>OY728136.1:1489936985-1499936985 GCA_963277665.1 Viscum album
GGTACTATATATCATCACAAATTTATGGCTATGTGATTATTGGATTTTTCATAGCCATGTCCTCTACCACTCTTCATCAGAAGTTCATTGTTATATTTCTCTTCCATATCCATATTTTCACCTATGTTTTCCTATGTGGAAACCCAGTGCTGAGTTACTTTGGGTCACTATTATGATTCTAACTTCCCTTTTTTAAAATTTTGATTTAGTATTTCTTTTAATGATGTGGTTTTCTATGAAAGAAACTTTTCAAGTAGTAAAATATTTATAACCCCGATGAATTTGAGGCCGAAATTCATTTTAAGGGGGGTAGAATGTAACCCCGTGAGATTTTATGAGATATATTGTATTTGATTTATTTAATGTCTTCTATTATACACTACACCATGATTGGATTGTACTATATGCAACACCGTATTAGCTTGTAGTATACACAACACTATTCTTTGCTCGCGTTACACAAAATTCAAGTAAATTTTTTGCAAATTATTCTACGCAACAGTAAGTATAGATTTTGATTAATTTATAAATGAAATATGTTTTGATTATGTTATAGGCAACACCAAATGGAACTTTCAATTCATAGAACCCTGACTTGGCTTGCATTACACGAAATCAAGACCTTTTTCGATAGAGTGTGTAGTACGCAATACCAAGTTTCAGTAAATGAGATATTATTATAATATTATTATGAACTAGCCATTGTGAATAGTAATACCCACTTTTTGAAATTTTATTTTTCAAAATGGACATCAATTTTGGATCCGTAATATCAAAATTAGTCTAGGGTGAATTTTTAGAATTTTCTGAAAACATTCAATTTTTTATGAATAGTGAAAACACTAGGTTACTATTTAAAAGCCACCTTTTAATTTAAATAATTATTTATTTAATTTAAATTTATTTTAGATAAAATTGATACATAAATACCTATATAAGTTTAATATAATTCATTGGATTAATTTTATAATCATATTAGATATATAAAAATTTTATTGAATTTTTCACTATCTTTTACCAAACTCCAAGGAGAAATTTGAAAATTTACATAAAAAATAATTTTAATGCTTCTGTTAGTGGAATTTCAAAAATAGAAGAGGCACAGCTAATATCAAGGAGTATATGTGTTTCAATAAGATAAAAATATTTTTTGGTGAATAGTAACTGTTTACTTTTTTTACCATGGTTAAAAGTAAATAGGGTAATTAAGGGTAAAAATGATATTTCTATTACCCTAACACATATCCTAATTTTATTGGATAAGAGTAATTAGACAATAAAAAACCTTAGGAAGAAAATATTACACTTTTGGTCCACTTGGATTAGATTCAGACACTTATTATTATTTTATTTAAAGAAGAGGTAAAATAGTTAAAATCAATGGTTAATAACTAAAACATATTTAATATAGGGGTATACATAAGATAAATTCTACTATAAATATCCATTAGAAATATAAAAATATTTTTCTACATAATGTTATTTTATTTAAAATTTTTAGACATTAAATAATTTACTTTATTTATGACACAATGATGATGATGTAATTTCCTTATTAATTAAATATTACAATAATTGATGTTATAAATACCCAAATAAATGAAATTTTAGAATTTTTATGAATTCCACTAATTTTTTATGTTAATATGAGATGTTATTAATGATTAAATTAATTTTTTTTGAAATAATTATATTTTTATAATTTTCACAAAAATCAATTACAAAATGGTGTCAAAATTGACATAAAATAGTTTTTAAAACAAATATTATATTATTAAATTTCATTATATTCCGAAAAATCTATGCCTCTGAAAAATGAGTTATATATGTTTATATATATTAATAATTAACCACTTGGGGTTATTTTGTCTTGTTATTGTATGTTTATTTACCATATAGTGTAATAAAACAAGAAGACACATTAAAAGTTAAATTATTTATCTTAGAGTTAAATCTAAATGATAAGGTTACATTAGTAACCTAAAAATGTGTAAAACCTATTGGTTGAAATTATTTCGACCCCTACCCGCTTTAGCTTTGAAATAAATCAATTTGGAGCTATTATAAATGGAATATGACTTTATTATAAAATAATATTTTATGTTTTTCCCAAGGTGCCCCTCTCCTCCCTTATAAAAAGGGCACACCTTCCCTCTTATCTTCACAACCATTTAAGCCTTGATGCTCTGCCAACCCCTACTAATTATTCATATCAACCTATATAGTTATATCATATATGTTCTGGTCTTCTCAATAGACCAACTCTAGTGCCTTATGAAGAAGTGTAAAAGAGGTGCATCGAAGAAGAGGAAATCTCTTCTACCAATTCTTTTAAGATGCATTCATCTTCTACTTATTGTTATTTAGTTGTTACATTATAAAGTAGTAACATCAGTATTACATATATACTTATATGTTATTATAAATATGAAACAACTCTATTTCACATTCTATCCATCCCATGGAAAACAAAATCACCGCGCATGCGTACGTATGGAATACCGTCTCCACGCCGTGGTGTAATCAATTGTTCCACCACCACCTTACATGGATGGGTATAATGTTGTAAAGAATAAATATATATTATTATTATAACATCATAATGATTCTACGATATTATATCATCCACTCCAATTCCACTCAATAAATATGGGAATGAAATCATCGCTCCTGCGTACGTACGGATTACCGTCTCCATGACGCGATGAGATTCATTTTCCATGTTAAAAATTAATGAAGGATTATAAAGTATATATAATAAGAAATAATGCTATATATGTCATAATAATTCTACTGTATTTATGTATATATATATATGTATGTCATCTACTTAATTCCATTCAATTTAATAAGGAAACGAAAACAACGTTCATGCGTACGTACAACCTAACATCTCCATGAATGGTGTATTTAATTGAATTTATCAATCTATCATATATATGTATATTATTAATATATATTATATATAAATCATGTTTTATATTCTGGAATTAATTAATCATGATCTAAGTAATCATATTAATAATTACAAGTCAAAACACAGACGATAAATGAAACGATTTTCCTAAAAATGCTGCATTAAAATTGAATTGACAAATGAACGGATAATATATAGTCGTAAGTGAATCAGAAATGATATCATAATTATGGTCAGGGTTCTGTTAGAAGTTAAAAATATGGTTAATCCCACTATACAGAAGTCTCAGACACATACACAAGAAATTGGACGTAAGGTAAGAGATAACTTATCTAATCTCGTTTATATCTGAGATTGTTTATTTGTAAGTATTTACTGGGGTTATATTTATCATCCATGTCCCTATTTTATAAAAATGGTTTCATGTATGTTTAATGTTCTTTTTACACATTTTTTAATTTTATTACATGGTATGTAAGGAATACATCTTTTTCTTACCATATGAATTACTTTTTGACTTTTCTGAAAAAGGTACGAGAAAGAATGTTTTTTATCTTATACGGCATGAAAAAAAATTTACGGTTTTATAAAGCCTTTTTAATAATGATTAATCTAAAATATTTCATTTCTATTTAAAAAAAATACATTTATTTTAAAATTTCATTTCATTTTGTGAAAAGAATATTATTTTGAAAAAGAAAGTATATTTTCTTCAAGAATTCATTTCATTTGTTTTATCGAAACCGTTTTCCATCTATGATGACATTATTTCATATGTGTATGTTTCAAGTACAATGTCTCTAGGATTTACATGGTTTTATTTTTCTTATGATGAAATTATATCTATTTACTTTATATGGATTATGTTATGATGGGATGATTTTTATGAAACACATTTTATTCTTTGGGTTATTATGAATGATGTTTATTTATTTTGTAAAACAAGTAAGAATGATTTAATTATGAGATGGGTGGGACCTATATCTCCCTATAATTCATTAGGTAAGGATTTATATCTCATGAGATAGACATGACTAGAACGGTATGTTAATCCTGTTCAGTGTTACAGGACTGGAACGAGGAGTGAACTTGATTCAGAAAAGGACTTTGTCCACTAAGATGGTCTTGGTCGAAATGCTTTGGATACTATGGAAACCATACCTTGTGCTTAATGGTTTCCACAATTACATGTTTTAATACCATGTTATTTTATCATGATTGATGTATCTATGCCTTATGTACTGCTATGTTTTTGGTCATTTCTCAAGATTTTGATGTTTAAACATTATTCTCACGTTTTTATGTTCAAATGTATATGGTTTGTTTTATTTTCTCCATGCACACCCTTACTGAGCATTTGAGATAACCCTTTATATTTTTTCTTTTCCCCAGGATATAATGAAAAGTTTTAGGTATGAAAACCAAAGGAGAATATATTTATTGGAGATATTGAAGATCTTTCACAATGATTAGAAGATTTTGTTATGAGTTTCCAAATACACTAAACTATTATGATCCTTGAGTGTTGGTTTTTGTTATGTATTATGTATTCCGAAAAAGTAATGTAATTTCTATGTACGTCCGGATTTGGGTCTCTACACATAGAACCTTCATGCCTCAGTCATCAATATGGTGATGATTATATTCAATTAACTAATCAACCAGCAACCCTACTTCATCAAAATGAGGAATATACGATCTTTAAAAATGATATCTCCAAATATAATATATATAGAATACATGTTTCATAGTCTAGTACTCTGTGGAAAATGAAAGTGATATGATACACTCCCAAGTCATTCCAGAATATTGAAGGGACCATCATAATGAGGTAATAAATGACTTTATACTTTAATACTTCAATAAAATAGTCTTGGAGAAACCCAAAATATAATATGATTTCTGATCTCATTTTCATGAATTCCTTGAAAATGGTTATCATATGACTACTTTCATGACTAATTGTTCGTCATGATCTTCATGATTAGATGCACATGATTCGAAGTCTCTTAAATGAGTTATGGTCTCAGTAGTTCTACCTCCCCAACCTCCAACCAACATATAAGTGATAGGAATGACATTCCATATTACCCCCGAAATGGTTCATATAGATATTATCTTGAAATGTTTTATTCTAATCTATATCAACTAGGAATATATGCTACTCCCAATATTCCCTATTTTCAATGACACATGAATGATAAATTATGTCCACCCCATATTGTACGGTTATAATGGTTTTCCATTTATGGGTGACAAACTATACTTAGCAGTAGCTAGTGCCTTATATAACCCAATCCAAAACAATAATGTTAATTGTGAATCGATGTCTAATACGATAAATGTGGAACCCTAAGAAAGATAATGATAACACAATGTCTCGCCTCCTGAGCCCATCCAGTGATAAGGATTCCCAAATAGGTAGAAAATGGGTGATCATTATCATCCTTTCAATAATATACCATACGAGAATGATACCATTAGGTGATCTAAGAATTCTTATCATGAAATCCTAGAAAAAGTCATCCCACTTCCACTCAATAGTGAACACAAACTATAAAAGATCATCTACTCACTTGATCACTTCCATCAACTACTAATAGGAAGAAGACATAGTCAGAAACATAATTATATGTCATTTCATAAAAGTACACCAATTTTAATGACACATGTATGGACAATTTATGGTGATTTAGGGATATATTTCCCAATATGGGGCATGAACTTATTGCACAAAGTCCTCTCAAATGTCTTCTGGAAATGAAACACAACTATGGATATATATAATTTCATCCTCTCAAATATTCTATCCAGGTGATGGGATCGCACCTATCACACTCTCTCATAGGACAAAGCCATCAAAATTTAATTGTAGTATCATACTCATCCTATCCAAAAGCATGGAAGTAGCCACCAATTATAATATAAATTTATTCCAAGGATTAGATTTCACATCAATGTAAATATTAAAAAGAAAGGACATTAACTTACACTCGATATTGGTGTTTTGAAATGCTTATTCTTGAGTTCTCTTAATTAGAGCATAAAAAACTCATTGTGTTTCCCAAAAATATAGGAATGTTCGATGTTGAAGGATTATTGATATTAAACATAATGTTTTTTAATTTTTATATTACCTTATTGAAATATGTACTTGATAATTTGTAATCCATATATTCTAAAAATTCACTATATTTAAATAATTCCCCAAATTGTGCATGTCATGAACATTATCGCTAAACACGAGATGGTGTGTCGAGGAGTTACTCTCATGTGGCCTCAACAGATGAGACATGTATTCAATTACTTGCTTCAGCTACATGTGAACTAATCAAATCCCGATACATGATGCATCACAATAGATTTTATAGCTTCTTAATAACTCTATAGTAATCACGATTGGGGCAGAATTCCATATCCCTTTCATCTTCTAAAATGATATCATCTAATATTTAAACCATTTTAGCATCACAAACATCATAGTCAAACCCATAAGAGGTGATTCATGGAATGATATTACAAAACTAATCTACTATAATACTCATTTACCTCCATGATACTCCATATATTATATTAATTATTAGGATATGCCTATGAAAATATAGTTCATTTTTTTAGGGGTCAAATGATACTCTTATATATAAGATTTTATGACCAAATAAGTGAATCTTAACAATCCCAATGTGGAACATTGTGATCTTAGAATATAAAAATTGATATCTAGATTTATTTATAATGATATAAATATGTTTGGGATGTTCATAAAAAAGATAATAATACACCAAAATGTCATCCCTGATTACCGATAGAAATGAATAATGACATGGGTGGATAATTAGACTCATCTATTCCATGAAAACTATTGTAACATTGATGAGATAATATAATAATACCAAATAATAAAATAAGATATATTTCTATGGAATATTGTATGTGGAATATTTGATGGCATAACACGCCCATGATTATAACATAATATAAGATCAGCCTTAGAGAAAACCTAAGCTTTTCTAACCTAGTTATTGTGATCATTTATGTAAGGAAAATGATATCAGTTATTAACTATCAACTGATTCAATTAATTTTAATAAAAAAAATACATTGAGGGTCCCATCAACCATATTATGTAAAAGGACCATTGAATCCTATAATTAAGTACGATGTCACATGAACCGATTAAATTTAGGTCCTATAGTTTCCACTTCATCCCATAAAACTCATTAGTATCTAATATGTAAGTAACACCATATAGATGTGAAGTTTTATCCAGTAGCTCAATAGAAATCACAACCTATATCCTAGTAGTTATCCATAAAAATTTATCCATGAAAATGTCCCTGAAAAAAGTATAAAACTACTGGGAAATCAACCTGAAATTTTTTCCAATCATCCATATAAAAGCTACCAATATGCACTTTCATCCACCCCATCCCATAATTCATGGGTCTATCATGACTCTCCTGGAAATACCATTAATCCATGTGATTAAAAAATACACCATTTAGGGATGTAAGGGTAACCATTCTACAATATCATTAAAAATAGTCATGAATGGGTACCAACCATTATATCCCAAGAATGATGTCAAACCTTATCATATCAAGGACAAGGAGGTCACATAAAAAATGAAACACACCTACATCAATAGGGAATTAATTGTACTAGAATACACCCACTGATTGTACACCAAATTAAGTATCAAGTTATATTATACAATAAGAAAAATGAACTTCGTGCACATGTAATTCTATAACATGTTGATATATGAAGAGATTAGAATCACCTATATCGAAAGTAGAATAAACTAATGTAATGGTAAACAAAATAGTAACTCTCACTATACATGGATTATACCTCTTTCTCTCAAATATATATTTCAATACATACATTTTTTTTACCCACAAACTTATTAAATAACATAATTACCCATAGTAGACCGATATTGTTGTCACTATAAATTTTCTTTCTAGAAACCCCATCCATGACCACCACCTCTAATAGATCAAAAATACATGCTTCATTTCTCTACATAATGAGAATATGATGTCCCCAGTACTCAATTTTGATCCCCTGAGGACCCTCTCTCAATGGCTATAAGATGGAAGTTCATTCAAAACTGATGTAGATGGATCACCTTTCTACAATATTGGCTTATAAATGGGTTCTTATCACATTGGATATTAATGTGCTCTTTCCTCTCATAAAATTGAAAAATAATATAACTATAATAACTCATTATATTGTATGTATTTTCCACATAAGAAGTATGAATGTTCCACTTCATACCACATTACACTATGGAACTAGGTTGAGTATCTAATCATTTCTACTATGTGAACCTAATATCTCTTAGGTAATGCTCACTGACCAGTGCTGATTTTCTATCTCAATTAGTATTTATCCAGAAAACAACCACCTACAATATGGTTTCATACCTATTAACATCCTAATATTTTCATGATTTACTTGAAAAACACAGACCTGGAAAGGACGCACATAAGAGAAATTAAAAAATATATACATGAAAAGTCATTCATTATAAGGGGATTCACATAATATGGATTAAATAACTCATTTAATATATGAAATGTCCTATGGTGTATAATAATATGGGGTCTGAAAGTCCCACATCATGATCATTTACACAATCTCACAATTTGAATGATTTTCACCCTCATTAGCTTCTATATAGACATGTGAAATAATAAAATTAAGATGATGGGCCAGATAAAAACTATCAATCCAATGAGGGGTGATATTTCTAGGTAAATACCTATTTATAAAATTTTGATCCATAAATGTATTTTTAAAATCATATTCGACCAAAAGGGAAGTCCAACTATAATAGAAAAGATATTTAATATCACAAACCGTAGTTCACAACTCTACTTCATATACAGTTCCCATTCCACTATAATAAAAAAATAAACCATTAAAAAATTATGGTGGGTTAAAATATACCTCTAACCCAATAATCTTAACAATACATAGGCTAAACCATCTACCTTTACCATTATCTATGATGATATCAGAGGAATGAAACATATGGTCTTTCAAACAAGGGGAATTTTGGTACTACCCAGTACACCTAGAGTAACCGAATATGCCAATCAATAGTAGTATTTTGAATGGTTTCAGTTTATTCCATTGAGGATGCATAGACCTATCTATGCAATGTAAGTATACCTACATGAGAATAAGTCAATTAATTTAAAAATAACATTTCATTCCAAAAAATATATATATTAGTAATGATCGAGGTCAATTCAATAGGAAGAAGAAGCTAGACATGGAAACTATTCCAAACAAAATAGTTGAAGGCCATATGTCCCTCAAACATCCCGTCAATATAGAAATAAATTCCAAATAGGAGGTATACATAAATCATGGGAAACTGACAACAACCACAACCCATGAATAGATGTTGTGTATTCATTTTATCTTTCAGATAAAGATAGCAGGCTTGATTAATGAGATCACTAGTTTTTTTAAGCAGTTCAGGGGTAGGTAACCTATTTTTATAGACATTAAAGAGTAGTAGGAACCCTAAGGGTTTTATGTAGTGTACCATAAAATTATTCATCCATGATAGTGGATGAACCTATCTATCACAATGAAACCTATAATTATCTTAGACATTAAATATCCCAATAGTATTTAGATTCCATATAATGATATCATTATCAATGAAAGAGTAATTTTTAATTTCCATTAAAACCTATTCGGAAATGAAATTATGGTTTTTAGAATCATCATTAAATCAATAAAGGCTATATGAAATATATCAGGAGGAATATTCACACTATCATTGAGTGGTACATCCAGCCAAGGTGTACGAAAACACTTTCAATCAGATTTCATGCTTTCATGCAACATTGCATTATAAATATGTTCAAAAAAATGTTTCAAAGAGTTCCAAACTAATGAGGCAAGGTACTATGGGTTACCATCCAATATTTTAATTTTAAATTTGAAATATCATAAATCATTAATAAGATTAATTTGAATCTAAATAGTTCCTTGTAAATTTTCACACAAGACAACCATTAAGGATCGTAAGATATTGGACACCAAGTCCCCCATCTCAATAGGTGTGATGAATTTATTCCATGAAATAGTCGCCTAATTCTTTTCATTAATAGAACTAGTCCATATAAATTTAAATATCATGAATTGATTCTTATTTATGAGGCCTCTTGGAAACCTGTAAAGGTGGAAATGTATGAGAATATAAATGTAATAACTGAGTTGAAAATTCCTACCATTCACTCTTAAGTAATGGATTTTCTATTACTCACAGTAAATTGATTATAGATTCACATTAATATCCCTATCAGTATAAGAGAATTAAAATAATAAAAAATTATCACATTGAAACAAAATTGTTCGATTTTTCCAAGGTGTATACATACAAAATATCTTATTTACAACAATATAATTTGATAAAATATTCAATAATAAAGAAAAAGAAGGCCCCTTTGAACTCAAAATTGACGTTTCCAATAGTAAATGTTATGAAATATATGATTTCAATTTCATTCCCTATACTGTGTATCAAAGCCATAAATTCAAGTCAAACCCATTGGTAATAGAAGCATGAGTGAATAATTCATTGATTTCACATGTCAAATTATTTTTTATGATATTCTAATAAAACATGATGAACATGTTGATGTATCAATCTAGAATAATGACACTCTCCATATTATGAGAGAAAATTGTTTCTTTAATATTTCAATAGAATCATACTTGATAAGACCCCAATTATGATGGCCCTCAATAGAATAAGTGATGTTTTTTTAAAATATTCTGAGTTATGTTGATCATCATTAGAATTAATCCCATTAAATTAACATAAAATAACCCTTGAAATTACATTTTTAATGGTATGTAAACATCTATTTATTTGTATAGAATTTTTATTTATTTATACGCTCTTATACATATACACTCTATTGAGAAATTTTGAGTTCCTATCATCATCCTTCAGCCATTTTACATTAAAATGTTTTCATTACAACCTTTCATGTATACTTGAAAGGTCAACCAGTATGGACTATGCATGAATTTCCTCTCTAGAATGGATGTTTTGATGCTAGTTGCAAATTTTTAGATATGAAATATGTTTTGTAGTATCCTTGATCTCTATTTAAATCGTTGGGTAATATATGTTTCTCAATTTCCTTAGAATCTCTTTATTATGTTTTAATATTCTTACAAGAATTTCCTATAGAATACAAATTGGTTCCATCATCAAGTGTCCCAAAATAACCTCCTTAAATTAAAAAATAAAAATCCATCCACTTTTAATAAAAGGGTAGCTTAACTAACAAATTCAAATGAGTAGAGAATTAAAAAATGATAGAGTATTTTTCTAAATTTTATTTTAAAATGGTGGAGCAAAAAATACCATTCAAATCACTCATATAATCCTTTATAATAAAGAATCTATCCAGCTAGTCTCTTTATCATATATTCATGATATATCTTCTCCATGTAAAATAACCTCTTACAACTAAATTTTCAATAATACTACAATGATGAATGCAATTGTATAATTGCATGTATATTGGTTTTTTAATGTTGGATCCTATTTTTCTTTTAATATGAGTAAAATATTGAAACCCTCCCAACAAACACTTTTGAATCATATTATCAAACATTTCTTAATGAAATTTCCATAATTATATTATCCATATGTTTTATGTGAAATCATATACAAAATTGATAGAGATAAGAAAACATGAAATGTGGATGGAAATTGACATACTATGGGTATTTTTATAGCTTTCTGTAACATGAATTTTTTAATGCTAAAAAATATATAAATGATCCATGTTCTGGCCATCAAGATTATGAGAGATACATTTTTACCCATAAGAACCCATTTGAATGTATTCCAGCTTTCAAACATCATATTTGACACCAATACTCCATCAATCATTGGTTTGTAAGCCAAAAAAATGTGTCTAATGGCCATGGTAACATTCAATTCAAACCCCATTGGATGCATATAATTAAATACATTTATATTCTTATAATATCAAACAATTCGATGAAGTAATATAACATAGTTGGAATACATTGTCTTTTGAAATTCATTACCACATGGTAACATTCAATTCAAACATTGTTGGATGAAATAATTAAAAATAAAATGGATGAAAACATTAATAATGAACTATTAATGACATTACATGAAAAATGGTAACTATATTCACCATATATATGAAATTATTCTAATAACCACAACATTTTCCTTAAGGAAGAAAAATCAAGGTGATGTTCATTAACATATGTTTTTCTTTTAGTAGAACGTAACATAACATCAAATGTTATAATTTTAAAAAAGTTATTGATTTATAAAATTACTAAATTAATATTTGTACAACAATATATGGTCTTATTATAAAATATTATTACACATTCATTAATAATTATTTATATTACCACAATTTTGGGTGTTAATTGCATTGATTTCTCAATCATGTTTTCTTATAAGAGTTCCAGTTCTTATCAATCAGATATAATCCATTAATATAAAAATATTACTGTTTTAAATCTCCAATTTATTCATTATAAACATTTTTTAAAAATTCAATTATAGTTGGAAATTGAAAATTAATTCTATAGCTTCAAGAGAATATGTGGTCATACATACGCGTGAGTGAAGATAAAATTGCCTTAATGGGTCTACGGGTAAGTAAGGTCATGGTATATTTATTTTTAAAAAATAATTTCATATCATATTTATTATATATATTCATTTTTTCTATAATGATAACAATCTACATAATTCGGTGATGAAAAACAATTAGATATGTTTATGTGTTGTTAGTCCACCGTACACACAAGTGATAGTTTTTTCACATTTGATGGATGAGAAGATGGATAAATATTATTTCATAAAAATAATAACATGTCATTATATGACAGGTATATTTATTTTTTATTTGAAATTTTTAATACATAATTTAAGGAATAAAAATAATAATAAAATTTAAATTGCTTCATTAAGATGATTTCCATATCATAGAGATACATTCTTTAGATATATCAATTTCGGATACTAGAGATAGTATTTTTAGAGTACTAGTATAGGTTTGATATGAATTATTATTTTAGGGACCCATTTTTTCAAGGTTTGGTTTATAATAATGGATTGATATGTGTCAGAAAGTTAGTTGAGGGATTTCCCATTAATAATTAAAGAGAATCCACATGTTTTGTAAATACCTAAAAATATTAAATATTGGCATCTCACCCTCACCCCGAGTAAAAAAATATTGATAAATAATGGTTTAATGGGAAAATATAGTTTATCCATACATTCATAACATAAATAAATTAATAATTATTCCCTTATCATCAATGTTTACATTATTTTAGTATTTTTCCCCATGATAATTTTTTTATCTTAAGTAATTCTTCCATTAGAGAAAATATAAAATGATAGATACTATATAATTTTAATAACTGATTACTAATATAAAATATAATTTGTCAAATTAAAATTCCATGATTTGGGAATTTAATTTTAACATTGTTTCATGTAACGTGCATAACCCTATTTTATCTTCATTCATGATTAAAAAATATTATTATCTATTTAAAATATAATGAACTAAAAATGCGATGGAACTAATTTATAACATTATTTATAGTAAAATTATTAAATTCGTTTTACTAAATTCTTTTCACATATTTCATAAGATTTATTTTAAAAATATACACACAAATTGTGTCAAATAACATAATTTCATGAAATTTAATTTTCAAGAATAAGATTCTGTTAGATTAACTACATTAGTAGTGATAATCAATATGTGAATTTAAATTTATATATATATATATCTGTTTAATATAGAAATTTAATTAAAATATTTCATTATTAGTTCATATTTTCTTAATTTCATTAGAGTAACATTATCAATTAAAAACAGTGTTCAGGCTTTTTTAAACCAATAAATAATCATATTCCAAAATAGTGTAAAAATATTTTATAAACCTAATTATTTATTTTATATATAACTGAGTAATATTTGATTTACTTTGAATGAAAATTAAAATCATAACAGTACTTAAATTACATAATTTAATTAAAATAAATTGTTGTTTTCCAAAAATGATTAACTATACATTAAGAAATCAACCATTTTTAAAAAATAAAAATTTCACACTCATAAAAAATTTATATTCAGATTTCAAAAATAATGCTATCTCTATATATTATTGTTTCAAAATGTTTTATAAATAATTTATAATTATCAAACAATAAATTTAAAATAAACTTACTTTGATGAAAATTTCTTTTATTTATTTTATTGATAATTGACTACTTATTAATAAATAAAATATTCTAACCCTTTATATGTATTTTAATACTGTGATCATAATTTTTAATTCCCAAAAATTGAATGTATATTTTATAACGTTCATAATATATCATAATATATTATTTGTAAATAAAGGTTCACATAAAGCTCAATTTTGTGTGTCATATAAGTGATTAAACACAAGTTTATTCTTTTAAAATATCGAGATCTTAAATTTTCCCCAGCTATAGTATATTTTTTCCGTATTATATTAAAATATTCATGAGAAGTAAATTTTTTTATGTTAAAAATTAATTTTGGAAATTCATCATTACAGGGGGTCAATAATTATCCATCTACAAAAAATGGGAATGGTAAATATTAAGGTCATATAGAATTACAAGTTACTATGTTTTGTAGTAGAAAAAAAATTGTGGGAAGTGAAAATATATACATGTTATAAATAAAATACAACACAATATCTAATTGAATTAGACATAGAAAATTTTCAAGAGAATGTTAAGAATAAAAAAATCTATAAATATATAATGGGTGATAAGACGATTAATTTACTAAATGATATTGTTATAGTATATCAATTTTCTATTAAGAAAATTATCCTAGATTTTTGTAATTCCTCTTCTATCTATAGTAATAACACATTGAAATTTACTTACTAAATAACATTCAATTATTTAATAAAAATTTCATCCAATGAGTATTCATAGATTAATTTAAAATTAATCTTTTACTCCATGAAATGGATATCCAATTTGATTTTATTTGATTTAAAAACTAAAAATAACATTAAACACATCATATTATCCATAAAAAATAATAATTTATTCTATAGATATAAATAATAACAAAAAAAAATAAATAATTACCAAAAAGTAAGAAAAAAAATTATATAACTTCATATGATGAAAGAATATATTTTACATAGATATTTCCACAAAATATAAAAAAAATATTTTTCAAGAAATAAATTACACTACATTCAAATTAACCTCAGTATTCTCGGTATTAAATATATATTTTCACCTTAATGATGGTCTTATACCTTTTATCTTATACCCTCAATATTTTTATTACATTCTTCTTAAATGGTCATTTATGTTAATCCTAGTTGTTATATATATTCATGTAACCATTAAAATAAATCCTGAAATGTCATTAATTTTATAAAAAAAATTGTATAATCCTATAATATGATTTTCAATTTATAATTAATATTTACCCGTCAAATTGTTTAATTAATTAAAATTGAATGTAACTATTACAATACATAGGTTATTGGTAACAATAGAAACATTTTCACACTTTGGTTTTGGGATAAATCACCATGGCCGTTCCATATGACCCTAATTATCACCCAACAAGCAGGTTATTTTTTTTATAAAACTATATTAATATAACTCATAAAACAGTCAATTTTTTTTTAAACATAACAAAAAATAAAAATGATCAAAAAATAAATTTTCAAACACTATGTTTATCAATACAACTTATTTTTCCACAAAATAAAATAATAATAATTTATTAACATTACTACAACATCAATGATTGTATAAACTATCTAAGTTATCAACAACAATAAAATTAAGTAAAAAAATATTAAATAATTATTTCTCAAAAAACCTTGTTAATTAATGACATGTTATGTATAAGGATTACATAATCCCCAAAGATATATTAAAATAAATATATTTTCTAAGTTAATCTATCACATAAAATCACTAAATGTGTATATGTGCCTTACAAATCATAATCAACTATTGAATTATTAGCACATGTTTGTTTTCAAAAAAATTAAACAATTTTCATGTGAATCATAAAAAAAATTCCTCATGGATAAATATATTTTTACAATCATTTATAATAAATTTAATGAAAATTTGAATTTTTAAAATCATATTATCTAATAGTATCAGAATAAATCCACAGTAAGACCAATTTTCCCATACAAGGGGATGATTGTTTCATATCCTAATATTCATTTTCTGGGTTGTTAACCCTAGGAAAAACTATTCTAGAACAAAGTACACATTAAGTATACAAAAAATGGATATATTTATATGAAAATCCATAGTCTATATTTTACACAAATATTTTAATTTGTTATTCTATACATATCATTAATATTTATCACTAGTTTATGCTTCCTAATATATGTTTTTTTTAATTTAGTTCATTTGGTTTCTGCTAATCATTGTCGATTACCAACAGTAATTTCCTAGAATGTAGTATCCTAGGCTCAGTGGTTTCCTTATTACAATTGTTATAGATACATGTGATCACTTCCAAATACAATGAATTGTTTAACCGTTTTTCTAAAATAGGAGAATATATGTATCTTATATTGAATTTTAGAAAAACATATTGAGAGTAAATATTCATGTTCCATGGTTTAATCCATATATTTATTCATTAAATTTCATTGAAAGGAAAAAATATGTTTGTTATTAAAGTCCTCCTATGCTTTATTTATAGATCTTGTTATCATGAATTATAAAGGGAGAGTGTGAATGAAAAGGTAAATAGTCAAACACAAATTCCATTTAATCCATAACATGAATATCAAGATATGATATGTTATAAATAATATATAAATCTAAATAAATAATAAAACATTACATTCAGTCATCAACATTAGAAAAACTTGTCCATGGATAACAATAACTATATTTTTAATAAAGGACATTATTAATATCAGAGATTATGATCACATTCATCAAGATATCTATACAATAAAGACTTCTAATTTATGTTCAGGTATACAATAACACCATTAAAATAAGTATATCTAAATTATTTCATTAATTATACGATTGATTCATCATGGGGAAATATAAATCTATGACCCTCTTGTCAATTTATTATCCAATTCAATCTGTATATATCAAATTATTTATTTAATTCAAGAAAACTTATTCCTAATCAATGAATAAAAATATTGATTAAAGGATACATGTCTATAATCATTTCCTTGGATAATAAATAACAATGACGTTACTAACCAGGGGTATAAATTTTTTATGGTTTTGGAAATATTCATATCCTTGTTAGAAACATAGATATTTAAGGAAAATGTAATTTCATATGTTCATTATAATGTAATTGTTTAAAGAGAATGTTAATTAATATAATATTATTGAAGAAAATATGTTTATAACCTAACATATACCCCAATGAACAAAAAATTAGACAAACAACCATTATAATGATAAAAAATGTGATGTGAAAATTATTCAATGAATTAAGTATGTGTATCAATTAAAAATCCATATTAAACAAGTGTAAATGAAACATTATGTAAATAAAATTCATTGAACACATAATTCAAAAATATAAAAGGAAATAAATAATAAATATAACTAAATGTAAGAAATATAATTTATAAAATTCCTACTTTATATGTATCATTCATGTCAAAACCACAAGAATGAAATAATACAAATTTAAACATAATATACCTTTAGTTATGAGTTATTTATGATATTAAATGTATGAGTTAAAATATATGTAACATCATGAGATATTAAAATGAAAAAACTATATTCTTAAATAAACTACTATATACTATGTGAACATTATAAAGTAACTATTAAACACAATTTTGACACTTCTTTGTTTTGAATATCAAGATACAACCATCTACGATCATGATCAGTATGTTTTTTGGAGTCAAATAGAAACAAAAATCTTTTTGCGGAATAATAATATAAACTTATGAATAATAATATGAATAGTAATATGACCTTAATGAATAGTAAATTTTATAATTATTTTATAATCATATGGCTTTATGATAATGACATCATTGTTAATTTTTCAGTGTAATATTAAAGCAGTTATAGATTTAGAATTGTTTATTTTTTAATAATTTATGATTTAATTTAGTAATTTAATTAATAACATTAATAACAAAAATTAAAAAAAATGGAGTACATTTTTTAATTCAACATACTGAAAAATGGTTACAGTGAATTTTTGGGATTTATAATAATGTATTGAATTTTTAATGATTTGTGAAATACGGTAAAATACCGTATATTATGATTATCAGTTAGATACATTATTTATGACATCATAAGTGATGTTAGACAACTTGGTTCCAACTCACATGTCATTATTACTCTTTGGGGTCACATTAATTAAGAAAATTTATAATCTTGCGAAATAATATTACAATAATGATTAATGTAATATTAAATACCTCCTATCCACTATAAATACCACCATCATTTACCTCATCCTACAACACCTCTAAATCATTGAACATAAACTATGATTACTCCAATACTCTTCTAATGTCACTTCCCCACGTCCTAGAGCATATGGTCTCAGCAAATGGCCAAAACCAAAGGCCATAAAAAGGATCTCATGGAGAAGAGAGAAAGAGTTAAACATCATCAATTGTTTTCCTTATTCTCTTTTAATTTTATTTTCAAATATTATTAATTTCAAACCTACACATATATAATAGGCATGAATGATACATTAGAATACATATTATGAATTTCATTATGTTTCTTGGAGACACACCATTCTACTTCTTCCCCTCGTCCACTTATTCAAGAAATTAAATCACAGCTTGTGATGTGTCTATTTACCGACATTATGGATGATGTGATTTCCATTATATTTAATTTCTTCAAGACTAGTCCTGAAACCATTTTCATGGTTGAGATAGATTATAATTTATTTAATATATATAATATAATGTTTTAGAATCATTTTTGACACATGTTATTAGTTTATTAAAAATGATTTTATTACGATCGAAGAATCATCGAAATAAGATATACAAATATCAAAAATATATTAACATCAGAATCATCCTCATGTCCAATTTAAAAATGATAAATCATATAATTTGTGGTTATAGAAAATTATAAATACAATTCCATTCTATTTATGTAGTTTCACATACAATCGATAATAATATCCATCACTAACCAATCATTGAAATCATTTATTGAACACACCTACAAGAATGGAAGGATCAAGATACTAATAATTCAAGGGTTAAATTATGTAATATAATGGTTATTCAAGATATTATAAATATGAATATTTTCATTAAGATATCAATATCATGCTTTTAACTATTATAAAAGAGTCTTAATCAATATTTATGTAAGTCAAACATGGGGAAATGGAATTCTTAAACCAATTACCATTATTTGGGTTAACCTTCTACTTCATTATTTATGTTGTATTTCAATTTGTTGTGTGATGTGTGTTGTTATATTTTGATTAATTTTGGGAATTTACAAGGTATATACATATTCAATTCACTTTATTAAGCCTCACTTGAATTATATGGAACTTTTATTTTGAAATTCAGTTTTACGAATTCAAATGAAATGTATTTTGTATGGAATTATTCTTGTTGTATGATTCTGTTCTAGATCATTGAAATTTTTAGTGATGAAGCATAGAACCTATATCTACATTCATTTTATTGGGTATGTCTATGTTTATGGTCAGGCGTTTGGTTACTCCAAGTATAACAGCGATGGTTACACAAATTTTAAGGTAGTCTTGAGGGTTACAAATTTTAATCTACCTGAGATAGTTATATGATTAGGTATGTAATGACCCAAGATAAATTTAGATTTGATTTTTTTTTCTTATTTATATGGTAATATTGAGTAAATATCATGAATTAAAAAGTGTGTGTATATGTGTGAAAATTTTATATTTTTGAAAATGATTTCATACGTTACAATTGTTCATGGAATGGAGTTTTCATTTCTTATTTTTATATACATTACTACGATATTTTTCTCATCCCTATTTTTTAATGTGTTTTTCAGAAAAATCCAAAAATTATCAAAGGGTAGTTAATGTGATAATGCAGATGATTCTAGTTTTTTATATTTGGTATTAATTATTCTAAACTATGATTCAATATATGTAATTTTTTGTATAATTACCTTGATCCTAGACCGAAAAATGTTATCATTTGAATAATGAACATTGTTTTTCTCAGTTATCTATTATATATATAATTTCATAGCATGTTTCAGTACTAAATATAGAAGTGTGAGTTCAAGGATTTATAGTTGGAATCAAAGGAACGATATAAACAACATTGGAGATTAGAAGTTGGTGTTTAAAAAATAGTTATGGAATCTACTTTTGAACATATAGTAAACTATGGACACAAAATAAAATGCTTTTTCATAATTATTGATATGTATATTCATAATTATATGTATAGTAAAAGAATTGAGAAGAAGAAATTCTTTTAAGGGAGATATAATGTAACATCCTCAGATTTTACAAGAAAAAACTATGTTTTTAAATGAACTAATAATTACTATGATCCCATTATAAACAAAAAATTAAACATAATTTTCCCACTTTTATGATTTGAATATCAAAAAATAGTCATCTACAGTTGTGATCAGTACGTATTTTGGAGTCTGATAGATCTAATTATTTTTGTTAAATAGTATCATTCCCTTAGGAATTGTAATATGAATATTAATATGACCCAAATGAATAGTAATGTTTATTATTATTTTATTTTATTAAATATTTAAGATAATGACATCTTAGTTAATTTTTCAATGTGGTATTAAAGTAGTTTTAGATTTAAAAATTATAATTTTTGAATAGTGTATGATTTTATATAAAATTTATATTAGTAATATTTATAAAATTATTTATAAAATATTTATTTCATTTTTGAATTCTATATGTCAAAAAGTTGTTATAGTTAGTTTTTTGTATTTTTCAGTTATTTCTGAATTTTTAATGAATAATGAAGTACTGTAAAATACCGTATATTAAAATTATCAGTTAGATAAATTATTTATGACATCATAAGTGATGTATGCCAATTTTGTTTGAAATCACGTTACATTAATACTATTTGGGGTCACATGAATTGAGACTATTCATATTATTGAACAAAAAAAATAATAATAATGATTAAATTAATGTTAAATACCTTCTCTCCTCTACTGTAAAATACCATCCTCAACTCCCTCTTCCTCCCACACATTTTAAGCCTTAAGCCTTACCAATGTTCTGTCCAACAATCCTTCCTATTATCTTCACACGTCCTAAATATTTAGTTCTCCCAAAAATTCCAAAACCAAAGGCCTTAAAAAAGATCTCAATGAAAGAGATCAAGAGATAAACATTATCTTTTGTTTCATTTATTTTCTATTCATTTTAATTTCAATTCTTATTATCTCTTCAAATACCCTTATCCAAGAAACATGAATTTTCTAGTGTCATATATATTTTATATTTCATCATGTTTTTGGGAGACTCACAGTTATACTTCTTCTCTTATCCCACTATTCAAGAAATAAAAACATCATCCGTGATGTGAGAATTTACCGACATCGTGGCCGATGTGATTTGAATTTCATTTAATTTTTTCAATACTGGTCATTGATCCATTTTTGTGGTTGAAACATATTATAACTAATTTATTATATATTATATAATGTTCTATAATTATAGTTCACACATGTTATTAATTTATAACACATAATGAGTTATTTACGATTTATGAATCTCTAAAATAACCTAAAAAATATCAATAATGTTTTGACTTTTGAATCATCCTAATGTCAGAGTTCAAAATGATAAATGGTTAACTTAATCATCTTAGAAATATCTAAATACCATTACATTTTATTGATGGACTTTCACATCCAATCGAAAATAATATTCATCATGAAGTTATTAGTGAAATCATGTAAAGAACACAAACTGAAGAATTGAATAAACAAAATACTAATAATTAAAGGGTGAATTGGGGTCATAAAATTGTAATATAAGATATTATAATGATTAATGTGTTTCGTTAAAAAATTAATAAAACTATTTTAACCATTATATAAGAGGCTTAAATGATTTTGATGTTAGGAAAACCCGAGAAAAGGGAACTCCTTTCCTGATGACCATTCATGGGGTTAACCTATTACATCATTATATATGTGGAATTAAAATTGTTTTTGTGATGGGTGTTGTTAATATTTTGTTTAATTATGTGTATTTACAACATTTATACATATTTAATTCTCTCTATTATGTCTCACAATAATAATATGGGGCATTTATTTTAAAATCCTTATTTAAAATTATATTTTATGAAATTCAATGGAAATATAATTTTTGTGGAATTATTCATGTTTTATATTTATGTTTTGGCCCATGGGATTTTTTATGATGAAGGATGTGACCTATATCTCCCTCCAATGTAAGGGTTATGTGTATGTTGGAGGTCATTCGTATGGTTACTCTAAATGTAACAGCAATAGTTACACAAATTCTAAGGTATCCATGAGGGTTAAAAGTTAAAAGGTAGCCGATATGGTTACAAGATTATATTTGTAATGACCCAATATACCATCATGGTTATATTTATGTTATTATGTATGTGGGGATATAGTAGAAATATCATGTATCACAATGTACATATATTTGGGAGATAGATATGTTTTTTTTGAAAATGTTATCATACGTTACAAGTGTTCATGGACTAATGTTTTTTTCTTCTTTTTATATTGTCTAGTGACCTATTTTTCTCATCCCAGGATTGTATGTTTTTTTCAAAAAAATCCTTAGAAGTTGAAAGGGATGTTAGGGTCCCAATGCTGATGAATATAGTTATTTTTATTAGCTATTAATTTTTGTAAACTCTAATTAAATATATATATATATATATATTTGGTTTTGTAACGCCCCGACCCTAATTACATAGAGTCGGTGCATTATTACATAACATTGGCATGATCACGAGAAAGATCAAGTCTCGAAAGACCGATTAGTTTAGTATCCTTGGAATAACTAGATACATCCATAAATTTTACATTACATCATAAAAAAACATGTTGTCTTCATATCCCCTCATACGAACCCTGCAGGTCATTCATAAATTACTTCTTCATAATCCTGGGAAAAAAAATAAAAAATTGAAAGGGGTGAGCTCAGATGCTCAGTAAGGATAACATTATAGAATAAGCTTTCATAAATAATCATAAACACTTAAGGCAATTTATAACTAAAACAAATGCCTTTTAAACTTGAACTTCAGCATAAAATGGCAAAGGTAAAATGAAATAATGCCATTTACTTACGCACATGGATATTCTACTAGTCGAATGATCACATGAAATATCAATAACCACTTTCATAATGATGGAATGCATAATTCCAGACTATCATAACCACTTACCCAAGGCCTCGTGCCAAGACTACAAATAAGATTTTGTGAAGGCCTTGTGCCAAGACACTAGATTGTATCATGAGACCTACCGATGCATCGAGGAGCTATAGCGGGCTCCACCCGTCACTTATTAAGTCCAATGCATTCCTTATATGAACATGTTTAAACATAACATAAACATTCTTATTAAAACTAGCATACAGAATGTCAATACTTTTACCACAAACCATGAATGGTATAAAAACAGCGCATCCACAGTCAAACATGACTCATTCGATACAATATGGAAGATTGTATTGTATCACATTAACCTCAATCAAGAATAATGAATGATTTTGACATAAATGAAAATAATCATCAAAACTATTTGAGAGAATTATCCCCCTTTTCTTGAAAACATTTAAAAGTCACACTTTTTGTCAAGAAGCCATTTAAAAGTAGATTTTTGAATCAAAGTGTCCCATACCACTTTCAAACTTTTTAAAAGGAGTTTTAATTTCTAAAACATTAATTTCCATATAAATAAATCCTTAAAACCATTTTTAAAACATGGACAATAATGAGCAAGATTTAGAAGAATAAGTATTTAAAACATTTAAAAATGTTATTTTATTTAGAGATTCTAACCAAAAGAGACACTTGAATACAAATAATTGAGGTAATCAAAACATTGTAATATCATGAGAATAAAGGGATTCATGATATACTATGTCAAAGTACATTATATACACCACATAAAAGTGATTTGGTGTATATCAACAAAGAAGTCTCAATGGAATGTAAATTGAGATGAAATCTCTCATAAAGGCCGTATCCTTAGGTTAAGGATAAATCAACGACATAATTATGTGTGAAAAATATAAATACACTCAATATGATTGGATATTTAGTGTAAAACAATCAAAGGATTTTCACACATATTCTTGTAAAAACAACACCAACGAATTGGATGTTTAACTCAACAAATGGTGAATGAGTTAAAATTACTCTTATCAAATTCATATCAATGACTTGAGAATTACCAATAAGTGATTATGTGTATCAAACTTATATCCACAGGAAGGGGAGTGGAAATTATGACATAATCAAATGAATAGTGATTCCACACATAATCATGGAGTAATATAATCAATGAAATATGCGTAGAGCCAAATGAGTGGGAATTGAAATCTCAAATTCCATTACCGATTAGGTAACATACGAAACATACACCCATGAAAGAAGTATCATACCATGATGATTTAAATACCCATAAATTAAAGTATATTACACAATGAATACAATCATGGGCAGTACACATACACCACATGCAATAATTAAGTGGTGATCAATGGAAATCTCACGAAATTAAAAGTGAGATAAGAAACCCCTCACCACGTTAATCAACTGAGTCGTATGGACAAAATTTAATAACCACCAAATGATTTACATAATAATATGAATATAAATTGAATCATGAATATATATCTAATGGCAGTACACAATACACCACTTTCAATAATTTAGTGGCGAAAAATGGAAATCTTACGGAATTGAAAGTGAGATAAGAAAATCCCTTACTTGTACTTTTTCGGTGGTCGATGGTAGGTTTACCTCCTATATAATGGTGAAATAATTTTTATTGAATAATACAAGAATCATTTACTTTAATATGATATCATATATGATCTTTTAACATTTATTTGTTAATAATATCTTAGAATTATCGTTATTTCGGGTGTTAACAGGTTCATTTTACTTTATATTCTTTGTTATGTGAGCCATATTCGTTATTAATGGGATGTATATTATTCATATACAGAATGATATCAAGTCCTTAGATACTATTTTTAAATCATCAAATTATAATAATACTTGAATGGATATGATGGACAATGAATCTCATCGCGTTCGTGGAGACGGTAGTCCGTACTTACGCACGAGCGACAATATCATTCTTTTGATATTAAAATAATATATAATTGGATTTTATATATAATATATACAGAATAATTATCATGTTATATTTATTATTTACATTAGTTACACATCATTATTATACCCATCCAAATAATTATATATTGAATAACAATTACACCACGACGTGGAGAAGGTAATCCGTACGTACGCACGTATGGTGACATGTTATTCAAAGGATGGATAGAATACTGAATATGGTTGTACCATATTTATAATAACATCACAGTATATATATGATACTGGAGTTATTATTTTATAATGGTAATAACCAAGAAAGAAGAAGTGGAAGAAGAAAGGAACTTGAAAAGGGGTGGTGAAAACATTACCTCTTCTTCGGGTTCTTCCTTTTGATTTGATCGAAAGGGCTCCTTAGGTTGGCTTTTGGATCAAAATAAGGCCCCTAGGTTGTAGTGAGAGAAGTTGGGAGAGTATTTGGGCAGAGTTTGGCCGAACCAAAAGGCTTTGAAGGTGTGAAGAAATGAGAAGGAGGAGTACCCTTTTATAAGAGGGGTGAGGGGAACCTTTGGAGAAGCTAGAAATATTAATTTATAATAAATTCATATTCGGTTTCTAATGGCTCCAAAGTTGACTATTCAAATGTTAAGGTGGGGAGGGGTCGAAAAAAACTCATCCAATAGAATTTAGACAGGTTTGGGTACTTATATTAACCTTATCGTTAAGTATTAACTCTAAGTTAATTAGTTTCACTTTTACAATGTCTCTTTGTATTTTTACATAATATGGTCAATAAACATACTACATACATCCAAAAGACCCCCAAGTGGTACATTAATAATTAACCTATCATGATATAAGTCACTTGTCCGGACCATAGATATTTAGGAGTTTAATATCAATTAATAATATAATATTTGTTTTAAGAACTCTTATATTTCAGTTTTGACACTATTCAATAGTTGATTTTTTTGAAACTCATAACAGATTGATTACTTCGAAAAAAGTCAATTAAATCAATCCTAATATATCATAGTATCCTAGAAAATTAGTTTAATTCATTAAAAGTTTCATATTATATTTATTTGGGTATTTATAATATCAATTATTTTAATTTTTCACTATTATAGTAATCACTGCATCATCATTGTGTCATAAATAAAATAACTTATTTAATGTCTAAAAATTATAAATAAAATATCACTATGTATGAAATCATTTTATCTTTATAATGAATATTTATAATCTAAAATCCAAAATATATAACCCTATGTAACAATTGTTTTCCTAAAAGATATATGCTTGTGTCAATTTTGTATTCATTTTATCTTAATTAAAATAAAGTGTCATTATCACTTACAAGTGGATCCATGGGGTCCCAAAATCGACCCAAAGATGCCCATGGTCGACCATGTATCAACCAATAGGGTTAAGACACGTTTTTGGGTAATTTAGTATTATTATAATATTATATTTTAACCCTTATTTACTGGATTTACCCTTAACCATGGTAAATAAAATATTTACCGCAGTAATTATTCAAAATGTCTAAAAATAAAAGTTACCTATTTAAACAATTTGACCATCCTGATTCCAAATATGGAATCCATTTTTCTAAATTCGAAACACAGAAGTGGAAGAAATTAATTTAAAATTAATTCCCACTGTCAAAACAAAAAGCGCGTTTTTAAGAGATAATAACTATCAAAAGATTGATACTTGTTTATGTTCGTTTCAATTGTAAAATTATTTCCAATGATCAACATTATATTAAATTGTAAAAATATATTCTAAATATACTTTAAAACCACTGAAATTCATAATTTATCAGTATTAATTATTTTGATTAAAAAAGTTGTTTTTAATTAAAATTTAGTAATTTTCACTATTCATCAAAATATTGATGTTATCCGAAAAGTACCAAAATTTCACCGTAGGCTAAATTAGATATTCCAAATCCAAAAATGAAGTCCATTTTGAAATATAAAATATATATAATTTCAAAAATTAGGTATTACTATTATAACGGCTAGTTTGATCGGTTGTGGTGTGTGTTAAAACTCGAAGTTGCGTACAACACACGCTACTGTTTTATTCAAAGGAAAGCATACCGTGGAAGCTTGGGATGTTTCATTTTAAATTTTTGATGTCCCCATTTAGTCAAAAAGTTTATAATATAGTATCTAAAAATGGTTCACTATTAAAAGTTGATAAAAGTGCAATACTGAAAATGAATTTGTTCCTGCATTATATCTAAGAAACTCATAATATGGATTCTAAAATTATAAGGATTATATAATGTTTAAAATTTAGATAATACTATTCATAACCTCTTTTTAATGGATTTTTTTGGTAAGTCATTGTGTGATTGAACTCGGTTTTGCGTGTAGTGCAAGTTATTGAATTATTTTGAAGAAATAACACACTATGAAATCTTGAGGTGTTACATTCTCCCCTCCTTCAATAAATTGCATCCTCGCAATTTGAAATTGTTCTTCGAAAATAAAAGGTTGAAAATAGAAAATATATTTGTGGGAAAACCCACATCGGAAAAATGAATAAATGAGGCCTCTAATTAAAATAAAGAGTCTAAAGTATGAAGATTACCGAAAATAACACATACTAGGGTTCCATGTAGGAAAATATGGATATGGAAGAAAAATATAACCATCAATTATTTGATGGAGAGTAGTAGAGAACATGGATATGAAAAGGACAACAATCCCAAAGCCATTAATTAGTGATGATTTAAGGTACCATCTAGGAAATCATTTTTGTTCTATGTTTCTTTTCTTAATATTGAGTAATTTATTTATGAGATTGGCTAAGATCATAAGGTGATATACTTACTTTATAATTAGAGTTTTATCCATTAATAAATTTCTACCACAAACTCATCTTTCACTCTAAAAGATAATAGAATGTAAAAAAATTCCATTTACACTATTCGTATAGGGTTCCAAAATAAACGAATTTATAATTCATCTACATGATCTTTTAATAAAAACTACATTATTTAATCCAGGACATCTCATGGGCCAGTGGTAGGTGATACACCCTTGTCGCCCTTCGGTTGCGGGTTCAAGTCTCGCAGCCTTGCCAGACGCGACGGGTTGCCGCCCGACCTCCGGGTTGTCCTTTTATGGAAATCCAAAATAATCCAAACTAGAACTATCCAAAATACTTCTGTCCAAACTCACGGTCCTACATTTATAAGGAAGGTAAACATAATATAGATCCTTTTTACCCCGTAATAGCATATGAATACCTTCATCATGTATTACCATATTCCTTATTGATTACATTCATGCTCCCTTATTCTATATAGAATGCTGGATATACTTCATTAATCCAAAAATGTTTTAAACCCCAACAATGATGGAATATACAAATCATTAATCAGTTCAAAGGTAGTCAAGAATATCCAATATAATTTATCCAAAACAATGACATATTATTCCAAAATCACTACCTCAGTATCAGAACTATATTATGATTTATCATCCTCTCAACAATATATTTTCCAAAAATTTATCCTGCTATTGAGTCACTTTTCTTTGTTCCACACAATCTCAAGTCCTTAATGAAATAGTACTGCAGTACAATCCTTATATACTCCATAATTATTATAACAAGTACATTGTTGATACAACACTCAATCAACATAAGAAATCTAATCATTCCTCTTCATCTGTGGTAGTATCATAGCTTGATTATTATCCAATAACATCATTTTCGGCATAGTCTGATGACTGGGACATAGGTTTGCGTAGTGTCCAAACTCCTTGCAAATGAAGCATTGTACATTTAAAACCATTTTCTTACCCTTGCAGTCACGTACTTTGTTCCCTTTTCCTCCACACTTATAACAAACTCCCATTCCTTTCAGACAAGTTCCAGGGTGTTTCTTTCCACAGTTACCACATATGGGAAAATTCTTCTTTTCCCTCTTCCCTTTATCCATCTTTCTCTCTTCCATCCTTTTCTTCTCTTTCTTCCCTTCAAAGCCATAAGATTCAGTAAACTCTTTAATTATCTTATCAACACATGATATTATTTCTTCATATGATGATAATACATGGGAGACTATTTCTCTTATAAATTCTTGCTTAAGACCATGAAAGATATGATCCTTCCTTCCCTTTGGATCATGTGCATTTCTGGAGTTCTCATTCCTTCTACTGGGCGCCATTTCTAAACAATGGCATACACTAGATCAGTTTATGAATCAAAATACATAATCCCATACTTATAAAACACTTAACATAAATTGAACTATTTATGGATATAATCCATAATCATAAGAATGTTTTTTTTTGAGGAAGTATATACTCATAATCCCTTCAAAATGAGTTGTAAAGAAAATGAGAGTTATCCTAAGCATATCCCCCGGGAGTGTCGTAACCAAGAGTGCAGCAAGGCCCGTTGTCGTGCACCAGTTCCCGTTCGAGTCTAGCTCAAAGCTGTGTTTTCGGATTTTACCCCTAGGTACATCTGTGCCAGAGCCGCCTCTACCTGCTCGTATCCAGACAGGGATGTATTGCTCGGAAAACTCACAAAATCCCTACAATACCAAAATTCTAGGAAGTTCTTCTACACTAATCCTCAAAGTTCATCTTAGGTCTACGTGCTCTAATCAGATTTTATCTAAATCTAGCTTCCACGGTTTGTACTAAACTTCCTCTGATACCAACTGTAACGCCCCGAACCTAATTACCTAGAGTCGGTGCATTATTACATAACATTGGCATGATCACGAGAAAGATCAAGTCTCGAAATACCGATTAGTTTAGTAGCCTTGGAATAACTAGATACATCCATAAATTTTACATTACATCATAAAAAAACATCTTGTCTTCATATCCCCTCATACTATCCCTGCAGGTCATTCATAAATTACTTCTTCATAATCCTGGGAAAAAAAATAAAACATTGAAAGGGGTGAGATCAGATGCTCAGTAAGGATAACATTATAGCAGAAGCTTTCATAAATAAGCATAAACATTTAAGGCAATTTATAACTAAAACAAAAGCCTTTTAAACTTGAACTTCAGTATAAAATGGAAAAGGTAAAATGAAATAATGCCATTTACTTACTCACATGGATATTCTACTAGTCGAATGATCACATGCAATATCAATAACCACTTTCATAATGATGGAATTCATAATGTCAGACTATCATAACCACTTAGCCAAGGCCTCATGCCAAGACTACAAATAAGATTTTGTCAAGGCCTTGTGGCAAGACACTAGTTTGTCTCATGAGACCTACCGATGCATCGAGGAGCTATAGCGGGCTCCACCCGTCACTTATTAAGTCCAATGCATTCCTCATATGAACATGTTTAAACTTAACATAAACATTCGTATTAAAACTAGCATAATAAATGTCAATAATTTTACCACAAACCATGAATGGTATAAAAAAAACACATCCACAGTCAAACATGACTCATTCGATACAATATGGAATATTGTATTGTATCACATTAACCTCAATCAAGAATAATGAATGATGTTGACAGAAATGAAAATAATCATCAAAACTATTTGATAGAATTATCCCCCTTTTCTTGAAAACATTTAAAAGTCACACTATTTGTCAAGAAGCCATTTAAAAGTTGATTTTTGAATCAAAGTGTCCCATACCACTTTGAAACTTTTTAAAAGGAGTTTTAATTTCTAAAACATTAATGTCCATATAAATAAATCCTTAAAACCATTTTTAAAACATGGACATTAATGAGCAAGATTTAGAAGAATAAGTATTTAAAACATTTAAAAATGGTATTTTAGTTAGAGATTCCAACCAAAAGAGACACTTGAATACAAATAATTGAGGTAATCAAAACTTTGTAATATCATGAGAATAAAGGGATTCATGATATACTATGTCGAAGTACATTATATACACCACATAAAAGTGATTTGGTGTATATCAACAAAGAAGTCTCTATGGAATGTAAATTGAGATTAAATCTCTCATAAAGGCCGTATCCTTAGGTTAAGGATAAATCAACGACATAATTATTTGTGACAAATATAAATACACTCAATATGATTGGATATTCAGTGTAAAACAATCAAAGGATATTCACACATATTCTTGTAAAAACAACACCAACGAATTGGATGTTTAACTCAACAAATGGTGAATGAGTTAAAATTACTCTTATCAAATTCATATCAATGACTTGAGAATTACCAATAAGTGATTATGTGTATCAAACATATATCCACAGGAAGGGGAGTGGAAATTATGAAATAATCAAATGAATAGTGATTCCACACATAATCATGGAGTAATATAATCAATGAAATATGCGTAAAGCCAAATGAGTGGGAATAGAAATCTCAAATTCCCTTACCGATTAGGTAACATACGAAACATACACCCATGAAAGAAGTATCATAACATGATGATGTAAATACCCATAAATTAAAGTATATTACACAATGAATACAATCATGGGCAGTACACATACACCACATGCAATAATTAAGTGATGATCAATGGAAATCTCACGAAATTAAAAGTGAGATAAGAAACCCCTTACCACGTTAATCAACTGAGTCGTATGGACAAAAGTTAATAACCACCAAATGATTTACAGAATAACATGAATATAAATAGAATCATGAATATATATCAAATGGAAGTACACAATACACCACTTTCAATAATTTAGTGGCGAAAAATTGAAATCTCACGGAATTGAAAGTGAGATAAGAAAATCCCTTACTTGTACTTTTTCCTTGGTCGATGGTAGGTTTACCTCCTGTATAATGGTGAAATAATTGTTATTGAATAATACAAGAATAATTTACTTTAATATGATATCATATATGATCTTTTAACATTGATTTGTTAATAATATCATAGAATTATCGTTATTTCGGGTGTTAACGGGTTCATTTTACTTTATATTCTTTGTTATGTGAGCCATATTCGTTATTAATGGGATGTATATTATTCATATACAGAATGATATCAAGTCCTTAGATACTATTTTTAAATCATCAAATTATAATTATACTTGAATGGATATGATGGACAATGAATCTCATCGCGTTCGTGGAGACGGTAGTCCGTACATACGCACGAGCGACAATATCATTCTTTTGATATTAAAATAATATATAATTGGATTTTATATCATATATACAGAATAATTATCATGTTATATTTATTATTTACATGAGTTACACATCATTATTATACCCATCCAAATAATAATATATTGAATGACAATTACACCACGACGTGGAGACGGTAAGCCGTACGTACGCACGTATGGTGACATGTTATTCAAAGGATGGATAGAATACTGAATATGGTTGTACCATATTTATAATAACATCATAGTATATATATGATACTGGAGTTATTATTTTATAATGGTAATAACAAAGAAAGAAGAAGTGGAAGAAGAAAGGAACTTGAAAAGGGGTGGTGAAAACATTACCTCTTCTTCGGGTTCTTCCTTTTGATTTGATCAAAAGGGCTCCTTAGGTTGGATTTATGATCAAACTAAGGCCCCTAGGTTGTAGTGAGAGAATTTGGGAGAGTATTTGGGCAGAGTTTGGCCGAACCAAAAGGCTTTGAAGGTGTGAAGAAATGAGAAGGAGGAGTGCCCTTTTATAAGAGGGGTGAGGGGCACCTTTGGAAAAGCTAGAAATATTAATTTATAATAAATTCATATTCGGTTTCTAATGGCTCCAAAGTTGACTATTCAAAGGTTAAGGTGGGTATGGGTCGAAAAAAACTCATCCAATAGAATTTAGACAGGTTTGGGTACTTATATTAACCTTATCTTTAAGTATTAACTCTAAGTTAATTAGTTTCACTTTTACAATGCCTCTTTGTATTTTTATATAATATGGTTAATAAACTTAGTATATACATCCAAGAGACCCCCAAGTGTTCCATTAATGATGAACCTATCATGATATAAGTCTCTTTTCCGAACCTTAGATTTTTTAGGAATTTAATATCAATAAATAATATAATATTTGTTTTAAGAACACTTTTATGTCAACTTTGACACTATTCAATAGTTGATTTTTGTGAAACTCATAACAGATTTCTTACTTCGAAAAAAGTCAATTAAATCAATCCTAATATATCATATTATCCTAGAAAATTAGTTTAATTCATTAAAAGTTTCATATTATATTTATTTGGGTATTAATAATATCAATTATTTTAATTTTTCACTATTATAGTAATTACTGCATCATCATTGTGTCATAAATAAAATAAATTATTTAATGTCTAAAAATTATAAATAAAAAATCATTATGTAGGAAATCTTTTTATCTTTATAATTAATATTTATAATCTAAAATCCAACATATATAACCCTATGTAACAATTGTGTTTCTAAAAGATATATGCTTGTGTCATTTTTGTATTCATTTTATCTTAATTAAAATAAAGTGTCATTATCACTTACAAGTGGATCCATGGGGTCCCAAAATCGACCCAAAGATGCCCATGGTCGACCATGTATCAACCAATAGGGTTAAGACACGTTTTAGGGTAATTTAGTATTATTATAATATTATTTTTTATCCCTTATTTACCGGATTTACCCTTAACCATGGTAAATAAAATATTTACCACAGTAATTATTCAAAATGTCTAAAAATAAAAGTTACCTATTTACACAATTTGAACATCCTGATTCCAAATATGGAATCCATTTTTCTAAATTCAAAACACATAAGTGTCAGAAATTAATTTAAAAATAATTCCCGCTGTCAAAACAAAAAGCGTGTTTTTAAGAGATAATAACTATCAAAAGATTGACACTTGTTTATGTTTGGTTCAATTGTAAAATTATGTCCAATGACCAACATTATATTAAATTGAAAAAATATATTCTAAATATACTTTAAAACCACTCAAATTCATAATTTATCACTATTAATTATTTTGATTAAAAAAGTTGTTTTTAATTAAAATTTAGTAATTTTCACTATTTATCAAAATATTAAAGTTATCCGAAAAGTACCAAAATTTCACCTTAGGATAAATTCGATATTCCGAATCCAAAAATGGAGTCCATTTTGAAATATAAAATATATATAATTTCAAAAATTATGTATTACTATTCATAACGGCAAGTTTGATCGGTTGTGGTGTGTGTTAAAACTCAAAGTTGCGTACAACACATGCTACTGTTTTATTCAAAGGAAAGCATACCGTGGAAGCTTGGGATGTTTCATTTTAAATTTTTGATGTCCCCATTTAGTCAAAAAGTTTAAAATATAGTATCTAAAAAGGGTTCGCTATTAAAAGTTGATAAAAGTGCAATACTGAAAATGAATTTGTTCTTGCATTATATCTAAGAAACTCATAATATGGATTCTAAAATTATAAGGATTATATAATGTTTAAAATTTAGATAATACTATTCATAACCTCTTTTTAATGGCTTTTTTTGGTAAGTAATTGTGTGATTGAACTCGGTTTTGCGTGTAGTGCAAGTTATTGAATTATTTTGAAGAAATAACACACTATGAAATCTTGGGGTGTTGCAGGTTTTGACTAATTATTTATAACCTAGACCAGAAAATATCCTTATTCTTATAATGTAAGGTGTATTTTTCAGTTATCTGAAATAAAAAAATTCATAGCATGTTTTAATATTGAATCTAGAAGTGCAGGATCAGTAATTTACATTATATGAACCATATAAAATAAATTAGTTGCATAACAATAAAATATTCATCCTTGAAGGAAATTATGGTTATGTCCCTTTACTTATATTTTACTATAATTGAATGTGATTTAACCGCATGCATAATGTTTTTGAAAATTTTATTTATTTACACAAATTTTAAATTCAAATTTAAAAAATCAAATATTTTCATATTATAATATATTATAATCTATTTGTTATTAATACTTATTTATTACAATGTTACAAGTGTTATTTTGATTAATTTCATAAGAGTGTTTTGTTATGGATGTTCTGGTTCTAGTGTAGATGATATATTTCAATAATTTTAACTTTATATTATGTTTTTAAGTACCATTTTTTCATTGGATATATTTTAAAAAACAATTTTTGAATTGAGGAGATGAAAAATTAATTTATTGACTTCATATGTATTATAGGTTGTATGTACAAATAAGTGATAATATCATTATCTTACTGGATGAATGTGTAAGGAAGTGTATGATATAAAAATTTTATGTAATTAATATAAATTCATAGGTTTCATGGATGTCCATTTTTTCATTAATTATAACTATAAATATGATTTGGTGATTGAAAACTAATTACATTGGTTCATGAGGTTGTTGTCTTCAATACACATGAGGCATGAATTTAATTCACAATTAATGGTATAGAAGGTGGATAAATTTTATAATGAAACACAATAAAAACTATGTATATGGTATGTAATGTAGTTATTAAATAATAATTATTAGTAGATAATTGTTGGTTGAAATTGATGAAATAAAAAGTAAGGGCTTCATTACGAATATTACCTTCTCTTAGGGAATCCTCACTTCCATCTCTTCAAAGTGAACCCAGAGTTGGTGTTTTAGGTAGAATAATAGATAAATATTGTTTAAAATGAATTTTTGGAGTGAATATTCCAGATTTTTAAAATGTAAAATTTCTATAGATGAATGAATAAGTTAGGGCAGGGAGTTCACTTTTCTAATTTATGAAAAGTGGTATTTGTTAAAATATCCATATCTATTCAACAAGTCAAAGTAACTCTCAACTAATGTTCTGCCAAAATTGATAAATGATGGATTTTAGGGAATTTATCATCAAACAACGCATCCATCACAAAAAAATAAACATGTTTTAAATATTTTATTCTCTTATTCAATATGATTTCTTACTTGAACAAAAATATTTTCTCTAATGTAATATGTTTTTATAAACAATGTTATTTTTTCCATTATGCATAAAATAAAATCATCATTATTAGATAAATTATAATCAATTATTTTTAAAATTAAAATTCATTTCTTAATTAAAATTTCAATTTTATATAAATTTTTTTATGACAATCCCATGTATCGTGGAAAACCTAGTTTTTAAATATATTTACATTAGATACATATTATTGTAATCACTAATCATTATGATCAAAAAAATATGTTTACCATATTATAAAATATTATGTATTAAGATTAAAAAATAGAATCTTCATTATTAAATAATATTCACATATGTCGTCTAATTTAATTTAAAAATAATCCTAAAAATCATGTTAAGCAATGAGTTATCAATAAAAGAATTTCTCAACAATAATTTGATCTTAAATTATATATAAAATTAATATCATAGTTTAATGTATTAAAATTAATATATATATATATGTTGGTGATATATAATTTAAATTTATATATTAATTTATTATTTAATATTTTAAATAATTAAAATTTTGGAACATTGTGCATTAAAAATAGTTCTTAGATAATTTATATTTTAATCCTCTTAATAATATTATATCAAAATTGTTTACAAATAAGATTAAAGTCAAATTAGTTATTGAAAATGTAGATAAATAAAAATGACGGTACTTTTCATTTAAATTCAAATAATAATAGAACCTAAATTGCTTAATTTATTGAAAGGAAATGATTATTTTAACAAAAATGGTACTCTTCAAAATTCAGTAAAAATATACTTTTTGAAAAAGTCTCAAAATCTCAACCTTTGTTTATTTTGATATGATGATTTTAAAAATGATTTAATTTTAAAAAATAATTATTATAAAAATGTAAATAATTAATTTTAATTCATAAAACATTAAATTAAAAATAAGTTTTTTTGAAGAAAATATATTTGTAAATTTTTCGATAAGTAAGTAAGTAATTATAAATAAATTATATAAAACCATTAATAATATTCTCAAAATTTTAAAAAAAAGATTCATTACTATCACATTAATGGATAGTTTATAAAAATTACATTATATAATAATATTTTAATAATAAGTCATGTTTTTCATAAACATTTGTGTTGTGTGTCGTATATGTAATCGACAATAATGTTTTTTTAAACATAGTAGTGTCATTGACTCACCATGATTAATTTAAAGGGGGTTAATTTATTATGGATTGATAAATGTTAAAATAGTATCAATGGTCTTAAATGAAGGTTGGTTATTGAACCTGATCTCACATTACCCTGTAGTGGGCATGGGTTTGAAATTATTAGTAACAAATAGCGAACGGGTTGGTATGAATCTCCATGGAGAATTATATAGTGATATAATATGCCTCATTATTGTTGAAAACACAAGGGAAAAATGTCCCAAATTAATATTTGGAGTTTCAATCGATAACATTTACATTAAATATATTTATTTTTTATCTTTAAAAATTATTTTGTGATATATATACATATCATATATGGTTGATGTATATTTTCCCAAATCATTATTTGAATATTTCACAAAGAATATTGTTGGAGATATTTAAATATTATAACTAATCAATAAATTATAATCCTTACAAGGAGAATAAGGTGGACGACACATTGAGACGAAAATGTTATGTTTTATTATCTATGATGTGGATAAAAAATACAATAAATTATGATTTGAGATGGATGGATATGGATTTCTTGAAGGAATGTAAGAAATAAAAATTATCTCAAATGTGTTTTAAAAAACCTATTTATGTGATGATTTAAAATTCAAGGAAAAAAGATGTGGTGATTTAGAATAATTTAAAAAAAATAACGTTTGACCATGATTGTGATGGAATAATATGGTTCATGAATCATATATTCATCCCATCAATACTAAATATAATGAAGGAACTATTTTATTATTCTTCTAGTTCATCAATTATTATTAATACTAGATGTTTTAAGACATATATATTCATGAAATATTATTTATGGTGGGACAATAAGAAAAGTTATTATGTATAATATGTATCTGAACACTTGGTATGTCAGCATGATAAGGATGATAAATCTAATTCTATTGGGATTTTACAACAATTTCCCATACATTATTAACTTTGGGAAATCATTACCAGGTATTTTATTTTCATACACCCCAAAACATTTGAATTCAGTGATGTTATTCAGGATATAGTCAATTTCATTAAGATTCCAACACAAATCATTTTTATTATAGAATATTTATATTTTCATCAGTTTCCAAGAAATATAATAAGGACATTTTAAGGCCACATTGAGTTTCGTAATATTTTTTTTCTTGATAGGGATACAAGGTTTACCTTAATGTTTTATAATATCCATTAGTAAGATAACAATATAGGGTTATGTTTTAGCACTAAAAATCATCATTATAAAAAAATTATTCTAAGATAACCATTCGAACCCCTTATGATATATTGAAATATTGTTACTTGGGTGTCAAATGTTATTTGTATCAACACCATACTCCTGTCATGTTTTCTTATAAAAATATATTTTATTGGAGCATTAATATGGAACCTTAAGAATTAATAAATATATGGATGTTTGTAAATATTATGTTATTTAATGAGGCTCTATAAAGGTATATATCACATCCTTGATTAAAATTGGAAATTTCAAAGAAGTTCAATGCCTTTAAAAGTACTTAAGGGCTTCTAAATGTTGTTATAAATGAAATTCTGAATATAATCAATGAAATTTTAAATTAAAAGTCATTGAAAATATATTTCTATGAATTTATCCGTGGATTAATGATATGATATTCAAAAAAATAATAAATTTTGATCAATATTATTATATTCCCTTTCGAGATTCTTGATCGAGAAGGGACAATATCCTATCACTTTGTTCTTCCAAAAAATATCTCTCATGCTTATGGATGGTTCTATGAAATTATCCAGAGGATATACATTCCCAATCCTTCATATATACTAGTTTTAGAGGTTGTATCACTATAATAATATACATCTTATAATATAAAACTACTAGAGATTATTGATGATAGAAATTTTATGAAGCAAGGCCACTCACCTGGTCAATGTTTTATATTAAAAATAAAAAATTTAAAAATCTTCATGGGAAACTGAGGATATGGTGTTAATAATATATCATCAAATTATTTTATTATAGTTGCTAAACTTTAAGGGTAAAAATCATTTAAAGTTGGTTATAATGCAATATCCAAACATTTTATTAGATATATTTTTCTTAAAATAACCTTGATTTGATATCTTGAGACACACACAACCCCGAGTCTAAATGAATAATAATATAGTGTTATATTATAAAAAATCCACTAATGTAGCCGATATGAATAAGATAATATAAATTATGAAAAATTTATTTATAAAATAAATTCATTGGTTATTATTTTAGTATATATAAAAATTATACTTATGATAGTATAAATGTGTTGTTTTTCTGAAGAATATTTTTTTTACGCAATATAATTTTAACAAAATAAATTATATTTATCCCTATTTTTGAAATAATTTAATAAAATTTATATATTATATAATAAATCAAATTTTTTTAAAATTCATCTAATAATTTTTTAAATATGGTATATACAAAATTGAATTTTATACATAAAATGTATTTTTTTCCAAAACATAAATTTCTTAGTGTTTTGACAACATATATAAAAATAAATTTCTAAAAATAATAGAAATTGATTCTTGAAAAATAAATTCTATATTTAGAATTTTGATTATACAATTTGGTATATGTTTTTCATTTTAATTTTTGGTCATTATTAATAGCAACCATTGGACATTTTGGTCACCCCAATAACTGTAAAGTAAGTAAAACATAGTCAACATTTGGGAAAATACTTAAAGAATATATATACTTTAATTTGATCATTTGGTTGAGTTTAGTTTGGTCATTTCCATAAAAATATTGAATATTTGGTCACTTGGATCTATATTTCTATAATTATGAACATTACATAAAATCAAGAAATTATAAATAGAAAATATTAATATATTGCTTGTCAATATATATTACGTGTTAACATTGGAGAAAAAGAATTTTTTTAAAAAAATATTAATGGTTATTTTGGGAATAATGAATATATTTTTATGATTTATATTTATGTCAAATTTTTAGTAATTAAATTATTACCCTTAATTCTTACATAATGCTAACACGTTATTTATTTAATATATATTAAAAAATAAATTATTTTAAAAATAATAAAATTAATATAATTTGAGATATTTATTATATTTGTCTAAACAGATGGAAGAATATAACTTATTAGTGATATATAAATATATTATAATCTTTTAAAATATTTTTATTTGTGTTTTCAAAGTCAAATTAAATGAATTGTATCATAATTGACCATAATGATATTTTATAGGAAATATAATTTATTTAAATGATTTAAAATTATTAAAATTATTATATTTTAAAAAGTGAATGTAAATGGATTAATATATCATCCATTGTCTATTTATGAGTCACAATTCCTTTTGTGGAAAATTTTTTACCACTTTAATATTGAAATAGTTATTTCAACGATTAAGGTTGAAATTAGTTATCAATGGGATTAATCTAAAAGAAAATGGTTCAAAAAAACCACAACATATAAAAAATTCAATTTAGAGTATTATTTATCTCCTATGAAATTTCATTTATTTATTACCATTTAAAAACTATTTTATTGATAATTATATTATTATATTTCTGTTTTTCAAAAATTATAATAGTGACCAGTCCATCTCTTATAAAAGGACACCCATTTCTCTCTTATTCATTATATTTTGAGACTTATAGCTCAAATAAACCCTATTAATTTATTTAATAACATCTACATCCACTAATTTTAGGATTTGGTCTTCTTAAAATACCATTCTAAGGGTCCTTAAAAAAATATAAAGGATGCTAACCAAAAGAGAGGTGATTGTCATACCCAAATTCATTCTATTTCATTTTTATTATACTACCTCTAACTATATGTAATTAATAATAAAATAATAAATTATGTATTATAAATATAATATGATGTTATTATGGATACATTATCCCCACTATCAACCTGCTTTCCCATAAAAGAAAATGACAATATATCATCCATGTATACATATGGCTTACCATCTCCCCAAAACGATGAAATTCATTATCCATATCCCTATCTAATTGATGATAATTTTTTTGAGTTTAAATTTTATATATAATATTAATTAAATATTCATACTTCAATAATTATATTATCACATTTATTTTCTTGACATCCAATATATTGTAATATGGTAACATCGCTCATGAGTACGTGTGGACTACCACTTCCATGAAGCGATGTAATTTGTTATTTGATTTTTACATGGATAGTAATAAGGGTTAATATAATTAATATATTTTATTAATATGATATAATAATGATTCATTGAATTTAAATTATTTTTTTAGAATTTTATTTGAATTATCACAAATTGTAAACAGTGTTCATGCAAAAATATTGCATGCCATCTCCGTGAACGAAGTAAAAAATTTTTTGAAAAAATAAATTTTATATATGAAAATACATATTTTTATAATGAAAATATATGACATTAATATTATTTTAAAATAATTATATAATATTTAAACATGATCAATTAACAAGAACCCATACTGTCATGATGAAACATACATGGAAAAAGAAGAAATTATAATTCAGAATTGTAATTTTAATAAAATATTGTGAATAAATGGGTAATAATATGACCTAATTAAATAATAAATTGAATTATAGATAATATTATGGATTGAGAATATTATTCTAATAAATCTATATATATGATAATTTTTTAATGAAAATGTTGAAATATAAGACATGAGGTAAGAGATTTATGTTTCAATCCCAATTTAATCCTGATATTATATTATTAGATTTCCGATGAGAAAAATATATGATCATTATTTGATAAATACGATTAATTTTTATTCTCATATTGTTTTTTTAATTAAACTTTTTCCATTCATTTTAAAATCAATAATGACTTATAATACAAATAGAATATTTTAAGTTAAACCGAATATATTAATCTCTTTAGTCGAAAATTTTTATTATTCTATAAAAATGTTTTCTATAAAAAATTAATGAATGTTATAATTTAATCACATGATTTTTTGAAATAAAATTTTAACATTATATTAAATAAATGGTTTAAAATTAATCTTATATTTCTTTTTGAACGAAGTATATTTTGTATTTTTATAATTTTGAAATGAATATCTTATTTTTAAATATATGGTGTAAATTGAATTTAACACGTTCAGGACTACTCATTGATTTGAAGAATTATTTTCATTATTCCAATAATATTTTGAAATATTTTTTGAATATTTTGAAAAATATAGATTCAAATAAATTATTTCAATGTGAAAAAATTTATTTAATATATGAAATATTTTTCTGAATATTTTTATGGATTTTTTGTATTATAATATTTCATTTTGTTTCTTTTGTCTTAATAGGGATATAATACAATGAAACCATCATTTTTATATCTATAAATGGTTTATTTGTATGATGATGATATGTTTATGAAACTCTTTTATTTTCAATGAGATATTCTATTTATGTATTATGAAATGGTTATGGAACCTGTTTTATTTTCATGGTTTATGATATGATGATAGTAATATTTTTTTATGATTTTATCTAACACATATGATTGGAATATTTTAATGTGATTAGTGGAACGAGATTTTTATTTCCCTCCAAATCATTGGGTAATGCTTTATTCTATGGGGATAATTTTTATAATTAGTATATCTGTTTAATATATTAATGTAATAAAGTGGATGTACATTATCAATAATAAGAAACAGGATGATGTGCTTGATCCACTATAGAATATAGGTGATTATGAATAATCAACAATAATTTGATGCGATATATTGTTAATATTGATACGGAAATCTTTTCATTACCCTTGAACGATCCACTTTTTCATGACATGAAATTATGTTTTGTGACTAAATTATGAAGAGTTTTCCTATAATATGATGGTACGAATATTTTCAATCATCTTTTAGAAAGTGATGTTGGAACCCACACAACAAATGGAGAAAAATATAAGCACAAAATAGAAAAAACCATCAACCCGATTTGAAAAAAAATGGTAATTAAAATTTCGAATTTAAAATCCAAAATCATTCATTTGAAAATGATGAAACATTAGGCGCACTTCCTGACCCCAAGATAGAATGTTTCAACATCAAAGAACCACCAACATTCACCACAATAAACCAATACCCTTCTGATCCAAACCAATTAAGGTCATAATGAGGCCCTTTCACAATTAGAATATAAATTTGTTTATTTTAAACAAGAAAATTCACACCACCACATTCTACTAATATCAAACCATGAAATCTATTACATCCTCGAGCTTCGAACAAAAAATATCATACATCATGTCCTAACTAATAAAAATAATTATTAACACCAGTTCATAAAAATGTTACACATTTCAGAATCCATCATTTAATTCACAAATAAACCATAATACAATACCACATTACCTAATAACCAGGAAGTCCACCAGTTGAAGTATCTTCACAACAATAATGATGCACAAGAATGGTGGGGACCCAGGGAGAGAGAGAGAGAGGATGGTTCCATCATGGAAATCAGGTATAAAATAAGAGTACGAAATGTAAAAATTCAACAATAGTGAGATGATCATCCCCACAACCTACAAATTCTACCTTCAGAACCACCAGCATTATAATAGAAACCATAACACCACTACCATTAAGAATTAAAATCACATGATGAACTAGAATTAAAATATTTAATCATCATCATCATAGTTGAATAAAAAAAATTTATGCAATGAGTCAATTAAAAATTGAACTAAAATCAAAAATGAAACACAATATTTGATACCACAGAAAGTTGGGAATGCAACTAAAAACCAAAAATAACGATAATAAAAAAACCAAATTTGGAAAACAAACCACAAAAAAGACCACAACCATGAAAGGGGTATCAAAAGAAAAAAATATTGTAATATTGTATATCGTGATGGATGAAAAATGGGATAAAATTATATAAGATTGTGAATAGAATATATAAATAAGATGATTACATATATAGTCTCCAAATACAACAAAACATCTTAATTCTATCATGAATTCAAATGTTATACATTAAATATTTATATAAAATTGTGATTATAAAACCCCTAGTCTTTATAATTAACACCCATTTGGGATAAATAATAAATCAGATTAATTTATATACTTATTGTTCTTTTGATATGGAAAAAAATTTGTATCTTTTGGATTCAGTCATTCTTAGAATAAAATTCTTTGAAATTAATGTTAAAAAATATTTTTTTATCCAAGTTTGAAACCTACATTTATTTATTCATACTGAATATATCTTTCTCATGTCGTACTGGAATTCAATAATATATTATTCAAGAATTAAAATTTTCTCTTTCTACCGAAAGATCAGAACATGGATAATTGGACTTAATTAATGCATATATTTCTAATACCACTCATTATGATGTTAAAACTAAGGAGAATTTAGTATTATATGATATATTGGAACACTATTCTAGGATTTTCGATAAATATTTTCAATACATCATACAATGGGGTATATAGGGTTTTTTTTTTAATTTTATAATTATTAAAAAAACTAATATATAATCATCCGTATCACATTCCACCAAATTATTTAATAGAACTAAATATTCAGTTGGATATACCACATGATAAATGTGTTTTCATAATGGAAACATTGTATATATGAATACTTATCCTTTATATCATGATGTTTTATGGGATTATATAATTATATTAATACTATCAAATGTTTATTCGGTTAATAATCATATAATAATACCTTTTCCCAATTTTTTCTGATTTTGAATTGGAATAGTAGTTCCAATAAAAATATATTTGATCTAGTAAGCTTCAAAATTGATTAGGGAAAAAAATATTTAATATATAGATTTATAATGATGATATGGATAATGTAAGATTCATGTATTTTCATTTGGGTTCACTCCTTTTCCAAAAAAAAATTATGGATTTAATGACTTAGATAAACATTTCATTAATTTATTCATTTAGTGCATTCACTATTGATTATGTCATAATATATTAAAAATCCCATGATTCTCATGGTCACTATCTTTGAAAAGATGTAGAGCCTATGAAAAAAACAAAAACACTAAATTATTATATCATAATTATAATTCAATAACTAAGATGTTATTTTTCTCATCCATGTTAATATATCATATGATGTATGAAATGGAAATGTCCTCGAAATTACGAATGATTTTTTTTATTATCATAATATTTATTGAAATTTTTATTTATTATCACTATGTTATTTAAAAACATTTAAATATAGGTACTCTGATCATGTTATTAATAAATAATGTATTAGATTTTTTTGTCCAAATTGATTTTAATCAATACTTTATGTATTCATGAAAAATATTACTATGATGAAGATTCAAATATCGTCTCATCAATGTTATTATTTTGAGTTATACTGTAGTTTTTTTTCTATTAGATCCATTTATAATTTAAAATAGAATCATAATGTAGTGGAATATATTTCTAGATAAGTCAATAATATAATTCAAAATTTAAAATTAGATGATTCTTTTCATATTACATAACATTTTAGTGATTAATTATTTTGTTGGACATCATAGTAATTTCTAACCATGTAAATCACAATGTATATTTTCTTCTAGATACATGATTTTATGGTAACTCTTCTAGGTTAAACATATATAATCCATGTATTTTTTTATTTATATGTATATGAAAAAATAAATGTGGTTGGAATTTATATTAATAATAAAATCCAATCTCTATTGTTTTATAAATAAATATTACAACGAATGTTGATATCATAATGATACGAACACCATTTGGATGTGACTCAAAATAAAAGTGAGATATATAAAATTATTATATCATATAATATGTTAATGAATGTGTATATACCCTAAAATATATATTAATTTTTATATCATTATTTGAGAGACTCTAGATATTGTATTGATCCTTTTCAGTTGGTTTTAATATACCAAATGTTTCATTATGACAATAGAATACCAATAGTCTAAAATCACTTATATGGAGTGAGGAAAAAAATAATATCTTGTATCTAAATTGGATGTTCCTGCTAATGTAATGAAATATTGTTATGATATTAATCACTAATTTTTGTGGTCTTAAATGAACACATAAATTATAGGGATAGTTTTTATAGGTATAAATTATCATTGGGTAAAATTAATATTACAGTGATCTATATGTGAAATTAAATAAAAAATACTCCACCTTATTTGATGTGGGATATAATATCATTACAAATTTTAATAATCTTAACAATATCATGTAATTATCAGGATGAATTTGGTTTTAATTTTGAACAATACGATAGAATGAACATACATTTTACTATCAAAGATTTTCTTTATTAGTGACATGGAAATGTTATTTGTAAAATAAATAGTAAATATATATAGATTACCACTATATACAATCAAATGAAGAAGATTACATCGTAATTGTTATGCGATATATAATGTGCATAGGGATATTAGATAAAAATGAGTATAGATCTTCACCCAAAAATATATAGCATGACTAATTAGACCATCCGTACTCTGGAGAATATATTACTAGAATGCATTAAAAACATTATTGTCTCTCTGTATGATCACTTATCATTAGTGGATATATCATCAATTCAAGTATCTATTTTTGAATCCTTTTTGGTTACCTATTATCAATATCATCTCTTTTTGACTAAAAAAGGCGAATCATGTAACACACAAGATTAAATTATTTTAAGCATTTCTTCGTTGGGAAATAATTGCACAAATCACATTATTTTATTCAGCATTGTGATGAATATATAAATTATGAACATTTATAATTTAAATATTATTAAAAAAACTCATTTTAAAAATATTCATATCAAAATTGAGAAGGGACTAAAATTTAGAATTTTTCTAAAAAAATATAATATTTAGAAAATTGTGGTAAATATCAATTTATCAAATACGTTGATTTATTTTCATTAAATAAATTAATCTAAAATTACAAATATTTTTCAAATTTGGTCGTTATGTGAAATTTTATTCATTTTATTTAAAATAATATAATTGTAAACAATTTTATTCAAAAATTTTAAATACATTAATTTGTTTTGTAAAAATACATTTTTTTTAAAAAAATTATTTTTTTTAATGAATTGACATTAAAATTAATATAAAAAATTAATATAAAATGACTAATTAAACATGTATTCTAAATTTTGAATTTTGAGGAGCTAATTTAGTAAATATGTTAATTTTAAATTAAGGTTTTATGATTACTTCCCTTGGTAAATTTTATCACATCGAGAAAGGGTAAATAAATGTATAATATTTAAATATTATGTGATAAGTCATTATAATTTCACAAAAACATTAATTTATTAATTTAATTGGATAATTTTAGAAATATTCATAAAAAATTGTTATATATATCTCTGTGTATTTTTCCATTGGATTTTTTAGGGATATTTTTATTATTTTAAGTCATAAAATTTCAATAAACAATCCCTTTCCTGACTTTAGTTTATTTTATAAATTATCATAAGGATGATAATAAGTTTTTAATTAATATATTTGTTTAATTTGGAAATAATTTACTTTTTTATCATGTAAACTTTTTTACTTTTTGTTGATAGAATAATTATCTTATGTTCATATACAATGCCAACATAATATTTACTCAATTAATAGAAAAATAACGTAACTGATTTTAAAATTAATAAAATTAATATAATTTAGATTAATTATTTACTGTAATTAAATTTATATATAAATATATATATTATAGATGATTTAAATGATTAAATTATGCTTTGTTTAGTTTCATGTTGTTTTGAAAGTTCAATTAATTAGACAGTTTCAAGAATGACATTAATTATGTTTTATAATAAATAATAAATTGTTAAATGATTTTAAATTCACATAAAATATTATATTAAGTGAATATAACATTTTGTGGGTTAAATTATCAACCATGGTAAGTTTATGGGAATGTTCCCTTTCAAGTAATAATATTTTCCCCAAATTAGAAGAAAACTATTATATTGTGAAAATTTTTAGAAGGGTTAACATGGGGTGGAAACATATAAATAAGGGAAATAACCAAACTAAAACATGTCTAGATATTATGATTTGATAAAATTTAGACTCATTTTAAAATAATATATTAATTAAATGAATTTGGATCTATTTTTTAATGAAAATTAGTTTTTATAAATTTATTAAATTATGAAATACAAAGAGTGACACTCTCATCACATGCAAAAGGACACCACTTCCCTATTTTCATTACACCATATATTAAAAACTATTTAATAAAATTTCACATTATATTTCCCCAAATATTCTGACATGTTAAAAATGATCTTATTTTTATTGAACACAACCATGAATCCTTTAAGAGTATATCAAAAGGATGTTTAATGGAGAAGAATTAATTTCTTTTACCAACTCTTTAAAATTTATTTCTTCTTCTACATATTTTAACTATAATTTACCTATTATAGAATAATTAATCTACTTTAATAATTTTACATAATTTTTATTAATATAATTTTATAATTTTTTTCCACAAATTGCCATCATATGTAAAAAACCTCAGTCATTCATATTTTCTGTTTACCAACTCCACATTGTTGTATAATTTGTTTTCACGTCAATTTTCATGATGTGTTATAAATATTAGAAAAATTAATAAATATTATTTTAATGAAAAAATATTAGTTTTTGAATTATAATTTCTTATCTACATTCCAACATTCCAATCAATTAGAAAAAGATAATGTCACCTTTGGGTATTTCTGGACAATCATCTCCACAAAGTGATCCGATTCATTTTTCATTTCCAAATTAGATAGATGGTAATAAGAATATATTAAATAAAATAATTTGATACTTATATCATTATAATAATTATGTATATAATGGTACGATAATCATGATTTAAGTATCAAAACTATCTCATCTGTTCATTAATAAAAAAATAAGGTATTTAAGTCCCAAAATAATTATAATAATGATATATTGTCAATGAACGGGTGATAAAATGACAAAATAGGATATTATGTGATATTAAAAATATTAATATGGTTCTCATATATGTTTATTACATTTTTAAAACAATTATATTAGATGTTAAATCTTGTTCAACTTATGGGAAACATGAGGTTAGTAGTATCTCAGTTCAATTTATATTCGTTTTGATGTACTTATAATTTCATTGAAATTTTTTTTCTTATATAATGTGAGAAATATCCTCCAATTTTATTTTATATAATATATAAATTTATTTTTGGATTTAATAATTTACACAATATTAATTCTTTGATTAATCCTCACGTCATTGTTATGATCCTTAAAGGTTACATCGTCTCAATTTCAACTCCATTGATACATATTTGATATTATGCACGTATTAATTTTTATGTGGGGTATATACATCATCTTTTATGTAGGTATCATGAATATTTAATTATTCATGGATAATAATGGTTCCATTTATATTGATTATTTCAAATTTGTACAATTAGAATGTTATTAGAGGTTGGAATTTATTAGAAAAAACCATATGTTTGAAATTGATCTAATTTTAATTGATGGAATATTATAAAATAATATTTAAAAATCCATCTATTTTATTATCCTATGGTTGTTAATGAAGTTTCCATATATTATTACAAATATTCATCACTTTGAAACATTAATAAAGGACATAAATGTATAAAATAATAAATGTTCTTATATTTGTTTTGATGAAGTTTATTTTTTATTCCATTCAATATTTTGATTTTTTTAAATTAATTATTTATTCACTCAAAGGATTTATTAAGGAAATTTTACATCATAACTTTTTTAATAGTTTTTAATTAATCATTTATATTTTTTATAATGGGTTTCATTTCAACATTCTTTATAAATAATAAAAAATATTATTTTCTTTTTATTGTATATGGAAATAATAGACATTGCCTTGTCCCTAAACTTTTTACACTATTTATATTCATCTACAATATTTAAATTATTTTAAATATATAACAATTTAATGAAAATATATTTAATTTTTTTCTTTCATTTCTATTTATTATTTATTTTTATTCATAACAAACAAATTATCTTTCAAAGGTAATTTATGGTTATCTCTCATCTCTTAATAATTTTGTCCTCATTGAATTTCTATTGAAACAATAATTTAAGAGTTATTTTTTAAAATTCAATTTTGATTTAATATCTATCTTATTTTAATCATGGATATTATTATTACATAAAATATATACCCTTTCTACATATGTTGTATAACATTGATTGTTATTTGAATAATAAAGGAAATATTTTTATTCCATATACATTACGGAATATGAACATTTATTGATAAGGATTATTATTTTTGAATTAAATTGATCATTAAATATATAATGAATACATTGGATATGTAGTATTGTGTTGTGTGAATAGTTATATATCTCTTTGATGTATTGATAGGTATCATGAGACACAATTTTTGGAAAGCCTTATTAAATTTTTTTTGGTGAACGCATACCTATAGTTTTAAAATTACTCGAATAAGAACATGGGCATAACGTTTTCATGGTGTGTAAGATCATGATTTCAAAAATTATAAATTTACATTATTGTGAATTAATTTATTTTTATCCCTAATATTATTTCACACTATATTTTGTATGGTTGCATTGGATTCTCAAAATATTGATCAAATAGCACATGTTTTCAATTATCTATTTTAATATATTGATAATTCTCTATTTACTCAATTTAGATTGAATTTTAATTAACCCTTACTGAGTATTTAAGCACTCCCATATTTATTTTCAGTTTCTATAGGATATGAAGAATAAATATTTGATTTTATTAATGAATTTTAATATTTTCTTCTATTTATATAATATTTTATTTCCAATTTAAAATGAGAATCTTGTATAAATATAAGTTACATAAAATCTGCTAAAATTCTCAGAGATTAAAGAATGGATCCTTTGTATCTTATGACAATGTAATAATATAACCACTGATTTTGGGATACTAGATTTTGGGTCTTTGCATTCAGTATTAGAGGATGATTAGTAGAATCCATTGGATCTATATTTTAAATGAGTGAAGAAATCCTGAGAATTCTAATTATACTATATAGTTTTTTATAACATTTACAAATAAGGGGATATTAAATTTTTTATTAAATATTCGTGATGATTATAATCTATCTCAGTGTGTTCCATTATTTTATGATGGTCCTTAATAAATGAAATGGAATCAATAATTGAGGAAATTGTTGGGGGTTCCCTATGGAGTATGCTAATAAAAATACTAATGGATCTAATCATATCCTAGCCTTTTTAGGATGGATTAAATAATTTATAACTGATAAACATAAAAATTTAGAGCAAAAAGTTGTTCAATAACATAATACACCTATATTATTTCATTAATAATGAAATAATTCTCTATCTTCTAGTGGAACTACTAAATAAATTGTAGTAGATAAATTATTTAAGTATCATTAATGATAAATCTTTCCCTCTAGGATGCAATAAAATAGATAATGATATAGTTTCATTGTATTATCTTATAGGTAGCACTGATCAATGTTTGTCATTATTTTAAAGTAATTAGATAGACTGAAAAATAGGATATATGTAATGGATAAAATTTAATGTAAAATTCTTTGACAAATATTTCCCTCATGATAAATGAATTAAAATGAAGTGATATTTTTGGAAATTATAAAAATTGGAAGAGGAATATGTTATAGTGTATTATTTTTCCTTCACAAGAATCTAATGACATGATATTAATGCCATATATAATATAGATAATAATATTGACCATTTATTTTATGACATTAATCCAATGCACTAAACTGAACTAGTTGTTAAATTTTTTTATAATATAGAGAATTAGTTTTATATTACATAAAATAGAGAATCTATTTGTAAGATCTTAGGTCATTAAAGGATATCACGAGAAAAATAGATCGACTAAGAACAAATAAAAATGTAAATAATAGAATAAGAAGAATAGAAAGAAGATATTTCCATCAGGTGAAAATTTTGGAAATGGAAATCCTAAATAATGTTTTAATGGAATGAGATATTTTTTTCAATAATGTAAACATGGATGATATTGTCTATGAATATGAGGGAAAGAAAGAAATCAATGTTTTTTAGTTCTTAAAATTTAGATAAGAGGGTAATTATTAATACCATTGGCCCAAGAATCAAGGGAAAGTACTATACAAGTGGTTCAATTGATAAGGCCAAACTTATAAGATCATTACATATAAATTTTATGTTCTCAAGGTTATTTTTGTAGGTACAATAATTATAGTCTCAAATTATGCCATGGATTTATTTTTTATAGATCATAATATTTCATTAATATAATCTATAATTTACAATAAAATTTCATATTTCTATATAATGTTATTAAGGGTGTTATCTTTCAAAATGTGTAATGGAAATATCACCATAATATGGATGTGTTACTCATTTCACACAGACCCATAAATGTGCACTATTTTTTGATATAATTATTATAACTATCCGTGATTTTGATATAATCATTACTATGGATTATCAATGTAAATATAATGAAAAAATTTATATCCATGAGATGAAAATTATTATTCAAGTTGGGGATGTCTATTTCTTTATCTTTATATGGTTAAATTCATCATGTGTGTCATGTTTATATGCACTCTATATAGGTTTTATGAAATAGTTTCTTTGAAAATATGGGGAAAATAAATATTCATATCCGAAAAATAATCATTTAATTGAGTATATAAACATTTTAGAAGATGTAATTAATACATTTTTTAGGTAATTTTATAAAAATACACTCGAATGTGAAGCTGAGTATCCATTTTTTGAATCCCCGATTTGACAAATATATCGAATACTATATGTATAATACCTAATACTGAGTTAATAGAGTTGAAGAAACCACATCCAAATATGGTTATAAGATATTTATATTATCTATTGATTCATCATGAGGATTTCATGTTTTTTTCTTCACAAAAAAATAGATATATGATGTTCTCAATTATATATAAGTAAATAAATGAAATTAAAATAATTAACAAGTATACTTTTCATCATATTGATAACATGTGCAATCAATTATATGGGGATTAATATTTTTCATTGATTGACCTACAGTATTGGTTTCATAAATTTTGAATAAATAATAAATATTATGATGATATAATATCATATATGATATCAACAATACATGATTTTAATAATTTAATTTGGATTTTATAATAGAAATATTCTTGGGGATCTTATGAATGGAGTATTCAGGGAATATATGGATAATTTTTTGTTCTTATTGATGATGTAATTGTGTACTTTGAAATTAATTAGTACCCAACGAATCTCATTTTAATCATTCTAATTACTCAAAGATGAAAGGATGAATATTGGTAATTTTGAACTATGAATTCGAGATACATAATATTTCATTTATTTCCATATTATCTATAAGGATGAAACATAGTTGATCCAAAAAATATGAAGTCATAATGAAATTTCCTACACCAATAAACATAACCAAGGTACATAGATTCATTGAATTCATAGGTTAAAATATGTAATTTTTTCAAACAATTTCCAATTGGATAACCTATTATATAATTTTACACATAATGGGTTTAAGGATACAATGATAATCGAATGTTAATAATCATTTGATGAATTGAATAGAATATTCATGAATGTTCTGATATTTAAAATGCGATTAGGAAATGAAGGATTTCTTATTTATATTAATGAATAAAATATGGTGCATGGTTCTGTCTATATTAAGGAGGATAATTTTATTGAACCCACATCAATGAAATTAAGAGACTCCTGAATAAAAATATCTATCTTTGTATCTTAAGATAGTATCCTTAAACAATCCATTTTATATATAAGGAAATTAAATTAACACTTTATGATGTTACATATATAAAGACCATAAGAGAAAAAAAATATATCATTCTAAATAAATTGCTCAATTATAGTCTATGGTGATGACTCAGGATGCTCCAGGAAAATGATTTATCGATTTAATACTATATAAAGAATGAAAATAAGTTACTAGATGCCTCGATAAAAAATGATCATGTAGTCCTGACAAACATGAGGGATTTTAGTGATCCTGTATTCAAGGATTTATTAAATATAGATATGGGTAATATTAACATTGTGTAAATATCACTCATTTTTTAAATGATTTCAAAATTTTATTTATTATTAAATGTAAAAGTTTCTAAGCATGGTGCTAAAAATATTAAAAATAAAATTTAAATCCATAATGATCTGAAATTGAAAAAATAAATTATATAAATAAGTATTTATGAAATTTTTATTGTGGGTATTTGTTATATCTATATTTCTGTTTAAAATGGAATTGTTAGAAATTTATAATAAGTATAATTTCTATATACACCCTAGTATCATAATGATGTATGCAGATTTGATGGAATATTTCTGATCATCAAATATAAAGAGTTATATTACTAATTACATGTAATATCGTTTTATTTTAACATGTGAAGGCTGGTAGATTTAATATTAAAGGATTTTGGAATCTTATAAATATTACTATTTTGAAATGGGATGAAATTACTATGGGCTTTGTCATAGGGTTACCAATGAATCCATGAAATAATGATGAAATATAGGTTATTGTTTCACCTTACAACATATATACATTTTATTACTACAAGAGAATATTTAACTCTTTTGTTCTTTATTAGGATCAATATTAATAGTGTTATAACACTTAATGGTGAACCTATTTCTGTCATATCATTTTGAAACCCACTATTTACATTAGAACTCTAGAAATTTCTTTAAAATCTTGTCGATATAATGCTAAATTTTGTAATTTCTTATCACCCTCAAATTATTATATACTATTAAATAACTATTAAAATAATAGAATATATTTTTCTGTCAGGATCAGTTGACTTCCACCGTAGGCAATATTTGTATATAAATCTGCTATAGCTTTCCTATAAGAAAATATTTTATTGAAGTACTGAAATTCATGACATAATATTATCTATATGAAATGATATTTCATTCACTAAAATTTTGGGATAATGATGGTCAAAAAATTCATATAGTCTAACATGTTTTCTAAAAGAGAAAATTGTAATGTTAAAGACTATTAAAACACAAAATAAATCATCTCAATGTATGAAAATTAATTTTGTGGATAACCAAAGGAATGATATGTAACTACAATTGGTAGATCGTGCTTTATGGAAAGCACTGAAATAATTTTTTTTATATATTTATTTAGAAAAACATATCCTTAGGTATATGATACATTTTGAAGTTATATGAAGAATTGGAGGTTTGTCATACTATTTTGTAATTACATTGAACAATTACAAATTACACGAGCTATTCCATAAATAATTATTGTGTATGTATGTGACAGGCATTCTGCATGTACTCACCTATAGGAAAATAGAATGGAAACATTATTTAAGTTTCTATGAATATACTATCTAAATTTTTTATAATAGAGAACATGTAGTGAGAAATAGAACCACGCTTTTTTGTAATGGTACATGGGGGAAATCATATGTTAGAATAGACAATGTGGTATCATAAAGAAATTAAGATGAAGAACTTCCCAAATCTGTTCATGTGGTGACATTATTGAAATTTATAGAAAAAAATTATTTAAGGGCGGAATAATGTAACTCCCGAACATTGATTATTGTTATAATTTCTATTTAAAGAAACAATAAAACAATACATAACATTTTATTATTGATCATTATTAATAACAAAATTCTAAAATTTCATAAATTTAATTTTCTAGATTATTATATTTTTTGAATCGTTATATTAAAATTTAATTTGGGTTAAATTTTTAGATTTTTCCATAATTATTTATTATTAAGTATATAGTGAAGCATGCCAATTTTTAAATACTTCTACTTCATTTTATTAAAAAATGTAATTTGAAATTCAAAATATATTTTTTACTTTGTTTAACGTGACATTTGATCGATTTTATTTTGAAAAATCCAGTCTAAATCCACACTTCTTATTTTATAAATTATATATTTCATACAAACACATTTTTGTACAAAAAAATATTTTTCATTTAATTTTATGGATTAATATTAACATTATAGTATACCAATTTATTAAAATAAATATTTAAAATTTATAATATACTTTCTATCCTGAAATTAATGTTTTGTAAGTAACCCCCTTTTAATTTTGGCCATTATGAATAGTAATCGTTGTAAAATTTATCTCATTGGTAAATGGTAATTAATGTAATTATGAATAATAATAACCTAATTTGAAACTAAATAAAAATTATGAACTTGAATTTATATAATTGGATGTTTATAATTTTGCTACATCCATCCATAAATATAATATATGTAAATTTGGTACCATTTGACCTTTTTAAAAACATTTATATTATTTTATGTATTGAAAAATCCAAAATATTACTTTATTTCTTTTATTTTATTTCAATTGTTAATATAATGTTCATAATATGTTATGAATGAATATAAAAGTAATATTTAAACATAACTAATTTCTTATTATCATGTTAATTTTTTATAAAATTTAGATTATATAATAATTATCATAAATTATTTTCGAGTACCGATACCATGTTTATTCGATTAATTAGAAAATAAATTATAATAATTTAAAAATATTTAATGAATTCAATTTTAATGAATTATCATGGAGTATTATTTAAATAAAAATAATATAAAATTCCTTAGATTTTTAAAAGAATCGATTTTAATTTGATTCTTATTTTGTTTTGGAAGTCATATTAGTGCACAGATACCAAAAAAATTGATAATTTTTTAATAAAATAATTTTTATTAATTGAGTTAAAATTAATAAAAATATTATATTTATCTAATTGAATGTTATATAGATTAAAATATAAATAATGACCCGTTTGTGGTTCATTTATTCATTTATAGTAACATTCATATCCCATTAATGGTAGAAAATTTTTATGTTCCAATAATTTTTGAAATGGTTAACGAGGGATGAAAACTAATTGACAAGGGTGAAAACACACAAACATATTGTAATTTGATTTCATTAAATTATTTAAAATAATAATAATATTGCGTTGTAGTTATATCAATTTTCTTACATTTTTCTAGGAAAATTAATTAATATTAAATCAATAATTTATATAAATTTAATAATGCACTTCTCCTCACTAATAAAAGGACACCACTTATTTCTTTTCTTTACAACAATTTGAGAAACCTATATTGTACATAAAATAATAATTAATCTTGTAAACATCATTGTACAAGTTCTTAAGTATTTTCACTTTCCAAAGACAATCATAGTCCCCTTGTGAGTATATCTACATGAAGCCTACTGATTAAGAGAAAATCACATTTCTCTACTATTTAAAAAAAATACTTCTACATCAAATAAATATATTATACAAATTATACAATAATTACTCTAGTTTCATTAATATAATGAGTTATTATTATTATAATAAAACAAACTTTTTTATCCACTTTTCCATCTTATAGAATGAAAAAACATATCTCATGCCTATGTATGGTTTACTGTAGCCATTTGGAGGTGTAAATTTTTACTCATCATCATTTTACATGGATGGAAATAAAGAATAAAATAATGAATATATTTTATATTTGTAAAATATCTAATCTTATAGAATTATAATATCATATATTTTTATTTTCCTTCCAGTCTATTGGAAAATGTTAACATCACCCATGTGTAAGTGTACAATAACAGCTTCACAAAGCAATTTGATACGTTATTCATCACATGTTTCATGGACATGTTTTGATTATTAGGGTAACAAAATCAAAGGTCGAAATAATATTATATGAGGATAAAAAACATTATCCCAACCAATTTTATTTTTCTGAACATGTATATAATAATAAGAATTAATAATGCAAAACCACTTTTTTTAGAGATATGACTAGGATGAATCCCTTACTATTATCAATTACATCATGAAATAAATTTATAAAAAAGAATTAAAAAAATTATATAAAATTAAGACCAAATTACTATATATTATTAAAATATTTACCTCTATTAACCTTAAGAGCATGTTAGTCTATAACCCAGACAATGGGTATCCACTAATATATATGTATAATACAATATCTATTTCCTTACTAGGGAATCCCATGATATGATGATTATAAGTACTATCAATTCCTATTCACAGAATTCCTTAATATGAATATCTGTGTCAGTCTTCCTATAGATAAAATCCCTCGATTTAATGGATTAGATTAACCATCATCCAATCATAGATACCCTCAATCACAACAATTATCCGATAAAGATAAAACAAAAAACGTTCATAAGGATACATCATCAAAATGTTTTATGAGAATAAATTTACAATAATTAATTACACATAATAAGAATGGGTGGTTCCCACATTGAAAATTTCATGAGAGAATGTAACTAACTGGTATAAAACTTATCCAATGACCTGGTGTTTTTAAGAATCCATCCAAATGTCATATTTATTAGTTTGTTCCAATGGACTTGGATAGTTTGTGATGGACAACTAAAATTAATATGAATACCCAATGTCGTTTTGATTCAAAAATTTATAGTATTAAAGATATTTCATACATTAAAAAGAAGTTTTTTATATTCTGTTGGTAAATTATGTTAGTCCGATAGGCTTATTATCTGTTTTCAATACGTTGATATTTATGAAGGTCAATCCATCATATCAAAAGCAGAATTATTTGGAAAATCATAACATTTTCCAATACGATAGAGTTGACAATATCTAAATCCTCTTATGATTAATGTTGAGACTGATGAACAAGATGGATACCCAATAAAATGATCATAATTATGAATGTAATTTTTATTTAAATAATAAATTATAATATATTATATGTATGGTAAAATATAAGTTTTTATAAAATAAAATTATAAAACACTTGGGATATAAAAAGATAGTACACATATTTTATGAATGTTTATTTTATTTTTAAAACAACAGGAATGAAAATTAATAAGTATAAATTCTGACACAATAATCACACATTTTTTGGAAGATCTAACCCCAAAACATTATATAAAAATAAATTGAGAAAAACACCCCTTTTTCATTTAATAGAATTGTATTCATAGTTATTGTTTATGAATTAATATCCATTCATTTATTAAATATTACAAATATAATGATGAATATGATGTTGACTTTGAATAGTTCTCACCCTTAGTAAAATTACTCCCTTCCTAATGAGCGTATTCTCCATTCAATAAAAAACAATCCAATTGAATGATATTATCCCATTACAAAATATATCTCCATTAGAAAACCATCAACACATTTATATTGTATCTTCCCCCTTAAAAAATACATTCCCTATAATATATCAGTATCCACCATTTTCATTTTCAAAACTAAATGTTGAATAGTATATAGTTTCATGAAATGGTATAAAATAAAAAAAAAATCAATAAATTAGTCGTACTTTGAATCCATTAAATTATGAATGAATATATACACATTAATAATTTTAAAAACATTTTGAAATATCATATTTAAATTAGATTATAATTCATTTATTATCAAAAAAACCATTTTATAAGACACATACATTTAGATGATCAAATGAGAAAAATATTATTTCTTCATTTTGGTCATGAAAAACAAATGGATATTGTTGAAATATTCTAATAATTTCAACATATTCACAATCGTTTATTAATGAGTATAATATTGATCATTTATCCATTCACCTTCCCAAAGAAATTATTTTCTCTGATCCATAAAATTAGTTAATTTTTCTTTATAAGATCAGAGTTTTGCTAACATATACTACATTTCCAAGGATTTTTTTTTCAATGAATTCAAATCTTCAATACATTAATTCATGGAATACATGAAATTATCAATGGAAATTACATTTTCCACTATATATTTGGATAACTAGTTATATGAACATTATAATTTTCCAAAAACATCTTTATTTCATCAAAATTTCACATTGAGAATCTTGATGTCTGAATCAATTCGATTTAAGCACATACCACATGACTAATTCTTTTTTATATGTATGAGAACATCTTGAATAACATTTAAATCATCTTCATTAGCAATAAACAATTCTTTTAATAGTTTTATTGAATCATATTTACCACTATGAATGTAACAACCTGAGATTTTATGAGACATATTATTTTTTAACTTCTTTGATGTGTTCTATTATACACTATACCAAGATTAGCTTGTACTATACGCAACACCGTATTAGCTTGCAGTATACACAACACTATTCTTGGCTCATGTTACACACATTTTCAAGTTAGTTTTGTGGAAATTTTTCTATGCAACATTATGTATAGATTTGGTTTAATGTATAAATGAAATAAGTTTTGACTATGTTATACACAACACCAAACAGATCTTTCACTACACGAAGCCCGAACTTGGCTTGCATTACACGCAATCAAGATCTTCCTCGATAGTGTGTGTAGTACGCAATATCGAGTTTCACTAAACAAGATATTATTATAATATTATTATGAACTAGCAGTTATAAATAGTAATACCAATTATTTTGAAATTTTATAAATTCTATCTTTCAAAATGGACTTCATTTTTGGATTCAGAATATTGAAATTATCCTAGGGTTAATTTTTGGTATTTTTCTGACAACATTCAATTTTTTGATGAATTGTGAAAACACTGGGTTACTATTTAATAACTGAATTTTTATTTATATAATAATTTATTTTATTTAAATTTCTTTTAGATCAAAATTGATATAAAATACCTATATAAGTTTAATTTAATTCATTGGAGTGATTTTAAAATAATTTTAGATATATAAATATTTTATTCAACATTTCACCGTCTCTTACCCACCTCCTAGGAGAATTTGGAAATTCACATAAAACATAATTTTACCACTTCTATGAGTGGAATTTTGAATATCCGAGGGAAAAGGTTAATATCAAGGACTAAAATGTGGTTCAAGTAGATGAAAATAAATTTTAGTGAATAGTAACTTCTTACTTTTATTTTCCACGGTTTAAAGTAAATAGGGTAGTTAAGGGTAAAAATGATATTATTATTACCCTAACACATGTGCTAATTATATTGGAAAAGTGTAATTTGACCAAAAACAACCTTAGGAATAATATATGACCATTTATGTCCACTTGGATTAGATAAGGACATTTATTATTAATTTACTTAAAGAAGGGTTAAAATAGTTAAAATCAATGTTTAATAACTAAATCATTTTTAAGATAGGGTTATACATTAGATAAAATTGCCTATAAATATTAATTATAAATCTAAAATTACTTCCAACATAATGGTAATTTAGTTATAATTTTTAGACATTAAATAAATTAAGTTATTTATGACACAATGATGATACCATAATTACCTTATTAATGAAATATTAACATAATTGATGTTATAAATACACAAAGAAATGTAATTTGATACGTTTTGTGAATTCCACTTATTTTATTGGTCAATATGACTTGTTAGTATTTATTTAATTAACTTTTATCAAACTAATCAAGCAGTTATGATTTTCACAAAAATCAATTACCAAATAGTGTCAAAATTGACGTAAAATAGTTTTTAAAAAAAATATTATATTATTATTTGTAATTTTATTACTAAAAATCTTTGGATCGGCCAAATGACTTAGATAAGGTGAAATATATTAATAATGAACCACTTTGAGTTATTTTGGCTTGTTATAGTAAGTTTATTAACCTTATAGTGTAAGAAAACGAGAAGACATGGAAAAAGAAAAATTATTTAACTTAAAGTTAAATCTAAATGCTAAGGTTAAAATATTAACCCAAACATGTCGAAATTCTATTTTAGGATATAATTGTGACCCATACCCACCTTATCTTCGAAATAAATCAATTTGGAGCTATTAAAACCCTAATATGACTTTATAATAAAATAATATTTCTAGTTTTTTGAAATTTTAAATCCAATAAAATATGTTAAATCACCCACCGTAGTCATTTCAAACTCAAATTTTATAATATATTCCAAGGAATATGTTGATGATTTTTTATTGGAAAAAATATAATATAAACAACTTAAACATATAGAATATTAATATTTTTTGTTAATTTTTTTTAAAAATAATTCGATCTAAATATTCCTTATAAAAAACGGCGTAACAAGAATAATGTTAACCTATTATACTAGGATCTGGGGGATTTTTTACATTCATATAATGAATTGGTATATTCATAAATGTATTACATATGTTTTTTATATTTTCAAAACTATGTGGAGTTTCCATATAATCTTCCTCCTGAACATATCTATCCACTATGTCACACATCACGTTCATTTTAAAATGTTTATTGTTAAAGAATACTGAAAATTATAAATGTATTAAATAGCATTATGCCTTCCTACCATAATTTAGGTCTTTTCATAATTGATTACTTAATTTTTATTATAACCCTAAGAAACAAGTCTATATTTATTTAAAACAATTATCCAATTTTCATCACATTTATTTCAAGAATCCCATTTTATTAAAACCATATAAGTTTTTTAGGATCACCAATTAATGTAAGGACATTATTTTTCACAAGCATATTAAGCTCAAAATGCTTTTCCATACTCCAATCCTCATCGCTTAAACAGTCATATTGATTCTCAAGATCAAATTGAGTTATAAAATATAGAAGTTAAATTTCATTTTCTAGGAAATTATAGTCGAAATTGGTTGATCTAAATCAACAATGACAAATTCACTAGGATGAATCCAAATAAAAAACAAACCTAAAGGGTTTTTAAAAGCCTTTGGTTCAATAATGTGTACAAAATCGTACTGATAAATAATATTTGATACTATTTATTATATTATTTCCTTTGAGAATAAAATTCTAAAAATGGTTGAATATTATATTTTAAATAACATCTTAGTATATAAGTTAAGGTTGATTAAAAACAAAAGGACAAATTTCTTCAAACATTACATGTATTTTTTCTTCAATAGTATATGGATATTTATTAAAAAAACAATATGTCTTATAAGTATTGGAATCACATTAAAATACTGATTCACTGGATTTGGGTGACACTTTATCTATGTTTTCATTATTATTATGTATGAATACTTTACATCCAAATACCATGATGTATTAAATACTTATTTTTCTTCTTATCCATAACTCATAAAAAGTTTTTTTTAAATGGTCTAATAAAAATTGTTTTATTATATTGAAGGTAGCACTAACCGCATTATTCCCAAAATGTATAGTAGCTGAGTATTCACTAAAAATGGTTCTAGATAAATTTTGAAAATTTTATTTCTTCCCTTAAGAACACCACATTTCATGCGGGTTATTTGTGATGAAACATTATGTTATATACTATTTTTAATATAAAAATTTCCAAAATCAGAATTTAAAAAAATCTACCATCATTACTATAAATAGTTAAAAAGGGGTGGTTTTTCTTAATATTTTATTTAGCTACCGAATTTTGAGAAAAAAAAATTATATTGGATTTATTGATAGAAAATACACCCATGTATTTATTGTGTAATCCTATAAAAAGATAAATACATATTCTTTTCCACTAATACATCTAGTTTTTGTTCGACCAAATATGTCCATGTGATCTAATTGAAAAGCATCATATTTCAAGACTCACTAATAGATTTAATACTCAGCCTATTAACAATATCATATTGATAAGGGGCATAGAATTTTGAAGAATCAAACCTATATTCTAGTGGATACATAAAAAGTTCATTCTTAAAAAACATAGATAGTTTTCAATGGTTTCAGTTTGATTACCTTCTATATAATAATATAGTTCGATCATCGACTACACTAAGGAAATGTAATTCTTGGTTCCTAATGCCTTCAATATTAAGTGTTTATACATACTGATGATGTTTTTTCAAAAATAATAAACAAATAATCATAACTATAAGATAAAAATTTATCATTCCAAATTCTCAGAAGGGAATATTAATCACATAATTGAATTTGGATTATAAGGTTGTGAATAATACCATTAATGAATAAGACATATTAAATAAGGTGTTTTCCATGTTGGAAAATGGTACATATTCTAATAATCCCTATTTTATAATTTTATCATAAATTTAAAATATTCTAATTCATCATTATAACATTATAGAAGATGTCTTTATTTCTAGTCATCCACATAAAAAACATAATATAATTATATAATATATTTTTATTGTTGTTATCATATTATTATTTTTTTAAAATAAAATGATTAGACATTCAAAACAGAAACCTTATTGGAGCCCGTAATATCTAAAAATAATCATTAAGAATCCACATTTATTTTGAAAAATATGTGTTTTGAAAACCAGGAGATGAAAATTTATATTGGGAAGAATTCAAAGTCTATTGACAACAACTATGGCACATGGTTAAAAAATGTTCACATTCTAGAAAAAATTACTTGTTACTAAAAATATGTTTCAAATTCATAACAGAAGTTCTGATACTGTTACTATAAGGTCTTATTTTTTCATATATTTTATCAAACGTTTTTATTAAATTCATTCATATATGTAAATGGTTTCTAAATAATTAAATATATAATATTAGTTTCAAAGATATATTTTTATCCTCACTAGTATTAATTATAGAACTATGTTTTTCTTAAAAAACAGTATTGCGAATCAAATTTGTTAAAATATTTTTAAATTGTTTCTTATTGAGAAAGGGTTTTATCAAGAGAATTAGAATACAATGATATTCATTTTTTTAAAACATTCATTTTTAAATTCTCCCTTCCTTGTTTAGATATATAATTATGATAATGTTTTTCAAATTTTACAATTCTCATTTTCTAAAAGTTTTTCTAAATGAGAATATTCATCTTATGTTGGTAACAAATAATATTCTTTTGATGAATATTTTCTTCTAAATATGTTCCATTTTTTTCATTGGGATAATTATATTTTAATGAAATAATAGTGAGATATTCCCCAGTGAGTACCTTTCCCACAAGAAAATGGTTAATTATAGGTATATTAGAAAAAAGTAAAATGATCAAATATTTGGGAAATTCATACTTTGTAGAAATTTATGATGATTCATCTCCAGTGTACCTGTACATGTACGATTATTTCAAAAAATTCGCACCTTTATATTTTTACTAGTATTTTTTTTCTGAATTTATTTTCCTTCCTTCCATCCAATTACACATTGGACAATTGGGTTGGATATGTATAAAATTCATACATTCATTGTATAGGACATCACAATAATTATTTTCACCATTATCCTTAATAAAATTATTATATCAGTACTCTAAATATTTCATTACTATAATATTATTCATTATTTAAAAAAGAAAAGGTAATTAATTCTTTGAATGTCTAGTGTTTCTGAAGAAGATTGAAAAATATCACGCATTTTTTATGAAGATTTAATGACATTATCATGTGATTGAAATTTATAATGTAAGGTAGATGTTACAAATGAACCCAAACTACCATTTTTCATTTTCACTTTCTCAACAGCTATTTTTTTACAACCCAAAAATTTCATTATGGTTCCAAATAAATAAAAACTATTATGATTATTCAGGTTTTCTATCTCATCAAATGATGTTATTTTTTATTCCCACTCATTGGAAATAATACAACAAATATATTTCAAAATAATTAAATTTTCAGGACATATTTATCGAAAACATTGTATACTATTTAGTATTTTTAAAACCCTATATTAAATATTTTTAACTAAATTTCCATGTATGATATCAATGTTATAATAGTGTTCTCTAAACATATATCTTCTGGTTCCAACATCATTTGAATTACCCATGCGTAAAACTTCAATTATTTTCCATATACTATTTGCATCACCATAAGGTAGTATCTGAATGTAAATTATTTTTGTCCTATAATATAAAAAATATTCAATACTCAGTAATTTAACTGATACTATTATTTTTCATGATGTTTTATGTAAGTAAATTCTTTATCCAGGATGTTTTACCCCCTAATAAGAATAAAAAAATATCCAATCCCATCTTGGTGGAAAACACTTTGGTCATATATCTCAAATAGTCAAAATTAGAACCATCGATGATAGGTGTTCTGTTTGGAAATATATTCTCTATAGAACCTAAATTAAGAATTTTCCTCAATAAAATAATTGAAATTATTTTCCGAAAGTAAAAATTAGTGTATCAATAGTATAATAAAGAAAATTTATAGGAAAACATTATACAACTTGTTGTAATTAAGGAATATAAAAACTCTCTAAGTATATAATTAGTACAAAGCTCTTCTAACACCAATTCTAGGATCGTAAGAACTATCTTATATGGTTATATTTATATGTGGGGGTGAATTTTATTTAAAAATAATATATTAAAAACATAAACTGAAAAAAAAACATCATCATTATGTTACATTGTCATACTTGGACTTAGTCTAATTATTAGAGTCACAAAATAAAAACTACAAATAGTCTGATTATATCAAAGTAGAAATCATAATCACACTGGTTTCTATTTGTAATAGTACTATTGTCATTGTTGGAATTAATAGGATTCAACCAATTTTAAATAATGGTGAATATGATTACTCTCTTTCTATTTTCATTCAACGAATAACATTAACTTGTATGAAACCCCTATAAAATATATATGTAAAATAAATAATATATTATAATATATTTATTTCACAAAAAAAATATAGATTATGTTATAAAATAACCCTTGCTAATGGTATCCCATGTTTTATACATATAGAAAGGACATTGTTTAATAATAGAGAAATTAGGTAATATGATGATTGGAATTACACTGTCTTCCTATTCGTGGAATCTGTTGATACGAATATCAGTTTCTGTCATCCCATCCACGGACACTCTTTATCACATGGATCAAATTTATTATCGTTATATACATGGATCCCCCAGTTGTAAAAATTATAAAACATAGATTGAAACAGAAATGGTTCCTAGGAAGACAACCTGACAAGGATTCCTTAGAACAAAAATAGTCAAATGTATTAAACGAACTCCAAACAAACCCTTCATGTATTCCAACCATCACTAAATAATGTAATCAACTAGCACCAAACTCTTCAACTGAAAAATTATTTATAGGAATCCTCTCTACAAAAATATTATATAGAATGATTCAATGGAATTGGATAGCCGGCGCTTGACATCACATCTATAAATGAATGGCTGGCATCATATCTATTAACACCATTACAATATTAAAAATATTCATTACTATAGAAAAAACTCAACTATAATTGTATTATAATGATTTTTCAGTCCAATGTACTTTTCTATCTATTGTTATTATAATAAAATTAAAGAGTTTAACTATGATATATTAGATGTACAATTATTATGATAGTCATAATGTTTTTCTGTATGGTAGAAATGAATAAAGTCTAACTCCATTCCTAATTAATGATTATTATTATAAATCGGATTCAAAACCAATATGATGATCATATTGATGAAGGTACAATTAATTTTAAAAACAAATGAGAACCTATTATAACTATTGTAAAAGATTATATTTTTTAAAAATCATTCTAAAATACATTAGACATAAAAATTTAGTAAACTTGTTTTAAGAAAGTTTTATGGACATCCAAAACTAATGGAATGTAAAATCTAGATGTAGAATTTATGACTCAACAAAAACATAAATGTTAAAATAAATTAACTAACACCTAAAACAATTATACTATTGATATAATATTAAATATTGGTGATAAAATGTTACAAAAAAGTCATATATAATATTTTTAAGAATTAATATGGTAATTTTACAAGTTAATAAAAATGTTCAATACAATAATACATGAGGGTAAATAATTATTAACTATAGAGTAACATGATGTAAAGAGATTCTTGTCTCAATTTATATTCAATATGTTATACATATACATTACTGAATACGATATTCCATAATTATGTTTGAAATGATCTATAATTTTATTATTTTGTATTCCAATTATTTTTTAGCTAAATTATTAAAACCTAATATGTTCAATTAATACTCCTCTCCTTATTAATACGGTCTTTGTAAGGTACTGTGTCTAAATATCATCATCATTAAGAAATAGTTGGTATTGTGAACCAATATATTTTTATGTTGTTTATATACTATCCCTTTGATCAATTTAACATGAATATATATTTATTCATGATGATTACCATTTCATATCTTGTTTAATGTTTCATCAGTTTATAATTTTAATGTTACTAAATAGTAAAAAATTTATTTTAAAATATGAATCATTTCGATTTAATTTCTATTAAGTGATTAAATCTTATAATATATCATCTATAACCACAAAATATTTAAAATATGTTGGATATTTTAAGAGTTTTCATTTCTTCAACCAAAATATAGTATATTTTTCACTTAAAACAGGAAAACATAATTTTAACCGAAAAAAACATCAAGTTTCCATTTAGACAATGACTATTTTTTTAACTTGGACATAAATTTAGTAATTGTTTAAAAAATTACTATTTATTAACTCAAATAACATAGTATAAAAATATTATATAATATTTTTCTTTATAAAATGAATGAGTGGAATCATTTTAATGTTTTATCGAATGGTCATTTAATACATTGTATATAAAAAACCAAAATGAATTTTTTCTACTAAATTTTAAAGACATTAAGGGAATTTCAACCGACCATAATCATTTTACACTATTTATTATTTTCAATAATATTTCAATGATTATATGAAGAATCTCCTTTGTGAATAAGTATTTGAAAAATTTCTCATTCATTTACCTATTACCTTTAAAATACATCATTTTACTAAAAAAACTACTACCTTGTTTATTTGACAATTATCTATAATATCTTAATGAATTTTATGGTTATTAAATTTCTGTTGATAAAATAATTTTTTTTTTATAATGGAAAATTATATTCCTAGTAAATATTATATTTATTATATATTGAGTGTGATTATTTCTAAAAATAAATACCATTTCATAATTTGGTGGTTTACTTTGTATGATATCTTATTATCTATGTAATTATGGATATTATATATTCTACATTCGAAAGTAAAATTTTTCAGTAAGGAATATTGTTTATGTATTAAATTGACCATTCAATATATAAGAAATGAATTTTATATAGTTTTATGTGTATAGAATATGATTATATAGACCTATTATACATAAATAGGTCCTTGGTGACATCCATGTTATATATCATTATTGAATGGGTTTTTAGTGTATCCCAACCCATAATTTATTCTATCTTGGTTTAATCCCTTGTAAATAATAAAGTAGTTTAATATGAGATCTCGTCTTCCAACATAATAAATTTATTTTATTTATATTTCATTTATTACTATTAATGATATTATTTAATTTTATATTATCCATGGATGCATTTCAGGGTCATAAGATTGATTAAATAAAAAATTTATTCTATTAGTAACCATTATATATATATTTTTATTTTATGATGAGCACCTTCCCAAGAGGGAAATCCTTTTTTATTAGCAAAACATAATGTCAACCAAGTAACCATTATATATTGATTATAATTTATTTAATAATAATAAATTCTATTGTACTTAACCCTTACTAATCCATTTGTCTCACCTATAATTTTTTTTTATTTTATTTGGATATGAACATGAAAGAATTGAATGAATTTAAACGATTCGGAATATTTTTAGATTTGTTTATATTTCATTTACTATATAAAATGGGAAACAAGTATGTATCAAGTTCTTAATGACTACTAAAATGGCCAGTTATTCAGGATAATATCACTTATATCTTATAATAATATAATTTAATATGGACTAGTTTTGTTATATTATAGTATAGGTCTTCAGAAATCATTATTAGTCACTCCTATAATAGTTCAGTTGGTGATAAAATTGACTAAACTCATTTGAAAATTATTGTCTAATAATAATTTCCCAAAAAATTATTACAATTAAAAAATATAATGACCATTAGTATTTCTGTAACATGAAATTTTTTTTCAATTTATTTCATAGATATTAGGTCGTTTATTAATTTAAATGTATGGAACGTGGACTCCATGATCTTTGGATAAATTTGAGAAGTTTTGTTATATCCATATACAAAGAAAACTAACTAATATATAGACTAATGATTTTATGAGATATCATGTATGCCTCCCTATACATTAGAGGCTACTAAGTACTATTGTGGGTCTATGGTGTTTCTTTAAAAAAATGTACCCTTATATCATATTGAGAAATAATGGTGTTAATAACAACAACATCACATATCATGATAATTGAGAAAATATCTATCATAGTAAATTATAATAATTAAATCAGATCCCATGATATTTAAAAATCCATTTTATAAAATAATATAATTAATCGGACAAGTATTAGGATCACCTATGGTCAAATTATATACAAACAAATAAATAAATAATCAAATATAAAATACAAGAAAAAATTCCATATGGGATGAAAGTCCTAGGATGTTAATATCTCTCATGCTTTATCTTATTATCCATCAAGATCTAACATAATCCAACAACAATATAACCATTTTCATCATTTTTCATGATATCTTGATGTCATATAAGGTACGTAATGGTGGACCTGTTATGGTGTGTGTAAAACATAGTAGGCCACCATCAATGGTGTCCGTAAACATACACAGTCTGAAATTAAGTCCATTAAATTAACAATAAATAAAAAACTAATAGAAAAGAACCATAAATCCTTTGTTAGTAAGCTGAAATCCATGTTTTATCCTACCCGCATTAGCCAATTTCATATATATAGATATCGGACACCAACATATATTACATTAGGGTACACACTCCCCACCCAGGTAATGAAATTACTTTATTTCTAATGTGACAACCCAGTTAATTACAATAATATTTCAATTTTATTGTTCAATAATATTCATGATTTGGAATTTAGGTATTCATTATGCACATATGTATTTGTTTATATATTTTATCGAAAGATATTATATAATTTATTATATGATAATTATAATTTTAAAATAAATATGTTTACTACATGACAGAAAATATTTTTTATTTAAAATACGAATATACATTACTAAAAAGATTTTTAATTTCAACAGTATAAATAATTTTCAATAATTATATATTTTATGTCTGGATATTTATATTAAATCATTGAAATTTTATTTTCATTACCATATAAAATGTATTATCAATATGAGTATCCGGTTATTCATTTATTAAAGAATAATTTATCTATATAATTTTTCTCATGTAATATATGTTTATATATATATAATTAAATTACTCAATTTTATTAATATATCTGATATATTTAAATAATTATTTGATTTATAATTAAGATATTAATGTTTAGTGAATAGTTAGTATTTTTATAAAAAAATAATTTTTTTGAATGGTGAAAAATACATTTTTTCAACAAACTGTAACTTTTATGTAACCATAATGATATAAGGATGGACGAAAAATATATTAAACATTTTCATCAACGAAAAATGTTATTATGGATTCATCTGATGTAATTGAAATTAATTTTCTTAATTTATAAATATATGGTAGACATTTTAGAATCTATATAATATTTTATATAAATAATAAACTTTTATGGGATCATTTCTGTTTGTTAAGTATTCAAAATCTTCCATTTTATTTTATATTTTTTTTACAAGCCACATAAATTTTATTTTTATGTAAACTAATAAAATTCATTGGAATAAATATTAAATATATTTTTTTAATATATATTTATTTATGCATAAAAGTTCCATTTTTTAAAAAAAATATTGTATATATATATATATTTGCATAAAAGTCCCATTTTCATAGAAATAGTTTTTTTCGTTTCCAAATTAATAGTATTAAAATTAATTTTCACCACGTAAATAAATTGTATATCGTAATTTTGTTTAATTATTGGAAAAATAATTATCAAATTATGTAATAATATCCATTATTTATATAATAACAAAAATATGTTACCATATAGAATTTTAGCCACTTAGGTAAGGATAAGATTTTGTAAAATGGTTAAATTTAGGTAAAAGGTCAAAAAATATTACAAAAAAATAATAAAATAACTGGATAGATTATTTATCAACGTAAATATATATTTTGATTTTCTCTATATTGAATTTATTTTCATAAGGAATATATTCTATTTTAATATAATGAAATTAATATTAAAAAATTGACCTATCTCACTTATTACTTAAAAATGTAATTATGACAATTATTTGACAATAAATACATTATTAATGGTTATATATGATAATAATTATTTCTTTTTGAATTATATTTTTTTACTGATTTATTTTAATTTAAAATTATAGGACAATTATCAAAAATCATTCCACAATGTGAATGAAATTCATGTGAAATATATAGAAAAGTAAATATATATTAATTTAAGAATATTAAAATTGATAATATTTTTATCACATAGTAAATTTCTAGAAATTTATTAAAAAATATAATAGAGAAAAATTAATTTAAATGTTAAAATTAAAATTACATCGTAAATTGGATATTATTGAAATCAAATTATGAAACGTAATCATAAAAAGGCATTAATGGGTATTTGATTTTAGAAATTATTTATAAAATAGTAAAAAATAATACAGATCTAATAGTGACTCAATTCAGATTTATGATGGTAAAATATTACATTCACTTTCTATTAATGATCCACTTTTCCTTTTATAATTTAATTCCTGACCCATAGTGACTTAATATTTCTTAATATTCTAATGATTTTTACATATAAATGAACACACAAATGTACACTTTCTAAAGATACATATGAGTATTTTGTTTCAAAAAAATATACCAAAAATGCACTAAAAAATCTATTTACACACCATCAATCCCATAGTGTGACCATAAACCACTCTTCTGAAGGCCATATGTCCAATACAATATAGGATATGAGAGGATGTGATAATTATCTTAATCGAGTCCTATCATGTTTTTTTTTCATATTCCACGTCCTTAAAATATTTTATTTGCATAATAAATTTTTTTAAAAAAAATACTTTATATAACTAAATGTTATTATGATTACATAAAAACCATTATTTACATCATTATCATCAATTATAAATTGAAAATTTCACTCCTGTTACAAACAAACTACCACCTCCATTATTAATATATTTTATATTTCATCATACTATTATATATATGGATATACAAATGGATTTAATGAATATATATTATATTTATAAATTCATTTTAATTCTAGATATATAATTTAAAATAATATTTATTATATTCACAATAAATGTCAATTATAAAATTTATATACCTAAAATGAGAAAACTAGAAAACATCAAAAGTAATAAATTATTATCATTATCTTTCATTGGTCCTCTTTATCCAGTTCTTCTTTAATTTATTTTTTCTCTCTGAAAACGTGTTTTTGAAGAAAAAAATATTTTGTAAAAGGTATATTTTCACTAATTAATGTCATTTTCTTTTGGATTAAAGCATTATGAATTCTTATTTTTTGGTCACTTTTACCCCCACCATGGTAATTATTCTAAATTTAATATTACAAAGACTAATAAAATCATAACTAATAGTAATGGGTTAGAATATTGATTAATTTGATATTTTATCTATGTATTAGAGTGGTAATATATTATATTGTATTTACCAATATGTCAAATTGATTTATTCATTCAATAATCATGATAAAATGATATTTTAAATTGATTCAATTGAACTATCAGCCAAAGTTATATAAAATTACTAAGGAAAGATTATAATATTTCAAACACATTAATTTAGTTATTATTATTATATTATAGGTTATTTAAGGTCCCAAATCCATGTGTATAAACACTTTTCATGTTTATAAGGCTTACGAATCTCTTAGTAGGCTCGGATGAAGTTTGGAGGAATTCAGGTGCTGATAACTGGGATCAGTGAACGTTCACGATATGAAAGTGGGCTTCACACCATGTTTGATAACATTATCAAGTGACATATATTTTCATAATGTATAATATTTCGATATTTTAGAAATAAATTTAAATTAAATGGTGATGTTTTTTGGGTGGAAGCTGACCATGAGGCATTACACAATGTGAAAGGGGATTACACGTCATGTAATTTCCTAACACTATAATCTTTTTAATTTTTTTTCATCTAATTGTGTTGTTAAAACCTATTATTATAGCTTCACCTCCCTCATCCCTAGATATCCCTAAATCTCTTTTTTTTTTGTTTTAGAGATCCCTTCAATGATGATCAAAAAATATAGTTCCATCTTCGATCTATGGTGGCCTGTGTTGATACAAGTATTTATTTTTAATTGTTTTGTAGGGGTTTCTCTCAGTTTCATCTTGTGATCCCCTTATTAGTATCATTGTGATTTTGACATTCCTTACCAATTTTAAAAATTGAGTTTTCTTGGATTTTGGTTTGTTTGGTTGTCTGTAAAGCCGTAGAGAGAATGTAATTTTTTTGGAGGGGTGATCAGAGATCCATTGTGTGATTTAGTCTCATGAATTGTTTTTTGATAAACATTTGATGTAGTTGTTAATTACATCCCAATTTATTTATGTTCAATCATATTTTTTTTGTTGATTTATCCTCTTATATCACATTGAAATTAGACTAATAATGTTTTAAACCAGATTAAAGAATTGGTATTGATGGCATAATGATGTTTCTACTTTATAACGTGATAACATTTTGCCTCCTGATTTTCAAGATAGTGCGTTTTCTATGACGTTTTAGGATAATCATGTTGTTCATGATGAATTGTGTTAATGAGGATAAATCTATAATTAATTGATAATTAATTGGATAAAGGAATTAATGAGGAATGTTTAATAAATATAGAAGTTTTAATTTGATGTTAATCTAATTGATTCATGTATGGATGCATAATTAAATTTTTTAATTAACCATTAGAATGTTTATTCTTATTGTTAAAAGAATTCAAGGTATGTTAGATTAATTTTTCAATTAATTTTTGATATCTTATGATAGATTTTTGTTAAGGTTTTCCAATGTTTGGAACTCTGAATAATTAATCGGTTATGTCAATATGGAATAAAAACTAGTAGAGTGTTAGAGGAAAATTTATTCTTAGAGCGTGGGTTACCCGCATTGTTGTGAAGGACATGTGCCTTTCGTTTTTTAGTCATGGAAGCTCATTGTGTGTAAAGGATGAATGCCTTGTTTTATGATGAATAGCCGCATTTCTATGTTTCTCTCATTCTTCTTGTCATGTTTCGTGATCCTATAATGGTTGTTCCATGAGGGATGTTGTGGAATGTGGGGTGGGGATGCCCGAATGTGATGTGATCCATGGATGTATGAGCCTAGAAGGATATTTTGGTACATTTGGAGGGGATAACTTATTGTGTTGTGATCCTTTAATAGATGATACTAGAGGTTTGTTTTGGTATGTGGGGAAGGGAGTATCAGTTTTTGATGAATTGGTTGATGCCTTTAAAGGCTAGATACATCAGTATATGATTGTGGGTGTCACGGAGGACCTTATATATGATGAAATGGGATGATTTTTGGATTACCCAGTGTTATGAATGTTGGATTCTTGTTTGAATCTGTTTTTTGGATGGTGGTCGGGTTGTTGGTTTATCTGATTTCCATTCCCCATTTGATATGCCATGTGCTTTACCAAATTGGATCATCTCTCATATTGGTGGTGAGGACATGACAGGTAGTTCATTTACTCAACGTGTTGAACCCCTTCTATTTGGGGAGATTAGAATGTTTCCTAGAGTACCTAGGGATGTAGAATGTAATGTTGATAATAAATGAATAAATTATTAATCCATGGGGTTGGATCTTGCCGGGATGAAATGATGATATTGTAATTTTGAGAATCCATGGACTTAGATTTCTTATTCCAAGAGGGAAGGGATCATTAATGATATGATAATGAAATGTAATGTGGAAGTTGTTAATTATTAGTCAATGGATAAATAATTAACTTACATAATGCGAAACTAATAAAAAATATAAGATAACGTAATGTTTCAATTTGAATTGTTGTGTTCTAAAATGATATCTTATCTCAGTAGTGGATGTCAATAGTATTAGCGACATTACCATTAGTTTAGTCCAATAGTTGGATATTCCCATCGTTCTTTTGTGATTTATATTTTATAATATACTTTTTGTTTATATTTTCTAATCAACCCTTTATGTTATGTCAAATTACACTCCTTGGATTTTTAGCCCTAGGGTTTTTTCCCCAACATCACAATGGGAGGTGGATGGATGACTCCATCCTTTAGCCCTGCAATCTTCTCTTAGTTGTTATGTGTTCCCCTAAACACAAAGGTTAGTTTTACCCACACATGTTTTTTGTTGTACGTAATGACTTGTGGTTTTTTCACACACATGTATTTTGGGTATAGATTGTTAAGGACAACAATATGTATAACTTGTATACGTTGTGTTGGATTGAGGAACCTTAATCTATATATGGGATGGGATGGCTTGATGTATAATACCTAATGAATAAAAAATGTGTTGTTTGTTTCGGACTCTCCTATAAAATACATTGTTACTATTGGTTATGTGTACGTGGCCGTGTGTTTCATGAGGGGCATGTTGTGGTTCTTCTCTTATGTATCAAAAAACTAGCTTTTTGGAGAGATAAGGTTAGGATGTCAAGTGTTGGGGGAAAGTGTAAAACAAGTGGGGATTCAATTGAGGGTAACACATGATATTATTTATTATATATATGTTCCTCTATGAAATAATTCGTGAGTGTAGGCTTAGTTATATTTGGAAAATATTATTCATATTTAGGTGACGTGTTAGTTTCACTTATTGTTCACTATGATTTAGAATGATTTCATTAAATTTTCATGAGTGGTTTAGTGGATTATCCATGAGATTATAATATTATTATCACCCAACATATATATATATATATATATATATTTTAGGTCACATGGATCTTGTTAGTGATCTGTCTTATTAATACTATCCTAGGGGGTTTTTCAGGATTTTTTTGTGCTTCTTGGTCACTACCACCATTACATCATTTTCAAACATATATTATCCCCTTTTAATTGTAATAGATATTTCATGACCTTACACTTGTGTACATGGGTTTTATTTTATAATGGAGTCTGACTAGAAGTTGGTTTGTGTTTTTTTATTTCTCTATTTCACATGTGTTCTGTTAGATGGTAATGCATCCCATATGAATGTTTATTATACCTTTGGTACCTTTAAAACCCCATGGCCTACATGGGGAAGGCATTAGGGGGTCACATTCTGTCATCTCTAATTTGCATCCTAGGATGGGTAAACCTTGTAGGGAGGGGGTTGTGACATAGTGAAATCATAGGTCTGTTTGATGGATAGGACGGAGTTTGGAGTTAGTCACATGTGAGGTCACATGGTATGGTAGGTAAATGGAGGAAAATATGTATAGAAAGAGTTTTAGACATGATATAACAATTATTATATTTTTATTTAGAGGCCCCCAATATTTATTGAACAACACATTAATAGTATATTGCCCACAAAATGAAGTGATATTAGTTCCATGGTAGAGCCTTAGGAAATGATAATGCATAATTATTCATTGTGCATGTGTTTTATTTGGTATAACATGGGTTAATACAACCTAAAATTAATAAAATAAAAAATTTAACTACCATTATGCTCTTCTTTAATCTAGGTCTAGTAACTCGAACTATTTGTTCTCTTACAGATATGACCCCATGTTAAACTCTTCATCAGGATCATGTTTACTATGTTTAGTAGTTTTCATCAATATATGACTAAAAAGTGATGGTTAATGGAGAAAAACATGGATTAGTACCTTTATATCTCTTTAATTCTAGAGACATCGTAGGTATAATAGATTTGTATCTAATACAGTCAAATAATATTGGTTGGAGGTGTTTGAGATATCCTTCAGTCCAACCCAGCATAGATTGAGCACTATGTATTTTTAATTGTGGTTATGTTGTGTGGGGTAGTGTGGTAGTGGTTGAATTTGGTCCTCAATGATTAAAAGTATTCAATAGTCTCATGGGAGGTGATTTGAGAACATTTCAGAGCTGAGTTTCTATATATGAACATGATGGATTCTAGTATCAAAGAAATGGTTACCCTTTGGTATGTGATTTCTAGTGTGAAAGAGTTCATTATCCTTTTTTGAAACCTTCTATGAGATGCTTCAGGATTATTGGAAGATGATATGGCTAGGGAAATTTATTTTTGGAAGAATTACATTTTCATATCCTATGTTAAGTAAACCATTTTATGAAAAAGAAATATCTAATTGTTCTGGTAAGAGAATAGTTCATCAAGATTATATTATCCATGTTTCTATCATAATGAGAGTGGATTCATTAGGATTACTCAAAAATTATAGGTGTGGTTTAGGGTTTCATTTGTCAGGACATAAGATCTTTCATTCATATTATAGTAGGTCCCAACCCTAATTGTCATGTTTTTAGGGGTATATGCTAATAGACCTATTCTAAGGGATAAAATGATTTTTATTTCATACGGAGAATGAGTTCATAAGAAGAGAGACTTCCTGACCTACCTAAGTGGGCAATGTGGAAAATGTTTATGGTCTATGTTCCGCTATTGACTCTGTTCAAGCCGATATAGTAGTATTTATTTTCTACTCTTTGAGATCAGAATATTTATGTTAGGGCATGAGGAGTAAATCATAGAGATTCCCTCTATACTCATATATCAATACTCTTCCATTTAGGCAACCATCAGTAGGTTTAGAGGGGTCCTGGATTAGGTTGTGGTTGACTTCATTCTTCAGTTTTTGAATCTCATGGTGATCTATAAAATTTCAAGCTACCATTTTATGGTTTTCTACATATGTTCTTGTTTATTTGATCCAAATTGGATAAATCCTTCATATCACCTGCCCTTTTCCATTCAATTGGACTTGAGTTTGAGAGGCATCCATTTCCCTTTACATTGACTACACCATTTGGAGTTCGAGCTAAATTCTTTTAATTATATAGAAACTGTGATCTAGTGCTAGGGAGACACTACTCATCAGAATATTTCATATTTTTATGGATATGACCCCATGAATTAATCATAATCTTCTATAATAGGTATAAAATTCAATCAATCATGAATTTATTTAGGATACAGTTTGTGTTATTCAATACTGATGGATAACCAGGAGTGTTTGTTAGTGAGAAAGACCCTCAAATGGTATAGAGTTTTTTTCATATTTTTCATCCTTTATGGAATGTTGATGCTGATTTCATAAAATGATTAGTAGTTTGTGTTTCCCAGTGTCAACAAAGATTACTTGGATATCTTTATAGAGGATGTTCTAGAGTTACCACCTCGATGACGGATTGTGTTCCGAAATGAGCTAGATAATATTTATCTGTTTTAATGACGTATCCATATAGGATGGATTCTAATTAGTTTCTAGAGATTCCAATACATTTTGATTGTCAATTATATTGTGGGGTTTTTTATCTAAGTGTTTCATCATGGGGTTCCCAATAATTGTATGGAAGAAGGATAGAAATATTTTGTTAAAGTGTATCAATTATCTTCACTTGAACTAGGTGACCGCTAAGAGATACTATCCCATTCCACGGACTGAAGATTTATTTGATCATATGAAGGGTGCATATTGGTTCTCCGATACTGATTTTTTGTAATGATATCATCATATGTGTGTAAAAGACCAGGATATCCTGAAAATTGTTTTATGTAGTCATCAATTCCATTACGAGTTCATTATACTGCCATTTGATTTGAAACAATCCTCTAGAAATGATAAAGGGTTTAATAAACGATGATTTTCATGAGTTTCAAGATATTTTTTTAGAGGTGTTCATTGAAAACTTCCTTGTGTTATCCACATTTGAAGAAGATCATATGAAGCATCTATGTACAGTTTTGGGAGACCTTATTCCTGAGATGTTGTTTAGGAATTTTTTTATTTAGAGTTTTGGGCTTGATAGGTTTTCATAAAGGGGGAGGTTGTATCATAGATTGGATTAGATGTGGATCCTTTGAATGTAGAAGTAGTTGAGCCTTGGGAAGCCCCAAATTTAGTTGAATAGGTTTGAAATTTACTCAGACCTATAGGATGTTACAGGATGTAAATATCTTATTTCTCTAAGATTGTGACACATAAGACAGTGTCAACCAAAAATTATCTATTATTCATGAGTAATAAACCATGTTATATTGATTTTGGGAATTTAAAACAAAATTTGTGTAGTTCTCTAGTTCATTGTCATCCAGTATAAGGTTCTTAGTCTGATGTTTTCTTTGATTGTTTTTTATGGGATGGGTTTTGTTCCGATGTAGCATATCAAAATTGTCACTTTTAGGCCTTTGTTTTTATCCCCCTTAATCATAACTATTCCACCCACAATATGGTGTTGGAAATAGTAGTGTGTTTCTTTAATGGTGTGGAGACATTTCCTCACCAAAGGTCATTTCGTGGTCTTCACCGATAATAAAATCATGGGGTAGGTTTTCTCTAATTTTGACATAAACATTCATCAGTGTACATGGATGGAGTTATTACAGGATTACAACATAAAGATTTAGTATACCCATGTGAAAAGGAATTGTTGTGGTCGATGCATTGTGAAAGAATTCTCTCAGTAATGCATTATATGAGTCAAAATATTCTTATATATTATTGGATAAACAATCAGCATTGGATCTAGATGTGGGAGTATTTAGGGGCAGAAAGTGTCTTATTCATATGGATATTATATCATATTTAGTGAATAATGATAAGGAGTCCTGGTTGGGGGATCTTTAGGTGGAGGTTTGTAGAGACCGATTTGTTCTTGGCGTGGCCCATGATGGTTGGTTTGAGGATGAACAATGAAAGGTACAGTCACAATGATAGATTTTCATTCTATTGGGTATTCATGACATTCTTATTATATTATTATATTATTCACCATTTGCGGTACATCATATTGTTATAATGAGGTACCAAAATTTTAGAGGTTATTTTTTGTGTCCTGGATTGAAGCATGATGTTAAAAAATTGCGGCTCAATGTTTTTTCTGACAGAAGGCGAAGGGTGATAACCATGTTCTCAATAATTTTTTCCAATAGTTATATGTTACTTAGTGGATGTGGAATGAAATATCTATGGATTTTTTTAACATTTTTCCATGATCTAGTAGAGTTTATGGAGTTATATGGTTGTTAGTGGATCGTCTGATGAAATCATCCCACTTTATATAGGTTATTGAGTAGAGATCCATGATATTTCTATCAAGGTGTTATCTGGAAGTGGTGGTAAGAGACCATGGAGTCCCATTGATGATCATTTTCAATCAAGATCCTTGTTTTACCACTAGGGTGTGGACAATTCTCAATCATGCATTTCTTTCTCAGATATTCCCTAAAACTTCCATTTATTCATAAATGAACAGTCAAAAAGAGCACACCACCCATACTCATGAAAACATTTTTCACTCTTGTGTCATAGATTTTATAGGTTTATGGAAGAGATAAATACCCTTCATTTAATTTTTTTTCAAAATTATTTTTCCCCCTATCATATGTTTGGCGCAGTTTGAATCCTTGTATGTATGACCATGCTGATCTCCGTTTTGCTGGACTGGGGTTCGAGAATCAACAATTCTCATGATAAAACTATTAAATAATATGATAGATATCATTCATGTGATTCACGAGAGGATTAACGAAGTACAATATCATAAAAAATATAATGCTAACTGCTGGTGGAGAAATATGGAGTTTTAAATTGGGGACTATATGTTTTTAAATGTGATTCCTCATCATGAGCAGTAAAGTTTTTTCCTGGGAGTATGCTTTCTCTTCAGCTATTTCAGCCTTTAGAGGTGTTGGATCCTATTTGAGTCAATGGTTATCTAATATCTCTCTCCCTAGATGATATATATAAATGTTGTTTTCATGTTTCAAATATCTGTAGTTATCTTCGTGATGACTCTCAGTTGATCGTTGGTGGTGAAATTGATGTTGGAGATGATGTGTCCTTTGACTAGTGGCCCATAGAGAACCAGGACTGCAAGAAGAAGATGTTTCATGGTAATGGGATCCCCATGGTTCATGTATTTTGGTTACATAGTGGTGTGAATCAGATTACCTAGGAATTTGAGTCATAGAATCACACAATGTACCCAAATCTATTAGATTTTTATCACATCTCTTGAAACACTGTTTTTTGTGGATGTAGAACATTTACGGTTTGTGAGATGAGTTTCTATAATTGGTTGATGTATATTGATATATTTTATATTGGTATCTCCATTATAGTGTGTTTAAGAGTTGTATTTTTTTGTTTCATAGTTTTTCATTTTCCCCCCTTATCTGGTGGTTGAGATCCTGTGGTGAAGAGGGCCACGGGCGGTATCTCATGGGGTCGCTGTTCAGATGACCATTTTTTTCCTCTGTATGATTGTATTGGATTCCTGATGATGAAAATATTTTTAGTGTAATTTGATGTAATAGTCCAGATCTATGTCGATCGACCATTTTCACGTTCGTAAGGCCTATAGATCTTAAAGGAGGCTCATAATATGTTATGAGGAGTTCACGTGTTGAGAAATGAGAGCAACGAACTTTCATAATGTGAAAGTGGGTTTCATTCCATGTAGATTAATTTCAAAAAATCAAAGAGGGCTTAAAGAAATGTAACATATTATTGTTTGACCAATAATATGAAATTAAAAATTAATAGTTTATCCTCTGAATAAGACCTTGAATAATTCTATAAACTGAAAGGGGATTAGACATCGTGTAACACCTCAACGATGTAATGTTTCAAGTGTTTTTCTAGACACTATGGTTCTCAAACCCTACTGATGAATATTACCTCCATATCATAACAAGAATCTCAATTATCCACTCTTCATCAATTTGGAGATATATTCTATTAGGATCGATCCATTGGCTTCCATCTTTGATCTATGGTTGTTGGTTTTTACCAAAGTATGTTTTCCATAATATTCTAGTGGTTTTTCAAAATGTTACCTCATTTTCCTCAAGTTATTCATTATTGTCTGTGAAATTTGATTAATAATTTTTTTCTAATGAGGTTATTATTGGTTTTTGTTTTGTCAAGTTGTGTCATGACATGCTCAGGAAGATGTAGTTGTTGTGGTAGGTGTGATGGGAGATCCATTCCATAGTCCATTATCATTGGAAGAGTCGATAACAATTTGACATAGGATATTTATTGTTTCTATATTTATTTAAATGAAAATTTATTGTTTTCATGATTTAACCCCTGGGATCACAATTAGATTATCCTAATATAGATTTGAACCAGATTAACAAATTGTTGTTGATTGCATAATTATTTTTTTGTATTATACCACGACAACATTTTTTATCTTAATTTTCTAAATATTGTGATGTATATTATATTCATGGAGTATAATGTTTTTATTGTTTTAAATTTTCAATGAATATAAATATTTCATTAATATATCATTAATTAAATAACGAATTTAAATAGAATTTTTATTGAATCTGATTATTGTGGTAATTTTTTGTTAATCAAGTAGATGCATGTATTCATGATAAATTTAATTTTTTAATGAACCATATGTATGATGGGTTTTTTAAGAAATAAATAAAGGAATTTTAAATTAATATTTTAATTATTTTGAGATAGCATGATAAATATTTTTTCTTAGGTTTTTTGTTGTTAGCATGTCAGAATAATGAATTGTTGAAATCAAGATGGATGATGAACTAGTTGTGTGATTAAAGATAATTACATTATAGGTTTGGAGGTTCATTTTTTCCTGTAAAGGATGAATTCTTTTTGTTTTGTAGTTGGGAGAGATCATTGTGTGTGAAGAAAAAATTCCTTTTTTAGGGATGATATCTAGGTTGATATGTTTGTCTCATACATCGTGTGATGTGATGTGAGCCTAGGAAAAATGATCCTGGAGGGATGTTGTGGTATGTGGGATTAGGAGGATCAAATTACATTTGAGATTATGTTTTATTTTAATAGGGGGATGTTGTTGTATATTGGTCAGAGAGTCCTAGATGTGATGTGAGCCCAGAATGGAAGAGACATGAAGGATATTTTGATATATAGGCTTGGTATTTCTAGCAGTTGTGGTAGTAGTTTATGCCTGGAATGGTGAGTTGCATTGGTTTGTTCATTTGGGTGTCATAAAGTAAAAAATATATAATCAAATGGGGTGAAATTGGGCAATTTTTTTAAAGATGGGTTTTTATATGAATATGTTGTTTTGTCAGTGGCTTAGATGTTTTATTATCTTTTTTCATTCCACACAACTTGTGGTAGAGATATGTTATTGGTTTATTTCATTCCATGGAATGAAAATATGTTAAAGGAATTCCATATACATTCATTTTTTATCTCCTTATGGTTGTATGGGTTTACTCTACTATTATAGGTTAACATGACTCAATAGGTAGTTTATATTCAAATTGTGTTGATCTATTCCTATTATCCCATCAGTTTTGATCTTCTAAGGATGTAATGATGATGTTTTAATTATGAGAAGACATGCACTCATTTTTATTATTTCTTGAGGGTATGGATCACTGTTGAGATGCTAATAAAATATAATGTGGATATTGATAAAATTTTACTTATGGTTAAAGAAATAATTAAAATAAAGTTAAAATGTTGAAAAATAGTAAGATAACATACTTTATATTTTTAAATGTTTTTTTTCTTATAGGATATCTTCTCTTAGTAGTGGCACCTGTGAGTCTGAGAGACATTGTCTACAGTTAATTAAATGTCTGAGATATGTTAAAAATGTTATGAAGAGATATACTATACCATTCCATTATTGTGTTTTGATATGATACACCACCATTTCTATAACTGAAACTCACACCATTTGGATTCCACGACCTATGGGGGTTTTCCAAATAATCCTGATGGGAGGGTAGAAGACGGACTACCCCGTTAAGAATACTCTCTACTCTTGGTGGTTAATTTTTATGGTATAAAAATAACATAGTTTTCCCCAAATATATGTGCAGATTTATTTTATCGATTGTTGGTATTTCAACCACTTGTATTCTAGATATATTATTGTAAGGTATACTATATGAATAACATGTATAGTTTGAGATTCAATGAGGATCCTTGCTCAGCATATGGGTTATGATGGCTTGATGTATAACTTATGATGTATGATAAAAATTATGTGGGTTGTGGTGGATCATATAAACAACATAGTTACTTTTGGTTATGTGAATGTAGTTTTTTTATACATAGTTTTGTATTTAGTGCTTCTCCCAAGTGTCTGCAAGATACTATTTTTGTAGAGAGATGCTCAGGATGACTGATCCTAGGTAAAAGTGGAAAATCTGTTGTGAAGAGGTAGTACAGATCCCATGATATTATTTATTACATTTATTCTCTATTATGAGATACATGTTTATTGTATCTATGGATTGTTTGGAAACTTATTATACCTATTTATGTGATGAGTTACTTTCGCTTCTTTCTCATTATTGTTTAAAAAGCGTTCATTAACTTTTTCACAAGAGGATTCTGCGAGGATCATACTAATAATACTGGTAAAATCAAAATATATATTTATGGTTTTTCTATTCAATTAGATGAGGTTATATATTAGGAATGTTATTACTATCTTGATGGTATTATCGATGCTATTTGGGTTTTGTTCCTACTACAATCCTCACTTTCTTTTGGTACATGTAATTTTCCCTTTTTATTGCAACAGTTTTTTCATGACATTACATTTTTGTAAATGGTTTTATTATATTGGAGTATATGAAAAATTTGGTTTGTGGCTATATTTTCTCTCCATTTCACATGTGTTCTCTTAGGGAGTAATTCCTCACATCTACAATTTTTTATACCCTCAGTTCTAGCCAGCAACATTGGCCTTGTGGAGGCAAAACTAAGGGGGTCACTATCAATGTAATCCCATTTATGGCCTAGTAGGTGTATACCTTGTGGTGGGGCGGTCATGTAATTTTATTTATCTATGAACATTCTCTTGGACTAGAACAGCTAAACCAAGTCATCCCTAAAAAATGGATGTTGACACCTAAATGTTAAATTTAAAAATTTAATATTAAATTATAGTTAAAAATGAATGTTATATGGATTGTATGAAGAATCCAAAATTTAATATATGGTTTTATTAATGAGAATAATTATTTCAAATTTATTAAAAGTTCATTTTTGAGAACACTAGACAAATAAGATGTTTGACATAAATCATTATTTTCTAAATTTTTCTTCATTGATATATACTTTATATGTATCAAGTATTTTATTTTACATGCTGTAAATATCTCACGTTAATATATTTTATAATTATTTCATTGAATTTATAATTATTTTTTAAAAAATCAAATAATCAACTCTTATTTTTTATATTTATTTAAATGTTTACAATGTTATATGTTTTTTAACTCAATTTTCCTTTTTATGAAATCTTTTACACTATGCACCAATATTCACTTATATTTTGAATACAATTTCTATTTAAAAAATTATATAATTTGTATTCTTTATTAATTGTATTTAATGTTCCATTTTAATTTATTTCTATTGTGACAAATTTTATTAAATTTATATGTTTTTTTCACTAAAAACATCAATTTAATGGTTTTTGAATCCTTTTTCCAAACACTTAATCTTGAGTTTTTTATTTTTTATGTTTTTTCAATAAATTTCTACAATATTCACCAAATATTGTTTAAATTATTGTTCAACATCATTTTTATTTCATTAAAAAGGTATAAAATTACTTATTTAATAGTTTCCATAATGATTAATGTTTTCCTTCATTGTAATGGTGGGGGAAGAATGATTTATTTAACATTTACCGCTTCATTTTATTTATCTATGTCAAATATGTTCTTCATTGTGAATTTTCCTTATCAAATTTATTTCTTTCCCAATATAAATTATTTTCTCATTATTCTTTGAATTTTTAATATTAACTAGAAACTATGGATAAAATAATTTCCACTAAATTTTTATGATAATTATAAGGGTTATTATTCTGTATTCAAATTATTTTGTGTCATTTTTATGATATAATTGTAATCGACAATGTGTTTTATTCATGATATGATTTGTGATAAATAATTATGATTATGGGAGGATCCATTATATCCCTATATGTCCTTAGGTAGTGATTAATTATTGAGAGAATTTTTTATGGATGTCACTATTGATGTTTTTCTGTTTTAAGTGTGATATGGGTTTGTTACTAAATTTTTACTTCCCTTATACTCTAAATATCTAATAATAAAGGGTATTTACTCTGTAATGGAATCATTAATGGTTATTAATTTTTTATTTAAATTAATTAAATTTGGTTCATTTCCATTGCGATGAAATAATGTTATTAAAGAGTTACTTTTTAGCATGATATATTGTTTTAATGGTCTCGAGTGTCATAGTTTTTATCATTGAAGGGATTATAGAACATATTTTGTTACAAATTTACTTGATGATGATATTTTTTTACATTTAAATAACATTATGGATTGATAATCATATGTTTTATCATAAGATAAATATTATAGATACCCATTTTAGGAATCATTTTATGGTTATTAATGATATTTTGGAAAAAAAAATAATTGGTAATCAGGAATAATTCATGATTGGGGTTTTCATTACACATTGTATCAGTTTGTGGTCGGATTTTGAGGTAAATATGGATCGTTGGTATAATGGGCTTCTTTTTTGGAAAATTATAATTTTATTTTCTAGAGCATATTATTTGGTTATATATGTGATTGATATATAAAATTTTGAGTGGATTTATATTTTTTGGAGATAGATGTTAATATGATTTTGGATAAATATATTATTAGTTTTTTATTCTGTTGTTTTTGTTTCTAAATTGTTCATACATATATTGACAGGTTTGATAGTATTTTTATTAAAATAATTATTTAATTTTATAATTTTTTATTATTATAATATCTGTTTTTTGGGATTAATGTATAACATCTCAGTATGATGCAATACTTGTATTTCATGGGGAACTGTATTCAAAAATTATAACCATTTTAGTTTTTTTATTATATATTATAAAAAAAACATATTAAAATCATTCAGAAAAAAATTATCATTATCTATATAATGATCCATTATCTGATTATTTTAATGATTTATTCATTAATATTTATATTTGACATTCAATTTTTTTTAATTTTATCATAGATAGTATATGAATCTGATCGAATCAAACTTCCAAATTACGATATCTTGCTTATGGCTATGAAAATATTGTCTATATATATTTTCATGTTCCCTATGTTAATGATAAAATAATTGATGATATTCAAGAAAAAGTATTATAAGTCTATCTTGTCATATGTAGTAATCAACAACTAAATATCAAAGTAGTCCAAAGAAACACATTCATGAGTATGAATATTATAAATGAAAAAATATTGTCTTAAAATATATGATAAGTATCCGTGTCCTAAATCTGATATAAAAAAAAATTTAAATTAGGAACACGTTGCTAAACATTTATTATTTGATTCAAATAAAATACTTATAATGGAATACAATACATAAATTTATGATGAAATTATTGTAACATTTAGTATCATAATACACACTATATTGTTTAAATGGAATTTATTAACTAAGACACATTTTAATAATTCATAATCCATTTATTTTAACATTTTCTACTATTAAATAAATATTTTACACTTCATGAATGGTATTTTATTTTTCTTACTTTTGAAATTACATGTTTAGGTCTTGTTCATATTCATTGAAAACATTTATAATATTCTAAGGTATTATTTTCTAGCTCAATGATTACAATTTTGATCCTCTATTTCATTTATATTTGATAGCAAAGATTATTCATTAATTTGGATGAAAAATATGTATTCTTTTATGAATTATTCATATTTCATGTCATCCCTATTTAGAAGTAAATTTTATTTTTCCATTTAATGTTTTTTAATTTAAATACATTTAAGAAAAAAAAGAATATCTCATAACTTCTGTATATTTATTTTATCATCCAATCCACATTAATTATATTTACCTTAATTTCCTTTCGAGGTTCCGTTTTTTTGGATTCAATTGAAATTTTTGGTTTTTGAAATACTTTTAAATGCATTGAAATGGATTTCGAATTTACTTTTTTTTCTAAACTCTATAAACCCCTTCTAATTCGACGCAATATTAAATTACCTAGACCCAATTTTTCTAGGTGGACTATATAAGGGAACACAAGTATTTTAAATAATATATCACTCACCTAGATTATTAATATCTATGATTTTAAATTTTTATATGTTATTTAAAATATTAAAAATATCATTCCATAATGTCACAAAAGATATTATATAAAAAATTGATTGAAATTATACATATAATATTTTTATTTTTTCTTTATGACCTAATATATGTTTTATTTAAAGGATAATTATATTTCCATAATATGATTTTTAATATTATATATATAAATAATTAATTAATTTTAGAATATTTTATAAATGGATATTAATTTTATTTATATAGATTTGTATTAGTATTTTCATATAATTTATTTTATCATACTCGTAATATTGTTTCTCATTTTACAAGAAAATAAATTTGGTTTCCATCTATTTTTTGGTTCTATTTAAAAATTAAATTTATAAATTTTAGAATAACAATTTTTAAAAATTTACATTTTTTTGGCTTTATAATGAAAAAAAAATTAAGAAATATTTTTATTATTTTTCATTAAAACCATTTATATTTGGGTGAATGGTGAAAAATATAGATTTTAAAAAAATCTAATAATTTATGACATCATCTTGATTTATGTGTGGCTTAGTAATTTTAAAAACAAGTTACATGATGAAAAAATAATTTAATATCTTAAATAATATATTTAACATGAATATTTGGAACAAGGATATATATTTTCACTTTTTAGAACCTTTAATGCATTTTTTTTCTTATAAAAAACACTTTATAGGAATTTTTGAACTAATATAACATTTCCAAGGTACCATTAGGTTTTTGAATTATTTTTTTACAAAAAAAACTATTTATTTATCTTTAAAATAAGGAATTCTTTAAGAATCAATAATAGACTTGATTTTGGTGTATGGTCATTTTTTTAAAATCATATTGTCTAAAATATTTTTTTGTTGTGTTAAGAATACATTTAGTAAAATTTATTGTTACACCTTATAAAATCTAAAATTTATAAAATGATTATCAAATTTTGATTAATAGTTTTCAAATTAGTTAATGAGGGAAATTTTTATTTTTATTATTTTATCATATAAATAAATCACCATATTTAAATTTCATCACCTTAATAAGGGATAAATAAAGTAAACTTTTTAAATTAAATGATACGTTCAAGATATATTAAAAAAAACTCTTCCATAAATGAATGTATATAGGATTTATACCTCCATATTATATATTATGAGTATTTTACTCAAATTGGTTCCACTTTCATTGAGTGTGACTTCCCATTTTTATATTGTGAAATTCATATATCAAAAATTTCAACCATATTACTTGTTATAAATAAAATTGTTATGAACACACCAAGAAAAAAAAGATAAATTTTTTCTCCTGATAATATTTATTATAAATAAGAAATATTTTTTTTTTATTTTTTTTTTAAAAATAATTTTTTTAGACATATCTAAAAGGCTGATGAAACATCAAGACAATACTTTATTAAGAAGTATAAAATATAATGAAATTATTTATGAAAAAAATAAAAGTGAGTATATTCTGTTGAAATATATCCCCACATAACCATTAATGAAAAAAATGTAATATAATATGTAATTAATCATTTAATATTTTATTTCAAGGCTCAACTCGACATCATTGAATTCAATTTATGAAAGTAACCCAAAACAAAGAATTCATAATGGAATTTAATAACTAAAAGTATTTAAAATTTAATTAAAACATAAAAATATTATCATCTATCATGTGGATATATAATGGTAATAAAGTTTTATCCCTTTTCATATTATGATCTAATTTCTTTTTGAAAATAAAATTATTATCTTTTACTGAATTAATAATTTTTAATACCCACATGATTTTTATCTATAAAATTAAGCTCAATTTGATAATTTAAAAGAAAAAGATGAGATTTTATTTTTCATAAAATTATTTCATAATTTCAATATAAACCTCCATTTCCCTGTGAATAATCCCTTTGTGTGTCCATAAACCTCTCTTTAATGGGCCTTAGGTTTAATAGAAATAAGGACATCAACGGAATAGGTAATTGTAACAAATGAATTCATTCATGTTTCATTCTTATTCCACATAATCCAAATATTATATAATAATAATAATATGAAATCAGAATCCTTTTAATATGAAAATTGTATTATTTTAATAAAAAAATCATTATCCACCTCCCTCACATCTATTCGAATTTGAAAACCCATCGCGTGTTATATAGGTTTTACCTACTCTATAAACAATTGGTATCATTTATCTTCACAAAGCTATATGTTCTCATCAAAAAAATTATTTAATGGATAAATTTGAAATTAATACTATTCATATTATTCTTGATCGTTAATTTCATCATTATGTTAATAATATTAACAATGAATAGGAATACAGAAATTGAACATCGAAAAACTTGCTTACGCACAAAAATTATATATAATTTCTTCCTTCCACTAACATTCATTATTATAATTCATATTAACCAAAATGATGTTTATAATTTTAATTTCTTTAGAAACTATCATGAATTTATAAAAATTATATTATCATTATTCTATAAAATATTCTTACACATTATTGTATCATCACATGTTCATTTTTTTCTATTTTACAATATATATAGAAATTATTAGAATTTATATCTTATTAATTAATAAAAACTACTAATTTCTAGAAATAATAATAGAAATTATTTATTTAATTGATTTTGAAAAGAAAATTAGTAATATTAAAAACTCAATTTTCCATAACAAATTATTTATTTTATTAAAAGAGTAATCACCAAAAAGGTAACTATTAATGAATTTAATGTGAAATTCCACCATAAGATATATGAAATATAAGTGTGAGTAAATAAATATTTCCCAAAAATTGTTTACCTTATTATAAAAAATTTATAGTTAGTAAATCTCTGAAAAATTCTCAAGCAACAGAACCCGCAAACCGAACATGTAAGGGAGATGGAATGATTAACCCAATAATGTAATTTAATAATAAATAATATAAAATTTGGTAATTTGGAATGATAGATTGATATTATAAATAAAAATAAACTTTATTAATGGTCTTATACAAAATAATAATGACCCTAAATATATTATACAAAAAATTTACTGTTCTTATATCCATGAAGATGTTTGAGGTTAGGTTTTTTGTAAAAACATTCCTTCATGGAAACATGCATCATATTTCTTGGTCCCTAAATCTTGTATTAGAGTGAGATTGGACTAATATGGGTTAAATACTATAATTCAATATTATTAACAAATTTATACTCTTAAAACATCAATGTATAAAATTCCTTAAGTATCATTAACACTCATCATTTTTGGTCAGTTTTTATTCCCATTTACTATATACTGTTTAGGTTTCATTATGTACTTTAATGTGCATGAAAAATGTAAATGCAGACATGGGAATTTACCTGATTTAACATCAAAATACTATATGCATGGATTTTTTTTAATTTATTAATGTACTAAATTATATATTGATATCATTGGTCACTATCCTTATAAAGGATTGGTCTAGGTCACTCCTTCCACATGATCGATGCCTTAAAAAGTATATAATCAACTCACTATCGACAAAGACTCATATCCCAGTCATTATTTCTTCTATATCATCCTTTTATCCCTCCATTAGGAGGGTTACACAAATTTTTTAAAAAAATATAGGCCCATTTACATAATCATATAATAAATATTCAAACCAGGATAAGTTCTCTAATGATGTCTCACAAGGCTACTCTACCACATAGTATGAAGTCCACCATGGTAAGAGCTTATTGTTCACATTTTAGAAATTTTTTTATATAACTCATTCACGTTGTTATTGGAATAGTATAAACGTAATATTGTGTTAATTATTCAGTCTTCTATTACTTCCCCAAGGTAAAATACTTTTATATGATAATTAAACATTTGATGTATGATTGGGTATTTTAATTTATTATTTCTGATGTGTAATGTATAAATAAATAATGACACTCTTCTACATTCCACTAAAAAATTTGATGACTATATTAAAAGGAAAACAACAGGAAAATATATGGATTGTTATAATTGAAATAATAGGACCATCAAATAGAAAATTAAATTCCACATAAACCTCTTATGTGATCCATAAAATACAATAAAAAACCGCATCATGAAATTATCTCTATAAAGTGTAGCATTGAATTAATTATATAATTAACCCACAATCATCAACAAGGAAAATAAATTTTACCCTAGATTGAATAATTTCATAAAACATGAGGAACAATATAAATTTAATTTTAAATTTATATAACAAATATATCCTAATTAATAACTTGTATTTTGTAATTTAAAAGCATCACATAGCTTGTACCATGGCCCAGTGAAAAATTGAAGCATATTCTACCTCTAAATAAGTAAAAACAATATTTTTTAATCATTGTATCTAGAAATATTGTCCTACCACTACCTTTCCAATCACAACTACTTCCACCAATAAAAAAAATTATTTTCAGTGTACTATTTCTTGAAGGGAGACATAATTAGCAAATTTCCATGCACTATAGCCAGGGTAAATCCTATTTTACCCTTATTTCTGTTATTAATTATTGTAGTTCAACCAATAGAACAATCCTTCTTAACAACGGTGTATCATAAATATTTTTTCCCTCTTAAATGCCTTGAACTAAAGTTTGGACCATTGTCGACCTAGTTGTGTTGTATTACACCTGACCATATCATCCATATTTTTTCAACTAAGGTTATGGTATCCTGCATATACATTTACTGAATAGTTACATAGAAATACCTTCATGAGGAAAACTATGGCATGGTATATCATTAGATACCAATTTTTTTTTATCAATTTCCACATAAAAAAACCCCACATGATTGGAATAGACTTTTCTGAATCGTATCTATCCCCAAAAAAACTAATAAATAACGCATTGTATTTCCAATATCGGTCGATTTTCATATCAACACACCCTCCATAATGTGCATGATCATCCAATATTTATTAGGTAGAACATGTGTTCAATACCTTTACTGTTCAACTAGACCAACCTCTTTATAGAAAATTTCTTTATCTAAAAAAATCAACGTGTCCATACCAATTGGGATAAAAAATAATCCATGAACCAATTATTCACTATGTTAAAATTTAATCCTATTATATAAAAAAAAATTCCTAGAAATCCATTATTCTTCTTTCATATTTTTTTAAAAATATTTTCTTATTGATACAGAATCGAACACAATACATTGGTATTTTTGAAAACACCCCATTTGAATTTTGGTTCAAATATCGACAATATATAACTTTAATCATTTTGATTCCAATGAATATCATATCATTTTTTAAGAATTATAACACTATACATTTGAATTTCTATCAATATACCAATTATATTTTGTTTCAATTAACATATATGTTACCCCTATATTAGAAAATAAATTCAAAGGGATTTTATTCTCCATAAAATGTTTGGAATTACTCTTTTTAATCTCACAATACAATTTTATTAATAACATTTCCATAATTTAGTTAACCAAATTTTCTCTCATTTTATGTTCGGTAAAAACAGTAAGAAAGATCAACTACCCCATTTTAACCAATATCCATGTGGACTACCTCTTGGGATTAAACTTAGTATATAAATATAGTAATTAATTCATTATAAAATTTATATTCCCATATTGAAAACCATATTCATAAATTGGAATTAATCTCATGCTAATTAGAAAATCTTTTGAAACAAAAAGAACACAATTTCTAGTTGGAATTACAACTATAGAAATTATACATAAAACAATATCCATTATTTGTATATTTTCTATTGATAATCAATGAGTTAATTAAAACCTTGTAACTTGTGTTGTTAATGAATCAAATATGACTTTTAAACCATATATCAATTTTGAAAACTCGAATTTTTATTTAATATAAAAATGATTTCCATGTCACTCATGAATACTATGAAAACCTAATAAAATATTGATATTTTTTACTCCTTAACAAATGATGTCCATCACCTCACACCAAATGGTTTTTATTTTACATTAGTTTTCATTATTTTGGGGGTAATAATAGAAGATAATTTCGATGATTCTCCTTGTTAATAAATCTGATAGCACTTATTTTATGAGCAGTTCAATTGGAACAAACAATACAACATTAAATCCATAGCGTTTTGTTTTTCACAAGAATTAAATACATATGATTTGGATTAATATCCATCAATGTTGGTAAATAAAAAGAAATTATTATTTGATTCATTTAAATATTATTTTTTCTTGGATTGGGGATTCCAATTTTGATAATTATATCAGGTCTTATTTTTATCTCCAATGACAAGTGATTTTTTAGTGAAATCACCACTTGGATCGTATCTCCCAATAAAATTTTATATAATTTGAATATAGTTATAAGTATAAAATAATATGGGGTAGGAGGACCAAATTTTTAATAATTTTTTGATATGTGTCTTCTCAAGATAATCTGAAACATAAACATACATATTTTTGTTTCCATTATATCATTTGGGAAAGGAAATAAAACATCTATTTAATTTTTTCATTATCACTGGTAGTTGGACCACGTGAACTATTGATATAGGATTTACTATAATTGATACCTATTACTCACTTATCTTCATTGATGAATGAATTTCCATCTATCATTTTCTTGGTAATATTTAAAATGAAGAAACTAATCACACATGAAAAAGATAAATATTATGTAGAATAATAAGTTGATCTCACATATTACTATTTTTCTCTTTATTATTTTAAATTTTTATTTTTGTGCATTGTATTGAACCACGTTGTAAAACATATTATAGGATTGATGTGAGTTCAATTTTAGAAATCTACATCTTTCTTAGAGGAAAATTCACATTATATTACACATTCTTCATACCTAGAACAACATATTGATTTTTATTCAATAATTTTCATAGATTATTCCAATTAATTTTTTTGTGACAATCAAGATTATAGTTCTTAATACACACATCATTGATAATTTCATTCATGTTCTAATTTATTTATACTATTTTTGGATGTAATTTTATTTTTTTGGATAAGTAATATCCTTGTAAGTAATAGGAGTCATGTGTATCTGTATTGATAAATTAACTCTATGTATTCCATCAATTAAAATACCTCATTTTTTGAAAATGGATTGATAAATATAAATCTTTGAACTCATGAACAATTCATAATTTATTCATGACATGACTGAGATATATTTATAACTGATGTTATTTTCACATATTTGGGATTGTTGGCTACTCAATAAATAATTATTATGTGAAAAAGTAATCTAAAAAGTATAATTTTGCTCCCTAGTATATTTATGGATCCACAGTTATAATTTTAAAATTTATTTTATTCCTTATATATTTTATATCTCGATTTTTTTCATTTTTTCACGTGGTGGGAGATATTTTATAGATATATTCATCTTCCCATTTTAGGTGTTCATAATATACTTAAATTCACATATATTATCTTTATTTTCATCCATTTTTTGAAAAAGAATTTATTTTAATATTTCAGTTGACAACAAAAAAAGACTATTTTATTTCATCAAATTTTATTATTAGTGAAATATATCTTTTTTATTTCCACTCCATGGTTATTTCATTTATACCATGATTGGAAATATCATAATGTATATCCTTATGTTCTTTTGTATTTGTTACAATTTTATTTATTCATAAATTCAACGAATCTTATAATTTTATAAATATTTTATTTTCCTAGGAAAAATTTTCAATCATCAATAAGAACACACTATTAATGATAATATATCAATTTTCACTCTCATTGTATGATAATTCCATGGATTAGAAACCTAATATTTTCACATCTTAACCACTAAAAGAAAATAATCATTTTTATCTCCAAGGGAGGGTATTAAATTTTACATAATTTCATTGTCTATAGATTAGAAATAGAATTATTACTTTTTATCTAATTTACCTCTATTGTAGAAGAAAACATCTATATTTACCTCCTTATGTTTATCTTTTTCACTTTTTAAATAAAGAAAATTTATTTTCCATTATATTTATTTAACAAAATATATTCCCACAACATCCATATTTTTGTGTGAATAAATAGTAGATTATATATTGGTATAAATATTTGTATAGATACATCTTTAATGCCTCTTTTACCAAATAGTGAATTAAAATGTCCATCTAATATCCATCAAGAATAAAATAGTTTCATCTTAAAAAAATTCTTTCCTCAACAACAAATCCTAGAACTCTATGCGAATATTATAAATATGTTATGATCACATTGAATGATGTTTTTGAAATTCATTCTATAAACTATTTGAGATTTCCTCTTGGATTCTATTTTTCTTTACAAACTTAAAATCAACACAAAGAAGTGACAAATCCATGAAAAATTAATGTTTCCCTATGATACCACATGTTGGTACATTAGTATGGGATTAAAGTGATATTAATAAAAGTGGTGGGTGAATTATTGTAAAAAAGATGATAACATTTGAAACTCATAATCATTTAAAGTCTAAACTGACATATAGATCATGATATATCATCCTTATGGGTCATTTCTATTCTTTTTACAACATAATGTAGAGGTTACATTTTAATTTTTTTGGTTTGAATTTCTAAAGTAAATGGGGAAACAATAATTTAAATAGATAAACTTTACTATGATATAACTAAAGATTACTCAATTATGTAATTTTATAGAATAAAATAAATATTTATCTCTATATTCATCAAAAGGATTACTCCCTATAGAAAATATTAATAAATGGTACCTCTTTCCAATTATCTATTCCAAAAAATGTTTACGGTTTAATCACTATCTCCCAAGTCGCAATACCATCTCATTTCTAAATATTATGACTTTATTTCACACTACTAAAATTATGATCAACATAGATTCTATTGAATTGTAGGTACCTTCAAAATATGATATATTTTACATTTTAAATTGGATAAATTATATTATTTAGTCAGGATGGTCCTCTCATTAATTTTATAGAATTTCACCATTACAACACATTCTTCTTTAAATTCCAAAACATAGGTAGATTAAATCCTTCAATTTACATTAGTAAATGAAATAAATTCATATATGGTTAATTCCTCCATCTAATAGAATCCTGCTAAGAAAAAATACCTCTTTATGAGATTCATATATCCAATTTTTTCATGGGTCTGTTAAAATGTTGTTTTGGATATGAAATGCAAACATAAAGAATATTCATGTTATACTTGCCTCCAGAAAATGATGATCACCAAAATAATAAGATAAGTCATTTTCCAATATATTGAAAGTCATTATCACCTTATAGAGACCATGAGACATATCGTTATCTTCAACATAAACCATATCCATCAGCCATAAATTGAGGTCAAATATATATATGGATCATGGAATACACTGTACTCTTACACTGTGGATTAATTATGTAATTAATCTACCATCATTAATACATAAATAACCATAAATATAGGCTTAAATGAATTCATAAAACTATACAAACTTGATTATGAAATATTTGACCCGCAACACAAGAATTATGTGGCTGATCTCTCTTGATTTTATTCACAAAAGCCCTATATTTACTACAAAATTTCCTACCACACTACTTATATACATTTTTTCCTCCAAATTTTTTTCAATATTGCTGTGGACCTTTCAGTTTAAATTTTTTATCACACTACTCCAATTTTTGACCATGGAAAATATCACAAACACTATACCAATTATATGTTTCCTCATTTTATATGTGGATACATCACAAGAACCATGACTTTTAATGTGACTGTGGTAAATCCCATTTCAGACATCATGTACTTTTGATATTAAATTTAGTTTAACCACTTGACCAATATCACTTAACGATAGTGTAGCTCATATCTTTTCATCATTTTATTCTAAATCATCAAACCCCCTGGAATACCCACTTTTTTCCCAGTGGTGTTGGATTTATACTACACATTTAGACCATTGTATCATATAATATGGGTGTTTTCAACATCCTATTTTTATTTTTAATAGTTTCACTAAAATTTCACTATGTTGACCACTATGGAATAGTCCCCAATTAGTTTTCTTTTTAGGGAATTGTCTAACTCAACACATCCCACACCTTGGATATGGCCTTCGTATCCTCTTCTTTTTATAAACCACACCCACTATATGGGGCTTATTGTGGCCTATGCTGGTCCATCTTCAGATCCATAGACCCTACACCATGGGTGTTTTTTTAATTCCTTATAAGTGATTCAATTTTTGAAATACTACCATTCTTCCTGTTTACCAACGTCTTTTTCAACAAACCATGATGTCAGAAAATCACAATTATAATTAGATTTTCAATACAAAAATATCCCAATCTCCATTTTTCACATCATTCCCATTCAATCATGGGATTTAAAAATTATTATTTTGAAAAGATTCATCTTTCCTAATTTAGATTACAAAAAACATCTATTTTTATTTTCAATAAATCTAACAAAATAATTTGGGATGTCTAATAATATTCATAACTTTTTTCAATTATGTGCAGTGTATAATTTCCAAGAAAAGTATTTTAATATTATTTTTAAGGATTAAAAATGATTTAAAAATGTATATATAGTTTTTTTCAATGACATTTGTATTTAATGTTTAACAAAATGGGAATGATTTTTCGTCTTAGTATTATTTATTTGATACAAGTTTCATATTACTCAAAAATATTAATTTATTGTGTCTTTAATTTCTATTTGATGTTTTATATTATTTTTACTTTTTTTAATTGAATTAATGGTACCTTTTAACTTTCAGTCTTTAATGTGATTATGATTTCATAATTCATAAGGGGTTTTCATTAAAAAAATTCGCTTTAAAATATTTTAATTTCTTTAACTAATTATTTAACATCCATATCTATAATCATTATATTTTTAAACAATGATCGTCATTTTTAAATAATTATTATTTACTGTCAATTTCATATTTCATTGGATTTATTTACTATGGATTAAAAATGATTTTTTTCACCATTTACTATATGGTTTTCTTTCAATTTTTTTTATTATTTTGTGATAATTATGTTTCTTAAAATTTATATTTCATCTCTTTTTCATATAGAAATTTCAATTTTCATTATGAATCATCATTTTAATGTTTTCATGGTCTCCAAAATTTAATTTAATACTTATTATTCAATTTTTTGATCATTTTAAAGAGTATTAATGAATGATATATTTCCATCAATATTTATGTTGTAAATATAAGTGTTTAAAATCCTGGGTTCATATGAATGGATTTATGAGTTTGAAATAATAGTTTAGGACCCTATGTGTTGTATCTATGTTAGAGATCATGGAAATTATACATGATGAATAATGGGTCCACTATATCCCTCTGATAAAGGGGGTGTGAATTATTATGTTGATCAATTATATTTTATATAACAATTGTAATTATTCCATTTTAGTGGTATAATGAATATAATTCCCAATATAAACTTCATTGTTATTATTTTACATTATGAATTTTAATGGGATGATTCTATATGAATATTTTTCTAAGGAGTTGAATTATATTCATGATGTATTTTAATGGATCATTTTTATTATCTATTAATTTCAAATTATTTTTAAACATGCAATATTTAATTATTTCAGTTATGAACCTGGATCTTTTTCTTATTGGTTATGATTTCCTTATGATTTTTTATTTACCTTCAATATATTCTCATACACAGATGTTTATGTTATGAACAATAGTGATATTTTATTAATAATAAGTATGATTACCCTTACTAATCATTAGAGCACACATTCCATATACTTCCATTTTCACATGTTATGAAGAGTATTGTTATGTATGCTTTTATATAAGGTAAGCATGTTTGGAGAATCGTTTTTAGAGTTTTCAAAATCATATTAGAGAATAATATATTTTTGATATGATGGTTAAAAAATTGTCAGATGAAAATATATGGGGTTTTTTGGGTTAAATGTTTAATTATTAATTCGATATAACTCTAAACCTAAAATCTTGTGGGCATTTATGTGACACAATATGGGTCATTTATTTTCTAATTATAGATGGTAAAAATTGGGTGGGTTTAATTAGTATTAGATCATGCTTATAAATCTTATTTTTTACCATTGTATTCTAGTGTTTCGATATAGGAAATCGTATATAAACCCATAGGGCGACTATAAATGACTAGTAAAAAAATTAAACACAACTAGATACATGGGTTTAGACACTACCTGCATAGAAAACACGATAATCCTCATATAAAATCATTAGGGAAGACTATCATCACTTATGAAACACATGTATAATCTTCTAGAAACTAGGGGATACACACTCCCTAGAAAAGAAATACTTGTTGAATCATATTGAATGTAATAGGTATATAAACCCACTAAAGAATCATATCTAATATCATATAAATACTTAGGTTTACACATCCCTATATTGGAAATTCAAGTAGCATCATCTGATGATCTGTGGTAACACACCCATGACTAATAAATCGAACTTCTACATGAGTTCCTTCAAAATAGACAAATTTATACACTTATAAAATTCAATTTTTGAGTTTCTATATATCCCTAATCAACTAAAAATATGATATAACTATCCTTTAATTTCACCTACCATGTAATATTTTATTTCATAGAACCACACAGGATACCTCTAAAGTGGTCTTTTTTGAAAAATCCCCAAGCACCAAAATTTTTCGGTCGATTGTTTTGTCCCACCATTATCAGTTAAGACATAATGGACTAAATTATGTATTTTACAATAAATATTAAATATATTAATGTTATTTATTTTTTATTCCAAGGGTACATTATATTGATGTGAATAAAAATCCCAGGCAGTAGAAAATTATTTATTTTTTATGAGAAAGATTAAAAAATATAATAATATATTCTTAGAAGTAAAATCATCATCTATCTGCCACTAATTTGAGAAAAAATGTTTTAAATTTATGAACCTGTTGAAAATCCAAAAATATGCACCGAAAGATCCAAATCGATGCATTAATGCTAATAAGTGAGAAAAACTAAAACAAGGAAGAGCTGGAATGTTAGACATATCTATATAAATACCGTGGAAAAATATAAAATATCTAAAAAATTGTATTGATAAGGAACCACCATAATAAATTTAGTGAATAAGGGAGGTCCATGAAGGGGATCTCGTGATTGAGAAAGAGGGATGAAATGTGTTTTTAGGAAATAAAAAATCAACATGGGTATTTTATTAAATTCTAATACCTTGTGTTACTAGGAAAACCACATGGTTTTAGAAATAGTGCCCCAACCATTGGGTTCCTATTATTTAGGGAGGTCATATCATGAATATTTAGTCTACTTTGTTTGATAAACCATTCTATAACTATATGGATGTGTATGAAACATATGATAGGTCATACATAATTTGGGTCAATAATTTACCAAACTGTTCACTAAACACGCATGATCATAGAATGGATATTTAATCATCCACATGGTTCCTCTAGAACACATCAATGTGTCCTAAACCGGGTGGCAATGAAAAACTCTAAATTTAACATATTTCAGTCACGAAACCTCTGAGAGAAATTTTAGGACAGATATTACTCATGAAAAAACACATTATTCCTATACAAAACAAGGAAATATACATGATTAGAAAACCCTAGATTTTCATAACACTTATATCATTAGAATTGTATTATAATTAAGATTTATCTATCTTTAATCCCCTATTTGAATTGGGCCCTCCACAGTAGATGCATAAACATTGATCATTATGTCCTATGTATATGTCACATTTAATGGATTTGTATAGTACTAAAAAAAATAATACATGGACTACAACATGTATAACAATGAATTGTAGAGAGATATCTAATAATTATTCAATTAGAACATCCCTATCTACAATCACGAATGACCACAAATTAATGGGGTCCAACATCCACAACTTCTTAGCATTAAGATTACCCAATTGGGGAGATTCCAATTAAAAATATCTAATCACCCACCTCAAACACTAGTGTTCACTATTTTGTGTATTTATATGACATATTCTAGCTCTGAGCATTGTATAACTAGTTCTTAATCAACTAATTATTCAATAATTCCTCAAAATCAATTCCCAACCAAAAAATCATGGAATCATTATCCTCCAAACATTATAGTGGATAACATAATGTCCTACCATATATATCATTAATGTTTCTATTTATATTGAATCATGATAGTTGTCATTTTAGTAAGGAATAATTAATTCCAAATCATTCCCCTATGATCCTTTTAAATATATGAACACACTTAATGCAGGAATTTAAGTATATAAATAATATACTTTTACTATAATTTTTATGAGAATGATAGGAATTTATTGGGTGAACCATCATTCCATGAACATTATATAATCCATTCAATAATTCTTTCATACTATTAGGATCATTATCTAAATTATTTTCATATGTATCACATCCAGACACACTACCCATGTGACAATATGATTTCCAAGATCATCAATGGAAATGATCTCCCAATAAAATAATAAGTGGGAATTCATGGAAAAATAAACCACTATGTTGTTGAAAAAATCACTACACCAGTGTTTCCCTGTTACCCACATCCTGAAATACATGGTAACAACAACAAACCCTTTCATGGGAATGGGAAGTGGCTACAGAAGTCTTGTCGGTTAATGGTTCTCATCAAGTGACTTTATTTATGGACCACTAGGAGAAAACTAATGAAATATCCCTCTCCATCATAGGAAACTAACATTTGATAAGATTATAATTGTAATTATTAGGAAAACTAGGGTGTACATTACTCATCAGGGTGAGTGGGTCCATCATAAACTCCTCATGTATGCTCGTAGGAACCACTATACAACCTCAGGAATGCATAACCTCATTAGTATCATGGGACTACTATAGTGGTTGCTCCCCAATATATTTGTTTATATCCAGAAAATAAAATTTTAATATAACATTTAATCCCTATTTGACATACTGAAGAGTGAATAAGTGACAGATAATTACATACAGTTCAATAATACCATATCACCCTAGAGATAAAGATGAATCTCATTCAATAAGGACATCATCTACCACAAACTATTTCAATATTTTACCACAGGTGGATTATTTGCATGACAATGTGAATATACATAAACATTTCCCTTCTTAGGGGATTATTCTAGATGGAATTAGAAAAGATGTAAATTCATGATCCACCTTCATTCATAATGATTCATGTGTCTCTATAAGAAAATGTATTTTAGTATCTTATAGTCAATGAACAATAAAAACCATATAACCAACAAATAATTCTACTATCATCTCATGGTGTGAAATTCCATGTATTTATCTGGTTTATGTGTCAAATTGTTTTTCTCATGAGAAATATTCTACCTTGACCCATAAGTAAACACATATACATATTGAATCAAGATCACACCCAACCCAACACATAATACATCATAATAAAATATATAATATTTATCTTCAAAGGGGAGTATTAGGAATTTAAATCAATTCAATCTTACTTTTAACTCACAAAAATATCATCACCATTTTATAGCCAATGAAACATAACTCCCTTCCTCTCTAAGATATTCATCAACACTACAAAGTAAGAGAAGTCCCAAATAAAAATTTGGTAACAACTATCCAATATTAAAAAGATAAATATAACAATATCATTATTGAGTTTCTCCAATGAAACTGTTACATTTACCTTCTCATTGAATATTGATACACTATCCTTAGATATGTTGTTACTCAATATGAACTTTTGATTAATAAAAATTTTCACTTTGGGATATTTACATATAGCTTATTATCCCTCAGTATTCTCAGAACAATCCTCAAATTCCTCACATGTCCTCCATTGATTTTGAGTACACGTGTATATCATCAATCAATAAAACTAATTTTTTTTTCAAATATAGATACAAGACCAGATTCATTAGGTCTTTGAACACAATAATTATATTTTCCAAAAAAAAACATCACCATGTTCTTATTTTTACCATAACTAACATTGAATGTCAATTATGGTGACTCGGATGACCCCACACTAAACTGGTGATAACATAATCTCATTTCATTATTAGAGAACACCATGTATCTTTTAGGGTGATTATATATCGTTATAAAACAATTATGTGGATGTTTCTGATTGATTTTTAACTGGTTCCAACTTCAATAATCCACAAATATTCTCAATGAATCATCCACCTAATTATATAATAACAATATATTACCTCAATATGAAATTAATAGTTGTATGAAATAATTAGACTCTAATTAACATAGTTATTCCTTCATCTCTCAATTATGTATAAGAAAAAAAATCTCTGAAAAAAAATAATTTGGGGATTATTATTATAATATGACTCTTTATAATATAACACAATACTATAATAGTAGGTTTTGATTAATCCATGATACATATGGTCATGACTTTCATGACCTAGTTGTAAGTATCACACATTAATATAGACATAATGGTCAACCATAGTTGATGTAAATGACACCCTATTGTGATTGAAGTTAATATTTTCATAGTACCTAATGGGGAAATTTATTCCAATAATTACGAAAAATTCAAGGATCTATATTGTATGGATATCATAGAAGAATCTTCTACTACCAATCACATGGGTGAATTCCCTACATATGTTAATTACTTAAAACTACACCGCCAATATTGCTTTGATTGGAATTAATCTATATAAATACTATAGGTTTAATAAAAAACATCAATTAATCATGGATATATAAATGAACGTGATTCCCTATTGTAAATGAATACACATGATAAACTGGAATCCACTATGATTATACATATGAAGGTATAGGGGATTGCATCCTAGTCGGTAGAAGTATGTTGCAAAGAATTAATCATTCTTTTATATTACAACTAAAGAAGCTATTAGAGTCTTGGAAAATGAACTACATTAATAGCCTTTCCACACTATAACATAAAATTGTGTCATCCTCCCCAACTGATGTTGTTTTTAGAACATCCATTTCATTTTTGAAAAAAAAGCTATAACCCTTTTATCCTACTGGTATCCTTTATAGGTGGGTAAAAATTGGCCCATCCTATAATACGTTGACATATATTTTATCATTCAACATATACTATTTTTAACATTATGCTGATTACCCTGAGCATGAGTATGTACAAGCCCGCCATAATGGTATAACTATATAATACTAATTCCCTATGGAGGAAGGTATGACCTTTTCATATAGTTTCTCTTATAATTAACTCTGTTTTTTGAATTATAAACTTCAAGAAAATTTCAATTTTTACTCTACAGAATGAATTATTTCATGAATTGTGAAATTTATTCAAAATACTAATCTTGGAACGTCTCTAGAAGGAATTAGTTTATAAATTTAGGATATGAAGGCATTTACAGTACTAAAAAATTCATCAAATAATTCATGGGTGGAATTTCTAAATGTATATAGTTATGGAATGTAATCTACAAATCATATGTCGCTCCACAGTAGACCCATGATCTAATGAAGTTGTTTTTTGTTAAGCATTTCATTCTACTATAGAAAAGGTCCTTATAGTAAAATTTGGTTTTTATTTTTGGAAAATAGATGGATATTATAAAATTTTAAGGCCCTGAAGGAGGTAGTCGTGTTTGTAAAAAGATCATTACAATGAAATTTTATTAACCATTAAGTTATTCACATAATATATGTTGATGAATTTTTATTGTAATGGTGAATGCAAGGGTATTTATCCTCATAATTATGGAGCTTCAAAACATGATCATTGTTGACATTTCTTGCTTTTTGGGTGAAGGGACATGTCAATCTCTAACCTCTATTCATATTTTGACAAGAAGATGGGTGATTTTTTAAATGAGGTGTAATTTTATTTTTTTATCATTAGGATCAATGTGTATGAGGGAGAAGAGCGATATTAGGATTCCTTTTTTCCAAACTATCATATACAGTTCCCCCATTCATAAATAGTTGAATAGTGTATATCATAGTGATATTTGGTGGATATATAAATAATGTTCCATTTTAATCTTCATTCAATTTTTATTTTCCTCTACCAAATTTTATTTTGGAAGTTTTATATAGGGGCTTCTACATCGTTTCCCCAAGAGCATAGTAGAATAATTTTATGATTTTGGATCAATTGTTTATAAAAAATAAATTAAATTTAATGAGATGATGAATGAATTCAATTTCACACCATTTTTATGACTATACATCACCCAATGTATTTATATACATATTTTACCAACTATTTATCAAATATTATATGAAATTGATGATGGGTATTTGAGTTTTTTGGTTTCTGTTCGTTTTCAGTTTGAATATAGACTTCACCAAATTGATTAATGTTTTATGGAGGGTATATAAAATGTCATTTCTTTAGGTGTGATACCATTCTGAATTAATTTGGAAAATAAATTAATAAATTTTATAATAAATTAATTTGTTATTATGGATTCAATGATGGTAATGAAATATGATGTGATCATAGATGAGCATCAAATAAATTAGTTTTTCATTTGTATAAAGTAAATGTATTTAAATGAGGTAGGTAGTCCAATAAAATTTCTTAATGTTAATGAGTTTTATTTATGTATCATATGTTATGTACTCTCTCTATAATGGTTGATTGACTTTTTATGGAGAAAAATATTTAACTAAAAAAATTAGAAAAATAGAAAAACTACCAAGGGCCACTATGATCTATAATACACTAGCCTCATGTCATTGAAACTAATGAAAAAATGGATTGATCACATGAATATGACTTATGATGGGGAAGATGTTTATAGTGGTTCCAAAGGATTCCCTATGTGAGGAGTTGTGATAAACATGGCACATACAACCTCATGGGTCACCATAGAACCATGGGGCATGTTATGATAGACTAGAAATGAATTATTACTATAATAATAGTGGATTACCTCAGTGGTTATGAACACAATAGATTAATTCATGGGTTGTGTGTGTGGATCAAAATTTGTTTACATGAAAGTTATGATGGGATTTATTCCATCTGTTAATCGTAAATCAGGTATAGGTATATGCTATTACTTAATTGAGTGTATAATGTGATAATGATAAATATTAGGGTTGTTATACCCGTTTTGAGATGTTCTTTTAGGATATATGATATTTATATTATGCATCCCGTATAAGTTGTATATGTTTCAGTTATTCATGTGGGACATCGATGTGTACACTAGTGACATGTCAATCCTAGTGTGGGTTTTTTCATGATGGTATGTTACTTCAATATCATGTGTCACCTTATAACCCGAGGGTCAATATTGTGATATTTCCATGGATTGAGTAATGATGTTTATTTGTGATAATACAGGATTTATCAACTTCCCTAGAAACATTATGAATGATACCAAAGGATCTCACTTATTATATGTACTTTTTTCTATAAACAATTCATGAGATATTAACTACGATTCTATTGTATAAATATATAGAAGTACATGAAATTTTATTAGCATTAAATTGTTCTATGTTTCAGTAATTCCTTGATAGTTTCCTATGATTAAATAGATATGAATTTTTGAATGCTTCAGTTTTTTCTTAGGTTTCAACGGTAATCCCAAAATTGATTGTATATAGTGTATCAAAGGATTTAACAATTATATATGATGACCATGGATGGCTAATATTACTAGGATCTAATTATTGATCACAATAAAATGATATTCCGTGAATATTACCTGGGATTTAGTGACTCACTATATTGTATTCATATGATAATTCATAGTATCCATTGTTTTAAAATGATATGATGGATACCTTGGATTCCCTTGGGATATAGATTATAAACCTGATGAGATTGACTGCATTTATTATCATATTTTATTTAATGAGTATTCCAATATGGTATACTAAATTGTTTTTTGGGATTCATTATGTAAGCATATGTATCATTCACATGTTGATAAAATGTACTCAAAGGTTATGCTTATTTAAAGCATCTTATATGATACAAAGGATTCATTTTATAAAACTATTAGGTATGGAATGTAATTACACATACTCAGATACATAAAAAATTAGTTGAGTAAGTTATATTCAATATAAATTATTATCATTTAACCCTAATTATTGTCGGAGGTAATTTTATAAACATTTCTACATTTTGTTTCTTATTATAATCATATCACTTGTGCTACACTATCACACTCATAATATTTGGTACCTCATTTGTGGTGACATATTGTGTTTCCTCATACCCTTGTTTTGTGGAAATTAAATATAGGTACTTGATAAGACATAATTGTTGTCTTGTTCAGGTTAGGTAGAGATATAGTGTTATATGATCATATGTGATAACATCAATGTAATTAGAGACTATGATGTGATGAGTCTCAGGGATAGTAGTAGATCTTCATTCTACTTTTTTATTTAAGTTATATTCCATATGGCATCATCCTAGTATATGGTTCGATGACCTATTATAGAATGGATGTGGGTCTGTATGATTATATTATTATATATTTAATTTTATATTGAGCTTTTTATAATAATAATATGTACTATCATTATTTTTATTGAATTAAGTTTTGTTATTATTAATTATTTTTTTCACTTTGATCTAAGGGTGTTTTATCCACATATTAACACGATAAAAACTTGTAGTTATTCATCTGTAGTAGGTATATATATATATATATATTCCTGCATAAGATAATATGGAACCACTAGATGATAAATAAATTATTGTTCTCAGACATAGGAAGTGTATTAAATTGGGAACATGTCCTATATTCCATACAATTTGGGGATAATGAAGAATTGTTTTTGGAATATTTTTTATCATGTAGTGGAACCTAGAACATTGCATCACCAACAACATTATTTTAGTAATGCTTATTTAACTAGGGACAAGGTAATTATTTATTGGTTTTCTCTATTATTGATAGGATATTTATTTAATTATTATTTATGAATTTCATAGTGTTATTTTGGTTTTTTGTCTTGGTATATTGGAAATAGTCCAATGTATATAGATCATTAGTGATATAGAGGACTCACATGACATTTGTTCTTTTATGTGTGCTTAATATAATTAATAATGCGTATTTAGATAATTTAAGTGTGATTAAAAACGTATAAAATTCATTCACAAATATATTTTTTGTGGAATCTCAGTCATCTAAAACATGGTATATTTTTTTATAGTGATAGGTAATGAATATCTTAAAATGAGATGTGTATTGTATATGGATATGCAGTCTAAATCTATAATGGATGTATAATAATCCAATGCTATTTTTATAGATACTTGATGCCTTGATTTTTTTGTAGAATGAAAATGGTTTGGTTAATTAATGTATTCAAAAAAACTATATGATATTTTCTTGTATTGATTCATTATTGAACTCTACTAAATCGACACATAAGGGTATTGTTTTACTCAAAAATGACCATCTATGGAGATGAAATTTTGTATACCTAGATGAGATCATATTCCATTATTGAGTAGTTTCATTTACATAAATTTTGTGAGGATTACTTAACATGAGTTGGATGATGACGTTGAATGTGGTCCCAAATATATGTATTTGTGAATTCTAGATAGGTGTTTTTTCAATTGAGTATTTGAGTGATAATATATAGGATAAGAGCTGTTCACCATGAGTTGTGTCCTATTTGAGACATGATTTATGGGCCAGGTGGGAGATCATGGTTATTTTGATACATAACTAAGGTTATTATTGAGCCACATGATATATGTGTGAGTGTAATCCATTAGACGGAACACATGAATTCCTTAGAGATAAGAGGCATTGATAGATGGTCCAGGTTATCAGATCGATTCTTGAGAGGTGTTATCAAGTACATGATATAAAGTTGGATGTTCCATGGGATTTTATGATGAAAATTACTTGACGTAATCTGGTATCATTGCAACATTTTGGGTACTGTTTTGGTAGGCTTATAATCATAATTGATTTAGACGGTGATCCTCATTGAGTGTATAGATTTTGATCTTATAGATTTTTTGTATTTATGATTAATTAATAGATTGTAGAAAATTATTATTCTAGATTTATCTATCAGTGGTCTGTTAACATAAAATACATTTTGGAATGCGTGAAATGACTGGATATTTCATAATAGTATTGAGGGTGAATTTTTATGTATGATAATTACTTGTGGGAGGAGAATCATCAGTTTTAGAGGAGTGTGACACTAGGTTTTATGATGTAAAACTCAATTGAGTATTATTCAGAAGAAGTGTATGGGTGATAAAAAAGCGTAAAACCGTAGGGGTGAAATATATTAGATAATCATGTGTCGGTGACAAATAGTTTAATTTGATATGACTACTAATATGTGTGTTTGTGTGTGTGTGTGTGTAAAGAATAGGACTAATGGGATTGGTGAGGTTATTACATGTAACAAGGATTATAATTCTTATGAGAATGAATATTTTTAAAAAGGATATAGATAGATACATAATGTCTGGATGGTTGCAATGGTTGGTATATGGGTGAGCATGGATTAGAAAGGTCTGACACATCATTATTAATGGACCTTGTTGAGGAACCACTGAAAGAGAGGTTTAATGGAATCAATCAAGTGGAGAGTGATCCGTTTATTGTAAAGGTTTTGACTCTCATTCTATATGTCAATTTGGAATATGTCATGTGTGATTTTCTTTGTGATGTGCTGCCACACCCATGATATTTTTAGGAATTTTCATTTATTTTTTATCTTCCCATTTTTCGATAATTTTTTGAATATTTTTAAAATGAAAATGGAAGTTTTAGGGAGTCATAGTGGGATATATATTTAGTAAAACCAATGTGACAAATTAAGAAGACTGTGTGAACCTTAATAGTGGAAACATTAACCTTACACAATAAGGATCATGGTCATACATCATCCCTATGAAACTACATGGCCAATGTAGTTGAACTAGAAAGCTCACATGGTTTAGTGGATGATTTTTAAATATTTGTGACCCAAACCATAAAACCATAATCTATTGAGACAATGTTACCCATGTGGTTAGAAGATGATATATAAAAATACGTATACAAACCATGTCATTGCCCTATATTTTAAAAAAATGAGATGTTACAAAAATAGCCCTCCTCAATTTTAACCCTTTTCAAAACCCACTCCACCCATTCAACCCTATCCACCCTATGCGTACATCCTTTATTCTACCTTTTTGTCATGGATTTAATCATTGGTTTATTTGAGCTAGTTTATTCAAGGAATCTATATTTAATTGTCACATTTCATATCTTCTTTACATATTATCCCTTATTTATTGGGATTTATTATGTCTAGTGTTTATGTTGACCTAGACTAGGTTAAACCTATATTTTTTTTGTCTTGGGATATGATATTTGTGGAGTGTTATTTCTTTTATATGGTCTCATATCATATTATATTATTATTTTTAACTATTTTAGAATTATTTTAAATAGAAATAGTGGTTCTTTTGTCATGTGATTTCATTTTATGAATTTAATATTATTCACATTATTACACTTTTTTACCTAAATAATTTTATGAAAAAATTTAGGATTTTGAAGTATTTAGTTTTTGTAAATATCTAGTTATATTTTTTCCACTATGTTAAAATTTATGTTAGTTGTAATGTGATGTTTAATTTATTATAAATGTGGATTTATTTAGATTGATAAATGAGATAAATAACTTGACAATCATCAGTACCTTGGTAGGAAAACATGTAAAAATAAAGTATTTTTACTTACCCCACCTGGATGTATTAACTACTTGAAATGAGGGATATACCCATATTCCTCTGACAATGGGTTTCAAAAACAACTATTATAGGTGGTCCAATCACTACACATCATCATAATAATTGGTAAAAGCTGTTTAAAACAATTATATACCAACAGTTTTGAAACAACAATGGGACGAATTTTTCCATACAAAATGATTTCAAAAAATAATGATTTAGAGTTAGATATACAAATAATTTTTTAGAACTATTATTGTATCATAACAATATAAATATAGTTTTGTGTGTCTTGACACCTCTAATTTAATTATCATCTAAAGTAATTTAGAAAGGCATATATCATTCTATTTTCTTATCGCACCCACATATCCATCCTATGTTACTATTATAATTCAATTCATCAACAATATTAAATCAAGGACATCCTAATAATTCAGGTATTCTATAAAACCTTAATTTCATTTTTAATCTAGTTATAAAATACCACTATAAATTCTATTTTCATTAATTTTCATTTGATATGTTGACATTTATTTTTTTTATATTGAATCAAGGGTTTTATGATATTATATTTATTGAGTTTTTTTTTAATTTTACTGTTTTTCATTATTATTTTAATTCAAAATGAACTACTACAACTTATTAAATTCTAGTTTTTTACTGGATTGCATTCTTAGAATAATCCATCTAGGTTAATTCTTTATTTAAGGGTTTATCTCTATAATTAGCATCATTTATTTATTTTTATTTCAAACCTAATGAAAATACATTTGGTTATTTTTTCACTGATCATTTATTATATTTTTTTCTTTAATAAAATTTGAAAAATTAGTCAAATTATCATTGATCAAAATGATTTGTGTTTCTTACTATAATTATCAACCACGATAGTATTTTTTCACTTATCTCTAGTATTTCACTATTCTCATTGAATATGAGAGTCTCAAAGTCACCTAAAATTAGTTAATTTTTGTATCATCATTTTATTTATTCAATTACACCTCATTTAAATAATTCAACTAAGAATTTGAATTTCATAAGTCATATTATAATAATTATATCCTTTACCCTTGATACAAAACGAATCAAACTAGTTCATATTTCCCACCATAGAGTTATAAAATCTTTCATTTACACTATATATATATCATCATAGAATATACAATTCATTAATTTTATAAAGGGTCATTTTCACAATGTGGTGAGACCACATATATCACAATCGATATAAAAACATGTATTATTATAATATGTGGGGTTTAATATACAATATATATTATTAGAATAACAATTACCTCTTCAATCACGACACGATCTTCACATTATTCTATTATTCAAATGTACTAGTTATTTACCCCATATTTAGGGTAGTATATTATTCCAATAAATTCTAAAATACTAATTAAAACATTTATAATAACTAATTAATTTATTTTAAATATTAGTAAAAACTCATTAAGTCCTAGAGCTACCGTACTGCACACAAATTAAAACTAACCACTTACTGATAGTCTATAAAATACCAACATATCTATCAAAATTCTAATCCTCATCACTCAAAAAAACTATAATCACCTTAATGGAATTTTATTTAAACACTTTCGAAAAACATATATGAAAAATATCATAAAAAAACATATGGTGATGGAATACAATTATCCTATCACGAAATATTCTATACATGTAATGTGAAATCTCTATAGAATTGGATGAATCAATTATAGACTCATATCATTATGATATAGTATATTTCCCTAGCTCATATAAACCTCTAAGATAGACCTCATCTCACATAAGCTAATTCTGATCCATATACCACCATGATATTGAAAATTTGTTTTGAAACTCATTTCTAGGTGTCTAATGTTATGCTTGGCAAATATCCTAGGTTACTACCTCCAACTATATTAAAAAAATGAATATTTTTTAATATCATACCAACTATAAATTTAAGAACAAATAAGAATAATATCCCCATCCTAAAAATTATATCAACAAATTCCACATATTCTACAAATTTCCTGATCACATTAATAACAAAAATGTGGTGTTCAATACAATGTTCCCATAGTATTTTCTAGATGACTTCGTAACCTTATTCATAATATAAATCTTTATTCATCCTCCATATTACCTTAACCAAATCATTTGGTGTCTTCCACTAAATCATAGGTAAATAACTCAATGACATTTCTATAACACATATTGGAATCCAAAATTTTTTCAATAGGAAAATTATTGTCGAAAAAATTATTTATGAATAATATACATGGTAGGATCACTAACACATACAAAAACTATCATACTATCACCGTGATAAATGACTATCCTCTAGTCAGACACATGGTCATTCATTATATAAATGAGAGTCATGTCAAATCATAAATAATTTAATCGTTATGGAATAAAGGGAAAAATCAATACTAATATCCAAAATAAAATTCACAATGAGGATTATACACTAGAATTTACAATGATGGGTTGTAGCATCCCCAAACCCAAATCCACAAAACATGTGCCTCGTGTCATGGTGCCACATGACCTTATTCCCCCTATACTAGAGGGATCCATCTAGAATAAAGGGTCTAATATATCACATGGGGATACAATAACCTATTTATTAGATAAATAAGTAGAATATAATTTACTAATTAATATAATAAACAAACAATAAACAATAAATATTTATTGCTCAACAAACCCCCAAATCCGGCAGAACACCACAATTGAATAATAAACATGTTATTTCATTTCACACATAATAAACTCTAAAGAAAACTCAAATTAAGGATAAATTATCAAGACCCCAAAATGGGATTCAACTCAATTTCCATATCCACAATCAACAAACATCCCATTCCCCAATCACCCATCTAGCATACCGCATTTCCCCTTGCATTGGCCTGTAGTCATGAAATCTGCTCGGGTACACAGTTGCATCCCAAGTAGTGTGTGGGTATAATTATTTGTGCAACCACCAACAGTGTCTAAAAATATAATTTCTAAAAAATGGTATATTAATTAACAAAATGAATGACTAGATAAATAAATGATAAACCAAGATCTATTTTTTTACAATAATCACGTAATCTATATTCCTAATTTGTAGTAAGGGAAGGCCATTTTCTACAATTAATCCACAAAATATGTTAGTAAAATTCTATAAATTAGGGATATGTAAGGTTCCATAACTTACTAGGTAAAAAAATTCACAAACCATTACATAATGTTTACCAAGGTTCCTCATTTGAGGTAGTCTCATCAGATGAAACTATTATGGGAATATTGCCTCAGTCTGACTCCTTAACAAATGAATTCATCGGGTGGGGGTTAGAGCCTCCATTAAACCTTAAACGTAGTCTTATTACATGAATTCAATTCCCCAAATATCACCCATATATGTTTACATTCTTTATTAACCATAACACATGCATTAACCATAACCAAAACCATTAATCACAGTCATCATTTACTTCAATAGTCTACTGAACACATAATACATCATCATTCATTAAATGACATACATATTCTCATTTATAATACCTATCCCAATTATCCCATTTATTGTTTACATTACTCTACCTATCAAAACACTTACCATTTATAATCAATATATCATTTTACCCATTAACATTACTCCAAACACCCTTTATTCTATGTTAACCAGTAGTCACAATTTCTATTAGTTTCATTTCATATCCCAATTAACATGTCAACAAATTTATTATAGAAATTGTGACATAAAATGTTAATTCAACCACTATCATTTCAATTACTATATTTTAGATTTTCCACATCCAACTGGTAGCACATGAATTTGTCCTTATCAACAACAAATCATATTATTGGGATTGTTAAGGGTTTAATTAATCATATACAAAAACAATATATCATTTCTATCAAGTAAAAAAATTGAACAACACAAAAAAACTAATGCAAAACAACATAAAAAATATCCAAAAATCACTATTATGGTATATAACTAGAAGAAATTCTACCATGATTTATAATATGAACGCTTACATAACCACAAATATCTATTTGAATTCAAACACCCTTAGAACCCTCAACGTTTGATCTATAAGAAAAAGGGTCTTTCATGGATTTATAAGATGATGATAAATTACAAAATACCTAATAAAAAATGAATAGTAGTGTTAGACTCACCCAGAGTAGTGATATATACTAATTAAATGACCTAAGTTGAATAGAAATGAAATAGATTTATCATTTGGGAACTAGGGAGAGTTTTGTTTAACATAGTTGTTGCTGGAAAATAAATGAGAAATAAAATTATGTATGGGTTTCAAAATCCGGAGCAAAAAATGCTAAAATGGAACATTTTTTATAGGTAGAATGTGTTGGGAACAAATTTTTTTAAATTGTGTTCCAACCATGTTACCCCTTTATTCAATTAGGGACATGATCTCACAATCTCTTAGCGATACATCATGGGTTAAGAAACATTTTGGACAACATGTCGACTAGAACTGTTCATGTCTATAAGGATAAACCTTCCCACATTCATTGTTTAATAACCCATGATCCACACCTCCATGAATGAATGGTTAGGGCCCATGTTTATGACCAACCATAATCAAGCATTGAAACATGCACTAGATGGCATCGTTCTCCCTTCATTCATTCCTGGACTCCAAAACACCCCGAGACTTGACATAAAATCAGAAAAAATTTAATTCACCATATAAGGGGTATTCAAAGTAGAATTTAAATTTAGAACATGCCTCACTAAAATTATTATAACATAAAACCACCCCTTATTATAATTACTCATCCTTAAGCCTCTCTCCAATGAATCAATAAATTTCTTAGGTAAATAGTTCATGAAATTGCGCCAATATTATGACTCTCATGTGAACATTTTTCTCAGTTGTGTTTTAATATATATCGAATAGTTATCATTTATTAAAATAAATTAATAATTTAAAATTAACCATATATAATTTAATTTATGAAATGATATATAATATTATTTATAGAATTTTTGAAGACGGGTGTATAAAAATTTGTCAGATCTCATGTAATTTTCAAAACATGTTTGAGGTATTTCTAGATTTTTTTAATTTAACAATAATTCATGCAGTTGTCATATTAACAGGCCATCTTATAATTCTATGGAATGACCATGGTAATGTAATGAAGAATTTGTCTCTCATATGACAAAATACTGTTTTCAAACAAACTACTAAGTTTTGTATCACAATGGGAAGAAAATGAAGAAAAAATGATTATGATTTGAATGGAAGGACTAGATTGGAAATTTATTAGACCACTGGTTAATGTTTATTCATCTTCATGGGAAAAAATATATTCTTACCCAAAAATACATCAATATGAAAACACATGATATGTGTAAAAATTGAAGATGTTGAACGGTTTAAAATTTAAATGATTCATCCATTATTCTAGTATATTTGTCATGTGGTAAAATGAAAAAGAGGTAATTTTTTATAATAATGTTTCAGGGTAAAACCATGCATGGGAGATATAATACTAAAATTTATTATATTGTATCCTTTTTTAATGTCTTAATTCGAAATGCAGAGATACTCTATCAAAACGTTATATAGAATGTATGTTTGTTAATGAATGTGGGTTTTCTAAAAATTAATTCAAGATTTTTCCAATATATAACAAGTTATTCTAGGTGGAAAGAATAGAAATAAAAGGTTTTATAAAATTTATAACATCCTAATGGAAGAAAATTACTAATGGAACACCAACCCATTTCTCACATAATGTTCTATGAAACAATAAATTAATTCCCAAACTCTATAATATTTTCATGTATAATGAAATATAACAAAAAATGTGATCGAATGATACTGAGATATTGTAGGATAATGGTGATTTTCCCCATCATAGAAATGTATTTTCATAGTTAAAATTTTCATATCAATATCATTATTTTGTATCTAATTTTCATAATGTGAGTTTGGGTCCATCATGTGATTATTTTAATCAGTTTGGTAATATTCTTTCCTTTCATTTCTCAAAGCCAGTATTTATACACATTTTTAACCATATTCTATTGATGTGTATGAAAAAACCATTAAATTTTATGATAATACTCACATCTAGTTCTTCTAATCATTAAAAATAATTAGATGAATACATGAAACCTTTAATAAAAGAGTTGTTTAGACTTTTATATTTGGGTGTGACCACATAAAATGCATGTTCAATAGAAATATCTCAGATTCGAGATGAAACTATGTAGACCATAAATTATTTTACTACTTATTGAATAACGTTTGGATATAGAATGACGGATAAACATTTAGGTATAGTTTGTATAAATAATACAAAATCCATAAAGGGTTGACAATACCAGGTATTCGGAACTTCCACCTCAGTGTATGATAGGAATTTATGCTCTTAATAAATTTCCAGATGTTTGTTTTTAATTTGGGAAGGGTACGATGGAATCTATAAAGATTAAGAGTTATTACACTAAAACCAATTAAAATTTCAAGAGTAAAATTGTATTCTTTGGGTTATGTTATTACCAATTAGTTACATCATTTATTATATGTAAAACTGATTAAAAAACTTATGGGAAATATTGATTTGAATTATTTTAAATTTAAAGTGTAAGAATAATGATGATTTACGATAAAGGAATAACATGGTAAATTGGGTTATCAAACAGTATTTAAAAAATTATTTTATCAATGAATATAAATAGAATTTCTATGATCTTATTATGTGGTGAATCCTTTAGAAAAAAATATATTTATTAATTTACTAGAGACTATTAATGTTCATGGTGGTTATTCTAGAAAAATATCCAAAATGGTCAATAATAGTGACATGGAAATTAAATTATTGAATACTAATGATTATCACATCATTATACATATGTTCATTCTAAGTAGAATTAATATTTTATAATCCAATATTCTAATGGTGGATTATATTTAATTGAACCATTTTCTTTATATCTTTGTTATATAAACTTTTCTATATATTTCTTGAAAAAAATGTATGATGAGGAACCACTAATTTTTTTAAGTTGTAGAAAATATTTCATCCCACATTTTTCAAAAACATTACGCATCTAATTGTCCATATTCTATCTAAAATCATTTTTGGAGGACCTCTTCCTTTTCTTTGGATGTATCGAGATCAATTAAATATGTATACATTAAAGTCTTATGTTTGTAATATTAATCATCACAAAGGATATATTAGAAAAGTATACATGGATCAAGAATATATGGACTTCCATTTAATGTATTTTCAGATGTTACTATTATAAAAACATAATAATAAGAAATAAATAAGATAAATATAAAAAAATGGATCGCATTTTTCCATTAATTCCCCAAATAGGGGGAACTCAAATATCATATACATGGACCACATTAATCATTGAAGTGATAGAGAGGGAACACCTCACAGCTTCATTTAACTATGTTTTTTAGATGAAAACATCAAATATGTTAAATGAACATATATATGCTATCTCTTATTATATGATTGTTGTTATATGGTATCCTATATTTTATTTTTTCTTATATGAAACATAATGAAAATATAAATAGAAATAATTGTTCTTTATCATTGATAAGTAATGAGGATTTTAATATGGAAGTGTTTTCATCTTGGTTGAAATTAATGTTAAATGTATTACTGAACTATATTTATAAAATTAATATTTGTAATATTTAATATCCATTTATATATTAGGTATTTATTTTTGATTTTGAATATGTTATTGATGAAATAATATCTTTTCCATTTTATCCTAAATCAGTGGTTAGTGACTGGAAATTAATTGTGATCAATGGGTATAAATTAATTATCATTGATTGTGAAATGAATATGAGAACACATCATGAAGTTGATTTCATAACCTAGAAAATATGAATTTATATCAGTGCATCAGATATTAGACCATGATTTGAAATAATAGCATATTATGGAGTAATTGAAAAAATACTAATATTGGATAATTAATCTCACGGTTTAGTAAATATGATGAAATGGTAGGGGTTTAATTAATTGATGAGTGATGGAAAATATATTGATTGTTGTTGAATTTGAATTACTAACATGACACACAATCATAATACTGGTGATCCCTATATATTTATATCAAGGGAGAGACCTATTTTTGTATAAAGGACCATTCGTGGAATGAATTTGGTGTCAATATTGATCTAATCCCAGTAAATGTTTTTGGTTATGGTGATGATGAAATTTTATCATCAAATAATCCCATTATCACCCATAAATATATTACTTATGATGACCCCAATAGTATAATTGTTGGTGTTTATTATCTACTGGAATTTCTGGTCCAAAATATATATAGCATCCATCTATGTTATTAGAATTATTGATTTATCTTGACTTGTGTTTTTCGGGTTGGTACAATTGACATTTATTTACTATTAATTACCAATAATTTGAAACCAAATGGAGAATAATATTCAGTTTCAATGTAATCTTTTTTTAGTTTTCGTTGATTTGAATTTTATAATTTTTAATTGAACTGTATGAGAACCTACCAATCTAAACAATACTAAAATATTTAAAAGAATGAACAAACAAACAAAAATGTACAAATTTCTTAACCCAAAACATTAGACAAATGACCTAAACAGAAGCACATTTAAAATGACATAATTAGTTGACAAAAAGAAACTAATGAAATAAGAAATATTAAATTGTATTTAATTAAAAATAGAATAAAAATGTATATTACCAATACAAAACATGCTAAATTGAATGATTTGAATTTCTATGACCCAAATTTTATGTTTATAAATTAATCCCAATAAATATAAAATGTTTTCTATATTAATACATATATTTTCTTTGATTAAAAATTTGTATTTCTTAATTAAGTTGTGTAAAATCATATATATTTTTTATTTTACACATTATTAGGATTTTATAATTTCTTCCATATTTTTTTCAAAAGAATGAAATAATAAACATTTAATTGATATGAAGGAAAATGAGGAAGTCAATAATCACCATATGAGAGATATGGGATTTCCACCTCAGGTTCCTATTGTGAATATTTAATTTTATATATATATTAAAATAACACATAATGTCATGTGATAATATTTTTGATATTTAATCAGGATCCACCTCCCATGAGACAATTATTATCTGATGAATATTGTTTAATGGGTTCTTATCCAGACAATGTGATGAGGTGATATGAGAATTACAGGCACTACTCAGCATACCTGATCACACCTCATCCCATCACCTAATATACCATATAGCACATCTTTTTATCCAAAAATGTTGATAGAGGAACCCAATATATTTAGGAAGCATATATTTTCACAACCATTTATAAATGGTTCTACAAAACATTAATTACCATATCTCATGATGGATCATAATCCCCATTCAGTTTATACATTTCTAAAAATATAATCCCTTATATATTTTATGAACATAATCATTAGAGTTATACACTGATATATTCAGAGCCTTTAGAGTATACATTGGGTGCCAATCCTACAATATAGGTTGATGATACTTTATATCATAAGGATCCTATGGCTCCCAGTAATCAAATTGGATTAGGTATATTTTTAAAACATTTGTATGTTATTTTCAACAATTGATTTTTTTATATGATATGCTGAAATATTTGTTATTTTCTCATTTATACCTGTATAATCCTCTACGTGAATTAATGATACACTCATGTGTGATGCATTGAACCATAATAAATAGATTATGAGAGAGTAAATTTAATATAACGATGTTATTTGAAGTATATTGTGTGAATATAATAGTTTTAGAGTGTCTCTTTTCAAATACTATGATATCATTCCCTTCAAGACAATCTCTTACAAGCAACATGAAAATGAAGCAAATGTTAATGCTTGGATGAAAATATGAAGAAACAAATTTCATTACTTTTATTGTCATATTATTATTGTATTCATATGAATTAATATTTTGGGGGATGTTTCATTATAGGTTTCCCAATGTTCAGGTTTTTATGATAGGACCGCTCAGGGAATATGTTGTGATGTGGAAAGTATATTAGAATGAGTTCTAAAGGGGTTAATGTGGTATATTTTGTTTTGATTTTGAGGCCACACATAACAAGAATGAGTTTCTAAAAAATTATAGGGAAATGATTGATTTTTGGATGAGTATAGTGTTTAAGAAATTAATAAAATATTATTTATTTAATAAAAATTACATTGATTTTCCTTAATAATTTATTTTTTATTATGAGAAATTAATTTTTTAGGATGATTCATAAATACATAAAAAAAAGAAAAATATGAAATACCTCCACAGAAAGGGGAATACTACAATGCCAAAAAAAATAAGAAGAAGGTATGATGGTAATTTATAATATATATATTTTAATAAATTAGGTAAATAAATATTATTTAATATTAAATTATAAATTTATAAAAAATCCAAAAAATTATATAATAAAAAATTAGAAATATTAGAATATTTAAAATATATATTTACTATATAGATTTATAGATTGGGGGTTTTCATTGATTAAATACCTGTAGAATCCTATATAACCATTTAATAATTCAAACGTGGGGATATTGGTAGATCATAGATGAAGATAATGATTTATATACAAAAATACATTAATTTAATTAATGACTTAAAAGAATTTTCAATATTTAATTAGAGTATCAAAATTCACTCTATCTTCTATAAATCCTTGGATTAACATCCCAAGAGATATATAATGTATATTTGTAAAAGGGATAGTTGAAAGTATGAATATTCTTTAATTGGTGTATGACTTAGATAAGATAATATAAGAAAAGAGAGTAGAGTTCCTCTACTATGGTAATAGAAATGTGCTTTATGGAAAATGGTTATGATATATTTTGTTGATATAAGAATGACTAATGTTTTTAGAAAATTAAAATAGTTAAAAAGAAATTTTGTTATAGGAATATAAAATAAACATGATAAAAATAAATACAACACATATTCTATCCATTAATCATTATCATAGGTGATTGGTGATGATCATTTAATAGTAATGAAAATTCATCCATCAAAATTTAATCCACAAACATTGAACTATTGAAATAAAATTAAGAGAATATTATTTATACCTAATATTAATCTAGAACAACATATAACGTTTAGTAATTGTGAAGTTTCATAGTTAATTGTTTTTGGTAACTCATTATTTTTATGTACATATTTCAATAAATCAAGGAAATACTTACTACAATTCGTATACATTAATTAATTGTCCTCTAAAAAATATTAACATCTCAATATTTCAGTACGTGAAATTTATCAATATTGAATACACCACAAGAAGCAATACATATAACATTAAATTATATACAAAAACTCCTTTATATAATTTCATTGAATTACATGCTTAGTTTATATAATCAAAACATTCACAATTGTTTTCTTATAGAAATATTAGTCTACATATCCATTGTTGAGAATGATAATCTTTATAGAGATTATAAATTATATTATTTAATTTACATTATATTATCAATTTAACAATTTAAAATTTTTTCATACCCAGTTCAAATGACTAAGGATAAGTAATAAATTATTCTTAAGTATTTAGAGATATTTTGTATAGTGATCATGTTTCTTTTACTAATTATTATAAGTATCAAATACTTATAACAAAATAATAAATGCATTTATATTTTTATAAAAGATATTATACATTATTGATAATGTTATCAAATAAAAAATAATCTCATTTATATGTCTCTATTATATAATAGTTATAGTATATTTATTTTTTAAAAACAGAAAAAATTAAACCCTAGTATATACCCTTTAATAAATTTATATATGTTAAACATAGTTTATATAATATCAATATATGTGTTAAAACTCATACTAAAATACAACTTAATTCAGTATCTTTATATCTATATAGATAGTATCTCAGATGTTTTACACATGTATTTAATCGAGAAGTATTGTCCCAACTAATCATTTATAATGATTTTAGCATGAGATTCATTTTTATGAGTAGTGTATCATATTCAATATATTGATTCTTTTTTATGATCTATGTATTGCGCATTTATATCAAATATTTACCTCATATATTATGAAACAAATATCATTGAATGTATAATTGAAATGTAAATACCAACTTTGGTATGATTCAATAGTCCATAAATTAGCAGCCCCAACATAAATGTCATTACATTGAAATTTATATAATTAAAACAACTAGGTTATATCGTTAAAATATCCTAGAGAACAATTTTATTACAGAATTTAGTTATGACGTCTATTAGTAGATAAATAAATAAAAATATCCTACTATAAAAAAATCCAACTAGAATTTATCATCTCTAACACTTCTGATTATGTTTATAAACATAAAAAATTGTTTATAAAACATATTTTTATCTCAATTGTGGATGTTTGTAATTTGTATATGATTTTAGGAATAAATTTCTTAAAATTATCACTGAAAATTGTAATAATTTCCATATTAATCTATTCTTTAATGAAGATATTAATACTATTTAATTACTTTATATCTCTCGTAAAATTAACACATGATTTAGTCAGCTATACCACTCTTAATCTCAAAATACAATTAAAACTATGCAGTACACACAAGTTATTCAACCCATAATGAAGTTACATCAATTCAAATACATATTACATGAAATCATGACATGTGATGACTTAAAAATGTAATTATATATCATTAATGATAACTCACTATACAAAAAAATGCTAAAAAATTCCAATACAACAATATTATTTAGGGTCATAAATTCATCATTTGACACCTTTATCATCAGAAATTATGATAATATAATGTTAACCCATTAAATCACATGGAATGATTACAAAATACTGAAAAAAATATTCATAATTAAATTTCATTAAAATAAAACATCGTAAAACATTTTATCCCACCTATGGTATATATTAAATCACTGAACTCATTTTATTCCAGAGATTAATTAATTCCATATATTATTTTTAAGGAAAAAATTACAGTAGTTCTCAAGTGTAGTCATTATTAATCTATAAAAAATTATATTGGAACATCCCACATTGAATGATAAGATAATGTCGTTACGGAAAATTAGAAAATAAGTAAACTCAGTTATACAATTAAAAATAAAAAAAATAGATTTACGAATTATAATTTCCATGAAATTCACAAGCCCTTTAATGATGGTATGTTACCATTCCTCATAAGTATTAGAAGAATATTTCTCACTATAGTTACCATATAACTATAATTCTCTAATAACTGAAATAAACAATTTTATTAAACAATAAAATAAATATAACTTGTATTATTTTTACCTATTCCACAAGGAAAAAAATATACACACTATTACATCACAAAAAACAGATTACTAATAACCCAATTACATATGTTATTAAATATAAATAAACTCATTATAAAAGATCATTAATATTATTTTACTAAATAATGAATAAATCGAATTATTTTTTGTGTTGTTTTTAAAAAAACACCATTATAGACTACATTCTTCCATAAATATCCATCAATGAAAAATTATCTTGAATTACCCTATTATAACCTATTTCAAATTAAATTATGGAAACATAGTAACAACCAAATAAGAACACATATATCAAACATTTAATCTTTGAATTTTACAATATTATAATTTTTTTGATCTTGATTAGTGTTTTCAATAAATAAATTACATTTTATTTATACTTAAATAACTTTTCATTTATATTCATGGGAATAGTATATACAATCTAGAATCATGTCATTTCACTTTATGTAAATTTATCAAATTACTATTTAATCATATTCTCAAATCATTCTATTTAATATTTAAATTTTATATTTGTAATCAATACATGTCATTTAAGTATAAAGTAAACCACAATTTTATTAAATTACATTGTATCATTGAGTATATAAATTTTATATATTTTATCATATTCATCATTGATAAAATATTTTGAATAATTATTTTCTACATTAAATTTCATTGATGAGGGCTGTTTTGAATATTCAATGATGTGTGGCCTAATAAATATTATCATTCGTGACTAGAAAAAATAATTATGAATGTGTGGAAATCAAACAAAATGAGTATAATATTTTATGTTTTTCTATATTTATTTCAAATTTTAATATATAAAAAGTATGTTGTAAAGTATGGAATTTTAATTTCCACACTATCTAATGGCCCACATAATTTTCCAGTTCTAGTAGTACATATTTTTAAATAGCTCAGCCACATGCAACACAGGATCATGTTAAGATTTAAGAATCCCAAAATGCTAATAGATGAGCATGAACATAATCAAAATGTGAATAATGAATATATGGAATTTATCAAAGATTTTTGTCCATAATTTCCACCAGATATCATTTATTATTTTGATAAATATTTGATTAAGATGTTTATATTATATTGTTCGTCGACTGATTTTCCTTGTGGTGGTCAGGATTATTACGTTCCTTGAGATAGTGATGGTAATGGGGATGGATATGGTGGTGGTGAAGGAAATGGTAATAGAGATTGAAATACTGAGAATAATGGTGATGATAATGGTGAGGATAATGGTGAGGGTTTTTATATTATGAATCTTATGAGGATGGTGAGGAAGATGGTGATAATAGTTATGGTTATGTTCTATAAGATGAGATTAAACCTTTATATTTTTTATTAATATTTATGTCATTTGATGTTTCACAATTAGTTGTGAATGAATATATGTGATGTTTTGAATATGTATTTTCCTTTTTTAATACATTAATTAGTTTTTTGAATTAACAATATATGAATATTTTTCGGCGATTTTTGGTGAATCATTTTGTAGATTCTATTTGTTATTGGCTAAGGTGGTGGTATTGCAGTAGTTTTTGTAGGTTGTTTGGGAAAAGAGAGGGAGCTGCAGCCTGATAATTTTTAAGAAATATATGCGAATAGTTCAAAATTGTTAGATATATATTAAAACCAATTATGTTTCTTACTATTGTTTATAATCTTTATATATATATATATATAGAAAATGGTTATTAAAATGTTGTAAAATAATTATACATATCGTTCTATTAGAACCATTGACAACAGGAAATTATTGAATTCCTATATCAATGGATTAATACAAACCATTAGTATATGCCTATACCAATGAAACCATATCCAATAGCCTGGACAAGCATTTTTATATAATATAAAAAAGGTTCTCTAGAATATACTAGTGTTTTTGAAATATTTTTATAGCCCACCATTCTAGGAGTGACTAGGTTACAACACTTATTATAGTTTGATGTTGTGGATTGAATAGATTGATTAGGAGAATAAAACATCAAATTCTTGGTTAATCATTTACAGTATAATTATCCATTCCCCAATAACCCAAGATAATAAAAAAAATTATTTTGTTTATAATGATTTTATATTGATATTTTTATATTATAAAATGTATGGTATTATTTTCATTGTTGTATCTTGTTTTACAATTTAACAGATTTATTTCATTCCAAACCATTATGATTATTTATCTTATAATGTATAAGCAAGAAAAATTTAGTGGAATCATATAAGGAAAGTGTCAGAACACCCTAAAAAACTTTTTTTCTGTATGTTTACCTTTTTTCAGACTGAAAAAACAGAATGAAATTCCATGGAGGTTTCATAGGGTATTTCTATTATTGGAATTTTATTTTGGAATGTGTCTTTAATGGTGACATACTAGGTTTTAAGCATCATTCCATGATGAGTTTTCTATTTATTATTCCTTTTCCATTTCAAAATTTTTATGTTTTGGTTATAAATGTAAAATTGAAAATGAAAAATACATATTTTTCACGGTATAGTTTAACATGGATGATGGTTGAGACGTTTTATGTAAAATTTTCAATGTTTTTGATAATTATTCAAATGGATGAATAATTGTTAATTGAGTAATTTGATTTAGGTTAATTTTACATCCCAGTGGGTTAATGAATTATTTTATGGTAATATGTGGGTCACTTCAGGGGTTCAATTGGATGGGATACCGATTCAGTTCAAGAGATAATGATATCTTAGATTTCATTAACTTTATATTATTAATATAGTTTTTGAATGTCTGGGTAGAGTGATTTTAGGAAAACTGTGTATTTATAATGTTATTATGGGACGGGTGTACAAAAAATACTACTCATGACATGACTTATGATTCCATAGTATTTCAAGGATTTGGTGCGGCTCCAACATAAGGTGAAATGCACTTCCTACAGACTGAGAATAGAAATAAAAGGTAAGTGGGAGGGTTTTGAATTGATTTTTGAGTTTTTTTGGTTTTGTTATGATTTACCATAGTATTTTATCAGGTTTATTTTTTTTCTCTTGGGTTTATGTATTGATGGTTTCTACTTTGTTTAATTTTATTGAATTAGGCCTCCCTGTAGTTCAATTGCATAGCCATGTGAGGATTCTTAAGACATGTTTTCATCACTAATTGACCATAGATTTGTAGAGGTAGTGGTTCTTAATTTATGATCCAAAGTTTAAGGTGGTGTCTCTATCCATACTCAGGGAAAGGATGATTAACATAGGGATGAAGAATAATTATTTTTATGTGTTTCAAAAGACTATACCCTTGATTTTAGATAAAAACATACCCCCATGAAGCATAGGATTGTGTGTATTAAATTGAGTGGATATCTGAGATCCTTTGGCATGATAAAACTATTAAGAAAACGTGTCATTATTTTTTATTAGAAATCCTCATTCATTGGTGTTGGGAGTTAGTTATTCAGAATGTGTATCATGAGAAGATGGGATAGAACCGATTCATTGTCAAATTCAATGATTTTTTCTTCAATGATACATTTCCATTTCAATGTTCTAGGAGTTCCTTGACATCTACGAGGGATAGAGTTTAGTGACGGGGTATTCTAACAACTTTACTAATATGGTATCTTTTTGTCCTGAGTTTTAATCCAATGAAAATATTAATGTTTAATGGTTGAAATATGGTTGTGGATAAATATTTGATCATATATATATTACTTATGTTGAATATATAGGATTAAATGGTTTAATAATCTTTGATGGTGAAGAGTGACTATGAATGTATATCAGTTTTCAGTGGGATTCATCTAGTGCAAGGCTAGAGTATGTGTAGCTTGACTATGAAGAAGATAAAGCATGAGGAGAAAGGGAATATGGTTGTTATTATCTTTTTATAAATACCTCCACCACCATCATTTGATTTTATAGGCATGAGAAAAATTATGTTTCATTAGTCTGTGATATTTGTGGATATGTAGTCTACATGATTAGTTCCACCCAAGACATGCCACTATTATGGATGTGTTCTCTATTTGAAAAGGTTATGTTAGTGATACCCTTAATATTAGAGTGGTGAAAACACTATAAATTATAGGGTAATGGATAATCGTTATAATGCATATACAGATATGTATTCTCATTCTGATGAATCTAGATGAATGGACAAATCGTTTAGGGGATGTTTCATCTTAAGGTAGTTTCATTGTTTAATAGATGCCTACAGGAACATATAAAGATGAACCAAATGTATGCCATAGACTGTGAAATGATTAAATAAAATACAAACCTAGTGATAGTTTTTTGTACCATTCTTATTGTTTCACCTATATCAATTCATATTTAGAAATTTTTCATTTTCCCACATACATTTATATTATCCTTGTGTATGTGTTGAATCTATTCTTCATGATTATTTCATTTTCCAAGGAACTTGTTACACATCTTTATGGAATAAAGAAGCATGGTTTCTAATTCCTATCTTATTTTCCCTCTATATTAATGGTTTAAATGAATCCGAGTTTTCATATCCATTAGATATACCTCTTTGAAAGTATCCACGAGATAGAAGAGTAGAATCCTTTCAAGGCCCACACTAACTCCTATTGTTGTAAGGTAACTTTCACTGCACCCAATGGGCACACAATATTTTTTTCAAGGGGAATATAAATCATGTTCAATAAATTATTGAACTCCAAATCTGAATATGTGTAATATTAATGATCATGTAGCATCCATATTTTTTTACAAAGGGGATGTCATTGATGGTTGATTTCCCTGCATGGAATGTGTATTTCCCATGGTAGTCCTAGAGAATTTTTATTCTATACCACCTGAGGTGGATGTAGAGTTCACCATCTATTTTTCACCAAGAAACAACGAATAATGAAAACTTCATATCACATGGAACACATTGAATTTTGGTGAATAATGATATTAATATGTGATTTATAATTAAATGTGTTCATATTCCCAATTTTGTATCATTGAGCCACACTTGTCATATTTTCAATGAAATTTGATTGATCACATTAGCATTGTATTGATTATAAGATGATAAATTGGGTAATGAGAAATAATAAATACACTTTCCCAATGTTTATGATCTTTTCTACTGATTATAGTGAAAATATAGCCTTTAAATATTGTCCACTATTTTGGGTATCACCAGGTCTGGGTGTGAGAAGTTGATGTTCCCAAGACTGAATATTGAATCATGTATAAATATTTTGAGCACCTTGGAATTCCATTCAGATTGAGAAATTATCATATTTTTTATGGATAAGATAATATATGATTCTCATAGATACCTCGAATCCTTCAGAGATTTTTTGGATGGTATTTTAATCTATTCAAGATCATATGTGGGTCCTTAAAAGCCTTTTGTGGATTATTCTACAAATTATGTATGACCCGCATCTTTGTGAAAAATAGAAAATGTGTATATTTTGGATCTAATAAAATGAGATTTAGGGACATGTAATATTGATAAATTTGGTTTTATTTGATACTTTCAAAATACAGGTTGGGATTTAGTGGGATGATATGAGTAATAAATTTAAGAATAAGGGTTTTAGGGGTATAGTAGTGTAATCATTGTGATTTATTAGATATTTATTTCAACGTCATTCACCGATGAATGTAATCAATTAGAATGAGTGAAGCTATTGATGTAGTACTTCCATCAGTAATAATAGTCTATTCATCCATTTTACACCAAGATGTTCTATGATGTGAGATGTGATTTCATTTTTCAATGTATGAGATGTGGTATTGGAATCATTTTATCTCTATGTTATATATAGAATTTTTTTAAGGGTCATAACCATAATCACTTAGGCTAGGTTTTTTCCCTTCCCATTCCAAACTACAAGTGGAATTAGGTTGCCATGGATTTCCTTATCAGCTTACCCTGTACAAAAAAAGAATGGGATTTGGCATCTTTCAACCATCTAACCATATATTACAAAATTATCTCTTTAAAGGAAAAAACTAATGTGGATGAGTTGGGTATATTTTTTACTCTAGATATAATTAAGCTTTATGGTGTTTTTTCTAATATTATTTCTAAATGGGACCCTCATTTTACCTTTATTTTCTAGAATGGAATCCAGAAATCAATGGTGTCACATTTTAGTCTTATCACAACATATCATCCTATGATGGAAGTACATAATGTGTGGGGGAACGATATAATAGAATACATTCTTCATGAATGTGTTTTTGAATTTTCATGGTCATGGTACAACCATCAATGTTTGTGAAATTCAATTATAATAATATTTTTCAATCCTTGATTATGAATGATAACATATAATATTTTCATGTTTTCCCATCATTGTAACCTCTATGGTAGATAGATGTTTGAAAATTATTTATTAGACTATGAATCATATATTTTTGGAATGATACGATTTTTATGATTATGAATAACTTGACAATAATTCCTATAAGGTAAAATTCATATACCAATTATTGATTTTATTATTTGTTATTCTTAGTGAGTATCAAGTAATTTTTATGTGTGAAACCTCACTGGGTTCATCATTACCTCATTATGTAGGGGAAACATATAATGTAGTATGTGGGACCTTTTAGGATTCCACAGATAATCATTATAGTCACATAATTTTCCCTTGTAATTAAACAATCATAACAATGTTTTTTACACCTCTCTTTTTAAGAAGTATAATAAAGAACATATTCATGTACTGAACTAGGAATAACTCGATTGGGAACCCCGATCATTCAATTGCTGAGAAACTAGTTTGGATTGTGGAATCCCCGGTTAAACATCTTTGAGGGAAATACGTATAGTATGTTTGGGTCTAATGGACCTTAAGAATTAAGATCCTGGGATGTTGGAATGTAATTCTTGGGTAGTTGATCGGTACCCATTCTTATTCATTGATATTGATTTCGGTTTAATTTCTAAGGGTGGACAATTTTATAGTGGGGAGAATTACCACACCCATGGTTTTGTTTTCAATGATATTCATTTGTTTGTTTTTATTTCAATGTTTCTATAGTTTATTTTATTAGTGTTATTCATAGAAAAATTGATATTTTGAATAGGTATAGGATGGTTCATGGATAGCTTCTAGTTAGTTGATGTAATATGCCAACATCTGAAAACCATGAAACCCTCGACCGATGCACTAGGTTGCTCACACTGTTAGGTGCATGACTATTTTAAATCCCCCAAAAATCCTTGTTTCCAAAATAGATGAAGTAGAGATTTTGAATAGTTATTCATTAATTTATGAAAATATTTGAGCCAAACCTTGTGACTATCATCTGTTCAGATAAAGGAACACACATAAATGGTGAATCTTCCAGACAACAATATCACCAAATATCATGGCGTTTCAAGTTATTAAAAAAATGATTTTATAAGAAAATACCTCCATTAATTTAACCGCTAATTTCCCCCATTCAACCATCTCATCCCTTAGTGTGACCCCTTATCCTCCACCTCTCTTTTTTTCATTATTCATTTGGTGATTGGTCTTGTATCTTTGATGAAGTTATATGTAACTATCTTTTTTCCTCCCATCATTGTCTGTTCTTTTTTATGTCAATTGATTTTTTCACATTAATTGTTTTGGATACCTAGGGTGAGTTGAAACCATATTAAATATCATTATTTTCGTTATTTTTGGTCTGTATTGCTTCTGTATGATATTCTCTTATCCTAGATTGTAGAATCCAAAATATTTTATAGTGAATTCAAAGAGAAATATAATGTTATATGTGTTTTTTTATTGGAAGAATTAAATATTCATTCCTATATTTCTAATTAATTTCCAGAATTTTTTTTTGCAAGAATTTGTTTGATTATATGGTAGTAGTGTTTGTAGAAATATTAGTATGGCTTATCACGTATTTTAATATTGGTTTTCTCTAGCATGAAATAGTTTGTTTTGCATAAATAATACTTCTGTGGTTTGATAAATGGTATAAATCACATTGGAAACCTAGTTACCTAGGTGTATTAACTAGGATACGTATTCTAGTTAGAACATACGAATCCTAGTAAGATTATGTTAAAACACGAACTAAATAATAATTCTGTGGATTCATTGGATTGAATAAGAAAACTCAACTTCACATCGATGGTCATCATCGATAGTATGAGGATACAATGTCCCCACTAAGCTTACCCAGTAAGGGATTTCACATGGTTCTTATGATATATTTTTAGAAATATTAATTATTTTATCATCCCTTACATTTCTTTACATTTTAATGATTGTTTTAAAATTAAACTGATTTAATATTTTCTAAAAACATGTTTATTGTTTTATGTGGATATTCATTTTTCATTGATGGGATCCTACTATGTAAGTGTCCTCACAGTCTACATACAATGCATTTTTGAATATATATTTGTTTTTTCTGACTCAAATAATGTCAAGGATTTATATGGAGGTGGTGTTGTGTACATTTGTGGTGTCATTTTCTTTTTTAAGGTATCGTCGGGGTTATGATGGTGGGTGTTATCCAACATAAAATGGGGATGATCATGAATACTTTTTTGGTACCCTAACATTTGTACCATTTGGTTTTTGGTCATAAATGTAAATATTAATTTTAATGTTATCTATAACTCATGATATTGTTTTTTGAGGATGATAGTTGTGATGTTTAATGTAAATTTGATATTATTTTTAATTTATTTTTAAATTTTAAAATCAATCCAAAATATTTTTATTGATTCTTAGGAACTAGTTTCAAGACTATAGGGATTGAGAATTCCATCTAGAGAATTCCACTTACCTAGTCAGGTATTAGTTTGGATGGAAGGTTGGGTTAATTTTGGACAACTAGGAATAGTTTGTGATTGATGTCTTAGTTTAGTTCACTGTTTTGAATTGTATGTCCACATAGAGTCATTATTTATTGTAATTGACATATAGTTGTCATGTTTAATGATGAGGAGACCCTTGTATGGGTGGTTTCAATGATGTGGTGATTCCAGTTGGTGGATGGTCAAGAGAGAACTTTGGTTCTAGCACCCATGTGAATCCAATTTTATATAGATTATGAATTAATACTAGTTTTGATGTTCAATAGTTGTATAAGATAGAATCACTAAGTTTGAAGCTGACATGGTCTCAAATTGATGTGATCCGACTATGATTCTAATTAATTTTGTGCATGTTGTTATGATGAGAGCATGATGGATGGATTGGTTGATTAAAAATGAAATAATGGGTTTACATTGACAATTGGGTAGGTATAAGGTGATGGTATTTATATGATCTCATTATTCCACTGAGTACTTAGGCATTTTGATTAGGACATTTGATAGAATGATTGCAGATTGATCGAGTTCTTTAATGGGAGGTCATCTATAGAATTTCATTCTCTTATTTTGATAATTAATCTTATGTGGGGATATTGAAACAATGCCATGGATGTTTATTTATAACATTAATATCATTTCAAAAATATAATTATGATGTTGGGGAGTATCATAGATTATAAATTTCTCCTATAATAAGGGACTTTTTATGTGGATTTCAAAAATAATTGGTTTGAATTAGTCCATTATGTTATAGTGTAGCACAATAATAGGGTTTGTTGAGATCCATTCAGTGGTTCAATGTAAAGTATTAATGTTATCTTGTGTGTTGGTACATATTGCACCTCATCTATATAGTTTCATAGTGGAATATCATTCAAAATTTTAGAATACAACATTGGTAATTGAGGTTGGATTCTTGAATACAATAGAATGTTATTATGGTTGATTTTCTACTAAGACGTCTTATGGATTTCATGTACTATGTTAGGGAGGTTGTAAAGACATGTATTTTTATTGAGCATATAAATTTTTTCATGAATTTTAATTACGAATTTAGAGTAGTATATGTTAAATTAATTAGAACATAGAAAAGATATTCATTTATCAAATTATATGGATAATGTATTTTTGTATGGGAATTTAGGACTATAAGGGAGTTCGGGTGCTCGTGTTAGTGTTATATAATGGTCAAGTAGCCCTGAGGAAATTATGAAGTTGTAGTAGGATGCATCATAGTATACCGATCTGTATGATATTTTTTTAGATGTTTTTATTTATTCTATGAAATGTAACCTTATTGTAATATTTTTATAAATATGAGAATAAAGCCTCTATTATTGAAAAATAAAGGAGTTATGAAATACGAAAGGAGGGTATTTTACATTTATAAAATAATTAGAATTTGATTCAAGTAATCATGAACAACGATCAGTCGCTTGCTTTATTATTAAAAAATACCTTTGTTCGAATGCCGATTCTCAATATAACTTCATTATTAAAAAGTGTGAGTGACAAAGTAATTTATGGAGGAAATCCATTCCAAGAAGTTGATCCATTTAGTGTCAAATTTCTTTTATTATTGGATCTGATTCACCGAAACTACAAGCCCTGGGAACTGCTGAATCATATTCAAACAAAATATTATTCCAATGATTTTGACAAACCATATCAACTGCTCTTCTAAACCCCATCATTTAGGTTTCCAAAATAGTATCATTATCACACGGTCCATAACAACACACCACTACATCACCCTGGCAGTCCCAAAGATCACTGAAAAACATGATGGTATCAGATATCCCCTAGAGACCCCATCAGTATAAAATTTCAATCATCCATTGATGGAGGGACACAATACATCATCCATTGTACCTTTTGGCTTAGGGAAGGACCATGTAACCTGCACCAAGCTGATGACCTAGAGTTCCCTTTCCGATATTATACAATGGTAACTGATAGTGCTACTTAAAATTCTAATTGCCGCTACAATATTTGAAAGAACAATGGCTTCATAATATAGTTCCTGTTAATTCACAATATTATTACGTTCCCTCCAAACCCAGTGTATTACTTCAGCATGAGAAACATGTAGATGTGTTTTGTGTTTTTTGGACTGTTGTACACGAAACAACACATATAAAAACTCCTAAATTGAAACAGCGCCGGGTGGATGTGGCTCAAATGTACAATGAATAGAATTACAAGGGGAAAAAGTGGTGTTGAATGACATGAATATAAGGTAAACATCCTCACGTGTTTGAATATAGAATAAAAATATTGAGCACATATAGATCCCAATCTTCTAAATTGTATCATCTATTATGATCCTTTTATGAATAAATCTCTAGAGCATTATGAATCTGGATGAGATTAACCAAATTTTTTATATCACCTGTCCAAATTTAGTCACCCTTCATATGGCTCTTGTAGAAATATTTAAAATCCAACACACTATTTGATGACCCCTCCCATAACAACATGTCGTCCTGATTAATAAAAAAATAATCATTATTAATTGATGCAATCTCTTCCAAAAGTTCCTCTAGATACTCAATCTATTTTTTCATAGATAGATTACTATAAATATGGTGTTCATTAGCATTGATTCTCTCAATAAGAGGGGATCCAGTCCAATTGGAATCCCAGACCTAATGTGGAGTATTCATATTGACAACACAACATGAGCTCCTCATTATGTTTTGATAGAGATATAGTATCCTAGGACATATAGAAGAGTCAATATAACCCTGCTTCCCATAATTAAGTCTTCAAATAATCCTATTTTTAAGAAAGTATATCTTTTCATATTTCTTGTTAATTAGGTTCCATAAAAACATGGCTTGCAATGCTTGATTGAAACCACTTATTTTATTGATTCCCAACCCTCTTTTCCAGGTAGGAATACAAAATTTTCTCTAATTTTCTATGATAATCTTCGGTTCCATAAAATTTCTAAACCAAACTATGTTCCAAATAATTTATTTGAGAGTCTTGATGAAAGAGTCCAACAACTTGTACACCATGAAAGGATACACAAGATGTAAAATAGTAACATGATTGATAAGGAAAACACAGACATCCATCAAAAGAGACTTTCAGTTATAATAGGAATTATTTTTACTGACCTGGGATTGGACCATTCCAAAGTGTGATTTCCTCATATTTCTCCAAAACATTAGAACACCATGATCAATATGTGGAAGATATCCCTCTTAATGACCAAGCGTATTGATGAGTTGATTCTTCCTTGCATTGGGAAATGTGATGCAAATGTAAATTAAAGAATTTCTATTAATAATTTCCTATCATTAGACAGTATCATAATGCTGAAGATCCCATTTGATTTTATCCATATTATTCTTATCACCCTAAGTAAAAACCACAATGTAATTATCAAAACAGATGTGAGAAGGGTAGATATACCTCTATCCAATCTAATAGTAGAGAGCGTCTTCTTTTACAACATATCTATGAGGATTTTTCTCAAATAATCCTCAGAAATTGTGAACATATTGGTAGAGATGGGATTCATGTGCCTCAAACCCGTCGAACATGTAAAAATACCATCTGAACACCCATTTATCAGGATGGAGATATGCACTGACTCCATCAGCTTTTCAATCTATTTAATAAACACGACACTGAAGCGAAATTTTTGAAGAACATGAATAATGAATCCCCAGTCCATCATTTTATAGGCCTTTCAAATTTCAAGTTTAAGAGGAACATTTTGTCTTCGTGAGGCCTTCCTTATAAAATCAAATCCTTCTGAAGTAGTTAGAAGGATATCTTGTGTGTTCATGCCTTATAAAAATCCAAAAAGGTTCCATGATATAACTTTATAACTAACTCGATCAAGCATTTTTTTCATTAATTTTTGTGATGATTTTGTGGATTTATCCTTATAGTATGACTAGTTAGCTTATTTTGGAAAATGAAGTAATATTATAAACTATTCACACCACTAATGGGGTTTTCACACTGTTACCATGAAACATATGAATATGGTATGTAGAACATAAAAAATAGATCCTCTTGTGATGTGTAGATTTTCATAATGACATATATATATGCATGTTGTTAATACCTCAACCTTAGGATCATTTTTTAGGGAACCATTGTCAAACAAGAAATATGTTGAATGTGTATTCCCATAAAGCCCAACCCTCCTTATGATGTTAGAACCTATTATAAGGTGTTTTATTAAGAAGTGGAATGTTCCAGATATTTCTAAATATGGGTTTTTGAAAATTGACTTATAAGGGTTATGATTTCACTTTATTTAAAATTTATTATCTTATCCCACGTTTCTCCATCATTTTCCATGGAATGAAGATTTTTTTCATTTATTTCAATGGTGATTCATGGTTTTATCCTCATTTCAATTAATTATATTGTGGATTCTATCAATTTTATCAAATTAATAATTATTTAAATATGGTTTTGGATGTCGATTCAACAATAGAATTGTGAAATTGGTAAAGGATGGTGTGTGTTTTTTTTATTATAACTAGTGGACAACATGATATGATGAATGGGTGTTGATTCACATTGTTTTGATGATGATAAATTACATTGTGAATTGATATAGGGGGTTTTATTAACAAGGGTGAAATTTTCTATTGAATAAATTATATGGATTTGGATATTTTTTTGTGTCTTAGGTCTTGGTATTTGTTGGAAGTGGATCACAATATTTTTCTCAAGGTTTGAGTGAGAGCTTATAACTTGTGAATTTTCCAATGTTATTACATTTAAAATTAATATGGATAATTAATTATAAATGGTTATATTTAATTAATTTTAACTCCAATGTTTGGGATAAGTTCTCATGAGATGATTCATTGCATGGATGAGCATCAGAAGGTGTAGTCATGAATTTCTTTAATTGATATGAATTTATATGACATAGGAGGTTCCAAAATATTTCTCTATGGTAACAAATTTTATTAATATAGAATTTAAATTTTTATATCCACTATTATTAAATAACTAAACTATTAATGAAATATTAATTTAAAAATGAAATATTGGGAGATTAATAATGTTCTAAGGCCCATGGATTCTCCTTGTGCACAAAATTCATTCCCTAGATAATGATGGATGAGTATATTATTATTCTAATATGCATAGTGCCAGACAATTAGATGATATTAGTTCCCCTAAATTTCATTAGTAGTTAATAGTAATTCCCTTAGAACAAATAAACTTGAGAGAAACATTGGATACAGAGGTTAGGTCATTAAAAATATATATGTACTATAGCCTTTATTATATTTGATAAGTTTAGGGGGAGTGTGTTCCACCACCGTGGTTATTTGATTACTAGTGGGGGTATTGTCTGGGTATATTTTTTTAACGTTTGGAGAGTGGAATGACCTTGTAACAACAAAATTTTTTATTATATATTATCTCTTAAATGTAATGGAATAACATGTTCTACACAGAACACCAAATTCGAGTGCAACACGAATTATCAAACTAGCCAGAAAAAAACGGTTATAAATAGTATTAACTGAATTATTATTTTTATATACTCCATATAATTTTAGAATCCATATTATGTGTTTCATAGACATAACATAAGAAAAAATTGAATTGTGAATAGTTAATAATACTAAATTTATTCTTGATAAATTCGTTGTACTTTTCGTATAACTTTAATATTTTGATGAATAGTGAAAATACTAAGTTTTAATTGAAAACAATTTTTTTACTGAAAATAATTTATAGTGATAAAATATATATTATAGAGGATTTAAAGTATAATTAGATTATATTTTTTATCAATTAATATAATTTATGTAATTGGATATAATTTTTCATTTAAACTGGACATAAACTAGTGTCATTATTTTGGTAGTTATTGTTTCATAAAAATGTTTTTTGTTTTGATGATGAAAATTAATTTGAAATAATTTTCTACCACTTCGGTGATTTGATTTTGGAAAAATGGATTCCATATTTGGAATCAACTGTTCCAAATTGTGAAAATAGTTATCATTTATTTTTAGAAATTATGAATATTTATTTCAGAAATTGTTTTATATAAAATGGTTAAAGGTTAAATCTGATAATTAAGGGTTATGATCACTACATTACATTACCAAAATATGTGTCCTATTACAACTGGATGATACATTTCCTACCATGGTAATCCTTGGGTAGATTTTTGGACCCCATGGAGGCACAAGAGAGTGATACTGACACTTTATATTAATTAATTTAATGTAAAGAGCAAATTGACATAAACATATACCTTTTAGTAAAATAATTTTTATAGGGGGTTATGTATGTTATATTTTCAACTATAAATATTAATATTAAATATAAAATTATTTCATACATTATGGTATTTGTGTATAAATTTTAGGCATAAATTTTATAATATAATATATCAAACAATAATGATGTATTGTTTACCTCATTAAAAAATGATTTAAACAAATGAGATTAAAAAAAATTAAAAAAATGTCCAAAACCTGTCCAATTATTGTTGAATTATTTTATTTCAAACATGATTCATATTAAATTATACTATAAAGAGTTTTGGACCTTTAGAAATCGAAAATAATTATATAATAAAATAATATTTTATACATTCCTAATGAGACCCTCCCCCCTTATAAAAATCCCACACCTATATCCCATTTATCATAGCTCTCAAGCCCCGTGTATTGTCCAACCTTTTCCAAATTAATCTTCTTAAATCCCCCTCATAGAATTAAAATTCTTACCTTAGGAAAAAGGAACACCTTTTGGTTCATAGAAATGGGTGTGACCTGGTTTAAAGGAAACATATCCTCTTAACTTCTTTTATTTTATTTTGCTTCTCCAACCCCTTAAAATCTCATTATTAAATTTTTTATAACAACACCAGTATCCTAAATATACTAGGTTGTTGAAATAAGATGTATTTGAACTATAATTACACACTCCTCCGTCTAATGGGTATATATCTTAATGTTTCTATGGACGACAAACTACTGCCTCACGAAATGATTATTGTTCAACCTTATACTACCAGCTATTATGGTATCCATAATGATGACACTATAATTATATATGATATTGATGATATTTATTTTATCTATCATCTTCTGAAATTGACTTTTATATCATATCATTATTCTTTTCATGTTGTATACATATGATAGTTTCATTTGAGGAAGTGCGGACTACCACCCCATCAATGCGATATGACTGATTAATACCATACATGGATCATATAAAGGATTGTGTAAATGAACATACATAACATATATAAAATATTATATTATACTATAATAGTAATATAACTGTATATCATTTGGTTTTCTTTCCTTTCAAAATAATTAAAAAAGCAATAGAAGTAGAATTCATAGGTACGTACGGATTACCGTTTACATGAATTTGAGGAGATTCATTCCCCATCATAGCCATTCAATATTAATTTTTATTTGATTTTTAAAAATTAGGTTTAATAACATTATATAATTCTAGATATGAATAAAATACAACTAATCCATAAGAAAAAATGGCTTAAGTCAAAAAACATATAATAGAAAATGAATCAGTTAACACATGAAAAAATGATACAACTAAAATATTTTTAACAAAGAAATATTAGAAGATCATATACGATGTCATTTTTATGTATTTATTTCTTGTATAATGCAATAACAATGTTTTAAATATTATATAGGAGGTTAATGTACCCTCGACCATGGAAAAGTACAAGGCAATGATTAATTCTGAATCTCATTATTATCCTAGATTGTTTATGTGTATGTGTTTTCTGAGAAATTTATATTATCCATTTCAGTGTTTCATAAAATAGTTCCAAAATGTATTTTTAAGGAACACTTTAAATAAAAAATAATTTTAACCATTTTAAATATTTATTCTTATAATTCATTCTTCCTAATGTCTATTTTTTAAATGTTTTTAATTATTTATTTAAAAGAAATTAATGTTCTAAAATTTTAATTCCTTTAGAAAGTATAAAAGTGGTATGGGACACTTTTTTTGAAAAATATCTTTTATATGTCTTCCTTTTAAAATTGTTTTACCTTTGAATTATTTCATGAAAAAAGGGTGTTTCTCTCAAAGAGTTTAACTGATCATTTTTAAATATATCAACACCTTTTACTGGATATTATTCTTTATTAATGTTGATTGATTATATTAAAATATTCTATATTGTATTGGATGAGTTATGATATGTTTGATTGTGGATGTGCTATTTTTTTACCCTTCATGGTTTATTTTTGACGAATGGAAATTTAATATGATAGTTTTAATACAAATTTTTATGTAATGTTTTACAATTTTATATTGAGGAATGAAGTGGAATTAGAATGGGATGGTTGGATCCTGGTATTGCTCCTCCATGCATCAATAGGTCTCATAGAAAGAACTACTACCTCATATTAAGGCCTTAGAAAATATTTATTTATAGTATTGTCATGAGGCTATAACTATGCAGTAATGATGTCTGGTGTTAGGCATTCTATCATTATGAAATTTGATATTACATCTAATTATTGGACTAGTATAATATGCATATGAATGTTTATATAAGGATGTTTAATTTTTTCCATATAATGTTCATGATTTGTGTTAGAATGATTGATTTTTTAGTATACATAATTCCTTAAAATTTTATAGCTTTGGAAAAATTATTTACCCATACTGAGAACTGAGCTCACCCCTTTATTATGTTTTGCATCCACATGATTCCAAGATGTGTATTATGATTGATATGTAGGGTTATGCTAGGGGGATAATTGCATTCTCCACATATTATTTATGTTGTTTTTTATGTTATAATGGTTAACATAACATTCATGTATTTAATCTATTTTTTAAAACTGCTAATCATATAGGTCCTTCCGGACATGATTCCTGGAAATCATACAAATTTAGTAAAATAATGCACTGACTCGAGGTAACAGGGGTTGGGGTGATACCAATGTTATCTGAGAAAGTTTAGAAATATAATTGGAAACTAGATTTAGAAAAACACTTATTAGGGAACATTACCCTAAGATAGACTTTAATGATTAGTAAAAAATATCATCATAGAATTTTGTAAACGTAGATATTTTGTGATTTTTCCAAAAAAATACATCCATGCCTGGAAATGAGCATTTAAAGTTGGTTCAGGCACAGATGTAACTAGGAGTGAAAAATCCGACAAGGTTTTTTGCGCAAGACTCATGGTATCTTAGTACATGACAATGGGCCTTGCTTTACTTTTAGTTACAACACTACCATGGGATATGCGTAGGATAACTCCCATTTTCTTTACATGCCATTATGAAAGATTTAGGAGTAAATAATTCCTCCAATTAGACATTTTTTATGATTATAGTTTATATTCCAAATCATTTCAATCTACGTTAGGAATTTTACTAATTTGGAATTATTCATTGTGAGTCATAAACTAACCTTGTTTATACCATTTTTTAGAAATGGTGCCGAGTAGATGGAATGAGAACTCTAGAAATATGCATGATACAAAGTGTAAGAAGGATCATATTTTTAATGGTATTAAGAAAAAAATTAGAAGACAAATATTTTCCCATAAATTATCATAATATAAAGAAATAGTATCATGTGTCAATATGAAGAGTAATTAATTCTATGATTCATAGGACTTTGAAAGGAAGCTAGTGATGAAAATTATGGTAGAAAGAAAATGGATAAAGGAAATGATGAATAAATACATTCTAATATGGGATATCTCTAGAAAGAATCATCTAAAAAAAATTTCAGTGGAATGGTAGTTTGTTATAAGTAGGAGAGAAAGGAAACCCCCTACATGATTGAAATGGTAAAAAAAGGGTTAAAATGTACAATTATTCATCAGTAAGGAGTTAGGACACTACGCGAATTAATGTCCCAATCATCATAATATACCACAAATGATGTTATTTGATAATGATCATGTAATGACATTACAACAGATGAAGAGTAATGAATAGTGTTCTTATGATGATATTAATGAATTATGTCATTTGAGTATTGTATCAATGATTTTCTGGTTATAAAAATTATGGAGTATATAAAGATTGCACTACAGTACTATTTCATTAAGGATATGAGATTGTGTGGTACCAAGAAAAGGGACATAATAAAATTTTCATTATTGTGGAAAATACATGGATGAGGAAAGATATACCTTAATATAATTCTGATACTGAGGTAGTGATTTTTCAATAAGATATGATTGATTTAGATAAATAATATTGGATATTACTTACTACCTTGAAACTGAATAATGATTTTTATATTCCAACATTATTGGTTTTTACAACATTTTTGGATATAAATAAAATATAATGTATTGTAAATAGAATAAAGGAGACATAATATAATCAAAAAGGTTTAATGGTAATTCAAGGAGTTACCATGTTTTAAGAGAATACATGCTAAATGTATTCACATGTTATTATGTTGAAAAAAGAGATCTTCATTTTTTTAACTTTCTTTATAAATTATGGACAGTGAGTCTGGAAATAAGTATTCTGGGTACGTATAAAGGTGATAATGGACTAATTTTGACATTGGATACAATTTTTTATGTTTAAAACATTTCCTAAGATTATTTTTGGATTGTTATAAAACGGGAAACCAGGAGGTCGAGTGACAACCTGTCGCGTCCGACAAGGCCATGAGACATGAACTCTCAATCGAAGGGGGAAAAGGGTGTATCTCCTAACACTGGCCAATGTGATGTCTAGGTTTGTATAATGTATATCTTTTAAATAGTCTGAAAAATAAATTATAAATTTATTATTTTTATAACTCTATATGATTTGAAAAAATATAATATTTTTGAATTCTATTATTTTTTGGAGTGAAAGATGAGTTTGTGGTAGAAATTATTTGAATTTTGAAAGTCTAATTGGAAATTATTTTTTCCACTTATTATATGAATAAATTAATTCTTAAACATTAGGTAAGGGATCTTAGAACCAAAAATTTGTTATCCTAATACCTTATGTTTTTTGAACTGATAATATTTTAAATTATCATAGATTGATGGTATTATGGCCCTCAATTTTACACTAGTTTGTGATTGATGACCTCAATCACTTCGTATAAATATTTATGGCTTCCATACAATTATGTGTCTCATATTTTCACCAATTTTCTCTTAATCGAGATCATAATTTGGTTTTTACATTTACATTTTCATTTCCCAGTGATGAATAGTAATTTTTATAAACCAACATTTTATGTGGGTTTTCCAAAAAGGTACTTTTACATATTTTAACTTTTATTTTTGAAGAAATATTTAAAATTACAAGGATTAAAATTATTGAATGAGGGGAGAATGTAACAACCCAATATCTCATAGTGTGTTGTATCTTCAATATAATTCAAAAACATGTGCAACACAAAACACCGAGTTCAAGCGCATCACGACTTACCAAACTGGTCGTTCAAAAAATGGTTATGAATAGTAATAACTGAATGATTCATTTAATATACAACATATAATTTTAGAATTTATATTATATATTTCATAGATATAATATATGAAAAAATCATATTTTTTAGAAAAAACAATATTTTTCTAAAAATGAAATTTTACAGCCTTTTAATGGAAAACATAATTTAGAACCAATATTTGGAACTGTTATATATTCAATATAATGAAATTAAATTATTTAATATAAGTGTGAAACAAAAAGTTATTTTGGATATATTTTTGGTACATATCTTATAACTTTTATATTTTTATTAATCGTCAAAAATACTAAATTTTAATTTTAAACAACTTTTTAATTGATTTAATTTATACTTTTGAAGTATATATTTTAGGGGTTTCAATGTATAATTAAATTAAATTTTTATCATTTAATATGCTTTTTTCCATTTTATAAAATTTTATATTTAAACTGGACATAAACATGTGGGAATTTTTTTAGTGATATCATTTCTTAAAAACACGCTTTTTGTTTTGAAAACGAGGATTAATTTTAAATTAATTATTGACACTACTATGTTGTGAATTTTGAAAAATGGATTCCATATTTGGAATTAGGATGTCTATATTTAGTAAATATTTAACATTTAATTTTATACATTAAGAATATTTTCTTCAGTAAATATTTTATTTATCAGGGTTAAAGGGTAAATCTGGTAAAAAAGGGTAAAAAATATTGTAATAATAATTTTAAATTACCCTAATATGTGATCTATTCCTATTAGTTGATACATTTCAGACCATTTTAATCCTTGGGTAAATTTTGGGTCCCTATGGAGCCACATTATAGTGATAATGACACTTTATATTAATTAATTTTAAGTAATGAGAAAATGACATAAACATATATCTTTTTGTAAAATTAATTTCACAAGGGGTTATATAAAATAACATTTAGACAATAAATAATCATTTTAAATATAAAAATATTTCATAAATAATTGTATTGTTTTATAATTTTTATACATCAAATAAATAAAATTACTTATGACACAATAATGATTCAGTGTTTACCTCATTAATGAATGATTTAAATAAATGAGATTATTAAAATAAAAAAATATCAAAAACCTATCCAATTTTTATTGGATGATTTTAATTTTAACATGAGTCATATTATCTTCTACGTTAATGAGTTTGAGAACTTTTATAAACCGAACATAATTATATAATAAAATAATATTTCCAAATATACCTAAAGAGCCCTTCCTCCCCCTTATGAAATGGCCTCACATATAACCAATTTATCACACATCTCAAGCCCCTTGTATCCACCATACTATGATCAATTAAACTCAATTCATCGCTATCTACCTTCTATAATCCATACCATTGGTAGAAGACACCTCAAAAAATCCTTTTGGTTTAATCCAAAGGGAGTTACCAGATTTAAAGGTAACATCTCCTCTTAAGTTATTTTCATTTATTATACTACTCCAACCCCCTAATATCTATTTATTCATTTAATTTATAGCAATAATAGTATCAAAATTATACTAGGTTTCTTTTATGAGAGGTATTTGAACTACACTTACACACACCTATATCTAATGGGTATACAACATAATGTTTTAATGGAAGATGAACAACTTCCACACGAAACAATGATTGTTCAATCTTATACTACCACCTCTTACGGTGGACATTATGATTGAACTATAATTATATATGATACCTATGATATTTATTTTATCTGTTATATTCTGCAATTATTTTTTTGAAATACCTTTGTTCTTTTCATGTTGTTTATATACGATAATTTCATTTGAGGACGTGCGGACTACCTCCCCCTCAAAGTGATATGACTCATTCCTACCATACATGGAATATATAAAGAATGGTGTTAGTTAACTAACATAACATATATAAAATATTATATTATACTGGAATAATAATATACTTATTTATCATTTGGTTTTATTTCCTTTTAAAATAAAAAAATGAAATTGAGGTAGCATTCGTGCGTACGTACAGATTACCGTCTCCTGAAACGCAATGAGATTCATTCACCATTGTCTCCATTCAAGAATAATTTTTATTTTATTGTTAAATTTAATTTTTATGAATATAATTTCATTCTATATATGAATCAAATACATCCTTTTCATAACAAACATTTCTTACAAAACAAAACGTATAAAGAAAAAAGAATCAGTTAACACATGAAACAATGATACTACTATAATATTATTAAAAACCCAATATTATAAGAACGTATATGATATAATATTTATGTATGTAGTTCTTATATATTTTAATATCAATTAATTGAATATTATACATGATGTTAACATACCTTTAACCATGGAAAAGTACAATGTATTGGTTGATTTCCAAATCTGATTATTATCTCAGATTGTTTCTGTGTAGGTATTTTCTAGGAAATATTTATTATACATATCCATGTTTCATAAAAATAATTTCAGAAGGATTTTATTTTAAGGTAATCATTAACTAAAACATCAATTTAAATATTTTAAATATTTATTCTTATAACACTTTCTCCTTAATGTCTATGTTTTCAAAATGGATTTAAGGATTTATTTATATGGACATGAATGTATTAAAATGTTAATTATATTAAAAATATTCATTGTGGTAAGAGGAACTTTTATTAAAAAATATCTTTTAAATTTGTTCCGTTAAAAATTATGTGACTTTTTATTTATTTCATGAAATGGAGGTATTCCACTCAAAGAGTTTTACTGATCTTTTTCAACTACATCAGCATCTTTAACTAGATATTATTTATAATAAAAATTGATTATTATAATACCAAATTCCATATTTTATTGAATAAGTTATGACATGTTTGACTTTGTGTGTGTTATTTGTATACACTTCATGGATTATGGATGAGGTATTAACATTCTGTATTCTATTTTTAATATGAGTGCTTATGTTATGTTTAAACATTTTTATATGTAGAATGAAGTGAACATAGTAAGTGACAGGTGGAGCCCTCTATAGCTCCTAAATGAATCATTAGTTATTATGAGACTAAATATAATCTTGGGAATAGGATTTGACAAAAAAATTATTTGAAGTATATGCATGAGGCCCTAATTATGTGATAATAATGTCCAACATTCTGCATTACCTCATTATGAAATTAGTTACTACATGAGATTATTTGACAAGTTGAATATCCCTGTGCATGTTTATATGATTATGGTTGATTTTACTTTACCATATTATGTTCAAGATTCTATTTAAATGATCAATTATTTTATTACACATATTTTCTTAAATGTTTATAGCTTCTGCTAAATTATTAACCCTTACTGAGCATCTGATGTCACCCCTTTCTTATGTTTTGTTTTCCAATGATCCAAAGAACTGTATTATGTTTGATATGAAGGGTTAATATAGGGGAATAATGGACTTATCAATGGACTATTTATGTTTTGTTTTATGATATAATGGGTAATGTGACATTCATGAATTTTAATATAAGGGACAATCCCATGGCCAACCCATTACATTCAAAAATTCAGGAACCAAATCAGCACATATCTAATGCAGGTTCTACTAACTTTGGAATTTTTTCTCCCATAATTAAGAAGGAAAGGAAACAAACTTCGATATCTTACCAAAATTCTAGATGATCTATGAGGACAAGGTCTCAGGTGGCCCAAAGAAAAAAATGGATGTTCTGCCTCAAAAAACAGGTTAAAATGATTATATTATTTTGGAACAGTCTAGGAATTGCTAACCCATATACTTTTAATGTTCGTAAAATAATTCATTTGACTCATCGTCCTAAAATATTTGTTATTTCTAATACAAAAGATAATTTTTATTTGAAATATAGTATTCATTGTTCTTAAGGGTATAATTATTTAGGAGCTTTCAAAGAGGGTAATATTGTTTAACTACTTTGGTTTTTCTATCCTAATTCCTTACAGAATTTACATACCATTAAATTATCTAAAAAAAATGTTTACTTGTGATTTTTATTTAGGTGGCCTACATATTTATTGTTCAATGATATATGTTAGTAATAGGTATCAAGATCCTAGGTCTCACTTGCATGATCTTTCAGGTTTATATAACACCATTATATACCATTAGATTATGTTAGGTGATTTTAATGCTATACTCTCCCCAAGTGAGAAAATTGGCACGTCCCATTCTTCTATTTCCTCTAGATATTTTAGAACCTCCATGGAAGATTGTGACCTAATTGAAATTAATCTCACTAGTTCCATCTTATCATGGTATAGAAAAAGCTATAATATGAATGTTTCCATCAAATTGGATAGGGAATTGACGAACATCCCTACTCTGGACATTTGGGACACCAAATCTAGCATCGCCTTTCCTAAACTTAATTTAGACCATCACCACATTCTTCTGAGTCCCATCACTAAGAATGTTCAACCCATTTTTTCTTTTATATTAAATTACACTTGGTCTACTATCCTAGAATGTTCTTAAATCATTAAAAAATTTTGGGTATCTTTGAACCACCACAATGATTCCATTTCATGCATCACCAAATTAAAAAACCTTAAACAATGTCTCAATGGCTGGAGATTTTCTATATATAATCAAATTGACAAAGAAATTTCAACCCTTGAGCCTGATCTAATCCAAATTCAGACTGACAACACTATCTTTGATTTATCATTGGATCCCCAACGTCAAATCAACATATCCATGAAACTTAATTCTCTAATCACATTTAAAGAAAAAATTTATAAGAAATTTATTATAAAAACGGCATGTTGATGGATATAGAAACACTATGTTCTATGAATAAATTCAAATAATAATGAAAGTGAGTAGGCCACTGTGTTTATTTAGAGCTGATGATGTCCTCATTGACTCTAACGAAGGCATTTATATTCAAGTTGTCTCATATTTTTCTGACATTTTCAATGGACGAAATTTCAATAAAGACCACCTTGCTGACGTCATCCCGGTCATGGTAAATTAGGAATACAATGTCTTTCTTCTTAGCACTCTTCTTGAACATGAAATTAAAGGCCTTATCTTTATCCATAACCTTGATAGTGTCCTGGGGCCTGACAGATTTAATAATGTATTTTTCAGAAGTATTGGGAGACTTTCCACACAGATGTGGGAAAACTTGTCAAATAATTCTTTTATAATGGTTTTCCACCCCATGCTATCAATGCTCAATTTCATACCTTAATCCCTAAACTGGAAAATTCTTCATAAATAAAACACTTCTAGGCCATTTCACTCATTAACCCTATTAACCAAATCATTATAAAACTACTTTCTAATAGACATTATGTGTAAAGAAATAATATTGGTTATTGGAATCAATTTGGGTTCATCAATGATAGATCTATACAATATTGCATCTGCCTTGTCACTGAATATACAAACACCCTCAACAAAGACACCAGAGGTGGAAATAGTTCCATTAAACATGATATTAGGAAATCCAGAGACACCATTGATTGGGCATTCATATTCAAATTTATTCAGGACTTTGGGTTAAATGACACAATCATTAATAAGATAAACTCTCTATTAAATTCAACTACCATCTCCATCCTTGCCAATGGTTCCCCGAAGGGCTATTATAAGTTCACTAAAGGGGTCAGACAAGGAGAATCCTTATCTGCCATTACTTTGTTATTGCAAAAACTACCTTAGCAGAATTCTCACTCTCCTTCAGGATCAAAATAATCTTAAACCAATTTAAGAAGCTATAAATATAAATGTGCCCACTCATATTCTTTATGCTGATGACATTATCTTATTCATACAAGGTGATAAAAAGATTCTTCAAAATTTGAAAAATTCCATGTGCCATTACGATGAAATATCTGGGAAATCTATTAGTTAACAAATCTTCTATTTTCTTTGGAAATTTTTTCCACTCCTAGAAGGATTAAAGTCATCAACAATTTATGCATTAATGAAGGATCCATACCCTTAACCAACCTTGGAGTTCCAATCATTTTGGGAAAGCCTGAATCCAAGTACTTTTCCAACATTGTTGACCAAGTCATTAACTGCCTATATTTGTGGTAGGGTAAATATATTTCTATGTCCTGTAGGATCTGTCTGATGAAGTCTGCTATAATACTCAAAAAGGTCTACTCGATGATGGTCTACAAGTGGGTAGTTGTTCGTATTAAGAAAATTAATATTTACATCAAAATTTTGTTAGGATAGGTAGAATTCTTGAGAGGAAACTTGTGACCATCCCCTGGACCACCTGTTGCAAACCTTTATAGAATGGTTTTCTTGGTTTAAAAAATAAATAAATTTTTAATGATTCTCTTCATGCTAGACTCACCTAGTGGCTGATTCTTAACCCATCTGTTTTAATTGAACTTTCTAAAAATAATCCTCAGGCAGATAAAGATAGGGAAGTTGAACTACATTAAATCATCTACTTGGCCTTCCATTAGAAAATCCTATGCTATTATTATGAATAACTCTAGATGGATGGTTAGCATGAACTCTTACATGATCTTTTGGCTTGAAAACATGTCTGGTGTCCCCCTAATCCCTATAGTGCCTCTTGTTTCTCTTCTGGATAGTACTAACTGATCAAAAAAAGATGTCATGAATTCTCATAATTCTTACATTCTTGATCATATCACGTTGGTCATTGATAACTATTACTTCTCCATCTCTGAGTATTTTCTTATTTGGTAGCATTCTTACAATGGTTTCCTTGATTTGATGTGTTTCTACAATCATAATTTCTCATCTTCTGATCATAATTTTTCTGGTTAAAATCATTTGATAAACCATAGATTAAACCCTCGAGGCTATCTCTTGTTTGGAATTTTTCTCAAACTCATATTCCCACTAAAGCTTGTATTATAGATTTTGGGGTCCAACTCTACTCTAGATGACCTATATGAAATCAACATAGAGAATATATTAATAATTTTTTCTGGTCTTGTGCTACAACATTTTCCTTTTGGAATAATAATTTTGACATTTTTTACTACAGATGGTAACTCATGGACTCTATCCACCCTCTTTTAAAATGTTGTGTATATTTTGATTCCTCTGAGTATATCATGATCCTACTTATAGCTACTATTGTTGAGCTAATCCATGTGATCTGGCATGATAGAAATGCTATTATACACAACAATTTCTCATTTAATATTAATGTAGGTCGAACAAAAATGCTCATTTCATTAGTGATGCTACTTCGATTCAAAAGGATCATTTTGATAAATATGTTGGAGACATTGAGATCCTTCATCGTCTCCAGATCGACGAGATCTAAAAATAACAATGTCACACTTTGGTGGTGATCTGGAAAGCACCTCTTATGGGATGGATCAATTTGAAAGTCGATGGTTCCTCTAAAGTCAACTCGGTCTTGCAGGATGTGGTTCCATTTTTAGAGACTAAGTTGTTCAGTGTCATGGATGATTTTTTGGCATTTGTGGCATCATCGCATCTCTGGAGGATGATATGATGAGTGTGATACACTCCATTAATTTTTCCAAGAAAAAGGTCTAGAAAAATATTTTGATTGAATGTGAATCAACCACTATCATTCATGAAATTTGGGACGGAGTGGTTCATCTCGCCTGGTCTCTGACTACTCAGGGGACGAACTACCATGATTCTCTTCTGGAGACCATCTACATTTCCACTCATACATTTTGTGAACCAAAAAAGGTTACAAATGGCCCTGCCAAGAAAGGAATTATCCATGACATAACTTGGAAGGTTGACATGCCTGCAGATATTCTTTTTTTTATAATGACTATAATAAGATTCCTTAATTCAGACTTATGTAGTTTTTATTTCCTCTTATTTAATAATTCATGTCCCGGATTTTGACAGTGGAACTACTTCTAAAAAACATTCAAGTATGTAATCTATATTCCAAGACTACTAAACAGGTAGGTCCTTCTGGACTATATTCCTTGTAAGCATGCTAATTTATTAAAATAATACATCTACTCAAGGTAAGTAGGGTTGGGGGTGTTATAAACTAATGGTGACTTAGGACGTGATATAGTCATTATTCCATCAAATTAGTGTAATTCGAGTAGAGAGTGTCTTATTTTTCCATTTAGGCCACAAGGTTATCAAGATGATTAGGGGGAATGTGATTCCCTCGGAGTTATTGGATTTGTAGATAAGTGATACTGAGATCATGGATCGTTAATTGGGTACCCATGATATAATATATAATAAGGGAAATATTTGGTATCCGTAATGACATTTTTAGCCTAGTGATAGTCAGTTTGGGAGTGTTTCATTCATCGACTTCTTTTTTCTTCTTAAAACACAATTTTAAATGGAGTGGGACAAATGTGGCTATAGAAGTGATGGTTTAATGAGATATTGTGTAATGGACACTCTTTTATTTTGTTTTATGAATGTATTATAATTATATCAATAATGTTTTTTATTTTTTATCTACCCATAATTTTGAGATTATAACATAGTATTCTATTATATTTCTATTAATAATGACTATGATGTTGCTGATTATTTGGTAGTTATTCCTATATTGAATTTACTAATATTACCAAGGATTAAAGTACTATGGTTTAATGGAATTTCTCGGGTTTTACCTAGAATTCAGGTATTATTTTTATATAGAATGCCCAATATGTTAAATTTTACTCAATAATCATTCGTGATGATTATGTATTATTTATACTACATGATTTCAAATGTTGAGTATATGAAATAGAATTTATTGGCTAATTATTATTACTTTATGACTTCTTGTATAGGATGACTATGTTTTCCACTAGTATCTAGTGACTTTTTTGATATAATTTCAAATTAATATTCCGTTATGATTTAGATACTGAGACTAATAACAGATAATTAATATATTATTAATTAGAATTTGAGGATTATTATTAAATGGGATATCTAGATTATTATCTATAATTTCATGAGTATGCCTATATGTAATTCCTATATTATCATCTCTGATTTGGGGAGTATACAAATATGGAATTCCTAGGTTGGTAACTATGTTAAAATATTCACACTTATTATTGATTCACATAATGTTCCTTTATATGAGAGATTTATTTCTAGTATTATATAGAATGGTATTAATCATTTTTTTATACATTCAATATTAGACACTTAATGTATAGTTATTTTAGGGTTTAAAATTTGAATCATAGGATCAACTGTTTTTTTATTTATATATCCACGTTTATTTATATATTTATTAATTAACATATCACATTTTCATACATTTTTACATTTTACCACCATTCAGCCAGGTTGGTTATGATTTGATTAGTTTTACTCACACCCATATTGGGGGATATAAATCTTGGGTACCTACGAAGACAATACTAATCACAAGTTCATGTTAGGCATAGACCTAATGTTTCATGACATTGTAAGATATCTTATATAGAGATAAATCTTGGGATGTTATTAGGATTAAGGATGGTGGTAGATTCTTTACTTAATTTCCTTATTTACCTTGTAGATGTGATCTGACTACAGTGTTGTCTTTTGATGTATACCAGAATGGTCGTGTGTCTGAATGACTGTATTATTCAATATATAATTTTATATTTAAAATTTTGTAATTATTTTTCATCATATGAGTATTTTTGAGAATTTTTTTTTTGTTATACTATTTATCTGTCTAATTTGATGGTATACTCCCCTCATGGTAACTCCATAGACCCTCGATGATAGTTGATATCCTCTTGTGTAAATTTAGGATTGCATGAGGTATCATGGAACCACATGGTGAGACACTGATCAATGGACTCTTTTCTGTGATCATTTTAAAACTTCTTGTTATCACCATAGAAAAAACCATAATAGGGGTGATTTATTCTTCATAAAACCTTGTTACATGTACATCACTAAAAAATATTCTTCCCAAAACCTCTTCCCTAATCTAGGTTATTCTATATTTTAAGGGAATAGTTTATCATAAAATAGAAATATAGAAGAGGAAACAAATACCTATTCTTAAGGAGAATACCCCAGTCCATAATTGAAATATCTTATATTATCTATCTCCCGACCACTATAAAATGAGGGAAAATACAATAACTATATTAAGTGAGAAAAATAATACATAACTATCATAACTTCTTATTAGGGTTGAATAAACTCACTAGACACATCATCATGTAGGTTCCATGGAATGAAATATTATAATAACTAGTCTATAAATGCATCCATATCAGTCCCACATAGTATTCATGTAATGGCCCGGACCTCTCAGGTCCATTTCTTTGTAAAAAATTTGATGTGGTCAAACACGACACGTGTTGTAATAATAATTTTTTATAATAATAATTGATAATGGTGGCGTGAAAATATTTGGTGTTAATTAGATAAAATGGTTTTAATTTAATCATTGTAAAATATAAGAAATAAAATCAAATATTTTTAATAAAATGATGGGAGGTGCATGGAATAAGTTATAAAGGAATAAATTACAATAAATGAGGCTCATGTAATAAATTATAAAGGAATGAAATGCATGGGGTGCATGGGTGTGACCTTGTACAGGAGGCGTTGTGCGGTTCTCCACAACTAAAGTTGGAATTGTGTAAATAACATTAAAAGGGTATTATTATATAATAATTTGTTATAATAATAATAACATGAAGAGGAACGTGAATGGGGTTCCCAACCATTGGTGAATATAATGTTATGGGATATATGGAGTAATTATATGAAAATAATGGGCGTTAATAATAATAATAATTATTAATGTTAAGGATGGGGACCCGTTGATGAAATTGAAAGAGGATTTATTACTATTGAATTAAATAATAATGATAAAGGTGACAGAAATATGTGTGTGATTGGTAAATTAAATTAAATGGGTTTAATTTTTGGTTAGTAAACTAAATTATTTGAATTTAATTAAATGGAATGGTTTTAACTTAATAACCATGGTAAAAAAATTTAATGGGATTAAATTAGTAGATTAATTATGGGTGTTATTATTATTAATTTTATTAAATAATAAAGTTGAAGTGAGAATGGAGTTTGGGGCGTTCCACATGGAGTAAAAGAAATGGGAGGCGCCACTTTTGGTGGTGGGAGAGAATCATGAAAGAAAAAAAATAGATTGGAGAGAGAAAAAAATAATAATAATAAGAGAAATAAAATTAAAAGACAAATAAATGAAAAAGGAGGAATTGGTGCTTAATTATAGCGCCCATGAAGAATCCAAAACGTGATTTCGTTTGGAGTTATGAAAAATAAATAAATAATTGATTAATAATAATAATAAAATATTGTTATTATTAATTTTGTTGATAAAACACTTTTTTGTCCGTAACTTCTTCGTGCGACCTCGGTTTCACGAACCGTCAGTGGCAGTGCGACCCTGACTACGAGACAAAAATTATGAGTCCAATATTGGATGTCTTTTTCGGGTTTTCGGATTGGGTACCCAAAACGCTCATGAATTAATAGATTTAATGTTGTTATTATTACGGGATCTTGTATCCAATGTATCTCACTCATACGGTATCGTATTGACGATCCGTCAGCGATAGCGTAACCCTGAAATTATGACGGTCATTTTAAGACCATTAATGAGCTACTTTTATGAATCATGCCTCGGGTCAACGAAACACCACATATTGATAAAATTATCATTATTATTAAAATGCGTGGAAACCGCGTGACGTGTTTTGTGTTAACCAATCAAAACATGTAACGTATGTACGGTCACATCGTGTATTCATTAATGCACGCTGAATACGGATTTACCTATTCATTGCCTATATAAGAATGAGGTCATGTTTTATCTTCCATATCGATCGCTTCTTTGTCGCACGACGACGCTCTTGGACAATCGAGAAGTATTCCTCCTCTAACTTCTTTGTCCGAGCTCCGAATTACGATCCGTCAGTGGCCACATGATCGTAGCGATGAGACGAACCTTCTAAGTCCGGACTTGTCACCTTTACTTCCGGCCTTCCTTCTCCAGCTTCCATCTTAGGAGGCGTTTGTCGGGTTTGGCGAAGGTGGAGGACACCGAAGGACTTCTTCGGAAGCGACGTGATGAGGACCTTTTGAGGTAGGGGTTTACCTTCGTCTCTCTATTTGGTGAAACATGCGGGGTGGGATATTTCTCTTTTGTTCCATGGGATGTAGTTGAACATTAAATAAAGATAATAACCGGATAAATAAGGGTTTGGGGTTTTGGGTTGTTTCTATTGCCTTCCAGTTTCTTTATCTTCTGATTGTGATTTTGGACTGAAAGGTCTTTGCCTACTGAAAATCAAGGTCGTTGGTGGCCTTTGCGTGCGCAATTGATATCTGAATTGTTTGTGGTTGGTTTTGTTAAAACATGGAAAATGGATAAGCAGGTAAAGACTGGCTGATTAAATGAGAATGAAAACCTTGTGTGATCACCCCGGTTGAACAAAATTGGAATAATGAACATGTTGGTGGTTTGGGTGTTTTGTGGGAAATGTTTTTGTAAACGATGGGGTTGAAATGGGAAGTGGTTGGTTGTGGAAAATGCCTTTATTTATGTAAAGTGTTTTGATTATGAAAAGTGTTTTGGAAGTAAAATGTGTTTTCAAATGCGGAAATGTTTTGTGTGTGGAAAGGGTTTTATGTGTGGAACTTTGAAATAAATGAATGATTGAATGTTGAATGGTTGTGATAATCATTTGTAAATTAAATGGAATGTGGTTGCTTGCGTTTTACCTAACCTTGGTTGTGGATTGCAGGGATATGTTTGTGAAAGGTTTTTTCTGGATGATAGTTGCCCAGTAGTAATAATTTTGTTAAACCATTGCATGAAACATGAAAACCTAAATGGGGTTGGGGGATGATTGTTTGGTTGTTGATGCATGCTTCGTGGTAGCAGTGCCAAGGCACATGCTCAGTTCCTCTTTTTAAGAAGCCATAGGTTGGGCTGTGTGTTTGGTATATGTATATATATAATTGTATATTTGTGTTTTGTCACACCACACCCATGTCAATCACCTAGTGCCGAACACTCACATTTTATGGGAGAGGGTGTTCACCCTTAGTTACTAGCTCCTTACTGCTCCTTCTTCCATAGGATATGATGGCTTGAGGTGACCTTAAACCCATGACTCTTCGGGTAGGTCTCGGAGGCTGTGATGGCTTGAGGCGACCTTTAGCCCAAGTCTCTTCGGGCAGGCTTACCATTCCCAAGAACCTCCGGGATGAGGCCCAGGTTTCTGCGGGCAGGTTAGTGGTTGTGGCCCAGGTGTGTGCCGGCGAGATGCGTGGTTGTGAGGCCCAGGTGTGTGCAGGCGGGATGCGTGGTTTGGCCCAGGTGTGTGCGGGCGGGAAGAGTGTGGTAACGTCAGGACGTTTTCCGTTAGGAAGAGCAGCATCTAATTAAGTGGGAAATGGTGCGGGGTACCCAATAATTTTGTTCTATATATAAACTAAACTTTTTTGTGTTACTTGGTGAGAGTGACTAGTGAGGCTGGGTGGATAGTTTTTCCTTGTTAGTTTCTGTTTTTTCTGTTTTCTCATGGGACCTTAGGGTGTCTCCCCACTTGTGCACGAGAGCTTTAGGTTCTCTACTGAGTATACTTGTATGCCCACCCTACGTTGTTTCAGGTTTTCAGGAGGACTACCAGGGTCGTGCGGGACCCTACTAGTCAGGTAGTGGGAGTTGTGCAGTTGTTGTTTTCTTGTTTTCCTTTTGTTACTGTACTCACTTGTACTTTTGAGCTTCCTTGTACTTGTACCTTGTTATAAAAATTGTTTAAACATGCATGTGGTATTGTTTGGGGTTTATTTATATACACTTGTTCTTTTCCCTTTTTGGTGGTTGACTTGTCCTATTTCTCGATCCAAAATAATAAAAAGGGTAATGCCTCCCATATTTGTGAAAACTCATACCCATGGTGCTAGTCGCCAACGTGGGGCCTACAGGAGGCGGGACTCGGGGGTCATTATCTTCCTTTCACCATTGCCAGCTTAGGAGGGGCATCTTTGGTGGGAGGGGGTTGTGACAGAATGGTAACAGAGGTGATGGTTGAGAGATAGGATGGAGTCTGGAGTTAGGCACAGTGAAGATTGCATGGGATGGTAGGGCAACAATGTTCGTTAATCTTGGTGCGTGACATAGGCCATGGAATACCGGCTAGGACACGGGATTTTAGGCCCCCCCGTGATCCGATGCAAGGAATCTGAGCCTACCGAACGACCAAGTGAGACTATAGTGATTGCAGGGTAGAGACCCTAGGGAAGGTACATGCATCATCATGTTTGTGTTTTACTTGATTTGGGTGTTCTGGGAAAGAAATTGAAATAAAATTATAATTAAAACTTTGAGTTTTTCATTACTACTTGGGCTTAGGCGTTCCCTGTTTACCGAACAACTATGGCACCTGGACGTCAACAGAACGGCAGAGGAGTGGGACACAGACTGTTTCATGCAATAGAAGTGGCAACCCTAGCAAGGCCAGAGATCAAGAAAGATGTTTCCTGTTTTACTTAAATTCTCTCATTTATGTTTTGTTTAAATTCAGAATCATCACACTCCTTTGTTGAAACTCATTCTCGCCCATGCTTTGGGTCTGGAACTTCTTTTTCGTGAATTTATAATGCTATGTTGTTTCCCTCTTTCCATTAAATGTGTGTGATGAGTCATAACATGTGGGGGGAGGAGGACCTAATCCCTAATCAAGACGCATTAATGTGGATGCGATTAAACCCGTGCAGGAGAGTCAGTGCCGCCTAAAGCGGATAATATCTCGACATGGGAGAAGGAATTCCTCAAGCCATGTGTTCGGGAAATTTATTGATGTTTTGTATGGTGTTGGGGGGCAGTGTAAGTTGGAAAATCCTAATATATGGAAGTGGGAAGGCTCATTCCTTAATCGAGAGGCATTAATGCGGATGCGATTAAACCCGTGCAGGCGAGTCAGTGCCGCCTAAAGCGGATAATATCTCGACATAGGAGAGGGAATTCCTAACTCACATAATTAGGGTTGTCGGTTGTTTCTTGTTATGACAAGAGGCCTGAGAGGTATCTTGATGGGTGGTTGTTCGGACCTTTCCCCCTTTTATGGGTTGGTTTTATTTCTCGAGGACGAGAATGTTTTGAGAGGTATCTGGTGTAATGGCCCGGACCTCTCCGGTCCATTTCTTTGTAAAAAATTTGATGTGGTCAAACACGACACGTGTTGTAATAATAATTTTTTATAATAATAATTGATAATGGTGGCGTGAAAATATTTGGTGTTAATTAGATAAAATGGTTTTAATTTAATCATTGTAAAATATAAGAAATAAAATCGAATATTTTTAATAAAATGATGGGAGGAACATGGAATAAGTTATAAAGGAATAAATTACAATAAATGAGGCTCATGTAATAAATTATAAAGGAATGAAATGCATGGGGTGCATGGGTGTGACCTTGTACATGAGGCGTTGTGCGGTTCTCCACAATTAAAGTTGGAATTGTGTTAATAAAATAAAAAAGGTATTATTATATAATAATTTGTTATAATAATAATAACATGAAGAGGCACGTGAATGGGGTTCCCAACCATGCGTGAATATAATGTTATGGGATATATGGAGTAATTATATGAAAATAATGGGCGTTAATAATAATAATAATAATTAATGTTAATGATGGGGACCTGTTGATGAAATTGAAAGAGGATTTATTACTATTTAATTAAATAATAATGATAAAGGTGAAATAAATATGTGTGTGATTGGTAAATAAAATTAAATGGGTTTAATTTTTGGTTAGTAAATTAAATTATTTGAATTTAATTAAATGGAATGGTATTAACTTAATTACCATGGTAAACTAATTTAATGGGATTAAATTAGTACATTAATTATGGGTGTTATTATTATTAATTTTATTAAATAATAAAGTTGAAGTGAGAATGGAGTTTGGGGCGTTCCACATGGAGTAAAAGAAATGGGAGGTGCCACTTTTGGTGGTGGGAGAGAATCATGAAAGAAAAAAAATAGATTGGAGAGAGAAACAAAAAATAATAATAAGAGAAATAAAATTAAAAGACAAATAAATGAAAAAGGAGGAATTGGTGCTTAATTATAGCACCCATGAAGACTCCAAAACGTGATTGCTTTTGGAGTTATGAAAAATAAATAAATAATTTATTAATAATAATAATAAAATATTCTTATTATTAATTTTGTTGATAAAACACTTTTTTGTCCGTAACTTCTTCGTGTGACCTCGGTTTCACGAACCGTCAGTGGCAGTGCGGCCCTGACTACGAGACGAAAATTATGAGTCCAATATTGGATGTCTTTTTTGGGTTTTCGGATTGGGTACCTGAAACGCTCATGAATTAATAGATTTAATATTTTTATTATTACGAGATCTTGAATCCAACGTATCTCCCTCATACGGTATCAGATTGACGATCCGTCAGCGACAGCATAACCCTAAAATTATGACGGTGATTTTAAGACCATTAATGAGCTACTTTTATGACTCATGCCTCGGGTCAATGAAACACCGCATATTGATAGAATTATCATTATTATTAAAACGCGTGGAAACCTTGTGACATGTTGTGTGTTAACCAATCAAAACATGTAACGTATGTACGGTCACATCGTGTATTCATTAATTCATGCTGAATACGGATTTACCTATTTGTTGCCTATATAAGAACGAGGTCATGTTTTATCTTCCATATCGATCGCTTCTTTGTCGTACGATGACGCTCTTGGACAATCGAGAAGTATTCCTCCTCTAACTTCTTTGTCTGAGCTCCGAATTACGATCCGTCAGTGGCCACAGGATCGTAGCGACGAGACGAAGCTTCTAAGCCCGGACTTGTCACCTTTCCTTCCGGCCTTCCTTCTCCAGCTTCCATCCTAGGAGGCGTTTGTCGGGTTTGGAAAAGGCGTAGGACACCAAAGGACGTCGTCGGAAGCGACGTGATCGGGACCTTTTGAGGTAGGGGTTTACCTTAGTCTCTCTATTTGGTGCAACATGCGGGGTGGGATATTTCTCTTTTGATCCATGGGATGCAGTTTAACTTTAAATAAAGATAATAACCGGATAAAGAAGGGTTTGGGGTTTTTTGCTGTTTCTATTGCCTTCCAGTTTCTTTATCTTCTGATTGTGATTTTGGATTGAAAGGCCTTTGCCTACTGAAAATCAAGGCCGTTGGTGGACTTTGCGTGCGCAATTGATATCTGAATTCTTTGTGGTTGGTTTTGTTAAAACATGGAAAATGGATAAGCACGTAAAGACTGGCTGATTAAATGAGAATGAAAACCTTGTGTGATCTCCCCGGTTGAACAAAATTGGAATAATGAACATGTTGGTGGTTTGGTTGTTTTATGGGAAATGTTTTTGTAATCGATGGGGTTGAAATGGGAAGTGGTTGGTTGTGGAAAATGCCTTTATTTATGAAAAGTGTTTTGATTATGAAAAGTGTTTTGGAAGTAAAAGGTGTTTTCAAATGAGGAAATGTTTTGTGTGTGGAAAGGGTTTTATGTGTGGAACTTTGAAATAAATGAATGATGGAATGTTGTATGGTTGTGATAATCTTTTGTAAATGAAATGGCATGTGGTTGCTTTCGTTTAACCTATGCTTGGTTCTGGATGGCAGGGATATGTTTGTGAAAGGTCTCGTCTGGATGATAGTTTCCTAGTAGTAATAATTTTGTTAAACCATTGCTTGAAACATGAAAACCTAAATGGGGTTGGGGGATGATTGTTTGGTTGTTGATGCATGCTTCGTGGTAGCAGTGCCGAGGCACATGCTCAGTTCCTCTTTTTAAGAAGCCATAGGTTGGGCTGTGTGTTTGGTATATGTATATATATAATTTTATCTTTGTGTTTTGTCGCACCACACCAATGTCAAGCACCTAGTGCCGAACACTCCCATTTTATAGGAGAGGGTGTTCCCCCTTAGTTACTAGCTCCTTCCTGCTCCTTCTTCCATAGGCTATGATGGATTGAGGTGACCTTACACCCAAGACTCTTCGGGTAGGTCTCGGAGGCTGTGATGGCTTGAGGCGACCTTTAGCCCAAGACTCTTCGGGCAGGCTTACCGTTCCCAAGAACCTTCGTGATGAGGCCCAGGTGTCTGCGGGCGGGTTAGTGGTTGTGGCCCAGGTGTGTGCCGGCGAGATGCGTGGTTGTGAGGCCCAGGTGTGTGCGGGCGGGATGCGTGGTTTGGCCCAGGTGTGTGCGGGCGGGAAGAGTGTGGTAGCGTCAGGACGTTTGCCGTTTGGAAGAGCAGCATCTAATTAAGTGGGAAATGGTGCGGGGTACCCAATACTTTTGATCTATATATATACTAAACTTGTTTGTGTTACTTGGTGAGTGTGACCAGTGAGGCTGGGTGGATAGTTTTTCCTTGTTAGATTCTGATTCTTATGTTTTCTCATGAGACCATAGAGTGTCTCCCCACTTGTGCACGAGAGCTTTAGGTTCTCTACTGAGTATACTTGTATGCTCACCCTACGTTGTTTCAGGTTTTCAGGAGGACTACCAGGGCCGTGCGGGACCCTACTAGTTAGGAAGTGGGAGTTGTGCAGTTGCTGTTTTCTTTTTTTCCTTTTGGTACTGTACTCACTTGTACTTTTGAGCTTCCTTGTACTTGTACCTTGTTATAAAAATTGTTTAAACATGCATGTGGGCTTGTTTGGGGTTTATTTATGTACACTTGTTCTTTTTCCTTTTTGGTGGTTGACTTGTCCTATTTCCCAATCCAAAATAATAAAAAGGGTAATGCCTCCCATATTTGTGAAAACTCATACCCTTGGTGCTAGTCGCCAACCCGGGGCCTACTGGAGGCAGGACTCGAGGGTCATTATCTTCCTTTCACCATTGCCAGCTCAGGAGGGGCATCTTTGGTGGGATGGGGTTGTGACAATTCAACATAAACAATATTATTTTACCAGATTCTATTTTTTCCTTGAAGAATGAAAACTGCAAGCATCAATGATATCATAGAGAGAATATCAATATTTTCAATGATCATTATTATATACTCAATAAAGAACTCATTTTATAGGGTCTATCCATCCTAATGAAAAAGAGAGGATTTACAAATAAAAAACAGATTTATATCATACATCAAATGTGTACCTCAAGGGGGCCTCTATACATATGTAGTAAAAAATGTAATAAGAGCTAATAAAGAGTATAATCCATCACCATTCCTTATTTTAGAGGATGTCGTGAAATAATAGACTCACACACCAAGATCTAATTCAATAAAAAATTACTCTATATAATTTCAATAATATATATTATCAATTCCCTGAGATAACTATCCCATAAATAAATTTTACAAAGTAAATATTACATACATATAATTGACCTTTTTTGTTTATATCTTTAGAAAATAGGATAAAATGTAAATTTCAAAAATAATTGTTATTTTTTAATATGTTTATTTAAAAATAAAATCCATAAAGATTATCAAAATTTCCAACAATTTTTTACACGTGTTAACCTTTTATAAATATAACATGTACAATATTTCTTAATAACATGCTGACATTAAAAATAAGAAATAGTCTAGTATAAATGATTACTAAAAAACATAAAACTAAATCTGTAAAAACATAAACAAGGTATTTTGGATCCTAATGGAATAAATATTCTTAATAATATGGTAATCAACTAAAAATAATAGTGTGCTCTAACCGAGATAATAAATGATCGTATGGATAATAAAAGTCATTAATCTCAAACTAATGGAATGAATAATAAAGACATACAGACATTTCATCAAGACCTTCTCCTATAACAGTATCCTATTATGTGATGATGTGTACTCCTAAATAATATATTTTTATTTTCCAAGGATGTTAGATCGATTCCAGTCATATATAATTTCATACCCAACATGTCACCTAACTATGTCAATTAATACACCATTATAGTCAATAATTCCTTTAATATCATTACCAAATAAACCATTTAACTAATTAACTAATTGTTATATAAATAATTAAGAATACCTAATATAAATACATGATAATCCTATGATAGAATTAAATTATCATCAATTTGATAAATAATATTTCTTATAAAATAAACAGGATAAAATGATCCTAAGTAATCTTGAGAAAGAATCTATAAGGCCAAACAATATATATTCTATTAACAAATAATATTTTATCTTTGAAAAATAGTAAAATTTACAAAAATACATTTACTCTTGTTAAAAATTTATAAAATAATCATTAAAAATCCATATAAATACTTTATCTTCTTTTAATGTAATATAACCCTAGTATGCAAAATAAAACCTAAAAGTATAAGTATATATATGAAAATCAGTCTTCCAAAATAATGCATGAATGTTACCACCAATGAAGGCATCATGAAATGAATTAGTATTTATGTGGAGATCATACCACTAAAAGATAAATATATATATATCTCAGTGAACAAATAGTGAATCATTAACCCTATTATAGTAAATCCATTTTAATAATAAAATATAAATGGATGTAAAAACATAAGATATCTTCTACATCTTATAATGTTGTCATATAAGATGATGTTATGGGTTACATAAAAAATTATTTTTCTTAATTTGATGTTAAAAGTAATAGAATAACAATAATTTTATAAAAAGTAATTAATAATATGACCTTTTACGAAAATAAAAATGATCTTATATGGATGTTTAGATTACTAAAAACGTATGAATGTGAAAAAAATTATTAATTTAAAATAAATTTGTTCACATCTCAAATTGTTGAAAAACATTCATTTTTAATATAACATTATTTACCCAAATTGAGCATTAATACAAAATATGAAAGAATATTATATTGGCATAATCCAAGAATGGAAATTTTAAGTATTATATGAAAAATTATAACAAAAATAAAGGATACTCATTTATCATTTCCCCTTACGTGAAACATACTCCAAGAAGAATGATGTATTTAAAATGGGATTTATTTAGAAAAAATATAAAAAATAAGAAATAATATTTAAATAAATGAATGGTTATAGTGTATAAAACAAATATGGAATATTTTAATGTGAAATATAATAACTAAATGGATGAATGTTGAGTTACTATAAATCCATACTATTGGGGATGAAACTGGAAAAATAAACAATTTAATAAGGGAACATGAATGTGGTTATAAATCACATTTAATACAATGTTTATGATAAAAATATATCAACTAAAAATAAATTCTCTATACAATGAAAACATGGTGCATATAATATATTTTGACTCAATGAATCAGAATTAATACTAAGAAAAGCCGTAAAAATTTAGAAAAATTCAGAAATAACCAATTTAAATAGTGGTATTATAATTGAACTTAAAATTCAGTGATTATAATTTAATTAGTTTTATGATATTTAAAATACGAAGTATATATACCACAAAAATAAATCAATGTGTCTAATTCCCAGATTGTCTCATAGTGAGGAATTTGAGATGAAAATCCTTATATTGAATGCCGACTTTATTGATGACACTATAGCCTCATAGTAAAAAACATATCTCAGTTAATAATATTTAATTTATACATAATAATATGTATTAATATTTTTTTGATTTATATATAATTATTTATTATTTTTATATTTGGATGTTATAGCTTATTCCATCCATCAGGTGTTAATAACTTTCAATGTTTTTCACATTATATACTGTTCAGATCCTTACCCACTATTTTAATGTAAACTCATAATAAATTTATCATTTAAGAAATATTATTTAATATTTTATATTGATTTCTGAATCTTTAATATCACTCCACAATTGATTATGTTATACTATGTGAAAATGGAATTACTTTTGTACTATTTTGTTGATTTTAGTTAATAAATATGATAACCTAAAAATATTTAAATATAAAATATAAAATTTCAAAAAATATTTTAAAAAGATATTTTGTTATTTTATTATAATATTTTATTCATTTATTCCCCCATAGTTCTCCATTAGGGTGTTTTATAAAAATATTCATGTAGGTGGTAAAACTGACCAATTAATTAACACACTTTAACTCAATGGGTGAGTATGGTTAAGTAGACTTTTATTTTAAAATAATGACACTAAAACAAAATGATAATGAAATTATGTAATTGTTCTTATAAAGCCTAATTATATATAATTATATATGGATAAATAATGAAAATCTATATTAAAATGATAAACAGTTCTTCTTATAGGCGGTAGTTTATTCCCCGGAATGATTAACATTACTTTTTTCATAGTGTATATAAATTATTATTTGAGTTGTTAAAAATTAATATATAAAAATATAAGTATAATAATTATAATAAATTCATCATATTGGTAATGTCCTAGACCTAGTATCCATGATTCGGTGGTTTGTTTATCACATTAGTTCTAGTTACAAGCTATTGTATACGAAAGGACTGACCACTTTAATAGTCATATTGAACTAGATACATACATGGTTATAAAATAACATTTACAAATATAAATTAATATAAATTATTTTCATTAAGAACAATACTATTCCATTTAGCATATAATTTCATATCATTCAAAACACATTTTGTAGCACCCTTTGGAAAAGAAACATTAGAAATGGGTGACCTCAAATACTCAGTATGTGTATTTTTATAGTGAAGTATTTAATTAATAAATAGTTATAATAAATATTTAATGTTATATATCTAAAAAAATACATATTCAATGGTATGTTTAGATTGAATAATAATGTGGATATAGTATTGGATAATCAAAAAATTCCTTATAAATACTCAAATGATCTTGAAACATAGCCACTGATGATATAACTAATTAAATAATCACATGGACATAAATTAAAAATATCATGATGTGGGAATGAATAATTTTTAAAATTTTAAATAGTCCATCAAAGCCTCATTCCATGATTCCTTACATAAAAGGGAAATTCCTTGTTCAAATAGAAATACTAGTTTTTCATGAGTCCCACATATTAATTAAGAGGCCACAGTGAGACCCACCATTCCCTTACTATGTACAATTTATTACACATATAGAATGGTAAAAATATTATAAAAAATATTCATATTTAAAAACTATCATATGAAATGTTAATAATTTCAAAAATCAATAAAAATTAATCCTAATAATCATTTATATTGTATAACATGAAAATTATTATTATTACATTCACTAGTCATGAATTTCATAATCCATATTGAGAAATAATAATTATGGTATAATTATAACTATAAAAATTATATAATAAGTAATATAATGTTTTCGTGATATTGAATAAAATAAATATAATAAAATTTATATTAATAATATTCTGAAGGAAAATACCCTATTATTGTTGAAAAATAACTATATAATTTTTTTTATTTTTAATAAAAACTTTAAATTAATATACTTAGGTAAAAATATAAATTATTCATCAAAATAATAATCTTTAATTATAGTGAAAATTCAAATAGTGTAAAGTGAGTTAAATATCATTTTTGTTACACTTTTGTAAGAAAGGTAAACATGATCCTCATTCATAAAATACCCGGAATATTCCATTTAAAACTTTTTCCAAAATAAAAAAATTATATAAAACTAAATTTTAACCAATATAATATAATATTTCAAATAAATTCTGAAAATGTCTATTGTGATCAAAGAGTTTTTTCATCTGAGTAAAAAAATGAAATTATGTTTTCCAAAAATACATAGTTTCAATATATTTAATACATAAAGTGTGTGAAATGAATGAGAAAATTGATTTTCCAAACAATAACCATATTATAATAAAAAATATTGGTTTTATAAAAGAATGATATACCATTTTTTTGGATTGTATCATTTAAATGAAAAATTCTACAATATTAATGAAATTTTGATATAATCCATAAACAGTAGGTATCTTTAAAATAATATCCTAAAAAACATCAAATAAAACATGAAACTACATGAAGATAAAGATATAAATGATATAAAATAAAAATGGATCATTATAAACACAACTAAGTGAAATACGTTGTAAATATGACATATGCCTCACAATAGTAAATGTGAGATGAGAAACATTTAACTCAGGTATGAGTTCCATCTTACCTATTGAAAAATCCATTATAATAATTATATGGTTATTATAAATATATTAAATAATTATTATATATATTATACAATATATTAAATTATTATATCTTTTTTTCAAAAATTTATTAATAATTACATATAAAAAACACTATCTGTTGTGATAAGTGTTTCATTTATATGTATGTTTTTGTTCAATAGCTTTGGTTCTTGTACATTTATATTGGTAAAATAATCTTTATTATTTTAATCAATATTTAAATTTCATATATATTTAATATAGATGTATTTATATTAATCAATAAATGCTATATAGTGAAATTAATTAAACTTTTTATGGATTTGGTAGGTCATATATGCCATGAATGTTGTATACATTATTTTAACTAACAAAATTTAATATCATTAAATAATATTACATTTTTACACAATAATTATTATATCATATAAATCATATATTTTCATAAAATCCATCATTAAAACCATCCATGTCAAAATAAAATTGAAAAACAGATCACATCGCACTGTGGAGGCCATATGATATGTGTACACATAACCAACATTATCATTTTCCAATGGATTAGAATGTAAGAAGATATTTTTGAAATTATTATTACATAACTATAATTATTAAATAAATATCATAAATATCATAAATAAATATATATACAAATATATATATATATCAGTCCCATCGTTAAATATATCCATGAGTGGTGGTGATAGAAAACAATTTGCATTGGTTTGTCTAGTGATAGATTACCATACACACAATCATCAGTTTCTTTTCCCTTGTAAAAAAAGAGGATATATATATAGTTTATGAAATCATAACTATAATATATAATTATATGGAATATAATTATGATGTATTGTCATCAAATTTTAATAATATTTTATTGAGGTTGAAATAAAAATAAAATAAGAACATTTGGTTTAGAACGACGCCTCTTTTCCAGATAACCTCTTTTGATAATCACAAATATCCTTATTTTATGTGATTAATAATAAAAATAAGGTCTATAGGATGTGTTTATGGATGTATGGAAATTATATTTTCCATTATGTTCATAACAAAATAGATTTTGATGTGTGTAGAAGAGCATAGATGGGTTTTCACTTTTATATGTGGGGGTATTAATAACATTATAATTTTTTAATAGAAAAAGATATACTCATGTTTCAGATATTCAATAAGGATAATAAATTTATCAAAATAGAAACATAATATATTGAAAAAATATGCCCATTAAATATAAATAATACTAGATTTTAGGTTATGGTAACCCTATGTTAATTGTTTAACCCTTGGTAAAACCATTTTGACCATAACAACAATAATTTAATTCAACGGTATTTACTATTAAATTTAAAAAAACTAATTTTAAATTATCATATGATATTTATTATTCTAATTCCACATAATATATTAATTTTTCAAAATTCGAATCTCTGAATATTTATAATGTAATTTAAAATTATTTCTACAAACATAATGAAAATATCGTTTTCCAAAAAATGTTTTCATAAGTATAAAATGTTTTTATATCGATATTAAAAAAATAATGTAAAAAATATTTAATATTGTATTAATTATAATATTTTTAAAATAATTTTTATTCTAAATAAATAATAAATTAATATAAGTATTATTTAATTCATAAAATAAAATAACATTTTAAAAAAAATAGTATTTATTTACTATTCATGAAAAAATTATCTATTCAGTACATTTTCAAAACATTATTCTAATATAATTTCAACTTTATTATTTAATAAATAATGTCCAATTATATAAATATATTTTCAAAAATTGGGGAAAATAAATTTTAAAAAATGTTCTCAAAAGGTGAACGAATTGCTTTTGATAAATTATTATTTTAAGGGAAAAATATGTTTTATTAGTATATAATTATTTGAAATAATAGTTGATGTATAAAAAATTATTTTACACCATATAAATTTTTTAAATTTAATTAAAATAGTTTAAAAATACATTTTAATATTATAAATAATTTTAAAAATATTTTACACATAAATATATTTTTTATGAAAAACTATTCTATTACATTAAAAAAATTATTTCATTAATTTTTCTTATCAATCGATAAAAAATGATTTCATATTATTCTTCTATAAATGATTTATCTTTCATAGTTTATTTTTCATTAATCATATCAACTAATTTGACAACTATGATATCATGTTCACATTTGAATAATGTATTTCATGGGATGTTTTTGCATGATGGTGCATGTTTTATACACGTTTTAACACGATGTTCTTCTTTGGAAATAAAAGGCTATTACATTATACCCACCTTTAATTAGTTTAATACTCACTATTTGATCATGTTATCATAAATCAAGTGTATTATATTTAAATAGAGACATAGCGATCGAGAGGGACCACATCCCTCCTATTCAAAGAGGAACCAAGGGGACTCCATCGATGAATCTTCATCAAATGGTGATTGTTTTTTTCGGATAGAAGAGTTGACTATTACAAGGACAAGATTACCATACCGAGCAAAAAAAAACCAACGATTGAGGCCGGTAACCACAATTGATCATTCTATCTCTTCAATGGTTGCAATGTTGGGATTTGTAGGAAAGAGAACGACACTCACATGAGGACTGACGTAGTTGCTATCTTAGTGTGAATAGAGATAGGATCTCACTCTATTATTGCTCACCACATTCTACCTAGATGATCTGATCCATGAATGATTCATCATCATATCCAAAGACTATAAAATGTTTTGGGTTTCACCACCTAGAAGTGCATTTCACTAGTACTCAGCTTCTTCCTTCTTCTCTTCCAATCTGATGACCTCAAGATGAGACTATGGGGCTTTGGCTCAATCTCGTTCAAGCGTAGTGCACTTCACATTTAGGAATGTGACCGTAAATTCAACAATAATGAAATTCGAATCTCCTCATTCGAGACATGGGAAATTTTTTTGGCTTAAATTGAATCATTTGTCATCCTAGAATACTATAAGACATCACATTATCAACAAGTATCCTCATTAAAATTGATAAGGAATCCGAAGTGGCCAAATATGAAAACATTTCTCATTTCATAGTGGAAGTTGATTTATCTACTACTCTAGTTTATAGAGTCATCCTTTCAATTAAATAATAAGAATTAATGGTAAATATTTAGTTTGAAAAAAAACCAAGATTTACTTGAGATTGAAAGGTATCAGCAATGCCTCCTTAAACTGTAATAGGTTTTTTTCTGTGATTTCTTCTCTAACCGTTTACATGATAAAAAATCATGCTTTAAATAAACTAATTCTAGGAAGGCGTTGAATTCCCAGAACCCATCTCAGGTGGAGGTGGATGTCTAGACTATCTTGAAGGCATGAAATGGTAAACAAAGTCACATTGTTTTACCTTTGTCGTATCTACCTCAAAAAATATAACAACCCAATGAGGTCATTAGTTCCAATGTCAACAAATCATGGGATGATATTGGTCAACAAGGGAATTCTGATATGGTCCAATCATCATAGGATAACAGAGCATAAAAGGTGGGTTAAAAATAGTGGGAATGATCACACATTTGGAATAAGAAAATTCCAATTCATTGGGGAGATCCTCTTGTAGTAAACAATTTTCTTTGGGATGTTGTTCAAATGACCCTCTTCATCTGCTATCTACAAAGATTCTATACCCAACTTTTCTATTGTTAGCATGTATGATTATTAAATTTCTGATTTTCCCCCCATAATGAAGGAATGTTATCCTACTTTTCTATATAGAATGTTGATTGGTTCTATTTCTATATTAAATGTGGAGGACAATACCATCTTTGGTGACAACCCCCTAGATGGTTCTCCCTTCCTTTACAAGTATTCGTTTTCATGGAATACCCAAACATCAACTATGAGCAATGAGTGTCACACCCATTTTATTAGTCATTTTATTTATTTTATTTATCTTGGCGTCAGGTGTTTTTACATGAGTGTGGGTGAGTCCCGGTTTAAATTTTTTATGTTGGGATGAGTTTTTGGTTTGGGATAGTGCGCGAAAACCGTACGTTTAGGACGCAAAGTCCACTCAGTCACGTGCTTTCCACATGGGTACGTGTATCCCACTTTCAGTCCTCTTGGTTACTGTATGGTGCACGAATACCCCACGGTCATCCAGTTTAAACGTTATTAAATTAGTTAGTTGAGCGGATAAATAAATAAATAAATAAATGTTTATATGTTTATGTTTTAACGTTATGTATATAATTATGTTTATAGGTGTATATATTTATATGTGTGTGTATATATATATGTTCACATATGTTTATATATTGGTATATATTTATATATTGATATATAGATATGTGTCTATAGTTATAAATGGTTTTATTATTATAAATGTTTTGATTATAATAATAACTATTATTAAAATTAACTAATTATTATTGTTATAATTTATTATTATTATTATTTATTATTAATGTCAAAAAAATTAGAATCCCTAGGGGGCACTATGCCCCCCTTCTTCTCCCTCGCACAGCGGCACACACCGCCCCACACAGCCCCCATCTCCTCTGGGAAAGCCGCAATGCGTGGACCCCCTCTCCTCCGGCAATGCCACCCCTCACAGAACCCATGTCCTCTGGAGTAGCTGCCCCGTGCGGCCCCGTCTCCTCCAACGTAGCTGCCCCGTGCAGACCCCCTTTCCTCCAGCGGAGCCGCCGCACGCGGCGCCCCAATCTCCTCTGGCAGACACCGCATCCGCCGAACCACCTCCCCCCTTCCCATTGGCAGCACCCCAGGAAACCCCTATCCAGCCGTGCTACGTCGCTCGCTCCGGCTGCCCTGACCTCTCGCCTCTGTGCGCCCCACCGCCTTCCAGCAGCCTCTGGCCGCCGTCCGCCCCCCTGCCGACGCCGCCCCTACCGGCGTTGTTCCAGTTTTCCCCGGTGCCCTGCTAGCGTCGTCCTGGTGAGCGCGCACCCTATCAGTGTCATTCTAGCTGTCGCACGGCCTATCGGTGTCATTCCAGCCCACCGATACCTTGACGGTGTCATCCTGACCTTCTCGCATCACTCACTGGCGTGTTCGCTGGTCGTTCCCCCTTCCATGTAACTCATCTGGTTGAGCACTCCTCTACACCGAGGTGATGGTTATGTTGTTTGTTTATTTTTTTGGTTATATTATCTATTTATTTTTTATATATATCATTGTTTATTTGTTTCGGGTCATTGCGATTCACCTACACCTATGTCGAGTTGGGTTTTTGTGCTGTTTACTCGTTTGGATTATTTTGAGTCCCAACTTCTGCCATTTTAGTTGTTTTTCAATTGTTGCTATTGGTTGGAGAGAAAAATATGTGATACCACGGTCAGCAGGTTGTGCTCACTTGGGCACTGGTGCGAGGTGCGTCACGTGGTCATGTCCGAGCTGCATTTTGAGGTAGGTTTCTCCACTAAACTTACCGTTTAGTTTAGAAATTATTAATTTCATATTATTTATTTAAATTTTGGTAAATTAGAAATAATTCATAATAATTATTTTTAGAATAATAATTAGTTGGAAATGAAACTTTTTATTCTTGTGCATTGAATTGAAATTATTTTTCTTGACGAACTGTTGTATTATGGTGGAAATGATGTTTGGTTTTCTTAAAATTTATTTAGGAAATTTTAATGTGTGGTTTTGGTATTATGTGAAATGATTATTTGATGAAAAATGGTGTTTTATTGAATATATTTTTGACAATTGAATGAATGTGTTGCTTCCACTTTTAGAAACACTTAAAGGCCAGGTTGGCACATTTAAAATGGTTTTGAAATGATTTTGATGAATGCACATCGGGATCCGTACAACTAAAGGCCCATTTGGCATTCTGTGATAATTATTGTGAAAGGGTGATGTGTGAAATCTATCCAAGTCCCGTTTGGCATTTTGAACTGATTTTTGGTAAAACCCTTCTTGGGTTGTGTTCCTTTCCTAGTTCGAATCCATGTCATTTCGAGGGTCCTCGGTATGGGACCTCCCTTGTGAAATGTATTTCGATGGAAAGGGACTACCCTTGAGGTGGACATAGTGGTGAAGGATTTTGTGATGTGTTTGTATTATATATTTATTCCTAAAATGTGTTTGAATTGAATGGAACACCCTCCATATAACTATACATGGGAACCTTCCATAGTGAGTGATCTTCTGAGAACAATTGCTGCAGTAGTTTAGATTACGTACTGGCTAGTGGCCCCATAGAAGGGGAATACCGAGTTATTACTGCTATGGGGATTGGGCCCCTTGGTTAGGCCATGTAAGGCCATGCCGTGCATTAGGTCATTATGATGTCATCGAGTTAGGGCATTCCTTAAAGATGAGTCAGATGTATAGTATGTTATGGATTGTTCATGACCTTCTAGGTTCGACCCATGTTTCCTTCAATGCTTATTTGTTTGTGGTAGATAGTCAAGGTGCCTAGTTCGGTTGATGGCCCTTGTGTGTTACTTTTCCATTGCCCTCGTTGTGTGCTGTGTGTGGTTTTTACTCTTGTATAAAAAAGGAATGTTTGGACTTTAAAATGGCTGAGAAAAACGTTTTAAAAATGTAATGCACTTTTCCATTTTATCATTAAAACTTTTTTTTTACTTTGAATAAGGGAAATGGACTGTTGCCCGTTTGAGAAATGAAATGTGTATGTGAAACCCATTTTTTAGGTAATGTAGTTCAAACCTGAAATTAATAGATTCTTTATTTAATGGTAGTGCTTCGGGAATATATTTATCGGGCTAGCCTACTGATTTTTAATACTCACGACTATAGTGATTTCTTGTTTTTAGTTCTATTGAAGGTTCCAAATTATGTTTTTTTCCATTAGGGACGTTGGTTGTGGTTTTGGACGGAGACCCAAGGGGTCATGTAGAGTTTTGGCTGTGGTCAGGTTAGTGGATTTGTTTGTTGTTCTTTCTTTATTTACATTTGTTCTTTTTTTATATCTGCTGCTTAGTTATTATTATTTTTTCTATTGGGCCAAATCATTCCCACTTGTTTACTTTTGTTTCCCGACACTAGTTGCTAGCCTTGGGGATCAGGAACGCCCCTCGGGCCATGCCGCGGGCTGGCTCGGGTGACCGGTTCAGGGTCGACTCAGGATGGTTCATGACAAAATGGTATCAGAGGAGGTTCTTGTTATTTGGGGTGTTTGGTAGATGGAGGTTAGGACTGTAAAGATTTGGGAAGTAAGTGTGAGAAGAGTTTAGTGAGCTCTTGCTCGCTCGGATTCTCTAGTTACCATGGTAGTTCAGGATTTAGGTCTTTTTCTTTTGTTTTGGATTGAGGAATGACAAAGGAGGCCAGCCAATGTCACGTCATAACCAAATGGAGTTGTGACCCATGTGGAGTCCGAGTTCATAGTTTAAGTTCCTCTTAGTTATTTCTTCTTTCCTGGGCGTGGCTCACTACCATGTCACCAGGTTCACTATGACTGCTAGTTTCTCATTTCCGTGCTTCGTTGTGGACTGTGTTTTTTGGCTCAGGATGGTGTATGTGTGCTTTTGGAAATGAACATGGATCTTGAAATGAATGTCTTTTATCTAAAATGGTTTTAAATTGTTAATGTGGGTTTTTCAAAATTTAGGGATCTTCAGTTTGAAAGTTAATGTTTGTTTGGAGTTGGAAAAGGGTGGATTGGTGTGACCCTTGGTATTCTTTATAGAGGATCGCATGTTTGTAGATATGTACGGAAAGTGTGTGGGGGAATTTTTAATGGATTATGTGGATGTAAATGGATGGAAACACATGTGATGATTCAAAAGATTCCATTAGTGAGTTTTTGAAATATAAAGGTGTTTGAAATTGGCTTTTCTCTGAGAAATGGAATAAACTTTTTAAAAAGGGGATTTTGTTTTTGAAAAGTGGCCATGGGATAAAGTAGTTATGGAATTTTGATGAAAATGGTAATTTTCTTTGAAAGAGTAAAATAATTTTGGAAATTGGTTTTTGTTTTAAAATGTAGAGCTTGTTTTTTAAAAATTTAGTTTTCTATCTAAAAAGCAGTCTTTGAATAAGGTGTTTTTGAAATTGAAATGGAATTGCTATTTTCGAAAATCAGATTTCTGAATCATTTTTTTGGTTTTTGGCATGTGATCTAGTTGTTTGATACACGATTGTCCTTTTGGTTATGATTTATTTGGTTGTTTATTTCTCGCTCTATGTTTTTGTGTGTTCAAAATTTCCCGCCAAGAAAAGTCTCCAAAAGTTGTTAATGAGCCATGTCCAATTCTGGTTTCTATAGAATTTTTCTAGTTTATCGAGGTATTTGAGGTCTTTTAGAGACAATTGTGTGGTTTGTGGAGTTAGAGAGTGTCTTTAGGGTATTGGGATCTCTCGAAGCTATTAGGGTGTATGTTTTACTGGGTCTGTTCGAAGGTCCAGCTCTGGATGAGTAGGAGTTGTTCGCCGCGCCATTACATCAAGTTGGTATGTTGTGGTATATCTTCAAAGCCTTCTTCATTCAATGGTTTATACTTATGGGGGTGAATACAATGAAAATTTAAGAGCTCATGCATGTTCAACATGGACAGTAGATGATGAAGGCTTATATTGACCATTTCAATGATCTTGTGTCTCTTTTTCCGGGGGTAGTGTCACAGGACTGGATAAAGACTTCTCCCTTTGTCAGGGGACTTCATCTAGAGATCAAGGAGTGAGTCCTACCATTTTGGGAGCATAACTTTTGAGATGTTGGTTCACAAGGTGTTCTTAGCTGAGATGGTCTCCTGAGCATAGGTTCTTGATAATCAAGTGAATCCAGTTAGTAATGGAGGTTCCCCATCTAGCGTTCGGGGTGTGCCAGAGAGACCTGTTTGTAAAGAGTCTTCTGATGTGGTCTTGACTTCTAGTTCATTGGACCGTTCAGTAGTGTCCCACTAGTGTGGGCGGTTCGGGCACGTGAAGCCGTCATGTCGCATCCCTCCGAAGAAATGCCATCTTTGCGGATGTAACACCCCGATCATCCACGATACGCCTCTCTTTCAATAATGCAATATCTTGCATTATACGTAAGTTCGAGTTCTAAAACACCACGACTAATCAAAGTAGCCATTATGAATACTAATAACCAATTTTTAAAATTATAGAAATTTTATATTTCAAAATGGACTTCATTTTTGTATTCATAATATCGAAATTATCCTAAGTTGAATTTTTTGTAATTTTCTGAGAACTTTCAATTTTTTATGAATAGTGAAAAATACTTAAAAACAAATTTTTTAATCAAAATAAATTATAGTGATAAATTATACTATTGAGTGGTTTTAAATTATAATTGGAATATATTTTTACCATTATATCCAATGGTGGTCATTAGAATTAATTTCACATTGAAATTGGACATAAACAATTGTCAATCTTTTGATATATATTGTTTCTAAAAAACACGCTATTTGTTGTGACAATAGAAATTAATTATGAAATTAATTAATTCAACTTATATGTTTGGAATTTTGTAAAATAGGCATCATTTTTGAATTTGTAATATCAATTATAGCTTAGGGTGAAATTTTGGCATTGTTCTGAAAAACTTCAATTTTTGATGAATAGTGAAACCACTAAGTGGTAGTTTAAAAACTGATTTTTCGTTTAAATGAAACATTACCACTTCTATGTTTTGATTTTCAAAAATCCGACAAACATGGTTGTCATTAGGAAGTAAAATGTTGTTCAATGGGATTAATATAATTTTTTGGTGAATAGTAACGTTTATGTTTAATTAATCGCGATTAAAGGTAATTAGTGAAATTTAAGGTAATAATGATATTATAAAAATATGAAAATACCATTACAATTGTCCTACCAATATTGGATGTGTCATGTCCGACCAAGAAAATTCATGGGTCAACTTGGGGACCCCATGGAGCCACTTTGGTAGTAAAATGACATAAATAGTTTTTATTTAATGTTAAAATAAAAATGTCACAAACATAAGTTGTTTTACTAAAACAATTCTTAAATTGGGTTATACAAGTCATATTTTAGACTATAAATATTAGTTATAAAGATAAAAATATTTCCTACATCATCATATTTTTTTATAATTTTTAGACATTAAATAAATTAAATTATTTATGACACTATGATGATGAAGCTATTACCTCATTAATTAATGATTTAAATAAAATGAAAATATAATGTAAAATCTACGACTTACACTTGCATAAACCTATTGGATGAATATATTTCGAACCCTTATCACCTTATCCTAGAAATATATATGTTTGGGACCTTTAGAATCTGAAAAAGCATTTCATAATAAAGTAACATTTCAATCTTTCCAAGAGTGCCCCTTCTCTCCTCTTATAAAAGGCCCCAACCACTACCACCTTACTCAAACCTTCAAAGCATTTTGGCTCGGCCAACCTCTGCCCAAATACCCTCCCAAATACCATATCTTACTCCTAGAATCCCCAATTTGGGCATAATTCTTACCAAGTAAGCCTTTGGATCAAATCAAAAAGAGTTAACCGATTTTATGGTAATGAATTCTCTAATGTTGTTTTTTTATTTTACTTCTCCAACCCCTTAAACTCTTTCTATTCCTTTCTTTTGTAACAAAACCAGTATCAAAAATATACTAGGATGTTTTTATGATATTTATTTGTTTTACATTTACACACACATTCGTCTAATGGTTAAAGAACATACTGTTTCTGTGGGTGGCGAAATACTGCCTCACGAAACGATGATTGTTCAATATTCATTTATCACCTCTAATGGTGGCCATTTTGATGAAACTATTTTCATATATGATATATATATTATGTTTATGTTTTCCTTATTATTCTTTATTTCTCATTTTTGTCTTACATTATGATTTCCATTATGGGTAAACGCGATAATTCCATTTTAGGAAGTGCGGAATACCGCCCACTCAAAGTGATTTGAATCGTTAATGCCATATGTGGGATGTATAAAGAATGGAGTAAATGGTATTATATATTATATTATACTGTAATTATAGTATAACTTTATATAATTATAATTTCATTCCATTAAATACGAAATAGAAATGAAAGTAGAGTTCATGCTTACGTACGACTTACCGTCTCCATGAACGGTGCATTTCATTTCTTACCTCTAAATGTTATGTAATATTATGAATGAATGTATATAATGGATATATATGATATATATGATATCTAAATCATGAATATAGTTATGGATATAATGGATATATTACCACATGAACAAAGTGTAATTATAAGAAGTTTAGTTTTGACTCAAGTACCTAAGATCGTCAAAACGACCGTTATTCACATAAATAATTACATAATGTTCATAACATGGTAATATGTGATATTAGATGAATAATAAACTTGAAAAAGGTTCTTAAAAAATTATAAAATAACTCTAGTTTATTATTCAGGAGATCAAAGAACGGACGAGTGAATTCGGACAAGAGGTAAGGGAACTTCTTAACCCAATTTCCATTCTTTGTGTTAATCTCCTATTTTAAAATTATGTCATGATATTATTATGTCCTATATTGTATTTATAATTTCATTATTTTTACATATAGTGAATACACATAACAGATCTATTTTTTTTAAATGATATTTTTAATGGACTTCGTCTCAATCTACATTCATGGGGGCATATTTTGTTTTATACACAATTTTTTTTATACGGTGTATAAACCCCTTTGAGATTTAAATTTATTCAAAAGGTTACTTTTTATACAAAGAATTTTATTAAATGACAAAAAGGAATTTTTTTCTTGTCGTACGTATGCAGAGACAACGACTTCTCCACTGTCGTGACCATCATTTGAGTTCCGGCTACCTCTACAATCCATAACTTTTTTTTAAAATGAAAAGTAAATAAAATGTTTTAATTTTATTTTGGTATTGAAAATGGTTTTGATAATATTTTTATTATATCAATGTGTTGTATTGATATCTTGTGATTGAAATGTGGAAATGTTATGTTTCCTTTATGCATGTTTTATGTGATATGATTATGTTATGATTTATGATATGTTTAAACCTGTTCATATGAGGAATGCATTGGACTTAATAAGTGATGGGTGGAGCCCGCTATAGCTCCTCGATGCATCGGTAGGTCTCATGAGACAAACTAGTGTCTTGACACGAGTCCTTCACAAAATCATATTTGTGGTCTTGGCACGAGGCCTTGGATACGTGGATATGATAGTATGGAATTATGCATTCCATCATTATGAAAGTGGTTATTGATTTTCCATGTGATTATTAGACTAGTATAATATCCAGGTGAGTAATTAAATGGCATTATTTAATTTCATTTTTCCCATGTTATTCTGAAGTTCATGTTTAAATAGAATTTTGTTTTAGTTATACATTTCCTTAAATGTTAATGAATATTTATGAAAGCTTCCGAAATATTGTTATCCTTACAGAGCATCTGAGCTCACCCCTTTCAATGTTTTAATATTTTCCAGGATGTGAAGAAGTATTTTTTGAATGACCTGCAGGGATAGTCAGAAGAGGATATGAGTGTGGACTATGGAGACTTTGTTATTGTAGTTTTTCACTTTATGATGTAATGTAACGTTTATGAATGTATCTAGTGTTTCCAAAGCTACTAAATTGTTCGGTCTTTCGTGACTTGAACTTTTGTGATCATGCCAATGTTACGAAGTAATGCACCGACCTTGGGTAACTGGGGTCGAGGCATTACATTTGGTATCAGAGGTAGTTTAGTACTAACCTTTGAAGCTAGATTTAGATAAACTCTGATTATAGCACACAACCCAAAGATAAACTTTAAGGATTAGTATAGAAGGACTTCTATAATTTTGGTAATACAGAGATTTTGTGAGTTTTCCGAGAAATACATCCCTGTCTGGGTACGAGCAGGAAGAGGCGGCTCTGGCACAGATGTACCTAGGGGTAAATCCTAAAAACACCGCTTTGAGGTAGACTCGAACGAGAACTGGTGCACGACAACGGGCCTTGCTTCACTCTTGGTTACAACACTCCTGGGGGATATGCTTAGTATAATTCTCATTTTATTTACAAACTACTATGAAGGGTTATGAGTATATACTTCCTCGAAGAAAACATTTTTATGATTATGGATTATATCCATAAATACGTCAAATTAAGTTAAGTGTTTTGCAAGTTTGTTATTATTTATTTCGATTCATAAACTAACCTAGTTTCTGCCATTGTATATAAATGGCGCCCAGTAGAAGGAATGTGAAATCCATTAATACGTATGATCCAAAGAGTAAGAAGGAACATATCTTTCACGGTATTAAGCCAATATTTAGAAGGGAAATAGTCTCCCATGTGTTCTCAACATATGAAGAAATAGTATCATGTGTTAACAAGATAAGTATAGATTTCTCTAAGTCTTATGGATTTGAAGGGATGAAAGAGAAGAAAAGGATGGAAGAGAGAATGATGGATAAAGGGATGAGGGAAAAGAAGAATTTTCCAATATGTGATTACTGTGTGAAGAATCACCTTGAAACATGCCTGAAGGGAATGGGAGTTTGTTATAAGTGTGGCGAGAAAGGACACCAAGTGCATGATTGCAAGGGTAAGAAAAAGGTTTCAAATGTACAATTCTTCATCTTCAAGGATTGGGGACACTACGCAAACCAATGTTCAAATCATCAGAGTGTGCCCCAAATGATGTTATTGGTTAATAATCAAGTTATGATACTACCACAGATGAGGAGGAATGATTAGAGTTCTTATTTTGTTATTAAATAATTTTGTCATTTGAGTGTTGTATCAATGATGTACTAGTTATAATAATTATGGAGTATATAAGGATTGTACTGCAGTACTATTTCATCAAGGACTTGATATTGTGTGGAACCAAGAAAAGTGACTCCATAGCAGGTTAAAATTTTGGAAAATATATGGTTGAGAGAAAGATAAACCATAATATGGTTCTGATACCTAGATAGTGATTTTGGAATAATACATGATTCATTTGGATAAATTATATTGGATATTCTTAACATCCTTGAAACTGATTAATTATTTGTATATATTTTTGGATAGAAGGAGTATATCTAGTATTCTATAAGGAATAAGGGATCATGAATGTATTTAATAAGGATTTATGGTAATTTAGTATGTTGCAGTGTTTTAAAAGAATACATTATGAAGTTGTTCACATGTTTTTACGTGGAAAAGACGGTCTTCATTATGTTTACCTTCTATATAAAATTTGGACTGTGAGTTGGAAAGAAGTATTTTGGATAACTATAAAGGTTGGAACGGATTAAGTTGATCTTTGGATAGTATTTTTTAAGGTTAAACATTTCTAAAGATTATTTTTGGAATATTATAATACTATAGTTTTAGGAAAAGTACAACCTACAGGGTGGGGCATAACCCATCGCGTCGGACAAAGATGCTGGAATCGAACCTACAACCATAGTGTGACATGCCTTTATTACCTACCACTAGCCTACAGGAAGTCCTTGGTTATTACAAAAAGATTTCCTAATCTAAACGGTATGTGTGAATATTTGGAACCTTATACAATTATGATAAATAAAATATTTTCGAGTTCTATTACCTTTTAGAGTGAAAGATGGGTTTGTGGTAAAAATTTATTAAAGAATTAAAGTATACATGACCAGTATGTATATTCCCTTATGTTCTTAGTAAATCTCCTAAATAAATTCCTCAACTTTATAAAAGTTAACATAAAACAAAAACATTGTTGGTTAACTTTTCCAACTGGGGATTCAATGACCGTTTAACCAATCACAAGTTTGTGATTTTATTATGGATAAATTTCTCCTAATCCAGTTTTCTTTAACTCTCCATCAAACGGCGATGGTTTGTTTTTCTTCCATATCCATATTTTCATAGAATCCTATTATGGGCTATCTCAGGTGACCTTTGTACTTATCATTATTTATTTTAATGTTATATTCTTATTAACCATATTTCCGATGTGGGGTTTCCACAAAGGTATTTTCTAATTTCAACCTTTTATTTTCAAAGAAAAATTTCAAATTGCTTGGATGAAATTTATTGAAGGAGGGGAGAATGTAACACCCCGAGCTTCCACGATATGCCTCTCTTTCAATAATGCAATAGCTTGCATTGTATGCATGTTCTAGTTCTAAAACATCGCGACTAATCAATATAGCCATTATGAATATTAATAACCACTTTTTAAAATTATAGAAATATTAGATTTCGATATGGACTTCATTTTTGTATTCGTAATATCGAAATTATCCTATGTTGAATTTTTTGTAATTTTCTGAGAACTTTCAATTTTTTATGAATAGTGAAAAATACTTAAATTTTTTTTTAATCAAAATAATTTATAGTGATAAATTATAATATTGAGTGGTTTTAATGTATAATTGAAATATATTATTACCATTATATCCAATGGTGGTCATTATATTTAATTTCACTTTGAAATTGGACATAAACAATTGTCAATCTTTTGATATATATTGTTTCTAAAAAACACGCTATTTGTTGTGACTGCGGGAATTAATTATGAAATTAATTAATGAAACTTATATGTTTGTAATTTTGTAAAATAGACATCATTTATGAAATTGGAATATCAATTATATCTTAGGGTGAAATTTTGGCATTTTTCTGAAAAACATCATTTTTTGATGAATAGTGAAACCACTAAGTGGTAGTTAAAAAACAGATTTTTCGTTTAAATGAAACATTACCACTTCCGTGTTTTGATTTCCAAAAATCCGACATACATGGTTTTCATTAGGATGTAAAATGTGGTTCAATGGGATTAAAAAACATTTTGGTGAATAGTAACTTTTACGTTTAATTAATCGTGATTAAAGGTAATTAGTGAAATTTAATGTAAAAATGATATTATAAAAATATGAAAATACCTTTACACTTATCCTACCCCTATTGGATGTGTCATGTCCAACCAAGACAATCCATGGGTATACATGGGGACCCCATGGAGCCACATTGGTAGGAAAATGACATAAATAATTTTTATTTAATGTTAAAATAAAAATGTCACAAACAAGAGTTATTTTACTAAAACTATTTTTAAATTGGGTTATAGCAGTCATATTTGAAACTATAAATATTAATAAGAAAGATAAAAATATTTCCTACATGATGATATTTGTTTTATAATTTTTAGACATTAAATAAATTAAATTATTAATGACACCATGATGATGCAGCGACTACCACATTAATTAACTATTTAAATAAAAAGAAAATATAATGTAAAATCTATTACGTACACTTGTCAAAAACCTATTGGATGAATACATTTCGAACCCTTATCACCTTATCCTAGAAATATATAAGTGTGGGACCTTTATAATCCAAAAAACATTTCATAATAAATTAACATTTCAATCTTTCCAAGAGTTCCCCTTCCCTCCTCTTATAAAAGGCCCCCACCACTATCACCATACTCACACCGTCAAAGCCTTTTGGATGGGCCATCCTCTGCCCAAATACTCTCCGAACTTCCATCTATTACTCCTAGAAGCCTCACTTTGGTCAGAATTATTCTCATGGAAGCCTTTGGATCAAATCAAAAATAGTTACCCGATTTTAAGGTAATGTCTTCTCTAATGTTGTTTTGTTTTATTTTGCTTCTCCAACCACTTAAAATATTTTTATTCATTTCTTTTGTAACAAAAAAAGTATCTATAATAAACTAGGATGTTGTTATGATAAGTATTTGTTTTACACTTATGCACACCTTCGTCTAATGGTTAATGAACATACAGTTTTTGTGGGTGGTGAAATACTGCCTCACGAAACGATGATTGTTCAATATTCTTTTATCACCTCTAATGGGGGACATTTTGATGTCACTATTTTCATATATGATATATATATAGTGTTTCGGTTTTCCTTATGATTCTTTATTTCACATTTTTGGCATACTTTATGATTTCCATTATGGGTAAACGTGATAATTTCATTTTAGAAAGTGCGGACTACCGCCCCCTCAAAGTGATTTGAATCGTTAATGCCATATGTGGGATGTATAAAGGATGGAGTAAATGTTATTATACATTATATTATACTAGAATTATAGTATAATTTTATATAATTATAATTTCATTCCATTAAATATGAAATAGAAATGAAAGTGGCGTTCATGCATACGTACGACTTACCGTCTCCATAAACGGTGCATTTCATTTCGTACCTATAAATGTTATGTAATATTATGAATGAATGTATATAACAGATATATATGATATATATGATATATATTATATCTAAATCATGAATATAATTCTGGATATATTGGATATATTACCACATGAACAAAGTGTAATTATAAGAAGTCTAGTTTTGACTCAATCACCTAAGATCGTCCAAACGAATGTTATTAACATAAATAATTACATAATGTTCACAACATGGTAATAAGTGATATAAAATGAATAATAAACTTGAAAAAGGTTCTTAAGAAATTATAAATTAACTCTAGTTTATTATTCAGGAGATCAAAGAACGGTCGAGTGAATTCGGACACGAGGTAAGGGAACTTCTTAACCCAATTTCCATTCTATGGGTTAATCTCCTATTTTAAAATTGTGTCATGATATTATTATGTCCTATCTTGTATTTATACTTTCTTTATGTGTACATATAGTGAATAAACATAATAGATCTATTTTATTTAAAAAAATGATATTTTTAATGGACTTCATCTCAATCTCCATTCATTGAGGCATATTTTATTTTATACACAAATTCCTTTTATAGGGTGTATAAACGCCTTTGACTTTTACATTTATTCAAAAGGAATATTTTTATACAAAATGTTTTACTAAACGAAAAAAGGAAAGTTTTTCTTGTCGTACGTATGTGGCGACAATGAATTCTCCGCCGCTGTGACCATTATTTGAGTTTCGGCTTCCTCTAGAAGCCATAACTATTTTTTAAATGAAATGTAAATAAAATGTTTTAATTTTATTTTGGTATTGAAAATGTTTTTGATAATGTTTTTATTATATCAATGTGTTGTGTTTATATCTTGTGATTGAAATGTGGAAATGTTATGCTTCCATTATGAATGTTTTATGTGATATGATTAGGTTATGGTTTATGATATGTTTAAACATTTTCAAATGAGGAACACATTGACTTAATAAGTGACGGGTGGAGCCAGCTATAGCTCCTCGATGCATTGGTAGGTCTCATGAGACAAACTAGTTTCTTGGCATGAGGCCTTGACAAAATCTTATTTGTGTTCTTGGCACGGGGCATTGGCTACATGGGTATGATAGTCTGGCATTATGTATTCTATCATTATGAAAGTGGTTATTGATTTTTCAAGTGATTATTCGACTAGTAGAATATTCATTGAGTAAGTAAATGGAATTATTTAATTTTATTTTTTCCATATTATGCTGAAGTTCAAGTTTAAAAGGTATTTTGTTTTAGTTATACATTTCCTTAAATGTTAATGTTTATTTATGAAAGCTTCTGAAATATTGTTATCCTTAATGAGAATCTGAGCTCACCCCTTTCAATGTTAAAATATTTTCCAGGATGTGAAGAAGTATTTTATGAATGACCTAATCGGATAGTCAGAATAGGATTTTAGTGTGGACTATGGAGACTTTGTTATTGTAGTTTTTCACTTTATGATGTAATGTAAGATTTATGAATGTATCTAGTGTTTCCAAGGATACTAAACTAATCGGCCTTTCGAGACATGATATTTTGTTATCATGCCAATGTTACTAAGTAATGCATCGACCTTGGGTAACTAGGGTCGGGGCATTACAACAGATGCTTGGGTAATCTAGAGAAGTTTTGCAGAAAGCGTCGCCTGAAGAAGTTACTGTGACCGAGAGATTCCAGTTCCTGACTGTGAGGAAGGGGATGGTTTAGCCATCAAAACCCCAGCCACAGGTCTTGGGGTGAAGCTCGCGCACAATTAGGAATTTAAAAGAGTGTGTGGAACCTTGGTCTGGTCCATGTTTTCATCCTTTTGAAGGGAAATGTCCAATGTTTTCTTGTTAAATTCTTCTCATCGTTGTAAGCTCATCCTTATTTTGGGTGTGTGATGAGCTCGTTCTACTACAATCCAAGTGGCCCCATTTTCTCTTGGTGTAGTTTCTAAATACTTTAGATTCATTGAAATGTGCCAGGTCTGTGACTAAACGAACCTGTTTTGATCTTCAGGATGGTCTCAACTGCGTATGTTAGGGAAATTTTCGGTTTTTTAAAATTAATGGGTGTCTTTTATGGGCCCTTTATTAGGACAGACACCTATATGTGGCTTTTCATTTACTGTGTTTGAGTTTTTTAGGTAATTCTATTTTCCAGTGTCTCAGTGTTCTAATTTGTTCCAGAATAGTTTTAATTCTAGTGGTGGAGTTGTTCCGTTATCTTTGGGACATTGGGATGAGTTTAGTTTGTGGAATTCCTGCATTTCCCCCCACCCTTGGGGTGGTGTGTTTGAGTTTAGAGGTCTCTGTGTTAGTAAATTTTTGTGGTGGGGATATCATTCACGTGTTCTCCACTCAACCTCGGACAATGATTGTACTCGAGTTGGTCGAGTGTGACTTTTGTTGGTAATGGTCACCCCAAGCCTCTCAGTTTCTTCTGGTTTTTCCTGGGCACGGACTCGAGTTATGCTAACTGTTAGCATGGTGAATTTCTGGGGGCAGAATGAGTTTGTGTTGGGGAGAATTGTCACACCCGTTTTTAGTCATTTTATTTTATTTATTTCTCTTGGCGTTGGGTGTTTTTTCGTGAGTGCGGGTGAGTCCCGGTATTAATTTTTAATGTTGGGATGAGTTTATGGATTGGCATAGTGCGTGAACACCATGCGTTTAAGACATGCAGTCCACTTGGGCATGTGCTTCCCACTTGGGTACGTGTAGCCCGCTTGCAGTCCGCTTGGGTGCCGTATGTTGTGAGAATACCGCACGGTCATCCAGTTTTAACGTTATTATATTAGTTGGTTGAGCAGATAAATAAATAAATAATTATACATACATATGTTTATGTTTTAACGTTATGGGTATATATATATATGTTTATAGGTGTATATATGTTTATATGTATATATATATATATATGTTCATATGTTTGTATATATATATATATGTGTGTGTGTTTATATTTTTAAGTGGTTTTATTATTATAAATGTTTTGATTATAATTATTATTATTATTAAAATTTACTAATTATTATTATTATTATTTATTAATGTTAAAAAAATTACAAAACCTAGGGGGGTCGCTGCACACCCCACCCCCCTTCTTCTCCCTCGTGTAGCGGCGCACACCGCCCCACGCAGCCACCCTCTCCTCCAGTGAAGCCGCCCCTCACGGACCCCCTCTCTTCTGGTGATGTCGCCCAACACGGACCCCCTCTCCTCCGGTGAAGCTGCCCTGCACGACCCCCTCTCCTCCGTAGTAGATGCCCAGCGCGGACCCCCTTTCCTCCGGTGATGCCACCACCCGCTGCGCCCCCCTCTCCTCCAACAGTCGCTGTGTCCATCGAGACGCCTACCCCCTTACTATCGGCACCGCCCCACACACACCCTGTCCAGCTGTTCTGTGCCACCAGGTCCGAATGCCCTGACCCCACTCCTCTATGCACCCCTCACCCCTCCAGCAACCTCCGGCCGCTGTCTGACCCCCTGCCAGTGCCGCCCCTTTTGGCGCTGTTCAGGTTTTCCCCCACACCCAGCCAGCGTCGTCCTAGTGAGCGTGCACCCTTTCGGTGTCATTCCGTCCATCGCACGGACTGCCAGTGTCGTTCCAGCCAGCCCACACCATGCATGTGTTGTCCCGACCTTCTCTCATCCCTCGCTGGTGTCTTCGCTGGCCATTCCCTGTTCTGTGTAACTTGTCAGGTTGAGCGCTCCTCCACACCAAGGTGAGGGTTACATTTTTTTTATTTGTTCGGTTTTTATTTATTTATTTATTTATTTTTATCATTTTTTATTTTTTTTCATGTCGATTTGATTCACCTGCACTGATGTCGAGGTGGGTTTTGTGCTGTTTACTCGTTTGGATTTTTTTGAGTCCAGGATTCTGCGTTTTTAGTTGTTTTTCTATTGTTACAGCGGGTTGGTGAGAAAAATATGCGATACCTCAGTCAGCAGGTTGCGCAGGCATGAGTGCTAGTGCGAGGCACGTCGTGTAGTCATGTCGGAGCTGTGTTTTGAGGTAGCATTCCCTAATTCACTTATCGTTAGGTTTAGAAATATTAATTTCTTGTTATTTATTTAAATTATAGTAAAGTAGAAATAAAACAAAATATTTATTTTTAGAATAATCATTTGCTACAAATGAAACTGTTTATTCTTGTGCATTGAAATGAAATTATTTTTCTTGATGAACTGTTCCATTATGGTGGAAATGATGTTTGCATTTTTAAAATTTTATTTCAGAAATTTTCAAGTGTTTTTTTGGTTTGAGGTGAAATGTTTCTTTGATAAAAAATGGTGTTTTATTGAATATTGGTTTGACATGTTAATGAATGTGTTGGTTCCACTATGAGAAACACATAAAGTCTAGGATGGCACTTTTAAAAGGATTTTGAATAGATTTTGATGAATGTACCTCGGGATCGGTACAACTAAAGGCCCAGTGGACATTTTTTGATAATTATTGTGAATGGGTGATGTGTGAAATCTATCCAAGGCCCATTTGGAATTTTGAAATGATTTTTGTTAAATCCCATCTTGGGCTGGGTTCCTTGACTAGTTCCGATCCATGTTATTGGGAGGGTCCTCGGTATGGGACCTCCCTTGTGAAATGTATATCGATGGTAGGGGACTACCCTTGACGTGGATGAGGTGGTTCTGGATTGCGTGATGTGCTGGGATAATATATTTATATGCTTTACATGTGTTTGAATTGTATGGAACACCCTCCTTAGGACTATACATGGGAACCTGGCATAGTGAGTGAATCCACTGAGAACGATTGCTGCACTAGTTTAGATTATGCACTGGCCAGTGGACCCATAACAAAGGAATACTGTGTTTTTGCTACTATAGGGATTGTGCCCCTCAGTTAGGCAATGTAGGGATATACCGATCGTTAGGGAATTATGACATCATCGAGTTAGGGCATGCCTTCAGGAGGAGTCAGATGTATAGTATGTTTGAGATTCTTCACGATCTCCTAGGTTCGACCCATGTTTCCATTAGTGCTTATTTGATTGTGGTAGATAGTCGAGGTGGCTAGTTCGGTTGATGGCCCTCTTATGTTACTTTTACATTTTCCTCGTTGTGTGCGGTGTGTGGTTTTTCCTCTTGGATAAAAAAGAAAATTTTGGATTTTAAATTGGTGGAGAAAAACGTTTTAAAAATGTAATGCACATTTCCCTTTTATCATTAAAACTTGTTATTTTTACTTTGAATAACGACAATGGACTGTTAATAGTTTTAGAAATGAAAAGTTTATGTGAAACCCATATTTTAGGTAATGTAGTTCAAACCTGAAATTAATAGATTCTTTATTTAATGGTAGTGCTTTGGGAAAAGATTTATCAAGCTATCCTACTGAGTTCTAATACTCATGCCTATAGTGTTTTCTTGCTTTTTGTTCTGTTGTAGGTTCCATCTTCAGTTGTCCACCTTGAGCAATATTGTTTGTGGTTTTGGAGGGTGACCCAAGGGGTCATGTAGAGTTTTGGTCTTGGTCAGGTTATTGGCTTTGTTGGTTGTTCTTTATTTATATTCATTTGTTCTATTTTTATTTATGATTTTTAGTTATTATTATTTTTTCTTTTGTGCCAAATCATTACCAAATTTTTAATTTTCATACCCGACACTGGTTGCCATCCCGTGGGGATTGGGAATGCCCCTCGGCCCTTGTCGCAACCCGACTCGTGTGACCGGTTCAGGGTCAACCCGGGTTGGTTCGTGACAATGAGATACCAAACTGTCCCCCAACTTTGCAGCCTGCAATATAGATTGGTTCTATTTCTGAATAAAAGGTGGAGTATAAGAACATATTAAAAGGTAACCACCCTACTGATAAACCCTTTTTTGACAAAAGAAATGAGATACAGGTGATGCCCTCTATCCCCCTATTTGCTATCAATTACCAAATTCACAATTCAAGTAAGATAGATGAAGATGGAGTCATTAACACCTATAAGGAGGACAATGTTGATTGTACTGTCTTACAACATTCAAAACAGGTGATAAAGGATGATAATTAAAAGGCGAAAAAAATTTATTTTTTAGAAGAGATTTATCAAGAAAGTTCCTGGAAACAGGACAATGGGAAAATAGGATACCTTGCAGGAAGTTGTGGATAAAGAAATGGAATAACGGACTGGTCTACTTCAAAAGATGAGTTAAAAATTGAATTTTCTTACTGAGATGACACAAACATCAATACTCTTCCTCAATAGGAAAAAAATGGAATATCTTCACAATAGAGTTCATAGTGGAGGAATAGGTAGACGAGTGGATTGGAGTGATTTACGAGATGCATAGCACAATATTGCATATAAGATTAGGAAGAAACTAGGCACCTCGTGATGAGTCCATTGATGACTTCTGTGAACATTCATGTGCATGTCCTTATTTCTATAGTGTTTTCTTTTTCAATAAAAGGGATTTTCCCAACCTTTTAATAAATGTTTATGATATTTAAAAAATATTTTTTTTCGAAAACACACATCATAAAGGTTAATTGAAATTCATCTTAAAAGTTGAAAGGGTAAATATTATGTTTATCGTTAATAACAGAAAAATGTTTTTCCATATAAGTGAATATTGGCATGACTTGAAAATATGTAAATTCCTGAAAATCATAAATATATAAGGATAGTCATAGTGATCATAGATAATCAACATGTGAATGATCAATAAAATGATAATGAATAGAAAAACATAAATATGATATCTATATGATGGTAATAAGATGCACATTCATTTCATGATTGTTTCACAAAACATTATAAATTATGTTTTTATTGTGATAGATAACAGAATAAAACATACACATGTAATATAATATTATTTCATAATCACAATTTTATCCTTTTTTCATCAATCAATTTTCACTTCACTTCTTATTCTACTAATGTAATATCCAAAATGAATTTCTATCCTTGAAGCACTAAAATTAAATTTAAATTGGTCACAATATCCCTAAAGGGTTGATATGCAATTTTATATGTCTATAAATATTTACCAAAATCCGTATGATCAGAAAATTTTATAAAATATAATAAATTATTTTCTAAAACATTGTTAGTACATGAAAAGTTATACATAATTGATATAATAAGTAATTACCCAAAGTACCCCACCAAAATTCATCGGACCAAATTCAAATCCCAAAATAAAAAATATTTTTTTGAATATTTATCCAAAAGAAACACAAATTTGTTAGTAATGAAACATACCAAACCAATGTTTACATTGATCATATATTCTCTTAAGACGCACTACAATCTTGAATCACTCTATAAAATTAATGAAATGTATGTTATTGATTATATTCTATTAATCAAAAAATGTAGTAAACCCCATAATAAATTACATTGTCCACAAATCACTCTCTATTATCAAAGAGACATTTACTATACCATTTAATTCATCAATTTCAAAATCATTTTTATCCCAACTAATCATTATTTACTCATATTTCAGAATATATTATGTTCACATATTCATTATTCTGGTATTATCAAAATATATCACCATACAAATAACTCCCATTTCTAACTTATCAGTTCTATTCAACATATTCATTACAATTATTAAATAATTAATGTTATAGTTCAATACTTATATTTTCCATTATTCATATCAATGGAATATCATCTAGGAGATAATTATAAAATATAATTCATTAATCTAAGTACAAAATTGCACAATTCAAAGTAGTTTGTAGTATTAATTTAATAATGACGATGATCCATTAGCTTATGACAATGTACATTCCATTAACACTTATATAATTATTTTATATAGTTCCCTATATCTTTATAATTGATTGATTGAAGATTAACGGTGTATTTTTTACCTTGTCATTCAAACTCATTATGTCCTTGCTCTGCACACTTGACAAAAATTACCATACCATTTAAAAATGTAAAAGTGTGTTTCCCCACCAATGTATCAATTGATAGAAAATAATTATTTATCTTCTTCAACATATCAATTTATACCCTTTTATTCTATTTTTATTTTACCTCCACTCAAATCCATAAGTCCAAGAGAATTTCTTTTCTACCATGAATTCACATGATTCTTTCCATGAAACAAGTTAGTCACAATCTGACCTAGCTCCCAACCCAGTTTACCGCAAGGATAAATGGGCATTCTCGATCCCCATGGGCTGGTAACCAGTGCCAATGATCCAAATAATGTATTTTGGACTTATTAATCTTATAAAATGTTTATAAAAAAATAATTTGAAAATACTGGCAACATGAAAAAAAATAAAACAATGGAGTGAAACATACGTCATGTTACCTTGTGGGTCACCACTGAACACAAAACCACACTCTCTCCAAGGGTGACCCAAACTAGACTATCGTAAAACATAAAAATACAGTAGTAATGTGAACCATGATTCTCAGATTAAATTACAGGGATAAACAATACCTTATGCCATTTCCATTAATAAGAAACCCAATCCTGTTAGATTAGAAATAAGGTATATTAAAATATATTTTTTTCATTCCATTCAACATCAGTTCAATTGTTTACATTTTCTTGTAAAGAATTTATATTCCCCTAAATTATCAATATTGTTTCCTTGAATGAATTAACCATTTCACAATTGTGAAATAATGTATGAAATGATAGATATATAAATCATAACAAAATCACAATGTGAAACCCCAATGTAGCTAGTGTTAGTTGGGGATCTTGTATCCTCTTACCATAGTGAAAAATGCCTTTCAAATGAATACCATTAACATTCTCATGTATGATACACAAGAAGCATAAATCATAATGGAGAAGTGGTATCCAATCAACACAATAGATTAGTTAGTGTGGTATAATCAATCCTGCTTGACGAAACTGGGAAGAACCACTTCTGAATAATCTAGTGTGTTATTCCATGTTTTCCCGTATAGGTACATAGGGTTTCCATTGTAATATATTTAAAATTGTGGTAAGGTATTATTAATAAAACAAAAATGAAAATAATTATTTTTTTTGTGAAGAACTCGTTCATCCTCTCACTGATGATCACTCTAGGTATGCGTTTTCCGCTTTCTACATCACACAACAATGCACAAGCCTTTACACAGGGAACATATCTCAAATATCATAAGGAAACTTGAATTAAATTTCTAAAACTAATGGGAACAACTCAATATGGGGTTTTCACTTTCACAATTCATTTTTCAAGAATAAAAATAGGCACTGTTATATTTCAAGGAATACATTTGTTTTAATAAAAAATATTCACCAAACACTTTTAATTAGAAAATTCTTTAGAAACTAAAATTGAAAACCAATGTACCACACACGTAATGAAAATTCTGAAATCATTCCTAAACTAAAGTAAACCTTCTGAGAAAAAAACTACCAATTAATCTCAAATTCACACCCAAATCTATGTTCCTTTCCAAACATCCCAAAACATGAGATTTCAAATTTTCATTTATAAATAACTCACAAACCCATGTTAAATTAATTCAACATTCAAAAATAATATTAAAAAGACAAAAAATATGGGTAATACCAACCACACACCAAACACCATTTCTGAAAACACCTTTATGAATTTTTAGTGTGAAGAATTCAAAATCTATCCTGGAAGCGTACATGAATGAAGAATATATATTTAAAATCGTAAGGGTAAACCACAAAAAAATAGGGTAATGTAAAACACTAGACATCTTCATCACTTCTCCTAGCATGAGTAAACTTATTAATATAAAAAATAATCCTTAAAACATTCAAGCTGTTAAGGAATTCAAGGTAAATATCTAGACATTGGGGACCTACCGCATGGTGGAACCAAACCGAACATTTTGACCTTTGAACTCTCTATATAAAAGTTATTGCTCCCCCCTAATGTATATGCACTTTAACATACATATAAGGACACATGGACCCTATACACACATCTTCATGGTATAAACACGTGAAAGGGGATCCTTACATATATGAATATATGTATATACTTGTATCCACTCACCTTTATATTTATTATCATATATATACATAGAAACACCTAGCCCAATACATGTATATTCACTTCCACGGATGATCATATATGTATCATGGGAACCTAGATATATATAAATATATACATACCTATAGAAATGCAGGAGATTTTCCTCAGACCATGGACTCGAAACATGAACGTAGTTTCTAATTTAATACACCATCAATACAAGGGGACATATAACACCCAAAAGATAAAAAATAAATAGTGTTGAACCACAAATCATATTAAAATTTTTACCTTATATAGATACGACAACCCGAATCAATGAACACCACTTCCCCATTAGAATTAGTTACTGAAACACCTCCCCAAAGGTCCAAAGGGACCATCTGCAAAACCTATTGAAGGAAGAGATAGAATGAAACATCAATCCTAACTCTATGGTTTGGGTTGAAAAAATATTGCAATGGGGAGACCTCAAATCAACCAGAAATAGTAGGAGAAGAGGGGAGAAACCCATACCTTGTAGAATCAGACAAAATTAATGTTAAAAATTGGTTGAAATCTAAGACAAATAGGGAGCTTTAATGTTCGTATCATGTTTGGAAAGGGCTCGGCTAGGGTGGTCATGTGGCGGTGTGAGGGCGGTTTGAGGGAGATCAGGGCAGTGTGAGGGTGGTCACTGAATGGTGAGTTGGGATCTCTCTTAGGGTAGGGGGAGCAGTGCACACCAAGGGTGCAACTATTCTATGATATGTGCAATTGATAGAAAGAAGATAAGAAGAAAATTAGAAATATAGAAAGGAAGAAATGAAATCAAAAAAAAATAAGAAAACCCTAAAATAAGTTCTATAATAATAATAATAAAAGCAACAATAATTATACATAATAATAAAAAGGTTAATAATAATAATATTATTATAATTATTTTTATTAATAATAAAATTAATAATTTCATTCATATTTTCTTATATTATCTGACTTTAATTATGATACTTATTTTATAGATTTATTATTCACACAATGCAGGCTGCATGATTAAATAGGGGAATCCACCCAGTTGTGATTGTGCCCTACTTGTGCGTCAGACACAATCTATTCCCAAAAATTCATTTATTATAAAAAAATTCCCTCTAAGACTCAACCCAAACCTCAATTAAACTATCCAACTCTACAAAATAATAAATTAATATAACTTTTAAAAGTAGGGGTGTGAAAATTCTCTCCACCAATACACATTATTCCCCATGAAATACATATCGATGTTTATTGGATGATAATAACCAGTACTCCTTATCTGCTAAAGGAGATTCCTGACAAAAAAATTGAGAGTGAGGCATGGTAATAACAATTAAAAAAATGACCCATAAATTAGGCTCATGGGACCAAAATGAAATCCATCCTAAATGTAACCTTCCCCAAAAAGTGAAATCACATTCAGTTGATCAATAAATTTATATGATATTCCCAAAATCCAAAATACAACCTCTTATGTCTAACACCCTAGAAATATCTAAATGATACCCACTCCGCAATCCTAAAATCATAATCATGAATTAAACTACAACTTGATAAATACTCTTGTGATTTTAATTAAATGAAACTGTGTGGTGTTATTTAGTACCAAGTCATCACCTATAACCAATTCGACAACAAGAACATAACCGAATTACAAATTATTGGAGGCTCGAATAGACTACCTTACATAAAGAATATGCTACATAAAATCATTTTGGTTGAATATTAGTGAGACCCATGGTGGGTCTCTGCACTATAATTTTGAACTAGCTAAACTGACATGCATGAAACAACACGAAAAACCCAACTTGGTTAACTTGGGGCCTTCCTGATAACCAAAATCTCTCATCATAGGGGACCCGATTAAAGGAACTCCAAACAAATCAGAAGACACAAAACGAATCTCCACTCCCACAACATTAACATTCAAAAAATAATCCCAAAAAAAACTACATCAAAACAGTCTTATAAGTTTGGTCACGCATTTTAAACAACAAGAAAAGTCACATAAACAAGGTCAAAATCCTAGGGTTTGAAGAGAAATAGTCAACTATAACTCTTTCTAACGATTTATGAATCCTTAAACCCAAGTGTTTCATGACATAGAGATGAATTCTCCTTGTCTACAATCACTAAACAGAACCATTAATATGATTCTACCACACCAAAACCTTAATCTACCCCCACCTCCCACACTATAAACATAATTTAAACCAAGATCCTTTACACCCCTTAGGGTTTCTAGAAATTCACAAACTTCACTCTGAGACATTTTTCTATAGATGTGACAGTTGAATCATCTCATGCCTCTCAACAAGGCACTAAAACCCCATGAATATAACTTCTTCGTGTTTACATGAAACTAGGAAGTCATCCAAACAGAACCACTGAACACAACACATCCGTCTACCTATGATTCCCCAACAAGGAATTTTTGATCAACAAGGATATAGATGATGATAATGTGTCATTCCATTTACCTCATGCTTGGATTCAAAAAAATCTATAACATACATAATTATGTTTAATTAGGATATATCATCAATATAAAAGGCCAAAACAACATAGGCACAATTCCAGAAGCCTCTAGTTTACCCTAGATTTTCCATAAACATTAAATTTAGTATTTTGGTATGTTATGTAAGACTTTTGGAAGGTAATAAAATATGAAAACCTAATTTGTTTTAAAAAATTTATTTGAGTCCTTTTTCCATCCGTATAAAAGGTCATCACCTTCACCCATTAGTCAGGCCCCTCAAACCATTTTTGTTAATCCACTCTCTTCCCAAGTAGCCTCCCAAAAATCATATATTTTACATTGAATCCTCCCTTTGGGAAGAAACCTCTCAATAAATCCAATTCAAACAATCCATATGGAGTTACCTGATTAAGAGGTAATGTTTTCCGTAAATATCTTTTCCATTATTTTCATGCTACATCCCAAAAAATCATTTTATTACATTATCCTGTTTAAAAAATGTTATCATTCATATAGTTGAATGTTTTTATTCAATGGTTCTGACATAACCCCACACACACCACCATCTAATTGACGTTGAACATACTGTTTTTGTGTTTGGAAAACTACTGCCTCAAGAAAAAATTATTGGTCATTTATCTTTTACCCCCAATCATGGTGGCCATTATGATGGACAATATATTTATATTTGTAATATATTATATTTATTATTAATTTATTCTTTTTAATTCTTTTTTTTAAAAATATATTTTATAAATCCATTTGGTTTTAACAAGACAATATCGTTTGAGGAATTTTGGGTTACCGCCCATCAAAATGATTTGATTCGTTAACACACAAATGGAATGTATTAATGATGGGTTTATAGAAATTATATGATATAAATGATATATTAATTCACCTAGAATCTATATATATATATATAATCTTATATATAAATATTTCATTTACATAATTTTTTTTAATATGACAATAAAAATGGAAAACAACGTTCATTGTACGTACGACTTACCATCTTCATGAAATGTGTATTATATTACATACATAATTATGGTATATTTTATTATAATATAATTATACTAGATATACCTAAATTTTTTATAATTTTATAAATTCATTAATCTTGTAATAATCACGTGGATCCACAATTTATCAAATTAAGACACTTGCGATGAACCAAGAGAACGTTATACGAAGTGAAAATTTAACATTACTTCTTTTACAAGATGGTAATATGTAGTTATAATAAAATGATATATGGTAATATATGTAAAAATATTAATCCTTAAAATATTTATAATAAACATTTTTTTATTATATTACTATCATGAATGTGTATGAATAGAGTCAAGAAAATAGGTAAGGGGTTTTCATCTCACTTTTAATTTCTATGAGATACAAGTTATGTTTACCACTATATACTTTTGTTTAGTGTATGAGAATAAAATTATTGGATTATTTTAGTATTTTAATTAACTTAATGGTTATTCACATATCCATTTGATGGTATTTATTTCATGGGGTTTATGGTTCAAATGTTACTAAATCGGTAAAACAGTTTTGTCTCAATTTTTCTTCTTTAAGACTCGTGTTTTTATTATACACCTAAAATATATTTTGAGGGGAATGTATTTCTATTTTATATTATATTTCATGAATCTATTTATTTTAATGATATTAAATTACATATGTAATTTCTTTTCAGTAAATTGAGAGTACGATCTAATGTTACCATGTTATAAGTGTTTTTTAAACAACACAATCACTTTTTGAGATTGTTTACATTTATACATCCATTGATGAATTCTTATGTATCAAGAAAATCAATTTCATTCATTATACTATAGTTAAGAATTATATAATAATGTATTAGTACCATATATCGGCACATTAGTATATAAAATATTTAAAAAGTGTATTATGTAAGCTCAACATTACCTGCTCTTAAATGAAAAAATATGTGTATCATGAAACCAAGGTTTTCTAGTCACGGATTTCCAAAGAATAATTTATTAAAACCCTAGGATCATTAACATAGATTTTTACCCATAGGTATTTTACAAATATCATCAATGGAATATTCGTGCCCCTTTCGGAACAAGGAATCATTCTAACTATTTTACTCTGGAAAAATAATGTCCTTTTGACATTATTTGAAGTGTAAAAATTTTTATGTCATCTAGAAGATAAATTTTTAATGTTTAAAAGGATAAAATTTTTGAAAAAAAATTTTAATTGTCTTTTTCATGTAAAATTGTATTTAATATATTGTCAACCATATATTATATATATACATGGGAAAGAGTTTTAATTTTTTTCTTTTTTTATTATATATATAATTCAAAAACATTATCAATGAAATGGGATTAGAACCATTTTCATGATTATTTAATAAGATTTCATGAAAAAAAAATTCAAATTGATTTCATAATTTATTTATATTTTTTCAATGTAATTTCAGAAAATTATTTTGAAACCATTTTCATTCTTATTTTATATATTTTCATGAAAAATATTTTTTGAATATAATTTGAATCTTTTTTTAATTGTTTTTATGTAAAATGGGTTTTTAAATCATTTTTATGATCTTTTTATACGTATTAAAATGTTTCAAAAAGAAAATGGTTTTCAAAAAAATTCCTATTTTATAAGTTTTGAAGGTAAATATTTTTCAAATTTATTACATAAGATTCAATTAATTTTCTATGAAAATGATTTTCAATTGGTTTAGTGTATTAATAAACCTTTATCAATCATGAAGGGATATATTCCACATAATGAGATTTTAATATATCACTCAAAATTATTTCCGATCAATGATATAATCTAGTGGTGTTTTCACATTACTTTATGGAGAAATTTTTCATGATTCCATTCATATTATTTCATTGAATGGGTTATGTTTTGATGGAATGTTATTATTAAAACCATTTCTCATTCACATATTATATGATTTTGAAACCCTCTTCTTTTAACGGGTTATGTTTATTATGAAATGATTATGAAACCTATATATTTTAATAGGTTGTGATCCGATTACATGTTTAGGATACCCATTTCGTTTTATGGGTAATTATATATCTATTTAGGATTTTGTAGAACATGTATGTTTGATTTTAGTATGTGATGGGTAGGCCCTATATCTACCTCAAATAAGTTGGTTAAGGATTTATATAAAATGAGATAGACATTTATGGAATGACAGTTAACTTGTTTCTGGAATACATGGATGGAATGAGGGTTTACTCAATTCAGCAATACATGGCTAGAATGATGGTTTAAATGGATCAGTAATACAGTCTTGGAGGGAGGTATTACCCTATTTTTTGATATAGGGCTAGAATGAGGGTTTACTCAGTTCAATAATAAAGGGACGCAATAAGGGTTTACATGGTTTAGTAATACAGAGATTGAAGGAGGGTTTACTCTTTTAATAATACATGCTAAAGTGAGGGTTCACCTGGTTTAGTAATGGTATTTTTCCAATAGAATGGTATTGAATTTATTCCTTGGCTACTATGGGAATCAATATATTCTTATGTGTTTCCACAATTCCAGTTCTTATTCCTATGTAATGATTTCATGTATTATGTTCTATTTCTAATTCTTGTCATATAAACTACCAAGATTTTTACCCGGATTGACCTTAATGATATTTTATATGTAGATTATGGCGTTCTATTTTCATGACCACATTCTCATACCATTATTATCATGATTATTTTTACATGTAAACCCTTTTTTACCCTTACTGAGAATTTATGATCCCTCATTTCTTATGATTCATTTCTCAAGGATATAAAGGAATGTTTTATGTAGAAATACTAATAGAGGGTATCATTATGGTAGAAGTTCAAGTCATTTCACTAGGATAGAATATTTTGATTCTATGTTTCAAAAGAAACTAAACTATTATGGTCCACTGGAATGTTTTTTATAAATGTACTAGATATTTATCTATAATGATGTAAAATACATGTATGTTAATCTTGGTTAGCTATACGAAGACTGGATAAACCCATAACGTGATGTTTGGGTGAAATATACTATATAAAACTAGTTCAAGTATGAATGAGAGTGGGAACTTGAGAGGTGGTGTTGAACGTGGAAATGGCTCAGCTAGGGGGTCGTGAGGGCAACATGAGGGAGATAAGGGAAGCATGAGGGCGTCACGACAGAGATCAATGCAGTATAAGGAACATCCATAGTGGGTGAGAAGTGGAAAAACCAAGGAGGGATTAGAATTCTCTTAGGTTGGCGCACCATGATGAGAGTGGGAGGAGATAGAGAGAAGAGGGAATGAAAAGGGAAGAATGATTAGATATTAAATAAAAAAAATAAAACCCTTTATTATAGTCTAGTGTAATAATAATAATAATAATAATAATAATTTCAATACTTTAATAATAATAAAAATACATAATAATATTAATTTTATAAATAATAAAAAGAGTCATAATATTCATAAACAATATTTTCATTATTATGATTAATAGAATTTTTAATTTTTTTGTTGTTCTAAATTTTTTTTCTTTTCATTACTCATCCCATTAATTTATTTATTTTTAAACACTCGGCAGGTGACACGGTGAATTTGTTAATGATACTTAGTTTCGACAATAACCAAATTGTTCACCAAATGTTGTTTTGAAAAAAATTCATGTATCCGCAAAAACCTATATTTCTTATTTGGGCGTGGGCTAAAGCTAGGAAAAAATCTCCAAAGCCCAAAAATACTATATCCTTATTTTATAAGAATACAATATACTTATTTTAGAAGAATGTTCGTCAGGATAGTTTCCATTAATTTACTATCTTATATCCTTCAATTAAATATCCAATCATGGTATTTGGATTATGTTTGTAGTCCTTTTCATGTCATGTTATACTTATAAAATTTCTACATTCCAGAAATATTATTCTCTCCACTTTTTCTTAGACTGAATAATTTTCTCTCCAAATAAATTTTTTTTTTATCTGAATAGTATTTTTCTCTGTGGAGTAACATATAATCAATCAATTCCATGACCTATATTTCTCATCATATTTATTTTCTTTAATAAATGGTTACCATTGATTTGTATCCCCTATGAGTTGATAATCTACCAGGAATGATTTAATACATGAACAATGGTCATTAACATTTATATTTTGACATAATTTTCTTCTAAACCAATGCAAAATATGTTCTTGGTGACTTTTTTGTGTTAGTTTTTAATGAAACTGATTCTAAAAATTTAAAAACCATTATTTTTTGTGTATGTTTTTATTAAAATCATACCAATAATAACTATTTACTATATTTTTATCATTTTTATTCCTTTATTTGATTGGTGATGGACATAAACCAGAGTTACTGATAAAATTATATAGAGTTTGAATTTTAGTCTTCTTTAATAGTTGTATGCGGAGATTTTTTGGCATCATTTTTTTAGAACAGAACCTAAAAAGGATTCACATTATTCTTTTTACATTATTTTTTTATAAAAAAAATTCTTAAAATATCCATCAAGATATTTTTTGTTGTGACATTTTAAAAATGTTGACATCAAATTATTTTAAAACAATTGTTGTAGTCTTTTAAAAATAACTTACGCAAAAATATTTAAAAATTTATTTGTTGCATCACTTCCTGTGAAAACAGTTGCCAATAAATGAAATTAAATAAACTTTTTTAAAATTATATCCAGTGATTCGATGTGAACGGTTCTAGAGATAAAAAAATTATGGATTAAAAGTTATGGGCTACGAAACATAAACGTCTCTTAGAAAATTCATAAAGAAGTCTCAAATTCAATTTCAATAAATTTTTATCCATAACACTAATTTATCTCAAAGAACAATCAATATATATATTATTCAATTCTCTAAAACATTTTATAATATATTTTCTGATTATTAGCATTGGTTTTTTTAAAACTAACCCAATAAATAAGTTATTCAAAAATTTGGCATTAGTTTTGTTTAAAAATCGATGGAAAAAATATTTTTTTATTTTTTTCTATCAGTCTCATTAAAAGATGACGAAAAAATGATACAGATGGGTTTTTTTTGCATTAGTTTTAATAAAACAGATACTAAAAAACAAATGTAAATCCACTTTTGATTCGGTGAATAAAGATGCCAAAAAGTATCTTCAAATACACATGATTGTAATTTCAATTTTTTCCACAATGCACATTTCACTTTTTAAAATCCTAGATAAATTTAAATACAACAATATTAGAAATATTATTTTTACTATATATAACTAACTTTTTTTTCATTCAATATTCATTTTTAACTTCGTTAATTCATTCAAATTATCAATGCAACTTTGATCGATTATTTGACCACTTTTTTTATTCTAATAATTTTAAATGTTTATTTTTGTTTTCTGTCATTAGTAAACATATTGATAATATTACATATAATTATCAATTATTCAAATGATTGAGTTAGGAATATAGAAAATCCAAATGAGATTTACCAACTGAGGTGAATAATTCATTATCAATCATAGATTTCATTTTTTCATGGGTTATATACTAAATCTAAAAGTTATAGAAACTACTAAAATAAATGGAAAATTATTGAAGTCTTTATTAATTTTTATTTAATTTTTCATATTTAATTTTTTTTCATGTTTTTCATGTTGTATTAATATGAGTAGTATGTATCGAATCATTGATTATTCTATCTTTGAAGACCATAACTTCAAATCTGAAACTCCACAGTAGTTTTAATATTATTTAAATCGAAGCTTAGAAAATGATATAAAACATTGTTTTTTTATTCGTGTTAGTTTTTTTAACTCAACTTCATAAATATTTATTTTTTAACATTTTCAATCAGTTTCATTATAAACTGACATAGAAAATTTTACTGATGGGTATTTTTTATGTGTTTAAATAATTAAAAAAGTAAACCCTTTTGGGAGTCTGTTTATAAAAACCAAATCAAATTTTTATAATTTTTACATCATCAACTTCAATATTAGTTAAAAAGAAATATTTATTTGAAATTTTGTATTAGTTATTTTAAATATCATTACTTCCCCAAATGATAAATATCTTCTCTACGAAACATAACCATTTTCATCTAGAAATATATTAGTAGATACATTAAATGATATAGTTTTCTAATGCATGAAGTGTTCCCACATTGACACACAACATTTTTAATCAATTGGATACATATAATCCAGGATAGTAGGCATATAGAGTGTCATATATACCAATATAGTTATAATTTTCCTCATATATATCTCCAGATCTATCTCTAATTTTATTACCTCACCTAGGACTAAAATACGTACATGGATTACATGTATTGATATTGTTTTCATTCCTTCAACTAGTAATTACAACAAAATAATTTCATTCACAATATTAGACCATAACATTATATAACATAATGTACCATTCAAAAACTATTGAAATAGTTAATATATTTTGAAAAAATTTATGCATAGTTAATCTCATAATTAAAATGGTTTCATTGGGAAAATATTAAAATTAAAAAAAATATTTTCATATCAATAATAATTTGTTGTATATAATATTCGAATTATCCCCAGAATATTACTAGGAGAGTGATGACAAGTGTAAAACAATTCTAGTTATTGTAAACTGGGGGACGATCGATTTATATCCCAATGAACCATTTTTATGTTATTACCAACATGAAATGAAATTCCAGTGCCATATACTTTTGTGTTTTTCAAAATATTAAGTATTTTTTTGAAATCCACAAAATATCTACATTACCAATAATTAATAATATTATCTTGTACCAAGAGATATCATAAATGTCTGTCATAGGGTTATGTTCTCAAATCATTGTTTTCCTAAATCTATTTCACAAGGATTATAATAAACATTCTCTAATTAAAATTATAAATTATATATTACTAATAGCTCATATTTTGTTTTCCCGATATTTATTTAGTTTTAGATACAATAAATATTATCCTAAAAGAATGATTATTTTTGTATTCTAGGTATAATAGATACATAATTGAGTCAGAAATTATTTTGAGGAACATAAATTTTAATATAATATTTTCATTGAGAGAACAATTATTTCCATTACCATATCTAGTATATCAATCATAATTAATTTCCTAGAATCATGGGTAATGGAAACATACGTAAGGGATAATCTTATATTCTCAGTAAGGGTATGCCTATAGTGAAAAATATCATAAATTAAAATTAATAATTAATTTGGAAAGGTAAATATATGAAACCGAATTCAATTTAATCAATAACTTGAGGTTGAAGGACAATATGTTTGGAATTAATAATGGTCAAATAATTTCCTAGAAATTATCACATGTGATTTAATATTATCTATCAATTTTACAATTAATCAAACATTTACATTGAAATTAAAAAGTAATCTCTTATTTAAGTAATGCATAATGTCCATCATCAGAAACATACTTTCACATCCTCATATGAAAACATCTTAAATAAATGGGTATGATCTTAGCCAAATATCCAATAGAGGATATCTCATGAGACCTCTGATGAACAATAGACTATAGTGGGCACCCCAATCACATACAATGTACATAGACATCCTAATATGAAAGGGTAACACCATGAACAATGTTAGTATTTTAATTAAAAAAAGACCATATCAAATGTTAACAATTTGCAAAATCAATATATAAAATAAACATAAAAATTCATATAAGAAAACTATCATATTAATGTTACAACATTCACCAATCATATAGACCATAAACCATGAAGAGAAATATCTTAATGGTATAGTTATAATACGTCCACATTATATCATAGAATTAATAAGTTTTATTAATGAAGACTAATATAAATAACATAAAATTTTAAATAATTTTTTTTGATGAAAATTCTCTATTCACATTAAAAACTTTAGTTTTAAAAACATAAAATTACATAACATTTTGAAATAATTTTTATTTTAAAATAATTAATTAACCCTTTAAATTAATATTAAAATCATAGATCATTAATTATATTAGAAAATTCCATTCATTTTGTATAACATAAAATTCATTCCTTTCACACTTTTTTAAAAAAAATTCAAGGGGTAACTTATTTGAAAAATAATCATACGATTAAAAAAATAATAAAGAAAAAACTCGGTAAAATTAATATTAACAATAATATTATGATATTAAAATAAAAGTTTCTTTAAACTATAATATAAAAGAAATTTGGATTTCAACCTAGTTGAAAAATAAAGTATGTTTTTTAAAACATGATTACATATTTTGAGTACATAAATAGTTTAAAATTAATTAATTAATTTCTTTTAAAAAAATTAAAATATTAGAAGAAATTATATTCAATGAATGATAGAACAATAATCTAGTTCCCCAGTTGAAATTTTAATTGGAATAATCACGATGAATGATGAGACTGTGTAATAAACAATTATTTGTTTTGAAAAATCATAATCATATCCCACATAAATTTAATTAAAATATTAAATACGATTATGAAATATAATATCATGATATAACATACAAGATTTTTAGTATATATGGTACTCAAAGTAATAGTCGGTGAATATGGGGCATATCTCGTGGAAGCAAATTTTTGAAGAGAAACTCTTACATCCAGTCTGAATTCATTCGTAAAAGATTGAAACACCATTATAATAAATATAAATTAATTATAAAAATATTATTGAATCATAATAACATATATTATACCATATTTGTATTTATATAATTTTATATCTATTTTTTATTAACACTTATTTTGTTAAAAACTCTATTTTGGGTGGTAAGTAGTCATTTTTTTATGTATGATTTTGTTTAGTTGTTTAGGTTCATTGAATATCATTATATTTACTTAAAAATAAAAATATTAATAATTATAATAATTTCTTATATTTTTCATTAAATATGTATTTATTGTAATAAAATAATGTTAGATGTAAAAATGAATTAAATCATTCATGGAAACAGTTGGTCGTATGTATGCATGAAGCACTATTTCCATTTTTTAGTGAGTATAAAAGAAGAATGTTAAATATAATTTCACCAATAATTAATAACTAAAATTTCATATACATAATATATTTTCATAAATTCCATCCAAATTATCATCCATGTCAATATAAAATGAAAAATCATACACGTCGTTTCATGGTGGCGGTAGTCCACACATACCCCTGAGCGAGATATCATTTTTCCCAACTGATTAAAAGTTAAGAATGTAGATGTGATATTATAATTACAGAATAATTAATATTTAAGAAATATTATATATATATACATTATATACATAATTATATACATCCATGAGACGTGGTGATGGAAAATGAATGACACGTTTTGCGAGGTAGTAGTCCCCGCACACACGATCGACAGTTTCATTTCCCATTTAATAGAAGTGGATACAGTTATAGGTTATTAAACTAATATAATATCACATATTTAGATTATATATAATAATTTAAGTATATCATCATATTTAAATAATATTTGAAGGATTCAGATCATGTTATAAATCCACAATACTTGGTTAAGAATAATACCTCTTCTTTGGACAACCTCTTTTGACTTTCGACAAAAGACATATTATGTTGTATTATTAGTAAACATATGGACACATGGAAATGTGTATGGATTAAAATAACCTATTTTGTAATTTTTTCCATAAAAAAATTTCCCTTGATGTTTGGAATAAAAATGAGATGTGTTCCCTTTTATAAGTTGGGGATAGGACACACACATGATTTTTGAAATAAAAAAGATATACCAACATATTACAAATAAAAAAAGGCTCCGGAATATTAAATTAATAAAAATTATATGATATATGGTTTAAACATGGATATAAAATATAAATTAGACATTTTTTCATTCATTTTATTGATAATAATTTTATGTTTTCCACCTGTAAACCTATTTTAAACTTAACTGTTGTAATTAGTTTTTCATGTATTTATAATTCATTAAAAAAAATTAGAATACTCTTTTTATTTATTAATAATTATTAAAACTAAACTATATAGAATCATTTATTCAAAATTCATTTCATACAAGTAACTTTATTTAATATAAAATTAACCCCAATATCGAGATGGGAAAACAATTTTCTGAAAGAAAAGATTTTATAAGTAAAAAATGTTTTTATATAAAAAATAAACATTATATTGATTTTAAATAACATAATTATATTAATAATAATATATATATCAAATTATATTTTAAAAGAACATAAATTTAATAATTATTTCATAATAAAAGTTATTGTGAAATAAAAAAAATTATTTTTAGTAGTCATTGAAATGAAATTATTATCAGAAAACATTCAAGCATAAATATTAAGGTAATTTTAGAAAAATATTCCAAAAATGATGTTCTTTTTTTTGAAATTTTAATTTTAATTTTTAAGGAAATAATTTTCACAATATGTGAAAAAAATGCGATAAAACAAATTTTTCAATAAATATAGATAATAAGCATAAAACTAGGTTTATTATTTTTTCACGAATATAAAAAAAAGATGAATAATAAAATATTTAATGGAATAAAAAATTTATAAATTTTATTAAAATCACTATCCAATATTGATAAATATAATTCAAAAAATGAATTCACATTGTGTATATAAAATCATTTTTTAAATATTTATTTTACTTTGAAATATTTTTTTATTATTTATAATCAATTTTTTTCAAATGAATATATTTTATAAATGTATAAAACATATAATTTAATTAATTTAATTATCCCTTTTCATATCCATCGATTAAAGGGACATGTTATTAGGACAATATTTGTATAATATATTTCAGATGATTATTATGACCGGTTTCACATGTCATAGACTCCATTGAAAAAAATATTCTTCTATCTTGATATATTATTTTTCAAAATCATTATGGTCATAATATCATTGGATGATTAATATTTTTACAGAAAACATAATATATGGGTAATAAATACATTGGAGACTTGATCTTTCAATGGAATACTACATAGAATTGAAGGGATGATGATAACATTATATGACAATGGGATTTTCAATGTGGTATTGGTATATATTAAGAAAACAATCATTGCGTAATAAGTAGAAATTCAAAAGTAAAATATAAAATTTATTTATTGGAAGTGCTATCATTTTATATGATAAGGAAATTAAACTTTTTGAAATACTCTTCATTTTTCAATATTTCCAAGACACTATTATAAGGTAAATGGATCAAAAGTGAAAAAATATGGTTTGTGGGAAATGATATGGTTGTAACTCATAATAGTCATTCCTTTTTAGGTATTGTAAGTGCGATCTAAGGATTTTATTTCAAAATTTTATAATTTTCCTAAATTTGATTTTTCTATTATAACTAGTTTTTACCTAAGTAATTTTATATCTTATTATATATAAAACATCACCAATATTACCTAATATTTATGTATTTAATATAAATTTTATTTCAATTTAATCTAACTAAATTTATAAATGAGAGAAAATTTACTTTGTAATTACAATATATTATATATAGTAATACAATTTTGGTAGAAAAATGTTTCTTTTACTATCAACTATTATTAATAATAATAATTATTTAATAACTATTAAATGTGTTCTAATATATATATTTATGTTTTTAAGAATAATATTATAATATAAAATTAAAATTTCTTAATATAATTTATTAGATAAAAGTATGATTCATCATTAAAATAATTCAGAAGTTTCTTTTTCTTCATCAACGTTGTAATTTTCATTATCCATAATTATATGAGTATTTCTATGAATTAAATATATGTTATAAATTTTATTAAAATTATGATATAATATATTATATCAATTTTTTAGAATTAAATTTCTAAATATTTGAGAATTAATTTCAATGTTAGCGTATAGAATGAGAAAAATCCCATTTTAAAAAATACATATATTTTAAGAATAAGGCTTATATATAGAAAAAAATTTACAAAATTATTAATTATTCTAATTTTATAATAATAATTATTTTTGAAAAAAGTTTATTATGAAATTAGAATAAAAAATCTAATTTCCCCAACCTAAATTAAATTAATGAAATTGAAAAAAAAATTGATTTAATAAAATATTTTTTGATTTTAGAAAATGATTATCATGGGCTTTATAGATTGATCATGGTGCTATTAAAATATTAATTATACCTTATGAATATATATATATATATATTATATAAATATCTCAAAATTTTCTACATAAAATAAAAGTTATGGTATTAGATAAATCAGTATTATTCCATATTCACCTATAAATAAATTTTTAAAGAATGTTCATTGAAATTCATATTAGGATAATATTCTAATTCCAAATCTAATAATAATGTTCAATGTTTAAAATTAATATCTTATAATTTTTGAAATAATTTTTTTATAAAATAAAATAAAATGACAAAAAATTGAATTTATTAGAAAAAAAGAATTTTCAAATATTAATTGTTATTATTCTTATTTCATATCATTTACCATCAATATTAGTGTTGTAACATCATATCTCGAAACACCAGGTTAGAGTTGAAATGATGCATGACCTGAAGTGTGCCTCTCAGTATGAATGAGGTTTTTAACTATAAGCTATGGTCTTGAGTTGAAACATGGGGAGACTATACCCTCTATCAAAGTGCTCAAATGAAATAGTTATCATATTAATATCAAATAATCATAGACATTGGTGAAGATTATAAGTAAAGAATACTTTTCTTGCAACTAAATAATCAAATAAGGATCATGGGTATATCTAATAAAGATATATTATGGTATAAATAGTCTTTTCACCATAATTATTTGCATTAAAATCGACACACTCCTTCTCTACATGCTCAACCATCTTCCATATGGAATTCTCCCATCTATGGGTGTCTGTTCATTATGTCTAAAATCACATTGAAATTTATTAGTATTGTGTGGGTTCCATACTCATTTGGAAACCACTTAAATCTCTTACTATCTGTTCATAAAATACAAAACTGATTTTATAGACATGAACAATAAATATCTATAAAAATAATATATATATATATATATATATATATATATATATTATAGAATAACCAAACACATGAGTGGTCCTCAGTGAATGACTCTACCTTCATCGACACCAATCTTGGATAAATATACCATGTTTAGAAAAATTAAGGATGGAACATCACCATCATTGTCTGAAACACCATCCTTTTCAATGGGATAATTCCTAAAAAATATTTAGATCATCCCTTGGAGAGGTTGTGCTATGTATGTGCCAATCAATATATCACACATCACTATCAAACATGGATAATTCACATGGAACCACATGCATAAACATCAAAGAACAAATTTACATGAAAACATGTAAATAATATCACAAATAAATATATAAAAAGTAAATGGATTCATCAAAACAAACCATATGAACGAAACAAAAGCACAATAAATGGTTTAACACACACACACACCTCATGTGATATGTAATCCAACATGGGTCTATGGAATACCCACACATTACAACCAATCACCAAAATAACCTATATTTTTAATTTAATTATGTTAAGTAGTTATTACTTTAGAAATGGTGTCCATTAATGACATGTTTCGAGGATTGATTTCAGTTTAAAATCTGAATCCTCAAAGCCTTAAGAAAAATATAGGTATAAAATTTATCTCATTGAGATAAACCCAACGATAGTGATGAATTGTCAATCCGATCAATATCAGATGAGATATTGATGATATAATTTTTAAAAAAAATATTTCAAATTATATAATATAAGAGAGTGGGAGATATGAATAATGATAGAAGAGATTGTTTTTGGGAGTTGTGCATGATACCTCTTATAAATATGTGTACCTCCTTCCAATGATTTATAAAATTTCAAACCATTACCCTTATTTTTTTTAATTGCAATTCCACCTCTTATAAATTCCTATATCCTTATTCCATACCCATGATCCATAAATTTCTACCCACATTGCTAATAATGCTCTAAATCCCTCTTTTACCCATATATATTAATTATTTCATCACATATTATTTTTCCAACAATATAATTTTTTTTATATTTATTAATTTATCTATATTTTTGAAACAATGCACAACCCCCATCCGTTATTCCTAGATTTCCAATATACAACTTTGAAAAAGTATATATAAATTTTAAAACTAATCATTATATATATATTCACCTAATATATATATACATACCCACATATACATATATACACCCCCATATATACATATAAAACATATATATTTATGTAATATATAGACACACACATACATATATACAAATTTACACCTAAACATGTATATATATACATATATTTCATGTTTATACGCATTATACTTATACACACAACAATATTATTGTTGAAATATATTATTAATAATAATTAAAATAATATTTTATTATTATTAAATATTTTATTTATTATCACCATAAAAGGTTCAATAATAATTTTCATTAAATACTGATAATGGTAATGGAATTTTATTAACCACAATGAATTGAATTTATTTATAAATTTTTTGAATATAATTATTATTATATTTTCCACAACAAAAATATTCACCGAACAAATATGTACATTGAAAAAAAATTAATAATTTCAAATATATATTTTAATTTTTTTTCGACAAAAATAATAGTAACCATAAAATTAATATTGTTGTTATTATTATTAATATAATTATTAACCCCAAATAGATATTCAAATAAAAAATATTTTTACCATTGTGTGTGATCAAACCAAACACATGAAGTGCACATAGTTTATGTTTCACCTATGGTAAAAACAACATTTTGGTGTTCATAAATGTCATATATTTTTCATCTGAAATAATTTTATTTATATATTAAAATATTTAAAGGAAACTAAACAATTTTATATAATTTATTTATTTTTTTTATATCCTCAGTGTCGAGACTCTACTTTCCCCATGATCTTTCACTAACCCATCCCGTAGCTTTAAAAATATTACATTCAACATTTGAAGGTGTCAACAGAGAATAACCCTTATATGAAGCCTTTAAAATATTTTCTTTATTTATTTTTGTTGAAAAATTAATTTATCACCTAAATATAGTGATAATTTTTAATCAAAGTGGGTTTTTATAAACAAAATACGATATTACATTTCTTCAAACTATAATTCTTTTCATCATTAAGAAGAGTTTCATATCATGGATTCACACCTTCTCACAGTAGGTGTTCCATATTAAAATATTTATTTTCAAGGAAATATTTTAATTTAGTACATTATAATTACATTCAAACTCATTGAATGCCCCATTTATATGATGATAAAACATGATCCAATTTTTTTATTAACACTAAATTAATCCAGAATTTTTTCCATATCAGAAACATGAGCATATTAGTCACAAAAAATCTCATTTATATATATATTGATACAGAAAATAAAATAATAAAACATGGTCAAATAAAATAATTCAATAAATTACCCATTTTTTAAATTATATAAATTTCAATAATCATTTAATTATTTAGCCTCTATCTAATGAAATAAATATATATATATGGCATGTGAACCCATATTTTTAGCATGATGTCTGAACACATTCTAAATCCAATAAATCATATATCAAGAACATGTTCATCACTCAAGGTGAATTTAATTAATAGTAGAAAAAAATATAATTACCCACTTTATGAAACTCATATTTATGCTATATAGTGTTGATAAGATAGTGGAATAGTTCTCCTACACGAGTTTTATCCATCCTAAATGTTTTATATCTTGCCCCAAATCAAGAAAAATACAGAAGAAATGTTAAGGAATCTTTATCCTAGGATTCCACTTATTTACATAATAACATTAACCACCACTTTTGATCTAGAATGCCACATTACCTCTTTCACAACTCCCAATATGCCAAAGGCTTCCGACAAATAGAAAGGACCGTAATTGGAACTATAGTTATAATATACCTTCTATTAGATTTCAAACATGAAATAATACTAATATTACATATAAATAATTGGAGTAAAATGTTACAAAACAAAATATGTAATAAATTTATTTCAAAAAATAAACAAACAAGGATATCAATTATTTGTAATGTTAGTAAAAAATAAGAAGATAAAACATATCATCGGAACTCTATCCAAAAAGAATGAATTATTCTTCTCCTCCTACTCATCTACCCACCATAAATAATTTTGTATAATCACACCTATAGATTCACATAATGAGGGACCAAGATAGAGGTCCACATGAACTCAAGTGTGTATCCCCATACACCAAATGATATCGACTGGGAACAAGGGATTTGGATGAGGTTGTGGAGAGTCTATGCCCTCATATGGTAAGGTATTAAAAATATGAAGAATTATATGAAAATTTAGTGAATGAATAGAGAAAGAATAGATAGAAATAAAAAGATATTATTGACCCAAAATAATAAATAATAACTACACAATCTGAAAATTCACAACAGATATCTTAGGGAAGTCAATTTATGGTTCTAAAAGAAAATAAATCAATGTGAAGGAGTACAAGGTACAATAATAGACATCTTTCTAATAAAAATTCAAAAATACCTAAAAAACATCAACATGGAGTCTTGAGAATGTGATGTGTTATTTTCCCCCAAATCTCCATTCAAAATTTAAAATAAATCAATCATCGGAAGTGATACAATTACATATTTATATAAACGTGAACATAATGTTTAAATTGGTATCAAATCGTACATGATATGGTTATGAGACATTATCTCAGTTGAGAAGAAACCACGAGGAATTTACTTTTCTAATTCAGGATTTAGCAAAATAACAGTGTTCCATATATAATAAATGTAATATATTTAAATAAATAAAATAAATATGACTTGGTTAAGGTCTATAAGAGATCATACATCCCATACCACCTGCTTCAGCCCATGAAATATGTCTAAATGAGACACCTTAACATGAAGAATATATACAAACTAAGACCTAAGTAACATGACAAACCATAGAGTGGGGAATTCCCCCAAGAATGTGATTTGTATTGGGGTATAATATATATGTTAACACCATGTGCACTGAAGGAACATTAAATGTATCACAATTCTTAAAGAAACAATATAAAAAATCAATAAATAATCCTCAGAAATTTATATTAATATTAAAAAATTTAGTGGTAAGCTCTTAATCCATCTCTAAAGTATTTCTATGGTACATACATTCAATTATATCAAATAACACAAGCCCATACAAGAAAATCTATTCAAAATTCAATGTATCACTCTTGGTATAGTAACTATGAGTCCATCTTATGTATCACATGTATGACACTGAGTATCCATCAAGACATATGATAATAGTCATTTCTATGGGTCCATCCTCGGCTTCCCCTTAGGGAAAGAGTATCACCCAATAATATTGTAAAAGTTTTGGAAAACCTTTGGTTGGGGAGCAAAAAACAACTCCTTTTTGGTGTGTTGTCTGGTAAACTATTGACCCTAGAGTGTTCAAATATGGGTCCATAATATGGGACCCATATTCTTTCCCGGTCATGATTTAATATAATACAACTATAGAGGCTTATATATCATATATCAATAATTCGTGATTATTTCTTATAAATTATAAATTTTAATCCTCGTTCTTATTGATTATTCACACATATTGGTCATAATCAATAATCTAACACAATTTAAAAAATAGGCCCACTGTCAGTGTAATAAAATTAAATATCTTTTAATATAAGTTAATAAAGACACGACATATAACAAGAATTATTTAGGAAAATAAATTCAAAGTATAACCTAATTCATGGTTTATGATTCATTGTTCATTATTTATTAACTGTTGATCATCAACCCATATTATAAAAGATTCTCATTTAAAAAATTATTTAGATACTCAAGGAAACAGGTAAATACTCTTATTATTTAGGAAAAACCAAAGGGGTGTCCAATGGATCTAAAAAACCTAGAATGGGGTCCATCATAAACAAATGGCCCAATGATTAAGGAAAAAAAATTTAATTAAATTAATATGAATTATTTAGGATTCATAAGGAGGAACCAATGAGAAACATGCTAATGTGAATTTAAAAAAGCAATGACACAATATGAAAGAACCTAGGCATCATAGATTATAGTAATACTATATTCCATATACCATGAATATATTTTATTAGAACTAAAATTCATGAAATCAGAGGATGTAACAAAAACCCCAACTTTGGGAATAATCATTGTTGATAGATTGAGCGATAAGGAGATAATGAAACCAAAAACTAATGGTTGAGTATGATTAACCCGACTGAGTCATTGACATCACTTTTAATGTTACAAAGAATGAATAAGAATCATAGGTGCATCTTGATTTTGATACTGAGGAGGAGGGAGGCGCACCACATGGATTGGAGGAAACACACCTAAGTAGAGAGTGGGAAGGGATGAGGATAAAAAATAAAGAAATGAATTAAATTTCAGAGTGAAAAGAAAAAGAAAAAGTAAATAAATAAAAAATTGAAATAAAATCAAAAAATAGAATAAAAGGGATCCAAAAAAATTAAAATTTAAATATATGGGTTCAGCTTATTTTAATTATTTCCACTTTTCACCTAAACATTATGTATTTTATAATTTTTTATGAATTTATTATTTCTTTTGTTTTCTTTGAATATACCTTATTTAATTAAATTATTTTAATTATATTTAACTCAAACATTTTCATGGGTAGGGTGGATTATGCTTCCTAATCCTCATAGCCATGAAAAAAAGGTTACACTACTCAGGACCTGAAACAGACTGCACTGGAATGTTTCATTGGTCACTTTAAGGAATTTCAATGAAAATTAATTATTCTACACCATTCGTAAAATTAATAAAATTACATCCTCACATAATTAAGGCAAATCATCACAGAGATTCCCTTTTGAGGGAAGTGGAATGTCATCTGAGAATATTTTCATCCCCTATACATGAAAATTAATGTCCCACTCCAAGGACTCAATATAAAATCATCTCTGCTACCATAGCACCCTCACTAGTGGACCAGACCTACCATTGAGAACCTTTATCCTATGATCTATGATATGAATTAGATGCCCCTTGAAGGATGTATACACCTCAAGGATGATGTCTTCAGGATTAAACGAATGATATGGGTCTAGATGATACTGTAAAAGTTAAGTTACATTGAACATATCGTGCAAGGAACAATTCTTATAAGAAATTATCAACTGATAATATATTATCCCACCTCTCTCCACTATCTCTAATGGCCCTAAATTTCTTGGAGATAACGTTCCATGACCCCAGATAAGCCAATAAACCAATCTCAGAAAAACACATAGAAATACCCATTCCCCCCTTCAAAATCTAGGGTTTTTTGATGGATATCAGTATATGATATCCATATAGATGTAACTATATCCATACACTAATGAAAAAACTGTATAATCTAAGAAGCATCCTAGAAATGATGGGGACACATAGGAGCTACGTCATCTTCATCAAGACAACATCGTGTTGAACGACACAAATTATCATAGAGGGCGTCATATGGATCCATTTTAATTGTTTTTAAAAGTTTTTATTATAGTAATACTCAGCTAGATGAATATGATTATCCAATAAAACTAAAAAACCTAGGATATATTCCCAAAAAATATCCTCTAAAACATGAGTGGTCTGCTCTGACCACCCATTAGTTTGGGGTTGATATCTAGTACATAGAAGCACGTATGAAGCATTTACCTTCTACATCCATTTTCAAAATCTCAATGGGAATCCAGAGTCTTGATCTGACATGATAGACCATAGAAATCAAAAATTTCAATATATCTTTAAAATATATTGCTTCCCTAACTCATTAATATATATAGTCTATTATATAGGATGTAGGTGTGAGACTTTTGTTGTCCTATTGATGATCACCCATACTGCATCGCTACCTCATGGAGATCCCGACAACCCTATAACATATTCTATGTTTATTTCGATCCTTTTCTACTGCCGAATAGACATATGCTATTGGATTCTAAAAGGTCACTTGATCTCTACCTTCACCTACAAATCAGTGGAGCAATGGTTAATGAAATCATCAAATTTCTTCTTCATACAAGTCCACCAGTACTAACAACATATATCACTGTACGTCTTGGTAAGTCCAAGATGAACTTAAAAAATAGTGGCATGTGATTCCCTCATAAGCACTTCATGAATATTAGAAGGGTTGCATACACATCCACAGTATAGAAAACTTTAACATACAACCCCACTAGGATGATGGTTAAATCTTGTGATGAACTCCATCAAAATGAATCTGTCTAGATTAGATAACCGTTGGATGCATAATTTCAACAAAAAGAGGAAGAAAATGCAATAGTTAGCATAAATGGTTGTCTACGATTCTCATAACCATTATATGATTATCATAAAACAAATCCATCATCTTACAATCACTACAAGATATCTCTATGGATTGTATTCGTGCTTTTTTCATCCAAAAAATTGTCATTACATTACCCATACCAAGGATATAATGAATCACAATTTCGAACAAATGTCAAAAATCAAAAAAAAAAACAACACATCATAAAATTTATGTATCATTGTGGGGATATATAGTTCAATCATTTATGATCCTTTTAAAAACAAAAATCACTCCCTATAAGTAGTGTACAAAATAGGTAAAATCAAGAAAAACATATTCTAATTAGTTTTTGTGCATAAGATAGTATCTCTAATGAGGACCTAGTAGGTGGGAACCATAAACCATAACCTTATAACCCTACAACAGAACCGTACCCAGTCCAACTCCATAAGAATCATGGTATATAGTACAACTCCTTCCATGAATGAGATGTATGAAGAATATATCTGATGTTTTAAATATATTTAACTGAGGAAAATCTTTCTCACAAACATCTAACAAAATGAACTTCTCACCCTTCATAGTTAATGCAGAATGAGGTGCCACTAAGCAAGTTAAAGTCAGGATGAAATTCATGTAATATCAAGAAATCCTCATGACTCTACATATGTAAAAAAATATTATTTTGTTTCTCCCAAAAAACCACTCTGATCACCCTCTCGAGGATGAATGATTCATTTGATTCTAATACATCCTGAACCATGATGTGAACCATATTGATCCAAAAGTTGAATTTACTAAGCATAATATATAAACGATTTTATATCATTGTAATTAAAACAATATCAAGATTGGTGGCATGGTCGTGTTTGGAGTGTGATTAAACCATGAAATAATATAAGAAGACTACTACAATGGAATCAAGGTATGGGTGCAAAATCTGATTCATTATTTCTAGGGAAACTACTGGCATGCACTAAAGATAGAACACCATAACCAAAAACGCATATATTTTTTACATACTTCAAAAATATGTATGTGGTATATCTGATATTTTCACATAAACCAGATGATACCCTATATGTAGATCAATATAATAGAAAATGTCCCTCCTTGTGTTAGTCGAAGCGGTTTTCTATATGAGGCAATGGATACCAATTATTTTCCATTTGATGGTTGAGTAGATGGTAATCCACAAATAATATAAGGTTATAATCTAAGTTCTTTGTAAAAAGATTAGGTGAACCCTACTGTGATGTGCTAGGTCATTTTAAATCCAAAACCTCATGATCTTTAATCTACTTCTTCTGTTCCTATAGATTTTTTTATCCAACCCATATGCAAGAATTTTCATTGGTTCCACTAGCGGAACTACAACAATAGTGAACTAAACTTCTTTCATAATATGAATGCTAATGATATCATCTTGAGGATATGTTCCTTCAACGATCCACAATGGGTAGAAATTTCATTAACTACATTCCTTGATTGATCATAAAGTGAATTTCTAGCCGAGCTGTCTCATAGAACCGCCCAAAATGATTTGTTTTAGCATGCTATTCTAGGATATCCCATTCTACCACATATATATATATATATATAATTCGCTCAGATTTTGTGTGGACACATAATTATGATAGAAATCCACATTAAAAAAATGAATAAATATCTAGTTTATAATGGGAAGAAAATAAAATATGTTCATGTCATGGATGAATAAATTATACAAGAAACTGTACCCTATCTCCAGAGGAACTCCTAGAAATGGTGTATGACCTCTTTTATGACGCCCTAATAAGTTTTGAGAGATATAACGCCACCGAAATAATCTTGGATAAGACCCTACCAATAAATTGTGTTAAAATATATGAAAGACTATGAAGAATGAATTTCTAGAAGGGAACAATCTAAACAACAGTCTACAAAGATAGTACCTATTAAAATAGAGGTCTATGGAGTATTATCCACAAGAACCATCTAGACATCATACAAATTGATAAACATTGACCATGTGATGGTACCTGACTTGCCTGAGAATGACCACTATGTTGATGCTGGTGTTGTAGAAATGTATACCAAATACACTACCTCCACTACCTTGGAATTCGTGGCTAATGGAATACTGAACTACCAGTATGAAATGGAGTTTTAGATCCTATACATGATGGAAGAGTTGACACGAATCCCCTACATGTGGATTTTGTAGGAAAAGAATGGTATAAACACTAAAGGTGACTGATATTGTTGCATGTTCAAAACACCATCAGGTTACTCGTGAACTAGGGTTTCTAATTGATGATGATTTTTTACTGTTGAAATATGATATTTTTGTTAGTATGTGTTATTTTTCGATAATTCCCCCCACGTTCACCCTTGAAATGAAAATTCACACAACATGAAGAAACGTTAACTTTTCTCAGAACTGAGCCTCCCTAGCTCAAAGGATCAGTTTATTTGATATTTTGTAATGTGATTAGGGATTGATTGATAATTACTATAATGTATGGAATACATAATTCCTTCACTTTTGATAATATATCATATCCAATCCAATCCTCAATGTTCCTGATGATAATTTTCGCATTTCCGGTTAGATTTGTAGATAAATGTTACAGCATAATGAAGAAAATAGAATTCTCTAATACTATCATAGATCACTGATTAAGATGTACGATATCCCTGGAATGATCTATTCTCTATGTCAGTAGCATGATGAGATCATAGAAAGTTATCTAGAAAAATTCCAAAACCATGTCTCAGGGTTTGTCTTCGAGAGTAATTAAATCCCACCAATGATTTGTGGGTTTATGAAGAATAAATAAAAAAATGTGGTATCCTCTAATATATATGCTCCTCAAAGATGGTAAAATATGGATATAATTGAGTCTATCCATGAATTTGTTGCATTGGGACTACCATCCCCCTATAGTGTGGGAGGATGCTAAAAAAAGTCCTATGTTATCTCTTCTATAGTGGGTAAGGAATAGGAAATCTCTGAACTATTTGTATGAACATGAATGGATTATCCCTAAATTGGGTATCAGTGCCCAATGGAAGATTAGGAGGACGTACCATCGGAGTAATTACATGAGTTACTACATGTTGAAGTAAAAGAGGCTCTAATCCAACCAACTTAGTAATGTGTTCATTACTACTCTCCTAGCATATGACATAAAGATTTCACTAATAATATATCAAAATTCAAACATTAAGAGTAATTATATGGTAGATGATGTAAACAATTAATGGATTAGTAAGAAAATGGCATGTGTAAGGCCACCCTAAACATGAAATATTATGTAAGGAAATCAGGTAATGTGTGTAGGTATAAGCCTTGCCTCGGAGTTTTACACAATTGATCGCCTACTATAAAACCCAGATCTAGATGAAAGAAATATGGTCTTATAATGACCAAAAAGACGTATACAAGATTTTTATTTGTAACAAAAAAAGTATAAAAAATATATTACTACAAATCATAATAGAACATACAATAAAATTGGTAGATACTCGCTGAATGTATACATGTCATGGAAATATTCGTGTCATTTTGATCCCTATGATAACCAATATGATGAATGTATAATGAAATTCCCTCTGGTAATCATTCTAAACTAGTAAAAATCTTCATATCAATAACACCAATACTAGTTACAACATAAAACAATTGTGTCAACCAACAATGAAGTCCTACGAACCTTAAATTTTATAATCAATAACTGAAATCCCAAACCTAAGAAAATAGGGGTTACCCTATACATCGATTTGATAAGCCCAGACATAGGGTAAATTAGAATGTTTTATATCCTTGTCTCTATTCAAACCCAAAATTAATAAATTGAAAAATCATACAACCTTTGATACAACTTTCTTGTGTCCAGCTTTGAGTACCACTAAAATATGCTCTGAGATAGTTGGCCACAAAACCTCAAGGGCATCTCCCCAAACACTAGATGATATGGACAAGAAGTGAGGGCATTAGGTGATTTTGTGGGGGTACAGTTATATCACATGATAATATATATCCCACAATAAAATATTATGTTAATAAGTTGTTTATGTATAATGAGAATGTAGAATGAGATAGAAGTATATAAATGACCCATGAGAATAAATTATAATTGGAGAAGATGAATATTTATAACATATACAATTATAGTGTTATTTTATGATGAAAAAGTAAACAAATCATTCTATTGAGGTATGATTGAAAAGAATAGACTGCATGCTAGAAAAAATACAATATTACCAAAATAAATTCTACAAAAAATATCAAGCATATGATCTGTCCACATCCCCCAATTCTCCATCCAAAGTAGCCAAAAAATCATGAATCATGAGAAGAATGCTTCTATGAATACATACATACAAAAATAATGTCTAATAAGCTACCTAAATGTTCCCGATAAGGATGTGATATGTAATCTCATTACTCTGACAACCACAGAGCATGAACCATTCCATTTTTTAGTAGACGTATAATAGTATGCCGTATAAAATAAATAAAATCTATTTAAATAAATCAAATAATTTAAACTTGGTCATGGTTCTTAAGAGGACACATGTCCCAAAACAACTACTTTTGGAAAATGTGACAGTTTGAATGAGATACCTGGTAATGTAGAAGATATATATATATAAAGGCCAATGTAATATCAAAGATCAACGAAAACTGAATACCCCCTAGATTTTGAGTTTTATTGTGGTCTATTACATATGTCAACACCATGCACTCTTAAAGAACTACATTGGAATCATAATTCATTTTGAATCTCTTTATAGTATCAATAAAAAAATCTAAAGCGTTTATATAAAAATTGAAAACTTCAGAGGTGGTGCATGAACCGGTCCTTATGGTATCATTATGATACATCAATTCATTTATATCCAATGAAACTATGTCTCCCAAATTATTATTTTAAATTTCTATGTATATCTTATGGTATTGTATCTATGAGTACTTTCCGGTTTTCACACATATGGGACCAGTTGTCATCAAAGGATCGGTCAAGCCATATTTGTAATGGTTACGCCCTTAACATTATCTTCGGAAACTAGTACCAATGAATATTATATTAAAAATCCCTGGAAAACCATTTCTAATATAGACTAAAAGATTGGTTTCCAGGAGTGTTTTGTGGTAACATATCAAACATAGAGAGTATAAGTGTTGGTTATTAATACGAGACACATGTTTTCTCCGTGAACCAGTTTCATTTAAAAAAATACTTTTTGATTATATATTGTAGAGAAATCATTCATGATTGCATCCATTTAATTACAAGTAATGTCACATGCTTAATAATTATTGACCCCTAACATCATAAATAATAATACTAACACAATATTTATTAAAACTCGAAAATTATTACTGTTCGAAGAGGTAATGGAATTTAATAATAGAAAAGAACAAAAATACATATAATAACAATTATTTAAGAAAAAATAGTGACTGTAAAACCAAATACATGTTTTATGATTCATCTTAAATTATTTATTCATTTTAGATCATTAACCCAAATTATCCCGCAGTCACAAATAAATGAAAATTTAATATGGGAAGGGTTTCTCCTTAAAAAAGTTCACAAATATCAAGGGAAAATAATTTCGTTAAATTAATACGCATTATTTGGGATTCACCTGAACGTTCAAATGAGCGACACAAATGTGAGAATTGAGTGGATGAAAAAAAACAATGGTAAATAACATATAAACCATGCCTCATAGTCACAATATTCCCCACATCTTACGACAACCTTTATTTTGACATAAAATAGAATAATATCATTGGATATTTAAATTCCAAAATTTCAGGTAAAAACATCCATGAAATATTTTATAAAGAATATAAAATGAAACCCAATTCGAATTGGTGTTGATTATAAGAATTACTATGAAATTCATAGTTATTTAAACAGATTTAAAAATAGTGAATAATCAAAGGGGCAGTGGGCTTTTGAGGCGGATGAGTATGGATGAGCACCAAATAGAGAGGGGGTATGAAACACAGGAAGAGGGGAGATAAGAGATGAGTAGAAAAATAAAGAAATAATTTAAATAAGTATAATAATGAGAAAATATGAAAAAGAAATGATATAAATAAGGAAAAATAAACAAATAAAAGGAAAGTAGAAAAATATATATAATAGAAATAAAAATGTGTTAATCCCACCTTAATAATATTTACATTAATTCAACATCTTTTTATTTTATTATTTATTTTTATTTTATTTTCAATAATGTTTGTTTATTTAAATTTATTTTATATCATTTAATCATTTTAACAACTTTTAACCCATGATTTATGCCAAGGCATAGTGGATTAATTTTCATAATCATATACATCTATGAAAAAAATTTGCTGCTCATGACCTAAAACAGGACATATGGGCATGTTCCCTAGTTTGAATTAATAAATAGGAAAAAAAATTTATTTTTTTCTACCTTAGTTAAAGAGAAGACAATTCTTCATTTCCCATCATTGAGTCTCTGACAATGAAGTCTTGATGTGCACAAAAATTCCATTGAAGGGAGTAAATAAAAGACACAATTGGGTAACATAATAACCCTTAACAACAGTCTATAAATTAGAAAAGATAATTCAATAGACATAAATAATGTATAATAATATAAAAAATATCCTAAATGTACCAAACACATGTCGAGTCCCCAATGGAAGGATCTATCAACTTATACACCATTCATGGAGAGACATGCCTACTTCTATGCAATTCTAGATGGAATATCACTAGACCTATTTAACACATCCATGACCTTAACATGATAGTTCACACTAAAAAAATTGATGCCTCTCATTGAAGGGATATGATATGTATGTACTAATAATTATTTCACACATCCAACTTTTAAGGGGATTTTCTATATGAAAAAACCTACATTAACTACATAATTAAACATTATAAAAAACATGTATATCATATGATAGATCAATATCATTGAAAAATTAATTTTAATCATATGAAAAGACAATATGATAGAAATAGAATCATATTTCAAGGTTATATAGGCACACTTCATAAGATCTAGCATCAAACATAGGTCCCAAAACCTATACACCACTCCAAAAAATCATGCCAATAGCCATTATAAAACATGAATCATGAGTTAATGACATATTTACATAAAGATGATGTGGTTTGAAATAATGGATAGTCATTTTAGTTTAATTACATTACTAAATACTTACTATCTTAAAAATAATATGGTTTAAAATTATGCTCATCGAGATGATCCCAACACAACTAACAACACAACAATCCAATCAATGCCGCTAATGATATTTAATAGAAATGATGGAATTTAATAATTGAAATAATGAAAAATATACAATATCAGAGAGAGGGAGATATGGAGACGGGGATAAGATAGATGCATCTTATTTGAGAGGGAAGTATCCTAGTGTGAGTCCCACAACAATTCTATGATTTATAATTATCTTTACCATTGAAAATAGTTTTATTTTTATTTTCATTTACAACATATATAAACTCATCCCTCTTTATTCCTAATGAATGAACAAAAAAAATCTCACCGAAATATCTATACACTGACCAAGACCTCTTTTTACCCCATTTATAAATTATTTCATCCTTTAGTTTTCCCATAAATTTCATTTATTTATCATTATTTGTTTATCTCTCTAATTATACCAATGCACTGCATTCCACTATGCTTCATTGATTTCATGAATTCATCTTTTAAAAACAATTCATATATTTAAAAAATCATCATTAAATATATAAAATTTCTATAACTATATATACATACCCAAAAAATATATATACACCCACATATATATATATATATATATTTGCACATCCGCATACATTTATAACACACACACAGATATATATATATATATATATATATGTTATATATATTCACATGTGAATCTGTATATACATATATACACCCAAATGTGATTATATATATCACAAATATGTAAAACCCCTATATTTATATATACACATCAAATATTATTTTCTAAATTTAATAATAATAATAATATTATTATTATTATTATTGTTAATTATTCATCAACATTATAACCATAAATTATTCCATAATAACTACCATTAAATATCAATAATGTAAATTAAATATTATTAAAAAATAAATATAATTTATTTTAAAAAATTAATAATATCACCATAATGCATTATCTAATACTAAAATAATCATCCATCCAATTTTTCCACCATAACACAATTATTAATTTCACATTTATATTTCAGTTTTTTCTTTGACACGCATAAAAAAAATTCAATAATTATTGTTATTATTATTATTATTTATATACAATACCTAGTGTAAAAAACATATTTTGGAGCTAATGGTGGTATCTAATGTTTTAACTGAAACATCATTTTAAAGAAACTAAAATATTTCATAAAAAATTTATATGTATTTGATATAATATATCAAATATTTTTATTCTATTATCACCAAGGCTATTTGGGCCCCCATAATTTCCCTGTAGCTCAACACCTAACTACCAAAATATTTCATATAATATTCTATTATTTTAAGATATATTTTAAACATATTTAAAGCATTTAATTTATTTATTATCTGATTTCAATATAAAATTTTAATTTTCAAATAATAATACTAATAATTTATTAATAAATACTTTTTATCATCATTAATAGTTGATAACATGATATATGTAAACCAATTATTAATATAAAACTTAATTTATCAATATGAATCACATTTTTTTTTGAAATATAAATGCATATTTTATAAAAGATGGTTTTTATAAATTTTATTTACTAAACTATAAATGATCATGTTTGTCATTTTTGGTAAACTAATAAAAATTAATTTATCTAAAAATAATCCTTTTTTATTATACATATATTCAAAAAATTGTTACTTCTATTCATTCTCTATAATTCATTGGTTTAGTTTTATTGTTCATACATTAATACTGATATATTCTATAAATATATCATAGTTTTTTTATGTTTTTTGTTGCATGTTGTGCAAGATATCAAACACACTGAAATGTCCAAAGGTAATCATATATTAATATATTCGCGGTGCTATATTATCTCCCATTAAATAAATTCCATTATCAATAATTTATGTATTACTCGTTGAATAATGTAGATAAGGGTATTCTTAACATATTCATATTTAATTTGATATCCTATAATATACCATATACAATACATTCTAAGGATATATCTGGATACTTATCAATCTGCAAAAAAATTATTCAAATTATCTAATTATATATTTACATATATATCGACCATATCATATATTCCCATAATATACCATTCACAGAACCTTTTCAATATTCATGTCAACCGACCACAATCAAGTTACTTATTCCTCAAGGAATTTAACATTATTTGTAACCCTAAAATTATATTAATTTCTAGTTCATAAGGTCAAAAAATAGTATATATATATGATAACCCATTATATTGGATAACCATTACCATTTAATTATCATCATTCCCAAGGTTATTTTTCATAAATAACTTATATTTCCCAAAATCTCACAATCTGTTATTATTTTCACATATAGCATATACAAAACCTGATGAAAATCCATCCATAAAACATGTTATCATCAAAAGTTATTTCAAAATAATATAACCTTTCATTAAAATTATTTATCATTGTTATTAATTTCAATTAATATAGTATTTAAAATCAGTAATTCAATAATACTGAATAACGATACATTGATGATTCACATAATCATGAATAACATTTCAAATACACCAAAATGTCATCAACCAAATATCGCATTACTAAATAAAATATATAAGAATATGAATAATTAAATTATATTATGAAATCAACCTCACTACCATTTTCAATACTAGGAAAGTATCATTTTCCAACCAAAATGGCATATATTGAAATTATTAACTATTTACGTAAACTCCCATATATGGTTATAAAACATATTAGTTTTTAAATATATTATTTTCTCAACATCATTTACATGGTTTCATTTAAACCCAATATTCAAATAAATATTGTTATGATTAGATCCATAATATGAATATAAAAATTTCAATATAGTTATTTACTTCTCTATAACACATTAATTTTTAGCATATGATACTTTCAGTATAATGTATTACCCTCCTTGTTCAACCCTTGCTTATCGAAAATAATTTTAAAGTTAGGTTCCTTAAACTATGTAGTTAAAATCATACTCAAAACCATTATATGTTACTTTATATAAAATCTGAATAAACCATAGCATATCCCCTTGGATTTTTAAAAGAGGTGTTGAGTTAGGCCTTTTTTGTGTTCACTAGGTTATGATAAATTTAATAACCAATACACCCCTGTTGGGGTTATTACCCCTACATAAAACTATCTAGAGCCTGCCACTCATTGTGTTATCTAGATTGGGATGTAATTTATTAGTGAACGACACAAAATCTCTTTTTACCATATCTTTATAATTTAATCCATTACTTAAAATTATATCTTATTTTTCCATGGATTTCACTAAACATCACTTATCTAAATTCTAACAAAAAAATTAGATTGTTAGGCTGACATTAAATAATATAATTTTATAAATGGATATCTATTCCTTTTAAAATTTGATCAATAACAAATTATCAACCCTTAATTTATATTTTGTAGATGCCTAGATATCTAATGTTATGAAACTGTTTCTATGACACTGAGTGTGATGCCCCAAAAATACCTCCTGCATTCGGTCCCATAAACACATATTTACATATTGGCATTAATACTAATTATAAATTTATCTAATATAACTATACCAAAATTTCAATACATAGAAAAATGTTTATACATTATCATAACCTTTTAGTTTTAGTGATTTATATAATTAATTAAAAAATATAATCTAACAAAACCCACATATTACTCATTTAACAGATATTATTTCTACTTTTTAAATAACTGATTAATCCATAAATAATTTTTAACATCTCCCCAAAATTTATTTGAACATGATATTATTCTAAATATGTCATTTATTCTAAATTGTATCATATATTGGGGAACAAAAACATAAGAAACGGGCACGACCAAATGCACAAAAATATAATCATAAAACTATCATTGTTAAAACGTAATCATCATATATGTAATATATAATGAATAAATAATTTGAATAATTTCATTATCAAATAAAAATTAGATCATTGTATATGCATGATAATAAATAAAGACATGGATAAAAATAATCATTGATCAGATAGTAATGGAATTCATAATTGTATACATCAAAATATATTTTCAAGTCCTTATGCCAAGACACAATTCTATAATGGGAAGTGGAATACACATAAACCCACCCTTCATTTCTCCTGATAACTTTTGATGAAATTTTGTGCTATATATTTCTGGTCTCCACCAGTCACGTGACTACATCAAATTCATTTACTATAATAGTCAACCAGATGTTCCATACTATTCCTTAATGAACCTCAAGGTGAATATAAACATAACTATCTATATAACAAATAATATAATATAACAATATATGAGAAATATTAATTTCTAGTCAATGATCATCAATATTGTAAATAATTTTCTTCATGTTAATAAATGTTAAAATATTACCATATTCTATCCCACGGATGAAGTTGGGTGGCCAAATAATACATAATGAACATCCGAATAAACTACGGTCTTGGAATTGAAATAAATGATTTCCCAATAATATTACACATTTTAATAAAAGGGGTAAAATTATTATAATACTTTATGAAAAATAGGTTTTATGGTTTCATCATAACCTAATATGAGTGTTCTAATTAAAATATCAAAATATGTACACATAAATAAAAATATCTTGGAAAACTAAAGTTTGAATGATTCCACCAATTAATGGAACATGTTTTAAATTATTTTGTATCTTATAATCATTTCACAAAAATATTAATATATATTAGAGTATAAATATTGAAATCCACATTATGGGCAATACTTTTGAAAATGAATAGGGAACATTAGTTGAAAACAAAAAAGATCTTTTTGAAATCATTTATAACATTGAAATAATAGAATATGATATTGACCACATTGAATATTGTGTTTCAAATGATGAAGTAAAAAATATTTTAAAAATAAATTTTTTAAAAAGAAACATCAAATAAAAGTCCTTGAAATTCCAATGTATTATATTTGGTAAATTTTGAGAGGGTGTCAAGACATATAAAATATGAATGAAATAACCCTTTTTATTATTTTCATTTTATTTAAAAACACACATTGTAAAGTAATATTCAAATGATTTAAATTTTTTTAAAAAAATTATGAACATAAAATAACATGTGAAAAAATATTTGGGTGGGTTTACTGAATCATTAATAATAAATGTTTACGATGAAATATTATAACTCATTGAATGGAAATTTTAGTTATCAATATCCCTTACGAGGATCATACTCCAAGAATAAAAAAAATTGAAAATGGTTTTATGAGGTAAAAATGTAATCAATATTAGAATATGAAATAATATAATAATTTTTCATAATGTACAACAAAAAAATGATATATGTTCAATAGAGTGATCATAACTAATTGAATGAATGTTTAGTTACTGAAAAATATAATTTTAAGGGGGACAACAGAATCAATAGACACTTGAATATGTTCAAATGTATTTTCTAAAAAATAAAAATATATTTTTATATTTTTATAAAATTAAATACATTTTTATTGAATACTAAATTATAATAAAACATTGTTCACATAATTTATTAATCCTCAATGAAATTGAAACGAGACGGTGAATAAACATACATCCTTAGGGGAATTTGAACAAAACCCCTTGAATAAGAGGGATTATAATTAGAACAATAATATAATAATTATAATATATTTTATGATATTATATATCAAATAAGGTCTATATAAACCACATAAATGAAATTTTGTTCATAATGCGAAACTTGCCTCAATGATAGGAAATAAAGACGAAAACTCATATATTTTTTCATTGGTTTGTTGTGGATATTGTATCCTATTATAAAAAACATATATAATATAATAATATAATTCAAAAAATTATAAGCACATATTAAATTATGTATCACTAATTTATAATAAATTATTATTGGTATATTGGTTATTTATAGCTTATTTAAAACATTAGGTGTTTACATATTTCATTGCTTATGCACTTTTTATAATGTTGGCATCCTTACCCAAAATTTTATACAATTTTCATAATTAATATATCCTTTAAGATAATTTATTATATAATTTTTTTGATTTATTATTCTCTTATATCATTCCACAATTTTTTTAGTGATTTTTTATGAAAATGATATCAGTTTTAGACTATTTTGGTGATTTTGGAGAATGAAGATGATACATTAATAAAAAGAAAAATACATAATATAATATTTCTAGAAAAATATAAAAATAATTAGATTCTTATTATTTTATAATATTAATATTATTTATCTTCATAGATTCATCAGGGATATAGTGTAATTTCATAGTTTCTGAAGGTTGTTAAACCATCAAAATGTGAAAACACATTAACTCAATGGGTGAGTATGGATAATGAGGCATTAATTTTGACATAATATCATTATTATAAAAGAATAATGATATTATATTCTTGTTTTTATGATTGACAAATATATTTAATGATTTATGTATATATAATTATAAGATGTATGATATTTTATAAATGGTTCTTTGTATATGCAATAGGCTGTGCACACCCACCATAGACATTACATAGTTTTTTTATGTGAAAGGAAAGGTAAAAATATGCATTATAAAATTAATATAAAAATTTACTAGTATAATATTTAATCATTATTTTTCTTATTATTATGTTTATCTAAAATTTTTAATAGTAATAATAAGAATAAAATCAACAAATGGAGATTATACTTTTGTTGAATGCATGATATTTCCTTGGAAGTCTCTTTGGAATTGAAAGGATTTGGATAACATAGTGTGTCCAGATGGTTTATAAATATGGATTTGTTTATTCCACTAAAATATTTCATATATTAAATAATTAGTTCTTAGGTGATGTGTACTTTTCCGAGGATGGAATTATTTTCCTTTTAGAACTCAATAAAATGTTACATTTTGAAATAGTCATAATTTTTTAATAATGTCACAAAACTATTCTATGTTAAATGGTTAAGAATTGTAACGATATTTTTTTTAGAAAAATATACCCTCTATCGGTCTCTAATACCTTCTTTTTTGGACAATGTAAGAATGATTTAAGGATTTTATTTTTATTGTTAACATTTTACTCGAATAAATATTACAATGGAAATAAGACTTTAAAAAAGTAATTTTATATCGTGATAAATATAATATGTAACCCCTATTATATAAATTTTATGTTAAGAACCTAAATTCAATTTATATTAAATCCAATTTTATTTTTAAATGGGATGGAAGTAACATTTAAATTAAAAAAGATATATAAATATATTGTTATATTTGGAAAAATGTTGTTTTTTCTATTATGTGTTCTTAATCTTACATAGTATTTATTTACAAATAAATTAGTGTTAATATATAATAATTTATGTTTTGAAATTATATTTGAGTTATCATTTAATAATATTAATATAATTTATTAGATATAAACTATAACCTTTCATTGAAAAAAATTAAAAGGTAAACTTTTCACAACATAATTAAAATTAACTATTGTAATCTAATATTTATTATTTAAATTTTAAATTTCACCTCTTTAACGGAATTATATTTTAATAATATAAATTTATTCTATACATAGAGATATTTCATTGGAAGAGGTTTTTTTTCCATTATCATTTCTTAATATTAAATAATATTTATTAACCATTAAATGAGTGTTTATATATATATATATGTGTTTAAAAATTATATTAGAGGTATTATTTAAATATATGAATATAAATTATTAGATAAAAACTAACCAATTTCATTATAAAAATAAAATGCAACATTTTCACAATGAAATTAGAATTAGACATTATGATCTCATAATTGTTATTAAAAATTAATCTTCACCTATTTAGTAGTAATAAAATTATGATAAAATATTTATTATCCTCTTAATCAGATTAAATTTATACAATTAGGAAATTTATTATTAATGCTAGCATATATAATGTGTAAAAACATATTTTTATTGTAAATTTATAGTATAATTTATTTTTGTATATAAAATTTCCAATTATATTATTTATAATGATATTTAAAAAATTGTTTATAAAATTACATTTATGGGAATTTTAAATAAATAAATAAAAATTCCCTATGTGTAAAGTTATTTTATGAAATATAAGAACAATATATTACATTGAATATTACTTTATTTTCTAAAATTATATTAATGAGTTTCATCAATTGATGAGAATATTATTAAATTAATTATATTTCTTAATAAATATTTATTTTTATGATGTAAAATGTTTTTAAAATATATATGTTAAAAAAATTAATGGTATTAGTAAAATATATATTTTTAACTGTTCACCTAAAAATAAATAATTTCAAAAATATCATTTAAATATATTCTAAGGATACTATTTATATTAATAATTCAAAACTAATCATAGTTTGTTAAAAAAAATCCTAAAATTTATAAATTTAATTTTTTAATAAAATCATATAATATAATGAAAATTCATCTAATTTATAAAAGAACATTTTCAAATATTAACTGTTATTATTATTATGTCATATCATTTACTAACTAAATTCTTGTTAAGCAATTATTATTATAAAAATTAATTCATAATCATTAATCACATTTTTATTGTAATTTAAATGCATATCACATAGAAGGTAATCTTTTTCAAAAATACTCCTTTAAACAATAAATGATCATATTATTCTTTGTTTCTAAACTAATTTAATTTCATTTATATTAGAATTAGAATTTATTTTATTTGTACGTATATTGAATAAAAAGGATAATTATATTTATCCCCCCTAATATAATAGTTACATAGTAAAAATGATATCTAAATTTTAATATTTTATCTACTGATGTCACAGATTATTTTAATTTTAGATTTGAGTGGGTTTTCAGGTATAAACACATTTACGTGTTTAAATGTAATAATATATTTTGATATTTATAAGTTATAACATCTTATTTATAACCAGCAATGAAAAATGCACATCGCCACAACAGAGAAGCTCTACTAGAGTCCAGAATGGAAGAGTCCCACTATAATTCCTAACACACACTTCAAAATAAACTACAGAAATAGTTATCAATATCATAGTTCATGAAAATAAAAATAATTCACAGTGTCGCATTTTTATTCACACCACGTATTATAAAAACTTTATAACAAGTTTTCTCCCTCTATCCCCATGTGGCCATAATTTGTGTCATTTTTTTTCTATTTAGCATCAAGATAATTTTTTTTGTTTTCATTTTTTTGGAATTTCAATATTTTGGATTAATTAAATCAAATATAAATTAGAAGTTATAGAAAAATAAAAAATATAATTTGTATATTTAAATTTTTAAACAAAAACAAAAGTGTCATTATAATAAATAAAAATTATTAATATTTTAAATCATTTAATTTATTGGTTAGATAATATTCCAGTATCATTCCATATGGGAAAAAGTATATAAATTTATACACACACATAAAATAACTAACATAATTCATTGTAACCGATAATAATCAATAATGTGAATGACTGATAAATCATATGTTCCTAATATTATGCATGCACACATGCCCTCTTATAATTATTAATAAGAGATGTAAATCCCCTAATACAGAAACCCATATTCTGTTGCATCACACTAAGTGAAATAATTAAAAATCAAAATAAAAAACCAATGACATGAACCTTATCCCTGAAAACATGGATTTCCATCATATATGGGTATTCTTTTCCGATACACACATTCTACACAATTTCCTGAAAACACCCAATCTTATATATACATTTCCCAAATATTAAGAACAAGTAAACATGATTTAATACCATAATGTAACAACCCTGGCCTGAGACCAATAGAAATTGTCTTTACCAGTAGAGTTATGTGGCCTCAAGGATACCTCACACTAAATAAATATTTTAGAATATAAATAATTGTATATGGTGTTATTTTTGGGTGATTATACCATAATATAAAAGTATGTAATGTTCGGTAAAAAAACAACAATATCATTTATCCAAATGAATAAGATAAAAATTTACTAAAAAGGGAAAATAAATTAATCCTAAATCATGTTGTATCAAAATTAATTACTAATAATAATTTTAATGAAATAAACCAATATCAGGATCCCATTATGGTGAATCCTATATAACCACTTCTAAAAATAATGATACATAATAAATTTGTGAAAACTGTAAAATCAATCCCATTTATTAAACTAGTCCCATCCTCTAGTTTCAATATTATCTATATAGATCTACCATCAACTATAGGATCCTTTACGTTGTTCCTTATTGTAACTATAAATCCTGATTCAGTACCAAACATATCTAGAGGAAGGGGTGATTCAAAATTATTATCCCATCATCATCTATGTATATAATCACAACCACTCTAAAATAGAGTTTACGAAATGTTCATTAATAAATAAATAAAACAATATACATAACAATTTTCAATTCTAGGGATTTACGTTTACTCTAGAATACATTTATACATTTTCTAGATAATTCTAGTTGTATTTGAAAAATTCACCATAATCTAAGACCAATGGCTAGACACTCTCCACCCATTAAACACATGTACATCATTAAGAAACTCAGGGGAAGAAACTACCGTTCAAGGAATCACATGTGAACACATTCAAAAACATGGGGGCATATACTATAGACACAAAAAACATATGTAACTTCATTTTGATTATAATGGGTAGACACTAACCACATCAAAAATATCATTAGATCATCTAGAAACCCATGTATATAAAATCCCAACCAAAAAACATGTATCATCATCTACATACATGTTGGTACACAAAACCACCCTAAAAATCTGTATTGCATCATCTAGATACCTTAGGGTATATTCCCCCACCAAGGAAATCCGTGTAATGTAGTAAAAAGATCAAATATTCCACACACTTTCCTACAAAATCCAACTAGTAACTTCTATAAAGATGAGGATAGACACCACCACCATGAAATCATTAAAATTTCAGGATTTCGTCACAATTATATATTTTTTACTATATTTTATAAATTATATACAATATCAGTGGAATGTAATTATTTAGGAATAATGATGTCTATTCATTAGAACCTCATAAATAGTAATTTTACTTGTCATCATTGTCCAGATAGACATCTCATTCAACCCAAACATATTTATTGATCTGGGTTTTGAGTTGAGGAGAAATTTAAGTTGTATGCAATCTTCTGATGTTAATTGAAACTACAATTTTTAAAAAGAGCATAAAAATATAATTATGAGATTTGGAATAGTTCAATGTGTTGTTCTTAGACATTGATAAAGGACTGATAGGTTTCTTTGGTGTCATGATAAATCTCGACAGCATTGGGGTCTTGAAATTAGTGGTTTGGAGGGTCTAACATTGGCACAGAGTTCATTTGATGCCATGAGACATCCAACAACAAACCATGTGGCAAATTTTTTTAGTAGAAACTTCATGAATGATATTCTCATAGTTTAATAGAATAGTGTGCCTATCCCACATAGTTCATGATAAAATGGGAAATACTCAATCACTATTCATTCCATATTTGTTTTATGGATATGGAAACTATGTGGGTCAAACCATGTGGGATGGAATCTTATGTAGGGGGTGGCAGACAGTTGGTGCACAGTTTTGTGAGGTCGTGTGACCATACTATGAGGATTTGGGGGGGGGGGGCTGAAATTACATGGATTCCCTTAATGAGATATTGTTTTATTTTTCATCATTCCTATTCTCATATAAGCCATGTTTCCCTCCACTTGTGTGTAGTTGGAATCCTCCTCAAGCCAATGCTTGGATTCCAGAGATCTCCTCTAGCAGTTATCTGAATCTAGAATATTTGGTTTCATGTGATCTGCATATGTAAAATGATGAGTAATTTTGACTATTTCTTCATTTAGTTTTGTATTAACTCTGCTATTTTAGTGCATTATAATTTTAACTATTTACAGGGAAAAGGTTTGTTTATTTTATTTCTTCCACACAAGAGGAAATCGGACCTTGATATTTACTATTACATAATCCTACGAATGTGTCATGTGTGATTATACCTCTTCAAAAATATTACATCGTTTTATAAATGTTTTTATTGCATGTAATGACGTACTTTATTTTAGTTTTCTTTTATATTTTTTCCATTTTATAAAATTGATCATTGCACCTAGATACAAACCATGTTATCATTGTTTAGTATTTCAAATATGTCATCCATGACAATAGACACCACAATGGTTTGAAGGCCTAGATTTTCTATTTAATCAATTTATGTTATACTTGGAACACCTCTTAATCATAATTATTGTATTGATAATGGGATTCCACTGATATGTGATTGTCTAAATTATAAATCATTTTTTTAATTTGATTTTTTCTTTAATAATTGAATTTCCGTTTTTGGTACTTCAGTTAATGTTCATATTTTTTTTGAATTGATATATGCCTTTGAATTGGATGTTTAAATAAAAAAATTACATTTTTATGAATAAAGGCAATATTTTATAAAAAAACACCTCAAATTATGTTTGATGTCTTCTAAAATAAAAACCACTAATTAGAAATCTAATGTATGAATTTTATTTCATAGATTTTGGTGTTACCTATAATTTAATTTTTATTAGAATTATGTAATGTGTAGTAAATTTTCTCTTTTTATGTAATTAAATGAAGTATAACAATATTTAAATGACTAATGAAATAGGATCCTTCTAAGGGGTTTTATTACTTAATAAATGGGGATTCCCATTTAGGTATTTTCTTAATTGACCATGGTACCTTCTAGGTACCTCTTTGAAATTTGTAATATGAAGAAATATGATTTTTGTAAATATTATGGAGTTTTTAAAATAGAATGGAATAAGAATGATGGTATTATTTATTTTAAATAAAATTAAATTTTAAAAATGAAATGCCTCCATTAAAATTGTTTTTAAGGGTTTCAAAGACACAATGAATTCTTGTGTATTGTAAATGATCATACAAAATGTCAGGAATTAAAGGAATTTAACTATGATTTTTTATGTATAGTTGGTAATATTGTATGTAATATATAATAAATGTAATTATGTATTAATATGATCATTATGAATTTATTCCATGATAGGTATTAAATCATGGATATTTACTATAAAAATGATTATACCTTGCCTATATATATGGTCTTGATAAAATATATTGATGGGAGGATTTAACCAATGCCTATTATAATTATATTATTCTTATTTATATATTGTGTATAATGGTAAGGTTTTTGTTGATCATGTCAGAATAATGATCTGTTATATCTGGTGCTAAGCAAGTCATCTCGCACAAGTGATAGTATATGAGAATTTGGATTTATGTTCCATGTTCCATTATTATAGTTCTTAGATAGAGCCTCACTCACTGTCCTGGGTTTTTTTGTGAATTATCTCACTCTATTAGTATGTTGGGAATTCACCATATTTCTTGATAACTTGGGCACATGTAGACTAGTTATAGATGTTTGAGTTATGCACCGATTTAGCCAAAAACTATTATTCTATGTATATAACCACTTACCTTCACATGTACATTGTATATATAAGTTAATGATACATATAAATATTTAATATATATATATATATATTATTACTATATATATAAGGTAACTAATCAGTCACTTTTTCTCTATAAATAAAAGTAGGTATAGTTTCCATGAGTCACTTGGGATCATGGTTGGGTTGTAATTTATTTGTTCAAAACTACTTAATTATATTTATGATTATACCTACACAAGGATTATAATTTTCATTCCATGACTTGATCAAGTCATAGACACTATGGGTGGGATCATACTGGTATTATTATATCACTCCCTTCTCAGGAAACCATTTCAATAGGTAACCATGTAGACCATATTATTGCAAGACCATGGTTGGTTTCCGGAGATATTTATCTTTTACCATGAAGATAAGATCACAAGAACAAGTGAAATATCATGATTCTTGTGAAGATCACCCTCAATGATTTTGGTTTTTTTATATATTTATGTATTATAATTTATCAGTTCTTTCAATATATCTATTATAGTACATTATGTGTCATAATCCTTATATTCTTTCTTTTATTGTAAACAATAATTTCCCATTTTTTATACTTAGTTGATATTATTTCTTTAACATTTTCTCTTTAATTATTACAATATTCACATTTGTCTGATATTTGTTGTTTTTTATACTATTGTACTACTATGATCATGATGGTATAGTCTCCCTACTCTCACCTTCTTAAACCTTATGGCATATGAAGAGGGGCGCTTGAGGACATGTGACCCCCCAGCATGACTACCATCTTAGTGGTGATTTGGGTTAGGAAATTACAATGTGGTATCAAATGGGATATTCCCTTGTCTTACTATTTTGGGTACTTAGACAATATAATATTAATGTTTCTATGAATGGAAAATAGATGTTTATGGGACAGATCACACCAACCATGGGGAAAAATCCATGCGCCATGGGATAAGATTGTTATTCATGCTGTTTGTTATTACGGTTGATATGATTTCACTTTATGTGAATGTTGTATATCCAAATATGTATTGAATTATGAATTTATTGTATTTTCCCTTGGCCTTGTAAGTAAGGGTTGAAGCATTACATGTATCATAATTGGTATATAAGAAAATTCAAATTCTGCGAATATGTTTGGCTATGTTGATGAATTTATATATTTCATACTGATTTTGATTTCATGACATCTTTTTATTCCATTATTATTTTTTACCTTTTGAGGTAATTTTAATAATCATGATTTTTATGTGTTATTCAATGATATTTTTATCATTATCATGATTTAATTATTTAAAATTCATAATTTTATCATCTTGGGGAATTTTTTATCATGCAAGATTATATATTCAATGATTCCTTGCCTATATATCATGATTTTGATCTTATTTTCAAGATTCCATTTGTTTGTAGATAAATTTAATGATAGTGTTTTTGATATTTGTAAATGGATTCATGGGATAAATTTATTGGTTGTGATTTAAATGGACCTTTTTTTAAATTTTAAGGTGTATGAGCACGTTATCATTAGAAAAATGTTACCAATATACTCAAACCATTCTCAAGCAGTACACATTTTTATAAATTTTTGTTAATATGTAAATTATTTTAATGGTTGATAATTTTAGATGAATTTATTTTGATTAACGGAAGAAAAACTAAAAAATTTAAAGGGTATGTGCACATTATAGATCGGTGTATTTCAACCCATATGACTAAAGTGTTAAATGTGGTCATAATATATTTTCAAAATGGAATTGATTTTGATTAAATATGGGGGGTTAAACTATAGTATATAATGTGTATGATGTCATTGTTGATTGGGGTGGTAGAAACCCACAGCATTGATCTTTTTTATGTGACCATGATAAATTGTGATATGCATATACATGTAAAATATTTTTAATATTAATTTATAATTATTTGGTTAACATCATAATTTCACATCTACGCACAAGAAGAATAGTATGAGAATGTTTATAATGAGACAATCCATATGGGTGTTTATAGATTCTATAATTAATTAATTGCTATTGGGTTGAAATGTGATGGACCCATGTTTTTTAATGGGACCCTCTTTTGTCACCTTATAATCTAGAACAGAATTTATATGAATAATATCCAAATAATTATAAGATAAAATAAATGATTATTATTTAAAAATCATATCTTATAGGTCTTCTATTTCTTCCTTTGTGTTTATTTTAAAAAAAATTAATTTTTAAATATGAATCATTGTAATGGCCTTAAAATGGAACCATAGGTGGTGTAATTTTTTTAGAACCTCATGAAAGGGTATTTTATGATTCTTATAGAGTTTTCATTGAATGGAATCATGAAAATTTTCTGTAGTCCACATTTACCAATTAGAATTGTATTAAATGATAGGATCCTAAGATGTTGAAATCTATTACCGTGGCCTAGGTATTGGGTCCATATTTTTTTTTAATGTTCTAATTCATGGTAGGTATCACCATTAGAGGTTAGTTCTTCACTAATGGTGTGGGATTTATGACCTTTAGTGTTGTCTGGGTGCAGTTGTCCCATCTGTGACTATTTTAGTACCTAATTACACCCTAGTTTAGATGGATCATCTTGTTCTTATTGGCCTTGTTATGGGGGTTATCACTGAGAAAATTTTTGGATTCAACAAGTTGGACATGCCTAGGGATTGCTCAGTTAATTTATTAGTCATGTGACCAATTTATTATTCCATGTTATTGGATGAAAATATTTATCATCATCTAGGTTAATAGTTATATGATGTAATACAACTCTTTGTTTAATATCCCATATGGGCCATACAATACATCAATGAATAGGAATAACAACATATTAAGAGTTTTCAAGACGTTCTGGTTTCTTATGCAACATCAGGGATGTATGTGTTCACATATATGGTTCCCATAGTGTGGTAAATAATGTAATGAACATGTTTCATTCATTGAAATCATTAATACTTGGGTCATTGAGTGCGTTCCCAATAAATCTATATAGTTGATTAATGTGTTCATTTAACACAATCATGTTCACCCCAATTATTGGTATTACATCCATGTGACATGTGTGTTTTAACATACTGGTCGGGTTGGTTTTCATCCCATGTGATTTGATTCTTGTGATAATGACATAGAGGAGATACACATGATCTTTAAGAGTAAATGACCTAGTGAACTTGTGAGTGGGTAGTCTATCACTTATATTTATGACTATAAAACTCATATGGTGGGTGGAATTGAATATGTACATGTGATTCTATTTTATTCCAAGTATAAATAACACAACTGAGAAGGACAATTTGGATATTTTCTATATTTTATGAATTCCTTCGAGGATTGAAAATTTCAGTTCATGTTAGTTCTTGGTCAATAAGACCTCATTGATAAGGTTGGTTGTGTATAAAATCCTTCCGAAAAAACTATTTATTTTGGATAACATAGATGGTTCTTCTCCAATTATCATGTATTTCCATGGGTGGTAGTGTTATGTGATAGGTTTCTGGTGGCATGTGTGTTGGTGTAACCAAGATTCATTCAATGGGATTTGATCAGAAATGGAACGACCATCCTTTCTTACAGTAGTTGGTATTGATTGGAAACCATTATAGAATGATTTTATCTATTTATAATTTTTCAGGAATATCGACTATCATGACATCATCAATGGAACACTAAGGGAGTCTCGGTCTAATTTGACCATAAATCCTAAATGGTCGTTTGGCATATTGGGTCATTTTCATAGTCTTACATGATGGTTGAGTGGTTCGTATTGAGGATTTATAAGTCATGATAGATTCTTGGGTTCCAAATTAGTTGTGCCTTAGATGGAATATTGGAAATCATGCATTAATCTATAACATGAATGGCATGCATATGCTTCTGTAGGTTTAGTCTATGATCTAATGTGCACATTTTGGCTTTGAACAAATGTTTCACTTGTAATCATTGTGTTAAGACAACCTTGGTTAGTTCCTAGGACACCAGATTAATGAATCCAATGTTACCCTAGATTTATGGACTATATCAAAACCATTTTTAATATATTTTGTATTTACAATGCGATGGATCTATTTTATGCCTTTGTTCATGATAAGGAACAAAAAATTAAATGGTTAGCTGATGTTTTGTCCTAGGAACAACGTTGGATGTCTGGTATGAGTTACAAAGACATGTTTGAGCTAAACGTAAGATTATATAGGGAAATACATTATAGTTATATTTGAAATAATATGGGCTTCAAAGCAAGAAATCATTCAGATATGTCGGTCAGAGTGTATTGACTGGTGAACAATCATGATAATGGGTATGTAGGTGAAGAAACCATAAATATAAAGTCATTGGGATCAGCAAGGTGTGATATATATATCATTTGAGTCATTTAAGGAAACAAGTCATAACATATTTTCTTAAGTCAATCATCATTCAACCATATATTTATAGTGGGTTCTCTATTATGACCTCAAATGTAATCGAGATCTCCCTAATAAATAGATCACACATAGAGGGATGGTATTTTTATGAATTATGACAGTGGTAGATTTCATGATATGAAATTAGACCCATTACAATGTAAAATCCTTTAGTGTGGAGAACATTTCACATGATGTTTATTGAGAGGATCAAATGATAATATCTTAACAAAACATTATGGGGTATGCTTTGTTTGTGTTTTTCGTTCAGAAGGAGATAATTGGATCAGGTTTTGATGGATTAAGATTTGAATGATTAAGTCATTATTCGAGCTGTTACTGGAGAATGGAATATAAATGCTACAATTTGACGAGCCTTCAGGTCCCGTATATGATTGGTGATGTTAAATTTGTTCTCTAATCATTCATGGGGTAAATAATTTCAATGGGCCGGAGGTTGTAACGACTTGTCCTTTCAGACATGTTAAAATTCCAAGGGAAATTAAACTTTAGGTGTTTTCAAGATGGTCTATTTTTAAAAAGGAGAATCATAAAATAATCATAGTATTTTCAACATTTTAATGTATTTTTTATACTTGATAAAGGTTCCAAGAGGTTTCATATGTGAAATTTCATGTTTTGGGACAACCAGTGTCTCAAATTCAGTGTTTTGGAGGGTCTTGATGTGGTACATAGTTTTTCAAAAACTGTTTCTACACCTATAGAATACGATGAAGATTAAGTTATGGATTAGAAAATCATTACATTGGCTGGACACATCTCATGTAGACCATTCATCTTGGATGCATATTTCATGCAAAAAATGGGAAGTATTTAATCACCATTAGTCTCTTTGTTGGTGCACAGTTATGGTAATCCTGGAGATAGAAATTTGTGAGATGTTTTCTTAATAAGGTTGAGTCTCACAATCAGAACATGGTTTTTCCATGTTCTCAGGAAAAAAAATTTTACTTGTGGTTTTTCAGATTACCTAAACACCCTTAATGTGATCTTATTTTCATTTTCTTCTTTCCTCATATCCCCCAGCTACATGACCATATACCTTTGTGGCTTTGTCTTCCTTTTCAATCCTAATATAGTATTCAAGATATATCTACCATCATTTTCCTGAATCAAATGGATCAAAAAATGTATTTTCATAGGTCTTTTATAATTTTTATATATTTTGTTTTAAATTAGATACTCTATTTAGGTGGAAGCTCAATTTCTCTATTTTTATTGTATAGGCCAATTTCATTGATTTATCCCAAACCATAGTTGAATTAGACCTTGATAATTGGTGATTATATCATTTTGTGTATGGGTTAGGGGTTTTATAACATATTAATATTTTATATAAAATTTATAAAAGTTTTTTTTCAGATACATTCCATCAATTTTCATGCGTTGATTTTAAATTGGTTCATTCATATAAAATTGATTACCTCACAAAGATACACAACATATGATATTGGTTTTTTATTTTGAGTATTTCTCACTCAACCAATGATACGACATGGGTTTTCGAGAATAGATTTCCTTTAATTATTCAATATTTTTAATGCCCATAATGTCTTTAATGTGTTCTTCTTGGATATAATGATTTTTACCCTCGTATGTGATTTTTTATTGTTAATGGGAAATTTTAAATTTTTTCTTAACCATTATTAATGAAATTTTCATTTGGGGGTTTTTAATGCTTATTTTTATGAATTCAGACATAACATTAATGTTGTAGATTAAATAAAGTAAATAAGTTTTTTATTGAAAATTCATCATTTTATATTATAACCCATGGAATGGGGTGCTATTTCTTAAAAAATACAAAGTGATGATTAATGATTTAATATTTTTTTTCCATTACGTATTTTGGTGTTACATGTTCTTTTATTGTGGTTAGAATTATAGAATTTCTAGGAAATTTCATATTTATATATATTAATGGGAGTTTATACATATCTAAATGACCAATAAATATGGATCCTTCTAAGAGATGTTCATGATTAATAAATGGGAATTCCCATGTAGGTATTTTTTCAATTGATCGAGGTACCTTTTAAATACCTCATTGAAATTAGTAGAATCAATCACCATGTTTTGATTTATTTGATTAATGTCTAAAATGGAATGGAATAGGCATGGTGTTTTTCATTATTTTAAATTAATGTAAGTGTTTTAAATGAAATTTCTCCCATGAAATGGGTTATAAGGGTGGTAAGGCCATTCCTAATGCTTGTGCTTTGTAAATTCTCATATAACGTGTAACTTCTCAATTTAATTGAAATTGGAGTTTTAATTCATAATATTTATTTCTATATGTAGTATATTACAAATATAATGATGTCTTTATATAATCATGATGAATATCATGTTTGAGAGAAGTCACCTCATGGTCGTTTACGATAATAATTGTTATTAATTCTTTAAACATATGTGATTGAAAAAAAATATGGATGGGAGTTATTATCAATTCCTATTATATATATATATTTAACATTTACATAGTCTATGTACTATGATATGTGTTTTGTTTAAAGATGAAGCATCACGATCCCAAACATTGGTTGTTGAGTATGACACCCTACATTGGTGATACTTTATCAGAGTTGGGATTTATGTTCCATGTTCTATTATTTGGGTGCTTCCATGGTGGCTCAATCCCCATCATGGGTGTTGTTTCGTGGAGTCTCTAACTCAATTGAGATATAAAAAATTTACCTTATGTCATGAGATTTTGGGGTCGCTAAACTAGTTATGGATGTCTAAGTCACACCCTGGTCCTTCCAAAAAATATTATTCAAGGTATATGGATAGTTACAACTGTACATACATGGTTTATAATGTTCATTGTAATATCCAACTGTATTATATATATATATATATATTGTTATGTTATATATATTGAAACCAATCATAAATTTATTCCAACTAAGAGCTGATGTAGGTGCAAACTTCAAGGGGTCCCTTATGAACCTGGTTGGGTTGTTTATTATTTAATCACCACTGATTGTGTATCAATATGATAATACATGAACACTACATTACATTATCTTTTTTGGACTGAATTTAGTCATAGACAATGTGGGTGGGAACCAACTAGGATTATTATCTCACACACTACTTGGGCCACTATTACACTGGGATATGTGAGTAGACATTATTATTGCATGTCCTTGGTAATTTCATATGTTCATTTTCTTGTAACTAGGATTTTAGAGCACACAGTCGAGCTGGATACCAATATTCTTCTGGGGATATCCCTTAAGGATTTTCTTTTATTTATTTTCTATTTTCATGTACTTCACTATATCATTTCCCACTGTATGAGTATTGTAGAAGTTTACATATCATTCTATTGAAATAAATTCTTTTCTTACACATTATCATTTTCAATCATTGATATTCAGTATATGTAATTCATCCATTATTTTTTCCATTATTATATATTAATTCTGATATTTTTAGTTATCATTTATCATTTATTCCACTATGACACTATAATTTTTAGATTATATACTTTCTAATATCATATCCTTACACCCATGGTTCTAGTCAGAATTTTCTACCTAATAGGTAGGCATGCTTGTTGTAACACCCCGTGATTTCATAGTACATTATTTTTCAATGTAATTCAAGAACATGCACTACACGCAACACCAAGTTCTTGCACACTATGACTTACCAAACAAGCTGTTCAAAAGAGGTTATGAATATCATTAACTGAATTTTGATCTATATATAATCCTTATTATTTAATAATAGATATTATTATTCTCTTATACATAATGTATGAACAAATACATTTTTTTCTGATAAAAGAAGTATTTTTCAAAAAATACAATTTTACCGCCTTTTAAAGGAGAAGCCTTTTTAAATCCAATATTTGAACCTTTTATATATTCAATATGACAAAATAAACTTCTTATTTAGAATCGTGACATTAGAATTTAGTTTAAATAACGTTTTGGTGTTTTTCTGATAACTTTTATATTTGGGTGAATAGTGAAAAATACTATATTTTAACTGAAAAAACTTTTTAAATAAAAATTATTTATATTGTTAAATTATAAATTTTAATGGTTTGGAAGTATAAATAGATTATATTTTTACCATTTAATCCAACTATGGTCATTTTAAGTAATTTCACATTGAAATTGGACATAAACATGTGTCAAACTTTTGGTAGTTATTATTTCATAAAAATACGCATTTTGGTTTGGACAACCAGAATTACTTTTAAATTAATAAATCAAACTTCTATGTTTTGAATTGGTAAAATATAATTCATTATAGAATTCAGAATATCAATATTATCTTAGGGTAAATATTTGGTATATTTCTGAAAACTTTTAATTTTTGATAAATAGTTAAAAACCCTGACTTATAGTTTAAAACCTAATTTTCTAAATAATTTTATATTTTATTTAAATTTATTTTATGTCAAAATAAATACATAATACCTTTATACGTTCAATTTAATTCATTGGAGTCAGTTTATAATAGTTTTAGATATATAAAATTTCTATTGAACTTTTCACCGTCTTTTACCCACCTCCAAGGAGAATTTGCAAATTCACATAAAACATAATTTTAACGCTTCTATGAGTGGAATTTCTAATATCATAGACAAAAGGTAAATATCGAGGAGTCAAATTTTGTTCAATAAGATAAAAATAATTTGTGGTGAATAGTAACGTTTTTATTTTATTTAGCACGGTAAAAATTAAATAGGGTAATTAAGGGTAAAATGATATTATTATTACCCTAACACATGTATTAATTCTATTGGATAAGTATAATTCGACCAAAAAAAACATTATGAATAAAATATGAAACTATTTGGTCCACATCGATTAGATTAGGTCATTTATTATTATTTAATTCAAAGAAGAGTTAAAGAGTTAAAATCAATGTTTAATAACTAAAACATTTTTAATAAAGGGATACACAAAAGATAAATTTGATTATAAATATTCATTATAAATATAATAAGATTTCTTACATAATGGTATTTTATTTATAATTTTTAGACATTAAAAAATTTAATTTATTTATGACACAATGATGATGAAGTAATTACCATATTAGTGAAATATTAAAATAATTGATATTATAAATACCCAAATAAATATAATATTACACATTTAATGAATTCCATGAATTTTATTGGTTAATATGAAATGTTTTGATTTATTAAATGAATTTGTTTCGAATTAATAAAGTTATTAAGACTTTAAAAAAAATCTATTATTAAATATTGTCAAAATTGACATAAAGGAGTTTTTGAAACAAATATTATATTATTAATTGATATAGTATTCCTATAAATATAGGGTTGTGCCAAACGAATTATATGATTATTTTTAATTCAATAATGAACCACTTTGGGTTCTCTTTGCAGTTTATATTAATTTTATTAACCATATAATATAAAAATACAAAGAGACATGGTAAATGTCAAACTATTTAACTAAGAGTTAAATCTAAATGATAAGGGTAAAATAGTGACCCAAACATGTCTTGAACTTATTGGTTGAGTTGTTTGTGACCAATACCCGCCTTATAATTTGATTAATCCACTTTGGAGACATTAGGAATAGAATATGATTTTATTATAAAATAATACATTAAGTTTTTCCTAAAGAGCCCCTCCTACCCCTTATAAAAGGACACCACTTCTAACTAATTCCACACACCTATCAGGACTTTTTTCTCATCCAACATCTACCCAATTAAGCTGATTACATCAGTATCCTCCTCTTATAAGCCTTAACTTAGGTAGAAGTCACTCCAAGAGTCCTTTTTGGTACAAATCAGAGGGAGTTACCCAAATTAAAGGTAGCAATTTCTCATATCTTCTTATTTTTATTTTACTTCTCCAACCCCAAAAATCTTTTTAATATATTATTTTTTAACAAAACCAGTATAATAAATATACAAGGATATTTTTATGTGAAATATTTGAACTATACATACAAACACCTCCATCTATTGGGAAAACATCATAATGTTTCTGTGGATGACATCCAAACGCGTCATGAAACGATGATTGTTCAATTATCTCCAACCACCTCTCTTGGTGGAAATTATGATAGAAATATAATTAAATATGATATTAATGATATTTATTTTACATATAATATTATGTAATTCCATTTTATAGCATACCATTATTCGTTTCATGTTGTATATATATACGATAATTTCATTTGAGGATGTGCGGACTACCGCCCCCTCAAAGTGATATAACTCGTTCATACCATACATGGAACATATAAAAGATGGTGTTAATGAACATAAGTAACACATATAAGATATTATATTATATGGTAAAAATAATATACCAATGTGTCATTTAGTTTTCATTCCTTTTAAAATGAAAAATGAAATGGAAGTAGGTTTTGTGCATACGTACAGATTACCGTCTCCACGAACGCGATGTGATTCATTTCTCCATTATATATATTCAATAATAATTATAGTTTTATGATTAAAAGTAAATTTTAAAGACTTAATATCATTATAGATATGAATATGATACAACCTATCTGTAACAAACACGGACTACGTAACGATGCATATAAAGGAAAACGAATCAGTTAACACCCGAAACGATGATAATACTAAAATATTAATAACAACCCAATATTAAAAGATCATATATGATATCATATTTATGAATATGATTCTTGTATAATTTAATAAAAATTATTTAAATATTATACCTGAGGTTAACCTACAATCTATCAAGGAAAAGTACAAGGTAAGGGTTTATTTTATAATCTATTCATTATCTGAGGTTGTTTGTACGTAATTATCTAATGGGACCTCTTTATTATCCACATCAGTATTTCTAAAAAATGTATTTAATTAAATTCTTAATATTTTACAGAATATGGGTTAAATTCATTTATACCATTTTGACTTTTTATAAGATGTTTAAAAGGAATATTTACGTCATTTTCCAAACAATGACCTTTTTATCCTTTTCGACAAATTAAGGCAGGAATGTCTTTTTTTAATCTTATATGGAGGGTGTGACTATTTTCTACTGTTTTAAAATCTTCTAATATTCCCTTAAAAGATTATAAGAATATTTTTAAATTAAATGTTTTATTTTACAATTATGTGAATTTTAAATGATTTAATAAAAAGGAGATATTTCTCTCAAATAGTATTTATTTCATCTATTTCAACATCCTTTGATGAATTTTCAGATTATTTGATGTTGATTTATTATGATACAAAACATCTATATTGTATTAAAGGTTTGGTGATGTGTTTCACTGTGGATGTGTTATTTTTATACCATTCATGGTCTGTAGAGAAAGTTTGTACATTTCGTATGGTTGTTTTAATACAAATGTTTAAGTTATTTTTAATCCTGTTCATATGAGGAATGCGTTGGACTTAGTAAGTGATGGGTGGATCCCGCTATATATCCTCGATGTATCAATAGGTCTCATTAGAAAAACTAGTGTCTTGGAATGGGACCTTGACAAAATCATATTTGTAGTCTTGGAATGAGGCCTTGGATACCTGGTTGTGATAGTCTGGCAATATACATTCCATAATAATGAAATTGGTTATTGATATTTAATGTGATTATTCAACTAGTAGAATATCCATGTGAATAAGTAAATGGAATTACTTCATTTTATTTTCCCCATATAATTCTAATGTTCATTATTAAAAGGATTTTGTTTTAGTTATACATTGCCTTAAATGATTATGTTTATTTATGAATGTTTCTGCTATATTGGTATCCTTACTGAGCATATGAGCTCACCCCTTTCTATGTTTTACTTTTCCCAGGATGTGAAAAATATTTTATGAGTGACCTACAGGGATAGTCTAAAAGGGATATGAGTGTGGACTATAATGACTAGGTTATTGTAGTTTTTCACTTTATTATGTAATGTAACATTTGTGAATGTATCATGGGTTTCCAAGGATACTGAACTAATCGACCTTTCGAGACCTGATCTTTTTTGATCAAGCCAATGATACATAATAATGCACCGACTCTAGGTAACTGTGTTCAGGGCGTTACAATTGGTATCAGAGAAAGTTTAGTACAAACCATGGAAGCTAGATTTAGATAAACTCTGATTATATCACATAGACCTAAGATGGACTTTGAGGATTAGTATAGAAGAACATCTTAGAATTTTGGTATTGTAGAGATTTTGTGAGTTTTCCAAGAAATACATCCCAGTATGGATACGAGTAGGTAGAGGCGGATCTGGCATAGATTTACCTAAGGGTAAAACCCAAAAACACCACTTTGAGATAGACTTGAACGTGAACTGGTGCACGATAACGGTTCATGCTGCACTCTTGCTTACGAAACACCTGTGGGATATGCTTAGGATAATTATCATTTTCTTTTCCAATCATTATGAAGGGTTTATGAATATATAATTCCTCAATGAAAACATCTTTATGATTATGGATTATATCCATAAACCATTTAATTTATGTTAGGTATTTTACAAGTTTGTAATTATTCATTTCAATTCATAAACTGACCTAGTTTATGCAATTGTATAGAAATGGTACCCAGTAGAAGGATTGTGAACTCCAGCAATACGTATGATCCAATGAGTAAAAAGGATCATATGTTTCACCATATTAAGCCATATTTTATAAGGTAAATAGCTTCCCATGTATTCTCGATATATTAAGTAATAATATCATGTGTTAATAAGATATGTAAAGAATTCCATGAGTCATATGGATTTGAAGGGAAGAAAGCGAAGAAAAGGATGGAAGAGAGGAAGATGGATACAACAATGATGGAAAAGAAAAATTTTCCCATATGTGATAACTATGGGAAGAAAAACCATTGAAAATTACTGAACTGAATTAGAGTTTGTTATAAGTGTGGAGTAAAAGGACACCATGTACGTGACTGCAAGGGTAAGAAAAATGTTTCAAATGTACAATACTTCATCTGCAAGGAGTTGGGACACTATGTAAATCAATGTCCCATTAATAATAGTATATAACAAATTATGTTGTTGGATAATAATCAAGTTATGAAACTACCACTGATGAGGAGGAATGATTAGAGTTCTTATGATGTTATTTGGGAATTCTGTCATTTGAGTGTTGTATCAATAATGTACTAGTTAAAATATTAACGGAGTATATAAGGATTTTACTACAGTACTATTTACGAAGTATATTGTTGAGAGAAAGATACCCCATTATATGGTTCTGATACTAAGGTAGTGATTTTGGAATAATATATGATTTATTTGGATAAATTATATTAGATATTCTTGAATACCTTGAAACTGATTAATGATTTGTATATTCCATCATTGTTGATGTTTACAACATTTTTGGATAGAAAAAGTATATCCAGTATTCTATAAAAAATAAGGGATCATTAATTTAATCATTAAGGTTTTATGGTAATTTAGGATTTTATAGTGTTTTAAAAGAATACATTACGAAGGTGTTCACATGTTATTATGGGGAAAAAAGGAACCTCATTGTGTTTACCTTCCTTATAAATTTTGGACTATGAGTTTGGACAGAAGTAATTTGGATAATTCTAGTTTGAGATTATTTTTGGATTTCCTTAAAAGGACAACTAGTAGGTCGGGCGGCAACCCGTCGCATCCAGAAATTCCGCGAGACTTGAACCCACAACCGATGTGCGACAAGGGTGTATCACCTACCACTGGCCCACGTGATGTCCTAGATTGAATAATGTAGTCTTTTTTAAAAAAATTCTTGTATATTAATTTTGAATTCATTTTACATGAACTCTATACGAATTCGATAAATATAATATTATTTTTATGTTCTATTATCTTTTAGGGTGAATGATTAGAGTGTGGTTGAAATTAGTTAAATGATGGGTTTTTACTTGTCAAGTATATATTTTTATTATTCTCTTATTCTATGAATAAATTAATTCTTATACTTTAGTGAAGAGATCTAGAAATAGAAAAATGTGTTATCCTAATACCATATGATTTGATGAACCGATGGTATTTTCAATCATCATAGATTGATGAATTTAAGGCCCTCAATGTTACACTTGTTTGTTATTGATGTCCTCAATCACTACCTATAGTTATTTATGTTATTCCTCCAATTATATGTTTCTAATTACCACCAATGTTTTCCTAATTGAGATCAAAATTTGGTGGTGACCCTTTTATTTCCCTTTTCCTCTTATTAAGACTAAAATTTAGTAACCTAATTTCCGATGTGGGTTTTCCCAAAGTTATTTTCTATTTTCAACCATTTATTTTCGAAATATAATTTCGAATTGAGAGGACACAATTTATTGAACGAGTAAAGAATGTAACACCTGAATATTTCATAGTACGTTATTTCTTCAATGTAATTCAATAACCTACACTACATGCAAAATCGAGTTCTAGCACACCTTGAATTACAAAACAAGCTGTTCAAAAGCGGTTATGAATATTATTAACTGAATTTTGAACATTATATAATCTTTATAATTTTAGAATCCATATTAGGAGTTTCTTAGACATAATGTAAGAACAACTACATTTTTTCCAAATAAAAGAAGTATTTTTTATAAAATGAAATTTTACCGCCTTTTAATGGCGAAGCCTTTTTAAATCCATTATTTGAAATTTTTATATATTCAATTTCAAAAAATAAACTTCTTATATAGAATCTAGACATATTAATTTAGTTTCAATAATGTTTTGGTTTTTTCTGATAACTTTCAAATTTGTGTGAATAGTGAAAAATACTATATTTTAACTGAAAAAAACTTTTTAAATCAAAATAATTTATATTGTTATATTATGCATTTTTATGGTTTGAAGCATAAATAGATTATATTTTTACCATTTAATCCATTGATGGTCATTCCAAGTAATATCCCTTTGAAATTGGACATAAACAAGTGTCAATCTTTTGGTAGTTATTATTTCATAAAAAGACGCCATTTAGTTTTGACTACGAGAATTAATTTTAAATTATTAAATGCAACTTCAATGTTTTGAATTTGTTAAAATAAATATCATTATTGAATTTGGAATATCAAAAATAGATTATGGTAAATATTTGGTATTTTTCTAAAAACTTTTAATTTTATTATGAATAGTGAAAAGCACTGAGTTATAGTTTAAAATCAAATTTTAATTTAAATAGCTATTTATTTTATTTAAATTTATTTTTTATCAAAATAGATACATAATACCTATGTATGCTCAATTTAATTCATTGGAGTCAGTTTATAATAATTTTAGATATAAAATTTTTTTATTGAACTTTGCTCCGTCTTTTACCCACATCCTAGGAGATTTTGAAAATTCACATAAAATATAATTGTACCACTTCTGTGAGTGAAATTTAGAAAATTAAAGAGTCATGGTTGATATCAAGGAGTAAAATGTATTTCAATAAGATAAAAATAATTTTTGGTGAATAGTTACTTTTTACTTTTATTTAGCACGGTAAAAATTAAATATTGTAATTAAGGGTAAAAATGATATAATTATTACCCTAACACATGTATTAATTCTATTGTATAAGTATAATTCAACCAAAAAACATTAGGAATAAAATATGAACCTCTTTGGTCCACTTGGATTAGATTAGGAAATTTATTATTATTTAATTCAAAAGAGAGTTAAAAGAGTTAAAATAAATTTTTAATAATGAAACCATTCTTAATATAGGGTTACAAATAAAATAAATTCGACTACAAAGATAAAAATATTTACTACATAATGGTAATTTGTTTATAATTTTTAGAAATTATTAAATTTAATTTATTTATGACACAATGATGATGATGTAATTTATTTTTTTAGTGAAATATTAAAATAATTGATATTATAAATACCCAAATAAATATAATTTGAGACTTTTAATGATTTCCACGAATTTTATTGGTTAATATGACATGTAATGTTTGATTAAATTAATTTGGGTTGAATTAATAAAATAATTAAGACATTAAAAAAATCATTTATTAAATAGTGTCAAAATGACATAAAGAAGTTTTTAAAACAAATATTATATTATTAATTGATATAATATTCCTAAAAATATAAGGATCGTCCAAAGGACATATATGATTATATTAATTTCATTAATGATCCATTTGGGGTTTTCTTGGTAGTTTATAGTATGTTTATTAACCATATAATATAAAAATTGATAGAGACACGGTAAATTTCAAACTATTTAACTAAGAGTTAAATCTAAAAGATAAGGGTGAAATAGAGACCCAAACTTGTCTAAATCTTATTGGTTGAGTTGTTTTCGATGTATCCCCACCTTATAATTTAAATACTCTACATTTGAGCCATTAGAAAATGAAGATTATTTTATTATAAAATAATACTTTAAGTGTTTTCTAAAGATCCCCTCCTCCCCCTTATAAAAAGAAACAACATTTATCCAATTCCCCACACATCTCAAGCCTTTTATCACATCCAATCTCTGAGCAATTAATATTTCTACATCCCTATTCTCCTCCTAGAAGCCTTACCATAGGCATAAGGCACTTAAATATACTTTTATGTTTCAAACCAAATGGAGTTACCCAAATTAATGGTAACAATTTCTCTTAGCTACTTTTATTTTATTTTACTTCTCTGACACCAAAATCTTCTTATTCTTTTATTTTGTAACAAAAACAGTATACTCAGTATGCAAGTATATTGGTATGATATGTACTTGAACTAAAAATACACACACCTCGATCTAATTGGTGAAAATAATAATGTTTCTGTAGATGTCAACCAAACGCCTCATGAAATGATGATTGTTCAATTATCTCTTACCACCTCTCATGGTTTCCATTATGATGGAACTATAATTAAATATGATATTAATTATTTTATTTTATATATTAGCTTCTTTAATTCAATTTTATAGAATACCATTATTCATTTCATGTTTTATATATATACGATAAAATCATCTGAGGAAGTACGGACTAATGCCCCCTTAAAGAGATATGACTCGTTAATACCATACACGGAACATATAAAGGATGGTGTTAATGAACATAAGTAAAACATATAACATAATATATTATAATGGAATAACAATATATCAATGTATAATTTTTTTTATTCCTTTTTAAATAAAAAAATGAAATTGAAGTATCGTTCGTGCGTACGTACGATTTACCATCTCGATGAACGTGATGAGATTCATTTCCCCATCATATCCATTCAAAAAAAATTCTCGTTTTATGATTAGAAGTAATGTTTAAGGACTTTATATCATTGTGGATATTAATAATAAACATCCTATCCATAACAAACACAACTTACATAACAAACCATATAATTTAAAACGAATCAGTTAACAACTGAAACGACGATAATACTAAAATATTATTAAAAAAGCAATATTAAAAGATCATATATGATATCATATTTAGGTATATGATTCTTTTATACTTTAATAACAATTAATTAACTATTATAAAGGAGTTTAACCAACACTCTATCATGTAAAAGTACAAGGTAAGGGTTTATTTCACAATCTCTTCATTATCTGAGGTTGTTTGTACGTAATTATCTACTGTAACATCTTTGTCATCCACATCCATGTTTCTTAAAAATGTATTTCAAGTTTTTTTTAACTATATTACAAAATATGGGTTAAATTAATTTATACCCTTTTTTCACTTTTTATAAGATTTTTATAAATGCATATTTACGTCATTTTCCAAACAAGGACCTTTTTATCCTTTTCAACAATTTAAGGTTTGAATGTATTTTTTTAACTTATACGCTGGGTGCGGATATTTTCCACTGTTGTAAAATATTCTAAGATTATATTAAAATATTATAAGAATATTTTCAAATTAAATGTATTATTTTATAATTATGTGACTTATAAATGATTTAAAAAAAGATATATTTCTATCAAATAGTTTTGATTTCATCTATCTCAACATCTTTTGATGGATTTTAATCATATTTTATGTTGATTTATTATGATACAAAACATCCATATTTTATTTAAGGATTTGTGATTTGTTTGAATGTGGATGTGTAATTATTAAACCATTCATTTTTTATTTTAATGTATTTACATTAAGTATGCGAGTTTTAATACGAATGTTTATGTTATGTTTAAACCTGTTCATATGGAGAATGCATTGGACTTTGTAAGTGATTGGGGGATCCACCTATAGTTCCTCAATGCATTGGTAGGTATCATGAGACAAAATAGTGTCTTGGCACAAGGCATTGACAAAATCATATTTGTAGTTTTGGCACGAGGTCTTGACTATGTGGTTATGATATCCTGGAATTATGCATTCCATCATTATGGAAGAGTATATTGATATTTCATGTGATTTTTCGACTAGTAGAATATCCATGAGATTAATTAAATTAAATTATTTCATTTTATTTTTTCAATATTATGCTAGAGTTCAATTTTAAAAGGATTTTGTTTTACATATATATTTCCATAAATGTTTATGTTTATTTATGAATATTTCCGCTATATTGTTATTCTTTATAAGAATATGAGCTCACCCATTTCCATGTTTTATTTTTCCCAGTATGTGAAGAAATATTTTATGACTGACCTGTAGGGATAGTCTGAAGGGGATACGAGTGTGGACAATGGAGACTATGGTATTGTAATTTTTCACTTTATGATGTAATCTAACATTCATGAATGTATCTAGTGTTTCCAAGGCTACTAAACTAATTGGTCTTTCAATACATGATCATTTGTGATCATGCCAATGATACGTAATAATGCACCGACTCTGGGTAACTGGGGTCGGGGCATTACCCTTGAGGTCATTTGATTCACAAGTTTTGCTATATTATTAGTGGTCAATCAGGTCATTATGTTACTATGGTATTCCCTATGATACCTTTTAGAAATTAAATCTCCCCCATCATGTCATGTTTTAATTATATTAATTTCTCAATTCACCTCTCAACTACCATTATTTTAAAACACCAAGAACACTATGCTTGGTGGAAAAAAGTTTGGTACCTCCAATATCTTTTGGTTTATCATTACCCAAAATAGAAGGCTTTCACTATATAAGAGAAATATTTACCAATTTAACTTTTATCAATATTGTTAAATAGGATACAATGACCGCACATCCCATGAACTAATACATTATAGATACATTTAGGGAATTTTTAAGGACCATCTACCTTATGTTGGAATTAGACTAACCAAGTATCTCTTATAGGTATGAGCTCAAATAGAGGAAATCAAATTATAAGATGAAAATCATGAAATTGGGAAAACATACCAAAACATTTTCAAGGTCCCTTGTTATAGAAAGAGACCTAAAAAATATATATGTAGAGTTTCATACATACCTCAAGAACGTCCAAGATTTGACCAATGATAGATTCCATCATGAACCATATAAATCCTACCCAAATTAATATTTAGATGATGAGGTGGCCATGGTTTGGAGGCTCTATGTTGATTGAGATGGAAGAAACTAGGTGTTTGGAAATATGAAATTTACAAGGGAATTTTGGATGTTTCATTACTTTCTAGTGACTTTTTCTTCACTACATAGATTTGTAGAATGGGTTTCCAAAATATGTTCATGCAATTCAGATCCCATTTTAAAGGGAGTTGTAGCCCACTAGGCCAGGCCAAACATCTTGGAAAACCACCCAATAACAATGAATACAAGTCTAAAACTTATTATTGGTTTTGAACAGTTTGTATACAAAATTTTCCTAAGTGGGTGAAAACCATTTATGAGCTCATAGGAGAGTTATCATCTCCTATTGAGTTGTTTATTCCACCTCTCATGGAATTAAAACCCATTAAATATAATAAATCACTTATATTCTTTCTAATTAATCACTGAAAACTCTTGGAGCACATCCATGAAAACCCATACATTCATAAAAAACTAAATCATATATAAGTGGATCAAAAATAAAATTTTCCCTTATGTTATATTATTTCATACCAAAATTATTTTTATGGTTTTAGAGGATTCTTATCTACATTTTTTCAATTGATGATTTCTTCCATTCATATTATAATTAATGCTTCATAATTTAGGATCCATGTACATGACCCATAACCTTTGAAATAGCTTCATAACATTGAGATTTACGAATATCTATTCTATATAAAATAACCCATTTTTATTATTTATTAGTGGAAATAATGTTTTCTGATTTTATATTATTCATTTTAGTTGAAATCATCCAGATAAAACATGGGATTACAAATTTTAAATGAGGTTTTTGTTGATTAATTTGTTACATATAGATGTTGAATGATTCTTCATGGGGATTCAAATTTTTTTTTCAGTAATTATAAATTCCCTTATCTTTGTTTCCTATTTTTCCACATTATGTTCAAGGATTAATTTATTTTTTCGGAATAATTATTATTTTGGGAAGGGGTAAAATAGTTTGGAATGTAATTTAAATAGGAAAAATTGGTTCCATAGTTCTTGAATATCATAAAGAACCTAGTTGTCCAATATTGGGTACTCATTATTTATCTGGTGTGATGTAATTTTTTTGTCAGCACCATTAAGATACTTTTTGATTTATATGGAATACCAGATATATTATTTTGTTAACGTATTGAAAAATATGAAATTTAAAATTGAAACATAATCCCCTGAAAACCATATATATAATTATTTTTTGTAATTTCTTTAATTGACCAATCTATTAAATTTTGTTCTTCCTCTCTTCATCACAAGAAAATTTTTCTTCAATGTTTATATGGATCACTTCTATGAGGATGTGGAAGCTCATTTTCAGTCATGTATAATTTATGAGTTTTGTAAAATAATATTATCTTTATCATTGATTTGGATGAAATGTTTATCTTCTTATATTTTGTTCTTAGTCCTGAAAATATATTATTTTATATTGTATTTTTTCATCCATGATGGTCTAGATGATGAACGTAGGTTTATAAAATGTATTTTAATTCATTATATTTCCAAATTTCATAAATCCCCTTATAAGAAACATAATATTTGAAAAAATATATGTTTTATAGACTAATATATCTAATTTTTTGTGGTTTATTCCATTATTACTTTAGGGAATATTCTAAATTTCATTTTGTTTGTTGACCCCTCATTTGTCTCATTCTCTTAAAGGATTTAATTATCAACATTCCATGCATCATGAACATAATAATTTAATGATACATTTTGGTATGAATTTTTAGATATATATATATGTATATTATATTCTCGAAGGGTAAAAATCATCACCCACATATGTTTTATCATACAATTTCTATTTAAACCCACTACAATATTTTTGGATGTGGTTAAAAGTTGTTATGAAAACATGAATAAAAACTATTGAGTTATCTGGTTCATGGACATCTCAATAAATGTATCATTTATATAACAATAAATGCAATTTTATATAATATTATCTCAATTTAAAATAATTACCTATTTTGAACTAATTATAAGTGTCTAAAATTGTATATAAAAAGATAATTCAATTGCTTGAGGTTGTTCCTTCTGATATTTTTTCCACATGGGTATATTATTTTATGATTCATATTTTTCAATTGTGAAATATTCTATATAAATTTCTGAACCCTATTTACATGGTTTTGATCATTCTTAATGTGTGATGTGAACCCACAATCCACAATACATGAATTATTAAATTCAGTTCCTTTACATGTCCATTCAACAACAACATCTTTTTGTATTTATAATATTATTTTGAGATTTTATATTACATGAGTGAATTCCAATTTTTTCTAAGACATGTATCTTCCATGAAAAATAGTTTTACATCCCTTTCATAACACTTCTCATTATCATAAAAAACATTATACCATTATATTTCACAAAACTTAAATTGGATGAAATTTTAATAAATGTTAACACTATATGGCCTTAAATTAACTACCTCTTATTTTCAGGATATATGAAATGTTTTATTATTAACCAAATATATTATGTCCAAATACATTAATAACACACCAAATACCATTAGATCCATTTCTTATTAATGAATGATTAATATTTCTGGATGTCATGATTTATGATTTAGTAATTATATGGAATCTAATACACTTATATTTATAAAATATAACCATTTGAAAATTTAAAATATTAGTTACATTTTAAATATTTTAACTTTTTTTCTATGAATAATATTTCATGTTTCTCATTTTACTAATGATGTTATAAAAAAAAATTCAATAATTTTTTGTCGAAAGGTGGATCCCCCACTTAACACTATTTTTCTTTATTTTACTAAACGTATTGGACCCCCTTTGTTACAAGAGGTCTAATCATTTATTCTATTAGTTTAAAGGATATATTGATTTTCAAATAATAAAAATAATTATTTTCAAATTAATCAAAAACACATTTGAGGTCAAAATTTTCTCATCATTAGATATTTAACACTCATAATAATATTCAACATAATAATATAAATCAAAAATCAACTTGATTAGATATCTTTAATTTTAGAGTACAATAAATTAAATATTTTTATTCAATATTATTTGATTAAAATAATTTAAAGTAAATAATATAATGGTGTTGTTTTGTTTAAAATTTAATATTTTTAATCATAATATTCTAAAGAAACAATCCTTATTCTAATAATATATCTACATAAAATTTTATTAATAAATTATTATATATATAAAGTAAATCTTAGATCACTATCTAATAAATATATATTAGAAGCATCATATTCTATGTTATAAGTATATAATGATTTTAATTTTTTATTTCATCATTATCAAATAGTTTCTCACTAGTTTTGAAATCATTTAATTATTTTTTATGATGTAGAGGATATTTCTACCCATTTTCATTCCTCTTCTCCTTGTAACCATTACCATAATTAAATTAAAAAAAATTCATAGATTTATATAAAAATCATTCCCTTCATTAATATGTTTATAATTTATTGATTATTTTTCATCCTCACTAGAAGATGAATTATTTTTTAAAACATTTAATAATTTCAATTGATCTTTTTTATTGAAAATATCTTGTATTATGTATATTAATAATTTTATTTATTATTATCCCATTAAAAATTTTATGGAATGTAAACAACTTTTCCAAAATGAATAAAGTTGTATTAAATATTTATTTTCTATATTCTCTTTCATCATTAATATTTATCCTAGAAAAATGATATAATTTCATTATAACATTCAATCTCATATTTATATAGGGAATTATCTCGAAATATAATCCTATTATAAATGATATTAATGAATTAATTGCACTAAAATAGAATTTTTCTCACTTATATTTTAATTTTTTAAGGAAGATACTACATTCAATTTATATTATATATGGATTATAGGTTTTCATAATGATCATGGTATTTAAATAACAACTATAAAATGACAAAATACTTATGTTGATATTTTCAAAAATAATTGACAATATAATATTGGACCACTAGGGCTTCAATTTTTATTTTTAAATGATGATTATAATCATATTAAAAAAATTGATTATATAATCAATAGATTTACAATAAACCATATATATGTAAAAAAAATTTATCTTACAATTTTTGTATCTAAAATTTTATATCTAATTAATAAATATTATTACACAATATATATGTTTCTATAAATATTTTTTAACAATTACAAAAATTTATTTCATTCAATAGTATATATTATAAAAACATGTTTCAAGGATTATCATCAGCATAAATTATTGTTTCATGAGTTAGATAAAATAATATTGACATATTTTATAATTACAAACCAATAGAAACTATACTATCATCTAAATTACGAAGTTAATAAAAGTGATCGATCATATTCTTATTCCATATATATAAGTTTTTTTCATTGTGAGTTAGATCATCTGAGAATGTAATAGAGTTTTGACGCTTCATAGAGAGATATAATATTAGATAATCAATATATGGCAATTTTTTTAAAGTAATGTATATATCTAAATCAATATTACCTATTAATAGGCTGGGGATTTGATATTGATGAGTTGAGTTGGGGTGAATCAGTGATATAATATAATATTTAAAAAATTCATAATTATATTCAAATCAATTGAACATGTCACATACCATATTAAAACGAAATTGAATAAGTTATGAAATTTCATATATTTTAATCATTTGAAATTTAAAATAATATAAACAAGAATCAATATATATATATATTTTATAATGATTAATAAATTTTAGTACATAATCTTTTGTGTGATGGGGTTTTGAAATAACTGTATATAATTTATTAATTATCAAGAAAAATCAAATAACAAATAATTCCAATGGAAATTTGGAGAAACATGAGATCCTTCTTAGGAGATCGATTAATTTTTTTTGGCCTAGTGCCTCTCCATTTATAGTTGATAATATGCATTCAAATATGCGGTGATAAAATATTTGGAAGGCTGAGATCTTCATCTTTGAATATTTTCAATTCCAGATCATGATATAGCCATAAATCCGGGTTTCGTTCTGTTCAACCTAAAGACCTAATTTCATAGTGAAATACCCATGTGCATCTATTTTCAATAATATGAAAATAATCTCTTTAATTGGTTGAGAATTTTGATGTGGCCTTACAACATTTCTTTCTTTGGCCACATTCGAGTTACTCTATTTCGATTCCTGCATACAAATGCAGTATCATTAATAATATCTTGTTTCAGAAACTATCATCATGTAGCATACTTCATTGTTAATAGTGGTTGGGAGCTCAATCACAGGGGATCATCTTTATCTGTGGTGAGCTGCATCGTCAAGATTTCCTTCATGTGAGTGTAGTTTGATGAAAACCTCAGTGGAGGTAATCAGACAGTTGTGGATAAATCCCAAAACATAGAGACAATATGGATTTAATAAATGCATTTGATCGATACAACGATTGATTAGATGCTTTTTTTGCATCGCGTTTATGTCCCAAATTTATAAAAGATAGTGGGGGAGCACTTATTTATAACATTGAGTGCTCCATGCTCGACTAAGAATTTTCCTCCCCCTCCCCTTGTGCCGACCAACACAAGTGGTATATGGGAATGTTTGTGTTCCCACTATTTCATCCACAAGAAAACTCATGGTCCCCACTATGCACACAAGGCTGCTTATACACAGCCCCCATGTTCCCTTATCGAGCTGGCATTGAGGGCTCCCCTTTGGCGTGGTTGAACCTTGGGTCCTGCATACAGCTGAGGTCATATATCCTCAAATGCGCTTGTATGTTCGCCCAGATTTTATGAAAAGGTATAGAATGAATGAATTTGTAAAAAAATTAATACCAAGATGATATGACATAAACAAAATACAAAATCTCTTTCCTCTTATATTATTCTTATTCATCCACCATCATTCATTCCTTAATTTTTAGATCTTGAATCCCAGATATCATCAATACACTCCATTAAAACAATAATGGATGATGGATGGATCATTTCTTAATACCTAATGCATTAAATCATAATTCATGGAATCATTGCCTTTAGTGATTTTTTATCTTTTAAACACAGGTATGCTTCTTTGATGATTAGCACAAACAATCATAAGATTTTTAATCATCGTCCATTTAGATTCAATGGATGGTTATCCTCTTCATTCCTTATAAAATTGATTATTTCATGAACTTCTGTAAATGTTATAATGATATGTCATTTTTTGACACATTATTCGTACTTATGATCTATTCTACAATTTTCTAAATTATATCATCTTGGAGAATTGATTAGGTGAAGTATTTAATTTTTTGAATTTACAACAATTCTCAAAGGCTTCACCAACATCTTCATCAATAACATTCATTCACATATTTAATTTTCATTTACCAAAAATGAAACATTTATGCGCTTCAATATCCCCCTTAATATGGTGTTGTCAATATAACCTAAGAACAGTTTCTATGGGTCAATATGTGTGCAACCATTTCTAGCCCTTATTGGAATCCAAATGAAAATGTGTTTTGGGGTAGTTCAAAAACATGTCTTCATCCCTTTAAGGAATATATTCTCTAGTATTTTGGAGAGATGGATGATTTCACATGGTTTACATAGAAAATATCCTTTAGTAAAAAATATAATTCTAATTGGGATACCCTAGTGTAGAAAACAAGAGTGTTATAATAAAGGTTTTCAATGCGGCCTATAAAAAACCATACATGTTTAACCCTTCTCATAATGTATGTACTCTTATTACATGGGTTTTAATAGTAAAATTTATTAATTAAGTGCTAATTACTTCAAATAATTCACCAAAAATGCTAGAAAGTTCAATTGAAAATATAATACTCCCCCTTTAATCCCATATTTTCATCAATCCAGCATCCCCACACCACTTAATTAATATGATAAATACAATTAAGACCATGTGATGATAGTGTGATTTGAATACCTTAGTTTCCGCTACTTGAGATGATAAGAATTTCAAGATTCGTTATGACATAAATCATGATAACATCGCATTAATATTTTACCCCCCTCCATGGGTGAAATCCCTTTGATTCATCATGGGGGAAATATCATCACATATTATTCATGACATCCATGTTGATAATCATTCACTATGGAACACTTCATGTTATTATGAAATCATGAAAAATGAGTCCCACTTTTTGTTCTCCACTTTTCTCATTCAATTCTAATTTTAAGAATGACCATCATCCTAAATTTCATGAAATATAAGCACAAATTTATAACCAATGTATAAGGTAATAAGATGGAATATCCTTGCTTCATCAATATGAACAACATGGTTGGGATGGTTTTTCCAAACAAGATGATCCATTTTTTCTACTTATCACACATGCACATGTGATACTCAATGTTGTTTTTACTTATGTGGATATCAATACTTATTTTACCTCTGTATGTGGGATCCGTATTTCTTGATGTTCTTTTTGATCATAAGAATCTCCAACTACAAGTATAATTATTTTGAGAAATTCATCTTGAGTTATAATGCGTTCCATACACTTTTTTACAGTGTGACAGACATTTTTTGAACCTCCCACGCAAAACATGTGAGACACTTTGGTTGTCATGTGCTGACAACCTCTCATGAAAATAGAATTTTACATCATGTCGAATGACATGTATTCCATTAACCATCGCTTTAGCTATTACATTATCTCTAGTTCATTGATGTTCTATATAAATTTTTTAGTTGATTAGGTCAGATAAATAATCATTCCTTTTTAACATGTACTAGTTTCGAGCTTCAACATGGATTCTTCAATTTTTTCAAGCAAACATTGTTAAGAAACTTATATTCAATAAATATTGTCTTCTCTTGAAATAATTTTCCTCTTACATTTATCTTGATTCAATTCATTTCCATGGAATGTTTGATAAGATCCATTAATGGATTTTCTTTCCATAGTTAAATCATAATTTTGTGGTTGATATGACATTCTTGGATGAAACATGAACTTATTCTTGGGAATAATTTCTTTCACTGTTTTCTTAACGACATTTTGTATATTCCCAATTAGAGACTTTCTACTCTTTTTTGATTTATCTTTCCTTTTTGTGTTCAATGATTTTTATCATCATATAAAAGAGGATTGGTAGTACAAAACCAACACTCATCATAATTGTGAGCACTTCTGTTGCAATTATTATATAATTATTCAATATTTTCAAATCTATTCTTGAGAGAAAGACTCATCTTCATCTTTGTTTTATACATTATATTTGCAAGATGATTCGTTTCTTCACATCTAAATTCCTTAAATGTAGTTCATTCATAATTTTAATATGCTGACAGATTATTCCTACATTCATTAGACTAATTCCCAAACATTCAATAACACCAATAGTAGCCAATAGGTATCATTCTTTTTCTTGTAGTATTTTTCTATCTAGATTAAGTGCATTGTTGTTTCTCGAATTGTCATTCGTTATATATGGAATCTATTTTTTATTTGTTCTCCTTAATCATCCAAGAATCCATCCTTGAAATTTTTATGGATGTATTAATATTTTTATCAATACAAAACTTACTAGATTTTAGCTTTGAACCAATACTTTTAGATGTAGCTGCATTTGTAGAAACAAAACTAACTATGTTATTGGATACCTTCTTCTTGGAGAATGATTACATTGATTTAAATATGATTTTATATCACCCATGGAATTATATTCCTCATTAAAAGAATTAGTGGAAACATCTCTTCATTCAATTGTTTGGGATGATACATCATGGACTGATTGTTGATTCGTCAATTTCACCTCTAGCTCTACAAAATTCATGTTGTGGGAGATCTTTTTATCCTCAATTGATCACATTTTGATTTCCGAATTCTTCTTCATATTTTTCATTTTTTCTCCATGAATATTTCTTAATTTTTTCAAATACAATTCATGAAAATTTACCTTGTGGGCTTTTTCTTCATGTTGAGTAGCTTTGAAAACCATAGAAACATTATGCATATTTTAATATACATGGAAAGATTGTAAAAATACAATCTCAAAGAATTAATTCCCACAAATTCATCCTGGCAATTCTTCAGTAAAAAAATAAATTCATTCATCTCAAATAGAAATTGTTTCTTACATTAAATTCACATGTTTTGTGAGAGTTTTGGATATGCCGAACCTTTTAGCTGATGCATCTTCCATGGAATCAGCTTCTACTTTTAGCTATATTTTTCGATGATGAAGAGAACTAATTCTTGTACAAATATGTATTTCCACTTTTGTAGGGAAATTTTTCAGATGATCTCTGACCACAGATTGAATATCACTAATTGACCTAATATAATTTTAGCTTGAACATGATTCATCATATGATTCAATATAATAAAAAGAACTATAAAATGTTGTACATTTGATATTACCTTTGGTAGAAGGTGTCTCCCCATTAGCAGTAAGCTTCTTAATCATCTCCCTTTCATGTTTCACCTTTATATTTTTCTATGTCATGATAGAAATCTCCATTTGATATTTGTCACTCATTTCATGAAATTTTCACTTCATAAAGACTCCCATAGATCTTTTATAGGTGAAATTCCTTTTGATACCTATTAATGTGCCAAAATCATTGTTAATCAATGAGAGGGGGAGGGTTGAATCACTAATCCCATAAAATACTTTTACTATTTGGTTGTTTTAAAATAATCATCTATACCTAGTTAAAGCCTCAATGTACTATTCTTGTGTCTCTCATCATTATCTCGAATGATGATATAAATGTAGTGCCACTGAATAGAAGGATATACTAGGTTCTGTTCAAATACCTAATCCTTGATTTATTGGATATTATCCCCAACACAGATTATCAATTATAATCTAATTATCAATTATAATGGTTGATATAGAGTTTCACAGTATCTCAAATGAATCCCCCAATAGGTTCTTTATACTACTTCCGACAGTGTTACCAAAATCTCAATGGCCTGATTCAGAGTCCCACTGAATACTTCTTCTTCTTGATTTACTGTGGTTGGATCTTCTAATTTTCCCTCAAGAGAATTCTCAAAAACAATTGATCATGAATCTCTTAATGAATCTTCAACAACCTTTTGTATTGTGTGTTGTCCTTCCTCAATAACTTTGATCACATTTCGGATCAGTCCTCAGTTCAAATAAGATCGTACAATTATTCATTCTTCTGATGAATACCTGGCCACACATATATACGTTAAAGTGATTCACATTTCTTATTAAAGAATATAATGTGAAATTGTGAACTTTCACAATATTTGTGCTGTCTGGAAAACTCAATTACTGTAAACTTAGATAAAACATAATTTTTAACTATATCTGGCTTTATTATCAAATTGCATTTATAACATGAATGAATTACATGGGATCCAAACATCTTGTTTTATGATATCTCAATTAATTGTTCATCATATATGAGTTGTATATAATTTTTTATTCTTGTATCCACACATGAACTCACAATATAGATTCATCGATTAAATTTTCATAATGTGTGGAAGTGATTTCATGAATGCATGATATCTTTATTCTCCCTTGTGTGAAAAAAGCGAAGGATATACAAAACATATTATTTTTATCTTCTTCCTTTTTGTTTCATAACAAAAACACTTTTATTTTAATTTGAGTTCAGAAATGTGTTGTTATTTCAAACCCAAATATGTATATTCTTTTTTATGTGCACTTATTATTTCTTTCGTCATACTTCATCAAATGTGCTAAAACAATCCATTCTTGATTTTTAATCTTTTCCAATCCCACATGGGTGTTCTCAATGTATGGATTGTTCTTTCCCACATGGTTTCCTCAATTCATGCATTTCCATGCACATGCATGCATTTAAAATATTCATATATTTTCCTCTCTCCCCTATGATAACATGAAGCCCCATGATCTAATTAAATATGAATATGAATGCATGCATACACAAGATAATAACTTCATGCAATCTCTATTTTCTTCTAAAAAATGAACCCCTTCAAAAAAGAAACTATAAAAAATTTAGCCAAGAGGGTGTTCTTCTTATTCATGAAAATTGGCAGACATGGGTTCTTCTCCTTTACAGACACGACCCACCTATATCTATATCACAGAACCTAGATTATTCTTGGTTTGTTCTTTGTAAATCACAAAAAGGGTGCATAGTAATAGTTGTTGGTAGGAAATTTCTTATTCCACCATGAATCATTATGAGTGCTCAATGGAACCTGTCACACATTCAAGAGTTTATTCTCACAGTGGTTTAATCATATTTTCCAAAATAGGGTGGTTTTAAGTTCTCCTTAATGAACCTGAAGTGGTATTAAACTCTCCCCCAAGAAATGGGTGTGTGGTTATTCTTCTTAATGAAGCATGTTAGTGCATAAAATCATGCCCTTAGTGAACCAGATATATTCACTGTAGCTCTATTTATTTAGAGAAATATTTGATCCTTCTTATGACATAAAAAAAATATTTAGGCTTGTTGGTTCTACTTTTATTTGAAATAATGCATGTTTGAATCTTCTGGGATCAAATGTCTTAAAGGTCATGATCTTCAGTATTTAATATTTTTAAACACGGATCATTATATGGCTGAAAGTTTCAATTTTATTCTTTTCAACATAAAATTTTTATTTCTCACTGTAATCCTCTTGTGGATTCATTTTTCAACACATGAAAATCATCACCTAAATGCATCAACCATACTAACATGGCCTCCCATCATTGTTTGATTCCACCACATTTGGGATCTTCTATTTTGATGCAAGTGTGAAAATGTTGTGGCCTGATTGATATCTTGTTTCTCAGATGATAATCATGTAGCCAACATCATCATCAATAGTGGTCGAGAGCTCGATCAAGGTGGATTTTCTTTGTCTATGTCATGTAGAGGCGTCATGATTACAATTATGCGAGCTAAGGTTGAAGACGACCTTAATGGAGGTGGTTGAATTGCTATGGATCAATCCCAAGTAGAATAGATCATATTAATGTCTCAGAAGGGTGTGATCGATCCAAAAATTGAAATTAAATCACTCCACATTGTGTTATTGTCCCACATCAAAACAGGATAGAAGGGGAGCACTTGAATACACGACCACTCTACGGGCATTCTTCTGTGCCCACTCATTCATCATCATGTGTGCTCTTCGAACCCACTACGCACACCTGATGGCATATACATGGCCCCCATGCACCTCTTGAGAGATTTCCTTGAGGGCCTCCCTTGTGCACAGTTGAACCAAGATTGGCTTTGAAAGTTGGCCCATATTTTTGGAAAAGGCATAGATAAAATGTACCATGTTAAAAAAAATGTATAACCAAGATGATATTCCATAAACAAATTCCAAAATCACACTCCACATATCTTCTAATTCTCCACCCACCATCATTCATTCCATTCTTTTATGATCATGTTTCCCAAATATCTTCAATACATTACTTTAATCAAATCATGTATGATGCATGTATTATTTCTTTATTCCTCATGCATTAAATCATAATGCCTGGAATTATTATTGTGTGTTATGTGTTCTCATTTAAATTTATTTCTTTTTCAATGTGGATTATCACAAACAATTATCTAATTGTTAAACTTCATCCATTTTAATTCAAAAGATAGTTCATCAATTTTTTCTTCAGGCAACTGATTATTGGATGGACTTCATCAAATTTTGAAATAAGGTGTAATTTTATGAAATTTGATTTGAAACAAGATATTAGTTGTAATATACTCAAATTTTAACCTCTTATACAATTTATCTAGTGTATAATTCAATGATTTTAAAAAACAAAAATTATCCATGGATTCACCAACTTCTTCATCAATACCATTCAATCCCATATTGACTTATCATTGACAATAAATGAATCTATTATTGACTCCAAATTTATATAAATAAATTATCATTGATCCTTATTTTTTATGTTTTAAATCCATATAATGAAGATAAAGACCCCCAATAGGTTTATCAATGGATTATAGTTAAAAATGATAGTTTTTGGTTGTTTATAGGGGTTATGTGATCAAAAATTATGATTACACGGTGTGTGGTGTCAAGTAAACAAGTAATACGTTATTCATATAACCAGAAAATTCAATTTTTGAACTACATTCAGTTTTCATTGAGTACATGATATGTAGTGGTAGATGGAAATCTAGTCGTGTACCTTGGTACAATTATTTTTTTGGACTACACAAAATGTACTACGATTAAATTTCATGTATTAATACATGACCATATGATCGCATAAATGGTAATACATTCCATGTATATAGTATATGAATAATTTTTAATAAATAAAAAAATTATAGTTGTGTATTTTATATATAGTTGTACCTATCCAAACCCATTTATTCCTTCGAAATGTAGTCGTACACAACCAGAACCCGGGTATAATTAGGTTTTGAGGAAGTACATGGCCATGGTGGAGGTTTTGGAGTGCATGTTGTATACTCAGGGTAAACGTTGTGTACTACACCCTTGGTAACCATTTGTGATATTAGGGTGGTTTTACACCATGTATTAATAATTGGAAAAAATAGGAGTCCATTTTGAGTATTTTTTCATGTGAATCATGATGGTGGAATCCAATGTGTAATGTCTTTCTTCCTAAGTGGTGTTTTGAGTTGAGAGAGAAATGATGGAGTAGTTTTACCTTTAGTAAAGGGATTAAAAGTTATATGATGTGGGATGTGGGGTGATACCAAGTAATGTGTTATAACAATGGATGGATGAGATGGTATAAGACCAATAAGGTCTACAACTAGTGTATCATGGGATGATACTGTAAAGACCCGGAAATTTCTAGGAAATTTTTTTCTAAATTTCTTTGGGATTTTATGAGAACGCAGTTTCTGACGGCTCCTGATTCTAAGGCCCGAAATCAATTTCCGAAGTTTATCTCAGGTACGTTCAGTGAACGAATGAGTGGTTTTTTCTATCATTTAAACTGGTGCTCGGAATTTAAATCTGAGGGCACAGATGAACTCACGGCGCCGGTATTCGCTTTAGGGGACTTTTACCGCAGTTGCATTTTGACGTATGAGGTAGTTAAAAATTGGGGATTCAATAATAATTAAATATAATTTTTGTGAAACAATTTTATTTAAGTGGAAGTTTTTTCCTCTAAATGGAAGTTGGAGGTGGGGATCACACCCCACATAACTTCCCATTGAGAAATATCTAAGGTTGGTGGATCCCACACAAGCCCCCAACTTTTCACATTCCCTCAACACCTTGAAACCCCTCTTAAACACCCCTTGTAATTAATTGCGGAAACTCTTCATCTCCCTATCTCTTCCACTTTAATGTTGCCAACACATGTTAATCAATAAATTCCAACTATTTAATTAATTAATTATGTTGGTTGAATTTTGAATAACTTGGGTGAATAAAATAATAGCTTGGCGATTATAATATTTTGGCACTTGTTGTGTTTGGATTATCTGGGAAGCTCTAGTGAAATTGAGAAGGGTGTTCGTCTCTTAAAACTAAGAACACCAACCATCCAATTAGGAACATCTTCTCCCAGCGAAGAATGCTTCACGCCTTCAACTCTTCCTCTTCCTTCGCGTCAAGGGAGAAGACACCGTTAGTGAGGAGCATCATCTACAACAACGACTCCTCCTTTGACAATGACGGAATTGACACTATTCTACTGCGATGTTCGACTTTCGCGACTCGACGACGTGCGAGGTCAATTTTGAGGTAGGGAGATTGATTTTGGTTCATGAATCTTTCATGAACATCCAAAAATAGTCTTTTCTTAAGCCTCTTGATATCAGATTAACAGGAGGAGGTCAGACTGCAAGAACAACGCTGACCCTCTTCCCCCTTGGTTAATGTGTTTGTCGTGGCTCGATCAAGGGTGGCGCAGTGCAACAACACCACGCGGAAACATGAATGATCATCGGCGAAGAAGCACCGCACCATTGCGACGCACCATGGAGGCCGAACAAAGCAGCGACACTGTCGCGCCATGCCGGATAACCAAGAAGAGACGCAATTTGTTTATTTGGCGTGCAGATCGACGGGCAATGGAAGAACATGACGCATTGGAAATTTGAAGTCTTTGCAACGAAGGGAAGGACTTGGGAGGACCGCAAGAGAAGGTGAAATTGAAAACGGACCACTGGAGCAACTCCGGTGGTCCCCGGGAGGGCCTGTTGGAGAGCTGCGCAGGCACGGCGGCGCCGGCGGCCAGAGGCGGCGGCCGGCACCGACCGGCCGCCAGGAGGCGGCCGCGCCCGGCCCGCCTCCAGGAATGGCCGATGCGGCTGAATCCGTGGCGGAAGGTGGCTGTTCCGACGGCCATGCGGGACCAAGTGAGACCCCGGCATTCAAGGGAGCGGCCCCTACGTGGAGGGGGTCGCGGCTTCAATCAAGGTGGGCAACCACCCCCCTTTTTCCGCAACGGCACGACCAGCATGCCGTGCGGGTGTGCTCACGCCGGGAAAACCGCCCGCCCAGGCAGGGCCAGGCCACACAGGCCGGGCTGGGCTGCGCCCAACTGGGCCGGACCGGGACCCGGGTCGGGTCGCCCGGTTCGGGCCGACCCGGGGGGTGTTGGGCCGGGCCGAGCCGGGCCCAGACCCCCCATTTTTAGACTACTTCCGGTCTTTTGACCATAAAGTGGGCTACTGACCCCCGATCGACACACCATCAGTTGCGTAGTGATCATTGGTTTGAGACGGTCGTATTGGTATATTAAACATTAGGTTTCAAAGTACTTTTTGTACGTCCAGGTTGGTTCGGATACGTAACCAACCGGGCCCTTGGAGCGGAAATGATTATATCTGTACCTTCGGACGTCCGATTGACATGCCGTCGACTTTATTGGATTCCTCTTGATGTGACAGAACTTTTGGAATAATTCTCTTGATATTTGGACACAGTTGGAGTATGGACGAGTTGGATTGTACCCGAAATCCAACCGGGACCCTGGAACGGAAAAGCTGATAACTTTCAGACCTAACGTCCATTTGACGAACCGTCAGTGGCGTTGGTGACCAAGTTGAGAAACAATCCCTATGAGTGTACCCTATGAGAGTTAGGGGTACAGTTGAGATATGGCCGGGTTGGATCGCACACGAAACCTACAGGGCCCCCAAGACGAAAATGCTAATAACTCGCAGACAGGGCGTCCGATAGACGTGTCGTCTGTTGCGTTGAGAAACCTTTGACGAGGAGGTCCTTTTAGATACTTCTTCTTGGAACATTGAGATACATGGAGTATCGACTAGTAGCTCGTGGAGAGGACCCTCCCGAAGACGAGCGTAAGGAGTACAGAGACAGTGTAACCGGCTGAGACCTACCGACTGCTTGACCGACTCGACTTGGAGTGAGTCGACATGCCCAGTTGACAGAGCACTACTTATTTTGGGTGTAGACCCATGGAAGATAGAGCACAACAGGGTTTGGGTGAAACCCCGCGGTACTCGTCCGGAGAGTACCTCTGCAGGCTATTAGGGGTGATGCACTACTGTGTTTGGGTAGCATTCCCGGCGGGAAGCACTACTGTGTTTGGGTGGCATACCCCGGCGGGAAGCACTACTGTGTTTGGGTGGCTGACCCACGGTACTCGACAGGAGGAGTACCTCAGCAGTCTTAGGATAGTGAGCAGTACCTCAGAGTCGTGACAGGATCACTGTCCACTCTAGAGATAGGGCTCTTCAGCAGTTACTGTTTCGAGAATGAAAATCCTGGTTTGGGTTGAGTCTATGACCATTGTGTTTACCACATGATTGAGATGGGTCACTTGATAAATTAGGTATAAGTATGGCCATATATCTAAGTACTGGTTATCCATTGATTTCATAATCTTGGTGTTTCCTCATGTTTGAGATGGGTTACTTGATAACTTACGTATAAGTATGGGATTATGCCTAAGTAAGGGTTATATGTTGAGATTCTGCTTGTGATTATCTTTGTTGGATTTAGAGAGACATTGAGGGTCTCGAGGTCCCTACTGAGTATCGTTATACTCACCCATGCACGGGCTATGCCCGCACCGCGTTGTGTTGGATGTAGATGACGGACAGTGCTGACAGAGTCCGAGTGTTCATGGACTGGATGGTACCCGGAGGTGAAGCTCATGACGAGTCAGTATCCAGAGGTGGACATCACGATGAGTCGATACTCAGAGGAGGTTAACGGGAGAGAGCGTTGTGGAGGCTATTTGTACCTACCCTTCTGGTTGGATTCATGGTAGATGATCCAGGAGCTGCGCTATCAGTACCTACCCTACAGGTAGGATTCGAGGTGGATAACCTAGGAGCTGCTTCTACTCTTCCACCTGCTTGTCTTTCTATTGTACCTCTTTTCAGTTGTAGTTGTACTTTTCAGTTGGGTTTGTATTCTGGCCCATTTACTTCTCGACACATTCTTTTGTACTTAGTGTATTACTTCCGATTGTACTCTATGGTGTTTTTTTACCTTATAAAGGCAATGCCTTCCCAGTTATCAGGATTTACTTCTTTGGTGCTAGTCGCCAGCCGCTGGCCTATGGAAGGTGAGCTTGGGGTAGTCACGACACATTCCCTGAGGACGGGTCGTGAAAAATTGGTATCAGAGGAGTCAGTTCTACCGTAGGACATATTATTAGGATATTCATTTTCTGTGAAGCAATAGTGTTAAGGGTACTGAGGGTGTCCTTCAGTTCTGGGAGTCCAGTGTTGGTGCGGTGGCCGACGTATCCGTACATCAGGACCCTGAATTCTGATTTCCAACATTGTGCACAAAAAAATTGATTGCGTGTGTGTTTCCAAAAGTTTTAAAGTCAGCTGAAACCATGTCAGCTCACCAGTTATAAACTGTTGACCATGTGGCATCTGTTCAGGATGTCTCTACATAGACAGTTTGTTGGAGTTCTGAGATAGTACATGATGACGGACCACCGAGCGACGATGCTCCGGTGTGGGGTCCTTTTTTACTATGTTGGCACCCTCAGGTAGTATACCAGCAGCACCACCACTTGTTGGGGATTATATGCCACCAGTCGTACTAGTGGACGGTGCACGCTAGCAGAGCACGATGCACGAGTTCCATTAGTATCGGCCTCCAAGGTTACGAGGCAAGGCAGATTCCCAGACAGTAGAGGACTGGCTGGAGGCGAGTGCTATATTTTTCCACCTAGCTGAGACACCAATGGAGTGGATAGTAGACTTGGATACTAGTGTTTTCTAGTGAGTGACCATGAGGATGGTCCACATAGTGACGAGGCTTCGATACGTGGACCGATGCCTGAGATAGTACCTTCAGGTAGTGTGCCAGCTTTACATCACTACCTATTGGTCAGCAGTTACAACCGGTGGTACTGGTATGTGACACTTGTAGACTTACTGCCTTATACGTGTTTCAATATCAGATACGCTCATGTTCTGAGGCGAAACTGACTCACAAGCGGCTGAGGACAGGCATGAGGAGGTGGCTGAGAGTTTTCTAGAGCACAAATTCAGGAAGCGGAGCTCCGGAAGTAGGTGGACATGAGCGGAACTAGTGGATTCCTTTTGTTATTGGTACTTCTAGTTCCATGTTGTTGTTACATTTATGTCTGTTTACTATGAGCTGCAATAATAAAAGACACTTAACCTCGTGATGTATACTTCCAGTCCTTTTGTTTGGTTGATACTGAGAGGTCCCGGTTAAAACTATTGACTTGACCCTCACTTTCAAGATTCCTACTAGAGAGGACCCAGAGACATCATTCTGATGCCGACAGCGTGACACGAACCTTAGAGGAGAGAGTGAGGGTTGGATCTCTTGGTAGTAACGTCGAGGCCTTACGGCGTCATCCATGACATGAATGCATCATTCATGTCAGGATTGACTGTATTAGTCAATGGGTGTGGTTCATCCGAGGGATTAGACCAAGTTTCTATTTTAGGATTAGTATAAATCTTAGAAGATATTACAGATTGTAGGAAATGAAGGGTGGTCGTTGACTGAATTTCCATATCTAAAAGATTCCTACCGAACAAATATGGTATGAGTTACGATGGGGAAGGTCCAGATCATTCAGGAGCAGATGAAGACTGCACAGTGCAGTAGGAAACAGGAAACTAGAACCAGTCTTGGAGACTTGGGCGTGTAAAAGTTTCAAGAAGGATTGTTAAGGATAGATGAGTCTGCAGAGCAGCAGTCGTGGGGGTAGAGTTAGGAGAGCAGCAGGAAGTGGTGTACATTTCAACATGTTACAACCACCAGCCTTTGTTATTTCCACCAGGCTCAAGGGGATGGATGGCTGGGGAATATAGTAGTGACATGCGGTAAAGGAGAGTGACCCAATGGCTCTACGAATGAATAAAGGGACAGTCTGTGTCCACTACTAGCTGTTGTAGTAACAGACGTTGATACGAATCATTCCTTCCTTACACAAATCTTGTCCCAGACCTAGAGTTTCCAGTAAGCCATAGACTTGACCATCACATCATTAGATACCTTGGGAGGATACCCGATAATCACACTTATGCCGACAGTGTGGTCTGACCCTCGAGGCGAGAGTTTCGATTAGAATCTCTTGGTGGCATTGTTGAGGACTTACAATGTTGGTCTGGGTATGGATTGGATTCACGGTTCATAGATAGATTGACTATATTAGGAAAAAGGTTGTGGTTTACCTACAATGTTGGGATGGGTTTTCCGTGGTCAGAGAAAAGGAAACCCCATGAAGCACAAGATAAACTCAGGCATAGGAGGGAGTAGCCGATCAATCTTGAGTCGGCCAACCTTACCCTCAAGGAAGCAGGAGTTTTGAGTTTCAGTTCTAATCAGGAAAGAGAGACCTCTAGAGTTCGAGGATGATGATCATGACCTTATACAGGTCTCCCCTCGATGAGGATTACGGAGATGAGGCCAAGGCGGAAAGTAATCTCCGAGGTTCAGCAGACCTTTTTCAGGTCCTCATTAGGGTAGGCGAGGTGGCTTACCGTTTGACCCATCCACCTCAGTTTCACCAGATGAACGGCGACTTCGACATATCTCAACAGAGGAGATACGTGCTTGACAGAACGCATATCATCGACCATGGGGAGCTGGACATGGGTAATGGGGTGACTTTTAAGGAGGTTCCAGTGGGGATCGAGGATTGACAAGAGCAGATCCTATGAGAGTGGTCGATTCCTCGGGTGCGCTTTCACTGGCAGTACAAGAATCATCAGGTGAGCACATGGGAGTGGAAGTCTCAGATGCGTGCTCAGTACCGCTTTTGTTTCCCTAGTTTGTGTTAAAGCTTTACGGGGACGTAAATCCCTGAGGTGGGAGTAATTTAAAAACCCTAAAATTTCATGGATATTTTTTTCTTAATTTCTTTGTGATTTTACAAGAATGCAGTTTCTGACAGCACCTGATTCTGAATCCCGGTGTGCCTGAAATCAATTTCCGAAGTTTATCTCGGGTATGTTTAGTGAATGAACGAGCAGGTTTTTCTATCTTTTAAACCGGTGCATGGAATTGAAATCTGAGGGCACCGATGAACTCGCGGTACCGGTATTTGCTTAAGGGAACCTTTACCGCAGTTGCGTTTTGACATATGATGTAGTTAGAAATTGGGGATTCAATAAAAACTAAATATAATTTTTTTGAAATAATTTTATTTATGTGGATGTTTGTCCCTCTAAAAGGAAGTTGGAGGTGGGGCTCACACCCCACCTAACTTCCCATGGATAAATATCTAAGGATGGTGGAGCCCACACGAGCCCCCAACTTTTCACATTCCCTCAACACCTTGAAACCCCTCTTAAACTCCCCTTGTAATTAATTGTGGGAACTCTAACTTTCCCTCACTCTTCCAATTTAATGTTTCCAACACATGTTAATCAATGAATTCTAACTATTTAATTAATTAATTATGTTGTTTGAATTTTGAATAACTTGGGTGAATAAAATAATACCTTTTCCATTATATTATTTTGGCACTTGTTGTGTTGGGATTTTGGGGTATGCTCTAGTGAAATTGAGAAGGGTGTTCGTCTCTTAAAACTAAGAACCCCGACCATCCAATGAGGAACATCTTCTCCCGGTGAAGAATGTTTCACGCCTTCAACTCTTCCTCTTCATCCGCATCAAGGTAGAAGACACCGTTTGTGAGGTGCATCATCTACAAAGACTCCTCCTACGACAATGACAGAATCGACACCATTCTACCATGACATTCTACTTCTGCGACTCGACGACGTGTGACGTCAATTTCAAGGTAGGGGGTTTTATTTTCTTTCATAAATCTTTATAGACCGTCCAAAAACAATATTTTCATAAGCATCTTGATATCGGATTAACGGGAGGAGTTCGGACCGCCTGAACATGGCCGACCCTCTTCCCCCTTTGTTAATGTGTTTGTCGCGGCTCGATCAAGGTTGGAGTGGTGCAACAACACCACGCGGAAATAAGGAGGATCATCAGTGAAGAAGCGCAGTGCCATTGGGTCGTGCCGTGGAGGCCGAATGAGGCCGCGGAATCGTCGCACCACACCGAAAAACCACGAAGATACGTGGTTTGTTTATTTGGCGTGTGGATAGACGGTCCATCTAATAATGGGCCAAAGGGGCGCTTTCAAGGCTTTGCAGTGAAGGGAAGGTCCCGGGAGGAACACAGGAAAAGGCGGGATTGAAAACGGACCACCGAAGCTACTCCGATCGTTCGCAGAAGGACATGCCAGCGCGCCTCCAGGAAGGACCACCGTGGTGGTAGGCGGTTGGTCCTGCGGCCGCACGGGACAGAGTGAGACCAGGGGTTGTAACCTCTAGTAGTCAAGGGAGCGGCCCCCACATGGAGGGGGCTGAGGCTTCAATCAAGGTGGGCAAACACCCCCTTTATTCGCAACGGCGTGGCCATCAGGCCGTGCGGGTGTGCTCACGCCGGGGCAACTGGCTGCCCAAACCGTGCCGGGCCGCTCAGGCCGGTCCGGGCTTCCCAGGTCGGGCCACGCCGCGCCGCGCCCCACCGGGCCGACCATGGGGGGGGGGTCGGGACTGTACATGACCCCCCATTTTCAGACCGCTTCCAGTATTTTGACAATAACATGGGCTACAGACCCCCGATCGACACATAATATGTTGCGTAGTGATCCTTGGTTTGAGACGGTCGTTTCGGTATATTACACTTAAAGTTTCTGAGAACTTTGAGTACGACGGGGTTGGTTCAGAGATGAAACCAACTGGGCCTTCGGAGCGGAAATGCTTATATCTCGAGCTCCGGACCACCGATTGATGTGCCTTAGACTTTTTTGGATTCCTCTTGATGAGAAAGAACTTTTGGAATACCTCTCCTGGGATTTGGACGCAGTTGGAGTATGTCCGGGTTGGATTGTACCCAAAATCCAACCAGGCCCCTAGAACAGAAAAGCTAATAACTTTCAGACCAAACGTCCGTTTGACGAACTTCCAACAGCGTTGGTGATCACATTGATAAATAGTACCTATGAGTATACCCTATGAGATTTCGGGAAAACAGTTGAGATACGGCCGGGTTGGTTCACACACAAAACCAACCGGGCCCCTGGGACGAAAATGGTAATAACTCACAGACCGGGAGTCCGATTGATGTGTCGTCTATTGCATTGAGACCCCTATGATGAGGTGGTTCTTTAGATACTTCTTCTTGGAACATTGATATATCTGGAGTATCGACCTGTAGCTCGTGGAGAGGACCCTTTTGGAGAAGAGCGTACGAAGTACAGACACTGTGTAGCCGGCTGAGACCTGACGACTGCTTGACCGAATCGACTTGGAGTGAGTCGACTAGCCCAGTGGATGGAGCACTACTTTGTTTTGGAACAGACCCATGGTGGACGGATCACTATAGTGTTTGGGTGCAGACCCGCGGTACTCGTCTGGAGTGTACCTCTGTAGGCTATTAGAGGGGAGGCACTACTGTGTTTGGGTGGCATACCCCGGCGGGAAGCACTACTGTGTTTGGGTGGCATACCCTGACGGGAAAAACTATTGTGTTTGGGTGGCTGACCCGCGGTAATCGACAGGAGGAGTACCTCAGCAGTCTTAGCTTAGTGAGCAGTACCTCGGAGTCGTGACAGGATCACGATACACTCCAGAGACAGGGCTCTTCAGTAGTTACGGTTTTGATAATGAAAATCCCAGTTTGAGCTGAGTCCATGCCCATTGTGTTTACCTCATGATTTAGATGTGTCACTTGATAACATAGGTATATGTATGGGCATGTATCTATGTAGTTGTTATCCGTTGATTTCATAATCTTTGTGTTTCCTCGTGTTTGAGATGCGTTACTTGATAACTTAGGTATAAGTATTGGTTATACCTAAGTAAGGGTTATTTATTGATATTCTGCTTGTGATTATCCTTGTTGGATTTATAGAGACCTTGAGGGTCTCGGGGTCCCAACTGAGTATCGTTATACTCACCCCCGCATGGGCTATGCCCACATCTCGTTGTTTTGGATTCAAACGATGGACAGCGCTGACAGAGGCCGAGTGTTCGAGGACTGGACGGTACCCAGAGGTGGACCTCACGATAATTCAATATCCAGAGGTGCTCCTAAAGACGAGGTGATACTTGGAGGATGTTGATAGGCGAGAGCGTTGTGGAGGCTATATGTACCTACCCTTCAGGCAGGATCAATGGTGGACGATCTAGGAGATGCGCTATCAGTACCAACCCTACAGGTAGGATCCAAGGTGGATGACCCAGGAGTTGCTTCTACTCTTCCAGCTGCTTGTCTTTCTGTTGTACTTATTTTCAGTTGTAGCTGTAATTTTCAGTTGGGTTTGTATTCTGGCCCATTTAATTTTTAGCAGATTCTTTTGTACTTAGTGTATTACTTCTGCATGTACTCTGTGGTGTTTTATTTAACTTATAAAGGCAATTCCTTCCCAGTTATCGGGATTTATGCCTTTGGTGCTAGTCTCCAGCCTCTGGCTAATGGAAGGCAGGCTTGGGGTAGTCACAGAATGGGCCCCGAGGATGGGTTGTGAAAGATACTTAGTTAAAAGGAGGTTGTTGTGACATGAGGAGAAATATTGTTTGGGTGTTTCAGATAAAAACGTGTGACTTGGAATGGGGGTAGACATAAGGTCATATAACTTTATGAGGTGTTCTATTTTATTCAAGGGAGGCAGGGATATCTTATAACAAGGTCTTGGGATCAGTTACCGCTTAGATATGGGATTGGACCGAGAACATTAATTGTGACTAGGGATCCATTGAGAGATTGTTTCATTAATGACGTTAACTATATGATCAGAAGTAGGATACCTATAATTTTGTATTTTTTGTAATCTTTCAAAGAGGTATACAACCCCTTTAAAATTGATTCTATAGAGCTTACATGGTATGAAATTGCATACATTCTATCTTATACAATACAAAGTTGGATACCCCCGCTTACATGATATCCTCATGGAACATTAGTGGAATACTTGTCCAATATTTTTCCCTATGGGACTACTGTGGGTGACCTAGTAGTTGAAAGACCATAGGAGAGTGTGTTATGGGATTGTGAAGAGATGGTACTAGTATAAACTTATAACCAATTATGAACAAGTGACCCTGAGTGGTTATGGATGTGGGTAAAGGGTATAGGAATTGGCCAACCCCTAACATAGATTTATGATTTCACATAATAATTATAGATGAATGTATGAATACCAAAGAATGATTCTGAGAATTCAACCTATGCTCCCTTTGTGATGTAATAGAATATTGGGGATTACAATAGGTACATTTTTTTATTTATCTTATGAACCTTAAGTGATTTGAGATAGCCATTATAGGAATGACTGATATCTAAAATTCCTCCCTGTAGAACAAAGAATTACAAGTGACATCTCCCAATATTTTGTTTAACCATTACATGAACACCTAATGCCTCTAGTATTGTTTCATGCAGTTGGAAAATGGATGATATTTTCAATAACATCTTTAAAATCACTCAATGTTTTGGTTTTTTACATGATTCCTATAATACTAGAGAACAGAAAATTATTTAGGTTTTCAGGTGGACGCATTTCCATCGAACACTATATGCGTGCGAAATTAATGAGTACTGATGATGATATAATCATCTTATTACTAGAATACTCCCATGGATCTGGTGGATTATAAATAGTTTCATTTCTTATAACATCATGATAATATGTTATTAATCTAGTGATTGATGGATTTTATATTATCATCAATGATCTGAAATATTACTATATTTTTTAATTGTTATCTCCTTTGGTATTTTTTTTCTTTTTCAATGTCCTTATTTCATATGGAATATAACCGTAGAATCTATCAGTTGACCAGAGTAGTGCACGATAAATTTTTCTCTCAAATCAATGAGTTTTTTATGTATTGAATAGTAATTCTTGGATGATTAGGATCTTTCTAGAATTATTACACATAGAATATCTAGTTGATACCAAGATATATACTTTATGTTTTGTGGATGTGAGTTTGTATGAGCCTAGGTCTAGGAAAATAACCCTCCCCCCATTAGTGACATTTCATTCTGAGAGACAATTATAGTGTTGGCCAAAGTAGGTATAGTCTATCATAGTTAAAGACACATGTTTCCAGGATGGTTCTGTTTTATATGTTTTATTCAGATTATTTCTCATCTATGTAGGGAATATTTCATAAGCAAGAACTTATTATAATAGACTATAGGTCCAAAAATAGGGGCGACCATATATTATTTACTTCTCACCCTATGTTCATGAATATTAATGTACGTGCAGAACATATATATTTTTTAATGTTTAGAACCAATTCAGGGTAGTTTATTAGTGTGCTAGTGTTATAGGATTATGTGGGTAAACTCATATTTAGTCTTATGATTTTTCTGGTAAAGATGTAATGTCAAGGAGACTAGGTCTATGACATGACACCAAGATAGAGGTATATTCTATCGTATTTATTTTCAGGTTCATATATTATATATGTAATAAGATTATGGGTGATATTTTGTTATGTGTATCACATGGATATTAATGAAATTGATATATTTTATTTCATTATTCCTGTATTTTTATTTATTTACTCCACACTTTGATTATTTACATTTTTGGACCATATGTGGTTAATTTTGTTATTTTATGATATAAGTTCATAGTCTCTCCACGAGCACGCCTTAGGCACATACTAGTGTTCAAGAGCCTCTCTTGTGTGGAGAGGTACTCATGAGGCCTTTTGTAGAATTGATCTGATTACTATTGATAGAATTAGTTGAGTAGGATGTAGTAAAATTATATCATAGTAGTTCCATTAATATTTATTTACTATTTATTACAAGGTAAATATGATTATTAGATATATTTCCTGCAATATAATTTTTTCAAAAAGGTATATGTTCAAGCCCCCTATAATTGAACATAGAAAATAAGATCCTATTTGTTAAATGGGAACGAGGGAAACCATTACATGAAGGGGAACACACCATAAAAAGAAGATGTCCATAATGACTAGAAGACGAATAGAAACAAACATCCATGTAGCCTTTAGGATGCCTCATATCCCCCTTACAAATCATTACAATAGTGAGATCCTTCACGATAATGCATCGGCCCCTTTTCAAGAAGTTTCACTATACCGACAATGGAAAATGTCATAGCACCTCTCCAAACAATAATTAGTGGAGGAGATCCGGATGAAAGGCGCAAACACACCTTTCTCTCTTATGATATTCCCACCCGACCGAGCATGAAGGGAACATAAGATATGTCAACCTAATGCACCAACAATAAAAATATAGAAAAACTATGTGCGAATGTCATTGAAAGGAACCCATATTCCCATCAAGAGATAACGCATCTCAGAATGAAGGGTTTCATCACACCCCTCCCTCTTACGGGGCCTCCCACCCAACGACACATAAAAATGTTGCATCTCTACGAAAAGGAGAAACCAAAAACCACGAATAAAATGCTTCCAATGAGTGATTAAAAACATGAAGAGGCAATAATACAAGATTTAATGAGATTTCATGGTTTTTATGGATGTGGGATTTTTCCCTAAACATGACATGTTATAGATTTAAATAAGTTTTTCATTGAGTGATGAACAAGTGGAATGGAGTTTATTATTTTTTTTGGATTTATGAAACATGTTCATTTTGAAAGAGTCTAATAACATTATTCTCAACCATGGCATATAGGGGCAAGATTTATTTTCTCAAGCATCTTACAACGTGAAAAGGATCCATTTGTTATAGTCTAGCTAAGTTTATATTTATATGTTGTTGACGATTATTACTATTTAATGTATCAATAAAAACCTAAATGGGTTGTTCCAAAATATGATCTTGGTATAAATATACATATTTATACTATCATGTTTACATTATTATATGACCTTAATTTTGTACTATGTCGCCATTGGTCTCAAAAATGATGACTCTTATATTATACCTTCTAAACAACAGGTGAAGCGACACATAGTTAGTTATAATAGGTATTCAATTACTTATTATTATCTCTTGAAAGACATTTTGGGAATATGATGCCTTGGAGAGGGATAGTTAGAAAAACCATATTTACTTGGGATCATGATTGCAATCTAGTGGACCCATTGTGTGTTTAGCTATATCACATGTGATTAAATAAAAATTTGAAACATCCAACATGGAGTTTTTGTAACACCCTGAAATTATATAATAAGAACATTATATTAGATAGCATATTCTACACAAAATACCAATCATAGAATAAAATAGAACACTATAATAATTTATGATATATTTAGTTTTTGAAACAAATTCAAAACATCAAAAATCTTGAATTACACCGAACATGGAGTTTACCTTATGTTACATGAAAAACTGATTTTATCTTGTATTACATGTAAACATATGTTTATTTTGTGTCATATGTAATTACAATTTTAAATGAAACATGAAATATTATTAAAATATATTTATTTAAAATGATAGTTATCACCTAGTCTAAAAATTATTGAGTGTGAATAGTACAATTAAAATCTAGAAAATTATATTTATCTAATGAATAGATAAAAAATGAGAATCTATAAAAAAGAAAACGGTTTTTGTTCTGAAAATATATATTTTTCTAAAGAATTGGATAACCATGAATATTTGAACAATTTTAAAATTAATTTTTAACACTATTATAATATTTTTATAAAAAAATAAATTTTTTTGGATATCATCATATCAAAATTAGAATATGCTGTATTTTTTATATTTTTGTTAAAAGATTTGTTTTTATGATAGATAGTAAAAAATATAGAATTTTAATTAAATACTACCTATTCGTTTATATTATTCTTGTGGGGGGAAAGTAATAGAGTTGTTCAATTTGTGTGTTTCCTCACAGGTCCATGTCAGGAAAGAGGAAGATTGGTTGGGTAGGGCGTGTACTATCTCTAACAGCTGTGAATCTGGTATTGCGTCTGAGGATACAAATCATGATTCTGATAGGGAACACGATGTTTTTTAAGGTATGTTTGAAGATAATTTTTGGGTGTAACTTGCAGTTCTCACTCAGCCAAAAAGTGTTTTCTGGGTTTGTTTTGTCCCATTCCTGCAATGGTGGATCCCCTTGGGCATGCTCTTGTTTGGTTCTCACTCAACCATAATGTGATTTATATGAAAAGAAAATCATGGAACATATTCATTAAAATTATTTGTGATATTAATTTATGTTTCTAAATGGTTTTAATGTTAAAGTTTATAAATTTTATATTAATCAACCAAATTTAAGTCATTTTGATATTTTGATATTAATTTCTGTTATATTTTTTTTAAAACTATTAAACATTTTCTCTTTGAATGAACAATTTGTCATCACATCTGTGGGATTAACATTAAAATATAATTTTACAATTATCGTAATACAATTTTAAAAGATGCGTTAATTATTTTAAATAAGAGTAATTTATAATTTATAATATTGGAAAATAATTTTTCAACCAAATTGAATAGTATAAACATTAAAAAATAATTACCATAGATACAGTGAAAATGAATTTACTCGGATGATAAACAATAAATATTAGACTTAAAATAACCTTAAACTTTCCTAAAATATATATTATAGAAATATTTCGAATATACCCATTCTATTACCATGAATGGTTTATTATTGGAGTCTTTTTACAAGACAATTGTTTTTAGAAATCATTCTTTTCAAAAATTTAAAAGACTATCACCCACCTCACATATATAATTTCACCTTTTCTTATATAATATATATATATATAAACCATTTTTTGGAATATAAATTCCCAAATCACTTCAAAACAACCCACATCTCATTCTAGTATAATTGTTTTTGGTTGAAATCAAACCATGTATATATTTTCTTCAATCATAATGAAGATACCCAAAGAACATGTAACGTTCTTCAATGATAATTTTTATTCTACTTTGAATCTTTTCATTCAAGGTTATTTTACTTTTAAATTACCATGTGGTAAAAATTATTGTACAGTGTAACATTATTTTCTTATTTATAATATATCTTGAAAAAAATATATTTCTTGTAATTATTTTTCATTTAACATTAAATTTTTATTAAATATATATTTTTTCATTAAAGATATACAAAAATTATATAATGAAAAAAATATTTTAATATAGTATTTTAATTAAAAATTTATTTGATGAACTTCGTAAATATTCAGAAATATTTATATTTTATTCAATAAGCATATTTTATTATATGGTATAAGAATAATGAATTAAATACATCATCTAATTTCCATGGAATTACATAGACCTGAAATGAGGGGTGGATATTAGTATATTATAGCCTCACGATGCATCGGTAGGACTCATGAATTAATTAAATATTCCCAAATTAAATAGGTTTCTACCTATATTATTTAAAATGTCCATTAAAAAGTCCTAATAATAGATGTATTATGATTATTAATTTAATGTCACACAATAATTTAAAATTACATTCATTAAGAATTTATTTATTACTAACAATGATATTTTCCAAATGTTATTATCACTCGATTCATATCCTTATAAGTTTTTTAATTAAATGACATGTGTTTTTAGTTATTTACCTTGAATGTTTAATTATTCCATATTTATTCAACTACAAAAAATATTTTAATAGCATATGTGTGTAGTTATTTACTTATCAAAAAATATTAGTCATTCTTAAATTATGATATATTCTTTTATATGTTATCGTTAAGAATAATTTGAAATCCCTAAAATTTTATTTCTATCTGAAAATATAATGAATATATCATTAAATTACTATTAAAGGATGTATTTCAATTATATTTGTTATATATTATGGTTTATTTTCTATTCCAAATGTACAATGTTTATTATATATATATATATATGATTCTCCAAAGCTATTAAACTGATAAGTATTTCATGATTTGATTCATTATATATATTATAATGTAGTAGTGTATGGAACCAAATATATGTTTCTTGAGTTTGGGTAAATATAGTAGTACTATATAGCTTGCTATGATATTTTACTTAAATGTCATTCATTTTTTATTATCTACTGAGATCCCTAAATGTGATGTCTATGGGTACTTGAATGTTTTTTGGGAACTGGAACCTCATAGGGGTATTACCATATATGGATACCCTGTGAGGGTTTGTTCAGTATCATATGACATGGAAATCATGAAACTACAGAGATTAGTCCCTTATGTGAATTCTTTAGTAGTATTACTTCTAGGTATGTTATATCTTGGAAGGTGAAATAATTTAAATCCCCCCTATGTATATAGTTACCACTGGGTTTCACATAAGTGGGATTAAAATTACGAAATATTTTGTGTTTCCTATATATAATAAAATCGAAAATATATATAATTGAATCCATGTTGATACCTTTTCACCCTCATAGGTGGATGATATAATTACCTAACAGTATTTCAATATATTTTAGATTGATTTTTAGGTTTGTTACATTTCCTTTACCTTTTGACATGGTGAAAAGGATTTTGCCTACGTTTTAAAACTACAGTTAAATATGGTTCTTATGAGAATGTTTCATGGGATCTGTGGTCAAACCCATTGCCCCAAATGTGAGACCTGACCAGTAATGAAAATAGGAATAACCATAAACCCTTATTTTAGTTGGAACCCTACTTTGTAAACATTCATTTTTATTCAGGGAATCCTAAGAGTGGATTTTTCTAATGTTGGTGGTTTGTTTAATCATTAGAAACTTCTCAAAAAAGATGGAATTGGTTTGTAGATTCATATATTGGTTTTAATGTTTGTTCTATTATTGTGTTTATAATAACAAATAGCAGGTAGTAATGTATTTTAAAAAGAAGGGATGATGCCTTTGGATTATAAATATGCACTTAGGGTGATTGTATGTTGAGCCTAGAATTAATAGGATAGAATATTTTGTTGTTTTCCCACATTAATAGTAACTATATTGTTACAATCATGGTTAGAGAATGGGCAGAAGAAAATTATGAAAAGATTTCCTGTGGTGTCTATTAATTTTGATAAGGCTGAAATTATTTACATCATAGATTAGGAACTATAGGGTTAGGATTCATTGGTGTGGTGAGTGGTCAGGGAATAAGTCACAGAATGAGTTAGGTGACTAATTTTGATGATGAGGATTAAGGAATATCTTGGCATGATAGGAGTTTTCCTCCATTGAGTAGAGTAATATTATCCTAGGTGACATGTTAATAATGGAAGTGTGAGTGATATGGTGGCACTATGTTGTATGTCATGGAATGCATATTGTGATGGGTGAGATAGGAACAATACATTGTTGTTTTCTTATTTTTTTGGAGTTGTGAAGAAATAAAAAATTTATCTTTATGCTTTAATAGATTTCATTAGTGGATAAATTGTGGTGGTATGGATGATCTGGCTCAATCCCAGCTAGGTGTTGACATGATAGTGAGGGTTCTATTATATTATAGACTCATGAGTCATGGTGTAACTATATAACTCTTCACTCAAGAAGTCTTATAAGGTAATTCATAAAACCGGGAATTAAAAATTGTCCATTTAAGGGTGTTAACCATTTTTATAACAATAAATTATGTTTTTTCTATAGTAACATTATTTAAGAATTAGTAATGGGTGATGTTGTGGGTTGGTCCACTAGAAGCAGTAGGTATGGACATGAAAATAATTAGATTCTCTAATTTATTGATAATGGGGTGTGGATTTTGTATTCCTTTTTTAGGCGACGATAAAGATACTCTAATGGGGTGGGGTATCAGACCAGTCTTCCTTAAATGAGTCTCATAGAGCGGGATAGTTATTATCAGTTTGGGAATAGTCATTATATGATCAAGAAAACATTATGATTTAGAAAATATGGATAACAAAATGTTTTTTGGTTGTTTATTATTAAATCTCAGGGATGAGAAGGGTCGTGACAGGGAGTTCATAACGACACGTGTTTTTCATATTGTAAAAGCGAAGAAAAATTTTAATTTCTAGTTTTGGAATCTCATGAGGGATAAAATTTTAATTTCATAAAGAAATGTTTCAAGAAAAATTGATCGGAGTACTATATTTTTCTATAATTTTATTTTTACTCTATAATAGGAGTATGTTGAAAAATCAATTCATTTTATATTTTGAGAAATAATTTATATTTAGTAAAGTAAATAAGAAATTATTCTAGAAAGATCGGTTGGTGATTTCTTTTTAATGAATTATAAAATCACGATTTAATTAATGTGTTTGATTATGAAGTACAAGGGTTTCCTAGGTGAGATATAACCTTGATTGGAGTGCAATGTTTGGTCCTAATCCCTTTTCATTTTATTTTTATAATCATTTTTTTTCTTCTTTGTTTTAATTTTAATAAATATTTTCTCCTAATTTATATTTATTGTGATTTAATCCCATAGAATATTCCATTCATTTGGTTTAGTAGAAAATATGTAGAGGATGATAGGGAGATGGAAATGGTGGTGGAGCCACATAGACTGGGTGGAGCCATATAATTGTGTGTCAACTATATAGCAAGAATCAGAAAGAAGAATTCTATTCCCCCAATATTATATGATCATTTTTATAATTTATCCATAAATAATATTATCTCTTTATTACTTTATAAATATCTATAATTATTTATGATAACCTATTTGTGGTTAATATATGCTTAAAGGGGAATACACGGGTTTCAATATGTTCATAGGGGTTTCATGATTGAATATACCAATAAAATTCTTTGTGGTTCCAAGAACACGCACCATGTGTTTTTCCTATTCTGGGGAGATGTGTTTTTGGAACTAATCACATGTTTTGTAGTGTTAAATTAACATGTATCCTTGTACTAATATAGAACCTTTTTTTGAGATACACATCCCTAACTTATAGGGTACACTACATGGTTTTTCATAGCTATATGGATGTTTACATGGGTAGACACCCCATACAAGGGTATCCTTTTATCTAGTATCATATGTCCAAACCTCATATGTTTCATATTCATTTTTTAATATTAGTCTACAACCTATGTATTCACTGGTTTTGTAGTATTACATTTCCAAATTTTAGGTATTACCTATCCCAGGTAATGTAAATGGATAGTGTTCAGGTTTAAGATTATATGTCTTATTCTCAAGGAATATTTCATGCATGACACAATTGATTCCCAGTTAAAGATTTTTTACTATTTTATTCTTTTTATATTGAATTGGATTGGAGTTAAGTCTATTATAATTACTTTTCTACACAATTTGTTATAGCAGAACCCTTATTGTAATTTGGGGAGACCTGTGTGGTGTTTTAGTGAGATCTAGATACGATAAAGATACTCTTATTCTAGTAAATGTATGCATACGTATATGGAGACAGATTAGGGGTGTGAATTAGTTGAGGGTTGTAAGAATTGTTGGAGGAAATATTATAGGATTTACAATGTCCTGTATTGGGGTATCCTTGGATATTATTTGGTTTTCTTGAGAGGGTTGCATCTTTAGATGACTGATTTATTAGGTGTTTCATCCACACTAATGTTATTGTGGATGGAAATGAGGTAATATAATTTATAATTTTTTACATTTTAGGATATGGTGTTGTGATATTTAAAAACTGGGTTGTGGGATTTTTTATCGTAGAGATATATTCTGGGCATGAGAGGTTATTTTTTTTATTGTGAAACCAAATACAGCTAAAAATATTTTTGATCCTAACTAGAGGATTACATGTGGTATTACTACAATTAAAGAAAGTTTCTATGGGTCCCATGATGGTTTCCTCCACCAATTTAGTAATTCAAAGGATCATTAGATGGATTCATGTACTTATATTTTTACATAGTGGATACAAATTGGTACACCCTAAAAAAATTTTAACCCTGAGGATCCCAATGGGGTTACATATTTTATTTTTAGGACTAGAGAACCCAAGTGGGTTACTCTATTGTTGATTTTCCCTAATCAAATGATTTATGGTCTTGAAGAGATTTGGTAGTGTGTGTAACATTATAACATGTAGTGAACATGTGTGATCGAGGGGTTGTTGACGTGGTGATGGGTTTAGGATTCCGATAACCCCTATATGTTATTTATTTTATACACATAGTATAAATTGATAGAAATATGGATTCCAAGACATGGTTGAAATAACTCATTCTATGGGACTGATTGGACATGATGGCATAGTGGGGATTCTAGTACATACTCCATGAGATTTGGATTGTGATCTTTATATGAAATGATGCTGAAATTATCGAAATGCCTATTTCTATATGATTCCTCCCAATAGAGACTTAGATATATGGTGTTCTTATGATCTAATATTTTTTTACAACCTTATTAAAATTTCTAGTATATTTATGATTCCTACATACATTAGGGAATCTAATGTGGTTGTCGAGTACATCTCGGAGATCCCTCTTAGATAGGGTGTCACCCAAGATTCCCAACATTATAGAATCTATGTGTTTATAAAAAATTCCAAGTGGATTCATTTTCCATAGAAACTATATTATTTTTAATCTTATGATGATTTATTATTATCTCTGTGATTAATAGGATACTCCCTATGAGTTGGTGAACAATCCATGATTTAATTTCTCAGAGAAATATGGGAATAATAAATTGAACTAGTTATTAAATAATATTTATTTTTCATCACATGTTGAGAGAGTATAAATTATATATTGGATATGATTTATCCCATTAGAAATTATTTATAGTCCTATGATTTAAGTTTCTATAGATTGAGACATTTAAATTTGATATTGCACTCGAGTAGGGACCACCAATATGTTTTCTGGTCTCCAATAGTTACTCATGGAATGTGTCTTATATCATGGATTACAAGGACCCAACTAGAATGATTACTTGTATAATGAAAAAATGATACAATTAATAATACCTTATATTTAGTGGTGGAAGGTATGTTTGAACCTTGAGGATGGACACATACCCACATTAGTGATGTTCTTTACTCTGAGAAATTTTATATACTAGATAAATAAGTAATATGTAATTGGAATAATAGACCTAAAGGGAGATAATGGTTTTATTTTCAATATTTTATTCAATTTGTGTCTTTGATATGATAGGAATTTTAAATAATCATTGAATGATGATAGGTTATATGTTAATTGTACATTGTGAAATACATAGTATTGTTTCTAAACCTATTTACAAACACTAGGGTACACTTGTTGAAACTATGCCTATATTCAAGATGTGTACAAATTCATAATAGATCATGTGAGTACTAGAGTTTCATGATCAGGGGGAGATTCTTGTGTGGCGTTTTATGACAGGGATGGTGAACCCAATGAATCAGGGATACTAGGTATGTGACACATCTCAAAGCTTGTAGTAGAGGATATTATAATTTATCAATTTATTAAATTATATATGTTATTGTTATATTGGGAGATAAATATTTCCATGACCGACATGGTTGTTCATTCATTTAATGAATTTAATTTTATTATATCATTGTTTGTATTTATTTCTTTTGTGCTCTGTTTATTTACTGATATTCATGTTTATTAGTTATTTTATTTTTTTTGAAACTAATTCAATGTTGTAGTCTCTCCATAGACACACCATATGCCCTCTACGGTAGTTAGAATCCTCTGGTGTATGTGGTGGTTCACATGAGGGCTTATGGTTAACTGTTTTGTTTATTCTTAAAATTTTGATTATTGTAGGGTCATGAAATCTATATTCATTATATCATTTTATGGATTTTATACTCTATAACTATATGAATACATAATTACATTTAGCATTGATTTTTGTTTCATTAAAAAATTTGAATGCTATTTCTTGGTATACAATTCTACTTGGGTTAGTTTCTCTTTACATACACTTTATTTATTAAAATTTGTGTGCGATAGTTTTTAATATTTTTTACATGATCACTATCACCTGAAAATTTATATTTTTTTTTGTTTTAAGAAATTCATTCTATTTTTCCATCTTTTTACCAAGTAATATTTATTATAATCTACTATTAAATTGTTATCATTGAAATTAATGTTATTAGAAATGTGAATTATATTTAATCTATTTTTTGTAATAATTATCATTAATGAAAATATAATGACTTATAAATCTTTATTAATTCAATTTAATTTCCCTTATTCATCATTGGGGATATAATATCATAATACCATTAAACTTATTACTCAATGTGTATTACGATTATGATTTATGGAAATATTCCTAAAATAATTAATTTCTCATAGGTTAATTAATTTATAATGGGATTGGGAATTTTTTCATCATCCTGAGGAAAAATATGGATGGATATTTAGTATATGATATTTGATTCTAATAAATCCCCGTTATTGAATCAATAAACATTATATATCCAGAAATTATAATTGTATAATGATGGCTATCCCATGTCCAAAATGCTATCAATCATTGGTGGTTATACCATGTACAATTTGTTGCGGGAAGGTCATTATCTTAGTAAGATTTTTTTGAATATTTTATTAGTTAACCATAATATATATATATATATATATTACTATTATTGAATATATCCTTATTCTTTGTGACAAATTATTATTCTATAAAATGTGCTTATGTTATATTCTCATGGATCGTGATTAATGAATCATATATTATGTTATGAAGATATTCTTCTGTCATAATTCCTGATTAATGATCTTTTATTTTTTTGTATGATTTCTTCATTCTCTATACCATGATTATATTCTCTTTCCCACATGTTCGTTTTCTTATCTCATATGATCTAAAATTTATAACAATTACATTCACCCCTTATTGAGAATATGATCCCTCCCATTCAAAATTTTGCATTCTTATGATTATAAAAAATAGTATTATATATTACATATTATTAAGGGTATCATGTGTGAGGAATAATTATGGTAGTTGATTAATAATGTCTATAAAATTAGTTTCTTATGAATTTTATATCTAATGAAACAAAACCTATAGGATATTGGATTGTGATATATTGCATGATGAATTGAACATTCATGTAAAAAGAAGTATTATTTATTTATTTTATGGTTGATTTTTTTGGAGTGATAGTTTGATAATTTATAGAATTATTTTACAATTAATAAAAGGATAGAATAAAAAACAACATATGTTGAACCAAAATACATGACAGATAAATCTAAATATGAATAATTTGAAATTAATGAGTAATAATTTATGACTTCTTATGATTTATTTTCATTATCATATGATTTATGAATAAATATATTATTTTTTATTACCATCTATAAACATGTTTTTTTCTATTTAGGGACAAATGATACAATTATAAAATTATAACGGTGATTGGTACATCCATTATTCAAAAAATATTATTTAAGCATATTTCCATAAATTCTTTCGTATCTTCAAAAGACTCCAAGATTATTTATTCAAAACCTTAATGAATTGATATTTAATTATAATATTAACATAACAATGGTATGATGATTTAAAACCATGTATATGAATAATTCTAATAGAATATTTTGGGTATGTTCTTTGGGATATTATTATTATTCACCAATTATGTGAATTTGACATGATTTTTAACATTTTTTTTGAACAATCTCAGTGCATCCACGAGACCCAGGTTCAAAAAAAGGTGGTGGAATATCTCTAGTTTACTATAGTAGTACTTTTTCAGGTGATGTAGTAATTATTTTAGTAGGTCCAATTCGATACTATTACAGCAAGAACTATTCACCATCGGCTACCGGTTTGGTCTTTGTTTCCTTATAACCTTTGTTCCACCCAGTTCATCGGTTTAGTAAGGCTTTTGGGCCACTCTTACTTCTTTTGAGACACCTAAACGCCTTCAGAAGACCTAAAGGCTTTATGGTCACCTGATCAGTGTAGTTTCCCTATACACACTCTACAAAAAAGAGAATCACCAGTGGAGGATTCACAGCAGGTGAACCCACCCGAGCATAACCAATATATTTGTAGGAATGATAGGGTATGAATACGCTATTTGGACATGATTGTGCTTTCATATGAAGCGTCTTCTGAAGACCATGAAAATATGGTGATCTACCACCAGGATGCAGATGCAAGGGGAGAGGGGTAATACTTTGTAGTTATATTCTGGTTGATTTCCCTAAGATATTCGTGTCATGTATTGTATCTTATGCCTATAAGAAATGCGATCTCTAAATCTACAGGACTTGAAAGGGTCTCCAACTCATCCCATAAAAGTGGGTTTTTCAAAATCAATTAAAAATGAAGGCCATCAGGCTATTTGAGGTATATGGAGACCTTAAAATTTATTGGGATAAGAAATTTTAATTTCATATTCTAAATTATCTTATGACCACTTCTCTATATATGGTTAAATATGAACTCTCCATGGAGAATATTTCCACTATATGGGTATTCGCACACAATCATGTGGGGTATTAGAAAAAATTGTTAAAATGAAGCCGAATATTGATAATATATACATTTTTAATAATTATATTGTTGTTTCTTATGAATACTTTTATAGCCATCAGTTGAATTGTGAGGTTTATTTTTCCAGGAAAACATACCTACTATTATTAAAATATGAAAAACTCATTATAAAATGACCTCTATTGAATTAAAATAATTGAATATGATATTAACATTTAATCTAAATATGGATTTTATATTTTCATTTTCTTCACCATGTGGTGTATTTGATTTTTCATTAAGAAGACCGTTAAATAATTGTGTCTCTCCAGCGAAATTCATGAATATATAATTATTATAATAATGAATAAATATTCTATGCTAATGTTATTTATTAATGATGTTTTCGACATGGTGATATTTAATGAATTATGTTTGGTGACTCTTAGTATAATTTATTATTCTTAACCACTTTATTTTCACATCAACCACATATTATGTATAATTATTATCATTTATTCTCCACATAAATTTGATCATGAATGGAAAAACATTAACAGACCCACATGTTAGGCGATAAATAATTTAATAAGGTTAACCAAAAAATAATGGAAGGATATCCCTTAGTGTTATGTGAATTCATATAAGATCGAACTGCCATCTAAAATCACATTTTTGGAACAATAAAGAAGGGTATATAATTAAAAATCGTGTTTTTATGTATCGTGATTTTTATTTTATGAATCCTTCACATAGGTCCATCCTTTAATTTATAATTTGTTATGTTCAGGTAATAAAAAAAATTCTATATATGAAATAGAAACATCACATAATTGATGTTCTACTATATACAAATTTTCTTAATTTTCTAAAAGAAAATATTACAAGAACCATTTTCACTTAACGTATTTATCGAAACCAAAATAACTCCTAATTATTTAGAATAGTGAATATGTTATGCTAATTTATCTTCCTCTCATTAACTAGTTTAGAAAAAAAAATTGTTCACTATATATATATAATTTATAGTATATATTTCTTATATCATCATGTTCTATTATTATTTTACTTTACTATGTAACAATACTGTGTTAATTCACTATCTTTCTGTTAGTAATTTAACACACAAAAATAATTCTTTAAAATATGCACAATATTGGGTCTATTGAATATTCAAAAATATTTCCTCTTATAATTTTATAATATTAAACATTGTTATCTTATTATGCTAGCATAATATATATATTTGAATATGTATGTATAGTCATATATAATAGTTTAAAAGTACCCTATACCTTCGATTACATATTTACAAAAAATTAAAACAATTGTGTAAATACTGTAATTAAAATCTCTTAAAATATTTTCCATTCAAATGTTTTGTCACTCTTGTCCATTAATGATTTAAATTTATAATTTCTTGATATTTCATAACTCTTTATTTCATTTAAAATTAAATGTAACTTGATATAGATATGAAATTATCACATAATGAAATACTAAATCCCTATTAAAAAATGTTATAATTACTTTTATATCTATTTTTTGTCAAGATGTATTTTAAATTCATATAAATATATACCTTCATTTGAATGTATTTATCATGTAATATACACATAGGAGGTGTAGTTATCCCACAAATAATTCTTCCCTTCCATATTAATTGTTATTTATAATTAATTTTATAATGTCTCATGATATTTGTTTCATTTAAAATCCACTTACTCAACAACATATGGTTTTGAATCCACTTCACCTGATAGTTTAATCTTCCAAAACCTCACAACTCTATAATTATTAGCTCAATATTATCCATGTGATGATTTTTACATAGATGAAATTAAAGTTTACACATCTTCAATTTATTCTTATAAATATTTATATACTTATTATGTTTAAGTACATAAATTATCATCCATATAAAAATTATGCTTACAGTTTCATGCATTCATGATTACAAAACTGTTTTTAGTGTTTCTAAGATTACATCAGACATATTTTATCTTCCAATGAATTTACAGTGAGCATGAATTTCATATGATATAAACATACACTTCAATATATCTTGTCATTTAAATTATGAAAAATAATACTATTTGGTTGAGTACCACAATAATTGGGTTGTGGAATTCATATTACATTATATATAAAAATATAGTAATCTAATCGATAAAAATATTTAGGTGTCATTCGGTATTGGAAGTTTGCCTATTATCCCTTGCATGAGTGGCTCTCACAATTGATCATACATGTAACCATTTAGTGGATTTTCGATCCCTGTAATTCCTCATGGTCACTCAATACTAACCACCAACTTCATTATTAGATATGTGTCGTAATGAAACACTCTCTTCCTAAGAAGAATTTCTACCTTGGTTTGGTAATACTTTTTTATAGTTAATGAAAAATAATTACTTTTCAAAATATAAAATTATTCATAAAATTACTCAAGTAAGAATATCCCAACATTAACATTTCTTCATTTTTATAGTATTTTCATCATTAATTCATCATCAACATCATCATAGAAATAAAATATTTTCCATTTGAAATTTTTTATGGTACACCAATTTAAAATTTTCATTTTCATAAATCATAAATCGATCTTCTAATATCCCAATGAAACAACACCCTTTTAATATATGATATGACATGATATTTTAAATAACGGCATTCAAGTTGAATATTCCAAAACATTTTTATTCTAATATAAATAAATCATCAAATATCAGAATGAACAAAATATATTGTTCAAAAAAAATATGATAAGAAATATCAAATACCAACTTAGAAGAAGTTCCATATAATTTCTATTTACATAATTAGAAGTACACAGTTCTTTAGTTTTCCTCTTCCAATATTCATGATACTTCTTTAATTTTTCTTAAATATATATTTAAGCACATAATGAACACTCTTTGTTAATAAAATCCATTAACAATAAATAAAGAACATAGAATTTTGGGATAAAAAATTTCAATAATCTATTTTATTTCAATACCATCCAATGAAATGGTAATATATTTTCTCTCTCAAATCATTACATATCTTTCTCATTCTAAAATATCAGTCATTTAACTCTCTATCCAACTTATTGATATGAAAAAAATTCATTGTAATATGGTATCAATTTACTCTTAAGGAATATTCTATCAAACATTACCCTATGATTATCAATGATCCATGCTTGCTGTAGAAAATTAGATTGTCTGATTTATACAGGCAGTTTATCCATTACAAAAACAATCTAATAAGAACAAAAAATAAGTCAATCATATCATTCTATATAGTTTATATAATTTTTTCAATTTGATAAAATTCAATAACTCTAATTGAGATAATAAAATTCTCATGAAATATATCAACATAAATTATTAAACTCACTTCAAAAAAAATATCAAAATCATTCAAATACAAAAGAATGCTTTAGGAAAAAACTAGGATTCATCTTCCAAAATTCACCTTTATGTCATTAAATGAATGATAACGTTGTCCCCCTTTATATAAGAACATATTTTTATCAAAAACATGATATATTAATAAAAATATCATTTTGAATTAATCTAATACTATCACATTTCAGAATAATATAATTTTCAAGATTTAATAATTATAGAATTTTATTCTTCATGATTCACAAATATCAAAGGTAGGATATGATTATAATATCCTCAATAATAGTGGATATCTTCAATGAATTTTATTATATTAAATGTACATAATATGAAATATTTATTTCTTATATATGTATTTTCATATTTTGAAAATTCCAAACCTTCACCAAGGATGATATTATTTAATGCAGGAACATTAAAAAGCACTATATGATATCAGTCCAAGATAGTTTATTTTCTGCAATTTTTCATGTATTAAAAGAATTATGTTTCTCAGAAATCATTAATCACCTCTAATTTATTACATTATAATAAAAAAACACATAAATGATAAAGGAATACAGTTGACATTATTTTTATTTAATTTGAACAAAAAGGTTGATTGAGTTTTCTATAAGATGATGGATAATTATTCATGGTTCCACATATTCTATTAAAATAATATTTTTATAGAAAATAGTAATCATTAAATGGTCTTGTTTTTTGTATGTAATAACAATTTTTTATAATTATCCATAAATTATTCAGTTTTTTTCTTCATTAAGGATTGTTCTTATGATAGAAGTATGCGTTAACAATCCTTAGAATTATATCCGAGTTTATTTAAAATCTCACAAAGTTATATTAATCCACCTATGTTTTTATTTATCAATAAAATAACATTATGTTTTATTTATTCAAGAAGAACTATTTATTTTATTTTAGTTATTTCTTTCACATTGTCTTCCACTATTTTTTTATTTTATCAAAATCAGATATCCAAATTACAACATAAAATTTTGATTTATAGATATCTATTTTAGAATTAACATATGGATTATAATGAGTACATTTAGTCATATAATATCTTGTAGATTAATACGTTCCATTTAAATTCAGGATCCTTATTTTAATTTTATATTTTATGGGTTTAGTTTATATGTTTTATTTAATCTCTATTTAATCTTCTTGAGAGTACTCTAGTTTACAATAACATTATCATCTATTGAAAATCTATCACTTACTACATAAAAATATTTCTGATATTGTTTTCTTATATGTTATTATTCATGATCATATGGTAATTTTATGCCTCTATTACAACATATATTAGGAATATCACAGATATTTCTATGTTCATCAAATCTATTTGAGGATAATAAATTAATTTTTATATATCTATATTTCATCTTTTATTTTTTATGCCACTTGAAATATAATTTATTAATACTTTTATTATGAATATATTATTCTAAAAATCAAATAATTACATCATGTATATGTTTCATTACCAGTAATATCCCATAAAATTGATTTTCTCTTCAATTCTACTTATTTTCTATAAACATCAACTTTGATGAAAGTTACTTTTAGTCATTATTCATCATTGGTTGGGGTCTTTTTAGAGCTCCAGCATCGATACACCATATAATATCTACCATATAAATATTGGTTAACTTCATAAAACATTACCACACACATAATTATAAATACATTGAATTTAAACCAACATTATTTTAGAAAAAACCATATTTTATGAAAACATTATATTTTGGTATAGATAATAACTTTTATAAGGATTCATGAAAAATATCATTGGGTGATTCTATGATATTATTTCCATAAGATATTGATTATAAAAAAATACACTATAGTACACTCGGTGGAAATAACTCCTCATTCAACATGTTTTTTTGGTATTTTTCTCGGGGAATATCTAGATTTTCCACATTAATCCTTAGATAATGACAAATTATATTAAGAATGTATTTATAATTTTCAGAAATTTTAAATACACATTCACAATTATTCTTGAATAATTTAATTTCATCATCACGCATCATGAACTTTACATTTAATAATGTGTCAATAATTTTTATCATCAAGGATTTGACACCAAATTGAGAATTTTTGAAATTAATGATATGTTTTAGATTTTCATCCAATTCATGGATATTACCTCCATTTTAATTTTTGCCTCATTATTTTAATTGATTGTTTTAGAAAATAATATATAAATTTGGGGATTTTTATTGAATAAATATATTCATTTCTTCATTTATTCTAATTTTTTTGAGAGCTGCGTACATTATTAGATTTTTTCTTGTAATTATTTCTCAAATTCATTTGATTCTTCCCTAAATTGGAGATATCGTCCTTATTATTTTCATTATTCCAAAAATTAATTAAAAAAATTATAATATATTATATACATCCAATATTTTATCTCATCAAAATATAATTCTTGAAAATTTAATGACATATGATTATCTATACGAATAAATTTATTTTATTTAGAAAATATTAAATAGAAATCTTTTAATACATCATAATCAAATTATTTTATTGAATAATTTTATGCATTTTGGGTCATAAATTTCTTTTTTCGGTTTATTCAATCACTTATTTTACACTATAAGAATTAGATCATTCTAGTTCAGTATCATTGAATAAAGAGTCCGGATTTTTTTCATCACTCAATAAGTAAATCAATTTAAATATATTTTTACTCTTATATTTCATTTTTAATATTTACATAGTAGAGACATAGATATATTTAGTGTAACAACCCCAGGTTTTGAAAATAAATATAGAATACAATTTTATTATCTAACCATTAAACACAATTTTACGTCTGCTATGTTTTGAATTTCAAAAAATGGTCATCAAGAGTAGTGATTAGTAAATCATTTAGAGTCTGATAGAACAAGCTTTATTTTTGGTGAATAGTACCATACCATTATTAATAGTAATATGGATAGTAATATGACACTTATTAATAGTAAATAATATTATTATTTTATTTTCTTAAGGCAATATGATAATGGGATCTTAATTAATTTTTTAATGTCACAAAAAACTAATGCACTTCAAGATTGTAATTTTTCAAATTAACTATGAGATTATTTAAATATTAAATTATTAATATTTAGAAAATTAATTTTGAAAAAATGATTTCAGTTTTGAATTCTACACATCAAAAAATGATAGGGGTTAATTTTTCAGATTTTTCTAAAATTCTGGAATTTTTGATGAATCGGGAAATACGATATATTACAGTATATACAAATTATAAGTTAAATACACTACTTATGACATAAAAAGGGATTCAAGGACACTTTCTTCGAACTCATATAAACTTATTACTATTATGGGTCACATGAAACCACACTATTGGTTGTCTTGAGGGAAATAATAAAATAATAAATTAAATATTCAGAATTTACCCTCTTCTCCACTATAAAAACCCATCACCACTCCCTCTTCTATTCAATCCTTTAATCATTGAATATATTTAATGTTCTGCCTAATTACCCTTCCCTAGTATCTACCCACGTTCTATAATCTCTTGGTCTTCCCAAAAGACCAAAACCCCTTCCCTTATGGAGTTTTTCATGGAGGCAATTTCAAGAAGTAAAACACCCTTCTTCTTCATTTGATTTCATTTCAATTTATCTTCTTTTTCTATCATATCGTCACCTCATCTGTCAAAATGAACATGATAACTCCAGTAACATATATATACTGGATTTATATAATGTTAATTGTATAACCATCATAAATATTCATACTGCCTCCCTTTTATTTTTATAAATGAAATCGACGTCCATAAGGTTCTGATTTATAACCTTCGTGGACAATGAAGTTTCATTCTTCAATTTCATCTTCATAACTGATCATGAAACCATATTAATGTTTGAAACAGACTATAATATATTTATTATAACCTAATTAATGTTCAGAAACCATAATATGTACAAATAATTATGTTATATGACATAACTAGTTAAAAATATTCTGAATAAAGCTGAATAATGAAAGTGCTTGTCATTTAATGATTCATCATCATTTCATGTAAAAAATGATATAAATTAACATTATAAATTATTTATGTTCATTAATAATATATAATTTTAATCCTGTAGATTTATAACCATTCTACATGAACTTCATTACTGAGAAACAAGTAAACCGAATATGAAAATAATGAAACGAACACTCCAAAATGACGAATTTCAATACAATAAAGACACAAATGAACTGACCATAATTATAGTAAACTAAATAAATGTATAATATGTTCTTAAATAATTTACTAACAATTATAATTTGATATTCTAGGAGCTTAAATACAAGAGTGGAACATGTTTGGAGTTATGGTATAGGTTTTTTCACTTGAAAATTCACTTTGATTCGGAATACTTTCATTTCTAAATACCACAATTTAATTCACATGTATTTTTATGTAATCATCGTATTTTCTATGTGAGTATCATATATATTCTTAAAAAGAATAATTCATCTTTATTTTATGGGTCGTTAAATGTTTTAAAATGATCTTTCGAAATTTTTTCAAAAATACAATCTCGATTCAATGGAATATATCAAATTCATACCTATTTTCAAGGGGATTGTATAATATGTTTTTTGAAACCATTATCTTCATAAAATCACTCATTTTATTATGAAAATAATATTTTTCTTCAATTTTGGTATTATATAATGATTTTTCCAAAATAACTCATCTTTTTAAAATAAAAAAGTATTAATCTCTCGAATTTCTTAATGATTTTATAAGAGTGTTTTCATCTATTTCAACACTATTGTTGATTCCATGGTATTATTGAGTTTAATAATTTATTATGTAATCTACCATATTTGATTAAATGGTTTATTACTAACTCTATTGTGGATGATTTATCCAATAACCATTCACCATATTATTTAGAATGGTTATTGTTTTATGTTTAATGATAGGGCAACGATAGTTACATTTAATATGATAGTTTCAATACGAATGTATTTGTTGTTTATGTTTATCCTTGCTCATATAAGGAATGAATTGGACTTATTATGTGACAGGTGGTCCCTCTATATCCCCTAGATGCATCTGTGTGTCTCATGAGACAACTATATATGTAATTGACTGAGGCCTTTCCCAATGTGATATGGATTTTGGATGGGTCCTTAATCACTAGAAGTCTTGGCCAAGTCCATGATTTTTTTTTCATATTGTTCGGAATATGAACATTCCACATTATGAAGCTAGTAATTTAAATATCATGTGGTTAGTCGACTATTAGAATACCCATGATTATGTTTTATTATGGAATTATTTACTCAACTCATATTCCTTACATAATGTGATTATGTTTATTATTAAAGCCTTGTGTTTTTAATTATTCACCATGTCTAATGTTTATATTATCTTCCACTGTATTTCTTACTCTTACTGAGTGTTTGAGCTCACCCCTTTATTATTTTTCATTTTCTCAGAGCATTAAGAAGTAATTTATGAATGAATTGCAAGAATAATCTTCAAGATGTGATGAATCTAGTGGAATAAATCAGTGTTGTTTTTTCCTTTCCATATGTAAATATGAACTTATTTATGTATCGTTTTTCCAATAATACAAAACTACTTTGTCCTTCGGGATTTATATTCCTTGTATTTATGCCAACGTAATCAAATAAGGCACTGACTTTGGGAAACTAGGTCCAGTTCCATACAGTTGCTATCAGAAAAATTTTAGTAGATAATTTCGAAACTAGATTTAGAAAATGTAGAATTAGTTAAGAGTCATTATGTTAGACTTTGAGGAAATACATACAATAATGTTCTGGTATTTTGGTAAGGAATAAATTATGTGGATATTTCAATCAATATGTCCCTGTCGGGATACGAGCTGGTAGAAGTGGCTCTCCAACAGATGTATCTAATGGTAAAACCAGAAAACTCCACTTTGAGCTAGAATCGAACGGGAAATGGTGCATCAAAATGAGCCTTGATTAACTCTTGGTTATGACCCTCCCAGGAGATATGCTTTGGATAATTCACATTTTCATTACAAGCCATTATGAAGGATTGAAATGTAAAATATTTTTCAAAGAACCCATTTTTTGAATATGGATTTAGCCATGCGTAGGATATCATTTTTTTATTATATTTAAGTTATGATTATACATTATGATTCATAACCAAATATATTTTATGCCATTATCTAGATATGGAAACTAGTTGATGGAATGGATATCACAAGAATGCACGTGTCCCATGTAGGGATTTTCCTCTAACGCAAGATAATGATATTGGCTCTAGTGTTGTGACTCGTGCTGAGAAACTCATAACTATACTGGGAAAAAATACTCAGGTTATGTATAATAACCATACCAACATGGAGCATCCAGATCCACTACATGGAGGAGCCATACTAGATCACTTTATGCGCCAACGACCACCAACATTCAACGGGACTACAAACTAATTTGTAGAAGAGCAGTGGATATGTTCCCTTGAGAAGATATTTCTCACTTTGGGATGTAATGAAATAGAGAAGGTTGTCAGGGAAGTATATCGTCTATCGGGAGATGAGGATTAGTAGGGGCCATTAATCCAAAACACAAAGGAGGAGGAAGTGATTGAAGAGGTGGAATGGAGGGATTTTAAGGAAATCGTCATAGAAAAATATTTCCCTCATGAGCAGCGAGTAGATATGGAGAGATAGTTCATGAATATGGGGAATATGGAAGATGAGAATGTTGCAAGGTATGAAGATAACTTCACAAGATTATCAAGTCATGATGTAGACTACATAAAAAATCCAAGGAGAAAAATTGATCGATTATTTGATGGCCTAACATCATTCCTCAAGAAGGCACTGGTCTCCCAATGTTTTTCATCATATGAGGATATAGTTTCATGTGTCATCAAGACAGAAACAAAATTCTATAAGTCTTATGACTTTAAGGTAAATCAATAAAAGTATAGGGCTGCTAAAAACCCTGGAAATGAAATAAAGAAATGGGGAAGAAGGGAAGAGTTTTATTTCCACCATGTGATAATTGTGTAAAGAAACACCCGGGTGAATGATTTAAAGGAAATGGAGTATCCAATGAATGTGGTCATAATGGAAATCTTTTTGGTGATTGGAAAGGGAAGAAGGAAGCCAATGATGTTCAATGATATAGTTTTTGGGAGATGGGACACTATGCTAATGATTATCCAAAACATCAAGGAAATATTCAATAGAAAAGGACAAGGGATCAGGGAGAAACTTACGCACTCACAATTGTAGAGGTTGAAGTTCCTAATGATGTTTTGGTAGGTAATTTAATTGTTTTCTCACATTTAGCAAATGAATTATTTTATATGGATCATCTCATTATTTCAAATCTTCCCAGTTTGTTATGAAAATTAGATATTTCAAATTTGATTTAACAAGGGAGTTTTCAGTCAAAACTATCAAGGGATGTATGATTCCTACAAAGTTATGTGAATCAGTTCCCATCAAGGCATATAAATGTTCTTTATCTACTGATATCATCGTCATACCCATGATTTAATATGATATAATCCTTGGAATGGATTGGATTTCAGAGCATGATGCAAAAATTTACTATAGGAAGATGGAGTGTACGATTTTTTATGATGATGATAAAGAATACCTTATCTTTAGGGTAGAATCGTCAGCACCTAATTATTTTCTAGATCCACCCCCAATAGCTCAACTAAATTCAATTATTGGGGAGTAATAGAATGAAATAACTATGGGTGAGGAAAGGATTGTTCAAATAGAGGATGTACCTATAGTGAGAGAATATGTTGATGTGTTTGTAGAAGATTTACCTGGACATCCTCCAAAATGAGAAATTGAGTTTTCTATTGATTTAATTCCTGGATTATTCCCCATATCAACGACCCATAATAGAATGGTCACTCTAGAATTAGTGGAACTAAAGAATCACATAGAGGAATTGAGTAATAAGGGATTTATATTCCCTAGTGTTTCTCCATGGGGAGCCCCTGCCATTATTGTTAAGAAGAAATATGGATGTATGAGGTTATGGGTCCAATACAAGGAGATCAATGATATAAAAATAAAGAACATGTATCCCCAACCTCATGTTGATGATTTATTTGAACAACTACATGGTAATCAATACATATCAAAGGTTGACCTTTGATCTGGATATCATCAGTTCTGTGTGAAGAAGGAAGACATTGCGAAAATAGCTTTTCGAACTAAGTATGGGCATTACGAGATTACAGTGATGCCTTTTGGATTGACTAATGCACCCACTGTCTTCAGGGATCTAATGAACAGAGTTTTCAAAGAATATATTGATGATTTTGTAGTGTTATTTATTGATGATATGGTGGTATACTCAAAAAGTTACGAAGATCATGAAAATCACTTGCGCATTATCCTAAAGACTCATATAAGATATGAATTATATATTATGTTTAGAAAGTGTGAATTCTATATTAAAATGATTTCTTTTCTTGGACATATTGTCTCTATGGATAGAATCATAGTTGATCCTTCTAAAACAAAGGCAATCCATGATTGTCCCACACCAACAAACATAACTGAGATACGACTTTTTATTGGCTTATATGGTTATTATCAACTTTTCATGTAGAATTTTACCCGACTGGATAACCCGCTAATGAATCTCACACGTAAAGTGTTTAAATTTGTTTGGAAAAAAGATTGTGAATAATGTTTCGAAGAACTGAAGAGACGATTAGTCAATGCATCTATATTGGCTCTACCATCGGGGAATGATGTGTTTATTATTTATAGTGATGCATCAAAAAAAGGACTTGGTTGTTTCCATATGCAAAATGATTGGGTTATTTCTTATGCATCACGACAACTAAAAATTCATGATCAAAACTATCCTACTCATGATATTGAGTTAGATACTGTAATATATTTATTAATTATATGGATAAATTATCTCTATGGTGAATAATCTGAGATGAATGCTGATCACAAGATTTTGATGTATATTTTCTCCTAGAAAGAACTCAACAAGAGGCAAAAGAGATTTCTTGAACTACTCAATGATTATTATTGCAGGATAAACTACCAACCGGGGAAGGAAAATAAGGTGGCATATGCCTTGAGCAGATAGGATCATGGAGTTTTGTACAAGATGAGAGTTGAAAGGGAACTTATTTTCATGGATCTAGTAAATATGGATATGAGAATAACCATGGAATGTGAAACATCATTGCTTTTTCAAATGGATGTCAATCTATCTTTACTAAAAAGGTTAAAAATATCTCAGGATGATGATGAGTATATTGAAAAGATGATTAAAGCTATGAATGATGACAGATTGAGTGAATTCGTATATGAAGGATGAATTCTGAAATTTGGGAAGAGACTTTGTGTTCTCGATATACCATATCTAAAAAGAGAATTGTTGGTTGATGCTCATAGTTCCAATTTCTCTATACACCATAGTAGCACTTAGATGTAGAGAGATTTGAAGGAACATTTTTGGTGGGACATCATGAAGAGGGAGATTACTGATTTTGTGTCATTATGTATGGTTTGTCAGCATGTGGATTCTATGAGGCAACAGAATAGAGGAGTATTGCATCATCTTCCCAAACCTGAGTGGAAATGGGATAATATCACGATGGAATTTTTAATGGGACTACCAAAGACTCATAGAAGGAATGATGTAATATGGGTCATTTTTGATCGTCTATACAAGTCATCACATTCTCATGCTATAAGAGAATATTTACCACTTAAAAGTGTATCAAGACTATATATTAAGGAATTTTTGAGACTTCATGGAGTATCTATATCAATTTTTTCTTGATCGTGATCCACATTTTAAATCAAGATTGTGGAAAAGTCCTCAGAAGGCCCTAGATACTGATCTTCATTTGAGCACTGCCTTCCACCCACAAACTGATGTACAATGAGAAAGAACTATTAAAACATTATAATACATGTTGAGGTCATGTTCATTTGATTATCATGGCATGTGGGATCAGTTTTTACCTCTCGTAAAATTTTCCTACGACAATAGCTTCCATTCAAATATTCAGATGGCACCCTATGAAGCATTATGTGGGAGAAGACGTTGTACACCAACTTGTTGGGATAATATTGTTGAAACAATGATTGTGGGCCCATAACATGTTGATGAAACAATGGAAAAGGTGATGATTATCCAAAACCATATCAGAATAGATCAATATAGGCAAATGAACAATGTTGATAATAGAAAGAAGGATTTGGAATTTAACAAAGGTGATCACGTTTTCTTAAAGGCATCTCCCTAGAAGGGTATTATAGAATTAAGTAAGAAGGGAAAATTAAGTCCCATGTATATTAGACCCTTTGAAATTCGGGACTGAATTGGAGCCATAGCTTACCATTTGGAAATGCCGCCAAGTCTCTCCAAGGTTGACAATGTGTTCCACGTGTCAATGTTAAGAAAGTACATGACAGACCCAACACATGTACTAACTTAAGAAGAAGTGGAACTTGAGCCTAATCTATCTAACTATAAGGAGACTATCAATATTCTTGATACAAGAGAACAATTATTGAGAAATCGGATGACTCATCTGGTAAAGGTTCTACGGAGGAACTATAAGATGGACGAATAGAAATGGGAGCCTGAGGATCTTATGTTAAAGACATTCCTGAATCTTTTTAGATAATATTATGTGAATTTCAAGGCTTAAATTGTTGTAAGGAGGGGAGAATGTAACACCCCATGGTTTTGAAAATAAATATAGAATGAAATTTTATAATCTAACCATTAAACCCAACATTGCTTTTTATATGTTATTAATTTTAAAAAATGGTCATCTAGAGTTGTTATCAGTAAGTTATTTGGAGTCTAATAGAACAAACTCGATTTTTGTCGAATAGTAACATACCATTATGAATAGTAATATGAATAGTAATAAGACCCTTCTGAATAGTAAATAATATCATTTTTGTATTTTCATAAGGCAATATGATAATGAGATCTTAATTAATTTTTTAATGTCACATAAAACAAATTGCACTTCAAGAATGTTATTTTCAGAATTAATTATGAACATATTTAAAAATAAAATTAATAATATTTAGAATGTTAATTATTGAAAATTTATTTCACTTTTAAATTTTACACGTCGATAAATGAAATGGTTGAATTTTTTAGAGTTTTCTGAAATTCTTGATTTTTTGATGAATAGTGAAATACTATAAAATACCGTATATACAAATTATCATTTAAATACACTATTTATTATAGCACATGTGATTAAATGACACTTGGTTCAAACTCATAGGAACTTAATAATATTAGGGGTCACATTAAACCACAATATTGGTTTTTTTGAGGGAAATAATAAAATATTGAATTAAATATTCAAAATTTACCCCTCCCCTCCACTATAAAAACCCCTCACCACTCCCTCTTCTCTTCACTCCTTTATTCCTTTAATCTCATCATAGTTCTGTGCAATTACAATTCCCTAGTCTCTCCCCATGTCCACGATGATTCTAGTCTTCTCAAAATACCAAAACCCCTTTCCTTATGAATTTTTTCAAGGAGGTTATTTCAAGAGGTTAATCACCCTTCTTTTTCATTTGGATTCATTTTAATTTCTCTTCTATTGATATAATATCCTAAATTAATATGTCCAATTGACCATTATAACTCCAGTAAAATCTAAATACTGGATTTATATCTTGTGAATGGAAGAACCATCATAAATATTCATACTCCCTTCCATTTATTTTTATAAACGAAATCAATGTTCATGAGGTTCCGATTTATAAACATAGTGGATGACAACGTTTCATTCTTTAATTTCATCTTCATTACAAGTAATTAAACCATATTCATGGTTGAAAAAGACTATAATATATTTAATATAACATAATTAGTATTCATGAACCATAAAATGTACATATAATTATGTTATATGAAAAATGTAGTTCATGATATTTCAGAAACAACAGAATAATCGAAGTGGTTTTCATCTAATGATTCATCCTCATTCCATGTATCCAAAAGATAGAAATGACAATTATAAATTATTTATGTTCATAAATATTTAATAATTCTAATCCTAGTGATTTATAACCATTCCACATTAATTTCATTACTTAAAAACAATTGAACCGAATATGAAAATAAAGGAAACGAACACTCCAGAATGATGAAATTCAATACAATAACTTATCAATACAGACATAAATGAACTAACCAGATATTTGGTAAACTAAATAAATGTCTAATAGTTTCTAAAATAAGTTATTATCATGTATAATTTTATTTTCATAGAGCTTATGTACATGAGCATTACACGTATGGAGTAAAGGTAAGGGATTTTTCACCCGAAATTCCACTTTCATTCGAGATACTTTCATTGTATAATTTCCTCAATTTATATCTTAGGTATTGTTATGTACTAATAATATGTTCTATGTGAGTATAATATATATTCTTAAAATCCATAATCATTCCTTATTTTATGGATAGTTATACGTTTTAAATGGATCATTCAAAATTGTTTCAAAAATAAAATCCTGATTCAAGGGAATTTCAAATTCTTACCTACTTTCAAGGGAACACTATATTATTTTTTTGGAAACCATTATATTTATAGAATCACTGATTTTATTAAGAAAATAATATATTACATCACTTCTGGTTTTATACAATTATTTTTACAAAAGAACTATTCTTTTCAAAATAAAATAGTATTTATCTCCAGAATTACTTAATAATATTATAAGAGTGTTTTCATATAATTCAAAACTCTTGTTGACTCCAAAATATTATTGGGATTAATAATTTATTATGTAATATATCATATTTTATTTAATGCTTTATGACTAACTCTATTGTGGATGATCTATCCTAAAACCATTCATCATATTATTCTGAATGGTTAGTGTTTTATGTTTAATGATTGGGGAAAGATAGTTACATTTCATATGATAGTTTCAATATTAATGTATTTTTTTTTTATGTTTACCCCAGCTCATATGAGTAATTCATTGGGAATATTATGTGATGGGTGGGGCCTTCTATATCCCCTCTATGTATAAGTAGGTCTCACGAGACAACTAGACGTGAAATTGGTCGAGGCATTTTCCATTGTGATATTGATTTTGGCAGGGGCCTTAATCACTAGAGGTCTTGGCAGATGCCATGAAAAAATGTTTCAGAATGTCCAGCATTTTCACTTCCCTCATTATGAAGCTATTCATTGAAATATCATGTCGTTATTTGATAAGTATAATACCCATGTTTTTGTTTTATTATGGAATTATTTACTCAGCTCATATTCCTACCATAATGTGTTCAAGTTTATTATTAAAGTCACGTGTTTTCAATTATTTACCATGTCATATGTTTATATTATCTTCCTTTATAATGATTAATCTTATTGAGCATTTGATCTCACCCCTTTATTATGTATCATTTTCTCATGTCATGGAATAGTAATTTATGAATAACTTGGAAGCATAATCTAGGAGACGTGATGACTCTAGTGGAATCAATTAGTTTTGTTTTTCATTCCATATGTAAATTTGATCTTTTGTATGTATCTTGTATCCAATAATACTAAACTACTTGTTCCTTCAGGATTTGTATTCCTTGTATGTATTCCAATGTAATCAAATAAGCCACCGACTCTGGGAAGCTGGGGTCAGGTCCTTACATTTAGAGATGGGAAAAGAATCTAACTATTCAATATAAGATATAAATATAATTTTATTCATAAGCCATTTCAAATATGAAATTAATTATAAATTTATACGGGAAAATCAAATATTGTAAAGGTAAAACATCAATGAAGAGAATAAAACTTTAGTTAAACAGGGATATAATTACAATTAAGGGATGTGATTAGGGAATTATTCAACATTGATATAGGGGATATTCGTTGTTGGATTCTAAAAATATAATTTAATATTTATCATTTTATTATCTATTTCAATTTTTATGTTAAATATCCTCTTATTCTCACTTTTTAAATTTGTTTCTCATGATTGATTCCCACAAAACAGTAATAATATATTTTTACTTGGATTAACTATCAATATGAGTGTTTTAGTCCAATGATTAAAATGGATTCCTCTAACATCTCAATTAAATCATCAATTTAGTTGAATAGATCATGTTTTATAATTTAAAATATAATATTAAAATGTCCCAACTATGATTTGGTTAATCCCACACACATGTACACCCCATACATTATAATTTTATAATTTATGTATGAAAAAACATTTCCAATATAGACTGTGATTTTATTAGATGTGAAAGCTCATTATATTTTTATTATTTTAATAAATCAACATCAAATTAGAAAATTATTCAACATTTTTATACACATTTTCTATCATAAATCCATCTTTATCATAATAATACAAATTATTATATTCTTTTTCATTTTCTTTTCTTGCACTTGTAGTGAGAGAATTTTCTATCAATGAAATTATAGAATGCACAACCTCTATTTCGTCATTATTATTCTTATCTCTTAATTATACTTCATTTTAAAACAATTAATAACTAGTTACAAATATACAAAGAAGATATTCAACACCAAAATCATCACATTGCAATATTATTATTGTCTGGTATAATACATAAGGAAGAATATATTTTCTCATAATTTTATTGAATAAAACACACCTATCTTCTATAAGATGTAAAAAATTAACATTCATATAAAATAATATACATCAGTGTATAAATATTCAAAGTATTATATATCTTATTTATATCTCTATTTGAAGAACCGTATAAATAAATGTAATTGAACAAAAAAAATTATAGAAAATTTGTTTTTCATCTATTTTTATAATTTAATGTTTGTAATTCCAAAAGACATAGAATATCAAAACTTTAACCTACAATGAAAACTCTTAATAATGATATTCATACTTGAAGTGAACATGTAAATAATTATCAAAACAATCTTCATAACTCCAAGAATTAATCTAATTTTTATCAGTGAAGTCCCTGGGTATTAAAAGTACATACAAAAAATCACACAAGTAATTTTCAGATAATATAATCTTAATATTCGGTGTGAAATGGTATTGGAAATAAAACATCTATACAATTTTCATTATTTTACCTAAATAATAACAAATCCACATTTTATGTTTTTTTCATTTCATATTGGCTTACAAGGAGTAGTTTGGATGAATTTAATCTACTCCAAGAATACTATTCTTTAATAAAATCATGAATATTTGACCAATGGATTAATATGATCCTTATTGTAAATTTTAAATATGTGAACATTTAGGTTTAAGATGATATAGATTATGTTTAATGGTTTGAAGGTATTACTTACTAATATGATTCATATGATCTTATTCAACAACATTTATGAAAATTAAATTTATAATTATCTTTTATCTATCAATAATATTCTTCAGGAATTATCTAATATTTCAGTTCACTTCCATTATAAATGAAATATTTATTATCTTAACTCCACTTTCTTCATTTTCATATTATAGTAATGTAATTATGGTAAATTTATTTAGTATTATTAAATCAAAGAACATCTACGATCTTTTCGAGTTATTCCATTTATAGTGCATTTATATATTGAACACAATATTGTAAACTTATAGGAACTGTAGTATGGAAATATGCTTTGATCATTAATTCAAATATTTAAAATTTATAGAAATATTATTGATAATAACATAATAAATGGGTTTTTAATGTCTTGTTGAATGTTATGTAACATACAAGGTCACATATATCATAATATCATTTGGAATTTTAAATAGTGAATAATATATGAGTTATGGAATTCACACATAAAATATATTGTGGGAGTAAAACTATATAATAAGAAAAATAATGTGTTAATAAACTAAATTAAAACCCTAAGGAATCATCGTAAACTAGAGGGTCATTCATATTGCATATCATGGGTTTTTGTATTTTATTATTATCCATTGGCCAGTGTAGGGGAATTTTCTACTATATTATTTCATATAGTCACTCAATTCTAGTTTCAACCAATAGTCATTTCTTGATGTCCTAATAATTATGTAAATGGATGTGTTCTTCAGGTATTGAGGTATTTTATTAATTATCCATTAATTTTTTTTATAAATATAATAGTTGTATAAAAATACTCACATACTAAAATCAGAATATTATAAAATTCTATTTATTTCATTTCATTTAATCAGTACTACATGATGATAATCATTATATATATTAGATTTATTATAGGAAAATCTCTATTGGACTCAATTCATTACAATCCCTTTTCCTTCAAAATAAATATTTAGTTTAATATCTAATTATATATTCTTATTGTTTTCATATTGGATATCATAGGTACCATTAAATAATAACATCCAAGATATATATTCCAACACATTTAAAATTGAATAAAAATTAATTTTTTAATCTCCAATGGTGGAAACAACATTATTAAAATAAAATATGATAGTAAAATTTAAGTAGAAACTTCCAATACATGGCTTATAAATGACATTATCTTAATCAAAATTGTACAACTCAAGGTATTTATTTATAAAATTTCCAAGAAACTTATTCAAATGTACATTAAAAAATTGATGTAATTTCAAGAAAAATATATGCCCATTATCAATTATTGAAATAAATACAACACACACAATGTTGGGTCAACATATACCTAAAATGGATGACTAAATTTATTAAATAAAAGGATATAAACACATTAATAAAACTATTCATTTCATCGGAATATCATAAATTTAGGTTGGAAAGGAAGGGTATAACAAATAAAATAGTATATTTATTATATAGAATATGTGAATTAATAGTGATACCATTCATATATAAAAATTCCCTTATTATATTTATGGACACGATGAATATAATAATGAAAAATTACCTTAATTAATTTTTTCTTCTATTTATAGATGTTATTATAATTACATTGAGCTCAAAGTAGAAAAATAAGCCTCTTTTATGGATATTATAAATAAATGAAAAAATGGATAAATTTATGTAAACTTTTTCAATAGATTTTTTATGAAATAGAATATATAAATCCCAGGTCATGTTATCACAAAAAGTGTATATATTTGGATCCATCAAAGAAAAATTTTGTTAAATAAGGGACCAACCCAAAAACTATAGCAGAGATATATATATTTTTTGGATTAACTACATATTATTGAATCTGTGATAAATTTATCAGGTGTTTAAAATGAAATAAAAACATCTCTTGGAATTATATAATGTTATTTTTGATAGATCAATGTGATTAAAACATCATTTATCATAAGATAACTTTTGTTACAATACTATTATCAACACTACCCAATATTGTATTATTGTTTATGATACATATAGTTTAATCCAATAATGAAGTGGTATGTGTACAGATGAAAAATTTATAGATGTATCTTACATATCTCATCAAATAATGGATAATGAAGATAATTATGTGATACCTGATTTTGAGATAAAATGGAAATATTTTAATTAAAGATATGTTGAAATTAAGAATATGATAAAATGTGTGATAAATAAATTGATTAATATATCTAAATGTATATATTCATCCAAATAGAGATTAACATTCACAAAAAATATTGATGAACTAAATAATGGGAAATTAATTCTCAAAACATTCCAACTGTCAAAAGTTTGAAAATGTATCTTCTTCATTGAGTATGACAATCTATACAACCATGTATATGATAAATACTAAAATTGACCCCCTTTTCTATATTTTTCAAATTTATGGACCTTGAATCCATATGGGAAGTGGGAAATCTTTTTTTCCCAATGTGATTTCATAACTCTCCATCTATGTGAATGTAAAAAAATCATAGAAGGTGGATATAGAGAAACATAAGTTTGTATAGAATATTTTAAATTTAAACCAGTACAGTTAAAGAATTATAAGATTTAGGAAATTTATATGTGACTTATAAATATTATAACTTAATAAGGATATATATGAAAATTCATATAGATCATAAATTTTTGTCTATCATATAATCATAATGATTTAATGAGAATCCAAGAATATATTTTTCATAAATCATGAATATATTGATTTTAGAAAATATATCACAATACTTGTAATAAAATTATTATAAGGATAAATGTAAAAATTATAAGGTGTTGATACTAAAATTAATAATAATTATATTAATGAGGTAACAAATCACCATGTATTTCATAATATGAATTCCCAATACCTCTAAAGCACATTCCTCAATTTTAGTTAGAGTGGATCATCTAATACATTAGGAAAATTTCATTGTTATTTTAGAATATTTTTTATCCAATCATCATTCCATTATATAGATACAATTTTGTATGGATACATGGAATAAGACATTCTATTATATCTAATGGAAATTTGAGGTTTACATAAAACATATAAAGAATAATATAATATAAAGTGAATTTGAAATTGATCTTTAATGCCACTTATATTTTTTAGGTCGACCGTCAATCAATAAAAATTTCAAACGTTATAATATATACTGATATCTTATTCAATATATTTCATAATGTTGTTTATAAACACATTTACCATCTAGATATTTTAATTTAAATCACTTTACATAATGAATTTCAAGTAGAATTATATGGGTAATTTTTATGAAAAGAGGTCGAAAACATTAATATATAGGCATAAAGCTGTACAACAAACAATCTTGGGACCAGACAATGATCAAGATATATTATAGAATATTAAGACTATTTTTTGGAATAATAAACAACAAAATTTCGAAAAAATATCTATACTAATAATCCTTAGTGAAATTTTGAGTTTGAATTCAATGATAAGGTATTACATTAAATATCACCAGAAAATAAAATTATGAGATTCGATAAGAATGTAATATTAAACACTTGATATATTATCCCTTTTAAAATCCGCAATTGTGGTGGGATTGATGATTAACCTATTATATTTCCATAAATCCTCTCACATGGGTATGATGAGTTACATGTATCACTTTTGAAGAAGTAAATACATGGCCCATAACATGTACTGAACACACATACAATACAAAAGAAACATGATCTCTCCTAAGAATAACAATTTTTAGAAGTCATCAATCATGAATATAATGTTCATTAAAAATTTCCACACTAAAATTTTATTTTACTGATATGAATCAGAAGTTTTATGTTGAATTTTGAGAGCCATAAGATATAATGAGGTAAAAGTAACGACATTTTTCAGTTGAGTAATAAAATTCTGAAGGAGAAATTATTTTATGTTGGGTTGAATATGACACCTTATGATTTTAGTATATATTTACCTTTATATAAGTCATGTTGGATCGATTACTTATGATAAATAAAACAACCAACTAAAATAAAGGATTTATTATAATTTTTGGAATCATATAAAAATGAAAACTAAAATACATTATGATATATCTTAATGAAATATAATTATTAATATTTCTAATTGTATAAATCAACATGTATAAATAAACTTCATGGATTAAAATCTCATTATCATAGCCTTTCATGAAGACAACATTGTTGATGATTACTATAGGGATAATACAATATGAAATAAATATTATACTCCTCAGAGAAATGATGAATTAATTTAGATATTTATATAATAATATATATAATAATTTGAAATCAATATTACATATATAGTCATTGGACATATTGTGGATTTATATATTTCCATTATATATATGGTTTCTAGATAAAATTGTTGGTATATTTCATTTTATGTTAATGATTGTAACAAATTAAAAAATTTATAACTCATTAATGTAAAATAATTTGATACATAAATAATATAAAATAATTAAAACATGTTATTAAAAAATATTTATTTTTTTAGTACATATTATTATATTAAATAATAGATTAATTTTGTGTATTTTTATATTTATGATAAATATTATAACAAAATTTTTTTGTAAAATTTAATTGGTAGATGATATATAATTAATTTTAATGGGGTGTAGTTAAAATCATTTAATGTTATACATGTATTTTTTTATTTACGTTTTTCTATCTAATAATTTTCACGTATTAATTAAAATACATAAATTGATAACTTAAAAAGATTAAATGTCATAAAATATAAAATTTAATATAATAAAATAATTAATAAACACTCATTTAATTAGTTTATATGAAATAATATTATGAATCCTTAAACATAAAATTTTATTTTTTTATAAAAATGATTTTTTATGTTTTATTTTTTAGTATTAATTAAAAAATGTTTATATTTATTAATTTATTTCAATTTAATGGAGTCATAATTTTCAATCGAAATTTATATAATATATAAGAATGTATTATTAATTATTAGGCATAAAAATTATTTTTCATGGTAATAGCTACTCACCACGATACTGTCTAAAATTAGGTAAAATAATTAAATTATTGGAAAAAGTCCTAATATATCACCCATCATAATTTATAATTGACTGTGTGAGGCATTATTTCCCCATTTTCTATTATTTTTTATCTATGGATCATCTTTTCATGTATAATGAAATTCATATGTTTTCTTTATTTGTGTAATTTTGAAACTTCCACTCAATATAGTATAAAAAAGTACCACTCCTCATTTAAACCCACCTGATTACATAAATTTTATAATGAAAAGAATACTAGATTATCACCCTACCATTCGGATTCTGTATCTTGGAAGCTCTTATAAAATGTAGGGGTCAAAGATCCTTCATTTCTAAGAGGAACTCTATGGTAATATTTAAGCATCAAATATAAATTAGTCCACTCCTTAATCAATAAAATTTATCAAAATCATCAAAATATTCATAAATATCATTTAAAAAGTTTAAAAAAATTTATAAATCATTAATATTATTGAAAATTTAAATTATTGGAATAAAATAATAAGTTTTTTATCATATAATCATTATAATGTATTCTTCATTTGTCGATTTTACCACTTAGATGAATTATGTTTTAAATTTTATATCATGAATGACTAATAATACATATATATTCTAAATATTATCTAATGATGGTTCATATATGATGTTTTGATAATTAATTAGTAGAAATATATTGATATATACTCACTAAAAAGATAAATTATTTTTTTAATTCAATAAACATTGAAAAATTGATTTTTAACCATGCAATGAAAACAATCACCATATATTACATGATGTTAACATGGGACTCATGAAATATGTAAAAACATATAATAAATATTCAGAAATATTATTTAATTATTTAGCGCATGATTACAGATCATGAACCATAATTGTCTTACTGATGCATTAATAAAAATAAAAACAACTAACAACTAAATATTAATTTTATGTGAAAAAAATATTATGTGGTTAATAAAAAATTATAAGTTAATGGAATTATGGAAAATAAATATAAATATGGTTATAATACATATTAATATATCATATATAAATGTAATATACATGGATTTAGATGGTGTTTTTCAAATTGAAATTTCAATGTAAGGGTGTCTCATCGAAATTTTCATTTAATTGGGATATGTACCATGATCACTGGTTATTTTATATTATATTGATTATATAATCCCCCGTTAAGTTACTCTATAATTATTTTCAGTAAATTCAATTGGTTTAGAAGTAATTTATAAATTTTGAATATGAAATATTTTTTAATCAAATGATTCCAATGATATAATGATATATTTCCAATTACCCATTGAAAATAATATTGTTTATGAAAATATTTCTTTTTGGGTAAGTGTGTGTTTTTAAATAAATAATCATCATATATTTTCTACTACTCTTTTTACATATTTTTTTACATGTATACTTAATATTTAACCTCTATTTGGTTTAAAGTAAAATCAAAATGATACATGTAAGAAGATATAAAATGAAATAATATTTTTGGTCATAAATTAATCTTCTCCATGAGGTTGATTTTAATATTATTTTTTGGATCTACTTTTCTTTACATCAATTTTTTATTATAGAATTCATTTGATTTGGTGGTTAAAATGATATGTGCATCAGTTTGAAGAAGATGTCTTCCACACATCCATGAACAACATTATCTTTTTCTCAATGCATAAATAAGTATAATTATATTAATATATTTAATTTACATAATTAAAAATATATCAATAATATAATAAATATTTCATTGAAATTATATATATTTATTATATGTACTCATATTATCGTATAATTAAAATGTTATTGAAAAATGAATCACTATGCTTCAAGAGGCGGTAGCCCACCTTACACATGAGTGATATGATCATATCCCTTAAAAAATTTAATATAAGTTGTTGCATATTATATAATGAATATATTGGTATAATTATGTTTTAAATGTGTCATATAAAATTTATATCCATCATCATACCCTACCGTGAGTGGTGGTAATATAAAAATAATGACATCATTTAATGAGGCAATAGTATATCAAAACAAAAAATGAAAATTACATAACCAATTTTATGGAATTGTTTTATTTTTAAGAAAATAAACATAATATAAAATTTCATATATATATATTTTATAAACTAAGGAAATTATATAAACACGTTAAACTAATAAGTTAATAGTTTTTACGACCATATAATAAAACAATGCTTGTTGATGAATGTTACCTTATCTTAAGATTACTACCTTTTGTTGGAAACAAAGTCCTCATTTAGATGGATTTATAACCAAATTAATTCTTTAGGGATGATGGGTTGTGGGTGGATGTTTTGACGATATTTTATAGGGTTTAGTTGATCCTAATTTCTAGTTTCGTTTTAATTAGTTAGGTTTGTGATTTCCCTTTTATAATGGAGGAAGAGTTTAAATCATGTAAATACCTAGAATTATTCACCAAGGAGAGCTCTCCCTTACATATTGTGGATCCAAAATAGATCAATAAATAACGGGATTTTATATTTTTTCTAGAAACACATCCTTTAAAAAAATAATAAATTTTTAAAAATGTCAATACTTGGTCTTTTAGATTACATAATTATTTAAAAAATTTCTATGGTAACATCACTTATATTTTTCACCATGATAATTTATCATATAAGAATATAAATAAAATGAATTTTATTAGATTATTTATGCCTAATATTTATAAATATCATACTTAATTAATTGAACAAAAAAAACATTTGTCTGTAAAAGTAATTTCAATACAATTTCATGTAATGCACATAAACACTGTTTAATCATTTTCCATGGTAATGTAGTTTTTTATATTAAGGGAGAAATATTATCATTATGAAATAAATAATTTCTCATTAAAAGAAAATAGTTATATTTATTGATATTTATAAATAAATTTCAATATTATAGGATTTGTAGTTTTTTATATGATTCAATAATTTATCATTTATTTTAAAATAACATTAGTTTCAATTATGACATTATTCATTTAATTAAGATTTTAAACGAATATAAAAATATATAATTCAAATATATTCTATTCCAAAAAACACATCATCATTTTATTATACAAAAGAATTAATGAAACTCAATATTTCCTTAAAATTCTATCACATATAATTTTTTAAGTATCATTTATTCTATATAATATTAGTTACAAAAAATATTTAAGACATCATAGAATATAAAAAATTAAATGTGTCATGTCTAAAAAAATATAAATTAAGTTGAATAAAAACTAATTTATATATTATAATTTTAATTATAATATGATCTAGGATGTGTTTTACATATCTCAAAGCATTAGAGATATTAATTACAAGGAATATTCTTTTATTGTCCTTTTTATTACATAACATATTATATAGGTCACATTGATAGAATATTATCCACAATAACTAATAAATATATAACATAAGATTATAAGGGTAAGAATAGGTCCAACCATTGTGTGTTGGACAAGATTTTATGTCATTTGGTCCCTTTTCTATTACGTTTATCCCCCAAATAACTTCGTTTTCACCTAATTATAATAATGTTTTATATCCATTTTTACTCATAATTATGGTAAAAAAATAATCTAAACATATTATGAAATAAAAATTATTTAGATTCCAAATATGGAACCCATTTTTAAATTTCAACTCACCCAAGTGTCATATTTTAATTTAAAACAATCACAATGATGTGGTGGGACAACATGTTTTTAAATAGAAGCTTTTCAACAACAAACAATGTTTTTATATAAAAATTCAAAATGACATAGATTAAAAATACATATATTCGATTAATTAATTTAAACTATATCTAATATAATATTTATACAAATTAACAATATAATTTATAATTATAATTTATTTAACCAAAATAATATTTTAAAATAATAAATCATATTTTTCACTATTCATAAAAAACTTAAAATTTTCATAAAAATAAAAAACATTCACCCTAAGATAAATTTTTTTTATTAAAAAATAAAAGTGATAAAATGTACATATAAATTATGTTCACTAAGAAAAATTAAATGATTTCTAGAGAGAATATATTTTCAGAAGACATTTCATTTCGATTCTAATTTATTAGTATTGTATTAATAATAAATGGATAAATATATTTTTAATAATTTATTTATTAATATCCATACCCTCCAATTTTATATATATGATAAAATTATTATATAATGACATTTCACATTGTGTTTAAACTCAATGATATGTGGGACACTATGCTATCTCACTGTTGTGTTTCCTTTAGACTATACAACATAATTCGCTTCTTTGAAAATATTTTTTTCTTAAATTAAAATAAATCACTTTTAGTGATATGATTTTAAGAGGGATTTTAACTACCCTTGGCTACCCAAAACGTTTCATTCCTATTAATTAGAAACACTGATCAACAACTTAGATACATATAGAATCTAAGGACTCTCTTCTCATGATTGACCATTTTATCTTAAAATCTTCTAAAAAAATCGTATATATAATATTCATTGAGATATGTCTGAATTAAAAGGTGGGGATTTTAAATAGAAAATCATGATGTAATTTCTCCTTGAAATGATTTTTCTCATCATCCTCAAATGGAAGTCAGTTCAAAACCTATCAAAGAAAGTTACTGAAATAGATCTCAAAATGTATCAAGATGGTACTCACCTATTGACAGGTAATCATTTAATGGGGACTATCCACAAATATAGTTGACGAAAGAAAATGTCATGAACCAAATCCATTAACATATCATTTGAAACCAATAAATCTTTATGATGACTAATATAATAGAACATCAATTCAATACCTTCACAATGAAGCATTGTCATCACCATTGGAACGATGTTCTCCTAAAAATAATGGATTGAACATAAGTGTATATAATCCTTATAAAACTAGTAATTTATTAGTCAACCATAAATAGATCCCATAAACATGCATGGTTCTACTTGAAACTCTTAGATGGTTCTCCTCCAATAATCATCATGTTCAACACGACTGAGATGAAAACATAAACCAATAAACATATATTCTAATGAATAAATAGTTATGGTATGATAAACATGGATTATTGGTTTTATATTATTTAATTACTTATTTTCTAAACTATTCAGCTGTTCAGCCCATTGAGACCTGAGTTTCATACAACAATAATGAATGATTGTTTACTTGGTATATACAATACAACCAATAGAAGTTCACTTATTATTCATAGTGTACTCAATTTTCATAAAATTTGATAATATGGAGACTTAAATACCCATTCCATGGCTGGTATATGTTATTTAGAACACATATTAAGTTTATCTAAAAGTTTTTTCTAACTATCCCATATTTTCATTCCCAGTGTCTATTTCCACAATTCATCTTATTACTAAATCTAAACTGCCGATAAATTTAAGTCATGACAGTAACCAAAAGGTTCCAACATGGTAAAAAATATGTGAATAGAGATAATGACCTTATGTCCCCACATCGAAATGTTACTAGTTAGAGACAATACGATATTTCATACACCTAAACGGGAGAAATAATCCAAAAAAGAACCTGATGAGTAAAAGATAACATAACAACATAAAAAACCGTATTATTAATAAAAAATACAATAATACATTAATGTAATGAAACACAATATGGAAAAATGCATAAGATTATATAAGTACTAAAGAGAAACCATCACGGAGATCATGAATCACAAAAGAGTTATTGAATGAATTTATGATATTTTATCCTCCAACCCAAGAAACAAAAATCCCACATAAACCTAAAATTAGTTAAATATATATTTTTATTATAAAATATATTCTATTGAAGATCCTCATTTGAGCCTAACATTATAATAACTATGACCATATACTAAATAGTTATTAATGAACAATTAAAACTAAATTTTACATTAATAAGTATGTTATGTTCTGAACCTCACTAAAATTCTCTTATCACAAATATTATACATAAATAATTTAATATATATATATATAATATTAATGTAGGTGACCATATTCCATATCACAACAAGTTTTCAACTATTCTTCAATATCATATTCCCTAGCCTATTTGTATCAATTACATGATCATAATTGAAAAATCCTTGGAAGCTATAACATAACATTCATCCCATTCATCAAATCATTTCATCGTAAAAAACTACAACTCTAAACAGAAACAAGGTAGTCTTTATCATCTACCAAATCATATAAATCATTCATTATATCATAATTAATCCCAAAAAATTCGAAATATAATTATAATTATCTTTTTTCTGTAATATAAAGAGGTAAATGTGTGAGAAAATAAAAATAGGAATCCACCAACATCTATTCACAACATGGGATAGATAACCACTCTGAATACCATCTCATTATAATTATAGGATTATAAGGAATTGAATTATGTTATAGCAATCCATATATTCCTTTTGGACATGTTTATTGGGGAAAACACCATTCTAGATTCCATTGGGTGTTGGCCACTATACCAACATGGCTGGGTTAGCATTTCTAATCTGATAACATATAAATATATATACATTTATCACAAATACACTATTTGAAACTACATATCATTATTCCAAACTAAATCCATTATACTTATACACATTGATACAACTATCAAGGAGGATATATCATATAATCACAGAATCATTTAAGGAGTCATTAAATTTCTAATTTCGTTCCACAATTCATTTATACTTGGGGTTCTGAATGATTTTTATGACCCCATGGAAAAAACTAATTTTTTCTGGGTTCCTCTATATAATTAATCATATTAGAATACATTGATAATATATCCCATTTTGATTAAGGCATTAAAAAAATATTATTATTCTATAATTCCTATTCTTCTAAGACTCATCCTTACAGAATGAAAATTCCCATTGATCAATCTCAAAAAAACATCTACAAGTTAAAAAGTAATGTGATGAAGAAATAATGTATCCAAATAGGTATCCTATAAATTATATTCATTATTATGAATACTTCCAATATATTTAATAATAAATATTTGTAATTTCAAAATTCAATATAGTCAAACTATTAGAGTAGAATCCCCAATAGTACCATGCATATCAAAATCCATCCCTCCATCCCTAGATTCCAATTCATCCAAAAAAATTAAATATTATCCAAAAATTCTCATAAAAAATGATGTATCCAAAGATGAAATCACATATAAAAACATGTATCACTATCAATATAAATACAATTAGTATCATTAAGATAAAAATAAATTAACATTGCATATATTAAATGGAAATGGGGAATTGTGCATTCCTCTGAAAATATTTTCACTTTCACCAAAAATGGATCTTTAGAATTAAAATTTATTTTTAAAATTATTAATTAAATTATTAAATAAAAAAATATTACAACCATAATAATCATAAGGCATAATCTACAAATAAAATAAAAATTAAATAAACATGATTCATGCATGACTTCCATTTTCAACAGATTATATGGAAGAACATCATTAACATACCTTGACTCTTTATTTTTTCCAAAAACTTATGAAGATATTTATATATTTTAATAATTATTCCTAAATTAAAAACATTTTAAACCATTTAATAATTAACCATAATTAGTTATCTTAAAAACAAGTGGAAAATCCTTAATATTTTAAAAAAACATGAGAGTGATAAAACCATAACAAATTATTTAATTAACTTAATTTAATCACAATCAAGGACCTTCAGCCATTACTAAATGATATAATGAATGATAAAATAGTGCGATCAAATATTAATAATTGAATCAATTAATATCATACATTTATTACTTATTTAATCTTATACATAAAATGAATGAAAATTTAATAGTGAACCACCCTCGGATTAGAGACAAATCATCCAAATGAAAACTTGATAGAACCTAACATCCAAAATCCACTAACAATCCATGCTTATGTCACTAAACCATAACCCAGGATGTTACAACAAAAAACAACCATGACATATTATAATTAATGGTAATAATAGTTAAGATCATACATCGATCAAAAAGGCACGAATCAATGATCTAAGGGTTTGGATCATCAATGTTTGTATCACATGGTGAAAAGGGGATAATCTAAAAATTTTACCATACTAAATTATTATAATTAACATATAATGTGAAAAAATGAGTGATACATGAAATCTGTTGATATGAGAAATATTGAAATGATGGAAGTTAATAAGTGAAGTGTTGATCGATTATTATATAGAGGGAATTTAATTTAGATCCACATCATGTCCCCTAATTTTTTAATTATTCATTTTTTATTGAAATACATGATATTGAAGAGAAATTGTGATGATATCAACTATTTAAAAAAATCCCACCACATACCACAACATCCAACATGACATATACAATGGTTGTTTTTTTCATAAGCACCCCAACATGATGTGGTATCTAACAAGGCATTTTTTATAACCATTTTTCCTTTTACCTTTGTGTACTCGCCAAAAAAATCACAATGCCATAGTATTCATTATATGGGAAAGAGTCACATTTGTGACACCATTATTGATTCCATTTCTAGCCTGAGAATTTCAATACAAGCCATTTTAGATAGAATTGAATACCTTCCTACACAAGCTTAAAATGGATAACAAGTCATTTTGTAGGTCATATTCCACCATGTAAAACAAAACCAACTCAAAATTTATAATAATATGCGACTAAAATCAGTAAATGATTTTTATTAACCATATCCTCTATCATTGATTTCACAAAACCAACCAACATGATATGGTGTGGGATATACATTTATTTCCCACAGCCATAGCCTCTGGAACACCTACCAACTCACCCTCAACACCACATATCATCTAATAACTTATTTGAAACCAATGGATGGAATAAATTATATGAACTATATTCCTAATCGTACAAATTTTCTCAAATATTTCAATCAGGGATATGATCACCATCTATTGCTAAATAAACAAAGCATATAGATCAACTTTTTATTTAATGTTTTTTTCACATGAATCATTCTAAGTGATGTTTAATATTGATTAATAATAACTAATTAATTTTTCTAATTAATATTAATATTTAATCCCAATAAATTTCATGGTTTTATATTTTTGGTTCGGTGTTTCACGTCAACTTATATATTCATCATTATATTAATTTAATGAAAAATTATTTTGACAAATCATGGAATGTTATATTCTTCAATAATTACATGAATATTTCCTCTGGAAAACTATTATTTTTATGAAAAAATAATGTTTCATCAACCTTGTTTAATTTTATGGTTTCATAATTTCTTCATCAGCACAATGATTATGTTAGGCGAAGAAAGAAAAGAGTGATGGCAAGAGGGGGGTGAATTACCTTTTAAAAATTAATTAACAAATTAAAATCAAAGTAAAAGAATGCAGCGGAAATAAATGAGGCAAGACACAAAATTGATAACGGAGTTCGGCCAAAAACCCGGCCTACATCTCCGCTCCCAACTCAACCATTGAGAGATTCTACCGCTTGCTTTTCAATGGTTTTAGCAAGAAACCCACTAGACTTTACAGGTAGTCTAGAACCTATTACAGCTTGCTTTTATTGGTTAAGCAAGAACCCACTAGCCTTTTTACGGGTGAAGGCTAGCTCACCGATGACTCAAGCCTTTTAAAAGGAAAGGCTTGACTAACCTCTTCACACCTTAAAGGTGATGTGAAAACCCAAAAGAATGGAGGATGAGAGAAGTGGGAGTTTGTAGGTACAAACTCAATTTAAAGCTCAAAATAAATAAATAATGAAAAACCATAGTTGGGGAGAAGCCTTGGGCGCCAATGAATGATTTGAGTTGAAGACGTGCACTCCCAAGCTTCTTTGGTGGTGCTCCTTGGATGTGGAATTGAGTTGGAGCGATTGGGGTTCCCTTGGAGGAATGCGCCGGAGGTACGCCAAATGATCAAAATATGTCCCGTGGACTTCCGTATAGTTCCGAACTTGTTCCGGGGCTTCAAGGTCCTTTATTTATAGAGGGGGAACCCTCAAATGGCCGTTGGAGGCCTTTGGAGCCGTTTGAGAGGCTTTCGGAGCCGTTGGAGGGGCCTTCGGAGCCGTTGGAAGGCAAGTGGACCAGCCTGGTCAAAGGCCCAACGGCTAGTTTGACGGGCTCCACCGGCTGACCGGTGCAGAGCCACCGGTTGGCCGGTACGTGTAAAATGGAGAGGGCTTTGGGCTCAGCCACCACCGGTTGGCCGGTGCTGAGGCCACCGGTTGGCCGGTGCTAAGGCAGTGGCTCTGCCTTCTGCCCAGGGTCCATCGGTCGGCCGGTGCTGATCCACCGGTTGGCCGGTGCACATGAAAACAGTGCACTTTTCTCCTTTCTTTGCTTCATCTTGCTTGGCCCAATTCCTCGGTAACCTGAAATTATTCCTATCATCCAAAAACACTTGAAAGATGATTAGATAAATAAGAAAGTGATTGTGATCATGAAAATCAAACCACGAGGGGTACGAGAGGTACAAAAATCTCCCCCTATTTTGATGATCACAATCACCAAAACAAACAAGGTAAAAACAAATTGAAAGGCATGCTTTAAAAGATAAATTGAGAACAAGCAATGCATGAGAGAAAGATTTCTCCCCCAATCAATCAAGAATTTCTCCCCCTTTGTGATTATCAAAATAGCACGGGGCATAAGACTTGATTGAGGGAATGGTTTGAAAAACAAGATAGAGATTTTAAACCAATTGAAATTTTTGAAATTCGAATTGAAAGTTTGGAATCGAAAATTTTGAATAACAGTTTGAATTGAAAGTTTTGAATGAAAAATTGAATAACAGTTTGAATTGAAAGTTTTGATACCAACTGTTGAAATTGAAAGTTATTGAAAATAAAGTTTTGAAATGAAAGTTTAGAAACAAATGATTTTAAACTATCCTAACTCCCCCTAAATAAAAACAACAAGTCACCAGGGGGAGGTTTTTGAAACCGAAATAAATTTTGGGCCGGAGAGACTCGCTAATAAGGATTTTTCAATCCATACTTGTCTAGTGGCGGGTCTTCTCCTATAAAATTCTTCATTTAAGAAAAAAGTTTTGGGCTGTCCATACCGGGCATTTTTGCAATTGCACTCATAGATTAGGTGCCCGGGTTTTTTGCAATAATTACAAAATTTTAATTGGGAGCTCCCCCTTACAAAAATAGTGGGTGCATGGGAGGAGGAAGCTTGCTTGGAATAGCCAAGCCCTTGGGTGGTTCGGGATATACGTTGGGAACCTAGCAAATTGTTCAACTTTTGTTCACCGTGGGTGAACTTGGCAAGGGATTCCCTTAAATATTTGATAGTTGATTCCATGGAATCAACATCGGGAAGGTTTTGGATTTTGAGAGACATCTCTTCCTTCTCTTTGAGAAGTTGTTCTTTCTCGGAAGAGAGTTTTTTGAAATTCTTTTTTAAAGCAACAAATTTGGAAGAAAGTTCGTGAAAAACTTCCTCCAATTGGTCTCGCGCATGTTGGAGATCCTCATAAGACATGTGATTGAAAGAATTTGAATTTTAAGAAAAGAGGAGGAGGAGTCGGAAGAGGTTACCTCATGGAATGCCATTAGGTATTTGTTACCGTTGTCGCTTGAGGAGGAGGTGGAGGATGAGGAGCTATCACTCCATGTAGCCTTGAACGCCTTTTTCTTCTCCTTTTGCTTGACCTTTTTCTTGTTGAGTGGGGAATCAGGCTTGTAATGGCCTTTCTCGCCACACCCGTAACATTTTACCTTGGGCTCGGATTTTTCGTTGGGTTGAGCCTTGCGGGATTTCTTCTTCTTGTGCTTCTTCATGAATTTGTGCATCTTGCGGGCAAGGTTCTCCATTTCGGAATCGCCGCTTGAAGAGGAAGAAGATGAGGAGGAGGAGCTTTCTTCTTGTTGAACTTTGAAGGCGATGTTCTTTGGAACTTTGATCGGTTTGCCTTCTTTTTCAGCTTGCCTCCTCATGGTGATTTCATAGGTCATGAGGGATCCGATGAGCTCTTCGACCGGCATATTCTTGATGTCCTTCGCTTCTTGGATTGCCGTTACTTTTGGAGCCCATGTGCTTGGTAAGATCCAAAGGATCTTCTTGACCATCATTTCTGCAGAAATATTATCTCCAAGAGATTTTCTACCATTGCAAACATCAGTAAAGCGTGTAAACATTTCAGAAATAGATTCATTTGGATGCATGGAGAATGATTCAAAATCTTGACGATACCTGTCCAATCGAGTATCCTTGACTTTTTTGGTCCCCTCATGGGTAACCTCCAAATGTTTCCAGATTTGGTGTGAGGAGGTGCATGTGGAAACTCGATTGAACTCATTACAATCAAGGCCGCAATGAAGAGCGTTCATGGATTTGCCATCAAGCTCGAAATTTCTAATATCGGCTTGAGTCCATTTGGATTTATCGGGAGTAGAAAGAGTGTAACCATGCATGACAATTTTATAAATGGGATAACCTATACTTCTAAGAAAAGTGGTCATGCGGGTTTTCCAATAATTATAGTCGGTTCCATCAAAAAATGGAGCACGACCCAAAGAATAACCTTCGGGGGCGAAAGAGGTTGAAGCCATCACAAATGGATCTTGAATTTGAAACCGGTGAAGGTATTACTCAAATTTTCCTCTAATACCAATTGTTAGGCGAAGAAAGAAAGGAGTGATGGCAAGAGGGGGGGTGAATTTCCTTTTAAAAATTAATTAACAAATTAAAATCAAAGTTAAAGAATGCAGCGGAAATAAATGAGGCAAGACACAAAATTGATAACGGAGTTCGGCCAAAAACCCGGCCTACGTCTCCGCTCCCAACTCAACTGTTGAGAGATTATACCGCTTGCTTTTCAATGGTTTTAGCAAGAAACCCACTAGACTTTACAGGTAGTCTAGAACCTATTACAGCTTGCTTTTATTGGTTAAGCATGAACCCACTAGCATTTTTACGGGTGAAGGCTAGCTCACCGATGACTCAAGCCTTTTAAAAGGAAAGGCTTGACTAACCTCTTCACACCTTAAAGGTGATGTGACAACCCAAAAGAATGGAGGATGAGAGAAGTGGGAGTTTGTAGGCACAAACTCAATTTAAAGCTCCAAATAAATAAATAATGAAAAACCGTAGTTGGGGAGAAGCCTTGGGTGCCAATGAATGATTTGAGTTGAAGACGTGAACTCCCAAACTTCTTTGGTGGTGCTCCTTGGATGTGGAATTGAGTTGGAGCGATTGGGGTTCCCTTGGAGGAATGCGCCGGAGGTACGCCAAATGATCAAAATATGTCCCATGGGCTTCCGTATAGTTCCGACCTTGTTCCGGGGCTTCAAGGTCCTTTATTTATAGAGGGGGAACCCTCAAATGCCCGTTGGAGGCCTTTGGAGCCATTGGAGAGGCTTTCGGAGCCGTTGGAGGGGCCTTCGGAGCCGTTGGAAGGCAAGTGGACCAGCCTGGTCAAAGGCCCAACGGCTAGTTTGACTGGCTCCACCGGATGACCCGTGCAGAGCCACCGGTTGGCCGGTACGTGTAAAATGGAGAGGGCATTGGGCTCAGGCACCACCGGTTGGCCGGTGCTGAGGCCACCGGTTGGCCGGTGGTAAAGCAGTAGCTTCCACTGTTTGGGCTGGGTGCCACCGGCTGGCCGGTGCTGAGGCCACCGGTTGGCCGGTGCTGAGGCAGTGGCTCTGCCTTCTGCCCAGGGTCCATCGGTCGGCCGGTGCTGATCCACTGGTTGCCCGGTTCACATGAAAACAGTGCACTTTGCTCCTTTCTTGGCTTCATCTTGCTTGGCCCAATTCCTCGGTAACCTGAAATGATTCCTATCATCCAAAACACTTGAAAGAGAATTAGATAAATAAGAAAGTGATTGTGATCATGAAAATCAAACCACGAGGGGTACGAGAGGTACAACAGATTATTCAATAGATCATTAAAATAATGAGTTATCATTCCTTATACATTTTAAATATATTAAATGACTTAAAAATATTGTTAATTATATGAGAGGGCATGTTCATGTTGAAATACATATAAAATCAATACATGTTAATTGTAATGTATTGACTAGTGAAAAAATGATACATTGATTTCAATATGAAAATTGGTGAGGTATGTTAGATATGAAAGTTGATATGATTCCATCCACAAAAGAACATCAATTTTGAAATGTCTAACATATCTATGGATCAAATTTATATTATTATTGATTATAGTAACACAATTATATAGATATATTAGATGGAATAAATTATTTCAATAATCAATATGTTAATCTCACCCATGATTATAAATGTATATTCATTTGTAATTTGTTTATTTATAGTGTGATTGTAATTTATTATAATATTATATGTCATTTAATAAGCATGATTTGGTGACACTATTTTATGATCATCACATTCATCATATAATGATATATTCATGAATATATTTACATATAAAACAACATATGGTTTTTATTTAAATAGTATAATTGTTATCATTTTCATATAAGAACTCTACCAAATGATGGATTTGATCACATTTACTTTTGAAATAAATTAAATAGTATCTCATTATATAATAAATTTTTTAATGGCCCTTTTATATTTTCTATTAGTGAATTGATGATATGTCAGTATAGTTCATATTTCTGTTTCAAATTCATATTAAGATCATATAATAATCCTTGATGTAAACCATGTATATTTACATATTTTAATTATTAGATATTATATATATATTATTAACACATCCATTATCTATTCCATTGATCATTGAATAAGAGAGAAATATTTTGTTATAGTGAATAATTGTGTATTCTATATTAGGATATCAAAATTAATTAAAATTACATTATAACATCTAGATAAAATAATGTGAAATATAATGAATATTTATTTATGTTAACTCATTTCAATATAATTTTATTTAACGGTTACATTAAACCCATTGACTTCAATAATGACATATTATATTAAAAAAAATTCATGAAACAAGATAAAAACTATGTAATATCTCTTTATATATTTTACTAAAATAAATCAATATTTATATTTCAATACAATCATGTTCTTTTATGATAGAAATAGAATGATGTAATATGTATGTAATCCAATATATCATTCATTAGTTTTACAATTTTATGCACAAATATTAATTTCCCAAATCACATAATTCCATTACTATAAATTTATACTGTGAATTATTTATAACCTTATTCAATAGATTATTATCCCTATTATATTCTTCCATGATCATTAAATGGATGTGTGTTTTACTAGTTATTTTGGAATAATAGGACATCTCAGCATACATTATGGCATCAAGTTCCAACCACTGGAAATAAATGATTTTTAGTTCTCTTTTAATCCAAATCCATGATGAGATAGTATGATAATTATTTCACAAAGAATATATCACCTATGTTTTCATCCCAGAGTGATAACACAATGATTATTTTTGGTCTCTAATCATCACCAATAATTCCTAATCCCATATGTTGAAATCAGTCTATTTGAATATCTATACTACGCTCTTGCAATCAACACATATTTGAAACTATATTAAAAGGGAAAAATAATCTACATCATTCAAGAAAAATATAACAAATACTTGCAATAAATCACAAAAAAATTAATTCTTTTGAGAAATAGATTTTTAATTTGAGTCATAAGCTACTAAAATTCCATTCAGAATGAGGATACATCACTAACTCTACATTGTTACATCACTGTTTATTAGAAACCCTTATCTAATATCTGGTACTATAACTACATGTGATGTTACAAAAATTATGTGTATCTCTATGATTGAATCATTAAATTCAACTGTTTAGAGATACATGACCCTCATATGAGTTTTTATTTTTTTATTTATTATAAATTAATTAAATTTTTTCACAAAACATTGATAGTTATCAATTCAATATAAACATAATATAGATACCAATCCCAATTATGATTAGTTAATTATATATAACATTAAGGGATCAATATATAAACCATAAAATATGATTATATACTGTAGTAATGTTATTTTCTGTAGACATAAACCATAATTGTCAAAATTGAGATACTATTTCCCCAAACTCATGGAAATTAGATCAATCAAAAATGATATTCATTCAATTATAATAAAATTAAATATAATAAAAAATAATTATTCATGAATACCGAAAAAAAATTGTAATATCTTGAGGCTCTATTTATGATATCTTGGAAGACATCATGGGAATTTTTTAATCTTAATGGAATCAAAGTCCTACAAAAAAATCATTTCTAAAATTTTATCATTGTCAAATCATCTATTTTAACGAATATTTGATGAAATGCAAAATTTTTCCTTATAATTTTATTGATTTAATTTGATCATCGATCATAAATATGATATATATGATATATTTCCATAATATTAATTTAGTTATATTGTTAATAATTAATAAAAACACGTCGATTTTTTTTTGAAAATAAACTTGTCTATTGTACTACCATAGTGAATCGAATAGATGAATAGTAATCAATGATTCTATAAATTCATTTACATGTTATTTTAATGAATTAATATATTTAATATCATTTTACCCAAATAAATGATCTAATTTCACTTCATTATTTTATTTTAATTACAACTCAATGGATGTAATTTCAACATGGATTTCATGGTCTTCTATTTATTAGTAGATGATCATTATTTTATTTTGGATATGTAATGTGACTTCTATATAACGAAAATTATTTCAATTAAATATATATATATAATACATTTGAAATATCATATGAAATTTCAAAAAAGAGGGAATTATAATATTTTTAGGATACATATTCCAGCAAACATCAATCAGTGAATACTTATTAAAATTAGAAAATCATCATCATTATTTTTTTAATTTTAATTAGTAATTTAATATCTAGTATTATTCATGGGGATAATATTATCCTTGAAAAGTTATCATATATTATTTAGCGGGTTGATAGATTATGTAAATAAACCTAGTTATAGAGTAGAAGATAAGTATATCCATAAAACATATTTTGAAATACCCACAATTGTAATTATTATTATTAAAAATTTCCAATTATAAATATAAATTAAAGGTGTTTTATATTTATTTTCATCAACAATCTTTAATTTGGTTCACTGGTTGGCGTAATATCATCTTTTTTCAATTGATGTGTAAAGACCCATAAAAATTCCAATTAAATTTTTTAAAATTATTTGGGATTATTACGAGTATGTGAAAATTGATGGTCGGTGGTTCCGAGTGCCGGTGTGCCCAGAATGAATTTTTGAACTTTTCTTAAGATATTTTTAGTATGTGGGAAGATAATGTTTTCAATATTTTCTACAGGTGCTGAGATTAAAAAATGTGAGGGCACTGTTAAATCTGCAATGCTGATATTCACATAGGGTAGGCATCACTTCAACCACATAAGGTCGTGATAAAATTATAGTTCGTGGACATTTAATAGAATAATAAAATACTCATATTATTTTATTCATCCTTTTCCTTTCCACTAATGGACGAATGAAAATGGCGGGACCGACGATATTTCATGAAATTAGATGGCATGAATCTCATATACTTGCAACTGCACTTTTGGGAATTTGAGTGGTCCATTACCTAAATGAACCACATAAAATCTTTAGTGTGTTACCCACCACTACCAGCTTTTATTTATATAGAGCTCGAGTTGGGGTGTTGGAATGACTTAACTATGTGGCAATGCTCTATAAAAGTACAACGACACCAACCACTTTGAGGACGATACCAGTTTCAACGAGTGGTAACGAGCCCTACCAAATAAGGAACTAAGGACAATGATGAAATATGTTCCATCGAACATTTTTAGTTGATGTCTTATCCAGGTAGGGGGATTTATGTAATGTTCATCGTTATGATATAACCTGTTGATCACCTGATATGATGCTAACACTGAGTTATTTGGGAAAACGAATAAGGCTCAAACCCTTTACCTCTTTAGAAATTGTCCCGTTTTTCTAGAACAATTTTATCAAATAGAGCAGTAGGTTGAATCTTATGTACACACGACAACAAAAGTGACCTACGAGCCTCGTAGGCACTGACGACACCAAAAACAGACCATCAGAGCACGTCCTGTGGCCCGTAGAAGAAACCACTGGAATACCATGTTGATGGAGGCCGGTAGTGGGCAGAGGTGACCCATGTAGACTAGTCGGGGGAGGTTGGAAGTGGCGCACCATTGCGCGCTATGACGGACAGAGGCATTCAGCCCGAGAAAACCGCATAGCACAAGGGCGGTTCCTGCAAACACCACAAGTGGCACCAACACTGGCATGAGTGTATGGCATAGCCCAACACCTTTAAGTGTTGGAGAAAGTAGGATGGCCACATAACTGACTATCTCATGCGTTGAGGAAATTCCCCACTGGCTGGGAAAAATGGCCCTGCAACCGCCGGGCCAGTGGATAAGGCGGTTCGCCTTCTGGAAGACTGGGATGGACGTGGCCCAGCCGAGTGGGACTCATTGAACTTGCGGCCTAGTGGGATAGTGCAGTTCAGCTGATCCATCCCGATAGGCTGGGTCAACCATAGCCCAAGACATGGAACAAATGGATATACCCCGATGGGCGGGACCTAGTTAACTAGGCTGACCCTTAAAGGGCTATACCCTGCGAACCGTTGCGTCAGGCCAGTCAGACCGAGTCGGACTAGGACAAGACCCAACTAGCCCCCGAATAAATTATTGCACGTAACTAATGACCCATGTTTCTGATTGAAACAAAATTTTTGGTGTTGTGACCACTTTTGGGAATCGAACCCTTTGGCATATTCCGGTGGGCCCTACCGAGCTTGGTCGGACCGAGGTTTGATCACCCTCATTTCACATAATGGGATGTAACTAACAGATTGGGCATCTGATTGATTTACAATCTATGGAATTAGGACCCCTGATACAAGTCGGTCCATTGGAGATAATCTATGTTATATTTTGTGGTGTTAGACATATGACTTGTGTTGGATCAGCCTTGAATCCAACTGGTCATTTTTTTTACAAAATTTACCATATCTCACAGACCAGAAATTTGATCGGCGCGGCGTATGTCACGTTGTGACCACTAAGATGGGCGGTCTCTTTGGGTATTATTTTGTAGGACCTTGTATCAGTTAAAATTTTACAAATATCTTGAGATGTGGTTTTCCTAGAATAAAGGGTACTATTGGTGGGAATCATGTTACCGACTGCCTTTGAAGTAGCGACCCTCTATGGATTAGCATCATAGAGACCCTGTGTGGATAATCATAGTTTCTTCTCGATGAGGAACATTAATAAAGTGGCCCATAGAGGATCAGAAACTAGGGAAACTATGTGGGTCATCATCGAGTGACACGCGTAGGATCAATATTGAAGTGACCCTGTGTGGAACAGCATTCAGCGACCCGAGGGGGATCAATATTCTAGCGATGTTGTGTGGATCCGCAGAAGCGTGGCCCAACACAGACCAGCCATAATGTGGCCCATCGTGGAATATCCACTTACGTCCATGGGTGGATCGATATTAGAACAACATAATTATGGATCAGTTTTGGAACTTCTCAATGGAATAATATGATATATATTAAGACTAAAAATCTATAGTCTTGATTTCTGAGTGGTATACATGGTTTGAGATGACTATTTCTTCGTGCATTGTGATTTATGTCATGCTTTATGGTTTTTCCTTTGTGGAACACTGGGAGACCTTTGAGGGTCTTGGGGTCCCTAATGATTATTTTTATACTGACCTCTGCACTCGTGTCTCCAAAAACTTATTTTGTCATGTGGAGAAGATGAATAACATTGACTGGGATGTGGGGGGCCCATACTGGACAATTCGTGAAGGTGGACCATTAGACGTGACATGGCGCAGTGACGACTGACCATGAGAGGTACCTACCATTCATGTAGTATCCTTAGTGGATAATTTCATGATTCATTTTCTGTTATTCAGTTGTAGTAGTACCATTTAGTTGGGCATTCATTCTATAACCATTACATTTATTACACACTTTTACTGCCACATATTACTTCTTGGTTTCATAGTGATGTTTTATCAGGCTATTTGTTTGTATATATTTGAATTAAATGACTTCTTGTTTTAGGAATATGAAATTTTTGTGCTTTTTTCCATCCCTTAGTGTATGGAAGGTGGGCTTGGGTTTGTCACGACACATGCCCCAGTGGACGGTTCATGAAAAGGTGGTATCACATGATTCGGTTCTACATAAGAACTAGAACTCTAATATTTTAACAAAGTAATATTATTAAATTATATGTGTGGGGTATTCAGTTTGGGGAGTCATGTGTTGGTGCAGCAGCCGACTTATCCATACACCAAGACCCTGAATTCTGATTTCCAACACAGTGCACGAAAACACTGATTTTGTGTATTTTGAAATTGTTTTATTTTTTATCTCTCTAGTTCATCTCACTAGTTATAAAATATTGACCATGGAACACCTATTTTATTTTTGTATGAGGCCGCGTAGACAAGCATCCATGATTCCGGTGAGATTTTGCAATGACGGGCCACCGAGCGATGAGGCTTCGGTGCGGGGCCCTATTAATGGGATAGAACCACGGGGTGGTATACATGTAGCACCACTGCCTATTGGGGAGCTGTTTCCACCATCCCCACCTGTAGTTGTTGCACATCGACTGAATGTGTTGATCGTGATTCAGTGGAAGAGGACCCTGATGATCTGATGCAAGGATGGTCCGCAGGTTGCTGGGGATTTTCTAGAGGTTGTGGTAATATTTTTTTGCCTGGTTGGGACACCAACTGAACAGATGGTGATCCTAGATTCCAGTCTATTCCAAGGAGTAGCGGGGATATGGTTGATCCAAATGCACTAGATACATGATGAGACGACCCTCACCTTGGATGATTTCGAGGACCTCTTTAGGGAAGAGTTCATTCTTGGGACCCTATGGTCTGTGCGTATTACGAAGCTGCTACACTAACAATAGTGAAGTTGGATCATGATCTAGTATTCGGAAATGTTTATTGACCTCTCATGCTACTCTAATGACATGGTGCGTGAACCATTCATCCGGGTCTAGATCATTGAGTATGGACTGTAACAGTAGATCATATCTTTGATGGTATCTATCAGCATAACGATGCCCACTAGAGTGATGGAGAGACCATTCTTGGTAGATAATTTCCTTACTGATCAGGCACCAACAGGGAGAACATCATGGGGTGACACGTAGTAGAGTCACCTATAGTTGGTAGTAGGAAGATGACACAGAGGTCAAAGAAGATTAGAACTTACAGTGGATTATACCAGAACCTATGGCTGGTGGTGCGATGATCACGAGGTATAGAAGTCTAGCAGAAGATCAGATTATGCTTCACGTGTGGCGGGAAGAGTTACATGTCTCATGACTTCCCAACTAGCCACACTAAGGGCCATCACAATGTCGAGGGACCACTAAGGAAGAGGTAGAGATTCAGGAAAGGAGGTCCACATGGTGGCAGACATTGGTATAGTAGCAGGTGGTGGACGATGGTTCTAGATTCTACCGCCACCACCTCGAAGTGGTCCACCCCAAACATAGGGGAAAGGTGTATAGGGATGAGCTCAGCTTTTAGAAGCTCAGTCCTATGACTACAACACACTAGAGGTAATTCTATGTAAGATCTGTGTCTACTCCAACATAGATATAGTACTTATAGATATAGGTTCTAGTCACTATTTTATTCTCATGGCTCTCATTAGGAGCTCAGAGATTCTGGTAGATTTGTTGGCTCAACCCTTGTGATTTGAGAATCCTACATGAGAAGAGTTGACCATTAAAAACTGGTGATGATAGTGAGAGATTTCTCAAGAAGCTGAGAGCTTGAGCTGTGATCTTTTAGTAGTGGCATTGAGGCCATACAATGTCATCGTGGGTATGGAATAGTTATCTATATTCGTGAGCAGATTAATTTTATTAGGTGAGAAATGTGGTTTGTCTGTGAGGATGGGATCATGTTTTCCTTCATCGGTGAGAAGGAAACAATTTTAGAACCGGATGGGATTTCTCAGAGGTGGGTACAACAAATCACTAATGAGTTGGCTAGCCTTACCCTAGATTCTGTTGACGTGAGGAGTCTGAGATATCCTATAGGGGTGGAATAGTATGATGATGTCTTCCCAAATGATGTTTCAGGACTACCTCATCGTATAAAGGTGTACTTATACAACAACATGTACCCCTAGATGGCATCATTATATACACTAGCATATCGGATGGTTCCCACAATGTTTCATGAGTTACAGGTATAGCTTGAGGACTTGTAGAGAAATGGCTTCATAAGGCCAAGTGTTTCTCCATGGGAAGCCCCTATTTTTTTCTCCATGAAGGAAGATTGGATTTTGAGGATCGATGTGGATTATCTACTCCTAAACCATGTGAACGTTAAGAACAAGTATCCACTTTTGAGGATTGATGATCTCCTCTATCAACTAAAGGGATATCTTTGGTTTTTAAAGATAGACCTCAGATCAGGTGATCCTTAGATCAGAGTATGAGATGTGGATGTTCAAAATATGACCTTCAGATAATGATATGTCCACTATGTGTTCTTGGTTATGCCTTTCGGCATAACAAACTTCCCAACTGTTTTAATGGGCCTAATGAACAGGATATTTCGACCATAGATCGATCTCTTCGTGTTGGTGTTTATCGACGACATCTTGATATAATCGATGTCATAGGTGGAGAAATAATATAATAATTAAATAGTTATGAATACAATATGTGAGAACCATATTTATGGTTAGCTCTTGAAATGCCAGTTTTTGATACATGAGGTCGACTTTCTTGGACATGTTTTCTTTGAGGCTGGAGTTGTACTGGATTCAACAATGATAAAGTTTGTTCCTTCTTGGGAGCCACCCAGGAGTGTGACCAAGGTGCAGAGTTTTTTGGGTTAGGGTGGGTACTATAGGAGATTCATACCTGACTTTTCATGGGTTCTAACACCCTTGTTAGCACTGAAGATGAAGATACATACCTTCGCATGGAGGGACAGATGCAAGATGAATTTTCAGGTATTGAGACACAGACTGAAGAGTGCCCCTATCATGAGGTTATGAGAAGAGGGTGTTGGGAAAGTAGTCTACGAAAATGAATTAGTGATCTGACATGTTTGTGTTATGATGTAAGAGTGAGTAATTATCACTTATGGTTTATTGTTGTTGAGACAGCAGGAGCCGAACTATGGTACCCAGGACTTGGAGTTAGCAGGAGTGGTCTTCTCCTGAAGATGTGGTGAACCTACTTGATGAGTGAATGTTTTATTGTCTAATCTGATTACATGAGTCTTAGATATATCATCTCACAGAAGGACCTGAATTCGAGATATCAGTGATTGCTAGAGTTGCTCCAGGACTAGGACTTTGAGATAGTCTATTCTCATGGGATGGGGAATGTGGAAGAAGATGCACTCATTATGAGGTCTAGTCTATAGTTTCTGAGTAAGGTGACATAGAAGCTAGTGGCGTTGCAGATATCTTTCGTGGATAGAGATGGTGAAGCTTACCTCTAGTCTATGAATGTCACCCCCACTCCTTCAGCGAGTCATCGAGGCACATCTTGGGGACATTGACTACGAGGCCTGACATGCTCAGATATCTACATGATAGGCTTATGATGGATTTTATAAATGTGGGATCATGTTGTTTTCATTAGAGTACATAAAATTGTTCTAGTGGCGCTATGGGAGGAGGTATTGAGAGAGTTACATAAATCCCATTTAGTTGTATATCCTGAAGTGGTGAAGATGCACCAAGACCTCCAACATCAGTACCGGTTTCCTGGGATGAAGAATTCAAGGTCATAGTTGGTATCCTGATGTATCGCATGTCAGGAAGTGAAGGTGATGAATCAGGTACCAGCGGGCTTAGAAAATCCAAATGAGGTACCAAAATGGATTTGAGATGGTATATCCATCGACATTGGGATGAGGATACCATGTACATCATGGGGACATGAATCTATCTGGATGATCATGGTCCAACTCACCAAGTCATCACACTTCCTACCCATCTGAGAGTAGGGATCAGTAGAGGGCGTAGGATGCCTCTATGTGCCATAAATTTTTCATCTTCAGAATGATCCATCGATGATCGTCTCATATTGCGAAACATGGTTTACATCCCTCTTGTTGAAGGGATTGAAGGAGGTGTTTGGGAATCAGCTATGCATTAGCACTACCTTTCACACTCTGACAGATGATCAGATGGAGCAGACAATACAGACACTCGAGGGTATCCTTCATGTTTGTTTCCTCGTTTTCGATCACAGTTGGGAGGACCACCTACCCCTGATGGAGTTTTTCATTTGATATCAATTATCACTCCACCGTCTTCATGGCACCGTATGAGGTCTTGTAAAAGGAACCAAGCAGATCACCTATGTACTAGACATACCCAGGAGAGTCGGTACTCATGGATCTAGAGATGGAATAGGATACCACATAGAAGGTGCATATAATCTAGGATGGGATGAAGACTGCACAAAGCTAGCATAATTATTATGCTAACATGAGACAGAGACCCTTATAGTTAGAGGATAGATATCATGTCTTTCTATGGGTCTCACCCAGATGAGACGTGCATGATAAATCAAACAATAGGCGAGTTGGAATACCATCTAGCTCTTACCCAATAGATTCATTTGTTGAACAATGTTTTCCAGATGTCAAAACTGAGGTGATACGTGCATGATCAGTCACAAATTATCGACTAGGGCGAGGTAGACATCGACGATGGGGCGACATTTACAGAGATCCCGGTTGAGAAAGAGGATAAATTTGAGAAGGTCCATCGTGGGTAGTCGATTTCCCCTGTTTGAGTTTGTTGGAAGCACAGAAGCCTCCAAGAGAGCACATAGTAGAAGGAGGCTCATATTGGTGCTCAGAACCCCCATTTGTCCCCTTAGTTTGTTTTGTAGTTTTCAGGGAAGAATGTCCCCAAGGTGGGGAGAATGTGAAGACCTAGAAAAATTCCATGTAATTTTTTTAAATTATTTTGGATTATTTTGAGTCTATGAAAATTGATGTCACGTGATTTTGAACCCCTGAGCTCCTGAAATGAATTTTGGATATTTTGTTAAGGTACATTCTTTAAACGTGTGGGTGGAATTTCCTATCTTTTAAACTAATGATCAGATTAAAAATCTGAGGGCACCGTTGAATCCCAAGAACTGAGATTCGCATAGGTAAGGCTTTACTTTGATAACATATTGTAAGGATAAAAATATTGTTTTTTAATTTTAAAATAATAACAAAATTACAATATTATCTTATACCTCTTTTTCTGTTAATCCAAAAGACGAGTGGCGGTGTTGGGACCAGCGACATGTCAAAACATTAAATGGTAGTAATATCTTTTAGATGTAACAACACCGTTTGGAATTTGGGTGGTCACTTAATTATATGATCCTCATAAAATCCTCATAGCGTTACCCACCTCTTCCCCTACTATTTATATGGAGCTCATGGAGGGGTCTTGGAAAATATTCATAGAGAAACGATGCTATTGCAAAACACCATGACTCGATCCACCTGGAGGATGTGACCAGTTTCTATGAGCGGTGATGTGCCCCATCAAATTACAAACTAACAACAACGATGAAAGATATTTTGTTGAACGTCACCAGATGACATATTATCCAGATCGGGGGATTGTTGTAAAGATCTTATTAATGATATAACATTTTGATTTCCTAATTCGATGAAAAGAGGATGGTAACGGTCTAATTGAACAAGGATTAGATCATCCATATCTTCGGTATTAGAATTCTTTTTCTAGAATGAGTTTTCAAACTGAGCGGTAGGATAAAACTAAAGGACAATCAGTAGAGACGGTGACCCACGATCCTCATAGCCACTGACAAAAAAAAGGTCTGCTAGATCACGTCTGGTGGCTTGAAAAAGGAACCACCATCTTGTAATGTTGCCTGTGGCTATAGGCAGCCAACCTGAGCCGACCGTGCATGACATGGGTATTTGCTGCCACCGCGGCCAGCAGGCCGCAACATGAGGCGGAGGGGGGGGGGACACCACACTGTTTTTGTAGAAGTCGGTCGTCCAAATGGCCAACAATTTTATGAGGTGGGGTAGCCCCCACCGACTATGGGAAATGGACTCACAACCGCGGGGCTAATGGAGAGGCAGTCCTCTTTTTGGCGAACTAGGCCCGATGTGGCCCGACCGAGTGGGCAGGACCCGCCCACCTGGTCAGGCCGAACCCTTAGCCCAGGGGGCAGTGCGGGTGGGATGAGCACCACCTGGAATGCCGAGCCAAAGGCATCCTGGGCCCACAAACCAATCGACTGGCCTTGATAGGCCAAATCTAGTGAACTAGTCCAAACATTAATGTGTTGGACCCATGCGGGGTGAGGTAGGGTACATGAACCATTGCGTCAGGCTGATAAGTCCGAGTCAGACCGGGCCCAGACCCCCCCTTAATAAATAAATTCCCATAACCGATGAACCATGTGTCTCTTTTACATGGCTTCTGTGGAGTTGGGACCCCATTTGGGAAGTAGTACATTTGGAATATTATAGTGGACCCAACCAAGAATGGTCCGACTGAGGTTTGATCACCCCTGTTTCATGAAGAAATATGTAACTAATAGACCATGCATTCGATTGAAACACTATCTGTGGAATAAGGCCCTTTGTGACAAGGCTGTATATAGGAGATATTATATGTTATTTTTGACAGAGTTTTTTTGGTTGAATTTGGTGAGATTTTACTTGATTCCAACTGGGCCATTTTTTACAAAAGTGCCCATATATGAGAGACCAGGCATCCAGTCTACACGATGTCTGTCAAGTTGGGACCCCTAAGACTGGGCAGTCCCTTGGGTATGATTTTTGCGAGACTTCGTACCAGTTGAATTATGACTAATGGATTGGGGAGTGGTTCTCCAAGAATCATGCATTCTATTTGTGGGAATCCTCTAATCGACAATCTGGGATATAGTGACCTAGTGTGGATCTTCATCATAGTCACCCCGAGTGGATCATCATCATATCTACTCTATGAGGAACATTTTTATAGTGGCCCGTCGATGATCATCAACTTGAGACCATGTGTGGATCAGCATCGAGGGACCCTATGTGGATCAGAATTCTAGGGACCCTATGTGGATCATAATTTTAGTGACCATGTGTGGATCAGTAATTCAGTGACCCTATGTGGATCAACTAGAATGTGACAAGACAAGGATCATCCTTCTAGTGGACCATCGTGGAACGGCGACTTACATCCAAGAGTGGATCAATATTTTGAAAACACCTTAGTGGATCAGTTTTGGATCTTCTAAATAGAATAATGTGATATATATTAAGACTAGTAATTATATTCATGATCTCTAATTTGTATACCTAGTTTGAGGTAACTATTTTTCCTTGGATTTTGATTGAGGTATTACATTGTAGTTTTCTTTTCTGGAACTCTTGGTCACATTCGGGGGTCGTGGGGTATTTATTGATTATTTATATTCTCACCAATGCATGGGATTTTCCCAATCATTGTTATGTCTTGTCACGATGACACACAGCTTTGACCGAGGATTGGGATCCAGGATTGGATGGTGCTTAGAGGTGGACCTTTACATGTGACTTTCCACAACGATGACTGACAGTGAACTTTACCTACCCTATATGTAGGATCATTTGGTGATGATTCCTGGAGTTTTTTTATATTTTCAATTTTAGTTGTACCATTCATTTGGTTAGGTATTCTAGCCTGTTTACTTTCAGTACAAACTATTACTACTGAAATTTACATTGTTGTTTCCTCTTGTTGTGTTCTTTGGATGTGTGCTTGTACAATTTTAATGGAAATGTCTTCCCATTTTACGGATACATGTTTATTTTGATAGTTGTGAACCTCTGGCCTATGGAAGGTGGGTTTGGGGTAGTCACGTTTTGGGACTCGAGGGATGGGTCGTGATATGATGTGTCAGATTGTGGATGGGTAATTAGGCTATGATTTATTTACATCTATTTCATTGATATGTATCTTCATTTATATTCAAAATTCATTTTCCTATAGTACATAACTTCCATATATGAGAAATTTACATTCATATATATGAATATTTCCTCCCTGGTTGATCTTATGGTTTTTGAATATATAATTATAAATTTTGTTTCAAGTATATATTTTATCATTGTAGTTTTTTAAAATCCCATTTTCCCATCATTATCTATAATATAACTATAATAATGATTTTATATATAAATACATAGCCTTAAAATTATATAATATTTAGTTATGTCAAGAATTTGACATTATCATATATTAACGGTCTTTTTGGGTTTAGAGTATTAGATAATTAGGCCATTACTAATACATAACAACCCATAATTTACAAAGTTGACTCTTATACTCACTATCATTTTTTCACAAAAAAAACCCATAAACAAAAAATTAATTAATTTCATTATAAAAATCATCATGAATTTATTCTTTCTCTTACCCATCATTACAACCTATAAAAACAAATCAAGAATGGTTGATGTTCATGAAATTTTCAATAAGGAATATAAAATATGAAATAAAACTGTAAGTCCATGAATATTTAAAAACCTTTAGTTTTTTTTAAAATAATAATACTTTTCACAAATAAAACATAAGCTACATAAGAAAAAATAATTTAATCATAATATTCCAAAAATTTAATGGAATTTATAAAACACATATAGAATGTGGGGAATCAATATCATAATTATAATGTAGCTTTCATAGCTTTATTGGGAGTAACCGTCATTGTTATGTTTGGAATACCCATCAAAGTATATTCCCTAAATCTCTTAGGGGAAACCTTATCATTAGCATCCACCATTATACCCAATTAATTGGATAGTTATTGCAAGATGACCCTCTGTTGGAATATCATGGAAGAACCTTTATTCATAAACAATGACAAAGAAACATAACATAATTCTTACACATAAAACAATCATAGAGGAAAAATAACATTTCCACATTGAAGTCAAATTTCATCATTACAATCAGCACACTCATAAATAAAATCACACCAATCATGTAATGTCAACATCACTACATAATAGTGAAATAAAAGTTAGAAATTCCATTCATTATGTATATATAAAAAATCATTCAATGTTATTGAAATAATAAATCCCCTTTTAAAACATAGTTAAAACATTTTAAAATATGACTTTTGAATCAATGTGTCTTATACAACATTGAAAAATTTGAAAGGATTTTCACATAAAATCATTAATGTACAAATAAATATGTCCTTAAATTCATTTTACCCCATTGAAATTAATCAAATTGATTCATAAGATTAAATAATTAAAACTTTTAAAAAGATATTTTAGTTAAATATTCCTTTACGACTTGAGAAACATTTGAACAAAAATAATTAAAGAATAACATTAAAACAAACATTAAATATTGGGATTCTATATTAATTCATGATATATCATGTAAACAATGATTATATAAATATTATAGAATAATAATGGTGAAAAACATCAATATATGCCTCAATGAATGGAGATTGAGATAATGTCCCTTTCAAAGATAGTATCATTATATAAATAATAAATATAATAAATAATTATGTCTCAAAAATAAAAATACACCAAATATTAGTGGATATTTAGTGAAAACTATAATATTTCATTCACACATCTGCTGGTAAAATCATAACTTCTAACATGGATATTTAGCTCAATGAAATGAGAATGAGTTAAGATTTCCTTTACCATGAGTCTGGCTTGTCTTGTTCATTGTTTAATTTACTAAAAAACAATCATAGGTTAATTTATAATTTCATCAGAACCATTTTAAATTTTACTATTAATGTTATATCACTTATTATCATGTTATAAAAATTAGTTAATTAGTTGAGTTCATATCAGACATTTTTTCGAGGTTTTATACTTGAGTCAAAAATAAACATGTTATGATGAAAATTATCCAGTTTTCATAAACCACATTCTGCAGAATGATATACATTATTTAAATATCATATATATTTTGTATATTTGTATTAATAATAGTCCATATAATTTTTTGATATTAAATGAAATGTATCATTCAAGGAGACGGTAGACCGTATGTACACTAGAATGCTGCTTTCATTTCAACTCCATGTTAATGGAATGAGAAAAATGATACATATGTTTATAATAATTAAATTATAATATATATGATACATATGATACATATGTTCATTAACTCCATCCTTTATATGTTCCATTTATTTCTTGAATGAGTCATATCACATTGAGGGGGTGGTAGTCCACACTTCCAAAAATGAAATTTTTGTATTTAAACATTATGGTAAGAATAAAGGTAAGTTGAAAATAAAAATTATAGAAGAATAGAGACAATATAATTATAATATACATGATATATAAATATAGAGAAATCATTATTTACACCATGATAGGTAGTATGGTAATATTGAATAATCATTGTTTTGTGAGGCAGTTGTTCAACGTTCACAAATATAATATGTTTTATATCAATTAGATGGTGGTATGTGAACGTGCTGGTATAAATTTTAGAATAAAAAATTAAATGTATATTTAATATTCTGGTTTTGTTAAAAAAAATGGAATAAATAGTTTTTAGGGGGTTGGAGAAGAAAAATAAATGAAAGGGGCTTGAGAGAAGATATTACCTCTAAATCTAGGTAACACCATTTTATTTGAGCCAAAAGGGTCCCTTAAGTTTCCGTTTGAAAAATGTATTCAATATAGGAGGAAATTATGGATTTTGCGAGCTTATTTGAGAATGATTTTAATTATCCATTAGGATTTAGAGGTGTGAGTATGTTGGTAGAGGTGGTGACCTTTTATAAGAGGGAGGAGAGAATCATTATGAATGTCCTCAAATAGTACATTCTTATAAATTTATTTTTGAATAATAATATATAGGAATTTTTATATTTCAATGATAATTTCTGTAAGGGTCTAAATCATCTCAAAAAATATGATTTTGACAATTTTATGTCACAAATTTAACCTTATTCTTTGGTTGTAACCATTATGTAAATAAGGTAACTCTTACCTTGTATTCCTGAATTTTTACACTATATAGTTAATATAGTTACTATAAAATGCCAATAGAACAAATAGTTGATCATTAATAACATTTTTAACAATTTATAATTCAGTTTTACTAATATTATATTTTAATGACTATTAGATCATTTAATAAAATTGTATTTTTTCTAAAAACTCAATAATTTCAATATTGAATATATTTAGTGATTTGTTATTTTAAGTTAGAAAATATTGATTCATTCAAAAAACTATATTAACATAAATATAACATTGAATCATAGTCCACAAAATTAGTGAATGACATCAAAATTGACAAATTACATTTATTTTCATATTTATTATAACATTTTTTTGAATCATTCATTAATACGACAATCACTTCATCATCATTATGTCATTAGTAAATAAATTTATTTATTTTATTAAAAATATAAATAAAATACCATAATTTATATTTTTTTATATTTGTATTTCTTATTTATACTCAAATATATCAATTTAATATACCCACCTAAATAATGTTTAATTAAAACGATACATGTAAGGTTATATTTCCCATTACTATAAAATAATTATTATAAGATTTCATTTTCACACTCAAGTGGCCCCCAAATGCCAAATAATCTAGCTATGAATTATTTTATGGTCTCCCATGACTAAATAAATAATATTAGGACACATGTTATAGTAGTTTAATATTTTAATAATATTATTTTCACTCATTTTTACCTCATTTTAGTTTTAATCCTGGTAAATAAATTTAATTACAAAAGTCACAATTCCTAATTCATAGAAATAAAAGGGAGATATTTATATAATTCCTAAATTCTGATTAAAAATATTGAATCCATTTTTAAAATACTGAACACAATTTGTTTTTGAATAATTAAAAATTTATTCTCATTGTCAAAAAGATATAATTTTTTTTAAAAAGTAAAAACTATCAAAATATTAGCATGTGTTTATAACTAATTTCAATGTGAAATTACATCCACATACCAATATTGGATTAAATTATAAAAATAATAGTAGAATTACACTTTAATAAAAATTATATATTTAATCTATGTATATAAATAAATTATTGGAAAATCCAGTTTTGTATTAAAATATAGTAAATTTCATTATTCTATTAAATCTGAATTTCATCAGTAAAATAACAAAATTTAATCCTAAGAGAATTTTTATGTCACTATTCAAACTAAAAATATTATATTATGTTAACTATAACTTATAATAGTTATATAAACTATATTTAAAATGGGTTCGCCATCAAAATAGGTAAAAATGATTTTTTTTAAATTGAGGTTTTATTAGAAAGAATTGAATTTTTTCAAATATCATATCTGAAAACATATAAGATGAATTTTAAACATTACATTAAATATATAATTTATATGTTTCATTAAAAAAATATCCATAAAGAATGATATTATTTTATAAAAAAAAATTCCATTTTAAAAAGGCTCTCATAAAAATGTATCCTTTATATTCAATTGGTTTTTATATTTTTTATAATTTTTTTTAACAAATGAATTTTTATTTAAACATGTATAACCCCTATTTTTATAATTAAGCTGATATTAATCATTTCTTCATTTCAAAAACGATGTTTTTAATGGTAATATTCAAATAATAGTATTTATATGTTCATTTATGGTCGATGCAGCATATCATGTAGACTATTGAACATTTTTTTTATTTCGTAAAACATTATATGGTACATCCTAAACCCATTAATAAATATCTCACTCGCAAATTGAATTTGAGATTGGTAACTATGGTATGACATTTCAAAATACCATAACATAAAATCCTCATCGTAAAATGGGTTAACAAAAACTCTACTTTAAAAGATATAATGTAAAGTATAAAGGTCACCTAAGATAACACATACTAGGGTTACATATAGAAAAATAATGATATAGAAGAAACGATAAGTGTAGGGTTTTAATTGGGAGTGAGAGAAAACATGATCAGGATAATGTTTATAACTAGAAAACCAAAAACATGTGATGTGTTAAACATTTTTTGATTTTGTATTAGTAAAATTATAACATAAATCTGTTTTAATTTTAGATCCACATAATATAGGTGAGGAATTTTTTTTACTAAATTGAATAATATCATACGGAAATATATTTAGATGAATGGTTGAGTATTATCCTTTAATTAATTTCTACCACACACTCATCTTTTTCTTAAAACGATGAATATTAGACGATTAATTTTTCACACCTGAAGCATTTTAATCAACTTATAAAAAATCATATCATCCCTAAATTGATATATACCTATTTATCCTACCTTAAAACAAAATCCCAAAATAAAATGGTTAGTACAAGATAAGATAATCCCCCCCCCCCAGTTATTATTCCATTATAAGGATTTGGAGTAATTTTATTTTCCCAAATTCAACAGTCATATCCAAATTTCAACAAAGACAATTTGATAAATAATTTCCCTAATAATTCCTCAAAATAATCGATACTAATATTTTAATCTAAAAAAGAGTAGGTATTGATAAAATATTTTTAATGATTTATTTTATCATTTATCTCTAAATAACATAAAACATTGTTAGTATCTCATCCCAAAATGTAACAAACATCATCACATTTTCTCCAAGATTGGCTAATAACTTCTATAAATAACCTTAATCACCGTAAGTTCACTATAAAACATATATTACTAAAAATTAAAATTTATTCATTAATATTCAAAAAATACCATAGTATTCCATTTTCCTCCATCATATAATGTACCCAAAATAGAAAATTTCATCAAAAATAACATGTAACGCTCAATCCCCAAATCATTTTTCAAAACCAAGGATATCAATTTTCCTAAGAAAACATGTTCCATAAATTAAATTATTATAAGTCCAAAAAATCATTTTTCTAAAAATAATATGTCATACTAACCAGGGAATTCACGTATGTCAATGGTATGTGATAAATTCTAGCCTCAATTTGGTTGTCGGTTCGATTCTTATAGCTTTGTCTGACGGGACGGGTTCTCACACAGTCAAGTTTTTGTTTTTCATAATTAATAAAAATATAATTCAAATAATATTCCCAAAATATTTTCTGGACAACAATAATAAAAAATTATTGTATCAAACCATAAATTTTACTTTATAACTTGAAATTTTCATCCCAATAACTAGTTACCCTTAATTTCATAGATGGTGAGTGTCCCCAAAAATACAATTAGTCCCCTATATATTTCAGATCCAAATCCCCAAAAGGGGTTTCAAATTAAATTTTCTTAAGCTCTACCTTATAATTATATACTGATGATGATATCCCTAACACATAAGATTACATCTTATTCTCCATTGTTTTCTAAACCATCATCTAATGCCAACTATAAGTCACCTGCATCAACCATTACATAATACAAAGTTATGTAAATATTTTCACTTTATTTCACATTGAGGATCTCATCTAGTTTAGTGTTTTAGATATTTATTCTCTAACTATTTCATAACAACTCCAAATTTACAAATCATAATATTCTAATCACTATTAATTTTTTTCACAAATTCATACCCCTTAAATAAAACATGAATTCTACTCTTGATAAAAATATTCAATAATTTATCATTTCTTCTACAAATAATTATACCCTTTGAAAAATATCTAATATAATTGGTATGAGCATAAAATATAAATAAATAATATGAATTAGAGAATAAAAAAGTTATTCCACGAAAATTTACAACTCATGAAAACATTTTTAAATAATCATACTTTTTACATATAAAACAAAGTCTACGTAGCATACATCATGTAATAATATGTGTCCTAAAAAACTTTTTTGGAAGTCACAAATCATAAAGGTAAAATATAGAATCTATAACATACTTATATTGTATCTTTCACATCTATATAGGGTGTAACTTTCATGGTTACGTTTGGAATACCCATCATAGTATATAACCTAAATCTCTATGGAAAAAACTTATTGTTTATCTCTATTACCCTACCTAATCCATTGTAGAGATATCATGGGATCATCCTCCCTTAATATTTCTGGAAACCCCTATATAGATAAACAATTCTCAAAAAACCATTACATAATCATTACACATAAAACAATAAAACATAAAAAATAACATTTCCCCTTTGAAATAACACTTCATTATTATAATTCCATCAATCATAAATGAATACACATTAATATTATAAAGTAAGCATCAATAAAAAAATTCAACATAAAAGTTATAAATTCCATTCATGGAATATATATTAAAAATATTTCACTATTATTGAAATAACCTACTATCTTTTCAAACACGACTAAATCATTTCAAAAGAAAATTTTTCAATAAAGGTGTCCCACAAAATGATGAAACATTTCAATGGAATTTAAACATGAATAATTTAATGTGATTTATAATAATTCCTTAAAAATTATTTTAAAAACATGATCAATGAAGTGAAGGATTTAGAATATAAATAATTTAAAATATTTAAAATGGTATTTCAGTTACATATTCCCTTACCAATTGAGAACCACTTGAATTAAAATCATTAATAAATAACATTATTCCATAATTTAAATATCATGAGACTATATTTATTCAGGATATAACATGTAAAAATGGTTGTATATACACCTTGTTGAATAATAAAGGTGCATATCCTCAAGATATTTCGAAAAGAAAAGATATTGAGATGATGTCCCTTATATAGTTTGATTTCATATATTAATGATAATGAACTGAAATAACTATGCGTGACAAATATAAATACACCCAATATAATTGGATATTATGTTTTAAAAAATAAGAGGTTATTCACTCGTATTCTTGGGTAAAATCTAAGTACATGGATATTTTATTTAATGAAATGAAATTATTTTAGGATTTTCCTTACATTGAGTCTTACTTGTGTCATTAATTATTAAATTTTCTTAATGATAAACGTAGTTAAATTTATAATTTATTCAAATCATTTTAAAATATTATTATTAATGTTATATCATTTCTTAACATGTTATGACTATTAGATAATTAGTTTAGTTCATATCAAATGTTTGGTGTATTTTTGGTCCTTGAGTTGATGTCAATTATCAATGCTCTTATAAGACAAATATTTCCAGAATGATATTAATTATTTATATATTATATATATCAAGTATATTTTTATTTATAATAGTTCAAAATATTATTAGATAATTAATTAAATGAACCATTCCTGGAGACGGGTGGTCATACATACAGATGAATTCTACTTTAATTTTTGTGTCATAATAAATGAATGAAAAATAAATGATACATACGTATATAATAATTTTATTATAACATATATGTTATAAATTATCCATATTTTTATTAACTCCATCCTTTATACATTTCATGAATGGAATGAATGAGTTATAACACATTGAGGGGGAGGTGGTCCACACTTCCTCATATAAAATTATTGTAATTACACCATATAAAAATAAAAAAAAATTGTAAATAATAATTACCGAATCAAATATACAATATAAATATAATATATATCATATATAAATACATTGACGTTATAATTTCTACCATGAGTGGTGGTAGTAAAAAAATGGAAAATATATTATATATCGATTAGATGGAGGAATCATAAATTGTAGTTCTTACATAAATAATAAAAAAATACATTTCAATTTAGTAAAATGTATTTTATACAATAATGGAATAAAGAGAGGAGAGGGGGTTTGATAAGGTAAATAAATTAAAGGATCTTAGAAGAAGATGTTACCTCCAAATTAGGAAACTCCTTTTGATTTGAGCCAAAAGGATTCCTTGAGTATACTTATGCCAAAATAAAGGATTATAAGAAGAATTTACGAATTTTTAGAGATTATTTTATCAATTTTTGGATGATTAAAGGGGGTAGATTGGTGTGAGTATGTGGGTTGAGGCGGTGGAATTTTATATGAGAGAGTATGGGTACTTTAGGAATGCCTTTAAATATGATTTTATTATAAATTTATTTCAGAATAATAATAGATAAAAAGTGATATATTTATATTATAATAATAGTATGGGTAGAAATCTTCTCAACCAATAGGATTTATAAATATTTAGGTTATAAATTAATCCTTATATGTTATATTTTACCCTTATTTATGTTAATTTACTCTTACCATGTCTTATGGTATTTTTACACAATAACGTTAATATAGTTACTATAAAATTGGAATATAACCTCAAGTGGATAATTAATTAAATTTGTAAAATTACATTATTAATTTGCCAAAAATATTGTATTTTTATGACTTTTATATTGTCAAATAAAAGAGTAAAATTTTTTAAAAAATATTTATGTCAATTTTAACACTATTTAATAAATGATTTTTAAAATTTAAATTAACATTATTAATTCAAATAACTATATTAAATCAACTATATCATGTGATAATAATTTATAAAATTATTGGATGGAATCAAAAGATTCAAATGAAATTTATTTTAATATTTATAATATCATTTTTTAATTCATTTATTAATAAGGTAATCATTTCATCATCAAGATGTTATTAATTTATTTATTTGTTTAATGACTAAAAATTATAAATATTTACAATAATGTATTAAATAGTATTATATTTATAATGGATATTTATAGACAAATAGAAAAATTATATATCCTCACCTTAAATTTTTTAGTTAAAATATAGATTTTTATTTTATATTTTCAATTACATTAAATTAATTCTTATATCATGTTATTTTCACATCCAAGTGTCTCCCAAATGAAAATATTATGGAATAATGTTTGTTTGGGTCTCCCTTGACTTATGAATTCATATAATGACACATGATAGGGTATATTTTTATTTTTATAATATTACTTTTACCCTTCTTTAACTAATTTACCCTTTAACCATGGTAAATAAGTATTGCAGTTACTAATCATAATGTTCAAAATTTGAAATAAAATATATAAATAATTAGGAACTTATGATTCCAAATATGTAATAAATGTTTTCAAACTGAAAACATAGATGTTCAAATAGATAATTTAAAAATATTTATGTTTGTCAAAATGATGATTTTTTTTTAAAAAAAAGTAATAAAAATCAAAAGATTAACACAGGTTTATATCTTATTTCACCATAAAATTACTCAAAATGGTCAAATTTGGATTAAATGATAAATATTATTTCAATTATACTTATAAAAGAATTAAAAAATAATAATATAACTATATATGTATATTAGATGAAAAGGTAGTTTTGAATTAAAATGTATTATTTTTCACTATTCAATAAATTATAAATTTCATCAAAAAAATTACATAATATAAAACAATGAAAATATTGATGTCCCTATACCAAAGAAAAAATGTTATTATATCAATTTTATCTTATAAATTTTTTAAAATCTATATTTAAAAAGTTTTCTCCATCCAAAGGCGGTTAATGATTATTTTTTAAGAAATTCTTCTTTTTTCTAAAAAGATTTAATTTGTTATCATATCATGTATAGAGAACATATGAGATAAATTTTAAACATTACATTGAATACATTAAATATAATTTTCATTATATATAATTCTATAAAGAGTTATATTATTTTGTAAAGACAAATATTCTATTTTATATTTATTATCATAAAAACAAATCTTTTAAATTCAGTTTATTTATATTTCAATATTTATAATAAATTTTTGTAACCAATGAATCATTATTTAAACACATATAAACAATGATTTTATAATTCAGTGGATAAAATTAATTCCCATAATTTAAACAACTATCATATAATTTTGACATTTAAATAATAGATTTTTTGTTCATTTAAGCTTGATGTAGTGTGTCATGTACTCTATTGAAAATAGAGTATTTTCATAAAAATAAAGATTTTTACATCCTCATTCCTTGAAAATATTAGGTCCTAGTAAATTGAATTTGGGGTCAGTAACAAGTGTATGGCCTTTCATTTTACATTTATTATAGAACCACATAGGAAAAATGGTTAATAAAACATCCATGTTAAAATATAGAAAGTGAACTACAAAGGTCACCTGATATATAATATAGTGTGGTTCCATGGAAGAAAACATTGATATTGGAGAAGAAGTTTGTTTCATGTTATGATGGATAATGATAGAAAATGTGACCATTAAAATGATAACATCCTGAAAACCATATAACTGTGATTGGTTAAATGGTCTTTTATTTCATAGTATGAAAATGTAAACATGAAATATTTTTGATTTAAGACTCACTTAATAATTTTTTGGAATTATTATACTAAATATGAAAAAAACATAAAGAATTATATTGACATGAAATTTTTAGTATAATTATTTTATAAATTGCAACCACATACTCATCTTTTTTATCAAACGATGAGTATTCAAGAAGAATTAATCAATCCTTAAGCACTATAATCAATATATAAAAACTCATATCATGCAAAAATGGTTAAATATCTATTTATTCTAACATTAAAAATAAACCAAATCTAAAATGGCTGGTATAAGATCAGATAATCCCCAAAAAAGAATAACCCTTTATAATAAGATAGACTACTTTTAATCTCCATAATTCAACAGTAATATCTAGAGTTCAACAAAGGCCATTTAATAAATATTTGCCTTTAAAAATGAAAAAACAATAATCCATACTGATATTTAAACCAAAAAATATATAATGATTCAATAACATAGTCTTACATGAGAAATATTAACATTTTTCTCCAAATAACATCAAATAATATTAATGTCTCATAATAATATATAATTAACATAATCCCAGTTTATCCAAGATAAGATAATAAAAACCATAAATAACATGAATTACCATACTTTCTTTATAAAACATAGATTCTACCAAAAAAATAAATCATTAATCCTAAAATAAAATACCATTGTATTTTATATTCCTTATGCATGTTAGGATCCAAAAATGGAGAATGTATTCCATAATAAAATTTATCACCCAAACCCCAAATCATTTTCCATGTAAACTGATATCCATTTGATAAAAAATAAGTTCAAAAAATAAATTTATTAGTAATAAAAAAAAATATTTTATCTAATTATAATATGTTATACATAATAGGGACTTAGTTTAGCCTAGTAGTAGGTGATAAATCCAAGACAGACGTCGGTTGTTGGTTCGATTCTCGTAGCATTGTCCCACGTGACAGGATTTCACATGGTTTGGTTGTTGCACAATTTCAAAAACATCATAATTTTCATAATAATGACATAATATTATAATGACATAAAAAATATCAATAACATGTTTCAAACATTATAGGTTATTTCATATCTTGAATTTAGCATCCCAAGAACTAATAACCCAAAATATCATCAATGATGAGTGTCTCCAAAAAACCATTTTTCACCTTAATATTTTAGATCATAAATCTTCTACATTGATGTATAAGAAATTGAACATATGATCAATCTTAAATTAATAAAACCATGATGATATCCCAAGCCCTTAAAAAGACTTCATAATCTCTGATATACTCTAAACCATCTTATGACACCAACCATAATTACCCAGCATTAATAATTACACAATCATATGGTAATAAAATAATTTTACATTATTTCACATTGAGGTTCACTACAGGTTTATTGTTTTAGATAATTAGGCCATTACTCTTACTTATTAACTCAAAATTTAAAATGTAGACACTTCTACTAATAATATATTTTTTTCAAAAAATAAACTATTTAATTAAAACATGAATTATTTTCATGATAAAAAATTTAACGAATTCTTCATTTATCAAAACCATAATTATACCATATGAAGAACCTTCAAAAATATTGGATGAATAAAAAAGGAAATTAGGGAATATAAATTAAAGAATTAAACTATTATTCCATGAATATTTAAAATCCATGAAATCCTTTTACATAATCGTACTTTTAATCTATAAAAAACTATGTAGCATACATCATGTACTCATAAGATTAGAAGAAAACATTATATAAATAATAATACAAAATGGTAACTTCTAGCATCCACATAATACTAACATTTTGTCTTTTACAGCTACAGATCAAGTAACCTCCATGGTTATGTTTGGAATACCCATCATAGTATATTCCATAAATCTCTTAGAAGAAACCATATCATTTACCTCCATCACATAACCCAATTTATTAAGGATATATCATGGTCTCACCTACCATCAGTATATAATGTAACCACAAGTATAAGTAAGAAACTCCCAATAACCATAACAATAAAATAACTCACTAAACAAGCATATATGAAAAATAACATTTCATCTTTGAAATCACAGCTCATCTTTTCAATAAACAAACTAATAAATGAAAGAAAATAAAAAATTTAAAGTCTAAATCAATACATAATAGCGATATAAAATAATGAAATTCCATTCATGACATATATATATAAAAATTCTAGGTTATTTAAATCAGAAATCCCATATTAGAACACAATTCAAAAATTTAAAAAGAATATTTATGAATCAAAGTGTCATATATCACTTTTAATAATTTGATATTAATTTACACTAAACACATTCATGTACATATAAATAGGTCCTTAAAATTATTTTGATAACATTTACATTAAAGAGAAGTATTTTTATGATTAATTAATTAAAATATTTAACAATATGTTTTAGTTGATCAGTCCCTTACCAATTGAAAACACTTGAATAAAAATAATTATTATATAACATTATACAAAAAATTAAATATAATTATACGATATTATTTCATGATATAACATATAAAAATGGTAATATATTCACCATATATTATAATAAATGTTCATAACATCAAGATATGCCTTAAGGAGATGATATTGAGACAATGTAACTTATAATTATTGTATCCTTAGATTAATAATAGAACATTTAATAATATAGTGAGAAAAATATAAATTCAGCTAATTTAATTGTATATTTAGTGAAAAAAATAATTCACATAAAATAATGGAAAATCAAATCCAATGACATGTATGTTTATCTCAATGAAAGGACAATGACCTAAGATTTCCCTTACCTTAAGTCAAACTTGACCCATTCATTTAATAATGTCCTGAATAATAAAAATATGTTAATTTATACTTTATTCATAACCTTTTTAATTATTATTATTAATTTTATATCACATATTTTATTTTTATAAAAATTAGATATTTATACGAGTTCAAATGTGACATTTTTTTGATATTTTTTACTTGAGTAAAAAATGAAATCGTTTTGATGAAAATTATCCATTTTTTTCAATGTAAATCGTCTATAAAATGATATTCATGATTTATATATGATATATATCCAGCATATATATATATATATATATATTTATTTATTTATTTGTAGTTGTACATAATATATTTATATAACAAATGAAATGTACATTTCACAGAGACGGTACATCGTATGTAATCATGAATGCTAAATTCATTTCAATGTCATATTAATGGAATGAAAACTATAAGATAAATAATTATATAATAACTCAAGTATTATATATGTGTTTTATATGTTAAAAATTTTATTTAATTCAATCATTTATATGTTCTACATATTTCATGAATGATTTATATGTCATTGAGGGGCGGTATTCCACACTTTCTCAGTTGAAATTATCATATTTAGACATTATGGAAAGCATAAAAGCTTATTGTAAATAAACTTTACAGAGATTAAATGAAAAATAATTATAATTAATATCATAAATAAATAAAATTCCCTAATAATGGCCTTTATGATAGGTGGTAGGAAATAATTGAACAATCATCATGTCGTGATGCATTACTTTACCTTACATTGAAACAATATGTAATATATCCATTAGATGAAGGTATGAGTATGTTTAAGTCTAAAATGTATTATAACTATATCTTAATATATTTATTTTACTATTTTTGTAATAAAACAATTGAATAAATTGATGTTATGTGGTTGGAGAAGAAAAATAAGTTATATGATCTATAGAGAAGACAATACCTCTAAATTAGGAAATGTTTTTGATTTGAACCAAAAGTCATCCTTGAGATTCCTTCTTCTAAAGATAATGTTTATTGGAGGAATTTTAGGATGTTTGAAGCCTATTTGATTAAATGGTGGGTAATAAAAGAGGCTATAGTGGTGATGGTAAGTTGGTAGATGTGAAGGCCTTTTATAAGATGGTGGAGGGGATCTTTTGGAATGTCTTGAAATATTATTTTATTATAAATTTATTTTATAATCCAAATATCTCTACTGTGATATATTTCTAGAATTATTTTTTATGGGTCAAAATATTCTCATCCAATAATTATTAGGCATGTTTAGGTCACAAATTGATCCTTATATTTTTCCTTTAAACCTTTTTTAATGAAATTAACTCTTACCTTATCTCCTTTTATTTGTACACTATAAGGTTAATATAGTTGTAATAAAATGTGAACCGAACCCCATGTGGATAATTAATGTTATTTTAATCATTTTAAATGTAATTTTCCAGAATATTATATTTTTTATTTATATATAATTTAATAAAATACTTTTTTTAAACCACATTGATGTCAATTTAGACCCTATTTAGTAATTTATTTTTGTTAAATTCCTAGAAAAAAAATTCATTCAATAAAAAAATATAAAATTTCAAAATCATCCATAAAATTAGTGGATGGAATCAAAATTTTAAAATTAAATATATTTTAATATTTATAATATCATTTATCTAAATAAATAATTAATAATGTAATCATTAGATCATCATTGTGTCATAAATAAATTTATTTATTAATTTTAAAAAATAGAAATAAAATAAACTAGTTTTTGGAAATATTTATATATTTCTAATGACTATATATAGTCATCAAGATAAATTATATAACCACACATTAAAATTGTTTTAGTTTAATGATAAATGTTTATTTTGTATTACGGTTTTTTTAAAAATAATTATTATAACATGTCATTTTCACACACCATTGGCTCCAAAATGAAAAATTTCATACTAATGCTTTAGAGGCTCTCCCATGACCCATACAAAAGTATTAGGACACATGTTATGGTAGTTTTACATTATTACATTATTATTTGTACCCTTATTTACATAATTTACCATTAAATTATGGTAAATATAAATTATTATTGATGTCACCATTCAAAATGTTTAGAAATAAAAGTGAAATAGTTACATAATTTGGACATTATGATTACAAATATTAAATCAATTTTAAAAAATTCAGAACACATAACATTCAAAAATTGATTTAAATTTTGTTCTTCTTGTCGAAATTATAAAAAATGTTTTTAATAATTAATAATCACAAAAATATTGATATACGTTTATATGAAATTTTAATGTGAAATTAATTTAAAGGACCAAAAATTAATTAAACGATAAAAAAATCAAAATAAAATTTAAAAACAATAAAAAATAAATTCAAACTATAAAATTAAAATTGGAGAAAATTAATGTTTGAATTAAAATTATGTATATTTTAGTATTCATTAATGTATGAATTTATTAGAAAATTATTAGAATTTAGACGATGGTAAAATTTTATGTCCATATTTCAAATTAGAATATTATTATGTAAAATACAATTTATCAAATTTTCAAAAACTATATTTAAAAATGGGTTTCTATCAAAAGGCGGTAAAAATAGTATTTTTTGGAATATTTAATTAATCCAAAGAAATTAATTTGTTCTTATATGATATATATAAATCATACAACATGAATTTTAACGATTACAAGGAAAATATAACATATATTTTTCTTTTAATTAAAATATTTAAAGAGTGATTTCATTTAAAAACATAATTATTATTTTTAAATAGGTTTTCATAAAACCACATAAGTCATATCAAATTTTTTTCATTTTAATATCTACAAAAATTTGGAAACCAATGAATCATTATTTACCCATTTTAAACCATATTTTCATAATTTAGTTGATACAATTCATTGCCTTCATTCTATTGGCAAGTATATAATTGTGACATTGAAATAATAATATTTTATTCTTTGCCTATGCTCAATGTAGTTTATCATGTATATTATTGAACATAGTAGTTCTTTATCAAAACATAAGATGTTACATCCTCCCCCATTTATAAATTGTTTCCTCTCAAATTGTATTTCGTGTTCTTATCTAGGATATGAATATTCCAAATACCTTTTTTGAATACCGACATCATAAAAATTATTTATAAATCATCAATTTTAAAAATAGATAGTGAATTATAGAGGTCACTCGAGATAACACATACTACAGTTCAATATTTGAAAACACGGATATGGAAGAATCACTAGGAGTAAAGTTCTTCTGAATTTTGATGGAGTACATTATCATGTGAATATTAACAACCATAAAACCACAAACCGTTGATGTGTAATATGGTCTTTGATTTCGTTGAAGGAAATTATATACAAAATGAATTTTTTTATTTAAGATTTACTTTATAAAGTTGAGGAATTATTTTACTAAATTGAATAAGAACATTAATAAATATATATAATTTAAAGGTACAGTATCATCCATTAAACAATTTCCACCACACAATCATCTTTTTTTTTCAAATTATGGGAAGTCAAGATGACTTTTTAAATCTTGAAGCACAATACAAATAATATAAAAACTCATATCATCCCAAAAATGATAACTATTTAATTATCATACCTTTAAAAATTAACCAAAACCAAAATATTTTGTACAATATAAAATAATCCCTAAAAAATTAAATTCTTTTATAAGGATAATGACTTCATTTAATTTCCAAAATTCAACATTAATATTTAATGTTCTAAAAAGACAAATTGAAAAAAAGTACATTAAAATTCCTAAAAATAAGTCATTATAATATTAAAACCTAAAAAATATAAGCATTTCAAAAAATATTATTATAAGATAATTTTTAACTATTATCTCAAAATAAAATAAAAACTCTTAATTTCTTATTCTAAAATGAAATAAAACTAGTAACATTTTTTCTAATAAATTTTAATGACTTCTATAAATAACCTGAGTCTCCATATTTCCTCCAAAAATAATAGATTTTTCCAAAAATAAAATTCTATTATTAATCCTCAAATATTATACCATAGTATTATATTTTACATTGGCATAAAGGGTTCCCAAAATAGCGAATTTCATCCAAAATAACATGTGTCACTCAATCCAGAAATTATTTTCCATTAACAAGGACATCCATTTGATAAAAAGTATGATCCCAAAATTATTTTTTTCATAATCCATTAAATAATTTTACAAAAAAAATTAAGAAATAACAACTAGGGACATCAGTTAGGCCACTGGTCGGTGATAAATCCCAGTCTCACTTTGGTTTGCAGTTCGATTCCCGTAGCCCAGTCTGATGCGATGGGTTGTCAAATGGTCTATGTGTTGACATTTTTAAAAAACTATGAAATTGTTATAAAATTATAAATATATTTTAATTTACTATAAAATAACCATAACATGATTCAAACATTAAAGGTTATTTCATACCTTGCATTTAGCATCCCAATAACTAATATCCCATTATTTAATTTATGGTGAGTGTCTCAAAAATTACCAATAGAGACCATAATATTTTAGATCATAAATCCTCAAAAGGGGTTCCTAATACCTTGAACATGTGATCTTCGTTAAAATTGTAAACCCATGATGATATCTATAACCATTAGTAAAACATCCTAATCTCCAACATTTTCAAAATAATCCCATGATACCAACTATAATTCCCAAACCATAAACATTACATAATCTAGAGTGAAGTCAATAATTTGACATAATTTCTCATTATTGATATTTTATGGTTTATTTTTTTGAGAATTATTCAACAACTATTACATAACACCTCAAAATTTAAAAAAAATACTCTTCATATCAATATGACTTTTTATTCACAAAATAATACTCATTAAATAAAACATCAATCCTTTACCTGATAAAAATATTCTTGAAATCTTAATTTCTCATAATCATCCTTATACAATGTGATTTTTTTTCAAAATCTTGGAATTATCATAAATATATTTGTAAGGAGTATAAAATTATGAATAAAACCTGTAGTCTACAGATATTTAATACCCATGAGAACATTTTCACAAAATAATACTTTTTACCTATAAAACATCAAATACATATATTATATAATGTAAAGAAAATATTCCAGCATTACATCATAGAAATAACTATACATAATGGTAAAATGAGTCATCCATATAATACATTAATTTTATCATTCATAGTCACATTGAGAGTAACCTTCATGGTTACGTTTGGAATACCCATTAAAGTAAATTCCCTAAATCTATTTGGAGAAACCTTATAGTTTAACACTTTCACATTTCCCAATTAATCAGAGAGTTATCATGGGCTCAACCGCCCATGACTCCTCATGGAACAACACATATATATAAATAATTATCAATAACCATAACATAATATAATAGATAAAACAGGAATACCTAAAAAATAAAATTTCTACATTGAAATCACATTTAATATTTACAATATGTGAAATAATATATGAACTATGAAATCCATTCTAAATTAATTTAAATTTTCATTAAATATTCTATGAAATACATCCTCTATTTATTCAAAAAATGTAATTATATATCCTTAATAGTTATATGTGTTCAAGGATTTTTTAATTCAAAATAACTTTTAAAACACCCCACATTCAATGTTGTTTAATTTCCCATACAAGAATGATGTTTGAAATGATTGTAAATCATTAATTAAAATTACATTAAAAGAAATTAGTAATAATAAAATGTTGTGCCTATTTTATTTATTATATAAATTAAAATATATATTTAATGTGTTCATTCATTTAATAATGATAATTTCGTTGGAAGAACAAATAAAAGAAGCTAAAAATTACCACATTAAGGACTCATAGAACAATTTTTTCTCCACTTATGCATAAGGTATTTCAATATAAATTATATTAAATTTTATAAATTGAGAGTGATTAGTAATACTGGTCATGATTGTTCTCACTCTATATCCCATATCATTTGGTATATCATTTTAATGATAATTTCATATTCCATCACACACATTGTAAAATTCATTACACTTTATTATATTTATTAAATAAATAATTAAATTTGTGTTAATATTAATAAATAATAATTATAGAAGTAATCATTTGATAAAACTAATTATTAGTAGTTTGTCTGATACTCATATACCTATACTTAAATCTATGATATTTTGGATTAACCCATTATAACATAGGTTAATTATGTGTTTTTTGGTTCAATCCTCTTATTCATTATTCCTTAATAAAGAAAAATATACTAATCCAAACTATTATACCATATATGTTGACCAAAGGTAAAAAATAAAAAATACTTCATTTAAGATGATTAATCATTATATCTCATAGTATGTCACATTACACTAACTAATGGTTTACCTTTATTTGTGATTAGATATAAAAAATTTTATTCAATAAAATTCTCATCATCGCCCACATGTAGCCTCTCAGATTAAAACCTTGTTCTCATATTGTAAAAACTACTCCTTGTAAAAGAAATTTGAAAAGAAAGATTATAATGATTGAGAATCGATAAAAAGTATTTATAATAATAAATAATTATATCAAGAATCATAAATGTTAATTATGTAAGAATGTGGGTTTGAGAACAAGTACATTGAATAAAATAATAACATAAGGTAATAAAACACAATAAAACCTATTCCATATAACTTGAGTCATTGTGTATGGGTATTTATATAACATTATATGTGATATGCATGAATGTGAAACAACATACTATAATAATGATACATGAAATTATAACATTTTCATATGAATGTGAATCCTATATAATAAAAGATAATAAATTCCCATAATTAGGCTCAGTTTTAAAACCATCATCACATTGAGATTATAATAATTGGGATTATTGGGTAAACTCCCCTTTCTCATAAATAGAGTAGACTTTATTGAATTTTGGATATTTTTTACTATTAATTCTTTTATGTGTCATCTCATAATACATAACTATTTTACAAATGTATTATAATGATATATGATTTTTTCCACCCAACATGTAATGAAAAACCATATAAAATTGTCTTATATAATCCTGAAATATTTGGTCATCCCCAATGCAAAATATCATTTAGGAGGAATAATGAAAAAAAAAACAGATTATGAAATATGATTATATATAAACCTAATCAATTAGATGAAGATAATAAAGTATATTTTCTATGTAAGAACATATGATATCTAAAGATAAATGATGAAACCCAAATAATATTAACATCAAAATTCGATAGGTAAAATATACAATATTTGTACTCCCAAATTACATGATTATTAGTTAATATAAAAAATGGAAAACATAACAAACAGGATAAAATTATCTATGATCTTATTAATATATATTAAATTTCATTCAATTGAATTATATTCATTTATTTAAAACATATAATTAGTTTTAATTTCTTGTTATTATATGATGTAATTAATATTGAATATTTTCAACATGTTTTTTATGTGGAATTGAATAATAATTTAATGATTCCATATTTATATTTATTATGTAAAAAAGTTAGTGGAATAATTTTTTCTAATGATTTTTTAATTATCATGTAAAATATATTTAATGTATGAGTATGGCTGAAACAAAAAATTAATCCACTAAGAAATGTTTTCAATTAATTTACAATAAAAAATGCATTACATGATATTTATCATTATTTTTATTATATCATACAAATTTAGTCATATTCCTAAGATAAATATTTATTTAATGTCATATAATATGAGTATAATTATCTTTATACTTATCTATATGGGAAACAATGAATATAATATAAAAACCATCAAGTTGGTGGATGACTAACCAGATCAAGAAAATGTTCTTCTGAGGAATGTGTATGCATATGGAGTTATAAGACAATAATATCACTTCTTTATTCCCATAATGATCATAATATAACAATATTTAAGTGTATAATGATATTTATAAATAATTAATATAAGAAGAAAATTGAAAATTATGATGTACTATATTATACATATATTGACGAATTCCAAATTTTAAGATACATGTTCCTTTCTATAAAATGATCAAGGATCCCATAATTATTTCAAAATCTTTTAAATATCAACGAATTATTTTTTAAAAGAATATATCCCTATATTTATAAGATAACGTGAATTTTTGGGTTGATTGGATTTGAATAGGACTGATTCATTTATAGGGGACTTTTTAATGACATTTCCCAAAATATTCCTCAACAAATATATAGAGATTTTTAAATGAATATGGATAAAATCATAAAATGAATAGATACTGGTAATGATTCCCAGTATGAAAATAATTTTTATATAGGGATTCTTGATATTTTTTTCATTATCGTTTTGTTTGGTCGTCCCCACATTATTTTACCTTTACAATTGTAACAATATTTTTAAATCAGTATCTTGTTTTTAATATTTTTTTTAATTATTTAAAAAAATCTAGCTTGAAAAGAAATTATGAATTTAATTAATCGAGATAAATTTTGATATGTGATAATTTTATCTTTTAAATGAAAATAATATATATATATATATATATCTACGCATTTATATATGTAATACTAATTGTTACATTTTCTTAAAATTATATATTATTAATTAAATATTTTATGTGGTTTCAATATATTTCTTATAAAATTAAATATTAAAGTACATTAAGCATTAATTTCAAATAATATTGAAATATACAGTTCCTGTAACATAATTCCACTAAAAATACCATTTGTAAACATTAAAATATTTTAACCATGTTATATAAAACATTAATTTTAATTTGATCCAAATTTTATTATATAAAAAATATGATAAAATAATTAATTGAATAAATTAAATTAATAGAATTTTAATGTAATAATATGTAATGTGAAATATTTAATAAAACATTAATTTAGACTTTATCTGTTTTATTTCATTCTTTAGTTATTAATTAATTTTTTATGGTTTGAAATCAATATTACTATACATTTGTATTAATTTCTCTTAAATGAATACATAAATCAAATATATCTAAAAAATATTACCAAGTAAATTTTCTAAAATTCAATTTTAAATAATAATTTTAGTCATGATATATTATTCCAAACATTCTATGATTCATTGAATGTATTCATCCATTCATCTATTTTCATGTATGTTGTATATTTAATAATATATATGGTTTCTATAGTATCAAAACTAGTTATGATATTTATATGAAACAAATTAAACAAATATTATATGTTCACGATATTTTTATTTATTTATTTATTTATTACACATGTACATCACAAAATGTTTATTTACAATGTATTCTGAAAATAGAATGATGATTATCATAAATTTATAAATTTTATATCAATAAATTTATATAGTAAATTTTTTTTCATCTTTTCTGTCAAATATGTTGTTAATAATATTATTTCATTAATGAAAAATAAAATTTCAAATTCATTGTATTTTCATGCAATAACATTATTAAAAGAAACATTTCCTCTATATCCTTGATATTAAATGTTAAATTTTTATCAAAGTTAAGGCATTCAATGCAATGATAATATATATATTGTCATTCCAAAATATCCTCTATTATTACAACACATTTCCCCTCATTTTTTTCTTTGTTCATCTTTATTTGATGTAAATATTAATGACTTTTTATCTTCATGAATATATCGTTTTGTTCCTAAAATATATTACTCTTATGCTTTCCATCATTGACATAAATTATAGATGAATAATTTGTAGATCCAAAAAATAAAATATTTTTTATATATGATTTTCAATAGATTTTATATATCAAACAATAAATAATAAATAAAAACAAAACATCGGTACTTAAATCGTCATAAATAATACATAACATCCACTAATGGAGGAAAAATGTCACAATTGACTGTGATGTATACATAGATACCTATTACAAAATAAAAAATCATTTTTACGAAAAGAACATTAATACAATGAAATGAGAAACATCATTTAATAAATTAATGATTTGAAATAAATTCTCATGTGTAATACATTTTCATCTAACCATGTGTATATAAATATGAAAACTAATATTAAAAAGTGTATATCAATTTCATAAAAAAATTTATTTGTGCCACACCACTTGAAATATATTTAATAGTTGAAAATGTGAATCCACATTCAATGTCATATCCACATAAAATTACAATATACAACACCATTTATACCTCATTAATTTCAGTTCTCAAAGAATATTCAATTCTACATTAATTAAATATGGACACATATTGATAGATCATTGATATTTAATAGTCCTATTTTTAATGTATCTTATAATATATGAAAAATTAAGATATTTTATTTTTACAATCATGGTGTTTTCTGATTTCAAGGAATTTATTCATGAAATGGTCATCTAAAATTCAATTAATAGGGATGTGTTGTTCTCTATTGGACTATTATTGAAAATAGATCTATAATATAGAAAATTTTGTAACATATATTATTTAGAAATTTTATGTATTATGCCCTTGTAAATTGAATCTTCAGAGAAAATAATATTTCCATGAATAGTGTTATATTGAGAATTAGTTGACGGTTTTACAATATGAATGAAAAATTAGATTTATTTTACATTTATCACTTGAGATTAAATGTTTAAATAATAATAAAAATATGTATATTTTTTTATTTATGGTTTTCCAGTTATATTATTTAAATGATTCTATATGATATAAATGTAGTATATCCCACATTGGTGCTCAAATAATGGATATATATAGGTTATATTTAAAAAAAAGTAATGGAATTTTTGAAATTTTTTATTTAATTAATATTAATCATCTTTAAGTTTTCAAATTAATGAATTTGTATCATTCTAAAATTCCATGACATTTCAAATATTTAATTTTTAATTGTATGTTTATTTAATCATGTTCTAGGATGTGAACTAAAATTATATTATGTTCATAAAAAAATTAAATTGTAATACCTCAAAAAATACTTAATCATAAATGATATGGTTCATTCGACATTTCATTTATGTGAATTTTGATTCTGTTTATCTAAATAAATTTTACGTTTTGATAAAAATTTCATAATTGAAGAATTCAGTTGAAACATAATATATTTATAAACATTACTGATATTATAAAAACATGAATTATTATTTGAAAAACCTTGTTTCCCAACTGTGTTTATTAAATTAGAAATATATATTATTTTACTTGGTATTGAGGTTCTTAAGATCACTTTATGTGCTGAAAATATGGATTATATATTCATAATGATTATGAAAACATGAATCTAAAAAAGAAATGTTCACTTAATTAGATCACCAGGTTTAGGTTTAAATTTCATTTTTACTCAAACCTTGACTTTGTTAATTTATTGATGAATACATTTATAGACGCATAATAAAAATTATCAATGAAATCCTTTTAAGCTAAAAATAATGTAACGTCAACTGAATTTATTGAGTAAATATATACTTTTCATGAGGATTTCATTGTATTGAAAATATCAAAGTATGATATATATATATATATATAATTGTAGATATTCGAAAATAATACATATATGATGATTTATGAATCGTATAATTATGGCCTTGTTAATATAAATTGATGTCATTGGGAATATTATCATGAATAAATTATGATGGAAATACCATGAAAAATGAAATGAAAAATCATGGAGAAACATAAGAAGAAAAATATTATTTATATATCTGATGATGGTCTATAATAGAAATTATATATTAAAATTATATTTTTCTAAAATATCTATTTAAACCCTTCTCTAGATACCAATTTAACATACAGTGAGTGTTATAAATTACACATTCACTCTAGTTTGAAATATGTTGTTCTAAATGATATTAATATCTCTAGTTTTGGGGATTATATTTATATACTATTTTTAAATTACATTAGTAGATAATAGTATTTGGGGATGTGAATATAGTATCGAAACATTGGATTTATGAATTGATTGATTTTATCAATTTTTTATGGCAATGAATTTCTAACCTAAGATAATTTCCTAATATTTAAAATGGGTAAAATTAGAAATGGTTTCATTATTAATAATTTCATGGATTATTTAACAAGGTTACCACTAAATAAAAAATATGATTGTCATTATTGAATAATATAGAAAAAATTATTCAAACATCACACACATCTAAGTGACATTTAATGTGAAGAAATCGGAAAATCTATACATAGCACATGTTTTAATGATTCTTTTCTACCATAAAAGATAGTCTTGTTTTTAAATACATTGTTTACACCATTACATTAAATAAGTATTTTTTAATATGTTGGAAACACTACAAATATGAAAGGATCATATAATCCCTAGATATAATCTCAAAATGGTTTTTATAAAGATATTTTAATTTTCAAGATTATGTGGTATTTGTATGATGGTCAATAGACGAATATAATATAGTCAATTATTCTAAAATAATTACATTCATCATGGGTCAATTTGGATGGATTATTTACAATTATACTGTAAAATACCATGCTAATAGAAATTATTATTTGATGAAGTGGGTGGGTGAAATCATTCTGAATGTCAATGATTTTTTTTATGAAATAAACGAAAAGTGAACATTCAGAACCCTTATAAAATAATATTAACATAAAAATACATAAGATATCAATTGACAATTCTAAAAAACATTACAGTATTATAATAATTTAAACTATATAATCACAATTTAAATTTCATTTTATTCATTTTAATGTCTTATTTTATGTGACCCTTGATGTGATACAATATATTATCCCTTGTATGAATGTTTTATTTAATCTTTATTCATCACTAATTGAATCATCATGTCAAGATGTTATGATGTTGGAAGATTCATTAATTATTCAAAACGTTATTATAAAAATGATGTAATCTCTTAATTATTTGATTGAATCCACCATTGAAACATTTATAGTGAAAACCTCTTCTAAAATTTATTCATTTGATTGATGAATTATCTCGATAAAATTTTATTTAATGATTTACACCTTTCCTATTTCCTTCATGAAACCATAAATATGCTTAATTTGGAAAATTATATATTGGATTCTTTATTAACCATGTGAATAGATGATTTAGATATGCAATTGGGATCGTATCATTCTTATAATCCTTCATTTATTAGGGATGGATCATATTTAATTTCAACATGAGTATACAATTGAAAAATATTCTCATCACAATGGGTTAGTTATTACACCTCATCATTTATAGCCTCTTTGATTTCACCACCTTTAGGTTCCAACAAATATGACCATTCCTAAATATAAATTTAATTTTAAATAAACCTATAGAACAGAAAATATATTTTGGTGGTTATTGGTTTTTGTATATTAAAATAGTAGTCTCATAACCACATTCATTTCCCTTTTCATAAGAGATAAGTAACACAGTAATAATTTCCTTTCATCACATTCCACAAGAAAAACCCAATGGGAACTTCTGCTTGATGATTCTTATCCAAATATAAAGAAGACTGTGATTAAAATTATATTATTCTGGTATATGGTTAATAGTGGTACATTGAAATAGAAAATTATATTTTCCTTGGTGGGATAATTCTATTCAACCTTATAATATCATAATAGAACTCCACATTATCATTCAAATCATTAAGTATATTATGAATTATAATACAGGTAGGGGATATTATACATCAAATACTAGGGATAGACCAAGAGATACCAACATTTAATAAACATTTTCATTGTGACATTATAATTCCTTTGGAATCGTAGAATGGGTAAATATGGGAATAGTAAAGGCTGATATACTACACATTGATTTCCAAAATAAGTTTTATAATCTTACTAGATTTGCTAACCATGGATCCTACAAGATTATTTTAATCAATAAGAACATAATTAAATCCATAGTACCCCATTCCATCATCATTAGACTATCTAACACCCCCTTTAATCACAATTATGTATTAAAACTAATATTTACTTCATTAAATATGAAAATCCCCAAAATATTAGACTAATAGTGTGTTCCTGCTCATATGATAGCTTCGAGATGAATACTATTACTAGAAGAAGAATTGAAAAAAATCAAAATTAAATTAAATTTTTTTATATTATCATACTAACCCTCTATTTCTCAAAATAAATTATATGTTGAATGTTAAAATATTGTTATTAAAATATGGATGTAGTGTAATTTATTTAACCAAGGTTTCTATTCCCTAATCTGAACTTATAAATAAAATATTAATATTACCAATTAACATGATTATATATGGGTATTTTAATGGGTGTGTATATTTTTTTATATTGATCAAAATAACTATTAAGTTAGAGTCAAATTCTAAATGAAATACATGTATAATTTATGTAAATAAGAGTTTATATTATTAATTAAATAAGGGGTTATAGACTATACAATGATCAACTTGTCTTCCAAAAAACAGTTGAATAGATTCCAAAAGTAAATAAATAACACCACATATTTATTTTGACGACCTAATGATTCATTGTAAAATATGTCGAAATCAATGATGGAGTTATGCATCCATTCATTAAGATCAGTCCATGAGAATTCATAAAGAAAAATATCATATTTAAAGTTAGAATGGGTGACTAAGAGAGATGGAAAACCCATAAAATACATTCTATAATTTAAGGCACAACATGATCAATGGATTGTGGGAAGGTAGAAAAGGTAAAATAATAGAATGATTAGATTTTTATCATTATTTAGAGAGAAACCCACCCCCCCAAACTCAGGTATGTAGGTTGTCATGATGGTGGGATTAGGAAAAATACGAGAGAGTGTGCTAGTGTCATGAAACAAGCATAAGTGACGCATTCTTGAAAAAAATTAATTTAATAAATGAATTATTATTATATAGATTGGTATATATTAAAGAGACTACAAATAGAACATCCATTTCAATTAGAAATATAATCATTCCTATTAGATTATTTTATTCAATAATGACAAAAACTTTTTAGTTTTGACAGATACATGATTATTTTTTCTCTGATGTATAATAAATTTAATTAATGCTATTATATATATATTTTCATCAATGAATATAATTGATGATGAGGATGGGGATTTTTTGGAAAATGGCTGAACTAATAATCACGGAATCTATGTTTATTACACCCAAGAGTTAAGATATAATATATATTTATAGATATTATTTTTCTGGTTAATGTAAAAGTCTCACATTGAAGTTTGAGAAGTAATATGATATAATGTTTTATAAAATATATTTAATTGAATAAACTATTATTATATTTTGGATCTTACATGATTATAAAATTTATTTAATATATATTATATATGTCACATTATAGATTATTTATTCCAATGGATATTAAATTATTTTTATATTACTATAGTATATTATTTTTTATATGAAATAATATTGTCATAATCCAATAATAAACCCTAAAATATTTATTTCAATTTCTTATTAATATTATTTCATTATTATATTATATATGATTTTTGAATTAAAGTAATGAAAATTATTATAAGCGATAATATATAAATTGAATTGTTTCTCAGACTACCATTCTATATCTATGGAATAAATTCAATAGTTACATAAGGGATGGGTCATCTGGGTTATGGGTTGTTCCACTACCTTGATTCCATTTACTCTATCTCCTAGTATTCAATGGGGGGTAAAAAGATTATGTTCAATTTTATGCTCTCAATTGATTCATTTTGAAAGTGATCACACTATTCCAATGTCAATTATTTATATTATTTTTTAATATTTTATATAAATGATTGTTAATAATAGAATTGTAATTACTGAACAAGAGTGATGATTATGTACCAATAATCAAACTGATAGATAAGTGGAGAAAAATAATAATTATATGGTGTGTGTATTTTATTTCCGAAAATATAGGTAGTTTTTCCGTGACCTATTATTAATTTTGATTTCAACTTAATGATTAAATATATTATTATGAAATGTGTGAATTTGGTTTCATATAATTTTGAGTACTCATATTAGTGATTAACATAGTAAATTGTGGATTTGGCTGAAATAAATAAAATATTTGATTTTTAAATCATTTGATTTCATTCAAAATATTTTTTAAAATATGTTATTTTTCATAAGTTAATTTATTATTTCTAATATGTTTATTTTTCTCTTTTATAATATAAAATAATGGATGAATTAAAATTTATTAGGGGAATTAAATAATTCATATAGATAATAAGTATCTGAGAATTGTTACAAAAAAACAAAAAATGAATAATATTTTAAAAAATATAGATTATATGTGGATGTTTCTTAGTATATAATATAATATGGGGTGGATAGAGAGTGTATTAACACTCAAATTGATTATGATACATAACATATTATTTTATGATCTCATTAAACAATTTTTTAGATTTATTACTATTACCCATGAATATCGTAGTTCTAATATTGATTTATTTCTTGTATTTATTTTTATCATTAAATGGATTTAATTATTTTGGTAATCATTAGTATAAAATCATTTCACATAACTAAATTGAATTATTTGACTTAATTTTATAATGTCAGGTTATAATATGTTTAATATCAATTTTTTATATGTGTTTTATATAATGTATAAAATAAATAATACATAGATATACATTAGAGTTTTCCAATGATAGAATAAATATAATTTAATTTAAACTTCACAGTCATATAAATTTCATTTGGAAAAAATATCAAAAGATTAAATACAGTAAAAATATAATTTTTAATCTATCATGGATTATATCACTTTGATTCATAGAATGTAAATTTTATGTTATGTCATGGTTAATTAGATAATGTATCTTCCCTAGGATTTATTGATCTTGGTCACCTATTTTTTGTTACATTATTTACTAAATTATTTGAAATATTCAATTATAATTTGGTATCATTTTCTTAGTATTATTATCTTATAAAAATTTTGATTTATGTCTTATAAAGTTTTTTTAAAATTTAATAATATTTGGATTTAGAATTTTCAATATCCTTGGATTTTTTTATCTAATTTGAGAAGTTTGAATCATATATAAATCATGTATTTATATAATTGAGATTTGGTAATTTTGTTTAGTACTAATTTGTCTAATTTTTTATTATGTTTTATTCATATGTTATTCATCATTTATAAAATCATTAAATCGACTTAATTCTTCTTTGATTCTTATCCTAAAAGACTATAAACATGGTAAATAGTTGAATAAAAACATATTTTATGTGAATACATATTTAAATATGAATTTAATTCAATATTACAACATTAATGATACTTAATAATGCATAAAAACATATCAAGGAGATGAATCATATAAAAATTGAATATAAATCAAAATCATTATTCACATTAAATGGAACATTACATTATATTTAATTAAATACATGTCTTATATTCCATGTATTATTATATGAAAAGAATTATTGGATCCCTTAAAATTCATTGAAATTAACTGGTATAGTAAATAAAAATGCTTAATATCATTAAAGAATGAAATCCAAAGGATCATAAACGTAGTTAAGATCATTTATTAATATAAATAATATTATTAGGTAAAAATATGTATTTAATAGATAAATAAATATATAAAATCATAATGTCAATTTAATGAAACTATATGTGTTAGAAGATATAATCGGAAAAATTTTATATTGTTTAAATGTGGTCATATATTAGTTATTTCTACCATTATATTATTTTAAATTTGGAAAGTGTATAATTTTGGTAAACATGATACTTGTTCAGAGTGTATGATATATTTTTTTTATAAATAAGGTTTAATATGATTATATTGTGATATAATTCCATTATATTAATTTCATTTTAATAAAATATATTATTTTGGAATATAATAAAAATATAATAATTGAAATGGGAAAATAAATTTGATTCTAGTGATATTTTTTCATCAATATACAAATTTTAGTATTTATTTGAAATTATTTTCTCTAATTATATGTCATTAATGAATATATTAATTTTAATGAATTATTTATATATGTTAAATTCTAAAAATTTATTTTTTTCACTAAAATAATAAATGACGCTAAATTAATTAATAACAAAAAAGAGTACAAATCTAACTATTCGTAAATATTGGAATATGTTTTCTTAAATTTTTTTATTTTATATTCTTAATTTTCTTAATATTTTTATATTGGTTTATGAAATATAATAAAATATGTTGTTTATATAAATAATCAAATGATATACAACTAATGTAATAAAAATTAATTAATTATATATATGAATTCAACAAATTTTTGTTACAATGATACAAATTAAATGGAATATTGTTGTTTTATATGATAATTTTGACTTAATAAATAAAATATATAAATATTTAATAATGATCAAAAATTAAATCATTTCATCAAAATAATTTAAAATAGGTAGTAAATCAAATAATAAATTCTATAGTGTATTGACTATGTATTAGTCTACTTGTTTGGAAGAACATATTTTCTAAAAATCGATTTTAGGAGTTATAAATTCATCATTTCAACATTAATTTTTAACTCTTATTGAATCTTAATTCAAAATAATAGATTCCACAATTTAAATAATTATGAAAAAATTATTAAATCATGTAAATTTATATTTTAAAAAAATATAAAGTTAAGAATTTAAAAGTTAACATTTTATTGGACCTTATGAAATTTTCAATAATGTTGGATCAGTCACCTACCAAGTAGCTTGGCCTCTAATTTTATTTCAGGTACACAATGTTTTTCACATTTTGATTTTTAGAAATATTGTGCCAGATTCATCTCATGTTTTGTGCCAAAAAGCAGTTCAGATGGAAGAGATCCTTTCTTATAAAGAGAAAAATGTTCAAATCCTTGATCAAAGAGATAAAATATTTTGGAATAAGGTAATCTAACTATTAATGGTTCTGTTCTGAAACAACATGGTTGAAGAAGGAACATGGGAATCAGAAAATACTATGTGAGAAAGGTACCCTCACTTGTTTAATAAGTAAATAAAATTATGAGAATGAAATTTCAAGAAGGTAGGGAGAATGTAACAACCTATGTATTTAAAAATAAATTTACATGCATGAAACATTATTTTATGTATATATTAATAACTATTCATTAAACATAATATATCTTCTTCTATGATTTGAATTTCAAAAAAACTATCATTTACGATTGTGATCAATAAGTTATTTAATGTATGATAGAACCAACTTGTTTCTTTGAATATTAACATACCCTTATGAACAGAAATATGACCCTTATGAAAAATAAATTATAAAATTATTTTATTTTATTATTTTTATAATATAATGAGATGTTTATTAACATTTCAATGTGTTCAAAAATGAGTTATAGATTTAAAAAATTTAATTTTGAATAAATAAGGATTTAAAAAATTAATAATATTTAGAAAAATATGTTTAAAAAGTGGTGTTAATTTTTTAATTATAAACATCAAGGTATTGATATGGATAATTTTTGGTATTTTTCGAAATTTTACATTTTTTATGAATAGTAAAATATGATAAATTCTAATAAATGCTAAATACATTATTTAGAGTAACATAGGTAATGAAAGTATAATTTTAGTCAACTTGGTTTCAAATCACATAAAAGTATTATAATTTGTGATCACATGGATTAGTATTATTCATAGTCTTGAGAAAAAATATTAAAATATTGATTAAATAATGTAAAATCTATCCTCTTCTCTACTATAAATACCACCCATATTCTATTCTTCCTCTCACACCTCTTAATCCCTTAACATTGCATATGTTTCTTATAATACCCTACCACAAGATCATAATAACTTTCAATTCCTTATAGTCTCACAAAAAAGCCAAGACCAAAGGCTTTATGGAGGATCTCAAGGGGAAAAGATCAAGAGGTAAGAATCATCCTCCTTTTTAATGTTTTTTGTTGTTCAATTCCCCTATATTATTATACGCTATTCCCAAGACATTATCCAAGAGGTATTAAATCAATATATTTTTATATATTTTTCATGTTATAATTTTCATGTAAAAAAATCATTAACATTCTTCATATCCCTTCCCAATTATTCTAAAAATTAAATCGACATCTGAGATGTGTCAATTTTCTAAAATCATGGATGATGTGTTATCAATTTCAATTACATCCTTAAAATATTATCATAAAAACTATAATAATGGTTGAAATAGAATTAAATTTTATTATTTAACATATATTATTTTCTAAAATTAAATTCCATGCATGACACTAAATTATGTAATGAAACAATTTCATGATTATCATGGAACCACCAAAATTGATCTAAATAAATTTATTAATGTTTTACTAAAGAATAATCATCATATATGATAAATATTGATTGATAGTATACATATATATTATGAAAACAAATTAATTTTGTTCTCATTACACTTCTAAAATTTCATTTCTAAACGATATGAAAATCAAATACAAAATGACAATGCAAATCATGTTAAGAACCAACCTAGAAAAATGGAAGGAACAAAATATTAATAAATAAATTGAAAAATAATGTTCTACAATGATTATATAATGTGTAATAAACATAAATAAGAATCATTATGTTATTCAATAAAAAACTTTATCCATTATACATGATGTTTAAATAAGTTCTATGTAAAATAAACATGAGGTAATGGACTTCATAATCCAATATGAATTTTTTGGGATAACCTTAAACATAATTAATTATGGGATATTAAGATTATTTTTTTGATGTGTATTTGTTAATATTACTTTTAATTATATATACTTTTAGTATATATATATATATACTATTAATTATATTAACTTTTCACATCATTTATATAACAATTGTAAGGGATGTTCCATTAAAAACACTATTTAAACCTTTAGTTTTACCCAATTTCAAGTGAATTATTTTAAGAAATTATTCATTATTTATGATTATGATATGGTTATTGGGAATTTTGTCTGATGAAGTTTGGGACCAATATATCTGTCCAATTTATTTGGTATGTGTATGTCAGAACTCAGATGTATGGTTACCCCATGTGTTATTACGATGGTTACCCAATAAAGTAGTTGTGAATGTTACATTGTACGGTAGCAGTGATGGTAACTAATTATAAGTTAGTCGAGGGGCTTACTAGATTATGTATGTAATTCCCCCAAGATACATTTATGGTTATATTTTTTTGAATATGTTTTGTGTAAATATCATGGAAATATCAAGTTTCATAAAGTTTATATGGGTTACATGATTATATAACTAATTCCCCCATGATACCTTTATAGTTATATTTTTTCTATATGTTTTGATTGAATATCATGGAAATATCAAGATTCACAAAGTTTACATGGGTTAAAACTATGACTTTTTAAAAAAATATTTCATACATTACAACTATTCAAGGAATAAAGTTTTACTTCCTTATTTTTATATCTCTTTCTGATATTGTTGTGACGATCCAATGTTTTTAAATTGAAATCACAGGTTATAATGACTTGTAAGATAAATATGGAATCCATGTTATATTTGAAAATTATTTATCATGGAAAAAATATTTTATTTTAAAAGTTAAATACTTCGGAAGAAATGGATACTATTTTTTTGGGTATCTGCACTATATAAATGTGGAATAATGGGTATGTGTCATATCCAAATTCTCTAAAAATCTATAATTGATAAGATAAAAAATGTTTAAGGAAGTGATATCTTGACTAAAATTCCTGAATATGAAATATAATAAGGTCAAGTCCATATAAAAAACCTAAAATACCAATATAAGGAAAAATGACCTAGGGAATCTTTTAAACATGTGTAGAAATAATAATAAGAAATTTTCACCAAAACAAATGACCCATAACCCATGTATTTCATGATTTAATTGAAATTTAACATTTAATAGTTTAATCATATCATTAAAATAAGATGGTTATTCAGAGAAATTTCATTTTCAACACTTGAAAATGAGGATCAGTTCAACATGTTTAGGGAGCCAGTTTACCCCAAAAATATCCGTGTAAAAAATTGTAATTTAACCCTTCAATAATTACCTTTAAATTTTAAAATCCTAGGAATAAAAAAATTTATCTTATTTAAAATAATTAAATGTTGTTTTCAAAGGCATGTTCAACGTCACAATGTTGGAATTAATTACTCCAAAATTATTCATATTAATATTTATTTTGAAAAAATGAAATAAAAATATTAATAATATTAATTTAACATAAGAAGTATACTTATTTTTTATTTTATTAATTTTAAAACCCTTATTATTTTCATGTAATTCATTTATAAAATCAGAAGAACATTGATCTTTAGTTGTGCGGACTATAGCCTCCATGAAGAGCCATCTCCAGTTTTTCACCATCACATATTGTTTCTAGTAATAATTATTGAATTGAAGAATAAAAGTAAAATATATAATATAATTATTAATATTTTTATAGATATTGTAATCCAACCTCAATTATTCTCAATCATAGGTAAATGAAAACATTTACTTTGCATTTTGAGGACTATCTCTTCTATTATGTAATATTTTTACTTATTTTAATGACCATGTGTTTTATCAATGTAATTACCTTATTATAATTATGACTTATATTATAATAATAATAGGATGAACAATGAAATATAACAATATGTAACTATTAAGGATAATTTTTCTTCTTAGATGTTTTTTATTTTGAAAATCTAACAAAAACATTTATGATAAGTATGATGTTTGGCATCCGATTGGACAAACATAATTTATCATGAATAATAACCTACCCTTATGAACATTAACCAACTCTTATGAATAGTAATATGACCCATATGATTATTAAATAATCAAAAATAATTTAAACCTCACCCATGAATGATTAAATAGAATTTAGGCATATTATAAGTGATAATATGACCATATTAATAATATTTGTTTTGTAAGTCATCAATAATACATTATATTTTATAAATAAATTTAAAATAAAATTAATTTCCTTAAAATGTTTTCATAAATTAACAATTCTATGACTATAGGTTTTAAAATAATTTTATAAGACCTAATGTATTTTTTTTGAAGCATTATAAATCAAAAAAAATATTAAAAAAAATATTTTTCATATAGATTATGATATTAATTAAAAAATAATTTACTCATTTTTAGGACATTATTTTTGAAAAAAGGACATATTTGTTTTATTCTACACATTTAGAAATGGTTAGGGTGAATTTTTTGGGGGTTTTCTGAAAAACTAGAATTTTTGGTGAATGGAAAAATATATTAATTTACCATAAATATATTATAATTCAAATCCAATATTTCTGGTATTACAAGTTATGTAGGCACCCAAATCCCAAAATCACATAACCACTTCACTATTTTGGTCATGGAATAATCAATATTTCTTATCTTGGCGGAAATTATTAAACAAATTATTAAAATATTAAAAGACCCCCTCTCTCATCCACTATAAATACCACCCTTCACACCCTCATTTCCTCACACATCTGAAGCTTCGATATTTTTCCAAATTTGACCCAAATAAATTCCATATCCCCTACATGAAGACTAGTAGAAAATGTGTTCATCAAAAGACCATGCCTAGATTTTTTAAAGGAATATCTTAAGAGGATTAATCAAGAGGTAATTCCACTCTCTTCCTCCTTCCATTTTTCATTCAAATTTCATTTATATTATCCCTTTATTCTAAATTTCTATTATCTAAATTTTATGATAACTCCATTAATATTGATATACTGGTATTATATCATGTTAATTTTAAATTAATCACTATAATCCTCCATTCCTCTAATTGTTAATAAAATGAAATTGTTGTTAGTGAGGTTTTATTTTCAATTAATCATGTGCGTCACACCACAATTTTCCTTAATATCATGCAAGTCTGTAAAAAAACAATATAATGGAGGAAAAAATATATTAAAGTTCATATTTTATCCCCTTTTATGTTCTGTATCTACTTTACATAGATGAAACTATGTTATAAAATACACAAAAGTTGTTGTGGTCAAAAAACAAACCAAATTTACAAAAAATATTCATCATTAAATTTTATCGAATAAATCGTCTTCATGGTATATAACCAAATTCATTATAAGATAATTTTTATCGTTTTAATTTCACTAATATTACCTATTAACAAATCTGGTTGTTGAACCACATTTCATATGATCATTTTTTCATGGATACAAGTGAAACATTCATAAAAGGTAAAGAAAATTAACACTCCTAAACAATGAATTTATGCTTTATAACGCACCAAAAGGACCATATAAGAACTTAATCAAAACCATAGTAAAAAATATTCAAGTATAAACGGTTATTAAATATCTAATTTTTTATTTTAATTTCATTATACTGGACAATAATTTGAAAAAATTGATCGGATACAAGGTAAGGGGAAATTCATGAACCCATCATTCGTTCTCTGGGTTCTCCCAATATCACTCCATGTTTGGTTTAGAATATCTGTAAATATCATTAATTAATAATTACCATACATTTTCTAGGATATAAATGTTATTGAATAGATTTTTTGAAAAAACCCAATGTTTTCAAATATAACTCTTCTTTCAAATAAACAAACCCTTTTTACTTCTTGAATATTTTTTCACTCTTCACACATGGATAATGGTTCTATGTCAAGATTGGTATTCCCTCTTTATTTTGAAAACTGAATCATAAAAATGTATGATTTGTTATGTGAAACCCATTTCATTAAACGGGTTATGTTATGTTAAAGTTTAACAAATTTTAATGTGTCTTGCATTATAATATAAATGTTATGATGTGATAGGTTCACCCAGAATTATACAGTGATCCAATGTATTGGTTAAAGTGATGAATCTTGGGAGTAAAATAAAATTATGTGTGAAAATGTTTCTATCATTGTTTAAAACAATTTGTGGTAGATGAACTCCAAGACATGGTGTTTTATTTTTATGAATTTAAATATTCCAAGTATTTTATTAATGATTCCCCTCGTGTTCATGTTCATTTCCCTATGTTTTGATTATGCACACCCATTGTTATTTTGTTCATATTTATCCACTCACTGGACTTTTAGATCACCCATTTCTAATGTATATCATCAAGTGATTACATGTATTAATGAGAGATCAAAATCCAATAAGAAGTTAGAGAAGTATGTGTTAAATAAATATTTATGCTTGATGTTTTAAATGTTATGCGATGTCTTAGTTTTACAAAGACACTAAACCTATGGATCCTCAGGGTGTAATAATATTATATTGTTTATCATTATAATGATGTAATAGTAATGTCTGAAATGAAAGGGTATTTCTAGAATGTAGATGTGGCAATGTTTAGTTAATTTGGGAATTAGGATTAGTGAACCCTTGAGAAAATCTCTAGTATAAGACAAAATAAAAATAACCACAAATGAATTGGGTTCCATAAGATATGTTTATTGTTTAAATTTAATTGATGAATTTTTTATTTTATAAAAATTGATGTCTTATGTTTGGTTATATCCTTTTCTATTTCAAAAAATTGTGTGAACCATGTTAAATAAGGCCAACACCCCAACTGAGGGTTAATGAAATGTTTTCTCGAACAACATCCCCAATGATAACAGATTTTGATTTTAATCCATTATGTCTATTCATCATCAAATATTTCATGTTATTAACAATAAACATAAGAATGGGGAACATCCTTTTTCAGCAAAGAGGGAGCGACTGCCTATCATGTTTTTAGATAACAACGACCGCTGATGTTTAGTGGATCATCGATGCACTAGTTGCGGATCAGCAGGTCAAATACATGGAAAAGATATTTTTGTGGTTTACTATTATGAGAAATAGATGATGACACTATTTGATTATAATATAGATTGGGGGGTAAATCAATGGTGGGATTTTATTAGAAACACCAGGTCAATGGAGGAAATTTGAAGGATTGAATGAGAATACATTAAGGTTTTGTTTGATAACAAGTATATCCCATGAAATATTCTTACAAAGATGGAGAGATAATTAACATAGATCAAGAAAAATGAAGGATAATATTTCACAACCTACGAGTCCTAGAGGGTAATTGACATTAGTAGCCACCAAAGCCAATGGAGCAAGGGAAGGCGCATTAAATCAATACTACAAAAGTGGAGAAAGATAATGAAGACATACATGATACACTTATTATTCACTAAATAATAATAATAAAATTTGTTTCCCATTCGACACATTCCATTGTATCTTGATAGTTTTCTTGAAATATAGAATCAAATAACCTAAACCATGATATAGGGAAATTTGTAAAAACACCAAGTGGTGCAATAATTTCAACTCATGTTTTTTTTCTATTATTGTAATATGATAGATTATTCTTCCAGAAAATCTTTTAATACATCCCATGTTGGAATTCTATGATGTAATGTGAATGTATTGCATATCATTATATAGATATCATATAATCTTTTCAGAAAAGGAAATATTTGTTCAAATTCTGAATCATCCCATGATCATCTACAAATGCAAAAAAGATCTCGTATATCCATTTTGTAAGAACCCAGTTTTTGCTGCATAGGACTTTGGAATATTCTTGATGATATTCCAGAGCAGCACCTTTAGACGACGTGCAATTCCGAGCCTCAGTGTGGCCGGAATTAAATTTTCAGTGCGTTCACACTAGAAACGCCAAAAAATGGTATAACTCCTAAAAAGTGATCTGGATCAAAGATCCGAGTGTACGGATGGGTCCGAAATGGGGTGTATACCCTAGGAGAGACATGAAACATGTCGGCGCGGGATTTTAGGAACCCTCGCTCGCTTTCAGAACATTAAACGGATAAATTAATTAATTAATTTATTCGTTTAATGGTGAAACTCACGTATCTATTAAAAGGTTGATCAGATTGGAAAACAGAAGGCACCATTGAGTTCGGAGTATGCCTTTTACCCTAGGAGAGGTGAAGTCACATGGGGTATGACACGTGCTTCCCGTGTCTAGCTTCTCGTGGTGGGATGAGTCTACTCTCATGCTATGGGCAGCGAAGACTCAAGTAGAAGTTCATCTTCTCACCATTTCCATCTCCATATGTCTGGACGAGTCTACCACATTTCTTTTTTTGGGTTGAGATGGACTCTCTACTAGTATTCTATTGCACTTTCGGTTGTACTCCCTTACTTTTCCTTGTTCGGTCTACTGCTCACCCTTCGGTGCCTCCTTTGTTACTCCCTCAATCCTTCGGGGTATCCTACTGAATATTTTTATACTCACCCCTGCTTGGGCTTTTCCCGCACTTAGTGCGCCCTTTCATACGATGGACATGTGGAGTGTGACTTCATAGGATCTTAGGAGCTTGGGAGCTTGGTCCGCGTGTGGTGGTCGGAGTCGGGTTACAAGTGGGGGACCCTTCCCGTTGTTTACTTATTGTTCACATGTTTCCGGGTTGTGGAACTTTTCTGGTTTGGCGTGTACTTTTCCCCTTTTTCCTTTTCAGCACATTACTTATACTTCTTAGAGGTCGATGCACATTTGTGGTATATATATAGCAGTTTCCCTTTTATTTATTTTCCTTTACATTACTCTGCACTTTTTCGTTGAGTGTGCTGCGTGTGTGTGTATAGGTACTTAGGCAAAGGCCTCCCCGAGTTGTTGTGCCTTCAGCACTGGTCACCAGCCCCTGGCCTATGGAGGCATGCTTGGGGTAGTTGTGGCCTGAGCCTGGGTGGGGTCGGGTCATGAAAAAGTGGTATGAGAGCATGTTTTGTTCCTTGGGACGTTGTGCGGACGTCCCTAAAAGAGGAATTGGTTGGAAATTAGGGCAACATTGTTAACGTGTCTCGAGAGAGACTCCCACTCCAGGGAGCTCAGTGATGGTGTGACGACCAACGTATGCATTCACTAGGACCTTGATTATCTTCTTGTCGACTCAGCATGCTGAGACACCTCTTTGAGGGAAAATTTTGTTTGTGCATCATATAGGATATAGTCTTTGACTGTCCATCTTGAGTCAGCTCCCCATCATTGTTGTTGTGGTATATACATATATGTTCATCTGACCGTGACACTCCTTGATGATTTTCAGGATTTCTCCCCTAAGACAAATAGGCAGGATAAAAACTTTGGTTCGTGACGACGACCCTATGAGCTACGAGGCCACAGTCCAGGACCAATCATGCGAGCCCCTTTCTCTGGGTGGGCCATTAGCAACACCCCCACCTGTTGAGCAGCAAGCAGTTTTAGCAGAGCAGGCTTAGCTTGAGCGCAGTTTGAGCGCACTCCGTGAGTTCCAGCGGCAGAGACCGCAGAGGTTCAGTGGTGATCCAGACCCTCGGGCAGTAGAGGTTTGGATAGATGCAGTGGTTCGCCTTTTTATTCTTGTGTAGATGCCGGCTGATCAGAGAGTGGCTTTGGCCACCATCATTTTTCATGGAGTAACTTGGTGTTGGTGGATTTGGGTGACTCAGTTTCTTGACGATTCATCTCCTTCTTCGGGTGATGTTCAGTGTTGTTCCGTGAGGTGTTTTTCCCCTCCTACTTGCACTCCAACCGGATTCAGGCGCTCCTGCAGTTTCAGCAAGTAGGGATGACGGTGGCCGAGTACGCGACTAGTATCGCAGACCGTGCACGCTTTTACCCAGACTTGGTCCATGAAAACAACCTCCGAGCGTGGATGTTTGAGAAGGGTCTCTGCTGAGAGATTGGTACTGTCATAGTACCCTTGGGTATTTTCACATATGCCAGGGTGCCTGAGCTGGCGCTGGTGACAGAGGCCTTCCTATAACGTTCTAGAGTTGGTGGTGGCAGCAGGTAGCGTCGTGATCGGAGTAGCGGCCAGAGAGGTAGTGCTAGTAGAGGAGCAGGAGGAGCTGGTTTCGGGGGATCAATTTACGAGGTCTTCCCATCACCACTAGGCAGTTCACTTCAAGCTACGAGATCTGACAATTGGGACTGTGGACAGCCGCGAGCATTGGATGTCTATGATCCTGCAGAGCATTAGGTGATAAGAGGTTCGCTCTATAGCTCTTCGACTTTTTGCAGTAGAATTGTTAGACTCTATGTGTGGAATACTTTCCTCCCTGCTCCTTTCTTGAGGTGTTACCAAGGTGACGTGGGGCATCAGTGTAACCTTGTGTTGGTATGATAAAAGGGTGTGTGACCTTTTTCATTAGTCGATGATGATGACTACATCGCTCTCCAAGCGTGTGAGAGAGTCTTGGTTGAGAGTCATCGACTGTGAAATCTTGTGTGACCAGATATCCTTTCGTGTTTCACCATAAGGATATTCTGAAGGATGGAATTACTGGGCCTTGTTCCAGGTGCGGGCGGTGATTCCAGTCGCAGCGTGCGACACAAGGGTTCGGTCGGGGAGGTGAGCTACCCCCAAGAGCCTTCGGTCCATTTGAAACTGTGAAAAGGGATGGCGAGGTTCCCTACCGCCTTGCCCTAACCCCAAAGTCTAGGGTGGGTGAACTACATCGGCAAGGGCTGACCTCACTTGAACAGATCAATCCTTTGGTCTGTGTGCGGTGGCGCAGAGCTGTGCGAGTGTTCTTGTGGGTACGGAAGAGCCCCGTGTGGGCATAATACCCTGTGTTTCTCCCTAGTTTTTCTTTTTGGGGATGAAAATCTTGATGGAGTGAATGATATAAGAACCCATTTTATGCTGCAAAAGTCTTTGAAATATTTTTTATGATATTCCAAAGGAACACCTTCAGACGGCGTGCAATTCTGAGCCCCGGTGTGGCCGGAATTGAATTTTCAGTGTGTTCACACTGGAAACACCCAACAAATGGGATAACTCCAAAACGGTGATCCAAATCAGAGATCCGAGTGTACTAATGGGTCTGTAATGGGGTGTTTACCCTAGGAGCGACATAAAACATATTAGGGGCGGGATGTTTGGACGCCTCGTTCGCTTTCAGAACGTTAAATGGATAAATTTATTAATTAATTTATTCGTTTAATGGTGAAACTCAATTATCTATTAAATGGTGGCTCAGATTGGAAAACTGAGGTCACCGTTGAGTTTGGAGCATGTCGTTTAACCTAGGAGAGGCAAGGATGTGGGGGGTATGCCATGTGATTTCCGTGTCTAGATTCTTGTGGTGGGATGAGTCTACTCTCCTACTATAGGTAGCGAAGACTCGATGAGAAGTTCATCTTCTCACAGTTTCCAGCTCCTTGTGTCTGAACGAGTCTACCACCTTTATTTTGATGGGTTTAGCTGGACTCTCTACTAGTATTCTAATGCACTTTCTGTTGTACTCCCTTGCATTTCCTTGTTCGATCTACTGCTCACCCTTCGGTACCTCCATTGTTGCTCCCTCGATCCTTCGGGGTTTCCTACTGAGTATTTTTATACTCACCCCTGATTGGGCTTTGCCCGCACTTGGTGCGCCCTTACAGAAGATGGATAGGTGGAGCGTGACATCAGAGGAGCATAGGATATTGGGAGCTTGGACCGAATGCGGTGGTCGGAGTCGGGTTCTAGGTGGGGGACCTTCAAGCTGTTTACTTCTTGTTCACCTGTTGCAGGGTTGTGGCACTTTTCTGGTTGGGCACGTGTTTTCCCCTTTTTCCTTTTCACCACTTTACTTTTACTGTTTAGAGGTCGATGCACATTTGATGTATATATATACCAGTCTCCCTTTTCTTTACTTTCCTTTACTTTACTATGAACTTTTTCATTGAGTGTGTTGTGTGTGTGTGTACAGGTACTTAGGAAATGGCCTCCACAAGTTGTTGTGCCTTCGGTGCTAGTCTCCAGCCCCTGGACTATGGAGACAGGCATGGGGTAGTTGCGGCTCGAACTCGGGTAGGGTCGGGTAGTGACAGGGGGTATGTTTTGCGGGCGGGGCCCTTTTGTAAAAAATGGCCCCAGGGGAGTTTTCTTAATTTGGTATCCTCGAACATTCAGTTTTATAACATTTGATCGGGGTATCAGATTAAAATTCTGAGACCGATGTTGTTCTCTGGAGGTGGTGTTTGGCCAAGGGGAGGCTTAACCTCGACTTTGTCGTAGGTTTCGAATGCTGGTCAAATAACGGGTTTAAATAAATTAAAAATTTTAATTTTATTTAAACCCTCATTCCCTTCCCCCTCCCTTGTTCACCCCCCTGACGAAGCCCTACAACCCTCTTCCCTCTCCTCCTCCACTCTGGCGAGGATGCTCCGGCAAGGCGAAGGCGCGACAGCGGATCCTCCGTGAAGCTCCGGGCAACGCCCAAGAGGTAGGAGTTATTTCATTTTGTGTTTTAATTTCTGAACCCTTGTTTCATGTTGACTTATGGCATCTATTTGATGTCTAATATTTGAACAAATCCAATAGTTGCGTAGTTTTTTTTCTAAGCATCCTGTCGCCAGTCTCGGATCGAAGATTAGATCTCTGAGGTGACCGCAACATTCTGCCGATGATCAACGGGTTTGGTGTCTGTCCGGCAGTTTGTTGGGGTGCTTCGGCGAGCAGGGACGGCGGTCCGACAGTTCTTCGGGAGGCTGCGGCTTCCAGTGGAGGTGGCGGCGTCATGGTTGGGCGGTGGTAGCAGGTCAGCAAGGCGGGGCGTTGGGTAGTCGACGACGCTGCGGTGACGCCCTCGGAGCGAGGCAGCGCGGGCGGCTCAGGCGGCAGGGGAGCGCCGGGGCGCCGCGGAGGAGGCTTGATGAGGGCTCCGGTCGTGTTCGGCGGAGGAGGAAGGACCCGCGCCGTGCGGGTCTTCCTTGGGTCAACGAAGACCAGCTTCGGCCGGTCTGTTTCAAAGGAGGCAAGGACCCGCCTCATGTGGGTCCTGCATTGCGACGGAGACCGGCCATTTGGCTGGTCAGTTGAGGAGGGCCGAACCTACTCGAGTCTGGCCGTTTCAGGAGGTCTGCATCCAGCGGGCCACAGAGGAATAGGCCGGACCCGCAGCGGGCCACGGGCCGGCGGCTCGGAACGGGCCGGCTGGGGTGGACCGGCCCGGTTAGCCCCCCTTGCATTCGGGGGGGGGGGGGGGGGGGGCGTAACTCTTAAACAAGGCGTCCGATTGACGCGCCGTCTACGACTGTGGGATCGTGTTGTCGAGGCGGTACCATTAAGGTGGGTCTAATGGTATTTCGGCTATGCACCCGAATGAGGGTGACCCGAGAGTTTTAATTTAATAATATTAACTTATTATTAAAATTGCGACGGACGTGGCTCACGAGCCAGACATTCGTTTGACACGTCGTCGAAGGCGATGTGTCCCTGAGGCTGAGAATGTCCTTAAAATGTGGTTCATAACCTTTGCCGGTTTGTTTCGTCGCTCTGCAGCACAATACACAATGTGAATAAATAATTAATTATTTAATTAATTAACTAGTTGCTGTGTCTGGCCTAACTCTTACTTGGGATGTCTGATTGATGCACCTTCAGCGGCAGCGTGATCCCAGTCCTCGTGCAGAAGTTTTTAGGAGATTTTAGAAGCATTTGGGTTTGAGACACGGTGCGGGCCCCACGGGGCCTACATCACACGTTTTATTGTGAAACACCACTTTTTTACCCGACATCCGTTTGGGGTGTTAGAGTGTTCAATTGTGGGTGTTTTTCCGAGGGCATTGCAATTGCGCAATCCGCCCGCTTTAATTACGCACGGAGGTGGGGGTCCCATGAGGGTCGTATGGCCGTTAAAATGATTTTATAGCTCTATCACCGAGTGACCATTTTGGAAAAGTGAATAATCCATCTTGTGTACTTTTTCGAGAGGATCACAACAGTACGATCCGTCCGTTGAGTTTTGGGACTAGGATGCGGGCCCCATGTAGCACCGATTGTGTGTGGTGCGCGGGAATGCATCTTTTGCTTTAGATATCTATTGTGCTCAATTCATCATTCTTTTTGACACATTTCTTTACGGAGATCGCAATGGTGCGATGCTTCCGACTGTTTTAAGGGTCGTAGCTCGGGATCACGGGACACTATTCGGGTGTGAGGTGGTGTTGGTGACTTTTCCGTTGGATATATGTTTGAGGCAAGTGATTAGTCTATCTCGCGTGTTTTATTGTGAGGATTACAACGATGCGATCTGTTTGGTTGTTCGGAGCCTCATACGCGATCTTATTAATTGTGGAAATGTGAAGGTGCCCCGAGGATGGTTCTTTTACTATGTTTGTAGCGGACCCTTGGCATGTGATCACTTACACTCTCGTGTGAGTAAAGTAATGATTGAATAGATGTGGTGGGTCGTTCCCCAGTCGTTGAGGCGGAAAGTTGGAGATGTTATATCATGACGTTACGTTGACGTTGGGTGCCGGTTGCACGATAGCACTTGGGATGAAAGTGAGGTATACTCTGAGAGTATACAGGAGAGCTTGGAGGTACGTGTGGTTTGTACCTAAGACGTTCGTGCACATAGATGGGGTTAACTTTAGGCCACACGTCGTGGGGGCCCCAGGTGCGTGTTGAGATCTGCTATGCGTACTTTGACCTCTCGCAACGTAGAGGGTCCCTCTGTGCTCGTTTTTTTGACCAGCAGGGTTGAGTGGTCTCCCCCTGGTTCCATTCTCGATGGATCAGCTGGTAGTGTTGCTAGTGACACCGAGTGATGGAACAGGCGCTGAAAATCTTTTGGGTGAGTTGTTCTGGAGTTGGGTGGTTGCGTGATTCCCAATCCATGTTCGGTTGGCCAGTGTTATACCCTCCAGTATTGATGGGCAGAGCAGTTCTGAGTGTTACCCTCCAACAGGTCTAGGCATTGGGTTAATCATCGACTTCTAGGGTTTACCCTCTAGTAGAGACCAGGCAGTGGGTCACCCGATGCTATTAGGGTCTACCCTCCAATAGAGACTGGGCAATGGTTCACTCGACGCACTTAGGGTCTACCCTCCACCAGATACTTGGTAGTGGGTCACCCGATGACCTCATAGGGTCTACCGTCCAGCAGGGCTGGGCAGTGGGTCGCACATCATCTAGTTCCAGGTCTACCCTCCTACGAGGTTGGGCAGTGTGTCTCTTGTTGACTTATTCCAGGTCTACCCTCCAGCGGGGCTGGACAGTGGGTGGCCTGATGATGTATTAAGGTCTACCCTAAAGCGGGTCTAGGTAGTGGGTCTCCTGATGATGTATTAGGTTTTACCCTCCAATAGGGCTGGGCAGTGGGTCACCCGATATCTGGTTATTAATTACCTTCAAGTAGGGCTGGATAGTGGGACACTTGTTGGCATTCCAGGCTCAGTACTTTCTACTAGGTGAACCTGTGGGTTTCCTCCGTGATTACCAGAGCGGGACCCTTGGTTATACGGTTCAGTGTTCTGATGACATTGACTTTGAGAAGACCTCTCGACTGCAGGGCAGTGACGAGGTGTTGTTTGACTTACCCTAGAACTCACAAGTACAAGGGGTGTGTTCCCCACTGAGACGCATTCTTGTGACGTGATCTAAAACTGTGTGGGCGAGTCATTTCCCCCCAAAGCGGATAGTGTCATAGTATGGTGATTGAGCCCCTTGGCTTGTGGTTTGGGGCAGACGTGTGGGATGCTGGGCATCAATGTTGTTTACTTATGGGACTGTTGGCGTCTCACTTTTCTTGGGCTGAGCTACGGGACAGAGATCCCCTTACCATTTTTTTTGGGATTCTTGAAAGAGAATATGAATATGTATACACCTTGTTTCAGTATACACTTCTTGGGATTGGTTACTCTCCCACTAGGATAGGCGAAGATGTGAATGGTATGCCACGTGATTTCCGTGTCTAGATTCTCATGGTGGGATTAGTCTACTCTCCTGCTATAGTTAGAGAAGACTCGATGAGAAGTTCATCTTCTCACCGTTTCTTGCTCCTTGTGTCTGGACGACTCTAACTCCTTTATTTTGTTGGGTTGAGCTGGAATCTCTACTAGTATTCTACTGCACTTTTGGTTGTACTACCTTACTTTTCCCTGTTTGATCTACTACTCACACTTAGGTACCTCCTTTGTTGCTACCTCGAGCCTTCCGGTTATCCTACTGAGAATTTTTAGACTCACCCCTACTTGGGATTTGCCTTCACTTGGTGCACCCTTGCAGACGACGGACAGGTGGAGCGTGACTTCATAGGAGCTTAGGAGCTTGGGAGATGGACCGTGTGCGGTGGTCAGAGTCAGGTTCCAGGTGGGGGACCCTTCCAGCTGTTTACTTTTTGTTCACCTATTGGTGGGTTGTGGCACTTTTCTAGTTGGGCACATGTTTTGACCCTTTTTCCTTTTCAGCACATTACATGTACTATTTAGAGGTCGATGCACATTTTTGGTATATATATAGCAGTTTCCATTTTATTTAATTGCCTTTACATTACTCTTCACTTTTTCATTGAGTGTGCTGCGTGTGTGTGTGTATAGGTACTTAGGTAAAGGCCTCCCTGAGTTGTTGTGCCTTCGGTGGTGGTCTCCATCCCCTGGCCTATGGAGGCGGGCTTGGGGTAGTTACGGCTCGAGTGCGGGTAGGGTCGGGTCGTGAAACATTGAATAATCCTTCAATGTTGTGGGTGTTTATTCCCTAAGAAGAGGCACACCTAGACCAAATGGTTGAGTTAAAGAAAAGCTCCAACATTGAAGAAATGCTAAATTTGAGGGAATGCTGTATTGTATTTCAAAATGATTTACCCAGACTTCTCCCCGTATCATGAGTTAGAGGTCACAATAGAACTCATACCAGGAGATACTCATATCTAAATGTGTCATTATATGATAGATTCTATCAAACATGAGATGTTAAAGAAGCATATGAAGCAGAATTTTGATAAAGGGTTCAAATGCCATTGTACATCACCTTGTGTTGTGCCAGTTCTCTTTATTAAAAAGAATGATGTAAATGTGGAGGTGTATCATTTATTGGGAACTCAACAAGATCACCATAATGAATAAGTATCCTCATCCATGTATTGACGAATTGATCGATATTTTAAGCATATATCAATATTTCTCAACTGTAGATCTCCATTCTGTATATCATCAACATAAGGTGAATGCAGAAGATATTTAGAAGACTGCCTTCCATACGATGTATAGGCTCTAGGAGTTTCATGTGATTCCCTTCAGACTTACTAATTCACCTAAAATCTTCATGGATTTGATGAAAAATGTCTTTAGAAATTACCTCAAAAAATTTATATTATGTTTATTGATGATATCCTCGTATACTCAAAGAGAAAATATTAACATGAATAACAGATAATAATTGTGTTGGTGACATTGAGAATGGATAAGTTGTATGCCATGTTCAGCTAGTGTCACATTGGGATGAAGTAATTACACATTCTTAGGACATGTGATCACCTGTGAGGAAATTTCTGTAGACCCTTCAAAAACAAAGGGGAATGTGGAATGGCCCAATTCCTTTACTTCACATACATCAATAGTTTTCTTGGAATAGTTGGGTACCACCGATGAATGATTAAATAGAATTTAGGAATCTTATAAGAGATAATATTACCATAGAGAAAGAATGTTATTGAAATTCATCAATATTTAATTATATTTGATTAATTAATTTAAAATAAAATGAATTTCCTTAAAATATTTTCATAAAATAACAATTCTATGTCTTTTGATTTTAACATAATTTTATAAGACCTAATGTAATTTTTTAAAGCATTATAAATCTACTTAAATATTAAAAGTTATATTTTTCATGTAAATTATGATATTAATTAAAAAACAATTTAGTCATATTTATGAAATTATTTTTGAAAAATGGACATATTTTTTTTATTCGACACATTCAGAAATGGTTAGGGTGAATTTTTTGGGTTTTTCTGAAAAACTATAATTTTTGATGAATGGAAAAATAGTTTATTTTACCATGAATACATTATAATTTAAATCCAGTATTTCTAATATTAAAAGTTATGTAGGCAACCAAATCTCGAATTCACATTACCACATCACTATCCATGGTCATGGAATAATCATTATTTCTCATCTTGGTGGAAATTATGAAACTAATTTTTAAAATATTAAAAGACCCCCACTCTTATCCACTATAAATACCACCCTTCACACCCTCATTTCATCATACATTTGAAGCTTCAATCCTTTTCCAAATTCGACCCAGATAAATTCTATAGCCCCTACACGAAGACTAGGAGAACATGTCCTCATCAAAAGACAAGGACTGCATTTTTGAAAGGAGTATCTCAAGGGGATGAATCAAGAGGTAATTACCCTATCCCCTATTTCCATTTTCCGTTCAAATTTCTTTTCTTTTATCGTCATATTTTAAACTTATATATCCACTTTTTATGATAAGTCAATTATGATTGATATACTGGTATTATATCATGTTAATTTATAATTAATCACTATACTCCCCTATTCATATAATTTTTAATAAAATGAAATCACTGTTAGTGAGGTGTTATTTTCATTAAATCATGGGTGATGCACCACCATTATCATTCATCTCATACAAGGATGTTAAAAACCCATATAATGGAGAAAATAAGATTTTATAGTGTATTTTTATCCCCATTTATGTTCTGTAATTAACTTATATTCACGATACTATGTGATAAAATGGAACAATATTGTTGTGATAAAAAACCATCCAAATTTACAAAAAATGGTCATCATTAAATTTATTGAATAAATCATCTTCATGGTACATAACAAAATTCATTTTCAGATAATTTATATCTTTTTAATTTCACTAATATTATATATTAACAAGTCTAGTTGTTCAACCACATTTCTTGTGATCATTTTTTCAGGGATACAAGTGAAACGTTCATAAAAGTTAAAGAAAAATAACACTCTGAAACAATGAATTTATGCTTTCTAACTCATCAAAAGGCCCGTATAAGAACTTAATAAAAACCATAGTAAACTATATTCAAGTATAAAAAGTCTTCAATATCTAATTATTGAATTTAGTGTCATTTTACCAGACATTAATGTGAAAAAAAAGTGATCATATATAAGGTATGGGGAAATTCTTGAACCAAACATTCGTTCTTTGGGTTCTCCCTATATCACTCCATGTTTTGTTTAGGATATCCATAAATATCATCAATTAAGAATTATCATACATTTTTTGGGATATAAATGTTCTTGAATAGATTTTAGGAAAAACACAATGTTTTCAAAAATAACTCTTCTTTCAAATAAACAAACCATTTTTTCTTCTTTAATATTGTTTCACTCTTCAATCATGGATAATGGTTCTACGTCAAGATTGGTATTCCTTCATTATATTGAAAATAAGATCTTAAAAAATTATGATTTGTTATGTGAAAACCATTTCATTAAATGGGTTATGTTATATTAATGTTTAACATATTTTAATGTGTCTTGAATTATAATATAAATGTTATGATGTGACAGGTTCACCCAGAATTATTCAGTGATCCAATGTATTGGTTAAAGTGATGAATCATGGGAGTAAAATAGAAATTATGTGTGAAAATGATGCTATCATTTTTTTAAAACAAATTTTTGTAGCTGACCACTAAGAAATGGTGTTTTATTTTTATATATTTCCATATTCCAAGTCTTTTTTTAATGATTCCCCTCGTGTTCATGATCATTTACCTATATTGTGATTATTCCCATGCATTGTTATTTTGTTCATATTTAACCAATTACAGGGCTTTTAGATCACCCATTTCTGATGTATATCATCAGGTGACTACAAGTATTAATGAGAGATCAAAATCCAATAAGATGTTAGAGAAGTATGTGTTAAATAAATTTTTATGCTTGATGTTGTAAATGTTATGCGATGTCTTAGTTTTACAAAGACACAAAACTTATGGATCCTCAGGGTGTAATAATATTATATTTTTTATCTTTATAATGATGTAATTGTAATGTATGAAATGGAAGGGTCTCTATAGTTTGTATATTAGGTAGTGTTTAGTTAATTTGGGAATTAGGATTAGTGAACCCTTGAGAAAACCTCTAGTTTAAGACAAAGTACAAATAACCACAATGGAATTGGGTTCCATAAGATAAGTTTATTGATTAAATTTTATTAATAAATTTGTTATTTCTTCATAAATTGATGACTTATGTTTTGTTATATCCATTTCTATTTCAGGAAATTGTGGGAACCAGGTTATACAAGGCCAACAACCCAACCGAGGGTTAATGCAAATTTTTCTTGAATGACACCCCTAATGATTTTGATGTTTGATTTTAATCAATTGTGGCCATTATTAACCAACTATCTCATTTTATTAATAATATCCATAATTATAGTGAACGTCCTTTTTCACCAAAGAGGGAGCCACTGGCTATCAAGTGTTTTATACAAAAATGACCACCAATGTTTAGTGGATCTTTCGATGCACTAGTTGCGGATCCGTCGGTCATATACATGGAGAAGATATTTTTTGTACTTTACTATTATGAGATAGATATGGTGACACTATTTGTTTATCATAGATATTGGGGGGTCGATCAGTTGAGGGGTTTTAGTAGAAACACCATGCCAAATGATGAAATTTGAGCGATGGAATGGGAAGACATTAAGCTCATGTTTCATAACAAGTATTTCCCCTGAAATCTATTTACAAAGATGGAGAAAGAATTCATACTGCTCAAGAAAAAGGAGGGAGAATATTTCACAACCTGCGAGTCCTAGAGGGTAATCAACTTCAGTATCCACCAAAGACAACGGATCAAGGGAAGGCTCATGAAATCAATACTATAAAAGTAAATAATGATAATGAAGTCATATATGATACACTTATTATTCACTCAATAATGGAAAAATAATTTATTCCTTCCTGTTCGAAACATTCCACTATATCTTTATAGTTTTCTAGAAATATAGAATCAAATATCCTAAAACTTGATGTAGAGAAAATTTTAAAAACTCCAAGTGGTGCAATAATTGCAACTCTTGTTTTTTATCATCTCATGTTGGCGTATGATTGATTATTCTTCCATAAAATCTTCTAATACATCCCTTGTAAGAATTATATGATGAAATGTGAAGGTATTGGATATCAATATATAGTTATCATATCATATTTCAGGAAAAGAGAATATTTGTTCATATTCTGAACCATCCCATGATCAACTATAAATGAATTGAAGATATCATATCTCCATTGAATAATCCTTCAATGGTGTGGGTGTTTATTACCTAAGAAGAGGAATACCTCGCCCAAAAGGTTGAGTCAAAGAAAATCTCCAACCCTAAGGAAATTCTAAATGAGAGGGAATTCAGTAATGTATTTCACAAAGAGTTACCCAGACATACCCCGTATCATGAGGTAGAGTTCACAATATATCTCACACCAGGAGATACTCATATCGCAATGTGTCCGTATATGATAGATTCTATCAAACATGGGATGTTAAAGAAACATTTGACAGAGAATTTTGATAAAGGGTTCAAATTCCATTGTACATCAACTTGTGGTTTTCCAGTTCTCTTTATTAAAAATGTGGATGTGCAATGTAGCTGTGTATCGTTTATTGGAAACTCAAAAAGATCAGCATAAGGAATAAGTATCATCATCCATGTATTGATGAATTGATCGATATGTTAATCATATATCAATATTTCTCAAAGGTAGATATTAATTCTGGATATCATCAACAAAATGTGAATATGAAAGATATTTATAAGACTGCCTTCCATACGATGTATAGGATCTATGAGTGTCGTGTGATTCCCTTAAGACTTACTAATTCACCTACAATATTCATTGATTTTATGAATAGTGTCTTTAGAAATTACTTCAATATTTGTTTTGTGTTTATCGATTATATCATCATATACTCAAAGAGAAAAAATGAACATGAATAACAGATAATAATTGTGTTGCCGACATTGAGAATGTATATGTTTTATGCCATGTTCAGTAAGTGTAACTTTTGGATGAAGTAATTCACATTCTTAGGACATGTAATCACATGTGAGATAATTTTTGTAGACCCTTCAATAACAAACGGGAATAGGGAATGGCCCAAATCCTCTACTTCACAAAAATCATTAGTTTTCATGGAATAGTTCGGTACCACCGCAGTTTTATAATTAACTCAATGTAATTCTTATGTATTGGTATGTACTCATCATATGTTATATGCGAGTATCATATATATTCTTAAAAATCATTATCAATCCTTATTTTATGGATCATTATACAATTTAAAAGGTTTTTTCAGAACTATTTCAATAATACAATCCTGATTCAATGGAATTTCTCAAATTCTTACCTATTTTCAAAGGCACTCTATAATATGTTATTTGAAAAAATTATCTTTATAAAATTAATAATTTTATTAGGAAAATAATATCTTTCTTTACTTCTAGTATTATAAAATCATTTTTCCAAAAGAACACATCTTTTCAAAATAAAAGTGTATTTATCTCCAGAATTTATTAATGATTTTATAAGAGTGTTTCCATCTAATTCAACAGTGTTACTGATTCCATGGTATTACTGGGTTTAATGATTTATGAAGTAATCTACCTTATTTGATTAATTTTTTTATGACTAAATCTATGGTGGATGATCTATCCTAAAACCATTCACCATATTATTTCGAATGGTTACTGTGTTATGTTAAATGATAGGTGAAAGATAGTTACATTTCATATGATAGTTTCAATATGAATGTATTTGTTGTTTATGTTTCTTGCCACTCATATAAGGAATTAATTGGACATATTATGTGACAGGTGGGTCCCACTATATCCCCTCGATGCATCGGTGGATCTCATGAGACAACTAGACTTGGAATTGTCCGAGGCCTTTCCCAATGAGATATGGATTTTGGCCGAGGCCTTAATCACTAGACGTCTTGGCCGAGGCTATGGTTTTTTTTTCAGAATGTCTGAAATATGCACTTCCCTCATTATGAAGCTAGTAATTGAAAGATCATGTAATTAGTCGACCAGTAGAATACTAATGATTATCTTTTATTATGGAATTATTTAATCAGCTCGTATTCCTTCCAAATAGTGTTAATTTTTATTATTAAATGCAATTGTTTTAAAATATTCACTAGGTGTAATGTTTATATTATCTCCCACTGTATTTCTTACTCTTACTGAGTGTTTGAGCTGACCCATTTCTTATTTTTCATTTTCATAGGGCATGAAGATGTAATTTAGGAATGGCTTGCAAGAATAATCTTAGAGATGTGATTACTCTAGTGGAATAAATTAGTGTTGTTTTTTCCATTCCATATTTAATGTTAAACATATTTATGTAACTTTTTTCCAATAATACTAAAGAACTAGGTCCTTCAAGATTCGTATTCCTTGTATTTATTCCAATGTCATCAAATAAGGCACTAACTCGAGGCAACTGGGTTCAGGTCCTTACAGTTGGTATCAGAGAATGTTTAGTAGAAAATATTGAAATGAGATTTAGAAAATGTAAAATTAGTGAAGAGTACCTATGATAGTCTTTGAGGAAATTAATACAATAATGTCCTCCTATTTTGTTAATCAATAAATTATGTGTATATTTTAAGCAATAGGTCTCCGTCTGGATATGAGCAGGTAGAAGCAGCTCTAGCACAGATGTATCTAAGTGTAAAACCAAAAAACACCGCATTGAGCTAGACTTGAATGGGAAATGGTTCATTACATTGGGCCTTGATGAAATCTTGGTTATGACACTCCTAGGGGATATGCTTTGGATAATTAAAATTTTCATTACAAGCCATTATGAAGGATTGAAATGTAAAATAGTCTTCAAAGAAACCATTTTTTGAATATGGGATTATCCATGGATAGGATCTCAAATTTTCTGAGTATTTTTAAGTTAATATTATACATTATGATTCATATCCTAATATAGTGTATTCCATTAGCTAGATATGGAACCTAGTGGATGGAATTGTAATCGCAAGAATGCACGTGCCCCATGTATGGATTTTCCTCCGACGCAAGATAATGATGTTGGCTCTGGTGTTGTGACTGGTGATGAGAAACTCATAACTATACTGGGAAATCTTACTCAGGTTATGAATAATAACTTTACCCATATGGAGCATCCAGATCCACCATGTGGAGGATCCACACTAGATCACTTTATGCGACAACAACCTCCATCATTCAACGGGACTACAATCTAATTTGTATCAGAGCAGTGGATATGTTCCCTTGAGATGATATTTCTCATTTTGGGATGTAATGAAAGAGAGAAGGTTGTCATGGATGTATATCATCTATCGGGAGATGAGGTTTAGTGGTGTTCATTAATCCAAAACACAAAGGAGGAGGAAGAGATAGAAGATATGGAATGGAGGGATTTTAAGGAAATCTTCTTAGAAAAATATTTCCCCCATGAGTAGAGAGCAGATTTGGAGAGATTGTTCTTGAATCTGAGGCAGATGGAAGATGATAATGTTGCAAGGTATGAAGTTAACTTCACAAGATTATCATGACATGATGTAGACTTCATACAAAATCCACGAAGAAAAATTGATCGATTATTTGATGGCCTAAAGTCATTCCTCAGGAAAGCACTGGTCTCCCAATGTTTTTCATCATATGAGGATATAGTTTCATGTGCCATCAAGACAGAAACAAAATTATCTAAGTCTTATGACTTTACGGTAAAGTAATAAAAGTATAGGGCTGCTGAAAACCCTGGGAAAGTAAATAAATAAATGGGTAAGATGGGAAGAGTTGAATTTCCAACAAGTGATAATTTTGTAAAGAAACACCCTGGTGTATGCATTAAAGGAAATGGAGTATTCTACAAATTTGGTGATAAAGGCCATCTTGTTGGTGATTTCAAATAGAATAAGGAAGCCAATGATGTTAAATGATATAGTTGTCAGGAGATAGGACACTACGGTAATGATTATTTAAAATGTCAAGGAAATATGCAACAGAAAAGGACAAGGTATCAGGGACAAGATTATGCACTCACAACTATAGAGGTTGAAGTTCCTAATGATGTGGTGGTACGTACATTAATTGTTCCCTCATGTTTAGCCAATGATTAATTTTATTCTGGATCATCTCATTGTTTCATATCTTCCCAGTTTGTTAAGAAATTAGATATTTCCAATTTTATTTTACAATGTAATTTTCAGTCAAAACTCTTAAGGGATGTATGATTGCTACAATGTTCGGTGAATCAGTTCCCATTAGGGAATATAAATGTCCTTTATCTGCTGATATCATTGTCATACCCATGAATGAATTTGATATAATACTCGGTATGGATTGGCTTTCAATGCATGATGCAAAAATTTATTATAAGAAGATGGATGTTACGATTTTTATGACAATGATAAATAACCACTTATCTTTAGAGGAGAATCGTCACCACCTGATTCTTGTCTAGATCCACCCCCAGTAGCTCAACTATATTCAATTATTGGGGAGGAAGAGAATGAAATAACTGTGGGTGAGGAATGGAATGTTCAAATAGAGTATGTACCTATTGTGAGAGAATATGTTGATGTTTTTGTAGAAGATTTACTTGGACATCCTCCATAAAAAGAAATTGAGTTTTCCATAGATTTAATTCATGGATCAAGGCCCATATCAATGAACCATAATATAATGGCCACTGTGGAATTATTGGAACTAATGAAAAAACTAGAGAAATTGAGTAATGAGGGATTTATTATCCCTAGTGTTTTTCCATGGGGAGCCTCTGTCTTTTTTTTAATAAGAAATATGGATCTATGAGGTTTTGTTTCGACTACAAGGAGATCAATGCTAAAAAAATAAAGAACATGTATCCCCTTACTCGCATTGATGATTTATTTGGACAACTTTATGGGGATCAATACATTTCAAAGGTTGACCTTGGATCTGGATATCATCAGTTGTGTGTGAAGAATGAAGACATTCTGAAAATAGCATTTCAAACTAGGTACGGGAATTATGAGTATACAATGATGTATTTTGGATTGACTAATACACCCTCTGTATTCATGTATCTAATGAACATGGTTTTCAAGTAATATCTCGATGATTTTGTAGTGGTATTTATTGATGATATCTTGGAATACTCCAAAATTTAAAAGATCATGAAAATCACTTGTGCATTATCTTGAAGACTCTTAGAACACATAAATTATATGTTATGTTTAGTAAGTGTGAATTCTAGCTTCAAGAGATTTCTTTTCTTGGCCCTATTGTCTCTAAATATGGAATCCATGTAGATCCTGTGAATACAATGGCAATCCAGGATTATCCCATGACAAAAAACAAAACTGAGGTACGCCGTTTTATTGGCATAGAAGGTTATTATCAGCTTTTCATGTAAATTTTCCCCGATGGGTAGACCCTCAAATGAAGATCACACATAAAGGGGTTAAATTTGTTTGGAAAAAAGATTGTGATGAATGCATCGAAGAACTGAAGAGAAAATTAGTCAAGGAATCTATATTGACTCTACATTAAGGGAATGATGTGTTTGTTATTTACAGTGATGCTTCCATGAAAGGACTTTGTTGTGACCTTATGGAAAATGATAGGGTTATTTCTTATGCATCACAACAGCTAAAATTTCATGAGAAAAACTATCCAACTCATGATATTGAGTTAGCTACTGTAATATTTTCGTTATTGATATGGATAAATTATCTCTATGGTGAAAAATGCGAGATTTATACTAATAACAAAAGTTTGAAGTATATTTTCTCACAAAAAGAACTCAACAGGAGGCAAAGTAGATGGATTTAACTACTCAAGGATTATTATTTCACGATACACTACAAGCCGGGGAAGGAAAATAATGTGGAAGATTCCTTGAGTGGAAAGGATCCTAGAGTTTTGAACAAGACGAGAGTTGAAAGGGAACCTATTTTCATGGATCATTTAATGATTGATATGGTTACAATCATGGAACGTGAAACATCAATGATTTTTCAAATGGTTGAAAAACTATATTTACTAGAAAGGATAAAAAGTTATCATACTGATTATGAGTATTTTCAATAGATGATTAAAACTGTGAATGATGGGAGATTGAGTGACTTTGTATCTGAAGGTTGAATTTTGAATTTTTTTAAGAGAATTTGTGTTCTCGATATACCAGATCTAAAAAGGGAATTTTTGGTTGATTCTCATAGTTCCAATTTCTCTATACCCCATTGTAGTACTATGATTTATAGAGATTTGAAGAAATATTTTTTGTGTGACAACATGAAGAGGGAGATTAATGATTTTGTGTCAATATGTATGGTTTGTCAATAAGTGAATGTTGGAAGGCAACAACCTGGAGGAGTATTGAAACCTCTTCCCATACATGAGTGGAAATTGGATAATATCACGATGGAATTTTTCACGGGACTACTAAAGACTCCTAGAAGGAACGATGAAATATAATTCATTATTGAGCTTCTTACAAAGTCATCACATTTTCATTCTATAAGAGAAGATTTACCATTTGAACATCTAGAAAGAATATATATTAAGGAAGTTGTGAGACTTCATGGAGTATCCGTATTGATTGTTTCGGATCGTGATCCATGTTTTTCATAAAGATTGTGGAAAAGTCTTCAGAAGGCCCTAGATAATGATCTTAATTTAAGCACTGCCTTCCACCCACAAACTGATGGACAATAAGAATAGACTATTCAAACATTATAATACATGTTGAGGACATGTTCACATTATTTTCAAGGCATGTGGGATCAGTATTTACCTCTCGTATAGTTTTACTATGAAAATAGCTTCCATTCATGTCTTTAGATGGCACCCAATGAAGCATTATATGGGAGGAGTTGTTGTACACTATCTTTCTAGGATGATGTTGGTGAAAGAAATCTCATGGTCCCAGAACATGATGAAGAAACAATGGAAAAGGTGAAGGTTTTCCAGAACCATATCAAAATAGCTCAAAGTAAGAAAAAGGGAAATGCTGATAACCGAAGGAAGGATTTGGAATTTCAAAAAGTTCATCACGTTTTCTTAAAGGTATCTCCCTTGAAGGGTATTATACAATTCGGGAAGAATGGAAAATTAAGTCCCATGTACATTAGACCCTTTGAAATTTTGGACCGAATTAGAGCAGTAGCATACCATTTGGAAATGTTTCCAAGTCTCTCTGAGGTTCACAATGTGTTCCACGTGTCAATGGTAATAAAGTACATGACAGACCCAACACATATACTCACTAAGGAAGAAGTGGAACATGAGCCTGATCTATCATACTGTAAAGTTCCTATAAAAATTCTCAATACTGGAGAACATGTATTGAGAAATCTGACGAATCGTTTGGTAATGGTTCTATGGAGGAACTATATGATTGGGGAAGCAAAATCGGAGCCTGAGGGGCCTATGTTAAAGACATTCATAAATCTTTTTAGATAATATTATGCCAATTTAAAGGATGAAATTTTTCAAAGTAGGGGAGAATGTAACACCCCAAGGTTTTTAAAATAAATATAGAATTAAATTTTATAATCTATCCCTTAAACACAACATTGCTTCTTCAATGTTATGAATTTTGAAAAATGGTCATCTAGAGTTGTGTTCAGTAACTCATTTGGAGTCTCATAGAACAAAATTAAATTTTAGTAAATAGTAACATACCCTTATGAATATTAATATGCATTGTAATGAGACAATTATGAATACTAAATAATAACCTTTATTTATATTATTAATGCTATATGATAATGGGATCATAATTAATTTTTCAATGTCACATAAAACTAACTGAACTTTATGAATGTTATTTTTTGAATACACTATGACCTTATTTAAAAATTAAATTAATAATATTTAGAAAGTTATTTTTTGAAAATTTATTACACTTTTAAATTTTATACGTCGAAAAATGTAAGGAGGGAATTGTTGAAATTTTTCTGAAATTCTTGATTTTTTTGTGAATACTGAAAAACTATAAATTACCGTATATACAAATTATCAGTTAAATATACTATTTATTACATAAAACGTTATGCAAGTGCACTTGGTTCGAACTCACATGCACTTATTACTTTTAGGGGTCACGTTAAACGACTCTATTGGTTGTCTTGAGGTAAATAATAAAATAATGAATTAAATATTCAAAATTTACCCCTCTCCTCCACTATAAAAACCCCTCACCACTCCCTCTTCTATTAAATTTTATAAGCCTTTAATATCTTTATTTTTCTGCCCAATTACAATTCCATAGTCTCTCCCCACGTCCAAGATGATTCTATTCTTCCCAAAAGACCAAACCCCTTCCCTTAAGAATTTTTTCAAGGAGGTTATTTCAAGAGGTAAAGCACCCTTCTTTTTCATTTGGATTCATTTAAATTTATCTTCTATTGCTATACTTCTCTCACCTCATCTATCCAAATAACCATGATAACTCTAGTAAAATATATATACTGGATTTATATCATGTGAATAGAAGAACTATAATAAATATTCTTACTCCCTTGCATTTATTTTTATAATCAAAATTGACGTCCATGAGGCTCCAATTTATATACTTCATGGACGACGAAGATTCGTTCTTCAATTTCTTCTTCATTCCTAGTAATTAAACCATATTCATGGTTGAAACATAATATAATATATTTATTATAACTTAATTAATATTCATGAACAAGAATATGTACATATAATTATTGTTATATGACAAAACCAGTTCATGATATTCCAAATACCGTCGAATAATCGATGTGGTTGTAATCTAATGATTCATCCTAATTCAATGTATACAAATGATATAAATGACAATTATAAATTATTTATGTTCATAAATAATTTATAATTCCAATCATGGATATTTATAACCATTCCACATGTACTTCATTACTTAAAAACAATTGAACCGAATATGAAAATAAAGGAAACATGCACTCCAGAATGACGAAATTCAATACACTAACATATCAAAAAAGACATAAATGAACTAACCAGATATATGATAAACTAAATACTTGTCTAATAGGTTCTAAAATAAGTTATTATCAAGTATAATTTCATTTTATTGGAGCTTATGTACAAGTGTATAACACGTTTGGAGTTTAGGTAAGGGTTTTTTCACCCGAACTTCCACTTATTTTAGAGATACTTTCATTGATAATTATCTAGATGTAATTATTATGTATTGTTATGTACACATAATATGTTCTGTTTGACTATCATATATATGCTTAAAAACCATAATCCTTCCTTATTTTAGGGATAGTTAATCTTTTTAAATGGAACTTTCAAAATTGTTTAAAAAATACAAGCCCGAATCAAGGGAATTTCTCAAATTCTTACCTATTTTCAAGGGCACTATATATTCTCTTTTTGGAAACCGTTATCTTTTTAGAATCACTAATTTTATTAATAAAATACTATCTTACATAACTTATTGTTTTATATAATTTTTTTCCAAGAGAACTATTCTTTTAAAAATAAAATAGTATTTATCTCTAGAATTGCTTAATGATATTATAAGAGTGTTTTCATCTAATTCAACACTCTTGTTGATTAAAAGGTATTATTGTTTTTAATAATTTATTAGGTCATCTGTAATATTTGATGTAATGCATTATGACTAACTCTATTGTGGATGATCTATCCTAAAACCATTCACCATATTATTCTGAATGGTTGGTGTTTTATGTTTAATGATTGGGGAAAGATAGTTACATTTCATATGATTGTTTCAATATGTATGTATTTGTTGATTATGTTTATCCCCACTCATATGAGGAATTCATTTGATATATTATGTGATTGGTGGGGCCTGATATATCCCCTCGATGTATCAGTATGTCTTATGAGACAACTAGATGTGGAATTGGTCGAGTCCTTGCCCATTATGATATTGATTTTGGAAGAGGCATTAATCACTACAAGTCTTGGCCGAGGCCATGAAAAAATGTTTCAGAATATCTGGAATCTGCACATCCCTCATTATGAAGCTAATAATTTTAATTTCATGTTGTTATTCGATAAGTATAATAACCATGATTAAGTTTTATTATGTAATTATTTACTCAACTCGTATTCCTGCCATAATGTGTTCACGTTTATTATTAAAGGAATGTGTTTTCTATTATTCACCAAGTCTTATGTTTATATTATCTTCCTCTGTATTGCTTAATCTACTGAGCATTTGAGCTTACCCATTTCTTATGTATCATTTTCTTAGGACATGAAAAAGTAATTTATGAATGACGTGCAAGCATTATCTAGGAGACGTGATGACTCTAATGGAATAAATTAGTGTTGTGTTTCCTTTCCATATGTAAATTTTAACTTATGTGTGTATATTTTTTCCAATAATACTAAACTACATGTTCCTTCGGGATTCATATTCCTTGTATGTATTCCAACATAATCAAATAAGTCACCGACTCTGGGAAAATAGGGTCGGGTCCTTACATTTAGAGTTGGGAAAAGAATCTAACTATTCAATATAAGAGTATAAATATAATTTTATTCAAAATACATATCATATATGAAATTAAATATTAATTCATAGGGGAAAATCAAATATTTTAAAGGTAAAATAACAATGAAGAGAAACAAACTTTAGTTAAACTGGGATATAATTACAATTAAGGGAGGAGATTAGGGAATTATTCAACATTGATATAGGGGATATTCATCATTGGATTTTATAAATATAATTTGATATTCTATCATTTTTATTTTTATCTATTTCAATTTTTTATATTAAATTTCCTCTTATTCTAACTTATTACATTTATTTCTCAGGATGCATTCCCACAAAATAGGAATAATATATTTTAACTAGGATTACCTCTCAATATGAGAGTTTTAGTCCTAATATTAAAATGGATTCCTCTGAAATCTCAATAAAATCATCATTTTAGTTGAAGAGATAATGTTATATAATTTAATATATTATATAAAAATATACCAACAATTATTTGGTTAATCCCACACACACATACACCCTATACATTATAATCTTATAATTTATGTAATAAAAACACTTTTCCAATATAGACTGTGAATTTTTTAGATGTGAAAACACATTATCTTTTTCTTATTTTAATAATTCATCATAAAATGAGAACATTATTCAACATTTTTATAAAAATTATCTATCATAAATCCATCTTTATCAGCATGATACAAATTATTATATTCAATTACATTTTCTTCTCTTGCACTTATAGTGAGAAAATTTTATGTCTATGAAATTATAGAATGCACAACCTCTCTTTCTTCATTATTATTATTCTAATCTAATTATACTTCATTTTTTCACAATAAATAACTAGTTACCACTCTACTAAGAATAGATTCAACACTAAAAACATCACTTTACAGTATTATTATTTTCTTGTATAACACATAAAGAAGAATATATTTTCTCGGAATTGTATTGAGTCACACACACCTATCTTCTATAATATGTAAATAATTAACATTCATATAAAATAATATACATTACTGTAAAAATATTGAATTTATTATATATCTTATTTATATTTCTATTTAATGAACCATATAAATAATTATAATTGAATAAGAAAAATTATTGAACATTTGTTTTTCCTCCAATTTCATAATTTAATGTTTGTAATGCCTAAATATGTAGAATATCAAAACTCTCACATCCAATGAAAACTCTCTATAATGATATTCATACATGCAGTGTACATGTGAATAATTATCTAAATAGTTTTCAAAAATCCAATAATTAATCTTCTTTTTATCAGTGAAGTCCTTGAGTATTAAAACTACATACAAAAAATCACAAAAGTAATTTTCAGATAATATAATCTAAATATTCAGTGTGGAATGGTATTAGAAATAAAACCTCTATCCAATTTTCATTATTTTACCTGAATAATAACAAAACAACTTATGTTGTTTGTTTCATTTCATATTGGCTTACATTGAGATGTTTGGATGAATTTAATCTACTCCAAGAATATTATTCTTTATCAAAATCATGATTATCTTACCATTGGATTAATATGATCCTTATTGTAAACATTAAATATGAGAACATTTAGTTTTAAGATGATTCAATTCATCCTCATCAGTTTATTTATATAGATTATGTTTAACGGCTTGAAGGTATTATTTATGAATATGATTCATATGATCTTTTACAAAAACATGTATGAAAATTATATTTATAATTATCTTTTATCTATCTATAATATTCTTTATGACTTAATCTAATATTTCAGTTCACATACATTATAAATGAATTTTTAATAATCTTAACTCTACATTCTTTATTTTTTAATTTTATAGTAATTTAATTATGGTGAATTTGTTTAGTATTATTCTATCAAAAAAATCTATTATCTTTTCTAGTTATTCCATTTATAGTGCATTTATATTTTGAACACAATATTGTAAACTTATAGGAACTCTAATATGGAAATATGCTTTAATAATTTATTCAAATCATTACATATTATTGAACTCTTATTGATAATCACATGATAAATGTGATTTTACTATCTTGATGATTGTGATGTATCTTTCAAGGTCACTAATATCATAATATCATTTGGTATTTTAAATATTGAATAGTATATGAGTTATGGAATTCACAAATAAAATATACAGTGGGAGTAAAACTATATTATAAGACAATTAATGTATTAATCAAATAAATTAAAACCCTAAGAAATATGATAAACTAGAGGGTCACTCATATTTCATATCTTTTGTTTTTATTATCTTATCCATCGACAAGTGTAGTGGAATTTTCTCCTATATTATTCCTCACAGTCACTCAATTCTAGTTTCAACCTTCAGTCATTTCCTGGTGTCCTTATGAGGTTGTAAATGGATGTGTTCTTTTGAGATGTAAGTATTTTGTTACTTATCTATTAACAAATGTATATATATATAATAGTTGTAAAAAAAATACTCACATACTAAGCTCCAAATATTATAATATTCTATTTATTTCATTTCATTTAATCAGTACAACATCATCATAATCATCATTGATATATTAGATTTATCATAGGAAAATCTCTATTAGAATCAAATATTTACAATACCTTTTCCTTAAAAATAAATATTTATTTTAATATATAATTATATGTTATTATTGTTTTCATATTGGATATCATAGGTAACATTAAATACTAACATCCAAGATATATATTCGAACACATTTAACATTGAATAAGAATTAATTTTTTAATCTGCTATGGTGAAAACAACATTATTAAAATAAAATTTGATAGTAAAATTTAACTAGACACATCCAATATATGACTTATAAATTCCAATAACTTAATAAAAATTGTACAACTCAAGGGATTTATTTATATAATTTCTAAGAAACATATTCACATATTCATTAAAATATTGATGTAATTTCAAGAAAAATATAGGTGAATTATCAATTATTGAAAAAAATACAACACATATAATGTTGGGTCACCATATACCTAATATGGATGACTAAATTGATTAAATAAAAGGAGATAAACACATAAGAATACTATTAATTTCGTTGGATTATCATAAATCTAGGATGGAAAGGAAGGGTATAATAAATGAAATAGTATATACATGATACAGAATATGTGAATTAATAGTGATACCATTAATATATAAAAATTCCCTTATTATATCTATGGACACAATGAATATAGTAATGACAAATTACCTTAATTAATCTTTTCATATATTTATATATGTTATTATAATTACATTGAGCTCAAAGTAGAAAAATAGGCTTATTTTATGGCCATTCTAAATACTTGATGAAATGGATAACTGTATGTAATGTTTTTCAAAAGTGTTTTTATGAAATAGGATATATCAATCCTGGGTCATGTTATCACAAAAAGGGTATATATTTGGATCCATCAAAGAAAAATATTGTTAAATAATGGTCTAACCCAAAAACTATAGCATATATATATATATTGGATTAACTAGATATTATTGACACTGTGATAAATTTATCAGGTGTTTAAAATTAAATAAAAACATCTCTTGGAATGATATAAAGTTATTTTTGAGAGATTAATGTGATTTAAATAACAGTTATCATAAGATATGTTTTGTTACTATACTGTTACCAACACTACCCAATAGTATAGTATGGTTTATGATACATATAGTTTCATAAAATAATGGAGTGGGGTGTGTACATGTGGAAAAATTTATAGATTTATCATACCAATCTCATAAAATAATGGTTAATTAAAAAAATTATGTGATGCCTAATTTTGAGATAAAATGGAAATATTTAAATTAGAGATATAATGAAATTAACTATATGATATAATGTGTGATAAATAAATTGATAACGAGATCTTAATGAATATATTCACCCAAATTGATATTAACATGCACCAGAAATATTTATGATGTAAATAATGGGAAATTAATTCTCAATACATTACAATTATCAAAAGGTTGAAAATGTGTCTTCTTCATTGAGTATGACAATCTGTACAACCATGTATAGGATAAATACTTAAATTGACCCCTTTTTCTTACTTTTTCAAAAGGATGGACCATGAATCCATATAGGGAGTGGTTAATCTTTTTTCCCCATGTGATTTCATAACCATCCATCCATGTGAATGTCAATAAATCGTAGAAGGTGGATATAGAGAAACATAAGTTGGTATAGAATATTCCAAATTTAAACCAGTACAATGATAGAATTATGAGATTTAGGAAATTTATATGTGACTTATTAATATTATAACTTAATAAGGCTCTATATTATAATTCATATAGATCATAAATTTTTAACTATCATATAATTATAATGATTTAATGAGAATCCAAGAATATTTTTTTCATAAATCATGAATATATTGATTTTAGAATATATATCTCAATAATTATAATACCAATATGGTAAGGATAAATGTAAAAATTATAAGGTGTTGATATTAAAATTAAATATACTTATATTAATGAGGTAATGAATCTCCATGTATTTCATAATATGAATTCTCAATACCTCTAATGTACATTCCTCAATTTTAGTTAGAGTTGATCGACTAATACATTTGGAAAATTTCATTGTTATTTTAGCATGTTTTTTTATTCGATCAACATTTCATTATATACATACAATGTTGTATGGCTACATGGAATAAAAAATTCTGTTAAATCTAATTGAAATTTGAGGTTTACCTAAAGCATATAAAGAATAATTCAATATAAATTGAATATGAAATTGATCTTTAATGCCACTTATCATTTTTAGGTTGACCATCAATCTATAAAAATTTCAAACATTATAATATATATTGATATCTTATTCAATGGATTTCAAATATTTTGTTTATCAACACATTTACCTTCTAGATATTTTTATTGAAATAACTTTACAAAATGAATTTCAAGTAGAATTATATGGGGAATTTTATAAAAAAGAGGTCGAAAACATTAATATATAGGGATAAAGATTTACAATGAATAATCATGCGACCAGATCATGATCAAGAAATATTTTAGAATATTAAGACTATTTTTTGGAATAATAAACTATAAAGTGTCGAAATAATTTATATACTGATAATACTTAGTGATATTTTGAGTTTGAATTCAATGATAATGTATTACATTAAATAACACCGTAAAATACAATTATGTGATTCGGTATGAATGGAATGTTAAAGAATATATATATTTAACCTCTTAATATCCCCAATTGTGTAGGGATTGTTGATTAATCTATTATACTTCCACAAATCCCCTCTTATGGGTATGATGAGTTACGTGTATCACTTTAGAAGAAGTAAATACATGGCCCATAATATGTACTGAACTCACATGCAATTCAAAAGAAACATGATCTCTATTACGAATAAAAATTTCTAGAAGTTATCGATCATGAATATAATGTTCATTAAAAATTTCCACAATAAAATTTTATTTTATTTATATGAATCAGAAGTTTTATGTTGAATTTTGAGAACCATAAGATATAATGAGGTAGATATAATTACATTTTTCACTTGAGTAATAAAATTCTGAGGGAGAAATTATTTTATGTTGGGTTAAATATGACAACTTATGATTTTAGTATATATTTACCTTTATATAAGTCATGTTGTTTCGATTCCTTATGATAAATAAAATAACCAACTAAAATGAAGGATTTTATAATTTTTTGGAATCATATAACAATGAAAAATAAAATAAATTATAATACATCTTAATGAAATATAATTATTATTATTTCAAATTGAATATAGAAACATGTATAAATCAACTTCATGGATTAAAATCTCATTATCATAGCCATTCATGAAGATAATATTGTTTATGATTAATATAGGGATAATACAATATGAAAAAATTATTATACTCATCGGAGAAATGATGAATTAATTTAGATATTTATATAATAATATATATAGTAATTTCAATTCAACATTACATATATAGTAATTATACATATTTTGGATTGATATATGTCCATTATACATATGGTTACTAGAGAAAATTGTTGGTATATTTTATTTTCTGTTAATGATTATAACAAATTAAAAAATTTTAAACTCATTAATTGAAAATATTTTGATACATAAATAATACTAAATAATAGAAACATGTTATTCAAAAATATTTATTTTTTAGTATATATTCTTATATTTAATAATAGATTTATTTTGTGTATTTTTGAATTTCAAATAAAAATTATAACCATAATTTTTTGTAAAATTTAATTTCTAGAAGATATATAATTAATTTTAATGGGGTGTAGTTAAAATCATTTAATGTTATACATGTATTTTTTTATTGAACTTTTTTTATCTAAGAATTTTTCAATTATTAATTTAAATATATAAATTGATCACTTTAAAAGAATATATGTCATAAAATATAAAATTTAGTATAATAAAATAATTAATAAACACTCATTAAATTAATTGATATGAAAAAATATTATGAATCCTTAAACATAAAATGGTATTTTTATATAAAAATGATTTTATATGTTTTATTTTTTTATATTAATTATAAAATGTGTATATATTTTAATTTATTTCAATCTAATAGAGTTAAAACTTTTAATCTAAATTTATATAATATATAAGAATGTATTTTTAATTTTTAGGCATAAATTTTTTTTTTCATGGTAATATATATTCACCATGATACTGTCTAAAATTAGGTAAAATAATTAAATTGTTTGATATAGTCTTAATATATAACCCATCATAATTTATAATTGAGTTTCTGAGGCATGACTTCTATATTTTCTATTATTTATTATCCTTGGATCAACTTTTCATCTAAAATGAAAATCATATATTTAATTTAATGTATATTTGTGAAAATTCCACACAAGATAGTATAAAAAAGTAGGACTCTCATTTTAACCCACTTTATTACATTTATTTTATATTGAAAAAAATCTAGATTATCACCCTACCATTCATATTCTATAATTTGGAATCTCTTATCAAAAGTAGGGGTCAATGATCCCTCATTTCTAAGAGGCACTCGATGGTAATATTTTAGCATCCAATATAAGTTAGTCCACCCCTTAATCAATAAAATTTATTTTCATCATAAATATATTCATAAATATCATTATAAATGTTTAAAAAAAATTATAAATCATTAATATTATTGAATGTTTATATAATTGGCATACAATATTAAGTTTTTGATTATATAATCATTATAATTCATTCTTCATTTGTCAATTTTACCACCTTGATGAATTATGTTTTAAATTTTACATCATGATTGACTAGTAATATATAAATATTCATAATATTATCTAACAATGGCTTACATAAGATGTTTAGACATGTAAATAGTAGAAATATTTGGATATATACTAACTAAAAAGATCAATTCTTTTTTTAATTCAATAATCATTGAAAACTTTATTTTTATCCACAAAATGAAAAAAATCACTATATATTGCATGAAATTAACATGGGACTCGTGAAATATGTCAAAAACATATAATAAATATTCTGTAATATTATTTAATTAATTAGCACGCAATTACAGATCATGAACCATAATTGGCTTAACGATGCATTCATAAAAAAATACTAACAACTAAATATTAAATTTCAGTGAAAAAAAATATTATGTGGTTAATAAATAATTATAAGTTAATGGAATTATGGAAAATAAATATGAATATTGCTATAATACATATAAATATATAAATTATAAATTTAATAAACATAGATTTAGATGGTGTTTGACAAATAGGAATTTCAATGTAAGGGTGTCTCAACTAAATTTTCATTTAATTGGGATATGTTCCATGATCAGTCATTATTTTATAAGAAATAGATTATATAATCCCCCATTAAATTACTCTATAATTATTTTCTTTAAATTCAATTTGTTTATAAATAATTTTTAAATTTTTAATATGAAATATTTTTTAATCAAATGTTACCAATGTTGTAATTATTTATTTCCAATCACCCATTGAAATTAATATTATTTATGAAAATATATCTTTTTGGGGAAGTGTGTGTTTTTAAATAAATAATCATCACATATTTTCTTCTACTATTGTTAAATATTTTTTTACACGTATTCTTAATATTTAACCTCTATTTGGTTTAAAGTTCAATCAAAATGATACTTGTAAGAAGATATAAAATGAACTAATCATTTTGGTCATAAATTAATCTTCTCTATGTGATTGATTTTGATATTAATTTTTGGATCTACTTTTCTTTACATTAATATTTTATTATAGAATTCATTTGATGTGGTGGTCAAAATGATATGTGCATCACTTCAAGGATGATGTCTCCCACACATCCATGAACGAAATTATCTTTTTCTCAATACATAAAAATGTATAATTATATTAATATATTTAATTCACATAATAAAAAATGTGTATCTAATATAATAAATATTTCATTGAAATTATATATATTTATTATATGTACCCATTTTATCTTATAATTAACATGTTATTGAAAAATGAATCAATAATCTTCGAGAGGTAGTAGCCCACCTTACACACGAGTGATATAATCATATCCCTTAAAAAATGGAATATAAATGGTTTCATATTATATAATGAATATATTAGTATAATTATGTTTTAAATGTGTCATATAAAATTTATATCCATCATAATACCCTACCTTGGCTGGTGGTAATATAAAAAATAATGACCTCATTTAACGAGGAAATAGTACATAAAAAACAAAAATGAAAATTACATAACCAATTTTATGGAATTGCGTGTAGTTTTTGAAAATCACCATAATATAAAATCACATATATGTTTATTTTATTAACTAAGGCTATTATATAAACATGTTAAACTAATAATTTAAGAGTTTTTACAACCATATAATACAAGAATTCTTGTTGATGAATGTTACCTTATATTAAGATACCTCCCTTTTGTTGGAAACAAAGGCCTCCTTTATTTATGCCTAGTAATTATAAATATCGTATCTAATTAATTCAATAAAAATAAAATTTGTCTGTAAAAGTAATTTCAATACAAATTCAAGTAATTCACATAAAAAATGATTAATCATTTTCTATGGTAATGAGGCTTTTTATATTAAGGGATAAATATTATCATTATGAAATAAAAAATGTCTCATTAATGGAAAATAGTTATATTTATTGATATTTATAAAATAATTTCAATATTATTGGATTTTTAGTTTTTTATATCATTTAATAATTTATCATTTATTTTAAAATTTCATTAGTTTCAATTATGAAATTATTCATTTAATTAAACTTTTAAAAGAATATAAATACATATAATTCAAATATATTCTGTTCCAAAAAATATATCATCATTTTATTATACAAAAAAAATTAATGAAACAAAATAATTCCTTCAAATTATATCACATTAAATTTTTTAAGTATCATTTATTCTACTTAAATATTAACTACAAAATAATTTTTTTACAGAATAGAATATAATAAACTAAACGTATCAAGTCTAAAAAAATATAAATTATGATGAATAAAAACTCATTTATACATTATAATTTAACTTGAAACGTGATTTATGATGTTTTTACCTATCTCAAAGCATTAGAGATCTTAATCCCTAAGAAGATTATTTTATTGTCCTTTTTATTACATAAAATATTATATAGGTCACATTGATAGAATATTATCCTCAATAACTAATAAATATAAAACATAATGTTATAAGGGTAAGAATAGGTCCATCCATTGTGTGTTGGACAAGATAGTATGTAATTTGATCTCTTTTCTATTATGTTTATCCGAAAAATAAATTCTTCTTCACCAAAGTATAGTAATGTATTATGTTTATTTTTACTAATAATTATGGTAAAAAAATAATCTGAACATATTATGTAATAAAAATTATTTATATTCCAAATATGGAACCCATTTTCCAATTTAAACTCACCCAAGTGTCATAATTTAATTTAAAATAACCAAAATGATGTGGTGGGACAACATGTTTTTAAATAGAATTTTTTCTACAACATAAATTTTTTTTATAAAATAATTAAAAATAACATAGATTAAAAATACATATATTCGATTAATTGATATAAACTCAATCTAATATAAAATATAAACAAATTAACAATATAATTTATAATTATAATTTATTTAACCAAAATAATAGTTTAAAATTATAATTCATATTTTTCACCATTCATTAAAAACATAAACATTTCATAAAAATAAAAACATTCACCCCAAGATAAAAATTTTATTTTTATTTAAATTTCATTTTTATAAAAAAATATATGTGATAAAAAGTAATTATAAATTATGTTCACTGAGAACAATTAAACGTTTAAAAAGAGAAAATATTTTCAAAAGACATTTCGTTTCAATTCTAATTTATTAGTATTTTATTAATAATAAAAGCATAAATATATTCTTGATATTTTAATTATTAATATTCTTACCCTCCAATTTTATGTATATGATAAAACTGTTATATAATAATATTTCACATTGTGTTAAAACTCAATGATACTTGTGACACTATGTTAACTTAGTGTTGTGTTTCCTTTATACTATCCAACATAATTCACTTCATTGAAAATATTTGTTTTGTAAATTAAAATAAATCACTTTTAGTGATATGATATAAAGAGGTATTTTTCCTACCCTTTGCTACGCAAAACTTTTAATTCCTATTAATTAAGAACACTAATAAAAAAACTTAAATACATCTAGAATCTGGAGGACTTGCCTCTCATGATTACCCATTTTATGTTAAAATCCTCTAAAAAATTCATATCTATAATATTCATTGAGATATGTATGAATAAAAAAGTGGTGATGTTAAACAGTATAGCTTGATGTAATGTGTCCTTGAAATGATTTTCCTCATCATCCTCAAATGGAAGTAGGTTCAAAACCTATAAAATAATGTTACTAAAATATATCTCATAACCTATCAAGATGGATCTCAACTATTGAAGGGAACTCATGTAATGGGGACTATCCACATATATGGTTGATGAAATAAAATGTCATGAACCAAATACATTAACATATCACTTGAAACTAACGAATCTTTATGATAACTAATATAATAGAACAACAATTCAATACCATCACAATGATGCATTGTCATCTCCATTGAAACAATGTGCTCCTAAAAATAATGGATTGAACTTAAGTGTATATAATCCTTATTAAACTAGTAATTTATTATTCAACCATAAATAGATCCCATAAACATGCAGGGTTCTACATAAAACTCTTAGATGGATCTCCTCCATCAATCATCATCTTCAACTTGACAGGGATGAAAACATCAACCAATAGACATATATTCTAATGAATAAGTGATTAATGTATCCTAAACAAGGATTATTGGTTTTATATTATTTAATAACATATTGGTCACCCTATTTTGTTGTTCAACCCATTGAGAACTGAGGTTCAGACAAGAATCATGAATGATTTTTTACTTGGTATATACACTACAATCAATAGAATTTCACTTATTATTCAGAGTGAACTTAATGTTCCTCAAATTTGATAATATGGAGTCTCAAATACCCATTACATTGTTGGTATATCTTATTTAGAATACATATTATGATTAACTGAATGTTTTTTCTAACCATCTCATATTTTCATTCCCACTTTATATGTCCAAACATCATCTTATTAGTCAATCTAAACCACTTATACATTTGAGTCAGGACACTAACCAAAAGTTTCCAACATGGTAAAAATATGTGAATTGAGATAATGACCTTATGTCCCCTCTACGAAATGTTACTGGTTGGAGACAATACGATATATCATACACAAAAACGGGAGAAATAATCCAAAAAAAGAACTTGATTATTAAAAGATAACATAAGACCATAAAAACGCTATTATTAATAAAAAATACAATAATACATTAATGTAATGAAACACAATATGGAAAACTAAATAAGATTATATAAGTACTAAATAGACACCTTTGTGGTGATCATGAATCAAAAAAGAGTTGTTGAATGAAAATATGATATTTTATCCTTGAACATAAGCAACAAAAATCCCACATAAACCTAAAATTAGTTTAATATATATTTTTTTTATATAATATATTCTATTTATGATCCTCCTTTGATCCTATCATTATAATCATTATGACGATATAATAAATATATTTTAATCAAAAATTAAAACTAACTCTTTACCTAAATAAGTATTTTATGTTCTGAACCACACTATAATTATGTCATCATATATAGTATACATAAATAATTTAATATCTATATAATATAAATTTAGGTGACCATATTCCATATCACAAAATGTTTATAACTCTTCTTCAATATCAACTTCCATAGGCTATTTGTATCAATTACATGATCATAATTATAAAATCCTTGAAAGCTATAACAAAGCATTCATCCCATGCATCAAATCATTTAATCGTTAAAAACTACGACTCAAAACAGAAACAAGGTAGTCATTATAAGCTACTAAATCATATAAATCAGGAATTATAACATAATTAATCACAAGAAATTCAAATAATACTTCTAATTATCCTTTTTCTATAATATAAAGAGGTAAATGTATGAGGAAATAACAATTGGGATCCACCAACATCAATTGTCAACATGGGATAGATAACCACTATAAATACCATCTGATTATAATAACTAGAGTATGAGGAATTGAATTATGTTATAGGAATCCATACATTCAATTCCAACATGGTTATTGGGGAAAACACCGTTCTCGATTTCATTGGGTGTTGGACACCATACCAACATGGATGAGGTAGCATTTCAAATCCAATAACATATAAATATGTATACATTTATCACAAATACAATATTTGAAACTAGATATCGTTATTTCAAACTACATCTGTCATACATATACACATTGATACCACTATTAAGGAAGAGATATCATATAATCACTGAAGAATTTAAGGAGTCTTTATATTTATAATTTCGTTCCCCAATTCATTTGTACATGGGTTTCTGAATGATTTCCATGCCCCCATGGAAAATCCTAATTTATTCAGTGTTCCTCTATATAATTAATCATTTTAGAATCCCATAATTATATAAAACCTTTTTCTTAAGTCATTAAAAAATTATTATTATTCTATAATTCTTATTATGCTAAGACTCATCCTTACAGAATGAAAATTTTTGTTGATCAATCTCATAAAACATCAACAAGTAAAAAATGTAATGTGATAACGAAATAATGTATCCAAATAGGTATCCTATAAAATCTATTGATTATTATTAATAATACCAATATATTAGAATAATAAATATTGTAAATTTTCCGAATTCAACATAGTCTAACTATTAGAGTAGAATCCCCAATAGTCCCATGCATATCAAAATGCATCCCTCCATCCCTAGATTCCAAATATTCCAAAAAAATTAAATATTATCCACAAATTCTCATAAAAATGATTTATACAAAGATGAAATCATATATAAAAATAGGTATCACTATAAATATAAAATAAAAATCGTATCATTAAGATAAAAATACATTAACAGTGCATATATTCAATAGAAATGGGGAATTGTGAATTCATATGAAAACATGTACACTTTCACCAAAAATGGATCTTTAGAATTCAAATGTATTTTTAATATTATTAATTAAATTATTAAATAAAAAATGACTACAACCATAATATTCTTAAGGTATAATCTATAAATAAAATAAAATTTAAATAAACATGAATCATGCATGACTTCCCTTTTCAACTGATTATATATATGAACATCATTAGCTTACCTTGACTCTTTATTTTATACAAAAAAAATATGACAATATTTATATATTTTAGTAATTATTCCTGAATTAAAAACTTTTCATACCATTTAATAATTAACCATAATTAGTTATCGTAAAAACAAGTGGAAAATCCTCAATATTTAAACATAAATGTGTGTGATAAAACCAAAACATATTATCTAATTTACCTAATTTAATCACTATCAAGGATTGTTCAACCATTACAAAAAGATATAATGAATGATAAAATAGTATGATCAAATATAAAAATTAGTCAATTAATATGATACATTTATTACTTATTTATTCTTATACAAAAAATGAAAGAAAAATTAATTGTGATCAGCTATTATATTAAAGACCACTCATACAAAGGAAAACATGATAGAATATAACATCCAAAATCCACTAAAAATCCATGCTTATCTCACATCTCTTTAACCTAGGATGTTACAACAAAAAATAACCATGACATAGTATAATTAATGGTAATAATAGTGAAGATCATATATTGATAAAAAAGACATGAATCAATGATCTTAGGTTTTGGCTCATCAATGTTTATATCACTTGGTTAAAAGGGGATAAACTAAAAATTTCCCCATTAAAAATTATTCTAATTAACATAGAATGTGAAAAAAATGACTGAAACATTAAATCTGTTTATCTGAGAAATATTGAAATGATGGTAGTTAATTAGTGATGTGTTGATCGATTATTATATGGAGGGAATTGAATTTATATCCACATCAAGTCCCCTAATTTTTTATTAATTCATTTTTTATTGAAATATATGATATTGATGAAGAATTGCGATGATATCGACTATTTAAAAAATCCCACCAACTACCACAACATCCAACATGACATATATTGTGGTTGTTTTGTTCATAAGCACCCCAACCTGATGTGATATCTAACAACGCATGTTTTATAACCCTTTTTCCTTTTTCCCATAGTGTACTCTCCAAAAAAATCACAATGTGATAGTATTCATAATATGGGAAAGAGTCACAATTGTGAGACCATTATTGATTCCATTTCTAGCATGAGAATTTCAATACTAGCCATTTTAGATAGAAATAAATACCCTCCTGCACAATCTTAAAATAGATAACAAGTCATTTTTTTGGTCATATTCCACCATGAAAAACAAAACCAACCCAACATTTATTATAATATGCGACTAAAATCAGTAAATGGTTTTTATTAACCATATCCACTAATATGGATTTCACAAGACCCACCAACAGGATATGGTGTTGGCTATACTTTCATTTCCCACAGCCATATCCTCTTGAACACCTACCAACTCACCATCGACACCACATAGCATCTAATAACTTATTCTCAATCAATGGATGGTTTAAATTATATGAACTATATTCATAATCCTACATATTTTCTCCAATATTTCAATAGGGGATATGATCACCATCTATTGCTAAATAAACGATGTATATTGATCAATGTTTTATTTAATGTCTTTTTTCACACGAATCATTCATAGTAATGGTTAATATTGTTTAATAATAAATAATTATTTTTTTAATTAATATTAATATTTAATCTCAATAAATTGCATGGTTTTACATTTTGGTTTAGTGTTTCATGTCAACTAATATATTCATCATTATATTAATTTAATGAAAAATTATTTTGACAAATCATGGAGTGTTATATTCTTCAACAATTACATGAATATTTCCTCTGGAAAAATATTACTTTTTTGAAAACATAATGGTTGATCAACCTCGTTTAATTTTATGGTTTCATAATTTCTTCATCAGCATAATAATTATTTAATAGATCATTAAACTAATGTGTTATCATTACTTATACATTTTCCTTATATTAAATGATTTAAAAATATTGTTAATTATATGAGAGTTCATGTTCATGTTCAACTACATATAAAATCAATACATGTGAATTGTAATGTATTGACTAGTGACAAAATGAAACTTTTATTTCAACATGAAAATTATTGAGGTATGTTAGATATGAAAGTTGATATGATTCCATCGAAAAAGGATCATGGATTCTGAAATGTCAAACATATCTATGGATAAAAGTTATATTATTATTGAGAATAGTAAGACAATTCTATGTAGATATTATATGGAATAAAAAATTTCAATAATCAATATTTTAATCTCACCCATGATTATAAATTTATTTTCATTCGGAATTTGTGTAGTTATAATGCGATCTTAATTTATTAGAATCTTATATGTCATTTAATATGAATTATTTGGTGGCGCTATTTTATGATCATCACATTCATCAAATCATGATATATTCATCAAGATATTTCCATATAAAACATCATATGAATTTTATTAAAATTCTATAATTTTTAATGTTTTCATATATGAACACTACCAATGGTTGGTTTTGATCACATTTACTTTTGAAATCAATTAGATAGTATCTCATTATATAATAAATTATTTAATGCTCCGTGTATATTTTCTATTATTTATATGATGATATGTCATTCTAGTTCGTATTTCTATATCAAATTAATATTAAGAATGTATAAAAATCCATTATGTAAACCATGTGTATTTCCCTATATTAATTATTAGATATAATATATGTATTATTAACACATCAATTAAATATTTCATTTAACGTTGAAGAAGAGAGAAATATTTTGGTATAATAAATGATTGTGTATTCAATATTAGGTGATCAAAATAAATTAAAATTACACTATAACCTCTAGATAAAATATAGTGAAATATAATGAATATTTATTTATGTTAACTCATTTCAATATAATTTTATTTAATGGTTAGGTAAAACCCACCGACTTCAATCATTACATATTATATTAAAAAAGTTTCCTGAAAAAAGGTAAAGACCATGTAATATCTATTTATATATTTTCCCAAAATAAATAAATATTTATACTTCAATACCATGAAGTTCTTTTATGATAGAAATAAAATGATGTAGTATGTGAGTAATCCAATATATCATTCATTAGTTTTACCATTTTGAGCACAAATATTAATTTCCCAAATCATATAATTCCATTACAATAAATTTATACTATGAATTATTTTCAACCATCTTATATAGCTCAGTATCCCTATTGTATTCCTCTATGATCATTAAATGGATGTAGGTTTTACTAGTTATTTAGGAATAATAGGACATCTCAGCATAAATTATGTCATCAAGTTCAAACCATTAGAAATAAATGATTATTGGTTCTCTTATAATCCTAATCATTGATGAGGTAGTATGATAATTATTTCACAAAGAATATATAACCTAGGTTTTCATCCCATAGTGGTAACACAATGATTATTTTTGGTCTATAATCAATAACAAAAATTCCTAATCCCATATGTTGAAATCAATCTATGTGAATATCTATACTACACTCTTGCAATCAATATATACTGTAAACTCTATTATATGGGAAACAAATATTCACATCATTCAAGAAAAATATAACCACTATTCGCTATAAATCACAAAAAATTAATTTTTTTGAGAAATAGCAATTTAATTTGAGGCATAACCTACTAAAATGCCATTCAGAATGAGGATACATCACTAACTCTACATTGTTACAACACTATTTATTAGAAACCCTTTTCAAATATCTGGTACTCTAACTACTTGTGATGTTATCAAAACTATGTGTATCTCTATGACTGAATCATTACATTCACATATTTAGAGTTACATGACCTCCTATTAGTTTTCATTTTTTTATTTTTTTAAATTCATTAATTTGTTTCAAAAAAAATTAATAGTTATCAGTTAAATATATAAATAATAGAGATATCAAACCCAATTATGATTAGTTAATTACATATTACATTGAGGGATCCATAAATAAACCTTAAAATATGATTACATACCATAGTAATTTAAATTTTTGTAGACATAAACCACAATTGTCATAATTGAGATACTATTTCTCAAATCTCATTGCAATTAGATCAATCGAAAATAATATTCATTCAATTCAATTAAAATTCAATATATAAAAAATAATCATTCATGAATACCAAAAAAATATTTTTTAAAATCTTGAGGCTCTATTTATGATATCTAGGAAGACATCATGGGAAATTTTTAATCATAATGGAATCAAAGTGAATTCCTACCACAAACATCTTTTCTAAAATTATATAATTGTCAAATCATCTATTTTAACTAGTATTTGATGAAATACAAATTTTTTCTTTATAATTTAATAGATTTAATTCGATCACAGATCATCAATATGATATATATGATATATTTACATAATAATAATTTATTTATGTTGTAAATAATTAATAAAAACAAATCGATTTGTTTTTTTGAAAATAAGGTTGCCCGGTGCACTACCATAGTGAATCGAACAGATGAATAGTAATCAATGCTTCTCTAAATTCATTTACATATTATTTTAATGAATTAATATATTTAATATCATTTTATACAAATAATTAATCTCATTTACTTCATTATTTTATATTAATTACAATATAGTGGATGTAATTTCAACATGGATTTCATGGTCTTCTATTAATTGGTAGATGATCATTATTTTATTTTGGATATGTAATGTGACTTCTATATCATGAAAAATAATTTCATTTAATTATATATATATATATAATACATTTGAAAAATCATATGAAATTTCACAAAAGAGGGAATTATAATATTTTTAGGATACATATTACAGAAAACATCTATTAGTGAATACTTATTAAAATGAGAAAATAATAATCACTAATTTTTTAATTTTAATTAGTAATTTAATATTTATTATTATTTGTGATAATAATATTATCCTTGAAAAATTATCATATATTATTTAGTGGGTTGATCGATTACCTAAAAATAATTATTTATAGAGTAGAAGATAATTATATCCATAAAAACATATTTTGAAATACCCACAATAATACTTATTATTATTACCAATTTCAAATTATAAATATAAATTAAAGGTTTTTTGTATTTATTTTCTTCATCAATCATTGATGTGGTTCATTGGTTGCTGTAATATCATATTGTATTACAATTGATGGGTAAAGACCCATAAAAATTCCATATAATTTTTTTAAAATTATTTTGGATTATTAAGAGTCTGTGAGATTGATGGTCTGTGGTTCTGAGTCCCGGTGTGCCAAGAATGAATTTTTGAACTTTTATTTTGATATTTCTAGTAAGTAGGAAGCCAATGTTGTCAATATTTTTTACTGGTTCTCAGATTAAAAAACATGAGGTCACTATTAAATCTGCAATGCTGATATTCACATAGGGTAGGTATCACTTCGACCAAAGAGGGACATGATAAAATGATTGTTTTTGGACATTTAAAAGAATAATAAAATACTCATATTATTTTAATCATTCTTTTCCTTTCAACTAATGGATGAATGATAGTGGTAGGACTGATGAAATTTCAAGCATTTAAATGGCATGACTCTCGTTTACTTGCAACGACATTATTGGGAATTAGGGTGGTCCATTACTTAAATGAACCACATAAAATCTTTAGTGTGTTAAACACCACTACCACCTTCTATTTATATAGAGCTCGGTTTGGGGTGTTGGAATGACTTCCCCAAGTAAAGATGCTCTAGAAAAGTACAACGACACAAACCACTTGGAGGGCAAGACCAGTTTCAGTGAGTGGTAACGAGCTCCACCGAATAATGAGCTGATGAAAATGATGAAATATGTTCCATCGATCATTTTTAGCGGATGTATTATCTAGCTAGGGGGATTGATGTAATATTCATTTTTATGATTTAAATTGTTGATCCCCTGATATGATGATAATGCTGAGGGATTTGGGCAAATGAATGAGGCACAAACCTTATACCTCTTCAGCAATTTTCTAGTTTATCTAGAATAATTTTATCAAATGGGAAAGTAGGATGAAACATATGTACACACAACAACAAAAGTGACCTGAGAGCCTCGTAGACGCTGACGACACCAAAAACAGACCATCAGAGCTTGTCTGGTCGCCAGAAGAAGAAAACGATGGCATGCCATGTTGATGGAGGTCGGAAGTCAACGTATGCGACCCATGGAGACCAGTCGGGGGAGGTGGGAAGTGGCACAACATTGCGCGCAATGGTGGATAGAGGCAGCTGGCCCGAGCAAACTGCATAGGACAAGGGCGGTACCTGTAGGCACCACAAGCGGCAAAAGCCCTGGAATGAGGGTACAGTGCGGCCCAAAACCTTTTAATGTTGGAGAATGTAGGTGGGACACATAGATGATTGTCACATGTGGTGGGGAAATGCCCCACTGGCTGGTAAAAATGGCCCTGCAACAGCAGGGCCCGCGGACAAGGCGGTTCGCCTTCTAGATAACCGGGATTGACGTGGGCCAACCGAGTGGGACTCGCTAAACCTGCGACCCAGCAGGATAGTGTAGGTTGGCTGATCCCCTCTTGGTAGGCTTGGAAAACCACAGCCCCGGACAAGGAACTAATGGACACACCCCGATGGGTGGGACCTAGTAAACCGGGCTGACCCTTAATAAGCTAGGCCCTATGAACCGTTGCGTCAGGCTAGTGAGACCTAGTCGGACCAGGTAAAGACCCAATCAGCCCCGGAATAAATAAATGCGCGTAAGTAACGAACCATGTGTCTGTTTGAAACAAAATTTTTGCGTTCTTCCCCCTTTTGGGAATCGGACCCTTTGGCATATTCCGACAGGCCTTACCGAGCTAGGCCGGACCAAGGTGTGATCACCATCATTTCTCGAAATGTGATGTAACTGAAAGACTAGGCATCTTATCGATTCACCATCTAATAAATTAGGAACCTTGATACAAGTCAGTCCTTTGGAGATAAGTTATGTTATATTTTATAGTTTTTGACATATGACTTGTGTTGGATCAGACTTTAATCCAACTGGTCATTTTTTTACAAAGGTTACCATATCTCATAGACCAGTCAGTCGATCGACGCACCATGTTTCACGTTGTGACCACTAAGATGGGCGGTCTAATTGGGTTTTCTTTGTAGTACCATGTACCGATTAAAATATTAAAAATGGCTTGGGAAATGTTTTTCCAAGAATCAAGTGTCCTATTAGTGGGAATCATGTGACCGAATGTCTTGGAAGTAGTGACCCTCTATGGATCAGCATCATTGTGACCCTGTGTGGATTAGCATAGTTTCTTCCTGATGATAAACATTTTTTATGCGGCCCATAGAGGATCAGAATATAGGGAACCTATGTGGGTCATCATCGAGTGACCCGCGTTGGATAAATATTGAAGTGACCCTATTTGGATCAGCATTCAGTGACCCAGTTTGGATCAATTTTCTAGCGACGCTGTGTGGATCCGCAGTAGCATGTCCCAACACAGACCAACCATAAAGTGGCCCATTGTTGAATAGTGACTTACATCAATGGGTTGATAGATATTATAAAAACATATTTATGGATCAGTTTTGGAACTTCTCAATTGATTAATATGATATAGATTATGACTAAAAATCTATATTCTTGAGTTCTAAGTAGTATACATGGTGTGAGATAACTATTTCTTCATGCATTGTGATTGATGGGATGCTTTCTGGTTTTTCCTTTGTGGAACACTGAGAGACCTTTGAGGGTCTCGGGGTCCCTAAAGAGTATTTTTATACTGATCTCTGCACCGGTGTCTCCAAAAACTTATTTTTTTCATGTGGAGAAGATGAATAACATTGAATGGGGTGTGGGGGACCATACTGGATTGTTCTTAAAGGTTGACATTTAGACTTGACATGGCGCAATGACGAATGAACATGAGATGTACCAACCATTCATGTAGTATCCTTGGTGGATGATTCCATGAGCATTTTTTGTTATTCATTTGTAGTCGTACCATTTAGGTTGGCATTTATTCTATACACATTACGTTCAGTACACACTTTTAATATGGCATTTTACTTCTTGGTCGCATCGTGATGTTTTTTGAGGCTATTTGTTTGTATATATTTGAAGTAAATGACTTCCCATTTTAGGAATATGAAATTATGGTGCTTTTTTCCAACCCCTAGCATATGGAAGGTGGGATTGGGGTTGTCACGACACTTGCCCCGTGGGACGGGTCATGAAAAAGTGGTATCAATAGAGTCGGTTTACAGAAGAACTAGAACTGTAATATTTTAATAAATCAATATTATTAAGTAATTTGAGTGGGGTATTCAGTTCGTGGATTCATGTGTTGGTGCAGCGGCCGACATATCCATACACCAAGACCCTGAATTCTAATTTCTGATCTGGTGCACAAAAACACTGATTGTGTGTTTTTTGGAATTGTTTTATTTCTGATCTCTCTGGGTCAGATCACAAGTTATAAAATATTGACCATGACACATGTATTTTATTTTTGGATGATGCCACGTAGACAACAATCCAAGATTCCAGTGAGAGTTTTCAATGACGGTCCACCGAGCGATGGAGCGTCGGTGCGGGGCCCTCTAAATGGGATAGAACCACTGGGTGGTATACCTGCATCACCTCTCCCTTTTGGGTAGCTGTTGCCACCAGACCCAACAGTAGTTGTTGCACATCGACTGAGTTTTTTGACCGTGTTTCAATGGAAGAGGACTTTGATGATCTGAGACAAGGTAGGTCTGCAGGTTTCTGGGGATTCGCTAGAGGTTGTGGAAAGAGTTTTTCACCTGGTTAGGACACCATCTGAACAGATGGTCATCTTATATGTTCTCTATGCTCTGCGTGTATTACGAAGCTGCAACATATACAACAGTGAAGCTGGATCGTGATCTAGTACTCGGAAAGGTTAGCTGACCTCTCACGCTACTCTACCGACCTGGTGTGTGACCCTTTAATCAGGGTCTAAATCGTTGTGTAGGGACTCTAATGGTAGATCTGAGATTCGATGGTGTCTCTCTGCATCACGAAGAATGCTAGAGTGCTGGAGAGAGAAGTCCTGGTAGAGAGTTTCCCTACAGATCAGTCACCAATAGGGAGACCCATCACCGGGTGACACGTAGCTGATTCACCTGCTGTTGGTAGTAGGAAGCTGACACGTAGGTCCAATCATAACAGAACTTATAGTGGATTATCTCAGATCCTATGTTTGTGGGTGCGACAATCACTAGGAAGAGCAGTCGAGCAGAAGAGCATATTATGCTTCAAGTGTGGAGGGAAGGGTCGCATGGCTCATGACTACCCTACCAGTAACACTAAGGACCATCACATGGTCGAGGGACCACTAAGTTAGAGGTATAGATTCGAGCGAGGTGGTCCATAGGGTGGCAGAAAATGGTAGAGTAGCAGGTTATGCAAGCGGTGGTGGACGATGGTTCGAGATTCTACCGCCACCACCTCCAAGTGGTCCACCCCAACCATAGGGGAAAGGTGGATAGGGATGAGCTCAGCTGAGTCCTATGACTAGAGCGCACTAGATATAATTCTAAGTATTATCTGTGTCTACCCCACCTTTTCTATAGTACTTATAGACATAGGTGAGAGTCACTATTGTATTCTCACGGCTCTAATCTGGTGCTCAGAGATTTCGGTGAAGTCGTTGGCTCCATCCTTGTGATTTGAGACTCCTATATGAGAAGATTCGATGATTACACACTAGTGATGATAGTGCGATCTTACTCAAGAAGGCGAGAGCTTCGGTTGGGATCATTTAGTAGGGGCATCGAGGCCATACAATGTCATCATGGGTATGGAATGGTTATATATAGTCCATGCTCAGATTAACTATATTAGGTGAGAAGTGCGGTTTGTATGTGTGGATGGGATCATGTTTTCCTTCACCGGTGAGAAGGAATCCATTGTAGTACCATATGGGATTTCTCAGAGGTTGGTGCATCCAATCACTAATCAGTTGGCTAGCCTTACCCTAGGATCTGTTGATGTGAGGAGTCTGATATATCCTATTGGGGTGGAATTGTATGATGGTGTCTTCCCTGATGATGTTTCGGGATTACATCATCATATAGTGGTGTACTAATACAAAAACTAGTACCTCGAGATGACACCATTATATACACTATCATGTCAGATGGTTCCCACAATATTTCGTGAGTTACATGTATTGCATGAGGACTTTTAGAGGAAGGGGTTCATAAGGCCTAGTGTTTCTCCATGGGAATACACTATTTTGTTCTCCATGAAGGAATATAGGATTTTGAGGATCGATTTGTATTATGTGCTTTTCAACCAAGCGACCATTAAGAATAAGTATCCACTTTTGAGGATTGATGATCCCTTCGATCAACTGAAGGGATCTCATTGGTTTTTAATGATAGAACTCAGATCATGTGATCCTTAGCTCGGGGTACTAGATGAGGATGTGCAGAAGATGACATTCAGATGATGATAGGTCCATTGTGAGTTCGTGGTTATGTCATTCGGTATGACCAACATCCCAACTATTTTTATGGGATTCATGAATAGGAAATTTCGACCATAGCTCGATCTCTTCATGGGGGTGTTCATCGACGACCTCTTGATATAATTGATGTCATAGGTGGATAAATAATATCATCATTAGATAGTTATGGATACAATCTGAGAGAACCATCATTATGATTAGCTCTCGAAAGGCTAGTTTTGGATACATGAGGTTGACTTTCTGGGACATGTTATCTTGGAGGCTAGAGTTGTAGTGGATTCAACAATGATAAAGGTTGTTCCTTCTTGGGAGCGACCTAGGTGTGTGACTGGGGTGCAGAGTTTCATGGGTTTGGGTGGGTACTATAAGAGATTCATACCTGACATTTCTTGAGTTGTGACACCCTTGTTAGCACTGAAGAAGAAGAGACAGCCCTTCGTATGGTGGGGGGAGATGCTTGCAGAGTTTTCAGGTGTTGAGACAGAGACCGAAGAGTGCCCACATCTTGAGGTTAAGATAATAGGGTCTTGGGTATGTAGTCTACTAAAATGCATTTGGTATCGGACATGGGTTTGTTATAATATAAGAGTAAACAATTATCACTTATGGTTTATTGTTGTTGAGACATCATGAGCAGAACTATGGTACCCATGAATTGGAGTTACGAGCAGTGGTATTCTCCTTGAAGATGTTGTGAACCTACGTGATGAGTGAATGTTTTATTGTCTACTCTGATCACATAAGTATCGGGTATATCATCTAACAGAAGGACATGAATTAGATATAGTAGCGATTACTAGAGTTACTCTTGGACTATGACTTTGAGATTGTCTATACTCATGGGATGGGGAATGTGGTAGAAGATGCACTCAGTAGGAGGTCCATTCTATGAATGTTACCCCCACTCCTTTAGCGAGTCATCGAGTTACATCAAGGGGACATTAAATATGATGCCCGACATTCCAGATATCTACATGATAGGCTTCTAAGGGATTTTCTAAATGTGGGATCTTGTCAATTTATTTAGAGGACACACTATGGTTCTAGTGACTCTATGGGAGGAGGTATTGAGAGAGTTCCATACATCCCCTTTAGTGGTACATCCTGGAGTGGAGAAGATGTACCAGGATTCAACATCAGTACCGGTCGCCAGAGATAATGAATGCAGGGGCATAGTTTGTATCCTGATGTCTCACTTTTTTGGATGTAAAGATGAAGAATCAGGTACCAGCGGGCATAGAAAATCCAATTGAGGTACCAAAGTGGATGTGAGATGGTATATCCATTGACTTTGGGATGAGGATAGCACATACATCATGGGTCCACGAATCCATTTGGATGATCATGGGCCGACTAACCAAGTAATAACACTTCCTACCCATCTGAGTGTAGGGATCAGTAGAGGGATTGGGATGCCCTTATGTGACAGAGATTTCTCATCTTCAAAAAGATCCATCGATGACCGTCTCATATTGTGACACACGGTTTAAATCCCTCTTGGGGAAGGGATTGAAGGTGGAATTTGGGACTCAGCTACGCATTAGCACTACATTTCACACTCCGATAGATGATCAGATGGACAGATAATACAGACACTCGAGAACATTATTTTTTTTTGTTTCCTCGATTTCAATCGCAGTTTGGAGGACCACCTACCCCTAATTGAGTTTTCATATGAAATAAATTATCACTCGACCATCATCATGGAACCATATGAGGTCTAGTACAAGATACCTTGCAGATCACCTCTGTACTAGATAGACCCATGGGAGTCGATACTCATGGATCCCAAGATGGAACATGCTACCACATAGAAGATTCAGATCGTCTAGGATGGAATGAAGACTTCACAAAGCTGGAATAAGTATTATGCTAACATGAGACAAAGACCCTTATAGTTTTAGGATGGAGACCATTTAATTCTAAGGGTCTCACCCAGATGAGGATTATGGAGGCTTGGCTGGGGCGTGAATCTATCTCTAAGGTTCATCAGACCTACTAGATTATCCACAGATTAGGCGATGTGTCATACCTTCTAGGTCTTCCCCAATAGATTCATTTGGTGAATAATGTTTTTTAGATGTCACAACTGAGGTGATACATGCATGCTCCATCACACATTATCGACTAGGGCGAGGTAGATATCGAAGATGGGGAGACATTTACAGAGATCTCGGTGGAGAAAGAGGATAAATAAGAGTAGGTCCATCATTGGCTGTCGATTTCTCTTGTTCGAGTAAGTTGGTAGCGCAAAAACCTCCAAGAGAGAAGATGGGAGAATGATGATCATATAGGTGCTCAGAACACCCATTTGTCCCCATAGTTTTTTAGTTTTCAGGGATGAATGTAAAAAATGTTGGGAGATTTTTAAGACCTAAAGAAATTCCATGTAATCATTTTAAATGTTTTTGGATTATTTTGAGTCTGCGATATTTAACTTCTTGTGATTCTGAATGCCGGTGTGACTGAAATGAATTTTGGATATTTTTTAAGGTACATTCATTAAACGTGTCGGTGGAATTTTCAATCTTCTGAACTAATGCTCGGATTAAAAATATGAGGGCACCGTTGAATCCGAATAACTGAGATTCACATAGGGAAGGCTTCACTACGACCACAGATAGTAAGTATAAAAATATTGTTTTTGAAATTTAATATAATAATAAAATAAAAATGTTATATTATACCTATTTTTCTATTAATAAAAAAGACGAGAGGCGGTGGTGGGACCGTCGACATGTTTATCCATTAAATGGATGGAATATCCTTTATATGTAACCACACTGTTGGGAATTTGGGTGGTCCATTAATTAAATGAACCACATCAAATCCTCATAGCATTAATCACCTCTTCCCCCTACTGTTTTTATGGAGCACAGGGTGGGGTCTTGGAAAAGATTCACAAAGCAACTAAGATCTGGAAATATACCATGACTCCATCCACCTGGACAACAATACGAGTTTCAACGAGTGGTGATGAGCCCCATCGAATAAAAAACTGACGAAAATGATGAAAGTGGTTTTGTCGAACTTCCCCAGCAGATATCTTATCCAGTTTGGGGGTTGTTGTAATGTTTTTATTAATGAGATAACATATTGATTTCCTTAGTTGATTCTAGGAGTAAGGGAATGGTCCAACTAAACAAGGATCAGACCCTCCCCCTCTTCGGTGTTTGTCTAGTTTTTCTAAAATGGGTTTTCAAACTGAGCTATAGGATAAAACTAAAGGACATGCAGTAGAGACGGTGACCCAAGTGCCTTGTAGGAATTGTAGGCAAAAAAAGGACCAATGGATCACATCTGGTGGCTTGCAAAAAGAAATCACCAGCCTGTAATTTTGGCGGAGGCTAGAGGCAGCCAACCGGAGCCGATGGTGCATGACAGGGGTAGAGGCAGTCACCGCGGCCAGTAGGCCGCGACATGAGGGGGGGGGGGCACGCTGCACCGTGTTTGCAAAAGCCGGTCAACCAAATGGACAAACATTTTATGATGTGTTTCAGTGCCCCACCGACTGGTGGAAATGTACTCACAACCGTAGGGCCAGTGGAGAAGGCAGTCTTCCTTTTGGCGGACTAGGCCTGACGTGGCTTGAACGAGTGGGAAGGACCCGCCCACTTGGTCAGGCCGAACCTGCAGCCCAGGGGGAAGTGCAGGTAGGCCGAGCACCACCCAGTGTGCCTAGCCAAAGGCAGCCTGGGCCTGCAAACCAATGGACCAACCTTCACAAGCCAAACCTAGTGATCTAGGAATAACATTAATTCATCGGACCCAAGCGGGGTTAGGTAGGCCTCGGGAACCATTGCCTCAGGCCGATAAGTCCGAGTCGTACTGGGCCCAGACCCCCCCTGAATAAATAAATGCCCATAACCGATGAACCATGTGTCTATTTTATATGATATTTGTGGAGTTGGGACCCCATTTGGGAAGCGGTACATTTGGCATATTCTAGTGGGCCCAAACAATCTGGGTCAGACCGAGGTGTGATCACCCCTGTTTCATGGAACAATATGTAACTAATAGATCGAGCATTACATCAACTCACATTCTATGGAATAAGGACCCTTTTGAAAAGGGGGTACATTGGAGATATTCTATGTTAGTTTTGAAGGATTTTTATGGGTTGATTTGGGTGAGATTAGACCTGAATCAAACTGTCCCCTTTTTACAAAAGTTCCAATATCTCATAGACCGAGCATCCAATTTACGCGATGTTTGTCATGTTGGGACCCCTAAGACTGGTTAGTCCCTTGGGTATGATTATTTTATTACTCCGTACCAGTTGAAATATGACTGATGGATTAGGGAGAGGTTCTCAAAGAATCATGTGTTATATTTGTGGAAATCCTCTGATCGACAATCTTGGATGTCGTGACCTAGTGTGGATTCGCATCATAGTAACCCCGAGTGGATCAACATCGTAGCTACTCGATGAGGACCTGTTTCATAGCGGCCCATCGAGGATCAAAAACTTGAGACAATGTGTGGATCACCATTGAGAGACCCTACGTGGATCAATATTCCAGGGACCCAATGTAGATCATAATTCTAGTGACCATGTGTGGATTAGTATTCTAGTGACCCTGTGTGGATCAACAGGAATGTGACCAGACGAGGACCATCCTTATAGTGAACCATCATGGAATAGGGACTTACGTCCAAGAGTCGATAAATATTTGGAAAACACCTTGTGGATCAGTTGGGGATCTTCTAAATGGAATAATGTGATATACATTATGATTAATAATTATATTCCTGATCTCTATGTTGTATACCTAGTTTGAGGTAACTATTTTTTTCTTGTATTGTGATTGAGGTATTTCATTGTAGTTTTTCTTTTGTGTAACTCTTAGTGACTTTCGGGGGTCTCTATTGATTATTTATATACTCACCCATGCATTGGATTTTCCCAAACATTGTTATGTATTGTGCTAAAGACACACATCTTTGATTGAGGATTGGCAGCCAGGATTGGATGGTGCTCTAAGGTGGACCTTTACACGTGACTTTACACAGTGATGACCAACAGTGATCTGTACCTACCCATTAGGTAGTATCATTTGTGGATGATTCCAGAAGTTGTTTTTAGTTTTCAGTTGTATTTTTACCTATCATTTGGTTTTATATTCTAGCTCGTTTACTTTCAGTACTCACTATTACTACTGCAATTTACTTTGTGGTTTCATCTTGTTGTGTTCGTTGGATGGGTGTTTGAACATGTTTAAAATAAATTTCTTAGCATTTTAGGGATAGATATTTATTGTGCTAGTCGTGAACCCCTGGCCTATGGAAGGTGGTTTTGGGGTTGTCAAGGCAAGGGCCTCGAGGGATGAGTCGTGACATGATGTGTCAGAGTGTGGATGGGGAATTAGGATATGATTTATTTGCATCTATTTAATTTATATGTATCTTCATTTATATTCTAAACTAGTACCTCTCTCGTGCATACGCACGCCGCTATAATTAAAATCTAATTTTCAAATTGTTTTTAATAGTTCGAGTAATTAATAATAAAAATAAAATAAAATATGATAAACTTACTACTTTAGTGGTTGATAAAAATGAATATAAATGAAAAATAAGAACATGAATTAAAAAATATTTCTGAAATTGAATTAAAAGGAAATAACATGATGTAAAAAGATACAGAAAAACATGATGTATAATTAAGAATTCGATGTGGTGAATTTAAAAGGTATTGTAGTAGAAAGTTCATTTTTTTAATATGTCATCATCATATGTTATGGTCACTTTATGATTGGAGGGGATGATGAAATTGGATGGAAAAAAAAGAAATAAATGATTGCAAGTCGCAAACGAAGTGATGAATAGTGTCCTTAGAAATAAGTTGGGGGAGCGGTGGACTCAAAGGAAGAGGTATAGGTGTAAGAGGATGAAAAGGTAGAAGTAGAGTAAAATTTAAAAGACAATGCATAAGAGGAGGTGGGGGCTCATAGGAGGATACACATGGGGAGGGGGGTTATCGGTATAACATTCAATTCTTAAAGAGGTTACCGACCACATAGCAAACATTTAGTTTTGTACGGAAGACATCCAAAGATAGAAATAATATTTCATAAAGTAAAGATAATCATCTAAAAAATGAAAATAAAGTAATCTACATCTATTTCAAAGAAAAAATCCTTTCAAACTACTTATTATGAATCATCATTCTATGGACTAATCCAAAAATCGACTAAACTACAACACTAACACAAAAAATTATTATAGTAAGACTCCATTACACCAACAATATTCAACTTGTTACCTTTTAAAATGATAAATCTGTTGTAATGCATTTTTCAAATACACTATAATGAATACTTAAAGACTCGGCTATTGTGTTCATTCCCTCACACAAACCATCAAAAGAATCAATACAAATGTAATAAAAAGAATTAAATTAGCTCAAAAAGTTAAAATTTCATCATATTAGTATACAACATACTGAAATACCAATGATCAACATCACCATTTTTCATAGTTAAGTTCCTTTGCTTCATCAACATGACGGCTCCACAAGTCATCTCTGTAAACGACTCGAGGGCATCACATTCCAACATAGTTTTTGTAATAAAATTGCTATGTGGATTTAACTATTTACTCATTAACCAGCACACATCAAGCTTCAGTGCTGAAAGTAGATTTTTATGTACTGTTTCATGGAACTGATTATTAAAATTTCTTCCCCCACTTATTCGTCTTCATTCATAGTGTCACATATCTGCCAAATAAATGAGAAATCAGAAAAAAAACCAACATTAACCTTGCAACCAAAGCTTACCTATAAGCTAGGAAATGATAACAAATACACCTATACAACTAATCCATAACAAAAAAAACACAATTTTTTAACATCTAGTTTACCTATATTTCGAATTCATTGGCTTTTCTAACATTGGGGTCTGTTTGTTTGAATAAGGTTCTGTTTGAATGCACAATTTTTTCACAGAAGTACCTATACAGAACAAAAAAGAACATGAAATAGTGTTTGGAAATCTGTTTTTATGTTGGAAACTGATACCAAAAACACCAATGAAGGTAAACTACCAAAAAAACACTATATTAAAAACATTTTTTCATAAGAAATGTGTAAAAACACATTTGTATGAGTAGACATGAAACAGTTTTGTATAAGAAATCTAGAAATAGTTATTTATGATTAATCTGGAAACACTTAATGATAAACAATATGGAAGCACTTATTTATAATGATTCTTCAAACAGTTATATGTCAGGCCATTTTGAATGCAGGTGCACCAAAATAATACCCTCAAAAAACACATTAAGAGGTTATGTTGAACCATCTGGAGGAGTCATTGAGGATGGAGAAGAATTAGAATTCCCAGTAGTATTCTATTGAAATATGTGTTACTAATATATGTATATTAGAAATTTTAACTGAATATAACTTCAAAATGCAATGTATGATGAAAATTTTAAAAGATTTATATTTAACAGTCTCATGAAATATCTTATTGAAATTGGAAATAATATACTGGTTCATTTTAGATGATATTAATGGTAAATTAATCAATCATAAGTAAATTTTACCATGTTATTGAACCACAAAATGTGGATCATTTTTTCGGCCTCATTTTTAATGTTTTCCTTCATAGATGGTTGCAGTACATTGTCATGGATTGTTGCAGATTCAGAGTGTCCACACGTGATAGACATCATGTGGCACTTCATCCTCAATACCAAAATAATGAAATATATTTTTTCTACATGGAGTTAGAATTTTGAAAAGAGTATATTATGGAGAACTAAATTCAACTAATTTTAAAGCGATATTTTATTAATATCCAATTGAAAATAATAAATAAAATGTGTGTTTTAAACATAGAAAATACGGAAATGAGCACCAAAAATGAATATTTTTCTCTTCTAATGTTTAAATAAAAAAACTGTCAATCAAGAGTAAAAATATATACCCGAACTTGTGAAATTTGTTATAGAAATTGGAAATAATATACTATAAACTACATATTGTAAATATTTTGGTGTACATAAAATATATTTGGAAAAATAAAAAACAGTGATATAAAATGATGTTTAAATAAAACTTTTGCAAAATAGAATTTATAATAGCCCATATTACCGGAAAAAAAATTCAAAGATGATATTAATGGTAAATTAATCAATCATAATTCAATATTACCCTATTATAGAACCACAAAATGTGGATCAAATTTTTTGCCTTTTTTTAAATGTTTTTTTTCATAGATGGCTGCAGTCCACTGTGATGGATTGTTGCAGCTTCAAAGTCTCCACACATTACAAAATCATGTAGCACTACATCCTCAACACCAAAATAATGAAACATGTTTTTCTACGTGGAGTTAGAAGATTGGATAGAATATATTATGGTGAACTAAACTCATATAATTTGAAATGAAAATTTTATTAATATCTAGTAGAAAAGAATAAATTAAATATAAGTTTTAAATATAGAGAAAATGAAAATAAACACCACAAATGCATATTTTTATCTTCTAATGTTTAAATAAAAATAACTGTCAATCAGGAGTACATATATATTCCAAAATTTAATAAATATGAAAGACTGATTTATTGAAACCAATGTTAGTGCTACAACATAGTCATAAAGCTACGTTGTTTTGATGTTCCTAAGAAATTAGGATAAAAGAAAATTCGTAATGAGATTGTATTACATTTCTTATAAATGAAATTTAAGAGGTTGAGAACAATTGTACCTAGTTACGTCAAATGATGCTTCTACATCATGAAGATTCACTATATGAAAAGTATGATTAAAACCAGAAAAGCTCAAACAAAGAATTAGGGAGATTGGATGAGCTTATATACAAGGAATTCCAGGATTTCTAGGTACCAAATTTAACTAAACCATCACTTTCTCATTCAAAAACATGTTCTTCGATGAGAACCCTTTTATCCACTGAAATACTAAATTTGAATCATGACTACACAAATAAAGTGATGATTCATTTTACAATAAATCGCAAAATTTCAGGAGAATCAATAAACTAAGATGATAGAATAACAGAAGGCAGTAATCCTTTCATTGGAAAAACTGATGGAAGCCCAAAACTGATGAGTATACAATATATATTATTTCTCCCGGTTCCCTTATTCATTAAGGTTCAAATTTTTATAAAGCAGAAAAGGCATCACGCTGGAGTTCCCCATAAACTCGAAATCAAACTCGTCATGCATTTAGTTTTCCAATGACGTCTGTGACAATGAATATAGTACAAATTAACCACTCTAATTAATAAATCAAGGAATCCATCATATATTTCTATACAATAAATGTAAATTTATCCAATAAGTAACTTAAATCCATTAAAATCCATTCATAACAGATACTTTAAGGTGTTGCTAATGGACCATGAGAATATAATGGCTCAAGGAGGTTAAATAAAGAGAAACATGATGTTTTCTTCGACCAATAATTAAAATAAGTCATTAAAAAGATAAGAGTCTAAGCCATGAATTCACAACTAAGGACAACCTAAAAAAATAATTAAATTATGAAGAAACATGAAAAGCATGAAAATCTAAAAAAAACATGATAAGAATGATAAAATCTAGAAAAGTTCAGACAAATCATCTGGCATATTTAATGATCTTACATACAATGTAGTCCAAGATTTCCAGGTACCAACATTAATTGAGCCATCACATTCCCATTCAAAAACATAATCTTCATTGAAAACCCATCTCCTGATGAGAAAATGAATCAAAAAAACATGTATACGTTTACACATAAAACTAGAATAAAGAGAGGTAGAGGCCAGTGGAATCTTCTAAGAGAACACGAACCTAGAATCATTTGAAGTGGAATACTTTCAATTATTCAAAGCTATTTAAGTTCTCCATTTCAACTGATATTGATGTATATGCTGAAATAATTGAATCCCAGGAACCTGAGATGTGATCTGGAGACCGTCATTTGAAACCTGATGATGATGTACAAACGGAAACCTAGCATGAAGAATAAATCTAATTAAAATGTTGAGGGTAGTTGAGGAGGTAGAGGGAGCTGAGGAATGGGTTACCGAGCCAATCTGTTTGCAGATTTAGAGCTCCTCACCTTCCAGTTGAGAGACGTAGACACCCATGATTTTCAAAGAAACCTGAATCGATGCCAATAATAGGCGATGAAAATGGTGGGCTGGAGTGATGCAGGTTGGTGAGGATAATCAGGAATAGGGGAGGGAGAGGGGAATCAGAGAGGGGAGCATGAACCCTAGGGTATTTGGGGAGGGGTTCGGGAACCAGATAGAGAGGAGAGGGGATTTGTGGAGGGGATTTGGGGAGGGGAGGGCAAGATGGATGAAATTCCCGACCGGGGATAGGATAGCGGTAGCAGATGAGAAAAATTGAGCAGTGGAGTAATGAATCGAGTTTTCTGCAAACCCTACTCATGGCCAGAGCTGTTTGGGAAGGTTGGAGCTTCAAGAGTCGATAGCAGAGCTGGGGATAGAGGAAGTGGCTAGAGAGGCGACTCTGGGAGGGAGATGAGCTGTAACCGTAGGTGCATCGGTTGAAGGTGACCAAGAATGGGATGGAGGAGACAAAGGAAGGAAACCCTAATTAGCAGGGAAGAACAGATGAAGCGCGGGGGTAATGGGACCGCGTAGGAGTAGAATCAAGATTTGGGAGGGAGGAGAAATAAGTTTTTGGTGAGATGGAGCACTTTGGTGGTGACACATAGGCTAGGAGGAATCCAAATTTAGCATAGATAATTGATTTATTTTCCTATAGTATATAACATCGATATATGAGAAATTTATATTCCTATATATGAATATTTCCAGCATAGTTGATCTTCTATTTTTTGGAATATACAATTATAAATTTTTGTTCATGTTTATATTTTATCATTGTAGTTTTTTTAAAATCCCATTTTATCATTTTTATCTATAATGTAGCTTTCACAGCATTATAGGGATTAACTGTCATGGTTATGTTTCGAATACCCATCATTGTATATTTCATAAATCTCTTAGGGAAAACCTTATAATTTACATTCGACATGTTACCGAATGAATTGGATAGCTATTATGGGCTCACCCTCACTTTTAATATCATGGAAGCAACTTTATTCATAAAAAATGACCAAGAACCATAACATAAATCTTGATCATAAAACAATCAAAGAGGAAAAATAAAATTTCAAATTGAAATCAAATTTCATCATTACAATCAGCACACTCATAAATAAAATCATACCGATCATGTAATGTTAACATAAGTAGACAATATTTAAATAAAATTGAGAAATTCCATTCAGTATTTATATATAAAAAAGCATTCAATGTTATTGAAATAATAAATCCAGTTTTAAAACGATGTTAAAAAATTTTAATATATGACTTTTGAATCAATGTGTCCTGTACAATTTTGAAATATTTTAAAGGAGTTACACATAAAATCATTAATTTCCATATAAATATGTCTGTAAAGTCATATTTACATAATGGACATGAATCAAATGGATTCATAAGATCAACTATTTAAAACTTTTAAAATGATATTTCTGTTAATGATTCCCTCACGTCTTGAGAAACACTTGAACAAAAATAATTAAAGAATAACATTAAAACAAACATTAAATATTTGTATTCTATATTAATTCATGATATAACTTTTCCAAATGGATTATTTAAAAATTATAGAATAATAAAGGTAAAAAACATCAATATATTCTTTAATGAAAGGAGAATGAGATAATGTCCCTTACAAAGATAATATCTTTTAATAAAGAATAAATATAGTAAATAATTATGTCTGTAAAATATAAATTCAACAAATATAATTGGATATTTAGTGAAAAAATATAATATTTAATTCACATGTCTTATGGTAAAATCATAACCAATTACATGGATATTTAACTCAATGAAATGAGAATGAGTTAAGATTTCCTTTACCCTGAATCTGGCTTGTGCTGTTCATTCTTTAATTTTCTGAAAAACAATCATAGGATAATTTATACATTATGTAGAACCATTTTAAAATTTAATATTAATTTTAAATCACTATTATCATGTTATAACAATTAGTTAATTAGTTGAGTTTATATCAGACGTTTTGCCGATGTTTTATAATTGAGTAAAAAATAAACATGTTATGATGAAAATTATGTTAGTTCTCATAACCCATATTCTCCAGAATGATATAAATTATTTAAATATCATATATATTTTTTATATGTGTAATTATAATAGTCCATAATATTTGTAGATAGAAAATGAAATGTATCGTTCAAGGAGATGGTAGGTCGTATGTATATTGGAATGCTGCTTTCATTTCATTTTTATGTTAATGGAATGAGAAAATTGATACATATGTTTATAATAATTAAATTATAATATATATGATACATATGATAAATATATTCATTAACTCCATCATTTATATGTTCCATGTATTTCCTGAATGAGTCATATCACTTTGAGGGGGTGGTAGGCCACACTTCCAAAAATGAAATTATTGTATTTACACGTTATGGTAAGAATAGAGTTAAGTTGAAAAATAATAATAGAAGAATAGAGAAAATATAATTATAATATAAATAATATAAAAAATAGATAAATCATAATTTCCACCATGAGAGGTATTATGGTAATATTGAATAATCATTGTTTTGTGAGGCAGTTGTTCATCGTACACAAATATAATATGTTATATATCAATTAGATGGTGGTATGTGAACGTGTTGGTATAAATTTTATAATAAAAAATTAAAAGTATATTTAATATTAAGGTTTTTTTATAAAAATGGAATAAATAGATTTTAGGGGGCTGGAGAAGAAAAAAAATGAAAGGGGATTGAGAGAAGACATTAACTCTAAATTTGGGTAACACTATTTTATTTGATCCAAAAGGGTCCATTGAGATTCCTTATGAAAAATATATGCAATATAAGATGAAATAATGGATTTTGGGAGCTTATTTGAGAATAATTTTGATGATCCCTGAGGATTTAGAGGTGTGAGTAAGTGGGTAGAGGTGGTGACCTTCTATAAGAGGGAGTAGGGAAACATTAATAATGTCATCAAATATTACATTCTTATAAATTTATTTTTGAATAATAATAGATACAAATTTTTATATTTCAATAATAATGTATGTATGGGTCTAAATCCTCTCAGAAAATATGTTTTATATAGTTTTATTTCACAAATTTAACCGTATACGTTGGCATTAACCATTAGATATATAAGGTAACTCTTACCATGTATTCTGTAATTTTTACACTATATGGTTAATATAGTTACAATAAAATTCCAATAGAACATATAGTTGATCATTAAGGAAATTTTTAAAATTTTATAATTCAGTTTTACTAATATTATATTTTAATGACTATTAGATCATCTAGTAAAATTGTATTTCATTTAGATACACAATTATTTCAATATTGATAATATATAGTTATTTGTTTTTTTAAGTCATAAAATATTGATTCATTCGAAAATAATAATTTAACATAAATATAACATTGAAAAATATTCCAAAAAATTAGTGTATGAAATAAAAATTTTCAAATTACATTTATTTTTATATTTATTATAACATTTTTTGAATCATTCATTAATACGATAATCACTTCATCATCATTATGTCATTAATAAATAAATTTATTTAATGTATTAAAAACATAAAATACCATAATTTATAATTTTTTTATGTTAATATTTTTTATTTATAGTCAAATATATCAATTTTATATACCCACCTAAATATTTTTTAATTAAAACGATACATATTAGGTTATATTTCCCTTTATAATAAAATAATTATTATGAGATGTCATTTTCACACTCAAGTGGCCCCCAATTGCCAAAGGATCAAGCTATGAATTTTTTTATTCTCTCCCATGACTAAATAAATAATATTAGGACACATGTTATGGCAGTTTAATATTACTATAATATTATTTTCACTCATAATTACATCATTTACATTTTAATCATGGTAAATAAAATTAATTACTGAAGTTACAATTCCTAATTACTAGAAATTAAAGGGAGCTATTTAAATAATTCCTAACTTCCGATTACAAATATTGAACCCATTTTTAAAATAGATTACACAATTTTTTCATGATTAATTAAAAATTTATTCTCGTTGTCAAAATGATATAATGTTTTTTAAAGTAAAAACTATCAAAATATTAGCATATGTTTATAACTAATTTCAATGTGAAATTACTTCCACTAACCAATATTGGATTAAATTATAAAAAAATAATAAGATTACACATTAAAAAATATTATTAATTTAATCTATCTATATAAATAAATTATTAGAAAATGCAGTTTTGTATTAAAATACAGAAAATTTCACTATTCTGTTAAATCTGAATTTCATCAGTAAAATACCAAACATTAATCCAAGGAGAATTTATATGTCCCTATTCCAACTAAAAATATTATATTATGTGAAATAAAACTTATAAAAGTTATATAAACTATATTTAAAAAGGTTTCTCCATAAAAAACGTAAAAATGAATTTTTTTAAAATACATGTTTTATTAGAAAAAATTGATTTTTTTACAATATCATATATAAAAATATATAAGATGAATTTTAAAATTTACACTAAATATATAATTTATATGTTTCATTAAAAAATTAACCATAAAGAATGATATGTCTGTATAAACACAATTTTTCCAATTTAAATATACATTCATAAAAATGTATCATTTATATTAAATTGGTTTTTATATTTTTCCTAAAAAATTTGTTAACAAATGAATTTTTATTTAAACATGTATAACCGTTATTTCTATAATTCAGCTGATACTAATCGTCTCAGTCTTTCCAACAACTAGTTTATATTGGTAATATACAAATAATATTATTTATATGTTCGTTTATGGTCGATGTAGCATAACATATAGACTTTTGAACATATTGTTTATTTCTTAAAACATTAGATGTTACATCCTAATCCCATTAATAAATATCTTACTCACAAATTGAATTTGGGATTGGTAACTAGGGTATGACTTTTCAAAATACCATTACATAAAATCCTCATCGAAAAATGGGATAACAAAAACTCTACTTTTAAAGATATAATGTAAAGTATACAGGTCACCTATGATAACACATACTAGGGTTACATATAGAAAAAAAATATAGATGAAAAAATAAGTGTAGGGTTTTAATTGGGAGTGAGAGAAAACATGATCAGGTGAATGTTTATAACTAGAAAACCAATAACTTGTGATGTCTTAAATGTTCTTTGATTTTGAAGTAGGAAAATGAAAACATAAATCATTTTTTATTTAATATCCACATAATAAGGATAAATATTTTTATTTACTAAATAGAATAATATCATACGAAACTATATTTAATTGAATGGTTGATTATTATACTTTAATCAATTTCTACCACACACTCATGTTTTTCGTAAAATGATAAATATTGAAGATGAATTTTTCACACTTGAAGCACATTAATAAACTTATAAAAACACATATCATCCATAAAAAGATATCTACCTATTTTGCCTACCCTAAAACAGTATCCAAAACTAAAATGGTTAATAGAAGAGAAGATAATACCCCCAAATTAATATTCCTTTATAAGGATTTTTAGTACTTTTATATTCCCAAATTCAACAGTCATATCCCAGGTTCAACAAAGACAATTGGATAAATAATTTCCCTTATAATTCCTCAAAATAATCGATACTAATATTTTAAGATAAAAAATAGAAGGTATTGATAACATATTTTTTATGATATATTTTATCATTTATCTCTAAATAACAGAAAACATTGTTACTGTCTCATCCCAAAATGTAACTAACTTCATGACATTTTGTCCAAGATAAGATAATAACTTCCATAAAAAACCTCAATCACCATAAGTTCACTATAAAACATATATTATTAAAAATTAAAATTTATTCATTACTATTCAACAAAATACCATAGAATTCAATTTTTCTTCGTCATATAATGTATCCAATATAGAAAATTTCATCAAAAAATAACATGTAACTCTCAATCCCTAAATCATTTTCCAATACCAAGGATATCCATTTGAATAGAAAAACTGTTCCAAAAATCATCTTATTATAAAATATAGAATCTATAAAATACTTATATTTTATCTTTAACATCAATATATGGTTTATCTTTCATGGTTAAATTTAGAATACCTATCATATTATATACCCTAAATCCCTATAGATAACCCTTATTGTTTATCTATGTTACCCTACCTAATGCATTGTAGAGATATCATGGGATCATCCTCCTTCAGTTTTTCCTGAAACCCCTATGTAGATAAAAAATTCATAAAATCAATTTCATAATCATAACACATATAGAAATAAAACATAAAAAATAACATTTCCCCATTGAAATCACACTTCATTATTACAATTCAATCAATCATAAATGAATACACATTAATCTTGTAAAGTAATCATCAATACAAAATATCAACATAAAAGTTATAAATTCCATTCATGAAGTATATATATTAAAAATAATTCATTGTTATTGAAATAACCTACCCTCTTTTCAAACACATCTAAATCATTTCAAAAGAACAGTTTTCAGTAAAAGTGTCCCAAAAAATGTTGAAACATTTCAATGCAATTTACACAGAATAACTTAGTCTACTTGATAATAGGTGCGTAAAAATTATTTTAAAAACGTGTTCATTGAAGATAAGGATTTAGAATATCAATAATTTAAAATATTTAAAATGATATTTTAGTTAAATATTCCCTTACCAATTGAGAACCACTTTAATTAAAATCATTAATGAATAACATTATGCCAAAATTTAAATATCATGAGACAACATTTGTTAAGGATATAACATGTAAAAATGGTTGTATATACACCTTATTGAATAATAAAGGTACATATCATCAAGATATTTCTAAATGAAAATATATTGAGATGATGTACCATATATAGATTGTTTTCAAATATTAAGGATAACGAACTGAAATAATAATTTGTGACCAATATAAATACACACAATATAATTGGATATTTAGTGTTAAAAAATCGGCGGTTATTCACACATAATTCGTGGGAAAAATCTAAGGACATGGATATTTTAATTAATGAAACTAGATTATGATAGGATTTTACTTACATTGAGTCATACTTGTGCAATTAATTATTTAATTTTATTAATGATAAACATAATGACATTTATAATTTATTCAAATCATTTTATAATTTTATTATTAATTTTAGATCACTTCTTAACATATTATGATTATTAGATAATTAGTTTAGTTCATATCAAATGTTTGGTCGATGTTTGGTCCTTGAGTTGATCCCAATTATCTATATTCTAATTAGACAATTATTTCTATAATAATATTAATTATTTATATATCATATATATCAAGTATATAGTTATTTATAATAGTTTATAATATTATTAGATAATGAATTAAATGAACCATTCCTTGAGATGGTAGGTCATACATATAGATGAACTCTACTTTAATTTTTTTGTCATAATAAATGAAAGAAAAATTAATTATACATTGGGATATAATAATTATATTATAACATATATGATTTAAATGATTCATATTTTTATTAACTCCAACCTTTATACATTTCATGTATGGAATGAATGAGTCATATCACATTGACGGGGATGTGGTCCACACTTCCACACAAAAAAATTATTGTAATTACAACAAATAAAAAGCATAAAAAAGTTTGTAAATAAAAATTAACAAATCAAAGATACAATATAAATATTATATATATCATATATAAATACATTGACGTTATAATTTTCACCATGATAGGTGGTAGTAAAAAAATGAAAAATCTTCACTTTCTGAAGCAGTAGTTCATCGTACACAAAAACAATATATTATATATCAATAAGATGAAGGAATATGAAGGCGTAGTTCTTACACAAATAATAAAAAAATACTTTTCAATTTAGTAAAATGTTTTTTGTAAAATATTGGAATAAAGAGAGGTATGGGGGTTTAAGAAGGTAAATAAATTAATGGAGATTTGATGAAGATGTTACATTTAAATTAGGTAACTCTTATTGATTTGAGCCAAAAGGATTCCTTGAGTTTTCTAATTCCAAATTAAAGGATTATATGATGAATTTATGAATTTTTAGAGTTTATTTTATCAAATTTTGGATGATTAAAGGGGGTAGATTTGTGTGAGTATGTGGGTTGAGGTGTTAGACTTTTATAAGAGGGAGGATGGGTACTTTAGGAATGTCTTGAGATATGGTTTTTTTATAAATTTGTTTTAGAATTATAATAGATAAAAAGTGATATATTTCTATTATAATAATATTATGCGTAGAAATCTTCTCAACAAATAGGATTTAGAAAAGTTTAGTTTAAAAATTAAACCTTATCAGTTATATTTAACCATTATTTATGTTAATTAACTCTTACCATGTATTATTGTATTTTTACATTATAAGGTTAATATAGTTACTATAAAATGGGAATATAACATCATGTGGATAATTAATTAAATTTCTAAAATTATATTATTCATTTTTCAAAATATTATATTTTTATTACTTTTATATAGTTAAATAAAAGATTATTTGTTTTAACAATACATTTATGTCAATTTTAAAACTATTTAGTAAATGATTTTTTAAATTTAAATTAACATTATTAATTCAAAAAACAATATTAAATCAATTATATCATGTGATAATAATTCATAAAATTCGTGGATGGAATCAAAAGATTCAAGTGACATTAATTTTCGTATTTATAATTTCATTTATTTAAGTCATTTATTAATAAGGTAATCATTTCATCATCATTATGTCATTAATTAATTTATTTATTTAATGACAAAAAATTATAAAAATTTAAAATAAAGTATTAAATAGTATTATATTTATAATGGATATTTATAGACAAATAGAAAAATTATATATCCCGAACTTAAAAATTTTTTAGTTGAAAGATACATTTTTATTTTATATTTTATTTTACATTATATTTATACTTATAACACGTCATTTTCACACCCATGTGTCACCCAAATGCCAAAATTATGGCCTAAGGCTTTTTTGGGTCTCCCATGACTTATGAAATCATATAATGACACATGTTATGGTATATTTGTATTGTTATAATATTTCTATTATCCTTCTTTAAATAATTTACCCTTTAACCATGGTAAATAAGTATTGCATTTACTATTCATAATGTCCAAAATTAAAAATAAAATATATACATTATTAGGACCTTATGATTCCAAATAAGTAATAAATTTTTCCAACTCAAAACATATATGTTCTAATAAATAATTTTAAAATATTTATGTTTTTGAAAATTTTAAAAAGTAATAACCATCAAAAGATTGACACACGTTTATATCTTGATTCACCATAAAATTACTCAATATGATCAAAATTGGAATAAATGATAAAAATTATTTCAATTATACATATAAAAAATTTAAAAAAACAATACAACTATATATGTATATAAGATGAAAATGTAGTATTGAATTAAAATGTTGTATTTTACAGTATTCAATAAAATATAAATTTCATATGAAATATTAAATAATTTAAAACAATGTAAATATTGATGTCCCTATACCAATGAAGAAATTTATTATATCAATTTGAACATAAAAGTTTTTAAAATCTAAATTTAAAATATTTTCTCCATCCAAATTCGGTTACTGATAATTGTTTTAGAATTAAATATTTTTTCTGAAAAGATTAAATTTGTTATCATATCATATATAGAGAACATATAAGATGAATTATAAACATTACATTGAATACATGAAATATAATTTTCATTATATAAAATTCTATAAAGATTAATATGATTTTGTAAACACAATTATTCTATTTTAAATTTATTTTCATAATAACACATATTTTAAATTCAGTTGATCTATATTTACATCTTTACAATATATTTTTGTCACCAATGAATCATTATTTAAAAACATATAAAACATATTTTTATAATTCAGTTGATAAAATTCATTTGCATATTTTAAAAACCTATATTATAATGTAAACATTTAAATAATAATATTTTGTTGTTCGTTTAAGCTCGATGTAGTGTATCTCGACCACTTTTGAAACTAGTGTTTTTTTATAAAAAACAGGTTTTTTACATCCTCATTCCTTCAAAATATTAGGTCCTATTAAATTGAATTTAGGGTCTATAACATGTGTATGACCTTTCATATTACATTTATTGTAGAACCACATCTGAAAAAATGGTTAGTAAAACATCCATGTTAAAATATAGAAAGTGAACTACAATAGTCACCTGAGATATAATATAGTATGGTTCCATGTATTAAAAACATGGACATTGAAAAATAAGTATGTTTCATGTTATGATGGATAGTGATAGAAAATGTTATCATTAAAAAGTTAACATCTTGAAAACCATATAACTGTAATGGGTTAAATGGTCTTTGATTTCATTATATGAAAATGTAAACCGGAAACATTTTTGATTTAAGACTCACATAAAAAATTTAGGAATTATTATACTAAATTAAAAAAACATAACAAATTATACTGACATGAAATGTTGAGTATCATCATTTAATAAATTTCCACCACACAGTCATATTTTTCTTCAAATGATTATTATTCATGAAGAATTGACCACTCCTTAACCACAATAATCAATATATAAAATATCATATCCTCCAAAAATATTTAAATATCTATTTCTAGTGACATTAAAAATTAACCAAATCAAAAATGGTTGGTATAATATTTAATAATCCCCTAAAAATAATAACCATTTATAAGAATAAAGAGTAATTTTAATCTCCAAAACTCAATAGTAATATCTAGAGTTCAACAAGGTCCATTTAATAAATAATTTCCCTTAAAAATCCAAAAACAATTAATCCATACTAATATTTAAACCAAAAAAATATAAAGATTTAGTAACATAGTCTTCCATGATAAATATAAACATTTATCTCCGAATAACATAAAATAATATTAGTTTCCCAGAACAATATATAATTAACCAAATCCCATTTTATCCAAGATAAGATAATAAAATCCATAAATAACAAGAACTAAAATACTGTCTTTATGAAACATAGATCCTACCAAAATATTCGTCCAATAGTCCTCAAATAAAATACCATTGTATTTTATATTCCTTATGCATGTTGGGTTCCAAAAATGGAGAATGTATTCCAAAATAAAATTTATCACTCAATCCACAAATCATTTTCCAAGTAATTTGATATCCAGTTGATAAAAAGTATGTTCCAAAAATCAAATTATTAGTAATCAAAAAAAACTTTTATCTAATTATAATAAGTTATAAAAAATAGGGACTTCATTTAGTCTATTATTAGGTGATAAATCATAGCCAGACTTCGGTTGTCGATTCAATTCTCGTAGCCTTGTCCCGTGTGACGAGTTTTCACATTCTTTGGTTGTTGTCCAATTTAAAAAACATCATAATTTTTATAATATTGAAATAATATTATAATGACCTAAAAAATAACAATAACATGTATTGTACATTATAGGTTATTTCATAGCATTAATTAAGCATCCAAGGTACAAATAACCCATAATATCTTCAAAGGTGAGTGTCTCCAAAAATACCATTAGTCACCTTAATAATTAAGACCATAAAACCTCCACATGGGTGTATAAGACATTGAACATATGCTCTATCTTAAATTAATAAAACCATGATGATATCCCATTCCCTTAAAAAGACTTCATAATCTCTAATATACACTAAACCATCCTATGATACCAATTATAATGACCCAACCTTAATAATTACAAAATCTTAAGTTAAGACAATAATTTTACATTATTTAACTTTGAGGTTCATTATAGGTTTGTTGTTTTAGATCATTTTACCATTACTATTAATTATTAACTCAAAATTTACAATGTATACTATTGTACTAACAATATATTTTTTTCAAAAAATTATCTCTTTAAATAAAACATGATTTATTTTCATGAAAAAAAATATTGAATTCTTCATTTTTCGAAACCATAATTATACCATATGATGAACCTTCAAAAACTTTGGATGAATAAAAAAGGAAAGTAGGGAATAAAAATATAAGAATAAAACTATTATTCCATGAATATATAAAATCCAAGAAATCTTTTACATAATCGTACTTTTAACCTATAAAAAACTACTTGTCATATATCATGTACTCATAAGATTACTAAAAAACTTTATAGAAAAAATAAGACATAAAGGTAACTTCTGGAATCCATTTAATACTAACATTGTATCTTTCATAGATAGAGATCTAGTAACCTCCATGGTTATGTTTGGAATACCCATCACAGTATATTACCTAAATCTCTTAGGAGAAACCATATCGTTTACCTCCGTCACGTAACCCAAATCATTAAGGATATATCATGGTCTCACCTACCATCATCATATCATGGAACCACCAGTATAAGTAAGAACACCCAAAAACCATAACATAAAAATAACTCATTAAACAACCATATATGAAAAATAACATTTCAACTTTGATATCACAATTCTTCTTTTTAATAAACAAACTAATTTATGAAATAAAATAAAAAATTTAATGTATAAATCAATACATAATAGTGATATAAAATAATGAAATTCCTTTATTGAAATATATATAATTTTTTTAGGTTATTGAAATAAACATTCCCCTATTAAAACAAAATTAAAAATTTTTAAAAGAATATTTGGGAATCAAAGTGTCCCATATCACTTTCAATAATATGATATTAATTTATGCTATACACATTCATGTATATAAATAGTTACTTAAAATTATTTTGATAACATTTACCCTAAATAGATGTATTTTTATGATTAAATCATTAGAATATTTAAAATGATGTTTTAGTTGATCTGTTCCTTACCAATTGAAAACACTTGAATAAAAATAATTAACGAACAACATTATACAAAACATTTAATGTAATTATAATATATTATTTCATGATATGACATATAAAAATGGTACTATATTCACCTTATATAATAATAAATTTTCATAACCTCAAGATGTGCCTCAATGAAGGGAGATTGAGACAATGTAACTTATAATTGTTGTATCGTTAGATTAACAATAAAATATATAATAATAAAGTGAGAAAAATATAAATTCAGCTAATTTAATTGTATATTTAGTTAAAAAAAGAAGATTTAATTCAAATAAAATCAGGGAAAATCAAATCCAATGACATGTATATTTATCTAAATGAAATGACATTTAGATAAGATTTCCCTTACCTTGAGTCAGACATGAATCGTTCATTTAATAATGTCCTGAATAATAAAAATATATTAATTTATACCTTATTCATAACCTATTTAATTATTATTATCAGTTTTATATCACATATTATCTTTTTACAAAAATTAGATAATTATATGAGTTCATATCAAACATTTTGTCGATATTTGTTAGTTGAGTAAAACATGAAATAATTTTGATGAAATTTATCCATTTTTCATAACTAAATCATCTATAGAATGATATTCATGATTTATATATCATATATATCCTGTATATATATATATATATTTATAATATTCCATAATATTTTTATATAACAAATCTAATGTACCTTTCACGGAGATGTTACATCGTAGGTAAACATGAACGCTACATTCGTTTCAATGTCATGTTAATGGAATGAAAACTACATGATCAATAAGTATTTAATAGTTCCAGTATGATATAAGTGTTTTATATGTTACATATTTTATTTAATTCAATCCTTTATATGTTATAAATATTTCAGGAATGGTTTATATGTCTTTGAGTGGTGGTATTCAACACTTCCATAGTTGAAATTATCATATTTAGACATTATGGAAAGCATAAAAGCATGTTGTAAATAAAATTTACAGAAGATCATATGCAATATAATTATAATTTATATCATATACAAATAAAATTTCCATCAATATGGATTTTATGATAGGTGGTAGGAAATAATTGAACAATAATCATTTCGTGAGGCATTAATTTATCGTACACTGAAATAATATATTATATATCCATTAGATAAAGGTATATGTATGTTTAGCACTAAAATGAATTATAACTATATACTAATATATTTATTGTACAATTTTTGTTATAAAAGAATTGAATATATAGAGATTATGTGGTTGGAGAAGAAAAATAATTTAAATGATATATTGAGAATACAATACCTCTAAATTAGGCAATTTTGATTTTTTAATTTGAGCCAAAAGTCATCCTTGAGTTTTGGTCTTCTAAAGATAAGGTTTCTTGGATGAATTTAGGGATTTTTGATGCTTATATGATCAGATGGTGGTTAATAAAATAGGTTTTAGAGGTGAGGGTAAGTGGTTAGAAGTGGAGGACTTTTATAAGATGGTGGAGGGGAACTTTTGGAATGTCTTGAAATAATATTTTATTATAAATTTATTTTATAATCCTAGTATCTCTAACTTGATATATTTCAAGTATTATTTGTTTATCGGTCAAAATAATCTCATCCAAAAATTATTAGGCAATTTTATGTCTCAAATTTATCATTATCATTTGCCTTTAACACTTAGTTATTGAAATTAACTCTTACCTTATCTCCTTTTATTTTTACAATATATGGTTAATATAGTTGCAATAAAATTTAAAGAGAAACTCAAGTGGATAATTAATTACACTTTAAGCATTATAAATGTATTTTTCCAGAATCATATATATTTTTTATTTATATATAATTTAATAAAATAGGTTTTTTTTAAACCACATTTATGTCAATTTATACACTATTTAGTAATTTATTTTTGTTAATGTCATAGAAAAAATATTCATTCAATAAAAAAATTAACAAAAATATAAAATTTCATAATAATATAAAAAATTAGTGGATTGAATCAAAATTATAATATTTAATTTATTTTAATATTTAAAATATCAATTATCTACATCAATCATTAATAATGTAATCATTAGATCATTATTGTGTCATGAAAAAATTTATTTATTAGTTGATAAAAAATATAAATAAAATACAATATTTTTTGACATATTTATATATTTATAATGACTATTTATAGTCATCAAGATAAATTATATAACCACTCCTTAAAATTGTTTTACTAAAATGGTAAATGTTTATGTTGTATTTCCATTTATATTAAAATAATTATTATAACATGTCATTTTCACACACCGTTGGCTCCTAAATTAAAAATTTCACACTAATGCTTTTTTGGGTCTACCATGACACATACAAAAATATTAGGACACATGTTATAGTAGTTTTACATTATTACATTATTATTTTCACCCTTATTTACATAATTTACCCTTAAATTTTGGTAAAAAATTAATTATTTAAGTATTCATTAATAATGTTTAGAAATAAAATGGACATAATTAAATAATTTAGAATTTATGATTAAAAATATTGAATCAATTTTTTAAATTTTAAAACACATAACATTCAGTAATTGATTTAATGTTTGTTCTTCATGTCTAAATGATAAAACATGTTTTTAATATGTAATAATCATAAAAATATTGATGTACGATTATATGTAATTTTACCGTGAAATTAGATTAAAGGACCAAAAATTAATGAAATGATAACAAAATCAAAATAAAATTTAAAAACTATATAAAATAAATTCAAACTATAAATTTTAAATTGGAGAAAATGAAAGTTTGAATTAAAATTCTGTATATTTTAGCATTCATTAATGTATGAATTTATTAGAAAAATATTATAATTTATTCGATGGTAAAATTTTATGTCCATATTTCAAAAAAGAATATCATTATGTAAAATATAATTTATCATATATTAAAAAACTGTATTTAAGATGGGTTTTCTATCAAAAGGCGTTAAAAATAGTATTTTTTGAATATTTAATTAATCCAAACAAATGAATTTGTTCTTATATGATATATATAAAACATAAAACATGAATATTAATGATTAGAATGAATATATAACACATATTTTTCATTGAATAAAAATATTTAAGGATTGAATTGATTTAAAAAATTAATTATTATTTTTTAAGTGGTTTTCATAAAATCACATACGTTATATCCAATTTGTTTTCATTTTCATGTCTAAATTTTTTTGAATCCAATGAATAATTATTTAAAAATTTTAATCCATATTTTCATAATTTAGTTTATACATTTCATTACCTTCATTCTATTGGCTAGGATATAATTGTGACATTTAAATAATAATATTTTGTTCTTCTCCTATGCTGAATGTAGTTTATCATATATATTATTGAACATAATAGTTCTTTCTCAAAACATAGGATGTTACATCATCCCCCATTTATAAATGGTTTCCTCTCTAATTGAATTTCGTGTTCTAATCTAGGGTATGAATATTCCAAATACCTTTATTGAATACTGACATCCGAAAAATGGTTAATAAAATATCCATTTTAAAAGAGAGATAGTGAAGTACAAAGGTTACTCGAGATAACTCATACACGGTTCCATATTTGAAAACATGGATATGGAAGAATCACTAAGTGTAAAGTTCTTTCGAATAGTGATAGAGAACATTATCATTTTAATATTAACAACCATAAAACCAAAAACCTTTGATGGGTTAAATGGTCTTTCATTTTGTTGAAGGAAATTATAAACAGAAGAAATTTTTTATTTAAGATTCACTTCATAAAGTTGAGGAATTATTTTACTACATTGAATAAGAACTTAATTAAATATACATAAATTAAAGGTAGAGTATCATCCATTAAAAAATTTCCACCACACAATCATCTTTTTCATCAAATTATGGGGATTCAAGATGAATTTTAAAATCTTGAAGCACTATACGAATCTTATAAAAACTCATTGTTGGTCGGAGAGTGCTGGAAAGAGGGGGGGTGAATTGCGTTTTAAAAATTAATTAACAATTTAAAAAAAATTTACAAATGCAGCGGAAATAAAACGGGGCAAGACACAATTTGATAACGAAGTTCGGCTTAAACCAAAGCCTACGTCTCCGCTCCCAACTCAACCGTTGAGAGATTTACTTCAGCTTGCTTTTTAATGGTTGTAGCAAGAAACCCACTAGCCGTTTTAAGGTAGGCTAGATCACCTTCGTACACCTTGCTTTTTAATGATGGTTGTAGCAAGAAACCCAAAATGAAAGTGAGGAAGAAAAAGGATGGTTTGTTTTAATACAAACCCAATGAATAACTAAACAATTGAAATAAATAAATTACAACAAACTTGAGGAAGCCTTGAGCGCCAAGAGTGTGAGTGTAGTTGATGTAGAGGCAACCCAAGCTTCAAGGATGGAGATGGATCACAAGTAGCCTTAGAGATTTGTCGTTTAGAGCTTCAAGGGATCAAAATATCATTCCAATGTATCGGTGGTGTTACCGGCATCCATCCTCATCTATTTATTGGAGAAATATCCCCAAATACTTCAAAATAGCCGTTGGAGGGCTTCCGGAGCCGTTGGGGGTCAAAAGTACAAGTCTGGTCAAAGCCCAACGGCTAGTTTGACTGGGCTTACCGGCGGACCGGTGCGTGGCCACCGGCGGGCCGGTGGTCCAGACACCGGTCGGCCGGTGGCACTTGGCAGTAGGCAAGGCCTACTGTCTGGTTCCACCGGCTGGCCGGTGGTCAGGCACCGGCTGACCGGTGGAACCTGGCAGAGAGCATTGCTTCTGCCAGAGACCACCGCTTGGCCGATGGTAATCCACCGGTTGGCCGGTGGACTCAGAGAGTCCTTTTCCAGTCTTCTTGGGGAAACTCTTTGGCAACCTTTTTCCTATCATCAAAAACACTTGAGAACAAGTTAGAACACGATGAGAGTGATTGTGATCATTAAAATACAAGAGAGAGGGGTACAACAATCTCCCCTATTTTGATGATCACAATCACAAAAGAGAAAGCTTTTAAAAAGGATATGCCAAGTAAAGAAAAAAAGAAACTTGGAATGGAAAATTTTAGAGATCATTTTAATACAAGAATTTCATAGATGTATCATGATATTAATCTTGAAAGGATTGAAATAAAGAGAATGGTTCATTTTGAAATTGTAACCATAGGTCATTTAAAAGAAACAACTGAAATTAATAACTTAACCATTTAAAAACAGATTTTGATGAAAGTAATAACTTAAAATTGAACTTTTAAAAAGTTCACTTAATTAAATGAAATAAGTAACTATTTAATAGAGAGTTTTTCTCCCACTTTGGGATTATCAACATAGGAGGAAACGTATGAAAGAAAATTAGAAAAACAATAATAGGGAAGTAAGCAATGACAAAAAGGATTGATAGATAAGGCAACTTGAATTTTATAAAAGATGAAATGTTACATAGAAAGTTCAAAATACAAATACAAAGACAAGTCAAAAACAGGAACGGCTCTATTCACTCCTAGAGGGCCGAGAGGGACGACGACGCCTGAAGGTCGGTGGAGCTGGAGGAGCCTGGACCGCCTCAAAGAGACGATCAAGAGAATCGATCCGAGAGTGGAGCTGATCAAACTGAGAGCTGAAGTAAGAAAACTGTAAGTCGAGCCGGGTCTCAATCTGATCCTGGAAGCGAAGGAATTGATCAGCCGTCATGGACAAGCTACCAGTATCAGCGGGAGGGGGCACATCCTCAGCAGGCTCCGGTGCATCATCACCCGCTCCATCTCCCTCAGCAGCAGCAACAGCAGCAGGCTCACCTTCGCTGTCACCACTCTCTTCCTCTTCATCAGCACCACTGTCCTCACTTTCTGAAAGAGGATAGGCAGCGGCAATGGCAGGAGGCATGGCATGGGTAGGTGGGTGTGAATGTGTCTGAGGGGAGTACGCCTTGAGAAGGCCCTCCTTGTCAGTAATCCACTCCTGACGCCAAGGATTCCAACGAATGTTCATCCATTGCACCATCATAAAATTGATGATGTTATCCTTCTTTGCCTACTCGAAGGAGGTAGTACGGAGAGGGACATCAAGAAAGGTAAAGATTTTGGTCAACAAGCGCCCGTGAGGTAGAGTTTTGGACCGGCGCGGGTGCTCAGCCACATAAGACATGGCCCGGAACAGGAACCAGACCAAATTGATATGAACGCCTCTGGTGATATAAGAAAGAAGATAAATATCAATAAATTTCACCGTATCGTGATCACCGATACGTGGTGCAAGGGTGGTCTGAATGAGGCGCTCAATGATGCGATGGTTAGGGGAGAGCTGGGAGAGCTTGACAATGGGATCGGTGGGCTGCCCTGTGAGATGCTCAAGAGCGACAGCAAGATCAAAATCAGGGTCCCGAGGAAACTCCCCCTGAGCAAATGCATGAGGTCCAACATGAGGAACCCCTAGCATCCTGGCAATCTCCAAAGAAGTGATAGTGATGGGTTGCCCAAGAGCGGTGGTGGAAATGGTATCGACGTCGTCAGAAACCGACCACGTCAGGTGAGCATAAAATTCTTTGACAAGAAGGGGATAAATAACATCCTTCTCAGGAGGTTAAAAAATAGAATTCCAGTGTTGATATTCAATAATAGAGAAAAGCTCGAGACGAGCAGAAGAAAGCCAAGAATAATCAATTACTCTACCAGGCATTATGACTTTGTCATGCCAAATGTCCGGAATTTGAGGGATTGAAGGGGGAGGAGGTGCTTCTTGAGCGATACCTTTCCCTTTGCGTGTAGAGTGAGGACCCATGATGGCAAAAGGAAGAAAAAGAAGAAAGAGATTAAGAGAAGAAGGAGTTTGATAGAGAAAGGATGAAGAAGAGAGACTAGGGCAAGAGGGAGGCACTGGTTTGGAGGTGCCACACGAGAGGGAGAGAAAGAAATGGGAGGGGAAGGGTTTAATTTAATTTTTATCCCTTTCCCCGGCCGGCCCAAAAAAGGAAAACCCGACACCACCGGTGAACTGGTGATGTACCACCGGTTGACCGGTGGTATTAAAATTCATAATATATAAAAAAAATTAAATAACATTAAAAAATGAAATATAAGTAAGCCAAAAAGAGTCAAATATTTAATAGTTCTCATTGATGAATCATTCCTAACTCCCCCTTAATAAAATCAAAACGTTCAACCGGGAGCGGTTTGGTAAAAATATCAGCTAATTGGAAATCAGTAGAAATGAAGTCCAAAGTGATATCCCCTTTTTGAAAATGGTCACGAAGGAAACGATGCCATAAATCTATATGCTTTGTCCTAGAATGTTTTATTGGATTCTTAGAAATACTAATGGCACTAGTGTTGTCACACCGTATAGGGACATGATCGTAGGAAAGTCCATAATCCAAGAGAGTGTGCTGCATCCAAATAATTTGGGCACAACAATTACCAGCTGCTACGTACTCGGCCTCGGCAGTAGAAAGAGCAACACAGTATTGCTTTTTGCTACTCCATGAAACAAGGGACTTGCCTAGCAGATGACAGGTTCCACTAGTACTCTTACGATATAATTGACATCCTCCAAAATCAGCATCCGAATATGACGAAAGTTCGAAAGAAGTATTAGAGGGATAAAACAAACCAATGTTTTTGGATTCTTTTAAATACTTAAAAATCCTTTTTACTGATTTAAAAAAAGATTCTTTGGGATTGGCTTGAAAACGAGCACAAAGACAAACACTGAACATGATGTCAGGACGGGTCGCAGTTAGGTAAAGTAGACTCTCAATCATACTCCTATAAAGCTTGTTATCAACCGGTTTCCCGGCTTCATCTAACGTAAGTTTACAAGAAGTACTCATGGGGGTACTAATTTCCTTTACTTGATCCATACCAAAACGACTAAAAAGTTCGTTTGTGTATTTGCCTTGGCTTAGAAAAATACCATTTGAATTTTGAAAGATTTGAAAACCAAGAAAAATTTTTAATTCCCCCATAAAGCTCATTTCAAATTCTTTCCTCATTAAATCTGAAAAATCAGTACAAAGTGATTCTTTGGTTGAACCAAAGATAACGTCATCAACGTAAATTTGGACAATTAAAAGATCTTTTGAAGTGCGTTTTAAAAATAGGGTACAATCATCTTGACCCATTTTAAAATCATTTTCTAAAAGAAATTTTGTTAACCGCTCATACCAAGCCCGAGGGGCTTGTTTTAAGCCATAGAGAGCCTTGGTTAACTTAAAAACATGATTTGGAAATTTTGGATCTTCAAAACCGGGGGGTTGTTCAACAAAGATTTTTTATGAAATAAAACCATTTAAAAAAGCACTTTTAACATCCATTTGAAAAAGTTTAAAATTTAAGTGAGCGATGAATGCCAACAAGATCCTAATGGATTCCGATCTAGCAACGGGAGAAAAGGTTTAACCATAATCAATTCCTTCTTCTTGATTATAGCCCTTAGCTACTAGGTGAGCCTTGTTCCGGGTTATATTTCCTTGATCATCAAGTTTGTTCCTAAAAACCCATTTAGTGCCAATAATTGGATGATCATTGGGTCTTTCAACAAGAGTCCAAACATCATTTCTAGAGAATTGATTTAGTTCCTCTTGCATTGCAAGAACCCAATTCTCATCATTAATGGAATCATTAATGGTTTGAGGCTCTAGTTGAGAAAGAAAGGCTTGATGTTCAACCTCGTTGAGGATTGATCTTCTAGTTCGAGTACCGGCTTGAAGATCACCTATAAAATTTTCTAAAGGATGGTCTCTAGAAGGTTTCCAAACCTTAGGCAAGGTGGAAGGCGAAGAAGGTGAAGAGGGTTCTTGATTGTCATCCTCCTTGGGAGGAGAAGTGGAATCATTCAAATGAAGCTTATCAAGCTTATCTTCAACATCTTCAATGACCGGGTGAGGTTTTGGAATAGTTTCATCAAATTTGACATGAGATGATTCTTCGATGGTTTTTGAACGTTTATTGAAGACACGATAGGCTTTGCTTGAGTTGGAGTACCCAAGAAAAATACCTTCATCAGATTTGGCATCAAATTTCCCTAGGTTATCTTTTGTGTTAAGGATAAAGCATTTACAACCAAACACTTTAAAGTAACCAACTTTGGGCAATTTTCCTTTCCAAATTTCATAGGGGGTTTTCTTAAGAAGGGGTCTTACAAGGACTCTATTGATAGTATAACAAGCAGTGTTTACCGCCTCGGCCCAAAAATATTGAGGGAGGTTGAGTTCACTAAGGAGGGTTTGAGCAATTTCTTGGAGAGTTCGGTTTCTCCTTTCAACCACTCCATTTTGTTATGGAGTCCTAGGGGCAAAGAAGGTGTGATTGTATCCTTAAGAGGAACACAATTCATCGAATTCTTTGTTCTCGAATTCACCTCCATGGTCACTATGGAGCGATATAATTTTATATCCTTTTTCATTTTCTACATTCCTAGAGAATTTCAAAAAGGTTCTACAAGAATCATTTTTATGAGCTAAAAAGAAAACCCAAGTGAAACGAGAAAAGTCATCTACTAGGACAAAGGTATAGGATTTTCCACCTAGACTTGCTACAGGGGTAGGACCAAAAAGATCAAGATGAAGGAGCTCAAGATATTTTGAAGTGGACACTTCCTTCTTAGATTTGAAAGAAGATTTGTGTTGCTTGCCAAGTTGGCATGGCTCAGAAATCAAATCTTTCTTAAACTTAAGTTTAGGAAGGTCACAGATGAGCTTGTTCTTATTAAGCTTTAGAAGTGAATGAGAGCTACAATGCCCCAACCTTCTATTCCAAAGCAAAGACTCATTGTCAAGAGAACTTAAACATTTAACATTTTGTCTATCTAAAGACTTTAAATAAATAATGTAAACATTTTGAAAACGGGAAGCATAAAATATCAATTTGTTTTGAAAATCAAACACATTGCATAAATCATTTTGAAAATTCACCGAAAAACCACTATCACAAAGTTGACTAATGCTAATTAAATTATGTTTTAAACATTGAACAAATAAAACATCTTTAATTAAGGAGTAGCTACCAAAACCAATGGTACCTATTCCGACGATCTTGCTTTTTGAATTGTCACCAAAGGTGACGTATCCTCCATCGAATTCTTCAAGGGAGTTGAACTCGGAGGGATCGCCACACATGTGCCTCGAGCATCACTGTCGAGATACCACTAGCCTTTAGAAGGACTACTTTTTTGGTGTTTATCCTACAAAATCAAGAGAGAATAGATTTTGGTACCCATATAAGTTTGGGTCCGGAAAGATTAGCTAAAAGAGACTTTTGAACCCATACTTGTCTAGAGGGATACATCCTAAGATATTCATCCGAGTAGGTAATGATTTTGGGGTGGCCATATCGTGAATTTTTACAATCACATTCATAAATCATATGTCCAGTTTTTCTACAATAATTAAAGAATTTATTTTGAGAGATCCCCCTTACAAAAGTAGTTGGTGCTCTAGAATAGGTGGCTTGCTTGTTAAAGCCAAGTCCATGTGTGGTTCTAGCCGAACGTTGAGAACCTAGCAAATTTTGTCAAATTTTGTTCACCTTGGGTGAACTTGGCAAGAGATTCCCTTAAATCATTAATAGTTGAATTCAAATAATCAACATTTGGAATATCTTGGACCTTAAGGGAAAGTTCCTCATTCTTTTTGAGAAGTTGATCTTTTTCAGAAATTAGAATTTTGTGTTTCTTTTCTAAGGCCAAAAATTTAGAGGAAAGTTCGTGAAAACCTTCATCTAATTGATCTCTCGCATTTTGGAGATCTTCATAAGACATGTCATTATTAAAAGAAGAAGATGAGGAAGAGGAGTCGGAAGAAGATACCTCATCAAATGACATTAGGCATTTTCCACCTTCATCGCTTGAGTCGCTTGAAGACATGAAGTCATCGCTAGCACTTCATGTTGACGCTTTGAAAGCCTTCTTGTTTTTCTTTTCCTTTAACATTTTCTTGAAAAGAGAGCACTCCGGTTTGATGTGGCCTTTCTTTCCACATTCAAAGCATGTAACTACTTTTTCTTCTTTTGGCTCTTCCTTTCGTGCCCTTTGAAAATTCTTCTTTTTCTTCATGAACTTGCTCATTTTTCTTGCAAGTTGAGCAATCTCGAATCCGCTATCATCGGAGGAGCTTTCTTGCTTTGCATTGAATGCTATGTTCTTTTGCTCCTTGAAGATTTTACCTTCTTTATCGGCTTGACTCTTCATGGTAATCTCATAGGTAATAAGTGATCCAATGATTTCTTCAACCGGCATTTTCTTGACATCTTTCGCTTCTTGGATAGCCGTCACCTTTGGAGCCCATGAGCTTGGTAGAACCCAAAGAATCTTATTGACCATCGTCTCTGCAGAAACATCATCTCCAAGAGACTTTCTACAATTACACACATCAGTAAAGCGAGTAAACATTTCCGTAATAGATTCATGTGGGTGCAAGGTGAAACTTTCAAAGTCTTGACGATACATATCTAATCTAGTGTCTTTGACTTTGTTAGTGCCCTCATGGGTCACTTCCAAAAGCTTCCAAATTTCATGAGAAGTGGTGCAGGTAGAAATACGATTAAATTCATTACGGTCTAACCCACAATGAAGAGAATTCATGGCTTTGCCATCAAGATCAAAATTAGCAATGTCTTCAGGGGTCCATTTAGTCTCATCTTTGCTAGAGAGAGTGTAGCCTTGCATAACAATTCTATATATAGGATAGCCAATACTTCTAAGAAATGTAATCATGCGAGTTTTCCAATAAGTGTAATTGGTTCCATTAAAGAATGGAGCCCGAGTCATGGAATACCCTTCAGGTGCTTGTGAGGAAGAAGCCATCACTATGGATTTTAGGTTTGTAACCGGTTAAGGTATTACACAAACGTTCCTCTGATACCAATTGTTGGTCGGAGAGTGATGGCAAGAGGGTGGGGGGTGAATTGCCTTTTAAAAATTAATTAACAATTTAAAAACAATTTATAAATGCAGCGGAAATAAAAAGGGGCAAGACACAATTTGATAACGGAGTTCGGCTTAAACCAGAGCCTACGTCTCCGCTCCCAACTCAACCGTTGAAAGATTTACTTCACCTTGCTTTTTAATGGTTGTAGAAAGAATCCCACTAGCCGTTTTAAGGTAGGCTAGATCACCTTCGTACAGCTTGCTTTTTTATGATGGTTGTAGCAAGAAACCAAAAATGAATGTGAGGAAGAAAAAGGATGGTTTGTTTTAATACAAACCCAATGAATAACTAAACAATTGAAATAAATAAATTAAAACAAACTTGAGGAAGCGTTGAGCGCCAAGAGTGTTAGAGTAGTTGATGTAGAGGCAACCCAAGCTTCAAGGATGGAGATGGATCACAAGTAGCCTTAGAGATTTGTCGTTTAGAGCTTCAAAGGATCAAAATATCATTCCAATGTATCGGTGGTGTTCCCGGCATCCATCCTCGTCTATTTATAGGAGAAATATCCCCAAATACTTCAAAATAGCCGTTGGAGGGCTTCTGGAGCCGTTGGGGGACAAAAGTAGAAGTCTGGTCAAAGCCCAACGGCTAGTTTTACTGGACTTACCGGCTGACCGGTGCTTGGCCACCGGCTGGCCGGTGCTCCAGACAGAAGGCAGAGCGTTCTGTCTGGGCTCCACCGGCTGGCTGGTGGGTCAGACAGAGAGAAAGCTCTCTGTCTGGTTCCACCGGCTGGCCGGCAGTCAGGCACCGGCTGACCAGTGGAACCTGGCAGAGAGCATTGCTTCTGCCAGAGACCACCGGCTGGCCGGTGGTAATCCACCGGTTGGCCGGTGGACTCAGAGAGTCCTTTTCCAGTCTTCTTGGGCCAACTCTTTGGAAACCTTTTTCCTATCATCAAAAACACTTGAAAACAAGTTAGAACACGATGAGAGTGATTGTGATCATTAAAATCCAAGAGAGAGAGGTACAACACTCATATCATCCCAAAAATGTAAACTATTTAATTATCATACCTCTAAAAATTATCCAAAACAAAAATAGTTTGTACAATTTAAAATAATCTCTAAAAAATAATAGTCTTTTATAAGGATAATTACTATATTTAATTTCCATAATTTAATATTAATCTTCAATATTCTACAAAGACCATTTGAAAAAAACATTACCATAAAATTCCAAAAAATAATTCATTATAAGATTGAAACCTAAAAAATATAATTATTTGAGAACATATTATTCTAAGATAAATTTTATATTTTAGCTCAAAATAACATAAAAAACTATTAATTTCTAATACTAAAACGCAATTAACCTAATACCATTTGTTCCAATAAATTTTAATGACTTCCATAAATAACCTGAGTCTCCATATTTCCTGTAAAAAACATAGATTTTTCAAAAATAAAATTCAATTAATAATACTCAAATATAATACCATAGTATTCTATTTTATATAGGCATATAGGGTTCCCAAAATAGAGTATTTATTCCAAAATTACAAGTGTCACTCAATCCCCAAATCATTTTCCATTAACAAGGACATCCATTTGATAAAAAGTATGTTCCCAAAATTATTTTTGTCATAATCCATTAAATAATTTTACAAAAAATATTAAGAAATAATATCTAGGGACATAGGTTTGGCCACTGGTAGGTGATAAATTCCAATCGCACTTCGGTTTAAAGTTCGATTCTCATAGCCCAGTACGATGTGATGGGTTGTCACACGGTCTGCATGTTGTAATTTTTCCAAAACAATGAAATTTTTATAATATTATAAATATATTTTAATTTACTATAATATAACCATAACATGTTTCAAACATTAAACGTTATTTCATACATTGCATTTAGTATCCAAATAACTAATATCCCATAATTTCATTAATGGTGAGTGTCTCCGAAATTACCAATAGAGACCTTAATATTTTAGGTCATAAATCCTCAAAAGGGGTTCCTAATACCCTGAACATGTGATCTTCCTCAAAATTATAAACCCATAATTATATCTATAACCCTTAGTAAAACATCCTAATCTCCAACGTTTTCAAAACAATCCATTGATACCAACATTAATTCACCAAACATAAACATTACATAATCTTGAGTGAAGTCAATAATTTGACATAATTTCTCATTAAAGATATTTTCATGTTTTTAGTTTTTGAGAATTATTCCATAACCATTAAATAAAACCTTAAAATTTACAAATTATTCTATTCTTCTCAATATGAATTTTTATTTACAAAAAAATACTCATTGAATAAAACAACAATCCTTTACATGATACAAATATTCTTGAATTATTAATTTCTCTTAATCATCCTTATACAGTGTGAAATTGATTTTCAAAATCCTGGTATTATCATAATAATATTAGCAAGGAATATAAAATTAGGAATAAAACCAGTAGTCTATTGATATTTAATACACATGAGAACATTTTCAAAAAATAATACGTTTTACCTATAAAACATCAACTACATAGATTATATAATGTAATGATAATATTCCAACATTACTTCATATAAATCATTTAACTTAATGGTAAAATGAGGCATCCATATAACACATTCATTATAGCATGCATCGTCACATCGAGAGTAACTTTCATGGTTACGTTTGGAATACCCATTACAGTAGATTCCATTAATTTCATTGGAGAAATCGTATGGTTTAACTCGTTCACATTTCCCAATTAATCAGAGGGCTATCATGGGCTAAACCGCCCATGGTTTATCATGGAACAACACTTATATATTATTAATTACAATGAACCATAACATGATATAATATATAAAACATTAATACCAAAAAAATAAAATTTCCACATTGAAATCACATTTCATATATACAATATGTGAACTAATATATGAAATATGAAATCCATCCTCTATTAATTGACATTTTCATCAAATGTTCAATGAAATACATCCTCCATTTTTTCAACAAATGTAATTATATATCCTTATTAGTTATATGTTTTCAAGGAATGTTTTGTTTAAAAATAACTTTTAAAACACCCCACATTCAATGTTGTTTAATTTCCCCTACATGAATGATGTTTGCAATGAATATAAATAATTAAAAAAATGACATTAAATGAAATTATTATGAAGAAAATGTTGTTCATATTTTATTTATTATTTAATTGAAAATATATATTTATTTTGTTAATTCATATAATAATGATAATTTTGTTGGAAGAACCACTAAAATAAGGTAAACCTTACCACATTAAGGACTCGTAGTTCAATTTTTTCTCCACTGGTGCATATGTCAGTTCAAAATAAATTATATTAAAGTTTATAAATTGAGAGTGATTAGTAATACTGGTCATGATTTCTCTCACTCTATTCCCATATCATTTGGTATATCATTTTAATGATCATTTCATATTCCATCACACACATTGTAAAATCCATTCCACTGTATTATATTTTTTAACTAAATATATAAATTAGTGTTAATATTAATAAATAATAATTATAGAAGTAATAATTTGATCAAAAAAAATATTCATAGTTTGTATGATACTCAGATACCTATAATTCAATCTATGATATTATGGATTCACCCATTATAACATTGGTTAATTATGTGTTTTTTTGGTTAAATCCTATGATTCATAATACTCTAATAAATAAAAATTTATTAATCCCCACTATTATATAATATATGGTGACCAAAGGTTAAAAAACATAAAAATTGATACATTTAACATGATTAATTATTAGATCTCATAGTATGTCATAATAAACAAACTAATGGTTTACAATTATTTGATATTATATATAAAAAAATTTATTCCATAAAATTTTCATCATCACCCACATGTAGCCTCTCAAATGAAAAACTTTTTCTCATATTGTAAATACTACTCCTAGTAAAAAACATTTGAATAGAAATATTATAATGGGTGCGAATCGATAAAAAGTATTTATAATAAGAAACAATTATATCAAGAAACATAAATGTTAATTATATAAGAATGTGGGTTTGAGAACAAGTACATTGAATAAAATAATAACATAAGGTAATAAAAGAAAAAAACCTATTTAATACAACTTGAGTCATTCTGTATGGGTATTTATATAACATTATATATGATATGCATGAATGTGAAACAACCAACTATAATAATGATCCATGAAATCATAACATTTTCATATGAATTTGAATCCTAAATAATAAAAGATAGTAAATTCCCATAATTAGGATCATTTTTAAAACCATCATCACCTAGAGATTATAATCCTAGGGTTTTTTGGGTAAAATTCCCTTTCTCATAAATAGAGTAGACTTTGTGGCATTTTGGATATTGTTTACTATTAAATCCTTTATGTCTCATCTCATAATACATAAATATTTTACATATGTATTAGAAGGATATATGAATTTTCCCACACAACAAATAATGACAACCTTATATACATGTCTTATATAATACCTAAACTTTCATTATTCCATCACATCTTTCTTAACCCTTTAAAGTAATAGGCCTTCATGAAAAAATCCATAATAAATTTTCAGATGATATCAAAATAAATAAGTATAATTGTATCATTGTATCATATACCTAGTGACCGGTAATAGCCATAAAATGTTATTGACAATGATTTATAATACATTATAATAGAATAAGTACATTCCTTTTAAAAATGATAAGAAATACACTTTTATATTTATAATAAAAAAATGTCAATGAAGATAATATAAAAAATTATGAGAGTAGAAATTATATTGTATATAAAATAAATCATGGATATCATTATTCATCTATAAAATCTAATGTACAAGAGTAATGATAATTTCACAATGAATAAGTTATAAAGAGTATTATTTTATAAAAATTTTATAAAAGTAAAAAAAAAATTAAATAACGCATACAGATGTCATTTAAAAATAATCATCTTAAACCCTTGATATGAAATTTACTAATAGTATTAAATTTTCTTAAAAAATACATTTAATCATTGATATGTAAATGAATAAAAAACATAGAATATATCGATATTGATTATAATCCTATAAAAATAAGGAAATATTTGGTCAACCCCAATGAAAAAAATCATTTAGGAGGAATAGTGAAAAAATACAGATTATGAAATATGATTATATATAAAACTAATCAATTAGATGAAGATAATAAAATATATTTTCTATGGAAGAACATATGATATCCAATGAATAATGTTGAAACCCAAATAATTTCAACTTCAAAATTAGACTGGTAAAATATCCAACATCAATACTCCCAAATAACATGATTATTAGTTAACATTAACAATGAACAACATAATAATATTGATAAATTAATCTATGATATTATTAATATATATTAAATATTATTCAATTAAATTAAAATCATTTATTTCAAACATATAATTTATTTTCAGTTTCTTGTTATTATATGATGTCATTAATATTGATTATTTTCAACTTGTTTTGTTACGGGGAATTGAATAATCATTTAATGACTCCATATTTATAATTTTTATGTTAAAAAAGAAGTGGAATAATTTTTTTCTAATGATTATTTTATTCTCATGTAAAATATATTTAATGTATGAGTATGGATGAAAAAAAAGAATCAACTATGAAATTTTTTCAACTTATTTACAATAAAAAATGCATCACATGATATTTATCATTTTTTTAATTATTTCATACAAATTTAATTATATTCCTAAGATAAATTTTTATTTAATGTCATATATTATGATTATAATTATCTTCATACTTATCCATATAAGAAAATAAGGAATATAATATAAAAACCATCGAGTTGGTGGATGACTAACCAGATCAAGAAAATGTTATTCTAAGGAAAGTGTAAGCATATGGAGTTATAAGATAATAATAACACTTCTTCATACCCATAATGATCATAATATAACAATATCTAGGTGTATAGTGATATTAATAAATAATGAATATAATAAGAAAATTGAAAATTATGATGTACTATATCATACATATATTGACGAATTCCCAATTTTAAGATACATGTTCTTTTCAAAAATGGAGCAAGGATCCCATAATTATTTCAAAATCTATTAAATATAAATGAATTATTTTTTAAAAGAATATATCCCTATAATTATATGTTAACCTGAATTTTTGGGTTTATTGGATTGGTATCAAACAGATTCATTTATAGGTGACTTTTTAATGACATTTCCCAAAATATTCCTTAAAAAATATATAGAGTTTTTTTAAATGAATATGGTTAAAATCATAAAAAGAATAGATACGGGTAATGATTCCCAATATCAAAATAATTTTTATATATATATTCTTGATATTTCTTTCATTACCGTTTATTTTGGTCATCCTCGCATTATTTTACCTGTACAATTGTTACAATATTTTTAAATAAGCAACTTGTTTTTAATTTTTTTAACTATTTTATATAATTTTAGCATGAAATGAAATTATGAAATTAATTAATCGAGATAAATTTTTAAATGTGATAATTTTATCTTTTGAATGATAATATAATATTATATATATATATATATCTATATCTACGTATCTATATATGTAATTTTAATCGTTACATTTTCTTAACATTTTATATTATTAATTAAATATTTTAAACTTGTTTAAGAAATTTCTTATACAATTAAATTGTAACATCCAAGGTAAATAAAGAATAATACATTTTCATATGTATTAATATTTACGAATTAAATATTATTTTTACTTTAAATTGGTTGCTATGTTTGATAGCGTACCCGATACGCAACAATGAGTTTCATTGAAATCATATGTTGCACACTAGTAATAAAACTACATTATTCTAAATGATAGTTAACACGTAGCCATTTAATTGGCGAGAATGAATATAAATAACTAAAATGTGATTATATATGTCTGTTAAATGTTTTTACATTTATCCAATATAGTATAAAGGCTTAAAATACGAAACGAATTCAATTTTAGGCATATACTCTAATTTTCAATAAAGGTCGACTTATCGCCTTTTCATGGTGAACCTTCATTAAATATAGTTTTGGTCACTCTTATAATTTCTATTAGATCAAATAAAACTATTCTTTAGAATCTGGACATCAAAATTTACTCTGTGTAAATTTTTGGTATTTTTCCGATAAAGTTCATTTTGTTAATAAATAGTGAAAAATGTTGTATTTTAATTCAAAACCTCTTTTTAATCAAATTTATTTATATGATTAAATTATATTTTGAATTGGTTTTAATGTTAGATTAGAATATACTTTTACCATTTAATCCAATTTTTGCCGTTGGAATTAATTTCATTTTGATATTGGACTTAAACTAGTGCCAATCTTTTGATACATATTGTTTCATAAAAACATGCTATTTGTTTTGACAGCGGGAATTAGTTATTAAATTAATTAATGCAACTTATATGTTTTAAATGCTGTAAAATAGACATAATTTTTGAATTTGTAATATAAAATATAGCTTAGGGTGATGTTTTGGTATTTTTCTGAAAAACTTCAATTTTTGATGAATAGTGATGCCACTAAGTGGTACTTAAAAAATTGATTTTTCATTTAAATGAAATTTTACCACCTTTGTGTTTTGAATTTCCAAAATCTAACATACATGGTTTTCATTAAGAAGTAAAATGTGGTTCAATGGGATTAATATAATATTTTGTTGAATAGTAACTTTTAAGTTTTAATCGCGATTAGAGGTAATTATTGTAGTTTAATGTAAAAGTAATGTTTTAATAATATGAAATAAACTTGACAAATGTCCTACCCTTATTTGATGTGTCATGGCGGACCAAAAAAATACATGGGTCAACTTGGGGACCCAATGGAGAAACATTGGAAGCAAAATGACATTAATATCATTTTATTTAAAGTTAAAATAAAAATGTCACAAACATGAGTTGTTTTACTAAAAAAAATAAATGGGGTTATACAAGTCCGATTTTTGACTATAAATATTCATTAGAAATATAAAAAGATTTAATAAATCCTGATATTTTTTTTAATTTTTATACCTTATATAAATTAAATTATTTATGACACCATGATGATGCAGTGATTACCTCATTATTTAACGATTTAAATAAAATGAAAAGATTATGTAAAATCTAAGACCTACACTTGTCAAAAACTTGCTGGATGGGTATATTTCGAACCCTTATCTCCTTATCTTTGAATTATATCAATATGGGACCTTTTAAATCCGAAACACGTTTTTATAATAATGTATCCTTTTATAACATTCCAAGAGTGCCCCTCCTCTTCTCTTATAAAAGGCCTTCACCTCTACCCCCATACCCACAATTCCAATGCCATTGGCTCGGCCAAACCCTGACATTTTTGCCTCTACACATCCCTCTATAACTCTTATAAGACTCACTTTGTGCATAAGTCTATCCAAGGAAGCCTTTGATCTCAAATCAAAAAGAGTTACCCGTTTTAAAGGTAGTGTTTTCTCTTGTGTTCTTATGTTTTATTTTCATTCTCCAACCCTCTAAACTCTTTTTTATTCCTTTATTTTGTAATGAAAAAAGTATTCCCAATATAATAGGATGTTTTTATAATAATTATTAGATCTACACTTACACACACCTGCATATAATGGTTAAAGATCATACTGTTTCTGTGGATGGCGAATTTCTGCCTCATGAAACGATGATTGTTCAACACTCATATAACACCTTCAAAGGTGGAAATTAATATGTCACTACATTTATATATTATATATGATATGATTATGTTTTACTTAAGCTTCTGTATTTTTCATTTATGGAATACCTTTATGTATTCCATTATGGGTAAACGCGATATCTTTATTTTAGGAAGTGTGAATTACCGCCCCCTCAAAGTGATATGATTTCATTAATGCCATATGAGGTACATATAAAGGATTTAATTAATGGTATTATATATGATATTATATTGGAATTATAATATATTATATCATTCTTATTCTATTCCATAAAATACGAAATAGAAATGAATGTAGCGTTAATGCGTACATACGACTTACTGTCTCCATGAACAGTGCATTTCATTTCTTACCTCTAAATGATTAGGTAATATTATAAATGTAGTTATATAATGGTTATATATGATATATATGGCATCTACGTCATGAATATCATTCTTTAGATAATTTATATTTGACTACGTGAACAACTTGTAAATATAAGAAGTTTACTTATGACTCAAGTACCAAATATCGAAAAAACGACCGTTATTAACTTAAATAATAACATAGTGTTCATGACATGGTAATAAGTGATATAAAAGGAATAATGAACTTGAAAAAGGTTCCTAAGCAAGTGGAAATTAACTCAAGATTATTATTCAGGAGATTAAATAACGATCAAGTCAAGTCGGACACGAGGTAAGGGAACTTCTTAACCCGATTTCCGTTCTTTAGGTTAATCTCCTACTTTCAAATTATGTCATGATATTATTATGTCCTATCTTGTATTTGTAATTTCTTTATGTGTACTTATAGTGAATACACATAATAGGTCTATTTTAATAAAAATGATCTTTGTATGGGACTTTATCTCAATCTCATTTCATTGAGGCATATTTTGTTTTATACACAACCTTCTTTTATATGGTGTTTAAAACCCTTTGACTTTTACGTTTATCCAAAAGGAATATGTTGTTATATGAATCGTTTTACTAAACAAAAAAAAGGGAATGTTTTTGTCATACGTATGTGGCGACAACGACTTCTCCTCCACCGTGACCATTATTTGAGATTCGGCTTCCTCTACAAGCCATACCTTCTTTTTAAAAGAAAAATAAATACCATATTTTACTTTTCATTTATTTTGGTATTGAACATGGTTTTCATAATGTTTTTATATCAATATGCTGTATTGATATATTTTCATTTAAAGGTTGAAATGTTATGTTTCCTTTATGCATGTTTTATGTGATACGATTATGTTGTGGTTCTTGGGCATTATTATTAAGATGGGTGGTTCCGTGATAAAATAAGGGTGGGTGAGCCCGATATAGCTCTCCAATGCATTGGGTAACGGGAATTTGTTAAACGTTGAGGTTTCTCCGAAGATATTTAGGGAATATACTGTGATGTGTATTCCAAAGGTAACCAAGAGGGTTACTCCCTAGGTAAGAATGTTATGAAGGCCTCAAGTTACCATTATGTCTTACGATTTCTATGATTTATTCATGATGTGATGAGTTTTGTTAAAGTGCTTATGTTTTATGAGTAGAGTATGATTTCATTGATTCTTATGTATACATGTACTCATGTTTCCTTTCCATATTTTTAAATCCCTTACTGATCTTTTTATGCTCATCCCATGTTTTTGAAATTTTTTTCAGAGGTAAATGGAAAGGTACATGATATGATGATAGTGTCAAGGATGTGTCAAGAAAGAATCCATGTTTTATTTTAAATATGTTTCCATTGATGGGGAAAAACGAATACTATCTTTTTGGTAACTACTTTGTTTAAATGTGGAATGTAATGAAATGTTTATTATCTAATTCTCTAAAACTTTAAACCTGAAAAGATCCTCAATGTGTAATCTTGTAATAACTCAAGATTAAGTATGGTTTATGGCTGGAGCCTTATAGTTGGAATCAGAGGTCAGTTTAGATAACTTTAGGAGTTATAATTCTATTAAATTATTATCCAAAAGTATTTTTTTATGGTCAAATTGAAATGATATTGAATTTGAAGATTACCATGTTTCTTCACCTAAGATATATCTTTGTTAAGGATGGTTTTTCATAGAGGAAACAAAATAGATTTTTTGGGAAGGCATACAGAGGGAAATTACCTTTCAAATCAGTATCCTGAGATGGTCAGAATCAAAACTAAACAGTTTTTTGTAGTGATGGCTCAACTCACTCAGGTGAAAAATGTTGGTTGATTTTATTGATGATATTTTGGTGTTTTCTAAAAGTAAAGAGGAGCATGAAAGACATTTAAGGGTTATTTTTCAAACCTTAAAAGAAAAGAAATTGTATGGAAATTCAGCAAGTGTGAGTTTTGGTTGCAGAAAATTTCTTTCCTTGGTCATATTGTTTCTAAATATAGAATCACTATGGATCCTGCAAAAACAAGAGTTGTGGTAGAATTGCCACGACCCACAAATGTAACTGAGATTCGTACCTTCCTTGGTTTGGTAGGGTATTAACGAAGGTTTGTTAGAAATTTTTCACGGTTATCTAGAACAATGACTAAGCTAACTCGGAAGGGTGTTATGTTTATTTGGACAAAATAATGCGATGATTGTTTTCAGGAACTGAAAAGAAGATTGGTGAATTCTCCGGTTTTGGAACTACCTTCCGGGAATGGTTAGTTTGTTATATAAATTGATGCTTCATTGAAAGGACTTTGTTGTGTCCTAATGTAGAATGATCAGGTAATTTCCTATTCTTCACTTCAGTTGAAAATTCATGAGGTAAACTACCCTACACATGATTTGGAATTAGCTGCTGTTGTTTTCTATTTAAAAATTTGGAGGCATCATTTGTATGGAGTCAAGTGTAAAATATATACAAATCACAAAATTTTAAATTATATATTCACTCAGAAATAATTGAACATGAGACAGAGGAGATGGCTATAATTAATCATGGATTATGATTGTACAATTCATTACCATCCAGGAAAAGAAAATAAAGTGGCTGATGATTTGAGTCGAAAAAATAATGCTTTATTAACAATGTTGCATTTGGAACATAATCCTTTGGGTAAGGATTTGATGAACTTTGGCATAGAATTTTTTGGTGTAGGATGTCCTTCTATTTTGTTTTAGGTATCAGTGAAATCTTCTCTATCAGACAGAATCAAGCAAGCACAGAAGCAAGACAGTGAGTTGGAAAAAAAGGTAGAGCTGGTTCAGAAAGGTACGTTTCCTGAATTTAACATTGATAATGATTGTGTTTTGAGATTTGGGATGAGATTGTGTCTGCCGTGTGATTCACAGATGAAGAGAGAGTTGTTATGTGAATCTCATAGTTCTCCGTTTTAAGTTCATACTGGAAGTACTAAGATGTACAAGGATCTGTGGGAGTATTACTGGTGGGATGGAATGAAAAGTGATATTGCTGATTTTACTTTGAAGTGTTCATCATGTCAACAGGTTAAAGGAGAGAGACAGTTACCAAAAGTGATGCTTCAACCTTTACAAGTGCGGGAGCGGAAATGGGAGAATATATCTATAGACTTTGTTGTGGGAATACTGAATACATCTTGAGGTAATAATGCAATCTGGGTTATTATTGATCTCTTGACTAAATATGCTCATTTCCTTGCTATACGAGATACTTTTTCCCTTGATCAACATTCCCGTTTGTATCTCAAAGAGATACTCAGGTTACATGGAGTTCCTATATCCATTGTATCTGACCGTGATCCTAGGTTCACTTATAACTTTTGGAAAGGCCTTCAGAAGTCGTTGGGTACTGAATTAAATTTTAGTACATCTTTTCATCATCAGTCAGATGGGCAGTCAGAATGAACAATCCAGACTTTGGAAGATATGCTACGTGCTTGTTCGATATATTATCAGGGAAGTTGGGACCAACATCTTTCTTTGGTGTAGTTTTCATATAATAACAATTTTCATTCTAGAATACAGATGGCACTGATTGAGTCATTATATGGGAAGCGGTGCCGAACTCCAGCTTTTTGGGATGAAGTGGGTAAAAGGAAGCTGATGGGACCAGAATTTGTGGAAGAGTTGACAGAAAAAGATTAGAGGATCCAAAAACACATCAGAATAGCTCAAAGCAGGCAGAAGATTTATGCGGACAACAGGAGGAATGATCTATCTTTCGAGGTAGGCGATCATTTTTTTTCTCAAAGTTTCACCGTGGAAAAGTGTGATTTGATTTGGTTAGAAAGGAAAGCTGAGTCCAAGCTTCATTGGACCATATGAAATTTTTGGGAGAGCTGAATCAGTTGCATACATAGTGGCATTACCTCCGAGATTATCTCAGGTACACAATGATTTTCACGTTTCAATGTTGAGAATGTATATGCCAGATCCATATCTTGTTTTGAGCCCTGAGTTAGTTTATTTGGAAGAGAATCTCACTTATGAAGAACAACCAGTCCAGATTCATGACCGAAGAGAGTATGTGTTGCAAAAAAATGTAATTCACCAGGTAATGGTTTTTTGGAAGAACCATATGGTTGAAGAGGCAACGTAGGAATCTGAAAATGATATGAGGGATTAATACCCCAACTTATTTTTATAAATGAATAAAATTGCGAGGATGCAATTCCCAGAAGGGGTGAAGGATGTAACATCACAGGTAAATAATGAATTATACATTTTCATATTTATTAATATTTTCTAATTAAACATTAATTTTACTTTAAAGCAGTTTCTATGTTTGATAGCGTACCCGATACGCAATAATGAGTTTCTTTGAAATCTTATGTTGCACACTAGTAATAAAACAATATTATTTTCAATGATAGTTATCATGTAGCCATTGTATTGGAGGGAATTAATAGAAATAACTAAAATAGGATTATATATGTTTAATAAATATTTTTACATTTATCCAATAAAGGATAAAGGCTTAAAATACGAAAAGAAATCAATTTTAGGCATATATACTCTAATTTTCACTAAAGGTCGACTTATCACCTTTTCATGGAAAACCTTCTTTAAATATTGTTTTGGTCACTCTTATAATTTCTATTGGACCAAATAAAACTATTCCTCATAATCGGGACAACAAAATTTACTCTGTGTAAATTTTTGGTATTTTTCCGATAAAGTTCATTTTTTTAATGAATAGTGAAAATTGTTGTAATTTAATTCAAACCCTTTTTTTAATCTAATATAGTTATATGATTAGATTATCTTTTGAATTGGTTTTAAATTTAAATTAGAATATATTTTTACAATTTAATCCAATTATTGTTGGTGAATTAATTTCACTTTGAAATTGGACTTAAACTAGTGCCAATCTTTTAATACATATTGTTTCACAAAAAAACGATATTTGTTTTGACAACGGAAATTAAATATTAAATTAATTAATTCAACTTATATGTTTTTAATGTTGTAAAATAGAAATCATTTTTGAATTCGGAATATCAAATATAGCTTAGAGTGATGTTTTTGTATTTTTCTGAAAAACTTCAATTTTTGATGAATAGTGAAACCACTATGTGGTACTTAAAAAACTGATTTTTCTTTTAAATGAAATTTTATCACCTATGTTTTTTAAATTTCCAAAATCCTACATAAATGATTTTCATTAATAAGTAAAATTTGATTCAATGGGATTAAAATAATTTTTTGGTGAATAGTAACTTTTAAGTTTTAATCGCGATTAGAGGTAATTAGTGTAGTTTAATGTAAAAGTAATGTTTTAATAATATGAAATGAACTTGAAACATGTCCTACCTATATTGGATGTGTCATGGAAGAAAAATAAAATCCATGGGTCAACCTGGGGACCCCATAGAGCCACTTTTGAAGGAAAATGACATTAATACCTTTTTATTTAAAGATAAAATAAAAATGTCACAAACATGAGTTGTTTTACTAAAAAAAAATTTCAATGGGGTTATACAAGTCAGATTTTTGACTATAAATATTCATTAGAAATCTAAAAATATTTCCTAAATATGAAGGTTTTTTTATAATTTTTAGACATTAAATAAATTAAATTATTTATGACACCATGATGATGCAGCGATTACCTCATTATTTAACGATTTAAATAAAATGAAAAGAAATTGTAAAATCTAAGTCCTAAACTTTTCAAAAACCTATTTTATTGGTATATTTTGAACCCTTATCACCTTATCCTCTAATTATATCAATTTGGGACATTTTAAATCCGAAACTCATTTTTATAATAATGTAACCTTTTATAACTTTCCAAGAGTGCCCATCCTCTTCTCTTATAAAAGGCCCCCACCTCTACCACCTTACCCACACTTCAAAAGTCTTTGGCTCGAAAAATAACTGACCATTTTTCCTCTCTGCATCCCTATATAACTCTTATAATACTCACTTTTGGAAGAAGTCTTCCCAAGGAAGCCTTTGAGCTCAAATCAAAAAGAGTTACCCGTTTTAAAGGTAGTGATTTATCTTGTGTTCTTATGTTTTATTTTTCTTCTCCAACCATTTAGCTCTTTTTATTCCTTTATTTTGTAACAAAACCAGTGTCCCCAAGATACTAGTATGTTTTAATAAGAATTATTCGAGCTAAACATACACACACCTACATCTAATGGTTAAAGAACATATTGTTTCTGTGGATGGTGAATTTCTGCCTCACGAAACGATGATTGTTCAACACTCATATAACACCTTAAAAGGTTGCCATTAAGATGTAACTATATTTATATATTATATATAATATGTTAATGTTTTACTTAAGCTTATTTATTTTTAATTTATGTCATACTTATATGGTTACCATTATGGGTAAATGCGATATCTTCATTTTAGGAAGTGTGAACTACCGCCCCCTCAAAGTGATTTGATTTCATTAATGCCATATGTGGGACGTATAAAGGATTTAATTAATGGTATTATATATGATATTATACTGGAATTATAATATACCTTTATAGCATTCTGATTCCATTCCATAATATACTAAATAGAAATGAAAGTAGCGTTCATGCGTACGTACGGCTTACCGTCTCCATGAACGGTGCATATCATTTCATACATCTAAATGAATTTGTAATATTATAAATGAATGTATATACTGGATATATATGATATATATGGAATCTAAGTCATGAATATCATTCTTGAGATAATGGATATTTGACTACGTGAACAACTTGTAAATATAAGAATTTCACTTACAACTCAAGTACCAAATATCGACAAAACGACCGTTATTAACTTAAATAATAACATAGTGTTCATGACATGGTAATAAGTGATATAAAAGGAATAATGAACTTGAAAAAGATTATTATGAAATTGGAAATTAACTCATGTTTATTATTCAGGAGATTAAAGAACGATCGAGTCAAGTCGGACATGAGGTAAGGGATATTCTTAACCTGATTTCAATTCTTTGGGTTAATATCATACTTTAAAATTATGTCATGATATTATTATGTCCTATCATGTATTTTTACATTATTTAAGTTTAATTTTAGTGAATACACACAATAGGTCTATTTTATTTTAAAAAGTTCTTTGTATGGGACTTCGGCTCAATCTCTCTTCGTTGAGGCTTATTTTGTTCTATACACAACCTTCCTTTATATGGTGTATAAACCCCTTTTACTTTTACGTTTATCCAAAAAGAATATTTTTTTATACGAAGCGTTTTACTAAACTAAAAAAGGGAATGTTTTTGTCATGTGTATATAGCGACAACGACTTCTCCGCCGCTGTGACCATTATTTGAGTTTCGGCTTCCTCTACAAGCCATACCTTCTTTTTTAAAGAAAAATAAATACCATGTTTTACATTTCCTTTATTTTGGTATTGAAAATGGTTTTAATAATGTTTTTATATCAATTTGTTGTATTAATATCTTGTGATTGAAAGGTGGAAATGTTATGTTTCCTTTATTCATTTTTATGTGATACGATTATGTTGTGGTTCCTGGGCATTATTATGAAGAAGGGTGGTTCCATGATAAACTAAGGGCGGGTGAGCCTGATATTGCTCTCCAATGCATTGGGTAACGCGAAGGAGTTAAACGTTGAGGTTTCTCTGAAGAGATTTAGGTAATATACTATGATGGGTATTCCAAACGTAACCAAGAGGGTTACTCCCAACGAAAGAATGTTATGAATGCATCAAGTTACCTTTATGTCTTACGATTTCTATGTTTTATTCATGATTTGATGAGGTATGTTAAAGTGCTTATGTTTTATGAGTAGAGTATGATTTCATTGATTCTTATGTATACATGTACTCATGTTTCATTTCCATGTTTTTATATCCCTTACTAAGCTTTTTATGCTCATCCCATGTTTTTGAAATGTTTTTCACAGGTCAAGGGAAAGGTACATGATATGATGATAGTGTCAAGGAAGTGTCAAGAAAGAATCCATGTTTTATTTTAAATATTTTTCCATTGATGGGGAAAAACGAATACTATCTTTTATGTAAATACTTTGTTTAAATGTGGAATGTAATGCAAGTTTTATTATCTAATTCTCTAAAACTCTAAACCTTAAAAGATCCTCAATGTGTAAACTTCTAATAACTCAAGATTAAGTAAGGTTTAAGTATGGGGCCTTATATAAATAATGAAGTACACTAACCATTATAAAAATCTCAATTAATATTTAAATATACAGTTCCTATAATAGAATTCCATGAAAAATATTGTTTTTAAACATTAAAATTTTTTAACCATGTTATATAAAACAATAATTTTAATTTCATCCAAATTTTATTAAATAAAAAATATGATAAAATAATTAATTGAATAAATGAAATTAATAAAATTTTAATGTCATAATACATAATAAAAAATATTTAATAAACATTAATTTAGACTATATCTATTTTATTTCATTCTTTATTTATTAATTTATTTTTTATGGTTTCAAATCAATTACACTATACATTATTATTAATTTATCTTAAATGAATACATAAATAAAATATATCTAAAAAATTTTACCAATTAAATTTTCTCAAATTCAATTTTAAATAATAATTTTAGTCTCGATGTTTTATTCAAAACATTCTATGATTCATTTAATGTATTAATTAATTCATCTATTTTCATGTATGTTGTATATTTGAATATATATATGATTTATATAGTTTTAAAATGAGTTAAGATATTTCTATGAAATAAATTAAATTAATATTATATGTTCATGATAATTTTATTTATTTATTTATTTATTACATGTGTACTTCATAAAATGTTTATTTACAATGTATTCTAAAAATCGAATGATGATTATCATAAATTTATAAATTTTATATCAATAAATTTATTTATTATCATTTTTCTCATCTTTTATGTCTAATATGTTGTTAAGAGGTTTATTACTATAATGAAAAATTAAATTTCAAATTCATTATATTTTCATGTAATAACATTATTAAAAGAAACATTTTCTTTATATCATTGATATTAAATGTCAAATTTTTATCCTTGTGAAGGAAAGTAATTCAATGATAACATATATATTGTCAATCCAAAATATCCTCTATTATTACATCACATTTCCCCTCATTTTTTTCTTTGTTCATCTTCATTTGATGTAAATATTAAGGACTTTATATCTTTATGAATATATAGTTTTGTTCCTAAAATATATCACATTTAAGCTTTCCATCATTCACATAAATTATAGATGAATAATTTTTAGATCCAAAAAATAAAATATTATTAATATATGATTTTAAATAGAATTAATATATCAAACAATAAATAATTATTAAAAAAACTTAGGTACTTAAATCGTCATAAAAAATACACAACATCCACTAATGGACGAAAAATGTCACAATTTTTTGTGATATATACACAGATACCTAGTACAAAAGAAAAAATCATTTTTACAAAAAAAATATATTAATACAATGAAATGAAAAACATCATTTAATAAATTTGTGATTTGAAATAAATTCTCATGTGTCATTCATTTTCATCTAACCATGTGTATATAAATATTAAAACTAATATTAAAAAGTGTATATCAATTTCATATAAACATTTATTTGTGACACACCACTTCAAATATACTTAATAGTTGAAAATGTGATTCCACATTCAGTGTCATATCCACATAAAATTAAAATATACAACACCATTTATACCTAATTAATTTCAGTACTCAAAGAATAGTCAATTTAACATTAATTAAATACCAACACATATTGATAGATCACTGATATTTAATAATCCAATTTTTAATGTTTCTTATAATATATGAACAATTAAGATATATTATTTTTATTCTTATGGTGGTTTATGATTTCATGTTATTTATTCATGAAATGGTCATCTAAAATTCAAAAAATTGGGATGTGTAGTTCTCTATTGGTCTGTTATGGAAAATAGATCTATTATATACATCATTTTTTCACAAATATTATTTATATTTTTTAATGATTATGCCCTTGTAAAATGACTATTCAAAGAAAATAATATTTTGATGAATAGTGTTATATTTAGAATTAGTTGCTCGGTTTTACTATAACAATGAAACATTATTTTTATTTTACATTTACCACTTGAGACTAAATGTTTAAATAATAAAAAAATAATTATATTTTTTAATTTATTGATTACCATTTATATTTTTTAAAAGGATCTATATGATATAATGGTAGAATATCCTACATTAGTGTTCAAATAATGGATATATATAGGTTATATTTAAAAAATAATGGATTTATTAAAAAAATTTATAAAATTAATATTAATAATCTTTAAGTTTTAAAATTATTGTAGTTTTATCATTCTGAAATTCCATGACATTAAAAATATCGAATTTTTAACTGTATGTTAATTTAATCGAGTTTTGGGATGTGGACTAAAATTATATTATGTTCTTAAAAAAATTTAATTGTAATACCTAAAAAATCCTTAAAATTAAATGATAGGGTTCATTCTACATGTCATTTATGATAATTGGATTTTGTTTATCTAAATTAATTTTAACTTTTGAGGAAAATTTCATAATTGAATAATTCTTTTGATACATAATATTTTGTTATTTTTTTACTAATATTATAGAAATAAGAATTATTACTTCAGAGACCATGTTTCCCAACTGTGTTTGTTAAATTATATATATATATATATATATTATTTTACTTGGTATATAGGTTTGTAAGATCATTTTATGCGATGAAACTATGGATTATATATTCATAATGATTATGCAAACATGAATCAAAAAAAATTCACTTAATTGGATCCTCAGGATTAGGTTTCATTTTCATTTTTACTCAAACCATGACATTGTCGATTTATTAATGAATACATTTATATACGTATAACACAAATTATTAATGAAATCATTTTAAGCTAAAAATAATGGATCGTCAATTGAATTGGTTGGGTAAATATATACTTTTCATGAGGATTTCATTTTATTGAGGATATAAAATTATGATTTATATATATATATATATATTTGTAGATATTCAAAAATAATACATATATGATGTTTTATGAATCATATAATAGATGAACTTGTTAACATAAATTGATGTTATTGGGAATATTATCAAGAATAAATTATGATGTAAAGACCACAAAAAATGAAATGAAAAATCATGGAGAAACACATGAGGAAAATATTATTTATATAACTGATGATGGTCTATAAGGGAAATTAAATATTAAAATTATATTTTTCTAAAATATCTAATCAACGTTTTCTCTAGATGCCAATTTACCATACAATGAGTGTGATAAATTACAGATTCACTCCAGTTTCAAATATGTTGTTCTAAATGATATTATTATCTCTACTTTTGGACTTTTTATTTAAATACTATTTTGAAATTACATAATTAGATAATAGTATTTGGGGATGTGAATATACTGTCAAATCATTGGATTTATTAAATGATTGCTTTTATCTATTTTTGATGGAAATGCATTTCCAACCTATTATAATTTCCTAATATTTAATATGGGTAATATTTGAAATGGTATCATTATTAATCATTTAATGGATTATATAACTAGGTTACCACAAAATAAAAAAATATGATGGTCATTATTGAAGAATATAGAACAAATTATTTTAACATCACACACATCTAAGTGACATTTAATGTAATGAAATCAGATAATCTATACATAACACATGTTTTAATGATTTTTTTTCTACCATAAAATATAGTCTTGTTTTGAAATCCTTTGCTTAGACCATTACATTAAATAAGAAATTTTTAATATGTGGGAAACACTGCAATAGATGAAAGGATCATATAATCCCTTGATAGAATCCCAAAATGTTTTTTATAAAGTTAATTAAATATTCAAGCATCAGTGATATTTTTTTTATGATCGATAGACGAATGTAATATAGTCAATTATTCTAAAATAATTACATTCATCATGGGTCAATTTGAATGGATTATTTACAATTATATTGTAAATTACCAAACTAATCGCCATTATTTTTGGATGAAGTGGGTTGGTGAAATCATTCTGAAAGTCAATGAAAATGATTTTTTTGAAATGAATGAAAAGTGAACATTCAAAACCCTTATAAAATTATATTAACATAAAACTATATAACATATCAACTGACCATTCAGAAAAAATATTATAGTATTATAATAATTTAATCTATATAATCACAATTTAATTTTCATTTAATTCATTTTAATGCCGTATTTTATGAGATCCCAGAAGTGATACAATATAATATCCCTTGTTTGAATGTTTTATTTCATATTTATTCATAAATAATTGAATATTCATGTCAAGATGTTATGATGTTGGAAGATCCAGTAATCATTCAAAACATGTTTATAAAAATTATGTAATCTCTTAATCATTTTGATTAAATCCACTATTGAAACGTTTATAGTCAAAAAACCAACTCTAAAATTTATTCATTTGATTGATGAATTATCTCAATAATGTTTTATTTAATGATTTACGCCATTCTTATTTCCTTCTTGAGACCATAAATATTCATAATTTGGAAATTTCTATGTTGGATTCTTTATTAACCCTACGAAAAGATGATTTAGATATGCAATTGGGATCTTAGCATGCTTATAATCCTTCCTTTATTAGGGATGGATCATATTTATTGTCAACTTCAGTATACTATAGAAATATATCCTCATCGACATGGGTTAGTTATTACACCTCATCATTTATAGCCTTGTTGATTGCACGAGCTTTTGGTTCTAACACATCTATCCTTTCCTAAACATCAATTTAATTTTAAATAAACCCATTGAACTAAAACAATATTCCGGTGGTTATTGGTTTTGGTATATTATAATAATAGTCTCATTTCCACAGTCATTTCCCATTTCATAATAGATAAATAAAACATTATTAATTTCCTTTCATCACATTCCACAAGAAAAACCTAATGGGAACTTCTGCTTGATGATACTTATCCAAGTCTGATGAAGATTGTGATTGAAATTATATTATTCTGGTACATGGTTAATAAAATTATATTGAAATATACACTTATATTTTCCTTGGTGGGATAATTCTAATCAACCTTGTAGTATCAGTATAGAACTCAACATTCTCATTCAAATCAGTAAGTACATTGTGCATTATAATAGAGGTAGGGGATATTATACGTATAATACCAGGGATAGATCTAGAGATGCCAACATTTAATAAACATTTTCTTTATGACATTACAATTCCATTGGAATCATAGAACGGGTAAATATGGGACTAGTAAAGGCTGGTATACTACAAAATGATTTACAAATTATGTTTTATAATCTTACTAGATTTTCTAACCATGGATCCTAAAAGATTATTTTAATCTATAATAACCTAATTAAATCCATAGTCTCCCATTCCATCATCATTAGACTATCTAACACCCAATTTAATCACATTTATGTCTTTTAACTAACATGTACTTCATTCATTATGATGATCCCCAAAATAGTTGACTAATAGTGTGATATTTCTCATATGATAGCTTCGAGATGAATACTATTACTAGAAGAAGAATTGAAATAAATGAAAATAAAATGAATATTTTTTTTCAATGCTCATTCTAACCCTCTATTTATAAAAATAAATTCTATTTTGAATGTTAAAATATTGATTCTAGATTATGAATGTAGTGTAATTTATTTAATTATGGTTTTTGTTCCCTAATCTGAACTTATAAATCAAATATTGATATTACAAATTAACATGATTATATAGGGGTATTGTAAAGGGTGAGAATTTTTTTTACTAACCAAAATCACTATTAAGTTAGAGTCACATTATAAATGAAATCCATGTATAATTTATGTAAATAAGAGTTTATATTATTAGTTAAATAGGAGGTTATAGACTATACAATGATCAATCTATCTTCCTAAAAAACAAGTGAATAGATTCCAATAGTAAATAAATCACACAACATATTTATTTTGTTGACCTACGGATTCATTGTAAAATATATCAAAATCAATGACGGAGTTATGCATCCATTCATTGAGATCAGTCCATGAGAACCCATAAAGCAAAAAATCATATCTAAAGTTAGGATGAGATACTAAGAGAGAACGAAAACCATTAAAATACATTCTAGAATTTAAGGCACACCATGATCAATGGAGAGTGGGAAGGGAGAAAAGATAAAATAATAGGATGATTAAATTTTTATCAATATGTAGAAAGACAACCCCTCCCCCACAACCTCAGGTAGAGAGGATGTCAGGATGGTGGGATTATGAAACTTACGAGAGGGTGTGCTAGTGTCATACAACAATCATAGGTAATGCATTTCTGATTAAAATTAATTGAATAAATAAATTTTTATTCAATATATTGGTATATATTAAACAGACTATAAATAGATCATCCATTTAAATTATAAATATAGACATTTATATTAGACTATTATATTCAATAATGACAAAAACCTTTTAGTTTTGACAGATACTAGATTATTTTGTCTCTGTTGTATAATATATTTAATTGATGATAATATATATGTATTTTCAACAATGAATATAATTAATGATGATGATGGAAATTTTTAGGATAATGACTGAACTAATAATCATAGAATTTATGAATAGTACACCCAAGAGTTAAGATATAAAATATATTTATAGATATGATTTTCTAGTTAATGTAAAAGTCTCAATTTCATGTTTGAGAAGGAATATGATGTACTGTTTTATAAAATATATTTAATTGAATAACATATTATTATATTTGTGATCTTAAATGATTATAAAATTTATGTAATACATAATACAGATGTCACATTATAGATTATTTATTCCAATGGATATTAAATGATTTCTATATTAGAATATTATATTATTTTTAATATGAAATATTATTTTCATAATCCAATAATAAACCCTAAAATATTTATTTCAAATTCTAATTATTATTATTTCATTATTATATTATTTAATATTTTTTAATTAATGCAATGAAAATTATTATAAGTGATAATTGATAAATTGAATGGTTTCTCAAATTACCATTCTATATCTATGGCATAAATTCAAGAGTTACATAACAGAAGGGTCATCTGGGTTATGGGTTGTTCCACTCCCTTAATGCAATTTACTCAGTCTCCTAGTATTCCATGGGGGTAACAATATTTTATGTTCAATGTTATGTTCTCAATTGATTCATTTTGAAGTTGGTCACACTATTCCAATCTCAGTTATTTATATTATTTTTTAATATTTTATATAAATGATTGTTTATAATGGAATTTTAATTACATAACATGAGTGCTGATTATGTACCAATAATCAAACTGATACATATGTGGAGAAAAATGAATAATTATATGGTGTGTGTATTTTATTTCCCACGGTATAGGTAGTTTTACCTTGGCTTATTATTAATTTGGATTTCAACGTAATGATTATATATATTATTATGAAATGTGTGAATTTGGTTTCATATAGTTTTGAGTGCTAGTATTAGTGATTAACATAGTAAATCGTGGATTTGGCTGAAATAAATAAAATAATTGAATATTAAATCATGTGATTTAATTCAAAATATTTTTTTAAATAGGTTATTTATAATAAATTTATTTATTGTTTCTAATATGTGTATTTTTTCATTTAGAATCTAAAATAATGGATGAATTATAATTTCTTTGGTGAATTAAATTATTCATAGATATAATAAGTATCTGAGAATTTTTACAAATAATACAATAAATGAATAACATTTTAAGAAATATAGATGACATGTTTATGTTTCTTAGTATATAATATAATATGGGTTGGATAGATTGTGTATTAACAATCAAATTTATTATGATACATAACTTGTTATTTTATTATTTTATTAAACATTTTTTTAGATTTATTACTATTACCCATAAATATAGTTGTTCTAATATTGATTTATTTCTTTTATTAATTTTTATCATTGAATGGATGTAATTATTTTGGTAATCATTAGTATAAAATCATTTACCATGATTAAATTGAATTATTTGATGCAATTTTATAAAGTCAAGTTATAATATGTTTAATATCACTTTCTTATATGTGTTTTATATAATGTATAAAATAAATAATACATAGTTATACATTAGAGTTTTTCAATGATAGAATAAATATAATTTCATTTAAACATCACACTCATCTTAAATTTCATTTGGAAAAAATAATAAAATATTAAATAAAATAAAAATATAATTTTTTAATCGATCATTGATTATATCACGTTGATTCATAGAGTGTAAATTTTATGTTATGTTGCGGTAAATTAGATAACGTTTCTTCCCTAGGATTAATTGATATTGGTCACCAAGTTTTTTGATACATTTTTTATTAAATTATTTAAAGTATTCAATTATAATTTGGTAGAATTTTCATAGTATTATTATCTTATAGAAATTTTGATTTTTGTATTATAAAAATTTATTTCTAAATTTAAAAACATTTTGGTTTACCATTTTTAATATCATTGTAATTTTTTTATTATCTAATTTGTGAAGATTGAATCATATATAAATCATGGATTCATCTAATTGAGATTTCTAAATTTGTTTTGGTACTAATTTGCCTAATTTTTTTATTATTTTTTATTCTTGTATTATTTATCATTTAAAAAATCATTAAATTGACTTAATTATTCTTTTTTTCTCATCGTAAAAGACTATAAACATTGTAAATATTTGAGTAAAACATATTTAATGTGAATAAATATTTAAATATGAATTTTATTCAATATAAAAACTTTAATGATACCTAATAATGAATAATAACATATCAAGGTGATCAATCATTTACAAATTGAATATAAATAGAAATAATTATTCACATTAAATGAAACATTACAATATATTTAATTAAATAATTGTCTTATTTTCCATTTATTATTATATTAAATGAATTGTTGGATCCCTTAAAATTGAATGAAATTAACTGGGATAGTAAAAAAAATGCTTAATATCATTAAATAATGAAATCCCAAGGATCATAAACATATTTGATACCATTTATTAATATAAATAATATTATCAGGTAAAAATATTAAATGAATAGTTAAATAATTATATAAAATCATAAAATAAATTTAATGAAACTAAATGTGTTAGAAGATATAATCAGATTAAATATATATTGTGTAAATGTGGTCATGTATTAGTTATTTTTACCATTATATTATTTTAAATTTGGAATGTGTATTATTTTGGTAAACAAGATACTTGTTCCGAGTGTAAGATATATTTATATTATAAATAAGGTTTAATCGGATCATATTGTGATATAATTCAATTATATTATTTTCCATTTAATTAAATATATTCTTTTGGAATATAATAAAAATATAATATTTGAAATGGGAAAATAAATTTGATTCTAATGATATTTTTTTCATCAATATACTAATTTTATTATTTACTTGAAATTATTTTCTGAAATATTATATTATTAATGAATATATTAATTTTAATGAAATATTTATATATGTTAAATTATAAAAATTTATTTTTTGTTCACTAAAAGAAGAAATGACGTTAAATTAATTAATAACAACAAAGAGTACAAAGCTTAATATTTGTAAATATTGGAATAGGTTTTGTTAATTTTTTTTATTTTATATTTTTAATGTTCTTAAAATTTTTATATTGGTTTATGATAATGAAATAAAATATATTGTTTATATAAATAATCAAATGATATGCAATTAATGTAATAATAATTAATTAATTATGTATAAGAATTCAACAATTTTTTGCTATGATCATATAAATTCAATGGAATATTTTTGATTTTTATGATATTTTTTTCTGAATAAATAAAATATATCGATATTTAAGAATGATCATAAAGTAAATAATTTCATCAATATAATTTAAAATATGTAGTCAATAAAATAATAAATTCAACAGTGTATTGACTAAGTATTAGTCTACTTGTTTGGAAGAACATATTTTCTAAAAATAATTTCAAGCAGTTATAAATTCATTATTTTAACATTTCTTTTTAACTCGTCATGAATCTTAATTCAATAAAATAGATTCCAAAATTTAAATAAATATGAAAAAATTAATAAATCATGTAAATTTGTAATTTTTTAATAAAAATAAGTTAACAATTTAAAATGTCAACATTTTATTAGACCTTATGAATTTTTCAATAATGTTGGGCTAGTCAACTATCATGTATCTTGGCCTCTAATTTTATTTCGGGTACACAATTTTTTTCACATTTTTATCTTTATAAGGAATGTGCTAGATTAATCTCGTTATTTGAGGGAAAAGAAGTTCAGATGGAAGAGACCCTTTCTTATTAAGAGAAAAATGTTCAAATCCTTGATGAAAGAGAAAAAATATTTTGGAATAAGGTAATCCAAAAGTTAAAGGTTTTCTTCTGTAACAACATGGCTAAAGAATGAACATGGGAATCAGAAAATGGTATGTGCTAAAGGTACCCTCACCTGTTTAATAAGTAAATAAAATTATGAGAATGAAATTTCAAAAAGGTAGGGAGAATAAAACACCCTATGGATTTAAAAATAAATTTACATGCATGAAACATTATTTTATGTATATTTTTATAACTATTAAATAAACATAATATAAATGCATATATGATTTTAATTAAAAAAAACTATCATCTACGGTTGTGATCAATACGTTATTTAATGTCTGATAGAACCAACATGTATTTTTTTGAATATTAACATACCCTTATGAACAGAAATATTACCCTTATGAAAAATAATTAATATAATTATTTTATTTTATTAATTTTATAAGATAATGAGATGTTGATTAATTTTCCGATATGTTAAAAAATCAGTTATAGATTTAAAAATATTTTTTTTCAATAAATTATGATTTAAAAATATATGTTAATAAAATTTAGAAAATTATTTTTAAAAAATGGATTAATTTTTTTAATTATAAACATCGAAATATTGATAGGGAGAATTTTTGGAATTTTTCTGAAATTCAACAGTTTTATGAATAGTAAAATATAATAAATTTTAATAAATGCACAATACATTTTTTAGAGTAACAGCGGTAATGAGAGAATATTTTTAGCCAACTTGGTTTCAAATCAAATAAAAGTATTATAATTTTTGATCACATGGATTAGTATTATTCATAGTATTGATCAAAAATATTAAAATATTGATTAAATAATGTAAAATATATCCTCTTCTCTAGTATAAATACCACCCACATTCCCTTCTTCGTCTCACACCTATCAATCCCTTAGCATTGCGTATGTTTTTTAAAATACCCAACCATAAGATCATACCAACATTCATGTTTTGATAGTCTCACAAAAAATCCAAGACCCAATGGCTTTAAGGAGGATCTCAAGGGGAAAAGATCAAGAGGTAAGAATCCTCTTCCTTTTTCAAGTGTTTTGTTTTTCAATTCCCCACTATTATTATACGTTATTCCCCATCCATTATCCAAGAGTTATTAAATCTATATAATTTTATATATTATACATGTTATAATTTTCATGTAATCAAATTCATTATCGTTCTTCATCTCCTCTCCCAATTATTCTAAAATAAAACCACCATCTATGATGTGTCTATTTTACAAAATCATGGATGATGTGTTATCAGTTTCCATTACATACATAAAATTTGATCATAAAAACTATAAAATGGTTGAAATAGAATTTAAATTTTATTATTTAACCTATATTATTTTCTAAAATTAAATTCCATGCATGACACTAAATTATATAATGAAACAATTTCATGATTATCAAGGAACCAACAAAATTGATCTAAAGAAATTTATTAATTTTTTAACTAAAGAATATTCATCATATATCATAAAAATTGATTTATGGTATACATATATATTCTGAAAACATATTATTTTGTTCTCATTACACTTCTGAAATTTCATTTCTAAATGATACGAAAATCAAATACAAAACGACCGTGGAAATCTTGTAAATAACCAACCCAGAACAATGGAAGGAACAAAATATTAATAATTAAATGGAGAATTAATGTTTTTAAATGATCATATAAGGTTTAATAAACATAAATAAGATACCTTATGTTATTAATAAATTTTTTTAACCATTATAGAGGATGTTTAAATAAGTTCTATGTAAAAGAAACATGAGGTAGGGGACTTCATAATCCAATATCAATTTTTTGGGATAACCATATACATAATTAATTATGAGATATTAAGATTATTTTTGTGATGAATATTGTTAATATTAATTTATTTATATATATTTACAGTATATACATATATACCATTAATTATATTAATTTTTCACATCAATTATATGACATTTGTAAGGGAAATTCCAATAAAAATCATCATTTAATCATTTAGTTTTACACAATTTCAGGTGAATGTTTTTAAGCAATTATTAATTATTTATGATTATGATATGGTTCTTGGGAATTTTTTTTGATTATGGGTGGGACCTATATATCTTTCCAATTCATTAGGTATGTGTATGTCAGAATTCAGATGTATGGTTACCACATGTGTTACTATGATGGTTACACAATATTGTATTTGTGAAGGTTACTTTGTATGGTAGTAGTGACGATAACTAATTATGAGGTAGTCAAGGGGTTTTCAAGATTATTTAAGTAATTCTCCCAATATAGCTTTACAGTTCTATTTTTTTCAATATGTTTTGTGTAAATATCATGGAAATGTCAAGTTTCAGAAAGTTGAATTGGGTTACATTATTATATAACTAATTCCCCCATGATACTTTTATGGTCATATTTTTTCTATATGTTTTGTTTAAATATCATGTTAATATCAATATTCACAAAGTTTACATGGGTTAAAACTATGTCTTTTTTAAAAATATTTCATATATTACAACAATTCAAGGAATAATGATTTATATCATTCTTTTTATATCTCTTTCTAATATTGTTGGGATTATCTGATGTTTTTAAAATTAAATCACAGGTTATAAGGATGTGTATGATAAATATGCAATCAATGTTAAATGTGATGATGATTTTTCAAGGAAAATTCTTTTATTTTAAAATATATATATTTCAAAAGAAATGGATACTATTTTTTGGGTATCTGCATTATATAAATGTGGAATAATAGGTATGTGTCATATCCAAATTCTCTAAAAATCTAAAATTGATAATATACACAATGTTTAAGGATATTATTCCTTGACTAAAATTCAAGAATATGTAATATAATAAGGTCAAGTACTTATAAAAAACCGAAAAACCCAATATAAGGATAAATGACATAGAGTATCTTTTAAACATGTGTAGAAATAATTGTAAGAAATTTTCACAGAAAAAAATGAACAATCACACATGTATTTCATGATTTAATTATAATTTAACATTTAATAGTTTAGTCATATCATTTAAATCAGATGGTTATTCATAGAAATTCCATTTTCTACTGTTGTAAATGAGGATCAGTTCAACATGTTCGAGGAGCCAGTTTACCCTAAAAATATCCTTGTAAAAAATTGTAATTTAACCCTTAAATAATTACCATTAATTTTCAAAATACAAGGTATAAGAAAATTTATCCAATTTAAATTAATTATAATTTGTTTTCAAGGGCATGTTCAATGTCATAATGTGAGAATTAATTACTCCAAAATTTTTCATATTAATATTTATTTTCAAAAAATGAAATAAAAATAGTAACAAAATTAATTTAATATAATAAGTATACTTAATTGTAATTTTATTAATGTTAAAACCCATATTATTTTCATGTAATTCATTTATAAAAACTAAATAACATTGATCTTTAGTTGTGCAGACTATAGCCTCCATGAAGAGCCATTTTTAGTTTTTCACCATCACATATTGATTCTAGTTATAATTATTGAATTGATGAATAAAGGTAAAATATATAATATAATAATTATTATTTATATTTATATTGTAATCCAACCTCAATTATTATCATTCAAAGGTAAATTAAAACATTAACTTTGTATTGTGAGGACTATCTCTTATATTATGTAATGTTTTTACTTTTTTTTAATGACCATGTGTTTTATCAATGTAATTACATTATTATATTTATGACTTATATTATAATCATAATAGTATGAACAATGAAAAATAAAAATATGTGACCATTAAACATAAGTTTTCCTCTTATATGAATTAAATTTTGTAAATCTTACAAAAACATTTATGATTAGTAAGATGTTTGGCATCTGTTTGGACAAACATAATTTATATTGAATAATATCCTACCATTATGAACAGTAACCTACTCTTATGAACAATATTATGACCCATATGATTATAAAATAATAAATAATAATTGTATCCTCGCCCATGAATTATTAAATAGAATTTAGGCATCTTATAAGTGATAATATGACCACAGTAAATGTATTTTTTTGTAAGTCATCAACAATTAATTATATTTTATAAATTAATTTAAAATAAAATGAATTTCCTTAAAATGATTTCATAAATTAACAATTCTATGAATTCCGGTTTTAATATAATTTTACAAGACCAAATGTAATATTTTGAAGCATTATAAATCATATCAAATATTAAAAACTATATTTTTCATGTAAATTATGATAGTAATTAAAAAATAATGTACTCTTATTTAAGAAAATATTTTTGAAAATTGGACATCTTTTTTTTATTCTACACTTTCATAAATGGTTTCGGTCAATTTTTTGGAGTTTTTCTGATGAAAATTAATTTCTGGCGAATGGAAAAATTAATTAATTTACCATAAATACATTATATTTTAAATCCAATATTTCTGACATTACAAGTTATTTAGGCACCAAAATCTCGAAATCACATGACCACTTTCCCGACCTGTCCTTGGGGCATGTGCTGTGACTACCACAAGCCCACCTCCCATAGGCCAGGGGCTTGCAAAAATCAGCAAATGCGTAAATCCCGAAAAAAGGGAAGGAATTGCCTTTATATAAGAATATAAACACAAAAGAGTACACAAGATGAAGTAAACACTAAGTAAAGTTAGTAAAAAAAGTATGTGATGGAATGTTAATGGGCAAGAATACAAACCCAACTGAATGTAAAATACAAATGAAAGTAAGAACAACAGTAGAAAAGTAAGGCAGAAACATCGAGCTGTCCTCTAGAAATCCCACCTGAAATGTGGGTTCAAATAGTCTCCTCAGCTCCACATCTCCAGCCATCCACTCTGTGTACGTCCCATCCAATGATCCCCCTCCAGGTACCGTCCAGCTCCATGAGCCTCCACCTCGATCAGTGTTGTCCGCCATCTATATCCAACACAAAGTAGTGCGGGCATAGCCCGTGCAGGGGTGAGTATATGCTACCCAAGAGGGATCCTGATACCCCCGATGGTCTCCCAGAATCCATGAAGGATAAACCACAAAGGAAAGATACAATCACAAAGTATCTAATAACACTACTTAGTTATATAACCATACATTTACCTATGTCATCAATTCTAGCTCGGGTCCATCACACGAGCCTAAGTACAACCCAGTCCACACAAGAAATAATAACCCAATCCACAGAGGAATGAACTACCCAATACACACAGGAAAGCATAACCCAATCCACACAGGAAAGAACAACACAATCCATATAGCAAAGCACAACCCAATCCACACAAGAAAGATCAAAAATCATATCGATGATAATGATTGAAAGTCAAGACTCAACTCACACATATATAATACTCACAAAGAGAGGTGGATATGATAGATGTGGCCTCTTAATCATCTAATATTCCAAACCCATGTAGGATCTAAGTACATAAGTCATCGCTGCCAGACCCACGTAGGATCCATGTATAGTAACCATCACTACTAAACCCACGTAGGATCCAAGTACAATCGTCATCTTCTTCGTAGTCAGAGCTAGCTCTGGGGTTCCCGCACATATCATGCTCGATACTAGGAGGGTCTGATCCACGAGAAAAGGGTTCAATACATAAACTGCCACGAAATCTAGAGTTTATGTATCTCAATGTTCTGTCTCATCAATAGGAACTCAACGCAACATACGTCGCGTTAATCGGACGCCCAGTCTGAAAGATATTGGGTTTTCCGTCCAGGGGCCCATTTGGATTTCAAGATAAAATCAATAATACCGTACTCCATCTATGTCCAAAACTCAAGCGGAGTAAACCAAATGAACCATCTCACTAAGAGTAATCCATCAAAGTTGACAGCACAGCAATCGGACGTCCGGAGCTGAAGTTATAAGCGTTTCTGCTCCGAGGGCCCGGTTGGTTTCATGTTCGAACCAACCCGAATATACCCAAAGATCTCTTAAAAATTGATTTTATTATATAAATATTAGTGACTCATTCCTTGTATCCTAACGCAACTAACGGTGCGTTGATCGGAGTTTCGTAGCCCATGATATGGCTGTTTGAACGAAACTGCCCAAAAATCGGGGGTTTGGGCCCGGTCCACCCCGGCCCAATAACCCATGGGACGGCCCGAACAGGGTCGACCCGCCCGGTTCTGGGTCCGTCCCAGTTGGGGGTGGCCCGGCCCGGCCGGCACAGCCTTGTGGCCCGCCGCTGGGTTCGGCCATACGGCCCAGCCCGGAGACGACCGCGGGGTTCGAAGGGGCGCCGCCCCCATGGAACCGAACAGCAGACCCAGTGGGGATTGCCCTGCTTACAGGCTGGGGGTTTCAGCCCTCATTATTCCTGGGTGTCATCCCACCATTATGGTCGGACGGTTGAGCCATGTGGGACACGCAGGGGTCCCGCCTCCAGGGTGGGCCGGCGGCGGGCTGAGCCCGACAGCCTCCTACTGAACCGCTGCGGCCTTAGTCCGTGACTTCCGTCTGTCCGGCGCGGCGTGATGACGGTGTTCCCCTCCGACATGGCCAGTTTCGGCAGTGGCCACATGGTGCTCAGGTGTTGCGTGATGGCGCCACACCTTTCCACCGCAGCCCACTCTTTGTTGCGGCCCCTTTCGGTGTTACCGGCGCGGCGTGACGGTGCCTCGCACCTCCACCGTGGCCCGCTCCAACAGTGGTCCTTTCCGTTACCGTGCAGTGCATCAGCACCATGCCACCTTCTCCTCATGTTCAACGAGGATCAACAAAAAAGGGGAGAAGGATCGACCATGTTTGTGCGGTCTAATCTCCTCTCGTTTAGTCGATAACATGCGACCCAAAGAACGAGACTTCTCAACGACAAACAAAGCGCAATTTTAATTAAATAAAATTGAACATAACCTCTACCTCAATTCCAGAAGTATGATCGCTTGATGAAGGATGGAGATGCTTTCGTTGTTGTTGTCACAGAATGGCAGCGTCGCTTCGTCAACTTCGAGAACAAAGAAGCCGATGTTGGCACCGGCGGTCATGGCGTTCATCGATGAGGAAGATGGAGTTCTTCCGGAGAAAAGAGATCTCTCCCCTGATGTCTCCACACAACAATCCTAAAAACCCCAAATAAAATAAGACTTACTCTTATTTTATTATAACATGCCATGCATTTGAATTTTTAAATTCAAACACATAACTCACTTAATATATTAAGTGTGTTGGCATGTTTAAAGAGGATAGAGAGGAGAGTTACAAATTAATGGGGAGTTTCCATAATTAAGAGGGGTTAAAGGAGTTAATGGAATTTGAAGGGGTGGGGATCGTGTGGGCCCTAACTCACAAATATCCTAACATGGGTAGTTAGGGGCTTGTGGGACCCACCCCAACTACCCCATGTAGGATATAACCATTAGTTAAAGTAAATAAAATATTACCACAATTTTATTTACCTCACAATTTAATCCTAAATTGTTAACAACTCCCCCAAGCAAACACACCTATGAGAAATGTACTTTTAAGCACAAACCATTGCTGAAATTTCATCGGTGCCTTCAGATTTTGTTTCCGAGCACCGGTTGAAATGTTAGAAAAAACCCGCTCATTCGTTCACATAACATACCCGAGCTAATCATCGAAATTTGATTCTGGGCACACCGGGCCTCAGAATCATGTGCCGTCAGAATCTGCATACTCATAAATTCTCAAAGAAATTATGAAATAATTTTCCTTGAAATTTCTTGGTCTTTACATTATTCCCATCACAGGGATTTACGTCCCTATAAAGATATATCAAAAACTAGGTAAAAAATGAGGGTATTGTGTACGTATCTGAGCCTCCCGCTCCCATGTGCTATCCTGGAGGTTCTCATGCTTCCACCTAATGCGCACTAGAGGAATCGACCATCCACATAGGACCTACGCTCGTGTCGATCCTCGATCTCCACTGGGACCTATGCAAAAAAAATCCACGTCATGGATGTCCAGCTCCCCATGATTGATGATATTTGTTAGGTCATGCACGTATCTCCTCAGTTGAGATACATGGAAGATGTCATGCACCCGTTGCAACTGACGTGGAAGAGCCAAGTGATAAGGAACCTCACCTATCCTACTAAAAACCCGGAATGGTCTGTTTAAGCGTATAGATAACTTTCCACCCCAGCCAAATCAATGTAATCCACTTCGAGGTGTGACCCATAAGAAAATGTGGTTGCCATCCTCGAACTCTGGTGGTCTCCGCCTCCTATCAGCATAGGACTTTTGTCACCTTTGAGCAGTCCTCATCCACTCCTGGATGATCTATACCTTCTCCGTCATTGCCTGGACCATCTCTGGTTCTACAAGTGTTGACTCCCCAGGGTCTGTTCACCATAGAGGTTATCTGCAAGGTCAGTCGTACAATGACTTGTATGGTCCCATCCCGATGGTGGAGTGGTAGTTATTTTTTTACGCAAACTACACCAAGGGTAGGTGATCCTCCTAGCTGGGACCAATGTCAAGGACACATGCATGGATTATGTCCTTGAGAGTATGAATGGTCCTCTCCTCCTGAACATATGTCTCTGGGTGAAAGGTGGTGCTCAGGCATAGCTGTGTCCCAAATGCCTCCTGCAACCCATTCAAAATCCGGGAAGTAAAGCCAGAATCTTGATCAAAGATGATTGTCGATGGCACACCATGAAGACATATGATCTCATGAACATAGAGGTGTCCAAATCTCTCCACTGAGCCCTGCTCTCTGATGGGTAAGAAGTGGGCCGACTTGGTTAGTCAGTCTACGATCACCCATATGAAGTCGTGTCCCCTAAATGTACATGGATGTCCTGTCACGAAATCCATAGATATCCCATCCCACTTCCACTCTGGGACCTCTAAGGGTTGTACCAAGCCTTCTGGTGCCTGGAGCTCTGCCTTCACTTGCTGGATGGTGAGGCATCACGAAACGAACTCTACCACAACATTCTTCATACCTGGCCACCAGTGCTGTCGTATGAGATCCTGGTACATCTTTATCACTCCTGGATGTACCACCATTGGGGAAGTGTGAAACTCTCTCATCACCACCTCCTGTAATGGAACTGGTACCATGGTACGTCCTATGATAAGAACGATATTCTCTCCTACTACAGAGAATCCATAAGGCTCTTACCCTGGGGATATCTGTGCACATCGCGTCTCATAGTCAACGTCCCCATGATGTGCCTCTTTGACCCACTGATGTTGTGGAGGTGTGACTGTGAGCGACTGTGTAAAGGATTCACCATCTCTATCCAAGATGGATATTTATAAAATGGCTAACTGCTCTGTCACCTCACCATGTACCTGAATTCCTGACCTCCTGCTGAGAGCATCAGCTACTACATTCCCCTTTCTAGGAGTATAGACTATCTCAAATTCATAGTCTAGGAGGAACTCGAGTCATCGCTGCTGTCTCAGGTTCAGGTCCTTCTACAAGAATATGTATACTCTGGTGGTCAGAATAGAATGTAAAGTACTCACCCATCAGATAGTACAGCCACATCTTCAAAGCGAAGAACAATGCTTCTAACTCCAGGTTATGGGTAGCGTATTTCTACTCATGCTGCCTAAACTATCATGACCCATAGGCGATCATTGCCGGCTCCTGAATCAGGACACACCCGAGTCCGGTCTCTTATGCATCGCAGTAGACTACGTACCTTAATCCCCCCTCTAGTTTCCTCAAGATGGGTACACTGGTCAATCTCTGTCTCAGCTCCTGGAAGCTCTACTGACATATATCCGACCACATGGCAGGTTTCCCCTTCTTCATCAAAGCTGAGAGTGGTGCTGCAACTCTAGAGAAGTCTGGCACAAATTTTCGATAGTACCCAGTGAAACCTAGGAAACTCTGCACCTCCGTCATGCTCTTGGGTGGCTCCCAAGCTAGAATTGCTGCTCCTCTGCAAGGCGGGTCGGGCAGTCACGAGCCATGTGGCCCTACCCACCGCATTCATATCACTGTCTTCCTTTCGAATGACTTCCTCTGTTGCGTGTTCCCCACACCCCCAAAATAGTATCCTGAGGTCTTCCATCTAATGGTATAGTCTGCTTGGACCTCTGCGGTGCCTGAGTACTGCCGGCTGCAGAATAATCCACTACGTGTTGCCCGGTGGTAGGTCTCGCTGCTAGTGAAGGCTTCCAAGAAATATCTCTACAAGAAGGGATCAATATAGTACACCTTCCTACGTCGGAATTCTGAGGGAGATAATCGATGACCTGATCTGATGCCTCATTCCCTACTCGAAGGTCCGGGCCCAGAAGAATTGGTCTTGCACCATGTTCGTGGAGTAAAGAGAGAGATTAGTAAATCTCATAGGGTACTGGGCTACTGTCCTGCTGCCCTTCCGCAGTTGTAGTAACTCCTGAATTTGCATCGCACAGAGGGTGGCTGGAATAAAATCCAAGCGAAAGAGGCTCTCGAAGTCCGTACAAAGAATATATGCATCATCATTCACCTGGAGCATCAGGCTCCACCATCTACCTGTTTCCATGTGTTGGGGACTCGCTGCAAGGATAACCATGAGGTCTGTTGGTGATCCTACCAACCTGAAGACATGAATGGCAGCCTCCAGCCAGTCCTCGACTGACTGAGGGTCTATCTCCCCATGGAACCTGGGCGGTATCTGATGCTGAATCTCATGAAGAGCACTCAGGTGACGTGCACCCTCACCTACGGAGGCTGGTAGCATCGGTTGCTCCACGGGTAGAGGTACCTTCAGTGCCTCCACTGTAATGGGGCCCTACACCAAGGCCTTGTCACTCTGTGGGCTACCGTCTCACACAAAACTCGGAACCCTAGCTGACTGCCACTGTGGGGTCATCCTGAAAAGAAACAGGTGCTCCATGGTTAATACAGTATACCTAGTGAGCTGACACAAAGTAATCACAATGAAAACTTTTGAAACACACATGCAATCAATGTTTTCATGCAATGTATCGGAAATTAGAAGTCAGGGTCCTAGTGTATGGATATTTCAGCCACTGAACCAACACTGGACTCCCTGGACTGATAACCACACTCATTACCATAAACACTATTGCTTCACATGGAAAAAATTATCAGATTCCAGAGTTCTGCAGTAGAACTGACTCCTCTGATACAAATTTGTCACGACCCATCCTCGGGGCCCCTGCCGTGACTACCACAAGCCCACCTCCCATAGGCCAGGGGCTAGAGACTAGCACCAAAGGCATAAATCCTGATAAAAGCGAAGTCATAGCCTTTATATAAGAAAATAAACACCATAAAGTACACAAGATGAAGTAAAGACTAATTAAACTGAGTACAAAAGTATGTGATAGAAAGTAAATGGGATAGAATACAAACCCAACTGAAAGTAAAGTACAACTAAATTAAAGAACAGCAGTAGAAAAGTAAAGCAGCTACTCCGAGACATCCTCTAGAAATCCCACCTAAAGGGTGGGTACAGATAGTCTCCTCAACTCATCGACTCGAGCCATCCGCTCTGTGTACATCCCGTCCAGGGATCCACCTCCAGGTACCGTCTAGCTCCATGAGGCTCCACCTCGATCAGCGTTGTCCATCGTCTGCATCCAACACAACATAGGATGGGCATATACCATGCATGGGTGAGTATACGCTACTCAGTAGGGACCCTGAGACCCCTAAAGTTCTCCCAGAATCCACAAAGGATAAACCACAAAGGAAAGATACATTCATGAAGTATCTACCAAATATACTTAGGTATATGCCCATACATATACCTAAGTCATCAATTCTAGCTCGTCTCCATCACACAAGCATAAGTACAACCCAGTCCACACCGGAAAGCATAACCCAATCCACAGAGGAATGCACAACCCAATCCACAAAGAAAAGCACAACCCAATCCACATAGGAATGCACAACCCAATCCACACAGGAAAGCACAACAATTATATCGATGATAATTATTGAAAATCAAGACTCATCTAACACAGGTATACTACCCACAAAGTGTGGTGGAGATGATAGATGTCGCTTCTGAATCATCTCCTCTGCCGAATCCACGTAGGATCCAAGTACAGAAGTCGTCGCTGCCGGAGCCACGTAGGATCCAAGCACATTAACCATCGCTACTAAAACCACATAGGATCCAAGTACAGTCCTCATCGCTGCCGAAACCACATAGGATCCAAGTATAGTCATCCTCGCTGCCGAACACACGTATGATCCAAGTACAATCATCATTTTCGTCATAGTCGCAGCCCGATCTAGGGTTCCCGCACATAGCATGCTCGATTCCTGGAGGGTCCGCTCGACGAGCCAGGGGGTTGATACATCAACTGTCACGAAGTTCTATGTTGATATATCTCAATGTTCTGCCTCGTCAATAGGAACTCAACTCAATAGACGACACGTCAATTAGAGGCCCGGTCTGAAAGATATTGCCTTTTCCGTTCTAGGGGCCCAGTTGGTTTTCAATCTAAAACCACCCTGAATAAACTCCAGCTGCATCCACACCTCAGGTGGAGTAATCCAAAAGAACCATCTCACTAAGAGGAATCTAACAAAGATGATGAAACGTCTATCGGACGTCTGGAGCTCATGTTATAAGTGTTTTATCTCTGAGGGTCCGGTTGGATTTTTGTTCAAAACAACCCGGACATACCCAAATTTATCCAAAACCTTGACTGTAATATACCGAAACGATTGACTCATTCCAAGGACGCCGATGCAAATTATGGTGCGTTGATTGGAGGTCATTTTCCCATGTTAAGCGCTTTTGAAAGAAACATCCCAAAAATATGGGGTTTGGGCCCGGTCCGACCCAACCCAATACCCCTTGGGTCTGCCTAAACCGGGCCGACCCGACCCAGGTCTGGGTCTGGACTAGTTGGGCACGGCCCGCCGCTGGCTACGGCCATGCGGCCTGGCTCGGAGCCGGCAGCGGGGTGCGAAGGTGCACCGCCCCCTTGGAACCAAACAACGGACCTAGTGGGGTCCTCCCTGCTTGTTGGTCGGGGGTTTCAACCCCCAGTTTCCCTGGGTAACGGCCGACCATTATCGACGTCCAATTGAGCCATGAGGGACCCGCAGGGGTCCCGCCTCCAGAGTGTGCCAGCGGTTGGCCGAGCCCGACCGCCTCCTACTGAACTGTCACGCCCTTAGGCCACGACATCCATCTGTCCTGCATGGCGTGATGGTGTTGCACCCCTCCGCCACGACCCGATTTGGCAGCAACCCCTTAGTGGTCCGGCGTGGTGTGACGGTGCCGCCTCTTTCCGACGCGGCCTGCTCCTGGCCGCGACTCCCTTTGGTCTCCCTGGCGAAGCGTGACTGCGTCGTGCACCTCCACCGTGGCCCGTTCCAGCCGCAGTCCTTTCCGTTCCCGTGTGGTTCATCGGAATCGTGCCGCCTTCGCCACAAGTTCAATGAGGATCAAAAAAAGGGGAGGAGGATCAGCCGTATAACGACCCACATTTTACAGAAATTGTTAATACATCAAAATTGAAGCACACTTATTACAACATATGACAAAACCACAAAGGACCGTATAGGTATAGTGTCTTTAGAAACTGGGAAACATAAACAACTGGTTCATAAATCTTCTACAGTGTCTCCCATTTATTTCATCATATCTAGGGTCCCTTTTAGCATATTCTACTTAATATCCATCTTCCTGACCTGGGAAAAAAGAAAACATAAAAGGGTGAGCTCAAATGCTCAGCAAGGGAAAATAAAGGAAATAAAAATCATATCATATCTTTTTGAAAATCAAAACCTGCAAAAGAGATCATAATATCTTATCATGGAATAATTCATAGAAGTGAAAATGAGATCCCCATAATCATAACATAAAACTTGAAACCTTGTTGCATGCACACATAATCATGGAAAATCATTTCTTGTTAGTCATGACTCATTGCCAAGACTATCTTAGTGGACAAAGTCCCTTTCTGAATCGAGTAACCCCCATTTCAGTCCTGTTTCACTGAACCGGTATAACCTACCATTCCAGCCCTGTCTATCTCATGAGATATAAAATCTTTACCCAATGCATTGTAGGGAGATATAGGTCCCACCCATCTTATAATGAATCCTTTCTTATGTGTTCCACATAATCATAAACCATACATCATAGCGTAACCCATGTAATAAAAATGGGATTCTTAAACAACATGACATCATAAAACAATTCATATAAGATAAAGGAATTCATAAAAATATTTCCATCACAACATAATCAAACCAATGTAATAATAGGGATAAAAACAGAACCCTTTTATTATCTTAGATGGAAAATAATTTTGATAAAATACTTGAACTCCATTGTTGAGGAAAATATCCTTTCTACTTCAAAAACATTTTTCCTTTCATAACATGTCATAAGACCTTAAAATAAAATAAGTTGATTAAAAGTAAACTTGAAAACTTGTAAATGAAGCTTCATGGAAAAAATTTTTTAAAAATCCATTCATGCCGTATAAGTTAAAAAAAACATTCTTCGTACTTTTGTCGGAAAAGTGAAAAAGTAGCTCGTACGACAAAAGATTCCTTTCATAGATATTACTAAAAACTCACCGAAGGGTAAAAATGGATTTAAAAAATTGTAGGTGGATGGAAATAATATTAAATATTGATTAAACATGGATGTGGATGATAAAATACACCCCAGTAAATACTTACGAATAAACAATCTCGGATAAAAATGAGATTGTGATATTTCCCTTACCTTAAGTCCAATTTGCTTTGTACATGTCCGAAGCTCCTGTATAATGGTTTAAATAATGTTATTTACTTATTCCAGAATCATACATATTGATATGATATCATATATGTTAATATTCTTAGCTTCTTGATAGTAATATTTCATGGTTACTTGTTACTCGGGTCTTTATTGCCTTTTGTTCTTATGCGTGTTTTGCCGAATACATTCTTATTATTCTTTTAAGGTTATAGATTCCTTATATCCAGAATGGTATTAGTGTAACATATATCATATTTATTCATTCAATTCATTTATATAATCATTATGAAATGAAGATCATGTAGAACGAGTCGCATCATATCGTGGAGGCGGTATTCCGTACGTACGCACGAGTGATGATATCATTCCTATGATCGTGGAATTGTATTGGAGTATATATATATATATATTATTTCAGTATCAATATTACTTCATAATAATCATATATAGTTACTCATTACACCATTATACCCATCCTTGTAAGGTGATGGTGGAAAATAGATTACACCACGGCATGGAGACGGTATTCCGTACGTACGCACGCGCGGTGATTTCATTTTTTCCGTAGGATGGATAGAAGGTGAATTTGGGTTGTTTCATATTTATAATAACATATCAGTATGTAAGTGATACTGATGTAATTACTTTATCATGAAACAACTAAAGGAGAAGAAGTTGAAGAAGAAAGAAATTGAAAATATCGGTAATGGATATTACCTCTTCTTTGGAACGCTTCTTTGAATCCTCCACTTAAGGAACTAAGATTGGTCTTTGGAGAAGACCAAGACCTCTAGGATTATTCTAGGGAAGTGGAGAGGAGAAAATGGCAGGGGTTGGCCGAGCTTGAGTGCTCAAATTGGTGTGAGGAGGCGGGGGAGGAGGTGCCCTTTTATAAGGGAGGAGAGGGGCACCTTAGGAATATCTCAAAATATTATTTTATATTAAAGTCAAAATCGGTTTATAATGGTTCCAAAGGGTCTTATTTCGAAGCTAAAGTGGGGATGGGTCGAAATCCTATCATCCAATAGGATTTATACAAGTTTAGGGTATTATTTTAACCTTATCAATTAGATTTAACTCTAAGTTAATTAATTTAACTTTTACCGTGTCTTTTTGTTTTCTTTCACTATATGGTTAATACACTTGCTATAACATGCCAAACGAACCCCAAATTGTTTATTATTAATATATATATTCTTTTATAAGTCATTTGGACGAACCTTAGATTTTTAGGAATAAAATAACAATTAGTAATATAATATTTGTTTTAACAACTATTTTGTGTCAATTTTGACACTATTTGATATATGATTTTTGTGAAAGTCATAACAGAATTATATGTTCGAACCAAGTTGATTAAATCAACACTAATATATCATAGTAACCTAGAAAATTAGTGGAATTCATAAAAAGTCTCAAATTACATTTATTTTGGTGTTTATAACATCAATTATGTCAATATTTCATTAATAAGATAATTAATGCATCATCATTGTGTCATAAATAAATTAAATTATTTAATGTCTAAAAATTACAAATAAAATACCATTATGTATGAAATCTTTTTAGCTTTCTACTGAATATTTATAGTCGAATTTATCTTATGCATAACCCCATATTAAAAATTATTTACTTATTAAACTTTGATTTTAACTATTTTAACCCTTCTTTAAATAAATGAATAATAAATGTCCTAATCTAATCCAAGTGGGCCTAAATGGTCATATTTTATTCCTAAGTTTGTTTTTGGTCGAATTAAACTTTTCCAATAGAATTAGGACATGTGTTAGGGTAATATTAATATCATATTTACCCTTAGTTACCCTATTTACTATTAACCGCGGTAAAAAAAAGTAAAAAGTTACTATTCACCAAAAATTATTTTTATCTCATTGAACCACATTTTACTTACTGATATCAACTGTGTCTGTCGGATTTTCGAAATTCCATTCACAGAAGCGGTAAAATTAAGTTTTATGCAAAATTCAGTTTTTTAACCTACCACTTAGTGGTTTCACTATTCATCAAAAATTGAAAGTTTTCAGAAAAATACCAAAATTTCACCGTAGGCTAATTTCGATATTCTAAGTCCAAAAATGAAGTCCATTTTGAAAAAAAAATTTATAAAATTTCAAAAAGTGGTTATTACTATTCATAACGGCTAGTTTTAGTAGCATATTGTTGTTTAGTGAAACTCGGTATTGCGTACGACGCAAGCTATCGAGGAAGGTCGCGATTGCGTGTAAAGCAAGCCAAGAAAGTGTTGTGTAGAAAAAGATTCCTTTGACGATTTATATAACATAAATGTCTCGGGTGTTACATTCTACCCCCCTTAAAAAGAATTTCTCCCTCGAAATTCGTCACTTTGTAACAAACAGATGAGGATAATTCTCCCTCATCATATCCTCAAGCTCCCATTTAGATTCTTCAAGTTGGTGGTTCCTCCATAAAACTTTCACCAAGCGAGTGGTCTTGTTTCGTAGGACTTTTTCCCTACGATCCAGAATCTCTATCGGTTGTTCTTCATAAGAAAGATCTTGCTCCAGCGGTACAACTTCTGAGCTGAGTACATGTGAAGGATCTGGTATGTACTTTCTCAGGAGAGATACATGGAACACATCGTGAACTTGAGAGAGATTCGGTGGAAGCGCCAATCGGTAAGCTACCTTCCCAACACGATCCAGTATTTCGAAAGGACCGATATATCTAGGGCTCAACTTCCCCGTCTTTCCAAATCTCATAACCCTCTTCCAGGGATATATTCGTAAGAACACTTTATCGCCCACTTCAAACTCTAGGTCTTTTCTTCGGTTGTCGGCATAACTTTTCTTTCGACTCTGAACTGCTCTTATGTGTCGTTGAATAGATCTGACCTTTTCTGCCATTTCATCAACGAGATCAGGTCCTAATAACTTTCTTTCCCCAACTCCATCCCAACAAGTTGGAGTCCTGCATTTCTTTCCATAGAGAGCTTCATAAGGAGCCATCTGAATACTGGAGTGAAAGCTATTATTATAAGAAAATCCCACCAAAGGTAGGTGTTGATCCCAACCTCCTTTGAAATCCATAGAGCAAGCTCTCAACATATCTTCTAGGGTTTGAATTGTCCTCTCAGACTGACCGTCTGTCTGGGAATGATAAGCAGTGCTGAAACTCAACTCTGTATCCAGAGTATGCTGAAGACTTCGCCAGAACTTCGAGGTAAATCTCGGATCTCGATCAGATATAATAGAAAGTGGTACTCCATGAAATCTTACCACTTCCTTTACATATATCCTGGCAAGCTGATCTAGAGAGAAATCCTCTCTAATAGCAATGAAGTGTGCAGACTTTGTAAGACGATCAACTATGACCCAGATAGCATTATTGCCTTTGGATGTTTTAGGAAGTCCTGTGACAAAGTCCATAGTGATGTTTTCCCATTTCCATTCGGGTATGGGTAATGGTTGTAACATCCCCTTAGACTTCTGTCTCTCAGCTTTAACTTGTTGACAAACCAAGCATCGAGAGACATATTCAACAACATCTCTTTTCATGCCATCCCACCAGAAGTACTCTTTCAGGTCCCTATACATCTTCGTGCTTCCAGGATGAATAGAGAATGATGAACTATGAGCCTCATCCAGCAGCTCATTCTTTAATTCGGGGATGGGAGGAACACAAACCCGATTCCTGAACTTTATTATCCCATCACAATCAAAGTTGAATTCAGGAACATTTCTCACCTTCTTTTGTAACTCGACATCTTCTTTCTGTGCCTCTTTAATCTTCACATGTATAGATGGTTGAACATTCATTTGAGAAAGATAAGATTTTTCCCCTTCCATTATAATTCCAAGATCCATCCTTTGTAAATCCATAAATATTGGATCTTTTGTGATCCTCATCATGGATAAACTAGCATGGTCTTGTCGACGTAATGCATCTGCCACCTTGTTTGCTTTCCCAGGGTGGTAATGGATTGAGCAGTCATAATCCTTAATCAGCTCCAACCATCTTCTTTGACGCATATTCAACTCCTTTTGTGTGAAAATATACTTTAAACTTTTATGATCAGTATAAATATCACACCTTTCACCATAAAGGTAATGCCTCCAAATCTTTATGGAAAAGATTACCGCAGCCAACTCCAAATCATGTGTTGGGTAATTTTGCTCATGGATTTTCAACTGTCGTGAGGCATAATCTATCACCATATCATTTTTCATAATAACACACCCCAATCCCTTTTTGGATGCATCACTGTAGATCACAAACCTTTCTCCACTACAAGGCAGTGTGAGCACAGGTGCACTGGATAACCTTCTTTTCAACTCCTTGAAATTCTCTTCACATTCCTCTATCCAGACAAACTTAACTCCTTTCCGGGTCAACTTGGTGAGTGGATTAGATAATCGTGAAAAATCTTTTACAAAACGTCGATAATATCCATCCAAACCATGAAAACTTCGGATCTCAGTTACTGTTGTTGGTCATGACCATCTTTCGATAACCTCTGTTTTTGCTAGATCCACAGATATCCCCTCTATTGAGATTATGTGACCCAAAAATGCAACTTTTTGAAGCCAAAATTCACACTTGGTAAATTTGGCATAAAGCTTCTCCTTTCTCAGGGTCTTCAATATAATTCTCAAGTGATCTTCATGCTCTTCCTTGCTCTTTGAATAGACAGGAATATCGTCTATAAAGACTACCACAAATTGATCAAGATAGTCTCTAAAGACTCTATTCATTAGATCCATGAAGATAGCAGGGGCATTAGTAAGACCAAATGGCATCACTATAAATTCATAGTGTCCATACCTTGTACGGAAAGCCGTCTTTGGTATATCCTCCCTTTTGACCCTTAATTGATGATACCCTGAACGAAGATCAATCTTGGAAAAGTATTGAGCTCCGCGTAGTTGGTCAAATAAGTCATCAATGTGTGGGAGAGGATATTTTTTCTTGATAGTGATCTTGTTAAGTTCTCGATAATCAATGCAGAGTCTCATTGATCCATCTTTCTTCTTAACAAATAGAACAGGTGCTCCCCAAGGTGACGCACTAGGGCGTATGAATCCCTTATCAAGATTCTCTTGGAGTTGCTTCTTCAATTCCTGCAACTCAATTGGGGCCATTCTATAAGGTGTCTTTGAAATAGGCAAAGCACCCGGTACGAGTTCTATTGAAAACTCAACTTCACGATTTGGTGGAAGACCCGGAAATTCCTCCGGAAAGACATCATCAAACTCCCGTACAATGGGCATATTCTTAATCGTGAGTTTCTCACCAAACATTTGAGATAAATAACCTTCATTTAGTGGAATCAATACCCATAAGATGGTAGAAATTTCCACTGGAAGGTTATGTTCATCCTTGCATTGATAGACGATCATAGATTGATCTGGAATATGAAATGTGACTTCCCTTCTTTGGCAATCGATATGAGCTCCATGTAGAGAAATCCAATCCATGCCAAGAATCACATCAAATTCCACTAAAGGAAGGATCACAAGATTTGCAGGAAGCACTTTACCACAAACTTTGATCGGAGAAGAATTATAAACTTTTGATGCGATTGATGTGCCATTAGGTGTTGTCACAGCTAACTCAACTTCTAATTGTTGAGGTAATACGGTGATACCCTTAGAAAAGTCTTCAGAAATAAAAGAGTGGGTGGATCCAGAATCAAATAAAACATTTGCTACTTTAGAGTGGATGGTAAGTGTACCTTTCACCACATCGTTATCGTACTCCACATCGCTGATAGAAATTGCATGTGACCTTCCTTTGTCTTTTGCCTTAAGAGTTTGTTGACGTCGACCATCATCATCAACCCTTGGATTTGGGCATTGATTGGCATAATGCCCCATCTCCTTGCACTTGAAACATTGAAGTGTAGTAGGTTCATTATGTGTATCCCTTCCTTTGTTTGCATCATTAGACATCTTCTTCCCATTATCACGGCATTCAAATGCCCGATGACCTTCCATTCCACATTTAAAACATTTACTTGTCCCTTTAAGACAACTCCCTCCATGTTTCTTTCCACACATTGAGCATAAGGAAAAGCTCATCTTCTTTTCCGTGTGATCTTTAGATTTTTCTTTGAATTCCATCTTCCTCTTCAAATCAAACCCATGTGACTGATGGGTTACTCCAATCTCCATCTCACCTTTGAGAGCACATCGAACGATTTCCTCGTAGCTATTGAAGTCCCTTATGGCTAACGCCCTTCGAAGACGTGGTTTTAAGCCACTAAAGAATCGATCGATCTTACTCTCAGGTTGGATAATAATACCAGAAGCGTACCTTGCAAGTCTTGTAAAATTTGCTTCATAGGTACCAACAGATTCATCATCCCTTTGCTTCAGTTCAAGAAACTCTTTCTACATCTTTGTTCGGAGAATACGAGGGAAGTACTTATTGAAAAATAAGTTCTTGAACTCGTCCCATTCCATAGACTCAATTTCATCCCTTTGCCTCGTATTCTTAACAAGATTCCACCATTGATCCGCATCTCCTTCCAAACGATACACTGCTAGGATGACTTTATCATGCTCAGAACATTGAAGAACTGAAAATATCTTTGCAGTAGTACTAATCCATTGTTCAGCAACTAATAGATCAGTAGACCCGCTGAAAGAAGGTGGACGCTGCCTCATGAAGGATTCAACAGAATGTTGCTCCTTCCTTTGCTCATTTGGAAGTCCTGCATGATTCATAGCTTGAGAAAGTTGTGTGAGCCTGGCTACAAGATTTTGCATTCCAGCTCCCATATCGTTTGGTTGCTCAGGGGGACAATCATTGCATTGCCCATCGCATTCCGCATTAACACGGTTCCTTCGGGTTCCAACCATTGACTAAAACCAAGAAGAATAGTGTGAGCAACACTAATTATAATAGGAAAACCACATAATCAAGGATAAAATTTTACACTTAAGGTTTTATCCTAGGGTATTCATGGCCATTTCTAAAACACTAAGATTTTGTTCTATTCTTAGACTTATCCTTAGGGTTCTTACTAAGGCTTTCACATCCTAGTTTCCAAAGGTTGACTATACCTTTCCTCTGATACCAACTAAAACGACCCACACTTTACATACATTGTTAATAATTCAAAATTGAAGCACACTTATTACAACATATGACAAAACCACAAAGGACCGTATAGGTATAGTGTCTTTAGAAACTGGGAAACATAAACAACTGGTTCATAAATCTTCTACAGTGTCTCCCATTTATTTCATCATATCTAGGGTCCCTTTTAGCATATTCTACTTAATATCCATCTTCCTGACCTGGGGAAAAGAAAACATAAAAGGGTGAGCTCAAATGCTCAGCAAGGGCAAATAAAGGAAATAAAAATCATATCATATCTTTTTGAAAATCAAAACCTGCAAAAGAGATCATAATATCTTATCATGGAATAATTCATAGAAGTGAAAATGAGATCCCCATAATCATAACATAAAACTTGAAACTTTGTGGCATGCACACATAATCATGGAAAATCATTTCTTGTTAGTCATGACTCATTGCCAAGACTATCTTAGTGGACAAAGTCCCTTTCTGAATCGAGTAACCCTCGTTTCAGTCCTGTTTCACTGAACTGGTATAACCAACCGTTCCAGCCCTTTCTATCTCATGAGATATAAAATCATTACCCAATGCATTGTATGGAGATATAGGTCCCACCCATCTTATAATGAATCCTTTCTTATGTGTGCCACATAATCATAAACCATACATCATAGCGTAACCCATGTAATAAAAATGGGATTCTTAAACAACATGACATCATAAAACAATTCATATAAGATAAAGGAATTCATAAAAATATTTCCAACACAACATAATCAAACCAATGTAATAATAGGGATAAAAACAGAACCCTTTTATTATCTTAGATGGAAAATAATTTTGATAAAATACTTGAACTCCATTCTTGAGGAAAATATCATTTCTACTTCAAAAACATTTTTCCTTTCATAAAATGTCATACGACCTTAAAATAAAAGAAGTTGATTAAAAATAAACTTGAAAACTTGTAAAGGAAGCTTCTTGGAAATAATTTTTTAAAAATCCATTCATGCCGTATAAGTTAAAAAAAACATTCTTCGTATTTTTGTCGGAAAAGTCAAAAAGTACCTTGTACGACAAAAGATTCCTTTCATAGATATTACTAAAAACTCACCGAAGGGTAAATATGGGTTTAAACAATTGTAGGTGGATGGAAATAATATTACATATTGATGAAACGTGGATGTGGATGATAAAATACACCCCAGTAAATACTTACGAATAAAAAATCTCGGATAAAAATGAGATTGTGATATTTCCCTTACCTTAAGTCCAATTTGATTTGTACGTGTCCGAAGCTCCTGTATAATGGTTTAAATAATGTTATTGACTTATTCCAGAATCATACATATTGATATGATATCATATATGTTCATATTCTTAGCTTCTTGATAGTAATATTTCATGGTTACATGTTACTCGGGTCTTTATTGCCTTTTGTTCTTATGTGTGTTTTGCCGAATACATTCTTATTCTTCTTTTAAGGTTATAGATTCCTTATATCCAGAATGGTATTAGTGTAACATATATCATATTTATTCATTCAATTCATTTATATAATCATTATGAAATGAAGATCATGTAGAACGAGTCGCATCACATCGTGGAGACGGTATTCCGTACGTACGCACGAGTGATGATATCGTTCCTATGATCGTGGAATTGTATTGGAGTATATATATATATTATTTCAGTATCAATATTACTTCATAATAATCATATGTAGTTACTCATTAATCCATTATACCCATCCTTGTAAGGTGATGGTGGAAAATAGATTACACCACGGCGTGGAGATGGTATTCCGTACGTACGCACGCGCGGTGATTTCATTTTTTCCGTAGGATGGATAGAAGGTGAATTTGGGTTGTTTCATATTTATAATAACATATCAGTATGTAAGTAATACTGATGTTATTACTTTATCATGAAACAACTAAAGGAGAAGATGTTGAAGAAGAAAGAAATTGAAAAGATCGGTAATGGATATTACCTCTTCTTTGGAACGCTTCTTTAAATCCTCCACTTAAGGAACTAAGATTGGTCTTTGGAGAAGACCAGGACCTCTAGGATTATTCTATGGAAGTGGAGAGGAGAAAATGGCAGGGGTTGGCCGAGCTTGAGTGCTCAAATTGGTGTGAGGAGGAGGGGGAGGAGGTGCCCTTTTATAAGGGAGGAGAGGGGCACCTTAGGAATATCTCAAAATATTATTTTATATTAAAGTCAAAATCGGTTTATAATGGTTCCAAAGGGTCTTATTTCGAAGCTAAAGTGGGGATGGGTCGAAATCCTATCAACCAATAGGATTTAGACAAGTTTAGGGTATTATTTTAACCTTATCAATTAGATTTAACTCTAAGTTAATTAATTTAACTTTTACCGTGTCTTTTTGTTTTCTTTCACTATATGGTTAGTACACTTACTATAACATGCCAAACGAACCCCAAATTGTTTATTATTAATATATATATCCTTATCTAAGTCATTTGGCCGAACTTTAGATTTTTAGGAATAAAATAACAATTAGTAATATAATATATGATTTAAAAACTATTTTGTGTCAATTTTGACACTATTGGTATATGATTTTTGTAAAAGTCATAACAGAATTATATGTTCGAACCAAGTTGATTAAATCAACACTAATATATCATAGTAACCTAGAAAATTAGTGGAATTCATAAAAAGTCTCAAAGTACATTTATTTTGGTGTTTATAACATCCATTATGTCAATATTTCATTAATAAGATAATTACTGCATCATCATTGTGTCATAAATAAATTAAATTATTTAATGTCTAAAAATTAAAAATAAAATACCATTATGTAGGAAATCTTTTTATATTTCTAATGAATATTTATAGTCGAATTTATCTTATGTATAACCCCATATTAAAAATGATTTACTTATTAAACTTTGATTTTAACTATTTTAACCCTTCTTTAAATAAATTAATAATAAATGTCCTAATCTAATCCAAGTGGGCCTAAATGGTCATATTTTATTCCTAAGTATGTTTTTGGTCGAATTACACTTGTCCAATAGAATTAGGACATGTGTTAGGGTAATATTAATATCATATTTACCCTTAGTTACCCTATTTACTATTAACCGCGGTAAAAAAAAGTAAAAAGTTACTATTCACCAAAAATTATTTTTATCTCATTGAACCAAATTTTACTTACTGATATCAACCGTGTCTGTCGGATTTTCGAAATTCCAATCACAGAAGCGGTAAAATTAAGTTTTATGCAAAATTCAGTTTTTTAACCTACCACTTAGTGGTTTCACTATTCATCAAAAATTGAAAGTTTTCAGAAAAATACCAAAACTTCACCCTAGGCTAATTTCGATATTCTGAGTCCAAAACTGAAGTCCATTTTGAAAAATAAAATTTATAAAATTTCAAAAGGTGGTTATTACTATTCATAACGACTAGTTTTAATAGCATATTGTTGTTTAGTGAAACTCGGTATTGCGTACGACACAAGCTATCGAGGAAGCTCGCGATTGCGTGTAATGCAAGCCAAGGTAGTGTTGTGTAGAAAAAGATTCCTTTGATTATTTATATAACATAAAAGTCTCGGGTGTTACAAGCCATGTTTGTGCGGTCCGATCTCCTCCCATTAAGTCAATAACATGTGGCCCAAAGAATGAGAATTCTCAACGACAAACAATGTGCAATTTTAATTATAAAAAATTGAACATAACACCTACCTCAATTCAAGAAATATGATCACTTGATGAAGGATAGAGATGCTTTCGTTGATGTTGTCATGGAATGGAAGCGTCTCTTCATCAACGTCGAGATGAAAGAAGCTGGGGTTGGCACCAGCGTTCTTGGATTTCTTCGATGAGAATGTTGGAGTTCTTCTAGAGAAAAGAGCTCTCTACAATAATGTCTCCACACAACAATACTAAAAAACCTCAAATAAAATAAGAATTACTCTTATTTTATTAAAACAGGTCATGAATTTCAATTTTAAAATTCAAACACATATCTAACATAATTGATTAATTATGTTTGCATGTTTAAAGAGGAGAGAGGGGAGAGTCACAAATTAATGGGGAGTTTCCAGCTTTAAGAAGTGTTAGAGGAGTTAATGGAATTTGAAGGGGTGGGGATCTTGTGGGCTGCACCTCACAAATATCCTAACATGGGTTGTTAGGGTCTTGTGGGTCCCACCCCAACTACCCCCTGTATGATATATCCATATGTTAATGTAAATAAAATTGTACCACATTTTTATTTTCTTCACATTTTAATCCTCCAATTTTGACAACTCCCCTGAGAAAACGCTCCAACGGGAAAGGTCATCTTATGCAAAAACCACCGCTACGATTTCATCGGTGCCCTCATATTTTGATTCTGAGCATCGGTTCAAAATTTAGAAAAAACCCGCTCGTTCGTTCACTGAATATACCCAAGAAATATTTCGGAATTTTATTCCGAGCACACTGGGCCTCAGAATCAGGTGCCGTTAGAAACTTCTTACTCGTAAAATGCCAAAAAAACTCAGAAAAAAATTTCCTTAAAATTTAAGGGTATTTACACTACTCGCACCCCAGGGATTTATTTCCCTATAAAGACACATCACAAACTAGGGAAACAAATGAAGGTATTGTGCATGCATCTCAGCCTCCTACTCCCATGTGCTCTCCTGGAGGTTCCCGTGATGCCACCTAATCTGCACCAGAGGAATCGACCGTCAACATAGGACCCACTCCTATCAATCCTCGATCTCCACCGGGACCTCCATAAATGTCACCCCATCATCGATGTCTAGCTCCCTATGATCGATGATATGCATCGGGTCATGCACATATCTCCTCATCTGATAGACATGGAAGATGTTGTGCACCCAGTGCTACTGAGGTGGACGAGCCAGGGGATAATCCACCTCACCTATACTGCTAAGAACCTGGAATGGTCCGATGAAGCGTGGAGATAACATTCCACCCCGACCAAATCTATGTAATCCACATCGAGGTGAGACCCATATGAAAACGTGGTTGCTATCCTTGAAGTCTAGTGGTCTTTGCCTCCAATCAGCATAGGACTTCTGTCAGCTCTGAGCAGTCCTCATCCGCTCCTGGTTGATCTATACCTTCTCCTTCATGTCCTAGACCATATTTGGTCCTACATGTGCTGACTCCCTAGGGTCTGTCCAGCATAGAGGTGATCTGCAAGGTCGACCGTACAATGCCTCGAATGGTGCCATCCCGATGGTGGAGTGGTAGATGTTATTGTATGTGAACTCCACCAAGGGTAGTTGATCCTACCAGAAACATCCAAAGTTAGGGACACATGCATGGAGGATGTCCTCGAGAGTCTGAATGGTCGTCTCCGACTGACCATCCATCTGTGGGTGAATGGCGGTGCGCAGTCGTAGCTGCGTCCCAAATGCCTCCTGCAACACCTTCCAAAGCCAAGAAGTAAAGAGAGTATATTGATCAGAGGCGATAGTCAATGGAACACCACGAAGCCGTACGATCTCCTGAATATAGAGGCGCCCCGCGCTCTCCACTGATCCCTTTTCTCTCATGGGTAAGAAGTGGGCCGACATGGTGAGTTGGTCTATGATCACCCAGATGGAGTCATTCCCTTTGGAAGTACATGGAATGCCCGTCATGAAATCCATAGATATCTCGTCCCACTCTCACTCCGGGACATCCAGGGGTTGTACCAAGCTTTCTGGTACCTAGAGCTCCACCATCACCTACGGGCAGGAGAGGCATTGCGAAATGAACTCTTCCCCTACCTTCTTCATACCCGGCCGCGTGTGATGTCTTCTGATATCCTAGTACATCTTCACCAATCCTAGATGTACCACCAATGGGGATGTGTGAAACTCCCTTAGCACCACCTCGTGTAATTCAACTGGTACCATGGTATGTCCTCTAAAAAGGACGATGTGTTTTCCACCTATATGGAATTCATTAGGCGCCTGCCCTGAGGATATCTGTGCACGTCACGTCTCACAGTCAACATCCAAATGTAGTGCCTCTCTGATCTGCTAAAGTAGTGGAGGGGTGACTATGAGTGACTGCAGAAAGACCTCCCCATCTCTATCCAAGAAGGATATCTGTAAAGTGGATGACTACTATGTCGCCTCCCCATGTATCTGAATGCCCGACCTCCTGCAGAGAGAATCAGCTACTATGTTCCCCTTTCCAATAGTATAGACTATCTCAAAGTCATAGTTCTGGAGGAACTCGATCAATCACCACTATCTCAGGTTCAATTCCTTCAGCAAGAAGATGTACCTGAGACTCTGGTGGTCAGAATAGACTGTAATGTGCTCTCCCATCAGATAGTGCTGCCACATCATCAAAGCAAAGACCACTACTGCTAACTCTAGGTCATGGGTATCAGAGTTCTTCTCATGCTACCTCAACTGTTGTGACCCATAAGCAATTATTGTCCACTCCTGCATCACGACACACCCGAGTCTGGTCCCTAATGCATCGCAGTAGACTATGTACCCTACACCCTCATCTAGTATCCCCAAGGCGGGTGCACTGGTCAATCTCTGTTTTATCTCTTGGAAGCTCTGCTGACATCTATCTGACCACATGAAGGGTTTCCCCTGCTTCGTCGAAGCTGAGAGTGGTGCTGCAAATCTGGATAATTCTAGTACAAATATCTGATAGCACCCAGCCAAACCTAAGAAACTCCGAACCTCCGTCATGCTCCTGGGTGGCTCAAATTCTAGCACTGTTTCTCCTCTGCTTGGTGGGTCGAGCAGTCACGAGCCATGTGGCTCTGCCCGCCGCATGCAAAGAACTGTCTGTCTCTCGAATGACTTCCTCTAATGCATGTACCCCACACCTCCAAACCAATATCATGAGGTCATCCACCTGATGGTCTGGTCCGCTTGGACCTTTGCGATGCATGTCTACTGCTGGCTGCAGAAGACTCTGCTATGTGCCGCCACTCGGTAGGTCTCACTGCTAGTGAAGGCTCAACAAGAAATCTCTCCACCGGAAGGGCTCTCTCAAGTACTTCTTCTTGCATTGGAATGAAAAGGGAGGTCATCGATGCCATAATCTCACGCCTCAGACCCTTCTTGATGGTCTGGGCCCGAAAGAATGGGTCTCGTACCATGTCCAAGGAGTAGCGTGAGAGATTAGTAAATCTCGTAGAGTACTGGGCTACTGTCATACTGGGCTGCCACAGTTGTAGTAACTTCTGAATGCGCACATCACGAAGGGTGTCTGGAACGAACTCTGAGCGAAAAAGGCTCTCGAAGTCTGTCCAAAGATGAGATGCCTCGTCGTACACCTGGAGCATTAGGCTCCACCATCTACCTGATTCCGCGCGCTGGAGACTCACTGAAAGGATCACCATGAAGTCTGTTGGTGTCCCTACTAACCTGATGACTTGAATGTCAGCCTCTAGCCAGTCCTCAGATGCATTAGTTTCTTCCTCCCTCTAGAACCTGGGTGGTCTCTGATGCCGAAACTCGTGCAGTTCACTCAGGCGACGTGCACCCTCAGCTGCTAGGGTTGGTGGCATCGGTGGCTCGGCGGGTAGAGGTACCGCCTTTTCCTCCACTGTAATGGGGCCCTGCACCGAGGCCTCGTCACTTGGTGGGCTGCCGTCTCACAAAAAACACTAAACCCTAGCTAGCTGCCATCGTGGGGCCATCCTTAAAAGAAAAAGGTGTGACACTATTAATACAGTATACCTGGTGAGCTGACACAAAGTAATCACAATGAAAACTTTTGAAACAGACATGCAATCAATGTTATCGTGCACTGAGTCGGAAATTAGAAGTCATGGTCCAGGTGTATGGATATGTCGGTCGCCGCACCAAAAATGGACACCCTGGACTGATTACCACACTCAATACCCTAAACACTATTGCTTCACATGGATGAAATTATCAGAGTCCTGAGTTCTGCGGGAGAACGGACCCCTCTGATACCAATTTATCACGACCCATCCATGGGGCCCGTACCGTGACTACCCCAAGCCCACCTCCCATAGTCCAGGGGCTGGAGACTAGCACCAAAGGTGTAAATCCAAATAAAAGGGAAGTAATTGCCTTTATATAAGAAAATAAACACCACAAAGTACATAATATGAAGTAAACACTAGGTAAATTGAGTACAAAAGTAAGTGCTGTAAAGTAAATGGGCCATAATAAAAACCGAACTGAAAGTAAAGTACAACTGAAAAAATGAACATCAGAAACTCTGAGCTATCCTCTGGAAATCCCACCTGAAGGGTGGGTACATATAGTCTCCTCAGCTCCTCGGCTCCAGCCGTCCGCTCTGTGTATGTCCCATCTAGTGATCAACCTCCAAGTACCATCCAGCTCCACAAGCCTCCACCTCGATCTGCGTTGTCTACCGTCTACATCAAACACAACGTAGTGCGGGCATAGCCGGTGCAGTGGTGAGTATACACTACTCATTAGGGACCCCAAGACCTCAATGGTCTCCAAGAATCCACAAACTATTAACCAAAAAATAAAGATACAGTCATGAATTATCTACAAACTCTTCTTAGGTATATGCCCAAACATATACCTAAGTCATCAATTCCAGCTCGGCTCCAGCACATGAGCCTAAGTACAACGCAGTCCTCACATGAAAGTAAAACCCAATCAATAGAGGAAATCACAACCTAATCCACACAGGAAATCACACCCTAATCCACAAAAGATAGCACAACCCAATCCACATAGGAAAGAACAACCCAATCCACACCCGAAAGCACAATAATCATATCGATGATAATGATTGAATATGAAGACTCATCTCACACCTGTATACTACTCACGAGATGGGTGGAGACGATAGATGAAGCATCTCAATCGTCTCCTCTTGCGAACCCATGTAGGATCCAAGTACAGAAGTCGTCACTACCGGACCGATGTAGGATCCAAGTACATTGACCATCGCTACCGAACCCACATAGGATCCAAGTACATTCGTCATCCCTGCCGAACCCATGTGGGATCCAAGTGCAGTCTTCCTCGCTACCGAAACCACATAGGATCCAATTACAGTCGTCGTCGTCGCAGTCGCAACCCACTCTAGGGTTCCCACACACAGCATGATCGATTCTGGGAGGGTCCGCTCCACGAGCGAAGGGGTCGATACATCAACTGTCACGAAGTCCAGAGTTGATGTATTTCAAAGTTCTGTCTCCTCAATAGGAACCCAATGCAATAGACGACGTGTCAATCAGACGCCCGGTTTGAAAGATAATAGATTTTCCGTTCCAGGGGGCCAGTTGGTTTTCAATCTAAAACCAACATGACCGTACTCCTAATGTGTCCAAACCTCTAGTGGAGTAATCCAAAAGAACTGTCTCACTACGAGGAATCCAAAAAAGACGACGACATGTCTATCAGACGTCTGAAGATCATGTTATAAGCGTTTCCACATTGAGGGCCCAGTTAGTTTTGTCTTCGAACCAACCCTGACGTACCAACATTTCCCAAAAACCATGATTCTAATAAACCAAAACGACCGTCTGGTTCGAAGGATCCCAACGCAACTGACGGTGTGTCGATCAGATGTCAGTAGCCCAAGATATTGGTGTTTGAACGAAAATGTCCAAAAATAGGGGGACGTGAGCCCGGTCCGACCCGACCCGGATCCCAGTCCAGCCCAGTTGGGAGCGGCCCGGCCTAGCCAGTGCGGCCCGACTGCACGCTGCTGGGTGCGGCCATGTGGCCCGACTCGGAGCTGGTCACGGTGTGTGATGGGGCGCCGCCCCTTGGAACCGAACGGTGAACCGAGTGGGGTCCGCCCTACTTGCTGTCCAGGGGTTTCAACCCCCAACTTTCCTGTGTAACGGCCGACCATTACAGATGGACGGTTGAGCCAGGCGGGACCCACAGGGGTCATGTATCCAGGGTGTGCTGCGGTCGGCTGAGCCCGGCCACCTGATGCTAATCTGCCACGGCCTTAGACCGCTACTTTCATCCATCCGGCGCGACGGCGTCGCGCCTTTCCGCCGCAACCTTCTCCTGGCCCCTGCCACCTTCGGTCTCACCGGTGTGACGGGAAGGCGCCGCACACCTCCACCATGGGCCACTCCAGCCGGGGTCCATTTCATTCCCGTGTGGTGCATCTGCACCATTCCTCCTTCGCCACAAGTTCAACTAGGATCAACAATAAAGGGGGGAGGATTGTCCATGTTTGAGTGGTCCAATCTCCTCCCGTTAAGTCAATAATACACGGCTCAAAGAACGAGAATTTTCAACGACAAACAATTCACAATTTTAATGAAATAAATTTGAACATAACCCCTACCTCAATTCAGGAACGTTGATTGCTTGACGAAGGATGGATATTCTTTCGTTGATGTTTCCACGGAATGGCAGCGTTGCTTCGTCAACATCGAGAGCAAAGATGTTGATGTTGTCATCAACGTTCTTGGCATTCTTCGATGAGGAAGATGGAGTTCTTCTAGAGAAAAATGCTCTCTCCCCTAATGTCTCCACACAACAATCCTAAAAAACCCAAATAAAATAAGGCATAATCTTATATTATTATAACATGCCAAGAATTTCAATTTTAAAATTCAAACACAGAACTCACTTAATTGATTCAGTGTGTTGGCATGTTTAAAGATGAGAGAGGGGAGAGTTACAAATTAATGGAGATTTTCCAACGTGAAGAGGGGTTAGAGTAGTTAAAGGAATTTGAAGGGTTGGGGCTCGTGTGGGCCCCACCTCACAAATATCCTAACATGGGTAGTTAGGGGCTTGTGGGTCCCACCACAACTACCCCATGTAGGAAATAACCATTATTTAAAGTAAATAAAATTGTACCAAAATTTTATTTACATTACCTTTTAATCCCCAATTTGTAACAACTCCCCTGAGAAAGCGCACCTACGGGAAAGTTCCTCTTAAGCCAAAACTGCCATTGCAATTTTATCAATGCCCTTGTATTTAGATTCCAAGCACCGGTTCAAAAGATAGAAAAAGCCCGCTCATTCGTTTACTGAACGTACCCATGATAAACATCAGAATTTGATTTCAAGCACACCGGGCCTCCGAATCCGGTGCCATTAGAAACCGCGTACTCGTAAAATCCCAAAGAAATTAAGAAAAAAAATTCTTGAAATTTATGGTTCTTTAAAACCAATTCACTATTATAGGTCATGTAATAATCAATAGTTCTTATCTTGGATGAAATTTTTAAACTAATTATTAAAATATTAAAAGACCCATCTCTCATCCACTCTCAATACCTCCCTTCACACCCTCATTTCCTCACACATTTGATGCTTCGATCCTTTTCCAAATTCGACCCAAATTAATTACATAGCCCCTACATGACGACTAGGAGAACATTTCCTCATAAAAAGACCATGACTAGATTTTTGAAAGGAGTATCTTAATGGGATGAATCAAGAGGTAATTCCCCTCTCTCCCTTCTTCCATTTTCTGTTCAAATTTCTTTTCATTTATCCTCTTATTCTAAACTTCTATTATCCAAATTTTATGATAACTCCATTATTATTGATATGCTAGTATTATATCATGTTAATTTATAATTAATCACTATAATCCTCCATTCCTCTAATTTTGAATAAAATGAAATCTTTGTTAGCGAGGTGTTATTTTCAATAAATCATGGGCGATGCACTTCCATTATCTTTCATCTCCTATAAGGCTGTTAAAAAACAATATAATGGAGGAAACACGATTATTTAGTGTATTTTTATCCCCTTTTATGTTCTGCATCTAACTTACATACATGAAACTATGTGATAAAATAAAACAATTTTGTTGTGAGAAAAAAACCACCCAAATTTACAAAAAATGTTCATCATTAAATTTTATAGAATAAATCATCATCATGGTACATAACCAAATTCATTGTAAGATAATTTATATATTTTTAATATCACTAATATTATATATTAAAAAATCTAGATTTTCAACAAAATGTCATATGATCATTTTTTCATGGATCGAAGTGAAATGTTCATAAAAGGTAAAGGAAATTAATAGTGCCAAACAATGAATTTATGCTTTATAACTCATCAAAAATCCCATATAAGAACATAATAAAAACCATAGTAAACAATATTCAAGTATAAAAGGTTCATAAATATCTAATTATTTAATTTAATGTCATTCTACTAGACATTAATGTGAAAAATCTGATCAGATACAAGGTAAGGGGAAATTCTTGAACCCACCATTCATTCTTTGGGTTCTCCCTATATCAATACATGTTTGGTTTAAGATATCCATAAATATCATTAATTAATAACTATCATACATTTTCTGGGATATAAATGTTTTTGAATGGATTTTATGAAAAACCCAATGTTTTCGTAAATAACTCTTTGTTCAAATAAACATACCATTTTTTCTTGTTGAATATTACTTCACTATTCACTCATGGATAATGGTAATTGGTCAAGATTGGTATTCCCTCATATTTTTGAAAAACAAAATCTTAAAAAATTATGATTTATTATCTGAAACCCATTTAATTCAATGGATTATGTTATGATTATGTTTAACATAATTTAGTGTGTCTTGCATTATAAAATAAATGTTATGATGTGACATGATTACCCAGAATTATACAGCGATCCAATGTATTGGTTAAAGTGATGAATCATTGGAGTAATATAGAAATTATGTGTGAACATGATGCTATCATTTTTTTAAAACAATTTGTGGTCGCTGTCCACTATGACATGGTGTTTTATTTTTATGCATTTCCAGATTCCAAGTATTTTATTAATGATTCCCCTCGTGTTAATGATAATTTCCCTATGTTGTGATTACGACCACCCATTGTTATTTTGTTCATATTTATCCACTTACTGAGCTTTTAGATCACCCATTTATGATTTATATCATCTGGTGAATACATGTATTAACGAGGGATCAAAATCCAATAAGAAGTTAGAGAAGTATGTGTTAAGTAAATTTTTATACTTGATGTTCTAAATGTTATGTAATGTCATAGTTTTACAAAGACACTAAACCTATGGATCCTCAGGGTGTAATACTTTTATATTGTTTATCTTTATAAAAATATAATAGTAATGTATGAAATGGAACTGTCTCTATAGTTTGGATATGAGTCAATGTTTAGTTAATTTAGGAATTCGGATTAGTGAACCCTAGAGAAAACCTATAGTATAAGACAAAGTACATATAACCACAAAAGAATTGAATTCCATAAGATTTGATTATTTTTTACATTTTATTAATGATTTTTTTTCATAAATTGTTGACTTATGTTTTTTATATCCTTTTCTAGTTTAGAAAATTGTGGGAACCAGGATAAACTAGGACAACAACCCAACCTAGGGTTAATGAGATTTCTTATCGAACAACATCCCCAATGATTTCAGAGATTGATTTTAATACATTTTGGATATTCATAACCAAGTATCTCATGCAATTAACAATAACCATAATGAGAGGGAACATACATTATCACCAAAGATGGTGTGACTAGCTATCAAGTGTTTTATACGAAAATGACCAGCGATGTTTAGTGGATCCTCCGATGCACTAGTTGCGGATCAGCAGGTCAAATACATGGAGAAGATCTTTTTGTGCCTTACTATTAATAGATAGAGATGTTGACACTATTTTTTTATCATATATATTGGGGGTGTTCGATCAATGTTAGGATTTGATAAGAAACAACACGCCAAAGGAGGAAATTTGAGGGATGTAATGGGAAGACATTAAGTTCATGTTTCATAAGAAGTATTTCCCATGAAATATTCTTACCAAGATGGAGAGATAATTCATACAGCTCATGAAAAAGTAAGGGGAATATTTCAAAACCTATGTGTCCTAGAGGGTAATAAACTTCAGTAGCCACCAAAGCCAATGGATCAAGAGAAGGATCATGAAATCAATACTAAAAAAGTGGAGCAAGATAATGAAGTCATACATTATACACTTATTATTCACTCGATAATGGAAAAATAATTTTTTGCTTCATGTTCAAAAAATTACATTTTATCTTGATAGTTTTCTAGAAATATATAATCAAATAACCTAAACCTTGATGTAGAGAAATTTTTAAAAACATCATGTTGTGCAATAATTGCAACTCATGTTTTTTCTCTTCTCTTGTTGGCGTATGATTGATTATTATTCTAGAAAATCATGTAATACATCTCTAGTTGGAATTCAATGATGAAATGTGAATGTATTGGATATAATTATATAGATATCATCTCATCAGTCAATAAAATGAAATATTTGTTCATATCTTGAACCAAACCATGATCCTATACAAATGTAATGATGATCTCGTATCCCCTTTTAATAATCCTACAATGTTGTGGGTGTTTATTCCCTAAGAAAATGTATATCTCACCCAAATATCTAAAGAATCATTGTTCCTGGGGGGGTCCTTCATAAATTTAAACCATCACCTTCTACTCTTAATCATTAATTATATCTCTATTAAACGTCAATGATAAAAAAGATAATTAGTATATCATAATTTCAACTAGACATACTGAAATTCTATCTTCATCAACTAATTATTCTTCCATATGGATTTCAACCATAATGGACTTCAGATAGAAAGGATATATTCCATCGTCTTTCTCAATGATATAGTATTACTTTTTTATGGTAGTGAACATCATTTTTAATTAACCCTTGAATTGTCAAAAAAAATTCTTAAAGTTAGGTTTTTATAGTGTTCTTCTAGATTAATTTATGGTGCAGAAAACAAATTTATTATTTGGTGGTTTATTTAATAATCTACTGTTCTCATCATTCTGTAGAAAATATATTTCATAAAATCAACATCCTTTATTAAATTCTACTAATAATGACAAGTCAATATAGGTAATTACCAATTATTTTTTATTTCATCCAAACAAATTATAATTTCATATATGACCACTAATGTTGTTTCATGCCAGTAAATACTCTTGGACATTTTAGGTTTGGTGAATATATTTCATGGGTACATGCCCCTATTTATAACCTGGTATTTCAAATAAGTCTTAATTTTCAGTGACTTTTTCTCTATTTGTTCCATGGATATATCCATAATGGTAGTAAAAATTAGTAATATTACCAATATCAAAATGTAAAATATCACATATATATATATATATGTGTCTGTGTGTGTGTGTGTTTGTGTGTGTTTGTTCAATGTTTCTCAAATAATATTTATATAGAATGTCAAAAGTATTTATTCATATTAATTTAAAAAGAAACATTAGTAGTACATCATCCAATATAATAACTCATCAGGATACTATACTATGGGTAATGGATTGTTAAAGGCTCCAAGAAAAACACTATTAAATATAATGAAAAATTAAATTTTAAAGGAGATGATGTATTTTTCGTACATGTGACAGTTTGTTTTTTTTGTATTATCATACCATAAATCATAATACAATAATAGTTAAAAAATATTCACTTTAATATAGAATAGAGCTGATCCTTATGATTTATATACAACTATCCTGCTACAAAATCCAATTATAAAAATTATTCTAAATAGAAATTATTTTACAATCAAATATATGAGATTAAATGGAATAAAGAATAATGGTTTTTCACAATACTGAATATATAAATCCTTGATAACTAAGTCTTATAGTAAATTTCGGATTTTTAACCCCTCAAATCATTCCATCATCATGGATTTATTCTCTCTTTGATAACATCAATGATAACATGAAATAATCCTTTTAATATTGAAATTATTTGTGGGTGAATATGTGATAATTCTTATTGATACTTTGACGTAGTTTATTCTAGCATTATTATAGATAAAGAAAATTTTAGATATAACACTAAATCATGTATTTTCATGAAATAAATTTTTTAATATCAATTCAAGTTGAAAATATAAGTTTTAAATAATGAGAAACTATATGAAAACATTTTGGTAACATAATGATAAAATTAATGGCAATGAAATCAATATAAGATGTGATGAAACCCCACCACATAATTTATTCAACTACATTGATTGGAAACTATATTGTTTTATTATCAGAACACTTTTAAAGGAAAAATGTGAAACCTCAAAGTCTTACAATACACTCAAATTAAACAAAAAAAAAATAAAACCAAATAAATAACTTGTTCTACCTCTCCCCATAAACTACCTGATGTCAAAAAACCCCCACCAATGCATGAATACACGACATACTATCCAATGCAAGGATGAATGGTCCTGAAACTGATGGTAATGCCATTGCCTCTAATACATCCAAATCCAAATGGAAAGAGAAGTTGAATGCTTGATTCTCTGAACCCCATTTAAGTAATATGATATAATATAAGGGATTCATCAAAACATAATCACTTCAACATATAAATGAGTAAGTGGAAAATAAGATAATTGAAACTAGTCAATAAAGCAACCCAAAAAAACAACCACCAAATTAACAAAAGAAAATGATGAGAAATTTATGACATTCAGGAGTCCTTTTTCCAAAATAATTTCTGTGAAATAGATATTACATGTATTCCAAGTGTCTGGATCACCATATATTTAATCTCAATGTTATGCTGGTTTCATGACTGTATATATTCCTCAAGGATAATTTTATCTTTGATGAAACCCGCAACAAATATAAGGTCCTGTTTGACCACCCAATCATATTTATCCTCATGGGAGGTCACACTAAATGTCATCGCCATCATTATAGCTACCTCCTCTTCAAAACCATTAATGAGAAAGAATTTCTCTTAAAATTCTTCCTTTGAGAATAATAGCAATTCCAAATATTTCTCACCATTGAACATAGATCTTTGATGAATAACCTCCTCAATGTAAACCTTTTTTGAGTTAACCATCCTAGAATATCGATTCTATAGAAGAGGTGTTAAGGATGGGATTTATTTCTTATACTTCCTCCTCCTATTACTCTTGTTACTCTTTAGGACTGATGCTTTATCTAGAATATTTCTTTCCTCATCTCCATTGTACTCTTGCACGCATCCCCAATCAACCTTCTGTGAGTAAGTAAGGTTAGTATTCAAGGATTCATAATCAACCCCTTCATATTTTTAGTTAAAATGAATTGAGGTATTGTACATAGATGTAGGACCCCTAAATTCCAATCAGTGGATTTGTAAGACACCTCCATAGTAGGCCCCTGAAACCCCTTTGGCAAAACACCACTAAACGTACCCAAAAACTCAGATGTATTATTCTTATCGTCGTCTTCCACCTTCACCACATCTTTATGAAATTATGTCTACTGGGTTCCCACTAGATCCATAACCTACTAAACCAAACTATTTTTATTCACACCACTAATGATAGAGGAATTATGAGGTCCATCCTCAACATACAAAAATAATTGAAACCATCAGAGTCTCTTGAGCCTCCATGGATTTCTTCAGTCTAGACCCTGCCTTAATTTAAACCCTTCGAATCACTAGACTGTCGAGCATCTTCTCCTCCCTGTGAAAAATGCCAGAGGAATCCCCCTACCTACCTTATCTTCCACTATGGTAGACTTGTGCTCCAACATTAATACCTATACATACACATCGAGTTATATAATTATGTTAAATTTTTTATTTCGGTTTCAAAATACAATTTAATATATTATTTATAGAAATAATAAAATGATTTAAAATTTATGTAATACTTTTTAAATAATTTTAAATATAAATATTAATTTTTACTATTGAAAAGTGATAATTTTGAATGAAATTGATTCCTAATCTCTCATATTAATGTGTTAATAAATTAAATATATCACTATTTTAGATTTTTAAATAAAATATATCATTTAATGATATAAAAATTAAATAGAAAATAAAATTACAATTATTATTTGGTATTGAATAAGATTAAATCTTTTTGTTTTAACAAAATCTATATTTAAAAAAATTAATTCTAACATTTTTTATTTTAAAATTAACATATAAATATTGTAAAATATTAATTCAAATAAAATGGTTTATTTTTTTTAATAAACAATAAAAAAATAATAAATTATATAAATTACATTTTTGTAATTTTTTTACAAGGTAAAAGTTAATTACCTCTAAAAAGAGTAAAATGTTTTACATTTTTTAAATGATATGAAAATCATCAAATAATACAAAAAAACACATTATTTTTTAATGATGTTATGATATTACACCCAAAAATATCATTTAAATTTTATATCTATATTGGAAAATAATTATAATAAATATAAAATTTCTAATTCAATAATGATATGGTATTTCATAAAATTTCAATAAAAACGTCTATAAAAGTACAAATCAACTAGATATTTGAAACCATGCATATCCATTATTTTCATATTTAATCCACACTCGTATAATATCACTAAGAATTATCATTCACATATAATATCATATACTCTCAAAATATTCTCAATTTCTTCATAAACATAGATTGGGTCAATGAGATGGAAAATTTCAAATTTTTTTGTGTTGAGTTTTTATAGATATTTTTTTATATTATTCCCATAAATAAATATTACTATTATTTTATACCCCTATTAAAAATAAATAAATTCATTTTAAATATTTAATAAATAAATTTTGTATAAAAAAATTTATAATCACATTAATCAACTGATTTTTTATATTCTAGAATTTATTGGTTTAATCAAACACATGGTCAATAATATAATATAATCAACATGGATGATAATGAATTATTAGTTACCTGTTATATATGATATTTATAGGAAAATATTTTCGATACTATTCATTCATTGTAAAAATATTATCTAAAATATTATTCATATAATAACATTTTTATGTTAAAAATGATTGAATCATTTTTGGAATGGAATTGATCAATATAAATCAAACAAGAAACTACCATGTAATGATCATATAAAATAAAATTAATTTTTGATACTAAATTTATATTAACATTAATAAATTGAAATTTTGAACACATAATAATAGAATCCTAGTTGATATCACCATGTCAATATAGAAATTTAAAAATTATTACTATTAAATATTTATGATCAATATATTCAAAAATTGGTTATTAACTATGAAAATTTTACTATTAAATGAAAAATGATAAATATAATATGCATAGATAATTTTCTATAATATGAGATTATATTTTTATTTTTATTTTAAATAAAAAAATAGAAATTATTAGATAACATTAATATAATATAAAATTTTCATGTAATAAAACTCCTTTCATTGAGTCATTAAATTTCTTCATCGAATATGTTTGGTTTATTCAACAATTTGATTTTATTTTATTTTTTTTCATATTTTTATTTGATGGATTAATATTTCCTTATCATCAATTCTTCTTCCAATGAACTTTTTTTATCAATTACAATGTTTATAGATAATTTTTGTCCCATGTTCCCATCATCCAGGGTTAGTTCAGATTATACTCTTATATTCAATTTCATGGAATTTATCCAACCCAATAGTTAAATTTAATTAAAATTTAAATTTAATTAGTTATTTTTTAATTCCATTTCATGATCATAATTTAACTATAATTGTATTTATATTTAAACAAATTTATATAGTTCTTAACTAAGTATTGATTCATTTAATCATGATCCTTCATCACAAGTATTGATCTATAAAGATTATATGATTAGAAATATGTACATATTAAATTTTATTTTTACATAATTTATATATAAGAAACATTATAATATTGAATGTGTCATTATAATTGATTTTTAGGACATAAATATTTAACATCATGTAGGAAAACAATACATCTTGAATTTGGGATATGTTTCATTGATGTCTAATTTCTTTATTACCTAAATTTATTTCATTTATTTTAATATATAAATATATGTTATTTTCTAAATCATTCAATTATATCATTATTTAAACAATGATATATATAACACATTTATTCATGTGGGTTATTGATAAAATTCATTGCAAAAAAATTTATTTCATCAAACACATATATAATTTCTATCAACCACTGTATAATTATAAAATTTGAAAATTTAATATTTTCAAAGGATACTTTATTTTGTATTCTTATTAAAATAACGTATATTGAAATTATTTTTGTATGAATTTATAAAATTACCTTGAAAGTGACCATTAATAACTATTTTATAAAAATGGTAAAAATTGTTTAAAAATATTATCCATATTGGTTCACCTGTATTTTCACCCTTCCCATAAAATATAAATTTTATTTATATCGTGTTATGATTTCTCACAAAGAATCCATTTTGGGTGTGAAATGAACTAGTTCTTATATGATTCATTTTCAATACAATTTTAAATGTCATGTAACCCATTATATGTTATTGGTTTGATGGTATTTTTTATGATTAAATTTTTTGAAATAATTATTACAATTTATTAATTTGTGAATTATGTGTCCAATATTTCATTATAATTTATTTTTCATACAATAAAATTCAACAAAAAAAGTTCTATATTATATATTAACATAATGTTGTTTCTATATTGAAAATTATATAAAACTAAAGGATTATATCACACATTTTAAATTAATATAAATACAAAAATATAATGGGACATAATATGAATACTTGTATATTGGGATGGTTATAAAAATTATTATAAAAAATTATTCAATGTTGGAGCATAGATCCATATGATCATCCATGATGATGAAACCCCAAAAATATATGTAACACCCAAGAGTTTTACATTTATATTTTTTATATAATGAATTCATTAATATATTTATGTGAAACAACTACTTTTATATTTATTGGAAATTGTTATAACCTGGTCGCTAGATATAATTTTTCTGCTTCTGTGATTTGTATTTCAAAAAAATGACATTTATAGTGGAAATTAGTAGGATATTAGAAGTTTGATAGGATCAAATTAATGTTTTGGTGAATAATAAAAAACCTTTATAAGTAGTAACATACCCTTAAGAATATTAATATTACCAATGGAATATTAACCTCTTTTAAGAATGTATTAATATAATTTTTGTTCCATCATTTATGTTTTGAGATTTGTTTCCATAAAAATATCATAAATTTGATAAATTGATTTTTTGGACAAACAATTTACATATCATGGAGATTTAACTTATTATTTAAATATAGGTTTTTGTGAATTTGTATTATAATTTATTATTCTCATCAAAATAGTCCACTTAAATTATAAATTCTAAAATAATTTTATTCTTAATGTGTCGTGAAATTTAATATGCATTTTACTATGAATTTTTGGGTATTATTATTAATAAATAAATATTTTAGTAGATAAAAGATATAAATTTAATTTTTAGAGAATTATTATGATTTTATAAGGTCATTTTAGAATTCATAATGTCAATATTATGTTAATCCAAATTTATTATAATTTTTTTAGAAATTTTAGTTTTTATTGAATAGTATAATTATAATTTTGAGTTTTCGGTGTTATTAATGGCCTAATAATTATGCAATTATTAATATAAAATGTTTGTAGAGATGTTTAAATTAAAATATTATATGAGGTTTTTATGTTTTCCAATAAAATGGGTAAATATCATGGGCTAGACAATGGTTTTTAATATACCTCTACTAAGGTATCCTTAGAAATTATTAAAAAAATACACCACCTTAGCTATAAATACCTTCCCATCTATTCCATTACATTCATTATAAATTAATCATACTCAATTATCTGTAATTTAACCACCCAATTATTTTTTATAATGGGTTCCTCAAGCCCCTTATGTCCCTTCCTTCATGTTTTAGGAGTCAATCAACAATATAAAAGAATCTACCACCCTTCCCCTTGTCAACCACAAATTTTATGTTGTTTGTTTTTCATTTTAATTGCATTATGTTGGGATATGAAATTAAATATCCAACCTAACAGCAAATATTATTAAAAAATTATGAGAGGTGACTTTTTTTCTCCTCAACATAGTTTATGAATTTTTATGTCACGTTGTTATGATACCGAAGGTTCAAAGGGATTTCTCAACTTCTCTTTTTCTTTTATGTCTCTGTCTTTACATTATAACTCAAAAAATACCATCATCTAAAAGAAATGATGACTCCATAACCGTAAATATATAGTAGTTTTGTTTTTATAATTGAATAATTTAACATCATATCTTATATTCCCACATTTTAAAGAAAAAAAATGAAAAAATCTTCTGATATATGTTAATTTTTTGTATTCAACGATGTCGTGTAGTTAATTTTTATTATCATCTTCATCTCTTGTAATAAAACCATTTTTATGGTTGTAATATATCTTAATATATATATATATATATATATTATTAGTTAATGTTTTATAATCATAATATATATGTGATGTGAATTAGTATATCAAAAGAAACACATTGTGAGGGAAACCACTCAAAATAATCCAAACCATTTTCATTAATGTTGTATCTGAGAATTCATACTCAGAATAAATATAAAAATAAAATATATGATAATTTTACCAATTATATGATCATTAATAACAAATAAAATTATTATTATACTTAAATTACCATTTTTCAGGAACATCTATACACTTGAAAAAGATAACTGGTAATGAAAAGTAAGAAAATGAGCACTATAGAATAATAAGATTGAACACTATAACTCAGATAAAATAGTCACGACTGATAAAAATAAAAAAATAATTAATAAACTACATATAGAAAAGGTTTTTTATTTTTTAATTAATTAATATTATTATTTTTTATCCATTATGGTATGTTTAAGTGATGAATACAATCGAACAAAAGGTAAGGATTTTCTACCAGAACCTCAGTTTTCATTCGGGTTAATCTTATCATATGCTTACCTCCAAGAAATTCATATTTATTATTATTTAATCCACATAAATTCGTTTTTAATTTTCTCTATGTGGTTATAAACAAGAATCCTTATTTATTTTATAGGGAGTTACATTCTTCAAAAATATATTTTAAAAATTCTTCCACAAATAGAAGTCTATTTCAGGGGAACTCCTTGAATTCTTACCAAAGATCATGTAAATTCTATTAGCTATTTTTATACACCATTATTTATCTAAAATAACTAGGTTTATTAACAGAAAACTATATTATGTTTCTTCATGTTTTATACAATTATATTTCAAAAAAATAATTCATTTTTTCAAAGTAAATAAGTATTTATCTTAAAAATTACATGATAATTTTATAATATTAATTTTATATATTTCAACAGTATTGTTTAATATTATATATTATTATGTATAACATTTTATAATATCACATACCATATTTTATTGAATTCTATATAATTAGTTTTACTATGGATATTTTATATTGATACCATTACCATATTACTCTGAATGGTTAATGTTTATATTTGGGGTATGTTATTTACATTTCGTCTATTTTTTTCAATATGAATTTATATGTGGTTTATGTTTATCCCTATTCATATGATTAATTAGATGTAAATGGTATGTGATGGGTGTATCCTGCTATGGAACTTTGTCGAATTTTTATGTCTCATGAGGCAAATAGATATAGACTAGGCCGAGGCCATGCCCATTATCATATATAGTTATTGTTGAGGTCATAACCATTTTATGACGTCTTGGATGAGTCCATGATGGTATAATTTAGAATTTAATAAATTATTTATTTCCATCATTATGAATCAAGTAACTAATATTTCACATGGTTATTTGACTATTTGAGTACCCATGATTATTCGTTATTATTACATTATTTATTCAACCCTTATTTGTACAATACAATATTCATTTTCATTTAAAAATCATGTATTTTAGTTTTTCACCATGTATAGTGTTTATGTTTATGTTTATGATATATTCTAGTGTATTTATTAACCTTAATGAGCATCTGATCTCACCCAGTTCACATGTTTTATTTCCCAGAATGTGAAGAAGTGAATTATGAATGAATAGTAGGGTAACCTAGGAGTTATGGATGTTTCCCGATAAATTTATATATGTTATTTCATTTATAGTTGTAATGATGACCCTTTGTATATATCTATTTTAACAAATCTACTAATATAACTTTTTCCACTAGGATAATGATTTTTTAATTATGCAAAAATTATAAATACTTAAATGACTCTGAGAAACGGGGGTTGGGGCGTTACAATATAATTTTGGAAAATGGAAAAAATTGTAAATATAGATGTCATTTTGAAGATGAAATATTAGACATGAAGGATTCATAAATGATATGATGAAATATGAATTTTTGGTTTTTTTATTTATATATTAAAAAATCCAACATTTATGGATACATCATATTGAATCATATAATATAATAAAATTTATATAATGATTTTTAATTATAATAGTATATATTTATTTAAATATTAATCATATAAAAAAAGGATTATATTTATATGTTACATGTTTTTTATTCTTTTTCATGTTGTATTTATTTTAATATTATGCTTATGAATTCTTCAAATATTTTATTATGGGAATTATGCAATATATTTAAATTTCTTATTTATTTTAATTATTACAATGGATTAATAACAAATTTCTAGAATGAAAATCATATACACATAATAGTTAACAAGGATGTAACACTTATGAATTGAAATTTTTATTTATGAGATAACCATAATGTATCATTCTAGTTTTATTTATGCATCTCAGAATAGATTCATACACCTCTAAATTCATTTCTATTCTGACTCATAAATATTATATATTTGACTTTTATATACGATAATTTATCATTGCAATATGATTAATTAGAATGGTAAATAACATTGTGTCTGAAATATTAATCACAGTTTTCATAATGTTTTAGGCTATAAACTATTTCCCATGTTTTTCTAACTAATTAATAATATGTATTAAAAAATATCATCATGTTTTGGGAAACATAACATCTAATAATATATTGTGTATGATTAATTTTTCATTTTTCAGACCATAATCCATGGGTGGCCATTATATATTTCAAAAAATTCCATTGCATACTAGTGAGATGTATAAATATTATATCCCATTGTTCTTGGACTTGTTAAACCTTATTCATTTCTTGTCTTTCATAATATTATTAAATAAATTACTATCATGTATATAAGGCATGTATTTTATATATGGGTTTTTATTATCATCAAAATTAGAATAAACATTATAGAAACACAATGGTTTTTACTATATCTTATAAATTAGTGTCCACAATTTGTTAAATCTGACTATAAATTCATTAGAATCATTTTTATCCTTTATATAGTGGGATATATCGAAAAACAATAAAATAATCTATTTTTTACTCTAACGTATCATAGTGTTTATATAATTTTTCAAAATTATATAATTTATTATAAAAAATTATTAAATTATAATATTAAATAGTATAAAGGAGTATCCAACCATCATCATAAGAACATGTGTGTTTACATTAATATAACATGGTGATGAAAAATAATTTTCATATTGCGAGTAAAATCTATTTTTTTACATGAAAAACATGATTATGACATAGAGTGTCTTTTAATGGGATGGAATATTAAGCAATAATTAATCATGGTAAATAGTTTATAATAATCCCAAATAAAGTGGAATGTTGATGGATTGGTTTTGTTTTCAATAATTTTCGTGATATTAGATTCATCAACCAAACACAGTTTTATAGAAGAAAATAGTCATCCAAAGAATATTATATTACCAAAATAAAAAATTCTAATCCACATTGTCAAAATATTGTGATCCCAAAATTATCTACATAATATAAATATCATTTCACCAACAATATAGTATAAAAATAAAAAACCCACATATCAAATGCTAAATCATTGGATTCGGACATCTATACTAACCGTGATGGTTATGGAGTTGTAGGAGAACCTTTCATGGATTCCCTAATAGTTATTACCTAGTATTATAACACTTGAGATATGGTTATTACACATAATAAGTCATAGTGAATATAGATATCCGCATGAAATAGTAATTGTTAAAAAAATAAATATCATGCCCTATATATAGTGATACTATAATAAAGGAATAAAAGGATGATGATAGCAGTGTTTCCTCACCTACATATGAAAAATACAAATATACCACCATTTTTAATTCAGGTAGGTAAATAATCGTAAAGAGTAATAAATATGTCCTATATTAGTCAATTCCAAATGCCACCATATGTAAAAGAGTCATACATCCTTTCCCAAACGAATTATTTGGATTTTATTTAAATAAACTACATAGAAATATGTAGAAAAGATCACGATGTACCTAAAACACATTTGGGTCCGCTAATATAACATTGCGGTTATAATGATGAAATAAATATAATTATTCCCTTACATACTACCATAGAGGAATATATTCATGGAAAGGTCATTAAAAAATATTCATTTGTGAGTTTTATTATTTAAAGTGGCTCACCTATGTTATCCTTATACTATTACAACATTATATTTTGTGTTATATTTTTCAAAATTAATATATTTTTTATAGAATTCTCTATAAGAAACAACTATTTAAAACAATATTTTATATATTGGAAAAATAATTATAACAAAAAAACCCATGGTCATTCAATAGATTATAATGAAATATTAATTCATAAAAATATGATTATGAATACATAATTTCATATAAGGGTATTTGAAAAAAATTAATATTTTTATATATATTTTTTATTTTAGAATATATTTTATAATTTTTTTTATATTTTTATTTATTAAAATTAATTATATTTTTAATTAAAAATGACAGTATACATTTATTAAATTGTTTTGTAATTTTAAAAAAAAAACTGATTTATTGGTGAGTATTTAAAATGTGAATGTTGTGAATAAATTCCCCTTTTTGATAGAAATAATACATTAAATTTTACAAATATGGTATTTTAAAAAATTATTAATTAAATTATTAATTAAAAAACAATTGATGAATTCATTAAACCCAAATGTAATGCTTTTGAAACTGAAGTCTTATTTTACTATAAAACCATTTTAACAACTTATATTGAATATTATTTTCATCATATGTATATTTATATTCAAACAGGGATTTCATATTAAAGAGAATAATTTTTTTTGAATATGTAGAATTTGTATTTTTAATAATTTATTGTAATAACAAAATTATGTTCAAGACTATATAAATAGAATTTTATATTGTTGTTTTATAAATATTATATAACAATTATCAAATAAAATAAATAATTTCTCTCCACAACTATCATTAATATAATTTACATGTCTATATATCAATATTTAAGGACAAATTAAATTGTTAATCAATAAAAATTATGGTTTAAAATTGTTAATGTTGATAACAAATTTTTTTAACAATATATTTTTTAAATATAAAATGTCTTGATTTCACAATTGAATTTCAATTCTTTAGTAATTAAATTTTATATAACATATAATTAATTTATTATTATAGTATAGAAATATGTTATGTGGGTTTATTTTATATAATTTCAGTCATATATATTTTACATGGATAAAAACTAGAAAACTAAATTAAAAATATAAAATGAGTTCAAAATTGGAAATAAAAAAGAACAGGATTTAAATATATATATATATATAAGTTCTTTTTTGAGCCTTTAATTACAAAAAATCTACCCTTTCTCACTAATTTTGAAATTTAATTGTCATTGTCCCTTTAATTGTGTAATGATATAATTTAAATGTAAAGGGTATTCACAAATAAATGCACTTTAGTTCCCTTTTAAAACGGGATCACATAAACAAATTCAATGTACCAATTTACATATATAATATCCTACAAAAAAATTCAACTTCTAATCTCTGATATGTTCTTTTCACATATTAAATTTCTTATATTGAGATAGTTATCCAGGTTACATCAATTCTGATTAGTTCTTCTTGAGGATGTTACATATCTCAATGTATGTTTTACACACACCATACAATATTTAATAACAATTCAGTTAAAAAGACACTAATAATGGTAATATAATAAAATTAATATAATGATTATAATTATGTTTTATTATTTAATGTCAAAACCCATACTAATTTCGCTTCATCCAAATATAAAAAATAAATAATATTGATCATTTGTTGTGTTGACAACCACAACTATGAGGTAACATGCTCAGCTCTTCACCACCACATATCTTTTCAAGTTATATGAATATAATTGAAGAATAAATTTGACTTATATAATAGAATGTTAAATATTTATAGACATTATGATCCATTTAAATTTCTTATCATTCCTCATAAAAACATTAGATATGCATTATGCAGACTATTGTCTCCATAAAGTAATATTTTTAATTTTCATTATTGTTTTCCTTACATATCCAATCTACATAAAATATGATTCAAAACCATAATATAATTTATATATTATCATTATATTTTGTAATAATGACAGTATTTCAAAATAATAAATATCATGATCATACACACCAATCAAATCATGGTAGTTTCATATATGGGTTTGTTAAACCACCAACCAAAACAACACAATAAAACACCATAGTTGATATCTATTGAGACTAGAATATTATAGTTATAATAATATAATATTAAAGTATTAGTTATCATGGACCCATATATGTAATATGTCTAATTTAAAATATTATTAAAATACCACATTTGATACCGGAAATTACCAAAATGGGTCAATGGTGATTAGATTATCACAAATCAGAACTAAAATTTTAATTGAATGAGATAAATATATTCTAAATTGAAATATTTTATCTATTGAATTACAAAAAATTATCTAGGAATGTATATCCATATATAATAACAAATTATTACACTACTATTATGAACATATTCCAAAATGATAAATATTACTCAAAAAATGTTAGAGAATATATATAACAAAAAACTGATATACATTAATAATATTATTGTAAATTAAAATCAGTAAGTGTTATAAATATTAATATATTTGTAAAGTGTTTTATTTATATATTAATTTATTTTATATTAGAGATTAATTTTCTTAGATGAATGATATGATATAATATATTATTCTCATTGGTTATTTTTAAATCCATCCATGCGTACTTATTATTACATTCCATGTTTTATTTTTAACTGAATATAAGCAAAACCATATATTTTTTATCATGATCCAATCATTATTCATGTTATTTAATTTTTTATTTGAAATCACACCATTTAGTGATTTTTATTCGAAGTTTTATAATATCATAACTATTTTTTATAACTTAACATTCATACATTGTCATAATATTAGACATTGAATTATACTATTCCACGTTTGATATGTTATACCTTACTAATTAAATATTATAAATTATATCATTTTCTTATTTTTTATAAATAATCACTATAATCGCATCGTCAAATGATTCTTACCAGAATGATTATGTATGTTTAGTTGGTTTCCTGGTATAAATTCCTATTTTCTAAGACATATTTAATGTTTTCCACCATTTTATATTTTAATGGTATATATATTACACAATAATAAATATATATATATATACATCTATTATTGTGGTAATTGGGTAACATTTTCCAAATTTCTTCCTTCAATGGTTATGAGTTGAGTGTTACACATGCTATAGAATTTTATTTCACTACATAATTTTATAATATTAATCAATTAAATATGAAAAAAAATATTTTTATTTTTTATTTTTTTCATTAAAATATCATAATAATTTATTTACCATTAAGGTATATAGGGTTCTATTTTATTCCACGTTATTATGGTTTAAATTATATGTTCTAAAATCATTTCTATAGATGTTATTTTCAGTAATTGTACCTTTAATACAAAAAATTTGTAATTTATTTTCACTCATATTGTATTTTCAACAAAATATTGTAATGATATCACTATACTTGTATCAATTAATGATGATATACCTTTTCAAAAACTATATTTTCTTTGAGTTTTAAAAAAAATAAATTCATTGGTAATATTTGGGTATTTTAAAATAGAAAAGACTTTATAATTTTTTTGTGAACATTTCAATAATATACATTTATTGTTTTATAATTTACATTCTTTATATATTTATATGGCCTTTTATGTAATAAGTTTTTACACTTTTATTATTAAATTTTATCTTTATAAACATTTAAAATACTTTATATATTTATTATTTCGAAAATTAATTATTCCAAAAATCATAAAAAGTGGTTTTCATCCAAGAAGTTATCCTTTTTCATATAAATTGAATATTAAGAGTGAGGGGAATAGTGCTGAAGGAAGTGATCTTTTAATATGATCTATATGGTGATCATGATATTTAGCTTTCGATATCTCGCATGGACATCCTTTTATCCATTCTCCTGATTTTTTGGATTGGGGATCTCATTGGCCCTTCAGTTACATATATTTTATTTAAGGTCATAAATTATTATTTGAAATCATTATGATGCCCTTATGATGAAAATGGATCATGTAATATGAATTTTTGTTCCTTTAAGGATTTTATTCCCAAGTCTAATATTCAGGAGCAAAAACATTATGTGATTCCTTACATAAATAAAACAATTCCACGATGGTTTAATATTTACCAATATTTTATTATTTCTCAAGCAATATCCCTTTCAGATGTATTCTATAATAGAGAGAAAACATCAACAGATTCCTCACAACAATTTTAGATTCATATAATGGTGATAAATAGAAATTTGATTAAGATATTTTAATATCAATTTTCCTTTAACGGATCTAAAGATATGAGCATGGGGGTATGGTTCCATTTCTCTCAACTATGTCCATTGTATATTCATGATATTAATCCAAAATGTAATCTGTTTTCTATTTATAATTATATAATTTTTTTGTATCCATAACATTGGATTGCATATGATCATGTGTAATATGATATATAGTTATTTAATACCTTGGAACAATGAATTCCAATAATTAATTTTAAGGATAATGAAAATTATCTATATGCATATTATGATATGATCCTTGCCAATTTTTTTCTTAGTTCTACTATAATTGAAATATTTTATCTTTAATACATTGAATATTATTTTAATTTTAATATATCATATTAAAATTTTTATATTTATTAATATTTATTTTATTTTGATCGGAATGATAATCAAAATGTAACAAATATATTTTTTCTCTCTGATCCATTAATGAGAATAATACATCTCATTACAGAAAGAGTCAGGGGACAAATATCTATAGTGTTGCTATTCATTTTGAATATTCTCAGGTATAAAAAATTATATCTACTCAACAATGTTCTATTGTACTGCATATAGATTATGTGGATTTTTTGTGATTCATAAAAAATTTTTATTATAACAAAACCTACATAATATAATAGTGATGTTGGATTGATAGTTTCATTTAAAGGAGATTATATGCAACCATGCTAGTATGGTGTGTATGCATGTTTTTTATATCTGTACAAATATTAGAATTTATTCCCTATTATCATGGTCCCTCAAGATGGAAATTAAATATTCTCACCTAATCACTAGATTCGATTGGAATGAATTATCATTAGTGGGATGATTTTTCCCTTTATTACATGTATTACACATCAACATGTCCATTTATAGACATGGAATGTAGTTCATGAAATTATACATCTTTTAAATTTTTAAAGTTGGATCACTAGGATGTAAAAGTATAAAAGAATTATTTTTAGGTAATTTATCTCTACATAATGAATTTGGGGATCATTTTTCTTATAGAGAGTCAATATTTATTGTTCATGCATATCGTATTATAGTGATGGGAATAGATTTAATTATGGGATGGTAGAGGATGATGGTGTTTTTATAGGTGATATAGATTAAAATTATCAATAGTGAATGTTCATTTTTTGTTATTATGAAAACCTTTTTTTATTTAATACTTTTTATAATTCAACATATATTTTCATATCCAGTAAAACAGACTACATGTGATTATGAGGTCCATTTTTCTTGGAAATAATTTTACAAAATTATCAATATATTTTATATTACATGCATGTATTTTCTTACGGAAAATATTAAAACTCTTAAAAATGAAAAATTACTAGAAATATTATACCATAGTTGAGTCAGGAAAGAGATGTTTACCCTAGGAATGACCTAAATTGGGTCTTCACAAGGAATATAGATAATAGAGTAATTGGCCATATGTTTAGTTAGTTATTTCAATACATAATTTATTTATTCAATTAGTTCTACTAAATAAATTTATTATATAAATTCCTTATAACATAAAATCATCCATGTTTATCAACATAAACAATGGGAGGATTGAGATCATTTTATTCTATCTCTCATTAGAGAATCGAAACCCGATGGTGATACACTAGATCTTGGAAGATAAATGTGTAGATAATAAAAAACGATAATATTTATTTGTTCATTGTTCTTCATATAATAATTATCCAAACTAGGTAGGACTCATTAAAATGTGGGTTAATCACTTGTTTAGTTAAACTGTTTGATCATGGTCATTCTATTTGTTGTTCTATACCAATTTCCAGACATTACAAGAACCTGAGTAGCTGTTCCAATTTTTAATTCAATTTTTTCCCTATAGTAAACATCACTACATGTTTTATTTTTACCATAATAATTTTTCAATGCCCATTAACATTCTATATGGTGCATTTTTTATGATCCATCCCTTATGATATTCATTGATGAGCCTCCATGGTCTCTACTCAATGGTTTTGGGAAAGACTAATCTAATTTATCTCCCTCAAACATATTAGGGATTCAAATTAAATGGATTTATTAATGATTAAGATATATGTACAAATGATTTTAGGAATATGGGTGTATCCACCATGTATATGTTTACCGAATGATGTTTTAGGAGTTACACGGGCGACGATAGGGGGAAAAGTGCATAAATAATCATATGAGTATGTTTGGAATCCAATTTCCAACCACAATAGATTCATAAATATAAAATTTAGGTCATAGAGTTTGTTTTCGGCTAGATTAGGGGAATAATCTGAAGCCTCGGACTTACATATAAACATGTTGTCTAAAAACTATCATTGTAAAAAATTCTTTACTACCAGCAACATAGTTTAGAAGAACAAATGTAGGGTGACCCCATGACTAGTACAACATGGGTTCGGAGGGAAAAAAATAACACACACAATGTGGGACCCCAACACCCTGTGTGAGCATTTTTCTAATGAAATTATGTGTAATCTAGGATAACATGATAATGGAAACAACTAGAAAAATCCCTTGTTCTTAAATACACTCACACTATTAAGCAGTATGGGTCGTACCCTTAGTGGCTAAGAAATACTGTGTATACAACCTACGTGAAATATTTGGCTAAATACAAAATTATCCCTATTTCAAAAGAGATAATTCCAGGGACCACAAACTGTGTGTATCACATTACACTTCGCATATCACATTTTCCTTTTTGAAGAAAATTCAATTTGTCATATATCATTCATTTGGACAAGGATTTTGGCCAATGTGTATCCTATATTGAGTTTATTTGTATGTATAATTGAATGGCGGACCCAATGTTTATTTGTAGATAAAATTATCAATTTTATATGTCATATGATTCTTTTGGTGATGCTCGACAATAGAAGTGATCGGGAATGATCAACCACATGTTTAGAGTGGAACCCTATAGTTGGGATGGACATGGGTCCTTTATATATATAGTGTAACCCTCATGTGGGACTTGTAATGGGTCCTCAATCAATTCATAAAGTAGATCCTTATTATTGGGATATAGAAAGGTTCCTATACTTATTCACTAAGTGGAACCCTAATACAGAGATAGGTAATGTGGCCTCAACCACTATATATATATATATGTGAGATAGATAACACTATTTCAATTTTGATTCAATTTATTTGATTTGATAATATATATATATATATATATATATATATCGATGTTATTTTTGTTGGGACTCTCTTTATCTCGGTATGGATATCTATTTTATATCAATACTATCATGTCTATAACTTCTCCACCTTCAACTTAGGAGGCATCAATCTAGGTATGTATATAATCAACCCTACAAGGCCTTTTTCTTAATGTGATTTTAATCTAAATTATGGATAGGTCAGTGTTGAATATTGTGGAATTTGGGGATACTTATTTCATTCGACCACATAAGATGGTCATAACTAGGAGGTCAGAAGATGGGCAGTCATGAACCAACCCGAGTCCACCAAAAACTAATCCCATAGGATGGTCTGCGGCATGGATCGAGGGATTTTCTCGATCCTAACACACTGGAAGATGATAAAAAAAATTAAAACCATATTCTACCTGAACCCCCTCCCTGTTTCGCGTTGTGGGCCACCCCTTCCTCGTTCTGTGCAACGTCCTGCCACCTTTCGCCCCCCCTTCACCACCCTGTCCCCTTCCCCTTTACCTTGACCCGACCGTTCCCTACATACACTCGACCTTCTACTCACCCTCAACATTCTCTCACCCATCGCCATCCTCACACTCCCCAGATCTAGAACTCCTCTTGCATCTAGCCCTCCCTCAACACCCGACATAGTCATTCCGGCCCTCCGCACCCCTTCCATGCCAGCTCCAGCTACCCTCGCATAGCCGCTCCGATGACATCCTTGACCCCAGCCACCACCTCCTTCACGTTGTGAACCCAAAGAGAACACATCCTTTCTAGGTACAACAGTGTCTCAAGCCTCTCACACAATATCCATCCATTTTTTTTGACTATGAACCCATCTATCGCTGTGAGATTGGTGCACATGATGTTTTTATTCCTTCGACTGAACTGACATCACGGTCGCACACCATTGAGTTGGGTGTTTTTATGCCATCCCATTATAGAAATATATTGGTGATAGTGATTCTTCAAATATTATTCGTTTACATGATTTTATATTGAAGGATATAACTATTTAATCAATAATGATGTTTATAATTTATTATGTAATGTTAAAAATAGTTTTTGTGGTGGTTCTTGTTTATGTTTGGGCATGTTAATGATTAATTTTTTTAATAACTTATAGAACTTATTGTGATATTTTATTGAGTGTATAATTTGTCAAAACTGTGTTTTTAAGTTAATATCTATTTATTATTTTTTGTGTGGATGTTTCAAAATTGTTTGGTTAAAAGTCATTTTGGGTTTAAAGAGTGAAATTTTAGGTTATATGTGGTGAAAAATATATTTCAGAAGTGTTTTTCCCTGGGAATATGGTGAAAGAGAATTTTCTAAATCATAGGGTTTTCTTTTTCAAGTGCGCTTCATTAGGGTACATCATGGAAGTATTTTTAGGATTATGAATGTTTTTATAAAATGTTTTTAAAGTCACTTGACATACCAATGAATTTATAGTGGGTTTATACAAAAGAATTTCATGAATTGATTTATTAATTTTCAATGCATTTGAGAAATGGGTTTTCTGTGTCTCTTGGAATGTTTGGTGTGTCACTAGATGTTGGCACACCAATGGGTGATCTAGGTAAAGACAAGGGGGTGTCATCAAATTTTACTGATGATTTATATTTTTTTCCTTAAAATATTGTTTTCATAAAAGGTTCTTGTTTTTACAAATGATTTTTGTTTCTCTAAGTTAATAATATAGAGAATGGGTGTCCCCATGGTAATGTGTACACACACATACATATATATGTATGTGTATATGTCTATATATATCTTCCTCTCACATATTCCCTCACCACATGGGGAAAATGTTCAATGGATTAAGGTTATATATATGTATGAGAATGTATGTGTGTGATAGTGTGGGATTTTTTTTCTTCAGAATATTAAAGAGCCAATGTGTCCTAGATTGTTCTATTTTATTCTCTGAGGTTGGTTTGCCTATGCATTATCCTTTAAATTAATTAATTAATTTTTTATTGTTTTTTACAATTTTATTTAATACTTTATAGTTGTTTATGTATTTTATAATATTTTCTTGTTGTGGAATAAATTATAACCCTATCTATTTGACTTATATGAAGTTGTTTTATTAGAAATTAATACTAATATTTTTTATGAAATTCCCCCTTTGTCAATTGAAAATGCACCTAATAATTAATGTGGTGAATTCTGTTTCATATATGGGTTTCCAAATCCATCTTGTTTTCAATGTAGTGGTGTGTGGTGCTACTTTTGGAGATGATTTATTGTTAAATTATTTTTAAGGCCTTTTTGGATAGTCTTATGAAATATGTAGTTTTTCTTTCCATTGGAAATGGTTTTCTAATTGATTTGATAAATGCTCGATTGTTTCATTGGTAATGTCCCAGTTTGAACTTTTGAATGGATTTTTGGGAAAACCCATGATGGGTTGGTTCTTTAACCTCATCGATTGATCAGGGGACGAGATAGTCCTATGTATGGGACCTTCTTTGTATAATTATTATTATAAGGCGAGGACTATCAAGAGGTGGCTAGGGTGGTTTCTAGTTGTGTTGTGTATTCAATTATATATTTTTGGGTTATTATTTGAAATGTATGGAACACCCTCTTTAGAAATATATATGAGAACCTATCCCTGAAAAAATGTTTACTGAGAATGATTGTGGCACTAATTTAGAATACGCAATGCATAGTGGCCCTTAGTATGGAAATTTATCTCCTATAGTATTTTACCCCTCAATTAGGCTTGGTAGGGAATCACCAAGCGTTTGGGCATTATGACATCATCTAGAGTATGCATACCATCCAGATGAGTGATGGGGAATATATGTACACCCACATACATATATATGTATGTATATATGTATATATATATATTTATCTTCCCTTCAAATATTCCCACACAACAAGGGTAATATGTTCAAAGGATTAAGGGTATATATATGTATGAGAATGTATGTGTGTCCTAGTGTGGGTGTTTTTTTCCCTCGGAAGCTTCAAGAGCCAATGTGTCCCAGCTTGTTCTGTTTTCTTCTATGAGGGTGGTTTGCCTATGCATTTACCTTTAAATTAATGAATTAAATTTTTCTTGTTTTTTACACTTTTATTTTATACTTGTTAGTAATTTATGTATTTAAAAATAATTTCTTGTTGAGGAATAAATTAATACCATATCTATTTGACTTCTATGAAGTTGTTTTATTAAATATGATTACTAATTTTTTTGATGAAATTCTCCCTTTGGCCCTTGAAAATGCACTTCATATTTAAAGTGGTGAATTGTGTTTCTTATGTGGGTTTACAAATCCATATTGTTTTCAATGTAAAGGTGTGTGTTTCTACTTTTGGAGATGATTTAGTGTTAAATGATTATTTATGGCCCATTTGGATAGGTTTATGAAAAATGTAGTTTTTCTTTCCTTTGGAAAAGTTTTTCTAAATGATTTGATAAATTCTATAGTGTTTCATTGGTAAAGGACCGATTTGAAATTTTGAATGGATTTTTGGGAAAACCCATGATGGGTTGGATCTTTAACCTCATCGATTGATCATGGGAGAAGAGAGTCCTCTTTATGGTACCATCTTTGTATAATTATTATTATAAGGCATGGACTACCCATGAGGTTGTTGGGGTGGTGCTGAGTTGCGTTCTATGTTCAATTACATATTTGGGGATTGTTATTTGAAATGTATAGAACACCCCCTTGGAAACTATATATGAGAACATATCCTAGAAAAAATGTTTACTGAGAATGAATCTTTCACTAATTTAGAATACGTACAGGATAGTGGCCCTTAGTATGTACTTTTCTCCCCTCTAGGATTTGACCTCTTAGTTAGGCTAGGTAGGGAAACACCAAGAATTTGGGAATTATGACATCATCTAGAGTATTCATACCATCCATATGAGTCCCATGTATTAGTACATTATGTTCACATTTTCATTCCTCCCCATGAAACTTGTTTTATACATGTGTGAAATGGATTATGATTATGATTTGTTTACATTATAAATGAAACATGTAGAAAAAATATATATTTATAGATTTTATTTCAAACCATAAATCAATGTTTTCTTTATTTAATGAATGTGCATTTGGAATAGATTAGTCGGGACTATGTACTATGTTTTAATAATAATGCCTATAGTGTTTTATTCTTGTTAGTTTTCCTTCCGGGGACTAGCTTGGGTTCTGATCTCCTTGGGTGATGTTTGGTTTCAGTATCGGAGAGTAACCCATAGGGTTACATTGAGTCTTAGTCGTAGATATGTTAGCCATGTTTTGATCATTCATTCTATTCATATCATTTATTTATCTAGTTTTATTTTTTTCACCATGGTTTATATATTTATCATTATAGGAAAAATCATTCCCAATGATTGAATATATATTTTTCTTCTTCACATTTCAGTTTTGACTATAGTTCTATTATAAACCCTATATTTTTTTCACATGTGGTAATATTCTACATATTTAATATTTTTATTTTAAATCACCTACTGTTATGCATTGATAATGTTAGTTTTATTAATATAGATAAATTAGGAAATTGGATCATATTATATATATGAATTTTATCACTTATCACAAGCCCCTAACCTATAGATGTGGCCTTGTTGAAGTTGTGGCTCAAGACCGATTGGGTCGGGTCACAGAAAATCTGCATCACTGGTTTTTCAGTCATTTTGATAATATTTGGAATATTCCCCTTATATGTAATTTCTTAGGATTTGAAGAAATATTTTCAATGATTTTTTTTGTGTGGCATTAAGTCTAGGGAATCCATTATTGGTGTGGAGGATGTCATATCCATTCACTTGGACCATGACTGCCATTCTGTCACCTCATAAATCCTACACATTAGTCGAAGCGATCAAATGGTACATGAATCATATATGTTTGAGTCTGTTGAATTTGTATTTTTATCCATCTCCCCATTATATATAAATATATAGTATAATCATTCGATGGTATTCATAGATTAAAATTTTTGGATGCCTCCCATAAGAAAACAATACATGTTAGTGATTTATAATTATAATAATGATCAAATGAGTGATGTGACCATTTTTAAATGTTCATCTTCTATGATTGTTATTCTTATTGATGGATAGGTAGTAATACCTCCACCAATCCACTTGAAGATTGTACCTTTATGGTAGACTGAGAATGTGCACACACATCACAAGTTATTGAGCCATATTCCATTGATGTTCCATGGTTATCTCAATCCTCAAGAATATGAGGATTGGATATAATAATTTTTATGAGTTTCTGGGATTATCCGGAGAAAAATGATTTTTTGTTTCTATTGTTATATATAATTTTCCTTAGAGAAGTTGTTCATTATTGGAATCATAATACACATATTCCCGATAAGTCGATACTCTCTTTTCTCGAAATCCATCAGTTCTTCTATAAGGATTACTAACACTATTTCCTAAACATGGTATAAAATCATGAGCCTATTATGATTTATAAGGTATGGATAATATAGTTTCAGTACACATTAAGTTTCACATGCCTTATTTGAGACTCCAGCGATTTAATTTGGGATTGATACTTCTGAGAAACGTAGTTTAAGCAGGGACTCCATATCGATATTTGGAGTAGTGTGATGTCTTGGTTCAATCCCATCTATTCGGGGGTGTTGTAGTGGGTGTGGGTGATTAATTGAATCAATTTAATTATAATCCATATAGTTTGAGGTAGAAGTGTTCATTACATAGCTACGTTGTCTTTTTTACCAAGATGAAAAAATTCTATATGATCCCTATGCTAGAGATCCTTTAAGGATCAATCTTGTACACTTGGTAATAGGAATCATAGGGGACTAGGTCATCCATGAGAGTGGTATTTGTATGCATGTGATGGGTAAGGTAACATGTACCATGTCTACCCGACACGACGTGTTTATGAGTAAAAATAGATAGATGATCAACCACCATAGTAGAGACAATTCCATGATTAGGGTACTCCTATGTGAGGACAGAGTTACCCCATGGGAGATAGAGATGGGATTTGAAGAAGTGGGACTGTAGGAGAAGGAAATTTTTAGGGCGGATTAGTCGATGTGAACCTTCCACCACTACATTGATTCGAACATCCATCTCAGGGAGCTAGCGGTCTAAGAAAATACAACATTAGTATATAATTTCTCATTTCCCAATGCCACACAATATCATTTAAGGTTTGATAATTGATTATTCTAATTTTACTCAAAATTATTATACATAATTAATAGTAATTCCTTCATCCCTATAATATTGATGGAATGGATAGATCTACCATTTTGGGCTTTTTCCTAGGTGCATCATCTTGAGGTTCCAGATAGAAACACACACTTCTATCTCAATTTTTTAAAATAATGTGATCTATCAATCGGTTTATAGTGGTTATTATGGGACCTTATAGTTATAATTAGGTTAAAATATGTCTTTATCTTGGGTATGGATTGTTTTCCCATGGTATGGTTTTCGATTAAAAATTAACATTGATGAGTGAGATGCATTCGCACAAATGGGATGAGATTATTATTTTTGTTAAAGAGAGATCATATAGCACGAGGACTGTGTTTTTCATGCATGAGGATGTTGGTAATCAAAAATAATTTATAGGGTGTCTCTATTAGAGATACATGAACATTAGATATCTAGAATCGCATAGACTTCGAGTATTTTATGGACTTCATGCTCGAGGATGTTCTGGGATTACCTTTCAGTCATGAGATTGAGTTTTGTATAGTCTACGATCATGGAAACACCCTAATATCTTATGTAGAATATAATATGTCCCATTATAATATTCAAGAGCTTCATATAATGATGAATAACCTTCATGATAAGGGTTTCATCATACCAATTGTGCACCCCAATATTCTCTTGCGTTGTTCACGAAAGCGGTGGAAAAAAGCCTGCATCATTTTGTAGAATATATTTACCTGAAACAAGTCATGATAAGAACAAGTAGCCATTTCATAGAATTGATGGTATCATTAACAATTTATAAGGAATTATATTGTTCTAAAAAATAAATCAATTGAATGGATACCGTTAGTTGAGAGTTCATGAGGCTGGTATTCGGATGATGGAATCTTGATATCTCTACATACACCATGAGTTCTTGGAGATTTCCTTTGGTGTGATGAATTACAATTTCATGTTTATTGATTGGAAAAACAAAATATTCTAGCAATAATTTGACCGATATTTTATTATCATCATTAACGAAATACTCATATATTACGCGATAGAGGAGAGCATGTTGAGAACTCAAGGATGGTCTTATATTTACATTAGGAGCACGAGCTTTATGGTATTCACTCAATGTTATAGATATAGATTCATGAGTTTTAATTCCCAGGGAATGCAATTTTTGACAATGGATTAGTTGTGGACTTGGTAATTATTGATGTAGTTATTTTTTTCGGATCCGACCAAGATAATGTATTTGTTGCATCGTTTTCATAGGTCGGTGGGGTACTATAAGAGTTTTTGGGCCAACATCTTTAGGATTGTATCCCCTTTGACTACCCTAATATATAAAGGCGAACCTATTACCTAGGTGGAATAGTTCAAGAGATCCATAAAGGATTTGAGTCTTATACCGATTATTGTTTCTTTTTTTATAATACAAACGGTGTGCCTGGAGTATGTTGTGTATTTGGAATAATTGGGAGTTGGGCTTGATTGTGTGTTGTCCAAAATACATGTATTTATAATATATGGGTTTAGGTAATTGGCACCCCATTGAGTAGAACTATATAACACCCATCATGAGCTATTAGTTATATTATTTTCACTGATGATTTAAAAGTTCTATCTTATGGGAGATAACTTTTTAGTTTTCTTATACAACCTAAGTCCCTGGTATGTCATCAAACAGAGTGAATAGAATATGAGATAGATATGAAGGTTTAAATTCATTCAGAATTAAGACATCAAGATATTATATACTTTGGGGAAGGGAAACATGGAACAAGACTCCCTTAAAATGTATTACATATTTCCTTTCTTGCAAGGTGATTTGGATTAGTTGTATTCCTAACAGATAAATTGGTTGAGAATGAGGTGTCATCTTTTCATAAATCAAAATTGTTCACTCCTCCATCTCTGGAAAATGTGAGAGTGTCTTAATATAGAATCATAAATTGTGTGTTATATTTTGACCTTATATCCTCACGAGTTTCACTACATGTATTTCAAAAAGAAGATAATATATTCATCCTTATATAAGGACATATAGTGTTCACAGTCACGATGTGGGATGAGGTAAAGTGGGGGTTACAGACTTATCCTCTAGTTATAAAACCCATTTAATGGAATATGTACATATACCTTTAGTAGATTTTTTGGTGGGCCATTATGATATATTGAATGGTTGTGTTCATCCCTTAGTTCCTCACATGTTAGTATGAAAAGGAAGAGTATAACGTTCTAGATGGTTTCTTACAACCCCTTTAGATACATGAGTTGAAATGGGAAAATATAACATTAGACATTGTGAATGATATTTCAAGGAAAGTGATGGTCCATGTTTCCATTTTGTAAATTGTTGACCAATACATGAATTCAAAACACTTCCTTTCTATCTGTGTAACACCCCATGATTTCATAGTATATTATCTCTTCAAATGAATTCAATAACTTTTGCTACATGAAACACCGAGTTCGAGCAGAGCATGACTTACCAAACAAGCCGTTCAAAAATATATTATGAATAATATTAACATAATTTTAAATTTTATTTCTCCATATTATTTTATAATTCATATTATGTGTTTCATAGACATAATATAAGAACAAATTCATTTTTTTCATATAAAATAATTTTTTTTTAAAAATGAAATTTCACTGCCTTTTAATAGCGAACTTCATTTCAAAAAACCCAATAGTTGAAACTTTTATATATATTCAATTAAATTTAGTTATTTTTTGAATTGGGACATAAAAATTTAGTTTGGATAAATTTTTAGTACATTTCCGATATCTTTTATATCTTAATGAATATGTAAAAATACCAAATTTTATTTGAAAAAAACCTTTTAAATCCAAATATTTTATAGAGTGAAAGAATAAATTTCAGTTATTTTGAAGTATAATTAGATTATATTATTATTATTTAATATAATTTAAATGATTGGATGTAATCACACCTTCAAATTAGATATAAACAAGTTTCAATCTTTTGATAGTAATTATTTCTCAAAAACATGATTTGTTTTGACAATTGGATTTTTTTTTAAATAACCTCTGCCACATCTGTGTTTTGAATTTGGAAAAATGGATTCCATATTTGAAATTAGGTGGTCCATGTTTTGTATATAGGTAACTATTATTTTTAGTCATTATGAATATTTACTCCAATAAATATTTTATTTACAACAATTAATGGGTGATCAGGGAAATAAGGGTAAACCAATATTATTATTATAATATTAAATTACACTAAAATGTGTCTTATTATTATTTGGTGATACATTTATAACCATGGGAATCCTTGGTGGGATTATGGGGCCACATGTATAAAATTTAGTGTTATAATGACACTTTATATTAAATAATTTAATAAGATATGTAAATAATTTTTTGAGTCTAATGGCATCGAATGGATGCTAGAGATGAAAAGGATGGTAGGGAGAAATATGGATAATGTTAATATGGGTAAAAAGGATTTTCACAAATGTGATAATTGTAGAATGAATCACCTTGGTAAATGATTCAGGGGAATGGGTGTTTGTGATAATTGTTGGGAAGAAGGACACCATGTACGACATTGAAAGGATATGAAAATGGATTCAAATGTACAATCCTTCATCTACACAAAGTTGGGACACTACAAGAATCAATGTACCAATCATCAATGTATACCACAAATAATGTTATAGTAAAATAATCAAGTTATTAAATTAATATAGATAAAGAGTAATGACTATTATTCTTATGTTGATATTAAAGAATTTTGTCATTTGAGTGTTTTATCAATGATGTACTGGTTATAATAAATATGTTGTATATACTAATTTTACTTCAGTAAAATTTCATTAAATATTTTATTTAAGATGGTTCCAACAAAAATGACTCAATAAAAAGTTAATTTTTTTGTATAATATATAGATGTTGAAAATAAAAACTTTAATATTTTCTTTTACTATGGTCATGATTTTGGAATAAGATATGATTGATTTGGATAAATTATATTGGACATTATTGACTACCTTGGAACTAATTAATGATTTTTTATTCCATCATTTTTTGTGATTACATAATTTTTGGATTTAAGGAGTATATCCATAGTTATATGATTTACAGAAGGAACAAGGATGTACATAACTTTTAAAATATTATTTTCTGATAATTCAGTTTACATTTTATGAAAATACATGATGAATGTATTTACATGTATATTATGTGACCTTCCTTATAATGTTTGGACTGTGAGTTCAGACAGATATGTTGTGGATAAGTCTAAAGGTTGTAATATATTAAGATTCATATTGGATACTATTTTTATGGTTAGTGAATTTTGTAATATTATTTTTGTATTATCATAAAAATGACAACCCAGATGCCGTGTGACTACTCGTCTCATCTAGAAAGGTCGCGAGACATGAACTCACAACCGAAGGTTGAGAAGGATACATCACCCACCATTAGCCTACGTGATGTCATAGTTTGTATAATGTATCTTTTAAATATAATGACAACTGAATTATAAATTCATTATTTTTGGAACCCTATATGATATAGTATAAATAAAATAGTTTTCAATTATATTATATTTTGATGTGAAATATTCTTTTGTGGTAGGAATTAGTTGAAGGATGAGAATCTACATTTCAATTATTCTTTTTCCCACTAATTATATGAAAAAATTAATTCTTAAACTTTAGGGAAAGGATCTTAAAACCAAAAATGTGTTATCCTAATACCTAATGTTTTGTTGAACAGATGATATTTTGAATCATCATAGATTGATTTCCATGAGGCCCTAAATTTTACACATGTTTTTGATTGATGACCTCTATCAATCCCTATAAATATTTACATTTCTCCTTCAATAATGTGTCTTTAATTTCTACTAATGTTTTCCTAATCGAGATTGTAATTTGGGGGTGGATTTTTCATTTCACTTTTACTCTTATTAAGACTAAATTTCATTATCACAATTTTCGATGTGGGTTTTTCACAAAGGCATTTTTATTTTTTTATCCTTTTATTTGGAAAGAAAATTTTTTAGTTGTCAGAACACAATTTATAGAAGGAAGAAAGAATGTAAATACAAAATATTTCATTATAGGTTATCTTTTCATAGAAATTCAATAACACGCGGGACACGCAGCACTGAGTTTGAGTGCTCCCAGACCTACCAAACTAGTCGTTCAAAATGTGATTATGAATAAAATTAACTTAATTTTGAATTATAAATAATTCATATAATTTTAGAAGTAATATTAACTATTTCCTATAAATAATATAAGAAAATATCATTTTTTCTAGATAAAATAAGTATTTAAAAAAATGACATTTTACCGCATTTAAATGGAATCCTTAAAAAAAACAATATTTGACACTTTTATATATTAAATTTAATTTAAATAAATTATTATTTAGAAGAGATATATATAAATTTGGTTTAGATAAATTTTTGGTACTTTTCATATAACTTCAATATTTTGATGAATAATGAAAATTAATAAATTTGGATTTAAATTTTTTTTAATCGAAATAATTTGTAGTGTTAAATTATAAATTTGGTTGGTTTTAATGTATCATTAGATTATATTTTTATCATTTAATATAATTTAGGTCATTGGATGTAATTCAATGTTTAAACTGAACAGAAACAACAGTCAATCTTTTGATAGTTATAATTTATTAAAAACACATTTTTTGTTTTTAAACAAGAATTAATTTTAAATTAATTTATTCCTATTATGTGTTATGAATTTGTAAAAATTGTTTCCATATTTTTAATCATGATGTTAATATTGTTAAAAAAGATAAATTTTATTTTTATAGATTATGAATATTTAATTTAGTAAAAAGTTTATTTATTATCGTTAAAGGATAAAACTGGTAAATAAGGGTAAACAAATATTATAATTATAATATTAAATAACCACAACATGTGACATATTCATATATAAAGATAAATTTCCGATCATGGCCATCCTTGGGTCTATGGAGACACTTGATATTGATAGTGACACTTTATATTAATTAATTTAAAGTAAATACTAAAATGACATAAACATATATCTTTTTGTAAAACAATTTTTTCAATTTGTTATATAATTTTTCGTTTTGACTATAAATATTCATTTAAAAGCTAAAAATAATTAATACATCATGGTATTTTATTTATAATTTTTAGAAATAAAATAAGTAAAAATATTTTTCACACCATAAGGATACAGTGTTTACCTCATTAATGAATGATTTAAAGAAATTAGAATATAAATATTATAACAATATACAAAACCTATCCAATTATTATTGGGTAATTTTTTATCAAACATGAGTCATCTTGTATTCAATTTAAATTTTTTTTGGCCCTTTAAAATAGAAATTAATTATATAATAAGATAATAATTTCCAACCTTCCTAAAAATCGCATCCTCCCCCTTATAAAAAGCCTTCAACTCTAACCCTTTTATTACACCTCTAAATCCCCTTGTAACATCCATAATCCTACCAATTAAGCTCCATAAATCCCTATATTTCTCCAAAAATCCTTACCTTATGCATAATTCACTTAAATGATTCCTTTTGGTTCAAACCAAAGGTAGTTAACCGATTTAATGGTTGCATCTCCTCTTGAGTTCTTTTCTTTTTATTTAACTTCTCTAACACCCCTAAACACACTTTATTCATATCTTTTATAACAACAATAGTATCATAAATATACAAGGTTGTAGATATGAGAAGTAGTTGAACTACATTTACATACAAATTCTTCTAATGTGTATAGAACATAATGTTTCTGTGGATGACAAACAACTGCATTACAAAACAATTATTCTTCAATCATCTACTACCACCTCTTATAGCAGCCATTATGATGGATATGTATTTATATATGATATTTATGATATTTATTTTACCTATAATATTCATTAAATATTTTTTATCCCATACCGTTGTTCTCTTCATGTTGTATATATACGAAAATTTTATTTGAGGAAGTGGGGACTACCACCCCTTCAATGTGATTTGACTCATTCATACCATACATGGAACATATAAATGATGGTGTTGATAAACATACATAACATATATAGAATATTATATAATACAAGATTTATAATAAACTTATGTATTATTTTGTTTTATTTTCTTTTAAATTAAAAAATATGGAAGTAACGTTCGTGCGTATGTACAGATTACTGTCTCCATGAATACGGTGGGATTCATTTTCCATCGTAAGCATTCAAGAATAATTTTAATTTTCTTCTTAAAAATAATATTTAAGAACATAATATCATTATGAATATGAATCAAATACATCATATCCAAAACAAACTTGACTTATGTATCAAAATAAATAAAGGAAAACTAATTAGTTAACACCCGAAACAATGATACTACAAAAATATTATAAATAAAGAAATATTAGAAGATTGTATATGATATAATATTTATGTATGTCATTTTTTATAACATAATATCAATTATTTAACTATTATACAGGAGAGTAATATAACCTCAATCAATGAAAAGTAGAAGCTAATGGTTAATTCCTCAATCTCATTATTATCCAAGATTGTTTATATGTAAGTATTTTTGGATATATATTTATTATACATGTATATGTTTCATATAAGACTTTTCAAAATGATTCAGTTAACGTGCTCTATAACTAAAACATCATTTCAAATGTATTATATATTAATTATTCTAAATATATTTCATCAATGTCCATGTTCTCAAAATTGTTTTGATCATTTTTTATATGGACATGAATGTTTTAAAGTGTTCATTCCTTTTCAAAGATTCAATGTGGTATAAGACACTTTGATCCAAAAATATCATTCAAATGTCTTCGATTATAAAATTTTTGACTTTTAAATGATTTTCAAGAAAAATGGGTATTTCACTCAAAGAGTTAAACTAATCATTTTCAACTATATCAACATCATTTTCTAGATATTATTCTTGATTGAGGTTGATTTATTATAATACATTATTTCATATTGTTTTAAATGAGTTTTAATATTTTATAATGTGGATGTGATATTTTTATACCATTCAATGTTTCTGGCTGAAGTATTAAAATTTCTCATGTTAGTTTTCATACGAATGTTTATGTTATGTTTTGGACCATTTAATATGAGGAATTTATTGGACTCAGAATGTGACAAGTGTATCCCTCTATAGCTCCTCGGTGCATCGATAGGTCTCTTGAGACAATTAGATGTAGAATTGGTAAAGGCCTTTCCCAATTTGATATATGGTTTTGGCTGAGTCCATAATCATTTTTAGACGTATTGGCTGAGACCATGACAAAATGATTCATAATTTTCCTCATTATACATTCCCTCATTAGAAAAATATTATTTATGGTTTACGTTGTTATTAGACTAGTAGAATACCCTTTAAAATGTTTTTTATGGAATTATTTAATTATCTAATCTTCATTCCATAAAGTGTTCATGTTTATTATTTGTAAAGGCATGTGTTTTCAATTATTCAACATGCCTTACGTTTATGATATCTTCCAATGTATTTTTTACTCATATTGAGCATTTGACCTCACACTGGTCTTATGTTTTATTTTCCCAGGATCCCAAGAAGTGTTTTATGATTGATATACAAGGTTAAGCTAAGGGAACAATTAAATTATTAAATTATTATTTATTCTTTATCGTATTTAGAAATAATAACGTAACAATATGTATGTAATTTATTTTCCAAGACAACTAAACTAATCAGTCCTTCAAGACTTGTTTCCTTGTAATCGTGCCAATGTATTTAAATAATGCACTGACTCAAGGTAATTGGGGTCAGTGTGTTACAATCATATATTAGTTTTTAGTGGATATTTTTTGTACATTTACATATGATAGATAGTTATTATTCATTTGGTTACATAAACTAATATCTTCAATCGTGATGCATAGTTCACATCATGATTTTGGAGAGGCCTGTAAGAGGCATTCACGACACATATAAGGATGATTAAACCCTGCCATATATAAGTAAATGGGTAGACCAAATGTATTATCTTGGTTTTTTATGAAATGAGGAGGTATTTCATATTAGGCCTTGGTCAAATTTCGGAGGATGATGTTCCCTTGGTAGAGCTTTCATAAAAAATAGACAACACTCTACATCAGTATGCCAACATGTGAAGCCATTTACAAGAGGCCCATTAGTCCATCCTAGTACTAAAATTATATTGGTTAGAAAATTAGTATGGTTCAAGAGATTGTGATGGTGATGAAGAAGAAAGATTAGTCCATCCATGATAGGTTGAGGTTAGACCAAGGGTGGAATACATCATACACAGATCGATGTCATATTCTATTTGAGTTCGAGTTGGGAGACCCCATGTTCCTAATATTATCCACAACATGATTATATTGTAGATTTGGTGAAATATGAAATCTATAGAAAATGTTATTTTGGTTTTTTTGATATCAAAATGTAGTTTCGAGAGGATCTATTATACTTTGTCCTACACAGGCTTTTGGAAAAAGTTCACAATGTCTTTCAGGTGTTGTAGTTGAGGGGATACATGCAAGAACCCAAACATTTTATTGACTAGGGTGAACTAGAAATAAATGAAAGATACAATTTTTTTGATCCACCGGTGATGATTGAGGATTGGATGGAGAGTGACCTATGTAGAAAGCCCATTCATTTGATTCGTGTGGTGTGTGATCATGAGAATGTATAAAAGTGATCATAGTATCAGGAGATCCCGATGTAGGCTCATTGTCCTATTCATTTTTTTTTGTTATGGGATGATTAATGAAATGAATGATGAATATTATATACTTTTACCTTTTAAGAAATAATAATTATGTATATATTTTAAAATCCATGCACTTAGATGGAGTACGATTATAATTCCATGTCTTCCAAGAATTATGTTTGTGAAGATATTACATATTTTTTATATTACAAACATTAAGGTTCATAAGGAAATGGGATAACATTGAAATAGAATCTCATAGAATAAATTTGAAACCACAGTAGATTATAAAACCTGCGGTTTACATAATGGCATTCGTAAACTGGTCGGTGAGTAGTGTTCGGATAAAACTATCATTGGTGTTAAGTTCAGTTGGTAAATAAAAAAATAACCATTATTTATTAACATTATAAAATAACTAATATAAATCTATATATTCATCACTATTTAAAACCATCCATGAATATTTTCATAAACCCTATGATAATTTAGAGGACTCCATTCACCTCTCATTTGAGAACTAATAAATGAAAGTGAACCTATGGATCCATGAAGATCACCAACAAAAACATAATGAATCCACTACATAATTTATGTGTGTGGTCATAAGATAATAGTGACCCATACCAGGTAATACTCTTCAATTTTAGTATTTCATCAATGATTGATTAAATTGTTTGAGCATAATCATTATATTTCATTAAATACATCAGTTTCTTGACCTTTCATGTGCTAGTGTATCTATTTTAATTGTTTATTCAATTTTTCATCACCCTAGACATCCATTTTTGATATTTTTACAAAAAAATAATCCAATTACTATTAAATTTTTTTGGTTCTTTTCACCCCAATCATTTATCATGTTCTTTACCGATTGGCCTCTAAGGACTCAGTTCGACATTATCAGAATGGACATGGCATGATCAGACCCATGAATTCACAATGGAATAGAATGGGAAGGATTGATTAATGAATTGAAGAATAATTTAGATTATTTTTGGGATATGGTTTTATCTACCATGGATTTTTTGATCATCTAAGGTAGAGGTACCACTATGGGATAATACATGAGATGGCATGCTTAAGGCGTTATACTTGTGGATTTGGAATCAATTTTCCAGACACTAGACATCCATAGGAACTCAATCGAGTCATTCTGATTCATTTTTGATAGCTGGGAGTTGAGATCCAATGGATCAAATTCAGGAATGTATTTTCAGGTTCATATCGACGTTTTTGGAGAAATCATTACTACAAACCATGTTGTTTAGAAGAAAACTTGACATATAACCCAATGATTATGAAATCTTTGGTTATATGTGAGAAAAGTGTCACATGAGATGTGAGACCCCCACACACCATGTGACCCTTGTGATGGTGACCCAACATGTAATCATGGAGTACACCGTCATGGGTATGGATATGAACACATCATATTCTGAAGTACATAGACATAGAAAGGGATAATGGGAAAGACCTCAAGTGGCTCTGGACACCATGTAAGACTCTAACACGTCTATGTAGGGATACATGGTAAATTATCAATGTGATGGAAGAGAAAAAAACTAAGAGATTGAGTAATATTACACACCTTGTGGGTCCACCAACATGGATTGTGCACATTTATTCCATGTGAGGAAACATCAAAATCTCATATCTCATATTATTAGACATAGAATGTGGCCCATGATTTTTTAATACAATGTTCAATTCCATGAAACGCACAATGGTGAACTCTATAGTGTATTTTGAGATGCAGTGAAGAATTTTACATGTGGGAAGATTATTTTGGTGACACTCTACGATGGAAGTGGTCATGCAAGAACACATGCGGCTTTAGTGTTGTAGCCTTCAGAAGTGGAAGGCATATATTATATAACTATCTATATTGTGGAATCATCTTATAAGAATGTTCATGTTTCCTATATCTATTCATAGATTGAAACCATACTACTATGATAGGTAATGGTTTCTCAACCTATTCATTGAGGGGACTCTCGTGCATAGTTCGGGAATGGGTCATCAACCAAAAAAGTGGAACCCTCATAATGGGCAAGGAGTAGGTCCTCTATATATTATTATATTCGAACCCTATTATGAAATTAGAGAATAGGTCTTTAATTATAAGAATATCCCCCCCATATGGTCTATGAAGGGTTCCTCTACCAACAAGTAGAATTTCAGCCTTCGGATGGTCTGTGAGTTGGTCCTCTACTAATAATTAGTGTGCATCCATCTAGATTAGATGGGATTGGTCCCTTTGTCGACTACATGAGCAGAAGCTTCTATCATAGTAGGGAAAGGTTATAATATCTATACACATATTGAATCCCACCAATAATATTAGGGAATTTTTCATCATCTAAGAGATTGTACCCATTGGATGTGCAACATAGTGGTGATATGTGGTATGACATGGATATTTCTAATGTGTAGACGTGTGAGATGTTGGAAATTGATTATAGACTCTTGGAACCGATGTAACATTTTATGAGGATCGTTTTCCATATATAGATCCATTTTTCTCCTTCATTTTGGGTTCTTTGGTGTATATATATATATATATATGTTTTAGTATTTGTGATCTCTTGATTTAGGAAGAATAGTAATCTATCTATCATTCTTATAGTGTGTATTACTTCTCCCCTTAATCTATTGGTTTTTCCAACATGTTATGTATATACTCACTGAATTATTGTCTTTTCCCACATGTTTTGTGTCTTATTTAAATTATTGACTGAGCAATGGTTTCACATAAGAGCTTAGGGATACCCGGTGCAATGGACCACATATTGTAGTTGGATCTTTGATAAGATTATCCAGGATATTTCTTCATTTTACTTTTAATTTCATATCATGTTAGTGAAAACATTTGGATGCATGTTTATTTCCCCCCGTTACATTTCATTTTAACCTGTTATAATCTTGTACAACGTGGGTGTTTTTGTCAAAAATTGTTATATTCTAGATATTTCAACTTTTTATAATTAATCCATTGATATTTTTAATTTATATGGTTATTTTGTGGATAAAATTATATTAGGGAATGTAATCTTGTGTGATAAGTTCTGTTAAATTCTTTTCATTGTCCCCTCCCACCAACCCGTGGCCAATGGAGGTGGTCTTGGGGTTGTCTCGTCTGGATCCCCATTGGGTCAGGACAAGATATTATTGTTGATTAATACACAAAGAATGGTTCATGGAAAGATGAATATATTAATTAGTGATATAAAATAATTTATGTTACATGTAATATGACCCACTTATATAATTATTGATAAATCCATAAATTTTCAGCATGTTTGGGATGATGGTACTCATTGTAGGTTGGAGATGACTCACGTTATAGAGGAAGGGAAATATACATTGAGGTTTAGTCTGGGAGGTAACCATTCAATATATTCATATTTAAATAATTGGGATTGTCAATAAGTCTAATTAGTTATAAAATTTGGTACTTTTATGAGGAATTTGGGTTTCTGTCATGCAAGGTCCTTCACGCGAGATCAAACTATTAATGTTTTACAACCAACAAAAGGGAATTTTTTCTTTGAAATTTATTTTTATAATTCCATCTATGATGGGGGGCATATTCAGGAATTTATTGTAAATTGGTAGAATATATTTGATCATAATGTGGAAATAAAAAATATGAATTAATAAAGAGTCACATCTGCCTATAGGGATACATCTGCAAGATGTATAAAAAGGATGATGATGGATTTTCTATCCAAAAGAATAATTTCATACCTAGGAAATAATATTAACATCTTTAGCCTACTATGTTCACTCTTGAAAACCCCATTACATAAGAAAAGGTATATTATTATAGCATCGGAAACTCAAAATGATAACCCTCTATCTATTATATTTAATATGAGTGTAGGAATCAAATGAATTATAATTTTTCATGCCTACCATTTTTTATATTAATGGAAAAAGTAATTTTTTATTCACAATTATTTTTCAATCATTTTACAAGTATTGATTAATGTTTTTTATAATATTGATCTCTGATATTGACATATTTCTTACTTATGATTGAATATGGATATTCATCATATTATGGAATTCACTTCCATTATATCTATTGATTATGTAATGATCATACAAATAAATTTAAGGATTCATCATATACATTCACATTCTGAATCATCTTCACTAAAAAATTATAAATGGTTTATAATTATTTTCACATATAAATACTATTTTTTGATATCTTTCATTGAATCGTGATAACTAGGTTTCCATTGACTGATTTTTTGGGGGGGTTTTACCTAAAACATAATATATATATATATATTGTATATGATGTGTTATATTATGTGATTTCTATCTAGAATGAGTGATTCATATTTTCAATGGATAACCATTTATATATAATGGGATTATCATTTTTAGTGATGTAATTTTTAATATTATTTTTATATGATTCTATTTAAAATAGATATGAAACCTATTTTCATTCTATGTTTTATTTATTATATGATGATGTTTAATTTAAGTGGCACTGAAATGTACATGTTTTGATTTTTTCGGGCCTATATAAACATTTAGTGCATTAGCTAAATGACTAAGTCTCACGAGAAATGCATACATGAGTATGTTTTACTACCCATACGCATTATCACTGATTATGTGTCTCATGAAAATAATTTTATCAATAATAGTGTTTATAATAAATTTATTAGATATCTAGATATCACACATTAGGGAATCATGTTTATTGAATACTATTTCCAAAATGTTGTATGTATTACTTATTTAAATTATAATCTTAATTTCCATGATATATTGTTATGTTATTCCTTATATAATTCAATGATATATGTACAAATATTTCTTGGTTATAAATTTATTATCTATATTGATTATACCCAAATACTCATACTATGATCACCAATAATCATTGATTCTCTTATTGATTATGTTTACCATTATGGAACATCTAACGTCACAACAATATTATGATTAAATTTCCCCAGGTTAATAAGATGAAAAAGTAGGAAATTTATATATGAATATCATATGTGGATAATTAGTGGGAAATATTTAGGATATGTAATGAATTATAAATGGGGGTATTTATTAGGTAAAATAACTTCCAGTTTCAAAATTCAGGGGTTTTGTAAGATAATGTTTTGAATACATCTTTTAAAATATAAAATAAAATGGATTTGTAAATTTATTCTATTGAAAGAATTGTTAATTTTATGTAATTTAAAATTTCATATCCTTAGGGTGGAACACATCATTGAAATATAAGAAAAATTTTATTTACATCAACTTAAAAGATGTTTACTAATAATATATGAATGATATTTTAACAGTCTCTACTACACATATTTTAATCAATGAAACAATAATGTTTTAATCAATGAATTTCATTGATTAAAATTTCAGATTCATTTATATCTAGAAGGCCCATGAATATAACAATATAACTTATTTCAAGGAAACCCAGGTGATATATCACCAACATGTAATTCAATTAAAATTAAAAAATTCATACCTAACATATCAACGCATCATGAACCGTATCACCAAGACCTATATGGTAAAAAATATAGCTTAAAATCTGGGTGATTAGGTGTTCATGTCTCATCAATTATGTGATCTGCATCATAATATAGAACCTAGCTTCATCAATCAATCATGATATAACTTAAGAATACCCATAACATAACTTCTGATGTGATATCAATGATGTTCCACATTTTTTTGTCAATCACATAGATGTTAATTTCCATCATGAGATGAAAATAACATCTATAGCATTAAAAATTATAAAAAATAAATTTGTTACAATCCTACATATACTCCTCAACAATCTAAAATACTTCACAACCAACCATATTGGAATGATTTTTTACCCAACAAAGATGATTATGAACTGAGTAAATTATTTATCAGATGAATATTTTAATAAAATCATTGAAATCACAATTATATTATTTTGAGGACCCTCGATATTGATGTTACGAATATATGAAATGCTTACCATTTTATATATTTTGACATTAGAGCATTTGAGTTGTATAATGTTTTTGTAAATTAAAGATGAATATAATTCAAAAAAATTCTGATGTCTAATCATAATGATGAAAGAATATAAAAATCAATTATCCTAATTTGAAAATAATTTCCCACCCATATTCTACACATTATTGAATCTGATACAATACATGTGTCATCACATTTTATATTTTGACACTATCTTATAAAAACAAATACACATACTAAATCATGAATTTCGAAAAGGAAACATGGAATGATGGTTGATCATATTGTAGTATTTAAATATTTATTTATTGTAATTAAGGTATATTAATGTGTAGGTGTTGGAATAAATTCTCGTAGAACACCCAACCATAGAATTACCTCTATTATATAGTGATTATCCTAAGGAATTAGTTTTCCCTATAAATAACACTCCAATTAAGATATATATATATATATATATATATATATATTGAAGAGGAATTCAGAACCATCAACGGTAGATGTGAAGAAAATAAAAAAATGAGTTAAATTAGTAATTATTATATTATCTTTATGGGAAATTGTTATTATATATTCCTTCTCTATTCCCAAACAATTCACCAATAATGAAGTACAATACCATACCATCATTATAGTTTTATTGATTACTATATAAATAAATATGAACATTTTGAGAGTCGTAGTTGATTAAATGTTTATGGTCAACAAAATTAATCATGAATAAATATTTTTTAATGATGAACAAATAAATTTTATTGGTTAAAACCAACTAAAATTGGTATAACACATTCTAATAAAAAACCATATCACATATGTCATTAAGTGAATTTTCATTCTATTACATTATATAATGCAACATGAATAACATGGGATCTGGTATAGTATGAAAAATATTTTTCATCTCTCAAACACGGTAGAGATCTCATTTCATGGGATATGAGATAAAATTAATTAATTAAATTATCATTACCACTATTCATACTGACACACTATATTCAATATGTAGTTTATCTATCATATATATGTATAATATAATGGATTTCATGTTTTGTGGAATTATTCCATCAGATCATTATGAGATATAATATATCTGATGAAAGGTAGTAAACATCATTTTTTATGATTTTTAGAATTATCAAAAACACATATATATAAGTAAGAATTTCATAGATCACTCCTAAAAATAAATGGTATTGGAAAAACTATATATGTTATTAGGATGTTCATGATGGAAAATTGCCTTCTCATCAGTCTGAATGGATGAGAAACCCTAAAATCAAGATGAATGGATACATCTACACACTGATGATAAAAAACTAATCTATAATTAAAAATTAGAAAGCAATGAATTCCAAAAAAAATTCAAACATAACCACAACTATTTTTGAATTAAACTGTATAATATTTCACATTTCTATAGAGGGAATACATTTTATGGGTAGATATTCATATATATATACTGATAGTTATTGTATATCATAATTTCTGTTACATTTTCCATAATTAGTCCAAACATATATACCACATAGACGTCAAAATGATCATTATAATCAATATTGGTTTGTAAAATACCAAAACTATGTTAGGATATTCTCAAATAATATTTATGGAGAATTTCACCAGTCTTAATTCTTATGAACTGAAATGTACATTTGATCAGTTAATCAGTTTTTACAAAAAAAAAATCCCATAGCTATACATAGGTGAATGGATAATATAGTCTTTCAACAATTTTTTTAATATAATCATGAATATACTCTAAAAGGACCTGAAGTTTTTTATTGGAAAACAATAGTATTATTTTTGGGCTTACCACAAAACCACTCATACTATTACACAATTGAACCAATATTTTCTAGTATATGGAGTATTGGTTGTCATATAAATCGATAAACAACTTTATTAACTCGCTTTATAAATCAATAATATTTTTTATGAACATCAATTGTTTTGGGATAAAAAATATGAGATTAATGACATGATGTGAAAATGTTGTGCATAGTAATCAACCTAGAAATTATGGAGAACTGAGCCGATTGAGAATTTAATAAGAATGTTTCTCTCAAATCATTAAAATAAGAGGAATTTTATTAAGAATATAAATTACTCAAAAAAATAATCTTATGGAGACTGAACTAATGTGAGAGTTACTACATGCGATACTGCTTGTCTACTTTGATAAAATTAATTCCAAGATTACAATGGATGAATTACATATCCCATCTATCATTAATTGATGTGTTTCCCAAAAATTCAAATAATAATTTTTCAATGATATCAAAATCATAGTTTTAAATAATCATAAACAATATGAAAACATCATAGACACATAATGATTAAATGTATTTCAATGTCCTAAATGTAATATGATAATCTACATAACCCATGAATTATATGCATGATTAAAAAATATCCAGAATACATTACCTTATTGTAGGTTGAAAAACATCATGATATATATTATATATTCTTCCAATGAGTGGTCTTCATAAAAATGGGTTAGATTTATATAGCCTTCATTTATAACACTAAGATTGAATATAATGATCATAGTGGACCTAGTGGAATACACAGATTTGAAAAATAGAGTTAAATCAGGACCATGGCTTGGAATACCAATCATAGTCCCATGAAATTAATCATCATGGTGTTATGGCCCATAATTTCCTTGTTTTAATATATATGGTAGTATATATTATACTATATTTATCTTCATTGGGGTTTCATATATCTATTATGTCTCATCATTTTTACTAATTTACACTAAGATAATGTGATATAAGATTACCACAACTACATCTTTCATTATTTCTAATAAATAGGGATATAATTTATAACATGATCACATTACATGGGAAAAGAAAAAAATTAAAATATACCATATTCCCTCTCCATGCATGGTCTCCTTTTTCTACTCATGTCATGTTATATTAGGATCCATACAAAGAATAAAAATTCATCATGTATTAGAGAAATATATACATTGATAGTAATTAATAAAAGACAGATATTGACACCAAAACCACTTATACAGGGACAAACTATTTATAAATACAAATTTAATATATCATCTTCATATTTGGATCATCTAAATTCACACCATATTTCTATTTAAATGGTATATGTACAAGATAAATCCATCATATAATAAAACTATTATTTAATGGAATAATACCTCCAGAAAAGGGTTCTGTATTTTTTAAACTATTTAAATGTTAATATAAATGTATTTTTTTGGTGTTATAGTCTTAGAATTGAAAAATAAAAGAAATACACCGCTAAGACTCATGAATATAAAAAATAAATCGCATGGTCTATATTTCATAATAATAATATTCATGGAATTTGAATGATCCTATAAAAATAGTCAATTTTGAGTAACCAACATTTTTTGATTGTATATCATTGATCGTGGTTCAAATATATATGTGACCATTAGCTACAAAAAAATCCTGATGCATGGGTCAATAGTGAATATACAAATCCAACCATTATACTTTAACATCTAAATAAATGCCACAATGATTATAAATTATTTTATTATCCGTGGAAATATTATAAAAAAATCATTAGTCAAATTAAAAAATCATTATATAATGATGAAATATGAATGATTACATTTGTAACTAAAAATATTATGGTTCATTAAAGCTATCTATTGAATTATTCCCCATGATAATGAACAAATTAACTAGTTGTGAATTAAAAGAAAGTCATTTTTGTGGGACACTAAAAATCATGTTACAAGTCTTCATAATACGTTGTTTAAATATAAAAATTATGTTTCTTATCCTTCTTGGACCGAAGGTAAATATATTGGTATTTTATATTTGATCAACCATCCATTACATAGCTACTATATACTTGTAATTGTGTACATCACATGGGACACTAAAATAAGATAAAATTTATCCATTATCCAAATATTATTTTGGTTTACGCTATAAATTTTCATATTTTAAAACAATGAATATTATTTCTATTTATATAACCACATAACCCCATATGATTCAATCCTAAAACATGACATAAAAATGACTGAAACCATCAATTGATACAATTCTATATTTCGACTGTAATTCAAAGGAACTCGGTATGGATTGATTCTAGTAGCTTCTAAATATATAGTTATATCTTTATAATAAGTTCATACCCTATCTATATATACTAATCAACATCCACTAATTTATAATCCTAAAATGAATAAATGATTGTTAGATAAATATTTAGATGTTTCACCCATATAATGGAAGTTTATTATCATTGACTCACTTCTTATATTAGGTATTTGAATATCTATAAACCATTTATAGTTATCAGTAACGCGTCTATCCAAATATATGGGACGAAACAATTTTCTAATGATCATTAGTGCTACTATGTTCCATCCTTCTATATAATGTAATATTTATCTAGTTGAAAAAATTCCCCCAATATCCATTAATGTATGAAAATATCATTTACGAACCATTAATTTGAATATTGATCAGTGGAAATACATATCATTATTAACCTATATTGAATTGAAAATTCATATAGGTATTGAAATACTGATTTCCATTCCAATATTATTATTTTTGCCACATTCTATCATTAATGTCTTTTTATAGAATTGTATCACATCCTAGTATATATGTTCAAACTACCAAGAAATTATACTTAGCACACCCCATTATATGATTCGACATAATATCATTAGGATGTTCCACTCATGTTAGGATATTCATTTCCCAAGATATATATGATACTTCACTCATTTTTTTTAAATCTAATGACATTGACCATTAACAATATGCATTCCAATTGGACATGTTGTATGCTTTCATTTATATCTTATTCATAACCAGGTTTTTTTGATCCATAATTACCTAGAAATATCTTGTTAATTGATAAAATATATGTGATGTTAAACCCAAAAAAAATCATGGTTTTGTTCCCTTATAGAAAAGAGACTAATTGCACACATTACATGACCTCTATTTTATCAATATAAAAATACACAAACTATATTAGGTGTAAACCTCTATTATTGAAATGTAATAAATAATATATCATAAAATTTAAATGATGTTGTTTTATCATTGGAAACTAGTATAATTAAAATAAGAGAGATGGAATATCTGTTGTGGATCAAACTATTTATTTATATTAAATGTTAAGGGATTATAACTAGGGACACGAGACTAGGAAAATGTTACATAAATTTCAAGATGTTTCCCATAAACATATATATTTTTTCTTTAATTTTTGGTTTATCATATTTGGATGATAAATAATTATTTGGTGGCTTCTTTCTAATAAGATTAATTCATTCATCAAGAACATGAAACATAGAAAATAATTGACAACTATCAATAAATAGTGTATCAAATTGAAAATGAAAAGTCAATTTTTGTAATGTACCTTGGTTCCATAATTATATTTACATACAATCATTGGAGTGTTTATATTATATAAAATTTTCCTAAATATTTTTATTCCCAAACCACAATATTATAAATCATTTCTTCTAAATGTGGTTTGTGGTGATCACTTTTATACCAACCTATATCCTCATAACTTGATTAAAATGTCATAAGTCATGATTTAGAAAACACAAGATCCAAAAATCAATGTGTTTCTAAATTTAATCTATGATATATAAATTTAAACAATAAACCAATTTGGATCATTAACGTGACATTAAAAATTTCTTCCACTATCAATCATCTTTTCATAACATTTAATTGTATGGAATGCTCATCCACGAACCCATACGATAAATTTAGTTCACATATTAATAATGATATTTATAATATCTCCCAGTATATTTTTTTGGTAGTTTCTAAATTTTACATAAACTTTTATTGATAACCATAAATTTCTAAAATTATAAACATCACCCAAAATCCAAATTCAATTTAAAACACCCTATCTCAAAAACCATAAATTCGCCTAGTAAAAAAATTAAAATTCAGTCATGGATTTAATATAGGTAAATGAAACATTAATTCCTATTCCACCAAACCTAATCAGGCCATAATATCTCAAACTACATTCCATATTGAGCCATGCACTTGACACTGAATGTCAATACCCTGATGGATATAGTCCCTTGGTGGTCAATACATGATGTAACCCACATGAACAACACACATCACAATCATGGAATATATTATTTATAACATCAGAGAGAACCACCAACCAAAAACACTAGAGGATGAATTGATTCCCATTATCATTGTCACTAGAAATCCACACAATGGCATGGAAATTATATAGAACATCAATCATAGACATGTTAAAATATAAAGAATATATATTTATTCATAAAAATATAATCAATGAACCATCACCAAATGTACCCCGAGAATGGGGAAAGGCTTCTATAGGTCATGCCTCTTGGAACACCACATTGATCTTGCAAACACTGAAAAACTACTTATAGTCTAATGGTTCTGGTCAGCCTAAGAGAGATAAAATCATATGGAATCTAGATAAGTGAAATAAAAAAAATACTTCAACACAAATCCAGAAACATGTGAGAACCATCATCGAATCTTGAAACAATTATCTTCCAGCCATCACCATTGAAACAAAATACCAGTATGATAAAATGTGAAATGAAAAATAAAAGAGAACACCATGTGATCCAGAATTGGAGAGGAGGTCCAGGAGAATCAAAGATGGAGAGGAAGAAGTATGTAGAGGAAGTAACCCCATATCACATAATCAGAGAGTCTAACATGAGAAGGAATCACAATATCGATAAACCAGGAAGTGAAAAAAGAGCCAAGGTATTTAATAGAATCACTGTCAAAAGGAAAAAGAATAACATTAGATTAAATAGGACTCTCCTTCACTCAGGCATGAAACTAGAGACTCAGGGGAGTAAAACTTGAGGGAGTAATACATAATAGAAGGGGGGGAGACCTATAAAAACTTTTATAACATAATTGATACTTTATTCAAATTAGTTATTTATTTTCCCTTTACATATGGATTGTATAATTTTTTTTCAATGTAATTAAAACTATTACCACATCAACATATAGGGATAACTGTCATACATAAACTATCATATCACACACAAAAAAGAATCATTAAAATATACTTCATCTAGTAATCGATGATTCGAATATTTTCATTACAATAGGATATATATTAATTTAATATTCACATATCTAATATTTTTATGAAATGGAAAATGATTTTATTATTTTTTTCGTTCACAAAATACAATGTTGAGTAGTTTTCTTCACACGATACAATAAAAAAAGAAACCACAAAAAATTATAGTGATAAATCATTACAAAACTATAAATATATAAATGTTAATTTATCATTAATCTTACATTTATTAAACTAAATTTTATAAGATTACATAAAACTTGATCAATAAAAGATCAAATTTTCTTAAAAATTGTATCCATGATTTATGCATTCCAATATTAAAATTAACATTTACCACCTATAGAAATTACATTATATAATTTTTTTCCACAAATGGTATCAAAATTATAATATTATTTATAGTGAATATTTCATTTTTATGAAAAAACAATTCACCATGTTTACTTTTATTTTCAATAAAAATGGTAAGGGGTTACATTAGTTGATTTTTTCAAAAAATAAATTAACATCTATATAAAAAATTAGAATTATTTATATTTAATAACGAAAATATTTATTCACTAATCAAATAAATTAACATATTAAATGGTATTGAATAATAAATAAATGTATAAAATAAATTACAAAAACAATTATGTATTTGATGTTTTTATTTATAAGTAAATTTTACAAAAAAAAATAGATTAAAAATATTCAATACATATATTTGTTAATTTGAAATCAGTTTGAAGTTTTTTTCATTATGTTATCTATAAAAGGTAATTACCACTTTAAATATTACATAATATTATATGATTATGAAAACAAGAAACAAAACCTGGGTAATATTGTTTATGAAAACCATAATAATATATATTTTTGAATAACATTTATTGGTTTTTAAATTCATGTGTATTTGAATAACCATACTTGACTCACCCTAGTACTATGTGATTCCATCTCTAGGGATCACCTAAAATCATTTTCCAAAAAAATGATTCTTGTTTTCACCTAAATGTGGGGTTAAATTATATGCATTTCAGGGATATCACAACCTCTACGTAACTATTTAATTTTTAGTAGAATTAATTTAATTACATTCCTATGGAACCATCATCCGAACTAATTATAAAAATAATAATTTAATCAAATTGGTATTATTAATATAATTATATGTTATTATATTAATTTTATATCTATTATATATCTCTTTCTCATTCATTGGGAAATGAAATTCCACCCATGTTATATGTCGACTACCACATCCTTGAAAGGGGATTATCATCATTATTCATATATATTCAATTATTTTCCATAAAATATGTCTACTAAATTAATGTTATATTTAATCCATGATTAAAATCCAATTATTATAAGGTATTCATCATATTGATGTCAAAATAATTAATAATATAAAACTTTTGTGTTTGCTAAAAATTAATAACCAATGATTTTTATAAAAATTAAATTTATAAATAATAACTATATATATCATTAGATGAAAATATTGAAGTATATATGATTATAGAAAATATATTCCAATACCATTATTATTATATATATTATTTACATGAATCAATATAAATATAAATTCCATTTCCATTACATAATACATAAGGAATATTATAATTTACTACCATTCGATGAGGAAAATTAATAATCTATAAGAATATGAAAAATGATTAATAATTAATGTTGAATATCAAGGGAAATATATATGAAAATATGATTAAAAATATTACTAATTTATTATTATTATACAATATATCAGGATATTTTTTTTAAAAAAAATTGAATGAATGGTCATGGTTTAATTCCAATTTTTTATGTGGATTTTTAATGAATATACTGTAGAGAAAAATACGTAAACATATTTTCTAAATCCATTAATAACTTTATTTTCACCTAATTATTCATAGAATTTTACATTCCCTATATAGATTAAATTTTCCATGAATTATTCTTCTAATTTGATACTTTTAAGTTAAACTAACCCATGTGTTCTCTTTATTGAGTACTCTTCCTTTAATATATACTTATTTAATGGATTATTATATATATTTACATAAATATGATACAATGATTTATTTATATCATGTTATAATATTATAATTTCTTTTAATTTTTTTTTTAAATTTAGTAATTTAATATTTTTATGGGTTCCTTATTAATGAATAATCATTAATTATGTTTTTCCATGTGAATATATTCATTAAAAATTTTAAACATTATTATTTATAAATATTCCATTAATTTTTTTAATAATAAATTTTACAACAATTTTAATTAAAAATCACATTGAATAGAGGTTCATCATCTTATATTTTATTTGTATTTATCTAATTATCATAAAAATGATTGTGAATATATATTAAAAACTAATTATGTCCAATTATTTACTCGAGGGAAAATTTTATTATGCTACAATCTATATTCAATCTATTTATGTTTTATAAAACTCTATATTGATGTATTGGTGGAACACATTGACTTTTTTAATGATATTTATATAAATTTAGAATTATTAATTATTTCAGGTTCTTGAATAACATTTATTCATGATTTTAGTAATATTATGGGTGGTAAAAAATATTTATATCATTAATTAATTATTTAATTCATGATATTTGAAGAGTTTATTTGGAAAGGTCGGAATAGAATTCATTATGTCATATTTTTTAGTAGGATGTAAAATTATTTTTAGTACACTATTTTACAACAAACAAAAACAAGGTTCATAGTCAAAAATGAAACTCTTTCTATGGTTGTTTATGTGTCACATTTATATATTTTGAAATATACTCGTGTAACGATATCTCGAATTATAATTTATTCACAGATCCTTTAAGCATTATTTATGATTTATGTTAATTATTTATATGATTGTTTTATCTAATTTTTTAGCTCATATCCTATAATTTGTTTTGTTATTAAATAATAATTTTCTTTTTCCCATTAAAGTTATTATGTTTTTATCATTAATTTTTATCTATACAAATCTTATATGCTAAGCCATTACTATTTTTTCTATATCGTGGTTATTTAGAATAATATTATATATTCTATACCTATTATTTATATTTTATGTATATATTTATGGATGATGATTTTGAAATTTTAAAATAATATTATTATATATATTTTCATTCATAGAGGTAAAAATTTATGTTCTAGGAGAAATTTATGTAGAGATCAAATCAATATTCATGTAATATAATGAATTATGAATGTATGTTTGCTTGAGACACTTTTGTGGTTATGGGGGTGGGGTTTTGTTATTTTTGGTTAATTGATCACTTTTTTGGAAGATTAAGAGTAATAAATTATGATAATACTATTCATACATCTAAATACTATATAAAACTTGTATTTTTTGTAATGTCAAGAGTACATGGATTAAAATATATTAAATACCAATCAGAAATGAGAAATTGGGATGAAATATATCTAATAGATTTTCCTATGTATTATAAAAATGAAAAATGATGTTTGGGTATATTGAAGATCATCACATAGTTAATTACATGTGGTCATACCTGGTAAACAAGTTTGACACACCCAAAGAATCAGCACTATGTAATTCACCTAAAATTAATGATCCATTACAAAGGATTTTATTATCCTTATCTTTAGATGTCGTAATGGAAATAAAGAAAGGATTACCATTATTGACACACATTAATTCATATGTTAGTGTATATAAATTGATTATGAATTATTTTTATTTTATGTTCAAAGTATTATTTCGATAAATTAAATTATTTATTTATTTCTGTACAAACATTTAATATATTTATGTAATGGATAGAGAATAAAAAAAATTAGTGATATAATTAATCTAATGGTATGTGGGTTTATTATCTGAATTATAAAACAAAATATATAGTGAAAGAGTTTAAAACCATGTGCAAATGAACATTAAACTCTCCCATGATAGGAATAATATAATGAATAAAATTGAAAAAAATAATAAAAAATGTATTTATTAACATGATTTCATGTCATTTATATTTCATATAACACCATTATATAGAGCAACATTCAACCCACTAATTACATAGAAATTGAATAATTATATATAGATGATGTTTTTCATTATATAATGGTTAAACCAAGATAATTTTTTCATTTACATTTTTCATTGGGGGGGTAATTCGGATCAATTGTATACAATTATTAAAAATATGATCCTATTTAAAAATATAACTCAATTAAATGGATGGGGTTTAATAAAATATTAATGAGAAAATACTTTCCTATAACTCCTAACATCAGAATGAATATTTAATTCCTAGATATGAAATAATTGAAATATTATCCCCTTATCATATATAAAAAACAAAATGACACCCATAAGTTATATCTATAGTTTTTAACCTAGCCAGAAAGTAGGATTGACTGATTAAATACGGGTCTATAACTATGTATTTTATAGGTGTTATCTATAAATAAATTTACAATTTATGATGATTTTTTTATATAATTCCTTGGTGGAATTAATGATTTAATGTTTTTGTTTTTCTAATTATTATGGGAATACAAAAAAAATATTTTCATGAAATTCAAATGATATATCTCATATATGGATGAATATTAATTTTATTTAATATTGAAAATGTGGTAAATTTTTTTTTCAAAATTCCATCAATGAGATAAGAATACATTTTACATTTTTAAATTTAGTTCATCTTACATGTGATTAATAAACTGTGGTAAATATGAAAGGTAAGGAAATCGAGTATATAAAAGATAATAAATATGAGCCACCCACAGTATAGTGCATCTATTATTAAGAGTTTTTCAGTTACAGTAATAAATGTGTCAATCAAACTAATATTGGTAAAATCATTTTCAAAAACCACTAAATTCATGAGAACATATGAAATTTTATACTCACACATCTTCTAAAGTGATTCTTAAAAATCATGTGGTTATATGTACTCATTTAAACCACTCCAGAAATACAACTTTTTTTTAAATTATGATTGTTCCCACACATTTCCATTTGAATTTTTTTTACTAAAATTAAAGAAATACATGAATGAGTACATGAAAAATTATTATTGAAAACAAATTTTAGGTGATAATAAAATATTAGGTATAAAATTAATATCCAATTGATATCTTTAGTAATATTCATCACTATAGTAATATATTAATTCCCTTAGGAAACTTTTATGTGATTTATCCATTAATTATAACTATTTATATAGATCGATATTGATGTTGGGATAGATATTTGACAATTAATTTCTTGAATTAATAGACGATATTATTTTTGTGATCTTATAATGATTAACATTCAATTATTATTACATCCATTATATTGGTCTTGACACCGAATAATTTGGTTAATTAGATCATATCATTGGGTATAAAATTAATAAATTAGAATATACATATTTCTATATAATATAAAAATTTATCTTCAATTTAATTTCCACTTATTCATGAAATTCATATGTTTATGTTTTCAATTAATCCCAAAACTAGTATTATTATATAACAAAAGACACCATAAATGAGGCCTATAAAATCCTAGAAAATTTAAATTTTTGTTTTATATGATTGACTAATTATCCATGTTGTAGGACCATTCAAATTTATTAGAATAATTATTTAATGATGTGTTTCTACTTAGACTATTATGAATATAACATGAAGAATATTATGATATAATAATATATGCCATGTATGGAGGATAATTACAACCATGTATACGGAGATAAATGTTTCTTGATGATCCACTCTGGATACATATATAAATAATTAAGAGTTAATATGAATTATAAAGCCATGATAATATCAGGACTAAGATATGCACACTATAAATTCATATTTATGTCATTATAATTTTAAAATTCCAAATCTATCACCATAAATAGAATAAATATAATAATAATTTATTCCAATTAAAATTTACCATAATTTTTATAAACGATATTCTCATGTATTTTATGAGTATGGATAAAAAAAATATTACTTGAGGCATATTATACAAATATTTCTAAGGGATAAAAATATTCCATATTTAAGAAAAAAATAATATTTGTTATAAATGGTATCATTGACGGGTTATATACTCACTTGAGAGGGTACATTTTTAAATCCTTTAAAGAAATTTGATTTTGAAAAATATCTTAAACCTACCATAGTGAGAGTGTTATATAGTTGTCATAGGTTATATCTATACAATTGGTGCCTTTAAAACATTTTCATATGTCTTTAAAATCAAATATACAATTAAAATGTGAAGTAAATCATGTCTAATAGATTGATAAATATGAATAAATACTCAGGAATATTTTGAGGAGGTTTTTTACTATACAATTCTCACATTACCTTATATATTATCTGGGATTTTGGTATAGATTGATTCAGCTTAGAAAATATGGGAATGTGTACAATTTTTTGAATGAAAATATGTCAGATTATGCATAATTTCAGTTGAAATCCCTAGATCAAGAATAACCCATTTATAACATTGAGTAATAACTAGTATTAATTTAATTAAATATCTAGATCAATTATCCTTGTGGTGAAATTAATCATATATATTTTAATATTATAATTTTAAATTAGATATTAATAATTGAGCTGTTGAAAGAGATATAGATGGGAGATTTATTGTTCAAAAATTTGTTGTGAATAAAAAATTCATTTAAACTATATTAGAAAAATCATTGAGGTTGATTATCATGGATTTAAAAATAATGTTTCATTATCGATTATTATTACTATATAGGAATAATATACAATAGTTTTTTATAGGATAGACCATGTCATCCAATGGGAAGCTGATACATCATATATTTACCTAATGATGGATAAATTACCAATCTAGATTAAGGAAAATGTAGTAGATAAAGATTATATTGAGTTAAAAAGGAATGTGAAAAATATTAAAAATTTACCACTGAAAAATATTTAAATATAACATAATGTGAAACAAATTATTCTAGCTATACTAAAATAGATGAATGGGTTGTTGGATGATTCAAAAAGCAATTTATTATCTTTGAATCCAAAAAATAATTATACAGATATATCAAAGATAAATTTTAACGGGATAACATAAAGTGGGAGATTAAATATTTTCATTCATTATGCATTGTTATATAGAAAGTATATATTAAATGATATAAGATAAAAAATATTCTTTATCCATTACCCATACATGTATAAAATATGTGTAAATTAAGTGTAATGTTTAACATAGGACTCTAGTAAATATTTAAGGGTTGATATTTTGTTTGGATTATATTAGATCCCCATATCAAGTTATAACATTTTATTTATATGCACAGATAATTGATACATAAATATAATTTCATAATATATAAGGGAACTAAAAAAGGTTATAGGGTGTACCACATTTCATTGTATCAGATCGAGTTTAAAGGATTACATATATTAATATGAAATGGATACAAATTAAATTAGTTTTAGTGTTTTGATTTAAAATTATATGCAATACCTTGATTGGTAGTCAATTTGAAAATAAAATTCCAAATATATAGTATATAATTTGACCATGTACTATGGATATGAAGTGTGGTTTAGATCAACACATTACCCTTTTATATTTTTCATTAAACAAGAGATTACATTATAGAAATAGAATGGAACCATATGATGTTCTTTATGTGAAAAGGTGTAGAAATTCAAGACGTTGTGATGGTAGAGTAGTGTTTTAGTTGTTTGAAAAATACCTTTCTCAGGAGATACCATAGAAGATAAAAAATATTCATTACTAAATTAATAATTTGAAAATTTTAATATATATATATATATATATTGATAACTTTTTATATGATTGAGAGTTTCAATTCATATAAATGGTAATAAAAAATAATTTTGGAATAATTATATGATAATAATAAATAATAGGATATTAAGAACTAAATACATTGGTGCATATGAAATCCAATATCACATGGTGATGATAGATTATCATCATATACAAACATTGAACCTCACCCGGGTAAATGATGTGTTTCATGTAACACATTTGATGAAATGAAAACCCGATTCATCATATGAACTGAATTAAAAGGTCAAATAAATTAAAAATTCACTATCATATGAGTAATATATTTTAGATACTCAAAATAATGTAGGGATTTTACAATGGAACTTGAATAGTAAATTAACTATAGTTATATTGTGAATGTTATAAGTTCAAGGTAGCTACATGGGAACCATAATAGGAATTTAGACAATAGTATCATAATCAGTTTGCATCATATTTATATTTTTTTGAGGATTAAATTATTTTCAAGGTTTTAAAATGTAAAAAACTATATTTATAATGTGAAATTTATTCTAATAAATATTTAGACAAGTTGATTACTTTATAGGTGACACCGAACTAAAAGAAACCATGATACATTTTATGGAAAAAATATTATGTCTTCAATAAAATTTTAAAATTAATTTATCGTTCATTAAATTTAAATTACCAGATAAATAATTTGAATAAATTCTTTTTATTCTTATAGAGTAATTATTTAAGGAAAATTATTATTAACCAAATGAGAAAATATACTAAAAATAATTTATATCCATCTCAGAAATTGAATATGAGAATATTGTTTCAATTTCTGGAATCTAAATGCTTAAATTATGTAACGTTGTAAATTTTGTTCTTATTCATAAAAATAAGTTTGTATGTACAAATATCACTACCACTATATTTGTTAAAGGGTTATTTATAATTAAGTTATCATATAACTTTTATTGTGTATTTTATCTGAATATTATAATGTAAAATAATTTGAATAATAACCCTAATATATTTATTAAATAAATATAATAAAAAACATATTACTAAAAATTTATATTTTAATTTAAAAGATATAACTAAATAAATAATTATGTAAATTAAATTTTTTATAAATACAATTGTTCTCTATCAACTATTTATATTTAGAAGTAAATTTTCTTATATATATATATATATATATAATAAATTATATGGGGAAAATAAACATTCATATTGATACAATTAGGTGTGTGGGTATATAATATATTTTTAGAAAAAAACTAATTATATTGGTAAAAATTTATTCATGATTAATGGGGGTAAATGGATAACATAAAGTGGTTATATTTTCCCAAAATTAACATGACATGTAGACTATACATAATCCTATTTTTTCGATGGAATTTCTTATCCAAGTGTCTTAAAATACGTCAACAAAAAAAGTATCATTAGTACCATTTGATTAAAAGATAAAACAATACCTTATATTATTTTCCATGGAAATGATCAATTTCTCATCTATAAATGGTTAAAAAATTATACAATGTAATTAATAAATTATTATTCAAAATTTCCTTAACTCTATTCCCATTATAACACCCCTAAATCATTATTCATTAATTTTCATCCACATTTCATAAGAAAAATACCCATTCCCTCCATTTAATAGTGGTGCTTAGATGGATGAATACATTCTTGGACTTCTTTATTACAATTTACCAGATATATTCTACATTATAATCATAATATACCAATATATAATATAATATTAACCACACTAATATAATTAAATTAGTATTATTATAATAATTAATTATAATTATTTTTTATATCAACAATTAATATCTATTCTGAATTTTTTGATTATTAAAAATAACACTTAGATAATGGGAGGACTACAACCTCCATGAATGGAATATTTCATTTTTTTCTCAGAAAAATGGAATATTTTATATATTCATATAATGAATAATAATTATATTTATAATATGGGTACATTTATATAATTATTGACTATAAATTCTATAAATATTTAAAATGTTTCAAAAAATATACTTTGATTGTTAATAATTAGAAAAATAAGAATGATATAAATTTTTTCTTCATAAATCAATAAAATAACATATAAGGAAAAAAGAAAAATCATAAATAATTATAGTAATTATATTAAAATATAGCGATTAATATATGAAATATTTTCTTTTATTAGGGGAATGATGATAATATTAACTATTAAAATACGTCTATGAAAAAACCCACAAACATGCATTGATTAAAATAGAATAAAACTAACTAATTTTTTAATGAATTATTATTATCACTAATTCTATAAGAATATATCTATGTATATTGTTTTTAAACTTTTTTTAAATGTAGTTAGAATTTTTTTACATGACGTAAACATACTTTTATTAAATATATGACAGTGATTTGGGATTTCTTCCAATATTAGTTTTATATCATGATTGTTATGAGTGACATTATATCTATGGAATAATTTCCTTGTATCACCCTACAATGTCCCCAACCTTTTTATTACCATATAGTTATTTGTTATATATTGAATTCTTTATATGAATTTCAATTACTTTTCTAAAAAATTTACCCAATGAGATTCTTGAGTGTAAAACATACTGCACATATTGATATGTGTCAGAAAGAATCCTCATATATGTTTGTATTAATTGAATGATTATTTGGATATATGTTTAAATTTTTTCATAAATTATTATAGATAATTTTTAGTACTTTTAATATTTTTTATGATGATTTAACGAATTTAAAAAAATTTCACTCATTATTTTAATCAAATTTCTATCTTTTTTATATTTTCATTTTTAATATATTGATCATATTTTACAAAACATATTATTTTAAAATAACACATTACGTATTTTAATATTATTTTACATATATTCATAATTAATAATGAATTTGAAAAAAAATGGAATTTAATATTACTTCCAAATTTAAGTTATTATATAAGGTTGGAAAATTTAATTTTAAATCAATTTTAATATCACTTGTGTGTTATTTTTTTAAGATAGGTGCATGTTATTATAGTTCCATGAACATTAATTTATTGTGAGGATTAAGAAATAATATAATTATATTTATCATGAAACCCATATATTTTACACTTTCTAATTATGTGGGGGTTGAAATATGATTTTTTTATGGTCTCATGGCGTAGACAAACAAACATATATATATATATATGGTTTTTATTATGAAATGAGTGGGACAGAAATTTAATTTTATATCCAATATATTATTAATCGATAAATATCTCATGAGATAATTATTGGATGGATAAATAATATTATTAATAAAAATTATTAGTAGGGAAAGGAATATGGCTCTTAGACAACATTTTTATTGGTTGAAAGAACATGATTTCTAATAGTGTAATTCATGGGAGGTAGGAATATGATTCCTCATCCATTATGATATTATTTATATTATTATAATATTTCAACATTCATATACTTTTCATCATACTCTGGGAACAATGGATTCTATCTTCTATTTTTCATAGATCCTTGTTATGGGATTTATTATTATTCAATTATGAATTATTTGGTATAACATCGTAATGTTATGTTCACGAACACCAATTTTGTTCTCCAACACATAGGATTTAATTATTCTCTATTGTGATATTTGATTTCAACCATTGATATTTTCCATTCGTAATCATATTATCAAAATTTTATGTAAGCTTTATATAATAAAGAAATGAATAATAGTATTATATTGTATTCATTAAAAGATATAATTTAATAATAAATTTGGGGGATATGTTCAAAGACATAAAAAATAAACCAACTATGTGTCAAATCTCCAAAGACACAATTCTCTATGTTTTTGGGGTGTGATTAATTATGTTGTGATATGATTTATCATTTAAAATAATGTATTATTATAGTTAATGTTCAATAGATTTATGGTGTTGTGTTATTTTTCGTTCAGATTTATAAAAATATTGAAATATTCATGATAACATTAAAACATTTCCCTCCACGTCACAGTAAAATAAAACTATCATTTCATTGAAATATATTAATCAATTTTTATATTTCTTATGTATTAATTGGTATTCCAATATTATCATACCATAAAAATTACTCTCATGATAATGTTGAGAATTTTTTTGTTACATTCATTTACCCTTCACAACCCTTCCGTGATGTGTTGTTGTCAGCCATCTTGTACTACATGATGCTAAGAAACATCATGAATTAAAATATAAAATATAAGGATAAAGTTGGTTTTCAGATATATATCCATAAACTCATAATAGAATTCATTAAAGTTTCCATTGTCTGTAAAATATCCATTACATTTCTATGAATATAAAAGTAATCAAACCTTATAAATCTAACTATTATAAATATAAAATGAATTTTTTTTGCATCGAATAAAATTTAGTCAAAGGATTTTTTGTATATGAGACATTATATTATGATCCATAAATATTTAAAATTTAAATGGAATGAATCATTATCCTCCTTTTGAATATATGTGTCAATTTTTGAGAGAAAATATAATCAGAGAATAAATAAAACAATGATGTTCTAATCTCTACACCGCCTAAAAGTTTTTAACCTATATCAAAACATATACCTAAATATGAAATTGGATAATATATTAGTGGATAAGTTTATTTAATTTATATAACCTATGACAACATTTTTTTGGTTAACAATTGAATTCATTAGAAAACATGTTTGTTGTCAGTAAAAATAATCCAAGATATTAAAAATCATTTTAACTCACCAGGATGACATAAATTTCAATAGTTATCACCCCATAAGTTTGAACTAAATGTTTCCACATTGTCATTATTCTCATAGAGGGATTTGTGATTATATGTATATTTCTTAGGGAATCACTTCATCCATTTGAGCGAAAATCTATAGGATCGTCAAGACATGACTGTTTTTAAATCAATATATTCATATATTCATGTGAATAAAAAAATGGTTATTCATGTTATATGAAATGAAAATATATATTCTGGAGTCTAATTAATAATTCATGAGATACATTAGCAATAAATATATCAGTAGTGGAATATTCAGTTATATACATAATATTTTTTGAGTTCATCGTGTAATCTTGGAGGAAACCGAATATATCCTAGTGCATTTGGATTCAGTGTAGGATTTATTTGTTTCTATAAATGATCCATTATTATTACTCATTTAATATGTCATTATAGAAGAACAAGTTTAATTTAATGATGCAGAAAATTTACATCCAAATTTGATGAAATTATTTTATCTTCTAATGGATTTTGTTCCACATCGTGCTGACTTATATAGTTGTGTCCAATGAAAGGCTCTATATTCCTTGAGAATACCCAAAAAAATTCTATTATATACTCCACATTAAGAAATAAAATGGATTTATTATCATTACCTCCTAAAATTAAGTAATATGATGATACTATAATATCTAGAGAGGAAGTGGATAAAATATTATAACTACTCATCATCCAAAATTGAATAAACTCTTTCAATGTTCTCACTCACTTTTTCATGCATACTTCTATAGAATAAGTATTTTCTATAAGAATTATGGTTGATTCATTTGAACTACCTTATGTTACTATAAATCAATGTTTGTATATGTTTCATTAAGGTGGAAATTCATTCATCTGAAAAATTACACATTTTTGTTGGAGTCTCATATGAACATATTCTAACAGGTTTACTAATAATGGAATGGAATATGTTTATGAAACATATTATCCTTTAACAATGGTTGAAGAAAATGATAAAAAAAAATTAAAAAATTCAATTCATATAGTCATAAGCAATAATTTATCATACTTCTCCTTATGATGTGATTTTATATGATTTTTATTATTTTGTCTTTTTATTAGGGATTTAATATCAAAGGAAATAAAATTAGTTTTAATGATTTGTTCACTAAGGGGATTGAAAAATAATTTTTCATCTCAAAATATGTGTTCACATCCATGCCTTTATATAACCTAAATAATAAATTATTTGATTAATAATGTAAAGAACATAATGGGGATATTTCATAATGTATATTAAACCCCACTATTAATCAAAAATTATTATTTTATACTAAAATCACATTTTCGTGAATCCAATGTGAATTTATCTTTGTAACTAATATATATATCATTATAGGCCTCATTATCTAATGGAGTATCATATTGATTCCATAATTTTAAATATTTCTATGTTATTGGTTTCTTCATTCTGTTAACACTGTTACTAATACATAATTCTTTCTCCATTATTCTGTTTGTAACCCCCCGAGATTTTATGAAAAATATTCTTTTTAATTTCATTAATGTCTTGTGTTGTACGCTACACCAAAAGGTGCTTGCACAACACGTATCCTTGACTTGCCATGAATTACACGCAATCACGACCTTCCTCGATAGCGTGTGTAGTACGCAATACCAAGTTTCACTAAACAACGATATGCTATTAAAATATTATTAAAACTAGCCATTATGAATAGTAATAACAACTTCTTAAAATTTTAGAAATTTTATCTCTCAAAATTGACTTCATTTTTGGATTCAGATTATCGAATTTAGCCTAAGGTGAAATTTTGGTACTTTTCGGATAACATTCATATTCTGATAAATAGTGAAAATTACTAAATTTTAATTAAAAACAACTTTTTTAATAGAAATAATTAATAGTGATATATTATTAATTTTAGTGGTTTTAAAAGAAATTTAGAATATATTTTTACAATTTAATACAATGTTGGTCTTTCGATGTAATTTCACATTTAAACCAGTTATAAACAAATGTCAATCTTTTGATAGTTATTATCTCTTAAAAACACGCCATTTGTTTTGACAACGAGAATTAATTATTAAGTTAGTTAATGTAAATGATATGTTTTGAATTTGGTAAAATAGACATCATTTTTTGAGTTCATAATATCAAATATAGCTTAGGCCTAATTTTTGGTATTTTTCTGGAAACTTTCATTTTTTGATGAATAGTGAAACCACTAAGTGGTAGTAAAAAAAATGAATTTTTCATAAAACATAATTTTACCGCTTATGTGAGTGGAATTTCAAAAATCCGAGAGACACGGTTCATGTCAGTAAGTAAAATGTGCTTCAATGAGTTGAAAATAATTTTTGATGAATAATAACTTTTTACTTTTTTTAACCACGGTTAAAAGTAAATAGGGTTATTAAGGGTAAAAATGATATTATTAATACCCTAACACATTTCCTAATTCTATTAGATAAGTGTAATTCTACCAAAACCAACCTTAGTAATAAAATATGACCATTTAGGCCCACATGGATTAGATTAGGACATTTATTATTATTTAATTCAAAGAAGAGTTAAAAGAGTTAAAATCAACGTTAATTTACTAAAACATTTTTAATATATGGTTATACATAAGATAAATTCGATTGTAAATATTAATTAGAAATATAATAATATTTCCTACTTAATGATAATTTATTTATAATTTTTAGAAATTATATAAATTAATTTATTTATGACACAATGATGATGCAGTAATTACCATAATAGTGAAAAATTATATTAATTAATTTTATAAATACCAAAATAAATATAATTTTAGACTTCATATGAATTACACTAAATTTATAGGTTAATATTACATGTTAGTATTGATTTAATTAACTTTTTTCGAACTATTCATTCTGTTATTATTTTCACAACAATCAATTACAAAATAGTGTCAAAATTGACATAAAATAGTTTTTAAAAAAAATATTATATTATTAATTGTTATTTTATTCCTAAAAATCTAGGGATCGAAAAATTGACTTATATAAGGTTATATATATTAATAATAAACAAATTGGGGTTCGTTTGGCTTGTTATATTGAGTTTATTAACCTTATAGTGTAATAACACAAGAATACACAGTAAAAGTTAAATTATTTAGCTTAATGTTTAATATAAATGATATGGTTAAAATAGGAACCTAAACTTGTCTAAATTATATTGGATGAGAGGATTTAGACCCTTACCCATCTTATCTTCGAATTAAATCAATTTTTAGCTATATAAAACTGAACATGACTTTATAATAAAATAATATTTTTTGTTATTCCAAAGGTGCCCCTCTCCTCCCTTATAAAAGGGAACCCCCTCCCTCTATTCCTCACACCACATTGAGCCTTAAATCTAGTCAAAACTCTGAAAAATTACCTTCTACACTTTTATAGAAACATCCGAGAGGTTCTGGTCTCCTCAAAGACCAATTTTAGTGCCCTAAATGGAGATCTCAAAGAGGCGCTTCAAAGAAGAGGTAATGTCCGTTACCGATTCTTTCATCTTTATTTCTTCTTCAACTTCTTATTCTTATTTTGTTTCATTATGACGTAATAACATCAGTATAACATATATACTTATATGTTATTATAATTATGAAACAACCTTATTTCACCATCTATCCATCCTACGGAAAATGAAATCACCACGCGTGCGTACGTACGGAATACCGTCTCCACACCGTGGTGTAATCTATTTTCCACCACCACCTTACTTGGATTGGTATAATGGTGTACATAATAACTATATATGATTATTGTAAAGTGATTTTGATTCTTAAATAGTTTACATACACTCCAATACAATTCCACGATCATGAGAACGATATCATCGCTCGTGCGTACGTACGGACTATCGGCTCCACGACGCGATGAGATTCATTCTCCACGTTAACCATTCATGAATGATTATAATGTTTTTATAATAATTAATAATGAAATATATGACATAATAATTCTGTATTTATTTGTATATATATGTATTTCATATACTTAATTACATTCAACTCAATAAGGAAAAGAAAACAGTGTTCATGCGTACGTACGGTCAACCGTCTCCATGAATGGTGTATTTCATTCCACTTAATGATTTTTTATATATATGTATATTATGAATATATATTATATATAAATCATGTTTTATATTCTTAAATTAATTAATAATGATCTAAGTAACCATATGAATAATTACAAGTCAAAACGCGAACGACAAATGAAACTATTTTACCCAAAACACTCTTTATCATGGAATTTACAAAAGAACGGGTAATATAAAAACATAAGTGAACCATATATGATATCATAACAATGACTATGATTCTGTAATAAGTCAATGAAATTATTTAAATCATTATACAGGAGGTTCGGACACTTATGAATCAAATCGGACCTAAGGTAAGGGAAATATCACAATCTCATTTTTTATCAGAGATTGTTTATACTTTTGTATTTACTGGGGTGTATTTTATCATCCACATCCATGTTTCCTCAATATGTAATATTATTTCAATCCCCCTACATTTGTTTAAATCCAATTTTACCATTCGGTAAGTTTTTAGTAAAAGATATGAAAGGAATCGTTTGTCGTTTTTCATACGAGGTACTTTTTGAATTTTCTGACAAAAGTATGAGAAGAATGTTTTTTTAACTTATACGGAATGAATGGATTTAAAAAAAATATTTCCAAGAATCTTCCTCTAAAAGTGTTCAAGTTTATTTTTAATAAACTTCTCTTAGTTTAAAATTGTATGATAGGTTAAGAAAGGAAAAATGTTTTTGAAGTAAAAAGGATATTTTCCTCAAGAATGGAGTTCAAGTGTTTTATCAAAATTATTTTCCATATAAGATAATAAAGGATTATGATTCTATCCCTATTATTACATTGATATGATTATGATGTGATGGAATTATTTTTATGAATTACTTTATCTTATATGAATTGTTTTGTGATGTCACGATGCTTAAGATTCCCATTTTTATTACATGGGTTATGCTGTTATGTATGGTTTATGATTTTGTGGCACAAATAAGAATGGTATCATTATGAGATGGGTGGGACCTATATCTACCTCCAATGCATTGGGTAAAGATTTTATATCTCATGAGATAGACATTGCTGGAACGGTAGGTTATACCGGTTCAGTGAAACAGGACTGAAACGAGGAGTGAACTCGGTTCATAAAGGGACTTCATCCACTAAGATAGTCTTGGAAATGAGTCTTGACTAATAAGAAATTATTCTCTATGATTATGTGTTTATTCCATAAAGTTTCATGTTTTAGGTTATGATTATTGGGATTTCATTTCACTACTATGATTTATCCCGTGTTATGAAATTATGCTCTCTTTTGCAGGTTAATATTTCCAAAATGTTATGTTCTTATGAATATGATGTGATTGATATTTATTTTTTTACCCTTACTGAGAATTGGAGGTCACCATTTTATGTTTTCTTTTCCCCAGGATATAAAGAAAGGTTTTAGGTAAAAAAAGGGAAGATCTTTATGGGAGATGTTGAAGATCTTTCACCACGATTATAAGATTATATTCTGAGATTCCAAAGACACTAAAAAATTACGATCCTTGTGTGTGTGTTTTTGTTATGTACTAAGTATTCCGAAAAAGTAATGTAATGTCCATTTACGTCAGGCTTTGGGTCTCCACAGTTGGTATTAGAGAAAAGTTTTAGTCTACCTTTGGAAACTAGGATGCGAGAACTTTAGTGAGATCCCTAGAGATATTTCTAAGGTATGTCTAGGGATGTCCCTAAGGTTAAGTATAAGAATATGTTATAGTCCTAGAATTGCGTTAATGATCTTAGAATTAAATCTAATATGTTAGATATTGAAGGTACTCCCCCTTTATTATGTTGTTTTCCCTAGCATGATTTTTTCCTCTCACAGTATTCTTTTTGGGTTTTAGACGATGGTTGGAACCCAAAGGAACCGTGTTGATCAATGCAATGATTGTCCTCCTGAACAAACAAATGTTATGGGAGATGGAGTGAAAAATCTCATTTCTATAATTACACATGCTATGAATCATTCTGGACTTCCAAATGAGCAGAGAAGGGAACAATATTCTATTGAGTCCTTCATGAGACAACGTCAACCTTCATTCGGTGGGTCTACTGATCCATTAGTTTCCGAACAATGGATTAGTACGACTAAAAAGATATTTTCAGTTCTTCAATGTTCTGATCATGATAAAGTCATATTAGCAGTGTATCGTTTGGAAGGTGATGCTGATCAATGGTAAAATATTATTAAGAATACGAGGCAAAGAGATGAAATTGAGTCCATGGAATGGGACGAGTTCAATAACTTATTTTTTTAATAAGTACTTCCCTCGAATTCTTCAAACAAAGATGGAGAAGGAATTTCTTGAACTAAAGAAAAAGGATGATGAACCTGTTGGTATATACAAAGAGAATTTTACAGGGCTTTCAATGTATGCATCTTGATTTATCATCCAACCAAAAAGTAAAGTTGATCGATTCTTCAGTGGCTTAAAACCAAATCTTCGATGGGCATTAGCTATAAGAGACTTCAGTAGCAATGATGAAATTGTACGTTGTGCTGTCAAGGTAGAAATGGAAGTTGGTGTTACTTATCCATCTCATAGTTTTGACAAGAATTGAATGATGGAGTTCAAGGAAAAATCTCAGAATAATGGTGAAAAGAAGATGAATTTTTCCTTATTCTCAAAGTGGGGAAAGAAGAATGGTGGAGATTGTCTTAAAGGGACAAGTAAATGTTTCAAATGTGGAAAGAAAGGTCATCAAGCATTTGAATGCCACAATGATGGGAAGAAGATGCCTAATGATGCAAACAAAGGAAGGGATACAAAGAATGAACCTACTAAACTTCAATGCTTCATGTTCTAGGAAATGGGGCATTATGCTAATAAATTCCCTAATCCATGGTTTAGTGATGATCGATATGAGCAACCACATAAGGCAAAGGACAAAGGGAAGTCACATGCGATCACCATTGGTGATGTTGAATATGATAATGATGTGGTGGAATGATTAAGTGTTTATGTAATGGGATTACAAAATAATGTTGTATATAGTATCGTGGAATATAGGAATATCTATGTATTGGTCTACTGTGGTTTTCAATAATTTTATGCTACCGGTAACCATGGAATGTGATTGAGATATTTTTTGAAAAAAGATGATATGCGCACAATAAAGGGAAAATGAGAAAATGAAATATTTGACAGTAATCATGAGCTCATGAATGATATATGGACTAAGCGATATCATGGTTTGAGAATATAGAATTATAGGATTTTGGTATGTGGAAAGTGTTAACTTTTAACTTCATTCATGTTTTCACTAAGGTTCAATGGGTATTCAAGAGAACACATTATTAAGGCCTTTGAATGTTTGGAATGTGACCAACAAGACATATCTTATGATATATGGGGATCAACGATGGTATTAAATCTCTGGTAATCGTTTTCATTATATTATGAGAGTGGACTGTAGTATTATGGATAAGCATAAAGATTGGAATGGATTATGTTGGACATAAGTTAGTATTGTTTAAGGATAGAAGTTTTTTCGATATTATTGATGGGATGTTATAGTAATATAGTTTTAGAAAAAGGACAACCTGCAGGACGGGCGACAGCCCATCGTGTCGGACAAGGCCGTGGGAATTGAACACACAACTTAAGTGCGAATGGCCTTTATCACCAACCACTAGCCTACAAGAAGTCCATGTTTAGTAGGAAATAGTTTTTTTATATTAAGAAGTATGATAGATGAATTATAAGTCCATTTTAGGATCCATATATCATTAATCTCACTATAGATGGACTTATGTATTTTTTGATAATTTTTCTAACCTTTTGTTTGAGACAGATGGAATGACCCATCATTCTCTCACATGATCTGCTAACCCATCACGAATGAAAAATTCAACTTCATTTATTTAAGAGATGAAGTGGAAATTGTCCAAAGAACAACCAACGGTGAGACTATACCGAAATCAGGAAAGTATTTCATCTAATTCCAATTTCATCATCTTTAGGGAAACGATCTTGAAAACCAAAAATGTTGTCCTAGTGCTCTTATATCATATAAATCAGATGGTACCTTAGATCATCAATAATTTATGGCTTTGTGATTTCTGGATTTTCCATAGCCATGTTCTCTACCACTCTCCATCAGAACATGATGGTTAGATTTCTCTTCCATATCCATATTTTCACCTATGTGGAAACCCAGTGATTAGTTTATTTGGGTAACCGTTAAGTTTCATACTTTTGTTTTTAAAGATTGGTTTTGGTATTCCCTTTTTATGATGTGGGTTTCTATCAAATAAACTTTTGAATAGTAAACCATTTATAACCCCGACCAATTTCGAGGGCGAAATTCATTTTAAGGGGGGTAGAATGTAACACCCCGAGATTTTATGAAAAAAATTATTTTTAATTTCATTAATGTCTTGTGTTGTATGATACACCAAAAGGAGCTTTCAAAATACGTATCCTTGACCTGCCTTTCATTACACGCAATCACGACCTTCCTCGATAGCATGTGTAGTACGCAATACCGAGTTTCACTAAACAACGATATGCTATTAAAATATTATTAAAACTAGCCGTTCTGAATAGTAATAACCGCCTTTTAAAATTTTAGAAATATTATCTCTCAAAATGGACTTTATTTTTGGATTCAGAGTATTGAATTTAGCCTAAGGTAAAATTTTGGTACATTTCGGATAACTTTCTTATTCTGATGAATAGTGAAAATTACTAAATTTTAATAAAAAAAAACTTTTTTATCGAAATAATTAATAGTGATAAATTATTAATTGGAGTGTTTTTAAAGAAAATTTAGAATATATTTTTACAATTTAATACAATTTTGGTCATTGGATGTAATTTCACATTTAAACCAGTTATAAATAAGTGACAATCTTTTGATAGTTATTATATCTTAAAAACACGCCATTTGTTTTGACGACGGGAATTAATTTTTAAGTTAGTTAATGTAACTGATATGTTTTGAATTTGGTAAAATAGACATCATTTTTTGAGTTCATAATATCAATATATATCTTAGGCCTAATTATTGGTTTTTTTCTGGAAACATTCATTTTTTTGATGAATAGTGAAACCACTATGTGGGAGTAAAAAAATGAATTTTTCATAAAACTAAATTTTACCGCTTCTGTGAGTGGAATTTCAAAAATCCGAGAGACACGGTTGATGTCAGTAAGTAAAATGTGGTTCAATGAGATGAAAATTATTTTTGATAAATAGTAATTTTTACTTTTTTTTACCACGGTTAAAAGTAAATACGGTAATTAAGGGTTAAAATGATATTATTAATACCCTAACACATGTCCTAATTCTATTGGATAAGTGTTATTCGACCAAAAACAACCTTAGGAATAAAATATGACCATTTAGGACCAGTTGGATTAGATTAGGACATTTATTATTATTTAACTCAAAGAAGAGTTAAAAGTGTTAAAATCAATATTTATTTACTAAAACATTTTTAATACAGGGTTATACATAAGATAAATTCAATTTTAAAAATTAATTATAAATTTAATAATATTTCCTACATAATTATATTTTATTTATAATTTTTAGACATTAAATAAAATAATTTATTTATGACACAATGATGATGTAGTAATTACCATAAGAGTGAAAAATTATTTTAATTGATATTATAAATAACCAAATAAATATAATTTGAGACTTTTTATGAATTACACTAATTATCTAGGTTAATATGAAATGTTAGTTTTGATTTAATTAACTTTTTTTGAACTAATCATTCTGTTATGATTTTCACAAAAATCAAATACCAAATAGGGTCAAAATTGACATAAAATAGTTTTTAAAACAAATATTATATTATTAATTGTTATTTTATTCCTAAAAATATAAGGTTCGGCCAAATGACTTATATAAGGTTATATATATTAATAATAAACAAATTGGTGTTCTTTTGGCTTGTTATAGTGAGTTTATTAACCTTATAGTGCAAGAACACAAGAAGACACGGTAAAAGTAAAATTATTTAGCTTAATGTTAAATCTAAATGATAAGGTTAAAATAGGAACCTAAACATGTATAAATTCTATTGGATGAGAGGATTTCGACCCATACCAACCTTAGATTCTAAATAAATCAATTTGGAGCTTTTTAAAACCGAACATGACTTTATAATAAAATAATATTTTTAGTTATTCCAAAGGTGCCCCTCTTCTCCCTTATAAAAGGGCACCCCCTACCTCTCTTCCTCACACCACATTGAGCCTTTAGGCTCGGCCAAACTCTGCCAAATTCCCTTATCACTTTCCCCAGAAACATCCTAGAGGTTCTGGTCTTCCTCAAAGTCTAATTTTAGTTCCCAAAAAGGAGATCTCAAAGAGGCGCTCCAAAGAAGAGGTAATGTCTGTTACCGGTTCTTTCATCTTTATTTCTTCATCCACTTCTTCTTATTAGGTTGTTTCATTATGAAGTAATAACATCAGTATCACTTATATACTGATATGTGATTATAGTTATGAAAAAACCTTATTTCACCATCTATCCATCCTACGGAAAACAAAATCACCGCGCGTGCGTACGTACGGAATACAGTCTCCACGCCGTGGTGTAATCTATTTTCCACCACCACCTTACTTGGATGGGTATAATGGTGTTCATAATAACTACATATGATATTTTAAATTGATTTTGATTCTGAAATAGTATACATACACTCCAATACAATTACACGATCATGAGAACGATATCATCGCTCGTGCGTACGTACGGACTACCGTTTCCATGACGCGATGAGATTCATTTTCCAAGTTAACCATTCATGAATGATTATAAAGTATTTATAATAATTAATAATGAAATATATGACCTAATAATTCTGGAATTATGTGTATATATATGTATGTCATATACTTAATTACATTCAACTCAATAAGGAAAAGAAAACAGCGTTCATGCATACGTACGGTCTACCATCTTCATGAACGGTGAATTTCTTTCCATTTACTGATTTATTATATATATGTATATTATGAATATATATTATATATAAATCATGTTTTATATTCTGAAATTAATTAATAATGATCTACGTAATCATATGAATAATTACAAGTCAAAACACGGATGACAAATGAAACGATTTTACCCCAAACACTCTTTAACATGGAATTTACAAAAGAACGGGTAATATAACGTTATAAGTGAACCATATATGATATCATAACAATGAATATGATTATTTAATAAGTCAATGAAATTATTTAAATCATTATACAGGAGGTTCGGACAATTATGAAGCAAATCAGACCTAAGGTAAGGGAAATATCACAATCTCATTTTTTATCTGAGATTGTTTATACTTGTTATTTACTAGGGTGTATTTTATAATCCAAATCCATGTTTCCTCAATATTTAATATTATTTCCATCCACCTACAATTATTTAAATCCAATTTTACCCTTTGGTATGTTTTTAGTAAAAGATATGAAAGGAATCTTTTTTTGTTTTTGATAGGAAGTACTTTTTGACTTTTCTGACAAAAGTACGTGAAGAATGTTTTTTTAACTTATACGACATGAATGGATTTAAAAAAAATATTTTTCCAAGAATATTCCTTTACAAGTTTTCAAGTTTATTTTTAATCACCTTCTTTTAGTTTAAAATTGTATTACATGTTAAGAAAGGAAAAATGTTTTTGAAGTAAAAATGATATTTTCCTCAAAAATGGAGTTCAAGTGTTTTATCAAAATTATTTTCAATTTAAGATAATAAAGGATTCTATTTCTATCACTATTATTACATTGATTTTATAATGTTGTGATGTAATTATTTTTATGAATTCCTTTACCTTATATGAATTGTTTTATGATGTCATGATTTTTAAGATTCCCATTTTTATTACATTGGTTATGCTATTATGTATGGTTTATGATTTTGTGGCACACATAATAAATGGTATAATTATGAGATGGGTGGGACCTATATCTCCCAACAATGAATTGGGTAAAGATTTTATATCTCATGAGATAGATATGGCTGGAACGGTAGGTTATACCGGTTCAGTGAAACAGGACTGAAACGAGGAGTGAACTCTGTTCAGAAAGGGACTTTGTCCACTAAGATAATCTTGGCAATGAGTCTTGACTAATAAGAAATGATTATCTGTGATTATGTGTGTATGGCACAAAGTTTCATGTTTTATGTTATGATTATTGGGATTTCATTTCACTATTATGATTTATCCCATGTTATTATATTATGCTCACTTTTGCAGGCTACGATTTCCAAAATGTTATGTTCTTATGAATATGATGTGATTGATATTTCTTTTGTTTACCCTTACTGAGCATTTGAGCTCACTCTTTTATGTTTTCTTTTCCCCAGGATATAAAGAACTGTTTTATGTAAAAAAAGGGAAGATCTCTATGGGTGATGTTGATGATCTTTCACCACGATTAGAAGATTATATTCCGAGATTCCAAGGACACTAAACTATTATGATCCTTGTGTGTGTGTTTGTGTTATGTACTAAGTATACCGCAAAAGTAATGTAATGTCCATGTACGTCAGGCTTCGGGTATCTACAGTTGGTATCAGAGAGTAGGTTTAGTCAACCTTTGGAAACTAGGATGCGATAACATTAGTGGGATCCCTAGAAATATTTCTAATGTATGTCTAGGGATGTCCCTAAGGTTAAGTATAAGTATAGGTTATAGTCCTAGAATTACGCTAACGATCTTAGAATTAAACCTAAGATGTTAGATATTGAAGTTACTCCCCCTTTATTATGTTGTTTTCCCTACCATGATTTTTGCCTCTCACAGTATTCTTTTTGGGTTTTAGACGATGGCTGGAACCCGAAGGAACCGTGTTGATCAATGCAATGGACAATGCAATGAGTTTCCTCTTGAACAAACAAATGTTATGGGAGATGGAGTGCAAAATCTTATTGATATACTTACACAAGCTATGAATCATTCTGGACATCCAAATGAGCAGAGAAGGGAACAATATTCTATTGAGTCCTTCATGAGACAGCGTCAACCTTCATTCAGCGGGTCTACTGATCCATTAGTTTCCGAACAATGGATTAGTACTACTGAAATGATATTTTCAGTTATTCAATGTTTTGTGAATGATAAAGTCATCTTAGCAGTGTATCTTTTGGAAGGTGATGTTGAGCAATGGTGGAATCTTATTAAGAATACGAGGCAAAGAGATGAAATTGAGTCCATGGAATGGGACGATTTCAAGAACTTATTTTTTCAATATGTACTTCCCTCGTATTCTTCGAACAAATATGGAGAAAGAGTTTCTTGAAATAAAGAAAAAGAATGATGAATCTGTTGGTATATACGAAGCGAATTTTACAAGGCTTGCAATGTATGCATCTGGATTTATCATCCAACCTGAAAGTAAGGTTGATCGATTCTTTAGTGGCATAAAACCAAATCTTCGAAGGGCATTAGCTATAAGAGACTTCAATAGCTATGAAGAAATTGTAAATTGTGCAATCAAGGTAGAAATGGAAGTTGGTTTTACTTATCCATTTCATAGATTTGACAAGAAAAGAAAGATGGAGTTCAAGGATAAATCTCAGAATAATGGTGAAAAGAATATGAATGTTTCCTTATGCTCAAAGTGTGGAAAGAAGCATGGTGGAGATTGTCTTAAAGGGACAATTAAATGTTTCAAATGTGGAAAGGAAGGTCATCGGGCATTTGAATGCCGAAATGATGGGAATAAGATTCTTAATGATGCAAATAAAGGAAGGGATACACAGAATTAACCTACTACATTTCAATGCTTTAAGTGCAAGGAAATGGGTCATTATGCTAATAAATGCCCTAATCCAAGGGTTAGTGATGATCGACATGAGCAACCACATAAGGAAAAGGACAAAGGGAAATCACATGCGATCACCATTGGCGATGTTGAATATGATAATGATGTGGTGGAATGATTAAGTGTTTATGTAATGGGATTACAAACTAATTTTGTATATAGTATCGTGGAATATTGGAATATTTATGTATTGGACTACTGTTGTTTTCAATAATTTTATGATATCGGTAACCATGGAAAGCGATTGAGATATTTTTGGAAAAAATATGATATGCGCATAATGAAGGGAATACGAGAAAATGAAATATTTTACAGTATTCATGAGCTCATGATTGATATAAGGACTAAGTGATATCATGGTTTTAGTATATAGAATTTTGAGGATTTTGGTATGTGGGAAGTGTTAACTTTTAACTACATTAATGTTTTCAATAAGGTTTAATGGGTATTAAATAGAATACATGATTATGGCCTTTGAATGTTTGGAATGTGACCAATATGACATATCTTATGATATATGGGTATCAACGATGGTATTAAATATCTGGTAATCGTTTTCACTATATTATGAGAGTGGACTGCAGTATTATGGATAAGCCTAAATATTGGAATGGATTATGTTGGACATAAGTTATTATTGTTTAAGGATATAAGTTTATTCGATATTATTGATGGGATGTTATAGTAATATAGTTTTAGAAAATGGACAACCTGCAGGATGGGCGACAGCCCATCGCGTCAGACAAGGCCGTGGGAATCGAACCCACAACCGAAGTGCGACTGGCCTTTATCACCTACCACTATCCTACAAGAAGTACCTGTTTAGTAGAAACTAGTTTTATTATATTAAGCAGTATGATATATGAAGTATAAGTCCATTTTAGGAACCATATATCATTAATCTCACTATAGATGGACTTATGTATTTTTTGATAAATTTTCTAACCTTTTGTTTGAGACAGATGGAATGACCCATCATTTTATCACATGATATGCTAAAACATAACGAATGACAAATTCATCATCATTTATTTAAGAGATGAAGTGGAAATTGTTCAACGAACAACCAACGGTGAGACTATACCGAAATCACAAAAGCATTTCTTCTAATTCCAATTTCATCAACTTTAGGGAAACGATCTTGAAAACCAAAAATGTTATCCCAGTGCTCTTATATCAGATAAATTAGATGGTACCTTAGATCCTCACAAATTTATGTCTTTGTGATTGCTGGCTTCTCCATAGCCATGTTCTCTACCACTCTCCACCTGAACATGATGGTTAGATTTCTCTTTCATATCCATATTTTCATTTATGTGGAAACCCAGTGATTAGTTTATTTGGATAAGCGTTACGTTTCATAATTTTGTTTTTAAAGATTGGTTTTGGTATTACCTTTTTTTGATGTGGGTTTCTATCAAAGAAACTTTCGAATAGTAATCCATTTATAACCCCGACGAATTTTGAGGGCGAAATTCATTTTAAGTGGGGTAGAAAGTAACACCCCGAGATTTTATGAAAAATATTCTTTTTAATTTCATTAATGTCTTCTGTGGTACGCTACACCAAAAGGATCTTTCACAACACGTATCCTTGACTTGCCTTGTATTACACGCAATCACGACCTTCCTCGACATCGTGTGTAGTACGCAATACCGAGTTTCACTAAACAACGATATGCTTTTAAAATTTTATTAAAACTAGCCGTTATGAATAGTAATAACCACCTTTTCAAATCTTTTAAACTGTATCTCTCAAAATAGACTTCATTTTTGGATTCAGAGTATTGAATTTAGCCTAAGGTGAAATTTTGGTACTTTTCGGATAAATTTCATATTCTGATGAATAGTGAAAATTACTAAATTTTAATTAAAAACAACATTTTTAATCGAAATAATTAATAGTGATAAATTATTAATTTGAGTGGTTTTAAAGTAAATTTATAATATATTTTGACAATTTAATACAATGTTGGTTATTAGATGTAATTTCACATTTAAACCAGTTATAAACAAGTGTCAATCTTTTGATAGTTATTATCTCTTAAAAACACGCCATTTGTTTTGAAGACGGGAATTAATTTTTAAGTTTGTTAATGTAACTGATATGTTTTGAATTTGGTAAAATAGATATCATTTTTTGAGTTCATAATATCAAATATAGCTTAGGCCTAATTTTTGGTATTTTTCTGGAAACTTTCATTTTTTGATGAATATTGAAACCACTAAGTGGTAGTACAAAAAATGAATTTTTAATAAAACATAATTTTACAACTACTGTAAGTGGAATTTAAAAATTCCGAGAGACACGGTTGATGTTAGTAAGTAAAATGTGGTTCAATGAGATGAAAATAATTTTTTATGAATCTTAACTTTTTACTTTTTTTACCACGGATAAAAGTAAATACGGTAATTAAGGGTAAAAATGATATTATTAATACCATAACACATGTCCTAATTCTATTGGATAAGTTTAATTCGACCAAAAACAAACTTAGGAATAAAATATGACCATTTAGGCCCACTTGATTAGATTAGGACTTTTATTATTATTTAATTCAATGAAGAGTTAAAAGAGTTAAAATCAATGTTTATTTACTAAAACATTCTTACTATATGGTTATACATAAGATATATTCTATTGTAAATATTAATTAGAAAGATAAAAATATTTCCTACATAATGATATTTTATTTATAATTTTTATACATTAAATAAATTAATTTATTTATGACACAATGATGCTGCAGTAATTACCATAATAGAGAAAAATTATATTAATGGATTTTATAAATACCCAAATAAATATAATTTAAGACTTTTTATGAATTCCACTAATTTTATAGGTTAATATGACATATTATTATTGATTTAATTAACATTTTTTGAACTAATAATTCGTTTATGATTTTCAAAAAAAATAAAATACCAAATAGTGTCAAAATTGACAAAAAATAGTTTTTAAAACAAATATTATATTATTAATTGTTATTTTATTTCTAAAAATCTATGGTTCGGCCAAATGACTTCAATAAGGTTATATATATTAAAAATAAAAAACTTGGGTTTCGTTTGGCTTGTAATAATGAGTTTATTCACCTTATAGTGTAAGAACACAAGAAGACACGGTAAAAGTAAAATTATTTATCTTAATGTTAAATCTAAATGATAATGTTAAAATAAGAACCTAATCTTGTATAAATTCTATTGGATGAGAGTATTGCGACCCATACCCACCTTAGCTTCGAAATAAATCAATTTGGAGCTATTTAAAACCGAACATGACTTTATAATAAAATAATATTTTTAGTTATTCCAATAGTGCCCCTCTCCTCCCTTATAAAAGGGCACCCCCTCCCACTCTTCCTCAGACAACTTTGTGCCTTCATGCTCGGAAAAACTCTTCCAAATTCCCTTCTACACTTCCCTTGAAACATCCTAGAGGTTCTGGTCTTCCTCAAAGACCAATTTTAGTGCCCTAAAAGGAGATCTCAAAGAGGCGCTTCAAAGAAGAGATAAAGTCCGTTACCGATTCTTTCATCTTTATTTCTTATTCCACTTATTCTTCTTAGGTTGTTTAATTTTGAAGTAATAACATCAGTATCAATTATATACTTATATGTTATTATAATTATGAAACAAACTTATTTCACCATCTATCCATCCTATGGAAAATGAAATCACCACGCGTGCGTACGTACGGAATACCGTTTCCACGCCATGGTGTAATCTATTTTCCACCACCACATTACTTGGATGGGTATAATGGTGTACATAATAACTATATATGATTATTTTAACGTGATTTTGATTCTGAAATAGTTTACATACACTCCAATACAATTCCAATATCATGAGAACGATATCATCGCACGTGCGTACGTACAGACTACCGTCTCCACGATGAGATGAGATTCATTCTCCACGTTAACCATTCATGAATGATTATAAAGTATTTATAATAATTAATAATGAAATATATGACATAATAATTCTGTATTTGTGTGTATATATATGAATTTCATATACATAATTCCATTCAACTCAATAAGGAAAAGAAAACTGCGTTCATGCATACGTACGGTCTACCGTCTCCATGAACGGTGTATTTCATTCCATTTCCTATTTTATTATATAAATGTATATTATGAATATATATTATATATATATATATATCATGATTTATATTCTGAAATTATGTAATCATGATCTAAGTAATCATATGAATAATTACAAGTCAAAACACGGACGAAAAATGAAACGATTTTACCCAAAACACACTTTAACATGTAATTTACAAAAGAACGGGTAATATAAAGTCATATGTGAACCATATATGATATAATAAAAATGAATATGATTCTTTAATAAGTCAATGACATTATTTATATCATTATATAGGAGGTTTGAACACTTACAAAGCAAATCGGACCTAAGGTAAGAGAAATATCACAATCTCATTTTTTATCCGAGATTGTTTATACTTTGGTATTTACTGGGGTGTATTTTATAATCCACATCCATGTTTCCTCAATATTTAATATTATTTCCATCCACCTAAAATTTTTTAAATCGAATTTTACCCTTCGGTATGTTTTTAGTAAAAGATATGAAAGGAATCTTTTGTCGTTTTTCATACGAGGTACTAATGACTTTTCCGACAAAAGTATGAGAAGAATGTTTGTTTATCTTATACGGAATGAATGGATTTTAAAAAAAATATTTCCAAGAATATTCCTTTACAAGTCTTCAAATTTATTTTTAATCAACTTCTTTTAGTTTAAAATTGTATGACATGTTAAGAACGAAATAATGTTTTTGAAGTAAAAAGGATATTTTCCTCAAGAATGGAGTTCAAGTGTTTTATCAAAAAAATTTTCCATCTATGATAATAAAGGATTATGTTTCTATCCCTATTATTACATTGATTTGATTATGTTTTGATGGAATTATTTTTATGAATTCTTTTATCTTATATGAATTGTTTTATGATGTCACGATGTTTAAGATTCCCATTTTTATTACATGGGTTATGCTATTATGTATGGTTTATGATTTTGTGGCACAAATAAGACTTGTATAATTATGAGATGTGTGGGACCTATATCTCCCTCTAATGTGTTGGGTAATGATTTTATATCTCATGAGATAGACATGGTTGGAACGGTTGGTTATACAGGTTCAGTGAAACAAGACTGAAACGAGGAGTGAACTCGGTTCAGAAAGGGACTTTGTCCACTAAGATAGTCTTGGCAATGAGTCTTGACTAATAAGAAATAATTCTCTATGATTATGTGTGTATGCCACAAAGTTTCATGTTTAACTTTATGATTTTTGGGATTTCATTTCACTACTATGATGTATCCCATGTTATTAAATCATGCTCTCTTTTGCAGGTTATGATTTCAAAAATGTTAGGTTCTTATGAATATGATGTGATTGATATTTCTTTTGATTACCCTTACTGAGAATTTGAGCTCACACTTTTATGTTTTCTTTTCCCCAAGATATAAAGAATGGTTTTAGGTAAAAAAGGGAAGATCTTTATGGGAGATGTTGAAGATCTTTCACCACGATTAGAAGATTATATTCCGAGATTCCAAAGACACTAAACTATTATGATCCTTGTGTGTGTGTTTTTGTTATGTACTATATATTCCGCAAAAGTAATGTAATTTCCATGTACGTCAGGATTCGGGTCTCTACAGTTGGTATCAGAGGAAAGGTTTAGTAAACCTTTGAAAACTAGGATGCAAGAACTTTAGTGAGATCCCTAGAGATATTTCTAAGGTATGTCTAGGGATGTCCCTAAGGTTAAGTATAAGTATAGGTTATATTCCAAGAATTGCGCTAAAGATCTTAGAATTAAACCTATGATGTTAGATATTGAAGGTACTCTCCCTTTATTATGTTGTTTTCCCTAGCTTGATTTTTGTCTCTCACACTATTCTTTTTGGGTTTTAGACGATGGCTGGAACCCGAAGAAACCGTATTGATCAATGCAATGGACAATGCAATGATTGTCCTCCTGAACAATCAAATGTTATGGGAGATGGAGTGCAAAATCTTATTTCTATACTTACACAAGCTATGAATCATTCTGGACTTCCAAATGAGCAGAGAAGGGAACAATATTCTATTGAGTCCTTCATGAGACAACGTCCACCTTCATTCAGCGGGTCTACTGATCCATTAGTTGCTGAACAATGGATTAGTACTACTGAAAAGATATTTTCAGTTCTTCAATGTTATGAGAATGATAAAGTCATCTTAGCAGTGTATCATTTGGAAGGTGATGATGGTCAATGGTAGAATCTTATTAAGAATATGAGGCAAAGAGATGAAATTGATTCCATGGAATGGGACAAGTTCAAGAACATATTTTTCAATAAGTACTTCACTCGTATTCTTAGAACAAAGATGGATAAGGAGTTACTTGAACTAAAGAAAAAGGACGATGAATCTGTTGGTATATACGAAGCGAATTTTACAAGGCTTATAATGTATGAATCTCGATTTATCATCCTACGTGAAAGTAAAGTTGATCGATTATTCAGTGGCTTAAAACCAAATCTTCGATGGGCATTAGCTATAAGAGACTTCAGTAGATATGAATAAATTGTACGTTGTGCTATCAAGGTAGAAATGGAAGTTGGTGTTACTTATCCATCTCATAGTTTTGACAAGAAAATAAAGATGGAGTTCAAGGAGAAATCTCAGAATAATGGTGAAAAGAAGATGAATGTTTCCTTATGCTCAAAGTGTAGAAAGAAGCATGGTGGAGATTATCTTAAAGGGACAAGTAAATGTTTCAAATGTGGAAAGGAAGGTCATCGGGCATTTGAATGCCGCAATGATGGGAAGAAGATGCCTAATGATGCAAAAAAGGAAGGGATACACAGAATTAACCTTCTACTCTTCAATGCTTCAAGTGCAAGGAAATGGGGCATTATTCTAATAAATTCCCTAATCCAAGGGTTAGTGATGATCGACATGAGAAACCACATAAGGAAAAGGAAAAAGGGAAGTCACATGCAATCACCATTGGAAATGTTGAATATGATAACGATGTGTTGGAATTATAAAGTGTTTCTGTAATGGGATTACAAAATAATGTTGTATATAGTATCATGGAATATTGGAATATTTATGTATTGGTCTACTGTGGTTTTCAATAATTTTATGGAACCGGTAACCATATAAAGTGATTGAGATATTTTTGGAAAAAAGATGATATGCGCATAATGAAGGGAAAATGAGAAAATGAAATATTTGATAGTATTCATGATCTCATGATTGATATAAGGACTATGTGATATCATGGTTTGAGTATATAGAATTTTGAGGATTTTGGTATGTGGAAAATGTTAACTTTTAAATAAATTAATGTTTTCACTAAGGTTCAATGGGTATTCAAGAGAATACATGATTAAGGCCTTTCAATTTCTGGAATGTGACCAACAAGACATATCTTATGACATATGGGGATAAACGATGGTATTAAATCTCTGGTAATCGTTTTCACTATATTATGAGAGTGGACTACAGTATTATGTATAAGGCTAAAGATTGGAGTGGATTATGATGGACATAAGTTAGTATTGTTTAAGGATAGAAGTTCTTTTGATATTATTGATGGGATGTTATAGTAATATAGTTTTAGAAAAGGGATAACCTGCAGGACGGGCGACAACCCATCGCGTCTGACAAAGCCGTGGGTATCAAAGTAACAACCGAAGTGCGACTGGCCTTTATCACCTACCACTGGCCTACAGGAAGTCAATGTATAGTAGAAACTAGTTTTATTATATTAAGAAGTATGATATATGAAGTATAAGTCCATTTTATGAACCATATATCATTAATCTCACTATAGATGGACTTATGTATTTTTTGATAACTTTTCTAACCTTTTGTTTGAGACAGATGGAATGACCCATCATTCTATCACATGATTTTCTAACACATCAACAATGAGAAATTTGTAGAGACCCGAAGCCTGACGTACATTGGCATTACATTACATTTGAGGAATACTTAGTACATAACAAAAACACACACACAAGGATCGTAATAGTTTAGTGTCTTTGGAAACTCGGAACGTAATCTTCTAATCGTGGTGAAATATCTTCAACATCTCCCATAAAGATCTTCCTTTTTTTTACCTAAAACCTTTCTTTATATCCTGGGGAAAAGAAAACATAAAAGGGTGAGCTCAAATGCTCAGCAAGGGAAAATAAAGGAAATAAAAATCATATCATATCTTTTTGAAAATCAAAAACCTGCAAAAGAGATCATAATATCTTAACATGGAATAAATCATAGAAGTGAAAATGAGATCCCCATAATCATAACATAAAACTTGAAACTTTGTGGCATGCACACATAATCATGGAAAATCATTTCTTGTTAGTCAAGACTCATTGCCAAGACTATCTTAGTGGACAAAGTCCCTTTCTGAATCGAGTAACCCTCGTTTCAGTCCTGTTTCACTGAACCGGTATAACCTACCATTCCAGCCATGTCAATCTCATGAGATATAAAATCTTTACCCAATGCATTGGAGGGAGATATAGGTCCCACCCATCATATAATGAATCCTTTCTTATGTGTGCCACATAATCATAAACCATACATCATTGCATAACCCATGTAATAAAAATGGGATCCTTAAACAACATGACATCATAAAACAATTCATATAAGATAAAGGAATTCATAAAAATAATTCCATCACAACATAATAAAATCAACGTAATAATAGGGATAAAACAGAACCCTTTATTATCTTAGATGGAAAATAATTTTGATAAAACACTTGAACTCCATTCTTGAAGAAAATATCCTTTCTTCTTCAAAAACACATTTCTTTTCTTAACATGTCATACAATTATAAACTAAAAGAAGTTGATTAAAAATAAACTTGAAAACTTATAAAGGAAGATTCTTGGAAATAATGTTTTAAAAATCCATTCTTTCCGTATAAGTTAAAAAAAACATTCTTCGTACTTTTGTCGGAAAAGTCAAAAAGTACCTCATACGAAAAACGACAAAAGATTCCTTTCATTTCTTTTACTAAAAACTCACCGAAGGGTAAAAATGAATTTAAACAATTTAAGGTGGATGGAAATAATATTACATATTGATGAAACATGGATGTGGATGATAAAATACACCCCAGTAAATACTTACGAATAAACAATCTCGGATAAAAATGAGATTGTGATATTTCCCTTACCTTAGGTCTGATTTGCTTCGTATGTGTCCGAACCTCCTTTATAATGATTTAAATAATGTCATTGACTTATTACAGAATCATATTCATTGTTTTGATATCATATATGGTTCACTTATGACATTATATTACCCGTTCTTTTGTAAATTCCATGTTAAAGAAGCGTTTTGGGTAAAATCGTTTCATTTATCGTAGGTGTTTTGACTTGTTGTTCTTGAAATTATTATTACTTATATCATGATTTACTTACTTCCAGAATATAAAATATGATTTTTATATCATATATATTCAGTATATATATATATATATAATAGATTGATAAATGAAATGAAAAACACCGTTCATGGAGTCGGTAGTCCGTACGTACGCATGAACACTGTTTTCCTTTCCTTATTGTCTTGAATGGAAGTAAGTAGATGACATACATATATATATATACATAAATCCAGTAGCTTTATATTGTCATATATTTCATTATTATTTATACTTTATAATCATTCTTAAATGGTTAACATGGAGAATGAATCTCATCGCGTCGTGGAGACGGTAGTCCGTACGTACGCACGAGCGATGATATCATTTCCATAAATATTGAATTGAATTGGAGTGGATTATAAAATATATCAGAATCAATATGATGTTGTAATAACTATGTATAGTTATTCTTTACACCATTATACCCATCCATGTAAGGTGGTGGTGGAAAATAGATTACACCACGGCGTGGAGACGGTATTCCGTACGTACGCACGCGCGGTGATTTCTTTTTCCGTATGATGGATAGATAGTGAAATTGGGTTGTCTAATAATTATAATAACATATCAGTATATGAGTGATACTGATGTTATTACTTCGTAATGAAACAAATAAAGAAGAAGAAGTTGAAGAAGAAGGAAATTGAAAAGATCGGTAATGGATATTACCTCTTCTTTGGAACGCCTCTTTGAATCCTCCACTTAGGGAACTAATATTGGTCTTTGAAGAAGACCAGGACCTCTAGGATTATTCTAGGGAAGTGGAGAGGAGAAAATGGCAGGGTTTGGCCGAGCTTGAGTGCTCTATTTGGTGTGAGGAGGAGGGGGAGGAGGTGCCCTTTTATAAGGGAGGAGAGGGGCACCTTAGGAATATCTCAAAATATTATTTTATATTAAAGTCAAAATCGATTTATAATGGTTCCAAAGGGTATTATTTCGAAGATAAAGTGGGGATTGGTCGAAATCCTATCATCCAATTGGATTTAGACTAGTTTAGGGTATTATTTTAACCTTATCAATTAGATTTGACCCTAAGTTAAATAATTTTACTTTTACCGTGTCTTTTTGTTTTCTTACACTATAAGGTTAATACACTTACTATAACATGCCAAAAGAACCCCAAATTGTTTATTATTAATATATATATCCTTATCTAAGTCATTTGGCCTAACCTTAGATTTTTAGGAATAAAATAACAATTAATAATATAATATTTTATTTAAAAACTATTTTGTGTCAATTTTTACACTATTTGATATATGATTTTTGTGAAAGTCATAACAGAATTATATGTTCGAACCAAGTTTATTAAATAAACACTAATATATCATAGTAACCTACAAAATTAGTGTAATTCATAAAAAGTCTCAAATTACATTCAGTTTGGTGTTTATAACATCAATTATGTCAATATTTCATTAATAAGATAATTACTGCATCATCTTTGTGTGATAAATAAATTAAATTATTTGATGTCTAAAAATTACAAATAAAATACCATTATGTAGGAAATCTTTTTAGATTTCTAATTAATATTTACAATCTAATTTATCTTATGTACAACCCTATATTAAAAATGTTTTAGTAAATAAACTTTGATTTTAACTCTTTTAACTCTTCTTTGAATTAAATAATAATAAATGTCCTAATCTAATCCAAGTGGGCCTAAATGGTCATATATTATTCCTAAGCTTGTTTTTGGTAGAATTAAACTTGTCCAATATAATTAGGACATGTGTTAGGGTAATAGTAATATCATATTTAACCTTAGTTACCCTATTTACTATTAACAGCGGTAAAAAAAGTAAAAAGTTACTATTCACCAAAAAATTATTTTTATCTCATTGAACCACATTTTACTTACTGATATCAACCGTGTCTGTCAGATTTTCGAAATTCCATTCACAGAAGCGGTAAAATTATGTTTTATGCAAAATTCAGTTTTTAACCTACCACTTAGTGGTTTCACTATTCATCGAAAATTGATGTTTTTCAGAAAAATGCCAAAATTTCACCATAAGCTATAATTGATATTCCGAATTCAAAAATGATTTCTATTTTACAAAATTCCCAACATATAAGTTGCATTAATTAAATTAATTTCCGCTGTCACAACAAATAGCGTGTTTTTAAGAGATAATAACTATCAAAAGATTGACACTTGTTTATAACTGCTTTAAATGTGAAATTACATCCAATGACCAACATTGTATTAAATTGTAAAAATATATTCTAAATATACTTTAAAACCACTGAAATTAATAATTTATCAATATTAATTATTTCGATTAAAAAGTTGTTATTAATTAAAATTTAGTAATTTTTACTATTCATCAGAATATGAAAGTTATCCGAAAAGTACCAAAATTTCACCTTAGGCTAAATTCAATACTCCGAATCCATAAATGAAGTCCATTTTGAGAGCTAAAATTTCTAAAATTTTAAAAAGTGGTTATTACTATTCATAACGGCTAGTTTTAATAATATTTTAATAGCATATCGTTGTTTCGTGAAACTCAGTATTGCGTACTACACAGGCTATCGAGGAAGGTTGTGATTGCGTGTAATGCAAGGAAAGTCAAGGATGCATGTTGTGCAAGCTCCTTTTGGTGTAGCGTACAACACAAGACATTAGTGAAATTAAAAAACAAATATTTTTCATAAAATCTTGGGCTATTACATTCTACCCCCCTTAAAATGAATTTCGCCCTCGAAATTCGTCGGGGTTATAAATGGTTTACTATTCGAAAGTTTCTTTAATAGAAACCCGCATCGTAAAAAGGAATACCAAAACTTGGCTTTAAAAACTAAAGTATGAAATGTAACGATTACCCAAATAAACTAATCACTGGGTTTCCACATAGGTGAAAATATGGATATGGAAGAGAAATCTAACCATCATGTTCTGATGGAGAGTGGTAGAGAACATGGCTATGGAAAATCCAGTAATCACCAATCCATAGATTTGTGATGATATAAGGTACCATCTGATTCATCCGGTATAAGATCACTAGGACAACATTTTTGGTTTTCAAGATCATTTCCCTAAAGTTGAAAATTTGAATTAGACTAAATACTTACTTTTTTTTGGTACAATCTCACTGTTGTTCATGCCTTGAACAATTTCCACTTCATCTCTTAAATAAATGAAGTTGAATTTGTTATTCGTGAAGTGTTAGCAGATCATGTGATAGAATGACCGGTCATTCCATCTGTCTCAAACAAAAGGTTAGCAAAAATTATATACATAAGTCGATATATAGTGAGATTAATCACATATGGTTCCTAAAATGGACTTATACTTCATATATCATACTGCTTAATATAATAAAACTAGTTTCTACTAAACAGGGACTTCCTGTAGGCCAGTGGTAGGCGATAAAGGCCAGTCGCACTTCGGTTGTGGGTTCGATTCCCACAGCCTTGTCCGAAGCGATGGGCTGTCGCCCGTCCTGCAGGTTTTCCTTTTTCTAAAACTACATTACTATAACATCCCAACAATAATATCGAAAAAAAACTTCTATCCTTAAACAATACTCACTTATGTCCAACATAATCCATTTCAATCTTTAGGCTTATCCATAATACTGCAGTCCACTCTCATAACATAGTGAAATCGATTACCAGAGATTTAACACCATCGTCGATCCCCATATATCATAAGATATGTTTTGTTGGTCACATTCCAAACATTCAAAGTCCTTAATCATGTATTCTCTTGAATACCTTAGTGAAAACATGAATGCAGTTTAATGTTAACACTTTCCACATACCAAAATCCTCAAAATTCTATATACTCAAACAATGATATCACTTAGTCCTTATATCATTCACGAGCTCATGAATACTGTCAAATATTTCATTTTCTCATTTTCCCTTCATTATGCGCATATCATCTTTTTTCCAAAAATACCTCAATCACTTCGAATACCACATTAGACCAATACATAAATATTCCAATACACCATAAAAGTACCTCAACAACATTATTCTTGAATACCAATACATAAACACTTCAGTCCATCCACTTCAATGACTGTCCAGGAATAATTACTTCCTTGATTTAGAAGTATCTTTTCAGGTCAGGGCATTGAGTTGGGTAATGCCCATGTTATCCACAAATAAGACATTGAACTCCATAACAATCTGTCACTCTATTACCCTTTTCTCCACACAGATAACATCGGTCCCTCCATTTGAGGTATTCCTCAAGTATCTTCTTCCCTTCTTTAGAAATCTCAATCTTCCTTTCTTTATGTTCCTCAACATGCGAACATGCATAATAGTTTATCTTCCTCTTCTTTGATGAATTAGTCATACCACTAAATTTCACCTTGTTAATAATATATCGCGATGACTGATTCGGCATAATCACAATATCTTTATCTCTAGGCTTCACACAATTTTGTTGCTCATAGTCACCAATTTGTCCATTGGATTCAATGTTAACCAAATTCCTTCTGGTTCCCTCCCTTAACTAAAACACAAAAATAATTTTGTGAGAGGCGAAATCATGCTACGGAAGACAACATAGTAAAGGGGGAGCACCCCCAATATCTAACATCTTAGGTTAAATTTTAAGATCGTTACCGTAGTTCTAGGACTATATCCTATACGTATACTTATCCTTAGGGACATCCCTAGACATACCTTAGAAATATCTCTAGGGATCTCACTAATGTTTTTGCATCCTAGTTTCCAATGGTTGACTAAACCTTTCCTCTGATACCAACTTTAGAGACCCGAAGCCTGACGTACATTGGCATTACATTACATTTGCGAATACTTAGTACATAACAAAAACACACACACAAGGATCGTAATAGTTTAGTGTCTTTGGAAACTCGGAACGTAATCTTGTAATCGTGGTGAAAGATCTTCAACATCTCCCATAAAGATATTCCTTTTTTTTACCTAAAACCTTTCTTTATATCCTGGGAAAAAGAAAACATAAAAGGGTGAGCTCAAATGCTCAGCAAGGGAAAATAAAGGAAATAAAAATCATATCATATCTTTTTGAAAATCAAAAACCTGCAAAAGAGATCATAATATCTTAACATGGAATAAATCATAGAAGTGAAAATGAGATCCCCATAATCATAACATAAAACTTGAAACTTTGTGGCATGCACACATAATTATGGAAAATCATTTCTTGTTAGTCAAGACTCATTGCCAAGACTATCTTAGTGGACAAAGTCCCTTTTTGAATCGAGCAACCCTCGTTTCAGTCCTGTTTCACTGAACCGGTATAACCTACCATTCCAGCCATGTCTATCTCATGAGATATAAAATCTTTACCCAATGCATTGGAGGGTGATATAGGTCCCACCCATCATATAATGAATCCTTTCTTATGTGTGCCACATAATCATAAACCATACATCATTGCATAACCCATGTAATAAAAATGGGATCCTTAAACAACATGACATCATAAAACAATTCATATAAGAAAAGGAATTCATAAAAATAATTCCATCACAACATAATCAAATCAACGTAATAATAGGGATAAAACAGAACCCTTTATTATCTTAGATGGAAAATAATTTTGATAAAACACTTGAACTCCATTCTTGAGGAAAATATCCTTTCTTCTTCAAAAACACTTTTCTTTTCTTAACATGTCATACAATTATAAACTAAAAGAAGTTGATTAAAAATAAACTTGAAAACTTATAAATGAAGATTCTTGGAAATAATGTTTTAAAAATCCATTCTTTCCGTATAAGTTAAAAAAACATTCTTCGTACTTTTGTCGGAAAAGTCAAAAAGTACCTCGTACGAAAAACGACAAAAGATTCCTTTAATTTCTTTTACTAAAAACTCACCGAAGGGTAAAAATGGATTTAAAAAATTGAAGGTGGATGGAAATAATATTACATATTGATGAAACATGGATGTGGATGATAAAATACACCCCAGTAAATACTTACGAATAAACAACCTCGGATAAAAATGAGATTGTGATATTTCCCTTACCTTAGGTCTGATTTGCTTCGTATGTGTCCGAACCTCATTTATAATGATTTAAATAATGTCATTGACTTATTACAGAATCATATTCATTGTTATGATATCATATATGGTTCACTTATGACATTATATTACCCGTTCTTTTGTAAATTCCATGTTAAAGAAGCGTTTTGGGTAAAATCGTTTCATTTATCGTAGGTGTTTTGACTTGTTGTTCTTGACATTATTATTGCTTATATCATTATTTACTTACTTCCAGAATATAAAATATGACTTATATATCATATATATTCAGTACATATATATATAATAGATAGATAAATGAAATGAAAAACACCGTTCATGGAGACGGTAGTCCGTACGTACGCATGAACACTGTTTTCCTTTCCTTATTGTCTTGAATGGAAGTAAGTAGATGACATACATATATATATATACATAAATCTAGTAGCTTTATAATGTCATATATTTCATTATTATTTCTACTTTATAATCATTCTTAAATGGTTAACATGGAGAATGAATCTCATCGGGTCGTGGAGACGGTAGTCCGTACGTACGCACGAGCGATGATATCATTTCCATAAATATTGAATTGAATTGGAGTGGATTATACAATATATCAGAATCAATATGATGTTGTAATAACTATGTATAGTTATTCTTTACACCATTATACCCATCCATGTATGGTGGTGGTGGAAAATAGATTACACCACGGCGTGGAGACGGTATTCCGTACGTACGCACACGCGGTGATTTCTTTTTCCGTAGGATGGATAGATAGTGAAATAGGGTTGTTTAATACTTATAATAACAGATCAGTATATGAGTGATACTGATGTTATTACTTCGTAATGAAACAACTAAAGAAGAAGAAGTTGAAGAAGAAAGAAATTGAAAAGATCGGTAATGGATATTACCTCTTCTTTGGAACGCCTCTTTGAATCCTCCACTTAGGGAACTAATATTGGTCTTTGAAGAAGACCAGGACCTCTAGGATTATTCTAGGGAAGTAGAGAGGAGAAAATGGCAGGGGTTGGCCGAGCTTGAGTGCTCAATTTGGTGTGAGGCGGAGGGGGAGGAGATGCCCTTTTATAAGGGAGGAGAGGGGCACCTTAGGAATATCTCAAAATATTATTTTATATTAAAGTCAAAATCGGTTTATAATGGTTCCAAAGGGTCTTATTTCGAAGATAAAGTGGGGATGGGTCGAAACCCTATCATCCAATAGGATTTAGACAAGTTTAGGGTATTATTTTAACCTTATCAATTAGATTTAACCCTAAGTTAAATAATTTTACTTTTACCGTGTCTTTTTGTTTTCTTACACTATATGGTTAATAAACTTACTATAACATGCCAAAAGAACCCCAAATTGTTTATTATTAATATATATATCCTTATCTAAGTAATTTGGGCGAACCTTAGATTTTTAAGAATAAAATAACAATTAATAATATAATATTTGATTTAAAAACTATTTTGTGTCAATTTTGACACTATTTGATATATGATTTTTGTGAAAGTCATAACAGAATTATATGTTCGAACCAAGTTTATTAAATAAACACTAATATATCATAGTAACCTAGAAAAGTAGTGGAATTCATTAAAAGTCTCAAATTACATTCAGTTTGGTGTTTATAACATCAATTATGTCAATATTTCATTAATAAGATAATTACTGCATCATCTTTGTTTCATAAATAAATTAAATTATTTGATGCCTAAAAATTACAAATAAAATACCATTATGTAGGAAATCTTTTTATATTTCTAATTAATATTTACAATCTCATTTATCTTATGTACAACCCTATATTAAAAATGTTTTAGTAAATAAACTTTGATTTTAACTCTTTTAACTCTTCTTTGAATTAAATAATAATAAATGTCCTAATCTAATCCAAGTGGGCCTAAATGGTCATATTTTATTCGTAAGCTTGTTTTTGGTAGAATTAAACTTGTCCAATAGAATTAGGACATGTGTTAGGGTAATAGTAATATCATATTTAACCTTAGTTACCCTATTTACTATTAACAGCGGTAAAAAAAGTAAAAAGTTACTATTCACCAAAAAATTATTTTTATCTCATTGAACCACATTTTACTTACTGATATCAATCGTGTCTGTCAGATTTTCGAAATTCCATTCACAGAAGCGGTAAAATTATGTTTTATGCAAAATTCAGTTTTTAACCTACCACTTAGTGGTTTCACTATTCATCAAAAATTGATGTTTTTCAGAAAAATGCCAAAATTTCACCATAAGCTATAATTGATATTCCGAATTCAAAAATGATTTCTATTTTACAAAATTCCCAACATATAAGTTGCATTAATTAAATTAATTTCCGCTGTCACAACAAATAGCGTGTTTTTAAGAGATAATAACTATCAAAAGATTGACACTTGTTTATAACTGCTTTAAATGTGAAATTACATCCAATGACCAACATTGTATTAAATTGTAAAAATATATTCTAAATATACTTTAAAACCACTGAAATTAATAATTTATCAATATTAATTATTTCGATTAAAAAAGTTGTTATTAATGAAAATTGAGTAATTTTTACTATTCATCAGAATATGAAAGTTATCCGAAAAGTACCAAAATTTCACCTTAGGCTAAATTCAATACTCCGAATCCATAAATGAAGTCCATTTTGAGAGCTAAAATTTCTAAAATTTTAAAAAGTGGTTATTACTATTCATAACGGGTAGTTTTATTAATATTTTAATAGCATATCGTTGTTTCGTGAAACTCAGTATTGCGTACTACACACGCTATCGAGGAAGGTTGTGATTGCGTGTAATGCAAGGAAAGTCAAGGATGCATGTTGTGCAAGCTCCTTTTGGTGTAGCGTACAACACAAGACATTAGTGAAATTAAAAAAAAATATTTTTCATAAAATCTTGGGCTATTACATTCTACCCCCCTTAAAATGAATTTCGCCCTCGAAATTCGTCGGGGTTATAAATGGTTTACTATTCGAAAGTTTCTTTAATAGAAACCCACATCGTAAAAAGGAATACCAAAACAAGGCTTTAAAAACTAAAGTATGAAATGTAACGATTACCCAAATAAACTAATCACTGGGTTTCCACATAGGTGAAAATATGGATATGGAAGAGAAATCCAACCATCATGTTCTGATGGAGAGTGGTAGAGAACATGGCTATGGAAAATCCAGTAATCACCAATCCATAGATTTGTGATGATATAAGGTACCATCTGATTCATCCGGTATAAGATCACTAGGACAACATTTTTGGTTTTCAAGATCATTTCCCTAAAGTTGAAAATTTGAATTAGAATAAATACTTACTTTATTTTGGTACAATCTCACTGTTGTTCATGCCTTGAACAATTTCCACTTCATCTCTTAAATAAATGAAGTTGAATTTGTTATTCGTGAAGTGTTAGCAGATCATGTGATAGAATGACCGGTCATTCCATCTGTCTCAAACAAAAGGTTAGCAAAAATTATATACATAAGTCGATATATAGTGAGATTAATCACATATGGTTCCTAAAATGGACTTATACTTCATATATCATACTGCTTAATATAATAAAACTAGTTTCTACAAACAGGGACTTCCTGTAGGCCAGTGGTAGGCGATAAAGGCTAGTCGCACTTCGGTTGTGGGTTCGATTCCCACAGCCTTGTCCGAAGCGATGGGCTGTCGCCCGTCCTGCAGGTTTTCCTTTTTCTAAAACTACATTACTATAACATCCCAACAATAATATCGAAAAAAAACTTCTATCCTTAAACAATACTCACTTATGTCCAACATAATCCATTTCAATCTTTAGGCTTATCCATAATACTGCAGTCCACTCTCATAACATAGTGAAATCGATTACCAGAGATTTAACACCATCTTCGATCCCCATATATCATAAGATATGTTTTGTTGGTCACATTCCAAACATTCAAAGTCCTTAATCATGTATTCTCTTGAATACCTTAGTGAAAACATGAATGCAGTTTAAAGTTAACACTTTCCACATACCAAAATCCTCAAAATTCTATATACTCAAACAATGATATCACTTAGTCCTTATATCATTCACGAGCTCATGAATACTGTCAAATATTTCATTTTCTCATTTTCCCTTCATTATGCGCATATCATCTTTTTTTCCAAAAATACCTCAATCACTTCGAATACCACATTAGACCAATACATAAATATTCCAATACACCATAAAAGTACCTCAACAACATTATTCTTGAATACCAATACATAAACACTTCAGTCCATCCACTTCAATGACTGTCCAGGAATAATTCCTTCCTTGATTTAGAAGTATCTTTTCAGGTCAGGGCATTGAGTTGGGTAATGCCCATGTTCTCCACAAATAAGACATTGAACTCCATAACAATCTGTCACTCTATTACCCTTTTCTCTACACAGATAACATCGGTCCCTCCATTTGAGGTATTCCTCAAGTATCTTCTTCCCTTCTTTAGAAATCTCAATCTTCCTTTCTTTATGTTCCTCAACATGCGAACATGCATAATAGTTTATCTTCCTCTTCTTTGATGAATTAGTCATACGACTAAATTTCACCTTGTTAATAATATATCGCCATGACTGATTCGGCATAATCACAATATCTTTATCTCTAGGCTTCACACAATTTTGTTGCTCATAGTCACCAATTTGTCCATTGGATTCAATGTTAACCAAATTCCTTCTGGTTCCCTCCCTTAACTAAAACACAAAAATAATTTTGTGAGAGGCGAAATCATGCTAGGGAAGACAACATAGTAAAGGGGGAGCACCCCCAATATCTAACATCTTAGGTTAAATTTTTAGATCGTTACCGTAGTTCTAGGACTATATCCTATACGTATACTTATCCTTAGGGACATCCCTAGACATACCTTAGAAATATCTCTAGGGATCTCACTAATGTTTTCGCATCCTAGTTTCCAAAGGTTGACTAAACCTTTCCTCTGATACCAACTTTAGAGACCCGAAGCCTGACGTACATTGGCATTACATTACATTTGCGGAATACTTAGTACATAACAAAAACACACACACAAGGATCGTAATAGTTTAGTGTCTTTGGAAACTCGGAACGTAATCTTGTAATCGTGGTGAAAGATCTTCAACATCTCCCATAAAGATCTTCCTTTTTTACCTAAAACCTTTCTTTATATCCTGGGGAAAAGAAAACATAAAAGGGTGAGCTCAAATGCTCAGCAAGGGAAAATAAAGGAAATAAAAATCATATCATATCTTTTTGAAAATCAAAAACCTGCAAAAGAGATCATAATATCTTAACATGGAATAAATCATAGAAGTGAAAATGAGATCCCCATAATCATAACATAAAACTTGAAACTTTGTGTCATGCACACATAATCATGGAAAATCATTTCTTGTTAGTCAAGACTCATTGCCAAGACTATCTTAGTGGACAAAGTCCCTTTCTGAATCGAGTAACCCTCGTTTCAGTCCTGTTTCACTGAACCGGTATAACCTACCATTCCAGCCATGTCTATCTCATGAGATATAAAATCTTTACCCAATGCATTGGAGGGAGATATAGGTCCCACCCATCATATAATGAATCCTTTCTTATGTGTTCCACATAATCATAAACCATACATCATTGCATAACCCATGTAATAAAAATGGGATCCTTAAACAACATGACATCATAAAACAATTCATATAAGATAAAGGAATTCATAAAAATAATTCCATCACAACATAATCAAATCAACGTAATAATAGGGATAAAACAGAACCCTTTATTATCTTAGATGGAAAATAATTTTGATAAAACACTTGAACTCCATTCTTGAGGAAAATATCCTTTCTTCTTCAAAAACACTTTTCTTTTCTTAACATGTCATACAATTATAAACTAAAAGAAGTTGATTAAAAATAAACTTGAAAACTTATAAAGGAAGATTCTTGGAAATAATGTTTTAAAAATCCATTCTTTCCGTATAAGTTAAAAAAACATTCTTCGTACTTTTGTCGGAAAAGTCAAAAAGTACCTCGTACGAAAAACGACAAAAGATTTCTTTCATTTCATTTACTAAAAACTCACCGAAGGGTAAAAATGGATTTAAAAAATTGAAGGTGGATGGAAATAATATTACATATTGATGAAACATGGATGTGGATGATAAAATACACCCCAGTAAATACTTACGAATAAACAACCTCGGATAAAAATGAGATTGTGATATTTCCCTTACCTTAGGTCTGATTTGCTTCGTATGTGTCCGAACCTCCTTTATAATGATTTAAATAATGTCATTGACTTATTAAAGAATCATATTCATTGTTATGATATCATATATGGTTCACTTATGACATTATATTACCCGTTCTTTTGTAAATTCCATCTTAAAGAAGCGTTTTGGGTAAAATCGTTTCATTTATCGTAGGTGTTTTGACTTGTTGTTCTTGACATTATTATTACTTATATCATTATTTACTTACTTCCAGAATATAAAATATGACTTATATATCATATATATTCAGTACATATATATATAATAGATAGATAAATGAAATGAAAAACACCGTTCATGGAGACGGTAGTCCGTACGTACGCATGAACACTGTTTTCCTTTCCTTATTGTCTTGAATGGAAGTAAGTAGATGACATACATATATATATATACATAAATCTAGTAGCTTTATAATGTCATATATTTCATTATTATTTCTACTTTATAATCATTCTTAAATGGTTAACATGGAGAATGAATCTCATCGGGTCGTGGAGACGGTAGTCCGTACGTACGCACGAGCGATGATATCATTTCCATAAATATTGAATTGAATTGGAGTGGATTATACAATATATCAGAATCAATATGATGTTGTAATAACTATGTATAGTTATTCTTTACACCATTATACCCATCCATGTATGGTGGTGGTGGAAAATAGATTACACCACGGCGTGGAGACGGTATTCCGTACGTACGCACACGCGGTGATTTCTTTTTCCGTAGGATGGATAGATAGTGAAATAGGGTTGTTTAATACTTATAATAACATATCAGTATATGAGTGATACTGATGTTATTACTTCGTAATGAAACAACTAAAGAAGAAGAAGTTGAAGAAGAAAGAAATTGAAAAGATCGGTAATGGATATTACCTCTTCTTTGGAACGCCTCTTTGAATCCTCCACTTAGGGAACTAATATTGGTCTTTGAAGAAGACCAGGACCTCTAGGATTATTCTAGGGAAGTAGAGAGGAGAAAATGGCAGGGGTTGGCCGAGCTTGAGTGCTCAATTTGGTGTGAGGCGGAGGGGGAGGAGATGCCCTTTTATAAGGGAGGAGAGGGGCACCTTAGGAATATCTCAAAATTTTATTTTATATTAAAGTCAAAATCGGTTTATAATGGTTCCAAAGGGTCTTATTTCGAAGATAAAGTGGGGATGGGTCGAAACCCTATCATCCAATAGGATTAAGACAAGTTTAGGGTATTATTTTAACCTTATCAATTAGATTTAACCCTAAGTTAAATAATTTTACTTTTACCGTGTCTTTTTGTTTTCTTACACTATATGGTTAATAAACTTACTATAACATGCCAAAAGAACCCCAAATTGTTTATTATTAATATATATATCCTTATCTAAGTTATTTGGGCGAACCTTAGATTTTTAAGAATAAAATAACAATTAATAATATAATATTTGATTTAAAAACTATTTTGTGTCAATTTTGACACTATTTGATATATGATTTTTGTGAAAGTCATAACAGAATTATATGTTCGAACCAAGTTTATTAAATAAACACTAATATATCATAGTAACCTAGAAAAGTAGTGGAATTCATTAAAAGTCTCAAATTACATTCAGTTTGGTGTTTATAACATCAATTATGTCAATATTTCATTAATAAGATAATTACTGCATCATCTTTGTGTCATAAATAAATTAAATTATTTGATGCCTAAAAATTACAAATAAAATACCATTATGTAGGAAATCGTTTTAGATTTCTAATGAATATTTACAATCTAATTTATCTTATGTATAACCCTATATTAAAACTGTTTTAGTAAATAAACTTTGATTTTAACTCTTTTAACTCTTCTTTGAATTAAATAATAATAAATGTCCTAATCTAATCCAAGTGGGCCTAAATGGTCATATTTTATTCCTAAGCTTGTTTTTGGTCGAATTACACTTGTCCAATAGAATTAGGACATGTGTTAGGGTAATAGTAATATCATATTTACCCTTAGTTACCCAATTTACTATTAACAGCAGTAAAAAAAAGTAAAAAGTTACTATTCACCACAAAATTATTTTTATCTCATTGAACCACATTTTACTTACTGATATCAACCGTGTCTGTCAGATTTTCGAAATTCCATTCACAGAAGCGGTAAAATTAAGTTTTATGCAAAATTCAGTTTTTAACCTACTACTTAGTGGTTTCACTATTCATCAAAAATTGATGTTTTTCAGAAAAATGCCAAAATTTCACCCTAAGCTATAATTGATATTCCGAATTCAAAAATGATTTCTATTTTACAAAATTCCCAACATATAAGTTTCATCAATTAAATTAATTTCCGCTGTCACAACAAATAGCGTGTTTTTAAGAGATAATAACTATCAAAAGATTGACAGTTGTTTATAACTGCTTTAAATGTGAAATTACATCCAATGACCAACATTGTATTAAATTGTAAAAATATATTCTAAATATACTTTAAAACCACTCAAATTAATAATTTATCAATATTAATTATTTCGATTAAAAAAATTGTTATTAATTAAAATTTAGTAATTTTTACTATTCATCAGAATATGAAAGTTATCCGAAAAGTACCAAAATTTCACCTTAGGCTAAACTCAATACTCCGAATCCATAAATGAAGTCCATTTTGAGAGCTAAAATTTCTAAAATTTTAAAAAGTGGTTATTACTATTCATAACGGCTAGTTTTAATAATATTTTAATAGCATATCGTTGTTTCGTGAAACTCAGTATTGCGTACTACACACGCTATCGAGGAAGGTTGCGATTGCGTGTAATGCAAGGAAAGTCAAGGATGCGTGTTGTGCAAGCTCCTTTTGGTGTAGCGTACAACACAAGACATTAGTGAAATTAAAAAAAAAAAATTTCATAAAATCTTGGGCTATTACAAAATTAATCTTCATTTATTTAATAGATGAAGTGGAAATTGTCCAATTAACGTCCAACGGTGAGACTATAACGAAATCACGAAAGTATTTCTTCTAATTCCAATTTCATCAACATTAGGGAAACGATCTTGAAAACCAAAAATGTTATCCTAGTGCTCTTATATCAGATAAATCAGATGGTAGCATATATCATCACAAATTTATGGCTTTGTGATTGCTGGATTTTCCATATCCATGTTCACTACCACTCTCCATCAGAACATGATGGTTATATTTCTCTTCCATATCCATATTTCCACCTATGTGGAAACCCAATGATTAGTTTATTTGGTAACCATTACGTTTCATACTTTTGATTTTAAAGATTGGTTATGGTATTCCCTTTTTACGATGTGGGTTTCTATCAAAGAAACTTTCGAATAGTAAACCATTTATAACCCCGACGAATTTTGAGGGCGAAATTCATTTTAAGGGGGGTAGAATGTAACACCCCGAGATTTTATGAAAAATATTCTTTTTAATTTCATTAATGTCTTGTGTTGTATGCTACACTAAAAAGAGCTTTCACAACACGTATCCTTGATTTTCCTTGCATTACACACAATCACGGCCTTCCTCGATAGCGTGTGTAGTACGCAATACAGAGTTTCACTAAACAACGATATGCTATTAAAATATTATTAAAACTAGCCGTTGTGAATAGTAATATCCACCTTTTAAAATTTTATAAATTTTATCTCTCAAAATGGACTTCATTTTTGGATTCAATGTATCGAATTAAGCCTAAGGTGAAATTTTGGTACTTTTCGGATAACTTTCATATTCTGATGAATAGTGAAAATTACTAAATTTTAATTAAAAACAACTTTTTTAATCGAAATAATTAATAGTGATAAATTATTAATTTGAGTGGTTTTAAAGTATATTTAGCATAGATTTTTAAAATTTAATACAATTTTGGTCATTGGATGTAATTTCACATTTAAACCAGTTATAAACAAGTGTCAATCTTTTGATAGTTATTATCTCTTAAAAACACGCCATTTGTTTTGACGACGGGAATTAATTTTTAAGTTAGATAATGTAATTGATATGTTTTGAATTTGGTAAAATAGACATCATTTTTTGAGTTCATAAAATCAAATATAGCTTAGGCCAAATGTTTGGTATTTTTCTGAAAACTTTCATTTTTTGATGAATAGTTAAACCACTAAGTGGTAGTAAAAAAATGAATTTTTCATAAAACTTAATTTTACCGCTTCTGTGAGTGGAATTTAAAAAATCCAAGAGACACAGTTGATTTCAGTAAGTAAAATGTTGTTCAATGAGATTAAAATAATTTTTGTTGAATAGTAACTTTTTACTTTTTTTACCATGGTTAAAAGTAAATAGGGTAATTAAGGGTAAAAATGATATTATTAATACCCTAACACAAGTCCTGATTCTATTGGATAAGTGTAATTCGACCAAAAACAACATTAGGAATAAAATATGACCATTTAGGCCCACATGGATTAGATTGGGACATTTATTATTATTTAATTCAAAGAAGTGTTAAAAGAGTTAAAATCAAAGTTAATTTACTAAAACATTTTTAATATAGGGTTATACATAAGATAAATTCGATTGTAAATTTTCATTAGAAAGATAACAAGATTTCCTACATAATTATAGTGTATTTATAATTTTTAGACATTAAATAAATTAATTTATTTATGACACAATGATGATTTAGTAATTAGCATAATAGTGAAAAATTATATTAATTGATTTAATAAATACCCAAAGAAATATAATTTGAGACTTTTTATGAATTAAACTAATTTTATAGGTTAATATGACATGTTATTATTGATTTAATTAACTTTTTTAGAACTAATAATTCTGTTATGATTTTTACAAAAATCAATTACCAAATAGTGTCAAAATTGACATAAAATAGTTTTTAAACAAATATTATATTATTAATTGTTATTTTATTCCTAAAAATCTAAGTATAGGACAAATGACTTATATAAAGATATATATATTAATAATAAACAACTTTGGGTTCGTTTGGAATGTTATAGGGAGTTTATTAACCTTATAGTGTAAGAACACAAGATGACACGGTAAAAGTAAAATTATTTAAATTAATGTTAAATCTAAATGATAAGGTTATAATAGGAATCTAAACTTGTCTAAATTCTATTGGATGAGAGGATTTCGACCCATACCCACCTTATCTTTTAAATAAATAAATTTGGAGATATTTAAAACTAAACATGACTTTACAATAAAATAATATATTTAGTTATTCCAAAGGTGCCCCTCTCCTCCCTTGTAAAAGGGTACCCCCTCCCTCTCTTCCTCACACCACTTTGAGCCTTCATGCTCGGAAAAAATCTGAAAAATTCCCTTCTCCACTTCCCTAGAAACATACTAGAGGTTCTTGTCTTCCTCAAAGACTTATTTTAGTGCCCTAAAAGGAGATATCAAAGAGGCGCTTCAAAGAAGAGGTAATGTCAGTTACCGATTCTTTCATCTTTATTTCTTCTTCCACTTCTTCTTCTTAGGTTGTTTTATTATGAAGTAATAACATAAATATAACTTATATAATGATATGTGATTATAATTATGAAACAATCTTATTTCACCATCTATCCATCCTACGGAAAATGAAATCACCGCGTGTGCGTACGTATGGAATACCGTCTCCACGCCGTGGTGTAATCTATTTTCCACCACCACCTTACTTGGATGGGTATAATGGTGTTCATAATAACTATATATGATTATTGTAAAGTGATTTTGATTCTGAAATAGTATACATACACTCCAATATAATTCCACGATCATGAGAACGATATCATCGCTCGTGCGTACGTACGGACTACCGTCTCCACGATGCGATGAGATTCATTCTCCACGTTAACCATTCATGAATGATTATAAAGTATTTATAATAATTAATAATGAAATATATGACATAATAATGATGGATTTATGTGTATATATATGTATTTCATCTACTTAATTCCATCCAACTCAATAAGTGAAAGAAAACAGCGTTCATGCGTATGTACGGTCTACAGTCTCCATGAACGGTGTATTTGATTCCATTTACTAATTTGTTATATATATTTATATTATGAATATATATTATATATAAATCATGTTTTATATTCTTAAATTAATTAATCTTGATCTAAGTAATCATATGAATAATTAAAATTCAAAACACGGACGACAAATGAAACGATTTTTCCCAAAACACTCTTTAACATGGAATTTACAAAAAAACAGGTAATATAAAGTCATAAGTGAACCATATATGATATCATAACAAAGAATACGATTCTTTAATAAGTCAATGACATTATTTAAATCATTATACAGGAGGTTCGGACACTTACGAAGCAAATCGGACCGTAGGTAAGGGAAATATCACAATCTCATTTTTTATCCGAGATTGTTTATACTATGGTATTTACTTGGGTGTATTTTATCATCCACATCCAAGTTTCCTAAATATGAAATATTATTTCCATCCACCTAAAAATTTTTAAATCCAATTTTACCCTTCGGTGTGTTTTTAGAAAAAGATATGAAAGGAATCTTTTGTTGTTTTTCATACGAGGTACTTTTTGACTTTTCCGACAAAAGAACGAGAAGAATGTTTTTTTAACTTATACGGCATGAATGGATTTTTTAAAAAAAAATATTTCCATGAATCATCCTTTAAAAGTTTTCAGGTTTATTTTTAATCAACTTATTTTAGTTTAAAATTGTATGACATGTTAAGAAAGGAAAAATGTTTTTGAAGTAAAAAGGATATTTTTCTCAAGAATGGAGTTCAAGTGTTTTATCAAAAATATTTTCCATCTATGATAATAAAGGATTGTTTTTCTATCCCTATTATTAAATTTATTTGATTATTTTGTTATACAATTATTTTTATGAATTTATTTATCTTATATAAATTGTTTTAGGATGTCACTATTTTTATGATTCCCCTTTTTATTACATGGGTTATGATATTATGTATGGTTTATGATTTTGTGGCACACATAAGAATGGTATCATTATGAGATGGGTGGGACCTATATCTCGTTCCAATGCATTGGTTAATGATTTTATATCTCATGAGATAGACATGGCTGGAACGGTAGGTTATACCGGTTCAGTGAAACAGCACTGAAATAAGGAGTGAACTCGGTTCAGAAAGGGACTTTGTCCACTAATATAGCCTTGGAAATGAGTCATGACTAATAATAAATGATTCTATATGATTATGTGTGTATGACACAAAGATTCATGTTTTATGTAATGATTATTGGGATTTCATTTCACTACTATGATTTATCCCATGTTATGAAATTATGCTCTCTTTTGCAAGTTAAGATTTCCAAAATGTTATGTTCATATGAATATGATGTGATTGATATTTCTTTTGTTTACCCTTACTGAGCATTTGAGCTCACCCTTTTATGTTTTCTTTTTCCCAGGATATAAAGAAAGGTTTTAGGTAAAAAAAGGGAAGATCTTAATGGGAGATGTTGAAGATCTTTCACCACGATTAGATGCTTATATTCCAAGATTCCAAAGACACTAAACTATTATGATCCTTGTGTGTGTGTTTTTGTTATGTACTAAGTATTCCGCAAAAGTAATGTAATGTCCATGTACATCAGGCTTCGGGTCTCTACAGTTGGTATCAGAGGAAAGGTTTAGTCAATCTTTGGAAACTAGGATACGATAACTTTAGTGAGATCTCTAGATATATTTCTAAGGTATGTCTTGAGATGTCCCAAAGGTTATGTATAAGTATAGGTTATTGTCCTAGAATTGCGCTAAATATCTTAGAATTAAACCTAAGATGTTAGATATTGAAGGTACTCACCCTTTATTATGTTGTTTTCCCTAGCATGATTTTTTCCTCCCACACTATTCTTTTTGGGTTTTAGACGATGGCTGCAACCTGAAGGAACCATGTTGATCAATGGAATGGACAATGCAATTATTGTACTCCTGAACAAACAAATGTTATGGGATATGGAGTGAAAAATCTTATTTCTATACTTACACAAGCTATGAATCATTATGGACTTCCAAATGAGTAGAGAAGGGGACAATATTCTATTGAGTCCTTCATGAGACAGTGTCCACCTTCATTCAATGGGTCTACTAATCCATTAGTTGATGAACAATGGATTAGTACTACTGAAAATATATTTTCAGTTCTTCAATGTTCTGAGCATGATAAAGTCATCTTAGTAGTGTATCGTTTGGAAGGTGATTCTGATCAATGGTGGAATCTTATTAAGAATATGAGGCAAAGAGATGAAATTGATTCCATGGAATGGGACGAGTTCAAGAACTTATTTTTCAATAAGTACTTCCCTCGTATTCATCGAACAAATATGGAGAAAAAGTTTCTTGAATTAAAGAAAAAGGATGATGAATCTATTGGTATATACGAAGCAAATTTTACAAGGCTTTCTTTGTATGCATCTAGATTTATCATCCGACCTGAAAGTAAAGCTGATCGATTCTTCAATGGCTTAATCATCGAGGGGCATTAGCTATAAGATACTTCATGTGCTATGAAGAAATTGTACCTTGTGCTATAAAGGGAGAAATGGAAGTTGATGTTACTTATCCATCTCATAGTTTTGACAGGAAAAGAAGGATGGAGTTCAAGGAGAAATCTCAGAATAATGGTGAAAAGAAGATGAATGTTTCCTTATGCTCAAAGTGTGGAAAGAAGCATGGTGGATATTGTCTTAAAGGGACAAGTAGATGTTTCAAATGTGGAAAGGAAGGTCATTAGGCATTTGAATGACGAAATTATGGGAAGAAGATGCCTAATGATGCAAACAAAGGAAGGGATACACATAATACACCTACTACACTTCAACGCTTCAAGTGCAAGGAAACGGGGCATTATGCTAATAAATGCCCTTATCCTAGGGTTAGTGATGATCGACATGAGAAACCACATAAGGGAAAGGACAAAGGGAATTCACATGAGATCACCATTGGCGATGTTGAAAATGATAATGACGTGGTGGAATGATTAAGTGTTTATGTAATGGGATTACAAAATAATGTTGTATATAGTATCATGGAATATTGGAATATTTATGTATTGGTCTACTGTGGTTTTCAATAATATTATGGTACTGGTAACCATGGTAATTGATTGAGATATTTTTGGAAAAAAGATGATATGCGCATAATGAAGTGAAAACGATAATATGAAATATTTGACAGTATTCATGAGCTCATGATTGATATAAGGACTAAGTGATATCATGGTTTGAGTATATAGAATTTTGAGGATTTTGGTATGTGGAAAGTGTTAACTTTTAATAGAATTCATGTTTTCACTAAGGTTCAGTGGGTATTCAAGAGAATACATGATTAACGCCTTTGAATGTTTGGAATGTGACCAAAAAGACATATCTTTTGATATATGGGGATCAACGATGGTATTAAATCTCTGGTAATCGTTTCACTATATTATGAGAGTGGACTGCAGTATTATGGATAAGCCAAAGGTTGGAATGGATTATGTTGGAAATAAGTTAGTATTGTTTAAGGATAGATGTTTTTTCGATATTATTGATGGTATGTTATAGTAATATAGTTTTAGAAAAAGGAGAACCTGCAGGACGGGCGACAGCCCATCGCATCAGACAAGGCCATGGGAATCGAACCCACAACCGAAGTGCGACTGGCCTTTATCACCTACCACTGGCCTACATGAAGTCCCTATTTTGTAGAAAGTAGTTTTATTATATTAAGCAGTATGATATATGATGTATAAGTCCATTTTAGGAACCAGATATCATTAATCTCACTATAGATGGTTTTATGTATTTTTTGATAACTTTTCTAGCCTTTTGTTTGAGATAGATGGAAGGACCCATCATTCTATCACATGATCTACTAACACATCACGAATGACAAATTAAACTTCATTTGTTTAAGAGATGAAATGGAAATTGTCCAAAGAACGACCAATGGTGAGACTATACCGAAATCATGAAAGTATTTCATCTAATTCCAATTTCATCAACTTTAGGGAAATGATCTTGAAAACCAAAAATTTTGTCCTAGTGCTCTTATATCAGATAAATCAGATGGTACCTTAGATCATCACAAATTTATGGCTTTGTGATTGCTGGATTTTAGATAGCCATGTTCTCTACCACTCTCCATCAGAACATGATGGTTACATTTCTCTTCCATATCCATATTTTCACCGATGTGGAAACCCAGTGATTAGTTTATTGGGGTAACCTTTACGTTTCATACTTTTGTTTTTAAAGATTGGTTTTGGTATTACCTTTTTACAATGTGGTTTTCTATGAAAGAGACTTTCGAATAGTAAACCATTTATAAACCCGAGTAATTTTGAGGGCGAAATTCACTTTAAGGGGGGTAGAATGTAACACCCCGAGATTTTATGAAAAATATTCTTTTTAATTTCATTAATGTATTTTGTTGTACTCTACACCAAAATGAGCTTGCACAACACGTATCCTTGACTTGCCTTGCATTACACGCAATCACGACCTTCCTCGATAGCGTGTGTAGTATGCAATACTGAGTTTCACTAAACAACGATATGCTATTAAAATATTATTAGAACTAGCCGTTATGAATAGTAATAACCATGATTTAAAATTTTAGAAATTTTATCTCTCAAAATTTACTTAATTTTTGGATTCAAAGTATCGAATTTAGCCTAATGTGAAATTTTAGTACTTTTTGGATAACTTTCATATTCTGATGAATAGTGAAAATTACTAAATTTTTATTAAAAACAACTTTTTTAATCGAAATAATTAATAGTGATAAATTATTAATTTGAGTGGTTTTAAAGTATATTTAGAATATATTTTTTAAATTTAATACAATGTTGGTCATTGGATGTAATTTCACATTTAAACCAGTTATAAACAAGTGTCAATCTTTTGATAGTTATTATCTATTAAAAACACACCATTTGTTTTAACGACGGGAATTAATTTTAAATTAGTTAATGTAACTGATATGTTTTGAATTTGGTAAAATAGACATCATTTTCTGAGTTCATAATATCAAATATAGCTTAGGCCAATTTTTTTGTATTTTTCTGGAAACTTTCATTTTTTGATTAATAGTGAAACCACTAAGTGGTAGTAAAAAAATGAATTTTTCATAAAACTTAATTTTAACGCTTTTGTGAGTGGAATTTCAAAAATACGAGAGACACAGTTGATGTCAGTAAGTAAAATGTGGTTCAATGAGATGAAAATAATTTTTGATGAATAGTGACTTTTTACTTCTTTTCCCACGGTTAAAAGTAAATAGGGTAATTAAGGGTAAAAATGATATTATTAATACCCTAACACATATCCTAATTCTATTGGATAAGTGTAATTCGATCAGAAACAATCTTAGAAATAAAATATGACCATTTAGGACCACTTTGATTAGATTAAGACATTTATTATTATTTAATTCAAAGAAGAGTTAAAAGAGTAAAAATCAAAGTTTATTTACTAATTTTTTTTTAATATATGGTTATACATAAGATAAATTTGATTGTAAATATTCATTTGAAATATAATACGATTTACTACATAATTATATTTTATTTATAATTTTTAGACATTAAATAAGTTAATTTATTTATGACACAATGATAATGTAGTAATTACCATAATAGTGAACAATTATATTAATTGATATTATAAATACCCAAATAAATATAATATGAGACTTTTTATGAATTCCACTAATTTTCTAGGTTAATATTACATGTTATTATTGATTTAATTAACTTTTTTCGAAATAAAAAGTCTGTTATGATTTTCACAAAAATCAATTACCAAATAGTGTCAAAATTGACATAAAATAGTTTTTAAAACAAATATTATATTATTAATTGTTATTTTATTCTGAAAAATCAAAGGTTCGGCCAAATGACTTAGATTTGGTTATATATATTAATAATAAACAATCTGGGGTTAGTTTGGCATGTTATAGTGAGTTTATTAACCTTATAGTTTATAAACACAAGAAGACACGGTAAAAGTAAAATTATTTAACTTAATGTTAAATCTAAATGATAAGGTTAAAATAGGATCCTAAACTTGTCTAAATTCTATTGGATGAGATTATTTCGACCCATCTGCACCTTTGCTTTGAAATAAATTAATTTAGAGCTATTTAAAACCGAAATTGACTTTATAATAAAATAATAGTTTTTGTTATTCCAAAGGTGCCCCTCTCCTCCCTTATAAAAGGGTACCCCCTCCCTCTCTTCCTCACACCAATTTGAGCCTTCAAGCTCGGCCAAACTCTGCCAAATTACCTACTCCACTTCCCTAGAATCATCCTAGAGGTTCTGGTCTTCCTCAGAGACCAATTTTATTGCCCTAAAAGGAGATCTCAATGTGGCGCTTCAAAGAAGAGGCAATGTCTGTTACCGATTCATTCATCTTTATTTCTTCTTCCACTTATTCTTCTTATGTTGTTTCATTATGAAGTAATAACATCAGTATCACTTATATACTGATATGTTATTATAATTATGAAAAAAAACTTATTTCACCATCTATCCATCCTACGGAAAACGAAATCACCACGCGTGCGTACGTACAGAATACCCTCTCCATGCCGTGGTGTAATATATTTTCCACCACCACCTTACTTGGATGGGTATAATGGTGTAAAAAATAACAATATATGATTATTTTAAAGTTATTTTGATTCTGAAATAGTATACATACACTCCAATACAATTACACGATCACGAGAACGATATCTTCACTCGTGCGTACGTACGGACTACCGTCTCCACGACGCGATGAGATTCATTCTCCATGTTAACCATTCATGAATGATTATAAAGTATATATAATAATTAATAATGAAATATATGACATAATAATTCTGGATTTATGTGTATATATATGTATTTCATCTACTTAATTCCATTCAACTCAATAAGGAAAAGAAAACAACGTTCATGCGTACGTACGGTCTACCGTCTCCATGAACGGTGTATTTCATTCCATTTACTGATTTATTATATATATGTATATTATTAATATATATTATATATAAATCATGTTTTATATTATGAAATTATGTAATCATGATATAAGTAATCATATGACTAATTACAAGGTAAAACACGGACGAAAAATGAAACGATTTTACCCAAAACACTCTTTAACATGGAATTTACAAAGTAATAGGTAATATAAAGTCATAAGTGAACCATATATGTTATCATAACAATGAATATGATTCTTTAATAAGTCAATGACACTATTTAAATCATTATATAGGAGGTTTGGACACTTACGAAGCAAATCCGACCTAAGGTATGGGAAATATCACAATCTCATTTTTTATCCGAGATTGTTTATACTTTGGTATTTACTGGGGTTTATTTTATCATCCACATCCTTGTTTCCTCAATATGTAATATTATTTCCATCCACATACAATTGTTTAAATCCAATTTTACCCTTAGGTATGTTTTTTGTAAATGATATGAAAGGAATATTTTCTGGTTTTTCATACGAGGTAGTTTTTGACGTTTCCAACAAAAGTACGAGAAGAATGTTTTTTTAACTTATACGGCATGAATGGATTTTAAAAAAAAATATTTCCAAGAATCTTCCTTTACAAGTTTTCAAGATTATTTTTAATAAACTTCTTTTAGTTTTAAATTTTATGATATGTTAAGAAAGGAAAAATGTTTTTGAAGTAAAAAGATATTTTCCTCAAGAATGGAGTTCAAGTGTTTTATCAAAATTATTTTCCATATAAGATAATAAAGGATTCTATTTCTATCCCTATTATTACATTTATTTGATTATGTTGTGATGGAATTATTTTTATTAATTCCTTTATCTTATATGAACTGTTTTATGATGTCACGATGTTTAAGATTCCCATTTTTATTACATGGGTTATGCTATGATGTATGGTTTATGATTTTGTGCCACACATAAGAATGGTATCATTATGAGATGGGTGGGAACTATATCTCCCTCTAATTAATTGGGTAAAGATTTTATATCTCATGAGATAGACATGGCTGGAACGGTAGGTTATACCGGTTCAGTGAAACAGGACTGAAACGAGGAGTGAAATCGGTTCAGAAAGGGACTTTGTCCACTAAGATAGTCTTGGAAATGAGTCTTGACTAATAAGAAATGATTCTCTATGATTATGTTTGTATGAAACAAAGTTTCATTTTTTAAGTTATGATTATTGGGATTTCATTTCACTACTATGATTTATCCCATTTTATGAAATTATGATCTCTTTTTCAGGTTAAGATTTCAAAAATGTTATGTTCTTATGAATATGATGTGATTGATATTTCTTTTATTTACCCTTACTGAGAATTTGAGCTCACCCTTTTATGTTTTCTTTTCCCCAGGATATAAAGAAAGGTTTTAGGTAAAAAAAGGGAATATCTTTATGGGAGATGTTGAAGATCTTTCACCACAATTAGAAGATTATATTTTGAGTTTCCAAAGACACTAAACTATTACGATCCTTGTGTGTGTTTTTGTTATGTACTAAGTATTCCGCAAAAGTAATGTAATGTCCATGTATGTTAGGCTTCGGGTCTCTAAACTATTACAATTATTTATTATAGTTTAGATGTCGTCCCTTGGCTTGTGGAACCAGAATAACAATCTATTCCAAAGGCTGCAACCATATCCAGTACCCAACATTTTAATTATCAAGTATCATATTGATATCACCTGTCATGATTATGACATGAATGACAATGTACATTTCCATAAGAAAAAATATAATTGAAATGATTCCCCTAGATTTTTTTTCATTTCACTTTGTAATAAAGGAAGATAAAATAAAAATTTATATGCAATGATATTGATTTTATATTTTTTTGTGAGTTTTCATCATGAATAACATCCTCGTGGATCATATGAAGTAATATAACTTCAATTAATGATTTCTTATATTCCCATTACTAATTAGTAATAGTTGAAATGTTAGTAGGGATTTTAATTAGAGTTTAATAATGTACAAATTCAAATTTTTTAACAGATATAGATTTCCATTCACACCACTTACTTTCATTTTCAATTTCTAAAATCTTTCAAAATATATTAAATAATACTTGATTAAATAGTTAATAATTACATCTCCATCTATCAATTCATAGATACCCTTATCATCTTCTATACAACATTATAATATAAAAAATGTATTAATAATTTGAAAATTTTAATTTTCATTATATATATTTCATATAATGTGGTGTCGATTTGTATTCACTAGTATTTTTGAGATAATCAACCTATTAGATTTATGTTGAACAAAATTCTCAGGAATACCATATCTGACATTTATATGGGACTATCATTATAAAAGGAGTCATTTAGTGGGGAATATAATAATTAAATATAAAATTTTAAATACATGATAAAATTGTATTGGTGACTTTCTTACTGGATGAGGAATCTTCACCTTATTGTGACATTTAAAAGTATGTTACATGAACCCAACAATTAAATTGCGATGGGTAACTTCCCAATCTTCAATCATGTAGACCACGTATTTTTTGTCATTTAAACTCATTAGAAATGGTAATAAAGGGAATTTTTATAGGTAGGTGTAGTTCTTTCCAATGTATAATACATCTTATCATGGGAAAAATAAATGAAAACTGTGGGATCTATTCCAGATTTTCCCAAATTAGATGAGGTTTATATAATTTATCAAGTATTTGTTCAATGTTCTTGGATGAATTTAGCACAAGCACAATATAGATTTACATCATATCCACAATATGAACTAGTTTGAAATTATTTATATCCAAACTATCCAAACATACTAAGTCCACAATGAAGTAATTATTTTTAACAAAAAGACTAAGAATCCAAAAGGGGAATTGTTTAATTTATCCTCCCTTATTTCATCCTCAAGCTCAGATTGGTTTTTTCTCACTATGAATGTCCATCTAAATAACATTCTAAATATACCCCCTACATGATGATCACAACATAAATGAAAACCCTTAATCTAGTAAGTAATTGACTTCCTCAAAATAAATTCTTAAAAAATATTTTTAAATTATATATCAAAATGTAAAACTCTAATAAAAAATAATTTATTTGTGATCTCTATTATAGGAAATGATATTAAAAGAAAAATGGATAATACAACAGGGTTTTGAAAATATTTAAATACCATTAATTGAGGTCATATAAAAAATCAGGCCCAAAAATCCTATTAAAATTGGGGACCTTTACATTATATACTAGGTACAATCCATTAAAGATTCCATAACTTATCATAATAATAATTTCATAATAAAGATATATCTCAATTAATATGGGTGAAATTTTTTGACTCTCAAAAAATTTTATTTATTATAATTGAAAATATAATCTTGAACAATGATCATATAAAAGATTAAAATTAAAAAAAATACATAGGGAAAATCTCGTTATGTATATGGTTACAATTTAATTTAGGTGAAATTTTGGGATTTGAAAACAACTATGTATAAATCATTATCATATTATTAATGCTTCATTCAATCCATAAATTATCAATTTTTTTCCATATTGTCCTTTCAATCAGACTTGTGGTTTTCATATATATAAAGTTAATTTATATCACCAAATTGATCCAATATCCTACAAATTATTTAGGTAGTTATTTCAATCATAATGTTTACTCCTTTAACATGATTTTAAATTTCGTTATTATGTTACATGATAGAAAACTATTTACATTTCTTCCCATTAAATTAATTTTTCTATGAGTTGTTATGAAATGTTATATCATTGAATTATCAAAATATAAACTTGGGTACACATAAAGTTTTATTAATTAAAATGACTTAATAAGAGAACAATACCTTTGGGATATTGTAATGGAATCCAAATAATTGATCATAATGAAATCGATTGAAATTGTTTTGTCTAAATAGATAATATGGGGAAGGAAATGAACCACCATGGGTCATTAATAAATGATAGTATGAGATGTACTGATTGAAAATCATATGCAGGTATTTCCTCCTTCCTGAACACATGGAGCATTCATGAATGAATTAACCATATGGAAATAAGGACCTGCATTATTAATGAAGTGACATCAATGGAATCCTTCACAATGTATTCTCGATATAATCCCTAGGATATCCAAAATCTTTATTGTGTATCATATCATAATTTCTCAAATTAATGACCTCTTAAGCTACTAAATTTATTATAATTTATGATTCTACATAGTATAGAATTTACTCCCGTAATGTTCACATCATTTAGCACAGAAATAATTTGTAAAAAAACCTCTATCATGTCATATAATTTAGATTAATATAATACATTGATAATTATATTCAAATGGACATCATGGCCACCTTCTTCCAAGGAAAAAAATTAGAAATCTGAAAAATTGCTTCATGAAATCTGCTTGACATTGATAATCAAGTTGGTAGGTAAACTGATGGTCCCACTACTAATAAATTATTCCTTAAAAAATTGGACATAATTTTCTACATTGATAGGGTGAACCCTCCGAGTGACCATAATCATTACCCTTGGTATAATGAGTGTCTCTATAAGTAGTACACTAGAAGAGTGTATCCTATATTAAGCTACACATCCTTTATATCCAACCGTCAGCTTTTCCAATCATTTCTACCCAATAAGACAGGACCTCAGGGATGTCCTCAGATAAGGTAAAGACCTATCAGGATCTTATTGAACATTTAAAATAATTGAATCCTAAATTAGTAATTTATAGTAATATGGCATAAATAAACACCTATTATGGTATTTCTCAACCATATTTAGACCAGAATAGCATACACATAAAACATACACATATCCTTATTCTTCTCTAAAAATTACATGGTTGTTTACATAAAAGATTTATTCAATCAACTATTTAATCCCATTTAAAAATATGTATATCTTAGTCAATTGAATTATAATTAAAAGAAAATGTGCATTATATATGATGTTAAATTTCATTTTATATTACCTATAAGAAGAACAAAAACATTGAAATTATTGTTACATGAGATTTGATTAACTTTAAATATGATTTTTAGTATGACTAATTGTTATATATATCCAACAACATCCAAAACCATGCTTCCACATAGTCTATATTACATTTAAACCATCCATAAAATGTTTTTCCCCATGATTCTCATAATCCATCAATTTAAAAGACGTATCCTGGATAGAATGGATGTTTGTTTAAGAGTTTCATATCCCTTTAGTAAAATTATATTTATGATATACTAATAAATTTTTATATCGTTCCTGTTGTTCAATATATTTTTTATCCAAACCAATCGCATATATCAGTGTAAAATATTTTCAATAAAAAACATATCCTTGTAGGATCAAATTACTTTTAACGGTTATGAAAATGGGTTTCCTATGTGTATGTCTCACATAATACATTTCAATGTGCCTTTCTCATATTATTCCATGGAATTAGACTATAATATCTTTTTAATATTTTATGGATACGTTATTATAAAAAGTATTATAATTTTCCTTATCAAATTACAACCAATATTATTAATCTTCATAATATATTATACCAAAATTCAGGAGTTCTGATTCTCACCAATTATAGACATTGAAATTCATTATTTTCTCTCAATCACAACATCACAATTCATACCACCTCTAATTTAAGATATGAAAAAAATTGTTCCATTATATGTGGTTTTGTACGATTGGGAAATAAATTAATTTGAGAATAATATAAAACACTTTATATAAGGCCCCAGCCTTAAACCATACTTAATATTTAATTAAATGAATAATTCACATTGAGTATCTTTTCAGGTTTAGAGTTTTAGAGAATTAGGTCAAAACTATTAAATCTCAAAAGATTACATAGTAGACACTTATACTAAGTTTCCATAACATGAAAAACCTAGAAAGAAACATGTATACTTCCAGGTTTTAGTTATCACGTCTTTCCTTGATCCCATACTTGACCCTATTCATCTTTGAGTCCTGTGGAAAAATTTTCAAAAACATGGGATGAGCATAAAAAGACCAGTAAAGGATACACACAGAAGGAAAACTATTATTTTTTCAAAACAACAAGTAAACCATGAATACTTTACCAGTGTAATACTTTTCACCCTTATGATGTAGTGAAAACTCTTCACTGACTAAATGACCATTACTTACAGTTTTTTTAACCAAACGATTACCATAAAACCCATTTAATGAACACATAATATATAAATGTAACTTGGGACCTAAATATACATAAATGGAATAACCATACGGTCGACTTCCACACATACTTAATGGAATATCCATACGGCCGACTTCCATACCCAATGCACTGGAGGTCAAAACGTAACCACCCATCCTAGTATTCATGGCACCACCCGTCATATAGTTTATCACGTAACCACCCGTAAAATTTCCAAGTACCATTATTACAAATAAAATATTGAAATTATAAACATTTAAATAACAACATTTCATTTGCAATCACAATAAGTAATTCCAAGATATTGAATTAATCAATCCATTTTCAAAAACCATTTAAAGGAGATTTTTGAATCAATGTGTCCCATACCACTTTGAAACTTTTAATGAATTATAATTTTAAAAGATTAATGTCCATATAAATAAGTACTGAAAAACATTTGGAAAACATGGGCATTAATGATAATGATTTATAATAATGAATCTTTTAAACATATAAAATTATATTTTTGTTAACGAGTTTTTAACAAAATGATAGACTCTAGAATACAAATAATTGTGGAATAACATTTAATCCGCGATTTATAATATCACGAGAATAAATATATTCATGATATAAAATGTCAAAGGACAGTATAAACACCATATAAGAGTGAATTGGTGCATAAGAACAATGAAGTCTCAAAGGAAATATAAATTGAGATGAAATCCATTATAAAGATGGTATCCTTAAATTACGGATAAATCTATCACATAATTATGTGTGAGAAATATAAATACCCCAAATATATGTGGATATTAAGTGTGAAACAATCATATGTCATTCACACATAATCTTGGAAAAACCAAACCTATGACATAGATATTTAACTCAATGAAATGAGATTGAGTTATGATTTCCGAAACAAGATCATAAGAATTTATCAATGAGATAATTATATCTAGAAATAGTATATCTACACTATGGTTTTTATAAATTACAAAATATAGATTCAACAAATAATCTTGGTATAATAAAATCAAGAAGCAGAGGTATAATCCAAAGAATTGAAAGTGGGTCAAGAAGTTCCCACACAGAAATCCGAGAGCCTAATGACATCAATTTAAAATTCAGGAAATGAGTTCATGTGAGAGAAAATGGTATCTCATCACTTGTACATAAGATTTACATAAATAAGGATATATAATAACATATCCCAACATAATATTATGTGAATTAAAAGACATAACAAAAGAGGTCTTTTAAAAAGCGGAGGGTGAAAGGTCCCCTTACCGAGTTGGGTAGCTTCCGAAACGTACACCCCATGGAAGAAGGGTTATAAAATGAGATGTAAATACCCATAAATGAAATTATACTACAGAATGTGTATAGTAATGGGAAGTACAAACACCACTCAAAGGAAATAGTGGAAAACATAGCATAAATGCCAGGGGAATAAAAGTGAGATGAAAAATCCCTTACGAAAAGTCGGCAACCTAACAACGCCACATAAAACAACCAAAAATGGATTTATGAGATCAAATAGGTTCTCTAATAATATGAACATAAAAATTAAAGTATGAGGAATATAAAATAACATCCCCAAACATAATAAATATGATCTTAAAATAAATTCCATAAAAGAGAGTACTTAAAAAGAAATAGAGAGGTTGGATCCCATACAAAAATTCGGCAGCCTAACGACGCCACATAAAAATTATTAAAATGAAATGATGAGTATAATAGTGGGTATCTAATCATATTAAAATTAAAACTTCAGTATGGTGAATATTAAATAATATCCTCCAACATAAGAACATGAAGAATAAATAAAATGTCATAAAAGAGGGTACTTGAAAAAAAAAGAGAGAGGTCAGATCCCTTACCTCAAGTCCAACTTGTCTTGTTTGTTTCTTTATATTACTGAATAATAAACTATGGTAAATTTTTAATTTCTCAAGGGCCTCTTTTAAATATTATTATTCAGTTCATAACACATAATATAATGTTATAATAATTGGTTAATAATGTGAGTTCATAACAGACTTTTTTGTCGATGTTTGGTACTTGAGTCAAAAATGAACTTGTTTGAAAATGATTGTCCATGTAGTTATAAGTAAATCATCTCCAGAATAGTATTGATGATTTAAATATCATATATATCCAGTAAATATTCATTTTATTATACTCCATAATATTAGGAGATAAAAAGAAATGAAATGCACCGTTCATTGAGACTGTAGGCCGTACGTACGCATGATAGCAACTTTCTTTTCATTGTCATATTAATGGAATTAAAAATAATTGAGAGATATATATATTATATTTCCAGTATAATATATATGTTATATAGGATGGTTATGTTCATTAATTTCATTCTTTATACATTCCATGTAATGCATGAACGAGTCACATCACTTGAGGTGGTGGTAGTCCACACTTCCTTGTATGAAATTATCGCATTTGCAAAACATGAAAAGCATAAAAAAATGTTTTAAATATAAAATTCAGAAGCATATAGAAAACATAAATACCATATATATCATATATAAAATATAGTGACATCATAATGTCCACAATGAAAGGTGTTAAGAGAAGATTGAACAATCATCGTTTTGTGAGAAATAAATTCCCCATCCACAGAAACAGTATGTTCTTTAACCATTAGACGAAGGCGTGCGTAAGTGTAGCTCTAATAAATCACATAAAAACATTATAATATATTGAATATACTGGTTTTGTTACAAAATAAAGGAATAAAATGATTTTATAGGGTTAGAAAATCAAAATAAAACATAAGAACACAAGAGAGGACACTACCTTTAAATCGGGTAACTCTCTTTGATTTGAGCTCAAAAGCTTCCTTGGAAAGGATTCATCCCAAAGTGAGGCTTCAATGATGAAGAGAGGGATGTGGAGAGATGCAATTGTCAGGGGTTGACTGAGCCAAATCCTTGAGATGTTTGGGTAAGGTGGTTGAGGTGGGGGCCTTTTATAAGAGGAGAGGATGGGCACTCTTGGAAAGTTACAAAATGTTACTTTATTTTCAAATGAGTTTCGTATTTTAAAGGTCCCACATTGATGTATTTAGAGGATAAGGTGGTAAGTTTAACACCCCAGGATTTCATAGTGTGTTATTTCTTAAAAATAATTCAATAACTTGCACTACACGCAACACCGAGTTCAATCACACCATGGCGTACAAAAAAAAAGCCATTAAAAGAGGTCATGAATAGTATTAACAACATTTTGAACTTTATATAATCCTTATAATTTTAGAATCCCTATTATGAGTTTCTTAGTCATAATGCAAGAACAGATTCATTTTCAGTATTGCACTTTTATCAACTTTAATAGTGAAACCTTTTTAAATAAAATATTTTAAACTATCTGAATAAATTGGGACATCAAAAAAATTTAAAATGAAACATCCCAAGCTTCCACGGTACGCTTTCCTTTGAATAAAATAGTAGCGTGTGTTGTACGCAACCTTGAGTTTTAACACACGCCACAACCAATCAAACTAGCCGTTATGAATAGTAATACCTAAATTTTGAAATTATATATATTTTATATTTTAAAATGGACTTCATTTTTGGATTCGGAATATCGAATTTAGCCTAAGGTGAAATTTTGGTACTTTTCGGATAACTTTCATATTTTGATGAATAGTGAAAATTACTAAATTTTAATTAAAAACAACTATTTTAATCAAAATAATTAATAGTGATAAATTATGAATTTTAGTAGTTTTAAAGTATATTTAGAATATATTTTTACCATTTAATATAATGTTGGTCATTGTACATAATTTTACAATTAAACCGAACATAAACAAGTGTCAATCTTTTGATAGTTATTACCTCTTAAAAACACGTTTTTTGTTTTGACAGCGGGAATTAATTTTAAATTAATTTCTGCCACTTCTGTGTTTTGAATTTAGGAAAATGGATTCCATATTTGGAATCAGGATGTCCAAATTGTGTAAATAGGTAACTTTTATTTTTAGACATTTTGAATAATTACTGTGGTAAATATTTTATTTACCATGGTTAAGGGTAAATCCGGTAAATAAGGGTTAAAAAATAATATTATAATAATACAAAATTAACCTAAAACGTGTCCTAACCTTATTGGTGGACACATACCCGACCATGATCATCCTTGGGTCAATTTTGGGACCCCTTGGATCCACTTGTATGTGGTAGGGACACTTTATATTAATAAAGTTAAAATAAAAATAAAAATGGCATAAGCTTACATCTTTTAGAAGAACAATTTTTACATAGGGTTATACATGTTTTATTTTCGATTATAAATATTCATTAGAAAGATAAAAAGATTTCCTACATAATGATATTTTATTTATAATTTTTAGACATCATATAATTTAAATTATTAATGACACAATAATGATGCAATGTTTACATCATTAATAAATCATTTAAATAAATAAGATTATAATGATTAAAATATTATCTAAAACCTGTCCAATTATTATTGGTTGATGTTATTTAGAATATGAGTCATCTTATCTTCGACCTCAATGATTTTTGGACCATTATAAACCGAATATAATTATATTATAAAGTAATACTTTCACTCTTTCCTAAAGAGCCCCTCTTCTCCCTTATAAAAGGAGACCACTTCTACTCATTCCTCACACCTCTCAAGCCACTTGGCTCGTCAAAACTCTGCCCAAATAAGCTCCCCACATCTCTCTCCTCCTCCTTGAAGCTTCCCATTAGGCAGAAAGCATTTCAAGAAGTCCTTTGGTTCCAACCAAAGTGAGTTACCTAAATTAAAGGTAACGATTTCTCTTAAATTATTTTCATTTAATTTGCTTCTCCAACCCCCAGACTCTTTTTATTTCCTTTCTTTTGTAACAACACCAGTATCATAAATATACTAGGATGTTGTTATAAGATGTATTCAAACTACACATACACACAACTCCATCTAATGGATGATGAACATAATGTTTCTGTGGATGGCAAACTAACGCCTCACGAAACGATGATTGTTCAAATACATCTTACCGCCTCTCATGGTGGCCATTATGATGGCACTATAATTAAATATGATATTAATGATATATATTTTATATATAAGCTTCTGTAATTCCATTTTATTTCATACCATTATTCGTTTCATGTTGTATATACATACGATAATTTCATTTGAGGAAGTGCGGACTACCGCCCCCTTAAAATGATATGACTCGTTCATACCACACATGGAACGTATAAAGGATGGTGTTAATGAACTTAAGTAACATATATAAAATATTATATTATACTGGAATAGTAATATACCTATGTATCATTTGGATTCAATTATTTTAAAATAAAAATTAAATGGAAGTAGCGTTCGTGCGTACGTACGGACTACCGTCTCCACGAACGCGGTGAGATCCATCCTCCATCGTATCCATTCAAGTCTTATTCTCATTTTAGGGTTAAAAATAATGTTAATATCATTCTGATTATGAATAAGATATAATCTATCCATTACAAACATGTCTTACGTAACCAAACATTTAAGAAGAACGAATCGATTATCAACCGAAACGACGATAATACTAAGTTATTATTAATAAAGCAATGTTAAAAGATCATATATGATATCATATTAATATGATTCTTGTATAATTTAATAACAATTATTTCACCATTATACAGGAGGTTAACCTACCCCAACCAAGGAAAAGTACAAGGTAAGGGATTTTCTTATCTCACATTCAATTCCGTGAGATTTCCATTATTCGCCACTAAATTATTGAAAGTGGTGTATTGTGTACTGGAATTTGATATATATTATCATATTAATGTTATTCTGTAAATAATTTGGTGGTTATTAACTTTTGGCCATACGACTCAGTTTATTAACGTGGTAAGGGGTTTTTATCTCACTCCTTATTCCCGTGAGATTCATGCCATATTGCCACCATTACCTTTTGTGTGGTGTATGTACTGCCCATAATTATATTCTTTGTGTAATACACTCTAATTTATGTGTACTTACATATTCATTGTATGATACCTCTTTCATGGGTTGTATGTTTCATAAGTTACCAAACTGGTATGGGTTTTTCACAATCTCTTCATTATCCGAGGTTGTTTATACGTAATAATCTACTGGGTTCTCGTTATCATCCACATCCATGTTTATTCAAAATGTATTTCAAAAACATTTTTAATATTTAAAAGAATATGGTTTAAAGTCATTTATACCCTTGTTTGACTTTTTATAAGAGGTTTATAAGGGAATCTTTCCGTCGTTTTCCAAACAAGGTGCTTTTTAACCTTTTCGACAGAATTAAGATAAGAATGTTTTTTTTTACTTATACGGCAGGTGCGGTTATTTTCCGCCGTTATAAAATCGTCAAAGCTTCCCTTAAAATCTTATAAGATTATTTTCAAAGAAAATGTTTGATTTTATATGGATCTTAAATGATTTCAAAATAAAATGAGATATTTCTTTAAAAAGAATTTTGATTTCATCTATGTCAACATCCTTTGATGGGCTTTAAGATTATTTAATGTTGATTTATTATGATACAAAACTTCTATATTGTTTTGAAGGTTTTGTGATATGTTTGACTATGGATGTGTTATTTTTATACCATTCATAGTTTATGGTGAAAGTATTGACATTTCGTATGCTAGTTCCAATAAGAATGTTTATGTTATATTTCAATCTTTACTTCATATGAATGTGTTGGACAAGTATGTTCCAGGTTGGGGACTGGTTAAAGTAAGCCCTCCAGGTTGGGGACTGGTAAAAGTAAGCCCTCCAGGTTAGGGACTGGTAAAAGTAAGCCCTCCGGGTTGGTGTCCGGTTATTAGAGGCACTCCGGGTTGGTGTCCGGTTATTAGAGGCACTCCGGGTTGGTGTCCGGTTATTAGAGGCACTCCGGGTTGGGTTCCGGTTACAGTAAGCCCCATGGTCTTGGGACGAGGCCTTGAAAAGTAATTAAAGTTTAGCATTATGCATTCCAACATTATGAAAGTGGTTATTCATTTTGAATGTGATTATTCGATTAGTAGAATATCCATGTGAACAAGTAAATGGCATTATTTCATTTTACTTTTGCCATACTATGTTGAAGTTCAAGTTTAAAAGGCTTTTGTTTTAGTTATACATTGCCTTAAAAGTTTATTCTTATTTATGAAAGTTTCCGCTATTTTGTTATCCTTACTGGGCATTTGAGCTCACCCCTTTTATATGTTTTATTTTTCCCAGGAAGTGAAGAAGTAAATTATGAATGACCTGCAGGGATATTATGAGGGGAGTATAGTGTGGACTGTGGAAACATTATGTTGTTGTAGTAGTTTTTCATTTTATGATGTAATGTAAAACTTATGAATATATCTAGTGTTTCCAAGGCTACTAAACCAATCGGTCTTTCGAGATTTGATCTTTCTTGTGATCATGACAATGTTACGAAGTAATGCACCGACTCTGGGCAGCTGGGGTCGGGGCGTTATAGTTGGTATCAGAGGAAGTTTAGTACAAACCTTGGAAGCTAGATTTAGATAAACTCTGATTAGAGCACGTAGACCTGAGATGAACTTTGAGGATAAGTATAGAAGAACTTCCTAGAATTTTGGTATTGTAGAGATTTTGTGAGTTTTCCGAGCAATACATCCCTGTCTGGATACGAGCAGGTAGAGGCGGCTCTGGCACAGATGTACCTAGGGGTAAAACCCGAAAACACCGCTTTGAGCTAGACTCGAACGGGAACTGGTGCACCACAACGGGCCTTGCTGCACTCTTGGTTACGACACTCCCGGGGGATATGCTTAGGATAACTCTAATTTTCATTACATATCATTTTGAAGGGATTATGAGTATATACATCCTCAAAGAAAACATTCTTATGATTATGGATTATATCCATAAATAGTTCAATTTATGTTAAGTGTTTTATAAGTATGGGATTATGTGTTTTGATTCATAAACTGATCTAGTTTATGCCATGGTATAGAAATGGCGCCCAGTAGAAGGAATGAGAACTCCAGAAATACACATGATTCAAAGAGAAGGAAGGATCATATCTTTCATGGTCTTAATCTAGAATTTATAAGAGAAATAGTCTCCCATGTATTATCATCATATGAAGAAATAATATCATGTGGTGATAAGATAAGTAAAGAGTTTACTGAGTCCTATGGCTTTGAAGGGAAGCAAGAGAAAAAAAGGATGGAAGAGAGAAAATTGGATAAAGGGAAGAGGGAAAAGAAGAATTTTCCCATATGTGGTAACTGTGGGAAGAAACACCCTGGAACATGCCTGAAAGGAATGGGAGTTTGTTATAAGTGTGGAGGAAAAGGGCACAAAGTACGTGACTGCAAGGGTGAGAAAATGGTTTCAAATGTACAATGCTTCATTTGCAAGGAGTTTGGACACTACGCGAACCTATGCCCCAGTCATCAGACTATGCCGCAAATGATGCTATTGGATAATAATCAAGTTATGATACTACCAAAGATGAAGAGGAATGATTAGAGTTCTTATGTTGATTATGTCAATTGAGTGTTGTATCAACAATGTACTTGTTATAATAATTATGGAGTATATAAGGATTGTACTGCAGTACTATTTCATTAAGGACTTGAGATTGTGTGGAACAAAGAAAAGTGACTCAATAGCAGGATAAATTTTTGGAAAATATATGGTTGAGAGAAAGATAAACCATAATATGGTTCTGATACCGAGTTAGTGATTTTAGAATAATACATGATTGATTTGGATAAATTATGTTGGATATTCTTGACTACCTTGAAACTGATTAATGATTTGTATATTCCATCATTTTTTTGGGGTTTAAAACATTTTTGGATTGATGAAGTATATCCAGCATTCTATATGGAATAGGGGAGCCTGAATGTAATGAATAAGGAATATGGTAATTCAAGATGTTTCAGTTTATTAAAAGAATACAAGATGAAGGTATTCATATGCTATTACGGGGTAAAAAGGATCTATATTATGTTTACCTTACTTATAAATGTTGGACTGTGAGTTTGGATAGAAGTATTTTGGATAGTTCTAGTTTGGATTATTTTGGATTACCATAAAAGGACAACCCGGAGGTCGGGCGGCAACCCGTCGCGTCCGGCAAGGCTGCGAGACTTGAACCAGCAACCGAAGGGCGACAAGGGTGTATCACCTACCACTGGCCCACGAGATGTCCTGGATTAAATAATGTTGTTTTTTTAAAGATCTGGTAGATGAATTATAAATTCATTTATTTTGGAACCCTGTACGAATAGTATAAATAAAAAAATTACATTCTATTATCTTTTAGAGTGAAAGATGAGTTTGTGGTAGAAATTTATTAATGGATAAAACTCTAATTATAAAGTAAGTATATCTCCTTATGATCTTAGACAATCTCATAAATATATTCCTCAACATTAATAAAAGGAACGTAGAACAAAAATGTTGTCCTAGATGGTACCTTAAATCATCACTAATTCATGGCTTTGGGATTGTTGGCCTTTTCATAGCCATGTTCTCTACCACTCTCCATCAGATAATTTATGGTTAGATTTCTCTTCCATATCCATATATTCCTACATGGAACCCTAGTATGTGTTATTTTCGGTAATCTTCATACATTCCACTCTTTATTTTAAATAGAGGCCTCGTTAATTCATTTTTCGATGTGGGATTTCAACTATGATATTTTGAAACGTCAAAAATGTGTTATCCTAATACCCTATGTTTTGTTGAACCGATGGTATTTCAAATCATCATAGATTGATGAATTTAAGGACCTCAATTATACACTTGTTTATGATTGATGATCTCAATCACTACCTATAAATATTTACGTTTTTCCTCCAATTATATGTCTCTAATTGCCACCATTGTTCTCCTAATCGAGATCATAATTTGGTGGTGACTCTTTCATTTCTCTTTTCCTCATATTAAGACTAAATTTTAGTAACCTAATTTCCGATGTGGGTTTTCCCACAAAGATATTTTCTATTTTCAACCTTTTATTTTCGAAGAACAATTTCAAATTGCGAGGACAAAATTTATTGAAGGAGGGGAGAATGTAACACCCCAGGATTTCATAGTGTGTTATTTCTTAAAAATAATTCAATAACTTGCACTACACGCAACACCGAGTTCAATCACACCATGACATACAAAAAAAAATCCATTAAAAGAGGTCATGAATAGTATTAACAACATTTTGAACATTATATAATCCTTATAATTTTAGAATCCCTATTATGAGTTTCTTAGTCATAATGCAAGAACAGATTCATTTTCAGTATTGCACTTTTATCAACTTTAATAGTGAAACCTTTTTAAATAAAATATTTTAAACTATCTGAATAAATTGGGACATCAAAAAAATTTAAAATGAAACATCCCAAGCTTCCACGGTACGCTTTCCTTTGAATAAAATTGTAGCGTGTGTTGTACGCAACCTTGAGTTTTAACACACGCCACAACCAATCAAACTAGCCATTATGAATAGTAATAACTAAATTTTGAAATTATATATATTTTATATTTTAAAATGGACTTCATTTTTGGATTCGGAATATCGAATTTAGCCTAAGGTGAAATTTTGGTACTTTTCGGATAACTTTCATATTTTGATGAATAGTGAAAATTACTAAATTTTAATTAAAAACAACTTTTTTAATCAAAATAATTAATAGTGATAAATTATGAATTTTAGTAGTTTTAAAGTATATTTAGAATATATTTTTACCATTTAATATAATGTTGGTCATTGTACATAATTTTACAATTAAACCGAACATAAACAAGTGTCAATCTTTTGATAGTTATTACCTCTTAAAAACACGCATTTTGTTTTGACAGCGGGAATTAATTTTAAATTAATTTCTGCCACTTCTGTGTTTTGAATTTAGAAAAATGGATTCCATATTTGGAATCAGGATGTACAAATTGTGTAAATAGGTAACTTTTATTTTTAGACATTTTGAATAATTACTGTGGTAAATATTTTATTTACCATGGTTAAGGGTAAATCCGGTAAATAAGGGTTAAAAAATAATATTATAATAATACAAAATTAACCTAAAACGTGTCCTAACCTTATTGGTGGACACATACCAGACCATGAGCATCCTTGGGTCAATTTGGGGACCCCTTGGATCCACTTGTATGTGGTAGGGACACTTTATATTAATAAAGTTAAAATAAAAATAAAAATGGCATAAGCTTACATCTTTTAGAAGAACAATTTTTACATAGGGTTATACATGTTGGATTTTCGATTATAAATATTCATTAGAAAGATAAAAAGATTTCCTACATAATGATATTTTATTTATAATTTTTAGACATCATATAATTTAAATTATTAATGACACAATAATGATGCAATGTTTACCTCATTAATAAATCATTTAAATAAATAAGATTATAATGATTAAAATATTATCTAAATCCTGTCCAATTCTTATTGGTTGATGTTATTTAGAATATGAGTCATCTTATCTTCGACCTCAATGATTTTTGGACCATTATAAACCGAATATAATTATATTATAAAGTAATACTTTCACTCTTTCCTAAAGAGCCCCTCTTCTCCCTTATAAAAGGAGACCACTTCTACTCATTCCTCACACCTCTAAAGCCACTTGTCTCGTCAAAACGCTGCCCAAATAAGCTCCCCACATCCCTCTCCTGCTCCTTGAAGCTTCCCCTTAGGCAGAAAGAATTTCAAGAAGTCCTTTGGTTCCAACCAAAGTGAGTTACCTAAATTAAAGGTAACGATTTCTCTTAAATGATTTTCATTTAATTTGCTTCTCCATCCCCCAAACTCTTTTTATTTCCTTTCTTTTGTAACAACACCAGTATCATAAATATACTAGGATGTTGTTATAAGAAGGATTCAAACTACACATACACACAACTCCATCTAATGGATGATGAACATATTGTTTCTGTGGATGGAAAACTAACGCCTCACGAAACGATGATTGTTCAAATACATCTTACCGCCTCTAATGGTGTCCATTATGATGGCACTATAATTAAATATGATATTAATGATATATATTTTATATATAAGCTTCTGTAATTCCATTTTATTTAATACCATTATTCGTTTCATGTTGTATATACATACAATAATTTCATTTGAGGAAGTGCGGACTACCGCCCCCTTAAAATGATATGACTCGTTCATACCACACATGGAACGTATAAAGGATGGTGTTAATGAACTTAAGTAACATATATAAAATATTATATTATACTGTAATAGTAATATACCTATGTATCATTTGGATTCAATACTTTTAAAATAAAAATTAAATGGAAGTAGCGTTCGTGTGTACGTACGGACTACCGTCTCCACGAACGCGGTGAGATCCATCCTCCATCGTATCCATTCAAGTCTTATTCTCATTTTAGGGTTAAAAATAATGTTAATATCATTCTGATTATGAATAAGATATAATCTATCCATTACAAACATGTCTTACGTAACCAAACATTTAAGAAGAACGAATCGATTATCACCCGAAACGACGATAATACTATGATATTATTAATAAAGCAATGTTAAAAGATCATATATGATATCATTTTAATATGATTCTTGTATAATTTAATATCAATTATTTCACCATTATATAGGAGTTTAACCTACCCCAACCAAGGAAAAGTACAAGGTAAGGGATTTTCTTATCTCACATTCAATTCCGTGAGATTTCCATTATTCGCCACTAAATTATTGAAAGTGGTGTATTGTGTACTGGCATTTGATATATATTATCATATTCATGTTATTCTGTAAATAATTTGGTGGTTATTAACTTTTGGCCATACGACTCAGTTGATTAACGTGGTAAGGGGTTTTCATCTCACTTCTTATTCCCGTGAGATTCATGCCATATTGCCACCATTACCTTTTGTGTGGTGTATGTACTGCCCATAATTATATTCTTTGTGTAATACACTCTAATTTATGTGTACTTACATATTCATTGTATGATACCTCTTTCATGGGTTGTATGTTTCATAAGTTACCAAACTGGTAAGGGTTTTTCACAATCTCTTCATTATCCGAGGTTGTTTATACGTAATAATCTACTGGGATCTCGTTATCATCCACATCCATGTTTCTTCAAAATGTATTTCAAAACAATTTTAATATTTAAAATAATATGGGTTAAAGTCATTTATACCCTTGTTTGACTTTTTATAAGAGGTTTATAAGGGAATCTTTCTGTCGTTTTCCAAACAAGGTGCTTTTTAACCTTTTCGACAGAATTAAGATAAGAATGTTTTTTTAACTTATACGGCGGGTGCGGTTATTTTCCGCCGTTATAAAATCGTCAAAGCTTCCCTTAAAATATTATAAGATTATTTTCAAAGAAAATGTTTGATTTTATATGGATCTTAAATGATTTCAAAATAAAAGGAGATATTTCTTTAAAAAGAATTTTGATTTCATCTATGTCAACATCCTTTGATGGGCTTTAAGATTATTTGAAGTTGATTTATTATGATACAAAACTTCTATATTGTTTTGAAGGTTTTGTGATATGTTTGACTGTGGATGTGTTATTTTTATACCATTCATAGTTTATGGTGAAAGTATTGACATTTCGTATGCTAGTTCCAATAAGAATGTTTATGTTATATTTCAATCTTTACTTCATATGAATGTGTTGGACAAGTATGTTCCAGGTTGGGGACTGGTTAAAGTAAGCCCTCCAGGTTGGGGACTGGTAAAAGTAAGCCCTCCAGGTTAGGGACTGGTAAAAGTAAGCCCTCCGGGTTGGTGTCCGGTTATTAGAGGCACTCCGGGTTGGTGTCCGGTTATTAGAGGCACTCCGGGTTGGTGTCCGGTTATTAGAGGCACTCCGGGTTGGGTTCCGGTTACAGTTAGCCATAAGGTCTTGGGACGAGGCCTTGAAAAGTAATTAAAGTTTAGCATTATGCATTCCAACATTATGAAAGTGGTTATTGATTTTGCATGTGATTATTCGATTAGTAGAATATCCATGTGAACAAGTAAATGGCATTATTTCATTTTACTTTTGCCATACTATGTTGAAGTTCAAGTTTAAAAGGCTTTTGTTTTAGTTATACATTGCCTTAAAAGTTTATTTTTATTTATGAAAGTTTCCGCTATTTTGTTATCCTTACTGGGCATTTGAGCTCACCCCTTTTATATGTTTTATTTTTCCCAGGAAGTGAAGAAGTAAATTATGAATGACCTGCAGGGATATTATGAGGGGAGTATATTGTGGATTGTGGAAACATTATGTTGTTGTAGTAGTTTTTCATTTTATGATGTAATGTAAAACTTATGAATATATCTAGTGTTTCCAAGGCTACTAAACCAATCGGTCGTTCGAGATTTGATCTTTCTTGTGATCATGCCAATGTTACGAAGTAATGCACCGACTCTGGGCAGCTGGGGTCGGGGCGTTACAGTAAGGGTTCGATATATACTAATCCAATAGTTCTTTGACAATTTTATGTTATAGTTTTAACATTATAGTTTCATTTTATTTAAATCCTTTATTAATGAGGTAATCGCTGCATCATCATGATGTCATAAATAATTTAATTTATATAATATATAAAAATTATAAAAAAATACCATGATGTAATAAATCTTGTTATATTTCTAATTAATATTTATAGTCAAAAATATGAATTGTATAACCCCATTTAAAATTGTTTTAGTAAAACAACTCAAGCTTGTGACATTTTTATTTTAACTTTTAATAAAAAGGAATTAATGTAATTTTCCAACCAATGTGGCTCTATGGGGTCCCCATGTTGACCCATGGATTTTTGTGGTCGACAATGACTCATAAAAATAAGGATAGGACATGTGGAAAGGTCATTTCATATAACTAAAACATTATTTTTACCTTATGCTACACTAATTACCTCTAATCGCGATTAATAATCTTAAAAGTTACTATTCACCAAAAATTATTTTAATCCCATTGAACCACATTTTACTTCCTAATGAAAAACATGTATATAGGATTTTTTAAATTCAAATCACAAAAGTGGTAAAGTTTCATTTAAATGAAAAATCAGTTTCTTTAACTACCACTTAGTGGTTTCACTATTTATCAAAAATTGATGTTTTTTAGAAAAATACAAAAAATTTACCCTAAGCTATATTTGATATTCCGAATTCAAAAATGATGCCTACTTTGAAAAATTCAGAAAATAAAATTTGCATTAATTATTTTAATAATTAATTCTTGTTGTCAAAACAAATAGCGTGTTTTTAAGAAATAATATTTATTAAAAGATTGACACTAGTTTAAGTACAATTTCAAAGTGAAATTAATTCCAATGACCACTATTGGATTAAATGGTAAAAATATATTCTAATTTAACTTTAAAACCAATTCAAAAGATAATCTAATCATATAAATAAATTAAATAAAAAGAGGTTTGGAATTAAAATACAACATTTTCACTATTCATTAAAAAATGAACTTTATCGGAAAAATACCAAAAATTTACAGAAAGTAAGTTTTGATGTCCCAATCCTAAAGAAGAATTTTATTTTGTCGAATATAACACATAAAATTGTCAAAAGGTGGATTTAATAGAGGTTCTCCTTCAAAAGGCGGTTAATCGAACTTTTAAAGAATATTAGAATGTTTACACTTAAAATTGGATTCATTCACATTTTTAATCCTCTAACATTTGTTGTAAAAAGTAAAAATGTTTGACAAAAATACATAATAATTTTTTAGTTAGTTCCGTTCATTCCCGCCATTACAATGGCAAGGCATTAACTACCATTTAAAAAAATATTATTTTATTATTAGAGTGCAACATAAGATTTCAAATGAACTCGTTGTCGCATATTGGGTACGCCATCGAGCATAGTGTTCCCTTTAAAGTAATATTAATATTATTTTTCACAAATAGGGATAAATATAAAAATGTCATATTATTTATTTACCTGGGTTTTTACATCCTTCCCCCCTTTTGGGAATTGCATCCTCACAATTTTAAAATTGGGATTGGAATCATCATTGAAAGTCCCACATCAGAACAAGTGTTAGTAAAATAATCACATTAAAAGAAAGAAAGAGAAGTACAGAGGTCACCCAAGCTAACCCATACTAGGATTCCATGTATGAAAACATGGATATGGAAGAAAAAGAGAAGGGTCATGTTCTGAGGGAGAGTGATAGAAAACATTGTTAGGAGAAATTTTACCACAAGAAAATCACAAACATGTGGTAGGTTAAATGGTATTCGATTCCCCAAAAAGAGATAAAATAACCATAGCATAGTTTAACCTCAATTTTATCTCATTCCATTCATTTTACATCATAACATATAGTAACCCATAATTACCTCAAAAGTAAGGATCATATAAACCCTAATGTTTACCTTTATAATTATTACCTTAACATCCACGTCGGGTTGGTTCTCTCGTACATGATGCAATAGAGACCTCACCAAGGATCAAGTGGTTGATCATGACTCCTTGATAGTTGGTTTAAAATAACCACAGTATTTCTCATTGAATCCCCCATTTCATCCAGTCTCTTAATCAGAGAACCACCACGTATTCTTTCAAACCCATTGTCACTTTGGTGCCTGCTAGATCCATCAATTTACTAAAACCAGAAATGTCATTGTGAGTATATCAAAAAAGCCATCATGTACAAATGAGGAAGAAAAACACTAAGATAGACTTACTCATTAACTTTATCTAAAACTAGGACTCTTTCTGAAATCCTAGCCATTATGGTAATGTCACATATGATTAGAGAATGCCCTAACCTCTAATGTTATCTAAACCGACCACTGATACCAACTATAAGGCCTCGGACTTAAACCTTACTTAATACTGAATTAAATGGATAATTCACATTGAGGATATTTTCAGGTTTATAGTTTTAGATAATTAGGTCAAAACTATTACATCTCAAAATATTACATAGTAGACACTTCTACTATGATTCCATAACATTAAAAAAAATTAAAAATAAACATGTCTAGTTCCATGTTTTAGATAGCATGTATTTCCATGATCCCATCCTTGACCCTATTCATCGTTAAGCCCTATGGAAAACATTTCCAAAACATGGGATGAGCATTAAAATCCCAGTAAAGGATACACAAAGAAAGAAAACTATTATTTTTTCAAAAAAACACGTAAACCATGAATACTTTACCAAATTAATAGTTTTCACCCTTATGAAGTAGTAAAAACTCATTACTGACTAAAGGACCATTACATACCCTTTTTGTAACCAAACAATTACCATAAAACCTATATAAAGAACACATAACAGATAAAGGTATCTTGGGACATAAACATACTTAAATGGAATAACTATATGGTCGACATCCACACATACCTAATGGAATAACCATACGGCCGACTTCCATACCCAATACATTGGAGGTTATAACATAACCACCCGTCCCGGTATTCAATGCACCACCTGTCATATGGTTTATCACATAACCACCCGTAAAAGGTCCAAGTACCATCATTACACATAAAATATTGAAAATATAAACATTTCAATAACTAAATTTCATTTGCAATCACAATAAGTAATTCCATGATATTGAATTAATCAATCCATTTTCAATAACCGTTTAAAAGAGATTTTTATATCAAAGTGTCTCATTACACATTGAAGCATTTAATGGAATTATAATTTTAAAACATTAATTTCCATATAAATAAATACGGAATACCATTTGGAAAACATGGGCATTAAAGATAATGATTTCGAATAAGGAATCTTTTGAACATTTAAAACAATATTTTTGTTAAAGAGTTTTTAACAAAATGAGAGACTCTTGAATACAAATAATTGTGGAATAAAATTTAATCCGAGCTTTATAATATCTTGAGAATAAAGGGATTCATGATATATTATGTCAAAGGACAGTATACACACCATATAAGAGTGAATTGGTGAATAATAACAATAAAGTCTCAATGGAAATGTAAATTGAGATGAAATCTATTATAAAAATGGTATCCTTAAATTAAGGATATATCTATCGCATAATTATGTGTGAGAAATATAAATACACCAAATATAAGTGGATATTAAGTGTGAAACAATCAGTGGTCATTCACACATAATCATGAAAAACAAAACCAATGACATTGATATTTAACTCAATGAAATGAGATTGAGTTATGATTTCCCATACAAGCTGGTAATAATTTATCAACGAGATTATTATGTGTAGAAATAGTATATCTACACAAAGGTTTGTAGAAATTGTAACATAGAGATTCCACACATAATATTGGTATAATAAAATCAAGAAGTAGAGATTTAACCCAACAAATTGAAAGTTGGTTAAGAAGTTCCCTTACAGAAATCCGACAGCCTAACGACGTCACATTAAAATTCAGGAAATGAGATGACGTGAGATAAAATGTTATCTCATAACTTGGACATAATATTTAAATAAATAAGGATATATAAGAACATATCCCAACATAATATTATGTAAATTAATAGACATAACAAAATAAGTCTTTTTAAAAGATGAGGGTGAAAGGTCCCCTTACCGAGTTCGGTAACATTCGAAACGTACACCCCATGGAAGAAGGGTCATACAATGAATATGTAAATACCAATAAATGAAATTATAAAACACAAAGTGTATAATAATGGGAAGTACATACACCACTCAATGGGAACAGTGGAAAACGTAGCATAAATGTCAGGGGAATAAAAGTGAGAGGAAAAATCCCATACGAAAACTCGGTAGCCTAACGACGCCACTTAAAACATCCAAAAATGGATTTATGAGATCAAATAGGGTCTTTAAAAATATGAACATATAAATTACTGTATGAGTAATATAAAAGAACATCCCTAAACATAATAAAGACGATCATAAAATAAATGTCATAAATGAGAGTACATAAAAAGAAAGAGGGAGGTTAGATCCTTTACAAAAATTCGCTAGCCTAACAGCGCCACATAAAAATTATTAAAATAAATTGATGAGAGTAAGAGGGGGTAACTCATCATATTAAAATACAAATTTCAGTATGGTGAATATTAAAGAACATCCTCCAACATAAGAACATGGAGCATAAATGAAATGACATAAAAGAGGGTACTTCAAAAGAAAGAGAGAGGTTGGATCCCTTACCTCAAGTCCGACATGTCTTGTTTGTTTCTTTATATTACTGAATAATAATCATTGGTCAATTTATAATTTCATAAAGACCTCTTTTGGAGATTATTATTCAGTTCATATCACATATGATAATGTTATAATAATTGGTTAAAAATGTGAGTTCATATCAGACGTTTTTGTCGATGTTTGGTACATGAGTAAAAAATGAACTTGTTTGAAAATGATTGTCCATGTAGTTATAAGTAAATCATATCCAGAATAGTATTTGTGATTTAAATATCATATATATCCAGTACATATTAATTTTATAATACTCCATAACATTTTGAGATAAAAAGAAATGAAATGCACCATTCATGGTGACGGTAGGTCATACGTTCGCATGAACACTACTTTCATTTCTTTGTCATATTAATAGAATAAAAAATAATTGAGAGAGATATATATTATAATTCTAGTATAATATATATTTTATATAGGTCACATATGTTCATTAGTTTCATTCTTTATACATTCCATGTATTGAATGAACGAGTCACATCACATGAGGGGGCGGTAGTCCACACTTCCTCATATGAAATTATCACATTTTCACAACATGAAAAGCATAAAGGCATGTTTTAAATATAAAATTCATAAGCATATAGAAAAAATAAATACCATATATATCATATATAAAATATAGTGACATCATGATGGCTACCATGAATGGTGTTAAGAGAATATTGAACAATCATCGTTTCGTGAGGCAGAAATTCACCATCCATATAAATAGTATTTTATTTAACCATTAGACGAAGGTCTGTGTAAGTGTAGCTCTAATCCTTCACATAACAATATCATAAAGTATTTAAGATACTGTTGTTGTTACAAAAGAAAGGAATAAAAAGATTTTAGAGGGTTGGAGAAGCAATATAAAAATAAGAACACAAGAGAGGACACTACCTTTAAATTTGGTAACTCTCTTTGATTTGAGCTCAAAGGATTCCTTGGAAAGGATTCTTCCCAGAGTGAGGATTAAATGATAAAGATAGAGATTTTGAGAGATTAAATGGGCAGGGGTTGGCCGAGCCAAAGGCTTGAGATGTGTGGGTAAGGTGGTAGGAGTGGGGGTATTTTATAAGAAGAGAGGAGGGGAACTCTTGGAAAGTTACAAAATGTTACTTTATTTTCAAATGAGTTTCATATTTTAAAGGTCCCAAATTGATGTATTTAGAGTATAAGGTGGTAAGGGTTCAAAATATACTCATCCAACAGGTCTTTGACAAGTTTAAGTTATATTCTTAACATTACATTTACATTTTATTTAAATCCTTTATTAATGTGGTAATCGCTTCATCATCATGCAATCATAAATAATTTAATTTATGTAATGTCTAAAAATTATATACAAATTATCATGATTTGGGAAATATTTTTATATTTCTAATTAATATTTATAGTTAAAAATATGACTTGTATTAACCCATTTAAAAATTGTATTAGTAAAACAACTCATGCTGGTGATATTTTTATTTTAACATTAAATAAAAAGGTATTAATGTCATTTTCCAAGAAAAGTGGCTCCATGGGGTCCCCAAGTTGACCCATGGATTTTATTGGTCGTCCATGACTCATCAAATAACGGTAGGAAATGTGGAAAGGTAATTTCGTATCATTAAAACATTATTTTTACCTTAAACTACACTGATTACATCAAATCACGATTAATAAACTTAAAAGTTACTAATCAAAAAAATTATTTTAAACCCAGTGAAACAAATTTAACTTATTAATGACAACCATGTTTGTCAGATTTTGAAATTAAAATCTCAGAAGTGTTAAATTTTCATTTAAACGAAAAATCAGTTTCTTTAACTACCACTTAGTGGTTTCACTATTCATAAAAAATTGACGTTTTTCAGAAAAATACCAAAATTTCACCCTAAGATATATTTGATATTCCAAATTAAAAAATGATGTCTATTTTAAAAAATTCAAAACATTAAAGTTTCATTAATTAATTTAATAATTAATTTCCATTGTCAAAAAATAGCGTGTTTTAAGAAACAATATCTATTTAAAGATTGACACTAGTTTAAGTCTAATTTCAAAAAAAAATTAATTCCAAAGTCCACTATTGGATTAAAATGGTAAAAATATAATCTAATTTCACATTAAAACTAATTCAAAAGATAATCTAATCATATAAATAAATTAGATTAAAAAGTGGTTTTGAATTAAAATACAACATTTTTCACTATTCATTAAAAATGAACTTTATCGTAAAAATACCAAAAATTTACACAATGTAAGTTTTGATATCTCAATCCTAGATAAGGATTTTATTTTTATAAATATAACACATAATATTGTCAAAAAATGGATTTAAAAGAGGCTTGCCATCCAAAAGCGGTTAATCGGCCTTTTAACGAATATTAGAATGTTTATGCTTAAAATTGGATTCATTCGCATTTTTAATCCTCTAACATTTATTGTAAAAAGTAAAAATATTTGACAAACATACATAATCATTTTTTAGTTAGTTCTATTTTTTCCATCCATTACAATGGCAAGGTATTAACTACCATTTAAAATTATATTATTTTGTTATTAGAGTGCAACGTAAGATTTAAAAGGAACTCATTGTCACGTATTGGGTACTCCATCGAGCATAGCCTTCCCTTTAAAGTAATATTAATATTTTTTCACAAATATGGTTAAATATAAAAATTCCATATTCTTTATTTACCTTGGGTGTTACATCCTTCCCCCCTATTGGGAATTGGGTTCTCGCAATATTAAAATTGGGCTTAGAAACATCATGGAAAGTCCCAAATCGGAACAAGAGTCTGTAAAACAGTCACTTTAAAAGAAAGAAAGAGAAGTATAGATGTCACCCGAGCTAACCCATACTAGGATTCCAATTAGGAAAACATGGATATGGAAGAAAAAGAAAAGGGTCATGTTCTGAGGGAGAGTGATAGAAAACATGTTTATGAGAAAGTAAACCATAAGAAAATCACAAACTTGTGGTGGGTTAAATGGTATTCGATTCCCCATAAAGATATAAAATAACAATAACATAATTTAACCTCAATTTTATCTCATGCCTTTCATTTTCCATCATAACATATAGTAACGCATAATTACCTCAAAAGTAAGGATCATATAAACCCTAATTGTTACCTTTATAATTATTACCTGAACTTCCACGTCGAGTTGGTTTTCTCGTACATGATGCATTAGAGAACTCACCAAGGTTCAAGTGGTTGATCATGACTCCTTGATAGTTGGATTAGAATAACCACAAGATTTTTCATTGAATCCCCCATTTCATCCATTCTCTTAATCAGAGAACCACCACAGTTTCCTTCAAACCCATTGTTACTTTGGTGCCTATTAGATCCATCCATTTACTAAAACCAGAAATGTCAATGTGAGTATATCAACAATTCCATCATGTACAAATGAGGAAGATAAACACTAATATATACTTACTCATTCACTTAATCTAAAACTAGGACTCTTTCTTAAATCCTAACCATTATGGTATTGTCACTTATGCTTAGAGAATACCCTAACCTCTAAAGTTATCTATACCGACCTCTGATACCAACTATAAGGCCGCGACCTTAAACCATACTTAATATTGAATTAAATGAATAATTCACATTTAGGATCTTTTCAGGTATATAGTTTTAGATAATTATTTCAAAAATATTACATCTAAATAGATTACATTGTAGACACTTCTACTATGTTTTCATAACATAAAAAAACATAAAAAAACATGTCTAGATAAATGTTTTATATAGCATGTCTTTCCTTGATCCCATCCATGACCCTATTCATCTTTAATTCCTGTGGAAAACATTTCAAAAACATTGGATGAGCATAAAAAGCCCAGTAAAGGATACACAAAGAAGAAAAACTGTTAGTTTTTCAAAACAAAAAGTAAACCATGAATACTTTACCAAAGTAATACTTTTCACCCATATGAAGTAGTAAAAACTATTCACTGACTAAAGGACCATTACATACCCTTTTTGTAAAAAAACGATTACCATAAAACCCATATAAAGAACACATAACATATATAGGAATCTTGGGACATAAACATATTTAAATGGAATAACCATACAATCGACTTCCACACATACCTAATGGAATAGCCATACCACTGACTTCCATACCCAATGCATTGGAGGTTATAACGTAACCACCCATCCTGGTATTCACGGAACCACCCGTCATATAGTTTATCACGTAACCACCTATAAAATGTCCATGTTCCATAATTACACATAAAATATTGAAAATATAAAAATTTCAATAACAACATTTCATTTTCAATCATAATAAGTAATTCCAAGATTTTGAATTAATCATTACATTTTCAAAAACCATTTAAAATAGATTTTTGAATCAAAGTGTCCCATACCACTTTTATTTTTTTAATGGAATTATAATTTTAACACATTAATGTCCATATAAATAAATACTGAAAACCATTTGGAAAACATGGTCATTAAAGATAAAGATTTAGAATAATGAATCTTTAAAACATATAAAATGATATTTTTGTTAATGTGTTTTTAACAAATTGAGAGACTCTTGAATACAAATAATTGTGGAATGACACTTCATCCGAGATTTATAATATCATGAGAACAAAGGGATTTGTGATATAATATGTCAACGGACAGTATACACACCATATAACAGTGAATTGGTGCATAACAACAATGAAGTCTCAATGGAAATGTAAATTGATATGAAATCCATTATAAAGATGGTATCCTTAAATTAAGGATAAATATATCACATAATTATGTGTGAGAAATATAAATACACCAAATATAAGTGGATATTAAGTGTGAAACAATCCGAAGTCATTCAGACATAATCTTTGAAAAACAAAACAAATGACATAGATATTTAACTCAATGAAATGAGATTGTGTTATGATTTCCCATACAAGTTCGTAAAAATTTATCAATGATATGATTATTTGCAGAAATACTATATTTACAGAAAGGTTTTTAGAAATTACAATGAAGAGATTCCACAAATAAAGCTAGTTATAATAAAATAAATAATTTGAGGTTTAACCCAATGAATTGATAGTGGGTTAAGAAGTTCCCCTACCGAAATCCGTCAGCCTAATAGCGTCACTTTACAATTCAGGAAATGAGTTGATGTGAGAGAAAATGGTATCTCATCACTTGGACATAAAATTTAAATAAATAAGGATATATATGAACATATCCCAACATAATAGTATGTGAATTAAAAGAAATAACAAAATAAGTCTTTTAAAAAGAGGAGGGTGAAAGGTCCCCTTACTAAGTTGGGTAACTTTCGAAACGTACACCCCATGGAAGAAGGGTCATACAATGAAGATGTAAATACCATAAATGAAATTATACTAAAAAAAGTTCATAATAATGGGAATTACATACACCAATCAAAGGAAATAGTGGCAAATGTAGCATAAATGTCAGGGGAATAAAAGTGAGATGAAAAATCCCTTACGAAAACTCGGCAGCCTAACGACGCCACATAAAACATTCAAAAATGAATTTATGAGAACAAATAGGGTCTCTCATAATATGAACATAAATAGTACAGTATGAAAAATATAAAATAACATCCCCAAACATAAGAAAGATGGGCTTAAAATAAATGTCATAAAAGAGAGTACTTAAAAAGAAAGAGAGAGGTCATATCCCTTACGAAAATTCGGCAGCCTAACGGCGCCACATAAAAATTATTAAAATGAATTGATGAGAGTAAGAGGGTGTAACTCATCATATGAAAATACAAATTTCAGTATGGTGAATTTTAATGAACATCCTCCAACATAAAAACATGGAGCATAAATGAAATGACATAAAAGAGGGTACTTGAAAAGAAAGAGAGAGGTCAGATCCCTTACCTCAAGTCTGACTTGTCTTGTTTGTTTCTTTATATTCCTGAATAATAAACATTGGTCAATTTATAATTTATTAAGGACCTATTATAAATATTATTATTCATTTCATATCATATATTATAATGTTATAATAATTGGTTAATATAGTGAGTTCATATCAGACGTTTTTTACAATGTTTGGTACACGAGTCAAAAATGAACTTGTTTGAAAATGATTGTCCATGTAGTTATAAGTAAATCATCCTCAGAATAGTATTTATGATTTAAATATAATATATATCTAGTACATATCCATTTTATACTACTCCATAACATTTTGAGATAAAAATAAATGAAATGCACCGTTCATTGAGACGGTAGGCCGTACGTACGCATGAATGCTACTTTCATTTCTTTGCCATATTAATGGAATTAAATATAATTGAAAGATATATATATATTATAATTCCAGTATAATATATATGTTATATAGGTCACATATGTTAATTAATTTCATTATTTATACATTCCATGTATTGTATGAACGAGTCACATCACTTGAGGGGGCGGTAGTCCACACTTCCTTGTATGAAATTATCGCATTTTCACAACAGGAAAAGCAGAAAGGAATGTTTTAAATAGAAAATTCAGAAGAATATAGAAAACATAAATACCATATATATCATATATTAAATATATTGACATCATAATGTCCACCATGAATGGTGTTAAGAGAATATTGAACAATCATCGTTTTGTGAGGCAGAAATTTTCCATCCACAGAAAGAGTATGTTCTTTAACCATTAAATGAAGGTGTGTGTATGTGTAGCTCAAATACTTCACATAAAAACATACTAATATATTTAAGATACTTTTGTTGTTACAATATAAAGGAATAAAAAGAGTTTAGAGGGTTGGAGAAGCAAAATAAAACATAATAACACAAGAGAGGACACTGCCTTTAAATCGGGTAACTATCTTTGATTTGAGCTCAAAGGCTTCCTTAGAAAGGATTATTCCCAAAGTGAGGCTTCAATGATGAAGAGAGGGATGTTTAGAGATGAAATGGGAAGGGTTTTTCCAAGCCAAAGGCTTGAGAGGTGTGGGTAAGGTGGTAGAGGTGAGGGCCTTTTATTAGAGGAGAGGAGGGACACTCTTGGAATGTCACAAAATGTTACTTTATTTTCAAATGAGTTTCGGATTTTAAAGTTCCCACATTGATGTATTTCGAGGATACGATGGTAAGGGTTTGAAATATACTAATCCAATAGGTCGTTGACAAGTGTATGTTATAGTTTTAACATTATATTTTCATTTTATTTAAATCCTTTATTAATGAGGTAATGGTTGCATCATCATGATGTCATAAATAATTTAATTTATATAATATCTAAAAATTATAAAAAAACTACCACGATGTAATAAATCTTGTTATATTTCTAATTAATATTTTTAGTCAAAAATATGACTTGTATAACCCCATTTAAAACTGTTTTTAGTAAAATAACTCATGCTTGTGACATTTTTATTTTTACTTTAAATAAAAAGGTATTAATGTCATTTTCCAACCAAAGTGGCTCCATGGGGTCCCCAAGTAGACCCATGGATTTTCTTGGCCGGACATGACTCATTAAATAAGGGCAGGACATGTGGCAAAGTCATTTCATATCACTAAAACATTATTTTTTCCTTATGCTACACTAATTACCTCTAATCGCGATTAATAAACTTAAAAGTTACTATTCACCAAAAAAATTATTTTAATCCCATTGAACCACATTTTACTTACTAATGAAAAACATGTATGTAAGATTTTTTAAATTAAAATCCCAGAAGTGGTAAAGTTTCATCTAAATGAAATATTAGTTTCTTTAACTACCACTTAGTGGTTTCACTATTCATCAAAAATTGAAGTTTTTCAGAAAAATACAAAAAATCCACCCTAAGCTATATTTGATATTCTGAATTCAAAAATGATGAATACTTTACAAAATTAAATACATAAAAGTTGCATTAATTAATTTAATAATTAATTCCTACTGTCAAAACAAATAGCGCGTTTTTAAGAAACCATATCTATTAAAAGATTGACACTAGTTTAAGTCCAATTTCAAAGAGAAATTAATTACAATGACCACTATTTGATAAAATTGTAAAAATATATTATTATTTCACTTTAAAACCTTCTCAAAATATAATATAATCATATAAATAAATTATATTAATAAGAGGTTTTGAATTAAAATACAACATTTTTCACTATTCATTAAAAAATGAACTTTATCAGAAAAATACCAAAAAATTACACAAAGTATGTTTTGATGTCCCGATCCTAAATAAGAATTTTATTTAGCCAAATATAACACATAAAATTTTCATAAAGTGGAATCAAAAGAGGTTCGCCATCAAAAGGCGGTTAATCGATCTTTTAAAGAATATTAGAATGTTTACGCTAAAATTGGATTCATTCGTATTTTTAATCCTCTAACATTTATTGTAAAATGTAAAAATATTTGACAAACATACATAATAATTTCTTATTTAGTTCCTTTCTTTCCCACCATTACAATGTCAAGGCGTTAACTACCATTTAAAATAATATTATTTTATTATTAGAGTGCAACATAAGATTTCAAAGGAACTCGTTGTTGCGTATTGGGTATGCCATCGAGCATAGCATTCTCTTTAAATTAATATTAATATTTTTTTTTCACAAATAGGGATAAATATAAAAATGTCATATTCTTTATTTACCTGGGGTATTACACTTAATCTAAATCAGAAATCATTGATGGTGAATTAATAATACATATAGATAAATCCAATGGTTGGGAAAATTTATTTCATATATATGTTAACGTTCATATATGGTTCATATAATACAATTATCATTGGGTGACAATTCTTATGATTGGATTTGGTAATGATTCATTACTATTTAAAAAATATAAAATTAGTCCTTGATGAAAGAAATAATTTTTTGATATATTTTAATGAAATCAACCTCATATTCTATCAACCCGTAAAAATAATTGTTATAATTGAACTAATCCACTATAAACATTATTTTTGATTGAGAATCTACATAAACTAAAAAAATTGTTGGCACATTGTGCCTTAGAAATAGTCTTATTTTTAAATTTGAAAAAAAAAATTAATTTATTTCAGGTATACCATATACCGTATGATGTAAATTAGGTTATTTTAATTAACAATGATTATTTAGTAATGATTCTGAATGATGAAGTTATGATAACATGATATCTAAGATGAGAGGTATTATTATTTTTGGGTAGAGAAGCAGAGAAATGATATAAATGAGTATACCACTAATGAAAATTTATTGAAATGGTTAAATTATAATCATGGAAGAAATATTATGATAAAATTATTTAGATAATATATTCTATGAAATATATATGTTTTCAATGGTGTGACATGTGCTACATGAAATAATTTAAAAAGGTAGTTATATGGAGAATATTCTATAAAGGTGTTGAAGTTAACCACGAACACATATTTATATAGTTCAATATAATTGGTGTGGGGGGTTATGAATTATCAGTCATTAGTTAGTTATTGATATTCCATTAAATTCATTTACGAACTAACATAATTTAATTTAATTATATTTATGTCTTTTAAATGAAAATAATTAAATAATATTTAATTGTATGGAAGGCTAACATAAATAATATTTTTTTAAATTTATTGTATTTTTTTAGTCAATTTATTTAAAATAATATTCAGAATATTGTGAAAATTTTCACATTAATAATGAGTTCAGTGCAACATTAACTCTATATCAAAATTAGGTTCATTTAATAGAATATAAAATTCCATTGGATATAGCTAGAACCATGGTACTAGATTAGTAAAAAATGATATTTTTTCTATAGGTTATTCCAAATGAAGAAATAATCGAAAAAATGTATCTACTAAGGATAAAATCTGATATATATCATTGTAAAAATACATCTCAATTATTAATAATATAAAATATTTTAGAGTGATTGAAAGAATTATTTCATCAAGATTGAATGTTAAATTGGTGGTCATTGTGATAAAAAAACTGAAGAGGCGGTTTTCATCCATTATAATAAAAATGAATGATCATTCATATGTTTAAAAAATTATGGAATGAAAAATAGACCATGTTAATGTAGTCTTAGTGATTGTTCAAAATCTCAATGAATAAATCACAGAGGATTAAAGTGATATTTTCATCTCCATTGGTCCAAAATCATGGGTTGAATTAGATTTTTAAATTCTTGATATATATAGTTTATAAAGTAATTTCAGAACACGCAGATATTGAATGTATGAATTTAATAACCATAATGAATAATTAATGAATAAATAGATTATTATAGTGAATATATCTTAGGGAATCAATATCTAGGTTTGAATATAAGAAGAAAAATTATAAAAGATATTAAAAATAGCTTACTATTAGAAATAAAACCCCAAAATAATTATAAATGAATTGAGAATATTTAATGGATACAATCCATTAATAAAGATATGGGTAAAATAGAAAATAATTATATATGATATCTTATGCCAACACCTATGGAATATAAAATTATTAGGGAAAAAATTATTAATTTTCACTAACACTATAACCTATTATAGTGTGGTAGAGAGAAAAAAACATGAGTACATGGGATACTCAAAAATTAAAATAATTTTCATTGATGAATCATATTACTCTTTTCAATGTATTGGCCATCATAATTTTCCACCAAATTTTATCTCAATACAATATCATAATTTTTTAAATGGGAGAGAAGTATATATATATTTCAATTATAGGATTAAATAAGAAAGTATATATATATATATTCTTTAGAGTTTTATTTTTTATGAAGAGAGAATAATAGTGTAATTTTTTTTCAACGACATATATTGTTTGAAAAATGCATTAAATATTTTTATCCACATAATGGATTTATACTGAAGTAGTCTACAATTCAATAAAGGTAGGTGGATAATAGTATTTATTTGAGTAATACTGACAACACCAAAATAAATTTTTTCTACTAACATTAGGATATCATATTTTATTAATGAGTTGATGTTATATAATAATTTATACAAAAATAAGAATACGATTTAAATTTCATTTCTTTTGGATTTTAATATTTATTGAGTATTGAACTTTACCAAACATTTTTTTGTTATTTCATCTTTTAACAACATATTAAACATTGATATAATTTTTTTCCATGGAATAAAAATGGGGTGCGTTTTCACAAATATATATTGTCACCAAGATATTATATAATGGTTTAATGAGTGTTGTACGGGAAAAAATTAATAATAATAATTTGTAGTTTCTTATACATGAATTCACAAAGATATGCACTAAATATGAAAATAATATTTGTGTCAAATATCAATATAATAAAAATAAATTAATTATTATATTCACTATGATAATTATGATATATTTATCCAACATATTATATTATAGATTAATATTTAACAAGATAGATTAATTGGATTTTATGGTGTTTATTCATATTTACATTGTATATGCTGTTGATGATAGGATGTTTAGGTTAATATGATAAATATTCTATTAGATAATGTTTAGTTAAATGGATTTTTAAGAATAAATCATCAGTTATTAAGAGAATCTATGATTCTGAATTTTGGGATTCATTTTAGGAATAATTACATTTTATTTGTATGATGTCTCAACTTGAGTATATGAATATTATTGAAGGTTATATAAATTTAAATGCTAGTGATAATCATTTTAATAAAAATATATTCCAAAAATTTATTAAATAAAACCATGAGAATAAATTGTTTTGTGAATTTTTTTCTAAAATATAATGTTACTAATAGATTCTTGATGCTCAAATTTAATCAAAATATGATGATTTCATTCCATTGGGACATTTCTATTAATATATTCTAAAACTATGGATATAAATGAGATTTTTTTCACTTCCTAATAGTATTGTATATATATATATTTCCACTTATATATATTATTTTTCCTCAAACAATAAAAATATTATAATTTTTTTTAAAATCTTGTATGAATCTACGTTATATAGATATATTTACTTTTATATGTGTATGAAAAAAACCTAACATCTAATGTAATGTTAATAATTATTTTATGGTTCTATTGAACTCTAAGGGTTGTATATACCTCATGGAAGAGAAGAAATGGCAGTGAAAGTTTGTTAAAAAATTGATCAAAATTATTAGTATGTTGGAATAAAATGTTTATCCCTCACATGTGAATTCATTGAATATATTAAATTAAATATTTTCATATCATCATATAAATATTTCAATAACATGGTTTCAAATAGAATATGGTTACTACAGTAGGGTTTATAAAAATTAAATTACAAATATTATAAGTGATTTGGAACTAGTAGGTGGTATGAGTCATTAAAAATACTGAGAACATTAAATTTTTTTATTTTTTTTATTTTCAGTTATAAATATTTATATGGAATGTAAATAATGGAAAAACCTTTATATTTTTTATAAATTTAATCATTAAACAATTAATTGTGTTTTCTATTTAGAACCCATATGAAATATTCTCGTAGCCATTGAACACCCATGGTGTGGGAGATTTTCAGTAGAGGATATATAAGTTATTCAGAGTATTAATTTCTCTACAAAAAATTATTATTATTGATATATTAACTAATATAGTGATGAGTAATTATATATCAACATAATTATACATTATGATTTTAATAGTTAAATTTATTATAGCATTATAATTTATTTATGAATATATTTTTGTGGTTATTTTTGATGTTTTTTACTTATTATCCACTACATACAATTAGGATTATTTGATTTTTTTTAATATAGTCACTTCTTAAATTCAATGGGAATTTAGGGTCCAAAATATTTGACAATAACATTTTTATTGGGACGATTTTTATTTATTGGTGAAATTAAGGGGATCAGGAGTGTAAAAGTCCAAACATATCATGATTTAATATTAAACCTGTATAGATTAATATTCAATACATACATTAAAAACACTCACATGGAACATAAAATTTTCGTTTCTTTTGAGACAATATAAACAATTATCATATATATATATATATTAAACATATCCAATAAATATATTCACCTATATTACTCTTATTATATATCACTGACGTAAAATATTTTGTCATAAAATGGAGAATGTTAATATAAGAAATGGTGATCTAAGAAGATCTATACAGGTAAACAAGGTAGATATCAACATATAATTTAGAAAAGTTTACGAGAACATGATGATAACATTTTAAAAGAAAATATTGCCTATAATGGAATATAAAAATGATATATATTATATAAAATTGCATCTCATAATAATTGAATCATATTTTAATAAAATTATATAATTTATGAGAGAATAACATTGGTATTAGAAATATATTTTTCCAATACACATAATCATATCAAATCATTTCTTTATTACATAAGGATTAATTCAAATACATTAATAGGGTAATGGGTTAACTCCCCAATCCATCATAGTAGTATATTTTCACTCCTATGAAAATCATATTGGGAAATGTTTCTTATTGAAATGGGTTTAATCCGTATTATATTCCACTTGATCTTATGATACATTAATTATTTCCAAATTTATTAGATGTAGATACCAATCAAACCCATCAAATAATGAAAATAAAATTTACATGTTTCCAGTGAAAATAAAAAATTCCTCACAACAGAACCATTAAATCGAATTGTTATTCAAAAACAATTAATTCTATAATAGCTTATGTAAAATAAAACAATGTATCAATCATTGATAATTTCATTAAATCCCAAACCATGGAAAAAGATATTGGATTCATAATCATGATATCATGGTATAACTAGCCCAATAGAAACAAGTTTTATAAAAATCATTTCATTATAAGATAAATACATCTAGATAAATAATATGATTTTCTTAAATGGATCGTCTCCCATATTAATTATATGTATCATCAAATAATGACATATTAAAAGGGAAATAATTTTTAAATTCCACATGTATCATTTCATGGAAAGTGATTTGAGTACTACATAAATGTTCCATTTAAAAAACAGTTAAAAATTAATAAAACGTTATACATGAATTTGAATGATCCCAAAGGTTAATTTATCCATTTCTGAAATAGTTTTCACAAAACATGGATATGGATGAAACAAGGGTCTATGGCCGAAGAGACAAATAATTTTGGTTTTCATTAAAACGGTTATTTTAGAATCATTAGTATTCAAAGAGAGTAAAATTATGAAAACCCCTATTATAATGATACAACCATAGGGGAATTAAATTCAGGAATTTTAAGGGATAAAACCTAGATTATAACCATTAGGAGAATAGACATAAACAATCCTAATAAATGATGAGATTGAATAATAAACCCTTATCACTATTGTAACATTGAATCATAATCACGATTAATGAATAAAATTTTATACAACATAAAATATCTTGATAATAAATAAATATATTACATTACATGAAACATTAGTTTTATATACACCTCATAAAAGATGGTATTTTCATAACACAACATATATCTCAGAGAATAAATAGTGAGAAAATATAACATTACATCTTTGGTAACTTTTGAACTGTAACCCCCAAGAAAGAAAGACACTAAATTGGGTACATATATCCAGATAATTATAAGGATGATAATAAAAAGATACATTCATCAGTGTTATATAATTCAAATAAAATAGACATATGATGAATACAAAATGTGTCTCAACAGAAATAAAAGTGAGGCGAAAATCCCTTAACTAAAGTCTCAAAATATTTCATATGCTTTTGATATACCTACATAATATATAAATATTTGTCATAAAACTATTTGAGACAAATTATAATAAATACCATACAATAAATGATTATTTATGACATTTTTAACTCTTTTATATATAATTCAATGTTATAATCACGTTTCGAGGAATAAGTACACTATATTACAGGTTTGATTTCATTTCGAAATTTTTTTCCCTTTTCATTAATCATTTTTCAATAAACGTGATAATATTAACCATAATAAAATTTTCATATATTTTTATTATATATTTTATTATATTTAACCATTAATGTTATAGATATAAAATTAAATACACAATTCATAGACATGACATTCCATAAAAAGGCTTGAAAGTTTATTTCATTATCAAGATGAATGAAATAAATGAAATGTAAATAATATATTAACTATATAGATTATTTGTTCTTATATTATCCATATTTCAATTTTAACCTATCATAATTACTTTTTATTTAATGTGTACTTGAAGAGAAAAACACAATTCATCTCAATGTTGTAGTTTGTTGTACAATCAAATGACGTTGTCACGTCCATATAGAGTGGAAAAATATAATTTATATGTGATGTACTAATTAATGATTTATAATATTATTAAAAATATTAAAAACATAATTTATTATATTCTTATCATAATATATGTAAATAAATAGATTCGATCACATCGCATGAATTTGTGAGGTTTTAGTTAATCATACAAATAAGTGATGTTATTACATTCTATTGGGTTTAGTGGTAATATGGTATATGTGGTTTAATACTTACATAGGAATAATTATATCTTTAATTTCATATATTGTCATTAAATAGATTATTATATTTTACCTTCATATGTGTATCTGAAATGAAAATAGAATTCAGTCACAAGGTGGTAAAACATTGTATAGAAAAATGATGATTTAAAACATTACCTCTTGGTTGGAGAACCTGTTAAGGTGTAATCTAAATCAAATTTATATTATTATTATGATAAAGACACACACTGATATGTGGGTAGTGTTTCATGTTTTATATTTTTTTATTTTTTGTAATAAACAATGGTTTTGGAATTGTGAAGTGGAGAAGAGAGTGGGTTGACTTTTATAAGTGGGTTTTGTTGTAGACCTATAATTCTAGGATTTAAAAAAATGTTCCCATGTTATTCACGTAACAAAATGATGAAAACTTTTAAATAATCAATCCATACTAGTCATAAGGTATTTATATGTCCACAAGAAACAATGGGGATAATTATTTATCCCCTTTTACATGTTAAATCTTAAGAATAACTCAAAGAAAACTCATTCTATCCCTGGCCATAAAAATTAAATTTTTCTATTATTACACTTCATTATTGCCAAAATATATATTTATAATGTAGATAATATAAATTATTATAAATAAAAATATTTTATCTATTTTTGTAAATTCCATTCATATAATAAGAGTGAATCTATTTAATATCAATCACTTAGATGTGATAGAAAAATGGTATTCGAAAGAGTCATGTTTAATTAGATTAAAAATTATTAATATCAATATTCATTATGAAAGTAATTGCAATAAAATATACTTGTAAATAAAAATATAATATAACTATTATTAATTTTTAAACCATTTTATATCATTTTCAATGTTTCAATTTGTAATGAGAATTCCAAAATAAAAATAGTTTTCCCTATTCATTGAATAATTTATATTTATAGAAAATTATGAAAAATTAGGTATATGAATACATTGACATAATAACATAAAAATTTAATTTAATTTTTAAAAATAAATATTTTAAACCAGTGAAATAATTTATAAATTAAATGCTCATAATGTGATAACAATCTTTTTAAGAAACAAAAAAAATTTATGTGTAAAATTTAATTCATTATTATCTCGAACCAATAAAACCCATATTATTAATTATAAAACAATTTTTTGAAAATATTATAATAAAATTTCATAAAATGTTTTTCACCTATAGTTAATTTTTTGATTTATTGGGATAAGATTTATTTGTACGCATAAAAATAGTTTGTAGTGAATGATTTTATTTATTTTTTAATCATTTTCATTTTCATTTATAATTAATTTTCCACAAAAAATCCAATATATTTACATATATGAAATGTAAATTTTCATCAATTAGTTATTCATATTCATACTTTTCATCTGAATATATAATCATTAACTATCATATTAAATAATAAGGTTTTCATAAAATTTCATTTTCATTTAAACTCTCTATTTTCTGAGGTAATAGATATAAATGAAATTAAACTTATTTTAAAAATATACATCTTAAAATATATTGGTTATCAATTATACACCACTTAAAAAAACATTCCTCATGAATTTAACACGATCTTTGTTGTTAAGGTATTGAAATATGAAATTTCATTTGGGGAAAACCCACATCATAAAAGGGATAACAAAACATCCCTTAAATACTAATAGGGTTTGGAAATATGATAATCATGTTGAATGATAATGAACAAGGTTTATATATAGGATACCATTTCTCGGAAGTAAAAACATTGACATTGAATAGAAAATTATCTCCCAATTAAAAATATATAGTGGTATAGAAAATGGTGTGGTGAAAGTTAAAACCCACAAATCCATAGTTCTGTGAATGGTTAAAATACAAATCACTCATTAGAAATAGAGGTAAATGTGTTAATTTTAATTTCAAGAAACTTTTTAAATGTTGATTAATTTTATTAGGAATACATATAAACATCATTTTATTCCATTTAATAATTAAAATATCGTTATTATTTAATCTGTTAAATAATTTACACATCATATCTTACTCAAATTGGTGAGTTTTCATTCACTATGAATTAAGAGATTAAATAAATCTAAAATATAATTACACGTAATTAATTCAATCTCATATCGTTTTGAAAAACATAATGATTAGTGATATTTATCAAATATGTATAAATATTCAGTGATGTAATAAATAAATTTGTAAAACATAATCCAACGTTCAACATAAACCATTACATAAATGGTAAACTTATAGCCCTTAATAAATCAAAACAATTATATCAAATTTCAAATAATTTAGACATATAAAAATAAGATTAATTACCAAAATAAAAATAATTTTATATTTTTAAGGACGTTAACTTCGTTAAATTAAATGCCCTTTATTATTGAATTAAATTACCCATTATATATTAGGGTAATAACAAACATATACAATTTTTTTTAAATATCATATCCCATCAAATAGAAAATACTATAATAATCAGAACCACTTATCATATATTTATTTAAAATTTTTTATATGATTAATAGAAATATTTTGTTATGAAATATCTAATTCAAAAAACTAAAAGATACAATGGCCTCAAATCGAATAGTCATGCCTCAAGAAGCCTATTTATCAAATATAATGAATGATATAGATTCAATAGGATTTTTACTTCACCATGACCATTCCATGAAAAACCTGACAATGAAAAAGTTGTTCCATTTATTTAAAATGATATTGATCACTAATATCATTTCCTAAACCACATACTCTGATCCACCTCCTGAAAATCTAGAAAATGTGCACCATACCATCAAAGAATTTTCTGATGTAAAATGTGTATATTTATCATGAAACAAAATAATATGAATATGAATTTTGAAAATAATATTGTATATATTTACTTCATATTTCCATTACATTGTACATTATTTTTTATTTTGATATTATAAATCACAAATAGTTTTTTTAGAAAATATGAAATTTTAATTATGATATTCCATTTCAATGAATTTTGGAATTTTAGAAATAAATGATATATTGATAAAATAGTAAAAAATATAAATATTTATTAAATATCTATAAAAATATAATTTTATGAAGTCAAATGTAAATTTTATATGTGTTCGAATACAATTCATTTCAAAAAATGATCCATCTTTGCTTAATATATTTATATTCTTGTTTTTATGTTAAAATTAACATATCTATGAATGTGTTGAAATTAAATTGCAATTATTTTTGTAATTAAGACATCAAAATTATTTGAATGTTAGGTTTCATTATTATTTATTACAATTCATTTTTTCGATACAAATTAATTATGATATAAAATATTTTGTATATTATGAAATAACAGATTTAAAAAAGTGATTAAATAAATTTTATAAAGGTGTCAACAAAACAAATCACCATGAAAATAATGTGATTTGGAGATAAAGGATTAATTTTATAATTCCTATATTTATCCCACAAAACCAATATTATATTTTATGGTCTAAAATAATTCATTTTTAATCATGAATATCCACAACATGACCATCTGTAAGATGATATTGATTTAAAAATTTATAAATAACAAATAATTAAAAACAGTATTTGTTTATTGAAACCATGGGAAAATTCCATTGGTTGTGTTGTTGTTTTTATTACATTTATATATAGAGTACAAAAATAATGTTTGGTGAATAATATATAACCCAAAACTCTCTTACTATATAAATCCATATGAACCCCCATTCATATTCACTCATAATCCATGAAAAACATCATTAATCTTACAACCCTTCACATGAGTCCACCCAAGGTGCTACTAATTCCCCAGGAATTTACTCCCATGAATTTTAAATTTCATTTTTTAAGGTAAGGAATTTTTCTCTCTACATTTCCATTCAAGAACCTTCTTTTTAATTATCCTTTTGAATCTCAATTGGTTATATTTTTATGACATTATAAAAATACATATACTATATGATATATTTCATTAAGGTTAGATATCATTTATTCCACCTAATTATAAAAATAATTTAATTTGTTCATATGATGAAATATAATAAGTGATCCTCAAATTCTCTACATTATTCAAACAAACATATTAATGTAATTAATATTTCCAATTCATAATTTTTGGATAATCCCTTCTATATCTCTATTACTGAAATTTTGATATTCAAATTACGAAAGACACATTTAACTATAATTAAAGAATTTTAATAAACATTCAGTATTGTTTTTATATATCAAAATTACATTGGGATATTTCGTGATAAACTATTGTTTCATGTTTATTCACCCACATTTCACTAAAGGTTATTCATCTACTTGTATACAATACTTATTTTATTGAGGACATGCAATTATGTAACTGAAACTCCATGATCTTGTATATAAGAAATACGTCAATATATTTTCTTATATATATGGACACTTATGCATGTACATGATATAAAAGTGATGGGTATTCCAAGAATTATATATAAATAAAATTTATTGGGTAATTTTTTTGACTCGTGAGATTCCATATATGGGACTAGGGAGTAATCATAATCTATTATGGTAGTTTTACACACTATTATGGTATATTGGTAGTTAGGTTTGACTTATTTTTATGATTTTATTTTAAATGTTATTTCCACATTTCCATGATTATTTTATTATTTCATGATATATAATACCACATTGTCAATTTTTTGTTATTCCAATCCATTTATAATAATATAAAAAACATAATGTCTTTCATGTAGTAAATACTTTATGTTGTGATTTACATGTTGCCCTACCGAACTTTATAGCTCACCCATTTCTTATATAACTCCCCTGATAATCCCATTCGGTTTTAATAACAATGGAATATTATGATAATCATAAGGATTATATAATACTACTGATATACAAACTATTTTTCAGTTGTAATGAAATTTACATATTTACTAAATACAATAGGATTCACATTATTCTTATTTTTATTATGTGAAATGTACCATCCCAGGTAAATAAAGAACATTAAATTTTTCATATATATTAATATTTGTTAATTTAATAATAATTTTACATTAACTATGTTTTTATGTTCGATAGTGTACTTGATACGCAACAACAGGTTTCTTTGAAATCTTACGTTGCACACTAAAAAAATAATATTATTATTTTAGGTGGTAGTTAAATACTAGCCATTGTATTAGAGGGAATAAACAAAACTATCTACAATATGATTCACTAGTAGAAATACATGATTTAACGTCGACATAATAACATTGGTTTTTTAAAAACAGACACTAATAGTATGTGAGGGAAATTTATGGCGTTGGTGTTTAGTAAAAAAAATTCCAATAACAATTATTCGATGATATTTTGCATCGGTATTCACGAAACCGATGTAGAAAATTTTTTTAAAAAAAATTGGCGTCATTTTAAAGAAAACCGTTGAAAATAATAAAAAAAGAAATATCGGCTTCGGTTTGGAGTAAAACCGATGCCAAAAATAAAAAAAATGTTTTTTCTCATCGGTTTTCCTGAAAATCGATGCCATAAGGTATCTTTTAGAAGTTTGTTTTCTCCAAAACCAACACCAAAACTAAAAAAGGTATTATTGGAGTTGGTTTTGAAAATAACCAACATCAAGTGTTTTTTTAAAATTTTCGGTCTCGGTTTTTAAAAAACCCGACGGCAAAAATCTTTTAAAAATATTCAGGGTCTGAAACCCTCATTTTGTTCCATTGTCGAAATCGAGTCCCGCTGCGGTCCCTTGGACTCTTGAAGACCATAAAAGCTCATTTTTGATCTTGGAAGGCTATAGTTGAAGGTTTTTTTTCTGTTTGCACGATTTTCGGTTTGCATTATTCCTTTTTTATCTCTTTTTTCATCTTCCATTGTTTATTTCTTCTTCCATTACAATATTTTACACGATTTTCAATATTGGTTTAATTTTAGTTGTTTTTGTATCATTATTTTTGATTTTTATTATCATTTTTGGTATAGATTTTATAGTTTTTGTTTTTCTATGTCATTATACTGAGCGCAGTTTCGATTGAACATCTCCATTCGGGTTGAAATTCAAATTTTGAATGTTTTTTTAAATTTTGTAGATAAATCATTTATTAATCAATTTTGTTATTTATTTTCTTCAATTAATAGTTTATATTTTGTTTTAAATGTGTTAGGACATGTTTTAATATTCTTTCAACAATCATTCTTAAATATACTGTCAACAAATTGAATTTTTTACATTGACTCCAATCAAATTTCACCCTATACACTTACTGCATCCTTTAAATTAATGCACTATTCAATATTTTTGACACATGAAACATCGAAATATTTCAACTATGTTAAATTTACTAACAAATTTTGAAAGAAATATATTATTATTATATTATAATATCAATATAACACACATGTATATAATATGAGAAATACACTTTTTACTATATTTTTAAATGTGTTTCATATCTGATGTCTTTTATCTGATTATCAATTGTTTTTATTAAATATGTTTTTGTTTACAATTTATCTTATAGATATTTAAATGTTTATAATTTTTAATATATTCATCAATTATATTATGATATCAGGTATTAATGGATCGTAATTGGATTAATTTACGAAGAACCACTAGTGAATCTGAAAAAGGAGTTGATAATTTTTTGGAATTTTCTAAACGACATCTTCAAAATATTGATTTGATTTTCTGTCCATATGTGAACTGTGTAAATATGATAAAGTTAAACTCTACAGAAATCAAGGATCATCACATTTGTTATGGTTTTTTCCTTAATTATACATTAAGATCTTTCATGGGGAAAGAATTTAAAATTCAACATCCAATGTTGATGACGATTTTCATAATCAGGAAGAGGATCATATTGAAGAATTAATTCATGATCGAGGTGTTGAAACCATCGATAAACCCCCAACATTTGAATGATTTTATAGAGATTCTGAGAAACCATTATTCCCATGTTGCAGTAAATATACAGTGTTATCAGCAGTTTTGGGATTAATTAACTTAAAATCAAAAAATGGGTGGAGTGATAAAAGATTCTCTGGTTTACTTGAGATTTTAAAAGACATAATTCTAGAAGGAAATGGGCTTCAAGATTCCAATTAAGTGGAAAAGAAAATATTATTCCCAATGGCATTGGGGTATAAAAAGATACATGCTTTCCCCAATGATTGTGTGCTATATAGGAAAGAAAATGAACATTTATCAAGTTGTCTAATATGTGGGACATCATGATATAAGATAGATGAGAAAGTCAACTCAGATTCATTCTCAGGTGATGTCATGTAATGTCAAGAAAAATCAATTTTTTTACTTCCCAATGATATCATCCAATATTTTTTGCATACAATTATGATAATTAAATTCCGATTTATTTTTAGGTACCAGAATCGAAACTCATGCTAAAGCAATTTGGCACCTTCCAATAATTCCTCATTTGAAGCATCTATTTGAAAATACAATTGATGCGAAAAGGTTAATATTCCATTCATATGAGCTTATCTCTGATGGTAAATTATGTCAACCTACTAATTCACCATAGAGGAAGAGTTTTGATAAAAAAAATTCATGATTTTGGAAGTGAAGTTAGAAATATCAGAATGGAATTGTGTACTGATGGAATGAATCCATATCGGAGCCTTAGTAGCCAACATAGTTCTTGGCCTATTTTTCTAGTACTTTACAACTTGTCCCCATATATATGTATGAAGAAAAAATATGTTATGATGAGCTTGATGAATTCTAGAACAAAAAATCCTGGAAATGATATTGATGTGTATCTTACACCATTGATTGACGATTTGAAACTGCTATGGGAGGTAGGTGTTAAAGTTTTCAATGCATTAAAGAAAGAGTATTTTCTTTTGTGTGTTAGGATAATGTTCACTATAAACTACCTTCCTGCATATGGAAAATTATTTGGATATAGTGTTAAGGGACATAAAGCATTTCCAATTTGTGAACAACAAAATTTATATTATCAATTGCAGAATGGAAGAAAGACAATGTAAATGGAAAATCAATTTTTTTTTTGAATTGATCATCCTTATTGTAGACTGAAATAAGCATTTAACAGTTCACAAGAATATAACCTTCCCCCTCGACCATTGTCAGCTGAAGAATATTTTGAAAGAGTGAAATATATTGATTTGAAATTTGGAAATAGAAAAAGTTATGGTTTTCAAAAACATATCTGGAAGAAGCAATTTATTTTTTTTCAAACTATATTATTGGAGATCTTTAGAGATAAAACATAAAATTTATATTATTCATTTTGAGAAAAACAAATTTAAATGTTTTATTGGAACTTGGTTAGACATAAAAGGAACGGAAAAATAAGGATTACATGCTAGATTAGACTTGATATTAATGAGAATACGTTCGGAGTTAGCTCCCACTATGAAAGGAAACCGAACATATTTACCTCCATCTTGTCACACGTTAATCAAGAATGAAAAGTTGAATTTTTTTCAGTGTCTACAATGTATTAATGTACACAGTGGTTTTTCTTTAAATGTGAATAATTTTGTGTCATTGAAGGATTTTAAATTAATAGGTATGAAATATCATGATTACCATGTGTTGATGTAACAAATTCTACTAGTAGCAGTGCGTGGTATATTACCGAAAGCTATCAGAAATAAAATCATAATGTTATGTAATTTTTCAAATCCATTTGTAGCAAAGTCGTTGATCTAAATTTTTTAGATGTGTTGGAGAATGAAGAAACTCATATTCTTTGTAAACTAGAAATTTATTTCCCACCCACATTTTTTGATATAAGGGTTTATCTATTGATTCATTGGGTGCATGAAATAAGAATATGTGGGCCTTTTTATTTAATATGGATGTATCCTTTTAAATGATATATTAAAATTTTGAAATGATATGTTAAAAATTCTTATCGACCAAAGGTCTATATTGTTCAAAAATATGTATCAGAAGAGGTGATTGAGTTCTGTACTGATTATTTGAATGAGGTAGAGCATATTGGTCTCCCTGTATCTCGACATATGACAGTTGACAGTGACGGTATAAGGGTTCTAGGCTTAAAGGTAATGTTCATTCCATGTGATGAAGTGATGCAGACAAATTTATATATTTTCAAATAGACAGATGAGGTTAAACCATATATATCCTCACATATTGTTCAATTGTAGTTATGATATCAGAAAATAAATGAAAAGTGGTAGATGATTGAGCATAAAGAATACATTTATTTCATGGTTTACAGAGAAAGTCACCCCAGATATATCTGTATCAGAAATACTAAAGTGGTTAGCATGGGGACTATCTTTTAATGTGATCTCATGGTCTGGTTTTGATATCAATGGATACACATTTTACACAAACACCTGGATAAAAAGGGTACCGTTCAAAATAGTGGTGTGATGGTTTTTCATATAGTAGTTCATTTTTATAGTTCCAAAGATAAAAACCCAATTTGTTCATCAATGTCATATTTTTGAGTTTTTGAAGACATATGGGAAATTGATTATATTAAATTTCGAGTCACTTTTTTATGTGTAATTGTGTTGATAGTAATAGTGTCATAAAACACGGTGAATATGGGTTTAAACTAGTTGATTTGAAAAGAATTAATTACTATAAGGAACCATTTATCATGGAAACACATGAAAAACAAGTACATTTTGTCATTGATCCATCGAATGATCAGTGGTCAGTTCTTTTCCCATGAACAATTTACCATTTGGGAGATGAGGATGATTCTGATGATGTTAGTGGTTTACATGAGCCTTATTCATCTATTACGCAATTTTTAGATGATTACAATGAGAATAAGACATACATCGTGCATACAGAACATACTGAACATGATGAAGGCATGTGGGAAAACACTAAATTAGACTCATAATTTTTCTGGTAAATATTTATATTTTGTATCCATTTCTGAAACATACAAATGCTTGCCTCTATTTTTACATACTTATTTTTGTCTTCCTTGTTTCTAATTCTTCAGTTATCTAATGATATAAAGTTACACAAAATATCATTACACTTTCTAGGATCATTGTCAGATACAGATAGAGAGGATAAGTTAACAAGGTATATCTATTTTTACATATTATTAAATATTCAGTAATATACTTATTTTAAGAAAAAACTGTTAATTTAAAAAAATGCAGGACTACTGATGCATCCCTGGTGGAGGATACTTCTGCTGTTACTACTCAAAAATCATGTTTTCAAGTTGGAAAAACATGGTATTTCACGTTTACAATAACTATCCCTTTCTCATGATGATGATAAATTACACAACCGTTTTGATTATAATAATAATGCAGTTGGACCAAATGCAGTTCAGTTTGTCAGTTATATAGCGATGCAGAGTCGTTGAAGGATTTTTATTTAATATCCTGATTAGAAGTCAGTGGACAGGATGGGGAAGCAACAGCTTTGGGAGTCTGTGATGGTAAAATATATTAATTTATTTCTTTTATCTCATTTTTTAAATATTATATATTTTCAATTACATATTTAATTTATTCAATTACATTTGACATTCAATTTTGAGGAAACAAATGTAGTTAAGAAAATGCATATCTCTTTAGCAGTGGTTCAATAGAGATATTTTAAAAACAAACTGACAAAAAATAATTTTTGGTAAAGAGAAAGATTGAAATCTCATGTCTTAATTATCCTTATATAGATGAAGAAAAATGGAAGCGATTTGTTGAAAGTCGTCAGGAAGAGAAATTTCAGGTATTATAATTGTTTTATATTTTAAAATTTATGCAACATTTTTCTTATTACATAGTATTTTACTTCTCTATAACAGGCCCCCGGAAGATCTTATTAGGACATCCAGTTGAAAAACGTATACCCTCATACTTTATCACATGGATTCTATTCATATTTGGATTAGAAAATGATTGAAGAAAAATTTGAATCATTAAGAGCTCTATCAAGTAGTTGTTTAGAAGAGGTCCAATTTGGTCCTCCATCTCCTCTCACTCACCGTGAGAGAGGGTAACGAGCTATAAGAAGAAAAAATGAAAAATATATTACAGAGGAATCTGATAAAGTGGCTGATAAAATTGTAAGTAACTATTATATATTTGATAACAATTTTTCTATTTTATAATTTAAAAACACTAATATAACCTTTTTATTTTTCATTTCATGATGAACACCAAGAGCAATAGACACGTGGATCTTTTATCCATGAGGGTAGTATGTACATCCTAGCTACTTATTTGGGAATGGAAGAACACCCTGGCCTTGATAGAGGATATCAGGCGGGTGTTAGTATTCAGATGGTTTTTGGTAAGAGTATGCAACCAAAAGACCCAGAAATACAATCCTTAAAAGTAGTGCTGAAAGATATTAAACAGTCTATGGTTGATCAAATTCAAGAAGCAATGTAGAAAGCATTTTTAGAACACTTGGAAAGACAATAATAGTCTGTGCAGCCTTCCTATGTATATTATTTATTTGTCATCAATTTTTCTATTTTGTAAATTATAATCACTAATATAATTTTTTCATTTTTCTGCCTTCCCAGTCAGCTTACTCGGACTACCCTGACCCATATACTTACCCTGCCCCATCTACGCAGCCTTCCGAGGTATATTATTTATTTTTCATCAATTTTCCTATATTATAAATTATAAACACAAATATAAATTTTTCATTTTTCGGCATTCTCAGCCAACTCACCTGGACTACCCTACCCCATTTGCTTACTATGCCCCATCTGTGAAACCTTACGAGATATATTATTTTATTTTAGTCAATTTTTCAATTTTATAAATTTTAATCACTAATATTACATTTTCATTTTTATTCCTTCTCAGCCTCCTCACTCAGAATACCCTTCCCCACCTGCAAACTTTGAGCCTCCACTTTCTCCCTCGGATCAAGCCTTATATTTTGAGTTATTAGCGGGAAACCATTATGTACATATTGTTGTGTTAGGAAAGGTTGATTTTTTGTGGGACTCGGTACATCATCATCTGAAGTGCATTGTGTTGCATTCGTTGTCAATGAGGCATGAAGTTGTCTTGGAATGAATGGATGTCAAGGAATGTCAAGATGTGAATGACAAAGGATGTGATGGTGTTGGTGAGGAATGGAGAATGGCCATGGTACTAAGATGCATGTCACGTATGAGATTCACTATGTGACATAGGATGTTGTGGTTGAAACATTCTCTATGTATATCAGACGATTGAAAAACTGATCTTAATGTTTCAATACATGTATCAAGATGATACTAAGTTACACCACTTGAAGAATGGATGATGATGGAGTATCATCATTACATCTAACGATTGATGAGCTGATCTTCAATTTCTAAGAACTTGTATCAACTGGATACAAAGTCACAACAATGTTATAAGACCATGCATTGTCTTCACAATGCATGAGGAGATGAAGTGATCCATCCACAATCACTAAGTGGATGAAGTGGTGCTAATGAAGTCCATGTACTATTTCTTAGTGCATGATGAATTGAAGATGATCCAACTTGATCTCTAATTAGATCAATGAAGAACATTGATGAGGTTATTTGATTAAGGAGCTCGGTTGATGAAGAAGAACCTTCGGGACGTCCATTCTTAAATATTGAATACATGATTAAGAAGTGGAGGAATTCTAATGAAGAAGAAGAATAGATGAGGGGAATGTCTTAGAAGATGGATTTAATGGCAATTGGAATTTACACTTGTGTTCACTTTGTTTTTCTTAACAAAGCACTTGTGTTTTTAAGTAAAAAAAAGCCACCAAGAAAGGTCAGCCGAGGGTCATCACCCAAGGCTCATGTGGGACTCGAGGTCACCACGCCCATGGGGAACCCTCAGGCCGAGGCAGTATATCCCTGAGGCAGAAGGTCGGGGCCGTGTATAAGCCCCGAGCCACATAGAGGATCAGGCCTGTGCAGCCGGGGCACGAAGAGCGCGCCCGTGACAAGCATACTAGACGCCAGTGGCGCGCCCGAGTGGCAGGGGTGGGCACAGAGCGCGCCCGCAGAAGAACTCGGTGCGGGGCGGCACCGAGAGGGGAGGAGATTCAACTGGCCGTTCATGGGAGTGGAACTTTGATAAACAGCGAGAATTCTGTGGCCCATTTCGATGTGGGACAAAGATTTTTGCTGCGGATTGAATCTGAGCCGCTCGTTCGATCGCTCGGCCGATCTCGGCCGCACATCTCATCGCGCCAATCCCGTTCAGATCCAGGCTGTGGATGATCTTTTCAACGCCGCATCCGACGGCTCTGAGGCATCTCCTTCCTCGAGCTTGAGCCGAGGACACCCCGTGCCACCCGCTTGCCGCCGCTAAACCAGATCCTCCCCGAGGATGGTTTTGAAGCTCCCAACCACCATTGTCGAAGATAAAGGCACCATAAAGCTCGTCTGGCCCTTCTGAACACATCCATGCACGAAAATGAGTTTGTATGAAACGAGAGGAATATTTCGGTCGAAGCCGAAGCAAACCGAATGCGCGAGGAGTTGAAGAATTCGTGTTTTGCATGGGATGGCCAAAACAGAGGTCGTGCATGCGTTCTAAGTCGCATGCATGAGGAGGAAAGAAATAGGAAGATAAAGCCGCATGAAACAGCGAAGGAAAACAAGATTTGGAGAAAATATTGAAGATCCGAAATCTTCGGTGATTTGAGATTTATCATGCGGATGGACAGAGACATCCCTCTGCCTATATAAGGAGAGCTCGAGGCTCTCATTGAGATTGCTGAAGTTTTATTGAAAACCCAAAGTCCCGCGGAGCACTTTGTGCCTCGCGAAGATGAAGCCCCACGCAACCCACTTGCGCGGTTGTGTTCCTTTTGTTCATACCTGCATGAAAAAGGTTGGAGGAGTCCCTTGCGTGTTAAACCTTTGCGCGACAAGAAGAAAAGGTTGGGCAGCGTGACCTTGCACGCCCCCTCTGTGCATCGCGCCCCCTTGCACGGTAGCACCTTGCGCGCCATGCCCCGTGTGGCTTGCGCGACCCACGGCCAGTGGCACCTTGCGCGGTGAGGCAGTGGAGAAGATCCTTGCTTGTGACCCTACGTGGAAGTGGAGGTGTTGGTATTTGGGTATGAGCAAGAGGAGGAAGACCCGAGGCCATGTGTGTGCACAAAGAACAACAGCAAGTGGTGTGTGCCAAGTGAAGTGGAAGACCACACATTGTGTGTGTGTAAGAATTGAATAAGCCATAGCCTTGGTTGTGCATTTGAACAAAGAAGAACACACTTTAAGTGTGTGCATTTGAAGAGGACGAGGGTTGTGACCGTGTGTGTGCATAGTGGGAGAACACCCTACGGGCAGTGGGTGTGCAAAGGAGGAAGGCCGTAGCCTTGTGTGTGCACACATTGTAGAACAAAATAAAAGAACACTAAAGTGTGTGTGTGCAACAAGATGAGGAGGAGGCCAACTCATGTGTGTGCAAAAGTGAAACAAGTGTGTGCAAAGAGACACGAAGGCCGAACCTAATGTGTGCACTAAAAGTGTAAACACTTATAAGAAGAAGAAGACATCCACACAAAGAAGAACACACATTTATGTGTGTAAGAAAATTGAATTAATTGTGTGAAGTTCAAAGAAGGTGTGTGCTTAAAGAGACTATACCCTTTGTGGGTTTATTGCACTGAGAAGAAGAAGGGGAGTGCATGCTTACATGCATGCACATGCACACGTGAACAAAGCCAAATCTGGTAGTGTGCATCTGAGTTGTCCAAGACCAAGAGTTCTTGAAGAGAATTAAGAGGCCATGCAGTCAGTGCATGAGGAAGAAGAGATGCCATGAACTCAGTGCATGAAGTTGTTCTAATGTGAGACTAGACCAGACTGAAGTTAAATATATCAGTTGTCTGAGTATTCAGTAGCTGGAGAGAAGCCAGGTCATCCTGAGAAGAAGGAGATAAATCCTGAGCATGATGTGAAGACCTGATCAACTCAAGTGATCAGAGGTACAGATCAAGGCCAGTAGTCTTTATCCCAGACTGCTGAGGATACTTGAAGAACTTAATGTGAAGAAGAGCTACTCGTGTGACTCGAGGAGCCAGGAGAAGCCCCCTGTGAGACTCAGGGCGGAAGAAGTTTTCAGTGGGATTCTAGAGCAGGCCAGTGGGACTCTGGTAACACTGTGGGACGCAGTATAAAGACCCTCCTGTGGGACTCAGGAGAGATACAGTGGGACTCTGTATCGACCATTGTAATTCTAACAAGTTATAATAGAGAAACCATGTTGCGGAGTATAACCAGCATGGCAAGGACGTAGGCCTTTGGTGCCGAACCTTGTAAATCCTTGTGTCCTATGCCTTTACATTTACTACATCATTCGAGGAAAGGCCGAGAGATACAAGAAGAGTGGATCGAGGACTTAACAAGCCATAGAGGTTTAATTGATTAATAATCAATTAGTAAAAAGTTTTAAAGGATCACTGATTCACCACCTCCACCTCTCAGTGATTCACACTGATCTGGGCACTTCATCATCCTATGAAGATGGGTAAGGTTAGAGTATCAGTACTTGATATTATAGATCCTACTTCTCAACTACCATTTCCTACTGTGGATATCACCAGTGATTGGGAATGTATGTGCCATTTTTTACTTTTCCCAACTGCCCTTCTACGTTATATTTCACTTGAGGTATGTGTTTTTAAAATATTAATTGCAAATGATTATATATTACTTATAATGTTTTTTACATTTAGTTTATATATGAATATCTGAAAGAAAAGGAAACTGCACAAATGCAACAAAATGTTCAGGAACAGTTGGTTGTAGATACTTCTAATATTTCTAATTGGTTAAAAATATTATCTGAGTCCTCTTGTTCATTGAATTTTATCTATGAGTTTCAGATGATGCCCGATATATGTGGTAGAAAATATGGATTGAAATCAATAAAAGAATATATCAAGAATTTAGTTAATTTTGAAGAGATCACGCAGAGTGTGGTGCAGTTGTCTATCATGTAAGTAAATTGATGTTTGAATTTATATTTATTTAATAAAAGATTGTTATGTCGTTTCCTAACTATATTTTCTTTTTAAATTACGTATCTACACAGGCTTCTTTTAATAAAGGAAACAACATGCATTTACAGCATTATAGATCCAGAATATATTTACTCAGAAGCCAAATATGTGAAGAGTCAAGAAGGAGTTCAATATATATCTGAGAGATTAACACAAAAAGAGATTCAGTGCTCGTTTTTTCCATTTATTGATAAGTAAGAACATCAATATTTTTTTAACTAATGTTCATTATAATGTCATTAATTGTGAACTTTTTGTATTCTAGGGGGAATTGGATGTTAGGCGTATTTTTCCCATGTGAATGCACCTTATATTTGGTTTTAAAATTATTAGGAGGAGTGCGTAAACCATTTATCACCTTATTAAATATGTATTTTTTTTTATTTTTTATAAGCTCATTATTTTTAATTTTCATTGTTTAGTAAAGTATTATTAGTCCATATATAAAAAAATACAGATCATGGAAACATTTTAACATGGAATACATGTCAGAAAAGAAACCAACGGAAATAAACTATGTGGATGTACATGTAATTAGTTTTTATATATTTGTTATATATATATTTTTAGTTACATTTTATATAACTGCAGTGTCATCGTCAAAATGGAAATGTTGAATGTTGTTATTATATTATACGATTCATGTACAAGATAATCACAGTTGGGAAAACTACTGATTTTCATAGGGTTAGTTTTATTAATTTATTATATATTTTCTTCCATATTATTCTATTTTTTAATTTCATATCGTTCAATATTATTGTAGGCATTCAATGATTCACAGCCTTATTCAGAATCTGATATGACCCATATTCAATCTAGTTTTGTGAACTATTTGATAGGTCTAATTAAGATTTGAGCTATGTATATTCTAATATTGTTAAATAGTAATACACATGGGTTCAAAAACCTAACACTTTTAATATATTAGGTGTTTTATCCTACTAATAATAAAATTATTGATTCAATAATAACCGAAAATGTGCATGCCATAAATGCTGGAGTCGTGGGACTTGAAAATTTCAAAAAAATTCTTGATGTCATTGATTGCTGGAACATGTATTTTAACATTACATTATAATAACAATGTATAGATATTTTTTTGATTAACTATATATAATCATTGAGGTTATACAAGGCATTAGATGATAACTATTGTTTATATTTTTTTTGAATATTATTTTATTTTGGAGGGGTTTTGATTTCTTTGGGAAGTGTAATTGGAAATATTTAATAATTTTTTTATTAAAGGTGTCGATTATTTAAATAAATGACGCCGAAAGATGAAAAAAAAAAATTAACTTCAGCATCGGTCTTATTAAACCGACGCTGATGACCTGGTTGAACCAACTTTTGGCATCGGTTTTAGATAAAACAAATTCCGAAAATTTAGACTAATATTAGTTTTGGCGTCAGTTTTATGTAAAACCGATGGTGAAACTCTTACCGAAATTATTTTCGGCATGGTTTTTGAAAAACTGACGCTGAAAAATATATTTATTACGTCACCTTTGTAGACGTCGGTTTAAACCTAAAATTAAAAATTAAAAAAAAAAACTGGCATTAATTTATGTTTTTCCATTAGTGATTATACATGTTTTTTAAATGTATTTAATTTTATCCAATAAAAGTTAGATGATTAAAATGTGAATAATCTTATTTTAAGAATAATTTACATTAAAAGAAAAATTTACAAAATTTCAATGGTAAAACCTTGTTAAATATAGTTTTGGTCACTTTTATAAATTCTATTTGACCAAATAAAATCCATCTTTAAAATGGGGACATCATAAGTTACTTTTTGTAAATTCTTGTTATATTTTCTATAATGTTTACTTTGTTAGGAATAGTTAAAAACATTATATTTTCATTCATAACATTGGTTCAATATAATTTATTTATATGGTTAGATTATTTTATTTAATTCATTTTAAAGTTTAATTTGAATATATTTTTACCATTTAATCCAATGATTGTCATTAGAATTAATTTCACTTTGAATTTGGACATAATCAAGTGTCAATATTTTGATAGTTATTGTTTCATAAAAATAAGAAATTTGTTTTAAAAATGGAAATTAATTGAAAATTAATTATTGAAACTACAATGTTTAGAATTTGGAAAAATAGACATCATTTTTGAATTTGGAGTATCAATTATATCGTAGGCTTAATTTCAGTTATTTTTCTAAAAAACTTCAATTTTTGATGAATAGTGAATCCACTTTGTAATAGTTAAAAAAATTAATTTTCCATTTATATGAAAATTTACCACATCTGTGAATTGAATTAAAAAAATACAAGAGACACGGTTAATATCAAAAAGTAATATGGGGTTCCATACTGCGAAAATAATTTTTGGTCAATAGTAACTTTAGACTAATTTACCACAGTTAAAGGTAAATAAGGTATTTTATGGTAAAAAGAATATTATAATAATTTAAATTTACCTTCACACCTGTCATAACCTTAATATATGAGTAATGACCAACAATTGGCATCTTTGGGTCGATTTTGGGACCCCATGGTGCCACTTATTAATGATATTGACATATTATATTAATTAATTTTAAATAAGGTCAAAAATGTCATGAACAAATACCTCTTTGGAAATTAATTTTTATGTGGTGTTATATATGTTATTTGTTAGAATATAAATAATATTTAGAAATATAAAAATATTTCCAACTTCATGGTATTTTTTTTATAATTTTTAGACATTCAATAAATAAAATTATCTATGACGCAATAATGATATAATGTTTACTTCGTTAACAAATTATTTAATTAAATAAGATTGTAAATATTATAATAACTTCCAAAACCTGTCCAATTCTTATTTAATGATATTATTTCTACCATTATTCATCTCATATTCGATTATATTAATTATTGGATCTTTAGAAACCGAATATCATTATATAATTAAATAATATTTTCACACTTTCCAAAAGATCCCATCCTAACCCTTATAAAAGGAGACCATTTCTATCCAATTCTAGACACCTATCAAGCCTTTTTGATCATCAAAACTCTCCACAATTAATCTTCCTACATACCTCTACTCCACATAGAAGCCTTACATTAGGCATTAGTCCCTTGAACAATTATGTTTGGTTCAAACAAAAGGAAGTATCCCAAATTAAAGGTAACAATTTCTCCTAAATTATTTTGTTTTATTTTACTTCTCCAACCCCTAAACTCTTTTAATTTCTTTATTTTATAAAACCAGAAGTATCCAAAATATTAGAGGATGTTTTTATGAGAAATATTTTAACTACACTTACACACACCTCAATCTAATGGGTGAAGAACAAATTGTTTCTGTGGATGACAAACTAATGCCTCACGAGACGATGATTGTTCAATAATCTCCTACCTCCTCTCATGGTGGCCATTAAGATGACACACTATTTATATATGATATAAATGAAATTTATTTTTTCTTTATGATTTTTTATTTTTTCATATATAGAACTCTATTATAGTATCCATAGTGGGTAAATACGATAATCTCGTTAGAGGAATTACGAACTACCGCCCACTCAAAGTTATATGACTCGTTAATGACTTATGTGGTACCTATAAATGATGGAGTTAATAATATTGTATATGATATTATACTGGAATTATAATATAACTATGTATCATTATATTTTTAAATCCATTAAAATAATAAATAGAAATGGAATTAGAGTTCATGCGTACGTACGACTTACTGGCTCCATGAATGGTTCATTTCATTTCATACCTCTAAAGGTTCTGTAATATTATTAATACCTATATATAAAGGATATATGTTATATATATGATATATAAATCATTAATTTAATTCCTAATATAATGGATATCTTACCATTTGAAAAACTTGTAATTATAAGATGTTCATTTAATTAACTCAAGTACCAAATATCGACAAAACAATCGTTATTAACTTAAATGATTACGTAATGTTTATAACATGGTAATAATTAATATATAAGTAATAATAAACATTGAAAAAGTACTTAAGAAAGTATAAATTAACTTATTTTATTATTCAGGATAATAAAGAATGAATGGGTTAGGTCGGACACAAGTTAAGGGATTTTTTTTCTCACATTTAATTCTGTGAGATTTCGATTGTTCACCACTAATTTGTTGCATGTTGTGGATTTTGTGCTTCCATTTTATATATATTATCATGATCCTTTCTTTATTCATGGTATTATAGGATTCATCTAATGGTTATTATCTTTTTTTCATACGACTTGATTGATTACGACGTGGTAAGGTGTTTTCAAATCAATTTTTATTCCCATGAGATTCATGCTATATTGCCGCTATTTTCCTTTTGTGTTCTATATGTACTACCCATGATTGTATTATTTTTGTAATATAATTTTATCTATTGGTGTTTACATCATCCCCCTTTCATGGTGTTTATGTTTCAAAAGATACTAAATCGGTAAAGGGTAATTTTAAACCCAATTTCTCATTCCTTGGGTTAATCTTATAATTCTTAATTATAACATGATATGATTATGTGTGGAATAATTGTTTATTTATTTATGCTTTAATTTCCACTCCCCTTTATGTGGATATACTTTTTCTATACATAATCACTCCATTTATAAATTCTCATTTCATCTATATGAAGTTGAGAAGAGTAATTGTAACTCAATTGCCATTCATTGAGTTAAACAGTGAAGTCATTAGCTTTGTTTTGAAAAAACATGATTGAATGCCCTCTGATTGATTTACACTGAATATCCAATCATATTGAGTATATTTATATCTATCACACATTATTATGTAATTGATTTATCTTTAATCAAAGGATACCTTTTTTATAAAGGATTTCTTCTCAATAAACATTCCATTGAGGCTTCATTGTTGTTATGCACCAATTTACTCTTATATGGTGTATATACTGTCCTTTTCCATATTATATCATGAATAACTTTATTCTAATGATATTATAAATTTCTTATTAAATTTTATATTTCTCAATTATTTGTATTCAAGCGTCTCTCATCTTGTTAAAAACTCTTTAACTAAAATATCATTTTAAATGTTTTAAATATTTATTCTTCTAAATAGTTCTCATTTATGTCCATGTTTTAAAAAAATGGGTTTTAGGATATATTTATTTAGAATAGACATTACCGTTTTCAAATGGTAATACATTTATAAGCATCAATGTGGAATGGGATATTTTGATTAAAATATTTCTTTTTGAAATATTTTAAATTGTTATTAGAATGGTTTGATAAAGCCTTCATTATGTCATTATCCTGAAATGATATATTGTGATTACAATGTGGAAATTTTATCTTTGCTTTATTATTAGATTATGTGTTATAAATATGTTATGTTTATTGTGAATTTTTTATGTATATGGGTGGTTTCGTGATAAACCTAGGTCATGTGAGCCCAAGATAGCTCTATAATGCATTGGGTAATGAGATGGAGGAGAACGTTAATGTTTCTCCCAAGAGATTTAGGGAATATACTATGATGGGTATTCCAAATGTGACTCTCTATGTAGTTGTCACTGCTAAAATGTAAGTATGTTATGAATTCCATATGTTACCTTTAGGATTTATGGTTTCTTTGTGTTATTCATAAATCTTTGGATTTTGTAAGGTTTGTTATGATTGAAAATTATTGGATTCATTGATTGGTATTTATTGATGGCTTAATGTTTCCTTCACTTATTGTATAACCCTTACTAAGAGTTTTATACTCATCCCAATTATTTTAAATGCTTTCCATAGGAATTAAAGATGAATAGGGTCATGGATGGGATCATGGAAAAGTTATGTTGCATAAAATATAGAACTAGAAATGTTTCTTTTTAATAGTATTTTAATATAAAAATTGGATACTGGGTAGTAGTGTCTAGATGTAATTATCTAGTTGACTTGTAACAGTTCTGGCTAAATTCTCTAAAACACTAAACCTGAAAAGTCACTCAATGTGAATTATTCATTTAATTCAAGATTATGTAATGGTTAAGGCAGAGTCTTTATATTTGGAATCAGACGTCGGTTTAGATAACTAAGAGGTTAGGGTATTCATTAAGAAAAATTAACAATACCACAATGGTTAGGATTTTAGAAAGAGTCATAGTTATTTTTAGGTAATGTAAATGAGTTAAAGATAACATGAATAAGTATATCTTAGTTTTTACCCTCCTCATAATATATTATATGATGATTTTACTAATATACTCACACTGACCATTTTTGTTTAAGTAAATGGTTGGATCTAGTAGACACCAAAGAAGCAGTGAATGGGATGAAGACTGTGATGGGTTCTTGAATGAGAAATTGAAGTAAATGAGAGGTAAAATGATAACTCCTTTGTTTATTCTCAACCATCTATCTGGCATCATGATTGACCACATGAACCTATGTGATTTTTATAAGGCATCGTATATGCGAGAAACAAATCACCCTGTAAGTTCAGGTAATAATCATAAAGGTAAGTATATTCATAAACCTATGTGTAAAGGATGTGGAAAGAAACAAATAGGAAAATGATTCAAAGGGATGGGATGATTCTATATATGTGGAAATTAAGGTTATAAATTAGGAACCTACCTTTGTAAAAGAAAGCATCTAGTTGACTCTAGGAAAGGGAAAGAATTTATTTCTGAGGGATAAATTTAATGTTTTAAATGTTTTTTGCATGGTCATTATACAAAAATATTTCCTACGAAGATGTTTCATTAATGGAATCACATGGATCGTACAACTATAGGTTTACCAATACCTAATATCATTCTGATTGAGGATGACGAAACTGACAATGACCAATGAAATGTATGGATTAATTATTAACATATGTTTTGATATTATTAAATCTTAGGATATGTTTCATGATTGTTTTATGTAGTAAAAAAGTATTTAATAATAAGATGGTAAACATTGGTTAATGGATCATGAAGAACATTGAATGAATAAGAGGACAACATATAATGGATTCAAGAGTTATGGTAGATTTTAGGATGGTGAAATTTTTAAAAGTATTAAGGATCTTTTGATGAAGGGATTACATTAGAATAATTTTTATAGTTAGGGTTACCAATAATTTTGAAAAATGAATATTTTATTCAATGAATAATTATCTTTTATTTTTTGTTTATAGTTATAAAGAACCATATAGGTTTATATGATCCTTGAATTTGAGGCAATTACAGGATAATACATTTTAGGATGAAAAATGAATGTTATTAGATAACCTTTGTGGTGAAAATATGTTATGGTTATTTTTTATGAATTTGTCTCTTTTTGGGAATATTTTAAAATTATATAATTTCTAAAAAAGGACAAAATGAAGGCTACATGACAACCTGTCGTGTGGGACAAAGCTGTGGGAATCAATCCCACAACTAAAGTATGACAGAGATTTATTGCCAGCCACTGGACTATGTGAAGTCCCTGGTTTGTATGACGAATTATTTTTTGTAATATTATTTTATGAATCAACAATAAGTTGATTTTTGGGTTATCGATGAAAATTATTACCCTGTCATGGAAAATATGTGATTAGGTTAATTACACTATAGCATGAGACATTAAGTGTAATATATTCTATTTGGAGATAAATTTTAATATTAACCTTATAATATTATGTGATACAATCCTTATGAATTTGGTGTTTCAATATTAGTTTGGATTAATTTGAATATTTTTATGGACAATTGATTATCGAATGGTCTTTTTTGACCTTTGGGAAATATTTAAAAATTTTGGAGATTAAGAGTAGTTTTTATTTTTATAAAGGATTATCCTTTTTGGGAATTATCTGACCTTGTACTAACTTTTTTGGTTTTGCTTACAATATAAATAAATTATAAATATATATTTCATCTTTTTTTGGATTATGTGATTCACTTAAATATTATTATATCACTTTTAATTTGAATAAGTCATCCTGAATACTCATCGTTTGGAGACAATATGATTTTGTGTTAGAATTCTAGTAAAAGATAACTGTCCAAATGATAAGTAACTATGTTTTTCTTATATTTTTAGTTAATATTGTAAATAAATTTCTCTCTAAAAATTAACATAAAACAAAATCATAGTTCGTTAACTTTTCCTACTGGGGAATCAATGACAGTTTAATCTATCACAAGTTTGTGATTTTTTGGTGATTAACATTATCCTAATAAGTTTTTCTATCACTCTCCATCAGAACATGATGGTTTTTTTCTCTCCATATCCATGTTTTCATGTAATCCTAGTATATTTTGTCATCGGCGTCCTTTTTACTTATCATTATTTCTTTTAATTTGATAGTTTTACTAAATCTTTTCTGATGTGGGACTTTTAATGAAGTTTCCAAGCCCAGTTTTAAAATTGCGGGGACGCAATTCCCAAAAGGGGGGAAGGATGTAACTTCCCATGTAAATTTAGAACATGAAAATCATTCATATTTTTTAATATTTTTCAATTAAATATTTATTTTACTTTAAATGGGTTTCTATGTTCGATAGCGTACCTGATACGCAACAACATGTTTTTTGATAACATACGTTGCACACTATAAATATAATATTATTATTTTAAATTATAGTTAACTCCTAGAAATTTTATTGGATAGAATGATACAAACTAACAACAAAATGATTATAATTTTTTTAAATGTATTTTCTTTTATCCAATAAAATTTAGAGGCTTAAAATGCAAATAATCTATTTTTAAGAATAATTTGCATTAAAGGGTCGATTTTAAAAATTTAAAGGGAATAATCTCGTTAAATCCTGATCTAGTAACATTAATACATTATATTTGACCAAATAATATCCTTCTTTAGAATGGGGGCATCAAAATTTACAGTGTATAAATTTTTGGTATTTTTTTAATTTTGTTTATTTTTTAATGAATAGTGAAAAATATTGTATTTTAATTCAAAACTATGTTTTAATATAATTAATTTATATGGTTTGATAATATTTTTAATCAGTTTTAAATTTTAATTATAATACATTTTTACCATTTAATCCGATGTTGGTTATTGTAATTAATTTCACTTGGATTTTGGACATAAACAACTATCAATCTATTGATATTTATAATTTCATAAAAAATGAAATTTGTTTTAACAACATTAATTAATATTAAATTAGTAAATTCAACTTATATGTTTAAAATTTGGTAAAATAGACATCATTTTTGAATTTGGAATATGAATTATTACTTAGGCTGGATTTTTTGTATTTTTCTGAAAAACATCAATTATTGATGAATAGTGAAACCATTTAGTAGTAGTTAAAAAAACATAATTTTTCATTTAAATGAAATTTTACCACTTCTGTTAGTGGAATTTTAAAAATAAGAGATAGAAGGTTAAGTTCAAGAAATAAAATGTGGTTCAATAAGATGAAAATAATTTTTGGTGAATTGTAACTTTTGAATTTTATTTACCGTAGTTAAAGGTAAATAAGGTAAATCGAGGAAAAAAGAATATTATAATAATAAAAAATTACCTTAACACTTGTCCTAACCTTATTGGATGACTAATGGCCGACCATGGTCATCTTTGGGTCAATTATGGCCCAATGGTTCTACTTATTAATGATAATGACATTTTAGATTAATTAATTTAATGTAATGACAAAAATGACATAAACAAATATCTATCTGAAAATTAATTCTTAAATGGTGTTATATAAGATATTTTTTTACTAAAAATATGTATTGGAAATATAAAAATATTTCCTACATTATAGTATTTGTTTCATAATTTTTAGACATCGAATATTGTAAATTATTTAAGACACAATAATGATGTAGTGTTTAACTCATTAATAAATTATTTAATAAAATAAGATTATTAATTTTAAAATAACATCCAAAACCTGTACAATTATTATTGGCTGATATTATTTCTACCATGAGTAATTTACCAATGTCTCTAATGTTTTCTGGACCTTGAGAATCCGAATATAATTATATAATAAAATAATATTTCTACACATTCCTTAAGAGCCCCTTTTCCCACTTATAAAAGGATAAAATTTATAACCAATTCCACACACATCTCAATAATTTTGGATCATCCAAAATATGCCAAATTAAGCTCCCTAAATCCATCTCATCAACATAGAATCATAACATTAGACAGAATACACTTCAATAATTCCTTTTGATTCAAACCAAAGGAAGTTACCCATATTAAAGATTACAGTTTCTCTTAAATTATTTTGTTTTATTTTGTTTTATTTTACTTCTCCAACCACTAAACTCTTTTTATTTCATTATTTATTAACAACACCAGTATCAAAAATATAATATTATTTTGTTATGAGAATGATTCATACTACACTTACACACACATCTATCTAATGGGTGAAGAAAATATTGTTTCTGTGGATGAAAAACTAATGCCTCACGAGACGATGATTATTTGATTATCTCCTACCTCCCATCATGGTGGTCATTATGATGACACTATATTTATATATTATATATATATATATTATTTTTATGGTTCATTTTTTTATCTTTATTTTTTAATTTATAGAACTACTTTATAGTTTCCATTATGGGTAAATACGATACTCATTAGAGGAAGTGCGGACTACCGCCCCCTCAAAGTGATATGACTCTTTAATGACTTATGTGGGATGTATAAAGGATTAAGTTAATAATATTTAATATGATATTATACTTTCATTATAATATAACTATGTATTATTATATATTTAATTCCATTAAAATAATAAATAGAATTGTAAGTAGCGTTCATGCGTACATATGACTTACCGTCTCCATAAACGGTGCATTTCATTTCTTACCTCTAAATGTAATGTTCTATTATAAATACATTCATATAAAAGATATATATAATATATATGATATTTAAAAATAATTAATATAATTCTGAAGATAATGGATATCTTACCACATGAACAACTAGTTATTATAAGGTGTTCATTTTTTATCCCAAGTACCAAATATCGACAAAACAATAGTTATTTACTTAAATGATTAAATAATGTTTATAACATGGTAATAAGTAATATAAAAGGAATAATAAACTTTAAAAAGTTTCTTATGAAAGTATAAATTAACTTTAATTTATTATTTAGGATATTAAATAACGATCGGGTTAGGTCGGGCACAATGTAAGGGATTTTCTTATCCCACATTAAATTCCGTGAGATTTCTATTGTTCGCCACTATTTTATCGCATGTGGTGTATTTTGTACTTCCATTTGATATATTTTATTATTTTATTATATATATTCATGGTATTATGTGATTCATTTAATGTTTCTTTTCATTTCGTCATACGACTCGATTGATTACGATGTGGTAAGGAGTTTCTATCTCACTTTTTATTCCCGTGACATTCATGCTATATTGCCACTATTTTCCTTTTCTGTGTTGTATGTACATCACATGATTTTATTATTTGTCTAAAATACGTTGATTTATGGGTGTTTACATCTTACTTTTTTAATGGAGTGTATAGTTCCTAAGATATCAAATCAGTAAAGGGATCTTTTTAACCCAATTTCAATTCCTTCGGTTAATCTTCGAATTCTTAATTATGTGATGATATGATTATGTGTTGAATCATTGTATATTTATTTATATTTTAATTTCCACACCCTTTTGTTTGGATATACATTTGATACATATAATCACACCATTGATAACTTCTCAAGTCATTGATATGAACTCGATAATAGTAATTTTAACTCAATTTCCATTCATTGAGTTAAACCTCCAAATGATTAGATGTATATTAAATAGAACATGTGTGAATGTCCCATGATTTATTTACACAGAATACCCAATCATATTGATTGTATTTATATCTATCACACATTATTAAGTAATTGATTTATCCTTAATCTAAGGATACCATTTTTATAAAGGATTTCGTTTCAAATAACATTCCATTGAGACATCATAGTTGTTATGCACCAATATAATCTTATAATGTATATATAATGTCCTTTGGCATATTATATCATGAATAATATTATTCTAATGATATTATAATGTTCTGATTAAATTATTATTTCTCAATTATTTGTTTTCAAGCGTCTCTCATTTCGATAAAAACTCTATAACATAAATTTCATTTTAAATGTATTAAATATTTATTCTTCTAAGTAGTTCTCATTAATGTCCATGTTTTCAAAAATGGTTCATAGGATTTATTATTTTATATAGACATTATCGTTTTCAAATGATAATTCAGTTAAAATCATCCATGTGTTATGGGACACTTTGATTCAAAAATTTCATTATTAAATGTTTTAAATGGTTTTGAAAATGGTTTGATAAATGCATGATTATGTCAATATCTTGAAATGATATATTGTTATTGCAATGTGAAAGTGTTGTCTTTCATTTTTTCTTGAATTATGTGTTATGAATATGTAAATGTTATTGGACATTTTGTACGTATACGGTTGGTTCCATGATAAACCTAGGCAGGTGAGGCTGATATATCTCTCCAATGCATTGGGTAACGAGCCGGAGGTTAACATTATTGTCTATCATAAAAAATTTAGGGAATATACTATGATGGGTATTAAAAATGTGAATCCCTATTTATTTGTAATAGCTAAAATGTAATTATGTTATGAATTCTATAATTTACCTTTAGGATTTATGATTTCTTCATGTTATTCATAAATATTAGGACTTCATAAGGTATGTTATGATTGAAAAATATTAGTTTCATTGATTTGTATTTATCGATGGGTTAATGTTCCCATTCCTTATTGTATAACCCTTAATGAGGTTTTCAGACTCATCCCAAGTATTTGAAATGTTTTACACAGGAATAAAAGATGAATAGGTTCATGGATGGGATCAAATAAAAGGTATTCTATATAAAATATATAATTAGACATGTTTTTTTGGTGTTTTTTTATTTAAAAAAATGTATTCTGAGTAGTAGTGTCTACATGTAATTTTTAAGTTGATATATAATAGTTACGGAAACTTTTTCTAAAACTCTAAAACTAAAAAAATCCTTAATGTGAATTATTCATCTAATTCATGATTATGTAATGTTTAAGGTCAGGTCCTTATAGTTTCCATCAGAGGTCAGTTTAGATAACATTAGTGGTTAGGGTATTATTTATGAAAAAATGACCTAACAAATAATTGTTTTGATTTTAGAAAGAGTTATAGTCTTTTTTGATAAATTAAATGAGTTTAAGATAACTTGAATAAGTATATATTAGTTTTTACGCTCTACATAATATATTATAGGATGATTTTACTGATATACTCACACTAGAAATTTTGGTTTTAGTAAATGGATGGATCTAGCAGGCACCAAAGTAACAGTTAATGTGATGAAAACTGTGACGGTTTTCTGAATGAGAAATTGAATGAAATGAGAGCTACAATGAGAAATCTTGTGGTTATTCTAAACCAACTATATGGTGTCATTATTAACCACATGATCCCTGGTGATTTTTATAATGCATCGTATATACGAGAAACAAATCCCCATAGATGTTCAGGTATTAATTATAATGGTAATTATATTCAAAAATCTATCTGTAAAGGAACTGGAAAGAAATAAATAGGAAAATGTTTCAAAGGGAAGAGAAGATTCTATAGATGTGCAAATTATGGTCGTAAAGTAAGAACCTTCCATGGAAAAAGGAAGCTTCCAGTAGACTCTAGGAAAGGGAATGAATTTATTTCTGATGGATCAATTGAATGTTTTAAATGTGTTGTGCATGGTAATTATGCAAAAAGATGTCCTACGATGATGTTTTGAGAACGGTATCACTTGGATCATACAAATATATGTTTACCAATACATAATTTTATTCTGATTGAGGATGAAAAAACTGCCAATGACCGATGAAAGGTATTGATTAATTCTTTATATAAGTTTTGATATTATTAAATCTTATGATATGATTCATGAATTTTTAATGTAGGAAATATGTATTTTAGAAAATGTTGGTGAATAGTGGTTAATGTATCATGAAGAATGTTGAATGAGTAATAGGTCAACATATAAGATATTTAAGAGTTATGGTAGATTTTAGGATGGTGAAATGCTTAAAAGTATTAAGGATCTTTATATTATGGGATTACATTATAATACTTTATATAGTATCTGTAACCCTGATTTTTTGTATATGAAAATTTTATTCAAGGGATAATTATCTTTTATTTTGTGTTTATTGATATAAAGAACCATTTGGGTTTATATGATCCTTTAATTTGAGGCAATTACAGGTTAATAAATTTTTGGATGAAAAATGAAAGTTATTAGACAATCTTTGTGGTTAAAATATGTTATGGTTATATTTATTGAACTTATATCTTTTTGAGAATTTTAAAAAATTATATAGTTTTTGCAAAAGGACAACATACCGACTGCGTGACAACCAGTCGCATTGGACAAAGCTGTGGGAATCGAACCCACAACCAAAGTGTGATTAGGATTTCTCACCAACCACTAGACTACGTGATGTCCCTGGTTAGTATGACTAATTATTTAATGTAATATGATTTTATGAATCAATAATAATTTTATTTTTGGGTTATCTATATAAATTATAAACCTATCATGGAAAATATGTGATTAGTTTAATTACACTATTGTGTGAGACATTAAGAGTAATAGATGTTATTTGGAGATAAATGTTAATATTTAACATTGAAGATTAGGTGATAAAATCCTTATGGATTTTGGGTTTCAGTATTATTTTGAATTAATTTTAATAATTTTATGGGAAATTTTTTATCAAATGGTCTTTGATGAACTTTGGGTAAAGTTGAACAAATTTTGGAGATGAAGAGTTGTTTTTATATTTATAAATGATTATTCTTTTTAGGGATTATCTGACCCTGTACTAAATATTTTGGTTTTGGTGACAGTCTAAATACATTGGAAACATATAGTTCAACTATTTTTGGAATATGTGATTCTCTCTATATTTATTATAGCGCTTGTTATGTGAATAATTCATCCTGAATACTCATCGTTTGGAGAAAATATGAGTTCGTGTTAGAATGCTAGTAAAGGTTGAAAGTCTAAATGACAAGTAATTATGTTTCCTTATGTTTTCAGTTAAGGTCATAAAAAATTCCTCAATATAAAATTTACTTAAAACAAAAACGTTTTCTGTAAACATTTCCTACTAGGTAATCAGAGACTGTTTAACCCAGCACAAGTTTGTGATTTTCTGGTGGTTAACTTCCCTCTAATCATGTTTTATATCACTCTACAGCAAGACCTGATGGTTTTTTTCTCCACTATATCCATGTTTTCATGGAATCCTTGTATCTATTGTCTCAGGTTTCCTTTTTTAACTCTCTTACTTTATTTTAATGTGATAGTTTTAACGACTCTTTTCTATTATGGGACTTTTAATGATGTTTCCATGCCTAGTTTTAAAATTGTGAGGATGCAATTCCCAAAATGGTGGAAGGATGTAACATCCCAGGTAAATAACTAACATTAAATTTTCATATTTATTAATATTTTTTAAATAAATATTAATTTTACATCAAAGGGGTTTCTATGTTCGCTAGTGTACACGATACGCAACGACGTGTTTCTTTGAATGTTTACGTTGCACTCTAATAATATAATATGATTATTTTAAATGGTAGTTATCATATAGCCATTGTATTGGATGAAATTAAAAAAACTAACTACAATACGATTATAAATGTTTTTTAATTGTATTTACTTTTATCCAATAAATTATAGAGGCTTAAAATTTGAATAATCTAATTTTAAGCATAATTTACATGAAAAGGCCAAATTATCGCATTTTTATGGAAAACACCCATTAAATATATTTTTATTCACTTTAATAAATTCTATTTGTCCAAATAAAATCCTTATATAGAATGGGGACATCAAAATTTACATTGTGTAATTTTTTTGTATTTTTCTGATTAAGTTTATTTTTGAACGAATGGTGAAAAATATTGTATTTTCATTCAAAACAACATTTTAATATAAATTATTCATATGGTTAGATTATATTTTTGACAATTTTATTGTGTAATTAGAATATAACCTTACCATTTCATCCAATGTTGGTCATTGAAATTAATTTCACATTGAATTTGTATATAAAAAAGTTTCAATATTTTGATAGTTATTGTTTCTTAAAAATACGCTATTTGTTTTAAAAATGGGAAATAATTTTAAATTAATTAATACATATTTTATGTTTACAATTTCATAAAATATACATCATTTTTGAATTCAGAATATCATTTATTTATTAGGCTGATTTTTTGGTTTTTTTATGAAGAACTTCAATTATTGATGAATAGTGAAACCACTTAGTAGTAGTTAAAAAAATTAATTTTTCATTTAAATGAAATTTTACCACAACTGTGGGTTGAATTTCGAAAATCCAAGAGACACGGTTAATATCAAGAAATAAAATGTGGTTCAATAACATAAAAATTATTTTTTATGAATAGTAACTTTTGACTTTTAATTATCACGGTTAAAGGTAAATATGGTAATTCTAGGTAAAAAGAATATTATAATAATTCAAAATTACCTTATAAATTGTCTTAACCTTTTTGGATGAGTAATGTCCAACCTTGGGAATCATTGGGTAGATTTTGGGACCCTATGGTGCCACTTATTAATGATAATGACATTTTAGATTAATTAATTTAAAATAAAGACAAAATGACATTAACAAATACAACATTGTAAATTAATTTGTACATGCTGTTATATAATTTTTTTTCGAATATAAATATTAATTGGAAAGATAAAAATATTTCCTACATCATGGAAGCTTTTTTATATTTTTTAAACATTGAATAATGTAAATTATTTATTACATAATAATGATGTAGTGTTTACCGTATTATTAAATAATTTAACAAAATAAGATTATAAATATTAAAATAACATCCAAAACCTGTCCAATTTTTATAGGATTATTTTATTTCAACCATGAGTATTCGTATCATAGACTCTATTGATTTATGGACCTTCTATATCTGGATATAACTATATAATAAAATAATATTTTTACACTTTCCTAAAGAGCCCCTCCCCCTTATAAAAGGAGAACAATTATAACCAATTCCACACACCTCTAAAGCCTTTTGGTTAATCCAAAAGATTCCCAATTAATCTACCTACATACCTATCCTCCACCAAGAAGCCTTACCATAGGCAGAAGGCACTTCAACCATTCCTATTCGTTCAAACCAAAGGAGGCAAGAAAAATTAAATGTAACTGTTTCTATTAAATTATTTTGTTTTATTTTGTTTTATTTTACTTATCCAAACCCTAAACACTTTTTATTCCATTTTTTTATAACATCACCAATATCTTAAATATACTAGGATATTGTTATGTGAAGCATTAGATCTACACTTACACACACCTCTATCTAATGGGTGAAGAACATATTGTTTCTGTGGATGACAAACAAACTCCTCACAATACGATGATTGATCAATTATCATCTACCGCCTCTCATAGTGTCCATTAATATGACACTAAATTTATATGTGATATATATTATGTTTATGTTTTCGTTATTCTTATGTTTTTTTTTCATTTATAGAACTCATTTATGGTTTCCATAGTGGGTAAAAATGATAATCTCCTTAGAGGAAGTACGGACTATCGCCCCCTCAAGGTGATATGACTCGTTAATGCCATATATGAGAAGTATAAAGGATGGATTTAATAATATTTCATATGATAATATAATTTAATTATAATATAACTAAGAATAATTAAGTTTTTAATTCCATTAAAATAATAAATATAAATGGAAGTAGGGTTCATGCGTACGTATGGCTTACAGTCATCAGGATCGGTGCATTTCATTTCGTACCTATAAATGTTATGTACAATTATAAATACATGTACATGCTGGATATAAATTATATATATTATATCTAAATCATTAATATAATTATGATGATAATTAATATCTTACCACATGAACAACTAGTAACTATAAGGTGTTCTTTTTTTTGACTCAAGTACCAAATATCGACAAAAATAACTTTATTAACATTATTGATTACAAAATATTTATAACATGGTAATAAGTAATATAAATGGAATAAAAAACATTACAAAGCTTCATATTCTATTATAAATTAACATTAGTTTATATTTTAGGATATTAAAGAATGAACAGGTCAGGTGGGACACATGGTAAGGTATTTTCTTATCACACTTTTAATTCCATGAGATTTCCATTGTTCTCCACTAATTCATTGAATGTGGTGTATTGCGTAATTCCATTTGATATATATTATCTGGATCCTCTATATATTAATGGAATTCTGTGATTCATTTAATGGTTATTAACTATTGGTCATATGACTCGATTGATTACGACATGGTAAGGAGTTTTCATCTCACTTTTTATTCTCGTGAGATTCATTCTATATTTCCACTATTTTTTTTGTGGTGTATGTACTACCCATGATTTTATTATTTTTTTAGATATTTTGATTTGTGGGTGTTTACATATTCCTTCTTTCCTGGGGTTTTTGATTCATAAGTTACCAAATTTGTAAAGGGAACTTTTTAACCCAATTTACATTCCTTGGGTTAATCTTCTAATTCTTAATTATTTCATGGTATGATTATGTATGAAATAATTTTTAATTTATTTATTTTGTAATTTCCAAACCACTTTATGTGGATATACATTTTATACACATAATCACTTCATTGATAAATTCTCAATTCATCGATATGAACTTGATAATTGTAATTTTAACTCAACTTCCATTCATTGAGTTAAACATCAAAGTCATTAGATTTGTATTAAAAAGAAAATGTGTGAATATCCTCTAATTGATTTACACTAAATATCCAATCATATTGGGTGTATTTATATCTGTCACACATTATTCTGTAACTGATTTATGCTTAATCTTGGGATACCGTATTTATAAAGGATTTCATATCTATTTACATACCATTGAGTCTTCATTATTGTTACACACCAATTTACTCTTATATGGTGTATATAATATTATTTGGAATATTATATCACGAATACATTTATTCTCATGATAGTATAAAGTTATTATTAAATATTTATTTCTCTATTATTTTTATTCAAGAGTCTCTCATTTTGATAGAATTTTTTTAACTAAAGTATCATTTTAATTGTTTAAAATATTAATTCATCAAAATATTTATCATTAATGTACATGTTTTCAAAAGTGGTTTTTATGATTTATTTATTAATATAGACATTAATCTTCTCATAAGATAATTCATTTAAAAACTTCAATGTGGAATGGGACACTTTTATTCAAAAATTTATTTATTAAATGTTTTAAATGGGTTTGAAAATGGTTTGATAAATCCTTGATTATGTCAATATCATGAAATAATATATTGTGATTGCAAAGTGGAAATGTTATCTTTCCTTTATTCTTGGTTTATCTGTAATGAATAGTTTGTGGTTATTGTTCATTGTTTACATATACGGGTGGTTCCATGATAAATCTTGGTTAGATGAGTCTAAGATAGCTCTCTAATGCATTGGGTAATGAGATGGAGGTAAACATTAATGTTTATCTGAGGTGATTTAGGGAATATAATGTGATGGGTACTGCAAATGTGACACCCTATGTAGTTGTGATAGATACAATGTAAGTATGTTATGAATTCCATATGTTAGCTTTAGGATTTATGAATTCTGTGTGTTATTTATAAATATTAGGATTTTGTAAGGTATGTTATGATTGAAAATTATTGTTTTCATTAAATTGTATTTATTTATGGGTTAATGATTCCTTTCCTTATTGTATAACCATTACTGAGCTTTTTATGATCATACCAAGTATTTGATATGTTTTCCATGGGACTGAGAGATGAATTGGGTCAATGATGAGATCAATGTAAATTCCTGCTGTAAAAAATATGGAACAAGACATGTTTTTTTTAAGAGTTTTTTTTTAAAAAATGATACTAAGTAGTACTATCTACATGTAATTTTCAAGTTCATATGTTATAGTAATGGCCAAATTCTCTAAAACTCTAAACTTGAACATATTTTCAATGTGAATTATTCATTTAATTCATGATTATGTAATGTATAAGGATGGGTCCTTAAATGATATCCTCATTAACAAATCTCAAATTTATCTACAATAAGATTGAGGATATTATTCTTGGTATCATAAAAAAATTCATGTTATTCGGGGATTAAGATTAAGAAAATATAGATATTGATTTTAGGATAAGACTAAAAATTTGATGAAACAAATTAATTTTGGGGATTTATAGAGTGAGTGGTTATTATGAAAATACCTACATGTCCTTATACTACTAGTGGATGTGGATTAGTTATAGAGGTACATGAGAGTAATACTCATAATAAATTCCAATTGAATTGTAGTTGATAATCACATAGTGCATGAAAATGATCATTCCTTGACACATGGTTTAACATTTCCATCGGATACGCTTTTGTAATCTCTCTTTCTATTTATGAACCATTTTGACAGAAATATTCCAATAATTTTTTATGTTAGTGTATATATCATGGATAATGTAGATGTATCCGATAAATTTATAAAATAAGGAATAAACTTAAATTATTAGTTATGCATTTAATGTTTTTGGATTCTCAATTATGTGATTAATAGTTTAAGAGTTATCATTTCTAATTTTACCATTATTTTCATTAAATTAAATGACTAGAAAAATCATTTAAACAATAGATTTAAAGGGAAAAGTGATGCGTGACCAAAAAATAAGCCCAACATGATGGGAGACAGAATCAAGAACATTATGATGATACTCTCATATTTGAATGTTTTTGAATAGAAACTGGAATTAGGAGGAACAAAAATATCCATGTAATAAGAAACAAGATGAAATTGAGACTACTATGAGGCAAAGGAATCAGGCATTGAGTGGATTGTCAGATCCTTTAATTGTATAATAACCGATCAACTCTATTAAGATGATATTCATCATCCCCTAAAGTTCTAACAGTGATAATGAAATTATAATAAAGAGGAAGTAGTATAATTTTTAATACCCGGTTATTACCTTTGAGGTACGAGCTACTTCTTTTATCTTTTCCTTAAGTGTTTATAATAAAATATGGGAAATTGGGAAATATCCTAAATGTTGGAGGTACACGCCGTGTACTTTTTCCACATGCCATGTACTTCTGGCCGTGTTGGGATGAGTATACATGGTGTGTAGCCATGTCGGTGAAAAAGGGTGTAGAAACTGACTACAAGTCGTGTAGTGGTCATTTACACGTCATGTAGTTAGTTGGCATGCCAAAATAGTAAGGTGGTGGAGCAGCCGCTATCTGGGCGGCAGTACACACCATGTACTCACAAGTATATGCCGTGTACTCATGTCGGCAGGCGGACAGTGCCGCTCTGGCGGGAATCCGCCAGAGGAACAGTTTAAAATTTTGGAAGTACACACCGTGTACATTGTTATTTCGGCTTAAAACAGGCAGTTGACTCCTCATTTGGTAGAGGAGGCATTTGAGCCATTTTGGAGCCAAAGGAGGTGGATGAACCTTTGAAGATCCACCAAGTGTTTGTTTGGAATCGGTTTCCGCCTCGGACGATCTCGTTGGAACCGCATGGATAAGGGCTTCCATCTCCTTGACTACTTCTTACCAATTCTTCTCATTCTAATAGTCATTTGAGGTTAAGTGAGTTATGTTCTTCGTCAGATCTACGCCGTTCTTGGGTATTTTGGAGTCGGCGTTCGGGTATATCGTTCGTTGGCGTATAAGGTAGGTGGCTTTGTGTTAATTTTTCCAACTGTCATGTGTTTTGTACGTTTTTTTGCAACGAACCCATGTTGGGGTGTCATGTGGCTGAGGTCGTGGCCATAATAACTACCTAAAACTATAAAGTTAATTGAATAATTTGTAAAACTACTATTTGGGATCGTTTCAAGGATCCAGAACCACCCCAGGGGGGTGTTCCTCTGTTTAGCCAATTGGTCAGGATACCCACAGGTATGCCTTTAAAGTAGTAATTGTAGAATTGCCTCTAGAAGAATTGCTTGTTTACTACATAATGACATGTTGGGCATTGCATGATTGCCTGTTTATCCTGGGGGAATTTTTGTGATTAGCTTGTGGGAAATTCACTGTTTGGCCTGAGGGCTGTAGTTATTTCGCCTGAGGGAAACCTTTCTTTCCTGAGGGCTTGACTTCTGTTCCTGAGGGCGACACATCCTACACCTGAGGGAAACATCTATTACGCCTGAGGGCTGTTAAGTCAAAAGTCTTCTTTTGACTTCTATATCATGTGTTGGAAATCACAAATGTATTCTATCATATGTTTATAAATTACAATTGCCTTTTATCATGTTTATCGTATCGTACGATGTTGATCGAACCGACCAAATCGTATCGTACTGACTCTGTCAATCGTATCGTACTGACTCTATCAATCGTATCGTATTGACTCTGTCAATGGTATCGTACTGACTCTGCCAATCGTATCGTACTGACTCTGCTATTCAGATGATCATTATTTGTATTGGTACTTTGTCAAAAACTCTCTCTGCCAATGAATCGTACTCATGTTTTTCAATTCTATATATATCTTGTCCTAACAAAACGATGTCGTTGAGTTAGTTACAAACTAATCAAAATGATGTCGTGCTTTCTGTTTCAATATGACCGTTGGAGGCAATATGACCATTGGAACCCGAGGCCTATAAATAGGAGGTCATTTGAAGCTGAGAGAACAACGATGAACGAAGAGAACGAATGAAGAGACTCTGTGAACTACCAAGATTATAGAGAGAGACACTGTGACTTCTCTCATCATCCTTGTGCGTCCGATCATCCTATCGAGGGCTTTTATGTAATTGAAAGACAGAGGTGCCGATTACCTACAAAATCGAGGGCTGTCGGGGATAGGCAGACAGACGTGCCGATCATCGTATCGAGGGCTGCCGTGGATAGGCAGACAGACGTACCGATCATCGTATCGAGGGCTGCCATGGATAGGCAGACAGACGTACCGATCATCGTATCGAGGGCTCACCAAGGTATTGGTGAGACAGACCTTTTATCCTAGGTGAAAGGATAACCCTTCTCTTTGGGTTAAAAGAATTGTAATAATTTTACATTTCCGCTGTTACTTGTATTAGAAAGGGATTTGTATTACTTCCTTTCTTCTTTACATATTCAATTGTAATTGTTTCAATTACAATCATTCTCTTACATTTTGTATTGAATGATTCTATACGCTTTAAGGTAGAATCATTCATCTTTGTATTACTCTGATTATTGTGTTCACCTTGAATACAATTGTTTTACATTACATTAGTATTACAATACATCATACCTTTTATATTCAATACAATTGTGGGTGTTTGTATTTGTATTAGTTTAAGATCATTTAAACTAATCTTTTTGTTGCTAAAACTCAAAGGTTTTTTAACCTAAAATTCACCCCCCTCTTGTATTGTTCCATATAATAGACATACATATACATATTTTCGATCCAACAATTGGTATCATAGGAGGTTTTCCACTGATTTGTATTACTAGCTTTAAATCTTTCTTATATTTACTACACTAACGTGTGGAGTGGAAAAGTTGTTTTTGTTATATTAGATGGTAGGAATGAATATCGGATCAATAGACAATCTGAATCCTGCTAGACCACCAATCTTTGATGGGAATGATTATGAGTATTGGAGAGATCGTATGAAGACTTTCGTCATCAATACTGGTGTAGACAATTTTATTATGCTTACTGGGGGTTACAAAATTCCTGACAAAGAAGTTAGCACTTTCACCAACCAAGAGAAGCAAGAATATCAACTGAATTACAAGGTACGCAATAATTTTTTATGCTCTATGACCAGGAATATATATAGTCAGATATCTTCATGTGAAGCATCCAACTGTATTTGGAAGAAATTAGAAGTCACTCATTTTGGTACATCCATAGTTATAGAAACAAGGAGTGTAATGCTTCGGGCAGAGTATCATGGATTTGTTTTTCCTTATGGAGAACCTGTATGTAAAGTCCAACAAAGGTTTATGACAATTGTCAACATCTTACAATCTATGGGAGAAAAAGGACTTGATGATGAAGCTCTTGTTGATAAGATTATAGATATTATTCCAAATTAATGGGAGTCAAAAAGGATAGCTATTGATGAAAATAGAAAGATTCCCAGATTACTCTTGATGAACTCTTTGGAACTCTTCAACAGAATGAGACAAGAATGAAGAGAGATGCTGATTTTAATAAGAAGAAGAGTGGGAATGGAAGTGTAGCTTTTGCATCTAAAGCTAAAACACCTGAAAGGCTTACAAGGTCTAAATCCAAGAAAGTTGTTATATCTGATTCAAGTGATTGTAATCTTTCGGATAATGAGTTAGCCAATCTTGCTCGAAGGATGAACAAGATTGTGGTAAAGATAGATTTTCAATATAGATTCAAAAAGAAAGACAGGAAAGATAGGAAAGATTCAGAGGTAAGTTGTTATGAATGCAAGAATGCAAGACATATAAGGCCTGATTGTCCTTTACTGAAGAGGAAAGATAGAAAAGAGAAAAACTCTAAAAGAAACAAGAAAAGGTTTTATAAGACAAAGAAAGGCTTGAAAGCAAATGATACGTGGAGTGCAAGTGGTAGTGATTCCTCAAATGATTCTTCATAATATGAGACATCAGGACAAAGAAATATTGGACTTCTAGCCAGACTACCAATTGAAGATCATTGTCTCATGGCTAAGGTACATAATGCTGAAGCTGTTACAAATGTCTCTTTAAATGCAAATTATGTTGATAATAGATATTATGAATCTTCAAATGATGAACACTCATCATTAGAAGATGATACTTTACCTTCTTTTGAAGAAGTCTCTAGAATTGCTATGTTACATGAAAATGAAAATTCTAAACTCAAAAAGTGATTTGAAAAAGAAAATTCTAGAATTTCTATTTTGACTAAAGAAGTATCAGATCTTTCTAAAGATCTTGATGTGAAAACTTCTGATTTTGAAATTATTTTAAAAACCCTTGAGAAATTCAAATCTGATAAGGATAAGCTTTCTAAGGATCTTAAAACTGTAATTTCAAAGAAAAATATTTTAGAGTCTAACTCTAGTTCAAATTCAAATGTTTTAGAAAACAAGAATTTGGTTTTAAAACTAAAGTCAGATATTTTATCCTTGAAAAAGTGTTTGTCAAACTTTACTCATGGAAAAGAAAACTTTGATAGGATGTATTCTCAAATAAGACATTTGAGAAATCGTTCTGGTCTTGGTTATACTTATTCCAAACCTATTTTTAGTAATAACTATTTTGTTCCTCAAAAAACCATTTTCTGTTCCAAGTGTCAATGTGGTGGACATTGGAGAAGAGATTGTTCTCTTAACAAAACTCAATCTTTAGGATTTCATAAAGCTCATTTTTCAAAACAAATGTGGATTCCTAAAATTCTTTTATCTAACCCTTCTGGATCCAAACATGTTTGGATACTGAAAATCTAATTGTTTCTTTTTCAGGAAAACGAGAAGAGTATCAATAAGAACATTTGGTACATGGATAGTGGTTGTTCTCGACATATGACTGGAAACAAAGATTTCTTTGAAAAGGTTATCAAAACAAAAGGTTCAAAAGTTACTTTCGGAGATAATGCTCAAGGAAAGAATGTTGGTATAGGTAATATCGTTTTTCTTGGAAAAGTTCTTATTTCAAATGTTTTGTTTGTTAAAGGTCTTAGGCACAATCTCATCAGCATAAGTCAATTATGTGATGAAGGTTACCTTGTGAATTTTAGAAATGATAAGTGTATAGTTCACAATTCCAAGGATGAATTCATTCTATCTGCCCATAGGCAAGATAATGTTTACACTATTAACTTAGAATACCTTAGGAACCAAAAATTACCTTGTTTAAGTGTAATAGAAGACCAATCGTGGCTATGGCATAGGAGACTAGGACACTACAATTTGATAAACCTAAGAAAACTCTCAAAGAAAGGACTTGTAAAAGGGATACCAGACCTTAGATATGATTCTTCAAAATTCTGTGATCCTTGTCAATTTGGAAAGCAACATAAAACTAGCTTTAAACCAATTAATGAAGTTTCAACTTATAATGCATTACAGCTTGTTCATACGGATCTATTTGGTCCTTCACAATCTGGAAGCATTGGAGGCAAATACTATGTATTTGTTTTAGTTTATGACTTTACTAGATTTACATGGGTCTACTTTCTTACAAAGAAATCTGAAGCCTTTTCCTATTTCAAAACTTTTAGAGCCCAAGTAAAAACTGAGAAAAACCTACCATTGATAACTATTCATAGTGATCATGGTGGTGAATTTCAAAACTCATATTTTGAAACTTTTTGTAGTAAGAAAGGTATTACTCACAATTTCTTAGCTCTAAGAACTCATCAGCAAAATGGGGTTGTTGAAAGAAGAAATCGTATTCTCCAGGAAATGACTCGAACCATGTTGAGTGAATACTCAATTGCTAAGCACTTTTGGGCTGAAGCTGTTAGTACTGCCTGTTATGCTATAAATCGTGTTTTAACTAGACCATTTCTTAATAAAACACCTTATGAATTATGGACTGGCCGAAAACCTAAAGTTTCATACTTCAAAGTTTTTGGATGCAAAGTATTCATTCTGAATACAAAAGATAATCTACACAAATTTTCACCAAAATCTGATGAAGGAATCTTTCTAGGCTATTCTACAACCTCTAAGGCTTATAGAGTTTTCAATAAAAACACTTGTACTGTTGAGGAAACAGTACATGCAAAATTTGATGAAACTGATCATTTTGTTTTCAACCAACCCAATCCTACATCCTCAGATGTGTTTTCTAAAAATTTTTATCAACCTTTATTAGAAGAACATTCTGATAAGGAAAATGTTCAAGAAAGTATTCCTGAAACATTTACCACAGATGATTTTCTACCATATGTTGATGAACAGGTTTTACAAAACCCAAATCAATTGTTTCTTAGGAATCATCCCAGTGATAACATCATTGGTGATGTAAATCAACCTGTAAGGACCATAAATTCCTTAAGAAATGAAATAGAACATCTTGCTTTTCTTTCCCAATTTGAACCTAAATGTCCAAGTGAGGCCTTAGGTGATGATGATTGGATCAAAGCAATGCAAGATGAACTAAATGAATTTGAAATGAATCAAGTCTGGACTTTAGTTGAAAGACCTAAAGAAACAACTGTGATTGGTGTAAAATGGGTTTTCATAAACAAGTGTGATGAAAATGGAATCATTGTAAGAAATAAAGCAAGACTTGTTGCTAAAGGCTATAATCCACAAGAGGGAATAGACTATGAAGAAATATATACTCCTGTAGCTAGACTTGAATCTATTCGTATTCTATTAGCCTTCGCAGCATATTTCAATTTCAAACTATTTCAAATGGATGTCAAATGTGCTTTTCTAAATGGGTTTGTTCAAGAAGAAGTTTTTTTAGAACAACCTCCTGGTTTTCAAGATTCAAAACATCCTGATCGTGTTTTTAAACTTACCAAGTCTCTATATGGTCTTAAACAAGTCCCTAGAGCATGGTATGATAGAATTACAAGATTTCATTTACAAAACAATTATACAAAAGGTACAGCATATCCAATTCTTTTTATCAAAATGGAAAACAAAAATGTTTTGGTAGACCAAATCTATGTTGATGACATCATATTTGGATCAACTCAGAAGTCTTTAACCGATTCTTTTGCAAACTTAATGAAATCTGAGTTTGAAATGAGTATGATGGGTGAGTTAACATTCTTTCTAGGTTTTCAAATTTCTCAAAAACCAGAAGGAAATTATATATCTCAACATAATTATATTAAATACTTACTCAAAAAGTATGGATTTGAAAAAACTAAAAGTATTAGCACCCCAATTGGTACCTCAAATACTCTTGATCTTGATGAAACTGGGAAACCAGTAGATCAAACAATTTTTAGAGGTATGATAGGGAGTTTGCTATACTTGACAGCTAGTCGACCCGACTTGATGTTTCTGTATGCTTATTTGCAAGATATCAATCTAATCCAAAAGAGTCTCACTTAAAAACCCTAAAGAGAATCTTTCTGTATTTAAAAGACACTATGTATTTAGGCCTTTTCTACTCTTCTGGAAATGATTTTGTTTTAAAAAGCTTTTCAGATGCTGACTTTGGTGGTTGTAGAATGGATAGAAAAAGTACATCTGGAACATGTCATTTCATAGGAGACTCTTTGGTTTCTTGGTCCTGTAAGAAACAACACTCAGTAGCACTCTCCACTGCTAAAGCTGAATGTGTAGCAGCTGGAAGTTGTTGTGCTCAAGTATTGTGGATGCAGCACACACTCACTGACTATGGTTTGAGTTTCTCCAAAACTCAAATTCTTTGTGATAATACAAGTGTCATAGCTCTTAGTAAAAACCCAGCACATCACTCTCGTGCAAAACACTTAGATGTTAGGCATCACTTTCTTAGGGATCACACACAGAAAGGAGATATTATTTTACAATTCATCAGAACGCAAGAACAACTTGCTGACATTTTTACAAAACCTTTACCTTCCGATAGATTTGAATTTATAAAACAGAAGCTAGGAATTATTACATTAAAATAATCATTCATATCTACTTCCTATTTTAAATCTCTCCTAATAGTAAGAAACTCCTCGTAGAAAGGGGGAGGTAATTTCTATCTATGTTTTTATGTTTATTGTATGATCTTTAACTATTTACTCTCTTAATATGTATATTTCAGTTTTTCTGTTTATTGTATTGACAATTTCAGTTTTTTTGTTTATCGTATTGATAGTTTTATCGTTTCATTCATTTTTTTATGTTTATCGTGTTGACAGTTTTATAGTATCATTTACTATCGACCAATGATGGTATTCAAATTCTTTTCTATCGTATCGACCGATGATGTTATTCAAATTCTTTTCCATCGTATCGACCGATGATGGTATTGAATTTCTTTTCCATCGTACCAATCAATATTGGTATTTTATCGACCTATGATGGTATTGAATTTATTTTCCATCATACCAGTCAATCAATATTATTGTATCGACCGATGATGATATTGAATTTCTTTTCCATCGTACCAATCAATCTTTGTATTGTATCGACCGATGATGGTATTGAATTTCTTTTCCATCATACCAATCAATCTTTGTATAGTATCGACTGATGATAGTATTGAAATTCTTTTCCATCGTATCATTCAATAGTTTTGAATCGACCGATGATAGTATTGAAATTCTTTTCCATCGTATCATTCAATAGTTTTGTATCGACCGATGATGGTATTGAGATTGTTTTCCATCGTACTGTCAGTTCATGGTAATAAGATTATTTTCCATCGTACGGTCCGATCATAGTAATAACTTTGTTTTCCATCGGTATCATATTTTTCTCCTTACGATTGTATTTTCTTTTGATTCTTATCAAAACCAACTATCACCTTATGTTCTCCGACAGGTATCTTTTTCATTTTTTTTATTTTTTTTCTTTCTTTGTTTTAATCCTAACCATTGATCTGGTTTTCTCTAATCATGACTGTAGAATATCAACGGTCACCCTTTTTCGACTGTAGAAGATCAACGGTCATCTCTTTATCGCCTATAAATACCCCCCTCCCCTCCCCAAAACCCACATTGGTTTTTCAGGATTTGAGGTGCAGCTCTGCTCCACTAGCTATATATCATCGTACGATCTTCTCAATCGGCATCACCTTTATGTCTCAATCCTCTGCTAACACTCCCGCCGAAATGTCTTCAAAGACTTTTACAGAGAAAGACTTTAACAGAGAAAGTTTATTATCCCGAGACTTTTTCGATACGTACGATTCTACAATCAGGAGGATCATTTTGTTTCAAGGATGGGAACATTTGTGTGTTGAAAAGCCTGATATTCAAGATCCAGTTCTTTTTGATGAAGATTGTCAGTTTTACAAAACCGTTTTTTTCGACAATGATATGACTATAAACTTCGCTGTGTACGATAGAAAATTATCTATGTATGTGAAACAAGCGGCACATTTTCTGAATGTTTCTGTAGAAGGAGATTCTTTTTGTCCATCTCACAAACTACCAGAGGAAGTTGGTATGTTTAATAGAGAAAATGCTGAAAAGTCTTTGTTTCTTATTAATGAGGAAAAGAGGAAAGTGTCTCATCTTTCACCGGACAATCGTTTTGTCACTTTATGGATGCAAGGTTTTCTTATCCCAATGAAAGGGGATAGAGAAACTCTTAAAGTTTCTGATATATTCATGCTTAACTATCTTGTAAATATGAGAAAAGTAAATCTCATGGGGTATATTTTTGAAACCATCAAGAATGTCAAGACAGGAGGGGTTATGTCCCAGATGAGTATGTATCCAGCCATCCTTACGATGTTCATTTTTGAAAGTATGAAGTTTTGTAACATTCCTTTGAAAGGAAAACCCATGGATTTGAGGCCATCTTGGATTAGTAAGAGTACGATGAAAAAGCTAAATGTTTGTTTTGATTCAAATTCAAAACTTTTTGTCAGAGATGTAGAAGCTGAATTGGATCAGAATCAATCGGAACCTATGCCAGCCACGGACATTCAATCCACCGGTGTCACTCAAAAGTCTGATCCGCAAACCAGTTCGAAGCCGAAGAAGAAGCCAAGGTACAGTAAGTAGGTTGTAGCAAAATCGAGAAAAGATAAGGAACAGAGAAAACAATGTGATCCGAAGTTTGGTCTTGACCCTGCTGTGGCTTTTGCAGAAAGAATAAGGGTAGAAGAAACCATTCAGGCTGAAAAGAAAAAGAAGGTTCTTTTGAAAAGGAAGGCTCAGGACTTTGATGTCTCTAAAGTATTGAAAGCAGTTGAAGATGCTAGTGCTCAACTAACTGAATAAGTTAACCAAGAGCCCATCATACAGAGTCTTCCTGAGAAAGAAAAAGGAAAATAAGTGATGGAAGAAATAGAAGAAGAAGAAGAAAGAGACTTTCTTTTATAATTTCTTCAAAACTCAAAGAAGAGTAGAGAGGAATCCGTTCAAATGCCATGTGAAGGTGTTCAACAAATCCTTCATGCCGATCAAGCACAATCTCCGGAGGGAATGTCTTTTCAAGAAAGACAAGGTAATCAATCTTCTCATTCTGATAAAGTTATTGCCATTAGTGACAAAGTGGAAGAAGAAAGAAAACAGAAAGAAAAAGCGAAAGGGAAACAGCCAGTTGTTGACTCAAGAAAATCGTATGAACTACCATCGTATGATGAGGATACTGATACAGAGCATACAATCTCTCTCAAGAAGGGTGATTACATTGTTCGTGTTTTGAGAAGGGTGGAGAAAACCATTCCTTATTTCCCGAGGCTGGATGGGAAGATTGATTTTATTACTGAAAATCAAAGGAAGAAGTTTGGCTCTGTAAAAGAATTGAGGAAGAAAGTTTTGTCAGTAGAAGCCGATTTGAAAGTTCTTTCAGAAATCTCGGTTGCTCATAAGAAGGCTTGCAATAAGATGACCAAGTGGTCGTACAAAACAGAGAGCTCAATCAATGATTATGAAATAGCTATTGAAGATATAAGGAGGTTATCAAATGATATTGCAATTGCTTTCAACAAGCTTGATAGAGAAACAGTTGAAAGGCTGAATCCTTTGTCTTCTCAAAGAGCCGATGTTCCTTCAGTGAAAGACTTGCAAGAAAGAATGAATGTTTTCCAATCTGAATTCTCGAAGGTTTCATCTTTCAAAGATGAAATGGTTTTACTGAAGAATCAAAATTCTGTGTTATCCAAAGACAACAAGAATTTGAAAAACAGGATTGATACACTTGAAGAAGTAATCAGAGTCCAGGAGCAGACCATCAGAAATCAAGATCAGATTTTTGCAGATCAACAAGAGCTTCTCAAAACTCAGGATGAATCAATTTCTGAAGACAAGAAGGAGATCAAGAAGATGAAAGCTGTTCTTTATGATCTTATAATGAAGGAGAAGGAAAGATAAAACAAATGATTGTTGTATTTGTTTCTTTGGGAACTTGTCATTGTTTTGTAATAACTCTTATGATCTTTTTTCTTTTATCTATTGTCTTGTATTTCTTTACTAACTCTTTCAGAAAATTCAAGATTACTCCTTTCTTTTTGTAAATCACAAAGGGGGAGAATGTTTACAAAGGGGAGATTGTTTTACAAAGGGGGAGAATGATTTACAATTATCTTAAGGAAAATCTAAAAATACAATCCTTAGGAAAGTCCATACCTAAGGGGGAGTTAGTTGTATTCAATTTCTTATTCAGAAGAGTTTTCAATAACTCAGGGAGAGATAAGTATTTCTTGTTACATTTACTTTGTGTGTTGTGCTTTCCAAAAAGGGGGAGATTGTTAAGTCAAAAGTATTCTTTTGACTTCTATATCATGTTTTGGAAATCACAAATGTATTCTATCATATGTTTATAAATTACAATTGTCTTTTATCATGTTTATCGTATCGTACGATGTTGATCGTACCGACCAAATCGTATCGTACTGACTCTGTCAATCGTATCATACTGACTCTGTCAATCGTATCGTACTGACTCTGTCAATCGTATCGTACTGACTCTGCCAATCGTATCGTACTGACTCTGCTATTCAGATGATCATTATTTTTATTGGTACTTTGTCAAAAACTCTCTCTGCATATGAATCGTACTCATGTTTTTCATTTCTATATATCTCTTGTCCTAACAAAACGATGTCGTTGAGTTAGTTAAAAACTAATCAAAACGATGTCGTGCTTTCTGTTTCAATATGACCGTTGGAGGCAATACGACCGTTGGAACCCGAGGCCTATAAATTGGAGGTCATTTGAAGCTAAGAGAACAACGATGAACGAAGAGAACGAATGAAGAGACTCTGTGAACTACCAAGATTCTAGAGAGAGACACTGTGACTTCTCTCATCAGCCTTGTGCGTCCGATCATCGTATCGAGGGCTTTCATGTAATTGAAAGACAGAGGTGTCGATTACCTACAAAATCGAGGGCTGCCAGGGATAGGCAGACAGACGTGCCGATCATCGTATCGAGGGCTGCCGTGGATAGGCAGACAGACGTACCGATCATCGTATCGAGGGCTGCCGTGGATAGGCAGACAGACGTACCGATCATCGTATCGAGGGCTCACCAAGGTATTGGTGAGACAGACCTTTTATCCAAGGTGAAAGGATAACCCTTCTCTTTGGGTTAAAAGAATTGTAATACTTTTACATTTCCATTGTTACTTGTATTATAAAGGGATTTGTATTGCTTCCTTTCTTCTTTACATATTCAATTGTAATTGTTTCAATTACAATCATTCTCTTACATTTTGTATTGAATGATTCTATACGCTTTAAGGTAGAATCATTCATCTTAGTATTACTTTGATTATTGTGTTCACCTTGAATACAATTGTTTTACATTACATTAGTATTACAATACATCATACATTTTATATTCAATACAATTGTGGGTGTTTGTATTTGTATTAGTTTAAGATCATTTAAAATAATATCTTTGTTGCTAAAACTCAAAGGTTTTTTAACCTACAATTAACCCCCTCTTGTATTGTTCCATATAATAGACATACATATACATATTTTCGATCCAACAAGGGCTACACCTGTGAGTTGGATTCTGCTTACCTAAGGGTAAGCTTGTGCTTGTCTGAGGACATGGACTGTTTTCATAGAAATTCATTGTGCTGATTTCTAATATTTAATGGATTATATGAATAATAACATGGAAATTTAATTGTTAATTCTGTTACTTTTCAGTACTGCATACTTTATTGCGTTTTACTATTGCACATTGTTGTTGCATGCTTACACGCAGTTGGGCACGGGCCTTCGGTGGGTGCCTACTGAGATATATTTCTCACTCCCTATTTGGGTCATACTTTTCAGCCCAAACAGATTACGTTGCTGCAGGTGTAGATAGGAGAAAGAGTCCCTATACAAGTACACGATTGCTGCTGAGGAGTAGGAGGGCATGAGACTGAGCCTAGGATCGCGATGCTGCTTCCAGTTGTTTTACATTGTATTGCTATTCTCTTCTTTTGTTTTACTGTATTGATGTATAACATCTTCTGGCCATTTTCATAGAACTTGAGACATGTAGCATCAATAATCATAAACTATTGGTGGTATCCACTGCAGTTTTTTATTTATGTTTTGTATGTTTTACTGCTTCCGATGTTCGTTGCATGTTTTATTTCATATTCCATTGCGCTACACTTTGACAAATGAGGGAATAGATTCCCCACTATCGGACCGGGGCCCTCGGTACTAGTCGGTAGCCTCTGGTGTTTGGGGAAATGCGCTTGAGGTCACGGGGCGAACCGGGTTTGGGGAACCCATTGAGTGGTACCCAGATCTGGGACGTTACAAAGTGGTATCAGAGGGGGTTATTTTCATTGACATACTATTTGGAGACATATACTGGGATAGGATGAACGGTAGTTGGTAATAAGTTGTGCCTGGGTGTAGCTAACCCGCATACAGGGAAAATCCAGTCTACTTTGTATTTTAAAATTTTTATGATTTTTCAAACATTAAAGTTGATATTATTTCACAGTTGGGTGATGCAATTGTATTGTGGTGTTTATCATTTATCGGTGGGTTCTATTTAGTTGCATCCCGATGATATGAGGTTATGCCATCTAATGCATCATTTGGGCACATGCTAGAATCACATGACATGCATAGTTTCCATGCCATGTATAAGCATTAAAAAATTGCATGTTGTTGTGAGAGTTGTTGTGCTATAAAAGCCTGTTGTTTTGATAGTTGGACTGATAAAATACCTTCTATTCGATAGGGTAATTTTTGTGTGATCTGTTCATATAATGGACGCAAAACTTTGGTATATGGGGTGTATGAGCCCCCATTGACCGGAATGTGATGGATCATTGACTGTTTATTAGTTATAACTCATATAAGATGTCAAAAATTGATTTGTGGGGAGTATGGGCCCTCACGGGTCGGAATTTTAAACATAGGTGTTGTTTTTAATTATTTTCTGGGTTTTGGGGAAGTTTCTGAGGCATACTGTCCCGAAACCCAGTATACACACCGTGTAGTATTTTAAAAATGACATGTATGGCCTTCTGTTCGGGAAGAAAAATGAAAATTTTAAGAACATGACGTGTACTCTGAGTACACGCCGTGTAGTCTCTTCCCGTGTCACAAACCGTGTGGGCGGCGACACGGGGTAGGGAAGTGCTTTGGTAAAACATGTCGTGTTCATGATGTACACGCCCTGTAGTTTTGACCCGAATTCTGGCTGTGTAACTAACAACACGGGTCAGTGAACTCCTTTCCAGAAAATGCTATGTCAATAATGAACATGTCGTGTTGTGTGACATGGGGACATGGCCATGTGACTAAAAACACATGTCGATGTCACCATTCATTGAACACACTGTGTAACATTGAGGACACACCGTGTAGTCTTGTCTGGGGACAGACCGTGTGGACATAGCCATGTGGCTGGAAACGGGGTGATGTACACGCCGTGTATAGGTGTAACACGTCGTGTGGTTTCAAGCTGGAAAGTTGGCACGGTCACTAATGACCAGGGCAGTTGGGAAATAACACCATAAATGCCGTGTAGATTATATACACGCCATGTAGTTTTGTTTAATGGGAGTCGTGTGGATTAGTCATGTCAAAGACCCTGGAAAGGGAAGGGACGTAAAGTACACACTGTGTAGTCAGTATACATGCTGTGTAGTCTTGTTTTGTATATTTTGAAATACATTCTTAATCTTGTATCCTTTATGGTTTCTTCGTTTCAGCCTTAATAATATTGAATCTAAGGCGTGATTTTGAACTTGTAGTGTAATGCTGCCTAGACGATGGCGCATTGTTCTCAAGGAGAGCGGCAATGAGAATACTATGGAGATGGTGGTCCATGGGCTGCAAGTTGATCCTCCAATATAGCCAGATGCTGAACCAGCTGTTATACCGGACATATGCGCGAAGAGGAAGTTCCGTGAAGGATTATTTCAGTTCATGCAGACTTTTCAGGAACACCGCAGGCTTCCACATCTATGGCTGAGCTGACACGTTTCTTCCAGAATTAGCATCCGCCTACGTTTTCAGGGGATGGAGGACCACAGCCAGCGGAGTCTTGCTTGGGGTCAATGTAGACTATTTTCGAGCATCTTGAGATGCCTCCAGGGTGGATGGTCAAGCTCGCGACATACATGCTGTGCGATTCCGCCAAGATTTGGTGGGATGTTACCACCCAGTCAGAGCATCACAGGGACATGTAATGGGAAGACATTCTGATGTTCTTCTATGAATTTTTTTCCAAGATACACTGAGGACTGATAGAGCTTGAGAGATCACGAATATACATGAGGGCAATATGTCTGTGATGGACTATTCTGCTCGGTTTTCTGAGCATTAGTGCTTTGCACCCGTGTTAGTGGGTGATGAGATGTTGAGAGCCAGAGGTTTTGAGGATGGGATTTGGTATGACATCGGAGCGCTGGTGAATGTCTTCAGGTTTCCTATTATACATGCTATTGTGAACCAGGCGCTGATCATAGAGAAAAACCTGTGGGAATATGGTGGTGTGGTCTAGGGTGGTTTAGTAGTAGTTGCTGGTACTATTTCTACTGTCAAGAGGAAGAGAAATATGGACTTTTCTCAGGGTGGCAGTACCAGCCAGACAGTTTCTTCAGGTGGGTCGGTCAGGTGCTACCAGTGTGAAAGAGAGGGACACAAGAGACCGTTGTGTCCACGAGACCCAGTGGAGTGTCGAGCATGCGGCATGATGGGTCATCTGCAGCGCTATTGTAGGGTGTTTCCACCAATGGCTACTGAGAGGGGTTTTGTGCAGACTCCACGTGCGGGAGTAGGATCAGTGGCTTCTTACCAGTCGAGGAACTAGAATACGTGCGAGCATGCCGACAGAGATGGTGGTCATGGCCATGGTTTCCAAACACTAGGATCTCAAAGGCAGTAGAGCGGGACATCTCAGGGTAGCCAGAATGTGTCGTAGGGTCACAGCACTGGGCAGACATATGCACTGCAACAGACCCAGCAGGAGAAGGATCTCAAAACTTCTACAATCAAAGGTACTATTCTACTAGCTTTTGTATTATCTTCCGTACTTTTTGATACGGGTGCTACACATAGTTTCATATCTATACACGTAGTAGAGATCCTTGGGCTCTGTGTGTCTTCATCATCTGATATTATGACTCTAGACACACCATTGGGTACTAGAACGACTGGTGTGCGTCAGTGCAAGGAGTTCCCCCATTAGGTTAGTGGGTGTCACTTCCTTTGGGACCTCTATTTCATGGAGATGAAGAGCTATGACTTCATTCTTGGGATGGACTGGTTGGTTCCCTATCGAGCCTTTGTGGACTATTATCGTTGTAATGTGAGTTTCACGTCACTATAGGGCGTAGAGTTTCTATACAATGGAGAATGGGATGTTCAGGAGAGTCGAGTTGGACCAGAGCATCATGGGAGAGGTGGAGTCACAGCCCAGATTGCGATTGTATATCTAGATGATCAGGGGACGTGTCAGATGGATTTCCCTCTAGTGGTTGATCGTTTCAGGGATGTCTTCCCGGACGACTTTTCAGGTCTGTTTGAGGTGGATTTCTCTATTGAGCTTGTTCCAGGAGAAGCACCGGTGTCCATTACTCCTTATTGGATGCCTACAACTGAGTTGCAAGAAATCAAGAGGCAGTCGGAGGAGTTACAGGAAAAGGGTTTCATCTGACCCAGTACTTCTCCATGGGGTTCTCCAGTCCTTTTTGTGAATAAGGAAGATGATACCCTTAGACATTGCGTGTATTATCGAAAGTAGAACTAGTTGACAGTTAATTACTGATATCCCTTACTGAGGATTGATGGTCTTTTTTATCAGCTTCGTGGAGCACGAGTGTTCTCGAATATTGAATTGAGATCGGGATATCATCATCTACGCATTAGACCATCTGATATACGTCTCACAGCTTTTAGGAGAAGGTATGGTCTATAGTAGTATACAGTTATGCCGTTCGGACTCACGAACGTGCCATTGATTTTCATGGATCTGATGAATTGTGTGTTCCATCCATTTCTGGACTCTTTTCTGGTCGTATTCATGGACGACATCATGGTGTACTCTCGCACTCGACACAACCATGCCACCCATCTTTAGATCATATTGAGTACACTAAGAGAGCATCATCTATATGCAAAACTCTCAAAGTGCCACTTTTGGATGGAACCGATTCACTTCCTAGGTCATATCATCTCAGAGGTAGGAGTTTCAGTAGACCCAGATAAGGTGAGAGTAGTAGTTTCCTGATCTCATCCAAATAACGTGTTTGGAATAGTGATTCTATTAGGGATGGTTGGATACTACATGTGTTTTATACAGGACTTCTCCTGCTTAGTAGTGCTGTTGACGGGCTTGACTAAGAAGGGTGTGAAGTTTGTTTGGTCAGAAGTTTGTGAGACAACCTTCCAAGACCTGAATGGAAGGATAAGATCATCACCGATCCTGATAATCCCAAAGTAGGGGAAGAGATATACAGTTTACTATGATGCAACAGGTATTGGGCTAAGAGTAGTGTTGATGTAGGGTGATCAAGTTTTTGCGTAAGGGTCTCGGCAGTAGAGTCCCCATGAGATGAATTACCCGATGCATGATCTCGAGTTGGCAGCAGTTGTTCATGTGTTGTGCTGTTGGAGACATTATCTATTGGGGGTGCATTTTGTGGTTTTTGCCGACCACAAAAGCCTCAAGTATATCTTTACACAGCGTGACATAAATGTGAGGCAGAGGATGTTGGTCGAGTACCGACATTGATTCGACATTGAGCTTGCCTATACACCTTGTAAAGGTAATGTAGTAGCTGATGCACTGAGTAGGAAGACTCAGATACAGGCAGTGCAGGAGGCCAGTGGCGAATGACAGCTCATGGATTTGTTCATTGAGATGCATCTGGAGGTGGATGACAGTAAGGGGTAGACATATCTTTCATCTTTAGTTGTGACTTCTACCCTCCAGGATAGAGTGAGGATGAGGCAGCTATTTGATTCAGAAGGCCTAGTTCTGCGGGAGTCGGTCGCAAGTGAGGACCCTTCTCCAAGTTGGACGATATGCGATGATGAAGTTTTTTGTTTCCATGGTTGAGTATGGGCTCCAGGGGTATACGCGAGGAGGTAATGCGATAGTTTCATTCTTTATCTTGGGCATATCATCATGGGGTTACCACGATGTACCGTGAATTGAGACATCAGTACTAGTGGCCGGGTGTGAAGAGATATGTAGCTGGTTTTGTTACAAGCTGTTCCACCTTTCATCAGGTGAAGGCGGAGCATCAGAGACCAGCTGGGCTGTTATACTACTTACCCATTCCGGAGTGGAAATGGGATGATGTCGCGATGTATTTCGTGACAGGTTTGCCGACGTCACCTCATGGCAATGATTTTGTGTGGGTTATTGTGGATAGACTCACAAAGGTAGCACAATTATTTTTGATCAAGGAGACTTTTAGTGTTGACGAGCTCGGAAGGCCATATATCCGAGAGATCGTACGTCTTCAGGGGGTCCCTCATTCTATCATTTCTGATAGGGACTCCCACTTCATGTCTCTTTTATGGAAGAGTTTTCCAAGGGAACTGGGTACAGAGGTTCTTCTGAGCACAGCTTACCACCCTCAGACCGATGTTCAGTCAGAGCGTATGATACAAGTGCTAGAGGACATGATGTGTGTATACGTCCTAGACATTGGGGGCTCTTGGGAGAATCATATTCCCTTATTAGAGTTTTCCTATAAAAATAGATTCCATTTGACTACTAAGATGGCACCAGGTGAGGATTTATACGGTAGGTCATGCCGATCAACTTTGTGATGGTTAGAGGCAGGTGGGGCAGCTTTACTGGCGCCACAGCTCGTGTAGGAGTCTTCTGGGCAGGTCCAGTTGATTCAGAACCGGATGGCTACCGTGCAACCTTGTCCGAAGTCATATGTTGATCGCCACAGATGACCTTTGGAGTTCTTGGTCAGGGATCAGGTTTTCATATGTGTTTTTCCATGTCTGGGACACAGGAAGATCAGGAGATAGGGTAAACATTCACTGAGGTATGTGGGGCCATTTGAGATTCTGGAGATAGTCGAGCAGGTTGTTTATCGGTTGTGGATATCGTAGTGGTAACGAGCCATGCACGACGTCTTCCACATATCTAAGCTTCATCACTATCATTCAGACCCATCTCATGTATTTCATCTAGAGGAGGATGAGCTAGAGGAAGATGCGTCCTTTGAGAAGCATCTGATTCGTACCGTTGACAGGAGCACAAAGCTTCTCTGAGGCCGATCAGTTCCTCTCGTATGGGTGCAGGACAAGACCTAGGAGTGGGAGGCTGACGTACGTGCTCAGTGGATGAATTTTTTCATTGATAAATCTTCTCCACCATTGGAAGGTCAATTCAAGGACGAATTGCTATAAGGGGGAATCTTGTAAGAACCTGGTTGTTATCATTGAGGTACGAGCTTCTTATTTTCTCTTTTACTTATGTATTTTTAATAAAATATGGGAAATTGGTAAAAATTATAAATTTTGGAAGTACACGCAGTTCAATTTTTCCACACGTCGTGTAATTCTAGCCATGTTGGGATGAGTACACAGGGCGTGTAGCCATGTCAGTGACAATTGGTGTAGGAACTAACTACATGCCGTGTAGTGGTCCTTTACACGACGTGTACTCATTCTGTATGCCAAAATAGTATGTTGGTGGAGCAGCCGCCAGCTAGGCGGTAGTACACGCCATGTACTCAGGAGTACATGACGTGTACTCATGTCCGCAGGCGGACAGTGCCGCACTGGCGGGAAGCTGCTAGAAGGACAATTTAAAATTTGGGAAGTACACGTCGTGTAATGGGAAGTACATGCTGAGTACATTGTTTTTTAGGCTTAAAACTGGCAGTAGCCTTCTCATTTGGCAGAGGATGCATTTAAGCCGTTTTGGAGCCAAAGGAGGAGTCCGAACCTTTGAAGATCCGCCGAGTGTTCATCAGGAATCAGTTTCTACCTCAGACGATCTCGTTGCAACCGCATGGGTAAGGGATTCCATCTCTTTGACTACATCTTACCAATTCTTCTCCTAATAAGAGTTATTTTAGGTTAAGTGAGTTTTGTTCTTCATCAGATCTATGCCATTATTTTGGGTTTCTGGAGTTGGGGTTTGGGTATATCATTCTTGGCGAATACGGAAGGTGGATTTGTGTTAATTTTTCCAACTATTGTGTGTTTTGTCCGTTTTTGTGCCAGGAATCCATGTTGGGATGACGTGTGGCTGAGGTCATGGCCATATTAACTAACAAGAACTGTAAAGGTAATTGAATAATTTGTAAAACTGCAGTTTGGGATCATTTATTGGATCTGGAACCACCTAGGGGGTGTGTTCCTCTGCTTAGCCATTTGGACAGGATACCCGAGGGTATGCCGTTAAAGTATTAATTGTAGAATTTCCTCAAGAGGAATTCCTTGTTTACTGCATAATGAAATCTTGGGAATGGTCCGGTTACCTGTTTATCCTGAGGGAATTGTTGTGATTAGTATGTGGGCACTGCACTATTTGGCCTGAGGGCAGAAGTTATTTCACCTGAGGGAAACCTTTTGTGCCTGAGGGCTTGACGTCTGTGCATGAAGGAGACACTCCCTATGCCCGAGTGAAAATTCTATTACGCCTGATGGATATAAATTTGGGTTGGATTCTACTTCTTTGAGTGTAAGCTTGTGATTGTCTGAGGACGTGGACTTTTTACATAGAAATGCACTATGGTGATTTATAATATGTAATTTATTAAATGAATAATAAAATGGAAATTTAATTATTAAGTTAGTTACTTTTCAGAACTTCTTACTTTATTAAATTTTACTATTGCACACTGTTGTTGCATGATTACACGTAGTTGGGCACGAGCCTTTGGTGGGTGCCTAATGAGATATATTTCTCAAACCGTATTTGGGTCACGCTTTTCAGCCAAAACAGATTATGTTGTTGCAGGTGTAGATACAGGCAAGAGTCCCTATACAGGTACATGATTGCTGCTGATGAGTAGGAGGGCATGGGACCGAGCCTAGGCGCGTGATGCCTCTGCCAGTTGTTTTGCTTTGTTTTGTTTTACTTTGCTTTTGTGGTACTATATTGATGTATAACATGTTCTGGATGTTTTCATAGAACATGAGACATGTAGCATCACTACTCATAAATTCTAGTTTGTATCCACTACAGTTGTTTATTTAAGTGGTATATGTTTTACTGCTTCTGATATTCGTTGTATGTTTTATTTCGTATTCTGCTGTGCTACACATTGACAAATGGGGCCATTATTTCCCCACTATTAGAGCTGGGCCCCCACAGCTAGAAGTATTTTAAACCACAACAAATTAGTATCGCGGTGGTTTAAAAAACCACTACATATTTCATGCATCTATGTTATTTAGTGGCGGGTTCAATAATTTCATTCTTGTATTACTATTTTACATTTTTGGAGTTTTTAATGATGGTTTCCATTTTATTCATTGTTTTTTAAAAAATATCCATGAGAAATATTTTAAAACTTTTAATTTATTGTCCTTGATATGTTTAGTGAGAGTTCTATTAATAGTGTTCTATCATTACTACCACTAAACATGATTTATTTGAGGTATTTAGTTGTAGTTACTATATAATGCAAATAAAATTAAATTTTTTAAAATATTTTAAAAATGATAAATATAACAAAAGTCACATGAAATAAACTAAAACAAGAATATATTATAAAACATCATACATACACTATACATCCATAGAAAATATAGAAACCTATATAATCACCATTTCCTCAATCTTAGTCACCCCATACATCTATCGACAAACACATGTGTATGCCTCCATTTCATCAATATCATGTCCAATATAAATCCATGCCACGTCCTCCACTACATATGTCTAACTCCACTATATATCATCAACTGAAACTGACTATGTCAACTTATCTATATAAAAATAAAATTAAACTAATGATAACAAATAAAATTTAAATTTGAATAATAGAAAAAAATTTAACATAACACCGAATCTATGATCAATAATGACTGCATTCTGAATAATTTCAGGGATCAAAATAGTGAATCATCTTGTTACTACAACCATCTGACACCTACATAGAAAACCATATTATTTAAGAAATGAAATGTGAAAAAGAAATGACAAATAATATATTATGAATACAATAAATAAAATTTGTTATATTGTTAATCAAACAAAAGACATTATAGCATATAAAAAAATATATAATGAAAAAAACATTCAAAACAAAACCATACTTATTTAATGTTTTACTCAACACTTGAAACATAAAAGAGAGAAGTAAATATGTCAATATTTTTTTATGATACAAGTGATGTTCTTGGACATTATTTAATAAAAAAATTAATTTATTTCATATAAAAAAAGACATATACTTAAAAAAATATCTTAAAAATATTTTTATTATTAGTTTACCTCAATCTATTGCCATTTTTTATGATTTTTATAGTTCGATGGACTTTTTAGTTTTTTATAACATAAAAAACTCATTTACAACCATAATAGGAAAATCATCATTCTAAACAATGTGATGTCAGTTTTACATTTCAAAATTATATATATAGCCATTTTCCAATTATTTCAAGGTAATACAATGACTTTTTCCTAATTCTGACCTCAACACTTATTTTTATATATTTATGAAAGTATAATATGTTGTTACTGAGTCATTACAGCAAAAGTGAAAAATGTAATGTTTTTATATATGTTAAAATAAAAAAATAACTTATTTTTGTTTTTAAAATGAGTTGATGGTAATCTATGGTTGTTTTATATGATTTTTACTATTCCACACATGTTTTAGGGTTTTAAAACTCAAAAAGTGATTAAAACCATAATAGAGAATCCATCGTCGAAATGATTTTTTTTCGGTTCATACATTTCAAAATAAAATATATGGCCTTTTAACTGATTTTAGGGAAATTCAATTTATTATTCTTATTTTTGACACACCCCACATACACACAATTTTTTTTAAATGTTTTATACCTCTATTAAGTGAATAATAATCCATTCTAACTAGAACACATATTTGATTGATGTTTTTTGTGAGAATACATTTCAACAAAAAAATTCATGTGGGTTTCCCTTGATTTTACACCATCCACTGGTTCTTTGTTATTGTTTTACCGTTCAGTGCATGTTTTGGTGTTTTAAAACACTAAAAACACAATTACGATGATAACTAGAGAACTATCTTTCGTAATGGAATTTTTTCAATTATTAAATTTCAAAATTAAATATCAAATTACTTTTCCCAGATATTAGAGAAATTTGACATTGTTTTCGTGGTTTTGTCCCCATTATGCTTGGTTTCAGAAGTTCTTATACATTTATGAAGTTGATTCTGAGGAATTCCAACCACATCCCATTACATATTAAATTTTTTTATGCGTATAGGTAAAAAATAAATGAATGGTGGTTTTAATATAATTTTATTTCAATATTTAGTCAGTTTTAATTAGTTTGACCATTCCCTACACGTTTTAGTGTTTTAAAACACTAAAAACTGTGTTTACATCCATAAATATAATTATAAGGCCCCAGCCTTAAACCTTACTTAATCTTGAGTTATTACAAGATTACACATTGAGGATCTTTTCAGGTTTAGAGTTTTAGAGAATTAGATCATAAAACTTGCATTACATTCCACATATAAACAAAGTGGTTACATAAAGATAGTATTCTTCATTCCCATCATTGGAAACATATTTAAAATAAAACATGGATTATTTCTTGACACATCCTTGACTCTATCATCTTATCATGTACCTTTTCCTTGACCTGTGAAAAACATTTCAAAAACTTGGGATGAGCATAAAAACTCAGTATGGGTTATAAAAAAAACATGGAAAGGAAACATGATTTCATATATACATAAGAATGAAATCATACTTTACCCATAAAACATAGGCACTTTAACATACCTCATAAAATCATGAATAAATCATAGAAATCATAATACATAAAGGTAACTTGAGGCATTCATAACATTCTTACGTAGGGAGTAACCCTCTTGGTTATGTTTGGAATACCCATCACAGTATATTCCCTAAAATCTCTTCGGAGAAACCTTAACGTTTCACTCCTTCGCGTTACCCAATTCATTGGAGAGCTATAACGGGCTCACCCGCCCTTAGTTTATCACGGAGCCACCCGTCTTCATAATAATGCCCAAGAACCATAACATAATCATATCACATAAAACATGCATAAAGGAAACATAACATTCCCACATTTCAATCACGAGATATCAATACAACACATTGATATAATAAAAACATTATGAAAACCATTTTCAATACCAAAGTAAAACATGGTATTTATTTTTCTTTTAAAACAAGAAGGTATGGCTTGTAGAGGAAGCCGAAACTCAAATAACGGTTACGACGGCGGAGAAGTCGTTGTCGCCGCATACGTACGACAAAAACATTCCCTTTTGTCATTTAGTAAACACTTCGTATAAAAAAGATTCCTTTTGAATAAACGTAAAAGTCAAAGGGGTTTATACACCGTATAAAATAAAGTTGTGTATAAAATAAAATATGCCTCAATGAAAGGAGATTGAGACGAAGTCCCATACCTCGTATCCGACTTGACCCGACCGTTCTTTAAACTCCTGAATAATAAACTTGAGTTAATCTCTACTTGCTTATGAATCTTTTTCAAGTTCATTATTCCTTTTATACCATGTTATGAACATCATGTAATCATTTAAGTTAATAATGTTCATTTTGTCGGTATTTGGTTCTTAAGTCAAAAATAGACTTCTTATACTTACATGTTGTTAATTTGGTCAAAGGTTCATTATAGCAGAATGATATTCATGATCTAGATATCATATATGTCATATATATCCAGTACCTATATTCATTTATAATATTACATCACATTTAGAGGTAAGAAATGAAATGCACCGTTCATGGAGACGGTAAGCCGTACGTACGCATGAACGCTACTTCCATTTCTATTTCATATTTTCTGGAATGGAATCATAATGATATAAGAGTATATTATAATTCCAGTATAATAACATATATAATATCATTAACTTTATCCTTTACACATCCCATATATGGTATTAACGAATCAAATCACTTTCAGGGGGCGGTAGTCCGCACTTCCTAAAATGAAGATATCCTGTTTTACCCATAATGGAAACCATAAAGGTATGCCCAAAATGAAAAAACAGAAGCTTAAGGAAAACATAAACATATTATATATCATATATAAAAATAGTGACATCATTATGGCCACCTTTGAAGGTGTTAAATGAGTGTTGAACAATCATCGTTTCGAGAGGCAGAATTTCGCCATCCACGGAAACCTTATGTTCTTTAACCATTTGATGTAGTTGTGTGAGATTGTAGCTCAAATAAATCTTATAACAAAATCCTAGTATATTGAAGATACTGGTGTTGTTACAAAATAAGTAAATAAAAAGAGTTTAGGGGGTTGGAGAAGCAAAATAAAACAAATGAACATGAGAGAATGAATTACCTTAAAAAGTGTAACTCCTTTTGAGTTGAGCCTAAAGGCTTCCTTTGAAAGGATCCTGCCCAAAGGGAATCCTCTAAGATGAGGAGAGGGATGTGGAGAGAACAAATGGGCAGGGGTTTTCCGAGCCAAAGGCTTGAAGAGTGTGTGAAATGAGGAAGAGGTGGGGGCCTTTTATAAGGGGAGAGGAGGGGCACTTTTGGAATGTAAAGAAACATTACTTTATTTGAAAATGTGTTTCGGTTTTAAAAGGTCCCACATTGATTGAATTCGTGGATAAGGTGATAAGGGTTAGAAATCCACTCATCCAATTGGGTTTGGACTTGTGTAGTTCATAGATTTTACATTATCTTTCTATTTTATTTAAATTGTCAAATAATGATGTCATCGCTGCATCATTATTATGTCATAAATAATTTAATTTATTTAATGTCTAAAAATTATAAAAAAACTACTATGATATAGGAAATATTTTTATCTTTCCAATGACTATTTATAATCAAAATTGGGACTTGTATAACCCCACTTAAAAATTGTTTTCGTAAACCATATTATGTTTGTGTCATTTTCACTTTAACATTAAATAAAAATATATTATTGTCATTTTCCAACTAAAGTGGATCCATGGGGTCCCCAAGTTAGGCCATGGCTTGTCTTGGTCGTCCATGACACAACCAATGAGGTTGGGACATGTGTCTAGGTCATTTCATATTATTAAAGTATTATTTATACCTTAAACTACACTAATTACCACTAATCGTGATTAAAGACTTAAAAAGTTACTATTCACTAAAAAATTATTTTTATCCCATTGAACCACATTTTACTTCATAATGACAACCATATATGTCGGATTTTCAAAATTCAATACACATTAGTGGTAAACTTTCATTTAACTGAAAAAAAACAGTTTGCTTGATTACCACTTAGTGGTTTCACTATTCATCAAAAATTGAAGTTTTTCAGAAAATTACCAAAAATTCACCCTAAGCTATATTTGATATTCCGAATTCAAAAATGAAGTCTATTTTACAAAATTCAAATCATATAAGTCACATTAATTAATTTAATAATTAATTCCCGCTGCCAGGGCAAATAGCGTGTTTTTACAAAACAATAAGTATCAAAAGATTGACACCAGTTTAAGTCTAATTCCAAAGTGAAATTGATTCCAATGACCACCATTGGATAAATTGGTAAAAATATATTCTAATTTCACTTCAAAACCAATTCAAAACATAATCTAATCATATAAATAAATTAGATTAAGAAGCAGTTTTGATGTAAAATGCAGTATTTTTCACTATTCATTAAAAAATGAACATTGTCAGAAAAATACCAAAAATTCACACAAGGTAAATTTTGATGTCCCAATCATAAAGGATAAGTTTATTTTGACAAATATAGTTTATAAAATTTTCAAAATATAGATTCAAAAATGGTTTGCCATCAAAAGGCAGTAAAACAATCTTTTAAGAATATTAGTGTATTTCATGCATAAGATTGTATTTATTTTCATTTTAAGCCTCTATAACACTATCGTAATCATTAATAGACATAGAAAAAAATATCTATTATTAATTACTTACTTGGGATGCTACATCCTTCCCCCCTTTAGAAAATTGCATCCCCGCAATTTATTTACTTATCAAATAAATGGGGGTACTTATCCCTCATAGCATTTTCAGATTCCCATGTTGCCTCTTCAATCATGTGGTTTTTCCACAAAACCTTTACCTGCTTATTCACCTTATTCCATAACACTTGCTCCCTGTGGTCAAGAATCTGGACCGGTTGTTCCTCATAAGATAGGTTCTCTTCCAGCTGAACTACCTCTGGACTCAAAACATGAGATGGATCTGGCATATACTTTCTCAACATCGAAACGTGAAAAACATTGTGTACCTGAGATAAACTCGGAGGTAAAGCCACTCGGTACGCAACTGATCCAACTCTTTCCAGAATTTCGTATGGTCCAACGAACCTTGGACTCAACTTTCTTTTCTTACCAAATCTCATCACGCTTTTCCAAGGAGAAACTTTGAGAAAAACATGATCACCTACCTCAAAAGATATATCCTTCCTCCGGTTATCCGCATAACTCTTCTGCATGCTCTGAGCTGTTCTCATGTGTTTCTGAATCAGCTGAACTTTTTCTGCCATCTCTTCTACCAATTCTGGTCCCATCAACTTCCTTTCACCCACTTCATCCCAGAAAGCTGGAGTTCGACACCGCTTCCCATATAATGCCTGAAATGGTGCCATCTCTATACTGGAATGAAAACTGTTATTATATGAAAACTCAACCAAAGAAAGATGTTGGTCCCAACTTCCCTGATAATCCATAGAACAAGCTCGTAGCATATCCTCCAATGTCTGAATTGTTCGTTCTGACTGCCCATCTGATTGAGGATGAAAAGCTGTACTAAAATTTAATTCAGTACCCAACGACTTCTGAAGGCCTTTCCAAAAGTTAGAAGTAAACCTGGGATCACGATCTGATACAATGGAGAGAGGAACTCCATGTAACCTGAATATCTCTTTAAGATACAAACGGGAAAGTTGATCAAGAGATAAAGTATCTCGTATAGCAAGGAAATGAGTAGATTTGGTCAAGCGATCAACAATAACCCAGATTACATTATTACCTCGAGATGTATTTGGTAATCCAACAACAAAGTCCATGGATATATTCTCCCATTTCCACTCTGGCACTGGTAAAGGCTGAATCATCCCTTTAGGTAACTTCCGCTCTGCTTTAACCTGCTGACAAGTCAAACACTTCACAGTAAAATCAGCAATATCTCTTTTCATTCCATCCCACCAGTAATACTCCCGCAGATCTCTATACATCTTAGTACTGCCCGGATGAACTGAAAACAGAGAACTATGAGCTTCACATAACAACTCTCTCTTCAACTGTGAATCACAAGGCACACACAATCTCTTCCCAAATCTCAAAACGCAATCATTATCAATGTTGAATTCAGGCAACTTACCTTTCTGAACCAGATCTACCCTTTTCTGCAACTCACTGTCTTGCTTCTGTGCTTGCTTGATTCTATCTGATAGAGATGATCTCACTGATACCTGAAACAAAACAGAAGGACTTCCTGCACCAACAACTTCTATGCCAAAGTTCATAAAATCCTTGACCAAAGGATCACGTTCCAAACGCAACATTGTTAATGAAGCATTACTTTTTCGACTCAAAGCATCTGCCACTTTATTTGCTTTTCCCGGATGGTAATTAATTGTACAATCATAATCCTTGATTAATTCTAGCCATCTCCTATGTCTCATGTTTAACTCTTTCTGAGTGAATATATACTTTAAACTTTTGTGATCAGTATATATTTCACACTTTACTCCATACAAATGATGCCTCCAAATTTTTAAAGCAAAAACAACAGCAGCTAGTTCCAAATCATGTGTAGGGTAATTTACCTCATGAGTTTTCAACTGTCATGAAGCATAAGCAATTACCTGATCATTCTGCATCAGGACGCAACCAAGTCCTTTCAATGAAGCATCACTATATATAACAAACTCACCATTCCTGGAAGGTAGTGCCAAAACTGGAGCATTCACCAATCTTTTTTTCAATTCCTGAAAACAATCATCACATTATTTTGTCCAGATAAACTTAACACCCTTCCGAGTTAGCTTAGTCATTGGAATAGATAATCGTGAAAAATTTCTAACAAACCTTCGGTAATAGCCCGCCAAAACAAGGAAGCTACGAATCTCGGTTACATCTGTGGGTCTTGGCCATTCTTCCACAACTTTTGTTTTTGTAGGATCAATAGTTATTCCATCTTTAGAAACAATGTGCCCAAGGAAAGAAATTTGTTGCAACCAAAACTCACACTTGCTGAATTTTCCATACAGTTTCTTTTCTTTTAAGGTTTGTAAGATAACCCTTAAATGTTTTCATGCTCCTCTTTACTTTTAGAAAACACCAAAATGTCATCAATGAAAACCACCACAAACTTATCCAAGAACTCATGGAAAATTCTATTCATTAAGTCCATGAATACAGTAGGTGCATTGGTTAGCCCAAAAGGCATTACTACAAATTCATAATGGCCATATCTCTTACGGAACGCGGTCTTCGGAATATATTCCTCCATTACATCCAGCTGATGGTACCCCGATCTCAAGTCAATCTTTGAAAAAAACTGAGCTCCCTGGAGCTGATTAAACAAATCATCGATATGAGGCAAAGGATATTTGTTCTTAACAGTGATATTATTCAAGGCTCTATAAACAATGCAAAGTCTCATAGAACCATCTTTCTTTTTAAAAAATAAAACAGGAGCACCCCATGGTGATGTGCTAGGTCTAATGAAAACTTTCTCTAATAAATCTTGCAATTGCTCCTTCAACTCTAAAAGTTCAATTTGTGCCATTCGATAAGGGGGTTTTGAAATTGGCTTAGCATCAGGAACTAAGTCAACAGTAAACTCAACTTCCCGATCTGGTATTATTCCAGGAAACTCATCAGGAAAAACATCAGGATACTCATTTACCACTGGCACATCATTAATCTGAACAGTTCCTTTATTTTCAACGACGTGTGCAAGGTAACATTCATTTCCATCTTTTACAAGTTTATCGGCCTCTTGATATGTTATCAAAAGTAAGGGTTCATTCTTGTAAACAAACTGAAAGTCTTTCTGAAAAGAAACTTCTTTAGCTCTACAGTCAATCTTAGCATGGTAAATAGAGAGCCAATCCATACCCAGGATAACATCAAACTCTATTAGAGGTAGAACAATAAGGTTTGCAAGTAGGTTCTTTCCACAGATAAGGATAGGAAGATTCTTATAAATTCTTTTTGCCTCGACACTTCCCTCAGGTGTTTTTACCAAAAGTTCAGGAGTCATTTCTTGAGATGGTATTCCCATTTTACTAGAAAAGGTTTCAGAGATGAAAGAATGTGTAGACCCCGAATCAAACAACACACTGGCATAATCTGAAAAAACAAACAAAGTACCTGATACAACTTCATTTGAAGGCCCGACATCTGCTGAAGTAGTTGCAAAGGATTTCACCACCCCTTTCTGCTTGTAGTCTAACTGCTTCCCATCACTCAAGCTCCTTGTTGGACACTCGTTTGCATAGTGACCCATCTCATTGCACTTATAACATTTCACTAACTGTAAATCAAATTTGTTCTTACCTTCACCTTGATCCTTTTCAGTGCAATCACGAGCCTTATTTCCCATCTTACCACATCGGTAACACTTCCTAGAATTCAGAAGACATTCCCCAGCATGCCTTTTGCCACATTTATCACAAACTGGAATCTTAGTTCTCTTACTATTAGACTTCTTTGAAAAATTCTTACCTTTCTCCTGCCACCTCGGTCTCTTCTTCTGCTAGTTGTTATAGAACACTTGGTCATCGGCAAACTCCATTTCCACCTTCTCAGAACATCGAACAAGCTTTTCATAACTTTTAAACTCACGAGAAGCTAATGCCCTTCGATATTTTGGCTTTAATCCTGAGTAAAACCGATTGATTTTACTATCAAGGTCTCGGATAAAATTTGGAGCATACCTTGCCAATCGAGTGAACCTTTCTTCATAGGCAGCCACTGAGTCTTCCTCTTACCTCAATTCCAAGAATTGCTTTTCCATCCTAAGTCGAACAGCCTTAGGAAAATACTTCTCAAGAAACATACCTTTGAATTCATCCCAGTAAAGAGCATCAATCTCATCGGCGTCCCTGATATTTTTAACCATAGACCACCACTGATCTGCTTCACCCTCCAAACGGTAAATAGCAAGACTAACCTTTTGATTGTCTGAACACCTCATGACATCAAAAATCTTCTCCAGTGCTTTAATCCACCCTTCAGCTAGCACAGGGTCAGATGATCCTCTGAATGATGGGGGATGTTGCCTCATGAAATGTTCCACCACTGACATGTTCCTCTGCGGTTGACCTGGCTGATCTCGTGCATGGATACCACCACCATTTATCGCTTGAGTCAACTGCGCCATTACTGCCACAAACTGTTCAGTTCCAATTCCGACCATTTCTGGATGCTAATTCGGAAGGTTATTTCCTTCTGTATGCCTTCCTAGCACAGCTTCCCTGTTTCCTCTGCGGAAAACCATTCTGAACAAACATGTCTTAGATGAAACAACATGGTAATCTTTAAATGCTATATCATTTCGAAAAAAATATTTTTGGATAATCATTTAATAGAATTCTAACTCCTAAAGTTATCTAAACCGACCTTTGATACCAACTATAAGGCCCCAGCCTTAAACCTTACTTAATCTTGAGTTATTACAAGATTACACATTGAGGATCTTTTCAGGTTTAGAGTTTTAGAGAATTAGATCATAAAACTTGCCTTACATTCCACATATAAACAAAGAGGTTACATAAATATATTATTCTTCATTCCCATCAATGGAAACACATATAAAATAAAACAAGGATTATTTGTTGACACATCCTTGACTCTATCATCTTATCATGTACCTTTCCCTTGACCTGTGAAAAACATTTCAAAAACATGGGATGAGCATAAAAACTCAGTATGGGTTATAAAAAAAACATGGAAAGGAAACAAGAGTTCATATATACATAAGAATGAAATCATACTTTACCCATAAAACATAGGCACTTTAACATACCTCATAATATCATGAATAAATCATAGAAATCATAATACATAACGGTAACTTGAGGCATTCATAACATTCTTACGTAGGGAGTAACCCTCTTGGTTACGTTTGGAATACCCATCACAGTATATTCCCTAAAATCTCTTCGGAGAAACCTTAACGTTTCACTCCTTCGCATTACCCAATGCATTGGAGAGCTATAACGGGCTCACCCGCCCTTAGTTTATCACGGAGCCACCCGTCTTCATAATAATTCCCAAGAACCATAACATAATCATATCACATAAAACATGAATAATGGAAACATAACATTCCCACATTTCAATCACGAGATATCAATACAACACATTTATATAATAAAAACATTATGAAAACCATTTTCAATACCAAAGTAAAACATGGTATTTATTTTTCTTTTAAAACAAAAAGGTATGGCTTGTAGAGGAAGCCGAAACTCAAATAACGGTTACGACGGCGGAGAAGTCGTTGTCGCCGCATACGTACGACAAAAACATTCCCTTTTGTCGTTTAGTAAATGCTTCGTATAAAAAATATTCCTTTTGAATAAACGTAAAAGTCAAAGGGGTTTATACACCGTATAAAAGAAAGTTGTGTATAAAATAAAATATGCCTCAATGAAAGGAGATTGAGACGAAGTCCCATACCTCGTATCCGACTTGACACGACCGTTATTTAAACTCCTGAATAATAAACTTGAGTTAATCTCTACTTGATTATGAATCTTTTTCATGTTCATTATTCCTTTTATACCATTTTATGAACATCATGTAATCATTTAAGTTAATAATGTTCATTTTGTCGGTATTTGGTTCTTATGTCAAAAATAGACTTCCTATACTTACATGTTGTTAATTTGGTCAAAGGTTCATTATACCAGAATGATATTCATGATGTAGATATCATATATGTCATATATATCCAGTACCTACATTCATTTATAATATTACATCACATTTAGAGGTAAGAAATGAAATGCACCGTTCATGGAGACGGTAAGCCGTACGTACGCATGAACGCTACTTCCATTTCTATTTCATATTTTCTGGAATGGAATCATAATGATATAAGAGTATATTATAATTCCAGTATAATAACATATATAATATCATTAACTTTATCCTTTACACATCCCACATATGGTATTAACGAATCAGATCACTTTCAGGGGGCGGTAGTCCGCACTTCCTAAAATGAAGATATCGTGTTTTACCCATAATGGAAACCATAAAGGTATGCCCAAAATAAAAAAAACAGAAGCTTAAGGAAAACATAAACTTATTATATATCATATATAAAAATAGTGACATCATAATGGACACCTTTGAAGGTGTTAAATGAGTGTTGAACAATCATCGTTTCGGGAGGCAGAATTTCACCATCCACGGAAACCTTATGTTCTTTAACCATTTGATGTAGTTGTGTGAGATTGTAGCTCAAATAAATCTTATAACAACATCCTAGTATATTGAAGATACTGTTGTTGTTACAAAATAAGTAAATAAAAAGAGTTTATGGGGTTGGAGAAGCAAAATAAAACAAATGAACATGAGAGAATGAATTACCTTGAAAAGTGTAACTCCTTTTGAGTTGAGCCTAAAGGCTTCCTTTGAAAGGCTCCTGCCCAAAGGGAATCCTCTAGGATGAGGAGAGGGATGTGGAGAGAGGAAATGGGCAGGGGTTGGCCGAGCCAAAGGCTTGAAGAGTGTGTGAAATGAGGAAGAGGTGGGGGCCTTTTATAAGGGGAGAGGAGGGGCACTTTTGGAAAGTAAAGAAACATTACTTTATTTGAAAATGTGTTTCGGTTTTAAAAGGTCCCACATTGATGGAATTCGTGGATAAGGTGATAAGGGTTCGAAATCCACTCATCCAATTGGGTTTGGACATGTGTAGTACATAGATTTTACATTATCTTTCTATTTTATTTAAATTGTCAAATAATGATGTCATCGCTGCATCATTATTATGTCATAAATAATTTAATTTATTTAATGTCTAAAAATTATAAAAAAAACTACAATGATATAGGAAATCGTTTTAGCTTTCCAATGACTATTTATAATCAAAATTTGGACATGTATAACCCCACTTAAAAATTGTTTTCGTAAACCATATTATGTTTGTGTCATTTTCACTTTAACATTAAATAAAAATATATTATTGTCATTTTCCAACTAAAGTGGATCCTTGGGGTCCCAAAGTTAGGCCATGGCTTGTCTTGGTCGTCCATGACACAAACAATGAGTTTGGGACATGTTTCTAGGTCATTTAATATTATTAAAGTATTATTTATACCTTAAACTACACTAATTACCACTAATCGTGATTAAAGACTTAATAAGTTACTATTCACCAAAAAATTATTTTTATCCCATTGAACCACATTTTACTTCTTAATGACAACCATGTATGTCGGATTTTCAAAATTAAATACACATTAGTGGTAAACTTTCATTTAACTGAAAAAAACAGTTTGCTTGATTACCACTTAGTGGTTTCACTATTCATCAAAAATTGAAGTTTTTCAGAAAATTACCAAAAATTCACCCTAAGCTATATTTGATATTCCGAATTAAAAAATGAAGTCTATTTTACAAAATTCAAATCATATAAGTCACATTAATTAATTTAATAATTAATTCCCGCTGCCAGGGCAAATAGCGTGTTTTTACAAAACAATATGTATCAAAAGATTGACACCAGTTTAAGTCTAATTCCAAAGTGAAATTGATTCCAATGACCACCATTGGATAAATTAGTAAAAATATATTCTAATTTCACTTCAAAACAAATTCAAAACATAATCTAATCATATAAATAAATTAGATTAAAAAGCAGTTTTGATGTAAAATGCAGTATTTTTCACTATTCATTAAAAAATGAACATTGTCAGAAAAATACCAAAAATTCACACAAGGTAAATTTTGATGTCCCAATCATAAAGGATAAGTTTATTTTGACAAATATAGTTTATAAAATTGTTAAAATATAGATTCAAAAATGGTTTGCCATCAAAAGGCAGTAAAACAATCTTTTAAGAATATTAGTGTATTTCATGCATAAGATTGTATTTATTTTCATTTTAAGCCTCTATAACACTATCTTAATCATTAATAGACATAGATAAAAATATCTATTATTCATTACTTACTTGGGATGATACAATAATACCACTATTACTAATGATAAACCATTAGTATAAACGTTTAACAATTATTTATAATGTCATTTTACCATGATTTTGAGGATATAGTAAACTATTGCCCTAGTTTTTACACCTTCAAACTAGTTTATACTGGTTTTTTGTGCCTTTAAGCAGTGGTTACTAAGTCATTTTGACTGCACCACATGTCAGATTGATGTGTTGAATTTTAATACTCATAATAAATTTCTCATCAGTGTATTTATAATTATTTCACATCAATATGATGTCGTTTATTATTGTTTTGACAACTCCACAGACCTTTTACTATTTTAAAACACTAAAAATGTGTTTACAACTATAATAGGAAAAATGTCATTCAAAATTTTGTTTCATAGGTTCTTACATATAAAGATAAATTAAATAGTCATTTTCCATATAATTTCAGGGTAACATGACTTTGTTTTCTTGAATTTTATCCCCAACACTTCTTTTTTATTATTTTTATACCTTATTAAAGAGGTTATTGTGTCATTCTGACCTCACAGCATATCGAATCGACATGTTTTCTACACAAACATGTAAAAAATTATTAAATGGTGGTGTTCCATTGATTTCATGTCAATATGAGATTATATTTTTTTATCATTAAGCCTGTATTTAAGAGTTTTAAAACACTAAAAATGTATTTATGGGCATCGCACGAATGTTGTAATTCGTGTTGGCATGGCGTCGATTCCAAAATATTACAAATCCATAAGTGGTTTTTGTCATATAATAAATTTTGTAATAATTAAATATTTGTTAAAAATTATATTTTTATAAATAATATATTATTAATAAAGTTAATGATTTATCACACCCTACCAAGTACATTATGGTTTCGAAACCTATCTAGTCATCTAGCTTATCGCACCCTTCATACCTAACTTTCTTTATTTTGAATTTTTATATTTATGAACCATTGATTTATTGCGTTATTTCAATTAATGATTTATGAATAGTGTATCCATAATTACGGAACATGAATTCATAAATTGCGAGGACACCATTTTTTTGACGGAATGATAATTTAAAACCCATGGAATATATAATTTTTTTATTCCATAATATTAACTTTTTTTCTAGTTTTTTATACATGTAAAACAATGTTAATCCTAAGATACAACTGAAATCAAGTAACTTTGAGTTACACACAAGAATGTCTTTTACTAAAACACAATATATTTTTTAAATATTTTTGAAATATTTTTATTTAATATCATAAGATATAACTGATCCATTAAATTGTATTTTATGAATATGATTTACTATATTGTGAAAATATATAGTTTAATTCATTTATTAACTATTAGTTATAAATTATTATAGAATCCAATTGAATATATTGCGAATGATTTTATAAAAAATTGTTTTTATGTGCAGTATATGATTTATCATAATATATTAAATTAATTACTATTAGTCAATAATGTTTATAAAATATATATTCTATATATTCTATAAATGTTTTTATAAACATAAAATATTTTTTATATGAATAAAATAATAGTAAAAACAATATTACATATAAAAACCAATTTTTATATATAAATAATTTAAAATCCATTTAATAGAAAATCTATTTTAAATCCACTTGTTACGCTTTTATATATTATATTTTTATATAGTAATATTATTATTTTAAAAATTAATATTAATATTTACTTTGGTAATTTTTTTGTACTTTGCATTATGTTTTATATTTTTATCAACATGGAAAAAAATAATTTTACTCTTAAAAAACAATTTTATCAAAATAATTTAATTTGTTAACATATATTTTTCATTTATTTTAATGTAAAAATAAATTATTTTCTATTAATTTATTCCTATATAGGTCATTTTTTTCAATTCTACATTGAATTTATATATAATAACATGGAAATCCATTTCATATTTAAACATTTATAACTCATTTTCTCACCCCTTCAAAAGGGTTAATTTTAAATTAATTACTAAATATTATATGGTTTCAATTATGTCAAATGGATTCCATATTTATAGTTATTGAAAAAAAATTATTTAAAAATTATTTTTTTATTTTTTTTAATATAAATATAAACCTTATTAGTGTTGTTTATTACCACAATTAAAGGTATATTAGGTAATATAAGGTAAAAATGATATTATAAATATTATTAAATATCCCTAAAAATTGTAACAATTTAATTGTATAAGTGAATTGATTCCAAAATAAACCTGGTTATGAAAAAAATGAGATTCTATAAGCAACTTTCGTATGATTATGACATTTATAATATATTATTTTAAGGAATGTTATGAATGTTATACCCATGTTTTTATTAAATGTATTTCATTTTTTATAGGGGGTCACATAGAATATAATTTAGAATATAAATAATAATTTAAATTATATTAAATGTATCTCAATTATAATAATTATTTTCATATATTTAGAGAATAAATAATTTAAATAAAGGATCACATAATAATGATTTAGTAGTTTTTTAGTTAATATAAATAACAAATAAATGATTTTAGAAATATTACAACAAATATAATTTGAAACAATTAATGATATAAGAAAATTTTATAGATTTATTGGACATTTAAATGATATATTAAATGTTTTGGTTTCAATTTACCAAATTATTTTTCATATTTTTAAAATGAAAAATAATGAATAGTATCAAAATTGACATAAATGATACTTTAAAATAAATATTAATTAATAAAATGATATAAAATTCATAAAAATATAAAACTCAACCAAATAACTATAATAAGGTTATATATGTTATAAATGATAGTTTGTTGGGTTTTTCTCTTTATAGTGACTATGTTTACTCAAATTATTACTATGTTGTGTTGCATCGGCAAGAGGTAAATTTTTTAGCTAAGGGTCAAATCAAAATGATAAGGTTATTATTGTGACCTAAACTACAATGAAATTATTTTTTTGAAATTATTTTTCCAAATACTACTCTTATATTCTATATAACTCACTTTCGATCAATTTTAAATAGTAAAATTATTTATATTAATGTTATATTGTAATGGATTCACATAATAACCCTCTCCTCTCTTATAAAAAAGAACCCACCCTATCAATTTATCACACCAAATTGAGACCTATAGATCAAAAAAACTATGAAAATTTATACTCCCAACATTATGACAATTTTTATGTTGGTCCTGGTATTTTAAAAAGTCCAACCCTAGTGATTTTAGAGGAGATACAAAGGATGACCATTGAATAAGAGGTAATTGTATTTCAAACTCATTGAAGTTATTTTCCTCTTATTATTACTCTCCATCTGTTGTTTATAGATTAAAGTAATAACTCTATTATAATCAACATTTTGTGATGTTATTATGATTATATTAGAACCATATCCATCCTATTATTTTTCATACAAAAACCCATATCATAAGGCATGTGTATGTACAGATTACGGTCTCCACAATGTGGCGTAATTTATTTTTCATCAGCTCATTATTTTTATTGTTATAATGATTAAGATAATTTATATAAATAAAAAATATGAAATTATATTTATTATTGAAAATTAATATAACATCCAATTCCATTACACTTTAATATTAATGTAATGATACCATCAAATGTGCATACGTACAACCTATCATCTCTACAATGTGATGTGATCCATTATCCAAGTTGACCCTTAAAATATTATTTAGAAAATATATATTATAAATGAATACATTAAATAGTAACTTAATAGAAATATGTATATGGTGAAAATATTTCCTATGACTAATAAATGGAACATACATTACAAAACATGGATAATAAAATCAAAGAGTTAACACCCAAAAGGATGGTAATTATGAAGTATTATTAAAAAATGATATAATATGATCATATAAGATATTGTGAATATAAATATGGTTATGTAATAATTTAATAAATTTATTTAACATAATGGTGGATAAGTCTCCCCAAGCTAAATGAATGTACATCATTAGTGTAAATTTATCAATATCATTATTATGAGGGATTATTTATATATAGGTATTTAGTGGGAAATATTAATTAGACATGTTTATATTTTATAAAAATGAATAAAATAAATCCGTACTATTCTTCTACAAATAATTAAAGTCAATATTCACATGCTTTAATTTTTATAAAACATTTTGAATGGAAAGTTTTTTTCATTTTCCTGAAGATTTATTTTATGGCCCTTTATAAAAAATATGAATGAAATGTTCTTTTTATATCTTATACGACATGAGTAAGGAATCCGTTACAAAGTAAAAAATTATTTTCACTAAATTAAATTTCTTTTAAAATTGAGAACCCCCATTAAAATTATTTCTATATAAAAATTTTTATTTTGATTAAGAATATTTTAATAATATTATTAGGCCACATTCATCTATGTCAGCATCCTTTGTTGGATTTTATTTCTGATTGTGGTTCATTTCTTATGATACAGTGTAATATATTGCATTTAAGGGTTTATGATATTTTAATAATGAATGAACTATTTTTATACCATTTATAATGTATGGTTAATTTTTTAATATTTTGAATGTTTGTTTTAATAAGAAATTTGACGTTGTCTATGTTACACACTTTTCATATGAGAAATGAATAATATATAGTAAGTGACAGGTGGGGACCGCAATACCCCCACTATGCATCATTAGGCATCATTATACAATCTAGTTTGGGATATTACCCATTTATGTATGGTGTCTTGTCTGAACCCTTTATTATATTTTTATGATGTCTGGAATTACAAATTATCCCATTATGAAATTAGTTATCGATATTATATGACATTTTTTGACTAGTACAATATAAATGTGAATGTTTTTAAAGAATTATTGATTTATTCATGTCATATTATGCTTAGTAGTATGTTTATGTGTATTATGTTTCAACTAGAGTTCATTGTTTATGTGTTATTGTAATTTACTCAGAATAGATTCCCTCGTATTCTTGCCCTTACTAAGAATATTACATTACCCCTTTATTTTGTTTTATTTTCCATGATGCTAATATATGTATTATAACTCAAATGTAGGGTTATTTATTAATATTGATGGATTTATTAAAGGGATTTCTGTATTTTATTTATAACATTAATAGGAATATAAGGTTATTGCATGTTATATATTTTCCAATAATTCTATGTTGATCAGTCCTTTGGGATTCGAAAATTATACTAATGAAAATGTAATATATTATGCAACTATATCTAAAATAATGATGTTGGTGTATTACATATTGAGATAATTTATCATTTTTGAATAAGAAAATAAAATATTTTTTTTAAAAAAATGTTAGAAAATTATAAAATTGATAATATATATAAAATCATATAATCCTTGAAAATTTTAATTTGTAAGAAAGTATTTTTTCACATTTTTACTACTCAAATGTTATAAAAGTTTAATAGTAAATATGATTCTATAAAATATCACTACTAAATATAGTAAATTATTTTATATCAACATTACCTATAATGTTCCAACTTCCAACCATTTTAGAATTTATTCCCAAGGATTTAATTATTTAATTAAACAAGTGGAGACACCTTTATCTCAGAGAATTTTCAGATTCCCATGTTTCATCTTCAACCATATGGTTTTTCAAGAAAATCAGTAACCTAGTTATATATTTTTTTACAATATAACGTTTCTATAAATTCATGAATATGAATTGTATGTTCCAAATAATAATAATTCTCTCACAATCGATGTACATTAGGGATCAAAATAAGAGATGAACCAAATATATAATTTCATAACACTGAAACATGGAAAATTTTGTGTAACTAGGAAAAACATAAAGACAAGGAATCTTAGTATGTAGTTGAACCAAATTAGTTCATGATTTCATATGGACCCATATATCATATATATAACATTTTATTTTAATGAACACACTCAAAAACATTAAATGTAGAAACAAAAAAACAAAATATTACCTACATTGAATGAATATTCATTCATCTTATTATCCATTGATATTTGCTATCTCTTATGAGTCGTCATCATAAGTGGTTGATTTACATTAAACCTATAAATGATACATCAATATATTTTAATAAAAGCTATTATTGTATGAAAAATCACCCAATGAAATATGTCAATATCCAAATAACTAGAAATTCATTGAATAATAATAATGAATATTTTCGAAGGTATTATTTTTTTCATTCTAGTTATGATTTATAATGAGTTTTGAAAGGTTTTAGTAAAATTAAATTTGTTAATAAATGCCTTTTGATGACAATTTCTAAATTTACTATTGAATGGAGGTTCAGGATTAGATATAATTTAGAGAGGACCCCCATGTTGTCTAACTTTCTCATTATGATACACTCAATAATGTTTATCCAAATACATATTAACGTTAGTTGGAAGGTGTTTTAACGATTTATTTTATTGATAAAAAATAATACATGTCACATTATTAACTCATCACATCTTCTGAAATCCAACTATCAAATCAATTAGAAAATTTTACCATTTCCTCTTTTGAATTGGAAATACTAAATAATACCCTATATATATATTTATTATTTATTAACCTACTCAAAGATCAAACATTTCTTCATAATGATTGCAAGATCACCTTTCATTCTCTACTACCTATAACACTGCAAAATATTTCCTAACATATTTGTGCATATTGGATGAATAAAAAACATGGGATTTCAACATCACTCATCAAATATTTCTTCACAAGGCAATCCTAAGGAACACATTATCTCTTTCAAAATCTCAAAAAACCTACATTGATAATAGTAAATTATTTAATATTACACTTCCTAACCAATCCTACAATTTTTCATTACTCATAGTCTTCTTTCTATGTATGATTAATTCATTGTAGCAATGATGACTATACTTAATCCTGAAACAAATCATAATATGATCATACATCAACATCTTCTTTGATGGAATTACCATATAAATTACCCTATGGTTTGTGTCCCAAACATAAAATGGTAAATAAAATATTATATTTTCAACTCAAAGCATCAAATCCTTTTTTTCAATATATGGATGTTAATGAATCATTCAGTAAAAATCCATAATTTTTTAGATATATATTATCTTCTTTATATTCAAACCTTTATGATTTAGAATATACATCAAAAAATTATTTTTATTATTATATTTCACACTTTACTTCATATAAATGATTACTTTGATTTTTTAATTTCCAAACCATATAAGTTAAATATGGAAAATTTGTAGGATTATTTAACTTGCAAGGTTTTAGTTTCCATGAACCATAGGTAATTACCTATTTATTAGGCATTAAATATCCAACATGTCTATTCAAAAAGTAATCATTATAGATATATACTTCAATTTGTATAGATGGTACGATCAAAAATGGTTGATTCACCAATAATCATTTTAGATCCATAAATATCATCACATTCTATTTTCATGAATAATTTAACTACCTTTAGAATTAACACAGTATTTTTGAAATATACCAGTGAAATTTATTTAATAAATCATTGGTAGAATCCTCATAAATGTTGAAGTCAATAAACCCCTATGAAATTTTATGTTATTGTCCATTATTCTTTAAAATTATTCATTATATTATTTATTTTTATTCTGTTGTAGAAATAATATTACTAGGAATACTAATTTTTTATAAAAAAAATTTACACATACTTACTTATCAATATAGTTTATTTTATTTTATTATTTTTTAAAAAAATTAGTTAATCATTATTATTTATAGAACATAAGAATATATCATCAAAAAACACAATCCCAAACTTATCAAATTATTCCTGGAAGAATATATTGATATGGTCCATAAATTTGTTTGGTGTATTAAATAGCCCAAAGGGAATAACTACAATCATGTAATTACCTCATCATGTTTGAAATACATTCATAGTTATAAGATTATTCTTAATTAAAAACAAATGGTACCTTGACCTAAGTTCAATATTCAAAATATTCCTCCATACCAAGAGAAAAAAAATAATTGATATGAGAAAAATAATATTTTTTCATAACATAGAAGTTATTAAATGATCTATAATCATTACAAATCCTTATGGAACCATCATTATTTTTATAAAAAAATTGCGTTCACTCCAATGTAACGTTTCTGGAAAAATAAATTCATTTTCTATGAACTCATATAATTTATATATCTATTCCAAATACTTTATATGTATTATTCGATAAGTGGGTTTCAAAATGGTCTTAGTATTATATATTAAGTCAGTATTTAATTCAAATTTCTGAATTAGGTTTAAATCTATGAAAATTATTAGGATAAAATTCTATATATTCATTTATTATAATCACAACTCTAATTTTTGAATGTTTCTTTAAATTCAACAACATGTGATATTTTATATTTGCATCCATTTTAAATCAATTTCTCATCATCATAGTATGTTATAAAATGTATAAAATCCTTAAAAAAATATTCCTGGTTTAATAATATATCATATAGTGATAAACTAATAAACAAATCCATTTCAAAAAAATATCAACCTCTACAATAGATAGTTCAAGTGTATTTTTATGTATGACCATCCCACTAATATAAAATTGAAGATTCTTATAATTATTAGTTTTTTTAGTACTTATATGCAATGTTTTATGAAATGTTATATCATAATTAATGAGGTGATTCACTAAATTTACAGTAATTTTTATAAACAAATTGAAATAATTGGAACAACTATAGTCAAACATGGTCTTTTTTTAATTTAAATAAACATTTAATATACTAATCACAACATCATTACATATCCCTACATCAATTGTAGTAGTATGAAAATATTTTTTGACACATTTTTTATTTCGTTTTGAATGATTTTCATTATGAATTAAAATATTCATAAACATATCATCAAAATGAACCATATCATTATTAACTAATATATCACCTTGATGGATTGATATAAGATGGGAACATGATTATGTAACCTTTAGATTACATTAATGATTTATACCCAATTTACTATCATCCACGCTTTTTAATGTTCTGGTTTTCATGGAATTCATCATAATTTGGGAAATCTATTTATAACTTATTGGAACACAAAACTTGTTTCTCAGAACTTATTAATTTGTCAGAGGATAATTCATTTTGGTATCCTTATTTCAAAAAAGAGTAAAACCATTTTATCTTAATACAAATATCTAATATTAAATATGGTCCATACCTACCCATCATTTTAATATTTTCATTATACACATAAAATTTTTTTGATATTTTTAATCAATTCTATTAATTGATTATTCAACCAACTCTAAAAAACTTTAATGAAAAATATCTCAAGAATAATATTTTTATATGTTTACCATTACATTGAATGATGATAATCTCTAAATTTAGTATACTTTTGCCAAAGATAATTATAGATTAGTTTCACCATTAAGATGATTAATTTCACGAGATACATTTGGATGTTCTAAAAACCCCATGAGGTAAAATGTCTTATCAGGTGCATTGATAGACATTTTGTATAATAATGGTTTAGAATATTGACTAATTTATAGAGGATGTTTTCTCATAAAATTATATATGATCATAATATTCCTATATGGTATATCTACTTTCACTATATCATGGGTGACACCACCCTATTTAAAATACATCAACTCATCTATCACCATAAAAAAATTTACAATTCAATTTCTTCCTATTCTATGTTTCTTTTTTATAAGTAGGAATCCTATTGGTTCTTTTATACTATACTATTCGTGTTTCCTCTTAGGAAAAAAATTCTAAAGAAAAATTGGTTCTAATTAACAAATATTGTAATCAAAAAAATTATTATCCTTTAAAATTAAAAATAAATATAAATATTTTATGTAAATTATATTTTCATAATTTAACACATAAAACTATCTAAAACATTATATAACACCAACAGTAAAGAACCCTTCTTAAATAATAAATATTCTATTGAATTTAAACTACAATATCATATTATTTAATTCCAAATGTATATTTAGGATTATTTTTTTTAAATAGATATTTTATAAATATTATATAATAATAAAATATAATAAAATGTGTAAATATCTTCTAATATCATTTTTTGTCACAAATTGTTTTTCCAAAAGAAATATATTTTATTTTCAAGGAATATATTACAATATTTGATAAGGAACTGATTATATTCTCAAATAATATTTATACCTCTATGAAAAACGTTTTAAAACATTGGATGTGGACGTGAGGATCTGTATTAAACATTAAAATATTAAATACATTAGTCTAGTAAAAAAAATGAAAACCCATGAAACACCATATCTTATAACCATAAATATTATATTAAACTAGAATAATTTATGAAAAATATCATTATATTCACTTTTAAAATTAATTGATTTTCATGAAATCTCATTATATGTCATTTATAATCAATGTTGGTGGCTTGGTAAATCATCATCATAGATCCCTTAAAAACTGATTATTCTTGTTATAACCATTTTTCCAACATCATATATAAATTTCTTAAGAAGAAAAATAATTACCCATTTAATTATAGTTCTATATATCTTATCACATCATATAAGGTACAGTGGGGCCATTAATGAGCTATAATGGGGCTCCAAACATTCTATACACTATCTAAGGGCTATATTAAAAATAAAAACATTAGAATACTCTGTTAAAGTCAAGAACAAACCATATTTGGAAATCAAAATACTATATTCATTTAAAACACATTTTCAATACATAAATACAGATATAAATTAAAAGATAGATATTTTTAATGAAGAAATTTTAATAATAGTAATGTGATCCAACCATCATATAATTGATATGGAAATAAAAATGTCATTGTCTCCATATATTTTAAAATATTACATTCTTTTAATATTTTTTATATAATTTCAAAACATTACACAAAAATTTTCATCATTAGAAAAATATTAAATGAAAATGATTAAAATTAACCATTTAATACTTTTTTTATATTATTGTCCATTAAAAATACTTTTAAAAATAATAATATGGAAGATAATGATTTTTAAAATTTCTATTCTACCATTTGAAATGTGGTTTTAAATTAATTTGTCTATTACGTTGATTATATATCACCATTTATGGTTTTTATCATCCTAAATTGTAAATTTATGTTCATTATTTACTATAATTAGAATCCTTTTCATTTTTTTATTTATTATATTTATTACCATGTTATAAAATTTACATAAACAATTATTTTCTCATTATATGTTTTGATGATATTTAGTTCATAAGTCCGAAATGAGTATAGTAAGACGAAAATGGAAAAAATATTCATCATTCCATCATATATAGTTTAGTAATAATGAAATAATTAAAATTTTATTAATTAATGTTACATTAAATACAACCCTTAAATAGGGTTACGAAAAATGATATATGTTACAATCATTGATATAGTGGGTCATATGTTTTCTTGATTAACATTTAATTTCTTCGATGATAAAAATAAAATAAGGTAAATATTATTTTACATTTTCCAAATAAATTTAAAATAATATAAATCATATTATGTCTATAAATATATGGATACAAGTCATCTATGTTATGTAGGGATGAAAAATGATTCCCATTTCTTCATAAATATTATATTTTTCAGGTACATGAAAAACAAGTGTTCAATTTTTATTAATTTTGATGGTAAAATTTAAATAATATATAACCATTTAATAATTTTACTTTTAAATTAACATATTAAATAAAAATAAATCCCATAATTATTATCTATCCACAAGAGATGGTGATGGAAAACGATTTATATTGGTTCAAAAATCGGTAGTCATCCATACACATTAATGAGGGTTTCATTTAGGATTTGATGAAAAAAGAAAAGGATATATATTTTTTTGTTAAAATAAAAAAAACTATGTATATGGAAAAAAATTATTATTTTTAAATAAACTTGAATTAGTGTTCATTTAAAATAAGGGGTAGAAATAAAACAAACACATGGTTAAAAATTATACCACTTCTTTAGACAACCTCTTGAGATTTACACCAATAGAATACTTTTGATAGATTTATCTCCAAAAATATAATATTATTTGATGAATGATGTAATTAAGTTATATATTTGTTAATGCGTTAGAAAAAGGTTTCTATGTATCTTTAAATAAGAAAAAAGGGCATCCTTAATATGAAATTCGTGGAGAAATCTTGGAACCTGTTAAAATATTAAATTAAGATAAATAAATATTCAATTCTAAAGGTATCAAAATTAATTTATATAGATAAAAATATGAGTGTCAAAGTATTATTTTTAAATAAAAAAGTATAAATTTTTCATCTTTTTTACCCATATTTTTTTTGTTTTTACCCCTCACTATATATTTTTATGCTTTCCATGAATAAACATATTTTTTCTTTTTGAGGATTATGATATTAGGTATAAAATTAAAAATTCGCACTAATAGACTACATATGATATTATAATAAATTTTATAGTAATATTATTATTTTTTAATATTTTTATGAATTTTAAATAATTTAATAAAATAATATTTATTATAATATATTAATAATTTAAAAAATTAAAACTATTCATTACATTGATTTTAAAAACATTAATTAAAAAAGTATAATATGATAAATATATTATAATACATTACAAAAATTAAATTTTAATCTATATAATTCATATACTACGTTAATTATATAATATTTTTATAATTTTAAAAATATTAATATCATTTATTCTATTTTTTAACTAATTGATAAATTATTGCATCAGTATTCTTTAAATATTTAAGAAATAAAAGTTTCAGTATAATTATAATTAAGCCACCATTATTAATATATTCTATTATTTTTCTTAATAATATTTATAATTTAATATATCATCAGATTATCCATTTGATAAAAATATCATATTTATTAGAAATAATTGTTTGACATTTTTGACATTTCAGTATATAAAATGTTATAATGTTTATAATAACATCAAAATTAAAATAGGATGTAATATGTTATACCTTGGGATGACTATGTAAGATATATAATTATTAAATAAAATTTAAATATGTGTTAAGGTAATTTTATAGTAAATATAATATCAATTTTGAACGTTAATTACCATATTTACCAATTAACGTGGTTTAAAAATTTACTAAGGATATTATTCACGTTAATAAAAAATAAAAAGGGTATATTTACGAAATATAGTCAAAACTGATTCAAAATATAGAATCAATTTTTCATAATTAAAAAGACATAATGTATTAATTTAATTTCATATTATATAAATAATCATTGAAAATCATTTTATTATATATTTAATTTTTTGAGTATAAAATTATTTTATACTAAATACTATACAAAAATTTTCATCCATAGTCTAAAATTTGATTTTTAATCATAAGGACCTAATTTAATTTTACAACAAATCTCTAATAAAATCTTAATTTGTAAATACTCAAAAATTAAAAAAACATGTCAATTATTTATACTTTTCACTTTTAATTGAGAAAATAATATTTACAAAAAAATTCATCATAATATAATTTTCACATGATAAATATAAAATGATTTTATTTATAATAAAATTAATAAAAAATAGTTTTTTAATTTAACTTTTAAATAAAACCATATAATGCATGAATATTTAATATTTATATAAAGAATAAATTTTTTAATTTAGAAAAAAATCATATAAAATTTCGTTAATGAATATGACTACATAAAATTTAACAAATGAATATATGAGAAAAACATTATTTCCATATTACCGGTGTTATTACAGTATTTTTATTTTTTGGTTCCATGTGATAACTATCCCTCTAGTAGGGATTACATTACAATATATTAGAACATAGGGCTGTTTTTTGAAACCATGAGATGTCTACCCTTATAGTGTCAGTATGATATTTTTATATATGGATAGTTGGGATCGTCTTATTTAGAGTTTAGAGTTTTTAATGGTATTAATAAATGAATGGCTGTTTTCAAATATGATTATATGGATTTCATATAACATTGAAATGATCACTTCCTTTTGATATATCATGTGAAGACCAGGTTTTCTATGAATGATGCCAAGGTAATAAATTGTAATATTTTTCAATTAGGCACCCAATAAATTCCCATAATGTTACATATGATATCTTGTGGGCTTTTTCCTATCATATAAGACAATTAGGGTTATATCGGGTGTTAGAGAGAGGCCTATTAATGTGAAATTAGAATACCATATGTGGTTATTGATTCATTGATAACGATTATATCAATATATATATTTTTTCCCTTTTAAAAAGGAATATATGAAAATTATAAATATATTCGAAATAATGGTATTGTAAATTCTTATTAGTTGGTTATCTGTTTTGTTTCATATTTTTTGGTAGATTAGTTTTAACATCATGTTACAAATAATCTTATTATTTGGAAATTTATTATTATATTATTTTGAATTAATTTGCAGATTCAGTTAAATTGATTTAATTAATAAAATCTATTTGATATTTTCTAAAATTTAATTCTTGGAAAACCTATCTCAAATCATTATTTTCCATAATCCAGAAAATGGGTTTTCATTTGTGTCCATTTTCAATGGTTCAACAAGTGAAAATATATTGGGTTATTTAGATGAAATATGTAAGATATTAATAATATACATTGTTGTGAAATATGCTCATGTACCTCTCTATTTGAATGGATATATGTGTCAGCGGATTTATTCCTTCCCAATTAGAGTGTTTTAAGTGGTTTTGATATATTTATTTCACACAGTTTTCTTCTATATTTCCCAACAACCATGTTATTTTATATTATTTTTATCTTGATTGATTCATTAGAATATTTGAGTTCTTGATACTATTATTATTATTATTATTAAAATTTTCATTTATTTATTATTAATGTTTGGGGAAATCATTACAATAGATTTATATCTATATTCTGGGTTCTTGTCACTAGATTATGGGAATCAGGAATGTTCTATGTAGCATTCCATGTATTAATCATGTGGCATGATAGAGTACTTTCATAGTTATTTCACTGTGAAATTTTATCATATGGAATATTTTGAAACATGTGCATACATTTTTTCTATGAATTAATGTACTTTTTAAAATCATATTTTATAAAACCATATTGGGATGATGCGATTACTTTCAATATTTTATTAAAAAACAAATGATGTTGTTGGATTTGATATATAGAGATATTGGGTTTTCAGTTTTATAATTTTTTATATTTTACTCAAGGAAATTGACATATACCTATTATCTATATTATATTTATAATATATAATTTTCATTTATTTAAATGTTCATATTTAATTGGATTATTTTTTTAGTAATATTTTACTTGAATTGTTGTTACATGTTTTCTAATTTATATTTTTGTGTTCATTTTTTCATTCATTGAAATGAATATTTAATTCAATGATTTGTATGCTTTATTCATCTTAATTTCATATGATAATGAAAATTATTAAGAACACATATTTTAGTTTCATAAATTATAGTTGATTTTTATCTAGATCAAACATACAAATTTATGTGTTATAGTTGAATTATTCTAGTTATAGGGCTTGATATGAATTTGATGGAAGTCAGTAATCTAGACTATTGAAAATAAAAACAATACTTAGATACCATTTAAAGAAAAAAATACATCAAAAATTATTTTATAATGTGGAGTAGGAACATAATGAAAAGGAATTTAAGGGAAAATTTTAAATAGATAATACAATTTTTATGTGTACAACATGTTATATCATGATAGTGAAAACAAACCTCATTTATCAATGGATTATTATTCAATGGATAGTTGTTTCTAGGAAGGCCATAAAATTATTCTATCAGTTTGTGGGTCTTATCATGTCTATCAATCTTATGAATGGTTTATTTTACATTTTATCAATATTAAAAAAAGGTTATGTATGTGCACATATATATTTGGATGTTTCACTAATTTTATTATGTGATGTTGGTAGCTTTTCTAAGGTTAAAATGAAGCATTCCATTTCAAACCATGAAAATAGTGTAATTAAATTTTTTGAAATTTAAAAAAAAATTATTCATAGAATAAGCAACATGTATTATCTATTATTATGGAATGGACGGACAAAATACACCTTCCATTAAATGGACATATATGTATTATCATGATTGTGGCTATTTGTGTCGTTTGAAATGGTTTTGTAGAAGAGATGGCAGTGTTAATGGTTATATAAAATATACCCCTTCTAATGATCCTATAATTAAACTAGTGTTTTTTTCATAGTGTTATGACCAAGTGAGTTTATCTTTTATGTAATTAGTTTCCCTTGATACCATTATGATATCACGAGTTTTTTTTTGGAGTATTATTGGTGGCGCTTAAAGCATATAGTATCATAACTGAATTCTATCTTAGTGTTAATAGAATTTAGTTTAGGGGAGTTTTTTTGTGCTCTTCAACTCAAAATGATTTCTAGTATATTGATGATGATAATTTATAAGTGGTTTTATATATAAAATTTAGTTTAATTGTGTAGAGAATAAACTATATTGTTTCTTACATGTGAAACTTGTGTGTCTTCTTTAATATATTTTAAATTTATTTTAATTTTATCAAAATATGTGATAATATTTTTTGGACAATTATTCTTGTGTAATTTATATGGTTTATCATGTTTGGTGATTATTTGGTTTTATTGGTATATTGATGATTGTGATTTGTTTCTATTATGTATTGAATGATCTATTATCCATTTTGTAGAGGGGTATCTGTTAGGGAGTATTAATTGGATATTTTTATCATTATTGAGTTTTTCATCAGATAGTTCTTCTAGAGATCATGTTAGATTCTATGAGCACATATATTATATAGAATGCTACCATGACAGGGAGACCACTATTCATTATATTATCACATCAAAGAGTTTTATCCCCCATTTTGTATCTATAAGAGTTATATATATTGGTATATAATATAATTTGGATTGGTGTGAGGGTTTTTATAGAGTATCTTTTCTTGTTTTTCATATTGAGCTAAAATTTTATTATTCTATGATCAATCACATTTCATGAATCATTATAGCTACGTATTTTAGATTATGAAGGGATTGTAACTTAAATAATTTTGGGTTTTTTTAACTTTTTGATTTTATATTGCAGGATCAGGTTGTTTTGGTTAGATCACAGTGGAATGAATGAGATATATAGTGAATCATTGTGAAACATTGCTAAAGCAAAATTTTAGTTAATTATACGGTAAATCAATGGATTTAATTAATACATATGGAAGGAAAAACACAACTAGTATGATGTGTGTTCATTATAATGGAGCTTATGGACTCCTTCTATACACTAATTTTTTTATCCTCCATAATACTATAATATAGGTATGATTAGAACAAAATGGATAGATCATATACATGGAAACATGGTTTGTATGAATTTTGGGATAAGAAATTCTACTCTATCCGACTCGTTCCGATTTCGAGTCCCAGGAAACCCATTATAATCTTTTTTATTGATTTTGTTTTTGTAACATACTATTCACAAGAATTATTTGGTTGACATGGAGATATCGGTTATGTTATATTGTTTCATAATAAGAACATGAATGGAATTTTTTATTTAAAAAGTAATGGTAAATTAATGGTTAGAATGAAACATTCTTCACATTTTTTTTAAAAAGAATGGATTACAGAATGAATTTTAATATAATAAAATATTTCCATATATAACACAAAATTTCTCCACCGATTTCTTCTAATCTAGATTCCCGGTCTGTCATTATACCTTGAGAAGTAGACACAAAGACAATCCCTATCCTGCCTAAAATTCTAGGAATTTGTTGATAGTTAGAAAAGATTCCTAGACCAGGAAGGCTGATCTGTTTTATGATGTTAATAATAACCTCTCTTTTCCTCTATGTATGACTTTAAATTTTTCTTTTCACTTTTCCTAGGAATGTATTCCACACGAAAAGTGAAAATAAAGCAATTCAAAAGACAAAACATTATTGTTTTTATTCACGCCTAGGATTACATCCTAGATCATTAGAGATGAATCCAAATATGAAGAGAGATACAAATAAAATCACTACGGTGTAAACCAAGAGTTTTAGAGTAAGCATTATGACACAATCTCCACGATCATTTTTGGTGGAGTAATCATGAAACCCACATTATAGGTGACACTCCCTATCATGGTGTTGGCAGTTTCAAATGTTTTAAATGGTATAATAATACAACTGATAATTATAAGTGACTTATTTTTATCGAATTTGGTGTGTTATATATTAATTGGATTATTCTTAATAAATCATTGACTCATTTAATCTTCCAATAATCCGACACAGTTCCTCCTTTACTAAACTATTTCAATCTAGATGATTCTTTAGTGAATTATAGGATACGATAATAATGTTTAGACCACATCCTTTGGTCATCCCTTCAAATCATTATTGATAAGTTTAGTATTTAGTAGTTTTTGGGACTATATGTACATAGGTTCTATTTTATATAGATGGTAATTAGTCTTTTGGATCATAGTTTTATAGATTGATTATTATGGAATTTGTTTATGTTATGTATCCATATCCCACTCCCCCTTTTGCTTGTTGATTATGATTATCTGTTCAATATTTGTAGTGTTTCTGGTAGGAGACCCATTAATCTCCCATTTACACTATATATATTATTACATGAGCTTTTATCAGGGGATATTATTGTTTTATAATGTTTTCTTATTAAATATATCAACTATATGAATTACTATTTATTTTAGGAGGTTTTAAAAAAAAGTGGGAAAGAAGGTTTTCATATGGTCTGATAAAAAAATAGTTTTAATCTAATATTCCTACCTTTTAGTAATTTATTAGAATTTTTGGGTAATTAAAATATAAATTTAACGTTTTTATGATATTTATGTCATCTTTTAGGGGAAAAAATAATTTTTCTATAGGTCTATTTTGTTGTCATTTCTGTGAAATTTATTGAATGACATTTACAAATTGAACAGATAAAATGAATATTAATTTTTTTGTTTACGATAAGAATATTTATTTCCATTATATTTATGGAATGGTTCTACTGAATAAATATGATATTCAATGGAGGAATTGGGAAATAAAAAACTATCAGACATGCATGCTAATATGTAATGGAAACACATGGTTGTTTTTTTATTTCATGGGAAAACTTCAACTGTAGTGTTGATAATTTTTTTATATATTATATATCATGAATATTTTAGATTAGATTACAGAACTATCAATGTATTGGTATTCATTTCAATTTCATATACACAGAATGCAGTGATGTTAAATTATGCATATTGGGTTGTCTGAGTGATATTAATAAATAAATTATTATTCAGAAAATTTATATGGTTAGTTTTTTTCATTAATATAATTAACTCAATTTGTTTTTTATTGTAATTTTATTTTTCAACGAGGTAAGTCTCAGTAATCATGTAGAATTGTGTAAAAATTGGATAATGCTATTGGGACTAGATGGGATATTAATCATCCTTTGGAACATTTAATCTCAGTAATGTAAATAAATGATATATTAGACGATAGGGTTTGTTTAATTATTTAATGGGTTGTTCTGGTATGAAAACATTGCAACATTATTGAGTAATATATCTTTATACATTATTGTTCCACATTAACCTAGGATTCTATGATTAACATAAATTTATATTTTCCACTATATTGTATTTTTGTGTTTCGTTAAATTTTCCTCTTCTATCTACATTTATTGATTTAAAATATTTTAAACTAATTGTTATGAAAAAATTTTAATAGAATTTGAATTGTGTTTTTTTTGATAAAAACCACTTGATTGGAGAATATGGGTGTTAATAGACAAAATGGTTGGATACATTGTTATATCATAAAACATTTAAAGCCATATTATATCGGTATTTTCCAACATACATGGAATGAATATTTTTTTATATTGTTACTATATTAGTCGGTATGTGGTGACCTAATGATTTTTTAATTAAAAAATTTATAAAATTTCTAATATGAATTATTATATTATATAGGAAATAATGTACCTCTCTGCTCGCATTTAATAGATGTGAATTTTAAAATAATATTATTGTCATAAGGAATATATGGTCATCTTATTTTATTTATATCTACTTATTCTCTATTATATCAACCATCATACCTAAATTTAGGAATTCTGTAATTGTGTTTTTTTATTTATTAAAATAATTATAATAGTTTATTTAAATTGAATTTTGTCTCTCCAATACATATTTATTACCATTTTTTTTGATATATAGTTTTTAATGAATTCATTATAATTCATAAATGTATAGTCTTTTCCCATGGGGATATATATTTCACTTTAAAATATCCCACAATATTATAGATTTTAATTTTTAGAGAATAAATGTGGGTTTTTATGGTCGTTACTTGGTTTTCTTAATAATTTCAATCCAATTATCCAAACATAATGATTTACGAAGATTTAGTACATAATTTCATTACATTTTGGACAACCCATGCTCAAAACTATGGTGTGATGTAGGAAAAATAGGTCGTGGTATACAAGGGATATCCCTATATCCCATAACGAACACCACACCCCACACATGGAGTGTGGTTCCTTGCCATGTTATATAGGAATTCCCAATGACTGAAACGTCCTATACAAATAAACTAGTATATCATTTATTATACTAAGATATGAAAAATCACATTTCATTCATTAAACACTAAAAAACTGATTCAAACTCGAAAATAAAGGAAAACAATGTTAAAAACATATAACATAAATCAATGATGTGAAAAATATTGGAAAATCTCTTAAATTTGATAAAATTATACAGTGTATGATCTTCCAGAAATAAATTCTATCTTGATATAATAAGTCTATATATTTCAAGCACAAATTCAACATTAAATAATTTCTTTCTAAATATTTTTTAGGTAATTACCAATTCATGAACCTCTGCCTAAATAGTGTGTCTTACATCAAACATCGCATGACACTCTAATAGGATTTTAATTGGTTAACCATATCTAAAAAACTATTATGATGGGTATATAAGCAATATAATTTCATTTTCTAATGAATGATGAATCAAATTGTAGAATAAATTTATTTTAATTATTTAGGATGAATTTTTAATTTATTTATATTATTAAAATACATCCTACTATAATTTATTTCCACTAAAATTTTATTCTTCAAGAAAAAGATCTAATAATTTTACAAGTTAAAATAATTAATAATATAGATAATTCAATAATGGTTTTCTTAATAATGGGTTTCCAGAGTAGAAAACATCATGATGATATTGAATTATTATTTCATATCATATATAGTGAAATAATATATGTGAAAAATTCATGTTATATAAGTAAGGTGTTGAGACCCGAAGCATGACGTACATGGACATTACATTATTTTTGCGGAATACTTAGTACATTACAAAAAACACCCACACAAGGACTGCAATAGTTTAGTGTCTTTGGAAACATGGAATATAATCTTCTAATCATTGTGAAAGATCTTATCGTCTCCCATAACGATCTTCCCTTTTTTTCTTACCTAAAACCTTTCTTTATATCCTGGGGATAATAAAACATAAATGGGTGAGCTCAAATGCTCAGTAAGGGTAAGAAAAATAAATATCAGTCACATCATATTTATAAGATAATATCTTTTGGAAATCTTAACCTGCAAAAGAGATCACAATTTCATAACATGGGATAAATCATTGTAGTGAAATGTAATCCCAATAATCATAACTTAAAACATGAAACATCGTGGAATACACACATAATTATAGAGAATCATTTATTGTTAGTCAAGACTCATTGGCAAGACTATCTTAGTGGACAAAGTCCCTTTCCGAACCGAGTTCATTCCTCGTTTCAGTCCTGTTTCACTGAACCGGTATAACCTACCGTTCCAGCCATGTCTATCTCATGAGATATAAAATCATTACCCAATGCATTGGAGGGAGATATAGGTCCCACCCATCTCATAATGATAACATTCTTATGTGTGCCACAAAATCAGAAACCATACATCATAGCATAACCCATGTAATAAAAATGGGAATCTTAAACATCATGACATCATAAAACAATTAACATAAGATAAAGGAATTTATAAAAATAATTTCATCACAACATAATCAAATCAATGTAATAATAGGGATAGAACATAACCTTTTACTATCTTATATGGAAAATAATTTTGATAAAACACTTGAACTCCATTCTTGAGGAAAATATCCTTTCCCCTTCAAAAACACTTTTACTTTCTTAACATGTCATACAATTATAAACTAAAAGAAGTTAATTAAAAATAAACTTGAAAACTTGTAATGTAAGCCTCTTGGAAATAATGTTTTAAAAATCCATTCGTGCCGTATAAGTTAAAAAAAACATTCTTCTCGTACTATTGTCGGAAAAGTCAAAAAATTCCTCGTACGAAAAACGACCAAATATTCCTTTCATATCCTTTACTAAAAACTCACCGAAGGGTAAAATTGGATTTAAACAATTTTAGGTGGATGGAAATAATATTACATATTGAGGAAACATGGATGTTGATGATAAAATACAACCCAGTAAATTTCAATGTATAAACAATCTCGGATAGAAATGAGATTGTGATATTTCCCTTACCTTATGTCTGATATGCTTTATACGTATCCGAACCTCCTGTATAATGATTTAAATAATGTCATTAACTTATTAATGAATCATATTAATTGTTATGATATCATATATGGTTCACTTATGACTTTATATTACCCGTTCTTCTGTAAATTCCATGTTAAAGAAGCGTTTTGGGTAAAATCGTTTCATTTATCGTATGTGTTTGGACTTGTTGTTCTTGACATTATTATTATTTATATCATGATTTAAATACTTCCAGAATATAAAAAATTATTTATATGTCATATATATTCAGTATATATATATATAGACAGATAAAGGAAATGAAACACACCGTTCATGGAGACGGTAGTCCGTACGTACGCATGAACGCTGTTTTCCTTTCTTTATTGTCTTGAATGGAAGTAAGTAGATGACATACATACATATATATACATAAATCAAGTAGATTTAAAATTTCATATATTTCATTATTATTCATTATATATACTCTATAATCATTCATGAATGGTTAATGTGGAGAATGAATCTCATCGCGTCGTGGAGACGGTAGTCCGTACGTACGCACGAGCGATGATATCATTCCCATGGTCGTGGAATAGTGTTTAAGTGTATGTATACTATTTCAGTATCAATATAACTTTATAATAATCATATATAGTTACTCATTACACCATTATACCCATACAATTAAGGTGGTGGTGGAAAATAGATTACACCACGGCGTGGAGACGGTATTCTGTACGTACGCACGCGTGGTGATTTCCTTTTTCCGTAGGATGGATAGAAAGTTATTTAGAGTTGATTCATATTTATAATAACATATCAGTATATAAGAAATAATTATGTTATTACTTTATCAGGAAACAACTAAATAAGAAGAAGTTGAAGAAGAATGAATTTGAAAAAGATTGGTAATGGATATTACCTCTTTTTGACGCGCCTTCACTTAAACTCCACGTAAAGAACTAAGGATGGTCTTTGAAGAAGACCAGGACAACTAGGATGATACTGTGGAAGTGGAGAAGATATTTGGTCAGGGGTTGGCAGATCTTGAATGCTTAAATTGGTGTGAGGAGGAGAGGGAGGAGGTGCCCTTTTATAAGGGAGGAGAGGGGCACCTTAGGAAAATCTCAAAATATTAATTTATATTAAGGTCAAATTCGGTTTATACTGGTTTCAAAAGGTCTTATTACGAAGCTAATGTGGGGATGGGTCTAAATCCTATCATCCAATAGGATTTAGACAAGTTTGGGTTATTATTTTAACCTTATCAATTAGATTTAGCTCTAAGTTAAATAATTTAACATTTACCGTGTCTTTTTGTTTTCTTACACTATATGGTTAATAAACTTACCATAACACTCCAAACGAACCTCAAGATTTTTGTTATTAATATATCTATCCTTATTTAAGTCATTGGACCTAACCTTAGATTTTTAGGAATAAAATAACAATTAATAATATAATATTTGTTTTAAAAACTGATTTATGTCAATTTTGACACTATTTGGTACATGATTTTTATGAAATTCATAACAGACTGATATGTTCTAAAAAAGTTACTTAAATCAATAATAACATGTAATATTAACCTAGAAAATTAGTTTAAGTCATAAAAAGTCTCAAATTACATTTATTTGGGCATTTATAACATCAATTATGTAAATATATAATTAATAAGTCAATTACTACATCATCATTGTGTCATAATAAATGATAGTTATTTAATCCCTAAAAATTATAAATAAATTTCTATGATGTTGATAATTGTATTATCTTTCTGTATACTGTTCATATTCTAATTTTCATGAAGTTTATCACTATATTAAAATTATTATACTTATAAGATTTAAGAAAGTGACATGTTGTCACATTCTTTGGTTTTAATAATAATTAATTTATTTTCATGGAAAAAAGTCCATAAAATGAATCTACTCCAACCCTTAGGTTATATGGGTCTAATTTTAGCCATTCAATAGTATTTTTACAAGTTTTTGGGTAATTTTATAATCATATATTTACCCTTAATTACATGATTTACCTTTAACTATAGTAAATAAAATTTACCGTAGTTACTATTCACAATGCCCAAAAATAAAATGTAGCTTATTAACATAATTTGGACCCATTGATACCAAATATGGAATCCATTTTTCCAAATTCAGTACAAAAAAGATGCAGAAATTAAATTAAAATTAATCCCGTTGTCGAAAAAAAACGGGTTTTTCTTTAAAACATTGTAAAAGATTGAATTGATTTAACATACGAATTCAAGGTAAAATCAATGATAATGACATAAATTATATTAAATGGTAAAAATATATTCTATTTATACTTTAAAACCATTCAATATTATAATTTAACCACATAAGATATTACGATGAAAAAAGTTGTTTTTAATTAAAATATAGCGTGTTTTTACTATTCATTAAAATATGAAAGTTATCAGAAAAATATCAAAACTTTATCTAATGTAAGTTATTTTATCCTGACTCAAAATAAGAATTTTATTTTGTCAAATTCAACTTATAAACATGTCAAAAACTAGATTTAAAGTGTGTGTGCCATCAAAAGGCGAAAAAACTGAATTATTTTGAAAAATACTTATTTTACCCGAAAAATGTATTTTCTTCTTATACCAAGTTCTAGAAATGTGTATGATGAATAATAATGTTATAAAATTCAAAATTTAGTTAACACTATTCATAACGGCTAGTTCATAACAATATTATAATAATGTATCGTTGTTTAGTAAAACCCAGTATTGCGTACAAGACACACTATCGAGGAAGGTCGTGATTGCGTGTATTGCAAGCCTTGTCAGGGTTGCGTGTAGTGCACATCTCCTTTGTTGTTTTGTATAACAGAATCCAACCATATTTTATTTATACATTGAATATATATATACACTCAATTTTGCTTAGAATAACTTCTATCAAATGAACTTGAAATTGTGTGTAACAAGAGCCAAGAAAAGTGTTGCGTATACTGTAAGCTAATACAGTGTTGCGTATAGCGCAAGATAATATTGGTGTGTCGTACAATAGAAGATTAAAAATAATGTATCTTATAAAATCTAGGATTGTTACATAAGGTATAACTAAGATATGAATCCTTCATGCATACAAATCAACAGATTTTTATTGGAACCTCTAATCCTTTGATTTCCAAATAATAGATAAAATAAATCATGGGTAATTTGATAAATCACCATTATTATAAAAAAACAATTTTCTATTAATATTATATAACCAATATAGAGAGGCTAATAAATAGTTTCCATTAGTCATGAACATGATGATAAAGGATGACATTGATGACTAGGAATAAGAATAACGAAATGGTAGTTTTTTTTAAAATATTTTCCTCAGACCCTCTGAAAATAATTACATAAGGAATTCCATGAATTGGTGGAAATGGAAAATAAATATGTAATACATTGTGAAATTAAATATGAAATTCATGAGAAAAATGAATCATGAATATTCATTGATTCTAAGGGGTTGATTCGTATTATCATTTGTTTACTCTTACCTCATCTTCATAAGTCTATATGAGTATAAGTCATTGGAAGTTATTAAATGATATAATGGTGTGATATAAATGATAAAATATACTTTTGAGATGTATTTTTGTTTCTGATAATAAATTATTAGCGGATGAAAAATTAACAAAATTTTGAAAAATATACCATAAATGAAATGGAAGAGATGAAAATATAATACTATGCACGAAAAAATTATAAGAAGAATCATAAATTAAATTTTATATGTAAAAATGACATGATTTTCTTATATTGATAATATTTAAATCTTGATCAAATATATTGTGTACAATAATATAGAATAAAAAATAATTTCATTTCAATTGTGATTATGTATTATGTATGACATATAATATAATAATTCATGTATGTGTAGCATCTTAATTTTTGTAATCAACGTCCAAATCATATGACAATTTACAGAATCATTTATTTATCCCATTGTATTCTAAGGAATAAGTACATTTCTTATTAAATAACAATTGATGGTGTGGATGTTTCAAATGACATAGTGATTGGTACACTCTTCTTACACTGAGTGATATAAATTTAATTATCTTATTAATGTTCATTAAAGTGTTTTATTTCCTTAATGTTTTCAATGAATATTAAATTAAACTATAAACTATAATTGGATGTTGTATTAGTTACAATTCCTAGAGGAACATTTCATTCCTCGAGGAGATATGTGGATTCCCCTTTAAACCTTAAATTTTAAAATATCTATACAAATATTTTAGTGAATTGAATGGAGGATTTTGATATAATATTTCGGCTGGATTGGATTTTATTTAATAATACAATGATAAGTAGAATATATTGGTATATTTCACTTGACTTAAAGAAAAATAATAAATTATTTATATATATTAAAGATATCATTGATTGTATATTTTCAAGAAAAACATCATATTTTCTTTTTTATGTATATTATTGGTCATGAAGGTGAATTAAGGGAATATATAAAGATACATGGTGTTACTGTTGTTCTAGAATACATTCAATAATTTCATAAAAAATTAACAATAACTCCCATCAAAATAGAAGTAGAGTAATCATACCTAGATCAATTCCAAAATTTAATACTACATATATATGTGAATATATGAAGTTAAATTAATTAATTAATTAATTATTTGATTAATTGATGATGGGGTTTATTCAGATAAGTGTTTCACCTTATAAAAAACATGTTTTCATTCAAATGAAGAAATATAGAAAAGAGTGGATTTTCATTGATTATATAGAATATAAAGGTATCATACATTAGAAACAAATACCCTAATTAATGTATTTTTAATTTTTTAATAAAAAATTGTGTGGCATAATTATTAACCATGATTAACCACTAGTTATGGTATCATTATATGATCATGAAGAAACATGTTATATTAATGAATGAATTTAAAATTGTATGAATACTACATGCTTTTTATATCAACTTATTGACTAATTCAATTTCTAAATTCATGGATTTATATATATATTCGGAGATAAAAAATCTTCTATAAATATTGTATTAGGTTTTTAAAAATTCATAAGGGCTTTTTAATCATCTAAGGGTTCTGTTTCAAATTCAATGTAAATATATTCTTTTTGATAAATTCAATTAATGTGGGTTCTTTTGATATAAAATATAACTATTTTGAATAATTTTGAAGAGTGAATGATTTTATGTTTATCCCTCAATGTAAAATGTTTAATTAAAATATCCACATAATATAATATTGGTTTGGATTCATATTTTCCTTGGTGTGATAAGAAGCATTTTAATGGTTGTGAAACAAATTTTACGGATTTGTAATTTATTACCCATGTTTATTCGAATGAGTATCATTATTATTTGGAAAATAAAGTATGATTAATATTTCCAAGAACTAAATAATAGGTTGTTCACTATATCTATTCATACATTGCCCTACGATAGTAAATGAGTTTCTATTTATTATAATGTATCATATATAGGGCGTGTATTCATAATCTAGAAAAATGAAAACGTGATTTCATATGCATCTAGACAATTAATACAAAATGAATAGAATTATCAAATTGATTATTAAGAGATAGATATAAATTTAATTCAACAATGATAAATGGAAAAAATATTTCTAAGCGATGTAAAGCACCTATTTGTTTTAAATGATGTAATTCCCTATTGCATATTCTACATGAAACAAATTGTTTAAACAAAACTTATTATATTATTAATATTATTATTTAATCTTGTCTCTAATAACCTATAAATAAACATTAGTAGTATTAATAGGAATGACCATATATTTAATATTTATATTGAAATATAAATAAACTATATAGATAAATAGGCACTAATGTTTTGGAAAAGTCATGAAAATCTTACAAAGATTTTTTTAAAAAAATTTATTCTAATTTATTTTAATGAACAAATAATAAAAGTATTTTGTATTAATTATTTAAATTTTTCATTAAAATTATAATTTTATATCTTAAATCAATATATCATTATTATACTATAGTGATTGTTTGGGATTTTCTAAAATGATTTATTTTTCAAAAAATATTGAAACATTTGAGTTTTTCTTAAAAAATATATTTTATTTTTCAAATTATCATAGATATATTTAGATTTACAATTATTTGATATTAAATTTTGTTCAGTTATATTATTATTAAGAAAATTTATGTCAATTTAATCAATTTCATGTGGAATTTTTTTTTTATATTTTTATGATTATAAAAAATCTCTTATTTTGAAAACAATTTTTTATCAGGTCTCCAGGTTTTATATTTAATTAAAATTGAAAAATTATATGTATATAATTTAATAAAATTTATTCAATATTTTAAATCATCTTATTAAATTCAATATAACGCATAAAACATAAAAAACATTACTAAAAAGTTAAAAAAAATAATTTTCATGGTAAAGGTTAAAAAAATTTAACTGGGGATACACTAAAATTGTAAAGGATAATATAACATAATATAACTTCCAATGACTATTTCATGGACATATAAAGATATAATATCACTAATGGTTCTATAATGATCTGTTTTGTATCTTTGTGACATGATTAAAAAAATGGTATTACTTATTTATTTAAAAAATTAGTTGTATGGCCTCCCCCACAAACTTATAAATGGTCCCCATATCTTATCTTCTGTATAATTAAAATCCTTTTGGTTAATAATTTACCTACAAAAATATATTCCTTTAATACCTCCCCTTTTCATATAGTCCCATTTTTTCATAAATCTTATCTACAAAATATTTAGGGGTAATCCTAATTATGTGGCCTAAAGAAAAGGTATCATTTATAACCAAGCATCTATGTTTAATTTAGTCTTCCACCATAAAAAAATAGAAATCAATCAATATGATATAGAAAATTTGTATCCTACATAAACTATGATGTTATTTTTTTAATATAATAACCTAAATCTATCTCATCTTCCATCAAATGGGATATGAATCCATAGATCTTGTGTATGAAGGACAACTGCCTTGTGAACTAGGGAAATTTGATATCCATCATCACTTAACATAACAATAAATCATGATGTATTTTATTTTTATCTATTATACTAATGAAATAATAATAATTTTAGGGAATTAATTTATAATATACCTTCTCACCTTACCTTCTACTATACAACAATGATGGAGTTCTTCCATTCCGATGAGATCCACCACACGAAGTAACATGATTCATTTTATATTATTGTGTCACTTGGATGGTATATGTGTGTATAATTAATGAAATACATTGATATTCATGATATGAATATCATTATAGAAATATAAAATAAAACATACATTCTATCAATAATAATCCTTTAAAATGGAAATTTTTGACATTAGTATATATGACCTACCATCTACATGACTGTTACAAAGTTCATTTTTCATGATCATAAAACAAGGTAATTATAAAATAGATATTTTATATATAAAAGTTATAATATTATTGTAATATCTAGTATATTATGTCCTATTACATTCCAAAAAATACAATGATATGTTTTTCGATAAGACCATGTTTTTAGAGGTTAAAGAGGGATCACCTAAGATGGAACTTTATTCAATAATAATTACTCACCAATGGTTCTTCATTATGAACTAAAACTAAATCACCAATCGAGACTCATTTTTAAGAAATTTTTACTCCCCAAATGTGACTAATTTTTAACTAATGGGGACTCACCAAAGGTGAATCATTTGGAACTAATGTTGACTAACCAAAAATGGGTCATTTGTAACTAATCGTGACTCACCAATGGTGACTCTTTTAAAACAAAGGATGATTCGTTTTGATCAAACAGGGGATCACCAAATGTGAATTATTTTGAACATAAATTGACTTACCAATTGGGAATCATTTTGAACAAATATGGACTCAACAACGATGACTCATATTTAACCAATGGTTTTCATATGAATCTAATAACGACTCACTAATGGTGACTCGTTTAGAGATAATGGTGACTTAATAATGGTGACTCATTAAAATTTCATTATGATTTTCCATGATTTGTAGATTTTCTAATTAGGAAAATTCTATAATGAACAAATTGGTATAATTTAATAATTAAGTTGTTTAATGCTATATCAAATGTGATAAATCATATCTCTAATTTATAAAATGTTCAAAAAACACTAAAATGTCTAAACCCAGTGGATTTAATGATATATTATTTTAATGTCTTATAAAAATAATACCAAATACATTAGTTTGAATTTTATCATTCATAATATATGATATTTTATTCATTAGTTATGTCTTTCATTATCATGATAGGGGGGTTCCAAATCCTTATTATCTTGGAGTTGTGGAACCTTGATCATACAGTTGGTCCAAATTTTACAAAAGTGGTTCCATACAAAGTCAAAATCCCATGTTTTGGTGCATTTAGTCTGTGTATGGATATATTATCCTCAGTATTAATTAATTTGATTCTAATTTATGTGTATCATATGAGATTTAATAATCTTTTTGTATCATTGGATAATAGTGATTTCATCATAACAAATATAATTAACTGTATTAAATGAAATGTAAAGAGGTAGAGGAATTAATCACAAGATTGTATATCTTCTTACTGTGATATTGATATTATTTATATTTATTTTATCCCTGAATACAATTGATTTTTGTATAACATAATTCATTAATTTTTAATATATTATTAAATTCCTATATTTTATGAATTGTTGTGAAACCTCCATAAATAAATTGTTAACAATATTTATTCTATTAATGATTTGGATTCCCCTTGATCTAATGGGATTTTCGATAAAGCCCCAAAATAATTTTGTAGAATTTAATAAGACCCCTTTGACTAAACTAGAAAATTATGTTGTATGTGATGTGGAATTTTTGCGGGTATTTTTATGTTTTTGTAGATTGGTTGTGATGATGCGATGAATTAGAGGTGGAATTATTGCGATGGATTTGGGGTAGTGGATGTGAAAGTAGTGGGGTTGCAGTAGATGTGCGGGTGTGGTTGGATAATGAGATTATGAGGGTAATGGTGGTGTGGTTTTGCAGTGGTTCTATGATGGTGGTTGGTTACAATAGTTTCTCATGTAGTAAAAGAATTATCTTCATGATAATGATATGAAATGGAATTATAATGAAATTTGAAAAAAAAATTAAAGGGTTTGTTAAATTATAAATTATTGATAATTTGAAATATGGATATTGGGAATTTGTGATTTTAAATGTGGAATGTGATTTATGGATTTTCTTTTTCATGTGTGGGGTTATTAATTTATCATTGGAAAAAAACAATTAGAGTTCTTATGAAATTCTTTATGCCATGGGTTTAGACCATCAGTATATGAATTGTGTGATATTTATCTATATTTTTATAAATTATATTTTATTAGGAATTTCAATATTTTCCCCACACACGTCGAGCACCATGTACTAACACCCAATGTTCTGGGGTGTTTTTCCAACATCCATGTGGAATGATGGATGAAAGGCTACCCGATCATCACAAATACCACATCTAGGAATTGGGGATATGGATGTGATGTGATGTACAGAAGTCAAAAGTGTTATATTCTAGATTTCATCTAAAGAGATGTTATTTCCCATGTTTCATTGGATGAGATGAGATGTGATGGATTATGTTTGGGTGGGTCATTCATGGTTAGAGTATTTTCACGATTTTGATGAACTTCTTGTTAACAATAACCTACTAAACTATTTATGATATGTGATGGAATGAGATATCCCATGTGTATTTTTGTATGATTTGATATGATATGATTTTAGTTGGAAGAGGTGGGCCCACCTGGAAATCTGGCATTGTTGTGTGAGAGTGTAAAATAATAGGGAAAGCGGTGTAAGGTACCATATCATCTATATGCCTCATATAATATTATTATACTTCGATTAATTATTCGGTGAGATATCCTTAGTGAGATTAGGGTTTTTGTTATTATAGAATTATATGTTTTCTTTTCTTTTAATTTTATTTCTCAAGGGGGGTTAATATTCCCATTTAACATGTTTATGTGATAATTTGTTTTTCCATACTATAAATACATGTATTCCACCCAACATAGATAAATATTTCATGTTTATGGTAGGAATTCATGGATTATTTTCGATATTACTAGCTCAGATCATTGGAAATTTTTTCTGTGGCTATATTATTGTTGTGTTTTTTTATTCACATTAATGAACACTATATGTATCAGTTTTATTTACGAATTCACTGTGGGATAGTTTTCAAATTATTATATATGTGTGATGGAGTTTAGTGGGGTTCATTAATATTATTTCAGGGTCTTATTTTTATTTTAGTAATTTATGACTTCCATACATGATATTTGTATACACTTTGTTATAGATTCAAACCTATGGCCAATTAGAGGTGGTACTTCAGGGTCATTATATCTCTCCCCTTATTGTGATATCTTTAGTGGGAGGGGGTTATGAACGTGTGGTATTAGAGTTTATGGTTGAGTGATAATATGGATTTTAGAGTTAGGAATAGTGTTGTAGGCATGTGATGGTATAAGAAAGTTCTAGTTTACCTTGATGTACGGCATATGCTAATTATAATAGGTAGAAAATGTTGTTTTAGGGCCCATGTGATCTAGCGCATGGAATCTAAGCATATTAAATGACAATGTGTTGTTGATTTTTTTTCAAGGCAGAGATTATGTAGAATTACATTCATCATAATTACTTGTGTTCACCTTTTAATATGGCTATTTTAAGAAGGATATAATAAAAAATTTAATTGAATAAAATTCTAATGAAATTTCATACAAATGTGCTTATGAAATATATAATTCCCATTTAGATATGTATCCTTGTTATCATCCTCTTGTGTCTTATCTAGTAGAGGTTCAGTATGATGAGCCAATATATCGTAAGAGTGTCAATCTTGTCAAGGATAATGAACATTAGGAGCTGGTGTTTTTATGCTTTCATCATAATTATGTGGGGAAGTATGGGGAATTTAATTTTGATTTTGAGATATTTGATTGGTTAGAGTAGTTGGAGATCACAATTAAATTGATCTAGGAACCAATGGAGTGTTTGGACCCTATGACAGTTAGTTATATTAGAGGATTTTCCAATCAATGGTGGATTTTGTACATTTGTGATGTGAAAGAGGAATATGTTTTATTTGTTGACATCTAGAAATATTTATAAAGAGATTTCCATCCATCAACCATGATGGAAATATTGAGATAAAGGACATTATCTATTAAGAAAGGGTGCATGTCTGTGTTGGAGCCTGGGATCATGTTCAAGGTCACTTATGCTTTTCCAAATATCTTTTCTTAGATTAGGATTTCTGAGTAAAGAATATTGAGGAGGAACTCTATCCATCTAGTCAATATGTAGTTAATCATCATATGTTTACAATGTATATTGAGGATGAAAATAATATAATTTATCAAATGAACTCATGAAGAGGATTACTATAAGAAAGAACAAGTAGGGAACAAGAGGAATGTATTTTTCAATGGTAGGTCTTTACCACTAAGGCATTAAAGGATTCACCTAGTTGGGGGTGAACCTCAATAGCTTCACATTCGAAAATCAATGTCTAGTGATTTCAAAAATATTCCTAGGGGAATCACACCATTGTGTTTCATATTATTTTCATGGACATGATCATGATTATTTCCCATTAGCATCTCCACCTCTTTTTGGTTCATGTGGATAGTTTTAGCACTAGCCAGAATAGCAGCTACAAGTGAGGATTTCTAGAAGCATCATAAGAAGATTTATTATCTACTGACTGCATCTATAGTATGATGAGGTTTACCATAGCATGTTACTTGAACTTTGGGTCCTCAACCAGATAAAGGTCCTGGTGGTGTCCATAAATAGATAGTAAAAGGAGATGGTTATGGTCAGTTTCTAGTAGTGTTTGCAACAACAATATAGTTGAAATAGATCACTTGAGATATGATCTGTTTATCATGTACCCATATTTGTGCCTTGTTTTATTAATGATATTAAAACTCTTTTGTTTCAAATTCTCTAGTCCATACTTTGGGACAAGATGTAGAGAGGCTTCCCATTCCTTTGATGTTAACTATTCGGGTTGGATGATAGAATATCGTTTTTAATGTATGATTGGGATGTGATGTGATGCTTGGGTAGCATGAGTCATGTGGGATCATTTATTGATTATATTCAATAATAATATGTCATCCAAAAAAATAGAATAGCCTTATTATATACATAATTTCATCAACTACATATTTAATAGATTCGTGTTCATAGATATTGATTTTCTGTGTGTGGTTTTCAATAATGAGATTGAATTCTAGGTGGACACTCTGCATTTGGAGGCCACTCTTCTCATGGTGTCATAGTTTCATATGGATTTATAAGAATCATAAATAGTGGATTCTTCCTTCATTTTTAGGGTTTCTCATGATGGTTTCCATGATTAGTTTGTGAGACTACCCCTCAATGTGATGTAAATTTTGGGATGGATATGATCCCACCTTCTTCTCCAATTTCAATAGATATATATTATATGATGCCTTATGAGTTGCATGAGTTTATGTTTCATTTTGATGATATGATAATGAGGGGTTTCATCAAACCTATTTATTAAAAAAGGATTTTCTAGTCTTTTTATAAGAATGTAGATGGTACACTAAGGTAGTGTATCGAATATTGGAGGATGAAAAATGTTATGATAAATAATTTCAATACTATTATAACGATTTTTGATCTTTTTGACAAGTTGAAGGGAGATTATTTTTCACAAATATTGATCTGTGTTATAGATATCACCGGTTGTGGGTGGAGGATTGAGATATTTATAAAACTACATACAGATGAATGTAAGGGAACTTTGTGTTCATGGTCATGAGATTCTGTGTCAAAAAATGCACATGATATGTTCATGGGGATTATGATCTCCCTATTCTGTGTGTTCTTGGACCGTTTCATCATAGTATTCATTAAAGACATACGGATCTATTCATGGATTTAGGAGGATCATATTGAGAATCACCGAACTATTTTAATGGTTCTTCATCACTATCATCTTTGTGTAATGTTATAAAAGTGCATGTTTTGGACATTTTATGGGTATTTACATGGGAAAGTTGTTTTCTCATAGGATTTCAAAAACGACCTATCGATGGTTGATGTAGTTTTATCTGGAGATGAACCTAATAATGTGGTAATTCATCATAGATTATGTAGTCTTTTAGGGTGGGTTCCTATGGTTTTAAAAAAAATTCATCAGTTACATCTACATTAGAAGGGTTGGTAGGAAGGTTCAACATTTTACATCGACTGATATGTGCATGGAGCATTTCAACTATAAAATGGGAAAATTGGATAGTGATCAAATCCTAAAAAATGCTGGATGATAGGGTGTTTATTTAGTTTATATATGATCTTTATTTTCATGGATTAAGTTATTTTTTGATTATTTTAACAGAATTGATTTATTATGGATCTATGAATTTACACCTTCATGATTATACCTATTCCACCTATCATCTATAGAAATATGTATTTTTGTTTTCTCTAAATTTGTGGGGAAATTACCACATCATGGATCATATTTTAGTATTCAATTATAATATGAGTTAGAGGTGTGTATTTTCATATAATGGTCTAAATATTTTTAATTCGATGTTAATTTAGTTTTTCAGAAAACTGCTTTTCTAATATACTAGACCTCGGTGAATGGGAATGTCATGGAAAATTCATTAAGAAAAAAATTATAAAAGGTTATTTTTAAGAAGTTTATGGATTTATGGAGAGTTTTAGAAGACCTGGAAGTCTTGAACATGGATGTCCGGTTGTTTAATCGTGTTATATGATTATGTAAAATGATGGTGAGGTCTTCTTTGATACAGAATCTAGAGCTGTCTAATTAGGGAGTCTCATAGGTAGAGGTGATTCATGAATGGGTTTTCAATGATGATTTATTCGAGGAAATGTTGGAGGATGGTAGGAACATGATGTTGTTTTAAGGGGGTAGTTTTTTCGGTTGAAATTTGTTTGTGATTTTTTTAGGATTAATTGATATCATTTATAAGTACACAACAGTGTTTCCATTATGATCTATAGATTTAGGACATAGTTTTTATGGCCCGGGATGAAATAGGATGTGGCAGAGTTTGGGCCTAGGTGTCTGGTCTTGAAAATTGTAATGGAAAAAATCATATTCCTAGATATTTTATGTATCACCTGGATTTTATTAAGTGTATATTTTGTAAAATATATCTGGTTTTATCCATAGGGTTATCCAGATATATGATTTTTTGTGATTATATTTGTGTAATTGTTGACTAGATGATGAAATACCATCACTTTATAACAATTATAATTTTAGGTGTATTGTATGATTCAGAAACAATGTTTGTAGATGACGTGGCATGGTTGCATTGAGTTCCAATGTCAATATTCATAGGTCAAGATACATTTTTTACCACATGATTATGGATGAGATTTCAGTATGCTTTTGGAACTCATTTATTCATTTGTACAACATTCCACACTTAGAAGAATGGGATTATAGATCAGACTATCCATATGTTGGAGGATATGTCATGGGAATGAATCTATAACATTAGTGAATTATGCAATGAAATAATCCCATGGTTTATTTTTAAATTAATAATCATTATCACTCATCCATTTTCATGGCCCCGATTAAAGATTTTATTGGGAGGTTATTTCATTCATTATTATAGTGGTAGGAGGTTGGGGATTCCTAAGTTATTAGAACCAATGTGTTGAAATGCATGAAAGAGAAGGTTTGGTTGGTACAAGGGAAGATTTAAAAGGAACAGTACTGAAAAAATATTATACTAATCGTAGGATGAAGCCCTTGGAGTATGAGGTTTGGGACCTCATGTTCTTGATGGTATCTCATCTACGTGGGTAGTGAAGGTCCATAAAATGGATTAATATCTTGTTGTAGATTGTTGTGCCATTTGAGGGTTTAGAGTTTATTGGTGAAGTTGATATTCAATTTTCACATCCACCTCAACAAAACCAAATCTATGATGTCAGCTGTGTATACTATCTCCATTGGTTATGTCATGATGATTTCCATGTCATGTAATGGGATTGTTTTACGACAAGGATGACATGAAAATTATGGAGAATCGATTGGATATACATGACCATCAATAGAATGTGATGTAAGAATGGACCCTTACATTGGTTCATGTGTTATTAGATCATGGTTCCTTAGAGAATATTACATGGGAGAATGATATTTAGATGTGTGATTTGTACCCATGGATGTATTGAGTTTTTCATTTCGTTGTTTTTCTTTAGGAAGTGTTATTTTCACCATAGTATTTAATGACATATGTTGTTTCTCACTTGCTGTTAATTTTTTTTGTGAAGTGTTATAAATTTATGAAATGTGAAAAAGGTATGTATTGATTCAAAATAGAGATTAATTATAATTCAATGTGATTAATCCTATTCAAGATATTTATTGATTCAATGATAAGATAATATTTTGATATGGTGGAATTATTTAACTGATTTCTATGTTCTAGAAAGTAAATTTTCTTAATCTATTCTGGGAGTCTGGGATACTGGGTTCAGTTGGTGGTTGAATTTTATATGTATTCAGATACATGAGATTTATCTTGAAGGATTGATTTTCTTACCATTTATCTCCTTATAGAATGGTTTTGATTTATCTACAAATTGAAATGTTTGTGAGTTATCTAGTGTAACAACACAGCCAATTCTTCGAATTACATTGTAGAAAAGATGATCATAGAGGCATCTGTGAGAATTTTGAGGTGTTTTATTGGATGATTGTGGATCACCAATGGTGAAAAATTAAGAATTGACTATAAAACACCATTAATGAAGACATTATATGTTATTGTGAATCACCAATGGTATCTTATTTTTATCTAATAGTGACTCACCAAAAATTACTCATTTAAAAATTATTTTTTCTCATTTAGAACTAACAGTGACTAAAAAAAGTTATTCATTATGAACTAATAGTGAATAAAAAAATGGTGACTCATTTTTAACTAACGATGACTAACCAAGCTTTGAATAATTTTTAACTTACATTAACACCCAAATGGGGACTCATTTTGAACTAACTGTTAATTTCTAAGGGAGATTAATTTTGAACTAACAGAGACTCACGAATGATGAATCATTATGAACTACTGAAAAATCACCATAACAAATAATTTTTATATAAAGGTTACTCACCATTGCTAATCATTTTTTAGATATAGTAACCCACCAATATTCAATCATGTACAATGATTCAATGTTTTACAAAATTTATAGATTCACCATTTGGAAATATTTTTTTATGAATATTGGGTTTAATTCCTTGATTAATTGTTATTTAGATGATTCAAAGGTGATTAATCATATCATTAATTTCTAAAAAACTTTGATAACATAAAATGTTTAAAAATGTAGATTTAATGATATTTTAATATAATAGTCAATCATAACATTATATAATATTCATGTTTCAGATGTAATCATTCGAATGATAAGATATTTTTTTACCTTAATTTTTTTATTTCTCTTTAGATTGGAGGTTTCAAATACTTATTCTCTTGTACTCATTGAACCATGTTTCTATATTTGGGTTGTGTTCCCATAGATAGATTTTAGTTTTATGCACATACCCTCTATTTTGGTGCAAGTGTTATGTGTAATTATATGAATTCATGGATTAAATTCATTCATTTATCACTTTGTGTATCCTGTGGGATTGGATTCTCTTATTTATCTCTTGGGATTATTGTTAATTCATATTTAAAAAGATAATTATATATTTTAAATGAAATTTTAAGGGTTTTAAAAAATATTTATGTGCATTTATATAATTTTATTGTGATATTGAGATTATCTATTTTTTATATCACTGAAGAACATGGATTTTGGTATCCCTTGTTTCATTCTGGGATTATTATGTGTTTTAATTCTCTTGTATTATGAATTTTTGTGAAAATACCATAAATAAATTATTAAATACATATATTGATTTAATTGAATTGATTTCCTATGATTTTATGTATTCTTTTATAACAACCTCAAATTATGAAATAGAATTTAATAAAATCTCCTATGTCAAATATGGGAAATTTTGTGTTTTGTGATGTTGAATGTCTGTTGATATTTTTTATTGGTTTTTTTTATGATGAAATTCTTTGGATTTGGAATTATTTTGATCGGTGTGGTGGTAGTTGCTTTGCTATTTTGTGGGGTTGAGATGGTGGTGGTGGTGTGGTGGTGTAGTGGGTTTCCAATGGTTTTGGTTGTAAAATTTTGAAACAAGGATGTGATTTTGGTTGGTTATAGTAGTTTAACGGTAACACCCCAATATTCCACAATACACTTCTCGTTGAATAATACAATAGCTTGTGTTGTACGCAACACTGAGTTCAAGTACACTACGACTTACCAAACTAGCCGTTCAAAAGAGGTTATGAATAATATTAACTAAATTTTAAATATTATATTATACTTATAATTTTAATCCATTTTATGAGTTTCTAAGACATTATTTATGAACAAATTCATTTTTTAGATAAAAAAATTAATTTTCAAAAAATGAAATTTTACCGCCTTTTAATGGCGAAGCCTTCTTAAAAACAATATTTGAAACTTTAATATATTCAATTTGAAAAAATGAAATTATTTTTTAGAATCGGGACATAAGAATTTAGTATCAATAATGGTTTGGTGTCTTTCTGATAACTTTCATATTTGGGTGAATTGTAAAAAATACTATATTTTAACTGAAAACAAGTTTTTTAATTAAAATAATTTATATTGATAAATTATACATTTTAATTGTTTGGAAGTATAAATAGATTATATTTTTACTGTTTAATCCAATGATGGTCATCTTATGTAATTTCACCTTGGAATTGGACATAAACAGGTGTCAATCTTTTGATAGTTATTATTTCTTAAAAATACGCCTTTTGGTTTCGAAAGCGGGAATCAATTTTAAATTAATAAATGCAACTTTTATGTTTTGAAGTTGGTAAAATATACTTCATTTTTAGATTCGTAATAACGAAATTATCCTAGGGTGAAATTTTGGTACTTTTCGGATAACTTTTACATTTTGATGAATAGTAACAGTTACTAAATTATAATTAAAAACATCTTTTTTTATCGAAATAATTAATAGTGATAAATTATGACTTTGAGTGGTTTTAAATTATATTTAAAATATATTTTTACCATGTAATACAATGTGGGTCATTTAACAAAATTTCAAATTTAAACCGAACATAAACAACTGTCAATCTTTTGATAGTTAATATTTCTTAAAAACACGCTTTTTGTTTTAACAAAGGGAATTAATTATAAATTAATTTCTGCCACTTCTGTGTATTGAATTTGGAAAAAAAGATTCCTTATTTGGAATCAAGATTTCCAAATTTTTTAAATAAGTAAATTTTATTTTTAGACATTTTGAATAATTATTTCGGTAAATATTTTATTTTCCATGGTTAAAGGGTAAATCCGGTAAATAAGGGTAAATAAATAATATTATAATAATATTAAATTACCCTAAAACGTGTCTTAACCCTATTGGATGAAACATTTCCGACCATGGGAATCTTTGGGTCGATTTTGGGACCCCATAGATCAACTTGTAAGGGATAATGACACTTTATATTAATTAAGTTAATGTAATTACAAAAATGACATAAGCATATTTCTTTTAGAAAAACAATTTTTACATAGGGTTATATATGTTGTATTTTACACTATAAATATTAATTAGAAAGATAATAAGATTTACTACATAATTATGTTTTGTTTATAATTTTTAGACATTAAAAATGTTATTTTATTTATGAAAGAATGAGGATGCAGTAATAACCATATTAGTGAAAAATTAAGATAATTGATATTATAAATACCCAAATAAATATAATTTGAGACTTTATATGAATTAAAACAATTTTATAGGATCATATTACATGTTAGGATTGATTTAAGTAACATTTTTCGAAGTATTAATTATATTATGATTTTTACGAAAACCAATTTTTGAATAGTGTCAAAATTGACATAAAAGAGTTTTTAAGACGAATATTATATTATTAAATGATTTTAAATTCCTAAAAATCTAAAGTTATGCCAAGATATTTATATCATAATAGTTTTATCATTAATGGACCACTTGGGGGTCTCTTGGATTTATATAGTATGTTTATTAACTATATAATATAAAAATACAAAGTGGCATGGAAAGTATCAAACTAATTAACTAAGAGTTAAAACTAAATGATACGGTTAATATAAGGACCCAAACCTGTCTAAATTATATTGGTTGAGTGTTTTTTGACCCATACCCACCTTAAAATTTAAATAATACACTTTGGAGACATTATAACCCGAATATGAATTTATTATAAAATAATTATTCTAGATTTTCCAAAGGTGCCCCTCACCCCTCTTATAAAAGGGCACTCTTTCTTCTCAGTACATCACACCATAAAAGACTTTTGGTTCGGCCAAAACCTTCCCAAATACTCTATCAACTTCCATAAATTCATCCTACAAGCCTTAACTTAGTCATAAATCCATCTTAAGGTGTCCTTTTGATCAAATCAAAAGGAATAACACGAAGAAGAGGTAATGTTTTCACCATCCTCTTTCAAGTTCCTTTCTTCTTCCACTTTTTCTTTATTTGTTATTATCATTCTTAAATAATAACTCTAGTATCTTCTAAATACTATGATGTTATTATAAATATAGTAAAACCATATTCAGTATTCTATACATCCTTTGAATGACATGTCACCATACGTGCGTACGTACGACTTACTGTCTCCACGTCGTGGTGTAATAGTTATTCAATAACTTATTATTTGGATGGGTATAATAATGATGTTTAATTCATGTAAATAATAAATATAACATGATAATTATTCTGTCTATATGATATAACATCCAATTATATATTATTTTAACATCAAAATAATGATATTGTCGGTCGTGCGTATGTACGGACTACCGTCTCCATGAAAGCGATGAGATTCATTATCCATCATATCCAGTCTAGTATAATTATCATTTTATGATTTAAAAATAATTTTTAAAGACATTATATAATTCTGGATATGAATAAGATACAACCTATCCATAAAAAACACGGCTTACGCAAAAAAGAATATAACGGAAAATGAGTAAGTTAACACCCAAAATGACGATAATATTATGATATTATTAACAAATCAATGTTAAAAGATCATATATGATATGATATAAATGTAAATGATTCTTTTATAATTCAATAACAATTATTTCACCATTATATAGGAGGTTAACCTACCATAGACCAAGGAACAAGTACAAAGTAAGGGGTTTCTTATCGCACTTTATATTCCATAAGATTTCCATTATTCACCACTTATTTATTGAATGTGGTGTGTATAATTCTCATGATTGTATTGATTGTATAATTTAATTTAATTTATGGATATCTACATCATCATTGTATTATCCTTCTTTCATGGGTCCATGTTTCATAAGTTACCAAATCAATAAGGGAATTTGAAATTTCAATTTCCACTCATTTGGCTTTACGCATATTTCATTGATTATATTACTACATGATTATGTTTGGAATCACTATTCATTTGATTATGTCATAATTTCCACACCCCTTTTCTTTGGATATACTTTTGATACACATAATCACTCCATTGATAATTTCTCAAGTCATCGATATGAATTTGATAAGAGTAATTTTAACTCATTCTTTATTTGTTGAGTTAAACATCCATTTCAATGGTGTGGTTTTTACAAGATTATGTGTGAATGTCCTTTGATTGTTTTACACTGAATATCCAATCATATTTAGTGTATTTATATTTTTCACACATAACTATTTTGTTGATTTATCCTTAACTTAAGGATACGACCTTTATGAGATATTTCATCTCAATTTACATTCTATTGAGACTTCTATGTTGTTATACAACAAATCATCTTTATGTGGTTTATATAATGTACTTTGACATTTTATATCATGAATCCCTTTATTCTCATGATATTACTATGTTTCTATTACCTCAATTATTTGTATTCATGTGTATCTCTTTTTCCTATAAACTCTAACTAAAATACCATTTTTAAATGTTTTAATGACTTATTCTTCTAAATCTTGCTCATTAATGTCCATGTTTTAAAAAATGGTTTTAAGGATTTATTTATATGGGAATTAAAGGTTTAAAATTAAAACTCCTTTTAAAGGATTCAAAGTGGTATGGGACACTATTATTCAAAAATCTATTTTTAACGGCTTCTTGACAAATAGTATGACTTATAAATGATTTCAAGAAAAGGGGGATATTTCTCTAAAATAGTTTTGGGGGTTATTTTCAACTGTGTCAATATCATTCATTATTATCAATTGAGGTTAATCTGATACAATAAAATCTTCCATATTTTATCGAATGATTTATGTTCGTCTGTGGAAGTGCTATTTTTATACCATTCATGGTTTGTGGTTAATGTAATGACATTTCATATGCTAGTTTTAATATGAATGTTTATGTTATGTTTAAACCTGTTCATATGAGGAATGCATTGGACTTAGTAAGTGACGAGTGGAGCCCGATATAGCTTCTCGATGTATCAGTAGGTCTAATGAGACAAACTAGTGTCTTGGCACAAGGCCTTGGGGAAATCATATTTGTAGTCTTGGAAGGAGGCCTTGGCTATGTAGTTATGATAGTATGGAATTATGCATTCCATCATTATGAAAGTGGTTATTGATATTGCATGTGATTGTTTGACTAGTAGAATTTCCATGTGAATAATTAAATGGAATTATTTCATTTTATCTTTTCCATATTATGCTGAAGTTCAAGTTTAAAAGGCTTTTGTTTTAGTTATAAATTGCTTTAAGTGTTTATGCTTATCTATAAAATCTTCTGGTAAATTGTTAACCTTACTAAGCATCTGAACTCACCCCTTTCAGTGTTTTATTTTTCCTAGGATGAGAAGAAGTAATTTAGGAATGACCTGCAAGGATATTATGAGGGGATATGAATATAACATGTTGTTTCAGTTTTTTTACCTTATGATGGAATTTAAGACTTCTGAATATATCTAGTGTTTCCAAGACAACTAAACTAATTGGTCTTTCAAGATTTGATCCTTTGTGATCATGCCAATGTTATGTAATAATGCACCGACTCTGGGTATATAGGGTCGTGGCATTACGTGAACAATTAGTAATGAAACTATATTCATGATAATTATATGAAATAGGTTATAATGTATGTTGAATACATAAATTAATGGGGTATTTTAATGTGGAATTTATAGGTAATATGAAATTATGAAATTGAAAATTTTAAATTTTAAATGTGAAATGTGATTTTTTGAGTTTTCAATAATTATGTGATGTTATGATATAATCCTCATATGAAAAAGTGAGTTATATCTTGAGATGTTTGATAACATGGATATAAACACTTAATTTGCATATTCTATTTCAATTCTCTATGTATATATACATTGTATGTTTTTTTCTATATGTTCCTGACAAACAATGAATAATATATGCAGCCAAAAATTTTATAGGAGTGTTTTTTCTATCTTCTAGGGGGATGGAGAATGGTTAGTAATCCACTCCACCCAACTCATTGATCGAGGAATTGAATATATGAGTCGTATATGATGGACATATTTCTTAATTCGCAATATCTATATGCATTTTTATGTAATATTATGACCCATGTGTCTACGAACAATATGAAAAGTTATAGATTATTGTTGGGGTTGGTGTAAGGTTGTAATCAGGAATTTGGTTGATTTCTTTAATTTTCATGATAACCTATTAAAATTATTTTGATATTTGGTTTTAATAGATAGTCTAATTTTATACAGGTTTGATATAATGTGATGTAATGTTATTTAGAATACATGAGAGCTTTAGGACATGTGACTTGGGGGTGTTAGAGCATAAAATAATTGGGATTACAGTGAGGGGTGACTATCATATGTATGATTTTTATTATATTATCATAAATGGATTAATTTTTCAATGAGTGAGACTTGGTAATGTATGTGTTTTGGATAGTATACATTTAAATATCCTGTTTTCTTCTATTGTTTTCTCATAATGCATTACAATGATTTTTTTAAAGTTAATGAGAGATAATGGTTTTTCCTACATAATATTCCTATATGATCACTTGAGAGATATAATTCTATTTTCAGGTTTCCAAGAGGAATATATGAATAGTTTTGGACATTGATATCTTGGACATTTGGACAATTCATGTCTCGCTCCTTTAGATTTTTTTTTGGTATATAGTTTTTGTAACATTATATGAATCAGTTTTATTTACAGATGAATTGTGGGGATGTTTTATGATTTCATTGATATATTTAATAGAGTTTAATACAGTTCATTTATCTTATATCCCATTCTAATTTATATTATAGTGGTTAATGCCTCTCACAAATTATATTTTAAAACCTTCGGTGCTACTCGCCAACCTAGGGACTATTAGAGTTTGGACTCATGGTTATTATATCATTCTCAAAATTATGGTATCACTGAAGAGAGGGGTTCATCACACTTTTCATCATTTTTATTTTTCTTATATGTAAAATTAATATTCATTTTGACATTAGTCAACCTTCCATGGGGATTTTAAATATTTGTGTCGAACATCTTTAAAACATTCGACATAAACCTAAATGAGCACATAATTAAAAAAATCCATGAATATAATTAAAATAATAGTATAATAAACATAAACATGTTTTTATGAATGTAATATTGAACATTAGATAATTATTTATTAATATAAAGAATACCCAAGACGATCGATCTCAAGGTTAGGGATCTCTATAAAACACAATTTTCATTGGGTTATCACTACTCTCTCTAAATAAATTTCTATGTCTCATTAATGTCATGGAATTTTTCTAAATTATATATATATATATATATATATATATATCAATTAAGTATATATGAATTTTACAATATCTTCATATGATGGGGTATTTCATACCTTGTGATTGTTTCTCAAATCCTAACTTAAAAAATCTATTTTCATTATGACATGAGATGAGATTATAAAACCTATTTTCTATCCCTAGTTAATTCATATGTTTGTGACTTCTAATTGATTTAGTTAATGTAAAGATATATGAATGTATGTGATATGATATTAACTAGTGGGATTGAAAATCTATATCAATAAAATTCATTGGTTAAATTTTTATTCTCTTGAGACATCTTGTATGGTTTAATGGAGTAAATATAAACCAATATAGGGATATATCAACCATGTGATGATTTCATAGTGGATAGACTTGACATAAGGTTATGTATAATTTTCTATTTCTACCAAATTCCCTATATATTAATGATCTTATAATTCTGTGTCATTTGTATTATAATCCCATATTTTTACTCAAGGTACTTCCCTTTTATGATATCATTTAATAAATATAACTCACATTGTATGTTTCAATAACAAGATTATTACCATACTGTATTTTTTATCACCCATTTCATTATATATATATTTATATTTATATATAGTCATTCACATTTTTTTTTCTAATCACATTGACATAAGGACTCACTGAGGAGAATACAAAATGTACTTTTTATGTTTTATTTGGATGTATTAGGAACCTATCCTCCTAAAAACATCATCATTCATGTTATTTATTGTTTAATTAATGGATTTTTATGTTCGAAAACATGAAATAATGTTTATAAAATTTTCCGGTCATTGCATTTGGAATCATTGAGAATAATAATTATTGGGCACTAATACTAGAAAATACTAACAATATACATAAAGATAAGTATAAAAATAATAAAACATCCATAAAATATTATAAATTATAAAATAAGTGGTTTAGAAGGAAATATCTCCTTATTATGATACTAGATGTGGATGTGGATTTATCATAGTTTCACCTAGGGGAAATATCACCAAAATAAGTGTATTAAACTATATTCCATCATAACATCATGGAAAATAATGGTCCTTAATGTACACATTGTCTTAAATCCCTCTTTAATATTTTCGGGAAAAGTATAAACATTTTAATAATCATTAAGAATGACTTGAATAAGTTATTATAGCTGAATAACTAATTAAAAAATTTCTTCAGTCATACTAGACATAAATCATGTGACTCAAAAGTTAGGATATACATATTATTTATATATTATTCCCAAAAATATTTTACTTTTCTATTTTTTATGTAAATTAGTTAATGTATTTTAATCATGTTAATAAATTTTTTTCAAGGGTGGGGAAAAAGAAAAACCAGTCGAACAACTAGTTGGGTATGTAATGTGATGATTGTTCCAATACTTCTCCCAATCATATTTATGTGTGAGAAGATAAATTCACTGTATTATTTATTTATCTAGATAATTTTCTGAATAATAATATTAATTATTTTTCACTCCCAACATCCCCAAATAATGATAACATTTCAATGCAGTCTTGTATTATAATATGTCCACGAACATTTAGTGGACCATTGGATCCTTTAATTTTTTTACATTGAAAAAAAAATATATATATGTATTTTGTGATATGAATTTTTTTGTGATAGGGATGATAGTGTTATATTTTTATTATATGTGTAGATAAGTTGATCAGTATTTTTGTCAATAATATGAATCTTGAGGAAGAGGTCAAAGCGATGATGTCCAAGGAAATACGGAAAATATTTTTAAAAAACTAATTTTGTTCCAATATCTAACATATAATGTAAATGAATTCACATTACCAGAAGAAAAATTATTCATAATTTAATTAGAAGTATAAATAAAACATCACAATACATTCATGATAGGACTCTAGGATTTTCATATCCAATGAATGTAAATTTTAATGCTTGGTTGTGGTGTTAAATCCATGTCATAAAAACATTTCGAAATTCAGGGATATAATATTTATGATAAAATTGTTTAATGTAACCTCAAATACTATGTGGAGATTTATGAATCGTGAGGATTTAAAGGGGATAAAAAGTGGATAATTATGTTTAATTCCATTTTTCTGATGGAGAAATATATATGTGATAAAAATATAACATAAAATATTTTGAATGTTTTAGAAGAAGAAACCTCATAATTCTATAGAGGGGACAATATTGTGATTTATGTGTTAGAAGGATGCGAACTAGGCTAGTGATTTTATATGGGAGAAGCCACCAATGTGATGGAAGAAAGAAACACTCCATCTGAACCTCTTCCTATTGTAATATATTTCAACTCCAAAGAATACTAAAAATATGATAACCAATAAACAATGAGAAGGGTACTATATGATAAACATATAATATAACCTCTAATTACTAGAGAGTAATTGAGAGCTTATTTTATCGCAAATACAGAGGTGGATCCCAAAAAAAATCGTTATAGTTATTTTAGTGATTCATTAATTTATTGTAAACATACCTTTTAGTTCTCGTTGTATATACTCATTTATATCATTTATGTTTAGTGAAACTTTTTAAAAACCACATTAAAATATCAAAGTTTAATTTTCAATGATGATAGATGAAGGTTCAGTTATTTCATCTTAATATTATAACTGATCCTATGTCAATATATTTCAGAAGTTCATTTAGTAGAAACATTCAATAATTTCATTAGTGGAATTTTAAGCAATATGGGGAATGTGTTGACTATACTTATATATATAAGATAAAATTATGAGTAAAAGAAATCATTCTCAATATCTTGAATAACCATTTAATTCTATTCATGCACAAGGGGGGTGATGAATCTTTATTTTGTGTTATCATCCCAATGAGGTTTATTTTTTCTATCTCAGAAAGAATATATTTCTCAAATGATCAAGCCTAAGGAAAGGATCATTCTAAAAGACATTCCCATTATGAGGGATTAAACTAAATTATTCCTCAATTTGTTTCCTGGTCCCCCCAACTAAATTATAGTTCAAATATCAACTTGGTACTACACTTTTATCTTGGAATATATCCTATAATATATATTGTATGACCATTATTGAATTTCAGGATCAGAAGAAGAAATTGTAGGTGCACCCTGATAAAGGATTTATATCTCCATTTTCATTATCCATGGTGAATTGGGCTTCTTAATTAGAATGATTTGTGGGTCAATGTTACTCATTGTTTATTATAATGATCTCAATGTCATCACAATGTATGATAACTATACACATCAATAAATTTATGACTTGTTTGATCACCTATTTAGTGCACAATGTTTCTCGAATATCAACCTTTGTTAAGGATTAATCTTACTAAGGGTGATAATGGATAATATTTCAGAAAAATACCTTTCAAACAGGTTATTAACACAACCATTTCATATTGATTCATTTATGTCTCAATAATTATTCAAAAATCTATATGAACCTAATGAATATATTATTTAGATATTATCATGGTAGTATTTAAAAACGATATTCAAATTTACTCCAAAATAAATGAATAGCATGAGAAGCATTTGAATACTATGACAATGTCTTTAATAAAGGTGATTTAATATTCCATGTACATTAAATTCATGTTCTAGATTATGTAATTATCTTTATTAGGGAATATTAACAGTAAAAAGTATATATGTGGACCCTTTGATTATAATGGTATATGTGGAAGATCATAGACAATCATTGGTTATGGTATCCATAGATTTCTATGATGATTTGGATATTACATATTAATTTTTCAAAAAATATCATGGATTAAAATATACTAACCATGTTAGCAGAGAATGTAAAATTGTTTTTTGGGAACAGTGAATGCAAAGAGATATTTGTGGAGAATAAAATAGGATTTTCTGATGACTTCAACTCATTTTCCCCTAAAGTGGGGAATTTGTTTTGGTGGATACTGATTCATAACATAATTTATTGGGGTATTTATTGATACAAAATGATAATTTAGTATCCTACTCCTCATGGATAATTAAAATTTATGGGAAGAACAATACAACACAAGATTGGTAGTTGGTTGTAGTGAAACTTTCATGGAAAATCCATCAAAATTATCACTATAAGGAATTGTGAAATTTAAATAGAATATAATATAGGAAAATATAAATTCACATATAAGGATATTAATATTAACCAACAACATATGGACAAAGTGGATAAATAAATATTTCTACAAAATCCACTACCATTATTGAATGGAATACAATGTGCCATGTTCTCTAAGTAGATTGTATATTATGAACTTATCGGTGATGATAATTGATAATAAGAAAATCATTATACACATGAAAAAGATATATATGCGAATCATTAAGGAAGAAACATCATTATTTCCCTCTAAATGCATTTTTCAAAAAATCCCTTCTATAGATTATAATGAAAGCATAATTAAATTATTTGATAATTAAGAAAGAGTTGAGAATATTAAATTTCATATCCTTGGTCTTCATAATTGATGAAAGAATATTTGTATTATTATTTTTATCACAATATATACAAACAAAAAATGATATAATTATTGATTTGTTTAATTATGTACATATCTCAACCTTCTTTATGCACCCAGGGAGCTCAAATATGTATTGAAGACATAGTTATCACTATTTTTGGGATAATATGTAATCCAAAGTCGTACAATATACATAAATCTCACTAATATTTCCAAAACGGCTCGTTTAAATGAAACATTTTGATGTAATGATGTAACCATTACTTATATCTACTTTGAATCTTGATTAATCATTATAGACCAAGTCACAAGTTTTGGAAAGATATCCTGAAGAAACAATTCCATATGGGTTACAGTGGATAATCTTATTAAGAATTATCACATCATTTGTATTAGATGTTGAATCATAATCAATCACACATGCAAGGATTTAAATCATAGATGTCTTTATGAAGACTGGAATACTATTATCAATTGTATCTATCTAAAATATTAGAGATACATAGAATTTTTGGAATATCCCCCAAAAATATCTAAATACAATGCTAAATATTTGTATGACTTTTTACCCCCAAAAATTCACAATCTGATAAAACTATTCAGATGATGGAATAAATTATGACATCGTGATTTATTGTGATCAATGTATTGTACGAACATCATCTTCTTCTAGTATAATTCTCAATAAAAAATTATACTAAATAATCCAAATTGATTAATATGAACTTGATTATGGGAAGTGGTATAGAAATATGTTTTTTGTTGAATTTTGTGAAACATTATTTTTTGGAATATTAAATTATTTAATAAATATTAAATAAGGTAATGAAAATCCCCCCTCACTATAAGACTACTCAGAGTCAGTGTTAGAGATATAACGATAGTCGTTGATGAAACATAGAGTTTCATGTGACAGATAATGTTTATTTACACATATAACCATAGATAAGAGTCACAAGATTCAAGTTGATGGGAATGATATAACTTTGGTAAATTGGACCACTGGGTATTTTCAATAACATGGATGATATGGGTTATCTACTAGAACACTCTCCAACCTTGTCTATAGTACATGGAATATCCATGTATACCTATTTTGGAAGTATATAAAACATCCATTACATATATTGAATTATGATGTGGAATACCTAGTGAATTATATCACATAAGGGGAGTTTTCAGTGAAGGTCATGGACTGTATAGATAACGTTTTATGCATAAATATGACTCTAATAGTCAAATTTATATTAAATAACCGTAAATATGATGAGGCCACATGGGAAATGGATGATGAAAGGAGACAGAAGTACCCTCTCATGATTCTAAAATTATATTTAATATTAAGATTTAGGGGTGAAATTATTTATGGTGGGAAGAATGTAACATCTCATATTTTAAAAGAGAGTTATGTTTGATAATGTTTCTGTGAAAAATCTTAGTTTTTTAATTTACATCAATATACTATTAATAATATTATTAAAACATAACCATTAAAACCTAGTTGTTAAATTTTTTTTATTAATATTTATAATAAAAATTGTAAAATTAGGTATGAAAGCTATCAAAAATATATTTATAAATAATTACATAAATTTTAGTAATTCCTTACATACATTGTAAATAATTCTTTAAAAAAAATATTTTTATTGTTCTTTTGTAAATAAAATTATATATTTTTAGAATATTTATTTTAAATAATGAGATTGATTTTTAAATAAACATTTTAAAATTAGAAGATTTCAAAATATCAGAGTTTAAAATAATTTTTTTAATAACTACTGGAAATACAATTTTTTATTCAATCCCCAGATTTAAGGTAAATAATTTATAATTTTATATTTTATAAATTATATTATTTAAAAAATATAGGTAAATTATGTTATCATTAATCCAATTTATGTCATTGGAAGTAATTCTAGGTTATGTTATTATATAAAATCATTATATTCTTATGAAAAAATTAATCTTTAGAAAACTATTTTTTATAATTTCTAGTTTTACTTTTATATTACAGTCTTCCACGTCATTGAATTGATATTTGATGAATTTATTCCATATTTATAATAACAATAATTAATAATATATAATAATATCAACTTAATTATGAATATTAACAAAAGTAAAATTTAATTACAACTATTAACGATAAAATTGGCTTAATTAATGTTAATATAATAGGATATACTATAATATAACCATTAAAACATTTCAAATAGATGTTCAATTGACATATTAAAGCCTTATAAAATCATGAGTTCAATAATGAGACATTTTTTACCCTTCTATCAATAATAAAACATTAGAATATCATTTTTTTCAAAAATAACATGATTGTCCCTACCTTGAAATATAAAACGGAAGACCCCCCCCCTCCTCTTTTATTTACACTTATATAGGCATTTTTTTTGGAAAATCCCTACCAAAATAGTATATTTTCATCCCTTTCCGTGACTGAGAGAGTATCTTTTCATCAAAAATCGAATCTAGTGAGGTTTTGGAATATTCTATAAAATGTTTTCCCATGTTAAGATATCATTCTTAACCTATCATATTTTTCTTATTTCTTATTCCTCTAACATAATTTTTTACAAATCATGATTATATAATAATATAAACATCACTCATATAAAATGATATGATTATTTTATTTTAGTTACTAAATTTTTTCATTGTGTTTGTATAATATGAAATGAAACCCTCATACGTGTGCATGATGAACTACTATTCTGGAAACTGATGGATTTTTCCCATGATTTCCATAATACTATCCATGCTGATGGATTTAATTTTTATATGTTATAGTCATAATATTTTAAAAATAATATTGAGTTAAAATATCATATATCTTTTTTTCTCATAACACTTTGAAGAATGATAACGTCATCTGTGCATAAGAAAATCTACAACCTCACAAAGAAACACGATTCATATTTTATGACAACATATGAATGGTATGTGATATTATATTTAAATAAAATACATTAATTTAATGATATATATATCATTATTTAATGGTAAAATAATATATACCTTAATCTCATTAAGATCATTGAAAAATGTTAACGTTAAACATGCATATGCACATCCTACCATCTTCATGATTATAATTTAGTTCATTTTTCCTAACAATAAACCATTGTTATTTTATAAAATATAATTTACAAGTATAAAATGCTAATTTTGTCATTAATGTAACACCCCAAGCTTCCACGGTACGTTTCCCTTCGAATAATGTGATAGCGTGTGTTGTACGCAACCTCGAGTTCTAACACACACCACAACTAATTAAACTAGCCGTTGTGAATAGTAATACCTAATTTTTGAAATCATATATATTTTATATTTCAAAATGGACTTCATTTTTGGATTCAGAATATTGAAATTAGCCTAGGGTGAAATTTTGGTACTTTTCGGATAACTTTTATATTTTGATGAATAGTGAAAATTACAAAATTTTAATTAAAAACAACTTTTTTAATCAAAATAATTAATATTGATAAATTATGAATTTGGGTGGTTTTAAAGTATATTTAGAATATATTTTTACCATTTAATATAATTTTTGTCATTGAACATAATTCTACAATTAAACCGAACATAACCAAGTGTCAATCTTTTGATAGTTATTATCTTTTAAAAACACGCTTTTTGTTTTGACAGCGGGAACTAATTTTAAATTAATTTCTGCCACTTATGTGTTTTGAATTTAGGAAAATGGATTCCATATTTGGAATCAGGATGTTCAAATTTTGTAAATAGCTAACTTTTATTTTTAGACATTTTGAATAATTACTGCGGTAAATATTTTATTTACCATGGTTAAGGGTAAATCCGGTAAATAAAGGTTAAAAAATAATATTATAATAATACTAAATTACCCTAAAACGTGTCTTAACCCTATTGGTTGATACATGGTCGACCATGGACATCTTTGGGTCTATTTTGGGACCCCATGGATCCACTTGAAAGTGATAATGACACTTTATTTTAATTAAGTTAAAATGAATACAAAATTGACACAAGCATATATCTTTTAGAAAAACAATTGTTACATAGGGTTATATATGTTGGATTTTATGTTATAAATATTCATTAGAAAGATAAAAAGATTTCATACATAATGATATTTTATTTATAATTTTTATACATTAAATATTATATTTTATTTATGACACAATGATGATGCAGTAATTACTATAATAGTGAAAAATTAAAATAATTGATATTATAAATACCCAAATAAATATAATATGAAACTATTAATGAATTAAACTAATTTTATAGGATAATATGATATATTAGGATTGATTTAATTGACTTTGTTCAAAGTAATAAATCTGTTATGAGTTTCAAAAAAATCAACTATTGAATAGTGTCAAAATTGACATAAAAGTGTTCTTAAAACAAATATTATATTATTAATTGATATTAAATTCTTAAAAATCTAAGGTTCGGCCAAGAGACTTATATCATGATAGGTTCATCATTAATGGACCACTTGGGGGTCTCTGGTATGTATATAGTATGTTTATTAACCATATTATATAAAAATACAAAGAGACATTGTAAAAGTGAAACTAATTAACTTAGAGTTAATACTTAAATATAAGGTTAATATAAGAACCCAAACCTGTCTAAATTCTATTGGTTGAGTGGTTTTCGACCTATCCACACCTTTAACTTTTAATAGTCAACCTTGGAGCCATTGGAAACCGATTATGAATTTATTATAAACTAATATCTCTAGCTTTTCCAAATGTGCCCCTCACCCCTCTTATAAAAGGGCACTCCTCCTTCTCATTTCTTCACACCTTCAAAGCCTTTTGGTTCGGCCAAACTCTGCCCAAATACTCTCCCAACTACCCTTAATACAACCTAGGGGCCTTAGTTTGATCAGAAAGCCAACCTAAGGAGCCCTTTTGATCAAATCAAAAGGAAGAACCCGAAGAAGAGGAGGTTAACCTACCCCAACCAAGGAAAAGTACAAGGTAAGGGTTATTTCACAATATATTCATTATCCGAGGATGTTTATAAGCAATAATCTACTGGGATTTCTTTATCATCCACATCCATGTTTTTCTAAATGTATTTCATAACATATTTATTATTTACAAGAATATGGGTTAAAGTTATTTATACCCTTGTTTTACTTTTTATAAGAGGTTTATAAAGGAATCTTTCTGTCGTTTTCAAAACAAGGTCCTTTTTAACCTTTTCGATAGAATTAAGGTAAGAATGTTTTTTTTAACTTATACGGCGGGTGCGGCTATTTTCCGCTGTTATAAAATCTTCCAAGCTTCCCTTACAAGGTTATAAGATTATTTTCAAAGAAAATGTTTGATTTTATATGGATCTTAAATGATTTCAAAATAAAAGAAGATATTTCTTTAAAAAGAATTTTGATTTCATCTATGTCAACATCCATTGATGGATTTTATGATTATTTGAAGTTGATTTATTATGATACAAAACTTCTATATTGTTTTGAAGGTTTTGTGATATGTTTGACTGTGGATGTGCTATTTTTATACCATTCATAGTTTATGGAGAAAGTATTGACATTTCGTATGCTAGTTCCAATAAGAATTTTTATGTTATATTTCAACCTTTACTTCATATGAATGTGTTGGAAAAGTATGTTCCGGGTTGGGGACTGGTTAAAGTAAGCCCTCCAGGTTGGGGACTGGTAAAAGTAAGCCCTCCAGGTTAGGGACTAGTAAAAGTAAGCCCTCCGGTTTGGTCTTCGGTTATTAGAGGCACTCCGGGTTGGTGTCCGGTTATTAGAGGCACTCTGGGTTGGTGTCCGGTTATTAGAGGCACTCTGGGTGGGGTTCCGGTTACAGTTAGCCCCAAGGTCTTGGGACGAGGCCTTGAAAAGAAATTAAAGTTTAGCATTATGTATTCCAACATTATGAAAGTGGTTATTGATTTTTGAATGTGATTATTCGTTTAGTAAAATATCCATGTGAATAAGTAAATGAAATTATTTCATTTTACTTTTTCCATACTATGTTGAAGTTCAAGTTTAAAAGGCTTTTGTTTTAGTAATTCATTGCCTTAAATGTTTATGCTTATTTTTGAATGTTCCGCTATATTGTTATCCTTACTGGGCATTTGAGCTCACCCCTTTTCTATGTTTTATTTTTCCCAGGATATGAATATGTAAGTTATGAATGACCTTCAGGGATATTATGAGGGGATTATAGTGTGGACTGTGGAAACATTATGTTGTTGTAGTAGTTTTTCATTTTATGATGTAATGTAAAACTTATGAATATATCTAGTGTTTCCAAGGCTACTAAACCAATCGGTCTTTCGAGATTTGATCTTTCTTGTGATCATGTCAATGTTATGTAATAATGAACCGACTCTGGGTAACTGGGGTCAGGGCGTTACAGTTGGTATCAGAGGAAGTTTAGTACAAACCTTGGAAGCTAGATTTAGATAAACTCTGATTAGAGCATGTAGACATAAGATGAACTTTGAGGATTAGTATAGAAGATCTTCCTAGAATTTTGGTATTGTAGAGATTTTGTGAGTTTTCCGAGCAATACATCCCTGTCTGGATACGATCAGGTAGAGGCGGCTCTGGCACAGATGTACCAAGGGGTAAAACCCAAAAACACCGCTTTGAGCTAGACTCGAACGGGAACTGGTGCACGACAACGGGCCTTGCTGCACTCTTGGTTACGACACTCCCGGGGGATATGATTAGGATAACTCTCATTTTTCTTTACAAATAATTTTGAAGGGATTATGAGTATATACTTCCTCAATGAAAACATTCTTATGATTATGGATTATATCCATAAATAGTTCAATTTATGTTAAGTGTTTTATAAGTATGGGATTATGTATTTTGATTCATAAACTGATCTAGTTTATGATATTGTTTAGAAATGGAGCCTAGTGGATGAAATGGAAACCGTATCAATGCACGCACTCCATGTATGGATTTCCCTCCTGCTCAAGATAATTATAGTGGGGTTGGTGATGCAACCGGTGCCGATCAACTAATCACCATACTGGGACAACTTACTCAGGTTATGAATAATAACCTTACCCGTATGGAGCACCCTGATCCGCAGCGTGGAGGATCAATGTTAGATCGATTCATGAGGCAACAACCCCCAACGTTCAATGGGAATACAAATCCCTTAGTAGCTGAGCAATGGATATTTTCCCTAGAGAAAATATTTCAGGCTTTGGGAAGCAGAGAAAGAGAAAAAGTTATCATGGCAGTTTACCGCCTCACTGAAGATGCTGATCAATGGTGGTCATTGATTCAAAACATGAAGGAAGATGATGAAGTATCAAATATGGAGTGGAGGAAACGGTGGAAAAGGTGAAAGTAATCCAAAATCACATCAAAGCAGCTCAAAGTAGGCAGAAGAGCTATGCCGATAATCGAAGGAAGGATTTGGAATTTCAAGTCGGTGATCATGTTTTTCTGAAGGTATCTCCGTGGAAGGGAGTCATACGTTTTGGTAAGAAAGGTAAATTGAGTCCCAGGTACATCGGACCTTTCGAAATTCTAGAACGAATTGGGGTTGTAGCTTACCGATTGGAAATGCCGCCAAGTCTCTCCAAAGTTCACGATGTGTTCCACGTATCTCTATTGAAGAAATACATGCCTGACCCAACGCATGTACTCACCTATGAGGAATTAGAACTGGAACCCGATCTGTCTTATTGCGAAGAGCCTGTCAAGATTCTTGATACGAGAGAACAAGTTCTGAGAAACCGGACGACGCGCCTGGTAAAAGTTCTGTGGAGAAACCATAAGATGGAAGAGGCAACGTGGGAACCCGAGGAACTTATGATGAAGAACCATCCGAGTCTTTTTATGCAGTAATATCCTAGAAATTGCGAGGACGCAATTATTTTAAGGAGGGTAGAATGTAACACCCCAAGCTTCCACTGTACGTTTCCCTTCGAATAATGCGATAGCGTGTATTGTACACTACCTCGAGTTCTAACACACACCACAACTAATTAAACTAGCCGTTGTGAATAGTAATACCTACTTTTTGAAATCATATATATTTTATATTTCAAAATGGACTTCATTTTTGGATTCGGAATATTGAAATTAGACTAGGGTGAAATTTTGGTACTTTTTGGATAACTTTTATATTTTGATGAATAGTAAAAATTACTAAATTTTAATTAAAAACAACTTTTTTAATCAAAATAATTAATATTGATAAATTATGAATTTGAGTGGTTTTAAAGTATATTTAGAATATATTTTTCCCATTTAATATAATGTTTGTCATTGGACATAATTCTACAATTAAACCGAACATAAACAAGTGTCAATCTTTTGATAGTTATTATCTCTTAAAAACACGCTTTTTGTTTTGACAGTAGGAATTAATTTTAAATTAATTTCTGCCACTTCTGTGTTTTGAATTTAGGAAAATGGATTCCATATTTGGAATCAGGATGTTAAAATTGTGTAAATAGGTAACTTTTATTTTTAGAAATTTTGAATAATTACTGCGGTAAATATTTTATTTACTATGGTTAAGGGTAAATCCGGTAAATAAGGGTTAAAAAATAATATTATAATAATACTAAATTACCCTAAAACGTGTCTTAACCCTATTGGTTGATACATGGTCGACCATGGGAATCTTTGGGTCTATTTTGGGACCCCATGGATCCACTTGAATGTGATAATGACACTTTATTTTAATTAAGTTAAAATGAATACAAAAATGACACAAGCATATATCTTTTAGAAAAACAATTGTTACATAGGGTTATATATGTTGGATTTTAGATTATAAATATTCATTAGAAAGATAAAAATATTTCCTACATAATGATATTTTATTTATAATTTTTAGACATTAAATATTTTATTTTATTTATGACACAATGATGATGCAGTAATTACTATAATAGTGAAAAATTAAAATAATTGATATTATAAATACCCAAATAAATATAATATGAAACTTTTAATGAATTAAAATAATTTTCTACGATAATATGATATTTTAGGATTGATTTAATTGATATTTTTTGATGTAATCAATCTGTTATGAGTTTCACAAAAATCAACTATTGAATAGTGTCAAAATTGACATAAAAGAGTTCTTAAAACAAATATGATATTATTAATTGATACTGAACTCCTAAAAATCTAAGGTTCGTCCAAGAGACTTATATCATGATAGTTTAATCATTAATGGACCACTTGGGGGTCTCTAGGACGTATATAGTATGTTTATTAACCATATTATATAAAAATACAAAGAGACATTGTAAAAGTGAAACTAATTAACATAGAGTTAAAACTTAAAGATAAGGTTAATATAAGTACCCAAACCTGTCTAAATTCTATTGGTTGAGTGGTTTTAGACCTTTACACATCTTAAAATTTGAATTGTCAACCTTGGAGCCATTGGAAACCGATTATGAATTTATTATAAACTAATATCTCTAGCTTTTCCAAAGGTGCCCCTCACCCCTCTTATAAAAGGGCACTCCTCCTTCTCATTTCTTCACACCTTCAAAGCCTTTTGGTTCGGCCAAACTCTGCCCAAATACTCTCCCAACTTCCCTCACTACAACTTAGGGGCCTTAGTTTGATCAGAAAGCCAACCTAAGGAGCCCTTTTGATCAAATCAAAAGGAAGAACCCGAAGAAGAGGAGGTTAACCTACCCCAACCAAGGAAAAGTACAAGGTAAGGGTTATTTCACAATCTATTCATTATCCGAGGTTGTTTATACGTAATAATCTACTGGGATTTCTTTATCATCCACATCCATGTTTCTTCGAAATGTATTTCAAAACATATTTATTATATACAAGAATATGGGTTAAAGTCATTTCTACCCTTGTTTGACTTTTTATAAGAGGTTTATAAAGGAATCTTTCTGTCGTTTTCAAAACAAGGTCCTTTTTAACCTTTTCGATAGAATTAAGGTAAGAATGTTTTTTTTAACTTATACGGTGGGTGCGGCTATTTTCCGCTGTTATAAAATCATCAAAGCTTCCCTTACAAGCTTATAAGATTATTTTCAAAGAAAATGTTTGATTTTATATGGATCTTAAATGATTTCAAAATAAAAGGAGATATTTCTTTAAAAAGAATTTTGATTTCATCTATGTCAACATCTTTTGAAGGATTTTAAGATTATTTGATGTTGATTTATTATGATTCAAAACTTCTATATTGTTTTGAAGGTTTTGTGATATTTTTGACTGTGGATGTGCTATTTTTATACCATTCATAGTTTATGGTAAAAGTATTGACATTTCATATGCTAGTTCCAATAAGAATGTTTATGTTATATTTCAACCTTTACTTCATATGAATGTGTTGGACAAGTATGTTCCAGGTTGGGGACTGGTTAAAGTAAGCTCTCCAGGTTGGGGACTGGTAAAAGTAAGCCCTCCAGGTTAGGGACTGGTAAAAGTAAGCCCTCCGGTTTGGTCTCCGGTTATTAGAGGCACTCCGGGTTGGGTTCCGGTTACAGTTAGCCGCAAGGTCTTGGGATGAGGCCTTGAAAAGAAATTAAAGTTTAGCATTATGCATTCCAACATTATGAAAGTGGTTATTGATTTTTGCATGTGATTATTCGATTAGTAGAATATCCATGTGAATAAGTAAATGGAATTATTTCATTTACTTTTGCCATACTATGTTGAAGTTCAAGTTTAAAAGGCTTTTGTTTTAGTAATCCATTGCCTTAAATGTTTATGCTTATTTTTGAATGTTCCGCTATATTGTTATCCTTACTGGGCATTTGAGCTCACCCCTTTTCTATGTTTTATTTTTCCCAGGATATGAAGATGTAAGTTATGAATGACCTTCAGGGATATTATGAGGGGATTATAGTGTGGACTGTGGAAACATTATGTTGTTGTAGTAGTTTTTCATTTTATGATGTAATGTAAAACTTATGAATATATCTAGTGTTTCCAAGAATACTAAACCAATCAGTCTTTCGAGATTTTATCTTTCTTGTGATCATGCCAATGTTATGTAATAATGCACCGACTCTGGGTAACTGGGGTTGGGGCTGTCGTTTTCAAAACAAGTTCCTTTTTAACCTTTTCGAAAGAATTAAGGTAAGAATGTTTTTTTAACTTATACGGCGGGTGCGGCTATTTTCCGCTGTTATAAAATCTTCAAAGCTTCCCTTACAAGCTTATAAGATTATTTTCAAAGAAAATTATTGATTTTATATGGATCTTAAATGATTTCAAAATAAAAGGAGATATTTCTTTAAAAAGAATTTTGATTTCATCCATGTCAACATCCTTTGATGGATTTTAAGATTATTTGAAGTTGATTTATTATGATACAAAACTTCTATATTGTTTTAAAGGTTTTGTGATATGTTTGACTGTGGATGTGCTCTTTTTATACCATTCATAGTTTATGGTGAAAGTATTGACATTTCGTATGCTAGTTCCAATAATAATGTTTATGTTATATTTCAACTTTTACTTCATATTAATGTGTTGGACAAGTATGTTCCAGGTTGGGGACTGGTTAAAGTAAGCCCTCCAGGTTGGGGACTGGTAAAAGTAAGCCCTCCAGGTTAGGGACTGGTAAAAGTAAGCCCTCCGGTTTGGTCTTCGGTTATTAGAGGCACTCTGGGTTGGTGTCCGGTTATTAGAGGCACTCCGAGTTGGTATCCGGTTATTAGAGGCACTTCGGGTTGGGTTCCGGTTACAGTTAGCCCCAAGGTCTTGGGACGAGGCCTTGAAAAGAAATTAAAGTTTAGCATTATGCATTCCAACATTATGAAAGTGGTTATTGATTTTTGCATGTGATTATTCGATTAGTAGAATATCTATGTGAATAAGTAAATGGCATTATTTCATTTTACTTTTGCCATACTATGTTGAAGTTCATGTTTAAAAGGCTTTTGTTTTAGTAATTCATTGCCTTAAATGTTTATGTGTATTTTTTAATGTTCCGCTATATTGTTATCCTTACTGGCCATTTGAGCTCACCCCTTTTCTATGTTTTATTTTTCCCAGGATATGAAGATTTAAGTTATGAATGACCTTCAGGGATATTATGAGGGGATTATAGTGTGGACTATGGAAACATTATGTTGTTGTTGTAGTTTTTCATTTTATGATGTAATGTAAAACTTATGAATATATATAGTGTTTCCAAGGCTACTAAACCAATCGTTCTTTCGAGATTTGATCTTTCTTGTGATCATGCCAATGTTATGTAATAATGCACTGAATCTGGGTAACTGGGGTCGGGGCGTTACAATTAATATTATTCTATATATTATGAAATAATAATCACTTTGACTGTAGTCCTATTTTAATGTTGATATTGAATATATTAGTCGAACATTATCAAAACATCATGAACATAATTTATTAATTTTTTTATGTATACATTAGCATGAAAAAAAAAATAAACATGTAAAATTTTATTAAGGAAGTAAATAATAAATATAATATTACAATTTACTAAGAAAAATAATAAACAAAGAAAATTCAGTTTTATGTATGATATCACTTTGAACCACCCCTTTCATTCGGTTATAAAAATTCTCTCTTTGGATCACATTAAATCTATCATTAGTGTTGTGTAATGATATCATTTTATATATATATGCCTCTTAAATTAATACATATCTCACACACCATTGTATTTATTTTATAATTCATATCATATGATCGTTTCTAAAATTCATTCATAAAGATATATTTTTTATGATATGAGGAATAATTAGGCAACCGATTATATTACCATTTATAATTATAACGTTTATTGTTATCATTGATTTCACATTGTGGACCAAATATTAATGTACCTGAAATTAATTTCATGTTTTGAATGTAATTAAATACTCTTATAATACATGGGATAATATTTCAGTATCATGATACTTCATGTATGTGATTAAAGAGTGAGCATAATCCCCCAATCACTTTTCCCACTATATGATGTTGTGTTAGTAGATGATGTTGAATATGATTATGTCAAGTTGAATGTTTCTCCATTATTGTTTTCCCCAAATCATGTTATACCTTGTTATATTTTGTAATTTCCTACATTAATACTCCGAATACATATCTTTTAGGATATCATGGTACACCTTTGACATAGAAATTATTTAACCCTATCATGTTTACTCACTTATGGGGAATGTTTTCTCCCCATTTCATTATGTATTCGTCCTAGTTATCCTTTTAAATTTTTTGATCATAAATTGATATAGGAGTTCAATAAAGAGAATAAATATTGTCTTGTTTTAGATTCTTATTTTTACATGATGATCATAGTACTCCAATGACACTATTATGTATCGTCATACTCTTCTAGATAATGATTTTTTATTTAAAAAACATGTAATAACATTTGTAAAAGGTTAGGTTTGATATAGACAATGTGATATATACACCATACACCAATAACTATTATTAATATTGACACAAAATTAATTGATTATAGATAATAGATATGGTTGGGGATTCTAATGTAATGTTGTTGTTTTGTTCATTATCCATATAGAATTGAAAAAAACTCATTTATTTGTATGGTATGATAGACAATTTAGTTTACCCATTGATGATTATTTAATGGAATTCATATATTATAGACTTGGTAAAGGTGGAAATGGATGTCTTAAAGTGATTCATTTATTTATAAAAATTATTATCATATAATGGATATTTTATAATTAGGTATTATATATTTTTGGTTATATAAAAACTATGAGTCACTAATAATAATTAGAGATAAATGTGAAATTTATCTAGGAATTTTTTTTTATTGAATTTTTACAATCAATGGGTTTCAACATTTTTCTAGATTATTTTTTTGAAATTTAAGAATATTTATTTATCAAAAGAAAAATATGGATATTTGCGAGTAATTTATGATGATTTTTATATAAATGTTGAATTTATTAATTTGAATGATTATACTCTTGGATATTATCTTAAATTTTGAGAACCATTCAAGATTTGGGTAATTAATAAATATAGGAGAATAACATTTTATTCATATATCAAATTATATGATTCATTAGAGGGTTATTATAGTGCTTCATGTATAAAACTATTATCTTTAATACTCTTGTTTTGGAAAAAAAATCATGAGATTATGGTGGAAATTTACTAAAGCGTGGAATAATTTCAATAATGTAACTATATTTGCATATCTACAAATAATTTAGCATAATATTATTACATAAATTTATTAAAAGGACCATTAAAGAAAATTTTCACCATATTCTCATAAATTTCAATGAATCTAATATATTTCTCAGAAAACATTTTTTTTAATTTATGGTAATTAATTTTTTCATGTTCATTCAATTTATTATTATCAGTGACCTATTTCAGTCAATATAATTATTGGGAAAATATGATTTTCTCTAATTTTTTATATTCAAATTCTTGTAATGATTTCTTATTTTTATTCATAGTTATGTATTATTCGATATGACTTTCATATTTCCTTCCCCCTAATTCCAAATGGATTTCTCATTAACCCATTATTCAATGTTGGTTTTAGAAAATGTATTTATAAATTTCAGAAACTGGATTAAAGTGTTCAATTTTAAATATTTATGAAATAATTATTAAATGTGGTGGGATATATTATCTTGATATTTGAACAAAATGAAAATTTCATTATCATTGAAGATACACAACATCGAATTTAAAAGAACTCTGAAATATTATTATGCAATCCATATATAAAATTATAAGTTATGAATATCATTAACCATATTATGAATTATATATTAACGTCCTTATATATTCAAATTAATTAATTAATTGTTAACAAATAATAAGTTATCATTTAGTAAGTTCACATTATACATCAAAAATATGCTTTCTTCAAATATATAATTTATATCCTTTTGTGACAAAATGTTATAACTAATTTCCTGAAAAATTATAATTCATTATGATTAAAGTATCAAATTTTCCAATTTTTTATTTAAAAATTATGATATCATTAATTTTTTAAAATTTTTGAAAAAGATTTATTTTTCAATGAATAGTGATAAATTCTAATTTTCATTGGAAAATGTATTTTCTTTAAAATTGTATAAAATATAATATTGAATTTTCTGTTATAAATTATTAGTATATAATTCTAATTAATAAAAATATTATTATGATTTTCAAAAATAAATTCATACATGAAATTTTAAAAAAAAAATTGTATACTTCTATTTATTTTCAAAGAAACGCCTTTATTATTCCATTTTAGAAGTTAAATTTTATATTAAATACCAATATTTATGTGAATTGAATAATGAAAAATATATTAAATATTATGAAACAGGTGGACCAATTTTTTAAAAAATATCCCCTTTATTTTGTAGTCATTATGAGTAATAATCATTGAAATTTTGGTTATCATTGTAATCGTACTACTTGTTAATTATGTGTGAAAATATTTTCATAACAACTAAAAATTTACCCTAACACTGCCCTTTGAATTATAGAATAAATTTCATTCATCTATAATAATACAATTTTATAATATTCGATATTATTTCCCTTTCCAATCATTTTGATGTTTTTAATAATTAAGGTAATGAAATATCAAAAATATCATTTTCATTATTTTATAAAATATGGTATATTTGGTATTAAATAGTTATAAAAATAATTTGTGTTAGATTATAAATGATTATTTTATAGATAAATTATTTTTTAAATTAAATTAATTTATTTTTTATTTTTTATTATGACATATTTATAAAAACAAAATTATGAAACCCTATCATAATGCTTATTTATGAAGTACAAAAACAATGTAAAATATTTTTAAAAATAAAAACAATTGGGTACGTTAGAAAATAATAAAAATATTGAATATAAATATCATATATTTTATTTGGGTTAATGGTTTATATTATAAATCCATTATAGTTATTTTTTTTCAAAATAAACTTCTTATAATAGTTTTTAAATTACAATAGATATATTTTGTGTTAAATAATATGTTACTAAATAATATAAAACAAATAAAATTCCTGAAAGAAGAAAATAAGGATGAGAAAAGTTCAAAAATTAATTCCATTATAAATTTATTATACATTTTAATCTTATCAGCAAATTCACAACCCACCAAATTTGTGAATTTATTACTATGATTAAGCTTAAAATTACATACATATGGGGTTATTCCAAAAGATGATTTTTAAAAAGATACCAAAAGGTATACAACTTTTACTTTGTAGATATTTAAATAAAATTTGATCATAATAATTCTGTACATGTACATTTTGAATCATTTTACATGATTTAGGAACAAAATATATTATAATATTACAGGCTTTTACAAAAATGACAGTAATAACATATGATAATAAATAATATATATTGAATGATTGAAAATTAAAATAAATCATATCCTTAGTGAAATGAATTAAATATTTTCTAAAATATTTCCCATAATCCATTTATGGCCCATCTTTCTTTTTTCAATAATTATCGTGACCACTAATGAGTGGAAAATAATTTTCTCATAGTAATAATCAAAATGGTCAATGAGGGGTGAGGTGGGATAGAATAATGTGTTTAGGGTTGAAGCATCACCAATAAAAGTATAATATGTTAATATGAATAATGTTCAACTCATAATCATTTTATATTGGCATTATATCAATTCGTATCTATTTTAAAATTACTATTAATTTAAATTTGTTTAAAACTATATAAATTTCCTTCAATATCCATCCCCTTATTATAAATGGGAACCCTCTCTCCTATTATAAACACACTTTGTAAACTATTTGAATAATAAAATATCTAGTTAAATCCATTACTATAATCCCTACACTCATTCTATAAGACATTATATTCCATAATACTCATGTTATGGGGATTAAGGTGTATATAAAAGAGATTGACTGAAGAAGTGGAATAAAATATAAGAATTTTTTTAGTTTTATTTAATATTATGCAACAATTAATTATTACGAATCCTTTATGATATAATAAAATATTTATATTTCATATACTGATATGTTATTATGTTATTGTCATAACCAATATCAATATTATTATTTCTTCAATTTGGTAACAAAACTAATGTTCTTATGTATAATGTTCTACTTCTATATGAAACAATGCAATTCATTTTAAGTCAACACCTATCACAGATAATTATAATTACTGTTTTAATTTATTTATATATGAAATCAATAAAATAATATCATTTTTTTCAAAGTAATATATAATATATATTTTTACTATATAATCATTCCAAAATAATAAAGTTATTAATGCATATGTGTTGAATTCCCCCTCCATAAAGCGATGTGATTTGTTTTTCATCGACACATCAAATTAATGAAATATATAGAATTTTAGGTCAAGAAATAATATTATGTATATGATTTACATATCATTCTATGATGACAATATAGAACATGTTTTATTTATATAATGATCATTGGATAATTGATACTATACTCATGTGTATATAAGACCTACCATCTTCATGATATTATCATTGTTAATTTTTCTTAATCATATTTAATAATTTTATATTTTATTATAAATTATTTTTAAATATGATAATTATTTCATGAATATAATTTTAATTGAAATTATATACACACCCTCAGACTATTATAAACTAACATGAGTCATTTCTATCATATGAGTCGTATATCAAAAAACTGTGAGAAGAAAAATTAACTAATTATGTAATTTATTATAACATGTTTAATGGAATAATTGAAATAAAAAAGGATTTTAAAAAATAAATAAATTTCAATAATTAAAATTTTTATGATAATAAATAATTTATGTGATGATTTGGACATATCATAAGGATATCCTTACTTCATAAACATCATTTTAAATGCTTCAACATTTATTCCCCCAATATGTATCTTTCAAATCCCTTTTCTTAAAATTATATTATTGATATTTTTATGTGGAAAAACATTTATGATATAAATTAAATATACTTTTTATTTTCATTCTATATATTTTAAAAGAAACTTTTTTACTAATTTAAATGAATTTCATGAATTTCATGATAAATGAATTGGGTTATGTATTTTTTTAATATAAATAAAATTATTAGGATTCCCCATCATAATTACACCTATATGATCATTTAATTCCTTTACAATATTCTATAATTTCGTTGAAAAGAAACAATCCATACCTATTTCTTAGGGATTTATAAAAAGGGATATAAATTAATTGTATATTTTAATATATGGAAATATTTTCTTATGGGTAAAAACAATATATTTATATTTATGACTATGGAAATGAAAACCATCATGTTTTATAGTTAACATATGGTTCATGAAAATTAATTTTAACCATGGTTGATTCCACTATAAACCATGAAAGGGTGGTTATGTTAAAATCTAATGATGTGTTCTATCATTATTAACAATGTATGGGTGGTTATGTTTTAAAAAAATGTTTTCTGTGTCTATTGTATCCCAGAAATGTGTTGCATAATGATCATGATGTAACCATACCACGTAGGTCATTTCATTTCCAAGGTTTATATTAAAATGAATCAAAAAGTTAAATATATCATTTACCAATTCCATTTATTTATTTTTACAGAAATTTTCTAATTATAAAAATGTATAAAACATAGTTATTTTTAATTAATGAATATGATACACCATAGTGGTGAAAATTATGACATTTTAAGAAAACTTGAATTTATGATGATTTTGACAATTTTTTTTTGAGTTTTATTATTCATTTATGATTTTTTATTAAATTTTTTCTAAAATTCATTAGGATTAAGAGTTGATTTATATGGAAATAAATGAATTTGTTTGATACCAATGATTATGTTTCAAAATTTAAATATTATTGTAAATATTCATAAAAAACATGTTTCATTCTTTATTTTTATGTCCATAAAAATGGTTTTTATTCTCAACCCACATTGTGAATATTTTTCAAAATTTCTGAAAAGAAATTTACTTTATTAGGATTCCACTAAACGGTTCCATTATCCTGGTTATTGACATGAACATAAATGCATCTCCCAAATAGGTATATACAGTATACTAGTAGTAATGTCCATGTGTGTGTTTATAGGTCGACTATTCCCTCTCGTCAGAGTGTGAAACAATACTAATTATCATACATATCAACAATGGAAAAATTATAACAATAGAATATGAGTTATGCATACAAAAATGGATATGTATAAAAATAGTATAATTATTATCATATAAAAAATGATATGTCATGTCATGTGTCTAAAAAGAAACCATAAATGATATACAATCATTTGTACATTACATGTTTCAAAATACCCAAAATATTAAAAAGAAGTCATCCCAACAGAAATCATGAGCCTATGCTTGGTCTCATTATAACCTACTCCTATGAATGAGAGAAAGTGAGTCATCAAAATATGGGCACTTTCCCTGATCCCTAACTACTTCCAAATAGTCTATCAGGGTACCCTAAAACATGTCAAATAAGGTCTGAGATACAATCCCACTCGGTCAGCACTCAAGGTTTGTATAACAATTCCTGGGTGGGAAATAAAAGCCATTTTTAATTTATTAACATAACGAGTATTATATTATTACAAGTAAAGTACCTAATAGAAAATTTACCAAGAATTTTATCTTGTATTTCCTTACAAGGATCACTGTAAATTAATATTTATGATCCCATAATAATGAATAATTAAAAATATTAAACACCACAAACATGTTTTATACACAGTATGTCACTTCACCTATGGCCATGTACTATAACTAGAATATCATTTCAAACACGGTCGAGTAGTATAACCAGACCATTATAATTTATAGTGGCTGAGCCATAAAATCAATCATGTAACATTTACCACAACCGATACAAAAAATCTGAAATGCCAGACCCTATAAGTGTGGGTACATGTTATAGTGAATAAATTCAACCTCATCGATTCCCAAAAGAAACTGGATGGAAGATCAGTTGGACATTAACTGGGATCCAAGGATCATGTTTACACACATTGTGAACTAAAAACCCCAACAAGATGGATTCAAGGGGTTTCAAGTCTAAATTATTCCAAAATAATCAATTCCCAAGGATAAATTTCATTTAAATAATAATAAACCTCTATCAATATCCATGAAATAACATCTAAGTCATATAATAGAATTATTCATCATTTTTTATTTCACCAATTGAAATCATTATAATTCCATGGATTTAAACTCTCATATAACAATTCACATTTAACATTCAATAAATGAGTTTACCTACTCATATAATTGTTTCATATAAACCATTTAATTAGTGAGTCACCATGAAATGGAAGAATTATCCATAAACTAAAAATCAATTTAATTGAATTTTTTCTTAATGATTTCATATAACTAAAAAGATAACAACATTAACCCATTGGGTGGTATAAAAATCGAAAATCTCAAAATCACCCCATGAGGGTGATAATGGATAGGGTAAAACATAACAAATAAAACTCAAATAACAAGTGGTATTCTTTAATAATTTCCATTACATTTAATTTAAACATTAAATTAATATTTGGGGTCATTATTGAATTTTTGATGGGAAAAATTGGATACTAGATCTACTTAGAAACAAACAACCCCAGAAAAGTTTAAACATTCCATTGTTTATCCATATTAGTTTTTTCACCTGGTATGATCTTTTCATTCAACTTCTATTTAGGAAAAAAATAAAAATATGATAACATGAAAATAGGGAATATTACCTTGAAAAAAAATTACATCAATGAACCAGTATTAATCGAATAATAACATAAAATGAATGGAGTTCTCAACGTCCTAAATCCAATGGGATCGATGGTTCTGAAATATGATTTTGGAAAGATGATTGGTAGTAGTGACTATGATTTATATTTAAAGAGGTCTCCCAACATGCGATGCATACCAATGATTGAGAAAAATATTTATTTCAGATTATAATATAAATTATGTCAAAATGATCATTTATTTATTATTAACAGGGACACATGGTTTGGACACATGGTTGACCACACCTTGTAACAATCGTACTCCCTCTACTGTGAAAAGTGGTCACTTTCATGGTCACTATGCTCGGTTTGACTATCAATGTACAAAAATATAAATATTTCTTGGCTAAAAATTGTAGTTTACATTCATGGTTTTGATACTCCATCCCCATTTTTCCAAAAACCACATGATATCCTTTTTCCACTTCCCAGGTCTAATAAAATTATTAGTAATAATGAAGCTTTTCCCAAAGGGGTTCTACTAACATAGTTCCCAACATTATTCTTCAAAAAACATTGGTTTTGGACTCTGAAAAAGTCCCTGACACCCCTGAAACCACGATAACCAAAAAATTTATTGACATTAAGGAATAAAAAAGAATATTAATTGAAAATTTATAAAATACATATCTTATAGAGAACACAAAATCATCCAATATTTAACCTTAAAAGAAATTCTTCCCTAAATTCCCTTTCTTGGGTGGTCATGAATCATCGTCAAATAACTGTAGACAGTAATTATGGGTTTCATCCTCCCTCTCCCAAGTCATGTCATATAAAAGTACATGCTGTAATAACACCCATACTAGAGAATCTAATCCACATAAAATAACTTTGGTGATCCTTTTAATGATATAATTAGGATTCCCCTAAAAGGTTGCATCAATATGTAACTCCACCTCTCTAGGATAAATAATCTAGGACAATTTTAAATGATATTGGTGAAATAGTGATACATATAAGATTCTATATTTCACCTTGTACCGTTGATGAATCTAAAAAATTATAGGAAACCTAAATGACCATATCCATAATCTCGAATGTCTAGACATTTCATGGGGAAAACATTACCTATATCCTGACACATCTGCCTTCCAACCTCTGTGAGATACATAAAAAGACCTGATTTCCAATGTATAACTCTTGATTTAATTTATAGGTATCGTAATAATATATCATTCAAATATGTACAGTAGTTATCTTCTCTCTCATCAATTGGACCTACATAGAAGTAACCTTGATGAGAAAGAGTCCCTATAAAGAAGCATGGCTATCCTCTATCTAGCACAATATATCAACTCATAAGAATAAATATTTTTTTTACATACTTGTAATTATTTTAGGGAACATATCTATTGGTTTATTCATGTCCCTATATCCCCAGAAGGTCATTCCACGGGCTCATAACATTTCCTCATGCACATATATCATACATTCTTATTGGATATTATTTTTAGGGTTCTCTATTATGCTCATATGACCATGTGTACGCAAGGACATCCTCTAACTATTCCCAAAAATGATATGTAAACCAGGAATCATTATCTAAAACAAAAGTATGGGGTCCCATGATATCTTAAACTATCTAACAGATAAAAAACCTCCAAAACTCATCTATATTATGGTTTCCTTGATTAAAAATAAAGGTCAACTGTAACAGCCCAAGATTTTATGAAAAATATTCTTTTTAATTTTATTAATGTCTTGTGTTATACGCTACACCAAAAGGAGCTTTCACAATACACATCTCTGACCTGGCTTGAATTATACGCAATCACGACCTTCCACGATAGCGTGTGTTGTACGCAACACCGAGTTTCGCTAAACAACGATATGCTATTAAGATATTATTAAAACTAGCCGTTATGAATAGTAATAACCACTTTTTGAAATTTTGTAAATTTTATTTTTCAAAATGGAATTCATTTTTGGATTCGTAATATCGAAATTAGCTTAGGGTGAAATTTTGGTACTTTTCGGATAACTTTCATATTCAGATGAATAGTGAAAATTACTAAATTATAATTAAAAACAACTTTTTTAATCAAAATAAATAATAGTGATAAATTATTAATTTGAGTTGTTTTAAAGTATATTTAGAATATATTTTTACAATTTAATACAATTTTGGTCATTGGATGTAATTTCACATTTAAACCAGACATAAACAAGTGTCAATCTTTTGATAGATATTGTTTCTTAAAAACACGCTATTTGTTTTAACAACGGGATTTAATTATAAAAATAATTAATGAAACTTCTATGTTATGAATTTGGTAAAATATACTTTATTTTTGAATTCGGAATATGAAATATAGCTTAGGATGAAATTTTGGCATTGTTCTGAAAAACATCAATTTTTGATGAATAGTGAAACTACTAAGTGGTAGGTTAAAAACTGAATTTTGCATAAAACTTAATTTTACCGCTTCTGTGAATGGAATTTCGAAAATCCGACAAAATGGTTAATATCAAGGACTAAAATGTGGTTCAATGAGATGAAAATAATTTTTGGTGAATAGTAACTTTTTACTTTTTTTACCACGGTTAATAGTAAATAGAGTAACTAAGGGTAAATATGATATTACTATCACCCTAAAACATGTCCTAATTCTATTGGATAAGTGTAATTCGACCAAAAATAACCTTATGAATATAATATGACCATTTAGGCCCACTTGGATTAGATTAGGAAATTTATTATTATTTAATTCAAAGAAGAGTTAAAAGAGTTAAAATCAATGTTTATTTACTAAAACATTTTTAATATGGGGTTATACATAATATAAATTAGACTATAAATATTCATTAGAAAGATAAAAAGATTTCCTACATAATGATATTTTATTTATAATTTTTAGAATTTAAATAAATTAATTTATTTATGAAACAACGATGATGCAGTAATTACCCTTTTAAGGAAATATTAACATAATTGATGTTATAAATGCTCAAATTAATGTAATTTAAGACTTTTTATGAATTCCACTAATTTTCTAGGCTACTATGATATATTATTGCTGATTTAATCAACTTTTTTCGAACATATAATTATGTTATGACTTTCAAAAAAATCATATATCAAATAGTGTCAAAATTGACACAAAATAGTTTTTAAATCAAATATTATATTATTAATTTTTATTTTATTCCTAAAAATCTAAGGTTCGGCAAAATGACTTAGAAATGGATATATGTATTAATAATATACAATTTGGGGTTCTTTTGGCATGTTATAGTAAGTGTATTAACCATATTCTGAAAGAAAACAAAAAGACATGGTAAAAGTTAAATTATTTAACTTAGAGTTAAATCTAATTGATAAGGTTAAAATAATACCCTAAACTTGTCTAAATCCTATTTGATGATAGGAGTTCGACCCATCCCCACTTTAGCTTCGAAATAGGACCCTTTGGAACCATTATAAATCGATTTTGACTTTAATATAAAAGAATATTTTGAGATATTCCTAAGATGCCCCTCTCCTCCCTTATAAAAGGACACCTCCTCCCCCTCCTCCTCACACCAACTTGAGCACTCAAGATCGGCCAACCCCTGCCAAAATCTCTTCTCCACTTCCCTAGAAACATCCTAGAGGTTCTGGTCTTCCTAAAAGACCAATTTTAGTGCCCTAAGAGGAGGTCTCAAAGAGGCTCTTCAAAGAAGTGGTAGTTACCGTTACCAATTCTTTCATCTTTATTTCTTCTTCCACTTCTTCTTCTTAGTTTGTTTCATTATGAAGTAATAACATAAGTATCAATAATATACTGATATGTTATTATAAGTATGAAACAACCCTATTTAACCATCTATCCATCCTACGGAAAAAGAAATCACCGCGCGTGCGTACGTACGGAATACCGTCTCCACGCCGTGGTGTAATCTATTTTCTGCCACCACATTAATTGGATGGGTATAATGGTGTAATGAGAAACTATATATGATTATTATAAAGTTATATTGATACTGAAATAGTATACATACACTTAAACACAATTCCACGACCATGGGAATGATATCATCGCTCGTGCGTACGTACGGACTACCGTCTCCACGGCTCGATGAGATTCATTCTCCATGTTAACCATTTAAGAATGATTAAAAAGTATATATAAGAAATAATAATGAAATATATTACATTATAAAGCTACCGGATTTATGTATATATATATATATATGTCATCCACTTACTTCCATTCAAGACAATAAGGAAAGGAAAACAGCGTTCATGCGTACGTACAGACTACCGTCTCCATGAACGGTGTTTTTCATTTCATTTATCTATCTATTATGTATATATATATACTGAATATATAAGATATATAAATCATATTTTATATTCTTTAAGTAAGTAAATCATGATATAAGTCATAATAATGTCAAGAACAACAAGTCAAAACACCTACGATAAATGAAACGATTTTACCCAAAACGCTTCTTTAACATGGAATTTACAAAAAAAACGGGTAATATAATGTCATAAGTGAACCATATATGATATCATAACAATGAATATGATTCTGTAATAAGTCAATGACATTATTTAAATCATTATACAGGAGTTTCAGACACATACAAATCAAATCGGACCTAAGTTAAGGGAAATATCACAATCTCATTTTTATCCGAGATTGTTTATACTTTGGTATTTACTGGGGTGTATTTTATCATCCAAATCCATGTTTTCTCAGTATGTAATATTATTTCCATCCACCTAAAATTGTTTAAATCCAATTTTACCCTTTGATGAGTTTTTAGTAAAGGATATGTAAGGAATCTTTTGTCGTTTTTCGTATGAGGTACTTTTTGACTTTTCCGACAAAAGTACGAGGAAAATGTTTTTTAACTTAAAAGCACGAACGGATTTTTACGGTTTTATAAAGCCTTATTTTCATGAAGCTTCCTCCAAAATATTTCATGACTATTTTCAATAAAATCTCTTTCTTTTAAAATTTCATGATGTTTTATGAAAAGAAATTGATTTTGAAGAAGAAAGGATATTTTCCTCAAGAATTCATTTCAAGTATTTTATCAAAATTATTTTCCATATAAGATAATAAAAGGGTTCTGTTTTTATCCCTATTATTACATGGATTTGATTATGTTGTGATGGAAACATTTTTATGAATTCCTTTATCTTATATGAATTGTTTTATGATGTCATGATGTTTAAGAATCCCATTTTTATTACATTGGTTATGCGATGATGTATGATTTATGATTATGTGGCACACATAAGAAAAGATTCATTATAAGATGGGTGGGACCTATATCTCCCTCCAATGTAATGGGTAAAGATTTTATATCTCATGAGATAGACAGGGCTGGAACGGTAGGTTATACCGGTTCAGTGAAACAGGACTGAAACGAGGGTTACTCGATTCAGAAAGGGACTTTGTCCACTAAGATAGTCTTGGCAATGGGTCTTGACTAACAAGAAATGATTCTCTATGATTATGTGTGAATGCCACAAAGTTTCATGTTTTAAGTTATGATTATTGTGATTACATTTCACTGCCATGATTTATCCCATGTTATGAAATTATGCTCTCTTTTGCAGGGTAAGATTTCCAAAATGTTATGTTCTTATGAATACGATGTGATTGATATTTCTTTTGTTTACCCTTACTGAGCATTTGAGCTCACCCTTTTATGTTTTCTTTTCCCCAGGATATAAAGAAAGGTTTTAGGTAAAAAAAAGGGAAGATCATTATAGGAGATGTTGAAGATCTTTCACCACGATTAGAAGATTACGTTCCGAGTTTCCAAAGACACTAAACTATTACGATCCTTGTGTGTATGTACTAAGTATTCCGCAAATGTAATGTAATGTCAATGTACGTCAAGATACGGGTCTCTACAGTTGGTATCCGAGGAAAGGTTTAGTCAACCTTTGGAAACTAGGATGCGAAAACGTTAGTGAGATCCCTAGAGATATTTATAAGGTAAGTCTAGGGATTCCCCTAAGGATAAGTATACGTATAGGATATAGTCCTAGAACTATGGTAACGATATTAGATTAAACCAAAGATGTTAGATATTTAAGTTACTCCCCCTTTATTATGATTTTTTCCACTCACACTATTCTTTTTGGGTTTTAGAAAATGACTGGAAACAAGGTGATTCACGATAATGGAGGAAATGATGGACAATGGAATGATATTCTTCATGAGCAACCAAATGAAATGGGATTTGGAAGTCCAAACATCATTATTATGCCGAATCAACAATCTCATAATATGATCAATAAAGTAAAATTTGGTAAGTTTCCTGACTCGGCTAATAAGAGAAAGATGGAGTTTCATGATGATCATAGAGGAAAGAAAGTTCAATTTCCCCTATGTAAATCATGTGGGAAGAGGAATCAAGGAGAATGTTTCAAAGGAACTGGAAGATGCTTTGGGTGTGGAAAAGAAAGACACAAAGCCAGTAAGTGCAAAGGAAAATGTTCAGTTAACACCAGGGATGAGGATAATGGTATTGCTATGACTTCAACAATGGTTAAATGTTTTAAATGTGGAATGTACGGGCATTATGCAAACCAATGCGCTAAGGGAAAGTCTCATGAAGATAATCAGTATGGTCGTATGGGAAGTGTTTATGTGGATGATGATGAAGAGACTACCAATGATATGTGAGATGAAAGAATTGTTGAAGCTCGGTCAATGGTTTAAGAATGTAGTGGAATGATTACATGTTTATCATGTGTAATGTTGTTTAAGTAATCTCATGGTACTATGGAATAAAGAGACATGTAAGGATTGTTACATTGTTGTCTGATTAATGTTACCGGTATCCATGAAAGGTTATTCAGATATTTTTGGAATGTAGATGATATGCACATAATGAAGGGATAAGGAGAAAATTAAATGTTTGATAGTATTCCTGAGCTCATGACTGATATAAGGAGAAGGTTATATCATGGTTTGAGTATATAGAATTTTTGGATTTTGGTATGTGGAAAGAGTCATCTTTTGACAGCATTCATGTTTTCACTAAGGTATTCAAGAGAATACATGATTAAGGACTTTGAATGTTTAGAATGTGACCAACAAGACATATCTTATGGGGATCAACGATGGTATTAAATCTCTGGTAATTTTTTTCACTATATTATGAGAGTGGACTGCAGTATTATGGATAAGCCTAAAGATTTGAATGAATTATGTTGGACATAAGTTAGTATTGTTTAAGGATAGAAGTTTTTTTTCGATATTATTGATGTGATGTTATAGTAATGTAGTTTTAGAAAAAGGACAACCTGCAGGACGGGCAATAGCCCATCGCGTCGGACAAGGCTGTAGGAATCGAACCCACAACCGAAGTGTGATTGGCATTTATCGCATACCACTGGCCTACAGGAAGTCCCTGTTTAGTAGAAGCTAGTTTTATTATATTAAGTAGTATGATATATGATGTATAAGTCCATTTTAGGAACCATATATGATTAATCTCACTATATATCTACTTATGTATATAATTTTTGCTAACCTTTGGTTTGAGACAGATGGAATGACCCGTCATTCTATCACATGATCTGCTAACACTTCACGAATAACAAATTCAACTTCATTTATTTAAGAGATGAAGTGGAAATTGTTCAAGGCATGAACAACAGTGAGATTGTACCAAAATAAAGAAAGTATTTATTCTAATTCAAATTTTCAACTTTAGGGAAATGATCTTGAAAACCAAAAATGTTGTCCTAGTGATCTTATACCTGATGAATCGGATGGTACCTTAGATCGTCGCAAATTTATGGATTTGTGATTGTTGGCTTTTCCATAGCCATGTTCTCTACCACTCTCCATCAGAACATGATGGTTAGATTTTTCTTCCATATCCATATTTTCACCTATGTGGAAACCCAGTGATTAGTTTATTTGGGTAACCATTACGTTTCGTACTTTCATTTTTAAATATTGGTTTTGGTATTTTTTTTTACGATGTGGGTTTCTATTGAAGAAACATTTGAATAGTAAACCATTTATAACCCTGACAAATTTCGAGGGAGAAATTCATTTTAAGGGGGGTAGAATGTAACAGCCCAAGATTTTCTGAAAAATATTATTTTTAATTTTATTAATGTCTTGTGTTATACGATACACTAAAAGGAGCTTTCACAATACACATCTCTGACCTGGCTTCAATTATACGCAATCACGACCTTCCACGATAGCGTGTGTTGTACGCAACACTGAGTTTCGCTAAACAGCGATATGCTGTTAAGATATTATTAAAACTAGCCGTTATGAATAGTAATAACCACTTTTTGAAATTTTGTAAATTTTATTTTTCAAAATGGAATTCATTTTTGGATTCGTAATATCGAAATTAGCTTAGGGTGAAATTTTGGAACTTTTCAGATAACTTTCATATTCTGATGAATAGTGAAAATTACTAAATTATAATTAAAAACAACTTTTTTAATCAAAATAATTAATAGTGATAAATTATTAATTTGAGTTGTTTTAAAGTATATTTAGAATATATTTTTACAATTTAATACAATGTTGGTCATTGGATGTAATTTCACATTTAAACAAGACATAAACAAGTGTCAATCTTTTGATAGATATTGTTTCTTAAAAACACGCTATTTGTTTTAACAACGGGATTTAATTATAAAATTAATTAATGAAACTTCTATGTTATGAATTTGGTAAAATAGACTTCATTTTTGAATTCGGAATATGAAATATACCTTAGGATGAAATTTTGGCATTGTTATGAAAAACATCAATTTTTGATGAATAGTGAAACTACTAAGTGGTAGGTTAAAAACTGAATTTTGCATAAAACGTAATTTTACCGCTTCTGTGAATGTAATTTCGAAAATCCGACAGACACGGTTAATATCAAGGACTAAAATGTGGTTCAATGAGATGAAAATAATTTTTGGTGAATAGTAACTTTTTACTTTTTTTTACCACGGTTAATAGTAAATAGGGTAACTAAGGGTAAATATGATATTACTATTACCCTAAAACATGTCCTAATTCTATTGGATATGTGTAATTCGACCAAAAACAACCTTATGAATATAATATGACCATTTAGGCCCACTTGGATTAGATTAAGACATTTATTATTATTTAATTCAAAGAAGAGTTAAAAGAGTTAAAATCAAAGTTTATTTACTAAAACATTTTTAATATGGGGTTCTACATAAGATAAATTCGACTATAAATATTAATTAGAAAGATAAAAAGATATCCTACATAATGATATTTTATTTATAATTTTTAGACTTTAAATAAATTACTTTATTTATGACACAACTATGATGCAGTAATTACCCTTTTAAGGAAATATTAACATAAGTGATGTTATAAATGCTCAAATGAATGTAATTTAAGACTTTTTATGAATTCCACTAATTTTCTAGGTTACTATGATATATTATTGTTGATTTAATAAACTTGTTGCGAACATATAATTCTGTTATGACTTTCAAAAAAATCATATATCAAATAGTGTCAAAATTGACACAAAATAATTTTTAAATCAAACATTATATTATTAATTTTTATTTTATTCCTAAAAATCTAAGGTTCGGCCAAATGACTTAGAAAAGGATATATGTATTAATAATTTACAATTTGGGGTTCTTTTGGCATGTTATAGTAAGTGTATTAACCATATAGTGAAAGAAAACAAAAAGACACAGTAAAAGTTCAATTATTTAACTTAGAGTTAAATCTAATTGATAAGGTTAAAATAATACCCTAAACTTGTCTAAATACTATTGGATGATAGGATTTCGACCCATACCCACTTTAGCTTCGAAATAAGTCCCTTTGGAACCATTATAAACCGATTTTGACTTTAATATAAAAGAATATTTTGAGATATTCCTAGGATGCCCCTCTCCTCCCTTATAAAAGGACACCTCCTCCCCCTCCTCCTCACACCAATTTGAGCACTCAAGATCGGCCAACCCCTGCAAAAATATCTTCTCCACTTCCCTAGCAACATCCTAGAGGTTATGGTCTTCCTCAAAGACCAATTTTAGTGCCCTAAGAGGAGGTCTCAAAGAGGCACTTCAAAGAAGAGGTAATTACCGTTACCAATTCTTTCATCTTTATTTCTTCTTCCACTTCTTCTTCTTAGGTTTTTTCATTATGAAGTAATAACATCAGTATCACTAATATACTGATATGTTATTATAAGTATGAAAGAACCCTATTTCACCATCTATCCATCCTACGGAAAAAGAAATCACCGCGCGTGCGTACGTACGGAATACCGTCTCCACGCCATGGTGTAATCTATTTTCTGCCACCACATTAATTGGATGGGTATAATGGTGTAATGAGTAACTATATATGATTATTATAAAGTTATATTGATACTGAAATAGTATACATACACTTCAACACAATTCCACGACCATGGGAATGATATCATCGCTCGTGCGTACGTACGGACTACCGTCTCCATGACGCGATGAGATTCATTCTCCATGTTAACCATTTAAGAATGATTAAAAAGTATATATAAGAAATAATAATGAAATATATGAAATTATAAAGTTACTGGATTTATGTATATATATATATATATGTCATCTACTTACTTCCATTCAAGACAATAAGGAAAGGAAAACAGCGTTCATGCGTACGTACGGACTACCGTCTCCATGAACGGTGTTTTTCATTTCATTTATCTATCTATTATGTATATATATATACTGAATATATATGATATATAAATCATATTTTATATTCTGGATGTAAGTAAATCATGATATAAGTCATAATAATGTCAAGAACAACAAGTCAAAACACCTATGATAAATGAAACGATTTTACCCAAAATGCTTCTTTAACATGGAATTTACAAAATAATGGGTAATATAATGTCATAAGTGAACCATATATGATATAATAACAATGAATATGATTCTGTAATAAGTCAATGACATTATTTAAATCATTATACAGGAGTTTCGGACACATACGAAGTAAATCGGACCTAAGGTAAGGGAAATATCACAATCTCATTTTTATCCGAGATTGTTTATACTTTGGTATTTACTGGGGTGTATTTTATCATCCAAATCTATGTTTTCTCAGTATGTAATATTATTTCCATCCACCTAAAATTGTTTAAATCCAATTTTACCCTTTTATGAGTTTTTAGTAAAGGATATGAAAGGAATCTTTTGTTGTTTTTCATATGAGGTACTTTTTGACTTTTCCGACAAAAGTACGAGAAAAATGTTTTTTTAACTTAAATGGCACGAACGGATTTTTAAGGTTTTATAAAGCCTTATTTTCATGAAGATTCCTCCAAAATATTTCATGACTATTTTCAATAAAATCTCTTTCTTTTAAAATTTCATGATGTTTTGTGAAAAGAAATTGATTTTGAAGAAGAAAGGATATTTTCCTCAAGAATTCATTTCATGTATTTTATCAAAATTATTTTCCATATAAGATAATAAAAGGGTTCTGTTTTTATCCCTATTATTGCATGGATTTTATTATGTTGTGATGGAAACATTTTTATGAATTCCTTTATCTTATATGAATTGTTTTATGATGTCATGATGTTTAAGAATCCCATTTTTATTACATGGGTTATGCGATGATGTATGATTTATGATTATGTGGCACACATAAGAAAAGATTCATTATAAGATGGGTGGGACCTATATCTCCCTCCAATGAATTGGGTAATGATTTTATATCTCATGAGATAGACAGGGCTGGAACGGTAGGTTATACCGGTTCAGTGAAACAGGACTGAAATGAGGGTTACTCAATTCAGAAAGGGACTTTGTCCACTAAGATAGTCTTGGCAATGAGTCTTTACTAACAAGAAATGATTCTCTATGATTATGTGTGAATGCCACAAAGTTTCATGTTTTAAGTTTTGGTTATTGTGATTACATTTCACTGCCATGATTTATCCCATGTTATGAAATTATGCTCTCTTTTGCAGGGTAATATTTCCAAAATGTTATGTTCTTATGAATACGATGTGATTGATATTTCTTTTGTTTACCCTTACTGAGCATTTGAGCTCACCCTTTTATGTTTTCTTTTCCCCAGGTTATAAAGAATGGTTTTAGATAAGAAAAAAGGGAATATTCATTATAGGATATGTTGAAGATCTTTCACCACGATTAGAAGATTACGTTCCGAGTTTCCAAAGACACTAAACTATTACGATCCTTGTGTGTATGTACTAAGTATTCCGAAAATGTAATGTAATGTTAATGTACGTCAAGTTTCGGGTCTCTACATCAACCTTCCTGATCCTTTTGAAAACATTCCACACAACATTAGTACCTCGAGGAAAACTAAGAAAACCTGTCATATAATCTATCATTAAATCATACAATTTCATCTTAGGAATTGAAACAACAACAAATTTTTGGTTTTTTGAGGATGTAATGCCTTCACTTGTTGAAAGGTGGAACACCATGTAAAAAAGAGTATTCCTCATGTTTCATCTCTAACCACTAATATATTTTACATAAATCATGTAACATATTAGTATCTTTTTTATTTACTACCTAAACTAGGGCATGAAAATCACACATAAACTACTCATTTATTTCCAATGGATCCCAAATTCAACCATGTATACACCAAATGACATCTTCACCTACAATCCAACAAGGACATGGTTCCCCAACTACCAAACCCTCCTGTATTAGTAGTACCTATGAATATGAAATTTTTATTATTCACACTCTATCTATAACAGATGAGATCATGTAAATATAAGAAATATATTTCCTACCAAACCATTCTACACCTCTATGGGATTTACAAAAAAGAAATCCATAAGCTACATCTCAACACTGCCTACCTAAAATTTTTATATATCTGTCCTCCTCCTCAATTTATTAGCCACACAATTTCTATTCCCAGGATTATTGGAATGGTTGATTTCAGGATACTATATATATTCAACCTACCATTGATGTTTCAGATTCCTATCATTAAATGAAAATATTTACTTATGTTCGGTGTGGTCTCAATACACCAAAAAACACTCTACAAAAATATAGTGTCTCTTAATCAACTGAAGAATAAAAAAATATAGATAATATGGTCTTTTGTGTTAGGTAATTCCTCTCATGTGGCATCAAAATAGAATACCAATAAACCATGACATTATCTCCCTATATCAGATCTTATCTAATCCAGAAACCTGATGTGTAAAAAACACAATGTAGCTCCGACCATGCTATGGAATAATCAAAACTAGAACTGATGTTAATTTATATTTTATCTTATAAAATGTTATATCACATCTATATATCCATTAAAACATCCAAAACCTATTATTTAAACACATAATAACAATTTATATGCATGAAATGTCTTACAAGACATGCCTATAATATACTAGATGCCCTGAGAAACTATCTATGGAAATGATGTTCTTGGTATGCGAACATGAAACTATATCTCTCACCTTCTATTGGCCAAATTACACTATTATATATAATATAATATTACAAAATATGTGACACTTATCCATCCATACATGGAACATTGTGAGAATAACATATATCTCATTCTCTCCCAATTTATTCAATATGATCTCAATATGTTCAGAATGGTTGTGTCGATTTTCATAATACCCAAATATATCATATTTGAAAACCACAAAAAATAAATCTAGATATGTATGGATTAATCATTTTATCAGTTCCATTAAATATTCTAGTGCATTCATGAGACGGAATGAAAAAAATACATACTTATATAGACCATACCTACTATGAAAATTTGTTTCAGGTATGTCTACATGTTGAATATTCACCTACAAATATCTAAATCTCAAATAAATTTTTTAGAATTTTCAATTTCATCAATGATGATAAAATTGAAAATAAATTAGTGGAAATTGATATCAGTTCATAATCATATGCTGGTTAAATTTATGGTAATACATGTATATCCTAAGGGCACCCCCAAAAATTTTCTCCGAAAGGACTTGTGAATCCCCTGTAGATGTGTTGGTTCATATAAAACCATATTCTTATAAGTCTTATAGATACATCTTAATAATATGTAGCTCTCTATTATCTTTCCATTATAAAGGAATAGATAATGTTTCCACTCTTGGAATTTGCTATATGGATAAATACACCACTAACTTCAGAGGTAATCCTAAAAAATCATCTGGGAACACAACCATGAAATTACCAACCACTGATGGAGAGAATTCATGTTGTTCTTCCTAGTCATCCAGACACAAACTTATATTATGTGATCTCATTCCAGATAGTCCACGATGCTCTAGTCCAGAACAAATCACCTGGATATCGCATTCACCCTTATGAACAATACTAAATGCTATGTTGATGTGAAGGTAACCTTCTAATGATAAAAATCATGGAATTATTGATAATAAAACTTCCATTACATTCCATGTATTATGTAAAACCCCATAAAATTAAGTAAGTCAACATTCAAATTGATTTGAATATCCATATACTCAAGGGGCACTCCCATCACTGATGTACACACTCAATTATGCTCCCCAACAGAGTTTCAAGCATCATAACACCCACAAAAAATAAACCTAAAACCCATGGAATTATACAATAGCTATATATATGAAACTATGTGATTTACCTATATCTAAAATAGAGGATACAATATTTTATTATACAATGATAATACCTCTCACTATAGACGTCAGGATACTCTTCTCTCTAGGTGTAATATTTTTAGAATAAATACGGCCTAAATTTAGACATTATTGAAAAAATACATATAGAAACCCCAAACTGATGTCTCAGTTAACTTGGTGACTTGTTGCTGTAACCACGACCACCACCACCTCAGCCTAATTGACCAGTACTGCTCCCGCTCCATGTATAACACAGTGGTATGAAACCTGATCTAAATTCTAGTGTCAGAGATTACCCACGATCACTAGCTGCTGGCAGTATATTCCTATTGAAATAATTTACATGATCCATCTTATCCAAAATCCAACACACTAATTGTTCATTATCATAATTATTTCCCATATGGTCATTTTTGAAAAATTGATTAAATGAAACTGCACTGAAGTTACTAGTGACATGGCCGGTACCCATGTGAAGGGAGTCCTCAAAACATACATTTCAAACACTGGAAGTTGATCAGATGGCCTGATAGATTAAACAGATCTACATTATTCTACTAAAAATTCTTAGGTTACACTCTAAAATTATCACTTTATTTACTATATCAATAATATAGGTCAGCTTGAACATGTTTCCCTAATATAAAAACATAATATTGGATAACATACTCATAATTTCATTCCCCATATTCATCATTAGAATGATATATCAGTGCAAAATATTGAATCACTATTAATCATTCAAAATATTCAACTATTTTCATCATGTTGTGATTCAGGTAAATAAACACAGTAGCTGAATAATCTCTTATAGTCTTGGGGAAAACATAATCATATAATTAGGTTTGGAATTCCTTCCAGACCATTTAATGCAGCACATCATCCATGATCAAAATATCCATCCAGTTATTTTCCACACATTTAATCATATAAGTTGATATATTTACTATACTATAAAAAGGAGTCTATGGATGCTCAAATATTGAAACAGTAGTCTCAAACCACATCTCTGTAGAATGGGGACCACCATCGCCTACAAATGTGAGAGGATGATGATGTTGCAAAACGTGTGTCAACTCATACATAGAAAAGGAATTCTATGGTGGTCCCTAAAAAGGAATATTAATTATAAAAAAACTCTTGTGGTACTATTTCTCAAAATTGATGTGAGACACATATAATTTTTTCTTAGATGGAACAAAATAAGGATCCACTAGTATCCTATGGCCCATCACATCTAGAGCATCGTCATAACCACCCTCTTAGTGTATGACTTGATGTGTTGGTGGTTTCATGTCTTCGAAATTTAAAACTCATGCCTAAAAAAATTATATTAAACATCACATATCCAAGATTAGGATATGTCAAAATATTTCTATAAATAGTTTTTACCACATAGACTTCTCCTAAATCCCAAACATGGTAAAAATGAAACAACCATAATTGTCACTAGAGACACTGCCTACAACCCACTCAAATGTCAATTTAGAGTCATGTTATCTATTACACATGAACAATTTCTTTTTTATTTCAATATTTAATTTTTTATGATTTCCCTTAATGGTTCACCAAATTCTGATCTATTTGTTCCAACACTACACATAAACCAAAAAATTCGGTGCACTTAATTCATACCATAACACATTCTAGTATAGGGGGCTTGTGATATATGACACACAATTCCATAATTGGTTACAATGGGTTTCTACTGTAGTATAATATTGAAAACAATTCTTAGGCTATGACAAAATCACTTAGTACATACCATGTTTCACAATTTTCTGAACAAAATCTATATCATAACTACAAGTATATCTATCATGAAACCAATCATAAAATAATGTAAACAAGAAATTGATTCTATATGGAATGAAATAATCAATAGCTTGTGATTCCTATTAGTTCGTAAAACTATATATGAGAATGAATTCAAATATATAATTAGGATTAAAAATATATATTCCTCAATCATATCAATAATAACATCATAATTTATGTATATCACATAAAATTGGAATAAAATCAATTGTACTAGTCATAATGTCAAACACAAAAAATTCCATTAGAGGAAATTTGAATTTTTCAATATTTTGTATATGTACTCTTAGGAAAAATTCATTACCATACTAAAATTACATTTTATCCCCTTTCTACTCTCTTGAAACAGTAAATTTTGAAATCTATAACCACTTATACCACTTTTTTATGTATCGTACAATGATTATACTGAACTACTCATTGATATCAAATGTTCACTTGGCCTCATGTCAATTTCCCAAAATACTATAGGTTTCTGACGACCATTGAGCGCTTAGGGTGTGTTTGAAGGTATAAAATTACATCGTATAAGAGTGTAACAAAGAGATAGAATTCTGAAAAATAAATTAACTATCTGGTATAACATTACAACCTGATGTAAACATCCACAGATAGATACATACCACAATATTGGATGTAGTATCATTAAAAATAACATTTAATTTCATGTGTCCTCAAAAAAACCAAAAAATGTATACATACATAAGTGTGTAAAATTTATAAAAATAAAAAACTTTCCAAAAAGAAACTATTCCAACTAGAGTCATGAGAAAAAATACTTTCATGCACACCACAGCTTATAGGACTTCCTTAATGTAAAGGATCAAATTATAAGAGTTATCCCTGATCCATTCCATAACCTGAATAGTCTATTAGGGTTCCCAACGAAGGCCTAAAAAGGGTTTCATATGAAATCCTAGTTGGTTTCCACATATGTAGTCTATAAGATATCTTAGTTGTGCAATGTAATAAAAATTATTTTGAATGAAATAACATGTGTGGTAGTAATACATGTATTGTGGCCATATAAATGTAACCAAGAAACTGGTATTGTATCTCCATACAGGGATCCTTACAAATTAAATTCTAATATCTTATTAAAAGGAACTTGTAAAATAAAAGGATATAAAAATAATTTCTATAATTTAAAAATAGTATGTCACATAATCCATGAAAATTCCATATATCCTAAAGCACATTTCAACCCTGTCTGATCCATATAAGAAGATGAGTCACATTTAGAACAGTTGAGGTGTATAATCAATCATGTCACATTTTTCATGGATGAACCATAAAATGTGAAATTTCAAACACCACAAGGTCAGATCCAAGGTATAGTGTACTGAGGAATACTTGTCACATTCAATGATCTTATCGATGGAAACTTGTCTAGAAATGAATTGGGATCTATTGAATGTGTCAACATACAATGTCCAATTTGGGACAAAAAAAGCTGGATTATAGGGGTTTAAAGGCTAAATGAATCCCCAAGAATAAATTCCTATGTATAAATCATATCTATGGTGTCCACTGCCACTCTCTAAATCAATTGAATAACATCAATGTAAACTAATGGAATCATTCCAATTCATTGCATTCATAAATTCACATATATTCCAATTCCATGATTTACCAAAAAATATAACACTTTCCATTTATCATTTAGTAAATGACTTTTCCCCCCATATAAAAATTACATATAAACTATTTAATCAAACCATCAACATGAAAGGAAGAAAATATCCATATCCTAACAAACTATTAAATGCAATTAATTTTATTATAGCTTCATTTATCTATGAAAGGACAACATTGACTACATAGGTGTTACGAAAAAGGGTAAATCTCAATGGAACGCACCATGGGTGACCTTGGTTATTGAAAAACCATCAACAATGTTCAATGATCTGGTGGGAATCCAAAACAGGTTGCATTATGATAAATTTAATTTTTTAAAACATTTTCAATGACATTCTTGAATGTATGGTGGGTGGAACCATTGATACAATATTTATAAATTACATAACAAAAACATGGTAAAACTATAGACCACCTATCATAAGTCCATTGTGGAGTTATCATCTAGTATCTACTTCTGATTGGACTTAGATCTAGAGAAAAATGAATAATGGACAAAGAACCTATGAATAAGGATATTAGGGTTCACAATAATTAAAAAAAATTATCTGTAGATAATGATTGAAAAATGTAATGGAGTACACACCAGCTTTAATCCAAAAATACTGATGATGGTAAATTCTAAGTATGAACATAAATTCAGTAGAAAATTCTATTATTAGATTTATGTATTGATCTCAACTTATGAACCTTCCCAAAAAATGAGAAAAAAATTGATTAGGTCATTATTATATTTATATTAAAATTAGAAGATTATATCTTTTGAACTAATACTTGTGGATTGTACAGATGGTTGGCCACACCATGAACCAAATATTCTCCTTCTATTTTGATATAGGTGAATCCAACCAGTATTTAAAAATGTTTTGACAAACTCTGCACAAACTGTACAATTTATCTAGGCTGAAAAATAAATTTTCCATACATGGGTATGAACCACCATCCACATGGTATCCTTAAATCATACCGTATCCTCTTACACTCTTCCCAATTGTCTCATGATTAGATATGACTGTGCACCCTGCCCCGCACAGTTTCTACTAGCTTTGTGTCCTGTCATATTATCCCAAAAAGATGGTTTCTAGGATCCAAAAAATCCCCGAACACACCTGATACTCCCATGAACTCACATTTTATTTACATTAAGCCATAAATAAACATTTAAACTCACAAGAAGTTATATATCTTTTATTATAACATGTGATATTTAAAAAATGAAGAATAAAAGTATTGATAATGATAATATGTGAAAAGAAAAGTATGTTATAATAGAAATAATACTTAACTAACGTATTGTGTAACATTATGTTATATATTTTCCAAATATATAAAACCACAAACATTAAATATCCATTTGTATGTAAGTGATAAAATATTTTCTTTTGATATTATATGTTTTATATGGCTTAAGTTTCATCGTATTGACTGGTATCAATGAAATAAATTTAAGGATTGTGATTTTTTTCAAAGGATCCCAGGGTGAGTGTCTTGGAGTATTATAATCATATTAATCAATGATTATATTGATTTTCATGTTATACATATAAAGAAGATTTTTCATTATATCCATTTTCTATTTTATTTTAGATAAAATCTATTCCTTCAAGCTTTAGGAACCTTGAGGAACAATAATAAGAAGTGGAAGGTGATAAATGAGAAATATGAGGAGAATTAATTTAATATGATGAAATATAGAAGGGTGTATTTACCTAAATTTTTTCATAAACAAATTCCATGTGTCTCATTTTTCTTGATACACATTATTTAGGTGATGTGATGAATCCATTGATTTATCACGTTCACTCCCTATAGAGACTTTAAGACACATTTTACGAATCAAAATTTCTAAGAGAGTTTTCTTCATGATGGGAGAGTCTAGTTTTATGTGACCATTATTTTTACATTCATATAAGATAACATCTAATTATACTTATTGATTTTAATTTTTGGATATTTTTCTATTCTCATCTTTTGAATGCAGTTTAACGTGTTCCTCGTAAGAATATTAATGTATGGAACCTCTCAACCAAATTATTAATCATTAGTAGCTTTGAAGATGGTATTTTTCTCAAATTCCATTACATTATTAAAATCTTTTTTTTCACATGTATTTCAATCATGTTTTCTTCTGTCATTACAGATAAAAAAATTCATCATCCACCATTATTTTCAAATCATTGGTTTTATATATTACATAGGAGACTAGTAGTTTTGTGACACCCATAAAATTTTAATATGGAGAGTTTTGTAATAAATAAGATCCCGAAAATTATATTTAGATACCATAAATATAATTTATAATTGATATAATATAAATACATATAATTTAAATATTATTTTCAGTTCAATTGACAAAAAAATATTTTAAAAAAAATCATGTTGGCCATTGATAATTGTTGTTTTTAAATGATTATACTAATGTGGTTTTTTTTGTGGGGGGGGGGGGTTGAATTTCTATTTTCAAAAATAAATTCATAAATTATTATTTACTTATAAAATAATATTATATTTAAATAATATTATCTGAAATTGAATACATGATAGTTGGTAAATTAGGCTCACATTTTGTAGATAATATTAAAGCATAAAAATTATTGAATTAAAAATATAACATAATATCAGTTGATGTTTAATAATAAAATGAATAAATGAAAAAATAGGGAAAAGTAATTTAGAAAGAGTTCAGAAAAATTTATATGTGATACCATATGTCTCCACACAATGAATCGAGTGCTTAATGGTATATATAAAACGGGTATCAATAATGATAAATAACACATCCCTCTAAATTTTGGATTAAGAGAACCATTATTAATATAAACAAGTCATAGCATAAACCACCCATCAATAATATGGATTTTAAACCATTAATGATTTGAGGATGAAGAAATTAATGTTTTCAATAGAAAAACTCATTACAATGTAAATTAAAAACGCCTGATGGATAGTGTACCATAAATGATTAAAAAATATGATATGTTTCAAAATATAATTTGATATATTGGAAAAATTAATGATTCCTCATGAGAGGAATTAGGTATCTAATAGTTTGTTATTGACTCATATAAATAATGTTGTTTGGTTGCATAAAAAATCTTCCATGCAGCCGAGTTATACATTTTATTGGATATAAATTCAATAGAAATCATTTGGAATTTTATGGGTGCATCGAACCTATAATAAAACTCAATAATGGTCTTTATTACATGAAAAAATGAAACAGTATTAGATACCTGTAATTACCTAGAATTTACGTAGATATTTTTTTCATAAATTCATGGGATTTTTAAGAGTCTGTGAAAATTTATGACACTTGATTACGAGGCCCGGTATGCCTGAAATCAATTGCTGATGTTTTGTTCGGGTACGTTTAGTAAACATACTTGCAGGATTTTATAACTTCTTAACCTGTTCCCAGAACTGAAAACCGAGGGAACCATTGAACTCACATCACCAATTATTTCTTAGAGATACATTCACCATAGTTGCATTTTTTCGAGAATGGAAGATAGTTTTTGGTTTTTTTTAACTGAAAATAAAAAAATAAGTAGTGATTAATTTTATTTGTTAGTTGTTAAAACCTTCAAGTGGTGGTTATAGGTGGGGCCCACCTACACATAACCTCCATTGGGAGGATATAATTTTTGGTGGGGCCCACCCAAAGTTTAAAACCTCTTGAAATCAATGAGGTGGGGCCCACACAGGCTTTGAACCCCCTTTAACCCCCCATTAATTTGGGACGAAAACTCTTCACCTTTTCCCATTTTTTAAAATGTTCCAACTCCTTCAATTAATTAATTTATGACTTGAAATTAATTAATTGAATCCATTTGAATTCATGCCAACAATTATAATAGAGGATATTCTAATTTTTTTATTTTGGTGGGTATAATATTTTTGGTGGATCTTGGAGACGGAGGAGAACTCTCCAATGAAGAACACGGAGAATTCCATCTTCGAATTCGTCACCTCTGAACACATTCCAATGCACAAGCTTCAGATTTGGAATTGTGTGACGAACACAACGAGAAACGAATCAACACCCACATTTTTCCTTCCACCCCATCAACGATCGTCGACTACCGATGTAGGGGTCGTTTTGATTGAATTAAATCATCGTTCTTATTCATTTATTATGGTTCTATATTTCCAAATTGTTACCATCTATTGTGGAGGAACATTCCAAACAAAGACGGCCTGATAACCCTCCACTGGTTCTTGATTGGTTGATGGTAGCGGCAGTGCAATGGCGCCGCCGGAGGAAAGGGTTGTTGCTGATGGGTCGTGGCGATATACGTAGCGACCAGCAATGAGCCAGCCATGGAAGAAACTGATAGGGAATTTTCCAACGGGTCGTCTGATACATACGAAGATATGGGTCATGGCCATCAAAGGTCGCGGCGGTGCCGGAGGGGTGCGGTGTCGTCGCACCGTGCCTGAGGAAGGGGGTCGCTGCCAGGAGGGCCGCGGTGGTCGGAAGAATGCATGGCGCCGTCACGCTGCGCAAGTGGGGGGGTTGTAGCCAGGTGGGCTGTGGTGTAGGTATGCAGCACCGGTGTGCCACCCCGGTGGTGCCAAACCATGGTCGGGGCGGGCCACATAGGAGGGGCGCGACACCGTCACGCCGCGCTGGTGGGAGGAACCGGCTTTCTGCTCGGCCAACCAGACATGTCAGGACCTATTGAGTCCCGAAAGTTACCTTAGCCGGTTCCTAGAGACAGTTTTGAGTGGAAAGCATGTGGTGTAACCCCCCCCCCCCACAGACAGACAAAGACACACGCGGCCTCTCGTGCCGCTTCACCGGCCCGCCGACAGGCCCCTCGAGATAGACAACCCGTCGGGAACCTGGGCCACCAGCCCATTGGCCACACGGGCCCGTCTTTCGGGCCGCCCCCCTCAGGCCAGGAAATTTCCTCAGACCGGGTCAGACCTCGGTATAGACCGGGTCGGACCGGGTCTGTCCGACTATGTCAGACTGGACCCGGACCCATTTGGACTGTTTACACCATTTTGACCCTATCCTGGGTTACAGTTGTCTGATTGATGAACCACATGTAGAGATAGAAGGCATGGATTGAGACTATTCTTTTGAAATACCACAATTGAAGTTTGGATGCAGTTGTGGTATGGCCGCGTTGGATTGAACTTAAACCTTACAGGGCCCTTGGAGCGGAAACACCAATAACTCACAGACCGGGCATCCTATTGATACGCCATCCATCGCGTTGGGTTCCTTATGATGAGACAAATTTTTTGGATACATAAACTAGAGACTTGGTTGTAGTTAATTTATAAATTATTGGCTCAAGGAGTAGACCCTCCTGGAATCGAGTGTGCTGTGTGCGGGAACCCTATGGCTAGCTGCGACTGAGATGATATGATCTTACGTGGACGTACTAATATACCAGGATTCTCTGTGGGATCTACAACAAAGAGACCTGGCCTGTATCCTTTGTGGGTTCTACAGTGATGACTTTTGTACCGAGACCCCACATAAGATCGACACCTTCAATAGACTATTATTTTAGGTTTCTATGGATATCTGCCATTCGACAGTGAAAGATGAACCAATGGATGATAGTGAGGTGGAGGTTGGAGACAGATCATACGGAGGTCAGCCCTCAATGATCTAGTGTGGGTCAGCACATACAAATAATGTGTGTGTTAGATCATGTGTGGGTCATCACTCAGCAATTCTGTGTGGGTCAACGCATACTGATCCTATGTGGGTCAGATCCTATGTCGGTTGGTGCCCGGCGATCCTATGAGGGTCAGCGCATAACGATCATGTGTGGGAAAAATCTTGTGTGGGTCATTGAGGGGTTAGTACTTATCGATATGTGTGGTTCATACTCTGTATGGTCAGAAGTAGTTCCTCTTGACAGAATAACATGATCAAGCTTCGAGACTAATCTTATGTAATTCTATACTTCACTAAAATCCTGGTGTGAGCTAATTCATTACCTTCTTGTTTACCTCATGTCTGAGATCTGTACTCATGACGACTTAGGTATATGTATGACAATATACCTAAATAAGGGTTAATTTTTCTTCGTGGATGTCTCTTCGTGGATATTTCTTTGTTGATGTTTCTTCGTGCATGTTTCTTCGAAGATGTTTCTTCATGGATCGGTTGTGGTAATGCCAACGTTTCTTTCTTCTATGAGTTGTACCTATGGGATACACCTTTTTATGTACTTTCTTTGTTGATTGTTTCTACACTTTCGGAATGGAATGTGGTTAGACTCAAGAGTTGGTGCCAATTTGTGATTGGTAACATTGGTATATGTATTTTCATATACATAAGTAAGGATGGTGGATACATTGGGATTGTAACTTACTAAAATGGATTATCCTTAATAAATTTTGGGAGAGCTACGAGGGTCTCGGTGTCCCTAATTGAGTATTTTTATACTCACCGACGCTTGGTCTTCGCACGTATCTTGTTGTGTTCTGTGCATACAATGGTAATTAGTGATTGAGGTTGATGGTGACGGATGGAAGGCTGCTCAGATCTGGACTAGACTAGACGTACTTCAGGGATGAGTTGTGCGAGATCTGTACCTACGCAGAAGGTAGGATTCCTCGGTGGATGATCCAGAAGCAGTTTTACCTTTTTTTCTTGTACATGTACTTGTTGTTCAGTTGGGATTGTATACTGACCCACTTACATTCAACACAACATTATTTTTTATATTTGTACTTTTTTCTTCTACTACTTTTGTTCAGACTATGTGTGTTATAGGTTTAAAGTCAATTCCTTCCCTTATTATCAGGGATTCTCCTTTGCTGCTCATCTCTTGCACCTGGCCTATTGAAGGTAGGCTTGGAGTAGTCACGACATGGGCCCTGAGGACAGGTCGTGGCCAATTGGTATTAGAGGATTCAGTTCTACCATATAACATGGACTCTGATTCTTTTAACAGCAACAACGTTAAATGATTTCGGTGTGGTTATTAGTTTAGGGAAACCAGTGTGGTGCACCGACCAACGTATCCATACACTAGGAATCTGACTTATGACTTCCGACTCAGTGCACAGAAACCCTAATTTCATGTTTGTTTCTTTTGAAAAAAATTCACTGTGATTACATTGAGTCATCTCACAATGTATAATTTTAATCGTGGAGAACCTTTTTCTTTTCATGATGTCTTCAATTAGTATGTCAGTGCGGGTTCCGAGTGGAGGTTGCGATGGTAGCCCACCGAGCGACGATGCCTTGGTGTAGGGCCCCATCACAGCGGAGGCACTAGTGGAATCAATAACCGCTGGGATACTATTGAAACTTCTCCCCAGTAGCTGAGGGTGTATGCTACTTGAGCACGTTTCACAGGTTCTTGTGATAGTGGCCACTGAGGTTTCGAGGCGAGACATATTTTCAGATGGTTGGGTGCTGACTGAAGTTTATAGTACGAGTTTTCCACACAGTTGGGACACCCACTAACTTGGTGTATCAACTAGCTATTAGTCTCTTTTAGGGTGCAGCTGAGAGGTGGTGTATCATGATGCTCCAGTTTTACGATGTGGCGACCCTCACCTTGGAAAACATCGATGGTTTTTTCACGGAAGTGTTTATACCAGCGACTGTACACTCTATGTGTGCTCTGGAGCTACTTCACTTGCCGCATGGAATTCCGAAAGAAGTCGAGTCATCTGAAGCATGCATTAGGTAGATGACACAAAGTCACAAGCATGTTACATTTATTGTTAGACGACCCCAAGTTGTGGCATCGGGGGTGCGGGGCACCCAAGGCTGAGGGAGCATTGAATGGAGAATGGTCTATATTTTCTGCATGGGACTGGGTCACAGAGCAAGTGAATGTCTGACTACCTTCATAGTTGATCAGTAGTCATTACAAGAGCCACCAATACAGAGGAAGCAGTAGGATCTTGAGCATCAACCTAGCGGTGGACAAGGCAGTGGAGCAGGTCCTTCATTGGATGGTGGTCAGAGTCATCGAGCACTAATACCAACACCCCTAGATGGTTCACCTTGAGCTCCAAGCGGAGGTGGATAAGAGCTGGACTAGCTCCATGAATAGAGTCCTTTGTTAATGATACTTATAGAATCATTGATGTCATTGTTTGTGGATGCTTTGTATCTTTTTACTTTGAGCTGCTGTAATAAAAGACACTTGTCCTTGTGACTTTTACTTTCCAACATTTTTGTGTTGTTGATAGTGAGAGGTTCAGGTCAAAACAGTTGTCTTGACCCTCACATTCGAGATTCCTACTAGAGGATACCCAATGACCACTCATTGATGTTGAAAGTGTGACTCAACAATTGGAGGTGAGAGTAAAGGTTTGATATCTTAGTAGTAGAGTTGATGCCTTACGACATCATCAATGGCATGAATTAGTACCGTTCATGTCAGGATTGACAGTTTTAGGTAAAGAACATGGTCCATCCAGGGGATGAGACCAGATTTCTCTTTTCAACAATGGATAAATCTTAGAAGCTATTGGAGGACGTAGGTAAAGAATGGTGTAGTTGATTTCTTTACAACTGGCTAGTCTCACCCATAGTTCGTTGAGCAAATGGTTTACGGTTTACTCTAATCTCAATAGTCTCTGGTGTGTCATCTCATAGAAGGAACTAGACCTGAGATATTGACGTTGGATTGAGTTCCTCCAGTTTTATGACTTAGAGATAGTATATACTCCTGGAAAGAAGAATGTTGTAGCAGATGCTCTCAAAAAGAGATCATACATTTAGCTGCTAGGAGGGGAGACATAGCAGCTGTCCGCGTTACAGATATCATTTGTGGATCGAGATGGAACAAATTCCTACAGTCTCTTACAGTCACACCCTGACTTCATCAAAGAGTCAGGGAGCTGTAGTAGGGGGAGGGGGATGCAGGCTGTGAAGATCGATGTGCAATGGTATCCACAGGGCAGGCACCTGATGGTTTTATGTAGGTGGGTAACACATCTTTCTCTTCAGGGGATGTATCATGGTACCAGGGTCTCTTTGAGAGGAAGTGTTGAGGATGATTCATACATCACCTCTAGAGGTACATCCTTGTGTGGAAAGGATGTACTAGGAACATTGATGACATCACTGGTATGACGAAGGAAAGAACAATGTTTGTCTCTCAATGCCTCACTGGTCATCAAGTAATGCATAGCACCAGGTTCTAGTGGGCTTGGTTTATCACCTTTTGAGGTCTTGTTGGTCGACCTTGCAGGTCGCCTCTATTCTAGACAGACCTAGGGGAGTCAAAACTAGTGGGACTAGGGATGGTACGAGCTACCATAGAGAAGGTGCAGATCATCCAGGAGTGGATGAAGACTGCGCAGAGTAGGCAGAAGTCATATCCATATAGGAGATGGATACCCCTGGAGTTCGAGGATGGCGACCACGTCTTCCTACAGGTCTCACATCGACAAGGTCTATAGATATTTGGGCGAGGCAGAATGTTGTATCCACGATTCATCGTATATTTCCAGGTCCTTAGTAGAGTATGATAGGTGTCTTACCATTTAACTCTTCCACCTCAGTTTCACTGGGTGCACGACATCTTCCACGTATCTCAGCTGAGGAGATACGTGCATGACCCTTCCCAAATCATTGATCATGAAGAGTTGTACATCGATGAAAAGGAGATTTACATAGAGGATACATTGGAAATTGAGGATCGACAGGAGTGGGTAATTCATGGATGGTTGATACCTCTAGTGCGCATTTTCTAGCAGCACGGAAACCTCCAAGAGAACACATGGGGGCGGAAGGCTCATATGCATGCTCAGTACCCTCATTTTTTCACTTAATTATAGTTATATCGTATGAGGATATAAATCCCTGAGGTGGTGAGAATTTACACACCGTGAATATCGATACAATTATTTTTCTTAAATTTATGGGATTTTTACGAGACTGCGAAAATTTACAGAACATGATTTCAAGGACCAGTGTGCCTATGCCTATAATCAACTTCTGATGTTTTATTCAGGTATGTTCAGTAAACGTACGAGCAATTTTGTATAACTTTTGAACCGGTGCCCGGAACTAAAAAATGAGCGCACCATTGAACTTGCAGAGTCGGTGATTGCTTAGTGAGACATTCACTGCAGTTGCATTCGGTCGAGAATAGAAGATAGTTTTTCGGGTTTTTAAATAAAGTTATATAAAAATAAGGTGTTCTTATTTTTATTTGTTGGTGGTTACAACATCCAACCAGAGGTTAGAGGTGGGGAACACCCACACATAACCTCCCATGTGAGGATATTTTTTTGGAGGGGCCCACCCAATGTTTAACAACTCTTACAATCAAATAGGTGGGGCACACATGGGCATTGAACCCCCTTTAACCCCCCATTAATGTGGCATGAAATCTCTTTAGCTTCCACCATTATTTTAAATGTGCCAACTACCTCAATTAATTTATATAATCCTTTTAATTAATTAATTTATTCCATTTGAATTCATACCAACAATTATAATATTGGATATGCTATTATTTTATTTAGGTTGGCATAATCATTTTGGTGGAGCATGGGGAAGGAGGAGAACTATCCAATAAATAACGCAAAGAACTCCATCTGTGACTTCATCACCTTCGAAGAATTTTCGACGCATAAGCATGATATTTGAGAGTGAGTGAAGAATGCGGCAAATGATGAATTGACACCCACATTATTCCTGATACTCCACCAATGATTCTTGACAATAGAGGTGGGGGTTATTTTGATTTAATTAAATACCCGTTCTTTGTCCTTTATCATTGTTCAATGTTGGGAAATTGTTATCACATAACGTGGAGGGTGTGGGACAAACAAACAAGGCTCGACAACCCTCTATTGGTTCATGATTGGTTGACGGTGGCAGTGGTGCAACAACGCCCCTGGAAGAATTGACCACGACAGACGGGCCACGACACTATACGTAGGGATCGACAACGATCCAGCCGCAGAAGAAACTGGCGGCGAATTTTCCACCAGGTCACCGGAGACATATAAAGAGGTGGGTCGCGGCCACCACGGGTCGTGGCGGTGCCGGAGGGGCACGATGTCGTCACTCCATGCTGGAGGAAGGGGGACACAGCCAAGAGAGCCGCGATGGTCGTAAGAAGGAACGGATCCGTCGCGCCGTGTAGGTTGGGGAGCCGCCGCCATGGGGGCCGTGGAGGGTGGGGGGGCTACTCTATCGTGCTGTTTTGGTGGTGCAGAACCATGATCAAGACGGGCCGCGACGGAGGCACGTGACGCCGTTGTGCCATGCCTGTGGGAGGAACTTGATGGCTGCTCGGTGAGCGAGACAAGGTGGGACCCCTCGAATCCTGCGGGTTACTTGAACCGGCTCCTAGCGCCGGTTCAGAGTGGAATGCTAGGGGTGTAACCCTACCACCCGCCACCCTCACGCGCGATCGGCCGAGCGGCCCGGCCGGCCCGCCGGGCCACCCTCGGTCGAGGCCTCCCCCTCAGGCTAGGCCGCTTCCTCGGACCGGGTCGGACCCGCGGACAGGGTCGGGCCGGGTCGGTCTTACTGGTTCAGACCGGACCCTGACCCGTTTGTCCAGTTTACACCATTTCCCTCTATCATGGGCTACAGGTGTCCTATTGACAAACCGCCTACGGCGATGGATGGCTTAAAGAAAGACAATTCATTTTTCATACCCCAAATGAGGTTTGGATGTAGTTGGGGTATAGACGGGTTTGATTGAACCTAATTCCAACCAGGCCCTTGGAGCGCAAATGTCAAGAACTCTAATACTGGGTGTCTGATTGACTCGTCGTCCATCACATTGGGTTACTTATGATGAAACAGAACTACGAGATACATCAACCCGAGACTTCATGGTAGTTGATTTATGAACGCTTGTTTCGAGGAGAGGACCCTCCCAAAATCGAGTGTGTTGTGTGCGGGAACCCGATGTCTAGATACGACTGAGATGATAGGATCCTACATGGACCTACTACTATACCATGATTCCTCCGAGGGTTCGAAAACAATGAGACTAGACCTGGATCCTCTGTGGGTTCGACAACGATGAATTTTTTACCAAGATCACACGTAGGATCGATAGCTTCGACAGACTGTGGTTTTAGGTTTCTACGGATATCTTTAGTTCGACAGTAAAAGATGAACAGGTGGCTAATAGTGATGTGGAGGTTGGAGACATATCATACGGAGGTCAGCGCTGAGCGATCCTGTGCGGATCAGCGCTTACCGATCTTGTGTGGGTCAGATTCATTGCGGGTCTGCGCTCAGAAATCCAATGTGGGACAGTGCATACCGATTTTGTGTGGGTCAACGCATACCAATCCTGTGTGGGTCAGATCTTTTGTGGGTCATTGAGGGGGTTTGTATCAATCGATCCTGTGTGGGTCAGACTCTGTATGGTCAGAAGCAGTGCCTCTTGATAGAATAAGATGATCTAGCTTCGTGACTAATCATCTGTAATTATATACTTCACTGAAATCCTTGTGCGAGCTGAGTCATTAACTTCTTGTTTACCTCATGTATGAGATGTGTACTCCTGACGACCTAGTTATATGAATTGGAATATACCAATGTAAGGGAGGATGTTTCTTCGTGGATGTTTCTACATGGATGTTTCTTCATGGATGTTTCTTCTTGGATGTGTTGTTTTGAATCCTATTTGGTTTTTTTTCTATGAGCTGAACCGATGGGATAAAGCTTGTGTAATGATTTCTTTGTGGAGTGTTTCTACACTTGTGGAACAGAATGTGGTTGGGCTCTATAGTTAGAGCTTATTTGTGGTTGGTAACTTAGGTATATGTATGGTCAGATACCTATGTAAGGATGGATGATACGTTTTGATTGTATGTTACTACTATGGTTTATCCTTAGTGGATTTTGGTAGACCTACGGCGGTCTCGAGGTCCCTTACGGAGAATTGTTATACTCACCCCTACAGGGGTTTCTCCCTCACCATGTTGTGTTCTATGCAAACAACGATCAGTAGTGATCGAGGATGAGGGTGATATAAGGAAGGTTGCTCGGAGCTGTACTATACAGGATGTAATTCAGGGACGAGTTGTTCGATAACTTTTCCTACCCTTCAGGTAGGTTTCCTCAGGGGACTATCTAGGAGATTTTCCTTTTATAAAAGTACTTTTACTTGTTTTTTAGTTGGATTTTCATATTGGCCCACTTACTTTAAGCACACATTTCTTTTCTATATTAGTACTTTTTTCTTCTACTAATTGTGTTCAGACTATGTGTTTTATAGGTTTAAAGGAAATGCCTTCCCTTTTTATCAGTGATTCACCTTTGGTGCTAGTCACCAGCCCCTGGGCATTGGAAGGCAGCCTGGGGTACTCACAACACAGGCCACGAGGACGGGTCATGAAAATACAACTTGATTAAACTAGATTTTTTGAATCCTAATCATGGAATTCAATTGTATTATTATAGTTGAGATATGTTGTAGGTCATCTACTAGTGGGATGCTATTGTCTAGTAGTTAGCGATATTCTTTTAGAACTAAGAAATGTCATATAATTGAAAAATTAATTAGCTAGGACACTTCTACTATGTAGTTAGTGGTACTACATAACAGTGGGTTTTCTACCACTAGGTCACCTAATTTCCAGTTCACTAAATTGAGTTGATAATATAGTCTATTGATTCCTAATATCATACAGTGTGTCCTATGCATCATTACAATCTATTATAGGTAACATATATATTGTTTTTGACAATTTGAACTACATAAATATTTTTTTCTATGCCTACATTAATGATTAAAAAACGAATATTCCACTTAATACAAAACAATTAATTTACTAAATATATTATTATTAACACAAATAAAAATGTAAGTGAGATAAGTTTGGGAATCATATCATTAAAATAACATTTGAGATAGTTGTAAATCTGAAAAATACATAGATCAATGAAGGTAATTAATGTAAATTAGAATGAACTATTTATAGTTCAATTTCTAATGTTTGGGAATGAGGTGAAATATATGATTTAATTCCCTCATCAATGGGATAAATATTGGAACAAGGATGATCTTATGTTATGATAATAATTGAAGTGGATGTTGTTGATTATAGAGAACATATAAACAAATCCTAGTTTTGGATTTCATGTTATTTTTTTAAGAATTTTCTATGTTAAAATATTATTTTTACCCTTTATTTTATTTTTAGGATGAATTGATAATTTATTATAACCCACTATATAGAATCAAAAAAAATATCAATTAACAGTTTTATATTTGATATTAAAAATAAACTACTGATCAACTATCGATGTAATGATTAATATGAGATTCTGATTGAAATTTATTTAATTTACTAGGTTAAATCTATAATTAATTTAGGTAATTATATTAGATGGTTGGTCATTTTTTAATCATCTATAATATGAATACTATGTGGGAGTTTATTGATTCCATTATTGGAGGGTTTTCTAGTCATACTACAGATCATGATGTAGTGATTTATAAAGGGATCACATCTATTATTACCCTAATTTCAGACACTCATTACAAATTTTGTCTAATGAAGATTCAAAAATTAATGAAAAATATTGACAAGTTTTTTATCTAGTTATGTCCATTAAAATAGGGTGAATTATTTATTTTTTTTGTATTGATGAATGAAATAACAATTAAAATCTGCATTTAAATTCATGAAAATTAAAATAAAACCATTAATAATTTCTATTAAATCCATAATAATGATGATTTTATTGATCAATTTAGTGGAGAAAAATATTTTTAAATATTTCAACGTGGTTATTTAAACAATAAATTAATTTAAATTTTTAATGTAACAAAAAAGAGAACCATTAATAAAATGTAGATACATTATTTATTTAGACTGATTTAATTTATAAATACTTATTCTACTACTATATAATATTGATTTAAAGACTATTGTATTTATATGTAACCCCCATCAACTAGTGGTATTATATTTATAAAATATTAATTTATAATCAAAAAGAGATAAATATAATTTTTATCTCATTTGAATGGTCTATCAGACCCAATAGAATGAAAAAAATATTTTGAAATTATTAACTATGAAACCTAGTTTTGGAGTGTATCATTCATGGAAAACAAGACCATAATATTCTGTATATTTGTTGATAATACTAGGATGGATGTTGTAGAACATTGGAGAATACTAAATACTATGAATAAGATACAATGATTTAATCTAGTGTATTGTTGTTATAATCACATTATGATGAACTTATCACAACTAACTTATCCACTGACTAGGACAACAAAAAACAATATCATGTAATTTTATACTGATGAATGTTAGGAAAATTTTAGGGAACTGAAGGGAATTAGGTTCACTTCCCATATATTCTAACAACCCTATATCAATCAACAAATTTTTATTTTTAGTGATTCTTTGATGAATGGACTAGGATGTTTTTCTAATGTAAAAAATAACTCTGATAGAATATACCTATTTTCAATTATGATTTTTTGTACAATCACCCAACCCATGGATTCTAGTTAGTTGTGAAACAATTATAATAAATATATAATGGAATATTAATTGTTGATAAATGTGTGAAATATATATATATATATAATAAATTTTAAAATAATATATTCACCATTAATGCAATGATTTAAAATATTTAATATGTTTTTTAGTTAATTAATTACTGTGATTTCTTAAAAAACTACCATGATTAAAAAATGAAAATAGGGGTGAATTATTTTAGTTGAAATGATTGTGAAATAGTTTCTATGATGAGGATAAAAAACATTAAATATTTATTTACATGAGAATGGTTAATAATTTTATAATAAAGGATGTGGAGAAGAAATAATTTTCTCAAATGAGAATTCATTTATTTTTTAGTATAATAAATAAATATTTTCAGAAATAATATGTAAGATTACAATGAAGTTGTGGAATGCTCCTTAGTTAGTCAATGATGGTTATGGAATGATAAGGTTTAATAATAGCTTATGTCTCCACATTATATATAATTTTATGATGTATATATTGTAAAAACCTCATAACACAAAATTGTCTATTTATTTTGGATGTATGAATATGTATAGTGATATAAAAGATAATATTTGGTCGGGTAACCTAAAGTGGGAAATTGAAAACTATAACTCTTATTCAATGGTTTGAAAATTATTATTGAATTGGACTTATTATTATAAAGGGATTTTAAAAAAATTCCCCACATTTTTAACATATGGAAAAGCCTCACCATGGAATTTTACATAAGACACCCCAATACATCTAAAATTTATAAGAAGTAAGGGCATTTTAATAAAATATAAACATATTTATTTCTACATAATATATCATGAATAAATATTAATAATGTGGTATGGTCTCATGGTGTACAATGTTTTATTGTATTTGATGAATATAGATGGATTACCTCATATTTATTGAGATGTCTTTTCAATGATATTGATACAAAGTTTTGTCTGAGAAATTCCTTTTTTTATCATAAAATGGCCAGTCAAAAAGAACAATTCAAACCCAATAAGACATTCTAAAATCATATTAACTTTATTTTAATGTCTGTTGGGATCAACAATTTACTCATAAAATATTCATATATAAATATATCTTTTACTTTATTAATCAGATGCATCCTTATGAATAACATTACTAGTCAAAGTTTTGAACTCTAACATAATGCGAAATTGTTAGAAAATGAAATCTATTTATACATATTTAAGAAAAAGAAATGGAAAATAAAGTTAGATCCATTCAGTATAAAAATGGATACTCAGTTTCAAAATAAGATTTATACTTACAGTATTTAATGTGATCTGTATTGAAATGGCTGTGAGAATGTACACGTATGGATATCTATGTAGAATATGTTTATGATATTCATAAAGATGGAAAAGATCATCTTTCAGTATATTGGACCATTATAGATTATTGATTATGTAAATATGATTTCTACTCTCTTGTAACATGAACCGAAGCACTTACAGGTTAATGACATGTTCCATATATCTCTATTGGTGAGGTATATACGATATTCCTAAAATGTACTCAAATAATAGGCCTTACCACTACATAATGATCATAATAATGAATAAAAACTTGTATAAATAATGGACCATAGAGAGAAAGTGATATGGAAAAATACTACTCATCTAATTAATTTCATTTAAAGGAATCATAAATATTAGGATGGTACATGGAAACCCAATGATGTGATGAATAATAATTACCCATTTTTTTACATTTGAGTGTCATAATTTCCATAGAAAAGATTTTTTTGGGTAGTATATTGTAACACCTCATGATTTAATATCAATTAAATTTAAATAAATTATATGTATTTGATTGGTTATATTACACACAAACCCATGAATAAATAAAAATGATATATTATAGAATTTATAAACTACCCATTAGATTGGTGGGGGTGAATAAAATTAAAATAATTATCAAATATATATATATATATACAATTGTTTCTCTTATTTAAAATTTATTGATGTATTCCAAACCAATAATCATTTTAAAAAAAATCATTTTATGATTAAATGAAATATTTTTCAAATAATTTTATTTTTTACATATCTCGTTTATGTATATATTTATTTAATACTAATTTTAAATAATTTCAAAGGTTTTTTATCAATAAATATTTAAAAATTAGTTATATAATTTTTAACAACTAAGATAAAATCATTTGATGGTAAAAAAGTTGTTTTTCAAAAAAATCATACGTTTGCAATGAGTATTTATATTTATAAATTAAATAAATAAACATTTATTAATGATGATATTGTAAATTATAAAATATATATTTGATAAAATTTTAAATATATATATAATCAATTTTTTAGTTATGAAATGAGACAATTAAAATTTTATTATTATAAAATACTTTTAAAAAATGGGATTTCATTATGTTACACTGTTAATTTCATAATTATATATTTTAAAATATTTAAATTGAAATTTATAAAATATATTCTTTGTTTATAATTAGATTTTTATAATTTTTTCATTTTATATCATTAATTTTCTATTGTAATGTATAGTAAAAACTATAAAATGTCAACATGGTAAGTGTTAAAATTAGTAATCACAGTGGGTTAATCATTATTATATGTATAAATTTTCCCCATATACATTAGTAAATAACATTAAAATTATTGATAGAGATATTTATATTATTATAAAACATATTTATTTTCAATTTAGTGTCACTTCCAAATGAAATTGACATTATATTAATCACTTTTTTTATTAATTCCTTATGTGCCCCAACACTCTCGTACATAAGGGAACATATTTTAATCATCTAATTAAAAAATTATATTTTTATATATTCAAAATAACAAACCCAAATAAAATCCTGTAATATTACCCAATGATAATGATTTTTTATTATTTATCTAATACAATACTATAATGGAAAATTTTTTAAGAACATTGAGGCCTCTCAAAACAGAGGTAATCATCTTTTTTGAATCATTCTATGTTTTATTTATTATTATTCATCATATAAATCTATTATATCTAACTTTATATTTTAAATTTAATATACTCAATATAATTAAATATTATTATGAATACAATATAATTATTTACCACATCCATTCTATCTAATGATAAATGAATGTACCGTGTATGTGTAAGTGTGGACTATCACCTCCACATAGATATTTGATTCATTTTCCATCGCCACCTCACATTGATGTATAAAAAGATGTATTTAATACATTCATATAATATTTATTTTATAATATTTTTTATATAATTATAAAATATTATTTAACATTCTTCATATATTTTCTTTAGAAAATAAAAACCCCAACCAGGCTTAAATAATGACTAAATCTTTTCGAATCGTGTAACTCAAATTTTTCCATTTCATTTTAGTAATAGTTTAAAATATGTATATATATATATATATATATTATTTTCATCGTAAATCATCTTATATATATTTTTGAACCATGATCATTATTCATGGCCAATAAGTACCAAACATAATCATATATAAAAATTTGATGTAGTTTACTCTCAAAATGATGATGATTATGAAAGACTACTAAAAATATGTGATATGGTATTACATGTAAATAATTTATTTTATTATAATTATGAATATTATTCTGATATATAAATATAATTAATTTAAATTCATTGGATAATAGGTCAATATCACTTATGATGAAACACAAAACTATGTTAAGGGATTTGTTTTCTATCTTTAATTTTGGTGAGATGAAATAAATATTCTATTACTAAAATATAATGTTTTTAATAAACCAACACTTTGATATTAAATATCACGAATATATTTACAATTATATAATTTAAGGTTTAAATTAAATATATTTTATTATCAGGGTGGTAATAATTTAGATTTTATCAAAGCAGTAAGAGTTTTGTATTATAATCTCACATTTATTCTGTATTGTTTGTGATTAAATTTTTTATGATGGTATTATATGATATATGACTCAAAAATATATTTTTTCTAATTGCATTGTTATAATTTTAAACTATGTGTTTCTCGTGCAATTATCCAATATCATTTTACTAAAATATAAAAAATAATGTTCTCAAAGGAAACTAACATTCTATCTTCAATTAAGATGATCATTTTTTTCATTTACATTCGTATTATTTTTAAACCAAATTCGAGAATATATTTACAACTCTATTATAAATGTATTAATACATATGAAAAAAAGTTTTTATATCTATAAAATTTATTTTTACAAATCTTACTTCATTTTCTAATCAACATTTTTTTAATTGAAGTAGTGACTTAAATTATTTTTAAAAATTTTCTTTAGAAAACCACATCTATCCCCATAATGAACACTACATAATCAAAATATTCATTTTTAATAATACATGGTTATTTTAGAAAATATGATTTATCCAGGTTATCTATATTATATATATATATATTTTATCATGAAATTTTTAAACAGAATTCTTATTTTGCATAATAAATATATGAAATATCTTATATATTTTTTCATCTATGGATACAACCTTGGCTGTTATTATTACATCAATGGGGAAATTATCCAATACATAAATGTCTTTTTTTTTTAAATTGTGAAATATTATAATTACGGAATCATGTTGAAACTCATTTTCTTTTTCATGAGTTAATATATAATGAAATACTAATTATTTGTGTCATCATGTCACTCACATATGAATTTAATATTTTTATGTGATGGGTTGTTATATTATATACCAGTAATTAATTGAAAAAATTTATTTTTTATAAGCTATAATGGAAGAAATATGGTTTTTGAATGACCAAAATTTTACACAAAGGATGTTATCTATGTCCTAAAAGAGTATATACAAGATATAACTATATGCCCAATGACGGTACATAATGTTTTATATAAAGTATAAAAAGGGAAGTGTGACTTTGTATAGAGACATAAAAAATTATTTATAATATTATGGTTTATAAAATATATTAATTCAACACTCTATAAAATGTTGTCAAGATTATGATATAATATCATGTTTTTTTATAAATGATTTTTAAATTATTTTGGAATCAAGAACTACAAAAGTGTTATTCCATAAAATTTATATAGGAATGGTTTGTATTAATTAAAAATGATACTTCTCAAGAGAACCTGCACTTATTATAATGATATTCTTACATAAAATCATCGATAAATATCTCCAATGTTTACAATTATTGAGAATCTTATATAACCTTTTATTATATTTCCATCCCCTATGTTATCAATAATTCATCTTTTTAGGGGATGAATAATATGTTTTCTATGGGAGAAGAAGTTATTGGGAAATTATAAAGATCATTCATGATATAATAATATTATTAATCTATTCTAAAGTGACACTAATTGTTTAAAGTATGAAAGAATTTATTGCTGAAAATTATATTACATATTCGTCGAAAATTATGTTATAATTATATATGTTAGACATGTTTTTACAAAAAAATAAAATATTATAATTTTTATTGGTACTAAAACTGAAATATATATAAATAAATTTTTTTTCATTCATTATAATTGAATACAACATTTTGTGGTTCATGGTCAATTTAGTTTCCATAACAAATACTTTTATAAGATATATATGTTATGTAATATATAAATATACTTATTTTTCTTAATATTACAACATATCCACCACATTGCTTCTCCCACAAGATCATTACTATGTTTTCAAATCTCCTATTTTATCATTATAAACATTGGTAATGATATTAATCTCCTGAATAATTTCTCTTCCATATTTTGAATGTGATACATAATTTAATGGACATTTTTCTATCAAATTTTCCAAAGTACTTCCTTTTATTTTGGTCCTCTAATGTTTGTATTGTTATTCTATCATTTTTAATGATTATTCCATTAATATAAAAATGTTTTTCTATTGGTGAAAGTCTTCTATTATCTCTTATTAATCTGATTTCCAAAACTACGTAGTCTACAATTTTAAGGGAGAAAAAGCAGATTAGTTTCTTTTCATACCATTACGAAATCCTAAGCCTATTTTTACACATTATTATACATATTGATGTTATTATACATAATTTAATGATTATTTTTACATATTATTTCCAAAATTCATTCTCATCGGTGAAAATTGAATAAATTTTAAATGTCTTTAAACAATTATATACACAATGATTTTATATAAAAAATACACTTTATTTCCCATTTTTTATTGATCATATTTTTTGTAATGAAATATGATTTATTTAGAATATATGAATTATGAAATATAATGTGTTCACCATGATATCGCAGTAATACAATGGAAATAAAAATTTTCTATAGATAAGATATTTTATGATTTCTTGTTAAATAAACAAGCTAATAAGTTTTATGAAACCATTATCATGAAATGTATAGATTTTATTATGAATGTATTATTTTTATATTCTATCAAAAAATTTCACATTATATATAATGAACATATTAATATTCCATAATGTTATGCCTCTTATTTTATCCCTGGTAATAATTCATGATATTTTTTATTTTATTATCTATTTTTGGGATTTATTATCACAAATTCCTATTTATATATGATACTTTTAAATCATATGTTGTGATTTGACATAGGATAGATTATTAAGAAATTATTAAATTATTATTAAGAAATTTTTATGTTTTTTGAACCACCTAATGATTGTTTATTTATAGTAGTTATTGTAATAGTGTTTTTAGAAGATATTATTTCAGTGTAACTATTCAGTCAATCTGGGCCTACATGAAATAAAACTGGTTATTCAGTTCAAAGGAACTTTGGGGAACTATATTACTTTTCTAATTATTGTCTTTGATCCAATATAGTGTAAATTTTATGGAGTGTTACCATCTAACAGTTTCAGTTAATCAGGTAGGCATTTCATCTTGGAATCAATAAGAAATGCCATGTGGGTATCTCGAAAGATGAATATGTTCATTAGCACCAATCAACTAGACCTATAACTACATAGTATATAGGGGTTATCATCCATGTAATTAAAAAGGGACACATAGATATATAGTACTTGGAATATGGGTAACACATCATTTGAATGGTGACTACCAAATAAGTGAGGCGATACATCTTAAAAATATGCATACCAAAAATACATGAAGGAATTGAAGGATGGGAAGACTAGAAGAGTGGCCGCTGTGAAATAACCAATAATATTACAAACTACCAAGTCATGGTTTAAAGGTTGGTTCACATTTATGTCTTAATGGTATTTTCATGCCATGAAATGGGTGATGGTCTGGTAAGGGTTAACTGAGAAGACAGTGATTATGAAGTTAAGTTTGGATTTTATATATGGGCCTTATTGGAACATGTCCTTCATGAAAAAAAACATTAAGGGGACTATTAACCATCAGGACATTGGGTAACGTATGGATTATCTCTATGACCTATTGAAATGAAGACATCCATTCCCTAAAAAAAGGGGATGTTTCCCACTGTCCTTTAAAAAATGTTTATCAAAAGTGGATCTCTATGGTTACCAATTGTTCATGTTTTAATTTGTTCTTCTACACCATTATACAGTTCGATAAAAATTTAAAATGAATAATATATATTTAAGATTAATATGAAGAATATGTTGGGAAATGTTTCTCAAGAATTTATTCATTTGAACAATAATATGAAAATAAATTTTAATTTATTTTAATAGTCCAAATATATTTTTAAAATGGATTAATATATTACATAATAATACGATAGAAAAGTATTTGTACACTAATAATGAAAAATGATATTATTAATGAACTATAAAAATGTAAACATAAAGTTACTTTTGAAAATGTATGCGGTGAAGAGGAAGAATGAAGAAATAGTTGGAAAATGAGGAAGTAGTGTTATTTAGTCAAAGACAAGTCTATTAATAAATTTTTATATATTATCATAAAATATAGATGATATTACCACATTATAGATACATGTGGAATAAAAATACATGCTTATTCCATAATAAATCCTGATCACATGTAGATATATGTCGGTTTTATGGCCTCTATAAAATATAGATCATATAAATTTCAAGACATATCATTTAAATATTTCATCCATAAAATATATTTTTCCTTAATGTTTGTTATTTTATGTTTTGAATAAGAAAATTAGGTTTAAAATCATAACAGGTAGTGAATATTTCACTCATAATATACATAAAGAGTAATAAATAATAAAATATTCACCCTTCCTTAATAGGGATTTAAAAAAAATAGGTGTTATATTCAATTAATATATCGATAATTCATGTTTTTATGATTGTTTTATATAAATAAATTGATGTTTTAGATATTAATACTCTTTTTAATTGCCTATATTTTATTACAAATGAAATTTATCTTCTTAAAAAAATGTGTTGGGTTTAGTAATTTAATTTTTAAAAAATAAAATGAAACAATTTATAGAACCAAAAAAGGTTATTAGATTAATTATATCATTAAATTTAATTAATAATTAAGAATAAAATAATTTAAATAATATAATGTGGTAAAAAATTGTAAATAAGATAACTAAAATATTAAAATTTGAATCACCTCTCTCAACAGGAATAAATGTAATCACAAAAATTATTATCTAACTGATGTAAAATATTGGTAATGAAATGTCAATAAATAAATTTAAAAAAAATATCCCAATGAAAAATTAATTTCAATAATGAATGAATAAAATATGAGGTATTTATAGAAGTAATAAAATCAAATTAAATTAAAGATGTTTTACATTCAAAATAGTAATCTAAATACCCCAATAGTAATCTAACCCTTAAGAATAGAAAATATATTATTTGAACAATATTATCACTTATGAAATACATAATAATATTTATTTACCTCGTATATAAAAATATGAAATATTTATATCAAGATACATGTAAATAAATGTTCAAATATGGAAAAAAATAAGTGTTTTTATTTTCCCAAAAAACATATCATTTAAATATTAAATGTTTTAATAAATATAATTATATAAGATAAAATTTATTTTTTTAAAATTTTCATATTATATAGTAATAATTTTTATTATAATTATATTATATTTTTGGGATTATATATTAATTGTTTCAAAATTATAGATAATTTGTTGTTATATATTTTTTTTTTCATAAATAAGGATTTTTAATAGTTTATTTTCTCATTTTAGATAATAAAATTAATAAAAAATTATTTTTGTAATATCACATTAATAAATTATTATTGTTATTTTTTCCTTTTCTAAGATAAATATATTTTTAATGAATTGTGATAAATGATAAAAATGACACATTATCTTATAAGCTAAATTCATGAATTTATAAGTAACAGATGATGCATGACCCCATTATTTTGAACTTAAAGTAACACATTTCTTAATATTGTCACATGATTCGTCACTATTTTAATTCCTGATCCAAAATAATAAAATAAATTTTTTATTAAAAAACAACCATCTTATCTGGTTTTAAATACCCCCCCCCCTTTTCCAAACACAATCATCGACATCATGTTTTCCAATACTCAACTAATTTATTTGAATGTATTATTCTTATTCCCTTGAAAAATTGTCCTTATCAAAATTATCATATATGCTGGTTTGTATTGAATACCCCAATGTGATATCCAAAGGAGAAGGTAATTCCCTTAGTAGAGCAGATTAATTTTTCTTCCCCCTCATACACAAAACCATACACCATCCAAAACACAATAATATCTCAAATGTGTAATTCATACTACTGGGTATTTTTGTTACAAAAATATATTTCATTTATTCTTTTCTCCACCCCTAAAATTATTGAAAATTAATATTTATTTGAATAATATTTTTGGTTCATTATATCCATGACCAACACAATCTTCTTCTCTCTATAACCATCCAGGATACTTATGAAAAATTTATTATATTTTAATATTGTGTTTACTAGTTTATAATAACTTATTTTTTTAAATTTTATTATAAATAATTTATTGATTTGGCCAAAATTTAGGTTATGATTTTCAGTAAAACCGCATAAGCAAACTATCTATATGGAGATGATGATCATATTATATTTTTCATTCATATATATATATATATATGAAATCATGTAAATCTAATGGAAAATTTTAATTTTAATAAATGTATGAATATTATTTTATTTCACATATATATTTATGTTCTTATGCTAAATTAAATCCATTAAAAATTATTAGGTGACCTAACTTCTGAACAATGAAATGAACACCCTAAAAACATAATTAAACTTAATATCTAATATAAATTTAGTTAAATAAACACTGTAAAATAATAATAAATAAAATAAATATAAATATAAAATTTAATTATATAATTAAATAATATTATTTTAATATAAATTATATTAATATAATTTGTGTAATGATTTTAGACATAAGTTAGGGGATCACTATTAACATCCATGTTTTCTTTGGGTTATTATGATTTCTTATGTAAATTACTTCATATTTGAATATAATTCTTTTATATGTCAATAAATTATTTATATATGCATCTTTAATAATACATAACTTATTATCTTTTCAAAATATGTGGGTATTCATACATAAATTACATGTATCAAAATCATTTTTTGACATCACAACCAATTAAGGTGGACATTCCAATCCATTAATGTTTTTTTAATACAAATATTTTATAATTAATTCATATTAATTTCCTTAATAAATAAATTTATATTTTTGGGTTAACCACAATTTTTTCCTGTGGTTATCAAATAAATATCCATGTTCATTATTTCTTAATGATTTAATAAATATATCCATAAAACACATTTTTCATTTTTTATTTTACTACAAAGAATTCACCCTTTCAAATGAATTTATTAATTAACAACAAATTTGATTCCTATGGTTAATTTTTATATATGTGAAATTAAAATATAAATAATTCAATAATATATTTGGTATATTTAAGAAATTTACATTGATTACATTATTGGGAAACAGAATGCATCATAGTTTTTTCCATTAGAAGTTCTCATCATTATTCCTAATGTAAAATTTTCATTTGTGACCTGCAAAAAAAATTAATATGATATGATGAGTGTTCCAAAATATCATTAAAATTAATTAGTCAATTATTATGTATCATGATATTATATTTATTTGAATATGGTGTAATCATAATCCACGATGGGACTATATACACCATGTGATATTGACATGGAAAAAATCATTAACGTATTACTATTACATGATTCATGTTATCTCCACATTACAATGTTTCCATGATCTTATGATTCAATTAATTTTATTTAATTATCTTATATGATTATTAAAGAGGTTAGTATTTTATTTTTATCGTATTATGTATTTTATTTGTAATGATATGTTTCAATATCAACATTATTGTAGTACTATGTTTTTTTAATGTGACACCCTTTTTTATGTATTCACTCAGTTGTTCTATATAGTCTTGTGAGATTAATGGGATTTAATATAAAATTATATTTATTAAAATAATATATTACTATTTATTATTCAAATTTATTTATTATTAAAAATTTCAAAAATATATATTATTTATCTCGGTCTAGCGGTTGTATTTATTGGATATATATTATCAAATTTAGGTGAATAATATATTTAAATGACTTTGATGGAAATATTTTGTATCAGATCTTGGTATTGTGATTTCATTAGGCTTTGGATATAATTATTTACTAATAATCATGTGATATAATATTTATATGAGAATATATTTAGAATTATATGAAGTATAATGTGAGTAGTTTCATAGAAATTAACTTCCTTTTTGGATACTACATATTGACATGACTTTAGAAAGAAAATGCATGGACCTAGTTCTTGACAAAATGGACATAAAACACACCATGCTTGAACCTCCTAGAGATATTCAATGGAAAATTACAAAACACTAGATAAACTATTCTAATGGACATGAATTGTTTTTAGGTATGAATAAATAATTGTTGCATCACCTTAGACAACCTAGTTCAAAATGAAGAGACTCCCATGCTAGTGTATAGTTTTCAAATATATTTTATTCCATAAATGTCCATTGCATTAATTTTTATATTAATTTTCATTTTAGTATTCTTATCTATAATTTTTTACATTATTTTTATTAATGGATAAATATTGTATGGACTATTCCATAAATCAATGGGAAAGATAATGTGATGGTTTCTTTAATAAGATTCCTCACCATATGTTAGTGGTGGTGGATAACTTCATGGAAGTATGGAATAAACATAAAATTTAATTAATAATGAACTAAATTTTTTTTCAAACCCTTAGGCACCATATATAGAGTGTTTTTTATATGAATTTAGTATATAATGTAATCCTATATGTGGATTGTCGTATAATCTCATTTTTGAAAACCAATGTAATAAATCCAATGAGTGTATATTATCAATCCTCCAATGATTGGAAAAAGGGAATGTTTTAAAACCTATTTATCTCATGATAGAAGAATTAAATAAGTGTGGAACATTGATGAAGATCAAAACAGAAAAATTTGTAATTGATTCTATGTAATTGGAATCATTAAAAATATAGTAACAATTTTCCACAAACCCACTATCATGAAATTGTGAGGGTGATTTTGAGACAAATTACAAATCAAGAAGCTTTTATCTGGGTTAATAAAGAAAATTCACATTTCCTAAGAGTTATACATATAAAATTATCATAAGAACTATATTTAATCTATAATACATGTTTATTTGACTAATTATAATTCAATAAACAAAATTGATTATTCAAGACATTTAAATGTTTAAATATATGTTATGTTGTCACCATAATATTGATATTGTGACTGGAGACTCATAGTGGTATCATGGGACAATAGATAAAGATAATAACATAGAGTTTCATTTTGTAGGATCAATTTCTAAATCAAGTAGAGTAAATAAATCCTGACATATCATTTTTTAGAAGTATACGTAGAAGAATCATTGCAATTGTATCATGGAAATAGGGAGAAGATTCAAGTGTAGAAAAAAAAGTTGTGTCAAACTAATCAATTCTGATTGGGTTGAAAAATATCTCTAATAAAATGGAAAAAATGATGTTTTAGATAGACACTTCGAAAATGGCATAATATTTCAACTATAAAGAAAATTGACATAATGAATGGAAATTATTCAAGCTATTGGTTGTCATATACAATCAACAATAACAGACTGAAAGGCCTGATGAGGATTTGAGTACATATTATATCCCTATTGTTGACATGGAAACTAAAAAATTTGTGTTTATAATTATGCTGGTTTTTATTTTAATAATATTGAACATAATATTTTATTCATTTTATAGGCCCTCATTATTTATAGGAATTTTTAGAAACATTATTTATGAAACATCTCATATTATAGAGGTTGATTTATTTATGACACCAAAAAGGAAAAATTATTTTATCTCATGTATAGAACTGCTCTTGTTAATTATAGTGGATTAAATCTATAAATAAATAATATCACACATATTTAAGTTTAATTCATTATTATATTTTTCAGGTATTAGATGGGATTATATAAATAAGAAATACATTTTTTGGAGATTGATATCAGTCCTTACAGAAATAGTAATCCTCAAATACCATACATGTTAATGCTGGAGGATAAATACCATTTGGAAACTTATCCTTAAGCGTGGATATATTTTCATCATGATAAATAATATCTAGTTAAAATTATTGATACATTGGAGAGAATGGTTCTTGATTACATTCCCATTATGAGGGATTATAATTATATATTCCCTAAATAGTTTTATATCCACCAAAATGGTCGAGTGTTTGAGTTATAAATTGAACATATATCAGCATATAACCCTATATCAAAGAATTATAATATAATGGACACTAATAAGTGTGAAAAACTAAATAATTAGTTACAATAGAATTTATAAAATGGATTTATAAATTTGACTGCTTCACTATATTGTTATTCAATACTTTTCATTGTGAGTAGTGATGGGTCAATTTTCCTCCCCATTGAATATCATTAACTCATCAAAATCTTAACAATGAATAAGTTTACAATTTAATGGATTGGTGAATTATTAAATAATCTATATCAGGACTATAAAATTATAGAAAAATACATTCATTCAATATATGAAACATTAAGGTTGATGAAATATGATATATGAAAAACATCCCTTTGAACAACGTATGGACAATAAGATATCATCATGTTTCCATTTAAAATCACTAATTTAGAAAAAAATATTCATGGAGTTAATTTATATATATTTTTAGATATTACTTTGAAAAAAAATTGGTAATCAATATATATAATATTATGATATACTCTAAAATAAACATGAAGAATCTCAAAAATTGGAATATAGTGATAAAGTATTTGTGAAAGAAGATTCTTTAATAAAATTGTATTAAATGTTATTTTTTTTATAAAGGTAGTATCATTAATTTGGCATGTTATGACTACAATATATATATATGTATATATATGGCTCATATAAGGAAATTTAATTTATGTAATTTCCTACATTTGCATCATTAATTTAGTTAAATAGTTTCCTCGGTCTAGCATTATAAAATTGATTATTTTTTAGAAACTTTTCATGATTTTCAAACCTGTTAGAAATGTTGGCTCAAAAGATGGTGATGTTTTTCTATAACATTGAATACATATAGGTATTTAAAGAAATTAAATTGAGACATTTCATCACCCAAATATTCAAAATTCCAATAAGAGGGAAATTTATCATTCTATATAACAATGCATCAAAATATAAAATATGTTTTACATTGTTGAAAATTGATAATGTGATATCGTACACCTCCTGGATGCAAAATTTTATGTATTATAATTATTAATAACATAATATATAAATTTTTATTTAAATTATCAAATTAATAATATGGTGGAATTATCTATTTGATGACAAGTGTGAAATGTAAATATAACATAATAGACTCATGTGTATATTAAAATAGAATATCCTTTATATTATATAATCATGAGATTTAATTACTATCAAGGTTTACGAATTTTCAACCCACCGTTAACCTCATAATGAAAATAATGTGTGTGATGGTTTATAGAGAATTAATTTGGATATAAATAATTGATATAGATAAAATATTCTTATAAATTTAAAATATGTAATTGGAAGTAAAAAAACAATGAAAATGAACATATCTTTATCAGATGATTTTTTAATGATTCATTATGGGGATGATAATGGATATTGAAAGGGATGTTGTATAAATATTCAATGTTAGGGTCGCTACATGAAATTTTTATATTTTAGAGTTCAAAATATATGAATATAGAATTTTAATATTTTGTTCAAAAAAATTTATATCAAGATATCATGTGATATAGTAGGACATGATGAATAAAACACATATTTTGATCATCATGATTAACCCATAAAGCATAAATATATATCAATAAACTTAGACATTTTTTCTCTCAAAAAAAATAATTTGTAGTAAATATAAATATAAATTTTCCAAGTATGTTGTAATGATATATGAAATTAAATATACATAGGTGATGATGCAACAATTACCAATAACTAAATAAAAATGGGAAAAATACCGCAATGGGTTTTTTCACTATTATTAAAAAATTTATAATGAAATAATGTTATATGGTTTTTAATGGATATTATTATAAATACTACACATTTCAATAAAAATTATTGGACTTTACACTTGTTAAAAAATAAATGGATATATATAATAGTATTTTAGAGGCTTCATGGATCATAAACTCTGATTTTATTTGATCATGATCAATGATTTAATTCGATGTTAGAGAAATGTTTTTAAATTTATAAAACAACATTTTAAATCATATGTACAGTGCTCAACCATGAAATTGATTTGAAATATATGTTGACTGTCCAATAATTTGAAAATTTATTTAGAGCATTCATGATGGACTTCAAAGGGTGTTGGGATTGTTATCATCCTCTGGCCAAATTCTCATAATATAATAGAATTCACATAAGAATAAATAATTGTCTAGAGGAATTGATGTATGATAAGAGATGTAGAACACATACATGATATTTCAATATTGGTAAACAATATTAAATGTTACATTAAATTATTGATGAATTTTTAGTAACAGTCAAAACCATTTAGTAACACATTAGTGCTGATTATAGTTTGTAGATGCCTATGATGAAAATCAACAATGATACCAACATTCAAGGATGATGATAAAGTATTCAATGAAATATCCCAATGTAATAGAGCCATGCCAAATGGGATTCAAGGAATTAAAAGCCTAAAGTACAATGGACAGAACAATATTTTTGAAATCATCATCGATGTGGTCTATAAACTGACACTCCCAGTTGCCTAGACATAAATAAGTTATCTGATCAATCTATTCCACTTGTGGAGGAATATATGAACCATCCAAATTAATAAATTCATAGGGGGTTCAACTATTATAATATCTATATAATGTTGGGAGTCTTGTGTACTATGTGTCTTGTTATGATGATGTTTTATGCAATATGATTGACTACCTAGTAATTATTGTATGGTAAAAACATATTTTTAAAGAAGAGTAATGGGAATAGAAAGATGTAATTAAATATAACCACCATAACCTATTTGAACCATTTTTGGTAAAAATAAAATATGAGGAAAACATTACAAGTTGTAAATAATTTAATGATACTAAATTAAAAAAATTATAGATTCTCTTATTATATAAAAATTACCTTTTTTTATATATAATTACACATAATGCCTGCATAATATGATAGAACCAAAAAATTAAATTAATTAAATTAGTAATTAGATTATGCTAATAAACACATCCATATTAATTGAAACTATTACAATGGGACAAAAAATATATAACAATATAACTAAAATATAAAAATTTTGATTGGCTCGATCCACCAAAATAATAAAATTCATGAAAAAACTATTCAAATGAAGAGTAATATTACTAATGAAATATTATTATTTAAAATTTTTATAAATATAACCCTTATAAAATGTAAAATTTCACTAATAAAGAATGAGATATGTGTTATAAATTGATTGTGTGGAACCCATATGACCATTAAAAATGTCATAGTCAAAATTGTTTTATAAATGTTACTATAGAAATATAACTATTAGGAATATTACGATGACCAGTATAATAGTATACTCACCCAATATAATGTAAATTAATATTCATTAATAATATAAAATTAAAAATGTTAAGAATGTATATCATTATAATCAATAATTAATTTTAAAAATTATAAAATAAGTGTTTATATTTTTTAAAAACATATCTGTTATTATAGAATATAATGATTTTTAATAAAACAAATTTTAAAATATTTTAATTATGAAATTTTATAATTATTTATCATAATAATATATTTTTTGGTGACAATACGTAATCTTTATAAGGGTCTAAAAATGATAAAAAAATATTATAATTTTTATTTTTGAAATTATTAAATATTTTACTAAAACATTTATATCCACATATGTAGAAATAAAATGTTGAAAAATGGATATAAATATTTAAATCTACATGTTCAAATGTTTAATGTTATTTGTTTCTAAAATCGATAAATATTTTTTTAATAGTGACATATTATAAAAAATAATATGTATCATTATAATATATAAAAATTCATTTATGAATCATATATGATGTAGTCCACGAATACATTAAAACTCATATGAACTTGTTTGTGTGTGTGGTCAAAGAGATTCATCACTATTGGTAGTGATGATTAAAAGTAATAAACAATATATTATAATTTTCAAACACACCCCTCTCCTCCGTGAACAAATAAAACTCTCCACCCCCTTCTTTTTCCACATTTTAAGGCATATATCATATCCAAAATATAAAAATTATTACTTTTATCATTTTTTAATGTCATTTTAATCCAATTTATTATCATATGACCAATCCTAGGTACCATAAGTGGAATACCAAGAGGATACAAATAACTGATATGATAATACCCACAACTGATCGTTTCAATTTTTCTTCATTCTCATCATTGATAATAAATTCCACAAAACATGGAATAATAATTCCAATATAATATATATTGGAATTTTATTTTCTTTGTTGAATAACTACAATCAATCCATTTTAATTACCCTCAATTGATTTTTTTTAAATTGGAATTAAAAATATGGTTGGTTTACCTCCATTAAGAACAATATACTTTTATTTTCTCCACCGTATTTATGGATGTTTATAGGAATGATATTATTCATAAATTTTATTACAATATACATATACTGTGTAACGACCTGGATTTTCCCGATACTATTTTTAGAAAATTATTGGAAAAATTATGAGACCAGCACTAAGATGGCGGGAGATTTCTAGGCCCAGTGTGCCAAGAAGGGTTTGTCAAATTTTTTTCTATTTTAAATACCGCACATGAGTGATTTTCATAGAAAAAGGGAATAACTCTTAAACAAGTTATTGGATCAGCAATTTGAAGGTATTGTTGTGTTTAGGATGGTAGGATTACCTCTAGTGTGACTTATATTTTGTCGGCCCGAGCCTCTAGTGATAAAACCAAAAAATGGCATAACCAAAAATAAAAATATTTAATAATTTTTTTTCAAATCATTATAACCCATGAATAGTGACTCTGATTGAAAATATTAGACCAATGTTGAGCTCCTAAGAGAGTTCTTTCCTTAGGAAGAGCTTGACATTGGCCGGAACGGGCCATCTGTGGAATTTAGTTTTTGGTCCATGACCATAAATAATTTAATTAAATTATTTTATTCTCAAATCCTATTACACATAAACAATAAATAGGATTTAAAATATGAGGGTACTGTTGATCTCATGAGGATGTGCTATCTTTTGGAGGTGCATATCCACTACTCGCATGGGTCATGTGTGAAAGATAGTTTTTTGAATTTAATATCATTAAAATATTTAATGAAAATTTTACCTTTTAACGTTTCAGAACGAAGCTGTGACACTTCAATTCAATGACGAGGAAGCCTATTTACTTTAATAAATGAAATAATGTGGAAATAAAACAAAAATAGTGATACAACAATATAGAAACTTGTTTTTTTATCTAATGGTTTGATAGGGGTAGGTGATTAGATTATAATTATAGAGAAATTCCTCGAGAGCTTGGTTGATGAAAAGAATGGGAAAAACCTTCAATTTGGAAAAATTATGATGAACGATGCTAAAAAATGACAAAACATTTTATATATTTGGATAAAATAATGAAAAACACAACAACTCATGGAAAGTGCCATATTTTTCATCAATGATCGATCTAATCCATTTAAGAGTCGTTATATGTTGTTTTCCACCCTTATAATAAAATTTAATTAGTATATCGTTCATCATTATTCAATCTATTACCACTATCAACTTCTTCATGTGCACATGTATTAGAATATAATTTATTTATGTTTTTTTCCAACCATGATATCCAATTTCAGGATCATATTTACCAAAATGCTTATCCTTGATCAATAATCCTTTGTTATATGGGTTTTTACCCCACCATTATTCGTGTTATACGTTTTTACCCCACAGGGTCAAGATTCAACATTGGTGGGGCGGTTTTGAGTGCGATTGAACCCTCAGAACGGATTGTGGTTTTGCGAAAAACATGTGGATAAATGTTTTGGGGTTAATTTTTAATCAAGAACGATGGAATTTTCGAATGGGTCGTATTGACACTGTGGGTGTGTTCTTTTGGATTGGATGTTGTTCGGATCATGTCAATAATCTCCATATCTCCTAGTTGGCGGCAATGACAACTTGTAGTATGATGGAGTTGATTGAAAATAGAGGATGTGTGTGAGATTACATGATAGAGACTACTCAACATTGATGTGGGGGTGGTCAGAATAATATATCCAACGAGTTGGATGAATGTAGAAAAGGCGAAAAAATAAATACTATTATTATTACACGTAATAATGGAGATGAGTTAAAAATTAAATGAAGAATTTTTATTATTATTTTATGAAAATAATATTAATAATTTTGATGTAAAATATATTTTTGGGGTTAATAATATTAAATTTATTTTATTTATTTGGGGTCATTGATATTATTTATAATATTAATTATTTGTGGAATTGGGTAAATGTGGAAATAATTGAACACCCCCCAAAGGAGGGGGCCTGTGCGTTGTGCGTTTTAAGGAGGGGTAAAGGTATAAAATAACATCCCCATGAACATTTATATAATAATTAAGCTCAAAATAATAATATTTTATTTTTACTATGAGAGAGTATAATGGATCTAAATGTGTGGAAAAAATGTTATTTTACCTTGTGGTGTGTGTTTTATGCCAATTTAAAAAGGGTATTTTGAGTGTTCCTATTAAATAAACCATTGAGTTTTTAATAATAATTATTCTATTATAATAATTATTATTTTTTGTGTCAAACATTTATCTAGAATTAAATATTCCATGAGACATTGTATTGACAAACCATCAATGAGTAACATTACCCAAAAAGTAATACTAACATTTCATGAACAGTTTTGGGTATTTAAATTGAGATCAAAGTATGGCCTCCAAGAATATAACTTTGGGTGTGTTGTGGTGAAATGTTGCTTTTTCACCGGGATTCTATTTTGGATGAATGATACATCCATCTAATGAATTTATTCAGTCTTATTGCAATGGAATTGACAATAGAGTAGGTACACCCCTTTCTGATATTGATAAAGTGGTAGGTCCCCTACCTGTGGAGTTAGTTCTCCCTTATCATACCAGTGTGTAGTTCCTCCATAATTGAGGTATAAATAGTTTATGTACTCCCCTACCATGTAGGGTGTGGTTCCATTATAATAGTTGTGGGTACTCCACTATCATTAAAGGGTGATGGTCCTCCAAACATGTTATTCCAACATTATCGGTACACCCCTACCATGCAAGGGATCAGGTCCTATAGCATGGGGTCGGTACTCCTCTAACATACTAGGGTGTAGGCCCCAAAGAAAATGAACAAATTGATTCTATACTCCTCAATCATACCAGGTTGTGGGTACCCTAGTCATTGAGTGGTACTCCCATGCCGAGTAGGGCACCCGTCTTCACTTTTGGAGTTGTACACCCTCGCCTCTGAGTAGCAGTGGGGTGTGGGTCCTCCATTTGAGTTTGAGCTCCCTCAGATGTCGGACACAGATTTGAGAATTGATGAGATCCAATTGATGAAAATGGTACCTAGAAAGGATCAAGATCTATCTCGACGGGCTGACCAATGCACTACTACATAACAGAGTGATGGATGTTTCCGAAGATGGTTATGTGCAAGGCTCCCACATCTGTATATACTGGTGAGGTAGGGCCTTTCCTCTTGGGGTATATTAGTCTTACATAGGGAGTAGTATATCGATCACTAAACCTCTGGTGCATGGAATTGAGGATGAACATTGTAAGATGTATCAGATGGAGCTTGTTCTCTCAAATTTATAATTAAAAAAGGTATAGTTCATCCCTATGTACTTTACCTCTGGAATAGGTACCATCTGGGATTAATGAACTCATGGAGTATGTTTCTCCTAGTTTTATGTGTTCCTTTTCGAACATATTATGAGAATCTGGTTGCTAGTTATGAGGATGGAACCATATTATTCTTAATGTCTTAAAAAATTATATCTAGATGTTATTGGTATATGTTTGTGAATATAATTATATAAGCCTCACTGTGCATTTTGTTGTGGGTTTTCCCTTGTTCTTTTTCATTGTGGATTTGGTGTGTCCCACTGAGTATTATTTTACAAACCACGACATGGTCTTTTCCCGACGTGCCATGTGTTTTTCTGATGTTTGATGATTTGAGGGAGTCTAAGGAGTTATATTCCTAGGTGGTTCCTAATGAGAAGAGGAATATGAGGAATAATCCTATGGCTTCTAGTATATACTCTTCACCTACAGTTAAGGTAGTGTTTTCAGTGAACGAGATTCGGGGACATGGTGTTTTACTTCTGTTATGTGTCTTTTTTGGTGGGGTTCTGTACTAGCCTTGTTTTCCACCATGTATTTTAATTTTGTTACTCTCAGTTTGTGTAACAATTATTTTTTTTCATGCATAGCATCCTCATATTTTTTTATTTCCCAACATATTTTTGTTGGTGTTGTGTTTGTGTGTGCCGGTACATAGGATAATGCTTCCCATTTGAGGGATATACAAACTCGGCGCTAGATTCTGACCCCGAGCATATTGATGGAGGGAATGGGGTAGTCACAGAATGGGCCCTAGGGGATGGTTCATGACATATTGGTATCAAATGATGTCTTTTCTACCGTAGGACCTTAGTGTATTGATCATGGTATAGGTTTCATAGAGAAAATGTTGTGATGTTTCGAGTTCGGAACTAACGCCAAGGGCTCCATTATTGGTGGGGTGATCGACATATCCATTCATTGAGACTACGATAACAATTATTTTGTCTCAGTTCATTAGGACACTGGTTGTTGGGAATGAAATGGTCCATGCAATATATAAGATTGGTTTGTATTTTCCATGCCCTTCTTGAGTCATCTCTCCATATATACTCCATTAATCGTGGTTCATATTGATCCTTTTCCTAATGCATCCATGATGACCTAACAATTTGATTCTAAAACATGATGGTCATGATGATAATCCCCATGATGAGGATTCAGTACTGGGCATTATGTTTGTTGTGTTTCCTATGGGTGGTTTACTGGTGGTACCACCACCCATAGAGCATCATGATTTTTGTAAGGTCAGACTGAGGATATAAATAGGCTAAGAGCACTACACATGTTCTAGTGGAATCAACCATTGAGATACAAGGTTGATCTAGAAAACCAGGAAGCAGATTACTATCCAGAGGCAGAAACTCGAGTTTTCCTCTTAGTGAGGTCACCTCCCGATTAGATAGTGGTCCTATCCCTGATCCTTCTCTAGGTATCATTGGGATGTTGGTGGATCTTTTGGATATATTCCCATGATGATTTGATAGACAATTGGGAGGAGATAGAATGAATCATACTGGATGAGTTTTACCCATCCATGCTAAGGTTATAATGTATCAAAGTGCTTTTGCAGCTTCGACAGCACCACATGGAAGTGATAGATTTTACGGACAGTTTGGCCAACATGTCAGAGTTCTCACTGGTATGGTGTTAGTCAAGTTTTTTGGAGCTCGATATTTCCATAAGTTCTTATGTCAAGTGATTATCACATCGGTGGTTACGCTTAATATTCCAACCTATTATAGGGGTTCTAGAGAGATATGTGTAGGTCGTGTGTTTTCTAGATGAGGAACTGACGGATGTGAATCAAAACATGGTTCATGAGACGAAGGTATTTTCTAGAGATTGCAGATGAACAATGAATAGATCATGATGTTGGAGGCATAAACGTGCTGAATATCAGATGCATGGGGTTGTGGAACAAGAGTAGCACCAATGAACACATCCACTACAGGAGAGGTGGTGTTATGTATGCAATGGACCCAGGTATCTCACTAGAGACTGTCCAACCCACCAAGCCACTACGAGGGAGTCATCTGAAGAGATTCGTTGGTAGAGAGTATGCTTTGAGCATGAATCTCCCTATGATGGTGGGTGAGGCAATGCATTAATAAGATTAGAATGTTGTCCATGACCGGATCATGGAGCTGTAAGATGTCAGTGACGACAACTGCTTGTAGTCAAGTATTATGAACCAAAGATGCCACAAGAGATCCATGGCTCGACCTCTATCTTCTCTTATAATTTTGCGTTAATAGAAATAGTTTCTATTTTTTCTCTTTCTGTCCCGATACTTGTTTGATACATAGTGGTTCTGGTCCCCTTGGTCTTTACCCTCACTCTTAGAGACTCTATCTGGAAGAGACCCGATGAAAAAACAATAATGTTGATATTGTGACCCACCTCTTAGAGGTGAGAGATGCAGTTCAGATCTCACAGTCTTGGCGTCAAGGCCTTTGGAAATAATTATTAGTACGGAATACTATCGTTCATCCCAAATTGACTGTTTTATGAAAAAAGGGTGTGGTGTATCTATACTAATGGAATGAGGTTTCCTTGGTTGTTAAAATGATGTCCCGACAGTACCAGGTAGAGTATCACATAGCAATTAAAAAATGGATCCTTTGTGGATGATCTTCTCCCACGGTGTTTTTCCATATGCATTCCAAGGATTTTACGAAGAGGAAAAGGGAGTTTGAGGCTCGGACTCATGCTTTATTATCTCACCCTTTTTTGAGTAACCCTTGTTTGTCCTTTTGAGGTCTCAAAGCATTAATGTGGGGGTAATGTAATGGATCTGATTTTCCCGGTTATAATTTTTAGAATCCTTTTTGGAAAATTATGAGACTAATAACTGAGATGATGTGTGATTATGAGGTCTAGTCTGCCTGAAATTGGTTGTCGAATTTTTTTAAAGTTTTAACTATTGCGTGTGATCATTTTTCTGGAAAATGATTAATTACTCATAAACAGATTCTTATATCAGAAATAAGATTGCACCGTTGAGTTTTTTATGGTGGTTTTACCCTAGTAGTGACTTAACATTAGTGGGTGTGGGCCTCTAATGAGAAAACCAAAAATGGCATAACCATAAACAAAATAATAAAATATTATTAATTTATATTATTCAAATCTATATAACTCATGAATGGTGACTCATATTGAAACAATGATCCCATCGTTGAGACCATGAGGGCATCTATTCCTCAGTTAGAGCCTAACATTGGTCGATGCGGACCATCTATGCAATGTACATTTTGGGAAAATACCTTAAATAAAAGAATTAAATGAATTTAATCTCATTTTTAATTGCACATAAATGGAAACTCAGATTTAAAATCTATGTGTACCTTTGAAATCATATGGGTGTGCTTTCCATAGCTGGAGACTATTCTCAACTAGAATGATTATAGAGTGAATGTTTTTTAAGACATGAAAGTAATTATAATATTTAATAAAAACACTTTTTTTACATTTTTCAACAACGAAACAATGCTACAATTCCACAATGGGGCATCCCATTTCCTTTTATAAATGAAAAAATGAGGAAATTTTGCAAAAACTGTAATGCATAAATGATGATTTTTTTTTCCAATTAATAGCTTGGCATGGGTGTGATATTAGACTAATAATACTAGGTAAATTTCACTATATCTATGTTGAAGAAAAAAATTTATGAGACATTCCATTGGAAAAACAACTATGAATGATGGAGAGCAAAGACAGAACATCATATCCATGCTGATCGAAGTGCTATGAAAAAAATGATCTTGGAATGTGAATTTTCCATCATCAAAATTTGATCTTATTCATGAAGGACTATTATATGTGTTATTTCAGTCGTATAATTAAAATGATTTAGTAGATCGTTATGCATTCTCTGATCTACTCCATGTTATAAGCTTTTCATTATCATATGTATTGAAATCTCGTTTATTTAAGATGAATTCTAACCATGGGATCCCTGTTCATGATCGATTGGCCAAAAATTCTAGGCCTCAATCTGTAAACCATTGTTATATGCATTTCCCCCCACATTCTATCACATTATTCATCTTTAGACCACAGGGTCACGATTTGACATTGGCGGGGTGGGATCGAGTGCAATAGAACCCCACGAACTCATTGCGGTGACACACCCGACATGTGGATCGACATTTTGGGGATATATTGATAACAGAGTGTGATGATGTTTTCTGAATGGATCTGATCAGGACAGTATCTGTGTGTTTGTGATTAGATGTGGCTTGATATTGTGTTGATAATACACACTTTTTTTGATGAAGGCGAAGATGACTTTCAGTGTGATAGTGTTGATTTCAAACAGTGGTCGTGTGTGTGATTCCATTACGGGGAATTCTCAGTAATGACGTGGTGATGGTTGAATTCTAATATCCAATGGGTTGGTTAAACATGGTCAATAGGACGAGCATAAATATGAATAATATTAAAAATAATAATGGTGTATATATAATAAAATATAATGATGAATTTTTATTATTGTTATATTAAAATAATAATAATAATGGACACCAAAATTATGTGTGATGGGTTAATAAGATTGAATGGATTACATCAAATGTGTCTTATTAATATTACTCATAATATTAATAATTTGAGTAATTGATGAGATATGGATATAATTTAAGATTCACTAAAGGAGGGGACTTGTGTGCTCTGCATTTAAATGATGGGGTAATATCTAAAATATCTCCCCCCATAGTCAATATTTCATTGGGCCAGTCAAAATGTTCCTAGAATATATTGAAAAATAAATTATTATGTTCTTTATTTTCTATATATTTCCCTGAATTCATTATTAGTTTCTACATTGATGTTATTATGCTCAAGACGAGACAAGAATGATTGATGTTTAACCTAGTTTCCTAGATGATATATTGTTCATTTACATCTAACAAAATCATTGATTATAATATTGAGTGGGTGGTATTTAGGAATCCGAATAGATCAAGATAAATAAGTGGTTTTCACCTCATGTTTTTCTATAAATTTTTATTTAGGTTCAAAAATTACCTATGAATTGGATAATTATTTCTACATGTTTTACAATAGTATCATTAATATTTTCATTTATGTTCAAAGTAGATTAATCAACATCAGTATTTTCTAAAGGAGAATAATTATAATATTGATATTTCTCTTCAAGCATGACCTGGATTGAATATTCTATAGTCATAGTTATTATTTAAAAAAATCAATAGGATATACATTAATTTTATTAACAAAGTAAAAATACATTACTGTTTTTTGTGGAAAACTTTTCCTGATTATCCTTAGTGTGAATATAGACTTTTCGACCAAAAAAATTTGACGTAACTAATCATAGGATTCATAATATTATAAATTTAATAAGTTTTTTTTTCAAAATATATCTAATTAAAATTCACTTAATTATATATTTTTATGTTTTCACATCCTTTACACAAAATTAGATAGGCAACTCAAATTAATTAATAATTTTTTGATGTATATATTGAAGTGTTCTATTTCTTATTTCAAAAACATAATTCTACTTAGGTCTTATGAGAAGATAAGTTATAGATATAGAATTTTTTTATGAAAATTGATTCAATGTATTTATTTTTAATCTAATACCGATTGTCAATTCTTATGCTCATAATATTATGTCCATATATTTTTTCTACAGATATAGAATACATGGTAAATTGAGAGAAAGATTCATTTTTTTGTGTTAAAATTAATTCTAGAGTATACCCATAAAGGTCATTTATAAGAACATAGACATATTGTGTCCTATTTAGAATCAATAATCTAGATGGTCTAAAAAATACAATGAGAATCATTATAAGAGGTTTATTGCATGAAACATATTTCTTTAATTAAAACAAAATTTTATTCTATTTCCCATTCTGATAGGGTTTATAGATATTATCATTTTGAATGTTTATTTTGGGTAGATCCCTCACTATCCCTTTTTTTGTAAGCCTTATTTGTGATTGAATAATGTAGTTTACAAGAACCCTATACCAAATCCATGATTTTATATGAAATGAACATAATCGAGAAACATTATTGAATATTTTGAAATCAATAGTATCAACAAACACATTCTCATTCATCAATGTAGTAATTATAAAATCTTTTTTTCAATTAAAAAAATTAACTACATTGTTTTTATATTTCACACGAAAACCATTATCACAATGTTTTCAGATGTATTGTATATTATTTTTTCAACCATCAATAAAATTAACAATATAAAATAAAACTTATTTAGTTTTTTGGTTGTGTCCAAGGTTAATTGTTGTTATTTTATCATTTTCACCAAATGTGTCATGGTCTCCAAAATCCTATATTATTGTCTTGAATATTAAGCAATCTACTATTATATGTATTGAACTACAAATATCTATGTATCAATTTTTTCTATAGTATAAATTTAAGATGATTCCCTATAATTTATTATTTATATCATGAATGATTTTGGTACCCATATATTATTTGGTATAGATATATTAGTGAATAAAAATTTTGGAACCCAAGTTTCCCAATTATAATTCATATAAGAATATTTAAAACTCTATTTAATTAATAAATTATTAAGTCCACATGAATAAAAATAAACATTACAATTACCAAAATTGTATTTATAGAAATCATCTCTCATAAAAATTCTTAACAATTCATACAGTTATCTTCAAACTGTATTATATTTTTAGTTAAATTTTGTTTCCTAGTATTTGAGTTATATTTTCATTTCCATTTGTAAATCACTCTAAGTATTTATTTAATTTCACATATAATAATTTTAGTATTGTGTTTTCCTTAAATAATTTATAATTATTCACTTTCTTTAAAGAAAAGTAAGATTAAATATTAGTAGAAAAAAATTCTATTTTTTTATGAAGTTTTTATTTTTCAAAAAGCTAATATTATCTAGGTCAGACATATATTCATGAGTTGTGTCTCAGTCTCTATAGATGCCCTCATAGTCACTCCATGTCGATTTCATTTCATTCATATACTTTATATCCTGATAATCATAATTCTTTTGGTAATTTGTAATGGGACAGTCAACATCAACCTGCCAGTTTCTCATTCAATCATAATATGTAATGTTTGTTGACATATAATACATTTTCTAATATTTCATTCAATTTACTCTTTTATAAATAATTCTATTAGAAATTTATTTCCTTATCATTTATTATTCTTATATTATTTTTTAATACTTCTTTCCAAATATGTGATTTACTCATCACATCCAGCAGGTGATATCATATCACTAGAGAATTCAAAATATAAATTTTCATTGTAATGTGATTTTATTTATATTTTTCTATTGGGATATATACATACTATTAGTTATATCATCCTATTCTCAGTGAACATTATGCTCTTACTCAATGATCATCATCTTCCCAATCAGTTACTTGATATGTAGCTTACTAATGTCATGATATTCTCTAATTGAAACTATTGTTATTATCCATCTATCAAGAATACATTTCAGTTGTTTCATAATTTAATATTTCTCTAAATATAGATTACCAATTGATGTCAATATTTTCACAATCTCATTTAACCTATGATACATATTAATAATCATTTCATAATGTTACATCTTGAATGTATCATATTTAATTATAGAAGTTATCAATATCATTTCATTCATGTAATATGGTCCATCATGATAAATTGATAATGTATTCAACGTTTCAAAAGATATTTTTTAGAAGATATCCTATAAAAATATTCATACTTAATGTCATTATAAAAAGAATTATTGCTTTTAAAATAGTTTTTATAAGAAACATTATCATCAGCATCCTTGGAATTCGGAGTACTCATAGGTAAAACTTGTTTTTCTTATACATTAGAAAATATTTTAAAACACATTATTATAATCAAAATGTACATCTCTATTTTCCATTTATAATATTTATACCCATTAATGAATGTAGTTTTGTAAGAATAATAACTATATTTTCTATTATCCACATAAAGAACTAAATATATAATATATAAAAATTTAGTATCATTAAAACCCACCGAAAATCATATTTAAAAATATTTTCAAATTACAATGATACCAATTGTTTTATGGATTGATCATATTAGTATAGGGGGAATGGAGTTTTAAATAATTTTATTTGGTTAAAAATGTATAAATAATATCCCCCACATTTATAAAAAACAAATCAGTTAACTAATATAGTTGATTGATATAAGTTCTTATCTTTTAATGTATTTTTCAAAAAGTGATTATATCTTACATAAAATATTATAAAAACTATTTTATATTTTGAAATATATTTACTTAATCGAAATCAATTGAAAAAAATAATTACGATTAAACATCAAAGTTGTTAATATTTATAGTTTAATAAAAATTCATATTATTTTTTGGAAAATCAAAAATAAAAAATACACTGTGGAATTTAAATAAAAGGATTAGTATTATGTCAAGACATAATCCCCATCACCTAAAAATCACATTGAACCAATAATATTATATAAAATTATCTTTATCCACAACATGGATTCGGTAGACAACACATTTTACTAGATATCTATGCCATTCAAGGACCTCTTATTAAATAATGATTAGAAAAAAAAAACAGAACCCAAAAGAACCTCTCTCAAAACACTATGTGTTAGATATTTTAAATAGATTCAAAAATATATCATGTATCCTCCAATTATAGTACATGAGATAGGGGTTTTTTTGATAAATAATGTAAAACACACATTACTCAAAAAATAAAAGTAACAAAAAAATGATCAACAGAAAGGATAAATAACATTTCATGTTTCTTAGTCTTATATACTCTGAATATTTAGACTCTTTATATGTATCCTGAACAGAATATAGAGTCATTTCTCATAAAAACAAAGAAAAATATATTAATGTAGTATTTCTTGTTATATATATAGTAATGGTTTGGAATTTTTGATGTGATTCTATATTTTTCGGGTGGTTGCAGGTACACATGCTTTGTGTAATTATGTTCACTAAATGCCACACTTGATAATATATTTTCATTTGGCCAGTATGCTTGTATATTTAATATAATTATTGTATATGTAACATGATAGTGTTTAAATTGAATATATTGTCTTGGCCCATCCCCTAGGGGTAGTTCCTTGACTACCCCATGCTCGCCATCCATAGGTCAGGGGCTGGGGCCTAGCACCGAGTAGAATATCCAAACAAAGTATGACATTTACCTTAAAACATGTACACACACATAAAGCTCAAACTTTAGAATGTATAGAACAATTAAACCACAATATTCATAGATAAAATTTCTAAGAGTACAATAAAAACTAAAAGTTCAAAGGGGATAGAATACAAGCCCAAAAATACAAAGGAATGTACAATTCCCACGGTCTATCCGATTGTGGCCCCACATTAAGGTTATGTGATGAGTAAATTTTTGATATTATAGAAGTACACTTTTTGTTCAATATCATTGACAACCACCCAGTCCTAGACCACATAGGTCTTTGTCAAAGAATATTTACATCCCGTCTCACTGGCACCACATGATCTTGGACAACCAAGGTCTCCGTTGAAGCATCGATCACCTGCATCAGACATGACTAAAGCTGGTGACGCCAGTGCAAGGGTGAGTAACACAAGAGTCATTAATGACCCCATAACACAATGTAATGTTCCAAAAAAAAGGTATGAACAAGGTACTATCATCTCACACAGGTATAATCTAAACTCTAGAAAGAAATACTAACAGTCGTAATAATGAACTTCTAAGACTGCTGAGGTACTCATCCCTGATGAGTACTGTTGGTCTGCTGGGTCACATATAGACACTCCAAACCATGTTTCTTCCATGTCACATATAGATTCTCACCACATATTCCATAAAAGTAGTTCCACATGAGGAAACTTGTTGCCAGTCCCACATGGATTCTTCTAGATGGTCTACACAGGGCCGTTTCTAGAGGGTTCAAAAAAAGTATCCTATAGCTTTTTCCGTCTGAGCTATTTCTAGCTCGTCCACATAGGGTCATTTAATATCTAGGCCTATAGAATCACAATGACCCAGTCATATGAAGGATTAAATTCTCAACTATTTTCAAGATTACTGCATGTTGTATTATTTATTCTATGAGAATATACTCATAAAGACATCAATCTCATCTCAAATTACACAAAATCTCACATAGAGTTTTTCCCATGGACCTTCTCATCTCTAGGGTCTGAAATTTGTAAATTAATTATAAATATAATTCCTATTTTGAAAAATATATCATTATAGAAAATAGGGGTCAGTTTTGTTCCCACCAGGTTGGACCTTGTCAGCCTGACCTGACCAATCCAACCAAGCGGTCCCACATGACCCGACCTGGTTTGGGAAAACCATACCAACCTAGTTGGGAATGGTCCAGCCAATTTCAGATAGGACACTAGGCTTGGCCCATTGACGATTCTAGCACCCAGCCTAGTATGTCCATCAGTATATCCCACCAAGTTTCCTAGCAACCTATTTTCATCTGGCGCATCCAGTAACTAGCTAGTTGGTTCATTCACAACATGGACTGTCAGGTGGTTGGGTTTTTCCTGTTATCTCGGTCTGCATAAGAAGCCCCATTATTCTCCCACCATGGCTGGCCAGCTACCTGGTTCGCACCACCGACCCACATGGTGGTATGTTCCTCTCCACCTACCCGGATGCTGCACTGGTGTCTTGTTTGAACAACCATGTTTCTAGATAAGACCATATGCCTCCCCTCTATATGCGGGATAGTCAGAACCACATTCCAACTGTACATCACATCACATGCTTGTTGGTCGTTCCTTCAATGCAACACCCTTATGGAATTACCACACCACACCATCGTGACCAACATGGGATGAAACATCCACCAGCTCAGCGCGCCATCCTGGCATTCCGCCTCCAAACCAAGTCCACTGCCGCCTTAGTGTGCCATCAAGGTGCGCTACCTTCAACCCACGTCTGCCACCACCGTCCACCGCATCAGCTCCGGTGGTCATATTCTCAAATTATTTTTTCCCTAAAACATATATATTTTCCACAATCAATGTTATGGTATCAGGTCGCCTTATCATCAATCCAGGGGATCAGTCACGAAGAGCATAGTAACGCCCAATAACAAGGGAATCAAGACCTTGTTCGTGTTGGCCTGATTCCACAACATTAGAGTTTTGAAACTAGAGATGGGGAGATTATGTTTTTAACAGAGATTTTCCCGATCCAAAACCACGAGATCAAACCCTACTCCATAGGCGATCGATCCATGAGTCACCTGTTAATGGAAGACCCGCATTGGTCACTCATAACCAATAATGGGAAACAAAATAAATACACATAGAAATAAACCCATACCTGGGAAATGTGTTTGTTCGATGATGATTGTTTATCATTATTCGTCGATCCCGGATCCCATATATTCTCTCCAAGGCTATCATCGCCATCATCTAATTTGATGGTGTTCGTCGTTGGATAGGTTGTCCTTTGGAGTTCGTCTTCTCCACCCAACAATGAATCAAGGAAACTCCATGATTATGCAAACCATCATGCATTTCATTTTAGGAAATAAATTGATGAATCATTAATAATTGTTTCATTTAAGCTACATTTCAGCATTGTTATCCTGACTCATTATTGAGGATCATTAATGATATTCATCGTCACCTCGTTGATGTGCCACGACTATGCCGTTCCACTACTCAATGACTAATAAACAAATAAAATATATTTTATGTTATTTTATTTCTCTTATGAGAAGTATTAACATTATATTTCACCCTCGACTCACACCGACTGAGGTATATTGATGTTTATGGTGAACATCGCATTAAAAACTCAATAGTGGTCTAGGGTTTTAGTCATAGTTACCATTTATGAGTTATTATTATTCAAATATAAATTAATTTTTATTTAAATAATTTTATTTATGATAATGTCCCAGAAATGATCATCCATAGTCGTCCCGCACTGGATGATGGCAGGCTCTGACTAAGGGAAATATTCCATCAAGAACACAACAATACTCTTAAAAATTCAAATACAAGTAAGTGTTTAAGAGTTACATGGATTGGAAAATAAAATAACATTATTCAATTATATTATTTACGACCAAAAAGTAAATTTCAATATTGATATAGAATTGCTATTTTTTTTACACTACCTAAAGAAAGATTACCCTCATGATCTTATCAGTGGTGTAGTATTTTCAATTAATGTATTTATTTGCGAGTAATAAGGATTTTAAGAACAAAATAATTTTATATAATTATTTTTTTATTGTTCTTCCATTTTGGGGTTATCTCCCTGGAGGCCCACGATGAGTAACCATACATCGATCCTAGGGCAATATTCCATCATGAATTCAATGGTACCCTCTAATTTCTGATCCAGGTTCCCGTTTATGAGTTATTATGCTTTTTATGAAAACCAATCACATGAGATATTTAAAACAGAAAATTTTTCGACAGATCATTCAAGACACTCCGTTCCTCAAAATCACACACCATCTTAGTGCCAATTCTCAATGTAATCCCATTTAATTTTCAAATGAAAAATCATGGAATTATGGGGTATCCCAATATTCCTCCCATTAGGTTATTAAATCTTTGTATGCCAAAACAAGTGGTAATAAAAAATTAGGGGTAAAGACACTACAAAATATATGAAATTTTCCCACAATAAATACAATGACAAATAATATATCTATTTGTAGAAATGATTAATTCCAACAGATATTATGTTGTATTGGTATTAATATTGAATACCAATACTTGTTTTAGCAAACAGATTTATCTAAAGATATTGGTGGTACAATACCAGTGAATATTTTACCAATAATAATATTTGTTGCTTTATCATTATCATACGAATATTTTTTTACAGCACATGAATCTATTATTAATTAATTACTTTTAACAAAACAATCTACTTATATAAATAAAAATTATGACAGTACCCATTAAATAAAAAATATATTATTAATAGAGAGTTTAAATGAAACCTATTTTTTAGAAAAATTATTATTTTTATAAAAAAATATCTATTTAATGGGGTAATATAAACATATCTCATTAATTAATTTCAATTTCAAATTTTATTAAAATGTTAATAGTGAATATATTTTTTAATTATATCCACCAAAACACAGCACCTCTGTTTTTCCCTCCTGTCATTATCGCCTGTGATGCCAACACCCTTCGTCGAAGGTTCATGCAACATACATCCCTAATCCTCCCATCATCAGAAAATATATGAATAATCCAGCTGCCCCCAGAAGTCACCTACACTAGACCTACTGTCTTCATCCAGTGCAGTCACAAATCGCATCCACTAAACATGCATCACTCGTAATTGTTTCCCATACTCATCACCTGCACTGGGAAGCCAATCAATACATGTGGCATCCATTCCCACTGCCGGAAATCATCCAGAAATATTTCCATATACATGGCCATCCCATACTCTAATACATCCTGACCCCATTCATTTTGGTTCCTTAAAAGGTATAGTGGAAACCCTATTAAAATATATTAGATACCACATGACTCAGTATAATTTCATTAATTAATTTATCACACTACATATATTTTATTTCGGATAGTTCTCATTTAATTCAGTTTCAAAAGGCCTTTTTTCATGCACATTTATGGGTACCAATATTAGGCATTTGATCCCTTGTGTATGAAAAATGGTTTGTTAATGATAATTCTTTTTTTTTGCTGGTTCATTGTGGTGGAGTGCTAGTGTAAATGACAACATAGTCTTTGTAGAGGGTTTTTATCTTGTTGGTATGAAATAGATATGTGGAAATAGACCTCATGATTTTGATGCTACTAGAGCATCAATGTTGCTAAAGATTGGCTGTTGTAACTGAAGATTGGATGGGTGTTGTGGAGAATCACAAGAAACACATCCAATATTACCAAATGTAACAAAAGATTCACTTAGAAGGATGTTGATATTACATATAAATATCACATTAATAGTATGTCCATGAATTCTTGTATCCTATGACTTAAAAAACTGTTCTCTTTCTTGATTTATTTTTTCAGTTTTGTATTTCCCTCATAGTATATTATACTATTTAAAAACTATATTTTTAAGGTCATAGTATTTTGATAATTTTTAATGTTAATGTTTAATGATACAAACATATGAATCCCTTAATGCAGTGTTTTTATCACATGAGAGTTGTGTTGACCATTGAAAAGCTATTGACACAAGTCCAAATAGTTGTTTCATTTGGCATTGAATGGTCTCTAGAAAGAATTCCATAATTCGAATTGTGATTTTGGAACAATCATTCAATTGGAGAGAATGAATTTTTCATATGAAAACTATCATGGTGTGATACACATGATGTTGAACATCACATGATTTTTATATATTATCTTTTGGGAATGATAAATGAATTTTTTAGACACCACAAACACACAAAAACATTTTAATTGATTTTATAGTATTTTTAGCTTCTCATACTGTAAAACATCCTCTGATGGTTGAAAATTTTATCCAATTTTAGATGTTGACATGAAAAAACTTTTCAGGTACTTTATGCATAGATGAATGTTTTTTTATTTTTAATATCATTGTTGACTATTCTTCAATAATATCATATTCAGGTTGTACTGCATTAATAGTCATATATTTGTGGTTTAAATGAAAAATAACTATTAATTTTATTAATGAGTGTAATATGTGGTGTATGAATAAAAGATATATGATTTTAGTAGTAGACTTTTGACTCTACATTATAAATTTTCAGGATTTCTCCTCAAATAACCATAACAGTAGTCTTCATGTAATTTACTATTTGGATTTTCATTCCTTTTTCTATTTCCATGAATATAATTTATTTTAAAAGGATAATTTATATTCGAATTCCCTATTATGGGACTTTAAAAGAATGTTTTTTTCTGATTTTTTTCATCAATTTGATTTATTTACCATTGGATACAATTTATTTTTCCAATTCAAATTCCCACTCATAATACACTTCATCAAGTCAAAATTAGTATAGGATGAATCTATTAAATTATTTTTTGACGTCGATGTAATCCCATTTATATTGTGTTTGAATATAGTTTCATGCATTAATCCACCATGAATTGGTGTGGTGGATATGAAAATAAGGAATTGATTTTGAGTGATATATTTTTTAGTTTCATCATTTTGTTGTCTGGAAATTCTTCATTCTAACCATGATGAGTATTCCCATTTACAAAGTGTTATTTTGAATTTATTTACATATTATTTTGGTCGTACGTTGTCATGATAAAAAAATAAACCAAATTATGTTATTCCTAGGTACACTCTAACTTATAATCTATGATAAATATTCCAATAGAAACCCTTATTTGATGAAATTCGCCTCCCTAGAAGATATTATTGTGCAATGCATATATATCATGGTGGTTGATAAGGGGGGTGTTGGTAAATTCCACACCCATACATGCTTGGTTGGAAAATGATAATTTTGAGCCCTACATTTTACCTTGAGTGATGACCATTTCTATCAATAATGATGATGTGGAACTGTATAATATAAGAAAACACAATGATAGTGTGAATGTGGAAGAAGTTCAAAATGAATGTTATGGTTTCCAAAATATTCCACATGAAGACACAATTAATAGATCATGTGCAGGTTCATCTATATCTGACGATGAGAGTTGTAGACAATTTGGAAGTGCGGAAGAATGAAATTTGATAGGTTGGTCATAACCTTTTTACTTCATCCCATTTTTATCTTTTGTACTCATGGATGAATAAATTTTTATATGGTGAAAAGTGGTATCCAGTACAAAAATCTAAAAGGCTTATATTTTCTGGAAAATATTCATAGGAAATAAATATTTACATTGTTGAAATTAAAATTTCCCGTCATCATTTAAAAAAAATTATTTTACCTCGAATATGTTTGTATGGGGAGTTTATTCAACTTAGAAGAAGAAATTGAAAGTTGGAGGTTTTCCTATATTAGAAAAGTTAGGGGTTTTCTGCTCAAATTTTCATTTAAATGGGGTCTTCCACTTAATAAATATCATTTATTACATGGATTAATATTTGAAAAGATATTATGATTTATTTTAAATTTGACTAGTGTGTTAAGAGAATATGTATGATAATTTGAGCAATAATTGTAAATTTTGTTATATATCATTTACGTTATCCATGTTCTTCCTGTTTAGATTGTTTCACAAATAGAAATGGGGGGTTTTTTAATTTTATTTGGTATTATTTAGGGTTTCATGTGGTTTTATATTCTAAAACATAGTACATATTTGTATTCTTCTTACAAAAATGTCTAGCCTCAACAATTTTCCTGTGAATGGGTTTATAATATGGATAATTCAATGTAGTTTGTAGAGTAAGATATTTGTAGTTTCATTTGCAAAAAATTAGAACAATGATTAAAAAACTCGAACACATATTTTAATGGAGAGTTGTTGGTGTATGTTTGAACCAAGGAAATCAATTTTATATTTATATTTGGGTTTTTCCTTTCATTTTTTTAAACATTCATCACTCATTGAGAAATTGTTAGCATCAAATGAGTTTCTTGATAAATGGTTTTCCCAATATAGGATTTTAAATAATGGATATTTTATTTTCATTGTTTTTTTGTTATAATAACTTCATAAAATAGATTAATCTTACCTATTAGTGATGAATATTTATTAAGGCCTTGAGTAATGGTTTTATTTGTTTTGAGAGCCTCTATTGAATATTTTTAACCTTATGGTATATGAGCATAAATATGCAGTTCAATTTTTTTAATTATTTTTCCTATATATTTCATAAACTCTAGTAAAGATTATGTGATGGATATTTTAACATGAAATGATAAAATTTATCCTCTGAAAAATAAATTAATATCATAGACAATCTGGTTTCTAAAGTGCATATAATATCCATGGGGTAATTTTTTCCCTAAACTTTTATTTATTCACTTTTTTCATTAAAATTTCATAGCATCAATTTTTGAAATTTGGTTCAATGATTATGTTATAGTTGAGCCTTTATACATGAAGGATTTAGAGATTGTAATTATTCTTCTACATCCATCAAGACCCACACACGAAATTTGATTACTGGATAATCAATAATGCATTTAATAGAACTTCATAGATTCAGCATGCAGACTCTAAAATTTCTACGTATCGAGCAGTCATATGGAGTCTCAAAGCTATTTGAGATGGAGTCTTTCAGAGATTTCACTAGAAGCCTCCACAATTAACATGTATCCAATTCTCATAAGAAGTCTCCACAAGACATTTTTCACAAATTAATAGGATTTCACTACATGATGGAAAATAATGGAGTTATCGTGTTCTTTGAAAAATTGATGAGGTACACTTCATGTGCCCCTTCCTTGTTAGAATATTAAAATGTATTGATTTAATTAGATTTGGAAATTAATTTAGAGAATCCAATTGATTTAGATTTTATTCTTATATAGTTTTATATTTACGAATCATTCATTTACAAATGATGGTATGTATCCATTCCCCCATTCAATGATTCAAGATGAGTCACATCATACATCCATTATGAGCTATAGTTGATTGCAACCATTATAGTAATGTTATTATTTAGTTCATTGAATTCTTAGACCACGCAGCTACTGAAAACCAATGCCTTAATAGTGGGTGTGAGAGATACTATTGCATTTTCTATAAATTATTTTCATCTGTAAAAATATATATTCCATTTTTATTAAGTGATTCCAATAGATAAATGATCCCTAGATTTGAGCCAATCAAAATATTTATCATTGATATGTAAACTTGGATTATGTAAAATGATCACTATAAAAATATTTTTATTTATTCTTCCATTTATTTCAATTTTGATTTCAATTCATACATATATTATTCACTAATTTTTGGGTATTCTATTTGGGGTCTTTATATTGATATTGGAGATGAAGGGTGTGAAGCTCGAACTGGAGATGGTGTTTGGGCCTGGGAATTGATGGGATTTTCATTAGGGTTGTCCCAAGGGCATGGATGGAGCTGTTCATTAGGTGATGGATGAGATTCCTGCTACAGTTGTTCATTTTCAAGGATGACCTGGTCGCTAGTGCTTGGGGAAGGATGAGGGATATGGATGATCTTATCGCTGGAGTTGGGTCATGGATTGGTTTCTTATTAGATTTGTTCGATGACACTATGACATGGATGGGGATTTATTGTTTGCATGGTTGGTGTGGGTAACCTATTGAAGTTGGGGGGCATAACTGTGATGGAAAAAATATTATTGGTAATTTTTTTATCTATTTATTCAATTATTTATTATATTTCATTAATAATTTCATTATTTTCTATTGAATGCGTGTTATTACTATACATGATAAATTGAAAATTTAAATATGAAATTTTACTAGCCAGAATAATTTATTATTTTTATTCAATTGTATTTTATAACCGATTTTATTTGTTTATAATGATATAATCTGTAACGACCCAAAGTTTCATTAATGGAAATCCCACTTGATCTAATTAAATGTCTCTTTACATTTATATAAAATGACAACTTCATTGGTTTTATGTTATGAATTTTGATCATTTCTAATATAGCAATTGAATAGTGATAACATGATTAGTATAAATATAGGGTTTTACAAATCCTAATTCACTCGGACAAATGAAGAAATGGACTAATCTATTAGAATTTCCCCATACGAAGCCAACTTATCGGATCTTGGAAAAGAGGTGGCATCCTTGGGATTCTCTCTTGACCAAGCCCAAGATGAGCTTCACCATGTCAATCTCAAAAGGGACCGTCTACGAGAGAAGTGGAAGTTGATAGAAATTACCACATGGGCGATGTTATCCGAGCCACCCCAAGAGTCGGTCACCATCGCACACCTTACCCTTATGTCTTATGCGTTTGTTTTAAGGGTTTATGTAGCTAATAGATAGTACAATGTAAATGTACATTATATTTGTATATAACAATTAATATAATTTCTTGCCATTATTGATACATTGTATATAGTTTTTAAAGTTCAAATAGTGTTTTTAGTGATTATTTAATTAAGAAATATATTTTATTAAAATAAAGGATTTTTTAATAAAATATTATAATTATTAAAATAATTATTATTAAATATAAATGATCTTATAATTTTATGAATGCTATTACAATATTTATTATGGTTTGAAAGTCATTTTGTCAAAACTTGTAAATTTTCGATAAATGTCGGTTTTTATTTTAAATGCGAAAATTAACATATTTAGAAAATTATTTGGATAAAATAAATGTAATTTCTGGAATCAGGACGTTGAAATTATCCAATGGTGAATTTTCCATAATTTTCTGAGACAGTCAAATTTTCGGGTAAAATTTAAATACCGTTTAAACATATAATTTGTTTTATGACATCATAATGACACAATAGTGATATAATAAAATACTATAATCTTTATGTTCGGACAATATATGTTTTACCATTAAAATAATGTGATTTTGGGTTTGTTTGACTTACTTTTCAAAGCATTAATGGTCCCCGCAATACTTATTAAACGCCTTGTCTTTTTAAATTGTTTTTCATGTGAGTGTGACTCAAATCCACATAAGAAACCCTATTATTTTATGAATATAGGACATTGGCCTTATAAAATATTTTTTTCCTCTTCCCTTTTCCAAAAACCATGGGCAAAAACCATGGGATTGTTTGAGGATTGGATTAATTTAATATAAGTGGTCCCAAACCTAAATAATAAAGAATTCCCTCACCATTCCTATATAAACCCACACATGATGCAACTTCCTCCTCACTCAAAGCCTATGGAGTTTGTCCAAACTCTTCCAAACTCTCTCTAGAATCCTCCCAATGTGCTAACAGCACCTAACAAGCCTCTCTCGAGCCTTTGGATACAAACATCCAAGTAATGGTTTTTTTTCATTTCTCATTTTGTACAATTCTCATTAAGTTGTTTTTCCCTTATAATTTCAATTAAGAATATTGGGGTATGGTTTCACACCTCCATCATACTGCCCTCTTTATATTTGAATGATTAGAGACCCCTTTATCTCCCATTAAATTCCTCCCATGTACACCTGTTACTGTGCCGAAATTCCGAAAGGAACTTCTCCCTCCTCATTTACATTCAAGAAATACTTTTGTATCATGAACCTAAATTCCATTAAAATTTTTGCAACATTTATATATATGACCTCCTTAATATCCATTACATGTAAATATGATGAGTAACCCCTTTCCCTCTCATCAACCATTTTTATGATTTCTTATGTCGTGTTGTTACGCTGCTGAAATCGAACCGATTTTCTGAACCAATGCCATTGTATAGTGAATACCAAGCCCATTTCTCCATCAAGGGTATTCACCTTTATGCACATTTACTTATTGATTATAAAGATTTGTGTATGAATTCCACATTACTTTATTGTGTAATAAATGAATATGTTTAATGAATCCATGTTTTATGATCTATGAGGCACACATATGCATGAAATGAAATTTTTATGAAGGGTGCACACTTATAGTGCTCCACTGCATTGGGTAAAGTATAGTATCATGATACGTCATGTGCAATGAGTGTTGGATTATTATAATTCAAGTGCAATGATGGTTTACTCGTGATTCATGTGCAATGAGGATTTACTCATGCTTTATGTGCAATTAGAATTGGATCTTGCTAATTCCATGTTTAGTGTTGTTACCACATTTCAATGTTATGATTATCATGATTTATCATGCATTTATGTTCATGTTTCTCTTGTGATATAATGATATGCCTAATGTCTAACATGTATTTTACTCCTCATGTTATTCCATGTGTATTCCCTTACTGGGCTTTATAGATTACCATTTTCTTATGCATGCCATCAGGTTATCCCATGCAATGCTAAGTAAGAGGGAATGTAGTAGTCATGTAAAGGAAGTTTTCAATAAAGATGTTTTATTTCATGTTTCAAGTTTTTATGTAATTATCCTAATCCCCAAAGACACTAAAACTCTTCATCTTATTTGTTGTATCAAGTGATGTTTTATGTGATAAATCATTTATAATATTGTAATAAAAAAAGAGTTGACATACATGGTATCAGAGGATAGGTTTAGTTTTTTTTGGGATTAGGTTTAGAAAACCCTAGTGAAGATATAGAGACAAGACTACGCATAATAAAAACATCCTATGTTTTGGTGAGTATTGAGTAAATGGGTTATCAAAAAAATTCATCCTAGTCTGGATATGAGCAGGTAGAGGTGGCTCTGGCATAGATGTATCCTAGGGGTAAAACCTAAAAGCACTGCTTTGATCTAGACTCGAACGGGAACTGATACACGACAATGGGCCTTGATTCTCTCTTAGTTACGACACTCCATAGGGATATGTTTTGATAAATTCAAAATCTTAGTATGAACCCTTATTAAGAGAAAAAAATACCCCTAAGAATATATTTTAGAATGTAGATCATGAAAAACCTAGATTTAAACCTATAGACTCATGAGTTACAGAAATAAAAGTTTATTTATAATTCATCAACTTTTTTATTTGGATTACCCTTTATGTGTTACCCGTAACTTTCCTTTTATTCCAGCCAATGGCCGGTAATAGGAGGACTCGGGCTAACAACCATTTTGAAGATCAGTGTGATGACTGTACTAATGATATGCCCAATCCAATGGCAGCGGTAAGCGTGATCTTTGTCATGCTTCTCTCTCATATAACTGAAGTTTTGAATAGAAACATGGGTCAAGAGGAACGTTCAACCCCCCCCCCCCCAATGAATGAACAGGTCTCTATCGAGATCTTCATGAGGAAAAGGTCTCCTACTTTTAGTGGATCATCTGATCCCATGATCGCTGAACAATGGATCAACTCCATTGAAAAGATCTTCTACATCCTTCGATGTTCTGAACAAGAGAAGGTTCTCATAGCAGCTTACCGCATGGAGGGTGAAGCTGATCAATTCTGATCAATGGTGGACGTTGATCAAAAATACGAAGCCTGAGGAAGAGATCGAGGTGTTGGAATGGAAGGATTTCCAAAAGATGTTTTTCGATAAATATTTTCCGTGCACCCTCAAGATTAAGTTGGAAAGGGACTTCCTTTACCTCATTCAAAAAGATGATGAATCTATTAGAGCGTACAAGGAAAACTTCACAAGGCTTTCACGATACACTTCTAGCTTTTTCGTTATGCCCGAATTCAAAGTTGACCGCTTATTTGGTGGGCTGAATCCAAGCCTGGGGAAAGCATTAGTGATCCGTGACTTCAACACCTATGAGGATATTGTCTGATGATCCCTCATGGTCTAAATGGATATCGGAGAGTCACAGAGGTATCATGGGGATAAGAAGCGTAAGGTGGACTTCAATGCTGGTGGGACGATGAATAAATCCAACGGTGCTAAGAAGATCCAGCACCCCACTTGCCAAAAGTGCGGAAAGAAGCACCCTGGAAATTGCCTTAAGGGGATGAGGAAATTCATCAGGTGTGGAATAGAAGGGAACCTAGCTGTAACTATCAAAAAGAAAGACCCACAACTACGATGGAGGAGAGGAACGCTTCGTTTGAACCACAACGCGTTGTTCAATTCTACAAATGCAAAGAATCGAGTCATTTTACAAATCAGTGCCCTAATCCAATGGTCGTCGGAGGAAACCAAAAACCTCCAAGGCATGAAGGATGATATTTTTCCATCACTTCTGCCAAAATGAACCCTGACAATGAAGTGGTGACAGGTACGCTAGTTATTCATTCAAGAATAGAGAATGTACTTTTTGATTCGGGTTCTACACATTCTTTTATATCTCGAATGATTATTAGAACAATCCCATCACCACAAAAAATCATGGAAGTGAAAATGTCGGTGAGTACAGAAAATGGGGAAATCATTACATCCCATGAATATAAGTCCTCCCCTGTTATAATATGTGGATTTAATTTCTACTAAAACCTCTTCATTCTCCCTCTGGTGTAATTTGATGAAATTTGGTGGCATGGATTGGATTGCCTTATATAGAGCCAACATAAATTGTCGGGAGAGGGAAATCATAGTCCATATGGAGAATCGACCCCAGATTCATTACAAGTGTAAGGAGGAAGATGAATCTATTTTATCTCCATCATCTCAATCATGGATATTACTCCCTTATGAGAAAGCGTATTTGGCTCAGATGATTGAGTCCAAGGAAGAAACCATCCTTGAAGAAATGCCTATTGTGAGGGAATTCACTGAAGTGTTTCCCGAGGAACTGCCTGGTCTTCCCCCTACGAGAGATGTTGAATTCTCATTTGATCTTATACCTAGGGATTTACCAATATCCAAGACTCTATATTAAATGTTTATTATAGAGCATCTAGAGAAGAAGAAACAACTACAGGAGAATCTGGATAAAGGTTTTATACGCCCAAGTGCTTCACCATGGGGTGCACTAGTCCTCATCATAAAAATGAAGGATGTGTCAATGCGGAATGGCATCGATTATCGTGAACATCAAAAAATCAAGATAAATAAAAAGTATCCTCTCCAATGAATTTAAGACTTGTACGATCAGCTGCATGGAGAACAATACTTCTCCAAGGTGGACTTGCGGTTGGGATATTATCAAGTAAGGGTGAAGAAGGATGATATGGGCACAGTGAATTCATAGTTATTCCATTCGGAATCACTAATGATCCTGCAATCATCATGGACTTAATGAATCGAGTCATTAGAGATTACCTTAAAAAATTTGTGGTAGTCTTTATAGATGATATTTTAATATACTCCAAAACCAAGGAGGATAATGAAGAGCATTTGAGAACTGTACTAGAGACTTTCCGCAAGGAGAAGCTCTATGAAAAGTACAAAAAGTGTGAGTTCTTGTTGAAAGATGACTCATTATTGGGCCATATCATCACAAGAAATGGGATATCTGTGGATCCCTCCAAAACAGATGCAATTGAGGGATGGAGGAGACCAACCTCGATAATAGATATCTGTAGATTCTTGGGGTTATCTGGATATTATAGACGATTTGTGAGGAATTTCTCACAATTTTCCAACCCTTATACCAAGATAACTCAGAAGGGAGTAATGTTTTCTTGGAGTGATGAATGCGAAAAAGCTTCAAGGAGTTGAAAAAGTGGCTTATCACTGCGCTTGTGCTCACATTACCCACAAGTGGGGAACTTTATGTGGTATTCAGTGATGCCTCAAATAAGGGCTTAGGATGTGTGCTGATACAGAATGATAAAGTGATATCCTATGCCTCAATGAAGTTGAAAATCAATGAATTAAACTATCCAACACATGATTTGGTTTTAGCGGTGGTGATCTTTGCATTGAAAATATGGTGGCATTATCTCTATGGAATGAAAGGTTATATATATACTGACCACAAGAGTCTTAAATATATATTCACACAGAAAGAGCTTAATATGTCCCAGAGAAGATGGATAGAGCTCATCATTGATTGTGACTATTCTATCCACTACCACCCTGGGATAGCGAACAAGGTGGCAGATGCCCTAAGTAGAAAGGATCCAACAATTCTATCAATGATGAGAATTGAGAAGGTTCCAATCTTCTGAGAATTGATGAAGATGGAAATGGGAATCATAGAGAAGGGATCATCATCAATCCTTTCACAAATGATTTCTCAACCGTCTCCTTTGGAAAGATTAAAGGATTCTCAAAAGGATGATGTGGGAATTCATGAAAAAGTGGAAGCTATCGAAAAGGGAAATCCTCAGAGTTTAATGTTAATGAAGAAGGAATTTTGCGGTTTGGGAAAATACTATGTGTTCCATCATGTCCAGAGCTGAAGAAGGATCTTTTTGAGGATGCCCATAGTTCAAAATTCTCTATTCACCCAGGGACCACAACGATGTATCGAGATATCCATGAAAACTTTTGGTGGGATAATATGAAGAAGGAGATCACTAAATATACATCAATGAGTCTGGTGTGCTAGAAAGTGAATGCAGAGAGGCAGAAGTCTAAAGGGATGATGCAAACATTTCCCGTACCAGAATGGAAATGGGAGAACATCACCATGGATGTTGTCACCAGACATCCGAGGATATCCAAATGCATCAAGGCAATCTGGGTTGTTGTGGATCGTCTTACAAAGACAGCACACATCATTTCTATTCAGGATGATTTCACTTTGGATCAACTGGCACAGATATATACCAGGGAAGTGGTAAGGTTTCATGGAGTACCACTCTCTATTTTGTCTAACCGAGATCCTAGATCAACCTCAATGTTTTGGAAGAGTCTTCAGCATGCTCTGAATACTGAACTGAACATTAGTATGGCCTATCACCCTCAAACTGATGGCCAATCCGAGTGGAATATCCAAACACTTGAGGACATGTTGAGGGTGTTCTCAATGGTCTTTAAATGAGGATGGGGTCAACATATTCATCTGATTGAGTTCTCTTATAACAATAGTTTCCACTAGAGCATCCTAATGGCACCATATGACGCCCTGTTTTGGAAAAGTTGCAGAACACTGGCATGTTGGGATGAGGTCGGGAACGTAAGCTGCTTGGACCAGAAATGGTCGAGGAAATGGTGGAGAAGGAGAAAATCATTCAGCATCATATCAAGGCAGCCCAGAGTCGACAGAATAGTTATGTAGATAATCATCAACGATGACTTGAGTTTAAAGGTCGAGACATGTTTTTTCTACGCATATCTTCGTGGAAGAACGTCATGAGTTTGGGAAAGAAATGGAAGTTAATTCCATGGTACATCGACAACTTGGAGATTCATGATCAGGTTGGGGTTGTGCCCTATCGACTAGAACTTCCACCTACTATGGCCAATGTACATGATGTCTTTCATGTATCTCTCTTAAGGAAGTACATACTGGACCATTCAAATGTACTCTCTTCTGAGGTGGTACAATTCGAAGATGATCTTTTTTACGAGGAGAAACTAGTGAAGATATTTGATCGTAGAGAAAAAGTTCTACAAAATAAGACAATGCCCCTCGTCAAGGTGTTGTGGAGAAACCACATGTTTGAAGAAATGACTTGGGAATCAGAGGAAATGATGAAGTTGTGTTACCCACATCTTTTTTAGTGTGGCAAAAAGAACATTTCGTGGGAAAAATTTCTTAAGGGGGGAATATTGTAACGACCCAATGTTTGATTAATGGAAATACCTTATGATCTAATTAAATTTCTCTTTATGTCTATATAAACTGTTAACTTCTTTGGTTTTATGTTATGAATTTTGACCGTTTCTAATATAACCGTTGAACAATGATCACATGATTAGTATAAATATAGGGCGTTAACAAATCCAAATTTACTAAGACAAAGGAATTGATGGCCTCACCCAATAGAATTTCACCATATTAATCCCATTTATCGGAGCTTCGAAAAGAGGTGGCATCCTTCGGCTTCAATCATGACTAAGCCTAAGCTGAGCTTCACCATGTCAAGCTCGAACATGATCATCTATGGGAGAAGTAGAAGTTGATAGAAATTACCACTCGAGAGATATTATCTGAGCCACATCAAGAGTCTTTCACCATCACACACCTTACCCTTAGGTCTTATACGACTCTTTTAAGGGGTTATGTAACTAATAGATAGTACTATGTTCATGTACATTATTTTTGTAGATAATAATGAATATAATTTCTTGTCATTATTGATACATTGTAAATAGTTTTTAAAGTAAAAATAGTGTTTTCAGTAATTATTTAATTAAGAAATCTATTTTATTAAATTAAAGGATCTTTAAATTTAATATTATTTTCATAAAATATTATTATGATTAAATTAATTTTTATTAAACAGAAATGAACTTATAATTTTATGAATTCAATTATTATTTTTATTAAGGTTTGAAATCCATTTTTGTCAAAACCTGTGAATTTTTTATAAATGTTGGTTTTTATATTAAAAGTGAAAATTAAAATATTTATAAAATAATTTATATAATATAAATGTAATTTCTAGAATCAGTATGTTGAAATTATCCAACGGTAAATTATTCATAATTTTCATAGACAGTCAAATTTTTGGGTAAAAATTAAATACCGTTTAAATATATACTGTGTTTTATCACATAATAATGAACCAATAGTGATGTAATAAAAAACTATAATCTTTATTTTCGGCCAATATATGTTTTACCATTAAAATAATGTGATTTTGGGTTTTTTTGACTTACTTTTCAAAGCAATAATGGATCCATCAAGACTTATTAAACACCTTGTCTTTTTTAATTTTTTTTTCATGGCAGTGTGGCTAATCTCCACATAAGAAACCCTTTTATTTTTAATAAGTTCGGACTTTGCCCTTATAAAATAATTTTGTCCTCTTCCCTTTGCTAAAAACCATGGGAAAAAACCATGGGATGGTTTTCGGTTTGGATTTATTTAATTTAAGGGGTCCCAAACCAAAATAATAAAGAATTCCATCACCTTTCCTATATAAACCAACCCAACCTCTCACTTCATCCTCAATCAAAGTCATTGAAGTTTGTAAAAATTCTTCCCCACTCACTCTATATTCCTCCCATGGTGACCCAAGCTCCCAAGAAGCCTCTCTCTAGCCATTGGAAGCACATATCCATGTAAGGGTTTTTTCTTCCTTTCTCATTTTTGTCAAATTTTCATTATGTTATTTTTCACTTTTAATTTCAATTATGAATGTTGGGGTATGGTTTCAAACCTCCCTCATACTACCCTATTTATATTTTAATGATGGGAGACCACTTTCTCTCTCATTAAACTCATCCCATATACACACGTTACTATGCCGAAATTCCGAAAGGAACATCTCCCTCCTCATTTACATTCAAGCAATACATTTTTATCATGAACCTAAATTACATTAAAATTATTGGGAAATGTATATATATGTCCTCCTTACTGTCCATTACATGTAAATATGATGAGGAACCTATTTCTCTCTCATCATCCTATTTTATGAATTCTTATGTCACACGGTTATGCTGTCGAAATCGAACCGATTTTCTGAGCCAATGCCATTGTGTAGTGAATACCATGCCAATTTCTCCATCAAGGGTATTCACCTTTATTCACATTTACTTATTTATTATAAAGTTTCATGTATGAATTACAGATTCATTTGGCGTTGAATAAATTATTATGTTTAATGAATCCATGTTTTATGATCCATGTGGCACACTTATGCCTGAAATGAAATGTTGAAGAATGGTGTGCCATTATAGAGCTCCAATGCACTGGGTAAAGTATAGTATCATGATACATCATGTTCAATGAGTGTTGACTCATGATAATTCACATGCAATGAGGGTTCACTCATGCTTCATGTGCAATGAGTATTTACTCATGATTTATGTGCAATGAGCCTTGGCTTATGATAATTCCATGTTAAGTGTTGTTGCCACATTTCCATGTTATGATTATCATGCTTTATCGTGCCTTTATATTCATGTTTCTCTTATTCTCTATTTATATACATAATGTCTAATAATTATTTTACTCCTCATGTTATTCCATTTTTATTCCCTTTCTGGGCTTTATTGATCACCCTTTCCTTATGCATGTCCTCAGGTTATCCCATGCAATGCTAAGTATGAGGGAATGTAGTGGCCATGTAAAGGATGTTTTCAATAAAGATGTTGTATTTCATGTTTCAAGTTTTTATGTAATGATCCTAAGACCCAAATACAATAAACCTCTCGATCTTCTTTGTTGTATCAAGTGATGTTTTATGTAATAAATCATGTTTAAGTTTGTAATAAAAATAGGGTTGTCATATTACCAATAGAAAAAACTCATAAGTATATGTTATTAAACACATTAACCAAAATATATATTATGTGATGTTATTATTATAATTGTAATAGAACCATTTTATCTATCAGAAAAACAAACAACAATATATTTTTAATCAACATTTTCCTTGTAGGGTCATATATCTTGGTAAAACATTTCACCGATAGAAAATGGACATTTACAAACATATATGTCTGTATTGGAAAAAGATAAATAGTTTTTTATTGTGATAACAAATCTAAACCACTCGATCCCACATTTGCTCTTGTATAATCTCATTTCATCAACAAACATGCACCAGAGGTATCAAACATCCACAAATGATCCACTCTAGTCGACTGTCTATCTCTGTCGAGTATTCCGCGAATGTCGCCCTATCATCAATCTCAATCTCACCATGGTCGATGACCTGAGACGGGTTTTGCACGTATCTCCATCCTTGGGATATGAGGGAGACGTTGTGAACCCATTCAGATTACGGAGGTAGAGACAAGTGATATGCCACCTCGCCCACTCTACGCTTTATATGGAAAGGTTGGGTTAATCTTGGATATAATTTGACACCCCATCCATATCTCATCATCATCATTGAAGAATGACTCATCAGAATACGTGAACCCCTACAAAAACTCCAAGGGTCTCTATCTCCAATCCACATAGAACTAATGTCATATCTATGTAGTAATCATCCACTTTTATATGACCTTCACCTTCTAATTGGTAGCATGAACCACCTATAGACCAATGAGTGAAGACACCCTTGGGTCTATCCCGCATAACAGTGACCTGCATAGTCATCTGAACAATACCTTAAATGGTTCCATAATAATGGTGGTGTGGTATCTTTTGTTGTATGGAATGTCGTCAAGTTCTAGTTTGTAATCAAAACTAAGACAAAAATCAACGATGAAATTATTAAACATATCCTTCATGGTCAGCGTCTTATTCACCATATGACCATCATTCTGTGGGTGAAAGGCTTTTCTCAGGTGCAGTTGAGTCCCAATAGTAACATTGAATTCCTTCCATATATGGGATGTAAAGCATGCATCACAATAAAAACCAATACTAGATAGGACTATATGGAGTCGTACTATCCCTTGCATGTAGTGGTGCCACATGATCTCTATTGATCTATGTTCTCGAATTGGTAGGATGTGGACTAACTTCATGAGTTGATATATGATCACCCAAATGGTACCATTCCATGTGGAAATGTGTTGTAATATCATCAGAAACTTCATAAAAAACCCATCCAACTTCAACTATGGTACATTGAGGGGTTGTGTCTAACATGATGGAACAAGACTCTGAGCCTTTACTTGCTGACAAGGGAGGCATATCGAGACAAACTCTTCCACTTCATTATTCATCCCCTGCCACCAGTAATGACATTAGAGGAACTGATACATCTTTTCCACAACTATATGTACTACTAATTGGGATGTATATAACTCCCACAACACACACTCTTATAATGCCACTTGTACTATGGTTCATCCCCTAAAAATGATGATAGTCTCCCCACATTTAGAATATCAAACAGGGGCTTTCCCTGAGTAAATCTTGGCATGTGTCGTCTCACAGCTGAAATCCCTAATTTTCACCTCCCAAAATTAATTTAAGAGTGGGGTGGAAAATTCCATCGAATAATGATTAGATACCTCATCACTATCCACAAAGGATATCTGAAGGGAGTCCAACTATGATGGAGCCTTGTAAAATAGTTATGAACATGATCTCTTTCTGAGAGAATCTTCCACCATGCTTCCATTCCCAAGAGTATTGAATATCTCAAAGTCATAGTCCCTGGGGAACTCTAACCAACATTGTTGTCTTATATTAAGATCATCCTATGATAAGATATACCTAAGACTCTTTTGGTTAGAGTAGACGATGAATCATTTGAGCCTATGGTAGTGTCGCCACATCTTCAGTGTGGAGACTCCCACTATCATCTCAAGGTCATGAGTCACGTAGTTCTACTCATGCAGTCTCAAATATCGAGGGCCATAAGGAATCACTATATGCACCTATTAGGTCACAACCATGACCAATCCTTGATGGGTCATATTACACCACGTTGTCAGCTCCCTTTATAGAAACCTCAACATAATATTACTCGTTGAGCTCTTCCTCAGCTGAATAAATCCCTATTGGAATCCAATTATCTACACCAAGTGTTTTTCATTCTTCTTGAATGATGTCATGGGTGTTTCTAAGATGTAGATGTTGGGAAAAAACCTCTTATATTACATAGCCTATCTATGGAAACTAAGTATCTTAGTAATTGTATTTGGGTGAATTCATAGTGAGCACTACCTCTATCTTCAATGGATCAACCACAACTACATCTTCTAAGATGACATGTCTCAGGATATGGACATTTTGTATCCAGAACTCACACTTCGTGAGCATACCATAAAGTAGGTTCTTTCAATGTGTGTTTAAAACCATCATCATATGTATCATGCTCTCCACCTGAATCATGAAATACAGTTAGATGTTATCAATGATAACCTCTACAAAACGGTCTAGGTCCAGCTGAATGATCCTGTTCATGACTCCCATTTACACAATTGGGTAATTTTTCATGCTAATCAGTATGACTATGTACTCGTAGTGGTCGTAGTTACATCTAAATTTTATCTTCAAGATGTCCTAATCTTGCACTCGATGCAGGTGACAACCCGATATGAGTTTTATCTTTGCGAATAATCTTGATCCCTTTTGCTGATCGAATATGTCATCACTCCTCGGTAGAGGATACATGTTATTCAAGATCCCCTTGTTCAGGTGTAGAATGACTATGAATAACATCATGATTCTGGATGCCTTCTTGGCATACAACATTGGGGCTACCCATGGTGAAATGTTGGGCCTTATGAAACCCTTCCCATTAAAGTCCTCCAATTGTACCGTCAGCTCCTAGATCTCTACATGTGTCATGTGATATTCAAGTGTAGATATAAGTGTTGTCTTGAGGTATAGATCATTGTATAAATCTATATCCTTACAAGGAGGTATTCTTTCTACATCCTCTGGAAATATTCCTTCATACTCATCCCTGTCATTTAGACTGATGTTGGTTATCTTCTTTCCCACCGATCACATATACTTGATGTATCTACTCATCCAAATAACATTCAGCCACATTAGTTCCCTATAGAAACCTATCATATGTATGAATGTACATTGGAATTGTGTTGGCCCAGATGTCCCAAAAAACATATCTCTTAGAGGTACGAGTCTTGAAGAACTGGTCACATCGTATTCATCGAGTACCTAGATAGGCTACTATCCCTAGATGAATACTCAACTGCTGACATGTCTTCCATTTGATTCTACAAATTATTTTGGGAAAGAGTATGCCTAATATTTTATAGAAAGGGACCCATCCCATAGATTGGTCCTCAAGATCTTTCCACAGAAATGTCACCCCATAGTATGATACGGTAATCTAAACCCCATAATCACCCTTATAATCTACATTGAAGGCCCACTGCTAGGACACCCATCTGATATAATGGTGCCCTAACTCAATGGAAAACAATTTCATGGCCTCATTCCAGTCCTTATCTTCCAGTGACTCGGGATCACTTCAGAACCTGACATGTCTCTGTTTCTAAGACCCATGTAAGGAACTGAGCCTACATGCATTCTCAACTTGTGGCGCCGATAGTATCTACTGACCAAAGGGAGGTGGAAGAGATGGAAAACTACCCGAAGGTGCCATATCATACAATTGTACCATTTCCAAACTCTCAGAACTATATAGATCATCCTCATGGTAACATATTGTAATTTGGGTTGGCTGTATTTATAGAGACTTTGTGAAAGAAATCAATATAAATCATGATTAATATATTATACCTGATTAGCTGACTCTAAATATGATTGAACATGAGAAAATATTTATCGACTCGTGAAAACAGTGTTTTCATTTACCAAGTCGAAAACAAGAATTCGAGGTTCTAGTGTATGGTTATGACGTCTTCCGCACCTTCACTGGAATACTTGGCCTAAATGAAAAACTAAAAACAATTAACACTATTTCGCCATAAATATTTATAGACTCTTATTTCTTTGGGTATATCTGACTTCCTCTGATACTACACGGTCATAACCCGTCCTCTAGGGCCGGTGTTGTGACTACACCAACTCTACATTCCATTGGCTAGGGGCTGCAACTAGAACTAAGTTGGAATATCCCAAAAGGGAAGGATGATACTATAAAAATCTTATACACGAAAAAATTTCAAACTGTATAATGTAAACACATCATAAACAAAAAATATCATTATGTCAACTGCTGAGAGTAATGTACAAACTAAAAGTAAGAAATGGGCCTGAATACTAATCGAAAACCGTAAAGGAATGTAAAATTTCCACAATCCATCTGCTCGATACCCCTTCAGAATCATAGGTGATGGGTAGGTGCCTATAGCTGTAGAAGTATGCCTGTTTGTCCTATTTCACTAAGCACCACCAAATTCTAGACCACTAAGGACTCCATAGATGTGTTAATCACCTACATGGGACACGTCATGTGTGGGTGAATCTCGTGTAGGGGTGAGTAACACGATACTCATTAAAGACCCCAAAACACAAATGAATGACCAAAAAAAGATATGCATGTGGTACATTCATCTCACGTTGGTATAATTTAATGTTTGGATGGTAATACTATTACATGTAATGTGGAAAACCTTGGACTGATGAGATACTCATCCCTGATGAGTACCGTGGGTCTATTTGGTCACACACAATCAATCCCCACCATAGTTCTGCCAGGTCACATAGAGTCTCTCCCCACATACAACATCATAGGTGATCCACACATTGATGGTTGTGGCTAGTACATAATAGGACACTTATAGTTTGTCACTACATGATCGCTTATAGTTGGTTCAAATAGTGCCACTTTAGTGGGTTCAATAAAAGACACTTTTAGATTGTCCCCAAATGGGAGATTATCACATTGACCTGCAGGGTCACATAGACATTCTTGCTAGTAGTCTTTGGGTATCAGCAAGCTGCAAGATTCCTGCACATTGAATTCTTGATTCTGTTAGAATCTACTCCTCATTCAATTAGTCTCATCTTAACATCCAAAAAAACTCACATAGAGTATTCCCCAAGTATTTTCACGTCGCAAGGGTCCCAATGTCGTTGAATTTGTGTCAATCAGATGCCTAGTATGAAAAATAATGTAATTTCAGAAAATAATGGCCGATTGGGTCCCATCCTTGTCCGACCTGGTTATTCAAACCGAACCAACCTGACCTAGGGGTCTTGCATGACCCCACCAGGATTTTCTATCCTATCCTGACCTGATTAGGTATGGTCCATAACTGTCCTGACTGGCCACTGGGCCTGGCCCCTTCGGCATTGTTTGGCCCGACCAAGCTAATTTGTGAGTCAATCAAACAAAGTCGCCCATTTACCCAGATTCATTAGGTCCATAGAACAACTGGTGGGCTAGTTCATTCCTAGATTGAGGTGACTAGCAGCCCGGTTTACCGTGTCACCCTAGTCTACATCGGTGGGCCGATTATCCTCCTCTTTAGGCAACCCATCATCCTAGTTATCACCATCGGCTCAACCTTCATGGAGGTCCGGCTCTCCCCCTACATAGAAACCACACTCGCATCCGGTTTGAGTGGCCACATGTCCATCTAATGCAAGATGTCTCCCCTCCACATGCTATCTAGCATAGACTGCATCCCATATGCATGATAATTCTCACATTTTTGGGTCTCTCCTCTGACATGGTGCCTAAGATGCACTAATACACTACTTTGTCTTGACCAGAAGGGGACACAGTGGCACACCGCCTCCATCCTGTGACTGCTTCCATGGGCCACCATCGTCAGTTGATGGTGCTGACATGCTGATGATGAGTTTTTCAGACCACTGGGTCTGGATCATTGATCCTAATCTCAGACCATATGATTCCTCAAACAACTCAAGTAACCACCATCCATACGACATTCTCGAGGTCTCCTTACCATCAATCAGAGGGTTTGATAATGAATAACCCTTGAACACCCAATGATTGATTAATTAATTCCTTGTTCGTGTAGGCCCGATTCCTATTTTTTAGTGTTTTGAAACAAAGGATGAGGAGATTATGTTTCTAACATGGATAATGTTGATCCAAAACCTCTAGATCCAACCCTTCAACCTAGGTGATTGATCCGAAGGTCACCTGTATGTGAGATTACCAGAATTTTCCACTCCAAACCAAGAATAGGTATGGAATGAAATTATCTTATAATTAAACCCATACTTGGAATGGTGATTTCTTGAGGATGATCTTTTTTTGTCATCCGTCTATCCCGAATCTCTAATCCTATTTCAAAGGGTGTTGCTTCCATCATCCTATTTGGAAAAATTCGTCATTAAAGAGGTTTTAATTTTTCATTCATCGTCGCCACCCACCAAATCCTTAGTGAAATTCTAGGATTGTGCCAACCATCCCCCAATTCATTTTAGGCTATTAATTGATGAAAATGGAATCATTTTTCTATTATGTTCTGTTGCAGCATTGTTACACTAACTAGTTAATGAGTTTCATTAATGATATTCATCATCACCTCATTGTTGCACTACATCGTTGATGTTCCACTTCCCAAAGATTAAGAATGAAATAAAATAACTTTGTATGTAATTATATTTCTCCCCCGAAAATTTAAAAAACTAACATTCACCCACGACTTGCACCAGTCGAGGATAATTCCAATTCAAGGAGAACATCAAATTATGATCTCAATGGTGGTCTTCTATTTATTATCATAGATAACTTTTATGAGTTATATGGATTAAAAAAATAACATTTAATAAAATTATTTTATTTACTGTTACACCCCAATAACCTACTTTAACAGTCGGCTCGCATCGGCTGATGTTTGGCTCCAACAAATGGAACTATACCATCATGGAATCAACGATTATATCAATTTAAAATATGAGTTATCATTTATGAATTATAAGAATTTGAAAATAATATAAATTTACTGAAATATTTTATTTACCGAAAAAATCTACATTCCACTGCTAAACCCTTCTAGTTAATGTTGGGATCAACCTAACGATATAATATATTATAGAGGTCAATAGTGGTGTTTTATTTTAAATCTTTGTTATCGTACATGAGTTATAATGATACTAATAAAAAATAATATTATTTAATTATTGTATTTGTGAATATTCCATATTTGGGGTTTCACACTGGAGGCCCACAATGACTAAATTATGTCTCACTAAGGGTAAACCTACTATCATGAATTTGACGATATCCCCATACTTCTGATATGGGATTTCATTTATGATCTATTAAAATTATATATGAATACTTCTCACCCCCTCAATTTAAATCATAACACATCTTGGCAGATTATTTCAGGAAGTACGAGCCTCAAAATCACATGTCTTCTTAGTTCCTGGTCCCAAAATAATCCAATTTAAATTAAAAAAAATCATGTAATTATAGGGTATTACATATATTGTGATGTAGAATGGTGTTACTCGACAAGGAATAATCATCCATCTGCCTTGCATCCTTGTAATTATCATTAATAACCACTTTAATGTTCACTTCCATATTTTTTGAATAACCAATATAAGAATCATCAAAATTATATTTATTAATATATAGGTTTCAATAAATTAAATTAAACATCCTAGAATAGAGACAATGAATCCTCTGGTGGTTATGCATTTATGGAAATGAATCATCATAGAAGTGAATATATCTTTCAATGATTCAGTATGGCAATAGGTTATTCCCAATGGTGAATCATATCAATGGTGACTTGTCTCAATGGTGAGTGTTTTTTGGTGATCATTCATTTTAATACCTTTTCAAATATCCTAATGGTAGAAACTATTTAGTGGTATGTCATTTGGTGGTAAGTCCTTTCAATAGTTATCTTAATTTACATCCTAACTATGAATATTTCATGGAATAGACTCATCTTTAATGGTGGTTCATTTCTAGAAGTAAGACATTTCCATACATAGAAAATTATTCATTCGGATGGGTACTCATCTCTGACGGCAGGTCTTTCATAGAGGTGATAAATCATCAATGGGGTATGATTTCTATACAAAAAAAAATTCACCCAAATTCGATATATTATAAATGATATCATAAAACATAATAGTCATTAATAACATATTAAAAATTATTTTATGAAAATTTAAACAAGGGTTCCAACCCCATTATCCATGAGGAACATAACAATTACCTTTTGGAGAGAAGAATTTCACTCTCCTATAGTGATAATCATTGTGGGATAGGTGTGATTCCAACTCTCCAATATCCTAAATAAATTTAAAAAATATAATTTCAAGTATGTAATGATCCCCAAAAAATGTTACATGCCTACCTCAATAGATCACCCTATGCAAGAATATATTTTCCTTACCCACACACTAAATGCTGTGTCAATCATCACAACCACACTCAAAATCCCCAATGTACGACTCAATATATACACATGTTGAGTATATATAAATTAATTTTAGGATATTATAAAAAAATTAATTCCGGAAACTATAGAATCTTTATAAATAGTACCTCTTATTGTTTATGACCCATCCTTGATATCCCCATGTGTATGATAAACTACATGCAACTATCCATTCCCATTCCATTTTACCTAGTCTATGATCCTTGAGTAACCCTACACTAATTATATGGATTCTCTTACTAAAAAGTATAACATCATGCACTCAAACTATTGTTACTAGAAGTGCTCCAATGCCAAGACTGGTGTTGTGTAGAAGACTCCCTTCCCATACTCGCGTTCAGCAAAGATTCTCAATCGCTACCCTTATTTTATGGGATCCTAGAGAACCATTATATATCCCACATATTGATAAAATCTTGAAAATCTAATAGTTGTTAGGGACAAAAATTATTATAGTGACCTAACCTACCACACATATGTTATGGCACATAATAAATTTCTTATATAATTTTCCTACCCCCTTACAACTCTACATTCCACTACCCAAGATAACATTCTCATTGAGATTAATTTTTTATCACAAAAGACATACATATATGTCATCCATTAGAAACCATATGTCCCATAGTTGATTCCTCCTTTAGTTTCCCCTAGTAAATGAGAGCCTGATTCATTATCTCAACTTGCCACATCATTTGAAATATATTAATCATTGGCATAGTCTCACATTTATGTTTATCCGAGAAGAAACACAACATTTTTTTATCCCCAAATAGTATTAAAAATGAACTGCAATTTGGTGATGTTACCAAAATTATCTAACCCTTAAATACTCTCTTAGTTCGACCACATAATCTCTTTGTCCATATCATATCTCTGAATCTCAGAATAAAAGTACTCCAACAACTTATCCTGAAAGTGCTTCTATAAGGTGTTTTCCATCTACTCATCCTAATACATTATATCCCTCCAATTCATTTCTCAACGTAATATAATATAATTATCCAATATGATTTACTTTTAAGGAAATTTATCTAATTGGTTAATAATTGTCTTGATGGAACTAATATAGAACACAACTTATTCCGGTCGACCATATATAGTGATGGTCGAAGGGTGTTGTAACTAAAAAAATATGCCATATTATTCAAATTTAGCATAGCCTTACCTGATATTCAATCCATAATGTAATTAAATTATGTAATGTTCTCGTGGAACTATTGTCATTTCCCTTAACCAAGAACTATCAGGGCCATTTATCCTGTTACTAAAGGCACATTTCCTACCACATCATCATTTGGTCATATCAAAAACCATGAACATAGATGCATGACTCTAAAATTACAAACAAGTCTCTAAATACAAGTAAAAAATGTTTAACATAATTATATAATATGGCTTCACATAAATAAATACCATGAAATCCCTCACACACCACCCCATGGTCAAAAATGAGGCACTAAAACAACCTTCGACCATCCCCCTATTTGGTCATCGCTACGCTAGGGTAAAAAATTTCATATTTCATCATTCTCACTACAAATAAATTATTTCAATTTATAATTAACACATTTAACATCATTTTGACTATATAAATTCATCATTGGTTAAAAATTATTTTTAATTAACAAAAATGATGAAAATTATTTTCATTTCAAGAACTCACTAAACACCTCTTATTATTCTCGTTCCAAAAATGATGAATGTCACATAAAATCATGATTATAGAGAATGACACATTTATACTTAAATCATATTTGATAACATTCTATGAGTAAAATATTTTAAAATAAAAAATAATAACATCACAGAAAAACAAAATATCCCAATGTGAAATAAAAACCATCTCTAACAACAACCATCAAGAACATAAATAGCACCTTGGGAACATGGGTTCTTCCCTACACATTAGCTTGACTCTCCCATGCATGATTTCATGACCTATGCCCAACACATCCTAAAATATTGTCTTCATTTCACAAATAGTACAACCAAAAAATTAAAATAATTCCCCTTTGATACAACTTTGTGACATCCTGACCTAGGATCCCCATGTCAGTTCCTCAAGACAATTCACCACACGAACTCAGGTGTACCTCTACGTATAGCCAAGGATTTATATTATTATACAAGGACTAATTTGATATGTGGTTTCACTATCACATTTATATATGTAAAAAACAGTAGTGAAAAAATAGGCTATAAAAAATTGCAATCTAACTATAAATAATAATAAATAAATGAATACTAATTTATCATGATGAATACCAAATACTAAAAATTAATATAACTAAAGTAGTAAATATTTTATGCCATAAAACATTAAATTTTCTAATGATAATTCAAAATAATGAGGCCCGAACATCTCGCATGAGCGTCCCAATATCATGTATAGTTCATTCATCCATGCGTCATCCTGAACCAAAACACCTCCATCTAAAATAGTTATCTTTACCTTATTCTATCATAAATGAATGTATTCTATTCAGGTAATGATTAGGTATCCCGAGTATGGTTTGAGTATAACTCAGTAGGCCACTAAAAATAGTGTCTATATAAATATCCAATCTATAATTGTGTGTTCTGTTGTATAAATAATATATAATAAATGAAAAATATAAATAGGTTTCACATTTATTATTTCATGTAAACCACATCATTCCTCATTCCATCTGTGTCAGAGTATGAACCATGTATCATAATTATTTCAAAATTCATTCATTTTTGGAAATTCATTATTTATTTAATTACAATTTCATCTCTAGTAACATTGATTTTTAGTTTGGATAGTAAATCACAATCATGAATTCGGGGCCTAGAGTAGAATTCAAGCACCAAATTGGTATTTTGAGCACCAGTCTGTGACCCAAATCCCATCGTCCATATTAACAAGGACAAATATTGAGGTATATATATATATATTATACCTATATATTTATTCTAAAACCACATGGGTTTAGTATCCCAAAACCATTTATCATGGAGTTGATGTTGTTATATAATTACATTGGCATAATATTTTTGGAAATACATCTTTAAAAAATCGATGAGTTTAGTTTTTTTAGTATAATAGATATATACATGTTCCTTATATTAAATTTTATAAAACAATTACAAAAAATATTAAAACATTACTCCGAAAATAATATCCTTGTATAACATTATAATCAAACATCATAGAATCCTTGGGAAAAGGAAAAAAGTAGCAGTGATCACAATTTCTATTTAAGGGTTCACTAGAGAATAATTATTAATTACTATGTAATAATAATCAATAAAAATAGGTCAATAAGATAAAAAATATTCTGGATAATAAAAAATTATATAAATAAGTGCATAATTAATATGGAAATGTAAATAGCCTAAAATACATTTCATTTAATCAAAAAAATTAAAATACATCCATATATTTTTTCATTGTGAAAATATATGGAATAAATATATGATCCTTTTAGTGAGGTAGCACCATATATAGTGATTTTATACTTTATATTAACTTTTACCATACCATATTAATATTTATAATATAATATATTATCGTTTTATAATATATTAAAATTTTATTATCAAGAATAATTCATTATTTTGACTACTTATGATGTTAAAGGCCTTATTTTAGGGGAATTTATCAACCTGTTATTTTTCATTATTATTAAAATTATCATGATTTCATAATCTCTATAATTTAAAACATCATTTTTATATATTATATATTCAATATTTATTTATTTATACTATTCCATTATATTAATTGAAAGGAGTTTAATTTCACCATTAATGGAGATGGTAGGCTATAAAAATGCATGAATGCTGCTTCCATCTTATATTCATATTAAAAATTGATATGACTGTATAATAAAATTCATATATCATTTTATTTCATATATATCACTTATTTTTATTAAACACATCTTCAATACATTACACATGAAGTGTGAATAAATCACATTGTTTTCAAGAGTTAGTAGTCCACATGTATACAAACGATGTAATCATATTTGAAAAAATTCAAAGTTTATGTGTAGGTGTTGAAGGACCCTAGGCCACTCTGAGAGAGGGGTTAATCAGGGTGTCAACTATTTCACGTGTTTTCTTGATCTTGTTCCCATGTTGATACGAACATTTTTAAACATGTATGGTGGGTACATGCATTAATTAAAACTCATAGAATAACAACACCACACTTTTTAGATTGTTAACCAATAAGAGATACATCCAATGAGCATAAGCTGACATGTTGTTAGTCATAGAAAATTCCACTAATCTATAGTACTAGTGGATGAGAACAGATTGATAACAGTCACTCTGTCCAATACTCACATCAATTACAAAGGTTCAAGGATGGCTCACAACATCCCTCTGATCACTCTCGTTGACTCCCCATGGCTCACTGTCTTGGGATAAGTCCCACTCTATTTATAGGAATTAACGTCTCTTCAATATATAATCATGGAATTTTTTGTCTCATGTTAAGTAGGATAAATTGCTTACATTAGAGTCCTGAATTGATGCTATTATTTATTCATTCTTTATCTCATCTTGGCCAGAATCACAAAATTCTTTGTGATTGTTCAATAAATGCTCAAAATTTTACTGCCCTGAATAACTCACCATCACTAGGTTGGAACATTATGTTTTTCTTACTCTTCTATACAATTCATTACCCAAACGAACACCTCTGTATATCAGTATACATTTTTCTTTCTGTGGAGATCTGGGTTTAGTTGACATTATTGTTTTTCTTCTCATCGCAAAGCTCAACGACTATGTTAAACACCAGCCATGTGTGTGTTGAACTAATACTCTTCCTAAAACCGAAAGGATCTCGACACTTCCTTCTTCACAAAGCCACTTTGAGAGTGATATGAAACCAAAATTTTCCGTCCATCCTTTCATGGGTCTTTCTTACAGCTTTTATGCCATGCGTGTAATATTTATTTTTTGTCATGAAACACCTATGGTACCCAACATATATCATTCATGAAAAATCCTTCTTGATCGCAACTTATCCTTCATTGTGATTGTTCAAGAAATCATTACAATTGTACCGCCTTGAATAATTCACAATCTTTAGTTAGGAACACTCTATTCTTCTTCTTCTTCTATACTGTTCATTAATAATAACAATACCTAACTGTATTGGTATATTTTCTTCTTTCTGTGTAGATCTCGGTTTATTTTTACTTATTTATCTTCTTCTTTTCTCAAATCACTACGATGGTGTTAAACACTAGTTGTGTGTGTGATGAACAATCTCTCTTAAAATAAATTAATATTTCATTGTACTTCCTTCTTCGCGAAACCTCTTTGATAGTGCAAAGAACCTATCAAAGGCTTGGGGGACCAATAATTTTTTTCATGCACCCTTTTATGTGTCTTGCGTGCAAATTCTACACCATGCACGCAATATTTATCTTTTGTTGCGAAACACCTATTGTGAGAAACATCAGTCTTGCATAAAACATTCTTATTGCACTCTATTTTTCCTTAATGTTCGCAACTCTATTTCATTCACGCACTAAAATTTTCATAAATTTATTTAACTCCACAGACCTTGGAATTTCATTATGTTTTATTCTCTTAAATTGACAGTGTTTCACCTCTTATTTATATACCTCATCAACCTCCGCTTAAAAAAATACCAATATATCGTGCAAGATCTGACAAGGTCCTGCAATACCCTATTCGACGTCGCATTGGGAGTGAATGATTATTTCAACCATCTTCATCTTTCTCTCACTTCATGAATCTTGTGATGTTCTTTCATTTTACATTTTCTGTTGTTCGACCTTGAATCATACATTTCTCGCAACATTACAAAATCCATTCAATATTGTACAAAAAAATCAATCAGTCATACACACATAAAATCTTTTTCATGCCTTCCATTTCCAAGTACACTTTTTTCCACTTTCCAATTTGCTGCTCCAAAAATTTGGAAAACACAGTTGAACTGTGTCTCCTACAATGTGTACATCGGCTATAAACTAACATTATTTCCAATCAAAACTCTATATGGCATGAATTACCTTTACTCCCCCATTCCTTAATAATGTGTTCATCAAAAGTTTTACTAACATATGATATTTTTGAAATACAATTCCTAAATTCATAGTTTGATTTTTCTACAATATGACTTGCATGTCCATCTAAGAATTATGAGCCATTTCACGCTATCTCTTCATCTTCAACAGTCCTTCTCTACTTTATTAAAATCAAATGATTATACTCCTCAATAATGATCTTGATTGTTTATAATTCAATCATGAATAATTACATGGACTTCATCAAATCCTCATTGTTCTTTAATCATCTTCAGATTGATGATACCCCACCATTCCTCTATTTCGTTAGAGTTTTTCTTCATCTCATTCATTTTGATCTCCATTGACAACTATTGACCAGAAATAATACCTTATACAGAATGTGGTCCCAACAAGTGTTTTATAAAAATTTAATAATAATTTATATGTCATAAGTTTAATATATATATATAATACATTTTTCATCCTAAAATTCAAATTTTTATGATGTTAATGGAAAAAATAACGACAATAGTTTTCATGATGGTAGTCCTTTATACACATGAATGATGAATGAGTATCCTAATTGAAGGAAATTTTTGAATAATTGGGTATAAAAATTAACATAATAACATCTCATTATACTTAATATACTTAGTTTATTATGTAATAATGATATTGTAAACATTTAGGGGGTGTTGAATAGAACAAAACAAATGTTATCATTGAAGAATGTTGCATATTCTTCGGGTAACTATCTATTGGTTCATAAGATAATAATTGGTCTGAATAAATATAAAATAATATCTAATATGAGGGTATAAATGTTTTAATGTTATTATTGAAGAGGGTTTTGAAGCCAAATGGATTATTTGTTGTGAATATTTAATGGGGTGGAGTGCCTTTTATAGTAGAGGATTGTAATTCATGTAAATACAAAAAATGTAATCACCATTGAGAGGTTTAAATTAACTAATTTACAAAAAATAATTTAAAATTATTGTTAATATTTGTTATAGGGACAAAATAGTTTCATAAAATTGGGATTGGACTAGTTTTTAGGTTATTTTACTATTATGTTTAATGTTTAGTCCCTTGGTAAGAATAATTTAACCTCAATCAATGTAAATAATGCCAATCATATGCTATAATTTTTATTTCAAATACTATGATTCCAAATCTTGGGTCAATTATTCCAAATTCAAATCAAATTAATGAAAAAAATTAATTTAAAATTATTTCCATGGAATGGATATGAAATAAGGTTTTTAAAGAATAAATTTGAAAAATTTAACTAACTTTTTATATCCAATTTCAATATAAATTTTTTTCAAATCTACTAAATTTGATTAATAAATTTATAATATATAAATTTATACAATCAAAGACATATATAATTTATCATCATAAATTATTTAAATTAAAACTCAGTTTTCAATTAAAAATAATGATTTTCAACTATTTTTGAAAAAATGAATGTTATTAGAAAAATAATTAAAAAAAACTCAAGATGATTATCATAGTAATCATTAAAATATAAATATTATTTTGAAAATAAATTATTTTTAAATATCAATATTTAGTTTGAAAACATAGTTCTTATTAAACGGCGGCAAACCTGCCTTTATAAGAATATAACATTTATGGGTAGAATTGGGTTTTTTTATCTTATAACAATAAAATATATTTTATTAATTTCAAAAATATATTTTATTGAACTTATAATATATAAATTCTATTAATATAATTAACTAAATATAAATAATTTAATTTATCATGATAAAACACCTTTGTGATCATAAAAATAATATTTGTTATAAAAAAACATCTATTATATTCTATTCATTTTTATATTAATATTTATCATATGGTAACTAATTAATTCATTAATATATTTTCATAATTCTTTAATACTATTCATAACCACCATCTTAACATCTTGTATATTATATTCATTTTATATAATCATATTAATAGTTCTCGGTAAGACTTGGTCATACGTGTAATGCAATCAATCAAAGAAAGTCATTGTTGAATGTAACACAAATTGACTATGTATTTTAGTCAATCAAAGATATATATTTAATTTATATACAAATATTAAATATATTTTTAAATTCTTAGGATATTATATTTCCTTCTAGGCATAGTGTTTCTTGTTATATAATCCATCAAATATGATGTTTATAATTTAAAATTTTATGGTGTTACACTCTTCCCGCCATAAATATATAGATTCATAACTATTTAGGCATGATATTCTTAATTTAGGTTCTTGTATTTTGATAATTATTTTCTTAAAAACATGAATAAAAAATGGTTAAAAATTCACATAATATGAGAGAGTTGGATGTACGAAGGTCACACAAACAGGTTCCCAATTAAGAAAGAATATGTGGGATATGAAAACATGGGCATCAAAAAAAATATTAAATTATATATGTAGAGTGATTAAGGTCATTGATAACAATATATTGTGTCTTCAGTGCAATGTTAAGATTCTCAAAAAAATAAATCTTTGATAATTTAAAATACAATATGATTCATTATATAGAATAAAATATTAAATTGTATGTGGAGAGTGATTAAGGTCATTGATCATAATATATTGAGTTTTCAGTGGAATGTTAAGAGCCTCGAAAAAATCATCGATGATTTAAAATACAATCTGATTCATCATATATTAATATAACACGAAAATAATTTTATTCATGCTTCTTCTCCTATAGTAGATATATTATTTTCATATATATGAATATAATGAAATAAAAATACATTATATATTTCAATATCATATATTCAATTTCTTGTTTTCTCCCTTTGTAAGATTAATTTAACATGATTCACTCTAAATAATTTCAGTCGTATGCTCTAATATGTTTTTAAATACTATGATTCCAAATCATGTGTCAATTATTCCACATTCAAATCATATAAGTAAAGAAAAATTATTTTAATATTAGTCCCATGTAAGGGACATGAAATCGTGTTTTTAATGACTAAATATTAAAAATATCACTAAAATTTTATATTAAAATTCAATATAGAAATTAATAAATTTAACTAAATTGGATTGATAAATTTATAATAGATATATTTTGTAAAAAACAAAATAAATACAAAATTTGACATTATAAATTATTTTATTAAAAAAGTTTTTTCAGTTAAAATTCTATATTTTTAACTATTCATCAATAAATGAATGTTATCACAAAATATTAAAAATTCAACCAAGATGATTTTCATAGTAATCATTAATATTTTATTTTTATTTTGAAAATAAAATTTATAAAAGTAAATAATATTTAGTTGGAGAACATTGTTTCTACTAAATGGCAGCAAAACAGCCTTTATAAAAATATACCATTTATGTGTAATATTGTGTTTGTTATTTTCTTATGAATATCGAATATATTTTAGTAATTTTAAAAAAATAATTTATTGAATATATAAACTATAAATTATATTAATATGGTTAAATAATTATAATTATTTTAATTTATTATGATAATACTTATCTGTGATCATAAAAAAAATTTGTTATAAATATTCTTCCATTATATTCTATTAGTATTTATATTAATATGTTATCACATGGTAAATAATTAATTCCTCAATATATATTCAAAATTAGTTAATACTATTCATAACCCCCAAAATTACATCTATGATATAATTTTCATTTTATATAATAATTTTAATTGTACATATCAGGACATTGTCTTACACATAATGTAATCTGTCGAAGAAAGTCATTGTTTCATGTAACACAAACTAACACAGTATTATTGTCAATGAAATATATATATTTAATTTATTTAAATATACGAAATACATTTTTAAATTAATGGGAGATTATATTTCCATCTAGTCCTTGTTTTTCTTTTCATATGATCCATCAAATATGATGTTTGTAAATTAAAATTTCGTAGTGTTATACTCTACTCGTATTAAATTAATTGTTTCCTCATAATTAAAACATGATATTTTTAATTAAGGGTATTGTATTTTGATAATTATTTTGTTGAAAAACACACTTAATTTTTTTAAATATATATATATACATAATATGAGAGAGTGGGATGTACAAATGTCACATAACTAGGTTCCCAAGATTGATATAATATGAAGGATACGAAAACATGCGAAAAAAATATTTAATGATATATAGAGAGTGATTATGGTAAATGATCAGATTATATTGAGTTTTCAATTGAATTTAAGAGCCAAAAAAATTCTTCGATGATTTAAAATATAATCTAATTCATCATATATCAATATAATAAGATAATATTTTTATTCATGTTCATTATCCTATAGTTGATGAGTTATTTTAATATGTAATAATATAATGAAATAAAAATACATGATATATTTTAATATCATATCAAAAATTTCATACATTGGATTTACTAATATCAAATTTAAATTTATTATCATTACTCCATTAAATGAATACCCAATGAAGAATATTTTTTCATAAAGCACTAAATTTCACTTATAAAAGATTGTAATATACATAAAAGTGTGGATATAAATTTTTTTATTATTATAAATATGTTCTAAATGAAATATATTTTGTAATCTAATCTCTAAACATCAATAGTTATAATATTGGTTCATCATTGAAATGTATTCTGCAATTTTTTTTCTAAATGAAATGATACATTAACATAGTTAGTTTGAATGTAAATGGTAAGCTTAAAACCCTTATTATCCTTCAGTAAAGGGTTTATATCCAACTAAATTACTTTATTTGATGTATTATAACCCAAAATTATGTTTTTTTTATTTTAAATCCATTTTAATATTAATCCAAAAAAATTATTGACGTTTTTGAAATTTGACAATTAATTGAACTTTTATAATGTTTTGTGAACACAATCCCAATATAGAAATACTTGATCCATTTATTTACACAAAGGTCCTTCTATTGTCTACATTTTAACCTTTATAATAGGGCATTCACATGGTAAATTATTTTTTCACCCACATTTAATTCAATAAAATATAAATGCATCCATATGATGAAATTTATTTCCACTTATCGTACTCTTCAGTATTCCAATGAATTTATTTGATTTATTGTCTTATATATTACAAGTAATTTATTTCCCCAAGCCATTGAGACCCAATCCCGGGTTTATCATTCAATTTTCATACATGATTTAGTCCAAGCCTTTTCTTTCTCTATGGTATCCACCACTCAAGCTCTTATAAATCATGAACCTTCTATTATTTGATGGGTCTTTGAGTTGGTTAACTAGTACATTGTTAATCATATTTGAGAGGAAAGGATTAGGCATGAACATGATATCTATCACTCATATCAACATCACATTTTTCATCACATAATAACCATATTATTATTAATTTTCAATGTTAACATGATTCTATCATGTTCTATCCATGTACCGAACCCAAAAAAATTGTGTGAGAAACAAATATCAAAGTGGAAAATCCATATAACCATATTTCAGACAACTAAATTATGACCCTTTATTTTTAATATATGAGGAATTCATATTATCAATGGTTATTCATAGTCATTTTATATTCAAATCCATAAAATTGTTTTGTAAAGCTTGATTTCATGTACAGTAAGAATATTTCCATGGATATTAAAACTATGTGCACAGTAATGCCCGTTTTCATATATTGGGTTATGGTTGATTTAATAATCATATTTCGTTTTTAGAGTTATTTTTCCATGGTATATCCATTGTATAACCACATCCACTTTTATAATATAGAGAGGAATTTATTTAAAAAAAATACATAATATCTTAGTGAAGGAAACTATAAGATGATATCATATACTTTTCTTATAATTATATCTTAGTTTTAAGATCCATATTATAGTTTTTCTAGAATATAGTTCAGAAGTATTATACTAAACATCCATTGATGAAAACTATAGTGAATTGACACAAGTTATTTGAGATCTAATTTCTTGATAATAATACATTGGTGTATGATATAATTAAACAAATCGTGAAAGACTGATCAATTTACTAGTCTTAGTAATCGAGATTCATAAATAAATCTTACACTACATTTGAATAAAAAAAATTACATCAGTTTTTTTATGTAAATTTTTTCATTCAAAAATTATATTGTATATCATTCTTATTGAACTCCATGAAAGCTATGGGAATGTAATAAAAATTATGGTGAGATCAAATAATAAGTAAAGGTAATGTATAGTTGAAACCAAAAAGGATCTATGAGCATAATCAACATAGATAGGTAAATAACCAAAAATAAATTTCATATAATCAATAAAATAAATAGGAAGGGTATAAATAATATGTAATGGTAAATAAATAGAAACAAATTCCAATTGATAAATAAATTGTGAATGAAAAACATCAATATATTCATTCATATTTAAAATATCATTGATAATAATAACTACATTCTAAATAAAGGTAATTCTTAATTATCAGACGCTATGTTTCCAAATAACATGATACATTTACCATCTTGATATATCCTCCACACAGTTAAAGAAATAGTAGGAAAAATCCATTAGATGAAGCTAGCCAACTGATTAATCCATAGATATTAATGATTCATTATGTGTATTACATTAATTGATCCATAACCCATGCATTGTATGAATAAATAAAACATAATAAATCAAATAATGGATTTAATTCAGGAAGAATTTTCTTAATAAAATATCCATAATGAGTAAGGGATATGATTTTCAAATAAATTCCATAGTTAATAAAATATATTTTAAATTGTATACCATATGAAATAATGTTATACAGTTTTCTCAATAATAATATACATGATAAATTATATGGATATTTAATAGAAATTTATTATTCAATGATAACATGAATATGAATAATTCAAGGGTAATTTACTAACAATAATAATGATTCAATGAGTGGAATGTCAATATTATATTGTCAAGATAATTATAATCCATCAAGAAAAATAATAAGCATTCTAAAAATTAAATATATACCGATTTCAGAAAGAACAAATGGTTGTCATCATTGATGAAATAAAATGGTCTTGATAGAAAAATATTGGGGAAAATATATATTTTTTAAAAAAATAAAATAAAATTCCATTTGATTTAAAAATACTTTTAAAAAAACATTAATTTATATTTATAATATATATAAATGATTATTCAATTAAATAATTGTAGTTATTCATATTCATGTAAATATCTTAAAAATAATATTTCCCTTCCATGGTAGAATGGTTTGAAAAGATCATTCATAGAAAAGATACAATAAAATTAAATTAAAAACATTATGAAAAGAAAAAATTGGAATATTTTTAATGAATAATATTTTAATGATTTTAATCATTTTTGAAAAAGTGGTTATGTTAGAAAACTAATATCAAAAGAAATGTAAAAATGAAGTCATTTATTCTTAAAAATGATTTTCTAAAAAATTCATATATACCAATGACTGTAAAAATGTTTTTATTATCTAAAATTATCATGAAAAACCATTTTAGAGGAAATTTAAATGGTTTATTAAACATTTATGATAAAAATTTCATTAATGGAAATTCAATAATAAACAATCATGATTAAGAATAGTTTTTTCCATAAACCCATAAAATTATCATAAAATTGAAGTGAGAATTAATCAATGAATAGATTATAATAATAAACATGATATTCATTTAATATACATTTAAATAAATCAATATATTTAGAATTTTATAATATACATAATCATATAATATTAAAGACAATGTAGAAGTAAAATAATTTAATGAAAAAGAATTGAATTATGAATTTCTTAACCACTAGGTAACATTATGTTCAAATCCACATATATGTAATATATAAAATTGAAACTATAAAACCCCTGAATAATTTATTGTTCATGAAATTAAATTACATAGGGTTATTATATCTACAATATAAAAGAAATTATTAGCATGACATATCAATTTTTTTCAACGAAATGAAATTGAGACAAAATCACTTACCTTATGCATCCATCTAGACAATAATGATTTAACATCAATTATATTGGTTTTAAAATTTTTATTAACTAATAATAAAAGAATATTGATTTTAATAATATCATATATGGTCATTTTAATTTACATTATCACCCATTTCTTAATAATTTTTCCTTTTTTTTTAAAATTTCGATTTCTTATAGTCTTGTTTTTTAAGTATGTCTTGACTTGTCGTTTGTTATTTCTATTAATTACATCATTTTCTAATAATCTCTAGAATTTAAAACATGATTTAAATATCATATATATTCGACATATATTTATTTAAATATTTCCTTAATATTTAGTTGCTTGAAATGAAATGCACCACTCATGGAGACTGTAGATTGTATATACTAGTAAACGTTGCGTAAATGTTCTAATCGCATCAAAATAAATTAAAGTAAATGATATATATGTATATTATAATTTCAGTATCATAATTATTTAATATATTTCACATATTTTTATTAAAATCATTCTCAATACATTCCATATAATGTATGAGTGAATCACATCTCATTGTAGAAGCTATAGTCCACACATCCCCTAATGATGATATCATATTCCCAAAAAATTCAAATAATGTGAGGGGTCATGTGTTATAAAAAATAAATAAGACTAAATGAAGTATAAATATCATATATATATATATATATTCATATATATATATATATAATATCATATAAAATTTTAATTTAAATCATTATTCATATCATTGAAAGGTTCTATTGGAAGAATGAAAGACATCAGTTTGTGAGGCAGTAACCTACTATGTCCATGAATAATGATTGTATTTTCCATTTGATGGAAGTGTGTGATGTTTAATGTGAGTAAATTTATATAGAAACATGTTTCTATATTTATGATACTGAGGTTATTATATAAAAATGATATAATTTGAGTTTAATGAGTGTAAAAATTAATAAACCCAAAGTTCTCATTGAAGAACATAACATCTAGTATGGGTCCCTTAATTTTAGTTTATACAAAAATCTTTTCATAGATTTGTTTATTTCCAAATAAAATCATGTAGGATTAGGGGATGAATGTTTTCAATTATTTTGGAAGGATTATGTTAACTAATATGGATTTATAGGATTGAATATATTATTGGTGAGTGTGTTGTTATAATGAAGGTTGAGTAGAATTCTTGTAATTATAAAAAGGTAAACACTATTGGGAGGTTTAACATACCTAATTTACCAAAAATATTAGAACAATTACAAAAAAATAGGAAATATGGTTTAAATATGTCAAGTAAATAGGTTTTTGAAAACATTCTCGGTTATTTTTCCACAGATGATTAATTTTCAGTCCCACGGTAAACTTAATTTTTTATCAATCTATGTAATTATTTTTAATTAACTTCACTAATAATTTTGGTAAAAACAATTTTTAAATTCATATAAGTTCTAAATTATGATGATTAAAAATATGGCCTCCATTATAAAAAATTCTAATAACTAATATGGTATAAATTAATTATTAATTACTTCAGTTGAGAGGACGAGAAAGTGGGTTTTTAATATAAAAATTTTCAAATGTTCAATAATTTTTTTTATATAAATTATATATAAACAACATTAAAATTAATAAACTGTATTAAAATCATTAATATATATATATATATATGGAATTAATACCACAAAAAAAATACAATATAACATTACAAATAATTAAGATGAATATTTATTTTTCTATTAAAAGTTACCATTTCTAGTATTCATAAAAAATTAAATTTCTCAAATACAAATTCTCACTAATATAATTTTGAACATATGATTTCAGAAATGAATCAAATTTTGATAAATAATTTTCAAAATAATTTCTACTTTTAGTTATAAAAGAACTGATCCCTTAAAAGTTGGCAAAATTTCAATTATAAAAATATAGCTTTTTACACATAATATTGGGTTTGGTATTATCTTGTTCAATTAATATATGTTTTATGTATGTAAAAAGAATATTTTATTGAATATATAATAAATAAATTTCATTGTGAACATTCAATAATAATAATTACATTAATTTATTAGGATAAAACTCATTTGTGTTCATATTAATAATTTTTTATAAAAACATGTCATTTATATATAATTGGTTTATATATAAAATTTTTATCAATTTTTAGCAAACTAATTCAACCATATGTTTTAATAATTTATTTAATCATATACATAATTTCCAACACTATGGATACGTGATAATTTTCATGTCATATAATAATATTAATTGTACTCTGTAAGCCTCATCTTTCTTGTAATGTAAGCAAACAATGAAAGTCATTTTTTCATGTAATGTATGAAAACATAGAGTATGGTGCACTGAATGATATCAATTTAATTACAAAAAATATTTTAAAAATAATAAAAATTTATTTAAAGGCTTCTGATAAAATATTTCATTCTTCTCTTGTTCTTGTGTGTCAAACCATCTATCGAATATTGTGTTCGTATTTTATTCTTAGGTGTGTTGTAGGGGGTATTTGGAGTATCAATCCATATCTGAAAACCCATTTTTCAATTCTATTCATCATGGGGATAGCACATAAGTCTCAGAACCCACAGGTATTTTGAGTATCTGTCCCTAACCCACAACTGATTGATCAATCACATATATCACAATATATAAATCTAGCTTCAACACGTTTAATTGTCTTATCAATAATCCACATATGGTGAACCATTTCATTTATCTAACAAATCAATGGTTATATACATTTTTCCAATGGAATATCATAAAAATCCAATATTAATCTATTTATCAATAATTATTCTCTTCTCATTAATTCGTTGAAATTAATCAAATATCCCCCTTAAATCATATTATCAACCATGAAACCAATATTTAGTTCAATATTCATACCACATTTTTTAAACTTTTGAAAATTAAATTAATAATATTTTAAAAGGCAATAAAATGCCAAATGGGTTTCTATAAATCCCAGTCTCAAATCTCCAATGGGTCCAATTGGGTCTCTTGGAGGGTCTAACAGTCAAAAGTGAATCAAATAGTTAATTCAGTATTTTCTAAAAGATAAAACTGGATAACTTTGAAAAAATTGATACAACCAAAATAAAATATAATGATAAAGACTAAAATAATTAGAAATTATACAATCAAATAAATATCAGAGAATAATTATCACCAAATTTTAACCCTCTATTCAATCTTGAAATGTAAAACTCACAAGGATAATGAAGATCATGGATTAAAACATATGATCAATGTCCAAAAAAGGTATATTAAAACCAATATATAAATAATAAAAAATATGGATTCCTAAAATCTAATGGGAGAAAATTATGGGAGAGAAATGTATCTAAATGTGGAATAATTAACATTAAAAATATGTTTCAATCCTTCCACTAGATCATGGATTCTAAACATAAGACATTTAATGAGTTATGGAACCATCTAGATAGCCTCAGAAATATATTGAAATAATGTATGGGAATATAGAGATGATTAGGGATAATAGATGGGGGTTCTGAAATATTTAATCTAATTTTTGGGGGTTTATAATTATGTGTGCATGGTTTCCTGGGTAGGGCGCACAATTTTCCAATCCTTTCTTGGTTACCATGTGACCCTACTATCATGGGTCCATGGTTACTCCTAGGTTGGTGGTTTGTTTTCCAAAAACAATTATAGCATTGAAAATACAATATGATATAGATACATGATTTATGGACGGTTTCTACAAGGTTTGGCTAAACTGTAGGGGCCCTTCCCATGTCTCAAAATAGGGCACGTAGTTTCATGTGGAAACCATCCATTTTATCCAAAATATGAGAAAATATTTCACTTTCCCTTGGGATTCCGAAATTCACCTCATTCAACAAAAATAACCCTAAAGCATGACCCAAAAAAGGTATAATCGTAAAAAGTATAAAAGTGTATCTGAAAAAATGTATAATACATGATTATAATGGTTATGATCTAATAAAATTTCATTGATAATGTAAGTGATAAAATTCTTCTTATTTATTTTTTATAGTATTGAATTAAAAAACTAGGTCATGGTTATTGAAATCTAATCTAGGAATGCAAATTTTAGTATTTCAATATCATATTCAGGATTAATGATCTTTGGATATTATATATAGTATCAAATGTCAGTTTACATAACATTGGCTGTAATGAGGTATTCATGTGTAATTATTTTAATATTAATAGATACCATCATTTTTCTATAATAATAATGTTGATCATATGTTCAATGTTTTAGACACACTATTTTTTTGTTTTATGTAACAAACATTTCACGGTTTTGAATGATATATTAAGAGATGTTTTTTTTGGACAAGGCACTTGTAAACCCTAAGATCAACATGAAGTGTTATTTAAGATGAAATACAGTATTCATTATTAATGTAAAAAGTGACCACCTGAATGGTGGGTGGAAATCAATCGCACTTAGAAAATTCATGGGCCTTGAACCCAAAATCGTAGGCTGATAATCATGTTGCTCCTAAAATTGACCTATACGTTTTAATATTTAGTGCAACCTTTTTATATTTATAAATTATGTTTTTTTGGAAAAAATTTTGTTTTTATTTTTTGAATAAAAATTTAATTATATCGAAAAAATATATGATCAAAATGTTTTCATTTTTGTTCTTCAAAATTATTCACTAAATGTCTGATGAATTAAAAGGATAGTTACACATGGCATGATATTTTTGAACCTTTGTTTTTACAATTTAAATTTTGTTCATCAATTGATTAATTTTTAATTTTTTTAAAATTATATTACTATGTTCTAACGTTTATTAAAAATTTCCCAATAATGGGAAATGTCTCATGTTTTGATTTTGGAGAATATGGGGTCATCAAAATGTATATGTTAGTTCTTCATGGACATAAAATTAATCTTGATGCAAATAATTTCAATAAAAACATGATATTTTGGAGGAAATTGATTAATTGATGAAAATATTCATATAAAGTGAGTGTATTTACATATTATCTTATTAATGATGGTAAGACAATTCCTCAAATATTTGAAAAGGATCATGAAACATAAATTTAATCTTAATAGCTTCATTTATGATGAACCTATAATGTTTTATATCAACACTGATATATGGATTTTAGGCCCTTACCATTCTATTGACTGTTAACATTCTTTTAATCAATGACATCTATTACTTAATATAGTTATTTATGTTGTCCTCCATATTCATATCATCATTTTCAAATAATATACTACTACTTAAAAACCTAATAATTTTTTTTATTTTAGATAAGACTCATACATCATATACTATCTTATCAAAAATATTTTATATTATCTATTATTATGATGTGTGGTTATAATTTTGTTTCAAAATATATCCTTTGACTAATGAGGTAAATTTCAAATTTAGATGAATCAATTTATTAATGATGGGAGGTGTTACACAGCCAATATTTTAATAGAAAAAAATATGTTCTATAGAATAAAATAAGTACATAAATGAACATAGACTATAATTTGTGATCCGAATACATTACACAAAAAAAAATTTAGAATAAATTTAATTCTATTAATTGTTTTAAATTTGCACAACACATTGTTTAAACAAAACTCAGTTTAGTAATGTTTTCCTTGATTAATTTAAACTCAATTTCTTCCACATTTAGGAATTATATTTTATAAAATAATATTAATTTTTTAAATCAAAATAAAAAAATTATCCGAGTGTGATTTAAGGTTATTTTCTACAATGTTTTTTTGACAAATAGTGGAAAATATTGATTTTTAATTGAAAACTGACGTTTCGTTTGAATAATTTATATAGTGAAATTATAAGTTTAATTGTTTTTAATGTAAATATAGTTATATGATATATTAATTATTATATTTATTTGATTTTAATGATTTTATTTTAGAAATTTAATATAAAAAACATTGAAAACATTTATAACATTTTTACATTAAAACACAACATTCTCGTAGAAACTATTGGATTACTTTTAAATTAAAAACATCAGGTTCATCAAACAGATTTTTAAAAAATAGATATCATGGTTAATATTAGAATAATTTCTATCAATTTAATCATATTTTTTCAACAAAAATAATATTAAAACAGTATTCATAATTTATCATAGTTAAGGTAATAATTGTTTTAATGGGTGTTAAATTTGAATGATATAGTTGAAAATGACCAAAAATAATATATTAAAATTATTTCATAAATTTATTTCTATGTTAAAATTAGGTTATATGAAATATTTAACTTAATTAAAATTTCCTTCAAATTTGAAAAATATAATATATTATGTTAACAAAGATGACAAAAGTTACATTTTATACATTCAATATTTATAAAACATTGGGATTTGGACAAAAAATGTTCATATATCAGTATTGTTTTTGGATTTAAATTATTTATTATAATTATAATTCTTTTATTTAATAATATGATATAATTAATATATAATCTTAAGAAAATTCTATGATAAAATTATATAGTTAATAAATAACTAAAATAAATGGTACTAAAAATATTAAAAGTGAGGTAAATTTATTAAAATATTTTTTTAATTGATAGTGTAGATTAATATATCATGTAACATAGCATTGAAAAGAACATATTATTATTCCATAATTTTATTAACATTTTCTAATTAATAATAAATTAATAATGTCAAAATTGATTAAAATGTTATTTTATGACAAATGATAAATTATTAAATGATTAAAAATGACTAAAAAAATACTATTTTAAAAAAAGATATTTTTAAATGTTGATAAATATCAACTGTTATACATTAATGGGCTAGTTTTTCTTTTTTAATTAACATATTTAGAAATAAATAAGAAAAACTTTGTTAGTGTAATTAAGGTTAAAGTAGTATTTCTGCACGTGACATACGCTTTTGTTGAAATTAATATTCAATTTAATTAGGATTATTAATTAATAAATTATATTCCTAATTTATAACAACATGGCTAAATTTTTTTAACAATTATATCTTCAATTTATTCTTAAAAAATAAATATCCTAGTTTTGTAAACTAGTTATCATTGTTAAAACACAAAATGGAAAATTTTGATAAACATAGACATTAAGAAATAAAATGTTTAATATCTGTGTTTTAATATGTGGTAGAGGTGTGGATATATTATATAATAATATGAGTACTATAATTATCAACTTTCGATCAACATTAGGTAATTGTTACCTTCCTGTACCGAATAATTGATTTTATTTACCAGAATACCAGTCCATATCAACTATAAAATTTCACTTACTCCACTCCATTTATCACAAATCTAAAGAAATTTTTCTCTTTAAAACTGCTCCCAAATATCATCTAAAATTCCATCTTATCATCCTAGAATCCTAATTATTGGAATAAACCCATCTTATGATGGATTTTGTGAATACATATGGAGGATGTTTTAAGATAAGGTAGTGTTTTTAAAAGATAACGTTTATTTTATTTCTACCTCAACCACGTTGTAATATTATTAAATCATAATAATATAATAATATATGTATATTACATATTTTGCGATGTTTTTATAATAATTTAATGACCTTTAAATATCTTAAGTTAAATTAAATGGGTTACGAAGTCATTATATTAGTGTATGGTGGAGTACCACCTCATGAACTGATGTCATTACTTTCTCCATTATCACCTCTAACGGTTGGCTATGATTTTTTTGAAGTATTGATATTATATTTATAACATAATTATTCCTATGTATTAATTATATCATATATATATATTTTGATTTTCCATTTTCAGGATATTATATAACTTTTCTTCTATGTACAATGAACTATTGCCTCGCAAAACAATGTGATTTGTTTTTCACTAACACACTACATGGAAGGTAATAAAATAATATTTAATTATAATAAATGGTTTAAATAAAATTATTATGATATCCAAGTAATATTTATCAATTTGAAAACATATTATATCATTTTCAATTATTAACTTTTCACTCAATGAATAAATTCATGGATATGAAGACTATAGCCTCCATGAAGTGATGTGATTTCTTTTTTCATCAAAAAATTGAAATAATAATACATATATGTATATATAATTAAACAATGTGTATATAATTAATTATAAATTAAATATTACATTCAAATTTTCTATAATAATAATTTAATAAATGAAATTTTACCCATGCATACATATGGTCTATCGTCTTCGTTATCATAATGTTAGTTTACATTTATCAAAATTAATAATAGAACTGTTTTAAAAGTATTATTAATGTATAAATATGTTAATTATTTCATTATTAATATTTTTTGGAAGTTTAAATAACGACCTCTTTGACCATAGCCAACATACCAAAGTCATTTTTGACTCATAAGATGAATATGGTCAAAGCATCTTAAGTAAAATTAATTAATTATGTAATTGTATATAACATTGAAATTTTTTAAATAAAATAAATATAAAATTTGAAAAAATGTTCTCAATATTGTAAATAATTATTTTTTTATTTTTATAAAAAATAATGTCACACATTACAAGTTAATCCCAAGGTACCGGTTTTCTCATCACACTTTTTTCGGTGAGATATATTTCATATTGACCACTTATTTTTTGTACTATATATACTACCCATGAATATATTTTATGATTATTTTTCATAAATTTATTTGTAGTTACATAAAAAATTAAGGATTTATATATCTTTGGGTTAACCTTTTCAATTTTATCAAATTTGTTAGGGGTTATTCTCTCGGTTTTCTATAATGGATGAATATGTTTTGTTATAAAAATATCATGTTTTATGATGTGTATATACTTAATCATTGAAATGTTATATCATAAATAACCTTATTTTCATGATATTATATTTCTTCCTTGATTATATAATTTCATGAGGATAATGATTCCAGGATATCAAATTGTTAAGAGTCTTTTATAATAATATCATCCTTTATTAGAATTCTTTTCATTGTGCTTCTAATGATGAGATATTACAATAATTTTGAAATTAAAATCAATAAATTTTTTATAGAATTTTTTTTCCGTATATTTACAAATTATTGAATAATTTTTTCTTTCTTTAGAATTTATATTTTTTTAGAAAATATTTTTAATAAAAATATTAATTTTTTTCTCTCTTCCATCATAAATATGGATTCTTAGAAAAAAAAGTGTTCTATTTTTTTTAATTTACTTAACCTTTTAAAAATTATTTATTTAATAAATTTTTACCTATATTTCATTTTACAATGTATTTTAAATGAAATATTCTATTCTCCTAAAAAATAGAAAACATTTCTAACCAATTTACCTGGGAAAAAGAATATTCGTTATAGAACAATTGAAACTTCCAACATATGTGAGAATAATTTACATAAATTATCCTTTTCACGATACAATGACATATTTAATGAAATTTTATTCTTTATATTATAAAATATTTTGACTTGTATAAATTATTTCCTATGAAATGGAATGTGAAAATTTTTACTTGATAAAAGGAATGTTTCAAAATAAAATGGATATTTTCCTCAAGAAATTTTTTAATGTTCTTTTAATGGAATTTACGTTCATTAAATTCATAACTAACAATTGTATTATATAATCCACTAGGTATATTTTCATTCATACTATTCCTATTCTTTCTTTGGATGGTACAAAAAAATTTCAATGATATAGCTATGAAACACTTTTATCATTCTTGGTTAGATCATCTTTATAATATATTATCACAAAACATGTTTTATTTTACAAGGGATCACAATGTTATCAAAGGAATAATGATTTATATGTTTTTAAAGATGATAATCAATCAATTTTTACTTTATTTATGTTGAAATTCTTGGACATTAATTATATTATAGGGTGTCCTAGATAACATTAGGGGAGCCCATTAATGTTTATAAAATGTGAAACCCAAATTGTGCCAGGTGATCCAATTAGATATTATTTAATTGAGTGGCTCATATAATCTTGGGTGATCCAATTAAATCATATATGATGGGTTAATTTTAAGAGTTCTTTAATGCATTGTTTAATCATTATGTTCTCTAGATAATTATATTAGAAGTCGGTCATAGGTTTATTCCAATTATAATTTTTACATAAGGTTTCTATTAGTTTTCTATGGAGATGATGTTCTTAGATACCAATATGTTTTTTATTATTGAATTGGTTTTATAATGTTTCATTTTATCGTGATTGGATTCACATGGATCGTGATTATAGATTCCAATGAATATTTCATCTATTAATCATTTATGAAAATTATCCATGTTTGATGATCCATGTATAGATGGGTTTTAATATTCTTATGTTATACTCATGAAAATTGATAATGCCATCATAATTATCTACTTCTAATAACTAAGGAAATTATTTTGTATATTCTTACACATTCCATTACTAAGAATATAATCTTACCCTTTTATGATTCACTTTACACAAGTTTAAATGAATAATGATTAAATAACTATTTCTATAAGGGATTTTATATGTATTATAATTATTAATTGATGTGAAATAAGTGTGACTATGTTAATTTGGAGATATTCTCATTTGATGACACGGGTGTTTTAATATAGTTTTTTTCCGATTCATTATAATAATGAACATTAAATTTACTCTATAATTTATGTGATGTAATTTTTATTTTTGATGATGTAAGTTTGAGATGAAAAAATCTAGGTGAAAACATTTAGGAGCAAAGATAGAAATTTAATTTTTACGATTTCAATATTGAATAAAAGAGTGTAGGTATTGTTGTATTATATGTTTATTCATTGTGAATTATATAATTTTACAGTATGAATACAACTTATAAGTTTATTATATTTTGTGGGAAAATGTGAAATAATATATATATATATATGAGGTTCTTGGAAAGGAAAAATTTTCTTATATAAACTATTTATAATTGTTTAATATTTAAAAACTAATAATTCAATACATTATATTGCATGGTAACCCTTTAAAATAATAATTACAACTAAATTATTAGGAAACTTTTAATAGGTAACCATGAATTGTATCATTTTAGAACATCTATACTGTTCATAAGTATACATATGGTTGAATTTTATACAATATAATGTTGTTAAATTCTGTGATGTGAAAACACTGAAAAGTATCATCATTAATGTTCTATTTGAAGATATTTTTAATGAATTTATGGTGTTCAATGATAAATTTTTCAAAATAATTCATTAATGAAAATAATGTAAATAATCCATATGAATCTATTAATTAATCTCATTAATCTATTGATGGATATGATGTTTTTTATTTGAATAATAGAAATATTAATAAATTGAAGAAGAGTGTGGAAATGATGAATATATTAAGAGATATTAATTTCACAGTGTAAATAACTAGAATGATTTAATTTAATAGTAAAATAAATCATATCTCAAAATATATCATTTGATTGTGGATGATTCTATTAGTAAACACGGATGGGTTACAATTATAAATTAATAACTATATAAAATATAGAAGAATACAATATGGGATCTTAACTATAGAACTAATGATAAATTCATCATTTGGAATATTTGGTTATTCAATAATATGTTGAATAAAAAAAGGAAAGAAACAATGTGTAATTAAATACATCATTTAATGATATTTTTAATAGTTTAATAAGTTGATTTTAAAGGGACATCATCTCCAATTGCAATGATAAAATCTACAAGATTGTTTTATGATTTTAAATCTCTTATGAAGTATAATATTTATCAAGTGGTTTTCAAATCCAAATTCATGATAAATGAGACGGATGAATAATTTTACATTTCGCAGAATGTAGGATTTTTACTTCAAACTGATGTATTTGTATTTTAATTTTATTAAAGGTTAAATATAAAAATTAATTACATCACAGATCATATAACACTATGTTAAATAATTTCTAAATGGAATAGAAATTATTTTATGTATAATTGGAAAGCAAGAATTAAATTAATGAGATGGTGGAAGGTATACATGTATTGATTATATAAGTTGATTACATTATCATTACGTGAGACTAATATATTTCATGTAATAAATATTATAGATAAATTAATTAGAATTTTTTGAATTCAATTGTTTGAGAGTTGGGATATTTACATTTATTATAGGTGTTTCTGGTAACACCATATTGTATTTTATTTTATATTAATTTCATACAAAATTATTTTTGAATAAATTTAGAATTGGGGTATCCAACCTATTGTCCACTCAAATATATTTTTATTCAAACATATAAAATATACTAATGTAGATTGTGTAATGAAAAATTTCTTTAGAAGATTTATTAATTTTATATTATTCCTTACTAAATTAAAAATAAATATATTATGTGTTGTGATGTTGTATACACGATTTCAATGTGACCATAAGAAATAATTATTGATGTCTACTAAATAGGTTATGGATTTAATCAAAGGATCATAATGTTTTCAGAAAATGCATAATTTCAGAAATAAATTGAAGATTCCTTCTTTCACTGATGAGGATTAGAAAGATGGTTTTAATAAAAAAGTGTTATACTAAATATGATTTATCTAATTAAGATAATTGAGGAAGAAATTTATAAAGCATATAACTTTTTAGTTAATCACTGTGTTAGTTGATCATAGAGATACATCATGTTCATGAACCATGATGATAAATTAAATATAACCTCACAAAAATAATATAATTCACTTCATAAAAAAATAAATATTCATTGGAGATTTAATTATATATTTAAATTTACATAAATATGAATATATCAATATTTACAAAATGTATATTTAAAATTATATATTTGAGTTTGTAATGTTTGTCATGAAATTTGATTGTATCCTAATAAATTAATGAACATTGGAATGTCCGAGAAATATTCAATGGATTTATTTATGATGGGGAGAATATTTATAAGATTTTTTCTTCTTTAATAATATTATATGGCTGTGAATATAAAAAAACTGGTGAAAACAAATAAATTTTTTCTTCCATTAAGGAAGAGTACATCTATATCACATATATAATAGATTCATCTAACAGAGAGATATAATTTTCTCGAAATATTCATGTATAATGTTATATAGTGTTAAGATTTATCTTGAAGAGAACATACAAGACATTATGTTTCATATATTTGAGCTATTATGGTTGAAAAAAATCCCAATTGGAAGATTGGAGATTAAATTATTTTCAAATTTTTTTATTTTTATCATTTATTCATGAAGATAAAATATTTTCATTAAGGATTTCATTCTTAGTTGTGTGGTTTTTTTCTCAATTGAGCTTGTTTGAGTGGTACATTAATGTTATTTAATGCATCATAATTTATTATAATGGTGAAAAACAATTGAGAATAATTTGAATATTCTACTTTAAAATAATAACTACTAACATCAGAATAGTATCTTCTGATATCAAAATAGTAATGATGTTTTTTGAAATTGTATCTACTGAAAAAGATATGATCACCTAACTCAAAATAACAATCTCTTCTACAAATTCAGGCCCCATCAACTTTTTTTTCACTTACATCATCCCAAACAACTAGATTTCACCAACTCTTTCAATATAATGCTTCGACTGGTTCCATCTGTATACTGGAATGAAAACTATTAATTTTTTAAAACACATCCAAAGAAATATTTTGATCACAACATCCCTGCTAGTCTAGTGAACTAGCGCGTAGCATATCCTTCACAGTCTGAATTTTTTGTTCTGAATACCCATTATATTGTGGATGAAAAGTTATAAATATATTTAATTCAGTTCTGGATGACTTTTGAAGGCATTTCCAAATGTTAGAAGTGATCATGGGATCACGATCAGATACAATGGAGGGGGGAACTCCATGTAACATGAAATATCCCATTAATTTACAATCGATAAAGATGATCTAGAGATATAGTATCTATAATAGTAAGAAAACGAGTATATTTAGTTAATCAATCAATAATAACCTATATTTTAGTGTTATCGTGAGAAGTATTTTGTAATTCCACTACAAAATCCATAGATATATTTTCCTATTTCCATATTAGAAATTAAAAAAGGTTTAATCATCCCTTTTTGTACCTGCCCATATTTACCCTATTGATAAGTCAAACATCTCAGGGTAATGTGAGAAATATCTCTTTCCATTCCATCCAACTAATAAAACTCCCAATGATCTCTGTACATCTTAGTAATTTTAGGATGATGTGAAAAAGGATAACTATGAGTGTCACATAAAAACTCTTTCTTAAATTGTGAATCAAAAGGCCCACATAATCTCTTTCCAAATCTCAAAACTCCGACTTTATCAATGTAAAATTTAGGTCTTTTACCCTTTTGAACAAAATGTTCCTTTTTTCAGAAACTCATTTTCTTATTTATTCACTTTCTTAATTCTTTCATATATATACGACTATACTAAAACCACATACAAAATTCTTGTATTCCATACACCATAAACATCCAATCCAAAATTCATCAAATTAAAAACCAATGTATCTAATTTTAAATATAACATGATTAATGTAAAATTAGTTTTCTGAATCAATTAATCGAAAAAATTATTTTATATTTCTTGATGATAATGAATCGTGCAATCATAGTCCCTTATTAATTCTATCCATCTTTATTATCTCATATTCAATTCATTTTGAGTGAATATATACTTAAAACATTTTTGATCTGTATATATTTCAAACATTACACCGTTCAAATTATGCCTCCATATTTGTAAATCAAAAACAGTAGCATGAAATTCCAGATCAATTGTAGTGTAATTAAACTCATGAGTTTTCAACTAACGTGATGCATACTAAAATAATTGATCACTCGGAATTAGGACACATTGATATCCTTTCAACAAAGTGTAACTAGAGATATCAAATTCTCCTCTTCTATAAGAAACATCCAAAACTAAATCACTCACCAATCTTATTTTCAATTCTTGTAAACATTCATCACAATATTTTTAATAGATGAACAAAACAACTACTTTAGTTAACTTAGTCAGGGGAATAGATAATCATGAAAAAATTTCTAGAATCCTCCACTAATAATGTGATAATGAAAAACAACTACGAATCTTAGTTATATTTCTGGGTCTTCCCCGTTCATCAGAAAATTTTATCGTGGGATCAAAAGTTATGCCATCTTTATAAACAATGTGCCAAGGAATTAAATTTTTTGTAACTAAAACTCACACTTGCAGAATTTTCCATAAAGTTTTTTATTTAAGAATTGCAAGAAAACCCATAAATGAATTTAAGTATATTCTTGGATTTTATAATATTACTAAATATTATCAATAAACACAAACCCCATTTATATTATGAGTCGAGTATTCTATCACTGCAATAAACTGTTCAGTTCTTATTTTGATTATCAGGGGTTGCAGATATAAATGGTTGTTTTCCTCTTGATGTTGTCCTATCATAGCATCATTATTTCCTTCTAAAAAACCATTCAAGTCACTGAAATATCGTAGCTGATGAAACATGGTAATATTGATATGATATATCTTTTCGATATTACCATGATGTAAACAAAATTATATATATTTATTTAAAATTATTCTTACTCCAAAAGTAAACTAAACTGACCTCTGATACCAACTATATGGCCCCAACGTTAAACACTACATAATCTTGAGTTAATACATTAATTTGAATTTAATTCAATTTGACTATCTTAATAGGTTTAGAGCTTTATAGAATTAATCCCTAACTATTTCATTAGATCAAAAAAATTACAAAGTAGACACATATACTCTATCCAATTATTTCACAACAATAAAACTCCATTATTAAAAATAGAATTATTTTCTAGATAAAAATCCTCTTGATTTTATTATTTCTCTTACCCTTCCATATACCCTGAAAAAAAAAATTAAAAAAATGGGATGAGTATAAAAATCATAGTAAGTGATATAAAATAATGAAATAAAATATTTGTCCTTGAATACATACAAATTAATGAAATCATACATTCCAATCAGAAAACATTAGATCCTTAACATACCTCATGAAATCATAAAATTAATGAATAAAACATTGAAATAATAATCATAATGGTAACTTATGTAATTGATAACCTACTTATATTGTATCTTTAACAACTACATAGGTAGATACATTTGGAATAACCAACATCATATATTCACAAAATATGTTAGGAGAAACATTAATGATTACCTCAGGCATGTTACCAAATTCATTGGAGAGCTATCCCGGGCTCACCCACCATAGTTTTTTCATGGAACTACTAGAATAAGTAAACAATGTCCATGAACCAGAACATGATCATAATACATAAAATGAGAATTAAGTAAAGATAACATTTTCATATTACAATCCCAATATATCGTTACGAGATATAGGCATAATAAATTCTGTCTCAAAACCATTTTCAAAACCAAAATAAATTAAAATTTTATATGGTATTTCTTTTTCTTTTAAAATATTTTTAGATTGTTAAGGATTCCAACAATAAAATAATTCTTGCGGTGGCGGAGAGGTCATTTTCAGCACATACATTAAAAAAATATTCCCTTTTTTGTTTAGTAAAATGATTCATACCACAAAATATTCCTTTTTAAAAGCATTGATTGAAATTAAATTAATTTTTTTTAATTATACACCTTATAAAATAAGGTCATGTATATAACAAAAATATTCTTCAATAAATGAAGATTGAGATGAAACCCCTTACATTGGGTTTGAGATTCCTCGTTCATTCGTTATATTCATGAATAATAAAAATTGGTTAATTTCTACTTGATTCGGATCCTTTTTCAATTTTATCAATAATTTTATATTACTTATATTCATTTAATAAAAATTACATAATTAGGTATGTTTTTATTGGTCATTTTTCCAATATTCAGTACCCGAGTCGAAAACTGACATGATATAATTACAAATTTTCCTTGTGGTCAAAATTACATTATCACTAGAATTGTATTCGTGATTAAAATATAATATATATTTAGTATATATATGTATTCATAATAATACTTTTCCACTGGGGAAAATAAATGAAATGCATCGTTAATGGAGACGATAGGTCATAGTATGAATGAACACTACTTTCCTTTATTTTTCATAGTAGTGAAATGAAAACTAAATGATATATAGGTAAGTTATAATTACATTATAATATCATAGGTTATATATTTTTTATAGTTTCAGTAACTTCATCATTTATATGTTCCATGTATGGAATGAATGATCTATATCACACTGAGGGGGTGATAGTCTTCACTTCTCCAAATGAAATTATCGAATTTACCCATTATGAAAAGCATAAAGTAATGTTGTAAATGAAAAATTCATCAACATAGAGATAGTATAAATTTAATATATAACACTTATAAATATAGTTTCATCATAATGGATACCATGAGAGGTGGTGTGGGAATATTTACCAATCGTCGTTTCGTGAGGTAGTATATTGTCGTACATCGAAAAATTATGTTTGTATCAACTTGATGGATGTTTGTGTAAGTTTAGTTAAAATAGTTCCCATAATAACATAATATTTTATTAATGTTAATGTTTTCATTATGTAATCATATAATAAAATGATCATTGGGAGTGTAGAAGTAAAATAATCGAAAATAATTTTTGAGAAGACCCTACCTGTAAAACATGTAATACCCTTTCACTTCAGCCAAAAGGGTTTCATGAATTACATTTTTCCATAGGGAATGATTGTATGAGGATTTTTTGGATTTTGGGATATTATTTGGGTAGAATTTTGATGATCCAATGGAATTGATAGTTATAAAAAATGTGGGTAGAAGAGTTGTCTTTTTATTGGAGGGAGGAGGGGCACTTGAGGATTCTCTAGAAATATAATTTTATTATAAAATAAATTTTGAATAAAAATGATTCCAAATTCTTTTATTTATAACATAAGATTAATATATGTATAAATAAAATAATCCAAAACGAATTTTACATGTTTTGGAAATTTTTTATCCTTATATGTTTTATTAAACCATTTCTTTAATCTCATTGTTTTATCATGCATTAAACACATTGAGAATTAAAATAGTAACCAAAATAAGAAAAATGCCCAATGGATGATTCATTAGAAAATGATAGACATATCATAACCATTTATGTGATTCATATATTTATTTGGAAATTTATAATATTTATTAAATGAATTTATATTTTAAAATAAGAATTTTGTCAATTTTTGCAATATTCCTATCATGACATTTTTAGAAATCCATAACTACTTGAATTCTTTGAAAAACTTCATTAATAAAAAGGTAATAAGTGAATATCAACTAGAAAATTTGCGTTTGTCATCAAAATGTTAATATTTAATTTTTTTAATATTTATGAAATCATTTATTTGAATTCATTATTAATAAAGTAATCACTTCATCATCGTTGTGTAATAAATAAATTTATTTATTTATTGAATAAAAAAATAAAATGAAATATATGATTTAGAAAATATTTTTATCTTTATAATGAATTTTTATAGTTTAATAGACCACTTATATAACCCCATATAAAAATTCTTTTAATAAAGGATTAATGATTCGATCATTTTTCCCTTTCTTTTAAATTAATTATTGTAAAATGTCTTTATCACAACCAGATCGATACATGGAGTCCCAAAATCGACCGATGTATGCCCTTGGTCACACATATCTCATACAATAGGATTAAGACATTTGTAGGGAAGTTTTGTATTATTATAATATTATTTTTTTTCCTTTATTTACTATATTTACCCTTTAACCATGGCAAATAAACTAATTACTAAACATACTATTCATAATGCCCAAAAATTAAAGGTAAATATTCATACAATTTGGACCATATGATTACAAATATTGAATCCATTTTTCAAAATTCAAAAAACAATATTTTGATTAATTAATTTAAATTATTTCTCATTGTAAAAACCAAAAGTTGTGTCTTAAAAAAATAATAGATATTAAATGTGTGACATGTGTTTATGTTCAATTTAAAATTCAAATTTCATTCAATGACCATAATTTGGTTAAATGATAAAAATATAATCTACTAACACTATATAACCAATTAAACTTATAATCTAACTATTTAAATAAATAAGATGAAAATTTAGCTTTGAATTAAAATACATTATTTTTTAGTATTCATGAAAAGATAATAATAATTATAAATTTACCAAAAAGTCATCCAAAGAAAATTTTTATTTCCAGATTTTATAGAAGAAGTATATTTTGTCATGTAAAAATATATATGTTAAATAAACTATATTTTAAAAGGGTTCTCTATCAAATGGCTATAAACAGTCCTTTTAGAAATATTTGAGTATTTCATTTTTAAAATTGGATACATTCTCATTTTAAACCTCTAATTTTCATTAGATAAATGAATAAAATATAAAAAAATATGTAAAATCATAATATAGTTAATTATATACATTCCCACAAAAAAAATCTCGGCATTAACTATAATTTAAAATAATAATAACATTATTGTATTATTTATCAGTATAACTCCATATCATTTGCAACCTAAATTTTGGAGAATCATGTTGTTGAGTGTCAGGTACGCTCTAGGAAAAAGCATCATTTTTACTGTTAAATTAATATCATATTCATAAATAATAATTGAATGGAAACAATATTATTCTATAAATACATAGGATTTCACATTCATACTCTTGAATGTTTTTATGTATATTTCCATAGATGTCTATTTTTCTATTATATATTAATATTTAAAAAGATGAATTTTCATTAACAAGTTTATCAACAAGAACTGATACATAGTTCTTTTACATGTAATTCACTCATAATTCTTGTGTTCATTATATAATGTATCTTCTGATATATTTACTACATACATACACGAATAAGTATCAATATATTATTCCAATAATTAGTCTTTATAATTAGTGACTTGAATATATATATATATATATATATATATATATATTTCGCAAAAATCATTATTATTGGTACACTATAAATGTGATTTAGAAAAAAAAATTCATCCATGATGATCAATAGAACCTGTTTCTATACCGATTTGTTGTATCTTATTGAACACATTTAATCGTAAACCTTCTTCCCCCAGTCCTTATTTAGGATATTATACCCCTAAAGGTAAATGGATAGACCTATGACACAAAACTATTGTTTTAGTTTTTGTAGATATATAATACCCTTTTTTATCATACACTTTAAAGATACACTTAATGCATGGGTGTGATATTTTTCACCATAGTTGGCCATTATAAACTACTAACAATAAAATTCATGATTACATGAAAATACATATTTCATTACATATTATAACTCATATTATTTCTATTCTACCACCTTTATTGTACTTTAAATATAATATTTGTGGCAATGTTTGATTGATATCCAAAAAAGGATAATGTAAGACTTGAATGGATTATCATATAAAATACCTTGTCTTTAAAGGTATCATTTGAACCATTCCACTATGTAATATAAAGATGAGTTACTTGGGATAGAATCCCACACTCATTTAAAAATTTAAAGAATTAATTATTATGATTTTTTCCTACCCACTAAGATTTATGAATATTTACCTTCATAAAATTTAGATTATATATACTTAATTAAAAATTCATTTAATTTCTCAATATATTCTATATTATTCCCCCTTATCTATAAATATCAATATCTAATAAATTTATATGTAAATGCTATGAATAAAATTTGACTAAAATTGTTTTTTTATAAAATTTATTTTATAAACTATTATGTAATGATACATAGAACACACTCACAAATGATAATGGGTGTCATTATATTGGAGTAATTGGACACATATATATAAATAATAAGCAATAGAGATAAAAAAAATTATTTTAATATACCACAACATTCCCTTATATTATCATAATATTTTAAATTTACATGGGACTACAAGGGGTTTAACCTAAGAAAAGGGTGAGCTATAAATCCACATAATGAATAATTAAATATTATCATAATTTATCATGTTAATGTAATTCAATATTCACAACATAATGATATTGAACAGTGAGAATCATATTCGTGAACATCAAATCCTAATTTATGATGATAATAGAAAATAATTACAGGAATTCTACAATAATATAAAACATGAAATCATAGGTATATGTGAAAATGAGACGCTAAAGATCCATAATAATTATTCATAGACTAATATATGATATACCAAACATGGTATTTTAATAGATAAAATCATTCTCCAATGCATTGGAAGGCTATAAAGTTTTTTTCGCACATATCACATTCATTTGACATAGATACATATTTTTGACACATATATCATACATTAAAATGATGTATTTATGAAAATATAATCCCATCATTAAGGAGTGTGTTTAATATACATTGAGGGTCCTAATATATGACTGTTTGTTAAAAATAGGGGAGTAACCTAGAGTGTAAATGGAGAAATTTATACAGAAAACAAATTATTTCATAGAAAATAATGTAATTATTTTAATACTATAATAGGTCTTTATAATTGTCCATGGAAGGGTTGATTTATTGTAAAATACATCCTCTTATTAAATAATAAAATTAAGGACAAAATGGTGTTTTTTTAAACCAAAAAATACATTAAAAACTGTAATTTAAAATTATTTGTAAAATGAAGGTAGTTTCATTGAGTGTAAGTGGAAGAGAATATCATACCTTGTGTGGGAGATTTTAAATGAATTAGAGGAGCATGGAAAGTGACATGTAACTCTATTAGTGATATTTATAAGAAGATATAAATTATTAATTAATGGTAAATTTGTTTCTTGTAATGAATAATGGTAGTTTATGTGGGTATTTACACCACAATAGAATTGATTTTTTTATTAACATTAAACCATTGTTGTTATTATTTTTTGTAAATTATGTTTCAAAACAAAAATCCTTTTGATTTATTCTCATACATTATTCCAAGGTTGAGTGATATGACATATACTATTAAGATAATGACCAAAAGATTTAATATAATTTCAATCCTGATTTGGAATATAGACATGTTTCTAAAGTAATTTTATTAAACAATTAAAATATAATATTGTCTTGGATGATTAATTTCAGGTATGTAAAACTAATATAATATCTTGAAACCAAATAATTTTAAATGAATAAATTATTACTGGACATGGGTGTTGTTTATAATATTTATTACATCAAAATTGGGTTATTAGGATTCTATAATACATACTATATATTTATACCTCATTTAATTTACAAAAATATAACATTATTAGCTCAAAAAACTATGAAAAGATATCAATTGTATAATTTTTATGTTATAATATAAAAAATTTATTTTACCAATATATTTTTCTAATGATAAAAATGTTATCATTTCAATGAATATAGTTATATATATGAAATTTTTTAACAATAATTAGAAAACATTGAATAAATGATTATCATTGGACATCAATAAATTATATTATCAACTGTGTACAAGTAAATATTATTTAAAATAATATTAAATGAAAACAAAATTTATTTAAATATTCATGAATTATTAAAAAATATATTTTTAATAGAAACTAAATATTTCTAAAAAATGATTTATTCCCATCATAATCAATTTTTTTTTATCAAAATCAATGTTAAGTTTGTTATATATATTTTAATAACATAAAGGGAAAATGAAAAAAAAAATTAATTTAAAAAATATATATAAATTCATACAACAACTATCAACATACATAAAACCTTAGTAAAGTAATGTATGTCCTAAGGGTATGGTCTACATTGGTGGTACTTATTAGATTGGCCTACTGAAAATGTATTTGGCAGTGATCATTATAATATTGAACATCACGAGTAAATAATTTCACAAATTTTTATATTATTAAATTGATGAATTGGAGAAGTCAGGGGAATATCACAGTAATTACATATCTGTTACAAGCTCTAATAAATGGATTTTATAGGTTATTATGATAATATTCAACGACCTTGATTATTCTATTAGTTTCAATAAGAGATTATCATATCCCTAAATATCTGATAATATTAATGGTCATTATATAATTACTATATCATAAATTGATACAATTCCTAAAGGTATTTTTAGACTGATATTTACATTATATCATTATTTTTAGATGCTCAAAAATAAAACATACAGTATGTGTATTATATAACTAAATTATATAATAACATGTTTATCCATTTATAGGGTTCTTAATTTATAAAATATTGGGTCATTACTTTCTACCCCCATTAAAAAATGGTTCCCATGAAACTAAATTTTGTACAAAACATAGTTGAGGGTATTTATTTTTCATCATCTCCTCTCATTACCTTGTTTCCTCATTAAAAATATATTCCACAAATGTAAAATGGACGTGTTTATTATCTAGGTTTGTAGACCATTTTATATATTATTTTATATCATCGTGGACTACTTCTATGATTAAATATCATCCACTAATGAACTAGTCCTTGATTCAGTATACGTGATGGGTTTTTATTTACATCAATAATTGGGATAAATATGCCAAATTATATACTTATGTTAGGTTATGTGGTAGTTCTAGTCTATATGACACAACTCTTCTATGGTTAAGGACCTTATAAGGGCCAATTTTTTAGGGAAAATATTTCTATTCTCTCTAATACGTGTGAATCTATTCCACCATTATATATGATGGGACACCATATATGTGGATTAAAACTATAGTTTTCTTCAAAAACTATATATATGTTTATTTGGGTTAATTTGAGTATATTCTATCAGATGTATAACTGATTGAAATTTGACTATGAGCACATGGACAAATATTAGTACCATAAACGTCAACACCACAACTTCATCCCATGATGTTGTTGTCTGAAAACACCTACCATTAATATCCTAATAAGCTTCCATTTGAATTATTTATTTTAATCATTTATATTTGATTACAGCACTAGGTAATGGTTAAAATCTCATTATCCATTGAAATCCATTTTAACAATACCTCAGTAAATCTTCTAGAGAAAAAATGGTTCTCAAAATTTGAAAATCCTTATAGGGATGAAAAATAGTACTAAATCAAATATCTGTATCTAATTCATAATGACAAGTTCACCTTCCCTCAAGGAAAACACCATATATGGATAAAATAAAATATAGATTGGTACTCTATGAAGTCTTTAAACTCATTTATGTATATCATATAATGATTTTCCAGAGAAAAATATTCATTAACTACAATGAAATGGGATGATCTTGTTAGGTGATTAAGGGCCACATAAATGGGGTTATCACTTTTATATGTATTGGGGGTGTATTATGATGAAATAAATAGTTTTGTTTTCTCATTTGAATAATTTTATGGAAAATTAAATAATTATAACCTTAAAATTTAATCATTGAATCTTAAAAATTTGGCATACCAATCATTTAAATAATAGTTATACAATTTTCCTCTTTATGTTATCCAAACAGAATATTTTCATTAGATCTCTATATATCATTATGATTTTTAGATGAATATATAAGGGCGAGGTATTAACATAAAATGTAAATTAATTCATTTGTTATGGCTTTTTTGGGACGTATTTTGGGTTTCCAAACCATATAACACATTCATTTCCATAGTTAAACTCTAGAATACTAACATCCTTTATCCTTATATCATCATTACATTTTTGGGATTCTGTGAACCTAAAAATAATTAATGTTTCTGATGTTATAAGTGGATGGTAGGATTGAACTCCAATTATTATTCCCATTTCAATCCATTATATGCCCATAATGATTAAATCCATACCAATCATCCTCATAGACAGGGTTGTGGGAACATTCCTTCTAAAATGATCTGCAACATTATTCACCCCTAGTATGTTAATGCATTGAAAATTCATAATCCTTGATCATCTATAACCACTTTTATTAGATCATATTTATATTATATTTTGGTAATATATACTTGAAAGTTTTATGATAAGAATATATTTGATACATATATCCATGGATATATTGTTGCTAAATTATAATTGCTAAATTCATAGTATCCATAACAAAGGAATGGATTAGGTATTTCATGAATGTAACTGAACTTAAACATTGCATATTATTTTTGATTATGAACTATAATTCACATTCTTACAATTCCACAGACCTATTCAGATTACATTTTTTGATAATTAGGTCATAATTCATTAATAAATACTGAAAATTATAAATAGATAATTCTACTAAAAATATTTCTTTTTCAAATTATATAAATATATTAAAATAAAACATTTTTTATTTTCATGATAAATCTTCACAATTTTTATCTTCCCCTCATGTTTTTCTCCACTCATACATTACCTTATAAAAAACATTAAAAACAAAGGATGAGAATAAATTCTTCACAAGGCAATTAGATGAAAGTAAACCATAATCCCATTGAAACCCATAAAAATATTTTCTTAAAAACATACACTTTTAGAAAAAAAATGAATCATCATTTAAAGAAAATTATCATGCCATATAAAAATCAACGAACATTCATGAAATAACATATTCAAGGACATTAGATTAAAATAGGTAACTTTTTCCATGCTTTTCCATGTCAAACATAAAAATATTGTGTCTCTCTTGACTACACATGGAGTAACGATCATATATAAATTGGGAATAACAAATGTTTTATTTTGTATTAATCTCTTAGGTTAAACCCTACAGATTAACACTTTCACATTACAGAAGTCATTATAGAGATATTTCTGGCTCCCCACCCTTGTTCTATCACGAAACTATCAATAATCATATACAATTCCGATAAACCAGAACATAATTATATCACATAAATATTTTATAAATGAAACATTTTGGAGAAAGTAAGTTCTCTAATTGGAAATCACTTTTCATTTTTATATAGTCGTTCTCCAAAAAATGATGTCATTTTTTTTCAAATAAAATTATAATCTTTTTTTACGATGCCTGAAAATATTAAAGTTTCAAAAAATAAATATAAACAGTTTATTCTATATATGTTATAATTTTTTTGGATTTTATAAAAATAGTTGGAAGAGTCACATTAATAGAGGCCTTTTAAAAGAAATTCCATTAAATAAAACATTAAAAAAATAGCTTTTAGAAAAAAAAATTCAATTTTAAAACATTAATTCCAATATAAATATAGTAATAAAATACATTTGGATTACATGTCCATGGATGTCAATGATTTAGATAAATAAATCATTAAAACATGTATTGTTATGTTTTAGTTAATGAGTCTATTACATTGAATTTGACTAGTCATGTACAGTAGTTATATTAATGAATAATAATACATTTTTTATTATTTAAATTACTGAGAAAAAATTTCATGTTTATTATTCCCTTTACTCCAATTATTACCATTTTATGTCAATTTCATTATTATTTATGTTTAGGTTAGTTGTCTTGATGATATTCAGTCCCAAGCCAGAAATGAATTCAGTTTTTAGACTACGGGAAAAGTATTCATAATTTCATCATCTCTCGAATTATAATTATAAAATGATTATCGGTTTAATAGATTAATATTAATTTTAAATTTCTCCAATATATATGGTTATGATAAATTAACTATGTTACAATCATAGACATGTGAGTTTGTACGTACACATGAGTAACGTATCATTTATAATGATCATTGCAGAAATAATGTAAATATTAATTTATATTATATAAATTATTTTCATATAATCATAATAAATATTTTCATATTCTTATATATTTCATCCATTTTACTAGGATATAAAAAATGAATTTCATCAATTTGTGGGGGTGATAAATTATATGTCTGCACGAACGACGTTAACATTTTTTTTGTGAAATAAAATATATGATTTTTATTGATATATTATCTTTTAATAATGATAAATATGTCATGAATATAATATAAAAAATTTAATTACATTCATATAACCATCTTTGAGATATGGAAATGTATAACGAATTTCATCAGTTTGTGAGGCGGTAGTCCACTATACACTTTAATTGTAACATCTATTCAAATTTGATGGAAGTGGGTATGTACATAGGATAATATATATAAATAATAAAATCATAGTATATAGAAGATACTATTTTTATTATTTCAGGATGATCTAATAATATTGTAAGGATCTATAAGAAGAAACAAAATAAAAACACATAATTAAAAATGTCACATCGTTTATAAAATCACCTCTATAATTAACACCATTATACCATTAAAAATGTTCTTATGTATGAAATATGTGCTCCAAAATGTGGTTATATATTATAGGAAATTATATGGGTGGAAATTGTACAAAAAAAAATTCTTTTTAAATGTTATTTAAATAAAAGAAGAGGTTTCTTTTATAAGAGGTGAGGGGAGCACTCTGGGAACATCCCAAAAAATATTCATATAAATTAATGATCAATTTAAAATAGATTAAAAATGATTTATATTAAATTTAGGTTGAGTATGGTTATAAATAATGTCATAAAATACTTTCTTAACATATTTAGATAACATTATTACTATTATAATTTTAATTTAACCTTATTAAACCCCTTTATTTTATACCATCAAAACATAGATTTTTATTATTTAAATGCTATTATAGTTTTTATAAAATATCTAAATACCCATAAATTAATTATGGGTGGAGTTATTAAACTTATTCCAATTAGTTATCTGAATATTAGTTTTTTAGGATTTTCATATCAATTAATAAAATATTATTTATTTTAAAACTTCAATAATATCAATTTAATAACTATACATTACATTTCCATTTAAGAATATCAAGAAAAATGATATGTTTGAAAAAACATTTTAATAGTACATATCATTTTAGGTTAATTTTACAGTACATATCATTTTATTTTTAACCCAAATTAGAATTTACATTGGTATTAAAAATTTGTAATGTTACTATTAATATTTCCAAAAAATAAAAGAGAAATATTTAATAAATTTTTAAATAATGAATCCAAATATGGAATCCATTTTTCAAAATTCATAACATAGATGTTCTATTATTTTATATAAATTTAAACCTAGAAAATGTGATAAATAATTAATATTTGGGAAAATAAAATTTTTATAATTAAAAAGTTTTTACAATAAACTAAATTATAAAATACATTTAAAAAACATAATTGTATGAATTAATAAAAATATAAAAATAATGATTAACATAATTTTTCCCTTTTATATTTTTGAAAAAATATATGTTGATATTAAAATCAGTATATTTCACATTAAAAAAATAATTTTCATAAATTGATCAAAAAATCAACATAAAAAAAATTTATATGATGATTTCAAATATTATGTTAATTTTATTTTTTATTAAAGCCTGATTTTATTTAATTATTTTGACTTAAAAAAGAAATAAAATTCATTTTTAAATAAAAAGTTTTTAAAAAATTAATAAATATACTGAAGAATATGTGATTATTTTCTAATAATTAGTTAATAGATTCGAAATGAGTAGGAACAATTTATATTTCGTAATTAAGTTAAAATTATACATTATAGGCAAATAAACATCTAGCTTATAACGGGCACATAATTAAAATGTTTTTTTTATTTAATTGTAAGTGTTACGAATCTTGTATGCTATAGAACCAAATATTTTCATTTAATGTCCTGTGATGGTATAGTTTTATCCTGGTTCTGTTATTGAATGAAGGCATTTATTATCATTTTTATATTTTCCATGATTTCACAACCCATGTTATTTTAGATATATCACTATAGATCAAGAATTCATCCCCACATTTCAATAATGTTGGAATTGGTGTAGTGATTAGAGTATTATATAACTCTTTAATGGTATTATCACATTCAGGAGTCTAGAAAAAAATACACACATTAATATTTTTCGAGTTAAAGTGTTTGGAAATAATAAGAATATTCTCATAAATCCAATGAAATAATGAATCAAATAATCTCTCTCATCATTTTTGGATTAGTCCATCATTAAATTGCCTCAATATTTATATGATCAATAGATAATCCTTTATTTATAATCACATTAAACTATAATATATCTTTGTCCATTCATAACTAATATTTATAATACATCACCTATAACATTTCCATTTAAAGGGTCCTGATTAAAAAATTCAATGAATCCTCACATTCCCCTTTCCTCATGGAGTAAATAATAATATCATATTTAAAAAAAACAAAAATATATAGAGAGAATCCCTAATGATATTCTATATTACGTCCAGAAGGATAGATGAATCATTATTATTTAAAAATTTAATCCCTATGAATATATATTAATTGTACCTTTTATGATACACTATCATGGGAATCTCAACACTCTTCTACATTAATTAATAATATAGTTCTAGAATATCTACCTTATATAGGTATTGAGATTCATGTATCTGATTGAAGAATTCAATAATCATTTCAATGGGATACTTATTTTTAACATGAACACATTGAGATCATGATCATCAATAAAGAGTTAAACTGGATAATCCCTTTATGAAATAAATTTCTAGAACATACATTGTCGAAGAACATTGGTTTTTCAAACCATGTGTAATTAATATATTATAATTTATTCGTTTGCTCTTAAAATTCAACAGTGGCCATCATGTATGGGGTATTTTATATTACCAATGGGATTGGAATAATTTTGATTGGGAACCCAACCAGTTCATTAGGAGAATGACCAATAATTTTCAAATGGAAGACATGATCATATTCCACTATAATGGGATTGTCCAAAGGGATAATATTTACATAGTATCAATAATTTGAGCTAGATAATCATTATCTCCTTGAAATTATATAAATTATTCAAGAATATTATTCCAATTTTGATACATCCTCACCATTAAAATTTTATTGATTCAGATGCAGATTTAATATAGTGATTTTTATTTCCATAAAATTACATTTTATATTTGATATATACAACTAAATTCAAACCATGACAAGAATAGAATCGAGTCCCAATGATGGGAGTACAATGAGGTTCAACGGTAAATTGAGCACATAAATATTAATAGTGGAGATAACATATACATATGATAAAATATTTTAACCATTTTTCATTTTTACTAATAAATCAACATCACTTTTTGGATGTTGTTCTTGAATATTTCATATAATCATGCTTGAAATAATAAAATTTCTAGAACCAAAATTAAGTATTTTGTTCTCTATTCAAGACTAAATAATTATTATTCCAGCCTTAACATCCATGTCATTATTATCCTCCAAAGTTATAATAGAATATTCTCTCCCCTAAACTATGTTCATTAGTGTTTGTAACAACATTTTATTTCGAGAAATATGTTAAAAATCATTGATATATTACATGAAATGAAATATTGAGCTAAAACTAACTTTGTCATACTATTAAAATGTTATTATTTAATATGATAGTCCGTAGGGATATGTCAAATTTGATGTTATGAATAAGAATAAATAAATTAGGAAATATATATGTATTATTGAAGAATAATTTAAAATCATTTCTCAAAAATTAATTATAATTTAAAATTAAAATATAATTTTAATGAATAAAAAATTATTTTCTGAATAACTCTTTTAATTAATGTAGTATATTATTCTCTAAGTAATTTAAATTAAAAACTATTCATTAATTAATTTAATTAACTTTAATTACTATATTTTCAACAAAATTTATTATTATACATACAAAAAATTTTGTTTGAATGATATTATTGTAAGTCGAGTTTTAGGGTTAATGTTTTTTTTCAATAATCCGTTTTTACATTTTTTTAACATTCTTCTAAATATATTTATTTTTTGAATTTTTATTATTTATTCAAAAAAATAAATTGATTTATTTTGAATGAAAATTTCAAAAAAACATTAGAGTGAAATTTATATTATTTTATGAGAAGATTAACTTTCTAATGAATAATTAAAACCTAGTTATTATTAAAAAAATTGTTTTTATATTATTAATTTTTTGAGTTACAAGATATTTTATGTAACATCCTAGTTATGGGTGCCACCTAAGCGTTCCATGTTCCTGGTTGGTCACATGGCCTCAAGCACATTTCCCCAAATTACAGAGGCAACCGACTAACGGGGAGGGCCTTGGTTGTGATAATGGGGAATCAATGCCCTTATTGAAGATTAATGCAATGGAATGAAAGATATACCAATAGAAGAATTAGTAATAACATGAAAGAAGTAAATAATTTAAGACCAGATGTAACAAAAAATTGAAGTACATATATATAAATTATGTTTGATGCACATGTATAAAATAGCATCCAACAAGTCAATATTCTTAAATATAGTACAAATCCAAATTAAAAATTAAAAAATAAACTTTTGCAGCATCACAAGCCTCAGCATGGTCCCATTCTCTCCAGCTCCCCAACAATCAAGGACCTGAAGTAGAAGGGCACCTTCCCTTATCTATACCTACAGAAATATAATCCTAAATTTTAAATTGCATTAATTTTAATTTATCATGTAAGAAGAAATAAAAAAAAAAGTCAACCTATAGGAATTACTCACATCCTATCCCCTCCGTTATAACCTATCAAACACAAGAAAACCTCTGGTATGTACTCACATTCTATACTGTTGGAACCAGGTTCTTCAAAGCATGATTTGGTGTATGGTTTGTGTTTGTTGTCAATCCTCAGTGGAAGTTCAGGGTGTGAACCAACAAAGCGATCATACCGTTCAGGAAGAAAACAGCAGTGAAGGTGGCGCTGTTTCCCAGTGTTTGCCAAATTTTTGGGCCTGAAAATCCGTAAATAAAGTAAAGTGTTTTTGGCAAAGATACTTGCGCTCCGAGCTCTTGGAGGATGAAAGACTTGCGCGCCATATGTTTTTGAGGATCAGAACATCAAAATTTGGCTAAGGAAAGAAGGTCGCGCAAGTGTTGGTTGGGTCGCGCAAGTAACTTGCGCGACAGAGGATCTGGAGACAGGACTTGCGCGCCGTCGAGGGACTTGCGCGCCGCCGCGCAGGGGGTCCAGTTTGCCTATAAATGCTGGACCACCCCTCCTCATTTCTGACGGAGTTCAAGGCCGAGAGATTGTTCGAGCTCTCGTCACGCAGGTGGTAGAGTCGCGCAGGTGGTTGTTTTGTCGCGCAAGTAGAGTTTGTGCGCCGGTGTTTGGCTGTTCTCCCAAGGCAGTTTGGAAGTGAAAGGAAGTGGATCGCGCAAGTATTTAGTTCAAGAAGGCAGTGTCGCGCAGGTGCTTCAGTGACACTTGCGCACCAGTTTAGTCTTGCGCGCCTGAGACTTGCGCGCCGCCGGGAGACTTGCGCGCCGCCGGGAGACTTGCGCGCCGAACTTGAAAAGGAGACCTAGACACTATTGAAGCACACCTGCCTTGCTGGAGCTGCACGAAAACCGAGAAACTACTCGGTTCATTCGAGGAAAAGTGATATTCTTCTTCTGGTGAGAATCAGACTTCAATAGAGCATCTACATTCAACAAAGGATGCACTCTTATGCAAATGAAGAAGAGACCTACACGTCTATAAACTGAGTGGGACTTCACCAATGGCAGTGAGCCAGGGGGAGTCAACGGGAGTGACCTGAGGGACGCAGTGAGTTATCCCTGAACTATTGTAAAGGCAGTGAGCCTGGGACAGGGTGTCTGTACCCGAACTTTTGTATCCGCAGCTAGTGAAGCATAGTGGATTTAGGTACGACCGGCAACCTGTCGGCGTATGCTCCTTGGACGTAGCCCTTAGTGGTGAACCAAGTAAAAATGATTGTGTCTTCTCTGTGCGTGTGAATGTTTCCTTTTTGATCGTAATCATCATACAGGTTCAACAAGTTCCTACCAACGTGGGAACAAGATCCAACAAATTAAAAGAAAAAGTGGTCACCCTGATTCACCCCTCCCCTCTCAGGGTGTCCCGGGGTCCTTCAAGTGGTATCAGAGGGTAAAGGTTGCGGGCGTTGAATCTGACCTTCTTCGTCATGGAAAACGCGATCAATGTCAGGGGAGTCCCTCACTTCGATGGAAGCAATTTCCAGATCTGGAAGAAAAGAATGAGATCTCATCTAAGATCTCTTGGAATGGAAGTTCTTTTTTCTACTGTGCAAGGAATACATGTCACTGATCCAACAGGTCTGGCTATGATTGAAACAGACAAGAAACTTCTTGATGCAGATGCCAAAGCACAGAATGCTCTCACTGCTGCCCTTTCTGATCAGATTTACCTGAAGGTGATGAATTGCACCTCAGCAAAATCTATGTGGGATAAACTTGAGAATATTTATGAAGGTGATAGCAAAGTGAAGGAGGCGAAACTACAAGTGCTACACAATCAGTTTGATGATCTGAAGATGCATCCAGACGAGAATGCAGACTCTTTCTTCAATCGAATTACTGAAGTGGTTGGAGCAATTAGGGGTCTAGGCGAAGAAATCAAAGATATTGATATTGTAAAGAAAATATTAAGAAGACTTCCACCTCTGTATAATGCGAAGGTGTCAGATCTTGAGGAAAGAGATCTTTCCAAACTTTCTCTTGATGACTTATTGAGCAGTTTGGTAGCATATGAAATGAGAGTCAAACCAGAAGATGCTACGACTTGGGTGAGCAAGGAAATGGCATTCAAGGCCATGGATAAATTGAAAATCTCAAAGGATAGTAGCGGTGATGATGACGAAGAGAAAGAAATTCTTTCTCTCATTGCAAAGAAGTTCCAGAAGGGGAAAGGGAAATTCAAAGGGAAGTTACCTCTCGCATGCTTCCGTTGTGGAAAAGTTGGGAATATTGCCTCTCAGTGCATGAAGAATATCAATGATGATGACAGTGAAGATGAAAACTTCAAAAAGCCTCAAAGAAGGTTCTTCAAAAAGGGAGACTTCAAATCTGGTAAGAAAATGCAAAGAAAGAGTTTTGTCTGTGAAGAGGAAGAAGATGACAATGAATTCTGTGATGAAGAAGAACCAGAATTCAAAACTGGGAACCATGCTTCTATGATGGCCACTGTTGAAAAGTCAGAAGATACTGATGGTTAAAAACAACTGAGAACTTGTGTAGATCCTGAGGTGCAACTTAAGGATGCAGTTAGTAAGCTTAAGATTAAATGTAAGAGCTGCAATAAGTGGAAATCAATTGTAGAAGAATCAACTGAATATGTTGATCAACATGAAGCTGAAATTGAACGACTGGAAGAATTTGTGAAGGTACAGTCTAAAATAATTGAAAGCAATGATGATGCAGTTGATCTGAAGCTGAGAATTGAAGAGCAAGCAAAGGTCATCAATGACCTCACATCCAGACTGGATGAAAAATCCAAGACTGTTGAGGGTCTTGAGGAGGAAGTAGTTACTCTGAGGAGTAAAATGGAGACAGAATCAGTTCCAAAAGAATCGAGGAAGAAAATACAGTTCGGAAGATTCTCAGATGCAGAATTACTTGCAAGAGCCAAGTGTGGTTCAGATGGGGTTGGAAAAGTCTTGAGTGATCAAAGACCTGCTTGCATGGGAAAGAGTGGAATTGGCTGTGAGGCTGAGTCATCAACTGCTGGAAGTGCAAAGATCCAAAAGACAGATAAGATGAAAGTTGAACATGTTGAAATGTTACCTAGAGTGCTGAAAAAGGAACCCTCAATCCAAACTAAAAGGAGACCTGAAAATTATCCTCAAACTTTCAAAAATGGCAGACAGTCTTACTATTCTCCCAAGGAAGAAGCTATAAGGAAAAATTCAAGTGAGAAGACATTTCTTCTCATGAAGTGTCAGTTCTGTGGCTATCTGGGCCATACCATGTCCTATTGTGAAGAGGCAAGAAGCTATCTGAATGGAGAAGATATAGATGCTCAACAAAGGAGAACAATTTCATTTCCTAATTCTTATAGAAGAAATAATTTCTATGGATATTTTTTTCATTGTTCTAACTTTGGTCATAAGGCCATTAATTGCAGGCAGAGAAGGGACATTGATACCTCATACAGAAGTTCCAGACATGTCAAGTCTCGTCAGCAAGACGATGTTTCTCTTTCAAACAGGTTCTCACCTCTTAAAGAAGACTTTGACTATGAAGAACCTGGGTTTGCGGAAGGGATAGTTGAAAGGCCATCAGTTCTATATACTCAATCTAATGTCTCATGGAAGGAAAGGAGGAAGATTGAGAAATCAAACCTTGCAGAGGTAGCTCTCAAAGGTACAATGAACAACAGTACCTGGATTCTAGATAGCGGTTGCTCATCTCATATGACAGGTAATGCCGGTCTACTAACAAATATCATAAAGAATGTTGATGGTACAGTAAGATTTGGTAATGATGGGGCTCTGAAAATCAAAGGGAGTGGAAGTACCAAATTAGCTAATGGAGAACTAAAGAAGACTGAAGTCCTTTAGGTAGATGGCCTACGTCATAATCTCCTCAGCGTGAGTCAACTCTGTGACTCAGGACTTGTTGTTACTATTAATCAGAAAGGATGCACTATCAAGGGAAAAACTGGCAATTCTCTCATGAAGGGATGCAGAACAGAAGGAAACTTGTATCAGGTTGATAGTGAAGAGAATGTATGTTACATGACTGTTGAAGAAGAAAACAATCTGTGGCATCGGAGATTGGGACACATCAATCAACAAGACATGGAGAAAATATCAAAATTGAGAATTGTCATGGACATTCCCAACCTGAAGCGTGAGCGTGAAAAATCCTGTGATGCTTGTATTCGTGGGAAGTTGGTCTGCAGTTCATATCGGCCAAAGAAGAAAAAGGCATCTCACCTTCTTGATCTGATTCATACAGATGTTTGTGTTCCAATAAATGTTGCCGGAACTCATGGAGAAAGGTACTTTGTCCTTTTCATAGATGATTACAGTCGAATGGCATGTGTGATGGTCATTCACCGGAAACAACAGGTCCTTGACTGCATGAAAACATATCGGCGAATCGCCGAGAATGATACTGGACGAACAATCAAAGTGTTGCGATCTGACAATGGAGGAGAATACACGTCCATTGAATTTGAAAATTATCTGGAGAAGCATGGGATACAACATGAGGTAGCTGCTGTGAGAACTCCACAACAAAATGGAGTTGTTGAACGAAGGAATCGACGGGTGAACAACATGGCACGAACTATGCTGATTGAGAGTCGTATTCCACGATATTACTGGAAAGAGGTTGTTCAAGCTGCAGTGTACATTCAGAATCTAACAGGACTTTATATGGGTGAGACGAAGACACCATATGAATTGTGGCATGGACGGAAGCCTTCTCTAAAATACTTTCGTGTTTTTGGAAGTAAGTGCTTCATCAGGAACAAAGAAGGAAATCAGGGGAAATATGGTCACAACGCAGATGAAGGAATCTTCCTCGGTTACTCAATGAACAGCAAAGCCTACAAATGTTTCAACAATCGTTTGGGAAGGATTGTGGAAAGCAATGATGTTAAGATAATTGAAGAGAAAACCACAAATGCTTCACGGACGTCATATGCTGATGTGATAGAAAGTCATGAAGAAACAACAAATGCAGAAATAGAGGAAGCTGTTCAAAACACTCATCAATCACATAATGATGTTGACTCAGAAGAAGAATCTGAAGAAGAAACTATGGCTGAAGAGAATACTACTGAACCTCGCAGGAGAAATCGAAGAGCTGAGATTGATCCATCCAACATAATTGGGGATAGGAGTGCACCCACACAAACCAGAAGGATGGGGAATACCATGCAATCTGCATTTCTATCAGTTGTAGAGCCATCCTCATTCGAAGAAGCTGCAAAAGATGAATCTTGGGTGAAAGCCATGAATGATGAATTAGATCAGATTGATAAGAATCAGACATGGGATCTTTTCCAGAGACCTGAAGGTCACAATGTGATTGGTACCAAATGGATTTTCAAAAATAAGTTTGATGAGCATGGAAGTGTTATCAGAAACAAGGCACGACTGGTATGTAAAGGATACTCCCAGATTGAAGGTATTGATGTTGAAGAAACCTTTGCTCCAGTTGCTAGACTGGAATCAATCAGGCTTTTCCTTGCCATGGCACTCCAAAGAGGATATAAAGTATATCAAATGGATGTTAAGACAACATTCTTGAATGGTGTACTCGAAGAAGAAGTCTACATTGAACAACCGGTGGGGTTTGTCTTGGGTACCGACGAAACAAAGGTCTGCAAACTAAAGAAAGCTCTATATGGTTTGAAGCAGGCACCACGGGCATGGTACTCACGGCTAGATTCATATCTCAAGAAGTTGGAATTCAAAAGAGGAGGAGTTGATCACAATCTCTATGTGAAGAATTATCCAAAAGATCAGTTCATGGTTCTTGTCTACGTTGATGATATCATTTTTGGTGGCAGCAGGCAGAAATCAGTGGATGAATTTGCCAACCACATGAAATCAGAATTTGAAATGTCTATGATTGGGGAGCTCACATATTTCTTGGGGTTGCAAGTAATTCAAAAGAAGGAATACACTTTCATTTCTCAGGAAAAATATGCAAGAGAGTTGCTGAAGAAGTTCAATATGCAAGACTCCAAACCAATGTCAACTCTGATTCCTGTTGGAACTAAACATGGAAAGCATGAGGATGGGAACTCTGTTGATCCCACCATGTACAGGAGGATCATTGGAAGCCTACTGTATCTGACAGCGACAAGGCCAGATATTGTCTTTGCAACATGCCTTGCGGCCCGCTTCCAGAGTAATCCCAAGGAGGAACATATGTCAGCAGTAAAAAGAATCATGAGGTATATTCAAGGCACACATAACTTCGGGTTATTTTTTACTGCAGGCAGGGATAATGAATTATCAGCGTTTTCTGATGCTGACTGGGCTGGGGATGTAGTAGACAGAAAGTCCACTAGTGGTGGAGCTTTCTATATTGGGCAGAAATGTGTTGGCTGGTTAAGCAAGAAGCAAGAAAGTACTTCTCTTAGTACTGCTGAAGCTGAATATATCTCCGCCACAAAAGCATGAACTCAACTTCTTTGGATGAAGCAGCAGCTAACAGATATTGGTGATAAGGTGCAGCAACCAATGGTGATTTATTGTGATAACAAAAGTGCAATTGATCTTACGAAGAATCCGGTTCAGCATTCTCGTACAAAACATATTGAAATACGGTATCATTTTATCAAAGAAAAGGTTGAACAAGGCGTGATTAAAATGGATCAGGTTGGAACTAATGAGCAAGTGGCTGATATCCTAACCAAGCCATTGTCCGCGGCTGTGTTCGAGAAGCATCGGTTGAACCTCGGTTTGTTTTAACTGTTTTTATCTGTTTATGGCTGTGATGCAGGTTTTTGGGGGAGATACTATCCAGGGGGAGTATGGCTTGAGCTGAATGTTGAACAAACTTTTCGGTCTTTGGTTTTATTGTCAATGGGGGAGAAAGGAATAAATTCAAGGCAAGAAATTCTTCTGTGATGAGAAGTGTAAGCTTGTGATGAGAAGTTTAATAAGGATAACATCGGGATGGAGGTTTTTGTGTACGATTTCAACACGATTTCAACACACTAAGACCCAATTCAAGCTTTCTCTCTTGTTTTCTACACCGAGCATTGCTCACGTAGACTTAGAGTGTTAGGTGAGTTGATTCTTGCGTTTTGGATTTGCTCATGGTTGAAGATCTATTGAATTTATTCTGATTTCCAACAAACCCAAAGGGGGAGATTGTTGGAACCAGGTTCTTCAAAGCATGATTTGGTGTATGGTTTGTGTTTGTTGTCAATCCTCAGTGGAAGTTCAGGGTGTGAACCAACAAAGAGATCATACCGTTCAGGAAGAAAACAGTAGTGAAGGTGGCGCTGTTTCCCAGTGTTTGCCAAATTTTTGGGCCTGAAAATCCGTAAATAAAGTAAAGTGTTTTTGGAAAAGATACTTGCGCGCCGAGATCTTGAAGGATGAAAGACTTGCGCGCCATATGTTTTTGAGGATCAGAACATCAAAATTTGGCTAAGGAAAGAAGGTCGCGCAAGTGTTGGTTGGGTCGCGCAAGTAACTTGCGCGACAGAGGATCTGGAGACAGGACTTGCGCGCCGTCGAGGGACTTGCGCGCCGCCGCGCAGGGGGTCCAGTTTGCCTATAAATACTGGACCACCCCTCATCATTTGTGACGGAGTTCAAGGCCGAGAGATTGTTCGAGCTCTCGTCGCGCAGGTGGTAGAGTCGCGCAGGTGGTTGTTTTCTCGTGCAAGTAGAGTTTGCGCGCCGGTGTTTGGCTGTTCTCCCAAGGCAGTTTGGAAGTGAAAGGAAGTGGATCGCGCAAGTATTTAGTTCAAGAAGGCAGTGTCGCGCAGGTGCTTCAGTGACACTTGCGCGCCAGTTTAGTCTTGCGCGCCTGAGACTTGCGCGCCGCCGGGAGACTTGCGCGCCGCCGGGAGACTTGCGCGCCGGACTTGAAAAGGAGACCTAGACACTATTGAAGCACGCCTGCCTTGCTGGAGCTGCACGAAAGCCGAGAAACTACTCGGTTCATTCGAGGAAAAGTGATATTCTTCTTCTGGTGAGAATCGGACTTCAATAGAGCATCTACATTCAACAAAGGATGCACTCTTATGCAAATGAAGAAGAGACCTACACGTCTATAAACTGAGTGGGACTTTACCAACGGCAGTGAGCCAGGGGGAGTCAACGGGAGTGACCCGAGGGACGCAGTGAGTTATCCCTGAACTATTGTAAAGGCAGTGAGCCTGGGACAGGGTGTCTGTACCCGAAATTTTGTATCTGCAGCTAGTGAAGCATAGTGGATTTAGGTACGACCGGCAACCTGTCGGCGTATGCTCCTTGGACGTAGCCCTTAGTGGTGAACCAAGTAAAAATGATTGTGTCTTCTCTGTGCGTGTGAATGTTTCCTTTTTGATCGTAATCATCATACAAGTTCAACAAGTTCCTACCAACGTGGGAACAAGATCCAACAAATTAAAAGAAAAAGTGGTCACCCTGATTCACCCCTCCCCTCTCAGGGTGTCCCGGGGTCCTTCATATACCCTCTGGTTCATCTTTAAAAATTTTATCCTGAGAATGCACTCACTATAAATTCACCCTGTAGACTTTTATCTATAAACTATTGACACTCTAGGGAAGTACACAACATCCAATACCCCATTTGGTATCATAATGTGGATCTATCGACACTCTGAGGGAGAACTCACAACCATCCCCCCTATGGTCTCGTAACGTGAAAAGTAATCATACACTTTGTGGATTCCATCAGCTTCAATTCCCACAATGGTCTATTACACATAGTTCCCACAACCTTGTGTAATTCAAGCGTGAACAACAATATTCAAAAACTAAAGAAATCCTTAAGAATTACATGGATAACAGCTACAAGTATATAACAACATCAGATAAAACACTTCATCCCAACAACTCAAATCAAGGAAAATAAGCACCCTAATCTTCATGGCTAGACAAACCTTTTGAAATCAAAAAAACACAGGAAAAAAATCCCTATAATGAAAAATAATAGTATTCACAATCAAACGACCTATACTCAGGAACACAAGGCAAGACATGCAATAACATGGCTAAAATCCCTAAACACGCAAAACCCCATTCTATGTTATTTGGAACATTTTCACATAAAATTCAATTACAAACTATGGAAAGGAAAAAATCACATACCTTAGAGGTATACGATCGATGTACTCAGGCATTGGCCATTGTGTCAACCTTGAATGTGGTATATCCACAAATTCATCAAAAACACTCAACCATGGATATCTCATGAAAAGAGAGAAATTAGGAAATGAGGATCTAGAAGAAAGAATAGCTCATAATGGTTATTCTAATTTAATCGACAGTGGTTGAATCATAGAATGGATGATTGATCAGGGTCTTAGAGAAGATTCTTTAGATTCAGTCGCTCTCGGGATAGACATGCTATGAAGAAGATTGTTTTATCAATTATACACAACCCTGGTATATTTAATAAATTAAAATAAAAGTCTAATGCATGTCTTTTAAAAGTACATATTGTGTACATTCCATTAACAGCACCGTCTTTAGGCAGTCTCTATGACACCCCACAAGACCAAGTACTCGTCCGTGACATGGACATCAAACAGTCATGCACATAAACTAGGTACACTGCACGTACTCTAAAGTACAAGGTATGTACTTAAATTTTCAAATTATATTATCTTCCTAAACACAATATAAGAAAAACTAAATCTGAAAAAGAAGATCTGGGTTCTTAGAAACATCCCCCCCTTTAAAAAAATTCATCCCAAAATTTCCCTATAAAAGTGGCGACGAAGAAGAACCCTCAAACAGCTCTGGCCACTGTGATCACACATAGGCCTCCCTCTCCCAATTCTAGCCTTGTACTCACCCGTGCTGCCATAGAACTCATACCAGTGGAATAGACCGACCACAAATAACCCTCACATTGCGATCAAAAATCTGGATAAGATGATCCTCGAACGATGCATCCAACTCCAACTCATCCTCCTCGAGTTAAAAAACACGAGACATGTCTCAGAAGTCAAGTCAGATCTCATAAACATTGATGATTTCATGCATATCTTGGTACCTATAATCTAACTGTAACCGATAGGCAACTGGTCTGACCATTTCTAATAAAATAAAAAGTCCCGAAGTATCTCAGTGAAAGCATACCCTTCCTCTTAATCCTCTCATGTACCAACCTCCGTGTGACACGTAGAAAACATGATCTTCGACCATGAACTCCAGATGTCATCTCCATCGATCTTCATGCTAATTATTTCATCATTTTGTACTAATTATCCTATTCTGAATCAACTCATTATGCTCTATGGTCTCATAGAAAAATCTAGGTCCCAACATAGTAGCGTCTTCTACCTCAAACCAACATAAGAGTGATCCACATGACCTACCGTAAAAAGTCTCATATGGTACCATATGAAGATTTTCTTGAAAAATATTATTTTAGGAAAACACCACAAGAGGTATGCACTTCTCCGAAGAACCACTTAAAACATGGAATGATTCTCAAATAATCTCCTCCAGTACCTATATTGTACACACAGACTGGCCATCTGTCATGGGATCAAAATCTATACTCAAAATTACTTGTGTACCGAATGCCCTCTGTAGTCCCTTCCTGACCGGAGAAGTAAAACATGCATCGCTGTCTGAAACAATGGACTGTGTAACTCCAAGTATACATACAATCTCACCGATGTAAAACCCTCCCAGGTCATCAAAACTAAATTTCTCCTTGATCAGAAATAAGTGAGAAACCTTCTTGATTCATTCATTAGAAACCCATACTACATCATTCTTCAAGGTGACCTTGGTAAACCTGTCCCTAAGTCCATCACAACATCATTCAACTTCCACTCGGGAATGGGTAGCTGCTGAAAAATACTTACTTGTCTCTGATTCTACACCTTCACCTGATAATAGGTGGAATACCTCATGAAAAAATCCAACAATATCTCTCTTCATACATGGCCACAAAGACTGATAGTGAAAATATCGATACATCATGGTGAAACTAGGATGTACTGCCATAACTGATGAATGATTGTCATGAACAACTCTACATGTATGTATTCTGATACCCATAATGTTCCCACGAAAATAAATTATACCATTATCACCTATGGTCTGTCCAATAATAAGGTCCTCTCCATACCCACAATATCATAGGATTAGGCCTTTAGAATCTGATAGAAACCTCCTTATCAAACATTAATGATCTATAGAGGTAAAATATATAGATGAAATACAGATCTTCCCCTATCAGTCATGCACCTCCAAATGCATATCAGAGAATAAAGCCATAAGGTATCACACATCGCTAGCCTCATAAACTACCTGTATCTGATTCCTACTTAGTGCATCAGCCACTACGTTTTTATTCCCAAGTGTATAAGCATGTTCAAAGTCAAAATATTGAAGGTACACAACCCTCCTTTTCTTTCTCAAATTCAGATTTCATTGGGTAAATATATACTTGAGAATTCTGTGGTCAGTGAAAACGAAAACATGATCTCCCAACTGATAATGCCTCTAGCAACGTAAGGCATGAACAATTGCAGCCAACTTGAGATCATGTGTTGGGTAATTCCTCTCATGGGGCCTAAAAAACTGAGACTTGTATGCTACAAATCCTTCCCCTAGAAAAATCTATAATCTGATCCTGATACCTTATGCATCACAATAAAAAGTATAACTCTTTCTTGGATTTGTAAATACTCATATATGTCTAGAATTAAACCTCTCGTTCATCTCTTTAATGGAAGACTCTAATAAACTGATAACATGTACTTTGAAACCTTCTTAGTCAGGCCCGTTAGAGGTGCTTCTAAGCGAGACATGTCATGTATTAAAACTCTGTAATATAAAGACATCCCTAGAAAAATTCTCATCTCAAAGATGTTTTTCTGTTACTCTAATGAAACTATGGATCTCACATTCATTGGGTCTAATGAAACTCATATCTCATAGATAACATTACCCATGAAGTGAATTTGGTCAAAAAAAAGACTAACATAGAGAGATTAGCATATAACTGAGGCCTTCTCAGTGTACATAAAACTATCTAATGATGTGTGTCATGGTTGTGTGGAGTGTGAGATTACAACAAAAAATCATCGATAAATACTACCATGAAGGAAGGAAAGTTTGGATGGAACACATAGTTCATCAGTGAAATGAATAATGCAGGTGCATTCGTGAGACCCAATGAAATAAACACCTACTCGTATAGATGATACCTTTTTTGAAAGATTGTAATAGGTATATCAGATGGAATATCCTGAAAATGATGATAACCAGATCTTAATTTAATCATTATGAAATCCTAGACTCCCCGAAAGTAATTGAGGTTGTACTCAATGTGCCTAAATCGGGTATCTTCCGAGTCCGATACAACCTGCTAGACATGACCCAACCTAAGTCTATCCCAACTTAGTCTAGTTTGGTCCATTATGATCTTTTAGGCTTTTCTAGTTTCACCACGTGAACCATCCTTCCAGGCCACTAGAGCAGCTTGACCATCCTAGAATGACCAAATTTTTGCAGACTATTTTTCTATGTTGGATAAGACCCTACTGATCGCATCACCTAGTTGTCCATAAGACTTCTACAACCACGTGGCCTATGAATTAATTCCCCATAATTCGGTCTCATTCTTCCACTATGGGCCATGAACACAATCAAGCTGCATTTGTCTTCTAGTCATCAGCATGCTGGTGGCCCCTTCTATGTGCCACTAATTCTCTTCTGGTTCTCTGTTTTTCAAAATAGAGTTGTGCATATTAGCCTCAGGTCAGGATATTTATTTTTTATGGGCTTGGATCCATGTCAGGACCCATTCAGAAGTTAATTCACTTAAACAATGATATTTTCTACACTTATTCAATCTATCCATCAATGTTTTCGTCTCCCCTCCCTCATGCCATGTTGATCCTCGATCTAATATATCGGATCGTTGCACCAAGAGTCATGTTTGCATTGAATGGTCAATCACAACATGTCATGTCATGGGCCAAATGAAGAATATCTATGAAAAAAATATTATGGGGGGATTATGTCCCAAATAAACCAAGAGGAATGGACCAAGATCGATGTTCTTGTTGATCATGTTTTTTTGGTCGTTAGAACGACATTCGAAATTTAATAAATAATTACTATATAATTCCCGATAAAACACTACTGTGGTATATTCCACCCTTAAAAAACAAACTATTCACAAGCCAATATGTTTATGTATTATTCTGTTTTTGACATTGAATTTGGAAACATGGGAAAGAAATCAAATCAAAAACATTATACCTTGATTTGATTTGATCACTGATGATGAATAGTCATCATGTTGTTTTCTTTGGAGGAGATCATTCAAATCCAAGGTTTTTCCATGATATTTGATCCATTATATGCTTATATTCATCAAGAATGATTTGTCTCCTTTCCTTGGAGTAAATCCTGGGATATGGTGACAACTGTTAATCTTCAAACAAACGTGTATTAAATGAATATTCATTGTTGCATCAATAATAAAATGTTTTTATTATAATAATTTAATAATGTTTACCTCCAAAAATAATCATTTATAGTTGTCACATTCTAGCCTATGTTCTCTGTCACCCCTAGAAAAAAACCCTTATAAACTCAACGATTGGCTCAAATTTCCAATCCAAGTTACCATTTTTGAGTAATTAGTATTTAAAAAAAATTAATTTTTTTGTTAATGTTTATGACTTGTTCATGTTCTTTTTCATAAGACCCGTGTTGACTAAAGTAAATTCATTTCTAGGGTAAATCCACTACTATGACCTCAACGGTTCCCTCATGATTCTTGATGTGGTCCCTTGTTTAAAATTTTTTCACTTATCCAAAAATATACGATGTGTACTATTAAAAACATATCATTTTCATTGATTCATTTAGGGCACGCTGGTTTTCAGAATCGCATGTTTTCTCAATACAATGTCTCCTAAATTTAACCAATAATTTCCAATGAAAATTGTGAAAATATAAGTCATTACATAACCAATGGATAAATGAAATGGATCAATAGAATACACCATCCACAATATAGTTCTATATTTATATTATTTTTAGGGATTTTTTGAATCAATTCCTTAATCAATGGTATATTGAGGATGATATGAAACAATACAAACTAATGGAAAATGAAAAAGGTAGTGGTTATTAAATAACAATAGTTAATGTCAATAATATTACATAAATCACACTAATCCTCGACAAATTTTCTTGGAATTTCACGATATAGTTTGTATAAAGGGAACATTTGAAAATATTATTGTTCATCCTTTAGAGAATTTCATTTGATCATAAATAAAATATCGAAATAACTATAATATATACTAATAAAATCACATATGATATTTTGAATTGACCTAAGAATTTATATCAGTGCAATGATGAACCGAATAATAAAATAGAAATGAATTTTTTAATATTGGATATTATTTAATGAATAAATGGGGAGATATTTTTTATATTCATATATAGTTTTATTATGAATTTATTTTGGAAATAATTAGGCTATATGCATCAAGGTAGGAGGCTTTTTAATAGATTAATATAATAGAAATATATTTATTATTTTTATCATGGAAGTATGTGAGATGGAATCATTCAAATCTTAAGGATTAAATTTTCGGTAGACATATTCTGTAGAATCCTTGGGGTTAGCTATTTATATAATTGTTATTTTTATGTTTAGGTAACAATGTTGGTGGTATAGAATATAATTTCAAGTATTTTTTCCTATTGTATAACAAGTGAAACCTTTTTTTGTGATATGAGAAGTAATTTTTGTGCCTTATATGAATCATATGATATATTAAATGTTAATTTTATTTTATAGGAATGGTAAAATAATTTGAATATTATTTTCAGTGAGTATGATATGTATTTTATATCTATCAAATAACAACAAAAGTATGATATTCTTCTTTTATAATGAAAAAATCATGTTATTATATTTTCTTATGAAAATTCCTCAACACTAGTAATATTGCATTGAAATATAAAAATTCTTATTATGTTGTATGATTGTATTTTTCTCACCACTTTGGTTTATGGTTTTATCATATTTAACATTCTCATGATTATTCACTTCTTTTTGATAAAATCTATCTGTATATTAATTTTCATCCATGACTGTATTTTCGCTTCCCAAAAATTTAATCATATTTGGAAACATATTTATGTATTTTTCAAAATTATCATCATGTTTTACATTTGATATTTTTAATATGATGTTGTATCCTCCGATTCAATGATATTACACAATGGAATTTTGAAATACGATTTCCATTATTCTAGAGAACAAGTTTTATTTTTGAGGAAATAATTTATAAAGGGGTTGATAGGAAATGTAATGAATTGATGATATATTAAATATATATTTTCAAATAAATATAATTTCCTTAGTAGATTGTATTACATGCAACAACAAGCCAAAACAAACAATGATATACTATTAAAATATTAATCTATAATGTGATAATTACACCAAAACTATTAAATTAACTTATATGAATATAAATAACTAAATTATGAAACCTATATTGTTTAAAAACTAATAAAATAAATACATTTCTTATAAATTGAGTAATAATGAAAATTAAAAAATCATTTAGAAATAAAAGAAGTGTTTTTCTGATAAACAGTTTCCCACAATTAGTTTATATATTAATAAAATAAATTTATCCCTTTTGGTAAATTATTTTATTGAAATTTATTACATATTAAATAATAAATATTTATCAATAATATATTATTTTTATTCTAGTTATGGTATAAGAATAAAACCATTTATACGCTTAATATTTTAATTTTTTAAAATAGGTTTTGACACTTTTTCCCACATAATTTTATAATCATTTCAGTATAAATTTTAATTTTTTTAACAATAATGATTTAATTTCATTAATAAACATTTGAGAATTATGTTATATTTTAATTTAGATAAATTTTTTAAAATATTATTTTTTAAATGAATAGTCATACATGCTGCTTTTTATTCAAATCGTCATTTACATTTAATGTATCAAAAAAGATTCCTATTTTTTAAAATTATTTAAATGTAATGGTTGTTAAATAATAAATATTAATAATCCAAATTATCATATTGAAATAAATATCTTTTTTAGCTTTGATAAAAATAATTTTATACTTCTAAAAGATTATCTTCAGAAGAAAAAAATTTGTGTCACGTCTGCAGGTTTATTATTTAATTAAATTCAATCACATCATTTGATTGGTTTTTCGAAAATGTATATCATATTTTACATCATCATAATTAATATTATATAATATGATCATAATAATTTTTTTTTCAAATCAATAGAAAAAATTAACAATCACGATTATGGTAAATAAGATTCTATTGAGGGTTAAACTAATAAGATAAGGTATAAAATGGAATAAAAAGAGGAAAAATTTCATATTTTTAGATAATATTTGAACAATATAAGTTTTTTGATTTGATAATAATTCATTTTAATCATTTTTAAAATATTATACATGGTGATAACATATTTATTTCAAAAATTCCAACTATTTCATCTCACCACATATAATATGGAATGCCCTATTCTCACCACTTCACACATAAAAATACATTTTAATAGTCCAATATTAGAAAAAATATCATTATTACTTCCCTGTCACCTAATAGTATCCTTATTTTAAATATTATATTCGATTACGAAGGATAATGGATCAAACATAATGTAGTCACCTCAACAAGAAGTATCAGTCTCAACCCTATGTTTTTTTATGTTCTCATATACCTCTATATAATATTATTCAAATGTTTTGATATAATAAACATAGAATAGACCATATAATAACATTCTATTTTGTTAATTTCTTAACAAATATCATTATCATCATCCTTAAAATGGAAAATGAAACCATCAATCATTTGAACAACGGACTACCACCTAACGTACCAATGTATATTTTATTTTCATCATATCTGAGAAGGGAATATATTGATATATTTAGAGTATATATTAAAAATATAATAAATTATTATTTTTTTAAATTATTATATCACATATACCTTCTAACATTCCAATCTTGTAGAAAATAATAACTTCAATTGTGTGTAGGTGTGGACTATAGAATCCATTAGGTGACGTGATTTTTTTATTTCACATGAACATATCTGGTAAAAAGGGATAGGTTTAATAAATATATTTGATATATATGATATAATAGTGATTACAGTATTTTGATTTAATAATTAATTTTTTTTTCACAACCGTTCGAAAAATGTAAACAACAGGAATGCATACATATGTTATATATTTTTAATGAATTGTGTAATGAATTTTTAAATCTATAACTCTATGGATGACTATAAATATGAATATAAATTTTTTACATGATATTTATATCATTAAATAAACTATGGAGACTATTTGACCACAATCAATGTAAAACTACTGAACATACATAACAAAACTGTACTTGAATATAAAGTATTTATCACCCAAAATGATGATTTTAATAATGAATTTTTAATAAATGGGTGATTAAAGGAAATTTGTAATTAATTAATGTATTTATATATATATAAATATGGTTTATCAATATATTTATAGTAAATATATATTCATTATAAAATATTATTGAACACGTGTGAAGGATTTCTTACATCAGATAAAGGATTTTCATCTAACATTTATTTATATGAGACTCATCCAATATACACCAATTGTTTCGTTTATGTCGCGAATTTACATCCCATGAATTTATCAGAATGAATATTAATTTAAAATTAAGGTATATACATATCCATATACATTAATTTCCTTCCAATGATCCTATGATAAAGAATATACAAATTTGTTATGGGTAAAAATTTATAATCTCATTGTATATCGATATTTTTTATCATTAAAAATTTTATAATTAAATATTATAATATATCTATCAAGAAATCCATGAAATTTATTCCCCTACAGTTATAAATGGATATTTATTTTTTTCATTTATTTTCTAGTCATTATGTACACATTATATTGAAGGAATGTTTTTAATGAAATTCCGCATTATTTCTCTCATTTTCAGGATTTTTTTTTCAGAAAAAACATATTTTATAAATGTTTTTAAGAATGTACTTAATATTCCACTATGAATGTTCAAATTAAATTTCCTACTTTATAGGATTATTACAAAAAATTACGGGAATAATATTTTCTTTTTATGTGCTAGATACTTATGACTTTTTAATACAAATGTAAAAAGAATTTTTTTAACAGTATGGCATGAATGATGTTTCCCATAATCATTATAAATAAATTATTTAATGATTCCTCTTTATTTTTCCTATATAATTTTAAAATAAAAAAACTAAAATTTAGTAAATTAATTTATTTTAATGAAATAATTTCAAAATTGATCGTATGTTTTCTCATGAAATTATTTATAAATTTTTTTTATGGAATTTATATTCATAAATGACTCTAACCCATGATTCTATTTTTTTAGGGTAATATGAAAAATAAGCATCAACATTATTCTTTCATCTGATGGTTTATGATTTTGATGAAGATATGATTATGATTACCATTAAATTTTTTTATTTTATTCTATTATGGAATAATGATTTTGTTATAGAACCTAATACTATGAATGAGTTCTAATATGATGTTATTAGGAATATTTAATGATATTATGGAATATAGATTTATGTTTTTCATTATGTTAATGGTTAAACTTGATATATATATGTATTAAATTTATTGGATTTTATTGGATAATTCAGGTGTTTAATATGTTATGTGTCAATACAATTTCAGGTTTACAATGTTATGTGTGGTCCAATTTTATTGTCAAAAAGGTTATTTCTATACCACGTTAAATCCAATAAGGTTATTTGTGGACATAGATTCCTGGAATTAAGGTTATTTGAAGACATTTTATCATATATAAAATGTTATACATGTCAATGTTGTTATAGGATAATGTGTTTGTACATTAAGGTATATTTTTTCCTCTCTGATGGATTTAGTTTTTTTATTTCCTTTATTATTCATTCCAAATAAACTAAAATGATTTATGACCTAAATCATAGTTATTATCTATTTAATATTGGGTACATTTTTCAATTTATTTTATAATGTTCTCATACACTAATTTTAATTTTATGATTTGTTAATTATTAATATCTCCCTTCCATACCCTTACTAAGAATATAATCTCACCCTTTGTTACGTTTTACATTACCCGGTCATGAAAAAATAATTATGTGGGGTATTTTTATGGAGAATATCTTAATGAGAGATGTAAAATATATTTCCTAAAAAAGAGTATTTTTAATATAGTCTCTAAATATACTGAACTATTATGGTACTCAGGCATGTGTTGGTGAAATTTATAGAATATTTATATAAAAATATGAAATAGAAATATATGAAAGGCATGGGTCATTGTATATTTTTATTCACAAGTTATCTATTAAAAGCATTATCATAGTGAATTGGGTTTTGTGGTATCATATTACATTGAAATTGAAATATTGGATAACTAGTAGGGGGTTCACTGAAACATCCATTTATCTTTTCACATTACTGGTTTTCCACAATCATAATTTACTAGATAGTTATTGAACAACCCCAAACCTAATTAATTTCTATTTATTATTATATAAATTTCATTGATTATTATTCCTACCCTGTAGCCATGTTGGATGTTGAACATTCAATCCAAAATGAGATTTCTCAATCACTCCACTCGAATTAGATTCCACTCTCTACGTCAAATATGAAAACCCATGATATCGTATATTTTATCCTAAATTTATTTTGAATAGAACATCAATTAATTTCATCATTGTTGTAAAAGTGTCAAATTTCAAAATATTATTTATATTCAACATGTTACCATAAAGTAACAGGTTATATTTACTTATGATGTCACTGAATTTTTTTGAGTTGTATCACTCATGTATTTTTTTATTTCTTATATATACACTATGAAACATGGAATGCTTTTTAAAATAAGAACATCAAGTCCCATAATGTGAAAGACACACAACACTATGATTACAAGAAAATATAAAAAACCATGAATTTATGAAACATTTATTTTAATAAAAATTCTATACCTTTCATATATTTTTATGTACATAACATAATGATTAAATGAAGTGTGATACTCTATTCAATTATTATTATTTAAACATGAACATTATAACAAAGATTTCTTGTTATTTAGTATGACTATAGCTAAATAAGTTATCAAATTATATGTTTTACACTTGTTTATGACAATTTTTAAGAATCTATATATTAATGTTAAATAAAATAAGGATCATTTTAATTTAAAAGAAATATTTTATGGGAATTTTTATTTTCAAAATAAAATCGGTTTACCACTTCTTACAAACTTATGATAAAATTAAACATTGTAACATTTTGAAAATTTATATGAAATAATAAAATTATTTTTCAAAACATGAATATATGAATTATTTTAGAGATAATTCTGGGTATTGTTCTAAAATGTTTCATTTTTGGATTAATAGTGACAAATAAAGAATTTTAATTAAAAAATAAAATTTCATTTAAATTATTTAGAAAGTTAAATTATATTTTAATTTTTTTTATATAAATTTATTTCAATTATTTATATATTAATAGAAGTTAATTCATTCTAAAAAATTTCAATTTCAATTGATTTAAAAACCATGTAATGCATAGAAACTTTTATCATGAAAAAAATTACATTCTCGTCGCATCAGTAGAATTAACATTACATTAAAGATTTAAAATATTTTTATATAATATGAAGTTATTTGTTCCATATTTATAATAATAATGAATAATATTTCCTCATATGTTCACATAATTTTTGACCAAAATTAAAAAGGAAAATATTAAGAATTATTTACCATGATTAATGTTAAAACTGATTTACTAGGGGGTTTAACAAAGAAAATAATTGTTCTAATAAACTAATTATTTTTAAATATATTATTTTATATAAATAAATGGACCTTATACATCTCAATTTCTTATATAGGGTCATTTTAATTATTTTGGTATGTGAAGGACATTATCATTTTGAATTATTTTGATAAATTTAAAAGTAATTTCCTATTGGGTTCCCTTTCCCCACTTATAAAAAGTCACTGTCTCCCCAAAATTAATAACACACCAGAATACAATTGTATTGACCATCCTTATGGTCATTTATAGAAAATCCATTGGAGGGTTCTCTTAGAGATGTACAATTTCTTAACAAATATCAGTTATTTTCAATATTCTTTTCCCAAAATCATTATGTGAAAATAATTATAATACAATATAAAAATTATCTCAAATATAAATATATTTTGTTGTTTTTATGGAATAATATCAACCCATCTATAAATCTATCAAATTTGGAAAATAAATCATTGATCATGTGTACGATGGGCTACCACCTCACGAAACGATGTAGTTAGTTTTCTATCCCAAACATTAAAAGAAAATTATAAAGATGTATATAACACATTTATATAATTTTTATTTTATCATTATAATTTTAGAATTATAATCCTTTTTATAATTATTACTATTTAAAATAATATAATGTCACTTATGTGTTTGGTATAATACCACCCTAATAAGTGATGTGATTCATTTTTTACTTATTATGTTCATAGAATGTAACAAGGATAAAATTAATGAATATATGTTATATATATGATATGATAATGATCCTTGAAAATTAATATTATAATAAATTCCTTACCCTTTCTATCATTTTGGTAATGAAATCATCAATAATGTGTACATACAACTTATTGTCAATATGAATCCATGTGTTTAAGTTAACATGTACAACATTCCAAAATGGTTAAAAAAGAATATTTTGAGTGAAAATAGTATTCATAATATTGATAAAATTATATATATTATTAATATATATATCTTATTCATAATAACAAAATAATTCATTAAAAATTAACATGATAAAAGAAGACAATTAACACATGAAACAATAAAAAAACAAGCATGAGGTTTTCACGTAGCACATTTTTCTCCAATATCGATTTGCCATATTCACAAATAATTTAATTGTGTTGTTTATATACATACGACTTTTATACATTATATCATGATACTACATATCATCTTTGTTTTAGTGTCTCATTCGATGTCATTTCTTTTATAGAGATTATTATTCATATGTAACAAATTTCATAGTGGTACATTTCAGAATATCATAATTGTTGGAATTGATTATGTTTATGCCAAATTTAGGTGCATTATTTGCTATTTACATCGTAAAATAATTTTTTTCATCACATATATTGAATTGTTAGCATTTTAAATTATTTTTACCATTTTTCTAATAATAGGAACATAAAATTATTGAGAAAATTAATTTAATAACATGATATGCTATTTACCTATTTCGTCAAAATTATATTATCATAATAATACATTTTTTCAAGAAATGGTATCAAAAATGTTTTTATCATTTTTGAAATAGTTTATTATTGATATGTTTACACTTTTGTTTCTTTTAAAAAATATTTTTAGTGGAATCATCACGTCATTTTCAAAATAATATACCATTTTATTATAAGAAAAATGTGAATTGAATATTTGTTTCAATGCGTACAACATAAAACGAATTTTTTTACATTTTGATTAGTTTTATTTTAAAAATATTCTAAAATATTTCAAGGTCATTTTAAAAGATAAATATTTCTAAAAATTTTTATGACTAATTGTTTAAAAATGGTGATTTTAAAAATAAAAAGTATATTTTCATTAAAATACATTATTTATATTTTATGGTACTTATATATATCAACGACATCTAAATTTGGTTGCACATTTGTTACACTAAAAATGTGATATATTGATATGATACTTATTCATTCATTGGATTGTTTATTAGGATTTTTTCACACAATGTACCAGATTTATACCACTCAAACTACTCTTGATGGTTTATTACTATTCTTATTATATGTGGTAATTGTTAATATTTAACAATGTTTTTTTAACTAGAATTTATATGTTAATTATGTTTCAACCATTTCATATGAGGAATCCATTGGGCTTAGTATGTGATTATCATGGCCCATTATATCCTTTCGATGCATCAGTTTGTCTCAAGAGACCAACAATGTTGTGTTTTTTTTGAGTCCTTACCCATATATATATATATATAGGAATTGGACCTATCCTTCAACAGTATTAGATATTTTTGAATAAGGCCTTGATGTTATAACTTACACATCCATAATTATGTATACCATCATATTGAATTAAGTTATTGATATTTCCTTTGATTAATTAATTAGTAAGAATATCCATTTTTAATGTTTCATAGTAAAGTAATTTTTGACATGGCATTATTTGATCATCTATTTTTCCAAAAATAACATTATATATATATTTATTAAATGTATTATGTATCAGTTTTTTACGTTTCAATATTTATTATGACTTGTATAATCATACCATATATAGTGTGTTTATCCTTATACATCATGTGAGATCAACAATTTCTTTTGTGTTTTTTTATATGAAAAATATTAATTTTAATGTTTGCATAACTAAATGGAATAATTTTATTATATATAATTTTTTTTCAACAATTACTTTATTAAAAATTAATAATATTTCCATTTTTGTATCCTATATTCCTTATTTAATAAACAATTCAGTCATTCTGGATGTGATCCCATGTATGTAGTCCAATTTAATCATGTGTAATCTATATTCGGGATAATATGTTAGGGGTCTCTACTATTGGAATCAAAGGTATTTTATTAAAAACCTAATGAAATAGATATTGTCAAACATAGATTCGAAAAAATAATACTATGATAGATTTTGTGTATATGTTTTGAATACTATCCTAGTTATTTTGAAATGAATATGTTATGTGTTCTTTCATATAAATAAATCCATGTATGGATAATACATGTGGGGGTGGTTCAGGTATATAATTACTTAGGTTAAAAACATAAAAAATGGTCCATTATAATTAAACTAATAATCTCTTGGAAAAAAATGGTCCTTACTACAATCCTATTTTGACAATCCTGTGGAATATGCTTCGGATAATACTTATTTTCTTTATAATAATTTATGATGCATTTGAAATAAAATATATCCCATAAAAAAATAAATATGGTTATTAGATTATCATTGAATAAAGATTTAATTTATATTATGTTATTCCCTTTTTTTATTATAAATTCTTTTTCATAATGATATGATCTAATATAGACTATGAATTCATTTGTAAATGGTTCCTAGTCGAAGTAACGTAAACCATACAATGCACGCAATCCAAATAGTGAGATTGATCATTTATTTGATATAATTAAGACTATATTTTGATGAAAACTAGCCTTCCAAATATAAATAACATTTAAATACCTAGTATCATGTGTTATCAAGATAGATAGATAGTTCACTGCATATTATGGATTCATATCGAATCCAAATAAATAGAAGATGGAAGATAATAAAATGTATAAGGGTAATAATGAAAAGAAGAATTTATCCACTTGTGGTAATTTTGGAAGGAAAACCTAGGTACATTCATGAATTAAGAGTGAGTTTTGTAAATGTTGTGATAAAAAAAACTATTATCATAATTTCATTAAAATAGTTAAATGACCAATTTTCAATGCTTCAACTATTAGGATATGGGATTCTCTAAAAGTTATGTCTATAATAATCATATAAATATAATTCAAAATAATATTATGGTACAAGTTAATGTGTATGATATTAATTCATTTTTAGTGTAATTAATAAAAAATATTATTCAAAAATTATGTCATTTTATAATTTAATCGACCATAATTGGGGTATAATATTTTTAAAATGTATAAGTATTATACATATATACTTTTAAATAAGAATTTAAAAGATATTTTTAACTATACCAGTGACTATGAAAAAAATATTGGAATTTTTATCTTTATGGAAAACAAATTATTGAGGGAAATTTAAAAAACATATGTTTCGGATTTTGTAAAAATGATATATGGGCCAACAGATGATTGGTATGAATAATGTTAATTTTATTGTACAAAAAACCTTTTAATTAGAAAATTATTTGTTGAGAATGTGCTTTATACTATTATTGGTATAGTTAAACACATTTTATACTTATGGAATATATCCAACAATTACGTTTTCATTTACAGAATAAGATATAATTCGAATTTTCAATAAGGTTTTATGGTAATTTATGTCGTTACCAAGTTTTAAAATAATTCATGATGAAGTTATTAACATGTTTTTCATGTGATGAATATGTGATAATTCATGTTGGTTAGTGGATAAATGAAAATATCATTTTGAAAATTTTTTAACCTTCTTTATAATTTTTTGGATTATAATCTTTGGAATGATCATAATGTTAACAATTTTTGAAATGGTTTATGTTGAGCCTTGGATGATAATTTGGTGATTAATGTATTACATCACCATTTAATGATTTATTCATATTGGATAACTTGTGATTTAAATTTTAGTATAAAAATAAGTAGAGAAATAATGAATGATTTATTATTCTATTATAGATGTTATAATCCGTTAAAAGTTATTTTTACTGCTTCAAGAATAGAGAAGTAAAATTTTTATATTAATTTCATGAAGTAGGACACTATTTGGGAAATTATAGAAGTCTAATGAATGGAAGAAAATTTTATTACGAAATATAAATGAATCAATTATATATCCAAATATTCTTATATAGTAAAATAATTCTTCTAATTGTGGAAATTGATCTTGAAATAAAATTATCATATTATTTAAAAAATAAATAAATTATATTTTCTTTTAAATAATCACATATTTATGGTTTAGAGGATCATGACATTCTAATTATAATTTAATTTATTATGATTAATAACCTATATAATTCTCCATAATTTTTCTATTTTTTCATTAATTTCTACATCATCACTTCATATCAATGTTCTCTATTTTGGAATCTAGTTATTTTCATTTCATTTAGCCATTTTATGTCCCATTCTCTTTTATTTAGAATATTTTTTTACCCATTTTAATGATGTTGTTTTCGAAAAATGGTATCTCAAATTTAAAATCATTTTTTTAATGATCAAGATTAAATAATTTGGATGCAATTTATTCGACAGAATGTAAAACCCATTGTTTCTTAAAATAGGAATGCAATGTTTGAAAATATGTAATAGATAAAAAAATATAAGAAAATATAACATCCCATTAAATTATGATATATTTATAATTAAATAAATTAATTCTCATTGATATCATGGAATGAACTCATTACAATATATAAAAGGAACATGATACTCTATTATGATATTATTATTTAAATATGTCCATTATAAACCTGATGTTATGTTCGTTGGTAGGAATATTACTAATCATATTATGAAATTATTTTATTAAAAAACTTATAAAAAAGTAAATGGATATCTATTTATTAAAAAAAAATAAAAATCATATAAATGTAAGAGAATGTTTTTTTAAAAATTTGTATTTTTCAAAGAAAACTGTTCAATCACATATTGCGCACTTATGATAATATTAATTACATTCATTTTTATAAAATATATTTGATAAAATGAAATTAATTTTTAGAATCATAATATTAAATTTATATTAAGGTGAAATTTATGATTTATCTTAAATGATTCATTGTTTGATGAATAGTGATAAATACAGAATTTCAATTGAAAAATGCATTTTTTATTAAATTATCTATAAGGTTTAATATATTTTATATTTTTTAAAAAATAATAATACATAAATTACATATCTATTAATAAAAATAATTTCATTATGTTGGAATTTTTTATTAAAACCTTGTAACTGTTTTAATATTTTTTCTATTGATAACATGTTTTCCATTTTCATTTTGGGAAAATTTTAATTTATTATTTCCCAGTCATGATAATAAAATTTTAAAAACTATATTATATATTTGAAATGAAAAATAAATATTTTTCATAATATGGTGCATTTATTTATTGACCAAAATAAATAGGGAAAATAGAAAAATATAATTATTGTAGTTGATATAAAAACTAATTTTGAAAAGGGGTTAATCTAAGATTATAAGAGTAAAAATGATCAAAAACATATAAAATATTTATTGGATTGAAATTCAATTTATAATATATTGTAATTTAGAAGAATTTTTCTTGTGAATAACTATATCATTTTGGATTCATTTAGAAAATTTTCATGAATGCTTCTGGAGGGTTCTCATTGCCCAGTTAAAAAAATGAATTCCATTGCCTAAATTATTTAGAACCCTCAAGACAATTAGATCAAAAATATAATTCCATCATCTATCCCAAACATCCTTAGACATATATATCTATTTACCCCTTCATAATACCATCCCTATAGTTCTTAAGAAGATATTCACTCAGATTTATCATCACGAATTTAATTATCATAACAATACTCTTTCATTTACATTCTTCTTTCTCAAAATTAAAAATCCCTCATCACATACAATATAATAAATAGGGTTTTTACAATATATAATAAGTTATTATATTTTTGGAATAATATTTATCCTCGTCCACTACAATGAAATGTAAAATCATCAATCGTGGGTATGGTTCACTACCGCCTCACAGACAGATGTAGTTTTTTTCCGTCACCGCCTTCAAACATATGATATAATGATGTATTTATCATATGTGTATTATATTTATGATATTTTTATACAATTATAATTTTACTGTAACTAATATCATTTTACGTTATATTCCATTTATATTTCGATAATTTCACTCTTATGTATAGAATAAAGCCGCATCACCGAGCGATTTGATTACATTACACATATAATTTACATGGAATGTAATAATAATAAAATTAATCATTATATGTGATATTTATGAGCTGATATACTTTCTCACAAATTAACATATCACCCACTTCCTTACCCTATCAATAATAAATGGAATAATATCTCCACTTATGTGTACTCACATCTCACCATCTCCATGAGTCAATGTTATTAATTTAACATTTATAACATTCATAAATGGTTTTAAAAATGTATATAATATGTAATCTAATACTAAAGATATATATATTTTTTGAAATTTTCTTAATTATATGGAATTATTATGAGTCTGTGTAAAATAACGACAAGTGATTCCGAGGCCTGCTGTGCACAGAATTAATTTTTGAACATTTTTTATTTTGCGTTCAATAAAAATGAGATGAGAATGTTGTATATTTTGAATCGGTGCTCAAAATTGACATCATTTGATGTCATTGAACTTGCAGTGACGATATTATCTTAAAAGACTCATAACCTCGACTGCAGTAGGACGAGGGTGGAAGTTGGATTTTCAGATTTTCATGGGAGAATTTAAAAAATAATATAAAACAATCAACTTTTATGTTATTTAATTGAAACCTCTCTTTTTGAATCATAGTGGTGGGGACCAAACGACCTTGAACCCTATTTTTAATAGGATTTAACTCTTGTATCTTGTCCAATTAATGAACCAAAATTAATTGATCATGTAATTAACTTGAAATTAATTAAGATGAACCTTCAGCTCTTGTGGTTGGGAATCATTTTTAAAGAAGGAATTTGGGAGAGCCTTTGGAGAACACTTACTGGAAGAATATCCTCAAATAAATAATGAACCTCCAAAATAAGAACGAGGAACCAACACTTGTGATCTGATCATAAGCGTCTTGCTGGAGCGATGAACTTCAGTGACTTCATCTTCTTCCTCATGCCATATCCAATGATCTTACGAGGTATTCAATTAGTTCATTTAGTTCTTAGTAATGAGATAATGTTTTCAATAATGGAAAATAAGCTATTGATCTATCCTAGAGGGTGTGGGACAAATGAACAAATATGAATCCCACTGCTACTTCATTATTGATGTGTTCTTCACTGGAGGATCGATGAGTTGAGTGGAACCCGAACACATCGTCGGGGACCAATGACAGTGGGTTACAAGCGGAGGCCGACACCCCGGTCGGCCCAAAGGTTGCGGAGGTGCAACCGCAGCTCCGAAGAATGTCATGGCCCATTGGTCATAGTGTAGAAGTACGGAGGCCAACACATCAGATGACCATGTGGAACCGGGATGGCATGAATCCGTGCCACCGGCATTGGAGGAGGTCGCGGCTGCTAAGACATAGTGGCACACATGGAGGGCGGACTACACCCGCCTGGCCATTATTCATGTAGGCAGCATACCTGGGGGGCGGCCGACACCCGTCCTGCCATGGTTCGCACCGGCAGTTCACCTAGGCGGCGTCCAGTACCCGTCCGTCCATTGAGCGAGCAGTGGTGCAAGCCGTCGCCACTATAAGGATGAGCCAACCAGATTTCGGACCGTCCACATCACGTCGAGCCAAACCCGCCCTGATGGGTCCCACGTGACAGCAAGTGTCACCCCATGGCATTGACGGGTCGACCCAATTCGAACAGTCCGTTGGACCATTGGAAATTCAGGGAGGCAAATTCCCGCCGGGTACCGGCTCGAGCGGCCCTAACAAGTGGGCCGTGCCGAGAGGGATGTGCTGAGCGGGCTATGCCCAGTGGGCCATGCCGAGCGTGCCGCACCCAGTGAGGGTTGGGCTGCACCCGCCACATTCCGGTGCAAAAGGGCCGAACAAGGTTGGGTTGACATGGACTGTGTCAGGTTGTCCCATGCCGAGTCAGTCAGGGTTAGTCTGATCGGGTCTGACCGGACCCGGGCCCATCTAGACCGAGATATTCTTTTTGGCCATATCCTAAGAATCGGGGATCCATTTAACGAACCATTTATGATATCGATATACTTGGATCGATTCAGTTATTTCTATATACTCCACATATGTTTCAGAGAAAGTTTTTGTATGACGAGGTTGGATTGATCACGAATCCAACTGGGCCCTAAGAACAGAAACACTAATAAACTTCAAATCGGTCATCTGTTATACACGTTGTTAGTCATAATGGGACCCTATGAACATGACAGACCTTCTTTATACTTTTTCGTGTGAATTTTCTGTAATAAGAGTAATTTAAAATATCTTGAAAATTAAAACCTCATAGAATAAAAAATTCTTTTTACTAGAACACTGTGGCTGGCTATACTGGATGAATCTCCAGATCCTGTGTGAGTTATATTCGGATCCTTTTTAGGCCAGCTTCTACCGATCATGTGTGGGTCATCTTCAAATTCTATGTGGGTCATCTTTAGATCCTGTGTGGGTTATCTTCAGATCCTACGTGGTTCATCTTTGATCTTGAGTGGGTCAACAGTAGAGCTTCTTTTTGAAGTAAGATAACCTAGTAATAAAACTAATAATCTATATTTTCGTACATAAGTTATACCTATAGTGACCGAATTCATTACATTTTTTGTAAACTTATGTGTGGTGATTCCTTCATGGTATTATTATGATCATTTTTACCATTTTGGAGCATACCTTGTTGGTGTTACATGTGTGGTACTTTTATATTCGTGGTGTTACCTGTGTGGTACTTCTACTATTGTGGTGTTCCATTTGTGCTATTCTTCTCTCATGTGTGAGATGTGTTTATATTGATAAATTAGTTATATGTATAGATATATACATTAGTAGTGTTGATATCTATTACATCATGCATTGAGATTGAGTTCAGGCATTTTGGTTTATCCTTCATGAATTTGGAGATACCTTTTTGGGTCTCATGCTCCCAACTGTGTATTGTTATCATCACCCCAGCATGGGCTATGCCCGCACCTTGCTATTTCATGTCTAGATGACAAAAATCATTGATCGAAGCTGAGGGTGCTTGGACTGGAGGCAGCTCGTATGTGGAACATTAGATGAGACGTACTGTACAGATGACTATCCTAGAGCTGTACCTACCCTTCATGTAGGATCCATGGTGGCTTTTCACTTAAGCTCTTTTTAGTTTTTCTTGTGCATTCTTGTTGGGTTGGTATTCCAGCCCCTTTACTTACTGTACTCACTATTTTTTACTAAATAGTTTCTTTTGTTGTTTTATATTTCTATGTGCTTGGATTGTCTAAGATTATAGGATAGAAGGCAATGCCTTCCTTGTTTAAGGGATGTTCCTTTCCAGTTCATGTCCCTAGCCCCTAGACTATAAAAGGTGGGCTTGGGGTAGACAAGGCACGAGCCCCGGGTGTTGGGTCATGACGAATTGGTATCATATGATTCATTTCTACCGACGAACATAAAATATTTTCCTTCAGAAATAGTGTAAGGTGTTATTATTGTAGTTATTAGTTTATGGAATCTAATGTCAGTGTGGTGACCGATGTATCCATACACTAGGACCCTAACTTCATATTTCCAACTCATTTTATGAAAACACTTATTGTGTTTGTGTTTTTAAAATGTTTTTGTTGTTATCACTTTGAGACATATCCCTAGGTTTAACTTATTGATAGTGGGACACCTGTTTCTTTTCAAGATTCCTCCATGAAGACATACATCCAGGGATCTAAGTGGAGTATGGGGTGATAGCCCACCGAGTGACAAGGATTCGGTTGATGGCCCCCTTTCGGCAATTGTACCCCTGGGTGGTGTACCAGAAGCACCACTACCTGTTGGGATGATGATTCCACTAGCCCCGGTATCAAAGGTTGAATGCTGATTGAGCTCATTGCATGGGTTCCATCGCTTGAGGCCACCGTGGATCTGAGGGGAGATGGATCCAAAGGTAGATGGGGACTAGCTGGAGGATGTGTAAGAGTTTTTCGACTTGTAGAGACACCAGAAAATTTCATGGTAATCCTTACCACCAATCTCTTTCAGGCATCATGGTCAGATAGTGGAGAATGATTCTCTAGGTTTATGACAAGGTGACCCTACTATGGGTGGAATTTGAGAGCCTATTTATGAAATATTTCCTCCCATCGACTTTACATGCATGCTTACACATGAGGTTCTCCATTTGGTGTAGGGTAGCATGAAAGTGGCTCAGTATTCAGTGAGGTTCACTGACCTCTCGTGCTACTCAACTTCAATGGTGTGGGACAATTTTTAGGGCTCGGACCATCAATTAGAGGATCAGATGGGAGATTAGAGTATTGATGATTTCTCTCAGCATCCTGACGCAGGAGGGGGTGATAGAGCAAACTCTCTAAGTAGTGAGATTCCTTGGAGAGAACTCACCAAATGTGAGACCCACCACTAGAATTCATGAATCAAATTCATTTTTATCTCATGGCAGGTAGATGACGCAGAGGTCCAAGAGTAACATACCTAATGGTGGACGACCACATGATATCAGGTTGGTTGTGCGGGGCTCTTGAGACATAGTAGGACATGTGAGGAGCGTACAGTGTTACTCATGAACCGATTACTATCACATGACTAACGATTACCCAGCCAGTCATACAGAAATCCAGAAAATGGTCGAAGGACCCCCTGGGAAGAAGATAAAATTTGATAAAGGAGGTTTGCAGGTAGTAGGAGGACATGGTAGAGGTGATGGCTGTACAACAAGCAGTGGGATGCAATTTAAGGTTCTACTGCCACCTTCTCTAGGTAGTCCACCACAACCATAGAGATTTGGTGGATTGTGAAGAGCACAACTCCAGGAAGTTGAGGACTATGACCACGACGCTTTGGAGAATATTCGAGGTATGATCTATGTCTACACTACCTTATCTTCAGTACATATAGGCACATGTTCTGGCCACTCTTTTACTAGGAAGACCCTCATATGGAGCTCAGAGATTCTGGTGGAGCCATTGGATCGATCCTTATGGATGGAGACTCATATGGGAGAGGATTCGATGATTACACACTGGTGTTGATAGTGTGAGCATACTCCAGGGGGCAAGAGCTTCAGCTGGGATCTTCTAGTAGCAGCATCAAGGCCTCACGAATTCATCTTGTGTATGGATTGTTTATGTATAGTCCTTGCTCAGATTAACTGTATTATTCACAATGTGTAGTGTGTCGACGAGGATGGGACAAGGTTTTCCTTCACTAGTGAGAAGAGAACCTTTGCAACACAGGAAAGACATACCCGGAGGAGGTTGTAGCTGATCATAAATTAGTTGGCTAGCCTTACCCTCATAGTGGTTGATGTTGAGAGTTTAACCTATCCTGTAGTGGTGGACCATTACACTGATGTTTACCTAATTATGTTCCATGTATACCTCCTTGCATAAAGATGTACATTTATATCAACTTGTACCATGGAACTACATAGATATCTACTTCAGCATAACGGATGGCCCCCATAGAGCTTCGAGAGTTGCAAGTATAGATTTAAGACATGTAGAGCAAGGGGTTCTATTGTCCCAGTGTTTCTCCTAGGGAATCCCCTATTTTGTTCTCAAAGAAGGATGATAAGAGTTTGAGACTCTGTGTGGACTATCGGTGATTGAACCATGTGACTACGATGAACAAATCCACACTACCGAGGTTTGATGATATTTTTTATTAGCTAAAGGGAGCCTAGTGGTTTTCGAAAATAGACCTCAGATCAGGCTTTCACTAGCTCAGGGTATGAGACAAGGATGTCATGAAGATGACCTTCAGATGTCATTATGGCCACTATGAGTTCTTGGTTATGCCATTCGGCATGACCAACGCCCTAGCAGTGTTCATGTAACTCATTAACATGATCTTACATCCCTAACATGATCTCATTGTGGTAGTCTTCATCGAAAATATCCTGATATACTCATCTACAAAGGAGTAGCATTCCTATCATCTTCAGATAGTTCTTGACACACTCCAAGAGCACCATCATTATGGTATGCTCTCGAAGTGCGTGTTCTGGATCTGAGATGTTCACTTTATGGCACATGTCATTTTTAAGGCTAGATTTTCAGTGAATACAATGAAGATTGAGGTAGTGCTTTCTTGGGAGCCACCCAAGAGTGTGACATTGGTGTGGAGATTACAAGGTCTAGTCTATTACTACTAGAGGATTGTGCCTAACTTTTTCAGAGCTATGGAACCCTTATTAGTGTAGGAAATGATAGGGAAACACTTTGTGATGTTGGAGACATTCCAGAAATGTTACATGGATCTGATGCAGGGACTGAAGAGTGCCCCCCCCCCCTTTAGGCTACTGGAGGAGGTCATTGGGTATGTATTCTACTACGACGCATCAGGGACGGGGATTAGATATGCCCTGATGAAATAACGAGAAGTGATAACTTATGGTTCTTGAAAGCAGAGACAACATGAGGAAAAATACACATCCCATGGCCTGGAGATAGAAATTGTGGTCTTTGTCCTAATGATGTGGTGACATTACTTGATGGGAGAATATTTTATAGTAAACTCTGATCACAAGAGTCACAGAAGATTGGATTTAAAATTACTGAGTGAGGAAACTGAACATCTATCCTCTTTTGGGATATGCTATGTGGATCAAGATGATGTATCTTATCTTCATCCTCTGATAGTAACTCCCCCACTCCTTCAGTGAGTAATGGAGGCGCCACTAGGGGACACTGACGACGAGGAATGAAGGTCTCAGATATCCATAGGACAGGAACCTGATTGATTTTATAAAGGTGAGGAGAACCTCATCCTATTCAAAGGGAATACTATGGTACTACTGGCCCTATGAGTGGAAGTGTTTGGGGAGTTCCATACGTTCCCTCCAGCGGTACATCCAGGAGTGGAGAAGATGTATCCGGACCATCGGCGTTATCACTGGTGGATGGGAAAAGGAAAGTAGTGGTAGAGTTTGTCTCACAGTGCCTCACTTGTTAGCAAGTGAAGGCAGGGCATCAGGTTCCAGTTGGCTTATATTAGCCACATGAGGTTCTAGAGTATATATAGGATAGAATTTCTATGTACATTGTGACATGACTTCCATGTATGTCTGAACTACATGATTCCATCTGGGTGATCATTGACCAACTCACCATGTCTTCCCACATCCTACCTATCAAAGAGTAGGGTTTAGTAAAGGGATTGGAACACCTCTATGTGCAAGAGATTGTATGGCTTCATGGAATTCCTTAGATGATTATAATTGGTAATGATTCATTATTTACTTTCATGTTGTGGAAGGGGTTCCAGGAGGCATTTGGTACTCAAATTTGATTGAGAAACACCTTTCATCCTCAGATTGATGGTCTAACAGAGCGGACCATTCAGACCCTTGAGGACATCATGCATTCTTGTGTACTAGATTTCAGGCACAGTTGGGAGCATCAAATTCCCTTGGTGGATTTTTCATACTACAACATTTATCACTCCACTATCAGTAAGGAACCATTATCGGCATTTTACGATCGCCCTTGATGATCACACTTGTGCTGGACTATCTCAGGGGAGTCAGCACTCATGGGATCAGAGATGATATGGGACACCATGGAGAAGTTGAAGACCTTCCTAGAGTGGATGAAGACTGCACAGAGTAGACATAACTCTTATACTGATAGGTTACAGAGACCTCTTCAATTAGGGGATGGTGACCATGTCTTTCTACAGGTCTCACCTCAATGAGGTTTGCAGAAAATTAGTCGGGGAGGAAAGTTATCTTCGAGGTTCATCGGACCCTTCCTGGTCCTCATCATAGATGGTAAGGTGGCATACCTCCTAGATCTTCCCCCTCAATTGCATAGGGTTCATGATGTATTCCGTGTATCCTAGCTGATGAGATACGTACACAATCCTTCACATATCATTGACTGGGGAGATCTAGACATCAATGATGGGGCGAAATTTTTAGAGGTTAATGTAGTGACTGAGTATTGATAGGATAGAGTCCTTCAGGGGTGGTTGATACCTCAATTGTAACACCCCAAGATTTCATAGTATGCTATTTCTTCAAAGTAATTAAATAACTTGCACTGCACACAACACCGAGTTCGAGCTTACCATGACTTACCAAACAAGCTGTTCCAAAGCGGTTATGAATAGTATAAACATAATTTTGAACATTATATAATCCTTAGAATTTTAGAATCCATATTATTAGTTTCTAATACATAATTTATGAACAAATACATATTTTCAGATAAATGACTTATTTTTCTAAAAATGCAATTTTACTGCCTTTTAATGGCGATGAATTTTTAAATCCAATATTTTAAACATTTTTATTTTCATTTTGTCAAAATAAACTTCTTCTTTAGAATAAAAACATAATAATTTAGTTTCAATAAGGTTTTTGTGTTTTTCTAATAACTTTCATATTTGGGTGAATAGTGAAAAATACTATATTTTAACTGAAAACAACATTTTAAATAAAAATAATTTATATTGTTAAATTATACATTTTAATGGTTTAGAAGTATAAATAGATTATATTTTTACCATTTAATCCAATTATGGTCATTTTATGTAATTTCACTTTGATATTTGACATAAACAAGTGTCAAACTTTTGTTAGTTATTATTTCTTAAAAATACGCCATTTGGTTTTGATAGCGGAAATTAATTTTAAATTAATAAATGAAACTTCTTTGTTTTGAATTTTGTAAAATAGACTTCATAAATGATTGCGTAATATCAATGTTAGCTTAGGGTATATCTATGTTATTATGGTATCATTCTGAATACATTTATTTTTTGATGAATAGTGAAAAACACTGAGTTATTGTTTAAATTCGATTCTTTTTAAATAATTAATTATTTTATTTAAATTTATTTTATGTCAAAATATATAATTAATACCTATATAAGTTCAATGTAATTCATTGGAGTCATTTTATAATAATTTTAGATATATAAAAATTTTATTGAACTTTTCACCCTCTTTTACCCACCTCCTCGGAGAATTTTTAAATTCACATAAAACATAATTTTACGGCTTCTTTGAGTGGAATTTCGAAAATCCGAGAGAGGCGATTAATATCATGGAGTAAAATCCAGTTCAATAAGATAAAAATAATTCTTGGTGAATAGTAACTTCTTACTTTTATTTATAATGGTCAAAAGAAAATAGGGGAATTAAGTGTAAAAATAATATTATTATTACTATAACGCATGCCCTAATTCTATTGGCTAAGTATAATTCGACCGAAAATAACCTCATAAATAAAATATGAACCTCTTACCCACATGGATTAGATTAGAAAATTTATTATTATTAATTCAATGAAGAGTTAAAAGAGTTAAAATCATAGTCTCATAACTATAACATTTTTAATATAGGGTTATACATAATATAAATTAGATTATAAATATTCATTTTAATGATAAAAATATTTCTTAAATAATGGTATTTTATTTATAATTTTTAGAAATTAAACAATTTAATTTATTTATGACACAATGATGATGCAGTAATTTTCTTGTTAGTGAAATATTAAAATAATTGATATTAAAAATACCCAAATAAATATAATTTGAGACTTTTAATGAATTAAAATAATTTTAATTGTTAATATTACATTTTAGTATTGATTAAATGAATTTTTTTTGAATAATAATGTTATTACAAATTTAACAAAAATCAATTATTAAATAGTGTCAAAATTTACATAAAGTAGTTTTTTTAAAAAAATATTATATTATTAATTGATATAATATTACTTGAAATATAAGGTTTGGGAAACAAAATTATATTATGATATGTATATCATTAATAAAAAACTTTATTTTCACTTTTTAGTTTAGCATACATTTATTAACCATATAATATAAAAATACAAAGAGATATGGTAAATGTCAAATTATTTAACTAAGAGTTAAATCTAAAATATAAGAATATTATAGTGACCCAATATTGTCTGAAATCTATTGTTTGGGTGTTCTTCGACCCATCTCCACCTTATACTTTAAATAATTCATTTTGGAGCCATTATATACGGAATATGAACTTTTTATAAAATAATAATTTACGTTTTCCTAAAGAGCCCCTCCTCCCCCTTATAAAAGGACGCCACTTCTAACCAATTACTCACAACTAAGAATCCTTTTGGATCATCCAACTTCAGCCCAATTAAGCTCCCTACATCCCTCTCCACCTCTTTGAAGCCATACCTTTTACAGAAGGAACTTCAAGAGTCTTTTTTGGTTCAAACCAAAGTGAGTTACCCAAATTAAAGGTACTGATTTCTCTTAGCTTCTTTTCTTTTATTTTACTTCTCCAACCCCTAAACTCTTCTTATTCTTTTCTTTTATAACAAAAACAGTATCCTAAATATACTAGGATATTTTTATGATAATTATTTGAACAAAAATTACACAAACCTCCATTTAATGGGTGAAGAACATAATGTTTCTATGGTTGGCAACCAAACGCCTCACGAAAAGACGATTGTTCAATTATCCCCTACCACCTCTCATGGTGGCCATTATAATGTCTATATAATTAAATATGATATTTATGATATTTAATTTATATATAATATTATTTAATTCCATTCTATATCATACCTTTATTCATTTCATGTTATATATATATATGACAATTTCATTTGAGGAAGTGCGGACTACCGCCCCCTCAAAGTGATATGACTCATTCATACCATACGTGGAATGTATAAAGAATGGTGTTAATGAACTTAAGTAACACAGATAAGATATTATATTATACTAGAATAATAATATACCTATATATCATTTGGTTTTTATTCCTTTTAAAATAAAAAATGAAATAGAAGTAGCGTTCGTGCATACGTATGGACTACCGTCTCCACGAACGCGATGAGATTAATTACCTATCGTATCCATTCAAGTATAATTCACATTTTATGATTAAAAATAATTTTTAAGGACTTGATATCATTTTGGATATGAATAAGATACAAACTATGCATAAGAAATATGTCTTATGTAACAAATCATAATAAATTAAACGAGTAAACTAACACCTGAAACAACAATAATACTAAGATATTATTAACAAAGAAATGTTAAATGATAATATATGTATCATACTAACATATATGATTATTTTATAATTTAATAACAATTATTTCACCATTATACCAGAGATTAAACTACCCTCAACCAATGAAAAGTACAATGTAAGGGTTTATTTCTCAATCTCTTCATTATTAGAGTTTGTTTATACATAATTATCTATTGGGACCTCTTTATCAATCACATACATATTTCAAAAAAATGTATTTCAAAACATTCATACTATTTTAAAGAATATAGGTTAATGTAATTTATACCTTTATTTGACTTTTTGGAAGATGTTTATAAATGAATATTTTTTTCTTTTTCCAAACAAGGTCCTTTTTAACCTTTTCGACAAAATTAAGGAAAGAATGTTATTTTACTTAAACGGTGGGTGAGGCTATTTTCTACAGTTATAAACTCGTCGAAGCTTCCCTTACCATCTTATAAGAATATTTTCAAAAGTAATAATTTTATTTTATAATTACGTCACTCTTAAATGATTTCAAAATAGAAAGATATATTTTCTAAAAAAGTGTTTTGATTTCATCTATGTCAACATCCTTTGATGGATTTTAAATTTATTTGGAGTTGATTTTTTATGATAAAAAACATCCAGATTTTATTGATGTTTTTGTGATATGTTTGATTGTGGATGTGCGATTTTTATACCATTCATGGTTTATGGTTAAAGTATTGACATTTTGTTTTATATTTTTAATACGAATGTTTAGGATATGTTTAAAAATTTTCATATGAGGAATGTATTGCACATAGTAAGTGACTGGTGAAGGCCACTACAACTCATCGATGCATCTGTTGGTATCATGAGACAAACTAGTGTCTTTGCATGAGGCCTTGAAAAAATCTTATTTTTAGTCTTGGCACGATGCCTTGGCTATGTGGTTATGATAGTCTGGCATTATGCATTCCATCATTATGAAATTAGTTTTTGATATTGCATGTGATTATTAAATTAGTAGAATATCAATGAGAATAAGTAAATGGAATTATTTCACTTTATTTCTTCCATATTATGCTAAAGATCATGTTTAAAAGGATTTTGTTTTAGTTATACAATGCCTTAAATTTTTATGCTTATTTATGAGAGTTTTTTCTATATTGTTATCTTTACTGGGAATCTTAGCTCACCACTTTATATGTTTTATATTTTCCAGGATGTGAAGAAGTATTTTATGAATAACCTGTAGGGATAGAATGGGGTGATATGTGTGTGGAAAATAGAGACTATGTTGTTGTATTATTCATTCTATTATGTAATGTAAACTTTATGAATATATATAGTGTTTCCAAGGGTACTAAAAAATAAATCTTTCGAGACTTGATCTTTTGTGATCATGCCAATGTTAAGTAATAATGCATAGACTCTGAGTAACTCGGGTCGGGGCGTTACATTTGGTATCAGAGGATGTTTAGTAAAAACCTTGGAAACTTGATTTAGATATCCTCTGATTAGAGTACATGACTGTAAGATAGACATTGAGGATTAGTATAGAATAATTTCCTTGAATTTTTTTATTGTAGAGGTTTTGTGAGTTTCTGAGAAATAAATCCCTGTCTGGATACGAGCAGGTAGAGACGAATCTGGCATATATATACCTAGGGGTAAAACCAAAAAACACTACCTTGACCTAGAGTCTAACGGGAACTGGTGCTTGAAAATGGGATGTCCTGCACTCTTGGTTACGACACTCTGAGGCTATATGTTTAGGATAATTGTCATTTTATATAAAAATCATTATGAAGGGTTTATGAGTTTATAATTCCTAAATAAAAACATCTTTATGATTATGGAATATATCCATAAACCATTAAATTTACGTTTGGTATTTTACATGTTTTAAATTTTTGATTGCAATTCATAAACTAGCCTAGTTTGGGCTATTATATAGAAATAGAACCTAGTAGAAGGAATGTGAACTCCAGCAATACGTATGATCCAATGTGTAAGAATGATCATATATTTAATAGTTTTAAGACAAAATTTAGATGGAAAATAGACTCTCATGTATTGTTAAAAAATGAAGAAATAGTATCATGTGTTAATATGATAAGTAATTGATTCTCCTAGTCCTATGGATTTGAAGGGAAGCAAGAGAATAAAATGTTGAAAGAGGGAAATATGGATAATGAGAAGAGGGGAAAGAAGAATTTTATAATATATGATAACTATGGGAATAAACTCCTTGGAAATTTACTGAAGTGAATGGGAGTTTTTTATATGTGTGGAGAAAAAGGACACCATGTACATGACTGGAAGGGTAAGAAAAATGTTTCAAATGAAAAATTCTTCATCTACAAGGATTTGGGACACTACTCGAACTGATTTCAAAATCATCAGAGTATTCCCGAAAAGATGAAATTGGATAATTATCAAGTTATGATAATACCACATATGAGGATGAATGATTAGAGTTCTTATGTTGTTATTAGAGAATTATGTCATTTAAGTGTTGCATCAACAATGTTCTGGTTATAATAATTATGGAGTATATACTTATTGTACTGCAATACTATTTCATTAAGGACTTGATATTGTGTGAAACCAAGAAAAGTGACTCAATAGAAGGTTAAATTTTATGAAAATATATAGTTGAGAGAATGATTGACCATAACATGATTCTGATTCAAATGTATTGATTTTGTAATAATACATCATTGATTTGGATATTTTATATTGGATATTCATGATTACCTTGAAATTGATTAATGTTTTCTATAATCCATCATTGTTGGAGTTTACAACATTTTTGGATAGAAGTAGTATATACAGTATTTTATAACGAATAAGGGATGATGAATGTAATAAATAAGGTTTTACGGTAATTCAGGATGTTGCAGTGTTTTTTAAAAAAATAGATGATGAAGGTGTTCACATGTTATTACACCGAATAAATAATATTCATTGTGTTAACTTTCCTTATAAATTTTGGACTGTGATTTTGGACTGAAGTATTTTGGAAAATTTTAGTTTGAGATTATTTTTTGATTGCCATAAAAGGACAACCCGGAGGTCAGGTGGCAACCCGTCGCGTCTGGCAAGGCCACGAGATCTGAACCCGCAACCGAAGGGAGACAAGGGTGTATCACCTACCACAAGCCCACGTGATGTCCTGGATTGAATAATGTAGTATTTTTTAAAAAAATTCTGGTAGATGAATTATAAATTTATTTTTTTGAACCTTATACGAATATGATAAATAGAATATTATTTTCATGTTCTATTATCTTTTAGAGTGAATGATTATTTTTTGGTAGAAATTAGTTAAATGATGGGAATCTACTTGTCATGTATATATTTATCTTCTTCTCTTATTCTATGAAGAAACTAATTCTTATAATTTATTGAAGGGTTCTTAAAACAAGTTTTTTTTATCCTAATACCATATGTTTTGTTGAACCGATGGTATTTTAATTCATCGTAGATTGATGAATTTAGGACCCTCAATTTTACACTTGTTTGTGATTGATGACCTCAATCATTAGCTATAAATATTTATGTTTTTCCTCCAATTATATATCTTTAATTTCCACTAATGTTCTCCTAATTGAGATCATAATTTGGTGGCAACCCATTCATTTCCCTTTTCCTCTTATTAAGAATAAATTTTATTATCCTAATTTCTGATGTGGTTTTTCCCAAATGTATTTTCTATTTTCAACCATTTATTTTTGAAAAATAATTTCAAATCGTGAGGATGCAATTTATTGAAGGAGGGCATAATGTAACACCCCATGATTTTGTAGTAAGTTTTTTCTTCAATGTAATTCAATAACATGCACTACACGCAACACCAAGTTCTTGTGTACCATGACTTACCAAAAAAGACGTTCAAAAGCATTTATGAATAGTATTAACTGAATTTTGAACGTTGTTATGTACACTTAGTTTTATAATCCATATTATGATTTTCTTAGACATAATGTAAGAACAAATACATTTTTTCAGATAAAAGAAGTATTTTTTAGAAAATTATATTTTACCACTTTTTATTGGAGAAACCTATATAATTCCAAAATTTGAACCTTTTATATAATCAATTTGTCAAAATTAACATCTTCATTAGAATTGGGAAATATTAATTTAGTTTCGATAATTTTTTGGTATTTTTTTAATAAGTTTCATATTTGGGTGAATAGTGAAAAATACTATATTTTAACTGAAAACAACTTTTTAAATAAAAAAAAATTATATTGTTAAATTATACATTTTAATGGTTGGGTAGTATAAATAGATTATATTTTTACCATTTAACCCAATTATGGTCATTTTAAGTAATTTAACATTTAAATTGGACATAAACAAGTGTCAAACTTTAGGAAGTTATTATTTCTTAAAAATACGCCTTTTGGTTTTGACAGTGGGAATTAATTTTAAATTAATAAATGCTACTGAAATGATTTAAATTTGGTAAAATAGACTTCATTATTGAATTATTAATGTCAAAATTAGCTTAGGTTAAACGTTTTGTATTTCTCTGAAAACTTTTAATTTTTTATGAATAGTGAAAAGCACTGAGATATAGTTTAAAAGGGAATTTTTTATATATAATTATTTATATTATATAAACTTATTTTATGTAAAAATAGATACATAATTCCTATACATGTTCAATTTAATTCAATGTAGTTAGTTTATAATAACTTTAGATATATAAAAATTTTATTGAACATTTCACCGTCTTTTACCCACCTCCTAGGAGAATTTGAAAATTCACATAAAACATAATTTTACCGCTTCTGTGAGTGGAATTTATAAAATACAAGAGATGCAGTTAATATCATAGAGTAAAATTTGGTTCAATCAGATAAAAATAATTCTTGTTGAATAGTAACTTTTTACTTTTATTTACCACGGTAAAAAGTAAATAGGGAATTTAAGTGTAAAAATGATATTATTATTACCTTAAAACATGTACTAATTCTATTTTTTAAGTCTAATTTGACGAAAAACAACCTTAGGAATAAAATATGAACCTCTTTGGTCCACTAGGATTAGATTAGGACATCTATTATTAATTAATTCATAGAAGAGTTAAAAGAGTTTAAATCAATGTTTAATAAGTAATTTTTTTTAATATAGGGATATAAATAATATAATTTCGATTATAAATATTCATTAAAAATTTAAAACTATTTCATACATTATGGTATTTTATTTATAATTTTTAGATATTAAATAATATAATTTATTTATGACACAATGATGATGCAGTAATTACCTTATTAGTGAAATATTAAAATAGTTGATATTATAAATACCAAATTAAATATTATATGAGACTTTTTATCAATTCCACGAATTTTATTAGTTAATATGATATGATAGGACTGATTAAATGAATTTGGTTTTAATTTATTATGTTACTAAGACTTTAACAAAAATCAATTATTAAATAGTGTCAAAAATTAAATAAAGGTGTTTTTAAAACAAATATTATATTATTAATTGATATAGTATTCCTAAAAATAGAAGGTTAGGACAAAGGACTAATATTATGACAGGTATATCATTAATGAACCATATGGGGTTTTCTTGGTAGTTTATAGTATGTTTATTAACTATATAATATAAATATACCAAGAGACATGGTAAATGTCAAACTATTTAAATAAGAGTTAAATATAAATGATAAGGGTTAAATAGTGACCCAAACATGTCTAAAACCTATTTGTTTAGTGGATTTATACACAAACCCACATTAGACTTTAAATAATTTAGTTTTGAGAGACTATAAACCAAATATAATTTTACTATAAATTATTACATTATGTTTTTTCTTAAAGAGCCCCTCCTCCCCCTTATAAAAGGACACCACTTCTAACCAATAACTCACACCTCTAAAGCCTATTGGCTAGTCCAAACACACCCCAATTAAGCACCCGACATCACTCTCCTTATCCTAAAATCCATACCTTAGTAAGAAGGCACATAAAGTGTTTTTTTGGTCTAAATCAAGGGGAGTTACCCAAATTAAAGGTAACGATATCTCTTAGCTCCTTTATTTATTTTACTTCTCCAACCCCAAAACACTACTTATTCATTTATTTTTTAACAAAACCCGTATCCTAAATATACTAGGATATTTTTAGGATATGTATTCGAACTAAAATTACACACAACTCTATATAATTGGTGAAGAACATAATGTTTCTGTGGATGGCAACCAATTGCCCCACGAAACGATGATTGTTCAATTATCTCCTACTACCTCTCATGGTGGAAATAATGATGGAACTATAATTAAATAATATACTAATGATATTTATTTTATATATAATCTTCTGTAATTCCATTTTATACCATACCATTATTCGTTTGATGTTGTATATATATACGATAATTTAATTTGAGGAAGTGCGGACTACTGCCCCTCAAAGTGATATGACTCGTTCATACCGTACATGGAACGTATAAAGGATGGAATCAATGATCGTAAGAAACACATATAAAATATTATATTATACTAGAATAATAATATACCTATGTATCATTTGGTTTTTATTCCTTTTAAAATATAAAATGAAATGGAAGTAGCGTTCGTGCGTACATACAGGCTACATTCTCCACGAACGCGATGAAATTCATTCCCCACAGTATCCATTAAATTATACTTCTCATTTAATGAGTAAAAATAATGTTTAAGGACATGATATCATTCTGTATTTGAATAAGATACAACCTATCCATAACAAACATGGCTTATGTAACAGAACATTTAAAATAAATCGAGTAAGTTAACACCAGAAATGACAATTATACTAAGATATTTTTAACAAATAAATTTTAAAGATCATATATGATATCATATTAACGTATTTTTTTATTGTATTATATAATTAAAATTATTTCACCATTATACAGGAGGTTAAACTACCCTTAACCAAAGAAAAGTACAAGGTAAGGGTTTATTTCACAATGTCTTCATTATCTGAGGTTGTTTATGCATAATTATCTACTAGGACCTCTTTATCATCCAAATACATGTTTCAAAAAAATCTATTTCAAAACATTCTTACTATTTTAAATAATATGGGTTAAAGTCATTTATACTCTTATTTTACTTTTTATAAGATGTTTATAATGGAATCATTCTGTCATTTTCCAAACAATTTCCTTTTTAACCTTTTCGACAAAATTAAGGTAATAAATTTTTTTAACTTATATGGCAGGTGTGGCTATTTTATATCGTTATAAACTCATCGAAGCATCCCTTACAATCTTATAAGAGTATTTTCAAAAGTAAATGTTTTATTTTATAATTATGTGACTCTTAAATTATTTCAAAATAGAATGAAACATTTCTCTAAAAAGAGTTTTGATTTATTCTATGTCAACATCCTATGATAGATTTTAAGATTATTTAGAGTTGATTTATTATGATACAAAACTTCCATATTGTATTGAATATTTTGAGATATTTTTGTTTGTGGATGTTCTATTTTTATACCATTCAGGATTTATTGTTAATGTATTGACATTTTGTGTGCTAGTTTTAATACAAATGTTTAAGATATGTTTAAACCTTTTAATATGAGGAATGTATTGGACTATGTAAGTGACAGGTGGAGACCGCTATAGATCCTCGATGCATCGGTAGGTCTCATAAAACAAACTAGTGTCATGGCATGATTCCTTGACAAAATCTTATTTTTAGTCTTGGAAGAAGGTCGTGGCTACGTGGTTATGATAGTCTGGCATTATGAATTCCATCATTATATAAGTGGTTATTTATATTGCATGTGATTATTTGATTAGTAGAATATAAATGTTAATACGTAAATAGAATAATTTCATTTTATTTCTGCCATATTATGCTGATGTTCAAGTTTAAAAGGAATTTATTTTAGTTATACATTTCCATAAATGTTTGTGCTTATTTATGAAAATTTCTGCTATATTGTTACCCATACTCCTTGTATGAGCTCACCCCTTTTTATGGTTTATTTTTCCCAAGATGTGAAGAAATATTTTATGAATAACCTGTAGGGATAGAATGAGGGGATATGAGTGTGAACTATGGAGACTATTTTGTTGTAGTTTTCTTTTAATGATGTATTGTAAACATTATGAATGTATCTAGTGTTTCCAAGGCTATTATACTAATCGATATTTTGGGACTTGATCTTTTGTGATCATGAAAATGTTATGTAATAATGCACTGACTCTGGGTAACTGGGGTCGAGGAGTTACATATGGTGGAGATTTTTTGGAAGCAAGGGAACCTACAGGAGAGAACATGGGTGAAGGGGTCTCAGATTCGTGTTCAGTACCCCCACTTGTTTCCCTAGTTTGTGCTTTGATTTCAGGGATGAAAAATCCTGAGGTTGGATGAATGTAAAGGCCCTGATTTTCCATGCATTTTTTTTAAAATTATATGGAATTATTATGAGTCTATAAAAATTAATGTTGCCGGATTCTGAATCCTGTTGTAGACGAATTAAATATATGAACTTTTTTTATGGTATGTTTAGTAAACCCACTGGTGACATTTTTTAACATTGGAATCGGTGCTCAGAATTGAATTCTGAAGACATCGTTGAACTCACAGTGCCAATATTCGCTTAAGAGAGTCTTCACATCAACTACAGTAGGTTGACAGTGGATGTTGGATTTTCATTTTTTTGTGGGAGAGTTAAAAACAATCTTTTATTTTATTTATTTGAAACCTCCAGTTATGAATCTTTGTGGTGGGGAACACCCAATCGTGAACCCCCTTTTGAATATGATGTAAATATTGGAACCTCCCTTATTTATGATCCAACATTAATTGATCATGTACTTGACATGGGTGAAATTATGTTGGCTCCCCACCAATTGTGGATGGGAATCGTTGGGAAATATGGGATTTGGGAGAGCCTTTGGAGTACCCTTGGTGGAAGTGTAGGATCAAAATAACGGTGTAGATGATCAATATACAAGAGGGGGGGTGAATTGTTCACTTCAAAAATTTCCTTAAACAATGAATGATATAAGTTTGAAAATGTTAAGCTATGAATATTCACAATACCTCTAAGATCAATTGAAAGATTGGGACAAAGAATGAAGTTACAAACTTCTAGTTCTATACACTTGCTTAAATATGGAAAGTGATTCTGAAAAATAGGTTCTAGAAATATGGATCCGGAAAATGAAACATATCCAATGTTTACAATATGAGATTCTACGATAATGCATATATAATCTAACTAAGTCAGAGTACATGTTTAAGGAAATATAAGAATGTTATACTTTCTTTATAATACAAAATGCATCGGAAAAACTTGTAACAAGAACAAGTAACAAGATATAAATATTTTAACCCCAAGAGAAGGGTATCCAAAATCCTTGGATAAAGGTCCCTCGATTTATACTTTCAAGAAAGTATGTCTTACCCACACTCGGATAAGCCCTCGATACGAAGATCAGAGTCTTCGTCTTGCTATCCCCGCAAGCCATCAACTATAAGGTTGTTGGCACCTCTGTATTCCTCAACAAGGTAGCCCTCATCTTCAAGGTGTTGTAACCTCTGTCTTCATATCCTCGGAAGCCCTTTATTGTAATCACCAACAATCGGAGTCACACGAAGAAATTCTTCTCAAGGAAAAGTTTGAACAAGTCGTTCAAACATTCTGCACGAAACATGAGAGTTGATAATATCATCTCTCTCTTGAAATCACTTCAACTGTATGTAATCAGAAGTTTTTTCAATGTTTTTGATTCTTTTCAAAAGATCTCCTATTTATAGGTGAAGCTCCAATGGTCGGCTACCTCCTCCAATGGTCATATTTTCCTTAAATTTCAGAGGGACCTGTACATGTGTCACTTAACAAACATTTAGTTTGAAATCGAATGTATGAAATAGTTTTATAACAATACACGTGTAACTAAAAGCACAATAGAGTTTTGTAATGAAACAATTATAAGTATAAGAAAAACTTATGTTCAAAATGTAAGAAAATAAAATTTCGGAGTCTAACCAAAAAAGAATTCGAAGTATTTAACAAATAGATATTCATATTGTGTTTTATAGGAATTCAGAACCTGAATTATGTGGAAATCCGGATTCTGAATATCTATGGAAATTCAGATTCTGGTTTCACTAGAATTCAAAATCTAAACTTACAAAGTTCAGAGTCGAACTGATAGAAGTTCAAAGTCACACCCATAGAATTTCGGAGTCAAACTAGTATAAGTTCGGAGTCGAACTAGTAAGAGTTTGTAGTCCAAAATTCGTAGTGGACCTACATCAGAGTTCCTATCTAGAATTCAGAGTTGATCTATATCAGAGTTCGTATCCAGAATTCAGAATGGAACATCGTTAGAGTTTGTATCCAGAATATGGAATGGAACTTCATTAGAGTTCGTATCCAGAATTCAGAATGGAACATCATAAGTGTTCGTATCTAGAATTCATAATTGAACATCAATAGAGTTTGTATCGAGAATTCGGAATTGAACTTCATTACAGTTCGTATCCAGAATTCAGATTGGATCATCATTCTAGTTCATATCCAGAATTCGGATCCTAAAACAGAATGCTTCATATCTAAGTATTATATGATTCTACGGTTTTAGGTATGAATCTGATTTTTATACTTAAGAAAAATAGTGATATGTACAAGGAAATATAGGTTAGGTTAAATTTACTTAAGGAAGGAAATTTTTCTTAGAGAAGTAAAATACAGATTTTCTTATGTATAAGGTGTTTGTGCATTTCAAAAAAAGTAGGAATATAAAAGTCATAATGAAAACCTTATTGAATAAAAAATCTCCCCCTTTTGAAATTCACAAACAACCTTTTGAAAAATATTGTAAGGAATTTGAAAATTTTTCATTATACATTGATATTAAAACATATCTCCCTTTGTTCAGGGATGATAGTGAACACAACTAACTTCCCCTTAGGCATTGGAACTCTAAGGATTGTATTCTGAATTTTTGGAATGTAATTTTCATTATAATGAAGTAATCATAATGAGAACTCCCCCTTACTTAATGATAGTTTATCATTGTTCTGAAATATTCCTACTCCCCCAATGGAGTGGTTCTTTTTCCTTCTCCCCATTTGTGATTTTTAAATATAATTGTGGGAATGGAAAAAAATAAAGTACCCAAAACATTAGTACAAAATAACACCAGATTCAAAAACCATTGATTTCATTACATTTGAAATTATTTTTACAAGGAAAATAAAATTCAACAAAAGATCATATTGAGTTCATTTGACTTCCTTTTCCATAAAATAAGCTTCATCAACAAGGTTTTCATCTCCTTCAAGTATTTTTGGTCATCATAAACATTCTTCTCCAATGATTTTATCCTTTCATCTTGAGAATTTAGGGCCTCAGAGTAAACCTTAAGAACATCATCTTTATTTAAAAGATTTTCTTCGAGCTCAATCTGGATATCTCTATCCATTTTAAAATTTTGAGCAAGATTGTTAACCTTCCCATTCAAGTCCTTTACTTGTTGATTCCGAGAATTTTGCTCATTGTTCAGCTTCTCATGAAGATCATCCACTTTGGAATCCTCAGTTTCAAAAGCATCTTTAAAATTATTTTGAAAATGATCAAACTATGTCATGTCTTCATCAATATTCTTATACCACAAGGTGATTTTTCTGCTTGATTTCCTGTGGACATCATAATTAATAAGGAAATTTCTATGATCTGCTTCAATCTTCACACACTTATCCATCACCATAGAAAAGGATTCTGTCTTCTGATTCAGACTATGTTGAATCATCTGGCATCTGGTGTCTATGGTGGGAAAGATCAGAATGGTGTCCACCAACTTCTTCAAATATTCCACAACAATGTCATTACCCAAATCTGATGACTCCGAATCTGATACCTTATTAGGTGAATGCTCTTCTTCAACCTCCAATATATTTCTTCTAGAAGAACAACCAACTTCATTATTCCTAATGATATATTTTGTTGGTATATCCATGATAACATTCTTACCTTTATTGTTTTTCAAAATTGCTTCACCAGGAGATTCTTCTTCACTTTCAGATAGTTGTACAATCTTGTCTTCATCTATTTTCTCCTTTTCTGCTCCTTCCTCAAGAAAATTCGTCTCATAGATTACTTCTTCATCAAGAAAATTAATACTCTTCCTCTTCCTCTTCATTATCATCATCATTATTATGTTCTTTCTCAACTCCCTTTCCTGAAGTGAATAATTTTGAAGATTCAGCCTTTTCTATATAATCTTCCACTTGTTTAATTAGGTCTTATAGATCATCACTTACTTGTTATACTTCTTCTTCTTCCTCGTCTACTTCTTCTTCTCTTTCAACATCCTCTTCTTCTGATCCTTCAATAACTTCTTCTTCTGCTCTTTCAACATCTTCTTTATCTTTAAGATTTTTCAGGTGAATTATTTCTTTATTGGGGTCATTGGTAATGGTTCTGTAAGGAATTTTTCAAAAACCCGAACCTGCTCAGAAGCCACATTTGTTGCTTTCAAATGATATTGAACAATATCTTCTTCTGACATCTTTTTCCTCAATTTATTTTCTTTTTCTTGTCTTTCCATCTAATCATAAGCTTTCTATTTTATGGCCTTTGCCTTGGCAGGATCTAATCCGAATTGAGGGAACCCTTTTTTTCTCTTCTCCTTGTCTTCCCTCCACATAGCATCCACTTCATCTTGATAGTCATTTTGTTTATTTGGATTGGGTGGTGCTGAATGAGTTTCCGTAGCATTATGGGTCTTGTCTTCAACCACCACTCCATTCAAAATTCTCTTCTTCTCTGACTTTTAAGATGGTTCCAGAGTTTTTTTATCTTTCCGAGCTGCCTCAGCCACATCCTATGGAAATGGTTAGAATTCTCCGGATTCACTAGAAAACCCCATCTTCATCCACTTTAATGTATCATCACTTATCAGCATCATCTTCCAAAGTATTGGCTTGGATGTGCAAGAAACGTTAAACGAATCAAGACATTTGATAATAAACATAGAAAGCAAGGCATGATACATTATGATCTGAGCTATAATATTCCCTTCTTTAATATTCTTAAATGTAATCAAAACATGCCTCATAAAATTCAACTTCCTTAGATTTACCAAAATATATAAGATATATATATCACTCTTATTGATATTATCCTTATCACCCTTTCTCAATAATTAAAATCTTTGTTCCCACATCTGTAGAATCCGATTTTTCGAAGTGAGATGAGAAATCTTAGCTGTCTTGGCATCTTTATGTCCAAGGCATTTCGGTGCCTTCACTTTATTGAATCTTCCTTTCTCATCAGGAAACTTATGTGAACAAAACTCAGCTTCACCTTCATAAGATAGTCCCACCAAGCTTGCAGCTTTTGTTTAAGAAAGAATATAAGTCTTCACATAATATTTGAACGAAAGCATCTCTATTACATCTTCCTTATGGACGGAAACATACTTGTAAAACTCAATAAGAAAATCTGTATAAACCGGATCTGGATTCGCTGGAATTGATAAGAAAACATCATCCCATCCATTCAATCTATTATTATTTGATATAATAGAATCACACTTGTATAAACTCGGATGAAATAACCTCTCCCTATAAAATAAATATTTGGATATTGGCTTCGTAGTTGACATATACTGAGAAGTAGCTTCAGCAGACATTCGGAATGAAGAGCTCTGGAAGATTCAGAACAGCTTTATGAAGGGAGGAAGAACTTCAACATGTGAAGGCTTGAAGATCTATGTGGGACAACCATTGGGGGTAACATTTATATAGGCGATGGATGTGACCTTTAAACTTCCAAAAACCATATAATGGTTGAAAAATTCTTTGATCTGATCTGACAGCTGAAATCATATCCACAAGGAAATCATGAATCTGATCTTTTGAGGTTTTAAGAAAAATAATCAGATTTAAGAAATCTAGAAATCGAGATATTTTAAAACTCATAGGAAAATACCAGCATGCAAAAAATGACTACGAACACATAAATAAGGAAATAATACCATTTGGATTGGCAAGTATGTTTATTCGTAATAGGTGATATTCTTCATGAAAAAATTTAACTACAAAAAACTAACTATGAAAAACATAAAGATGAAAAGAATTTGAGTAAAAAACTCCAGTACGAAAAGTATGAGTATGAAAATTCCATTACAAAAAGTTTGAGTACGAAAAATATCAGAACGAAAAGTATGTGTAAGAAAAATTCATGTATGAAAATTATAAGTATGAAAAAATTTCATTACAAAAATTCCGAGTACAAAAATTATCATTACAAAAGTTCTAGTTTTGAAAACATCCATTGCGAAAATTTCAGTTTTGTAAACTTCTTTTTGAAAATTATAGTTACAAAAGTGTGAAAAACTGAATACAAAAATTTTAATTACAAAATCCTTAAAAAAACTGACAATGAAATTTTGATTATGCTAACAAGAAAATGTACTCCCACTATGAAAAGGTGTTTATTACTGTAAGGATAATTGTTCAACGAGAAGTTAATGATGAAATATTATCTCATGGTTAACATTCCTAACTTCTGTTTATGGTATTCAAATCTATCAGAAGGTAATGATTTTGTGAAAATATCAGTATGATCATCTCGCGTTAAGATAAATTGAACAATAATATCTCTTTTCTCTGTGTGATACTAAAAATATTATGCCTAATATCTATGTGCTTTGCACGATAGTGATCTGAAAGGTTTTTACTAAGATAAATGGAACTTGTGTTATCACACAAAATATGAGTCTTAGTGAAACTCAAGCCATAGTCTGTGAGTGTGTGTAGCATCCACAACACTTGAGCACAATAACTTCCAGCTGCTACATATTCATCTTTAGAAGATGAGAGTGCTACTGAATGTTTCTTCTTCGAGGACCAAGAAACTAATGAATATCCTAAGAAATAAAAAGTTCTAGATGTAATTTTTCTATCCATTCTACACCCACCAAAGTTAGCATCTGAAAAACTCTTTAAGATAAAATCATTTCCAAAAGTATAAAATAAACCAAGATCCATGGTTCCCTTTATGTAGCGAAAAATTATTTTCACTACATTTAATTGAGATTCCTTAGGATTGGATTGATATTTGGCACATAAGCATTCTGAGAAAATTATGTCTGGATGACTAGTTGTCATGTATAATAGGCTTCCTATCATACCTCTAAAATATGTTTGATCTACTAGTTTCCCAGCATCATCAAGATCAAGTGTGTTTGAGGTACCAATGGAAGTATTAATAATTTTAGGGATTTCAAACCCATAATTTTAAAGAAGATATTTAATATAATTATTTTGAGATATATAGGTTCTTTCTGGTTTTTGAAAAATTTGAAAACCAAGGAAAACTGTTAACTCACCCATCATACTCATTTCAATCTCATATTTCATTAGACTTGCAATGTAATCAGTTAGAGATTTCTATGTTGAACCAAATATGATGTCATCAACATATATTTGAATAATCAAAACATTTTTCTTGTCTTTCTTTATAAAAAGGGTTGGATATTCATTTATCTTAAGATAGTTATTTTAAATCAAAAATCTTATATGTCTATCATACCACGCTCATGGGGCCTGTTTAAGGCCATATAAAGCTTTGGTAAGTCTAAAAATATGATCAAGATGTTTTGTGTCTTCCAAGCCAAGAGGTTGTTCAACAAAAACATCCTCTTGGACAAAACCGTTAAGAAAATCACATTTCACATCCATTTGAAAATGTTTAAAATTGAAGAATGCTGAAAATTCATGTAATATACGAATTGATTCAAGTCTATCTACTAGAGAATAAATTTGTTCATATTCTATTTCCTCTTGTAGATTATAGCCTTTGGCAACTAGTCTAGATTTATTTCTAACTATGACTCCATTTTCATCACACTTATTATTGAAGACCCACTTTACTCCATTAACTAATGTTTCTTAAGGCCTTTCAACCATGGTCCAGACTTCAATCCTTTTGAATTCATTTAGTTCATCTTGCATGTCTTTGATCCAATCATCATCACCTAAAGCTTCATTAGTGATTTTTGGTTCCAATTGGGAAAGGAATGATAGATTTTCTACTTCATTTCTCAAGGATCTTCTAGTCCTTACAGGTTTTTTCACATCACCAATGATACTATCACTAGGATGATTCTTAAGAAACAACTGATTTGGGTTTTGTAAAACATGTTCTTCAACATAGGTTAGGAAATCTTATAGGGTAAATGTTTCAGAAGAATCTTCTTGAACATTTTCCTTATCAGAAGGATCTTCTATCAAAGCCTGATAATATGTTTTTTAAAACACATCCAAAGACATTGGTTGGTGTGGTTTGAAAACAAATGTATCAGTTTCATCAAATTTGACATGTACTGTTTCTTCAACAGTACAAGCATTTTTTTTAAAAACTCTATAAGTCATAGAAGTTGTGGAGTATCATAAGAAAATTCCTTCTTTAGATTTTGGTGCGAATTTGTGTAAGTTATCATTAGTATTCAGAATGAATACTTTGAAACAAAAAACCTTTAATTAGGAATGTCTAGGTTTTCTACCATTCTATATCTCATAAAGAGTTTTATTAAGACAATATCTAATCAAAACGCGATTTATAGTGTAACATGCAGTACATACAACTTCAGCCCAAAAATTTTTTGCAACAAAATACTCACTGAACATGGTTCTACTTATCTCTTGAAAAATTCTATTACTTCTTTCAAAAACACCATTTTGTTGAGGTGTTCTAGGTTCTGAAATTTTGTGAGTAATACCTTTTCTACTAAAAAAGTTTCAAAATCAGAATTTTGAAATTTTCCTCCATGATCACTATGAATAGTTTTTAATTGAAGTTTTTCCTAATTTTTACATGGGATCTAAAACTTTTGAAATAAGAAAAATCATTAGACTTCTTTTCTTGAAAATAGACCCATGTAAATCTAATGTAATCATCAACTAGAAAAAAACATAATATTTGCCTCCAATGGTTCCAGTTTGAGTTGGAACAAAAAGATCCATGTGCACCAATAGTAATGCATCATTTGTTGAGAATTCACTGATTGATTTAAAACTAGTATTATGTTTCTTTCTAAATTTACAAGAATCACAAACATTAGAATAATCAAATCGAAGCTCCGGTAGATCCTTAACTAGTATCTTCATAGAATTTTTATATAAGTTTCTAAGGTTATAGTGACCTAGTCTTCTATGACATAACCAAGAATGATCTTCCATTGAACTAAGGAAAGGTATGTCTTGGCTCCTAATGTCTTTTATGTTTACTGTGTAAAAATTAAATTGCCTATGGGATGAAAGAATAAATTATTCCTTGTAATTGTGTACTAAGCACTTATCAGTCTGAAAATCCACAAGGTATCCTTCATCAAGTAATTGAATTATGCTAATGAGTTTGTTCTTAAGACCCTTAACAAACAAAAAATATGAAATGAACGTTTTACCAAGAAAAAAAATATTACCTATAACAAAAATTTCTTCCTGAGCATTATCTGAGAATGTTACTTTTCCTTCTTTCATCTTGATAATATTTTCGAAATTGCTTTTATTACTAGTCATGTGCCGGGAACATCCACTATCCATGTACTAAGTATTGTTGTTTGTACTTTCACTATTTTCCTGAAAATAAGAAACAAGTTAGTTTTTTGGAATCCAGACTTACATGGATCCAGAATTGTTAGACAACAAAGATTTCGGTATCCACATTTGTTTAGAAAAATATGCTTTATGAATCCCAAGAGATTGAACTCTATTCAAAGAATATTTTTTTCCAATTCCCACCACATGACACATAGTGAAAAATGGGGCTCTAGAAGGAATAAAATATTTGTTTTAAGAAACTGATTTTGTGTCAGTATAACTTACTCCAGTAGTGTTTCCTTGAGGATTAATTTGCAAATACATCTTGTCAAAATATTCCTTCCCAGAGGTAAATTTTGCAAGAAGCCTCTTAAGAAAAAATATTTATGATTTCAGTCTAATGACTAAATTTATATCCTCATGAATCATTTCCTTAGAGATATATTTTTCCTCAATAACATTCATCTTTAAAATAGCATTCTTAAGATCTTTAGAATGTTCTTCTTTATATGAATTTTCTATCTTATGGTATTTAGAAAGTTTTTTTTAAATCTCTTCTTTATGTTTAAGATCTGAAGAATGATCTGAAATCTATTTTTTAAGAATTTATTCCCTAGTATATTCCTTGTCTAATTTCATAGAAATTTTACAGTTTTTTTCTTCTAGTTACTTGGAAAATCTAGATACATCTTCATATGAAGGTTCTTCATTTTTTGAGGATGAAGTATCTTTATTAGAAGTACTATTTTAGGAATACTAATTGTTATCAAGAGATAAATTTCTTAAAGCCTCGGCAGAGCGTACTGTGTCCACAAGACATGTATGTGGAAAAGAAGTATTAGCAATTAATCCCACATTATTCTGATCTGATGAATCATATTCTGAAGATTCTCTTTCTGAAGAGTCTCCACAACTAGCACTCCTAGTAGTATTAGCTTTCAGACTTTTCATAGCTTTAGCTTTATAAAACAACTTTCTGTTCCTCTCAGAATACCTCTCTTTTCTTTCTTTCTTTTTAAGAATATGGATGTCAGGTCTAATGTGTCCACTTATCTTGCATTCATAGCATGTGACCTATGAATATTTGTTATCATTCCTTTCCTTCTTCTTATACTTGGATTGGAAATTTCTTTGACCAACAATCATTTTCATTCTTCAAGAAAGATTTGCTAACTCATTTTCCGAGACTTCACTCTCACTAGATTCGGATTGGATAGTAACCTTATTAGAATTGGATTTAGTTACTCTCTAATTAGTACTAGATTTCATGTGATTTGATTTTGTAGTAAAAGCAACATCACCATTTAAATTCTTTTTCTTTATGTTGTTAGCATCTCTTTTCATCTGAGTATCATGATGAAGAAGATTTCAAAATAGCTCATGTAAGGAAATTTGAGTAACCTTACTATTCTCATCAATTGCTGCTCTCTTTGATTCCCACTCTTTGGGCATAATATCAATGATCCTGTCAACAAGAGTTTCATCATCCAGACATTTCTCTCCCATAAATTGTAAGCTATTCATGATAGTCATAAACCATTGTGGCACCATACAAATGGGTTCTCCATAAGGAAAATTAAAACCATGATACTCAGCTCTCAACATAGCTCTTCTTGTCTCTATGACATTGGATGTACCAAAATTTGTAACATAATGTTTCTTCCATATACAGTTAGCTGTTTCACAAGAATAAATTTAGATATATATGTTCCTAGTCATTGAACATAGTAGAGTATTGTGTACTTTATAGTTTAATTGATAATCATGCTTATCTTGGTTTGTGAAAGAACTAACTTCTTTATTATGAGTTTTATAACCTCCAGTAAGCATAATAAAATTATCTACTCTAGTATTGATAAATAAATTCATCATTTGATCTCTTCAATACACATAATCATTTCCATAAAAAATTGTTGGTCTTGTTGGATTTAGGTTGTCGATGGAACCAACATTGATTCCTACCATCTTAAAAAACAATCTACACAATAACATGTTAATAAAAAAATTCGGATTCATGGATCTAAGCAAGAAAAATATAGAACAATGAAAATCTGAGCAAGGACAACATATATGTTAGTATAATTATTTTAGATATCTACTCTGATACCAATTTCAGGATCGAAATAATGATGTAGATGCTCAATATACAAAAGTGGGCATGGATTATACACTTTAAAAATTTCCTTTAAAAAGGAAAGATCTATGTTTAAAAAAGTTATATTAAGAAAATCCATAACACCTCTAACACCAATTGAAAGATTGGGACAATGTATGGTGTTAAAAATTCTAGTTCTATACAATTTCTTAAATCTGGAATGTGATTCCAAAAAATAGGTTCCGGAAATATGGATCTGGAAAATGAAACTTTACCAAAGATTAGAATATGAGATTCTACGTTAAAGCGTATTGAATCTAACTATGTCAGAGTACAAGTTTAAGTAAATATAAGAATGTTATACATTACTTACAAAACAAAATGCAGTGAAAAAACTTTTAACAAGAACAAGTAATAAGATATAAATCTTTCAACCCAAAGAGAAGGGTATCCAACAACCTTGGATAAATGTCCATTTATTTATACATTCTAGAAAGTCTGTCCTACCAATACCAGGGTAAGACCTACGATGATCGGAGTCTATTTCTTGCTAACCTCACAAGACCTTAACTATATGGTAGTCGACTCCTCTGTCTTCCTCAGCAAGGAAGCCCTAAACTTCAAGTTGTTGGAACCTCTTTCTTCCTATCCCTTGAAGTCCTAGATTGTAATCACCAACAATCGGAGTCGCACGAAGCAAATCTGCGCAAGGAAAATTTTGAGAAAGATGTTCAAAATTTCTACATGAATCTTGAGAGTTGATAAGAGCCTCTCTCTCTCTATAAATCACTTTGACATCATGTCAGAACAAGTTGTGTCAAAGTTGATGTTTCTTTTCAAATGAGCACCTATTTATAGGCGATGCTCCAACGGTCGGCTCCCTCCTCAATGGTCATATTTTACATAAATTTTAGAGGGACCTGTACACTAGTCACATAACCAACTGTTAGTTAGAAACAGAATGGAAGACATCGTTTTATAACAAAACATGTGTAACTGAATGAACGCCATCATTTTGTAATGAAACAATTATAATTATAAGAAAAAATGACGTTCAGAATGTATGAAAATAAATGTTTGGAGTCTATCCAAAAAATAATTTGGAGTCTTTAATAAATAGTTATTTGGATTCTGTTTTATAAGAATTCAGAAACCGAATTCTATGGAAATCTGCAGTCTGAATTTATAAGGAAATTCAGATTCTGGTTTCACTAGAATTCAGAATCTGAACTTAGAAAGTTCAGAGTCCAACTGATAGAAGTTTGGAGTCAAACTCATAGAATTTTAGAGTCAAAATAGTATATTCATAGTCTAACTAGTAAGAGTTTGGAGTCTATAATTCGGAGTGGAACTTTATGAAATTTCCTATCCAGAATTCGGAGTCGAACTATATGAGAGTTTTATCTAGAATTTAAAATAGAACATCATTAGAGTTCATATCCTGATTTCAGAATGGAACTTCATTAGAGTTTGTATCCAGAATTCAGAATGAAACTTCATTAGAGTTCGTATCCCAAATTCGGAATGGATGTTTGTTAGAGTTCGTATCCAAAATTCAAAAATAAACTTAATTAGAGTTCTTATCTAGAATTTTAAATGGAACTTCATTATAGTTCATATCGAGAATTCGGAGTGGAACTTCTTTACAGTTCATATCCAGAATTTTGTTCCTAAAATAGAATGCTTCATATCTATGTTTTATATGATTCTGAGGTTTTAGGTGTGAATACAATTTTTATACTAATAAAATTCTGATATGTATAAGTAAATCTAGGTTAGGGTTAATTTCCTTGAAGAATGAAATTTTCCTTAGAGAAGTAATGTATCGATATGCTTAAGGATAAGGAGTTTGTGATTTTCAAGTCAAGAAGGAATAGAAAGGTCAAAAGGAAAACATATTGACTCAGCTGGAAAAACATCCTCCAATGAAGATTTATTCTCCAATATAAGAACGAGATACCAACACTCAGGCTTGGATCATAAGTGTGTTTCGGGAGCGATGAACATCGGTGACCTCATCTTCTTACTCACACCATTTAAAATGATCAAATGAGGTAGGAAATTTGTTCATTTATTTCTTCATAATGAGATAATGTTTTCAATATATAAGCCACCTTCTAACAATCTACCTTGGAGGGTGCGGTCCAAATGAACATGGACTGATCCCTCCATAAATTCATTATAGATGTGTCGTTGGTGGGTGGATTGACGAGATGAGTTGAACCCAATTACATCGTCGGTGACTGATGCAGGTGGGTTACTAGTGGATCTTGGAACAACGTCCAGATGCATTGGTGGTAGTGGCACAACTGCGCTGCTAGAATATTCCACAAAAAAGGAGGAAGGTGGCGGCACAGTGACCTGCTGTGAGGAACTAGGGAGAAATTCCTCTACGCCTCCGGTAGTGGAGGTGGCTGGAGCGACGCACCCGAAGGGCGGTTGACACCTGACCGGCCGCGGTTTGCATAGGAAGCACAACATTATTGTGTCCAACTCCAAGACGACCGCAGTTTGTGCAGGTGGCACAACCGTAGGGGGGGGGAGACACCCGACCTGTTGTAGAAGCAACATCGGCCCCCTCCGACACCACTGAAAGAAGGATCCTTCCAGTTTTTGGCCAGCCTTGTCATACTTAGAAGGACCCACACCGACGGGTCACGCATGCCAACAGGCGGCACCGTATGTTTACTCCAGGGTGGCCATTGATGAATGGTCCATTAGACCATTCGGCATTCCTGGCAGAGTTTCCCCTCAGGTAAGGGGTAGGGGGCCCTGCCAAAGTGGACTGCACCCAGACGGGTGGACTGAACCAAGCCAGGAGGGCCACGTAGGGAGGACCACACCCAACCGCATGGTCCGCGCCAATTGGGCCGCACCTAGTGGGTCGTGCCGAGTGGGTTGCGCCGAGCGGACGGTGCCGAGTGGGTCGCGCTAAGCGGACTGCGCCGAGCGGGGGTTGGGCCGCACCTAGAGGGTCGGGCTGCCACATTGAGGGAAGGCCTGGAACGTGAGATACTAAGATGGGATCTCCTCGGTCAGGACCATCCATGATAGACCCAGACCAGGTAGGGTCGAATCAGGCCGGGGCGTGTCGGGTCGGTCTGGCCGGTCGGATCAGACAATGTCCCATCTACACCATGATATGCCTTTTTGTCCATATCATTAGAACCGAGAATCTGTTTGATAAAACATTTGATGTATCGGAATCATATGATCAAGATGTTCTTTTTGGTATACTCCACTTGAGTTTCAGAGGTAGTTGGAGTATGGTAAGGTCTGATCGAACCTGAATCCAACCGGGCCCTCGAAACAGAAACACTAATATCCATCAGACCAGACATTCGTTTGACACTCTGTCAGTCTGACTGGGACCCTATTGACATGACAAACATTCTTGATACTTATTTGTGGGACTTATTGGTAGTTGAAGTATCACCTGATGGCTTGATGAGAAAATCCTCTTGGAATCAAGCACGCTTAGTGAGGGAACCATGTGGCTGGTTGTACACGAAGAATCTCAAGATCTTGTGTGGGACATCTTTGAATCCTATGTGTGTCATCTTCTGCCAATCATGTGTGGGATGTCTACACATCATGTGTGGGTCATCTTCAGATCTTGTGTGGGTTATCTTCAGATCCAGTGTGGGTCAACTTCGATCCTACGTGGGTCAACAACATATATTCTCAAAAAAATAAAATGATATTTAAATACAACTAATCATCTATACATTCATACAAAATTTATACCTGGTGTGAGCTATGTCATTACCTTTGTGGTACACTTTTTTTTGGTGATACCTTCGTCATATTTTTGTGTGTGGCATTACCTATGTTTTACATACCTTGTTGATGTTGCCTATGTGGTAATTTTATCATCGTGGTGTTACCTGTGTGGTACTTATTCTTTATGTTGTTACCATTGTGGTATTCTTCCCTTGTGTGTGAGATGTGTATATATTGATAACATAGACATATGTATGGGAATATACCTAAGTAATGTTGATTTCTATTACTTTGTGCTTAGATATTGAGGAATTTCCTTGTGGTTTATCATTTGTTGATTCAAAGAGACCTTCAGGGGTCTCTGGGTCCCTACTGAGTATTGTTATACTCAACCCTACACTTTCTATGTCTGTGCATTGTGGTGTCATTGGCAGACAATGAACAACATTGATCGATGTTGAGGTTTCCAGGACTGGAGGCTGCTCAGTGGTGGATAATTAGACGAGACATACTACAGGGGTGACCTCTTGAGGGTTCCACCAACCCATCATGTAGGATCTTTGGTGGGTGTTTATAGGAGTTTTTTCAGTTTTACATGTACTATACAATTGGTCTTTTATTCTGTCCCCTATACTTACTGTATTAAACCATTTTACTAAACAGTTTACTTGTTTTCTTGTATCTTGTTTTGTGCTTGGATTGTGTGATATTACAACATAAAAGGAAACTCCTTCCCGGTTTTTGGGATATTTCTTTCTAGTGCTAGTCCCCAGACCCTAACCTATGGAAGGTGGGCTTTGGGAAGTGATGAAACAGGCCCCGGGGGATAGGTCGTGGCACCAATTGATTACATGAAACATGGTAAATATTTTTTTACAATATTAAATTTGGACAAAATTTATGTATAAATAATTATATAATATAAATTATGCGGATTCCATATATGGAATAAAATTTCCTATATGCAATCCCTATAATTGGAAATGTTATATATAAAATTATACCCATAGACTTATTAAAAAATAGGCTTTTAGAAGAGAAAATTATCTAATGAATAGTAGTTTGTGATAAAAAAATATGAAAATGATTACAATGTCATAATTTCGTTATGTTTTGTTATAATATAAACAAGTTTACATTAAAAATAATTTAATGTATAATTTAACTTTGTAATTAAATTTTTCAAAAAGGATTTTTTAGTAAAATTTATTATTTTTCACATTTCATAAAAAAAATAAAACATTTTAGAAAAATACCACACATTTTGGAAAATGTACTATGAATATTCATACTATTAAAATGAAATATATTTTTTCAAATAGTTTCTTTATATCTGGTAAATATAATTTAAATATTATGTGTGAGAAGTGAAACTAATCATATGTTTATACAATTATAGTTTAAAAAGAACTATTCTACATTCAAATGATTCATAGTTTACAAATAATAAAAATATAACAATTTAATTAATTTTATAAATTTTTTGAAAATAATATTTTGAAAATTTATTTTTTGTTATTCATACCTGCTAACTTAATGAATCGGTTATAATGGTCATGTTTCAGTAATAATATTTTTTGAGTATTATGTTTCATTTAAACCGAATGTTTCCATCCTCACAATCTATCAATGGGAATGAATTTTTTAAAAAATAATTTTACCATAAATTATTTCGATGTTATATTCTATTATAATATTGATGTTGTCTGTGATGCATGATATCGAATAAGATATTCCAATTTTAAAAATGTCGCTTTTTTATACACAATATTAGTATCACATACCATCAATATTTAGGAAGTATTACTAATCAATAATGGTTGAAATGGAATGTAAACGTGAAAAAAATTAATAAGTATAAGAGATGAAGAAATATGTGGTTCAATAATGTAAGATGATTTTATTTCCACAATGGAACATTTACATAAAAAATCATAAATATAAAGGAGATGTTTACATAATTCCTTTGTCACTGTGGTGCAATTTGTAAAAATAATTATGGAATCAATGTTTTTTATTGGATTATATAAATCCTATTAATTTCATGAAGATATTTTTAGAAATTAATTAATGAGGATATATGTACATAATAAAAGGATATCAGTCAGCATAACATGATTCGTGTGTCATGAATATGATATTTAGATAAATAAAATCCATTAAAATTTCACCAAATTTAATTAATAATTAATTAATAGATAGATTATGTGTAAAAATTTAAATCCTAAAAAATAAGTAAATTTACAAAATAAATGAACCAATATTCATCTCATAAAAAAATTGAAAAATTATAATCAATAGAGAAGTGATATAACCCAATGAAAAGAAATTGATCTAAGAACCCCTGTACTACTTTGTAATGTTAAAATAAAATAACCATTGATGGTAATGTTTGAATTTTGAAATTTAATACCATTTACTATGATTTCTTCATCATAAAACATTTAAAAGTGTAAGTATATGCATCATATAAAACTAATTAATCAAATAAAAAAACCTTAATAAAGTGAAATTGATACGAAATCCCTTACATTTAGTCAATAAATTAAATTTATATCCATGAAAACCCATACAAAAATCATTTGTCCGATATGTTTATTTTTATGAAACTTATGTATGATTAATCCAATATCCATAAAATATTTTTTTATTTATATCAATATTAATTACATTATCAGCTAATTCCTTATTAGTTGTTTTGAGGATATGTTTTTTATAAAATCAAAATGGCATCAGTATGATGATAATGGTTAAAAGGTTCTTTGTTCCATCGTCTCTAAAATTTTAATATTGAAATAACTATATTTTTACATTTTAGTAATACTTTTAGAACCAAAAATATTTTATGGTTTTCAAATATTAATTACCTTATGATCATATATGAAGTTAAATCATACATACACATTACAACTGATTCCATTTCTATATTGAACATAAGTGAATGAAGTTAAGTATTATTTTATCACTATATAATGATAATAATATCATTAATATAGAATTATATATTTAAAAAAATTTATATATCATCTATTATATTCAGGATGGAGAATGAGTTACATTCCATTGGGGATGTCATGATTCACACATACGCACAAACCACATTAACATTATATAATGGATGGAATAATAAAGAAATAAAAAATATATTAAATTTGAAAAATATAATTATTTCATGAATGTAATATATATTTATATATATTTAATACATCATAAAAACACTCATTATAGGTAGTAATGATATACACATTACATGCGTTCATGGGGGGGGGGGTATTTCATTGAACAGATGAATACCATTCTCTCTTCCCATGCGATATAAGAATAGATTGAAAATGGTTTAAGAAAAATAATAATTTCATCACATTAAATTTGAGAAATTGATTTTATTATGTCATAATGGTATTAAGTTCAATGAAATTTGTGGAATATGTAACAAAATTAAAACATTCAAATGAAATAAATAAATATTCTATAGAAAATAGTCTTTGTTTTATACCATAAACCTCTCATGGATGGAATTATTCTTACAAAATTAACAACAATACATGGAGATGGATTTTTTTTAATGTTTTTTAGTTAGTATTGTGTAAAATATATTTCATAAAAGGTGTGAGTAAGAGAGGTTTCAAACACACCTTTTTGTATGTTTGGGGATTTGTACCCCAATAATTATATTGCATATTATATTAATAAAACATAATTTTCATTTATATGTTAAGTCATTTTTTTATATTTCTTGGGTATATGTCACATTGGCCATAACCCTCTAATATAATAATATATTTACATGTTTATTTGATTTTTTTCACCATTATGTATTTGTTTTAACCCCCCCTCCCCTAAATATTTTGATGAATAATAAAACATCAACGTTTTTTACACATTATAAGTCTATAATATTCATTTAAAAGTAAAATTGAAACATTAATTGGCCATAAAATATAATCTCAACCATATCCCATTCACATGGCCTAATATAGGTATTTTAGGAATTTAATACCATTAATAAAAAAATTTAAATATCATTACATTATATTATTAAACTGTTCAATTGCATTAACAAATAATTTTATCAATACAACCACGAGATTTAAATATATACTGTGGAACCATAAAAAATATTATTTAATACATATATATAATCCACTTGACAAAATAACACACCCAAAAAATTCATTTATCATTTGTAAAATTCTTTATTTGTTATTTTAAAACATGCACAAAAATGATGATATTGTTATGTAAAAAATTAATGAAACTATTCATTTAATAAAAATTAAAATAAATTAACATAAAAATTTCATTATTCTCAAACTAATTGATAATAAGAATTTACAATGTATTTTTATCCTTATGTGAACATATAAGAGTAATTAAAAAAAGTAGGTAATGACATGTATTTTCATTTACATAAAAAATTTATAAGTTATATTCAAAGAAATTTTTATCAAATTGATATAAATTATAAAATATAACCAATAAGGTAAAAACTACACTAATAGATTAAAATATACTAATATGCTTATTTTTTTCCAAATGATATTTTCAAACACATTTCATTACCTTGTTTACCCTTTGACATGGTTACAATTATTTTACATAGTTTATATTCATAAAGAATAAAATTACAAGGGAACTACTTTTATAGTATTATAATCTTGATAAAGTATATAAAATAGTATTTCAAAATTAAATCATTATATATGGAGGAATTAAAATTATGATAACATCACAAAACACAATAAAACAATATGTTTTTTAAAATTACTTTATGTGCAAGAATGTCCTTGTAAAAGCATAAGGTGAAATGTTGATTCAAATTTAATTTTATATATTGAATAATAATTAAGATTATCTATGTTACATTGACATTCAATTAAATGAATAATGATACTTTTTAATGAATGTGTATTACAATTTTACATAATTTATTATCATTCACTATTTACTAATAAAACAATATTTTAAAATATTAAAAAATAGTATTACCCATTAATAATTTTAATATTCTGAAATAGAAAATAAAATTATTTAAATATAATTAAACTTTATTCATTTGTAAATTATATTTTTAATGTTAAATCATTTAAACCATGAGAATCTAATTGATTTAGAAATAAAACCTCAAACTTTTAACCAAATAATTACATAATATATAGATAATAAAAATATATCTATAAAATATAATTCATGAATATTGATATGTATCAATTTGTTATAGTATAATAAATTCTTGGGGTGTTAAATTATTCCCCCTTTTGGATATTTCATCCTTGCAATTTTATCTGAAGCATGATTCAGTGAATTTAAAACATTGTCAAAATATATATCAAGGAGTGGAAGAGAAATCATATGGACCAGAATGGAAATAATTCAACATTTAAAAATTTCATTATTGAAAACCCTCCTCATTAAAAGGGACAATAAAAAAATCCTTTTAAAAATAGTTAAAAAAATAAAGAAAATTACAAATTAAAAAATACATATTTAGATTATCAAATATTTGAATATTAGTTGGATGAGATAATATTATGGGAGAGGGAAAATGTATTTTCCAAATTATAGTGTAGAGTTAATAAGAACATTTTTTATAAGAACATGAATTATCATGATGATTTAATTAACTAACATATAAATATTAAGGAATTGTGAAAATGAATATCATTTATTCAGAAATAAAGTTACTATGATATAATTTTTCTTTATAGATCTTTTTCATAATGTTGAGGAATATATAAGATCCCATCATTTTACAAATACACCATTATTTTAGTTTTTATGGACATTTCCTATATGGGATTTCTTTTTTATTTTATCCTTAGTGTTGAGCCACTTTTGGGAATTGAGAGAATTCTCATTAATATTTTCATTAAAACTATGGATTTATGATGTATTTAATTTTTTGATTTTATATATAAATATGTTGAGGGATTAAGAGAGATTTCAACGGTTTGGACGGATTTAGATTTGTTTGGGTTTTTATCTACATAATATGAGATTTACATTGTACATTTGATATTTACACATTGTGAGAATGTTACACGATGTGAACATGTCATCATGAATATGTTATGAGATTCTTTATAACTTATATGATTAAATTTAGTGAAACGGGATCATAGAATGAGATGCTCAGTCAAGGTTATTTTAACCCTAATCATCACATTTCTTAATGAATTTTATAAATTGATAAATAAATTTCAGGGATGGGTTTCACATCCGGATCTTTCTATTCCAACGATTTTAAACCATGTTGTCTATATGATTTAAATTCATCCTAAATGAAAAACACTATCTAAAACCAAAGTTATACTATTGGTGATTTTGGAGAGATTCCTTCTCATATATACATATTTATCATGCATTCAATAATGATTTAGGTTTTTCAATTTTTCCCCTCTATTACTGTTGTGCATTGATATCGAGATGCAACCTCTTGACCATTTTTGAAGGATGTTTTGACATTATGTGATCTAGTTTTCTCCTAGTGATCCTCTTATCCATCCTTCAAAATTATAATTCCCAATTGAGGGTGTTTCTAAAATTTCTAGACAAATAATGTTAGTCTATAATAATTTCCTATAATGTTTTTATAATATTTTATGTTGTAAAATATAATTTTATTTCATGTACCCAATATTTTTGTTAAAAATTAGAATAATGGGTGATGAGGATTATATGTTTTGACAACTCCCTACATAGATTTTGACAAATTTTTTATAAAACCTGTTTTGTGGATACCAGAATGTTGATCCTACCCTTGAATAATAATAAATATAATAATGGAATAAAAAGATGTATCAATAATACATGAGATAATTAGTGATTTATATTGATATAGTTTCAGTGAAAATTGGGGTCCTTTAATAATTAATGACATATGGTAATTTTGATATAAAATGTATTTGAAAATTGGAATGAAAAAGACAAAAGATTAAATTTAATGAATGAATGGTTAATTAAAAGTAAAATGGTAATTTAATGAATTGAAATTTTTTGGTTATGACATTATGTTCAATTATTATAGATGTTTCGACTTCTATTGTGATATATACAGAAATGATTTCATAAAATATTGTTCCATGTGTTGTGGAAATGATTATAGAAATGGATATGTTAGATGACGGTAAAATTTATATACAAAGGGTTATTTACAATTAAATTGGAATGATTTTACAATGGTATTTTACTGATTAGGCTAAAATTTTTATATGATGGGATTTATATAGTTATGATGAAATGATATATAAATGTATTTGATGAGTGATGTCATAATTATTATAGGTCTTGAGAGGCTGATGTGGTTATTCTTATGACACTTCTATATTGTTAGAATGGTTATGATACATTCTCCAAGATATTCTAATATGGTGCTGAAAAAGTGTGTTTATTTATTTAATTGAATATGTTATTAATACACTTTTTTATCAGTTTATTGAATGATATTATTGTCAGAATGGTTTTATTTATAGAAGGTGGGGTCAACCAACTATGTTTTTTTCAATCCCCATTGGTTAGATGTATGGTATATGAGTATATTACATGGATAGATGGTCAAAAAAGTTTATGGGACCTTTTTTTATTGTTATATACTAGATGGGTTGGAGATTTAGTAGGGGAACGATAAGGGGTTTTGTGTCGTAAACATTGAGTTTATTTTTGTAAGCATAACCTTTTATCTATATTAATTTTAGTTTTATGTTTAGATTCAATCCAGCCTGATATTGCATGATTTATTATTATTTTGTTTACTTGTGTCATTTTTTATCTTTTAGTTGTATGATGTAATGATTGCTCTATTTATATTCCTCTAATGTTTTTTCTCACATTTATTTGTAATGAATTATATTTTATGTGTTTTATTTTTTGATATTAGAAGGAGCATTTTTAGATCATGCCCTGAGAGGAAAAATGATTTTGATACCCAATGTGGCCAAAATAAAGGATTGCAATTTATTAATTATATTATTAAAACCGTCATGAAATTTTCTAGAAAAAGTAATATAACTTCCGAATAGGGGCCCGAATCAGATATATAGAGAAAATATTGAGTTCAGAGTGTTTGTTTTACCATAATCCTAAAATAATATTTTTTGGTATGAGGTGTCTTTGAAAATGATATGTAAGGTGAATAATTAATAATAATAATTAAATTATTTATTCATTTTATTTTATACCATCCAATGACATGATTCCTCTTTAAATACACTATTATTATGTAATGTCATGATTTTCCCCTAGAACCTAGAGATCCAGAGGAATGTTTTTAGAGAGCATTTTACTGAATGACAATGAATTGAGAACAGATAATGGTTCATTAAACAATTATATTTCATGGATCAATCCAATGATGTAAATGAGAATCGACCTTCATTAGCGAAAAATATAAACTATATGTAGGATGGTGATTTGTGTTTTTCTATCAAATTTTATATCCTGGATGAAGGAATATCAATTCCACAAACAGAATTTATTCTCTCATTGTCATTAGATTTAATTTAAATGTATTTTATCTGTGTTTTTATTATCTTACTCAACTACATATTTCCAAAACAACATATTGTGGAAAAAACAACAAAGGTTAAGTTTCATTCCTCACTTTTGATGTCTTATGTATTTATATCCCCATTCATCAAACATTGATCACATGCAATTACATTGTCTCATGGTTCTATGAATACCCAGTATTTGACCATCGTGTGACCATTAATTTGTGAAACAGATCTATACCATGGGAGAAGTTTGTGATTGAGGATATGATTAATCTGTGATGACATTGATCTTTGATCAAAAGTTGATAAAAATGGATTGATGTAATCCATTATCCAGAATTTTTTCATTTGGTTACATATGCCTCGATGTTGGTGCTTTCTGAGTTAATCTGAACCAGGGTCCTGAATATCAATTATGTAAAGGATCTACAAAACTATTATATATGATTTCTGGTTAGGGAAATGAATCTAGTGATGAGGAAGTCTATTTGGTAGAGTAACTAAGAGTTATAGAAAATCACAGGATACACCGTGTGTAATCATACGTTACACGCCATATGGGACACCCTTTTAAGTTATAGGTTTCCCACATATAGATAAATATCACACAACATGTTACCCTTCTACATGTCGTGTGACCCAGGGTCATAGATCGATATATATATCAAAGGATAAAAGGGAACGGGATGTCCAATTTCATAGACACAACCATGTGTACATGAACACATGTAGGTGTACATGGCTTGGTAAATAGGTAAGTAAAGAGGTACATGGGCATGAAAAGGTGGCATGATAACGGTTCTCGGAAATCTATTCACACTGTGTACTACTTCTGCGCACCATTTTTTTGGATATTTACATGTTGTTTGGGATTTCACCAGACATGCAGGACAAGGGTTGTCTAGACACGTAGGGTACCAATAGTACACACCATGTACCCCCTTTGGGGGTGTTATTTGCCCTTCATTTCTTCATTATAGACTAGTTTGGTTGATTTTGAACCCTTGGTTCATTCCCTTGAGGTTACAATATTATATAATATCCACATCTCGGGATTTATTACCCCTCTAGAGAATGATTCTTAGATAGATTCTGTTGTGTCCCTCTGTGAGACTGGAGTGTGATCCTCTATAATCATTATACCCTAGGTATGGTTCCTAGAATAATCATGACCTCCTTGATTAGAGTGGTGATCCTCCATATAGAATTCAATATTGGTAGGCTTTGCAGGTATCATTGGTTACCAACCCCAACATTGTTGGATGATCCAAATTGGGTTCGTGGTGTCACCCAATGGTCATTGGAATAACCCCCTTTTTGAGTATTAGGTTTATCTGAGACCAATCAACATTCATGGGATGAGAGTAATGATATAGACCTCTTATATGATTGTATTTTATGACTTAACGACATTCTGAGTGGATTCTCCTTGAACAATCATTTCATTGAGAAGAATCATGCTTCTAGTAGTTGGTTGTGACTACTTAGTGGCATGGTGTCCTTCCTTTGTATATCTTCATGTATATCTTGTTATGCAATGATATTAATAACCATTCATTGAGCTAACTATGATCAATTCTTCTTTTTGGGTGTCTTAGTAGGTATTGTAACACTCACCCACGCATGGTATCCACCTACACATGTCATGTCTTATATATATCATGACACTTTTTATAGTTTCATCGAAGGATAAGGTTAAGGTGGGGAATATCTTGATCATTAAAGATCAGGGTGTTTTCTGACTACATAAATGTGGTGGTAGTTCCCTCCCACGGACAAGGATGGACTCTCTACAAGTTTTTCAGGATTTTATTTGTACAAATATTATATTTCATATCTTTAAAATAATACAATATTTGTGGGTCCATAGATGTATGCATGCATTGGTTTTATTTTTCATTCATTTTAGTATTGTATAGTCTTGGATATGTGTGATTTTCTGCGAGTATATTAGTCAAACAGTTCCCATGGGTGGCATATGACAACCCAGTTCTAGTCACCATCCCCTATCTTAAGGGAGAAGGACATGGGTAGTCACATGTCAAACCCTAATTGGTTGGTTAATGATATAGAGGTAAAGAAGGATTCAGTTTAATCATTATACTATAATATGTGGGATTTGTTTTCAGAAACAATTTTATGTAGTTTGAGTTCATATTTTTGGACAAGGACTCTTGTTATAGAATAGTGGTCAATGTATCCATACGCTTGGACTCTTATTACCAATTTTTAGACTAGGTATATGTAGCCATTTTTATTGGAAACATTAGTAAATTCATCATATATAAATGGTTTTTGGTATCTATGTTCTTTTTAGTCATCTCCCATGATATAATCATTGTTCATGGTGTTTCTTGATAATCATTAAGATTCCTTTATGATTATATAAAGATATTTTAGACTAATTATATTAAATACCGTTAGAGGGGATGAATCTAGGTTGGACAGATTAATGATAATTCCACTTGTGATATTAATTCATTGTTAGAAAACACTATTCATTCTCATTCCCAGAGAAAAATAACAACAGAATTGAAATAATGGACGAGAAACAAAAATTTTACATGGTTCATCCTTCCTTGGATACATCCAAGAATAATACAATGGTGATGTTCCAATGTACAAAATTCACAAAGTATCACTTCAAAATTACATGGTTCTGGATACATCACTTACATGACTAGGCTCACTATCTTTACAAGGATTAGTGTCAGCCCAATACTTTCCCAAGGGTCACAACCTACGTCCATTTAACAATCTCACAAATTGTGTAATGTATAACCTTATTCCACTTCCTTTGATCCCATCTCTAGAAATGATCCAATAATAGTTTATGGAAATATAGGTGACATCATTATCACAAATGAATGTGTCATCAACTACAGTTATATGGTCTGTTTAAGAGCGTATTTCATGTATACTTTATATTTTCAAAAATATCTTTTATGAACTGTTTTAGACCCTCTAGGAACATCCTTTAATGATTTATGAACTTCCCTGCTTACTCAATGATTATTCATGCACTACATGGAGAAAGTTCTTCATGAGACACATCTACTTCCATGGACCTTATCCATTTATATAGACCTCTACTTCTTCCTTGGACTATATACTCTTACCTAGACCACCATTTCATCTACGAACCATTTGTTGGATGAATGTTTATTCATGGACCATTGTTTCTTCGAGGTCCTTTTTCCTTTGTGCAATAACGATCCATTAAAACCCCTTTCATGAACTATTCCTATAAACTACTTCATTCTTTATATAATCCTCTCTCAAGAACTACTTCACATCAAAGAATCCTCTTTCTTGAACGATAATGGACTTTCCATATAATTCTCAAAGTGATGATATTTTATAATGAAATTAATTATGATTAATGATCTAATAAGTGGACATAATGTTGGAATATATATCCAAACAATCTACTAATCTGAATTATAGAAAACATTTATATGGTATATCCTTCCCCAAAAATTATTCTATGTGGTCTGCATATCTCATTTCATCCTTTTTTCACAACCAATGTGTTCTAAAAATTAATCACCCTTTATGGACGTCATAATATCCACCCCAATCCCTAAAATAATATCCTATCTTGAATCCTTAGCCTCTTCACAAAATGTGATCCACCGATGGAATATTTATCCTTATACGGTATGCATTGCGTTCTATATGTTCCACAAAACACTATTATGCAAAATCCATCATTTTTCAATTTTTCATCAGCATTCTTTGTACATATTTTTTGGTTCATACCCATTTCTTTGTGTACTGCTCTATATAAAACCATCTTTTATAAAAATAAAAAACTCAAGATTTGAGGGAACTTGTTTTTAAATCACTAGAAAACTATGACAACATAAATATATTATTGGAAAACCCTAACCATACTGATTCAAAACCATTTGCCTTTTTCAAAAAATATATTCACCCAAATAAATATTGAAACAAAACCTTCGTGGGTTATTACCAAAAATATATGCAACTATGATTTCCAGATAGGGTCATTTTGAATTCTAAATAAATGATGAGGTGTCATTTTATAGAACCACTCATGTAGAATTTATCCCAGATGGGAACTAGAAAGTAATACCACCTATTGGAATATCCATGGATCCTTATATGGACCAGGATGATGATCATATGCATGTTTAGAAGTCAATATCTTCAACAGGATAGGAGGATTGTATGCACATGCTTGTAATTTTATTTGAATTTCAGCAATATATTTTTATAAGGTTTCCCAACAAGTCAAAACCCAATATGGTAGTAGTTTGACTCGAGGTAGAAGTATGGGTTTCTAGAATGTGTAGATCCAATCAAATCATAAGATTGAGCTTGCAAATAATTTATTCTATGGAGTTGTTGTTGTATCAGGTGGTACTAATTGATTAGTAACCTATACTGATAGTGCATCATGGGTTCCTAAGTTAATGATCATATAGGTAATATTTTGGGTTATACCCCCTTCTCAAGTGGTAGAGGATTGGTGTGATCTTGTGTTGTGAAAATTTTATAAGGATAAGACCCCCGGGTGTTGTTTTACTAGATAGAAATCCCCATGGTGACAAAAGGCAGTGGTAGAGCCCAAACGGTGGTGATGTTTTTAATGAATATTTATATTCATTTAAGATGGATAATTTCCACACCAACTTGTATTCTTGAGACATGATCCAAAACAATGTGGGAACTTTTATTCCACTGAAATATAATAGTGATGGGGTGTGTTGGTTGTGTTTCACGGACATGTGTTATTAATTATTATTATTTGAAAAGGTATCAGAGAAGGTGTTAGTTATGGTAAACATGTGGGATATGTAAAGGATGAGTTTCATGTATAAGGATCTCACAGAGGCTCCATGTGTAGTATGAGATATTGTGTGTTTCTTTACTAACATAGTTACTTTTTCATGTAGATTTTTTTACAAAATTTCTCTAATTTCATCCTATGTTTGAGACCTAGTGGTACCATTTAATCTCGTTTTTCTCGACCCTTTTCTTAGAGGCTCCTATAGAGAGGATTAATGTTTAAACACTACTATAAATTGTGTAGCCTAACAATTGGAGGATAGATAGATCCTAACATGTTAATCTTTCCATAATAGCAATAATACCTTGTGATGATTTACTCATTATAGACTAGTTCATTACCATCAATTATTAGATTATTACTACCAGTAATTATAACAGTGAATCTGGTTTGTTGGGATGGATTTTCCCTCACATAAAATTATTGATCCTTGATAGGGAAGGATGAGCTCTTTCTTAAATGGTTGCATCTGCTTCTTTATTATTTTTCTAGTATTACTTTAGGAGTAGTATATGTTAAGATATTTTTGATCCTTTAATGGAGGAAGAGTATTGGGGAATCCTTCTTTACGATGTGTGGAGTTTTATTAACCAAAAAGAGTTCTCCATCTACATTGTCTTATATGATGAGATATCCTGGATATCAACACAAACATGTATGATGGTTCTCTCAGAGCCTACTGAGATGAGGGTGTCATTTGTGGACTTGATGGAGAAGGGATTCATGAGACCTAGTTCCTCCTCTTGGATGTCCTATTGATGTTATCTGATAAGTTGGATAAGATCATCTGGTTAAGTGTGGACTATATATGAATCAACTATGTGATAATAATAAATATGTATCACCTACCAAGGATTCAAAACCAATTTGTTCAGTTGAGAGGGGAGATAAGGTTCTCAAAGATTGAACTCAGATAATGAATCACCATCTGTGATTACATGATTAGGATATACCTAATATGAAATTCATATGCCACTATGGTAATTATGAGTACATTTTTATGACTATCGGTCTGAATAATTCCCCAATAGTGTTCAGGGGACTAATGAATCAGATATTTTAGAATTTAACTTATCAGTCCTTGTCCATCATTATTGATGATGTCCTATTGTACTCAGTGTTCGAGGAGAATAAGTGACACATATGGATGGTTTTGTGCACACTCTAAGAGAACCATCATTATTGGAATCTATTTAAGTATCAATTTTGGATTTTAGAGTTCAATGTTATGTGACATTTCATTTCAATGTCATGTGTGGTAGTGGACCCAGAAAAGGTTGAGTCATTTCTTCCATGGGAACCATCCAAAAGTTTTAGTGTGGTGGAGAGTTTATTAGGGTTGGTAGGGTATTATAGATGCGTTTTTTTTCATTTTTAATAGATTATAGAAATCCCTTTAAATATTTCAATGAAAATGGATAGCCTTTTATTTTGATGTAATGGTACCATTAGTTTATTAAGGAGCTAGAGAAGAGGTTGATTGTTTCTCCCATAATGACATTTCTAGGGAGTTGTGTCGAGTATGTAGTGTTATATGATTTTCCTTGGATATGTATTGATTATGTTAATATATAGAGATATAAAATGATTTTATAAGGTTCAATCTAATTGATTCCATATGAGTAAAACAATGTGACACATGATCTTGAGCTAGTAGGGGTCATCTTCTTACTAATGTTTTGGTGACATTACTAGATGGGTGAGAAGTTTATAATCATTGCTGACTAAAATATATTCAAGTTAACAATCTCTCATACAGATATAAACATTACATATAGTTGATCGATCGTTTTAAATTATGAATACAACTATAAGATTGTATACATTCTTTGGAATGGGGACATTGTGGAAGATTCTGTTAGCAATAGATCGTATTACTAGTTGTTGGATTAGGCTTCAAACAAGTGAGTCTCCATGCATTTTTCATTACTAGACAATGATGGTGCATCATATCTAAATTTGATTGTTTTTATCCCACCAATTTCATAGCGTGTCAGGTATGCTCAGTATGTAGATGCTTAATGTGAGTCCTTATACACTCATATATCCACTACACATGTCTCTTATGGGAATTTTGAAGGTGGGGAGCACACTATCCTTTCCTGGGTGTGGTTGATGATACCATTGGATTTGTTGGGGGAGTTGATGAGGGAGTTTCAGACATCCCCTTTTAAAATACATCTTGGATTTTTAATTATGTACCATAACCTCCTACATTGGTTATGGAGTCCATTAATGAATATTAATGTTGAAAATTTAATCGCATGGTACAATGCTTTTCATAAATCTATGTCTTAGAACAAGGTTCCAAAAGGCTTATCTCAATCCCCAGAGGTTATAGAGTGGATGGTGGATAGGATATCTTGGGAAATAATAATATAGTTATGACATATATCTAGGGGAAACGATTCCATCAGGGTTTCCATATATAGACTCATCATGTTGGACTAGTTTCTATCCATTCAAGAATAGAATTTACTAGAGATAATGTGATTCCACTACATGCAGAATATAGTATGGCTACATGTATTTCTCTCAATGATCATTTCAGTTCATGACACTCAATTTACAGAATGATTATATTGTGTATTTTAGGAGGAATTTGGCACTCATTTAAACATTATAATATCATTTGTCCCCCAAACTAACAGCCAGACTGAGTGGTCCTCTCCATTCATGGAGAAAACATTATAGGCATGCATGTTTGATTTTGGACATTGTTGGGAGGAACATATAACCACGGTAGAGATTTGGTATAGAAACATATACAATTATACCATTGGTATGGCATTATATTGGCCTTTTTACTAGTAAACCTGTAGGTCACCCTTTGTTGGAATGATACTAGAGAGTTACCTGTCATGCATGTGAAGATGGTTCAAGCTACTTTGAAAAAGGTTCAGATCATCCAGGAGTAGATACGGATTTCACAATGCTACCAAAATTATTAAGTAGAATATTGACGGAGACTCGTATAGTGTGATTAGGTATACCATGTTTTTTTAGGGTCTCACAATTTCATGGATTATAGAGTTATTTGTGGTTTTATTTTTTCAATAAAATTCATTTTTTATTTCCAGATTCATCATTGAGTTGGTAAAGTGTCATTCCACTTCGCTCAACTACAGTTGTTTTAATGGGTACATGGCTTCTATAATCTTTCATAGCTAAGGAGGTACATTCATGCCATGTTTCATGTAATTGAATGGAATGAGTTGTAAATTGATGATGGAGAGAACATTGATGAGTACCCAATTTTTATCAAGGATTGGAAAGAGAGGATACAACATGGGTGATTGATTACCCTAGTGTGTGTCTAGTGGAAGTATGAGACACTTCCAGGGAGAATCTGGGATTGGGATTCCCAAATGCAATCCCTACAACATAATATTTTTTAGTTAATTTTTCTATTATTTGTATAAAAATCACAAAGAAAGGGATAATTTAATGATATAGATTTTATGTTTATTATTTTTTGATATAATATGTAATATTTTCAATATCAGGTACTGAGATATTGTGTAATTATAAGGTCTTATGATCTTGAATAAATTTTTAGACATATTAAATATATTAATAACATGAACTAGTCATTTTACTAAAAAAATATAATAACTCACAAATGGGGCCCCCAATAGGAAATATGGGTGAACCATTGAGTTCAATGTGTGGGTATTACACTAGCTATGACATATCCATTGTTAGTGTTTGGAGTTTCTGAAAGAGTTTTCATGGAAGCATAATTATTAAAAAGGTTTATTTTATTTTATTTTATTTAAAAAACTAGCCCCCCTATAAATATAAGGCTATTATTGAATATTTGTGTTGGATGTTAAACCCTCTAGATCTAGAAGGTCATTTAGAATATTATACGTGGATAATGAAATTGGATTAAGATGAGATCGTGGATTTTTGTGTCATATGTGTTCATGGATCTCACCAATGATGAAAAAATAGAATAATAATTATCATAGATTAATCCAAACCCCATGTAGTATATTTATTTTCAATTTTTTTACATTTTTCATTTCTCAGTCTATCATGGATATATACCCTGAAAATAGTTGATTTGTTCATTAATAGTATATATAAGTGAGATTCATTAATTTTCACATTTTTACCATTATCCATTTCATATTTCTATTTTTATTAAAAATAATTTATGACTAACAAATAATGTATGTGGTTTTTTTCTCACTTTTTATGGATTTGGAATTTGTCACCATGTTCATTGGATATTCATCATGGGAAATTTATTTGTCCTATGGTTTAAATAATATCAATTATTTTATTATTTTTTAACCATTATTATACCCAACCTATTGATAACATAGGGGGGTCTTGTGATCGAGACTATGATTGTGGTGTGATGATGATAGAGGATGATCAACGGTAGATCAGAATATAATTTTTGAGTCAAACTTTCCCAATTATGGCGCATGGTGACCGATGGATCAAATATGGTGGTTTCTATGTATATCTGACCAACTATCCATACAATTGGTAATGTAATGGTCCAAAAAACTCATGAACAATGATTTACTATGATGGTGGTGTTTTTGATGCTATTGTGGGTGACACGGAAGAGGAAACATGGGTTCTAGAAAATCCATGGTTATATGGTGTGTAATTGGATGTTATATGGAATGTGGGGCCCCCCTTATGACGTTTTGGATCCCATAAGGAGATAAATATCACAAAATATGTCACAATATCACATTTCATGTAACCCATGTTAAATTATCAGTGTGTATCTCAAAGGATTACAAAGCAGGGGGAGGCCAAGTACACAAACATGTCCTTGTGTGAAAGGTAATGACAATGTGTACATTGGTTGGTACATGAGCTCAACCAGTGTTACATAAAAATATGAAAAAGGCATGGGAATGGTGTCTTGTGTTATATTTTTATGTGTAAAACTGCAACATGAAATGTATGTTGTGATTAACATGAAATATGTGGGAGTCCCACATGGGGAAGGACATTGGTTGTATGGCCATGTTTTACACCACCATTACATGCCATGTACCCCCTTTGAGGGTATTGGTATCCCTCTATTTCTTCAATATAGACCATTAATGGTTGGCTATGTTCTCATGGTCTATTAAAATTTGGGTACACTATGTTATTACATCCAAATCAACAAATTTTGATCCTATCTAGAGTATGAGTCTGAGATAGATTTTATGGTCTTCCACTAGGATATTGGAGTATGATCCTCTATCATCGATATACAATAGGTTAGGATTTTGGATGAAATATTTAATAATTTACAAGGGAGTATATCCTAATCAAGTAGGATGTATTTGTAGTTTCTCATGTATTGATTTCAAATGTTTCCCTATATAGCAGGTTGATCTGGATTGGGTTCATGGTGTCCCTTAGTGGTCATGGGCGTGACCCCCTATCAATGTATCTAGATCTTATAAATATAGTGAGTGTTCTTGGTTAGGTCCCAATGATCTTGACCTCTTGGAAAAGTGTCTCCATTCATGTCATGGATCTTCAGGTGGATTCTCATAGAGAAATCATTGCATTGATAAGAAAAATGTGGCTGGAAGTTGGTTGTGACAACCTAACAGTGTACTGTCCATCCTTAGTATACTTATTTGTGTATATTATTATGATTTTTTTTATATAAATTAAATGTTATTACTATCATGGAATTTATTTAGAGTCTGTAGTGCATCCTTATTGGTATTGTTATACTCACCCTTCCACTTGATTTTCCATCATGTGTCAGATATTGTTAAGACAATGACCCATTTTACAATGTTCTGGGAGAACATAGAGTAGGTGGATTATTTCAATTGTTTTATATTTTAGTATTTAATGGGAATATATATGTGTTCTTGTGTACATGTATAGTAGTCTAATGCCTCCCATGTCTGTTATATGCCTACTCGGTGTCGGTCGCCAACCCTTGTTCTATTTAAAGAGGGATTAGGGTAGTCACGGGTCTGACCCCAGTGGGTCAGGTCCAGAGAATATTTCACCTCAACACTAGTAGGTATAATCTTCCCAATATATTCCCTACATCATCTATTTTAGTAAAAAACCTCTGTAATATTGGTAGGTATTCCTGAGATATATAAACCATCCCATTTAAGCCATGTGATAGAATAGAAGGTGAGAGGAGATATCAAAGTGGAATCAATAGAATTAGGTTATTCATTTCAGTTGTATTACTATTTTGGAAATGGAGAAATGATACTTATATGTTTTAGGGAATGGTAATGTGCATTACTGTAACCAACCCATGAATAGGGGAATTTTTATTGAAATGGTTAGGATTATTGTTTATGATGTTTGTTTGTAACAATTTATGTCATTTCACATTGGCTGATTTACATGTTTTGTGACATTTTTGTTTCATGATATTTTTAGTTGTGTCCCGATATTTCATGAGATGAGTATAAATGCATCATGTTATGAACATGAGGATAAATTTTTCCATTCAATATTTATGATAGGAACCTATTTATTCTGTGTGATAAATGATCCAATATGAACAATGATATTAAATACTTGTTGTAACTAATAGATAAAATAAAGGATTATTATTTCATTAGAATTTACTTGATAAGACATTTTTATCAATCCTATGAGAATTTGGTTCTTTTTTATCACTGCTTGATATTGAAATTGTTTTTTTCCATTGTTCTTTAGAGAGAGTTTTTATTTTATATAAAAAATCCTCATCATTATAATCGAATTATACCCCATGAGAGTTTTAATAAGAATGATTCTAACGGACATGAACTAGAAATCCCTAACAATACTAAGAATCATATTGATGTTTAGATTATAAATGATCCTAGTGTGTTATTTTATCCATGGAAAGGGAGGTTGTTTTCACCATGCCATTGATGTATGCGCTGATAATATTGTTTCTTCTCTAATATCAGCATACATTCATTGGGGAGAAAGTCCTCCAAGAAGCAGAGTAAATGGAAAATCCCTTCTAGACAATTCTCAAGCACCTTGAGAAACCCACATATGTGAATGAAAAGCATTATAAATACGTGCTTCTTCGACCATACAAGCATTGGTGGAATATTGTAGTAAAATCTACGAAGCAAGAGTAGTTTTCTTGGATTGAAATGAAGGTGATATTTCTATGTAACATAAATTCTGAAACATTGATAGATTTGATGGATCGTGAGTTTAATCGCATAATAATGGTAATAATTTTAGTTACAGACATGGATTTAAGCTTCAATAACTTGATTTTCATTGAAACATATTTAATAGTTGATGATATTTCAAGGGAGATGATTTATTATGATGGGATTACCTATAAAATTAGTTTAACATGTGAATGTTTTTTTATTAAGTATATTTTCACACATGATGATCTAGGGCCAACTCATTAAAGGGAATTTGAGAGAGGACTCATGTTGCTTCCATAATATTTTAGTACAAAGAACTAATATATATTATCTAATCAGTAAAAAGCACCATTATGACATTTGTCACAAATACAATAAAGGGAAGGGTGGTTAGGGTAGTGGGAATACATCTCAGAATTGTGTTCCATTGTAATTATATAAGTGTGTAATGTTTTCTAATAAGAGTTCTTATATTCTATACCCTTGTTTGAAGTGTTGTTATTGCGGTAGGTTGGTACACAAATAGTTGTTTTGTCAGGTCATGTAGTGGAAGAGTAGTGTTATAGGATCAAAACAGGTACCAATGTCGGGGAAGGGTACAACTACAACTTATTAGAATGATAGATATAGTTTTATTGGATGATGATGTTAAAGTAGGGGTCGTGGTACTCTAGTGCAGGAGTCGTAATACCATATAGATGGAACGACATAGGGTAATAAGACTTCATCATAGGGAATAAGGTAATCTAAGCTACTTGTTAGGATTTTTACTATAGCTTGTATTGATGGTGGACCATCTACCGTCATAGATATTATTATTGTATCATATATACTTTATTGTTTTTTTCATTACAAAAGTTAATCATATTCCATTATAGATATAAATTTTCCAATTGTATTGTGACTGGTTGTGGAATGATTTTAGGATTTATTGAACATTGATACACTACTGAGAGTGAGTTTATATAATATTAATAGATGTCAGGTATATTCTCATGAAATTGATGAATTCTATTTCTTTTGGGAATCATTTTATTTGAAATAAATGTTTCCAATTTTATCTTTGTTATGGTTTTGATAGTTATTTTCTAATCTCATAAAAACTATTACTAAATAAGAGTTACATTTATATCTTTACAAAGAGGTATCTAATTTACTAGGGTATGTTGGATCCTCATACTAGTCATACATGAAAAATTTATGGAATATTGGTTTAAATAATGGTACATATTTAAATCCTATTAGAATATTAATGTGTTATGTTGGTTGATAATTTTCCTCTAGTAATATATCATTTTTAGGAATAATTTCTTCATGATTTTTTCACCTGATCACCCAAGAGGGACATTGGTTCATGATCAAGTTGGTATTATGACTTGATCTGTTCTCTATTATACCTTATTGGTTGAAACTAGTAGATATTCATGAAATAAAAATTCAGTTAGATGAACATGATGAAAAGGGTTTCATATATTCTCTTATATCTCCCTTGCATTTCCTAATTCATTTTTATAGTAAGGCTCACTGGAAATTGTGCTTGTGTGTGAAATATCAATGATTTATCTAGATGAAGGGGATGAATCGGAATCACATTCAATAAATCAATGATCACATCGATCAAATTAGAGGTGAAATGGTTTTCTTACTCATATATTAGATATTTGGATACAACTAGTTTAGTGTGGGGCCGTTGAACATACCTTGGACATGTTTTAGGAGAAAGCATGGTCTGTATAATTTCTCAATGATGTTTTTTTGTTTGATGAATGCACCAGTGGTATACATGGCATCTATAAATATGATGTTTAATCATTTCCTAGATAATTTTAATATTGGGTTTTTCAATAATATCTTACTGTACTTATATTATGATGATGATAATTCCGTAATTCATTAATTATTACTGTGTACATTGAGATATAATTATAATTATGAAGATCTGTCCAAATTTTTTTATGGATTTGTTATGTTCACTTCAGGGGACATGACATCTCAGAGGATATAGTATCTACGTGTATAGAGAAAGTAGAACCCATGGTATCAAGGAATAATCCTATGAATTTATTCCAGAGGTAGTGATTTTTTTTTGTTTAGTAGGCTATTATTGTCATTTTATCTAGGACTCCCCCCATATAGAGACACTGATTTGTGGACTGACTGAGAAAATATTAATGTTTTTTTTGTTACATTCTTCTGAGATATATTTTGTACATATGATATTCAGACTCACCTCAACACAAATCCTCATCTTCTCTATGATGGGTACATTATATACTTTGTACTATAGAATATTTGATGTTGGAGATAGGGATGTAATATTAAAGGAGGATAGTGTGGTTACATATGGGTCCATAGACCAGATTACACATGAGGTAAATTATCCATGAAATGACTAAGAGTTGTCAAATTTAGTGTATTCCCTGTGATGATCGAGAAATTATCATTTGGGAAAGATGATTGTTGTTTAAATAGACCATAATATCCTCAAGAATATATTTTTTCAATGGGACATAAACATTCCTTAGAAAGGGTGGGTAGAGTATTTGAAAAATATTGACATCCATTTGGCTTGTAAACAAAGAAAAGGTAGCATCTCTAATTATTCCATAACACATAAGACTCCAAAAGAGGATTTTCATGAGGCTTTTGAAAAGTGGTAAATTATGGAGCTCTTTTTATACATGAATTTTAATGATTAGGAGTCCTAGGGATATGTATGTTAAAATTTATCATTGAATATATCCACTCATCTAATTCATATCATGAAATAGTAGTTACCTAATATCGAGGGATTCTCTCTGAGATAAATCTTATGTAGTAGAGATCCACTAATTGGATGGACTTTTGGTAGTGTAAATATTTTTATTATCCTTGGATATGTATGAGTTACAATGGGATTGAGCAAGGATCATTGTTTTGAATCGTGATCCTCATGTGATATCTAGATTCTAGAAGGGTCTTCATAAGGCCATGGGATAAATGGTTCTTTGATGTACAACATATCCTTCTCAGACCGTCTTTTAATCCAAAAAGAATATTCAAATTCAAAATGATATATTATGACCATGTGTTTTGTGTTTCATTGGTTCACAAGGGAAACCAAGGGAAACCATAGAGTTCATATATAAAAAATAATTCTAGTCATCGATTCAAATAGAACCATCGGAGGCATTATATGTTATTTCATTATATTTTCATCTTTGTTTATCTGATGAAGGTGAGTTAGATCATGTTGGTCATAGTCTCATGTTGTATACAAATAAACATGTATATTTATTAGATAATGTTGGTGACTCTAAAGAACAAGAGATGATCATAATCTAACAATCATATACGACCTCTTAAATTTTAGGTGGGTCATCATATTTTATTTGGGAAGTTTTCTAGGTTGGGTAAATTTCATTTTGGGAAAAAATCAAAAGCTCTCACCCGTGTTTGTAGGGCCATTCAAGATAGTAGAAAGGTCTAGTCTAGTGGGGTGATAATTCTATGTAGAGACCCAAATCTTGAAGAACATGGACATTACCATACTTTTGTGGAATACTTAATACATAACAAAAACAGACACCAAAGGACCATAATAGTTTAGTGTCTTTGGAAACTCAGAAAAATAATCTTCTAATCATGGTGAAAGATCTTCAATATCTCCCATAAATATCTTCCCCTATTGTTTTCATTCCTAAAACCATTATTTATATCCTAGGGATAATAAAACATAAAAATGGTGAGCTCAAATTCTATGTAAGGGTAAACATATATAACATAAAACAATCCATAAACATTTGAATGCAAAAACATGAACATAAAATATAAACATCAAAATCAAGAGCAATGACATAAATCTTTGGAGTACGTAAGGAATATATCCTAAAAGAACCTCAATCAAGATAAAATATAATGGTAATAAAACATATAATTGTGGAAAACTATTAAGTCCATGATATGATTTCCATAGTATCCAATTCATTACTGCCAAGACCATCTTAGTGGACAAAGTCCAATTCTAAATCGAGTTCACTCCTCGTTCCAGTCCTGTATCACTTAACCAGATTAATTTCCCATTCCAGCCATGTCTATCTCATAAGATATAAATCTTTTCCCAAATATAGTTCCCACCCATCTCATAATTAAATCATTCTTACTTGTGCCACAACATAAACATTAACCATTCATCTTAACCCAAAGAATAAAAATACGTTTCATAAACATCATCTCATCATAACATAATCCATATAAAAAATGGATATCATTTAATCATATGAAAATTGGAACCATGTAAATCATATAGACATTGTACTTGAAATATAAAAATATGAAATAATTACATCTTGGATGGAAATTTCTTTTCATAAAACACTTGAAATGGATTCTTGAGGAAAATATACATTCTTCTTCAAAATCATTTTTTTTACAAAATGCCATTAAATTTTAAAAGAAGAGGATTATGTTGAAAATAGTCATGATGTATTATATAGAAAGCTTATTTAAAATAAGGAGTTATGATACTATAAAAATATGTTCATGACGTATTAGTTAAAAAACATTATTCTCGTACATTTATCAGAATAGTGAAAAAGTACCTCATATAGTAAACAAAATAATCATTCCTTCCATACGATGCCGTAAAAGTAAATAAAGGTAAAAATTAATATAAACATACATTGATGAAAATTAAACATTTTTTGAATTTTTTTTAGAACAAATGGAAATGGATAATAAACATAAATCCAGTAAAAACTTACGATTAAACAATCTCAGATAAGAATGTGATTAGAATAATTATCCATTACCTTATGTCTGATATGCTTCGAATATATCCGAACCTCATGTATAATGATTTAAATAATTTCATTGACTTATTACAGAATAATATTAATTTTTATGATATCATATATGGTTCACTTATGACTTTATATTACCCGTTCTTTTGTAAATTCAATGTTAAAGAAGCATTTTGGTAAAATCGTTTCATTTATCGTACGTGTTTCAAATTTTAGTTCTTCATATTATTACTTATATCCTAATTTACCTAATTGCAGAATTTAAAACATGATTTATATATTATATATATTAAGAATATACGTATATATAATAGATCTATAACTGGAAATAAATACACCGTTCATGGAGATGGTAGGCCGTATGTACGCATGAACGCTGTTTTTCGTTTCCTTATTGAATTGAATGGAATTAAGTACATGACATATATATATATATATATACATAAATCCAGAAGATTTATCATGTCATATATTTCATTATTATTCATTATATATACTTTATAATCATTCTTGTGTGGATAACATGGAGAATGAATCTCATCGCGTTGTGGAGATGGTAATCCGTACGTACGCACGAGCGATGATATATTTTCTATAATTATTTAATTGAATTTTAGTGGATGATATAATATCATAGAATCCTTATGATGTTATCATAACTATATATAGTTATTATTTACACCATTATACCCATCCATGTAAGGTGGTGGTGGAAAAACAGATTACACAATGACATGGAGACAGTATTCTGTACGTACGCACGTGCGATTATTCAATTTTCCATAGGATGGATAGAAGGTGAAATAGGGTTGTTTAATATTTATAATAACATATCTGTATATGAGTTATACTTATGTTATTAATTTATTATGAAACAAATAAATAAAAAGATGTTGAAGAAGAAAGAATGATGAATGAATCGGTAGAAGAGACTACCTCTTCGTTGACTCACCTCCTTTAAACTTCTTATTAGGTCACTATAGTTGGTCTTTTGAGAAGACCAGTACCACTATGATATAACTAGCACTGTTTAGAAGAGGAATTATCATGGTTTGGTCATTCCTAAAGGCTCAAAAGGGTGTGATGATAAGAGGGAAGGGGTTCCCTTTTTATAAGGGGATAGAGGGGCACCTTTGGAAAAACATAAAATATTATATTATAATAAAGTCATATTCGGTTTATAATAGCTCCAAATTGATATATTTAGAAGATAATGTGGGGATGGGTCTAAATACTCTCAACCAAGATGGTTTTAGACAAGTTTAGGTTACTATTTTAACCTAATCATTTAGATTTAACTCTAAGTTAAATAATTTAACTTTTACCATGTCTTCTTGTTTTCTTACACTATATGGTTAATAAACATACTATAACAAGCCAAACGAATCCCAAGTGGATCATTATTAATATATATATCCTTATATAAGTCATTTGGGTGATCCTCATATTTTTTGGAATATAATAACAGTTAATAATATAATATTTGTTTTAAAATCTATTTTATGTCAATTTTGACACGATTTAGTAATTAATTTTTTTGAAACAAATAAAAGCATTATTAGTTTTAAAAAAGTTAATTAAATCAATAATAACATGTCATATTAACCTATAAAATTAGGTTATTTCATTAAAAGTCTCAATTTACATTTATATGGGTATTTATAATATCAATTATTTTAATATTTTATTATATTGGTAATTACGGCATCTCCATTGTGTCAAAAAAATTTAAATGATTTAATGTCTAAAAATTATAAATAAAATACCATAATGTATGAAATATTTTTAACTTTATGATTTATGTAAATTTTCTAATTCTCCTAGGAGGTGGATAAAAGACGTTGAAAAGTAAAAAAAATATTTTATATATCCAATATCATTATAAAATGACTCAAATGAATTACATTGAACTTATATAAGTATTATGTATCATTTTTGACCTAAAAAAATATAAATAAAATAAATAATTATTTAAATAAAAGGTGGGGTTTTAAATAGTAAACTAGTGTTTTCACTATTCATCAATAATTGAAAGTTTTCAGAAAAATAAATAATATTCACCCGAGGTTAATTTCGATATTCCGAATTCATAAATAATTTCTATTTTTCCAAATTCGAAACATAGAGGTGGAATTAATCAATTTTAACATTAATTGTCGTTATCAAAACAAATAGCGTGTTTTTAAGAAACAATAACTATCAAAAGATCGACACTTGTTCATGTCCAATTTCAAAGTGAAATTAATTTCAATGACCAAAACTGGATTAAATGGTAAAAATATATTCTAATTACACATTAAATAAATTAAAAAGATAATATAACCATATAAATTATTGCAATGAAAAAATTTGTTTTTAATTAAAATATAGCGTGTTTTTACTATTCATTAAAATTTGAAAGTTAGCAGAATAATATGAAAAATTTATCCAAATTAAATTTTAATATCCTGATTCCGAGGAATAATTTTATTTTTTCAAATTTATCTTATAAACATTTCAAAAACTATATTTAATGTGGGTGCGCCATCAAAAGGCGCAAAAACTGTATTTTTTTAAAAATACTTATTTTACCCAAAAAATTAGTTTGTTCTCATACCATGTTCTCGAAAACATGTAAGATGAATAATAATATTATAAAATTCAAATTTAGTTGATAATATTAATAATTACTAGTTCATAATAATATTATAACCATAAATCGTTGTTTAGTTAAACATGGCATTGCATACAACACACACTATCGAGGATGGTTTTGATTGTTTGTAATTCAATCCAAGTCAGGGTTTCAGGTTGTGCAAGACTCATTCGTTGTTTTGTAAAACATAATCCAACCATATTTCATTTATAAATTGAATATATATATATATATATACACACTCAATGTTGCGTAGAATAACTACTCTCAAACGAACTTGAAATTGTGTGTAACATGATCCAAGAATAGTGTTGCGTATACTAAAAGCTAACATATTGTTGTGTATATTACAAGTTAATATTGGTTTACCATACAACAGAAGATATAAAAAATTTAATTTATCTCATAAAATCTCGAGGTGTTACATTCTACCCCCCATAAATTGAATTTAACCCTCAAAATTCATTGTGGTAATAAAAGATGTACTACTTGATAGTTTATTTCATAGAATCCCACAACTTAAAAAGTAATACTAAAACATCATTTTAAAAAGGGAAGTTAGAATCATAATAGTCACCCAATGTAACACAACATTGGGTTTCTACATAGGACAACATGGGTGAAAATATGGATATGGAAGAGAAATATAACCATCAACTTCTGATGAAGAGTGGTAGAAGACATGGATATAAAAAATCCAACAATCACAAAGTCATAAATTTTTGATGATCTAAGGTACCATCTAATTCGTCATATATAAGGGCACTTGGACAGCATTTTTAATTTTCATGATCATTTCCATAAAGTTGAAGAAATTGGAATTAGAAAAAATATTTTCTTGATTTTGGTAAAATCTCATCATTGGTAGTTCATTGGACAATTTCCACTTCATCACTTAAAGAAAATAAGTTGAGTTTGTCATTCGTGAAGTGTTAATAGATCATGTGATAGAATGATGGTTCATTCCATCTATCTTAAACAAGAGGTTAGAAAAAGTAATAAAAAATACACAAGTCCATCTATAGTGAGGTTAATCATATATGGTCCATGAAATGGACTTATTATTAAAATATAATACTACTTAATATAATAAAACTAGTTTCTAAAAACCAGGGACTTCTTGTAAGACAGTTGTATGCGATAAAAGCCTGTTGCACTTTAGTTGTGTGTTCGATTCCCACAGCCTTGTCCGACGCGACGGGTTGTCGCTCATCCTATGGGTTGTCATTTTTATAAATCTATACTATTATAACATTCCAAAAATAATATCGAAATACATTTTCTATCCTTAAATAATACTATCTGATGTTCAACATAATCCATTCCAATATTTAGGCTTATCCAAAATACATATGTCTAATCTCATAGTACAAAGAAAATGATTACTTGAAATGTCACATAACAAGAATGTGAATACCATCATTTATCCCCCATATATCATAAGATATATCTTGTTTGTCACATTCCAAACATGTGATAACATTAATCATGTATTCTCTTGAAAAAAATGAATATTCATTGAACCATAGTGAAACAATGAATGCTGTCAAAAGTTAACTCTTTCCACATTCCAAAATCCAAAAACTTCTATATACTCAAACCATGATATCACTTAATCTTTATATCAATCATGAGCTCATGAATACTATCAAATAATTCATTTTCTGCTTATCCCTTCATTCTGCGCATATCATCTGCTTTCCAAAATATTTGAATCACTTTTCATGGATACTGGTACCATATTCTTATAGAAAACCACAATGTACCAATATGCAGATATTTCAATATACTATAAAAGTACCTCAAAAACATTATTCTGGAATTACAATACATAAGCCCTTCAGCCCATCCTCATCAAAGATTGGCATGCAATAGGTCCTTCCACTATTTAAAAGTAACTTTTTAGGTCAGGGCATTGGGTTGGGTAAAGCCCATGTTCTCCATAGATAAGAAATTGGATTCCATAACAGTCTGTCACTCTATGACCCTTTTCTCCACATAAATAACATCTTCCCCTCCATTTGAGGTATTCCTCAGGGTTCTACTTCCCTTCTTAAGAAATATCAATCTTCCTTTCTCTATGCTCCTCACTATGCGAACATGAATAAAATTACATCTTCCTATTATTTGATGACTTAGGAATATGACTAAAGTTCACCATGTTAATCATATATCGAGATGACTGATTTAGAATAATCACATTATCTTTCTCTCCAGGAGTTTCAAAATTTCGTTGATCATAGCCACCAATTTTTCCATTGAAATCAATGTTAACTAAATTCATTCTTTTTCCCTCCATTGACTAAGACCAGAAACCATAGTGTAAGAAACAGTTAAAATAATGAGGAACCGCATAATCATAAAAATTCACTTATAGGAGGTCTAACTTATATAAAATTCTTTAATTCATGAAACCATAGGTTTAACCTAGGTTATTCATGATCATCAACATAATTCTAGGACTCTAACCTATATGTATACTTATCCTTAGGGAAATCGCTAGACATACCTTAAAAATATCTCAAGGGCTTTCACTAAATTTTTTTCATCCTAGTTTCAAAATGTTAACTAAACCTCCCTTTGATACCAACTGTAGAGACCCGAAGCTTGATGTACATGGACATTACATTACATTTTCAGAATACGTAATACATAACAAATATAGACACCAAAGGACCGTAATAGTTTAGTGTCTTTGGAAACTCAGAAAAAAAATATTCTAATCATGTTGAAAGATTTTCAACATCTCCCATAAAGATATTCCACTTTTGTTTTCTTACCTAAAAATATTATTTATATCCTAGGGAAAAGAAAACATAAAAATAGTGAGCTCAAATGCTCAGTAAGGGTAAACAAAGAGAACATAAAACAATCCATAAACATTTTAATGCAAAAACATGAACATAAAATGTAAACATCAAAATCATGAGCAATGACAAAAAGCTTGGATGTTCGTAAGAAATATATCATAAAATAACACAAATCATGATAAAATTGCATGGGAATAAAAAAAATAATTATGGAAAACCATTAAGAACATGATATTATTTCCATAGTAGAGAATGCATTTCTACCAATACCATCTTACTGGACAAAGACCCTTTCTGAATCGGGTTCACTCCACGTTCTAGTCTTGTATCTCTGAACCGGATTAACATACCGTTCCAACCATGTATATCTAATTTGATATAAATATTTAACCAATGTATTGGAGGGAGTTATAGGTCCCACCCATCACATAATTAAATCTTTCTTACTTTTTTCACAACAGAAACATAAACCATTTATCATAACCCAAAGAATAAAAATGTGTTTCATAAATATCATCCCATCATAACATAATTCAAATAAAAAATGGATATATTTTAATCATAAGAAAAGTTGAACCATGTAAATCATAGAGACATTATAATTGAAACATACACATATGAAATAATGTCATCTTGGATGGAAATTTATTTTTATAAAACACTTGAAATGGATTCTTGAGGAAAATATCGTTTCTTCTTCAAAATCATTTTGTTTTTACAAAATGCCATGAAATTTTCAATAAAAAGAATTTTGTGGAAAATATTCATGAAATATTGTATATTATGATTCTTGAAAATAAAGAGTTATGAAACCATAAAAATCCATTCATGTCGTATATGTTAAAAAACATTCTTCTCGTACATTTGTCAGAAAAGTCAAATATTACCTCGCATGGTAAAAAAAAGAAATATTCCTTCCATACGATGTGGTAAAAGTAAAAAATGTAAAAATTACTTTATATATACATGGATGAAAGGTATAAATTTTATGAAAACATTTTGAGAAAATATGGACATATATAATATACATAACCCCAATAAATACTTAAGAATAAACAGTCTCGGATAAGAATGAGATTGGAATAATTATACCTTCCCTTATGTATGATATGATTTGTATGTATCCGAAACTCTTGTATGATGATTTAAATAATGTCATTGACTTATTACAGAATCATATTAATTGTTATGATATCATATATGGTTCACTTATAACTTTATATTACCCGTTCTTTTGTAAATTCCATGTTAAAGCTGTGTTTTGGTAAAATCGTTTCATTTATCATTCGTGTTTCGACTTATTGTTCTTGATATTATTAATTATATACTGATTTAATTAATTCCAGAATTTAAAACATTATTTATATATAATATATATTCCTAATATACATATATATAATATATCGATAAATGGAAAGAAATACATTGTTCCTAGAGATGGTAGGACGGACGTACGCATGATCGCTGTTTTTTGTTTTCTTATTAAATAGAATTGAATTAGGTAGATAAAATATATATATATATACACATATATCCAGTAGATTTATATTCTCATATATTTCATTATTATTCTTTATATATACTTTATAATCATTCATGAGTGGTTAACCTGGAGAATGAATCTCATCGCGTCGTGGAGACGGTAATCCGTACGTACACACGAGCGATGATATCGTTCCCATAATTATTGAATTTAATTTTATTGGATGATATAATATCTTAGAATATGTATGATGTTATAATAACAATATATAGATATTCTTTACACCATTATACCCATCCAAGTAAGCTGGTGGTGGAAAAACAGATTACACCACGGCTTGGAGACGGTATTCCGTAAGTACGCACACGGGGTGATTTCATTTTCTGTAAGATGGATAGAAGGTGAGATAGGGTTATTTCATAGTTATAATATAATATCAGTATATAAGTGAAACTTATGTTATTAATTTATTATGAAACAAGTATATAAGAAGAAGTTCAAGAAGAAGGAATCATGAAAGAATCGGTAGAAGAGATTACCTCTTCTATGACGCACCTCCTTTAAACTTCTTCTTAGTGGACTAGAGTTGGTCTTTTGAGAAGACCAGAACCACTATGATATAAATATAGAGGTTGAGAAGAGAAACAGGCAGGGTTTTTCCGAGCTACAAGGCACAAAAGGGTGTGAAGTGAAGAGGGAAGGGGTGCCCTTTTTATAAGGGAGGAGTGGGGCACCTTTGGAAAAACATAAAATATTATTTTATAATAAATTCATATTCGGTTTATAATAGCTCCAAAATGATATATTTCGAAGATAAAGTGTGGATGGGTCGAAATCCTCTCAACCAATTGGATTTAGACATGTTTATATTACTATTGTTAGCTTATCATTTAGATTTAACTCTAAGTTAAATAATTTAACTTATACCGTGTCTTCTTGTTTTCCTACACTATATAGTTAATAAACATACTATAACAATCCAAAAAAACCCCAAGTGGTTCATTATTAATATATATAACTTTATCTAAGTCATTTGGCCGAACCTTAGATTTTTGTGAATATAATAATAATTAATTATATAATATTTGTTTTAAAAACTATTTTATGTAAATTTTAACACTATTTGGAAATTGATTATTATGAAAATAATAACAGCATGATTAGTTCTAAAAACTTTTATTAAATCAATAATAACATGTCATATTAACCTAAAAAATAGTTTAATTCATAAAAAGTCTCAAATTACATTTATTTGGGTGTTAATAATATCAATTATTTTAACATTTTGTTATTTAGGTAATTACTGCATCTCCATTGTGTGAAAAATAAATTACATTGTTTAATGTCTAAAAATTATAAATAAAATAAAACTAGGTAGGAAATATTTTTTGATGTCTAATTAATATTTTTAGTCGAATTTATCTTATGTATAACCCTATATTAATATTTTTTTATTTATTAATCATTGATTATAACTATTTTAACCGTTCTTTAAATAACTTAATATTAATTGTCATAATCTAATCCAAGTAGACCTAAATGGTCATATTTTATTCATAAGGTTATTTTATTTCTAATTACACATATCCAATAGAATTACGACATGTGTTAGGGTAAAAATAATATCATTTTTACCCATAATTACACTATTTTACTTTTAATCGTGGTATATAAAAGTAAAAAAGTTACTATTCACCAAAAATTATTCTAATCTTATTGAACCACATTTTACTACTTGATATTAACCGTGTCTCTCGGACTTTCGAAATTCCACTCACAGAAGCTGTAAAATTATGTTTTTTGTAAATTTTCAAATTCTAGGAGGTGGGTAAAACACGGTGAATGTTCAATAAAATTTTAATATCACTAAAATCATTATAAAATGACTCAAATTAATTAAATTGAACTTATATATGTATTATCTATCAATTTTGACCTAAAATAAATTTATATAAAATAAATAATTATTTAAACAAAAAGTCAATTTTTAAATAGTAACATAGTGTTTTCACTATTCATCAAAAATTGAATGTTTTCAGAAAAACACCAAAAATTCACCGTGGGATAATTACGATATTTAAAATTCAAAAATGATTTATATATTTCTAAAGTCAAAACATAGATATGGAAATAATTAATTTTATAATTAATTCTTGTTACCAAAATAAATAGCGTGTTTTTAAGAAACAATAACTATCGAAAGATCGACACTTGTTTATGGACAACTTCAAAGTGAAATTAATTCCAATGAACAAAATTGGATTAAATGGTAAAAATATATTATAATTAAACTTTAAAACCAATTAAAAAGATAATATAACCATATAAATTATTGCAATTAAAAAAGTTGTTTTCAATTAAAATATAGTGTGTTTTTACTGTTCATTAAAATATGAAAGTTATCAAAATAATATGTAAAATTTATCAAAATTAAATTTTAATATCCTGATTCCAAGGAATAATTTTATTTTTTCAAATTGAACTTATAAACATGTCAATAACGAGATTAAATGTGGGTGGGCCATTAAAATTCGGAAAAACTAAATTTTTTTAAAAATACTTATTTTAATCGAAAAATTTAGTTTGTTCTTATATCATGTTCTAGAAAATTTGTAAGATGAATAATAATATTATAAAATTCAAATTTTAGTTGATACTATTAACAACGTCTAGTTCATAATAATATTATAACCACATATCATTGTTTAGTTAAACATGGTATTGCGTACAATACACGCTATCGAGAAAGGTTGTGATTGGGTGTAATGCAAGCCCAGTCAGGGTTGTGGGTTGTGCAAGACTCCTTCGTTGTTTCGTATAACAGAACCCACCCATATTTTATTTATACATTGAATATATATATATATACTCAATGTTGCGTAGAATAACTACTATCAATCAAATTTGAAATTGTGTGTAACATGATCCAAGAATAGTGTTGCGTATAATCAAGCTAACACGGTGTTGCATATAGTGTAAGGTAATCATGGTGTAGCATACAACATAAGATATGAAAAAATAATATATCTCATAAAATCTCTGGGATTATATTCTCCATCCATAGTGTTAGTGTACCATGCATGTCTTGTTTTATATATCAAATCTTCAGGGATACCAACAAAATCCTTCTCATGTGGTAGACATTAGTGAATTCTATCTTGGGGTAGAAAATTCATATTTGGATCATCTGATAGGAATTATAGACTATAGTCAGAATTATGTTTGGGTAAGCCACATACCTCTACTTCGAGTGCAGTGGAGGCATGCACATTTTAAATCAGTGTCCTTGGAGAAGGAATATAATATTTAAGAACAATATCTAGACTTAATCATTGAGAACCAATTTTTATTGTATGAGTCATTTATGGGTGAGTTGTATGGAGTGGTTATAAGATCCCATATTTTTAATTTTATATCCTTCCTTTTGTTCTTCATGAAATTATTTTAGTTTGTTTTACCATAATCATTACAACATGGTGATCGAGTCTCATTCATGGATGGAGAAAATTTTCGAGTGAAAATAAAATAATGTTAAGTGATATATTCCTTTGAGAATTAGTAGATTCATGGTAAAACAAATTAAGGTCATTAAAGTGATTTTCGTGGTTTGGATGCCCTCATAAGTGGTTCGAGTTGTTTTGTAGAATATGGAATGTGAACTATTCTCTATTAATTTCTACTTCATAAACATGTTATATGATATGAACATGTAATCGAAAAGATTCCATGAAATTATTCATAACATTAATGTTTACACACCATAGAACTAGTTCAATCATTGAAATGGTATGTCCGTGTTACTTTAACCAATGGAATTTTTTGTGTGTTATATTATGAATTAATAAATTCACATTGAGAATGTGTTACACATCATGAAATTATAAGGACCAATAGTTTTAAACAATTTGGTTCATATAATTTTATTTCATCTATTGTGAAACACCCTCTCTAGATCCCTTGGGTGACACCATATGACTTTAGATCCATTTATTCCATTCGAGATATATTATTCATATATTAAATACAGTGGGAGTTTTTTGTATTTTTTCGCATATCTTTCATTTATTCTATATTATTATAGCCTAATCTATTGTCCAATATTGATATGAGCTTTGAACCTGTGTGATCCAGGTTTCCCATAATCATATCCTTATTCAACATTATTCTATTCATTACTAATTGAGATTATTACATAAATTTCTAGTTAATGTTTTTTTGTGGTGTACTGATTCCCTAGGTTCTGTATCTATTAGTTTATGTTTTTGAACTATTCTATGATTGAGAAGACACAACACGCGTGTTTACTAATAGAGTAATGGGTGATGATATTTATGTATTAAAATAATATTTGGATTATTTTGGACCCAATTGTGTTTATACACTGCTTGTGGATACCCATAGGGTGATCCTACCATTGAATAACGATGAAATGGATAATTACATGAATATTTTTTTATCATGAGATGAGTCCTCATGTGAATATTTATGTCATATATTCACCATTGAAATTGGTATCCGTTATAATTGAATTATTGTTTATAATATGATATTAAAATGTTTTGGAAACTGGCACATAAATGACACATGATATAATTTTGTGAATGAATGGTTAATTGAAAGACAAATGGTAATTGGTTGAATTGACTATTATGGATTATTATATAATATTCTGTTATTTTACTCATTATGACTTGTATTGTTATTTATTCTGAGATGTTTATACTAAGGGATATGTCATGAGATTCTGAAATTATTATATAATGTTTTATGATGTGTGATGTGGAAATGATAGTATAAATGTTTATTCCATGTAATGATAAAATTATAATAGAAATGTATCTTCCTTTTATGCTAAAATTCTTGTGTAATGGTTTATTATCCCTTATTATGAATTTAATAAATAAATATCTTTTTACGGTGATGATGTAATGCTTATATGTCTAGGAATAGTTATTTTATTATTACATGCAATTGTGGTTATAGATTTAATTGTTCTGATGCATGATCAGATATATTTTAACACGCTGGTCAATCATTAAGATACTTATGTAGTGTTTATTGAATATGTAATACACAAATGTATCACAATATTTCATACACATAATATCAGACTGGTTTTTAGGATACGGTGTTGTCGAGTTACAATATTTTACTCACACCCTATTTATGCCACCATTTGGTTCCCAAGAATATTACATGGATACATATTCAAAAAACGGTAAGATGTGTTGTTTATTATTAATTCTGGTGAAGTGTTTTGGATAATATATATGGTACTGAAAAGGGGTTCTAGAATATGTTTTTATGTTAATTTTTTTTTCTTCATGTGTTTTTATCTATATTACATTGTGTTCTACATTTATCATCATTGGATCATAAAATTACATTATTATTTGTTTTACATGGTTAATGTTTAATATTCTACTTGTATAATGTACCCTTTCTCTTATTTTTTTACTCTAATATATGATTATTTTTTATGTAATAAAAATATGAAACATGGGTTATCATATCCCCACAATTTTATCCACTCCAACTATAGTGTTCCAAGATCTCGATGAATTTTCATTCCATTATGTAAACTCATTCTCGAGGACAAAAATAGTTTAGTGCCTTTGGAAAATAGAACACAATCATCATGTCAGTTGAACGATCATCAATGTTTTCCTTATATACGTTACCATGTATTACTCATACATGGAAAAAATATTCATAACCTGTGGAAAGGAAACATAAGAAATAGTGAGATCATATACTTATAAAGGGTGAATAAAGAAGATGTATAAGACGAACATTAACAGAAGTGTATGAGAACATGTGAATAACACATAAAGAACAAAACCTACATATAAATGATCATAATAATGATTAATGAAATAAATATTGGCATTTCATATGATTTTATTAATATTTAAACGAAATAAAATAATCCATGATAAAAAAATATAGCACATGACATATATTTTGGTAATAATAATAAGTATATATTTTATTACGTCAAGTCCATCCACTAAGACATTCATAACATGTTATTCATTGTATAAACAACCATTGTACATGATTTCATAATTTTATGACCACTTTTATAACCTCTTTTGAGGTTGGGATTAACACCAGTGTTCCATTCTTTTAGAAAGATAAATTTTTGGGTTGGACACACCACCATTCCCAGTGGAATCCTTTTCCTAGTAGTGGAGTGGGTTCACTTCACAAAGCATCATACTGGACATCATCCTTTAATAAATCGATTTCACTCCTTTTTCCAACAATGTATTACCTAATGTTGGTTCACTCCCTATTCTAAAAATTCTTATATCATGATATATATAAATATTTACCCAATACAATTGAGTAGGATATAGGTCCACCAAATCTCTTAGTGAAAACTATACATATGTGTGACTCAACCTCATAAACATTAATCGTACTATAACCAATGAAATTAAATTGTTATCTTAACTATCGCATCATATCATAACCTATAAAAAATAGATAGTATTAATAATCATTCCTTCAAATCATAGCTAGTTAAAATAATTGGGTTTCAGAAGAGTTTTATGATGATATATCTAATATAAGATAAATAGTTTTTACAATGAATGGATTATATTAATCTTGAACCATTCAATTAAATAATAAGAATGGTTTCCATTAATCGTCTCCCTAGTAAAGCATAAATTATATCCAATTATATCATCTTATATATAGAATCATTTTGAATGATCACATTTATTTTTTCATAAAGGAAAATAAACATTCTTTGAAAAAACATTTTTAATTAATAAAACATTTTGAGATTCCTTTTTTATTAAAACGACATTATATAGTAATATTTTAATCATCCAAAATAATTTAAAACATTTATTGTTGATATTTCACCTTCCACTTTGGAAATGTATTTTAAAAAATAGAACATTTTTATATCTGTTTTCTTCGAAAATAACCATGATAACTCATAATGAAATTATTGAAAACCATTTTATACATAATAACGTGAAAAACTCAACACCCATTTCAATGAAAAATTTCCTAAAATATTATATGATACATATTCAAAAGATTTTTAGAAAACATTGTCTTCAAGGAACTAATATTTCTAACCAAATAGATAAATAAAGTCATATTTTCTTAAAAATGCTTTATTATTTATATTAATTACAAAAGAGTAAAAATAATTGTACCAGTAATATAATATACTATGAATACTTTTTATATAATATAATTAATGAGAATTATTCCTTGGTGGATACTTATATTTTATCATTAGATACTTGATCATAAATAATATCAATAAATGGTGAGATTGTAACATAAAACACTTACTACATTGGTAATATTGAAGCCCATGCCCCAGGAAAGAATATCAAAAAATGGATAATTAAATATCATGAGGGAGAATAATTTCATGATTTTACATGTAAATTTTTTTATATATTATCCCAGTGAAAGAATATTTGTGCATAATACAACATACATCACAATTATTGAATATTGGGAGAAAAATCTCTTACTGATTTGGAAACATTTGAATAGTACACTACATGAAAGGAAGATACTCAAAATGGATACATTATTACCCATAATTTTAGGTATAATAATTTTATTAGACATTTATTAGTGTTATATACAACATATAAATTATATAAGTGGGGAATCAGACATGTGTCTCATATAATTAAATTAGTGAGATGAAAATCCCTTACTGTTTGAGTATCATTTGAATCATGAGACACATGAATGAATAACATAATATAAATCCATTATTATAATTAAATAAATTAAATTCATGATCTAAAATTTCATAGAACAACATATACACCACAAAAAATAAATGAGTGGTTAATATGGTATAAGTCTAACAGAAATAAATGCAGGAATTGAAATCCCCCATCCATAAGTCATGAATCCCATCAAACATATTAAAACATAATATATAATAAATATATTTAAATTATAACTCAATAATATTAAAATATTCACATATATATATATATCACTATTTATGATTTAATTATGACATTATATTGCCTATTTATTGAATATTCCAAGTTAAATTTATGTTTTAGGTAATTAATCCTTTATTTTTCATAAATGTTTTAAAATGTTATTGAGGATACTCATACATTAATAATTATTTAATAATATTAAAATATATAAAAAATAAATAAATAACATATATATTCATTATATATGTATTTATTATAATATATAAAATATTGATAGAGGAAATTCAATACAACATTTATAGAGATGGTAGGTCATAGTTATACATGAACAATATTATTATTTTCCTATATCATTCCAGGAAATAAAATTATATGTTATATTATCACAAAAATAATCATATTTATATCATATATATCACAAATTTATATTAAACAAATTCTTCAATACATTCAATTTATAAAGTGAATGAATCACCACACTTCGCGAGGTGGTAGTTCATCACACACATGAAAGAGGTTATTGTATTCCCACAAATTAAAACAATGAATTTAAGTGTTATGTAATAATTAGGTAATTTTAATTAATAAAAAATACATTATATATCATATATAAACATTATTTACATCATTATTCTAAACCATTAAAGGTGGTAATAGAAAAAATAACGACATAGTTTTTGGAGGTGGTAGTCCCCCATACACAAGAACAATGCTTTCAGAACCCATTTCATGGATGTGTGTGAATTTATCGGTCGTCCATATTTAAATGGAAAAATAAATTTATATTTAAAATACTTATTTTATGGTAAAATATTGATATAAAAATAATATTATGGGTTTTAGGAAGATATAAAAAATGGTAATTTATGGAAATTACCTCTTCTTTTGGTATCTCATTCTTTGTTTTCACTAAATGAATTACTTACATGGGTTTATTCCAAATGTGAGGCCACTATGATGATAATATGGAATATTATTGGTTATTTTTATAGGATTTTTTGATTTAAATTTCAATATATGTGTGACTAATGTGAGATATAGAATGCAATTGTATAATTGAGGAGGGTGGCATTATTGTAAATATTCAAAATTATTTTCTATTGGGAGGTCAAAATTACCAAATGTTATACTATTTATGATAATTAAATGTTATAGGGGATTATATGTTATATACATATCTAAAAACACACATAAAAACATGTTTTAAATATTGTGTCCTTGCCACTTAATTTTCATTAGTTTTCTATTTTTAGCATTATGGTAACTTTTTTGAAAACCTATGTAATTAATCTTTACTACTTAATTAAAGAAACTATGATCATATATTTTATACCCAAGGATTATAAATATGATATCTGTTTTATAAAACAAAAAACCGTGGTGTTTTTAGAAATTAATCTTAACATAAGTGTAGGTAACATGAAAAAGCACAACATTAACTTTAACCGCACCAATAATGAGTTTTAAAATTTATTGGCCTTTATTTTCAGTAAAATAAAAAAAAATTGTCCATAATAGACTATTTTTTTATTGTTAATAAAACATTACTTTGAATAATATAGTATTTTTAGTACTTTTATGTAAATTAATACAATAAAATTTATTATAAAATATCATTAATGTCATTCTTGAAATAATTTATTTAAATGAATTTACAAATATCTTGAAAATGTTGACATTGAAATATATTATTTTCCAAATTTTATTATAGGGTATATTAATCTAATAAAATAATATATTGTAATAATTACTTCAATTTACATAACATCCAATGCATTTTGTATCATTTGATTTGTTAAATTAATAACTAAATTAGTCATGTATTGGGGTTTATTAAGAATTAAATGTACTTATTTCATATCTTATGTAATAAAAGAGTTTATCATGATATAAAAAAATTATTTTTCTTCTATACTAATATACTCTATCTTATTTTTCATTTTCCCTATTCCAAATCATTATAAAAATTAAAATGGAGAAAGGTATATCTTTTCATTTTTGTTTCATAACATATTATGTGGGTCAGATTCAAATAATAGTATCCCATAAACTCAAAATGTCATATTATAAGGTCTTAATAGTCTATGATTTATATAAATTGGGGTTTAAAAATGTTTTTGGTCTTTATAATATCATTAATCTATGTTAAATGACTATGTATACTAGTTTTCTTTTTAATTAATATAAACTACTTTAACATTTTCAACTAGTAATTATGGTATAAATTTATGTTCGCCATATTATACTATTTAGATTAAACTTATTCAAATTATGGGATCCATTTTATGAATTTTAAATAACATTAATTGATTAATTTAATTTAATCATTATCTTACACACATGATAAGAAAGGGGTTTCTAATGAGAAAAATGGAAAATGTTTATAATAATATTATATCATATTTCAATATGAAATTGATTAAAATGAAAAAAATGAATTAATTTATATAAAATTAATATAATAATACTTTATATAAAATTTTATATAAAATTTAACAATATAAATAATATGAAAAAACGATGTCTTCGATTATAATTTAGTATTTTTCACTACTCGTTAAAAAATGAAACTTCTCAGACATATACCAAATATTAACTCATTGATTATTTTGATAATTATATCTCAAAAATGAATTTAATTTTATATAAAAAAACTTAATTGTGTAAATATTTTATTTTATAATACGTGCACCAAGCCCAATTTACCCATCTTTTAGAAAAGATATAATTTTTCAGAAAACATTTATTTTTATTTTAAATGATTTATATTTTATTACTAATAAATTGATAACTAATATATATTTGAAAAATATATATTTTAAAAATTTATTTGATAATATTCATTCGAAAAATTCAAATGAATATTGAATAACATCCAAAATAAAAAATAATAATAGTATATTGTATTTCTGTAAAACTCAATATTGTGTGCAACACAATCCAAACATAGTGATTCATGAACTTCAATTTAATCACAGTTGTGTGTGTGTAGAACAATCATAACATGGAATTATATATAATTTAATATATACTATTTGTATCATGAAATGAAATACATCAAATATTTTTAATTTATTCATAAATAATAATTCATTAAAAATCATGGTGTTACATTCTTCCACCATTAAAATAAATTTCACCCTTGAAGTTTTTTTGGATGTTCAATGTTTTAATACTTTAATATTACATTCACATCATCCCATATCATAAATATTTATACTAAATATTATTTTAAAATTGGAAACATGGATATATAATTGTTACCCAATGTAACTCATATCTAGGATTCCGCATAAAAAACATTTGTTGGAAATGAAAACATGTACATAGACTAAAATAATAACCCCCAAATATTATTGGAGAGTGATAGAGATCATGGTTAAGAGAAATTTAATGATCAGGAATCCATAAACTATAGAGTATTTAAAATAGTAATTGATATTATAGTAACCTTGTATTTTAATACATGGATATTATATAATTTTAGATGAATATTCATTATATTAAAAATGTACATGCCCAAGGACAATAATAGTTTAGTGTCATTGGAATCACGGAAGACATTATTATAACGTGGTGATAATTTTTCAATGATTCTCAAAAGGATATTATTATTTAGTAATCCTATATAAAATCATTAATCATATCCTATGGAAAGGAAACATAATAAAGGATGAGCATAGATGCATAGTGGGTATAAATAAAGATATATATAATAATAACATGAACATAAGGCTATGATATGATGATACTAGCATTTGAATATCATACAATTCATAATAATGATCCTACACACGAGTCATGAAGTAATTGTTGTCAGATCATATAACAGTAATCATAAGGGATTCAAGATCATATTCCATGATATCATAAAATATTAAAAGGAAATAGAATTTTGGATGATATATAAACATATAAAAAGATTTTTATATTAGTAAAGGATCACATCCAAGGATATCTTAATGTAAGAAGTTCACTATCCAAACCATATTAGTAGTCAAGGATATGTCCCAATACAATCATAAAAGTAATGGTTTACTCTCAATAGAAAATTAGTAGCCACAATTCAATATGAATACCATCTTTGTAGAACAATTACCTTACCAAAATGGGTTTAAACCCCATTCTATCAATGTATATCTTATGTGATATAATTCATTACTCAATTTATTGAAAGGAGATATAGAGAACACCAATCGCATATGGAAATCATATATACGTGTGGAAAAAGATAATAAATCATTCCTAATATCATGACTCATAAAAAGATATGGTTTTCAATAACATAGAATCATAACCCATTAAATAATATTGGTATAATAAAAATTTCATAATATCATAACCTATGAAAAAGTGAAAGGATTCATAATAATTTTATCTTATAATAAACCATGAATGGTAGTAGGTTTCATAATATTTTTATCATGTTATAACTCATGGATGAGAATCTAGTTTCATAAAAATCATGTCATTTTATAATAAACCATTCAAATAAGGAATAATAATGGTGTCATAGGATTGTTTCTCCAGTAAATAAAAATGTATATCAAAGGATTTCATCATACATGGAGACAGATTTTGAAATATTACATACAATATTTGTTATGGAAAATAACCTTTCATATAAAAGTTTTTTTAAGAGATAATTTTTTTTTAAAATAATTTATTTTAAAAATACATTGAAAACGTATGACTTATCATTTGAAAATCATTTAATGTTATTCATGATAGAAATATTACATTACCATTTCAATGTATATTTTTAAAACATAAAACATATTGAAATCCATTTTCATTGAAAATAACATTGAATATATATTATAGAAACATTGAATACAATTTTAAGAAAAATATAAAACATAATATATTTTTAAAATTATTTTCTTTGAAAATGTGCTTAAATTTTCAATTTAAAAAATCAATTTTTTGAAAATTTTGTTTATTGAATGACATATATTTCCAATGGATGATAGAAATAAACCATCATTTTATTAAATTTTTTTAATATTATCATAAATAATAATGAAATTAATAATAGTACTATTACAGGATGATTTTTTGAATAAATATAAGAGTATAAATATCATGAGATTTCATGAGATACTTATCATAATATTTTATCATTTTAAGCATAATCATATGAAATCTTGGAAAATTATGAGATTGTACTTTAAAATCATTACACTTTTGTAACTTTGAATCAATATACATAAGAAAAGGAAATAGGCAAATCATAGAGATGGTAGGTACTACATGTGCATGAACTCAATATAAATTTTATTGTCATATTTAAATATATATATATATAGTATCACTATAGTAAAAAAATTATGTCCCCTAGATCCGATAAGTCAATTAAACATATCATTACAGTCCATGTAAATCACGAACAAATCCCTGTGACTACCCTTATATGTATTTCATATTAAGTCATGATCTGGATACCTAAAAGTTCACATACAACATATAGGAAGGTCGATAAGACAATTGAAATTTGTAATTTTTTTATATACATACAATATTCAATCAGGAAATTCATTATCATTATTGAAAACATCCTTAACACGCTCGTACATAAAACTGCATGGGAAACGATTCAGTACATACATAAAATATTGGTGATCTATGAATCCCAGTAAGGGTGTAAACATGGAATACTAGAAAAAAAGTAATAAATAATAAACAATAGGAGTATCCATGAGAAATAATATTTGTGAGGATCAAAATTAGGAACAATAAGGCATGATATAACATGATAACATATAGGAAACATGAGAAATATGGTAAGAACATAAAAAATGACATCATAAACATATGGAAAAACATAATTATAAGAAATAATGATGGAAAATTCCCATAATAGGTTATTTTCTCAATCTAATCCCTTTCATGAGGTATCATGAGACAAAAACATTACCTAATTCATTAAAGTTCTATATAATTTTGGGGGCACCCCTCACTTTCATTTCATTATCATGCTTCAGTGTTCCTCATTGATCATAAAACATCGATTCATTCATAATTATATTGTATTTCATTTTTAATTTGTGATTAAAACATATATGTAATTCCTTGTCATTATGTATAAGTTAATAAAAAAGAACACCCTTAATTGAAAATGTGTACCTGTATTCACCATATAATAGTTTGGAAAGGAAAATTGTTGTGAAATTTAGGCTGCATAATAAGGGCATAGAAATATTCAATGGAGGTATTGATGAGAGTGAAAATAGACTATCATAATTTATAAATAAAATGGATAGTAAGGGTATATGGGAGAACATATCCCAGAATTATTAAATGAAGATAAAATACCTAATATAAAGTAGATACTTGAATAAATAAGATAATTATAAGCACCCTTATCATGATAGTGTGAATCAAAATGATTGGGTGGAGTTCCCCATAACATAGAGAAACATCCGGAAGACTCTAGAGTGGGTATAGAAGAATAAGAATTTGATCCATGGATTTGGAGTGAATAGAATTGAAGATTGAGTGGATTTATATAGGAAATTATTGGGGAATTTGTCTTTATTTCTCAAACATTTGTTTTAGACACTATATATTAAAATAATAGAAACCAAAAACCTTCCCATTTTTTGTTCCTATTGTTTCTCCAGAAGGGGGTAGGTTTCACTAATAAAATTAATAAAATAATACACTTTTTGATGTGTAAGTGATTCATACTCTTAAATAAATGACCTTAAAAACTTAATATATATTTATGATATTATAAAATTAATCAAATAAACCCAAAATAATATTATTATAAAGTTAAAAAATATATATTCTCATCGATAAGGATTTTAATGATTATGAAATCACATTTGGGTAATTATTATGTCATAATACAAATGGTATATTTATATGATATTTAATTTTACCCCGAGAATTCGTTTGTCTCAAAATATTAAGAAAAATAATGCAATAAATAATTTTGAAATTATTTTTCCAAAATTAATATTCAATATATCTGCATATAAATATATATATGTGTGTATTTTACATTCTAAAATAAAAAATTGAAATTTATTGAGAAATGCTATGTTTTTTTGCAATAAAAGTTTTCAAAAACATATAAAAATTTACACATGACATTAAAATATATATATATATATATATATTAATAACTATTTAATATAAATTATATAATTATATTTATATTTTATTAAAATAAAATTTATTTCAAAATTCCATTAATTCATCAAAATAAACTTATTGATTGAAATTGAATAATAATTAAAAATACCCTTCATGTTTTATTACAAAAAAACAAAAACAATTATAAATAAATAATGAGAAGAAAATGTTAACACTTTTCTATTGAATATAAAATATACACAATCATATTATTATATTCTTGATATATATCCATTTAATGAACATTCAAATTACCAAATGGAAAGGTGAACTACAGTGAGACGTTCATGGTGTGGATCAGCGTAAATGGTTTGGGTTGGGACTCAATGAGCTTTAAATTATGTTGTAAGTGGTTTCACTCATTCTTAATTTTTTTTATCAACATTGAATTTGTCAAGGGAAAATCCCTATGATGATATCTAATTGAAAATCTATAATATATGGCCTTTGTAACATCCCTTTCAATTTTATCAAGTACACCCATAAGCATATTTTCGTTTCACCTCCCTTGAGATTTGGGGGGGGGGTAACTCTAATGGTGAAGTTAGATATTTAATTGAATTTAAAATATAACCATATTTTCCCCAAGAATGAAAAAATATTTCACACCATGTAACTAGGTTACACACTGTTTAACTACGTTCTAGGCCATGTAACTATTTTTGGGATCAATCCGTGAAAGGGGAATCATGATGTATAATGTTACATGTCATGAAGAGTGGTTTCACAACCTGAATTATATAAATAACGAAAATTTTATTCTAATCCGATGGATTTTTCATCTTACATGTACACTGTGGATTTCATGACGTGTAACAATATTACGCGTCATGAAATGTCCCATGTGAAATTTTAAAAATGGACATGCAGTTAATTTTGGTGGGTCATTTCTCTAGTTCTACATTTATCTTGACCCAAGGTTATTCCTAGGCATTTTTGAAAGACATATCTACTTCTAGATCGATTAAATAGAAACAAAATCTCTATTGCGATTGTGGTGAGTCTCTCCGAGTGAGTTACCTTTTAAATTATTCATTTCCATTGAATGTTGTTGAACACTTAAGTTGTGTTATTGGAACATTTGATAAATTTTGGTATTTCTTTGCGTCTTGTTTATAATCCCTTGGGTGATAATGTTTCGTAGGTCATTATTTGGTTAGTTAAGGTGCATCAGATTTCCATTATCGAGGTATGTGGTGTTTTCCTCTTCCGCCAACCCCTTGTTTTCTAATTTGAATCAATCTTGAGATGTGTATTGTATTCCATGATCATTTCTAGTGTCATTTGGTTTTTTTTTGTTGCATCCCATTGTGGGCATGTTTCACCTGAGTTCTGGGGTGGGTGGTTCCGTATATATCCAATTACAATTAGACTGATTGTACTTTCATTATAAAATGATTCATCAAATTAGCCTAACTATTTGGGTTTGTTGAAAATTTTTAATAAAATACTATTTCTGTTTCACTATTTTTAATAAAATAAAAGTAAATTGGTGAATTTCAAAAATTTAAATTAAATTTTGAAAATGATCACCTAGGTTGCCTTGGTTACATAGTGGGAAGGTTTACCTTAAGGCCATAATCTATGTTTTGGGGTTATCGAGATGTTTATTCATGCGCATTTCGTCTATCTTCTAGCCCCTTTGTTCTAGGCAGTAGATATTGACATTTTTAGGTGGTTTACTCTTGGGTTATTCCTATGCTTTCTAGGCATGTGTTACATGAACTACATTGTGAACTTGATTTATTGTGGTATGAGTAGTCTGGTAGTGTAACTCATAGTGTTTTTGGTACTGATGTGTATGTTTATTCTTTAATTTTATACTACATGGATTTATGATTTGGCTCTGATACTCATGTTCTACCTACTTATTTTTAGAACTATGATAAATAGAAATGTTTGCCAAGTATTCTATTAAACTCAGTTACTTATTTTTCAGGGTATTTTTTATTTAAAATAAGCATATACGAATGGATATACATATACATGACCGGGAACACCTTGGTGGGATCCTACGGAACTTGTTAGCTAACACCCCATACACCTCTTCATTCGTACATAGTCCATTTTATATCTTCCAATGCAGGGAATGAAATGTTGTTATAGTAAGGTGGTGAGGTTCGTGTCAGCTGGTTTTGGTTTGATTGTGGTGTGATGGTGGGAGTGCAACCATGACATCACATGTAGTTGTTGTTTGGGTTTTTTTTATATTTAGACCTATTTTTGTATCATTGAGTACTTTTTTAGTTGTATATTTCTATTTTATTTTGACTATTATGGAATATATAGTCATTTAGTCATCCAATATCTTTTCAATTATGGGTATACATTTATGCCATGTTTTTTATTTGGCTGGGAAAATCACTTCCATTATTTTTTTGTTTGATGTTCTGGTGCATTCTGATAGCTCGTGCCGAATGGGAACTCCCATTGGGTGTGTAATGTAATAATTCAAGTGCCATGTTTTATGTTTACATGAAAGTACCCATATATTCTTTTCAGGTATGGATCATTATTTCAATGATTTTTTGAGTTAAATGGTAGTTTTTTTAAAATGTAAGGGGTACAGGTCATGTACATAAGAGTACACGCCTTGTACATAAGAGTACATGCCATGTACGTGGTCGCTGCGGGAAGCCATGTACTTGTCGTGTAACGACCGAGTACATGTCTGTGTGTGGTGACATGGAGGACACCAAATGTAGGGGCCAATTAAGGAATGCACTGGGTGTGTACATTAAATTAACATGTCGTGTACATTGTCTTTTTTTTGTTATATCAGACCGATGTTGCATCTAATTGCTAGAAACACATTCTTCTAGCCCTGTCTCATCCAAAAGAAATCAGAATCACCGAATCTAATCTGCAACCTGACCCATTGTCCATTCCCCAAATTAATCATCATCAACTGCATTAGAATTTCCACAGTGATTTCTTCATTTTTCTAGAGAATCACCTTCTGATTTCTCCTATTTCATGGGTTATTTTAGGTTGAACATTTTTGACATTCTTGTACATCTATGATGTTATAGGTCAATAAAAAGTATAAGTTTCAACAATATCCATTGTTCAATGTCGAGGAAAGTGGTTTTATTCAATTCTTGATTTTTCATTTATTTTATATAATAATGTTCTGATTACCCATGTTTCGGGTATTTCATGTTAAATTGTTTGATCCTTGTATTATATTCCTTAGATTCACTGTTTGATTAATAATTAATTGAAGATATATTATTTGAAATTTCATGTTAAATAAACACCCCATGTGTATGTTTCCTTGTTTGACTATTAATGGCCGTTTGGTGCAGGTTTCCTATGAGGCAGACCTTGTCTCCTTGAAACCTGTTAAATTCTTGTGATATGAATTAAATTGACATAGACATATAGTATTCGATATTACTTGGGGATTATTTTCATCATATACTCATTAATTAATTACACAAGTCTGTGGGAACCTGGGGTAGTTAGACCAAATGAGTGATTGACAGTGACTGCTCCCTCAGAGTGTCTATAGTTACGTTATGAGACCACAAGGGGGATTGACAATTATTTTTCCCTTTGAATGTCTAATATAATTTGTGAAATGAGACCACAAAGTGGTTTGACTGTGTAACAGCCCAAGATTTTATAAAAAAATATTCTTTATAATTTTATTAAAGTCTTGTGTTGTACAACATGCATCCTTGACTTGCCTTGCATTACACGCAATCACGACCTTCCTCGATAGCGTGTGTAATACGCAATACCGAGTTTCACTAAACAACGATATGCTATTAAAATATTATTAAAACTAGCCGTTATGAATATTAATAACCACTTTTTAAAACTCTGTAAATCTCATTTTTCAAAATGAACTTCATTCTTGAATTCGGAGTATCGAATTTAGCCTAAGGTGACATTTTGGTACTTTTCGGATAACTTTCATATTCTGATGAATAGTGAAAAATTACTAAATTATAATTAAAAACAACTTTTTTAATCAAAATAATTAATATTGATAAATTATTAATTTGAGTGGTTTTAAAGTATATTTAGAATATAATTTTACAATTTAATACAATGTTGTTCATTGGATGTAATTTCACATTTAAACCAGACATAATCAAGTGTCAATCTTTTGATATATATTGTTTCCTAAAAACACGCTATTTATTTTAACAGCGGGATTTAATTATAAAATTAATTAATGCAACTTCTATGTTATGAATTTGGTAAAATAGATATCATTTTTGAATTCGGAATATGAAATATAGCTTAGGATGAAATTTTGGCATTGTTCTGAAAAACATCAATTTTTGATGAATAGTGAAACTACTAAGTGGTAGTTAAAAAAACTGAATTTTTCATAAAACTTAATTTTTCCTCTTCTGTGAATGGAATTTCGAAAATCCGAGAGACACGGTTAATATCAAGGACTAAAATTTGGTTCAATGAGATGAAAATAATTTTTTGGTGAATAGTAACTTTTTACTTTTTTACCCCGGTTAATAGTAAATAGGGTAACTAAGGGTAAATATGATATTACTGTTACCCTAACACATGTCCTAATTCTATTGTACAAGTGTAATTCGACCAAAAACAAACTTAGGAATAAAATATGACCATTTAGGCCCACTTGGATTAGATTAGGACATTTATTATTAATTTATTTAAAGATAGGTTAAAATATTTAAAATCAAAGTTTAATAAGTAAATCATTTTTAATATGGGGTTATACATAAGATAAATTCGATTGTAAATATTCATTAGAAAGATAAAAAGATTTCCTACATGATGGTATTTTATTTGTAATTTTTAGACATAAAATAATTTAATTTATTTATGACACAACGATGATGCAGTAATTATCTTATTAATGAAATATTGACATAATTGATGTTATAAACACCAAAATAAATGTAATTTGAGATTTTTTATGAATTAAACTAATTTTATAGGTTACTATGATATATTAATGTTTATTTAATCAACTTGGTTCGAACATTTAATTCTGTTATGACTTTCAAAAAAATCATATATCAAATAGTGTCAAAATTGACACAAAATAGTTTTTAAATCAAATATTATATTATTAATTGTTATTGTATTCCTAAAAATCTAAGGTTCGGCCAAATGACTTAGATAAGGATATATATATATTAATAATAAACAATTTGGGGTTCGTTTGGCATGTTATAGTAAGTTTATTAACCATATAGTGAAAGAAAACAAAAAGACATGGTAAAAGTTAAATTATTTAACTTAGAGTTAAATTTAATTGATAAGGTTAAAATAATATCCTAAACTTGTCTAAATTCTATTGGTTGATAGGATTTCTACCCCTACCCACCTTATCTTCGAAATAAGACCCTTTGGAACCATTATAAACCGATTTTGACTTCAATATAAAATAATATTTTGAGATATTCCTAAGGTGCCCCTCTCCTCCCTTATAAAAGGACACCTCCTCCCCCTCCTCCTCACACCACATTGAGCACTCAAGCTCGGCCAACCCCTGCCAAAATCTCTTCTCCACTTCCCTAGAAACATCCTAGAGGTTCTGGTCTTCCTCAAAGACCAATTTTAGTTCCCTAAGAGGAGGTCTCCAAAAGGCGCTTCAAAGAAGAGGTAATTACCGTTACCAATTCTTTCATCTTTATTTCTTCTTCCACTTCTTCTTCTTAGGTTGTTTCATTATGAAGTAATAACATCAGTATCACTCATATACGGATATGTTATTATAAGTATGAAACAACCCTATTTCACCATCTATCCATCCTACGGAAAAAGAAATCACCGCGCATGCGTACGTACGGAATACCGTCTCCACGCCGTGGTGTAATCTATTTTCCACCACCACCTTACATGGATGGGTATAATGGTGTAAATAATAACTATACATTGTTATTACAACATCATATTGATTCTGATATATTTTATAATCCACTCCAATTCAATTCAATATTTATAGAAATGATATCATCGCTCGTGCGTACGTACGGACTACCGTCTCCACGACGCGATGAGATTCATTTTCCATGTTAACCATTTAAGAATGATTATAATGTATATATAAGAAATAATAATGAAATATATGACATTATAAAGCTACTGGATTTATGTATATATATACATATGTATGTCATCTACTTACTTCCATTTCAAGACAATAAGGAAAGAAAAACAGCGTTCATGCGTACGTACGGACTACCGTCTCCATGAACGGTGTTTTTCATTTTATTTATCTATCTATTATATATATATATACTGAATATATATGATATATAAATCATATTTTATATTCTGGAAGTGAGTAAATCATGATATAAGTAATAATGATGTCAAGAACAACAAGTCAAAACACCTACGATAAATGAAACGATTTTACCCAAAACGCTTCTTTAACATGGAATTTACAAAATAACGGGTAATATAATGTCATAAGTGAACCATATATGATATCATAACAATTAATATGATTCTGTAATAAGTCAATAACATGATTTAAATCATTATACAGGAGGATCAGACACTTACAAAGCAAGTCGGACCTAAGGTAAGGGAAATATCGCAATCTCATTTTTATCTGAGATTGTTTTTACTTTGGCATTTATTGGGGTGTATTTTATCATCCACATCCATGTTCCCTAAATATATAATATCATTTCCATCCACTTACAATATTTTAAATCCAATTTTACCCTTCGGTGAGTTTTAGTAAAGAATATGAAAGGAATCTTTTGTCGCTTTTTCGTACAAGGTACTTTTTGACTTTTCCGACAAAAGTACGAGAAGAATGTTTTCTTTTTAACTTATACGGCATGAATGTATTTTTAAAACATTGTTTACACGAATCTTCCTTTACAAGTTTTCAAGTTTATTTTTAATCGACTTCTTTTATTTTAAAGTTGTATAACATGTTAAGAAAGGAAAAATGTTTTTGAAGAAGAAAGGATATTTTCCTCAAGAATGGAGTTCAAGAGTTTTATCAAAATTATTTTCCATCTAAGATAATAAAGGGTTCTGTTTTTATCCCTAGTATTTCATTGATTTGATCATGTTGTGATGGAATTATTTTTATGAATTCCTTTACCTTATATGATTTGTTTTATGATGTCATGATGTTTCAAGAATCCCATTTTTGTTACATGTGTTATGCGATGATGTATGTTTTATGATTATGTGGCACACATAAGAAAGGACTCATTATAAGATGGGTGGGACCTATATCTCCCTCCAATGCATTGGGTAAAGATTTTATATCTCATGAGATAGACATGGCTGGAACGGAAGGTTATTTCGGTTCAGTGATACAGGACTGAAACGAGGAGTGAACTTGGTTCAGAAAGGGACTTTGTCCACTAAGATAGTCTTGGCAATGAGTCATGACTAACAAGAAATGATTTTCCATGATTATGTGTGCATGCCACAAAGTTTCAAGTTTCATGTTATGATTATGGTGATCTCATTTTCACTTCTATGATTTGTTCCATGTTAAGATATTATGATCTCTTATGCAGGTTATGATTTTCAAAAAGATATGATATGATTTTTATTTCTTTTGTATACCCTTACTGAGCATTTGAGCTCACCCTTTTATGTTTTCTTTTCCCCAGGATATAAAGAAAGGATTTAGGTAAAAAAAAAGGGAAGATCTTTATGGGAGATGTTGAAGATCTTTCACCACGATTAGAATATTATATTCCGAGTTTCCAAAGACACTAAACTATTACGATCCTTGTGTGTGTGTTTTTGTTATGTACCAAGTATTCCGCAAAAGTAATGTAATGTCCATGTACGTTAGGCTTCGGGTCTCTACAGACTGTGTATGCTCACTCAGAGTATGGGATATATTTTTCTATAGTATACCACATGGAGGATTGACTATCAGTTCTTTCTCAGAGTGTATATAGAAGCATAATGTGACTACAAGGATGAATTGACATTGAGTGCTTCCCCAGAATGTCTATAGTTATTACTAGAATACCCTAAATGTAATTGAATGTGATATCTTACTCAGAGAATCTTTTCAGTTATTTATTTATTTGACAAGATGGATTAGACTATGTGAACTACCCAAAGGGTCAGTATAAGTATTAAATGTTGGAAACACGTCTTCCAAGGAAATGCAGAAGCTTGGATCCAATCTAGTTAGGTAGTCTCTTGAGATACCTATTTTTAATTATTTCTTTTTTATATTTTTTATATTAAATTTTAATAAATTTAACTAGAAACTATATATTTTGTTACAAATTTTTGCTCCTAGTATCTTTACATCATTTCAATTTTTACCTGCAATATTTATAATCACTGTTAGTAAGGCATAGATTTTATAGTGGGTTCAAACTAGGATTTGTCTTACACCCTATTTGGTCCATGCTTCTTGTCCCAAACATATTATATTTTTGCAGGTATTGATATGCAAAATCAACCTTATATTTTAGGTACGTGATTGTTGTAGAAGTGGAGATAATGGGACCATACTGAGTCCTTCAAAGATATTACAGTTATTTGTTTTATAGGTACATTTGTTTAGTACTATATTTCTATTATTGAGACTTTCATGGATTCTTTATAAGATATATGTTACATGCAACATTTATATACATGATCTTGTTCGTTATTTACTTTCAGTATTTTGATGTTTACATATTGTATGGTATTATTTCTTCTTCTATTGTATATTATTGTTATTCCATTGTGAAAATATTTTAATGTTGTCATAGTTTCCAAAATATCTACCCAAGGTCCTCACTACTAGTCAACAACCTATGGAATTTGAGAAAATTTGCTTGAGGCCATGTGATCAACCAGGTATTGGGCACCTTTGGGTGGCCCCTAGAATCGCGATGTTACAAAGTGGTATCTGAGGTGGTTCTTTTCTTCATGGAATTTCTGATTGGAGCCTATAGACATAGATAAGAAGGAATATGTTGATGGTAATACGATGTGTCTGGTAGTAGTAAAGATGTGTATAGGGAAAATACATGTTACCTTGAATATTTCAATTTTTCAGGATTTGAAATTATTACAGTTGACTTGATTTCACTAATGGATGAAAAACAAGTTTTTTGTTATTATGATTTATATCATTGAAGTTATAATTCTATTGAAACCCGTTGAGATGATGTTATTCCATCTCATGCAGCATATAGTCACTTTTTAGGGATCACATATCATGCATTCTTGTCATGACATTTATTGATAACTATAGATTTAATGTGTTGTGATAGATGTTTTAATAGATATCCCTGACGTTTTGATAGATTCTGTGATATAATAACTGATATTTGATATGGTATTACTGATATGTAATGTTTCATTGAATGGATACCAATCATTCATCCCTAAGGTGGCATAGCCCTCATGTTTCTAATTTTGGTGGATCATGTGATTGATAGCCAGGTTATACTTGTGATTTACAAGAATATGATTACAAGAAATGATTTTCAGGTATTCTTATCCCCCACAGATCGTAATTTAAAAAATTAATGTTTGTTTCATTTTTTAATTGGGTTCTGGAGTAGTTTCTGGGGCATAATGTCGGAAAAAACCTAGAATACATGTTGTTTAATAATGAATACACACCATGTGTTCTTCTTCTATGGATGGAAATTTTTATCATATGTACACAACTTGTTTTAACTTTACCCACCGTGTAGTTCTTTACCATGTGACAGACTGTTTGGGAAGTGACACTGGGTTGGGTTTTGTTTGGTGGAACCCGTTGTGTACTGGTAGTACATGCCATGTTATATTAACCATGTATCATGTTGTGTGACTGATGACACAAAAGGATGAAGCTCACATAGTTCACGTTGTGTTCATCATGAAAAATACATGTGGATTCAACTGTGTTTTTGGCCGTGTGGCTGACAACACAGTTGGTGAAATCCTTCTTGTACATTCCACGTCTGGCATAAACACACTGTGTATTTTTTTACTAGGATAACCATGGAGTTTAGTCATATAGAGGGGCATTGGAAGGGGGGATATTCAAGTACACACCATTTCAGAGGATAACATACCATGTGTGGGGGTATTACATTGTAACGGCCCATTCCAACCCAAAATCATGATACTGTCGGCATTGGGCCTAGCTCGCATGGTTTTGTTTTTCCCTAGGTTATGGCCCTCAATAACCCCCCCCCCCAAATTCCCCATGATGGGATATATATCCACACCACCTTATAAAGGGGAGCTTCGTGATCCTCCTCCTTCTATGTCGGATTTCCATAACCCACCCCCCAAAAAGTGACCAACGTCCTCACTGTCACATCAAATGGACTCCAGCTCAGAAACCATTTGTGACGTCCCAGTCTAGCCCATGATCATGATATTGTTCACATTGGTCCTAGACTGAATGGTTTTGTTTTTTCCAGGGTTTTGGCCCCCAAGCACCTCCCCCATGAAAAGGCCTCATAATGGGAGGGGTATCTACACCACCTTATAAATGGGTTCTTCGTGCTCCTCCTCCTTCAATGTGGCATTTCCATAAAACATCCCGGTTCCAGATGCCACCAAGAGGCACCCCATAACTGGATGGTCACATGGCCTCATGATCATTTCATCTAATGTAAGAGGGTGATAACTAGCACCATGGGCCATTTGTGTGATAGTGGAGAATCTATGCCCTCATTGGCCAAATAACACAGTGGATGAAAATAATGTGCAATAGAGGAAGCAGTAACAATCCATACAAAGAAAACAACTATAGACTATAATTAAAGAACAACTGGAGCACATATATAAATGATGCATGATAAATATTTCTCTTAAAGAATCAAAAAAATCACAATGCAGGACAAAAAAGTGTACTAATCCAATGTATGAATGAAAAAGATAACCTCTCCTCAGCATCGATAGCCTAATCTTGGTCCCATGTTCTCTAGCTCGAGAGCAAGTCAGATACATGAAGTAGAAGGGCGTATTCCCTTATCTATTCCTGCAACAATATAATCTTTTTGGGCCCAAAAGAATGACCCAAACATGGTGTGATAATAAATACTAGTAGACAACCACCCAAATATCTATGCCTAACATTCAATGAATATATATGGCGGGTAATAAGAAATGATACAGTATACAAGAGAGTACTCAGCAATAAATTGTTCCACATATCAAATAAGCAGCTAATAAAGCAGGGTATCCCTCTAGGATATACACGCAGCCTATCCCCTCTTGTTAAATCATTAGAATATATAAATACTCTTGGATAAAGAACTCACAACCAATTCCCCATATAGTCAAAAGTGATTCAAGACTCTCTGAGGAAGCTCACTCAGTCAATTCCCCTTATTATCAATGGTAGTCAAGGAATCTCTGGGGAAGCTCACTCAGTCAATTCCCCTTATATCTCTATATGGTGTTGGGCCCACTGAAGAAGCTCACTCAGTCAATTCCTTCTATAGCCCAATGCAATTCACATAATCTCTGAGAAAGCTCACTCAGTCAATTCACATTATAGTCTAAAGTGCATAAAGAATCTCTGAGGAATCTCACTCGGTCAATACCCTTTATAGTCTACTAAAACAGGTTCCCATAGCCCTGTTTAAGTCAATGATCATAGCAATGCAATACTTCCAAAGTAAACCTCGATAACTACTTGGATAATCGGTCTACATGATATCAAGCTTGTTAGAAAACAAACCATCCACCCTAAAACACTAGGCATTGGAAATAGGGAAGGCATCCAAAAATGCAAAGAAGGACCAAATGTTCATAAATAGAGAATGCATGGTAAAACACATCCAAATCATAGAAAAAACCCTTTTCATATCCAATTTACATCTACACAATCATACAAGCAGGTTTGGAAATTAACATGGGTAAAACAGTAAACACAATATACCCCGACTAAGGGTATTGGGTACAATTGCACATATAACTCAATGACATTCAACGAAAAGGTATATACCACCTACCATGGTATTAGAATATCCCTATATGGGAATATCGATGGTTAAATCACCTTTCATCGTCTAATATCTACAAACTTCCTAAAATGTTAAATAGAGGATAACTTTAGAAGGAGAAGGAATCATTAAATGAAGCTCAAGCAGAAGAGAGAACATACCAAGGCACTCCCGACGCAATCGAAAGAGCCTGAACTGGAGTTCGGATGCTTAGTCAGGGCTTAGAGGGAGATCTTGGCCGTATGAGAGTTCCCAGCTGAATGAGACCTAGAAGAAGTTTGTTCTGGCAATTAGATGCGACCCTGGTGCGTTTAATGAAAAATAAGAAAATATTGGGTGTGTACTTTTAAAGTACACAACATGTAATTTACTTTTCCAAACTCCACATTAGGCAGCCTACAGGTCACACCCACATGGTCGTGTTCATGGCCGCTATATAGCCATCACATGGCTACCTGTAGTAACCGAGTACACGGCGTGTACTCATAAAGTACATGGCATGTACTTTGATAATTTCCATAAATTATTCTTTTTATCAAAAATTACAAAGATATACAAACATACCTAAAATGAAGATCTCAGTTATTAAAAACTCTCCTCTTAAATAAATTGATCCTTGAATTTCCATAGTGGGACGTAGAAAAAGAAACTCTGAAAAGCTTCAGCCACTGTGTTGGTACATCTATCACTCTCCCCCATGTCTCATAATCTTCCTCCCTGTGCTGCAATAACACTCATACCAAAAGAACATACTGGCCACGAGGAACCTTTGTACATTTATCAACAACCCTTATACGATGCTCCTCGAATGGTACATCCATTTTGAGCTCAACCTCCTCAGGATGAAATACATGATACATGTCTGAAAAGTAACATCGGTGCAGAGAAATGTGATAAGCATCGTGCATATCCTGGTACCTCTGAGGTAACTACAACTGATAGGTAACTAGACCAAATCTCTCCAACGCCTCAAACATCCTGACGTACCTTGGAAAAAGCTTACCCTATCTCCTAATCCTCTTGTGTCCCAACCTCAGTGTGACACATAGGAAAACATGATCCCTAACCTTGAACTCCGGAGGTATCTCTGCTGATAGAATAAGACTTCTGTCGAGACTATGTAGTAGCCATCCCCTTCTGAATCAACTCTATCTATGCTCTGGTATCCTGAACAAGAAAAGGTCCCAACAAATATTCCTCTCCTGCCTCCAACAAATATAAGGGTGATCGACACAGCCTACCATACAAAGTCTTGTATTGTTTCATCTAAATAGTTTCATGAAAACTATTATTATAGGCAAACTCCACCAGAGGAATGTGATTCTCCCATTAACCTCCAAAATCCAATATGCATTATCAGAGCAATTTCATTAAGCACCTGAATCATATGCTCGCATTGGCCATCTGTCTGGGGGTGGTAAGGTATACTCAAAAGTACCTGTATAATCATCACCTTCAATATCCCCTCCCATACCCGAGGAGTAAAACGTGGATCTCCGTCTGAAACGATGGATTGGGGAACTCCATAATGACTTATAATCTCACAGATGTACAATAATCCAATCTCATCCACACTAAAGGTCTTCTTAATCGGTAAGAAGTGAGAAACCTTCGTAAGCCTATCAATGAAAACCCAAACCTCATCATTTTCTCGAGACAACCTCAGCAACCCTATTACAAAATCTATTACGACATCATTCCACTTTCACTCAAGAATGGTTAACTGCTACAAAATAAACGATGGTCGCTGATGCTCTGCCTTAACCTACTGACATGTAGAAAACCTCATGAAAAAACTAGATACATCCCTCATCATACCTAACAACCAATATTGGTGGTGTAGATCATGATACATTTGGGTAAAACTAGGATGAACTGCCCAAACTAAAGAATAATAGTCCTATATCAGGTCCTCAGGTATGTCTGTTGGCACCCATACGCACAACTGGAAATGAAATATCTCATCCCCTCCTACTATCCATATAAGAATAGTGTTCTCTCCTGACATGATTTTCCATAGGACTAGGCCTTATGAGTCTGATAGCTGCCTCATTCGCATTCGATCACGAAGAGTTGAGGTAACAAGTGTAGAAGAAAGAAAATTCTGCCCCTTTCTTTCATGAAACTCTAAATGCATCTCAGAGAATAGGGGTATAAGCTGCCACTCACTACTAGCCTCTTGAACTACCTGTATCTGAGTCCTCATGCTCAATGAATCAGCCACTGTGTTGCCATTCCCACGCGTATAGGCATGCTCAAAGTCAAAGGAATGAAGGTACTCAACCCACCTTCATTGTATCAAATTCAGGTCACGCTTAGTGAAATTGTACTTGAGACATTTATGGTTGGTGAAAACCACAAAATGATCTCCCAGAATATAATGTATCCAACAACACAAGGCATGTAAACCTGCCACTAACTTGTGATCGTGCATCGGGTAATTCCTCTCATGTGGCCTCAACGGCCGAGCCCATATGCAACGACCCCATATCCATGCATACACATATCTCCCAGACCGATACCTGATGCATCCCAATGAAAAATATAGCTCTTTCCTGACTATGGAAAGGCATGTATCAGTTCCGAAGTTAACGATCCTTTCAGATCCTAAAAGGAAGACATACAATAATCTGACCATAAGAACAATGCACCCTTCTTAGTCGAACCCGTATGTGGTTCCTATAAGCATTAAAAGTCCAATATAAAGATTCAGTAGTCTCCAACTATCCCTAGAAAACAACTTACTTCTAAGCAGTTCATCGGCTACTCGTAGGAAACTACTGCTCTCACTTTTTCTAGTCCGACTAAGACTCCTGTCTCTGAGATAACAAGACCGAAGAAGTGAATCTAATCCATCCATAGGTGGTATTTTTAGAGATTAGAATATAACTGATGCTTTCCAAATTTACACAATATTATATAAAGATGGGTGGAATGGTCATGTCGATTGTGATACTACACCATGATATCGTCCACGAAAACAAACATGAATGAATCCAAATATAGATGGAACACTCTGTTCTTCAGTTCCATGAAAACTATAGGCGCGTTCATGAGACGGAACGACATAACCATATTCTCGTATAAAATATACATACTTCAAAAGGTTATGAGAGGTATATCTGAGGGTCAAACGTGCAAATGATGATAACCAGATCTCAAGTCAATCTTCGAGAACACATGGGATCCTCATAGATGGTCAAAGACATCATAAATCCTAGTAATAGGATATTGTATCTTGGCCATAAACTGTTTCAACATCCAATAGTCCACACAATGCCTGAGGGTATCGTTTGAATTTTTCGCAAACATGAAAGGTGAACCCCATGGAGAAGTACTGGGGTGGATAAAACCTTTTTCCTTTATCTCCTCCAATTGCTTCTTGAGCTCCTGTAACTATGTGTGTAGCCATAATGTTAGCAGGAATGGACACTAGAGCTGGTCTTGGAACAAGCTCAAAAGAAAATTCTACCTCACGCTCTAAAGGAAAACCTAAAAAGACATATAGAAATACATCTCTGAAAATGATCCACCACAGAAGGAAACTCTAACTGTGAAGCCCACTGGTAATCCAGATATGGACAGGAAATCTGAGCTATAACTCATCCCAGCCCACGATAATATGGTCCCGATCTATTTTCCAGGACATCCCATTCACCCTTGTGATGAAATGATCCACCCACTATTGATATGAAGCACACCCTATGACGATAGCAATCAATGACATCCTAGAAGGGAACCAACCAGTCTATTCCATGATTGACATCATATCCTTTCATTTCAAGGACATAGAGGTCACATAGAAAGTGACACCCACCTACCTCTAGAGGGAACTCCTTACAATGACACACACATGCCGTTCTATTTCCCAACCGACTGTCTAGCGTCATGATATCAGCAGAAGAAAATATATAGAGTCCAAGTCTCTCTACATTAGTAATAGGTATAATGATGTGGGAAACCACTTTATTGAAATGATAAGAAGCTAAAACTAAGGATACTATGATTGTACCTCGAACATTAGAAGTTCTGGGATCCTGCTCTTGCTTGGTCTGCTCCACTGCAAATGTATGTCCTGCACCACAACCATATGAACCTGTCTAACCTCTTCTGAGTTGATCCACCATGATGTCGCTGAAAAACAGGCTACTATCAACCCTAGCCATGACCTCCACCTTGGCCTTAATGGCTGAAAGAACATTAGTTACATCATTGATGAGAAACTGGTGGTGCTACTCCTGAACGAAGAGTCATAGAAGAACCCATGCCAACAGATGCTGGTGAGAAGATCTGATAGAAGCGTTGAAGATGAACCATCTTTCTGCATGTTCGGCCCTCCACTGGGTCTCTCGAGTACTGTGGCCTCGAATGCCCGCTCCTCCCGTACTGGTTACATACCACTTGGATACCAAAAGATGCATCCCACCTACTCCAATCTCCTATTGAAATATCCATGTGGTGCTTACTGCTATTAGTAGGAGGAATACTATCTCTTGATCCCGAACCGCCATTTCTCACATATCCAGAATTCCTTAGGATATGCTCCATGATTAGTTCCTGGCTGAAAATAGAGGATATCAAAGTCAATATGATGATGTTCACCTGAGATCACATGTTGTCCCTCAGACCATACTCAAACTTCTGTGCAAGGAATAACTAATCACCTTCTGTAATAGGCGTGAAACTATGTAGCTCTGTAAAACCCGATGAATACAGCATAATAGAAAGAGTACCATGCTCTAAACACATGAAAAATAGTTCTTGATCGGCCATTAAGGTCTCCTGGTAGATTTAATCATAGAAGATGCACCGACACTCATCCCAAATCATGTTATGCTGGTGTCCTACTTATAATATCACATACCACCTCCTCTTGGATGTGTCTCGAAGCATAAAGGTATTGAGATTCACCCTCCTCTCTATAAGTATCTTCAGATGGCCGAGAATCAATAGTGTAGCTTCTATCCATGACTCTACAGCAATGGGACCTCCTTTGCTTGAAAAAGGGGAGGATTTTGCCGCTGAAAAACCCGCGTCAATTATACCTTGAATGGGACAGGTGGAGGATCTCCCTAAAAATTCTACATCATCCTCAAAAATCTCTCCATAAACTATGCATCAACACCTATGTTATGTATAATGGCTGGTGCCAGAACTAGCATGACAGGAGGATCTGCTGGAATTCCCTGATCAAGCATATCTGGTGTCGGATCACCGCCTGGAAATAGGCGTACAAATGGAAGATACCTCAATGGCATGACTCTAAAGGTTAGGCTCTCACCATAGATCAAAATCTTCAATGAATGAAAACTAGAAGTGTAGGAAGGTAATAGGAGAAAGAAAGAATTCAAAGATTAAAACACCTCACTACACGACGTGTAAAATTCCTACACGGTGTGTCCACTGAAGCAATTCACATGGACGCGTACTGCTGCTGAAACTAGTCATGTAACACCCCAAACACATGGAATGTTGTCTTAACACACGACACATACATGAATCCTCTTCCCCTACCAGAGTACTTCAACACGGTTAAGCCACAAGGCTATCCTATGAAAATACTACATGGTGTGTTCAAGGCAGAGACAACATATATGTGAAAGGATAACACTGAACCGTGTTGTCAGTGACACGGCCAGGTTCTTAGGTCAGACTACATAGTTTGTTCAGTCTTGTCACAACATGTATAGATAATTTTTTTCATCCATCCATTTCATTAGTCACACGGGTGGACACAAGGACTTTACACACATCGTGCACATCTGGTACATGGCATGTCCTACTATGATTTCTCAACCCTGTGTCTCTGTCCACACGGCCTATCAAACGGTTAGAGACTACATGGAATGTACATAGAGTTCACAGTGTGTACATAAGAATAACATTTTCATATCGAACTGAAGAATACGTGGCGTGTATTCAAAACTACACGACATGTATTTTGGTTTTTTCTGGATAGTAATCCTCAAGAAACTACTCCAGAACCCAGAAAAACACTGTAACACAAATTTAAAGTTCTAAATTTCGATCATTGAGGTCCCGTAATCCACACGAATCAATTCTTGGAATCTTATACATGTTATAACAAGGGAAACAAGGAAATGATGCACCAAATTCCATCCCATGAGTGGCCATAACACCTCAAGAACTAAATTTTGGAGTTCATTCAAACAAAAACGTACACAAACAATACCCTATCAAAGAGCAGGTATTTTTACCATGTTATCTATAACAACAACTTGCTTATTCTACACAACATCTATCACAACAATATAAAGTATCTAATTCATCCTAGATGGCATTGAAAGAATACATGTTATGTGATTTCTATCAAGTGCCTACATGATGTATGAGATGGAAGACCCTTGTTGCATCAGGTTGTGACTGAAATAGAACCTAAAGAATAGCAACGGTAACAGCACAAACCATGTGATTCACCTAATTGTGAAATGAAATCAACTGTAAAATTGTAAACTAGAAAAATTGCAAAAAAACGAAGTAGAATGGATTTTCGCTATACAAGGGTTAGCTACTCCTGGGCACAAATTATTACCAAGTACCAATTGTTGTCCTAAATCTGGATATATGCTCAAAATAGTATGTCAAGATAAAAAAATAATTCTCTTATACAACTTTTTATCATCCCGGTTCTAGAAGCCACCCAGAGGAGCCGCGTACCAGGATGATCACATGGCCTCGAGGGAATTTCCCCTAATGCAAGAGGCTGCCTACTAGCAGCAAGGGCCTTGGGTGTGTTATTGGTGAAACTATGCCCTCATTTTTAGTTTATCATAGTAGATTAAAACAATGTGAAATAGCAAAAGTAGTAAAAATACATACAATGAAAATAGTGGTAGACTAAATGTAAGGAACAACTAGAGACCATACATTAATAATGTATGATACATATGTTTAGGAATGAAACCAAACCAATCAAATTGCTAGTAATAAAACAGTACCAAACCAAAGTATATAAGAAATAGATAACAACTCCTCATCATCGCACGCCTAAGCATGGTCTCATGATCTCCTGCTCCATTGAATATCAGGTAGCTAAAGTAGAAGGGTGCTTGCACTTATTTATAACTGGAACAATATAATCTCTTTGGGCTCAAAAGCATGACCCAAACAGGGTGTGAAACTAGATCCCAGTAGTTAACCACCCAATGATCTGTTCCTAATAGTCAGTGAATATATATGACAGTTAATAAGAAAATATACAGTAAAAAAGAAAGTACTCAGCAATAAACCGTTCACATATCAAATAAACATCTAATCTAGCAAGGTAACCCTCTGGGAAGTACACTCAGCCTATCCCCTTGGGTTTAGTCATTAGAATATATAAAGACGCTCTGAGGAAGCACTCACAACCAATTCCACTTACATTAAAAATTGATTCAAGACTCTCTGAGGAAGATCACTCTTTGAATTCCCCTTATAGTCTATGGTAGTCAAGGAATCTCTGAGGAAGCTCACTCAATCAATTCCCTTTATAGCCCAAAGTGGTCCAAGGTCCTCTAAGGAAGATCACCCAGTCAATTATACTTATAGGTCAATGTGTTTAAAATACTATCTATGGATGATCACTCAGGAAATTCCTAGTATAGTCTAAAGTGCTCAAAGAATCACTAAGTAAGCTCACTCTGTCAAATCACATATAGTCTACTACACCAGGTTCCCAAAGCCCTGTGTAAGTAAACGAGCATTAAAATTAAATACAACTAAACGAAAACATGATATATACTTGGCTAGTGGATCTAAATCATATCAAGCATGTCATATAACAAACACTCCACCCTACAACACTAGGCATGTGAAAATGGAAAGGCGACCAAAAAGGCTATGTCATGCCAAAATGTCGTAAACAAAGCATGCATGGGATAACAAATCCAAATCTTAGCAAACAGACCTATTTATATCCAATTAACCTTTACATAAGCATAAAATCATGGCATGAAATTAACAGGGGTAAAATGGTAAACACACAATACCCTGATTAAGGTTATTGTGCACTATTGCACATATAACTCAAATACATTCAACGGAATGTCTCTAACCACCGCCCTTGGGGTTAGGATATCCCAATATGTTAATTTCAAGTCATTAATCACCATATAACATCGAATATCTACAAAAATTCTTAAAAGGGTCAATTTAGGATAACATGGGAAAGGGAAGGAATCATGAAACGGAGCTCAAGCCGAAGAAAGAGCTTACTAAGGTGATCCCAATCCAATCAATGGTAGTGAAATTAGAGTGTTTATGCTTGGTTAGGGGATCTATAAGCCTAATGAGACCTAGAAGAAGATAGTTCTGGAGATTACACATGACACCGGTTCGTTTAATGAAAAAAAGAAAATACATGGCATGTACTTTTGAAGTACACAACGTGTACTTGCCTTTTTTTGTACTTCGCTTTAGGCGGCCTCTAGATCACCCCCACATGGCCATCTGTATGTCCGCTACACGGCCAGCACAAGGCTACCTATAGTGACTAAGTACACAGTGAGTACTCATAAAGTACATAGTCTATACTTCAAAAAATTCCATAAATTCGTCTTTTTCTAAAAAATGAATAGAAAAAGAAAACATACCTGAAGAGAAGAACCGTGTTCTTTCAAACATGACCCGATTTTACATAACTACACACCCATGTTGAACACTAAGGGAACATGCAGTGTGGAGGGTATACATGCCATGTAAACCTATTTTGAAATACTTGATTTTTATTTCTTCTTGTTACATCCTTTCACTTTTATGTTTCAGTCCTCAATAATCTTGAACATAGGTGTGTTATTGAACTTTCAGAGTCACACCACCGAATGATCAGAAACTTGACATGGAATATTAAGGACTACTATCATATCCTCCAATTGTGCCTATCTTGACACCAACCGTAATTCTAGATACAGGAGGTGATGAACAGTTCCATGAAGGATTCATGATGTTTATGTAGACCTTCTAGGTAGCACCACATCCTTCCCCACCTATGGTGGAGTTGACATGTGTTTTTTAGCAGCTTCATGTTTACACTTTCTTATGGGATGGGTTTATCAGACTGAAGAGTCATGGTTATATTACATACTTTCTATATTCTAACATCTTGAGATGCCTCCAGAGAGGAGGGTGAAGCTCGCTACGTACATGTAATAAGATTTCTCCAAGAGATGGTGGGATTTGATATCACATGAGGGATGCTAGCAGGTTATGACATTGTGTGAGTTCTAGCATACCTTCTATGACTATTTTTACCTAGAGCCATTGACATTTGAACGAGATAAATATTTAATTAGTTCAGAGCATGGTAGTCTATCTGTCATGTAGTATTCCTCTCTCTTGACAGAGTTGTAGTGCTTCACACTCATTCTAGGGGGAACGAGTTATTTATGTCTATGATGTTTGAGGATGGTATCAGGCATCACACCTGATCTCAAATTATCATCTTTAGTTTTACTTCAATATATTTTATTGTCCACTAGGTGATGATCACCTAGTGTTACCTGAGGGATTCTGAAGCTATGATCCAGAGAGGTTTGTCATCTAGATTTGGATCTTCTCTGCCTGATATTAAGAATTTTCACGAGGAGTCTGCACATGGAAAGTCGAGTAGGTAGGATATTCCTTCTAGTGGCAAGGTGGTGTTCTACCGGGGTGGGAAGAGGGGACATATGGAACCACATTGTTAGAGGGTCCCATTTGAGTTATGATAATTCAGAAAGATATGAAATATTTTATCATTTTTGTCCATATTTCTCACTAGAATCTAGTGATGGGGGTTCGATAAAGAATCTATATTCAAGAGCATAACCACCCATTATTCATCAGTCTGGGAACTGGAGTTCTACGGATATTTAGGATGAGGTGGTGTTTGTTTCCATAGTGGTTAGACATATGTTTTTCTAAAGCCGTAGGGTGGATCAGCTTAGGGATCATAGATTGCTTAATAGTGTTATGACATAGGTCAGTCTTTTCCACTAGAGAAGACCCAATAAGAGAAGGATCCCAGATCCTCAAGGGTTATAGGTACGATTTTTGATTCCCCAGTCTCATCTTCTGCTATTTTTGAGACATGGGCTTTCCATATCTTTATATCTATTCCATTTGTGGATAGCCTAGGACTCTGTATCATTTCTTATGCTGATATCTTGACATTGGACACTTTTTTGTGAACTAGAACGGCTGGTGTGTGTCAGTGCAAGGAGTGAACTCTTGATATTGGAGTCTATCAATTATTGTGGGACCTTTATGTCTTATTGATGATGGGATATTATGTCGTTATTATAATGTACATGTTAGTTCACATTCAGGCTGTGGTTGATTTCTATCACCGTAGGGTGTGTTTCATGCCACTGGATGGAGGATTGTTTTTACATAATGGTGAATGGGATGTCCATGAGAGCAAGGCAGGACCCGAGGATTATGGTTTGGGAGAAGTTAAAACCTAGATTTCTATTATTTATCTGGATGACTAGGGGTTTTTACAAATAGACTCTTTTCTACTAGTAGATTATTTCATGGGTGTTTTATGGGTTGACATTTCAAGTTTTCCTCTATAATGAGAGTTATAAATTTCTTTTGATCTTGATGTAGTGGTAGCACTGGTGTCCATTAAACCATAGAGGATGGCTACCTTAGAGTTAAAAGATCTCAAGAAGTTGTTAGAAGGGTTGTATGAAAAGGGATTCATCTAACCCAGTACTTCTCCTTGGGGTTCTTTTTTCTTGTATGAAATGAATCTAGATGGTACCCTCAGGCATTGAGAAGATTATTGAAAGTAGAATCAGTTGATTTTAAAGAACCAATATCCATTTCTGGTGATTTTTGATCTCATTTATCAGATTTGAGGAGCCTAGGTGTTCAAAAATATTGACATGATATACGTTTACCATCTGTTGCACGTTAGAGGATCTGATATACATCTCACATCCTTTAAAATAGTGTATGTTCTATAATATTATGTGGTTATGCTATTTAGTCTCATGTATGTGCCTACAAATTTTATGGAACTGATGAATCAAGTATTCCATCCATGCATGGACTCCATTGTGGTGGTCTTTTTGCATGATATCTGGGTTATTCCATCCATGCATGGTCAAATGATACTCCCATCTTGACATCATTACGAGTACACTGAGAGAGAATCAGTTATATGATAAGCTCTCAAAATTTAACTTTTGGATGAACCCGATTCACTTCATGGGTCACATTATCTCAGAGATAGGAGTATCATTTGACCATGTGAAAGTGAGTGCATTAGTTTCTTTGGAGAATACGAAGAATTTATTTAAGGTATGATGTTTTTTACAGTTTGATTGTTACTACAGAAATTTTATACTAGAATTTTCACACGTAGAAGCACCACTGAAAGGCATAACTAAGAAGGGTGTGACATACTTGTGGATAGATTCATGTAATTCAGCCATTCAAGAGCTAAATGGGAGGTTTACTTCAGCACTAATATTAGTTTCTCCATTGTTGGGAAATACTTATACTTTGTATTGTGAGGCATCATGTTTTGGGTTGGGAGCAGTTCTTATGTAGGAGAATGTAGTCATTGCATATGGGTCTCACCAGTTATGTCTAGAAGTATTGAATTAAATGATATGCGATCATTAGTTGGCAGCAGTAGTTCATTCATTAAATATATGGAGATATAATTTTTTAGGAGAGCAGTTTGTTGGTTTCACTGACAAAAAATGTCTCAAGTATATATTTTGTTAGTGCAATATGAATTTGAAACAATATAAGTGGGTTGAGTAATTTCAGACCTTTGACATGGAACATTATTACTTGCCTATTAAATGATATTAAGTGGATGGTGCTTTGAGTAGGGAAACTCAGATACATGCGGTTCAGGAGTCCAAAAGTTAGTGGAATCTTATAGCTATGTTTTATGAGATGCATTTGGATGGCCATGATGGATATGGGAAGAAGTTTTTTATGTAGATATTACCTCTACTATATTTCATCAAGTATTAATGAGGAAACTATCATATTATTATTGCCTAGTTTTATTGGAGAGTGTGTCATGAGATGACTCTACCCCTCGATGGATATTAGATGAGGATTAGATCTTGAATTTTCATGGGTGCATATGTGTGTCACAAGACATACCAAAGGATATGATACATGATTTTCATTCATTAGTTTGGGATGTTCATCATAGTTTCACCAAGATATATATATTGATCTAAACTGTACGTATTGGTGTCCATGAATGAAGAGAGAAGATGACGGTTTTTTCATGAGGTGTTCCACCTATCTGTATTGGAAGGCAGAGCATCAGTGACCATTAGGGCATTTCCAGTAGTTACCCATTCTTCGATGGAAGTGGAATGATGTCACGATAGGCATCGTGATAGGGTTACTGAGGACACCTCAAAAGAATGATGTAGTATGGGTTTTCATTGACAGACTCACAGATGTTTCAGACATCTTACTGATCAAGGAGACCTTAAATGATGATGTGCTAGGAAGGTTGTACATCCAAGATATTTTATGTTTTCATGGGGTTCCACACTCCATTGTTTCATACTGGGACACCCATTTAACTTCTTAGGTTTTACAGGGACTACATAGGTCCATGGGTACATAGGGACTTTTTGTAAAGCTTAACATTCCTATTTGGATGGCCAGTCGATGCACACGATTCATGTGCTACAAGAAATGATTTGATATTGCAACCTAGATTTTGGAGGTTTTGGGAGAATCGCATACATATGGTGGAGTATTCCTACAATAATTGTTTTCCAGAAACTATTTAGATGGAACCTTATAAGGATATGTATGGTACTCCATTCTGATCACCACTATATTGGATGGTAGTTGGAGTGACAACTATGATGGGACCACTTTTTGTCTAGGATACCATAGTGTAGATGGAGTTTTTTCAAAAGATTATTGATATAACAAAATCACGATAGAAGTCTTATGCTGATTGACAGAGACAACATTTGGGGTTCGAGGACAGAGAGCAGGTTTTTCTACGTGTCACACCTAGGATGGGACACATGATTATTAGGAGACAAGGAAATCATTCACTGAAATATGATAGGCTGTTTGATGTTTTGGAGAGAGTCGGTCTGGTTTCATGTAGATTTTTGTTGCTTCAGAGGTACCGATTTATTAATGAAGTCATCCACATTTTTTAGCTGCGACATTACATATTAGAGCCATACCATGTTTTTAAATCATAGGAGGCTGAGTGGGAGGTGGGTACATCATTCAAGGATCATCCTATGAATATTTTTGATCACGGTAGAAAGGATTCATGTGGGTGGTCTATTCCTCAGGTATGGATGTTGTGGCTGCACATGTGAGTACTGGATGAGACTTGGTAGAGGGAGGCTGATTTCGATCGCAGTGGTCGGAGTTGTTTGAGGATACTTCATCACCAACTTGTTAAGGATATTCGAGGAATCATTTCTTTATGGTGGTAATTATTTATGAATCCGGATCATCTTTTCAGGCATGGATCATGATTTTAGGTGTTTTTGAAGAAAATGGGAGTTTTTTTTAAAAAATTTATTGTGTTCACACTTTGTACTAAAGCGTACATTCCATGTACCTAGTTTTCATAGGTAGACACATACTGGTCATGGAACGGCCAAGTACATGGTCCAGTGGGGTGACCTGGAGCCATCCTAAAGAGGGGGTCAGTGAAGGAATGTACACATCTTTTACATTAAATGAACACATAACATACTGTTGATTTTTTTTTGTTAAATCAGACCGGTGTCACTTCTAATTTCATGGAACACATTATTCTATCCTGGTTCATCCATGAGTGAAAAGATTCATAGAATATTCTCCATTCCCCCGAACCACTGTAAATTCTCTGAATCAAACACAGTCAATTGTGTTGGAATCTGCACAGTAATTTCATCCTTCTTCATGAGTCACACCATCTGATTTCTCTTCTTTCGTGAGCTATTAGATGTTGAATTTTTTTGATGGTTTTGTATATATATGAAGTTATTGTTCTATTAAAAGGATATGGTTCAACTTTATCGATCATACAAAATTCAGGTAGGTAGTTTGATTCCATACATGATTTGACATCGAGTTTATATTCTAGTAGTCTATTTTCCCATGTTCTTGGTATTTAGGTTAAAAGGTTTTAACATTGTATATCACCCCTAGATTGATTGTAAGATTAACACTTTTTTGAAGATATTATATGTCAAATTTCATGATTAAGTAACACCCCATGGGTGCATTTCCTTGTTTGATTATTTAGGTATTTTTAGTTCCGGTTTCCTATGAGGAAGAAAATGTCTCCTTGATGCTAGTTAAATTATTGTGATGTCAATTGATTTTTTTAGGCATATAGTATTTTAGATTACTTTAGACTGCTTGTCATCATGTATTCACGATAGAATTACATATGGATATGAGAACCATGTGTAGATAGACTAGAGGGGGGATTGAATCAAATTGCTCCCATAGAGTTTCGAAAGATATGTTATCAGACCACATAGGGACTGACATTGAGTTCTCCATCAGAGTGTCTGATATAATTATTTCTAGGAGACAATATAGGGGATTGACTGTGAGTTCTCCCTCAAGGTGGATTATATAATTTTTGCAACGAGACCAAATTGGGGATTTAATGTTAGTGCTCCATCTGAGTGTCTATAGATACGTTACGAGACTACATGGATGAATTGATGTTGAGTGCTTTCCCAGAGAGTCTATAGTTGTTGTGTAAATACAATAGGGATAATTAACATTGAGATCTATCTCAGATTGACTTCTAATTTTATTTCTTTATTTTACTAGAGGGGTTAGCATGTGTGAACTACCTAGAGGTTAAATATAAGTATTGAATGTTTACGATGCATCTTCAATGAAAAATCAAAATATTGTATCTGGTCTCGTTAGGTATTACTCTGAGATTCATGTTTGTAATGATATATTGATTAAATGTCAAAAATTAAATTTTAATGAATTTAAATGGAAACAATTTTTTTCGTTGCAGTTGTGTACTCCTAGTTTCTTTGATGCATTATATTTTTACCTACCATATATATGAGCACTGACAATTAGAAATAGATCTTATTGTGGTTTCCAATTAAAATTCCTCTCATACCCTGGTTGGGTAATTATTTTGGACCCAAACAGATTGTATTGTTGCAAAAATAGATAAGGGAAATCACGCTTGTACTTCAGGAAATTGAATGTTTTGGTGCGAGAGAGAATAAGACCATGTTGAGGCTTACGATGATCCTGTAGTTATTTTATTTCAAGGAACATTGGTTTAGTGCTGTATTTCAAGAATTGTAATTTGTTTGGTTGATTTCCTAGACATATGGGACATGAATCATTTATATATGTGATCCTGTTGTTTATTTACATTCAGTCTTCCATTTATTACATATTATATTTAGATACTGCTTCTACAGTTGTGTATTATTTTATTCTAATTTGTTAATATACCAATGATGGAATAGTGTCCCCACTATCACACCCATGGACCTCGCTACCAGTGGGATGCCTTTAATTTTCATGGAAATGCACTTGAGGCCATGTGAACAACCAGGTAAGAGACAACATTGGGAGGTACCTGGAACTGGGAAATTACATTAGTCGAGTCGGTTTGTTTCAATTTGTTATTAAATGTTGTTTTTTTCAAGTTTCCATGTATTGGAACACTTGTTACACAGGAAATAAATGTTTTTGGACATGAGTTGTATGTTGTGATGAGTTTCTGGCCAACTGTTATGGTGACAAGGCACAAGTATCCATGGGATGTTTGGATGCGTGTTTCTAGTGTTAGGTTTGGTTTATAATCTTTGTTTTTTCATATGTTATTTCGAGTTTGGGTTGATATTTTTCAATTGCAAGATAATTCTGATGTTCTAGTGTGTAGTTTTATGCCTATGAGATGTATTCCATTTGTTCTACAAGAGGGTGCAACTGATGCTTCTCAATGGAATCCACATATATATTATAATATCATTGAGACTATAGTATGAGAAATTGATTTTTATGATAAAGATGTACCATCATTTTAGAATTATTTTTTTGAGGTTCTACCATGAACTGAATGAGTGAGAGATAGATCGTAGGTTTTATGGCATGATAATCCACCATCCGTCAAACGAGTGACTAAACCTGCAACACCCGAAGTATTTCAAAAAAAAAATAGAAATGCATGGAACTTTTTCTTATTTTTGATATTTGTAAATACCCTTTAAACATAATCTTTCCACTTCCATGTTTCTAATTTCAAGAAATTGACATCTACAACTGTGTTTAGTAGGTTATTTGGTGTCCGCTGAAACAAACATGATTTTTTTTGTGAATAGTAACATACCCATAGAAATAGTAATATGAATAGTAATATGACCATAATTAACAGTAAATTTAATTATTATTGTAATTTTTGTGTCATTAAGATAATAACAACATGGTTAATTTTTCATCGTGATATTGAAGTAGTTATAGAATTAGAATTGTTAATTTTTTTAATTAAGTATGATTTTATTTAAAAATAAAATTAATAATATTTAGAAATTTATATAAAAAAATTGTACATTATTTTTTAATTATACACATCAAAATTCATTAGGGTAAATTTTAGAGATTTTTCTGAAATTCATTAATTTTCGACGAATAGTGAAATATGATAAAATACCATATAATAAAATTATCAGTAAAACTAACTATTTATGACATCATAATTGAAGAAAGGATACTTGGTTCTAACATACACTCCATTATTACTATTTTAGTTCACATTAACTAAGACTATTCATAATCTTGTGCAACAATATTATAACAATGATTAAAATAATCCAAAATACCCCCTCTCATCCACTATAAATACCACCCCCACTCCCCTCTTCTTCCCACACCTCTCAAGCCTTGATCCCGGGATATGTTCGGCTCAATACACCTCCCAAGGCACTTCCCCATGTTCTATTGCTTCTTCTATCATCAAGAGACCACAACAGAATCCCTTAAGAAGGATCTCAAGGAGAAGAGATCCAGAGGTAAACATCCTCTTTTTTTATATCTTTTTTTTTCTTCTTTTCCTTTGTCCTTTGTTGTGATATTTCATTATATGCCCCCCTTAATATCTATATTATTTAACAGTTGTGAGATATCCCTTTTCTGTTATAGAACTTTTTTTATGAATGTTTAAGAGACGTCGTTAGGCTGCAGATTTTTTATGAAAAATTTCTGATGTTTTCTTTTATTTCAAGATTCTTTTCTTTTGATATTCATTCCCCACCTACTCTAAAACAAGAGTCATGAATGATCTATAATCATGTATCTTCTGTATGTTCTCATGTTAATGGAAAATTCATCATCAATATTATTCTTTCCCCCAACATGTTAAAGTAATTAAAAACATTGTTCGTGATGTGTCGAATTACCGACATCGCGGACGATGTGATTTCAATTTTATATAATTATTTCAATTTTGGTCAAAAAACAATTTCTTTTGATAAACCATGTTATAATATATTTATCATGACTCATCCATGGTTATGTAATTATTTTGTACACATGGTTTTAATTTATAAAACAAAATGAGGTCATTATTATCAAAGAACCACTCAAATGATCTAAATGAACATCATTAATGTTTTAACTTATGAATCATCCTCATATAAAACATCAAAATGATAAAATGTATAAATTATATTACTAGAAATATGTAAATACCTATACAATCCAATTTTGTAATTTCACTTCCAATCTACAAGAACCTCAATCCTGAACAAATCATGGAAATCATGTAATGAACTCACCCCAAACAAAGAAAGGACAAAAATACTAACAATTATAGGGTAAAATAAGGTTATGAAATGATCCTATAAGTTATTGTCAACATGAAAAACTTTGTGTAAAATACAAAAATAACATGCTTTTAACGATTATACAGGATGTTTAAACATGTTTGATGTATGAAATACCCTATGTAATGGAATTCTTAAACCAATTTCCATTATTTGGGTTAACCTTCTTCTTCATTATTTTGTTGGTATTAAAATTGATTGTGTGAAGGTTTAATCAAATATTATATTTAATTATGTGTATTTATATTGTTTATATATATTTCATCTACTTGTTTATGTTTCACATCAATTATATGATATTTATCATAGATATTCCTTTTAAAATCCTCTTTTTTTTAATTTTGATTTTGAGAAATTCAAAAGAAATATTTATTATGGAATTATTAAGGATGTAAGATTATGTATTGGTTCTTGGGAATTGATTATGATTAATTTTGGGACCTATATTTTCATACAATGCATTGGGTGTGTGTATGTTGGATGTCAGACGTATGGTAACTCCAACTATAACTGCGATTGTTACACAAATTGTAAGGTAGCTTTGAGGGTTACAAAATTATATGGTAGTCGTGAGGGTTACAAGATTATATAAGTAATTCCCCAATATAACTTTATGATTATATTTATGATCTTATGTTTTCTGTGGATATTGTCTAAATCTCATGTTACACGAACTAAGTATATATGGGTGATAATCATGTTTTTTTAATATGCTTTCATATTTTACAAGTTTACATGGACTAATGTGATCATTCCTTCTTTTTCATCCATTTCTGAGATTTTGTGATCATCCCCTGTTTATAAATGATATTTATTAGTTAATGGTTTTTTTATGACAATGAATAAAGCCATGCTAAATGTTGAATAATTGTCAAGGAGTCTTGTTTAGGTTTTAATGTTTTATATTATGAAAAAAATGATAATTGTTTATGGTATCCACTCTGTAATAATTTTTAATGTTATGAATTTATTGTTGTAATTCTATAATTATCTAAACATTAAAATATCTTCAATGTATGAAGGAAGTGTTTTCTTGACTAAATTCAAGAATATGTAATGAATAAGTTCGGGTTCATTTATTTGGTATCAGAGGATCGTTTAGATAACTTTAGGGGTTAGGGTGATGATAATAAGAAACCATAAATTATTATCACTCTATGTTTAATTTTAAATGTTATATAATTTAATGATTACCATGTTGCTACATCTAAGATATCTTTTTTCGAAATGGTTCTCTGCAAAAAGAACATGGATACTGAAGAGGGGATGCACTGACATAATGACATCCTTCCCGATCTACAGCCTGGAATGGTAGGGATTAGAACCGAGCTGTTTGTGATAGTAATGACTTAGTAACGAAGGAAATAAATGATGGTGGAATCCATACATGATAACAAATATAGTTACCACAATGTAACATGATTGTAGATGAACTTTTTATGAGACAACACCCTCCGACATTCAATAGATCTTCTGACCCAGTAGCAGCTGAAGGATGGATTATATCCCATGAAAAGATATTTGATGTTTTGGGATGTTCAGAAAATAAAAAGGTAAGTCTTTTGATTTATCTATTTTAAGGGGAATCTAAAAAGTGGCGGTCAATGGTAAGGAATATCAGGGGTTGATAAGATTTTGATGCCTTAGAGTTGGATGAATTTACAAGTTTTATCATTGAAAAATATTTTCCTAAGGTGGTGTGACATAGGATGCAGAATTAATTCCATGAATTGAAATAGAAGCATGCTGATTAAGTGGACGTTTATGAAGATAACTTCACTAGAATAGTGGTCTATGCTCCAAATCCTATTCTGGATCTTGATCGAAAATCAATAGATTTTAGTCAGGACCGATGCCAAGGTATCGAAGGGCATTGGCCTCCTGTGAATTCCAATGTTATGAGAAAATTTTATAATTTGATGAGAAGGTATAGATGGAGTTTTTTGATGATCATGTGCATTTTGGAAATAAGTAGAAGAAGAGGTCTAGATGTCAAGTGATGGGGAAGAATCAACCAAAGAAATCTGTTGGTAAGAAAATCCAATTTCTAGTTTCTGAAAAGTGTGGAAAGAAACACCATGGTGAATGTCTTAGAAAAATTGGGATGTGTTTTAAATGTGGTAAGTTTGGATATATGGCCCTAGATTGCAATGAAAATGATCCTAATAATAATCATGATAAGAATACTGTAATGTGTTTTAAATGTGGTGAAATAGGTAATTATGTAAATTCTTTCCTAAAGAGAGATCTGAATGATTTAATGAAGTCAGACTACATGAATAAAGGTGTAGTGAGATCCTTTGCGACTCCATCAGCAGATGTCAGGCCATCCAATGGAGTTGTATCATGTATTTTGTCTGTTATGTCATATTTTTCTATAGTTTTTTTTTGATATGGGGTCAACACATTCCTTCATCTTTTAGAAATTATCTGGTAAACTAGAAAATGTCACCTCAATAAAAGAAACCAGAACATGTTATTAAAACACCATGGGGAAATGTTATAGGAATGAGGAATTATATGAATATTTCTATTGTGGTATGTGGAAAAACAATACCTACTAACCTTATTGTTTTATAGTTAGTTGATTTTGATGTTTTTCTTTGGAATGGATTGGCTTTTTGATTAGCATGCTAATATTGAGTTTAGAGCTAAGGAAGTTGTTTTTAAGAAAGAGTTTAGGGTTGTATATAAGAATAAACAAATAAAATTAATAACATATCAGGATGCTGAGAAATTATTTAAATATGGAAATGAATTTTATCTCGATCATATTGTTAAAAATAAGGAAACTATTCAAATTTATGGTGTTCCAGTGGTAAATAAATACCTTGATGTTTTTCTTGTTGAGTTACCTAGTGTCATACCTGATCGGGAAGTCGAATTCACAAATGAAGTAGTTTCTAATGATAAGAAAATTTCAAAACCCCCATATTGTATGGCTCCAATATAACTTCTTGAATTGAAATATTAGTTTCAGGATTTTCTTGGAAAAGGATTCATTTTTCCTAGAAATTCACCTTGGGTAGACCCTATTTTGTATCTTAAAAATAAAGATGGTTCCATGAGACTTTTCATTGATTATAGAGCTTTGAATAACATCACTGTAAAAAACATGTATCTTTTTTCTCATATGGATGACTTGTTTGATCAGCACTAGGGAACTCAGTACTTCACCATGATTGACTTGAGATCCGGATACCGTCAGCTGAAGGTGAAGGAGGATGACATCCCGAAAACAAACTTTCTTACAACATATGGGCATTATGAAGTTTTTGTTATTCCATAAGGATTAACTAATGAACCTATTATATCCATGAATCTTATCAATAGCGTATTTCATGTGTTCTTGGATAAGCTTGTGGCTCTATTTATTGAGGAAATTCAGTATTTCTAAAAAACAAAGTGGAGCATTAAAAACATATAAGGGTTGTTTTGCCGACCATAAAAGGAAGGAATCTATATGGAAAATTCATCAAGTGTGATTTTTGGTTGTAATAGATTTCTTTTTCATGGGGACACTGTAAATAAAGATGTAATAACATTTGTTCCTTCTTAAACAAAAGTGGTTGAAGAATCGCCAAGACCCACAAAAGTTACAATGATTCATAGTTTTTGGATCATCGGTTTGTTAGAGAACTTTTTTAAGAACATTTATCAGTTATCTACCCCTATAACTATGTTAACATGGAAAGGGGTTAAATTTATTTGGATAGAATAATGTTATGTTTGTTTTCTGGAATAGAAGAAGTGATTGTAGAATGCTCTATTTATGGCCTTGCCTTCCCGAAATGGGGAGTTTGTCATCTACAATGATGCTTCATTGAAGGTAATTGGTTGTGTTTTGATGCATAATGATCAAGTAATTTATTATGCTTTGTGAAAAGTTAAACATCGTGAGCTAAATTATATCACATATGATTTGTAATTGACAGCTGTGGTTTTTTGCTTAAAAAATTTGGATTCATCATTAATAGGGAACCAAATGTCAAATATATACAAACCATAAATGTTTGAAGTATATATTCATTCAGAAGTAATTAAACAAGAGGCAAGAAATATGTCTTGAACTGATAAAAGATTATTATTTCATGATAAATTACCATCCTAGAAAATCAAACAATGTGGTGGATTCCTTTACTGAGAAACATCATGCATCATTAACCATGATACATTTGGAACATGATCCCTTTATTAATGATTTGATGAAATTTGGAATAGAATTTGTTGGTGCAGAGAATAAATATGTTTTTTATTAGGTTGTAGTGCAGTATTGGTTGTCAGACATAATTAAGGGATCACTGAAGGAAGACCTTGAGATATAGAAAAAGATATAAATGGTTAAAATGGGTAAGTAGCCAGAATTTATCCTTGATAAAGATTGTATCATTATATTTGAAAAAAGGTTGTATGTGCCAAGTTATTCTCAGTTGAAGAATTATTTTTGTGTATGAATCTCATTGATCTCCATTTTATGTTAATTCTAGATGTACTAAGATATATAGGGACCGTCGTGGTGGGACTACTAAAGACATCTCGAGGTAACAATGCGAATGGGGTTATTGTTGATCAGCTGAAAAAATTTGCACGTTTTCTTTATATTCAAGATACAATGTCTTTGGATCCGTTTTGTCCATTGTACCTCAAAGATATTTTTAAGATATATGGAGTTCCTCTTTCCATTGTATATGACTGGGATCCCAGGTTCCCTTCTATCTTTTGGAAGGGACTTATAAACTCATTGGGAATAGATTTATGTTTTAGTACAAATTTTCATCCTCAATCATATAGGCAATCAAAACGAATGATTCAGACTTTGGTAGATATGCTTAGAGAATGTTTAATGGACTACTAGGGTATTTGGGAGAAAAAACATTCATTAGTTGAGTTTTCTTATAATAATAGTTTTGATTCCAGTACTTAGATGGAACCTTTTGAGGCCTTCTATGGGAAGCTGTGTCGGACTCCATCATTTTGGGTTAAAGTTGTTGAATGAAAGTTAATAGATCTAGAATTAGTAGAATATGTGGCTGAGAAAGTGAGGATGATCCATAAACACATGCGTACTGCTTAGAGCATGTAGAAAAGTTATGCAGATAATAGCAGGAAAGACTTATCATTTGAGGTAAGTGACTATGTTTACCTTAAAATCTCTCATTGGAAATGAGTGATGCATTTCAATAAGAAAGGGAAGCTAAGTCCATGGATCATTGGTCCATTTGAAATCAAGGAATAAGTTGGAATTGTTTCATACCTCCTAGCTTTACCTCTGTGTTTGTTTCAGGTACACTATGTTTTTCATGTTTTGATATTGAGAAAGTTTGTCTCAGACTCATCACATGTCTTGAGCCTAGAAGCAGTTCACCTGGAAGAGAACCTTTATTATGAAGAAAAACCAGTTCAGATTCATGATCGAAAGGAATAGGTATTGTGAAATAAGTTAATCTATGAGTTAAAGGTTTTGTGGAGAAACCACATGGTTTAAAAGCAACATGGGAGTCTGAAAATGCTATGAGGGAAAAATACCATCAATTGATTAATATGTAAATACAATTGTGATGACAAAATTTCTAGAAGGTGGGATAATGTAACACCGCATGTTTTTTCTAAAAACATAGATATCCAGGGAACATTGTTTTATGTAGATATTTATATTTAGACTTTAAACATAATTTTTCCTCTTCTATGTTTTTAATTTCAAGAAACTGTCATCTACAATTGTGTTTAGTAAGTAATTTAGAGTCTGATGAAACCAACATGATTTTTTTTTAATAGTAACATACATTTATGAATAGTAATATGAATAGTAATATGACCCTAATAAATAATAAAAATTATTATTTTTTTATTTTCTTATGGATTTAAGATAATAACATCTTGGTTAATTTTTCATCATGATATTAAAGAAGTTATAGAATTGGAATTGATTTTTTTTATTTTAAATATGTTTTTATTTGAAAATTACATTCATAATAATTAGAAAAATATGTTCAAAAAATCGAAGTCATTTTTTGAATTATACACATCAAAAAATGGCTAGGGTAAATTTTTCCGATTTTTCTGAATTTCATTAATTTACGATGAATAGTGAAATACGATAAAATACATTATAATCAAATTATAATTAAAAATCACTATTTATTACATAATAAGTGATGAAAGGCCACATAGATCAAACTCGAATTCCATTATTACTATTCTATGTCACATGAACTATGAATATTCATAATCATGAACAAAAATATTATAATAATGATTAAAATAATGAAAAATACCCCTCTCCTCCACTATAAATACCACCCTCACTCCCTTGTTCTTCCTACACCTATCAAACCTTGATCCATGCATATGTTATGCCCAAACATCATCTGATGTATCTTCCCTATGTCCTAGAGCCTCTGGTCTCACCAAAAGTCCAAAACAGATGCCCTTAAGTATGATCTCAAGGATAAGAGATTAAGATGCAAACATCCTCTTTTATTTTTTTTCTTTTCTTTATTTATTGGTTATTCTCATCATTTCCTTTGGTTTGTGTTTTTGATATTTCATTATAAATACGCCCTTAATATTTATATTATGTATGAGTGATGATATATCCCCTTTCTCTCATCAAACTATTTTTATGAATGTTTAAGAGGCGTCGTTAGGCTGTAGAATTTTCATGAAAAATTTCTGATGTATTATTTTATTTCAAGATTCCATTCTATTGTTCACCATTCATCACATCCTCTTGAACACGAGGAATGAATGATCCAGTATCATTTATATTCTTGATGATCTTATGTTCATGTGAAATTCATTATCAATCTTCATCTTTTCCCCCACTTGTTCAAGGAATTGAAAACATAGTTTGTGATGTGCTGATTTACCAACATCGTGAACGATGTGATTTAAATTTTTATTAATTCTTTCAAGTATGGTCATGAAACCATTTCTATGAATGAAACATGTTATAATAAATGTACAACGTCTCATCCATGGTTATGTAACTCTTTTGAACACATGTATTTTATTTATAAAACAAAATCAGGTCATTATTATCAAATAACAATTGAAATGATCTAAACGAACATCATTAATGTTTTAACTTATGAATCACCCTCATATAAAACATCAAAATGATAAATGGTATAAATTATGTTAATGTAATTATGAAAATACCATTCCATTTCAATTTGGTAATTTCATTTCCAAACGACAAGAACATCCATCAGGAACCAATCATGGAAATCATGTAAGGATGTCACCAAAAATAGTGCATGGAACAAAATACTAACATTTAACGGTTGATATAATGTTATGATATGACCATGTAAGATATTATAAACATGAAAATGTTTCTAAAAAAATACTAATACCACTAATTTAACAATTATAAAAAAAATTAAAACAATTTTGATGTAATACAAACCAGATGTAAATGAATTCTTTACCTAATTTCCATTCTTTGGGTTAACCGTCTACCTCGTTATTTAGATTGTATTAAAATTGCTTGTGTGATTTTTTTTGAAATATTAATTTTAATTATGTTTATTTAAAATGTTTATACATATTCCATCCACTATTATTTTTCACTTATTTTATGATATTTATCCTAGACATTCCTTTTAAAATCCACTTTTTTTAGATTTGGTTTTATGGAATTAAAAAGGAATGTTTTTCTTGAATTATTCATGTTGTAAGATTATGATTTTGTTCTTTGGAATTGTTTATGATTATGTTTGGGAGCTATATTTCCCTCCAATGAATTTGTTATGTTTATGGTGGAGGTTTTCTATATGGTTACTCCAAGTGTAGCTACGATGGTTACACAAATTGTTAGGTAGCTGTGAGGTTTACAAAATTATAAGGTAGTCATGAGGGTTACAAGATTATATAATCAATGCCTGAAGATAAATTTATGATTATATTTATGTTCTCATGTTTTGCGTGGTTCTTGTGTAAATCTCATGATACACGAAGTATGTATATATGGGTGACAAGCATGTTTTTTGAAAATTCTTTCATAAGATATGAGTATACATGGACTAATGTGATCATTACTTCTTTTTCATCTTTTACTGATCTTTTGTGCTCCTCCCAGGTTTTTAGTTGATCTTCACAGGTTAATGTATGTGGAGGAAAAAGAATGAAGTCATGTTGAATGTTGAATAATTGTCAAGGAATCATGTCAAAGTTTTAATGTTTTATATTTTCAAAAATATGGAAACTATTTTTATTTTATCCACTATGTAATGATGTATATTGTTATGAATTTATTAACCAAATTCTCTAAAGCTATAAACATGAAAATATATTCAATTTATGAAGGTAGTGTTTTCTTGAATAAATTCAAGATTATGTAATTAATACGTTTGGGTTCTTATAAAACCTCTAGTGGTGGAGGACTGGCTGGAAGAGATTGATCTGATCTTATAGTTTTTATATACACCAAATAATATTTGGTTAATGTGTGAATCCTTATGGCTTTAGGGTTATTTTAAGTGATGGTGTGATTCAATGGTCAAAGAATACAGGCACGTGGACTTGGATTTGAAGGGTTTCAAAACCCTTTTTTTCATCAATTTTTTCTGGAGTCTATAATATTAAAAATGTCTCTAGAGTTCCACTCTATACAATATATAATGTTTTATAAGTCCGCATACACCAAATGTTCTACATATCTTGTTTTTTTCTCCAATGGTGGTTTGGAATGACTTGTTGAAGGCTTAGAAGAAACTATAGGGTTTGTTACCAGTTATAAAATTGTATATGTTCATACATAATCTTTTTAATTTTGTGGATATTGAAGACAATGATATTATGGGAGAAATGGTTAGGGAAGGAAAAGTTGTATTTACCAACCCTTCTCATATATCTATCGGAAACTTCATTGGAATTCATAGGATGAGACATAAGTGGTAGGATCAACATGGGAGATGTAGTGCTGGGTCTCGGTATCGATCATCCTATGCACTATCTGTTGTAGCTGGAAATGTGCCTATTACTTCTTATTATTGTGGAATGAGTGGACACAGAAGACATCAGTGTCTTATTCCCACAATGATGTTCAATATATATGTATTCATTGGTAACTTATAGTAATCCTATTAGTCTATGACTATGCCTCATTATGGTCTTGATTTGTCAGCTCCAATAGATACTCCGTTGTAGTCATAATCTTCAAAGACTACATGGATCCTACCATATGTCTCATGAGTGAAGCATTTTTACGTAGTAGATTAGTGACTAGTGGGAGTAAATGAAACTATAACGACATAGATAGGTATTTTCCTTATTACAACATTAGTATAAATTTATTTATTCAATACTATTTCCCCCCACTATTTCATATCTTCATGTTTTATTAATATTATTAGAATTCTTGTAGAACATATGTAATTTACAGTGGATTTCGCAGCACCAATCAGTAAGAGAAAATATGGGGTTTTAGGGTCGTTATTGTTAGTTAATGTTTATTGATACTAAGTTAGTATGAGATTTTTTCATTCTTGATCAGAATATGTTCGACGCCATTATCACTTTGGAATGGAATTTAATTCATTGAACTGAGTATGATTTTTATCATTAGTGTGTCTTGTTTCTGGTTGAAGATGGGATCTCTCATGAGTTTTAGGGAGAGTTGGAATCGAGGTATGTTCATGACAGACATTCCTGCCCATATCTATGGAGTTTTTTGGTTGTTGTTTCATTTGATCTCGATGATGATTCTTCAATTGACAATCTTACCAATTTTGTTAAATAATTTCATGATGTTTTCCAAGTTGACTTCTAATATTGATCCTCTAAATATAGATAGGTAGAGTTTAAGACTGGCCTAGTTCAAGGTACATAGCTAATATTAATACCTTCTTATTGTATGCCACTAGTGGAGATGAAAAATATCAGGGCATATTTATTTGACCTAGTGGGAAAGGTATTCATTCACCCTATCATTTCTCCATGGTAACCCCTTGTGCCATTTTCAAATAAAATATATGTTTCACTTCAGTTATGTGTGGATGAACACAATTTTATCTTGGTAATTGTTAAGAACAAATATCCTCGTATCATTTAGATGATTTTATTTATCATTTAAAGGGTGAAAGTTGTTCTAAAAGTTTTATATTTGGTTGACTTATCTTTAGTTCATTGTTGATAGTATGATAAATATATAAAAAACGTTAGGATTAGGTATCTCAATTATGAATTCATTTTTATGCAATTTATTTAACCAACAATTTTCTATATTTATGGATTTAATGTATTCAATATTCCATAAATATGTAGACACTTTATTCGTAGTTTTTTATGAATGATAATTTTATTTATTTGAAATTCATTCATGAAAATGTACACCGTATATGTTTGTTTCTTGGAATTCTGGGAAATCACCAATTGTATGGAATGATTTTGTAGTGCAACATCTAGATTTAAATATTTGATTTTCATAGGGAAACGTATTTCATAATATGGATTGTTAGTTTTTTCAGAGAAGGTGATGACTATTATATCATGGAAGGAACCACATAAATAATTTTAGATATGAAGCTTCATTGGTCTTGCTGGATACGAATGATGTTTTGTTATTGAATTCTCTATGATGGGATTTACTTTGACAAGTCTTACATGCAATGTGGTGAAATTTACATGGGCTTCAAAGTGTCATTCTTCTTTCGATGAACTAAAAAATATTCTAATATCAACTCTTATTCTGATCACACCAAATCCCAGTAAGGGGTACATGTTGTTTTCAATGATATAGGTGCCGGTTTGGGAGGAATGATTATTTCGGATTATCAAAAGGTATATTATGGATAATTTCAAATTTAGATACAATGTAAAAATTACACTAATCGTGATTTAGGACTTGTTTTAGTTATACATGAGCTCAAATGATGGTGGCACTATCTTTTGGGGGATAAGTTCATGTTCTTATCTGATCATATGATTCTGAGTTATATCTTTTCTTATAAGGAACCAAATCTCAATCCGAGATGATGGGTATAATACCACCATAAATTTGACAATGATATCGCTTACACACCATGAAAGGGAACCATTGTTTCAAATAATAATAGAAAATATCTACCATCAAAGGATGTTTTAGAATTGAAGGTGGAGTGGAACCTTATGAGGATTTTAACTCAGTTTCAAATGGATTCTTAGTAATATGTTTACAATATTGGTTTTGAACAGTGTCTAGTTATCATCATCTATCATGGATTCTATTTTTTGGACATAGTAGTAGGATGATGAGTTTCATATGAATAGAAGATGGCTTTATGGTGGGGTAACTATTTTCACTGATATCTTTCTACAGATTCAATGATTTACTTCAGGAAGTAGGTTTTAATCCCGACATCATTGAGACATTTAACCTATTTTGATTGTCATATATCTTCATGTGTAGTTCATCTATGAATGAAAATGATATATTATGACATGAGGTGGAAATTATGGTGGATGGGTATAAATCCTGAATTTCTGGAGATTGTGTTTCATTCTTACGCCTATCAACAGATAAAGGGATGGAAATTAAAATGTTCATATTTACTTCATCATGTTCTAGTGCTGATTTGGAAATGGTAAGAGGTATCCATGGATTTTTTTGTTGGATTACCAATGACTTTTCAAAGAATGAATGATATCTAGGTGAATGTTGATCATTTAACAAAATCTAATCATTAATTTCGAAAAAATACATCACAAAATATGACGATCTGGGTAATATGTATGTCAATGAAGTTGTGAGGTTATATAGGAGTCCATCTATCATTGTTTTGGATTGGGATCCTAGGATTACCTTGATGATCTATAGAAGTCTTCAAGAGGCAATGGGAACTCTGATCATGATGAACACAACTTACCAATAATAGAGAGATAGTCATACGAAGCGTGTGATTTCAATCATGGATTATATTCTTTGTGATAGTGCATTGGATTTCAAATGATTATGGAATAGACATATAGGAGTATTTATGCTTGTTTATAACAACAGTTTTTAGTAATATATTAAAATGTCCCCCACTTATACATTGTATGGTCACCCATGAAAATCACAACATTGTTGGGTTGACATGGGTGATGTATCTTTAGTTGAAACTTCTTGGTTCAACAGTCATCAACAATGACTAAGGGTGTGGGATGATGTCTTGTTCTAGCCTAGAGTTGACAAAATTGAATGCGAATAAGAGGAATTGACCTACAGAGTTTTCCATAGGTGACTAGATTTTCATGAATGATTCTCCTCATTTGTGTCACCGTCGACTTGGAATGTAGTGAATGTCTGATCCAAGATATGTTGGACCATTTGTGGCCACTATGTGGAGTACACAAGTTTCATATCGGTTATCATTACTAGTTCAGTTGATAGATATTCATAATGTTTTCTACATGTCTCATCTCAAGAAATATCATCCCTATTCCACTCATGTTCTAAGTTTAGATGAAATTGAGTTAGTTCCATATGTTTCTATTTTGGAGAAACCAGTTGAGATAATTGAATCTCAAGTAAAATTCTTGTGTGGGAGGTTGATTGTGTTGTTCAGTGATCTATGGAAACAGTTATCAAATTATATTGTTTCTTTGGAATGTGAGTCGATGATGAGGGACCAGTGACCTCGTCTTTTTCTATGCATTACATATTCCACATGACCTCCTGGGGATTGAAATTATTTAATGTGAAGAGTTTGTAACATCATTTTACAATTTTATTAGTTACAGAATTAACCTCATCTGGGGTTTCCAATCATTTGATAATGGGAGATTCATATAACGGTGAATTTAGAGATTTATTGGAATTTCATCTATAATATGACTTTACAAAGGATTCTGATGGATTTAAAACTATGTAACTAGGTTACACTCTATGTAACTATTGGTGGGAACAATTCAAAAAAAGGGATTCATGCTATGAAAATTTTCACATCGTGAAGAGTGGTTTCACATCACTAATTCTTTACATGTTTGATTTTTAATCCGATGTGATTGATTTTTCATCGTACTGGTACACTGTTGATTTCACAGCAAGTAACTATATTACTTTTCATGAAATAGACTACATACAGTTTTTAAAATGGAAGTATGGTTGTTTTGTTTTGGTTCATTATTTGGATAATCATTTCTCTCATCCCAAGGATGTTACATGAAATTTTTTAGAGACTCGGCTCTTTCAAGATCAATATGATCAGTACTCGATCTGAATTGAAATTTTTGGGTGTCACTCAAAGTGAGTAACCATTCAACATCTTCAATTATATTGATCATAGTATTACCCTTATATTTAAATGTTGGATCTTTTAATGTATATGTGTGTTTTCTCATGTCATCTTTAGGATCCTTTGGGAGATCTCATTTCTGAGTGCATAATTTGGTTAGATGTTGTGTGACAGATTTTTGTTCCTGATGTAAGTGGTGTTTTACTCTTCATACACCCCATTATTATATGGTTTTTCAATCATGATGTGTGGATTGGATTCTAGGGTCTCTTCATGTTTCATTGGGTTTTATTGTTGGTGGATCCTATTGCTGGAATGTGAAACCCGAGTTTTGAGGTGGGTGGTTCTATCTCTGACCAATCATAATTATCATTATTTTTCTATCATTATAAACTGATTCATAAAATTGGCCTGTCAATTTATGTGTGTTGAAAAGAGGGTTAAAAAGAGAAATAATTTCTCAATATTTTTTGATAAAGGAAAAGGTAATCAGTGATTTTTAAACATTGAAATTGATTTGTGAAAATGACCACATGGGTTACCTTAGGTACATAAGTGGAAGGTTTAATATGAATACATTCTCCATGATTTTTGGTTATCATGTGGTTTTATCATGGGGCATTACTATATCTCTTAGTCCAATTGTTCTAGGGGATGGATATTGACATTTTCATGGGTTTACATATGTAGTATTACTCTGATTCCTAGGCCTCTAATATTAGGACTGGATTGTGCACTTATTTTATTATCATATGAGTAGCCTACTAGTCTGACCTACAATTTTACTTATTATTGATTATGATAATGATTAATCTATTCTATAATTCTTCGCTTTCAATGTTGCCTTTATAAGCATGATGTACATGATTTTGTTTAGAACTATGAAAAGGTAAATGTTTACTATTTTTTCTATAAAAAATATTTACGACTTATCGTTCCATGTCTTATTTATTATTAAAATAATAGATTTTTTATACAGATACATGATATGGAACACCATTATGGAATCATATTGACCCTATTATCTCACACCGTACACACCTCCTTGGTGGTGCATAGACCTTCATATGTATTCTAATGTAGGGAAAGTCATGACACTACAGGGAGGCAGTGAGGTTCATGTCAGCTAGATTTGGGTAGCTGGTGGGGAGATGGTGGTTTTTAGTCCATTCCATCACATGGAGTAGATAATTAGTTTTGATCATCAGATTTGGAATTTTTTTCTTTTACTAATTTTATTTTTGTTTAATTCTGTTGTATTTTGACTTTTAGGTAATATATATCCCATTAGTCTTCCATAATATTTTTCATCAATTGTATTCATAAAAGAAATGTTTCTATTTAGGTTGGGAGAAATCATTCCTTCTATATTGTTTTTCGATTCCTAGGTGCTTTTCACCTGCCTGTGGGGGTCAGAAATTCCCTCAAGGTATATAGCGCAATTGTTCAGGTTACATGTTTGAGGCTTACCAAGGTCATTTCATTATACGTTTTTTAGGGTATGGTTATATAGGTTGATACCATAACATTGTTTTTCTATTCCAATTGTATTTATTAAAACCCTATATTTATACTAATCATCTGATCATTGTACAATGACTATATTAAAAATGGAAATGATGATTTATGGTCTTTTAAATATTATATGATATAACAAAAACAAATGAGTTCATGTGTTTTATATACCCATCATATATAATAATGGACATAATTTGATAATTTGGGGGTCTTGTTTTTAATAGTTGGTGTCATTACAATATCCCCCTTCTAAAATTTCTCCATCAAAATTTTATTTCCCCATATTAAAATATATATGAGGTTAATTTTGTTTCATCACATTTTCTAGTTCCCCATCCTTTTCATCAGAATTTTTTTTTCTCCACAACACTTTGACTTGAGGAATTACCTTACTCTATATAACATTTTCACTACAATCTTGGATCTACACTGGTTAATCATTAAATGATTGATCATTCTTCAACACTAAAACATTTGGTTGAGTACATGTGAGGGGTATTGTATTTACATCTTCAAGAGGTATACGTGGAACACATCATGTACATTATATAGGTTATGTGTAAATGATGGCCGATAATAAATTGCTCATATGTGATCAAGGATCTCAAAGGGGGTGATGTATTTTTTACTAATATTTCATTTCATCCCAAATATTTTTAATTTTATCCATAATGATATGCTGAGGAATTCCATGATTCCCACATCAAAATATAGGTTCTATTTATGATTGTCAATATATATATTTTTTTAAATTGAACATATTTATTGAGCTACAAAATGGAATTGGACATTTCCACGAATTCCCCCACCATTTCAGGACATTAGTGTTTTTTCCCAATATCAACTCAATATGTAGATATTCTGCACCTCATTCCATAAAGGTCATAGTAGAGATCCATTTGAATTCTTTATTGGTAACTATTGCAATATGAGAACTCAGCCAGATGATAATATTGATTAAATTATCCTTTAATGTTAATTTATTGTGCAATAAATATGACATCAAATCTCTAGATTCTCCATTCATATTGTCCATCCGTTTGAGGTTGATAAGTTTCTCTAAAGTTCAACATTGTATTTAGAAAACATTAGATAAATGTACAAAATATATTTGTGAATATTATATATCTATTAGATATAATCAATAGTGGTGTTCCATGCATTCCCACCAATTAAATGATATATATCCTTGCATTTTGATTGAGTGAGAAGTACTATTTAGTTTCAGTGAAGTGACTAGTCTTCGTTAGACGATCCACCACAACCTATATAATATTTTATCCCATATATGTATTTGGAAGACCCATGAAAAATTGAAAGGGGATTATTCCCCTTTTTTATGTATGTATGTGTAATGGTAGCATCATCCTATAGACGTCTTCCTTTCCACCTACTCATTCTAGGATATATGACATCATCATGTATATTTTCTAATCCTGTTAATCATATTGTCACAATAATAGTGCTATCAGATATCTCAATAAATCATTGTAATTCCATTATATATGGAGAATTTTCAGCTATGTTCCTCATCGAATGGCTCTTTCATTAACTCAAGATTTTATGGTACACATAGTTGGGATCAAAATATCCAATATATTTTATCATTAACATTGAAATATGAGAATTTAACTTTTCTTAGATCTTGCACGTTCTTCTAAATTATCATATCATCTCTCTTATAATCCATTATCCTATATAAGAGTGATGTTTGATCTATAATTTCTGAAATGGATGATTATGTTCCTTCCATTATGATTCACATTTCAATCCTATTCAAATCTCAATGGATCAGATCATTCAAAATTCTAATTAATCATATTATTTCATGGTCATTTCTACATAACATATATGTCACTTTATTCACATTACCATTATGGTAGATAATTTAGAATTAATAGTCATTTATTTGTTCAAACGGTCTTTTATGTGATATTTTTATCATTTGCTATGTGAGTATATAATTTATTTTTTGTGATCAAAATATAATTCCCAATTTTCTCCAAAAAGATAACACTTCCATTTTTTCAAAATTAAGATCATTGTATCCAACACGAGATCATAAAATGGGTATTTTGATTCATGAATATTCAATTACGTTGAAGTATAGATAATCATTTTTTTCATTTTTCATTAATAGAAAACCCCAATTCCTTCTTCTAAACATCACTGAATACCACAAAATGTTCTCTAATTGTTGGTTGTGTGTGTATAGTTTTAGTGATAAAACAGATTTTAAACACAACGAATATTTCATAACATTCATCATTCCAATAAAACATGACTCACTTATTATTTAGTTTGGTTATAGGGTTTGAAAATTTCCAAAAATTTATAAAAAAAATTCATTGATATTTCCTAACCAATCTAATGATAACTACCAATATCAATCATAGATGTTGGCATTGATCATCCTTCAATTTCATTTGTCTTTGAAGGGTCCGTATATTTCCCATTTTCTTGATAATATTCCCCAAAACAATCGATGATATTACTCACATTGCATGTACCTTATATGAAAATGTTTTTTTGGGATATCCTCATTCTTGACACTAAAATGGTAATATCCATACTACATATCCACATTGGAGAAGTATTGTTCTGCACATATCTTATGAAATAAATCATCAATCCATGGTAGATGATACTAGTTCTTTATAGGAATCTTGTTGAGATCATGAAAATCAATGAAGAGGCGCATTGACCCATCTTTGTAACACCCCGAGATTTTATGAAAAATATTTTTTTAATTTCATTGATGTCTTCTATTATACAGCACACCAAGATTAGCTTGTACTATACGCAACACTGTATTAGCTTGCAGTATACGCAACACTATTCTAGGATCGTGTTACACACAATTTCATTTTCGTTTTATAATATTCATTCTACGCAACATTGAGTGTGTTTATATATATATATTAAACGTATAAATAAAATATGGTTGGATTCTGTTATACGAAACAACGAAGGATTCATTCACAACACGTAACCCTGACTTGGCTTGCATTACACGCAATCACGACCTTCCTCGATAGCGTGTGTTGTACGCAATACTGAGTTTTACTAAACAACGATATATTATTATAATATTATTATAAACTAGAGATTATGAATAGTATTAACTAAATTTTTAATTTTATAACATTATTATTCATCTTACATATTTTCAAGAACATCGTATGAGAACAAAATAATTTTTTCGGGTAAAATAAGTATTTTTCAAAAAATGCTGTTTTGCCGCCTTTTGATGGCGCACCCACATTATATCTAGTTTTTGACATGTTTATAAGTTAAATTTGACAAAATAAAATTCTTCATTTGAATCAGGATATAAAAATTTACATTGTATAATGTTTTGATATTTTTCTGATAACTTTCATATTTTAATGAATAGTAAAACCACGCTATATTTTAATTAAAAACAACATTTTTCATCATAATAATTTATGTGGCTAAATTATAATATTGAATTGTTTTAATGTATAAATAGAATATTTTTTTACCATTTAATATAATGTATGTAATTAGCATTGATTTTATCTTGAATTCGTATGTTAAATCAATTCAATCTTTTACAATGTTTTAAACAAAAACACGTTTTCTTTTGACAACGGGATTAATTTTAATTTAATTTCTGCAACTTTTTTGTATTGAATTTGGAAAAATGGATTCCATATTTGGAATCAGTGGGTCCAAAATTATGTTAATAATCTACTTTTTATTTTTGGGCATTATAAATAGTAACTACAGTAATTTTTATTTACTATGGTTAATGGTAAATAGGGCAATTCAAGGTTAAAATAATTTTATAATAATTAAAAATTACATTGACACTTGTCCTAACATTATTGGATGAGTAGTGGCCGACCATGGGCATCCTTGGGCCGATTCTGGGTCCCAATGAGCCACTTGGTAGTGAAAATGACAATTTGGATTAATTAATTTAATGTAAAGACAAAATTCACTTTAACAAAAATCTTTTAGTAATTAATTTTTAAAAGGGGTTATATAAGTTATATTTTAGACTATAAATATTATTTGGAAATATAAAAATATTACCTACATAATGGTATTTTTTTAGAATTTCTAGACATCAAATGACTTAAATTATTAATGACACAATAATGATGTAGTGTTTACCTCAATAACAAATGATTTAAATAAATAAGATTATAATGATTAAAATATCAACCAAAACCTCTACAATTCCAATTTGATGATTTTATTTAGAATATGAGTCATCTTATATTCGACATTAATTTGTTTTGGACCTCTTTAAACCGAAGATAAGTTTATAATAAAATAATGTTTTCACACTTACCTAAAGAGCCCCACCTCTCCCTTATAAAAGGAGGCCAATTCTATGAAATTCCTCACACCTCTCAAGCCTTTTGTCTAGTACAAACTCTGACCAAATAATCTCCCTAAATCCCTCTCCTCTCCCTTGAATCCTTACATTAGGCAGAAGACTCTCCAAGAAGTCCTTTTGGTTCAAACCAACGGAAGTTACCAACATTAAAGGTAATAGTTTCTCTTAAGTTGTTTTCTTTTCTTCTACTTCTCCAACACCTAAACTCTTTTTAATCATTTATTTTTTAAAAAAACCAATATTCGAAATATATACTAGGATGTTTTTATGAGAATTGTTCGAACTACACTTTCACACACCTCCATCTAATGGATGTAGATCATAATATTTCTGTGATGGAAAACTAACGCCTCACGAAACGATGATTGTTCGATTTTCTCCTACAACCTCTCATGGGGGCCATTATGATGGAACTGTATTTATATATAATATATATTACGTTTATGATTTCCAAATTATTCTTTAATTCCCAATTATATCAAGACTTTACAGTTTCTATAGTCGGTAAATACGATAATCTCATTTGAGGAAGTGCAGACTACCACCCCCTTAATGTGATGTGATTCGTTAATACCTTATGTGGGATGTAAAAAGGATGTGGTTAATGATATTATATATGATATTATACTGGAATTATAATATAACTATGTATCATTATTTTTTAATTCCATTAAAATAAGAAATGGAAATGAAAGTAGCGTTCATGCGTACGTATGGCTTACCGTCTCCATGAACGGTGTGTTTCATTTCTTACCTCCATATGATATGTACTATTATAAATGCTTGTATATTATGGATATATAATAACATTATATGATATATAAATCATGATTTACATTTTTGAATTATGTAAATCATGATATAAGTAATAATAACATCAAGAACAACAAGTCCTAACACGTACGATAAATAAGATGATTTTACCCAAAACGCTACTTTAAGATTAATTTACAAAAGATTGGGTAATATAAATTCATAAGTGAAACATATATGATATCATAACAATAAATATGATTGTTTAATAAGTAAATGACATTATTTAAATAATTATACAGGAGTTTTGGATATGTACAAAGAATATCGGACCTACGGTAAGGGATAATTGTGCAAATATCATTTTTATCTGAGATTTCTTATTCATAAGTATTTACTGGGGTTATTGCTATCATCCATGGCCATGTTTTATAAAAGTGTATTCATGTATTTTTAAATTCCTTTTTACCCATTTGTCTTTTACCCCATGGTATGGAAGAAATATTTCTTTTCATTACCCAACAAGGTACTTTTTGACTTTTCTAACAAAATTACGAGAAGGATGTTTTTTAACGTATACGGCATGAAAGGATTTTTACAGTTTTATAAAGACTTATTTTCATGAATATTCATCCAAAAATTTTCATGACTGTTTCCAACAAAATCTCTTTATTTTAAAATTGCATGATGTTTTGTGAAAATAAAATGATTTTGAAGAAGAAAGGATATTTTCCTCAGGAATTCATTTCAATTGTTTTATCAAAACCATTTTTCCATCTAAGTGGACATTATTTCATAAATTTAGGTTTCATGTATAATGTATCTATGATTTACATGGTTTGACATTTATTATTATGAAATAATATCCACTAATTTTATATGGATTATATGATGATGGGATGATGTTTATGAAACCCATTTTGTTCGTTGGGTTATTATGAATGATGTATGTTTATTTTGTGGCACAAATAAGAATGATTTCATTATGAGATGGATGGGACCTATATCTCCCTCCAATGAATTGGGTAATGATTTATATCTCATGAGATTGACATGGATGGAACAGTATGTTAATCTGGTTCAGTGTTACATGACTGAAACAAGGAGTGAACTTGATTCAGAAAGGGTCTTTGTCCACTAAGATGGTCTTGTAAGCAATGCCTTGGCTACTATGGAAATCATAACAAGTGTTGAATGGTTGCCACAATTACATGTTTTATTCCCATTATATTTTATCTTTATTGATGTTCATTTATGATATATTCCTTACATACTTCCATGATTTATGTGTTTGCTCAAGGTTTTAATGTTTAGATTTAATTTTCATGTTTTTTCTTTAAAATGGTTATGGATTGTTTTATTTTATTTATTTTTTCCCTTACTGAGCATTTGAGATCACCCTTTTTATGTTTTATTTTCCTTGGAAATAAACAAAGGTTTTAGGTAAGAAAAAAAGGGGAAGATCTTTATTGGGAGATGATGAAGATCTTTCACCACGATTAGAAGATTTTATTCCGAGTTTCCAAAGACATTAACTATTATAGTCCTTGTGTGTCTGTTTTTGTTATGTATTAAGTATTCTGCAAAAGTAATGTAATGTAAATGTACATCAAGCTTTGGGCCTCTAAAATCCATATACATTATGAAGAGGACTAGTGCACCCCATGGTGAAGCCGTTGTGAATATAAAGTCATTATCCATAATTGACAGTAGTTGTGTCTTCAACTACTCATGTTCCAAAACATACATTATATATAGTGTTTGGATAATGGTAACACCACATATATAATCTCAATTTAAAATTTAACCACATAGCTAGACAAAATTCTAGAATATTATATAAAAAACATGTTAGCATATTCCATTACAATGGGAATGTCTTCAAGGATGATCATTTCTATACACTCAATGATTTGAAAAAGATACATTTTCTCATATGTAAATAATATCCAGTCTTGAGATGTTAGTTCTACAGAATATTCATCCTCTTTGTTTCAATAGTAATGAATTGGGGGTCGATTCACAATATATAGAGTTATTTTATCCTCATGAAAATTTATGTTGGATTTATATAGTGAAATCAAATCCATACCCATAATTTCATCAAATTAATCTAAAGGGTTTATCATATGGTTTATTGGGAAATTCATCCCAAATCATATGATAGGGGAGAATTTATATACTCAAAAATAAATAATTTTCCAATTCATGATTTTCACCAACAACTATAGTTCCATGCTTTGTGGTGGTGTTTGAATAATTCTACTTAAATTTCGTGATATTAAGGAATTCATGAAACCAAAATAAAAAATTATGATTTCTATTATGAAAATAATATACACCGAAACTATAACCACTTTTTTTGATCCACATTAATGATAATAACAGAAAATATCACCCTTATTTCATTTGATGTTGTTGGTTGTCTCAAAAAACCCATATCATAGTGCATTGGGTTACTGGATAATTAATCTCCTGTAATTTATTAGCTGGTTTCTTTTATTGAAATTAGAATTCTATGAGTCCTTCCTACACACATGTAAATAATTTCTTCATCCCCCTTAGATAATTTTAATGGTGATTCTTTCTCTATCATGGATGGGTGTGATGTTGATATTTCTTTGTACATTTATATTTCTCCATCTAGCAACCAAAATTAAAATCCAAATTATTCTTTTTACCCTTATAATTCCCATGATATTATTCATTCTTCATTTTGACTTTGAGGGAACATATAAAAAAATCTTTTATTGTCATCAATGTCTGAAATCGTCCGGGATTTTCATAGACTTTTTTACCCCCCAATGTTTTTATCAACCATGTATTGGGGTTGACAACAAAGACATAGGAATATCATTGATGTCTTGTGATGTTTTCCATATAATCTTATAGAGTCTCCAAATATTTGTTTGAGGTAAAAGTAATACTTTTTTAATTCAAGTTAGAGAGTGAAAGGAATGTATTTTTCTAAAAACAATTTATGGAATTACTACAACCCTTAATTCAATATATTTTTCAGGCTTTGAATTCTTCATCAATTTCCACCACTAATCATTTTATCCCTTCATACGATAAACAACCAGAAGAACCTTCTCTTGATCAAATCATTGAAGGATAGAGAAGATCTTCTAAATAGAGTTTATCCATTATTTTGTGATTAATAGATCATAAAATTCATGGACACTAAGAGCCTTTTCCACATAAATATCTCATTTTCATCTTTTTATTTATTAGGATGATTTTGGAACTCCTCCCGATACATGTTTCTATTCCTATCCTTAGCCAGCTGAGAGAGTATCATCAAAAAGTTCATGTTTCCCGCTCCCATCAGGTTGGGCATCTCTTTGGGGGTGTGACCAAATTTCTGATCCAATTGATTTTTTACTTCATTAATACAATTTCATTTCATAGTAATCAATAAACAAATACTTAGGGATGGTTATTTTAAAAATATTAAACACATGAATCGGAATTCGATTCCATTAAAGAGATAAATAAAAAATTAAATTTATTTCCTTGACTTGTGAATTTCATGGATTCAATTTATGTTATCCATGATCCACTTCTGAAGATATATTCTTACGGTTACTTTTTTGTTCACTTAATAATTTTTTTAATAATAATTTCAATTCAACAAAGAATATACCTTGTGTGTGTCAATCCAGTTGTATTACAAGGCCCATTATCAAACCCCATTTTTCAATTCATTCTAGCCCAATGGGGTTTTTTGGGAATTACCCCAATGCACATTTTTTCTAGATCCACATCCCCATGTTTTATCTGGACATGGAAGTATTTTACTGATAAATAAATTACTCTATAATTAAAAAAAATTAGGTATGTTTTCTCGTACATAGTCTTATCCGTATGGGTTTTTCTATTGTTTTTTTAATCCTACTCCAAAAATAACTAATAATTTTCATTGATACCAAATATGAAAACCCTTATATTATTTATATATTAATTCACGTTTTATTACATGAAATCTCTCATAATACAACATGTATAATGGATAATGCTTGTGTATTTTAGAGTTTGATACAATACAAAAACCCTTAAAAAATGAAATACATCATCTTTATTAAATATATTCATAAGATGGTGATATATAAAAATAAATGGGATAACCTGTGGACATACATACAAAAGGATGACTTGTATATCCTATTAATAGGGTAAAAATGGAATATCATGAAAAATTTAATACATGTTAGACAATAGGAACATAAATGAAATATAAAATGTGTTCGGATCATCAACATGAACAATGAGTAATGACATTGAATGATTACATAAGGGCAGCATTGGAAATGTTTCAACAACTTAAAACACAGCAACATAATAACTGGTTAAGGATAAAATCCATGAAATCAATGTATGAAATGCCCAAAAATAGATTATGTTCATTCCCTAATCCCTTTTAACATGTATCGTTAGAGTAAAACATTACCTAATTCATTGGAGGATTGTATAATTATAGGTGCACTGGTCACATTCATTTAATTATCATGCTTAAGTGTTCAACATAGGTAATATAATATGGATTCATTAATTGTCATATTTTATTCCTAGATCAGTGAATTTGTAATAAATACATTCAATAATAATCGATATATATAATATTATAAAGGGGAACACCATTGATCTGAAATGAGTATGGGTAGTCTCTATATAGATGTTGGGCATGTAAAATTGTAGGGAAGTTTCAGTAGTGTAATAGGGAAGTATAATTGTTCATGGGAAGGCTTGATGTGAGTTAAAGTGTTCATCCATCATTTATACATAAAACGGCCATAAATAGGGATATTTAAGAACATATAATAACATTAGGAATCGAAAATTAAATACATTTGATAAATAATATACATGAATAAAAATGTGTAAGATAAAACAATTACCTTTAGATTGTAAATCCTTATGTATAGAATGAGCTTTTTGGAAAGTTCATGGCCCCTTTGGAGGACTATATAAATGGTAAAAAAGATTCAGAACATTGTCAAAGTATTTTGAGTGATTTAAAATTGGATATTGGGAGGGTTTATATATAAATGATAGTGGAATTATTTATTATATCTCAAAATTATGTTTTATACTCTATATATAAAAATAAAAAACAACATATCATCCAATTGATTCTACCCATGGTTTCTACTAAAGGGATGTTTTTTATTATTTTATATGTCCAAGTGCCTAACATAATAAAATAACACCCATGATGAAATAGAAGTGAGTAATACTCTTAAATAAATAATTTTTAACCCATAAAATATATTAATAATTTTGGTTGATTCATAATGTTTTTATACAATTAATCAAATAAACATAAGAATCACACTTTTAAAAGTGAATAAATGAATTTTTTATTATTTATCTTTATGGTATTTATTACATCACTTTTGGGACATTCTGATGTCATAATATACACCATATATATATACAATATTTAAATTTTTCCACAAAATTCTATTATCTCATATAATAATGAAAAATTAACCATCCGATAAATTCAAAATTATAATTAAAAAAACAATATTCCAATTATGAAAATAATTTTCTATAATTTTTTTATTTTTAATTTTAAGATAATAATTGAAATTGGTATAAAAGTGATTAATTTTTTATACTATAATAGCTTTTACACCTTTATAAAATATTACATATGACATTATAAAAACAAGAGGATCAATAATATTTAATAAAAAATATTTTATAATAATATTTTATTAACATATATTTTATTTTAAAGATATATTAATCCACAAAAATAAATATCTTGATTAATATTTAATACTACTTAAAAATAAATTTTTTGTTTTACTTAATAAAATTAAAAAGCATTTATAATGTAATGATAAGAAGAAAATATGAAAATTATTATATTGAAAATAAATTATACACATTCATATTATTATGGTATTGTTACACATATCATTAATACACTAAGAATATCTATGGTGGTGAGACATTCATGGGGTGGATTAGGGTACATTGTTTGGTGAGTGATATCGATGAGATGGAACTTCACTTATAAGTTCTCTTTCTCTTGCTTTTGTTACTAGATATTTACATGGGATTAATCAAAGGATAATTCAAATGTTGTTATCTCCCTATTAAGGTTGAAAAAATTTCATTCATAGGATACAATCCTACAGGATGAGTCCATCACTTCCATCATCCATGTTAATTGGATTTAATAAAACTCTATATTTATTATAATTATTTGTTCACTATTAAATGTCTATATTTTTAGTGTAAATGATGCTTAACGGTATTTCATATACAATAGGATATAATAAAAACCAATAATTTATTGTGTTTTCTATATCAAAAATATATAATAATGGATGAAATTAAGTCGTAAGTGGACTTTTATTTATAAATGTTTGGTTTAATATAATCACATCGTTTCATGATGCGGTAGTCCTCCGTATACATGAGTAACATTATTGTAATCCCAAAAAATGGTATGAATGATGATATCTGTTAAATAAAAAGAACAAAATCATAAATACTCAATAATTATCATACAAATTGTATATAAAATTTACTTCTATCATTATACCAAACCATAAATGTATTTAATAAGAAAATAAATGGCATTTGTTTGGGAGGTGGTAGTCTTCCTTAGACATGAATGATTATTTCATAACACAATTTAAGAAATTATGTAATGTTGTCTGTTGCAATGTTAACATAAAAATATCTTATTATATGTAATGTAAAGACTTTTAAATTTCAAAGAAATTTGTTTTCTTAATTTTCTTTGGAATTTTACAAGAACATAGATTCTGACGGCACCAAATTCTGAGGCCCAATGTGCCCGGAATCATTTTACGAAGTTTGGCTCGGGTACGTTCAGTGAACGGATGAGCGGGTTTTTCTAACTTTTGAACTGGTGCCCGGAATCGAATTATGATGGCACCGATGAAATCACAACGCCGATATTTGCTTAGAAACGCCTCTTCCGGAGATGCGTTTGCTCGAGTGTGGTTTTTAATTTTTGTGCTTAATGTTATGAAATAAAATAAATTGTTCGAAAAACATTATTTTATTTCACTTAAGACACTTGAAGCCACTTGAAAGACACTTAAACTGAGTTGAAACAGATAGGGTACTATCCAAAAATATCCTACCCTCTTGGTAGGATATTTGTGAGATGGGGCCCACACGAGCCCCTCCGTTTCTTTTCCGCTAAGTAACGCATCCGCAAAAAACCATCATTATGAAAGTAAACTGACGCGTTTTTTTAAATTATTAACAGACCATTTAATTGGGCAGTTTTATTCGTGAATTAAATGGGCATTTTCTTTCGTTGAATTAATTCTGCGAAATAATGGGTCGTTACTTACCTCTTATTCGTTTGTTGGCGTAATAATAAAATAAGACCAACACGACTTTTAGAGGATTACTCGTTGAGAGGCTTTGACAGAAGTTCGTGTGCCTTCACCCTTCTTCACGAAGAATGCGAAGAACGTGAAGAACGCGAAGAACGCCGGCCTCCGACGAAGAATGCCGAACCCGCGGAAATCGACGACGCGACGCCGTTTGCCGCGACGCCGACGTTTCCTCTCCCGCGACGTTCTTCTACGGCGTTCCTTCTTCCGCGACGAAATCTTAGATCTTCCGTTGAGGTGAGAATTTCAGATTTCTTTTAAATTTTTCCTTTGTGGTTTTTAACTCGAGAAGGATTTAATTATTATTAATTAAATCTTTTTGTTGTTGAACCTCGGAGTTCGTCGACGCGACACCCTTCCGCCATGACGCGACGCCGGATACCGTGACCACGCGACGATCCCCAATTCCGCGAAGAACCCACGGACGACGACTTGACGAGGTAGGGGATGTTGTGAATATTTATTTTATATTCCTGTGAACGTTTCATTAAAAATTAAAGAACAAGATTCATATGAACAATTTTAATTTATTAAAATTGTTGTTTCATGTGTTGCATAATTCTCCTGTGGTTATTATTCTAACGCGGAGGGTGCAGGCCAAACGAACACGGCCCGACAACCCTTCGATGTTCTTCGTGGTTGTACGGATTTGACGGGTGAAGAAAAAACATGACGCAAGGGCGATTTGATGATCCCGCAGTGAAGAACGGAACCCGGGAGGGGAAATGACGCAGACGAGAAGGAAAACGGACCACCGGAGCAACTCCGGGGCCCGCAGAAGCGGCCGGCGGCGCGGGTCGTCAGCGCGGTAGCGCCGGCAGCCGGAGGAGGCAGCCGGCGGACCCACGTCCACAGGGGTCTGGCTCGCCCGCACGGGACGCGACGACATGCGGTGTCCGATTGAATCAACGCGGCCTCACGCGGGGCTGCGGTATCTCCAAACCGCGGGGGCGGCGCCCCGCGGCGTCCAACTGCTCGGCCGCTCGGCCGAGCCGAGCCAGGCCAGTTCGACCGGCCGGGCCATGCCCTGGCCGGGCCAGACCGAGTCCGGCCTGGTGGGACTGGGTCGGGTCGACCCGGTTCGGCCGACCTAGGGGGGGTTGGGGCGGGTCGGCCCGGGCCCGGACCCACCGTCTTCGGACCATTTTCGGTCTTTTGCATGTAACATGAGCTACGAGCCTCCGAACGACGCGCCGTAAACGGAAACATGATCCTTGGATCGAGACGGTCGTTTCAGTATATCGCACTCAAGGTTTCAGAATACTTTCGGTTTGGCCGGGTTGGATCGTACACGAAACCAACAGGGCCCTCGGAGCGGAAATTCTCATATCTTGAGCTCTGGACATCCGATTGACGTGCCTTAAACTTCGTTGAATTCCTATATGTGAGACGGATCTTTTGGCTCACTCCGCCCGAGGTTTGGATGCAGGTGGAGTACGGTCGGGTTGGTTTTGCCTTAAAAACCAACCGGACCCCTAGGACGAAAAAGCCAATAACTCTCAGACCGGGCGTCCGATTGACGCGCCGTCTGCGACGTTGAGTTCCTGTTGACGATACGGAACTTTTGGATACATCAACTTCAGACTTTGTGTTAGTTGATGTGTCAGCCTCTCGGCTCGTGGAGCGGACCCTCCCGAACGAGCTTGCTATGTGCGGGGACCCTAGTGCTGGCTGCGACTGCTACTTCGACAGCGACAACTATGCAGAGATCCTCAGGGGACTGTGATGACGACTGTGCAGAGATCCTTAGTGGACTGTGATGACTACAACACTCAGCGAACACTTGCGGGTCAGTGCTACATGTCCTGTGTGGGCCCGATCCTGTGTGGGTCTGATCCTGTGTGGGTCAGCGCTCAACGGTTCTGTGTGAGCCAACGCCTACAGGTCCTGTGTGGGCCCAATCCTGTGTGGGTCTTTGGGGGGGTTAGTACATATCGATCCTTTGTGGGTCCGACGACATAGATGGATCAGTGATCATCTTTATCGTCTTCCAAAAAAGTATACCTGTGTGAGCTGAATCCTGTGTTACTCTCCTTTGTGGATTGTGTTGAGTTATCCTGTGTGGATTTACTGTTTACTCTCCTTTGTGGATTGTGTTGAGCTATCCTATGTGGATTACTTTTTACTCTCCTTTGTGGATTGTGTTGTGCTATCCTGTGTGGGTATATGTTTTTCTTTCCTGTGTGGACTGGGTTGTGCTTGGGCTCAGACGTTGGAGCCGAACGAGAATTGATGGCTTAGGTATATGTATGGGCATATACCTAAGCCGTGTCGGATGTTACTTCGTGATTGTATCTTTCCTTTGTGGATTATCCTTTGTGGATTCTGAGAGACCTTCGGGGTTCTCTAGGTCCCTTCTGAGTATCATATACACACCCCTACACAGGTTATGCCCGCACTTCGTTGTGTTGGTTGCAGACGACGGACATCACTGATCGTTGAGGAGGCTTGCGGAGCAGGACGGTACCTGGAGGTGGACCACTGGGCGGAACGTACTCGGAGCGGACGGCTGGACCGAGGAGCTGTGGTGGCTATCTGTACCCACCCTTCAGGTGGGACCTTCAGAGGAAGGCTCGACGTTGCAGATTTTCTTTTCAGTTGCTGTTTTTCCCTTTCAGTTGTACTTTACAGTTGGGCTTGTATTTCCGGCCCATTTTACTTTCAGCACAGCTTGTTACAGTTTTTACTCAGTGTTTACTTTTCCGCTTTCTTACTCTGTGGTGCTTGTTTACTTTTCAAAGACAATGCCTTCCCTTTTGTTGGGATTTATGCCTTGGTGCTAGTCGCCAGCCCATGGCCTATGGAAGGCGGGCTTGGGGTAGTCACGACACGGGCCCCGAGAACGGTTCATGACATGTAATATACTAAAATAATTAGATAATAATTATATAAAAAAATAATGTTATTTGAGGAAGAATCAAATCAAAATGTTCATTGATGAATGTTGTATCTTTTTCGAGTATCTCTTTTTGATTTGCACCAAGGGCCATATTTGGAACAATTTATTCGTAAAAAAGGCTTCAAGGATAAGTGTATGGAATATGATAAGTTATTTTTTCTTTTATTGGTAGATCCAAATTCCTTGATATGTGTGTAAAATTAGAGAGAGTGAGTTCCCTTTAATAGTTTGTGAGTTGTATTCTTATAAATACACAGATGTATTTTCAATTAGGAGGTAAGTATTAACTAATGTTTCTACAAAAATGATAATTTATGGTTTAGAAGGATTATGTAGTCTATACACACTTCCACTATGTATTTATATAGATGGTTCGAACATTTGGTTCCATAACTCTTAAGTTTCATTATATTTCCATATGGTTTTTTCATTTTGTTAATATGACTTCTAAAAAATATAATTTATTCATTAAGACTATGTTAGAGAGATACTTATAAGATAATTTTGACTCAATGATTCTAAATATGATACCTAATTTATATATTTTAATTACTTTCTATTTTTTAAATAATCTTTAACACAGTTCCATGTAATGTGAAAATCACCGCTTTAACTATTACCAAGATTACCATGTTTTTTTAACTATTTTACAATAAATCTAGTCATTATAATAAGCGTATAGGGAAATTAATATAATATGGTTTATATATATTAAAATTTAATAAAATTTTTACATAATATATTATTATTTTGAATTATAAATAAATTAATTAAATATATTTTATTATACAATAACATTAATTTTAATTTTGATCTTACTCATTGACAATAATATTTTTAAAAAATAATTTAAATCAGATCCATTAAATTCTCTCAGATTCCAAAAATAATATTAATCTAAAAAATAAATTTTACCTAATAACTAATTCGATTTAATTAGCTATTATTGTTTTTGGTATCATTTTATTTATTTATTTATTAACTAAAATTTTCACGCATTGTTGTTTCTAGAGAATTTAATATAATTATATCATATCTAAAAATTTAAAATAAATAATCAGGATAAAAATAACTCATTGAGAATAAAAAAAATCTTCATATCCCAACTAATATAGTTTATTCGCTATTCAAACTCATTATATAAATAATGGATGAATGGTACATTTATATTATTTTTCTGAAATTAACATATTTTATTGGAAAATTTTGTGGAAATGTTTCCTAAAATAATATAATTATATAATATGGACCCAATGGTACAAATATGTCTAGGAAATGGGTTGTGGCTATATTTTATGTTGTTGTGAGTCCTTTTATTCTATGTTTAACAACTTAGTTATCTTATTTTTCTCTTAATAATTGTAATATATTTTAACCTATTCTACTAATGATTTTGAAAATAAATTTAATTTAGAAATAAGAAATATTAGAAATTATTATTATTCTAAATATATAATCCATTCCTCTAAATTATATACATATAAGTGGAAGAAAATTTATTTTAAATGATTCTTATAGACGTGTCAAGAATGGGGGTTTCTAATGTGAAAATGTTCAATGGTTTATATATTTTTATATTCAATTTCAAAATGAAATATATTACAATACCAAAAATAGTATTAATTTCTATAAAATTTTACTATTTATACTTAAAAAAAGTTCAAATTATATTTGGATATTGTATGTTATATAAATGAAAAATATTTCTTCAATAAATTCTTTATATTTTCCCATATTAGTAAATAAATAAATAATCTCATAAAATAAAAAAATTTACCCTAATAAAATTTTGATATTATGATTTCAAAAAAGAATTTTATATTGATAAATAAATTTTCTAAATGTGTTAAAACATGATTTTATATTTTATTCTCCAAGAATGAATGAATTTTCTTTTATAGATGATAATGTTTTTTCAGTAAGATTTTGTTTTCTATTAAATCATTATTTTTTAATATAATATCAATAGATAAATAAATTAAATTCAAAAAAAATATATTTTAATTAATTTTTAATCTTATTTATTCCATCCATTCCAATGGAAATGAGAAAACAATTATATTAAATTTTAATATTAATATTTTATTATAGTTTGGTGAAACTATATCTTGTGTGTAATAAAAGCTATCAAATAAACATATTATTTTTTGTAAAACAAGAGAAAAATATTTATGTTTGTAGGATATGCTATGCTCATCATTTCATGTAGGGAAATATTTTATTGTTGTTGCGTATAATGTATTATTAACTTAGTTTTTCCTGAAGCACGTGTCATCTATTAGTTAAAATTTATTCCCAAATAATAATAATTCACAATAACATGGGTTATTAAAGCCCCCCTAAAATTAATATCTCCATATAAATTATTATTTTCTATTATCGATTTAATACTTGAAATTTATTTTCATAGAAACCCATATCATAAAAGTGGGTCCCAAAACATCTTTTAAAATGGGATAGTTGGAAAAATAATGTTTACCCAAAGTAACCCTTATGAATAATTCCACATAAAATAAAATCGATGGGATGTGATGATTTTGACATTTGTGGAGAATAATAAATAATATAGATAGTGGTAATGATAACTAATCACTAGAATGTGGGTGATATAGTGAAAGTTAATGATCAGAAAACCATAAATCTGTGATAATCAATGATAAGTTTTTATTCATAGGAAATAAAAGTACAAGGAAAACATTTGTATTACAATATCCTATACCAAATATTGTTGAATTTTCACAATAATATAAACTTACTTGATTCCATTCCACAGTGATGTCCATATCATACCCTATATTCATTCTTCATTCAATTTACACAACATCTATTACTCTTAGAAATAAAGTTGAATTTTTTATGAATGAATTACTAATGGATCATAATATATGTATAAAAAAAGATAATTCATTCAATATATATTTAGTTATAATAAAAAATGTTATCACATGTTATATAGTATGACTAAATATTCATATATAGAAATAATATATTAATCTCTAAAACCTAATTTAATATTCAAAATACTAAATTTCACAACTGGTTAACCTTTTGAGCCTTATAAATGATGAAATTACAAAATAGTAGAATTATGGTCACCAAATTTCATAGAATTGGATCAACAATGATCCACAATATATCATAAATCATCTATTGATATACACACAACAAATATGTGAATACTTTTATCATGTATTCTCTTGAAACATGTAAATAAACTTCATTACAATAAATTTATACTAATAATATACATTATTATTCATTCCTTACATATAACACAAAAATTAGGATATATTTCATGTATACTAAAATTATTAAAATGTAGGGAATTAAAATATAAAATAATTTTTCAATAATTTCTATATTAGTTCTATAGTCATCAATACTATCCAATGTATATTATCCATATCAATAATCTATTTCATCCAAACAGAACACCATTTTCTAGATATCATGATCATATTATGGGTTACCTTCACTTAATCATGTGTTTTATATAAAATATAACCTTTACATTAAATCACTTTTATAGGTCATTTTAACGTTTCAACATATTATTTAAAATCCTTCTAAAAAAAATACACTGAACAATAATTATATATTTCATAATTTAAATAATTATATATTTGAATTCCAATAAAAAAATACAGAATTCAACCCACATCATTCTCAAACCAGTAAAAACATATCATCATCTTATTTTTCGAAACTTATTTCCATTCACACTTCATTAGAAGTCTCATTATCATGAGAAATATAATCATTACCCTTACCTCCTTTCTGATTCTCTTCAAATGATTTCCTTTTATGATATCTATTTGAATAATTCTCATACATTAAAATTTTAATGCATTCAAAAATCAATGATATATTTGGGAGTCTTTACTCATATCCATTACATTAACTGAAATTTTCATTTTCCTTTTGCAGTTATATACTTTGTTTCCTTCTTTTCTACAGTCAAAACATATCCATGCCCCTTTAAGACATCCAATTTGGGTATTAAATTTCTTATTCTCAACACAACTGAAATTTATTTTTATTTCTTCCATGGTCTCCATTACTAAAACACTTCAGAAACTCTTTTCTTCTCTTATTTGCTGAGTCCAAAAATTGGTTAACGTACATATTGAAAATCATGTTCCATGAAAATTGACTAGGCATAATAATTACATTCTTTTATCCTATTATCATCATATTTATATTATCATTTAAAAATCATCCATCTCAAAAAATGTTAACTCAGTTAATTCTTCTTCTTATCATTGACTAAATCTAAAACATAGAGCATGTCAAAAACTAATCCTAGTATGAAACAATATATTTAAGAAAAATCACTTATACGATATCTAAGTCATGAATACATCTTTATTATATGAAAACAGTGGTTCATCATAGGTCATTTATAGAAATACCCTTTATAAATTATAATGGTTTATAATGGTTTTTTAATTTCAAAAGCATATTCCCTTAGCATGTCAATATAGGTTTGTTGCAAGGCCTATTTTCTTGTACCCTTTCGGGATTGATTTTTACTCAATATAGTGTTATCATGGTATTATTCCAATGTAAATTTGGGCCAATGTAACGATAACATGTATTTTCTAGATAAGAATGTATTTCTATAAATCCACTCAGTCCATCTGTTATAATAAATACCAAACATTTTCCAAAACATTAAGCCATACTTAGTCTTATCTTTAGAGGCATACCTAGAAATGTCATTAGGAATAAACCTATAGGTATCAATATTTTTTCCATTCATAGTTTCAAATTTTGGACTAATCCTCTAATTAATACCAATTATTGGAACCCTAGTTTCTTATAAATAGATATTACAATATTTTAAATTAATATTTAGCACATTTAAAATGTACATTCAATTTAATCATAATTAGTTAGTGTCATTAGAAACATGGAAAAAATATTCTAAAATGTTTAAATATCCTCACTATTTCTACAAAGGTAATCTAATTTATTAATCTAAATTTAAACCATTAATCATTAACTAGAAAAAGAAACAAAATAAAGGGTGATATCATGTGTTCTATAAGGGTGAATAATAGAGATATGTAAGAATAACCCGAACATAGGTTAATGTGAACATCAAATTAAAATTATAAGATCATACCATGCATATCATTTATCATACGCATGAGTCATAGAATAAATTTTGGCACATTATAAGATATAAATCATAAAGTATCAAGAGAACAAACATTGAGATCCTAATATTGGTATAATACATGGAATTTTTGATGACCCATAAACATATAAAATTATTTAAATAGTAGTTAAGGATCACTAAAAAGTATATTTTAGTGGAATGGTTTCACTAACCAGACCACGTTAGTTGTCAAGGGTCACTCCCAATACCATATTGGTAGTCAAGGTTAACTCCCAACACCATCTTAGTAATAATGGTTTACTCCCAATGCCATCTCCATAGAAAAACTCCCATACTTAACAAGATTGAGTAACCCTTCTAATAATTTCTATCTCATTACATATAAATCATTACACAATTCATTTGATAGATATATAGGTCTCACCCCTCATATGATTAAATCTCCTATATGTTTTCCAAAATATTATAAAACATTCAATCTATAATAAACAATAATTATAAATGGTTTTCAGAAATATTATATCATAACCCATGAAATGAAATGGTTATTATTATCATTTAATCATATCCTAACCTATGGAAAATATACCAGTATGATAATTATTTCACCATAGAATAACATGTGAAAGGAAGAAGTTTTCATAAAATGTTTATCATTGTTTAACCTATGGATGATAAATCGGTTCACAACAAAAATTCATCTTAAACATGAAAAATTCAATGGTATAATAATAATGGTGTCTATGGACCTTTTCCCCATTTAAAATTAAACTATATCATGTTATTTCATCTTAGATGGATAAGGATTTTAAATGATAGCTTGGATAATTTAATAAAGAAAAAACATTTCATTGAAAATCAAAATTTTAAGATATAAAATATTCAAAAATACTTTACATAGAAAAAAAAATTGATAAAATATTATAAAATCTATAAAAAGTATTTAAAAAATTTCACGATGAATTTTTCATTCCTATTTGAAATAAATTTTTTAAAAGATAAAAAACATTTTAAATTTCCTAATCTATGAAAATATACGTGAAAACCTATAGTGGATGATTTGAAAACCATTTTTAACACATTTTAAAACATAAAAAAATTTAAATAATTTCAAATTAACAATATCTAAAATGGTGTATTTATTTTTTAGAAAACATTAATTTTTAATAAAATAAATTTCAAATGTAACATAGAAAAATAATTTTATTTTATATAAAAAAATTTCTTAATTATAATAATTACCAAACAGTGAAAATGATTCACATTTAATTGATGATATCATCGATAAATATCGGATAACAATTAATGATAGTAATTGAGAGAAATATCAAATTTTCATTAGTGGAATGAATATTCATGAAAAATCCATATAAATGATGATATTGTAGTAATAAAATCATACCATATTAATAAAGATTAATCAAAATAAACATGAAATAATAAAAATACCTGAATATTATTATATTATGAAATAATATAGATTCATGATAGAACATAAAATAGAGGGACTATATACACTTTGAGGAATAATATAGGTGCATAACATTGAATGTGACTCAAACAAGGATAACTGATAAAAAATTATCTTACAGTTTGGGTAATTTTGAAATGATAACCCCATTAAAGAGATATCCATAAATGGATATGTAAATACAAAAAAAAATTATGTATAATATTCATAAATTACATTCATGGTCATCATTTCAGTCTCATATAATAATGTGGTGGGGAATACATCATCTGTCTTACAATAGAAAAAATTATAAGTCAATCCCTTACCATAACTCTTGACTCTTTTCGTACTTGTTCAAAAATCGTGTATAAAAAATATATTTTTTTTTGTAAATTTATCATATAATTATCATAAAATATACAATACCATATATGATTTACTTATTAATTTATATTACTGTATTATAATCTATTCCAGGTTAAAGGGTAATAACCAGTATGTTTTTCATACATGTTTTGAATTATTATTCATGGTTATCATACGTAGATCATGATATGATCATATAAAAAATTATAACCTTCATATGTATATCATATATATTCATTAGAAATTTATTTATATTAACCCATAATATTTAGTGGTAGTAAATGAAATACATCATTCATAGAGATGGTATGTCTTATGTATGCATGAACGTTGTTTCCATTTTCTTGTCATATTAAATGAAAGAAAAATAAATTACATATATAAATATATATATAATATCATTAAATTATAATTATTATATCATATAAATACCATATGTCTATTAAACCCATTTTAATACTGTCAATATAATGTTTTAATGAATTACAACACATCACGATTTAGAAGTCTATCGTACACATTATCGATGTTATTGTATTCCCATAAAATGGAAAGAATAATTTTATGTGTTATATAATAATTTAATAATCATAAATAAAAAATAATTATCATATATATCATATATAAATAGTATTTCTATCATTATTCACAACCATGAAATGTGGTGATGAAAAAGTAAACGACATCGGCTCGTGAGGAGAGAATCTATTGTACACAAGAAAGATAATGTCATTACCCATTTTATGGATGTGCATGATGTTTTATATCATAACATTAAATTCATAATATATTACTATATTTATGATACTAATTTTATCATATAATTGTGATACAACACGAACTGTTGGGGTTTGTGGATGAAATAAATCAAAATGTTCCTTCCCCTAATGGTTTTCTCTAAAGGACTTCCTCGGTTAGATTTATTCCAAAATTCAGTCTTCATTGATGATATATGAGAAGATGAGAATTTATTTTGGTATTTATTGTATGAGAGAAATTTATTTATTAGTTTAAATAATGGGATAAAGTGAGTTCCCTTTTATAGTTGAGGAGTAGTGAAATTCTTGTATGTACTCTAAATAATTTACAATTCGGTGGACAAGCATAGCTCATGATTCTCCAAAACAGATAAATAATATTTTTCATGTATTATAATGTATATCTACACCTCAAACACACATGTATACACATGATTTAAAGAGTTGGTTCTTGAAATATTTTGTTTCCTTATTTTAGCATTTTGGTTTTTCTTTGTATTGACTAGTTGTTTAACTTTTGTAATTTATTATTTAGTACTATGGTAGAGTGATGAAAATTTGATATTTTGGAATCAATTATTTTACATATTTTATCTATTTATAAATTATAAATCTTATGGTTTTTTTAAATTAATATTAACACAAGCACATGTAATGAGTAAAATATTACTTTAACTATAACAGTGGTTACCATGTTTTTTCTAGTTTAAATAGTCAATAGAGTCATTATAATAGAAATATTTGTACATGAATGTACCATAGTCTACATTTAATATCAATCAAAAATGGAAATAAATATTATATAACTTTTTGTAATATTAAATAATTTATTAAAATATAATTTATTATAAAATGACATTAATGTCATTTTTGAGATTATTCATATCATTTATATCTAAAATAATTCAAATAGAATAAAAGAAACAGAAATAATTATCCTATGATCTATATAATATTATATATCAATATAAAAAATGATTTTAAATAATAATTAATTCATTTTTCCCTAGATTTATTATTTTTAGTATCATTTGATTTATTTAATTATTAACAAAATAATTCATACATTGGTGTTTCATTAAAATTTTATGTAATTATATCATCTCAATTATTTTTAAATAAACCATCATGATAACTACAACTCATTCATACTAAAAAATAATATTTATAAATTAATATAGGTATTTTTTACCTATTATAATCCTCTATTGAAATTTAAATGAAGGAATGATTTTTTTTTCTTTTTCGTTACATAAAAATTTATTTGGGTCATATTTGTTGAAAAGTGTCCAAAAAACTCATATAATTTATGAATAGGGTCTCAAGGGTCTAAATATGTCTATTAAATATGTTTTGGATATGTTTTGGTTCATTTGTAAAATGTATATTCTATGTTTAACCACTATGTAATCTCATTTTTAACTTTATCATTAAAATAATCTTTAATAATATAATCTTATAATTTTGGTTAAAACATTTGTTGTAATTAACATAAAATATATATTATTATAATTCCGAATATGTAATAAATTTTTAAAAATTAATTTCACATAATTGGATAAAGGTTATTTAAAATTCATAATGTATATGTGTCGAGAAAGCTAGATTTCAATGTAAAAATGATAAAAAGTTAATAATGTATTTATATCCAATTTAAATATGAAATATCTTCCAATGAAATAAATTCATTTAATATCAATGAAATTTAACTGTTTCTTCTTCAAAAAAAACATTACTGTATATTTTCATATTTTAAATAATTAAAACAAAAATATAGTTTTCAATTGTAATTCAATTTTTTAACTATTAAACAAAAAAATGAAACTTTTCAAAAAAAATACAAACAATTAACCCCAAGAAAATGTTTATAATAATCATTAAAAATTTATTTTATTTTGGAAAAAATTATTAAGTGGTAAATTTTAGTTTTAAAATATGTGGGAAAGTCACAATTAACCCGAATTTTTGAAATGATTATGTTTTTAAGAAAACATTTCTTTTTGTTCAAAATGATTTTTATTTTATTTATAAAAAATATATAGTCAATAAATATTTGAAAACAATATATTTTAATGATTTATTTTATCTTATTAATCCCCTATAATCCAATTTCTAGGTGATAACTATTATAATAAATAATAATATTTATTGTATATTTTATTTTGTTAAACATGGTATTGTATCTAAAACATGAAGTTGAATAAAATCAGTATTTTGTTTTATAGAAGCCAAAAATAGTGTTATATGTACCAAAAGATATACAATGAATTATATGTAGTGATTGATCATCCTGATGCTGTATATAAATTTTCTTAAATTGTATTAGTGTGCAACATAAGCCATCAAGTAAATAAATTCTTTTGAAAAAACAATTCCTAAAATCTAGGGGTCCTATAGATATCATAAAATGATGATAACATGAAAAACATTTATTTCAAATACCGTTTTTAAATGTTAATGGATTTTGAAATGAAGATTTACATTCTTGATTTCATTATATTTAATAATAACAATTGAATCCCGCAGTTGTTCCTTGATAAGTTTTCACACCGTCTTTAACTATAGGAAATAAAAGTTATTTTGTGTGTGTTTGAAACACTAATTGATCATAAGTTACATATATAAAATTTTTATCCATTCATTCTATCATTAGTTAGAATCAAAACAACATGATTCACACATGTTATGAAATATAAAAAAATCATCCAATTAAAAACATTAATATCTGCAACCCTATTCAAAAATCAACATAATTATTTTCTTTTATATTTAACCTTTTATCCCTTATAATGTTGAATAATATGGTTACTAATATTTTTAATACCCCATAAATTTACCCCCAATATTTCATAATATAGATTTTGATTGTCACAAAACAAATATGTGAATTCCTTCAACATATATTCACTTGAAACGTGGTAAAAATATTGAATTACTATAAATCCATATTGAAAATATAAATACATAATCATTTCATAAAAAGAAGAAATATTTGTGGATATATTACATAAATCAATTTTTTTAATCTTTATAATTTTTTACACAAACAACATTGTCAATAAATACATTATCTGTTACATGTTCATAAATAATTTCTATTTTACATTATCCATATAAGTTATCTCTTTATCCATAAAAATCAACATTTTCCCCAAATCATGAACATATTATATAGTACCCATCCATAACAAAACAACACCTATCCATTAAATCGTATTTCCATTCCATCAATATCATTCAACATATCCATTCATAACCTTAATAAAAACATATACTGAACAATATTTATAAAATTTACAATTCACAACTCATGAATCCAAATACATAAATACATAAATCCTTCAACATAATTGATTTGAAATAAATAATTCCTTCATTTTTTGAGAAGTAAATCACTGAATCAGGTTATTGAGTTGGAAAATTACCTTTTTCTCTATAGATAATACTTATAACTCATTACAAATTTTCCTATATATGATACTTCTTCCAACACAAATAATATATTCTCCTATATTTAATATATTCCTTCTATTTTTAATTTGAACATTTCAGATAAATAAGAATTTAGATCTTATTTCTTCTATGTTCATTAACCCATCCAAATTCAGAAAATTCCATCTTTCACTTATTCAATATGTCTATAATGTCACTGACATACATGTTGATAATCATATAACATGATAGATCATTATAAATTATCAAAATATACATTAATCCTTTAATTATAAAATTTGGTTTCTCAAAATAATTTAATTTCCTATCATATTCAATGTTGACATGATTCCAAATAGTTTATCTTTTGACTAAAACCAAGGGTATAGTTTGACATAAACATATAATTTTAGGGAACCACATAATAATGAACAATAACATATATGATATCTTAACCATGACATATTTTTCTTTAATATTTTACATCATATGTTTTTCCAAAGTTATTCGTAGTCATATTCTATTTATTTCCTTCTTGATGTTACATAATGAGTTAATGAGTTTCTAAACCATATCATCAGGGAGTGTCAAACTTTGTGTGAAAAAAGGCCAATTGATTCCCTTTAGTTCACGATCAAGTGTGTATCATTATAGTGTTTTCTATGTTTTTACCCCTAAGTACATATATTCCATACCCATATCAATTTTTAGTATCCAAATATATATTTGTTTCTTGGAGAACAGTCACACTATCCTATACCAAAATTCCATGAAATTTTCATATACCTTAAAAAATCCATAGAATAATCATTAAAGACATTAATAGACATATCATTTAAAATATTCCAAGTGATATCAACAATTTATTGAATTCTAATTCCCAAAATGTGAACTATACCTTTCAGTTTATACCATATATAGTGACCCAAGCTTAACATCTATAGATTTTACATCTTTTTAGAGGAATATTTATTACATTACAGAAATACATGCTCGAGGACCGTAAATGTTATGTGTATTAGGAAACAAGAAAAACAATAATCTTATATGGTGAATAATTATAAAATATTCCCACAATTATCTTCCCCATTAGTAATACCACATAAACTATTATTATAAACTACTGAAATGAGACATTCGAAAGGGTGTGGAAAAATGATATTTAGGGGATAATAAATGAGATATATAAGCATAAACTAAATATATGGGTATGATAAAATGAGAATAACATTTTCAAAACATACCTTGCATATCATAGATTATAATAATGATTCATGGAATTTATATTGATAGTTTATAATACATGAATGAAAATATAATCATAGAGCTTGAGAAATGAGAGAATAACATCAAAATAAGACATATATTTGTCACATACACATATGTATTGATCATATTATCTCAAGGATACCCCCCTGATAAAATAATAACGAGTCTGGATTGGGAAAACCACCTATGTACCTATATTGGGCTCAGGATGAACTCCATTGTACCGGATTTTGGGCTTCATCTGACCACTTTTTACCCTTCTTTTAGGTGGGAATCCATTTGGGTGGAAGACAACATGATCCCCAGAGGAATCCATTTCCTTATAGAGGAATAGGTTCACTACCAAAATATTATTGTGGAAATAAAGTTCCTTATAGAATTGAGTTCACTTCTCTTTTTATCTATGTATTAAAAAACAGGGTTATCTACACATTCTCTCGCGTTATATCTCATGAAATATATAAATTGTTAACTACGGAATTGGATGGAGATATAGGTCCCTCGGATCACAAAGGGAACACAATATTTATGTGTTCTAAAATATACTAATCATTATTTATAATTTCACCCAATAAAATAAATATGTATTATAATATATCATATCATAACTTGTGGAAAAAGACAAGTTTCATAGTCACCTTATCTTAGAATTACCCATGAAAAGAATTAGTTTTTCTAAGCATTTTATCATGATATATCAAGTGGAATAGAAAATCCATTACAAAGAAACATGTATTAGTAGACAAAATGTATTCAATGTAATAATAACAATGGTTTTATTTAATCATACACTTAGTAAATAATAAAAAATATCAATGTTTGTCACATTGAAGGAGAATGCTTTTAAAATATCACCTAGATAATTTCTTAAGGAATATAACCCTTCTTTAAAAATCAATCATTTAAACACAAAAAATTCTAAAAATTATTATATTTCAATCCCACTTTTAGAATATATAATATACTATTTAAAAATAATTTAAAACATTCTTGAAAAAATGACCTTTCATATTTGATAGACACTTTCAAAATACAAAACATTTTGAATAACATTTTAATTGAAAATAAAATTTCAATCATTAAATGTTATCATTAAAAAACATTATAAATAATTGGGAAAAAGTGAAAAATTTTAATTTTTCTAAATTGATTATAAAATATCATTGGATAAATTTTTAATTTTTTTTAGAGAACATTTTTTTAACGAACACATTTTTCTAACCGATGAGAAAAATAAAGAGAGATTTTCATTAAAACAATTCTTAGTTATTTTAAGTAAAAAATAGTGGAAGTGGAATAATTTGATGAATATAACATGAATAAAAATCAGAGAATAAAATTAATTAGAATTTATTAGTGTTATATTATTAGATATCAACATTTGAGACTTGATCATTAACTACCCCAATAAATGGAGAGACTGTAATATAAAACACATACCATGATGGTAACCCTAAATGATAAGCCCCCTGAAGGAATAATATAAAATAAAAAATAAAATATCACGAGGGTGATCAAATTAATTTTATTTAAATCCAAAAGTTATGTATATACAATCCATTATAGAATATAGTTGGATAACATACCAAAAGTCCCAATGATGGAAAATTGAGACAAAAATATCTTATTTATATGGTAACTTTTGAATCGTAAACCCCACGAAAGCTGGATCTTAAAATGGATACGTAAATGAAGCTAATTTTAATTATATTCATAAAAATATAAATTCATGCAAATTATATAAACCAAATTAATGAAATAGGTGGTTAATAGTACATATGCCTCATGGAAGTAAGATGTGAGATGAAAAACCCTTACTACGTGAGTAACATTTGAATCTATATATAAAAGAATGAATAAAATCAATTGAAACAATTAATACAATGAAATTTATGAAATTCAAGATACAACATGTCATATTTAACTATATATACCATATAAAGGAAATATGTTGTGAATAGGACATAAGTCTATCATAAATAAATGTGATACTAGAAACCCTCTTACCTTACATCTCAAATCTCGTCGTACATGGTCAAACCACCTGTATAGAAAATATAAGTTCATTATAAATATATAAAATAACAATGTTAATATTTATAATACTGTATATTATTTTGTTATTACTCTATACTACCCATTTATTAACAATTTATTATTAATGTTATGTTTTGGGTAATAACTGCTTTCTTTTTCATACGTGTTTTGAATTTTTATTCTTTGTCCACATACTTACATTAGGTTTTAAACATAAAAATAATTATAAACACGAAATAAAAATTATATAAATTTAGTTTTTATGTTTTTATTATAATCTATAAAAGATAGATATAAGAAATTTGAATCACTGTTTATAGAGACTGCAGGTCATACAAACACATGAATGTGGTATCTATTTTATTTTCCAATTAAATCTAATTAAATTACATTGAAATTTTTCATAAAAAATAACATTTATTCCAAATATATCAAATTATTTTATTAATCACATCCATAATATATTTTATGTATATCTTGAATGAATCACTTAACTTTGTGATGCGGTATTCCACTGTACAAACGAACGAAATTATCAAATTCTCACAAAAAGGAAAACCTGATGGTACATTTTATATAATAATAAATTAATAATTAATACATTAGTAATATTATATATATATCATATATATATATTTGACATCATTATTTTAAACTATGAATTGTGGTAAATAGAAAACGAATGACATCAGTCGTCGATGGAGTAGTCCACCATACACACGAACAATAATTTCATAAAACATTTGATGGAAGTGTTTGAATATTATTTCATAAACATTTAATAAAAGAATATAATTTCATATTTTATATTTTTATAATATATAACAATTAATAAAAAAATTGATGTTTTTTGAGGAAGAAATGATAAAAAAACATTCATTGATGAACATTAACTCTTTTTTGGGTAACTCCTTTTACTATTCCCCAAAGGTGTTATGTGGTTATATATATTCCAAATGTGAGGATTCTGGGATAAGAGTAGGGAATATAAGATGTGATTTGGGAAGCTAAGGTAGATAAAAATTGGATAGCGTGTGTAAATAATGGGTGGGGGAGTTAATTACCTTTTATTGTTGGGAATGAGTGACATTATTGTAAAAACTCAAAACAATTCACTATTGCCTGGTTAGGCTTAAATCATGTTGATCTAAAATAGATAATAGAAATTTCAAGATATTATATTGTCAATAAAAACCTCCAAAACATATTTATATTCATGTTTTAAATATTATATTATTTAACAATTAAGTTTCGTTATGTTAAAATCTTTATTTTTCATTATGGAAACTTGGTTTCTAACATTAATCATTTATCATTTTTACTAAATTAAATTGATCCTTATTAGATAAATTGAACCCATTAATTATAAATATGAAATCAATTTTATGAAATTAAAATTCTATGTGTGATAGAAATTAATTTTATTACAAGCACACGTAATGTGTCAAAACACAACATTAACCATAAACACTATAATAACGTTTTTTCAAATATAATGGCTAATATAGTTATTATAATATAACAAATTTTTAATTAATGGTCAATAGTATATATTTAATTATATTTAAAATTAAATATATATAATATGATTTTTTTAGAAATTTCATATAAATTAATAAATTTATAATTTATTCTAAACAAATTTAATGAATATATTGACAATATTTATTTTACTGAATTTTAAAAATATGAATACAATGTTTTTATTAAAATATATAAATTTATAAAAATTTAAATAGGGTATATTAATATTCAGAAATAATTAATACAATAAATCATTCAATTAACTTCTCTTTAAATGTTATTAGTATCATTTGATTTGTTTAATAATTAACTAAAAAGTATTGCTTTGGCATTTCCTAATGAATTTAATGAAATTATATCATCACTAATAATTCAAAAAAATATCATGGCAAAAACACTCATATATCTCCCAAAACAATTTTTTATCCAAAAATATGTAGTTTTTTTCTATTCCAAATAATTATAGAAATTAAAAGGAAGAAGGGTTAATGTTTTTGTATTTTTTATTACATATCTTACTATATTTGTCACATTCATACAATAGTATCCAATAAACTAATAAAATTATATGATGTTTTTCAAATTATACTCACATAAATGGTATATTTTAATTTAAATTTAATCACATAGACGTGACGTGAAAGTGGGTTTTTAAAATGAAAAGGTTCAAAAAAATATAATGTTACAATATGCAATTTCTATATGAAATTGTTTTAAATGATCTAAATTGTATGAATTGACATAAAATTGAACAAATTATACATTAAAAATAAATTTAAATAAAATGTATCTATATATAATTCTAATAGAAATGTAGTTATTGATTAAAGTACAGTATTTTAACTATTCATCCAAAAATGAATCTTCTTAGGAAAATAAAATAATAAATTTGATAATCCCATTTCAAAAATGAATTTGATTTTTTGAAAAAATATATTATAAATGTGTTAAAATATTATTTTTAATTATGTTCACTAATCACGATTATCCAGTCTTTTAGAAAAGGTGATATCTTCCATGAAGCATTCCTTTTTCTCTTAAATGATAATTATTTTATTTCTAATATATAGATAAATAAGAAAAATTATAATCTATATGTTTTAATATGCTATTTAATCCTATTCATTCCCTCAATTCCATCTTCTATGTGAAAACTATCATAAATAATAATAATAATAGTAATAATATGTTGTGGGTCGGTAAAACAGCATATTGTCTATAACCTAATCCAGAAATTGTGTTCCGTTTGACTCAAGATATACTCAATTTTGTCTAAATCATTCCTATCTTGGAGTCCAATATAAATAATTCTTATGTTTATGTATAATATAAAAATTCCACCAAATATTTTTTTTTTATTTCAAACAACTAATTCCTAAAAATTCGGAGTGTTACACCCTGGAAGCTGGTCATGTACAATGGCATCTGGGGTAGGGGTGATGTTTTTTAACCGACCATGTATGGCCATGTGATAGTGTGATGGATCTGGGGATTTAACAAATTCTATTACCATATGGACTAAAAACATAACTATTATAATTACTTAATAAGATTGATTCCATCTATTAAATAATTTCATCCACAATCTCATATTTTTCAAAAATGATTAGTATTCAAGATGAACTTTACATATTTCGAGCACTAAAATCATATTACAATGGATCATATATTCAAAAAAATAATAAAATTTTATTCCTCATGTTATTATACATTAACCAAATTGAAATAGTTATCATAATTTATAATAATGTACAAAATTTATGAACCTTTATATGATGAAATAATACATTAATTGCCAAAATTATTCATACAAAACAAGGGTTATACAAATCTCAATCATCATATACATAACCCTATATCTTTAAAATCCTTAATATCTTTAATATGATGTATTTTTTTAACCTCAAATTTTTTCTCAGAAATTTTTGTAAGCATCCAAAAAAAATAAAATAAAAATCTTTAAAAATAATCTATCATGTTAATCCTGAGGGCTACAAATACCTAAATATAATATGATATCTCCAAAAATAAAATTAGTCACCATAAAATCATAACAACAAATACCTCAAAATTTGTATTGATACCTATGATAATATGGTCAAATATATATATATATATATACTAATGATGGTATCGATAACTCTTAAGATAACCACGCAGATAAAAATCGAAATCTCAAAGGAAATAAAAACCCACATATAATACCAAAATTAATCACCTTGAACTTATAAACATAGAATAGTGATAAAAACATAATATTTTATTTTTTCTATTAGATCCAATAAATGGGATACAATTCAAGCTATCCAAATCATATATCATCAAACAGAAATATTGGATCACTTATATAACAGAGTACCTTTTAGAATTATACATTTATAGAATTATGAAAAAATATTACATGTAACATTCAGTGAAAAAATAAATCATTAAATAAATTCTTCATCATACCTACTATTCTCTTAGATGAAACTTCTTCATAATAAAATTCTTCAAACTAATACTCATAACATAGAGAAAAGGTAACATAAGTCGGATGTTCTCAAGAACTAGGTTATGGTTAATTTAAGCATAGAAAATTTAATGTCATGCTATTAAATAAGAAATAATTTTTTTATTGAATAACCAAATTGAATAGAAATAACATAATATAATTATTACTGATCAAAACATAGACAACGGAATAACAATTTATCACAAGATAATTTCCATATAAGTGAAAAATGAAGAATCATGTGACAATATTTCTTATACCAAATGATTTATTAAAAAAAAATTTATATCTATATATAAAATGTCAAAGTATCAGAGAAAAATTTATTTATAATTCCCTAACAAGAAAACCTACAAATGGGATAACCTTACATGGAGAATGCACAATATTTCATAAGAGAAACATTCTAATTTGTTAAATATCATATTTTTTCTTAGTTTCCTATATTTACTCCACAATATTTTTATTACCCAATTCATTGCTGATATGTATGGGACCCACCTTGAATATATCAGAAAAAGAACCTAGAAGAGATATGTTCACTGACAAATCATACATTAATCATTATTTATTGAGTTCCATGTCATGATACAACTTTTTAAAATTTTAAACTTTTTTTACATAATAATAACTATCATTCATTCATATCCAAATTTACCCATTGAAAAGAAATAGGTTCAATGATAATATCTTTAAAATAATCATAATTTATTTCGAGAAATAATAATTATTTAATCATTAAATTATATTCCAAGTAGTGAAAAAATATTATCTAGGGAATTTTTATTAATGAAAATATATAACATTAAAATATGATTAAAATATTTTTGAGGTTAATCCATTTTGTAATTTGAAATTCAGTTTTAAAAACTCTATATTTTCAAAATATTATGAAGATAAATTTTTGGGACATATCAATAAAATAAATAATTTAATATTAAAATAAAAAAATGTCAATGTTTTGGTAAAATATTCTTATGTCATAAACATCAAAATAGTTCCTTTCAAACTTGTGTAAGGAGAGTCAAAATTGGATGAGATGAGAAAAGATAACAAATATCATTTAAAAACATAAATAAGGTCAAATGAAATGTTAAATTAAATTATGAAATAATTTCGGTTTATAAAATTAAATTATCAATAAAAAATTAGAAAGCATGAATATCGATGAGAAATATTAATGATATAAAATAAGATATCCTATCAGTATCACTTACAATAACACCTTTTGATGTTTCTTTATTCAATAATGGGGTAATGAACACTTAACAATTAAACTAAGTTTATACATATGTGGTGAAATGATATTTAATAAAATAATATTATTTGATTTCTCTAAATGATCCATGAACCTAAAAACTCTAATAATAAATGATATTATAACATCAATCATTTTATAAATTTAAATCATTAAAATAAAAATCTATAGAATGAATTTGAATGATATAGATCTAATACAATTAATTTAATGATATAATATGTCAATATTGATTTATTTGGTTTGTGTAATGTATATAGAGAAATCATGGTGCAAGACATGAAACATATCTCACGAAATTTAGACTTACACACAAAGAACCATGGAGAGATCATAAAATTGAATTAAGAATTAATCAATGAAAGAATACATTTTAAATTTTTAAATCCACATGGAAAACAATAATTATAGTACAAATCAATCAAATTACATTTCTCACAAAATCATGACATTTTATAATCATTGAATACGTTATACAACCCTAATAATGGGAATTGAGCCAATAAACCTCTACATTCTCAGTGACGTTTATATATATTATCAGGAAATGAAACAATAAGAGTTGTAATTTTAAATGCCAATAAATATTAATGGCTCGTGATTTTACAAGAAAAATATGATATATAAGAAACATATAAAATAAATTACATCCGTCTCATACCATGATTTTAAAATCCTCAAGAAAGAGACACCTTGAAAAAAATGTCACCTGCTGGAATTCACAAGCATATGTTGTACACACGTCTGCATTTTGAATTCCAGTCGACAGTTTTTGAGGATCCAGTTTGTCTTGTAGTAGTGATTCCATCCCTTATGATACTGGATTTGGTGGCTCTTCTTCCAGCCTTTCTTACTGATCTATGGATCTCTCATAGTGTCTTCTTACATGATTCCCAAATGTGGTGGAAACTCCCGTACCATCTATGAAATAGGTACTTCTTTAGTCTTCACCCCTTATATGAAACCACTATTCTTTTCAGATCTCATAAATTCATATCCTACGAGTTTTTTGGACATGGTGGAGGGATCAGTATATCTTACATTCATGGTCTCGTCATTCGTGTAAGCTTCAGAACTTCACAGATGGACACTTGTGTCATGATTTGGGGGCGGATGACCCCTCACTGTTGACATTCCAGGTCTTTAAAGGATCATAGGGAATGTATTTTCTGGATAGTGTATCTATTCTCAATTAGTGTGCATTATAAATTTTTCTCTCCTCCATGGATGATTTTATCAAGACATGGTCCTCTTTCACCAACAACCATGGTCGTGATTCCCCCTATGTGGCAGTTTGGGTCCTTTTTCCAGGGCTTCATCTCTGTTTCATCTACTTATGTTTTTTGTAATGTATATGGGGATCCCATAGATTTATTTTTGAATGGATTTATATTAGGCGCTCCTATCCTATCTCTTTCTTCATTTTGAAGACTCTTCAAAATAGAGAAAATCATTTTTTCTCAACCCCCTAGTTATACTCACAGGGTCACATACATGGTCATACCTTTTTAGTGTGTCAAAAGAACTTAGAAAAATCTAGTAAATCCTCAAGTGTTGGCTTCCTAGAGTGTTTTTCGGTGAAATCATATTTTATTTCTAGTGAATTCTATAGGAAAGTAGCTTCTATTGTTGTAGTTTTTAATCCCAAAAAATCATCTTAAAATATTTTTGACTTTTCCCATTAGATGTGCTACATCAATTCATTAATTGAGCACCATTGTTTCATTAAATTCGTATTTATAATTATAATTTCTTATCAGTTACACATATGAACGTTTCATAATAGCATATCATGGTGAAGGTAGATTTTGAGAACTCTATTGTCTTTGTATCCTTTGTTTATGGAAAATGTGGTCATATGGAGAGAGATCAGCTATAGAAAGACACTGAAGGCATTGATCATATCAATGTGGTAAGGTTCATTAGTGGAGAATTAAATGTTATTTTTAATCATTTGTAAAATAGGTTGTAGGGTTATGCACTTGGAATGACATGCATGTTTTTTTATTCATGGATTAGAATGGGTTGTTGGACATGGGTTTCTCTTGGGATAGTACACCTAGTATAATAAAAAAATTGTGTTCTTCGTATGTGTTTTAGGTTTAATCGATGATTTTAAAAAAAATCATTCCATATCTATTTATCATAGATCTAGTGTTATTCACCATTTGCATGATTTGTAAGATCATTCACCCCTTATAATGTGCCAGGAACCTAGTGATGATACCAAAAAAACTTCTTCTATTCCAAGGAATGGTAATTGGACCCTGATAATGATTCAGTGGTCCATGCTTCTTAGTGTAGGCCCATGCATGATCATTCATGTCTTGCATTTCATAAAATTCATATAACATTAAAAGGATATCTATAGGACAGGATTAGAGATCCCCATCAAGATTCATTGATTTAGAAACTACAAAACTGGACATCGAATGTATGGTGGCCAATAATGAAGAATTTTGTGAAAGAAGACATCTTTAATGATCTCATTATAAATTATAAAAAATTTCTAGTCATACTTGCTGGGATGGAAAATATTTCACGAGTGAAATATAAACTAACAATGTTAACACTGGAGATACAAACACATCTATATTTAATCTTTTATCAATGAAAATAAAAAGGTTTCATTGCCTAACATCCATATAGAATACAACTCTTTCACAAATGAATTCCCAATGTTGTTGAATACGGTGGAACGTCATTTTAATTATTTTATTTCAGGTATCAACCCTAACATGTGGGAGGGTTATCCAGGATTCTATTCTAGTCTATGATATGTTATTCTATTTGTTGTTTTTGAAGATATCTGGTTTGGGATTGACATAATTATTGATGAGGGGGATATTGGGTATGTGGTGGCCTCCCTCAACATGAAAAATGTATTGTGTCTAAATGGATTTCTGGGATCATTTTATGTGTCTTTGTGGGATATTATTGAAAATGAGTTGTTAGAAATCATTCAGGATATTTTTCATGGAGAATTTTGTCACATGTGTCTTGTGCAACTACAGTTGTTCTTATTATAAATGTGAGGGAATATTATTCTATTAAATTTTAGAGACTTATTATAAAGTGTAATTTTCCATACAAGGGGAATGCTAGTGTGAACAATTTGAGCTTATCATCCCATCTCCAATAGTGTATTTCATATGAACAATAAGAGTGATAGTGGATGAATACCCAAGATAAAATTATACCACCTCAAGAGATAATGTTTGGAATGAATATGAAGATGCCGGGTCAAATAATGTGATCAAAAATGCCATGGAAAAGAATTCTGATATTCATGAATATGGATTCATTATTATGGATATGTCTTCTATTGGAGTTTATAGGTGGGTCTCACACTTATTATTTAAATTTTCAGCTCACCTTGGTTTTCAGTGAATTTCATGGCCAAGAGATTTTGTATTTTTAAAATCATTTCTTGCTCATAGATAGAGAAACTATAGTTCTCAATTCATCATCATTTTTTCTCAAGACTCACTTAGTAACATTATTTCCATCAACAATCAAGATAGAAGTTTCATCCTTTTTATATGTAGGATATAATTTTTTTTATTTTTTACCTTATTTTATTACTTTTATACATTAATTAATGGTAACTTGATATCTTTCCAAGGCATCATAATGTATATGAATTAGTTTTTGAAGTAGTGTTTACAATGAATCAACTATGAAAAGATTAGTATTTTTACTTCCAAATCACATTCATTTCGTTATTCCCAAAAGATTTAATATGTGCTATGAATAAATAGAAAATATGTTTCTATAGACTATATTGATGCCTTGATTTCCCTATGGGGACTTTTCATTCAACACTATGAGGCCATGGTTTCTAAAATCTATAACAAACTGATCTCATATATCTCAGAGCAAGTTCATTACCTTATTACATTGTAATAGATATATACTTCAAATCCTGAAGTATCAAATATTTTAGTTGTTCAGGAAAACAAGACTATATACATAAAAATCATATTACATTGGTAAATATAAAAGAAAACATGATACATAATAAAAAATGGAATGAACTGAATCTATTAATGATTATTCCAAAATTTTATTTTCATGACATGTGGAAATGAAGAAAAATAAAAGAGACCTCAAATTCTCAGTAAGGTCTAGTAAAGATGAAACAATAATGAATTAATGACAGTAAATCCATGTGACAAGGAAAATAACTAATAACAAATTCCATTAAATTACTAGATTAGGAATAATCAATATGAAATGGTAAATAACAAAAAAAATTACATTCAAATAACTAGATAAGTCTTAATAAGTATGTAATGATATATAACTGATAGTCCATTTAAATAACTAGATAAGTCCTTATCAATATTTCATTTTGGGAAACTGAAATACTGTATATTTATTCTATAAACAAAAATGAAATAAATCCATAGATACATTGATTGAAAAATCTTATGGATAGTAATAATAAATAAATTCTACATATAGGAAATGATTTATTATTTAACTTCATGTTTTCCAATCACATGATACATTTTACATCAAGATTGCACAATTTAAAATATTATGATTTGGCCACCAGATTCATCTCATGAGGCTACTGATGCATCAAGGGGATTACATTAACCAGTTCTAAACCCACAGTGAGTGCATTAAATGGTCCCCACCCCATTTACAACATGACCAAATCATTACTCATATATCGAATAATTTATTTAATTCAACAATTGTGTGCCTTATCAAAATGTATCAGTATTGAATAGAAGATACATGTTTATCAATTATTCACCAATTATTCAAATAACTATAAAAGTGAACAATGAATGTAAATATGATATAATTTGTGTTAAATAATAAAATTTATCACCCAATAATGTGCATAGATAAGGAAATATCCAATGAAAAATAATTTTAAAAAAGTGATATTCACGAGAGAAAGATAATGAAAAAAGAAGGTAAGATTGCAAATGTAACTTTTTACACATGAAAAATTTCAAACTAAACCCCTTGGGTGATATAATTTAAAGAAAAATATAAAATATAATAATTTATGAGTTAATCCTAGTATTAAATGAAAAGGGGTAGTATGTACACAAAAATAAAGGAAATCAGTGTATAGTAACAAATTAGTCTCAATGGGCTATAAATTGAGACAAAAATCATTACCTTGAGTTTCCTTTTGTCATAACGTTATTTCACATTCGATATAATTATTTTGAGAATTTTAATTATTTATTACAGAACCATATTATTATTTACGATATCATATATGATCCTCATTAATATCTTTTTGTCTGTTTTTAGTTCATGTTCATTATTTTCACTATTTCGTGTGTCAATTGTCTAGTTTCTTGTGTATTATTTGACATGTTACTTGTAGTTCTTATCATAGATTCATCATATCTGGAATTTAAAACATTATTTAAATATCATATATATTTATTAAATATGTATTTAGAATAATCTATAATCTTTGGAGATAAGAAATGAAAATGAACCGTTCATGGAGAAGGTTGGTCGTATGTACACATGAATGCTTCATTCATTTATTTTTCATATTTTATAAGAGTGTAGTTATTATTTGATATTTAGATCTATAGTTTTATATCATTTTTTATTTTTTTTAATATATTCTACTGTGAATCTTTGTTGATGTCATGTAGGACTTTGGGGTGTTTGGGGGTTGTCCAAAAATTGGAACCCATGTTTTGGGTGAAAAGAAGTGGTCACACAGTTATTGAAAACCATGAGGATTTGGATGAACGGTTATGAAACCAGGATTTAGTTTTTATAAAATCAATAAAATGATTTTAAAATAGTTTTCACATATTTTTTTAATCCATGCGGTTAAATCATGAGGGTTCCCCTTTGTCTACTGGAAACCACACACTATTTCCATATAGTTTTACAATCTGTGTGGGTAAGAAATGTGACCATCTAATTTTAATAATTTTAATTGATTTAATTGTATTAAAAATTCTTTTTAAAACATTAATTAGGATCTATCTCCCACACACTATAGGGCGTCCACATTTAGAGCTATAACCTATGGCTAAACATGTATTTCAGATCCCTTCTTTGTACAGACATTGATTCAAGCATGGTTCGTCTCAATGGATCTGTAACAGTAAGGACTTAATTATTTTTGAGCCATTATTTATTCTTATTGATATCAAAATCATAATTTTTTAGGATCATAAGATACATTTTCTTTTTCTTTGTCTATTTTTCATATTTCTCTTAATATGGAGCAAATCTGAGCTTGATACTTGACAAGCTATCTAGCACAGACCTAAGGTAGCTGTTATGATTCCTTTAATTTAATGCTAAGCTATTTATATATGTCTTCATGAAACAATCCTAATTACCAGGTGTCACCAATAATAAAATTCAACCCTACTATTTCTATCTTGGAATTGGGTAATTCATTAAGCATACAAATTCTTATAATAGGTCATTTACCTTGAATAAGAACCATCCCTTGGGTGACACGTCTTGAAATTTCCCATTATGGATTTTTCCTTGGATACCTATGAGACATGCCTCTTTCACCATGATAATTGAATGCCATTTGTGAATTGTAATTTTAATCAAATTAATTTATGTTTCAAATTGTAAATGAAATGAATTAATGGTATGGGATGGATGAATTTCCCCTTGACCCATTTGTGCATTTGTTGCTTAATGAATGTTTTCCTTTTTTATGTGAGTAAAGTATAGGTTATTCCATGAATTGATGTGATTGGAAATAATTTAAATAATAATTGATTTTCATATGTGTGTTATATGATAAGAAATCCATGTGACGGATTGTTATGATTTTCCCTTTTTATACTAAAAATGGACATGTGAGTATTTTCATGGCCTTTTAATTACTAATCTCATGAGTTCTAAAGGGAATTTATTACATGTAATGGCTTATTTAGTCTTGTCATTCCTTGTATATGAAAATTACCATGTTCTTTATGATGATACCATTTTATATAATGAATTTATTCTACATTGGTAGCTCATTAACATAATATTCCTATATGAGTAAATTAACGGACTAGCCTTGTGGTTGGTCTGTGCTTGAGTCACATTTTAAAGTGATTTTTAGAATGCCTTTGGTTTTGATATTTTACTATTTAATGATCTTTTTGAATGAAATTTATTGATTAGATGATTAATAATAATTTGTGCTACATGGTTTTAGTATTAGGATTCCATGTATAGAATCTTGTGCCAGTTGACTTAAATGCCTTGGATGACATGTGGTTTCACATTAGAATTCCACGAACATACTCATTACCTAGAACCTTGACTATGATGTGGGTGGTACATGGATCAAGGTGAAGGATTACATGGATGGACTCGTTGAGGATGAGCATATATGATGAGTGATACAAGGATTCTTATGATAATTCCATGGATGTACTCAAAGGGAAATTAATTGTTTATGTCAGGGTCATAATCTTATGCCTATTGAATTATACACCTTGGGTTATATGGGGATTCAAATTAGAATACCATAGATAGGCTCATTTCCTAGAACCTTGATTATGCCATGGGTGAAACATGTATCCATGTGAGGGATTCCATGGAATGAATCATTGAGGATATTCCTATGTGTCGATTGATACATGGATTCATATGCGAATTCAATGTATAGTCTCAAAGAGAATTTGACAATTAATGCAATGGGTGATAATCTTGCTTCTATAGATGAGCATCGAGGATATACCCCATTGGTTGGAAGTTTATTCCTCACTATAAGCGATATCGGGTCCATATATGTCCTATAGGGATTTGATTTCTAGTTTTTGATTCATATTGGACCTCGAACGACATTTGAATTCCAAATAAAGAATGTCAATGACCAGATTAGGTTGTAATTTAAATTATAATGGAATTTCCTTATGATGTGTCTCCAATCTAATGCAAAAACATGGAGTCAAGTTTGGGTCACATTGTTAGGATGGACTTATTAGGAATCTATCATGCTTCTAATTACCCAAGGGATGTCAGGCTTCAGTTAGATCTTGAGATTTATAAATTAAATGTAATTTAATTGTTTAATGAATTGAATGAAATGAAGGTAAATTTGGATCAGTTCATGTAGGATGTTTACTTTTTAGTTCATGCTTTATTATTTAATTTTTTATTGCACACTTCCTGATACATATATTCACATACTATTGGGAACAGATCAGGGGTGGGTTTTAGATACGATTTTATCTCACACCCGGTTTGGTCCACAATTTGGGTTCCAAATAGATGGTATGATTTAAGGTGTTGATAATGGAATGTTCCATCCTAAAGGAACTTGACGTGCTTCTTTGGATCAATAGATCATGAGAACAATACAAGTAATGCAATTATACTTGGATTATTTTATCCTTTTTTACATTTGGGACATGTATTTTATATGATAATTGGGTACCTATTTTTGAGATTTTATTAGAACAAGTGATATGAATTATTATCATTTATATTATATGAATTATTTCTTTATATACAATCAGTCTTCTAATGTATTCTTCTGCTATCTAATTGTACTGTTATTTTATTTTGTCTATGCTACACTCTACTTCTGAGGGCATCATCTCCCCACTATAACACCTAGTCTTATTCCTCCTAGTATGAAACCTCTAGTTCTTTGGGAAATGATTTTTAGGCCATGTGTCTGATAGGGTACGAAGTACCTTTTAGTGGAATCTGAAACACATACATTAAAAATGGGTTTTAGTGGATTCATTTAATGTTAAAAAACTATTTGCAGATAATATATAGTGATATAAAGGAAATAGATTTTATAAGTATGTTTTTCCTAGTACTAGAAACCTATCATGTAGGGAAAATCCAAATTACATCTAATTTAATTTTTTTTTTTGAAGATTATAAATTTAATAGTGGATTTGATTCCACTGATGAGCGATGTCCGTTATTTAAGATATAATTTTCTATGTAAATTTGGATTATATTTTATTTCAACCGAATGAGAAGTGGGTATTCCATCCCTTGCATCATATAGACACTTGACAAATAGCACATTCATTACATTATTTCCATTCCATTTAGGGAGAATTATTTATTTCATTTCTTTGAGATTGATGTCATGATATATATACCTAATTGTGTTGTAGATACACTGTAATATGTTATGGTATTAATTGGATGGATGGTAATATTTGGTCCCTGTGGTTTATGGTCCCTATTATGTTAGAATTTTTCGGATCATTGTTCAATCTAAAAGTGAACTGTATTATGATATTCCTTAGGTGGACATTATCCTTTGATTCATGGGGATTATGGGCCACCATGGATTGGAATTCAACATAATATTGATTTACCCTTCCAATATAATGTGATAAAAATTAAATGAGTACCAATTTAATGAATTTGAATGTGGACCCAGTTTGAAATGAAATAACTGTGAAAACAAGTGAAACTGGAATATCATATTATAGAGAACATCACCAGACCCAACCTTAGTAGTTTGATATTGGTAGTGTCTCTCACTTTTTTGAAACCTAGACCTAAACCACGGGGTAGGCATAGGGGTTAGTTATTATAGAGGATGGTATTTAACAATCATTTTTTATATCTCTTTTTTTATCATAATACTAGGATAATGATCTTATGATGATGTGAAGACACATCCTAGGAGACATTGAATGATGAACTGATCTGGTTGACAAAATTCCCACAAGAACACCTCCCCATACTCTAGAGGGTGCCGACTAGAAGTGAGTGTTTGGTATGTATGTCTTGGAAAAAATATAGAATCTTTTGTTTTAATGAAACACCAACAGAAGCAAAAAACAATAACCAAGTGAGTAAATGTATAAATAGCCAGAACAAATCCATTTCATAAGAAAAATTAAAAATGAAAGTTGAATACTCATCTAAAAAGAAATATATGCAATGAGATTTCAAATGTCATGTGTCTATAGTGAAACAAAAAGTAAATACATAAAAATATTCAAGAGGGTCCCGAACAAGGATTGGTTCACTCTCCGAGGATCCAATCCTAAATAGAAACATATCCATGGGTTTTCCATTATCATATCCTATAACAATATAATCTTCACGGTTTCTGATCATGTGTCCTGAAAAGGGTCCGAGTACAACTTAGTATACCACCACATGTGATGTCTAAAATGTGTCCAATCAAAATATAGTGAAATAAGTTATATGACAAAATAAATACAATCCATAATTTAAAAAGTTTTAACATTGTGATTTAATATTTAATCATCTAATTAGGTCCATTTTTAATTGATTTTTTCCTTTTGAATCATCATTGATTATTATCACTCATTTGGTGTAGGTCATCATGCCTATCACCCAAAATTTTATTAAGTATAGGTCTCCATGCCTTTCACTCTATATCTCAGTTGGTGAAAGGATTCATGCCTAGAAACCCATAATATCATTATATGTTGGTATTCATATCTATAACCCCATAATCTCAAGCTTGGATAACTATTGGGGAGAAAATCCAAGTACATGTACCAACTTCTAATCGAACTGCAATGCCTTGTCTAGAACAACAAAATCGTAGCCATTTAATCACTCATTAATTCAAAATAATTTACCACATCATTCCATTACTAATCCAATGATTATTTAAAAAACTCAATGGCCATTAGTTAACAAAAAATTTAATAAATCACATAACCCTTCAATTTATTCAACAATTAATTAATAAATCCACATGCTTCTCTCTCCATAACTAATGCTTCAAAATTTATTATCCATACCATATATCAACCTGTGATAATTATTTCTCAAAATAAATTATCTTTGATCAACATCATAGAACATAATTAATTCTAAAAATTATTTATATTTTTAAAAAATAACAACACATATTTATTTTTTATATTTAATTATCTTTTGTCAACATTATGACACATAAATAATTCTCACAATTAATTATATTTGGTGAAAATCATTTCATTATTAATTTTATGCAATTACAAATCTTGACACAACCAATCCATTATCTCAACTCAATGAAAATATCTAATATACCTATAAGGGAATCCCCCCTTCATTTGGTCCGCGATTGAATTATCAATTAATCACCAAGGAAATGAAATTTCAGTTCTACTTTCCTAATTACACAAATATAAGAAATAAATTATCAAGGGAAGTAATGAATTCATAAACTCACATTCATATAGAATGATTCACGACTATGGGAGTTTGATTTATACCACATAACTCAGTTTATTGACCTATGTTAGCCTAATATAAATCCCCAAAATCTATGTGGAACAACCTAATCAATCAAACATCATATCTAAATCCATAAACCAAAAATATAGTCAAAGGAATAAATATCATCATAATAATGATCATAATTAACAATCCCAGATCTAAATCTCGACTCAAAGGTTTAGATCCATGAAAAAAGTGGAGAAATTACATCAGAATATCAAGGAATTATAGAGGAATGAAATGCAGAATAATGGGATGAAATCCACTTATCAGGAAGAGAGTGGCTCTTTTTATCTGGGATTTCAATATCAAAGAACGGTGTTCAGATCACCTAGGAATCCCTCTGAGAGGCTCTGGGATCACCTAAAATGTTTCAATTCAATGATAAGGTAGAAAATATGGGAGTCTCATGGGGTTTGGGTGGTTTTAAAAAAGACTTTCGAAAATTAAATTGTGTTTACACAGTTTCCATAGCCGAGGAAAATAGTAAGAGAAAAACTATGCACCAACTATGTGGTCTTCCACTACAATCATGACTCAATGACACATTGTTAGGAAAATCATGCGCCAACTGTGCCGACCTCCGCTTTCCTCACTGTTATCATGCACAAGGTTTTTCCAAACCATGCGAAAACCGTAAACATGCCCATATAACAACATGTACCATAAAAACATCACACAAACACATCCCATGTCATACCCCAACCAAAATGTACTTTATAACAAAAACACAAAATTAACTGAAATATGCATGAGATTCTTCCAGAAATGGTGATAATTTTACGTTCTCCCCACCTTATAACAACTCATCCTCAAGCTGAACTCTTGAACATCTCTATGATTTTGGGAAACAAATATCAGGCCATTGAGCCCTTGTTTCTATTTCCCATTCCCATATTTCCACTTGAACACTTCCATGTTTCCATTACACATGGACTAACGACATAGTCATTCCCCATAATACTTTATCACTATGACCCATCACACATATCAGATTCTTCTAAAAGGATGCATATATCTAAAGGTCATCCTCTTTCACATCAATCACATGAGAATGGTCTGGGTGATACAGTCGTATTTGTGACATATGGAAAACAACATGCATATCACAGAATTTTAGTGGAAGTGCTTATCGGTACACCACCAGCCTGATTCTCTCAAGCACTTCAAACGGTCCTATCAACATGGGCTCCATCTTTCCCAACCTCTATAGCATGTTGTGACCAAAACAAGGAAACACCCTAATGAATACACGATCACACTCTGTAAAATCAATGGGTCATCTATGTCTTTTAGTATACGTCTTCTAACTACTCTGAGACATAACCATAAATTTATGAATTAACATCACATTCTATTATGTATCCTCATAGATAATTGATCCCAAAAGATCTGACTCACCCACCTCAAACCATCATAGTGGTGATCTAAAAGGATTATAAAAATGTTCCTCCTATGGGGACATCTGTATAGTTTCCCGATAAGTGTTATTATAGGAAATATTCTCTATAGTGAAGTGATTTCCCAATGAACCACCTGAGTCAAGTACACTTGACTGCATCATATCTTATAACACCGGGATGCTCTGACTTCCCATCTATATGTGGGTGGAAGTTCATACCTAATCAAACCTTTGTAATAGAACATTTTTAAATACCTTCCCAAAGAGTTAAGTAATGAAGGAATTGTGATATGAAACTATAGTCTGTGGAACCTCATGCAAACGAACTATCACTCAAAGATATAGTTCTCCCAATTTCTCTACTGTAATTTTTTCTTTTATAGGCATGAAATGTGGTACCTTCAATATTCGATCCCCAATTAACCGAATAGAATCACTCTTCCTATGTTTCATTGGAAGACCTACCATGAAATCTTTAGTCATGTCATCCCACTTCCTTGAATATATAACAACTACAATAGGACTATATGTCATTAATGTGCTGCCTTCACCTGATGATAGGTGAAACATCTAGTTAAGAACCATGTTGTCTCATTTTTCATGCCTGGACACCAAAACTATCAGCATAGTTCATTGTACATTTTTTTCAACCCAGGATGTACATCCCACATTGAAGCTTGAAATTTTCGCATGTGTTCCTCTCACATAATGATTGAAAAAAACCCAATTTTTCATAGAGATGATGTCATCATCCTTTATTATATAGTATTAATGTGTTCCCTCACCCCTGCTTTGGCTTTGCCTACACTTGGTGTGCCCTTGCAGACGACGGACAGGTGGAGCATGACTTTAGTGGGGCATAGGAGCTTGGTAGCTTGGACCACGTGCGGTGGTCGTGCCCAGGTCCCAGGTGGGAGACCCGTCAGCTATTTCTTTTGTTTACCTATTACAGGGTTGTGGAACTTTTTGGTTGGGTGTGTGTTTTTCCCCTTTTCTTTTGAGCTTGTACTTTGTAATGGTTAGAGGTCGATGCACAGTTGTGGGTTATATTTATAGAAGTTGTTCTTTTTACTCTTCTTGTTCTTTCTTTTACTCTGCACTTTTGCATTGAGTTTGTTGTGTGGGTGTGTATAGGTACTTAGGAAAAGGCCTCCCATAGTTTTTGTGCCTTCGACGCTGGTCGCCAGCCCCTAGCCTATGGATGCAGGGTTGTGGTAGTTACGGCTCGAGAATGGGTAGGGTCGGGTCGTGACAAAGTGGTATCAATGTTGGTTCGTTCCTTGGGATGCTGTTCGGACGTCCCTAAAGGAGGAATTTGTTGGGGTTTAGGGAAACATTGTCAACGTTTCTCGAGAGCGGCTCTCAGGCCAGGGAGTCCAGTGATGGTGCGCCGGCCGACATATGCATTCCCCAGGACCTTGATAACCCGCTTGTCGACTTGACATGCTGAGACACTTGTTGCAGGGAAAATTTGTTTGTGCATCACATAGGATTGAGTCTTCGACTATCCTTCTTGAGTCAGCTCCCCATCATTGTTGTTGTTGGTATATACATTTATGCTCATCTGACCGTGACAGTCCTTAATAATATTCAGGATGTCTCCGTGAAGACAGCCAGCCAAGATACCAGCTTGGGTACGTGAAGAAGACCCTGTGAGAAATGACCCATAGTCCAGGACCCATCATGCGAGCCCCTTTCACCGAGTGGGCTGGTAGCAGCACCCCCACCTATTGAGCAGCAGGCAGTTTCAGCAGAGCAAGCTAAGCTTGAGGATTGGTTGAGCGCGCTCTATGAGTTCCAGTGGCAGGTATCACTGAGGTTCAGTGGTGAGCCAGACCCTCAGGCAGCAGAGGTTTGGCTCGAGGCAGTGGTTCCCCTTTTCAGGCTTGTGCAGAAGCCGAAAGATTAGAGAGTGGCTTTGATTGCCAGCCTTTTTCTTGGATCATCTTGGCGTTTGTGGAGTTTGGTTACTCGGTTTCTTGAAGAGACGTCGCTTTCGTGGGGAGACTTTTGGTTGTTGTTCATTGAGGAGTTTTTCCCCTCCTTCTTCAGATTCATTTGGATTCAGGAGCTCCTGCAGTTTCAGTTGGGAGGGATGACGGTGACCGAGTACGTGGCTAGTTTTGAAGATTCGGCACGCTTTTACCCGGAGTTAGTCGATGGAAGAAACATCCGAGCGCGGAATTTTGAGCAGGGTCTCCGCCGAGAGATTCATGCTGTCATAGTACCTTTGGGAATTTCCATATCTACCGGTGTTCCAGAGTAGGAGTTGGTGACAGAGGGCTTCCTCTCATGTTCTAGTGTTGGTGGTGGAAGTAGGCACGTTGGATCTGTGATGTCTTCCATAGCTAGCAGGCACTAGAGGACAGGATCTCGATGCAGGTGGCCTTCCCACTGTTGGTTGCGGAGACGTGGTCGTATACCAGTGTGGTGAAAAGGCGCATGGCCTCAGCCGAGGATGCCCTTCCGTGAGTGGATCACGGGACGTGGTCATACACCACAGTGGCGCTGGAGGGCACCAAGGCAGCCCAGAGAGTGTAGGTGCTATGATTGTGATGGGCGAGGTCACTTGGCACGAGACTTCCCAACCCGAGTTGCTGAGAGCTTCGGGCAGGCAGCAGGTGCACCACCACGGCAGAGGGAGCGCCATGATCGGAGTGGTGGCCAGAGAGGTGGTTCTAGCAGAGGAGCGGGAGGAACTGGAGGTGGGGGACGATGTTACGATATCTCCCCATCACCACTAGGCGGTCCATGTCAGGATCTGGGACCTGACGGTTGGGACCGCGGGTAGCCGTGAGCTTTGGATGTCTATGATCCTGTAGAGACATGGATGGTGAGAGGTACCCCTTGAGACTCTTATACTTCTTTCAGTATAATGGTTAGGCTCTGCGTGTGAAAGGAGTTTCTCCCTGCTCCTTGTTTGAGGTGTTTCCCAGGTGACGTAGGGCGTCGGTGTAACCCTGTGTTGGTAAGGAAAAATTCCTAAGACCTTTTCCTTTAATCGATGGTGTTGACTTCTTCGCTTCCGAGCATGTAAGAGTGTTTTGGTTGAGATACATCGACTGTGAAATCTTGCGTGATCAGATATCCTTGGGTGTTTCACTATATGGAAATTCTGAAGGAGAGACTCACCAGGCCTTGTTCCAGGTGCAGGCGCTGATTCCAGTCGCGGCGTGCGACATAAGGGTTCGGTCGGGGAGGTGAGCTACCCCCGAGAGCCTTCATGCCGTTTGAGACCGTGAAAAGGGATGACGAGGTTCCATACCACCTTGACCTAACAACAATGTCTGGAGTGGGTGCATGACCTCAGAATGGGCCGACCTCGCATGAACAGATCAATCCTTTGGTCTGTGTGCAGTGGCACAGAGCTGTGCGTGGGTTCTTCTGGGTATGGGAAAACCAGGTGTGGGATTAGTACCCTGTGTTGGTCCCTAGTTTTTTCTTTTCGGGGACGAAAATCTTGAAGGATGGAATGATGTAAGAACCCGGTTTTCACTACAAAAAACATTGGAATATTCTTTATAATATTCCAGGGAATCGCCTTTAGACGGCGTGCGATTCCGAACCCCGGAGTGGCCGGAATTAAATTTTCAGTGCGTTCACACTAGAAACGCCAAATAAATTCGATAAGTCCTAAACTGAGTTTCGAATCAGATATCAGAGTGTACGGATGGGTCCTGAATGGGGTGTTTACCCTAGGAATTAGATAAAACTTGTCGGCGCAGGATGTTTGGACCCCTCGCCTGCTTCTGGAACGTTAAACGGATTAAATTAATTAATTAATTTGTTTAATGTTGAAATGCAGGAATCTCTTAAACGGTGGCTCGGATTGGAAAACCGAGGGAACCGTTGAGTTTGGAGCGTGTCTTTTACCCTAGGGGGGTATAAGTTTCGCGGGTGTGGGTCGTTTGTGAAAAATGGATCCAGGGGCATTTTCGTAATTTGGAACCCTGGGGCGTTGAGTTTTATAACTGTTGAACGAGGTCTCGAATTAAAATTCCGAGAGCACTGTTGTGCTCGGGAGATAGTGTTTAGCCTAGGGGAGGCTTAATCCCGACCCCGCCATGAGTTTGGGTTCGGGCCGTCGGGCGGGTGGTTAAGTGTTTTCTATTTATACACTTAACCCACCCCTCTCCTCTCCCCTTTCTTCCCTGGCACCAGCAGCTCCCAACGACGGAGGAAGATCCTCCTCACCACTTCCCCTCCAGTAAGGCAGTGGCGCGACCGCCGATCCCTCGCGGCGAAGCACCGGGCAAAGCCCAACGAGGTAGGACTTGTCGTTTGCATTTTTCTTTCACCGCACCTACTTAGAGATCAATTATTTGTATCGAAACTCTGTCGGATTATTGAGAAAATCCCATGGTTGCATAGTATAGTTTTTTTACTTTCTGACTCTTCTTTCGGAATCAATATCCGAGCTTGGAGGAGGTCGGGGTTGATCGTCGAAGGTCGCAGGTGTTTGGGTTCCGGCGGGTTCGAGCGGCGGCGCGACTTCAGTCCGAGGGGGCGGCGAGCGGCAGAGGGTGTAGGGGCTTCGGCCGGGCGAGCAAGGCGGCGGCGCGGTGAGCCAGACGACGGCGGAGCAGCTCCAGGCTAAGGCGGCACCTCTGCAGCAGGGCAGCATGGGCGGTCGGCTGGCGTTCAGGCGGAGCGGCCGTGGAGGAGGCTGGCACACAGGTCACGTTCAGCAGAGGAGGGAGGACTCGCGCCGTGCGGGTCTTCCTGGTCAACGAGGACCGGCTTCGGCTGGTCCGTTTCAGAGGAGGTGAGGACCCGCATGAGGCGGGTCCTATGTTGCAATAGGATACCGGCCATTTGGCCGGTCGGATGAGGAGGGCCAGACCCGCTCGGGTCCGGCGGTTTGAGGCGGGCCGGCGGTTCGGACCGGGCCGGCCGGGGTGAACCGGGCCGGTTGGCCTCCTTATATTCGGGGGGCCGTAACATCCCAACGGAGCCTCCGTTTGATGCGCCGTCTGTGGTAGTAGATCCGTATCGACGAGGCGGTATTTTTGAGATGGTTTTGGGAATTTTTAATTCCCAAAAAGAGGGGCCGCGGAGGAGCGACAAGTCTTTATGTGGACGAGCGTTTTTCCCGAGATTTGTGTTTCGGACGGCACAGACGCATCTGAAGTCCATTTTGAGCGCTGTCAGCGGCGTTTCAAACCTGGCACCGAAGAGGAGGATTCCAAGGTGGTTCCGAGTGTTGAGGCCGAGGTTGAGGCATGGGCCCCACGACCCGTCTTTTGAGCTGTGTGAAGCTTTTAGCGACTTTTTCCTCAGACGTCTGTTCTGGGCGTGCGAGTAGTCGATGTTGGGTGTTTTTCCGAGGGCAACGCGTTGGCGCAGTCTGCCGACTATAATTCTGCACGATGGTGCGAGGCCCATGAGGGTCATTTGGGCATCGACGGTGATTTTCCATCTTTATCACCGGGTGACCATTTTGGACAAGTGAATAGTCCATCTTTTGTTCTTTTTCGAGAGGATCACAATGGTCTGATCCGTTCGTTGAGTTTCAAGGCCGGGATGCGGGTCCCACATGGCACCGCTCGTGTGCGGTGCGCCAGAATGCTTCTTTTTCTCCGGATATCCGTTGTGCTCAAGTGAGTAGTTATTTTGACGTGTTTTCCCGAGGGGATCGCAATGGTGCGATGCGCCCAACTGTTTTCGGGGCCAGGGCATGGGATCATGGGATGTCGTTCAGGCATAAGGCAGTGTTGGCGACTTTTCCGTCGGATATCTGTCTGAGGCGAGTGAGTAGTCCATCTCGAGTGTTTTTTCGAGAGGATTACAACGGTGTGATTAGTTTGGTTGTGCGGAGTCTCTATCACGATATTATTTAATGTGAAAGGCACTCTAATGGCAGTTATTCTCACCGTGTTTGCAGAGAACCCTTTGTGTGTGATCGCATGCACTCCCGTGTGAGTGAAGAGACGTGGTTGGCTATGCCTCAGCTAACGAGGTGGTAGGTCGGAGTTGTTACGTCGCGCCTTCGCGTTAATGTTGGGTGTCGTGTGCACGATAGCCTATGGGATGGAATGAGGTATACTCTGGGAGTATACGGGAGTTCTTGGACGTACTTGTGGTTTGTACCTGAGATGTTCGTGCGCTTGGTTGGGGTTGACTTGGGGCCACACGTCGTGTGGGTCCCATGTGCGTGTCGTGTTCTGCCTTATGTACTTTGACCTCTCACGAGGTAGAGGGTCCCTCTGTGTGTTTGTTTGACCAGTAGGGGGAGTTTTTCCCCTGGATCGTTGCTCATTTGTTGACCAGTAGGGTTGATTGGTCTCCCCTGGTCTCGTTCTCGATGGATCGGCTAGTAGCGGTGGTAGTGGCACCCCGTGATGGAACATGCACTGAACCCATTTGGGAGAGTTGTTCTGGAGTTGGGTGGTTGCGCGACACCCACTCCATGTTTGGTTGGCCAGTGTTGTACCCTCCTTTAGAGATGGGAAGAGCGGTTCTTAGTTTTACCCTCCAGCGGGGCTGGGCAGTGTGTTACTCATCGACTTCCTCGGGCATACCCTCCAGCAGGGATGGGTAGTGGCTTTCTCACTGACTTCTAGGGTTTACCTTCCAGCGGAGACTGGGCAGTGGGTCACCCAACGCTATTAGGGTCTACCTTCCAGCGGAGACTGGGCAGTGGGTCACCCGACACTATTAGTGTCTACCCTCCTACGGAGACTCAGCTGTGGGTCACCCGATGCTATTAGGGTCTACCCTCCAGCAGAGGCTGGGAAGGGGGTCACACGATGACCTCTTAAGATCTTCCCTCCAGCAAGGCTGGGCAGTGGGTCACCTATCGACTTATTCAAGGTCTACCCTTCAACGGGGATGGGCAGTGGGTCGCCAGATGATGTGTTATGGTTTACCCTCCAGTAGGGCTGGGCAGTGGGTTACCAAGTATCTTAATATGGTTTACCCTCCAGCGGGGCTGGGCAGTGGGTCACCCGATATCTGGTTATGAATTACCCTCCAGCAGGGCTGGGCAGTGGGACACCCGTTGACATTCCAGACTCAGTCCTTACTACTAGGCTAGTCTGTGGATTTTCCTCCGAGTTTACCAGAGCAGGACCCTTGGTTATACGGGTCAGTGTTGTGACGACTTGAATTTGAGGAGACCTCTCGACTATAGGGCAGTGACAAGGTGTGGTTTTACTTTCCCTAGAACTCTCATGTTCGAGGGGAAGATTACCCACTGAGACGCGTTCTTGTGACGCGATCTAAAACTGTGCGGGCGATTAAGTGCCGCCCAAAGTGGATAGTGTCAAGGTGTGGTGATTGAGGCCCTTGTCTTGATGTTCAGGGCAAACATGCGGGATGATGGGCATCGATGATGGTGTTCCTTTTGGTACTGTTGGCGACTAATTTTCTTGGGCTGAGCTACAGGGACGGAGATCCCCTTACGAGCTTGTTCGGGCTTCTTGGAAGAGCATATATATGTATATACCTTATTCTAGTACCCACTTCTGGGGTTTGGCTACTCTCCTTCCAGGAGAGGCGAAGACGCACAGGGTATTCCACTTTCTTTCTGTGTCTAGCTTCTCATGGATGGACGAGTCTACTCGCCTACTATAGGTAGCGAAGACTCGACGCGAAGTTCATCTTCTCACCGTTTCCAGCTCCTTGTGTCTAGATGATTCTACTTCCTTTTTTTGGTTGGGTTGATCTGATCTCTCTACTGTTATTCTACTTCACTTTCAGTTGTACTCCTCTAATTTTTCTGTTCGCCCTACTGCTCACCCTTTGGTACCTCTTTTGTTGCTCCCTCGAGCCTTCAGGGTTTCCTACTGATTATTTTTATACTCACCCCTGCTTGGGATTTTCCCACACTTGGTGTGCCCTTGCAGACGACGGACAGGTGGAGCGTGACTTCAGTGGAGCGTAGAACCTTGGGAGCTAGGACCGCGTGTGGTGGTCGTGGCCGGGTTCCAGGTGGGAGACCCGTCAGCTATTTCTTTTGTTTACCTGTTGCCGGGTTGTGGCACTTTTTGGTTGGGCGTTTGTTTTTACCCTTTTCTTTTCAGCTTGTACCTTGTACTGGTTAGAGGTCGATGCACATCTGTGGTTTATATTTATAGCAGTTGTTCTTTTTTACTCTGCTTGTTGTTTCTTTTACTCTGCAATTTTTCATTGAGTTTGCTGCATGGGTGTGTACAGGTACATAGGCAAAGGCCTCCCCCAGTTGTTGTGCCTTCGGAGCTGGTCGCCAGCCCCTGGCCTATGGAGGTGGACTTGGGGTAGTTGCGACACGATCCCGGGTAGGGTCGGGTGATAAAAGTTGATGAAATTATATTAAAATTTTATAAAATATCTATATTTTACTATATTCACGATTAAATTAATGATTTCATAAAAATAAAATAAACACCTAAGTTTGTTTAATTGTAATGAATTTAAAAAGTATATAAAATTTATAATAAATATATTTTAAAAAATTAAAAATTATATTTTTAAATAAAACTATATATTGAATTAGATCACAATTTGGATTGAAATAAAACATCACTCCTTAAGAAAAATAAAAATATATAATCTTATAAAAAACAATTCTATAATATCTGATTCATGAATATTATTAACGAGATAAATTTATTTAATATTCAGAATATCTTTGCTATTATAATTTAAAATCAGGTGTTTTTATATTTATTATATAGTTTAGTTTCCATCATCTGTTACTTGAGGTTAGTCATTCAATTTTCTTATAACTTCTTATATATGTTACCCTTTAAAAAAATTTGATACAAGGATTCATAATATTTTTAATTTAAATAGTGTTGTTGAAATATTTTATTTATATTTAATATATATTTAAGGGCATTATTTATTTTTGATGATGGTAAGTAATACTTATTTCTCAGGGAGGTGATAGTTTTCATGGATACACGATTAGCATTTCTATTGATTAAAAATTGAGAGGGAAAGAAGGAAAATTATAATTTTTAATTTTATAATAATGGGTTTATTATAGAATTCAATTTTATGCAACCATTACATCCTTTGGAGTAGTAATGAATAAAAATGATGAATAATATAAGACATCAGTACATGAGCCTCATCCCGGTTAGTGAGGACTCCACTTGTGCATAAAAGAGACCCGAGATCAAATCTAGGTGGAGACATATTTCTGGGGTTACTGTAGTATGCATCACAGTAGGTACTGGTGGGTACTATATCAGGTGCAATTATACATCCATCTGGGCCATTGAGCCATAGATTGGGTCCCTGGGTCCTAAAAGGCTATTGGGCCGCCCAATGCTTTCGGGCCAGTTTCCTCTCAAAGCCTTTGGGCCACATCCAAACCTTCTGGAAAGCCCAAGGCCTTCATGAAACATGAAAATTAAGAAGTACTGGTTATATTGAAAGGGAAATGGCATTACATCGGGATTTATATCAGGTGCATTAACCATTGTAGAACTATACAAAATTTTAGGAATGAGAGTGTATGAAATTTCCATCAGTACTCGGCATGTGTAGTTCTCATAGGACAACAAGCAGACTAGCCATGAAAAGGTGGAGTGCTAATATCATGGCATGTGCTAGGAAGAAGCAGTTCCAATTTTTCATGCCTGGGTGATTTCCTCTAACAACAATGTGTAATGTAATTGTATTTAATCCTTTGAGCTTTATAACTGTTCCAAATCAACCATTTAATGATTGATTATCAAATAAATAATAAATAATGAAGGCGTTCTGGAAATATAGTTAATAATTGAAGATATTGATTTTGGGATATGACATTTTGTGCAATGAACTACGAATGTTTTTTTCTTAGCAGATGCATAAGAAAATATAATTGTTATTATACTAATATAATAACATATCAATGAACTAATGATAAATATGTAATTAAATCATAATGGTTATAATACATTATTAAATAAATTATTAATGATAACAATTTATGAAAAAGGTTGTACTTACATTGGAAACATTATCTCATCATAGATATTTCATCGGATGTGAAGTAAATAAGATATATTCAAGATACAAATGGTATTTGTTTTATATATGAAAATATATTAGAGAATATTTTGAAATAGTTTCAAGGAAATATTAATTTTTACATGTAAACATGGAGTGGTGGAAATAATTCTCGTTTTCCTAAGAAGAAAATGTAACTTTTGGGACTACCATGTACACATCTATGATACCATTACAATAATACATGGTCAATGTCATCAAAGGTTATAAATAATTTATTTTTTTGATATATAGTCAATCAAATACTCAACCAAGGAGGTAGTCAGATGTTTAAAATATTTTATTTCATGTCACAACTATTCTATTATATTTACTGTTTTACTTTCAAACCTTGTAACAAGTTATTATCAAAATGAATTTTTTAATTTTTTTTAAGTAATACTACAAAAAACAGATGATTTTAATTTTTAATTATGGTATTAAATATATCATATATCTTATCCAATTGATTTTATAAATATTATTAGTTTTATTATTAAATTAAAATAGGTATTCTCTAAAAAAAGTATTAGTAGAAAATGACATTTTAATAATTATAGATTTTAAATATTATATTGTATAATTTAAAAACTAAATTAGTATTAATATAAATATATATACATTTTAAAAACATAATATATTCATCATTTATTTTTTTACATAATTTATTGGGTAAAATATAGGCATGGTTAATAAAATAATCCCTTAAAAACAGTTTCACAGTTATCATAATAATTAACAATAATCATAATAATATTCAATGTATTCTTAAAAACGATGTTTGTAATTTTTTTATAATATTGTAAAGTTTAAATAAAATTATTTGTTTGTTTTAATATTAAATTTATAAATGTGATAAAATTAAAAAAAATTAAGATTAGTATGTAAATAAGATTTTAATTTTTGATATTATTTGAGTATCCCTAATTATGACCATGTTTTTTTACAAAATAAATTTATCATTTTTTTAAATAAACAATTTTAATTATTAAATATATAATTTTTATATCAAGAGTGTCTATTAACATTATAATTTAATCTAATTTTATAAAAGTTATAGTTTTTATTAAAAAATTATTTTTCACTATTCACATAATAATCTATTTTTTTAGGAAATAAAAAATAACTCTTAGGAAAATAATGATATAAGCAGTTAATAAAATTATTTTTACTTGAAATAATTTAAATTATTTAATTTATATGTATCAAATATTAAATTATATAAATAATAAATAAATCTGTTGTATTTGGATAACGGGTTTTTAAACAATATATGACCATAATAAATTTTCATATTGATTTTTAATTAAAATTATATTAATATAATAGTTCTCATAAAATAATATTTAAATGTTACAACATAGTTTATCCAAATAAAATATAAAATAATAAATAAAATATTAATTTGAAAATAAATACTACATGTATAATAAATATTAATTATGGAATAATATTAATAAATTATTTATATCCTTTTGCATACTTATTACTACTACATTGATATTGAAATGTGTACTTTAATTTTATACATAAAACATATCACTTTTCAATAATAATAATAATGGCTCCTAAAAACCAGGGTGTAACATAGTCCCCTTCATTAAATAAATTTTCAACTCGCAATTTAAATTCATACATACAAATGATGTTTCTGTTGTGTTCTTTGATGGTGAATCGGGATTTAGTTTCCTGAGAGATTTCAAAATTAAATACAATTAACAATATATTATTCTATAGAATTGTTTTATCCTTGATATTGAGTTTTCTCTAGCCATTTGATCTAGGAATCTATCGTTATTAGGTATCGAGACTCACATTGCTTGATTTTTAAATAATGAGATTCTATAATCATCATTTAATAAAAATTAATTAGATGATATGAAATTCTAACTCCTTATTCTGAAATTTTTTTAATCTATGCGTAGGGAACCAATCAGTTTCCAATATAACATTAAAAATTTCAACTGATGCTAAATATTTTTATAAAACACATTCCCATAGACATAAAAATGAGATAACATATTTTCAAAACTGGAGGTTTTTTTTAATAATTATAATATATAAAATATAGTGTATATTTAATGTTTTTATAAAAAATAATTTGTATGAATTATTAGGTTTATAATGATATAAATATATTACACATAGTACTTGATTGGATGTTTTTTGTTCCTCACACAACATCATTTTGAGAACCTACTTCCGTAGTTCCAATTACACATATAATATCTTGTTACAATAGAATTGGATGTTGTTAATTCCTATAATATATATTTTCCTATACAATGTTACATAGTATTGTATAATGATGTGTTGTCTAAAACAAAGTCATTGGATTGTTATTTCAGATTTGGAATTATTGTATTCCGCTCCATTCGGGAAACCAATATCTCCATATTTATACTACATTTTGATTTTTTATAGATCCATATAAAATAAGAAAATACGATTTTTTTCTTCATAATGAATTTTCCTTAGTACTTCCTGTCAAATTTATTGAGACAGGAATGATATTGAGTATTGATTATTTCATCAACTTCATTTCATGAATTTTCTTGATCCTCCATACTTCTCCTATTAAAAACAATATGGTATTATACTATTGTAATATTTTCAATCATGATTCATGAAGGATGGTATAGAATAATAATCACATTTATCAGCACATCTCCATTTATAATTTATTAATCAATGATGTAATAAATGAATTACACCTCACATAAAATGTTTGAAAGAATTCATGAAGTTCCAACTATAACTAAAATAATATCCTATGGGACAAGAATTTCACATCATAGGGAATAATAACAATAAATAATAGAAAAGGGATTATACCTTACAACTATTTAATCTTATAATCATGATAAATCACAATTTCATAATTCAACACATTTCTATCATGGATTCTCTTATGTTACTCAATATTGGGTTATATTATACATCTCAAAATAGTCCCTCGATATAACTAGGATATCAATCAATCATTGTGGTTTTTAAAGTGAATGTGATTAATCATGTAATAACAAACAAGAGTGTCAAACCAGGTTTGTAGTTAGGCCTCAAGTTCATTTACTAGATAATGATGGATTAAATAACCATTATGAACATTTCAGTTTATTACCCTAAGAAAAAAATTTGATAGATACTATATCCAATTATTCTGTCTTTGAAGTGATTGATTTATATGAAAACCACACACTTTATATATCACCAAAATTACAGGATGTTATACTATATATGCTCTCATCCCATAGACTTATTCATTGGGGGGGGGGGGGGTTTATCTAACGGTCCCTATTCGTAATCTCAAAAATAACAACACTATTCTATGATACTTACTATTGTGACCTAATAATCAAACATACTTTATTTATTGATTCTTATCAGATTTTTCATATTGTACAATCCAAGGATCTGGAGGACTTGTTCCTTTATACTGATAGATATAAAAATAAATAATCATTAAAATTAAATTATTATTATTATTATTAAAAACATCACAATCTTTTCCTAACATGAAATTTTATTCTATGATTAAATAAAACATACATAGAAAAATAATAAGGAAAAGGTAGATATAGAAAAAATGGAATTAGTGAAAAAATGTAAATAAACAAAACGTAAAATCCAAAAGGCATAACAGGATATCATAAAAAGGATTATCAAGAGCATATAATCAAGGAATAAAAAATGATATCAAAATACTACGGAAACATATACAAGTATATAAAATAAAATACATGATATAAATAAAATATGTAATGGGTTACTACCATGTCCATCAATATAAATTTTTTATGTCCCATATTGTATTTTGGTTCACCACCAAATCAAATACATAAAATGTAATGGTATACAATGAATTACCCATAACATTAGAGTGATATATAATCCCATATCATCCTATCATGTAAATGTTAATCATATATATAGAGACTAAATGTGAAAAAAACATACATAAATCATTATAATGACCATACACATTAAATGGAATTGAGTTTAAAAATAATCATTCAAGGAATAACAGATGGTGAAATCATATGTTTTCCCATGGGAAAAAGAAAATAAATATTTCAAACTTTAGAAATTTAAAATATATATTTGTCTTGAAATTTGAGATTTAATGTTTAATATTCATGGGGTGTGTCTAGAAGGTGAAATGATTGAAAATAACCACAATGGTGTTGTATTGAAATCTAGGTAATGTGTCATTTTAAACATTAATTTCCCATATTTTTTTCAAACACCAAAAAATGAACCATGATTTTTCTCTATAAAAAATTAAGGTTCTTAGTTGATATTGATGTTTTAAAATCATTTTATACTGGTTATTCACGATGTTAGACAATAAAAAGGAAATTTTCCCTAAACTATATTTACATAAAACTGAGAATTTCAATTGGATATAAATACAAGCATAACCACAGAAATCAAAAATATATTATACTAGGTATATATTTGTTTTACCAATATAAAAACTATACAAGAAATTATTGATATTTATATTTAATTAATGAATGAAAAAGAAAGAGAATAAATAATTGGAATTAAATAAAATTTGTATGGAAGAATCTTTTCGATGATTTAAGATACATATATTTATGTTCCATCATCTGTATAGAAAATAATAAAACATTATTCTGAAAAAAAGATTCTTTCAACCTCATGATACATGGGTTGTTCAATTATTTTGGATCCTGGTTCTTTTGGATCATAGAGACTTGTGTTATCTTGAGAGTCTTTACTTATTTTCCAACTATTAACATTGATAAGGGGGTTTTCTTCCATGTTTGCACACTTTGATGTTTTTTGAGATACATGAAGTTGTTTAATTGTATTTATTTTCGCATGCATCATTTTGTGAATTTTTCGGTTACATTTTTTGGGTTTATTGCTTTATTTATTAAAGATTAATTTGTACCCCACATTTTTTTAAAACCCTTCGACAATTATTTCTAGCCTTTTGCATCTTGGGGATGTCTCTTAAGGCCCAGTAATGACTTGTTGTACTCTTAATCCGATAAAAATAATCGGTTCATTAAAAATTCTCTTATTCTAGACCTTCCTTTGAGGTAAAAATGATGTCATATTTTTTTGTCCCTTCGTAATAAGTAATCACAATGTTCATGGATATTGATTTGGAATTAATTCTCGTCTATTACTTGGGCTGATATCATAGACCGATGTATGATTTTTGAATCATGAAATGTGTACTATAAAAATACATATATATCCCTTTTATGTTGAACTTCATGTTACCAGAGGATTTGGTACATAAGTGTTTTGGTGACACATATAGATTTAGAAATATCTTTTCATGGCTTTAGCCAATTAGACAATCATGGAATGCATTTTATAAATACAACATCCCACTAGGAGTGTATACATTATTTAAAAAATGTTTCATGTTGTAAAAAAGTATAGTTTTTTTTAAGTATGATTTTTTTAAAAGATTGATTTTGAAGATGTAAATTCATATGATATATTGAAAATTGTTTACTTTTCAAAAAATAAGTTTAATGTTTCTAAAAAAAGTTGAACATATAAAAATATAGTTTTTAGAAAACATTGTTATGATAGTTGATGTGATAGAATTTGAAATGCAAGTCATACGTTTCTAGATATTGAGATTAATGGAATTTGGTTTTGGTTTATAAAATAGAACTTGCTAGGTGTTATGGAAACCAATTTGAGGAAGTTTCAATGAATTTAGTTTCACCTGAACCATATGTGATGCAAGATCTGATTCAATGTTTTTTCCATGATTTCTATTATTTTGATATCGAGAACCAGTGGAATGAGCAATAGAAGGTGGATCATACCATCCAATTCATGAAGTAGAATCCACCTAGCCTCTCGGGTGATGTTTAAATCGAAAAAGCTGAGGTGTGGATGATTTGGATGAGACTTATCTTTGATTTCATCAGGACACCATCAGAGCTCAATGTCATGCTTGCGACTTATATGCTCGAGTATCATGAATGATAGTGGTGGGATTTTTTATTGCAAGAGAAATTGAATGAAGGCCTTACATGAAAGGATTTTGATGAATTATTTAACAAATAATCCTCTCCTCACACATTCATGATCCAGAAAAGGACAATCACATTCAGCCTGAATCAAGGGAGTCTCTCGGTCACAGAGAATGCATCTAAATTTTTGAATTTAGTGAGATTTTCACCATAAGTTATGGCCAGTGAATTATTGAAAGCACATATCTTTTAATCAGGACTAAGGCATGAGAATCGATCAATTTTTTGTGGTTCTATTTATTACATATTATACAGATATGGGGAAGATAGCGACTGTAGAAGAACAATATATCTCAAAATCTATGGGAGGAGGTCAGATGGTACCTATGGGGAACAGTTTAAACTCAACCACTAAGAGAAATGTAAAAGGGACACAGATTTCCAATGTGGAAGTGGAAATACGAATCAGGTATCTGTATAAACCCATGATAAATCAACTATTAAAATTGATTCATCAGCTCCTAATACTCTGTTTCTACTGTTTAGCACGGTAGAATATAAACTAGATCAATCCTAGGAATGTAATTAATTATAAATTCCACTTCTCCATTATGTGGGATCCCTAAGATGCCTTTATGATGTACATATGGATATTGGTCCTCTATTTGTGGAAGGAGATCAAATATTACACAAACATCATCCATCAAAATAGTAAGAACCTGGTTAGTTTGATCCCCCAACTGCTAATGAATTGGCCCTATATAGCTTCCATTGATATTTCACTCCACACATTAAATATATTTTTAACCCATACGAGGCATAAATTTAAATCTACTCCGGCAAAAATCAATGTGGGCTTAGTATTATACTAACCAATCCATACCAATTATAACTTGAAATCTTTACATTTCCAGTATTTAAAGACCCCAATTGAATAAATACTACTCAACATTTAGAAAACATCCTTTGCACAAATAGATAACTCTTTAAAATAATTCCAAAGATACATATATCGGCATAACCCTTCTCATGAACTCATTCATCAATAAAACCCACTCATAGGATTGTAATATATATAAAAATGATAGAAACACATGTTAAATAAACCTCTAGATATAATAGAACCTATAATAATAATAACTCTAACTATTAGTCGACAATCCTAGTTATCTACCATTATAGGCCTGGGGACATGAAATTATACTACAGCTATTCCCTATGATGTAACCTAAGTCCCATGGGCTACTCTTCAATTCTAATAAAAGTGTTATTTTCTAAAAATAACCACATCCTCTACTTCTACCACCATGACCAATAGAACTCCAACTACTAGACTAGTTCTATGAAGATGATTCCCTTTCAGTATCCTCATTCTACCAAGCTGATCCATAATTACTCATATGACATAGGATTCTATTGAACCACTATAGATGTCCCAAAAATCCACAATATTGGAAATATACCTATGGTGGGTGAAAATACTTATGAATGTGTTTCAGCCGGCTTCACTATTGGAAATGTACATGGGTGGCATCCATAATATCTAATCCCTCCCCTGAGAACCCTTCATTCCAAATATTTGATCAAAATCTTCATAGTGATTATTCATCCTTTCGAATAATGTACCACCAGATCATCATGCAGAAACCTCATGACTTCCAATGGATGCCTCATTCTGATTCCCCTCAAATATGAGATCTTGGTTCGCTAATTCAGAAAAAATTGTTAGAAAAAAGATAATAACATGAGACTTAACCTCACATTTAATATCATCATGAAAACTCATTTGCAGAACAATCTCAAACACAATAAGTTATATAGAAAATAATTTCAAGATAGTAATGTGACCAGTATAGTCTATCATAGATATACCCCCCAAGTCAACCACATGATCTTTTCTACACTCTCATGTTCCAGAATCTTTGGATAAAAGGGCTCCAGGAAAATCTCAATATATTACTTCCATACCATGACTTTTCTGAGCCCAGTCGGAGCTTGAACATCCCAATAATGCTTTACTGATACCCATACAGTATAATCTTCTAAATTTATAATATAATGAGTTAGACTCTCTATATTTTCATGTATATTAATTATTGACATGACCAATATCTTAGCTTCCTTAGGTCTACCATCTCCAAAAATGTTATTGTGATATACAAATGAAACTCTTGTGTGAGGTCGAACATAACCTTCAAAAACAATTATGGGTGTCTCTCTAACAAATTTATGAATAGAGAAATGTTATCACGAAACATTTCTCCAACTCTTTCACCAATCACTATATATGCCAAAAGTTCAACTACAGGTGGATCATTTGAATCCATAACCTTTTTTCCCTATCCACAACTACCTTTATGGAGAAATATCCTTAAATAGAAGGCTCACACCTCATGAAACATCAATCAAATGTAAGGCTTTTTTAAAACTGGATTTCACAATGTTCACCACAAGTTATTACACCTTTTTCCATTCCACATTGTCAAAAATGAGGTTGTTACACTACCCATTACATTTATCCATCTAAATCCTGGTTTATAAAGTGTAAAATAATTATCATCATCATAGTTTCTCATTTGAAACCCATTAATTCCGAATTTTTTTTTATCATTTTACCAATTTCAATTCATATTATGCACATCTATCATTTCAATTACACATGTAAGGTAAAACATTTCATTTTAAACAACATAACCAAACCCATTTCCCATTCATTCCTAAAAATTATGCATGTCACAAAACACTAGTTGTGACTAGAATCATACATGAATACTCAACTGCCATTCTATTCTGTGAAATGATTCATATTTCAAAAATAATTAAAAAATCACATAACACAACTAGTTCAACAATCGATGTGAAATAATATTCAACTATGAAAACACACATCAACAAGTAAAATTCCATCTAGTCTACATGGTTTTTCCCAATATATGGTTTACAAACTCCCATGAATAAGCTCCTTCCCAATTCATCAATCGTACATGTCTATAGTAAACAATTCCCATATTGTAAGAAAAATGAAAAAAAATTAACAATGACCTTTGATGCCAATTTTTATCATCTTGACCTGGGTGCCATACACCGGTGCTCTGATCTGGTCGGTTACATGATATCACGAATGCTTCCCCATACAACAGTGTCTGCTAACTTATAGGTAGGGGAAAATATCAACCATGGGGAGACTCTACCATCTTTATCAAATTATCACAGCATAAAAAATAAGTACACAATATCCAAATTATATAACAAATAACAATAACATTTAGTATCACATGCAGAAAAAATAAGAGATGCAATATCCAAAAATATAAAATAGACATGTCATACTAATTATGTGTCGTGATTCAACATTAAGAACCCAAAATAAATATATATACTAATAACTGTAAAGTGGTTCTTAACTCACTCATAGTTCCCACAAATATGGTTCATTTCAAATTATCCATCTAACACAAAACCCATGACTTTATATTAATCAATAAATGAGAATTCTATTTAGGAACCAATTAAGTATCCCGAGTAGGGTGAGAGTACAACTCAGTAGTCCACCAACAACGATTTATAAAAAATATCCAATCAATAATAGTTTATGTCGTGTTATATACAATAATGTACATGGAATAAAAAATATATATATCACAAATCATTATTCTTTATTTAACATCGTAAAATCTCAGGTTCATGAGGACACCCAAACCCATAATACATTCTATGGACTATTCAAGAGTCTGAACTATATCACAATACCATGATTATCATTTATCATTTCATATCAAATCAAACCATCACCAATTATAACCATAGTCCGATTCGAAAATAATTGGAATATATCTTAATATCTAAAACCCCTGGGTAATTTGGATCCTTCATCCCAGTCCCACAACTCAATATCACATGTGTATTTAGAGCCTTAGTACCTATCCCACACTCACTATCTCATATTGGTAATCGGACCCTCATTCCATTTCCAAAACTCACTATCTCAAATATGTATTTAGATCCTCCGTCTCAATCCCAAACAACAATGTTACGTATAGGTATTGGTATCCTTAGTTTGTGTCCAACACTCGTATATAAATCAATAAAAATATCACATCAATTTTGGATAATGAACATTGAAACACTTTTCCCATTCAAAATCCATTAATATACCATTTGTACAATAAAAAATCATAGTTAAATAATTTAATAACATGGAATAATACTGGAAATTCGTCATTAGACAATTTTTTATATTCAATTCATATAATCCATTTAACTATTAAGGAATTTTCAACCATATCATTATCCCCACTACAAATTAATTAATTATCATATTAATTTACCTATTAAAAAATCACAATTTCCAGTCTATTATACTATCACAACTGTCTATTAATTAATTAATCAATTAATTAATCGAATTCAAGAAATTTCATATTCACATTTACACAATATTCTATTTTTCCCGTATTTAATTCATTTCATAATCACATGGAAAATTAATAATTAAATTTCATGATTCCATAAATAAATTTATATGTAAATTTATTCAATTGATGATTCAATTGTCAAAAGATCCAATTGAAAATTCACAAAAAAAATACATGCAATTTCAATTCAAGACTATAGGAATTGAATTTAGACCACTAACAACAAAATTGATGATGAATTTTTTCCGAATGAAATCCCCAAATGAAGCAAGATAACAAAGATAATAATGATGAACTTGATCTAGAACTGAAACCTAAATCCATGATCAATTGAAACAGGATCCAACAAACCATGATCTAGATCCCTCACATCCAGTGGAAATTATACATTCAATTTATGAGTGAATTATGGGAGTGAAGGGGGATACAATACTACATGTGAATATCTTATCGATATAGGTGATGATTATTAATTAAATTCCTCTGTGCACAGTTTCCTACTCGGGGATCGCATTTTCCCCTAACCATGTTCAAAACAATGCGCCTCCTCATAGGGGGATACATTAGTACTAATAAGAGGGAATATATTTTTTCAAACATTGCGCCAATTTTTAAATCCCTCTCTCTCATGGGTTCCATGGTCTACTAGGCCATCGAGAATAGTTTGGGAAAACCAATTAAAAATCATGAACGAGCTAAAACCCCTAAAAATGAAAATTTCACCTAGAATCCCACAAGAAAAAACCAAAATGATGTATAATCCAAACATGGATAAAGAGTTTCTAAAAACATACTCTAGGAATATCCAGTAAATAACAAGAATGTTACATAGGGTAACAGTTTCCCTTTCTTAATGAACATTATAATACCCATCAAAGTATATACAATATTTAAAAATTATTCACCCACATTGAAGATCAAATAATTTATCAAATTATCAGCATAACTATATTACATACATTGGTCCCCATTAATGTTATCCAGAATATTCATTACCATTGTAGTTATCTATTCAATATATTCTATACTTATAAATTTTCTTTTACTAACTCCATCTCAAAAAGATTGAGTATGACCTTTCCTTCCATATTATACTCCATATAGTGACATTTGAATACTTTAATTGAATCAATGTATATGAGAAATATCTACCAAAGTAATATATTAAAAATTCATAACATGAAAGTAAAATTACCATGACAGGAGTTGTATTCAATTATTTGAATCATCCTTTCAGACTATCATTTATTTTTTGAGTGTGGTAACCAATCAAATTATGCCCAGTATTAGGAGTATTCTGAAAAATCATAAAAAATTATGACATAAAATGGGGTCACAATTGGAAAATAATTACAGATCACTTCCCGAAAGTCATTAAATTTCATTAATATAGAGCCTTATGAGGTACTGGAGAGCTAAATCTTATAACACAACATTACCATTGTACCGGTTATTCTTTAAAAATTTCTATTGGTTCTTTAAATCATTAGTTGAATAATGATTAAAAATAAATTTTTTGGATGACTATAATTATGGTTTTAGGGATTTTTTGTAGTTTTTAGCTTAAATATATTGTTCTTGTAACTCATTCAGCAATTACACAAAGTGTAATAGTAGAAAACGACCTTTAATGGCCACTGGGTAGAATCTATAAAATAGATGCATGATGTGATATGTTTACACACCGTGTAATGTGTTCACACCATCTAAAAGAATATAGAAGTTGTTTTATAAGAAAGAAAAAAAAAATTAGCATATATTAGATTTGGGGTCTACATGATGTTTAAGGGGATTATACATTGTGTAATATTAATGAACATGTATTTTATGCTGATTTCCGTGTAATATAAATTTAATTATTTATATGATTCCTTTATCTCATCCTATAGAATCTCCTATATTATTATAGGTTATTCCCCTACTTCAAGGTTGCATCATTGAATGATTGATCAGTTTTTTGGTCGAATTGTTTCTATCTGGTTATGTAAACCATTTGTTTATTCATTGGAATAATTTATGTATCTAGTTTTAGGTTTTGTTATGACCCTATTGTGTTATCTTTAAAAACATTTTTGTTTATTGGCGTGCCCTGTCGTTCAAATACAAGTATCTTGGATTCAGGTAACCATTGTAAAAGGAGTCTAGGTTTCCATTTTGTCGAGGAAGGAGTTTCAATAATATTTGATAATTTAATAAGTTGAATTTCATTAATGATAAATTTCATTGGTTTTTTATTTAATATAAGTGATATGTGTTTGTAAAGGATTTAATGGAAAGGAAAAAACATTTATAAATGAGTATTTCATTGATGGTGAATATAGTTGATTTTGAAATGGGTTTTCATACTTTTGTGTTGATCATGTTATCCTTTAAAATGTTATATTAATTGTTTAGAATATTTTTGAAATTAATGAAGAAAATTTTACATTGGGACCAAGGATGTGTTTGAATAGAGACCCTAGTTGCCTTAGTGTGCGTATGGCACCAAATAAGAGTAACTATTTTCGATATTGATTGGAAAGAGTTGATATCGGTTCGATAAAAATTTATACTTCTATAGATTTTTTGGTGTCTATAATGATGTGTCCTATATGATATAGCCAAAATTTTAGATTCTTTATTGTTTATAGTTATGCATCATATGATATTTTGATCATGGATTGTTGGTTAGAGATTTTTATATGTGGTTGTATCCCATAGATTCCCATGATATGTTGTTTCATAGATATGTGTTTACCTTTTTACATATTGATTTATGTATATGATTTCCTATTTTATATATTTTAATTTTTATATTTATGGTTTAATAATTTTAAATTCCTTAATAGGAATCTTAAAAAAATTGTCTGCAAATGGGATTGATTTATGAGAAAACTTTTTAAAAATATTTTTTAATGCTATAATTGTTGCATTCATAACATTATTCCATTTAAAAAACTATTATGGTATCCTACTGGGATTTTTAGCACACTATTTTTGTTCGTTTCTATTTTTAAAATGTTGTATTATTGGATTTAGTAATGGAATGAGTACTTATAGCATGATATAGTCTTATTTTTCTGCTGATTTTAGTTTGAGTGGGTTTGGATGGGACATTCTTGTCACATGGGGCTTTCAAATAATTTCTAAATTAGCCTATTTTGGCATGGGTTGTATATATTTTCGGTATGTCATTTTTTGGACATTATCATGTTATTGTATTTCTTGTTTTTCTTATATTCAATACTTGTTTTTATTGTCGTGTTTTACCTATTTTACATGAAGGACTGTTTAGGTGCCTTATCTAGTTAACCTAGGATGGTTCATTACTATTTTTTATTAGAGGGATGCTTATATATAAGGGAATTAAAGCATCATGAGGTTTATTCTATATCATGGGTAGAAAAGAGGTGGGGATATCTGAATTTGACTAGAATATAATGAAAGGTGCTCTGTAAAGCTCACTTCCATCACTGAAACCATGTAAACATGGGTGGTTAAAGAATTTTACCTAGTTTGAGATATGGAGTTTGAGGTAATATAAATGAACTGTATTGGATGATTATTTATTAAGAAATATTCTATTATAAGTATGGCCATTCATAATAGATTTAAATTCTTAAATATTTAAATTCTTTATATCAATACATGATGTTGGTTCCATGATTTTTTTATTTCTTCATCATTGATTGGTTTTTGCATTTTGTTAGACAATACCTCCAAGATGATCCCTTCTAAATAAAACAGTGGAAGCTCGAATAATTTTATTTTGGTGAACCCTATAGTGGAAAATACATTGGTATAATATATTATTTGTTCTATTTAAACAATTGGTCAAGTGGGTGTTAAGATATTAGGACATCTGGTGGATCATAGATCAAAATTTACTAAGCAACGTCCATATTTCATCCATGGGGGAAAAACCATGGAATTAAATGAGTTTCATGAGAGTATATAGAGGATCATGATGTTATTCATGAATACTAATGAATCTATGGTTGGGTTTTTGACAAATAATCTTAAGGAACTAGGAGGGATATGGTGGGGATCTATATTGTATTTTATGTTGCATGATTATCAAACCTGATATTCCTATAAGAAAATAATTAGCAAGTTGTTTCACCGTGTGAAATTTTGTGCAGTGAAGACCATGTAGTTTCTACCTTATATCTGGGAGAGTATATCATTCTTATTATTCTACCTGTTTTACTGAGTCAGCGAATCTATCACTGAATCTTATGGCAAAAGGGTATATGAAGGCTCCTAGGATTAAGGTATTTCTGGGGGATATTATTCAATCGATGATGGTTGTCATGTTTCTTTATCCCATTATATAGGTAGTTGACAAGGATTCTTTTACTGAGGTTTACATAGTTGAAATGACATGTTTTATTGGATTATAAGTTTGATCCATGGTATTACATGATGTATTTTATAGCTTGAGTGAAATGTAAATGTGGTAATATTTCTCCAAGAATAGTTTTAGGGACATATAAAGTGATGTATCAAGTTGTATCCTAGTAGTGTGGATGGAGAGGTCATACCAATCGTAACTATGTGGTCGATTCTAGTAATGTTCAACATTTAGGAAGATCTTATATATATAGTGTTTTTGGGAATTGATATCCAAGGGAAGTAAGGTTGGATCTATATTCACCATGGGATGGTAGGTTTATACTAATTATTCAAGGGTTCGTGGGTCTAAACCTTATGATATGTGATATATTCTTATGCCTAATACCATGAATATTTATGATACATATATTAAAACAAGGTAATCTATATCCAGGCTAAAAACAATTAGGGTTATAGTGTTTATCTTGTCAACTGTAGTTCTATATTTGTTTAATAAAAGATCTAATCTCATTATTATATCAAAAAAAATTGTTTACATTTTTGTATATCATTAAAATCATATAAAATTCTAGTTCGACCATTCCATTAAATTGGGAAATAAATATGAACAATTTTTCAGATTCCCCAAATGTTTTGTGATGGTAGCCATCACTAAGGTGGAGCATGTCTTTTTGGTTCATGATCTCGACATATTCAATATTATTTTTGTCATGGATTGTATGATTAATTTTATAGCCCAAATAGAATTTATACACAATTGGGTGTAGTTCTTATTTACTATTAGGGGCAATCATGTTTTCTAAGGTGGATGATACCCTAGATCAAGAAGGGAATGATCTATTTTTTCTTTTGTTCTATTTATCAGAAGGAATTTTTTAAATATGTTTCCTCATTTATTTTTCCATTGTTTGGGATTCAACTTACTAAAGTGGCACGAGAATAATTTATGGTGTTTTCAGATTATTTTTTATGGTGAACTCTTTATAGAGTTGTCTTGTTCAATATAGACTTAACTCTTGTACAAATCCCATTTCTAGGTTATCATACTGCATAGAACCTGCGGATTATGTGAATGTTATAGTTCATTTTGAGGAAATATTGGAAAAGGGATTTACTCATCAGAGTGTGTCAATATGGGATTTTCATGTCCACTTTGGTATGAACAATGATGGAAACCTCATACATTGTATCGATTTTAAAACATTTAATCAGGTGATTATAAAGAAAAAATATCCTTTGATAATGATTCATGATATAATTGATATTAATTTCGATTATAATTTTTTTTCTATGACATTCAAATTCCTAGGGTATCACCATTTCATATTTCAAAAAGTTGATATACCAACGTTACTGAATATGACTCGATATGGGTATTTCACATTTTTAGTTATGCCATTCGGTCTCAAAAATCTTCTAGTATGGTTTGTGGAATTGTTGAACCAGATCATTCATGGTTTATTGGAAATTTTTTTATTTTAGGGATGATATTTTGGTTTTCAATAAGAAATATGAGGAAAAAATTGAATATATGGATGACATTATTAAATATTTGATCAAACATTATATGAATTTTATGTTTTCCATATCTGAGTTTTTTATTTCAGATATGATTTTTATGGGGAATGTGATATATTTTTTGGGTTGTATCATTAGGTCTTTAAATGGTATATGTAGTTACTACTACATTAAATGAAGTCTGATTCATTTTTTGACGAGTAGGTTCATATTGAGAAGATTCCTAACATCGAGTTCCATTGTTTTAGTGATAGAGTTTGTTGTGGGGAGACAATGGGTGACTGGTCTCAGTTTTATAGTGGACCATTCTTATTCTATTCTAGGTTGGTTGTTCTTTTTTTCATTAGGAAGTAATATCTAAAAAATTTAAACCCTTTTTTGGTCTATGGGACCTGTTACTACCTATATATATTATGATTTGAGAAGTTAGTATTGGTGTATGTGGAATAAGTTTTCCATGGATTTCACCAATAGATTTCAAAAGGCTCATAGTGGGAAGGATGTTATTTGGATGATAATTGATAAAATCAAAAATTCATCACATTTATTACCTATTTTTATGGAAATTAATGTGTAACTTCTTGGGAGCCAGTATGTTCGAGAGATAGGGAACATCATGGTGTTCCCTCTGCAGTTGTTTCTAACAAGGACACAAGTTTTAAATCTCGGTTCTTGATTTGTTTAAAGGTGGTTATGGGATCCCATATTAAACAAATACAGAATTATAATCCATAGATGGATTGATAAATACAGTGGAATATCGATGTTATGAGGAATATGATCTGAGCTTGGGTTATTGATTTCATAATATATAGGAAAAATCATATTCCTATGGATGAATTTTCCTATAAAAATAATTATCAGGATTCGTTAAAGATGTTTCCCTTCGAGAATTTTTATTGGTGGCCTTGAAGATCTACCATGTTCTTGGAATATTTGGGATATTGGTTCCCGGGGGGTGGAACATGATGTGAATGATATTATATTGATGTTGTAGCTGATTAGAAGGCGATTCATCACAAAATAGAGTTATCAAAAATTCTATGCAGACTATTGTCAATGACTTCTAGAGTTTTAGGTTAGTGATAAATTATTTTATTGAGTAACATAACATGGGACATCTCAGTTTTGTAAGTAGTGTAATATGGAACCAAGGTTTGGGGGCCCTTTTAGTTCTTTTGATAACTTGATAGGGTGTCCTATTAGTTGGAATTTTCTTCTAGATTGACATCTATACACAATGTATTTCATGTTTCCTAGTTTAAGAGGTGTGTGTTAGATCCTTCCCACATGATATGATGGGAGGATGGTGGTGATAGGAAAGAAAAAAAATTAGTTGAGTATCAAGTTAAAATCATGTATTTCTAAGATAATGTTTTTTTGGGTAAAAAAATCTCATTGGTCTTGGTATTGTGAATGAATGAACAATATAACCTTGAAAAGTGGGATTGGGATTCATTGATAATTTATCATAGTCTATCACATTTTTTTGGATCGAGGATCCCAAAATAATTCTACGAGAATAATGAATTCATGGTGGGGATATTGAAATTCACATTCCCTTTCTATCACGTATTCAATAATCTTTGCATCTGGTTTCAATTTTTATTGGTTTAATAATACCAAAAAATAAATTTGGAGAATACTAATAATGTTGAAGTCATAGATTTTTTGATTTTCTTAGCTAAAAAATTCATTTTTTCTATATTCCAGGAGATTACACACTTTTTAACCAGAGTAAAAAATATGTATTGGGGGTCATATAGAATTAATGAACTGGATACACATCCTTATAGGATTACATTCTGTGTAAATATTTTATATTTTGTAATGGAATTTTTTGTGTTTTTATGAAAAAGAAGATAGTTATATTATATTATATTATTTTTGTAGTGTATGTGATGTGTAAGGGTATTAAACACCTTGTAATAGTGGTAAAATATGATTTTAGGGTGCTAGATCAATGGTTTCCAATATAACTTATTTCATACTTCCATTCATTCAACATATTCACTCTCCTATGTTAGTATTGGTGATTCCCTTTCTTCAAGGTCACTTTTATATAGAATTATCACCATTGTGTTTGGATTTTGTATCTCTATGAATGTAATATTTTTTTTTCGTAAATTCCTTTAGATTTGGATTTGGTATTATCTTTTGTTGTGAGGTGACAATGTTGTCATCCATCAAATTCAGTTTCGTGGCATGACATGTATTTTTAAGGACTTTCTATTTATTATCAATAACCATTATTTAATGTGGATAGGTTTCTGCCATATTGAGGTAGGTGATTCTATACAAATGTTGTTTTTGATAAATTTCATGTTTTTCATGATAAAATCCTTTTGATAGTTCATTTATTAGTATTGATATATGGTTTTAATGAATTCTATGGGAAGGAAAATATTTTTTTGAAGGGTATTTATTTTGAAAATAAACATTCTTGATTTGGAAATGGGTTTTCAAACTATAAATATGAAGAATGTATATTTGAAATTTCATTAATGAAATTGGGAAAATGGTTTTTAAATGAGTTTGGTAAATTGTACATCGAGAACCATGGGTGCATTAACTAAGAAAAATGAGTATCCATAATGTGTGTATGGAACCACTATAAGGTATCCTTTAATGAAATTTAATTTAAGGACTCAATATGGTTTGGATTTAACATTATAAATTTGTAGTATTTTTATTTCCCAGTACATTATATCCCATAGGATAGATCCCAATTGTGAGGTTCATTGTTGTTTATTGTAATTTATAAGATTAGTCTTTTTTATCGTTCATTGATACACATAGGTTTTATATAAGGTTATATCAAATAGCATTTAATGATCATTTGTTTCAAAGATATGTGTTTACCTATTTACCATTGATTTATCGTTATTCTTTCCAATTTTCTCAGATCTACTTATCAGATTTGTAGTTTTATAACTTTAAATAGTTTTATAAAAATCATAGACAAAATGATTTAATAACATGGCTTAATTTTAAAAAATATTTCATTATAAATATTCTTTATTTTGAACACTATAATTTTTGTATAATTGATAATAATCATTTTAATTAAATGGTGGTGGTATACTATAGGGATTTATCTAACATAATATGTGTTCATTTCAAAAAAATTACATGTTTTATTTTAGGATTCAGGTAAATGTATTTGAATCTTATAGCATGGTGGTTTATCTTATTATTGTTACATTCAATTCGAGATAGTCTCAAGGAGAACTTATGGTAGGAAGTTATTTGGAAATAAATTTTGGATTGGCCTATTTTGGTAATGTAATCATGTTATCTCATTTTTTTTCTTCTATGTACCCTCCTTATTATTATTATTTTTAATAAATTCAAAAATCAGTTTTGTTTTCCTAATATAACGAATTTATGTGATGGTTCAGTTCGCATAGATTGTCTTGTTGACTAGGGTTGGTTTATTACATATCTACTTTTTTAGAGATGAAATTTTATTTTTTTTATATTAAAATGATGATGCATATTGAATAACACTATCTAAAAGTATTTCATTGGCATGGGGGAATGTCCAATATAATTTCACACCATTTCCACACAGTTTTACGATGAGATTTTCTTAATCTTCAGGGATATTCTTTCTCCACATTCCCATGTTGAAAAACCAAAATTCTAGACACACAATCTATTATTTCCTACTTCATGTTACCCCAAAATTCATTTCCTCTTGACCCAATACATTTTTTTTACCATAGTGTATAGTGAAATTTGAGTAATGGTTGACACCCAATATTTCCCTTTTTATCACATGTTTAGATGGAATACATAAAATATTTCACAATTTTAGAACACAATATTCAAAAATAAATAATAAAAATTTCCTATTATTTATAAAAATAATTTTCTTTATAATGTTCTCATCCTCAAAATATAGACATTTAAAATTTTATTATTTTGATTCTTCCTCAATTACATGAAAACATTATCATATACCACATTTCACAATAATTCTTATATTAATGTTAACTATATTCTTAAACATAGGATATATATTGATCATTATTTGGTTTGGAAATGAATGATATTTCTTACTCAATTCATCCTATACAATATTTTATTTCCCTTTTTTGTAGTGTATTGGGAAATCATAATCATTTACCAACTAAATCTATCTCCATTGACACATGTTGAGCTCTTTTTGTGAAAAGATATATTTTAGGGTCTTCTAGTCATTGTATATCTCACTTTATTCACCGTATAGATAATGTATCCATATATTGAATGCAAATATTATAAATAACAACCTAATATTAGGTGACGGATTATTCTATTCGTGAGACATCAATTTCCTTATTTCTTATGAAATATCACTATAATTTTTCATTAGGGCAGAACCATGTCCCTTTTTCATTGCATTACATTATATCAAATGCCTAATTTCTATATAGTAGTGTTAAAATTGAGTCATTTACCGATATACTCATTAATTAATTAAAGATTCTATATATTTAATTATGTATATAATCACAACACTTTTATGTGCAAGAATCATTATCTAGTTATCCAATTAGTAAATTTTTTGAATGAATCACCAATATTAACCCGCTAAACAATTAAAATTCCTACCTTGGATATGTTCATATGTGTAGGTATTCTATACCAACTTTTTAATTATAAGAATAATTAATATATTATCCTTATAGGAAATTAATAAAATAATTGACTCTTCTCAAATAAAAAAAATTATTATTATTAAAATTTCCAAATTAAAACAATCCTTGTAATTGTCTCGAGAATGATATTGATGTGATTCTCATAGTTCATATCATTTATAATACAAAATAATATAATCAGTGAACACCAAAATAAAATCATCACGATATTCTTTCAAAACACTATTCATTATATAAATATAAACATATGGTTAATTAATAAATCCAAATGGAGTTATTGTAAACTCATGATGTACATACCTTGTTTGAAATGATATTTTTAATATGTATTCATCATATAATTACAATTTTTGATACCCAAAATTAATGTGAATAAATGAAAATTTTTGGGTTCCAGGATGTTGATTAAATATGTCATCAATGAGAGTAAAATTTGGCATGTTCATTATCATTACAATAATGAATTCACAAAAATAAATTACTAACCTCATAGATCCATATTTTATTTTTATGAAGAACATTGTGGATCCCCATTGTAAAACACTAGTCAAACTAAATTTTTAGTCACCAAAATTCTTTAATTATTTCTTTAACTCCAACAATTGTGTTGATTCTATTATATATGGATTCATTGATATTGGTAATTCATCATTTATTAAATCAATAAAAATAATATCTAATAATCATTGATTCCCATGTAATTCCTCAGGATATACATAAATGTATTCTTATATAATATGTACATATTAAATATCAATATCACCATCACTAGACTTATATATTCATTTCTATTAATAATGATGAAAATTGGCAAGTAGACGTACTAGTGGTGGAACTAGATATGTATTAGATGATTAGGTGTCGGCTATAATGAAAATTAATTTAAATGTTTCCTCATAAATCTGAATTTCCTTATTCATTTAATAATTTGATTCATAATATTTTAAAATAGATTCTATACAAAGTATTATATCATATTGTAAAACATATTTGATAATAATGTCCGAAAATAATGAAATTTTATTTTTCATAATGGGGTCTTCCCAACACATTATTATTGTAGTGAGGATTCCCCTAAAAGTTTTAACATAACACTACTTCATTAAATAAAATAGAAAATGTCAAATTTTCATATAATACATGACTAATATAAAAAAGAATGTGGATCATGAATCAAATACAGAATTAGAAACATTTAAATAGAGGATTATTGAATATGTCACTACAATACTATGTACTTACACCATAGGTGTATTGACCCCATAATCCTGGACTACTTCCACTGATCTATCCAATTATATATTCGCTTAATGCTTGTGTCATTAATTTTTCTAATGACACATTATCCTATATTTAAAAATACTAAATATAAGTGTTTTTCTTTCATCACATTCAAGACTTTTGAATAGTAACCCTTATATCAACATTTATCAAAACTCAAAACCCATTCATGAATTTCCCAATATTATTCATTATACAATTGTCACAATATGGAAATCATTGTATTTTCACCATCATAATTAATGAATCACAATTTTATGGTGTTTGGATGACCTATTCTTCTCTCCATTCCCCAATAATATACTAGATATAGAATATTCTTTATTTGTTTTTATGGAACAAAAACTAATTTCATAATTTGATAATTACATTTGATAGAGAATCAACCATTAGAGACTTGGATTTAGGCCATCATTTAAATGATAAATCATTCACCTCATACTCTATATGTAATATATATCATTACTACATAACCATGTAAATGAATAATTATACTCAACATCAAAACTTTCTTCTATTTTAGATCAACTAAGGAAATTTCTATTACTTTCATTTTTTCAAATTACAAAAATATTTTCCAAATTAATATATCATTAAACTAATTATAATAATTGAGTCTTATTTCCATTTTCTCACATGAATTCTGGATCAATGACCACCATTTTTCAGTACCACCTTAGATAAAATACATTAGAATTGTAACCTTTTCTTTTTCACCCCATCCAACACCATAATTATCTTCTCTACATACATAATATGTTACTCAAATACTACAGGAATAATAGTACCACTGAATTATAGGGTATTATTTCACATTTAATGATCAAAAATACGATAATTATACTATGGAATATGTACCCCAATATAAGAAATGATATTTGTCATAACATTATTAGGATTCAAAATATAGATATAATTTAAAATGTTCCAATAACAGATATATTGTATTCCTTGGAATGGAAACTATGCATTTTCAACAATTATTAATACACTTTTCTATCAAGTAATCATTTCTAAAAAATTAAATATACTATATTTTCCCAGAAAATTAATAATTATAAACCATAATGTATAATTATAAATATGATGTAACACATGACAAAAATTTAAAAAAATTATACACTGTAATCAAATTATCTTCTAGGATATTTATATTTTCAAAACCGTAACAATTGATTTTAATGAAATAGGTAATTATAAAAATAATATACACCTAGGTTTAAAAACCTAGAAAGAGAAATGTATATTTCACACACTGAGTGATGATCAGGTTAGGCCCAATACACCTTTTCATAATTATTACCCCATGTAACTTTGTTCAAGATCCATGTCCACTTGTAGTATACCAACCGAGATGTATTTCATGTAAAAACCACTTAATACATTCCTTTAAAAAACTATATAATTTTTTTACCCTTATCCTCTATGTATATTAATTGTTATGTTCTCTAATCTATGTTTTACTTAATACAGGTTGTGAATTTCATGTTAAATGTTTTTGATACAAACTTTAATGACCTCGACTCTAGTATCCCGGATCTAGTGACTTAATTTTTTTTATTATCATAAATATTAATGGTCTAATCCAAAAGGACCGATTGTTTTAGTATATTTTTAGAACAATAAAAATATATTATACCAATTTTACATTGGGAGTAAAAACCAAAACGAAATATAAAAAAATTAAAATAATTGAATCCTTGAAAACAAATACTAATAATTATTCTTCATATCCTATGGAAAGGAAAAATAGTAAATTTGATATCAAATTATAGAAATGGGTTATGTAAAATGTGTGATATCGTCAATCAATAAGTATAATAAACATTAAAATGTAAATAACATAACACCCATTGTATTTAAAAAAAATTATTATCAAGAAATGATAAGGCATAGTCAACTTAGTATGGAAAATAGCTAAACATGGCTTCCATTTAATTAATATCATATATTTTATAATGGAATAACAATAATCAATATATAATGATAAATAACTGAAAAAACATGCCATTTAATCAATAAATTTATTCTTAAATGAATCCATATGTAATATCATTTTGAAAATATCATGAATAATAATTACTATTTTATTAATGAATGAAAATACAAATGATTTTATTTTTAATCTCTAGTACATGATACCACTATCTTTAGGACCTATCATCATGTCATTTTAAATCTACTTGTTAAAAACCATCTAATATGGCCAACTAGTTTTTCTAATGAGAACTGTTGATTCAATGTGAGTGAATATATAACCAGGCCCCACCCATATTTGAATGTCTAATGCATTTCATGTAAATAGAATAATCTATTTAATTCAAGAACAATATTTATTATCATAAAATATTCATATGGATTAAATGATAAAGTCTTATCAATATTTCCATTGTTAATGAGAGAAATTTAAAATATACACAATAGCCATGAATAGTACATGATTTATGAAGTAATAAAATCCATCAAAAAATAATAAATATATTTTGTATAAAGGTAATGGACAATAAATAATGGTCATAATAAAGTTATTATTTATAGATAATGCTCTGAATCACAAAAAATTTGAGATTTTCAAATAAAGTTTACCATTTTGAATTTTTATAATCATATCCCCTTTGACGAAATTAGTCAAAGTGATACATAAAAGACTATTACATTTTAATGAATCATGAAATAAAAATTAAAAATTGTATTATATACTTCACATAAATTTGAATTGATTTATAAAAAAATATGTCTCAATAGAATTTATATTGTCGAGAAATACCTTACCTCACTCTTTCATTTCGATGATCATTCATCCTCCTTTGATATAGTGGTTTTAATGATTTTATAAAATTATAATATAACTGTTTTAATATATATAAAATCATATATTATATTATTATAACATTTCATCATCCTTTTTTTAATAATATTTCAATATTATAATTGATTGTGGTGTTAATTTCCTTCTTTTCCCATTCCAAAATTGCTAAAACTGTTTTGGTTCTCTTGAATATTATTTGGTTTACTCATCATCATAATAATAATCATGAAATAATTATTATTATAATACATAAATTATAATTTTAATGATAATCATGTGATATGGTTAGAAAAATATAGTAAGTTAGGATCATGGTTGCGGTAGGTCATACGTTTGAATGAGTAACATTTCCAGTTTATAGTAATCATTATGAAAAAAGGTAAGTAAACTTTTATATTTTCATAATTATAATAATATAATATTTATAATATTTATTATTTAAATATATATATATATATATCATCCATATGGTTTGGGGATGAAAATAGCGTCACAACGTTTGGTGATGGTGGTTGTCCACACCAATTTAGAAGAAATTATCATCTTTTATTCAGTGAAAACGTAAGAAATATAATGAAATATTTTCATCATTAACTATGATAAAAATGAAATTAATATAATAAATATGTAATTTTTTTCACATATAATCATTCATTTTATCTTTATCACCTTATATGTAATTAGTAAATGAAATATGAATCACATTTATTTGTGAGGTAGTAATCTATCGTACAAAGGAGCGAAATTATTATATCTCAAAAAAATTAATATTAATGAAATAATATATGATACAATGACTATTTATATATAATTATGTTATAAATAACGTATATTTATATATATATATATCTTAGATCCATTACCACACCATACCGTTAGAGGTGGTGATAGAAAATTGAAGTATATTGATCAATGAGGAGGTTGTCCACTATTTACATGAATGATGATTTTGTAACCAATATGATAGAAGTGTTGGTGTTTTTATTTAGTTATAATAAAATAAAAACATATAAATATATTTATCATATTTACATTATTATAACATCATTTTTAATGAGAATTTTTTGGTGTGGATGATGAAATAAAAAAAATCCTCATTGAAGAATGTTACCTCTTCACTGGGTAACCCCCGTAGGATTGAAAAAAATCCTTCCTATGTTGGAATTAGGCCTAATAAAATTCATATAATATGAGCGGAGGGATGTGCGGAAGTAATTTGGGTTGATATTTGTTGACCAAAAATGGTTTGAAGCTGTGAAGATGAGAGCATATGTTGCGGATTCTTATAAATGAGGTTAGTGGCACCCTTGTAATTTTGGGAATAAAAAAGTGATTTCCATGTTTTTAACATGTCACAATAGTACAAAATATATTATTATAAGTATATATATAGGATAAGTTATAAATATTGAAAAAAATGATTTTTGATAAGTTTTTAGTTCATTTTAATCATTATATTCTCAGTATAACTCCCAAAAATCCATTTTTTTCTTTAACAATGGTAATTAATTTTTATTATTTTAGAAAAATTTGTAAAAAATTAAATTTACATAATAATATAATTAAAATTATTTATATTAAATATTTGGAATCCAATATTCTAAATTTTATTCACAAACGTGCTAAATTTTTATTTTAAATTAATCATACAACACAATGACAAAGATTGTTTTGAATGTGAAAATGTTCTAAAGAATATAAAATTATTATAAAAAAATTAAATATTAAAATTATTACAATGAACTAAAATATATTAATTAAAATAAATTTTCATTTATATAAAGTTAAACCCAATTTAGAATGTAATTTTTCATTATAAGTTATTTAAATTAAAATTTGTGTTTTATTTAGGATTCATCATTGTTCATTATTAATCAAAACTAAATATTTTACATAAAATAAAAAAAAATCAAAATTATATATTTTTTATATAATTATTTTAGAAACCATGTATATTTTATAAAAATATATTTTTAAAATTGATAAAAATAAATTTTATATCATGTATTCAATGAAAGATTAAACCACCCATTAAAGAAATACTTATTTATAGAAAAACCTTATTTTTCATTTAAATGATAATTATTTTATTATAATTAATAGGTAAACAATGATTTCTTAATTATTTTCAATCGTCCATAACCAAAAACAAAATTTTACGGTTAGGATGGGCACATTTAAATAACATTTCAAAAGATTAATTTGTTTAAAATTGGTGTTCTGTGTATCAAAAGATATTGAAAAAAATTAAATTTATTTTAAAGGAAATATATTTTAATATGTTGGTTAATAATTATTTTTTATTTATTTTTATAAATAACCAATTTTTATGAAATTATTTCTGTATAAATATTAATATTAACATGATGTAACATTTTCAATGAAAAAATTGTATCTTAAAATGTATATTTCTGGTGTATAATATTATATTCAAGTTTAGAAAAAAATGTTTTACATTTTATAAATTAAGTTATTCTATATTTTAATAAATTATTTATTACATTATTCATTCATTATATGAAATTTAATTTTTTTTTCTTTTTTATAAAATGAATTTATTAATGGGGATAAAATGATTTTAATTATTTGTTCTATATTGTTTAATAAGTAATATATTATTATTTACCATATATGATAAATTAATTAGGTCAACCCAATATTTCAAGTTTATATGAATAAAAAGTAAGAAGTTGTAACCAAAGGATTGAAAGGCCCGACATAAAAAAGTAAGGTTTTAATTATGTGGTTGAATTATATATTTACTAAAATAATCCTCAACTTTATTACTGTCAATTTTAGAGTTTTATTACATGTTAATCATGTTCAATCATTATATTCTTCTAGTATACTTTAATAAGTTTCATTATAAACAATTATAGAATCCTCTCATCACACATTCAATAACACTTTATTATTTTATTTTCCTCATAATATGTTTCACATTGTTTTTGCCTAGAATCATTTTTATTATCCTTAATCCTCCATAGATATGTGTTTGACTTATTTGATAATATTCCATGGAATCCATTAATGAATTTTTTATGTTACAAATTTAGTAAATAACATTCCTTGGTGTTTTTTAATTTATATCATAATGATTGAAAAATATTTTTTACAATAATATATTTTAAAAAAATATTTATAGTAGACTAAATGATTTTATATTGTGGAAATAACCATGTAAACCAACCCCATTACAATATGAAAAATGAAAATTTTATTTTTGAATCAACGCATACTATCTTCTCCTTATAGAATCATGTTTCATGTTCCATCACCTCATTACATTAATGGTCATAATGTTGAATTTAATAAATATTAATTATATTTATATCATATTTTAAATACATAAAATGAGAAAAATTTATATATTTCTTCCATTATATGGTATATTGAAATCATAATCCAATCATACATTTGAACTACCACCTCAATGAAATAATCAATTCAATTTATAAAAACCACAATTTATAACATGTTATAAAAATTAGTTTCATATATAAATATGATTACAATAAAATTTCTAGTATTATACTACTAATAATTATAGAAAATTTTATAACATGAGGAATAAACCGTCATTGGAATTTTTTTATATAAAATTAATGTACATTGATGAAAAATAATTTTTTATAATATGTAATAGGTTGGTATCCAATAATTATTATTGTAATTAAAAATATTTTATTTATCACCTTAATAATACCTACTAAATTTAACAATTCCTCTATAATATTTACATTACAAAAAAATAATTTCATAATAATCCAGTAATTATAGTTTTTTCTTATTTGGATTAATATAATCTCATATGAAAATAATGTTATAAAAAATAATAAATGGAATAAAAAAATTATGATAAAATGTTATACGAATCTATAATTAATGAATTAATTTCAATTCCAAAATGGTAACATTAATAATAAACTCATTAACTATCATAATAACATATGTTGATATATAATCCAATATGATTGAAAAGTTATGAAAAATCCCATTGATAAAAAATGCAATGACCAATAATTAATACATGTAAAAATATAAACACTATAAGACAATTTATTTTAATTATATTGTGGTATTCAATAGATATTTTTATATGAAAACATTGAATTAGTTATATTATAATAGTAGTGAAAAGTATACGTGCAAAAGTAATACTAATGTAATTGATGATGAAACCACATTATACATTATATCCAAATTCTTGTCAATATTGTAGAAACTATAAATAATTTCATTCATAAGTACTAATAATATTTTAAGGAAGAAGTTTCATTATATGGGGGAGAATTTAATGACCTAGCAGCTCAATTAGTATTTTCATTAAATAAATAGTATATTAATAAATTCACTGACATGAAAAAACACACTAAAATGAATCCATGATATGCTGCTTAATTTTCTATTATAACTATTTATTTATATTTACTATTACAAATAAAAACATTAATACTATGAAATCTATGAAAACAAGTAATTAAATGTAATTAAAATATTGACATATCAATTTTGATGACCAGATTCATGAGCTTTTAAAAATGTATCATCACTTGGATTTCCCTAAGTAAATGTAAACTCCAAACTTTAATAATTATGATATTTGAAAAATTTAATTTGACTAAAGTCATGATGGTCAAAAGTTTAACATGACCCATAGTATTTCAACCACCACTTAGTGAAACAACCAATTTATTCCTTATTTTTATATCATACATAGAGACCATGAGAGGTTATGAAACATGAAATTCGGATTATATAATAATATTTTTACTATGGTAATTACATATTTATCACATGTAATTTCTATATTAAAAATTTTGGCATCAAAATAAATAGAGTTATTATTCCCATATGCATTGATAAAATTAAGAAGGTCATTTAACTATTAATTACATATTTCCATATAGAATTAGATGTTTAGTCTCATTATTTTATGAAAATAATCAAATTATATATTATTTTTTATATGAATAATTTATTCACTAAAATATTATTAGGAATGGATAGTATATAAGAATAATAATAGTTAAAAATTTCATAAATTGACTTTCTTGTAAAAACTGTTGTCATTACATATATATTTTAGAAATAAATAATAAAAATACTAAATCTTAAAATTAATGACATTAAAATATTTTCAATTTTTAGAATAAATATATTTTCATATGATAAGTTCCTATTTTTTTAAATATTTAATTTTTTGAGTACTATGAAATAAAACTATAACAATTATCCTTTATTTTTTTTACAGTAACATTATATAACCATGGAAAGATAATTTATGTAACCATTTTCAAAAGAAATATATATTTTATAATATATAAATTAAATTAAAAATTATTAATTTTTTGTTTCCAGATTAATGATTTATATTTTTGAAAAGATGATACATTTTCTCAAAATGCATTCCTGATCAATTATATAATTATTATATTAAATTCAACATTTCTCATATTTGTAATCTAAATAAAATAAAATATTTTTTAAATAATTAATTATAAGAACCATTATATGTTATATAGACCAATTTTGTTTAAAAAAATAAATTACTTATATAGAAAAATAATGTGTTAAATTAAAAAAATAGTAATAAACGATACCATAAGTAGTAAAATCCCTTGCATGATAAAAACATGTTTCAAATAATGTTATTGAGGTTATCTTCACTAAAACATATCTACAATTCCATTTAATTATTTTTTGTATTATTCATGATAATTAAAGCATTTACTCTCTTTATATTACTTTGAAATATAGAAATAATTTCAACTAAAACAACTTTAGAAATAGTCCCTCGACCACCCATTTTACCTCACTCCGAAAATTATTTTCATTCTGAAAAATTACTAATTTTATTTATTATGTACTAATATTTCCTTTTTTATGCATATATGAGGAAATTATTTACCTTCATGCTCCTCCTCTAAACAATCATCCATGGAATGCTCGAATCTCCTAAAGTAATTACAAACCATTCACTTATTGTTTGTATTTTTCTCTCAACCCCATTATAATATAATTTTAAAAATATTATATTTGAAATAAATAATTATATTATTCATATTGTTGTTATATTTTTAAAATAACCATTAACAACATATATCAATTTTTTTAACTGAAAATGGATATGGCATTTATCTGTATTTACAAATTGCCACCACGAAGAAACATCGTGTTAAATTTTCCATCACCACTTTATATCGATGGTCATAATATGAGTTTGAATATTTATATTTATCATATTTATGAAATTTTTTAGTATATAAAATTATAACACATATCATTCTTATATCCAGTTCTATTGAAAATGAAATCATCATCTTTTCATATGTGTGGACTACCACTCCCAGAGAAGAGTGTCTTCCATTTTTCATCACATTCATTCATTTATAGTCTTTAAAATAGGGATATCTTGTTGAAATTATGTTTATGAAATTATGATAATTGTTAATGAAAATTGGAAGAACTATAAATATTATTATTTGAAAATGATACATGTAAATTCGATAGTCTAGAATGAGCATACAAATACAAAAAATATATTCAAATGGTGTAATATTTTACAATGAATTACCAAATCATCTAACTAAATTAAATGTTGATTTATATAATTAATAAACCTAAAAAATATCATTTTTAATAATTAATAATCTCATTAAAAAAAACATATTTTTATAATCCATTAATTATGTAATGTTCATGTTTTGTCTTATCAGACCACTATGATGAATAATGTTTTAAAATTATATAATTCATGACTATGATATAATAATTGCAGATAATATATTAAATAAATATTTAAAAATTATTTGATTTTTGTTCAAGGAATTGACCATAATTATTATACTAATTATTTAAAATATTAAAAACAGTTTGTTAAAAATCACTAAAAGATACCTATTACGGATTTCATAATTAATAATTTTATAAAAAATCTAATAGAATGAATGTATACCAATATAATTTATTATAAATTATCAATTTAAAAGACTTTTATGATATGATAATGACTAAAATATTGATAACAATGATGCACAAGACCACAATTATGAGACTATTAGAAAATGATGAAAATTAACCACTCTTGATTACAAAAATAGATAATAAATAACATTAATGGATGTAGAAAATTATTATCAATTATTATTATATTATTTTTTAGATTTAAAAAGTGTTTTTAAATAGGAAAAATAATTTTTTTGTTTTTGTTAAATGTGAAATTCTTGTTCTATTGTTCAATTTAGTAATTAAGGTAGGGTTATTATTGCCTCTTTTCTAATACAAGATGCATATTTTATTTTTTTTCACTCCGGTTTTATATATGGTGTATATAGTAAACATTATATAATTGTAATAACTAAATAAAGTTTATTAAAGTTTTATTTTCATATTCATGGAATTTCATTAATGGGATTTTTTTTAAAATATTACACGAACCATATTATTTATGATACAAATATTATTAACAAGAAAATATTTTTATTCAGAGATAATCCATCTAGAATATTTTCACCCTTTTTGAAATCCCTCATAATGTAATTTTTATAATTCATGTGGTTTTACATTCCTACTAAATATTTCACTTCCCCTCGATTCGTATGCCTCTTGATATGTTTTTTATAAGTGAAACTAAGTTTATCTCTTCTTAATGTTTAAGAATGTCCCTTTTTGATATCTATCTACATTTATTGAATTTGTAAAATTACATATCAATGAATCATAAAATTACTAATGAAGTTTTATACAACCTTTACCTTTATTAAAATGGTTTAAATAAATTTGTATCTTCTTACATCTTGGTTAATTTCATAAATATTTGGAAATAATATGTATTTAAAAATGTCTATATAAACTATTATTTCATCTATTTTGTCTTGTTCTATAAATATTAATATCTATAAAATATTGGTTTCTCATTGAAATTATATTCTTCCATGTTTAATAAAATTATTAATATAATATTAATGTTAAAAAAAATTCAACAATTCCAACATAATTTTTCTAATTCCATGAAATCTGTTTTTCTATACCATAACAAACATTATATATGTTTTACGCTGAATCATGAATATTCCTCTAATATTATTAGGCAATTTTCATCACTATATGACTTGTAAAATATTATCTTACATCATAAAAGTTATATAGAATCAATGTTTTTTCCGTAACAATAAATTGTGAATAAGAATAATTTTTCATCAAATGAATTCCCATTGTGAAAACCCTATTTTACACTTAATTGATTGAAGGGTGTTAATCATTACTACATGAATTGATTGATTGGTAAAATTATTGAAAAAATAGTTTATCTATTATTTTAATATTGTAAATACCATGTAATTCATTTAATTATCTATACCTTTAATGTTATTTAGTATAATAATATTATTATTTTTATTGGAAGCATTGAGGATTTTTGTTATTGAATTGGGAATTATTTTTGTTTTATACCTTTTTAAAATGAGACAAGAACCATTTTACTGTAATAATTACATTATTATATGATTGTTGTTGATTTTATAGGTCAAAAATATGTATGTATGATTAAGATTCAGTCCAATATCACCCTCTAATGCATTAGTTATTTTTAAATTCTCAGGGTATAATAAGGAGATAACATAATGATTCAGTACAAAAAGTCATGGTCATAAACAAATAACACATTTTAATGGGATAATACAATGACTTTTTCCAAAAAAAAATTTAGTAATAATCTGTTTTATCATAATAATTCCTATGACTATGATTTTAACTATTATCGGTTCATTTTTTGACTATTTTATATTAAATGTTTTTGTATCCTTCTGTAAAAATTATGTAAAGTTATATTCCATGAAACAAGATTATTCTGTTTGATAAACAATTCCTAATTTATTTGTTATGGATCATTGACATGTGTGATTTCAATTGGATATTTATTTTTTTCAATGAATTATTCACTGAATTATTATTTATTATTTTTAGCTTATTACTCTCTTATGTGTGCTCATATTAACAACATGTGCATCTTTATTTCACTATAATTGCAAGACCATTTTTAAAGATGACTCCTGCTCATTTTCAGGTACACATTATTAATATTATGGTTATACATTAGATGGGTTGTCATTTGTTGTTTCTTCTAGTATAATATTTTATATTTTCGATGAAAAATGTGGCATGTATAATTGGTACATGGATAGCGTTAACTGTGTAGATTTCCCTTGGAAACTAAGAACCCTATTTTGCAGTGATGGGAGGTGGTGCACAGTTAGTGCTTGGTTTGACCCAATAGTTAATCTTTTCTCCCAAATCATTAACCAAGAAATATTCGGAGCATGGTTTTTCACACTTCATTTCAATTAAGATAAAGACAGTGACCCCTAAGTTGAGTTGTGTGGTTAAGGTGCATGGTTTGAAAAATCATAACACTGTCTATGAATCCATGTGAATGCGTTTTTAATCCAATGAATTTTTAAGAAAAATACCCAAACCCAATGGTATTAACCACTATTTTAACCTAATAAAACTGAAACATATTATAATTTTTTTAGAAACACCTAAAATTATTATAAGGATTCTTGAACATTGTACATGATGAATATATTTTCCAATTGATGGATCATCTACTATAAAGTATTTTTCGTCTTCCCCAATAAGTTATATCTATCTCTTTTTTCTCTCCTAAATTAGGAAGAGAGATAATTTATCATATATTTATAATGGGTTGGAACATGGAATTAATGGATCTAATTAAATTGGATCTTGATCTTACTTTCAGTTCCTAGATATTCTAAACAATGTTGATCGTGATCACATTTTTTCAATTTGGGGGTTTTTAGATTGGAGAACATATGTCAAAGAACTTTTTGTTGGTGTTTAAAATTTCAAAACCACAGTATTTATTATAATTATGTTTATGTAATTGCAAAATTTCAATTTTATTGTTTTTAAATCACATGTTTCAATGGATTAGTTATTTATTGGAATCAATGAATTTTTGAAATATTGTGATTATGATATCAGTACAACACGTGAATATTAAATTTATGACCTATGAGATATTAAATTGTGAATGATTAATGAGTAATTTATTTGATAGTGAACCATGTCATGAGCAAATGTATTTGAAATATTGATAATTGATTTTTTGAAATTGTTTAATTATTGAATTATGGAATTGGTTGATAAATGTATATTTTTTAATATGTATCCACCATTAGGGTGTTCTAAAAATTTTGAAATGATGATTTAAATTTTTGTCTTAATTGAAACATCATCCAAAATATATATCCATGTGATGTGACATATGTGACTAAAAAGTTGGTCATGGACTACTGCTCTGAATATATATTGGGTGCCAGTCTTCTGCTCTTGGCCCCCAATGTATTTAAGTTTATATGTGATCACTGAGTTGTGGCATCAGGAGTTCTGCTCTAAATACACATGAAGTTCAAGATTATCGCTCTGGGAAACCAATTTATAAAATATAAAATTGAAATTAATTGATTAGTAAAACCAATAATGGAATGAATGTAAAATCTCTTTGGAGATGGTTCAGACTTCGAAATTGGATGAAGAAGGTATTTAATGATTTGGTGACATCATGAAATAAAGAATATGTGGCCAAATAATGGTGAAATGTAATTTTTAAACTATTTAGTTGATTATTTAACATTATTCATTATATATCTACATACACTATGTTAAACTAGATATTCATTAGACATCATTGGATGGTGAACAATTGAGTTATACCCACACCTTACTTGGGCTACTGATGGGTACCCAAATAGGCTTAATGTTTACCAGACATGATAAGGGTAAGAGCCATATGATATATGGCAATTATGGTATAGATCATGAATGAGGGAACCAAATTTGTTGTTGGGACCCCATTATGATTTTCAGTGTGTCACTAATTTTTTTATTTGACAGAAGAAAAATATATCACATTAAATATTTATAATTTTCTGTATTGTTTTCAAATTTATCATTTTCATGTAACTCTATTATGGATTTTTTATAAAGTTATTATTTTATATATATATAATTTTGTATTTATCATTTATTTATTTCCTCTATTATTTATCATTAATAAACATAGAATAGTCTAACAATGATACCTATATTTGTCCCTCTACACATGTTGGAAGACACAATCCTTCAGGTTGGTGTGCTTGAGGTCATGTGGACACACAGATCGGGGCACTAACATGTGGAAACTGGTTTTAAGGTGGTATCATATGTGGTTTTAATTTATTATGTTTTCTATTACTAATTTGGAATGATATAAAATATAATTGTATGATTCAAGTCATGGTTATAAGCTCATGTGTAGGAGTCTATAAAAATGTAATTTGGGAAATCCCATTTACCTGCTGTGGGATTGTTGTTACTAATACTTTCTCTCACAGTTGGATGGTATGTCACATTGGTTGATGCACTTATTTTCTGATGTTTTTATGGGTTGAAATTTTATTTATGTAATGGTATTTCATGGATTTTGATAATAGAATCATCATACTAGAAATCCAATATTTATTGGGACATTCATTATTTTAGACATTCATGTATAAGAATATTTGGGAGTGATTTGTTTATAAGTGAGTTTGTTTCAAAAAATTTAAAACATAATAGAAAATCGTGCATAATATAATGTTGAAAATTTTTAAATGATTAAAAATTTGTTATATAAAAATGGATATATGTGAGTAGAATTATAAATATTTGAATATGGAAATGTTTTACCCTTTGTGTGAAAAGAACTAGATAAGGGATGGTTGATTATAGTGATAGTTCATTTGTTGTGATTGTGTTGCGGGATATAAGAGATGAATTATAAATGTTTTTAGTGTGTAACAACTACATAATTTATTGATGGTGTTTTATGTTTCATAATACATGTGTTCATAATTATAGAGATGTGCCTCTATGATGATCCATGTTGATTGGATGATAGGGGGACATGAATAGAAATAATCCTCCTAGGGTGGAACATACGGTAAGAATAATTCTAGGTTAATATATAATAGTGAATTTCAATGAGATATTTTAATTATTTATGTAGTTTATGGAAAAATTTCTAGGGTGGGTCTTTCTTAAAAATCCGTCTTAAAAATGGAGTTCTAGTTATAGCACTCACTATATTTTAATGGAGAGGATAGGCATGAGGAATCCATGCTTTTAATTTATTCTATCCCGGACATCCTGAAACACATAGTGACTCTTGTTTAGAAGAGAATGAAATTAGCTACTTATATATTACATGGTCAAGCATAGTACTGGTGGAATATCCATAATCAGTAAAGATAGCTCGAGAATATGGAATTGATGGAATTCGAAGATATGTTCATTATGAACAATTACTCTATGCCACTCAGATAGAATAGAGGAGATTATTTTTTTCGGATAACACAACGGAGAATTTCTACGATGGAATATTCTAGTTGTTTTGTTGGTTTGTAAGGATTTATACCAGTTTTAGAAAAATGTTTGACAAATGAAATTATGAACATTCAAAATGATCTTAAATGTGAAATTATATAGTAGTTGAATATCTTTTGGTCGAAATATTTTTTCTGATTTGTTGAAAGATACTATCATTTCTAAGTGGAACTAGAAGGAGGAATATGGTGGAACATAGGTGGTTTCTTCTTGATGACTAAAAAGTGCATCTTTTTATAGTTCTATGTGTAATTTTGAAAATTTCAGCTAAGGAGATATAAAAGAGGGTGTCCTGGGAGATGGATCAGTTACTCAAATAAGAAGCTGAGTTTATTACCACCCATGTTGTTGGTCGGAACACATTCATAACTGGTGTCCCTGACCACCATTGGATTGTCGATCATTTAGTTAGATTCATCACATAAGTAATTATTTAATATACCATAAACCTATAAGTAGTGATAGAGTAGTTAGGCATAGTCTAATCACCAAGATGGGTCATCAAAACGATATCAGTATGGTAAATGGAGTATTACATGTCATGGGAGTAATGGAAATATATGTGGTGATTTAGGGAATGTTCTCTCATATGAGTAGAGTAGTGTAGCATTGGAAAAAAATATATCCTCGGGAATATGGGAATGAAATTTACATCTAGTTTAGCCCTCAATGATCGAGTGTGAGGCTGGGAAATCAACAATTAGTGGTAATATTATTATAACATCTAATCATTCTAGTTCTATATTTGATTCCAGATCAACCCATTATTTTTTTCTGATCAACTTTTTAATGGATTGAGTTTGGAATTAGAGTTTTTGAATTGTATTATGATGATCTATACACTAATGGGAGTATGGCTGAGATACATTTGTTTATGAAATGGGTGTAGACTTGTGGTTGGAGTGTTTTTTTGTGGGAAATTTATATACAAATCATTTCAGGATTTGATATAATTTTGGATATGCATGGGTTAGTATTTTAGTGATTCCACATTGATTTCTTCCATAGGATAATGATTTTACATTTCCAAAGGGTTACAATTATGTTCATATTGAATAGAAGGATATCTAAGTAAGATGCCCAAGTCCAATATGTCAGAAACATGGGGAGCTCATTGCCCATGTCACAAGTCAATTTTATTATGATTAGGATGTGAATACAAATTCATTTCCACCCATAGTTAATATGTTTTAGGGTGTGTTTCATGGGGACCTCCTAGGTCATCAACATGAGAGGAATGCTGAGTTTTTATTTGTGATCATGCCAAGAAGTGAATCAGTTTGAATTCACCCTTATATAATGGAACCAACATTGGTCCAAGAGACTATTTCACAAATGAAAGTGCTGATGTAAAATAATACATATTCGTACGTCACCATGGGGTTCATAAGTTATTGTTTCTATGAATATTTATTAGTCTTTGAGTTTATGTGTTTATTACTCTATGTTGAAACATATGATAGTGAATAACTGATATACTCTTCAATGTATAAACGATATCTTTGACTGGTTTAGAGGTGTTTGTGTTTCTTCCAATATTTACTTGAGATTAGGGTAACATATGTTTATAGTTTGACATTATAATATACCACAATGTCTCATCATAAGAAGGTATGGACTTTATAACTTCATCATGATGTCATTTGGGTTGAAAAATCCACCTACTGTGTATTTGGAAATTATGGACCTAATCTTTCACTCATAAATGGATTAGTTTTTAGTTGTGTTTTGTTAAGAAACCATGTTGTACTATAAGACTCGTTACAACAATTCAAAACATCTTCACATCATCATATGTATACTGAGAGAGTATTGGCTCTACATCATGCAACATAAGTGTCAATTTGGGATTGATCGGGTACATTTATTGGGTCACATCATCTTGGTGGAAAGTGTTTTTGTGGAGAAATATGAGGTGAAGAATATGGATTATTAGGAGACACCCAAGAATAGTTTAAATATTCGTTGATTTTTAGATTATGATGGATACTATCATAGGTTAATCTATGAAATTTCCTTGATTGGTATCACATATATCATGTTGGACCAATAAGTGAATTATGATTGAATAGTATAGAGAATGCTAGAATTGTCTCCATGAGTTAAAAAGTTCTTCACTTTTTAACCTATTATGATCCTACCAATTCCATTAAAGGAGTATACAATGTATTTTTATGAATCTATGGTTGTTCTAGGAGTAGTTTTGATTCTAGTGGATTGATTTTTGGCATATGGGTTATATAGTTTAGGACACAAGAATATAATTAATCAGTGCACAACCTTGAGTGATTATTTTTTGCCTTAACCTGTTGGCAGTAATTTCTATTGTAAAAAACTTTCTCTATGTATACTGATAATAATAGTTAAACATAAATATTTTCACAACATGATTTGAATATTCGAAAGTGGAGATTGTTTGAGTATATGAAATATTTTTACATTTATCTATATTATAAACTAGAAAGGGAATCAATGTTTTGTATGATTTGAAAAGGAAAAATCTGAATCCGGATGTTCAGGTTTAAAATTTTGAGTGGAACATGATGACCTATTTATATTATATTCATGTTGTAGTTCATGAGGGTTTGGTGAAGATTAACCTCATATCAATTTCATTATAGTGTATACTTTTGATATAGATCTAGGACTGATAGTATCGAGATCTAGAGTGTCTGTCCTTAAGGGACATATGTGATGGTGGGTGGCCATTTTATGATTGTAATACAAACAATAATGAGAATAGATATGATTGGAACCGTGTTATTATGCATACATTTTTGTGGAAAATGTTGATTCATTAATTACATGCCTTGAAATGGTATGTACACCCTAGTTTAAATAAAATGGACCATTAATTTAGTCAAATGTATTAGTTTCCATGAATGAAAAATGATGTTGAAGGGTTCATGACATGATTATTTATCTTTATAAAGTTGAATGAATAGAATCAACGACCCATTGGTTTTCTATATCCATTTCTTATTTTGTAATGTGGGTTGGACGATGTTACAATGGACTTTGTTGTAGGTATTCGAAGGATTACTATAAATAATGACACTATATGGGTTATACTAGACCACCTGATGAAATTAAATGATTTATTTACTTCTTGTAAGACTATCTTAGTTGACCAGCTAGGGAATTGAATGTTTGGAATATAGTACATATGCACGGGGTACCATCGATTGTATTTTCAAGAAGTGACACGTGTTTCACTACCTATTTCTTGAAATAATTTCAAAAGGATCTTTGAAAACTGCTGTTTCTGACTACATATTTGTAACCATAAAAAAATTCAATTATAATGTGATATATAGGTTTTCAAGAATATTCTATGAGAATGAATTCATGACTTTATGGATCTTAGTTTAAACATATATTTATAATTGATTTTTTTTTATAAAAAATAGTTTTAAGGATAATATTCATATTGAACCATATTAAGCTCATTAAGGTAGTCTATCTAGATCACCTCAATGTTGGATATGGGTGGGTGTGTAAAAAAATTTATATCAAAGTCTCATGTTGGAGAAGTTGGAGAAGGTTCAACTATTTTGAAAACATATTGCTATAGCTCATAATAGAAAAAGTGGTATATTGATCAACAAAGAATGACCCATAGTGTTTATTGAGGGAGATCATGTTTCCCTTTGGGTTTTACATAGATTTTTTCATTTTATTATGTGGATGGAGTTCAATTTTGAACCCATGTTTGATGGAATTTTTTTGGTTTTAGATTGAATCAGAATAGTGTTATACTAAATGGATATTTAATATATGAAAAGATCTATGCAAGATGTTTTTCAAGTGTTACAACATCAGTGATATCACCCTAACACTTCTCATGTGATATATGTGGTTCAAGTTGAGATTGAGGCTGACAAATCATTTAAGGAGAATATGATTTGTGTATTAGATCAATGTGAGAAATGTTTGTGGAGAAATAATTTGTTGATAGTTCATGTATTGTGGAATAATGTACATGTTTTGGAGGAAATATAGGATTGTGATTACAATATAAAAGAATAATTTCCTAAAATTCTAACATCAAAATTATAGAGGTTCTTGGGAGAATTTATTGAGGATGGCCTATTATATAGTTGGGAAAATATATATAACCTCATTTTTTCAAGAGATGAATCACACTTTTTTAATGTAATACATTTACAAATTTGATTATACAATTGGTTTGTTTTTTTGGAGTTATTTCGAGAGAAACAATAGAATATTTGATGCAAAATAGGATGTGAACCATTCTAAAATAGTTTGGGAAACCATTTAGCTTTCCATATAAAAATATGCCCCCTATTTTGGATAGAAAAGAGGTGGTTCACCGTTGTTTCATGGTTTTTCCAAACCATGCTAACACTCTCCCAAACATTACAGCTAAAATTAGTGGGGATTTTCATGTTTAGCGCACATTTTTTCAAGATTCTACACTTATAGTATAAACATTGAGACCCCTGACGGGGGGTGAATCATTATGGAATATGGTTTTAGAAACCAGAAACCCATTCCAAAAAAAATCATGTTCATAGGATATTAATCCCATTGTTTTTTTATAAATTCATGAATCCTCAGGTGTTAAACACTATTTTCCCCAATCTACCCTAAAAATACTCCATTAATTTTTCATGCTCCTAGAATTATTCCATGTATCCTCTAACCCCATTCTTGATGGATTGAAGATCGAATCAATGGATTATTTACTCTATGATAAGTGTTTTATACCTAATTTAATATCTCTCTATCCCATCTCTTTTTCTTAATGAAGAGGTATATGTCTTACTCTAGCAATTATTATATAGATCATTTTATAAATTGATTGAAATAAAATTTATAATGCCTTTTTATTTTAGTCCTATATCTTCTATGATGTTTTGATCTATATTATTATACATCAATTTGGGGGGTTTTGGTTTTGTTATAGTCATTCAACTAATAAGATTTAGGTGGTATAATTATTAAATCCCATAGTCTTGATTATAATTGTGTGTATGTAATTGTGAATCTTCAATTTCATTATTTATAAAAAAAATCATTAATTTTATTAATTAATTGGTATATTAATTGATGTCATTATTTAATTGATAGAACATTGAGATTTTGAGTCTAGTCCAACATGTGATTATGAAATTGATAAATGATGAAATATTGTATAATATTGATTAACATGTTATTAATTTGATTGAAAAACATTTGGTGTTCCAATTTGATTTAAATTGTGATTGTTGAATTTATGATTTTTTATTGAATTATAAAATAGTGTAATTAATAGAAATTTTGACACTTGTATACACTCGTGGGTTAACTTTATACGATGTGAAGGATGATTTGAAATTTGTCCTGGATTGATAAATTTCTTGAAATATGGACCCATGTTATGTGATATACATGACTCAGTTATAGGACTATGACAAATAATCAATATAAACACAGGGTGACAGACTTCCACTACATGACCCTAATGTATGTATGTTTATATGTGCTCACAGAGTGGTTGGATAAAGAGTGCTACTCCAAATACCCACAATGTTCCAAAATTATTTTGAAGGACCCCATTGTATAAATGATATAATTTTAATGTATTTATTAGTTTAAAACCATGATGGAATGAAATTTGAAATCCCAAAGAGGACATTTTAGACTACGACATGGTATAATGGTGTTAGGGATGGTTAGGGTATGATTGTGAACCTATTATTATCTAGATAAATAAATAATAATTGTAATGTGAATCTATTGAAATTATTATTAAAATATATTCATCACACAACTACAAACACTTTTATATAATAGATATTGTTTATATGTTGATGGAGGTGGACTACATAGTTTTAATCACACCTTACTCAGCCTACCTGATTGTTACCATAATCAACTTCATGTTTTTAGGAAAAGGTAATGGAAAATTCAAATATGTTTGATAGATTAATTGGGATTGAAAAAAATGAGGGAACCAGACATTGTGTGACTACCCTCTTGGGTGGGTCATTGTGTCTTTATTTTGGTTTTTCATCCGACACATGACTCATATATTTAATGAAATTTCTACTAATTTGGTTTGGATACTGTTTTTTATTTTTGGATTATCAGTTTGCAATGGAGTATATAGGTTACGATATTATTATTGTTATTATCTAATATTATTTATCTATTGTTTACTTGTTTGTGTTGTTCTCTTACATTGATAAGGAGTGTATAATCTCCCTACGATACATATATTAGACCCTCGTATCCCATCAGAAGCGTCTAGCATACAAGGAGGCAAAATTAATGTCTTGTGAACATTAGGCTCAGGGAATTAGCATGTGCACCCTGGTTCGGAGGTTACACCCACCTTTGGTATTTTATTCTAGTTGATAATGATAAATATAATGGGAATATTACCAAATAATTATCTTATGTATCAATTACCATGGGTTATGGAGAAAAGAAAAATGCATATTGTTCGATGAAATATATAAAAGAGATATTAGGTTTTATATTAATGAATTTATATATATTACGAAATTTATTATTTAGTGGAAAATATTCCCAAAATTAAGAATGATATGTGCTCTATATATTTTTTCGTACAAAGTCTCAAATAATTCCAAATTGATAATCGGAGTTTAATTTATTTCATTACTTGCATTATTTAATTTATTTTTGTGATAATTATGTATGTTGGCTGTCATAATTACAAAATATAATATTAATAGAGTCTAAATAAAATTCATTGAATTCTAAAGATAACCTTAAATATTTTCTATGAATATATGAAATTAAAATATATATGTTGATTCCTTTATAGGGTGTATAATTTAAAATACCATGTTTAGATGATATTTAAATTAAAAAATTATTTTATTATAATTTATAATTATGGTTTTTAATTGTTTTTATTGATGTGAAACTATGTATAAAATAAATAATACATGATAAGAATGATTTTTTTATTAAGTCATACTATAATATTATATTAAAAAAAATATAAAACATTGTACTAAAATAATTTATCATTATAAATATTATAAATTTATAAAATAAGAAGGGATAAATAATTGAAAATTGAATAATATTTTTATTTTGGAAATCCAATGAGTAATCACCCCCCTTGAGAATTTGGGTTAGTTATACTAAACATAAATTAAAAAAATTAATAATTAATTAAAAATCCATTTCAGAAGAAAAATTAAAATTAAAGTAATGAAAATTTTTATTTTAGAAGTTTCATTAAAATGAATATATATAATTTTATAGTTGTAATGTATCCATTATTTGACTATTATAAAATGATATATCGATGATCATTATAATATCAAAAAATATCTCTATCTAATAATTTATACAATGTTATTGATATAAATATTTTTTATTTAATTTATAATAATATGTGATATTATTAATAAAGTTTTATTTAAAAAAACATTAATTAATCATAAATTAAATAAAAAAATACTAATACATTAATGAAAATATTGTGTATTCTGATGAAATGGTTTCTTTGAATATAACATTTGAAACCAAATTTTTACAGTTAATCATTGGTTTCAATAAACTATATTTTAAAAATTGTTGTTTTAAATAAGTAAATGTTGTACCTTAATGAAATGAGAAATTTTGAGAAATAATAATTTAATTTTTTTTAAAGGAATATATTTTACTTCAAAACATTATAATTAATTTATATTATATTAAATTATTTCATTGTTAAATATATAATATTGTTTTTTTAAATTCATTACATAGATAAGTATATGATTATATATAATTTAATAACTAATATATAATTATGAATAATAATAAAATGATCAATGGTTAAAATTATATATTCTGAATAGTTATTTTTCCAAAGAATTCAATATTATTATTATAAAAAAATTGATCAATATTTAAAATTTATTTTATCATAACATATTATATATATATATATTATCATTTATTAATTTTTTTAACATACTTTGGGATATGACAATATCTATAATCATTATTAAACTAATATTTTTTGAAAATCATACTTTACCTATTATTAATTATTATTTTGATAATAAATTTAATCATATTTAGAAATATCATTTAATAAAATGGATTAAGTACTTGGAATTATTATTTATAATTATTTAAATATATTAATGTCATATTTATGTAATTATAAAATACAAAGGTAAAAACGTGTTAATAAGGTAAAGGAAAGAATATGGTAAAAGTGTTAATATATGAATTAAAGTGCAAAACTACGCCACAAAATAATGTAAATTATATTTATCATATAGTAAATGAATTTTACTATTAATATATAAATTAATTAAATATATTAAATTAAAAAATATATATTTTATTCATTAATAAATGAGTTTTTTTGAAAATTAGACCCATTCCGACATATAAAAGCAACCATCCACCACACATTACAAAAATTAAAAAAGAAATAAAATTTATAAATATATGATTCTAGTGATTCATGTTTTTATGAAAAATTGGATGTTTTGCAGTTTTATTCCCAAGAGGATGCACATAATCATTTAGTATTAAAAATCATTCAAGAAAAGTTACAAATTATTCTTTGTCACTAATGAAATGTTATCCTTCATTTTCTTTTATCATCACATTTTCCATCATAGATTCATTTATAAAATTATATATAATTTATATACTATAATTATTTTTTATAGAATAATGAAATTATAATAATAACCTTTAATATGATTATAATATGTTAAAAAACTTGTTATAGTTTGTTTTGTATTAACTATATCCTTTGACAATAATAATTGACTTTTTTGTTTACATGATGGTTTTGATATCATAATTGTTTTAAATATGTTGAAAAAATTAGTAGATATTAATTTTCAATATATTTAAATGTAATATATATTGTATTATTCATTAAAATATATTACTTTGTGTTTTTTTGATATTACCCAAACAAGAACATTATGTATTTTACCATTATATGTTGTCACTGAATTATCAATTGAATAATGGATGATCAAATGAAGTGATTATGACACTATTTTTATATTATTTTCATCATTTTAAAAATTATAAAATAAATAATAATGAATTATTACACAAACTATCATGACACCTATAATACATGGAAGTTACCAGGTATTTATAAACATATTTATTTAAACTATGTCAAAATGGTAGATTACATATAATTTAATCTATAAAATGTTTTTTTATTAGAGAAATGGATGACATAAATATAGACCATTAATTTAGTATTATATGAAAAAGTCCTAGAATAATATAATATGTTTCTCATTGATATATGTCGATCATTTCTTATTGGTAATGTCGTTGGTAGTATGTGTAAATTTCAATTCCTTACACAAAACAATGTTTCCATGGAAAAAAACTTGGTCTTGATAGACACTTTCAATAGCAGAGGGATACACCTAGTGCCTATGTGAATAATTTCTATAATGGAGTCTAATGATTTAGTCCATATGATCTGTACTTAAAGTAGTCCATGAAATTTTCTATTACCATGTCTATCAAATATAATCTTGTTTAATGGGGTTTATGACTAATGATGTAATTTTTGATGTTTGGATATATGAAAATATATCAAGATATCGTTATAGGAGGTATCCTACTACCACAATTGTGACGGTAGAAATATCCCCAAAATATTTCACAAAAAATTCAACCCATTACCATTTTGAAACATTTCCATTGGCTATGAACACTCTCTATAGGGATTTTTTTAATGATTAACAATGAGGAAATAATTCCGTTTTATAGTTATACATCCTGAAAATAGCATTAAATAGTTGAAAATGGTAACGACCAATGAACATCATAACCTAAAACTAACTGATTAATACGTAATATATGAATATATAATATTAATATAAAATAATAAATATATGTATAATTTTCCACAAAAAAAGTGATTAATGAGTAAAATTTTGTAATACATGATGTTATAGTTCGTACATGCAAGTTAGAATCTTAGGTAATTGGGTTTCTATTGACCATTAATCATAGTTGAGATTAAATATATCTATAATTATTGTAAATATTTATATACATCATCAGTATAAAAAATAATTTTTACGCTATAACTACCCATTTTTTTAATTTAATTCCATATAAATTTCGTTTATTTGTATATTCATGCTGTTGGTATAGGCTCTCTCAAACGATTGTATCTTTTGGGATTAAAAATCATAATTCAAAATATTTACCTATATCTTATGTTATAACACATGGATGTGTATTTTTATATTATTAACATTTTTTTATTTCTTCTTAATATTATATTTTTATTACTCAATAATACATGATATATTAAGATGCCACAATTGGACATTCATCACAATTTCATCAATTTGAGACAAATTTTATATTTTGGAAAAAAATTCATTTCTAGTGTTTATATACATACTCCATGAAATTTTATATATTATTATACAAATTTTTTAATGTATTATGAATTCCTCTTTTTCACCATTTTTATTGGATTTTGATACATATAGTATCATATATATAATGAATATTCATTTGTTAACATAAATTTCATTAACTCATTTTTATCAATATTTATATAATATTAAATGTTCTCTATGTTTTATACAACCTATATCTCATGTTTTATTTTATATTAATCTCTAGTGAAATTATATTTTTATATCAATATAAATTATTTTATTGGATTATTGTTTCATAAAATCTATGGTTTTTTTAATTAACCATTTAATAACTGTTAAATATTTCCCACCCATATATATGTTCATTAATTAAAAAAATTGTTGTAAAATTGTATATTGTAGGGTACCATCCATATTTTAATTATCTATATTCAAAAATAATATTAAAAATAATTCGTCGATGATGTTTATTCGTAAACTGATAAAAATAATTAAAAAATTATTCTTTTCACATTAATGAAAATTTATATATTTTAATAGAAATTTCATCAATATTTTGTTTTTTCCCAATTATTAGACAACTATTGGGATGGTTTTAAGATGTATAATTTTATCTGATTTTGAAAAATAATTTCTAAATTTAATTATATTAATATTTTTATAACGCCAGTAAACCATATATATAATTATTTGAATTATTTTTTTTATTTTAATTCATTCTATAATTATACCATACTTACATAATCATTTTTAGTTACTTACTATAGTTAATAAAACCCGTTTTAATAATTCATTATCTCAAATGAATTGTATCCCCTAGATAATCATGATTTTCAATGAACTTGAGAAATATATTTTTATAGACCCATGCATTTTAAAATCTATATAATTTGGATACCACATACATATTCATTTTATCATATTTACGTGTACATCCTCATTCCATCTATTAATGAATTTAAACTAGTTCTTTTTTATATTTAGAAAATTTTATATCAATTTCCTAATAAAATTTTTTCTTTTAATTAATTAAAACTATCAAATGTTTGTAATACTACTATTTTTAATTTTATGACATATCCCACCCCCCCCCCCCCCAAATTTTAAAACCCACTAATGTAATGAGAACAATTTTCATCATATAACAGTATTTTATAAGCATAAATAAGTTATAGTTATCTATGTAAAAAAATTATTCATGGATGTAGTGTTGTTAGTTATATTGATAATTTATTCCTTGACATGATGTGGTTATAAATGTTCATAGTGTCTTGATGGTTTTATATTAGAGCATAGTAAAATTTTATAATTCAATTTTATTATTTATTTGTAACATTTCTAATTTTTTCTTCTATATATTATTATTATTGTATTATTAAATCACATTACTTTGATATCATGTAAAATATGATTTCATAAAAATACTTTATGATTTAATTTTCATAAGATTTGATATTTGATTATTCAAATATTACCTATTTATATACCATATTATTATATGATATTATTTACATAATCATTAAATTTCATCAATATTCTAAAAATGTAGTTAGTTAGGATTTAATGGAAGATATTTGATATCTCATTGTTATTAATTTTATAATAATATTAATTTGATATAACTACATTCCCCTGTTTCCATAATTACATCAAAATTTATATGTATGGATATGACTATCCCAAATTTATTGGTTGAGAAATTTTCAGAGTGAATTTAATGTTTTATAGTGTAAAAATATTCTTTAAACCTTAATATTTATTAAAAAAACAATTGATTCCTAATAGTGTATTTTAAAAATTATATTATATGTATATCCTTGTAAAAATTCCCTTGGTGTTATTTTTCCATCTATTTTGGTATAATATTATATGAATTGTAAATATTTTATCACTGGATATAGTTGTTTTTGTTTCAGAGTTCTATGTTTTATAATCTACTTGATATTAATTTTCTCATTAAAAATTTTTAACTTTTATAGAATTTCTTTTTAAAGGGGAATCATGAGAAACACATATAACTAATTTTGGTAATTATGTGTGATGCATTGAATTCATGGAATACTATATAATAGATAAACCCATGAATCCTATGATGCACATCATATTACATGTAATATAAAATAATCCTTGGCAGAATACTAGGATTGGAGAAAGTCATGGATCCCATATCAACATATCATAATAAAGACTAATTCTTCGGTCCTTTCAATAATGTGATTCTCATATAAGGGAAATGTAAATGGGGTTTTCCAAAAAAACAAACACATTCATTTCCTAAAAACAATTTTATTTATGATATCACAATTATATTCTAAATAAAATTACAGATTTTATAGAACACTGTTAAAGTAGTTCAACTATAAAATCATAATTACCTCTTAATAAATAGTTCAACTATTTTCCATTATATTTTTCATGACATTGATATATTTTTCAATGAGGAAGAATACATTCTATGATAATGTATAATAAAAAATGAGAACATACCACAATATTTATTTCCAATAATAATTCAATTCTCACACAATATCATTTTTTAACATTTCATCAAAATACACTCAATAACAATACTACAACACTACGAAGTTTTTTTTAGTACAAAAAAACCCAAAATTTAATCATTAAATATAAAATATTTATAACCCATAATAAAATTCAACAATTTTGAAATATATATTACCTTCTTTGAACTTTATTTAGCTGTTACAGTAATTTATAAAAAATATAATATTTTTTAATGACATAACAATTATCAATATAAGATAATTATTATAAAGATTTCAATTTTCTCAAAAAAAATATCTCATAGAATTCTAGATAACTATAAAATAGATTATTGAAAAATAATTGGAAAATAAATTAGTAGGATTGTTGAAGTAGCTCTTACCTCAATATATGAACGTTATAACACTAATTTTGATCTTGAGTTTCAAAATAAAATAAATAATTAATGATAAATCAAAATTAAATATTACAAGATGTAAAACCAGAAAACTAACGATGAGAAATTACAGGCTTTTTGAAGAACATTTTTTTATGATTCATATGAAATTAATGTGTATGAAATTCTATCAATAAATGGATAATAAATTTCTAAAACTAATTTATTTGAATATTTTGATTGTTAATTATAATTTCTACCTATTTATTAAATTATTATAAAGTAGTCATAAATTCTAAAATCTGATGAAAATATATTAATATATCAAACAACATCTAAAAACCATGTATACCAAAAGAGTTACCTAGTATCAATTCCATGACCACCCGATGGATTCTGACCACCATCTATAAGGCTAGTAATCATATTATGGTTTGAAATTCACCTTATAGACAATATCTCTCCTAAATTTGGTACGTGATATATCAAAACTCAACATATTTTCTTATATAATAATTAATTCAAGTGATTTCTAGCTTCATATCACTACTCATATTCTTTCCCGGGGTAAAATAACAAAATTCTAACATATTAACTGAAAATAAAAATAAAAAAAAATAAATAAAAAAATGAAAATGAAAAAATAAATTTTCAATAAATATAAACCTAATTATTTTTTCAATAAATAAAATTATCATTGAGTGTCTCCAATGAATGAATTTATATATTTAGATCTTATTTCAATGTTATTGTATAATTTTTCATCTTGTAATGAGAAAAATTATCATGCAACATATATAAATGTATCAATTAAATTTGGATGATACTCTAATAAGGATTCTTAATATTTCTATATCAATTAAAAAGTATTATCATCCCTATTTAAAATTAGATAAATATAGATTGTTACAATGGTATGGTTTGTTTTGTTATTCTTATTGAAGAACTAATATAGCTCAGAATAGTGTGGATGTTAATTATTGTTTACAAAGTACCCTATTACTAATATTTTTATGATCACTTCCTATACTATATGAGAACTAATATAATATATTATATTAATGAAAAAACATTATAGAAAAACATAAAAATTAAAAAAAATTATGATATTGAGTTATTAAATGATTAACTCACACAAGGATACATCGACGGGGTACATATTGATTTCTCGTATATATTAATGTAATAAATATGTAGAGCCTTATATGAATTATTTTAATCTAGTATACTCTATTTTGGACATAATTCATATAGTTATGTGTTTTTATATCATCTTATTTGATAATAGGGTGTCATAATTTCCAAAATCAAATATTTTATTACATGTATGTGATATTATTGCAAAATATTCCAAGATTGACAAGAATAAGCAAGTCGTACGATTACCTTATATACTTATAAGACAATTTAAAATGGCTACTAATTTTTTTAAAAAATATTGATGAGGTTAGTAGACAAATTGGGTTGATTTTAATAAAAAACGCATAAGATATTATGATAGATATAATCATTTTTAAAATATTAGTAGATATAAAATATATATTTTCTATAATATATAGTGAATATAATGTTTAGAATATTATAACCACTCATCCAAGACCTATATATTGTTCCTATCTTCTTTTACCTCTATTTCATGTTGGATATGTGATATTTGTTTTGATTTACATATCATTATTATATTATTTAGAATTAATAAATTAACCTAGGAAATTTAATAATATTCCTCAAGATCCAATGATATTATATTCATGATATAAAAGTTTTCCACATAAATTAATATTTTTAAGAAATTTTAGTGAGGAATAATAATTTTATAAATACCTCAACAAAATACTTTCATTTATAATTTAATGTATTTATTAAGCACTTATAACTAATTTTGTATAATCTAATATATATATATTCTATTAACTACATTATTATATTCTTCATTCTTAATTTTTTCAAAAATCATGGATCAACTGACAAGTAGTACTATTTTTATGAATAAAAATCATTAATGGTGTTGTATTTTCGAAATCATCCAAAAATAACTAAATATAAAATCAATACTTCTATATTGTGGTGTGTTATCCAATATCACATCACAACCTTGACATTATGATGTTATATTGATTCCACCATTAACAATATATATAATGTTGTGATTTACCTTGAATTATTATATAAGATGATTATTTTTTCACAATATATTAATGTACTAGAAATTAATATACTATTACTTGTTATGTGATATTTCATTGTTTTTTATAAATGAACTAATATTTAATCATATAAATTAATGAATCGAGGAATAAAAAAAACTTATTATAGTGTCAAATACTATAAATATATATAATATTTTACTTTTAATGTCACTTTTTATCTATAATATTTATGGTTAGGATATTTTTTGTGTTATTTGTCACAAAAAACCTCATAGTATTCATCAAAAATATCAACATCTCCACTATTAAAAAAAATTGGTTAAAAAATCCAATTTTACCACAATTGAATTCAATACAAGCCTTATTTTTTTCATTTATCCATAAATCACCCTATAAATAAATTCCCATGGTATAATTGATTTATATTCATGAGTCAAAAAAATTTATGTCCCACCATGGAACATTAAATTCAATGTTTTTCTACTCCTCCTTTATACAGTGTAACTAATAAATGAATATAAAAATATGAATGAAGACATATGTATCATATATATTCCTATTCATTTCATTTTTAAAATATTTATAGAAAACATGCATATTAATCATTACATTTATTTCATAAAAAATACATGAAATATGACATACACTATTTCTATATAATATAAAGGTTTTATTAACAAAATATCTTTTACTACAAGTTTAAATAGTTTTTTCATGGAAAAATAAAATATTAAAAATACTATATTGTAATTCATAGATTAATATTTTCATATAATTAGCTTAAATTGATAATTTTTACTTAACATTGAGACATATTCTTATTTAACCCCCATGTATGTAATTACTTATATAAATCTCTAAATATCCACCCCATCTTCATACGATCTAATAATGCTAAAATATTGGAATATAAATAGTTTCATAGGAAGAAAAATATTAAATATAATGATGGTTTAATGTAAAATATTTATTTATAATTATATGTTTAAATAATATTCTTTAATCGAGTCTTTTACTATATAATATCTTACATTGGTTCTCTAATAACCTAAAATAAAACCAGTATAGCAACAATAATTGGTATTATAATTATTCTAAGACAATCCATTACTATAAAAGAATAACGTGATTTATATTTCACTATTCTTTTATATCTCTCAAATTTTAATGATGTATATTAGAGCTTAATTTACTAATAATATTATTATTTCAATTTATTATGAATTACTTCATATAAAACATCCCCATTAAGTACTCTTTCTATATTTATTTACCAATTTATTGTAATTTCTTCCACAAATTTTTCATTTCCAGTATGTGATCCTTCATTAATGGCCAATTATTCCATACTAGCATATTATATTTTTCATCATCATCTCTATAAAAAATTAATACTATGTTGTTTAATAGGGGAGCCTATGTGTGAAAGAGCATGTCATCAAGGCCAAGGACCACTAGTGAGTGGTTGAAGGTGTATTTCTAAATGAGGGTTCATGAAAATTGTTTATAAATAATGATTGGTTCCATGATTTTATGTATGAAATCTACACATTATAATATTCTATGGGCATATAGATATAGAAAAATTAAAATTATATCAAGTAGATTCATTCCTTGGGATCTGACCCTCCTGAGAGTGGGCAACATTGAAGCTCAAGGAGTATAGCTTCATATTGTAGTCCAAATTTGATTTGATAGTTATGGATTCTATTAGAACCCAACATTAAATATTGTATATTATAGGGACATTAAACTAGAATCCAATTTCTTGCATTCATTAAGTTCTTTTAGGTTTAAATTTTTTGGTAGTTTGGTTGTAAACATTATGTAAATAAAATATTCTATACAGTGGACACACTTTATCCATACCAATTTTTCACATAATATTAATCATAAAAAATGAGACACATTTTCTATCAATGAATTATACTAAAAACACCCAACATTAGTTATTATTTTTCTTTACAAATCATTCAACTAGTTTAAAAATATTTTAAAACATTGGATGAGCATAATAATATCTTCAAGGAACATAAAAATAATTAATGACGTCATTATCCCAGGAACAAATATAAAATATTTAATTTTTCAGAATTATTTTTATGTTCAACAAGATATTATTTTTATTGATATCACCTTCTCTTATCAAATATTTTATATAAAATTTCATAAAAATTCATAGTTAATTATTTAAATCCTGAAAAAATGATAATTACCATTTTTTATGTTATACTTTCAACCATTTTAATGTATCATGTACCATACATTAATCATACAAGTATTATCTTACGTTGATAATAAAAAGGATTCCATAAAAACCAATGGAAATAATATATGAAACATATATGTTACATGGGACATCATTTTCATACCACTCTGACAATCACTAATAGAAATGGAATTATCATATGATGAACTTATATACCAAATGTTTTAGAGATATATCATAGAGACACACATACACGGTTCATCATGAAACCAACCATCATTGGTTAATAAAATAACCATCCATACCTAGAATATAATTGAAACATCCATAACAATAAAAATTCAAAATTAAAATAACATTATCAAAACTAATAAAAAAATACAATTTCTGAAACTACACATGTAAAGATAAATTTTTAATATATAAGAAGACTTTATCAAATATTGAAATATTTGATCCTTTTTAATACCCCTTTCTGAATATGGCCATAATATATGTAACGAGGGTAATCCTTCATGAAAATATGAATCATCTAATGTAATCCTTAAAACAATTAATAGTTATAGTTGAGGGATAAATTTATGTCTTTATATATGTTATAATATTACATTCCACTTTTATATTTATAATAATGAAATAAAAAACATTCAATATAAATAAAAAAATTGTAAAACATTGAAATAAATTTAAACTATACACAAATTTGATTTTATAAAGACATTATTATCAAATTAATAAACTCATAAAAATAATTATGAAAACATGTACATGGAATAAAAATTGAGTATTAAGGGAAACATTAATAGATGAATTTTGTAATGAATATTCATTACCCTTATTATGACTCATCGCATAAGATGTTTATAATCCTAAATAATTAAATTTTAATAAATATATAATTTTTTTGATAATAGTAATGATGTTTATAATTCCTTTTATCCCAATTTTTACCATGTTATAACTATTACATAGTTATTCTATTTCACGTCATATAGTTTATGATATTCGGTACAGAAGTCTAAACTGACTTTTGTAGGTTTAATATTGTAAAAACATAACTTACTAATAAAATATAGAATAATTATGAAAATATAAATTTAATTTTCATGAAAAAATTATTATTTTATATCAACCGATCAAGGAAAGTAAGGAAAATTGAACTATGTGAAACTTTTGGAGTCAATATGTCAAGTGTACGCATGAGTAATATTTCAATTTTTCAACAATCATTGCAAAAAGAGAAAAATTATTATTTTAACACTCAATAAATATAATAATATAAAAAATAGAATAATTAATATTTAGAAATATATATATATATAAATCATCATTGTAATGTGGTGATGAAAAATGAATCACATCACATTGGGGAAGTGGAAGTCCACATACACACACAATCGATGTTAGGCTATTATGATGAATTGAATTGTAAGAAGGAAAATGAAATATCATATTTTGATAATGATATATATAACATTTATATTAAATTTATTCATTAAATATATCATTACAATATAGAAATGGGAAACAGTGATAGGAAAAAATTACATCAATTCGTGGGGTGGTACTCTGTGAAACAGACAAACAATGGTTCCATTTCCAATTTTTTTTAAAGAAGATGGATATAAAAAATTATATTATCATAAAAAAATATGAATATATGATCATAATATTATAATTATAATTTTGTGGGTGTAAATGATTTTAGGAAGGTGTAAGAATAAATATAATTAAAACACATGGTTTACAAATAGATCTTTTTTTGGAAGATCTCCTTTTATGAAAACCTTCTAAATTATATGATTTTTATTATTATAAAAATTAGGCCTATAAAAATGGGTATGGATTTAAAAAATGGATATTTTATGATTTTTTCTGATCAAAAAGATTCTTCATATTTGGAGAAATGTGAATATGGGGTTCTCTTTTATAAGGGAGGGGATGGGCACTCAGAGATGTTATTATTTTAATATGAATTAATTTTGATATGTAAATGGATACAAATTGATAATATCATAATAACTGATTAGGATGAGACTAAAAACACTCATAAAATTATTTTTCATCTTTTTTTAATCACGGTTTATTCAAAATATATTTTTTTTAACCCACTCATTAACTATTTTCAGAGTTATTGTGTGAAATTTGTTTTACTCTTATTAGTGTATGATATATACAGTAAATCTAAAAATGAATCTAAAATGGACCATGTTAAATATTTGTATACTTATAATAATAACTTTTTAATATATAGTATTTTTATAAATTTTAAATTAGTTAATGAAATATTGTTTTTCTAAAATATCAATAATTTCAATTATATAATAGTTCTTTTAGATTAAATATTACAACAACATGAAAACAATTGAAATTAAAATAAAAAAATTTCAATGTATTCCTAGAACAATAATTTTTTCTCTAAAAATAATTTCTTTAGATGAATTATTTCATGTTATACAATGCTAAATATATTTAATTTTACTCACATTGTTTTATTTTTTTGTTTACTGGAATAATTACCATGTCAGCATTGGGTAACACATTGTTGTTATTATTTAGTCACAAAAAATATTTAAAAATAATAATTTATGTATATAAATAATTTTTATTTCTGAATAATATTTAAATCTAAACATAGCTTTTGGTTATCCCCATGATAAACATATTACAGTAGTTAAAATTAAGAGTTTTTCATTTTTTAAATTTTTATTAAGAAAATATTATAATTGTTATAATGACCTAAAAGTTGTTAAAATTCCATATATTATAAATATAGTAGAATATAGATAAAATATTATTATCAGATAATATTTATTCAATTTTAAGGATACTTTTGTAGGTATTATTAACCGAAATTTAACATTAGCTATCCGATTAAACTTTTTCCATGGTAACAAAATTTCTATGTCTACTATTCAAATCAACCAAAATTAAAAGGGACATATTTACTATATTTTGACAGCATGATCCTATATATGGAATGAATATTTAAAATATAAAACATAAAAGTGGAATAATTTAATTTAAATATTAACTAAAAAATATGACAAAAATTCATTTTTTAAAAAAATAATATTTTCAGTAAAACAAATATACTTAAGTAAAGATTAAAATTAATTTTAAAGGATATTATTGGATTTTTATTAATAAAAATTTAAACTAAGTAGTATTAAATCTAAAAACTAATATATTTTTACTTTTTTAATATATTAATAGATAATAAAATTTTAAGAGATATATGTATCAGAAGTATTTATTGAAAATGAATATTTTATATATAATTTAGAATTTTTATCCTATGATAATTTTGACCCGATGAATTTGAAAATGAAATAATTTTGGTAAAATTAAATTTATTAAAATTTATAATTAAACATTTAATAAAACTATATAATAAATATGATTAATAAAATTATTTCATTTTTGATTTAGAAATTGATAAATTTCACAACCCCTTCAATAAAGTATATAGAAATGAGTGTATAGATATAGTTAATACCATATTATCACCTCTAGTAGGACCTAGGATGGTGATTAGCACCAATGGTATAAGAATCATACATATTTTTGGCACTACCCTATATTAAACATGAAAATGAGACATAGATAAGATAAAGACCCTAAAAACGTACTCTGATATATGTGTATATATATATATCCCATGTGAAAAAAATGTAATTTCATGTAATAATATATCAACAGACAAGGAAATCACAAAAAAAATTTAATGATGGTAGTAACCCTGAATCCCAAACAGCTCCAAAAATGATGAGTTAGTAATATCTTCCCTAATCTCTAACCTGCTATGGATGACATGAAAAATATTTTATATATTTATTTGGCGTGTATAACAAATACTCAGTATGATCCTCTATAGATACTATCTTACTAAATATAATGAAACCATTCAAAATCATGGTGACCAATATTAAAACAAATTCATCACATAAATAATTTTAATATGTTACCATACACAAAATTTATGACACTCACCATGTATCACATATAATAAATCATATAATATAACAATGAGAAACTAATGGTATCCAACTGATACATACCACAAGTATTCTTCTATTCTCCAAAATTACAAGTCATGATCCATCTCATTCAAAAATTGTCCAGTCCAAATATAGTTGGGAAAGAAATAAAAACATGTTCCTTATGTGTTACGTCAGCCGTTCATACCACCAAAAAAACCACATATAGAAACCATGTATTTTCTGGGATCCATCACATCCCATGGGACATTTATCAAACATATGGTACTATACCCCATGCCATCATAGCCAATGTAATGATTATATACTCATATCCACCACAACCAATCCACGTCATACCTATAGTAATACTTTGGATACTATATATAATAATTAAAGTGTCTGAAATAATCATAAACCCTTACATAACATTACCCACACATGTGGGAATACCTCACCATCATGCAGAAAAACACATGTATATACCAAGATAATATAACAGTGATTGAGGGAGTTTTTATCCATCTATCCCCCCGTCGTGATGTTAGGAAAAACACCATAACAGTGTCCACTATGTGTCATTATACCTAACTAAATTTGGTAGGGAATCATATGAAATAAAATAATATACAAGATATAATAAATATTAAAATTATACACTGGTTATTACATATTCTTAGACTAAATGATAACTGACATTTCTGAGACTATCAGTTGGAACTACTAAGACTATATATCCTTTAAACATACCTGAATTCAAAGAGCCACATTAATTACTTATTCACATTAAACCTATCATTATAAATTAGTTCATTATCAATTAATTAACCCACTACATTATTAAAATTTAAATAATATTAATTTCCTTTTGAGTAATGTTAATACCCTCAAAGAACAATCCAATCTGAGTCCATGATTTCACATGGTAAATATCTTTTCATCATTTTTCTTCAATCAGTACCAACTGATGCATTATGTACTATTTATTCATTTTCTCCATCATTCTATAATCCAGGTTCTCTAGTGAAATCGTTTTATGCTACCACTAAGAGGAATCATGAAACCAATCACACCAAAATTCCACTAGTATTGGAGAAAGGAATGCAACAAAAAAATAAGAAACTAGACCATCATCAATTAAATATATTCATAAGCAAGCATCCTAGATCATAGAAAAACATCAATAGTTAATTCTAGCTTGAACATGTTCTATCATATTTGGTGTCATTTCTCACACCAACATGATTATCCTGATGCATATTTCCATTACAAGAAAAAAACTGCTTCTATATCATCTTGGAATCCACCACAACATCCCATTATCCATTCTAGGATTATCCATTCTAGGATCATAAAAAAACATTGTATCCTTACACCGTATGAAATTTTATAGTGAATCTAACATCCATATCATATCACCAAATCATTAGTAAAAAATAATAATTTCTAAAATGGAAATCTATGCCCTATCACAAGGAATATATCCTTCAGAAAAAAGCCATGTATCACTACACCAAACACAATTCACTCTTACATCTCAATATGATTGGAAACAGAGGGAATTTATGTTTTCATTATCACATAACCTGGTCTATTTCTATATTGAATTAACTAATTCTCTATTCTCAGGTTCCAAATATGTTAAATATAAGGCATTAGGCAAAATTAATATATCAAAATATTAAAAATTTGCTCAATCATTTAAACTAATTTCATAAAACTATGAGAAATGTCATTATTATTAAACCATACTTTTATTTATTATCAACATAAATAAACATGCATCAAATTATATATAAAATAAATAATCATATATAAAATAATTTTCAATTTAAACATTTACATTACATCAATTTGATTATTATAAAATTTTATCAACCACCATGTTACAAAAAGCATGATTATTGATTACACATAATATAATTTATTATAAATCTATTATAGCACTACATTATTTACCAATTTCATCATTATATTCCCAAAATAAGAACACACTAGTAAATTATTTCACTGATATCATAATTTCTACAAAAACACGAAGAAACCCACTATAAGATTATAAAAAATTAGCATATTATATTTTTAACCTTTTCTTTACGAATCACATTTAACCATTAATATCTTCATTACATTTACATAACATGGGATAAACCAAGAATAATACAAGATTCTATATTATTTAAGGAATATAATCAATGAATCATATAAAATAAAGGTCCCAACATTTATTAAATGAGAATGAAGCAATGTTATAGATCTGGATCACATAAGCGTCAAGAAGAGGATTCTATCCAAGGATTAAATAGAAAAAAATATAATGTCAAAAAACCAAGAAATAACTATTAAAATATATGAGAAAATGAATCATGTCATGTAAATATGAAATGAGAGGAAACAATACCAATGAGAAGGAACCCGTTGGAAATAGTGGAAAGAACGTGAATTGGATCACCGTAGATGGGTATTAGTGTGTGTATGAATCTCTTATTCCTAGGTTCACTATTCTATGCCATTATAATGTCCTCGAACTCTCTGGTCTATTCTTTTTTAAAAATCTGGTGTCCTAGGTGTTTCAAGAGGTCAAGGTATCTTATCCCCACCACTTTTCCAAATTTCAGCTTCATGAACAGTGTTTCCAAAATGGTGAGGTTCCAACAATGACCTCTTTAGTTTTCCAAATTCCATGTTCATGAACTGTGTTTACAAAATGGTGAGTTTCCAATGTTGACCTCTTTCCTTTTCCAAACATCATGTTCATGAACAGTGTTTCTAGAATGAAGAGGATCAAATGGTGACCTCTTTCTTTATCCAATATTTGAGTTCATGAACACTTTTTCCTGGACGGCGAGGTTACAACGATGTGGGTCAATGATGATTTTCATAAATAGTGTTTCTAGAGCGTTGAGGTTCCAAGGGTGAGGTTTCAACTTTGAGATTAATTAACAGTATTTTTCCTTTTCCAAATTTCTAAACCATGAACTTTGTTTCCATCTTCCAATAGTTTCACCCCTTTGATGATTCATTTGATGTAAAATTCATTTAAAGCCTCATGTTAATGACTCCTTAGTCGATTCAAAGTTCATAAATCCTATATTAATTTTCCTAAGGAATTGGATGATTTTACATGGTCAAACTGCATAGGTTAATTCGATCCTATTTTAATGGAATAGTTCATCGAATCTTAAACTGATGCTGCAATAAATCATTTAATGGGATGAGATATCTTCCTCTATAGTTCTTACTCCTTGTTCTCATCTATGAGATGATCTAACCTTTCCTTCCTTATATAGAGTTGTGTGATAAAATATTCCTCTTGGATTGGTTCCTATCAATTTTTGGTGCAACCAAGAAGTATGAATCACTCTCCGATATATGGTATGTTTTATCATCGTTTGTTTGGGTTTATATGCTTATGTTCTCCTTGACCTATTATGGTATGTGATCATCATACTCCTAATAGAGTTTTCTTGGGTTTTTGCTGGTGATGTCATACTACTGCATCTTTGAGTGGATATAGTTGTCACAGGGGGAGGCGATCAAGATCATTTGTATGGATCGTTCTCATATAAAGAACGACAACAACTATTTGAGAAAGTGGATTCATAGCTTCTATTTTATTTATGTTCAACTATATAGTAAGCATGTTTTATACAACTGGATCGTAATAGAATTCACAGAATAATTATTTAAACTGGATAAATAAATTGATATCACTCATTTGTTATTGGGTCTTGTTTTGATAGATAGTGTCATATCAATGCTTTTTGTGCTTAGAATTTTGTTCTTGATGGAAATTGGAAAAGAATGTAAAGCCGAAATAAACTGAGAATTTTGTTTGGCTAAATAAAAATAGGCATGTAAATGAATTTGGTTCTTCTTTTTTTAATTTTATCTTAATATAATTGGTGCAGTAAGCATTGTTAATTATTTGTGAATGATTACTGGTAAGGTTTTTTGAATATGTTACCTACAATATATATATATCATTTAAAAAAAGATGGTTTAAATAACTGGTTGTTCGATAAAAGATAATTTCTTGTAGGGTTTTTAGTTACCCTCTTGATTGTTTAAGGTACAAGAGCCCAATTGATATTATGTTTGTTTTCATGCTTCTTGTGTTGTGATGTGTGCCTTCATGGATATTGTGATATGTGGGGGAATGGAGGCCGATTGGATGTGGCAATAGTTGACTCATGGAGTGGAGAGATGTTATTCATGTGGGTGTCAGGGAGGACACCATGGATGATGAAACGGAATGGATGTGAATGTTTAAATTCTTACTGATTCTTATCGGTTGTTTATCTGATATAATTTCCCCACTGATCAAGGTAGCTGGTCATGCTTACCATTCTCCCGAAGGGGTGATGACTTTTGGGGTATGCCACATGCTTTCTATGTTTAGCTTCCCTAAGGGAGGATGGGTCTACACTCTTGATATAGGTCGAAAAGACTCAATGGGTAGTTCATATACTCACTGTTTTGATCCCCCTTGTGTTTAGTAGTAATAATGTTTTTCTATAATTCCTTGGAATATTGGAAAATAATAATGTTATTAATAAATGATTTAATAAGTGATGTTAACCGAGGGGGTCGAGATTTTGGTGATTCAATATGGAGGTTAAAATTTAATGGGACAATGGACATTTGGTGTGATGCTAATGGAATTTAATGTGAAATTATTAATGGTTAATTAATGATTAAATAATTAATTATCATAAATTCATACAGGCAAAAAGGGAGAGATGTAATGTAATAAATCTGTTTAAATGGTTTTGTTATTATAGGAAACATAGTCTTAGAAGTGGCAGCTTGGAGTCCAAGAGACGTTAGTTGATGTTGAGTCTAATACAAGGTTATGCCCATAGTGTGGCTATGAGATATAGTATATTATATAAATTTTGTGTTTCTATACGATAAATTACCCTATCAGTTAGGGAAACATACACCCTCGAGATTCTGAGCCATGGGGCTGTTTTACCCAGCATTCTTGTGGGGGGATAGATGGATTACTACCTCATTTGACCCCACTCTCTTCTCTTGGTGGATACATATTCCGATAAACACAGTGGTTAGTTTTCCCATATATGTATTTAGAGGGATGTAATGGCTTGATGTTATTTACACACATATATTATGGATATAGTATCCCATGGACTACTATATGTGTAACGTGTATAGGCTGTGATGGATTGAGGAACCATACACGGTGTATTGTTTGTAATGGATTGAGGTATAATACCGAACATAAGAGACAAGTTATACGAGATTTTTTGGCTCCTTGAAACTACCTGGTTACATGCTAATGTGGATGTGCTGGTTTTTTTCATGAGGTACATGTTGTGGTGCTTCACCAAGGTGTCCACCGACAATCCTTTTTTGAGAGAGATGCTTAGGATGTGAGACTTTGGGGAAAAGTGGAAAAAAATTAGGGAAGTATTAGTGGGGTACCATTGATAATATTTATTATATTATATACACTTGTATGCTTTACTTGGTGAGAGTAGCCATTGTGAGGTTGGGAACATAGTACACATATTTAGGCGATGAGTTAGTTTCACATGTTGTTCACTATTTTTATCATGATTTCATTACATTTTCATGAGATGATTCAGGGAGGATCCTACTGAGTATAATGTCATACCCATCCTATGTATATATAAATTTTTTTTCTGGTCACTTGGAGCATGTTGGAGATCATGCTGGTTTCTACTAGCATGGGTTCGTAGGAGTTATTTAGGATTGTGGTTTCTACTGTTTTTACATTCATTTGGGTATTTGTAGTTTTTATCCTTTCAGTTGTAGTAGTTTTAATGAAATTACATATTTGAATATGGGATTAATTTTATATTTATATCATAGTTGTATTTGGTTGGTGTCTATCTTATCTTTGTCTTTCATATGTGTTCTCTTAGAGGGTAATGCCTCCCATTTTGGTGTTTATTATAACCTCGGTGCTAGTCGCCAACCCGGGGCCTACTAGAGTTGGGAATCGAGGGTCACTATCTCTCTTATCACATTTACGGCCATGAGGGGTACACCATTTTGGGATGGTATAACGCCCCAAACCCAGTTACCCAGAGTAGTTGCATTATTTTAATACATTGGCATGATTACAAGGAATCAAATCCCGAATGACCGATCAGTTTAGCAGTCTTGGAAAATATATTACATACATGAATGTTACATTACAATTTATAACATACAAAACAACATAAATAATAATTTATGAAAGCCATTATTTCCTTGGTAAAACCCTGCGTATCAATCACAATACACTTCTTGGAATCCTGGGAAAATATAACATAGAAAGGGGTGAGCTCAAATGCTCAGTAAGGGTAATCAATATAGAGGAAACTTTCAAAAATAAGAATAAACATTTAAGGAAATGTATAAAACTAATAAAAATCCTTTTAAACTTTATCTTCAGCATAATATGGTAGAAATAAAATGAAATAATTCCATTTACTTATTCACATGGATATTCTACTAATCGAATAATCATATGCAATATCAAAAACCACTTTCCTAACGATGGAATGCATAATTCCAGACTATCATAACAATAAAGCCAATGCCTCGTGCCATTACTACAAAGAAGATTTGTCAAGGCCTCATTCAATGACACTATTTGTCTCATGAGACCTACTGATGCATCGAGAAGCTATAGAGGGCTCTACCCATCACTTATTAAGTCCAATACATTCCTCATATTAAAAGGTCTCAACATAACATAAACATTCCTATTAAAACTAGCATACGAAATGTCAATACTTTAACCATACATCATGAATGGTATAAAAATAACACATACACAGTCAAACATATCAAAAACTTTTAACACAATATGTACAATTTGTATCATGATAAGTCAACTTCAAAACAAGTTTAAAATCCATTAAATTATTTTGACATAGATTAAAATGATTTGTAAAAATCTTTGAGAGAAATACCATATTTTCATGAAAACTTTTAAAAGTCACACAATTTAGAAAAAAATTAATTTAATGAAATTTGTTAATCAATGTGTCCCAAACCACATTGAAACATTTGAATGTAATTAACAATTTAAAAACATTCATGTCCCTATACATAAATCCTAAAAAACCATTTTGAAGACATGTACATTAATGAGAACGATTTAGAAGAATAAACATTAAAAAAATTGATATGATGCTTTAGTAAAAAAAAATTCCCTTAATATAATACCTTTGAAAACACTTTCATAAAACATGGACAAGGATAATAAATATGTCCCATTAGATACATAGGTAAAAACAACCTCGGATAATAAATAGATTTTGAAATTAACCCTTACAAATTTGGTATCTTATGAAACATAAAACCCATGAAAAAGGTATTATAAAATGAATATGTAAATACACATAAATTAATGTTTTTTACACAAATAATACAATTTTGGGCAGTACATAAACCACACAAAATGTAATAGTGGCAATATGACCTGAATTTCACGGGAATAAGGAGTGAGATGGAAACCCCTTACCTTGCACTTTCATTTAGTCGAGGGTACATTTAGACTTCTGTATGAAGACTATGGTATGTTATTAAATTATAACAGAACCATATTAATATTCATGATATCATAAATTATTCATTTATTACATTATACTACCAATTTAATAATAGTTTCCATGTTATATTAATATTTCGGTTAATAATCGCTTTCTTTATCGTACGTGCTTTAACTTGTTACTCTTGATTGTATCACATAGATCATGAGTTAAATAAATTCATAATATAAAACATTATTTATTTATCATATATATTTTGAATATAAAAATTTATAATGGATGTATATATGAAATGTAAAACACCGTTTATGGAGACGGTAGTCTGTACGTACGCATAAACGTTGTTTCCATTTTTATATAGTATTGAACGGAAGTAAGTGAATAAGATATATGTAAGTACATAAATACTTATATATGTAAATATATATATCTCAGGTAGCATTATAATGTAGTATATTACATATTTATTAGTAATATATATTTTTATAATCGTCGATGAATGTTGAACTTGGAAATGAATCTCATCGCGTCGTGGAGACAGTAATTCGTACGTACGCACGAGGGAAAATATCATTCTATTGATATTAATTTAATATATAATTTGATGTTATATAATATATATATAATCCTTATCATGTTATATTTATCAAATACACATCATTATCATACCCATCCAAATAATAATGTATTGAATAACAATTACACCACGACGGGGAGACTGTAATACGTACGTACGCACATATGGTGACATGTCAATCAAAGGGTGGATAGAATATTGAATTTTGTTGTACCATAATTATAATAACATAACTTTATATAGAATATACTGGAGTTATTATTTTATAATGGAAACAACAAAGAAAAAGGATTTGGAAGAAGAAAGGAACATGAAAGAGGGTGGTGAAATCATTACCTATTCTTCAAATTCTCTATTTTGATTTGATCAAAAAGTCTCCATAGGTTAGATTTCAGATAAAAATATGGCCTCTAGGTTTATGCGATGATATTTTAGAGGGTATTTGGCTAGGGTTTCTTCAAGACAAATGGATTAGAAGGTGTGAATTAGAGAGAAGGGGGAGTTCCTTTTTATAAGAGGGGTGAGGGGCACCTTAGGAAAAACTTAAAATATTATTTTATAATAAATTCATATTCAGTTTCTAATGGCTCAAAAGATGATTATTTAAAGTATAAGGTGGGGAAAGGTCGAAAACAACTCATCAAATAGGTTTTAGACATGTTTAGGTTACAATTTTAACCATATCAATTTGATTTAACTCTAAGTTAGATAATTTATCTTTTACCGTGTGTTCTTTTATTCTTACACTATATGGTTAATAATCATACTATATACTAACAATAGAACCCCAATTGGTTCTTTAATGTCATATATATTATTATATAAGTCTTTTTTCTGACCCTTATCTTTTATGGACCATTATATCAATTAGTAATATAATATCTGTTTTAAAAACTATTTTATGTCAATTTTGACACTATTAGGTATTTCTTTTTTGTTAAAATAATAACAACATTATTTCTTCAAAATCAATACATTGAATCTATCCTAACATGAAATATTCACCTATAAAATTCTTGGATATCATAAAAACGTTGAAATTATATTTATTTTAATATTTATTATACCATTTATTTGATTCATTCATGAATAAGGTAATTAATCCATCATCATTGTGTAATAAATAAATTTTTTTATTTAATGTATAAAAATTATAAATAAAATACCATGATTTATGAAATCTTATTATATTTATAATTAATATTTATAATCTAATTTATCTTATATAATAACCTATATTAAATATGATTTTGTTATTAAACTTTAATTTTAACTCTTTTAACTCTTCTTTGTATTAAATAATAATAAATGTCCTAATCTAATCCATGTGTACCTAAATGATAATATTTTATTCCTAATGTTTTATTTGGTCAAGATAAAGTTGTCCAATAGAATTAGGACAAGTTTGAGGGTATTATTAATATCATTGTTACCCTTAATTACCCTATTTACATTTAACCGTGGTAAATAAAAGTAAAATGTTACTATTCACCAAAAATTATTTTCATCTCATTGAACCACATTATACACCTTGATATTAACCATGTCTCTCGGATTTTTGAAATTCATCTCACAAAATCGGTAGAATTATGTTTTATTTCAATTTGAAAAAGCACCAAGGATGTGGGTAAAAGACGATAAAAAGTTCGATAAATTTTTTTATATATCTCAAATTATTATAAACTGACTCCAATGAATTACATTGAATTTATATAGGTATTATATATCTATTTTGACCTAAAATAAATTTAAACAAAATAAATTATTATTTAAATTAAAATTCGGTTTTAAATAACAACATAGTGTTTTTCACTATTCATCAAAAATTGAATGTTTTCATAAAAATAAAAAAAATTAATTCTATGAAAATTTCGATATTCTGAATCTAATAATGAAGTCTATTAATCCAAATTCAAAACATAGAAGTTTCATTTATTAATTTAAAATTAATTCTCGATGTCAAAATAAAAAGCTTGTTTTTAAGAAACAATACATATAAAATGATTGACACTTGTTTATGTGCAATTTAAATGTGAAATTATGTCCAATTACCAACATTGGGTTAAATGGTAAAAATATATTCTAAATATAATTTAAAACCACTCAAATTAATAATTTATCAATATTAATTATTTTGATTAAAAAATTTGTTTTTAATCAAAATTTAGTATTTTTCACTATTCATCAAAATAAGAAATGTGAAGACCCGTAAAATTCAAAGGAATTTTTTTCTTAATTGTCCCTGGGATTTTACAAGAACGAAGTTCTTGATGGAACTTGATTCTGAGGCCCGGTGTGCCCGAAATCAATTTCCAAACTTTGTCTCAGGTACGTTCAGTGAACGAACGAGCGGGTTTTTATATCTTTTTAACCGGTGATCGGAATTGAAATCTGAGGGCACCGATGAACTCGCAGCGCCAGTATTTACTTAAGAATACTTTTACCATAGGTGTGTTTGCATGGGAGAAGAAGTTTAATTTTGGGGTTTAAGGAAGAAATAAATAAAATTGTGAACAATTTTATTTTTGTTATTCAAGGAAGTTAAATCTACCATGGAAGTTGTTGATGGGGTCCACAACCACCCAACTTCCCATGTGTGAATATGTGGGAGTTGGGTCCCACACCCACCTAACCTCCAATGGGAGAGTTTAGTGTGGTGGGGCCCACACGAGAACATAACCCCCTTGAACTTCTTATAACTCCCTTTAACTCCCTTGCCCTTAATGTGCCAACTCCTCTTTAATATCATCCTCGTTTATGTTTGTATAACTCTTCACCATTCCATACACATTTAATTCATCCAAACATGCCTTAATTAATGAGATGAGCCTCTTCATTTAATTAATTATGTGGTTTGGTTTGAATTTTGAAAATTCTTGAGGAGTGAATAAAAATAATATCATGGGATATTTTTTGGAGCATTTGTTGTGTGAGAAAACCTTAACAACTTTCTGGAGTTTTTGGGAGAACATTGGTGTGAAGAAGAAGAGAACATCCCTCCGACGAAGAATAACGAATATTCAATGAATAACGGTTCTTCTTCGAAAAAGAACAATTTCCCTTCAACATAGAATGTTCTCGACGAAGAACGCCTCCGACGGAGAACGTTGCCATCGACGACAGCTCTTCCTCTGACGAGAATGGAATCGACACCGAACTTCCACGGCGACCGAACACCGCGACGCTTGCCTCTTTCCACAGCTCGATGACATGCGATGTCTTTTCGAGGTAGGAAAATTTATTTGGTGTTCTATTATCTTTTGAGAAAGGAATGACGAGCGCGGACCAACCATTTACATGTTGATCCGCGGATCGTTCATTTATGCAGGTTGATGTTGAGATTTTTTGATTTTGTCGTGAAATACTTCTTTGCCATACGTCGAATTCTATTTTATGGCCGCTTGCTATCATTATAATAGGAGGAGGTCGGACCGCACAAAAACGGCCGACCCTCCTCCCCCTTGTTGTTGATTATGTTGTGGTTCGGAAGATGGCGGCACGGTGCGACGACACCGCGTGGGAACCTGGAGTGATGCGGAAAGGATGCGCGACACCATCGCGCCGCACCGTCAAGGCCAAACAAAAGTGTGGTCATTGTCGGGGATGTGAAGGCGAACAGAAGACTCTGCAGTTGTTTCATTTAATGTGCGGATCTTCGGTCATTGATGGAACGGGCCGCAGAGACGATTTGATGTTTCCAAAGTGATGAACGGGACCCGGGATGAGCATCGGCGTAGGAGGAATTGAAAACGAACCACCAGAGCAACTTCGGTGGACCGCAGACACCAACGGCAGCGCGGGTGCCAGCAGCTGGCATCGGCCAGCCGCCAGGAGGCGGCGGCACCCCAGCGCGCAACCTGGAGAAACCACCGCGGCTTCAGCCGCGGCGGCGAGCTGGCTGATCCCGCGGTCGTGCAGGATCCAGGGGTGGGGCGCGGCGCGCGCCGCGTCCGCGGAGCACCGGCTCCCTGGCCGAGCCAGCGAGACAGCTGGCCGAGCCCGGCCGGCTTGGATGGACTGGGCCGGGTCGCGCCCAGCTAGGTCTACCCAGTTCAGGCTGACCCATAGGGGGTTGGGCCGAGTCGGTACGAGCGCAGACCCCCCATTTTCAGACCTTTTTGGTATTTTTCCCAAATCTTGGGCTACAGACCTCTGATCGACACACCGTCAACAGAGATGCGATCCTTGGACCGAGAAGTTCATTTTGACTTATCTAACTCAAGGTTTCGGAATACTTTGGGATCGTCCGTGTTGGTTCGTACACGAAAACAACAGGGCCCTCAGAGCGGAACACTCATAACTAGAGCTCCGGATGTCCGATTGACTTGCCATCGACCTTGTTGGATTCCTCTTGATGAGACGGAACTTTTGGCTTACTCCGCTCAAGGTTTGGATGTCGTCGGAGTGCGGTCGGGTTGGTTCGCTCACAAAACCAATCAGGCCCCTAGAAAGAAAAAAAGCCAATAACTAACAGACCGGGCATCTGATTGACGCGCCATATATCTCATTGATCTCCTCTTGATGATACGGAAATATTGGCATACATTGCTTGAGTTTTGGATGCAGTTGGATAGTGGCCGGGTTGGATTGCACCCGAAATCCAACTGGGCCCATGGAACGGAAAAGCTGATATCTTTTAGACCGGACGTCCGTTTGACGAACCGTCAGAGACTTTGGTGATCACTTGGAGAAATGGTCCCTTTGAGTATACCCTATGAGAGTTTGGGGTACAGTTGAGATACGGATGTGTTGGTTCGCACACGAAACCAACCGGGTCCCATGGACGAAAAGGCTAGTAACATAGAGACCGGGCGTCTGATTGGCATGTTGTATGTCGCGTTGAGACCCCTATGACGAGGTGGTTCTTTGAGATAATTCTTAGTGGGAATTTGAGATACTTGAAGTATGTACTAGTAGCTCATGGAGCGGACCCTCCCGGAGATGGGCGTACGGAGTACGGAGACCGTGTAGTTGGATGTGACCTGATGACTGCTTGTCTGATTCGATTCGGATTGACTAGCATAGCCCAGTGGGGAGCACTACTTTGTGAGGTCGCAGACCCATGGCGGAGGATCACTACTGTGTGAGGTAGCAGACCCATGGTACTCGACAGGAGGAGTACCTCTTTAGGCTATAAGGGGGAGCACTACTGTTTGAGGTGGCAGACCCATGGTGGAGGACCACTACTGTGTGATGGGGTAGACCCACAATACTCGATAGGAGTACCTCAGTAGTCATAGGTTGGTGAGCAGCACCTCGGAGATGTGACATGATCACTGTACTCCCAGAGACAGAGCTCTTCAGTAGTAACGGTTTCGATAATGAAAATCTTGGTTTGAGCTGAGTGTATGACCTTTGTGCTTACCTCATGATTGAGATGGGTCACTTGATAACATAGGTATATGTATGGGCATATACCTAGGTAGTGTTTATCCGTTGATTTCATAATCATTGTGTTTCTTCATGATTGAGATGGGTTACTTGATAAATTTGGTATATGTATGGGCATATACCTAGGTAGAGGTAATCTGTTGAGATCTTCTTTGTGGTTATCCTTGTTGTATTTAGTGAGACCTTGAGGGTCTAGGGGTCCCTACTGAGTATCGTTATACTCACCCCTGTACGGGCTATGCCCGCACCTCATTGTGTTGGTTGCAGACGACGGGCAGCGTAGACAGAGGCCGAGTGTTCGAGGACAGGACGGTACCTGGAGGTGGGCATCATGACGAGACGACACTCGGAGGAGGTTGATGGGGGAGAGAATTGTGGAGGCTATCGGTACCCACCCTCCAGGTAGGATCCGTGGTGGACGATCCTGGAGCTGCGCTATCTGTACCTACCCTTCATGTAGGATCCTTGGTGGACGATCCAGGAGCTGCTTGTCACCATCCAACTGTTTTATCTTTTTCTGTGTACATTAAAGTTGGGATTGTATTTCTGTCCCCTTTACTTTCAGCACAGCTTGGTTCATTTTTTACTTTGTGTTTTAATTCCTCTTGTAATCTGTGGTGTTTTGTTTACTTTTATAAAAGCAATGCCTTCCCAGTTATCAGGAATTATGCCTTTGGTTCTAGTCGCCATCCACTGGCCTATGGAAGGCGGGCTTGGGGTAGTCACGACACAGGCCCCAAGGATGGGTCGTGAAAAATTGGTATCAGAGGAGTTTGGTTGTACTGCAGAACTTATAACTCTGATATTTGCCTTCTGTGAAGCAATAGTGTTAAGGGAACCGAGTGTGGTCTTCAGTTTATGGAGTCCAGTGTTGGTGTGGCGGCCGATGTATCCGTACACCCGGACCCTGACTACTGATTTCTGACTTTGTGCATGAAAATCACTGATTGTGTGTGTGTTTCCAAGAGTTTTAAATTCAGCTCAAACCAGGTCATCTCACCAGGTATAAATCGTTGACCGTGTCACATCTATTCAGGATGTCTCCATGCAGACAGTCAGTTGGAGTTTCCGAAAAAGTACTCGATGACGGCTCACCGAGCAACAAGGCTCCGGTGCAGGCCCTTTTTACTATGTTGGCACCCTCATGTGGTATACCAGCAGCACCACCACCCGTTGGGCAGCAGATGTCACTAGCCATACTATCGAACTATGCACGCTGGCAGAGCACGATGCACGTGTTCCAATAGTAGTGGCCTCCGAGGTTATGAGGCGAGGCAGATTCCCAGGCAGCTGAGAACTGGCTTGAGGAGGTGGCTGAGAGTTTTTCTCTAGCTTATATTGCTTCGGCATGACGATGTTTTAGCAGCCGAGTAATCATCAAGGCACACCGATCGTTTTTGGTACTTGATGACTACGATATGATCGTTGCTTAGAGCTCGGACCTCAGAGTGAGCTGTGTTTAAGGGATATCAAAGTAATCACTCTTTTATCTATGCATTCCAACTTATGTTAGGGTGCTAGAATGAACCCTTGTGGTTGAATGTTCTTTGGATGAACGTTTTTAGCCAGTGAATGTTATCAGTGGGAAGATGCGTCCTGGCATCACTCTCAGAGACTTGGACGTGTAAAATGTTTCAAGAAGAAGATGTTTCATGGAAATATGAATCTGCAGAGCAGCAAACATGGAAGCAGAGCTAGGAGAGCAGCATGTGGTGGTGTACTTTTCAACATGTTACAACCACCCACCATTGTTTTCCCCTCCAGGCTCAGGGAGATGGAGGGCAGGGGAAGAGAGTAGCTACATGCGGTCATGGAGTGCGACCGAAAGGGCTCTAAGGATGATTCGAAGTGCGGACATTGTCTTCTACTAGCTTCCTTAGCCATAAACATCGATAGAAATCATCCCTTCCTTCCATGAATCTAGTCCCAGACGTAGAGTTTCCGGTTAAGCTGTTGACTTGACCCTAACATCTGGAGATACCTTTGGGAGGAGACTCGATAGACACACTTACGCTGACAGTGTGATCTGACCCTTGAGATGAGAGTCTCAGTTGGGACCTCTTGGTGACAGCGTCGAGGCCTTATGATGTTAGTTTGAGTATGGATTGGGCAATCACTGTTCATACTCAAATTGAAGATATTAGGAAAACTTCGGGATGGGTGTTCCTTGGTAGACGAAAAGGAAACCCCAGGCAGCATAGGATAATATCGTGCATGGGAGGGTGTAGCTGATCATTCTTAAGTCATCCAACCTTACCCTCGTGGCATTAGGAGTTTCAGTTTCAGTTCTAATTAGGAAAGGGAGACCTCTAGAGTTCGAGGATGACGACCACGTTCGTATATGGGTCTCACCTCGATGAGGTTTGCAGAGATGTAGTCGAGGCGGCGAGATTTCTCTGAGGTTCAACGGACCATTCTAGGTTCCCAGTAGGGTAGGCGGTGTGGTTTTCCGCTTGACCTTTCCACCTCAGTTTCACCGAATGCATGAAATCATCCACGTACCTCGGCTGAGGAGATACGTGCTTGATCCTTCACACATCATCGACCTCAGGGAGATGGACGTCGATGACATGGCGACATGCACGAAGGTTGTAGAAAATATTGAGGATCGACAGGAGCAGGTCCTACGTGGACGGTCGATTCCTCTTGTGCATTTTCGTAGGTAGCATTGGAACCTCCATGTGAGCACATGGGAGCGGAAGGCTCAGATGCGTGCTCAGTAATGCTTTTGTATCCCTAGTTTTTGTTCTATGTTCCATTTATTAATGTTGTTGAATTTATTTATGAGATTTTCTAAGATCAAAATGATATATACATACTTTATAATTAATTTTTTATACATTAATAAATTTCTACCACAAACTCACATTTCACCCCAAAACATAATACAACTCAAAAATACTATATTTATCCTAATCGTATAGGGTTCCAAATATAATGAATTTATAATTCACATATCAGACCCTTTAAAAAAAGAAACTACATTATACCATCCAGGAACATCATGTAGTCCAGTGGTAGGTGATAAATCCCAATCACACTATGGTTGTGCATCCAATTCCCGCTGCTTTGTCTGATGTGTTGGGTTGTCACACGGTCTGCGTGTTGCCCTTTTATAAAAATCAGAAAATAATGTTTCAAACTTAATCCATTCCATCCTTTAGACATATCCAAAATACTACCATCCATACTCACAGTCCAAAATTTTTTAGGATGTTAATCACACTGATGATCCTTTTTTCCATGTAATAACAGGTGAACACCTTCACGATGTATTATTTTAAAACATGGTAACATCCTTAATTACCATAAAACCTTATTTATTACATTCATGGTCCCTTATTATTTATAGAATAACAGATATATTCCTTCTAACCAAAAATTTTGTAAACTCCAACGATGAAAAATCATTAATTAGTTTGAAGATAGTCAAGAATATCCAATATAATTTATCCAAATCAATCTTGTATTATTCCAAAATCACTACCTCAGTATCATAACCATATTATGGTTTATCTTTCTCTCAGCCATATATTTTCAAAAAAATTAACCTGCTATTGAGTCACTTTTCATGGTTCCACAAAATCTCAAGTCCTTGATAAAAAAGTACTGCATTATAATCTGTGTATACTCAATAATTATTATAACCATTACATTTTTGATACAACACTCAAATGATATAATCATATAATAACAACATAAGAACACAAGTCATTCTTCTTCATATGAGGTAGTATCATAACTTGATTATTATCAAATAGCATCATTTGGGGCATACTCTGATGATTTTGAAATTGGTTCACATAGTGTCCGAACTCCTTGCTGACGAAGCATTGTACATTTGAAACATTTTTCTAACACTTGCAGTCATGTACTTGGTATCCTTTTTCTCCACACTTATAACATACTCTCATTCCCTTCAGGCATTTTCCAAGGTGATTCTTTCCACATTTATCACATATGGTAAAATCCTTCTTTACCTTCTTCACATTTATCTGTCCTTATCTATACCATAGATTTCTTCTCTTGCATCCCTTAAAATCCATAAGATTCTGAGAATTCATTACATATCATATCAACACATGCTAATATTTCTTTATATGATGATAATACGTGGGAGAATATTTCCATTCTAAATTCTTGCATAGGACCATGAAAGATATGGTCTTTCTTACTCTTTGGATCATGTGTATTGCTGGAGTTCTCATTCCTTCTACTGGTGCCATTTCTAAACGATGGCATAATCTAGATTAGTTTATGAATAGAATTACCCAATCCTGAACTTGTAAAACTCTTAAAATAAGTTAAACAGTTTATGGATATAATCCATAATCATAAAAATGTTTTCTTTGAGTAAGTATATACTCATAATCCCTTCATAATGGTTTGTAATGAAAATGAGAATTATCCTAAGAATATCCCCCAGGAGTGTCGTAACCAAGAGTGCAGCAAATCCCATTTTCGTGCACGAGTTCCCATTAGAGTCTAGCTCAATGCTGTGTTTTCGGGTTTTACCCCTAGGTACATTAGTGCCAAAGTCGCCTCTTCTTGCTCGTATCCAGACAGGGATGAATTTTCATGGAAAACTCACAAAATCTCTACATTACCGAAATTCTAAGAAGTTCTTCTATAATAACCCTCAAAGTCTATCTTAGGGTAATGCGCTCTGATCATATTTTATCTAAATCTCGTTTCCAAGGTTGTTGCAAGACTTCCTTTGATACAAAATATAACACCCTAACCCTAGTTACCCAGAGTCGTTGCATTGTTTTAATAAATTGGAATGATTAAAAGGAATCTTATCCCGAAGAACCGATCAGTTTAGCAGTCTTGGAAAATAGATTACATACAAGAATGTTACATTGCACTTTATAACATTCAAAACAACATAAATAATACTTTATGAACACCATTATTCCCTTGGAATAACCATTCATATCAATCATAATACACATTTTGGAATCCTAGGAAAATAAAACATAGAAGGGGGTGAGCTCAAACACTTAGTAAGGGTAATCAATATAGCAGAAACATTCAAAAATAAGCATAAAATTTTAAGGCAATGTATAGAACTAAAAAAAATTCTTTTTAACAAGGACTTTAGCATAATATGGTAGAAATAAAATGAAATAATTCAATTCACTTATTCACATGGATATTCTACTAATCAAATAATCATATGCAATATCAATGACCACTTTCATAATGATGGAATCCATAATGCTAGACTATCATAACCACATAGCAAAGGCCTCGTGCCAAGACTACAAATAAGATTTTGTCAAGGCCTCATGCCAAGACAGTATTTTCTCTCATTAGACCTACCGATTCATCGAGGAGCTATAGCGGGCTCCATCTATCACTTATTAAGTCCAATGCATTCCTCATATGGAAAGGTCTAAAAATAACATAAACATTTGTATTAAAACTAACATATAAAATGTCTATAATTTAACTATAAAGCATGAATGATATAAAAATAACACATCAATAGTCAAACATATCACAAAACCTTCAACCCAATATGTAAGATTTGTATCATCATAAATCAACTTCAAAAAAAGTTTAAAATCCATTAAATAATTTTGACATAAAATAAAATTATTTGTAAAACTCATTGAGAGAAATACCCCATTTTCATGAAAAAATTTAATATTCACACAATTTAGAAAAGAAGTCATTTAAAAACATTTTTTAATCAATGTTTCTCATACCACGTTGAAACATTTGAAAGGAATTAACAATTTAAAAACATTCATGTCCATATAAATAATTCCTTATAACCATTTTGAAGACATGGACATTAATGCGAAAGATTTAGAAGAATAAATATTTAAAACATTTGAGATGATGTTTTAGTAAAAAAAATTCCCTTAAAAGAATCCATTTGAAAACTCTTTCATAAAACATGGACATGGATAATAAATATGTCCCCATAGATTCTTATTTAAAAACAACCTCAGATAATAAAATGATTATGAAATTAACCCTTACCGGTTTTGTATCTTATGAGACATACAACCCATGAAAGAGGTATCATACAATGAATATGTAAATACAAATAATTTAATGTGTATTACAAAAATAATACAATATTGGTAGTACATACACCGCACAAAAGTTAATAGTTGCAATATGGACTGAATCTCACGGGAATAAGAAGTGAGATGAAAACCCCTTACCTTGCACTTTCCTTTAGTTGAGGGTACGTTTAGCCTCCTATATGAATACTATAGTATGTTATTAAATTTTAAGAGAACCGTATTAATATTTATGATATCATAAATTATTCATTTATGACTTTATATAACACATTTAATAATAATTTCCATGTTATATTAATATTTCAGGTAATAATCGCTTTCTTTATCGTACGTGTTTTAACTTTTTACTCTTGATTGTATCAAATAGATCATGATTTAAATATTTACAGAATATAATAAATGATTTATTTATCATATATATTTAGAATATAAAAATTTATAATTGACATATATATGAAATGGAAAACACTGTTTATGGAGACAGTAGTCCGTACGTACGGATAAACGTTGTTTCCATTTTTATATAGTATTAAGCGGAAGTAAGGGAATAAGACACATGTAAGTACATAAATACTTATATATATAAATATATATATCTCCATTAGCATTATTATGTAATATATTACATACGTTTTAGTAAAATATATTTTTATAATCGTCGATGAATAGTGAACATGGAAATGAATCTCATCGCGTAGTGGAGACGGTAATCCGTACGTACGCACGAGCGAAAATATCATTTTTTTGATATTAATAAAATATATAATTGGATGTTATATAATATATAGAGAATCCTTATCAGGTTATATTTATCAAATTCACATCATTATTATACCCATGAAAAAAATTATGTATTGAATAACAATTACACCACGACGTGAAGACGATAAGTCGTACGTACGCACGAATGGTGACATGTCATTCAAAAAGTGGATAGAATAACGAATTCAGTTGTACCATAATTACAATAACATCACAGTATATATAATATACTAGATTTATTATTTTATAATGGAAATAGTAAAGAAAAAGTAAGTGGAAAAAGAAAGGAACTTGAAAGAGGGTGGCGAAATCATTACCTCTTCTTCGGGTGCTTCCGATTGATTTTATAAAAAATGCTCCATTGGTTGGTTTTCTGATAAAAAAAAGTCCTCTATCTTGATGTCAGGATAGTTGAGATGGTATTTGGGTAGGGGTTTTAAGATCCAAATGGCTTGAATTGTGTGAATTAGAGAGAAGGGGGAGTTCCCTTTTATAAGAGGGGTGAGGGGCATCTTAGGAAAAACATAAAATATTAATTTATAATAAATTCATATTAGGTTTCTAATGGATCCATAGTTTATTATTTAAATTATAAGGTGTAAAATGGTCGATAAAAACTCATCCAATAGGTTTTAGACATGTTTAGGGTACCATTTTACTTTTATCAATTAGATTTAACTCTAAGTTAAATAATTTAACTTTTATCGTGTCTTCTTGTATTCTTACACTATATGGTTAATAAACATACTATATACTTCCAATATGACCCCAATTGGTTCATTAATGTCATATATATTATTATATAAGTCCTTTGGCCGAACCTTACATTTTTATGACCATTATATCAATTAATAATATAATATTTGATTTAAAAACTATTTTTTGTCAATTTTGACACTATTAGGTATATGTTTTTTCATAAAATATTAACAACCTGATTACTTCAAAAAAATACATTGAATCTATCCTATAATGTCATAATCACCTATAAAATTTGTGGATGTCATAAAAACATTGAAATTATATTTATTTTAATATTTATTATACCATTTATTTGATTCTTTCTTGAATAAGGTAATTACTTCATTATCATTATGTCATAAATAAATTTATTTATTTAACGACTAAAAATTATAAATAAAATAACATGATGTAGGAAATCCTTTTATATTCTTAATAAATATTTATAATCAAATTTATCTTCTGTAAAACCCTATATTAAATATGTTTTAGTTATTAAACTTTGATTTTAACTCTTTTAACTCATGTTTAAATTAAATAATTATAAATGTCCTAATCTAACCCATGTGGACATAAAGGATAATATTTTTTTCCTAAGGTTGCTTTTTTGTCGATATAAACATGTCAAATGGAATTAGTACATGTGTGAGGGTAATATTAATATCATTGTTACCCTTAATTACACTATTTACTTTTAATTGTGGTACAAAAAGGTAAAAAGTTACTATTAACCAAAAATTATTTTCATCTCATTGAACCACATTTTACTACTTGATATTAACCGTGTATTTTGGATTTTCAAAATTCAGCTCACAGAAGATGTAAAATTATGTTTTATTTGAATTTGCAAAAGCACCTAGGAGGTGGGTAAAAGACGGTAAAAAGTTCGATAAATTTTTTTATACATCTTAAATTATTATAAACTTACTCTAATGAATTACATTTAATTTATATAGGTATTATGTATTTATTTGGACCTAAAATAATCTTAAACCAAATAAATTATTATTTAAATAAAAATACGGTTTTATATAATAACTCAGTGTTTTTCACTATTCATCAAAAATTGAAAGTTTTCATAAAAATACCATAAAATAATTATAGGCTAATTTAGATATTCTGAATCCAATAATGAAGTATATTTTACCAAATTAAAAACAAATAAGTTTCATTTATTGATTTAAAATTAATTCCAACTGTCAAAACAAAAAATTTGTTTTTAAGAAACAATAACTATCAAAATATTGACACTTGTTTATGTCTAGTTTAAATGTGAAATTTTGTCCAATGACCAATATTGGGGTAAATGGTAAAAATATATTCTAAATATAATATAAAACCACTCATATTCCTAATTTATCACTATTAATTATTTCGATAAGAAAACTTTTTTTAATTAAAATTTAGTGACTTTCAATATTCATTAAAATATTAAAGTTATCAGAAAACTACCAAAAATTCACCCTAAGATAATTTAGATATTCCAAATTCAAAAATGAAGTCCATTTTGAAAGATAAAATGTATAAAATTTCAAAAAGTGGGTATTACTATTCTTAACGGCTAGTTTTATTGGTTGTGGTGTGTGTTAGAACTCGAAGTTGCGTACAACACACGCTACTGTATTATTCAAAGAGAAGCGCACCATGTAATATTTGGGGGTTAAAGAGGGGGTCATGAAATAGTAGTATTAGAGGAAGGTTGAGGGATAGGATGGAGTTTTTTGTTAGGAACAGGTGAAGTTGTAAGGGTTTCTAGGGAAAATTGCCATTCTAGTTTAGAAAGTGGTGCAAACACTAGAGATTAGCTAAGACATAGGTTTTTAGGGCCTCCTATGACATGATTAATGGACATTTAATTTTACAGTGTCCACTAAATGAGGTGATACTAGTTTCAGTGTTGAGACCTAGGAAAGGATCATGCATCATTCTTTTTTGTGCTTATAATTGAATGGGAAGGCCATGGATTATGATAACTTAAAATGAATAAAATAAAAATATTAATTAATTAATTTTTGATGAGTACACTATATTCTAGGATTAGGAGTTCTAACTATTTTTTATTTTTTAGGTATAGATCTAGGTTGACATCCTCAACAGGATCGCATTAAAGATGTCCAGCAGGTTGTGCCAGTAGATCACCACTGGTTAGAGGTTCATGATGACGAAACATGGAAGATAACACTCCACGATTTTTAGCACCATAGTGTCCATATGTATGAGGGTTTCATTTTAGATGTTGTCCTAGAATACTAGTTGGTTGATGTCATGATAGGATTTGGTTTAATCTGACCACTGATGAAGTACTAGCTTTCTTTGGATTTTGCAATGCTACATGGAGCAGCGAGGAAGTGGTAGTAATTGTTCTTGAGGTATCGTGAGGATTTATCGATCTCATGGGAGGAGTTATAATAAATATATAAAGTTGGGTTTCTTTATTTGGTCACAAAGGTGTCCAGTATCTCGGAGCTTCATACCCATAGACAGGGGAGAACCAGTGTGTGAGATTTTGGAATATATTTCGGGAAACCTTTTTGATATGCTTCAGACCTATTTCTCGATAAGGAGGCCAGGGTGAGGAATTTAAAGGAGGGATTGCATCCAGAGATCCAATGTTGGGTCATCACATTTATGATGAAGACATATCTTGAGGTGGTGATGAGGCTAGGGGTATTCAATTGAAAAATGGCCAGAACCGGATCATCACAAGGGGGGAGTCATCATGATTCCTCATGAAGTAGAGTTGTGATCCGGGGTTGCCGATATTCAGGGAAGAATACTTTTCATTCGCCCATGTGTAGGTCCCAGTCTTTAGAATCTCGTTTCTCTGGGGACAATAAATCTAAGGCCTATGAAAAGGGGTTAGGTGATTGTTTTCTTTATGGTGGAGAAGGTCAACAATAGTGGGAGTGCTGGATGATTCAAAGCAGTCATCGTGCACCAGGTGCTCTATTCTAGGTTCCTCCATTGAGACAGTTCTTACTTAGGAAACACTAGTAGGTTGATCCAACATTAGATAAGAAGATGGTATATGGGGGAGGATGTGGAAATCCCTGTGAATCTCCTTGTCCTCAGAGAGAAGAGTGAAACCATAGTGGTGGTCGTCATCAGTGTCAGAGAGGCCATGGAAGATGTCGTGTTCAGTTTCATTATTTAGAATTTCGAGCTCCAGGAGAGCCAGATATTGTTCTAGTAACCCTTTCCTTGCTTTCTACCTCTGTGTATGCCTTATTTGATTCAGGAGAAACACACTCTTTCATATCACCTACCCTTGTCCATGCCTTGGTACTGGAGGTAATGAGGCTTCTAGTGCGCTTGGCATTGACTATTTCAGTTGGAGGCTGAGATTACTTGTTTCAAGTATGTAGGGTCTGTGAGTTAATGTTGGGGAATCACTTCTATTGGGGAGATTTCTTATCTTTACTAATACAACCATATGATTCCGTCCTCTATATGGATTGGTTGTATTCGGTATATGTTTTGATGGAATGAATCAAAAGGCAAGTTGTGTTCTTCGATGCGGATGGAGAGCCAGTGGTGTTCGTTGGCACAAAAGACCCACGTATGGGTTAGAGGATTTTCATGATCTTATCATCCATGATGGCTGAGATGATGTTGATTTCTTCAGAGGTTCAGTTGTAGGCATTTATTAGGGTCGTTGATGGTACCCGGATGTCTTTCCCGAAGTGGTTGTAGCATTACCCCATTGGAAAGAGATTGAGTTTGGAATTGAGCTACAACCAAGAGTGTATCCTATCTTTATGTTTCTCATATATTATTCCCCCTTCTATGTTATGAGAGCTACGTATAGAGCTTTATGGTCTGTTATATTGTGGATTTGTTTGGCCGAGTGTGTCACCGGTGGGTGAACTAGTTTTGTTAGTAAAGAAGGATGACGTCAGTTAGCAGTTGTTTGTCGATTATCGTCACTTAAATAATGTGATAGTGAATAATCTCAATCCTATTCTGTGGATTAATGATTTATTAGATAAACTGAAGGGTGAATGTTGGTTCTCAAAGATCAATTTTTGGTCAGGATATCATCAGATGTGTATGAATTATGAGGACATCTCGAAGACAACATTTTGTTGTCGTCATGGGTATAATTCATTCATTGTAATGTCGTTCGGTGTGAGGAATGATCCATCTGTTTTCATGGGATTGATGAAAGCCGTGTTTCGTGAGATCCTGTACATGTTCATGGTGGTTTTCATTCATGTAATCCTGGTATACTCCACATACGAGGAGGATCTTACAGAGCATCTACCCGCCCTTTTGGGAGTCCTTCGTCCACATCTACTATTTGAGAAGTTCTCAAAGAGTGAGTTTTGGGCTCGAGAATAAAATTGTATCCTCTGATGTCATTTTTATACAAATTAATTTCAACACATGTTACCCAAATATATGAAGATGTTGGATTGTGATGTCCCATATCTATAGGGACCTATATAGAGAGTAGGCATGGAGGCTTTTCAAATAGGGGCATGAAAGATAGAAACTGTGTGTATGACTTAGAGACATTATCATGATTTGGACTAGAGGTTGTGATAGGTATGATTAGTTTATCATAACTCGTTTTTACCATTTTTAATTTGGATCATCACAAACATTTGTTTAACATACATTGGTTTATACCATTAGAATGGATTTGGAGAGGCTTCCAACACATTTTCTTTTATTTAAGATGGTTTGGGATTAGGTTTCTTTGTATGATGTATTCAAATTATGTAATCTAGTTATGTTGATTCCCTAGTCACTGAGAGATTTATTCCTGTAGATTATAAAACCATAGAAATTATCCATGGAATAAATTTTATATATTATATGAATGATTTATTTAACATATTCTAGATAAGGATCCCATTTTCTAATATGGAGGGCCAACGATTAGTGTTCTTTTGAGAGAGGGGTCATCAGATAGGTAGAAAGAAATTTTCTTAGTTTTGACTTTGTTGGGAGTGTAAATAGTGAATGCTCATTTTGAGGATATTCCTAGGGTTATGGATGATTTACTGAATTTTTTCTCATAATAGGTTGTGATAATACCCCATTTATGAGATATTTATAAATTGTTATTTACTAAGATGGTGTAATATATGTTGATCATGGACATAGAATAATGGATTTTGAATCAGGTTATGGTAATATTATATTACCACTAGCCAAGGATCTATGATCTATTTTAAAATTTAATTGGAGCCTTTTTGTTTTTGGTGGTCAACAGATTGTCTAGATATCTACTAATGAGGGTGACAGATGAGTTTACCTTGATGACTACCTTTATGTATAGGCATAAGGACATAAAATTCGAGGTTATTTCATTCAGTTTCAATAATACTATAGGTTTCTTCATAAGGCATTATTGTCTATATTTCTTGAGTTATTGGACCAATTCATCATTGTGTTCCTCAGTAATATCTTAATATACTCATAGTCAAGGATGAGCATTCATAGCATCTAATAGTTTTCTTGTAGTTCCATGAATGACACATTTTATTTGTAAGAATATCCACATATACAATCTATACATAATGGGAGAATTTACATTACTTGGTGATGTCTTAATAGGGTGTGGTTGTTGACCCATTAAATTTGGAGGGTGTTTTTCTTTAGAAAAACCCCAAAAAAAAGTACGATTATAGTATTATTGGTTTGTTTTACTATTATATCAGTTTTCTGTCTAAAATTTATAATGATTTACAACATAGATTGCATTTACTAAGAATGACTATGGATTTTTGTACACTAATCAGTCCCAAATTATATTCGGTTACCTAAAAGAGTATTTGGTAGTTCTCTTGTAATTCGGTTTGCAAATAAGTTTAGGTTTTTTTGAGTTCATAATGATGGATTAAGTATTTTATTAGTACATATTTTTATGAATTAGATGGATGTGATCTATTATGGTTATGTAATGTGAAATCCCTATATGTATAACCAATCAACAAATTATCTAGATATAACAACATTTATGTTTATGATGAAGCTTTAGTTTCAATACCTCAAAAGTATGCATTTTAGTGTTCTCAATGACTATAAGATCATGAAATATATAATTTCTGATATGTACTTGAATATTTCCCAATAGATGTCGAGATAGTTTCATCAATATTAGTATTTTGAGATCAATTAATCCATGTTAATGGGTAATATTTCTGGTAATGATATTTATCTATAACTAGACAAGATATTATTCGGAAGACTATTTTCATTTTGATAGATACAGATGAGCCTATAGTGATTCATCATATATGGGGGATTGTAGTAGATAAGGGCTTCCAAAACATATATAATTGGAATAAAAAAATATTTATTAGATAGACGAATCTTAGTGGGGAGAATTATATGTACACGTGATGTGTGACCAATTTGGCCATGTTGGCACTCCGTAGGAATGATTGGAGTATTGATGGAGAATGTTCTTTTTTAATGGGATGATGTTTCATCTATTTTAGGTATACATGGTATTTCTCTGTGAGGTTTATTTACCATGTTTTTTGGTGAATCATGGTTCTTTCATGATGTAACATATCCTAAAGAAACAACATTGGTTGCCTAGTTTGGAATGTTAAGTGGATAGTGGGTTTCTACATGTCTGGTTTATCAAATAGGGAAAGTGAAACACCATGTTTGTGGGTTCAATTGAAGATCATCAGTGTTTACAAGTGGAAATAGGAGTAAATGACAATTGATTGGATCCCTAAGATTCTGTAGGATATCAGATGGTGTAATGTAGTTTGGGTGACTTTAAACTGAATCCTGAAGTCAGCATATCTCAATGAATTATATGGATCAAGTTATGGGGATGTCGTTGTGATATAGTATGTTGATTATGATGTAGGGAATATCATGTTACAGAAAAAACTTCTATTATTTAGATTCTCATTTTTTCTCTATGCTTCGGGGGGGATTAAAATATTCTATTAGATACAAGTTTTTTCCTTAGCAATGTGTTCCACACCCTAACGGATGGGAGATAGGGAAGACTATCCAAATACTGGATTATGTATTGTGAGATTGTGTCCTATACATTGGAAGCTTTTTGGAAATGAATTTTCTTATTTTTAATATTTCATACAATAATACCTTTTACTTATTAGTTGACGTGGATCCATTTGAGCATTGCATTTGTTTCTAGGTTATTCTATATTTAATTTGACAGAGACTGTGTAGTATTATTTTCATTATCATTATTTAGAAAAAATCATGTCTATGAATATATATATTGTATAAGAAAGTATTTTGGTGATATATGACCTTTTTATGGATTATGCTATTTATAGTTGGATGCACCACGTGTTTGAGGATTGATAATAAGTGTTCATGATGGATTCCCATGAATGGGTTTAATGGTGGTTTGGAATGTGGAGTAGGATTTATCCAAGGGTTATAGAGCCTTTTAATGTGTTGGGGAATATTAGAAAGGTGGTGTATATGTTGGAACTCCTTCCATGACATGATAGGATCCCTGACATCTTCCACATGCCCCAATATTGTTCATATCATAATTATGACACCATATTATTTTATACTGAGATTTGGATATCAAATATGGTATTATTTTCATATAGAAACATTTACTAATAAATGATAATCAATAAATTGTACTCCATATATTAACCATACCATTTTATTTCTTGAAAAAGAGGCATGGTGGCCTATAGAAATGTAAATATGTGATTGAAATCTAGAATATTTCCTTGTAGGTGGTGTTATTTTTATTTTTTCATTTCAATGATTTTTTTTCATGAAGGGATGTTATGAACCTTGTAGTTTTATGAGATTTGACTTTTTACAAAAAAAATTATATATGTTATGTAATAAAGTGAATTAATATGGGAAGACCCAGACCTAATTAATACATGTTTTATTTCAAAACATTTTAAAATTGGGTGGGTGCGTGAATGCTTCCAAGAGCGGGTAATATATTGATATAGTGGTAGGATTCATTATTTATTTTTCTTAGGGTTTTTTAGTGATAAAATTAATGAGTTTTTCTCCTTGGGTTATATAGAATACAAAATGGTAGTATGGGAATTATTGGAAAATGAGGAGGTTTAGGGTTACTAAAAGATACTGTAATTGTAGAGGGAGTTTTTTGGTTATTCTAGTGTGGTCTAATTTGTTGGGGGTGTTGAGGTGTAATGACATTCCTTAGATCTGTCAAATGGGGTAGATTTTAAAACCCTCTCTTTATTATGGGTTTGTTTTTAATTCTAAAAGATAATTTTTTACTCTTGTATCTACTTTAATGTTCATCTACTTACAAGAATATTACATTGCATGATTGAGTGTGGGTGGTCTTATAAGTAGTATTGGGGCTTGGGAGGATGGGGAAATAAAATTACTAACGATGGTGGTTCCCTAAAATAATGTATATTTCACAATGTAAGTTTGTTATTAATGTATTATGTGGATCACTAGTACAAGTTTGTGTTAACGAAAGGTGTTTAGTGAAAATAAATTACAGGATGTGACTGTAATTCATAGTGAGTATAAATTCAAGAATACGACACATGAATTTTAGTAGATGTATAAAACATAGGCAACTCACACCAAGAATCTAGACCACTTCTGATTAGGGGAGGTTATTTGAAAACCTATTATGTCAATTCATAATTCAAGATCTGAATGAGGCAGTTTAAAGGATGTTTATAAGAGTGATACATAATCAATTTGTACCATTTAGAATTTTTCTACACTATTTTGGGGGAATCCATGTGTGAAGTTAGATCATCACCCATCCTCTTCCCTATTGTAATGATCGACATGATTTACAGGTTATTTTCATGCCAATATGTGGTGAGTTCCTCAATCTATATACATATGTCTTATCTTTCTATTGTGGGTATCTACAATGATGACATAGTTATGGTTTGGGTTTTTTATGGGATTTGTTATGATTATACCCTCTTATTGCTCATGTTGCAATATTGTTTCTGTAGTGCTATTTTGGATTCTAGTTGGTTTACCATTTCCCTATTTTTTTGAAGTGAATTGAGAATCTTCATTGATGTAGGGAATCCGCATTCTCTCAAAAAAATTCATGTGATGGGATTTCATTATTTTTGTTACATTGAGATGATTACATGGGGAAACATAATAAAGATCATAATTTGGATAATACAAATAAGAAGGAAATTGGAATAAATTACATATGTGACATCATTGATGATATTATTTTTTTATTTTATCCAATTTTTCGAAAATAATAAAAATCAAGGTTGATTACATCATTTCTTATGTAATGCATTCTTAAATTATGAGACCCCAAATGAGATGTTTTTTTGACACCCATAGTGAAAAAGATTATCACATACCTATGGAAAATAAATTTAATTGCAATGGAAATTGGGTTTGTATTTGAATATCCATACTAAATAATGAATTATCATAATGTATGTTCCTAAACATAATTTTCGGAAGTCTCTAAGTGATGAATTTAGTCGTCATGACTATTGGGTTTCCTTATGAGATGTACGATGTAGTATTTTGATTTTGGTGATCAACTAGAATATGATATTTATGGGGATTGTCTTGTGATGGTTGGGATACGTGGGAAGCTATGTTGGAAATTTTTTATGGTTATATAATGAAACATTTTATTATAAATAATGGATGTCCTAGGAATTTTGTTTTTGTTACATGTGTTGTGATAATTGGTGGTTTATGTGAGATAGGTGAGATATTATAAGTTAATAATGTGTTATCGCAGGGTTATCCAAATAAATGCTATAATGAAATGGCATGTGGTTGTAAATGAATAATATGTCTTCAAATATGATTTATGGTAAATTAAATAAATTAACTGAATGATAAAATAATGGGACGTATGAATTAGAAATTAAATAGGTTAGTAAATGGGTATTAGTCTAAAAATGTTAAATATTTAAAATTGTTGAATATTTAATTGTGGTGGGTTTTCAAATATTTTTGTGGGGATTTAATGTTCTAATATATTTCTTGGTTGTATCGGTTGTGTCATATGTTGTATGGTGTACTGGGGTTTGGGTAGAGTGTTCTAGTTTAGTGGTTGTGGACCCATTTTTTTTGGTAATTGTGTGTTAATAATATACCATTAATTTTATGTTATTTAAAAATTTTCCCCCCATTGTTGGATGAATTTACCAACACCCAAAGTATTCATGATTTAGGTCTTTTTCATAAAATTCAGTATAGTGGTGATATGAATGGTTGGTCGTCCTCTTCTTTTTACTCATCCATAAGTAGTTATGAAATGGGTTGGTGTTGGATATTACTAAAAATTGATGTGGTGTGATGTGTATGTCGTATATGGTTGGGTTAAAGCATATCAGGATGATATAAAAGATGTTTATTACATTTATATTAATGATACATTGCTGCTTAGGTTGTGTGATGAAATGTTTCTTAGTGGTGTAGTTCTCTTGAATAGAGATGATATGTGATGGTCTAAGTGATGTGGGATAAGATGTGTTGTCATGATAACAGATTTAAAATCTTAATTCTAGAACTTTTGAGTTAATGTATGTAGTAATGCATCCAAAATCACATCAATGATGGATGGTTGTGTGATGTGATATGTATAGAAGGGAAGGGAGCATAAGACCTTTGATGTTTGGGTGTTAGATTGGTAAATCATTGGTGAAGTATCATCAATAAATATATGATATTTTTTAAAATATATTATATTATATTATGTTTCTTATATATAATTCATTTCAGATTTTTTCATTTATTCATCACATAACACGATACAATGAAAGATGTTTATTGTTATTAAAATCTCTCTTCTCAATTTCAAAATGGAATTACGCTCATATATCCTTATTTTATTCGAATAGGGTGTTAATATATTTATGAGATATGAGGCTCATCTAATAAATCATTATTCACCTCTTATATTTTTTAAACTCATAACCCCTTACCAAAAAATAATAAACCATTATCATCAATGTAAATAAAAAGTGATTTTTTATTTCAAAAATCATATATATACTTTTATAAAATATAATAACATAAAAATACCGCAAATACCTAATTTTCAATAAGTGGTTCTTCTTTCATCCATTAATAATAACATTTTATCTTTGATATTTGTATAAAAATTTAAAAAATTATATAAAAAATAGTATATTTTCATATATCACTTATTTTTCGAACATGACATGTTTTTAATAATGACATACATTCTTTATTCATGCTCACCCCTATATCAAAAACTCTAACATTTTAAATGTTTGTAATTATTCAATAACCATTTGAAATAAAATTTTATAATGTATTATAAATAAATATCACTCGAGTATGAAAGATATTAAAACATTTTTTTCCATTCATTGACATATAAAATTCATATGATTGTTTTACTTTTTGAAACTAAACATTTTCCCTCAAATATATAATCACATAACCATGAAATCATCCTAAATAGTACTATATTTCCTAAAAAATATAATATAAAATAATAAAATCAAAATAATTATATAAGGGTGAAATAATAAATAATAAATTTCAATAATTCTATTCTATGAACAAAAAAATTCCCCTTTTTTGAAAGAAGTCTTCAAATTCACTAAAAAATAATCTCATTTTCGTAACATACAAAATATTAATATTTCAATAATAAAAAATACTAGAATATCTAGTTTATACCTAGTAAATTTATCATTATATTCACCCTTACCTGAACCCTTAGGGTAAAATCACCTATGTAGTTAATACCCATATCTCATAGAAGCAACTGATCACCAGTGAACATCATTATTTTAAACAATTCATTAGAAATGTATCTCTGAATCAAACAAGATTAGTCCTATTTTAGGTCACATGTAGTTGATATAAAATTTCAATTAAAGAAATCATGAGTAAAACTCATATAAATTTTAGTTATTTAAAATTAAAATTTAGTTAGCATTAATGACCCTATGCCATTAGACATTTATTTATATCAAGATAAAATGCTATTATTTCTAATGAATAATTGTTTAAAACTAAAAAATATATAAAATATTGAGATAAATATATTCCTTTAAATTAACAATGGTAAAAGTTATACAAATCCTGACAATGAATAATGGTTGTAATCGTGGGGAAGAAATATAAATCCATATATGAGAAAAGAAATTACTGGACTATGAAAAAATTCCTAAATAACACATACAAAATATTTTGAAAATATTGATTTTTAAAACATTTTAATGGATGTAAAAAATTGTGGAAAATTAAATTTATAACCATTTAAATAATAAGTAATAAAATTATTTAATAAATTTTAAATAAAAATGATGTGGAGGAAATAGGCTTCGAATGAAATAATTTATATATTGTTTTTAAAATTATTATCTTTTTGGATTTAATCACATTTTAAAAAATGATTATAAAGAAGAGAACCTCAAATAGTATTTGAACCAAATAGTATTAGTAATTTAATAATAATATATATCAAAATGGAAATTCATAACCTATACTTAAAATACATCTAGTAAAACTGTTATATTTCTCAGTGGACGAAAATTTTGATAAAAAAAATGTTACCACATCTCTCGAATATCAATGATAATTATTTAAATCATAAATAATAAACATATGATATCTTTTAACATTATTATGAACCTTTTTATGTTTATTATATTAATACAATCTATTTTTTACCTATTATTTATATATTTACTAATATGATTTATTTTATTTTGATTCATTTTAGTACAGTTTGTTAATAAGAAATAAAATTATCTATGTTAACCTATTTAGCAACCTAGATTTTAGGTAATTAGCCTCTTATTTATTTATTTAGATTATAAAATGTAATTGGGTTTTATTTTGAATGGTTTAGAAAAGTAATTATATGTTTTTTGGTATTTTATGGAGTTTAATGGCTAGATCACGATTAGTAGAAATTATGAAACACATCCCAAAAATCATCAAAGTAGAGATAGAGGTTACTAAACTAATACATGGTCAGTTCAATTTTTGATGAAATCATTCCACCAACTTGGTGATACAATGAAAAGTGGAAGAAAGGGTCAAACCAGGGCTGGTGCAAAAATTTTCTTGCTATGTAAGCCTACTGATAGAAGTGTGTTTTGAGGTAGTGGATGATGCATGGTTTGAACATAGGTTTCATAACTGTGGACCAAAAATAAGAAAAATAAAAAATTAGATCCAAATATTATATAACTATCTTGGTTTATTATATTAATCCAAAATTTTCCATAAACTGATCATAAATCAAAATATTCTCCTCTTAATTGTATTGAAGATGCTTCTGTACAATGTGGGAATGATCCAATAGTGAATATGGGTGCACAAAATGGAAAATTCCAGGTACGGTTATTAATATTTGTGTTTTTTGTAATCATTATTATTATTCACTCTCTGAGATTCCAGGATCAAATTTTTTATAGAAAGATCCATGTAGGGTGATCTCAATCATGTTTATTTTTTATTACAAGGATGATTGGGAAAAATATCTATATCGGGTTTTATAGGATATAATCTCTGTTTTTTGGTGTTTTGTGTCATTATTTCTTTTTGAATATGGTTGTGAGGTAGATTTCATCACATTTGACTCAGATTGGTCAAACATTGATGATTTATTTTCAAATTGATTTAATTTTATTAATTTAATTGGATAATTTATGTGAAAAGTTGGAATAAACCATATTTAGTCATGGTTTGTCAAATTGTATAAATTTGTTTTTTGTATAAATCTAATTTGGTGGAATTATTTTAATATTATGATATTGAAATGGTTGTTCAGTTGTGATTTATGTAAAATTGGATGAAATATATATATAATAAAATATATTTTATTTAAAATTGTTAGGAAATAATTATTTTGGCATAGTATTTATTAAAAATTGGTTTTTGTGAGTTCATGCTTTAGATATAAACCTAAATAAGGGGACCATACCAATGGGGTGAAAGGGATATAAACCCTAATAATGGGAATGTTCCATTGGGGAATAATAATATTGGACACATAGTAAATACATATTTCAAAGATGAGGAACCGATAATTTGTATGTAACTATTATCAGAGCATACATCCATGTGTGTTGGTGGACCATGGGACAAGTATGCTGAGTAAATATAATAAATATTTAATGACTTTTTTAGTTTTATTACTGGGAAATGATTTTAGTTTGGAAATTTCTTTATTAACTCATATAAATTATTTTAGATAATGTTTTAAAATTATATAAATGGACTAACATGTACTATCATTATGGCCAGAGTAGGGAAGTCGTTAGGGAAAACCTACTATGTTTTATACCCCCCCTACATTGTAAACATTTTTTAATTTTAAGATATTTTATATCAAGATATAGGAAAAGGTGAGGAACATATTTTTATTAGTGATGTTTCATGATATATTGGACATAGATTGTGGAGTTTGATCATGGTGGTTATTGGGAGTTTCTATATTAGTGTCTTGGATTACTTTATGTGTTGTATGTTTTGGATGCCACAATGTATATTGGGCATGTTTCTATTATTCTCTTTGTTTTTTGATATGGATAATGGAATTTTGTTTGGTTTATTATTTCTATTGGTTATAATTTTATTTCTATTAATTTATAATCATGAATGTTATAATGTATTTTTTTGCTATGGTTATCATGGAGTAGTTGTTTTATTCACAATGGTAAAATCATCCCCCACTTTTTATAAAGAAAATCATATTTATTACTGGTAGTTAATGTCGTGGGGATTTCACCTAATGATAAATAATTTCATTCCTCTTCACAAGACAATGGGTGGGGGGATGTTACAAAGTGTATTGACCTTGTATAGTGATTTTTTTTTAACAAATGATATTTGTTTTTTTGGTTTGGGATTTGACATACAATTTGGTTTTTCCTGTTAGTTTGGATGGTAGAAAATATTAATATTATTGAAAATTAAAATATATTTTATCAATTTGTGAAGATAATATATTTAATATGAACTTCAACATACCATGGAGTTGAGTAAAAGAGTGTTTGGACATACACATAAGAGTTCTAACCACACTTTCAAAGGTTTAGCCTTTTAGAAGAGTATGAGATGAATTATAGAAATGACTTCCCACTTGGTGTGAATATTACATTTTGAGTAATGCACTATTATTTTAGTAAAAAATGTTATTATTTTTATAAATATTGAAAATGAATCTATTAGCAAAGAGTGTGATAGAATTTTTAAAAAATGGCTTGAAAAAAGAAAAATGTTTATTTTTGGATAGCCTTGTAGTGACATGTCTGATGTGAGAAATTTAAAATAAATAAGACATTATTTTCTATAGAGTGAATTAAATGGTTTATTATTTTAGTTATTTAAAATGGAAACGATTATGAATAGAATGAAAGAACAGGAACCAGCTACAAATAATGGTGTAGAAATTGATTCATAGGTGAGCTAAAATCTCGGTCAGAGTATTTCTTAGGTTATATTGCCTCTATATTAGGAAAATGCGTGTATGAACCATGTAATGTGTTTTATTCTATTCATTTACATAAGTAGAATCCACGAACCATTTTAGGGGATTTATAATCAAAAAGGGAATAGATTATAGCTGAAGAGGATGAATGAAATATTCAATTTCCAAATAACACTCGTTGTTCTGAAAGTCCCATTCACTACATACATGTTGGAGGATCATGAATTTCAGTGGTTGATTTTATCAATTTCGGATAAATCACAACAATGAATTACATGGGAGGATTTAAAATAATTTTTCAACAAAAAATTATATCCTCAAAAGTTTAAGATTATATAACAATATAAAAATTTTATATTGAAGAAAGAAAATCTCATAATGGAATTTTATAAAACAAATATTTATGAATTTATTTTACTTCTTGTTTCATGATGAACTCAAATCTACAATTTTGCGAATAGATGATGAGGCCAAATATTCACTCAATGATTTTCATGCATTGTGTAATGGACTATACGGAGATGGTTAATCAAGAAATTTCAGAAGAAAGATATAAAATATGAAATTTGGGTACATGGATGAAGATTATACCTATATAAAATAGAGATAACTCTAATGCCAAGAATAAATGGTAGAGGGAAACATACATCCTACAGAGTTGAATAAATCAGAATCAGATTACTGGAATAGTAATTCTTTCTTATAAACCAAGGAGTAAAATTGGATTTTTTTCAATGCATATCATTTGATCAAATGATGTTGAATTGTATTACATCATTTAGATAATTATATAATTGCAACCAGATGGGAATCATCAGTTATATTACTATAGTGATCTATGGATGCATTTTTGGGAAACATCTTATGTTTCACAAAATTCATATGAATCGATAGGATGAGTGCAGAAAAATAAAATCCATCAATAAAACCTAAATACCAATGTGTATTCATGGAATACTATGTCTCGTTAATTAGTTTAATTTAAAAAGGTAAATATAAACAGAGTGTAGTGGTTTATAAATTTTATGGAGTTGAGAATGTGACTATTGATGATAAATTAGGACAATTATTAGGGATAAGTATAATTATCTTGTTTTTTTATCATTATGACTGGTTTTTTATATGGGTGAATCTCATTAATTTATTTTCTCCCATGTTCTTGATCTTATTTGTTTTTTGGTTCACATGGTTCACTCTATTTTGGAACATCAATATTTTCTTGTTCAAATATAATTTCGAGACATTATATGAAAATAAATTTTCGTAACTATTGATATATCATAATTGAGATAAGATTTATCTATTTATGATTTTTATTTCTATGAAATAATCAAGGTAATGGATTGATTGAAATTGTTTAAACCATAGATTAATTTTTATATCTAAGTGGTTAGATTTATATATGATTTTGGAATCAACCATCTCTTAAATTGAGCCAAAAATATAATGGAAGCTACAAAATGATTTTTGGCCCTAGTAGCTAGAATAATTTCACAATAGATAAAATCATTGACATTGACATAAAAGGATGAGATTGAGAATAATAGTTTTAAAAAAATGATTATCAAATTATGGATGTTTTCTTTGATAATTTCTCAGTGTTTCCACCCACAAGGTAATTGTAGTTTATGATTGATATCTTACACAAGACTATTCCAATATCACAGAAATGTTATTAGGTGGAACTAATAGTATAAATTTAATTTAATGTCCCAATGGATGAGTTGGAAGGAAAATTGTTTATTTAGCCTAGTATTTTTCCTTGGGAAACACTAGTATTGTATGTCAAAATGTCAGATATAACTATTCAAATGTGTATCGATTTTCATAATCATAAAAAACATATGATAAAAACCCATTATCCACTTCCACACATTTAGTATCTATTAGGTCAATTTAGTGGAGACCAATGGTTCATTAAAATTCACATTCAATTAGGATATCACTAATTATGGGTTTAAAAGAGGATTTTCCAAAGACATCTTTCAATGTAAGACACGAACATTACAACCAAGTGGTTATGTCATTTTTTCTATAAAATTATATATTCATATATATGGTATTAATGAATTAGATATATCAAATATATTTTGATTAATTTGTGGTTTTTTGTGTTAATGAGATAATAATGTACTCAAATAAAATTATTGAGCATGAGAAACACTTAAAAATAGTTACAGGAATCATAAATAATAATTATTAGTTTTCCCAACTATCAATGTGTGGTTATTTTATATAATAGTTATGTTTCCTTATCAATGATATCTTTGAAAATTATTTACTGTATCTAAAAAAGGAAAATGCTATAATATCATTATAACCACCAAAGAATATATTTGAGATATAATGTTTCCTTGGTTTGGATGTTGTTACTGATATTTTTTTCAAGCTTTTTATGAACTAGCTTCAACAATGACATCATTTGGAGAGAAATATTTTTATTTAATTGTTATAAATTTTTAATTAAGATTATTCTAGATATTAACATTATCATTATATCAACATCGATCATGATATTTAAAAAACTAGTATAAGGTTATGTATATTATTATGATGCACTAAGATTAGGGTTCTTATGTGTTATAATATAGGAAGAAAATGTTGTTGCTATAGATCATAATAGTTATTATATATTGAAAGAACGTACAAATACTGAATTTAAAATTATCTATTGTTGTCCATGATTTGAATAATTTTCATCACTACCAATTTTATGACATAATTGGGGTGTTTACAGTTTAGATGGGTATGAAACCCATATTCTCACAATGAAATCTAAACAGGAGGAAAAGGAAAATAAATAGATTATCTTCAAATTAATTACATTGACATACTGTATAAACTGATTAATGGAAATTGTTTGTGGATGCATTATGTAGAACTTTTTATAGTCAGTTGGGAGATGTGTCTTCTATTCAATGGTTGCAGATACTAGTGATAGTGGACATGCACATGGAATGTGAATCCAAATATAGGGTTGTGACTTAAATTAAGGATTATTTTATTCATGATTTTTTGGAAATGGTTAAAGAGGAATAAACTAAAAATTAATAATATTTTTCTATGAGTTCAAAACTCAGTGGTTGGAAAAGAATTAAGTGTTGGAAACTAAATGACACTTTGGGTTTGTAGGTTTGAGATCAGATGGATGTACCTTTCGCTTGTTAGAAACGACTTCTTGATCCTTAATACCATGCAAGATCTTATGATCACCCTGGAATATAAATATGTATAAGTCATTTAATGAAAATGATTTGTTTGTTAGAATTAAAATAAATGTGGATGAGTTTTTTTAGATGTCTCACAAGTTTATAGGTTATTATAAATCAACAATGACCAATTTGTATGTTACGATCATTAACTATTCCTATTTGAAAATTTGAGATAATATCTTTCTATTTTTAGATATGTCTCCCAATGATGATTGAGAAACATAATTCATTAATTACATGTTACAACTATGGGAATCCTAGGGTATGATTTTATAATTAGATATCAAATTAATCAAGAAATTAATTTAAATATTATATTAAGAATCCAATAATTATTATTTTCCATGACTCTTATTGAAACCAATTAAATTAATAAACAGGATCCACATTATTTATCAATTCCATTAATCATATGTAACATAAAATTTAATGGCCAATGCACATTACAAAAATTTGATCAACATAAAATTACAACAAACACTAGGTTACAAACATGAATCATTTTTTGATTTTATAAACTAAATAGTTATTAGTTAATTACATTTTTTATATTCTATATAAGATTCAGAAGCTACTCCAAGCATAAGATTGTGCTAATAAAGAATACAACATAGATTTCACAATATATTGAAAATCAGGTGGCACCCATGTATCACAATTATAATTAATGACATCATGAACTTGAGATTGCAACAAAATTCTGTAATACGATTCTATATTATTATTAATGTTCAATTTTGTCCTAAAGGTAAAAATAGAAATCAATTTACAAATGGATGTAAATAAATAGAGAAGAAATGAACCCCAAACCTAAAAAATCCATAAACATATTTCATATATAAATGGACCATGTCATAGATATCTAAAAACCTCTCTTATAATACCAGAATCAATCTGTGGATTCTTCTTTAAATCATTACCATCAAACTACAAAGTAGAACCCATTAGAATTATGGGAGATAAATCTCATTTTTATGGAATGAATAATATGTGAAAAATTAAATTGAATAAGAATAAACTGAAATAAATGATGTTTTAACAGATTTTGGAGAACTAAAGTTCAATGAAATAATCCAATGAATTTATCTGAATCAATGGAATATCAAAACATCAAAGGAGGGATTCGATGGTCCCATAGAATGAGAGAGGGGGTGATATAGGCCGTAGTGATTCTTAGAAACAGGGGAAGGATCACCCTTTCAGGATGTCCCCCATTAGTGATTTTCATTATTAGTATTCCCCTTTCATGTTGTGTAATTCTTGGGGTTATTTATGCCAAAATATGCCGGCCATTACTATTTATCACTAAAAAATAACACATCGTGAACCGGGAATACACAAGATGCAAACCATCCTGTAAAATCGTTCAATATACACAATTTGAATTCTTATTAAATATTTACTTCTTCATATAAACCCCTTAAGACCACATTCAATCCTCCTTCAAGAATAAGGAGCCTTAGAAAAAAAGAAAACAGTGATTATACACGAATTTTATCCCATACAACAGATGTACTAATATTTTTTCAACAACTCGACTTTTTTCAACAGATTTATTCATTATTATTTGATATATGTGGAATATTTTGGATTTCCTTGGTCAATATAGAATTTAAATTCATGATCAATGGAAAATAAAAGTTATATATTATTAAATAAATCTGTATATTATTTCATAATTTTGGGTAATTATATTCCCCAAACTACTTCTTCATCATCGATTTTATGATAACAGTTATATATTCAATTATACCATTAGGATATAATACTAAGTTGGTTCCTAAATATAATTAGGTAAAGAAATATCCTATTTAATTTAATATCATTCCATACATTAAGGATATATTTCAATTAATTCTCTATATAATATTATATTTATTTTTTATTTAATAGAAAATCATTCACTATGAAATTAATAAAATCCACAAACTAGAAGAGGAGGTTATATGAAAATAAACCATAATGATAAATTCTAATGTTAACATTAAAGTATATAAATTCTTCAATAATAGTGTCACATTATATTCTAATGGAAGAATAATGTCAGAATGTCTCAATAGTAATAGAATTATCAATGAAAGTGGAAAATACATAAAAGAAAAGGTGGGTACGAAATAAAATAATGTAATAACTAATTTGAAGTGTGTAAAAATTTTCCATATGTACCATATTTAAGAAAATCAATATTAGTTGTCTTTATTTTAAATTATAAATAATAATACCAATGCCTCTTAATGGGTAGGTTTAGTTAGCAATATTGGAATGGATTAGAGTAATATCAAATTTAATTTTAAACAATATACATTTATTTACACTATATTTATTTTCCAAAAATGATCTTAATATCCATTTTTTTACATTTATAAAATCCACCAAATACCCATATATTGGATTGTGTCTACTTCATCCCATATTTATTACTTATATGGAACATCCAATATCACTAAGTTTATTTTTTGGTGGTTCTTTCCAAATGTAATTTATCCACTATCATCTATTAATATTTTCTTTTAAAAAATGATTGGTTTGGAAAAACCATTTCATTCATGATACCACTTGTTACACTATATTCCTATGTTGAATAAGATTTAATGTCTTGTCTTCTATATTTACATAGACTCATACTATCATTGAAATGATAAATCGTGTGTTTTATAATATATATAAAATCGTCATCATACTAATGAAACATTTTTAAATTGTCCGTATAATAAGAAAAAATCAATTTTGGAATTATTCATATATTAAAAAGTTTCCCATATCATTATGTTTCTCAATTGAAGAATTATTTCCCTATAAAATTAATCATTATTAAACTCAATTACATCATTTGTATGTCATATTCTCTTATAATATTATGAATTATGACCAAAATTGGTCATCATTTATCATTAAAATATATATATATATATGTTATATTTTACCTTTTTAGAAATCCTATAGTCTATAAATATCACGAATAATGTCTCTATCTATATCTCTTCCACCATCAGAATTTTCGACACAATAAATTATGTTTGTTTTTCCTCATTAAACAATCAAAAGTGGTTTATATTTATTGATATAGAACTTGTTTATCCTTGGGTGAATTGTTATTTTTCATGTACTCTATTAACAATATTAAAATTGTATAAATTTATTTCACCCACATGAACATAATTATCATGAAAAATCCTAAAATCCTAAAATTTTCATCAATTATCTCCTTATATTCATTATTTGTAGATTACATCATTGTTATTCATGATTGAAAACATAATAAGTAATTCTATAAAATAGTATTGAATAAAAAATGGGATATATATGGTTTTACTAGAATATAATTCTATCCAAATGATCACATTATAAAATGATGAATAATCACTATAATTTTATGTGGATAAATGAATTTTCTACATAAACATTAATCAAAATATAATTACTATGAATACTTATTGTCAATGTTGTCCTACAAACTATAATACGTATAGATTTTTATTCCAATATAGTGGGAAATATATTACATTTGATTTTTTACATGAGAATATATACAAATGATATGTGTATAATAGTAATTTAGATATTAGAAACACATCAATAAATTAAAAAAATAGATTTTACACTAATAATTAAAAATTAAAATTCATTAATTATGTCCATAAATCTGATTTGAGATTTTATTAATATTTTTACATGTGGAAATGTGAATAATGAGTAATGAGTGGATTTAATAAAATCCTAATAAAGTATATACAAAATATTTTAATGAGTAAAAAATTATGTAATTATATATATATAAAATATAGATAATAAATGATTCCACATTTATTAGTACAAAAACACTATAAAATAATTGCAGGATAATCAAAATAAATAATCACAATATTTAAAGTAAAATATCTATTAATATAGATAGTGTAATGTTTTTGATGTCGTAAACATATCATTAATTATTTATGCCATGAAATAATTTATAAACTATAATAATACTCACATTACACTATACTAGTTATATGATGAGATCTATTAGTCTCTTGATTGGATATAGTACTTTAGGAAACCCATATTATAGAAAAGTATAATATATTCCACAATACACTAAAAAACAATAAGAAATACAGAGAGAGATATTTATTAATGAACAAACCTACAAATAATAGGAATAATATTCTGGTAATGTTTAGATTATTTGATTTTTTTATATAGAACAATGAATTATGTTATATTGTCAAAAAATTTATGTAGTTAATGAAATAAAACCGATTTATATGTTATTTAAACTGATATCTATGATGAAATTTTTTATCCACAATGTTTTGATAGATACACTTCTAGGGAGATGAATGTGGAATAATAGTTATAGGGTATTTGTAATGATAAAATGATTTATGAGTTTAAAACATTTTATACATTTATTTAAAATGGTCGGATTGAAGGTAATTTATAGATAAAACCCCTATAAAATTACAACTATGTATTGAAATATATATTTGAATCATTTTTGATATAAATTTTTATATAGTGAAGCCATAATCACAGTATACATTGATCAAAATGATGAATAACATCACAAACAATGTTTAATAAACATTTAACCTAATAGTTGATGCATTTATCACATATACATTATAATATATTGAACCCCCCTCCATATAAAGAAAATTTATCCATAATAAAAAATACATAGATGACTTATCTATTATATATTGTGTTCGAACATTTTTTTTATTTTATGAGGAATTTTTGCATTCCCATTTCTTATCAATGATGTATAATGTGTTTAAATTTAGTTTTTATACGAATATGAACTCTTTGGGATAATATATAAATATCTATAAGGAAATATACTAGAATATTATTTTATAATGATAAAATTGTAAATCAATTTGCTTATAAAAATAAATTACAAAGAGGTTGATCAAATAACCATACCACTATTGAGGTTCTCATCCTAGAGTAGCCCCATTAATCAAAAAAAATACAAGATGAAGATAGTGAAATGGGAGACAAACCATGATAGATATTAAATGATAAAACAACAAATATTATATTGTACAAATGAATATATTGGATGGTATTTATTGTTTTGGAGAGTGTAATTTAAATTAAACAATGTATACATTAATTTATTTTAAAATTATCATAAGAGAACCAAAACAACTACTATGTGTCCTAATTTATATTAATGGTCCATTATATTATTTAGTACACAAATTTTTGAAGAAAAACAATATTGAGTTATTTTATATTTTCCCACATACATATGACTTTTTTATATTATATTATATAATATTTAATAAAATTTTATAGTAGAATTCCAATTTTATAAGAAATTATTAATTTCCAAATTTTATATATCCAACATCAAATTTATAAATATTCCACAATTTTTTTTCAAATTCATTCTCCAATAAAGAAAATTATGTTTCGCAATATGGTTTTCCATTTAATGAAATTGACGTAGAATAAAAACATCTATTTTATTTATATTACAAATTTATCATTTTTCTACGAAACCATATGAAAAATAATACCTTATTAAAAAAATCACTAAGGGTAAGGTGGGTAATGATTGTACATTCATAACAAGGTTTATATAATTGTGATGTGGTAGTGATTTCATCTAACTTGAACATTTCATATTGAAAATTCATCTTGATTCATAATTATTGAGCTTCATATTTGGCGTAATCCAGTGTGAACCAACCTGATTTAACATATGTAGAACATTATGATTAACATGATTAAACATATAAATTTGTGCTATTATTGTAAAATATTTAACATTACTCTTAAATTTATGATTTTTATTAACATTAATAAACAAAGATTAATATAGTATCATTATGAAAGATATTTAACTAACTATAATAACAGTCAATATTTATATAATGACTAAATTTAAAATCAACACATATAAATTCTCTCTTATATGTTTAGAATATGATAAATAAAATATTTTTTTACCCAATATGTTTACCTCATTGATTGTTCATTTTTATTATATAGTAGATGATATATTCATCATGATAATTTTATAAAACAATAATGGGGTCATCCATAGGATATTCAAATTATTAATTTCTGTTAATATTGATCAAAATTAATTTCTATGTTTGATTTTTCATGAATAATTTTTTAAATTTTTATTTATTTCTCTATTTTATCGTCTATTAAATTATTAATATTCTTCCATAATCAATATATATATAGTTTCCATAAATACCGTATGTTTTTTATAAAAAATTATTAATACAGACTATATATTTCATCTTTTGAACAATGTCCAGGACATCTCACAATAGGGATTATTATACACTCTAAGTCTTAGAAATAGTGAGGTTTTTGTATACACAACAACATATTCATCATACATTAAATAATGTCTGAAAATATATTCAATTTTTTTAATTTAATATATATTTAGTTTATTATCATATTGATCCATGACACTATAACATTTTTTTTACTATTCTCTCAATGCTGAAACATAAAATTTAATGTCATTTTTCCCTAAAAAAAATAAATTTCAATTTTGGTTTATTATATACCATTATCTGAGCATAGAGTATTTAATGATATAATGGATTCACCTTAATAATTCTATTAAATAATTTTGTTACATTACAACACATAATACATTTTAATTCCCTCAAATTTTATATATTTATTTTCTTAGAAATAAGCTACAAATTTTCAAGACCTTACATTATATGTTCCCTCGAGTCTAGATGAATCATAATCACCTAGAAATTATATTAGAGTATATAAATAAGATTAATGAAACTGTGATAAATTATTTATATATTTTATATTTAATGAAAATCTATAGATTTAGTGATTATATATATGTTGTAATTTTTTAAAAATGTTATTTTAGGATTCAAAAATATTTTTCCATTAAATGTTTTAAATTTTAATTTTTAAAATTATATTGTTAATTTATAACTCATTTATAAGATCTATTTAATAATGAAATATCATTTTTAAATTCATAATATCATGATTTTCCTATGGTAAATTATCAGAATTTTTTGAAATGAATAATTATCAGTAAATATTAAAAAATACAAACTTTTTAAAAGATATCATTAATTTTCAAGTAGAATATAAATAATACATTTTTGTTTCAATATAATATATCATTAATATAGTTTAATTATAAATAATATAATTAATTATATAGGAGTAATTTTAATATTTTATTATTTATATGTTCATTTTTGGGCTTAAAAACACATATTGTATAAAACTATTTTTATGAGAAAGATTCTTTTTTATATTAAAAAATTAAATTTGATTCTATTGATGAATAATTTTATTGAAACATACTCATAATATATTTAATAATATATTTTATCAATTATATAACAGTTTTGAGAAGGCAACATATAATGGAAAACTCAATTTAATGATTCAAATTATATTCACCTTCAAACAGTTATGTAGTGGTTTAAGTGATTATTTTTCAAAATAATTCATCCACATATAGAAATTTAAATATTTAAAATACATTCCATGTTTTTAATCAAAATAATTAATAAAATTCAATAAGGTCTAAATGATATATGTTCATCATTAATTATAAAAATAATAAAATGTTGTAACATCAATAATGGTTTAAATGAATTACTTGGGTGTTTAACTAGTAGATAAGCCTAATATTGACAATAAATCATGTAAATTACAAATATTATGGACATATATCAACACTATATCACATTAAATGTAAATATTATAAAATATAAAACTTTATTATTGTCTATTATTTTATTTGGTTTATATCATTTAAAATAGTACAATTGTGGCTTCTCTATCTGTTATAAACTGATACCACTTATCTTCCCTTGTCCACCCTAAATAAGCCTTCAATATAGAAAAATACCTAACATTGTACCATCATAAAATCCACCCCATCATCATATAAGTATTTTATTATTCATTTTTCCATCCATTCAAGGCTAATGGTGTATGCCAAATGAGGTTTCTTAATGAAAATTTACAACACTTAACAGAGAACATTAAATTTTGTTTCCTTATACCAAGTATAAATATATGAAATTAATTATAAAAAACTATTTAATGTAAATTATAACAATTGATATTTATTAGGTTGATTTAACATTATATTTTATCATCTTTCCCATCAAATTTAAATTCTTATACGTCCATCACGCATACATGTGGACTACTGTATGCACATAATGACATGGATCATTTTACATCCTCATAAGTCTTGGTTGGTAATCCTGATGAATTTAATATATATATATATAGAGAGAGAGATATATATATATATTTTATTTGTTAAAAATATATTATTATATATATATAATATATTTTTTAACATTTTATCTTTCAATCTATTGAAAAACCATAAACTTGATAATGTGTATTTATTGACTATCACATTAACAAAGAGATGTGAACCATTTTTCATTTCAATTTTAAATGTATTATATTAAATATATATGAAATTTTCTATATATTATTTATTTTTGATAATTAAATTATTTTTCACCTTTTATTATTTCCAACCGTTGATTTGTGGAAACATCATTCATACGTATGTACGTATTGTCTTCGCTACAAAATGGGGAAAGTCCTTTTTCATCAATGGTTTATATAATTGAATATAATTATTTAAATAAACTATAAATATTATATAAATTTAAATATTTTTTTCAAATTATGATTACTCTATAATCTTGTAATAAGTATATAAACAGTTAAATTGAAACATGTATAAAACATGGATTGGTTTTCACATGAATATACAACTTAAGAATTTTTATTTATTATAAGGTTAATTATAAATTACAAGGTAATAGTACATAGTAATTTAGTAATTATAATTTTTTTAATTTTGTAAATAATATTAATCTACCAAAATTGTACTATAGAATATAATGTGTATGACAGAAAAATAGAGATAAGGTTAGATTTTTTTAAATGCCATTTTAATTGGAATTATTTATTATTGAATTTCCATTGACAAATTTACTTGATCCTAAATAGAATAAGAAATTTATTTTCTAATCATCAATATATAACATAAATTATACTGTTTCAGTACAATTTTAATATCATATCCACTCATTTTTTTCCTAATTTTTTTATGAAAATATGACCTCATTTCACCTCCTTCAGTTGAAAAACCTTTTCTTCCAAATCAATTTCATCTAAAATAATATCAATTAATTTTTCCGACTATTATTATCATTTTATTAAAATTATTTTTTAGGAATGTTAGGTTGTTTGATTATTTTAATAAAAATTATTTCCATTTTTTTAACTAGGTAATTTTTAAATAAGGTGAAAAACTAATATTTGATTTTGCGATCATGAAATTATTATAATTTAATAGAATCATGAACAATTAATGAATTGAATATTCATCAAAAAGCACAATATTTTTAAGTAAAATAATTTCATTAATATTTTTAAAATATTATGATTTTAAATAATCTAATTGATATTTAATATTTTAATTTATTCATGATATATTCCAATGATCTATTAAAAGAAATATTTCCTATGATTATATCCATTGATGATAATTATAAATTTATAGGTATTTATATCAATGAACACATCGTCATTCTTTCTTGTTATGATTTTTGATTATGATAATTAGATGTTTATGATACCTTTTTATTTCCAACTAGTTATTCTATAATGATATTATAATAGTTTTATATTCTTCGTAAATTTAAATAAATTGTTTATTATTATGTGAGGGTTGAGTCCTCCATATACCTCCAATACATTTTTTGTGATATTTACGTCTCATTATATGGTTATTATAAAAAAGAAAATAAAATGAAATATATATTTTTCAAATTTTTATGACTCAATATGATAGTTGTATGGATTTACTCAAATTATTATGACTTCACATGACTATAAATATCATTTTTCACATATTGATATGTGTGAATTATTTTATTTTATCATTTCTCACAAGATTATTCTGAGAAAATATTATGAACATTATTATCTGTATGATTTTTATTTTCAATGATTATGATTTCACAATCTATTTTACACCTCTTATACATTTATTATTTCTTTAATACTATTTTTTATTATGTTTCTAGATATAAATTGTTTTTGATGATTATGATATTTATTTTATTGGGTGTTAATATTTATGTTGATTATATGAACGTGATTATTTTATCATACATTACTGATGATATTATTAATTATTATTATGAATATATCTAAGGTTTACCCATAATTAGCATATGAGATCACCTTTTCTTATTTCCCCATGTTTTTTTAAGATTAATTATTGACCTAGATATGTATTGACAGTAAACAATGATGAAAATGATGACATGTATTGTAGATAAATATTATATTCATTTATCAATATCCAATTACACAAAACAATTATTTTTATTATGAATATTTATTTGGGATATATATTGAATATTCAATAAAAATATATAATATCTAGGTATTTTATGCTTGTTTCATTATAGATGGAATATATGAATACTTTTGTAATTTTTTTATATTAGGTTATGTGATATATAATGATAGATTTCAAAAAACAATTTCTCTACTAGTTGTAAAATACGTAATATCCAAATTGTTATAGGATGATAATTCTGTCACAATATAATGTAAATTTAGATTGATTTTTAGGAATATAATATTTATCACTCTTATTAATTGATATTTTTTATTACTCTATGTATTTTATTTTAGTCAATGGATTGAAATATAAGGATTCACGAGGAACATAAATGACATGTCCAATTTATTGTCAATTATCTAAATAATCCATATGTATTTTGAGGTAAAATGTAATATTTGTGACTATTCCCACTCAATTCACTCATTTTATTAGAAATAAATACAATCATGGTGAGATTGTGAATGAAAAAAGAATTTAGTATCATTCTATTAATAATTTTATGTGACAACATCCACTCACCTTTTATGGGTCAAATGGTTTACTTGTTATTATAATATTGATAATTATGATAAAAATTATATTTTATTTTCATTAGTGCTCAGGGCATGATAATTTTCTCTTAATAATATTTCTCTGGGATGTTAGTGATGATAAATAGTGGGGTCCTATAAGAACATGAGTCAAAATGATGAAATAACATCAATTGATTGGGAGGTGTACCTGATAATTTTTATGAATAAAAAAATTCCTAAAAAACCATTTTATGATAGAATGTTACTATCTAGAGTCACAATAGAATGAAAAATTAAAATAAATTATTCGTACACCATTAGATTTATAATCAAACATAGAAGTAATATTTATTGATACCCTAGTGGCCCAAAAATTAAAATTTCAAAAGAGATAACCATATATGTATTTGGTAAATATGTATAAATTTTTCCATTTAATACGAATATTTATATATAAATTCAGAACAATAGTTAAGCCTCCAAATTTTGAAGCCTAAAAGGAAAATAAAATATAGATTAAAATGTTTAATATGAAGGAAAAGTAGATATTCCAATCACCCAGATGCTAATTAAGTTTATTAAATCACTCCACATGCTATTTTAGTGTTTCTAGAGAATGTATTTATTTTTATAATTATGCTGTTGTTGATAGTGAGTGTCGAAATTGGATGAAAATTTAAGAATATTCAATTGAATGTAATTGGATTCAATAAAATAATTACCAATATTTCATATGTAAGGATAATGGGATTTATAAGAAACTATTACCTAATTCAAGAGATAATTAGGAATTTACGATTCACCCACCCCCAAGATAATTGAATTAGGAATAGCCTTTTATATCACTACATTTATTGTTTGGTGAACAACATCATTATCACTAAAATTATCAAGCACTCTAAAACCAAATTTTTTTCATCATAACTAGGATCTAAACAACCATTATATTTGATGAATTTTCCAACTACATCTCATAAAAATATCAATGATATGAAATTGAGTTAGAAGTAAAACCCATAATTTAATGATGATCACGTATCAATTCTTTATCACCTATCCAATATATGTTTGAATGAATTCAATTCATAAAAATATTTTAATTATTCGTATTGATACATTTTATGTAAATTTAGGAATCTATTTGTTCTGTATATATATATATTCATATGCAATTTCCACTTAAATAATGACTTTTGTTATATTTTGAATGAATTTATGTTTTTCTATCAATTTGATGATGAGTGAAAATATCCCATGAAAATTACATCCAATGTATGTGTTATAAAAACTAATTAGATGTGATATAATTTCTCCAGGGCGTATAGATTCCAATTTGAATAAATTATTATCATTATATATTATTCTATTTAATATTCAATTTGAATACCTTATCTTACATAAAATCATAATGTTTGTTTTCAATAGACCTCATAACTAGAGTTATTTTAATTTTTGAAAATTTGTTTTGTATGTATCCCACCGGGTTATTGGAATTGAAGAACCAAATCTTGGGGAATATAGATAATGTATTGATCCATCCTATTGATTCACAATGGGATTTTCTTATATTTTTTTCTATAAGAATGATGTACCAATGATCATTTGTATTTATAATCGATAAACTAAATAGATCACTTTGAAGAACATGTAAACACTGTGACATTTTTATTACTGGTTTGATTAGTAACATAGAGCATAATAATTTCCTTATATTTACCATCATTTGGATATATAAAATTGAGGGTCAGGATGTTTGATAAAATCATGAAATCCTTTTGTATAAGGTATGATCATTATGAATTTATATTAATTTCATTTGGACATACTAATTCCTCTACAATATTAATGTATTTAATGATTTTATGCATTATAGATTACATTGATTGTTATATTGTTTATAGATGATATGATTTTATATTATAAGATAATGGAAAATTATATATATCATTTTATTATCTAAAAAAACATTCATTGTATTCTAATTACAGTATGTTTGTATCTAGTTTACATGATTTCTCATTCTATGGTCATATAATATCTAGCAAGGTAATATATTTGAATCCTTCATTGATGGAAGTTATTGAAAACTGGACTAAACCAACCATGGTAAATGATATTTATAGTTTACATTAGATGGATAGATTAGATAAATTCATTCTAATGCAATTATCATGGCTATATAATCCCATAAGAATAACTAAATGCAATTAATATAATTTCTTATTGGTAGAAAAATCTGACGAAAATTTAATGGAGTTGAAAATAATGATGCTTATTGATCCTTTTGTTACACTACCCTACATTGAATAAATTTTATTAATATATTCTGATAAATTAATGAAGGGAGTGAGAGGAATTCACATAAATAATGATATGGTGATACAATTTTCATAATACCAATTGAAAATACTTGGGAAAATTACCTTACATGTGATTTAGAATTGGATGTGTTTGTTCTCGTATTAATTAAATAGTGAGATTAACATTTTAGTCAATAAGGTGATATATATTCTGATCATAAAAAATTATCTGTATATTCACATAAATAACATGAATAAGTTTAATGGATATGGTTGGAATTTTTCAATTATTAAAAGTATTCATATACTACCACCATGTGACGGCGAGAACGGTTGATGATGTAGAATATTGGAAAGACCATTCTTGTTTATCATTGAATTGTATTAATGGAGATCGATTATAGGGTCATTTTCTGATGTATAGTCCTGAAATTGTAAGTAATGGTTACAAATAGTATCATTCCTAGATGAATTTTCAACTATCCATCCATGTAAGGATCATAAAGTCATAAAAGGATGATAGAGATATGTGAAATTGGGTGAGAATTATTCATGAGTTCAACAATGAATATGATAGAATAGTACGGTTCATCAGTAGATTTTGTGTACCATAAATACTTTATCTTAATAATGATTTGATGGGAGAATATCATAGTTCATCATTCCCCATTTATCCTGCATAAACGGTGTAACAATCAAGGTAAATGTATTTTTTCATTTTGGAATTAAATAGTAAAATTTATTTACAATGAATAATAAAATAAGTGGTATTAGTATAAAATAATAAATCTATAAAAATAAAATAATTACCTATATTATTAATGTTTAAATTAAATTTATATATCTTATAAATGAAAGTATGCTATATTTATTTCATATAATATGTAAATAAATGTTTTTCAAAATATTATTTAAGTGTTGGTATTTTTGTCACACATAAATTTTTCTCTAAAATTTTATAATTAATTTAAGTATTTAAAAGAAAATATATCATTATAAAAATATTTAATAAATTAATATTTTTCTATCTTATGAATATAAGATAATTTAATGGGTCCTTAATAAAAAATTTTAGGTGTTATAAAATCAATTATATTTTTAAAATTGGTATTTTTAAAATAAATGACGATTTTAGTTAAAAATTAAGATTCTCTTACTATGAATATTATTTCTATAAATTTCAGTTATTTTTAAATTCTACAAATTAATAAATGGATATGGGGATTCTTTTTATTTTTAAAAAAAGTTGAATATTGGGGAATAATAAAATACGATAATTTAGAGTATTTAAAAACAAAAGATTTATTTAGTCATTGATAATGTATGGATTAAGTAAGACCATAATATTGAACAATCCTTTAGTATTGTAATATATTTAGTCATAATTCTCAATATATTCTTAGTCTTCTTCCATAATATTAAATTTATACATAAAATAATTATAAAACACCTCTCTCTTCCACTTTAAATACCACCATCACCACCTCTTATCCTCACACATAAAATAATAGTATATTTTTTAATTTCTAAAAAATTCAGTCAATGCAAAATCCCCACATCCAGGACCTTATTATCCTACCATATTTCCAAATCCAAGGGCCTTGGTATGGTTTTTAAGGATGAGAATTCAAGAGGTAAAATCCTCATTTTTTCATTTTTCAAATTAATTTTATTTATTATTATCTCTTCACACAAAATATCAATGTGCAATAAAATTCATGTTATAATATATATACTATAATTCTATAATTTTTATATTATAATTTCAACATCAAACTCCTTCCATACATCCTTTTATTCTAAAAAGGTTAAAATTACATTTGTTTTGTTGATTTATCATCATCGTGGATGATACACATTCATTTTTCATTATCACCGATAAGGATATTAATAATAAAATTATTACGGTCATAGAATATATTAATATATTTATTATATGTTATATAATGTACTGGAACAAATATATAATCATGATATGAAATAAAATTATTTTAGTTCATGATGGTTGTAAAATCTTCTAAAATAAAATTAATCATTATCATTAACATTTTTTCTAATGAATCATCTTCACATTAGAAAAAAATTATATATGGTATAATTTTAAATTATGGAGTAATATTGACACTATTAAATTTCACATCTGGATTTTTTCCCATTCAATAATAAAATTCATTAGGAATAATCCTTCAAAATAATGAAATAAATTCCCCTAAAATAATGAATATAACTGATTAAAATTAATAAATGGGGGGGAAGGTTCTATTAAAAGATTATATAAGGAATTATAAATTTTAAAACATTACATAATTATATTCAAAACACTATTTATAACATTAAAATTGAGTTTTTAATTGGTTTTAAATAAGATAAACCCATTGTATGTGACTTTTCTTTAAAAATCCTCTCTAAAATTTCTGTATTTACAAATTTTGAAAGGTATTATTTTTTGAAAGTTTTATTATTTTATTATTAGTTTATATTTCATGGAAATTTTTTATGATGAATGGTGGGACAAATATCTACCTTTAGTGCATTGGGTATGTTTATGTTGGATATTGACCATAATGGTTATTACAAGAGTTACAATAAGGGTTACAACATAAGGTAGTCATGAGGGTTTCGTAAAAAATATAATGTGAGGGTTATATTGTAAGGTAGAGAAGATGTTTAAAAATCATAATTTAGTTGTTAGGTTAAAATTTTTAAGAAATAAATTCTAAAAGTTACATAAAAATTTTATTTATGATTTCTATTTTTTTAAACCATTTTTTTCATAGAGTACGAATATGATACATTATGTGGGAGAAGTGTGTCATTGTAAAAATGACTAATATGTTTATAAGAATTCATGAAAAAATTACTTACTTAATTTTTTATATCTTAATGATATTTTTTTCCTCATCCCTTACTTCAATATGATTTTCAAATGGTATAAGGATGGGTAAGCGAAAAAGAGAAGTCTAGATGAATGTAGGGAAGCTAATTTCCATGTTTTAGTAAAATATTTTTTATAAGAAATGGTTACTATTTTAGTATTACTCAAATTATATTCTTATTGTTTAATATGTATGAATTATTTAATAATTTATTAAAACACTCTACTGAAATGATATTTGGGGATAAAAGAATGTGAATTCTATGTGAATTCATTAGACTATTAAATTTGTAAGACATGCCCTTATAGTTTGTATTAAAGAAATGTTATGACAACTTGAGGGGTTATGATAATGTTAATATATTACCATATTTTATTTTTTACGTATCATTATGTTGAAATGATATAGTATATAATTATTAACATGTTTATTCATTTAATATATCTATGTTCAGAATGGTTTTCTGCAAGAGAAAAAGGGAAGATGTAGTGGGAAGACACTAAGAAGAATATATATTTTTGAATCTGAAAACTACAATGGTTTGAATTTAAAATAAGTATGATGGGACAATAAAGGATTAGTTAAATCATGATACAAATGTAGAAGGAACATAGGAATGATAACAACTCGATCTACAATAATGGAACATGATTATAGAGGATCCTTTTGTAGGAAAACATCCACATACTCTTAGTGGATATTTTGATCATATGGTGACTGAAGGGTGGATTAAATACATTTAGATTATATTAGATGACATGGTTTGTTTGGATAATCAATGTGTTAGTCTTTATGATTAACATTTTTAAGTTGAATCCAACTAGTGGTTGTCGTTGGTCAAGAATATCAAAGATTACAAGGAGATTTATTCCTTAGAATATGATGAATTTATGATTCCTTCCCTCAAAAAATATTTTAATATGCTTCTTTGACTTAGAATTGAAAATCCTTTACATAAATTGAAAAATAATGAGGATGATTTAATGTTATTATAAAGAAAAATTCAGTCATTTTCCATGTAAAACACAAATTTTATTTGGGTCCTTGAAAAAAAATCAAATAGATTTAAACACAATTGATGTGAAGATATCAACGGTAATTGGAATCACATGAATTCAAAAATTATGACAAAAATATTCTATGATATGAGAGCGTACAAGTGGAGTTTTCTCATGCTTATGTGTACATTGAAAACAAGCCGAAAGAAAGGTCTAGATATAATTTTTTTGTAAGATTCAATCAGACAAATTTGAAGATATGAAAGTCAAGTTTTATGTTTTTTGGAATGTGTGGAAAAATCAAACCTTATTGAATGCCTTATAATATTTAAGAAGTGTTTCCAATTTTTTTTGTTTTGAAATATGCCTCATGATAGCATTGAAAAATAACATAGTGATGGGTTTTTTAATTCTGATATGAATATTGAAAAGTCTTATATGTGTGTTGAGATGGGGAATAATTCAAATACATATCCAATGAATGATTGGAATTTTGGAATGATACCAGATAATAATAAGAAATGTGTATTAAAATACTTTTTTTTATACAGGATACACAAATTTCATTATTTCTAAATGATTTTATTGTAAATTATAAATTTCACATTATGAAATAAATTCAGATATTATGGAAAAAAACCTGGTGGATATTATCATGACTTGACTTCACCAAGGTGAGGGAAAGGACATCAGATTTTCCAGAACCTTCTTTCTTTATGTTTAAGGAGAGATAATGATACCCAAGACCCGCCATCAATAGGTCCTGAAGAGGTGACTAGCCCAAAGGGTACCGAATGACATTCAAAATGGAAGAAATTACCATTTTTTTAGTTGGATCGGGATATATGATAGTAAGTCCCAAAAAACACCAAAATAATATGTAAAAGTAAAGCCCAAAAAATATGTTTCCCATATGGTTGTTTCAAATAATATGTTCTACAATACAAGGAGACTCACAAGGTAAATACCAATGAAATGAAAACAACAATAGTAATTGTCTTAATGTCTTAAGTAGTACAGTATTGCACGGTCCATGAAGTCCTCTAGGAAACCTGAAAGCAATTCTATATATGTTGGGTCAGTATGAAAATATAATCATTAGGGAATATCAAAAGCTAACATGAAAAAGTTGGGAGGCATTCTAATGCACCATGAGAAAAGAAGATAACCAAGAACCTAATAATAAATCTATCCACTATAACCTCACCACGGAACACTCCTCAATTAAAACATATAATGCAATGTAATAGTAATAACTCATCGATGTTTTGGTACATCACACCAATTTCCAACAAGTTATTAATGACATCAGACATATCAGACCTTCCCCACCATTTTTCCCACATTCTCAATACAATACCCCACCCCTACACACCTAGGCTACCACAAAACCTCACCTCGCCCGCAAACAACTAAGCTAGAACAACTACCGCCACATTCGAAGACACCTGGGCCCAAAGAAAAACTTCCACTCTTGAAGACACCTTGGCTTCATCCCAAAAAAACTGAAAAAATAACCTACCCTCACACACGAGGTCCAACCACCATAACATACCCTAACTGAGGATTCATGGGCTATAATGGACCTCAGTCCGTCACAGTCTACCTGAATAGTATTGGGCTACTCGAGGAAAGGAGCATAAAAGGTGATAGAAACCATCCACTCGTATGAGTGTTGGAAAAAACACCCTCCCCCATTTAAATGGGGGTGTTCAACATGAGGTTCTCAACTTGGTTAGGGTGAAAATAAGAAACATAAGAACTAAAATACACATATAGGTAAGAAAGAAATCATCCCAACCTAGGGTTTCCAATACCAGCATACACACAAACACCCTCATTACTATTCATTCAAAAAAATCACACCGCCCATAGCCAATTCACTACTCATTTCCAGAAAACAATTTCCCATTGAACTAGTTATGGTCATCACATTTAGTGGTTCTATTTTAGACAATTCTTCACAACATGGAAGCTAATAGGGATAACCACAATACAAGGAAGGAAAAACAACTAAGTAGCAGATTAAGTGTTCACACCCATTTATCTTGTAATGTCACAACAACAAAATGGATCTGTTAGATCCCTCAAAGTATTGGAACCAAACCAACGGCACAATATGGCCCCACATGGCACTAGATCCACAAACCAATATATTGAAAACAATAGGGGATCACATCCCTATCCATGTCACCCCATAAGTATCAAGAAAAACAACCACACATATTACCAAGATAGGGAAAGAGAGTTTACATATTCAAACACCTCTTTTATTAGTTTTCATTCATCCATTTGGTAACTGGTGTTACCACACAATGATTTTTATTCATTGGGAATCCATTTAATAAACCAGGTTTACGTGATTAACCAATTTTCATGTTACATCCATTCAATCTTATAATTAACTATAAAAACAAAGGATCATTAGATCACCAGGTAGGACCACAAACGACCATGATTTTCCGAGGACATAAGACCATAAAACCCACAACATATAATCAAGGATAAAAGAGTACAATAGAAACATCAACTCAACCCTTCATTTTTTACTATAGATTGTTTTTTATCTTTATTAATGATTATTTTCTCCCATCACATTAGGAACATTATCATTCCATCCATGTATGATACACAGTAAAGAGTAGTGAAGGAGGAACCATACTTGGATGATCAATGATAGAAGTTTTTCTACACTCACAATGAACTGGTTATGAACGGCTTGCAAAAGAGGAACATTGGGGACTCTAAGACTGAGTAAAAATGATCTAGGATTGGTCTACCAATTTCCTCAGGGAGGGTGATCCAAAAACACTAATGAGAAGATGTAAAAGATACCATCCCCAAATTAGATGAATTCCCTTGCGATAAAAGGTTTCGATCCTCGAGTTACGAGATTTCAAAATCATGAAAAAATTTAAAGTCGGATCGTGGATTTGAAAAACAGTTGGGTGGTTACACATAATATATTTAATTTCTATTCAATTTTTCTCATTGTAGATGTTTTCATAACAGCTTTTTGTTAAAATGTTTTTTTAATTAGATTAAAACACACAATTGGGGATGAACTGGAATGTATGGGTAATGGTGTGATACCGAGGTAAAATCCCACACGTTTTGGCAAGTCAAGGTTATCCCTAATCTTGGGGGATTTTAAAAAAATATTTCTGGGATATTAATGGAATTTAATGGGTAATTTATAATACTCTTACATCAAAAGATACGATGTAGGGGCAGAACCGGGAAATCGTGGGAAACTAGAAAAAGGAAATGGAAAAACGGGATGACCCGATGCCACTGTAACCTGAGACACCACAATTGTTGCCACCGTTTTAGTGGGAGACTGTGAAAGTGCGACTGTGGTAGTGCCATTCGTCCAGTCAGACACCATAAACTGGTTCCACCGGTTCAGTGTTTGACCATGAAGGTGCCACCAGTTTGGTGAGACACCGAAATTAGTGCCACCAGGACTAGTGCCACTATAATGGTTGAACGTTTGGTGGAACCTTTTTTTAAAGTAATTGACCAAGAGGGTCTAGGACATTACCTCAGGTACCATTGAAAATATTCTATTCCTTGATAATTGAATGATAAATACGATGAAAAGAGAGGGGTCCGAACAAAAACCTCGAAAATACCTCTTAGGAGTAACCTCATCGACATCTAGGAACATATAACCCTCATGAATCCACACAAACATATAAAGGTGTCACTGTCCAAACATATGGATTTGGGAGTCTTTTCCCCAATGTCATGATACTTTCCTCATTGGGTGTCACTAACTCGCCCGCACTGGTATGTTCTCATTCATGCTAATGCGTCTTTATTTGGGATTAGGTCCTCCCTTCCCCACATTCCAGATGCTTCACATAGAATCAGATATCAGGGAAAATTACACATGCATATTAAACAAGGATAAGCACTACATTATGAAAAGGTACGAAAAAAACATAAGAAAACTCAAAACAGCTCTGGGTACTAGAAGTTCTACTGTGCCACTTATTTCTAGGTACTATCTTCAAGAACACCATGCCTCCATAACACATTAACAAACGTAATGGTTCATCCACAAAGAACCATCTCTTCAATACCGTAAATCCTCAATGGTCGCTATATGAACATCGCATCATCCTTAATATCAGACATTACCCAGTCGAGCATGTGTGAATCATCATGTATATATTGACGGAGTTGAGATCCATGGAAGAAACTGTGCATTATCAGTAGAGGTGGTGGTAGTGCTAGCTGATATGCCACATCACTGACCCAGCGAAACACTTTTAATGGTCCGACAAACCTAAGAGAAAGCTTCCCCCCCTTCGCAAACCTCTGTTTCCCATGCTGCTATGAGACATTAAAGAACATGTGGTCCTCAACCTAAATCTCCAAGGGTCTCTTCCTATTGTCGGCATACAACTTCTTCCGGCCCTGGGATACCTTAATCCTCTCTCATATAAGCTGAACCATATTCATCGTGATGTAAACCACATCAGGGCCAAAAACACATGATATACATCCTCTACCTATCACACGGGTGAGCGACACAGACTCTTGTACAATGCTTCGAATGGACCCATGCAAATGGTAGATTGATAGTTACTTTTTAATGAATACACTTCCAGAGACGATTATCACACCCAAGATCCCGTGAAGTCTAAAACACATGCTCGTAGCATATCCTCCACTGTTTGGATGGTGATCTCTATATTACCATCTATCATGTGGTTAAATGTAGTGTTGGTAGATAGCTAGGTGCCAAAAGCATTTATCAATCCTTCCTAGACCCGTGCAGTAAACCGGGTATCCCGATCAAAGACTATGGACCTCGGAACACCATGAAACATCACCACCTCACCCACATACTTCTATTATAGGGCTTCCAACGTACATGACTCCTTGATTTTCAGGAAGTGAGATTTTTTTTTCATCCCATCCACAACTACCCCGATGGCATCAAAACCCCCTTTGAACTCTGGGTTGTCCTTTGCCAAAATCCATTGAGATTTTATCCCACATCCACTAAGGGAAATCTAATGGTTATAAAAAACTCCTTGGGATGAAGTGTAAAACATTATACTACTGACATATGAGGCACTTCGCCATAAAATTTGAAACTACCCACATCACCCTAGGACACAAAAGATAACCCCTCCTGCCCTAGTATATTATGTAAACGCTTAGGTGTACCACCAGGGGTGAGTTTTGGAACTTAGTAATAACTCTCTAGTGTATCTTCTCTAAGAAAAACATCTTTTCTTGTAAGATAATCTGATCCCGACCATCCTTTGACCACCCTTTAAGAGAATTTCCTGGGTAACCCTGATCATGCATTACTTCACTCTATGAGTCTCCCAAATGAGACTCCTCCACCTGCTGTAACAGAGAGGAATGCACTATCATCTGGAATAGATAGTCTCTTCCCCATCCACCCTTGCATCTAGGATTAGGGAATCACACTCCTCCATATCCTTCCATGGATTTATCGACTCTCAAACAACATATTTTTACGAATTCATGATCAAGTCATCAGCCACCACATTCTCTATACTATTATTGTCAGATATTTCTCAATCACATTCTGGAAGAAACTCTATCCACCTCCGCTATCGTATTTTTAGGTCCCTCGGGGAGAATTTATACCTCATGATTTTATAATTTGTAAAGAACATGAAGATCTCATTGATGAGGTTGTGTCACCACAAAATTAGTTCAACAGAACTGCTGTGAGCTCTTAGTCAGGGGTGGCATATATACGCTCATCAGGACGTAACTTCCTAGACCCATAAGAGATCACCCATGATGCTGCATCAACACACAGCCCAAGCCTTGTCCTGATGCATCACAGGACACCTCAAACATCACTTTCTATTCATGAAACCTCAGAACCAAGGCACTAACCAGCATCCCCTTAAGATACAAAAAGGCTTCCTGGAAGTTCACAATCCATATAAAACCTAGTCTCTCTTGGTCAAAGATTTAAAAGGTGCTGCAGGTTGGGAAGAGTGGGGCATGAATATCTTTTTGTACCCCACTAAACCCATAAAACTACGAGCCTCTACCATGTTCATTGGTGGTCCACAATAATCAACTAATTTGGCATTTGATGGATCTATCAGTATTCCAAACATGAAAACCACATGTCCAAGGAAGAGCACGTATCGTGTCTAGATCATGAAATAATACAACTTTTTGATGAGCTAGTGCTGCTAGAGGACCCCTGAAACCATTCCATGATTATCAACATGGTCCTACTCTAATCTAGAGTAGATCCGGATGTCATCAATAAACATGAAAATGAACCGGTCCAGATATTCCTAGAAGATAGAGTTCATGAGCCCCATGAACACGACTGGTGGATTCATAACACTGAACGACATGAAAGCAAACAAAAAGTGACAATATATACACTTGACTGTTGTATTCGATATTTCACCCTCCATCACCCTCAACTGGTCATATCCTAACTTCATGTCAATCTTTGAAAACCACCCTACCCCTTGAACTAGTCAAAAAGGTCGTCTATCAATAGTAGAGGGTAATAATTCATGACCATTACCCGATTCAGCCTCAGGAAGTCTATACATAGCCTGATACAATAGTGTTCCTTCTTCGCGAATAAGACTAGACCACCGCATGGTTACAGCCTTGTTCAAACAAAACCCATCTTCATCCGATCATCAATCTGAATCTATAACCCCCGTAGCTCAGAAGGCACCATCTAATAGGGAGACATCAAAATCAGATGGGCACTGGGTTACAAGCCTTTCCCGATCTCAATGTCATGTCGAGGGGGTATAGTCACCTCCTCTTAATGGATGATGTACATGAACATACTAACAATCTCTGAGACATCCACCATCATTGTATCATCCGAATCTATGGACAACTCAGCTAACAAGAAGATAAGGGGCTCCCCTCGATGGCAACATTCTTGGAAACCTCACTCACGACCAAAGTGACATGTTTTGCGACCATATCCAAAAACACAATTCTTCTTCAGAAACAGTCGATAAAAACACATATAGAGGAAATCATGTCGATGCCTATTATTAAATCATATGGCTGCATCTTTAGAAAAATAAGGTCCACATTGGACTGATTTAGTCACTACATCAGTCTATATCCTCTGAAAACATGAGACATGTTGATGTGACCTCCGACTTGTGTACTCAAAACATGGGGTATGGGAAGTTACTCTATGTCTAGGACCAAAGCATGGGATAGACTATGTGCATCAAAGGAGTGAAAATAACTTGAATCAAAAAAGTAATAGGAAAGTGTGATAAAAAACCTGATCGTACCACAAACGACTTCCGACCCTGCTGGAACTACTTCCTCCGAGTCGTGTAACTTCCCATGCATAGATCTTATGTCCTTTGGATATCAGTCACCTACATGACCATGCCCATGTCTAGGTCCTTGAGGAGCGACCTGAGGTCAGAATCCTCTTGCAATGTCAGTTGTCGGAGGAGCGGTAGCTCCATATCTCTACTTCTGTTGTTAAAAGGGCATGGCTGGAAACACCTGCTGCTAAGGTGGGTGATGAACCAACCCACCCATACATTATTATACTCGGTCTATGAAATAATTCTGAAGGTGTCCATGACTACCACATTTGTAGCATCTTAGTCCTCGGCCCAAAAGGGAAGGGACATGACTGAGAAATCAAAATTGGAACAGCTAGGGCCTACTCCCCACTAGCTAAAACCTAGAAGGCAATGACATAGGAGGCCTGCTGCAGACTACCTTTCCCATTGATGAGTCCAAATGGCTCCCCTCTCGTGACATACCTGTTAGCATATTCATCCCCTCCACCACTCCATCCTTCTTCTAGACATCCAAGTAGGTCCATTGGGTGAAGGTAGTAACATCATATTTAAGAGAATTTTAGAGTGCCTCATCTAAATGTCTCGCCTGTGACACCTTATCTGGAATGTGGACCAGAGAAAAGAAAGTTAGATCCTAGAACATGAACCCAACTATTTTACTAACATACTCCCATACTGAAGGGATAGTATCTCTTGCCTATTCTCATACATCATCATGGAAGATATGAATTCCTCTATGAAATCCCTCTTAACGTTAGTCCATGAGACCTCAACCTCCCTCTTCTCCCCAAGTTAGATCATCAACCACTAACCCACTGCTCACTGCATCTGACGTACTACCAGAGGAACTCATTAATCTGTCAGAGCCCAAATCAAGATGAAAGATATTACAAGCTCCCCAAGCATGCTCTCTTTCAACATATCTAAGATGCTGCCCTTGTACTTTCTAAGGGTCTTCCGCTGAAAGGCACGAAGCGTCATATTCCACTGATCATCCTCCTCATATCACTCAGCCCTCTACCAATCATCCAAATCAATATCCTGGGCCTCGATCGTCCTCACTTCTTGTGGTCGTCATCTAGGAGCCATAGATTCAAGGTAAATAATGAATTCTTAAGATGGAGTAGTGTAGAATATTTATTTTAGATTTTCATAGACTTATTATTCATTTTAAATACCAAAAACACCCAAAACACACAAAAACACATGTCATTATGGTGCATGTACCTTTCCTAGGTTCCCTAAACTGCAATCGGTGTGGCCTCAATTGGTCGTTTGTTAGGCCCAATGTCCATGCATCTGATCATGGGGGGGGGCTAAAATCTCAGGTCCTAGCCAGTTTTCCCTGACCTAGTTCATGTTCATGGATATCCTACCAGTATTGCCAAACAATCCCATCCAATCCTCAGTGCGCCTAATATAACGTCTAGGTTTAGGGTGCCCCGAACCCGGTTCACCATATGACCTCAAGCGCATTCCCCTAAACATCAGAGGCTGCTGACTCGAAGCGAGGGCCTAGGTTTGATAGTGGGGAAAATATTCCCTCATTTGTAAAAGTTTAGTGCAGCGGAATATAATAAAAACATGCAACAACACCAGAAGAAATTAACCATACACATAATTGGAAGAAACAACTGCAATAGGTATAACCAACCAGTATATAAATAACGATGCGACATGACAGAAGTTCTAAAAAACCGTCAGAACATGTTACATAGAAGAGCAATACTATACAATATAGAGTAAATCAAAATGAATCAAAATAGATGGCAGCATCGCGTGCCTAGGCTCGGTCCCCTACCCTCATACTCCTTAGCAACAGTCAAGTACATCTATAGGGACTCTTTCCCCTATCCAAACCTGCATAAACATAATCTGTTTGGGCTGAAAAGCATTACCCAAACAGGGTGTGAGAAATATATCTCAGTAGGCACCCACCAAAGGACAATTCTCAACTGTGTGTAGAACATACAACAAGTTTGTAGTATTGAAAATGCAATAAGCTAAGATGTACTAAAAAGTAACTAACATACCTATTATATTGACATTTATTTATTCATTTAATCGACTTTATATTTAGAAACCACCACAGCGAAATTTTAAATAATCAGTTAGCGTCCTCAGAAAAGTAAAATCCCACCCTAAGGTACTCAGAATCTCTCCCTCAGGCATAACATAATCTCACCCTCAAGCATACGAAGTGTAGCCCTCAAGCACAGATGCAAATCCCTAAGGCATGAATGGTTTCCCTCAAGAGAAATAGAACGTTTCCCTCAAGCTTATGCAGTCATTCCCTTAGGCTATAGAAAAACATCACCCTCAGGCATAAGTAACCGGGTCATGCCCAACATATAAACATGGAATTTGAATAAAACTCCTCTCAAGAAAAAAGTAATGCATAATTTAAATGAGGCATACCCTCGGGAATCCTGGCCAAATGGCAAAAAAGAGGAACGCACCCCTCGGGATGGTCCTGGATCCATGAAACGATCACAACAAACATTTTATTATCAAAACTAATCACCTATTCAATTCTAGGTGTTTAATATAATAATGGCCTCATCTACACGACACCCCAACATGGGTTCTTAGCAAAAAAACCAACAAAACACGTGACATTTGGAAAAATTAACACCAAGCCACCTACCTTATACGCCAATGAGCACTATACACGAACGTCGGTTCCCGAAACGCCGAAGAACGATGTACATCTGACGAAGAAGAAAATCCATTCAAACGAAAATAACTCCTGTTAGGGAAATAATTGGTATGAACCACACTAGGAGAAGAGAGGGATTACCTGTGTGGTTCCAACGAGATTGTCTGAAGTAGAATCAGATTCTAGACATGCGCCCGGCAGATCTCTGAAGGTTCGACCATCCTCTCCCAAGCTCTCTTCATGTTCTAAACCTTCCCTGTGAATAGGGGATGCTACTTCCCATTATAAGTAGAAAAAAAAGTACACGGTGTGTTCTTCCAAGTACACAATGTGTTCTTCCTTCATTTAATTATTCCTCTGGCGGCACCGCAGAACTGTTCATCCGTCGACATGAGTACACGTCATGTACTCCCGACTACACAGCGTGTACTATCACCCAGCTGGCGGCTACTCCACCGCCTTACTATTTTGTCCTGCCGAATGACTACACATCATGTAAAGGACCACTACACATCATGTAGTTGTTTCCTACACCCTTCGTCATCGACATTGATACACGCCCCATGTACTCATCCCACACAGCCAGAAGTACACGAAGTGTGGAAAAAGTACATGGCGTGTACTTTCAAAATATATAATTTTCTCCATTTTCCATATTTTCTCAATAACACTTAAGGAAAAGAGAAAAGAAAAAGCCCGTACCTCAAAATAAGAACTGGGTTCTTACAAACATCCCCCTTATAGTAATTCGTACTCTAATTTCCTTTCCAGGGGTGGTGAAGATATTACCGTGAACAACTCCGGCCACTGAGCACGTATGCCGGTCTCCTGCTCCCAGGTTTCGTCCTGCACTCAGACATGCTGCCATAGCACCCGTACGAGAGGAACTGACTGACCTCAAAGAAACCTTGTGCTCCTGTCAACGATACGAATCAGATGCTCCTCAAAGGACACATCCATCTGAAGCTCAACCTCCTCTGGATGAAAGTTGTGAGAGGGGTATGAATTATAACAACACAACTGAGATTCGTGGAAGACATCATTCATGTCTTCGTATCGTTGCGGTTACCACAACCAATAGGTAACCAGCCCGAATCTCTCTAAAATATCAAATTGACCCGCATACCGCGGTGAATGATTACCCTGTCTCTTGATCTGCTTGTGTCCCAACCTCGGCGAAATAGGCATGAAAACATGATCCCCGACCAAGAACTCCAAAGTTCATTTGTAGCGATCAGCATATGATTTTTGATGAGACTATGTGGTACCCATCTTCATCTGAATCAACAGGACCTGCTCAGATGTCTCCTGCACAAGACGTGGTCCCATTAAAGATTCCTCACCCGTCTCTAACCAGCACAAGGTTGATCGACATAGCCTCCCATATAAAGCCTTGTAAGGTTCCATCTCAATAGTCATCTGAGAGCTATTGTTATTTTCAAACTCAACTAAGGGTATATGCTTCTCCAAAAATACCCCAAAGTCTTAGTCACATGCACGCAACATGTGGTCAAGCACCTGTATCGTACGCTCTAGTTGGCCATCAGTCTGAGGGTGGTAAGATGTACTTAGAATCACCTGTGTACCTAGTTTCCTCTGAACACACTGCAATAAATGAGACGTAAAATGGGAATCTATATCTGAAATGATAGAACGAGGAACCCCATGAAGAAGCATGATCTCTCAGATATATAGCCTTCCGAGCTCGTCAACACCGAATGTATCCTTGATCGACAAGAAGTGAGATACCTTCATGATTCTGTCCACGACAACCCACACAACGTCATTTCCACGAGGTGAACATGACAATCCTTTCCTGAAATCCATCATGAAATCATCCCATTTCCACTCCGAAATGGGTAGCTGCTGTAATAGTCGATCTGGTCTCTGATGCTCTGCTTTCACCTACTGATAGGTGAAAAATCTCGTAGCATAACCAGCTATATCTCCCTTCATTCCCAGCCACCAGTACTGAAGTCTCATGTCTCGGAAAATCTTGGTAACCCCAGGATGAATTGTCCAAGCTGATGCATGAAAATCCCACATCAGCTCCTCGCGTATATCCCCTAGAACCCATACGTTTCCATTGAAATGCAGAACATCATCATCTCCTATCGTCCAACCCGAAGGAGGGTCCACACTTTCCACCTGCTCCCATAGAACTAGGCCTTCTTAATCAGATAGTTGTCTCATCCTCACTCTGTCCAGGATGGTAGATGTCAAAGCTAACGAGGAAAGATATGTCTACCCCTGACTATCATGCACCTCCAAATTCATCTCCGAGAACAAATCCACAAGCTTCCACTCATCACTGGCCACTTTCATAGCCTGTATGTGAGTCTTTCTGCTTAGTTCATCAGATACTACAATTCCTTTACCATGTGTATAGGCAAGCTCAACAACATATGACTGTAGTTACTCAACCCACCTTATCTACCTATGATTCAAGTCACACTGAGTAAAAATATACTTGTGACTTTTGTGGTCAGTGAAAAACCCAAAATTTTCTCCCAATAGATAATGTCCCAAACAGCGCAACGCATGCACAACTACAGCCAACTCGAGATCATGCGTCGGGTAATTTCTCGCATTTGGCCTCAACTGCCGAGACCCGTATGCAACAACTTGATCACCCTGCATCAATACTACTCCCAACCCAATACCTGATGTGTCATAGTAAACTATATATCTCTTCCCCTACTCTGGGAGTATCAGGATCGTTGCTGATGTCAATATTCCTTTCAGATATTGAAAGGCTGTCTCACAAGCTTTTGACCAAACGAACTTCACACCCTTCTTAGTCAGACCCGTAAATGGTGCAGCTAAGCTAGATAAGTCCTGTATGAAGCATCTGTACTAACCATCCATCCCTAAGAAACTCTGTATCTCAAACATGTTCTTCGGTTTCTCCCCGGAAACTACTTCTCTCACCCTCTCTGGGTCTAATACAACTCCTGCCTCCGAGAAAATGTAACCCAAGAAGTGAATCTGATCCATTCAAAAAGGGGAACTTTGAGAGCTTAACATATACTCGATGCTCTCTTAGTGTACCCAATACGATCTGAAAATGGGTGGAATGATTGTATCATGTTTGAGAGTACACCAAGATATCGTCCACTAATACTACAACAAAAGAATTCTGATATGGATGGAACACATGACTTATCAGATCCATGAAGACTCCCGGCACGTTCATGAGCCCGAACGACATTACCATGTACTCATACAGACCATATCTGCTCCGAAAATCCGTAAGAGGTATATCTGATGGTCTCACGCACAACTAATGATATCTGTATCTCTATTCAATCTTCGAGAACACTTGTGATCCTCCAAGATAATCAAAAAGATCATCTATCCTCGGAAAAGGATATTGGATCTTGACTGTGAACTGGTTCAGCTTCCGATAATCCACGTATAGTCTGAGGGTACCGTCCACCTTCTTCGCAAAGAGAACCGGCGAACCCCACAGAGAAGTACTGGGTCAGATAAACCCCTTTGACTGTAACTCCTCTAACTACCTCTTGAGATCCTACAAATCAGGTGTTACCATCCTATAAGGAGGAATGGACACCAGTGTTGCTCCTAGAACAAGATCAATAGATAAATCCATCTCTCGCTCCGGAGGTAGACCTGAAAAGTCATCTTGGAAGACATACCTGAAACAATCAACCACTGGAGGGAAATCCGTCTGACACGTCCCCTAATCATCTAGATATATGCTCGAAATATGGGTTGTGACTCAACCACGCCCATGATGCTATGGTCCAGCTCGGCTTTCCTAAACATCCCACTTTCCATTGTATATAAACTCTCATCCCTCTGGTGTTGTGAAATGCACCCTGCGATGATAAATGTCTACAAAGGCACGAAAGGGAACCAACTAGACCATTTTGAGAATGAATTCATAGCTCTTCATCTCTATGACATAGAGGTCCCAAATAAAGTGACACCCACAAAATTCAAGGGGGAACTCATTGCACTGACGCACACCAGCCATTTTAGTCCCAAACGGAGTGTCTAGCGTCACGACATCGGAAGAAGTAGAAACCCAAAGCCCAAGTATTTCCAAAATGGGTACAAATATGAAACTATGTGTAGAACTCATATAGAAAAGTCCTGAAGATAAAACAGAAGACACTAGAATAGTACCTATGACTGTAGAAGGTCCATGATCCTGCTCTTGCTGGGTCTGTTGCACTACATATGTCGGCCCAGTGTCGTGGAAATGCGACACAACCTGAATACTATGAGCTATCCCACCCTGCTACCACTGAGATCCTGGTATCTGGCTACCATGACCACGACCACTATCTCTTCCTGCATGTCCTGACACATTCCAGTTTCCCGACTAGTAAGAAGCCACTAGTCCTGCTCCCGCACGCGGAGACTGTACATAACCCCTCTCACTAGACACTGGTAGAAACATGCTACAAATGCACTGTAGATGACCCATATTGCCATAATCTCGGCACTCCACTAGATCATGTTGACATTGCGGTCTCTTATGCCCCTCTCTGCCACACTGGTAGCACCTGATCGGGCCACCTAAAGAAACGGCCTTGATGGTACTACCACCCTGAGAGAAATCCATCTGTCTCTTCCTATTGAAAGTAGAAATAGTACCAGAAACTGGTGGTGAACCGCCTAGGCCCAAACCGCTAGCTTCCGATAGGTTCCTCTATGTAATCAGTGCCTGGTTCACAATAGCTTGTATAGTAGGCAACCTAAAGACATTCACTAGTGCTCAGATGTTATACTAAAGAGAATACTGAAAACATCTTGCTCTCAACATCTCATCAACCTCTAGCATAGGGTGAGAGACGCTGAAGCTCGGTGAAGCGAGCAAAATAGTCCATCACCGACATGGAAACCTACTGCAGATTCATGAACTCTCGAGCTCTATCTGCCTACAGCATCTCGGGAAAGAATAATTCATAGAAGACAGTCTAAAAAACCTCCTACTCCATGTCTCTGTGATACTCTGACTGGGTGGTGACATCCCACCACCACTTGCCGGAATCACGTAGCATGTAAGTCACGATCTTGACCCTCCTCCCTGGAGGTGTCTCAAGATGATCGAAAATAGTATGTATCTATCCTAGCCAAGAATCTACAGCCATTAGTCCACTATCCCCTAAAAACGTAGGTGGATGGTGCTGTAGAAAGATACGAGTCAGCTCGGCCATAGATGTGGCAGCCTGTGGTGCTCCCTAAAGGGTCTGCCTGAACCACATGAAGCATTCCCAGAACTATGCCTCTGTGCCTGTGTTTGGTATAACTGCTGGCACATAATCTAGCTCTACTCGAGGATCAACTGGTATCCCATGGCCCACTATCTATGTAGTATAGTCTTCGCCGCTCTCCTGGCGAACAACACATGGTCGTCTCAGCGGCATGACTCTACAAGGTCAAAACACGCCTTAGAACAGGATTATTAACGACCTAAAACAAAGAAACCCAAAATGAGAATATGAGTAAGAAAGCATTCAAAAAGTGAAAAACAAGACTACACGACGTGTATACTAACTACAAGGCATGTACTTGACTCCCCTTCCCCTGGACGAGTCCTTATGCTTGGCTAAGACACACAGATCCCATTTGAACAAAACTACATGGCATGTATATTTTCTACACAACATGTATGGTGTTATTTCCACTTGCCCGTGTTTCTTTTGACACGACCGACTACTCAGCATGACACTACACGTCGTGTTACACCCGAACACTGCGTGTACACCACCCCGTTTTCAAGTGACATGGCTAACTCCACACGGACTGTCCTCAGACAAGACTACACGGAGTGTCCCATAGCTACACGACGTGTTCAAGGAGAGGTGACATTGACCCGTGTTCTTAGTTACATGACCGAGTCCCCAGGTCACACTACACGGCGTGTTCAGCATCGACACGGCGTGTTCTTTAATAGAGTTTCACTGACCTGTGATGTTAGTTACATGGCCGGACTTCGGGTAAACACTACACGGCTTGTAAAATCGGTACACGGCGTGTTTTCCCCAAGCCTTTCCCTATCCCGTGTCACCACCCACATAGTTTGTGACACGGGAAGAGACTACACGGCGTGTACTCAGAGTACATGGTGTGTACTTAAAAAGCTAATTTTTCTTCCCGAATAGAAGGCCATACACGGCATGTGTAAATATACTACACGGTGTGTATACTGTGTTTCTAGATAGTATGCCTCAAAAACATCCCTGGAACCCAAAAAATACTAGAAAACAACACCTATGTGTCAAATTACGTTCCAAGAGGGCCCATACTCTCCAGGAATAAAATTTTGACATATTATCTGTGTTATTACATAATAAACAGTCAATGATCCTCAAAAATCTAGTAAATGGGGACCCAAACTCTCCAAAAACCAATGACTGGCATCCATTATATAAACATGCTCACACAAAATACCCTATCAAACTGTAGGTATCTATCAACAAGCTATCACAAAAACATGATTTTCAAGCACGACATCTATCAAAACAATCCATGTGCATCACCCAATGATGAAATCAAATCCACTGTAAAGTAAGCAAAATCAGTATAATTAGAACATACGAGATAGACTGGCTTTTCCCTGTACACGGGTTATCTATGCCCGAGTACAACTTATTACCAACTACCTTTTTCTTCCTATCCTTGACTATGGCTCCAAATAGTATTTCAAAGAAAAAGAACCCCTCTGATACCACTTTGTAAAATCCCGGTTCCACGTGCCACTGAACCGGTGCCCCGAACCTGGTTCGCCACATGACCTCAAGTGAATTCCCCCATAGGCCAGAGGCTGCTGACTAGCAGCGAGGGACTAGGTCTGATAGTGGTGAAACTATGCCCTCATTTGTCAAAGTGTAGTGTAGAAGAATATAATAAAAACATGCAACAACAGCGGAAGCAATTAACCATACACATAACTGGAAAAAACAATTGCAATAGGTATAACCAACCAGTATATAAATGTCTATGCAACATGCCACTTGTTCTATGAAAACAGTCAGAACATGTTACATAGCATAGGAATACGATATAATACAAGGTACAACAAAACGAATGAAAATAGCTGGCAGCATCGTGATCCTAGGCTCTATTCCATGACCTCATACTCCTCAGCAACAATCTAGTACATGTATTGGGACTCTTTCCCCTATCCACACCTACAGAAACATAATCTTTTTGGCTGAAATGCATGACCCAAATTGGGTGTGAGAAATATATATCAGTAGGCACCCACCAAAGGCCTGTGCTAAACTTTGTGTAAAACATTCAACAAGTGTGCAGTAGTAAAAAAGAAATACACTATGAAATACTAAAAAGTAGCTAACATACTAGTTATATCACTATTTAATTATTCATTAAATACACTTAATATTTAGAAACCACCATGGTGAATTTCTAAATAATTCGTCAGCGTCCTCAAACAAGTAAAATCTCACCCTTAGGTAATCATAATCTAACCCTCATGTATAACAGAATATCTCCCTCCGGCATACGAAGTGTCACCCTCAGCATAGAAGTCAAGCCCTCAGGAATGAATTTTTTTCCTAATGGGAAATAGAACGCTTCCCTCAGGCTAATATAGTCACGCCATCAGGCTATAGAAAAACACCACCCTCAGGTATAGGTAACCAGCCCATTCCCAACATATAAACATGAAATTTGAATACAATTCCTCTCAAGGAAAAAGTAATTCATAATTTAAATGTGGAATACCCTCGGGTATCCTGGCCAAATGGCTAAACAGAAGAATGCACCCCTTGGGATGATCCTGGATCCAAGCAATGATCCCAACCAACATTTTATTATCATAACTAATAACCTATTCAATTATAGGTGTTTAATATAGCAATGACCTTAGCCACATGACACCCCAACATGGGTTCGTGGCACAAAAACACACAAAATACATGATTGTTGGAAATATTAACACCAAGCCACCTACCTTATACGCCAACGAGTGCTATACACGAACATCGGTACCAGAAACACCCATGAACGACGTAGATCTGACAAAGAATAAAACCCATTCAAAAGTAAATAACTCCCGATAGGTAATGAATTGGTATAAACCACACCAAGAGAAGAGGGAGATTACCCGTGTGGTTCCAACGAGATCGTCTGATGTAGAATCAGATTTCAGACGTGCGCCCGGAGGATCTCTGAAGGTTCGGCCATCCTCTCCCGAGCTCTCTTCCCGTTCTAAACCTTCCCTGTGAAAAGGGGAGGATATTGCCGATTTTAAGAGGAAAAAACAAAGTACATGGTGTGTGCTTCCCTGGACACAACATGTAATTCCTTCATTTAATTGTTCCTCTGGTGGCACTGCCACACTATTCATCTGTCGACATGAGTACACGACATGTACTCCCGACTACACGGCATGTACTATCACCTAGCTGGCAGTTGCTGCACCGCCTTACTATTTTGGCCTGCTGACTGACTACACTACTTGTAAAGGACCACAACATGGCGTGTAGTTGGTTCATACACCCTTCTTCACCGACATGGCTACACGCCCCAAGTACGCCTCCCTCCTGGCCATAATTACACGGCGTGTGGAAAAGGTACAAGACGTGTACTTTCAAAATTTATAATTTTTTCCCATTTTCCATATATTCTAAAAAACACTTAAGGAAAATAGAAAATAAGAATCTCTTACCTCAAAATAAGAACCGGGTTTTTACACATAAACCTGAGCTCCTTCCTAGCACTCAACCACCTCTGATACCATTCTATCACGACCAGCCTTCACCGAGGTGAGGGAAGGGACATCAGATTTCTGGACAATTCCTTCTTTATGTTGAAGGAGAGCTAATGACCCATGGGACCAACCTTTAATATGTCCCAGAGTGGCGACTAGCATCATGGGTATAGAATCCCACATGAAATGGAAGGAATTACTCTTTTTTAGAAGGATCAGAAGATAACATAGTAAGTCCCGAACAACACAAAAAATTGAAGTAAATGTAAAACTGAAACAATTCATTTCACATATTCATGTTTCAAATAATAAGTTCTACAATACAAGGAAATTCCAAAGGTAAATACCAATGATAATAAAACAACAACATCAACTATCCCATCGTTCGAACTGTTATAGCCTCAGACGGTCCGTGATGTCCTCTTGGAAACCTAAAGGCAGTTTTATATATGTAGGATGAGTATACAATTTTACTTAGTAGGGAAAACCAAAAGTTCTCATGCACATGTGGGGAGGCATACTAATTCCCCGTGAGAAAATGAGAAAACAAGAACATAATAAAAAAACTATCCACCCAAACCTCCTTGAGGAACACTCCCCAATTTACACATGTTATGTAAGGTTATAGTAATAATTCATTGATGTTTGGGTACCCCTCACCACTTTCCCACTGGTTATTAAAGACACCCTATGCATTAGACCTTCCCCGCCATTTTCACCATAGTCCTTCTACCAATCCCTGCTTGGACAAACCTGGGCTACCAAAAATAGTCACCCATCCCGCAAACACATGGACCAGAACATCTACCGCCACAATTGATGAATCATAGGCCCCAAAAACTACTCCCACGTCCAATGACACCTATGCCTCATACCAAAGACACATGGTAAACAACCTTCCCACAAACACCTGGGCCATCCTCTACCATATACCATGCCCAAGGAATCATAGGTTATATTAGACCTCAGGACATCACAGCCTGTCCGAAGAGTCTTGGGAAACTCAGGAAAGGGATCTGAATCAGATATAATAACTAGACACTCATTGGAGTGTCGTAGAAAACACCTCCCCCTCTTGGAATTGGGGTGTTCGGCACGAAGTTCTCAACATGGGTGGGTAACTAATAAGAAACACAAGAACTTAATTATACATATATGTAAACACGCACTCATACAAACTTAGGGGTTTCAAAACCATTCTATACACAATCAGTCTTGTTACTATTAATTCATTAAAAATAACACCACCCACATCCATGTCAAAAATCATTCATAGAAAACAATTTCCCATTGAAAACATTCTTACCATCACAATCAAGTGGATCTATTTTAGATAATTTCTCACTACAGGGAAACTAAAAGGAATAGTCAATAGCCAAATAGGGGAAAATAAAAAAGAACCATATTAATAATTCACACCCGATTAACTTGTAATATCACATCATCAAAAGGGATCTGTCAGATCCCTCAATGTACAAGAACCGAAACAACCCCACCAGATTTCCCCACATGACTTTATATCCACAAACCAACATCAGCACCACAATAGTGGATCCCATCCCAATATATGTCACCCCACTAGGATCAAGTAGAACAACCACACATATTACCGTGATAGAGCAAGACCGTTTTCAAATTTAACACATCTTTCATTAGTTTTCCTTCATCTCGTTGGGTAACCAGGGTGACCAAAAAATGATTCTTATTCACTGGGCATCCATTTAATCAACCAGGTTTACGTGATTAACCAATTTCCATGTTACAACAATTAAATCATAGAATTAAACAGAAAACAGAGGATCATTAGTGCACAATAAAGGACTACCAACAGCCATGATTTGCAGTAGACATAAGCCCATAAAATTCACAACATATAATCATGGATAAAAGAGTATAGTAGAAACATCAACTCACACATTAATTTTGTATAGTTCATTTATTATCATTATTATGGTTTGGATTCACCCATCCTTATAGAGACATTAAAATACCCACCCTACATGAAACACAGTAAATAGAGGTGGAGGAGGAATCCTACTTGGATGATCTGTAATCGAAGTTTCTTTACACACACCAAGAACTTGGGATGCATGACCTGCAAATGAGGAATTTCGGGGGATCCAATAGTGATCTAAAAAGACCCAGTAGAGGAGCACCATATACCTTAAGAAGGGGGCTCCAAATTCACCATGGAGAAGAAGGGAAAGAGACCAGACCTCACGAATAAGAATTCTCATTCTATTAAATGGCAGGATCCTTGAGTTACGAGATATCAAAATCTTGAATGTCATTAAAGGAATATCATGGAGTCAACAAAAAATTGTGTGGTTACACACGATGGAATTAATTTCCAATAAATAATTCTCATCATAGAGGTGTCCATAACAGTTGTGTGTTAAACAGTTTCCACCAATCAGAGGAAAATGTGCAACAGGCACAGAATGTGAATGTATGGGTAATGGTGTGATAGTAAGAAAAAAAGGCACACATTTTATTAATTCACGGTTCTCCCAGATCAGGGGGATTTTAGACATCATTTATGGTCATTTATTGTGTTTGAAAGGGGTATTTAAAAAACAATAATGTCAAAAGAGACGTTGCGGGGGCAGAACTAGGAAAACTCAAGAAACTGGAAAAAAGAAAGGACAAAAAGGGAAGTCATGGTTAAACAATAACAGTTTTACTGTTATGGTGAGACACCGAAACCAGTGCCACCATGTCAGTTTGCGACCGTGATAGTGAGAATTTGATGGTTCAATCATGACAGTTCCACTATTAAGTTGAGACACCGTCAAGCGGTGCCACCATATCAGTGTGTGACCGTGAATGTGCCACTGTGTTGGTGTGCGGCTTTGACGGAGCCACCATTTCGGTGTGTGATGGTGACAGTTCCACCATTTCATTGTGTGACCGTGATGGTTCCACCATTCGTGTGTGAGACAGTGACCGTGCCACCATAATAGTGCCATCGTGTCTAGTGCCATCACAATAGTGAAATTGTTGTGGAACCATGTTTTTGGAAATGTACTGCACCAGGAGGGTCCAGGATGTTGTATATATATTAAGGAAGAAAGAAATTATAATAAACTTTTTATTGTTACCTATAGAAATACATTACCTAAAACCCTTGTTTTTCCCTAAGAAAAGTTTGAGGATATTCTGGGTGTGTACTGGATAACTAATTAACATTATAATATTCAGTATAAAGCCAAATAAGTAGTTTTTCAAAAATATTTTATGTTCATATACAACAATAAATTCACTCCATTGATAACATATCATATGCTATAAAAAATTAACATATGGAAATGAATGTTATCCATCACATATTGTTAAAAACAAGGGAACTATTCATATTAATGATTTAAACGTGGTAATTGAATTCCTGGGTGTATTTCACGATGTGTTTCTTGGGGTTATACCTGACTAAGAATTTGAATTTACTATTTACATAGTTATTCATAGTAAAAAAATCTCAAAAACCCCTTATTTAATTGCTCTCATGTTACATCTATTATTGAAAAAGCAGTTACTAGAGTTCTGTGACAGAGGTTTCAATCATCCAAGTACATCACCATGGGGTTCTCTTATTTGGATCATTAAAAATAATGAATGTTCCATGATATTTTTCATTACTTATAGTACTATGATAACCATTATTGTTAATAATATGTATCAATTGCCTCATATTAATGACTTCATTGATTTTCACTATAGAGATTAGTATTTTTACAATATTGACATGAGTTATGGGAACCATCAGTTGAAGTAGAAAAAGGATGTCATTTCTAAAACAACATTCCATAATAGATATATGAATTATTTTTTTTACTCCCATTAGTTTGAAGAATTATCTTTTTATATTTATGGATATTGTCAATATAATATTCCATAAATAAATGGGTAATTGTATTGTTGTTTTTATTTTTGTTATTTTGGTGTTTTAAATTTTTTTTCCAGATCATTAAAAAAATATGTATTGACATGGAAACACATAAATAAATTAATTAATACAACAAATGTTAAAAATTTGACTTTTCATTGTATCATATATCTTTTCATGAGAGCATTATAAATAATGATGTAATATCAGTTGATCTCACTAATAACTAAGTGGTTTATGAATTTCTAATACCTAAAAATGTTTTTGTTGTTCATAGATTTCATAGAATAGTAGTCTATTATAGACAGTTAGAAAAAATAGATCACCTAATTCTCTATACCTGAAAATAAGTTGACATAAGTGGTGGATAAATTCAATTGGGCATCAGACTGTGATTTTTGTTATTAGAAACTAAAAATAAAATTTGTAAATGCTTCAGTTTTATCCCAAACATCCAGAAATGATTATTTTTTCACCTATAGTGATGTTTCATTTAATTAATATGGTTTTCTTGGACATAGATTGGTTAGGTAATTTATTTTGCATCCTCACAACTAAAAACTCATGAATTCATTTATCCCTAACTTGATTTGGAATTATCATATATTGTTTTCACCATCAAAAATAAGGAAATAATTAATAGTGATGAAAATGTGAAATATATAATGTCAATAAATGTATCAAGTATGTATTTACTTATATGAAATTGAAACAGAGGTAGAAAAGATGTACTAAAACGATAAATGATTATGATTTAGTTATCTAATGCCTCATAGGAAAATAAAACTTAGTGGTGAAATCCATGATTCAAAAACATCATGAATTATTAAGAAATATATGTTTTGAGAATGACCATTTAATTAATTATTTGATGTATTTTGGTTAAGAAATTTTCAATATAAGAAATTATTCAGTTTTTTTAGGTGGAAGTGTAGTTGACTCTCTTAAATAGAATTAAGTAAGCATGTAAGGAAGACCATGAGTTATACGATGATATATAATTTGTTCAGAAAGGTAAAATTACTAAATTTAATGTTGGTAAATAAAATGTCTCTAGATTTGGAAATAGATTATGTGTGGCTTGTGAATCCCAACTGAAGAAATAATTTTTTTGTGAAGCTCATAGTTAACCATATTTAGTTCGTCTTGGAAACACTATGATATTCACAGACCGTTAAGAGTATTATTGGAGTGATGGAATGAAAAGATATATTTTGAATTTTAAAATGAAATGTATGCCATGAAAATAGGTTAGAGTAATGAAGAAGCTTCCAAAAGGATGCTTCATCCTATTTTAGTGCCATAGTGGAATAGGGAAGACATATATTTTAAACTTGTTTTGGGTATACCAAAGACATATCATGGTAACTATGAAATTTGTGTTATTGAAGATTAGATATGAAAATATGAAAAATAATTATTTTTCAATACACTTTTGAGTTAGATATTATTTCACAATCATCCTTAAAGTGATAGTCTGGTTAAAATGATTTACTCTCTATATTGTATCTAATTGTGATCATAGGTACACATATATCATATGGAAATGCCTTCCGAATTCATTGGGAACAAAAATAAATTTCATAATAGATCGTTATCTTCAATCCAATTAAGATAGTAATAGAAAAATTCAAACATTATAGTCCATGTCACAAGCATGTTCAATGGATTACTAGTGATGTTGGGATTAAAATGTTTTTTTTTAATATTATAATTGTTTTCATTCCAGTATACAAATGGCGCCTTTTGATGAATAATATGGAAAGCAGTTTAAAAAGAAATTATTTAGGGATGAATTTGGGGAAAGGATGTTTAATGGATCATAGTTAGTATATGAAGTGTTTGAGAATGTAAAGATGATCCATAAATACATGAGGGAAACTCATAACTAGTAGAAAATTTATATAGATAATAGGAGGGAAGAATATTTTTTTACGTAAGTGATCATGATTTCCTTAAAATTTATACTTGGAAAAGGTTTATATATTTTTTTAGAAAAAAAATCTAATTCCAAAATTAGTTAGAGATCATAAATATCTAGAAAATGTTGGACTAGTTTCCTATAGATTATCCTTGACTCTATTTTTATCTTAGGTACACAATTTTTTTTCACATTTCAATTTTGAGAATGTACGTGACAAATTCATCTCCTTTTTGAGCCCTGAAGTAGTCCAACTGGAAGATAATATTTTTTATGGGGAGAAACCTATTCATATTCATGATGTTAGAGATAAAGTATTTCATAATAAAGAAATTTTTCATGTTTTTGTTCGGAAGAGAAAACTCATGGTGTATGAAGAAACATGAGAATCTGAAAATGATATGAGCTAATGGTATCCTCACATGGAAAATAATTAAATAAAAAAATTTGAAGACATAAATTTCAGAAGGTGGGGAGAATTAAAAAACCCATGTAATTATAAAATATTTTTTCCATTATAGAATTAAATAATTAAATAAATTATAAATGTATAATGAAATTACTATATTTTTTGAAATTAAGGAATTTAATCTAATATAATATTAACGTCACCTATCATAGTGTAAATAATTTTTATGTATCTTATTAGAAAATTTTTTATAAATTGATATCAGGGAATTAGAAAATAAATGTTTTGATTATTATAAATTATGTGTAGGTATATTTTTGAAACGTAAATTTTTATTTTAAATTTTATAATAAATTTATTGATTGAAATGAAAATTATCATCATAAATAGATTAATAAATTAATATATATTTTTTAGTAATATAATACAAATTTATTATTCCTCAATAAAATTTTCAATGTATTTCCAAATCATTTATAATTTTTAAACGGTTATTTGATTAATAAATTATAATTTTATTTAAAAATAAATTTATCATATTTAGATAATAATTTTCATAAACTGTATTACATTTTTTAATTCTGGAGGTCTAAAATTTGATAGGGTAAATTTTCAAATTTTCAAAAATAGTTTACATTTTGGTAAATAGTAAAATATTGTAATTTACAGTATCTGACAAATACAAGGTTTATTGAGTGATATATGATATATGGACAATTTAATCCAATAATATCAATCAATATATAATTATTATTATATATTTATTTTTCAAACTCAATCTATTCATGTTTTTGAAGAAAAATAAAAAACTAATGAATTAAATAAACAAAATGACCCATATCTACCACTATTAATACCACCCCTCGCCACCTATTCTCTTCACACATCAGATCCATGTATCTTGTTTAATTTTGACCCAATTAACTTTACATGCCTCTTCCCCACATCCATTACTTTCTGTTATCATAAAAAGTCCAAAACCAAGGGCCTTAAAATGGTTCTCAAGGAGAATAATTCTACATATAATATCCTTGTTTTTTCATTGTTTTCTGTCCAATTTGTGCTCCATTTTTATTCCCTTTTTACCTTACATTTTCCATGTGGACATAAAACTCTATAATATCATATATAGTAAAACTTTATCTGTTTTATGGAAAAATTTATCATCATACTCTTTTCCCCTCTCCTTTTTCAAAAACTGAGAACATCCTCCGTGATGTGCTAATTTACCGCCATTATGGATGATACACATTCATTTTCCATTACCTCTTAAAGGATGATCATAATACCATTATTATAGTCAAATAAAAATTTATTATACATACTATATGTTATATAATGTTCCTGAACCAATATATAATCATGAAATAAAAGAAAATGTTATGAGTTTGTGATGGTCGTAAAAAACCACCCAAATAAATTAAATTATTTTTCATTAACATTTTATCTAATAAATCATACTAATATCCGATGAAATGATATATGATATCATTTAATATTATAGAAATATATTAACACAATTTAATTCCACTTATGTTTTTTCCATTCGGCAAGAAAATCTGTTATAAACCAAGCATGGAATCCTTGAAATAAGTGCACCTGAAACAATTGAAATGATTAAATATTATTAATAAATGGGTAGAATGATGATATAAACAGATCATCTATGGTATTATAAATTCTAATATATTTATATAATATATTAATAACAATTTTAAAAACTTTTTTTTGAGAGGCTTGAATAAGTTTAATGTTACATGGACCTGAGGTAAGTGACTTTTATTTAAAAGTACTATTTCAAATTTTCACTTTTACAAAACTCAAAAGGAATGTTTTTGTGAAACTATTATCATTTGATGATTATGTTATGGTTTTTGGTAAATTTTTTATTATAAATGGGACATATATATCCCTCCAATTCAATTGGTATGTTTTTTTTTGGATTTTGACTATAGTGGTTATTGTAGGGGTAAAATTGATAGTAACACCATAAGGTAGCAGTGAGGGTTACATCATAAGGAATCTGTGAGGGTTACATTGTATGGTAATCGTGATGGTTAAAAATTATATTTAAAGGCCCATATTTTCCATGTAATATATTTTTTAATTGTATGAAATTATTAAGAGTATGTGAAAATTGGTGACGCGTTATTTCGACGCCTGGTGTGCCCGCATAAAATTTCTTAACTTTTTTAATGTTAATTGAGTAAACGCATTAGCAACATTTTATATGTATTGAACCGGTGCTCAGATTAAATATTGAAGGGTGTCTGTGAATCTATGGTGTCTATATTCACATACGAAAGGCTTCAAATTGACTGTGGTAGGTCTGGGGAAAAGGATATTTTTAGGTCTTTTAAAATAATAAATAATATAAAATTGTTATTTTATAGTGTTTCTATCTTAACCTCCAACGGAGAAGCAGAGTGTGGGAACAGGGGTGAGTCAATACAGTAAATGTCTTGAAAATTCAATCAATGTAACAACAATGTTGGGGAATTAAGAACATTCATAATTAATGAACCCCCATTAATTACCAATGTCGTTAAATACCCTCCCCCTCTCTTATTTATATGGAGCATGTGGGGAGGTGACAACTGACGTCACCAATCAGGGAAGTGTTGTAAATGTACTGAGACAAAAAAAATTTAAGGATGGATCCAGTTCTGGAGAGTGGTGACGAGAGAATGTGAATACTTGAACCGGAAAATGACGATTAAGTGATGTAATTGGAAGCTAGTTGCGAGGATGCAAATTGACAACCCACTTCCTCAATCGCATGGGTTCTTTATCATTATTTTGATAAGGATTTGATTCTTGTTTTAAATTCATGTGTATTTATTGAACCACATTATCCACCCTCTTGTTTTGAAGTTAAATCAGTGGGTGTGAACCTAATAAATCAGGCCCGATCAGTTGCAGTAGTCGGGGGAGGCGGTCGTCACACTGTCCGACCATAGAAGGGGAGTGTAGCGAGACCAACACATCGCTGGAGGACTCATTCAGTGGCTCGTCAGCCATGGTAGACTAGAGGAAGGTGTTCGGCACACCGAATGGCCACTGGTGGAGGAGCGGTGCACCATCACGCGCTTCTGGATAAGATGGCCACAAAACCGGTCATGCATGACGGGTTTGGCATGACTCGATCTAGAGAGAACTACATTCCACCTTGTGGCTCCATGGGATGTCTCCGCTGAGGAGGAGCCGAATGTATTTTCCTCCATTATATAACTTTGGAGGAGATTCTCCCCCTTTTCACCCCACACCTTGTTGTTTCTTTTATAGATGACACACATCATTTATCGGGGTGGTGGTAGCTAGGACTGAACGATACATTGAGGTGGACAATTTTTCATTATGTGATGTAGGGATTACTAATTGTGAGTTGTACATAACCTTCAAGTTGGATCCAAGTTTGATGATCCACGAGGTTCTATTCATTTTTCACCAATTTTAAACTTCTCAATTGTATTGGTACTTTTACATTTTGGCTTGTTTTCTGGCCACAATTACATTCATCACACATTTACTACAACCATTTACATTGTGGGTTTTTCTCTTTTGTGTTCATAGACTGTGTGTTTGTACAGGTTAAACGGAAATGTCTTACAATTATAGGGATACACTTTTCCAGTGCTAGTCACCATCCCCTAGCCTATTGATGGAGAGAATGGGGTATTCATGAAACGAGCCCCGAGGAATGGGTCGTGACAAAGTGGTATTAGAGGAGCCAGTTCTACTGATGAACCATGAATATGAATTTATTTGTTGAAATATTGTTAAGTGTTATGGGTATGATTTTCAGTTTGGGGAATCCAGTATTAGTGTGGTGGCCGATATATCCATACACCAGGACACATAATTCTGATTTCTGACTCAGCACATGAAAACACATATTTCATGTGTTTTGAATTGTTTTATTTTGATCTTTTGAGTTAGCTCACCCGATATAACTTTTATATTGTAGAACATATGTCTTTATTCATGATGTTTCCACGTAGATAGACATCTAATATTCCCAAGAAAGTATGCGACGATGGCCCATCGACCGATGAGGACACGGTGTGGATCCCTCTTACAACATTAGAACCTTCTCGGTTTGTACCGGAAACACCACTACCCATTGGGAAGCCTTTTTCACCATCCCCACCAGCAGAGGATTCAAGTCAGCTGATCATGTAGCATGAGTTTCAGTAATAGAGGCCTCTTATGTTCTGAGGCAAGTTAGACATACAGGTGGCTGAGGACTTGATGAAGGCTGTAGTCAAAGATTTCCGCCAAGTTGGGACCCCAACTGACTTTATGGTGATCCTAAAATCTAGCCTTTTTTAGGAAGAGGTAGGGAGAAGGTGGAGATTGGTTCTCTAAATACAAGAATAGGTGACCCCAATCTAGGTGTACTTCATGATAATTTTCAAGTTAGAGTTCATCTCAGCGGCCTTGTGCTCTGTGTGTAAACATGAGTTGCTGCACTTATAATAGGATAGCATGACTGTGGCCCATTACTCGGTGAGGTTCACTGATCACATCTGCTACACCACTGACATGGTACAAGACCCTTTGTGTAGGGCCCATGATTTTTATTAGGGTATTCAATGGGGGATGATAGAATCAATGAGATCTCTCAGCATATCGGTGCAGGCTAGGGTGATAGAGATTGATCATTTGGTGTAGAGAATCCTAGATGAGTAGGCACCGACATCAAGAGCCACCACTGGATGTTAGGTAGAAGATTCATCTGCAGTAGGTAGTAGGCAGATGACGCAGGGGCCCAAGAGGTCCATGACTTCTAGTGGACCACCATAGGATATAGGGTTGGTGGTGTGGGGTACACGGGACATAGGAGGACATATATAGAGAAGACATTGTTACACGTGTGGTGGGTTGGGACATGTCGGTCATGAATTCCCGACTTTCTGTACGGATGACCAACAGAAATTCGATGGATTGACGAGGCTGAGGATGATATTTGATCGGGGAAGTCCTCAGGCAGTAGGAAAATGTGGCAGATGAGATTTTCGTGCAATAGGCAGTGGGTGGAGATTCGAGTTTCTTCCACCAACACCACCAGGTGGTACATGCAGACTTCATTGAGCAGGTGGACAAGGACGAGCTCAGTTCCTACCAACATAGGCATATGACCATGGCCCTATGGGGATTATTATAGGAACTATCTATGCCTAATCCACCTTAGTTGTAGAATTTATAGTCACAGGTTCATGTCACTCTTTTTTTTTTGATGTCCGTCATTTTTAGCTCAGAGATTTAGTTAGATCTGTTTTCTCAATCATTACGACTAGAGACTCTTACAGGAGAGGATTCGGCAATTACACACTAATTCTGGGAGTGTGATATTACTCTAAGAGGCAGGAGCTCTATTTGGGATCTACTAATATCAACATCAATTCTATACGACATCATCTTGGGTATGGAATGGTTATCCACAGTCCGTGCTTAGATAGACTGTATTAGGTGCAAAGTGTGGTGTGTCTGTGAGGACGAGACCGGGTTTTCCTTTACTGACGTGGAGGCTACCTTTGTAGCACATTAGGGAATTACATGGAGGAGTGTGCTGTTGATCACAAAATATTTGGATAGACTTACCATCGGAGCAGTTGATGTTTAGAGTCCATGTTGTCCTGGAGTGGTGGACCAGTCAGTCGATGTATTTACACATGATGATCCAAGACAAAATCCATGTAGAGAGGTAGGCTTGTAAATTGAACTGTTCCTCGAGATGCCACATATATCTACACCAACATATCAGATGGCTCTTGTAGATCTTTGTGTGTGATGGGAACTGTTGGAGGGCTTGCATAGGTAAGGGTTCATAAGTCCTTATGTTTCTCCATCAGCATCCCTAATTTTGTTATTCAAGAAGGTAGATGGGAGATTGAGACTCTGTGTGGTAAACGACACCTGAACCCAGTAAATGTGATTAAAACGTATCCAAATTAGAGTATTGATGATCATTTCAATCATCTGAAGAGATCTCGTTGGTTTTCGATGATAGAATTCAGATCAAGATATCATCAGCTCAGGATACACGATGAGGATGTGCATAAGACAACTTTCATATGTCGGTATGGCCACAATGAATATTTGGTTATTCCATTCGGCATGACCAAAACCCATTAAATGTTCATGGGACTCATTTATAAGATCTTTCAAAAACAACATGTTCACATTTTGGTGGTCTTGATCGTTGAAAACTTGATATACTTAGTGATGGAGGAAGAGCATGCCTATCATCTGCATATTGTTCTGGATAAACCTTTAGAGCATCAGGTCTATGGTAAGATCATGAAGTGCTAGTTCTGGACATGATAGGTCCATTTCACGTGACACATTTTCTCGGAGTATTCAGTTGTAGTTGATCGAGCGATGATAGAGGTTTTACATGCTTGGGAGCCACCCAAGAGTGTGATTGAGGTGCAGTATTTTCTTGGGTATGAAGGATACTAGAATAGATTCATTCCAGACTTTTCCAAAGTTGTTACACTGTTTTAGTGTTGACAAATATGGGACAAAAAATTGTATGGATGGAGATATTCCAACAGTGTTTTCAATATCTAAGGAAGATACTTACAAGTGAACCCATATTGAGGCTACAAGAAGTGCGTGTTGGGTAGGTATTATACTACGACACATCAGGGACAAGGCATTGGTGTTTCATGATGATGGAATGAGTAGGGATCTCCTAGGGATAATTATAGATGAGGAATAATCAGCAGAACTATGATACCCAAGACCAGGAGATAGCAGCGGTGGTCTTCGCCATGAATATGTGGAGACATTACTTGATGGGAAAATGTTGTATAGTCTACTATGATCACAAGTGTCTCAGGTGAATTTTCCCACAGAAGGAACATAACCTGAGACAGTGGCGATGGCTAGAGTTCTCAAGGACTATGAATTTTAGATATTCTATACTCATTGAATGGGGAACGTGGTAACAGATGCACTCAGCTGGGGGACTGCTCTGTAGTAGCTGAGTGAGGTGACAGAGCAGCTAGCCGCGATGCAAATACCATTCATGGATAGAGATGGATCCACATACCTCAAGTCTATGAAATTCACTCCCCCAATCTCTCATAATGTTGGGGAGGCACATCTTGAGATGACTGACTGTGAGCCTCAATGTGTTAAGATATCCTCCGTACATGCACCTAACATGTTTTCTAATGATCTGGAGCACGTCATCCAATTCAGAGGACGTACCATTGTACCTGTGGTGCTATAGGAGGAGGTGTTGAGGGAGTTCAATACATCCCATTTGGGGGGTACATCATGTTATGCATAAGATGTACCATGTCCTTTGGAGTCAACAATGGTGGATAAGGATGAAGAACGCAATGGAAAATATTGTTTCTCGATGCCTCACTTGGTAGTAAGTAATGGATGAGCATTAGGTTCTAGTAGGCTTAGCTCAGCTACTAGAGGTTCTGGAGCGGAAGTGGGATGTAATATTCATGGACATTGTGAATGGGCTTCCACGTACGTCCAGGGGACATGATTCAATATGGGTGACTGTTTTATGAATCACCATGTCGGAGCACTTCCTCCTTATCTAATATCATGGATGAGTAGAGGGAATGTGAAGCCTCTACGTACATGAGATTATGTGACTCCATGGGGTGCTATTAACGATCTTATATGAATGTGTCAAATGATTTACTTCCCAGTTTGTGGAAGGGGTTATAGGAGGTGTATGGGACTTTGTTACATTTGAGCCACACCTTTCATCAATAGACTATGGTCAGATGGATCAGACCATTCAGACACTAGAGAAAATTCTTCATGAATTCATCCTCAATTTTGGCCGTAGTTGGAAGGATAACATGCCAATGGTGGAGTTTTCATACAACAAACGATATCACTCCACATTCAGTTTGGAACTATTCAAGGCCTTATACAGCCAACCTTCTAGATCACCTCTATGCTGGACATACCTTGGATAGTCAGCACATATGGGACCAAAGATGTTACATGATTCCACTATTAAGATGAAAATGATCCAGGAGAAGATGAAGACTGCATAGAGAAGGCATAATTCTAATGCTGACATTAGACAATGATCTTTGGTGTTCGAGGTGGGGGACTTTGTATTCGTGCGAGTCTCCCCTCGATGGAGACTATAGAGATTTGGACAAGGTGACAAGTTATCACCAAGGTTTATCAGACCATTTCTCATACCTCAGAGGATAGGTGAGGTAGTACACCTCTTGAAACATACACCACAGTTGGAGAGGGTGCAAGACATCTTCCACGTATCCCATCTAAGAAGATACATTCATGACCCATATCACACCACTGACCATGGTGTGATATACTTTAGTGATGGGGAAATGTTTACGGAGGTTCCAGAAGATATTGTGGATCAATAAGAGAAAGTCCTTCATGGGTGGTCGATACCTTTTGTGTGCGTTCCCTAGCCTAATGGGAATATCCAGGAGAGCACATGGGAGTGGAAAACTCAGATTTGAGCTTAGTACCCCCTTGTGCATCCTTAGTCTATGTTATGGATTTTTGGGACTAACATCCCTAATGTGGGGTGAATGTAAAGACCTGTATTTTCCTTGTAATTTTATTTATCTATATGGAATTATTATGAGTCTGTGAATATTTTTGTCGTGGGATTATGAGTCTATGCATTCCTGGAAATAATTTTTGATCTTTTTTAATTTACGTTTATTAAACGTGTTAGTAAAATTTTATAGCATTTGATTTAGTGATAAGATTAAAAACATGAGGGCACCATTGAATCCACAACTCCATGATTCTCTTTAGGGAGGATTCACTTTGAACGTAGTAGGTCTGGAGAAAATGATTGAATTTGGGACTTTTAAAAGAATAAATAAAATAACAATGTTATTTTATATTGTATCTATCTTATCCTCCAATAGACAAGAAGAGTGTGAGACTGACGATGTGTCAAGCCATTAAATGGATTGACCCTTCAATCTACATAACATCAATGTGGGGGAATTTGAAAACTTCATAATTAATTATCCCCAATTAAATCCAAACGTTGTTACATACCATCCCCCTCTCCTATTTATATGGATATTGGGGGGTAGTTGACGGACGAGTTCACCCACCAACGAAGTGCTAATAATGTACCGAGATGCCAATCATTTAGAGGACGGAGCCAGTTACGGATATCGGTGATGATCCATATAGATTCCCCAAAATGGAGATCGACAATCGAGTGACATCATTGGATACTAGTTTTGAGGATGCCAAATGGCAACCCACTTCCTCAATAATGGGTGTTTTTCATTTTACCTAAGGTACAGGTTTGATTCTTGTTTTAAATTTAAGGTAATTTATTGAACCCCTTTATCCCCCCTATTGGTTACAAGCTACTACAGAGGGCGCGGGACTATGGAACATTGCTTGGACCGTCCGCTACCTGGAAATCCATTTACGTTCTTCGTGGAAGACCGCTGGCGGGCAGTATCAGCCACCAGTTCTAGTAGGTACCAAGGAATCGGCCGACACTAGTCAGTCATAAGGAAAGAGTGGGTGAACCCGCACCACCAGAGTAAATGGCTGTGGTTCATCATGTGCAGCGGTCTAGGGAGGTGGGAGGAACACCTTCCGGCCGGAGATGGAGAGGTTGGTGCAACCATCCCACAGCCGGAGGACTCGGGCTACAGCTTGTCATCCGTGACAGACTGAAGGATGGGGGACGACACACCGGCCAACAACATGCATCAGAGTGGCCAAACGTGACGAGCTATTTGAAAATAGAGCAGGGACACAGGCTTGCCGTGAGAGGTTTAGTAGAACCCACTCTAGTGGGTCCCACAAGCCACATGGCGGCGCAACATGACATCGCCACTATGGAGATGCTGAAAAACCGCTATGACATTCGAGAATTCAGTGGGAGCCACTCCACCATGCCACCTTGTGCAAGCCCCCAGCGTGCCAGGAATCACTTCGGCTAGGCCACCTGCCCATCGGGCGTGGCCGCTCTTTGCAAGCTGGGCCACACCTTATGGGTCGGGCGCTTGGGGGTCGGGCCACTCCTTGAGGGTTGGGCCAACCCTTTTTGGCTGGGTTGTTCCTACCGTGACCCAGCCTAGACCGTGTCATGTTGGGTCGGTCAGACCGGGTTGGACAGGACCCAATCCCAATGGGTCCCAGAAACACATAACATGACATGTCATGATAACCAGATGTTTGTTTGATGAACCATCTTCGTCAATGAGATCCTTTTATCGAGACAATCCTTTTAGTATAATCAACTTAATTTATGGAGATAGTTAGAGTATGACTGGATTGGATCTAACCTGAATCCAACTGGGACCTAAGAACTAAAAAACTTATAACTCACATACCGGGCATCCGATCAGCGCACTGTCTACCGCTTTAGTACCCTTACGACAAGATGGTCCCTATGGATAGTCTATTGTGGAGATTAGTCATGGATGAGGTACAAAAAATATCTCGAGGGGTAGATTCTATGGAAGTATAGCGCACTGGGTGTAACGAATCCTCTAGGTGGCTATAACATAAAAAAAGAACATCAATCATATTAGGGTCATCATCTATCATATTCTGTGTGGGTCAGCACTCAATGATCATTTGTGGGTTAGCACATACCGATCCTTTGTGGATCATATCCTATGTGGGTCTGCACTCAGTGATCATGATTGGGTCAGTGCCTATTAATCCTATGTGGATCAGTGGGGTTTAGTTAATTATCGATCAAGTGTGGGTCAGATATTGTGTGGGTCAGTGGGTGATAGATTACATATCGATCGTGTTTGGGTCAAAAGCATTGCTACACAACAGAATAAGATGATCTAGCATTATGATTAATGATTTGTAATTATGAACTAATGTTATACCTATGTGTGTGAGTTGATTCATTAACCTTTGTGGTATTATCATCATGGTGTAACATTTTTGGTACTTCTATCTTCATGGTGTTACCTCTGTGGTACATCTATCATCGTGGTATTACCTGTGTGGCACATCCCTCTTTGTGGTGATGCGTATGTTGTACATCTATCTTAGGGGTGTTACATGTTGTACTTCTAGATCTGTGGTTTTACCTGTTTAGTGCTTCTACCTTTGTGGTGATGTCTTATTGGTGTTACCTATGTAGTACTTTTATCTCAGCGGTGATACCTATCTAGTATTTATACCTTCGATGTGTAACCTTTGTGGTATTTTTCCCTCACGTAAGAGATGAGTATATCTTGATAACATGGGTATATGTATGTGAATATACCTTAGAAGAGTTGAAGACTTGCTTTGTAGTATTTACTTTGTGGAAATCTAAGAGAACTACAGGGTCTCAAGGTACCATCTGAGTATCTTTATACTCACCCCTGAACGGGCTACGCTTGCACCTCATTGTGTCATGTGGAGATGACGTACAAAATTGATCAAGGATGAGGGATCCTGGGGTGGACGGTAGTTGGAGGTGGACCATTTTGCGTGACATGATACATGGAATAATTATTGTGAGTTGTACCTACCCTTAAGGTTAGATCCATGGTGAATGGTCCAGGAGATACATTTCACTTTTCAGTAGTTTTGTACATTTCAGTTGAATATGTACATTTTTAGTTGGGATTGTATTACGACCCCCTATACATTCTGCCAACATTTACTATATCAGTTTACCTTCTGGTTTCTTCTTTTGGTGTTCTTAGATTGTGTTTTTGTATAGGTTAAAAGGTCATGACTTCCCATTATAGGGATATGTCTTTCCGGTGCTAGTCGCCAGCCCCTGGCCTATAGATGGTGAGCTATGGGTAGTCACGGCACGAGCCCCGGGGGATGGGTCATGAAATCATATGGTAGCTTCTAGGGTTAAAATTGTTAAGTAATAAATACTAAAAATTAGCTAATAGTTTTATTTATATTTATTGGATTTATGGGAATCACTTTCATTCCCAAAGTAAGTATAAGGTAATTTATGGGAGTGAAGTGTGTCAATGGGAAAATTATTTCACATATTTATAATTATTATGAGACTAATAAATTCCATTATTTTATGTACATACTTCGATGTTTCTTCTAATACCAATTTTTTAAAATGTTTCATTTGGTTTAAGGGTGGGTAAGATAAAAATATAATCCATTAATAATGTTTTGAATATTTTTTAATTTTTTATTAAAAAATCTGTATTTTGAATGAAATGGTTATTGTTTTAGTAGTACCCATTTTTTATTCTTGTGGGATTATATGTATAATTTATATGAAAAATCACTAAATATATAAACTAAAAAGATATTTTTGAATGTAATAATATGAATTCAAAAATAACATACTAGATTATGTAATTTTTTTGGTTGGATCATTATATTCAAAGATGTATTAAGATCTAATGAATATTTACCATGGGACAACATTAGATGATATAATATAAAGTATGTATCTTGATGACTAATATTTTTTAACATTAATGATGATATAAAAACCTCTATATGGATTTTATGATCATTACACAAAATAATATGTATAAGGGAAAACATTATCATTGATTTCCTGGTTAGACTCTGAAATACAACTTAAGGGAGGAATTAAATTTGTGTTGTTTTTGATATCCTTGAAATTTAAGAATATTACATTAATATAAGAGTGTTATACAATCTTGACTATATTTATATGATATATATTATTGATTTCATACTGTTTCATGGAATACTATAATGTATTATATCATAAGGGGATTTGAAGATAAACTCGATGTTATGAGAGATTATTCAAAAGACCCTAGTTAAAAATCCGATTTCCAATAATTCATATTAATCTAAAAAGGTTAGTTAGTATGAAAGGAACATTAATTCTATAGATGACATGTAGATATTTGTTTATGTTGATAGAAATGGTTATTGAATCATCACATTCTTCTGGATTAATTTATAAACAAAAATTTCATTCCTACAAGAATTATGAAAAATCCGTATTAATCTATCTATTTATGGATGTTTCAAACACGACCATACTATAATAATGGTGAAGGAATAAATATATTGAGAGATATAATAGTTGGGTAAATTATAGGAATGGTTAAATATATTTAACAGCACATTATTGTTTCTCATAGTGAGCATAAATGTTATGCTAAAAATAATTAGTGAGATAGAGTCTCTGAAGTCGGTGATGTGGTATTCCTATAAATATTTTATTGGAAGTATGCTATGAGATAAGAAATAAAGTCAATGTTTATAACAATATATATAATAATATTCTTCAAAAAAAATTGATCATATATAGACCATTATTCATCAATATGTGCTTTAACTGAATCATCATTATGTTCATGTTATATTCCATTTATCATTCCCATAGAAGTAAAAAATTTATCATTCATAAGTACATACCATTGAGGCAATAAAATTGGAAAACGATTACCCATATATGGAATAACCTATGAATTTTCTAGATCAATGAGATAACATTCTATGAAACAAGACCACTCAATTGGTAGATGTTTTATGTAAAAAAGAAACTAAAAAGTTACTTTGGAAAAAACGATATGACGAAAATGAATTAACATCATTTATTTATATATAATTGAAATAATTTTATCCATGAAATTATTCTACTGGGGATATGGTGTAATGCATTGGTAATATATAAATATATATATTTCTTTGAAATAAAGATAAATTACTCAATGGAATTTTAGACACAACTTTGAGTCCAAATGATCCATGAATAAATAACCGTTGGATTTGTGACTACTAATAGGATTCCCCTCATTATGAAAAAATATGTATTATTTTTTTATGAAGCTTTATTATCATATTTTTTATTGATAAGTTCCCATTTCTATGTAATGCGAACATCTTCTTCAAAAAAATGTTTTCTAAATAAGAGTATTAATGTATTTTGAACCAATATATTATTATTTATTTAATAAAAAATTTGAAAAAAATAATTTAAGATTTGATATCATTTTTCAAATAAGTATATCAAGAAATGTATGAGGTATTTTTTTTGGATTCTTCTAAATTATGTTATTCAATGAATTTCAAAAAATATCTATTTTTGTGATATCTTAATTGATCATCATGTAGAAGGATAATAATTTTTTTAATTTTATATCAAAGTAAAATAATTAAAATTTAATTGAGAATAGTATAATTATGTAGTTATGAAAATAATACACTTGATTTTGTAAAATATAATTATCATAAAAAAACCATTTTTGATAAAACAAATTCATTTGTAAATTTTATTAATATGGAATAAATTAATTCATATTTATAAAATATTGTATGAAATTTATATATTATATATTTAAATAAAAATTTAATTATTATTAGAGTATTTTATATATGGAAATGAATTAAGGTAAACCTAAATTTTTGTGTATATAATGAAACTTACTAAAAATGGTTTTCATTGCATTTTGATAAATTATTTTAATATTTATTTCAACCACGTATAGAAAATAAAAATATTTATATTGATGAAATAATTGGATTAATTATAATTAATATAATATAACAACATCAATAAATTTTTTTGTTATTTCCTATTTTAAAAAGTAGTTAAATTTTGTAATCTCGGTTAATGTTAAAGAGGGTTTAATGTGGGGGTTAAACTAAGTGATAATGTTAATATTGTAACTTAAAATTTTCTAAAAAATATTTGATTACCATAATTTAACTCTATCATATATACTATATGAATAAGATTTATTTGTAATGATATATATATTTATATATTATTACATAATTATATTTTTACAATTTTAAATTTTTCGAGTGTGTCCTCTCCCTCTATTAAAAATGATTAAATTTATATCCTCTTCTCAACACCTTCTATGTCTTATAACTTATTAATTTCCAACTATTTTATAGTCCGGACATGCCATACCACATCTATAAGGTCAATTATTTCATAATTACATCTTTCTAGGGATTATGTTTTATACCATATGTGGTTTCTCAATATAGATTAATAACTCTTAAATGAATATTATCAATTTTATTTCTTATAATATATCATTTAAATAAATGAAAAATATTATAAAATAATTAACTTTATATATGAAAAATTCAAAATAATTAATATTATGAATGCTCAAAACAAGTTCCACCTCATCTCGATGAAATAATAAATTAAAAGTGTTTCACTTGTATAAATGTGGAATACCACTTCCACTTTATGATATGATTCATTTTCCATCAACATAATTTATGGTTAGATATCCATATGGATTAAATATTTATATAATATTTTTATTATATAAATATTCATCAATAATATTAATTTATTATATATTATTTGTATAATCCATTGTATAATTAAATCATCTCTCATGTGTGTGTAAAGACGACAAAATCCATGAATCAATGTGTTTCACTTTTCATTTCCATTTTCTATGGATCATAATAGGGATATATTATACAAATACAAACAGAAATAACAACACCCACACGCACACATATATATATGTGTGTAATTTATGATATAATAATTACTATACAAATTTGAATCATTATTTTTATTTTACTTATTTGTCACATCAGAAAGTATAAACAACAGCCATGTGTACATACAGACTACCATCACCATGAAATGATGTAATTATTTTTTAATCACCAATTTATATGAATTGTTATGAAAAATTATATAAGGAATAAATAGAATACATATTTATTTATATCGATTATTTACATGATGAAATATTGAACACATACAATGAACAAAACCATTGAACTAAAACAGGCATGGAAAACTTACCACTATTCACCAAAATGTATAATTTTTTAACAATTTTTAAATAAGTGGATAATTAGACATAATAAATAAATTGTACATAGTAATTTATGAGCACTTATATTCCTGTAATTAATTTTTATAAATTATTTATTCATAAAACCATTAGTTTGAACATGTTTGGGAAAAAAGGATATAGTTAATGTATTTATGCTACCATCCTACATCAATCATGTCTTTTTATGCTTGAATTAGCATTGATAAAATTATATGATCATTTTCATATAAATCAGTTGAATTTTTAATTTCCAATATTAATATCATAAATAGCGATTTTTTGTAACATTTTGCTCATTTTTTTTAAATTTTTTTAGAAACAGTTTTTTAAGAAATAAAACCATATCTATACTCTTTTGGTAATATACAAATTTCCATCCATATATATGTTTCTTAATATGTTTTAAATAATTTTTCTGAATATTATTTCATGTTTGTTTATCATTTTTATCCATTTTTGGATATTTAATTTTTTGTAAACAATATTTATGGAATTATCTGAACATTTTAACTTTCACTGAAGGTGAGCCCATAATAATTATTTAGTGATTATAGAAAATATATATTTCGCCAATTATGAATGTTCAATTTATTGATCTCTCCATTAGAATTTTCCAAATATATTTTCAAAGAAAATATTTTACAAAATATCATGTCAATATTTGAATATTAGATAATTGATTTTAAAAGGAAAAATCAAATTTCTTTATGAAAGAAGACAATTATTTCATAAAAAAAATTCTTTTATGATAATGTTGTATGATGTTAATAATACTTAACGTGGTATAAAATCCAATAAAATAATCTTTACTCATTATCTGGATGGCTTATTGTTATGATAATTATATATTTATGATACCTATATATTATTAAATAGTTATTCTATGATTATATAATGAATTTTTTATTATCTTTTTGAATATATAATAATATTTTATTATTACATGAGGGTTGTGTATGTTATAGTGTTCTAATTCATTGGGTATTGTGATATTTATTTCTCATGAGATAATGATGATAATCAAGAACGATATCTCAAATATTTTTTTAACCTTTTGATTGGTGAGTATGATTTCATTCAAATATTTCTCACTTGTATCTTCATATATATTACTATGAGTTGATGTTTTCACAATTTTTGATATATGAGTAAGATTTAATTTTATTTTTTCTCCTTAGATTATATGTGAAATTAATTGTGAATATTTTTTATAACATTATGATTTATTGTGCATAAAATTACAAATGAATGTGTTATAAATATTGGATATTGATTAGTTATTTTAAACCATTATATAACATTCCTATAGATATGAAGTGATTTTTTATTTTATGATATGATATTCTGAAGGTATGAATAAATATATTGATAACATGTAAAATGATTCATTATCAGACCATTTTTACTATCTTATGATTTCTTATGATTGTTTTATCCCATGATAACACATACTAACAATACGCGTTCACACATTATTAAGTATTCTTACCATATGTTTTGATGGAAGGATTTAAATTTGATTAATAAATAGGAGAGACAAATGAAAATATTAGTGATTGAGATAATAATGGATGTATTAAAATAATATTTTTTTTATACCATGGGTATAGTTATAATAAACCATTACAATTCTAAATAATTTTATTTGATAGATACATTTAATATTAATAGAAAATATGTAATGTCTTTTCATGATTTTATTGGGACATTTTTTAACTATTGTTCATTAACATAATGAATCTCATACTGAAACAGTCATTAATAAGTTAATTATGTATCAATAACCTTGGGTTTTGATAATGTTAATTTAACTACACTCATCATTTTCATTATATCCAGCAGATTTAATTCTATCAACTTGTTTGATCATAGTAATTTCAGGACTTATTTCATTTCAAGAATGTATATTAGCCTTCTTTTGATAATTAAACATTAGAAAAAATGAGAACTATAACAACAAATTTTTGAAAAAATATTCGATGAATTATTTGTGTATATATCTTTTTCATTGATATATAATGGTTTATCCTTCTATAATAAGGTGAAAATTGTTCTCTTTTATTTCAATATGATATTTTGTTTTTAATTTTCATCATCATTTAATTAATGAAATTCAAAAATTTATAATGAAATGAAAACATGTTCTATTGATTGTGATTTTTATTTCAAATAACATAACTACATAAAAAACCATTCCATGACTCAAATAATACACATAAAAACCATATATTTCATATTTTTCTAAACCAAACTAATTTTTTTCACATCGCACAATATTTAGAATCACAAAATTTTAGTGAATTTATTTTACCCTCATCCTCATATGTTGTTATTGATATTCATGTTACCATAATATATAATGAACAAACACTCATAAAAATAAATATACTACTAATTTTACATATCATTATTTAAATCATAGAAAATATATTATTTTATTTTCCCTTGCAATTTTTCACATACATCTAGATTTCTTGTTGATTAGAGATAATAATCATCGTGTCCAAATAAATTGTCTATCTGTCCTTCAAAATTTCTTACATTTCACCAAAAATAGTTTTTTTCAGAAATGTGCAATTGAATAATTTATCTTGGATAAATTTTACATTGATTGTAACATGTACTTTTTTTATCAATTCCCCTGAAAGTTATCATCCAAATGTGTCCATTACATGAAAAAAATAAAAAATGAACCATAAAATTACTATTTCCTAAAAGACAATTGATATATTATGAATCTCTATTGATAACATAGAATTCCTTCTCATTTTAAATATCTATATATTTTTCATTAAGTGAAATTTATTTCCACTTATGTTTTTAAAATATTAATTTTAGTTAAAAAAATTAAATCACCATTATCCCCCATCCTTTAATCTTTCTTATAACTCATATTTCATTCGTATATTTTTATCAAATTGTAGAAATTTAATTCCTAATAGTTTCATTTCATTGAATTACTAGTCATTAATAAAACTTATAATTTTATTTTAAATTATTTTCCATGATTATCAAAAAATAAGGCCTTCGTTCATTTCATTTATTTTTATGATTTATTTTTTGATATTCAACTCTTTCAATTTCAATATCGACTTAAAATATTATTGATTAATAAATTTGTTTCTAACTAATTAGCTTTACTTTAGATGTAATATTTTTCTTTATGAACAAAAAATCATTGATGATTGTTTCAATATTAACTATTTAATCCAATATACACATTATTATTTCAACAGTTAATTTTTCCATCACCTAAATCATTAATATAAATATTTTAATATCCTAAAAAATTTATTGATTGTGTTTATATAATTTTTTAAATTTATCCTGATGATTTATTTTTTAATTGGAGATCATCAACATAATTTTTAAATCATTTATAAAAAATAGATACATTTATATCATCGATATATTTAGTGTAATCTCTTCTATTTCCCCTTTACACTTCATCATGAGATCAACAAGCCCTATAATAATATCATTTTATTCCATGTCATATTTTAATTTTATCATTTTATACATCATAACATCTCCTTTATCTCATATTAATTTTGTTTCAATAACATCAACATGATGTTCTTAAACAATAATGCATTACATTTTCTCCAATGTCCATATTTATCTTCGATATTTATTCTCGTTCTATGTGAAAAAATATGTTTATTTTTATGTTTTTATAGATATAACATTTTCACTGGGAAATATTAGACTTAGCATCGAAATATTATCACCATTTATGTGGTTAAATAATTATACTATTTACTTAACATTAACACATATTTTATCACACCCTAAAATTTTCGCTAAAGATGACAATAATCAACCAATAACCTTATATACATTATTTAAACAAAAATTAACCACTTGATTCCTCAAAGGATAATATTATTATTCTATTTTCTATATATTTATTTTTAATTATAGTTTTACAAAAATATAATATTTATCCATAATATATATATAATCAAAAAATATTTCAATAAAATTTATACATTCATGTTACAACACCCATCAGTTGTACTGTTGTGAAATACATTATAATAATGTATTTATAACATAAACATCATTTATTCAATCATTGATAGAATAGAGAGTGACATGACTTTAATTTAATACATGTGTGGAATATTTTTTTTAATATGATAATGTTTAATTGATGAATCATGCTGTTGTTAAATCAACGTACATTCATGTTAATTTTGAGTATGACTTATGACTATTTAAATAATAGAATATAATTTACTGTCTCGGGTTCTTAATTGATGAAATGTAATTTATTATATAATTTAATAATTTATAGAATATATATATATGTAAAAATATAATCATTTAAAGGGTTTTTATATGTTTTTAAAGTGATGTAGTAAATAGTTTATATGTTCCATGAATTTTTATAAAATATATTTTTATGAAAATAATCATTTTTTCCTTTTGATTATTTTAAAAAAATTTCAAAACACCCCAAACTCACATTCACTAATGACATATTATTCACTATTTTATACTTTCATGGTTTCTGGTATGAATTTTTCATTTCATATGAAATTACTCAATCATATTGATTTGTAACTAAACATATATATGTCATGACCCCGCCCCCAATATTCACCCCACTATACAAAATAATGAAAGTAAGGGGATAATGATAACAAATACTACATTAAATTGGTTATGGGGTTGTGATTAGTATGAAGGTAATATCATTAAAAATATTATAGGAATTATCCCCATTTTATGATGATAAATTATCAATATTATAAGACAAAAAAACTATCATTACTCAAGAATATAAATTTTAAAAAAATAATAAATTCATATTTATTTTAAAACCATAAAAATAGAAAAGAAACTAGATGTTATAAGAGAAAATGCATGATGGAAACCATTAATACAAAAAAACTATTAGAAAAATACATGTACTTTTATGGTCTACAGTAATAAAAGAAATATTCAAAGTTCATGAATAATAGATTATATTGTTTTAGGGTGATCTTAATGGTAATACTCTTTACAATCCTCCCAAGAGACTCTTGTTAAAAAAGATAAAGGAAAAAATTTCTAAAGGGAAATGAATGATAAAGTGAAATTAAATAATAACCGAAATAGAAAAAATATGTTCGCAACCCCGTCATGGATCATTATCTACATATCACATTTGTAAGCCACCATGATTTTTAAACGAAAAACATTATGTTCAATAGTATATTTCACATTAAACATTGAGTTTTAAGTGACTTATGATATAATATTAACACATTATTATAAAATCAATATAACCTAACCATTAATATATAGTGAATTTGAATTTTAGTAATATTAAAAAAACACGTACAATGTATTTATATATTTTTTTTCATAAAAAATTACTTCTTTATCATTATATATATATAGTGATTTTGAAATACATGTTAGCCAAAAATAGTTTACTTTTATATTTTTTGTTTTTTAATTGTGTTAAATTTATAAAACATATATAAAGATAGTTGTATAAAAAATAAACATATTTTTAGTTAGAATATAAAAATTACCTTATGTTGATGTTTTTGAATTCTTTTACAATGAATGATTTTTCAATAAATATTTAAATATACTGGTTTCTGTAAAATAGATACTTATGTTAAATAATTCATTTAAATTAAAGCATAAATTTTAAATTTAAAGATAAATAATTTATATTTATTTAATAAAACAATTTATATTTGATTCGGGATTATACCGTGTTTTCATGTTAGATTATTTGTAGGCTCAAAATGCATTTTAAAAAAAATTAATGGAAAAACATACCTCCATTTATATTAGTTAAAATAATAATTCATGATAAATGATTATATATATATATTATAAATAAATATTCAAATTTAAATCCATTGTGTAACAGCCCATTCTTCTACGGTACGCTTCTCTTGGAATAATGTGATAGTGTGTGTTGTACGCAACATCGAGTTCTAACACACTACAACTAATCAAACTCGCTGTTATGAATAGTAATTACTACTTTTTTAAATTCTATGGATTTTATATTTCAAAATGGTCTTCATTTTTGGATTCCGAATATCGATATTATCCTAAGTTGAATTTTTTTTATTTTTTCTGAGAACTTCCATTTTTTATGAATAGTGAAAATACATAAAAACAAATTTTGTAATCATAATAATTTATAGTGATAAATTTTATTATTTAGTGGTTTTAATGTATAATTATAATATATTTATTCCATTTTATCCAATGGTGTTCATTAGAATTAATTTTACTTTGAAATTGGACATAAACAATTGTCAATCTTTTGATATATGTTGTTTCTTAAAAACACTCTATTTGTTGTAACAACGGGAATTAATTATAAAATTAATTAATGAAACATATATGTTTGGAATTTTGTAAAATAGACATCATTTTTGAATTTGGAATATCAATTATAGCTTACGTGGAAAATTTGGCATTGTTATGAAAAACTTCATTTTTTGATGAATAATGAAACTACTAAGTGGTTGTTAAAAAACTGAATTTTTCATAAAACATAATTTTACCACTTATGTGATTGTAATTTCAAAAATCCAAGAGGCACGGTTAATAACAAGGAGTAAAATCTGGTTCTGTGAGAAGAAAATAATTTTTGGTGAATAGTAACTTTTTACTTTTATTTACCATGGTTAAATGTTAATAGGGTAATTAAGGGTAAAAATGATATTAATATTACCCTAACACATAACCTAATTATATTGGAAAAGTGTATTTTGACAAAAAACAACCTTATAATTAAATATTATCATTTAGTTTCACTTGGATTAGATTAAGACATTTATTATTATTTAATTCAAAGAAGAGTTAAAAGAGTTAAAATCAATGTTTAGTTACTAAAACATTTTTAATATAAGTTTATACATACGATAAATTCTATTTTCAATATTAATTAGAAATCTAAAAATATTTCCCACATAATGATATTTTATTTATAAATTTTAGACATTAAATAATTTAATTTATTTATGACACAATTATGATGTAGTAATTACCATAATAGTGAAAAATTAAAATAATTGATATTATAAATACCCAAATAAATATAATTTTTAACTTATAATGAATTAAACTAATTTTCTAGGATAATATGACATATTATTATTGATTTAATTTATTTGTTTCGAACTAATCATTCTGTTATGATTTTCTCAAAAATTAATTTTCCAAATAGTGTCAAAATTGACATAAAAGAGTTTTTAATACAAATATTATATTATTAATTGATATTAAATTCATAAAAAACTATGGTTAGGACAATAGACATATATCATGATATTTGTATCATTAATGGACCACTTGGGGGTCTCTTGGAGGTATATAGTAAGTTTATTAACTATATAATATAAAAATACAAAGTGCCATGGTAAGTGTCAAACTAATTAACTAAGAGTTTAAACTAAAATATAAGGTTAATATAATGACCCAAACCTGTCTAAATCCTATTGTTTGAGTGGTGTTCGACCCATACCCACCTTAAAATTTAAATAATACACTTTTTATCCATTATAAACCGAATATGAATTTATTATAAAATAATATTTCTAGCTTTTCCAAAGGTGCCCCTCACCCCTCTTATAAAAGGGCACTTCCCCTTCTCATTAACTCACACATTAAAGCCTTTTGGCTCAGCCAAAATCAAAACAAATACTCTCTAAACATCCATCACTTCATCCTATAGGCCTTCCTTTAGTAAGAAAGCCAACCTAAGATCCCTTTTTATCAATTCAAAAGGAATAACCCGAAGAAGACGTAATTATTTCACAACCCTTTCCAAGTTCCTTTCTTCTTCCACTTCTTCCTTCTTTGTTATTACCATTCTAAAATAATGAATCCAGTATGTCCAATATACTATAATATTATTATAAATATGGTACATCCATATTCAGTATTATATCCATCCTTTGAATGACATGTCACCATACGTGCGTACGTACAGCTTACCGTCTCCAAGTCATGGTGTAATTGTTATTCAATAAATTATTATTTTGATGTGTATGATAATGATGTCTAATTCATGTAAATAATAAATATAACATGATAATGATTCTGTAAATATGATATACCATCTAATTATATATTATTTTAATATCGAAAGAATTATATTGTCGCTCGTGTGTACGTACGGACTACCGTCTCCACAAACGTGATACGATTCAATCCCCATCGCATCCATTCAATTATAATTCTCATTTGATGATTAATAATAGTATCTAAGGACTTGATTTCATTCCGGATATAATTAAGATACAACCAATCCATGAAAAACACATCATACGTAACCAAACATATAAAAGAAAATGAGTAAGTTAACACCCGAAACAACGATAATACTAAGATATTATGAAGAAATCAATGTTAAAAGACCATATATGATATAATATTAATATATATGATTCTCGTATAATTTAATAACAATTATTTCACCATTATACAGGAGGTTAACCTACCCCCAACCAAGTAAAAGTACATGGTAAGGGTTTATTTCACAATCTCTTCATTATCCGAGGTTGTTTATACGTAATAATCTACTAGGATCTCTTTATCATCCACATCCATGTTTCTTAAAAAATGTATTTCAAAACATTTTTACTATTTACAAGAATATGATTTAAAGTCATTTATACCCTCTTATGCCTTTTTTAGTGGTTTATAAGGGAATCGTTCCGTCAATTTCCAAACTAGGTTCTTTTTTATCCTTTTCTACAAAATTAAGTTAAGAATGTTTTTGAACCTTTATGGTGAGTGTGGCTATTTTCCACCATTATAAAATCTTCAAAGAATCCCTTACAATCTTATAAGAATATTTTCAAAGAAAATGATTTATTTTAGAAATTTATGACTCTTAAATGATTTCAAAATAAAAGATATGTTTCTCTACAAAGAGTTTTGATTTCATCTATGTCAACATCCTTTGATGGATTTTACGCTTATTTTATGTTGATTTATTATGAAAAAAAACTTATATATGTATTGAAGGTTTTGTGATATGTTTGACTGTGGATGTGTTATACCATTCATGGTTTATGGATGAAGTATTTACATTTTGTATGCTAGTTTTAATACAAATGTTTATGTTATGTTTAATCCTTTTCATATGGGAATGCATTGGACTTATTATGTGACTAGTGGAGCCCGCTATAGATCCTCGATGCATCAGTAGGTCTCATGAGACAAACTAGTGTCTTGGCACAAGGACTTGAAAAAATATTATTTGTAGTCTTGGCACGAGGCTTTGGCTATGTGGTTATGATAGTCTGGCATTATGCATTCCATCATTATGAAAGTGGTTATTGTTATTTCATGTGATTATTTGATTAGTAGAATATCCATGTGAATAAGTAAATGGAATTAATTCATTTTATTTTTTCCATTCTATGTTGAAGTTGATGTTTAAAAGGATTTTGTTTTAGTTATACATTACCTTAAGAGTTTATACTCATTTATGAATGTTTCCGCTATATTGTTATCCTTACTGGGCATTTGTGCTCACCCCTTTTCTATGATTAATTTTTCCAGGATGTGAAGATGTAAATTTTGAATGGCCTGCAGGGATATTATGAGGGGATAATAGTGTGGACTATAGAGACAATATATTGTTGTAGTAGTTTTTCACTTTATTATGTAATGTAAAACATTATGAATATATCTAGTGTTTCAAAGGCTACTAAACCAATTGGTATTTCGAGATTTGATCTTTCTTGTGATCATGCCAATGTTATGTAATAATGCACTGACTCTAGGTAACTGGGGTCGGGGCGTTACAGTTGTTATTTGAGGAAGTTTAGTACAAACCTTGGAAGCTAGATTTAGATTAACTCTAATTAGAGCACATATACCTAAAATGGACTTTGAGGTTTAGTATAGATGAACTCCCTAGAATTTTTGAATTGTAGAAATTTTGTGAGTTTTCCAAGAAATACATCCATGTCTTGATACGAGGAGGTAGAGGCGGCTCTGGCATAGATGTACCTCGCGGTAAAACCCAAAAACACCGCTTTGAGCTTGACTCGAACGAGAACTGGTGCACGACAACGGGCCTTGATGTACTCTTGGTTACGACACTCCTGGGGGATATGCTTAGGATAAATCTCATTTTCATTACAAATTATTATGAAGGGTTTAAGAGTATATACTTCCTCAAATAAATTTTTTTTATGATTCTGGATTATATCCATGAATAGTTCAATTTATGTTAAGTGTTTTATATGTATGGAAATTTGTATTTTGATTCATAAACTGATCTAGTTTGTGCCATTGTTTAGAAATGGCACATAGTGGATGAAATGGAAACTGTATCAATGAACGCACTCCATGTTTGGATTTCCCTCTTGATAATGATAATTATAGTGGAGTTGGTGATGCAACTGGTGTCGATCAGCTAATCACTATACTGGGACAACTCACTCAGGTTATGAATAATAACCTTACCCATATGGAGCACCCTGATCTACAGCATGGAGGATCAATGTTAGATCGCTTCATGAGGCAGCAACCACAAACGTTCAATGGGAGTAAAAATCCATTAGTAGCTGAGCAATTCATAAGTTCCCTAGAGAAAATATTTCAGGCTTTGGGTAGTAGTGAAAGGGATAAAGTTATCATGACAGTTTACCGCCTCACTAGAGATGCTGGAAAATGGTGGTCATTGATTCAAAACACTATGTAATATGATGAAGTATCAAATATGGAATGGAGGGAGTTCAAAGATCTATTTTTAGAAAAATACTTTCCTCGTGACCATCGATCAGATATGGAAAGGCAATTTCTAAGTCTTAGACAAAAGGAGGATGAAAATGTCACAAAGTATGAGGCTAACTTTACAAGGTTAGAAAGGTATGCTTGAGATTATATACGGAACCCAAGAAGTAAGATTGATCATTTATTTGATGTGTTAAAACCATTTTTCCTTCGAGAATTTGTCTCACAATCCTTCTCGTCGTACGAAGACATTGTATCATGTGCTATCAAGACAGAAAAGGAATTTTCTAAGCCTTATGACTTTAAATAAAATAAAGAGAAGAAGAGATCTGTTGATCAATCTGGGAATGGAAATAAGGGGAAGAAGGGAATGGTTGAATATCCATCCTATGGTAAATGTGGGAAGAAACACCTTGGTACTTGCATGAAGGGAATGGGGGTCTGTTACAAGTGTGGTGAGAAAGGCCACCAAGTTCAAGAATGCAATGGGAAGAAAGAAGCTACCAATGTTCAATGCTACAATTTCAGGTAGATGGGACATTATCCAAATGAATGACCTAATCTTCAGAGAAACTTACCTCAGAAAAGACCAAGGGATCAAGTCCAATCTTATGTTATCACTACTACTGAGGTAGAAGCTCCGAAAGACGTTGCGGCAGGTAATTTAATGGTTTCCTCAATTTTAGAAAATGAATTATTTGATTCTGGATCATCACATTGTTTCATATCATTCCAGTTTACTAAGAAAATTAGATATTTTCAATTTGATTTAACAAGGGAGTTGCAAGTTAAATCTCTTAAGGGAAGTACCATTGCAACAATGTTTTGTGAATCAGTCCCCACTAGAGCACATAAATGTTCTATATCTTCTGATCTTATCGTCATACCTATGATTGAGTTTGATATAATACTCGTTATGGATTGGATTTCGGACTATGATGTGAAGATTTATTGTAAGAAGCAGGAGGTTACGATTTGTGATGATGATGATATGGAACACCTTATCTTTAGAGAAGAATCATCACCACCTAATTCTTATCTATATCCACCCCAGTATCTCAACTAAATTCAATTATTTGGGAGGAGGTGAAGGAAATTACCATGGGTGAGGAAAGGAATGTTCAAATAGAGGATGTACCTGTTGTGAAAGAATATGTAGATGTATTTCGGGACGATTTACCTTGACATCCTCTAAAATGAGAAGTTCAATTTTCAATTGATTTAATTCTTGGATCAAGGCCTATATCAAAGACCCCTTATAGAATGGCCACTGTAGAATTAGTTGAACTAAATAAACAAATAGAGTAATTGAGTAATAAGTGAGTTATTCTCCCTAGTGTTTCTCCATGGGGATCCCCTGTTCTTTTTGTTAAAAATAAAGATGGATCTATGAGGTTATGCATCGACTATAGAGAGATCAATGACATAAGAATAATGAACAAGTATCCCCTACCTCGCATTGATGATTTATTTGACCAACTACCTGGAGCTTAGTACTTTTAAAATATTGACCTTCTATCTGGATTCCATTAGTTGTGTGTAAATAAGGAAGACATTCTGAAGACAGTATTTTGAACTAGGCATGGGCATTACGAGTTTACTATAATGCCTTTTGTATTGACTAATGCACCCTCTGTATTCATGGATCTAATGAATAGATTTTTCAAGGAATATATCAATGAATTTGTGGTGGTATTTATTGATGATATATTGGTATACTCTAAAAGCTACGAATATCTTGAAAGTCACATGCGCATTATCCTGAAGACTCTGAGAAGACATGAATTATATGGGAAGTTTAGCAAGTGTGAATTCTGGCTTCATGAGATTTCTTTTCTTGGCCATGTTGTCTTTAAAGATGGAATCTTTGTTGATCCTTCTAAGACCAAGGAAATCAAAGAATGTCCAGAACCTACGAGTATAACTGAGGTACGCAGTTTTATTGGTTTGGCAGGTTATTATTGATGTTTCGTCCAGAATTTTTCCAGATTGGAAAACACATTAACGAAGCTCACACGTAAATGGGTTAAATTTGATTGGACAAAAGAGTGTGAAGAATGCTTCGAAGAACTGATGAGAAGATTAGTCAATGCTCCTATATTGACTCTACCATCGGGGAATGCTGGGTTTTTTATTTATAGTGATGAATTAAAGAAAGGACTTGGTTGTGTCCTTATACAGAATTATACGGTTATTGCCTATGCATCATGACAGTTGAAAATTCATGAGAAAAACTATCCTACTCATGATCTTGAGTTAGCAGCTGTGATCTTTTCTTTGATGATATGGAGGCACTACCTCTATGGTGAAAAATGTGAGATTTATACTGATCATAAGAGTTTGAAGTATATTTTCTCACAAAAAGAACTCAACATGATGAAAAGGAGATGGCTTGAATTACTCAAGGATTATGATTGTACGATACACTACCACCCGGGGAAAGAAAACAAGGTGGAAGATGCTTTGAGCATAAATGATCATGGATTTTTGAACAATATGAGAATTGAAAGGGATCCCATTTTCATGGATCAAGTGAAGATGGACATGGGAATAACCAGGGATGAAGAAACATCAATTCTTTTTCAAATGGTTGCCATACCATCATTACTAGAAAGGATTAAGAGTTCTCATACCGATGATGAAGAATTTCAAAAGAAGATTAAAGTTGTGAAAGATTGGATATTGAGAGACTTTGTGTATGAAGATGGTATTTTGAAATTTGAGAAGATACTTTTTGTTCCTGATATACCTGATCTAAAAAAGGAATTGCTGGATGATTGTCATAGTACAAATTTCTCTATACACCATGGGAGCACCAAAATGTATAGAGATTGGAAGGATCTTTTTTGGTGGGACAACATGAAGAGGGAGATTGCTGATTTTGTGTCAAGATGTATGGTTTGTCAATAACTGAAAGATGGAAGTCAACATCCTGGTGGAGTCATGCAACCTCTTCCCATACCAGAGTGGAAATGGGGTAATATTACGATGGACTTTGTCATGGGACTACCAAATACTCCTAGAAGGAACGATGAAATATGGGTCATTGTTGATCATCTTACCAAGTCAGCACATTTTCTGGATATAAGAGAAGATATACCACTAGAACGTCGAGAAAGACTATATATTAATGAAGTTGTGAGACTTTATGGAGTACCCCTATCGATTGTTTCTGATCGTGATCCCCGTTTTACTTCAAGATTCTGGAAAAGTCTTCAGAAATCCTCGGATACTGAACTTCATTTGAGAGCTTCCTACCACCCTCAAATAGATGGACAATCAGAATGACCAATTCATACCTTAGAAGACATTTTTAGATCTACTCACTTGACTTTCATGGTATGTGGGATCAATATTAACCTCTAGTAGAATTTTCCTATAACAATAGCTTCCATTTGCATATTCATATGGCACCATATGAAGAGTTATATGGAAATAGATGTCGCACACCAACCTATTGGGATGACGTTGGTGAAAGAAAACTTGTAGGCCTAGAACTAGTGGGGGAAATGATGGAAAAGTTGAAAGTAATCCAAAATCACATCAAAGCAGCACAAAGTAGGCAGAATAGCTATGTCGATAATTGATGGAAGGATTTGGAATTTCAAGTTGGTGATCATGTTTTCTGGAGGGTATCTCCATGGAAGGGAGTTATAAGTTTTGGTAATAAAGGTAAATTGAGTCCCAGGTACATCGGACCTTTAGAAATTCTAGAACGAATTGGGTCTGTAGCTTACTGATTGGCAATTCTTCCAAGTCTCTCCAATGTTCACGATGTCTTCCACGTATGTCAATTTATGAAATGCATGCCTGGCCCAACACATGTACTCACCTATGAGGAATTAGATCTGGAACTCAATATGTCTTATTGTGAAGAGCTCGTCAGGATTCTTGATACGAGAGAACAATTTCAATGAAACCGGACGACTTGTCTGGTAAAAGTCTTGTGGAGAAACCATAAGATGTAAGAGGCAATGTGGGAACCCAAGGAACTTACGATGAAGAACCACCTGAGCCTTTTCATGCGGTATTATTCTAGAAATTTCAAGGATGAAATTATTTTAAGGAGGGGTGAATGTAACACCCCAAGATTCTACGGTACGCATCTCTTGGAATAATGTGATAGCGTGTGTTGTACACAACATCGAGTTCTAACACACCACAACCAATCAAACTAGCCGTTATGAATAGTAATACCTACCTTCTGAAATTATATATATTTTATATTTCAAAATGGACTTCATTTTTGTATTTATAATATCGAAATTATCCTAAGTTGAATTTTTGTATTTTTCTGAGAACTTCCGATTTTTATGAATAGTGAAAATACTTAAAAACAACTTATTTAATAAAAATAATTTATAGTGATAAATTATATTATTTAGTGGTATTAAAGAATAATTAGAAAATATTTTTAGCATTTTATCCAATGGTGTTCATTATAATTAATTTCACTTTGAAATTGGACATAAACAATTGTCAATCTTTTGATATATATTGTTTCTTAAAAACACGCTATTTGTTGTAACAGTGGGAATTAATTATAAAATTAATTAATGCAACTTATATGTTTGGAATTTTGTAAAATAGAAATATTTTTTGAATTCAAAATATCAATTATAGCTTAGGGTGAAATTTTTTCATTGTTCTGAAAAACTTCAATTTTTGATTAATAGTGAAACTACTAAGTGGTAGTTTAAAAACCGAATTTTTCATAAAACATAATTTTACCGCTTCTGTGATTGGAATTTAAAAAATCCGAGAGACACAGTTAATTTCAAGGAGTAAAATGTGGTTCAATGAGATGAAAATATTTTTTTGGCGAATAGTAACTTTTTACTTTTATTTACCACGGTTAAATGTAAATAGGGAAATTAAGGGTAAAAATGATATTAGTATTACCTTAACACATGTCCGAATTATATTGGAAAAGTTTATTTAGACAAAAAACAACCATTGGAATAAAATATTATCATTTAGGTCCACTTGGATTAGATTTGGACATTTATTATTATTTAATTCAAAGAAGAGTTAAAAGAGTTAAAATCAAGGTTTAGTTACTAAAACATTTTTAATATAGGTTTATACATAAGATAAATTCTATTGTAAGTATTAATTAGAAATATAGAAAGATTTACTACATAATGATAATTTATTTATAATTTTTAGACATTAAATAATTTAATTTATTTATGAAACAATGATGATGTAGTAATTACCATAATAGTGAGAAATTAAAATAAATGATATTATAAATTCCTAAATAAATAAAATTTGAAACTTTTAATGAATTAAAATAATTTTCTAGGATAATATGACATATTTGGATTTATATAATTTTCTTTTTTAGAACTAATCATTCTGTTATTAGTTTCAAAAAAATAAATTTTCCAAATAGTGTCAAAATTGACATAAAAGCATTTTTAAAACAAATATTATAATATTAATTGATATTAAATTCCTAAAAATCTAAGGATCGGACAAGAGACATATATCATGATAGGTGTATCATTAATGGACCACTTGGGGGTCTCTTGGATGTATATAGTAAGTTTATTAACTACATAATATAGAAATACAAAGTGACATGGTAAGTGTCAAAATAATTAACTAACAGTTAAAACTAAACGATAAGGTTAATATAATGACCCAAACCGGTCTAAATCCTATTGTTTGAGTGTTTTGCGACCCATACCCTCCTTAAAATTTAAATAATTCACTTTGGAACCATTATAAACCGAATATGAATTTATTATAAAATAATATTTCTAGCTTTTCCAATGGTGCCCGTCACCCCTCTTATAAAAGGGCACTCCCCCTTCTCATTAACTCACATCATGAAAGCCTTTTGGCTCAGCAAAACACTGGCCAAATACTCTCTCAAAATCCCTTAATTCATCCTGGAGGCCTTCATTTAGTCAGAAATCCATCCTAAGAGCCCTTTTGATCAAATCAAAAGGAAGAACCCGAAGAAGAGATGATGATTTCACCACACTTTTCCAAGTTCATTTCTTATTCCATTTCTTCCTTATTTTTTATTACCATTCATAAATAATGGATCCAGTATCTCCTATATACTGTAATATTATTATAAATATGGTACAACCATATTCAGTATTATATCCATCCGTTGAATGACATGTCACCAAACGTGCGTACGTACGGCTTACCGTTTCCACGTCATCGTGTAATTGTTATTCAATAAATTATTATTTGGATGGGTATAATAATGATGTGTAATTCATGTAATTAATAAATATAACATGATAATAATTCTGTATATATTATTTACCATCCAATTATATATTATTTTAATATCAAAAGAATGATATTGTCGTTCGTGCGTACATACGGACTACCGTCTCCACGAACGTGATAAGTTTCATTCTCCATTGTATCTGTTCAAGTATAATTATCATTTAATGATAAATAATAGCATCTAAGGACATTATATAATTCTGGATATGATTAAGATACAACCTGTCCATGAAAAACACGGCTTACGTAACAAAACATATAAAAGAAAATGAGTATGTTAACACCAGAAACAACGATAATACTAAGATATTATTAACAAATCAATGTTAAAAGATCATATACGAATATCATATTAATATGTATGATTCTTTTATAATTTAATAACATTTATTTCACCATTATACAGGAGGTTAACCTACCCCAGCCAAGGAAAAGTACAAGGTAAAGGTTTATTTCGCAATGTCTTCATTATCCGAGGTTGTTTATACGTAATAATCTACTGGGATCTCTTTATCATCCACATTCATGTTTCTTAAAAATGTATTTCAAAACATTTTTACTATTTACAAGAATATGGGTTAAATTAATTTATACCCTTGTTTGACTTTTTATAAGTGGTTTATAAAGGAATCTATCTGTTGTTTTCCAAACAAGGTTCTTTTTTAACCTTTTCGACAGAATTAAGGCTAGAATGCTTTTTTAACTTATACGGAGAATGTGGCAATTTTCTGCCGTTATAAAGTCTTTGAATCTTCCCTTACAATTTTATTATAATATATTCAAAGAAAATGTTTTATTTTTGAAATATATGACTCTTAAATGATTTCAATATAAAAAACATATTTCTCTAAAAAGAGTTTTGATTTCATCTATGTCAACATCCTTTGATGGATTTTACGCTTATTTGAAGTTGATTTATTATGAAACAAAACATCTATATGAATTGAAGGTTTTTTGATATGTTTGACTGTGGATGTGTTATACCATTCATGGTTTATGGATGAAGTATTTACATTTTGTATGCTAGTTTAAATATGAATGTTTATGTTATGTTTAATCCTTTTCATATGGGAATGTATTGGACTTAATATGTGATGGGTGGAGCCTGCTATAGCTCCTAGATGTATCAACAGGTCTCAAGATACAATCTAGTTTCTTAGAACAAGTCCTTGACAAAATATTATTTTTAGTCTTGGCACGAGGCCGTGGCTATGTGGTTATGATAGTCTGAATTATGCATTCCATCATTATGAAAGTGGTATTGATATTGAATGTGATTATTCGATTAGTAGAACATCCATGTGAATAAGTAAATGGAATTATTTCATTTTATTTTTTCCATACTATGTTGAATTTCAAGTTTAAAAGGCTTTTGTTATAGTTATACATTTCCTTAAATGTTTATTCTCATTTATGAAATTTTCTGCTATATTGTTATCCTTACTGGGAATTTGAGCTCACCCCTTTTCTATGTTTTATTTTTCCAAGGATGTGAAGAAGTAATGTATGAATGACCTAAAGGGATATTATGAGGGGATAATATTGTGGACTGTGGAGACAATATGTTGTTGTAATAGTTTTTTACTTTAGGATGTAATGTAAAACTTTATGAATATATCTACTGTTTCCAAGGCTACTAAACCAATCGGTGTTTCGATATTAGATCTTTAATGCGATCATGACAATGTTATGTAATAATGCAGCGACTCTGGGTGACTGGAGTCGGGGTGTTACACATTCCATGATGAATAATATTCATATAGTTTATATAAGACCATCTTATGCTTACGAAATGGATTTCATGAAAAAATATTTTTCAACCCAATTTTTGTGATCATATTTAAATTGAAATTTATATATTTATTTAATTTAAATTGTTATCTTTTTTTAATTTTGTGAATTTTGATAATTAATATTATTCCCATATATTAAAAGTAATTAATTTCATTATGAACATTGAAACCTGTAACAAATAAATTACCAAAGTAATGGAAAAAAAGATTATTGGGTTTTCACCAAAAAAAGTGTGTATTTTACAATTAAACATATACCAATTATATTTTAGGGATATATAGAAACATTATAATATCTAAAAATATAATCTAGGTTCATTTAAAGTTATTTTTCATTTCGATGACTTCATCGTTTTGAATTTTTTTGGGTAATTTCTATGTGGATTCTAAAACAATACCATACCCCACATGTAATGTGGACTTACTCACATCACATAGTCTAACCTAAAAATAAATTTACCTCTACAAAAAACTCTCTCCCATAATATACTATCCACCTTAGATAGGTTTTTTTGTTCACAATATACAAACCTTAGGGTCTGTAATGAGAGATAAGAAAAAGGTTCTTCTAAGAAAGGGTTGTTTTCTTCACTATGATATTTATTTCATTTATTCTTTTTTTAAATAAATTATAAATTAATAAATAAAATATAATAAATCTATTATATTACATATACTGATATTTAATTAAATATATTTGATGAAATTTATGAACCACCATATCCATCAAATGGGAGTGAACGTCATCCGTCAAGTGTACGGTGGGCTACCACTTCACAAATAGATGTTATTTTCATACAACGTTGACTCATATACATATTAATAATGCTATAAATAAATATTATATATAATAAAAATGATATTGTAATATATAGTTAAAATTAATATAATTCCAACTTCTTTAACATTTAAAAAATTGATTACTGATAACGTTTATCATGAATATGTCTGGATTTCCATCTTCATAGAGCGGTGCGATTAATTTTACATGTTTAACATTAAATAATAATAATAAAAGTGTATTAAATGAATCAAATTTATATTCATAACATTAATATCATTGTGGAAAATATGTAACTATATTTTATTATCATGATTTTTTTCATTTTTTGGTAAAAGGCACATGTGAAAACAAAGCTCGTTAATACCCAAAATAGTTTTAATAATGATATATTGTTAATGAATGGGTTAAAATATATTATATAATGATAATATATGATATTATAAATATTAATATGATTATTTAATGAATTAATAACTTTATTAAAAACATTTAAAATGAGATTATATAATGTTCAACAATGGGGAAATATGAGGTTTGTGATTTTCTATCAATTTCCACTCATTACGAAATATTGTAATGTTATGCAGTATATTTATTTAATAAAGTGTATATACTAACCAATTTTCATGTATTATCCTTAATAAAAAATACATAGTTTTATTTTAGGATTCAAATTATGTTATCTAATACAATTATATTTGACTTGAAATCGACCACATGATATAGAATTCCATAACTAAATTTATTTTCCTTTAGTTACATTACATCTTTATTATATTAGATATTCTATGGTTGTTTGTATAATGACCATTGAATATTATATCCTATATGTCAACATGTTTTATTTAGATTTTAAATTTACCAACATAAATAAATATTTTATTAATTATAATGTCATATATTTAATTCATGTAAGTGTTTATTTCACATTTTCATTTTAATTGATAATTTTTATGTTTGAATTTACACTGAATGAAAATATTTGGTAAATTACTATTAAAAACATTAAATTTTAAATAATATTTTTATTCATTATCTATTATGAAATAATACCACATTCTATACTTTTCTATTAAAATATATTTGAATGTAAATATATAAAAATCATCATTTATTTCACTATTCGCCTAAAAATTGTTTTTCTTTAAAACAATCATTCTCAAAACAATTATTTAATTTTTTGTAATATTATCCAAAAATTACAATGAAAGTTTTACCCATGTAAATATATTAAAACATGATTTCAATTTATTCATCATATCATCTACGAAATAAGTTAATTTTTTAGATATTATACAAATTCAAAAGAAATATTTTAATTACCATACATGGCATGAATGAAATATCCAACCATTATAAAAAACCAATGTTTTATAGATTAAATTAAATATATTGAATATTATTTTCCATGAAAACATTGATTCACAATATTCTAGAAATATTTATTTAAAAAAATTAATTTCATAGTGAACAAGTAATTTTTTTAGAATATTTTTTATGATCTTTTTATTGTATTTAAATATGACATGTATAGAAACCATTTGCTTTTATTATTCTCCATTAGTGATATATTTATAACATACCCAATATATCTATCGATATTTTATGAATAGTCTCACTAAGGAAGGTATTGAAATTTAAATTCATGATTAATTATAAAGTCATTAAATTTCCCATGAAACATTCACTTTCTGGTGAACATTAATAATTATTTTTCAAATAAATACACATATTTTTTATAATAGATATGATTATTTCATGAAATGCATAATAGTTTTATGTTTCATCATTTAAATCAAAATTTAATTAACTTATTGGTTAATAATTTAATAAATATTTTATTATTAAAAAAACAGATATTTATTGATAAGTCATATTACATAGAAATTAAATTGATTATTTGTAATACATGGAATGATTTAGACATGAAATGAAAATAAAGAACTAAAATTAAAAATCAACTTGATGCATTGGAAAATTTTATAATAAAAATAATGTACAATATCATAATATGGTTCTTTAACCATATTTTTAAACTACCTTACTAAGAGGTATTCAAAATAGTTATTTCAAGATTTTTTAAAACATGATGTCTGTAATTTAAAATTTAATTCATTTTGATTTTTGTTATTACTATCGTTGAGACTATTCAATAGATATTATCAATATATTAGCTACAAAATTATATAATTAGTTATGTTTAATTTTATAGTTATGATTTATTACTACCATATTACACTTTATGATAAATATATATATTAAATGGGTTGTGCTCAAATTATTTAACATTCCATATGTTTTATGACTTATCAATTATTTATTTCCTCCATTGTATATTACTAATAGTAAGACTATAAGCTCATCCATTTTTTATTCCATTCCCCAGTATATGAAGAAGGTATTTTTCAATGAGTTAAAATATTCATAATTTTTACTTTCACAATATTTTATTTCATTTATTAAAATGTTTTTGTAAATTTATACATGTATATTGTTTTCCAAGGATTATACACTATCTTGTCCATTAAGATGTGATAACATATAACTTATGTCATATTAAAGAATGTAACCACTATCTTGAGGTTATTGGGGTTTAGTTAATTAAAATATGCATGAAATAACCTAAAGACTTATATAATATTTAATAAATGTACTTTTATTGCACATTACCATTTTTTTCTAATTTAAAATATCATGTAATGATCCATCAGTATCAAAATAATATTTTTAAATCATTGGAAACTATACGATAACCTCAAATTCAGTAATATCACAATAATATCATTAAAATACTTTAACCATTACAGTAACCATATAGTTTTTGGTAGAGACAATATACCTCAAGTAATATACCTAAACCATGAAAAAATAATTCATAGAATAAAAATAATAATCAATATAATACTATATTTCCTGAACCATGTATTTAAAATAAATACAATCCACTACATTCATTAATACATATATATGGTAATGAATCCATCTAGTATTCGATCTCATAATACTAAAAGGATAAGAGAGTATATAAATGAGGTGGAGACATCCATTCATTACTAACCAAATAAGACTATTTGTAAAACACCATCCAAGTCCTTCAGGTGTTGGTCACCCTATAGACATTGGCGGGGTAGCAAATGAATTCATGAAATGTAGGAATATATTGATCTAAAACCATAATATGGGAAACTATGTATCCTTAAGCTCAAATATAACTATTTATAAAATGACACCCAATTTACAATGCAATAGAATATATATAATTTATCCGTATAGTAATTTCATGTGAAATTAATTAGATTTTTCCTTTTAGTAATTCCATCTACCAAATTTACTAACATAATTTCATTCAAAACAAGAATAATATTTCCCCTCTAAATTTTCCTCATTATTTATTGTCTTTTCGACAAGTCCTCAAGCCTCTAGCCCAATTTATTAATTTTTTTAACATTCATTATCATTCTATAATTCTATGTATTATATTACATATTCTAGGATTCTAAAAAATATTCATAAACAATGAATAACTAGAAACATCAAGTTAAGACGAATAGAATTGCATAAATAAGAACATGAACCCTCTGACTGTTAAAGATTATACATTAGAAATAATGAAATTCATCTCGTAGAATTAAAAGAAACAAAAAACTTAATTTCTAACATGATCCATTAGTTATGATTCCAACCCATATACCACCAGCTATATCACCATATAGCTTAAAATCTTATTTCCAGCCTATTTCTATAAACTCTGGCACTCTTAACCCTTTTTCATTGAACCAATAGTAATCGGAGGATGACATAATTTCTTATAGTAATTCTCATTACTGGGAAATAAGGATGAAAGAAAAAAATAATTCACATTGATTCAATTCCATAAAACAAAAGAGTAGGGAATTTGTAGTAAAACACACTCACTCATCCCAAATTAGATATCATTACTAAATAATCAATTTTTTTCATCACGAATCAAATGATTCACTTATTTATGGATAGAAAGTGTTTCATCTTAAGGAATTAATTATCAAAATTAAAAAATCATATAATATGTTTCAGTAAAAAATTACAATCCTGTAACATTATAAGGGAAAATAACTAAAACATAAACTTGTCTATTTATTTTTAATCACCAAGAATTAATAGCTTTATGTTAAATGACTAGTTTCATAGATTTAAAAACATGATGAACTATGGAATATAATATGACAGAATGTTATCACAATATCAATTTTTAAAAACATTAACATTTCATATATAATTGTATTGATGTATCCAAAGATATCAATATATTTTTATATGAATTGAGTTTAATATCACCATTACCAAATTATAAAAAAATGAAAACATAAAAATGACTATATAAACGATGATAATAAATGAACCCCCTACCTCTATCCTTTCAACATTCCTGGAATAAAAAATTATAATAATCATAGAACCCCAATCTTATATCCTTCCAATATGAAATGGTCTCTATGGATGTCACACCATGAAGGTGCCACAAAAAATAACAATAAATTCTTGATAATGATGGAAATAAACATCCATAGAATGGAAATACAATTTGGGAAAAAGAAAAATTGAATGTCAATGAAACTGTAAGTGGGGAAGGTAATCTCAAAAAATATAACCATGGATAGATATCTGGAATACAGTGGTTGGATATGATCAAATGGGTCTTCAAAGGCTTTTTAAAATAACTTTTGTTAATTTAGGGATCAATTTTAATGTTAGGATAAATATATGTTTAATGAGGTTTTGTAAATTTATATGAAAATTAGTCATTAGAAGACAATGACTCATTACCCTACACCATGAATTAATAAGACTAAAATTAGATAATAGATGGAATATGGGAAGAGATTATTACATAGAAATAATGGTAAAATTCTACTATGGGTAATGAATAATGAATTAGTCCATAGAACCTATAAATTATAAGAATCATGAAAATCTATAAGATCGACCACCTCATTGAATTATAATACCAATAAGGTAGGGTACACCAAAATCAACCTCCTTGGTTTTGTGACCAAAAAAATTTTATAACCACTAAAAAATACCCTATAGAGACCTTAATCCACATATCATATTCCATTATTCAACCCCATGATTTCTATGGAAAAAATGCCTCCATATCACAATCTAAGTATACAATTAAAAATTTAACTGAAATACCTCATTCCTCCTTCAAGACTCCTCTCAGTATCTCGCTCCCCAAAAACACACAAAGGATTATGTTACTAGGATATATTAAATTAGATCATATATTGATAAATATTTCTTCAGTGTATTATGTTAAAATTAATACCATATAAAATTAAAATAAGAAGGGTTTCCCACAAAATAAAACAATTATATATTTATTGAACATGCATGTCATCATAGTAACACAACCACCTAACATTGAGGATGAAGGAACAAAACTATGAATCACTATTGTAGGAGATATTTCTATTATACAAGATAAAGGAAAAAATATTTAATCATTGAATATAAAACTATCGTAGAACATGATAATGAAAAAATAAAAAACAATAATAAATAAGAATAATTATTACCCAAAAGAGTCGGTATACTTAGTGTGTACCTATGGAACATGTTCCCAAGAAATCTCTTTGATGTGACCATGATACCCTTGGTCATGAACTAATAGAATATCACATTAATTATTCAACTTATCTCGACATTCCAAGATGTACATAGGACGATCCAAAAAGACCCAACATCATGAATATTGATCTCATGTGAATTTATTATCTTGGAATCATCATGCTGTTAGATGTTATGCCAAAAGAGTCATGTAGAACTCTAGATATCCCTTAATAGGTTATCATAAAATAATATGATGATATTATATTTATTTTATTATCATGATAACTAGATGAACCAACCCTCTTGTGAATTTTCATATATTCATCTGGTTATTTTCAAACTCTTTGTACATAACCCAACATAATATAGAATAAAAGGTTATTCCATATTATTATTTAAATGATTAAATATGAATTATAAAGTGTCATATATATATTTATGCAAAATAAAGAAAAGTAATGTTTCTCACATCTAAACCTATAAAAAATTAGGAAATTGTCAACAAAATATCATTAATAGTCAAGATAGTTCCATCAATAGGATTCACTATATTTGGATGAAAATAATTAATAATTAATAATTAAAAAAAGAAAGTATGATGATTACCTCTATAAACCTTTGATGTAAAATATGGTTCTTGATTAGGGATGTTCAACAAAAATAATTCATAAATCCTTTTAACCTCCCAATACAACCACCCAATAAAAAACTCAAATGAATTGGATTCAATGATCACTATGTTATAGTTGGGAATTTTAAAATGATATTAAATTACAAAAATAGATTCAAATCAAATTTGGGATCAAGTTATAGTAGATCCGAAGACCACCCAAAAAACATCCTTTGTCTATTGGTGAGTATATTGCTATAGTATAAAAATACTCCATCACTATCGCATAATCCCTAATATCATACAAAAAAATTTTTAGCTACATTCTTAGCACATCATCTATAAAATTTTCTTCACCCAATATAATTAGAATATTAAAAAAATTATGTAACTTCAATAAACCATTAATGATTCACGATCATGATGCATTGTGAGAATATATATATTAGGCTTTCATAATAGGATAAAAACGAATAGAGTTCACTAAAAAAAGTGTTTCATATAACATTATTATAATAATAATCTAACAACTTGAGTTCGTGTTTTGGATAGTTATATTAATATTTCTTATATTGTGAGTTTCATAATAAAATATCACACTCGATTTCACCAGAATAATACAATGCTTTAGACATCACATTTATACTCATCATGCTTCATGAAATCCAACACCCAATACAACAACTGACTTCTGAGGATTATGTCACCTAGAAATATAAAAAAAATATCATATGTCTCCCTAAGATTAGTATTACCTTATAAATATCTAAAAGTGGCTACAATCATTGTACATATTATGTAGTCCCCCAACTTTCATAGTCAATCAAAAGGACCTGGAAACCACTCCACCTCATGTCCTAATGCAAATATCAAATCATGTAAAATGAAGAAGTGTATATCTAATAAATAAAACATATTATTAAACCTTATAGACAAATATAAACAGTACTTAAAATTATATATTTCTCACATGCTGATAGAAACTATAGAGCATACAACTGACCAAGACCTACTCAATGGAATTTTTGACCCGCATGAAGACTACCTCATAAAATGTACTCTACTATTGTTGATGACAGGTGTCACATGGAATTACACCACTACCCATCTCCCTTACATTGATAAATATTTTCCACACCCATATGATACTATTAATATAGAAACAAGTCAATAAAAACAACTGAATTGTAGACTTATTCCCACTTCTTTCATTGATAATTTAGAACACCAACCACTATTTCCAATGACCTCCAAAAGAAAAATCAAATTTCTAACTCCATTGGAGGGTATAGAGAAAACCCAAAAAATACCTAAATGATATGAAGATGGTTATAACCAACACTTGGTTATTTAAACAATTTATCCTTATAAAATGGGATCCCTCCACAATAACTCTATTATGTAGAGTTTCTTGAAGAATACCCTTTTATAATGATCTTGTTTTACTATTATTCTCTCTATAACATATGTTCTCACTAGTACATTGAGATATTTTGGTTCTTTGAAGTATTTAACCTAGAAATATATATATTTCTATATGTAAATCATCATATAAATTCTTCTCCAATTCTTCTACATCTAGATATAGGTTTGAATGCTATCAAAGAAGGTTTCAGATATATGTCCCACAATTCTACATGCTAGAGCTCCCATGTTTAAGGGTTATAATATAAATATAGCAAGCTACCCTCTATATTATCAATCTAAACCATTCTTATTAATTACTGTGGAAAATATCCCATTAAAAATCTAATTATCATGACTCATAATGTAAAAACCACTACGTCTTCCCTTCCCTAGACAAAATTGACACTAACAATGAATCCCAATGATCCATTTGAGTGTGGATTGAACTGGAGGCTATCTTACCCTATTATAATAGGTCCACAATAACATAATATGAAATTTATCCCTACACATATATATACTCTAGAGTTGTAACTTCGTGGAGTTTCATCCTATAATTTTAATCAACATTGATCACCAATCCTTTAATATATTCTTGAACATCCAATTGAAAATAATCAACTCTAACCTGAGGAGGACCTAAACATAGATCCCTTCCTAAAAAAGAAAAAATGGTTACTATTTTTTAATCCTCAATTAGTAATATTTAATTTTAAATAACTACTAATAAACAATATCCCATGGTCTAATCATTTCAAAAACGTGATTGAACATGAATTTGGAATGAAACATTACTTAGTAACTACCACAAGGCCAGTATCAATGCACATAATTCGATCAGTAAATATTTATTTACTTGAATTTATTAACTGAGGACCTTATATACCCATTTTTATATGGTTTACATTTTTTACATTATTTATTATTAATGGATTAAAACACTTCTATACTACACCACAATGTCTACACCATTACCAGCCTTTAAACTCCATTGGATCCCTTAACAAGAACATCTGATACCATACAATCATGGCCCTTCACCAAAAAATTACCCTCTAGGTCTGTTTACTAAGAGAGAAAGATAATGACAACCAAATACCACCTCTAATATTCCTTGTGTTTTTTGACTATAAAGACGAGTATATCATATAGGTAGATAGTAGGAATTAACCTCTATGAATAATGAGGAACAAGACATAGGTTATGAAAAAAACTAATACTCATAATAAAAATTGTCCCAATACATACATGTATAATCTTACAAGATGAAAAAATAAAAACTTATATTAATTTTCTAAATGAAATTCCTTAGTAGCATCCATGAATACCAAACAACACACAAATAGTAGAATGATCTAGAAATGGTTTTTAAAATCATTAAAAAACATTAAAATTTAGAAAATAGGTTTCATGGACCTTGTAGAGAATAATAGTTATACTCAGTATGATCCTACATGTATCCTCTCCTAGGAAAAATTATGAAAATATTTTACAATCTAATGAAACAACAAGTGAAACATACTCAAAACATATGGAGGTATAGTAAGTTCTTATAATCATTGTAGATTACACTCCATATATCATATATAAGTAATAAAATATTTCTACACATAATAATAATATTGTAATCTATTGTCAATTCCCCATTGGTTTCCCATTCATCACAAATGTAACAAATTATAATCCATCACCCAATAAATTTTCCACATGGATTAAAAGTGAATATAAAATATACTACACATTGTTCATATTATAGGATTAACATAAACATCAACAAAATTATATTGAAACTAATATGTTTTTAAGATCCCACATTATTCATACATCATTCATTACACCAAAATAAATTAAAAAACATAAAAAAAATTCTTTAAAATTCATTATGATACTTCATCTAAAGATACATGTGTGTGGAATTTACTACAACTCATTACAAAATACTATAAAAATATATGTGAATCTTACTATTATTCATGAAAATAGATAAAAATATTCAGAGGATAGAATAGGTAAATATTGGTTATTCATCTATGCATTATTTTCCATCATAAATGATGGGATAAAATATTCCATATTCTATTGTATGTATGTGTTTTAAAAGATATGAGTGGTTTAACATAATAAATAAAATGATTTCAAATTAAATAGCTCACAACCAACTGTATGTGAATCTAAATTTTTATAATCATAACTACATCTATATCCAATAATACACTCAATTTCCAATGATATGTACATAAATATAATATTACGATAAAATCATTTCATTTAAATAATTTGAATATTTGTTTTATTAATTTAATTTTACAAATATGTAGAAAAAATTAATTGTCTTATAGGAATAGTAGAACCTATTGTATGGTTCCCACTGAAATATCTATATTTCAGCTTTCTATAAATCCACTAACATAGTGGGATATATTATTTAAAAATATTTATTATTCTATAATTCAATAAACTATTGGAATCGTCCAAATATTCCATAAAAGAATCATAATAAATGAAAAAATAGTTTCATCAATCAGTGGGGAAATGAATGTTTAAATAAAACAACCCAACTATAATGAAATTAATGTAAATTTATCAAAAATAATGAAAATAATATTTGATCTTATTTAATAGTGGGTAATCTGAACTTAAACCTACATATCAATAATGGTGACATCACTGATGTCCACATTAATATCACGAATCATCATTTTACCACATGTTCAAAATGGATCCAAAAAACATGGATTCCCCACCCTATTATAATTGAAAAATTATCCACCCTAGTGTCACATATAAAATCACAAAATTTATCATTAGTATGATTAAACATAAAACACAACTACCAGACAACAAACCCCTAACAGGGCATATAAGCCATAGAACCGTGGCATCCAACCATAAAATGAAAATATGATTGCTCAAACAAAAATAACTATCAAAATTAAATAAATTATTTTATATTATATATATTAAATCTAGTCATTAATACGATGATACTTCCAAAGAAGTCTAATAGCATCATCTATAAGATCCCAAGATTTTATCGTCTACCACTTTTTAAAATTAACATCTTCGATAAGTTGTGAGCTTAAAAAATGATTATGAATTATTATTTAATTATTATGGTTATATGTTAAATATTAGGAATTGTGGGAATTAATGGGATTAACTATGTTATGACAATATATTTTACACATGTTTATAAAATTAATTAACTTATTAAAAAATAATTGCAATTGAATATCAATTGAACCTAAATGATCTATTTTTATAAAATTTAATTTTTCTCCATCAATAAAAATTTATTTAACTAAATTTTTGAGATATATAAATTAAATTTATATATTATATTTTTAATAAAATATTTTTACATTCAACCAAAATAGTTTTATTAGCATAACATAAGAATAAATATAATTTTACCGTAAAATGATATAATTTTCTCAACAGAGTTTTATATCCTTTTAACTGAGAAAATGTTTTAATTTTAAAATTTTACACTTATATATTATATATTTCAAAATAAACATTATTTTTAAAATAAAAATATCTTAATTTACGTTGTTTATATTTTTAATATTTTTCTAATATGTTTCATTTTTCATGAATAGTAATGTGACTATTGAAATAATAATTGTATCGTTTGGAATAGTATTAGTCCAATTAGAAAATTAACATCACATGTAAAAAATATAAATAAAATTATAGAATCATATAAATGCAAACATGATATTTTTTTATCATGAATTAAAGAAATTAATTCTATAAAAATGACAACATCATTTTTGATATTTATTTTGAAATATTAATTTTTATTTATAATTTCATAAAAAATATAATGATTTTCACGAAAACATAGTTTCATATAATATATATTGATACATTAATATTTTTTTGTAATATAATTATATGATAACTTTAGAAAACCTTAGCAAATTTATATGAGTTATAAAAATAATTATGATATTTAAATCATTATTTTTTGAGTAAATGATTATTTTATTTAAAAAAAATTCATATTATTAAAATAATATTAATAAATTTTAGATAATTTTAGGATTCTAAACATTTAAAAATGTTTATGTTGAATTTCATGTATTTTTCTTAAAATAATTCAATTTTTTTTAAATAATAAAATATGATTATTTTTTGTTTGTAATAAATACATGAATTATTGGTTTATAGATGATTTTTAGATGATTCAAGCCTATAATATTGAACAATTAATTTAATATTTTAATATATATTGATAATTCTTAAATATTCATAGTCTTGAAGAAATATAATAAACTAATAAATAATAAAGGCCAGAACATCACTCTTCTCTACTATAAACACCAACACTCACCACATCTTCTAATCACACCTCTTAAGCATATAATATTTTATTATTCCTTACCAATAATCATAATAAGTATCTATAAAACTTCAAAGATCATGTGGTTTCATGAAAGTACCAATACCAAGCCTCTTAATGATGTTCTAATGGAGAATAATTAATGATGTAAAAACCTCATTCATTTTTTTAATTTCTTTTGAATTTATTAATCTCTCCAAATGTCGTATATCCTAACATGAATTATAACTAAATTTTATTTTATATAAAATAATTTTATTATTTTTATTTTATTTTCTACCATCTTACATTATATCATCTTCCATATATTAACAAATTTAAAACATCGTCTGTGAGGTGTCGATTTACCACCTTCAGGGACAACATGTTTAATTTCTTCAATTTTTCCTTCATGGATGTTTATAAAAATAATACTTATAAAACATAAATTTATGTATCAATTATTAATTATTTTATGTTTTGAAACCATTATATATAAATAATATTAATAAATGAAAGAAAAATAGTTTGTGATGATCGAAAAACTACCAAAATAATTTAAACAATTATCACTCATGTCTTATTTAATTACTCAACCTCACCCCAAAAAACAAAATAATTTATATAAACATATAATATATTATAATTTATGTAATAACATATAAGTTCAGTTGAATATAACAATTCACATTTCAAATGTTCTTTCATACATGTATTCAATAGAAACAATCATGAAAATCAAGGAATAGAACACTCCAAAATGAAGAAATTGAATATTATAACTCATAAAAAAAGTAATAAATTAACATAATAAAATTTAAATAAAAAAAATAAATGTTCTATACGTTATGAATTAAATTATTATCAGATAAAATTTCATTATATAATATGTTAACTACTAGTGAAAACCTCTTTCAGACTTAAGGTAAGGGGTTCCATCTCACTCTTATTTCTCTGAGATATGCCTTAAATTCAGCTATTTCTTATGTTTGATGTATTTATAAGACCTATATACGTATAATATCATGAATATATTAATTTTCATCGTATTAAACTTATTATTTAATGATCATTAACTATATGGGTAATATGGTTCAATTGTTTGAAAAGTTGTAAGGGTTTCCACCCGAAACATTATTTTTCATTCGGGTAATGCATTATCACTCTCTACCCAACTTTAATATTATTTGTTTGTATATAATATATATAAATTATTACTATATGTTTGAAAATCATGTAGCTAGATATTTTTATCTTTCATTAATGGGGAAACACATGTTTTATATGCGTATTTTTTAAATATTTACTGATAAACAAGCCTTATTTAATTGAACTTTCCAATTTATTAACCATTTGAAACTAAACTAAATAATAAGATTTAATCGAACTATATTTTTATAATTTCACTATTTTTTCATTATGAAATATTTTTTCAACTTTTATTTTTATGAAAAAAATTATGCCATTCCCCCTTCAAAGACTCTCTTATATTTAATCTCAAACTGCCCTGAGGTGGTTAATTTCTAATGTTTCTTAAAAACTCTTTTTAAATGTTTTTACATTAGTTAAAAAATTATTCAGATTTTTCTTTTCATATTACTAAAATATACTTTAATTATCTTTTATTTTATTGGATATACAATTTTAGAGTCTGATTTTCATGAAAAATACAAAATTATTTTTAAAAAATAAATATTGTTTTCGAAGGAAAAGGTACTTCTCTAAAGAATTTATCAATGATTTTATTATAATACATTCATATATGATTTTGATTAAAATATTTCAACTTTTTATGAAACATAATTTATTTAAAATTTTTTTAATTTGACATATGAGGAAATAGTTAGACTTAGTATGTAATGGGTTAGTTCTTCAATAACCCCTCAGTGCATCATTATGTCTAATGAAAAAAACATGGCTAGGGTTTGGATGTGGAATTTAACATTTATGTAATCTTCTTGGATGATTCATTTATGGTATGTTTATGATATTTGGAATTAAAAATTCCCACATTGTGATATTAGTAATTGATAATCTAGGTTATTATTCGATTAGTAGAATATCCATTGAAATGGAAGGTATATAAAGTGATGATTCAGATGGTGGATCAGACCTTGGTGATGAAGACAAATGTTTTCATGGAGATATTATGGATATTACTCTACATCATGTTGAACATGAGAGTCTTGATAAAGCTCCTATACTATAATAAGAACAAGATCCTATTGGGTAATCTCATGAGTATATTGAACATGTTTTAATTGAGAATAGATATCATGAATTTCATGTTGATATAGTTGTGGTTGAAGAGAGATATCCAACAATTCAAGTTCATGTGTATGTTCTGGCTATAAGATATTTATTTGTGACTCTAGTGTGGGAGTTGGTTTATTTAATAAAAGGCAATCAGCTTTATGGTAGAGATGAGATAAAAGACTAAGGGTTGATGTGCTCTCTCCCTTGGATAATATTATTTTACATATATAGAGGATGGACCCAATGTATATGACTCTTGGATTGGATTATCGAGATGTAGAAGAGAGCAATGCTACTACACCTATGGTTAGTTCACAATATGTTGTGTATATCACCAATGATAATTTTAGTACCTTTAATGAAGAACTAGTGGCGACTGTTTGATCAACCCCTTCACAACCACATAATCATATTTCTAGAATTACTAAAAGAGACTATTAGTTTATTATTGAGGGAGTTTTATCTAAGTTTGATCCAAGATTCATTGTTATTGATGAAGCTAATGTTTTTTATAATAAGAATATGTTGAGTGAGTTGACTTCTATTGATTCTACATTAATTGTCTGACAGATGAATATAATGCTTCTTTAGAAAATGTTATGAAATATCACGGATGCACCTCATTTTAATCTTATAAGGAAGAGAATCCCTTTCATACTCAACATATTGTTCTAACTCAGTTGATATCAGATATTATAGATGTCAGGAATGGTGTATCCATCACATATTCTCTTATTGATCACTCTTCTAATATTGAGACGGATAGAAATGTGATTATATAAGAAATTCATACTATGTTTGGTATCATTGAATAGGATTGTATTTCCTAAACCATGCAGAATTGTGATCATATTTATGAAATAGTTAATTTTTTTACTAGTTCTAGAAAGGCTCATGAATAAGAAACCAATATAGTATATTTATATTTCAAGAGATTTTACACCAAAAACTAGGTGACAAGTCACTACGAATATTTAATGGAGAATTTGAGGTTTCCTCCATAGACTCAGGATATCAAAGGGATCATTAGGTATTTGAAAAAGATTAATCCTACCCTTTACAAGTTTAGGGAAAATGATGATTATTTTTAGAAATAAATTACATATGGAGGTGAGGTAATCAGGGACATCATAAATTTTTAAAACTGTACCTCAACAATCCTAATCCAACTATTTTTTATCCTACTACTACTCCTATCAGACTAGTCCTACCTATTTATACCTCTTCATATGCACCCTTGACACATTTGTCCATGATTAATACACTAGCTCTCATCCACATTAGAACCATCATATAACAAGAACACACATGAGATACTTCATCAACTAGACATATCCTTGCTCCTTCAGTATTGACTAGAGTTCATCTTCTTTTCCTGTCTATATCCACTGATCCTTTAACTTCTACATCTATCCAAACATCATATATTTTTTCATCTACTTCTAATAATGGTAATTAAGTGATGTAATCTTCTATGCCCATGAATTAGTTTAATATTTTTTTGATACAGATTTGATATGATCTATTTTATTTGTTTTCCTATTTCTGTTATCCCTTGTACTACTTGATTTATTAAATTGTCTCCATGATATAAAATCATTACTATTTACTTATATGTTATTTATATTTTTTTAATTTTTCTATTATGATAATCCCAAAATGGGGAGATAAAATATGAAATCTCTCTCATAGGGAGTATAAGGAAATGCCTAAGATTACAAGGGAGCATGTAATTGAAACACATCATTTAGCAAGTTAGTTGTACTTGTGATTATTCTAAATATTTCATCTCAGTAGTATCAGTAATATGTTAACTATATTTTTTTCCTTTCATTATAAATTAATTCAATTGTTGTTGGATTTATTCCCATTATTTTTTATCACCAAAAAGGGGGATATTATTGGACTCCTATAGTTTTAATGCTCACAAATCAATCATATCTATGATAATTGTAATTTATTAAAATACATTGTGTTTAGTCATGTATAACTATTATTTTAAACTCATGTGTTAGTGTTTATATCATAAGATAGTATTACATATTTTGGTTACATATAAGTCATAGACAAGTCTAAGACACTGATAAGTTTGAGCTACTAATGACATAAGCTACTGATAAGTTGTTTCCCTGAAATAGAAACTCATAATTTTTTCTAAGAATGAGTTATTGATTGTATGACATACCAAAAGATTGATCTAATGATAGTATGACCTACTAAATCCAAACATACCAACACAATGAATTTTTAACCCAAATACTATTCCCATGAATGATATAACGATGCGTCACCTTCCAACACATCACCTACTGACGCATCATATACGGACAACTAGATTGACCAATGCATGTTTGATCTACATATACAATGAGCTTCTGAAGAATTATCTACCAACATTATGAGACACTAATCGTCTAATCTAATGACAGACTGAGTTGTCGATGATCAATCTCATAAATTCAAACATACCTCTAGTTGTATTTTTGTAAAAGATTTTACTTCTTATTGTATTATTGAGCTTGTCAATTTTTTATAGACAATAGGTAATGATATCAGATACCAGTATAAGGTATGAGGTACCAGAGAATATGTTACATGTATATATAAAGTAAATATATTGATTAACAAGATAAATATAGATAACAAGGAGTTCTGGAAGAAATACAAAAACATATTCATGCCCCTTAGAAAAAATACAAGAGCTACTGTATAAATGAATACATTATAAAAGAACCAAAAGTCCACAAATCCCTTCAGTCTGGAAACAAAATCAGGTATAAAAACAAAAACATGTGAAAATGATATGTATTTGTCTCTTATAGTTATTTTGTAGGAGAAGCCTGAAGTTTTAGTTCATGAAATCAGCTTCAATGAAAATACTACAGACTAGTGAAAGAATCTAAATAACATATCCTCCACATTAGGTGGATATGGTGGAGGATGTTCTTTATGAAAACAACCAACAGGTAGAGGTGGATATGATGGGAATACCTATCCAATTGGAGTTCAACAATGATTATGAAAATTATATTTACAAACATAATATTATTCTAGTGAGAGGATTCGGTGATGGGAAAATCAACAAGAAGAGTATACTCAAACCTGGGACAAAATGGAGTGTCGTTTTGATGATGTTATTGGAAACAACCCTATTTCTAAGTTATGTCTTATATACTGAATTCATTTTATAGAGGAATGCACTAATTGAGAGAGGCTTTTCATTGACGAATTTTCTATCTCCTATGATTCATCACCTCCAGATCGACTAAGAATGGTTTCTCACTTTGCTTAAAAAGATATTTTATAATAAAAAATAATATTCAGTCAGTCAAAGATCTCTACAGTGATAACTTAGAGGAAAGGAACACATCAATGAATCATTTACCTAACTAAGAACATAACCTAGAAGAAACCACAAAACTCTATTTTTTTGTCTATTTTTGGAAGTCGATGCCCACTTCACTTCTATCATTTTGATTGAGTCTATGATCTTAATATAATATCACACAAATCATTCTAAACAATTATTATCTTTTTTATATGGCTATTTATATTATTTTACATTTCATGCAGTTTGTTTATATATTATTCATGACATAGTAAAACCTGTTATAAACTATATGATGGAAATATATATTTACCGACTCATAATTTAAAACATTTCATTCCCAGGGATTATAGTGGAAGCCATCCCTATGTGGCATGTATGTTTGTTTTACACTACCAGAAAAGCTGTGGAAGAGGACTAGTGACATTGATAGTTTTTTTAAGTTTTTTCATCGATCCAATGTGTAGATAATGTCTACATAACATTAAATTCTTGGTGGTAGGTGATCACAGAGTGGAAAGTATTAGGTCTCATCTTACGACTGAACCTCATGTTTACTTCTGTTGTGTGATGGGAGGTTTTCTATTCTCTATTTTTATTAATATTTCATAAAACATTACATCACTATGATATTTAATAATAAGAAGGGTTTATATCAAAATCAGTTTGAGTAATATAATTTCAAACATTGAGATAATATTTTGTACTATTTTAACTATGAAATAACCAATCATGGATAACAACATTTAACAAATATAATTTTTATAAACATAATAAATTTTTTAAGTAGGATTTTTTATTTTAAATTGTGGATATTTTAATTAATTTTATAAATAAAGGTTTTAGACAAATAATTTCATGAGAACTCAAATCATAACCCCTCTTTCATGTTCTATATAGACCCATATAATGCCATATAAGAGACTCATGATGAGGATCCAGCTCCATTGACATCGACTTTTCTAGTCCTATAGACTCAAGCCATACTCGTTCAATTGGTGCATCTCCAATTGTTTTCTTTTCATTATCATTACAGTTAGGATCTTCTGATTGATATGGCACACTTCCATGAAATATTGTAGCCTACTTATATACTGCATCAACATCTACAGTATTATTTTCCTGCAGAGCCCCTTTTTCACCTATAAAATTCAAATTTCCAGTACCATCTTTCGTGCTTTCATAAAGTAAATTTTAGGATAATTCATTGAATTGTAGTTTTTGTAACTTCATCCATACCTACTATATATGAAACTGGATAGAAATGAATGTACAAGTATCATTCATAATATATTGTTCCATGATGTGCCCAATGAGCTGAATGTCTTAGAAAAATGATGGTAAATTATCATATTTAATTAGTGATTTTAATTAATCATTTTATGTGGATAGAACAAAACAATAATCCCAATCATAATTGAGATATATTTCAACTAAAACTCTAGAATAATAGTTAAAAATACAATCTATATAGTTCTTTCCATTTTGATTGGATTTCCCACCAACAATGTAATATCAAATAGAATGCGATGGTTCCATGAAATCCCATTCAGACCAAATATTTGAATCCAAATAATAAATATGATGTTCTTTATGGGGATATGTTTAAAGAGTAGTTACATTATTTTATGGTAACAATGTTTAGATGTAGGGAAATTCATATAAACCCCCAAAAATGATTCTTAAATTCTTAATTTGGGAAAATAATGTTGATATAATCCATTTCCTATCAAGATACATTTGAAATTTTGGAAACCCCAAACCACATTGAGTTTTTTCAAAAGGTCAGATTCTTTCAAAGGATTAGTCCATACAATGAAAATCAATCAATCAGGAACTTAATAGTGTAAAATATTATACTTATTAGTGATAGAATCATTATAATCTAGAAAATGGATGATATACCATTTAAAAGTAATTCTTTCAATAGAAAAGTACTTCAATGAGGAAAAATGCCTCCACCGTGAATTTTAATATCTCATGGTACCTTCAAGAACATCAATCATCGATGAGGGAACCCTAAAAAGAAATAAGGGTGGATAATCCACCAATAAGGGATTTCAAATGTCTGATCTCAAGGAATCTCCATCTATGAGAAACCCTTTCTCTCAACATCGTTATTGTAGAGGCTTCTGAAGCAACCTTCAATTTTCTCGTCCATGTGAATTATAATATCATCAATTTAATTATTAGGAATACATTTTATGATTAATTTATTTTGGTTCATTCATGGGGATGATGATTCGATTTTACCAAAATGGTAAGTGATTTATGATACATCATTATAGTTTATCACGATTATTTATGTATATGCTTCAGATGATGAAATTATATGATCCATCTCTCAAAAAGCTCATTAATTTGCTGGTACTATTTTAAATAAATGAAAACAGTGGTTTAATTTAATTTTGTTCACATTGTGAACTCATGAAACAGAATAGTTTTTTAAGGGAATCGAATATTATTTATCTCTTTAGTTGAAAAATCATTTTTCATACATATTTGTAACTTATATTTTTATTTTTTTTATTTTATTTTTTCTCTCTGATTGTTAAAATTAATTTTTATCAAGGTTGGAAAATTAATTTCTATAATTTTTAAAATTAATATTCATGTTTTTTGAACTAATAACCAATTATATTTTACATAAAATGTGAATGTAATAAATGTTTTATTGTATAAAACCATAAACTCATTCCTGACCACAATATTATTAAAGAATAATTTATAAGTATAAAAATTTATTTTTAATGAAAACAAATTGTTGAAATATTTTATAATTTTTTAGATTTAAAATTTAATTTTTTTGTGGAATGATATATTCTCAGGAAATTATTTGAATGATTTTCAAATATTCCTTTATGAGATATTGAGTTTATCTTTTAGGAAATGGATTTTGAAAATGTATAATGTTTTAAAGATTGATTTTCAAAGTTGATAAGATATTTCCATAAATAAATGTTTCAAATTAATTTTAAATATACCATTATATCTATTATTTTTTTTTTCATATAAAATAAAAATTTTAAAGTATTGTTTTTTAAAAAGTAATTTTCAATGTTGACAGGCTATTTTCCATAAGAAATGATTGAATTGATTATTTAAATCATTTTCAATATAATATGACATCCATTGATTCTATTTAGGATTTAAAAGAGATAATATTGAATAATACAGTCTGTATTATTTCTCTATATGGTAAATTTTTATATTGACAAAAACATTTATTTTTTATGCATTCTATACTGTGGTAAAATGAGTAAATTTTTCATTATTTCGTTTTAATTTAATTGTTTATGATAAAATTTTATGAAGAGTTTTTTATTATTATGTATAATATAAGAATAATTTTAATTATGATCTAGGTGAAAACTATTCTTCCATATAATTCATTTGGTAATGAATTATATATCATTAAATAATAATTTGAAATTAGTCGACATGCTTTATCCACTATGGTAAACATGTGAGTCTTGATCTACTATGGGAAACATCTGTGTCCTAATCTATAATGGAAAAACGGAGAAAATTAATTATCCATTATATTTATTGTATTCTTAGTTAAACATCAAATATGAATTGGTTTTCTATATGCTAGTTGGTTTCATAATTTTATGACATCATATTATGGTCCCTGACAAATTTATCATTTTTCTCACTCCTATGGTCTATGTTTTTTTAAAATAATAATGTTTTATGCCATTTATCATATTAATTTTCTATGATGTTTTTGGTATGAAATATTAATGTTATGTTATACATAACATACCATAAATCTTATCATATGATTTTATATGATCATAGATTGTTATCTCTTATGATTACCATTTCTAAGGAACTATAATCCCCATTTTTTATGTTTCCCTCTCACGGCTATAAAGAAATTTTTATATGGGTTGTGCCTAAAAGTTTTAATATGTTATAAGATATTTTTAAGATATATTGAATATCATTCATCAAATGTAAATATTTTTTTAGTCCAAATCCACTAAACAATTACAGTTCTCAACCATGTGTTTAGTAATGGTAGTGAATATTAATCTAAAAAGAATTTATATATATTTATGAAACCCATGTGTCATTATATTTGGTATAAGTCAAAGGTTTAGTAAATATTTTGATATTATAATTTTAATAACATTTTTTGAAACCATAGTGATATGTATTAGTATAGGGTAATATATTATAGCTTTTTTATGAAATATAATATGTGGTTTTCCGAAAATACACCCCCATATGGATACTAAAATATGATGTGGATATAGAAAAGAGGCACATAATAGTAATAACACTAAAATTTATTCATTGAGCTCGACTCATTTATAACCTAGTGCATGTAAATGGTAATTGTTACCAACCTAGTTTGACACTTCATAGTGGTATGATTTTGTTAATAAACATTTTATTTATGAGAAATGGAAATGTATTTGAATATATGATGATCACAGATGAAAATGTATAACCAAAGCTATTATAGAATAAAAAAATATGTCATGATATATACATCAAATAAATTATTTTTCATTATTATGTGCTCTTAGACAATAAATATTATTTCTCACAATATGTTTCTAGATTTTATCCAATGTATGGAAGAAAAATGATTCTTGTTAAGGAAAACAATTAGGAGAAATTACTGAATTGTCCACCTGAGAAACTAAATTTTTTGCTAGCTAGGATACATATCATTTTTATTATTCTCACATTGATTTCTCAATCCATGAGCCATAATAAGATTCCAAGCGATCAAATAAAGGAACAATGTTATGTTGAATCCTTCCTGATATAACCTCCACCTTCTTTTGTGGGGTCTTACTATCCTATAGTATATGATCGATGAATAAATTACCTTAATAATATATTTTATATTTTACTATAAACAGAAAATGATTTTTTTTGTTATTATCATTTGGAAGGTGAAATGGATCAATGGCGGAACTCTATTATGAATATGAGTTAAGAGGAAGACATTGAATCCATGTACTATGTTACATTTATGAGGCTATTTTTATCACATTTGTGTGTAATTTCCAATATATGATGATTGAAAATTTATTATATGGGAATAAGTAGAATTTAGATGAATATATTAGTACTTTGTATGATAACATTAGATGTCATGACAAGTATGATTATGTAGTAATCATCTATATAGAAAGAAAAATTGATTGATTCATTGCTGTATTGAAACTATGTCTTCAGAATGTATTGACTATAAGATAAATTATTAAATATGGAGAAATTTTTGGTTTTCCAGTCAAAGAAGAATTGGAAATTAGATATTCTTTCCAACCCCGTTGATTTTATATGAAAATAAATATTAAAACTCTTAAAAACTTGAAAAAATCACATGGTTTGTTTAATTTATAGAAATCTTCATACTAGATATAAGTGAAGAATTTTCAAGGAAATTTATTAAATAGATCATTGGATGAATTAACAATAGAAATGTGGGTTATAAATCCCATGAATTATAAAATGAAACTAATGAAATAGTTAATGAAATTGAGGATGAGGGGATTGCTAATAATAAACCACCCATGCTCTGATATAGATATTTAATATAGTGTTAGAATTAGTCCAAATAGTGTGAAAATAAAAAGTTATTTATTTTTAGCATCAACATCATCCTATGAAAAAAATAAAAAGTTAAATCACATGTGATCATCATTTCAAAATAGTTTTATGAGATAACATATTTTAATGGAACACATATCAACAACTCTAGAATAGATAATTTATTGTTGGATCATGTAAATACTAACTCATTAATATAATATTAATATGAAAAGGTTATTAAATAATCATTTCAATGATTATATATTATGTTAGCTAAGAAAATATATTAATTGTATTTTCGTCCATAACATGTATATTATTTATATATGTTCACTTTTTTTGAAAATAGCATCCTAAATTTTTTTTGATTTTCCATTTAGTTTAAATTTGTGTGATTATAGTTATGGATTGGAATTGTATATATAGAAAACATATTAATCTATATTTAATGTATGCCACGTATCATATTTTTAAGAAACCCATGATCGTTTATCAATATGAGGATGAATAAATACATTAATTCAGAATTACTTTAACCATATCATTTTCAATTCCATTCCAAGAAGGCTATTTGTCCTTGATGGTTGAGGATAACCCCAAAAAAGAAAGAATTTATAATGAAAATGTGTGTTTTGATGTATTCTAGTTTATTTTATTATTCTCCCTAGGTGTTAGAAATATTTCCTCACAAGATAGATTATACCTGGACCTACATCCATTTAAAATAATCCATATAGAATGGCCCCGATTTTGTATTAATAATTGAAGAAGAAACACCAGGAGAATCCTGATATGAGATATATATTCTCTAAAGAATGACCATGGGGTTCTAATATTTAGTTTCTTAAAAATTATAGATTTTTCAATCCATATTTAAATTGATTACTAATAAATTAACTAGATCACTACAATGAAAAAGTATTAGCTACCCTATATCAGTGATTTTCTTGATTAATTACTAGGAGATCAACAAATTTCTATGATTGATCATTGATATGGTTACTACCAGTTGACGGTAAACTGGGAACACATACAAATGATAAATTATTGTATGAGTTATGTCACTATAAATTTATTGTGATTCTATTTGATATTAAAAATTCTCGAGATATGTTCATGGATTTAATTAATTATATATTTGGGTATTAATTTGATTAGTTTGTGGTTGTCGTTATAGATGATATTAATATAAAATAAGAGAGAAAGAAAGAGAATGGAGATAATATTAGAATTTTTATAAGGACTTAAATGAGGTAAATTTTTAATGTAAAATTTATGTTGTGTGAATTTTTTCCTAGGAATTATTTATTCTTGTGGCCTATAATTTGATGTCAATTTAATTCTATGGATCCTTAAAAGAATGACATTATTGAATGTTGGAATAGAAAAACAATGGTTACTATGATCAATAGCAGTCTTTTTTTAGATATTACCAATTATTTGTAGAGATGTTTTCACATATTAAATAGGAAATAACTAGGTTAATACAGAAAGGTTTTAGGTTTCTGTTGATGGATTAATGAGACGTTATTTTTGTGGATATAAATACAATGTTTGTATGTGAACCTATGATCAAACTTCATTATAGTGGATATTTCCATATAATCTTCTGTGATACATGCAAAACGTGTTAGGAAATACTCTCATATATAACTATAAAGATATATTTTATTACTCATCAATTTTAATGAATATTGGGATAAAATTATCAAACATAAGTTTGGAAATTAGCTACAATAATTATTGTATTAAACATATGTAGGAATAATTATTATTGAGAAACATATGAGCTATATACTAACAAAAAAAAATCAATTTTTGTATTAACATATATGGAGTTGGATATATTTTATTGAATATGGTTGGATTTGTTCAATGACTATGACTTTTCAATAAATTTCCACCATTAGATGAAAATCAAGGTGGACGATACTATGTTTCTTGAAAGGATCATTCTAGATTATCCATTATGATGATCACCACAGATCGAATATTTATTGAAATTAAAATGATTAATGTGGAGATCATGATAGAAGAAAAATAATTTTTTTCTTTTATCGATTGAGTGTTCAACCATCTATCAATGTGAGAAATAAAGTGGCACAAAATGATGATATATGGAAATAGAAAAATGTGATAAATATTATTTCATTTTACTTTGATTGTGATGGAATGATAATGCTCAAGAATGATGTATGTGTTCCATCCATATATAATTTGAATAAGGAGTTCTATGAATAATCTCAGTGTTCTTCATTATCTATTTATAATGGGAATGAATAGATGTATAGTTATATGAATGATTTTTTGGTTAGCTATTCTGAATATATATACTTTATAGTTTGTTTCTCAGTGATATTGATAATAGAATATCAGTGATGAGAGTCAAAAGAAAAATATGATTCTATAAATATTACTCATAAAGAAATTGATATAAGAAAATGTAATAGTTTCTTTTTTTCAATCTCCCTAAAACATCTAAATTGAATAACTCTATTCTGGTTATATTCAACCTCCTTATCAATGTCAAAAAAAATCCATAATATACGACTTATATATGGATCATATTCATATAATATACATGAAAGAAGTGGTATGATTACATGAATTACAATATATTATTGTACCATATTGGGATCCAAGGTATTCATAAATTTTATGGAAATGATTACAATATGATATATATACAAATTTATGTCCAATCACATCATATCATCCTTTGAATGATGGTACGTCTGATAGAACAATTCAAACCATTGAGGATATATTGAGAAATTATTCAATTAGATTCAAATGTGGTTGGGATCAACAATTTATTTTAGATGAGTTTTCTTATAGCAATATCATTCACTCATAAAATAAGAAGAGTCATTATTAAGTACATTATGTAATGAAGTATATGGATACAAAATGGAAGAATAATGTCATGTAATGAAAGATAAGGATACATTAAAATGATGAGGAAATTAGATATAATACTAGACACATTCAATAACATATCAGGGCATCTCAAAGTTATCTTAGATGTATTTTTTAAAATTACATACATTATCTTTAATTTAATGTGAGTGAAAATATATTCCAATTAATGTATCCATGGAAAAAGAATCAGTGGTTTTGAAATAATGTTAATTTAATACATATATTCAACAGACCTTTTATATTCTTAATAGTATTGGTTAGTAGCTTATCATTTTTCCTGGACACCAAATATTTATCTACATTATTACCCTTTCTATATATATTTACTAAGGGTGTAGATACCAGATTTTTTATATGTATTAAATATTGATCCTATAACAATGGTGTGCGATCATTTATATAAGGAATATCCAGTGGAAATTATCTATTTTAGAGATAAAATGATTAATAACAAGATAAATCCCTTAAAAAATGTTTTGGATTGTAACCACCTGTTTGAAAAATGTTGGCAGGAAACTATATAAATTATGAGGCACAAATTTCCTTAGTTATTTTAATTGTAGTATTGAATTTAATGGTATAAATACATTCTTAAGGGGAGTTATAATGAAATTCTCCATGTTTTTATGAATTTGTATTTCTACGAAATCACATTTTATCAAAATATTGAGTTATATGAAACACCGAGTTAATTTTACATACACAGAACACTGAATTTTATTAAACCATGATATATTAATAGTATTATTATTTAAACAAAACCAATATAACCAAAAAATTTAACTCATTAGTATTACTATTAATAATTTCATTTTTAGTTATTATTTATAATAGTCTTATTTAAAAAAACATCTTTATAGAGGTATTGAAAATTTAAAAATATAATTTTTTTAAATACTATTTTTTAAAAAATCTATATAATTTTGTGAAAAATAAAATAATGTAATATTCAGAAAAAATTAAAATTTGTTTGTATCATTTAAATAAATTTTTTAAATCTCTATTGGAAAGTTGTTTTGGTATTAAATTAATTAGAATATTTTTAATATATAATTCTTTTTGTGAATATTGATGAATATTGGTTTTAATTAACATCATTATATTCAAATAGATTTTCTACAGACAACGAAAAAATTTAGATTTTTTAAATAAATAATCTATACAATTATATATTTATTAATACAGTTTTTGTAGTTGGAATCAGTTAAATTTTGAGTTGGGATAGAAAACATTATACACTTATATGAATTATCCCATTCAAAAAAAACTTTTTTATCATGCTTGCGGATATAATTTTGAAATATAATATGTGAATCTTTTTTTTATAATTTAGAAACATTAATCATGTATCTAGGATTATAATAATTTATATTTTTTAAAAAATGTGAACATATATTATTTTCATTATTATTATTGAAATAGGTAAAACCTAATTATTGTTTTTATGGTAAAAATGATTTTATCGGTGGTTAATCTTATAAGATATTGGGTAAAATGAAAATGAAACACGTCCAACACATATTGTATTACCATATATTTTCCTTATATATAATAGGATTTAGAATTTACTATTTTTAGCATTTTTTATACATAAATCATAGGTAACCATATTCATTATAAAAAATACATATTTTGTCCTCTACCCCACATATACAATCCCACTCACACTCCTCTCCATTTGACAAATAAAAAACACATTTTGATTAGCCCATACCTACTTGAATCTTTACATAATACCTTACTATCATCCTATAAACCTAATTTGATAATATATCCGTCCTTGGAGGTATTTTTTGTGTAAACAGAAGGAGGTTACTCGAAAATGTGGTAGTGTTCCTCAAAATTATTTCTTATTTTATTTCATTCCATCCTCATTTAATTTATATTAAACCATTATAAAATAATAGAAATAGTTACCTGAATATATTTATATTTCATAATGATATTTTAATGACCTTAATCTATCTCATCTTCCTGATATGTGAGATGATAACAACTCTCATGTTTTCAATGGAAAACCTCCTCATGGACTGAAGTGACATGTTTTCAACTAAAACCACTCATGGTAGGTAATGAGAAATTTTAAAATGAATATATATTATTTTAGAAACATATATCTATCTCTCAATTATTATATCGCATATACTTCCTTACATTCCATTCCATGGGGGATATAATATTGGCTTTTGTGTTTACAGAAGACTACCACCTCATGAAGAATTGTGATTAATTTTTTAGTAATGATTTTAATGGAAGGAAATCATGTTTATTTGAATCATTATATATGATATATACAATCTTATTGTGATTCTATATTGTAAATATTTTATTTTCCAGTATTTTATTTTATTTATCATGAAAATGGAGATAGTGTTCTTATGTACGCATTGACTATCATCTCCATGATCAGTGTGTTTAATTTTATATCAATTACATTTATGGATTAATCTAAATACATATTTTTAAAAAATCTTTCAAAATTATACAATAGTTAATATTAAAGAGTTCATTTGTCCATTATATATTTAATAGGTGTGAATATTACAAATCAAAATGAACAATAATAAAAAATCATTTATTACATGAAACGTGACATTAAAAAGGAATTTTTAATAAAATGGTAATAAGATGGTAATAAATTTTCATAATTATATCATATATGGAAGTATATACAAAATTTTCATTAATTAATTTAGTTATAATAAAATTAATTTTAATATATATTATTTTTCTATGTTTATGTAGGAGGTAGAGATTCAAGGTAATGGTTCTTGGACTCACTTGTATTTTTTTAGAAAAATACCATATTCACCTCATGTATATTAAAGGTGGTGTAATTACTAACTAGGAATGTATTTTATTATTATTCAACTGAAAATTATTTTTATTTGAGTAAAAATTTTGGGATATCTCTTTCTTGGGCTTTGTGGATCCTATTTTCCAATGCGACAATGGTTTGTTTCTCAATTAGACTTATTTGAGAAATATATTGTGTTATGAAACTATATTATTTTTGGATGTGTACATATAACCAATTTGACGTGTAATATCCATCTTTTTTTTGTTAACATGATATATTATGTTTAATTTATTTTAATTCTTTTACGGGGATTGTGATTCAGTGTAACCAAAATGGTAAGGTTTTTATGATATAATGTTATTGTGTATAGGGATTGTTTATGGTAATTCTTTTAATGATGGAACTCTTTTATCCATATTTCAAAAAAATAATGAAAATTATTTTTCTCTATTTATTTTGTTATATTATTGGTTTTCAATTCATTTTACTCTTTTTATGAATATAAGAAACTGAAATAATATTTTGAATGAAATCATACATTATTTACCATTTCAGTCGAAATAATATATTCTCACTTCTCTATGTATCCTAGAAATAAATTCAAATATTTCAACAATAATCTAGTATTTTTAATATCATTAATATCAATTATGGAATTTTTTGGAAGATATTTTAAATTTATTCTTCATTTTATTTCATAAAAAAATCTTATTTGAGTTCCATATAAAATTTGAAAGGAATCGTTAATTTAAACTGTATAAAATTTTCTTCTATAATTAAGAAATAATTTTTAAATAATCCATTATTTGATTCATATGTTATTTAAAAAAAAATTTTGGGGATATTTTTTAATTTTAATTGTTAAAATGTATTTTTCAAAGTGGAAAGGAACCTTTTTCATGGATTTTATTAAAATTTATTCAAAACATCTTTTGTATGTATTTAATGTTATATTAAAATAAAATTATTTTTAATATTTTTAATATTTTATAAATTGAAATGAAAAGTGGAAATGGAATTTTCCTTCCAAAATTTCTAAATTATTTATAATTATTACATTTTAATTTTTCAGGTTTATCTTCATAAAAGAGGATTTTGAAAATGTAATCTATTTAAAAATGTTTTTTAAAAGTGGAATATCTATTTTTTCCAAGAAATGTTCAAAGTGATTTTTCAAGAAAATTTTCAATCTGTCTTTTATTCAATTGATGCTACCTATGAATTATTAGGTATAATTATGAATGATAAAATATTTTATCTTTCTATATATTGAACTTTTTTTTCATAAAACCCATATATTTTTCATGGGTTAAGAAATGGTGAATTGTGGAATGTTTTTGATATTATAATTCATTACATAGGTTATGATGTGCTTATATAATGAATGTTGAATTATATTTGGGAACACATTAGTAAGTTTTAAATCGTGAGGATTTTTGTACATATGTCTCCATCAAATAAATTTCTCAAATCAATATATCTCTTCAGATAAAAATGTGAAACAAGATAATGTGGTTGATCCGCTATGGGAAATAAGTGGGTTATGGTCCACTATGGGAAATAGGTGAACCCTTTTCCACTTTGGGAAACTGTTAAAAAGTCATGGATGTCTATAATGATGTTCTTGGTACATAATCATGAAATATGAAACATTTGTCTATATTTATGATGATGATATACATTTTAGACATATTATTAGGTTCATGATTGCATTATGATGATTTCTCACTCCTATTGGACATGTTTTGTTAAATGAAAATGTTTTATTCCATGAAACATGTTAGTGATCAATAATAGTCTTTGTATGAACATGAAAAGTTATATTAATAATCACATATAATTATTCTTATATTATTCATTATGAATATCATTTATTAAAATATTCTATGTTTACCCTCAATGAGCATTTAATATTTCCCTTTACTTTTTTATCATCCTCCGATTATGATGAAATGTTTTGGTAGTTTATGCATAAGTAGATTTTTATGTGATATAATCTTTTTTGGAGATGTTATATATACCTTCTAAAATGAGAAGCATTTGTTTATAATCTCGAATAAATGATAATTATTACAGTCCTCTGGTTTATGTTTTTGAAATGTATTTAATAATCATAAAAAATTAATTGATTCATATATACGAAAATATTATTTCCTTATAAATTCCATCATAAGGTCGGTATATATACCTTAATAATTGAAAATATATTTTAATCCCTCCCTCTATGTCTATCACAACACTCAATCAACTATAAAATCTAAGCACAATCTCTCCATTGACTGCACTCCCACCCATGGTCTATCTGTTTATTGTAAATCACCTTTTTCAAATTAAATCTAAAATATATACACCCTTTCAACCACTATACTATAAATTAAATTTAAATAAGAAAATTTTCCCAATAAAATTAACAAAAAATTCCCCATATTTTATATATCACAACACTCATGGTTAGTGCAGTTATCTGAAAATTCCATCCCTTAAAAAACCCACACTAATTTAATTGATAGGAATCCTCATGATACACAAAAATAAAGGAAATCATGACGCACAACAAGACTATTGGTTCATGATGTAATTTGAAGGAATTTTATGACTATATATTCAATTGATGGAATACAATAATGTTATTACATTATCAAAAAATATATTTTTTTCCATCCTCCCAGACTATCTATAGTACATTGTTACAAATTTTTTTATGGAAATTGGTCTCAATTCCATTCCTTGTCTCAATTAATATTCATTACCATGTGCACACAAAAACAAATCCAATCATGAGACAAATTTGATAGATCCATGAAAAGATTCATGGAAATAGAATAAAAAATATTTCCAAACCCATGTTCAATAAAAAAATATCCTAGTTGAATAGACATATTTTAAATTCTATTTGTGATATTGGGACTATTGGGATTAATGAAACAAAATCAAGATACAAAAACATATAACTGTGAATAATTCAACATAATGTCAAATTCTAAAATAAATTAAAATGAAATTATTTCTTTAGATTAACTAAAATTTTAATCAGGTGTTTTTGATAGATGAATCAATAAAAAATATGGATGAAAGATTTTGTCCTCTACCTGGATAAAGATTCTCTTTTTTTCTTTTGGATGAATTCTTAAATATCACAACATTGATTTGATTTTCCTAATGAAGAACTAATACATAGTTTATATAGATATCAATATATTCCATGATTGGGGACACCTGTATAAATCCATAAAAAAGGAAGGGATCTCATATGACTCTGATGTGGTTATAGCATTTTTAGTTGATGAACATAAGGGGTTTGGAAACAAATTTGAATAATGAACCTCCTTAAACATTATTATTTCTGAATCCATAATTTACATTGGCCTATAATTTCACATTGAAACCATCATATAGTAGGTAGAACTTTTATTATTACATAAAATGTAATTTTATTCCTTTTACATGTCGAATCATATATAATCATTAAATAAAACAAATCATAAGCATTGAAACTACTACACAAAACAGTCCACTATTGTGACCCTACTCAATTACAAGGAACATTTTTGTTATTGTGTCATTGTAGGAAGTCAATAAACTACTCATTTGATGATAAATTATGAACAAATATATGTTTACCTGTACACATTAACTAATTTTTACAATAGTATCCAGGGTTTACTCGATGTCACATGAGAATTGGGTTCAGCAACTATCTAAATGTGTTTCTAATATGGGAAAAAAGATGATGAAAATAGAAATAGATGTGATTATATAATTATAAAACATGTATAAAAATTAAAAAATACATTTTGTGATATTTTAGAAAATAACTGAAATTATTCTAATCATCATATAACTTCTTATTATATTCCCTCTATATGTTCCAATGGAGAAACCCATAGAATTTTAATTAAATAATCATTAATTCTAGTGCCAAGCCCATTCCTTATCTAATAATGATGATGAGAGAACATATTCCTCATAATCTATTATATATATATTTGAAATTGTTATAAAATTATCTTGAATATATATTGTAATCAATAATGAGAAGAAATTTTATTTTAGGAAGATACATGGGGATTTTCTCGGTAGGTGACATCCACACCCCCATTAGTTACAAATAGAGGGATAATGATGATAGATATGTCTATCTATCAACATTAAATATTTTTTGGAATTATGTAATAATATATATTTATTTTTATAAATATTTTTTCCTAGCGCTATTATAATGTTTTCGCATCTTTTCAAATATACACTAGGATTTACATCTATTTCTTTCTAAATTATATAATTAAAGTCCTTATGTTTTCTATTAAATGAAATGTTATTTATCATTCACAAACTTAAATTTTTATTTCATAACACCTTATTAATATTCTTTTATAATTTAATATCCTCTTTAGTTAAGTAGAATTACATTGATATATTGTATTGCATGTGAGATTCCACTAGAATTCTAAATCACATACTTATTGGTAATTAATTTATTATTACCATGCTTGATGTAACAATGAGTTGGGTTGTGTATTGATGATATTTATCAACACTATTAGTAGATAAATATATGTTAGATAAATTATTTTATCATTTCCCCATCCCATATTTTTTATGTACACATCATACCAGTGGATATTTTTGGATCTAAAGATGAACAATTTATGATTTGTGTTCGTTAATGGTTAGTGGATTATACCTTTTTGGAATATTCATCATTTAAAACAATGTATGAGGTGACATTGATAAAATAAAGATGTATCGAAGGAATAATCATTCTCACAACATTGATACAGAGGATAAGTGTTTGAATTTATAATAGTTGATTGTTGGGTGGGAACAAATTTATATTAAAGTAGCCCATATGATCAATCCTAAGTCCATTAAATTTTACTAAGACTCATTGTATCTATATCCAAATATATGATTACATCCCAAAATATTTATAATAAAACACAACCACATTTATCTCTTTCTTTAAAAATAAATAAAAATAAATAAAAAAATTGATTATGATTAAAAGATAGAATAACAATAACCTCTTGAAAACCATACATGTTAGTCCCCCTATAATGTATTGTATGTTTATATTTTTTTGTATCTTATTAAAACAACTAAATTCATTGAATTAATTTACTATTATTTAGGAGGTAAACTGAATTTTTTATTTCATACTTTAAAAAATTGTCTTTTATAAACAATGTAATAAAATTAAAAAATACAACACTACACCTACGTTATCTCTAAATTCACAAAACCATTGTATAATTAAATTATAAGGTGTATTAATCCATGAAATATATATTTATTATAGTATTTTGATGTGTGTATTTAATATTATTAATTATTCTTTGTATAATGTTAAAAAATCACATACAATTTATGATGATTATAATATTTAATAAATAATCATAGATGAGCTGTCTATCCTACTTGACAATAATAGAGACACATTTCCCTGTTCAATGGATGAAATAGAAGAAGATAAAATATTAGTGAATAATAAAGATAAATGTATACTATAGTACCATATTATTTAAAAAATTATGGAGGGATAAAATAATTATTTTTATGAGGATGATATTGTACTACTACTCACCTTGAATTTAATAGTAATGGTGTCCCTATACATTAAAAAATATCTTAAAGATGAATATAGTGAGTGGAATAATCATTCATTTTAATCAAATTGTATTTATTTTATAAAGTCCCATTTTAATTATTGTTCATTTAATGATGTGAATTAAAAATCAATATTGATCTTTCAGGGTATCGAGGATGAATAATGGAAGAAACAGAATGAATTTTTAGGAATGTTGGAATTTATATTTCAACCCCCATACATAGTAAATGACCTCAAAACGGTAGTTATATAAGTGTATGAACACTGTATTATATCAAATGAGGGGATTAATACTGAATATTATTAATTTAATTTTAAATTTATATAGGGATAAAATATCCACCAATATACAATGATTCAATTTCATAAATTCGTCTCAACTGATGTCCATATTAGATAATGATTATTAAAAACTAATGGTATGTTTTTTGGAAGGGATGGTGGAGGAAAAACCCATTAGAATTATATATGAACATTAACGGGTTATTCATGAGTAATTATTATTTTCGATGATATTATATGATCAGGTGAATTAATCCTTAATGTTATTTTATTTGAAACAAAATCTATTTTACAAAATGATATCTCTATATTTTAGATTCCTAAACCCATTAAATTATTTATCACCCTTGTTGTTTATGAAGAGTTAATGAAAGAGGCAAAACATAAACCTTATGTGTCAACCTTTAATGAAAATATAGTTAAAACACATAATAAAATCTTGTCCTATTGTTGGAATAAAAAAATGATGTTCTTTTGAGATAAACATGTGTATCAATAGAATATAAGGAACTTATTATCAGAAATATTGTATGTTTATGAAAGTAAACTCTAATATAATTATTATTATAACATCAAAAAAAAATATAATACCAGTATTCTATATCTATGGACAAGAATATATATTCAAATTCAACATATTTTAATTTTTTTTCAATTTTAATTTCTCGATATCATGGCATAATTTGAATATGTTTAAACATAATAATCATAGTCGCCAATTGATGGATGATCCGAATATTTTTTGGATAATACGAATCAGTATATAATCCTTTAACCAACACATTGTGAAATACACAACATTATTAATGGTTCAGAAATTAAAGAATACATCAAAGGAGATTATACATCAAAAATTAATGTTGGGTATTGAAAAATTAAAGTGTATGTGGTAGACTACATCACAAAATCCACACCCACTAATTGACTAGGTATTATTGTAATGTTTTCAATATAGAGACTATAAATAAATACAACACCTTTCAAGTTTATAGTCATATTTCATCCCTCTATTCAGTTCCATAAATTTTAACAATGATTTATGATGTCGAATACATTTTTAATTTTTTTTATTTCATTTATAAAATATATGGGAATTTGATACTATGGAAACAATATGATCATTATAAACGAAATGGAATATGAATTTATTAATCCAATTCAATCCATATTCAATTTATAATTTCAACTATTTTAAATAATTTTCTTTAACTATTTAAAATTTATTTTTTATCTTCTTCTAGATAATTTCTTGAAAATTTTTAAATTTCATAATGTTTTCATTGGAGATGATTTATAATGGAGATGGTGTCTCAGGGATTATTTTTATTCACACCATTATCTATTCATGCATATTTTTTTTTGTTTTTTAGTAGATCTATATATGGAAATAAATACATAAAAATATATTATATTAAGAAATTTGTTTTTTATATTGATTTCATGTTTTCAATATTCAAAAAACTAGATTTGATAATTCAATGAAACCATGAACAATAATTGAATACGAATAATTTAATCTTATTACTGACTAATTAATTATCAAATGATTTGTAAGTTAATATTCCAATATTTCTAATAAAAATATATATTAGATATAGGAAAATGATAGTGACTAAAAATATTTTGTGAGAATTGAAATTATAACATTATTTCTCTAGAAATTACATATTAATATATGGAATCATATAAACTATTAATGAAAAAAACTCATGGTAGAACCTAAAAGATCATTTCAACTGTTTCATAGGTTGCGGCCCTAGGTTTTAGGGTGAGCCATACTACTAGATGGATGTAGATTGGCTACTGAACGCCACCTGTTTTTTCTACCATGTGAGTACACCTAACGATCAAATGGAAGTACTTATTGCAAATCATATTTAGGGATTTTTGGTTTGATAGTAGAACTTGGTGAATTAGCCACAGAACAAGGAAGATATCTCATAGATATACATCGATCATCTTTTCACAGAGGAGTTCCATCTAAATTTTTTTTGATCAATATTCATAAATGATCTATGGCATCAGCTTAAGTGTAGTATGACAGTGGAAGAGTATTCAAAAAAGGTTACAATTCTTTCATGATTCTCCTTATACATGAGACAAGATATGTTCTTTAGGGATCATGCAATCGATCAACACTTATGTTTGTACATTGTAGAATTAGTGGTCTCCCTTATAATTCTTAACTATGTAGGAGTACATTAGTGAGCACTAAAGGGGGAGATTTATCTAGAAGGGTAGACACTTGTAGTGGGATATAGCAGTGGGGAAAGAGTATATTATCCCTCGATAGTGGGTATCCAATTGTAGTAATTAGGATTTAAGTTGATCAGGAACATTAGGGGGAGTTCCTAAGACTTAGATTTAGTGGTTCAGGGATCCTAGGGTGTCTCGAATAAGCTAAGGGATAGATGGTGTTACTCATGCATTAGTCAGGGCCATCTGACATGAGATTTTATGACCAGTCGAACAATCAATCGAGAGATGGTCGAGGGACCTCTACGGAAGGGTAATAGAATAGATTAGAACCACTCATAGAGTAGAGGATTTGGAAGATTGGATGGTAGGGAAACAAGATATGTTTCTAGTTTCTACTTATTACCACCACTACCCCAGGTGGTTCACACCTGAATCAATGAGCTGGTGGACATGGACGAGGCTATTATCAAGATATGGAGGCTAACGACCATACGAAACCATGGATAATATGAGGCAATGTCTATGTCATTTCAACACTGGAGGATATTTTGATTTTCCCAGGTTCTATTCATTCTTTCCCTTCCAAGAATCATGTATGATACTTGTTGATTCTTTTCGAACCATTTATTAGACCCATTGTTCATGATCTGATTAACTATTTAGGTGATGAGTGTGGAGAGTCTATAGTGATAGAACTAGGGTTTTCATTTATGGTAAAAATGAGTTTCATACATATTAGGATGCACTCACACCTAGGAGGGTGTAGAAAATTACTCATCAACTAAGTCCTAAGTATCCTGTAGTGGTGGCCGAGTATGATGATGTAATTCCAGATAATGTTCATGGATTACCTCCCCATTGGGAATTGGACATCAAGATTGATCCACACACTGGGTCGAAAATCATATCTTCACCAAAATATTTGATGGCTCCCACATAGTTTCGTTAGATGAGGATTAAATTAGAGTAATTATAGAGTAAGGGATTCATGAGACCCATTGTTTCTCATGGGGAATCGCCACATTTTTTTACTAAGATGGAAGACGAGAGATTGAGGTTAAGTTGGGATTATCGACACTTGTTATAGGTTTCTATGAAGAAAAATTATCCACTACTGATGATTGATGAGTTTTTAATCACTTTAATGGAGCGTGATGGTTCTCAAAGGTAGACCTTATATCAGGATATCACCAGCTGTGAGTACAAGATAAGGATATAACAAATATGAACATTTGATTTTGTTACAGTCACTATAAATATGTGGTGAATCCATTTTCATGTTTATCACCCTATTAGTATTCATAGGACTCATGAATTAGATATTACATCATTAGTTAGACCTGTTTGTGGTGGTTTTTATTGATGACATACAAGTGTATTTTGTGCTTGAGGAGGAGCACGCGAGACACCTGAGGATGATCCTAGACACACTATGATAGAAATAACTCTACATGAATCACTCGAAGATCCATTTTATCAATTAGATAGGTCAATTTTATTGGAAAAATAATCTCAGAGCCCGGATTTGTTGCAGATCAATTGATGTATTGAGGTTTTCCTTATTAGGGATCTATACAATAGCATTACTATGGTATAATGTTTCCCTACATTGGATTAGTACTATCATAGGTTTTTACCGAACATTTTTATAGTGGATTCACCCATGAAATTTATGAAATGAAATTTTCACCATTTCATGTCGGTAGAAACGTGTCTGCATTACATTCAACAACTGAGGCAGATGATGAAGATGGATCACAACCTAATGTTACCAGATGAAAGTGTCAAGTTCGTGGTGTTATGTGATGCATCATGAATCATGTTTGGTTATGTTTTGATGCATAGGAAAGTGTAGATTTCCATTAGGTTGTGTCAGTTGATACCAACTGTGTAGAACTACATGTCCAATGATATTGACATGGAATCAGTAGTCTTCATATTGAATATTTGGCAATGTTTCCTGATAGGCGAGTGATTTAACATCTACTATAATCACATGAGTCTCAAGTATATCTTCTATAAACTGAATTTAAACCTAAGACTAAATAAGGGGTAAGAGTTCCTCCATGGAAATGACATTGTGAATCATTATACTTCGTGGAAGGGAAATGTCGTGGAATATTCTCTCAGTAGAGGATCATGTACATAGTTGTTGAATAATGAATCAGAGTATTAAACCTCATCACAGATATCTGTTATGAATAATGATTGAGAATCCTACCTCCAGTGGATGGTTTTAACCCCATTACTGTTATAGTGATTCAAGGTGGAACAAATTTGCGATAGTAATTACAAGACCCTACGTGTTTAGATATCCATATGGAAATCTCTTGTTGGTTAAACAAAAGCTGGGGGAATATGTTAATTTACATAGACATACAATAGTGGGAGTTTCATTGTTGGAGGAGGTTATGAGGGAGTTTCATAAATCCCCTCTACTAGTAAATCTAGGCGTGGAGATGATTTAAGAGGACCTCTAAAATCAGCTTTGGTGGTCATCAATGAAGAGGGGTGTTGCAATGTTTGGTTCGAGATCCTAACTTGATTGTAAGTGATTATTGAGAACCAGGTTGTAGTGGTTTTAGGTCAACCCTATGAGGTTGCAGAATGGATGTGGTATGTAATATATATGGTGTTAATTATGGATTATCATGTACATCATGGGGACATGATGAAAAATGGGTGATGGTTGACTGACTCACAATGTCGTTCTATGTCTTATCTATTTGACATTATACATTAGTTGATAGATTTAAAGGCCTCTATGAGCAAATGATAGTTCGACTACATGGAGTCCCATTCATGAAGGTTTATGATTTTGATATTCACTTTGAATACTAGTTGTGGAAGTGTTGTCATGAGGCATTTTGGACCTAGATTGGATTGATCAAAACGTTTCACTAGTATGAAAACAACCATATTGACCAGACCATTCATGTTATAGAGGAAATGTTATAGTATTTCATGTTAGACCGTGGCCATATCTTGGAAGATCACATACCAGTGGTGGTGTATTCATAAACTAATAACAATCATTCCACCATTTGTATGCCACCATTCGAGGATTTTTACTAGAAACCGTGTAGGTCATCACATTGCTAGAATGACCTAGGAGAGTCAGCACAAAAGTGACCAAAGATGGAGTGACATACTACAGTGAATGTGCAGATCAACTAGGACCGTATTAATAATTCACATAGCCTTCAAAAGTTTTAAACTAATAGATGGAGGAGGCCATTAGAGTCCGAGTAAGGAGAATATGCATTCCTTCAGGTTTCACAATGATGCTGGAAATAGTGATTTTGATAGGGATCTAAAATATCTATGAGGTTAATTTCCTCATTCCATATACTGTGTAGATTTGGAGAGGTGGCATACCATTTTTCCCTACCACCACAGTTAGATCTGGTACACGATATATTCCACATTTAGTAGTTGAGGAGGTATGTGAATGTCGTAATACACGTCATCTACTGGGGCGAGTGGACATCAAATATAGAGTGACAATTGATGGGTATATGGTATAAATTAAGGATCGGTATGAGAATATCATTCAGGGGCGATAGATTGTTTTAGTGTGTGATTGGTGGTAGCATAAGAATCTCCAATAGAGCACATGTAGGTAGGAGTTTCATATTTTTAATCAGCTCCCTCATCTATTTATGTAGCCCATGTTTTGGATTTTCGAGGATGTAAAGCCACATGGTGGTGAGACTGTAACATCTCAAAATTTCCATTTACTATTTTTTGAATATTATATGGATTGATTTTGAGGAAAATAGATGAGATGGTGTGTGATTCCATAAATGGTGTTCCAGGAATACATTTTTAGAAAATATTGAAATATTTAATATAATGTGCACACAATTATCTATAAAAAGTGGAATAACAATTAAAAAAGTTCTCAAATTATAAATCTAAGAGAACATATATGTTTATGATAGCAGATTTTCACTAGCTGCAACCGACATTTAGTCATAATGGGTTATTTCTGAGAAAGATATTGTGGGATGTTAAAGGATTAAAATAATTAAATACAAATTATTTTTCATGTAGTGAATTTACATACATTAAAATATTCCTTATGTCTTAATTCTAGGTATATCCATATAACTCTAGAACCTCTAATGGATCATTAATGAGATATCATGGAATTCCATTCAACGAATGAAGATGGATGAAGGATCAACGATGATGTGGTGATCGTTCTTCATTAGTGATCTATCCAAATTGATGTAGGATTTTTTAAAATATTATATTCCTCGTGATATTAAACCTAGATGAATGAATATCAATTCAATGAATAATAATTGAAACACACATCATCGACATAGTTCTATTGATTAATTTTTTTGGTTTGTTGATTTATTCATCTTCCTTTATCTTTCTAATGTAAACTAATCTAAGAGGACATGAAAAATTGCTTAAGTTCATTTCATAGGGTTTCCAATTATTCTTTTCTCCCTTTGTTCATTGCATTTATCAATTTTGGAACTTCACAATTTTTTAAAAATGTAATCATGTGTTTTAAAACTCGATCAGACCTCCGAATTTAATGTGAATCAAAATATAATTTTGTATCTCTATTGATCATGTCCCAAGGAGTTCATATCTATGACCATTTTATTTTTTGAGAAACTGAGGAGGCATGGTGGTATGCATAAGGGAACATCATTTCGTACTTACTGATGACTGATTAAGGCACATTGTGGACTGTGTGTTGGATGTAGAGTTTCTTTATACCATAGTGGTAGCCATGTGTGGAACAAAAGAGGCAGGATAGCCAGTGAGTTTGGAAGATGTGGGACAAAGACAAACGTAGATCAGCGATGGATGATGCAGATCAGGATGGGCTAGGATGGATAGGTTGAATTGGGGGTCTGGGATGGGATAGTGGTTTAGAGAGTACAAGGATGTCCTGAGTCTGGAATAGGTTGGATTCGGGAGAATTGGGGTAGAACCATTTTGCAGTCAACCATGACATCTGACCACAAGGCCTTGACAGCTTCTGTTGTCACGGGTGCACTAACTGTGATGGTCGACCACAGGAGTAGTGACCGTGTGGGCAGTCTATACGGTAAGTCCACCAACTATGGTGGATGACAACAGAGGTAGTTGGACCGACTAGTACTGTAGGTACACAAGCCTCCCGATGTCTTGGATGAAGTTATTTTTTGAAATAAGAATATCTCCATAATAGAGCATCCAATCAACCATTAATCTTTGGCATTTAGACTGTAACTTTGAGATGGTCACATTGAGACAAATGGTGGGTTTATTTATATTTGGGAAATTATAGAATGAGATAATTCCATTGTTCTTTACCATTGATGGTTCCTTATGACATTACATATGTAACACCTCATTCTTTCATTTCAATATTATTGGATATTATATGGATTGATTTTGTGACTAGACATTTAGATGGTATGCGATTCTAATGTCTAGTGAGCATGGAAATAATGATTGAAATGTATTAAAATATTTAATATCATGCAGACACAGTTTCCTAAAAAATCAATATAACTATTAAATGGTTTCTTGTATTAGAAATATGAGGGCACCATTGAGTTCAAAATAGTAGCTTTACCCTAGGTGGAAACTAACTTTATTTGGTGTGAATCGTTTGTGAAAATTATATCATGAGATTTAAATGGTATAGAATTATTTAATAATATTTATTTTTGAGGAAGTTATATTAAAAACATTAATTTTTTCCTTATTTCCAATTTCTAGGGAATTCTGCCTAATGTTGACACCTCTTGAGGATCATTGGAGAGAGATCTGGGAATCCCTTCTAACAATCATCGACAGATCAAGGATCGACGATGATGCCCCAAACGTTCATTGTCAGTGACCAATCCAAATTTAGGTTGGATTTTTTTCTTGTGATTCTACATCTCATTATTAATCATGGATGAACGTAGATAAATTCAATATAAAATAATAGATACACACATTGTTTTTAGATTTTAATTGGTGGAATATTTTGGGTTTGTTGATATATTCCTATTCATTTGTCATTCTATCATAAATGAATTGAGTTGGACACAAGAGAAGGTGGATAATCATTCCATAGGGTTTCAATTTTATTTTATCTCTCTTCGATATTTTCATTCTTCACTGTTGGATCCCTATGGTTCCTAGATCAATGCATCTGAGTGTTTTAGAACTTGATCGGACACCTAGATTATTCGCAAATCAAAAACTGAGGATGGATTTGTGTAGTTAAAGACCCAATGATCATGGATATACTAACATATTATTTTTTTTGGGAATAGAATAATGAACTATGGTCTGTATAATGGACCAATGGTATTTAGTGACAGACTACAAGGTGAACACGGTGACCCATGTACGTCTGAGATAGTCACATGAGGCCATAGAGGGGGACGTGGGGGGTGAGAAAGAGGAGGTGAAGCCTATGGGTAACGATAATGAGGGACGATTGGTGGTTGAAACATAGTGGTCCAAATCATATCTGTGGGATGGGTCAGGCTGGTGGGCTAGGTTGGACAAGGGAAACCCTAGTCAGATCTGGGATGGACCCGATTCTGATTTGGGGAAACCAGGGTAGAGCTAGGTTGTGGTCGACCATGGGTGCACTAAAAATGATGGTCATATACGGGTGGAACAACCACCTGACCGGTCTATATGGTAAGCTACTGACCATAAAATGAGTTCCACAGTCCTCTAGCATACAAGGGTGTGTTTTTGTTCAAAATGGCATATAACCTAAATGGTGCGTGCAATCAACAAGCTATCTATGGCATTGAGACACTAAAATTTCGATGGACACATTGAGGGAAATATTGGGTTTTTATTTGGACTACTTCTTGTTGAGATAATTCCCTTTCTACATACATTGAATGATTTGTAAAAAATTACATCAATGTAACTGGATTGTAATCTCCTTTATTGGTCTAGTCTAATATAGTGTATGGTATCTTTCCCCAAGACTAGTGTGTGAATATCTATCACCACTAGTGGATTTTGGGAAATAAAATGACCCTAATTATAAGTGTGTTGATCCTTCGTCTATCATTCCAAATTGGTTGGGATCATGGAATCCCCCAAATGTTATGGTCATTATCCACTATGTATATGGTTTATCCAAATTGGGTCTATGGCATTCCATAGTGAGTCTAGGAATGAACCGCACTATGTGTATCATAGTCATCATTGAATAACACATTCTATTTGGCAGATTACCAACTGATCTATACCTATTCATGGAGGGTCTCTGATGGTATCACATATCGAGGAGTGATTTCTCATTGGAATTAGTGTGCTTCGAGAAGGATCATGTGGCTGGATGTTTATAATGATCACAGGGTGGAGTGGTGTGACTGCTGAGTAAATTTGGGTTCATTATATATACTTATTGTATATGTTATATAGTGTTACATAATTTATTTACCATACTATACATGGTTATTTGTGTTGAATGTTTTTTCGGTGTCCTACTCAGTATTGTTATACTCACTCATGAACTATCTTTACCTGCACGTGTCATGACTTGTGTAGATGAGAGACCATTCAATGGAGTCAAAGGAGGACATGGAGAGAGTGAATAATATCCTGAGCTAGAAAATACAAGTAATTTTCTCATATCATACCTTCCACGTTGTCCACACTTTTAGAACATGTTCGACTCATTATATTTCCAGTTAATATTGTGTACAAACTAATTGTGGTGGGCTTATTTTTGGCCTTATCATTGTAATTTCAGTATCGTTCTTTGTCGTTGGATCGTAGATGTATGATTTCATCCTTTCTATTATTTTACATTTTTGTCAATTTGTATATTTTTTTGTGTGTGTTTGTACATGTACTTTAGGATAATTCCTCCCATTTGTGGAATATGTCTACTTGGTGTTAGTCACCAGCCCCTAGCCTACTGGAGAACAGCTTGGGGTAGTCCCAGAATGGGACCCTCTAGGATGGGTTATGAAATTTTAACTAATAAATAAAACTCAATAAAAATAATATTCCTAAATATAGTGAAATTTTTTATATTTCCTTCATAATCTAAAGTAATTTTCATCTACATAGCCACACGTGTTGTGAATACCTTAATATTATCGACTCTAATTATAATCTGAACATTCAAAGAATATATAGACTAATAAATAAAAGTGTCATTTCTTTCATTTACAACGTATTATCAAAATAATAATTTCATCTCTACAATCATTGATTTTAAAATATAAAATTTCATGAAGTATGAAAACTCTTTAAAGTGTGTTATGTACAATCCATTAAAAAATATTCCATTTAAATACACCATCATTTTAACACCCTGAGATTTTATGAGAAATATTCTTTTTAATTTATTTGATGTCTTGTGTTGTACGCTACCCCAAGATTTGCTTGCGCTATAAGAATCACTGTATTAGCTTACAGTATACAAAAACACTATTCTGGTCTTGTGTTGCACGCCAGAGCAACATTCCTCGATAGCGTGTGTTATACGCAATACTGAGTTTCACTAAACGAGATATTATTATATTAATATTATGAACATGACGTTATGAATATTAAAAACCACTTTTTGAAATTTTATAAATATTATCTTTTAAAATGGACTTCATTTTTTGATTCAGAATATCGAAATTATCCTAGGGTGAATTGTTTGTATTTCTCTAAAAACTTACTATTTTTGATGAATTGTGAAAACACTAGGTTACTATTTAAAAACTGACTTTTTATTGCAATAATTATTTATTTTATTTAAATTTATTTGAGTTCAAACATTATAAATAATACCTATATATGTTCAATGTAATTCATTGGGGTAATCTTATAATAATTTAAAATATATAAAAATATTATTGAACTTTTCACCATCTTTTACCCACCAATTAGGAGAATTTGGAAATTTACATAAAACATAATTTTTCCGCTTCTGTGAGTGGAATTCCAAAAAAATGAGACACACAATTAATATCAAGGAGTAAATGTTGTTCAATAAGATAAAAATAATTTTTGGAGAATAGTAACTTTTTTCTTTAATTTACAACGGTGAAAATTAAATTGAGAAATTAAGGGTAAAAATGATATTATTATTATCCTAAAACATGTCCTAATTATATTAGATATGTGTAATTCGACCAAAAAAACCATAGGAATAATATATTACCATTTAGGTCCAATTGGATTAGAATAGAACATTTATTATTATTTTATTTAAAGAAGAGTTAAAATAGTTAAAATCAAAGTTTAATAACTAAAACATTTTTAATATTGGGTTATGCCTAATAGAAATTACACTATAAATATTCATTATAAATATAAAAATATTCCCTACATAATAGAATTTTATTTATAATTTTTACACATTATAAAATTCAACTTATTTATGACACAATGATGATGTTATATTACCTTATTAATGAAATATTAACATAATTGATGTTATAAATACCAAAATAAATATAATTTGAGACTTTTTAAATTCAATTAATATTTTAGGTTAATATGACATGTTATTTATGATTCAATTAACATTTTTATAACTAATAATGTTATTGTTATTTTCACAAAAATCAATTACCAAATAGTGTCAAAATTGACATAAAATAGTTTTTAAAACAAATATTATATTATTAATTGTTATTATATTCATGAAAATCTACGGTCCGCCCAAAGTACTTAGATAAGGTTATATATATTAATAATTAACCACATATGGTTCTTTTGGCTTGTTATAGTATGTTTATTAACCATATAGTGCAAGAAAACAAGAAGACACATTCAAAGTTAAAATTTTTAACTTAGAGTTGATTCTAAGTTATATGGTTAAAATAGGAACCTAAACATGTCTAAAACCTATTGTTTGAGAGGATTTCGACCAATCCCCACTTTATCTTCAAAATAAATAAATTTAGAGCTATTATAAACCAAATATGACATTATTATAAAATAATATTTTATGTTTTTCCTAAAGTGACACTCTCCTCCCATATTAAAGGGAACCTCTTCCTTTACCTATTGACAACACATTGAGCCTCCAGGAATGGCCAAAACCTACCCATTTATATTTCCAACTTCCCTATAAACATTTTGGATGTTATGGTATTCTCAAAATAATAACTATCCCCCCTGAAGAGGATGCTTAAAAGAGATGCGTTGAAGAAGAGGTAATCTCTTCTACCGATTCATTCAAGTTTCCTTCTTCTTCTACTTATTATTATTTAGTTTTTTCATTATAAAGTTATATAATCATTATCAATAATATAATTATATGTTATTATAAATATTAATTAACCCCATTTCACCTTCTATCAATCCTACGGAAATTGAAATCATCACGCGTGCGTATGTACGGAATACCGTCTCCACGCTGTGGTGTAATCTATTTTTCCACCACCACCTAACATGGATGGGTATAATGGTGTATAGAATAACTATATATATGGTAATTATTACATGTTACTAATTTTTATATATTATCTAATCCAATCTAATTCCATTCAATAATTATGGGAACGATATCATCGCTCGTGCGTACGTACGGATTACCGTCTCCACAACGGGATGAGATTAAATATGCATGTTAACCATTAAAGAATGTTTATAAAGTATATATATTATTTAATCATAAAATATAAGACACATTAATGATACTGGACTTATTTATATGTTATTTACTTAATTCCATTCAATTTTATAATAAAATGAAAACATCATTCATGCGTACGTATGAAATACCGTCTCAATGAACGGTGTATTTATTTCCATATATTGATCTATTATATATATGTATATTCTGAAAATATATTATATGTAAATCATGTTTTACATTATATAAGTATGTAACAATGATCTATGTAATCATATGAATAATTACAATTCAAAACACGGATGATAAATGAACGATTTTACCCAAAACACTACTTTAACAAGAATTTACAAAAGAATTGGTAATATAAAGTCATAAGTGAACCATATATGATATCCTAAAAATGAATATGATTCTGTAATTATTAAATGAAATTATTTAAATCATTATACAGGAGGTTCAGATACATATGAAGCATATCAGACATAAGGTAAGGGATAATTTTGCAAATTTCATTTTTATCCGAGATTGCTTGTAGGTAAGTATTTACAGGCGTTATATTTTTCATCCATGTCCATAAAAATGTTTTCATAAATTGTTTAATATTCGTACATGTATGATTAAAGTCATTTTTACCCCTCTTTGACTTTTACATTATGTTATTGAAGGACTCTTTCTTTTGTTTACCATACGAGGATCTTTTTGACTTTTCCGGCAAAAGTACGAGGAGAATGTTTTTTTAACTTATACAAAATGAACATATTTTTATGAGTTAATAATGCCTTATTTTCATGAAGCATACTCTAAAATATTTAATGATTAATTTAAACAAAATAATATTTTTTAAAATTTCGTGTAATTTTGTGAAAAAAAATTTTTTGACGAAGAAAGGATATTTTCCTCAAAAATTCATTTCAAGTGTTTTGTCAAAACTATTTTCCATATAAGATGACATTTTGATTATGTTTCAATTATAATTTCTCTATTATTTACATTGTGTGATTTTTCTTTAGATTAAATGATATACATTTTTGTATATGCATTATGATAATGTGGGATGATGTTTATTGAAACCCATTTTATTTAATGGGTTATGATGAATGATTTATGATTGTTTTGTGGAACACGAAAGAATGATTTAAATATGAGATGGGTGGGACCTATATATCCCTTTAATTCATTGGGTAATGATTTAAATCTCATGATATAAACATGGGTGGAATGGTAATTTAATCCGGTTCAGTGATGCCGGACTAGAATGATGAGTGAACTCGATTCAGAAAGGGACTTTGTCCACTAAGATTGTCTTGGCTGCAATGCCCTGACTACTTTGGAAATCATATCGTGTTTTTAATGGTTTTCCACAATTACATGTTTTCATCCCATGCTATTTTATCATGATTGATGTTCCATTATGATATATGCCTTACATACTTCCAAGATTTTTTTCCTTTTCTCATGATATTGATTATTAGATTTTTTGTTCACGTTTTTGCATTAAAATGTTTATGAATTGTTTTATTTTATCTATGTTTACCCTTACTGGGAATTTGAGCTCACCCTTTTGTATGTTTTCTTTTCCCCAAGTCAAGAAGAAGGGTATTAAGTTGGTAATTCCAAAAGGGACTCTAAAAATGATGAAATAAATGGTAGACAATGTAGATGCTCTATGAACCAATTGTTTATGTTTCCTAGTTTCTAAAGAAATTAAACCTATATGGTCCTTTCATGGTTTTGTTATATGTTGTAATAAGTATGCTTCAATTTTGAAGTAATAACAATGTATATCATGTAAGGGTCGTTATAGTGGGTATCAGAGGAAATGATAAGTCAACCATTAAAAACTAGGATGCGAGAACATTAGTGAGATACCTAGAGATATTTCTATGGGATGTCTAAGGATGTCCCTAATATTTAGAATAACTATAGGATACAGTCCGAGAATTATTTTGACGATCATGAATAACCTAGGGGGAACCTAGAGTTTCAGGGATTAAAGAATGTTTGATAAGATTGACATCACATAAGTGAATTTTTATGATTATGTGGTTCCTTGTTATTTCAACTGATTCTTACACCATCGTTATTGGATTTAGTCAATGGTGGGAACCAGAAGGAATTTGGTCAACATCGAATCCAATGGAAAAACTGGTGACTATGAGCAACGAAATTTCCTAATTCCTAGAAAGAGTGATTTTGTGATTATGGTGAATCAGTCATCGTGATATATGATTAATAAGGTGAACTTTAGTGGTATTTCTAATTCATCAAATAATAGGAAGACGGACTTTTATCGATGTTCTCATGGTGAAGAGCATAGATAAAGGAAGAATGAAATTTATAATGAAGGGAAGAACAACTTTGATTAATACATCAAATAGAGGGGGAGATGTTATCTGTGTGGAGAGAAGGGTTATAGAGCGAAAAACTATTATGGAGTTTAATGTCTTACCTGTGGGGAACATGGTCATTACACAACTCAATGCCCTAACCTAGGAGGTTACATCTAGATCAAGGATGGATTTATTACATTAAAATCATTGAAGAGGATAGATTGAAGTGTTTATATATTGGTATTCAAGTATAATGCTGATGAGGTAATTTTATGGTATTTTGGAATATCTATGTATTGGTCCATTGTGGTTTTCTATAAGAATATGGTACCGGTAACCATGAAAAGTGACTGAAATATATTTGGAAAGTAGATTATATACACATAATGAATGCATAACGAGAAAATAATATGTTTTATAGTATTCATGAGCTCATGTTTGATACAAGGACTATGTGATACAATGTTTTGAGTATATAGAATTTTTGGGATTTTGGTATGGGGAAGAAGTTTACTTTTAACTGAATTTATGTTTTGACAAAGGATCAATGGGTATTAATTTTTCAATAGAATACATGTTTAAGGCATTCAAATGTTTGGAATGTTACCAACAAGAGATATCATATGATATATGGGGATAAATGATGGTATTTAAATGCTTAGTAAATAACCTCTCTATCAATATTTCTCCTTATATTATGAGTTTGGGTAAGCCTAAAGATTGGGATAGAATAAGTTATACATCAGATAGTATTTTTTAAGGCTAGAACATTTTTTTTAGATTTTATCTCTGTAATGTTATAACAGTATAGTTTATGAAAAGGGGAACCTGCAGGAAGGGCGAAAACTCGTTGTATCGGACAAGGATGTAGTAATCAAACCCACAAATGAAGTGTGACATTCCTTTATCGCATACCACTAGCCTAAAAGAAGGCCCTGATTAATATAAAATAGTCTCAATTTATTATGTGTATGATATATGAATTATACGTCCATTTTAGGAACTATATACGAATAATTTCACCATAGATGGACTTATGTATATTTAATAACTTTATCAGACCTTTTATTTGAGATACATAGAATGACCCACCATTCCATCACATGATATGATAATGCTTCACGAATGAAAAATTCAACTTCATTTATTTATGAGATGAAGTTTAAATTGTTCAACGCATGAACAATGGTGGGATTGTATCATGTAAGTATTGATTTTAATTTAACAATTCCTCAACATTAGGGAAATGATCTTGAAGACCAAAAATGGTGTCCTAGTGTCCTTATATCCAATGAATCAGATGGTACCATAAATAATAAAAAATTTATGGGTTTGTGATTGTTGGATGTTTCATAGCCTTGTCCTCTACCACTCTCCATCAGAACATGATGGTTAGATTTCTCTTCCATATCCCTATTTTCACCTATGTTCTCTTATGTGGAAACCCAATGATGAGTTAATTTGGGTAACTGTTATGTTCCATACTTCACATTTTAAATTTATGTTTTAGTATTCTTTTTAATGATGTGGGTTGCTATGAATGAAACTTTCATGTAGTAAACCATTTAAAACACCAACGAATTTTGAGGGGGAAATTCATTTTATGGGGGGTAGAATGTAACTCCACGTGATTTTATGAAAAATATTCTTTTTAATTTCATTGATGTCTTGTGTTGTACGCTTCACCAAGATTGGATTGCTCTATATGCAACAATGTATTATCTTTTAGTATTCACAAACAATATTTTGGGCTTGTGTTGCACGCCAGAGCAACATTCCTCGATAGCATGTGTTGTACGCAATACAGAGTTTTACTACACGAGATATTATTATAATATTATTATGAACTATCTATTATGAATAATAAAAACCAATTTTTGAAATTTTACAAATTTTATCATTCAAAATGGACTTCATTTCTGGATTAAAAATATTGAAATTATCCTAGGGTGAATTTTTGGTGATTTGCTGAAAACATATAATTTTTGATGAATAGTGAAAAGACTAGGTTTCAATTTATAAACCTAATTTTTATTTTAATATTTATTTATTTTATTTAAATTTATTTTAGGTCAAAATTTATAAATAATACCTATATAAGATCAATGTAATTAATTGGAGTCATTTTATAATAATTTTAGATTTAGAAAAATTTTATTTAACTTCTCACTGTCTTTTACCCACCTCCTAAGAGAATTTGAAAAAATACATAAAACATAATTTTACCGCTTCTGTGAGTGGAATTTCAAAAATCATAGAGACACGGTTAATATCAAAGAGAAAAATGTTGTTCAATAAGATAAAAATAATTTTTGTTGAATAGTAACTTTTTACATTTATTTACAACAATTAAATGTATATAGGGTAATTAACGATAAAAATGATTTTATTATATCCCAAAAACATGTCCTAATTCTATTGGATAAGTTTAAGTCGAAAAAAAACAAACATAGGAATAAAATATTACCCTTTGGGTCCAGTTGGATTAGATTAAGATATTTATTATTATTTTATTTAAAGAAGAGTTAAAATAGTTAAAATCAATGTTTAATAAATCACACATTTTTAATATTATGTTATACTTAAGATAAGTTAGACTATAAATATTCATTAGAAAGATAATAATATTTTCTATATAATGGTATTTTATTTATAATTTTTAGACATTTATTAAGTTAATTTATTTATGACACAATGATGATGTTTTAATTACCTTATTAAAGAAATATTATCACAATTGATGTTATAAATACAAAAATAAATGTAATTTGATACATTTTATAAATTATACTAATTTATAGGTTAATATGATATTTTAGTATTGATTAAATAAACAATTTTAGAACTAATCTTGCTGTTATGATTTTCACAAAAATCAATTACCAAATACTGTCAAAATTGACATAAAAATAGTTTTGTTAAAAATAAATATATTATTAATTTTTATTCTATTCCTAAAAATCTAAAGATAGGAAAAATGACTTATATAAGGTTTTATATATTAGTAATTAACCACTTGGGTATTTTTTGAATTTTTTTAGTATTTTTATTAAGCATATAGTGTAAGAAAACATGAAGACACGGTAAAAGTTAAATTATTTAACATAGAGTTAAATATAAATTATAAGGTAAATAAAGTAACATAAACTTCTCTAAAGCATATTGGTTGAAATTATTTAGACCAATACCAACTTTATCTTCTATATAAATCAATTTGGAGCTATTATAAAACGAATATGACTTTATTATAAAAAAATATTTAAAGTTTTTCATAATGTGCCCCTGTCATCCTTTATAAAAGGGAACCTCTTCCCTCTCATTATCACAACACATTGAGCCTCCATGGTCGTTATAACCCTTACCATGAATCTTATCCACTTACATAGAATCATTATTGAAGTTATGGGCTTCTTAAAAGACCAACTTTACCACCTTGTGAGGAAGCTTAAAATAGGTGTGTCGAAGAAGAGATAATCTCATCTACCAATTCTTTGAAGTTTCATTTTTCTTAAACTACTTCTTCATTGCTTGTTTAATTAGAAAGAAATAACATTAGTATCAATAATATACTTATATGTTATTATAAATATGAAACAACCTCATTTCAACTTCTATCCATCCTACGAAAATTGAAATCACTGCATGTGCGTACGTACGAAATACTCTGTCCGCGCCGTGGTGTAATCTGTTTTTCCACCACCACATTACTTGGATCAGTATAATAGTATAAAGAATAAATATATATATGTTAATTAAAACATGATACTAATTCTGAGATATTATCCCATCCAATATAATTCCATTCAATAATTATGGGAACGATATCATCGCTCGTGCGTACATACGGATTACCGTCTCCACGACGCGATGGGATTCATTCTCCAAGTTAACAATTCAAGATTGTTTATAAAGAATATATATTAAATAATCATAAAATATGTGACATATTAATTATACTGGAATTATTTGTATTGTATTTACTTCTTTTCATTCAATTTAATAAGGAAACAAAAACAACGTTCATGCGTACGTACGACCTACCGTCTATATAAACGGTGTATTTATTTCCTTTTAATGATCTATTATATATATGTATATTCTAAAAATATATTATATATAAATAATGTTTTACACTATAGATGTAAGTAATCATGATCTATGTAATCATATGAATAATTAAAAGTCAAAACACGGATAATAAATGAAATGATTTTACCCAAAACGCTACTTTAACATTAATTTACAAAAGAACGGGTAATATAAATAGAAATTGAACCATATATGATATCATAACAATGGATATTATTCTGTAATAATTCAATGAAATTATTTAAATCATTATATAGGAGGTTCAGATACATATGATTCATATTAGACATTTGGTAAGCCAAATTTTTTCAAATCTCATTTTTATTCGAGATTGCTTATGAGTAAGTATTTACTCGGGTTATATTTTTCATCAATGTCCATAAAAATGTTTTCATAAAGTGTTTAATATTATTCCTTGTATTTTTAATGTCATTTTTACCCCTCTTTTACATTTACATTGTGTTATGGAAGGAATCATTTATTTGTTTACCATATGAGGAACTGTTTGTCTTTTCTGGAAAAAGTACGAGGAGATTGTTTTTTTTAACTTATATGGCATGAAAGGATTTTTACAATTTCATAATGCCTTATTTTCATGAAACATACTCTACAAGATTTAATGATTATTTTCAACAAAATCCTTTTCTTTTAAAATTTCATGGAAGTTTTTGTGAAGAAAATCATTTTTAAAAAGAAAGGATAATTGCCTCAAGAATTCTTTTCAAGTGTTTTGTGAAAACTTTTTTCCATCTAAGATGACATTATGATTATGTTTCATGTATAATGTCTCTATTATTTACATGTGAAGATTTTTTATGTGATTAAATGATATCCATTTTTTTTTGTATGGATTATGTTAATAAAGGATGATGTTTATTAAACACATTTTATTCATTGCGTTATGATGAATGATTTATGATTGTTTTGTGGAATATGATAAAATGATTTTAATATGAGATTGGTGGGTCATATATATCCCTCTAATGAATTGGGTTAAAATTTATATCTCATTATATAGACTTGGGTATAATGGTAAGTTAATTTGGTTCAGTGATACAGGATTGGAACAAGGAGTGAACTCGATTCATAAAGGGACTTTGTCCACTAAGATGGTCTTGGAAGCAATGCCTTGGCTACTATGGAAATCATATCATGTGATTAATGGTTTTTCCACAATTACATTTTTTCTTCACATGATATGTTGTCATGGTTGATGTTAAATTATGATATATTCCTTATGTACTTCAAAGATTTATGTCTTTTCTCAAGATTTTTATTTTTATATTTTATGTTCTTGTTTTTGCATTCAAATGTTTATAGATTGTCTTATATTCTGTATATTTACCCTTACTGGGCATTTGAGCTCACCATTTTGATGTTTTAATTTCCCCAGGATTTAAAGAAAGCTTTTAGGTATGAAAAAATGGTTATGATCTTTATGGGAGATGTTGAATATCATTCACCATGATTAGAAGATTAAGTTTTAAGTTTCCAAAGACTCTATACTATTTCGGTACTTGTGTGTTTGTTTTTGTTATGTATTAATTATTCTGTATAAGTAATGTCATTTCTATTTACATAATGCTTTGGGTATCTAAAATCATTACTACCCATTTATTTGTAAAATTTTTTACAATTTTATTGGAATCTTATACAGATTTTTGGAATTTAATCTCATTAAAAAACTAATAAATTCATTAATACTAGTCTCTTAGTAGTAATTTCAATCATTATACCAACTGTTTCAACCAAAATTAATTTTTTCATATTTATCAATAATTAAATCATCTTGATGATTTATATATTATTATCTTTCCAAAAAAACCATTAATAATGATGTCTCTACATCCATTTACAAAACCTTCAGCATTTGATACACAATTTTGTCAAGGAATTGTCCAATATTCTTGAGACATTAAATTGGTGAAAATGTCGGATCAAAATCAATTCAATTGATCTTGGATTATCCCCTGTTCAAGAGACTTGAATTTTTTCAATTATCCACTCTATATTTACACATTATGTTCTAGAATAACCCATTGGTCCAAATGAGTTTCATATATAACATCCTTAAAATGTCTCACATTACTTGCTTTATTTTATTTTTTCAAGATCCTTTTCAAATGAATGAACATAATTTTCATCCATAGCTTCTTATTTAAAAACATTAAACTCTATATAAGATATAAATGGTGTATTTTATGAAGACCAAATGATTCATATTTTAACTCGCACTTCTAAATCACCAATGAAGTTCTATATGTCAATTTCATCTAAAATCATCATATTTTTTGGAGATAAACATATGACATTATCTTGATTATCATCATTATGTTCTTCTAAATAATTTTTTTTCATTTTTCTACACATTAATATCTTAAATCTTAATCATGATAATTTGAAAATTTTTAACATTTTTATTTAATATATTGTTCATTTCCAAAGAAAATGTAATCATTTTGCTCAATAACTATTTCTAGCCACATGATGAATAATTTCTGTGAAATGACTTTTCGTGAGTAGCTATGTAATATCCCCATATCTATATTGGATATAGATTTAATGATATAATCCAAATATAAAATGGAATAATATACTCAATATATTTAAATTTATTTCAAAGATAACACACTTACATTTCGTATCTCATACAGAGATGTGACTTTTTTCAAGGTAAAAAAGTAGCAACTGGTAATGTAGTATAATTTCAAGACAATTAAAATTATAAATGGTGGGTTATTTACTTTAATGATCACAATTTCTTTGTTTTTTAAGATCCCATTTATTCATAGAATTTAAAAATTATAATGAGGTGTTCTTACTACAGAATGATGGTACCTTATCACATTTTTTTAATAATATCCACCACATGGATATTGGTGAACTATGTACCATTAATATTCATGAATATAAATATTTGATAACCAATTAACTATTTATATTGGCTTATATATTGTGTTAAAAACATAAATATTTAAACCTATAGTCAGAGTAAAATATTGATGAAATGTTGATAAAATAATCAATGAAAAAAAATAATACATCATCCATCCTATGGTTCCTGGTAAGATAAATCCACACACATTAGAATACAGTACTTCAATAACTCTTATTGGTGTTTTTTTCCTTGTCCAAAATTTAAAATATGTTCCCATGTAGAAAATAATTGCATGTGTGACTATGATCACATGATATCATAGATTGATCAAAATCTACGTCACATTTCATGACATCGTCTGTGGACTGTTGGAAGAAATGGTTAAGTAATTTATATTAAAAGATATTTTTTCCCCAATAGATAGAAATGGGATAACTTATACACATATAGGGATTATATTTCCCTTAATTTTATTTCCATTCAAAACAACTATAGAAACCATTGATTATCATACATAAATATTAAATCATTTTCAGTGAATATTAAGTACAATACAAAACACACACTCCAAGGGGTCATAATATTTTACCATTTTAATGAACATGGAATGATAAAAACTATTAATATGAGATCTACAAAAACTCCTATTATGGTCTTCATAATTATCACCCAACTAATAAATAAAATACATAATAAATATCATTATAACACGGGGAATGAAAACATGATAGTAAGTGATCTTTTCTAATCAATCAGTGTAAAATATGAAGATTTATATTCATAACATAAATATGGGTGTATGAGAAAATAAAATGGTATTTGAAAACCATACCATTTATATCAATGATTCATATATTTTTTCATTGTATAATTAATTTAGGTTCGTAATATGCCTATGTCAGGGAATTTTTTATACACACATGCAGATAAATTCATTTCTATATTAACCAACAATAACTATAAAGGCCATAATTGTATAAAAATTATATTAATGGGTGGGGTTCACTGCCTATTCCATCCATATCTTACTAAACTAGGTTCACATCTTGTTCTATCTATGTCATACTGAACCAATATCACATCTCATTCTTGCACTATTTTTCATAACTGAGTTCTCTCCTAATTCCATTCATGAATATCTCATTATATATTAATCACATAATAGAATCATAAGTATGGTTTCCATGAGATAATAATAATTTATCATATCATAACTGATGAAATGAAATGTATCTCATCTAAATTACAACAAATATTAATTTGTGGAAATAAGATAGGTTTTATAATAACTGAATCATTGATTTAACCAATAAAATAATATCATTTTATAATCATTCCCTTTTTATGTATCTTATGGAAGATAAATGGGTTTCATAAACATCTTATCATCATAATCATATACTATTTAGATAAAGGATTAAAATGGTATCCTTAGATCTTATCACCATTATGGAAAAAGAAATATAAATTGTCGAAAAATTAGATGGATGAGTATTTTTAGTACTCATTTAAAATATTGGTTAAAGAAAACATCCCTTAAATTCTTAAAATCATTATGAAAAACAGAAAACATTTACAAAGAATTTCACATTGATTTAATTTTTTAAAAATATATAATTTTATCTAAATATTAATTAAAAAGAATAAAATGAAATGAGGTTTTAATATATATATATATATATATGTGGTATTCCTTAAATCATGGTGTGGCTATGATGACAGGTAATATTATGCCTATCATGGATGTCATAAAAATATTCATTTCTCATTTTTGGAAAAAGACAATTGGAAAATTGTTTGAATAAATAAATTAATATTCACTTTTTTAAAGTAGTATAACATGGGTAAAAAGGTATTTAAAACATATAAATAGAATAATAAAACATTTTTATTAAAAAATTATTTAAAAACAGGGATTTAGAAGAAATAAAAAAATTTACCGCATATAGAAATAATTTTTTATTTTATGAAACAAATTTATAAATTTTCAAGTACAAAGTAGTTGGAAAATGTTATAATTATTTGAAGATATAATGAATAGAAATATGAGAATGAATTTCATGATAATTCCAAAGTGAAAGACCATGATATTTTAGTATTGGTAACTATGTACAAAAAATTCCTAAAAATGATGAGATTGTAAAATAAAATATAAAATAATTTGGTAACATATGATCATAATCCCCAAGAAGTCATAACATAAATTGGAATATAAATATCATGAGGAGAATTAAATTCATGATATTACACATAAAAGGTGTTGTATTTACACCTCATAAATGAGTACATGGGAATAACATTGCATACAAATCGAAGAAGAAAAATTGAGGAAAAATTTATTTTTCAAATGTGTTGACTATTTTCCTACCCATTTAGAAATACTGTATAAAAAATATTTTTATTATAAATATATTATATTACATGATTTATATATTTCAAACCACATATGCCTTTTTTATGAAATTTTATTTAACGATTATTGAAAATTCTATGCTAATGTTATTTTTTAGGTAACATCCACTTTTTTCATATATGTATGGAATTGTAATATTTGTTGTTCTATTACAATGATCAGGGAACCGTCATCTCTAAGATTGTAAACATGATATATATTTAATATATTTTTTAAATAGGTTTCGGTATATTAATAAATAAAATTTAGTGATATAGAACAAAATACACCATTCTTAGAGATTGTATGTCATGCATAAACATAAATGTTTTTTTTATTTTCTCTTTGGGTTGATTATATTAAAAATAAAGGATGTAAATAATATTTTTTTAATATATTTAATTTTTTTTTACTAAACTGATCCTTATTAAATTCTATTTAATGAATCAACTAATATCATCACTTCGTGAGGTGACGGTTCATTATATACACAAAAGACATTATCATGTTACCGTAAAATATAATCCATTATGTTATTTTTGATATAAAAATATAAAAATCATTATAAAATAAAAAATAGATCATATAAAATATAATGAGAATGAATACATCATTATGACTATCCTTATGGTGGTAATGTAAAAATTATTTTCATTGGTTCCTGAGGCAGCAGTCCACCGTACACACAAACAATGATTTTTTAACCCATTTGATGGATTTGGAGATGGTTGCAGCTCATGTATTTGACATTAAATCTCCTAACTATAATATTTATATTGAGTATATTATTTAATAATTATATCAAAATTTAAGGAGTTTGAGGAAGACATAAAATAATGACACTTGATGGTGAATAATACATCTTGTTTAGGTATCATCATTATTTTTTCATAAAATTTTTTCTTCTATGGAATTCTGAAAAAAAAATTTAAAAAATTAGTTAATTGTTGGAGGTCTAGTTGAAGAAAGATTTTTTGGACCCAGTGATTCACCTTGGGATGATTAATTTTTGTTTTCCATGAAGTCACATGAGATATTGAGGATTTGTGTGGACTACAAATTGTTGAACTAGGTGATCATGAAAAACATGTATCTGTTACTAAGGATTGGAAAACTATTCGATCAATTTAGAGGGGCATGATTATTCTAAAATGTTATCTTTAGGTCCATATATATATAGTTATGAGTACATGTTGAGAATATATGAAATAATACATTCAAATGTCATTACTACCACTATGAGTACTTCGTGATGCCTTTATCTCGATGAACACTCCAGTTGTGTTCATGGGACACTTCAACAATTCAATTAATCATTGTTTAGATCATTTCATTTTAATCATCGTTGATGATATCCTAGTGTACTTGACATCCTTATAAATACACACAATACACTTGAGGCAGGTTCTGGATGTACTATAAGAGGACCGTCATTACGAAAAGACCTAGATGTTCTAGTTATGTATTTAATAATTCCACACTTGGGGACATGTTATCTTAGTAAATGATTTGGACGTGGGGCCATATAATAATTAGGTAGTTTAATCTTGAGACCCAAACAAGATTTTTATAGACGAGCATATCATCCATGGGATAACATGCTATTACCAGATAATAATACCTAAATTATCTAAAATATTAATATGTATGAGAGATTTGACAAGGAATGTGTAGAAAATTTTATGGATAGAATGGTTCCATCATGATTTTCAACAGTTAAGGAAGAGTTTTATAAGATCTCCTGTCTTGATATTTATAGAGTAGGGTGTTGCGTATGTAGTTTTTGATTATTCATAAAATATCGGGCAACATTATGTTCTGCTGAATAATAAAGTGGTGTTTATATATTGTTTATTTTATTTGATACCACCCAAATTGAACTATGTGCCCCATGACTTATAACTAGCTATGGATATCTTAGCATGATTGATGTGGTGAAACTAGCTAATGAGTTTGTAGATATTCATTGATGTTTTTGTATGATCCATCGGAGAAGTTAGCCACAATAGAGTTATCCTTTGTGGGTGGAGATCAAGTAGATTACCTCTAGTCTATGGTTGTTCCCCTAATTTGTTATTCCAGGACTGGGAGGCATAGATTGGGGATTCTGACTATGAGACACTGAATCCAATGATATACATAGGGAATGATCATGATGAATTTCATAATGATGTGGAGTACACCATTCTTTTCAGGGGGCCTATGATGGTACAACTATCATTACGAAAGGGGGACTTGAAATATTTTCATAAATCTCATTTGTTGTTACATCCAAATGAGTAAATAATGTAATATGACACTTATTTTTCTTTTTGTGGAAATGGATAATGAATGGAGTTATAAATATTTTCTCTTGAACCATTAGTTTGGTGAAAGTGGATGTTAAAAACCATGTTCTACTGGGTTGATCTCATACCCTTAAGGTGCTAGAGTGGATGTCGGATAGGATATATATATAATTCATGATGTTTTTACTAAAGTCGCCATGGGTACATGTTTCCATGTATAATATCGTGGACTGAATCACTGAGTCATCCACTAACTAGCTACAAGAGAGTAGAGTTCGGTAAAGATAATGGGATTCCACTACAAGCAAGTCATAGTCCAACTCTATGGAGTTCCATCGAGTATTAGTTTAATAATGATGTTTTACTCACATCCCAGCTATGGAAGGGATGACATGAGGTGTTTGGAACCCAGTTACACCTAATCATAACATTTCACACCCAAACTAATGGCCAAAAAAAGCATTCCATTCATGTTTAGGAGGACATGCTATAATATTGAATTTTTGACTTTTTATGTTTTAGGGAGGATCACCTATCACAAGTGGAGTTTTCTTAAAACAGTAGCAAAAAATAAACCATTAATATGTATCCATTAATGGAATTTTGTTGGTGGACCTATAGTTAATCCCTTTTCTAGATTAAATGATGAGAGTTAACTATTATGGTCGCAGACTTTGTGTCAATTACAACAGAGAAGGTGCTGACCTTCTAGAAGAATATGATGTATAATTCTACATCCCCAAAAACCTCGAAGCAAGTGATTTTTTATTATATAGGGATGATTACTTGGAATAAAATCCTAAATTATAGAATAGTTTTGTAGTCTTAATAAAAAATGTACATACTTTAATTTTATATTATAATCAAATACATAAAAACACAAAAATAAATTTCAACGAACATGCCATTAATCCCCTTAGTGTAACCATTTATTTCAAAATGAAAACTCTTCTTTGCATCACGGGGGAAAATAAAACATATGAATGGGTGATATTAGATGCTCAATAAGGGTATCAATATATTGGATGTAATTATGAATCAATAAGAATAAATAATACAGATAGGTAATGAACTGAACACACTTTTCATTTAAACAACAGGATAAGGCATAATCAATATGGAATGATATATTACTGAATCACATGCCATTTATATAATTACATGATCTAGTAAACATAACCATTGATATTTTAATATTCAAATATTTATATGGGAAACTAAAAACTGATCTCATAATCATTGAATGAATAATATTCTATATCTAAAAACTATCATTAAAGCCTCATTCAATACATTTGACAAAATTTTTATGGCCTATACCAAGTCCATATTTATAAATTAATTGAAATGGCCTCAGCCGAGCCCATATCTACATAGTTTCATCAATCCTACCAATGCATTGAGAGGAAATAGAAGGCAATGAATATCACAATCTATGTCTATGTAATTCCTCACATGAAAAGGGTAAATCATAAACAATAGAAACTATTGTTTTAAAAAAAATTAGAAAATTATATTTGAATACCTCAACCACAAACATTAAAAGGTATCAATAAAAAATATCCATAGACAAAATAATAATAAGTAAACATTTAATGAAATACAGTTAATGATATAATAAGATATACTCATAAAATAAGAATAAGATTTATTAATGATGTAAATAGATATGGAAATACTGTTATAAAATAATCAAAAAATTCTTGTGAAAATTACCCTTTTACATTGAAGTTATTGATTTATAGGCCATGAATTTAAAAAAAATATTTTTTGAATTTTTTTTACTTTTATGGATTATTTAAAACATTAAGGTTTAAGGATAGTAGTACAAGCTTCTCAAGCTGTATAATTTTATAAAAGAGGTCATCCACATAATATTTCGAAAAATAATTATGGCCCCTGTTTTAGAAGACATAAAAAGGATTGTATTCAAACCATATTATAAAAATTATAAAAATGGTAAAAATATATTTTATTTTTGTACGATATATGTCAAAATCATTTTAAAATCATTTTTGAGAAACATGGATATGGATGATAATAATTTAAATAATTCCTATGAAATATTCTTGATGAAAATTATATTTAACCATCCGAAAGAATCCCAAACAACATTGAATCATTTTAAATATCATTACTAACATTTATTTAACATATAATATCATTATAACAATTATATTCATGATATAAAATGAATAAAGATTTTTATATACACCACACAACAAATTTACTTTTTTATTATGTTATATATCTAACACAACTAAATGTGAGACGAAAATTGATATCCAACATGACTAACAATTGAGTCATGAACCCCCAAAAATATTAACATAAATGAAATTATTTTTTAAATAAAATAAAGTAAATTAATGATATAACCTTCAATATTTCATTATATACAGCAAAAAAAGAAATAATGGTGAATATGACATGAATCCCAGAGAAATAAAATGATATGAAATAAAATTATTCACACTTCATTTAGTTGAATATGATTTAAAATTGTTTATAATGGTTTTTTCAATGTTATTATATTATATGATAATATAATTAACATTTATGATAACATGTAATATCTTATTATATTATTTTTTCATCAATTTTTTGATAATATTTTGTTATTACCCTAGTTTTGAGTGTTAATATTTTCATTTTCACACACTTGTATTGTCATGTAAGTCTTGTTTCATGTGCATAAGAAATATTTACTCTATATCCAGAATGATATTTAAGTACATAAATTCTATATTGACTCATCATATATATTTCTCTATAATAATTCATTAATGATTAACATAGTGATTGAATCTCATCACATTGTGGATATGGTATGATGTATGTATATATGAGTGATAGTATTATTCCCTTAATGGTAATACGGTAAGATAATGGATAGAATATTAATTATAAAGAATTAATATAATGTCATTTTTTTTATTTATAAACATTATATAAAAAACTATACCTCTCAAAATAAATTAGTTATGAAAAATTGATTAAAACATGACGTAGCGATGGTAAGATGTACGCACAAATGCATGGAGATATTGTATTTCATAGGATATATTAAATGATGATTACAGTTTTATCATAATAATAATAACACCTTATAAAATATATCACACAATTCTTATTTAATTAATATAGAAACTACATTGGAAGAGAATGTGTAAAAATAAGTGATGCTAAAACAATTTTCACTTCATTGGTGGACTTTATTTGGATCTCATCAAAGGGATAATAGGGTTGGGATTTTTGTGAAAAATGAAATATTTGGAATGTTTTTAGGGAATTTTAGAAAATAAATGAGTAGTGTTTGGTCAAGATAAAATCCCAAATGTGGTGTAAGGTAGTGATGGAGGATATGCACTTTTAAAATTTAGGTAAAGGTCACTTTAGAAAAGATTCAAAATATTAAATTAATATAAATTGAAATCAAATTAAATATTTTTCCAAAGTTACTTTTTTAGAATCGAAGATACATATTCATAGATATACTCACAAAAAATAATTTTTTTACATGTTTAGTTCCCATTATTAACTTTATCTTTTCAATTTAAACCTTAGATGTACCCTTTAACTCTTATTGTGGCAACTTGGTTTTTTACTCTTCATGTTATTATATATTTACTAAAAAATGAAAAAAAGAAACCCACAATGATAATTTATGACATAATAAAACGAGTTTTAGTTATTTGGATGTATTTTTGATTCTTATAAATTTTATAACATTTAATAAAATATTAATTTTTTTACTATATCATTTATGTGAATTTTGATACAATTCATTATGTGTTTTTTTTAAATTTCATAACAACATTATACCTCGAACCAGTAATTATTATTTACCAAAATATGTATAAGTTATCTATAAAATCATCATATTTAATTAATTAGGTCAGATATTTTTTATTTCAATATTGGTAATATCATTTATTTGATATTTACATTAATTAAATAATTAACACCTCATTATTATGCAGGAATTCAATTAAATTATTTATTATATAATAATTTGAATAAAATTATCATGATTAAGATAAATTTATTAGTTTTTAAATTAATATTTATAGTCAAATAATTCTTCTATATATTCATGTTTTAAAAGCGAAATACTTATTAAGACCATGAGTACACCATTTTTTAACTTTTCATTAAATAAAATATAATAAATATAATATTCTTACTCATGTGGATTAAAAATGCTATAATTTCATCCCATGGATGAAGAAATAGAAATAATATGCAAAAAATATTTTTTTGAAATATTTAAGGACATTACTGAAAAATAATGTATTTTATTAACAATTTGTTTTCATTATATAAATACAATATACATAATATTGAAAAATAATTTATTACATTTGATATAAATATGTAAAAATTATTGGTTATAATGATCATATATTAATTAGTAAATTAATAATATATCATGATTATGTTAAAACTCATTATTACGTGTATCCGAGGCTAAACCATGGTTTCATGTAGTTCATTCTTAAATTGGCCATTGATGTTATGAAATATTAAAATGTTGTATCAAGAAAAAAAATAAACCAATAAAGCTGAATTTAATTGATAATAAAATTCATAAGATTTGGGTTTTTTACATCAACAACGCCAACATTTACCATGATGATAAAAAATATCATAATTAAGTATATATTATAGCCCACGTCACATAGATGAATGATTATTAGAAATTTTGTATAAGACCTTAAATATTAATGACACAAAAATGTCTCATATAATTTCTTCCAAATATTGATATTCCTAAGACAATAATCTACATTCCATCATCAATGAATAATCTAACAACACAATCATTTTAATACATAATTAATGTCATTATATCCTTATTTCTTATAATATGGTAGGTTCATCCACTATCCATGATCTATATTCTAGTATAATATGATATTATAAAATCAATATATGAAACCAAAACATGCTAGTTGTTTATATTTTTGATCAATTTCAATTGATGTATACATGTAAATGAAAAAAATTTATAATCTTCTTCAATTTATAATCATCAAAAATAATATTGAATAGAATGTAAGTATATTTTCATATTTAACACATTTGATCATTCCTTAATATTATTCTTAGTAAAACCTGACACTAATTTGGAATATTATTTTTCATTATTGTTATGTAGTATGCATCCTTATTTATGTATCCTCTAAATAATAAAATGATACCATCAATGGGATTAATGAAATACATGAAACTATGTGTATTCCTTTATAACTCTTGTAACCATTGGTGCTTCTGGTAATGAGAATTATATTTCATTTAGATTTTAATATAATTCAACAACAAAAAATATAGATTTAAGTTGAATATGACTATGATGATATATAAAGACCGATTCATACTTGGTTTCATTGACCCTTCATGTTTTAAATCGAAGGAAAATAATTTCTCAACCCCAGTTTAGTAGAATGTGGTTTGGAATAAAACATGGAAATATAAAATTTTATATATTTCAATATATCATTCATGTCATTCAAACGCATATCTTTCTTGTATACTAATACACCTCTATGATCCATATTTACTGTTTCTACCTCCTTATTAGTGATCAATCAAGATTTCATACATGGTGGTAATATTCTCTTATGACCGTCTTTATTTGGTATATGTTTAATAACAATATATTTATGATATTATATATACATTATTTGATCCTTAACAATGTTAGTTATACAAATAATTGTGTCAGTCTAATATATATAATTATACTTTTACTCATTATCCTTTTTAGTCTCTATATCATTGTAAACATTAGTCTTTCAATATTTTACTTAATATCACTCTTCTATTATTAAATGAGATAGATATAGAGTTTTAATCATGAAACTATATGCTTTTACAACATTTTTTATATAAAAAATTTATTTCGTCAATATATGATTCAAATTCGTCATGCATATCAACCATTTATTCTATATTTTCTTACTATTTTTTTCTTTATTACCTTATACATAAACATCCAATGATTTCCTACACATAATATTAATTATAGAAGTTCATGTCTTATATTGAATTTTCCTCTGTTTGAATAGAAATATCAGTTATTTCCTGGTGTAAAATATTGTTTTCTGATTATTTCTTCTTAAATATTTTACTATATTTAACATTTTCCAAAGATATCTACATATTAATTTCAATATCATCATAGTGATCATTATGAATCATCTTTGGGATCCTCATTATAAAATTTCAAAAATTTTCATATAAAAAATAAGCGAGTGGAAATTTCCCTTTCATCATTGATTGTATACATTATAGATTTGATATAAATAATGTCATGACTTCATCCACTCTGAAAATTGTCCATTATGTACCAATTTACTATTTAATTCCATTAATTAAACCACTTTATATTTCCCATTTTCTATAGATTTATTATTATAGATATCAATCTTGTACTTGAAAAGAGTGTGGTTAAAACTATGTAATAACAACTAATTTGTGTCATTTCCCTAAAATATAGACACTTTTATATTGAAATTTTTTGGAGGTAGATCTACCGTTATTTTTTATACATTTAAATTATAAAAGTTTTTTAGAATATTTAATACATTACACTATCTCATGACCAAAGACCATATTATTTTATAACCTTGGGAAACATATAAAAATAAAACACTTGTACATAATTGATGTATATAATCTGACACTATGTTCATAATAACAATAATAATTTTTAGACAAATCAAACATAATTCATATCATTAAAACATGGGAAATGAAAAAAATAAGAAATGGTGAGATGAGATGCTCATAAAGGGAAATTAAGGGAGATATGTAAGAAAAACATGAATAAATTTTATACAAACATGATAATAACATAGGAAATCCATACCCTTCTTATAAATGCTCATAATCATGAGTCATGGGATAAATATTTGAATTTAATATGACATGAATAATAAAATAAACAATGAAAATGTGCCATGAGATCATAATATTCCATTAAGACCTGGAATTTTGGAAAAACATAAAGATATTAAATGATTTCCATAGTATTAAAGGATCACTTCGATGACTATCTTCAGTGAATGGGTTCCCTACCCACTCTATATTTATAGTCGTATTTTACTCCCATTACCATCTTAGTAGAGAAATCCTTTACTGAACCACGTTCACACCCCATTCCAGTTATGTGAATCACATAATATATAAATTTATAACCAATGCATTGGAGGGAGATATTGGACTCACCCCACATGTAATGAAATAAGACAAATATTTTGTAGAAGTTCATATACATCTATCATATTACAACAAATGAAATTAAATAGGCTTTATAAACATATCATCATATAAAAAAATGCAAAAAACAGATGATTCATAATTATATCTTAATTTTATACCCTATGATAGGAATCAAGTCTCACAATCATATAACAAATGGATTATAAACACAATTCATAAAAATATCACCCATGATACTTAGAAATGTATCATAAACATCATTCAATCAAAAAATAAAACACTGAGAAAATGTATATGAATGGTATCCAAGGATACTATCCCAGTTAAGTCATGAGTATCAGAAAAATATTTTATATAAATGGTATCTAATTTTCAATGATCTTTTAAAACATATTTTATGAAAATAACATTTATGCTTTGAAAAAACAATTTAAAATACATAAAAAATTTTAAAAAAAATATTTGAATATAAAATTGAAATTATTCCAAACAATATTCGAAGAAATTATTGTTCTTGATTTTGGAAAATTCATTTTATTCCATGCACATGAACATGAAAGTTTATTTCACATTTTCAATAAAATAAAAAATGGAATATTTATGGAAATATCCCTGAATATAAATTTCAACTGTTTTGTAAAAATTCAAACATGGAAGTAAATTTCTTTTTAAAATAATTATATTTTTTAAAAAATTAATTTCTTTTAATAAAACATGGTTTTTATGGAAAAATATTTTTATATCAAAAAGTTAAATATAGTCATATTTTATTCAAAAATATTCTTAATAATCATAAGTAACAAAGAGTGTGAAAATGGTACCACTACATAAAGATATCATGAATACCCATAGGAGAAAAAACTCGAGATAAATCACGAGAGATATAATATATTATTTCATAAATGTAATCATAAAGAGAAATATTCTCTACAAATGAGGAGACATTAATAATAAACCCTTACCACTTTGGTAACATTTAATCATAAAACCGATTACGGAATAACATAAAATAAAACGTAAAGTATCATAAGGATGAACAAAATACATATATTTTATTTTAAATGGGATGTATATACACCTCATATAAAATATAGGTGCATAACATATTTTACATCTCCACCACAATCTATTATGTTTATATTTTTTTAAAATGTTGTATAATGGTTATGTAGAAGCCATATAGAAAGATCCACCTCTTCTCTTGATCATTAATAACGCAATTATTCCCTACATAAAACTTTTATCATACCAAATACAATGTTAAAAATTAAAAATGAAAATTCTCCTTCATAGAAGATTCACTCACTCCAATATTCCATTATCCAAAAAACAAAATGAATGTAAAAAATTCCAAAAATAGACAAAAAATACATAAGTATTGTAAAGACCCGTAAAATTCAAGGGAAATTTTTTCTTAATTTGCTTTGGAATTTTACAAGAGCGTGGTTTCTGACGGCACCTGATTCCGAGGCCCGGAGTGCCCGTAATCAATTTCCGAAGTTTGGCTCGGGTACGTTCAGTGAACGAACGAGCGGGAATTCCTAACTTTTAATCTGGTGCTCGGAATTGAAATCCGAGGGCACCGATGAACTCGCAGCGCCGATATTCGCTTAAAGAGACCTTTTCGGAAGTTGCGTTTGTTACAGAACGAAAGTTAGTTTTTGGGAGGATTATAAAAAGTTGAATAAAAAGTGTGGAATTATTTTTATTTTTACTTTTGTAGGTTAACTCCTCTCAAAGGGAGTTAGGGGTGGGACCCACACCCACTTAACCTCCCTTGAGAGGATTAAGTGTGGTGGGGCCCACACGAACCCTAAACCTTACATCTTCCCTCAAACTCCCTTAACCCCTCTTTAATTAACATGACAACTTGTTAATTAATGTGGAGTTATCTCTCATTTGAATTTCAAACCTTTGAAATTCTTTTGTGAATAAAATAAGACTTTATCTTATTTTTGTTGGGTTAGAACTCTTTATCCATCTTGGAGAGGTTAAGAACTCTTCTTCCTTCTTCAAGTTTTGACGAAGAACACTCATGTTCCGACGAAGAACGCTCAAGCTACCGACGAAGAACGCCGCTCCTCCCTTCTTCACAGTGTCAATGAAAGGGAACGCCACTTCTTCCTCGGACAACCTTCGTCGGTGTACAAAGATTCGCCAACGACGTATCTCATCGGACGCACCTCTTCGTCATCGGATTTGACGAACGTTTACCGAGTCGCCGACCTCCGCGACGTTGTCTTCCGCGGGACGTTGACAAATCTTCGAACCTATACCCAAGGTCGGGGTTCTTGATTTTTGTTTAATTATTTTTATTCTTGAGCGTGGATCTAGAAAGTCTAACGTATGGCTTTTGAATATTTTAAGTTGTGTTATTATTTAACGTGAGGGGGGCCGGACCGCATGAACATGGCCGAACCCCCCTCCATCGTTCTTGTTGATTTACCTTGCGGGTGGAAACAAGGTGGTGTGGTGCCATCGCACCACGCGGTTAATCGTGCGTTTATTTTACGTGACGTCGTCGCGCGCGCACCATGGAAGAAACATCTTGATCACAACGCCGTCGCGCCGCGTTGAAAGAAATCAAGGCACGGCGGAGGGGCGCGGTGCCATCGCACCGCGCCAGACGACGAACACCGCGGCCGGTTCCGGGCTACGGCGGTACGAGGAGACCGGCGGCCGAGCCGCCGGCGTCGGAAGCCGAAGAGGGGACCGGATTTTCCGGTCCTGTTGGAGAAAACCGGCTGGCCAGCTGGCCGACCGGATGGTAATAAACCGGGGGAAATTAATCCCCCGGCCAGCACACAAAAACCCCCCTCTTTATGAGGGGGGGCAGGCGGCCCCCCCGTTTCCTGCCAATCAAGCCCCCCACGTTGGGGGGGGGGGGGCGGTTTTGCAAACAGGCGCGACTAAAAAGCCGCGCCACCTCTCAATCAGCGGGGGATTGATTCTCCCCGCGCTGCCTCCGTGCGGCGCCAGGCCGCCGCGGCTGCCGCGCGGCCGCGCCGGCCGGGCCGGGTCGGCCCGGACCCGGACCCCCCGTTTCAAATCGGTTTCCGTCTTTTGGCCATAACATGAGCCTCGGACCTCCGATCGACGAACCGTCTGTGGCAACGCGATCCTTGGATCGAGACGGTCGTTTCGGTATATCGCACTCAAGGTTTCGGATTACTTTGTGTTCGGCCGGGTTGGTTCGTTCACGAAACCAACCGGGCCTTCGGAGCGGAAACGCTTATATCTTGAGCTACGGACGTCCGATTGACGTGCCGTCAGCTGTGTTGTGTTCCTCATAGTGAGACGGATCTTTTGGAATACTCCGCCCGAGGTTTAGACGCAGGTGGAGTACGGTCGGGTTGGTTTTGCCTTAAAAACCAACCGGGCCCCGGGGACGAAAATGCCAATAACTCTCAGATCGGGCGTCCGATCGACGCGCCGTCTGTTGCGTTGAGTTCCTGTTGACGATGCGGAACTTTTGGATACATCAACTCTGGTCTTTGTGACAGTTGATGTATCAGCCTCTCGGCTCGTGGAGCGGACCCTCCGAACGAGCTTGCTGTGTGCGGGAACCCTAGTGCTGGCTGCGACTGTTACTGTGACTACTACTGCTGCTGCTGCTACTGTGACTGCGACGACGACAGTACAGAGATCATGTGTGGATTCGACGACGAAGACTACAGCACTCAGCGATCCTACGTGGATCAGTGCTACAGGTCCTGTGTGGGCCCGATCCTGTGTGGGTCAGATCCTGTGTGGGTCTTTGCGCTCAGCGGTCCTGTGTGAACCAGCGCCTACAGGTCCTGTGTGGGCCCGATCCTGTGTGGGTCTTTTGCGGGGGTTAGTTACCTATCGATCCTTCGTGGGTCTGACGACTTAGATGGATCAGAGATCATCTTTATCGTCTTTCGAAGAAGTATACCTGTGTGAGCTGAATCCTGTTGTTTTCATGTGTTGATTGTGTTGTGCAATCCTGTGTGGATTACGTTTTACTTTCCTGTGTGGAATACGTTTACTTTCCTGTGTGGACTGAGTTGTACGTGGGCTCGGAGGTTGGAGCGTATCTGAAATTGATGACTTAGGTATATGTATGGGCATATACTTAAGCAGTGTCGGTTGTTACTTCGTGATTATACCTTTCTTCGTGGTTATCCTTTGTGGATTTGAGAGACCTTCAGGGGTCTCGGGGTCCCTACTGAGTAGCTTATACTCACCCCTGCATGGGCTTTGCCCGCACTAAGTTGTGTTGGTTGCAGATGACGGACAATGTTGACCTTAGCTGAGGCTTGCAGAGCGGGAAGGTACCCGGAGGTGGACCACTGGGCGGGACATACACGGAGCGGACGGCGGGACCCGTGGAGCAGAGGAGCTATCTGTACCCACCCTTCAGGTGGGATTTCTAGTGGACAGCTCGGTGTAGTGGCTTTTACTTTTCAGTTGTTGTTTTCCCTTTCGAGTTGTACTTTACATTCAGTTTGGGTTTGTATACTGGCCCATTTACTTTTCCGCACTTTCAGTTGTACTCTGCTTTTGTTTAGTGTTTACTTTCCGCTTGCTTACTCTGTGGTGTTTGTTTACTTTTCAAAGGCAATGCCTTCCCTTTTTTACCGGGATTTACGCCTAGGTGCTAGTCGCCAGCCCCTGGCCTATGGAAGGCGGGCTTCGGGTAGTCACGGCACGGACCCCGAGGGTGGGTCGTGACAAATTGGTATCAGAGGAGTTCGGTTCTACCGCGAACTCTGATCTTTTCTATGTGAAGCAATAATGTTTAGCGTATTGAGTGTGGTTATCAGTCCAGGGAGTCCAGTGATGATGCGGCGGCCGACGTATCCGTACACCAGGACCCTGACTTCTGATTTCCGACTTAATGCACGAAAACATTGATTGCGTGTGTGTTTCAAAGTTTTCTTTGTGATTACTTATATCAGCTCACCAGGTATACTGTTCTGACCGTGGCGCACCTGTTTCCTTTTCAGGATGGCCCCACGATAGCAGCCAGCTAGGGTTCCGAGAGTCGAGCGTGACGACAGCCCACCGAGCGACGAGGCCTCGGTGCAGGGCCCTTTGTCAGCAGTGGCACCAGCGGTAGCTCTACCCGCCGAGCCCCCGATGCTTCCAGCAGCAGCCGCTGACGATGCACGTCACCTCAGCGCACTGCATGAGTTTCAGCGCCAGCGACCGCCAAGGTTTCGCGTGGAGACGGATCCCCAGGCAGCAGAGGACTGGCTGGAGGCAGTGGTACGAGTGTTTAGGCTAGTGAGGACACCCGCAGACCTCATGGTGATCCTCGCTGCGAGCCTACTACACGCAGCAGCAGGACGATGGTGGAGCTTGATGCTCCAGGTGCACGATGAGGCATCTCTACTTTGGAAGGACTTTGAGAGCCTCTTCCGCTCGGAGTTCGTCCCAGCCACCTTTCATGCGGTGCGTATCCAGGAGCTTCTACAGCTGCTGCATGGCAGCATGATGGTCGCTCAGTACTCGGCGAGATTTACCGATCTCTCGCGTTACTCGACCGACATGGTACGGGACCCATTCTTCCGGGCTCGGACCTTCGAGCAGGGTTTGAGACACGAGATCAGGGCATCGCTGATCTCCCTCATCATACCGACTCAGACAGGAGTACTGGAGCGGGCCCTTCTGATCGAGAGATTCCTTGTTGAGTCTACACCAGCACAGCGACCCACCGCAGGGCGGCACGTGGCAGAGTCATCTTCAGCAGGCAGTCGACGGATGAATCAAGTGTCCAGACAGACCAGACCTTCGGGCAGACGACCTCAAGACACTGGCTCAGCAGTGCGGGGCACACAGCGCGAAGCCAGTCTTTCGAGAGGCAGACAGTGCTACTCGTGCGGCGGGCAGGGCCACATGGCTCGTGACTGCCCGACCCGCCGTGCTGAGGAGCAGCAGACGGTTGAGGGACCACCGAGGCAGAGGCAGAGGGTCGACTGTGGCGGTCCGCAGGGAGGTGGCGGACGAGGCAGAGGAGCTGGACGAGCAGCCGGTGGTGGGCGACGCTTTGAGGCTCTGCCACCACCACCACCAGGAGGTCCACCCCGACCACATGGAGCTGGCAGGCAGAGACAGGCGCAGCTCCAGGCAGCAGAGGCCTACGACCACGGCGCACCCGAGATGATTCGAGGTACTATCTGTGTCTACTCCCCCCTTCCTGCAGGTCTTATAGACACAGGAGCGAGTCACTCTTTCATAGCCGCTGCCCTTTTTCGGAGCTCGGAGATTACGACCGAGCTGTTGGCTCAATCCTTACGGCTAGAGACTCCTACGGGAGCAGACACGACGATTACGCACTGGTGCCGGCAGTGTGAGCTTACTCTAGGAGGTGAGAGCTTCGGCTGGGATCTTCTTGTAGCAGCGTCGAGGCCTTATGACGTCATCTTGGGCATGGATTGGCTATCTACGGTCCATGCACAGATTGACTGTTTTAGGCGCAAGGTGCGATGTGTACGCACCGACGGGAGCAGGTTCACCTTCACCAGCGAGAAGGGAGCCTTAGCAGCATAGGATGGACTTCGGCGGAGGAGAGGACAGCCCATTACTCATTAGTTGGCTAGCCTTATCCTTGGAGCTGTTGATGTGCAGAGTCCTGGTTTTCCTGCAGTGGTGGATCAGTTTGCGGACGTTTTTCCCGACGACGTTCTAGGGCTACCTCCTCGCAGAGAGGTAGACTTTTATATTGACCTATACCCCAGAACAGCTCCTATATCCACTCCAGCATATCGGATGGCCCCCGCCGAGCTTCGAGAGCTACGGGTACAGTTGGAGGACTTGCAGGGCAAGGGGTTCATCCGACCCAGTGTTTCACCCTTGGCTTCCCCGATTTTGTTCTCCAAGAAGGCGGACGGGTGCTTGTGACTTTGTGTTGACTATCGTCGCCTGAACCAGGTGACAGTGAGAAACAAGTATCCGCTACCGAGGATTGATGACCTCTTTGATCAGCTCAAGGGAGCACGGTGGTTCTCGAAGATAGACCTCAGGTCGGGCTATCATCAGCTCAGAGTCAGAGACGAGGATGTGCAGAAGACAGCCTTCAGATGTCGGTATGGCCACTATGAGTTCTTGGTTATGCCATTCGGTGTAACCAATGCTCCAGCAGTGTTCATGGCTCTCATGAACAGGATCTTTCAGCCATACCTCGATCGGTTTGTCGTGGTCTTCATCGACGACATTCTAATTTACTCTACGACAGGGGAGGAGCACACCTATCACTTGCGAGTTGTACTAGACACACTCCGAGAGCACCAGCTTTATGGTAAGCTCTCGAAGTGCCAGTTCTGGATACGTGAGGTCCACTTCTTGGGACACATTATCTTTGAGGTGGGAGTTTCAGTGGATCCCGCGAAGATTGATGCTGTGTTAGCTTGGGAGCCACCCAGGAGCGTGACTGAGGTTCGGAGTTTCTTGGGACTAGCTGGAAACTATCGGAGGTTCGTGCCAGACTTCTCTAGAGTTGCGGCATCACTCACAGCTTTGACGAAGAAGGGGAAACCCTTCGTGTGGTCTGACAGATGTCAGCAGAGCTTCCAGGAGGTGAGACAGAGATTGACTAGTGCACCTATCATGAGGATGCCCGAGGAGGGAGTAGGGTACGTACTCTACTGCGATGCATCAGGGACCGGACTCGGATGTGTTCTGATGCAGGAGCGGGTAGTGATCGCCTATGGATCACGTCAGTTGAGGACGCATGAGCAGAACTATGCTACCCATGACCTGGAGTTAGCAGCAGTGGTCTTCGCTCTGAAGACATGGCGACACTATCTGTTGGGCGAGCGCTTTACAGTCTTTTCTGATCATCAGAGTCTCAGGTATATCTTCTCTCAGAAGGACCTGAACCTGAGACAGTGGCGATGGCTCGAGTTCCTCCAGGACTATGACTTTGAGATAGTCTATACTCCTGGGAAGGGGAACGTAGTAGCTGATGCCCTTAGCAGGAGGACATGCATTCAGCTACTTGAGGAGGCGACGGAGCAGCTAGCCTCTTTGCAGATATCCTTCGTGGATAGAGATGGAGCAGCCTTCCTTCAGTCTCTCACAGTCACTCCTCCACTACTGCAGCAAGTCAGGGAGGCACAGTGTGGGGACGCTGACTGTGAGACACAGCGTGCACAGATATCCTCGGGACAGGCACCTGATGGTTTCTCCCTTCGAGCAGAGCACTACATCCTTTTCAGAGGACGTACCATGGTACCAGTCGCTTTGCGAGAGGAAGTGCTGAGAGAGTTTCACACTACTCCTTTGGAGGTACATCCTGGAGTGGTGAAGATGTACCAGGACCTCAGACGACAGCACTGGTGGTCGGGCATAAAGAAGGCAGTAGCAGAGTTCGTTTCTCGAGGCCTTACCTGCCAGCAGGTGAAGTCAGAGCATCAGGTACCAGCATGATTGGTACAGCCATTGGAGGTTCTGGAGTGGAAGTGGGACGGCATATCTATGGACTTCGTGACTGGACTTCCACGCACTTCCAGAGGTCACGACTCCATCTGGGTGATTGTTGACCGACTCACCAAGTCGGCACACTTCTTACCCATCAGAGAGCAGGGCTCAGTGGAGAGCTTGGGATGACTCTACGTTCAGGAGATTGTGCGGCTCCACGGCGTGCCATCATATATCGTATCCGATCGAGATTCTCTCTTTACTTCCCGGCTTTGGAAGGGGTTACAGGAGGCGTTCGGGACGCAGCTACGTCTGAGCACAGCCTTTCACCCTCAGACGGATGGTCAGACGGAGAGGACCATTCAGACTCTCGAGTACATGCTCCGCGCATGTGTCCTCGACTTTGGTCGTAGCTGGGAGGACCACCTACCCTTGGTGGAGTTTGCGTACAACAACAGCTACCACTCCACTATCGGGATGGCACCGTACGAGGCGTCGTACGGCCGACCTTGTATATCTCTTTTATGCTGGACAGACCCTGGGGAGTCATCACTCGTGGGACCGGAGATGGTCTAGGCCACGACAGAGAAGGTCCAGGTCATCCAGGAGCGGATGAGGACAGCTCAGAGCTGGCAGAAGTCATACGCTGATAGGAGGCGGAGGCCACTGGAGTTCGAGGATGGCGACCACGTCTTCTTGCGGGTCTCACCTCGACGTGGTATTCAGAGATTTGGCCGAGGCGGCAAGTTATCTCCGCGCTTCATTGGACCCTTCCAGGTCCTCAGCAGGGTTGGCGAGGTGGATTATCACCTGGTTCTACCACCTCAGTTGCACCAGGTGCACGACGTCTTCCACGTGTTTCAGCTGAGGAGATACGTGCACGACCCGACGCACATCATTGACCATGGGGAACTTGACATTGATGATGGGGCGACTTTTACGGAGGTCCCGGTGGAGATAGAGGATCGACAGGAGCGGGTCATGCGTGGGCGATTGATTCCTCTTGTGCGCATCAGATGGCAGCACGGGAATCTCCAGGAGAGCACATCGGAGCGGGAGGCTCAGATGCGTGCTCAGTACCCTCATTTATTTCCCTAGTTTTTGTTGTATCTTTACGGGGACGTAAAGCCCTGAGGTGGGAGTAATGTAAAGACCCGTAAAATTCAAGGGAAATTTTTTCTTAATTTTCTTTGGAATTTTACAAGAGCGTGGTTTCTGACGGCACCTGATTCCGAGGCCCGGAGTGCCCAGAATCAATTTCTGAAGTTTGGCTCGGGTACGTTCAGTGAACGAACGAGCGGGAATTCCTAACTTTTAATCCGGTGCTCGGAATTGAAATATGAGGGCACCGATGAACTCACAGCGCTGATATTCTCTTAAAGAGACCTTTTCGGAAGTTGCGTTTGTTACGGAACGAAAGTTAGTTTTTGGGAGGATTATAAAAAGTTGAATAAAAAGTGTGGAATTCTTTTTATTTTTACTTTTGTAGGTTAACTCCTCTCAAAGGGAGTTAGGGGTGGGACCCACACCCACTTAACGACCATTGAGTGGATTAAGTGTGGTGGGGCCCACACGAACCCTAAACCTTACATCTTCCTTCAAACTCCCTTAACCCCTCTTTAATTAACATGACAACTTGTTAATTAATGTGGAGTTATCTCTCATTTGAATTTCAAACCTTTGAAATTATTTTGTGAATAAAATAAGACTTTATCTTATTTTTGTTGGGTTAGAACTCTTTAGCCATCTTGGAGAGGTTAAGAACTCTTCTTCCTTCTTCAAGTTTTGATGAAGAACACTCAATGTCCGACGAAGAACGCTCAAGCTACCGACGAAGAACGCCGCTCCTCCCTTCTTCGCCGTGTCAACGAAAGGGAACGCCAATTCTTCCTCGGACAACCTTCGTCGACGTACAAAGATTCGCCAACGACGTATCTCATCGGACACACCTCTTCGTCATCGGATTTGACGAACGTTTACCGAGTCCCCGACCTCCGCGACGTTGTCTTCCGCGGGACGTTGACAAATCTTCGAAATTATACCCAAGGTAGGGGTTGCTGATTTTTGTTTATTTATTTTTATTCTTGATCGTGGATCTAGCAAGTCTAACGTGTGGCTTTTGAATATTTTAAGTTGTGTTATTATTTAATGTGAGGGGGGCCGGACAGCATGAACATGGCCGAACCCCCCTCCATCGTTCTTGTTGATTTACCTTGCGGGTGGAAACAAGGTGGCGTGGTGTCGTCGCACCACGCGGTTAATCGTGCATTTATTTTACGCGACGCCGTCGCGCACGCACCATGGAAGAAACATCTTTATCACGACGCCGTCGCGCCGCGTTGAAAGAAATCAATGCACGGCGGAGGGGTGCGGTGCCGTCGCACCGCGCCGGACGATGAACACCGCGGCCGGTTCCGGGCCGCGGCGGAACGAGGAGACCGGCGGTCGGGCCGCCGTCGTCGGAAGCCGAAGAGGGGACCGGATTTTCCGGTCCCGTTGGAGAAAACCGGCCGGCCAGCTGGCCGGCCGGATTTTAATAAACCGGGGGAAATTAATCCCCCGACCAGCACACAAAACCCCCCTCTTTATGAGGGGGGCGGTTCCTTTGAGGGGGGGCAGGCGGCCCCCCCGTTTACTGCCAATCAAGCCCCCCACGTTGGGGGGGGGGGGGTTTGCAAACCGGCGCGGCTAAAAAGCCGTGACTCCTCTCAATCAGCAGGGGATTGATTCCCCCCGTGCTGCCTCCGTGCGGCGCCGCCGCGTCGCCGGTCGGCCGGGCCGGGTCGGCCCGGACCCGGACCCCCCGTTTCGAATCGGTTTCCTTCTTTTGGCCATAACATGAGCCTCGGACATCCGATCGACGAACCGTCTGTGGCAACGCGATCCTTGGATCGATACGGTCGTTTCGGTATATCGCACTCAAGGTTTCAGATTACTTTGAGTTCGGCCGGGTTGGTTCGTTCACGAAACCAACCGGGCCTTCGGAGCGGAAACGCTCATATCTTGAGCTACGAACGTCCGATTGACGTGTCGTCAGCTGTGTTGTGTTCCTCTTAGTGAGATGGATCTTTTGGAATACTCCGCCCGAGGTTTGGACGCAGGTGGAGTACGGTCGGGTTGGTTTTGCCTTAAAAACCAACCGGGCCCCTGGGACGAAAATGCCTATAACTCTCAGACCGGGCGTCCGATCGACGCGCCGTCTGTTTCGTTGAGTTCTGTTGACGATACAAAACTTTTGGATACATCAACTCTGGTCTTTGTGACAGTTGATGTATCAGCCTCTCGGCTCGTGGAGCGGACCCTCCGAACGAGCTTGCTGTGTGCGGGAACCCTAGTGCTGGCTGCGACTGTTACTGTGACTACTACTGCTGCTACTGCTACTATGACTGCGACGACGACAGTACAGAGATCCTGTGTGGATTCGACGATGACAACTATAGCACTCAGCGATCCTACGTGGATCAGTGCTACAGGTCTTGTGTGGGCCCGATCCTGTGTGGGTCTGATCCTGTGTGGGTCTTTGCGCTCAGCGGTCCTGTGTGAACCAGCGCCTACAGGTCCTGTGTGGGCCCGATCCTGTGTGGGTCTTTTGCGGGGGTTAGTTACCTATCGATCCTTCGTGGGTCCGACGACTTAGATGGATCAGAGATCATATTTATCATCTTTCGAAGAAGTATACCTGTGTGAGCTGAATCCTGTTGCTTTCCTTTGTGGATTGTGTTGTGCAATCCTGTGTGGATTACGTTTTACTTTCCTGTGTGGAATACGTTTACTTTCCTGTGTGGACTGAGTTGTACTTGGGCTCGGAGGTTGGAGAGTATCTGAAATTGATGACTTAGGTATATGTATGGGCATATACCTAAGCAGTGTCGGTTGTTACTTCGTGATTGTACCTTTCTTCGTGGTTTATCCTTTGTGGATTTGAGAGACCTTCATGGGTCTTGGGGTCCCTACTGAGTAGGTTATACTCACCCCTGCACGGGCTTTGCCCGCACTACATTGTGTTGGTTGCAGACGATGGACAGCGTTGACCATAGCTGAGGCTTGCAGAGCGGGATGGTACCCGGAGGTGGACCACTGGGCGGGGCGTGCACGGAGCGGACGGCGGGACCCGTGGAGCAGAGGAGCTATCTGTACCCACCCTTCAGGTGGGATTTCTAGTGGACAGCTCGGTGTAGCGGCTTTTACTTTTCAGTTGATGTTTTCCCTTTCGAGTTGTACTTTACATTCAGTTTGGGTTTGTATACTGGCCCATTTACTTTTTCGCACTTTCAGTTGTACTCTGCTTTTGTTTAGTGTTTACTTTCCGCTTGCTTACTCTGTGGTGTTTGTTTACTTTTCAAAGGCAATGCCTTCCCTTTTTTACCGGGATTTACGCCTTGGTGCTAGTCGCCTGCCCCTGGCCTATGGAAGGCGGGCTTGGGGTAGTCACGGCACGGACCCCGAGGGTGGGTCGTGACAAGTATCAAGCCACCTTGAGTCATGTAACATGAATCCACAAATTAGTCAGCATGTCCGTCACTTCAAAAAAACATCAAAATCACCCTGATAACATTGTAGAAGTTAAATACAAAATAATTAGACATATCCAAACCCATAATGAGCACAACCCCGTCACTACTAAACCACCTTCGATGCCACTAATCCCAATAATAGATTTGAAACAATCTATGCCATCATTGTTGAAAACATGCCTTGAAACTAAATCACCATTACACATACTTACTATCATCACCCCACTGAGAAAATAAAATGCCGCATGTTAAACTATTATCCACTCCAACAACATCTCCCAAATCGTGTATGACAACCACCATGCAAGAAAAACTTGTGGAGGAGAGGAGGTACATAAAGCAAGAGCAGAGTTGGAGCAGTATGGAGCCTCCATAGAGGGTCAAAATCATCACCAAGAACATGATAAGAAATATATAAAAACATGATTCACAATATTAAACCACCATGCAAGGAAACTGTATCTAATGAAGAAACAAAACATTAAATAGGTAAAATCGCAAAAAATAAAACTTGAATGTGGAAAATATGGGTGAACCCCTAAATGAATCAAAATCCAAAAGAGTGTGGATAATATATCAAATAAAAAATAAATAAATTTGAGAGATGAAGCATGAGGTGAAACATTCATAGGAACACTAAAAAAGAATAAATATAGGAGGGTATCAAGATAAACTAGGTAAGAATATGTCGAATAGAGAGGCCCACATTGCATTATCTCCCACCACCACAAACACACACCCACCTGAAAAACCAACACACCCAACCAATATGCGATTGTGTGTGTAGTACCTGGTCAGTAGAGAAAGGGAGGAAGAAGGGTAAATGATACCATTATAGAAATAGAAAAATTATTGAACCACAGAAAAAATGAGTGGGTCGTAAGTGATGAATATGGAAATCCATGGAGGGATGTGATGCTAGAAAGGAGGGGAGACAGAAAATGATGAAGATAACATTGAGAATGAAGTTGATGAAGGGTAAGGATGATTTGAATACCAATGATATTGGGGTGGATCAAAAATACTTGATAAGGTTGAATTCATGACCATAGTATGGGATTTATTGATATGGGAATGGGGTGTTATTCATGTACTTCTCAAATAAGGAAATATGAGACCAAAATTCCCATACCACATTGGTAATGTTTTAATTGTAATCCCAATGAAACGAATATTCTCAAATGAATATTTAAATAAAAATATTTACTATTTTAATAATAATAATATAAATCCATAAGCTGTATACAAACTACATTTTTGAAATAGGTGGTGAACAATCCTTGTTTATCATGAAAAATAAAAGTGAGACAGAAATCCATTACCTTATGTATTTACTTCCATTGTAATAGTTCAACCATTCTATTCAAAATATAAATGTTCACTGAAAAAATATTAGAGAATTAACTTAATGTATATAAAATCACAAATTATTTTCATATACACTTATATTAAACTATAATTTAGAATTCCATTTTAATGTTTGGTTTTATGTAATGACCACTTTGTTTTCATATACACATTTATTACACTTTAACTTATAATTCCATTTTAATGTTGTGTTTCGTGCAATGACCGCTTTGTTTTCCGTGTATCATTTGATTTTTCAATTTTTGGTCAAATTTTTTAACTCATGATATTATTTTCTCTAGAATGATAAATATTAACAAAATATCTTATATATTTTTCATATATAAATTTTTAATAATATATAAATTATATAAATAATAAATGAAATAAATCATTAATGGAGGTGGTATTCCATACGTACACATGAACATTGTTTCTACATTACTCTAAGATCAAAAGAAATTATTGTATATGAAAATTTCCATAAAACATTTATTAAAATTTCACATATTAGACTTTAATTTTTTAAACAAATCGGGAATAGCATTCAAGTAAATCAAGAATGGAAAACATCATTTTATGATGCAGTAGTCCAGCATATACACGAAAGACCCCATCATATTCCCAAAAAATTAAAACAAATATGTTATTAGTGATATAAAAATTTAAACAATTAATATTACGATTAAATTAATAGATATAATATATAATAATAATTTTAATCATTATTTCGATCTATTATATGTGGCAATGGTAAAACAAAAGACATCAGTTCTCTAAGTTCTAGTCTGTTATACACACAAATTATGATTTGATAACCGATTCGGTGAAAGTATTTTTAGTTTTAGGTCATACTCATAACAATAAAAAAGTAGTATATTAAGGATAATAAGTTTTTTATATAATATTTATATATGAATAATTAAATTAGTATTACTATGAAACTAAACCATTCATTAATGAGAATTTTCTCTTTTTTATGTATCCCCTTTTAGTTTGCACCAAAATACATTATTGGATGGTTTTATGCCAAAATATAGTCTTTTATGATGATGGGATGTAATTTTAAATCTAATTTTGAACGATATTTGTTAGTTCATTTATTTTATTGTATTAAAATAGGGGGAGGGGTGGACTCTTTTTATAAGGGAAGTTAGTGAAAAACATGTTTATTTTTGAATGATATAATTCCCCCTTGTTTATTCTATGTCAATTGGATCCAATAATGTATGAATATATCTACGAGATGGGATAAGATGGAATAATGTACTCCCAATGGTTTATGGAAATGTTTTTAGGTCATTTCCCTTATTATTATTATTTAGTACATTACTAAATTCATTTCCCTCTATATTATCCTGATTCATTTTAAATGTATTTACATAAAAAAATTAGTAAAAAAGATATTTTTTTGAATATATGAGATTATAAATAATTATTATTTATGATTTTTAATTCATTTTAACTAATTAAATTCCCATAATTTCCTAAATTCAGGTAAATTTATTCTCGTAGAAGTGATTAATAAGTGGGGATTTTAGGGTGAAAATGTTTAATCATTTGTAAGGTTTATATATCAAATTTAAATTTGAAGTATATTCTTAATAAACTCACTTCGATTTATTTATGTATATGTTATCTAAATATAACTTAAAAGCAATTTAAAATAAAATTTTACTACATAAATAAATTATATTTAAATTCAGTTTTCAAATATAATTTAGTATTATTCACTATTGATAAAAAATTGAAATATTTCTAAAATATTATAGAAAATAACCCTAAGATATATTCGAACTTATGAATTTAAAAATAGATGTTATATTATAAAATTAAATTCCAAAAAATATTGAATATTAATTTTAATATTCTTCAATCAAAATCAAAAAAAATTATTATATTGAGAAAATATTATTTTCAAAACATATAATCGCTATACCAAAAATTATATATGTTTTTATAAAAAAAATATCATAATTTATATACATTAAAATTAATATATAAAAAATATTTATTCATATTCCAATTTCAATTTCTTGTATCATGATTATAATTATCACGTTTAAAAAAATAGATTAATTATATGTTGAGATTTTGTTAAATCTCAATGTCATGATTCACAAAAGCTAATTGATTATCGCATTAAGTTAAACAAAACCCATTGTTTCTTGTATAGTATAACAAATGAAATTAATGATATAATATTTATTTTCAAAAAAATCCATAAGTAGTAATGGTGTTAAATTCTACCACCCTTAAATGAAATTTTCCCTAGAAAATTTTCACACGAATACAAATGAATGAGAATAATTATACCTCTGAATATCCTAAAGATCTCACATATATTCTTCTAACTTGTGTTTTTTCCATTAAAAATTTTGCTGAGGATTATTCTTCATTCATAGATATTTGTCTATATGATCAATAATATCTACTAGTGGATCAATTTAAGAACAAACTTGCTCCTATAGTTTGACTTCTATGTTTGATAAATATAAAGGTTTAGTTATGTACTTCTTTATGATAGAAACATGGAACACATAATGGAATCTATATAATCATTTTGTAGAGGTTTCAGGTGATCATCTACCATACCGATATGATCAAAAATTTTAAAGGGACCAATATACACATTGTTTAGTTTCCCTTTCATCCTAAACATCATAACCTTCTTCCTTGGAGAAATTATTATAGACACCCTTACACCAACATGAAAATTTAGATCACATCAGTAACTATAGCCAAAAAAATTTGGGTTACATTTAGCTACCTCCATATGATTCTTAATGGATCATTCATTCTCTTTCATTTCTTCAAATATCTCAGGTCTCGATAGGTTTCTATCACTAATTTAATTCTAGCACCTTGAAGTTCTATCTTTATTTTCATAGAGGTATTTATTACGAGGCATCTAAATTCTTTAGAGAATTTTATTGTTGCAAGAAAACTATGAAAAAGGAAAGTGTTGTTCAAATACGCCTTTGAGATCTAACAAGCTAGATTTCAACATTTCTTATAGGGTTTCAATATTTAATTCAGTTTGGACATCCATATGTGGATTATAATCCATGATTAAAATCAATTTCTTAACAAGGGATTATAGAATAAATATAAGTAACAATTAGGTAATCCTCATATCCTAATCATATATAATGGACTATGGTACTCTATAAAACCATTATACATCCTTACTATATATCCTAGAAAGATGATTGAGAGATAATTCTTTGCTATTAGTGATGATGAATGCTAACTTGATAAGGTGATTAATTACCACACATACAACATTATTCCATTTAGATTTTTCTAGAGTCCTATTAAAAATTCATTGTTATATTTTAAATTATACATTATGATATGTTTAGTGGATGTAATTACTCCAAAAAATTTTGTCTTTTAGCATTAACTTAATGGAATACCATGCACCGATATAAAAAATTGTCTATATCTCACATCATTCCATTCCATAGTATGTATTCATTTAGATATGTATACATCATCATACATCCCGGATGAATTTATAAAGAAGAATAATGATCATCCTCTAATAGAACAATCTAAAAATATGGTATAAATGGAATCTGAAAATGGTTCCTGAACTATGGAATTCCATCATGATCAAGGTAAATATCACTAAAACTATTAATATCTTATTATAGGTACACAAATAAATTCTCCACTTATTGAATCTTCTCTTTCATGCATGATTGAACATTAAATTGAGAAAGATTATATTTTCCCCCTTCCTTCAGAATTCCCTTATACATAATCTAAAAAAGAAATATTTTTTTGAACCTCTTCATAGATAAGCTTGAAAAATCATTTTAACTCAATGTGTCGATACTCGTAAAAATTTTCCTAGGGTGTATGTGTATTTATTTTGAATAGTCATTAATCAAGTAGATAATGAATCTTTCGGCCACATCAGAGTCCTTTAATGGGAATATATACTTTATACATTTTTGCTTGGTATGTATCTGACTCTTTTCTACGTAAATATATTTCCTCGATAACATTAATGAAAAATTAATGAGGCTAACACCACATCATTGTTTGTGTAATTTTCCACATTAATATTCAATAATCATTTTGAATAATCTATAACCATGTAATTTATCATAAAATATCCCATATTCTCCTCGGATGCATCACTATAGATTAAAAACCATTCACCACTATAGGTAATGTAATTTTCGGTTCACTGAATAATATTCCCATTACTTCCATGAAATATTCCTTACATTCATCTCTCTAGCATAACATATCTCACTTTTAAATTTACTTGGTTTGAGGATTATATATTCAAGAGATAATTTTTATAAACCATCATTAATATTTTGATACACTATGAAAACTAGGGATCCCAATCATCATGGTTTGTCTAGGACAATATCCAATAACCTCATTCAAAAATGGATCTATTGATATACCATCTCATGTGATTATATAACATAAAATGAATCCTTTTGCATCCAAAATTAACACTTCATAAAATTTTCATATATTTTTCAAAATCATTATGTTTTTTAGAAAAATAATCAGGTTATACAAATACTCTTCCTTTTTCATTTAATATATAAAAGTACCATCCATAAAGACCATGATAAATAAATCAAGGTAATTTGTAAAGACACAATTCATTGAATCCAGGAAGATATAATTGAATTTAGTGAGAACAAATGGAATCACTATATATACATATATTCCATAAATCAAAAGGAATGTGTTATTAGGAATTTTCTTTTTCTTATCTAGAAATTGGTGATATCTACAGAAAATATTGAATGATGGAATGTTTTTACCTGGATGAAACCAATCAGCCCCATCATTAATACATGGTAGATTATACTTTTCTTTGATCATGATATAGTTAAAATAATGATAATAAAAGCGTTTTCACATAATTATGTATTTATTTTTGAGTAATAGAAAATGTGGACCCCATGGTGAGAGACATGGGTGAATGAATTTTTTGTCAAAGTATTACGGGAGTCATTAATTAACTTCTTATAACATAATCTATGCCATTCTATAGAGACCAATTAAAATTTGTGTGGAACTACGTATGAGTTCTATTGAGAACTCAACTTCATGATTTGGTGTATGTATAAGAAACACTTCCAGAAAAACATCAAAAGAAATTATGATAAATAGTTATAACATAGATGTAGAATTTTACCCAAACCATATTAGATAAACTGAACTTATGAATAATAATTAATAACCATAAAATTAATGTGATCTATATTAGAATATTTTTCATGTCATCGCATTGATTGACAATAAATGGTTAGTTTGTAATATAAATCAAATCCTTCCTTCCATGTCAATTTTTGATTTATTTATGCAAACAAATACAATTAGTTAATAGGATGTCATCAATATCAACTTGAAAAATAATGAAGGGATTTTTAGGAATCACATTCCCATCATCTTCGATCAAGGAGGAATCGTGGAATTGAGTTTTGGTCATCATACCCTTAAGGGGTTTCACTGCTACTATTACTTTGAATAGTTTTGTTGGTATCAAAATAACATTAAAAAAATCTTTTGATATGAATGAATGTGTTGTTCAAGAGTCAAATAAGGCAATATCAGTACTATAGTACATGATAAATGTACCATACTTCATGTCATTATCTCAAACCTCATTATAAATATTTATCACATTATATATTCCCTTGTCCCTCAACATAAGAGGTTGAGGATGTTGGCCATCACAATTAACCATTGGGTTTTGGAATTAGTCAGCATAATTCCTATTCTCCTTATACTTCATGAATTGAATATTTGCATTATGTTCACATTTTCCCCTTTTTTCCTTGGTTAGCTAACTTCTCCCCATCACATAAGCATTAAAATGTGTGATGGATATCCTTCATACTATTTAAATTATTTATATAAAACATAATAAAATTTCCTCCATGGTTCATCCAAAAATTTGAGCATTAATGAATTTTCATCTTCTTCTCTCCATGTTTTTTATATTTTCCTTTGTAATCCAAATTCATGTTATTATAAAAACCATTAAATAGATTTTTCACTTCAACCAACATTTCCCCCTTATTTAAACATCATAACAATTCCTCATAGCTACTAAAGTCGTTTATGGATGAATCCATTCAAAAACATGAATTTATCCACTAAGAAATCCATCAACTATACACTTCGGTTGGAAAATAAATCTAGAATAATACCTCACAAGTATTGTAAAATTATCCACCTTGGTGACAAAATTATAATTATCACATTCATTAATATTAATGAACTCCACCTCCTTATTTGTTAGATGATCATAAGTAGAATACTTATTGAAAATTATGTTCTTCAACCTGTCCCAATCAAAGGGTTCAATTTTATCTTAATTCTTCATATTCTTGATTATAGTGCATGAATAGTCTCTTTCACCTTCTAAATGAAAAATAGTTTTAATTACCTTTTCATTTTCCAAACATTGGGGAATGTAAAAGATCTATTTATTGGTATTGATCACTGATCAGCCACTAGTGGATTAGAATACCCACTCATAGTTAGTGGGTATTTCCTAATCAAGAAATTAGTGGAATTTTCTTCCCTTATTAGAGAATTTGTGAGTTCAACATGGTTCATATATTGAGAATTTTCTATGAGTATGAAAAAAAGTCATTCATTATTACTCCTGTATTATTCAGATTCTTAGGAGGATAATAGTTCTATTAATTATTTCAATCAACATTAACATGGTCTTTTCGGTTCATCCCAATGACATAAATAGAACATAATAGTTTACGAAACACTAATCTTGTTAGGGAATCAATATTCATTAAATCCCACTTAAATGGTGTCAAAATAAAGACCTTTAGTTTTTAAACTATGAATCCTTAGGTTCATCCAAGGTCATTAATAGTAATAATCAATTTAAATTCTTTATGATGGTTTATAAATAGTTTTTATGTCATTAATAATATCCCCTATGATTATCACATTAGGATTGAATTATGGATCGTACTCATGTAATAGTTCTTGATCAAGTGTAGCGCAATTCAGTGTTTTTGTTGTTTTTCCCCTATGTCATGTTTTCCAAAGATACCTCAACTTTTAGAATCCAGACAATAATTTAGAGAAGGAATCCACCTCACCAAATCCTTTAAAAAATTCCATTTCATTTTCATATAATTTGACTCATCCCAATACATATCATTAGACATGTTCATATGGATCATAGAATGGTTTTATCATACCACTATCCAAGCATAATAAAACCATTTCTCTGATACTAATAGTCAACCACTCTTTTCATAATTATAAATTACATTACATTTTGAATAATATTGATCACATTACACAAACACATGCATGGATAATAATAGATTTGTTCTTTTTAAATACTATTAACAGTGTAAACTATTACAACTGTGTACTAAATCATCTCCCATTATGTTCCTCAAAACTAAAATTCATCATAGAAACATAATTCAAAAAAAACATCACAGATGGGTAAAAAATAATTCGTGAGCTCAGATTATCAGTAAAGAAAATCAAGGGTGATTTTAAAATATAACATGAAAATAATGGTATTATAACATGATCATATCATTCGAAATCCATAAAACACATATCAAATAACACAATCTCGAGTCATAGAATAACGATTTTTAGTTCATCAAATAGAAGTAATAATGGAAAATTCTTCATCTATAAGATATTAACATTGGAAAAAGATAATGAAATGCATAAAAAACATAAACATATAACATTATTCCATAGTATACACGACTCACTTCCAAAGATATCATGGTGGAATGGAATCACTCCACAAATTTAATGAGAAGACAACTTTCCATCCCATGACCATCATAGAGAAAAATTAATAACCTAAAATGGTTAGACTCCCCATTATATCCATGTATATATCATGAAATATAACTCTTTACCTGATCATTTTCAGTAGATATTAGACCCACATATCTCATAATGAAATCATACTTATATGTTTTATAGGATCATTAACATTCATAATATTATAACAGATGAAATAAAATTCATAATTAAATTATTTAATCATATCATTAACTATATAAAGGATTCAAGTTTCACAATCATTTTATAATATAATAAACAATGAAAATATGCATATTTGATAATAAAATAACCCATGGAATAAAAATGTGTTTCATAAGAACATAACCTGTGTAAGGGAAACATCTTTTGTCAACATCATCCAATGAAAGCATAAAAAATTAATAAAATAAATATTAATTGTATCATTATATAATACCCCATTTAAGGATTTACTAACACCAAAATATGTCCTCTTAGATGGGAAATTATTTTTAAATAATATATAAAACATTTCTTGAGAAATATATATTTTTCTATTTGAAATGAATTTTTAATAAATTACAATAAGTGAAAACGTTTTTTTGTAATTAAAATCGATAAAATACTATGAAATCTTTAATTAAATGACTGTTAATGATATTTTTATTTTTTTTGATGTCATACCAATAAATAATGGTTCCTTTAACTTTTTTGTGAAATCTAAACTTGTATTATTTTGGAAAATAGTAAAATTAATTTTTAAAACCATTTATAAAAAAATTAAAAGATGTTTAATATATATTTTAAAAAATAATATAGAGTAAAGATAAAATTTAAAACATTTCTAGAAAAAATTGTTTTAAAGGAAAACCTTTTTAGACAAAAACTATTAAAAATGATCAATTTTCATAAAAAAAATTATTATTAATATTATGTATAAATGTGTATAAAATTATATTGTTACTTGGAAAAATATTTAATAACTTGAGGATAAGATTCTTAATGATAATTATGAACAAATATATATTAACTTCATTAATGGAATCGTAGACTTTAATTATCCCAACAAATGATGAGATTGTAGCCATAATATCGAACCACATTGGTAACATTGAATCATAAAAATCAGGAATCAATAAAATAAAATTATATATCAAATATCATGAGGATAATAAAATTTTGGATATTACATTTAAATGTAGATATATATATACCTTTTGAATGAATATAGGTTCTTATTATATTGTATATATCAAATATGGGAAATTGAGACAAAAATTCCCTTACATCATTGGAAGTCTTTTAACCATAAACCATGTTAAATATAGATCTTAAAATGTATATCTAAATAAAAATAATTATTACTACATGAATAATTAAATAAATCCATGGGATATTTACACACCTCATAAAATATACATGTCATGAAAATGGATTTTGTGTGAAAGAAAATTAATGTGTGAATAAAATTTCATACCTTATGCCTTGAATTTTATTGAATCCAATATATCATATAGTATATTAAAAGTTTTTTTATTATAAATATATAAAAAAATTCATTTATATCATACCATATGTTATTTTCTTATTCCTTTTTATTACCTACAAATTTAAAATTCAATGTTAATGCTTCAATTCGTGTAATAACCACATTGTTTTTGGTATATGATTTGTTTTGTCATATATTAATTCCTATTAGATTAATCAAGATTTAATAATATGTATAATTAAAAATATAATATAAATAATATATATAATTTATATACGTATAAAGAATCATTGATAAAATAATGATACAGTAAATGAAATACATCGCTAATGGAGACTTTGGGTTGTACTTACACATGAATGTTGTTTATATTTCCTTGTTTGATAGAATGATAGAGATTAATATGAGGAATTATGTTTATAAAAATAATTAATATCATATTTATCAAAAATTTATATTAAACCAATCATTTAATGATTATTATTAATTGTTGAATGAATCACATCACCTCCCGAGGTGGTAGTCCACTGTACACACAAATGACATTATCATGTTGCAACAAAATGTAAAGCATTATGGCTTGTGTTATATATTAATTAAATAATAATAATAACATCATTAAAAAATTATATATCAATTTTAAACATAATTTCTATAAGTATTCCCATCCATAACATGTTGTAATCAAAAAAATAATGACATCAGTTCAAGAGGTCGTAGTATGTTATACACACAAACAATGATTACAGTACGAATTTATTAGAATTTTGTATTTTTAAATTTCTAAAAAATAAAATAAAATCATAAAATCATATAAAAAAAATTATTTTATTATAATATAATTATAAAAAAAATTTCTTTTTTGGAATAAATGAACCAAAAAAGTTCATTGATGAACATTACATATTCTTTGGGTGTCTCCCAATAGTGTTTTCCAATGTACCTTCATTGATAATTGTAAAAAAATGTGGGGATTATAGAATAAGGGGGGGTGATTTGTGATTTATTTCAGGTATTTTTATAAACTAGTTTTTCTTATGGAACGAAGAGAGGCTGAGAGGTGGTTGAATTTTATAAGGGAGGTGACTAGAAAAAATTTAATTTTTTTAATGAGACAATTCAATGCATGTTTTTTTTAATATATAGTTCCCATAATAGTTGACCAATATTGATACTATAAGGGATAAGGTTTAAATAAGGATATAAAATTTGTTTTGGAATTGTTGATAGTCGTTTTCCATTAAATATAATGTATATTTCCATTGTAAAATAGTTTTTCTGTTAATCTCTACGTTTAAATAAAACTATTTTTACAAATCATGCTGGTAATAATATATTTTGAAATATTAGAAACTTAAGAATATTCTTATTAAAAATATGGATCAATTATTCTCATTTCAATCATAATAATTTCAAAAAGTTAATTTAAAATTAATCTCACGGGCATGATGAAACAACATGATTTTTTTAAATGAAAATACTCAAAAGCATGATATGTTTATATATCTAGAATAAATTATTAATTTATTATAATTATTTGAATGTATTTATTGATTTACTACTAAACTATTTATACTTAAACAATATTATAAAATTTAATTTTTCTATTTAAAAAAATTATATGAAAGACAATGTTCCATAAAAATTCATCAATTTTCACTATTCATTTAAGAAATTATTTCATAAAAATAAAAAAACCACCCCAATATATTTTTGACATTATACATAAAAAATGAACTATATATTATCAAATCAATATTCTATAAGTTCATATAATTATTCCATGATTATTGACAAAATAGTAATGAATTATTATTATGACAAATTTTTAATATTAAAACCTATGAATATTTTTCCATTAATTATATATTTTATTTCAAATAAGTTTAATATATTTAAAAAAAAATATAATGTATATCAAATAAATAGTTATTACTGTCCATTTTTTTTAATTCTAAGGGTTATGTCAAAATTTTCATGTTTATATAACTGTAAAAATTATATGTAATGGTTGGATTAAAACTCATTATATTTTGTCAAAAAAGCTAACATAGACTTGAATATAGTGCAATATAACTCAATGTTTTGTGTAACCTATTAATTACTTGGTGTAGTGAATATCTCAAGAAATCTAGGAAATTTAATTTATATAAAATTTCTCCTAAAAAATAGGGGTGTGACAAGTAGTCCTTTCCAAATTCATTTTATGATTATCAAGTCATTGAGGATTTCATTGAGACCATGAATATAGTCCACAACCAAATTAAATTTGTCAAATAATATATTAACATATTCAGTAGGGAGTACACTTAGGTATATAATCCAATTTCATGAAACCTACAATTTACAATCTCATATTTTTTAATATCCCTCATATATATTTTAAAACATATCTAACATGGTTTGTGTGTACTTACATTATATCACCATCAAGTAGATATTGATTGATTAATTTATCAATAAATCATTAATTCATATGGTGTGTGCATCCAATACACTTTGATCTAGTTTTGATAAACCTCCACAGTCCATAATGTATGAAATAAAATACCATATACTTCTATTCTTTTGGAACATAAGAATTACTATATTCAAATAAGTCACAATTCAAAAGTGTTTCAATTGATGATTAAAATCCCTATGTGATTAATATCATTCATTCCACCCACTGAGATTGAGGAATTTATTTTAAAAATTATATATTATACTATTTTTTGTTCACGACTAGGGCAAATACACAGATAGGTGGAGGACTAAGAATCATTGTAAAATTGAAGAAAACAATTCCCAATTTGAATATTGTTTTTTTGTGATAAAAAATATCTATTATCTACCCATTTCATAAAATAATATGTGATAAAATGAAAACATGAATTAGTCTCATCAATTATAAAAAGATTATCATCAACAAATATAATCTATGGAGTATAAAAATGCAATTTTCTAAATTAATATATTCACAAAATATCACAATTTTTAAAATATATGAAAGAGACTAAATAATCAAATTTTTTTACTAAAAATCATATTTTTAAATCTCACTAATCTATCAAAATATAATGTCTCAATAATTATTATGATGATAATAATTTTTCTCAACCGAATAAATAATATTTAAACCTTATATAATATATTATAAAACTAAATATTCATCCTCATTATGAAAACCTCATTTAATAAAAAAATTAGGCATTTTTATTGGATTCAAATAAGATTAAAATTAATGCTACCATTATTTAACTTTCATAGAAATTTAAAATTATTCATATAGCATTTATTTTTTGTGAAAATAAAAATCAATCACAAATATCACCAAATGTTTATAAGGATACCTTGGGGAGATAAAAAACTAATTTTTTCTTCACAAAACAAATGATTAATTGATTTTTTATTTTATGGAAAAAATACATTGTTAAAAATATTCTAATAATAAAGAGACCTTGGATTTTAATTAAGTATTACTCCCACCAAGTGATGTGTGGGGTATCCACATCATTAAATACATTTTTAATGATTCATAAAACATTACATACCTCTGCCAATATTACTAATGATTATAATTGTATTCTCATAAAATATTTTCTTTGTGAAATTATATTATACAGATTTCATTCTTCTTAACCTTCCAAAAAACATGGTTGCTTCACACTAATTATCATCTTCCTGATGAATACCACATTTATGAAACATAATTTCACCGAAAAAAAATCAATAAATATTTTTGAAACATTATGAACCATATAAAAAGTTTTCATTTATTAGAATTAAATCATATTATACAATCCTATTTTGGAATTTTGTTTGATTATAAGACATAAACTTTTTGTCATCATTTGTAAAAAAACACAACCTTAAAAATTATATGAAGTCCCTTGTTGTGATTATTCCCTATCATACTTTTTATCAATGTTTTTCCTAGTATATTACCGAATATGATGTGACATTTACAAAATCCAAATAAATTAACTAAAAACAAAGTGGGAAAATATTTTTTTAATGATATTTACAATTTAAATTTAGGCCCAAAATCCCAAACCTAATCAGTTGATTCTTACATAATGAAAAAAAAAATCCCTATTTGGAATCCTATGTTAAACATTTGAGACTGACGCTTTATCCTCTACTAACCCTGGAGAGCTGAGTATCAATTACCCAATGTTTGTGATGAAAATAAATACAATTAATTTCTAATTTCCATCAAATATTTATATAAAATGATAATTGTAAAAATTTAAATGATATAAATGTTAATGAATAATCTCTCAGCTGATTCAAATCTGCTCCATCGATCATGACTCATTGATACTATGTTAGGAAATAAAATTTTAATTCTCTAAAAATATTTCATGGGGATTGAAGGAAGACTATTATATGATAAGAATATTTATGTTTTACCTGTCCCATTATGAATTATTTGACACTATAATTATATATATATATATATACTTACTACCCATATATTATTTTTTTAATTGTAATCCCATTACATTTTCTCTGAATTTAAATATTTGTAATTATTTTCATTTAATTTTAATTTTCTAATATATTATTTAGATTTTGTTTTCATATATTAATCCCTAATTTAATAGAGAAAAAAATTGTGATTTTTGTTCTTAGAAGAGCCTGAACAAGAATTTATAATCGTGTTTTATTAAATTATTAATATTATATTCTCATCAATGATGTGTCACTTAGTGGTCATAATGAGGACAGATGATATTTATATTTTATGTAATTAATTTTATATAGGATATATAATTTTCCCAATAATTATACCTTCCTTCAAATCACCTTTATATTGTTATAGTGAATTTTTTTAGGTCGAGGGATGAATGACATATGACAAGAGATATGTGATTGGTGGAAGATTATATAAATATTGAGAATATTAATCATTTGAAATGGTGGTGGATGTGTAAAAAACATGAATTTATATGTATCCAAAAACATTTCAGTCTCAAAATTTAGATATAAAAAATTTATCAGTGATTGTTTGTGATCCGATTATTCTTTGGATAAAATTCAAAAAATTATTCCGAACCTAAGATCAAACATATGACCATTTAAATTCACCCAATTGCTGTGTATTTTATCAGTATCATTTTTTATATCATAAATATAAAAATATAACATATCCATCAATTTAACTAACATTTTCTAAAATTGAAAAATATTTCAGTCATTGAAATTTTTGAATCAATGATAATTGAATCATTTAAAATAACCATGCACAATCCCATTAGACTATATTGTAGTTTAAATACAATTATATATAATACCAAAAATGATCTATCATAAATTAAATTATAATCTACACCAATTTATATATTAATTCTTTTAATTCAATGTATTTTCATTTATTAGTAAAAATTTTCACTCTCTAAAACATAAAATGAATATAAAATTTTTTTATGATAAGAACACATTATATTATTATTTTTTTCGATGCGAATCCTCTTTAACTTAAGTTTTATTAAAAATAATTATACATAGTTTAATCAATAAATTTATTTTTTAAAAATATTATCTTCACTCTAGATAAATTTCATTAAAAATAATATATTTGGATCTTGTCAAATAAATATATATTTATTCAAATTTATCAAAATAATTTGATCTTTTCAAGTACATAACATCAAGGGATATTTTATTTGTCATATCCATTATTTTTATTAAATAATAAATTATATATAATGATTTTTATTTTTAAATAAATTATTTATTTCAATATTCTAGGATTTTATAGTGTATAAATATATTGCAACACCCAGAAATTATAATATTAGAATATTGTATTCAATAATATATTTTACAGGTAACACCAATATTGGATGAATATATAACACCAAGATAATTTATAATATAAATATTTTTTAATTAAATCCAATATATTTTATAGGATTCATTAAACAAAACACTCAATTATTTTTTGTTGTACTGAACAATGAATTTATTTAACTTCATGTGTTACACGCAAGACTGAGCTTTACCGAACAACAATATATTATGTTCATTATTATTTAAAATATCACATAGCCATTGTAATGGAAGATATGTATAATATTAAATAAATTGTGAAAATATACAGTTTATATATGTTTATTAGTAATCAATTTATTAGAAATAGAAGTAGAATAATTTACAAGAAAAATAATTGTTTTATGAAAAATGTGTTTTGTCTAAAGATAGAATTGTATTTTTTTAACAAAAAAAATTATAACTATTTTTTAAACTGTTATAAAATTAATTTGAAAATATAAAAAATAATTTTTAAAATTTGAAAGTTGTAATTATATTTTGGGAATAATTTCTATTTTCCATAAAATATTAATTTTTTGATGAATACAATAATTACAGATATTTAATTTAAAATAGTATTTTCATTTAAATTATTTATAAACTATAATTATATTAAAATTTTATTTTAATGTAAATTGGCTTCAATAATAAATCAATTAATAAAATTTATATCATCTTAATTATTTTCATATTTAATTTTGATATAAAAACATTCTATACTTTTGATCTTTTAATTTTTTAAATCCCAATTAATCATCACATCTTACAGATTAATTTTAAATTATGATTTCCACATCATTAAAAGGATTTCTGGAAAAATGAATTTCATTTTTAGGTGATAATAATTTTTTATTTATAATAATTTCACCATAATTTTGTTCTATAGTGAATAGTGAAAAGTAGTAAGAATTTATGATCGTGGCTATGGTATATTCATTGTCATGGGGTTAATCATAGAAGTTAAGGGTTAAAAATGACATACCAACTTGTAAAACACTGATTGGTTTTCTATAAATTCACCTTATCTCTTTAATTTTTTATAATTTTCAATTTTTGGAAAAAATATTATCTTGAAAAAAATGTTGGTTTGGATGAATATTTTCTAAAAAAATTCATGTGTTGCACTAACTTCACCTATAATAGGTCACCCCGACCACTCTATTAATGACATCATCAAACCTATATTTCTGAATATGAGATAACCAAATAACATCCGAAATAACATTTTCCCATACTTGAAGTCTTATTTTTGGATGAGATCTAACATAGAAATCCTTTTTTCAAACTAAAGAAGGATACCTGAAGAAGATGTAACATTCGTTAATGAGTTTTTTTTAATTTATTCCTCCAACTCCATGAATTATTATTAAAATATTGTGATTTAATATCCCAAATATATTTCAAATAATGATAAGATTTATTATAATTTCATTACATACAACCATCTACACTTCAATCAAATGGGTTATGAAGTAATTGTTTCTATGTTTGGCGACCATCCTCCTTGAGAGCCATTGTTATTAATTATTCAATTGCCATCATTTAATGTTGGGTATGATAATGGATCTAAATTATATATATATTATTTTTAAACTATTTAGAAATCCAGATTAATTATATAATATGTATATTTATTCATTCCATATTATTTATGATAATTTCACTCTTGTGCATGGTGGACAACAACCTCTTGCTGTGATGTGACTTGTCTTTAATTAACTATTCTCATAAAAGGTGATAATTATAATGTTGATGATTATATTTTATATAAAGTATAATTTTAGGATATTAATGACATATTTATAAATTGAATATATATTAATATTTTATTTCTTATGTTTTCACTCACATAAAATGATAACATCATTTGTGTATGTGTTGACTACCGCCTTTACAATGTGATGTCACTATCTCTTCCCCACACAGATAGATTGATTATATATATAAATACACATAATATGATATATATATATATAATATGATAATTATATCATTATTTAATTATTATATATTAATTACATTTTTTCAACAATGATCAATGGTAATTTGAGATGATACTCATGTGTTCATATGACCTACCATTTCCATGATCGTAACATAATTCATTTTCTATATCAATATTTCATGATAGGTTTTGAATACAAATTTATTTAGAATTATAATCATTGTTTCATTATTATTAATCAATTTTTGAGGATATTACGCAATATGTCCAAAAGACAACAGTTAATGGGAAAACCCGCCTAAGAACAGAAGGCAATTAATACCCAAAATAATTTAAAAATTAAATGATTACTAATAGATAGGATAAAATGTTATAAAGGGATAAAATATGATATTATAAATAGTACTATGGTTCTAATTTAAGTGACAAACATGTATAAAAACAATATTTATGATTATAAATAACATTTAATAAAAAGAAGTGTGATGTAAGGGTTTTTGTCTCACTTCTTAATTCATTGATCCAAATTCCATATCCAACACTTATTTTATCTATCATATATAAATAATCGACATGAAGCTGTTTAAAAATATTATCTTTAAAAATAATTAGATTAAAATTTTAATTTGAGTAACTATCATTCATATTAATTATGAAATAATGTAAAATATATTGTAATGGTTTAATGTTACAATCTTCTTGTTTATCGATATTCCTCATGATTATGCTGTAAATAATGAAATCATAAGATAAATCCATCACGGAAATAGATAATTTTATTCTTGTATAGTTACTTTTGATATATTAATGAAACTTTATTAGGGTTTTACACTCTCTGGTACTTAAAATAATTTAGATTTTTAAAAAAAACTGGGACCCCATTTCTCTCTTTAATTGGAATGTTGTTTTCAACCAAAACAATATTTCGTAAAAAATATTTTAAAAAATATTTCTAATTATCCGAAAGATTATTAAAGTCCCTTACACCATTATTTATCCATTTTATAAAATGGTTTAATTTAATCCACATGTCATTTTCTGAAATAGACACATTTCTACACTTTTTACAATGACAAGGGATTGTTCTTTTAAAAATATAAGGAATGAACATAATTAGAAACCATCATGAATGTAATTTTTTTTGAAGATTTAAATCAATTCCTAAAAGTTATTTTTTAATGAAAAATCTATTCCTAATATTCTACAAATACATATATTTTATTAAACGGTGAATTTGATATGGAATGTCTATTATACTCAAGAATTGTAATAGAGATATTTTTTGGTATTTCTATTCATCAATGATATCAACCCTTTAAAATTTCTTATTTTATTTTTTTTAGAATGAATTTTTATGTATATAATGTTTCACCCCTTTTATGTGGGAAATTAATTGGACTATGTATTTTATATTTGGGGATCATTATCTTACCTATATGAATTGATAGGTCTCATGGGAAAAAGTAGATATGGTCTTTGGCCGAGGACTTTCCCATTTATATATATGACTTATCACGAGGGTTCCATGGTATTAGACGTCATGGAAAAAATCCCCAATGATATTAGATGCCTTTAAATGAGGCCATGATGGTATGTTTTAGATGTCCATAATTTTTAAATCCATTACTATAAATTCAATTAATGATTTTTCATGTTATTGTTCAAATAGGTATAATATCCAATGTAACATTTCATGTAAACGTCATTATTTATATAAAATTATCTGACCATTATATATTAATACTATTTTGTATTAATGTTACTTTATAAATGCAATTTGTTTTATTTATTTTCCATTACATATTTATTAATAATTATTTACTCAAAGGTTTTACCATACACCTACACATATAATACATCTAAACTCACACATTTTTTAATTTTCTTTTCCCCATGATACATGGAAGTATTTTATGATTGGTATGTTGGGAAATTCTAATGGGAATAGTGACATTGTAATTATTTTTTTCTATTTTATGTTTTAAAATGATGATGTTATTTGAGTATATATATAGTTTACCAAATTAACAAAACTATTCTACCCTTCAAGGTACAATTTTGTAAACATTATTTAAATTTAATAAAGTAGACACCAAAGTGAGATATTTGGTTTAGGGTTACTATAGACAGTATTAGAGGAATATTAGTAGAATCCTTCAATTTTTTTTTGAAAAAAAAAGTATTAGGTAACTTAACCCAATGATATGATTTGATTAAAAGTGTATAAGTAGATCCTAATGTATTTTTATAGTAGTTAATATGTGTGTTTTTTTATAAATACATTCCTATCAATATTCAACAAGATGAAATGCTTCTAGATGAGTGGATTTTAGAGGTAGTAACTCTGAAAGGGGAATATTGGGATTTATACAATCATAAACTAGTGCAGAAAAATGGGCCTAACACCACACCTAATTATAAACTCATTGGGTATATTCATAAGATAATTCACATTTATATGAACCATAGTTATTTATTTCAAATAAAAATATCTATAGGGAAACCTTGTTTATGATATAGAGATTATCTAGGAATTAAATTTTTTCATTTATGTTAAGTGTTTCACTAGTTCGGATATTATACTTTATATTTCATAATGTTATGATCAAATATAGAATATTTCATTTTATATAAATGATACGTAATAGATGAAATATGAACAATATAAATTTAGGTACTTTAACAAGGGATTACAATCCTAAGAATGATAATGAAACTAGAATTATAGATATTGTTTGAACTAAGAAAATGATAACCATATTATGGAATATAAATAAGGTTATGACTAATATCCTTTCCCATATGAGGTATCAAGATAATTTAATATGATATGTATTAATGAATGACTTATTGATGCATCAAAAATCTACTTTATTAAATAAATATAATAATATATTTCTATATATGAAATTGTTTTTCAATTTAGAGAAGATATTTCCTTATCTAGAATATAGAGAAAGGGAGAAATTTTTAAAAAAAAATTATTGTCTCTTAGGAGATTCAAATAAATTTTGGTTATTAATTAAAAAAGAATGGTGAAAATTGAATAGAAATCAGGTAGTTGAATGATTTCACTATAATAATATGGGGACAGTATTTTTCTATGTGAAATGAGTAGATATGGAAATGAAAATTCTTGATTATAAGATATAATTAAGATTAAAATGTTATAGTGTATGAAACCAACTTTTCAATGATAGTATGGCATGTGGTGGACTACATACGTAATCCAATACTCTATATTGTCTATTTAATTGATTATATTATTCCAATATTTTATGGGAACTAGTACCCCATGAATTTTCTTCTTATAAAGTTATAATGTTTGGAGATATTAAGGTAGATAATTAATTATCAATGTCTTGTGAATTAGTAGGGATTCATGGGAAGGAGAGGATGTCAGATAAATAGAGGGAAAAAGGTAAGTGGTGAGGGAGAAATTTTCCAATACATGATACTTTTTAAGGAAAAACCATTATACATTGTCAAAATGAAATGTAGTTCACGTCAAGTATGGAGAAAATTATATTATGCTCATGATTGGATAGGAATGAAAGAAATTCAATTGTTTAATGCATGTGCTGTAATCATATGGAAGACTAATAAAATTATTTGCCCAAGCATGAAGGGAATATTACTCGAAATAAGCTAAGAGATAATGGTTATGCTTATTATATTACAACTGATGAAGTTGAATTATTAATGTTATGGTTTATGGATTCAATAATTCATCAATTTTAGTATTTCATTAGTGATATCATGGTTAGAATACTTGGGTAATATATAAAGAATGCACAATAATTGTTTTATTAAGGAGTTTAAACGATATGTTCGATGGTAATGATAAAAAGGGGAAATAATTCTTCTAAAATTTAAACACATAAAAAATAAGGAAAATATATAAAGACTCGTCATTAAAACATTACATAATGTATAGTTATGTCGTGAATTTTAGATTATTTCACATTGTGGATTTTTTCATAATTTTATATTTACTGAATTTATACCTAATGCAAACTTTACATCCGATATTTATAAAATGTTGATACTACTATATTACGATAAATTTATTCAAAAAATATGTTACTTTTAGAATAAAAAATGACTTATTTGAAAAATATTTATAATATTAATCATTACTTAGTTATTTCTATTTTACATCCTTATACCCTGTTGAAAACACTTTAAAAACATGTGGTTAGTTCCAAAAGATTAGTAAAGAGTTTAATGAAAGAAAAGAGTTAGTCCATTGAAAATATGAATACCAATTAAAACACTTCTATTGAATTCTCTTTACCATGCACCAAAAAATCATACAAGTTCTTTAAGAAACATTTATCATACCACTCATTCTATCACCCATAAAAATCGAATACTTTTTTTTCAACTTCTGACTCTGGACTACCAAATGAACTGTAGATATTTAATGGGGCTCACTAAACATATCTTGATCAATAATAGGGATCATCCCATAATAAAAAATTTACAAGGAAATCATCATTAATAAAACCAATCATAACACTTTTTAACCCATGGGAAAATCATAATCAAATATCAAAATACCTTTTTTAAAAAAAATCACTTTTAAAAATTAAAAACAAAACACATAAGAATGAAATTATATTATTCAAAAATAACATTAAAAAATAAAAAAACATTAATGTAATAAATATTAATGAAATAATGAGAAATCACACATGTTTTATATCAAAGAATGATTTTTTTATTTCATAAAAGATACATTTAGATGGATATCAAAAGGAAAGTACATTACCTCAAATCTGTCTTCATTCAAACTTGTTTAAACATAAATTATAAAGGTTTAATGAGTTTAAAAATATATTTGAAAGAAACATATTCATATTTATATATCCTAATATGATCTTAATATATCATCATTCTTCCAATTTTGTAATATTATTTTGTTATTTTCTTTGTTTTGGGAGCATTAATTTCTTGTTTTCCATGGTTAGTTCATTATAGATTTTTTTCGAATGGAATAAAACCAATAGAAGTAGAAATTAATGGTATAAATATGTTTATATAATTTCAAATTATACAATATATCATTCTTTAATATTAATATGATTTATATTATAAAACATTAATGAAAATTATTTTTTCTATTTTGTCAATTTTTTAAAAAATGAAAAACATATTGCATTTTTTTAATATCATATTTAAATATTGATTAATAACATTTTATAAATTATAATATATACAATTGAATCATATTTAACAACAATCATGGTTTTATGATTAGTCTTAATCAAGGTAAAAAAGATGAAAATGTATCATATGTGATGTTGGTAAGTCGATTCATCAGGTACTATGTTAGCATTATTATAATAAAAAAGTAGATTTTTTTAATAATGAATTTTTTCATCAATGTGATACCATTATAGAATATATAAGATACTAGACATTTAAATACAAATTTATTAGGTTAATTGTGGATATAATAAAAAACAAATTAAATTAAAACATAAATAAAAGAAAATAAAAGTGGACATTACCACTCAAATCCATGTCCTTAAGAACCTATTTGTTGGTCAGATAAGGAAAATAAATGGGGTATTGAATTGAGTTCTTATAAAATATTCTATGTAAAATATTTATTTAAATTTTCACAAATTAGAAATAAAAATTTCCTGGTTATCCTATAGTGAAGTTTGTAAAAGATTCGGTTATTTAATGGATTTATCAAATAATGATCAGTTCTCAGTTAAATATGAATTATTATTTTTACTATTGAAATCAATCTACTAAATATAATTGTAATATGAATACTATGTAATATTAACTATCAAAATAAAGTGAATTTTTTTGATATAAATAAACACAAACAGAGAATACTAAACTTAAAAGAACACATTAGAATTTAAATAAGAGGTGAAATCTTAAGATTAGGCATAATCCTATTCAATTAGAAACCACCTAATGCCAATAAATATATATATATAAAATTTATAAACACCTTAGAACAGGGTAAGAAATAGTATACACAACTATATCGGCCAACAAGACAACTTCCACAGTTTCTGTTGTAGTACAAAAATAAATAGGTCATGCAAGGACCTCTTCTATTATAATTGATGGGAATAAAAGAAGTAAAATATTTATTGGCAAGATATCTATGTATCTTATATCTTTTTATATGAGTTAGTGTGTTTTCATTGAAAAATGATAAACAAAATATTCTCGTAATGTAAATATAGTAAACATGTATTGAAAATTAGTTTTAATGGAGTTAGAAAGTTTTGTGTGGTAGGCAATGCATCTATAGACCCCTAGAAGATATCTGGATGTTCATATTGAGACAAATTTCAGAAACATACAATAAAATAGAGCGTTGTGGGAGATTATTTCTTCTATTTCTGGTGATTTATTGATTTTATTGTTGATTTATCCTCTCTTAGTTTTTTGTTATGATAAATGTTCTTTATGTTCAGTTCATGGAATTATCTCCATATATCCGTAATAAGAAGTTATGATGTTTTTGTCACGAGCACTACTTCACAGATTGTACCCCTTACATATTAATCAAGTACTTTTTTATACACTGTAACTTATATAGATTATGATATCTATTATATTATGGTACCTCATACCACATACTAGAGTCTAACAATGATTTTAATTTTTCTTGTAAAATATAAATAATTTAATCCATTTCATTAAATTACACGAATTTAACCATTAGAAAGAAATATTAATTTAAATGGATGAATTGACGTAGTGTCCTGACAATGAATGGTTATAATATTTTCTATAAATGACTAATTGGTATGACGGTGTCACTAAATGGTCATTTGGATTGATAGTGTCTATGAATGGTGACTTGGTATGAATGTTACTTTTATATGACATTGGGTTGACATAATGGTGAATCATTCCAATGATAACTCTTACTCTGTGGATATTATATATTGATAAGGATGGTAGCATAATGCGACAGTGAATCACACATTATGGAAATTCTAAGAGACTATTGACAGTGCGTTGAAAAATAATTTCTTTTAATTTATCATATTTCATAGTCTGTGCATATTTGAGACACTTGATAGTGATAAATCAGAATAATGAGTCTACCATAACAATAAATCATAAATATATGCTTTTTTCAATTGGTGATATATCCAACAGTGAGTCCTCCTTAACTATGGCTCATCCTTGGTTGTATATTAGAATCATGTCATATGATATAAAATACAATCCAAACACATTGAGATAATATTTAAAAAATAATAGACATAATTATATATGATTTTAATTGATGAATTGATATTTTTGTGCATTAAAACATTATGAGGCCAAAAATCATGCCATTTTTTATGGTAAAAAATCATGGAATTATACACAGTACAACATGTGATTCATAATGATGAAAGTAAAAAAGAATTTGTTTTTTCTTAAAATTTCATAAAAATCATGAGATATTATATTATAAGATGAGAATAATGAATTTTAATTTAATTTATCATTCTTAGGTTAAATTCCATACACATTAAATGGAATACTCATTCTTCCCCTTTTGGGATTATAAAAATGATATCAAATTTGATGATAGGAAAGACATATAATAGAAGAAAAAAGATAATATATTGGGTGATAAAAAGCTAATAAACATGAATATATATATAAAGACCCTGAATTTCAATGTAATTTTTTTAATTAAATGGGAATTTTACGAGTCCGCGAAAATTGATGGCGCGTGATTTTGAGGCCGGGAGTTCCCGGAATGAATTTCTGAAAAACATTTATGGTCTTTTTAGTAAATGTGCGAGTGGGTTTTTCTAAATTTGAACTGGTGCTCAGAATTGAAATCAGATGACACTGTTGAACTCACAACACTAGTATTTGCATTAAAAGACTTTCACCTCGACAACTGTTGGTCAAGGGTAAAAGTTCGTTTTTGGTTTTTTCATGGAAATAATAAAATAAAATAAGAAAATATTTTTTTTATTTTGTTGTAACCACCTACGAGGTGGATGTTCAAGGGTGGGGTCCACTATAACTAAACCTATTCATCTTGATTTATTGGGGTGGGGAAAACCCGACCCCATATTAATGGACAGAGACTAAAACATCTCAACCCCCCCTCATAAATGTGGGTGGGGCCTCTTTAATGCCTCCACAATTTTTATTGCGCCAACACACCTTATTAATTATGCCAACTTAGTTAATTGGATTGCCAACTTTTTAAATTACATAACAGCATTGTTAGAATATATGAAGGTTCCTAAAAAAATGAACGATCATAAATTCCATGATCATTAACTACATTTCCCCCTCTCATATATATAGGGAGCTTGGGAAAATGATTTGGGATGGCTTCACCAAGCGACGAAGCACTGGTAAAGGGTCTCAAGGCCAAAAACATGGAGGATTACGCTCTCCAAAGAAGAGCATGTTCCCCAATGAAGAAATCACTCTACAACGAAGAATGTCGACTTCCTCTGACCTTCTTCCTCAGGACTTCTTTCAATGTGATAAGTCTTCAACTACAACGAACCGACACAAAAACCGACGATCGAGGAAAACACTGCTGACACCGACATCAATATTTTTCCCCCAGGGACCGTGACATGACTACCCCTATCCCACCATCCATTTTCTAGGAGATGGGGGCTAGAACCAAAGGCAAATTTCCCTAAAACATGGAAGGAATTTCCATTATAACCTATAAACAAACACATCAAGATATGAACAAGTGTAAAATATATAACCAAAAGAGTGCTGAATGTAAAAGGGACCGAAATACAATCCCAAACAGTAAAGGTACAAGTATAAATTAATAAAATACAATAGAACAAAAAGAATGAAAAGAAACTAATGGTCATCCTCTGGTATTCCTACATGAAGGGTAGGTCAAGATAGCCTCTTCAGCACTCTGCGTCTATCCATATCCTCCACGTACCAACACATGGTACTGTCCACCTTGAGGAACTTTCTAGTCCTCGTAATCTCACCCTCAGTAAGTGTTGTCCATTGTCTGTAACCAACACAACAAGGTACAGGCATATCCCATGCAAGGGTGACCATAAGGACACTCAATAGGGACCCCAAGACCCTCAAGGTATGACAAAATAAAACAAGGATAAACCAAAATGAATGAAATAAACAGATAACCCAACATAGGTATATGCCCATACATATTACTATATTATGATGTAATCCATATCAATCATGAGGGAAAAAAATTACTAAATCAGTTCAACCATGATTTTAATTTAGGGGTAATATCTAGTAACATCCACGGTCACAGTATCAAAACATTAGTTTCTAGAGAAATCCTTCTTAATCGAGTATAGTAGGGCCTTCTGTGACACCAACCGTGCTTCCCACTAACCTTGGACTGTTTTGGTACTCCTCCTGTTGAGTATCATGATTCTGCCACGTCACACAGAGGGGCTCCCCACTGTGGGTTTTCCACATCACCAAGAGTGCTCCCCCTCATAGCCTGCTGAGTTACTCCTCCTATCGTGAACCATGGGAAAGTCGCATCACTATGCGCCCTCCTCCACCATGGGTATTCTACAACACTAAGTTTCTCCCCACTGGGCTAGTAGAGTCACTCTGTGTCAAACAATCAGTAGTCATCAGGTCTCAACCAGATACATAGACTCCTCACTACGCTCACTCATCTTCAGGAAGATCTGCTCCATGTGCTATTGGTCGATAAACTAACTATCACGAAGTCCCATAAAGAAGTATCTCAAAGGGATTCCACGTCATAGGGGTCTCAACACAATAGACGACACATCAATCAGACACCCGGTTTGAGCGTTATTAGTATTTTAGTCCCAAGGAACTATCTCGATTCATGAATGATCCAACGGGACCATATCTCAACTTTACCTGAAACTATAGTGGGGTATAATCATAGGGACTTTCATGCTCTAAGATTACCAGTGTCGCTGACAGTTCATCAAATGAACTTACGGTGCCAAAGATATGGCCAAAGGAAAGTAAAGGGTCATAGTGCGCCCGGGTCTGGTCCGACCCCGTCAGTCCAGCCCAGCTTGACACATTGGGTGGGCCAGCCCATAGAGTTTAGCTCAGCCTACTGGCCCCATCCCAGTAGGTCACGAAGGGATTCGGATTGCCGTGAGGGCAAGGAATGACCATTAGTCGACATGAGGAAGGTTCGGCTCGAAAGGCACTGCATGGGTGGCTCAACTAAGAGGGTGCCACAAGAGCGGCTTGACAAGGGGCGCATGGCTAATTTGGATCAGAGGGACGTGTGGGTGTGGATCGGGGTGACGTGGCCTATAGGCTAGGGTGTAGTGACCGAAGCCGGTTAGGCCGTCAGATTGGGTGGTCGGGGCTGGTTTGGCCGGTGAATGGGGTGGTCGGGGTCGACAGATGGTGCATCGATGGCCGCTCGGTCGGGAGGCTAGGGGCTAGTTCAGTTGGGGTGCTGCACTATCGGGACATGCCCTTACTGGGGCGCGGCATGGTCAAGGCCGGTTCACCCAACGGCGGCATGGGGCTGGTTCATTCGGGTGGTGGGAGCACCGTGGGGGTGGCACAGAAGTTGTGGGTGGCGCGGTCGTTGCCTTCATCGCCTTCGACACCTTGGTCTCTGTTTCATAGAAAACCACCAAGAAGATTGGCGGTGGGTCGGACCATGTTTGTTTGGCCCTCACCCTCCGTGTAGATTGGTAAAAAATAGTTCCTCAAGAACATAAACAAAGAATGATCCTGGAAGATATTTTAAACATCAATTCTCATAATCCCTTCATGAATTTCTATTCCCAACCCCACAAAGGAAAAAGAGGGGAGAACATTTGGAGTGTTAATCAAATAATGAATAAACTTGTACAACCTCCAGAAAAAATATATTCCCACCCAGCAAGGAAGACATCCGTGAATAAACATGATTATAAGTTGAACATTGTTCTTTGTTTTTAGAAGAAAAGTTTAAATGAAATAAAACCATAATTAATTTAATACTATACCTTGTTAAATGTTGGTTGACATTGGTGTGAGAAGGCATACATATATTCATTGTAAATGAACACATTGTACTTCGATGGAAGTTCCGAGGAAGAAGGTCAAAACGCTCCTCACCGGCGTTCATCATGGATGATGTTCATCGTTAGAGAGAATTCAACCTAAGTCCTATCTAGTTGGTCGCATGGCCTCAAGCTCATTTCCCTGAATGCCAGAGGCTACCGACTAGCAGTGAGGGCCTTGAGTGTGATAGTTGGAAAACTATGCCCTCATTGGCATAGTACAGAGTGGAAGTAAAAAAATACACACAAGAGTGCAAGTAGTAATAATATCACACAAAAAATATACAGCAGAAAACTGATAGAATAAACTGAAGAACATATATAAAATGATTCCTGATACATATGTCTATGGAAAAGTTAAACAAAGAACAAAAATGAAAGACAGTACTAAATCATGTACAAAATAAAAATAGTAATCATCTCCACAACATCGCAATCCTAAGCTTGGTCCCATGCTCTCCAACTCCAAAACATGTCATGTACCTAATGTACAAGGGTTCATTCCCTTGTCTAAACCTGCAACAATATAATCTATATGGGCCCAAAAGCATGGCCCAAACAGTGTGTGATTCTATCCTTAGTAGGCAACCACCATAAGATCTATGCCTAATAGTCAATGAGTATATGGCAGCTAAAAGTATAGTAAACAGTAAACATGAAGGTACTCAACAGTAAACAACCCCCAGTCTCAATATCATGAAACAACTAAACAAGCATATAATTGAAACAAGTAACCCTATAAGAAGCGGACTCAGTCTAACCCCTATTGTCTTACCTAACATTTACAATCAAACAACTAATAGAAATTTTCACCTCTAGTAAGCACACTCATTCTATCCTCTCTGGTTTTGCTTAAGAATATACTTATTGTGGAAGCACTCGCCATCAATTCCCCCTATATTCTCATATTGTAACAAAATAAACTCTAAAAAAGAACTTACGTCACATTCCCCCTATGTACCGGGTCGAGGAACTACAGTCACTCTGATAGAGCACTCAACGTCAATTACCCTTGTGGTCTAGCATCGTAAAATTATAAAGACAAACTAGGGAATCCCTCAATGTCCATTCTTTCTATGCTCTATACACCAGGTTCTCACGGCCCTGGGTAAGTTAAGAATGTGTGGATGCATGTATCAGCCAAGGTAAACCTCATGAACTACTTGGATAGAATTCTACATCATAACAACAAAACATATCAACAGTCACGCCATTCTACAATACTATGCATGAGAAACTAGATAGCCACCTTTCAGGAAAAGTAGGCCCAAAAGTCAAAACAAGAAAAACATGCATGGGAAGCACTGCCAAAGCACATCAATTATCCCTATTCACAATCAATTATCATCTACTCAAGAATTCAAGCATAGCATGCAAAAAATAGGGATAAAACGTTAAATGTTAAATACCTCGTTCATGGGTATTGGTAAATATTGCACATAAATCAGAAGGACCTTCAACATAAAGGAACACACCACCTACCTCGACGTTAGGAGATCACTATATGTGAATATTGGGTCCTGAATCACCTTAGAATGTCGATGATCTACAGAACACTTAAAAGGTTCAATAGAAGATAACATGAGGAAGAGTAGGAAACATTAATCAAAGATCTATAAAAAGAGAGATCTTACTGAGGTGATCACAAGGAAATTGATGGTGGTCGAATCAGAGTTTGGATTTTCAGTAGGGGGCTCGGAGGATGATTATGGCTGTACGGGAGCTCTTGGCCGAATGAGACCTAGAAAACAATCGTTCAAGAGACTAGACGTGACCCCTATATGTTAATAAAAAAATGAAAATACAAGGTGTGTATTTTTGTGTACACAACATGTACTTTACTTCTCCGTACTCCGCTTTACGCAGCCTCCAGGTCACCCCCAAATGGCCATGTGCATGGCCGCTACACGGTCAGCACACGACTACTAGTGGTAATCGAGTACACGACGTGTACTCATAATGTACATGGTGTGAATATCAAATATTTCCATAAATTCCTTTTTTTTTCTCAAAATGGACTAGAAAATGAAAACATACCTGAAAAAAGATCTAGGTTCTTAAAAATTTCCCCCCTTAAATATATTTTTCCCTAATTTCTTATGTGCGATGTATAACAAGAAACCCTGAACAGCTCCAGCCACTCGGCGCGTACATTGGCCTACCTCTCCCAAGTCTTTTCCTGTGAACACATGTGCTGCCATAACACTCGTACCAGAGGAACATACTAGCCATAGAGATCCTATGTACATCGATCAAAATTCATGATATGATTCTCGTTGAATGACACATCCACTTCGAGCTCAACATCCTCAGGTTGAAATACATGATATAAGTCTGAAAAGTAACGTCAAAGATGAGAAACGTGAAAAACATCGTGCTTTTCCCAATTCCTCTGACGCAACTGTAACCAATAAGCAACTGGCCCAACTCTCTCCAAATCCTCAAACAACCTATCATACCTTGGAGAAAGCTTACCCTGTCTCCTAATCCCCTTGTGTCCCCACATTAGTGTAACACACAGGAAAACCATACCCCAATCATGAAATCCAGAGGTCCTCTCCGCTGATCAGCATGTGAATTCTGTCGAGACTATGCATTATCCATCATCTTCTGAATCAACTCCATCCTCTCTATGTTCTCTTGGACAAGACATGGTCCCAACAAAGCTGTCTCCCCTTCCTCCATCCAACATAAGGGTGATCGGCATGGCCTACCTTACAAAGCCTCATAAGGTGTCATCTGAATAGTTTCTTGAAAATTATTGTTGTAGTCAAACTCCAAAAGAGGTATATGCTTCTCATAAGATGATACAAAATACATGATTCATGCTCAGGGCATGTCCTCAAGCACACTAATTGTATGCTCAGATTGGAGATCTATCTGGGGGTGGTAAGCTGTACTGAAATATACATCTGTACCTAAGGCCTTCTGAAGCCGCTGCCAGACCTAAGAAGTAAAACATGCATCCCTGTATGAAACAATGGAGTGTGTAACTCCTTGCATATGTACAACCTCATAGATGTACACCCTTCATATACAATTAACACTCAAGGTATCCTAAATCTTCAAAAAAAGTGATAAACCTTCATGAGTTTGTCAATGACAACCCAAACTGCACCATTCCCTCAAGGTGACCTCGGTAAACCTATCATGAAATCCATCACTACATCGCTCCACTTCTACTCTAAAATAGGCAATTTCTGTAAAATCCATACTAGTCACTAATGCTCCTCCTTCACCTACTGATTGGTGGAACACCTCATGATGAAACCTACAACATCCCACTTCATGCCTTGCCACCAATACTGATGGTGTAGATCATGATATGTCTTGGTGACACCAGGATGAACTACCAAATCTGAGGAACGAGAGTCAGGCATCCGCTCCTCACGCTAGTCTGTTGGCTCCAATACGCACCCATGGAAAATCAAGATATCATCCTCACTAATGTTCCATCCTAGAATATGATCCCCTCATAACACACTTATTTGTAGGACCAGGCCTTCAAAATATGATATCTACCTTATACGTACTTTCTCAATAAGGTTGGAAGCAACAACTACTGAGGAAAGGAATGTCTGCCCCTATCTGTCGTGCACCTTCAAATGCATCTCAGAGAATAAATCCATAAGCTTACACTCATTGTTGGTCTCTTGATCTACCTATATCTGAGTCCTCCTACTCAATGCATCAGCCACTACATTGCCCTTCCCAGATATATATGAAATTTTTAAATCAAAGGACTATAGGTACTCATCCCACCTTCACTGTCTCAAATTCATATCACGGTGAGTGAATATGTACTTGAGAATATTGTGGTCGATAAAAACCACATAATTCTCTCCCAAGAGATAATTTCTCAAAAAGGGTACGACGTGAACAACTGAAGCCAATTCAAGATCTTCTGTCGGTTAGTTTCTCTCATGTGGTCACAACTATAGAGACTCGTACGCAATGAATCCTTTCTCCTACATAACCACAACTCGCAGCCCGATACAAGAATCATCACAATAAATAGTATATCTCTTTTCTGGCTCTAGTAAGAATAGTATCGGTGCTGTAGTCAAACATTCATTCAGCTCTTGAAAGGCTGACTCACAAGAATTTTACCAAAAAAACATCACACTCTTATTAGTCATACTTGTAAGTGGTGCTGCTAAGCCCGAACAGTCATGTATGAAACGTCTGTAGTATCCATACATCCCTACAAAACTCCACACCTCAAATACATTTTTTGGATTCTCCTAGGAGACTACTGCTCTAACATTCTCTGGGTCTACTAACAATCTTGTCTCTGAGATAACATGACCCACGAAGTGAATCTTATCCATCAAAAAGTGACATTTTGAGATCATAACATATAAGTGTTTCTCTATCAACATCCTCAAAATAATCTCAAGAAGGGTAGTGTTGTCGTGTTGAGTGTGAGAGTACACAATGATATCATCCATGAAGACCACCATGAAAGAATCCAAGTGTTAATGTAACAATAGGTTCATAACATCCATGGAAACTTTAGGAAAGTTCATGAGACCGAACAACATAAACATATACTCATTTAGACCATACCCGTTCTGGAAGGATGTGAGAGGTATATCAGATTGTCTAACACACAACTGATGACAACTGGACCTCTAGTCAATATTCGAGATCACACGAGATCCTTGAAGCTGATCAATGAGGTCATAAATCATTGGTAATGGATATTGGTTCTTGACTGTCAACTGGTTCAACATCCGATAATCCACACACATTGTCTTAGAGTGTCATCTTCCTTCTTCTCAAACAGGATATGTGAACCCCCAAGAGAAGTACTGGGTGGGATGAAACCATTTTCTTGCATCTCCTCCAACATATTATTGAGCTCCTAAAACTCTATTGTAGCCATCCTATAAGGAGGAATGGACACCAGTTCCACTCCATGAACAAGCTCTGTATGATTCAATAGAAAATTCCACCTTACGATCTAGAGGAAAACCTAAAATGTCCTCTGAAAAGACATCCCTGAAACTATCCACCACTAGAGGAAATTATTACTAAGAATTCCAATAGTCATCCAGATATAAACTAGAAATATAGGGTATAAATCCACATAACCCATGATGATATGGACCTACTCTGCATGCCTGGACCTCCCACTCAACCTTGTGATGAAACCATATGCCCTCTGGTGATGTGAAACTCACCCTGTGGCGATAACAGTTGACGAATATCTGGAAGGGAACAAGCCATTTCATTATGATAATGACATCATAGACTGTCATCTCTAGGACATAGAGGACCCATGAAAAGTAACACACACCAACCTCAATAGAGAACTCATTACATTGATGTAAACTCTCCATTCTAGTCCCCAATTGTGTGTCTAGTGTCATGATATCAGTAGAAGAAACGATCAGGAGCACAAGGATCTCCACACACACAACTGATATAAAGCTATGTGAAGCCCCTATATCACAGTGACTATGCGAGCAGTGATCACTTATGGTTCCTGACAGCTAAGAAAACACAGGCAGAACTACGCTACCCATGACCTGTAGTTATCAGCAGTGGTATTATTGAAGAAGATGTGGAGACACTATTTTATGGGCGAGCATTTTACCATATAATATAATCACAAGAGTCTTAGGTATATCTTCTCTCAGAATGTCATGAACCCAAGACAATGATGTTGTCTTGATCTCCTCTGGGAATATGACTTAGAGATAGTCAATACTCTAGGAAAGGGAAATGTTGTTTCAGATGAAATCAGCAGGAGGTCTAGTATACAGCTGCTAAGAGAGGCGATAGAGGATCTAGTTGCTTTGTAGATATCCTTTGTGGAACATGATGGAGCAGCATTTCTTTGGTCTCCTACAGTCACTCCCCCACTTCATCAGTGATTCAGGGAGGTACAACATGGGGATGCTGACTACAAGGCTCGATGTGTCATATATCCATAAGGAAGGAACCTCAAGAATTTTTTGAAGTGGGGGAGCATGTCATTCTCTTCAAAGGATGTATCATGGTACCAGTTCCACATCAGGGGGAAGACTTGAGGGAGTTCCACACATCCCCACTAGAGGTAAATCAAGGAGTGTTAATGATGTACTAGGACCTCTGAAGACAGCACTAGTGGCCAGAAATGAAGAATGAAGTTGTAGAGTCTCTCTCTCGATGCCTCACTTTTCAACAAGTGAAGGAATAGAATCAGGTACCAGCAGGCTTGGTTCAGCCTTTAGAGGTCCCAGAGTAGAAGTGGGATGAGATATCCATGGACTTCCGGACGATTCTTCCATGTACATCTAGGGGACATGACACGATTTGGGTGATCATTGACCGACTCACCATGTCGGCCCACTTCCTACTGATTAGATAGAAAGGTTCAGTTGAGATCTTGGGATGCCTCTATCTGTAGGTGAGTGTGTGACTAAATGTATTACATTCGATGATGATCTCTTACCGCGCCACATGAATTAATTCTCTTTTATGAAAGGGTTTTTCGGAGGCTTTCGGTATGTATCTTCATTTGAGAACCGCCTTCCATCCTCAGATGGATATTTAGACTGAGCAGACCATTCAAACCCTCGTAGAAATGATGTGTTCTTGTGTTCTCGACTTAGGATGCAGTGGGGAGGATTACTTTCCATTGGGGGATTTTATGTACAACAACAGTTATCACTTAACCATTGCGATGACATCTTTTGTGTCCTTATATGGGAAACCTTTCAGATCAACCATGTGCTAGACTGACCCAAGGGAGTTAGCAATAGTGGGATCAGAGATGTTACGGGCTTCCACTGAGAATGTTCAGATCATCCCGGAGAGGATGAATACTGTAGAGAGTAGGCAGAAGTCGTATTCCGATAAGAGACGGAGACCTCTATAGGTCAAGGATGGTGACCACGTCTTTCTATGCGTTTCACCTCGATGAGTTTTTTAGAGATTTGGTCGAGGCTGAATGTTATCTCTAAGGTTCATCAGACCTTTTATTGTCCTCATCAGTGTTGGCGAGGTGGAATACAGCTTAGATATTCCACCTCAGTTTCACCAAGTGCATGACATCTTCTACGTATCCCAACTGAGGGGATACGTGCATGACCATTCTCGCATCATCGACCATGGGGAGTTGGACATCGACGATGGTGAAACGTTTAAGGGGGATCTAGTAGAGATTGAATATTGACATGAGTGGGTCCTTCATGATTGGTCGATACCTCTAGTGTGCATTCGCTGGCAGCATGGGATCCACTAGGATAGCACATGGGAGCGGGAGGATTAGATGTGTGTTTAGTACCCCCACTTATTCCCTTAGTTTGATTTATGGCTTACATGGATGTAAAGTTTATGGTGATGAGATTGTAAATACCTCGAATTTAGTTGAATTTTTTTAATTAAATGGGAATTTTATGAGTCCGCGAAATTTGACGACGTGTGATTCTAAGGCCATGAGTGTCCGGAATGAATTTCTGATCTTTTTTTGGGTACGTTCAGTAAAGTACGAGCCAGTTTTTCTATCATATAAACCGGTGCTCAGAATTGAAATTTGACGACACCATTGAACTTGTAGCACCGATATTAGATTAATAATACTTTCACCTTGATGGTATTTGGTCGGGGAAATAGATTGTTTTTTGTTTTTTGTGGAAATAATAAATAAAATAAGATCATATTTTATTTTATTTTTTTGTAACCACCCACGATGTGTATGTTCAGGGGTGGGGTCCACCAAAACTATACCTCCTCATATTGATTTATTGTGGTGGGGACCACCAGACCACCTATTAAAGGGAGTAGAGGAAAACATCTTAACCCCCTTATAAATGTGGGGGGTGCCTCTTAATCACCTCCACAATTTTAGTTGTTCCATAACACATTATTAATTGTGCCAACATAGTTAATTGGATTGCCCCCTTTTTAAATTAAGTAACATCATCATTGGAATTTAAAAAGGTTCCTAATAAATGAGCTGTCATAAATTCCACGATCGTTACCTACCTTCCCTATTCACCTATATATAGGGTTCTTGTGAGGAGGATTTGGGATGGCTTCAATAGCGATGAAGCAATGGTAAAGTGACACGACGCCCAACATTTGGAAGATTAAACTTTGTAATGACGAACACATTCTCCAACTAAGAACATGCTCCCCAACATAGAATGCCAACTTTAATCGACATTCATCCTTGTGACTTCTTACAACGTGGGACGTCTTTGACTACGAAAAACCGACGCACAAACCAACGATCGAGAAAAACACCAAAGACACAGATATCCATATATTTTCACTAATGATTCGTCTACATCCATGTGACTCTGTTGATGTATCAACCAGAGTTCGGGGTCTCCTGGTTTTTTTATCACTTTCCAGGGACCCCCTTCTTTTTATTTTGCGTGTTTGGAAGAATCTTTACGGGAGGGTTTGACGTGCTTTGTTCATGTGAACCTCTTGATACCACTCTAATGCGTAGAGTGTGGGACAAAATAACATGGATAATTACTTCTGTCACCCTTGTGTTGATTTGTGGTGTTCTTGGAAATGGAGGAAGGTAACGAAATCCATGGCCCCACCACCCGCGGCCTCTGCGACCCGCACCACCATAGGCTGAACCAGACCTAAGCTGCAACTCCCACACCGGCCGCACTGCACCTCAGCCACCCTAGAGGCGCCTCCCCGGCCTACCGGACTTGCCGATCTGGCTACACCATCTGCCGTTCATGACACCTAGGCCGCTCCTGCCTCCCAGATGAACCGTCATAGGTATCTCCTGCCTCCTAGCCTAACCGGCCCCAATAGCGTCGCCAGCTGGCTTCACCGACCCTGGTCACACCACCTTGGCCCCGTGGAATGAGAAGCCCCGAGCCGTGCGCACACGGTCCTCCGAGACATACCGGCCCTGCTCCCCAGGCTGAGCCACCCTCGCGGTGCCTTTTGGGCTGAATCACCCTCCTGCCGACATGTGGCCGGTCTGTTCCCTCACGGCTCTCTACAGCCCCTCGTGGCCTACTGAACTGCACCCAGTGGGCTTGGCCGAACACAATGGGTCTGTTTGGGTCGACCCCAACCAGGTCGGCCTAGTCGGGGTCGGTCTAGGTTGGTCTGACCGGGTCGTACCGGACCCGGGCCCACTATGACCCATTTACTCTACTTTATCCATATCATTGGTATTGGAAGTCCATTTGAAGATCGATCATCGGTGTTGTAAATCATGGAGTGCGAAGGTCCCTTTGAGTATACACCACAATAGTTGGGGGTATAGTTGGGATACAGTCTTGTTGGATCGTTCATGAATCAAACCGGGCCTTACGACTAAAAGGCTAATAACTCACAGACCGGGCGTCCTATTGACGCTCCGTCTATTGCATTGAGACCCATATCATGTAGAGGAACTTTTATATACTTTTTTTTGGGACTTTGTGATAGTTAGTGTATCGGCCAGTAGCTCTTGGAGCCGATCCTCATGGAGTAGAGCGAGAGTTGTTCAGAGACCTATTAGCTGGCTTAGACCTAACGACTGCTGACCATTTTGACTCGGAGTGACTCTAATAGACAAGTGGGGAAAGATGTAGTGTCGTGGAATACCCACAGTGGGGAGTGCCCATGTGTGATGCGGAAGACCCAAGATAATCGACCGGAAGAGTACCTCAATAGGCTACGATGGGGAGCATGCTTGGTGATGCGACATACCCCTGGTTGAGAGCACCTATGTGTGATGCTGCAGACCCATGGTACTAAACCGGAGGTGTACCTAAGCTGTACAAGGTTAGTGGGAGGTGTGATTTGTGTCACGGCAGGACCATTGTACTTGATAAAGGAGGAGTTATCCAACAACTGAGGTTCCAACAATGTGATTGGGTATGTTACTTGATACTACCCCTAGAATAAAATCCTAGTTGAGCGGAGTCAGTTTTCTGTGTTTTCCTCATTTTTGAGATGGATCACTTGATAACTTATGTATATGTATTGGAATATACCTACGTAATATTATCTGTTGATTTCTTACTTTTTGTTTAATCCATGATGGATTTTGTGAGTCCTTGAGGGTCTTGGGGTCCCTACTTAGTATCGATATACTAACCACTACACGGGTTATGCATGCACTTAGTTGTGTTGGATGCAGACAATATATAGCATTGACGAAGGCTGAGAGTACCAAGACTGGATGGTACTCAGAGGTGGACCATACGGTGTGTCGGTACCCAGAAGAGACGGACGAGAATGGAGTAGCGAGGAAGTGATCTGTACCCACCCTTCTGGTTGGAACCTTAGAGGATGATCTAGTAGCTGTCTTTTATCTTCCTCTAATAGTTTTTCATTTCTATTATACTTGTACCTTTACAGTTGGGCTTGTATTCTGGCCCCTGTTACATTCAACAGTCTTTTTATATACAGTTTACATGGTGTTTCATCCAGCTGTGTGCTTTCTTGTGTGTGTTTTTACAGGTTATAAATGCAATTCCTTCCTTATATTAGGTAATTACACCATTGGTTCTATTCTGCTGCCCCTGGCCTATGGAAGGCAGCCTTGGGGTAGTCACAACACGAGCCTCGGGGGATGGTTCATGCTAATAAAGAGGCCAAAATACATCACAATAAATGAAGATTCCAATCAAGGGTTCTCCAAGGAAGCATACATGGATACTATTCCCTTATCAGAAGAAGCATGTGAATAAATTGAAGGTACAAAAGTGGCCAAGGTATATAATTAAGGATTGTGGTTTGATGTTCTGGCTGTAGGGATAATAACTCAATAATACTCTATAGAGGTAAGAATTTGAGTAGATGTTGGATGGGATGTAATATGTCGATTGATAACAAGCTTTAGATGATTATGTTTCTGAGTTTGATACCAAGGAAATGGAGGAATGGTTGATGGAACGGGAGAAAGAGGATCTTGAGTGAAATCAGCCTTCAACTGAGCATCAAAATATTAGTAAATGTAACGTAGTGGCATATTATCACTGATATGTTTAATTAAGAAGGCCCCTAAATCTAAAATGTTTGTACTCTAAACATGTAGATAGGGATTCAAGAGGTTAATAAAATGCATGATGATCATCCCCACAATGTCAATTTCCTTAGTAAATTCATCATTGTTTTCTATGAATGTCTGTAGGGAAAGAGTATGCTACATGAGGTGTTTAACATATTCTATTAAGGATTGGGTGGTTAAAGAAACCATTAAATTCTCATTCATGCATTTTAAATGATAAATTATTTGATTATTCGTGTAAATCCTGGAGAAGTAATAATCCACCTTATTTGGGATGGCCTACTATTTGGTTCTAGCCTCTTTCATGTAATTCCTTACCATTTCATCCACATCAACAATGTTTTATTGGATTTTCCTAAAGGTATATTTATTTACATCACCAACCTAGGATTGAAGCTCCTCTATTACAACTAATATTAGTATATCAAGGTCAATAGTGCCAGAATGAAGATCAATTGAGGTTGATGCACCTTTTTATTTGTATCTGATTACTAATCTTAAAATATCCTAGTCAAGTTCAAGAAAATGCGGTGTAAAATCTTTAGAATATATAGACAAGTTATCTCCATGGAAGTTTACCACAATTTCTAAAGATTATCTATATTTCAATTTCATGCCTTTAAATACAAGATTGAGTAAAAATAGTTCATCACCCAACCACATATTCCCAATTCTCATTACTTGATGTTCAGAAACCATTTTCTGTTGAAGCTATAAGATAAATTTCTATTGAATACAATTAAAATTTCTTTCACTAGGATGGGAAATTGGCACTGGTTGACTTTGGAAGAAATTTTTTATATATGATCATAATTCTTCATTAAAAAATATAAATCATTCTTCCTTATATAATAAGCGTGGAAATGTATAACTGAAGGAGTAGGATCCACTACTGGATTTCATCCAGCATGAACTCTATGAGAAGGATCCAATTTAACAACCATGGATCCCTTAGGATTGGATTCTTCATAATGAGAATCTGGACAGTCCAAGCCCAGTGTGACATATTCATGATATCGTTACCATTAAACCACTACAAAAAAAATAAAAAACTGGTAACTGTGTCCACATTAAATTATCAAAAATGTTCATCCCACTCAAAAGGTGCATCTATATGAACATTAACTTGATCTTGTAATTGAGAATATGAAAATTCATCATCAACTATAATTAATCATAGGGCATTTTGAGATTCAAAGACTATTTTTTTAATGAAACTGGTTTCAATAATATTTTCAGGTTTTATGTCATAAACTTGATTACTTTAAGTATGATCTATGTTATCATTAGTTTCAATGTTTTCTTCTTCTTCCCCTTCTTCATATACATAACATAATGTTCCTTCCCCATTCACTTATTTCTCCACTTCTTCATCTCCCTCATTTTTAGCTTTTCCTCTACATCAACATTCTCTTATTCTTCTCAGTTTCCACATCACTTATCCCATTAAAAATATTTTTATTATTCTATTTCATCATCATCAATATCATTATAGAGAGATTATATTTTAGGATGATATTATGGAGGTCATAGTGGTCAATATGTAATTCCATTAGAACAATCTAAAATTCATTGATCACTTATATCATAAATTGTTGATTATTTCTCATCACCATACACATGATTTTTTCTCTCCTATTATAAATATTTTAAATCGTTATCTAGTTATACACTAAGATAAACTATATCGTTTGGTCTTATACAGTTTTGAGTTGGATAAAAAACATCATATATTTTCTCATTATATTCTACCAACTATATTCTCTTTGTATTCCATCATACCCTCACTAATTTTCATATATAATTGGTAATGGAAATTCAATCACAATTTTTAATAGCTTTATGACAATTATTTAATAGTACTTTATCTTTCAACCTGGTAGAAATAATCATTGAATTTAAAAGGATGTTTGAATTTTATTATAGCTTTATGTTATCAGACATATGAATCACAAAATATCTACATGGGATGAATTGTATCCTTTTTCATGTGATACGGTAACTAAACATCCAGATTCGTAAATGAGGAAAAGTAACTATTACATGGACTTAATTAATGTTGAATAAATTTAAACTGAAATATTTATTCCCCATCATGTTTAGGGGTTATCATTCATCTTGAAATTCCACCTTCAGTTAACTAAAATAAGTATTCTTCATAACAAAATATGCCACTTGTTGGTAGAGGACTACATTTTTGATATTTATTAACACCTTTATGAAATACCTTTATACACTCATTCTGTTTCCATGAATACTAGAAAATCCTTTATCCAATTATTCTAGACATTATCTGATTTTCATTTTTCCACAAGAATGAACAGTGTGTAATAATAAAAATCATGAAAAATCCTCTAATGTTGACTTAATTTTTTTTAATGGCCATTCTAAATAACCTTGTTCTTTCAACACATTCATCACATTATACTTAAATGATAAAAGTTCGTTGACAAGCATTGCTATTTCACTAATTACTATTTGGTTTGTGAGTATAGAGAAAACAGGTTGGCATTTAGTGTCACTCAACTCACCTTTTGATTATTGGAATAAATAGACTCACACAGAGATGTCTAAGAGAGATTATTTACTTTAGGAATTTGAAATATTATATTGTTTTGGTTTTATGTAAGGAGCCTACAAAGGATTGGGAGAGAGGTGTTTAGAATTGGGAAAAAATTGCAATAATGAGTAAGTGGTATGTAATTTAGAGAGATTTAATTTTTATATTTTAGGTATTTATAAGTCAAAAATAAAATATATTGAATAAAATAGAGTAAGAAAATAAAATATCAATTCTATGTCTTAATGAAAATAACTACGAAGTATTGAAATGTAAGACACAATGGCGAGTCGTAAGGGTTACTCATCAACGGTGAGTCCCAAAAGGGATTCATCATCATTGATTCCTACTCATGAGTGTTCAATAATAATTCCAATGTTTATTCATATATTTTGTGTCCACAATAATAATTCCCAATGGTGAGTCACTCAAAATTTATTATCCCCAACACAAGTCTAATGAAATTCATTGAATGGATTATTAAAAATATCAAGAAGATGATGTTCAATACAAAATAATTGAATAGTTATGTCACCATTTACATAATTATCTTTCAAAAAGTGACATATTATATAAATATTATATGTTCTTGAATGAGATAGTGCATTATTATAAATTTTAATAGCTCTTGTGTGGTGACATTTTGTAGGGACATGTATAAATTTACATCTATAGTGATGTATCGTGGTATCCATCCACAATATTTTACCAGGACAACTACCATCGGCAATGAAAGAAGATTTAGCAGTAGATAATGCAACCATATTTTGGTTTTTTCTATAGTTCTAATCAATTTTGTAATACCCCATGCTTCCATCATATGCTTCTCTTTGAATTATATGATTGCATGTGTTGTGTGCAACTTCGAGTTCTAACACACACCACAACCAATCAAACTAACCATTATGAATAGTAATACCCACTTTTTGAAATTTTATACCTTTTATCCTTCAAAAAGGACATCATTTTTCGATTCGAAATATCAAAATTAGCTTAGGGTGAATTTTTGGTACTTTTCTGATAACTTTAATATTTTAATGAATAGTGAATGTTACAAAATTTTAATTAAAAACTAATTTTTTATTCGAAATAATTAATACTGATAAATTATGAATTTGAGTGATTTATAGTATAATTAGATTATATTTTTAAAATTTAATCCATTGTTGGCCAATTTATATAAATTAACATTTAAACGAGACATAAGCATGTGCCTATCATTTGATAGTTATTATCTCTTAAAAACACACTTTTCGTTTCAACAACGAGAATTAATTTTAAATTAATTACTGCCACTTTGGTGTTTTGAATTTACAAAAATTGATTCCATATTGAGAATCTGGAGATCCAAATTGTGTAAATAGATAAATTTTATTTTTACACATTTTGAATAATTACTTTAGTAAATATTTTATTTACCGTGGTTAAAGGGTAAATTTGGTAAATAAGGGTAACAAAAATAAAATTATAATAATAATAAATTACCCTAAAACGTGTCCTAACCCTATTGGTTGAGAAATTTTCAACCATCAGCATCTTTGGGTCGATTTGTAACCCCATGGATCCACTTGTATGTGATAATGACACTTTATATTAATTAAGATAAAGTAAATACTAAAATGTCACAAGCATATATCTTTTAAAAAAACAATTTTTACAAACCGTTATATATGTTATATTCTCGACAATAAATATTCCTTATAAATATAAAATTATTTCCTACATATTGGTATTTTATTTATAATTTTTAGACATTTAATAATTAAATTTAATCATGACACAATAATGATACAATAATTTCTTTATTAATAAATGAATCAAATAATTAGTATAATAAATGTTAAAATATATATAATTTGGATGTTTTGATGACATAAATGAATTTTATTGAATTATAAGGCTTGTTATTATTTCATAAATAATTGTTTTTCGAATTAATATAGTTTTTATTACTTTAACAAAATATCAATTATTAAATACTGTCGAAATTGTCTTAAAAGTGTTTTAAAACAAATAATATATTATTAATTTATATTCTATTCCTAAATATATAATGATCAAAAAAAGACATATCTAATGATATTTGTATCATTAATGGAAGTATTGGGGGTATATTGGTAGTATATAGTATGTTTATTAACAATATAATATAACAATACAATGTGACATGGTAAATGTCAAACAATTTAACTAAGAGTTAAATATAAATCATAATGTTAATATAGTGACCCAAACCTGTTTAAAATCTATTGGATGAAATAATTTATAGCCATACCCACTATACATTTGAATAATTCACGTTTGAGCCATTAGAAACCAAATATAAATTTATTATAAATTAATACTTTTTGTTTTTTTCTAAAGAGCCCCTCCTCACCCATATAACAGGACACCACTTATAACAAATTATTCATACCTTCAAAGCCTTTTGGATTATCCAAAATCTGCCCAAATACCCTCTCAACTATCCTCCCTTAATCTTAGCATCATTCCTTTATTCATAAAGCCAACCTATGGATCCCTTTTGATCAAATCGAAAAAAAGAACCCGAAAAAGAGTTAATGTTTTCACCACCCTCATTCAAGTTCCTTTCTTCTATAACGTTATATTTCATTGTTATTTCCATTATAAAATAATAACTCCAGTATCTTCTATATAATGTGATGTTATAATAAATATGTTACAAACATATTCAATATTGTATCCATCCTTTGAATGACATGTCACCAAACGTGCATACACACGACATACCGTCTCCACGTCGTGGTGTAATTGTTATTCAATATATTATTATTTAGATGGGTATAATAATGATGTTTATTTTATTTAAATAATAAATATAACATGATAATGATTCTTTATATATGATATATCATCCAATTATATATTTTTTTAATATAAAAAAGAATGATATTTTCGCTCGTGCATACATACGGACTACCATCTCCACGAATGCGATAAGATTCATTCCCCATCGTATCCATTCAAGATTAATTTTTATTTTATTGTTAAAAATAATTTTTAAAGACTTAATATCATTCTGTATATGAGTAAGATACAACCTATCCATAGAAAACACAGCTTACGTAACAATGCACATAATGGAAATTGAATCTGTTTACACCCGAGAGGACGATAATACTAAGATATTATTAACAAATTAGTGTTAAAAGATCATATATGATATCATATTGATGTATATTATTCTTGTATAATTCAATAAAAATTATTTCACCATTATATACGTGATTAATCTACCCTCTACCAATTAAAAAATTCATTGTAAGGGGTTTCTAATCTCAATTTTAATTCCATGAGATTTCCATTGTTCACCACTTATTTATTGCATGTGGTGCGTCTACTGCCCATGATTGTATTAATTGTGTAATATAATTTATTTTATGGATATTTACATCATCATTTTATGATAATTATTTCATGGGGATATGTTTCTTAAGTTACCAAATCGATAAGGGAATTTGAAATTTCAATTTCCACTCATTCAGCTTTACGCATACTTCATTGATTATTTTACTCCAAGTAATGTGTGGAATCACTATTCATTTGATTATGTCTTAATTTCCACTCCCCTTTCTGTAGATATACTTAGTATACACATAATCACACCATTAATAAATTCTCATTTCATTGGTATGAACTTGATAGGAGTAATTTTTACTCAATCTCGATTTGTTGAGTTAGACATACAATTCATTCGTGTTGTTTTTAGAAGAATATTTATGAATGGGCTTCGATTTTTTTAAACTGAATATCCAATAATATTGAGTGTATTTATATTTTTCACACTTAATTATGTCATTAATTTGTCCTTAACCTAAGGATACGTCCTTTATGATAGATTTCATCTCAATTTACATTCCATGGAGGCTCCTTTGTTTTTATACACCAAATCACATTTATATGGTGTATATAATGTACTTTGACATAGTATATCATTAATCCCTTAATTCTCATGATATTACAATGTTTTTATTACCTCAATTATTTGTATTGATGTGTCTCTCTTTTGGTTAGGAACTCTAACTAAAATATCATTCTAAAATGTTTTAAAGATTTATTATTCTAAATCATTATCATTAATGTCCATGTTTAAAAAATGGTTTTAAGGATTTATTTATATGGACATTAAAGATTTCAAATAAAAATTAATTTTAAATGTTTCAATGTGGTATGGGACCATTTTATTCAAAAATATATTTCAAATGGAATCTAGAAAAATAGAGTGACATTTAAATGGTTTCAAGAAAAAGGGGGATATTTATCTCAATAGTTTGATGATTATTTAATATATGTAAATATCCTTCATTATTCATGATTGAGGTTAATTTGATCTAATAAAATCATCCATATTGAATCAAATGAGTTATTTTTTTCTGTGGATGTGTTATTTTTATACCCTTCTATATTATCGATCTTATTTATAGTCATGGCACAAGACCTTGACTATGTGGTTATGATAGTCTGGCATTATGAATTCCATTATTATGAAAGTGATTGTTGATATTGCATGTGATTATTCGACTAGTATAATATCCATATGAAGAAGTATATGTAATTATTTCATTTTATCTTTTCCGTAGTATGCAGACCTTCATGTTTAAAAGGCCTTTGTTATAGTTATACATTGCCTTAAATGTTTATGATTATTTATGAAAGTATATGCTATATTGGTATCCTTACAGAGCATCTCAGCTCACCCCTTTTATGTTTTATTTTTCCAAAGATGTGAAGATTTATTTTATGAATGACCTACAGGGATATTATGAGGATATGAGTGTGGTCTATGGAGGCATGATGTTGTTGTATTTTTTCACTTAATGATGTAATGTAAACATTATGAATGTATCTAGTGATTCCAAGGATACTAAACTAATCAGTCTTTCGAGAAATTATCTTTTTATTTTATGCCAATGATATTTAATAACACACTGACTCAGGGTAACTGGGGTTGGGGAATTATAGTTGGTATCAGAGGATTTTTAGTACAAACCATGTATACTAGATTTAGATATACCCTAATTAGAGCACATAGCCCGAAGATAGACAATGAGAAATAGTATAGAAGATCTTCTTAAAATTTTGGCATTATAGTGATTTTGTGTGTTTTCCAAGCAATACACCCCAGTATATATTCTAAAAGGTAGAGGCGGCTCTGGCACAGATGTACATAGGGGTAAACCCCAAAAACACCGCTTTGAGCTAAACTCTAACGGGATCTGGTACACGACAACGGTCTTTGCTGCTCTCTTGGTTACGACACTCCTGGGGGATAATTTTAGGATAATTTAAATTTTCATTACAAACCGATTTGATTTATTTTAATACAAGATGAGAGTAAATGACCTTGGTTAATCCTAATGTTTGTCAAATTGAGATTATGGTGACATGATATTCTCTAAATGATTTTATGACTATTGTTAGTCACACAATACATTCTAGTTTTAGTCAATGGATGGATTACAGGGAAGTCATAGTAACTTTGAGAATGATGTAAATGCTGGGAATAGTGGTGGACATGAGAAAAAAATGTAATGTTGATAGGGGAAAAAGATATCATGTTTCTGTCAAATCAGATTTCCAAAAATATGATCAACAACATATATATTAAACAACTCCTTGACTCAACAATAAAAAGAAATGTGATGAATGATAAGTGCTCCAGCAGTGGAGACCATGGAGAAAATAATCCACAATTTCCATCATGCATGAAATGTGGAAGGAGACACCCATGAAAGTGTCTCAATGGAACAATGAAATGATTTATGTGCGTGAAAGAAGGATATAAAGTGAATAATTTTCGAGGAAAGGTGAATAGAACTATGGAAGAAAATAAAAATAGACCCAAGAATTCATTTAGAGTCATTTTATGTAAATGTAGGGGACCTGCCCATTACCAGAGTGAATGCGCTATTTTGTAGGATATTTTCTTGTTAAAAAAACAAGCTATTTGGAAATAAGTGGTTGGAGAAATGTTTCAATTTATAAGTGCTCCTTATTGATGGTATTACTTTGTAATAATTTTCTCTTGTATTTTTAACCCTGAAGTTTTCCATGTGAGAATGTTATTTGAGGAAGACTTATCTTCTCTCTTGTGGATATAGTTATAAATAACAATTTGGTTTTATATTTTCTTTCGGTTTGAGGCAATTAGAAATATTATATTTTGGGATGAAATTTCAAGGTATGAGATAACATTTGTGGTTAAATAATGTTATGATTATTTTGAGGAATGTTTCTAATTTTGGTAATGTTATAAAATATAGTTTTTGAAAATGGACAACACGAAGACCAGGTGACAACCGGTCGCATTGGAAAAAGTTGTGGGAATCAAACCATTAACCAAAGTGCAATTGGGACGTATCACCTACAACTGGACTATGTGATGTCCCTGATTAGTGTGACTAATTATTTCTAGTTAAATGATTTTATTGATCAATAATATGTTTATTTGGAATTTTATGTCTTATCAGATGAATACCGTTAGTATATGAAAATGATTTGGTGATTAAGTGATAAATGTTATTTTGGAAGATGTTCACTTTGTTGGGAACACTATATTCAAAGGAAAATAGAATACTATGGGATTTCATTTGAGGAGTAATAGTGGATTTTTATTAATGTTTTTATTGTGGATTTATAGTGATTTTGGTTATTTATGGAAATGATTATCCTATAATTGAGAATATGTGATTAGGTTAATTACTTTTAAGTATGTCACTTTAATAGTAGATAATGTCATTTGGAGATACAATTTAACATGGAAGACTACATAACCAAATTCTTCTATGTTTTGGGTACCAATTTTTGTTTGTATTATATTCAAGAATTTTAAGGACAATTGTTTATTGAATGCTATTTATTTAACTTTGGGGTATTGTGGGTTTAATTTTAGAAATTAAGATTAATGTTTATTTTTATAATGGAATAACCTTTTGAGGGATCATCAGATCTTATACTAACTATTTTGGATTATGATTAATCCTTAATGAAACTGTAAATATATAATTTATCCATCAAGGTTCATGTGATTCTATAAGATGTTTATTCTAGCACTTCTACTGTGACCAAGTCTTCTAGAATACTCATTGTATAAAAATAAGTTAGTAGTAAAAATTTATTAAAGAATGAATCTTTAATTAAAAAGTAAGTATATCTCTTTATGTTGTTATTAAATATCAGAAATTAATTCCTCATCTTTATGTAATTTAACTTAAAATAAAAAAAATATTGTATGTTTACTTTTCCTACTGGGAATCTAATGACTGTTTGTCCCATCACAAGTTTGTGGTTTTCTTTTTGTTAAATTTCTACTGATCATGTTTTCTATCCGCCTCCATCAGAACATTACACTTAGTTTATCATCTATATCCATGTTTTTTTAAATGGAATCCAAGAATAGGTTATCTCGGGTTACCATTATACTTCTCTTTCTTTCTTTTAATGTGATAGTTTTATTGACTCTTTTTCTGATATGAAACTTTCCATTATATTCACTAATATCAATTTTAAAAATTCAGAGGATGCAAATTATTAAAGGAGGGTAGATTTTAACACTCCAAGCTTCCATGGTACGCTTCTCTTTGAATTTTATAGTAGCGTGTGTTGTACGCAACTTCGACTTCTAACACACACCCCAACCAATCAAACTAGCCATTATAAATAGTAATACCCAATTTTTGAAATTATATGCATTTTATCTTTCAAAATGGACTTCATTTTTTGATTTGGAATATCAAAATTAGCTTAGAGTGAATTTTTGGTACTTTTATGATAACATTCATATTTTTATGAATAGTGAATCTTACTAAATTTTAATTAAACCCAAATTTTTTAATTGAAATAATTAATATTGATAAATTATGTATTTGATTGATTTTTCAGTATAATTAGATTATATTTTTACCATTTAATCCAAATTTGGTTATTAGATATAAATTCACGTTTAAACTGGACATAAGCAAGGGGTAATTTGTTGAAAGTTATTATCTCATAAAAACACACGTTCCATTTTAACAACAATAATTAAATTTAAATTAATTTCGGCCAATTAAATGTTGTGAATTTAGAAAAAAGGATTCCATATTTATAATCAGGAGTTCCAAATTGTGTAAATAGGTAACTGTTATTTTTAGTCATTTTGAATAATTTCTTCGGTAAATATTTTATTTACAGTGGTTAAAGGGGAAATACAATAAATAAGGGTTACCAAAATTATAATATAATAATAATAAATTACCCTAAAACGTTTCCTATTCCTATTGACTACGGATGTGCTATTTTTAGACTCTTTTTCTGATGTGGGAATTTCCATTAAATTCTCATGCCTAATTTTAAAAATTGTGATGAAGAATCTTTGTGAAATAGGGTAGAATGTAACACCCCAATCTTCCATTGTACGGTTCTCTTTAAATTATACAGTAGTGTATGTTTTACGCATCTTCGAGTTCTAACACACACCACAACAAATAAAACTAGCCATTATGAATATTAATACAAATTTTTGAAATTTTATACATTTTTTCATTCAAAATGGACTTCATTTTTGGATATGGATTATCAAAAATAGCTTATGCTGAATTTTTGGTACTTTTTTTATAACATTCATATTTTGATTAATATAGAAAATTACTAAATATTAATTAAAAACAAATTTTTTAATCGAAATAATTAATATTGATAAATTATGAATTTGAGTGATTTTAGGTTATAATTAGATTATATTTTTACCATTTAATACAATTTTGGTCATTGGATATAATTTCACTTTAAAACTGGACATAAGCAAGTGCCAATATTTTGATAGTTATTATCTCTTAAAAACCAGCTTTCGGTATTAACAACGGGAATTAATTTTAAAATAATTACTGCCAATTCAATTATTTGAATTTAGAAAAATGGATTCCATATTTATAATCAGGTTGTCAAAATTGTGTAAATAGGTAACTCTTATTTTTAGACATTTTGAATAATTACATCGGAAAATATTTTATTTTCCGTGGTTAAAGGGTAAATCCGGTAAATAAGGGTAACCAAAATAATATTATAATAATAATAAATTACACTAAAATGTGTCCTAACCATATTTTTTGATACATATCTGACCATGGCCATATTTTGGTCGATTTTGGGACACCATGGATCCACTTGTAAGTAATAATGACACTTTATATTAATTAAGTTAAAGTAAATACTAAAATACCATAAGCATATATCTTTTAGAAAAATAATTTTTACATAAGGTTATATATGTTATATTTTTTACTATAAATATTTATTATAAAGATAAAATGATTTCTTATATATTGGTATTTTATTTATAACTTTTGGACATTTAATAATTAAATTTAATTATGACACAATAATGATGCAATGTTTTCCTTATTAATGAATGAATCAAATAATTTGTATTATAAATGTTAAAATAAATAAAATTTGAACATTTTTATGACATATACGAATTTAATTTATTAATATGACATGTTAATATTTCTTAAATGAATTCTTTTCGAATTAATAAAGTTTATAATACTTTAATCAAAATCAATTATTAAATAGTGTCAAAATTGACATAAAAATGTTTTTAAAACAAATATTATATTGTTAATTCATATTCTATTTCTAAAAATCTATGGCTCATCCAAAGGACCTATATAATGATAGTTTTATAATTAATGGATAACTTCTGTGTCTCTTAGAAGTATATATTATGTCTATTATCCATATAATAAAAAAATACAACGTGACATGGTAAATGTCAAACTATTTAACTACGAGTTAAATAAAATGATAAAGTTAATATAGTGACCCAAACATGTTTAAAATTTGTTGGATGAATGTATTTCAACTCATACCTACCATAGACATTGAATAATCCACTTTTGAGCCATTAAAAACAGAATATAAATTTATTATAAATTAATACATTAATTTTTTCCTAAAGTGCCCCTCCCCCCTTATAAAAGGACACGACTACTATCCAATTCTTCATACCTTCAAAGCCTTTTGGATCAGACAAATTCTGCCAGAATACCCTCTCAACTGTCCTCCCTTAATCCTAGAGGCCTTCCTTTAGTCATAAACCCATCCTATGGAGCCCTTTTGATCAAATCAAAATGAAGAACCCGAAGAATAGGTAATGTTTTCACTACCCTCTTTCAAGTTTATTCCTTCTTCAACATCTTATTTCTTAGTTATTTCCTCTCTAAAGTAATACCTAAAGTATCATCTATATACTTTGATGTTATTATAAATATATTAGAACCATATTCAGTATTATATCCATCCTTTGAATGACATTTCACCATACGTGCATACGTATGACGTACCATCTCCAAGTCGTGGTGTTATTGTTATTCAATATATTAATATATGGATGGATATAATAATGATGTGTAATTCATTTAAATAATAAATATAACATGATAATTATTCTTTATATATGATATACTATCCAATTATATATTATTTTAATATCAATAGAATGATATTGTCGCCCATGCTTACGTATAGACTACCGTCTCCACGAACGTGATGAGATTCAATCCCTATCGTATCCATTAAAAAATAATTTTCATTTGATGGTTGAAAATAATGTTTAATGACTTAATATCATTCTGGATATGAATAATATACAACCTATCCAAAACAAACACAGCTTACATAATAAAGAATATAAAGGAAAACGAATCTGTTAACAACTAAAATGATGATAATTCTAAGATATTATTGACAAATAAATGTTAAAAGATCATATCTGATATCATATTAATGTATATTATTCTTTTATTAAAAATGAAGAATTCATTCACCATTATATATGTGGGTAACCTACCCTCTACCAAGGAAAAATTACAATGTAAGGTGTTTTCTTATCTCACTTTTAATTACTTGAGATTTCCATTGTTCACCACATATTTATTGCATGTGGTGTGTGTACTACCCATGATTGTATTCATCATTTAATATACATTAATTTATGGATATTCACATCATAATTGTATGATTCTTCTTTCTTGGGGGTATGTTTCTTAAGTTACCAATTCAATAAGGGAATTTGAATTTTCAATTTCCACTCATTCGGCTTTACGCATACTTCATAGATTATTTTACTCCAAGACTATGTGTGGAATCACTATTAATTTGATTATGTAATAATTTCCACTCCCCTTTCTGTGGATATAATTTTGATACACAAAATCCCTCTATTGATAAATTCTCATGTCATCGATATGATCTTGATAAGTGTAATTTCTACTCAATCTCGATTTGTTGAGTTAGACATCCAATTCCATGGTGTTGTTTTTACAAGACTATATGTGAATGTACTTTGATTGTTTTACACTGAATATGAAATCATATTGATTGTATTTATATTTTTCACACATAACTATGTCATTGAATTATCCCTAACCTAATGATATGACCTTTATGAGAGATTTCATCTCAATTTACATTCCACTGAGGCTCCTTTGTTGTTATACACCAAATCACTTTTATATGGTGTATATAATGTAATTTCACATAGTATATCAGGAATCCATTTATTCTCAGGATATTTAAATGTTTATATTACCTCAAATATTTTTATTCAAGTGTCTCTCTTTTGGTTAATAACTCTAACTAAAATATAATTTCAAAATGTTTCAAAGATTTATTAGTCTAAATCTATCTCATTAATGTCCATGTTTTAAAAATGGTTTTAAAGATTTATATATATGGACATTAATGTTTTAAAATTAAAATTCCTTTTACAAGTTTCAATGTGATATGGGTCACTTTGATTGAAAAATATATTTTAAATGGCTTCATGAAAAGTAGTGTGACTTTTAAATGTTTTCAAGAAAAAGGGGGATATTTCTCTCAATAGTTTGATGATTATTTTAATATATGTCAATATCCTTCATTATTCACGATTCAAGTTAATCTAATATAATAAAATCTTCTATATAGTATCAAATTAGTTATGTTTGACTCTGGATATGCTATTTTTATACCATTCATGGTTTTTGGTTAAAGAATTGACATTTTGTATGCATGTTTTAATACGAAATTTTATGTTATGATTCAATCTTTTTATATGAGGAATGCATTTGACATAGTAAGTAATTGGTAGAGCCCTCTATAGAACCTCGATGCATCGGTAGGGCTCATTAGAAAAACTAGTGTCTTGGCAAAAGGACTTGACAAAATCTTATTTGTAGTCATGGCACAAGGCCTTGACTATGTGATCCTGACAGTCTAGAATTATGCATTCTATTATTATGAAAGTGGTTATTGATATTGCATGTGATTATTGGACTAGTAGAATATAAATCTGAATAAGTAAATGAAATTATTAAATTTTATCTTTTCCATATTTTGCTGAAGCTCAACTTTAAATGGCATTGTTTTTGTTATACATTGCCTTAAATGTTTATGCTTATTTATTTAAGTTTCTGCTATATTGGTATCCTTACAGAGCGTCTGAGTTCACCCATTTCTGTGTTTTATTTTTCCCATGATGTGAAGATATATTTTATGAATGAAATGTATGGATAGAATGATGATATGAGTGTGGTCCATGGAGAAAATTAGTTGTTGTCGTTTTTCACTTTATGATGTAATGTAAAATTTATGAATGTATCTAGTGATTCCATGGCTACTAAACTAATAGATATTTCAAGACATGATATTTTGTGATCATGCCAATGATATTTAATAATGAACCAACTCTTCGTAACTGGGGTCGGGTCGTTACACAATGACTTTCCTATAAAGTGACATGTTCCAGATGTTCATTTTTTATCTAAATTGAAACCAACAAAATCCAAATCGGTATAACTAATTTGGTCAAATGATTTTTTATAGGGAATAACCCTCCAAAGTTAGTATTATATTAATTTTATTTGAATATTACAACGACAGTAAGAAGGTGTGATTATTTATGATTTTCTCTAAAATGAGCACACATACATACAATAAACATAATATAATTGTGGATACCAATCCAGTATAAAATACTTCCATTCATACAAATATATACTTCATTTGATCCACTTATTTTACATCTTTATCATGATACAATTTAATGGTGGTACAAATAAGAGTGTCAGTAATTTTAGTGATATCCAATCCAAATCATTTTAAATCATATTTAGTTTATTTACTATTATTTAAAATGATACTTCTTTTTATTTTGAAAAATTATAGATCCCTGAAGAAAATTTGTTCTCTAATTAATCACAATTCAATCATATTTTGCATCATTTTAGAAAATTCAATACATAAATAATTTCATGCAGATCAAAATATAATATCATTAAAATATATTTGAAAAAAATAAAATATCATTTCAAATTCATTTTATGAAAAATGTAAGATCATGAATACCGTTGAAGAAACATTAGAATTAATAAATTTGTTGATTCTATCAAACCAAGCTCTTGGGGATTGTTTTATAAGATAAAATTATTTTGTTAGCTTGAAAAAATGATTCAGAGAAAGAGGATTTTTAGAACTATGGGTTGGATCAACCAAAACATCCCCAGATATATACTGATTTTGGAATTCACTTCTACAAACAATTTAATAAAGTATGAAATTCTGATATTCTTCATTAGATATCACTAATCTAATAAATTAATGTATGGATAACTATTTAAATATATATTTTTAGTTTATGACTTCTTCTTAACTATAATTATGTTCTACAAATGTAGACATATTCCATAATATAGTTTCATTTTCATTAACCTTGTTTATATAATCCTATTTAGTGCCTATTGTTAAGGTGTCTATGTGTATATCAACAAGTTCCCATACATTATTTCTATCAAACTTAATAAATTATTCTTGTATATATATCACCAAGAATTCATTAGTTATGGTATTATTTATGTTTTTGGGTTCATGAAGTGACAAAAAGAGTTGATGTTGAACCTAGGTTATTAGATAAAATCTAGTATGCGTTCATTTTTCAAATTATCGTACTATATCATCCCAATGATAATTTTAATCAGTTATAACTGGTCTAGACAAATAAAGGATCATTACATCAATAATTTTATAGACATTGGTTATAAATTGTTAGAATATTGAAATTTTCATGAACATGATGATTTTATACTTTTTTAATAATAGAATCAGATGATTTAGTATTTATTTCAAGATTTTGTAGATCAACCTCAAAATTTTCATAGGTTATCGATTAAAGTGAATTTTTTTCATCAAATTAATAATAAAGTATTCTTCTACACAGTTCGTTTTTTATTATACACTCCATTGGATATACTAGTGATCCAATAACCTATTAACAATCATTTAACACTCGTGATGGAAATTTTTTAAGATTATATATTGTATTAAGAATAAATATCTAAAACCAAACACAGTGTAGTAATTAAACATAGGTTTCCTATAATTCTATAGCTCATATGAGGTTTTATTTTGCATATGTCTATTTAAGACTCTATTGAGTATATAGAATGTTTTATTCACAGCTTCATACCCAAAAAATGGTAGATCATATTAATTTATCATTGTTTGGGTTATCTCTTATAAGGTTTTATTTTTTTATTCCTCATCCACATTCTGTTTGGGTGTATTAAGAGTAGATAAGTTATGAATATGTCCATTTTGTGGGAAAAACCTTAAATTATTAAGTTTCAACCTCATGAATGAGGTCACTTATTATGGTTTTGATTCTTACTCCATGTAAATTTTCTAGAGATACATCATACTTGGACAAATAATAACATTACTCATTTTTGTGAGAAAAAATGATGGTCTACATATACCTCGTAATGTTATCTAATATAATATAGAAATAATCAATCATATTTAATCATGAATCACTAAACGGTCCATACAAATACATGTGAACTAAATCAGGAGTTTGAAATGTGGAAACATCGTTCTTTGGTTTAAAAGATATTTTATGAAATTTTTTATTTTGATAATGATCATAGGCATTATCATTAAAAAACTATATTTTAGGTATATCCTTGAATAATAATTTTCTAATAATCATTCAAATTTATAGAATGATCCAATTAACTACTCTCCTTTTCCAGAAACATGATTGTATAAAAAACGAACTAAAGTCAGATACATTCCAAGAGACTAAATAATCATGATTAATAGTATATACATTTTCATTTATAAAAGTAGTAAATACTAAATAATTATTATAATATAAAAAATTACATACATTAATTAAAAATTTAACATGAATACCATAATCATATAATAGTGAAATCCTATGGAAATTTCATTTATACCATCAATAAAACAATAATTATAAATCGAATCAAAATTTTGGTTACTGATTTTGTAGAGATTCATAATTTTCAATTTTTCCTTATCACCAAAGGTAACATGTCCCCCATAAATTTTTATGGGGTTCATGAAGCTATTGTAGTCCCTTGTATTTTTTGTCAAACCCCTATTATCCAAATACCATAATCTATTATAGGGACACTTCGAACATTTTTCCTATAAAGAAAGTATGAATAAGAAAAGAATTTTCTACCTATATTTGATTCAGTACAGTAATATTAGTAATTATGCCTTTAGGAATTCACATTTCCTTCATGTGTTTTCTGTAAAAAGATTTTAAAAATTTGGAAAAATAAACATTATTAGGTATATAATAATTATATGAAGTTATTGTTTTTCCAGAACTAGAATGTGAATAAAAGTTTTCAATTCATTTCCTCAAAAGGTATTTTTTCCTTGATTTGGATATAATTTTTATTAAAAAAATTATTTTCCAATGTTAATTACCAATTTATATAGTATATTTAGGAGAAAATTTTTTTCCCAGAATTTCTGTTAAGTAATTTTCACCAATTTTTAATTTTTCAATATTCCTCATTAATTTATCATTAGAATGTTTATATTCAGCACTCACATTGATGAGTTGATGATTCGTATCTTTTTCTATAATGAGTTCAGATTAAAAAATAGTTGAAAGAGCTTGTTGTTTCTTAAGATATTTATATTTTTATGTCATTTCAATTAATGTATCCTCAATAATATCTTAGTATTAAAAAAATTTATAATTTATCACATTTTCAAATGTGCCAGGTTCATATTCATCTTAAGAATAATAAGAATTTTGTATAGTAGATTCTATGGTTACCTCAGATGTGTCTTTCATAAAACACAAGTTTGGTTTTACAATACTTTCTTCATGAGATTATTCATATTCACTTCATATGTCCTCAAAATAACACTAGGTATCCTTTATAATGAACATGTATTTTATACCTTTGTAATCATATTTCCTCTTGTACATTAGTTTGGTATAGTCAGACATCACATTTTCTTTTAATTTTCAATCATAGTTAATTATCTCATTCATATTCCTAATTATTTTCCAATCCATTTTGTAGTTAACTTTTTTTCAATATTTCAATATATTATTAGAATTTCTAAAGATATTTTTTTGTATTAATTTATTAATTCGCATGGATATATGAGATATTTCTTCACCACTACCATTTGATGAATCTTCATTACTATAAATTTCATCATGAACGTAAATTTTATCTTTTTTGTTTGGATGTATTGGTTTTGAAATCCAATTACATCATTTTAGGTTCATCATATTCTTCTAAATTAACCATCAACTCTTCTTTATATAAAATAATTTTTTAATTAGTTATTTAACAGGATAAGTACTAATATCACATGATTGTCTTATTGATATCAAGGTTCCTATACATCTTTCGTGAAAACATACGAGTAGCTACATGATTTTTTTCATGGATTAAACTATATTTCCTAGAGATCGAATCATATTTAAAATCTCATTTAACATGATGTACTTTTTAGAAATAGGTCCATTATGATTAATTTTTTATGTTATCATATTTAATAGTATATGTTTTAAGCCTCATTTTATAAACATTAGAAGTTTGTTTATGTGAAACTACTAAAATATCCCAAATTTCAAAGGCTTCTACACATGAAGACGTCCTATTGAATTATTTATCACCTATAGCATAATACCAAGAATTCATAGCATTGTAATTATTATTATAGAATACATTAATAAGGTCATTCAATGTACATCTAACTGTATATAGGATCTTATATTTGTCTATAATTTAAGACCACATTTCGAAACACATGTTTTCTAAATGAATTTTCATTTTAATTATCCACTGAGAATAATTTCTTCCAATTAAATTGGGAGTTCTATAGGTAGAAAAACCATTCTTTATATTTTCCATGTTAATGAATAAAAATAATTTTAATGAACTAAATGTTTTGAACCAACAGAAACATTCATATATTCAAAACACAAAAATAATCATAGATGAAAATAGTTAAAAACATTAAAATATTTGAAACCCAAAATATAATTTACTCTAATACCAAATGGTGGTTAGAGTAAGAAACAAAATAGGGGAGAATTTAGTTCTTATAAATAAATTCTAAATATTTTTTTAAAAGTCACCCAATTTGAAATAAAAAATTTCCTAGTTAACTAAAGGAGTAGTTTATAAATGATTTATTTATTCGAAGAATTTCTTAAAGATTGATTAGATCCCAATTAAAACAATATTAATTATTAAATTAACATTCAAAATTCAAATAGTAATTTAAATTATAATATGAACATTATCATATATAACCTATTATGAAAATTTTAGGTTTTATATTTAAAATGATAGCTAATAGATAAACTAATCATGACATAACATAGATGAATTTAAATAAGAAGTCTGTTCTCAAAAAGATAGTTAAACATATCTTCTTCGAAAACAACCACATCGATGCAGTTTATATACCTAAATATTGATATATACCATATATCGGTGTCAAAAAACATCATACACAACAATCTAGTCCAACCATAACGGTAAAGATAAATTTTGGTAATAATTGTGTATCATCTAATTTTACATAGGAAATATTTTGTGTTCATAGAATATAGATAGACACACACTTCAAACAACATGAAAACAGTACAAATAGAGATAAATTTAGAGAGATGAGAGTTAGAAAACTCTCTGGGAAAGGTAATGAAACATGTGAATCTTTTAATATTTCTTAAAGTGCGCCATGGGTTGAATTTTGGAAAAATAGAGAAAAATGTAGCATTGTGAGAGATTTTGTCCTCTTTTTCTAGTGATATGTTTATTTTGTCATTGAGTTATTATTTTATCATAGTTATTTTCTTCCAAAAAAATTCTTCTCTTGGAGTTCTCATAAGTACATTCTTTTATACATAGAAATCAGATCTTGTGTTTTTCCAAGTCACACGACCTCACAATCTATACAACTTCCTTTTTGACATTTATTTTATTTATACACTACAGTTGACAAAGATCATTATCTCAATCATATCATATACCTCATACCTCATAATACAGTATAAAAAATATTTTAATTATGTCTATAAAAGTTCAATAATTTATCCTCTATCATTAAATTTGATAAATATGATCATTAGAATTAAATTTTAATTTAATAGTATGAAATGACAATCCCTCTGAACGGTGACATGGCATGATGTTGTCTCTGAATGTATTGTTTTATAAGTGCATCTATGAATTCTAACATGGTTTCATGTTGTATTAGAATGGATAGTTTGTTAGATTGTGACTTGTATATTATATTATGAGAAAATAATACCAATGGTAACTCAAACTTATCGAATACTTTTTATTGAGCCTAACGGTAATATAATGCAATAGTGATTCATAAATCGTGAAAATTTAGTGTGGTTATTGACTATGGGTCAAATAATGGTATCTTAACCTTGGTTATATTTCCTCATTTGTGCTGACAATGAGACACATGATAGTGAGACATCTTAATAGTGATTCTACATTAATGATAACTCATACTTAATCGATTTCATCCATCGGTGAGATGTCAAATAGCAAGTCCACCTTACAAGTGATTCATCATTTTTCATCATTTTTAACCTATAAAATGATTTAAAAAACGAACAAAAAATATAATAATTCATGTAAACATGAGTAAACTTTTTTAGACATGATTTAACATGATGAAGCGAGGTTTTTTTGCATTATAACTAGAGGATGCCAAAAATATTTAAGGAAATTGGCATGGAATTTTTGTTTAGACATGAAGGTCATTGACATGGGGAAGATTCTTGAAAATGGAATTGGAAATAAAATTAAACAAGCTAGAATGAATTGATTTGTGGGGAGAAGTAGTGCATAGGGTGGTATTTATAGTGTAAGGGATGTGTGTTTTTAGATTATTTTATTCATTGGTTTTTTATTTTTTCTCAGGAATATGAGTAGTTATAGAATTATCCCTAAAGATATTTAAATAATAAAGTAAGATACAGTATTATGGTTCTTATATCATAGATAACTCTTGTAATAGTGTATTTAACTTAAAATATATATATTGTTTAACTTATCGTATTTCAATATTCATTAAAAAAAGTCAAATATTTCTGAAAATTGCCCAAAATTCCCTCTAACCATTTTTCTTTTGGTAGAGTATAAAAATTGAATCCATTTAATGAAAATATTTTTTTATGTATAATAAATTTAATTTTTACTTTAAATAGTAATTTATTCGATAAATAAAAATTTCAAAATTTTACTGATTTTATATCATTATGAAAGATTATTTAAAGTCTCATAAAATTATTGTAATATCACCAACCCAGAATCCACTAAACTGGTGATTCATTTTGGGTCATCAGATGACATAAAGCACACCTCCACATACTCTAGAGGTTTCCGACTTGCGGAGATGGTCTAATAATCCACTTGGGGAGACTATGCCCTTTTTACCAGAGTAAGCCACAAAAGATCACAATAAGAATAATATAAATATTATGAAAAATCCAATAAAAATACATAATCGAATAGGTCCCAGTACTGTATAAAGACAAATTAAAATCAACAATATAATAGCATACTACTAGTGCAAGTGAATGAACCCCAAAATAAAACAAATGTCCAAAACTCCAAACAGGTCTTGACTCTAAGTTCAGATACTTCCCCATGTATGTCCCGATCCCAGCTCAACTTATTAGTGTAGTTCCTTATCCCTTTTCCAGACCTGCAACTAAGAGATCTACATGGGTACCCAACGGTGGCCCGATTAGGGTGTCAGTTCAATACTTAATAGGCCACCCCCAAAAGTTCTGAAAACTATCGAGTCTAATAGATAGTTTATGCAAGAATAGTGTGAGTGGAACATAAACATTAGACATTTTTAGTTCCATTAGATTACAAGGATCATTTTTTTCATGACAAGAATTTATTCCAATTCCATTTCTTTTGCCATATCCATTACATATCCTATATTGATTACATGTTCTAAGAGGTAGGCATTAATATAATATACACAAGGGTCCAAGGAAACCAATCATAATGCATAAGGAAAACAAATAAAGTCCCTATCTCACTATGGATCCACATATCACATCAAAATATATTTCACACCTTGAATCCTTTTTATGTTTGGAATGAAACTCTTTGGGGAATAGAGCCTCCTTTCCTATCCCTAACCCATGTATTTTTGGGTGGGTTTTAGAGTGTCCGTGTAACTCAGCCCATGGGCATAGAAACTCAAGTCAATTCCAAACTCTACCAAGCCAGGTACAAATGATTATTTTTAAATTCACCACAACCATACAATAACAAAACTAATCATATTCAATTCCATTGGATATCACAACACATAACATCAACAAGGGAGTTATTACTATGCCAAACCCCATTAATATATTTTCCATTTAAAATTCATGTCCATTTAGCCGAATTATCATTTTTTTTCCTTAACCCATTAGGTGTATTCAAAAATCTCTATGACTTATCCAAATTCATCAATGAACATAAATTTACTCATTTATCCTATTTATGAATTCAAAACCATTCACCACTTTATGCTTTTCATGTACATTTCTCAAATCACATAACAAAATCCCATTATTGCATTTAATCATTGAGTTGTACTACCTTATTATCATGTATTAATCCATTCCATATTTTCATCTATTGCAAAATTACCTCCCATTAACATATTCTCCCTTTTCCATTCCATTACCCAATTTAATGACACCATTTAACATGCTCTAATCCCCTTAGTAATTTCAAAAAAAATTCATAAAACAGTCGACCTAATCTCTTCCAACCCAATTTATAATTTCCAACAACTTAGGACTTTATCACCCAAAAAATATTTATCATTATTCCATTTATAACATAATAAACCATTACGATATAGCCCACATGGATTCAACATTATTGTTTGGAAAACCATAGATTAACCCTACCCCACTATAGGTTTTGGTTTTATGGTGCACCCCATGGGTGTGCTAAAAAGTTTAGGTCATCCACAACACAGCCCAAAAAGATCGTGATGGTTTGAATTGGTCACATAGAGACTAAATGTTTTCAAACAGATCATTATAACCATGATCACAAAAAGGGAAAATGAGAACACAAACTTCCATGCACAAATACAAAGTAAATCATTGGGATAATACATATAGACCAACGACCTCAAATCCTTTGATGAATGTACTCTTAATCATGGCCTTGGATTCAGATCCAAGCACCCCTTGATGCCTCAACCAATATCTAATCTAAAAATGTGGGTTTTATGGTTTTTTATGTAGAATAGATCATGATAGAACACATAAACTAATAAGATATGCAAGAGGTTGATTAGGATTACCCGGATCTTTGATTTAAATCCATGAACACTCCAAATGGATAGTAATCATAGGATATTGATCATTGGGAGATCATCGCCCCTATGTCACAGTCCATTGTTTGGAAGGGAGTTGTGGGAGGAAAATTCCTACATGGATATAAAAACTGTCATGGAATTTTTGTAATATTTTCTTATATTTTTGGTCTGCATGGTTTACCCGCACGGTTTTCGAAACCATGCACAAACCCTGTGTGATCCACTCTCTAAAGGCACCCATGACTTTTAGTTTCCTAGGATCCCGCATGGCTTTCCCAAAATGTTTTCAAACCGTGTGAAGGCTGTTATACGAGAATAGATGTTCCACACATTTCACCATCATGGTTTCTCCTAACGGTGTGCAGACTGTGCACCTTTCACTGCATGGCCTTATTTATCTTCACTTCACACCCTGAGATCCCATGGAAATCATGAGCCTTCACATGAACTTCGTGAAACAATTATTTATCCATATGTGAAATCCAAACCAAAACATAATCAAAAAATACAATTAGAAAATCCATGATCTTAAAACCTCCCCACCTTAAAATAGCTTATATCGGAGCAGCCCTTCCAAGCATCACTGTTCTTCTATAAATAATGGTCATTACACTAGGTATGTGTATCCACCCACCATCCAGGTTTCTGTTTTCACATCACAAGGACACCAAAAATGGATCAAGGGAACATACATTCCTCTCAAGACTTCCTCACCACAATCCACAACATGGACTAGAAAAAATAAATCAAGGATTCATCCACGACAACCATTCTCATCACAAGAACTTCATGGAGGATGTTTAGATGAAAATATCCAGCTCAAAATAGAATTAAACTTATCACACAACATCATATCATCAAGGAGGAACCAAACAGTACCTCATCACCTTGATTTTCTACACAACCCATGACCCAAATCATATGGCATCATTTTCGTATATTTTTTAAACTATAATGGTGACAAACCACTATATCACCATATAGAAACACATGATCCTTCCTACCACATTTCTTGAAGATTTCACTCCATAATTGTACAACAAAACACCACCCAAAACTCTCTGATACTCTACCAACTGAACTTGTGGCAAGGCGCACTATTAGGGCTAACTTACCGAGTGGTGACCACTCGAGTCTTTTCAACCTAAAACTCTGGTCACATAATCAACAAACCATTTATCCAGTTTGGTCCTCTCTCCTATTTTCAGTTACTTAGCACCTCCTCCATTGACCAAGGACCAGAAAAACTCAACCCAAAATTCCCATATCCTAAAATGTTCCAACTCACAGAGCACATGCATCCATAGGGAATTATTGTACACTGACATCCAACCACACCGGTGAGACCTTTTGAAATGACATTCATGTACTATCCAGTCGAGGACTAATATCAAAAAGACCTCACACTAGTACAACTTCATTTCAAAAAGCCCCTTTCCTCCAAAAACTAAACCCAAAGGTGGGTCATTCTCACTATACCCATTCAATTTTACCATCTCATGTTAGACCACACCTGAATGGGTTTTCCAAGAACAACCACCTTCCACAAATGGTTTGCTACTCCATTATGACCATCCAAATGTGATTACTGACTTGAAGCCTATCATCATCATTCCACACACCCACTCAATTCATATCTTGTATTCTATTAGAATTCCATAAGCATGGAACTGCCTCCCTCTAGACAGTAATTGGATTCAGCATTGGAATGTCACCACATCACGTGGCCAAGGTTCATTCCACATCATGACATTCGAAAACCACTCAAGGGAAATTACCAGAGTCTAACCCCAATCTTCTTTAGAGTTACATGACCCCAACCACTTTTTCCAAAACCTGTTATCATATCCCACCACATCCTCCTACGAATCAACAATGATCTCTAATCCTTCACTTGGAACCATCCTGAGCTCCAGACCACACATATCTCATTTAACACCAACTCCATTTACAGATTCCTCTCCAAAGAACATGACACACACATCACTGGTTCCAAATTGCAACCCCAGTTCCACTACTTATCTCGATGTTCTCCTCTACGGACCCCAGGACTAACATATCACTCCCCACTTTAATAGTGTCATTATTATTTCTCACCATGAGCGGTTCCAACCATTGCATCTTAAAACAGATCAAAAAATGAACACCTATTGAAGATATTACCATCCTGAATTTTTCCAAAACATGAAATTGAACATCACCCAGTTCCATTTCGGTCTAATGTAGTGGATCTCATTGGGGTTTTGGGATGTGTTGGTTGAGAGATATTTTGTTTTCTTGGAACTGCATTTTGTGTGGGTCGGTTAGGGTTTTTTCCTTCTTCGTTGGGTGTTCTTTGGGCCATCTCTTTTCTGGTTCTTTTTTCGATCCTAGTGGTTTTTGTTTAGGTCACGAATGATGTTTATACTCCAGATGTTTTGGGTCTTTACATGGTTTCTCCTCGACTTCATCATATGTTTTCAATGATTATGTTCTTTCCCGATGACATTTTTCATTGTAATGTGATGATAATTTTCATTTTGTTGTTATGCTCACGATAGCGGGTTTTGTTTTCACTCAGATGCGTCTTTCCATGATAGTGTAGCTAATGATTTTTTTTTATTTTTTTTTGTTTGAAATGATCTCAAAATGGCTGTGAGATTCTTCGTCTTGTGGTTCTTATGGATTTGAAGAGTTATTTTTGGTTTTTCTTTGGTGGAATTTGGATTTCAGAGGCTGCTCTCTCCGGCAAGGATGACTTGGTAGTCTCCAGCGTACTGGTTTGGTGTGTGGTCGACGACGACGACATTGGGATTGTGGCGACTCATTGATCAGAATGGTGACCTGAGGTTATTGGTGTTTCAGGTTCTATTTCAATTTCATTTTTGATTATTGATTTGGATGATGACTCATATAATTTGGAATTTGGTTTGGCGTTGGTGGTTTTGAATTTTGGAATTTGGGGTGTTTGTTTTGGATATCAGGAATGTTCGGTCCCCACTAACACTCAAAGTGACTTTTTAGAAATTATAAAATGGAATCTAGGAAACGTCACCCAGTGCATGTTCCAGACTTCTATGGACAGAACACATGATATTTTTCTTCATTCGGACCATCTCAAAGACCTTACGAAAAACTATAATGGTTGTGCATTCAATCATTATACTGTACTCATTCTGTATATATGAGTGTAAACTCTATGATATCCCTCATTCAAACAAACGTGTCCTTTATCTTGGCATGATCCAGAGAATCTCAATGTACCTACAATGATATCAAGATGTTGGGTAGGCTCGTCATAAGTTGAGGTACGGTAAGAAAATTTGGATGAACACCACAACCAAATTATCTATTTTTTATGTCGAACCATGAGACACTATGACCTGCCACAGATTTCAGGTGTACTTATTGATCCCATTACAGTAATAAAATAAACAGTCTCAGAAAACAACCATAACTCACATTTACCCCATTTCTGGCTTACTTATGTAACAATGTTTCTTGGATAGTCAGTTTCATTATCCCTGAGGCAGCCTCTACCTCACACTTGACAACAAACCCATTCCTACTACAAAGATTAGCCATGTGACTACCCTAACCAAGGTGTCACAATTGAGAGAAATCTTATAACCACACATTCTTCACCCATGTCTTTTCTTCTCATAAAAACTTATTAACCTCCATTAATAATCATAAAACAGGTTAGTCAGGCATCCATAAGATATATACCTTCAAAACAACTTCACCACCTACCACAACACATGGGTGACCTTATGATGGAACCAAGAACAACTATACCATAAGCATTCCCACTTAGACCTCAAGGCCATACATGCACCATGGGGAGCACAGAGTCCCACTCCCAAGCCCAAAACATCTACATGTGTGACGGACACACAAAAGCACTAAAATACCTAGCCAACCTCTCTCATTGTTCACCAAAACCAAGACACCATCATTAAATATCATCATGTACTTCGAACGGTCATGGAACATGAGAGTAACCTCAATAAAATCACTAAACAGTTCCTCACAACCCAAAAACCACACCCTACCAATGGTTCCCTAAGCACCACACCCAATACACGTCATACCTGGAAAGAACTCGCAAACCAAATCCAAATCCTCAAACTAGGGAACACTCACTTCCGAAAACTCACATACAATGGTCAAACTCACAACGCAAAGGATACCCACCTTTGAATCAACCATTTTCATTTTTTAAATTATCGTTCACCCAACACTGTGAAGAATGGAAATTAGGTTTCAACCATAGATGGAAAAGGTTTCATGCAATCACCCTTAAACAACCCATTATTCATACTCTATCCCAAATATCATCATCGCACATTGAACTCCATTCTCCACCATACCAACCATGGTTCATGGTCAACATGGGGGTAACAAATTAACTTAATCACCAGTTATTCATTAAAACCGATTCAAACCCAATTCTTCTTTTACACCAAGATTTCATTCCCTCTTAAGAACATCTCTCATTTCACAACAGGTTAAAATCATAATTTTAACTAATTTACAAATTTCATTAGGCATAATTAGATGACAATTTTACCGTCAATACGCAACCCATATTCCTTTTGACACAAAAACATCCTTTACAACTTATCATAACCAAAAATTTTATCCCATTCACAACATTTCATTACAAATTATGTTATTTAAATATTCATTTTTATTATTTTCATTCACCCACATCCATTACCATTATAAACCATTATAAACCATTATTTTCTTCATATATATCAATGAAATAAAATTCATTCTACTTTATATTCCCCACACACCCATCTCATGTGTGTTCCGATAATGATTCATGCCACTTATATCATTAAGTACCTAAAATGATGCATGAATGCAGAGCCTCAGGTCATTTTATAAATGAGAAAACTATCATAAATCAGTAAAATTACACTAAATGTGTATCAACCAATGGTGAAATATCATTCCATTATAACCACACATATCATGAATAAAAATCCCCACCCTAGGTGACATGGTTTTTCTATCGTACATGGGTTATCTACTCCAAATCACGAGCTCATTACCAAGGCCTGACACATCCTAATATTTTTTCTACCATCCCCAAATAAATATAAGTGAAATGAAATTCTCTAACACAAATTTTTAATGTTCTTGAAAAGGAGGCCACTAAACCGGTAATCCGTGTTGGGGCGTCACATGACCTCAAGAGTGCCTCCCCGTACGCTATAGGTTGCCAACTAGCGGTGAGGGTTTAATAATCCACTTGGAGAGACAATAAAATCATTATTTGAGTAAGTAAAAGAAGATCACAATAAGAATAACATAAATAGTAGTAATCAAACAATAAACATACATAACCAAATAGTTTCTAATAGGGTACAAATAGTAATCAATGAAATCAATGCCATGTCATACAATTAGTGCAAGTGAAGGAAGCCCAAAGTAAAACAAATGGCCAAAACTACAAATATGTATTGACTATATGTTTTGAAACTTTTCCAAGTGAGTCCAAAACCCTACTCAATTTCTTATTGTAGGGCCTCATCTCTCATCCTTACCTACAATGAATAGATCTTCTCGAGTCCCAACAGTGCCCCGAGAAGGGTGTGAGCATAAATGTCACGACCCGTCCTCGGGGCCCGTGCCGTGACTACCCCAAGCCCGCCTCCAATAGGCCAGGGGCTGGCGACTAGCACCAAAGGCATAAATCCTGATAACTGGGAAGGCATTGCCTTTAAAAAAGTAACAAAACACCACAGATTACAAGCGGAAGTAAAACACTAAGTACAAAAAGAAGTGCTGAAAAGTAAATGGGCCAGAATACAAACCCAAAAGGAAGTACAACTACAACTGAACAAAGTACAATAGAAAAAGACAACATCTGGAGGGACAGAAGCGGCTCCTGGGTCCTCCACCTCGGATCCTACCTAAAGGGTAGGTATAGATGGCGCAGCTCCTGGATCGTCCACCACGAATCCTACCTGATGGGTAGGTACAGATAGCCTCCACAGTGCTCTCGTCCGTCAACCTCCTCCGAGTGTCGTCTCGCCATGAAGTCCACCTCCGGACACTGACTTGTCGTGTAGTCCACCTCCGGGTACCTTCCAGTCCTCGAACACTCGGCCTCTGTCAGCACTGCCTGTCGTCTGCAACCAACACAACGAGGTGCATGCATAGCCCATGCAGGGGTGAGTATAACGATACTCAGTAGGGACCCCGAGACCCTAAAGGTCTCACTAAATCCAACAAGGATAACCACAAAGAAGATCTCAACAGATAACCTCTACTTAGGTATATGCCCATACATATACCTAAGTTATCAAGTAACCCATCTCAATCCTGAGGAAACACAAGGATTGAGAAATCAACGGATAACCACTACCCAGGTATATGCCCATACATATAACTAAGTTATCAAGTGACCCATCTCAATCATGAGGTAAACACAAGGTCAAAAGTCTCAGCTCAAACCAGGATTTTCATTATCAAAACCGTAACTGCTGAAGAGCTCCGTCTCTGGAGTGTACAGTGGTCCTGTCATGACTCCGAGGTACTGCTCACTAACCTAAGACTGCTGAGGTACTCCTCCTGTTGAGTACCGCGGGTCTGCGGCCAACTACCGGGCGCTCCGTCCGTTGTGGGTCTGTCGCCAAATACCGGGCGCCCCCACTAATAGCCTACAGAGGTACTCCTCCTATCGAGTACCGCGGGTTTGCGGCCAACTACCGGGCGCTCCGTCCGCCGTGGGTCTGTCGCCAAATACCGGGCGCTCCGTCCACTGGGCTAGTCGACCTACTCCAAGTCGAGTCGGTCAAGCAGTCGTCCGGTCTCAGTCGGCTACACGGTCTCCGTACTCCGCACGCTTGTCTCTGGGAGGGTCCGCTCCACGAGCTACAAGTCGATACTCCAAGTATCTCAAGGTCCCACGAAGAAGTAACTCAAAGGACCGCCTCGTCACAGGGGTCTCAACGCAACAGACGGCGCGTCAATCGGACGCCCGGTCTGTGAGTTATTAGCCTTTTCGTCCCAGGGGCCCGGTTGGTTTCGTGAGCAAAACCAATCCCGGCCGTATCTCAACTGTACCCCGAACTCCCATAGGGTATACTCATAGGGACCGTTACTAAACGTAATCACCAACGCCACTGACAGTTCGTCAAACGGACGTCTGGTTTGAAAGATATCAGCTTTCCCGTTCCAGGGGCCCGGTTAGATTTCGTTGCGATCCAACCCGGCCACTATCGATCCGCATCCAAATCTCAGGCGGACGATGCCCAAAGTTCCGTATCGACAACAGGAACTCAACGTCGCAGACGGCGCGTCAATCGGACGCCCGGTCTGAGAGTTATTGGCTTTTTCGTCCCACACCCACCCTGGGAAACTTCCCAGGAGGTCACCCATCCTAATCACTGCTCTAGGCCAAGCACGCTTAACTACGGAGTTTTAACTACGTAGACTCCCGAAAAGGAAGGTGCACCTTGAGTACAGTATACCGAAACGACCGTCTCGATCCAAAGATCGTGTTGCCGTTGACGGCGCGTCGTTCGGAGGCACGTAGCTCAAGTTACGGGTGTTTGAACGAAAACCGTCTGAAGATGGGGGTCCGGGCCCGGGCCGACCCCCCCGGGATTCGGCCGAACCGGGTCGACCCGAACTGGGTCGACCCGACCCGGTCCGGTCCGGCCAGGGCGCGGCCCGGCCGGTCGGGCCGGTCTGGTCCGGTTCGGCCGAACGGCCGAAGGCCGTGGCATGCGGGGTGCCGCCCCCGTGGCCAGGTGATGCCGCGGTCCACCGAGTGGGGCCGCGTTGAGTCGGGACGCGGCTTCAGCCGCGTCCGAGGGCACCAGACCCACGCGGCCGCGGGTCCGCGGGTGCCGCCGCCGCCGCGCTGAGTCGCGGCGGCCTGTCCGGCGGCGCGCCGGGGCGCCGCCGCTCCCAGCTGCCGGCGCCGCCGCGCCGGCGGCCCGCGCCGTCGGCGAGTTCCGCGGCCCACCGGAATCGCTCCGGTGGTCCGATTTTGTTCCCGCCTATGCCGCTGCTCCTCCCGGGACTCATCCTTCACTGCGGAATCATCAAACATCTGTTGCGGCACGTTCCATCGTCGCCCGTCAAATCCGCACAAAAAGAAGAACGGCGGAGGGTCGTCGGGCCGTGTTCGTTTGACCCGCACCCTCCGCGTTAGAGATAAACAACCGGGAGAAAATTTGTTCAACACATGAACGCATATCCGAAACAATTTTTAATGAAATAAAATTGTTTCATTAACGGGTTCCTCATTTGAACGAAAAAAAACAATTTTAATAAAATAAAATAAAATTGTTCAATTTAAACTGGTTCTCTTTTTTTTTAAGAACATTCACGGGAATAAAGAGGGGTATTTGAAATTATAAAATCCCTACCTCGCCGTCACTGTCGGATGCGAGGTCGTCGCGGAATTGACCGTCGCGGAAGGAGGTGATTGTCACACCGCGGAAGGGCGTCGCGTCGACGATCTCCGAGGACCAAGAACATACGGATTTAATTAATAATAATTAAATCCATGTTGTTGTTGAATTCCAAAAAGAGAAAAAATTTCCTTGAAATTTACGGGTCTTTACATTACTCCCACAACAGGGCTTTACGTCCCCGTAAAGCTTCACCACAAACTTAGGGAAACAAAGCGGTACTGAGCACGCATCTGAGCCTTCCGCCCCCATGTGCTCACCTGGAGGTTCCCGCGCTGCCAAAGGAAGTGCACAAGAGGAATCGACCTTCCTCCTAGGATCCACTCCTGTCGATCCTCGATCCCCACAGGAACCTCCGTATAAGACACTCATCGCCACCGTCTAGCTCCTCATGGTCGATGATATGCGAAGGGGGGTCGAGCACGTATCTCCTCAGTTGGGATACGTTGAAAACGTCGTGCACCTAGTGCAACTGAAGTGTATGGGCCAAGCGGTAAACCACCTCGCCTACCCAGCTGAGGACCTAGAAAGGTCCGTTGAACCTCGGAGATAACTTGCCTCCCAGGCCACATCTCCGTAAACCTCGCCGAGGTGAGACCCGTAAGAAGACGTGGTCGTCATCTTCGAACTCCAGAGGTCTCCATTCCTGTTAGAGCTGAAACCCAAAACGACTGCTGCTATGAGGGTAAGGTTGACCGACTCAAGAGTGATCGGTCGCACCCTCCTATGCAAGAGTTACCCTGCACTGCCTGGGGTTTCCTTTTCCACCGACCAAGGAAAACCCATCCCAACGTTTGCCTAAAACCGTCAATTCGAGTATGAACAGTTATTGCCCATTCCATACTCAAACTAACGTCGTAAGGCCTCGACGCTGCCACCAAGAGATTCCAACCAGAACTCTCGCCTCGAGGGTCTGACCACACCGTCGGCGTAAGTGTGATTATCGAGTCTCCTCCCAAGGTATCTCCAGACGTGAGGGTCAAGTCCACGGCTTACCGGAAACTCTAGGTCTAGAACAAGATTTGTGGAAGCGAGGAATGATTCATATCGACGTCTGTTACTACAGCAGCTAGTAGTGGACATAGACCATCCCTTGAATCATTTCTAGAGCCATTGGGTCACACTCCTTGACCGCATGCAGCCGCACTCTTCCTCCTCCCTCCAGCTCCCTGAGCCTGGCGGGAATAACTAAGGCGGGTGGTTGAAGCATGTTAAGATGTACACCACCTCATGCTGCTCTCCAAGCTTTGCCTCCACGTCTACCGCTTCGCAGACTCATCTCTATTTAAAGCTACCTCTTCTTGAAACATTTAACACGCCCGAGTCTCTAAGACTGGCACTGGTTTCCTGTTTCTTACTGCACTGTGCAGTCTTCATCCGCTCCTGGATGAACTGCAACTCCTTTTCATTTGATCTGGAAGAGCTGCTAAAATTTCTCCTTTTCCAAAAAGAGAAACCCGGTCTCATCCCCTCTCTAGATGAACCACGCCCATTGCCTAATACAGTCAATCCTGGCATGAAGGATGCATTCATGCCATGGATGACGTCGTAAGGCCTCGACGTAACTACTAAGAGATCCAACTGTCACTCTCGCCTCCAAGGGTCGAGTCACACTGTCGGCATCAGTGTGAGGTAACTGGGTCTCCTTCAGTTGAAATCTCGAAAGTGAGGGTCAAGTCAGCAGTTTAACCAGGACCACTCAGTAACATCTCAAAAGAGGACAGGAAGGCAAACATCACAAGATAAGTGTCTTTATTTTATTGCAGCTCATGGTACAAAGACACAAAAACAACATCAACATGGAACTAGAAGTAAAAGAGACGTATCCACTAGTTCCGCTCCTGTCCACCTGCTCCAGGATCTCTACTGCCTTGTCCACTGCTCTACTGTTGCTCAAGCATTCGTCGCTGCCTCTGCCTCGGTGGATCCTCAAAAGCCTATGGATCAACTGTACGAGGAGTCAGACAGTCACATGCCAGGTGCCCCTTTCCACCGCACGAGTAACACAGTCTGCTTCTGGCACGCCTGGCTCTGACCCCACCCCGGGTGCCCCGCACCACCGGTCCTAAAATCCGAGATCTCCCAACTGCTGTTCTGGTCCTCCTAGACCTCTGCATCATCTGTCTACTGCCCACAGATGACTCAGCTTCTGATCGAAAAACACGCGGTAAAGGCATCAGCTCCTGAACATGCTCGGGGTGTAGAGCTACTGGCACAAACTCCACCCTGAAGAAGGTCTCGAAGTCTTCCCATGTGAATTCCATCCCATCGCAAAACTGGAACAAGTGGCTCCACCACCTGCCTGCTGCTGCCTGAAGAAGGCTGGCAGAAAAGGTCACCATGAAGTCCGATGGCGTCCCCAGTAGCCTGAAGACTCCCACCACAGCCTCCATCCAATCCTTAGCCGCATGCGGGTTCGTCTCTCCCCCGAACCTGGGTGGCCTCTGGCGCTGGAACTCATGCAGTGCGCTCAAGTAGCGGGCATCGCCTACTGCTGGGGCTGGTGGCATCGGTGGCCCAACGTATGGTAGTACCGCTGGTGCCTCTGCTGGCGCCTCAACTGCAAGAGGGCCCTGTACCGAAGCCTCTTCACTTGACAGGCTGTCAGCACGCACATCCCTCTGGGCTCTAACTGGTCGTCCGAGAAAAGGAATCCTGAAAGAAACAACGTAACACGGTCAAACGATTATACCTGGTGAGCTGACCTGGTTTGAGCTGTTTTAAGGGGGGAAACATTTTAAAACACACATGCAATCAGTGTTTTCGTGCACAAAGTCGGAAATCAGTTTCCAGGGTCCTGGTGTATGGATACGTCGGCCGCCCGCACCAACACTGGACTCCCTGAACTGAAAACCACACTCGGTACCCTTAACACAATTGCATCATAGAAAGAAAGATCATAGTCTGCGGTAGAACCGACCACCTCTGATACCAATTTGTCACGACCCGTCCTCGGGGCCCGTGCTGTGACTACCCCAAGCCCGCCTCCCATAGGCCAGGGGCTGGCGACTAGCACCAAAGGCGTAAATCCCGATAACTGGGAAGTCATTGCCTTTAAAAAAGTAACAAAACACCACAGAGTACAAGCGGAAGTAAAACACTAAGTACAAAAAGAAGTGCTGAAAAGTAAATGGGCCAGAAAACAAACCCAAAAGGAAGTACAACTACAACTGAACAAAGTACAACAGAAGAAGACAACAGCTGGAGGGACAGAAGCGGCTCCTGGGTCCTCCTCCTCGGATCCTACCTAAAGGGTAGGTACAGATGGCGCAGCTCCTGGATCGTCCACCACGAATCCTACCTGAAGGGTAGGTACAGATAGCCTCCACAGTGCTCTCGTCTGTCAACCTCCTCCGAGTGTCGTCTCGCCATGAAGTCCACCTCCGGACACTGACTTGTCGTGTAGTCCACCTCCGGGTACCTTCCAGTCCTCGAACACTCGGGCTCCGTCCGCACTGCCTGTCGTCTGCAACCAACACAACGAGGTGCGGGCATATCCCGTGCAGGGGTGAGTATAACGATACTCAGTAGGGACCCCGAGACCCTCAAGGTCTCACTAAATCCAACAAGGATAACCACAATGAAGATCTCAACAGATAACCTCTACTTAGGTATATGCCCATACATATACCTAAGTTATCAAGTAACCCATCTCAATCATGAGGAAACACAAGGATTGAGAAATCAACGGATAACCACTACCCAGGTATATGCCCATACATATACCTAAGTTATCAAGTGACCCATCTCAATCATGAGGTAAACACAAGGTCAAAAGTCTCAGCTCAAACCAGGATTTTCATTATCGAAACCGTAACTGCTGAAGAGCTCCGTCTCTGGAGTGTACAGTGGTCCTGTCACGACTCCGAGGTACTGCTCACTAACCTAAGACTGCTGAGGTACTCCTCCTGTCGAGTACCGCGGGTCTGCGGCCAACTACCTGGCGCTCCGTCCGCTGTGGGTCTGTCGCCAAATACCGGGCGCCCCCACTAATAGCCTACAGAGGTACTCCTCCTGTCGAGTACCGCGGGTTTGCGGCCAACTACCGGGCGCTCCGTCCGCCGTGGGTCAGTCGCCAAATACCGGGCGCTCCGTCCACTGGGCTAGTCGACCTACTCCATGTCGAGTCGGTCAAGCAGTCGTCAGGTCTCAGTCGGCTACACGGTCTCCGTACTCCGCACGCTCGTCTCTGGGAGGGTCCGCTCCACGAGCTACAAGTCGATACTCCAAGTATCTCAAGGTCCCACGAAGAAGTAACTCAAAGGACCGCCTCGTCACAGGGGTCTCAACGCAATAGACGGCGCGTCAATCGGACGCCCGGTCTGTGAGTTATTAGCCTTTTCGTCCCAGGGGCCCGGTTGGTTTCGTGAGAAAAACCAATCCCGGCCGTATCTCAACTGTACCCCGAACTCCCATAGGGTATACTCATAGTGACCGTTACTAAACGTAATCACCAACGCCACTGACGGTTCGTCAAACGGACGTCTGGTTTGAAAGATATCAGCTTTTCTGTTCCAGGGGCCCGGTTGGATTTCGTTGCGATCCAACCCGGCCACTATCGATCCGCATCCAAATCTCTGGCGGAGGATGCCCAAAGTTCCGTATCGACAACAGGAACTCAACGTCGCAGACGGCGCGTCAATCGGACGCCCGGTCTGAGAGTTATTGGCTTTTTCATCCCACACCCACCCTGGGAAACTTCCCAGGAGGTCACCCATCCTAATCACTCTTCTAGGCCAAGCACGCTTAACTACGGAGTTTTAACTATGTAGGCTCCATAAAAGGAAGGTGCACCTTGAGTATAGTATACTGAAACGACCGTCTCGATCCAAGGATCGTGTTGCCGTTGACGGCGCGTCGTTCGGAGGCCCGTAGCTCAAGTTAGGGGTGTTTGAACGAAAACCGTCCGAAGACGGGGGTCCGGGCCAGGGCCGACCCGGCCCGACCCCCCCAGGAGTCGGCCGAACCTGGTCGCCCGAACTGGGTCGACCCGACCCGGTCCGACCCGGTCCGGTCCGGCCAGGGCGCGGCCCTGCCGGTTGGGCCGGTCTGGTCCGGTTCAGCCGAACGGCCGAAGGCCGTGGCATGCGGGGTGCCGCCCCCATGGCCAGGTGATGCCGCGGTCCCCCGAGTGGGGCCGCGTTGAGTCGTGACGCGGCTTCAGCCGCGTCTGAGGGCACCGGACCCGCGCGGCCGCGGGTCCGCGGGTGCCGCCGCCGCCGCGCTGAGTCGCGGCGGCCTGTCCGGCGGCGCGCCGGGGCGCCGCCGCTCCCGGCTGCCGGCGCCGCCGCGCCGGCGACCCGCGCCGCCGGCGAGTTCCGCGGCCCACCGGGATCGCTCTGGTGGTCCGATTTTGTTCCCGCCTATGCCGCTGTTCCTCCCGGGACTCATCCTTCACTGCGGAATCATCAGACATCTGTTGCGGCACGTTCCGTCGTCGCCCGTCAAATCCGCACAAAAAGAAGAACGACGGAGGGTCGGCGGGCCGTGTTCGTTTGACCCGCACCCTCCGCGTTAGAGATAAACAACCGGGAGAAAATTTGTTCAACACATGAACGCATATCCGAAACAATTTTTAATGAAATAAAATTGGTTCATTAACGGGTTCCTCATTTGAACGAAAAAAAACAATTTTAATAAAATAAAATAAAATTGTTCAATTTAAACTGGTTCTCTTTTTTTTAAAGAACGTTCACGGGAATAAAGAGGGGTATTTGAAATTATAAAATCCCTACCTCGCCGTCACTGTCGGATGCGAGGTCATCGCGGAATTGACCGTCGCGGAAGGAGGTGATCGTCACACCGTGGAAGGGCGTCGCATCGACAATCTCCGAGGACCAAGAACATACGGATTTAATTAATAATAATTAAATCCATGTTGTTGTTGAATTCCAAAAAGAAAAAAAATTTCCTTGAAATTTACGGGTCTTTACAATAAAAATCAGTACTCCACCACCAAAGGTGTCTTAAATTGATCTAGTCTAATAGATTGTTCATGCAAGTACAAAATCAAAGGTAATTAAACAAGGGATAGTTGGGACCATTAGTTAACAAGATTCATTTATTTCATGATTATCAATTAAGCAAATTCCATTTCATATAACATCTACATCACATAAACCATATTTATTTTTTGTTCCATCGGTTAGGCATAAATAACATCCACACACGGGTCTAAGGAAACCAATCAAAATGAGAATGGTAAACAAGGAACGTATTTATATCACTAAGGATCTAGACATATTATCGACACATTATCCTCACCTCGATTCCTGAATCAGGGTGTAATACCACCATTAGGGGAATAGAGCCTATGTCCCCTACCATAAGCCATGCATTTTGGGATGGAGATTAGTGACTCAGTCTAACTTGACCAATGGGAATAGATCCTCATATTAATACCTCACTCTACCAATCCATTTTCAGATAATTTTTTTAGGTCACCATAATCATACCAGAAAAAAACCAAGAATATTAAATTCCCTTCTATATCAAAACCCATAACATCATTATGGGAATTAATATTATTCCATAACCCATTAATATAATTACCATTTACAGTTCTTGTCCATTTAGCCAAATTACCATTCTCATGCCTTAACCCATAATCTATATTCAACAATCCCAATGGAATATCCAAATTCATCAATGATGATAAATTTACCCATATAGTCCACTTATCATTTCCCATGTATTCACCCATTTATGCATTTCAAGTACATTTTACATATCACATAACACAGTTCCTTTATTATATTCAATCATTTAGGTGTACTACATATTTCTCATATATTAACTCCTTCCACAATCTCAACCATTCCATTATTAAATCTTAATTACACATTCCAAATTTCCTATTCCATTACCCAATTGAATGTTCACAATTTAGCAAGAACTAATCCCCTTAGGAATTTATAACAAAATTCATGAAACAATTGAAAAAATATCTTTCATCCCAATTACAGATTTTTTAATCCTTAAGCCTCTATCTCACAAGAAAAATTTATCATTATTCAATTTAAAAAATAATCATCCACTATGAAAGACTCTACATGGATTCCACATTATTGTTCGGAAACCAATCTCTTAACCCTACCCCACTCTAGGACTGGGTTTTCCAGCGTACCCGATGGGTGGCCCTAAAAGGGTCAAGTTATCCTCAAAACATATCATGGGGATCATGAGGGTTTCAATTGCTCACTTAGACACCCCATTTTATCCAATACTTCAATATAACCGTGAACCAAAAATGGAAAAACATTAAAACCAACTTTCACACACAAATCCAACATAGAACTATAGTATAATAATTTTAAACCACTAACCATGAATATGTTGATTATTACAATCTTAATTGTGCCTTTGGTTCCTAATTAATGAACCGCATGAAACCTCATCCTAGATCTCATCCGAATATAGGTGTTTTAGCTTTTCAGATGGAGAAGAGAGGCAGATAAAAACCCTAAACTAAAAAGAGAAGCAAGAGTATGACTAGGCTTACCCTAATCTTGTATTCTCATCCAAAGACACTATAAACAGACAAGAATTTAAGGATATTGATCCTTGTGAGATCTTGTTCCAATCAGTTCAGTCTTAGGGTTGCAAGATAGGAGGTGGAAACTCCCAAATGGGATAAAAAATCACACTGTTTTATTTTTTTTGTTTTTCCATCAATTTTGGGCCGCAAGGTTTAACAGCAGATTTTCTCAAACCCTGGACAAGCCATGTGTGAGCCACTTTCTGAGGCACCCTTGTTGCATGCATTCCACAGTCCCCACGTGGTTTTCCACAACTATGCTCCGACCATGAAAAGGCTACTATCCGATGAATTATGGTCTGCATGGTACACCCACACAGTTTGTCCTAACTATTTGTAGATTTTAATCCTTGCACTACGTGGCCTTATTTCTTTTCTCTCCACACCCCGACCCCATGGCACTCTGACCCTTCACATTAACTTCGGGAAACAAATATTTATCCAAAAGAACGACCCAAATCCAAAAATAAAAAATAAAAATACCCTAATAATATCAAGGATCATAAAATTATATTATAATCATTAGAAATAAATATTAATTCATTTATATATTTTATGAAAACATATTTTAAATTGATACATTATATTAAATATAAAATTTTAGATAAAAAATTTTATTCACAAAAATATCAATACCATATTTATCATTTTCAATTTATTTATATACTTATTTAATTATATTAATATATCCCATTTTAAATTATAAGATAAATAAATTTTATTTATAATCTCATTGGTGAGGTTACTACTCTATTAGATTAGATTTCATAATTTCCTCAAATACCACATATTTCATTATACATTTATAATGAATTTAACTATTGAATTATATAAGGGAAGAATATTATTTTATTATTCCATTGGAAATTAAATTCTCCTCGCATTCTACTAATTGAGTGATCAATATTTTTATTTACTTATTAAATAAGTGAGTATACCATAGTTATATATAATTTTCATATTCACATGTCTCTTATTCAACCATGTGGTTGCTCCAAAAAACAGTTACAAGGTGAATTACCTTACTCTATAGTACTTTCTCTCTAATATCAGTATTCTGAGCAAGCTTCTCTTCATAAGAATGGTGATTTTCCTCCTTAACAACTTCTTGGATCAAAACATCAGATGAATCTGGAACCTACATTCTCAACTTCTAAAATGAAAAAAATTTTGTAACTGAGATTAAATCATATGTAAATATACTTGACAAAAAATGTGACCAACATTTTCTAGGATTTCATAACATACAATGAATCATGGACATAACATTAAATTCTTAAAAAATGCAGAACACTTTTCCTTGATGAGATTCTATGGGAATCATCATCACCAACCTCAAATGAATGCTATTTCTTCTTATTATCTACATAACTTATATTCCTACATTGTTTTTTCCACATATGTTGCTGGATCAACTGTACTTTATCTTCACCTTCCTTTACTAATTCTGGTCCCATCACCATCCTTTCCATAATTTCATCCGAAAATGATGTAGTTCAGAAATTGATTATATATAATGCCTAAAAAAGTTCTATTTTTATACTAAATGAAAAAAATTATTATAAGAAAACAGAACTAATGAATTTGATAATGAAAACATCCTAGAAAAATATTGATCATGATCAAAACATATCCATCAATGTCTGAAATTTTCATTTTGGGTATTCATAAGATTATGGATGAAAGATTGATAGGGAATTTAATTTTGATTCGAATAACTCTTGATGGCCTTTCCAAAAGTTATAAGTTAACATGCAATCATAATCAGATAGAATGCATAGTAAAAAATTCATGTAACTTAACTATCTTCTTTAGATACAATCAATAAATTTGATTTAGATATAGGTTGTCTCGAATAGGAATAAAATGATACGATTTATTTAAAAATCAACAACAACACAAGTTTCATTATTTCCTGGATAATCCATGAGTAGTCCCACCATGTACTCCATTGATATAATTTATCATTTCAATTGTATAACTAATAAAAGACTAAATATCCACTTTGATATCGTCCACTCTACATTAATGTGTTGTCACTTCAATAATTTCATGGCAAAATAAACAATATCTAATTTCATTACGTCCCACAGGTAATACTCCCAAAAATCATTGTACATCGTATTAATTCCATTACAAACTCAAAAAGGGGAACAATGGGCTTCACATAATCACTATTTGTTCAACATTGAATCATAAGTAACATATAATATCTTCCAAAACCAAGAAATAGAATCTTTATCAAGGTTGAATTATTTCAAATAACACTTCATATCCAAATAAAACTTTTTCTATAACTCATGGTCTTCATTCTAAATTTTCTTAATTTTTTCTCATAGAGATGACTACATTGACACATAAAAAATAGTGGAATTTCAGACACTAACAACATCAAAGGTAAAGAAGCATGAAATAAATTTTCAAGGGGTTTTATTCAAAAAATCTAATGGTTAATGAGGCATGATGTTTTCAACTTGTTTCATTATCAACTCTATTTTATTTTACAAGATATTAATATATCATGCAATCATAATACATGATTAGTTCCAGCCAAATTCACTATGCCATGATCAATTAATTTGGAGTTAATATATATATCAAACTTTTGTGATCTATATAAAAATAAAATTTTAAAAAATACAAATGATACTACAAAATATTTGATGAAAAAATAATAGCATCTAATTTGAAATCATTTTTAGGGTAATTTTTCCCATCATATTTCTACTGATGTGAAGAATAATAAAGTACCTAATAATTTTTCATTAGGACCCAACCATGTCCTTTCAATAAAGCATCACTATAGATAAAAAATTCATCATTTCGAGATTGTAGGGCCAAAAATAGAGCATTCACCAATCATCATTTATATTAAAAAATGGATTCATTCATCAAGATAAATTTAACTCGTTTTGAATTTAATTTTTTCATTGGGAGAGATTTTTGGGAAATTGATTAAGAAAACTCATGTTATATCCAATCAAACCATTAAAATAAAATATAATGCTTACATTTATTAGTCATAGACATTGTTTAAAATATTACATTTTAGCATGACAATCTATTATCCCAAAAATAGAAAACAAATCCCATTGAAAGATGGTTTTTGCAACAATCACTACTAGAAAAACAGCTATTTGCGACGGGGGATTTGCGACGGGATCCCGTCGCAAATGGCTTGTTGCGACGGGGGCCCCTCGCAAATAGCACGTTTCTCAAAACGCCGTCGCAACTACACTTATTTGCGACGGGCCCGTCGCTAAAGCCTTTTTTTGCGACGGTCATTCTCCCCGTCGCAAATAGTATTCCGTATTTTTGTAAAAAAACTTTTAAAATAGTTTTTGTGACGGGACCTGTCGCAAATACCTTTTGCGACGGTGCCGTCGCAAAAACTATTTTTTTTAAAAAATAAAAAACTACTAATAATACTAGTATTTGCGACGGCCATAGTATCCCGTCGCAAATACTATTTTAAGAAAAAAATAAAAAACTATTATTAATACTAGTATTTGCGATGGGCATAGTATCCCGTCACAAATACTATAAAAAAAATTATTATTAATAAATTAATTTTATTAATATAATAATAGAATTATAATTCACTAATAAAAATAATAAGTTATTAATAAATTATTTTAATTAATATGATAATAATAGAATTATAATTCAAAAATAAAAAATAATAGAATATTAATAAATGATTTAATTAATATAATTAATATGATAATAATAGAATTATAATTCAAAAATAAAAAATAATAGAATATTAATAAATGATTTATTTAATATAATAATATTAGAATTATAATTCATAAATAAAAAAAAATATTAATAAGTTATTTTAATTAATATAAAAATAATAGAATTATTTTACATTAAAATATTAAAATAATTCAAGTATTACAAAAAATATAATTAAATTATAATATTATAAAATTATAATATATATATAAATTTTAATATTATAAAATATAAATAATATTATTATTCATATTAATATTGTTATTTAAAAATATAATATTACTAATATTTTATAATGAGACAGAAACTACGAATAGAAAAAAAATATTTTGATTTCACAAATTTTATAACATAAATACAATCTCTAATCTGAAGGAGGGAGGAGGTGGGTGATCTGCAGATAGTGGTGGAGGAAACTCCATCCCAAAAGCATGAGTGAGTCTGCGCATGTACTCCATCTGCTCCTGATGCTGTTGCTGCCACCGACTCGCCTGCTCCTCGTACAGCTGCTGTTGGCGTCGACGCTCCTCCTCATGCTGCTGACGCATCTGCTCCTGCTCCTGTCGGAGAATCTCTATATGTGCAGTCTGAGATCGCAACTGATCCTCATACTGTGTAGTAGAAGAAGATGCACGAGCTCCTCTCGAGCTGGACGCCGACATCGCAACACTGCCATAATAATCTCCGGGAGTCAGTCGAGAGCCGATACCAACTACCTGGCCCTTCTCGAAGGCATACTGGGTGGCCTGCATCCATGCCGCATCATCAAACTGATGGGCAGTGGTCTGATTTAATGAGTCGGCCTGACTCTCAGGTCGGGCCTATGACGCTGCGGCCTCATATGACTCCTATAGTTGCAATTTAAAATTAAAATTGTGAATATATTATATGCATTTAATTTTTAAACTTGAAAACAAATAATACTGACCACGATGTGATGCTGACGATCACCTCTGAGCTCCCAAGTAGCAGGATCACTATACATCCTCCGATATACGTCGTACTCTGTAATATCGGGGTGCTCGACAGCCTATAAGAATAAAAAATAAACTGTTAATATTTACAGTTATATAAAATATTTATAAATAATGTACGTACCAGATGCTGTCTATGAGTACTGAAAGAACGACTCCCATCTCGATGAGTCACCTCCTGTCTCCCCCGATTCTGCCTCCCCACCGATGATCTCCTCTGAAAGGAACCACTCAACCAGTGCGCACATAATCCATCCCATACATGGGATGAAATATACTCTGGTCGGTGTGCTCTACATGACTCGTCAAAATCTGACACTCCTACTTTCTTCATCGCAGCTTTTCTTAAATTGTGCAAAAACTGACGAAGGCGATCATGCATGGGCACCTCCCATGCCTCGTGGATGGTGTCACACATGGTATCCTCGATCAGATACCATAAAACCTACAAATAAATCAAAATATCAAGTTAGAAATGAAATAATTTTCAAAATAAAAATTATTTATTTACGTACGTACCAACCAATGGCCGAACATGGCCTGCTGCACATCAATGGGAATCTGCTCCCATGTGGTCCACGGCTGAGAGAAATAGTTGCGCAAAATAGCGCTGCCCTGTTCGACTGCTATATGCGGAAAACTGAAAAAATAATAAACATTTATTATGTGAATAGATTAATGAAATCTTAGTCAAATTCACAGGTTATCACACAGGTTATCACACCTCAGTGTGCGTGGATCAAAGCCAAGATGTGGACGTCGCTCGGGGACGGGGTCAGGAATCATCAATCGTGGAAGACCGCGCCCCCTCCGCGTACTCCCTGGAGTGCCTGCAGGCTGAGGGTCATCTGTCAGCATCTCATCCGCATCGAAAGTCAGGTCAGCATCCGCCAACTCACGAAATGTGGTGTCGTCCATCTGAAACAGAAAATATTAATGTTAGAAAATAATTGATAATTACTATTATATATACATATATACATATTATGATTGTATATAAATACCATGGAATGCTATTAGTGTTCATCTTCATCATCATCTTCATATATGTCAATGTCATCTTCATATTCCTCCTCAACATCATCGATATCCATTCGAGTTACAGTTGCTTCATCTCTTACCATTTCAAATTCATATGTGACATCATTAACATCATCGTCATCACCGACTCTTAAATGTGGGGTGTCGTCATCGATACTCATGTTTCTTTGTAAAAAAAGATTGATTTTGAGTACTCTCTTGAAAAACTTCAATTCTTTGCACATCAGTGAAAGCAACTTCACTTTGACTAAACTGATTGTCTCGAATTTTGATTTTTATTACACTCCACCAATCAGTCAATTCTCTTGATGTTGCACAGTACTTCGCGTAATAAACATGATATGCCTGTTGAGCCAATAAGAATGGTTCATTTACTGCAAGAACACTTTTACATTTAATATCGATGATTCCATGAGTCGGATGAACACGCACGCCTCCCTCTGTATCCAACCACCGACATTTGAACATGGTTATGTAATGTTGTCCAAGATAACAGAGTTCAATGATTTCATCAAGTATGCCATAAAAGTCAACTTCCTTTTCTCGATGATGAGATCCTCTCAAGCTAACTCCCCTGTTCATTGTTTTTTTCGATTCCCCATATGCATGTGTGTGGAATCGAAATCCATTCACCACATATGCATTATAAGTTTTAACAAGTTTGGAAGGTGGGTTACTCAATACACACAGTCATTTGTCAATTTTATCAGCATATCGAGACACCTGAAAATTTGTGAAATAATTATCAATATAGTAAACTATACATTGAATGAGTTGCTAAAAGATAAAGAATTTATGTTACCAGTTTTTGAAACCACTGAGAAATTTTTTTCAGTCGACGTTCTTCGAGAGCAGCTGCTGTAATTTGTGGAATTTGTTTCTTGATATGATTATCATACAACCTATAAAAACCAAAGTTATTTACTGTAACATATATGATAGAATAAGTGATATAAACACTTACAGTACAATTGATGTCATCTCTTCACAGTTGAGCAGAATATAGGTTTGAGCTCTCTGATGATCATCATCTGAAAGCCAGCGTTCATAAACTCCACCAAAACCAAGCTTTGACTAGTTGAAAACAGATAATTGATTATCGATTTCATCAATATTCCTCTCATTCCGTCCCATTCGGTTGTTTTTTGAAGGATACTCAGATTCAAAATAATGGGAGCAGAAAAAAGATATTTCCTCTTGCAAATAAGCTTCTGCAATAGATCCTTCAATAGATGCTTTGTTACGTACTTTTCTTTTCAATTTTTGCATGCATCTTTCAAATGGGTACATCCATCGAAACTGTACCGGACCTCCACATTTGGCTTCATATGGAAAATGTAACATCAAATGTTCCATTGAGTCGAAGAAAGACGACAGAAATATTTTTTCCAGTTTACATATAATTACAACAACATCTTTTTCATGTTTTCCTAGATCATCATAATCTGCCGTTGCCACACAAATTTCCTGAAAAAAAGAGACATGTCAGTTATGGAATCCCAAATCACAGAATTCAACAGACCTCTTAATCCAATGGGTAGAAGTCTCTCCATTATAACATGACAATCATGACTTTTTAATCCAGTAGTATGACCATTCTTTACACGTCTACACAAATTGGAAGCACAGCCATCTGGAAGTCTCAAATCTGCAATCCACTGACAAAATAATAAACGGTTTTCTTTAGACAATGTATAAGCTGTTTTGGTTTCAGTAAGCTTTCTGTTCTGACATTCTCAAAGAATTCCAATTCTGGATGCCTGCAAATTTGGGCAAGATCTAAATGTGCATTTACATTGTCTTTTCTCTTTCCTGGCGTATCCAAAACTGTATGAAACAAATTATCAAAACAGTTCTTCTCAATATGTATGACATCCAACATGTGGCGGACCAACAAATCAGACCAATATGGCAAATCCCAAAATATGCCACTTTTAATCCAATTGTGTTCTTTCCCAAATCTAGAAACTTTCTGTTGGTTTATTGTGGGACCAAAAGGGATGGGAGGTAATGAAAATACAACTGATTTTAACTTCGCACCTGATAGCATTTTTGGAGGTCCATCCATTTCAACTGTTCCTTTTCTGAAATGAGATCTGTTTCTGCGAAGAGGATGATCAGCTGGAAGAAATCTGCGATGACTTTCAAAATAACAAGGTTTCTTTCCATGAATGAGAATAAATGATTTGTTCTCTCCCATACAGTAAGGACATGATTTCTGACCATGTGTACTCCAGCCAGATAACATCACATAAGCCGGGAAGTCACTTATTGTCCACATCAATGCTGCTCTCAGTATGAAATTCTGTTTCGTTGCAACATCATATGTACTGACACCAGTACTCCACAATAAATTTAATTAATCAATCAATGGCTTCAAATAAACATTAATATTTTTCTTCAGATGTCCTAGAATTAGTAAAGTCCAAAAGATATATGGCTCCTTCATCAACATCCGTGGAGGTAAATTGTACGGAGTTAAAAAAATAGGCCAACATGAATATTGACTACCATAAGATCCAAACGGACAGAAACCATCAGTGGAAAGGCCCAGTCGAACATTTTTATCTTCTAAAGCAAAGGATGGATGCACTCTATCAAAATGTTTCCATGAATCACCATCGGCTGGATGATTCAAGCTTTTATCAGTTGAAATATTCTCTTTATGCCATGACTTCATTGTCGTTGTATTCTTAGACATGAATAAACGCTGAAGTCTGGATGTAAGTGGAAAATATCTCAACTGTTTTACAGGAATCAAACCAGACTTCCCGTGTTGTCCTTCTTTATATCTCAGTTGCCCACATATGGGATAACTATCCAACGACTCATTTTCCCCAGAATATAAAATGCAGTCATTTGAACATGCATGAATCTTCTGACAAGTAAGTCCCAAATTTCGACCCAGCCTCTTACTTTCATAGTAATTTGCAGGTAAAACATTTCCTTCGGGTAACAGTGTTTTCAGCAAAGAAAATATCTGGTCAAAACAGGTGTTTGACATTCCATTATCTGATTTGACAGCCATAAATTTTGCAACTGCTTCTAATTTGCTCATCTTGCAGCCATGATATAATGCATCCTCAGCAGACATCACCAACTCATAAAATTTAGACGGTACCAACTCAGGATTTGAAGCTATATCATCCGGAGTTTCTCTATATTGAACAGATGAACCTGCAACATCATGTACTAAATCTTGAAACTGGGATGGATCCGGAATCAAGTTGGTATCACCTGCTCTGGAAATACGTTCACCGTGATGATACCAAAAAACATAATCTGCTTGAAAACCAAAACGCAAGAGATTTTCCCCCACTTGGTCAAACGTGTCAAACGTTCTCAATGCACATTTTCTACAACGGCATTTTATTTTTCCTTCTGAAACAAATTCTGGATTTGATGTCGCAAATGATAAAAAAATCTCCACACCCTCTATATATACTGGATTTAAACCAGAACCATTTGGATTTCTACGTTGATTTATCCATATGCGGTCATCTAATAATGACTGTTGACGACCTCGTTGTTCCATATTTTTTTTAAAAATATAAAAGCATTAATGATTTTGAATAATTTGTTAGAAAAAACACTCAAGCAAGGATTGAATATATTGAGAATAAAGCAAAACATGTTACAAATATTGATAATTTTAATATTATATTGATTTTTTATTTTTTTTAATAATACTAATATAATTTTTTCATAAATATTAATTATATAATAATAACATTATTACATTATTAGTATATTTTATTATTAATATTAGAATAATATAATTTTCTATATTATATACAATTTTCCTTTCATCTATGTGTTTAACATTCTTTCTCCACATGTAATATTGACATTCACTTTCACCTCTCCATTAGCGAGTAGGTTGATAATTTTGAAAAAGAATGCCAATATTACATGTGGAGACAGAAAACACACAGAAAAAAAGAGAATTGTATATAATATGGAAAATTAGATTATTTTAATATTAATAATAAAATATACAAATAATGTAATAATGTAATTATTCCTAATTATTACTAATTATTGGTAATTATTGATAATTATTACTAATTATTGGTAATTATTGTTAATTATTACTAATTATTGTTAATTATAACTAATTATTACTAATTGTTGGTAATTATTGGTAATTCTTGGTAATTATTGGTAATTATTGGTAATTATTGGTAATTAATACTAATTATTGGTAATTAATACTAATTATTGGTAATTAATAACAATTATTACTAATTATTGGTAATTATTACTAATTATTGGTAATTAATACTAATTATTCCTAATTAATACTAATTTTTCATAATTAATACTAATTATTCCTAATTATTCCTAATTATTACTAATTATTACTAATTATTACTAATTATTACTAATTATTTGTAATTATTACTAATTATTGGTAATTATTACTAATTATTGGTAATTATTACTAATTATTGGTAATTATTGCTAATTATTCATAATTATTGCTAATTATTACTAATTATTTCTAATTATTACTAATTATTACTAATTATTCCTAATTATTACTAATTATTCCTAATTAGTACTAATTATTCCTAATTATTGCTAATTATTACTAATTATTGCTAATTATTACTAATTATTGCTAATTATTAGTAATTATTGCTAATTATTACTAATTATTTCTAATTATTAGTAATTAATACTAATTATTGGTAATTAATACTAATTATTGGTAATTAATACTAATTATTGGTAATTAATAATAATTATTACTAATTATTGGTAATTATTACTATTTATTCTTAATTAATACTAATTATTCCTAATTAATACTAATTATTCCTAATTAATACTAATTATTCCTAATTATTACTAATTATTACTAATTATTGGTAATTATTGGTAATTATTACTAATTATTGGTAATTATTGCTAATTATTGGTAATTATTGCTAATTATTGGTAATTATTGCTAATTATTGGTAATTATTGCTATTTATTGCTAATTATTGCTAATTATTGCTAATTATTGCTAATTATTGCTAATTATTGGTAATTATTGCTAATTATTGGTAATTATTGCTAATTATTGGTAATTATTGGTAATGATTACTAATTATTGCTAATTATTACTAATTATTGCTATTTATTACTAATTATTGCTAATTATTGCTAATTATAGGCAGTTATTGCTAATTATTGGCAGTTATTGCTAATTATTGGCAGTTATTGCTAATTATTGGCAGTTGTTGGTAATTATTGGCAGTTATTGGTAATTATTGGCAATTATTGGTAATTATTGCTAATTATTGTTAATTATTGCTAATTATTGGTAATTATTGCTAATTATTATTAATTATTGGTAATTATTACTAATTATTAATAATTATTGGTAATTAATACTAATTATTGGTAATTAATACTAATTATTGGTAATTAATACTAATTATTGGTAATTAATACTAATTATTGGTAATTATTACTAATTATTGGTAATTATTACTAATTATTGGTAATTATTACTAATTATTGGTAATTAATACTAATTATTGGTAATTATTACTAATTATTGGTAATTATTACTAATTATTGGTAATTATTAATAATTATTGGTAATTATTACTAATTATTGGTAATTTTTCCTAATTTTTCCTAATTTTTCCTAATTTTTCCTAATTTTTCTAAATTTTTGGTATTTATTAATAATTATTGCTAATTATTGCTAATTATTGCTAATTATTGCTAATTATTGTTAATTATTGGTAATTATTGGTAATTATTGGTAATTATTGGTAATTATTGGTAATTATTGGTAATTATTGGTAATTATTGGTAATTATTCCTAATTATTCCTAATTATTCCTAATTATTCCTAATTATTCCTAATTATTCCTAATTATTCCTAATTATTCCTAATTATTCCTAATTATTCCTAATTATTCCTAATTATTCCTAATTATTCCTAATTATTCCTAATTATTCCTAATTATTCCTAATTAGTACTAATTATTACTAATTATTACTAATTATTACTAATTATTATTAATTATTACTAATTATTCCTAATTATTACTAATTATTCCTAATTATTCCTAATTATTATTAATTATTGGTAATTATTGGTAATTATTACTAATTATTGTTAATTATTGGTAATTATTCCAAATTATTGGTAATTATTACTAATTATTGGTAATTATTACTACTTATTGGTAATTATTACTAATTATTTGTAATTATTACTAATTATTGATTATTATTACTAATTATTACTAATTATTGGTAATTATTACTAATTATTACTAATTATTCTTAATTATTGATAATTATTGATAAGTGTTCCTAATTATTAGTAATTAAATGAATAATTATCAATAATTAGAAATAATTACCAATAATTACAAATAATAACATTATTAATATATTTTATTATTAATATTAAAATAATATAATTTTCTAATTTATATACAATTCTCCTTTCATCTGTGCGTTTTCTATCTCCACATACAAATAATATATGTGAAGACAGCAAACACACAGATGAAAAAAGAATTGTATATATATATATAATTATATTATTTTAATATTAATAAGAAAATAAACTAATAATTTAATAATGTTATTATTCCAAATTATTGGTATTTATTACTAATTATTAATATTTATTCTTAATTATTAAAAATTATTACTAATTATTCCTAATTACCATTACCTATAAACAATACTAATAATTTAAATTTATTAAGTAATAAAACAATGTAAACATAATTAAATTACAACTAATTAATATTAATTGAAACTAATAAAAAATTAAAAATAAATAAAAAATTAAAATGAACATAAATACCTTGAAAATTGATCTGCTCTGATCGTTCTTCAAAACTTTAATATCAGCTCCGGAGAAAAAAATTAAACTGGAGAAAAACTGAACTCTAGAAATATAATTTTTAGAGAAGGAGAAGATAAGGAATGAGAATGAAATGAAAAAAACGGATGGGGTTATTTATAGGTTAGATTATTTGCGACGGGCCCATTTGCGACGGGTATCCCGTCGCAAATAGTATTTTTTGCGACGGTGCCCGTCGCAAATACCTTAGCCAACATTTCTTACGGTCAACCAGTAAATAGTTATTTGTGACGGGTCCCGTCGCAAATAACCACCTGCCGACATACTTTTTGCGACGGGGGAATATTCTCGTCGCAAATACCTTTTACCGCCGCCGATTATTTGCGATGGGAATATTCCCACGTCGCAAATAAGTTTCCCGCGATTTGGCGCGCAAACCGCGCCAGTCCTTTTGCGACGGGGAAAGCTGTCCCGTCGCAAAAGGCTACTTATTTGCGACGGGCAAATAACCCCGTCACAGATATGTTTTTCACGGGACTATTTGCGACGGGAATAAATCCCGTCGCAAATAACCCGTCGCAAATGCCCTTTTTTCCCGTAGTGAATAATTCACACATTCTAAATTCTCTATAAAATTTATTTTATTTTAATGTTTTTAAAAAACACTTAGTTGTATTTCATGTTCTGTTTTAATTTTATAGTATAACAGGATGTCATTAATAAACACAACCACAATATTAAACAAGGACCCATGAAATATTCCATTCATAATATTCATTAATACATCAGGTTTATTTTTTAACCAAAACAACATTATTAAAAATTCATAAGGAACATATATAGTACAAAACAGATCCTTTGGAATATAAAAATCCTTTACATTCAACTCATTGTACCCTGAACTCAAGTCAAAAATAAAAAATTAATGTGATCCAAAAATATGTTCAAACAAATAATCTATATGATTCAGTGGATACTTGTTCATAATAGTGATACTATTCCATGTTCAATAATCAATGAAAATTATCATTGAATGATCTTTCTTGTTAACAAATAGGACAGAAGAACCCCTTGGTGAAAGGAATGTTCTTATTCATCATTTATCTAATAATTCCTATAATTTATTTCTTAATTCTAGATATTATACTCGATCTTTATGATTAGGGGGATTTGAAATTGGTTTAACATCACAATCTAACTTAATAGTAAACTCAACCTCTCGATCATGAATAACCTCAAGAAAATAACCATGAAAGATTTCACGATATTCTTTTCCGTTGAAAATTATTAATTGGAATTATTCCATTGTTTTAAAAAATATCTTAAATATAACATTCATTTCCATCCTCTAACATTTTCTCACCTTCCTAGTATGTTACTAATGCTATGAGTTCTTTTTGGTACACAAACTGAAACTCTTTATGAAATAAAAATTTGGTAGATCTATAATAAATCATAGAATGGTAAATTGGAAGCTAACTAATACCCAAGATAACATGAAACTCTTATAATATAAAAACAACAAGTATTACATGTAAATTTTATCATGATAAAATGGATGGAATATTTTTACAACTTATTTTTGTCTTCATGTTTATTCTATGTGTTTTCACAATAAAATATAAATTAATAATATCTTTTGGAATTTAAAATTTTCCATAATATATATAATAAATTAATATATTTATGGATGATTAATCAGAAAACATAAATTTAAATTATTTAAAAACAACCAATGTACCTGATACAACTCAGTTTGATGGTTCAACGTCTACTAATGTAGTTTAATGGATTTTTATGCACCCTTTTGTGTCCAATCATGCTGATTTCTCACCAGAGTATCCATTTTCAAAAAACATATTAGAAATATTCCCCAACTCCAAACAATTAAAGTATTTTTCCTTTTTCTTCTCAATATTCTTCATATCAATTATCATGCACTCAAGAGCCATTTGTCCAAAGAATTCACATTGTTAGAACTTTATAGAATGTTACATAAAATTCTCCACAATTATTTTTATTAATCTTTTCACAAGAAGAGAATTTTAATTTCTCAAATCCATATTATATTGACGTATTCCTCCCCCATGATTTCCAACCTGACGGGTTCTTAGTATTTTCATCACAAGGTATATATTGGTTGAAAACTCCATTTCAAAATTTTCAAAAAAATTAAAAACATTCTTATATATTTAAAATTATCATGAATCCAACACACATAATAAACTTGGTTTCGATCCTAAGTAAAACAAATTAATTTTCTATCACTGTCCAAATAAAAATAACAAATATAAATGGAAAAAATTTTAATATCTGGTTTAGAAAATGCTATTGAATTTTCACCCATTTTATTTAATGGTTTTTATTTTTTCTATTTAGAGTTGAAAAATCATAGGGAAATATTTATAAGGTAAAATATAATTGAATTTTCCAAATTCCATAGAATCTAGATCTTCATTTTCACTAGTATTCCCAACAAATTTACGCCATTTATTAGCTTCACCTTCAAAATTGTAAACATAAAGTGTTACCATTTTTAGCTTCTAAACATCCCATGACATCAAATATTATTTCCAAATCGTTTATATATTCTACAAATAAAACCAGGCCATATGATCCACTAAAATATGGGGAATGTTGCATCATGAAATGTTTCAAAAATGTCATGATCCATCAGGGTATATCAAGTTACTCTATTGCATGGATAACACCACAATTTATCAATTTAGTCAATTGATCTATAGAGATCACAAATAACATGGTTCTAATTCCCACCATTTCGTACTATAGATTCAGAAGGATATCAGCTTCTCTACGCCTCCCTAGTTGACCTTACCTATATCTTATATGGAAAACCATTTTTAATAATCATTTCTTAAATAACTAAACAGAGTAATCTTCAAATTCAATATCATTTTAAATATCACATAATGCAAAAAATTATTTTTGGTATTCTATTTACATCATCATTCCCATAAGTTTTTCAACACCATCCTCTAACACCAACTATAAGGAACTAACCATAAAACATTACATAATATTTAGTTATTTTAACAATTTCACAATATTTCACATTTAATATATTTCTATGTTTATAAATATAGAGATTATATTCATAACACAAACTTACCATCCAACATTTATACTAATTGTATTCTACTAAAACAATATCCATTTCTTCCAATATATAAAACATTTAAAATAAAAAATGAGTTCCATGAAAAATAATCATAACATTCATCTTCAATTCTATTTACTCTTACACAACCTTATAACCTGTGAATAGAATTTACAAAATATGTTATGAGCACAAAAAGTACAACACTGAACATAAAAATAAAAAAAGTTAGTCAAGTGAATACATGAAAACCCATTAAAAACCATTTCATGAAAAATCTTTTGAATGAATTTAATAAATCATGCTGGTTCCTTGGAAAACATTTACCATATCATTCTTATAAAACCATTAAAAATTGAATAAACTTCTGGGAGAATTCTACCTTTCGTGTACCCAATGCATTAGAGATCTATATTAGAGCTCACCCATCATATCTTGAGCGATAATGGAGATAAAAATATAAAATTATTAGATATAAGGAAATACACCCAAAATAAACAATTTACATGGAATATATCATAAATAGGAACAATTATAATGCTATTAAGCCCATAAGACAAACACATTCATATATCGCAATAAATATTTTCATAAAAATCACATATAAATTATAAAAACCGAACACAAAAATAAAAAATAATATACTTAAAAACTAATGAAAAAAATATAATTGAAATATTAAAGTAATAAATCTTCATAAATGAGGGAGACCTGGTAATTCCATATATAAAAAATAGTCTTTTTGAATTTCGTAAAGGAGATATTTATGAGGATTTCAAAAGGAAAGTCCCTTAGCTCAAGTTTATCTTATATAATATGTGTTCAAACACACTATATTATGGTTTAAATAGTGTGAATAAAATATAAATTGACCATATTCATATTTATAATTCCTTTTATGATCTTATTATATCAAATTTTCACTCATTTATAAATAATTTTTTTTTATTTTTATAGTTTTTGTTTCATTTCATTCAGGGTTTCCATGGTTTGTTCATTACAGATTTTTTTGTCGAATGGAAGAAAAATAAATTATGTTTAAATTAATGGAAATAATTTATTTATATAAATTTCAAGATATCATATACCATTTTCAATGATATTAGGATTATTCATTAGATACCAAATTAAAGAAAATGATTTATTTTATTTTTGACGTTTTTTGACCATCATGAACATATATCATGTTATTTAATATAATTTTTATATAATGGTTCTAGAAAATTATATAACATTTAATATGTATAAAAAATATTATTTAACCATAATTATTAGTTTTATACCATCCATAATTTTGGTAAAATATAATTAAAATGTATCATCTTTGATGGTGTTAAAGCGTCACATCACGGATGAAGTTATGTGTTTTAGAATAAATGGGATATAAGAATATGTTTATTGATATTTTTTTCATAAAAACGATTATATTATAGAACATAAATTATAATCTAGGTTTCCTGGAACTTCTATAATAGTTGATTTGGAATGATAAGAAAAATATGACATAGAAAATAAAATAAAATAAAATGAAAGAGGATTTAACCTATTAAATTATTCTCCTTGATAACATACTTAAGGTTCTTGGTTTAGGAATTTTGGTGATAAAATCAAGTATTAGTACTGGGGAAGAGGATTATTAATTTAAGAAATTAAACAATATAGAAGGCTTTGATGTGTGATAATAAGAGGTGGTTATGGTGGTATTTATAGTAGATGAGATGAGAGTTTCTTATTATTTTATTCATAACATTATTAGTTTGGATCAAGAAACAAATAGAATTAGAATTATCAAAAAATAAATTAAAATAATTAATGATGACTTCATATTATAGTGATTACAATAGAAATGACTCAAGGGATATTTCTTATAACATATAATATATATACACTGTAATTTTCCTTTTTTTCTATTCATAAGAAAATTCAACTATTTTAGAAAAATTACAATAATTTACATGAATCTATATTTATGTGTAGAATTGAATATCAAATCCATCTTATGAAAACAATTTTAAATTATATGTTAAATTTAATTTTCAATTTAGATAATCATTTATACTAAAATTACAAAATTTAAAATTATAAATCATTTTCTAACACTTTGAAAAATTAAATAAGGTCTCATAAAACTATCTTATAATCATAAGATGAAAATATTAATTTATTATTATATTTTATGAAAATAAATTTTATTTTAAATTAGGAAATTATCTGTAAAATTGAAAAAATTGATATTTCAATAACATACCAACAATTAATTTATCATTTTAAAAACATTTTTTGTAATATTCCATAATATGAATATATCATATTTTAACATATAATATAAATAAATTGTATTTAAAAAATCATAATTGAGGTTATAAATATATTAATATATATTCCTTAATTTCAATGAATACCACTTATTTCATCAAATTTTTATAATTAATTGAATGATTTAATTAAATATTGAAAAAAAAATTTATAAGTATCTTGGTCATTAAAAAAATTCCCCTTTTTATGTGAGATCATTTCAGATAATTTTTTTGCCTTAAACTGGTGATTTTTGTCGATAATGTGAACATGATTATACTAACGACATTGGAACTAATAAATGATAAATTAATCTTGGAAATGCAGTATCCTTCATTCAATGGATTTGGATATTTGTATTTTGAATGGATCCTATGGTTAAACAACTCTTAGATGGTTAAAGTAGAACTTTTTAACGAGGTTTTAGATATTACTGTAAAAAACACTATAAAAGGATTTATTCATATTGGATAAAATATTCAAACCATTTTCATTAAAATTATGAATATGGATTGTAGGAATTATTTTTCATTCTATTATAAATCATACAATCCATTAATATCGAATTTTCGTTCTGTTGGGAAAACAAATTATTTTTGGATATTCATTTATTGGTGTAAGAGATGAATAAGAAATTATTCGAAAAACAAAAAAGGATTTATTTTGGATTATGAATTATTAAAACATCAAGTATGTATATTCCATTATATTATGTGAATGAAAAATATCTCATCAACTTTAGGAAAATGATCTTTAACCAAAAATATTATCATATTAAAATCATATCCAATAAGTTAGATGATCATTTATATAATTAAATATTAATTTTTTGGGGCCTATTACATTCCATTGATGGTTAAATTTAATGGGATAAATGACTTAAATGACTATAAATAATTATTTATGATTTTCTTCTATATCCCAATCATCGGATTCCGTTAATGTTGTCATACATATAAAAACTATTATTTGTTATTCCCCAATAACTTTTGACATTAAAATCTAAATTAATAAGTGGAAGATACATTTAGCCTATTACAATGTAGGTTTTAAAATAAAATAATTTTCAAATATCAAAGAATCCATTAACATGATTGTATTTATATTACATGTACACAATTTATTTATTATGAGGAGAATATAACACCTTAAAATTCTAAAATATAAACATTATATTTTACAGTTTATTTAACATGCAAAACTGATATATAAAGAAAATATAACAGCCTTAAACATTATGTTATTTTTATATTCAATTAAATAAATACAATATATATCTTTCATTTCATGAAAAACTGATTTATCTTGTGTTATACGCAAAGATTAGTTTTATCAATATATGGTGTTTCACATGATACAGGGTTTTACTAAACAAAAATAAACAATTTACATTGTTATTTAAAATATCACCGAAATGTTGGAATAGAGTGTAAAATAGGATAAACATACTTTTGATAATTTTTATTTTTTATAATTTTATTATTTATATATTTATTATAAAAAAATCAATATCAATTGAAGGAAAATGAAATGTTTTCTAAAAAATTATATTTTCATAAATGATGGATTTGTCGTTTTTTGTAAACATAATTTTAAATGAATTTTTCACCATTTAAAAAATATATCTATGAAAATTAAAATATTTTATAAATTGTAATACAAATTTATTATTAGGATGAATATTTCATATTATTCTGAAGTGAATTTCTTTTGATTACTGAAAAATAATAAATATTTATTGAAACCCATCATTTCATTAATATTATTTATAAGGATAAATTAAATTTTTAATTATGTTTAAATTAAAATTATATCAATTATATATCAATTGATTCAATATCGATAATTTGAATCATTTTCATGTTGAATTTGGATATAAAAACATTCTTTACTTTAGAATATATTGTTTTTAAGAACCTTCATTCTCATCACGTTTAGAAAATTAATCTAAAATGAGATTACAAAAATTTATTGATTTCATTTTGGAAAAATATATTGTACATTTATAATAATAATAATAATTTAAATTTTATGATAAGGAATAATATACACTTTAATAAAATATATTGTGAAAAAATATATGTTAATTATTTTAGTTAAGGAAAAATGGATTTACTTAGGAGTTAAATTAACAAGATGAGGATTAAAAATGACATACCAACCTTTTCAACAATAATAATCTGGTCATATTTCTACCATTTCTATTATATGATTGAAATTGGATAATTAGGGAAGAATTTGGAATAATAAAATGGTTTTTTTGATATAATCTTTAAAAAATATAACAAGTCTTCCACTCACGTCACATATTAATGTCAACCCCAATAATATCTTATTCGCACAATAATACCTATCTTGATAAGCCAATGATATACCAAATAACTTAATAACTACCCTCCTCTCAATATATAATACATATGTTTTTGAAAATTTCATCCAAGTAAGGGCATTGGAGAAAACTAGAGGATCACAGCTAAGAAAGAGGTAACCTTCTTCACTGTGTATTTTGTAATATCTATCTCATCCTCCTTTAATTATATTAAACCATGTTGAAGTTATATAATTATTATATACCATATTAATAGATGTTTTAATAAAAATTTCACGACCTACAACCATCTACAATTTCTTTAAAAGTGTTTCAAATTCAAATTTCATGTTATGGTGAACTATCGCCTCATTAACCCTTTACATTTTCCCTACCAATACCACATTTTACGATTGGGTAGGATGATATATATAAATTATTTAGATAATATTTTTAAAATACTTGTAAAAATTATTAATCATATCATATATATATATATATATTACATTCTAAATAAGAGATACCATAATTTCACCCCGTGTGTATGGAAGACTACTGCCTCGCGAAGCAATGTCACTCATCATTCACAAATGCTTTACATGGAAGGTGATACGTAAATATTTACTAATTATATGTGATATAAATAACATAATTATGATATTAAATACATATTAAAAATTATATAAAGATAATATTATATTTTTTCTTATATTTATAATAATGAAAGGATGATATCATCAATCGTGTATGTGTGGACTAAATCATTTTCGATGATATGCGACTCCTCGTTTCATCTAAAAAACATTGTTTATATATATAAACATATATTATAGTTTATATTATATTATTATTATTAATTAAGATTATATATTATTTTCTTTCGTTGTATAATGATCATTGAAAAATGGGAATGTTATTCATATGTTAGTAATTCCTACAATCTCGATGATTATAACGCAATTTGTTTTTCCATAAACAAATTTCATGATAGGTTTTAAAAGTAAAAAAAATGTAAAAATTAGATAAATATTTCATGCATATTATTATATAGTGGATGAATATATGTACTATATGAAATAATAATATCGTTAATGAACAGACATACATATGAAATCAAGACAATTAACAACCAAAACGTTAAAAATAATGAAATATTATTAATGAGTCAGTGGAATGATTTTATAAAATAAATAAACATCATATCAGAAATAGTAATATTGTTATTATTTATGTTAATAAAATATATAAACACACAACTTAGTATTTTCTGTAATGTTCAATCAAATTTATGTATCTGTTAAGGGATTACAATCTATCTTTTTCACTTCAATGAGAGATATTCCATATTCACCGCATTTTTCATATATGTGGTGCATATATTAGCAAGAATTTATTTTATGATTTTTTTACAATAAATAATGTTTACTAAAATATCCAATTTATGATATCATTTTTGGGTGTCTTATAATTTAATTTTACTAAATTTGTAATGGTTTCACGATACCATCTCAACATTTATAACGATTTCTTTGGATTAAGATTCTAATAATGAAATATAATGATCCGTACTTTATAAAACTCATTTTTTGTAATAATGTTATTTATAATATTATTAATTAATATCATAGTTTTACACTTATTGGTATATATAATAATATAGAAAATATTTTCCATAAAATCTAGACATTATTTAAATGATATATTTTATTATTTAATACCCATTTTTATCTTTTAAATTAATTTAATTTAATATACCATTATTTCTATTTTCTAAATAAGAAAATTTTCTATCCAGTTTAAAATGGAAAACGAAATTTGTTTTCAACATATATAGAATGTATATAATTACCATCGGTCATGATCGTAATTACCCTATATCATACTTTATACATATAAAAGGTTATGTAGAAAAACAAATTCCATCATATTTTAAAAATTATTATATTTTTAGGTTACCAATAAAATGAAATGTATTTTTTCTTTAATAATTTTTTTTATTTATGGTATTTATATTTTTCAATGACTTTAACAATTTAATATACTTATGGTACATTGGTTATATGTTGTATTTATTTAAACCTCATAAATTCTATGGATGAATTATTATATGTTTAATTTTGGACGTATAATATTATTAACATTAAAATGATTACTAGTAATGGTTTATTATTATATTTATTTATTCAGGTATTTGGTAAAATTTTATATGTAATATTTCTCCAATATTAATTTTTATGTGCGTTATGATTCACCCCATTTATATGTGCTTCACATTGGATTATTTATGTGAAATGAAGGGTCTGATATATTACCATAAGTCATCGATATGTCTCATTAGAGAAACTAGGTATGGTTTTTGGCTATAGCCCAAAACATTTATATTTATTCCATGGAATGGATTCAATGGTAATATATTATATTTCATGAAACCATGATAGTATTAAATTTCTTAGTATGAGGCCCTGCTAGTTTTTTAGGAGCCCAAAATTATTAATTCCATCAATATGAATTAATTTATTTATATTCCATGTGATAAATATATTATTTAAAATATCAATGGTTGAATTTAAATCTAATGTGAATTTCATAGGGAATTATTTCATCATCATATATTTTGGTTATATTATACTCAAATAATTGATTAAAAGTATTTTGGTTCCGTCATTTTCTTCAATATATTGATTATGCCATATTTTTTGAATCATTTTTATGTATTCCTACCCATAATGGGTTTCTTTCTCAAATCGTAATTATGTTTTATTTTCTCTAGGTCACCTAGAAGTTTTATATGATTGATATGTTTGTATATATTAAGTTGATTAATTGAATTCTCATGAAAATTAATTTCTATATTTTGTGGTTTCAAATGTAATGTTATTTAACAATGTATCTAATTTACAATGACAAAAATACAATTCATTTGAATGGGATGTTATTCCTTGTATCTTATTTCAATGTAATAATGAATACACCATCTATATGTTTTTGTGGTCAGGGTCACTATAGATAGGGAAATAAAATGATATTTTCCACATTATAAATGAAATGGTAAAAAGCTATTTTAAAATTATATTTCATCAACATCAACACACATTAATGATTTTTATTATTTAATGGTGATATGATTATATGATATGACAGACAATATAACCCAAGATATCTAATGATGTTTTAAGGGTGATTTGGGGAAACTCACCTCTTTTCTTATTGTTAATTAATTTAATTATAAATCATTATAAAAATCCCATTATTTTACATGAGTTTTGGTATGATGATGTTTTTATGTTCTAACGGTACACTGATGTTTGGTTTTCAATATTTTATAGGTTGTCCCAAAAATAAACTGAACTCAAATGAATTATGTAAATATTTATATCCAAGGTCAAAAAAATTTAAAGTGCCAATTTGATATCATGTTCACAACATTATTCATATACATGTTCATAAAAATAAATGTTATCATTTTTATTCATAGGGCAATCATTATTTATACAAATTGTATTTTCGTCCTAGATTATATGTTTATTATTTATAAGGGGAACTATTTGTGATTAAACATGTTCAAATGTGATTATTCCATTAAATTGTTAATATTTCACATTTCTATGTTATATAAGCATGTTATTCTCCATGTACCATGTTTTTGTTTTAGTATTTTAAACATGACTTACATTGTCCTAAAATCCATATTCCATGACTCTAGATTTTCTATCATTATTGATTTGATTTAATTTCAATATTTGAAGATCATGTTCTCATGACATTGATCTTATCATATACCCAATTAATATTATTGACTAATATCGTTGAAGTTTAACAGTCCTAAGAAATTGATCTCAGAATAAATTATTTTACACCATTTTGTAGTTTTTTATGATATATTTTTAGAATGAAAAGCTATAAAGGATATTATATGTGAATAATATGGTGGGGGTATTTACGACCTTTCATGAAATAAGGTTCTTACTTAGCTTCTCTTTGGAGAGAGTAAACCATAAATTTAATTGTAATGTTTTTTTGGGATAAGTACTATATAATAAAATAATATAATGTGATATTAATTCAATAATGGATTAGATGGTATTATAGCATGGTGAAATTATTTTTTTATATTTGGATTAGAAAAAATTTGTTGAAATCTTATGGATAGACCTTAGGTTTTATGGTTTTATAATGGGGTTTCATAACATTTGAAATACCATGATTGATTTTATTGTTATATGACTACTAAAACCGATTTTTGATGTTCAAATACACATGTTGTTAGGATCTTTATTAGTTAATGCATGAAAATAAGTGAAACTATGTTAATAGCAGTTGTGATAGAAAATGTGGATGTTTTTTAAACGAGAATCCCAATGGGATATATGATTGAGTGAAGAATCATTGGATTATTCCTTATTAGAAATATTTATATATGATTGGAAACATAAATATATGTGAGTTTCCTCACTAACCTAATAATTGAAAATTATTGTATTATTTAATTTTAGTCCATGATGACCATGGAACCAAGCATATTCAATTTTATTTTCCGATAATATAGGGTCATGTACAAAAAGAAATGCATCGATAGAAAATAAATATATATATATTTTTTAAGTAAAGGGAACAACACGACTAACTATAATTTAAAATAAATAATTATAGTAGGAGAAATAAATTTCAAAAAAATGTAGTGAAATAGATCAATGTAGTATATGTGGGGAATATTTTTGTTATCTATATTAATTCTCTAATAATATGAACAGCTCTAAGACCATGGATTAAAATATTCTATATATATAACCAAATTGGATCATGATTGTTACGAACCACATATTCTACACACTATTGTTGGTAATGATTATATTAATATATCTAATGAATTATTTTAATTCAATTATTAGTCTCATTTTATTTTTCATGGATAATTTATTATCTCTATTTATATAGGTTGTATAAAATTTTTTTGTAATAGATGTTAAATTTAGACACTCAATCAACCTATTAACATCTATAGGTAAATGTATAAACATAAAAACCAAAAAGGAAAGGCATTTCCTTTAAAACTGTAAACACATAGAAAGGGAACACTACCTAAATGTAAAACACGATGTAAATGAATTAATACATCCACTACTAAAAACCACCACTCAGAGTAGAAATGTGTAACGAAAGTAAATGGGGCCAATATTCAAGTCCAAATGAATGAGTGGTACACAAAATATGAAAAAATAGATTCATAGATCATCCCCATTTAATACTAACAGAAGGATTGGTACACCTTATCACTGCAGTTCACAAGGTCAATTGGTTACCTCCCTGTACCATCTAGCCCAGATTCTACAAAGTCTCGGACAAGTTGTTTTTCTTCTGCACAAGACACAACAAGGAGTGGGAGAAGCCCATGTAAGGTTGAGTATAACAATAATCGGTAGGGATACCGAGACCCATGAAGTTATCTTGGAATTCTAGAAATAAAAAACATCATAGCATGATCTCAATCACATGGCACACAGTAAAAATAGTTATCAACATGAATACATCTTAATAAACATGACTAAAGATTATTTGTCATAAATCTTGATCATCTTGTTGTGTTGATAATAAATTTCTACTAGACTACATGTGGTCTCTAGGTACTGACCCTCAAGGGATTTCTAGGTGCTAACCAACAGAGGATCTCTACGTGCTGAACCACAATGGATCACATGGTGCTAACCCACAGAGGATCGCTGTGGGCTGAACCATATAGAATCACTAGGTACTGACCCAAAGAGGATTTCTAGGTTCTTACCCCTAGAGAAATTGTAATTGATGACCCACATATGATGTCTCAGTGCTAAACCACAGAGGATCGCTACTTGGTGATCTACTTAGGATCACTATTCAATCATCATTTCACAACATGTAATTGGATTCCCTCACATACCACATTTGATGTTCAAAGGGTCCACTCATCAAGATACTAGTCATATCTCAACCACCATGATTTCCCACATAAATGTAACCCAGAGGACCAACTTTTCTTCAGGTTTCCAACGCGATAGATTACATGTCAATAGGACACCACATCTATAAGATATAGGCAAACGGGTAAATTGGGCCCAGTTGGATTCAAGTTTGATCCAATCAAGCTATACTCAAACTTCTACAAAAATATAGTATGATTATCTTAAAATTAAATCCTCATCGCAGGGGTCATAATACAATTTACATCACATCAATCGGATTCCTGGTTTGTATGATAAAGGTGTTTTAGTCAAATGGGGTCAGTCTGGTCCAGGTCCGGACCGACTCAGGTGGACAGACCTGACCCGACCCGACGGTGTGGTAATGGTCTAGTAAGGGTCTGAACTAGCTAGCATAGGTCTGGTCAAACAATTGTGGGTTTGGCCCACCTAGAGAACATGGCCTACACGGTGCGGTCCGGTTGTGCTGGACAAGACGTGGGGTGTCCGGTTTTCCCGGCAGGCGGCACTAGTGGTGGACCGCCCCATCACCCTAAATGGTATGCATGAGATAGCCATTTGTGTGCTAACCATGAGGCCAGAGTGGACCACTAAATCTACACACACTACATTAGTGACATATCCTCCAAAAATCGTGGCCATCCAGCTACATCACCATGCTGTCGGGGTGTCTGTGGGAACCACCGTCTCCACGCGGCCGGTAGAGGCTAGCTTCCACCACTGATGGTCATCATTGCTACCACGCTAGTGGTGCTATGTCAGCGACTCCTTTTGTGGGCCACCAGAGATGCTTTGGTGGTCTGTTTTCCATCCCATATAGGCCTATAGTACTCTCAGGTCACCGCCTTCACTGTGATCCCCTCAGATTTTCCTTGACACATCATTTCATAGTCACCCATGATGATAAAAAAACTGAGATCTACAGAGGGTCATGGTCTTGGTCATATTTCCTTGTTCCCTCTTTGTTATCATTTTATTATAGAGATGGAAACAATCACCTCAATGTTATTGAATAACTCCAAATCAAAACCCCACATAAACCTACTACATTATATAATGAATCGTGGATCAACTCGTTAGTCGGTTGATATGTGTTCTTAAAATTATTCAAGAATAAGAAAGAGGAAACATTATAAATCATGAAATATATGAATTTATCAAAATGGATACAGTAAAATCCACTAGAGACGATGGAATGAATCTGTGTTTTGTGATGTTCATCGTCGTTAGTCGATCTCTAGATCAAATCTTCTAATAGTCATCGATTGATTATCATTCTTCAATGGTGGGTGATGTCATCGACACTTCATTAGTGGTTTCACATGGTTGAGAATCCATTATCCAATGTATTGATTTATACAATGACAATAATTTCTTTGACGTTAATCATTAATATTGTCCATTTTTGAACCCTAATTAATGATCCATTAAATACACAAGTTTTTCAGTTACACAACCAATGTAACAGGTCATTAAATGAATATATTTTAATGATTATCATTACATTGCGGTTCTGCCAACCATTACACAATGGTAGAATAAATAATATAATAATTCATTTATTTATTGTATTTATTTTTTCGAAATGTCCAAAATTTAATTTTTCGGTCTGGCCCTTTCTGGATGAAGTTAATATTTTCCTAATAAAATATTAGCAGAGTTAATTCAATAGTGCCCTCTGAATTTCAATCCAAGGACTGATTCAAATGATAGAAAAAACATACTTTATCAATTACTGAATGTACCATAAAAAAATTTCAACAGTCTGTTTTGGGTTCTCCATGACTTGGAATTACATGTTGTCTAATTTCTTATTCTGAAAATAATTTCATATTCTTAAAAAACATTATACAGAATTTTAAGGCCTTTACTTTCTACCCACCTTATGGTATATGTCCCCGAAATCCAAAACAATAGCTAATAAAATAAATGGGGGGTACTGAACACGAATTTGAGCCTCCAGCTCCAATGTTCTCTCCTAAAGGATCCCATGCTACCACTAATCTCCCACCAAAGGAATCGACTATCAATGAAGTACATGCTCTTGTCGACCATCTATCTCCACTGAGAACTCCATTGGAGTCTTCCCATAAAAAATTTCAAGATGACCCCCTATCGATGACCTGTGATGGTTCACGCACATATGTGTCTAGTTGCGATACGTGGAAAAAGTCATTCAATATGTGCATCTGTGGATGAAGAGCTAGGAGGTACACCCCCACGCCAACTCTATAGAAATATAGAAAGGACTTATGAACTTGAGAGATAAATTTAATCCCTATAAAAAATACACAATCCTCATCGGGGTGAGACATGTAGGAAGACATGGCTTCCCTCATTGAACTCCAAGGATCTCCGTATTCTAACGAAATAAGACTTATACCTTCTCTATATAGTCTTTATCTACTCTTGGATGATTTTCACCTTCTCAGTGGTATCTCGTACCATCTTTGGACCTGTAAGTGCTGACTCCCCTGGGTCTATCTAGCATAGTCGTGATCTGTATGGTCAACCGTACAAGGCCACAAATAATTCCATGCTGATGGTAGAGTGATATCTATTATTTTATGCGAACTCCACCAGTGGCAGGGGTCCCCCCAACTACAGCCAAAAATCAAGGACACAATCACAAATAATTTACTCAAGTGTGTGTATGATATGCTGCATCTGAACATCTATCTGAGCATGAAAGGTGGTTCTCAAACTTAGATGAGTCCCGAAAACCTCATGTAAACCCTTCTACAATCTGGATATAAAATGACCATCATGATCTAAAATGTTTATTGATGGTTCCCTGATATGTCATACTATCTCTTGAACATAATGGCCTCCCAATCCCTCTTCTAATCATTACTCTCAAATGGGTGTGAAATGGGATGAATGTGTGAGTTGGTCAACGATCACCCATATGGAGTCATGGCCCCGAGATGTAAATGGTAAACAAGTCACAAAGTCCATGGTGATATCATCACACTTCCATTCTGATACATCTAGTGGTTCTGTTATTCCAGCTAGGAGTTGATGCTTGGCTTTCCCTTGTGGAAAAGTGAGGCATCATGAATGTAACTCTTCTACTACCATCTTTATCCCTGGACACTAGTACTGATGTCGAAGATCCTAGTACATCTTTCTCATACTAGGATATACCGCCAAAATTTATGCGTAGAACTCCCTCAAAACCTCCTCCTGAAATGTCTCTGGAACCATGATTTTTCCTCTAAAAATGATGAAAAGATCCCCGCATATCGTGAATCCATCATGTGCCTATCTTAATGATATCTGAGCATGTAGGGCCTCGCAATCAATTTCCCCATGTCGTGCCTCTCAAACTTGCTGAAGGAGTGTGTGAGTGACCATCATAGACGAGGTCTATACTGCTCAATCACTATCCATGAATGATATCTACAATGCAAATAACTGCTCGGTCGCCTCACTTAGTACATGTAGACCTGACCTCTTGATGAGTGTGTATGCTACTATATTCCCATTACCAGAAGTATAGAATATCTCAATGTCAAATCCCTGGAGAAAATCAATCCATTGTCATTGTATTTGGTTTGGGTCTTTCTGTTAGATGATATACCTGAGACTCTTGTAATTGGAGAAGACAATAAATTGAGCACCCATAAAGTAGTGCTTCCACATCTTGAATGAAAATCCCACTACACATATATCTAGGTCATGGTCTACATAGTTCAGCTCAGGCTGCCTTAGCTATCATGAGCCGTAGGTGACCACCACTTCCTCCTTCATTAGGAAAAATCCATGTCTGGTACGTAATGGGTCATATTCAACTACATACCAAACATCCTCTTCTATTATCCTCAAGATGGGGAACTCATCTCTCTCCGCTGCAGCTACTGGAAACTCAGTCATCATCTCTCCATCCATATGAAGGGCTGGATATTATTTGTTAAGGCTGAGAAGGTTGATGGTACTCTAGAAATGTCGGGTACAAATATCTGGTAGTACCCAACCAACCCCAAGGAACTCCGCACCCAAGTCAGACTTCTGGGTGCCTCCCATGAGAGAATGGAAACTATCCTTGATGGATCCACTGCAACTCCATCCTCCTCGATGACGTGTCCTTGTAATTGGACATCCCATATCCCAAACAAGAATATTGAGAGCTTACAATAAAGATAGATCTCTCAGAGTGTATTCAGAAGAATATATAGATGTGTGGTGTTCTCCTCCTCTGATGATGAGTGCACCTAGATGACTTCAATGAAAACCACAAAAAGGCTATCTAGTTAAGGCTAGAATATACTATTCTTTAGAACCATAAACACTTTTAGAGATTTGGTAACTCTTATAGGAATCACAAAGAACTCGTAATCACCATACCAGCATCTGATGGATGTCTTCAGTATGTCCTCATTCCACACCCGAAGTTTGTGACTCATTGATTTGAGTTATATCATTGAAAAATTCTATGCTACCTTCAGTTGATCAAATAGTTCAACAATCATCGTAAAATGATACTTATTCTTCACGGTCACATAATTCATGTGCGGATAATCCATGAATATCATCAAGCTTCAATCATCCTCCATGGATAACAACACCAGGACTATCCATGGAGAAACATGTCCTATTATGAACCCATTCCTCTATGTGTCCTACAACTATACCCTAAACTCATGAATCTACAGGTGGTCCATTTGATATGATAGTGTAGATATCAATGTCATCCTAGGGTATATGTTGATGTTTATTTCTATCTTTTTGCAAGGATTTACTTCCAGAACATCTTCTAGATAGACATCTGTGTATTGGTCCACCACTACTGGATAGTTCGGACTCCCCTCTTCCACTAAACCTAGGGTGAGGATTGCCAAATGATTTGTGGTCGGCATCACCATCCTCCAATAATGTTTATCATGTGCTACTATGTTTACCTTCTCATTGGTGATGGAAAACCTGGTCCCATCCTCACGAACACACCACACATTGTGCCTAAAAAAGTCAATCTAAGCATGGACCATGGATAAACAGTCCATACACATGATAACGTCTTATGTCCTCGACACTGTTACTAGGAGATCCTAGATGATGATCTCGCCTCCTAGTGTAAGCTCGCACTACTGGAACCAATGTGAAATCATTGAGTCATATTCTATAAGAGTATCTATTCATAAGGATCAAGACAACGACTCCAATAGAATCTCCAGGCACCGAAAGAGAACATTGGTGAATAAGATGTTACAAAAAATGTAGCAAGGGTGGAGTAGCCATAGATTGTACCATGAATCATCTGTGGAGAACCGTGATTATATAGCTATAATTTCTACAGTTGTGTTCATTCCATGCCCCCTGGTCACTCAGGTTGGGGTGGTGGTGGTAGTTCATCAAAACATCACCCACCGCCTTATGCACTTCATGATCCTCTGAAACGTCCGCTACCATACGAACCTCCTCACTCGAACCTATATCACTATCTCGGCGGTCCCTTGACCACTTGTTGTTCAACAATGTGTGGAGTTAGACTATCGCGATCCATGTTCCCATTTCCATGTAAGATTAACGAAATCTAGTCCTCATATGACCTCCTCAACCTTCTGAGCTCTGCACCTTCCACCCTGCGTCCTGAGTCATCCTTTGGACGGTCTGGCCTACTTGGTAATCTTCGTCATTTGTCTCCATCCCATGGCTGATGGCTCCTTTGTATGTCATCTGGGGGAATATCTCTCCATCGGTGCCTACTCAACATGGAAACTCACCACCATTAGTGCTCCGTCTAGCACTGCAGCCTATGTCAGAATATTGAGACAAAACATCAATGATATGATCTTCTATTGTAGAACCTACTAAATGGTCTAAGACCAAAATAATGAGTATATTACAATGAATGTGGAGTAGAAGGAGAGGTCATTAAATATCGTCGAGTACTGGACCACTATCAGGATGCCCTGATAAAAGTGGAGTAGCTCTGTAATAAACATAGAACATATATTTTTTGGTACGAACTCCTCCCAAAATTGTCTATCGAAGTCAAACTAAGAACGAGTCTTCTCCTAGTGATTCTGATGCATCTGAATCCAAGATCTCTTTATTGATCCCTAAAAGATACTAGACTCTAGGATTAAGAATATTGTTTCTTACTATCTCAACCAAGAGGTAAAATTGTTCCATAGCCTCCATCCAGTCCTTGGCTGCCTACAGATCAGTCTCACCATGAAACCATAAAGGAAACAGTCTTTATAAATTGTGCAATGTGCTTAGTCGGGATGCATTTTCGGCTGGGGTTCTGGTATCAACTGTTTCACCCAGGTGGTTGTGGTTCTGGTACACCACTTGGAGGTGCTACATACCTCAGTGGTCCCTACACAGATGCCTCATCACTTAGTATGTCGTCATCATAATCTCTCACTAGATTCATGTTTGGTTGTCTTCGTGGTGGCATCCTATAGAGAAACAGATGCGCCAAATTCAATAATTTTACTTGATGAGATTAATCAATGTGATTAAGAGTAAAAAATTTTAAAAACACATGCAACAAGTGATTTCATGTATCTAGTCAGAAAACATATTTTATGGTCATGTTTTATGGATGTGTCAGTTGTAGTACCCACACTGGACTCCCCAATATAAATACCAAACCAAAAACACATAACATTATTTCCCCATTAATAATACAAACTCTTAATTCTTTTGATTCAAACAACCTCCCTATAATACCAATATGTCATGACCTATCCCCCAGGCTCGTTCCTTGACTACCCCAATCCCACCTTCCATAGGCAAGGGTCTGTTGACTAGAACCGAAAAATGAAAAAAAGAAAGGCATTGACACTAAATATATACACACAATGATGGGTTACATTACATACAAGTGAATCATGAAGAAAAAAGAGTAGAAGGTTTACCAATAATAACTAACACTAGGAGTAAAAATATGTACTGAATGTAATGATGGCCAGTATACAAGCCCAACTAAAAGAGGATTACAAAAAAAGAAAAAAAATCTCTAGGGATTTTCTACCAAGTATCCTACATAAATAGTAGGAACAACTTGTCACTACGACTCACCATGTCAATCGGTCACCTCTTTGAACTATCAGCCCCAGGCACTCTAAATTTTCAATGAATCTATCATGTCATCTTCACAAGACACAATATATAGTGGGAGAATTACATGCAGGGGTGAGTATAACAATACTCAAATGGGACCCCATGAACCCCCAAAGATGTCTCAGTATTTCCCAATGAAAAAACAACAAATAATCATATCAATCACATGGAATAATGTAAAAGACATCACACCCCAGTAATACAACATTAAGAACATGAATATAGAAAATTAGTCATAAATATAGACCATCTTATTATATTTAGGAGATTTTGTTACAGGACCACAAAAGGTCACTAGGTACAGACCCACAGAGGATTCCTAGGTGTTGACCCACAGAGTATCGGTAAATTCTGATCGATAGATGATCGATCAGTGCTACCTCATGGAGGATCGCTACGTGCTGACCCACTGAGAATCGTTGGTTGCTGACCCATAGAGGATCACTATGTGCTTACCCATAAAGTATCACTATGTTTTAGCACACAAAAGATCACTTAGTGCTAACCCACAAAGGATCACTATATGTTGACCCATTAGGATCGATATTCATTCGCCATGTCATATTTATCCATTGGATTCCATCACATAGAACACATTATTTCAAGATGGAATGATCATCAAGATACTGCTTCTATCTCAACTTCCCAGCAGTCCCACATATAAGTAACATAATGGATCATCTTGTTTTAAGGGTTCCAACATGACAGACAATATGCCAGTTAGACGTCTGGTCTGTATAAAAAAAAGGTAAATAGGTTATGTTAGAAATTGAGTATGATCCAACCCAGTTGTACACCGAATTACAAAAAAAAACTCAATAAGAGTTTCTTATAATGATTGCCTCATTGAAAGGCACATCATGCCATAGACGACGCGTCAAAATGATGGTCGGTCTATAATATATAGATGATTCAGTGAAATAGGGCCAATTGGGTCCGGGGAGAGTAAGGTAAGGGTCTCGTAAGGGTCTAGCCCAGTTGACATGTGTCTAACCCTACCGGCACTGGTCCATCTCGTCTGGCATGGGTCTGTCCTGAACGGTGGGTCTGGTCCACTTGGTGCAGGCCGGTTGCGGTAGATCAAACACGAGGTGTCTAGTTCTCCTAGATGGTACTACCAAAATTTCACTGCCCCATCTCTGAAACAGCTAGCACCAACTATAGAGACCCAAAGCTTTAAGTACATAGAAATTACATTAATATTTGTGGAATATCAAATACATAACAAAAAAAGACATCAACGGACCATAATAGTTTAGTTTCTTTGGAAACTCGTAACATAATCGTTTAATCGTGGTGAAAGATCATCAACATCTTCCATAATGATCTTCCCATTTTGTTTTCATACATAAAACCTTTCTTTATATCCTAGGGAAAAGAAAGCATATAAAGTGTGAGCTCAAATTCTCAGTTAGAGTAATCATGGAAAAAATAAAAAAACTATATACATTTGAACTTCAAAACATGAACATAATATTTAAACATAAAAATCATGAGCAATGACCTAAAACATGGAAGTACGTAAGGCATAGATAATAATGAAACATTAATAATGATAAAATAGCATGGGAATAATACATGTAATTGTGGAAACAATTAATCACATGTTATGGTTTCCATATTTACCAAGGCATTGCTGCCAAGACCATCTTAGTGGACAATGTCCCTTTTTGAATCGAGTTCACTCCTCGTTCCAGTCCTGTATCACTGAACGTGATTAACATTACATTCAATCCATATCTATCTCATGATATATAAATCATTACCCTATGCATTGGATTTAGATATAGGTCATAACCATCTCATAATGTAATCATTTTTACTTGTGCCAAAAAATAAACATAAAGCATTCATCATAACCCAAATAATAAAATGGGTTTCATAAACATCATCCCATCATCAAATAATTCATATAAAGAAATTGATATCATTTCATCATAATAAAAGGTAAACCATGTAAATCATAGAGACATTATACTTGAAACATAAACATGATAAATAATTTCAACTTAGATGGAAAATAGATTTGATAAAACACTTGAGATTAATTCTTGAGGAATATATCCATTCTACTTCAAAATCATTTTATTTTAACAAAATGCCTTGAAATTTTAAAAGAAAATGATTTTATTGAAAATAATCATGAAATATTTTATATTATTCTTCATGATGAAAAGTAATTATGAAACCATAAAAATCCGTTCATGACGTATAAGTTAAAAAATAACATTCTTCTCATACTTTTTCCGGAAAATTCAAAAAGTTCCTCGTATAGTAATCAAAAGAAAAATTCTTTCCAAACACAATGAAATAGTCAAAGAGGGGTAAAAATGAATTTAAAAATACATTTATGAATATTAAACAGTTTATGAAAATCATTTTTATGGAAATGGAGGAAAAATATTACCCTAGTAAATACTTACGAAAAAAACAATCTCGGATAAAAATGAGATTGGAAATGTTATCTTTTACCTTAGGTATGATATGCTTTGTACGTATCCAAACCACCTGTCTAAGGATTAAAATAATGTCATTGAATTATTACATAATCATATTCATTGTTATGATATCATATATGATTCACTTATGACATTATATTACCCGTTCTTTTGTAAATTCCATGTTAACACAACGTTTTTGGTAAAATAGTTTTACTTATCGTATGTGTCTAGACTTGTTGTTCATGATATTATTATTACTTATATAATGATTTAATTACTAAAAGAATGTAAATCAGGACTTATATATAATATATATTTAGTATATATATATATAATAGATTGATAAATGAAATGAAATACACCGTTCATGGAGATGGTAGGCCGTACGTACGCATGAACGTTGTGTTATTTTCCTTATTGACTTGAATGGATGTTAGTAGATGACATATATATATATATATATTATCTTTATAATGTCATATATTTATTTATTATTCATTATATATACTTTATAATCATTCTTGAGTGGTTAACATGGAGAATGAATCTCATCGCGTCGTGGAGACGGTAATCCGTATGTACGCACGAGCGATGATATCATACCCATAATTATTGAATTGAATTGGAGTGGATGATATAATATATCATAATAATTATGATGTTATAATAACCATATATAGTTATTCATTACACCATTATACCCATCCAAGTAAGGTGGTGGTGGAAAAACTAATTACACCATGGCGTGGAGACGGTATTCCGTACATACGCATGCATGGTAATTTTGTATTATATAGGATTGATTGAAGGTGAAATTGGGTTGTTTTATATTTATAATAATGTATCAATATAATATTTAATCTGATGTTATTACTTTATAATGAAACAACTAAATAAGATGTTGTTTAATAAGCAACAAAACATGAAAGAATCGGTAGAAGAGATTACCTCAACGCACCTCCTTTAAACTTCTTCTTAGGGAACTAGAGTTTGACTTTTGAGAAGACCATAACCTCTATGATATAATTAGAGAGGTTGAGAAAATGAATTTTCAGGGTTTTGTACAAGATTGAAGGCTCAAAAGTGTGTGAAGAGAAGAGGGAAGTGGTGCTCTTTTTATAAGGGGGGACAGGGGCACCTTTGGAAAACAGAAAATATTATTTTATAATAAAGTCATATTCGGTATTCATTAACTCCAAATTGATTTAATTCAAATATAAGGTGGTTATGGGTTGAAAGCCTCTCAACCAATAGGATTTAGGCAAGTTGAGGTTACAATTTTATCCTTATCATTTAGATTTAACTCAATGTTAAATAATTGAACTTTTATCGTGTCTTTTTGTTTTCTTACACTATATGGTTAATAAACATACTATAACAAGCCAAACGAACCCCAAGTGGTTTATTATTAAAATATATATTATTATCTATGTCATTTGTCCTAACATTATATATTTAGGAATAAAATAACAATTAATAATATAATATTTGTTTTAAAATCCATTTTATGTCAATTTTGATACTATTTTGTACTTGATTTTGTTGAAACTTATAACAGAATGATAAGTTCAAAAAAATTTAATTAAATCAATACTAACATGCCATATTAACCTCTTAAATTAGTGTAATTACTAAAAAGTCTAAAATTACATTTATTTGGGTATTTATAACATCAATTATGTTAATATTTCTTAAATAAGGTAATTGGTGCATCATCATTGTGTCATAATTAAATTAAATTATTTAATGTCAAAAAATTATAAATAAAATATGATTAGGTAGGAAATATTTTTAGATTTATAATGAATATTTAGAGTCTAATTCATATAATTTATAAACCTATATTAAAAATGTTTTAGTTATTAAATAATGATTTTAACAATTTTAGTTCTTCTTTAAATATAATAATAATAAATGTCCTAATCTAATACAAGTGGACCTAAAGGGTAATATTTTCTTCCTAAGGTTTTTTTGGTATAATTACACTTATCCAATATTATTAGGACATGTGTTAGTGTAATAATAATACCATTTTTACCCATAATTACCCTATTTACTTCTAACCGTAGTAAAAAAAGTAAAAAGTTACAATTCACAAAAAATATTTTTATCTTATTGACCCACTTTTTACTCCTTTATATTAACTGTGTCTCTTGGATTTTTGAAATTACACTCACAGAAGTGGTAAAAATAAATTTTATGTAAATTTTCAAACTCTCCTAGGAGGTGGGTACAAAATGGTGAAATGTTAAATAAAATTTTTATATGTCTAAATTTATTATAAAATGAATCCAATGAACTACACTGAACATATATAGTTATTATGTATCAATTTTGACCTAAATTAAATATAAATAAAAATAAATAATTATTTATATAAAAATTCAGTTTTTAAATAGTAACCCAATGTTTTCAATATTAATCAAAAATTGAAAGTTTTCAAAAAAATAAAAACAATTCAATATAGGATAATTTTGATATTCTGAATCCAAAAATGAAGTCCATTTTGAAAGATGAAATTTCTAAAATTTCTAAAAGTGGGAATTACTATTCATAACGGCTAGTTTATATAAAATTGTAATAAAATATCATTGTTTAGTAAAACATGGTTTTGTGTACAACACACGATATCGTGGAAGGTCGCGATTACGTGTAATGAAATCCAATTCAGGGATGCGTGTAGTGAAAGATCCTTTTGTTGTAGCATACAACACAAGAAATCAATGAAATTAAAAATATTATTATTCAAAAAATCTCGGGGTTTCACATTCTACACCCCTTAAAATGAATTTCGCCCTAAAAATTCGCCAGAGTTATAAATGGTTTACTACTTGAATGAATCTTTAATAGAAACCCACATCGTAAAAAGGAATACCAAAAATTATCTTTAAAAACTAATGTATGAATCGTAATGGTTACCCAAATTAACAAATCACTGGGTTTCCACATAGGAGAACATATGTGAAAATACAGATATGGAAGAGAAATCTAACCATCATGTTCTGATGGAGAGTGGTAGAGAACATGGCTATGAAAAATCCATCAATCACAAAGCCATAAATTTGTGATGATCTAAGGTACCATCTAATTCATCGGATAAAAGGGAACTAGGACAACATTTTGGGTTTTCAAGATGATTTCCCTAAAGTTGAAGAATTTGAATGAGAAGAAATACAGACATTATTTCAGTACAATCTCACCATTTTTTCGTGCCATGAACAATTTCCTCTTCAACTCTTAAAATAATGAAGTTAAATTTTTCATTTGTGAAGTGTTATCAGATCATGTGATACAATGATGGGTCACTCTATATATCTCAAACTAAAGGTTAGAAAAATTTATCAAAAATACATAAGACCATCTATGGTGAGGTTAGTCATATATGGTTTTTCAAATGGAATTATAATTCATATATCATACTATGTAATATAATAAATCTAGTTTCTACTAACCAGGGTCTTCATGTAGGCAAGTGGTAGGCAATAAAGGACTGTCACATATCGGTTGTGGGTTCAATTCCCGCAACCTTATCCGACACGACGAGTTATCTCCCGTCCTACAGTTTGTCCTTTTTTTGAAAACTACATTATTATAACATCCCATAAATAAAATCGAAAAAAAGTTTTATCCTTAAACAATACTAACTAATGTACTACATAATCCATTCCAATCATTAGACTTATCTAAAATACTTTTGTCCAAGATCATAGTATAATAAAAACAATTACTAGAAATGTCATCTGCTGAGCATGTGAATACCATCATATATCTATCATATATCATACGATATATCTTGTTTGTAAAATTAAAAACATGTGAATACCTTAATCATGTATTCTCTTGAAAATAGAATACCCATTGAACCTTAGTGAAACCATAAATGCAGTTAAAAGTTAACACTTTCCACATACCAATATCCCAAAAATTCTATATACTCAAACGAAGATATCACTTAGTCCTTATATCAATCACGAGCTCATGAATACTATCAAACATATTATTTTCTTCTTATCAATTCCTTATGTGCATATCCTCTTCTTTTCAAAAATATTTCAATCACTTTTCATGGCTATTGGTACCATATAATTATTGAAAACCACTACATAGATATTCCAAAATTCCACAATGCCATAAATGAGATTCCATGATACTATTTTGAAATCCCATTACATAAAAAATTATTCATTACAAAAAATCATTGTCATACTCAACATCACAAAAATTGATCTCAAGTGACTTCCCTTTATCCTTTTCCTTATGTGGTTGCTAACGTTGATCATCATTAACACTTGGATTAGGTCATTGATTAGAATAATGCCCCATTTCCTAACACTTGAAGCATTGAATTATTGGTGGTGCATTCTCTGTAGACTTTTCTTTATTCAAATCATTAGAAACCCTTTTTTCCATTACATCCACACTCAGATACTTGATGAACTTCTATTCCACACATAAAACATTTTCTAGTCCCTTTAAGACAATATCCACCATTCTTCATTCCACACATTGAGCATAGAGAAACATTTCTCTTCTTTTCACCATTATTCTGAGATTTCTTCTTGAACTCCATCTTTCGTTTCTTCTCAAAACCATGAGATGGATATGTAACACCAACATCCATTTCTACCTTGATAGCACAACACAAAATTTCTTCATATCTACTGAAGTCTCTTATAGCTAATGCCCTTCGAAGACTTGGTTTTAAGCCACTGAATAATCAATAAACTTTACTTTATGGTTGGATGATAAAGTCATATGCATACCTTGGAAGCCTTGTAAAATTCTCTTCATATATACTAACAGATTCACCATCCTATTTCTTTATATTAGGGAAATAATTTTCCATCTTTGTTCGAAAAATAAGAGGGAAGTACTTATTGAAAATGAAGTTCTTAATCTCATACTATTCCATGGATTCAATTTCATTTCAGGGCCTCGTATTCTTAATTAGAATCCACCATTGATCTGCTTCACCTTCTAATTAGTAAATATCCAGAATGACTTTTTCATGTTCTGAATAGGGATGTATGGAAAATATCTTTTCAAGGGTACTAATCCATTGTTCAAAAACATGTGGATCAGAATACCCACTGAAAGAAGGAGGACGTTGGCTCATGAAGAACTCAATAGAATATTATTCCCTTCTCTGCTCATTTGGAAGTCCAGAATGATTCATAGCTTGTGTAAATATAGAAATAAGATTTTTCACTCCATCTCCCATAACATTGGTTTATTCAGGAGGACAATCATTGCATCATTCATTACATTGATCAACACAGTTCCTTCAGGTTCCAGCCATCGTCTAAACCCCAAAAAGAATAGTGTGAGATACAAAAATTATGCAAGGGAATAACATAATAATGGGGGAGTATCATCGATATCAAACATCATAGGTTTAATTCTAATATCATTACCGTAATTCTAGGACTATAACCTATACATATACTTAACCTTAAATACATCCCTAGACATACAATATAAATATCTCAAGGGATCTCACTAATGTTTTTGCATCATAGTTTCCAAAGGTTAACTAATCCTTTTCTCTGATACTAACTGTAGAGACCCAAAGCTTGATGTATATAGACATTACATTACATCTGTGGAATATCTAATACATAACAAAAAACAGACACCAAACGACCGTAATAGTTTAGTGTAATTGGAAACTCGAAACATAATCTTCTAATCGTGGTGAAAGATCATCAACATCTCCAATAAAGATCTTCCCCTTTGGTTTTTTACCTAAAACTTTTCTTTATATCCTGGGGAAAAGAAAACATATAAAGGGTGAGCTCAAATTCTCAGCAATGGTAAGCATGGAAAAAATAAAAAAACCATATACATTTGTACTTCAAAACATTAACATAATATTTAAATATCAAAATCATGAGAAATGACAAAAAACATGGCAGTACGTAAGGCATAGATCATAAAGAAAAAGTAATCATGATAAAATAGTATGGGAATAAAACATGTAATTGGGGAAACCATTAATCACATGTTATGATTTCCATAGTATCCATGATATTTCTGCCAACACCATCGTAGTGGACAAAGTCCCTTTCTGAATCGAGTTCACTCCTCGTTCCAGTCCTATATCACTGAACCAGATTAACCTTCTATTCCATCCATGACTATATCATGATATATAAATATTTACACAATGCATTGGAGGGAGATATATGTCCCAACCCTCTCATAATTAAATCATTCTTACATGTGCCACAAAATAATCATAAAACATTCATCATAACCCAAAGAATAAAATGGGTTTCATAAACATCAATCAATCATCACATAATCCATATAAAACAAATTGATATCATTTCATCATATGAAAAGTAAAACCATGTAAATAATAGAGACATTATAATTGAATCATAATCATGTTAAATAATTTCATCTTAGATTTAAAATAGTTTGGAAAAAACACTTGATATGAATTCATGAAGAAAATATCCTTTCTTCTTCAAAATAATTTTCTTTTCACAAAATGCAATGAAATTTTAAATTAAAAGGATTTTATTGAAAATAATCATGAAATATTATAGATTATTATTCATGATGACAAGGAATTATGAAACCATAAAAATCCATTCATGCTGTAGAAGTTAAAAAATAACATTCTTCTCGTACTTTTTATAGAAAGGTCAAAATGATCTTCGTATGGTAAAAAAAGAAATACACTTTCTATAACACAATGTAAAAGAAAAATAGGGGTAAAAATTAATTTAAACATACAATTATGAATATTAGGCACTTTATGAAAAACATTTTTATGGACATGGATGAATAATATTACCCCAGTAAATACTTATGAAAAAAAAATCTCAGATAAAAACGAAATTGGAAATGTTATCCCTTACCTTAGGTATGATATGCTTCATACCTATCCAATACTTCTTTATAATGATTTAAATAATGTCATTGACTTATTAGATAATCATATTCATTGTTTTAATATCATATATGGTTCAATTATGACTTTATGTTACCCGTCCTTTTGTAAATTCCATGTTGAAGCAGCGTTCTGGGTAAAATCATTTTATTTATCATACGTGTTTGGAATTGTTGTTCATGATATTATTATTACTTATATCATGATTTAATTACTTCCAGAATTTATATAATGATTTATATATCATATATTTTCGGTATATATATATATATAAAAGGTAGCTAAATGAAATTAAATACACCGTTCATGGAGACAGTAGGCCGTTCGTATGCAGGAATGCTGTTTTCTTTTCCTTATTGAGTTGAATGGAAGTAAGTAGATGACATATATATATATATAGAGAGTAGCATTATCATGTCATATATTTCATTATTATTCATTATGTATACTTCATAATCATTCTTGAGTGGTTAACATGGAGAATGAATCTTATCGTATCGTGGAGATGGTAATCCGTACGTACGCATGAGCGATGATATCATTCCCATAATTATCGAATTGATTTGGATTGGATGATATAATATCACAGAATCAGTATTATGATATAATAACTATATATATTTATTATTTACACCATTATACCCATCCAAGTATGGTGGGGGTGGAAAAACTAATTATACCACGACGTGGAGACGATATTCCTTACGTACGCACGCGCTGTTATTTCATTTTCCATTGGATGGATAGAAGGTGAAATGGGGTTGTTTAATATTTATAATAACATATAATTATATTAGTGATACTTATGTTATTACTTTATAATGAAAAAACTAAGGAAGAATAAGTTGAAGAAGAAAGAAAACATGAATGAATCTGTAGAAAAGATTACCTCTACCTCGACACACCTCCTTTAAACTTCATCTTAGGGAACTAGAGATGGTATTTTGAGAATACCAGAACCTCTATGATATAACTAGATATATTTAGAAGAGGAATTGTCAGGGGTTTGACAAGCATCATGGCTCAAAATGGTGTGAAGAGAAGAGGGAAGGGGTTCCCTTTTTATAAGGGAGGAGAGGGGCACCTTTGGAAAACATAAAATATTATTTTATAATAAAGTCATATTCAGTTTTTAATATCTCTAAATTAATTTATTTCGAAGCTAAGGTGGTGATGGGTCTAAATAACCCCATTCAATAGGTTTTAGACATGTTTGGGTTACTATTTTATTATTATCATTTAGATTTAACTCAAAGTTAAATAATTTAAATTTTACCGTGTCTTTTTGTTTTCTTACACTATATGGTTAATGAACTTAATATAACAAGACAAAACAACCCCAAGTAGTTCATTATAAATATATATATCCTTTAATAAGTAATTTTGTCAATCCTTTGATTTTCAGGAATAAAATAAAAATTAATTATATAATATATTTTTTAAAAACTATTTTATGTCAATTTTGATACTATTTGGGACATGATTTCTGTGAAAATCATAACAGCATGATTAGTCTAAAAAAGTTAATTAAATAAGTACTAAAATGTCATATTAACCTAGAAAATTAGTGTAATTCATAAAAAGACTAAAATTACATTTATTTTGGTATTTATAACATCAATTATGGTCATATTTCATTAATTATGTAATTACTGCATCATCATTGTGTCATATATAAATTAAAATATTTAATGTCTAAAAATTATAAATAAAATACCATTATATAGGAAATATTTTTAGATTTATAATGAATATTTGTAGTCAAATTCACCTTATGTATAACCCTACATTAAAAATGTTATATTTATTAAACTTTGATTTAGCTATTTTAATTCTTCTTTAAGTAAAATAATAATAAATGTCCTAATCTAATCCAAGTTGACCTAAAGGGTAATATTTTATTACTAAGGTTGTTTTTTTCCAAATTACACTTTTCCAATAGAATTAGTACATGTTTTAGGGTAATAATAATATCATTTTTACCCTTAATTAACATATTTACTATAAATTGTGGTAAAAAAATTAAAAAGTTACTATTCACCAAAAAAATATTTTTATCTTATTGAGCTACATTTTACCCCTTAATATTAACCATGTCTCTCGGATTTCTGAAATTCCACTCACAGAAGTGGTAAAATTATGTTTTATGTAACTTTTCAAACTCTCCTAGGAGGTGGGTAAAAGACGTTGCAAAGTTCAATAAAACATTTATATGTCTAAATTTATTATAAAATTAATCCAATGAATTACATTTCACTAATATAGGTATTATGTTTCAATTTTTACCTAAAATAAATTTAAATAAAAATAAATAATTACTTATATAGAAATTCGTTTTTTAAATATTAACCCAGTGTTTTTACTATTCATAAAAAATTGAATGTTTTCAGGAAAATACCAAAAATTAACCCTAGGCTAATTTAGATATTCTGAATCCAAAAATGAAGTCCATTTTGAAAGAAAAAATTTATAAAATTTCAAAAAGTGGGTATTACGATTCATAATGTCTTGTTTATAAAATATTTTAATAACATATCATTGTTTTGTGAATCTCCTTATTGCGTGCAACACATTCTATTGTAAAAGGTCACGATTGCGTGTAATTCAAGCCAAGTCAGGGATGCGTGTAGTGAAAGCTCCTTTTGGTGTAGCGTATAACACAAGACATTAATGAAATTAAAGATAATATTTTTTCATAAAATCTCGGGGTGTTACACCAGCCACCGATTTGTGTGCCAACCGAGCATCTCAAGTAGGCCGCTCTATCTCTATGCATCCCATTAGCGTTGTTTCATCGACCCACTATAATCGTTTATCAATAACACCATACTACTACGCCACCTTTAGGTACTCCCCTTTCCACATAGCATGTATGAGTAGGTCGTCGGCACTACCATGACGGTTGTACCATGTCGAATGCTACTTTCATGGGCCACTGGAGATTCTCCAGTGGCCCATTTTCCTTAATGTCTACGCCAAAAGGCCATTTGGGTCACCATATATACTTCGTGCCCCTTGGATTTTCCTTGCTGCCTCCTTGGATAGCCTCCAACAAAAAACACAAAATAAAACCAGGATCATTGGTTGAACTAGGTCTTGATCGAATCAGCCTCGCACCCTCCACATTAGCGTTTTAACATGGGGATGTACACAATTATCTCATGGTTTATGAATAAATGAAAATCCAAACCATGAAACAGCCTCCCGTAGTATATAATGACTTTTAGATCATCCCATTAGTCAGTCAATCTGTGTTATACATATTATTCATGAACAATAAAAGGGAAAAATAATACACTTAGAAATAAATTAATTTCCTAACATGGATTTGGTGGATTCTGTTATGGATGAAGGGAATAATCCTTGTTTAAATACACATGTCATCGTTCGTCGATATCTAGATAGTATACTACAACGGTCGTTGATTGATCACCATTCATTGTTGGAGGGTGACGTCATCAGCACTTCTTTAGAGGTTTCTCATGGTTTCCAATCAATTTCCCAATGTATTGAATTGAACAATGATAAAAAGGGAAATGACATTGATTATTAATGTGGTTCTTTTATGAACCTTAATTAAGGATATGTTAAACGCACGAGAAATGTGGTTAAAAAACCAAAGTTATTGGTCATTAAAAGCCACAAATTTAATGACTGTCATCACAATGTGGTTTTGATAACCGTTGCTCAATGGTTGAAGAAATAATAAAATAAATCATTTATTTATTTAAATCATTATTCCAAAAAGTCTAAAATTTAATTTTTTTGTCTGACCCTTACCAGCCGAAATTAATCATCGCCTAAGAGAATCCTACCACTGCGAATTCAATAGTGCCATTAGATTTTGAATCCCATCACTAATTTCAAAGATAAATAATCCCACTCTCATGTTTATGGAACATACATTAAAAAAGTTCAAAACCCCATTCCATGCTCTTTGGGCCTCAGAATCTCGAGCCATCAAAATTCACAATTTTGATATAATTACATACAATTAAAAAATATATATGAATTTAATGGGTCTATAAAATATTCTCATATGGACCAGGTTTTATATATTCCCATATTAGATTAGTTTTCCCCATCTTCCATATTCATAATGAATACTCCTACTCAGTAGGAAACACCACCATCTCCAATTGAAGTCCATTCCATGTAAGGGATTATTTTTTCAAATATTCCCATTAATGTATCAAACAATCGATTTGATTCACATAATTATCTCAATAAATATAAATATTTTCCCAATTCATTGTAGAATGATATAGGTCCTACTCATTTCATAATAAAACCATTCATAAATTTGACACCAGATAATAAAAAATTCATAATATCATGACCCTTTCAAAGATATGGATTTTATAACCATCCTATTATAATCCCCTAAAATTAAATGGGTGTCATAAATATGTTATTAATTTTTAACCCGGGAAAAAAGTCATGTTTCGTAAATATTTCATCATATCCTAACCCATGAAAAGAATCAAGTTTCACAAGCATAAAACACATGAAAAAATGGGTTTTATGAACGTCATTCCATAAAAACACAATCAATTCAATGAAATAATATTAATGGACCCCATGAATCATTACCCATAAGGGAATTAATATCATCATCGGGTGCCATCTTAGATGTAAAATAATTTCGAAATATTTTTTTTAATTCTTGATTAAAATATCCTTAATTCATTGAAAAAGTTTCGTTAAAACATATGTTAAATTGAAAAATATTTTCACGATAATAAATTTAAAAACATATAAATATATATTTGAAAACTTTTTGGAAACTGTTTTCATTGAAAAAATCTAAAATGATATTGATAACGTTTTGAAATACATTTTTCATGAAAATAAATTGAATTTTTAAACGAATATTGAAGCACATAAAAAATTATTAAAATGAGTTTTTCTTGATAATTAGTATAAATTATCATCATTGAAATATTTTTTGAAAATATGGTTCTTGATGTTCATGGAATGTGTCTCAATGAAGGAAATTTGAGATAATGTTACTTGTATGATTTGGAAACCATTGAAACAAAAACCCTAAGAAAGGGAGACCATAAAATGGATATGTAAATACACAAAAAATAAGGATAAAATCATGTAATACATTCAAGGGTAATAAATTTCCACAAAAATGAGATGAGTGGTGAATAATTCGTACACCTAATAGGAATAAAAGTGAAAATAGAAATCCCTATAACTTATGTCTCGACTATAGTCACACTCTTTCAAATATATTATATAATAAATATAATTTTATTATAAAAAATTTTCATTATTTATAATAATATATATTTTTTAATTTTTAATTTATATTAATTTGTGTTAACAATTCTATATTTTGTTTTCACTTCAGGTAATATCCACTTTTTTCATCGTATATTTTTTAATTTATTATATCATTGATACTTATAAATATATCACATCTTCCATAATGTAATCCATGATATAAATATATATTTTATTCATCATATGTTTAGTATAATAATCCCTAAAATGTATATTTATTAATGGAATACACCATTCACAGAGGTAGTATGTCGTACAGATGCATATACATCGTTTCCATTTGGTTTTTATATTGAATGAATAAATGAAAATGATATATATATATATATGTTTGTTATCATTTCAATATATTTTTTATGTTATATATATCATATATTTTCAATAAATCAATCCTAAATAGATTCCTTGTAGTGTGTGAGTTAATCACATCGCTTTTACGGGGGTGGTTGTCCACATTTCCTCAAACAGAATTATCATATTTACAAAAAATGATAATTATAATGATATGCCTTGTAAAATTATTAAATAAGGTATAATAAGTAATAAATATAATATATAACATATATAAATAATTTTCAAGGATAATGTCAAACATGAGAGATGTTAAAGGAGAAAAAGAAAAATCATTGTTTCGTGAGGTAGTTGTTCATCGTACTTGTAAACAATGTGTTTGTTTCTCATTAGAGGGAAGTGTGTGTATGTTTAGGAGGAACACTTAGAATAAAAATTTATCATTATATTATGTCTAATTTGTTTTTATAATTATGTAACACATGGAGTTTATGGTGCGGAGAATTAAAATAATAGTAATGACCTATATGGAGGGTGTTACATTTTAATCGGTTAAATTATTATTTTTTACCCATGGAATTCCTTAGAAGGGTTTTTGAACAAAGGGATGCTAAAAATAGGAAGTGTGGGATGATGTAATGATTATGGAATATATATTGGCCGAACAAAAGATGTTTTATAGGTTTGGGAAGAGGAAGAGGTGGTGTCCATTTATAGGGAAGGGATAGAACACACTAGGCATTTTTGGAAACAAGTCTGGTGTACCCACGTTTAAACAAAAAAAAAGTCATAAAAAACCAATAAAACACTATAATGGAAGGTAAATAACCAAAATATGAAAAAACAATAGGTTTTAAAAAAATTGTTATTTGTGCCCTTATTTTTATGGTTTATTTCCTGGTTAAAATTAATTTTACATTAATCACTATAATTAATCTTAACATTATTCACTAATGTATTTGGTCAAAACAAAGTTGAAATTATTAGAAATTATAAATTACAATGAAAAAATATAGAATATATATTTCCAAATTCAAATCACAAATGTGGAAAAAGATAATTAAAATTTAGTTCCATTGACCGTGCGGCACTACAAGTTTTTAAAGTAATAAAATCTAATGGTTTGCAATGTTTTTATCAAATTTTAAGATAAAATTGATTCTAATGACCTCAGTTGGATTAAATAATAGTAATATAAACTAATTAAACTTTTAAATAAATTTAAAATATAATTTTTCATTATAAATAAATTAGATGAAAAAGATACATTTAATTTAAATTCATTATTGTTTACTATTTATCTGAAAAATGATGTTTCTCAAATAAATCTAAAATATTATACAAAATGTAATTTTAAATTTATAATTTATAATGTTAATTTTATTTTATAAAATTAAATTTATAAAATTTTCAAATATAAATTATATATTTTTTCATATAAGTACACAAAAATAAGTTCATTTGACAAAACAATATTTTTAAATATATATTGACATTAAGAAAAATTATATATATTTTTATCAATATGTTTTATTTATATTTATAAATTTCCAAAAATATTTGAAATTTTTTTATTATTATTCATATTACTACGTTTGGCATCTAGGTTATAATTATATCATTTAAATAATTTTAACAAAAAAAAAGATGTTTCTTGGAAACTCAGTATTTCATGTAACGTACCTCAAGTCGGAGTAGTGTGTAACTTAAACAAATTCAGTGTAATGTGTAACTTACACCAGGTTTTTTACATGTGAATTTAGTTTTTGACTTATTAAAATGGTATTTTTAATGGAAATTTAATATATTAATGAAAAATTTGTCCATAAAAACTCAAGGATTTACAATTGGGTCAGAGGTGGACGGTCACATGACTTCGTGTCAGTTTCCCTATACATAAGAGTCTATAAAGTAGAAGTGAGTGTATAATACCATCTACGGGGAGACTAGAACCTATATATAATGTCATCATATCGATAATAAAAAATAAATAATACTTTATATAATCAGAGTATCATACAGAATGATAATGGTGGAATACTTGATAAGAAAGTAAAAGAGTCTCCCAGAAGTAGATGTATATCCAGGGTAAATGAAGTTGGTTAGTAAGCATTATGATAAACTATATGTCCAGCCAGTTTTCATACTATCCCAACAAGATAAAATCACATATAATCTTAGATATCCACCATAGGATCTATTCCATTTTCCAGATCCCAGATTAAATTTTAAAGCATAGAGAAATTACTATATACAGTGTGAGTACAAGACTCTGTAGTAAACCATCAACAAGTACTGAACCTATTGTGTTCCCTAATTATAGTATATTCTATATTAATGATCAATACATTGCATGATTAAACATAAAACCAAATATAATTGTTAGTATTCTAAATGAGCCTCAAAAAACACCTTGTTGTACATGCTTTGGCTCTATACTGGAAGGATAATCATTGTGTCAGAAGAATCAATGAATGACAATGAGGATAATCAATCTTGCTATTCACCATCGTGTGATTTTCAAAATCTACATCACTAAACATAATAGAATTATTGTTCTTTGAATTATGTAGGCATCAAGAGTGACATAAAACACTCTAGACATTAATAAAATACCACTTGATATCATTTAGTTATAATGTCTATCATACAAAATTCCTGACGCATCTTTACATCCCTTCATTATTTATAGACGACTCATCATGAACGTTAAAAATTGTTTACACTTTTCCTCTATGGGATAATAATGTGATTATGTTTCACCATACTTTGATAGAAGAATAATTCAACCAAACTAAACATAATATTGTTGGATAGATTGGAAAAAATTACACAACATCATATGTATGGTATAATAATAACACTGGTGATCAATATTGAACATGCATAATAAGATAAAAAATTAAACATTGAAATATGTGCCATAAATTTTATAAGGGATCCAATTACACTAACATGTGCTCATAATATATAATGTTCATCAAATATTTCAACACATAAATATGATATGGAAATATTTGTAAGAGCACAAAAAATAAAAGGAACTTCCTACCTTAAATGTTTTTCATGAAAAGATATGTATAAATCATCCTTTTTGGTTTTATAGATGGATTGAAAACATCAACAGTAAATAAAACAGTATTAAATCCTTATAATTGTAAATGTAGACATATTAATTCTCGAGGTTATTAAAGGGTTACTAGTACCTCATCTAGTTAATTTTTTTTAAAAAAAATAAATAAAATATTTCCTTTGATGATATTTCTCTATCCTTGATAATTTATGAATTTTCCTTCTAGGCTTACACATTCACATTATATATTATCCACAAGAATAATTATGTTTTAATAAATATTCAAAAAACATCTATTTATAAATATCTCTTAATAATTTATCATAAAATATCATTTTATAATTATGTTTTGATGCATTATTTTAAATTTCCCTTTAATAATTATCTATTTATAGTTTATTATAATTTGTATAATTATCTTTTAAATATGTTCTCATAAATTTACATTTTATAATTACCTTTTGATAATTTATCAAAAAAATATTTATAATTATTTCTTGAAAATTTCTAAATAATTAATCTTTTATTGTTATCTATTGATAATTTAACATAAGTTTCTACTATATAACTCAATCTTATTAATGAATCAAAAATTATCCTCCTTATATTTATATGTTGATAATTCCTCATAAATGATGCTTTATAATTATATATTGAAAATTTATTATAATTTATCTATTGATAAAATCACAATTATATATTGATAATTTTAATAATTATCCTTTCATAATTGTTCACTAATAATTATCTTATGATAATACTAAAATATTGTCCATTTATAATTCCAAAATATTTTGTTTTACAATCCAATTCTTTTATCAATCGATAATTAAGTAAAATTATCATTTTATTATTATATTTTTATAAATTATTAAAATGTAATTTTGGATAATATTAATAAATTATTAATAGATAATTTTTGTAATTCTCTTTTTCTAAATCAAAATATTAATTTTTTAATATTTTCCAGTCATTTTATACTTTGATAAATTCTTTTAATTATCCTTGATATTCATGTGTATTATTCTTTGATAATTATAGGTTTTATAATTTTTATAATTATGAATTAATAATTAAAATTAATTTTATTTTGATAATTGTTTAAATAATTAATGATTGTTTCTCACAAATAACATTTTAAAAATTTATCTAAATTAACCATTGATAATATGGTGCTATAAAAATAACATTAATGAAAATTTAATTGTACATAAATTTTTAGAAATTATTAAAATATAATTTGGGTTTAGTTTTTTCTATTTAAAATCATCAATTTCTCTCATAATTTTACAAATATGTGATATAAAGGGTAAAATAATAAATTTTTCAAGTATAAATAATAATTAAAATTCCCCATATTATTTATATGAACACGATTCTATATGACCATTCATATTTAATGGGTCCAACCTACTACAATGGTAGTGTGATTCATCATTTTAGATCCCAAAAATTTAATCCATATATAACCCCATTTAAAACAAAAAAATTAAATCCTGATTAATTTAAAAATTAATTTCAAAATCATTAATTTCTACCTATTAAGGGGATACAACATGAATAAGAAAAGTGTTGAAGAAACGAATGGATTTGAAACCCATGTTGTTAAAAATTATGTTTTCATACTTGGTGAATATGACGCAACATTGCAATAAATAATAAAAATGATATCAGTTAATTAATTAAATAAATTATACAATAAATATATTAAAAATTTAAAATCACGTGGGATATGAAAAAATTCATGGTTCACATAAATGATATGTTTCAATTATGGAAAACCCCATTTCTATGATATAATGGTGTTCTCTGATTTCTCATAAGGTGAACTATTTGTGAGAAATTTAATTATTTTCAATATATATAATAAAAATATTAAATACTTTTTCCCAACATGTGATCTTAAAAAATGTCCATGACATATAAAATTATTCACTACATAGGGCAATCCATGATCTTTGAACCTTACAGTGGTCTCATATTCCTAATACGATGTACCATTTTAGATTTATTCAATAATTTTGGATAAATGACAAGTGTGTGATATAATTTATTTAATATTTTTATTTCATCAATGCTGAGGCTATATAGACCTCATAATCTCATAGTAACTTAGGTCCTAACTCTAAAATATTTAATATAATATTTTGTGCTTATATCTAGGTTTTTACCCTTATATGGATCCTTTAATACATTGATTTTTTTTTTAATTTTACATTTACACATAATAAACAATGAAACCATTAAAAATGTGTGTTTATATTATCATGAAAAGTAATAGATATTAAATTTTGTCCTAATGAATTACATAATTAAAAATTAATCATTGATGGATCCTTAGGATGATCATTATATTCCATTATTTTATTTTCCCTCGATATCTTGTCTTATGATTTTATACTATTCCAATAATAAAACATCTTAAATTCCCCATGATGAAAATCCATTGATTATTCTTAATAAGTTGAATATGTTTTCCATCATCATCTTAATCAATTGATTTTTATGAGTCTGCGACCATTTCATCATTGGTTAACTAAGGATCTCAACTGTGGTTGATTTTTTAATCATGTTTTGTGATAGATGGTTTGGCCTAATAACCAAATTTTTCAATAAATCTCTCCTTAAGAAGGGCTGAATGTTGAGGTAAACACCATATTATCCTTCACAACAATTTTTGGCACAGTCTCTTCTAGTTGACACCACCACTAAATAAAAATAATATTGATAAGTGTGATAAAACTTATCATCCTTATATTTGTATATTATATTTCTAATGGTATGTTTAACATATATATTTCTCACTTTATAATACCACCATGTTACCCAATAGTTCATTCAGTTCATGATATATCAGTCTTTATTTAAATAATATCATTTAAACATTTACCTATATCATTCTATGTTCAATATAAATCACCATTGGTTTATCTTATAACATTTAAAGTTATTTTTAGTTTTCCTCTATTTTGTTTTTCTTATATATCTCATCCCAGTACCTCAATGTGATTATTAAATCATTCTTTCATAGTTGTTCAGAATATGATTATGATTAACAATATAATAACACCTATGTTTGTAAAACTATTCATTTAGTAATAGGAATTTTACATTATGTAATATAAGATAGATTTAATACCGAATAATATAATTTCAGTGTTATTACCCCTAGGTAAATCTGTTCACGATACATCATCAACTTAAATTATCTAGATATGAATGTATTTATAGGGATTTTATTATACTCAATACATTACCAATATTCTAGAATATCATCATATATATTTAAACATCTCTAGTTTTTTTCCTATTCTTCTCTAAACAAAACCCTAAAATAACTAAACATGCCTTCAAAAATAATTAAACCATTCTCTGAAACAAATTAATAACCCAAATAAAATCCAGATTTAAAAAATTAAATTTAATCACGTGAATTAGATAAATAATCTCACAATAAGTCACCAAAGAAGCATGATATAAATGTTCATTATCTTTTATATTAACTTAAAATAATTTAATTTACTAAATTTATAAATGTTTCCTCCTAATCATGATCTTATAGACCATTTCCTCTATATATAATATGATATAATCATCCTTAAAATTTATGCAATGAGAACATAATAACGGTGTGATCTAAAAAACTAATTAAACAAATAAATTTAAATGTGTACTATCATAAACATGAAAGGGTATTTAATAATTAATTTAATTTCACATTATAAAATCATAAGACTATAAATTATAGTAGTAAACATTATAAACCATCATATTAATATCACTATAATACTAGTGATGTGAAATATTAATGAATTAGTTCCAAATATATATTAAAAAAAACATGTGAGCATGACATAAAAGTGGGATATATTTCGAAAATAAAACATAATAATGGTAACATGGATTCAAAATATAAAAAATTAAAAATATGTGACTATAATAAATATATTATTTCATATCATATTTAACATGGCTACCCATAAGAAAATTCATTCATAATTTTTTGAGTATTGATTAATTCTTTCACAATCAATATATTTTAACCAACCTATATAATTATTCTTTTATATTACATTTATATATCATGATATATAAAACATTTATGAAGCATCTTGTTACCCATTTTTTTAATTTTCTTCCATATTTTTATTTCATTCTTTGTTTTGTTGTTATTTGGTACTTTTGAGGACAAAAATCAATTGTTGGAAAAAATGACCTAAATTTCTGCGAAGTGTGTTTTTTTGAATTAATTAAGTCCTATTATTAATATGTTAAAGTATTTTCTGGGTTGTCCCCGAGTTAAAATAATACTACTGTTAGTTTGGGTTGATTAGATTAATTAAGACTTTTTTATTTTATATAGGATAAATAAACATTGTAATACATTTAGATTTCACGTATAGGTCATGAGGTATATTTTTTTAAGGAATGAAAATATTTCATTCCATGAAATTTTTATACATCATGAAAAATGTTGACATCATATATTGGTTGCTGTGATGATGTAGTAAATTGGTATATGACGTGAAATTATTAAAGACCATACATATATTTTAAATCACGAAATTGGAAAATCAATATTTTAATATGAGGATATTTGTTTTTATGATGTATTTTTGTCATTTATTAAAATAATTTTTATATGTAATCACGACATGAATTATTATGATCTATGTTTTTTCATGTTCTTTAGAAATGTTTTGTTTTTCTTCGATTACAAGCCACTTCTCAGTCAACCTAGATGTTCTCCTAGGAGATTTTGTGGACATTCTCTCCTTCTATATCACTTCATACAGCAATTGGTCATTAGGGTTGTTTCACTATGTATCATTGAGTATGTGATCAGCATGTTTCATCATTATGATTGATAGTTGTATCATCGTTGCCCTGTATTTTCAGAACCATTAATATAGTGGTTTTGTTCCTTCTAGATCCCCAATAATATTTTCTTATATATGTAGATCCATTTTTAGTGTAGTGTGAAATTTATTTTTTCAATATATTTTTTATTAATTTCATTCACTTATTAATATTTTTATTATATTATTGATTTTGATATGTGTGTAATGATTATAAGACCTATGTTACTATGTTTTCTTACATTCATGATGGACGATCCGATTTCGGCATGTGTGACCAAAGGATGAGGTCAGTAGTTCCATCTATAGCCCATGATGGATGAACTGTAATGAATATGTTTGATAAATCAATTAGAATTATTTATTTTGGTGTATGGAAATAGCATCTATGAGAAAATAAGTATTACTGATGTTTTAATAAAATAAAATGTTTTCAAAGCATTTTGAAATGATTTATTAATTAGTTTTCAAACCATAGTTTTGATGAAATTGTATAGAAAATAGATAAAATAGGGAACCTTGCTTATTTAGGTGGATGATGTAAAACATCTCTTTCCCATTGATAATAAAATGGAGTTCACTCAAGGGGAGTTCTTCTTCCCACTCTACATATTTATATAGACTTATTGTGAATTATTTGAAGGATCACATTTTTGGGGTGTTCGTTAGCACTCAAATTTTGATACATGTGTATACTTGGTTGATGATTTCAATATTCTAGGTCTTAGTACATATGTACTGTAACACCCCAATCTACTACGGTACACTTCTCTTTGAATAATACAATAGTGTGTGTTGTACGCAACACTGAGTTCAAGTACACCACGACTTACCCTACAAGCCATTCAAAAGAGGTTATGAATAGTATTAACTAAAATTTAAATATTATATTATCATTATAATTTTAATCCATATTATGAGTTTCTAAGACATGATTTATGAACAAATTCATTTTTTCAGATAAAAGAAGTATTTTTTCAAAAAATGAAATTTTACCACCTTTTAATGGTTCAGCCTTTTTAAAACCAATATTTGAAAATTTTATATATTCCATTTGACAAAATAAAATTCTTTTTCAGAATCGGGACCTAATAATTTATTATGAATAATGATTTGGTGTCTTTCTGATAACTTTCATATTTGGGTGAATAGTGAAAAATACTATATTTAAACTGAAAACAACTTTTTTAATCAAAATAATTTATATTGTTAAATTATAAATTTTAATTGGTTGTAAGTATAAATAGATCATATTTTTACTATTTAATCCAATGATGGTCATTTTAAGTATTTTCACCTTGAAATTGGACATAAACAAGTGTCAAACTTTTGATAGTTATTATTTCTTAAAAAATACTCATTTTGGTTTTGAAAGCAGGAATAAATTTTAAATTAATAAATAAAACTTTTATGTTTTGAATTTGGTAAAATAGAATTAATTTTTCGATTCGGAATAACGAAATTATCCTAAGGTGAAATTTTGGTACTTTTCGGATAACTTTTATATTTTGATGAATAGTAAAAATTATTAAATTTTAAATAAAAACAACTTTTTTAATCGAAATAATTAATAGTTATAAATTATGAATTTGAGTGGTTTTATATTATATTTAAAATATATTTTTTCCATGTAATACAATGTGGGTCATTGAACATAATTTCACATTTAAACCGAACATAAACAACTGTCAATCTTTTGATAGTTATTATTTCTTAAAAACACGCTTTTTGTTTTAACAATTGAAATTAATTTTAAATTAATTTCTGCCACTTCTATGTATTGAATTTGGGGAAATGGATTCCATATTTGAAATCAGGATATCCAAATTGTGTCAATATGTATCTTTTATTTTTAGACATTTTGAATAATTACTTCGGTAAATATTTTATTTACCATGGTTAAAGTGTAAATCCGGTAAATAAGGGTAAATAAATAATATTATAATAATATTAAATTTCCATAAAACGTGTCTTAACCCTATTGGTTGATACATGGCCGACCATTGACATCTTTGGGTCGATTTTGGGACCACATGGATCCACTTGTAAGTGATAATGACACTTTATATTAATTAAGTTAAAGTAATTACAAAAATGTCATAAGCATATATCTTTTAGAAAAACAACTTTTACGTAGGGATATATATGTTGGAATTTAGACTATAAATATTCATTAGAAATATAAAAGAAATTCCTACATAATGATATTTTATTTATAATTTTTAGACATTAAATAATTTAGTTTATTTATCACACAATGATGATGTATTAATTACCATAATAGTGAAAATTAAGATAATTGATAATATAAATACCAAAATAAATATAATTTGAGACTTTTTCTGAATTAACCTAATTTTATAGGATAATATGACATGATAGGATTTATTTAATTAACGTTTTTCGAAGTAATCATTCTATTATATGTTTTACAAAAATCATTTTTTGAATAGTGTCAAAATTGACATAAAAGTGTTTTTAAAACAAATATTATATTATTAATTGATATTAAATTTCTAAAAATCTAAGGTTCGGCCAAAAGACTTATATCATGATAGTTGTATCATTAATGGACCACTTCCGGGTCTCTTGGATGTCTATAGTATGTTTATTAAATATATAATATTAAAATACAAAGTGGCATGGAAAGTGTCAAACTAATTAACTAAGAGTTAAAACTAAAAGATAAGGTTAATATAATGACCAAAACCTGTCTAAATTATATTGGATGATTGGTTTTCTAACGATCCCCACCTTAATATTTATATTATACACTTTGCAGCCATTAGAAACCGAATATGAATTTATTATAAAATAATATTTCTAGCATTTCCAAAGGTGCCCCTCACCCCTCTTATAAAAGGGAACTCCTTCTTCTCATTACATCACACCTTCAAAGCCTTTTGGTTCGGCCAAACCCTTCCCAAATACTCTCTGAACTTCCCAAAATTCATCTTAGAGGCCTTAACATAGTCATAAATCCAACCTAACGAGTCCTTTTGATCAAATCAAAAGGAAGAACCAGAAAAAGAGGTAATGTTTTCACCAACCTCTTTCAAGTTTCCTTCTTCTTCCACTTTTTATTTGTTTACTATTTTCATTCTCAAATAATAACTACAGTATCTTCTATATACTGTGATTTTATTATAAATATATTAAAACAATATTCAGTATTCTATCCATCCTTTGAATGACATGTCACCATACGTGCGTACGTACGGATTACCGTCTCCACGTCATGGTGTAATAGTTATTCAATAACTTATTATTTGGATGGGTATAATAATGATGTGTAATTCATGTAAATAAAGAATATAACATGATAATTATTCTGTATATATGATATACCTTCCAATTATATATTATTTTAACATCAAAAGAATGATATTGTCACTCGTGCGTACGTACGGACTACCGTCTCCACGAAAGCGATTAGATTCATTCTCCATTATATCCATTCAAGTATAATTATAATTTGATGATTTAAAAATAATATTTAAAGACTTGATATAATTCTGTATATGAATAAGATTCAACCTATCCATAACAAACACGGCTTACGTAACAAAGAATATAAAGGAAAATGAGTAAGTTAACACCCAAAATGACGATAATACTAAGATATTATTAACAAATCAATGTTAAAATATCATATATGATATCATATTAATGTAAATGATTATTGTATAATTCAACACCAATTATTTCACCATTATACAAGAGGTTAACCTACCATCAACCAAGGAAAAAGTACAAAGTAAGGGGTTTCTTATCGCACTTTAAATTCCAAGAGATTTCCATTATTCACCAATTATTTATTGCATGTGGTGTGTATACTGCCTATCATTGTATTGATTGTGTAATATAATTTAATTTATTGATATTTACATCATCATTTTATTATCCTTCTTTCATGGGTGCATGTCTCATAAGTTACCAAATCGATAAGGGAATTTGAAATTTCAATTTCCACTCATTTGGATTTACGCATATTTCATTGATAATATTACTCCAAGATTATGTGTGGAATCACTATTTATTGGATTATGTCATAATTGCTCACTCCCCTTTTCATTAGATATACTTTTGATACACATAATCAATCCATTGATAATTTCTCAAGTCATCGATATGAATTTGATAAGAGTAATTTTAACTCATTCTCCATTTGTTGAGTTAAACATCCAATTCATTGGTGTGATTTTTACGAGATTATGTGTGAATGTCCTTTGATTGTTTTACAATTAATATCCAATCATATTTAGTGTATTTATATTTTTCACACATAACTATGTCGTTGATTTATCCTTAACTTAAGGATACTACCTTTATGAGAGATTTCATCTCAATTTACATTCCATTGAGACTTCTTTGTTGTTATACACCAAATCACATTTATGTGTTGTATATAATAAACATTGACATTGTATATAATGAATCCCTTTATTCTCATGATATTAATATGTTTTTATTACCTCAATTATTTGTAATCAAGTTTCTCTCTTTTGGTTATAAACTCTAACTAAAATACCATTTTTAAATGTTTTAAAGACTTATTCTTCTAAATCTTGCTCATTAATGTCCATGTTTTAAAAAATGGTCTTAAGGATTTATTTATATGGACATTAAAGTTTTAAAACTAAAACTCCTTTTAAATGTTTCAAATTGGTCTGGGAAACTTTGATTCAAAAATCTTTTTTTAAACGGCTTCTTGAAAAATAGTGTGATTTATAAATTTTTTCAAGAAAAGGGGGATATTTCTCTCAAATAGTATTGATGGTTTTTTTCAACTATGTCAATATCATTCATTATTATCGATTGAGGTTAATCTGATACAATTCAATATTCCATATTTTATCGAATGAGTTATGTTCGACTGTGGATGTGCTATTTTTATACCATTCACGGTTTGTGTTTAAGTATTGAAATTTCGTATGCTAGTTTTCATACGAATGTTTATTTTCTATTTAAACCTATTCATATAAGGAATAAATTGGACTTAGTAAGTGACAGGTGGAGCACGCTATAGCTCCTCGATGCATCGGTAGGTCTCATGAGACAAACAAGTGTCTTGTCAAAAGGCCTTGGAAAAATCATATTTGTAGTCTTGGCAAGAGGCCTTGGCTATGTGGTTATGATAGTCCTGCATTATGCATTCCATCATTATGAAAGTGGTTATTGATATTGCATGTGATTGTTCGACTAGTAGAATATCCATGTGAATAAGTAAATGGCATTATTTCATTTTATATTTTCCATATTATGCTAAAGTTAATGTTTAAATGGATTTTTATAGTTATAAATTTCTTTAAGTGTTTATACTTATATATGAAAGCTTCTGGTATATTGTTATGCTTACTGAGGATCTGAGCTCAACCCTTTCAGTGTTTTATTTTTCCTAGGATGAGATGAAGTAATTTATGAATGGCCTGCATGGATAGTATGAGGGGATATGAAGACAAGATGTGGTTTTAGTTTATTTACCTTATGATCTAATGTAAGAGATATGAATATATCTAGTGTTTCCAAGACTACAAAACTAATCGGGCTTTCGAGACTTGATCCTTTGTGATCTTGCCAATGTTATTTAATAATGCACCGACTCTGGGTGTCTAGGGTCAAGGCATTACAGTTGGTATCAGAGGAAGTTTAGTATACACCTTGGAAGCTAGATTTAGATAAACTCTGACTAGAGCACATAGACCTATGATGAACTTTGAGGATTAGTATGGAATAACTTCCTAGAATTTTGGTATTTTAGAGATTTTGTGAGTTTTCTGAGAAATATATCCATGTCTGGATACGAGAAGGTAGAGGCGGATCTGGAATAGATGTACCTACGGGTAAAACCCGAAAACACCGCTTTGAGATAGAAACGAACAGGAACTGGTGCATGACAACGGGCCTTGGTGCACTCTTGGTTATGACACTCCCGGGGGATATGATTAGGATAATTTACATTTTGTTTACAAACCAATTTTAAGTATATATATATATATATATATGATTAGAGTAAATGAACTTGGTTAATCCTAATATGTTTAAAATTGAGAATATGGTGACATGTTAATCTCTAAATGATTTTATGACTACTGTTACTCACACAATGCCTTCTGGTTTTATTTAAAGGATAGATTCCAAGGAAGACATAGTGACTTTGATAATGATGTACAATGTGGGAATGGTGGTGGAAATGAGAAACAAAATGGAATGTTGATAGGAGTGAAAGATATTGCCATAATGCCAAATAAGTTTTCCCAAAATATGATCAACAACATATATATTAACCAACTCCCGGACTGAACAAGGAATAGAAAGGTGATAAATGATAAGAGCTCCATCAATGGAGACCATGGAAAAAAGAACCCTCAATTTCCATCATGCAATAAATGTTGTAGGAGACACCTGGGAATGTGTCTCAATGGGACCAAGATATGTTTTACGTGTGGGAAGGAAGGACATAAACTGAAGAATTGCCGAAAAAAATGAAGATTACAATGGAAGAAGATTAAAATGGACCTAAGAATCCATTTACAGTCATTTTCCATAAATGTAGGGTACCTGACCATTACCCAAGTGAATGCCGTATTCTATAGGATATTTAATTGGTCAAAGAAGAAGCTATGTGTACATAAATGGTTGGAGAAATGTTTAAAATGTTTTAGTGCTCCTTGTTGATGGGTTTACTTTGGAATAATTTTCCCTTCTATTTGTAACCCTGTAGGTTTCCATGTGAGAATGATATTTGAGGAAGAAGTATCTCTTCTATTGTGGATATAGTTATAAATAACCTTTTGGTATTATATGATCATTGGGTTTGAGACAATTATAAGTTATTATAATTTGGGATGAAAATGCAAGGTATGAGATAAGATTTGTTGTTATATTATGTTATTGTTAATTTGAGGAATTTATCTCATTTTGGAAATGTTATAAAACAATGTTTTTGAAAAGGACAACATGCAGACCATGTGACAACCCGTCGCGTCGGACAAAGTTGTGGTAATTGAACCCACAACCAAAGTGCGATTGGGATTTGTTGCCTACCACTGGACTATGTGAAGTCCCTGGATAGTGTGACTAATTATTTTTAGATAAATGATTTTATTGATCAATAATAAGTTGATTTGGGTTCTTATGTGTTATCAAATGAATAAAATTGTTATAGGAAAATGATTTGGTGATTATGTGATAAATGTTATTTTGCACGATGTTCGCTTTTTTGGGAACACAATATGCTCATGGAAAATAGAATTCTATGGGGTTACATTTGTGGAGTAATGGTGGATTTTTATCTAGGTTTTCATTGGGGATTTATAGTGATTTGGGTTATTTATGGAAATGATTAACCTATAATAGAGAATATGCGATGAGGTTAATTACTTTTAAATATGTGAATTTAAGAGTATTTGATTTCATTTGGAGATACAATTTAACAAGGGAGACACCATAATCAAATTATTCTATGTTTTGGGTTTCAATATTAGTTTGGATTATATTGAAGTATTTTAAGGACAATTGATTATTTAATGGTATTTATTTAACTTTGGGGTATTATTTGTTTAATTTTAGAAATTATGATTAGTGTTTATTTCTCTCAAGGAATATCCTTTTGGGGGTCCATTATATCTTGTACTAACCATTTTGGTTTTGATTAATCTCTAAATACAATGTAAATATATAGTTTATCCTGCATGGATCATGTGATTCTATAGAAGTTTATTCTAGCTCTTCTAGTGTGACCAAGTATTCTTGATTACTCATCGTTTAAAAAGAATGAGTTAGTGGTGGAAATTTATTAATTAATGAAAATATACTTAAAAATTAAGTATATATCTTTATATTCTTAGTCAATATCATAAATTAATTCCTCATCCTTATGTAATGTAACTTAAAACAAAAAAAATTTGTCCGTTTAATTTTTCTACTAGGAGACTAATGATCGTTTGTCCCAGCACAAGTTTGTAGTTTTCTTTTTGTTAACTTTCTCTTGATCATGATTTCTATCCCTCTCCATTATAACTTTACACTTAGTTTATAATCCATATCCATGTTTTCCTACCTGGAATCCTAGTATAGGTTATCTTGGGTGACCTTTATACCTCTCTTTCTTTTAAAGTGATAGTTTTATTGACTATTTTTCTAATATGGGACTTGCCATTCTTAGGCCAAATTTTTAAAATTGCGAGGATGAAATTTATTGAAGGAGGGGTGAATGTAACACCCCAATCTTCCACGGTACACATCTCTTTGAATAATACAATAGCGTGTGTTGTACGCAACACTGAGTTCAAGTACACCATCACATACAAAACTAGTTGTTCAAAAAAGGTTATGAATAGAATTAACTAAATTTTAAATATTATATTATCCTTATAATTTTAATCCATATAATGAGTTTCTAAGACATGATTTATGAACAAATTCATTTTTTCAGATAAAAGAAGTATTTGTCAAAAAATGAAATTTTACCGCCTTTTAATGGAGAACCCTTTTTAAAACCAATATTTGAAACTTTTATATATTCAATTTGACAAAATTAAATTCTTCTTTAGAAACGGGACAAAAGAATTTAGTATCAATAATGTTTTGGTGTCTTTCTGATAACTTTCATATTTGGGTGAATAGTGAAAAATACTATATTTTAACTGAAAACAACATTTTTAATCAAAATAATGTATATTGTTAATTTATACATTTTAATGGTTTGGAAGTATAAATAGATAATATTTTTACTATTTAATCCAATGATGGTCATTTTACGTAATTTCACCTTGAAATTGGACATAAACAAGTGTCAAACTTTGGATAGTTGAAATTTCTTAAAAATACGCCTTTTGGTTTCGAAAGCGGGAATAAATTTTAAATTAATAAATGCAACTTTTGTGTTTTGAATTTGGTAAAATAGACTTAATCTTTATATTTGGAATAACTAAATTAGACTAGGGTGAAATATTGGTACTCTTCGGATAACTTTTATATTTTTATGAATAGTAAAAATTACTAAATTTTAATTAAAAACAACTTTTTTAATCGAAATAATTAATAGTGATAAATTATGGATTTGAGTGGTTTTAAATTATCTTTAAAATATATTTTTACCATGTAATACTATGTGGGCCATTGAACATAATTTCACATTTAAACTGAACATAAACAACTGTCAATCTTTTGATAGTTATTATTTCTTAAAAACACTCGTTTTGTATTAACAACAGGAATTAATTTTAAATTAATTTCTGCCAATTAAGTGTATTGAATTAGTAAAAATTGATTCTATATTTGGAATCAGGATTTCCAAATATGTTAAATAAGGGTAAACAAATAGTATTATAATAATATTAAAATACCCTAACACGTGTCTTAACCCTATTGGTTGATACATGGCCGACCATGGGCATATTTGGGTCGATTTTGGGACCCCATGGATCCACATGTAATTGATAATGACACTTTATATTAATTAAGTTAATGTAATTACAAAATTGACATAAGGATATATCTTTTAGCAAATCAATTTTTACATAGGGTTATATATATTTGATTTCAGACTATAAATATTCATTATAATTATAAAAATATTTCCAACATAATTATATTATATTTATAATTTTAAGACAATAAATAATTTAGTTTATTTATGACACAATGGTGATGCAGTAATTACAATAATTGTTAAAAATTAAGATAATTGATATTATAAATAGAAAAATAAATATAATTTGAAACTTTTTTATTAATTAAACTAATTTTATTGGATAATATGACATGTTAGTATTGATTTAATTAAATTTTTTCGAAGTAATCATTATATTATGTTTTTTTACAAAAATCAATTTTTGAATAGTGTCAAAATTGGCAAAAAATAGTTTTTAAAAAAAATATTATATTATTAATTGATATTAAATTCCTAAAAATATATGGTTATTCCAAGAGACTTATATCATGATATTTGTATCATTAAAGGAACACTTGGGGGTCTCTTGGATGTATATAGTACGTTTATTAACTATATAATATAAAAATACAAAGTGGCATGGTAAGTGTCAAACTAATTAACTAAGAGTTAAAACTAAACAATAAGGTTAATATAATGACCAAAACCTGTATAAATTCTATTTTTTGAGTGGTTTTCGCCCCATAACCACCTTAACATTTAAATAATACACTTTGGAGCCATTAGAAACCGAATATGAATTTATTATAAAATAATATTTCTAGCTTTTCCAAAGGTGCCCCTCACCCCTCTTATAAAAGGGCACTCCTTCTTCTCATTACATCACAACTTCAAAGCCTTTTGGTTCGGCCAAAACCTACCCAAATACTCTCTCAACTTTCCTAACTTTATCATAGAGGCCTTAACTTAGTCAGAAATCCATCTTAAGGAGTCCATTTGATCAAATCAAAAGGAAGAACCCGAAGAAGAGGTAATGTTTTCACCACCCTCTTTCAAGTTCCTTTCTTCTTCAACTTTTCTTTCTTTGTTATTTTCACAATTAAATAAAAACTCCAGTATCTTTTATATACTGTGATGTTATTATAATTATAGTAAATCCATATTCAGTATTCTATCCATCCTTTGAATGACATGTCACCATATGTGCGTACGTACGGCTTACCGTCTCCACGTCGCGGTGTTATAGTTATTCAATAACTTATTATTTGTATGGGTATAATAATGATGTGTAACTCATATAAATAATAAATATAACATGATAATTATTCTGTCTATATGATGTAACATCCAATTATATATTATTTTAACATCAAAAGAATGATATTGTCGCTCGTGCGTACGTACGGACTACCGTCTCCACGAAAGCGATGAGATTCACTATCCATCGTATCCATTCAAGTATAATTTTCATATGATGATTTAAAAATAATTTTTAATGACTTTATATAATTCTGTATATGAATAAGATACAACCTATCCATAAAAACACAGTTTACGTAACAAAGAATATAAAGAAAAGCAAGTAAGTTAACACCCAAAATGACGATAATTGTAAGATATTATTAACAAATCAATGTTAAAAGATCATATATGATATCATATTAATGTAAATGATTCTTGTATAATTCAATAACAATTATTTAACCATTATACATTAGGATAACCTACCATCGGCCAATGAAAAGGTACAATGTAAGGGGTTTCTTATCTCACTTTAAATTCCGTGAGATTTTCATTATTCACCACTTATTTATTGCATGTGGTGTGTATACTGCCCATGATTGTATTGATTGTGTAATATACTTTAATTTATGGATATTTACATAATCATTGTATTATCCTTCTTTCATGGGTGCATGTTTCATATGTTACCACATCGATAAGGTAATTTGAAATTTCAATTTCCACTCATTTGTCTTTACGCATATTTCATTGATTATATTACTCCAAGATTATGTGTGGAATCACTATTCATTTGATTATGTCATAATTTACACTCCCCTTATATTTGGATATACTTTTGATACACATAATCAGTCAATTGATAATTTCTCAAGTCATCGATATGAATTTGATAAGAGTAATTTTAACTCATTCTCCATTTGTTGAGTTAAACATCCAATTCATTAGTGTGGTTTTTACAAGATTATGTGTGAATGTACATTGATTGTTTTACACTGAATATCCAATAATATTTAGTGTATTTATATTTTTCACACATAACTATGTCGTTGATTTATCCATAACATAAGGATACGACCTTTATGAGAGATTTCATCTCAATTTACATTCCATTGAGACTTCTTTGTTGTTATACACCAAATCAATTTTATGTGGTGTATATAATGTACTTTGACATTGTATATCATGAATCCCTTTATTCTCATGATATTACTACGTTTTTATTACCTCAATTATTTGTATTCAAGTGTCTCTATTTTGGATAGAAACTCTAACTAAAATACCATTTTTAAATGTTTTAAAGACTTATTCTTCTAAATCCTGCTCATTAATGTCCATGTTTTAAAAAATGGTTTTAAGGATTTATTTATATGGACATTAATGTTTTAAAATTAAAACTCCTTTTATAAGTTTCAAATTGGTATGGGACACTTTGATTCAGTAAGCTATTTTTAAACGGCTTCTTGACAAATAGTGTGACTTATAAATTTTTTCAAGAAAAGGAAGACATTTCTCTCAAATAATTATAATGGTTATTTTCAACTATGTCAATATCATTCATTATTATCGATTGAGGTTAATCTGATACAATAAAATCTTCCATATTGTATCGAATGAGTTATGTTCGACTGTGGATGTGATATTTTTATACCATTCATGGTTTGTGGTTAAAGTATTGAATTTCATATTCTAGTTTTAATAAGAATGTTTATGTTATGTTTAAAACTGTTCATATGAGGAATGAATTGTACTTAGTAAGTGAAGGGTGGAGCCCTCTATAGCTCCTCGATGCATCGGTAGGTCTCATGAGACAAACTAGTGTCTTGGAACTAGGCCTTGGCAAAATCTTATTTGTAGTATTGGCACGAGGGCTTGGCTATGTAGTTATGATAGTCTTGCATTATGCATTCCATCATTATGAAAGTTGTTATTGATTTTTCAAGTGATTGTTCGACTAGTAGAATGTCCATGTGAATAAGTAAATGGCATTATTTCATTTTATATTTGTCATATTATGCTGAAGTTCAAATTTAAAAGGCTTTTGTTTTAGTTATAAATTGCTTTATGTGTTTATGCTTATCTATGAATGCTTCTCTTATATTGTTATCCTTATTGAGCATCTGAGCTCACCCCTTTCAGTATTTTATTTTACCCAGGATGAGAAGAAGTAATTTATGAATGATCTACAAGGATAGTATGAGGGGATATGAAGACAATATGTTGTTTTAGTTTTTTTTACCTTATGATGTAATGTAAGACTTATGAATATATCTAGTGTGTCTAGGATTACTAAACTAATCGGTCTTTCGAGACTTGATCCTTTGTGATCATGCCAATGTTATGTAATAATGCAATGACTTTGGGTATCTAGGGTCGGGGCATTACATTTACACACTATCATAACGTATAGTGAACTTTAGATGGATCTTACCTATGCATTAGATTATACCATTTTAGTTGTCCTTCCATGCATTTGACATGATATGTGATGCATTATTTTATATTATTTTACTTCTTGGATGTACATGGAATGATTTTAAACTATTACAGAAGGATTATTTTCAAATATGGAAAATGGTGAACTAACTATTTGAACATAATTATGATATAAAAATTATTATTCTGTTAATCAATAATTATTTTCATTAATTAGGATTACTATTTATATTTTTTAATAGATACTTGAAATAGAATATTTTGGTGGGATCCTACCAATCTTGTTTATCTAACACATAATTCTCCCCTTCGGTGGTATGTAGAACATTATATGTCTCTAGAAATTGGAAATGGAATGTCACCATACATAGATGGTGTGGTTTTTGTCAGTGTATTCTATGTTGCTAATGGTGATATAGTAGGTGTTTCCCATGATATCACATAGAGTATCTATTTTTGTATTTTCCATCCTATTGGAATTATCCCTTGGATATTTTTTAATTACTTCTTTAGCATTATAATTTCAGTTATTTATTTTTTTATGATAGATAGACTTGTTTCTTTTTCCACTATTTGTTCCAATTATGTGAGTTTGTGTATGTCACGTTGTCTCATTTAGGTTGGTTGAAATCATTCCCTCTGGTAATTGTTGATTCCCATGTAATATTTTCCAACCAATGGGTGTCAGGAAAGCCTGGTGAGAAGGTGAAAATTTAGAATAGCTACCTGTTTAAAAACTATATGGGTCAGTTTCATCATATTTGGTGAAAGTAAAGGATCCAATGTGTGTTTTTTGGGATTATGATAGATTATTATAGGTTTCTTATGGTTATATAGTGGAGTTGAATAACGTATCATTTAGAGTAGATGTTATTGTTTTTTGTGTTTCTTTTCTATTATATTTGTCTTTTATAGATTATTTTGTGACATTTAAGGTGTGTCACTTCTGTTTTTTCCTTTTATTATGACATATATACTTATACCATATTCCATTTTTATTCTCATTATGTAAATAGATTTCATGTTGTCTCTTTTGGGTCGATATAAATCATTCCATCAAGTTTATTGTGCACAAGGGCTCGTATCCAACCCCTTGGGTTGGGTACCAGTTTTCAAGGGATTTTGGGATTTGTTAATAATAGTTCTATATCATATGATTTTTTCCTCACGTTTCCCTATGAAAAGAAATTTTCTAGACTGCATAAAGTATTGTTAGTAGAACAAATGTTTGTTTTGGGGAATTCAAGTCCATGTCATTCCATGGGGAGACTCATGATATAATGTGATGTTGATTTGGGGGTCACATGTTCATAGTTTAGATCATATTATTAGTTTTTCATATGTTTTGGGGATCTAAAATGAGATTATACTATTGTATCCTCCTTTGTTTTTTATGTGTTGATGTATTCCTCCAAGACATCGTCCACATATTCATCCATGGGGGTGAATCAAATACTCTCAATGAAATCCGCCTATAGATAAAAACATTATCATAGATTTCATGAATAATTTCACTGATATAGAACAAAATTTACAACAAATTCAAAACATAGATGTTGTTTTGTAGAACATATCTCTAGAATACATGGATCGTTCATGGGAGTTTTTACATGAGTTACCGTCATCCATTATTGTTACAACGGAACCTCATGATGTGAATGACCGGATTTCCAACACTGATCAGATGTTTTAATTCATTGATACACCTATATGTATTATGGTGAAGTGTGTGGTGTTCAGACTTGAGGGTCCCAAAAAGAAATCAAAGGATTACATTTTACATGATGATATGAATGTCTAATTGTAATTGAAGGGTTTCCAAACCCTCATTATCCAACTATTTTTTCTAGAGACACTGATGATGGAAAAGAATCTGGAGTTCATAAACTTAGTGGAGGGAGAGCGTTTGATAATGGAATACACATTTTAGTTTTCATAGATAATTAATTTATCTCCATAGTTAATAAATAATGACCACATTATATATTATAAGTACCTTCCATGTTTTCCTTTGAATATCAGATGACAATTAGTTATGATGATTCTTTACAACTATTCAGAGATGATAGACATGAAAATGATGGGAATGATGAATATTTTAAGGAAGGTTTTTAATTTTTTCCCTTCTCTCACACCATCTATAATAATTAGATGTAGAAAATGAAAAAAAATATAATTTTGAATGATCCTCATATTATTGGTGGAGGTGGTTCTCATCAGTATGATTCTAATGAAACCTCTATTATATCTAGTAGTTTCCCAATAACATCCTGCCAGTTTGGTAAAACTCTACAACGTATGGATTCTTTTTTACCATTTAATTTGTGTAATAGTTGTGTATACTATTTACATTTTCATTATTTCATTCACTCCATTTCATGGAATCATTATACTTCGGGATCAATAGATCCAAATGCAACAATGGTGCAATCAGATACTTAAAAGACTACATGGATTCATTAATAAGCCTTAGGAAGGATGTCCCTTCCCAAACTTTATGTGTTTTGGTGGAGGAAGATTCATGTCTCGTGATAGTGATTGGTACCATAATTATTCCATCATAAATAGTGACGTATTTATATGACATTTTTTCTTCCCACTCATTCATTTGTTCCATTTTTTTATTAGGAATTCAATAGGGATAATTTATAATGTTATAGAGTTAGAATCACCTCTTGTGAGGAGAATATTATATGGGTTTAAGTGTCCAATTTATTTTATTTTGATAGAAAATGAATGGATATTTTGAGATAATTATGGTATCTAGTTGGATTTGTTTTATGTCATCATCCAGATAGTTTGGAATGTTCTTCGTCAGGATAAGGATTATTGTTATCACCTGAGTTTTGGATTTTTGGTGGTCAATGGGAGTTCACAGGTGTTTAGGGAGAGTGAGACCCAATATTTGGTTGGGAAGGATGTTCCCAACCAATGCTCATGATATTTTTTTCAATAGTGGTTCATCCTTAATTCATTTCTTTTACTATTGTGCATCCATATATTTTTTGGGATTTTAAAAAAACATTCCAAGATGGTTTCCCAAGTAATCCTAAAGATATGGAAGTAGGTTTTTTGATTGATTTGGTTCTAGGAATGTAGATGATTTTTATACCTTCTAATAATTTAGAACCATAGGTGTTTCAATAGATCTATATTCAATTAAATGAACTAATGAAAAAAATATTTATTCAACCCTAATGCTTCACCAGGGGAAATATCAATTATCTTGGATATGAAGGCATATGTTCACTCGGACTGTGTATGATCTTTTAGAAGTTGTTTCAATTTTTTTTTAAAAACATGTATAATATTAATCATGTGGAACATTTTTTATATTTAATAGAGATAAGTGGTTTTCAATGATCAACTATCGATCATGTTATCATCAAATTTGAAGTTGGGAGTCTGAGATACCAAATATAGATTCTTGGTGACTATTTTTTCATTTAAAATATTTTGTTATTTTGTTTGGATTGATTAATGATCTTGAAGTGTTCATGGATTTAATGAATAATATATTTCAGCAGTTTCTTAAAACATTTGATGTATTTTTATCGATACATTGGTTTATTCAGCAACTGATCATGATCAAGAGTTCCATTTATGTTTCCTTTCAGATGTTTTGAGGAGTCATTGATTGTATATAATACTATTGAAATGAAATTTTTATATCCAATAAGTGAAGTACATATAAAATATAATTTATATGTGTGGATTATCTTTTCATTCTATGAATGGGAAGTCTATATTTTCATTAAATAATCCATCAAATTTTATTGAGATTCATAGAGTAATTGGACATTCCATAAACAAATTATGGTTAATCATGGATTTTTCAATGTTGGAATCACCATTGATTACTCCTACTAGAAAAGTGGTGAACATAATATTTTATTTATTGTGTCCATCATATTTTAAAGATGTAAAATAGATTTAAAAATCAGATCATATTACATTAATACCTGATCCCAATAATGGGTATATCGTTTTCCATGATCATTTTGGTGTTGTTTTGGGGTGAATTATTTTAAAGAATGATCATGTGGTGGTTTAACTCTCTCACATTATTATATTTATGAGGTGAATTACCCATCTCATTATTTATATCCTTTTATGGTTGTGCATGTACTTTAGTGATGGTTATTATATTTTTTTTGGTGAGAGGTTATCAGTTCCTTCTAATAGTAAGAGTATGCGCTATATAATTTCTCATAAATACATGACTCTTTAATAAAGGTGGTTAGTGGAATGCCTTCAGACATGTTTATTCTATATCCCCTATACCTCGAGGATGGGTAATGACATTTTGGATGGTCATACTATGAATGCATAGTTTTTAACTATTCTAGAATCAATAGAATAGTGGAACCTTATGGGGATTTTTTCTCAGTAACAGTTGTATTCATGACTAATTGAATGAAAATTAAATTTTTTTAATTTCAAAAACACTTTTAATGAAAAAGTGAGAAACCGCCTAAGAACCACATGTGAGACAACCTGCCCAAGGGGATCCACCATTGCAAACACAAGTCAAAACATACTCATAGATCACTTTTATGGTTGAATGAGAACCACAAGTTAAACCCAAAAATCATTCATAAACATACCTTCAGAATCACCATGTTTCCTCTCATAATCAAGATATGACTTAGACACAAGACCAGATTGGTGGCTGATGGAGCCAGTGCACATCCTACCCAACCTGTCTCCCACCTCCTGGCTGCCAATGACCTGTGAGGAAACACCAATGTTGAAGAGTTCCCTTCCCCTCCTTCATATTTTTGGCTTTCTTTTTTATTGATTGGTGTTCCCACGGATATCAAACTTGTTGATGTCCACCGGGTCATCCAATACAGCATGAATCCCCACTCCACCAATCCACCCATCAACACAGTTGGATCCTTAGAATGATGTTACAATAATAGATTTATCTAGTTTTTAGATGACATAATCTACCTTCAGTCTTTTCTATAAGGTCAGAAATAAGATGATGAGATTAAATAAATTTGGGAAATACTATATAATGTGGAGATCATTTCTAGTTGGTGCCTCTTTTTTATGATGTTTTCTCTTTTATAGATCAGTTTTTCATCACATCATTTATGAGGTGGGGCTTTTCTGTAAATATAATAGTTATTTGAGTTCCGTTCATATGATCAATAAAACGATGTACTATGAATTGAGTAGTCAAATATTGTGGTTGGGTATAAAGCATAACATTGAGTTTTTTTTGTACTATTGTTACACTTGCTAATATATAATGGTAATGAATTTGAATCCTTTTAGTTTTCTTCACTATCATCCTGTAATGGCCTAGTAATGGGTCTTGGTGTTCATATACATTGTTTTTGGATTACCTTAAACACCATAATAGAATAATTTTTTCTTTTTGTTGATTAAATGGTGTAAAATTCATCCCCCATCATTCTAGTCACAAACACTGCTAATGATTATGACTAAAAAAGATATTTCTATAAAATATCATGAGTTTTTAGGAGGTTCCATAAAAAATGTTACATATATGGATCATATATTTAAATTGAGGTTCTCGATGTGTTTTTTATGCGGAGATGGGGTCTCAAGTTAGGTTATTTACAACATATAATCCATATATATAATATCATATAGACAGTCTTATTCAGATACTGGATGATATGCTTCATATGTTTGTCATGAATATTTGTGTGTGTTGGGATTTACATCTGGGACTAGATGATATTTATAGTAATTTTTTAAAGATTGTTTTATTAGAATAGATCCTTTTGTGGATTTTTCTGGTTTCCCATGATGGACCCATATTTCTAACAAAATGGTACTAAAGTCCACTCTGGTGGTACTATAGTTCTTTTATCAGACATCGTTGAGGATTCAAGATATACGTGGATGCTTAGTTATAGCTCAGAGTGACTAGAAATTGTATGTAGATCATTGAAACTTCATTTTTTAGTTTTTATTTTGTGACCATATTTCTTGAAAACTTCTCCTCAGTTGGGTCCCTTTTATGTGGAATGACGTTAATGTAGCATATTATATTTGTTAGACCATTTTGAGACATTATGTTCCGTTGTTAGGATTATTATCTGTTCGAATTTCCAATTTAGTAGATGGGTATTTGTGAGGGTTTCAACAATTCATAGACCAATAAATACCCTTTTGTTACTTTATATATTTTGAGTAGGGAAGATATTGATTTTGGGAAAAACATATCTATTGTGGAGCATCTAGTGGAGATCATTAAATCTAAAAGGAATGTCATGCATGGGAAGTTGATTATGTCAGTCTGAGTTTCCAAGAGACAAGAAGAAAATTCTAAGGAGAAATGGTTGAACAAGTCTCTTATGAGGGAAAGGTGTCCTCACTACTTTTTAGACATCATTTTTTTATGATACATCATGGTGATGAAAATTTCATTGGTGGGGGTTTGTAACAACTTGTTACCTATAATCATTTGGTTCTCATGTATATTTTAATTTCACTATCTATTTTAGTATTTTGGGGCCTCTTGAGGATGGATAATAGTTTATAAGAAAAAATATCTAGAGATTAGTGATATATTTCTTAATTAATAGGGTACATTTATAATCATGTTAAAGGAGTTGTTGGGTACTCCCAAATCTCGGAGAATGATGGTGTTGGTTTGGGTTTTTATTGAAATATGGGATTCTTGATATCTCTATGAGAAATACATATCATAAACCATTTATACTTTAATTTTTGTAGGATGAGTATATTTTGTTATTTGGTTTCATGGTATTAAAATCATAAATGTTTTGAAAACTGTTCACATTGTGTATTGGTTTTGAAGTAGATTTTGTGAAATGATAGAAGGAGTGAAATTTTTAAATGATGTGAATATTTATTATATTATAAAATGGTATTATACATATTTATAATCTATTGTGGTGTGTATTCTTATTATATTTGTATTTTTGGACTACACTTATTAGAATAGGATTTCACACAATATAATTCTCATTATCCATTATTTTTAGGTTGATTCATTTACGAATTATCTTAATCAACCAAAGACCACATCACACTCAATGTAGGAGTTCTCCAATGATTTTTTTGGAACTATTGTCCTTCTATATTTTTTCCTTTGTTGATTCATCATCTAATATTTTTACAACATCCCATCGGGTATGTGATATACCAATGTTGTTATTTTAGTTCATCAGAGCAGTGTCGTTGGCCTATATTATTAGAACAACATATGTTGTCGGTTTTTTATAGTTTCTATTTGAAATAATTTTCTATGGGTAACAATTTAATTTTTTTTAATGGGGGTGTTATTATAGGTTATATGTAATCTATCGGCTCCATTAACAATTTTTATTATTTTATTTATTCTGATGTGTGTTGATTGTTTATTTATCATCCATTTTGGTCACTTATTTATTCTTTAGTATCCGATCATATTTTGTGTGTGTACGGAAAGAGTTAGGGTGTTTTATTTGGTGTCTAGCCTACAATGGATGAAATATATTATTATCTATTTATAAGCTGTATTATAATTGAATTTTGATAATTGATATCTCTATCTAGAAAATTTATTTTGATATGATGAGCGTTCATTTTTTTCATAAAATAAATTTGTTTTCTAAGAATTGTGAAATGGGATTAAAAAATAGTTTTCAAATCTTTTGTTTGAGGAAATAGTTTGTGAAATAGAGAATATGAGATGCCTTGGGTACATATATAAAAGGACTAGTGATTAACATTTTACATAGATACTATTGGGGTGTTCTATTAGTGGGTGTTTCTCATCTCCATAGTCTCATTGATCTATGTACTTTTTAGAAACAATTTTGAGATTCATGTTCGGTGGAGTTCCTCATCTCTCTAAACTAAATGAATATTTCTTTATGTTTGATAGGCTCTATTTTTATATTTTATCTACGAGTCACCTTGCTTGATAAACCTATAATGATACTTTTAATAATGTTACCTATGTTTTGGATTGTAATGTTTTATATTGTACTCTAATGGACTTTATATGATATTTTATACTTGACTAGACATTATTTTTGAAATTATATGTATATAAAATTATTTGAATCTAATTTCCCTAGATTATTTTTGAAATGTAGAAAATAAGGGAATTTTGTATTTGACCATAGTTTTTGTATTAAAAAACACCAATTTTATATCATTCCATGTTTACATAAAATTAGATCATAAATGATCTTATTTATAGAGACATGATATATAAATAAATTGGGTGGGATCCTATTGAGTCTGTTTAACTAACATCATGAACACCCATTATGTTGAGTATAAATATTTTTAAGGAATATGATAACGAAAATATAAAGGAACCACAGTGGGTGATGGGTCTTCTTTATGGTAAGTCAAGGTATATCGTTTTGAGAAGGTAGAATGTTCCCATGATTTAAAGTGGATATTTTATTTTAGTTAATTCCATTAATTCAGTACATGTATCTTAGATATTTTTTACCTACATTTGATTATTATTACTCATACTACTTCCTTTTTTTGACATATACACTTTTTTATTCTTCTATTATTTCATTTATCTATTTAGATATATATATATATATATATATATCATGTTGTATGATTTAGTCTTAGTGAAATCATGCCCTATGGTTTTTTTTGAATCCTTTGTGCTCATCACCTGCCCATGGGGATCAAGAATTCTCTTCGAGTACCTGGTAATTCATTTTAGACCTAATATAGTATTTTTTTTCAGGTTCATAAAATTTACCCAATAAATTAGAAGAACATATTTGTCAACCCTATAATATAAACCATAATTTTAGCGTCCACAAGAAAATATTTTCAAAACATAAAAAATCACAATGTTATTACATTGTTTTAATTACATTTAGAAATCATGTTTTATAGCTTGTAGGGGTAAAATGGGTCTCATAAAACATTAAAAAAATATCATTTCATGACCATAAAAAATTATATTATTTAAAAATCTCATATGAAAAAATTATTCATAATCAATGAAGAGTATATTGATGTGAAAGTATAATTGTTTTCACAAATAAATTTAGAATTGTAAATTATAAATTAAAATATAAAATATTTCTTTTAAGGGAATGTGATTAATATAAAATAATAAAATATAAATAGTTCCAAATTATATCTAGATGAAATAAATTATCCCAATAAGTGAAGATAAAATAAATTTTACTAATTCCATTTTATATAAATAGTCAGTAATAGGAAATTTAAATAAAATTTTTTTTTAAAAAAGTAAAGCATATCTATTTTGGAAACATTTAATTTTTAGAGATAATAATTAATAATATATATCTGAAATGGAAATTTTTTTTTAAATTATATGGCAATAATATAAAATAATAGATCAATTCAATGTTATGGGGAAATATTTTGACCATTTTGAATACCCCTATAATAAAAAGGGATAATTAGTCCACTTTTTAAATAAAATATATGTATTAAAATGGTAATTATGCATAATAAATAAATTTAGTTTCCAATAATAAAAGGATAAAATGGGTTTCAATTTAAACTATGTACATCCATGAAAAACCCACTAAAAGTAACAAGTTTTCCTCTTAAAAAATGAATTTTTTAAATTTTTTTTGAAACCATGAGGAATAATATGTTTATATGAATCATGATTTTCTCAAATAATGTTGTGTAAATATATTCAAAATTCATCATTGTGTATAGCCTACTAATCATGAATGATAATTGATATTGTAAAATGAGAATGGACAAATAAATATAATTTATTCATCAAAACCCACTGTAGTTTTTAGGATTGCAGAATCAAAAGAAATTCAATTCATTAAATTCATAATGTTTTAAAAATTATATGGATTAAAAGATTAATTTTTTTAATATAATTCATCATAATATATATTTACCATAAAATTAAGAAATTGAGTCAAAACATTTAAGAATCTCTAGATAGGGGTAGTTGAGGTAATGATCCTTACATCCTTTATATCATTTCAATAAATCTCCCATGATAGAATGAAAATGGAAAAAATTGAATGCCACGAAATGTAATAAAATAATGATACAAAATGAAAAGGTGACTATATATTCTCTATTGAGATTCAAGAATGGTTCATAGAGTAAGCATTTCTTGAAGGATTAAAATTTGATATAATGAAACACTTACCCTATTTCATGACAATGTCAAATGAGCTATACTCTCCTATTAATAAAAAATAAATATCATAATATACAATTTTAGAAATATATTAATTAATAGAACTATTTAGAAATTTAATTTATTAGAATTATCAATAAATTTAGTTCTAATTATTTTAATATTTTACCATTTTAGGGGATCACAGTTTTTATATTTTTTATTTGTTTTATAGAAGAGGTATTATTAGTTATTCTAATTTAGAATTTAACTATTAATATTTATTTAGTTTTACAATAATTAATGCCTTATAATGATTTTTTATTTTAATATTACTTTCATGAGTACTCTATGCATTATAATAGAAGATGAAATGGACTAAAAATCTGTATTATATGATTTTCTATAAATGAAGGGTTATTAATTATTTAATTAGTTAATTATGTTTCCTTTATAAAATATAAAAATAAAAATTTAAATATTTCTATAATATTGTTCCATAAATTTTCTGTTAATAATTATTCAATAGATACCTTTTATAGAACAATTTAATTCAGTGGTCAAGCTAATAATATCTTAAACAAAATTTAACTAAATTTCTGTCTATAGCTAATGAGGTATTTCATTAGACATAATATAATTATAGTAGATTACTAATGATATTATTTAGAGAGTTTTTTACATGATTAACCATATTTTTATGTTTTCTGGAAAAAAAATTTGAATCTATAAAAATAACAACAAAAACAAATTTTTATCGGGGTGGTAGTCTCTACAACCCATAAGCGGAATTTATGTTACCCAATGAATTAGAGGAGTGAAAGTTGATTTAAATTCATAATTTATAATTCATAAATACATTATATAAATCATAGTTATTCAATAATAACATAATTAAGTTCATCAATGTTATATAGAGATTAAAAATTGAATTTGTTTTTTCATAGAGGAGGTAATCCACAAAACAAAAACCAATGATGATTCATGTATTCATTATAGTCAGAGGAGAATGAAAAATTATTCAAAAACTAATATAATAACATATAAAAACTCTAATTATTTTTTTGTTATTAATATTAAATTTTAATATTTTATTTATATTGTAATTAATAATAATGATTAATTATGTATGATGTGATACATATGTTGAGACATTGAACATCCTCTCTATGTTCTCAAAGGATTTGAAGGACATGGAATTAATTTTTTACTATATAATCTAGGTATATTAGATGTCATAAGGTGGATGAAATTTAGTTATTTCCACACAAAAATTTCCAAATTGGAGTGGTGTATTTAATTGGTCGATGTGATCCCCATTTAATATGTGATAAAGAGGGACTTTTCCCTAGTTAAAATTGTATATTTAGAGAAGGAAATGAATTTCATGAATTTTAAGTGAGTTATGTGAGGATTCATATGCCATGCCTATTGAATAGAATTTAAAACAGAATAGTTAGTATTTATTACTTGTAATAGTCATTTTTTTAAATCTAGGAATACTTAGATTGGTAAATTTAACACTATATAATCTTTATTAAATATTAAACTTGTAAATAATTATATTAATAAAAGTAAAAATAGACAATTATTACAAAATATTGATGTGTTGAATCATAATATTGATTCCATTAATGATATTTAAATGTATAAATATGATAATATGCTTATTTAAATCAAAAAATCTATTTGAGAAATTTTTATGATAATGATTAATTTTTATTCATTATGTGTTCTCATACTTATTTAACATTGATAAACCATTAAATATGGTATATTTTATAATTCATTAAAAATATATTTATATATTTAATATAATTTTTGAATGCTTAATGATTAAAAATAAACATTGTTATAAAACATAATATTAATTGAAAAATATTCATTTATGCATGGTAAAAAATATTTTCTGAAGGGAGCAATTTTATTATCTCTATAGATAACATGTCAAAAATTTAATAATATGAAACAAAGTCTTCAAATTTTTTAATAATTTTTATTAATTTCTTTGTTAATAAATAATTGTGAAAAAATACTTTATAATGTATTGAGAATTTTTTTTGATAAAAAATATATTTTATTTCAAAATAGAAAAATGGTCTTTAATTCCGTCATAGTATTTTGAAATATATAATGATAATCAAATGAAATATAAATGATCAATAAAAATGTTTCCTATGATTAAGGTTATTATATTATCTCACTAATGTTAAAATTTCCATGATATTTTAAAAAATACAATTTTCCACAGTAGAACTAAAAATTTATTTTTTTAGAAAAATGACAAAAAATAATCTAAAGATAATATTTTCCTGTTAAATAATAAATTAATTATTATTTTTCTTAATTAACAATATAAAAATGAAAACTATATCTTCATAATAAAATCATAAAATACCATCATTGTTTTTTATTTATAAGGAATCATTTCTTATATTAAATATTCTACAAAAATTAATGCATTTATTTAATATATCAATCACAAAAAAATATACCTTATATAAAATAAATTTTGTGAATAAAAAGTAATTTTATATGTTTGTTAAATTTAGATATTGTGATATTTTTTAATGAGAAGGTTTTTATTATATATATATATATATATATCATATTTTTATTTCCACTCTTTATCCCAAACATTCAATATATTTTTTATAAATATATAAATATATAAGTTTTTGTGTGGCTTGTAGGAAAAACCATGGAACATTTCTTAGGTAAACAATATAGGACATTTAAATAAATTTTTATTATATATATATACTTTGAAAATATTCAAAATGAACATATTTTCAATGAAATTATTTTTAATGGATAATTTCTCATTGAAAATATTTCAACTTATAATGACTATAAAGATACTACATTAGCTCCATTATATATTATAAATTCACCCCATTTTATCTTAAATGTAATAATTTCTCCTTCTAATATTTTTTTTATTACAATTCATTATTTATCCTTTCATGATGTCATCTAATATGAAGGGTTTTTTATAGTGATTGTAATTCTCTTCGCTGATTTTAATCTATAGGATTTATTGGTTATATGTTATTATACATTTTCATTTTTATTTCAATTTAATATTAACATATGTTAATATATGATATATTTTATGGAATAAAACCATCTATGTTATAAATTTCATCATGTAATGTTAATGTAATGTTCCCCTATGAATATATAACATTTTTAATAATATTTATATATTTTATGTACAATTTTATAATAATATGATAATTTTATGTAAAATAATATTTATAATTATAGATATTTACATTCATAAAATAATTATATCCTAAAACATATGGGGTTAAATCAAATTAAATTAAATATATTACTATATTATTAATCACATTGAGACATAAAAAATTATTTCATGATGTGTTGGTTCCTACATCTTTTTCATGGAACTATTATACTATTATTGTGTAAATAAATTCTCTAGATAAATGTTTACTAAAACTCCACCAACCTGATATATACTAAAAAATAAAAATAAATATAATGAGTCATTTCACTTAGTATTACAATGTATCCATCATTTTGTAACATGATGTGGTCTTCCACATCTTGATATCAATATTAACTTAGGTGAATATCTATTCTATTATGGAGTAGTTTTATTTATTTACTATAGAGATCCAAAATAATGATTCAAGGAAAATTATCTATAGGTAAATCTATCACTATTATAAATAAAGCACAGGTAATTTAATCCTACATAGACATGAGTTTTATTTTTACATATACAGTTATTCTATGTTCTAGCATCATCATGTCGTACATCACCATTAAAAAGATCATTTAGTTTTAAAATTTTTATAGTTGTGTCATGGATTTTATTTTTAGCAATTGGTGTGGCATCAATCATTTATTAAAAATTATATTTATATAGTTAAAACTTTTAAAACTAATTAACAAGATATAAAAAATTATAAAATCATAATATAATAATTTTTTTTCTAAAACAATATATTTCACCATGAATCATTTAATTGATTGGTTTCAATGCATATTTAGAATAAAATTATTTATCCAAAATATGATATTGTCTTATAGTTGAGTGTCAATTTCAATTACTATTTATCATATATATTCTTAATGGGATGTGGCATGATGAAATTCACTCCATAAAATAAAAGAATATTTATTATTCATTCTTGTACTCATATATAAATTTTATTAAATTTTATAGAGATTTTTTCTATGATCATATGTAATTTATAAATGGTTTCATGTGAAATGATATGAATTAAAAAATATGACACAGTATTATCTTTCCTATATAGTGTTTATATGCCTATCCTTTCATATAATTTAAAAAATAGGTACATTTTAGTATATTCATGGTATATATTATTTTAAACAAAATAGTATAAAGGAAACATAGTCATCCCATCCAAAAATAGTTAATAGGATACATAGATGATGATAATAATCGAGATTCAACATATTGTTTTAATTTTGATAATTTTTTTGGTTATAATTCATTGGAAACATCAATTTTGAACCATATGACTTTTAAAAGAAACATGTATTATCATTTAATCTTTATATCTGGATGATATTTTATTTAATTTTCTATGTAACAATGTTGTATATTATCACATATATATATATAATCTAATTAACTCTATGAGAATCCCCAATTGATGGAATGTTTTTTTTATTTACAATATTAATAATAAATCTAACGTCATCCTTACATTTCATAAATAGAATGAACCTATATTCAAATTAAGTTATAATAAAAACACATTTTACATTGTAATAGATATGTTATATATGAAGTATCATAAGTAATTTATATTGATATATCTCCCACATCTAATTATATAAAAAAATTAATATAGTCATAATGTATTTCCATTTGGGAAACATGAGGTGTAACAATAAACTATGATAAATAGAAGATAAATAATAATAAATATCTTATAAATAATCATAAATGAATCACTTCCCTTATAATTTAAATTACAATAAAATAAATTTCCATCCCTGAAAATATTGGAGAAAATAAACATCATGATAATATTATAGGAGATAATACATATGATTTATTTTATCATGAATAATTTTTTTTTAAAATTTTGTATCTTACATCAATTTAATCAATCCACTATTGATAAGGTGATGATCAATGGTTGAAAGATGATAGCCACCATCCTTTGATTCATTATTATATTAAAAAAATCCATTAAATGATAAATTTTTTCTATAAATGGATGATCAAAGGATTTATAAAAATGAGATAATACATATGTATCTCCATTCCAATTCACATAGATGCTACATTCACACCCCAAACAAAAGGCATAATGAAATTATGTTTTTATGAGGTACAGTTATACCAAATACTAATTATTATATAAATTTATGGAACCGTAAAAAAATAATTGAATATTTCATTGGAATGCAAATGTGTGAAGTTAGCTCTTAATTTTTCCAATGGGGAGATGTTGATCTATTTTCAAATATACCTATTATCAATTAATACGACCTTACTATTTCAACCTATAAATAATTTCTTCTCCAGGGTTATGGATATTTTTGGATGTGATGAAATTAAGTATAAATAAATTTATAATACACAATATATAGAGATATATATCATTATAAATGTAATAAATGATATATAAGTAACATAGGTCAATCTCATAAAATGTTCAATGTATATAAAATCTCAAAATCACAAAAATATCACAAATTATTGAACAATTTATTAAAAAATACAATAAATTCTAACATATTCAATATATAAAATCATAGTATAGAAAATATGATAATGGGTTTCACATAAAAGTTTTAAATTTTTATATATTAATTGAATTCATAATGATAAAAATATTATGGTACATAAAAACCACTCACACTTGAGTAATCCCACAAAATTGGTAACACAATGGAATTATTTTATTTACATCACACACAAGGTAAAAAAACATGTCCCAAATCTATAATTTACAAAAAGTTTAAATAATGGAGAATTTATAGAAGTTTATATATTTATTGTTATGATGAAACTAATTGTATATAATAAAATTAACAAAATTGTGTAATATTTTGTATAATCATAATTACAATTAATTATATGAGGTTTTACCATAATTTATCTCTCATTACATAATCTATTAACAAGCGATGAAATTTAATTTTTTTAACCCCATGGATTTAAAATATGAACCCTTGATAATCTTTAATCCAAGAAAACTAGGTTTTATTTCTTAGAATACCCTCTTATGTAATATTATTTTATTCACTATCCAGTTACTAAAAACCACTTTTAAAATGAATTATATTAAATATTATATTATTTACTTGTAAAAATTGATATTGTTTTTTTAAATATTAAAAACACTTAGAAGAACCCCAAAAAGTGTATTCATGTTTATTGAACTTTATTACACCCTTGTAATGGGAAAAAGATTCCACTCGTTTGTTCCAACCTCTTATTAGTCTTGTATTCAATATTATATTCGTCTTCATAAGAAATATTTTCATTTAAAATATCATAAACTTTTACTGTAATCCCCATAACATTATTGGTTTTATCCAACAAATAGAATCTGTTGGGATTCATAAAATGTGTGTGACCCTAAATCACCATGGTCGTCTTTGTAAACACACTTTATTGTGAACCCATTAATATTTCCTACACCCAAAACATTGATACATATAAATTTTATAATGTTCGACGTCCAATTATGATTAAAAAAATATTTTGATTGTCTATGAGACATAATAATAAATTCCACTATAATGATACAGGAAGACTAGCATAAAAAAGCAAAAATATTTTCATTCTAATTATCATAAAATTCATTTCAATATATTTTATATGGATTAAAACTAGAAAATTAAACCACTTTGGTTCAACTTACCCAACTATGAATTACTAGATATTCCTTTATGTCCTAATCCTAACAATATGACACATTATTCATCTCTAAATAAAACCCAGAAGACATATTAGTCTTCATGAAAGTCTATATTACCCTAAATTGTTCTTGGAAGATAGTAAATCGTTTTGTAACATATAAGCCTCCCTATGTGGTATTTAATTCTAGAATTTCAATATGTTTTCATGGGAAACCATTTTTCCTAGTACATGAAATCAGAATCGTTTGATTGAATGAAATATTTCTATTCACTTAATATGTCATGGTTTATATGAAAATATTAACATTCTCCTATAAAATAAAACAATAAAATATATCCCAGAAGAACCCATTGGCCTTATTAAATATAATGAAACACCATTTATTTCTTTAGTATTTTGGGGACACACTAAATCACTGAAAACATGTAATTTTACCGGAGAATTAGAATCATATATTTAAATATTAAGTATTCTATAGTTCATATATATCCCTAAATAACAAATATTCCTCCATGGATGTAATAAAACAATAGCCTACCAATACATCACACTAGGATACAATAAACACTTTCATAACATATTATCCTCCACTAGTTTTATAAAAACATATTATTAAATTAATTTGTCATTTATGGTATGAAATTTCATTATAAATATAATTATTCATAGGAGGCCTTATTTATTTTATGAACCATTATACCCTTATTAATGGAATGATACTACATTATTGCATTTTTTTATTGGAGAACATATATATATTTAAAATAGTACTTAATTCTATAATTAAATGAATTTTTTTCAAACCCCTTAGAACCTTATGTTGGCCCATATATGCTATCGAAACATCATTGTCAGTAATAGATGCTTTGAGTCATCAATATTCAATTATAGTTTAGTACATTGAAGAATTTAATCCTTAAATATATATATATTTTTTTTTATCAGCTATTGAACTGGATGTTTAATATTCATTAAAAATGTACTAAAAAGATATTTTGCAAAGTAAATATTAATGTTCATCAATGATGATATATTGAAAAAAATCCCAACAAGTTATAATTAATTTTATTTAATTTTTAAAATCCGAAATAATATATTCATTAGTGATTAACCATTTTACCATGGATTTATGATAGTTAATTATTTATATCACCAAACCATATCATTGATACACACCAGATGAAAAAATCAACACCTTCAAATACAGTTATGAAATTTTATTAAACCATTATTTATATGAATAATAATTTATAATATATAGTAACATATAGAATCATTATTCATGATCAAGTAATAAACCTCAATTAGGTTCAAATGTATACACCACAAAATATTTTCCTTAATCCATGTAGTACTTTGATTAATTTTTTATTTTCATAAAATTAATAAACTCTATAATAATATATCATATATATTTTCTAATAAAATTACCATAATAATTTTTTATTACTATTATATGACTGTTATGTTTTGTATGATATTTATTGATATTGACATTGTTAAGTTTATTATTTTTTATATAGGATTGTTAAGATATTATCCCTGGGTTTTCTCATGTACAACATGATATAGACATGCTATGAAATAAGTCAAATATAGAAATGATTGATATTAATGAAATGAGTGGGGGATGAACTATAGTGAATAAAAAATTTTTATCAAGAAAATAAATCCTAAAAAAATAAATAAATTTAATGTTCACTTTTTTAAATTATGATATTTTACTATAGGTTTTATAGTATTATATGAAAATTATAATCTAATATATAATCTAATTGATTTTTATGTGTTACTGTTTCATATTTATATTGGGTAATGTTAGTGGAGTCTGATTGGTCTGTAATTGATAGTAAAAACCTTTAAATACACTATGAATATACAAATCATACAACATGAAATGCCTCATTTCCTAGGAATATCAACTCTCCCCTCCCAAATAGTGTCTCCATTTAAATATAGATATAATGTTTCTATAAGAATATATTCATGATGGTATACCTTCAAAAATAATAGAAATATGGATAACCATGCCATGAAATATAATAAAATAGCATCCCAAATCCCAAGCACTGTCTAGTGAAAGAAATTCCACATTATGACATGAGGCATGTTTAGATGTGTATCTTATGAGTGAAAAAAAATTATGCTTCCCTGTTATATATAGGAATTAATTCATTTCACTAAATAATGATATGAAGACGTGTTTCCCAATAGGGATCCTAACCATCAAATCTATCACCATGTCCAAAATATCTGAGAGACTTTATATATCATTATGAAATCTTCTCCACATTGAATATATTTCAATTATATAATCAGAAATTCTATCAATGTGTCAATCGATAGGATACCTCTTTGAAAGATAAAATTATATTATATTTATCCTTATTCAAAACTTTTTATCCTATATATATATATAGTGGATTATTTAAAATGCATGGTAACAGTGGCTAGGATTCCATAAAAAGCCCATAGGCATGTCGTAGTCACTTAAACAATTATCTCTACCCCTAATGGTAGAACTATTACCAAAGAGAGATTCTTTAAGGATTTATTTATTTAAATTATTAGACTCTTAAATATACTAATAAATATATAAATCAGAAATATACTTCCCATTAAAATAAAAACACATATAATGTTCCTCTAGGTTTTCATTGTAAAGATTCATAATATGGAATCCCACTAATAAATTTTTATTCATCTCGACATTGTTGTAAAAGTGGGTTTCCAAGACCCCACATAACTATACATTTAGATTACCCTTTCTATTATACAGTTATATATACATGATGTATTTTTACCATTATAGCGTCGTCTTTTTTCATCCATTATTTAATAGTAATTTCCATATATAAAGTATAGTGTCAAAACCTTATAGTGGATCCCAGGATATGATGAGAACATAAAGATGTTATGAAATTAATATTAAACAAATTTCATGTGGTCCAGATAAATCATAGTGATTGGAAATAGAAGATGTTTGACTATCAGTTGCGGGGGATCATAAGAATTGAAATAACTCATTATGTTCTTACTTGGTGATATATAGTAGCGAGATCATGAGGAGATGCCTTCCAATAAAAACACCACATGTTTTGGGTGTCATTTCTTGTTCCAATCTATGGAAATGTTTACTAGAATATAGAATTTAGATCATTGTCTACATGATTCATATTTTCATGTACATTTATGCAAGAAAAACACGATGATAATTAAATCATTCCTGGGTATCTTGTGTTTGGTATGTCATTAGTGGAATGGCATTGGTTGAATGTTCAAGAATAGATTTGATGATTATGGGTTTTGGAAGTATTATATATTAGTCCTTATATATTAGGATGGAAGTAACTTTATAAATATTTATTCATGTTTGTTGATAGGTAAATCCATCTGGTTAGATAAAAAAATATTGAATAGTGTGATGATATAATTCTGCATCACTTTTTATTTGAAATTTATAGACAAAGAGAATATACTACATATTGTGTGTCTATAGGTTGGTTATTGTTTCTATTGCATTAAATATCTACTTCGAGTACTTAATGGGTTGATATTCTACATTCTTGTTCTATGAATTTTAATCACTAAACTCTTGATAAGGGATAATGTTTCACACAAAATAGTGTATTAAAGAATCTTCCCTATTCAATTGAAAAGGTATATCAGACATCATGTGCCCCACCATAGGGATTGAGTATTTCTCATCTTTTTGATCACTGATAAATATGAAAATTAATAAAATTCATGTAAACCAAAATTGAGATTGAATTTATTTATTTAATTTATCTTCATGATTAGTTAATAAGATAAAAAATTATTGAATAAGCATTATTTTAATATTCTAGGATTATTTATAATTATTTAGGAATTATGAGTCAATTGAAGGACATTAGTGTAATGAAGTAATATATTTATTATATGTTACAATTATTTCATATAAATAAAAATCATATTTATGCACATTATTTAATTAAAATTATTTATTTTGTTGTTGTGAAATAAATGGGATTTTAGGAACCCTACATGGTATTTAGAACATCCATTATAAATAGTGAGAGTGTATCTCACCAAATTTATTATTCATTCATTTTGTTTGAGAACATACCTTTCATCCATCATTATAATGTGAGAGTCTCTCTCCCAAGTGAGGATCCGTGAACACCTTGAATCATTGAAGGTAGAGGATCATGGTGATCTTTGTGAGGTCAAAGACATCCTCAGATCACCACGCTAGAACCGAGAATACAACGATTGATGCTCTTGATGAATTTTGTAGCCATGCGATTGGACTAGAGGGATAATGCTATGGATAATTCCCTAATCGACCCAAAATGATGATTTTTAGTTGAGTGTGGCTTTATAACTGAACATGAATTTTTCGAATTTAATTTTCTTACTCATTTAAATTATGTGTGGTCCTTACACTGTACCAGGGATCGAATCATCAGAGACTACAGGTCACGTTGTCCCACCGATGAAAACATATAAATAACCTATCTTACCGACTTCTGTTTCATTACCACATTCCATAATTCATTTCATTTTAAGATTTATATAATAATAGTGTCGGTACCATGTCATGAAATCCTATAATAATTAAACATGGATGAGTATTCTGATTCTAATGCCAATTATAAACCATAAGGGCCTCAATGACCATTCATATGATATTACAAATTTATAAAATAACATTATAATAGGGAAATCCTATTATGACTGAGGGTATACCCCTCATATAAACTATAATTAATTAGTTAATAATTGATAACATTGACACAGACACAACATAACTTTATGGTAATATTTTTTAATTTTATTGATATAATACCAATAAAATAATATATATAATTAGTAAAACTATTTAAAAGACATAGTTAGGGATGAAATTTTTTGACGATTCATAAAAATCATAAATTACTCACAAGTTGAAAGAAAAATAATTTCAAATATATAATTAAAATTTGATGATAATCATGATTGTAGAGTATATAAAATAGAATAGGAAAACATGATTGAAAATTTCAGTTTTAGAAGATAATTGATAACATATTGTAGATATGTCAACAAATCAAAAATTTTATTAATAGTTTGTGTAGGATGGCTACAGGGTCGTCCTAATACATAGAATAACTATTTTATAAAAAAATTATACATTTTATAAAAACATTATATATTTCCTCAATATGATTCATTATGTTAATATATAGGACTCCGCATATTAAAATATTATTATGAGGGTTATATGGTACCCTAAAAATCATACCTCATGTGAATGAAAAGAAACAACTTTAGTGATTTTTCTTGAATCACTCCATGTATTATGTTTAACAGGAGGCATGAAATGTTGTCACATTAAATGACACCTAAATCTAATGTTACATTTCTATATATTATTCACCACAATATCATTATTATTTTTATGGATCGTAGTTGATAATAAAATTTATATCGAGGATATAAATGTATTATTCAAAAGATGGAATATATAAAAATGGAATTTGGTAAAAGAATGGAAAAAACCATTATAATATAAAATTCTATTAGAATTTATCTTAATCAACAAATTATAGAACCATAGAGGGTTACTAAAATATTTTCACTCCTTTAACAATTTGATGAATACGCAATTGATATGTGAAGATATATGGAAAAATATAAGTATCTATACGTTAAATGAGAAACCCAATCCTATAGGGTTGATTTTTTTAACCATCTTCTCATCGCTTAAAATAATGGTAATTTTAAAAATAGATTTATTCATAGTGGTTTGTCATGAACGAAATATCACAAATAGGATAAACCCAAAAAATATGTGATCTACTATTGGCTCCACTCATTCCTTAACTAATATATATTTGAGGATATTCCCTCTCAATAATATGTCATGATTCTCTTTGTATATACCGAAAACATTCCTTACATATGAATCATTAAAAATCCATAATAATATATAATTGATTAGACCCAACAACAAATGTGCCCTAAAAAGTGATTTGGATAACATCTTATATATTTATCTAGAATAATATGAAACAATATATTTCATTAATTTAAATGATTTTTTATTTTTTATAATATTTTAATATATTAATGTTATCGAAATAGTTAATATAGTGGTTATAAGGAAAAAAAATTAATAATGGGCTACGTGTAGAGTAATTTTTTACTAGAATGATATATTACTTATATATATAAAAAATGAATTATTTGATTGATAAAATAATGAGATGTGAGTATTTTTTGAATAAAATAAAAATTAATAATTTAATGATTTTCAACATTCCCAATTGTAAAATAATTTTCTAAAATAGGATTCCATCACTCATGAACTGTGATTGTATTGAGATGTTTACAATAATAAAACATGTTTTATTATTTAATGAATCAAAAACAATTGCCACAAAAATAGCTCAAAAAATATAATATGTTAATGAATCAAAAGAAAATCATACCCAAGAAGAATAAATATTATATATGACCTATAAATATATATGATAGTGTTGACTTTATAATGATCTTATGAACATGAAATGAACCATAAAAATTTTTATTTTTCATTATCCTTGTATAGGAATGAAAACCACTCTCCAAAAAATCATAGTCGACATGGAAACCCAAAATAAATAAAAAACATTCAATAGAATTTTTCTTTTTATTCCGGAAAAGAAATTTTATTCATCTATGAAAAAACTAATGTTAATGGGAAAAAATAGATGAAAGAACACATTTTTCGTTGTTTATACCATCTATAACTGAATACAAACCATGGTAGAAGATTAAAACATAATATATAATGACAAAAAGTATATTAAAAAATTACACATATGATCATGGATATATAAAATCAAAAAAAATATCACAAACATAGAAAATTATAAAAAAAATCAATAGTTTTATATGTCTATGTAAAATAAAAATGGATTTATATATAATAATGAGATGTTTTTGGGGAAACAATGACTCAGTTACCAATTCAATGATACACCAACACTAGGATACCAAAATTGGGTTTAATTGTTCTAATTAAAAAATATTTTTAGGCACACCTTCAATAAAAAATCTATAAAATATTTTAAAATAACCTCAAACATATTTTTTCCATGAAAAAAATCACTATTCTAAATATTATTACCATAATCCATGAAGGAGAAATGATTTCCCCCAAAGAATATTTCAAATAAACTCCATCTAAATCATTTATTATAATACCACTATCTTAATAATATTGTGTAGAATCATAAAATATCTACACATTTGGTCGTGAATATCAATCCATAATCAAACAACATTCCACCCCGAAACCCATCCATAAAAACATAAGCAACATTTTTGTTATGAAAATCAACCGAGACTGAAAAATGATTTGATATTATTATTAGAGACTCATATATAAACCAGTGTAATGTTTATGAAATATAATGAAGTCACATGTATAAATAATTTAAATATGATAAACATTAAAATTATCAAGTGATCAAGCATTATCCATGTTGATTAATATAATAACCCAAAATATTGAATCAATATATAAAAGAACATTTATATACATGAAGGTCATAAAAAGTAGTTTTCAGAGGGAGTATCAATATAGACCATGAAATAAGATATAGCATAGAGGTGAAACATATAGATAATAATTTTGAAATATAAAACAAACACGAAATAAATTTTAATTTACAATATAAAACTAGATATGAAAAAAAAATTAACTTTACCCAATGATAGTCTCTAGATAGAAAGGGTTGGATTCATATTCATTTTGATGCTCAGAATAATGTGATAAAATGAAAACGCTATATAAATAAGATTCACTATCTAGTAGAGGATAATTTTCAATTAAAATTTCCAATTTTGATACAGTGAATGAAGATGTCACTATATAAAATTAAAAATTTAAAATCATGAGTTCTTTTTAATAAATTCTATGTGATTGGTGTTTCTATATTCCTATCACATGAAGAACCATGGGTTATTGAAACAAATTAATCTGATGAGTATATATATCATGTAATGTTATATATTGAATGACTCTAGAAAGTATATTAAATTTTTTTGATTATGAAATGCATGAAATGAAGAATTATAATTCAACGATCAATTGTCAATATTGTTTCTCATAAGAATAAAGGACTATAAAACCATAAATTATGATTCTAATATAGTATTCTGGTCTACTAAATAAACTAAATTCCCATTTTACCACCAAAATGGTGGAAGACTACGATTTTTAATTAATAAGATATCATAATATATCGATAATAGTGATCCATTTTAGACCTAGTAATAACCGAATACTGATTGAACTACATAAAATAAGTAATTAATTTATTATATTCATTGATGAAAATTATTCAATGAGAACACTAATTAAACCAGTGTTAATCTATATTCTTGGTTTTTTTATTTAATAACCCATCAATAGTTTTTGGATCGCTTATTATTTTACAATTAAATGAGATGGCTGACTTTTAGATTCACCATAAACACTTCTTGTCTATATGGTAACAAATATTTTGAACACCGAAATAATATGATATGGATATAAACATGTTTTAAAATCAAATAAAATAGGGAATCATATTTTATTAATATGGAAACATGTTTTATATGGTGTATTTGACAAGGAATGAAATTTGAATACCATGCATATGTCATTTCAAATAAATTATTATAAAGATTAGAATGTAAAATATCTCTAATTTTTAAAAGGTGGAATATTATATAGTTATTAATGAAAATTTATATAGGAATGGTTTTATAAATTTTATGCAGATAATATCTACATTTATCAACTCGTATAAACATTAATTAATAATATACATGATAGGTCAAATATATTGTTAATATTATATAAAAAATCAAAATGAATAAGTGAGGTACAATAAATAATAAAATTATTAGGGGATGTGAATGAATTAAAGAAGCTGAAATTTCTATTAATACTATTATTATAATATAATATTAAAGTGATGTTTTTTAGCAAAATAGTAATTTTTATATTCATTAATAAAAGCCACTACTCGAAATCTAATTTGTATTTCTACTATACCTTCATGAATAACTAAAATCAATTAATAACCATACGAAAACTATAATACACACTCCCAAGGTAATTTTTATATACTATGAAATCTTGAATAAATGTCCAGGAAAAAAAATCATTCCATTTCATAGATGTTTCATTTATAACATTATAGTCCAATCAATAATATAACAAGATCATACAATGGTAGACTTGCCCTTGATTTCCAAATCTACCTGGTCAATTACATTTGACCGATCATGTATATACATCCTTAGCTATGAAATATAGATGATGATTCTTACATGTTCTAAAAAAGAAGGTAGATATAAGTGGTCCACCACCTATCTATCACTATCTATTATCTGGAACGGTATAATTAATCTTGGATACAGATATCCACCAAAGTAAAATTTTCATGATCCACATCTGGGTGAACACTATAAGAATACATAGTATCCCACCATGAACTCCAAAGACCTTAATCACAGGTCAAAAAAGAAAATCAAAAGCTTATGTGCAGTTCTCATCTACCAATGGATGACCTACGTAATTTTTAGTGTCTAGTACTAACAATGGGCACATAGTTGATAAATCCATTAGATCTATCCAGCAAAGAGGTGACCTATAAGATCATCCATATAAGGTCTCAAAAATTTTCTTACTAATGGAGGAATGTAAATATTAATTGTACAAAAAATACAAAAATGGAAGCTAATAATTATAACTATAGAAAAAGTCTGACATGAAGGCTCACCGTATATCCTCTTGAAACTGTATATTATATAGAACATGACCCTCAGTCGGGTGATGAAAATTCATGATCAACTGCATTTTTGTCCAAAAACCTCATTGAATCCACTCCATAATGATATTTTATTATGATAGTAATGGTTATAAATGAGGTTCAATAGAAATCCACTATTTGAGACTATCACTTATAAATAGAGGGGTCCCATGATCTCTCCGAACTATTATTTCATATGGATAGGAAGTGGTGTAACATGGTGATTCAATCATTGATCACAGAAATAAAATCAAATCCATTTAAAATAAACGGTAATCATTTCATAAATTCCATGGTTATATCATCCCACATCCACTCAGGATCCTAGAGGTATTTATTTATTCACACGGTGACACGGTTCATAGCTTTCTTTTAGTAATAAATAAGGCATCGAATGAAAAACTCCACAACTCATTTATTTATCCACAGATAAGAAAACTAATGTTAGTGGTCCTGGTACAACTTTTACACACCTACATGTACCAAAGAATCACATATTTTAAACTATGTTCGAAAATCATAATTCAACATCATAGATACCATCATGCATCTAATAAATGGAACGACATGATCACTACATTAGAAAGATACATCTAAGGAATATCAAGTTGATTTCATTATATGAATGGTTTCACAGTCTATATCTATAATATGTGACTCCCTAAATCACTATAAATGAAGTGGTGTAACAACCAAAGACTATAGTTAAGATACTCTATCACCACGGACAAAGGATTACAATAACAAGAAAAAATACTCTGATTCATAACTCAAAAACAACAAACAAGATCTCATGATAAGAGAATATGGCACAATATTCTCATTCCCATGAGTATATAAAATCTTGATGTCAAAATTTTGGAGGATCACTATACATTGCCTCTGTCACATGCAATGATCCTTATGAGATAAGATTTACATAATATTATTATGGTCAAAATAGATGACAATCTCATCAGTCATCTGGTACTGTCACAACATATGTTGTTAAAAAACAACAATAGATAACTCATGATCATGGATCACATTTTTCTATATATGTGGTCTGAATGAGGGGAACTGTATGTAGCCAAAACCAACCACTAAATTAGAACACAACCATGAATGTTTCCTAGGGCATCAAAAAATACAATCTACATTACCCCGCCACTATATTTCTAACGAAGGGAGCACCCATCAATCTATCTCTCAACATGGGGGAAACATGATGTCACATTTCTATCCACATGAAAGTTTTCCCCTATCTGGTCCATGTTATAATGGGAGATGGTATTAGATAGATATTAGTTATGATTTTTTTTGTAATCCTTCTATAATAAGGATTCTATGTACATCTATCACGCTCTTCGGTGGGTCTCAGTATAGATATTCCTCAATCATTTCCAAGAACACAACCACACCTTCCACTGAGATCAAATTTAAAAGAATGTCAACCTCTTAAATCATGAAAAATAACTTCAAGATATTTTTGTAATTATGGTTCTCTTAGAATATCTCTATCACCATACTCAATTTTCTTTTGTTCACAAACATAGATGATGAGTACATTATGATATCATAGATGATGAATAAAATGTAAATTGAATGATTAGGTTCAGGGCCCCATGAACAATGATGGAGAATTATTCATTCAGAATGTCATCACAAAGTACTCATAGTTACCGTAGAGTAATATGAATGTCATATTTTGTATATCGTTTTGATATACTCACAACTGGTGATAAACTGAATTAAGATCGATCTTCAAGAACTATCGTGCCCCTGTCAACTAATCAAATATGTCATAAGTGCTTAGTAGTGGATTATTCATGTGTACAATCACCAGGTTTAGTTGAATATAACATATACACCACCTCATGCTCTAATACACCTTCACAGTGAACAAAATTGGGGATACCATGGGTAAAAAACTAGTTCAAACAAAGCACATCCAGTGTTACCCCTCCAAAATCAACCTCATATAAATATGATTTGTGGGATCCATATTATATACTTCTGTAGATATTGGGGTCATTCCATGATACATATCAATAAATAAGTCTATGTATTGGATGGTGGGTAACAGTAGAACTTCCTTATGAAATACATCCTCTTACTCCACCACTGTTGTAGAGGGTTGATAACACATAGAATCAACTATACTAAGGATAATTCTATCAAAATGATGATTAATCGCTTCACCATCCAATGTATGTGTCCATAGTACAATGTTTTATTTTTTTAATCGCCCAAAAAAGAAAAAACAAGTCTCATCACTTCGAAAACATCGCATCACAATCATGTAACAACATGTATTGGAAAAAAAACTTTAATGAAAATTGTATACCTGAGATTAATTCATAACGAAAAATCCCTATTAAAAAGAGACACCAAATTAAATGTATAACTCCATGTATCTGATCACACATTTTAATTAAGTGTGTGATCATTTAGTCATCTCTAGTTGGAGGCCTCATCGGGTAGGTTTGAGCTGAGGGCTCAACTAAAATCAATCTGTATCAAACCAGATATGTGAAAATAAATGAATTACTCTTTCATCCTTATATTAGTAATACATAAATGTTATAGAATATAAATATTATAACACGTATAATCGATGGATACTATAGTTTATAATCCTAGACCATCTGTAGCTACTCCCTCCCCTGTCCTCTGACTCCCTGAGTATGGCATGGACAAACTGCTTGTTGTGGTGGAATGAAGTCGATATTTATAACTCTTACACCTACTATCCAATCTCTTCTACATCGTATTTCACACTGGGGACCTATATTATCATTTTGTTTTGTCTTCCTAGGTGTCCCATGAAATATCTCACATTCAGCGGTATAACAACTAAGAAAATCCCCCAAAAGGTGTCACATGGCTTCACATGAGTATCACCATATGTCCCTTTGATGAATACAACCATCGTGTGAGAATTGTATAATAAAAAATTTATCCAAGGCTCTCCTATTGAATATTATTTCATGAATAGGTCCTTAAGAGTGTTGTTGGATCCCTAATACCGAATACTCTTGTATTATGTGCCCACCACCAGAAAAAAAATCTATATATTTTCAACTATGTAACTCTTAACAACCAAAACTCTATATAGAACCCCCATACTAGGTATAAAATTCATAGAGCTATAAAAAATGCTTATATGTCCCTACACAATCCACACTTGTATGTCCAATCATGAAATAGCTAATCAAATACCACATCCATTGTGTACTAGGATTTTTTGGTGAACATCTACAAATACTCAACAACAGTCATACTTAATTGCTGAATATGTTCAATCTCCTAGATGAATATACCCCTTTTAATCACTATTGTGAACTCCTACATGAAAATTCATTCAATCAATGACCATGATAGTGTTACTTCATCATAAAAATGGGTCACTAAACCCAAATTCCCTAGACCAAATACACCACACTTATCATACACACATAATCTGATGGTACTACAGGTACAATCTACTATGAAACTTTTGGTAGTATTACTAGTATACCACCTTGATGAACTCCTACATAATAGGTCCTTGTATCAATTCATCATAAATTATGGTATTATCCACATGGTACCTCTACATAATCCTATTAATCATACATTACAATGAATGGTGATCATATACCTGGTGTATGGATGCGTCGGGCTCAGCAACAACATCAGAGTCCCTGGTGTGAAATCTATACTCTAAAATAGTGACATTGATTCCCCAAACCAATATCATAGTCTCCCATCATTTTGTAGAATCGACTCCTCTGATAACACTCTATAATGACATGTCCTAATGGGGCTGAAACTATGACGACCCCATTCCCGCCTCCAATTGGATAGCGGCGAGATACCAGTACTGAGTAGGAATGTTACTCAAATGGGAGGCATTAGCCTAAAATACCTATACACACACAAACAATCGTGCATATCGAATCCCCTAAAATGATAAAATTTAAAATCATATACAAAAATTCCATGCAGGAATCTAGAGGCCACATCTTGAGTATAAAAAAATTGAATGAAAAAAGGTAAAAATAAAATCCCACCATAAGCAACTTCAAAAAATCTCAAACTAAAAATATATATGGAAAATACATATATGATAAACATATGAACACACCTTAGTTTTAATGGCTCACTAATCACTACCTGGTCCAAGTCCATCATTGAAACATTCGAAAGGATTATCATTGACACAAGTCATAACCCATCTGGGAAAATCCCATGTAGTTGTTTGTATAACAATACCAAATTAAACAACCAAAAATAATAAATTCTATAACAAAAAAATTATAGTCAGCAATACAAAGTAATATTACTCTATTTCATACAATAATAATATTCATATATAATAAAAAATGACACATCATCTCAATATAATCCAAAAATATAATTATAGTCAATGGATTCATTCTTATAGAGTATACATGGAACTCTTCCTATAGAACACACTCCCCAAATCAGATATCACAAATGGAGTATGTCTAAGAATTACTGCTCATCAGTTCTTACCAAGATATTTTTACACTAGAAGTATGAGGAGTATGATACATAGATAAGGATCACACCCAAGGCCATGTGGTATACTTACAACTCAATTTGTAATAAAACTCTAGGTAGAGGATATATGAACATGTAGTATTGGTCAGGATGATTCCAACAACAATACCATAGGAGTGTTTGTGATTTAGGATCTCACACTAGCCACAATAAAGGATTCCAACAACTCTCTTTAATAATTCACACTAAAGGGATCACTATAATTTGTGTAGGGAATAATACCACAATAACCCTCAAGGAATGGATTAGGGGAATGATTCCAAAACAAAATGATAACATTGAAGAGGAAAATAGATAAAATACTACATGAAATTTTCCACAATCACTAATTTCTTCTCATATGAAATGGATATTGTTTGTGTTTATGTCTGTGTTAGAGTACAGGGTGTGTCGAACCCCATGTACTCTTGAATGTGTTCATGTATGGATGGAGTTTTCCATGAATGGATAGTTATTACTATTTCCAATCCTATTTACCTCCTTGGGTAGAATCCCATACATAAGGAATGGTGATATGCCATTTGTTAGGGTTCTCACTCCATGTGATACTTAACATCTCATGGAAGCCATAGAACTGCACCTATGGGTCCCACATGTCATGTCATATCATATTACACTCCCTGTGTTATGATATTTTCTACAATCTCAGTTCATGTTCTCATGTCTTCTCCCACTCCTCCAACCAATGATCTAGGCCTACAGGTCATAGGAAAACATAAATACTTATTTTCCAAACCATTTTCTTCACTGATCATCAGTTTCCAGGATTCCAATCTATTTTGAAATCACCCTCATGCATCATCCATTGTCACTAAATGATGAAAATGGTGATCAGGTATCCTAAAATCCTTGTTATATTACAACACATCAATCATATAATGATCTATATTCCACATCGAGTATGGATCTTCAATATTAAGCAATTTTTCTATGAAATTGGTGTGGAAGAGTTGACCCAACATTTTTTTTCCAAACATAGTTCCAACGGAATATACTACGTTGAACGATGAATGGTGGAAGAAATGCACAACCATAAAATAAGGAATGAACCACTGATACTTTTTATATTTTAATGGATAAGTAACTACTTGAAGAACGAGCGAAGGGAAATTATAAATAAAAAATCATCCCTATAAAACGCTGAAAATAAACCCATCTTGAAATATGAATTATCCTGGATTCAATATATTGTTCGATTGATTCTTCTTCATCATAAAAATAATTTACAGGGAAGGAAAACCATGTATATCGAAATTCATAACTCAATTTGGATCACTCACTACTAAATAACGAATCTGTATCATTGTTTTTGGTGTTATTGGGGAATTCTGTTTCACACCATTTATTGATATACTATCTTGATGTATTTTACCAATGAAATTTCCAATAATAAATCTTTTAAATCATCCTGGTTATGCAGTTAATGATGGGATATTACATATCCATTTTCTTAAATAATATTTATTAACATGTAAAAATATCAAAATAAATAAATGTTCAATTCATTTATTTTGAACACCCTCCCATGACCATGCCTCAACCCAAGCATTGGATGAATTTTAGTTATATATTAAATATATGGAGAAAACCACACTCCACACAAAATAAGGCTTCTAGTATCTGATCCAAGTGTTTTTTTATATTTTTTTCATCTTTTTCTATAAAATAACAAGAATGTCTTATTTAATATATTCCAAACATTAATTCTGGGCACACTAGTCCTTATAATCAGACGCAGTCTCATTTACTTATTTTTTAAATATTTATTGCTATATTTTAAGAAATTAAATGAAAATAGTTAGGAATTTATTTTATATCATTTATATAATATTCAACAATGGATGATGAGGTAGATTAAATTTTTTTGATAAGGGAATTGAATATTATGTTGACGAAAACACACTTTTCACTTTAAAATAACATATCTAAAACGTGAAAATTATCCAAATATTATGTAAAATATTTCCATAGAATTTAAACAACGAAACCTAAAAAAATTTAAAACATTGGGTGGTTGTGAAGTTTTATTTTCTTTTCCATTACATGTATTTTAAAACAATAGTCCTATTAAATTTTTTGATAAAAAGTAAAAAAACTCATATGGAAGTAGAAAATAAGAATACCTTTAAATAATATATCAAAAATTCAAGAAAATTTAAATTTTATTTGGATAATATTAAAAATTATATTATACATTTTAATGAAAATATTGACATTGATGTAAAATATTATTGAATGCATATTAAAACAATGTTGGTCTTCATTGAAAAATTTATTTCGATATCTTGCGTACATAAAGAGACATAAATGGAATGAAATTTTTTTATTTCAAAAATTAACCAAAATATAAAATAATTTTTATTTTTAATGGAAGAAATATTAAATAATTACCATAGTATAATCTTATACAATCAAAATCTAGAATAACGTTTGGATTGTGAAATAAACCGTTACCTTATGCCTGACATGCTTTATATGTTTTCAATATTCCTATATATTAAAAATTAATGTATTATCAATAATTAATATAACCATAATCATATATATAATAAAATATGTTGTTAACTTATATGTTTTATCATTAACTTATTAACCATATTTTATTAGCACAACTTTCCTGAGTGATAACTTCTTTTTTTTTTCATGTATCTTTTTATTTTTAAGTTTTGGTTATTCAAAATTTTTTATTGTTACTTAATCACCATAATATTAATAATGATATAAATATAATTTATATTAATTATATATATATAAATATTTATAAAAAATTTACTTATGAAAAAATGAGATACACAATTCATGGAGGTGGTAGGTTGTACATATACAAGAACATTATTTTTTTCTTGAACAAAATAAATAAATGATAGGTAAATAGTTATTAACAATTCCAAACGAAATCAAAATATATACCATATAAATTTAATAAATCAATTTATATTACAATATGTATAGTGGGATAATGAAGAAAAATTAACATCACTTTATTGATGTTGTTGTCCACACATATGGAAAAAATATATTATCATTTTACATTAGATGAATATAGGGTACACTATATTTGATTCATAGTCCTAATATAATTTCAGTATATACAGTTGATAATTATTTTTATAAATACAATATATTTAGTTGCCGTAAATGGATAAGTAAAAAATAAATGCGACCTATGAATCTTATTTCAACTTCTTTGAAAATACTCCTTTAGATCCCCACTTAATGACCCAAAGGATGTCCTTTTGCAATGTTTGGATAATTTATAACATTGATGAGGATTCTATAGAACTATTTTGGTTGGTTTTGATAAATCCATATTTCTCAGTTATATGTAATAAAAATATATAAAAGGTTAAGGCCTAAATATAATCAACCTATGAATTTTATATAGGTTTTAGTTTCATTTCAAACCGTATCATTTTGTTTAAATTCTCGATTGACTAATTAAAATCTTTACAATGGTAATGAAATTTTATTCTTAAAGGGTTATAAATTTACATATGGTTACAATTGTATCACAAAATTTCAATGGATGATATTATAAATATTTTCTCACAATAATATTCCCCTATCAGTATTCTTATGATTTTTAATCAATTTAATCAATTATAATCATTATAATGTTCTATTAATGTCATTTCATGAACTATTCATTTAACTTTACATTTAAAACAACATTACAAGAAAAAATTTCGAATTCAAACATTTATAAAATATATAATATATTATTTATACATTAAAACATACGTTTAACATAATAATTTACCAATATTTTTATAGTTTAATTTTTTTAAAATTTATTTAATGTTTTATGTATTTAGAATGAAAAAACACTCTATTGACAACCCATAATAATTTATGGTAATAATTTTATCACAAAAAATTATTAACTAGATACCATTAAAAAAACATATTTTTCTTTCAAAAAATAATTTATAGATGAACTTATTCTTGTTCAATCCTTATGAAATTGTTTAAGTGATATTAATTTCATGATATACATTTTTTATTAGTTTGTTCGTTTAATTAATATAAATGAGAATATCAAATGAATTGAAATTTTTTGACATATATTCAATTCATGGATTGGAATTTATGGAATTAACCCTCTAATTTGATAAAAGAAAGTGTTCAGTTGATTTTCATAACATATCTCTAGGATGAAACCCTATTTTACCAATTGTAACCCAACCAATGTAATAATTATTTACCAATGATACGATTCTTAAGGATAAAAAATAAATTGGAACTATGAACAATCTTTAAACCACCATATTAGAAATATGAATCCCATTTTTATTACTTTAATCTCTATAATTAGAATAACTAAACATTAATATAAATTTGAAAACCAAAACGTTAAACATTTATTTGAAAAAATTGTTTTTAAATGTACATATGAAATTATTCTTATCACATGAGTTGTAATATCATTTGATTAATGTCAAAAAAAATATTGTAATATATAATATATAAATTTCAGTATAATCATTCACAAATAGTTATTTCTAATACTAATGATGATAAAAATCATCTATTTAAAGAGTCTTTTAGGAAAAGAGCTCTTTTAATTGAAATTGTTTTAGATTTATTTTGTTATATATTTGTAAGAAATTATTTTATTTTATACATGTTTAAAACGAATTGATTATTTAGTTCTTCATATTCTTACCCCCAATCAATTTACATGGGGATAATGTCCACCTTAAATAAAAATAATATATTTTGGTTTGTTAAAACTCAGTGTTGGTGTATATAATACAATAAATATAATAAAATTTATATATAGTGAGATATATTATAAAATCATGGAAATTTACTTTAATAAAAAAAATCACCTTAGAAATTAAATCATTTATATACTAAAATTTGAGGATACTTTTTCCTCATCACATCCTCGGGTTCCCATGTAATTCTAAAAATTTACTATCTCTCAAGAAAACATTTACCATCTTAGTTATCGTGTTTCACATTAGATTATCTTTATGATACATAATATCCAAATGTTATTCCCCATAAGGAATATATCTATCCACATGTATGACCTTTGAGTTTAATACATTTTCATTATCAACTATTTACATCTCTATAGTAGATAAACAAAAAAACATAGGGAACCTATGATATTTTCTTTGGTAGTTCTTATCGATGTCCTATCGGTCAATTGTGATCATAAATATCAAATGGGGTAATATATGGAGGGATAATTATACCTTTATTTCATAATCTCATTACCATTTTTAATGTATAATTTCATATAAATACCTTCTGAATATCTTCAAATTCAAGATCTTTTTAATTACTCTTATTATATCATTTTTTGATTCTGGGCTAATCTTTTATATTGTTAAATTTCTCCAAAAAATTTAATCCTATTCTATAGCTAGATTTTGTATCTGTTGAATTATTTCTCTAACATCATTATAGAAAATTTGTGTTTAATAAAATCACATAGAGTAAATCATAATTAACATTATTGAATACTTCATTAAAATAAATTAATGTATTGAAATTCCACCAAACGTATGTATTTACACCAACAGCCCATTAAATTTTTAGAGGTTGGTCTAAATATTTTTTCTATATATTGAATATTACTCTGAAATAGAAAATCTATTTGAATATGAGAAAATGTGTGGAGACATATATATTTCCATATCCTACTAAAGGCATTCTCATCACATAGATATAAACATGATATCCCAATCAAATAAAATATGTTATGGTACCAAGATAAAAATTACACTTATATTGTTTATATAATAGAATGTTAATAATTAGATATATATTATTCCATAGTATAATATTATGGTGAAATTTTATGGTGATTGACTAAAACCCAATAATCATTATGTATTTTTTATGTTTTCTTGAGTTCGATTAGAAAATAATTTTGATGCATTCTAAATTGATTATAGTATGGTAATAGTTTTATGAAACATTTATTCTTAAATATATTATCTTTAAAATTATTAAAAACTAGGAATGAAGATAAAAACAATTCAATATCCCATTCATATTACCCCACCTGATAAACTCTTTAAATCATTATACACCATCATACACCGTAGATGATTTTATAATCATAGACAATGAGCTTTATCCAATCAATTTTTTTTAATGTTTTTTACTGAAAGGGTATATACTCAGTCGGTTTGCCAAATAATTCTTGCATGATCATGGATGATGATATATTTATTCAACATCATCATAATTTACACCAAAAATACATTCATTACCTTCCTAACCCATTTTTGGATTGAAGGATGAACATTCCTCAAGGTAATTTATAATCGCACACATTCCACATTACATCAATATCGGAATACTAAAAATCCTTAAATATTAGATAAAATTCATCAATAAACAAAGAAATTATTGTTCGGTATTTTTGACTCATAGTATTATCCACATTGGGGGCTTCCCATTGTTTTATTGTATTTCAAAATCATAATCACTGGTCAACTCTAGAAATCACTTTTTGTTCATATTATTTATATTTTATGAAAATATATACTTCTATATTTTATTATCTCTATAAATATCACACCATTCACAATAGAGATTATTATTCTTTATCATCAATGAATAATTTATATTATCAAACTTCAAATCATGAGTAATGTAATGTTTTTAGAATTTTTTATTAGAGAAAGACATATGTAATCATGGTGTCATTCAATAAGTGGAACAACCAAGTCTGTTCATTAATGCATTACTATAGATCGAAAACCCTTCTCCACTATAGTATATTTAAAGTATACTAATTCTGAAAAATATTTTATTAAAATATATGAAATTTTCTTCACATTCAGATATCCATGGGAACATAACCCCCATCATTGTCATCATATTTAGTGGATTATATAGCCATGTGAAATATATCATGAAGAATATGTATTATCATACTTAAGAAAATAACATATTAATGTTAAGATAGTCGGTCATGTCTATTTCTCAATAATATTCATATATAAAGGATCCAAAAATATAACATCAATCGAGATTATATACACCATGAATGAATCCTTTTGAAGCCCAAAATCACACCTGGTTAGTTAGTCATTCCTCTTATCCTTGATCAATTTCACCATAAACTTTTTTACCTTCTCTTCATTATATTCATTAAACATTGAAAATATATGAGTATCGCATACAAATACATCCAAATACTAATAATGGTAACTACTAATGACTCTATAATTTATTTTCATGAATATAGTAACCACATTAGAAACGTCAAATGGGATTATATTAAATATATTCTGACCATACGTCATAAAAAAATATATCTTGGGTATATCATCCATCTTGATTCTTACAATATGATATCCATATCAATGATCAATGTAAAAAAAATTAATGATATCTTTAACTGATCAAAAAATAAATTGATAAATGGTATATGATACATGTTATAAAAATATATCATTTTATGTTCACCATAATCATTGAAAAGATTAATTGTCCCATATTTTATATTTACAAAAATAAATTAATTCATTTCATGGTGGTTAAATATGATGAATGAATCAAAAATATTTATTCTACTAGAAATTCTTATTCAATTCCTACTACATAATATGGTTCATTATGTAAAGGGAATATGAAAGAGAGGTAGTTTAATTTATGCATTCTATTGAGTAAATAAATTCATGATTCTAGGGATGACTAGGAATGTCATCATGAAATACATTTACAGGTACATGAAAAATAAAAACAGTTTCGAGGTTTATTTTATCCACATTCATTTAAGACATTTATTATTCATGAATAGTTAGGAAACCCCACATGATGGAATTAATATTAATAAGGATTCCAAAATAAACTCATTATAGCCATATAATTGAAGGGGTTTTTCAGATTATATAATATATTTTACCTACCTTGATAAATGATATGAGAGCTATACCCATCAGTCCAATCAATACCAATAATTACAAACAACTAAACTTTGTAAAGAATAAATATATTCACATTATGAATATTCTAAAAAAATCTATTGAAATTTTTTTGGATACATTATATGAATTCATACTTCTGTTATTAGTTTTAACCACTGTGTTAGTATCTACTCACTACGGTAGTAATATGATACCAAAATAAAATTTACAAGCTACAAAAGAGATTATAGAACCCAAATTCACTTAAACTATTTCATTCCTACATTGGATGATATGTTTATCATTCCCCATATTCCATGTAACAATTAAATTTTTAGTCTAATTATATGTGTATGGACTTCTCTATATGGCTTCATTTGTGTCATGTTCCCTTAATGTATTGGGAATTAGTTGGTATATTAAACAATATACAACATATTAAATCACATTAGGTTGATGTATTCTCTATTATAATTGTATTAATGATCCCTAAGAACATTCTATACAAGAATGAAGAAAAATCTATTATCATATTATCCATGTGCTAGGGTGTTTCCATCAACGTTTATCACAAGTTGTAAAAATTCACATTATCTTATAAAACATATATCTCCCATTATTTTTCATCATCTTATCCACTTTCATTTAAAAAATGAAATATAATTTTGGAATAATTTCTTAGTTCTGATACAATACAACACTATATAGTCATATGATGAGAATGTTTTTGATACTACATCCCTTAAAAGGAATGGGTTATTCTCATCAAATATATAATAAATCTTCCATGTTTGATTTATTGAATAGTCTTCCCCATGACTGTATATGTTTTCAATGTTATATTCATAAACAGAAACCTATTCATCACCTTTTTATAGTAGACGAAGTAATTTTTATTCCATTACTGTTTATTTTTTAGTTTGAATATCGTAATCAATGAAATGTATCTTATGATACATATAATTATTCTACCTATTTTTTTCCACTTCCATGTAATTTCCAATAATTAATCACTCATAATATATTTCCCCATTGTGATGATAAACATTCATGACAAATTTTTCCCAAACATTACCCCTCAAATAGGTAAATTTAATTTATAATTTTCTTTTATACCCCTCAACTACCAATTTTTAGTACTTCTACTGAATTATGTAGGTTGTTATCACCTAAAATTTCTGACATTATTACACCATTTTTAGGATCGAAAAGGATATACTTTCCATTAAAGATGCATTTCATAACATGAGTCAGTTACCATAATATAGTTATAGTTTCTTTAGTTACATCACCATATCCAACTCCAACATCATTATATTTACTTACTAAGAAATACATATATATATTATGTGAATTGATATGGATTATTTTTCCATCTAATTGGAACAATTTATGTACAATGTATTAATAAATATAACAACATAAAATTTAGAATCATATTTTATATTTTTTTATTTAGTCAAACACATAACAGAAATTAAATTTTTATGCATAATTATTTTTTTAATCATAAACATCTCTTCATTGGTAATATTTAAAAATCATGTAATAATTTTTTAATTTTTCATAATGGGTCACAATGAAAACATTAATCACCCTATCTATATCCCCAGGGAGTGTGAAACTAGGATCACAGTAAGGACACACTCATAGTGCACCAAAATGATTTGCAATATTTACTAGATCATTAATTTTTCTAGGTTATAACTACTAGGTACTGATGTTATGAATCTAGATCAACTTATAGAATCAATATGTGGATGTATTTCTCTAAAAATCATAAAAAATATAAATTCCCAAAATAAAAGGATATTTTGAAAAAATAGACATAATTAAATTGTGTCATAGGTTGTTAATATCTAATCAATATTTTCTAAAAAGTAGTTCCTTTGGATTCTTTAAAACATGATCTCATATTAACTATAATGGCCCAGAACCTAGTTGTGTAGATATTATGGTTATGTCATTTATTTGGCTATTGATTTATTTTTTCATATCCCAAGGGACCTAATAGATTATTTTTCTTGGAAAACTAGTTACATTTTTTATTCTCAAATTACATTTGACAAAGTATTTTAGCACATACTATTTTCATTAAAAACACCATTATCCCATCTATCATAACACTATATGTTAATCATAATATTCTATTAGAAATATTGATAACATTTAACCCAAAAAATGGTGATTTTATATTCTCAGAATGTGTATGATTACAAAAGAATCCAAATAAGGCATGAGTAATGTAAAAGTCATAAATGATTGCCAAATATTTTCATATAAATAATATCATGAGCCTGAGAACTCTACATGGATATCATAATTGTTTTTATAATCACATACAAATCAATAACCGATTTCATAATGTCTAAATTCATAATGGATAGAATCTTAAACATATCAATGATTCCTCATGCTATGATTTATATAAAAATTATAATGTTCTATGCCAAAGACACAACCACTTTTTCCAATAAGACCTACTAATAATTCGAGGGAATATCTTATTATAGTACCAAGACATTATAAAAAATGTAATGAATTAATAATATGAATAAAACTAAAACTCTTTCAACATTCTCTATAAATAAGTAACTATCATTCTTGGAAGAACAAACATATTAAATATCAATACATTCCACACCCAAAGTTATCATTAACCATAATAATAAGTAAAAAGGATGAAAACATTTGAATATATAACTTGAATATGATTAAAATAAGTATTATTAAATATATTAAAATAGAATAAAAATTTCAGTTTATATTTTAATGAGTAAACTACACTTTTAAAATTAAAATGAAATATTTTTAAAATGAAATATTTCAAAAAAATTAATGAAAATGAAATGTTTTTAATGAACCATATAAATATTAACTCTTGTATTGAGAAAATTTTATTTCCTTGATTTACGAAATTTGATAGTGTTGTTTACATTAAAATAAATTTTCCTTAACACTTTTAGTAGAATGTCAATTGTACATCCTATGGAAAATGAAAAGAAGATTCATTTTTGACAATTTTTGAAAAGATATTTAGGGATAAAAATGTCATCAATAAATCAAATATAAATATTACAAACATTTATTAACTTTTTTAAGGAATATATGTACATGTAATAAATAGATTCCACACTATGCAGAAATTTTTTTGTCTTCCTTAAAAAAATCACATCGGTATCTTGAATATATAGAGTGGAAATGTAACTTTCTGAGATTTTGTGAAATACACTATTTCAAATTAATTTATATTATTCTATACATTTTCATAAAAACCATTAAAAATAATATTTAATTATAAAAAACATCATTTTTATCTATAATTTCATGTAACATCGAGTTTATTTGATAACTTGTTTTACACACAATGTTGAGTGATACTAAACACTATTATACTATTGATATTATTATATAATATAGATGTTATTGGTTGGTAATTATATATAATGGTGTGAATAATACTAGATATATTATTTCTACAAATGTTTATAAAAATTTCAATGATTTAAGTAATTTATTTTATCGATATAATGTAAGTATAAATCTTATTTTACGCTTAAAAATAATATTTTTCTAAAATTGAGTTTTTACACCTTTAAATAGAAAAATTTGTTTAAAAATAAAATTTGAAACATTTATAAATTTAATTTATTTCAATTAAATTATATTTTGAATAATTAATAAAAAAATTTACTTTGGTGATTTTATAGTATTTTTCTATGTAGTTACATTTTTTGATGAATTAGTAAAAACAATACATTTTAATTAAATGAATTTTTTTCATCCAACATATTTATATAGTTAAATTATATTTTATATTTTATTGAACGTATAATTATTTAAATTAAACATAAAAATATTCAAATTAGGCCAGTTTAATCAATTTCACAGAGATACTGGATATAACATATTTTCCACATTTGAATTTATTTCATAAAAAACAAGTAATTTAAAGGTGTATATGAGATTAATTTTAAATTAACTGTAGTCACTACTATGAATTGAATATGATAAAATGTATATAATTATTTTGAATCTTTATTAAATTTTAATCCAAAAAAAGAGAACATAATTTTATTAATTGAATGATTAGTGAATAAAGTAAAAATTGTTTAATGTGATTATGGGGATAACAAGAATACACAATGTTTAAATATAGAAAAATTATTTATAAATGATAAAAAAACTTCAAACACAAAATTGATGGATATATTTAGACCTTAACATCTTTATGATATATTTTAAAGAGTTATTGTGATATTATTCTTACAAATTGACCTATATGATATGTTATGTATGGAAAAAGTCAAAATGTACCAACCATTCATTTAACATTTATAAAGATTATGAGTAATGATTACGCTACACTAGTTTAGTTATAAATATTATTTTGGAAAAAAATTGATTTATGATTAAAATAATAATTTTTTTTGATTTTTAGTGATTATAAAATTACCTTAAAAGCTTAAGACTCACCAACACATCTATTATTTAGATAATAATTTAATATAATAAATGATTTTTTATTAAGTAGTTTATAATTAATAATAAAATTTATATTATTCCAAGTGATTTTTAAGTGTTAAAATATATAAAAAATGCTCCATTAATGGGATAATTAAGGTTTTCTAATTAAAATATTTACCCATAAATAGTAAAAACCTTTTTAAAACATTTTGGGTTAAAGAGGGGTTTTTTGCGCAGAATGTGTGTTTTTAAACAAATAATCATACATCAAATATGGTATTTTTATTTTAAAAATTAAACTAAATATTTTATAATAATTGGGTATAAACATTCAAATAATTATCAATTTAATATATTCTTAATGGTGGAATTACATATGTTAGAAATCTAGATACCAAATAGATGAAATAGAATGAAAAAAAGAAGCATAAATACTAAGAAAAATATGTTTGAATGGAATTTGTCTTAGTAATTTAGAAGTGTCAAACTACCATAATTCTCATTTAATCTATTTTTTTTAATTTGGAAGAGCATGATGTATGTGAGACCTCCCAATAGTGTATATATTTTTATAAATAATGTAATACCAATTCCCCTCCAAAAAAACCCACCCCTCATTTGTTTAAATCAATCAAGCCTTTTTTTCATCCCAAACCTGAAAAAATAAGCTCATAAAATATATACTCTCATTCTATAATAATAATTATCAGAATAAATAAAAATAAGGAATCCATTTTGTCAAGACCACCTCTCCAAAAAATGTACCCCTCCTGGGGTGGCAATTTGAGAAGGGAGATAATGACCCTAGAGTCCCTCTTCAAGTAGGCCCCGGGTTGGAGACAAGCAGCAAGGGTATAGAAAACACCCAAATGGGAGAAATTACCCTCCAAGAGAACACAAGTAGAAGAGAGAGATAAGATAGACACCAACCAACTCCAAATCAGAACTTAAATATAAAATAACACCCATGTGCACATATGTAATGCCATGAAAAAGTACTACAAATGGAAGGGGAAAACTGTAAGTACCCAAAAGAAAGTAAAAAAAGTAACAAAAAAATCCTGAACATTTCCTACAACCCCATGATAGTAGAAATCAGCATGATATCCAACCTACACCAAGTGGCCTGAATAAAATGATTATATATACTTTGGGTGAGTATAACTGTATACTCAGTAGAATCCTCCCTGAAGCCTCTCGTGTAAAAGTAACTAAAGTATGATAATTCACAGTGAGTAACAATTGAAACCAACTAATCGTCTAAATAGGTATACTAGGTTCCCAACCTCACCATGGATACTCTCACAAAGTAAAACATACACGAGTATATAATATTATAAATAATATCATGGGTATCCTGATACTACTTCCCCAATGGTTTTCTGCTTTTACCTAATATCGCACGTCCTAAGAATCTCTCTCCAAAAGGCTTGCCCGTAGACAATTGGGTGAAGGACCACAATATGAAACTCAAGTAACAAAACTACCAAGTCCATGCAATAAACTAACAAGGTATTTTTTCATGATCCACCAAATCTCTCATAATGTTTATCAAACATCTGGTATTATACCTCAAACCATTACAACCCATACACAGAGTAAAGATCCTCAAGCCATCATCCCCTATACACATTACACCTATAGAATTCCAATGGACACTATATCCAGAATATATGTGTGTGAATAACCACAAGGCATTATATCCCTCTACAAACATATATGGGGAAAAATAACAACTATACCTTCCTGGAAAAGTAACTACCAAGAGAAGAGAGATGGGCCAAAGGTGGTAGTAAGCCATCCATCCTCCCATCTGAATGTTGAGGAAAATACCCCCAGGGCTCAGAAACCCCGGGGTATTAGTTTCCCTTACTAACGGGGTGGTGTAGTGTATAGAAACTCAAAAAGTACAGATATATATCCCAACCACAACGTGGGAATAACATAGTTTGGGACTAAAATGCAGCTAATATCTCTAAGAATCACAACTGCCACTTCTAATAATTTGATTCCTATAAGCACACAACTGTTTAAAAAAACATTATTTCATTACATTATTCCATTTCTATCATTTATAATTTATGACGAGTAAGGCTTTAAACATTAAATAACCATGTACTATTCCAAATTAAATTTCCTTAGCATCATACCCAATGTCCACTGTCCATTTAAAATTACAACCTCAAAATTATTTTCCTGAAAAATCCAACCCCATTGGTTAAATTGTTTTTTTAAATTATTCATTAAATTTTACATTCCTGTATTCCCTAGAATTATAGAAAAACATTCTATGATACTAAACATGAGGAGGATCAACACGTTGAGTAGATGTACTACCCATCGAGTATTTCCCGACTATAGCAAGAGCATAGACCCATAATCCCTTGAGATGCTAAAAATGGAAAGCAAGGGGATTACCCCATGCATCTTCACCTCTTTCGGAAGAGGGGTAAGCAAGAACAATTTCCTTATGGAATGGTGAAAATTAAAACAGAAAATCAATCAAAAAGAAAGAACAATCATCCAACAATAACATTCATCCCATTCCATCATTCTTGGTGTCCTCACTGACAGCCACATAGATAAACTGATGGATCTCTCCACCCTAGGAGTCATTTTCTACCAAAAACAAAAGGCCTCCATGCCCCCACATACCATAACTTCCATCAAGGCTCACATCACAAAACATGAAACAAGAAAATAAACAACTTAACGGGGTGTCAATTGGACATTTAACAATCAAAATGGTAACTTAGAACCCTACAATGAATTATCTTTTATCAAACAACTAGATCTTTAATCCATCTTGGATTAAACGATTATTATTCATTGGTTCCAAATTCCGAAAACCTAATCAGTAAGTTATGACAAATAATTAAACATTCATACTGTGTGAATTTTATTAACAACAGTTTACAAGAAAACCTAGATAATTTTATATTCCTCATGTCCTATATCCAAACATTTATCAATTAATCTCAGTTTACGTTCTTTACCTATTTTTATTAATAATGAATAGAAATCCAAATATATCATATATATCACACTATCTTGCAAATCAAGGGAAAAAACATATGATCCATTTCAATTAATTTATCTTGTTCAAATATTTATTATGTCAATTCTTTTAACATCCAGTGTGATAAAACATGATAATGACACATTTGCATGTAAAATAAAAGAGAAGAAACTAATACCCTGCCTAAAATTGTTATTGACGTTCATTATTCAAGAACATTCCTCACAACGGATCACAATCACATTGTCTCGCCATAATTGCATCAACCTGAGGATGACATAGTATGACCGCCCCAACCGAAACCCCAAAAGACTCAATTAGAAGCATGGATATCAGATTCTATAATATAGAAAGGAAAAATAGGAGAATATAAAACCCAAAAAATTGATAATAAAACATACCTTATATTGAAGATTGATGGATACATCATGGTTACCCCGAAACAGGGGGTTCACTTGTAGTAAGAAGGACATGAAGTGAATCCAATCATCGGGGAAACGTTTGATCAGACAATTCCTACAGGAATGAAGAAAAGGTTAGATCATCTCACACTAGAGAACAAGGAGGAAGAACAAGGGAGGAGGATATCTTATCCCTTTTGAATATTTAACAGAGAGACAGTTGGAGATACACTGGATTTCCCATTAAAAGCGGATCATATTAAACCATGCGGTTTGACCAAGTATAAACACCACATGCCATATGAAAAACTAATATATGAGTCATGGCCTTGGAATCGGCCTTAGATTCCTTAAAATGAGGTTTTAAATTCATTTTACATCAAAGGAATCGTAAAAGGAAAACAATTGAATGAAGGTGGAGACATAGTACACCATAAAGTTATGGAAACATTGTACACCTACCGTTCTGGAAACACTGTAAACCTACTGTTCTAAAAACACTGTACACCTACCATTTGGAAACACTATATACCAATAATTCTGGAAACACTATACATCCACCATTCTAGAAAGTGTACACCTACCATTTTGGAAACATTGTACACTTACCATTCTGGAAACACTGTACACATATCTTTCTAGAAACAATACACACCTATCGTTCTAAAAACACTGTACACATACCGTTCTGGAGACACTGCAAAACATCCATTCTAGAAACACTATTAACAGAACTGAATATTTTCCAATGGAATGATATGGTTACCGTTTGAACCTCACCATTCTGGAAACACTATTCACATAACTAAAAATTTGGCAAAGGAAATAAAATTTCACCATTGGAACCTCACCTTTGGATTATTTAGCAAAAGTTACTGATGACATTGTTCATATAAGGGTATTGTTTCACTGTTCACATAATTTCACCAATGACACTGTTCACATAAGGTCACTGATTTCACTATTCACACATGGTCATCGTTGGACTGTTCACATAAGGTTACCAATGATACTGTTCACATAAGGTCACCGGTGACACTTTCCACAAAAGGTCAACGTTGCACGGTTCACATAAGGTGACCGAGGAAACTATTCATAGAAGGTCATCGATGAAAATATTAACCGAAGGACAAGGATGCACTATTCACACAAGGTCATTGTTGCACTGTTCACACAAGGTTACCAATGATACTGTTCACATAAGGTCACCGATGTGAATTTTCATAGAAGGTCACCGATGAACTATTTACACAATGTCACTAATGACACTGTTTAAAGAAGGTCACTAATGCACTGTTCACATAAGCTCACTGGTGACACATTTCACAAAAGGCCACCAATGACCCCATTCACAGAAGGTTACTGATGAAAATTTCACAATTGTATAACATTTCAATTATTCACCGAAATGGAAAACATATGGCAATGTGTTGATGATATGTCACCTTAACCTCTAGAAACCCATCAAACACCAGATTTTTGAAATAGAATGGACCAGAGTGGTCCATACCATTACATTAGATACCTCTAAAAAAATTCCCATTCTCAAGAATTCAAAACCCACCAAAAGGGAAAAATGAAACGCGGTCCGAAAAACCACCCATCGAGATACCTCTATAAAGAGAGACGACAACAAGAAGCAACAAAATAAATCCATATTATAAACATGAAAGGTATGACCACAAGAGAACATCATTACATGTAAATATTTAAACATCAAATAACTATGGGTACTGAGCACGTATCTGTGACTCATGTTCCCAGGTAATCTCTTCAATGCCATTGTGTCGCCACAAGTCACAATCAAAGGGGATAGAACGCGCACACAACACCTTCTCCTTTCTGTCTTGGATCTCTATAGGTCGATCTTCAAAGGTAGCATCATCATTAACATCGATCTCTCCCCATTCGATGACATGAGAGCCATAGTGAAGATAACGACAGAGATTTGATCCATGGAAAACATCATTTATCTGACTCATCTGTGGGGAAAGTGCTACTCGATACGCCACAACTCCAACAAGAGATAACACCATGAAAGGCCCAACAAACCAAGGAGAATGCTATTATCCATGACCAAACCTTCTCTTCCCATGATGGGGATTAAACTTCATAAACACAATATCCCCAAAATTAAACTCTAAGGGTATCCTTCATTGAAAAACATATGATTTTTGACTATCTTGTGTTGTCTTCTTCCTCTCACAAATCACCTAAACCATCTATGTGGTATTCTGTAATGGTCCTTATCTAAGAATTGCTGACACTATAGAACTGGTCCAGCACAATAGAGAATGGTAAGGTCGGCCATACATGTCATAAAAAGGAGCCATAAAGAGGTGGAGTGAATACTATTATTGCAAGATAACTCCACCAATGGTAATTTCCTCATCCACGATCCTCCAAAAACCAGAACACAAGAGTGTAACATGTGTTCAAGAGTCTCTATGGTTCTCCCAGTATGACCCTCCATTTGAGGATGAAAATTAGTGAAAAGGCATAGTGGAGAACCAAAATCATTTTGGATACATATCCACACCATTGAATTAAATTGAGGATGTAGATCAGAAATTATCATCCTTGGGGCTCCATGAAGTCTCCCCACCTCTTCTAGATAATGCCTTGACAAAAATTCCACTAAGATAGACACCTTGATTTCTATAATTCTGGCCAATTTTTTTAAGTGATACACAACCAACCAAATAGAATCATTTCCACCTAGAGAACTAGGGAAACCAATAACAAAGTCCATTGATATGTACTCCCGCTTCCAATGAGGAATCTCTAATGGCTGGAGCAGACCACCAGGAAAACAGTGTTCGACCTTCACCTTCTGGAAGACCAAACATTGAGACACAGACTCCATAACCGCATGCATCAACCCATGCCACTAAAATTGGCTCCACATGGCTCAGTACATCATTTTCTCGCTATGATGCACTACTAAATGCAAACTATTAAACTCTATGAGAACCATCACACACATTGTCAAAGAAACAAAAAGCCTTCAGTGATACAACACTCGGTGTTGTTCATCCTCTGACCAACCATCAGTGTCCTCACTATAAACAAATCAGTCTCTCCACACTTCCACCTCACGATCGCCCAACTAGTAATATTCCACTTGCTTCACGAGAGATGACTGGACCATTATCTAAAAAAGAAAACCTCTTCTACCAACATCTCTCATATGAAGATGTAATGTTGAATGTTCTTCCATTACTCTCCAGGAGTCACCATATTCATGCACTACATCACTACGTGACTTCTGAATACGCACATCATCTACAAAATACCCATTTCTAGCTGTATATGATATTTCGAAGTCGTATTCCAATAAAAATACCATCCATCGACGTTGTCGTAAGTTAATGTCATGCTGGGAAGAAACATACCTCAAACTATTATGATCGATGAAAACAAAAAAGAACTCACCAAAGAGGTAATGCCTCCTAAACATCATATAAAACACCATGGATGCCAACTCAAGATCATGAGTGTCATTATTAAGTTCATGGGGATGTAACTGCAGAGACCCATAAGAAAAATCTTACCTTTTCTTCATCACATCTCTGCCCAACACCAGATGTGATGCATCAATGTAAATATCAAACTCAACTCCTTCACCTGGAAGGCAATGAACTAGAGCCCATAAAAATATCTCCTTTAGATACTTGAAAGATTCCTGACACTGATAAGTCTATATGATTTCCTGATCCTTCTTGGTCAAAGCTACTAGATGAGTCGCAACTCATGAGAAATCAGCTATGAACTGCTTGTAGTAACCTGCAACACCAAGGAAACATCGAACCTCTGAAACTGTCCTGATAGTTTCCAAGACCGAAATGCTTTTATCTTCGATAGATCCACAACAACTCCCTATTGGTAGTCAACATTCCCCAAGAAACGGAATTCTAAAACCCAAAACTAAAACTTTGACAACTTCCCAAATAGATGATCTTGACGAAGAACTCTCAATACAACATGTAGATGAACTTCATGCTCCTCCTAAGACGTGGAGTACATAAGGATGTAATTGATGAAAAATACCATGAATGTGTCCAAGAACTCAAGGAACAATGAATTCATCAATCCCATGAACACAGCTGAATAATTCCTCACATCTAATGACATTACAACGAAATAATAATGCCCATGACGATAATAGAAACTAGTCTTCGAGATATTATTATCCTTCACATGCATCTGATGATATACATAATGCATGTTGGTCTTTTAGAACCAACTTTCACCCTTCAGTTGATGGAATATATCATAAATCCATGGATGAGTATAGAAATTATTTTGTGTCACATTGTTTAAGTGACAATAATCAACACATAACTCCAAACTATCGTCATCCTTCTTCACGATCAAACTAGTGCACCCCACAATGACACACATGGACAAGCAAACCAGCATTGTAATAGACCATCAATATATATATGTAGCTTTCATTACTCATATTGAGGCATCATATATGGAGACATATATATAAGAGATGATCATGGTTGTAGCATGATTCGAAACTCGATCTGGCATCGAGGGGTAATGATACAACCTGTTCTGGAAAGAAATCAGGGAACTCTTCAATTACCATAGGAAAAAAAAACTGCTAAAACTTTGAAGAACTCAAAATCATCTATTTCATCATGGATGATATAGATAAAATGCACCTATGAACAATCTGAGGAACTTTCTCATCAATAAACACTAACGTATCTCCATCCGCACCAAAGAAAATAACCACTTTCCTAAAGCAATCAACGATATCCTTCACCGAATACAACCAAACCATGTTGAGGATGAAATCATATGGTTGTATTCATAAACATAGGAAATCTTCCGAAGAGACATGAATCCCCAACACTAGCTCATAGATTCTACAAACTTCATACAAGTCAACTCAACCTCCAACTGGTGTAGTCTACTCCAAGTGCACTGGAAGCCTCCCTTCCTCAAGTCACAAAGCATGTATAAGGGTATGTTATATGAAGGAGAGTATCTCTTCATAAATCAAACAAGGAGTACACAAAGGTAGAAAACATGAAAATAGTACCTTGAACGACGTATGGCTCACTTGGAGCTGGAAACGCTAGAGCATGAAGCTGACCACAAAAACCTACATGGATCACATGTCTTCGGCCTGCTTCATCTACCCTCTGGTACACTAATTCCAGTGAAACCTATTACTACTACCTTAGTTGGAACTGCCTCAATGGAGGAACATGAAGAATAGCACCTAGTGCATGATGACTGCTCTGAAAGTTTGGTCACCCCCGATTTGGATGACCCCAACCACCAAAAGAAAAAATTCGTTCCTGATCTCTTGGCATAAGCCTGAGAGTTGCTGCCTCCAGAGAAACGAGATGTGAAAGGCTAGGACCTACCCCTGAGTGAACATAAACTCTTCTACCCTGAAAACAGGGAACCCTGGACCATTGTTCTACTTCATGATGAATCCCATCTCATGATGATCCAGTTCTGGCCAAAGTCCTCTCAACAACCTCTAACCTCACCAACACCTCAAGATATATCTTCCGCATAAATGAAACGACTTGGAGCTGAATGTACAGACACATATCCTCCTCTAAATTCAATGACATGGCCTCCTCGTCTAGAAAAAGATCTGAAACATGTTATAAATGGTTCCTGATACGGATTCCAAACTCCTTCGAACTGAATCTCCCTATCGAAGGGTAAGAATATCCTAGTGACTAAACGCCTTCAAGGTCGAAGAAAGAAACTTGACACTATGTTTTTCTTGGAACACCTCCCATGATATCGCTAACTCCTCGCGATCCCTGAAGAACTAGAACAACCATTGTCTCACTGCTCCATGCAACATTGTCACAACCAAGGACACCCAGTGCCCCATCTGAGACAGATCGAACTAAATCTTATCTTGACCTCCTCGAACCAGTCTTCCATGACTGCATCTAAAATGTAACCCTCGTTCTATTGCAGACTCTAGTACTGAAACTCTCAGAGCTTCTTCCTCCAAATTTCATCTTCTTCAACCTTTACCCTACGGAGATCTGCTGGAACAGCCTGCTGAACATCTTCTATGAGATCCTGATGAGGAAGTCAACACAGAGTCATACCTATAATATAATAAACCGTTTGGGGTCTTAAACCTGGAGTGTGGAAGGATCAACATTAATTAATTAATTTTTTTTCTTTTATTCATTTTATATTAACCTATCCCATGTTCTACCCATTCACACACAGCAACAAAAAAAAGGATGCATGACCTTTTCCTATGTCTCTATCATGTAACTAGTATCAGCTCAATTTTTTAGCCATTATAAACATATAGTTCCGTACATCAGATCATATGGGGCCCTAAACTCCTATGTCTTAGTTGATATCCAGTGTTTACATCACTTGTTAAACATGAATGACATCGTTTCCCTACCAACTAATTCAACCACACCTCTGTCTAACTCCAGACTGCATCTGATCCCTCAACCAGACCACTGATACCACTCTGTCACAACCCCCAACCAACAAATTGTACGCCTCCTATGCTGGCAATATGAGAAGGGATATTTTGACCCCCCGAGTTCCTCCATCATTAGGCCTCGTGTTGGTGACTTGCATGGAGGGTGTATTAAACACACAAATGGAAGGCATTACTCTCTAAGAGAACACATGCGAAAGAGAGAGATAAGATGGACACCAAACAACTCCAACTCATAACTGAAATATAAAAAAACCCAAGTGATCATATATAAGGTCATGAAAAAGTAATACAACTGGAAGGGGAAACCTGCAATTACCCAAATGAAATTAAAAACAATAGAAACCACAATCCCGAACAGCTCTTGCAACCCAATGCTAATAGAAATAAGCTTTATCTTTGACCTTCTACAAGTGGCCCGAAAAAAATGTTTATATATAAATTTTGTGAGTAAAAAATTTCACTCAGTAGGATCCTCCACAAATAATATCGTGAAAATGAAGTGAAATCATGCTAATGTACAACGAACAACAAGCGAAACTAACTCATCATTTAAAATGTTTTACTTAGTTCCCTGCCTCACCTGGGATACTCTCACCATGCAACACATACAAGTGTATATAATATAATAAATAATATCAAGGGTACCATTCTATGACTTCCCCATTGGTTTTGCGCTTTTACCCAATGTAGCTCATCCTGTGTATCTCTCTTGAAAAAATATTGCCCGCAGACACCTGGACGAAGCACCACAATATGCACCTAGTGCAACAAAACCACCACGTCTATTCAAGAATGTAACCGTGTAGTTTCCTGGAGCCACCAGATCTCACATAACATGTATCATACGTCAGGTATTATACCACAAGCCATTACAGCCCTTATACTGAGTAAGGATCCTCAAGCCATCACAACCTATACATGTTACACCTATAGTAGTACATGGGATACTATATTCCGAATATAGGTTTGTGAATAACAACAAGCCAGTACACACTACTACACATATATATAGGAAAAAATAACCATTGTTTCTACCATCACACGTAACTACCAAGAGATAAAGCAGGTCCAATGTAGGTAGTCGGTCACCCATCCTCCCATCAAAATGGTGGGGAAAAGACCCCCCCCCCCTCCAGGGCTCAGAATCCCCGAGGTGTCTGTTTCCCTTACTAATAGGGTGTAGTTGAATATAGAAACACAGAATGTATATAATATACTATATCTCACAACCTCATTATGAAAATAACCTATTAATAGACTCAAGAGCAGCTAACGTCTCTCTTAGACTCCTGGGTGCCAATTTTATTATTATGTATCATATAAGAAGACAACCATATAAAAAGAAATATTTCCTTCCATCATTCCAATTTTATCTGTTCCACATTAAGTTAATAAACTCATCATACATTAATTAACCATTTACTATTCCACGTTAAATTTCATTAGCACCACACCCAATGTCCATTGTTCCTTTAAAATTACATCCTCGTCATTATGATCCAGCAAACTCCAACCCCATGGGTTAACACCATTTATAAAATTATTCATTAAAAAATTACTTTCAAACATTCCCAGGAATAGTAGAAAAATATTCTATGCTAGAAAATACAAGGGGGATCAACATGGTGTGTAGATGTACTACATGTCGAGTATTTTATGTCTATGACAAGAGCATAGATCTGTCATTCCTTGAGAAGCATAACACCGAAAGCATGTGGAATAACCCACACCTCTTTTCCTCTTTCGATAGAAGGGTAAGCAAGACTAGCTACCTTAGGTTGTGGGGAAAAGTAAAACAGTTAATCAACTAAAAAGAAACATCAAGCATCCAACAATCACATCCATCTCGTTCCATCAACTGTGGTGTCCTCCTCAACACACACATGCATAAATTGATGTATCTCACCAATCTAACTGTAATTTTCTACCACAACAAAAAGTCCTCCATACACCCAAATATCACAACAAAAATATAGGCTCACATCACAACACAAGAAGCAAGAAAAAAACATCATAACAATTTGGATGTTGGCTCTTTCACAACCTAGAGGCTAATTGAGAACCCTACAAGGAATTGTCTTCTATCAAACAAATGGTTCATTAATCCATATTTGATTAACCGGTTATTATTCGAATGTTTGAAATTCAGTAAACCTAATAATTAAGTTATCATAAATGTTTACACATGCTTTCTGCACTAATTTTATTAACATTAATTTAAAACAAGAACAAGATTCGTTTAAATGTCTCCTTTTCTATAGCCAAAAAAATATCAATTAATCATGGTTAACATTATTTACTGATTTACATCAAGAACTCTCAACTAAGAAAAGAATTTATAGATATCACACTATCTATAAAAACATGTGGAAAAAACATACGGTCCGTATCAATTTCTTTATCATGTTCAAATATTTATTATGTCAATTCCATTGTCATTTAGTTGTATAAAACATGGTAATGATACAGTTGCATGTATAAAAGAGAGAAGAAAAAATCCCCTAACTCAAATGGTTTTTGATGTTCTTTATACGAGAACCATCCACACAACGGATCACAATCGCCTCCTATCACAATAACTGCATCCTCCCAAGGATGCCTCGGTACGACCAAACCAACTAAAACCCTTGAAAACTCCATTAAAATCATCGATGTCACATTCTATAATATGGAAAAGATAAAGAGGAAAATATTAATTCCATAAGAACGCCTATAAAACATACCTTATATAGATGATTGATGGATACTTCGTAGTTGCACCAAAATAGGGGTGCACTTGCAGCAAGATGAACGCTGAGGGAAACCAATCCATAGAGAATAGTTTGATCTCGCGATACCTATGGGAATGAAGTAATGATTCGAGAGTCTCAATCTAGATAACAATGAGGAAGAAAAATGGAAGAAGATATCTTCTCCCTTTTAATGATCTAACGGAGAAACAGTTTAAGATTCACTTGATTTACTATTAAAAGTGGATCACATTAAACCACGTAGTTTGACTAAGAAAAAACATCCCGACACATAGGAATAATTAATACAGGAGTTATGGCCTTTGAATCGGACTTCGAGTCCTTAAAATGGGGCTTTAAATGCATTTAACTTCAAAGGAAATGAAAAGGGGTTAAACTATAGGAAGCTGAAAACATTGTACACCATACCGTTCTAAAAACATTATACACCTACAGTTCTAGAAAAACTATATACCTACCATTCTGGAAATAGTCTACAATAACTATTCTAGAAACATTATACGCCTACCATTCTAGAAGCATTGTACACCTACAATTCTAAAAACATTTTACACATACCATTCTGGAAACACTGTACACCTATTGTTCTGGAAACACTGTACACATCCCGTTCTAGAAACACTATTCCTAGAACTCAAAATTTTTAATAGGAATGAAAATCTCATCATTAGAACCTCGCCTTTATAGAAACCCTGCTCACAGAACTCAATATTTGGAAAAGGAAATAAAAGGTTGTCATTGGATCCTCACCATTGGATTGTTTACTTAAGGATATCAATGACAATGTTCATATTAGGTTACCATCGAACTGTTCATAGAAGGTCACCCATGACACTGTTCACATATGATCACTGATTTCATTATTCACACAAGGTCACCATTACACTGTTCACATAAGTTTACCAATGATACTCTTCAAATAAGGTCATGGATGAAACTATTCACAAAAGGTCACCGATGCACTGTTCACATAAGGAAACTGATGGAAATTTTAATTGAGGGCCACTAATGACACTATTCACAAAAGGTCACTAATGTCACTATTCACACAAGGTCACGATTGCACTATACACATACGGTTACCGATGAAACTATTCATGTAAGGTCATTTATGAAAATGTTCACAGAAGGTCATCGTTTTCACTATTAATAAAAGGTCACCGTTTCACTGTTCATAGAAGGTTACGAATGACACTGTTCACATATGTTCAATGATGACACTTTTCACAGAAGGTCACTGATGCACTGTTCACATAAGGCCACCATTGCACGTTTCACATAAGGTTATCGATGACACCGTTCACATAAGGTCACCGATGCACTGTTCACATAAGCTCACTGATGACACTGTTCACAGAAGGTCACCGATGACACTATTCACAAAAGGTTATAGATGCATTGTTCACAATAGTCTACCATTGGAACTCTTAACCGAAATGGAAACAAATTGGCAATGCATTGGGGATATGTCACCATGACCTCTTGAAACACCTCATATTATTAATTTTAGAAATGGAATAGACCTGTGAGGTATAGCTCAATACACCTTTGTTGAAATCGAAAAACCAGAAGAAGATGTTACATTATTCAAGGAGCATTTTTTATTTATTTTTTATCCACCTATTCAATTATTATTATTATATCATGATAATAAAATAACATCTCTCCATTCTATATATTGAGTTATTTTTATGGTTCATACCAAAAATAAATACTCTACCATTTAATGGGATACATAATCATCATTCGTGTGTATAAGGGACTATCGCCTCACAAAAAGATGTTGTTAATTCTTCCATTTCCACCTCTAATGGTTAGGAATGATGATGTAATTATTTTTTGGTATTATATATTACATATGATATCATAATACATATACAGTTTTTATATTACACATACGTTCATTAAATCTATTTTATGTGAATAAAACAACATCTTTTGTTGATGTGTGGATACCACATCCTCAAAGTGATTACATTGGTTTACACATACCAAAAAATGAATTAAAGATATGTTTAATTAAAAATATTATTCATAAAATAAATATATATTATATTCATGGAATATTTAACTTTATTTAAATAAAATATATCATTATCTATAATGCCTTTCCATACACTAAAAAGTGGAAATGCAGTTTGTGGATGTCTAGACTATCGCCTCCTCGAAGTGATGTGATTCCTTTTAAATAAAACGAATTATATATATAAGTATATATCATTAAGTAATAAGTTAACTAAAATATAATTATCATCCATAAAATGTTAAATTTTACTTTCCATAATTCCATAACGATCATGGAAAAATGGTGATTTTACTGATACGTATGTACAATCTAACTTTTTCATAACTATGACGTTGGTTAATATTTCATAAAAATATATCAAGATTTGTTTTGAAAGTTTAATTTATGTATAAATCTAATAATTATTTAAATATTATAATTATTTTTATTTTTGGAATATGATCTCCTTGACCATTGTTGACCTACCAAATTTGTTTTTAAAACGAAACCAAATATGGGAAAAAAAGTAGACCCAAACATAATTATTTAAGTAAGTGTATAAAAAATATATTAGGTGAAATAAAAGTAATCATAAACCATAAAAATTATGGGAAACAAGTATATAATTTACATAAGTTTTATTTTTCCGATGATAATGGCACACAAGATGAATCAGACTCAAGTTAATGTACTTCCTCAAATTTTCAATTTATTAAGGCATTTCATGATGTTATGCATAATTATTTTTATATAAAGAAAATATAAATATCATTTATTGTTTATATAATAATGTTTTCTATTAACATGATTTTTAATGTTTTTTAATGCTATCATTTTATAAGACATATTATACTAAAGTTTCAAAATGTTATGAGACACATTGATTAAATAATCATTTTGAAAAAACAATATAATTTAATTTAAAAATCTTTCCCTACATGTCAATATTCTTGATATTATTTTATATTCCTATTTATATTAATATAAAATTAATAAAAATTATTTTTTCTATATTTAATTTCATATAACTTATTCCAAAAGAATATTTTTTAAGTGTTCTTAATTAAACAAATTCATAAACAACCAATGAAATGACATTTTTTAAATGTACGATGACTATAACATTCATTTTTCCAAGAATTATATTTAAAATATAGAATACATCACAGTGATAAATGTTTTAATAAGTGAAAAAACCTAAAAATTTTATTTGTATTTTGGAACTAATAATGGGTTTTGAAAAAAACAAGTTTTTTGGTTTTGAAATTGAATTTGTAAAAGAGAGGGATATGGATCTTAGAAAGGGTATTTTATAGGGTTATAAAAAAGTAATAGTTATTTATGATGAAAGAGTTTTATTAATGATATGGTATGGGAGAATTATATAAAATAGGCAAGGAATTTAAGATTATATGGGGTGAACCAGATAGCATTTGGTGGGACCATTACAACTTATACGTTGGGTTTCCCAAAGAGTGACGAGCATGCCCATTACAACTTATACATGGGGAGGAATAGATACCTCTGAGTAATCCAAATATAGTGTAATGGATAAGTGGGTATGTGATATCCCTCAAATCAATTTGGTATAGAAGTTGGACATATAATTTTTTTATTTTTATTAGTGACAAGTTTAGAAGTCGTCCAATTTTTTAATTAATTTAAATATTTTTTGAAATGGGTTAATGAATATGGTGTTGTGTGTCACCAAACCATTTTTAAATTACATACTATGGGATTTAATGATATTATTGTAGTAGAATGTGTGTAGGGTTTCAATTTGACAATGTTTAATTTCATATGCTCAAATAATATAAAAGATAATGTCAAACATAATATTGGTTTTAGTGTTTTTAATGGACTACTGGTTTAATTTTGTTTTATAAACATTACTATGATTTTTTTATCATAATATGTTATTAAAAATGTTTTTACATATTTTCAGGATAGGTATGGGAAATGAAGAGGTAATTTTTAAATTCACGAAGAGTATTACCTAAAATTTTTCATGATTTAATTTTAAATATTTATTTTATAATAATAGTGGATAATAATTGGATGTGGCCAATTTTTATTTTATTGTTTTTCATGTATGTTTTATGACCAAATATTGTAAAACTATAATACTGAAAGGATCCTCAATGTGAAGAAAAGTATTATCTTGAATAATACACAAGATATTGTAATTATTAATGATCAATACATATATTTGGTATCAAAGGAAATGATTGGACAACTATAATGGTTAGGATAGTGTTACTAGCATTACCTTATAATATTTTAAAAAATGTATCGGTCAAAACGATAAAACATTTCAATATTTCCAATTTGCTTCATCTAATGTATATTATCAATGACCATGATGTTTATATATCTATGATATGATTGAGTTCTAACTATGGGTATTATTATATAACTTTAGACATTATTATATTATCTCATATATTGAGTGTTTCAATTATCATACTATGTTCTATCCAATTTGAATTTTTTTAATATTTCAATATATGAGGATTATCATGTTATATTTTTAAAAATTATATGATCCATTAAATTTTGATTCAATTTTATGCATCGTGATTATTAATCATTGATACTCATAATTTGGATTAATATATGATTATGTTGTTAAAATTGATTAATGGATTAATCTTTACTCATAAAGTATGAATATTTCTATATTATCTCTATATATATGTTGAAGGAATCCTTAAAATATATTAAAAGTGAATTATGTAAAATATCATCATATCACCATATTTTCTAATTATATTAATTACCATTTACAAACCTATGTTTCTTATGTTTTTTTTCTTAATTTACATCATATTGACAATGGTATCTATCACACTATATTATTCCGTGATAATTAGTTTTCCCTTCTAAATCCATATTTTAATTTCATATTAATGTTCTCACTATGTGAAATGATAGTAATGTTTAAATTATTCTACCATTTATGTTTCTCACATTATGTTTTTAATATGTTTTTTTATCCCTTGTTACAATATTTTTTTTTTCAATAAATTATTTTAAAAATTGATAATACTTTTATACAAAAGATGATTTTCAGAGAAGAAATTAATTTTAAGAAGGGTATGACGTAAAGTCTAAATATTTTATGGAATTTATTTTTAAAACTAATTTATATTCATTGAATCCTTGATTTACACATAACTCATTGTTTAAATAGAATGTTTCATGAGAAAGAATTTATCTTTTGTGTTATGTAACATCGAGTTTCTTCAATAACTTGTGTTACACTCAAGGTTGAGTCTACCTAGATGATAATATACTATATATATATATATTATTGTTTAATATTGATGTTATCTCTAGGATGTTATACCAGCATGTGTTAATAATAAAAAATATATTATTTTTTACATATGTTTATAAATATTTTTACATTCATATAACATATTTTATAGGCATAAGATATGAATAAATCTATTTTTAAAATTCAAAAACACTATTTTCGAAAAAAACAATTTACCAGATTTTATTGGATATCATGCTTTATAACTAAATCTTGAAAATATTATAATCAATTTTCAATAAAATTAACCTATTTTTTGAAATTAAAATATCATAATTTACTTTAAGTATTGTTTTTTTAATTCCTTTGAGAATATTAATTTTCTAATTAATAGTTTAATATATTTCATTTAAAATAAACTATTATTTTTATTCTAATTAATTAATATAATTAAATTATATATTAAATTAGTTTTGATATTTAATTTGATCAATTATATATAAATCTGTTCCATTTAGTTCAATGAATTAAATTTATCATTGAAATTTGTTATAAAAACATTTTATTCTTTTGAATCTTTCTACATAGAAACATGTTGTCTCGTAACAAATATGGGATTAAATATATCTTTATTATACCACATAAGTGAATTAAAAATAGGAAAATGTTTTTAATTATTTGAAATTATTTTTAACTTCATATTCTAATATGGAAGACATAATTATTTTGGGCGAATGATTAGTGAAAATGGAGAAAATCAATTATAGTGATTAAAGTAAGAACAATAATACATAATGATCGAACATAGAATATAAAGTTTTTAATTTTAATAACACATTAAATAAACTAATAAAATGGACATATTTTTTCCATAATCATCCTAGGATATATTTTTATGAGAAATTAGGATGTTAATTTATGAAAATTTATAATATGATAATTTATGTAAGGAAAATAAAAAAAATTATGCTCATTGCCTTTAACACTTATAATTGTTTATAGTTGGGAAGAAGCTACATTGTTTTGGTTATAATTATTATTTTAAAATTTAAATGAATTATTTTTATCATAAATAATTATATTCATTCTTAATATATAATTTAATTCATAACATTCTTATGAAAACCAATACATGGATTATTTACTTAATAATTAAAGAAAATAAATAAAATTTTGTTAAATGATTTATATTTCCAAAAATTAACTTATTCAGAGTGATTTTTATTTTAAAATAAATATAAAAAACGATCCATTAATGGGACTATTTATCCTTTATAATGATCTTATTGACCAATAAATAGTAAAATCATTGTTTCTACATTTTGGGTTAAAGCGTTGTTTTGTGTGTTACATGTGTTTTTTTAAAATTCATTTCCAACACATGTAAGTATTATATTTTAGACATTTGAAATAATATTTTCAATAATTTGGGTTTAATGTACATATTAATTATCAATTTAATTTATTCACAAGGGTTAAATTACCTTGCTTAAAAACAAGCAATGAAAATGAGAAATTAAAAAAAGAAAAACCTAATGACTATGGGAAAATGATAAAATTTATTTTATTATTGCCTTTTTTGAATGTTTCTCTACAAAAACTAATATATAGTTTATTATATATCATTTTGGAATATCATTATGTAATGGATTCCTCCCAATGGTTTTCCATTTTTTCAATTATATGAATACCACTCCCCTTCAAATATAAAAGAGAAATCACCCCTTATCTTATTCACACCTATTAATTCCAATTTTCCCATCCAAAACCAGAACAAATAAGATAAAAAAATCTATACTGTCATAAGAGAATCCCATTTTTAGCATAAATCATTCCAATGATTCCATTTGGTGAAATCTTACAATTGTTGCATGAAGAAGATGTATCATGCCAAAATGAGCATTTATTTATTTATTTATACACCACTTAAATTATTTTTATCCAAAAATTATATAATAACCACAGTATCCTAAATATATTGTTATATTATTATTATACATGTTTTACATAGACCTCTAAACACATCCATCAAATCTAATACACAATAATTGTTCTTATATATGGCAGACTATCGACTCACGAACCAATGTCGTTCATTCATCCATTACCACCTCTTAGGGTTGGGAATAATGACTGAAATACTATCTATATGATTTAAACAATATTTATGATTTATTCATTCTTATTTTATTTTTATATAACACATTACTTGTGACTTTCCATTTTGTGGGAATATAATAACATCATTTTTTGACATATAGACTACCACCTCCTCAAATTATTTTGATAGGATCACACATTTCATAAGATTTATTAATAATTGGTTTAATTAAAATTATGTGAAAAAATTAATTTAATATGATATTAATGAATTAATTGCATTCCTATAAACATAACATATATAATTAACTTTAACATCTTTTCACACACTAAAAACAAGAAAATGTATTTCATATACGTTTAGACTATCACCTCCTAAAAGAAATGTGATTCCTTTTACATCAGATATAATTCTATGTATTATTATATATTATCAATTATTTTGGTATTTATGATATAATTATAATTATTAATAGAAAAAATTAACTTTACTTCTTTCCATAATAATTATTGACCAATGTGGAGGTTACTCCTCCGTACATATGACCTGCCATCACCACCATTGTATCATTGGTTTTATTTTACATAAACATATATCCTCATTGGTTTAAAATAAATAAAATTTTATTGATATTATACTTATTTAATGCTTTTTATTTTTTATATTTATATATAATGACATCTTTGACCATAATTGACCAAATATACATATTTTTGACACATAAATTAAATATGGACCAAACACCCAACAAAAACATAATTGTATAAGTAGTAGTATTAAACATTGTAATAGGTGAAATAAAATTAATGATAAAATTGATAATGGTTAGGAAAATTTATAAAAATTACATAAGATTATTCTTCTATAATATAAAGACAAACGTGATAAATTAGACACTGGTAAATAGATCACATCTCAATTTCCTATCATTGGTGCACTTATTGATGTTATTCAACTGTATAATTTTATAATTCCTTCATTGAAAATTTATATTATAAATTTATATATTATTATTGTATTTATTGTTTTATTAATTGTTATACTTAAATGGGCCTTATTATTCAAATGTTTCAAAGTGGAATGTTAGACCTTGATACAAAAATCGCTTTTAAAACTAAAAATCATATAATATTACAATATTTTCTTCCATCTAAATATTTTTGATATTATTTTCTATGTCTATACGGAGGAATATAGAGGAATTATAAGTGAAATGTTATTTATATTTTTTTATTAAATTTAATGTATGCGAAAGGAATCCATTATGTGTTCTAAATGGAATGATTTTGCAAACAAATAATGAAATGTCATAATTTAAAAGTATCACAACAACGAACCTTCATGCAGTAGTAAAATTTATTTAATTTTTATCATACATTACAATCATAAATGGTTTCATAAAAACCCCCATATTTATTTATATTTTGTGTAATTGTTTAATGAAAAAGTGTTTTCAAATAAAATATTGTTTTTGTATTAAAAATGGATTTTTAAAAGAGAGGGGTTTTTTTATCCGAAACGATTTTCATATGGGGATAAAAACAATTATTAACATGTATTATTTATGAAAATGTTTTATTAATAATATTTTTCTTAATGATTATATAAAACAAGTGACCCCATTATATATTATACGTGGGGTGTCCCATATCACATAGAGTGATCATGTTATATCTTATATGTTGGGTTACTCAGATTAAACCAGGTGAACCCATTACATCTATACATGGGGTGTCGTAAATATCACAAAGCGATCCTATTTTAGGTTAATGGACAATTGTTTCCATGATATATCTCTAATTAATTTGTAATGAATGTGGTTTTTATAGTTATTCCGTTTGTAAAATTGGAGTATTTGAAAGTCGTCCATTTTGTAATTCCAATTAATATGTTTTGGAAAGGGTTAAATAAATATGAATATCTAATTCCCAAAAATTTTAATATATTTCATGATATTAGATTTAATGATTTTATTTTAGAATTTTTTTTTTGTAATTTGATTATATTTTACTTCACATAATAAAAGTTATTAGATTATAATGTAAAAATGTATATGATTTTTGATTTTTTTACTAGACTAATGTTTTTTTATTTTTTACACACCTTATTGAGATTTTTTGCTCATACAATGATATTAATGATGTTTTTATTATTTTTAATTATGAATATGTGATATTAAGTGGTCAAGATGAAATATGTGGAGAATTTTCATGAAAATAGATCTCACATTATTATAAAACATTTATATTATAAAAAAAATTGATTCTAATAAGAAGATTAAACATTATATTTTATGGATTTATTTTGTATTAGTTATAGAATAATTATCTAAAACACTAAAATTAAAAAGAACCTCCATGTGACAAAATAATTTCTCGACTAAAACTAAATATTATGTAATCATTATGGTAGTTTTCATATTGATGAAATAAATGAAATGGACAAAACAATATTATAGGTTAGGATAGTTCAAATATCATGCCCTTAGAATATTTAAATTTATAGATTAATCGAATTTATATAAAATTTTATCATTTTTATTTTTCATCATCTAATTATTGTTTTTGGTGACCATTAGGGTTATATGTCTTTAGAATTATTTAGATGTGAATATTTTATTACTTTTGAACATTATAGAGTAATGTATTATCTCATGAAATAAATGTTTTATTAATCATAAAATAATATAAGCGATTTGGTTTTTGGTTAATATAAAATAATATGAGGAATATTATGTCCCCTTTTTGAAGATTGTGGGATTTTTTAGGGCTACAAGTATGAAAACACATCTTGAAATTTCACTGTATGGAGCATGAGATAATTCTATTGAATAATTTTATTAATGGATGAATCACTTCTCATAATGTAAGTATATTTTGTTGTTTTATTAGTATAAATTTTTAAGAAATCATTCATCTGGAGGAAAATGAACTTCAATTAAAATGTTCTCCTGTTATAATATTTTCTAAAGATATCAATAGACACTTTCAAACACATTTTTCTTGTTCATTCACATCATTTACCTCCTATTTACCATATTCTCTATCTCCTAATATTATCCCATGAGAATTAGTTTTCCCTTCCAAATCCATCTTTTAATTTCCCAAAAAAAAATTCTCTCCATGTGGAATCCTAGATATGCCTAAATTAGAGTGACAATTATTTTTTCAAATTTATCTTTTGAAGAGTTTTTTACTAACCTTTTGTTTGTAGTGGTATTCAATAATGTAGTTATAAAATGATAAATCATTGTTAACCAAGAGAATTTTCTAGGGATAAATGTTTTTTAAGGGTTGGTTGGATGTAACATCCCGATATTTTAAAATATATATTATTTAAAAATAATAATAATTATTTTAGTTCTTTAGTTTCACGCAATTAAAAAATAAAATTTCATTACAAAAACAAAAAATTTATCTTATTTTTCACATAAGAACTAGTTACTTCAATTACTTATGTTACATAAAATATTGATTCCTCCAAAATAACAATATACTGTAGATATTATTATTTTATATGGAATTTATTTTTAGATGTTATATTGGACTGTATGAATAAGAAAAACTATATTATTTATAAAATTTTTTTAATCTTTTTACAATGATCCAACAGATTTCATAGGAATTATATTTGAATAAATCTAGTTTTATGAATAAAACAATATGTATTCTAATAAATATTTACTACCTTTTACTACAATACATAATTTAAAGAATTTTTTTATAAATTTCATTAATTTTATTTGAAAAAAATAAAATTAATGTTTGAATATATAATATCAAAATATCCTTTGGGTAGTTTTTTAATTTTTCTATATAATTTTAGTTTTTGACAAATAGTTAAAAACAATGCATTTTAATTGAAAACTATTTTTTATTTATTTTAATTTTTTTAGATAAATTATATTTTAAATTGGTTTAAATTTTATATTTGTTCACCTACACATCAATATGTCCAATTTAGGGATGTGGATTCAATTTTAGGTTCAAATTGGTTATTAAAACACTTCAATCTTTAAAAATTTTATCCATTAAAACCAAATACATACAAATGTATTTCGGATTAATTCTAGATTCATTTAATCCAATTATGTGATTTAAAATGTTAAAAATATAGAGAAATATTTTTAATTAGTGTTAAATTTTTAGTATAATAACTTCAATATATGTTTTTTATCATAATGATTAATGAAAACAAGTAATTTTAATATTAGTGATAAAGATATGAACAATATTACTTAATGATTAGACATAGAATACATGGTTTATATATGACCCAAAACATGTAAAAAACACATTTCTTGGACATATTTATTCCCTAAACATGTCAACATCAATTTATATGAGTTATTGTGGTACTATTAAATGACATTGACCCATATAATTTGTTATGTAATGAAAATTTCAAATCAAAATAACCTTCACTACCTTTAACACTTATAATTTTTTGGAGTTCGGAGTAAGATACATAGAATTGGTTATTAATATTATTATTTTAATATAATTTTATTATTTTAATCAAATAATTTTTAAATTTTTTTTATATATTATTTAATTACATTACATTTTTATGAAACGATGACACATGAATTATTAAGCTAATAATTACATAAAATAAATGATTATGATTTATAATTACTAATAAATTATCTTTCAACAAGATATTTTTACGAGTAAATAAATATAAAACATGGTCCATGAAATAACCAATTTATATTTTTTAATGACCATATTGACCAATAAATCATAAAAATATAGTGATCACAATTAGATTAAAGGCATTGTTTTTGCGCTTTACATGTGTTTCTATAAAAAATAATTTCCAACACATATGGGAATTTTAATTTATAAACTAAATGTAATATTTTATAATAACTATTTGTAAATATTATAATAATTCTAAAATTAATTCAGTATTAAAGGATTTATTGTAAAGGATAAAGAACTAGCTAAAAAGGTATATCAAAAATGAAATAAAGAAATTTAAATTCTAAGGAACAAATCAATAAAATGAGATATTTTGTGTGGTGTAAGTGAAACTTTAAAATAAATCCCCTTTAATCTATTTTTTCAATTTATAAGATCATTATATATGTATGACCTCCAAATAGTGTTGTATTTTAATAATTTCAATAATTCCACTCCTCTTCTACTATAAAAAGTTACTCACCCCACTAACTTATTCACCCTTATCAAGTCGTTTTGGATCATCAAAACACAACATCAATAATTTCCGAAATAATATCCTCCTATCCAAGAATCTCCATTTTTTTAATAAATCAAACCATGTAATTCCTTTTGTTCACTCCCAAATGAGAATCCCAAATAAGATATTTTATTTTTCAAAAAAAAATTTATTATTTGTTTCTCATCCACTTACATTACATAAATTCCTTGATAATATAATAAACCCAATATCCTAAATATAATTATATTTTTATATTATGGTTTCGACATTTACCTACAAAATCTTCCATTAAATGGGATACAAAATCATCATTTTGAGTATGGCGGACAACCGCCTCACGAACTAATGATGTTTTATTTCATTATTATCACTCAAGAAAGGTAATCATGATTGAATTAATATTTTTATATTATATATATTTTATTTTTTATTTATACATAATTATAGAATTATTATATAACACACAACTTCTTTATCTTCATTTTTCGAGAATACAATAACATAATTTGTAGATGTTCGGATTAACACCTCCTCAATGGGAAGTGATAGGTTCACATGTTAAATAGAATTTATTAATCATGTGTTTAATTAAATATATGTTCATAAATAAAAAATATATAATATTCATGAAATAAATAACTTTATATAAATACCATATATAATTTTCTTTAATAACTTTTCACAAACAAAAAATGTGATAATGTCATTGGTAGATATGTGGGATACAACATCCTCAAAGTCATGTGATTCATTTTAATCACAAGAATATTATGTATAAGTATATTTTATTCTAAAATATGTTATATATCATGTAATTATCTTTCTATAATATTAATTTTTACTTCAATACTTTCCACAATGATCATAGTGATGTGGGAATGTCACTCATTCATATGTATTCCCTACTGTCTCCATGATTACGTTTTTTACCATTTTTGAACCATAATTCATGATTCAAATTAAATTTATAATTTATTAATAAATATAAAAATTATTTCATGATTATTATTCGTTATATTTTTATACAATGGACTTATTGACCATAGGTGACATACCAATGTAATTTTTGACACATAAAACAAATACAGTGAACACACCCGACGTATACTAAACTGTTTAAGTAGTTGTATAGTGAACAGTAATACATCAAATTAATGAAATGATAAACATGAAAAAAATGTTATGAAGAAATCAAATAATAAACATAATTATATTATTCAATAATATAAATACACACATGAAAAATCAAAATCAATTTAAGGGACTTCATATCTATTTCCTTTCATTGATAACTTTTTTGATGTTTTGAACATTTACTCAATTATAATGATTTTATAAATCCATTTATATAATGATTAAAATGATTCAATGTGTAATGGGAATTTTTTTTTGAAAAAAAATATTTTAAAATATTTAAAGATTAAATTTCAAAATAATTTCCGCTAATTCAATATTTATGATATTATTTTATGTCTTTATTTATATGGATATAAAATAGTTATGAAAGAAATGTAATGTTTATTTTGAATTTAATTCAATGGTGTCAAAATGAATCTTTTCACATGATTTAAATAAGATGTTTTTACAAACAATAATTGAAATGTAAAATTTTTAAATTACAGTGAAAAAGGAATTTCATGTCATTATGATTTTTATTGGATTAAACATCATTTAAAAGATTAAAATTTTTATTAGATGAATACCACTAATTAATGTTTGTGGTTATATTTTTATTAAATAAGTGTTTTCATTGAAAATAGTTTTTTGGTTGTGAAAATGTGTTTTTAAAGGAGAGGTTTACTTTTATCATTAATTGTTTTCTCATAGGGTTTTGAAAAAAAATTTCAAAGAGATTTAGGATGCAATCATTTAATTAATAATATAATTCATTGATAATTATATGAAATAGGTGAGCCTGTCGTAACTTATACATGTTGTGTCCCAAATAGAATTAGGTGATCCTATTATATCTTATATTTGGGGTGGCCAAAATAGCACCATATTAACCTGTTACATCTTGTCCATGGGTTGTATTATATAACATTTGGTGAGCCCATTTTATAGATAAAATGATGTTGGGCCCTCTTATACCACATAAATTCATTTTTTATGAAATTTCACCATATTTTTATTCCATTTTTAGGAGTTTTATTTTTGGAATTCGGTCATATGGTTAATCCAAAAAATATTTGTTTGAATTGAATTGATGAATATGATAATCTAGGTCAAAAAAGATGTTTATATTTATTTCTATGAGATTCAAAAAAATTCATTGATAAAGGATAATATTTTATAAGTTATCGTGTTTTTACTAAACTAATGGTTTCATTTCATTTTATATCCCTTTTAGAGCTTTTTTCTCATCATTGGTTTCTAAAAATGTTTTTAAAGGGTTTGAGTATGGGTATGGGAATGAAATAAGTCATGTAGAATTTCATTAAGAGTATTCATGAATATGTATATTTTATTATTTTAAATGCATTATATTTTTAGATTAATGTATATGCATAAAAAATGTCCTAATTTTATTTTATTGTTTTTTAATTTCTATGTTATGGCTTAATTATGTAAATCACTAAAACTAAAAAGATACTAAAAGTTAAATAATGTAATTTCAATACTAATAGTCAAGAATATTTAATGATTAAAGTCATTTAATATAACAAAAATGAACCAAAAATTTAAATTTCTAGAAATATCCATAGGAGAATAAAATATATTTATATATGGATAGATATATGAAATAACATATCTTGTATACAATTAAATATAAATAACCCCTAATAATGAAGAGATAATAAAATAAACCTTTGCCTCAGGTCTGACATCCTATGCATGTGTTTTGACCACCAATATCATAAATATTTATTAATTAGGTATATTATGCTCTTATGGGTTCAACAACATTAAACACACATACCCCACACACAAATATTTGATATGAAGGGAATAACCCCACAAAGGGATATCCTACCAATTAACCCTTATTTATTCAATTCACAACCTGAAAATATAATGGATAATGGTAGTTTCACAATATTTTGAAAATTTGAGTATATTTATAATACTAAACTAATTATATCATGATAAATACAACATATTTGTTGGAGGAAAAAAGATATGGAAAATGAAAGTGATTAATTAATTCGATTAACTATTCTTTGAATAAGTTCATGTAGATATCATCTTAATCAACATAGATATGGAATATTTAGAAAACTATTATGCATAAAAAATTTAAATATATTTTTCATCGATTCTATCTAGCTATTGTTGAGATGTATGGCTTAGTGTGTGTATGTAAAAGAGACAATGGGTTCCCTTTTAAAATTATGAGAATAAAAACAATTTGATTACAAAAAATTTGAAAATATAACAAATTCATTATCGTGTATAATACATGAATATATATATATGAAGAAAAATAATCTGTCGTCAAAATATAACCATAAAATAAAATTTTTCATTGTTTTGGTGTCTTTTATAACTCTGTTATTTAGATATATGACTTGGAAAACAAATTTAAATCTTTATGGTGATAATTAAATTAAATAATAAAGACTTATTATTTTACTTAGAAGCTAAAAATTAGATAATAAGTGACCAATTTATTAAATTTCAGACTATATCTCATATTACATTTACCATTTTATTATTTATATGAATTCTAAATAATGTAATAATATATTTATTTTTCATTAAAAAACCTTTATTATCATTTAAAATATTAGTCCGAGATATATATTTTGAAAATAAAATGAAATTAATGAAATTAGAATTCAATGATTCTTCGCATTTATAAATGTTAATTTTATCTTAAAAAATATATAATCAAAATCGTGCAACCGATTTTTTTTACATTTTTTTAATATAATTTATTTTATTTTCAAATTATTTGAATATATATTATGTAGGTATTGCATAAAAATTTACTATAATTATATAATCATAAAAAATAAAAAATAAATTAAATTATTAAACCTATTAATTTACATTTCAAATAATCATCTATAAAATCAAGGGATATTGGATCCTTTTAAATTCATATTATTGATAAATAATCAAGATCCTTTCTATATAGAGCATTGGACACCTTATTTTCCGTATCAGGGTGGTAGTTGATTTAACATTCCTTATATGTGATTATATCTATTCATATTCATTTGAAAAAATTAGTCACTTTTTGTGAGAATATATATTTGAGACTATTTTAATCAGTATATATCTCACACTTCTCCTCATAGAGTTAATGCCACCTGTTTTTAACACAAAGATCTCACCAACCAACTCTATATCATGCGTATGATTGTTTTTATCATGGATTTTCAACTTCCTTAAATAATAGGCAATCACTTTGTCATTTGTCATCAGTAAAAAAACTAATACTTTATTTGAAGAATCATTGTAAACTACAAAGAGTTATCCACCTGAAAAGATTGTCAGTACTGGCACAGTGATAATACTTTTTTTCAAGTCCTTAAAATAGTCTTCACATTCATAAGACCATACCAACATTACTCCCTTCCATGTCAGCTTAGTCATTGGGCTTTACAATCATGAAGAGTTCCTTAAAAATAATCAATAATACCCAACGAGACACAGAATGCTACGGATATCCATTACAGATGTTGGCCAATGCCACTCTTCAGTCACATTTTCCATGGAAGGGTCTATAGATATCCCTCTGTGGGTGATAACATGTACATTGAATGATACATCCCTTATCTAGAACTCGTATTTACTAAATTTTTCATACAACAAATCTCTTCATAATGTCTTTGGAAGAGTGTTCAAATTCTCCCCATGTTACTTCTTATTCTTAATGTATTTTAGAATATCATTTATTAAGACTACCAAAACATTGTTAAGGTAATCTCAAAAAACACGATTCCTGAAATCCCTGAATTATTTTGGAGTATTTGTGATCCGGAAGGGGATCATCATGAACTCATGGATTCTACACCACGTTCAAATGGACGTCTTCGTAATACCTTTATTCATCACCTTTAATTGTTGAGATGTATGGCTTAGTGTGTGTATGTAAAAGAGACAATGGGTTCCCTTTTAAAATGATGAAAATAAAAATAAATTGGAATTACAAGAAATTGAAAATATAACAAATTCATTATCATGTATAATACATGAATATATATATACGAATACAAATAATTTTTGGTCAAAATATAACCATAAAATAAAATTTTTCATTGTTTTGGTGTCTTTTATAACTCTGTTATTTAGATATGTGACTTGGAAAACAAATTTAAATCTTTTTGGTGATAATGAATAGTAAATAATAAAGACTTATTATTTTACTTAGGAGCTAAAAATTAGATCATAAGTGACCAACTTATTAAATTTCAGACTATATCTCATATTACATTTACCATTTTACTATTTATATTAAATTTAATTAATATAATAATATATTTATTTTTCATTAAAAAAACTATTATTATCATTTAAAATATTATTCCGAGATATATATTTTGAAAATAGAATGAAATTAATGAAATTACAATTCAATGATTCTTCTCATTTATAAATGTTAATTTTATCTAAAAATATATATAATCAAAATCGTGCAACCAATTTATTTTTTACATTTTTTTAATATAATTTACATTCATTTCCAATTATTTGAATATATATTATGTAGGTATTGCATAAAAATTTACGATAATTATATAATCATAAAAAATAATAAATAAATTAAAATTAAAAAACCTATTAATTTACATTTCAAATAATCATCTCTTAAATCAAAGGAGATTGGATCCTTTTAAATTACTATCATTTATAAAGATTCAAGATCATTTCTACATAGATCATTGGTCACATTATTTTCCATATCAAGGTGGTAGTTGATTTAACATTCCTTATATTTTATTATATCTATTCATATTCATTTGGAAAAATCAGTCTCTTTTTGTGAGAATATATATTTGAGGCTATTTTAATCAGTATATATCTCACACTTCTCCTCATAGAGTTAATGCAGCCTATTTTTAACACAAAGATCTCAACAACCAACTCTATATCATGCATATGATTTTTTTCTCATGGATTTTCAACTTCCATAAATAATAGTCAATCACTTTTTCATTTTTCATCAGTACAAAAACTAAAACATTATTTGAAGAATCATTGTAAACCACAAAGAGGTCTCCACCTGACAAGATTGTGAGTACTGGCACAGTGATAAGCCTTTTTTTCAAATCCTTAAAATAGTCTTCACATTTCTAAGACCATACAAACATTACTCCCTTCCATATCAGCTTTGTCATTGGGCTTTACAATCGTGAATAGTTCATTACAAATCATTAAAAATACCCAACGAGACGCAAAATAATATGGATATCCATTACAAATATTGGCATATGCCACTCTTCAGTCACATTTTTCATGAAAGTGTATACAGATATCCCTCTGTGGGAAATTACATGTACATTGAATGATACATCCTCTATCTACAACTCGTATTTAATAAATTTTTCATACAACACATCTCTTCATAATGTCTTTGGAATAGTGTTCAAATTGTCCCCACGTTACTTCTTGCTCTTAATGTATTTCAAAATATCATTTATAAAGATTACCACAACATTGTTAAGGTAATCTCCAAAGACACTATTCATGAAATCCCTGAAATTTTTTGGAGTATTTGTGAGCCTGAAGAGGATCATCATGAACTCATAGATTCTATACCACGTTCAAATGGACTTCTTGGTAATACCTTTATTCATCACCTTTAATTGTTGAGATGTATGGCTTAGTGTGTGTATGTAAAAGAGACAATGGGTTCCCTTTTAAAATTATGAGAATAAAAACAATTGGAATTACAAAAAAATTGAAAATATAACAAATTCATTATCATGTGCAATACATGAATATATATATATATGAATAAAAATAATTTGTGGTAAAAATATAACAATAAAATAAAATTTTCAATGTTTTTGTGTCTTTTATAACTCTATTATTTAGATATATGACTTGAAAACAAATTTCAATCTTTATGGTGATAATGAATATTAAATAATAAAGACTTATTATTTTACTTATAAGCTAAAAATTAGATCATAAGTGACCAATTTATTAAATTTCAGACTATATCTCATATTACATTTACCATTTTCCTATTTATATGAATTCTAAATAATATAATAATATATTTATTTTTCATTAAAAAAACTATTATTATCATTTAAAATATTAGTCCGAGATATATATTTTTAAAATAGAATAAAATTAATGAAATTAGAATTAAATAATTCTTCACATTTATAAATGTTAATTTTATCAAAAAAAATATCTAATCAAAATCGTGCAACAAATTTTTTTTTACATTTTTTTAATATAATTTATTTTCTTTTCCAATTATTTGAATATATATTATGTAGGTATTGCATAAAAATTTACGATAAATATATAATCATCAAAAATAAAAAATAAATTAAAATTAAAAAACCTATTAATTTACATTTCAAATAATCATCTATAAAATCATAGGAGATTGGATCCTTTTAAATTCCTATCATTGATAAAGATTCAAGATCATTTCTACATAGATCATTGGCCACATTATTTTTCGTATCAGGGTGGTAGTTGATTTGACATTCATTATATTTGATTATATCTATTCATATTCATTTGGAAAAATTAGTCTCTTTTTCTGAGAATATATATTTGAGACTATTTTAACCAGTATATATCTCAAACTTCTCCTCATAGAGTTAATGCCGCCTGTTTTTAACACAAATATCTCACCAACCAACTATATATCATGCATATGATTGTTTTTCTCATGGATTTTCAACTTCCATAAATAATAGGCAATCACATTGTCATTTTTCCTCAATAAAAAAACTAATAATTTATTTGAAGCATAATTATAAACCACAAAGAGTTATCCACCTGACAAGATTGTGAGTATTGGCACAGTGATAAGCCTTTCTTCAAGTCCTTTAAATAGTCTTCACATTCCTAAGACCATACAAACATTACTCCATTCCATGTCAGCATTGTCATTGGGATTTACAGTCGTGAATAGTTCTTTACAAATTATCAATAATACCCAATGAGACGCAGAATGCTACGGATATCCATTATAGATGTTGGCCTATGCCAATCTTCAGTCACATTTTTCATGGAAGGGTCTACAGATATCTCTCTGTGGGTGATAAAATATACATTGAATGATACATCCACTATCTAGAACTCGTATTTACTAAATTTTTCATACAACACATCTCTTCAAAATGTCTTTTGAACAGTGTTCAAATTCCCCCCATGTTACTTCTTGCTCTTAATGTATTTCAGAATATCATTTATAATGACTACCACAACATTGATAAGGTAATCTCTAAAGACTCTATTCATGAAATCCCTGAATTATTTTCGAGTATTTGTGAGCCTGAAGGGGATAATCATGAACTCATAGATTCTATACCGCGTTCAAATGGATGTATTGGTAATAACTTTATTCACCACCTTTAATTGTTGAGATGTATGGCCTAGTCTGTGTATGTAATAGTGAAAATGGGTTCCCTTTTAAAATGATGAGAATAAAAACAATTGGAATTACAAAAAAATTGAAAATATAACAAATTCATTATCATGTATAATACATGAATATATATATACGAATAAAAATAATTTGGGGTCAAAAATATAACCATAAAATAAAACTTTTAATTGTTTTGGTGTCTTTTATAACTCTGTTATTTAGATATATGACTTGGAAAACAAATTTAAATCTTTATGGTGATAATGAATATTAAATAATAAAGATTTATTATTTTACTTATAAGCTAAAAATTAGACCAAAAGTGTAGAGACCCGAAGCCTGACGTACATGGAGATTACATTACATTTGCGGAATACTTAGTACATAACAAAAACACACACACAAGGATCGTAATAGTTTAGTGTCTTTAGAAACTCGGAACGTAATCTTCTAATCATGGTGAAAGATCTTCAACATCTCCTATAAAGATCTTCCTTTTTTTTACCTAAAACCATTCTTTATATCCTGGGGAAAAGAAAACATAAAAGGGTGAGCTCAAATGCTCAGTAAGGGTAAACAAAATAAATATCAAGCACATCATATACATAAGCACATAACTTTTGGAAATCTTAACCTGCAAAAGAGATCATAATTTCATAACATGGGGTAAATCATTGCAGTGAAATGTAATAACAATAATCATAACTTAAATCATGAAACTTTGTGGCATTCACACATAATCATATAGAATCATTTCTTGTTAGTCAAGACTCATTTCCAAGACTATCTTAGTGGACAAAGTCCATTTCTGAATCGAGTAACCCTCGTTTCAGTCCTGTTTCACTGAACCGGTATAACCTACCGTTCCAGCCATGTCTATCTCATGAGATATAAAATCTTTACCCAATGCATTGGAGGGAGATATAGGTCCCACCCATCTCATAATGATACCATTCTTATGTGTGCCACAAAATCATAAATCATACATCATTTCATAACCCATGTAATAAAAATGGGATTATTAAACAACATGACATCATAAAACCATTCATATAAGATAAAGGAATGCATAAAAATGTTTCCATCACAATATAATCAAATCCATATAATAATAGGGATAAAAACAGAACCCTTTTATTATTTTAGATGGAAAATAATTTTGATAAAATACTTGAACTCCATTCTTGAGGAAAATATCCTTTCTACTTCAAAAACATTTTTCCTTTCATAACATGTCATACGACTTTAAAATAAAATAAGTTGATTAAAAATAAACTTGAAAACTTGTAAAGGAAGCTTCTTGGAAATAATGTTTTAAAAATCCATTCATGCCGTATAAGTTAAAAAAACATTCTTCGTACTTTTGTCGGGAAGTCAAAAAGTACGTCGTATGAAAAACGACAAAAGATTCCTTTCATATCTTTTCCAAAAGAAAAACTTACCGAAGAGTAAAATTGGATATAAACTATTGTAGAAGGATGGAAATAATATTACATATTGAGGGAACATGGATGTGGATGATAAAATACACCCCAGTAATTACCAAAGTAAATACAATCTCGGATAAAAGTGAGATTGTGATATTTCCCTTACCTTATGTCCGACTTGTTTTATAAGTGTCCGAACCTCCTGTATAATGATTTAAATCATGTTATTGACTTATTCCAGAATCATACTCATTTTTATGATATCATATATGGTTCCTTATGAATTTATATTATCCGTTCTTTTGTAAATTCCATGTTAAAGAAGCGTTTTGGGTAAAATCGTTTTATTTATCGTAGGTGTTTTGACTTGTTGTTCTTGACATTATTATTACTTATATCATGATTTACTTACTTCCAGAATATAAAAAATGATTTATATATCATATATATCCAGTATATATATATAGATAGATAAATGAAATGAAAAACACTGCTCGTGGAGACGGTAGTCCGTACGTACGCATGAGCGCTGTTTTACATTCCTTATTGTCTTGAAATGGAAGTAAGTAGATGACATACATATATATGTATACATAAATCCATTAGCTTTATAATGTCATATATTTCATTATTATTTCTTATATATACTTTATAATCATTCTTAAATTGGTTAACATGGAGAATGAATCTCATCGCGTCATGGAGACGGTATTCCGTACGTACGCACGAGCGATGATATCATTTCCATAAATATTGAACTGAATTGGAGTGGATTATACAATATATCAGAATCAATATGATGTTTTAATAATTATGTATAGTTATTCTTTACACCATTATACCCATCCATGTAAGGTGGTGGTGGAAAATAGATTACACCACGGCATGGAGACGGTATTCCGTACGTACGCACGCGCGGTGATTTCTTTTTCCGTAGGATGGATAGATAGTGAAATAGGGTTGTTTCATACTTATAATAACATATCAGTATATGATTGATACTGATGTTATTACTTCATAATGAAACAACCTATGAAGAAGAAGTGGAAGAAGAAATAAAGATGAAAGAATTGGTAACGGTAATTACCTCTTCTTTGAAGCGCCTCTTTGAGACCTCCTCTTAGGGAACTAAAATTGGTCTTTGAGGAAGACCAGAACCTCTAGGATGTTTCTAGCGAAGTGGAGAAGAGATTTGGGCAGGGGTTGGCCGAGATTGAGTGCTCAAATTGGTGTGAGGAGGAGGGAGAGGAGGTGTCCTATTATAGTGGAGGAGAGGGGCACCTTAGGAATATCTCAAAATATTATTTTATATTAAAGTCAAAATCGGTTTATAATGGTTCCAAAGGGTCTTATTTCGAATCTAAAGTGGGGAAGGGTCGAAATCCTATCAACCAATAAGATTTAGACAAGTTTAGGGTATTATTTTAACCTTATCAATTCGATTTAACTCTAAGATAAATAATTTAACTTTTACCGTGTCTTTTTGTTTTCTTTCACTATATGGTTAATACACTTACTATATCATGCCAAACGAACCCTAAAATGTTTATTATTAATATATATATCCTTATCTAAGTCATTTGTCCGATCATTAGATTTTTAGGAATAATATAACAATTAATAATATAATATTTGATTTAAAAACTACTTTGTGTCAATTTTGACACTATTTGATATATGATTTTTGTGAAAGTCATAACAGAATTATATGTTCGAACCAAGTTTATTAAAACAACACTAATATATCATAGTAACCTAGAAAATTAGTGGAATTCATAAAAAGGCTTAAATTACATTTATTTTGGTATTTATATTATCAATTATGTCAATATATCATTAATAAGATAATTACTGCATCATCTTTGTGTCATATATAAATTAACTTATTTGATGTCTAAAAATTACAAATAAAATACCCTAATGTAGGAAATCTTTTTATCTTTCTAAGGAATATTTACAATCGAATTTATCTTATGTATAACCCCATATTAAAAATGATTTACTTATTAAACTTTGATTTTAACTATTTTAACCCTTCTTTAAATAAATTAATAATAAATGTCCTAATCTAATCCAAGTGGGCCTAAATGGTCATATTTTATTCCTAAGTTTGTTTTTGGTCGAATTACACTTGTCCAATAGAATTAGAACATGTGTTAGGGTAATATTAATATCATATTTACCCTTAGTTACCCAATTTACTATTAACTGCGGTAAAAAATAGTAAAAAGTTACTATTCACCAAAAAATTATTTTTATCTCATTGAACCACATTTTACTTACTGATATCAACAGTGTCTGTCGGATTTTTGAAATTCCATTCACAGAAGCGGTAAAATTAAGTTTTATGCAAAATTCAGTTTTTTTACCTACCACTTAGTGGTTTCACTATTCATCAAAAATTGAAAGTTTTCAGAAAAATACCAAAATTTCACCCTAGGCTAATTTCGATATTCCGGATCCAAAAATGAAGTCCATTTTGAAAAGTAAAATTTATAAAATTTCAAAAAGTGGTTATTACTATTCATAACGGCTAGTTTTAATAATATTTTAATAGCATATCGTTGTTTAGTGAAACTCGGTATTGCGTACTACACATGCTATCGAGGAAGGTTGCGATTGCGTGTAATGCAAGGAAAGTCACATATGCGTGTTGTGCAAGCTCCTTTTGGTGTAGCGTACAACACAAGACATTAATAAAATTAAAAAGAATATTTTTCATAAAAACTTGGGTTGTTACATTCTACCCCCCTTAAAATGAATTTCGCCCTCGAAATTCGTCGGGATTATAAATGGTTTACTATTCGAAAGTTTCTTTAATAGAAACCCACATCATAAAAAGGAATACAAAAAGTTGGCTTTAAAAACTAAAGTATGAAATGTAACGATTACCCCAATAAACTAATCACTGGGTTTCCACATAGGTGAAAATATGGATATGGAAGAGAAATCTAACCATCATGTTCTGATGGAGAGTGGTAGAGAACATGGCTATGAAAAATCTAGCAATCACAAAGCCATAAATTTGTGACGATCTAAGGTACCATCTGATTAATCAGATATAAGAGCACTAGGACAACATTTTTGGTTTTCAAGATCATTTCCCTAAAGTTGATGAATTAAAAGAAATACTTATATGATTTTGTTACAATCTCACTGTTGTTCGTGAATTGAACAATTTCCACTTCATATCATAAAGAAATGAAGTTGAATTTGTTATTCGTGAAGCATTAGCAGATCATGTGATAGAAGGATGGGTCATTCCATCTATTTCAAACAAAAGGTTAGCAAAAGTTATAAGTCCATCTTATAGTGATATTAATCGTATATGGTTCCAAAAATGAACTTATTCTTCATATATCATACCTCTTAATAAAATAAAACTAGTTTCTACTAAACAGGGACTTCCTGTAGGCCAGTGGTAGGCGATAAAGGCCAGTCGCACTTCGGTTGTGGGTTCGATTTCCACAGCCTTGTCCGAAGCGATGGGCTGTCGCCCATCCTGCAGGCTGTCCTTTTTCTAAAACTATATTACTATAACATCCCATCAATAATATCGAGAGAACTTCTATCCTTAATAACTTATGTACAGCATAATCCATTCCAATTCTTTAGGCTTATCCATAATACTGCAGTCCACTCTCATAACATAGTGAAAATGATTACCAGAGATTTAACACCATCGTCGATCCCCATATATCATAAGATATGTTTTGTTGGTCACATTCCAAACATTCATAGTCCTTAATCATGTATTCTATTGAATACCTTAGTGAAAACATGAATGTAGTTAAAATCTAACACTTTCCACATACCAAAATCCTCAAAATGATATCACTTAGTCCTTATATCAATCATGAGCTCATGAATACTGTTAAACATTTCATTTTCTCGTTTTCCCTTCATTATGCGCATAATATCTCAATTACTTTGAATACCACATTAGACAAATACATAAATATTCCAACACTACATGATACAACATTATTTTGGAATCCCATTACATAAACACTTAATCATTCCACCACATCATTGTCATATTCAACATTGCCAATAGAGATCGCATGTGACTTCCCTTTGTCCTTTGCCTTAAGTGGTTGCTCATGTTTATCGTCACTAACCTTTGGATTAGGGCATTTATTGGCATAATGTCCCATCTCCTTGCACTTGAAACATTGAAGTGTTGGTGGTGCGTTCTCTGCAGTGTTTGCTTTGTTCACATCATTAGAAACCCTTTTTCCATTACTTCGACACTCAGCTACTCGATGACCTTCTTTTCCACACTTAAAACATTTTCTAGTCCCTTTAAGACAATCTCCACCATGCTTCTTTCCACACTTTGTGCATAAGGGAACATTCATCTTCTTTTCACCATTATTTTGAGATTTCTCCTTTAACTCCATCTTTCGTTTCTTTTCAAAACCATGAGATGGATATGTAACACCAACTTACATTTCTACCTTGATAGCACAACACACAATTTCTTCATAGCTACTGAAGTCTCTTATAGATAATGCCCTTCAAAGACTTGGTTTTAAGCCACTGAAAAATCGATCAACTTTACTTTCAGGTTGGATGATAATGCCAGATGCATACCTTGCAAGTCTTGTAAAATTTGCTTCGTATATACCAACAGATTCCTCATCCTTCTGCTTCAGCTCAAGAAACTTTTTTTCCATCTTTGTTCGAAGAATACGAGGGAAGTACTTACTGAAAAACAAGTTCTTGAACTCGTCCCATTCCATGGACTCAATTTCATCTCTTGGCCTCGTATTCTTGATAAGATTCCACCATTGATCAGCATCACCTTCCAAACGATACACTGCTAAGATGACTTTATCATGTTCAGAACATTGAAGAACTGAAAATATCTTTTCAGTAGTATTGATCCATTGTTCAGCAACAAGTGGATCGGAAGTCCCACTGAAAGAAGGTGGACGTTGCCTCATGAAGGACTCAATAGAATACTGTTCCCTTATCTGCTCATTTGGAAGTCCAGAATGATTCATAGCTTGTGTAAGTATAGAAATAAGATTTAGCACTCCATCTCCCATAACATTTGTTTGTTCAGGAGGGCAATCATTGCATTGTCCATTGCATTGATCAACACGGTTCCTTCGGGTTCCAGCCATCGTCTAAAACCCAAAAAGAATAGTGTGAGAGGCAAAAATCATGCTTGGGAAAACAACATAATAAAGGTGGAGTATCCTCAATATCTATCATCTTAGGTTAAATTCTATGATCGTTACCGTAGTTCTAGGACTGTATCCTATACGTATACTTATCCTTAAGGACATCCCTAGACATACCTTATAAATATATCTAGGGATCTCACTAAAGTTCTCGCATCCTAGTTTCCAAAGGTTGACTAAACCTTTCCTCTGATACCAACTGTAGAGACCCGAAGCCTGACGTACATGGACATTACATTACATTTGCGGAATACTTAGTACATAACAAAAACACACACACAAGAATCGTAAAAGTTTAGTGTCTTTGGAAACTCGGAACGTAATCTTCTAATCATGGTGAAAGATCTTCAACATCTCCTATAAAGATCTTCCTTTTTTTTTTACCTAAAACCTTTCTTTATATCCTGGGGAAAAGAAAACATAAAAGGGTGAGCTCAAATGCTCAGTAAGGGTAAACAAAATAAATATCAATCACATCATATACATAAGCACATAACTTTAGGAAATCTTAACCTGCAAAAGAGATCATAATTTCATAACATGGGGTAAATCATGGCAGTGAAATGTAATCACAATAATCATAACGTAAATCATGAAACTTTGTGTCATTCACACATAATCATAGAGAATCATTTCTTGTTAGTCAAGACTCATTGCCAAGACTATCTTAGTGGACAAAGTCCCTTTCTGAATCGAGTAACCCTCGTTTCAGTCCTGTTTCACTGAACCGGTATAACCTACCATTCTAGCCATGTCTATCTCATTAGATATAAAATCTTTACCCAATGCATTGGAGGGAGATATAGGTCCCACCCATCTCATAATGATACCATTCTTATGTGTGCCACAAAATCATAAATCATACATCATTTCATAACCCATGTAATAAAAATGGGATTATTAAACAACATGACATCATAAAACCATTCATATAAGATAAAGGAATTCATAAAAATGTTTCCATCACAATATAATCAAATTCATGTAATAATAGGGATAAAAACAGAACCCTTTTATTATCTTAGATGGAAAATAATTTTGATAAAATACTTGAACTCCATTCTTGAGGAAAATATCCTTTCTACTTCAAAAACATTTTTCCTTTCATAACATGTCATACGACTTTAAAATAAAATAAGTTGATTAAAAATAAACTTGAAAACTTGTAAAGGAAGCTTCTTGGAAATAATGTTTTAAAAATCCATTCATGCCGTATAAGTTAAAAAAAACATTCTTCGTACTTTTGTCGGGAAGTCAAAAAGTACCTCGTATGAAAAATGACAAAAGATTCCTTTCATATCTTTTACAAAAAAAAACTTACCGAAGAGTAAAATTGGATATAAACTATTGTAGAAGGATGGAAATAATATTACATATTGAGGGAACATGGATGTGGATGATAAAATACACCCCAGTAATTACCAAAGTAAATACAATCTCGGATAAAAGTGAGATTGTGATATTTCCCTTACCTTATGTCCGACTTGTTTTGTAAGTGTCCGAACCTCCTGTATAATGATTTAAATCATGTTATTGAATTATTCCAGAATCATACTCATTGTTATGATATCATATATGGTTCCTTATGAATTTATATTATCCGTTCTTTTGTAAATTCCTTGTTAAAGAAGGGTTTTGGGTAAAATCATTTTATTTATCGTAGGTGTTTTGGCTTGTTGTTCTTGACATTATTATTACTTATATCATGATTTACTTACTTCCAGAATATAAAACATGATTTATATATCATATATATTCAGTATATATATATAGATAGATAAATGAAATGAAAAACACCGCTCATGGAGATGGTAGTCCGTACGTACGCATGAGCGCTGTTTTACTTTCCTTATTGTCTTGAAATGGAAGTAAGTAGATGACATACATATATATATACATAAATCCAGTATCTTTATAATGTCATATATTTCATTATTTTTTCTTATATATACTTTATAATCATTCTTAAATTGGTTAACATGGAGAATGAATCTCATCGCGTCATGGAGACGGTATTCCGTACGTACGCAGGAGCGATGATATCATTTCCATAAATATTGAACTGAATTGGAGTGGATTATACAATATATCAGAATCAATATGATGTTGTAATAACTATGTATAGTTATTCTTTACACCATTATACCCATCCATGTAAGGTGGTGGTGGAAAATAGATTACACCACGGCGTGGAGACGGTATTTCGTACGTACGCACGCGCGGTGATTTCTTTTTCCGTAGGATGGATAGATGGTGAAATAGGGTTGTTTCATACTTATAATAACATATCAGTATATGATTGATACTGATGTTATTACTTCATAATGAAACAACCTATGAATAAGAAGTGGAAGAAGAAATAAAGATGAAAGAATTGGTAACGGTAATTACCTCTTCTTTGAAGCGCCTCTTTGAGACCTCCTCTTAGGGCACTAAAATTGGTCTTTGAGGAAGACCAGAACCTCTAGGATGTTTCTAGGGAAGTGGAGAAGAGATTTGGGCAGGGGTTGGCCGAGCTTGAGTGCTCAAATTGGTGTGAGGAGGAGGGAGAGGAGGTGTCCTTTTATAGGGGAAGAGAGGGGCACCTTAGGAATATCTCAAAATATTATTTTATATTAACGTCAAAATCGGTTTATAATGGTTCCAAAGGGTCTTATTTCGAAGCTAAAGTGGGGAAGGGTCGAAATCTATCAACCAATAATATTTAGACAAGTTTAGGGTATTATTTTAACCTTATCAATTCGATTTAACTCTAAGTTAAATAATTTAACTTTTACCGTGTCTTTTTGTTTTCTTTCACTATATGGTTAATACACTTACTATAACATGCCAAACGAACCCTAAATTGTTTATTATTAATATATATATCCTTATCTAAGTCATTTGGCCGAACCTTAGATTTTTAGGAATAAAATAACAATTAATAATATAATATTTGATTTAAAAACTACTTTGTGTCAATTTTGACACTATTTGATATATGATTTTTTTGAAAGTCATAACAGAATTATATGTTCGAACCAAGTTGATTAAATCAACACTAATATATCATAGTAACCTATAAAAGTAGTGGAATTCATAAAAAATCTTAAATTACATTTATTTTGGTATTTATATTATCAATTATGTCAATATTTCATTAATAAGATAATTACTGCATCATCTTTGTGTCATATATAACCTAACTTATTTGATGTCTAAAAATTACAAATAAAATACCATCATGTTGGAAATCTTTTTATCTTTCTAATGAATATTTAAAATGGAATTTATCTTATGTATAACCCCATATTAAAAATGATTTACTTATTAAACTTTGATTTTAACTATTTTAACCCTTCTTTAAATAAATTAATAATAAATGTCCTAATCTAATCTAAGTGGGCCTAAATGGTCATATTTTATTCCTAAGTTTGTTTTTGGTCAAATTAAACTTTTCCAATAGAATTAGGACATGTTTTAGGGTAATATTAATATCATATTTACCCTTAGTTACCCTATTTACTATTAACCGCGGTAAAAAATAGTAAAAAGTTACTATTCACCAAAAAATTATTTTTATCTCATTGAACCACATTTTACTTACTGATATCAACTGTGTCTGTCGGATTTTTGAAATTCCATTCACAGAAGCGGTAAAATTATGTTTTATGCAAAATTCAGTTTTTTTACCTACCACTTAGTGGTTTCACTATTCATCAAAAATTGAAAGTTTTCAGAAAAATACCAAAATTCCACCCTAGGCTAATTTCGATATTCCGGATCCAAAAATGAAGTCCATTTTGAAAAATAAAATTTATAAAATTTCAAAAAGTGGTTATTACTATTCATAACGGATAGTTTTAATAATAGTTTAATAGCATATCGTTGTTTAGTGAAACTCGGTATTGCGTACTACACATTCTATCGAGGAAGGTTGCGATTGCGTGTAATGCAAGGAAAGTCAAAGATGCGTGTTGTGCAAGCTCCTTTTGGTGTAGCGTACAACACAAGACATTAATAAAATTAAAAAGAATATTTTTCATAAAATCTCGGGTTGTTACAAAAAGTGTCCAATTTATTAAATTTTAGACTATATCTCATATTACATTTACCATTTCACTATTTATATGAATTTTAAATAATATAATAATATATTTTTTTTTCATTAAAAAACTATTATTATCATTTAAAATCTTAGTCCGAGATATATATTTTGAAAATAGAATGAAATTAATGAAATTAGAATTCAATGATTCTTCAAATTTATAAATGATAATTTTATCTAAAAAATATATAATAAAAATCGTGCAATCAATTTTTTTTACATATTTTTAATATAATTTATTTTATTTTCCAATTATTTGAATATATATTATGTAGGTATTGCATAAAAATTTACGATAATTATATAATCATCAAAAATAAGAAATAAATAAAATAAAAAAACCTATTAATTTATATTTCAAATAATGATCTATATAATCAAAGGAGATTGGATCCTATTAAATTCCTATCATTGAAAAAGAATAAAGATCCTTTCTACATAGAGAATTGGACACATTATTTTCCATATCAGGGTGGTAGTTGATTTAACATTCCTTATATTTGATTATATCAATTCATATTCATTTGGAAAAATTAGTCGCTTTTTGTTTAATATATATTTGAGACTATTTTAATCAGTATATATCTCACACTTCTCCTCATAGAGTTAATGCCGCCTGTTTTTAACACAATGATCTCACCAACCAACTATATATCATGCATATGATTGTTTTTCTCATGGATTTTCAACTTCCATAAATAATAGGCAATCACTTTGTCATTATTCATCAGTAAAAAAACTAATACATTATTTGAAGCATCATTGTAAACCACAAAGAGTTCTCCACCTGACATGATTGTGAGTACTGGCACATGGATAAGCCTTTTTTCATGTCCTTAAAATAGTCTTCACATTCCTAAGACCATACAAACATTACTCCCTTCCATGTCATCTTTGTCATTGGGCTTTACAATCGTGAAGAGTTCTTTACAAATCATCTATAATACCCAACGAGACGTAGAATGCTACGGATATCCATTACAGATGTTGGCATATGGCACTCTTTAGTCACATTTTTCATGGAAGGGTCTACAGATATCCCTCTGTGGGTGATAACATGTACATTGAATGATACATCCACTATCTATAACTTGTATTTACTAAATTTTTCATACAACACATCATTTCATAATGTCTTTGTAACAATGATCAAATTCTCCCCATGTTACTTCTTGCACCTAATTTATTTCAGAATATCATTTATAAAGACTACCACAACATTGTTAAGGTAATCTCTAAAGACTCTATTCATGAAATCCCTGAAATTTTTTTGGAGTATTTTTGAGCCTGAAGTGGATCATCATGAACTCATAGATTCTATACCACGTTCAAATGGACGTCATGGTAATACCAGTATTCATCACCTTTAATTGTTGATATCACTGCCGACGGTCCACCATATATTAATAAATGGTCCCACATAGCTGTTTGATGATTTCATATATCTGCGGTAGGGGATACTTGTTCATTCTCTTGATTTTATTGATCTAAAAATAAATAATGAAGAGGCATTGATCTATTATTCATTTTTTCAAAGTGGACTCTTACACACCATGGTGAATCACTTTGACATATAAAACCCTTCACCAGATTAGCATGTAACTGTTTCCTCATCTATTCCATATCTTCAATGAAAAGTCATTAAGGTTTCATTAATATAGGAAAATATCCAAGAATAAGTTCAATTTAGAACTCAACATCTCGACTAGGAGGAATACTATAATACTCATTATGGAATACATCAGTGTAATCCTTCATGGTGGGAATATTGTCAAGTTATATTCTCTCCATTCTCTCAATCATATGTGTTAGAAATTATTTCTCATAAAAAATTAATATCTACACTTGAGGAAATGATTCTAATGTATATTCTACTTCCTCCTTATACATATATAGAATTTAAGGTTGTTTCAGGATGTGATGAGTGATCTCCCTCTCCCAAAAATTGATGTTTTCATTGTATTATGATAGAAAATCTAGGCCCAAGATAACATATAACTCCACTAAAGAACGTATGATGAAATATTAAGGTAGTTTCAGTCCACAAACATTAATCATGGAGGAGTTATAAACCATGGATTCAATAATTTCCCCATTGTTTTTTCTCATAGATAACTCATCCTCCGTATTTTGTGGTGGTGTTTGAATAGTTCTTCTAAACATTCAATATATGAAAGATTCCATAGAACCAGAATAAAATTGATAATTGATATTCATGAATGAATTAATAGTGTACCATTCAGAACATCGTTTTCTATATTCATAATAGAGTAGTGATACAATTATTCCTTCATTGTTTTCTTGGATGTTGTTGTTGATTTCCTACAACAACCAATGATTTAGGGAAGTTGTTCGCATAATTCACATGCTCCTAGAAGTTTTAACACTGTACTATAGGCTAAGTGTTGGTTTGAACTTTTTTTTCTTATTCCACATTAGTGGTATTCTTCATATCCCATCAGTATTTTTTAGTCATATGTCCCAAATTCCCAAATTTAAAGCAATTCCTTATTCCCATTAGAAATTTCCTATGATGATTCTTCCCACAATTTTTACACATGGGATGATTGAGCTTTTTCTCATCATATAAATTATATGTGGGACTACCCACAAGAGATTCCATTTTCCTCTTTTTTTTCAACAGGCCCATGATACCATTGAGAGTCTCTTGTCTCCATTTCATCCTTGAGGGTAGAAAAAACAATCTCCTCACTGCTCTCTAAATCTCAAATCGGCATCCCTTTTCATAGACTCATCATTACCCGGATATAGAAGTGATCCACCTTGACTTTGATGTTTATGACCAAGCCAGAGGGATTCCTTCCAAGCCTTGTCTTATTTTTTTATACACCCTAAATGACTCATTTTCTTTCTTCTTGAGTCCAAGGAACTCTTCTTCCATCTTGAGATGGCGGGTTCTGGGAATTAATTTATTGAAAAACATACTCTTGATTTTCCCTCATTCCATGGAATCATTTTCATCAGGTGGATTCATATTATTCAACAGTTTCCACCATAGATTAGATTCCCTATATAAACAATTGAACGGTAGTACGAATATATCTACTTCTGAGTGTTGGAAGACAGAGAAAATATTTTCAATGGAGTTAATACAATTTTCCATTAGGAGGGGATCAAATGGTCCACTAAACATGAAAGACCTTTTCCATATAAAGTATTCACCAGAAACATTCTATTTCCTTGGATGAGGAGGGTGTTCTACATGATTCATGTTATTTTTCATAACTGGGGATAGCTGAGAAATTATGATCATCATGTTTTGATCACCCATTCCCATCATATCCCGCATATCATTTGGGAAAAATTCACATTCCCTGTCTCATTGATTGTTGGAACATGTTGATCTATTTCCCTCTATTATCATAGAAATATAATATTCAATTATAGGGATTGAATACATAAATATTAAGCATATAAAATTAATTTTTTAATATAAAATGGTAAAATTTTAAAAGAGTAGTATATCTTATCTTACCAATCATCAGGTTTAAATCAGAGTTATCCTTGATCTATTTCATATATTATATTCTTATTGAATATTTTTTTATTCCCTTATGAATGGTTTTTACTGTGCTCTTGAATTTACCAAATCATATCCCCCATGAGTTTCAAACCAAGAGTGTAGCAAGTTCCATTGTCATGCAAAATTTTTCATTTGAGTATAGCTCAATGCATTGTTTTTGGGTTTTAACCACCGATACATCTATTCCAGATCCACTTATACCTATTTTCCTCTAGATATTAATGCATTTTCTTGATAAACCACTGACATTATACTTTCCAAAATTTAGGTGTTTTTTCTTATACTAAGTATCATCCATAAGGTTCATGTTAATGTGATCTTTTCCTAATCTCTAGAAATAACTATAGAATCATACGATACCAAATATTTTGACCATAACTATAACATATAACATTAAATGATTTTATGCATAATTATACATCATAGTACAAGACAAGGATCATAAATTCTAGTGTCATATTGTACTAGGAACATAAAACAAAAAACAATAAAACTAACTAAAACATTTCATTAATTAATCCTCAAATTGTGCTCTTAAATTCCTTTTTTCTCAAACATATGCATTGGGTACCATGGGAAACACATGAACAATTGGATGATCAAAATAAACAGGTAAGGGAATAACAATAAGGGCAATGCTTTAGCACATGGTAAATAAGGCTTGACATAATGATATGAATAGGAATTTATCATATCAAATAATAAAATTTAAAAATGTAATCATTTATACATGGAGTAACAACAATGTGGCCACATCATGAAGTATTAAATTATCACAATTCATGGGAAACTGTCAACTCTGTTGCACGTGGTATCACAAGACACGACTAACTGCCAAGACCGTTGCAAATGGTAGCACAAGCCAAGGATAACTTCCACGACCGTCGCACATAACGTTTAATGAGACTCAAAATTACCCAATGAATTGGAGTTATATCTAGTAACACCCATATTAACATTTCATGAATATGTTTTCCAGATTAATATTCATACATAATAAATCAAACATAATCATATGGGTTACCCAAGGAAAGAATTGGGTACCACAATCGTGTCATAAAGAATAAAAAATAGAATTATCATAAATGAGTCCATTAAAGGAAGGGACAATAATATAAATTGAAATTAATAGTGGAAAATATGAATCTATCATGTTAATAATAGTCAATAATAAGTAAAAACAAGTTCAAAAAATTGTTTAGAAATTTTTTCATTAAAACATTTTTCTACGGGTTTAAGGAAAATACTATAGATCCTTTAAGAAAAAAATGGGAAAATAATTTATATAAAATAAGAAGCTAAAAAAGTGAATTTTAATAAAAAAAATAATAGTTTTATAAATACAATGGTTTCATAAAATAGAATATATTGTGTATTTGAAATCAAGTAAAAAATTCGGGATGTTCCCCCAAAACAAGTTTTCTTATCAGGAAGTATTTTGTATAGAATAACTTGAAAGCATGTATATACCCAAAAGAGATTGAGGTATGCATAATGAAACATGAATTTTGATACTATAAATTGTATTTATATGTTTTACATCAAAATAAAATATAACTTCATATATGTAAAAAGAATGATAGAGCAACCCAAATGAAAAAAGGCAGATCGGGTAGAATCCCATACGGTATATTAGGGTGGTATCAGGTGTACCTCGGAATGAATAAATAGAAGAAAATGGATATATATTATTTTATAAATCATGTGTTATGTAGGGGGAGGTGATAAATCATTCCCCATTATTATGGATTACCCATAAAAGTACATATCATAGAGAAGATTCTTGAATAAATGTGAGAAAGAGAGGATCCCTTGACTCTATGTCTGATGGTGTTCTCCACATTATATAATGGATTAGAATAATAAAATTAGGTTATTTAATTAATAATTTATGAAAAAATTATATATGTAAAAGATTTAATATATCCGTTTTAAGTTCAGTAATGGTCAATTTTTATGGGTTATGTTGTAGAATTTCATTGTTCGGGTCAGTTTGTTTTCTTGGTTTTTAAGATCAGTTTAATTATTTTCATGAATGGAGAATCATCTAAAATGGGGATAGTATTATATAATAGGAGTTATATTATATTATTTAACATACATAAGTTTACGTGGTTTAAATTTTCATTGGTTACTTGGAGTTATGATTAATTATTAGGAAAATCTTTGGTGATAACCTTTTGGGTTTATTAGATGGTTTTGGCCCCCATGAACATGTTTTATTTTATAAATAGAAACCATGGGTACAAAAGGATTTACGAACAATATATGAAATATATATATATATATTATGGTCTTTTGAAATCATTAATATGGTTCCAATACTATAATTGATGATCGTAACAGAAATTCAAAACCCATCATCTTTGAATGCTGTAAATTAACACTTCTTTGATTTTTTCTTTACTACTAAAATAAATGAAGGCTAAAGGATAGAAGTTAATGAATTATTCCATTATCATAAAATATTCTAGTAAATGTATGTTACAATATTTTTTATAAAATTTTTATTTGGAGAGGTAAGGATTGAAAATTAAACAAATGAACTTGGAAAGAAAGTAATATAATTTAGAATAGAAATTTACTACTGGAATCAATCATCCATGAGAGACTCTTAAGTGGAGAGGATTTGGTACAATGAAAAGACTAAGGGATATTGAACTTTCAAGATGATCTTTGGTAATTATTTTTAAGGAATTAAGGAATGTCTCATGGCTTGATAGGAGTTAAGAGAAGAGGTATGGAGGGGTGGTATTTATAGTGGAGGATAAGAGGGTATTCATGATATTTAATTCATTATATTATTAATTTACAACAAGACAAGAATTAGTTATGTTTCTATGAACTAAAATATAAATAACCTCAAGTTAATTCTTAAACATGGTTCGTACATCTTCGACGTTTCTATTAATATCCCCATTTTCTTATAATGTATATATACGATAAATTACCATATTTCACTATTCATCAAAAACTAGTTTTTCAGAAAAATACATAAAATTTACACTAACTATATATCATTGTGTAGAATACAAAAATAAACTCAATTTTGAAAAATAATTTTATACATATGATTGATTAAATTTGTAATTTAATTCATAATTTACTTGAAAATACAAGTATTTTAAAACTATAATTGATTTTATAATGTTTTCAAATATTACATAAGGTCTTATAAAATTATCTAAAAACCAAAATATATATATAAAAATTTAAACACATTTCTGGAAAATTAATTTACATTTAAATTTATTAATTAATTTTAATTAATTATATTGGAAATTAAAATATAAAAATACTTTTATTATGTTCATGTACTTATAAGATGCCAAAAATTTATTAATGCATTAAATCATGAGGTAACTATTCTTTTGGATGATTTAGAAGTCATATTCTTCATATTACTATTCATAATGGTATGTTACTATTCATATGGGTAAATGAAAATTCCCAAAAAATTATGTTTGTCTTATTGAACTCCAAAAATCTTATTAATCACAACGGTGTATGCCAGATTTTTAAAATTCCCATCACAAAAGAGTCAAAATTATGTTTAAAGGTAACATAATACATAATATGTTTTTGTGTTGTGATTTCAAGTGATTATATTACCTAATTATATGAATGGAATTTACATTGAAAAAACATTATGTCGTTAGACCAGTAGTGTTGAGACAATGTGTTGTGGACACCAAATAGATGCACCAAACATAGACCCAAGGATAGACATTAGATTTAAAAATCCTATATCCCTATATTGAATTAAAAATTAATACGAAATTGGATAATTAATTTGAATTGGATTTATGTGTGAATTATGATAAAATTATTGTTAAGGAATCATTTTTTCATGAACGTGTATTATTGTCATGTTATATATATTAGCATGATAAGATAATTGAGTAAGGAGTTAATGCCATGATAATGGTAATTGGGATTAATTATTAATTGAAATGGAATTACTGAAATTTTATTTATTATTGGTATCATTGAATAATGGAGTTAAATGGTAGATAATGTGCAATTTAATTAAATTATCTAATATTTTATATGATCACATATTTGGAATTTTGTATTTATTGTAATTCATTTTTTCATTTATTTTGCAATGATAAATTCACATTTAATAAGTGAATTCAGTGGGAGCATGATTTGCTACCACGCTCTAAGTGTCTCTAGCATGATAATTCCCATTGGATTTAATGATATTTCCCCCTTGGTATGGTATTTCACGTTGTGATCATGTATGAATCACTAAAACCGGAATCAAAATACAGTCTTTTATGAAAAGGTTAATTTTTATAATGCAATTGTATTATAGACTGGGGAAAGGTAAAACATTATAGCATGATAATTATTTGAAATTCTAGTATTTCTTGGTTACATGATGTTTAAGGGTGGGATGTTATGATATTTAACATGATATATGATACTAATATATGTTAGAATAATACAACATTGTAAATCTAAACTAGTTATATGGAATTCAGTATGGGTGATTTATCCTAGGTAGTGGAAACCACAAATGAAAAGAGATATCTTCTATTGGGAAGAATTAATATTGGATGAACACATGTGTTATTAAAGTTCACGGGGGATTATGAGTTAATTTTATTTTTTAGATTAATTTATTAATTAATACATCCTGGTTATCAGAAGGATTCATGAACAAACTAATTATTGTTTATTTTTTTGATACTATGGGTTTCAACAACGTAGCTAAACTCACACCCTACTTGGACTTCATGGGAATATTCATGGATAAAATCCCAAACCATGTAAATGGTTCTTATAATTGATTGGATTCTTTTCTGAATTAGATTGGGGTATGGATACAAGATCATGTTTTCTGTTCTGGATCAAGGATTATGGAATTTTTATTATCATGTTAATTTTTAGTTGTTTACAAGTTCAAAATATATCATGTAATTTAGTTTGGAAATCTGTATGTCATTGAATTATATATTATTTTTAAGATAGATGGTATTCCTTATTCGTCATCATGATTTGTATTCCACGATTTATTTTTCTTATTTATATTTTGATTGTGAATTTTTTACCATGGGTACAATCTCCCCACTATATTTATTAAACTCTCATTGTTATTTCATAGCCTTTGTCATATAGGTATGAACACTTTTGGTCACATTATAATACATCTCTGTTATCTTAGTTACTAAAAAATGGATAAATTAAAAAGTCATAAAAAACATTCCCTTTCTATTTATGTACTATTTATGAAATATATATTGGAGATTAATATATTTCTTACCCTGGAAAGAAGCTCATGCATGTGAGTATCTGACACATGTTCATGGGAAAACAAAAGTCTATAGGGATTCGATATATATTCATTATGTATTCTATTTATTGTTGTGGTGAATTTTCACTTTGGGTGATGAAATTACTGTGTGATATTATGATTTTATGTGTTTTTACTCATGGGATGGTATGAATTGAGGTGAGTATACATTCATAATTATTTTTACATTGGGAAATATCATTATATTTAGATTTAATCTAGTGACACGTTTAATGCATATGAATTATTCTCCCATTAAATTATTCCAAATAAATCCGAAGATATATTATATAATAATGTAAAAATTAAGTGGTTATGTTATTACAATTCACTTGTTATGAAATATATTGATGTTTAATTTTAACATTTTTTCGATGTTTTTGTCTTTACATTATAGTGTTGATCATGTGGTGTATCATATTGTCTTTGGTGTGTCTTAAAAATTGAATGGAAAATGTGTCATTGATATCTTCAACTTAAACATTGAGAATGTTGTAATTAACGAACACCTAAGACAACTAAAATGGATGTTCTTATAGATTTGGGTAATCTTATTGATGATCAAATTCATGAAAGTTTTTTTTGGGTAATAAAAGACATGGAAATGAAATCAAAGTGATATACTCCATCGATGTCCAATTTGAGTAGATAATTTATGATTGAGAACCTTACGAAGTTCAATGGGTTGGTAGATCACAAAAAATATAAGTTAAAGGTTTACTAAATCAATATTATCAACATGAAATGAGAGACACATATTTATAGAATGGGGAATATTTCTTCATACATATTATGAGGATTATATAAGCACTAATGGGACATCTGGTGAATACTATAATGTAAGAGAATATGACATAGGATGACAACTAATTTTTTTATTAGGCTACATTTATCGAGATGCACTATGGGATTATAGGGGATGTGTGTTAATTCACATAACATAGAAGATTATTTAATTATGGAAAACACAAGATGTTATAATTAACTATTATTTGTTTTCATTTTTTTTTCTGATGATGTAGCCTGAGTAAATGGATTTCATGTATGGAATCTAAATGAGATCAAGTCATATGTGAACATATTTTTTAAAAAAAAATTAAATTATTGGACAAATAAATATATCATCATCTAAGGGAATGTGAAGTATTCCCATTGTGGTAGTAATGTTGTCTTTATATGTTGACGGTTTAGTACATATTTAGGTAGTATGATGCACTTTTATGACAGTTACCACTATGAATGTTTCATGAAGAATAATCAGAGGAGTAGTAAAAAACCATATTACTATGGAAATGTAAAACACATTGAAGTATACAAGGATAGACATATGTGATTCTAGATTCCATTAATATCTTTATAGTCCCACATCTATGGTAAGATTTAATAAATGTAGATTATTTGTAAGATCACTAACCTGTTGAGTGGTGGTAGACGGTCATGGTAGAAAAATGATACTGGGAAAGTATTAGCTACCCCTTTGATGAGTGGAGGAAATATTCTTACCTGTCACTATGTTTGCGGTAAAGGATAAAGAAACCTAAAAATGGAATAATAATATAAGGACGGAGATTCATTGAGTAGTTAGGATGAAGGACATCATAGTGTGGCTAATTAACTAGATGGTATATAGTCTACTCCTAAAAGTATGGAGATATCAACATTCAGCATCATATATGTGATTTTTGTGACATATACCATTTTTTTAATTCATATTGATACAAAATAATCATAATTCTCTATATATATTCTCAATTTTCCAATGGATTTAGTTTTTTCATGGAGATAATGTATTGTGTTATGACTATTGACACATCGTTAGGGTTTTGATCCTAAGAAATAATATGCTAAAAGGAGCGTTATCATCTAATTGGATGTTATCATTTCTTTTATTATCATTTTTTGGTATACTTTTATGGTCTTGATTTAATTATATTTATGGATATTTTCATTCTTTATTAATATATTATTTACATTTATCATAATATAGTTAGTTTTCTATCTCCAATGTGGTATTTTAATTCATTATTATAGATGGTAAATTATAGAATATCATTCATTACAAAATCAATATATTTTAGATTATGCTATGTCTTATATAGAAAGTCATCACCTTGATGGTGGTTAATCATTGCATAGTACGTTTCTCTAGTATTGCGAAATAATTTAAGAAGTATTTCCATTATCATTTTCTATCATACCACTAAAATCGGTGATTTAGGTCACTATATATATGGAATTAATATACAAACCATTTTCTATCCAACAATAATTATTTTCACTATAGTACCATCAATATTAGAATTTGATATTGGAAAATCTTATTGCTAATGGATTGATTTGGACTATCACATCATCAAGGGGTTCACCTGTGATTTTTTACAAGAAGATAGAAGATTCCTTAGGGTTATGTGTGTAAAATAAATTATTGAAGCTAATAATTATAGATAAATATTATCCCCATCCATTAAAAATTGGTCACATTTATTGGTAGTTTGGTGAAAAGAGTTTATAATTTTTTTCCTTCACATCATGGTACAATTCATTGATGTTGAGACTCTATAACATATAAAAGATTTAATATAAAAGATGGTAAGGCATGTTTGAGTTTTCAATGTTTTTATTTGATCTATTGAAAACAATTTCCATAGTCATGGCCTTGATGAATCATATAATCCATTCAATTTTTACCATTTTGTGTGGTTTTTGTTGATAATTACATAGAGTAATCCTTCTCTGGATATGATCATAATCAAAATCATGTCATCGTCCTAGGTACATTGAAAGATCATTATATATATTCTAATATATCTAAATTTCAATTATTAAATGAATATGTAAACATTGTGGGAAAAATTAAATTATACACTATAGTGTTAGTGTGCTTAAAGTGATTGGAATACAAGGTATCTTGGGAATGAAAAATTATTTTATTCATGAATCCATAATTTATGGTATAGTGGGATATTACTATAATTTTATTTAGGTAATATCCCATTATTTGTTATTAATGTATAGGCTATGCATGAAATATGTATGGTTTCTTTTGGGAATGTTTTATTCATAGACGAAATCAAGGAATTGAATTTATAATTCACTTCTAAACCAATACACATCATATTTGATCTATATTATGAGCATATCATGTATTTTATTATATCTATAGTTGGTAAATTATTAGTTATGATATAGTAGGATCATGTGGTTACTTATGAATCAATAAAATTAATGATACATGAGAGTAATTACCTAGAAAATTCTTTGGATATTTTTGTGGCTGAATATTCACAATGATTAGGGTGAAATTTAATATTGGGGTGAGACACTTATTTTGTAAAAGTGATATAAGATCCCCAAATTCATCACTTTATTATAGGATATGAACCATTAGTGGATGAGGTTGGTTGAGTATCTGGAGTATTCATCTATGAGTTTGAATATGATCATTGAAAAGGAAAAATATTTACCAACCAATAAATTAGGTTTATTGAGTCATATTCTATGTGGGAATAATATGATGGGTTGTAGTTGATGAATTATTTGATAATATATATCAATATAATGTAGATTCCAATAGGACAATGACTTTTACATCATAATTTATTTATCCCATGATTATTGATCAGATTAATAGAAGGGAATATATATTCAAGATGTATTATAAATGAGAGACAACATATATTATGATCAACCACAATCAGGTTTGTCTCTTTGAATTCGTTTTTTATTCTTTTCCATGGATATATTTAGGTTACAATGGGCCTAAATGAGGAGGTGATAAGGGATTTACATTCTTCTAAATTGGATGTACCTCCTTTTATAATAATTATGTATCGAGATATCTATAAGCGATATTATAGTCCTTGGATGAAGAAGTAGATTGAAATATTTGGGGAATTCCGAATCAAATGTTTGAAAGTAAAGGTATAGAATCATAGGCCAACTAGGTTATTACATCATTTCCATAATATGAAAACAAAACTTGGGTGAGGTTACTATGGAATTATTTAATGAATTACATAGTGAACCCTGGAAAAATGATATATTAAGGGTAATAATGGATCCAATTACAATAGTATCCTACTAATTTCCTATGGAGGAGACCATCAATATCATTATTCTCGGTAGAACCTATATAAATATATTGTTTTATTTAATGGTATTCTATAGTGTATCCTTTTTTATAGAGATTGATATTTTATTTAATATATTTGTAAGGTCCTGCAAATGGTTTTTGGATTATAGGATCACATATGTATACTGCGCCATCCGCATCATAAATGAAAATATGTTTTTAAAATTCAGATTCTAGAAGATTTTTTTTGTTCATGTGTTTTTCAAATATCATGTTATTTGGATAAATATATAGCATTATTGTAATTATCTTATAATATTATCAAATATAAATCAATCCAATTTAACCATTTTATGCAGTTTATCTGGTATTTTTTAGTTCACCTTTATTCTAGTTAAAGTCAGTTTAGTCAACTATATTTCCACCTAGTCTAATGAAACATACATATGAGTAAGTTACATTGACTGGTATGTTTTTTATTACTCTATTGAGAATTTAAAAATAATTTATATAAGGTTAGATACTACCATTAGAGATTGATGAATTTAAAATGGTTTTTTATTGTCACTCATGATGTGGAAATAATGTATGTGGAAGTACGGAATGAAATTAACCATATTTATCAATCTATTTGTGATAGTGGTGTGGGATGAACTAGAGTCATATAAATGTGATATTTCATAGTCCTATGGTTCCATGACTAAAATGTTTCACATTTCACACCTAAATATATATAACCCAGACCCTTATCATATGATATATTTTGATGGTTTGGAATTTTATGTTCACCCATGTTGGGAGGAGTACCTTATTCACAATGTTTACCATATTGATAAGAACATTCGATAGAAAACATTGTCTCCAGTGAATGTATAGTGGTGTCATGGGATAGTTAAAGAGGATTAGTGGGAGTTGGAGTATGGTCTATAAGAATATTTGTGTGAGTTATTAATTGATTCTCCATAGATATTAATGGTGATATGGTATAAGGATGAGTTGTTATATGATGGGTAGGTTGTATGATTCTGTAATTTCTCTTGTTTGTTCCTCATTGGTGTCACTAGATGAAAAATCCTGATTTTTGACAAATATTTATAATAATTATATTGAGAAATGATCGAAGTATAATAAAATGTTTCATATGTTATTGGGGAATAAATAAGTCAATATAGTAGAAGGCTAGATGTGGAATGAAAAAAATAGAGATGATATTTCATCACTGACCATTTAGTGGGCTACCCAGAAGAGCGGTTATCATATTGGAATCCAATCAAGCAGTTGTTGAGTACCACTAGATAGAATGAGGGAATTAAGTAAACATTATATCTTATAATATAACCACCAATCATCCATTGGGAATACATTAGCGGAATGGTGGTGATATATTTTGTGAAATACTAGAAGTCCCCCTAGGTGGATGTTTGTTCCCAACAAGTGGATGATTGTCCCTACTAGAGAACCTATATCATCATGTTGGGATAGTTTAGTTGGTGATTTTAAGGCGTTTTTCCTCCCTAAACCCCATTTGAAAAACCTATTTTCCCATAATAAGAAAAAATTGGATTTATGAATTTTTAATTTTCCAAAACAATTATACTGTTGATTCCCCTAAAATATTCATTGATCTTATGATCCATTACTGAGTTTGAAAAACATGAAATGGTGAGTACATATTTTAATTGATAAATTCATATTATTTTTTTGGTGATCTACTTTTTATCATCTGTGTTGGTTTGGATAAATAACATTCAATAGGAGAGCATTGAATTTAAAATTTATACTACGTTTAATCGTTATTTTTTATACTTATTTCATTATTCAGGTGTTCTAAAATAACTCCCTAAATTATATTTTTATCCTGTGATACTTGAAACATGTGTGATCATAATGTAATTCCATGAATGTAGCAAAAAGCCTAGATATACACTAAAATTAATAAATATATATATTTAGGCCACACATGGATCCTATTGGGTCCTTTTCCACTGAGATAGGGACTTCTATCTTCCCATGAGATTGGACAACCTTAACATTAGAATTTAATTCTCATTGAATGAACCATGAACCCAATGATGAGAAATAAAATAATAATTAATTTTTTAATGATGTTAATTTCATTATCAATCAAATTGTGTTTATTGTATTTATAATTAATCACTTATGATGAATGTGGTTAATTAGCATAAAAATTTAATTGTAAAGATAAATTGATTCAATGAGGATAAAATGGAATTAGAATATTCAATAACAATACATGATATATGAAATGTATTTTTTATAACTAATATTATAATTGGTAACATGGGATAATTGAATTTATTTGATTATAATTGATAATTCGGTTAAATAAAAGTATATTATAAATGAGTCAATGTATGGTATTTTTGATAAATTTGAATGCATTAGAATATATTTTTATTGCTATTGAATTTTTAAATATTATATAGAATGATAATTCAAATAGATTTTATACTCCTTTGTGTATTTCTGTTTCCCAATCAATGTACTTACCATCAGTGCATTTGATAATATTTCTCTTGGATATTTAATGAACAATGAGGTCAATTAAAAATATCAAGTATAAGAATTCACATAACATATCATATATAAATGTTACCATTTACATCAAAATATTCATTCTCTCAAGGATCACATAAGACACTTTAGCCTATGAATTCCAATGTGGTGTATAATACATGGTCAGTTATTTCATTGGGGGATATATTTTCTTACCTGACATGATATAGGTGATGATTGAGACTATTATCTCCCTCTAATGCTTTATGTAATGATAAATAACTCATCAGTATTAATTTTATGTGTAAAAAAGATTACATGTTCATAGTGTTATGTGGGAACATTATTACATGATAATAATGTTATTCATGAACCTTTTTGCATGATCAAAATGTTATCTGTGATCCATATTACATGTCCACAATATTATCCATGAAACTGACTACATGCAAGAAATGATATTCATGAACCTGACTACATATTCAAAATGGTATTCATGAACTATATAAAATTTTCCAAATTTTATTATTAGACATATCCTTTATTCCCATAATGATATGTGTTGACCTAGTTACATGTCAATAAGTTTATGTGAGGGACTTTTTTCGTGTTGTTTTCATAATGACTGAACATGCTTCTATATATAAATGTTAAATATGCTATAAGTAGATTTTTAATCCAAAAATATATGTCTTCTACCAATTCTATTATGTCATGTCTTATGTTTTTTTATTATCATGTCATTCATGTACTATAAATTATCAATAATTATATCATGACTAAGGATTATGATCAATGATATGTAGTGAATGGTTTTCACATGTTATTATCATGTTCTCACAAACTTATCTCCAAGTTATTCATATATATATATATATATATATATATTATTTACCCTTACTGAGAATCTATACTTACCCTATCTGATGATTCCTTTTTAATGATCATGAAAAAAATAATTAGGGTATGATTAAGAAGGTACTAATTTCAAAGATCTTTGTGGGAAACTCTAATGATTATTCAACATATTCCAAGATGTGTATGATGACTCAAATAGCACTAAAATATTATTGTCCACTAGAATGTGATTATGTAATTTATTAATAATTCATCTCACAAGATGTAATATAAATATATGAGAATCATGTGTGGTGATATTTTTCAAAAATGTAATATTTTAGTCATCCATTCGAATAATGGAAGAGAAAATTTTATTTAGATCCCTTGGGATATTTCTAACGATATTTCATGTGATTACAGTAAGGGTTTTTCTAGAGTAAGTAAAATTATTTGAAAAATTACTTGAGTTTTGTTAAATGATATATAAATTGGTATCATATGAATAGGTCTATATTTGGATACTAATAGATGATGAAGATCTTGCATAGATATACCTAGAGGTGAAATCACAGAAATTACCGTATTGAGCTAGACTTGATCGCAGACTGGTGTATGAAAAAGGGCCTTGTTGCACACCATTATTGACACTCCTGGGGGATATGATTTGGGAATTCAATAAATTCATATAAACCATCACAATGTATTTATAATTATCATGATAATTTATAACCTAGGTTATTCTGTGGTTTCATACATTTAAATGAATGTGTCATTATTATTCGTCCGAATTTTTTTTCATAGTAATGTGGTTTTAAAATATGATTAGTTTTTCAAAAACTATATAATTTTGTCTTGGAAAGAGGAATAAACCCAAAGAAACATGGATGACATAGAATGATATGAACAATTTTGTAATAAGAGTGAAAATGGGATGACAATGATATGGACAAGAATTTTGATTATCCCTAATGTATTTTCATAATATATGATTTATAATGTGTAATATAGCCAACTTTAGAACTCACCAATGAAGTGAAGGATAGAGTTTCCTTAGGGATCATCTGTTAGAAAACATTTAATAATAATGATTATTTCAAAAATATGCCATGGATGAGGGATGAATAAAACAATTAAATGTGACCAAGAATATGCATATGTGTGGTGAATAAATACAATGTATAAGTATTTTACGAGGAAAAATGAAATGATTAAATATTGAAATGGATGCTAATATTGGTTTCAATTAGGTATTATCAACATTTTAATGTTTCTGTTTGTGTAATGTATGGGAATTTTGAAAATTATTGTCTTAGTGGTAAATCATAAAAATGTAATCAGAAATTCTATATGAATAGTGTTTTTTACTAATTATTAAGACACGATAAATGATGTAGCTTTCTACCAAGGATTCCGCATAGTTGTTACCTAATGATATGGGCCACAAGGCCTCATGTTCACCTCCCTAGATTTGATAGGTTTCAAAATAGTAGAGATCGCCTAGTGTCTATCCATGGGGATACTTTTCTATCATTACACATCACAATATAGCCCACACCATGACTCCACAAGCCCACCTCCAATAGTTCAGGGGCTGGTGACTAGAACCGAGTAGCCATATCACTAACATGAGAGGCATTAACTATGTAATTGTGCAGATTCACACATATCCAATCCCAAAAATGCAGAAATGTAAAAACCACTAAGGAATAAATGAATGCATACCACTAAACCCAACCAATAGTCTACAACGGAATGTAACGTGTAGAAAATTAACAATGCTAGAATACAAGTCCACCAAAAGAAGGAGTCGACAACTGAAATGTCCAAAATATAAACAAGAATGGTTTTGGGACTACTGCTCAATGTCAAAGGGACATCTCATCCTAAAGGGAAGAGAAAAATGGTTGGTATGGTCCTGGTCCTCCCTGGACCCCGTCAATAGGCCGCTCATCAGCAAAATACATGACACGCGCAGGTAAGTCTCGTGCAGGGGTGAGTATAACAATACTCAGTATGGGACCCCAAAAACCAAAAAATGGTACAAAAAGTAACGGTATAGTCAGCATTACATTGTATATGTCTAAATAAAATATTATAATAGAAAAATCCAAATATACTCGAAACACAAACCCATTGTCTAGAGGTAATCCATAATGACCAACATACCCATGCTATGGATTTATTTCAATATTCCACGAAGCACTCGTCTAGGAGAACTCACTCCATGATCTTGATAGCCTTGATGATTTCTGTCTAAGATATACTATTCATCATGAAGTTTCATGAGAGATATAGATGCAATGATATATCTGAACAGAGAACATATACAGTAATTTAGGGAGAACTCACTCTTATGTCAAAATATCATGATACACAAATGATGATCACTTAAAGGGCTTTTTAATAAACCAAAACTCATCCGGATACAATAGCTAAGTATATGATCAATATATTTTTGGATTGGTCACACTAATACCTGACTCTATCGAGTGAAAAAAACGGATGTATGATCTCACTCAGTGACTCCTAGAGGGAATTTGGATCTATCCACAAATTCATGTAAAATGGATTATACTCTAATGGATGAAAACGATACCAAAACATTAGAGGAACGTGAATAGGGGATCAAACCCAAAAAAACATGTCCAAGGACTGATTGATAAGGGTATCAAGACATGTATAGGAAAGTAAACAGTTTATAGAGGAGTAACACACCATGTCATATGAACCTGGGGGATGCCCAAATTGAACAGTCCATGTTGAAAAGAACTCTTCATTTAGAATGGAAAATAACATCACACACCGTATAAGTTAAAAATCATTCATACCATAATTTATCAAAAATGACATAATGTGTTTTTTGGAAACCAAAGGAATGATTTCATTCAAACTAGTTTATAAAAATTAAACCATGTGTAAAAATGAAATTATCCCATATTCTTGTAAATAATAGAGATGTTTAGAAATACATTTTTAAAAAACAGGGATGTGGATAATTAGTAGGTCCTAGTTGATACTCATGTATAATCAACCTCGGATAATAAAGAGATTGTTAAATTATTCATTATCTTTTAATTTTACATGGTTGAGGGTATGTTAACTACTAGTATAAAAGTTTAATAATTTTTATTAAATTATACAAGAACAATATACATAAATATGATCTTTTATATGATCCTTTAATATTGTTTTGTTAATAATATTTCAGTAGTATCGATGTTTTGAGTGTAAACTGATTTGTTTTCATTTTTTTACGTAATTCAATTTTTTATTTATAGAATGTATTTTATTTATATATATAATGAAATTATATTCATAAACATTATTTTGAGAAAATGTAAATGTTTTTTGAATGGTTACGATGGAAAATTAATCTCATCCCATTCGTGGAGACGGCAATCCGTATGTATGGACGAATAACAATACCATTAAATTGATGATGAAATCATATGTAATTGGATGGTATATCATATATAAACAATAATTAAGATGTTATATTTATTATTTACATCATTTATAATCATTATTATACCCACAAAATTAATGAATTGATGAATAAAAAACTACACAATGACGTAGAGACGGTAAGTCGTACGTACACACATATGGCAAATTTTTCATTCATTGGAAGGATAGAATAATAAATATGGTTGTTTAATATTTATAATAACATAATAATATGTATAAATTACCAGAATTTCTATTTTGGTATGTAAAAAACAAAGAAAAAGGATGTGGAAGATGAAAAAGAACATTGAAAGGGGTGATGAAATTATTACCTCTTCTTCGGGTGCTTCTTTTTGATTTGATCCAAATGGATCTATAGGTAATATTTATGATCCACATTAGGACACTAGGTTTATTAAAGGGTTGTAGGGAATATATTTGGGAAGAGTTTGGCCAATAAAAATTACTTTTGATATGTGATTTTTAGAGAAATGGTTGTACCCTTTTATAAGGGAGGTGAGGGACACTTTCAGAAAAGCCTGATATATTAATTTATTATAGAATCATATTCAGTTTATAATGGCTCCAGAAGAAATTATATTGATTATAAGGTGGTTATGGTTTGAAAACCTCGCACCCAATTGGTTTTAGATAGGATAGGTCACCATATTAACATTATCTTTTAGATTTAACTCTTAGTTAAATAGTTTAACTTTTACCATTTATTCTTGTATTATTGTTATAAATGGTTATTAAAAATTATATAACAATACAAGTGAACCCCAAATGTTTTACTATTTAAATATATAATCATATCTAAGTAATTTTTTCTTAACATTGATTTTTAAAAATATTATATCAATTAATAATATAGTATTTGTTTTAAAAACTCATTTATGTCGATTTTGACACTATTTAGTATTTGGCTTTTGTGAAAGTCATAACAACCTTATTAATTTAAAATAAATTTATTTCATCAACCCTAACATGTCATATTAAAAGGGAAAACAATTTTAATACATTAAAAGTATCATTAAACTAATATTTTAATATTTACAATATCAATTAGTTTAATCATTCAATAATAAGGTAATAAATTTATCATCATTTAATCGTAAATAAATTTAATTATTTAATGTATAAAAACTATAAATAAAGAAAAATTATGTAGGAAATTTTATTAAATTTCTAATGAATATTTATAGTCGAATTTATATTATGTATATCCCTATATTAACAATGATTTAGTTATTTAAATTTGAATTTAACATTTTTAACTCCTCTTTAAATAAAATATAATAAATGTCCTTATCTAATCCAAATGGGCCAAAAGGATCATATTCTATTTATAAGGATTTTTTTGGTCGAAAAACACTTATCAAATAAAATTAGGAAATGTGTTAGGCTAAAAATATTATTATTTTTACATTTAATTACCCTCTTTACTTTTAACTGTGGTAAATATTATTCAAAATTCACTATTCACCACATATTATTTCCATCATAATGAACCAAATTATACATACTGATGTCAACCGTGTCACAAGGATTTTTGAAATTCAATTCACATATGTGGTTAAATTTGGTTTAATGCAAATTTCAAAATGTGCCTAGGAGGTGGGTAAAAGACGTAAAAATGATCAATAAAATTTAATACACATAATTTTATTATAAAATGAATCTAAAGAATTACATTGAACTAATATTTGTATTATGTATCAATTTTGACCTAAAATAAGTTTAAATAATATAAATAATTATTTAAATAAAATGTAGGATTAATAAAATAAATTAGTGTTTTTCACTATTCATCAATATTTTTAATTTTTTCAAAAAAATCCCAACAAACATACCCTACAAAATTGTAGATATTCTAAATCCAAAATTTAAGTCCATTTTTCAAAATAAAATTTATAAAATTTCAGAAAGTGGGCATTACAATTCATATTATCTTCTTTGATTGGTCATGGTGTTTAAAAACTTGAAGTTGAGTATAGCACAAGCTATTACATTATTCAAAGAGAAAAGGTATTGTTAAAGAATGGGGTGTTATATTCTTCCCTCCTTCAAAAAATTTCTTCCTCGAAATTTCTAGAATAATACTGAATGAAAATATACGGGTTATTCTTCATCATATGTTCCTTTGGATCCCATTTTTTCCCTTCTATATTAGGTTTTATCGATAGATATTTTACCAGATGAGTCGTCTTGTTTCTCCGCACTTGTTATCTACTATCAAGAATCTTGATAGGGCCTTCATAAGAAGACAAATTAAGTTCCTGTTCTATTTTATCATAGGTGAGTACATGCATTGGGTCAGGAATGTATTTTTATAATAGTGATACTTGAAACACGTCATTATCTTTATAGAGACTTCGAGGAATTTCCAAAATAGACAGCTATAACTACAGTTCGTTCGTGAATTTTGAATTGTCTGATATACCTGAGACTTAATTTACCCTTCTTTCTGAATCACATAACACCCTTTCATGTAGATACCATTAATAGAACATGATATCCTACTTGAAATTCCAAATCCTTCATTCGGTTATTATCATAACTCTTTTTCCAACACATAGCATCATTGATGTGGGTTTGGATCATATTTACCTTTTCCATTGTTTCCTCAACATGTTCTAAACCTATGTGTTTTCTTTCACCAATATCATCCAAAAAAGTTGTTGTGAAATATCTCTTTCCATATAACTCTTCATATGGTGCCATTTGAATACCTGAATGGAAGCTATTGTTATACAAAAATTCTACCAAAGGTAAATATTGATCCTCTATACCTTAAATACAAGTGAGGAAGTTATCAACATGTCTTATAAAGGTCGAATAATCCATTGTAATTGTCAATCAGTTTGAGGGAGGAAGGTAATTCTTAAAAAGAGGTTAATATCTAGGGCCATCTGAAGAAATTTCTAGAATCTTGATGTAAAATAGGGATTACGATCCGAAACAATCAATCGGGGTACTCCATTAATCCTTACAACAACATTAATATATAGTATTTCTAAACGTTTTAATGGAAAATCATTTATTATAGCAAGAAAATGTGCTGACTTGGTAAGACGATAAACAATAACCCATATTGCACCATTCCTTCTATGGGTTATTGGTAACCGCATTAAAATTTCCATTGTAATATCATCCCATCTATACTCAGGAATGGTTAGAGGTTTAATGGCTCTTCTATGATGTTGTCTTCCAGCCGTCACCTTTTTACAGACCATACATCTTGACACATCATCAGTAATATCCCTCATCATGTTGTCCCAAAAGAAATTTTCCTTCATATGTTTATACATATTAGTGGTAGTAGGGTGTATTAAGAAAATAGAGCAATGGGAATCTTCCAACAATCCACTTTTTAGATAAGGTATGATAGGAACAAAATATCTATTCCCAAATATCAAAAAAATTTATTCATATATAATGTAAATCAATAACCTATAATTCACAACCATAATTTGTTTTGAAACTCCGCTTCATATGTCTGAGAACATCTTATACTTACATGTAAATATGGTAAGGTAACCATTTCAAAAATTATTGATATTTCAAATTCCATGATTATTACCATATCCATATTTACTATATCTATGAAAATATGATCCCTTTAAACTCCCATATTGTTCAAAAATCCATGATCCTTTATGATCAAGGAATCTTCCACCTTATTTTCATTCCATAGGTGGTAGTGTATAGTGTGATCATAATCTTTTAGTAGTTCAACAAATCTTCTTTTCCTCAAGTGGAGTTCTTTATGTGAGAATATATATTTAAAACTCTTGTTATTAGTATATATCTCACATTTGTTATTATAGATATAGTTTCTATATATCTTCAAAGAAAATATTACAGTTTCTAACAAAATATCTTGACTCAGATAGGTTTGTTCATTAATTTTTAGCTATTTTGATGCACTGGTTATAACTCTATAATTATACATAAGGACACAACCAAGTCATTTCTTTGAAGCATCACTTTAAAAAACAAACCCATCATTCATCGATTGAAGAGTAAAGATAAGGGAATTGACTAATATTTTCCTCATTTATTGAAAAAATTCTTCACACACTTTTGTCAAAACCAATTTAACCCCTTTATGTGTGAGCTTGGTTAATGTTATAGCCAATCAATAAAAATTATGGATGAAACATCGATAATAACCTACCAAACCAACACAACTACATACCTTAGTAATACTCATCGGTGTATGCCAATTATTAATTACTCATTCCATTTATGGATGAATATAAATTCCTTATTTAGAGACAATATGGACAATAAAAGAAATCACATGAATCCATAATTTCAACTTTATGAACATCTCATATAATTCATTTCTTCTAAAAGACTTCAGAATTGTGCGTATATGATTTTCATGATCTTCGATTCTTTTGGAGTATACAATGATATCATCAATATTTACCAATACAAAGTCATCAATATATTCCCTGAAAACACTATTCATTAGATCCATGATGAAAGCAGGTGCATTAGTTAGTTAAAAACGCATTACTGTAAACACTTAATACCCATACCTAGTACAAAATATTATATTCAGAATGTCTTACCTCTTCCCACATAACTGGTGATAACCTGATCGAAGTCCAATCATTGAAAAATATTGAACTCCCTTTAGTCGATCAAATGAATCACCTATAGGAGGTAAGGGATACTTGTTCATTATTGTTATAACATTAATCTTTTTATAGTCAATGCACAACATCAAAGATCCATCTTTCTATTAAATTAATTAACATGGGTTCTCCATAGAGAAACACTAGGGAGAATAAATACTTTATTAATCAATTCTTGAATTTATTTCTTTAGATCCACTAATTCCACAGTGTCAATTCTATAAGGGGTTTTGGTTGTGGGCCTTGATCTATGAATTAAATCAATGGATAATTCAATTTATCATTCTAGTTGATGTCGAGGTAAGTTCTTTGGAAACATGTCAAAATATTATTGCAAAATTGGTACGTCCCATAGTTGAACATTCATCTCCTAACCAATGTTTATTTCATTCTCTTATTACTCAATAATTAAGTATAGTATATCTATTAGGGGTGGATCTAGATGATAATTAGATGGTGACTTCTCTATTCTAATGAAAAGGTACTTCTTATCATCATCAAAAACGGTAACCTCCTTCTTCTTAAAAATATTTTTTGAACCATAGTCCTAAAGCCAATAAACAAGGCGGATTATATCAAATTCAGTCATGGGTGTGATGATGAGATCAGAAAATAAAGCAAGTTTATAATCCCAAATAAGAAATAAATCACAAAACATTATTGTAGTCATACCCATTGGAGTTTTTACCAACAACTCCCTAGTTAAATAAAATTGGAAATATCTGCTTTTTTAAAAAACTAAGAAGATATGAAACAATGTGATGATCTAGAAATAAATAAAGCATTGGATAAATTTGAGGAAACAATTAAATTACATGCCACCATGTAATTCATAGATTCATCCTCGCCAGTAGTGATCGCATAATCTTAGCCATTCCACTTAGTCTTTTCTGTAGTATTTTTCCTTGGTTCTTAGGACATTAGTGTGCATAATTCACCATTTATCTAATATTGTATAATTCAACATTGACAGCCTCTTCTTTCACTTAAATAATAATACTGAACTAAGAGAAATATCTAAACAACAAATCTGAATAATTAGTTGATTAAATTTTGATTATGATAATGATATCATGAGGGTATAAAAATTACCAAAGTAAATGTTAAATATCAAGCATATACCACATTAAAAAATTAAACGAGAAGGGGGTATAACTATCGTTAGCATTATGAACATAGCCCTGGTCATATTCTACTATACATATTCATTGGACTAGAATTAAAGCATTGAAATTTTATTTTCTGTTTTTAATTACCTAAAATCATGAAATACTCTTAGGTACCAATGGTGGATAATGGATGGTTTGATATATACTCAATAGGCCACCACCAAAAGTGTCTAAATCAAACAATTTATTTAAAAAAAATATAAGAACCATATTCCAAAAAATTAATGACATAATGAAACACATAATTAAGAAATAACAGAAAGGGTTCCACTTGAAGAACCCAGCAAGTCACAGGTGACATTAGCCTATGTGGATTTATTTGTACTGAGGTAATATACATAAGTTTGAACTTATAGAAAGTGTTTTTATGTAAAAAATTAAATGGTTGGAACATCCCAATGCATGTGATTTTCCATGGAGGGTTTTTACTAGGATTTCTAATACCATATTCATAATATTTGTATTTATTTATCATCTTTATTTTTTATAAAAAAGAAGTCTCTACCATTAAATGGTTATCCCATTATAATATCATATATAACTCTAGGGGAACCATGTATATCTGATATTGGAGAGTCTTTCCTAAGTGAACCATGAATGAGATCCCAAGTATCACTCTAGGAATGGTGTAATGGTGACAAGAGTGAAAAACATAATATATCCCTAGTAGCACATGCATTGGAATGATTCCCTCTCATATAAGAGTACAACCATCACACCACTGAGACTGTCCCCTAGGTTACCCCATGGGACCCATTGTAATTCATTTAGAAGTTAGATGGAAGCTACATGGAGATCCTACACTTGGATTATCTTGTGTTCTCCACAGTATATTAACAATTTCATTACAATGTAATAGTAAGGATGACCCATCAAAGGGGTACATAAGTTAGAACACCTATAATATCCATCATCACTAAGTAAGAGGCATGATTTTTATATAAAGGTCATACAATTAACAATGAGAATATTTCTAACATTGTTAAAAATTACTCATTTCAGTAATAAAACAATTTCAGGGTCAAAGTATAATGCGTAAAGGAATAAAAATTATCTTCATTCCATTTATTATGTTGATTAATTCATTACTAAAACACCACATATTGGTATTTGAGTTAATTAATAGAGAATGGAAAATAGTACTCCAATTTTGAACACATATATTTGGGTGGAATACATCAATGGAATCATCCCAAAGGTTTGATATACCTCATATTAATGTCTAACTAGGCATGATTAAGAATTCAATTTAATTTATTTAATCATTTTGAGGGGTCACTGAAGGGTTAAAACAAGCATATAATGGAAGAAGATATTGATTAAAATGAATCAATGGAATATAATATAGAATATAAAAATTTGGTTTGTAGCCATACCTAATCTACTATCGGCCTTTTTTAGAGATAAAATGATAGTTATCTGAGAAATTTCATCTCTTAAAAAATGTAGAAATTGAGTTCACACAAAAATAATATAATGGAGTTTTTATGAAAATAATAATATAAGGGAGAAGAGTATAGATATTTACATAATCATTCAGTGATTATGATAATGAAGTATTTGAATACAATATGATATAATAATTAAAACCCCTAAGGAGATGATAAGGGAGGCTCTTGGGAAGTTATTTCTAGAGAAGAAGAAAGGAGAAGAGTTCTAGGGTGTTAAAACATTTATACGTAAATCCATCATTATCACCACAGTAATCAAGATTCATTTCTTGGCAACATGGTTTTCTAAATAGTGTTCCAACCATGAACCCAATTAAATGTAATGGGGAACCATGAATGGGTAAGGTGAACTGGTTAGGTGCATAGTTAGGACAATCATGGGAAGCTCATGAGAAAAATCTCAACAAATATTACAAGGAAATATTCAAATCCATGTGGGCCTATATGAATGGTTTTAGAGAAACATTTAGAACCCTTTTTTTCCATTATCTCAAAATTCATGGTTAGAGAATCATTGGGGGAAAGTTGGAATAGTTTCTCTTAAATGTGTGACCTATTTTTTTCTTCTAAAAAGTGGTCTTTGAGATTAACAAACCCCACGAACCCACAGTGACCTCCATGACTCTATTATAAAACAATAAAATGGGAAAATATGAATGAAAGATAAAAATATTTTATATACCATTTAGAATTTATATGATGTTACATCCCCTCCCTCTTTAGGACAACTCGTCCATGAGTTTTTCATTTTAGGAAGGTTAAAATTCTTCTGAGAAATATTGTGGAAACAATGAATGTACATATTCAATATTCTTCCAGGACATTTCTTGTATGTGTTCATGTCGTAATATCACCTTGATGAGAGGAATTGACCTTCCTTAGAGATAATATCTACTTCAATCAACGATACATATCAGATTTACTTAAACGGAAACATCCAATACCATATCGATATCCTCAGGGTGAGTTGAATGAGATGGTTAAGGATGAAAAAAATGATGAAATTATATGTCGGTGAAATCATTTATGGAACATTATCTCTAAGGTAGCTACAATATATGGGCTATATGATGGAATCTCTCCTCCTTCTCAAAATGATATATGTATAAATTTGAATGATTTTCCTATACATGAATTCATATATAACCCAACTAGGGTTATTTCCAATGAAAGGCTCAATGTCCCACCATGAGCACTAGATGTCTAGGATGATGATCAGTATCATACTTATTTATGGACTGAGATGTATTTATATAATTTTAATTAGTTGGAATTTATTGGGTGTCTCTTTAATATGTTGATGACCTAATAGATCTTTATCAACTACCATTATCCATCATGTTGGTAAATGAAATAGCCTATCCGAAATGATACATATAGATCCATATGAATAGTTTCATAAATGTTTTTTCTATAGGAAAACTAAAAACTATGTATTTTATTTTCCCATGAACCTCCAATATAAAGGATAAATGTCTGAAGCATTTATTATAACAATAGAATCATTCACACAGACCACCATCGTGTTGAGGGTGATATAATGTACTCAATAAAACATGTTATCCCAGTTGTATATGAATGCTTTCTAGAATTTTGAGGTAAAATTAGTATCTTGTTTAGATATAATTTAATGGGGAACACAAATATGGCACCTGATCTCCAATATGAAAATCCGCCCATGCCCATCAACTATGATGGTCTCCCAGACAAATAGAATGTTGGAATCCTTGGTCAACCTTTCTATATTCACACATAACTCATCACTTCCATGAGGATATCTTGACAATCCAATAAATATACATAGTGGATTTGTTCCATTAAAACTTAGTATTGGATAGAAGTTTGAGGAGCCCAAATGGCTGCCAATGTTCTGATTTTACCTGATAATAGGTGTAATACATTATGATGAAGCCTACAATCTAAAAATTCCTTCCTTACCACCAATAATAATGATGACTGTATTGGAACATCTTGGTAATACTAGGATGAACTATCTAGATAGTGACCTGAGAATCCCTCAGCATCACCTCCCATATATCAGAAGGCTCCCACATATTCCCATCGAAGAGAAATGCCTAATTATAATTAAAAATCCAAATAGGAGACATGTTCATACATGTGAACATCTCCCTTATATCTCGGGAACAAGAATTAGATAAGTTCCTCATTAATACCTTTGTAAATATGAGATACTTTATCTTCCAAGGCTTCTAAATCAAGTCGATTATGCTTCTCCTAAACATATAGGGGAATATTAAAAAAAGGTGCCATCAACTACAAAGAACTACTTGCTTTTAAGAGGGAATATTTTTTAATTTTATATATCATTACATTATCTACAAGATTTCCATATCATAGTTTGTAATTAGTCTCAGTGTAAAACAATTGCAGGAATTCAAGACACATGTGATATTTTATGTTCAAGTCTCACTATGTTGAGATATATTTGATACTTTTATTGTCTATGTAGAAAATTAGCCGCTCACACAGAAAGTTTTTACTAAAAAAAGGTGTGATCCCCAACTCCCAGAATTTGTTTAGGATTAGGGTAATTCTACTCATTAGGTCCATACTGGCATGCCAAGTCATCCATAACCTAATACCCCCGCATCACAACTACTCTTATAAAAATACCTAAAGTGTTGCAGTATATTGTATAACATTTACATGAATCTATTATAATCAAGATCGGTTCGAAAAAATGTTATAAAATTAGATTCTAGAATGATATTAATTATGATTCATAGAAAAATAAATTCACACCCTTCATTTCTAGGGCTGTTAAGGGTCAACAATGTGGAACAATTCCCAAATGAATCTCCTATAATAGCCAGGTGGACCAAATAAACAGCATATGTAAATCACATTCTTATGATTCTCTTAAGAAACCATAGTTCTCACATTTTTTATGTTAATATATAAACCAAGACCTGAAATAATATTACCACATAATTGAACCATACTAATACAAAAAAATTGCATTTACTACATTTTTAAAACGAATGCTTCTATCTCTATGCATTAAACATAAACTCAAGACAGTAGGCATGGTCAAGTCTAATTCATGAATTAAAATATCTATAATATAAAAATATCAACTCAAATGAATGTAAGAACACATGGAAAACATGATTCATCAATGCTATAATTATCATCTTCACATTCATAAGACCAAAGAGAATATTTAGCTAATCATATAAGTCTCACCTTCATTGGAACATTGAATGTTTAATGTCTGATGGAATCACATTCACCTAATGGTACCTAGATGAAAAATAAATGTGGAATATGAATTTTTGTCCTCATAAATATTCGAAGAGGTCATATATATGAGGAAATAGATATAATTTCTTCACTATAAGCCTTTTAAATATGCAAGAATTAAGACACATTCTAAGGTTATGGTTTTCCTTCATGGTTATAAGGACAGGTGAACCCCATTGATATGTGATGTACTAGAAATGTTTGTCCCTCTACGTAATACAAATACATCTTTTGTTTCTATATATATATGATCCATCCTTTACGGAGGAATGAAAACCTGTCCCACACCTGTCACTATCTTGATGGTGAACTCGACCTCACTCTTAGGTGGTAAATTAACGAAATTAATGGGGAATAAGTCCAGGAAAGGATCAATAATTATAGGAAAATCCATTAGTTGTATTCAATAATTTCACATAAATATATTTCACAACTCATCTATCACCCTACATATCCCTTGATCCCCAACTCTATCTCATCTGGTATGATTATCCCTCCAGCCTTTATAGTTATACACATTTCCCTTAGGTGATGTAAAGGACACCCTCCAGTGAGAAAAATAAACCAAGGAGTAATATAGAGGAGTATAATATATATTGATACTGACACCATTGTTTTCCATATTGAGTATAAAGAGATTTCATTAGAATGGGTGCCAATATATGTCAAGGGGTACTCCTTAGACTGGAATATTCCCTCTTATCAGACCCACGTGGTGTATCGAGAGAAGTAACAACATAGAATTACTATATTGTGTGGCCCAAAATTTCGAAAATAGTAGATAATATATAATGGTGTTTGATGCACATGTACCAAATTGGGAAGAAACTAATGTAATGGATACTTGAATAGTACCTATATGCATATATGGACCAATACTTTTCTCCTTAGATGTAGGCTTTAAATCATAGATATATCCTGAACGGTTTCCCTTCGATACTACATTACATGAATGTACAGGTCCTTTATACAAATAGAGAAACTATAGTGAATGTATAACATATCCTCGACCACCTCCTAAACCTTTTTTATATATAGATGTGTAATTAGAAACCTGACATAGAGCCTCTAATCTATTACCTAAATGAGTTGTTGGATTAGATCCCCTTTCATTGGGTACTATTGGAATACATTGGAAGAATAATAGGAGGTAACCCATCCTACAATAGTCTAGGAACTTAATTAGGTTCCCCATACACTAATGTTTCATATGTCCTAGCCTACCACACTGTTCACACCCCACAGAGATATCAGTGTGAGCCAAATCGCAGATACAACAACTACATGGACCCTTTAATTGATGTTTCTTATTATTGGTCCAAACACTTATGTGACTGCAAGATAAAATTAATTGTATATCATTTTTTGATTCCCAAAGAATCTTCTTAGTAATGAGGGACTAATTCACAATCTAAAAAATATCGCTCAAATGGAAAATTTTTATCTTTAACCAGATGGGATAAGAAATCTCATCCATGAATTTTCTATCACAAGTAAATTAAACACTGATCATGGTTAGAGAAAAATGATAAAATTTGATGAGGTGATTTGATTACTCCATCACTAACATGTGACATTAATAAAGGAGCATGAATTCTTGTAAATAGAATGTTCATATGTTTTGTGGAAATAATTAGTAAAAAATGTCTATCTAAAATTCTGCCCATACCATTGCCTGATATATACATACATGAGTAAGGGTATCCAAACAATTCCTAAGGGAGTCACATAACACGTATGTAGTGATCTTGACACTCTGATCTAGATTTGTATCTACTTTTTCAAAAATTGTAAATATTGACTCTCTATGATTTTGTAGCCTAATGACATATATATTAGAGAATGTGGGAAGTCTCTACATCTATAATCAACTGGTTAAATCTACCTTGGTAGTGGAAGATTGAGGGTAACCCTTTAATAACTTCTTGAAATATAAAAAGCTATCATAGAACTAAGTAGTGACACCATGGGGATGATCTACTGGAGGTTACTCATGTGGAACCATATGAGGCATCACTATTGGATTAGAGATCACCACATAATGAGTTTTCTCTTCTTAACTCCCTTGGTTTATGACATTAGGACCTCAATGTATCATTTTTCTACAATTTCCGATAACACTCCTTAGATAAGATTGCAACATATTAGAAAATTGATAACATAAAAGTCATTCATGAATAAATTCTATAATGATTCACACTCATCTTCCTGCTCCTAATGCTAGTTTTATGTGACAAACAATGTTCACAAAGAGATCATATGAGACTAATTATACTAATAACTATTAATTCATATCAATGTCAATGTGACGTATTACACATATAAGATTATCAATTGGTTCAATATATTATTCTTATTTTAAATTCATACTTATTTTTTAATTTAAGTATCATTAAAAGGTTCAAATTATATGGATTACCATTTCCATGTTAAAAGGACCCACAAACAATATAAATTAGAATGTGTAATCCATATAATCCTAACCATAATATGTTCTAGCCCGTAGGACTGATGTTCGGTGGCTCAACATTCCATAATTAGTTGTTTATGGCCCCTTCTTTAACCTATGTTTGAAAACACTATTATATTAAGGCAAAAGAATTAATTGAAAAATGTGTGTTATCAATGAATCAAGTAATGTTATAACAATTCCATATATAATTATAAATTCTCAAATAATATGAAACAAAAAATGCACATAGAATGTATATATGGTTTTGAATAATAAATAGTTTTTTAGACTCATGGTGCCTAGTATAATGCATTATTTTTATTATTCGGTAATATAAACTGTATAGGGTAAGAAACACATAATATTAATAATTTTATCAATAATAATTACGTCAACAATAAGGTACATAATAAAACTTTTAAATCCATGATCATGTTATAAGAGAAACGAAATGTAATATTTACGCTTCACAAATAATTTATGTCTCCCCATCATGTGGGTTATCTACTCCGAGGAACAAGATCATTAACAAATTATAATATTCTAATATACTTGGTAATAAAAAAATAGTAATTCCAAAGGAATAAAATAACCTCTAATAGAACATTTTATCATCCCATCGCATTTTTCAATTAGCACTACCCCAAGACAATAGGACACAATACATTAACCATGCCTGCTAGTTTGCTAGAATATGTCAAACAACTATGAAGGATTATGGTGTGCGTATGTGATACTATGACCTCAATGATAAGAATACATCACAATGTTATATACGAAATAGGGAACATCAAAATAACACATTATAATGACTGAACAAGTAGCTCATTGTAGAGGTAGCTTTAATGACTAGAAGATAAAAGAAAAATAATAATAATGAACCCATAACCCAAACAAAAAGATTAAGGAGAATAAATTACAGGCAAAAAATAATATATGAATTCATGCATCCATTTAAATAAATAAAAATAACGTCATATAGAGGATCATGAATATACTACATGATACAAAAATACTTTAAAAAGGACTATACATCTACTTCTTACATCGTGAGTATAGGCTCAGTCTTATGATACCATGCCCAACACTATAACTATAAATATACTATCGAATGCTAGTGGATTCCCATTATCTATAACTAAATTAATGTAATATAAATGAGTACAAAAGGTGGCCCGTGTGGGGGGTAAGTAATAATCAGTAGGCAACCACCAACGATGTATAGAGGAAACCATTTCCTGTAAAATAATTAGAGATTCACAAAAATAATGTTCGAATGTAGGGAAACAATTCAAAAACAAAAACCAAAATGGGTTAACATTTTCAAACCCACATAGTCCATGCCTACTTCATCCTATAATAGATCACTCGGAACTAAGGTAATCCGAATATGACTGCAAATATGGTAACAACTGCTAATTAAATATTAAAAGGGGATACTTTCCCCAAGCAAGTGATTTGTCTTTTCAATTTCCATTGAGGAGATCCAAGACCATGTTAATAATTTTTTAATTTAATTATAGAACATATAAGTTATTAAGAAGAACCATGAGCCTATTCAATGGGACAGAAATGGAATACTACGTAATGTTATATGGGTCCTTGTATGTCCAATGAAATGGTGCTTCATCCAAGGGAACCCATTAATGAGATCTCAAGTGTCACACTTGACCTAGTGTGAAGATAATAAGTGGTATTAAATGATTCTTTCCACAATATCACACATAGGATCCCAAATGTCTCTTAGGGAATGGTTAAATCATCAAGCTGCTAAACCCTTCTATAGGGAATCCTCTAGGGAAATAGTGTAAGTTGTTTGGAGGTAAAATTGAAACTACCGAACGATACCATCAAAAGATTATCTAGTGTCTTCCTTCTCATAATAAAATTTTCATTACACACTAATAATAAGGAACACTGGACAATAAAAGTGTTCAATAAGTCAGAACCTCTTTTATCACACTCAATACTAAGAAAAATTCATTGGCTGCCAAGGTCTTTCAATTTACAAGGAAAACATTTAGAACATGATTGATATGTTTTCAATGAATTTAATAATGAAAAAAATGTGTGCCCAATGTGTAATTCATAAGAACATAATAATTTATCTTAATTCTATTTTTTATGTCTACTAATTCAATTATGTGATGGCCCTCAAAATATGTTTTACAAAATTTAATACCAAAGGTGAAAATATCCCTCAATGGTCGATCACACAGTAATTGGTGTAGAATACATAAAGGTGATTAACCTGAATATTTGATTCTCCACTTTATAGGGTCTCAATGGTCATGATTAATGAATTTTATATAAACTATTTTACCAATACGAAGCTTCAATTGAACGGTTTGGTGTGTGTCACAATATCATGTGCTATAGAATTTGTTGAAACATGGGGAAGGAAGATAAACCATAGTACTTTCGTTCATAGTTCTTCCCTCATCAAGAATAAAATTTTTAATCAATCTATAATTGTATTTATCATTGAAATATTCTAATACCATGAAAATGGGGAAAATGAGGTCGCACATAAATACAACAATATAGAAAAAAATAGAAACAAAGAATTGAAGGGAGTGGAGTGTAGAGATTACCTCATTATTATTAGTTCTTCTAACGATGATGTATTTGGAGATCGCATGATGTTGGGATCAAAATCCCTAAGGATGAGATATGGGAGGCTCCTGAGAAGCTGTCAGTAGAGAATAATAGATTAGGATAAGTGTTTTTGGGTCATAACACATTTTGGGGGAAATAATTGATTTTTTATTTAATTACTATGATATATGGTTTGGCTACACGGTTGACACAACCATGGAATAACCATGAACCTAGTTCTACTCGATGGGGCTCCTCACATAGGCTAAGAACACGGTTGTGATGACTATAAATAGCCCATGAAAAGAATAACATTATTATATTTTATAAATTTTTCATGGGAATGAGGTCCCCCAAAAACAGTTTCAGGCGAACAAAACATATCCCTAGTCCCCACTATTTCAAGAAGCATGGATGGAGAAACCATGTGGGCCAGGTAGCAAAAAATATTATAAGCACACATCCCATTGTATTATTATAGATACTGGGGTGTAGGGATTTCAAAAATCACCAAACACCCAAGAGTCATACACCACTCCATTAGGAAACAATACAAGGTACACCATAAAAAATTTAATAGAAAAAATGTCTCATTCCTTTGAGATAATATGATAAGTTACAAAAAAAAACAAATGATAGGTAAGTGTTATTATAATATTATTTTTCATAACCTTGATTAAATTTTTGTTGATCAATGTCAAGACATGATTATTATTTTCAATTTTATTAATTGGGTATTAATGAATAATATGATTAATTATAGTAATAGTTTTTAAATTATGTGGTATTATTTATTTTTTTATGAATTAGAATTAATTAATTATGTTATATGAATCCCTATGTATACTCTATTCATAAATGATTAGAAAAAATATATTGAATGGTTTTGATAACCTAGAAATGTGATTTAATAGAAATGATAATTTTTTATTAATAGAATATAACCATTAATATGTTATGGATGTAGAGATATTGTTGTTGTGATAATGACATGTTGGATTTATATAATTAAATGTCATAGTAATGAATACCATATAATTGATCAATTATTTATTGATAAAGTGTTTCATTATATCAATTAATAAGGCTAGAACATTTTTTTTATTTTTGGAATACATTACATAATCTATTTTTTTATGAAATGATGATGCATTCATACTTTCAATAAGCTTTTATTGAAATTCAGTTTCTTACTATGTTTCAAGAGAATACATGATGAAGGTATTCACATGTTTATTATATGAAAATAATGATACAATTTATAGTATAATAGAAATTATGATTAGTTCAAATTTTATATTTAGTGACCCTACTTCTAATTTTATGCAGTTAAATATTTCATAAGATTCATTAGTTTAACCATTTATAAAGTGTTTTGCATTATACTTTTAATGGGCGGTATAGAGATTACTGTATTATTTCATCACGAGAATATTTATGCATATTAGATAATAAAGAACGACTCGATGCATGGTGCTCCATATCCATTCACTAAGGATAACTCCAATGTGGATAGTAGATCTGACACCTTTTATAGAAACTACGAACTAGATCTCCTACTATGAGTATCTGCCACCACATTTGCCTTCCTATGACTATATACAATTTTAATGTCAGATTTCTGAAGGTACTCCTGAGATTGCCTCTTTTTCAATTTAATATCTTTTTGATAAAACATATACTTGAGACTATTTTGATCATATTAAATGATAAATCACATTCCCATCAGATAGTGTCACCATATAATTAACAAAAAGACCACCAATATTAACTCAAGATCATCAGTTGCATAATTCTTCTCATGTGGTCTCAATTAGAATAGACCATAGGAAATCCCTCACTACCTCTTCATAAGGTCTAAACAATGTGTGGTTCCTTATTCATCATATAACAATATATTCTTGACAACATCCATTAGAATCCTCAAGATTTTTTTACTCATCAAAATCTAACTCAACAGGTGAAATCCCTGCTGGAACATCTATGCCCACATGAAAGGCTGCCCATTCTGAGTAAACGTTGTCATTGGTGGTGGTATCATGGATAATTCATGTATGAATCATCAATAATATCCTAATATAATTAGGAATCTCCTCACCTATGTCAAGTTATTAGGTGGATCCCATAATAACATTGCCTCAACCATGGACAGGTCCACTGCAACTCAACCTGATGAAATAACATGTCCAATAATGTGGATTGTATGAATCAAAATTTTGATCCTCCAGAGTTTCCCATAAATATAGTGATCACAGAAAATGTCCAAAACTATCCTTAAGTGTCTAGTGTGACCATCCTCAAATGTTGACAACCCAAGGATACCATCTATGAATACTACCATAATCGGCCTATGTAAGGATGAATGACGTGGTACATGAGTAAATTGAGCACTAATGTCATGTTCTTCACACAAAATGAAACCATCAATTACTCATAGTGACTATAAAAATATTAGAAGGTATTCATTGATATATCCTCATCCCATACTTGTTTCTCGGGATATCCTGATCTAAATTCATCTTTCTAGAACCATCATGTTTCATTAAATTGATCGAAAAGATAATCCATCCTTGATAGTGGATGATTATTCGTTACTGTCATATGGTTCAAGCATCATAAGTCCAAACACAACCTCAAACTCTCTTCTTCCTTTTTTGAAAACAAAAATGGGGCTTCATGGGTCTCATGAATCTCTTCTTCTGCATCTACTCTAATTACACCCTTAGTTCACGAAGTTCTGTAGGATATATCTGATATTCTTTTCCCGAAATTGGTGCCATCTCGGGGTGTAAATCAAAGTATAATTCTATCTCATGATGGGGATTTCATCATTGAACACATTAATGATATATTTTCCCATAATCCACCACCACAATATGGAACATGATGCTCATAATATCTTCTACACCGAGTGTCAGTATATCAGTCTGATGAATAATCAGCTGCACTCCCCAATGCATAATTCCATCACTTGTTTTCTGGGTTTCAATTTCATTAGAAAATTTAATCATTGATTTATCACAATGGAAACAACACAAAATTTTCCTAAAATAGTAAATATGGGAACAAATGTGGATAACCAATCAGCAACATGAATTATGATGTACGGACTCAAAACTACCACCAAAGGGTTCCAACTGAAAGTCACTCCTCCATGGGTCAAGTCACACTGTAACCATAAGTATGTGATTACATGGTCATCAAACATAGGTTCCTCTATGAGTAATAATTGAGTCTATGGTTTAACAATAATATATAGATCTTAAACTGTATTTATGGAATGAAAGGAATTAACAGAACTAGAGTCTATTAGTACTGAATCATCTATAATAAATTCACATATCATGCCTCTAATCAATCATGGATCCCCAGGGTCATATTCCTAGACCACATAATTTTGTCCCATCACCTTACCTAAAACTCCTTGTGTCTGGTTTTGACCAATTGGGGGTGGTGGTGGTTGCAGGTTGAAACATTGAACACCACTTGCTTCTCTCCCAGGAGCTTATCAACATTGGATTCCATGAAGATATTTACACTACTATAATTGTATCTTCCATGGTGGTCACCACATAGTCTCCATATTAGTAATAATACTGCTATGAAAATCTCGAGCAAGATGTCCCATGTAATCAAATGAATATTACTACCTCTCTTGTTGTAACTCCCTGACCACAGAATCCCGAACTCAGAGCATTATTACATAACATTGGTATGATGAGAAGGGATCAAATCAAGAAAGACCGAGCAGTTTAGATGTCTTGGAAAATAAATTACATTTATGAAAGTTACATGACAAATTAGAAAATAAAACACAACATAAATGATCGTTTGAGAATTCCATTAATCCCATATCTTAACCCTGCTTATCAATCATAATACACTTCTTGTAATCTTGGGAATATAAATATTAAAAAAGGGGTGAGCTCAAATGCTCTGTAAAGATAATAATATAGAAGAATCATTTAGTAATAATCAAAAACACTTAAGGCAAGGTATAAAACTAAATAAAAATCCTTTTAGACATAAATATCAGCAAAATATGGAAAAGATAAATCACATAATGAAATTTAAATATTCAAATGGACATTATACATGTCGAATTATCACATGTAATATCAATATCTAATTTCATATTGATGGAATGCATATTGTCAGACTTCATAACAACATAGTCAAGGCCTTGTTCCAAGACACTAGTTTGTCTCATTAAACATACCAATGCACAAGGAGCTATAGAGGGCTCCACCCGTCCTATACTATGTCCAATACATTCCTTATTGAAAATGGTTTAAACTTAATATAAAAATTCGTATTATAACTAGAATAAGAAATGTCAATACTTTATCCATAAACTATGAATGGTATAGAAACAACACTTCTATAGTCAAAAATATCACAAAACCTTCAATAAAATATGGATGATTTGTGTGGTATTAAATTAACCTCGATCGGGAATAATATCTTATAAATGATGTTGACATTGTTGAAAAAGATCATTAAAAATATTTGATATAAATATTCCATTTTCATGAAAGCATTTAAAATTCACATAATTTATCAATGAAGTCATTTAAAATATAGTTTTGAATAAAATTTCTCCATACAACATAGAATATTTTAAAAGGAATTGAAATTTTAAAAAATTCATGTTCATATAAATAAATATTTAAATCTATTTTGAAAACATGGATATTAATGAGAAAAGATTTGAGAAATTAAACATTAAAACATTTAAAATGATGTTTTAGTAAAAATTTCAATTAAAAATTCCATTTGAAAACACTTTTATGAAACGTAGACATAGATAATAAATATTTCCTAGAAGATACTTACGTAAAAACGACTTCGGATAATAAAGTGATTGTGGAATTAACCCTTACCTCGCACTTTCCATTGGTTGAGGGTATGTTTAACCTCTTATATAATGACAATTATAAGTTATTAAATTATACAAGAACCATATTCATATTTATTATATCATAAGTCATTCAATTATGACTTTATGCTACCAATTTAATAATGATTCACATGTTAAAATAACATTTCAGGTAATAATTGATTTTTAATTGTACCTGTTTTAACTTGTTATTTTTGATCATATCATTTAGATCATGATTTACACACATCCAGAATATAACACATGATTTCTTTATCATTTATATTTAGATTATAAATATGTATTGTAGATATATATATGAAATGGAAAACACCATTTATAGAGATGTTTGGACATATGAATTAATGGACGTTGTTTCTGTTTTCATATCATAATGAATGGAAGTAAGTGAAAAAGATATATGTCAGTACATACATAAATATATTAATATATCTATATTAAGTAGATTTATTATGTCATTTATTACATGCGTATTAATTATATATAATATTATAATCATCGCTGAATGGTGAATGTGGAAATAAACACATCATGTCGTGGAAACTGTAAGTTGTACAAACACACGAATGAGGATATAATTTCTTTAATGATTAACAGGAGTAGAATTAGATGGTATATTAATGTAAAGAGAAATTATAATGTTATTTATATTATTTATAAACATATTACTCATCATTATATCGTTCCAAATAATATAGTTTTGAATAACAAAATAAATCATAACATGGAGACGGTAAGCCATACGTACGCACGCATGGTGACATTATAATTCATTGGATGGATAAAATAATAAAGATGTTGGTAACATATTTATAATAACATCACAGTATGTATAAGGTACTGAAGATATTATTTTGGTATGGAAACAACAATGAAAGAGGCAGTGGAAGATGAAAAGAACATGAAAGTGGGTGGCGAAATTATTACCTCTTTTTCGGGTGATTCATTTTTAGTTGATTAAAAGGGATCCTCGGGATGGCTTTCTGATCAAAGTATGAACTCTAAGATGATTTGAGGTTTTATGTAAGGATATTTGGGTAGGTTTTGTCCAAGTTAAATGGCATTGATGGTGTGATCTTGAGGGAAGGGGAAGTTTACTTTTATTAGAGGGGTTAAGGGTCACTTTAAAAAATATTAAACGATTAATATATTATACAATAATAATCTGTTTTTTATGGCCCAAATGTATTTATTTCGAGACTTAGTTGGTTATGGTTCTAAATCCTCACAAAAAAAATAGTTTTTTGACATGTTTAGGCAACCAATATATCCTTATATTTAAGATTTATATATTAGTTAAATAGTTTCAATTTTAACGTGTCTTCTTGTATTCTTACACATTATGGGTTATAAACTTACTCTAAACAAAAAAAAAGAACATCAAACAGGGCATTAATGAAATATTTAAAATTAATTAATCCCATTGGATGAACAATAAATTTTTAAAAATATTTTATAATTTAATAATATAATATTTCATTAAAAAGACATTTATGTCAATTTTGACACTATTTAGTTTTTGGTTTTTTGAAAGTCATCACAACGTGATTAGATCAATCAATATACCTTAAATAAACCCAAAAATTTCATATTCACCTCTAAAATTCGTTGATTTCATAAAATCATTGAAATTATATTTATTTTGAACTTTATAATACTATTTATTTGATTCTATCATTAATAAGTTAATTACTACACCATCATTCTATCATAAATAAATTAAATTATTTAACATCTAAAAATTATATATAAAAAACTATGATGTAGAAATTTTTTTCTGATGAATATTTATAGTCATATTTATCTTATAAATATCCTTATATTAAAAATGGTTTAGTTATTATACATTAATTTTAACACTTTTAAGTCTTATTTTAAAAGCATAATAATAAATTTCCTAATATAATTAATGTGAACCAAAAGGATCATATTTTATTCCTAATGTTGTCTTTGGTGGAATGAAATTTATTCAATTGAAATAGGACATGTGTTACGGCAATTATACAATCATTTTTACCTTTAATTACCCTATTTATATTTAGTCGTTGTAAATAAAAGTCAAAAGATTCTATTCAAAAAAAATTATTTTCCTTATATTGAAAAAAATTTTACATACTTATGTAAATAGGGTCTCTTGTATTTTTGAAATTCAACTTACAGAATCGATAAAATTATGATTTATACAAATTTTCAAATGCTTCTAGAATGTGGGTAAAAGACGGTAAAAAGTTCAATGAAAATCTATACATCTATTTTTTTTTGTAAAATGAAACCAATGGATTACAATGAACATATATAGGTGTTATATATCTATTTTGACATAAAATAAATTAAAATATAATAATTAATTAATTAAATTAAAAATCAATTTTAAAAAATATCTCAGTTTTTTTCAGTATTCATCAAAAATTGAATTTGTTTATGAAAATACACAAAATTCCCCCTAAGATAATTATTTTATTCCATATTAAAAATTCAATTTTATTTTACCAAATTCAATAACATAGATTATTAATTAATTAATTTAACATTAATTTCTATTGTGAAAACCAAAAGCGTGTTTTTAAAATGGAGTAACTATAAAAAGATTGAAATGTGTTTATGTACAATTTAAATGTGAAATTACTTATAATCGTCTAAATTTCTTTAAATGATAACAATATAATCTAATTATTCATAAAAACCATTACAATTCATAATTTAACACAATAAGTTATTTTGATTAAAAACGTTTTTTTCAATTAAAATTTAGAATTTCTCAGTAGTCATCAAAATATGAAAGTTATCAGAAAAGGACAAAAAATTCATCAAAACTAAATTATTATGTACAGATTCTAAAAAAGAATTTAATTTCATTAAATATATGATATATAAGTATAAAATATTTTTTTAATGGATTCTCCATTAAATATGCAGTATAATTGCATTTTTTAATATTATTATTTCATCTAAAAAATTGAATTTGTCATTATATTATGTCTTAGAATCACCAAATATGAATTTTTAAATTCAAAATGTAGTTAATCCTATTCATAAACATTTTTTGAACAACTAGTTTGGTATGTCATTCTTGGCTAGAACTCATTGTTTCATTTTGCGCAAATTATTGAACAACTTCGAAGAGATAGCATACTATAAAATCTGGGGGTGTTACATTCTTTCCTCATTCAATAAATTATGTTCTCACAATTTGAAATTGTTCATAGAAAATAATGGGATCAAAATAGAAAAATACCATTGTGTAAAAACTCACATCCGAAATTTCGTAATAAAATTTATTTTTAATATTAGGGAAATGGAAAAGAAAAAGTCACCACCTAATTATGATCTAGGTTTAGATAAAATTAGTTTAAACTATAGACAGATAATTGGAGAAAAAGGTAAATATTTATATGGTGTGGTTGAGGTCATAAATCACAATGTAGTTTAGAATTTGGAGCCTTGAATCCTTCAATGTATGACGATTAAAAATATCATCGGTTCAACAAAACATAATATTTTAGGAAAACATATTATTGGTTCTATGATCCTATCCCTAATGTTTTGGAATGAATTTATTAATAGAATTAGAGGAAAAAAATATACTTATATGTAGAGTTTCATCCTTCAACAAATTCCTTCCACAAACTCGTCTTTCACTCCAAAAGATAATAGAATTAAAAAATATTCTATTTATTATAATCGTATAGGGTTCCAAAAATAATGAATTTATAAGTCATTTGAATGATATTTAAAAAAATACTTTACAAAAACTAGGAAATCACATAGGAAAGTGGTAGGTTATTCACACTTGTCACCCTTCAGTTGTGGGTTTATGTATTGTGGCCTTCCCGGACGTGATGGGTTATTGCCTGACCATTTGGTTGATCTTTTTATTACAATCCAAATATAATCATAATAAGTGATTAAATAATAAAAAAATATTTCATTTATTTAACTTCATCCATTAAAAACTATATACTTATCCAACAAACTTATGTCCATGCTCATAGTCTGAAATTAATAAGGAAGGTCACATAACATACATGTGAATTCCATCATCGTGTATTCTCATAAGGCATTTTAATAAACAGAATTACCAGAAAACCATATTTGAATTGGCATGTACTTATTTATTTGTTATAGAATACTAGATATACTCATTATATCCAAATATGTTGTAAACTCCAATGAAAATGGTATAAACAAACAATTGATTAATTTCAATGTAGTCAAGAATATCAAAAATCCAAATCAATCATATAATTTTCTAAAATCATTACCTCAATATCAGAATCATATTAATGATTATCTTTACTTTAACCGTGTATATTCCAAAAAGTTTAACTTTATATTGAGTCAATTTTCATAGAACCTTATAATATCTAATACTTAATGAAATAGTATTGCAGTACAATCCTTATACACTCTATAATTCTTACAACATGAACATCATTAATACAATACTAAAATGACAGAATACTTTTATTGATACATAAGAACTCTTATCATTCCTCTTTATCGTTGATAGTATCATAAATTTATAATCATCTAATATTAGCATTTTGGGGAAAACTCTGATGAGTTGGACTTTGATCCCCATAGTGTCCCAACACTTTGCAGATAAAGCATTTACATTTGAATCCTTCTTCATACCCTTGAAATCATATTATTGGTTCCCCTTTCTCCACAATTATATAAAAATAGCAATTACCTTAAATAATTTACCGATGTTATTCTTTCCACATTTATAACATATGGGAAAATACTTCTTTTCCCTCTTCCCTTTATCCATCTTTCTCTCTTCCATCGTTTTCTTCTCTTTCTTCACTTCAAAGTAATAATACCCAAAGTATTCTTTCCATATCTTATTAACGTGTGATACTATTTTTTCATATGATGAGAATACGTTGGAGACTATATCTGTTCTAAATGTTGGATCAATACCATGAAATATATGATCCTTCATAAAATTCTGATCATGTCTATTGCTGGAATTCTAATTACCTCTACTGGGTGCCATTATTAATTAATGGAATACACTAGGTTATTTTATGAATCACAATGCCAAATTACAAACTTCTAAAAAACCTAATGTTAATTGAAAATATAATGCATATAATCTATAATCATAATATGTTTTCTTAGAGGAAGTATTTACTACTAAATCCTTCATAATGTCTTGTAATGAAAATCTAAATTATCCAAACCATACCCTCCATGAGTGTCGTAACCAAGAGAGAAGCAATACCCATTGTCATGTACAAGAATACCCCATGTCAAGACTGAAACTCTTTGTCGGGGTTTTTTCTCCTAGTTACATCTATGCCAGAGATGCATCTACCTGCTCGTATCTAGACTTGAATTTATTTATTAGAAAATATACAAAATATCTAAACTACCCTATTCTAGGAAGTTCATCTATACAAATCCTCATAGTCTATCATCGGTTAATTTTCTCTAATTAGTTTTTTTCTAAATCTATTTCAAAGGTTTTTGATAAACATCCTCTGATACCAACTATAACTCCCAAACCATGGAATCAGAGAGCCGATGCATTATTACATTACATTGTCATGATCAAAAGGGATCCATTCAGGAAAGACCAATCAGTTTAGCAATTTTGTAAAACAGTTTAAATACATGAACATTATATTATACATTAAAAAATAAAACACTAAATAAAGGATTCTTTGAGACTCCATTAATTCCCTAGCTTAACCTTTCTTAACAATCATAATACACTTCATGAAATAAAAGGAAAATAAAACATAAGAAAGGGGAGAGCTCAAATTCTAAGTAACGATAAAAATATAGCAGAAATATTCACAAATAGACATTAACATTAAATGCAATGTATACAACTAATACAAATTCCACATAAAAATAAACATCACCACAATATGGAAAATAAAAATCAAATAATGAAAATTTATTATTCACATAGATATTCTACAATTCTAATTATCACATGAAATATAAATAACTAATTTTATAATGATGGAATGCATAATGCTAGAATTCATAACCACATAATCAAATCCTTTTTCCATGACTACAATTTATATTTTCAAGGCCTTGTGCCAAGACACTATTTTGTCTCATGAGCCATACCAATGCATCGTGGAGCGATACCAGGCTCCACCCGTCACTTAATATGTCCAATACATTCCTTATATGAAAGGGTTTAAACATTGTATAAACATTATTATTAAAACTAGCATAAAAAATGTCAACACTTGTTCCATAAACCATAAATGTTATAAAAGTAACACATCTACGATCAAAAATATCACAAAACATTTAATACAATATGGAAGATTTTTATCATAATAACTCAACCTTGAACAATAATAATATCCCATAAATGATGTTGATAATGTTGAAAATGATCAGTAAAAATATTTGAGATTAATATCCCATTTTCATGAAATCATTTAAAATTTAAATAATTTACAAAGGAATTAATTTAACAGATAGTATTGAATAAATGTATCCCATAAAACATTGAATATTTTTAAAGAAATTCACATTTTAAAACATTCATGTCCATATAAATAAATCTTTAAAACCATTTTGAAAACAAGGATATTAATGAAAAAGCATTAGAAAAATAAATCATTAAAACATTTAAAATGATTTTTTAGTAAACATTATCCTTAAAAATCCCTTTTAAAACTCATTTATGAAAAATGGAAAGGGATAATAAATATTTCCTAGTAGATACTTATGTAAAAACGACCTCGTATAATAATGAGATTGTGAAATTAACCATTACATTCCACATTGTATTGGTTGAGGGTATGTTTATCCTCCATTATAATGACCATAGTATGTTATTAAATTATACCAGAAATATATTAATATTTAATATATCATAATTGATTCATTTATAAATTTATAATACCGATTTAATAATGATTTTCATGTTAAGTGAACATTTCAGGAAATAATATCATTTTTTATCGTACATGTTTTAACTTGTTATTCATGATCATATCATTTAGATCATGATTTAAATACATTCAGAATATAAAACATGATTTATATATAATATATATTTAGAATACATATATGTTTTTTTGATAGATATATTAATTGGAAAACACCATTTATGGAGACAGTAGGTCTTATAAACTGATAAACGATGTTTCTGTTTTCATATCATTTTTAATGGAAGTAAGTGAATAAGATATTTTTAAATACATACATACATTTATATATATGTATATCCATTAATTAGAATTATTTTGTCATATATTACCTACTTATTAATAATATATATTTTTTTATAATCATCGTTGGATGGTGAATGTGGAAATGAATCTGACCGCGTCTTGAATATGGTATGTGGTACATACACGCGAGTGACGATGTCATTTCATTAATAATCAACATGTGTGAAATTTGATGGTATATTTATTTCATAGTGAAATTATAATGCTAATATTATTATTTATATACATAAAACTCATCAGTATATCCATCCAAACAACATAGTGTTGAATAACAAATTACACCACGACATGGAGACAGTAATCCGTACATAGCCATGCATGATGGAATTATCATTAATTGGTTGGATAAAATAATTAATATGGTTGTAAAATTTTTATAATAACATAAAACTATTTAAAAGGTACTTGTGTTACTATTTTGGAATGGAAACAACAAAGAAAGAGGATGTTGAAGAATAAAAGAACTTGAAAGGGGGAGGTGAAATTAGTATCCCTTCATCGGGTTTTTCATTTTAAGTTGATACAAAGGGCTACTTAAGATGAATTTATGATCAAAATAAGGACTTTTAGATGATGAGAAAGATGTTGCAAGGATATTTCGGCTGGGTTTGGCCGAGAGAAATGGCTTTGGAGTGGTGATTTTGAGAGAAGGGGAAGATCCCTCTTAAAAGGGGACTGAGGTACACTTTAGGTAATGATTTAAATATAAAATTATTATACAGTAATATTACGTTTATAATTTCTCCAAATGAATTTATTTCAAGACTCAGATTGTGATGGGTCTAAAATCTCTTAACCAATTTGTTTTAGACAACTTCAGGTTTCTATTTTAACCTTCTCTTTTAGATATAAATGTTTTTTAAATTGTTAAACTTTTATGGTGTCTTCTTGTATTTTTACACTATATGGTTACTAAACATACATTAAGATTATCAAAGAATCTCAAATTATTTTTCAATGACATATATAATATTATTTATACCATTTGGACAAACCATATATTTTTTAAAATATTTTATAATTTACTAATATAACATTTTAAAAAACCCAATTATGTCACTTTTGACACTATTTAGTATTTGATTTTATTGAAAGTAATCAAAACTTGTTTTCTTCAACCAAGATAAATTTCATCAATCCTAACATGTCATATTCACCTAGAAAAATGTTTTATGTCATAAAAAATTGAAATAATATATTTTTTTAAATACCATTTATTTGATTCTTTCATTAATATGGTAATTACTGACTCATCATTTTGTCATTAATAAATATTAGTAAGTAATGTAAAAAAATTATATATAAATTACCATGATGTATAATATGATTTTATATTTATATGGAATATATATAGACGAATTTATCTTATGTATAACACTATATTAAAAATGGTTCAGTTATTAAAGGTAAAATTTAACAATTTTATCTCTTATATAAATAAAACAATAATAAATGTCATAATCTAATCCAAAGGGACCAAAATGATAATATTTTATTTCGATGGTTTTTTTGTTCGAATTACACTTATCCAATAGAATTAATACTAGTATTAGGGTTATTGTAATATTATTTTTTCCATTAATTATCCTATTAACATTTAACAATGGAAATAAAAGTCAAAGTTACTATCCATAAAATAATATTTTAATCCAATTAAACCACATATTACTAAATTATTTAAATAGTTTCTTTAAAATTTTTGAAATTAAACTCATAGAATCTGTAAAATTATGTTTTATGCAAATTTGAAAATTCTCATAGAAGGTGGGTAAAAGACAGTAAAAAGATCAATAAAAATTCATACATCTAATTTTATAATAATATGACTCCAATTAATTAAATTTAACATATATAGATATTATATATCTATTTTGACATTATGTAAATTTAAATAAAATAAATAATTATTTAAATAAAAAGTCTGTTTTATACAATAACCTAGTGTTTTCACTTTTCAAAAAAAAATTGAATGTTATTAGAAAAATACCAAAAATTCACCTTAAGATAATTTTTCTATTTTAAATTCAAAATATAATTCTATTTTACAAAATTAAAAACATATAAGTTGCATTAATTAATTTAAAATTAATTGTCATTATCCATACCAAAAATCGGGTTTCAAAAAGTAAAAATTATCAAATGATTAAAATGTGTTTATGTCAAATTTAAATATAAAATTTCATGTAATGACCAACATTGAATTAAATTATAAAAATATATTCTAATTATACTTCTAAAACATTCAAATTAATTATTTAACAAAAATGTATTTCCATAAAAAAAGTTGTTTTCAATTAAAATTTAATATCTTTCACTATTAATCAAAACAAGAATGTTATCAAAAAAGTAAATAAAAAAATTATCCAAACTATATTTTTATATACCAATTCTAAAGAAGAAATTATTTTGTTAAATTTGAGTATATAAAATTTTCAAATGTTTGTTTTATAAAACGATTCTCTAATAAATAGACTGTATAATATCATTTTTTAAAAAATACCTCTTTTATCTGCAAAATTGAATTTTTCCTCATATTATGTCAAAGAATCACAAAATATGAATTTTAATATTCCAAATGAAGTTAATATTATTCATAACAGATTTTTTAACATCTTGTTTGGTATGTTGTGGTGCGTTCGAACTCGATGTTGCGTGCAGCACAAGTTATTTAACTACTATGAAGAGATAACATACTATGAAATATTGGGGGTTTACACTCTGGAAAACTAGACCCACCCTATGAGACCTAAACAACAGATCCTCTATCATGGTCCCTCCTCTTGATGTTTCTCCCCCTTCTATGTCCATGGGAGTAACATAAGCTCCCTGTTGTTAATGTCTTATCTCTTTCTCATCAACTAGTTACTATCACCAACTAGATATTCTCTTCAATGTAGATTTCAAACACCAAATCATTCTCAAGAACCCTAGAACATTTAAGAATTCACAAAGGTATAACATAGGCTCAGATGTGTCTACACAAACCTCAGATGATGGTCTATGCCCTGATTTAATTCCCTCTACCCATGTCCATCGAGTACCTGTAATGGTTTTTAACCCTAGATGAATAGTCAGCCACTATCATACTAGTGTTGATGAATCTAATGTATACACACAACTTTCAACGTAATTAGTGAGAAATACTCTCTGAAGACGAACTCGGTCTCTTTTCATGAAATATTTAATTCATTAAGACTCTGGATATCCCCACACCACCATCGTCATGATAGTCCTTGTAGAGGGGTCACCACCAATACCACCATTTAATCTGATGATGTCTTAGCAAGAAAAAAAAATTTGGGAATAGCTTCAAGACAATGATCATCCACCTATGGGTAAGGATCACCTTAGAAACTAATGGGTCTCTATCGGTTAAACTTTTGAGTCATGTTCATCTGACTCACATAATTTGTTGTTTTTACGGCCACATAGTTATTATATAAAGGTGGAATTATGGTTTGTGAACATCCTAGAGGTTTCATCTGGGGAACTGGTCTATGTATTGAAGCCTCATCACTGAGGGGGTCATCGTCATGATCAATATGCTGAATACTATTTCTAATGCTTCACTGACACATTATTTAAAAAAATAGATGTGCCACAATCAATTTGAATATACAAAATGATAACTAACGAAGGAAATAGAAAACACAATCTAATCCTATATGATTCATTTACCATTATTTTCCCAATAACCAGTGTTTTCATATACCTTGTCAAAAATTAGTATATCATAGACTACTTTTAATTATACATCGGTCTCCACACCAATACTGGAGTCACTTGCCTAAAATCCAAATTTAAAACACTAAAAAATTTCCCCAAATCAATAACAAAAATTCCTTACCCTAAATTAGAACCGACAAGCTTTGATTCCATTCCTTCATGAACTGCCCTAGTGGGGCCGTTGTTATGACTCCTCAATCCCACCACCAATTTGAAATGGGATGGTGACTATCACAGATTACAAGTTTCACAAACATGGGATGGAATTCATATGTACCTGTACATATTAACACATCTTCATGCATATAAAACTTTGAAATGTGTAAACCAATAAGTAAATAATGAATTGATACCACTATATCCCACGAAAAATGTGTCACAGAAAGTAATGTAATGTAAATGGGGCCAGATTACAATCCCACCAATAAGAGTATATAACCATAAGTCCAACATTTAAGAAAACAACACTGCCACAATTTTCTATATCCACGAGAACGCACCTCGGACTGTCCAGACTCAAAAATCATTATCTTCTCCTAGTCCAGCTAGGACTATGCCAAAATGTCGATCATCTGCACAAGAAACAACATGTGCGGGAAAATATCATGAAGGGTTGATTATAAAATTACTCAGTAAAATACTCAAAAACCATAAAAAAATACTATAAAATAATGATACTATCTTCTTTACACAGGTATATTTCTACATCACATATAATAAAAATATCCAGATATACCCAACCAATAAACATAATCTAGAGGTAATTCACAATCACTTCATACTAACCATATGAATTCATATAAATGAATATGTAAAGAAAACTTTCATAAGAACACTCTCCTTTGACTAATAGAACTGAAGAAATCCATCTAAGAGGTATTGATCATTATTTCTTTCCATGATAAAGATACACTGATATATATGAAGAGAGATACAATACTATACAATGAATGAGGATCCCAACTATGTCCATCGAGTTATATTAAATGTTCAATATAAACATACCCACAATGTATAGGATTGTTCCCCATGTATGGTTGGTCACATCAATATCAAGAAGTCCTCCTACGTCACAAATAATGCATTGAGGATCCTATTTTGGGCATTTGGTGGATTCCATCGACTCTATCTATGATGGCCTGTAAAATGGAGCATATTCCTATGAGTAGATAATGATTCATACCTACCATCAAAGAAACTATGTAGTTAATGCATCCTAATAAAACCTATCCATGATATGAAGGAAATAATAATCAATGCATGTAAAAAGGGTACACGATGGGTACTAGGGTCAGATGATGTGTCCCTTGACCCTGGGTTCATCACATGTACAACATTCTGGGTCGTTATAAACCATGTCGTATTGAAGATGGGTACACGATATGTAGTAAGGGATACAAATTGTGTCCTTACATTCATGTTCCACCCATGTAATTTAGCCATGTGCCATTATACAGTTTCATCATGTTCATCATTGCATGTGTACCAGTACATTGTTTAGTTTTTGTAACCAGTTCTAGCCAAACCATGTGGGGGGTACTCACAGTTTATACCACCTATGTACTCTACCCTATGTCTGTGTACTTATCATGTACAAGATGAGTTTTCCAATGATGAACACATTCCATATATCTGGACTACAAGAAATTTGTATCCGGTTTTCTAGAACCCATTATCTTCCTCCTAATCACCACTTCTGATCACATGTGTTCTACTCTAGTGCATTGTTTTCCTCAAGAATCCAGGTTGATGATCATCTGGTCAATCTAACACCAAATCGATTGGATTCAGGCCCCCAAACATCTCTGAAAATGTGTTCATATGAATGTTTCAATGTTTCCAAAGACTGTTTATTCGACACCCACCATCATATGATACACTGCTACACACACTGTAAAAAATTATTCAAGTCCCCCTGTGGACATTTATCTAGTTTAGGATTTCTTACCCAAGAATATAAGGCATATAAATCAATTATTCAATATTTGGGGGACGAATGAAGAACACTTTTCAATAATGAAAAAAATTTGGGGAGAAAATTCATATAGAACAGTACCTAAAAATAAAACTCCATCATTGTTCATTATAGCCTCGACCCATTCCCAAAATAATTTTCAACAAAGATTTCAATATCTAGAAAAAAATAATGATATACCCTGAAAATATCATCCCATCCCACTTATATGATCGATCCAAAAAAAACTATTCATAGATTAGACTATTATCTTCTTAAGAATCCAAAATAGGAATGTCGAATCGAAATAAAATATCTAACCTAGATTTTGGATCGCTCATTGTTGACAATAGATTATTGCGTCATCATCGTTTGAGAGATCTACCATGAACATATCTCATAGATATTTGTTCGAAATTTATATCATCGCCTGCATGAGGTGATTCTATAAAGGTTCCTACCATCATCTCTAGATAATAATAGGGATATGAAACTAACCCTGAATATCTATAAAATATATTATCAAAATGAAACCTTATCATTACGTTAACGATATAAATTAAAATAAAATTTTCCAATTTAAATTATTTATTTAAAACACCCATTAAATAATTCTACAATGGCCCCACAATGACGTAAGATAGATCACTACTAATGTAATTAAATTGTTTTAAATTCAATGGTTCCCTAAAATTTAGGATTTAGCCACCTGTTTAGAATTTATTGTTCATTTTAGGAAAACTGTCCAGATGTGCTATTCAATATTTTAATATTTTTCAAGAAATAATTATGCACTCCTTAGGCATCGAAATTGCACGTCGTCTCAGTGTTTTGTGTTAAATTTAATCCAAAAATATATGTTGAAAAGAAAATAAAAATCATGGAAATTGTAGTGTAAATGAAAAAAATTGATATATATATACACATTAAAAAATAATACCGGTGCATAACATTAAATATATTATTCAATGAATGAAATTTTTGATGATGACCCTCACCTTGAGTCCAAAATTCCATTGAAATTTTTTATCATCAGTAAAAATAAATATATAATGATTATTTAGTTTCATCAAAATATTGTTAAAATTTATTATTCCTTTTATATCAATTATTAGCATGTTATTATAATTTCTTAATTATTCATGTTCTAGTCGGGTTCGTTGATGATATTTGATACTTGAGTCCAAATTAATTTTGTATGATTTCTATAGGGAAAGTGATCATTAGTTCATAATGTCGGTAATAATATTCAATAAATAATTATCAAATTAACAAATTAATTATTATTTTAAATCAATCCCTTTCATATTATTATAAAAAATGGATGATGTCATAATCAATGACATGGTAGGCCACATGTACACATGAGTGACATTTTCATTTTTTAAAGATAATTATGGAAAGAGGGTAAGTATTATTTTATCAATAGAAAATTATTATAATAAATTTATAATTATATGATTAATTTAAATATATGTATATATATATAACATATATCTGTTGTTATAATTAATAATGAATCACATCGCTTCATGGGGATAATAATTTTCACATACCCACAAAAAACATTATCATTTTTTGTGCATGGAATGGTAAGAATTTGAATGATATATTTTCATTAAAAATGTTACATATGTCATGAATATCATATATAAGCATTAATTTCATAATTATAACCTGTATTGAGATGGGGTTCTGGAAAATGATTTACATTTCATCGTGAGGCTGTAGTCCATCGTACACACGAACAATTAATTCTTTTCCCATTTGATTGAACTGGAGATGGAAATAGGTCAAGCCACCCACTTAATAGAATATCAGTTTTTGTATTAGATTATATTATTATATTATAATGGTTGAATAATATTTGAATGACATGGAAGTATAAATCTTAATTATAAAGAATAAATCTTATTTAAAACTCCTCGGTTTCATAATAATTTAAGACCACATAGGGTGGAATTATATATATAATACAACCACTAAACTCTAGTGAGGGATTATAGGAAGGTATTTTAATAGTTTTTAGAAAAAAAAATAATATATTAAAAAAAAATTAAAGAAGAACTTCACTTTTATAATACCTGATAGGGACTCTATTGGAGTATCTCAAATTATTAATTTAATATAAATTAATTTTTAATTTAAAATAGCTCCAATATAAGTTATTTTGAAAATAGTATGAGGATTGGTCAAAATTATGTCATAAATTATTATTTTTACATGTTTATGTCACATTATTTCCCTTATAATTTATTTTCAACACTTATTTAACCATTTTATCACATTCTTTGGAAACATGTTTTTTACACTTTAAGGGTTAGTAAAGTTACTATAAAATACTAAACGTCCCATACATGAATAATGAATGATATTTTCATCCTCATACCAATAATATTCCTTAATTAATGATATTTAGTAATTTCATATCATTTAATAAAATATTATTTATTTTAAAATAACGTAATGTTAATCTTGACACTATTCATTATATTGAGTTTTAAAAATATCAATACATTAGTATAAATTAAAAAAAATATTATAGTTCTTCCCCAACATAAAAAATCCATCTAAAAATAATTTATTACATTAATTAGGTACAATAATATATATTTTAATGTTTTTAATAACATCAATTTCATATTTGCCTAAATAAATTAATCACCACATCAGTATTATGTCAAAATTTATAGTAATTATTCTATATATAACATTTATCAACAAACTAAAATGACGTAGAAAGAATCATTTATATTAGAAAATTTTATTGTTAGGAGAATTTTTCTTCTATGAAACCCTATATTAAAAATGATATATTTATTAAAAATATGAGCATGTAATCTTTGACATTTCTTTAAATAAAATATTATAAATGTAATACTCTCATCAAATTGGATTCTAATGGATATAATATTGATCCTTATATGGTTAATGTCCATGATAAGACATCCAATAAAATTTTGGAATCTTTTTGGATAATTTTATACTCTATATCATTGTATTATTAAACATTATTACCTATTTTACACAATATAGTGGTAAAATTTTTTAACATTACTATTAATATTGTATAAAAAATAAAGGAAGATTATTTAAATAATTCGGAACTCCTGAATCAAAAAAATGTAATCAATTTTGAGATATTAAAAACACATTAATTTTTGAATTAAATTTAATATTAAATATTAAAAATGCAACGAAAATATGGTTTTTTGAAAAATGAATTTTTTTGAAAAATATTATTATATTAAATTAAAGTATAAAATCCATTTCAAAATAAATAATTGGATTATTTAATATTGAAATTGACATATTAAATTTTAAAACTACATCAAAGCACAATTTTACCTTGTAAATATTATGAATAAAATATAATTGTAAACAAAAATCTATATTTTTCACTGTTCATTGTAAAATAAAACTCTTTGAAAAATTATAAATTTTTCACAAATAGAACATTTTTGTATTATTATTTAAAAATTAATGTTAATTTTACAAATTAAATTTTCAAAAGGTTCATAATGTTTATATTTTATTTGAACATTTAATGTAATAAAAATATATTTGATGAAAATGTATTTTTCAATGAAAAAAATGACTTTTATAAAAAATATAATAATTTTTTTTAAAAAAATAATGAATTATTATTTATTAATTTTATTAAATATATCATAATTTAATTAGTATTAGTCATTCCCAATAATTTAATTATGACGTTATAATTATTACATTCGAATAATAAGGTTCCATTATTTGTTTAGGCTCTATGTTACAAAAATAGTACACTATCAAACATAGTCATTAAATTTAACATATAAATATGTTAAATTATTCCTATCTTGAAATATTTCTGTTTAAAATTGACCATGTCATAAAAAAACTCGGGGTTTGAATTTTTAGAATAACATTTTGTTTATCCCACATTAGAAAAATTATTAATAATTCATTAATTATAAAAGAAATAGAGGGAAGTACAATAGTCATTTGGAAAAAATAGGATTCTTAGTGGGAATACTGAGACATGTAAGGGAAAACACAGTGGCATGTTAAGAGGTAGTGTGATGAAGAGAATGATTGTGGTAATGTTAACGATGATAAGACCATAAATATTTGATGGGTTTAAATGCCATTGATAAGAGTAAATGGATAACATTTTTTCAAATTCCTTTTCCAAAAGTTTCTGAATTAATTTAAATTCTAAAATAATAACATTAGAAAACATATAATTTCAGTTCTTAATTAATTTATATCAAAAATTCATATTTTTATTTAAATGATAATTATTCATGATGAATTTATCACTGCTTATTCACTAGAATTAACATATAAATAATAATGTGATCCAAAAAATATTAAATAAAATTTTATAGTTACTAGACACATTAACCAAAGTCATAATTTTTATCATTATATATATTATTTACTAAAAATACTAAATTTTTAAATGAATAATACTTCTTTTAATCTATATATAATTTTAATTTTACCCAATGTTTAGAATATATCATTCAATTATACTTAAAATTATAAAAAATTAATCTAGACTGTTATACAAACGAATTAATCATATGAATATTTTCACATAGACTTTTGATATATATTTGAATATTTATCTCCAAAAATCATCAATTATACTTGATGTATCATAATGAAGAAATAATTCCCCAAATAATCATCAATATATGTCAATAATTTCCAAAAAAAATATAAATCTCTATAAATCCATAATATAATCATAAATTATACAAAAATATATATAATATATTATTACTAAAATAAATAAAATATTATAATGTTCATGTTGATCACATATTCTAACCTAAATAGTGAATTTAATCTAAAATAATATTAATCACTTGATAATTAAATCATTTTACAGTTCTATGGTTATCTATTAAATTACAAAATAACTTCCAAAAATGAAAATTAATATTCATCTTCTAAATTTTTTAGTATTTCTTAAAAAGTCATAGTAACTGGGACATCATGTAGTCCAGTGGTAGGGGATTCACACATGTCTCCCAGTGGTTGTGAGTTCAATTCTATGAGCCTTTCCAGATATGGTGGGTTATCACATGGTCTTTGTGTGTTAATTTTTATAATAGTATATAATCTTATTACAATAAAATAAATAATATAATATATATATAAATAAAATTAATATGTTTTACCCTTAGTTGTAATCTAATTCATTTCATTACCCATCCCCAAATTCAATAACCCATAATTACCTCAAAAAATGAATGACTCTAAAAAACTAGCATTCACATTAATATTTCTTTTCAATAACCAGCAACAGGGTTTTATAAGACACTAAATTCATGATCAAATTACAAATATTAATCCCATGATGATATACCTAAATCTTAATAAAATTTAATAATCTAAATAGTTATCTAAATATTTCTTTGATACGAGCATTAAGGAGGTAGCCTTAAAGATTACATATTCTAGTGAATTTAGAGTAGAAATGATTTTCTTTCATTCCAGAAGATAATTTAGTATTAATGTTTTACAGAATTAGGAAAAACTCTTACATATTAAACCAATAAATTACAAGTGTGAACTAATAATTTGTATCCATTTTTCAATAAATAAAAAACTCATTTAAATAAAAGAAATCTATTTAGGAAAAAATGATAACACATATCAAAATATATCATATTTTCCCATACTCTTCCTTAACCCCTATGAATTTTCTAATAACATTTTATGACCATAAAAATCATATCATGGGACCCGAAATTATGGAAAACATCAATCCAATGAATAATAATAAAACATTTTCTTAAAAACATTCATTTTTACCCTTAAAAATGATTCATGATTTAAAAAATATCATTATCTATGATTTCTAAAATAAAATGAATTTCATGAAAACTCATAATAGTTAATAAAATATATAGGTAAGTAATTATTGAAATACTTATTCATATCAGTCTTATAAATGTTGTACCTCTCTCGGATAAATAGGGAGTAACCATCATCTTTGCAGTTTGAATATCCACCACAGTATATTACTACAATCACTTAAGAGAATACAAATTGGTTAAATCCATCCAATTACCTTTTCATTAGAGAGATATAATAGGATCACCCACCCCTTCTATATTTCACAACTACCCATACTCATAAATAATTCCAAAGAACCATAATATAATCTTAACACCTAATCCATGCATTAAAAAATATTATTGTGGGAAATAACATTTCCAATTTAATCTAACTTTACATTTTTACTTTCATGACCCATTCAAGAGGGTCATATTCCATTACTACCACATGCCCACCTCCAATATTCTAGGGGATGGAAACTAGCACCAAGTAGGCATATCCCACAAATGAGATAAATTTTTTTAAGTACATGTACACATGCCCACTTCTCAAATCCCAAAAAAACAAAAAATGTAAAACCACCTTGTAAAAAATCCATGAAAACACTAATATCCCAAAAATAGTGTTTGAAATTAGGAAACTGGAATGTAATCAAGACCAAAATACAATCCCACCAAAAGAAAGAATCTGTAAAACTAAATGCACATGTTCATGAAACTCATCCATAGAAAACCCTACCTAAAGTGATGATTTCAGAAAGCTAGTTGATGATATAAGATCGCACCTCATTTGGCTGCTCTCTCTAAGAATGATGTAGTCTTGGTCCACCAAAAAATCTGTCCATGCTTCAATTATCCTCACTAGACATGACAGATGATGGAAATTCATGTGAAGCGATGAGTAAAACAAAACTCATTTGGACACCCAAAAACCACAATAGAAAAATCGACAAAGTAAAGACTAAAAATGAATAGTAAAAACATCTCTACGTAGGTACATTTACATAACCCATATACCAAGTATATCTAGGTATACTCATAACCAGTCATGTAGTGATGATGTAAGTCACAACCAATCCCCACCACAAGGATATGTTAATTTAGACCCCCCCCCCCAAATAGGAAATCCCAGGTCAGCGATTTAACATACAATGAGAGGTTCCTTCAAAGATAATACCAATGACCTAATCTATATTAACCTGAAATGTATGGGATCCTTATAAGGGAATACCAAAAACCCCACTAATTTAGCACATAATTTAGGGGATCTGTATCAAAGAATACAAACAACACTATCGATATGGCTCACTAGATGGAGGACTAATGCCATGTGCTGAGAGGTAACGTTAATTGTCAGAAAATGCTATCGTGAGTGATAGATGATGCCTCTAATCCTAAATAGGTATACCATAAATATATCTGGGAGTCTGCCTCTAGAGGGGACTACTCTCCACAGATGTGGACATAGTACCGTATTGGACCCTCAATTAAATAACTAAGGGAATCTCTCCACATATATAGGTGTATGATAAAACCCACTAAGATATATCGAAAGGACCACCTCATTATGAGGGTTCCAACGACATAGGAGACTCATCACATGATATTCCATATGAAAGGTACAACCATGTTAGTGAAAAATATGGACCTGGGTCGCATTTGGGACCGACCCAGCCCGACCCGCTGACCCCGACCCGGTCTGATCGACTCGACCCGACACAATCTGTTTAACCTGAATTGGTCACCCCACTGTCCCTGGTTCATCGCAGCCTAATAATCTAGGCCTTTTGGGTGGGACCTGCATGACAGATGGACTATGGGACCCAGCCCACCGGGTAGTTGGGGCAACCTGGTCTATCTGGCCCGGCTCGCTGCATGTGGTCCACCCCCTTCTCTTTCATGTAGCTGACCCAGCCACATGCTCTAAGTCAATGCAGTGCCACCACGGTAAACATGATGTATCCACAGCCAACGTGGTGCCATCACGGTCAATGTGGTGATGTTTCGGTCTACATAGAAGACCACCACATCCACAGTCCTCTATCAAAGTGTTCTCCATGATGACCCTAGACCCCTATACTAGCTCCCCATTGGCACCAATATGGCCATGTTCTCCCAAACAGTTACTCCAAGTATGCCACCTCATGGTCCGCCTTGTCTGGCCTTGGATGGACCATGTGCTTGATTTGTCTCCAGACTCTCTTATAGGGCCCATTGTCTGACACTTGCTTCACCTGAACCAATCAGATATGCTACTCCAGTTTCCACTGTGTTCCACTTGTACTACTGCAAACCACTACCTTTCATGAAATTCAATATCCATTTGTTGTCACACCTCCATGATATTTTTGAGTTGTATAATCCACAGTGTCATATCGTTGTTCCACCGATCGAAGGGCCAATGATCCTCAATTTATATTTCGTGATGAAGAAATAATGCAATACATATTTAGTGGAGATAAAATAAATCACATGAATAGCCAAAGAATATATCTTGTTTCTTTTGTTTCTTCTTTGATGTGATCTTGTTATTATGATCATAATGAATAGAGAGAAACATAGATCTATCACCAATTTAAATTCCTAAAAGTATAAACCCACACCATGAGTGATCAAACCTAGGATCAACAATTTTTCTGTTTGATCGTCATTCATCATATGTTATACGAACGAGGAATGGAATAAATTAAAACAGAAGTCATAGACTTGTTGGGATCAAACACCAAGAAATAACGAAGATGTTTTGTCATTTTTTCATATATCCTTTGATTTCATCATATACTGATCGACAATCCTTGTTCCATTCCTCGATCACCTATAAGAGAATCATACAAGATCTCTCTAGAAATTCTCGAGCATTCAAACGGTTACGCGGCTAACCTTGGTATTTTAACATAAGTATTATTTTAATATAAATATTCGATGCCCAAACAAAATAATTTATTTTTAAATTATTTAATAATGATTACACCATTTTTTTGTTTTTTAATGGAAGGATAGCCCCAAAAAATGTAATCTCATTCCTTGAGAAGACACAAAATTATAAACTCAATGGTGGGTTTTTTATTTCTAATACAAGTCTCTATTCATTATTTTTTAGGATTTGAAAATAAAATAATTTTTATTTAATTATTTTATTTACAGCTACATCCAAAAACAATCCATCACAAACGGCCCTTGCCAGAGGATGTTAATTCTCCCCTAATGTAATGCCCCAACTCTGAACATAATGATTCCCTCAAATTTTTTATTTGGGAATTGTTTAATAGTTATTTACCATTTCATGAAAACCAAGAAAACATTATTTAAAAAAATAGCATTTTTTTATGAACTATTCTGGGAGCATTGGGCTTCAGAATCCCATTTTTCATAGTTAACAGTGTCATAATTTTCAATAGTTGTTTATAAATTTTTTTTTGGAAAAACCCAATTCATTACGTTCTCCCCACATTAGGTATTTAAGTACCTGAAATTCAAAACAAGTGACACACAAATAGATGGTTGTACTAAGCATAAATATGTGCCTCCTCCTCCCATATTATTTATTAGAGAATATTTGGCAGCCACGAAATGATAACTCAAGGAATATATCCCCCATGAAGAATCATCCCAACTACGAAAAAAATTTATAAATTATGGCCATTTCACGTCCTCTAGAACATGAATGGTCTACTTAGTATCGTCATATTTCTATGGGTGAAATGCTATTCTCAAGCGCATATGAGTCCCAAAAGCATCCCGAAATACCTTCCAAAACAAGGATGTTAAGGGAGAATCAAGATCTGAAACTATAGTCAGAGGAAATCGACGGAATCCAAATATATCTTCCATGAAGAGTCATCCCAAGATTTCTACTGAACTATAATCCTGAAATTGTATGAAGTGGGCCAACACTATGACTCATTCAATGATCAATTTGATGGAATCATGTCCCTTAGATATATGTGTAAAAAACCATCAAAAATTCCATCGATATCCCATAAAACATCCATTCTGGAAGATTCAGGTGTCAATTAAATCATGTTGGAACTAGATGGCAGGACTCCACTTGCTGAAATGTGAGGGATTGAGAAAGAAATCTGCCACTCCAATCGTTATAATCGACCACCAGAGCTGATATCATAGGTCTGGGTGCATATTCTCCCCCACCTGGATATACTTCCAAATTGTACGTGTGGAACTCCTTCAAGACATCATCCAACAACTCCATAGGCACCACATTGATTCTTCATAAAAGAATGATATCCCCCCCTTAAAAAATCAATCAGCGTCGTGCACTATGGACATCTCAGCCCATAATGTCTCAAATTTGGTCTCATCAAGATATGACACACTAACTCATTGTAAGATTTTATGGGTTAAAAACATCACCTAGATGTATCTCTCCCCATCACCATCAAGAAAGGATATTTGACATGAGGCCAATTTCTCATATGCTTCTGTCAATAGATACATACAGGATCCCGGGATAAGATAATAATGCACCATTTTAACCTTCCTAGGAGTATAGACAGTATAAAATTCATTTTGTAGGAGGAAATTTATCCACCCCTATAGTATCAGGTTCAGATTATTCTAATAGAACATATATTTTAGAATATTCTTCTCAGATTGGATGATAAACTATTCACCCATCAGGTATTGTGAAAACATCTACAATTCAATGAATTTTGTTGCTAACTCAGGATCATGTGTCATGTACTCCTACTAATGTTGTATAAATGTTCATGAACCAAAGGTAATCATTACATTCCAAATCATCAAGACACAACAAATCATAATTCCACGTGCATCAAGAAACACCACTTACTCGACGCCATCATCTGGAAATCACAATATAGTAGTGCTCGTTAATCCCTTCCTAAACTACTAAAAACTCTCTAGACACTTCATTGTCCAATAAAATGGTTTATACTATCATGTAAAAGCTGTAATAAATGTTTCTACTCTGGAAACATTGTGTAGAAACCTCAAATAGTACTTAGCCAACCCATGGGAACTTCATCCCATGGTAACACTGTTGGGTGGTTCCAATATAAGCACTGCCTCTATCATTGATGATGCCACCACAACTGGAGCCTCTGAAATGACATGTCCATGAAAATGGACATGTCGTGTGTAGAATTGAATCATTGAAAGCCTATCATAAATTTGGTACTATTTTAGAGATTCCAATACCATCCTCATGTTTATCGAGTGCTCCTCCTCAGAAACCGAGTACACTAGGATGTCATCAAGGAAGACTACCTTCAAATGGTCTATGTAAGGTTATAAAAACTTATTAATGAGTCCCATGAACACTTATGGGGAATTCATCATGCCAAAAAGAATCAAAAAGTACTCATTGAAGTTGTATTGAGCTCTAAAATTCATCTTTGGTATATCCTCTTCCTATATTCAAATATGCAGATAGCCAGATATGAGGTCTATCTTCGAGAACCATTATTTTCATTTCAGCTGATCGATGTGGATTTCAAAACTATATAGTGGATACATGTTATTAATAGTAAATTGGTTCAGGTATCAGAGGACCACACATAACTTCAATCTCCCGTATAAATTATTTGTTAATAAAATTGTGGCTTCCCAGTGTGAAACACTCGGTCTCATGAATCCCTTTATCTTCAATATGCCAACTATACACTCATATCACAAATCTCTTTAAGAGACCTCAGATATGATGGTTTATATATCAGTGTCTTCTCAGAGTATATATCAATGAATATGTATACCTCTCTATGAATATGTAATCTTGGATTTTCCTTATAAATTATGTCCTCGTATTCCTCTACCACAATAAGAAACTAGGGACTCATATCATCCACTGTATCAAGGATCAGGCTAGCCTAAATACGTGTCATCTGATACACCCTCCCATGATTGAGTCCATCAAACACTGTTTGGTTTTCCTTTTATCCAAAAATCGAAATCCAGGTCTCATCACTATGGACAAACCACACTTTGCACCTAAAACAATCAAGACGATCATGGAATACAGATAACAATTACATATCGAGAAGGATGTCATAAGGCCTAAAATCCACTTCCAATAGATCCTTATAAAAACTATTACCTCCAAGTTTAGGTAAATTATTTATAACTAGTGTTTGATCATCCAATTCCCTCTTATTGGAGTCACTAAATGTATGGGTCGAGTCAACAGTTCTACCAGCATATCTGTGTCTCGAACAATTTTCATGGAATGAAAAGAAAGAAAAGTCCATATGTCTATTAAAATTATAGGTCAGGTAGAAAAAGAATAGATTGTACTATAATTCATACATCTATCATTGTAGTCATAAGCCTCCATCATCAAAATCTAGACTCATCCCCATCCACCGGCTCCCTAAGCCTAATGTGGATCACCAGGTGTTGGTGGTGCTAACATATCAAAACATGGACCACCTCACGATACTCTCATAGATTATCTTCCATGTATGTTTCACTATTGATCTACATGATCCTTTCATTTTCTATGCCTCTGTAATCCCTAAACCATCTCATGATCAACTTTTCGATGTGCCGGTCAATCTCGTGCTAGATGTCCCTGACCAAAGAATGAGAAACATTGCCTATCCCCCGACTCTCTCAAGCCACCCATAGATAACCTATTGAAGCACCATACATTGTTGGATCCTTGTGACTGATGTCAGATACTTATCTCCAAGGTTTCTATAATTTCTTTCCCATTAGTGATTTCCACTGTCTATATATATCTATTCAAGGAACAGTCAACTGCCAAGGCTTTCTCTAGTACCCCCATCATAAGTATGAAGACAAAATGGTGTTACACCAGCTTTGAATTCCGTATTAAACCCTCACTTAGAGGTTCGATCCTTGACATAATGATTGTATAAAAATTCATCAATTGATTGGAAATGTTGGTATACCTCGATGAATACTCACATACTATCATATCACCCTGCTAGAGCTGTAGAAGCTCTTGGATCCACCTACACCTGAGATCATATGGTCTTAACTAATCTCATAGAAGGTTCTCAAACTCTTCCCTTGGAAGAGTCACCTGATTTTAAGATCAAGTAACTATACCCAACCATCTCCCTTCTAATCCATATAAAAGGCTCACTTCCAGGACTACCATCTGATCTAATAGTGTCCTAAATAGATGGAATACTCAGAACACCACCTCAAACATATCCTCAACCACCTCTGTGTCATGATATCATCATACCTTTAAGGGTATTTTGGGCTGAAACGCCTGATGTGTGCTTAGCCTGATCTCCATACACTGTAATACTACGGGTTCCATGCATTTATCTATAAGTGTTGGAATGGATAGTGCACCTATTGGTCGTGCAATATCCATTACAAATCCATGAAGCAATGTATCATCACTACGTAGATCACCATCAAGATCATCAAATAGACTAATGGATGGTAGTCTACACGGAGGCATCATGTAATAAAACAAGGAGTACCACATTCAAAATGGTATACCTGGTGATATGACTTAAGTAGAACATGAGAACTCACCCAAATCATATATGATGTATGTACTGTGGTTTTCCCTGCAACTAGTTTTCTCATGTACCAAGATCAAAATCATGTGTCTAGAGTCCTGGTGTATGGATACTTCAGCCCCCTTATCATCATTGTAATACTTTTCCTAAAAGCTAAACCCGAAACACTTAAAATTATTTTCTAAAACCAACCTCATAGAATCCAGGTCCATAAGTAGCACTGAACCCCTCTGATACCACTCTATCATAACCTCTCAAAGAGGGGTCTGTGTTGTGACAACCACAAGCCTGGCTCTGAGAGGAAGGGGCTAGCGACCAGCACTGAGTAGGCATATCCCATAAATGTGTGGAATTTTATTATGTACCTATACACACACACACACATCTCCAATCCCAAAATGATGAAATGTAAAAACATGAAGTAAAAAATGAATGCGTACACTAAGGACCAAACCATATACTATGATAATGGAAAACTAGAATGTAAATAGGGCCATAATACAAGCCCACCAAAAGAAAGAGTCTATAAATGTGAATGTATATATTCTTGAAACACATCCATATAAAATATTTATTGTAGTTTAAGTATATGAAATCTGTCTAAAGACATTGGATCACACCTCATCTATCTGATCTCTCAAAGAATAACCAGGTCATGGTCCACCTAGAACTCTGTTAAAGAATCATTCATCAATAAAAGACATTAAAATTGCTGGAAAAACCTATGCTGGGTTGAGTAATACAATACACAACAGGACACATCAAAACTGCAATGTAAAAGACAAAATTAAATAGTTAAAGGGAATAGTACCATCATATGTACATATGTATATGTTCATAAAACATCTATAATTTTTATACATGTAACCTCATATCCAGCCAAACAATAAATAGGTATGTCATAACCAATGACCACCATAGGTTTCTGCTAATTTTGTCCCAAACCCATGGGAAAAAATATAAAATTATCATAATATACAGAGAGGGGATCATTCCCAGAGAATAAAAAACTAATATGTACTAACCCTCAACATAGATGATCCTTCTTGGAGAATAGAAACCACCCTACTGATTCAACTTATAATATAGTGTACCTTTATCATTGAGTATCAAAAACCCTATCGATATGACCCACTAGATAAGGGACTAATGCCCTATGCTCATTGGTCACGTTAACTCCCACAAAAATCCATCAAGCGTGATCGGGGATTTCTCCAATTATATGGAATATTACCATAACTCTATCTGAGAGTCTGCCTCTAGAAGGGACTACTATCCTCAGATCAGTACGTAATACTGTACTAAACCCCTGTGGAAAAAATCAAGGGAAACAATACACATATACTAATCGAAATTAAAAACCCACTAATCCATATATGATTTAATACCTCATAGAAAAGGTTTCAATATTGTAGATGACTCATCAAATGAACCTTCAATTTTAATGTTATGGACATTTTAATGAAATTTTATGATCTGGTCTGGTTCGGGTCTGACTCAGACTGACTGGCCGACTTGACCCAGCCCGATCAACCAGACCTGGCAGAGTCCGGTTGAACCAACCCGCCCCGACCTGTTGCACCAGGACTACTGGCCCACCAGACCCAGCTCATCGGGCTACTGGAGCTACCCAGTATGTCCATCATAGTCTTTTGAATGTGTGCTGACCCCTTCTCCAACATGCATTTAACCCAACCACGAGATACCGATAAATTCAGTGTCATCATGGTCAACGTGGAAGGCCTCAACATCTACCGGCCTCCCCTACGGCATCCGCATCCATGAAATCTATGTGGACCCCAGCCGCATACACTATATCCCCCATGATACTTCTCTGGCCACATGCTCCCAAAAGCTCCCACCTTGACTACTTCCTGATGCTCCACCATAGGCCACCTCGCTAGCAGCTTGTCCACCTCATGATATTCATAGTCCAACCCCAACTGAGGTGCATACTAGCTCCATGGTATACTTCCCTATTGAAAGCCCACTACCCCCCTCGTCCCCGCAGAAAATAGCTGAGGCCGCTACTCTGGTCACCGATGTGTGCCACTCCTTTGCACAACCGCAATTCACTACAATGGCCAATTAGGATTGTTCTTTCACTGTATCACCTCCATAATTTCATTAAGATGTCAAAACCCTAGTCTCATATCATTATACCATGGATAGAAGGCACAAAAATCATTAGTTTATATTTCATGAAGAACGGGGAATGTGAGAAAATTGGGGGAGAGAAAATAAAGAACAAGAACACCTGAAGAATTAATATTTCTTTTGTTCATTTTGTTCTTGATTCATTCTTATTAAGATGATCCTAAATTATGAGGCAAAACATAGATCTATATCCCATTTAAATCCACACATGTATAAACTCATCTCGCAGGCAGTTGAATTGCAGATCAACAGGTTCTTTGGCTGATCCTTGTATTTCATTACATTTATTAATATGGAATGATGTAACTAAAAACAAAATTCCCTACACTATTGGATTCAAATTATGACTAAGATTAGATTTAAAATGTGTTATTTAAAATGATCCTTTAATATTACCGCATGTCAATAATTGATCCATGATCTGGTCATCGTTCTCCAAGGGAAAATCCTCCAAGATCACCCTAGTGAATCTATGGAATTCCCTAGTTTATGCAGATAACGATATTATTTTTTTATAAGGATAATTTAAAATGAAATAATTTATGCATCAAAATAATAAATTATTTTTAAATTATTTAATAATGATTAACCCATTTTTGGGTTTTTCATATAAAACATGTTCTGGCTAAACATAAGTCACACCTAGGAAAAAAACCACAGTAAGAACTCATTTATTTTCCTAGATTTAGAAACTATGTCCCCGTCCATGTGTTATTAGGATTTTTAAACAAAACATTTTTTATTAAAATTTGTTATTTACAGTTGCATGCAACAACTATATTTCATAGACATTATCTTTCGGATGATGTTAGGGCTCAACTAAGGCAAATCTGCTACTGTAAACACAATGGTGCCCTTAAATTTCTGATCTAATAAAACGATTAAGACTTATGACGCTTTTGGATGATAAATATATGAATTATTTTAGAAATTTAATATTTTTCAATAAACACTTTTTGGAAATATTTGTCTCTTAATCCTATTCTATGTTAGTGTATGGTCTCGAAATTTTAACATATAATTTATGATAATAAATTCATGAAATTTCTATCCATTGCTTTTTAAAATTCTCACACACATAAATGAAAACATTTCTGTTTTTAAAAAAAATATTGTAAACAAGTTAAAGAACATTCAAAACATTAAATAATCATGATGGGTAGAAATTAGGTTCATTCCATATATGTTAAAGAAAATTCAATTTGAATTTTACGACATTATTTTATAGTGAAACAATAAAGGAGGATTTTGTTAAAATTAGATTACTTAAAACATGAAAAAAATTATTTCATAAAAATAGAAATATTTAAATTTTAGAAAATTTATATACATATAAACACAATTACATAAAAATTAAAAATATTGAAATGAAATATTAATACTTATAAGAATAAATTCTTTAAACATTAAAATAAATGTTTTTGTTATAAAGTCCCCCAGGAGGATCATATCATTTAATTTAATATTAATCAAATTAATCAATTATATGTATAAATATATATACACATAAAAATATATAAATACTATATAACATATTAATATTAATTTCACTAATCATCATATCATGAAATAATTGATGAAGTATATGTTTATCTCAATAAATGGAAATTTAGATTATAAATTCATTACTAATTTGTAATCAGAATAATGGTATGTCAAATGAAAGATTCCCATTTCACAAAAAATTATATATCACAATAATAAATTAAATTATAATATAATGTGTTAATTGGTAGTAATATACACCTCATAAACTCATATAGGTGTGTAACATAAATAAATGGCTCAATAAATAAAAATTGTGAAGACCTTACATTGAGTCCAAAACACCACGTACATTCGTAATATTCCATAATAATAAACATTGTTTAATTATATATTTAATGAAGATATTTTTCATGTTTATTATTCAATTTATATAACATAATATCATTTCATAACAATTAAATAATTATTTGATTTCTCATTGAATACTTTGAAGATATTTGGTACTTGAGTCAAGAATGACTTCAGTATAATGTCTATATTTAATGTGGTCATTATTAAATAATCCTCAAAATTATATTAATTAAATAATTATAAATTAGTATTATATCAATTATTCTATAAAAACATTCCATTTAATATAGTTGTGAAAAATGAAATATGTTACATCATGGAGAAAGTAGGTCGTACGTACATAAGAGTATAGATTACATTTTCCAAATATCATTATTGAAATAAGATGAGTAATATTTATCAATACAATAATGATAATAATATCATTATTATCATATTAAAAAACTAAATATACTTATATATGTTATTAATGTGATGTGGTGATGATAAATAAATCACATCTCTTCATAGTGGTGATAATTTGTATGAATCCCTGAACAACATTATCATTTTTTCAGTGCATGGAATGCTAATAATTTAAATCATATATTATATTTAAAAAATGATAAATATTTTATTAACATAATATTTACAAAAAATAATTCTATAATTTTAACCAATCCTTATATATGGTGATTAATGATTAATTACATCGGTTCTCGAGGCCATTGTCTTCCATACACCCAAACTATTAATTATTTTACTATTTAATTGATGTGGAGATAGATTTTGGTCCTGAAAATACATTTATGAAACTGGATATATTATAATAGCATATTTGAATAATATTATGAGTATTTTTAAGAATATATAATACAAAAACACTTAATTAAAATTGAAAACACTTCTTTAGAAATCCGATGTTTCATAACACCATAATACAACTAATAGTGTTGTTATGTTTAAACTAAGACCTATAGAATTAGGGGATGTGTTCTAGGATGGTATTTAGGATGGTATTTTTTAAACCAAATAAGTTTTAAATTGTGATAAAAAAGGAATATGATTTTTTCTTTTATAAAATTATAGTGGGGTACTCTTGGAACATCTCAAAATATTAATTTAATTTAAATTAATTTTCAAATTAAAATCTGATAAAAGTGTTTTTTAGTATTTTTGGATGATTATAGATATATATTATTTCATAAAATATATTGTTTACAATTTAAGGTCATGTTATTACCCGTATCATTTATCTTTATTCCTCATTTTACCCCCTTAGCTGTTTTGGTGACAACTTGGATGTTTACATATTAATGGATAGTATAGTTACTATAAAATCACAAAAGAAAAACAAATAAAACAAGGATGAAATTTTATATGTTATAAAAACCATTTTACCAAATTTAATATTTTTTGTAATTTCATAGCATTTTACAAAAAAATTCTTTTCAATTATCATTAATATAAATCTTTAAACTGTTAACTAAAATGACATCTAAAAAAATTCATACATTAAGATAAATTCGAACAAAATATTTTTATACATCCAAAACAAATCAAGTGAATCTATAAAATTAGTGTATTCCCTTAACTATTAATAATTTATTTATTTTAATGTCTTCCATTACATATATTTTATACTTCCACTACTAAAAAATTAATTACAACAATATTGTGTAAGAATTATCATTATATGATTCCGTTTAAAAATTTATAAATAAATTATCTTGATATAGATCAATATTTTAGTTTATAAAATACTATTTATAGTCAATGATATATTCTGAATTTCAATTTCTTAAAAATGATATATTTATTAAAAATACCGGTAGGACATCATTGAATTTTCAATAAATAAATGATTATAAATGTCATGCTATCATCCATGTGGATTTGATGGTTATAATTTTTTTCCTTGAATAATTTTGGTTTAATATAACACATAAAATAAATTTGGGACTTGTTTTAGAGTAATTATATATATCTTATCATTTTATTTTTACCCTTTATTTTCATTTTATCCATTATCCATATAAAATTTTTATAAGAGTTCTATTTATATTGTATAACATCCCAAATATCTAATGTAGAAACATTGAATTTTTTAGTGTGTGTGACACATAAAACCAAGTGCGTAAGGGGATATTTTAAAAAAATATTTTATAATATACTTAATATTTCAAATTAATTCAAAATATATTATATATTACAATTAACATGACAATTATTTAGCATGTGTCGCACAAAACAATGAGTTTCTTCAATGACTAGTGTTACATGCAACACCGAGTTTTACCGAACAACAATATATTATAAAATTATAATTATTTAATATAATATGATATAACATATCTATTAAATTATATAATATGAATTATATTAACTAAATAATGAAAATATGCAGTTCAGTCAAAATATAATATAAATTCGTTGTTCTGAAATTACTGAGAAATTAATATAATCCCATGTTGAATCTATAGTGAATGTTTTTATAAAAAATAATGTTTCTTCTAACAAAAGTTTTTTATCCTATAAAACTAAATTAATAACAATTAGTTAGTGATATTAAAGTAAAATATATATTATATATTCATTCAAATATTATTTATATTCTCCCATTAGATTTAATAGTTAAGATTGAAGAAAAACCAAATATTTCTCATAAAAACATATATTTTTATAAAGGAGCTTTAAAAACCTTTTGATGGAAACCCTATTTTAAGTCAAATTTCACAAACGTGTAGAAATATTATTTTTAAAAATAAAAATAATCATATAAATAAGAACATAAATTTTATTTTAGTGTGTTTTTGTTATATTTTTTTATAAATTCTCATTTAATTAATGAATAGTGAAAGATATTGAATTTTAATTCAAAACTACTTCATTTAATGTATCATTTAAAAGGAAAATTTTATATTTTTTATCAGTTTTAAATATAAATTAGAATAATTTTATATAATTTAATCTAATTTTGATCATTTGAAACAATTTCACCTTAAAATATGATATATATATATATATATATTTTGAACATTTTTACATTAATAAGATGCATTGTCATCCTGTCTTATTGATTAAATTTAAATTAATGTCTTCCAATAGTGATATTTAAATTTGAAAAATAGAATCAATATTTGTAATAAGGACACCTTTTAATTTATAATATGTTCAACTTATTTTTTGACCAAAGCTATTAGTGATTGTAATTAAAATTAATTACAATAATTAAGGGGATTATTATATTAATAAAGGAATAGGTCATAAATTTAAGAGTGGAAATGACATATACAGTTGTCCAAATTCCATTTTATCTTCATATTTAATTGTTAAACTACAATTAATAAAATGTTGATCATAATTGGATTTAAATGAAATATTAAAAATAGGGATGTAATTCCCCTTCTAAAAATTTATAAAATAGACACTCTTCCTCCACTATAAAAATTAACTCACCACGTGTAAGGAACTGCCCCCAGTTGCCCAGTTCTGGTGCGTTATTTATTGACTTTGGCATAGAAATAGAAAAAAATCATCCTTAAGGACTGATTAGTTCATTATTATTGGAAACATGATTTATACATAATTTAAACATAAAAAATTGAAATGAAATTCAAAATATAAACACCTTAAGAACATCCATAACTCCTAGGTTATTTCAGCGTGTCATTCATAATAAACTTATTCATGTCCAGAGAAAATGAATCATAATAAAGGGGTGATCATAAATGATCAGTAGGGGTAGAAAATAAAAAATTATAATATAAACATTATACATGGTGAATAATTGAAAACACATACTTCTTAAGATAAATTTGAACATAATATCGTAGAAAATGAGCTCATTAAATATATTAGTAACATAATATACTCATGGGAATTCGACTAGTATAATATCCACAAAAACTATAAAAAATATTTTCATAATTATAAAATTCATGATCTGGGACAACATAACCATACCATCAAGGTCGTGTGCCATAGCTATAAGTAATTATTTTGTCAAGACCTTATGCCATGCCCATGTTTTTCTCATGATTCCTACTGATGAACCATGGGGCTCTTGCGGGACCCACCCAAAACATAATATTTTCCATGAATTCCTACTTTGAATGGGTATAAAGATAAACCACATACACATTCATATTGAATCTAATATATGAAATGTAAGTAGCTTTCCCCAAACATTAAGCAAAAACACAAACCATTCGATGTAAACTAATGAATGGTTTTGATATTGCACATAAACAGAAAAAATAATAATAATCCATTAAATTAAATGTGGTAGATGAAAACATGGAATACTAATCCTAATAATAAATTATAATCAACAAGAGTTTTGAAATAGATGAAGATTCGCTTATAACATTTTTGATTAAATCTTAAGATAAATACAATTTTATATTGAAAAGAATAGTTCTTTTGGAAAATTATTTGTATTCAACCATAAGTAGCATAATATAGTATTTTCATAATAAAATTAGTTATTTTATGAAGATAATGGTTTCCGAAAACATATTATATTGTTCCCTTTAAAATAAATAATGATTCGATAAATTCCCTTGGATTAGGCTTGTATTTCAGAAACAATTTTGAATGATATATTTAAAATGTGTAACTATCCACAAAATAAGGAAGGGTTTGAGTTGGAAAACATATATAAAATACTAAAATATATTTTATGATGATTAAATAATAATATAAAATAATTTAATTGATGTAATTATACAATAAATATAACCCAGATAAAAATGGATGTTTTCATGAAAAAACCTTTACCATAAATCAAAATATGCCCCTCTTGAAAAAAATTTCATGGATTATGAAATAAGACTCATTAATAACATAATTAATAACATTTCACTAATTTATTTAGTTCATAATATTTATTTTTTGTTCATTTATGTATTTATTTATATGTTATACTATTAAATTTTGTCATTCTAGAGTGATCATCTTCTTAATTTTCCAAATCCGTTATCTTGTTTTTTAGTAATGGAGTTCCTGTAGAATGAATGTAAATCTCAAGAAAAAAATTAAATACTATTTATGAACATAAATAATTGACAATGTTCATTTATATCAATTTTTACATGTAAAATGATGAATCATTAGATTAAATATTAATGATATTCACCTAGATTATTTAAGCGGTAGATTGATTATTAGAAATTAGTTTGGTCTTATGTCTTAATAATATGTACAAATACTTGTTCCTGAATATTAATTTGGTTATAAAACTTATTTTATTTTATGTATCAACCATAAATATTGTTTCATGATTAGTAATTAAGGATAAATTGAAGAACAAAACATGGTCATCCACAATGGCTATAAATTGGAACCTCATAGGTGGTGATTTCATTTATAAAATAAATTGGGGTGAGAGGGAGAGGGGATATTGATAATGTGTAATCCATTCAAAAGAAATAACTACTGTATATATATGATACTTTATGTATCATGGTTCTTTTGATAGAGGAGTTAGGGAGAGGAAAATAAAATAGATGAAGATGAAAATAGAAGAATAGTTGAGAGATCCCTTATAAAAATTCTACAGGCTAACATCATCGATTAAAATTCCATAAAAACAAATGATGAGAGAAAAAGGGTATCTCATCATATGTAAAAAAAGAATAGTAAGAGGAATACATAAAATAAAAATTTAACATATGAGAATGGAAATTTCAAGAGATATCATAAAAGAAGTGTTGACTATAAGAGGAGGGTGAATGATTCCCTAAACATGTATAGTAACCATATAACATGAATGTAGGGACCTTAGGGGGATAAGGAAACCATAGGAGGAATAATAGGGAGGTAAAACCACCAGATCATCGAATATGAAGGATTTGGAATGAAATAAAACAAATGGATGAGTGGGTATTAAAAGAAAAAGACAGGGATATTTTTAATAATTTAATAGGGACACCTCATAGTGGTTTTACCAAACAATGCACGTGAAAATTGTATTTTCCCATGGTTTTAGCCACTTGGGATACCTAAAGTAATATTTAAGTATAAAATAGTCTACCTGGCATTTATTATATCATTATGATGACATTAAAATTCTGAAAACTCAAAATTATATTATCACTATCAACAAAAATTCAATTATTTTAGAAAAATCCCAAAAAAATCCCCCTACCCTTTTTCGACATGTTGAATCCAAAAATTTAATCAATTGTTCAAAAATAGTTTTGTAAATATTATTATTTTAATTTTTAAATAAATTCATAGATAATTTGAACGATAACAATTTTATGGTATAATATGTTTTATATCACATAGAAAAATTAATTAAGACCTCATTATTTTATTACATTATGAATATAAAATAATATCATATTTACTATTCATAAGGGTCATATTATTATTCATATTAGTTTTTATTAGAGAATGTTACTACTCACCAACAATCATGTTTGTTTTATCAGACTCCAAATGAATTATTATCCACAACTCTTGATGAATGTTTTTTGAAATTCAAAACACAGTAGAGGCAATGATTTGTTAAATGGATAAATTATAAAATGCATTCATTATTTATTTTCAAAAGATTGGGGTATTAAATTCTACCCTCCTTACAAATATTTCGTCCTTGATTAAATAAATATATCCTAAAATCATTTCAGTTTTTCTTCAACAGAAGCTCCTTAGGATCACATGTTTCTTCATACATATTATGGTTCCTTCAAAGAACATTTACCAGACATTTCATCCTATTTCTCAATACTGGTTTCTTATTATCAATAATCATGATAGGATCTTCAAAATATGAAATATCGGGCTCATGATTTACATTTTCATAAGTGAGTATATGTGTTGCGTCGGGAATGTATTTTCATAACATTGATACTGGAAGGCATTGTGTACATTGGAGAGACTGGGCAGCATTTCCAAATAGTAAGTTACAGCTCCAATTCAGTACAGAATTTCAAAATATCCAATGTACATGTGACATATTTTTCACTTCATACTGAATCACATTATACCCTTCCATGGGTATACCTTAATGAAAACATGATATCCTTCTTGAATTCCAATCCCGTTCTTCGGTTATCAGTATATCTCTTTTTCCTACATTGATCTGTTTTGATATGGATTTGGATAATATTCACCTTTTCTATTTTTACTCTTAAATTTATGGGCCTACAAGATTTATTTCACAAACATCATCCCAACATGTTAGTTTATGACATCTATTTCCATACAACTCTTCATATGGTTCCATCTGAAAAATTGAATGGAAGCTATTGTTATAAGAAAATTCTACGAGAGGTAAATTCATATCCCATATGCCATGAAAATTTTATGAACAAGACCTCAACATGTCTTTAAAAGATTTAATAGTCCATTCTTATTGTCCATCAGTTATTGGGTGGTAGGTAGTTCTCAAACGAAGATCAGTTACTACGGCCTTCAGAAAACACTTCAAGAATCATGATGTAAAATGGGAATCCTGATCAGAAACAATTGATGAAGGTAGAACATTAATTATCACAACATTATTAATATATATTCTTTGTAAACGTTAAAGTGGTAAATCTTATATAATAACATGAAAATTTTCTGATTTTTTTCCGAAAATCAACAATGAACCATATAACATAATTCATTCTTGGATTATTTGGATGCCCCATAACAAGTTCCATTGTAAAATCATCCCATTTCCACATAAGAATAGGAAGAGGTTTCATGATTCTTTTGGGATGATGTCTTCCAGCCTTCACCTATTGACAAACCAAACATCTCAATATGTAATCAACAATATTCCTCTTCATGTTTTCCCACCAAAAATGTTCCATTAAATCTATAAACATCTTTTTTCTATAAGAGTGTATAGAAAAATTAAAGATATGATCATCAAAAAATAGTTCCATCTTTATCCCAGGAATAGCAGGAACACGATGCCTTTTCCCATGTTTCAAAATTTTACCTTCATATGAGAAGTTATTCAACTTTCCATCATTTATAGATTTTATTTTATTTTGAAACTCCTCATCAGCAGCCTAAGAAAATTTTATCATTTTTATTAATGATGGTTTGGCAACCATTTGAAAACGTAGTGATGTGTTACCTTACCTAATAATTCCCAAGTTCATTTTAACAAGATATATGGACATATGATCCCTTTCACCTCTCATCTTGTTCAAAATTCTAGGGTCCTTTCTGCTCAAAACTTAGACTACAGTATTTTTACCCCAGGATGTAGTTTACTGTCGAATCGTAGTCCTTATATAGCTCAATCCATCTATTTTGTCTCATCTTTAGTTCTTTATGAGAGAATATATAATTCAAACTCATATGATCAGTATATATCACAATTTTTTCTCCATAAAAGTGATGTCTCAAAATCATTAGATACAATATTTCAATAAAAAACTCCAAATCATTATTTGGATAATTAGGTTTATGAATTTCGAGTTACCAAGATGCATATGAAATCGCTCAATAATTCTGCATAAGGTCCCAACTAAGTCCTTTCTTTGATGTGTCGCTATAGATAAAAAACCCACCATTACATGATGGTATTGATAAGATCAAATCATTCACAACCCCCTCTTCAGTTATTCATATAATTCTTCATATTCCTTCGTCCATACGAATATAACCCCTTTTCATTTGAACTTTGTCATTGGATTTGATAAATGGGAAAAGTTCTCCACAAATTACTGATATTGTCATGGTAAAATAGTAAAACTATGTACATGAGTTTTGTTCATTGGAGTAATCCATTATTTCATAGCCTTTATCTTTATAGGATCTACAGATATTCTATTCATAGATACAATGTGGCCCATGAAGTAGACTAATTGGAGCAAAAAATATCACTTTCTAAACATTCCTTATAAATTTTATCTTCTATTTGTCTTCAGAATAGAGCACATGTGATTTACATGATCTTTATTGATTTTATATTATACCAAGATATCATCAATAAAAACCACCAGAAATTCATCAAGATATTCCATGAAAACTATATTCACCAGATCTATAAAAGCATATGGTGCATTAGTTAGTTTAAAAGGGATTATTGTAATCTTGTAATGCTCGTACCTGGTTCGGAATGCTATTTTTGGAATGTCTTCCATCCTCACAAACAATTGATGATATCCATATCGGATATTAATCATAAAATGTTATAAAAATCCTTGAAATTGATCAAATAAATCTCCAATTTTTGGTAGATTATACTTATTAATTATTTTAATAGCATTGATTTCACATTAATCAATACATAACCTCATGGATCCATTTTTCTTTTTTACAATGAGGACATAGGATCCCAATAGAGAAACAGTAGGTTGAATAAATTTTTAATCACTCAATTCATGTAGTTGTATCTTCAGTTCCCTGAAATCCATAGTGTCCAATCTATAAGTGGTATTTAATATGGTCCTTGAATAATAAATTTATTCAATGGAGAACTCAATTTCCCGCTTCGGAGAATGTCTATGTAAATCATCTAGAAAGACATCAAAATATTCTTATATAATAAGTATATCTTCTATCTATTCAATCATCTCCTCACCCATATTTATTTCATTCCCTTCCTCCCTAATAATTGAATTCAGTAGAGCTACTGGTGGTGGATCTAGATGAGAATGAAATGGGGAGGTTTCTGCTCTAAAATATGGGATTCTACACCATTCTCAAAAATTGTAACATCATTCTTATTACAAAATATCTTCACATTATAATTTGATATCCAATAAAAAAATAGATTTATATCATAGTCAAACAATGGTATGATGATAAGGTTAGAAACTAAATCATGTTCATTTGTCAAGAGGGGGACTAATTGACAAGCCTTTGTTGCAAAGATACATCCACTATGATTTTTGACTGCAAACTCCTTTATTAAATCAAATTGGAAATGTCTAATTTTTTTGGAAAAATAGGATGATATAAAGGAATGTGAAAATAAAGAATCAAAAAAATAATTGGCTTTTTTGATGAAATGATCAATGTACCCACCACCACTTCGTTAGGATCTTCATCCACCACTGTTGTGATGGCATAAGCATGTCCTTGATCGCTTGTCCTTATTTGGGGAACATTTCCCTTACACATAAGAAATTTATGTGCATAATGTTCCATCTCTCAGAAATCGTAGCAAAAAACAATGTTATATTTTTTCTTCTCCATAGAATCTCTAGTTAGGTGGATTTTTTCCCTACACATGTAACAAGATTCCATTCCCTTCAGGCTAGTTCCAGGGTTTTTTTCCCATAGTTATTGAATAATGGAAATTCAACTCTTCTTTTCTTATCCATTTACTTATTTCCTTTCGCAGAGTTTTCAGCATCCCTATTCTTCTATTTATTTCACTTAATGTCATAAGAATTAGGGAATTCATTTTCAATCTTGAAAGCACATTAAACTATGACTTCATATGATGAGAAATTCTAGCAGACTGGAGACCTTTGGAGGAATGGTTTCAAACCATCAAAGAATCGACCCATTTTCCCCCCAAGATTATGTATATAGTCTCCATCATGCCTTTCCATCCTTGAAAAGTTTGATTCATACCTGGAAACACTTTCATCTTTGTTTTTCCTTAGATTCATGAATTGACTCCCCATATATACTCGTTGTCCACAAGGGACATATTTTTTAAGAATCTTTCTTTAAAATACCTCCAATCTATATCTTCAATTTCTTACTCCTCTATTGTGTTTTCGATTAATGACCACCACTAATTAACATCTCCCGTTAGATGATAAACTACACTGACAAACTTCTCTCATTCATTACATCCCAATGCAATAAATATCTCCTTGAGGGAACTAATTCACTACTAAGCTACAAATGGGTTTGTTGTCTAGTTGAATGATGGTGGTTGTTTTCATATAAAGCGATCTAACACAGCTCCTCCATGTGGTGGATCCAGATGCTTCATTCGGGTATAGTTTTTATTCATAACTGCAGTAATATGTCCCAGTATTGTAAAAAGTTTCTCAATAACAGTCACAACACCAAATCCAACATCATTATCTTGCATTAGACGGAAATCCTTACGCACGTTCATGCAGTTTCCATTCATAACACTAGGATAATGTTTCTATATAATTGAATACACTAGATGATGATATTATTCAAAATTTATAATCTCAATGTCTAAAAATACATAGCATAAATAGAAATTTTATGAAGAGATAATATTATAATCATAAACAAGGTATATTTGAGGAAAAATGCATTTTAATCCATCATAATGGCTTATAAAAAATGGGAATTTTCCTAGAATATCATTCGAGAGTGTCATAACCATGAATGCAGCAAGTCCCATTGTCGCGTATAAGGATATCCAGGGTCAAGCCCGAAACTCTTTATCATATCTTCACTCCTAGGTATATCAGTTCAAGAGCCACCTCTACCTGCTCATATCCAGACATGGATGTATTTTTTTAATGATCCATATAATCTATTCCATACCAAAATACCAGGATGTTCTTGTATGATTATCCTCAAATAATATCATAGGGAATCATCCCTAATTTATATTTTCTAAATCTTGTTTCCATGTTTTCTTCTAAATTTTCATTGATACCAACAGTAAGGACCCGGCCCCAGTTTCCCATAGCCAGTTCCTTATTTTTTTACATTATCCTAAAAACTATGAATTAGAATCTCTAAGTTCCATGTAGTTAATAAATATTGGAAATAAGATGCATACATAAGTTAAACATTACAACTTAAAAAATAAATACAACATATAAATTCCTTAGAAAACATCCATAAATCCATGGTTTTTGCAGAATTTCATTCATTATAAAGTTCTTCAGGACCTGAGAAAATAAAACATAATAAAGGGGTGAGATAAAAATCTTTATAAGCTTATAAAACATAGAAGAAGATAATATAATCATTAGAAATGAGGAATAATTGAAAAAAAATGCATCTAAAAATAAACATGAACATAATATGGTAGAAAATGAGCTGAGTAAATATTTCCATAACATAACATAATCATGGGTATTATACTAGTTTAATAACCACATGATCCATAAATACAATTTTCAAAATGATGGAATGAATTATGCAGGTCAACATAAACTTACCTTCAAGGCCTCATACCAAGACCATAAGTTATCATTTTATCAAAGCCGTGTTCCATGACAGTAGTTTGTATAATGAGACCTACCGATCCACCGGGTGGCTATAGTGGGCCCCAACCAGCACATACTATGTTCAATGAATTTCTCATATGAACAGGTCTAAACATAATAAATGTACACATTCATATTGAAACTAATATAGGAAATTTAAATACGTTTCCTAGAACATTATGTAAAAACAATAACAATTCAAAGTAAACTATTTAATGGTTTTAAGATAGCACACCAATATCCAAAATAATAATAAATCATTAAATTAAATATGGTAGAATAAAACATGGAATAATAATCCCAATAAAACATAATAATCAAAAATAGTGTTGAAATAGATGAAGATACTCATATAAAATCATCTAGTAAATCATGAGATAAATACTCTTTTACTTTGAAAAGAAGAGTTCAATTTGAAAAATATTTGTATAAAATAAGAAGTAATGTAATATAGTATTTTTATATTAAAATGAGTTATTTTATAAATATAATGGTTTCTATAAATATATTATAGAGTGCCCTTTAAAATATATAGGAATTAGACAAATTCCATTTAGATCAGTCTTGTATTTCAGAAACAATTTTGAATGTTCCTTTTAAAACGTGTAACTGTCCACAACATAATGGATTTATGTTGTTGGTAAACATGTATATAACATTAATAAAATATTTTATGATGACTACATTATGGTCCTGGAATATGATATAAGACTCATTAATAACATAATTAATAACCTATTATACATGTATTGATTTTATCACAGTTATATTTAGTTCATTAATGTCCTTATTGGTAAGTTATAATATCAAATTTCGTTATTCTAGAGTGTTTGTTTTCTTTATTTTCATAATCAATTCTCTTATTTTTAAATAATTGAGTTGATGTGGAATGGATGTAAATTTCCAGATCTGAAATTAAATATTATATATGAACATAAATATCATTTAATTTTCATTTATTTCATTTGTTTACATGGAAAATTATGAATCATTAGATGAATTATTAATGATATTCACTTAGATTATATAAGAGGTATTTTGATTATTTGGAAGTAGTTTGGTCTAATAATTTATTAATATGTACATAAATGGCTTTATTAATATTAATTTGGTTATAATTTATATATTATAGTCTAGTTGAATTGTAAAAATAGTTTCATGACCAGTAGTGAAAGAGAAATTTAAGAACGAATCATCATCGTCCACAAAGGCAATTAATTGGAACCTCATGAATGTTGATTTCGTTTATAAAATAAAAGGGTGAGAGATAGAGTATATTTATTATGGTTAGTCCATTAAAATGATATAATTATAGTATATAAACGATAATAGATTTATCATTGTCATTTGGATATAGGAGGTGAAGAGAGGAAAAGAAAATAGATGAACATGAAAACAAACGAAAAGTTGGGATATCTCTTATGTATATTCGATAGCATAACGACGTCACATAAAATTCCATAAAATGAAATGATGAAAGAAATATGGTATATCTTAATATGTAAATCAAAATTAAACTAAAATTAATACATAAAATAAAAATCCAACATATGATAATGGATACTAAAAGTGATAACATAAAATAAGTGTCAACGAAAAGAGGAGGGTGGAGGATTCCCTGACCTTGTAGAGTAACTATTAGAACATGAAGGTTGGGAACATGGGGGATTAAATACACTTTTAGGGGACTCCAAGAGAGGTATAACCATCATATATTTGAGGATGATGGTTTTTAATGAATAAAAATGAATGGATGAGTGGGTATTTATAGAAAAATGGAATATGTTTTTTAATAATTTCATAGGGACATCACATAAGTGGTTTTGGACAAACAATGTGCTTTCCCAGGGTATTTTCCCTTGGGTGTAGCCACATGAGAAACCACATGTCATATTTTACATTACATAATTCTACCATACTTTTATTATGTCATTATGTTGTCATTTGACTATCGAAAACTCTAAATGGTATTTTTACTATTCGTGAAAAAATCAAGTATTTTAGATAACTCCCAAAAATTCACCCCTAACATTTTACGACATGTAAAATCCATAAATGATCTAAAATATTCAAATATAAATTTCTAAATATTACTAATTTAATTTTTATATAATATAATACTTTAATTAAATAAAAATAATTTTTAGGTATAATTAGATTCATATCACATTGAAAAATTAATTAAGATCACATTATCGTATTGCCTTAAGAAAATAAAATAATATCCTATTTAATATTTATAATGATAATATTAATATACATATAAATATTCATAAGGGTTTGTTACTATTAACCAAAAATCATGTTTATTATATCCGACTCCAAATGACTTACTAGTCACAACTCTGGATGACAGTTTTTCGATATTCCAAACATATTAGAGGAAAAGTTGTGTTTAATGGATATATTATAAAATAAATTCAATATATATTTTCCAAAACATAGGGTGTTACTCAATTACCACTTATATAAAACTATTTTAACACCCAAAAATTCTATGGTACACTTCCTTTTTATATAACTCAATTGTGTGTGATGTACGCAACAACGATTTCAAGCACACACAACCGATCAAATGAACCGCTTAAAAAGTGGTAAGAAATATGATTAATCAAATTTCAAATTTTATATCCCATATAATATTAACATTCATTTTTTTCTTATAAATATTGTCAGGAAAATTTTAATTTTTCAGATAAATGATGTATTTTACATAAAATGAAGTTTTTCCTCCTTTTAATGGTGAACCGTTTTTAAATATGATATTTGACACTTTTACATATTCAGTTAAATTAAAATAAATTATTTCAAAGAATAGGCACATAAAGATAAATTTTTGATAAATTTTCGGTACATCTCTGATAACTTTCATATTTTGATGAATATTAAAAAGGACTAAATTTTAATTAAAAACAACTTTTTAAATCAAGATAATTTATAGTGATAAAATATAAATTTTAGTGATTTTAAAGAATAATTATATTATATTATTATCATTGAATTAAATTTTGTTCATTGGATGTAATTTCAGATTTATATTTTATATTAAAACATGTCAATATTTTTATAATTTTTAGTTCTTAAAACTCTCCTATTGGTATTGACAACGAGAATTAATTTTAAATTCATTACTAAAACTTCTAAATTCGGAATTTCGGAAAAATTGATTTCATATTTGGAATCATATGTTACAAATCTTGTAAATAGGTACCTTTAATTTTTTTAATATTATGAATAGTACCTTAAGTAATTATTTTTATTTTCCATGATTAAAGGGTAAATCAGGTAAATAAGGGTAAAACATAATATTATAATAACAAAAAACTACACTAACATATGTCTTAATTCTATTATATTAGATATTTTGGACCATTTAAATCCATAAGAATATTTTAGTACCTCATGGGACCACTTGGTTGTGATGATGACATGTTATAAGAATTAATTTAATGCAAAGATAAATATAACAAAAACCAATATCATTTTACTAAAACAATTTTAATATAGGGTTATATGAATAATATTTTTGACTCTAAATATTAATATGAAATATTAAAATATATCCTATATCGTGTTATATTATTTGTAATTTTTATAAATTAAATAAAGAATTTTATTTATGACTCAATAATGATGAAGTATTTCCATTATTAAGGAAGGAATCAAATAAATGATATTATAAATATTAAAATAAATATAATTTTAATGTTTTCCTTCCATAAAATAATTTTACAGATGAATTAGACATATTATTTTTTATTTAGTTTCTTTGGTTCAATGGAATAAATATTTTATTCCTTTAAAAGAAAATCAATTTAAAAATAGTTTCAAAATTGACAGAATTGAGAATTTTAAAAAAATATTATTTTATTAAATGATATAAAAATCCTAAAAATATAAGATTCAGACCAATATATTATCTAATGTTAAAATTTAATTAATTATCCACATAAGTTTGAATTTTTATTATATTGTAACTAAATTAATCTTATAGTATAACAATACTAGAAGACTACATAAGAGTCAAACTGTTTAACAAAGGGTTAATCCCAAAAGATAAGGATAATTTTATGACATAATCGTGTCTAAAAATTATTGTATGGGAGGATTTAGATTCATTGTAATATTATTCTATAAATAAATAAATTTTTTTCTATTATAAACCTCAAATTATTTTAATATAAATTAATATTTCATTATTTTCTTAAAGTACCCCACACCACTCTTATAAAATGAAACCTCTATTTATATTTAATTAATACCCCCATATCCTTTTGACTCAGATAAACCCTACCAAATTATTTTACCACCATCCTTCACATCATCTTAGATGAAATTTTTTTTCATAAAGAAAACTTAATGAGTCCTTTTGTACAAATTAAAATGAGACATGCGATGATTAGGTAATCATTTTATCCCTTCTTTCAAAGATCATTTCTCATTATTCATACTAAATTGTTACCATATTAAAATAATACATACACCATATACTATATTCTAAGATGTATTTAATATTATTTGACAAACGTATTCAAATTCTTACCGATATTATAAATAAAAATACCACTATGTGTTCATACGTATGGATTATCATCTGCATGTTGTGGTGAATTTTTTTTTCATGTACACATTATTTTTATGTGTATAAAGATGAATATAATGAATTTAAATAATTATTATAACATGATATTTTTTCTTCAAAACTCATGTTCCATCCAATTCCATACCATTTAACCATAATGGATATGATTCCTTTTCCAGTGCGTATAATCAACGTACCGTATCTAGGACTCGATAAAACTTATCTTCCATATTCATTATCCAAGAATGAATTTAGGTAAAAATATTATTAATTATGAAATATAAGAAATAATAATTCTACTATGATTATATATATATATATATTCATTTATTCCATTCACCTTCTTCTATATGATATGAAAATGGAAACAACGTTCTTGCGTACATACAACCTATCATATCCATTAATAGTTTATTCTATTTCATATATATATTCAATATATATATTAATAATTATGATATATAAATCATATTATAAATGTTTAAAGTATTTAAATCAGGATCTATGTAATATTATCAAGAATAAAATTTCAAAACAATTATAATAAACAGAGCGATTAATACCCGAAATGTTACATTAACAAGAAATTATTAATAAACCTGTAATATAAAGTCATTAAATAATCATATATGATATCGTAAATATTATTAGAATTCTTATATATGTTAATAGTATTTCTAAACTCATTATACACGACTTTTGGACACATAAATAGATTATCAGACCAAAGGTACGTGTTAATATCACAATATCATTATTATTTGAGGTTTTTGAATCATAATTATCTACTGAGAAATCATTATCATCCATGTCCATAATTTGATAAATTTTATCAAAACATTTAATACAATTATACAGTTTTTAAGTGAATTTCTTTGCCTTTTTGACTTTTTATAAAATATTTTGAAAGGATTATTTTGGCCATTTTTCAAACAAGGTACTATTTTTATCTTTTCAACAAATTAATAAAAGAATTTTTAAGAACATAGATTTTGCGAACAATTATTTTCCTCCATTATATCGCCTTAAAATTTTAATACTTATCTTACATCATTACAAGGATTTTTCCAATAGAATCAATTTATTTTAAAATTTCACCACTTGTAAATGTTTTAAATCAAAAGGTTTATTTTCCTCAAAAAGATTATTGAATTTATCAAATATTTTCATATATGTCAACATCCTTTGTTAGATTTTATGTTTGTTTGATATTGATTAATTATGAAACAATATTCCATATTGTTTTGAACATTATGGGATTATATTTAATATGGATATGATTTTTAATACCATTAATTGTTTATGGATAAAGTATTATCATTTCTTATTATAGTTTTAATATTAATGATTATGTTATGATTCAAAATATTCTTATGTATAATTCATTGGACTTAGTAAGTGATGGGAATGGCCTATTATATCCCCTCTATGCATCTTTATATCTCATAATAAAAACAAGTGTCTCAGTACAAGGACTAAAGGTTGTATTTGTGAATGGTAATGGAATAAGGCCTTGACATAGTAGTTATTTTTTCTGGAAATATGCACTCCCTCGTTATAAAATTAGTTATTACATTTGATTATTCGATTAGTATAATATCCAAGTGAATTTTTATATGGTATTTTTTTATTTATTTTTCCTATATTATGATAATTTTTAGGTTTAAATGTGTTATGTTTTTATTATAAATCTTACCGTAAATTGTTATAGCTTCGGATGAACTATTTACTATTATTGATCTTAAATGCTCATCCATTTCATAAGATATATTTTACAAGGATTCATAATGTGTATCATGATTGATATGTATGGGATAGAGAAATAATAGAATTGTCAAAATATTATATATAATGTCTTTTATGTTATAAATTTTAATGTTATGCTATTGTATGTAATCTATTTTCCAAGACTGCTAAACTGGTCAGTCCTTTGGGACTTGATTCCTTATAATCATAATATTGTATTAAAATAATTCACCAAAACCAGGCTTATATGTTCGGGGTGTTAAAGTTGGTATCAGGTGATGCTTAGAAATAACCTTTGGAATAGATCTAGAAAAAATAGATTATTGATCATAACCCTAAGATTGACATTCAAGATAAGAATAGAAGAACATTAAATTTTTTATTAATTTGCGGATTACAAGGATATTCTTAGCAGTACATCCCGGTGCAGATACTACATGTGGAAATGGTTCTAGAACTGATGTACCATGGGGTAAAAACATAGAAAAGGTGTTTCTGTATGGAATTGGGGTAACCAGGTACATAATAATGGGCCTTAGTACACACCTGGTTCAACACTCATGGGGGATATTCATAGGATAATTAATATTTTCATTACAATCTATTATAATGTATGTAGGAGAAATTATTTCCTAAAAACCCATATTAATGATTATTTATTGAATATGCAGAAATTTGTCAATTTATGTTATTTATTTTACTAGTTTGGAATTATGCATTATAATTCAGAACCTAATCTAGTGTATTCCATTGTTTAGAAATGGCACCTAGTGGAAGAAATGGAAATCATATAAAAGAGCATAATCCATGTATGGATTTCCCTCTAATGAATGATAATGATTGTGGGTTTTGTGATACAACTGGTATTGAATAGCTTATAACCATACTGAGATATCTAACTCAAGTTTTGAATAATAACTTTACCCATATAGAGAATCCTGATCCATAATTCAAAGGATCACTGCTTGACCACATCATAATAATAAAAACCTCAAATATTAAATGGGAATACAATTCATCTTCTAGCTAAGTAATGGACATGTTCCATGGATAAAATATTTTTTTCTTTGGGATATAATGAAAGGGAAAAGATTTTCATGGTAGTTTATCAACTCTCGTGACTTACATTTCAATGGTGATCATTAATTCACAATAAAAAGGAGGATGAAGAAGTGGTAAATATGTAATGGAGAGAGTTTAATAGAATTTCTATAGAGAAATTCATTCCTCATGAAATGTGAGTAGATATGGAAAGAAAATTATTGATCCTAAGGAAAAATGAGGATGTGAATGTTGCAATGTATGAGACTAACATTACAAGGATATAAGGAATGCTATATACTAAATGTGTATCCCATTAAGTAAGATTGATCAATTATTTGATAGTTTATGTCATTTCCTATGATGGGCTCTGTTCTCAAAATCCTTCTCATCATATGAAGATATAGTCTCATGTGATATCAAGACAGAGAATTAATTCTCTATGTCATATGAAATTAATGTAATGTAACATACGAATAGAATATAGGAGAAAGAGATATATATAAAAGGAAAAATAGAAATATGGATTTTCCCATTTTTGATAATTGTGGAATTGATCTCCCTAGTAAATTCCTAAAAATAAAGGGATTTTGACACAAATATGGAAAAAATGTCACCAGGCTCATGATTGTAAGGGAATGAAAGAATTTGTGTAATGTTATAATCGCAACGATTTAGTACATTATGAAAATAGTTGTCTAATGCGTCAAGCTAATATAGCTCTGAAAAATAATATCGAACATGGTCAAGATTATATTGTCACAACATTCAATTTGGAATAATTAAAGGATTTGTGTTTTCGGATTCAAGAATTATATTCTGGTTATAAGAAGAATGTGATATATTTTAGGATTGAACTATAGTAATTTTTCTTTTCATTTTGGTTTTGATATTATGATGGTAATCATATATTTATAACGTGATAATAAGAAAAACATTATGTTGTTTGAGGAATAATATGTTACAATTGATTTTGGAAATTTAGAGAACATATATACAATGATAAGAAAAAATGTACTTTGGATAACAATAAAGGTTGGAATAGATTAACATTAACATTGGATAGTATTCTTTATGTCTAAAACATTTATTAAGATTATTTTTGTAATGATATAAAACTATAGTTTTTGAAAAAGTACAACCTATTGGTCGGGTGATAACCTACCACATTGGACAAAGAATATAGAATCGAACCCCCAACTGAAGTGCGATAAGGCTTTATCGCCTACCACTACCCTACAGAATTTCCCAAGTTATTAAAAACGAGTTTACTTCATTTAAAAGGAAAATTTTTATATTTGGAACCTTATATGATTAAGATAAATAGAATATTTTTTAGTTTTATCTTTTCATGATAAAGATGTGTTTGTTGGAGGATTTAGTAAAATGATAAAAATTTAAATGTAAATTAATTATTATTCATTGTGTTCTTTGACTATGAATTAAATTATTTCTATAACACTACAAAAATGATCATAACACCAAAAATATTTTCCTATAACTTTCATTACTGTTGAATCAAATGGTTCCTTATATCATCGTTGATTTATAACTTTCTGGTGGATAACTTTCCCCAAATAATATTCACAATAACAATCCATCAAAACTTGATGGTTTCTTTTCACTTACATATCCATGTTTTCCTTCATGGAACCCTAGTATGTGTTATTTATGGTATCCTTAATACATACAATTCATTATATAATAATAGAGACCACATTAATCCATTCTCAAATTTCTCATCACAAATGACCTAAATTCTGGTTGTGTGATCGTTTATGTGTATGGAGAACTACCTCCTCGTGAAATGATGATTATGCATTCTTACTATAATATCCATCATGGTGGGAATAATGATGTCCAACTTTTTTATATATAACATATATTATAACTATAATGTATTTATGATTCTTAATTTTATATATAGAACATTTGTTATGACATCCATTTTGTTTAAATACAATAACATCATTTGTGGATGTGTGGACTACCGCCTCCTAAAAGAAAATTTATTTGATCACATGATATATGGAATGTATAAAGTATGTTTTTATTAAACATATTTTACATACAAAAAATATATATTATATTCATTGAATAATTACTTTTATTTAAATATAATATATATCATTTTATTCATTACCCTTTCACACACATAAAAAGTTATAGCATCATTCGTGCACGTATGGACTACCGCCTCCTCGACACAATGTGAATATTTTTACATCACCAGAATTATATATATAAGTATTATATATTAAATAATATTATATTTATACAATAATTATTATTTTATAATGATTAATGTTACTTACCTTCTTTTCATTATGATCATTGAAAAATGGGAATGTTTCGCATGCGTACATGCGACATAATATCTTTATTATAGTAACTCCTGTTCGTTTTAATAAAAATATTTACTGATTTGTTTAAAAATTATAAATAATAAATAAATATTATAATAATTTAATTACTATTGTTTTGTATATTTTATATAATTTCTCATTTAACCATATTTTTTCTACTAAAGTTGTTTTTGATAGATCAACTGAATTTTCTCAAAACACCGGACGTAAATTTAATTATTTAATTATTTATATACAAAGAGGTTATATGAAAAATAAAAGTTATGGTTGAGATGAAAAAGGATTCTATGATATCAAAAAATAAATATATGTCTATTATTTTTTAATATAAATATACTTTAGTCAATTCTAACTCAATGTAAATCATTTTCATTTCCCTTTTTATATCTATGAGATTAATATAATATTCACCATTTAATTATTTTTTGGGCTATATACTAACCATTTTTTTATATTATACAATTAATAATTTTATTATCATAGTATTTAATTAATTAATTTTATTTTATACCTTCATGTAGATTATTATTTAAAATAATTCAATGTCATATGGGAAACTTTGGAATGTTGAAAACATATTTTCCTAACGAATAATTTTAATGATATCTTTTTTTCATTAGAGGATGTTATATAAACATCTTAATATAAACCCTTTAATTTTTCTCTCCTATGGTAATTCATGAATATTTTCAATTATTTGTACCATTTTAACAAAATTTGGTACTAAAAATATTTTTGGAAATTATTTTTAAGAAAATTCGTCTTTATTCCCTCTATAGTCAGATAACATGTTTTCATCTAAAAATAATGTTTTATAAATATGTTTTTTTAAATGTGTTTATCATTTTCAAAATGATTTATTAAATAAATTTTTACCGCAATCATCATTTGCCAATTTTTTCAGAGGAATCATTTTATCTTTTTATGAACATTGCATTCTTCTAATCATTTTCCATGTGAAAGGAATATTTTTTTGCCTCGTATGACAAGTAGTGATTTACCCACTGTCAATTTTGTTTTACCATTGGTTTCTAGTATGTAACCATTAATTGATTATTTTCATGGTTAAATAGATTAAGGGTTGTTTTCGGTGATTTGGGTGAACTCTGTATATCTTTATGTGGCTAAAGTAGACGTGCATGGGCTAAGCATGGTTTGTATAAACCGTGCAGATATCCTAGGAGAAACAATGTAATATTGTAGTTTTTAGGCATTTGATTTAACAATTTATGAGGGAAGTTAGAGAGACCATGAATGGATAAAATGCATCAGTACATTAAGACAATATCAAATGCACAATTATCTCATAGTTTTTTACCATACGGTCCAATCGTACGCAGGGAAAAAGGTAGATCCTATATTTATGATTTTTGTCGTTTTTCCTCCTGTATGATATTTTTTTATAAATGGTTCTGATTCATGATTCATCTACATGTATGGATTGTGAACCTATCCCTAGAGTTCATAATACGATCTGGAGCCCTCACATTTCATTTGAAAGCCTGATTCTGTTGGTAAGTGACGTTCTTCACCATTTATTTCTTATTTCTTCGATCAAATAAAATCATCTTCTCCTCCCCATTTCTTCCAAATCATTTCATATTATGGGAATTTATACGTTGGGAGATTCTATATATGATACAGTCTGGGTTCAATGAAGGTAGGAGAATAGATCTAAGTCTATTTTTGGGGATTTTCGACACGGTCATTAAAGCATTCTCCACCTGTTATCGATTATTGCCAAAATCAATGAGGTAGTTAGATTCACTATAATATAATATTACTATAATAGATTTAATCAGTTTCAAATTGATTTAATTTAAATTAATTTATTGTGAAATCTTGGTTCAAATCAAGGAATAAATTTTCTTTTTTGTTGATTTTTTTTTTGTGAAATTGTGTTATCTCGGTGAATTGTTTTGAATATTATTTTAGTTTATTGAATTTAAAATGGTGATTATAACTTGTGGATTTTATAAGATATCTAAATTGTTTTTTGTAATGATTTATTCAATCAAAATTACATTTTATTAAATTTTTTATTCTTAGAATTGGTTTTTATGGAAAAGATGTCCTCCAATAAAAAGGTTATTTTATTGCAAAGATTTTTTGGCATGATCCTTGTGGGTATTGGTGTGTGAGTTCATATTTCATATATGGATCTTGGTTGAAATATTACCTTATGTTCATTTCCAAATAGTTAATGGAACACGTGATATAATAACCTTGTGATGACATGGTATATCAATGAGAAATTGCTCATTAGTACGTAATTATCATAAGGTTCTATGTGTGTCTGTTAATATGATTGTGTGGAATGGTTTGGATATAAAAATAAAATATTGAGAAATGGTTGTAATGATTTCAGAAGTTATTTTTCTAGAAAAATAAATTTCTAGATTTTTTTCAATTGCACTTGTATGATTTTTTTGATAAATGTTCTTGTAAACTTGTTTATATGTAGTTAAAACTGTATTAAGAAATTATTAATTATAAACAATTTTATGTAAATATTATCAAATCCTCAATCCATGTCCAATGAGTAGAGATGTAATTGGGGAAAAACTGCTGAGATTTATACTCACCCATGATTTGGAACTTTTGTGATTTTGTAGATGATATATTCTATAACATGGAAAATGATTAAGTATGTTACATTTTTTATTACCACCTAGTGATACTTTGGTTGTTTAGTGATTTTGGATAATAGAGATTGTGGGAAATGGAGTCATATGGTAATCATAGAGTCCCTGGTATTATTTTCTCTATTTACATATATATATATTTGTTTTTTATTTAGGTAACCTTTGATGTGGTTTGAGATATATGAAGCTGTTTAGTGGACTTTTATTTGTTAATTCATCATATAGTGAGATGTTTAGATATGGTTGGTTTGGTTAGTGGTTCTATTTTCTAATTGGTAAATCTTCCCCCAATTGTATTTGAAGCCCATTGGAATTTGTTTCCCGCTATTCGCATCTTGGGGATCTCTCTTAAGTCCAAGTGATCACTAGGTTTCTTCTCAAGACAATGAAAGTAAGTAGGTCATTACAAATGGTATTAAATTGTTCAGTCATATCCTCACAGTTTTTTTAATTTCGTGGTCTTGGAGTTCATTCATCTTTATCTATTACATGGGTATTGAGCATAGAAATAACTAGGACTGTTGTAATCTAAAATGTATAGAATAAAATGGTGTATCTATCCTTTTTATACTGAACTTCGAGTCACCAGGTTGTTGGGTACATAAGTGTTTTGGTGGAACATATAGAATACAAGAATAACATTTCCATGGGTTTAACCAATGAGATGAACATTTTATACATTATAGAGGAATGGATTCCGATTCGGATTACATATTTCATTTGGAGAAACAATTTATGATTTTTTTAAAATTTTAAATTTTTGAAAAATTTAAAAATTATTTTCAAATGAATGATATTGAAAAACGAAATCATTGATTTATTTTGAAAATGGATTGATTTTATAAAAAAATTCAAAAATGATTGAAGGTGTAAAAGAGAGTGTTCAGAAAAAATATAATGTGATAGTTTATGTGGTTGAATTTTAAATTTTATTCCATATGTTTTAGGGAGTGAGACTTTTCGAGTAGTTGTTTGTTTAGAAAATGGATCTCAGTAGGCGTTGTAGAAACCAACTGGAGGATGGTGAATATAATATGGTTTCACCTGAGGCATAGGTGAACTAGTAGTTAGATTTGAGTAGTTTTCAAGCATTTCAATCAATGGATATAGATAATCGGATGGATGATCTGAGGCATGTGGATCATTCCATTAAGTTCATGATGCAGAATCCATCCATTTACCGGGGTGATTTTGAACCCGAAAAGGTGGAGGTGTGGCTGAATAAGATGAATTATATATTTGATTTCATTGGTACACCATTGGAGATTAAAGTCAAGATGATGGTGTTAATAATTTATTAACTATCATGTTTGTGATGAGAACTAGTTCTACAAGCTAATGCGGATCTATGCCTTACCAGGGAGTGTTTTTGAAGAATTTTTTAACCATCAATTATATCTTCACATGTTCATGGTTTAGTGGATAAAATACTTCTCTATCATAAAGTAGGATAATATCTTTTTCATAAAATTTTCTACTAAATTCTTGAATTTTGGGTGCATTGGACCAGACGATTCATAGAGTGCATCCATGAAGGAACACATCATTGAATTAGGTATAGCAAATGAAATTATCTCTATGATTGTGGAGATATATATTAAAAATTATAAATATATGGTGAAAATAGAATTAAGGGTTGAATATAATATCATATGATATATGGGAGGAGGACATATGATGATACCTACCAGAAATGGTTGGAACTCGAATGATGGGAGCAAGAGAATGAGGGACAACTATTTTCAAGGTGGGAATTGAACTCAAAATCTGATAGTTGGATTAGTAAATCTTTTTCCATTACGAAACATCCAATAAGGGTGTTACCAATGTGGTTTTATTGACCACATTAAGAGGTAATATAAAACACCACCAAGAGAATTCTATAATTTCAGCAAAATAGAAAACCTAAAGTGCTTTTGTAATAGTGCTTTGAGGCCGGGTGCTCAGGACACATATCAAGCATCACAAGTGTCATATGGTTAGAGAGGGAGATGATTGAAGAATCAGAATCATCAGTATAATAAAACTATAAATGGTGATTCTCATAATACTTTGACTTCCCAAAAAATAAAATCTCATCAAGGTAAGAAGAAGTATAATGTTGTGATGAAGAAGTTGTACAGAGTTGAGAAGATGATTGTGGATGATTATGCTAGACCATCTCTTATGAAATTTATAATAATTTTTAATTCTACCGTTATTAAACTATTGTTTGATAACATTTCATATTATTCCTTTATGGGTTCTCATGATTTTGACTTGTTGTGATTAAAATTGTCATGATTCCTTCAGTGATAAAACTCAAAAACATTATTATTGAAAGAGAATGTCATGCCTTTATGTGTAGATCTTTTTCAATAACTATTGATGAAGCTATGATAGAGTGGTACTTCTCAACATTGTAGATGGACGTCTATAATGTAATATTGTGTAAGGATTGGCTTGGAATGTTCAATTTTCACATTGACTGTTATAGAAGAACAATTTGTTTCACAACTGAGGATGGTGTCCAGAATCTATTCACAGGAATGAAATATTTAAAGAATGGTGAAACAGGCATGTTGGAACTTATGATGGGAATGATATCTTATCTGTAGACATCACTAGATTTTTCATTAATTGAAGAGATATAGAAAAAAAATTCCATCAGTTTTGGATCAATTTCTAGATGTTTTTCCCATGAACTTTTTATGGTTACCACATCTATGGGAAATGGTGTTTACGATTGATCAATATATTGGGACCGGTCCTGTCTCACTTCAATTTTATTGGATTAATCCAATATAAATATGGTAATCAAACATGTATTTGAAGGAATTGGAAGGAAAATGTTTTTTTAGCTAGCTATGTCTCCATGGGCAACACTAGTCTTTTTGGTGAAGCAAACATATTTAACTCTAAGGCTGTTTGTGGATTATTGTAATTCTATCCATGTTTCTATAAATAAATATTATAAACATTCACGCATTTAAGATCTATTTGATCAATTTAGGGGACATAAATTGTCTTATAAAATTTATTTGAGATCAGGATATCACCAATTGAGTGTTCAGAAGGAAGATATTCAAAAGAATACATTCCAGATATGATATGGCCACTATAAATATGTTTTAATTCCATTTGGTATTAATAATGAACTGATGGTGTTAATAGGTTTGATGAATTATATATTTCAATGATATATGTATTTTGGTTGTTGTTTTTTCGATAATATCATGATTTATTCAAGGACAAGGGATGAACATGGTCAACACATGGGAAAAGTGTTGGGAATCATGAGATATCATAATTTCTATTCCAAATTGTTAATGTTCATTTTTTGGATACAATAGGTTTGCTTAATTGGCCCTAAAATTTATGAAAATTGTGTTTTAGTGGACAATGAAATGACAGAAGTTGTTATTTCATGGAAACCACTAAATAATGTCTTTGAGATACGAACCTTTCAGGGACTATACGGTTGTTACAAATGCTTTGTGTGCGACTTTTCACATCTATCTTCTCCAATTATATCTTTGAAAATGAACAATGTTCCATTCAAATGGACTGAGGAACTCAAAAATACATTCAAATAGACGAAAGATTGATTTACATCAGCACCCATATTTATTTTCCTAAAATCAATTTATAGGTACATGGTGTACTGTGATTCATTTAGATCTAGTTTGGGGTGCATTATCATTAATGGAGACCATTATGTCTCATATGGTTCCATGTTCTTGAGAGTTCATGAGAAGAATTAGCCAACACATAAATTGGAATTATTTTTTGTTGTACATGCTTTGAATACATGGTTCCATGATATCTTTGATGAGAAATGTTTTGGTGCTCATAGATCAAAAATTATTAAAACACATTTATTCACAACTAGATTTGAACATTAGGAAAGGTATATGGATTGAGTATCTCAAAATTATTGAAATTTACCTTATCTATACACCAAGAAATGGGATTTCGATGGATGTTTCACTGATCCAAATTTCATATTCCCAATTACTAATTGAATCATTAGATGAATGGAAGATAATTTCTCTTATCATCGAAATTCAGGTGGAATGTGAATACCGGTGTGTTATTTTAATTTTCATTCCACATTCACTCCTTGATAATTAGGAAAATATCGTAAAAGAGGCACAAAAATATAAGGATAAATGTCTTATTATGAGTTGAAAAAAGAATAGTGGGGAGGCCATTAATTGCTAGAAACATGACAAGATTATTTTTTTTGGGATTCAGAGATCAGATGGTTGTACCAATAGTCTATCAGGATAAATATCTTCGAGATTATGAAAATTTCAGATGGGTTTCACCTCTGGGAATACAATTGATGCATCAGGAATTGTAGGCACAATTTTGTAGGAGAATCAAGAAAAGGAAAGTGTATGGGTTTTATTTAAAGTGCATAAATTGTCAAGTAGTTAAGGTAGAACATCAAGGACCAGTGGATATATTGAAGTCTTTACCAATACCTGTGTGGAAGTGGGAGCAGATAGTTATTGATTTTGTTATAGTTCTCCCGAGAATGGTTTCAAAACATAATTTTATATGTGTTATACTGGATCAGATTACCATGTCAGATCATTTAAATCTAATTCAAGAAACTCATATACTGTAGGATCTATACAAAATCTATATACACGTTGTGGTAAAGATGTAAGTAATACTAGTTTCTATCATGTCAGACAGAGATCTTGTGTTCTCATCTTTTTTCTAGAAATATTTATAGAAATTCATGGGAAATCAATTGACTATGAGTATGGCGTATCATCCTTTGATAGACGCCCAATCCAAAAGGATGATACCGAGGATGAAAGTCATGTCATGGGTATATTTAATAGATTTTGGTGTCTCATAGGAATATAATCTACCCTTAGTGGAGTTATCTTATAATAGAAGCTATCATGCCCCGATACATTTGGATATGTTGGATGAATTATATGGGAATCCATGTTGTTCTCCACTGTGTTGGGTGGAAATTGGTCAGATGTCACAAGTTGGGCCTTGTATAGTCCAAGAAATGACCAAAAAAATTCAATTGGACAAAAAGTGGTAAGATATTAGTCATAGTTGTTATAAATTCTATATAGATCATCATCCAAGACTGTTGTCCTTAATTATGAGAGAAAAGTTTTTCTTGAGGATCTATCCAATACATGGAAATACTCATTCATGAAAAATGGAATGTTACCTCCTTGTTTCATTTTCCCTTTTGAGAAACTGTAATGGGTTGGAGTGGAAGAATATCTATTTAATTTCCACCATGGTTTAGTGTGGTATCTAATGTGTTCCATGTATCTTTATTGAAGAAGAATATTCCTGATCTTGACCCTGTGATTAGAGTAGATCACGATGACCGAGAGATGGATGCTTAATTGGTACATAACATAGTTTGTATTGTGGATTGGAAGCGGAATGTCTTTCATGAGAAAAGCATCAGTCTAGTGTAGGTTTTATGGAAACATGGTCAGATTTAGGAAGAGACAAGGGAATGAGAGAAGGAAATGAATGAAAAATGGAGAGAACACTTTCAAAGAAAACAAAGGATTTAATTTCAGAGGATGGAAGTAAAAATGATGGGGAGAATTTAGTTTATCGAGTCTCCAATATGTAACCCTTACTTGATGATTTTCATAGTTATAATGATTATCAGTGAAGGATGGGAGAGTTGGGTGATCTTTAAATAAGTTTTTGGGAATAAAGTGATGTGCATGGGCTGCGTACGGTTTGTCTAAATTATGCAGATATCATAGGAGATACCATGCATCATTGCAGTTTGGAGGTAGTGTATTTGTAATATTGTAAGCATGGTTTGGAAGACTGTGCAAGGAGGCCATTCATGGGTTCCATAAGGTTGTATCTATTTCATGGTTAGTACACGTTTTGTCTAACTATGCCCATGGAAAAAGTAAGATCATATTCTTTATGATACTAATCGTTTTACTCCTATATGATCATTTATCTCTTAAATTGTCTTTATTCTAGATTCATCTACATTTAAGGTTAGGGAACTTCTCCCAATCATTTAGGAATCGATCACGATCCCTCTGTTGGCATTTAAAACCCCAATTCTCAGGATAAGTGATGTTCTTCAACATTCTTGTCTCATTTCATATATCTAATAATATATAAATCTCCTATCCTCTTTATTTTTTGGATCTATGACTATTATGGGTATATCTATGTTGGGGGATACCAAATATGATGAAACAAGAGTTTTTTGATGTATTAAAAAGCAATATAAGTTCTTTTTTGGGAGTTTCAATCTGGTTTCTAGAGCATTCTTCATCCGTTGCTAATTTTCAGAAAAACCTTTGAGGTAGGTGGATTCACTCATATATCATATTTCATTAACTGTTTGTCATCGTTTTAAATTTTAAATAATTAATGGAATTTATTTTTAAATCATGGTTTAAACGATTCAATGCATCTTCTTTAGTGAAGATTTTATATTTTGGTGAAATTGTTTAATCTCATTAAATTTTTGTGAGAATTGTTTTTCTTTATTGAATATAAAATGTTTATTTTAAATTCTGGATTTTTTGAGATTTCTAAATGGTTTTTTGATACTTTATTTTTCAATGGAAAATTGATTTTATAGAGATGATTTGTCTTATAAAGGGTTTTTATGGGAATATTTTTTTCAATAAAAACATTGTTTTATTGAAAAGGTGTTTGGTACGATCCTTGGTCATATTAGTGTGTGAGTTAATATTTCATGTATAGTGATTGGTAGAAATATGACATTGGTCTTGGTGATAAATATTTATTGGCACATGAGATATAATTATTTTTTATGACATGGTAGATCAATGACAACCTGTTCATGAGTATGGAAGTGTCATAACAAAGCATGCATGTTTGATAGTATGAATCTGAAGAATGGTTTGGGTATACCAAAATAATATTGTGAAATTATTTTAATGATTTTGTAATTAGTTTTATATTAAAATATATTTCTATAAAATTTATTTCACTTGAACTTTTATGCTTTTGGTTATAATTGTTTTTGGAGACTTGTTTATATGTTATTATGAACTGTTTTGAGAAATTATAGATTATAAAAAAAATTAGGTAAAATTTTCATACTCTTCTATACTTATGGCATGATTTGAGTAGTAATAAAAAAAACTATGGATATTTATACTCACCAATTATTTGGAACATTGGTTATTTTGAAGATGACATTTTCTAGGACATGAGAAAACGTAAAGTATCTGTAACACCTGAGATTTTTATGAGTAATATTTTGTTTTTATATATCATCAAAGGAATCTTTCACTACATACTAGCTTGGCTTACTTTACATGCAATCGCGACCTTCCTCGATAGCTTGCGTCGTACGCAATACCGAGTTTCACTAAATAACGTTATGCTATTAAAATATTATTAAAACTAGCCGTTATGAATAGTAATAACCACTTTTTCAAATTTTATAAATTTTATCTTACATAATGGACTTCATTTTTGGATTCGGAATACCGAAATTAGCCTAGGGTGAAATTTTGGTATTTTTCTGAAAACTTTCAATTTTTGATGAATAGTGAAACCACTAAGTGGTAGGTTAAAAACTGAATTTTGCATAAAACATAATTTTACCACTTCTGTGAATGGAATATCGAAAATCCGACAGACACGGTTGATATCAGTAAGTAAAATGTGGTTCAATGAGATAAAAATAATTTTTTGGTGAATAGTAACTTTTTACTTTTTTTACCGCGGTTAATAGTAAATAGGGTAACTAAGGTTAAATATGATATTACTATTACCCTAACACATGTCCTAATTCTATTGGATAAGTGTAATTAGACCAGAAAAAACCTTATGAATAAAATATGACCATTTAGGCCCACTTGGGTAAGATTAGGACATTTAATATTAATTTATTTGAAGAAGGGTTAAAATAGTTAAAATCAAAGTTTAATAAGTAAATCATTTTTAATATGGGCTTATACATAAGATAAATTAGACTATAAATATTCATTAGAAATCTAAAAAGATTTCCTACATAATGGTATTTTATTTATAATTTTTAGACATTAAATAATTTAATTTATTTATGACACAATGATGATACAGTAATTATCTTATTAATGAAATATTGACATAATTGATGTTATAAACACCAAAATATATGTAATTTGAGACTTTTTATGAATTGAACTAATTTTCTAGGTTACTATGATATATTATTGTTGATTAAATCACCTTGGTTTGAACATATAATTCTGTTATGACTTTCACAAAAATCATATATCAAAAAGTGACAAAATTGACACAAAATAGTTTTTAAATCAAATATTATATTATTAATTGTTATTTTATTCCTAAAAATCTAAGGATCGGCCAAATGAATTATATGAGGATATATATATTAATAATGAACAACTTGGGGTTATTTTGTCATGTTATAGTAAGTTTATTAACCATATAGTGTAAGAAAACAAAAATACACGGTAAAAGTTAAATTATTTAACATAGAGTTAAATCTAATTGATAAAGTTAAAATAATAACCTAAACTTGTTTAAATCCTATTGGTTGATAGGATTTCGACCCATACCCACATTATCTTCGAAATAAGACCCTTTTGAACCATTATAAACCGATTTTTACTTTAATATAAAATAATATTTTGAGATATTCCTAAGGTGCCCCTCTCCTCCCTTATAAAAGGGCACCTCATCCCCCTCCTCCTCACACCAATTTGAGCACCCATGCTCGGCAAACCCCTACCAAAATCCCTTCTCCACTTCCCTATAATAATCCTAGAGGTCCTGGTCTTCTTCAAAGTCCAATCTTTGTTCCCTAAGTGGAGGATTCAAAGAGGAGTTTAAAAGAAGAGGTAATATCCATTACCGATCTTTTCAATTTCTTTCTTCTTCAACTTCTTCTTATTTAGTTGTTTCATGATAAATTAATAACATCAGTATTACATACATACTGATATGTTATTATAAATATGAAACAACCCTAATTCACCTTCTATCCATCCTACGGAATAATGAAATCACCGCACGTGCGTACGTACGGAATACCGTCTCCACGCCGTGGTGTAATCTATTTTCCACCACCACCTTACTTTGATGGGTATAATGGTGTAAATAATGACTATATATGACTATTAAAAAGTGATATTTATTCTGAAATAGTATACATACACTCCAATACAATTCCACGATCATAGAAACGATATCATCACTCGTGCGTACGTACGGAATACCGTCTCCACGATGTGATGCGACTCGTTCTACATGATCATCATTACATAGTAATTATATAAAAGAATTTAATGAATAAATATGATATATGTTACACTAATACCATTCTGGATATAAGTTATCTATAACCTTAAAAGAAGAATAAGAATTTATTCGGAAAAACATGCATAAGAACAAAAGGCAATAAAGACCCGAGTAACAAGTAACAATGAAATATTACTAATAAGAAGCTATGAATATGACCATATATGATATCATATCAATATGTATGATTCTGTAATAAGTCAATAACCTTATTTAAACCATTATACAGGAGCTTCGGACACGTACAAAGCAAATCGGACCTAAGGTAAGGGAAATATCACAATCTCATTTTTATACGAGATTGTTTATTCGTAAGTATTTACTGGGGTGTATTTTATCATCCACATCCATGTTAACTCAATATTTAATATTTTTTCCATACACTTACAATAGTTTAAATCCAATTTTACCCTTCGGTTAGTATTTAGTAATGAATATGAAAGGAATCTTTTGACGTTTTTTCGTACGAGGTACTTTTTGAATTTTCCGACAAAAGTACGAAGAATGTTTTTTTAACTTATACGGCATGAATGGATTTTTAAAACATTATTTCCAAGAAGCTTACATTACAAGTTTTAATGTTTAATTTTTAATCAACATCATTTAGATTATAATTGTATGACATGTTAAGAAAAGAAAAGTGTTTTTGAAGAAGAAATGATTTTTTCCTCAAGAATGGAGTTCAAGTGTTTTATCAAAATTATTTTACATCAAAGATAATAAAGGGTTCTATTTTTATCCCTATTATTACATTGATTTGATTATGTTTTGAGGGAATTATTTTTATGAAGTCATTTACCTTGTATGATTTGTTTTATGATGTCATGATGTTTCAAGAATCCCATTTTTGTTACATGTGTTATGCGATGATTTATGATTTATGATTTATGTGGCACACATAAGAAAGGATTCATTATAAGATGGGTGGGACATATATCTACCTCCAATGCATTGGGTAAAGATTTATATCTCATGAGATAGATAGGGCTGGAACGGTAGGTTATACCGGTTCAGTGAAACAGGACTGGAATGAGGGTCACTCGGTTCAGAAAGGGACTTTGTCCACTAAGATAGTCTTGGAAATGAGTCATGACTAACAAGAAATGATTTTCCATGATTATGTGTGCATGCCACAATGTTTCAAGTTTCATTTTATGATTATGGGGATCTCATTTTCACTTCTATGATTTGTTCCATGTTAAGATATTATGATCTCTTTTACAAGTTATGATTTTCAAAAAGATATGATATGATTTTTATTTTCATTATTTGCCCTTGCTGAGCATTTGAGCTCACCCTTTTATGTTTTCTTTTCCCCAGGTCAGGAAGATGGATATTAAGTAGAATATGCTAAAAGGGACCCTAGAAATGATGAAATAAATGGGAGACACTGTATAAGATTTATGAACCAGTTGTTTATGTTTCCCAGTTTCTAAAGACACTATACTTATACGGTCCTTTGTGGTTTTGTCATATGTTGTAATAAGTGTGCTTAAATTTTGAATTATTATCAATGTATGTAAAGTATGGGTCGTTATAGTTGGTATCAAAGGAAAGGTATAGTCATCCTTTGGAAACTAGGATGTGAAAGCCTTAGTAAGAACACTAAGGATAAGTCTAAGCATAGAACACAATCTTAGTGTTTTAGAAATGGCCATGAATAACCTAGGATAAGACCTTAATTGTGAAATTTTATCCCTGATTATGTGATTTTCCTATTATAATTAGTGTTGCTCACACTATTCTTCTTGGTTTTAGTCAATGGCTGGAACCCGAAGGAACTGTGTTAATGCGGAATGTGATGGGCAATGCAATGATTGTCCCCCTGAGCAACCAAACGATATGGGAGCTGGAATTCAAAATCATGTAGCCATGCTCACACAACTTTCTCAAGCTATGAATCATGAAAGACTTCCAAACGAGCAAAGGAAGGAGCAACATTTTGTTGAATCCTTCATGAGGCAGCGTCCACCTTCTTTTAGTGGGTCTATTGATCCATTAGTTGCTGAACAATGGATTAGTACTACTAAAAATATATTTTCAGTTCTTCAATGTTCTGAACATGATAAAGTCATCCTAGCAGTGTATCGTTTGGAAGGAGATGTTGATCAATGGTGGAATCTTATTAAGAATACGAGAGAAAGGGATGAAATTGAGTCTATGGAATGGGATGAGTTCAAGAACTTATTTTTCATTAAGTACTTCCCTCGTATTCTCCGAACAAAGATGGAGAAATAATTTCTTGAACTGAAGCAAAGGGATGATGAATCTGTTGGTACCTATGAAGCAAATTTTACAAGACATGCAAGGTACGCTTCTGGTATAATTATCCAACCTGAGAGTAAGATCGGTCGATTCTTTAGTGGCTTAAAACCAAGTATTCGAAGGGAGTTAGACATAAGGGACTTCAATAGCTACGAGGAAATCGTTCGATGTGCTCTCAAATTCGAGATAGAGATTGGAGTAACCCATCAGTCATATGGGTTTGATAAGAAGAGGAAAATAGAATTCAAAGTAAAATCTAAAGAGCACACTGAAAAGAAGATGAGCTTTCCCTTATGCTCAAAGTGTGGAAAGAAACTTGGAGGGAGTTGACTTAAAGGGACAAGTAAATGTTTCAAATGTGGAAAGGAAGGTCATCGAGCATTTGAATTCCGCGATAATTGGAAGAAGATGTCTAATGATGCAAACAAAGGAAGGGATACACAGAATGAACCTACTACACTTCAATGTTTCAAGTTCAAGGAGAGGGGGCATTATGCCAATCAATGCCCAAATCCAAGGGTTGATGATGATGGTCGACGTCAACAAAATGTTAAGGATAAAGACAAAGAAAAGTCACATGCAATTTCTATCAGTGATGTGGAATACGATAACGAAGTGGTGAAAGGTACACCTACCATCCACTATAAAGTAGCAAATGTTTTATTTGATTCTGGATCCACCCACTCTTTTATTTCTGAAAAATTTTCTAAGGGTATCACTATATTACCTCAACAATTAGATGTTGAGTTAGCTGTGACAACACCTAATGGCACAACAGTCGCATCAAAAGTTTATAATTCTTCTCCGATCGAAGATTGTGGGAAAGTGCTTCCTGCAAATCTTGTGATACTTCCTTTAGTGGAAATTGATGTGATTCATGGCATGGATTGGATTTCTCTACATGGAGCTCATATCCATTTCCAAAGAAGGGAAGTCACATTTCATATTCTAGATCAATCTACGATCGTCTATCGATGCAAGGATGAACATAACCTTCCAGTGGAAATTTATTCTGTTTTATGGGTATTTATTCCACTAAATGAAGGTTATTTATCTCAAATGGTTGGTTAGAAACTCACGATTAAGAATATGCCCATCGTACGGGAGTTTGATGATGTCTTTCCGGAGGAATTACCAGGTCTTCCACTAAATCGTGAAGTTGAGTTTTCAATAGAACTCATACCGGGTGATTTGCCTATTTCAAAGACACCTTTACAATGGCCCCAATTGAGTTGCAGGAATTGAAGAAGCAACTCCAAGAGAATCTTGATAAATGATTCATACACCCTAGTACATCACCTTGGGGAGCACCTGTTCTATTTTTTAAGAAGAAAGATGGATCAATGAGACTCTGCATTGATTATCGAGAACTTAACAAGATCACTATGAAGGACAAATATCCTCTCCCACACATTGATGACTTATTTGACCAACTACGTGGAGCTCAATACTTTTCCAAGATTGATCTTTGTTCAGGGTATCATCAATTAAGGGTCAAAAGGGAGGATATACCAAAGACGGATTTCCGTAAAAGGTATAGACACTATGAATTTATAGTGATGCCATTTGGTCTTACTAATGCCCCTGCTATCTTCATGGATCTAATGAATAGAGTATTTAGAGACTATCATGATCAATTTGTGGTAGTCTTTATAGAAGATATTCTTGTCTATTCAATGAGCAAGGAAGAGCATGAAGATAACATGAGAATTATATTGAAGACCCTGAGAAAGGAGAAGCTTTATGCCAAATTTACCAAGTGTGAATTTTGGCTTCAAAAAGTTGCATTTTTGGGTCACATAATCTCAAAAGAGGCGATATCTGTGGATCCAGCAAAAATAGAGGTTATTGAAAGATGGTCGAGACCAACAATAGTAACTGAGATCCAAAGTTTTCTTGGTTTGGCTGGATATTATCGACGTTTTGTAAAAGATTTTTCACGATTATCTAATCCACTCACCAAGTTGACTCGGAAAGGAGTTAAGTTTTTTTGGACAGAGTAATGTGAAGAGAATTTCAAGGAGTTGAAAAGAAGGTTATCTAGTGCACCTGTGCTCACACTGCCTTGTAGTGGAGAAAGGTTTGTGATCTACTGTGATTCATCCAAGAAGGTATTGGGGTGTGTTCTTATGCAAAATGATATGGTGATAGCTTATGCCTCCCGACAGTTGAAAATCCATGAGCAAAATTACACAACACGTGATTTGGAGTTAGCTGCGGTAATCTTTGCATTAATGATTTGGAGGCATTACCTTTATGGTGAAAGCAGTGATATTTATACTGATCATAAAAGTTTAAAGTATATTTTCACACAAAAGGAGCTGAATATTCGTCAAAGAAGATGGTTGGAGCTGATTAAGGATTATGACTGCTCAATCCATTACCACCCTGGGAAAGCAAACAAGGTGGAAGATGCATTAAGTCGACAAGACAATTCTAGTTTATCCATGATGAGGATCACAAATGATCCAATATTTATGGATTTACAAAGGATGAATCGTGGAATTATAATGGAAGTGGAAAAATCTTATCTTTCTCAAATGAATGTTCAACCATCTATAGATGTGAAGATTAAAGAGGCACCGAAAGAAGATGTAGAGTTAAAAAAGAAGGTGAGAAATGTTCCGGAATTCAACCTTGATTGTGATGGGATAATAAAGTTCAGGAATCGGGTTTGTGTTCCTCCCATCCCAGAATTAAAGAAGGAACTACTGGATGAGGCTCATAGTTCTTCATTCTCTATTCATCATGGAAGTACGGAGATGTATAGGGACCTGAAGGAGTACATCTGGTGGGATGACATGAAACGAGATGTTGCTGAATATGTCTCTCGATGCTTGGTTTGTCAAAAAGTTAAAGCTGAGAGACAAAATTCTAAGGGGATGTTACAACCATTACCTATACCCGAATGGAAATGGGAAAACATCACTATGGACTTTGTCACAGGACTTCCTAAAACATCCAAAGGAAATAATGCTATTTGGGTCAGAGTTGGTTGTCTTACAAAGTCTGCACATTTCATTTCTATTAGAGAGGATTTCTCTCTAGATCAGCTTGCTAGGATATATGTAAAGGAAGTGGTAAGATTGCATGGAGTACCACTTTCTATTATATCTGATTGGGATCCGAGATTTACCTCGAAGTTCTGGAGAAGTCTTCAGCATACTCTGGATACAGAGTTGAGTTTCAGCACTGCTTATCATCCCCAGACAGACGGTCAGTCTGAGAGAACAATTCAAACCCTAGAAGATATGTTGAGAGCATGCCCTATGGTTTTCAAAGGAGGTTGGGATCAACACCTACCTTTGGTGGAATTTTCTTATAATAATAGCTTTCACTCCAGTATTCAGATGGCTCCTTATGAAGCTCTCTATGGAAAGAAATGTAGGACTCCAACTTGTTGGGATGAAGTTGGGGAATGAAAGCTATTAGGACCTGATCACATTGATGAAATGGCAGAAAAGGTCAGATCTATTCAACAACACATAAGATCAGCTCAGAGTCGATAGAAAATTTATGCCGACAACTGTATAAAAGTCCTAGAGTTTGAAGTGGGTGATAAAGTGTTCTTACGAATATCTCCCTGGAAGAGTGTTATGAGATTTGGAAAGAAGGGGAAGTTGAGCCCTAGATATATCGGTCATTTCGAAATACTAGATCGTGTTGGAAAGGTAGCTTACCGATTGGCGCTTCCACCGAATCTCTCTCAATTTCACGATGTGTTCCATGTATCTATCCTGAGAAAGTACATACCTGATCCTTCACATGTACTCAGCTCAGAAGTTGTACCGCTGGAGCAAGATCTTTATTATGAAGAACAACCGATAGAGATTCTGGATCGTAGCGAAAAATTCCTATGAAAAAAGACCACTCTATTGGTGAAAGTTTTATGGAGGAACCACCAATTAGAATAAGCTACATGGGAGCTTGAGGTTATGATGAGGGAGAAGTATCCTCATCTGTTTGTTACAAAGTGACGAATTTCGAGGGAGAAATTCTTTTTAAGGGGGGTAGAATGTAACACCTGAGAATTTTATGAGTAATATTTTGTTTTTATATATCTTCAAAGGAATCTTTCACTACATACTAGCTTGGCTTACTTTACACGCAATCGTGACCTTCCTCAATAGCTTGCGTCGTACGCAATACCGAGTTTCACTAAACAACGATATGCTATTAAAATATTATTAAAACGTGCCGTTATGAATAGTAATAACCACTTTTTGAAATTTTATAAATTTTATCTTTCAAAATGGACTTCATTTTTGGATTCGGAATACCGAAATTAGCCTAGGGTGAAATTTTGGTATTTTTCTGAAAACTATCAATTTTTGATGAATAGTGAAACCACTAAGTGGTAGGTTAAAAACTGAATTTTGCATAAAACATAATTTTACCGCTTTTGTGAATGGAATTTCGAAAATCCGACAGACACGGTTGATATCAGTAAGTAAAATTTGGGTCAATGAGTTAAAAATAATTTTTTGGTGAATAGTAACTTTTTACTTTTTTTAACGCGGTTAATAGTAAATAGGGTAACTAAGGATAAATATGATATTACTATTACCCTAACACACGTCCTAATTCTATTGGATAAGTGTAATTCGACCAAAAACAACCTTATGAATAAAATATTACAATTTAGGCCCACTTGGGTTAGATTAAGACATTTATTATTAATTTATTTAAAGAAGGGTTAAAATAGTTAAAATCAAAGTTTAATAAGTAAATAATTTTTAATATGGGGTTATACATAAGATAAATTAGACTATAAATATTCATTAGAAATCTAAAAAGATTTCCTACATAATGTAATTTTATTTATAATTTTTAGACATTAAATAATTTAATTTATTTATGACAAAATGATGATGCAGTAATTATCTTATTAATGAAATATTGACATAATTGATGTTATAAACACCAAAATATATGTAATTTGAGACTTTTTATGAATAGAACAAATTTAATAGGTTACTATGATATATTAGTGTTGATTTAATCAACTTGGTTCGAACATATAATTCTGTTATGACTTTCACAAAAATCATATATCAAATAGTGACAAAATTGACACAAAATAGTTTTTAAATCAAATATTATATTATTTATTGTTATTTTATTCATAAAAATCTAAGGCTAGGACAAATGAATTAGATAAAGATATATATTTTAATAATAAACAACTTGGGGTTCTTCTGGCATGTTATAGTAAGTGTATTAACCATATAGTGTAAGAAAACAAAAAGACACGGTAAAAGTTAAATTATTTAACTTAGAGTTAAATCTAATTGATAAGGTTAAAATAATAACCAAAACTTGTCTAAATTCTATTGGTTGATAGGATTTTGACCCATCCCCACTTTAGATTCGAAATAAGACCCTTTGAAACCATTAAAAACCGATTTTCACTTTAATATAAAATAATATTTTGAGATATTCCTAAGGTGCCCCTCTCCTCCCTTATAAAAGGGCACCTCCTCCCCCTCCTCCTCACACCAATTTGAGCACCCATGCTCGGAAAACCCCTACCAAAATCCATTCTCCACTTCCCTAGAATAATCCTAGAGGTCCTGGTCTTCTTCAAAGACCAATCTTAGTTCCCGAAGTGGAGGATTCAAAGAGGCGTTTAAAAGAAGAGGTAATATCGATTACCGATCTTTTCAATTTCTTTCTTCTTCAACTTCATCTTATTTAGTTGTTTCATGATAAAGTAATAACATAAGTATTACTTACATACTGATATGTTATTATAAATATGAAACAACCCTAATCCACCTTCTATCAATCCTACGGAAAAGTGAAATCACCGCGCGTGCGTACGTACAGAATACCCTCTCCACGCTGTGGTGTAATCTATTTTCCACCAACACCTTACATGGATGGGTATAATGGTGTAAATAATGACTATATATGACTATTAAAAAGTTATATTTATTCTGAAATAGTATACATACACTCCAATACAATTCCACGATCATAGGAACGATATCATCACTCGTGCGTACGTACGGAATACCGTCTCCACGATGTGATGCGACTCGTTCTACATGATCGTCATTACATAGTAAATATATAAATGAATTTAATGAATAAATAAGATATATGTTACACTAATACCATTCTGGATATAGGTTTTCTATAACCTTAAAATAAGAATAAGAATTTATTCGGCAAAACATGCATAAGAACAAAAGGCAATAAAGACCCGAGTAACTAGTAACAATGAAATATTACTAATAAGAAGCTAAGAATATGACCATATATGATATCATATCAATATGTATGATTCTTTAATAAGTCAATAACATTATTTAATCCATTATACAGGAGCTTCGGACACGTACAATGCAAATCAGACCTAAGGTAAGGGAAATATCACAATCTCATTTTTATCCAAGATTGTTTATTCGTAAGTATTTACTGGGGTGTATTTTATCATCCACATCCATGTTCACTCAATATGTAATATTGTTTCCATCCAATTACAATAGTTTAAATCCAATTTTACCCTTCGGTGAGTTTTTAGTAAAGAATATGAAAGGAATCTTTTGACATTTTTTCGTACGAGGTACTTTTTGACTTTTCCGACAAAAGTACGAAGAATGTTTTTTTAACTTATACGGCATGAATGGATTTTTAAAACATTATTTCCAAGAAGCTTCCTTTACATGTTTTAAATGTTATTTTTAATCAAATTCTTTTAGTTTATAATTGTATGACATGTTAAAAAAAGAAAAGTGTTTTTGAAGAAGAAATGATATTTTCCCCAAGAATGGAGTTCAAGTGTTTTATCAAAATTATTTTCCATCTAAGATAATAAAGGGTTATGTTTTTATCCCTATTATTACATTGATTTGATTATGTTGTGAGGGAAATATTTTTATGAAGTCATTTACCTTATATGATTTGTTTTATGATGTCATGATGTTTCAAGAATCCCATTTTTGTTACATGTGTTATGCGATGATGTATGATTTATGATTTATGTGGCACACATAAGAAAGGATTCATTATAAGATGGGTGGGACCTATATCTCCCTCCAATGCATTGGGTAAAGATTTATATCTCATGATATAGACAGGGCTGGAACGGTAGGTTATACCGGTTCAGTGAAACAGGACTGGAACGAGGGTGACTCGGTTCAGAAAGGGACTTTGTCCACTAAGATAGTCTTGGCAATGAGTAATGACTAACAAGAAATGCTTTTCCATGATTATGTGTGCATGCCACAAAGTTTCAAGTTTCATGTTATGATTATGGGGATCTCATTTTCACTTCTATGACTTGTTCCTTGTTAAGATATTATGATCTCTTTTGCAGGTTATGATTTTCAAAAAGATATGATATGATTTTTATTTCCTTTATTTGCCCTTACTGAGCATTTGAGCTCACCCTTTTATGTTTTATTTTCTCCAGGTCAGGAAGATGGATATTAAGTAGAATATGCTAAAAGGGACCCTAGATATAATGAAATAAATGGGAGACACTGTAGAAGATTTATGAACCAGTTGTTTAAGTTTCCCAGTTTCTAAAGGCACTATACATATACGGTCCTTTGTGGTTTTGTCATATGTTGTAATAAGTGTGCTTCAATTTTGAATTATTAACAATGTATGTAAAGTATGGGTCGTTATAGTATCACACATCATTAGCACAAACTCATGATACATGGGATGTTTGTTGATTATGGAGCACATGGATTGTGGCGCGTTGATTTTTGTGGTCATGTTGGATTCGTTAGTTTTTTTCACTATTTAATTGGATACGTCATTGGTTTTTGATTGTGGTATACAATGATGTGGTTTTAAGATATATGATATTGTTGAGTTTTTTCATATGTTTAATCATCAATGAGTGATCTGTTTGGTTGCATTTTTATGTCAGTTGTTTTATTTCTTAAAGGGTAAATCATCCAACACATGTATTTGAAATCCTTTGGCATTTATTTCTAGCCGTTGGCATCTTAGGGATGTCGTTTAAGTCAATGTAATGAACTGTTTTACTCTCAAGACAATGGGAATAATCTGGTCATTACTCATTTATTTAAAACCGCCTATGATTTTTTCAAATATTAATTTTTAAATAATATATTTTAAAATAATATTTTAAAGAATTTTTTTTAAGAATATGTTTCAATACCAAAGGATATTTTCCTAAAGAATGACCTTAAAAGAAATTTATAAGTGTTTTTATTCACCAATGAAAACAACCCATTATTTTTACACCATATGTGATATTCTCCAATGATAACATCCTTATTCATCCATTATATAGTTTATTAGTATTAATTAAAAATATAGAATTTAAATTCAGTTCAATGATTCCTTTTATTGCACTTAAATTTATAATTTTATTATTATTTTTTTCATTAAATTTTCCTAAATCTCTATAACATTTTTCAGGGATATGATTGTTTCCTAAACCATATACCATTTTCTATGTAGTTTTTACATTAATATTTATTTGATTATTTTTTTTTAATATTTATAAATATTCATTCTTTATTCGATATATATATATTCGATAAGGAACACTGTTTACTAATTAAATCTATTACACAATATAAGGAATTCATTGGAAATGTGATGAATGGTGGGGCCTAAAATTTATATAACACCTCGATGCATCAGGAGTCTCATGAGATTAAATTCAGTGGTGAAAAACCAGTTATTTTTGTTTCAAATGAAAATATATAGATTTCTACCAATAGAAAACAATTGCCTTAAGGATAGATCTTGACATTATAAAGGTTCATGTGATTGATACATGACATCCAATAATTAATCATTTCATTCATTTTGATTCATTTTTTTATTATTAATGAGAATTTGAATCAATATATCTATGTAGTCATTATATTATATGTTCAATAATTAAATTGAATGTGTTTTAGTTTATTTCCTTTCCATATTAATTTTTCCTTATCTATTTATTTGAAGGCCATGTGTTTCTTATTACTACCTTTCAATATTGTTTATGAAGATCCTTCTATATTTTTTGATTACAAGGTATGTGTGTTGTTTTTTTACTATTCTATAATTAACATTCTCATTGATTAATTGTTTCTTCCACTACACATTAATCTTATGGGCCATTTGAGATCACCCTTATTTTTCTTCCCCTTACAATGAATCTAAGAAGTATACTAAAAAATATGCAAGCATATAAAATATGGAATATGTTTTCCATGATAGAAAAAAATTATGTTTTGATGTGTGAATTAATTAGAAAAATTAGACTCATGTAGGTGTCATGTTTACCATGAATGCTAAATTTGATCTGTCATTTGGTATTTGATTCTATGTAGTAATGCCAGCATTATGGTGGTAGACACTGGCGAATGGATTTTTGGTGTGTGGTCGCTACATATTGATCAAAATAAAAGAGACCTACTTACTTATTTTGGAACTTCTGAATACAAATATATAATCCATTATTATAAAGATAAATCAAATAACCTGAATAATTTAATTTCCATGAAATCAAAAAAAATTAATCAAAAATACTTTTTACTAAAAATTCATTTTTTAAACATAAAATATTTTTCACTAAATTCAACTATAACATACATTTCAAAACCCATAACTAAATAATTTAATATAAAAACTATACAAATTAAAAATTAAAACAAATACGAAACCTAATTTTACCTTTTAAATATTTGATAATTATAATTTTGATTTAAAATATTTATTTTTCACTACGTATTGAAAAGTAAAAATAAAAAAAATTATCAGATTTTTACTATGGGTAAATTTTAATATTATAATTTAAAAAATTTGGATATAAATTTTAAATAAATGATATAAAATCTTTATAAATTAAATATGTTATTTATAAAAAAAATAAATAAAAAATATTTTTGAAGAAAATATTTATTTGACGATTAAATTAACTTATTTAAAAAAGATACCACTTATTTAAAAATAACTAACTAATAAATTATAAATTAGTAAGACCATTAATTATTTAATTATTCAACTAATAAAATTAATTCCCTCTAATTTAATAGTGGGATTATAATGATCAGACATAAATAATAAGATTATATTGGTTATTTATGCTCGGTTTTATGTATTGTGAATCCAATCAAACCTAGTGATTCCTTTTTAAATATATGATTATTATAATTATAGTAATATAATGATAATTTATTAACAATTTCCTTACATAAACATCTATTTAAAAAGGATAATGTCATTCTTCTGTACATGTGGATTACTACATACATGATGTGATGTGATTCATTTTTCATTAATACCGTATATGGGTTGTATACAATGGATTATGTAAATCATTCATAAGATTGTGATTAATTAGTCACAATTATTTAATGGTAAAATTATGCTTTCTTTCATTCACTCTTATTTTTTAGCAAATGGAAGTGTCACTCATGCACACGTACAAACTATTGTCCCATTGTAGTAATGTAATTAATTTTCAGTTACCTCTATTTTTAGTTTAATATAAAATAATAATTTATATATTTAATTTTAATTATTTAATTAATATTATTTTGGATATGATTTAGAAATTAAAAAGTTTATCATAGTCAATAAACTGTTGTTGTATTGAAATTATGAATCTAATATTATTGAAATAATATATATACACTTAACTAATTGATTAAATATATATGCCAATCAAATAAATGATATAAATGATTTCTGGATAATTTATTAAACCTATAAAATCATATCGAAGAAATAAATAATTAATAAATTTATCCTATGTAAGTCTTATCACACATACATATCAATTTTGTACTCATAGTAAGTGTTATCTTCTGAAATTAATTTCTTTTGGAAATTTTTTTAATGTTATACACTTAATTTATTATATTTGGTTTATATAATTTCATTTAACATGTAATATAACGAATAAGAAAAAATATACTATATTTTTTTTAGATAATTCTATTTCTTACATGGTTTATAGATTGATAAGTTACCATTGTTGAAAGGGGTTGCATAAAACATTTTTCATTCATTATGTTATATCAATTCAATATTGATTCTATTATAATGATACTATGTGTGAAATGAATTTTTTTTCCAATAAATTTTATGTGTATTTACATTTTTACACATAATATCTCCATTAATTAATTCATCTTTCAATGATATGATTTTTTATAGATCAATTCATCTTAAAATTTTCATATATTGGACTTCTGTACATATTATGAACGTTAAATATTGTAGGTGTTTTATATAATGCCCCATGAAATTTCTTACCATATATATAATTATATTAAATATATTATAAGATTAATTTTAATTAATTTTAATCACAATAATGTTAAAAAAATTTCCATTATAGTAAGGATGTTTTTGATATAATCTAAACTTAGTTTAGGATATTGTAATCTCAATGATTCATTTTGTAACGACATATGTTTTTATAGACCATTATTCAAATAAATTAATTTTTCTATTATGTCTTTCAAAAGACTAATTCAAACATTCCTTCCATATGAAACATAATTTTTTATTTTACATGAATCATGAACATTTCATACGTTACACGGAACTTTGACTTAGCATATGTTACATGTAACATCGACCTGACGTACGTTACACACAACATTGATGATTCAACAAAATATTATTTAATGATTATAATTATTTTAATGATATTATTAAAACTTATATATTAAATAATATACTATGAAAATTATTATATAATTTATGAAATTATATGGATTTCATGATTATATGATGAATTCATAGGTTATAAGATAATTATAAATTAATACAAAACTGATTGAATATAATGTAAATGAAGATATTTTTATGGTCACAATACTATTTAACGGTATTTAATTAAATTAATAAAAATTGATGAGTTATAATAATTATATATATGTGTTATATATTAGATAATATATTTTATATACATAAAATAGATTGAATAGAAATAAGATAAGAACAAACCGAATTTTATGCATAAAAGCATATATTTTTTATAAAGGTAGTTTTAATTCCATTTAATGGAGAACCCATATTAAATATATTTTTGTAACCTTTATAGATTAAATATGACAAAATAATCATTAAAAATTGATGATAAATATAAAAAAAATTGGATTATTTTTTGTTATTTTTCTATAAGGTTTCATTTTTTAATAAATATTTAAAAATACAGTATTTTAATTCAAAAATAATTTATCATATAATATATTTATATGGTTTAGTTATTATTTAAAATTTGTTCAAAAGATAAATTAGATAATTTTTTATCAATTAATCCATTTTTGTAATTTGAAGCAATTTCACAATGAAATTGGATATAAAACCTTATCAAAAGATTGAATGTTTTTACTATAAAGACATACTTTGTCTACCTGACTACATGATTAATTTTAAAATAATTTCTTCCACTTATATGATTGGATTTTCTAAAAAAAGTTTAATTATTTTGAATCATAATTTTTTATAATGTTTAATAATTTCAACTTATTTTTGAACAAAAATATTATCTAATTTACTTATTATTAATGAAATTTACTAATATAAAATTATCTTAATATTGGACAAAACCACAACCATAATGCCCAAAAAAACAATAAAATTTTCTAAAATACATTTTATGTACATATATCTTCCCTATAATACCTTCCAACATATTTGAATCATAATTTGATCCACATGAAACATAAATAATGTGAGTGGAATTCTCTCTTCAAATATCTACAAGAGTACCACTCCTCTTTCACTATAAAAGTCTACAACCTGTAACTCCTCTTTACACATATAAAACCACATAATTTTAGAAAAAATTTTCCCAATACACATCCAAACATCACTAACTTCCTAAATTAGGCCACTATTTTGGTATAATGTCTTACTAACAATCCTTTTGGCACAAACCGAATGTGGTTTCCCGATTAAGAGGCAAAGCCTTCTCTCAAGATCTTTTATTTAATTTTATATCTCCATACCATCCACTATGTTTACCCCATTATCTTTAAATACACTAGTATCCTCAATATACTATGTTTTTTATACTGTTTTTTTGACCTACACTCACAAAATCATCCATCTTATGGGTAAGAAACATACACATTGTGTTTATGGCGAACTACCACCTCACTAAATGAAGATTTTTCATTTTTTACATTAGTGCATCTCATCATTGGAATTATGAAGGAAAATATATTTATATATTTAATATATTATATTTATTATTTCTTTAATATTAATTATTTATTTTTAAAACCTATATATTTTTACTTTACATATATTGTTAATGCGATAATTTGTTTTGAGGAAGTGTGGACTACCACCCCCTCAATATGATATGATTCATTCATACACTACATCGATTGTATTAAATATGGTTTTAATAAATATATATATATAATATATGATATCATAAAGAAACAATAATAATGATATATATACTTATATATATATACTTACATGAATATATGTATATGTATTTTACATTATTTATCTCAACATGAAAAATTAAACGGAAATAGTGTTCATGCATATATATAACCAACCATCTCCATAAACAGTGTATTCAATTTCATAATTCTATTATATATTGATTATAATAATACACATATAATGAATTGAAATTATATTTATATCATGGTTCACATTTAGGATTCAGTATATATGTATAAGGACCATTGATATAATAAATTATGACACATGTGAAGGATAAAGTCAATATTACTCGAAGTGAAATGTTAACATAGGATTGTTAAAAAAGCTAGTAATATAATGTAATAATCATACCATATATGATTTAAGATATAATCATATGTTTATGTAAAATATTTATGTTAAATTTATATTTATTATACAGGTTCTTTAAATGAGAATGATAAGAGACAATACAAAAGGTATGGGTATTTCTTCTCAATTTTTATTTATGTGTGATTCATGCATTATTCATCAAACATTCCATTAATTGGGTGTGGATACTGGTCATAGGAAACAATTAATATTTTATATATATAAATTTTTTTGTATTCACATATCCATTATATGAACTTCATTTCATGGGGTTTATGTTAAAAATGTTTCCAAATCAGTAAAACAGTTTTGTCTCAATTTTCCTTCTTTCAGACTCTTGTCTTATTATGCGCCTAAATTTGTTTTGAGGTTTGTATAATTAAATTTTAAAATCTATATCAGGAATCTAAATTTTTATGTTATATTTTAATCATCGCTCAATTTTTCCCCTTATATGAAGGGAATGATCCCCAGTTACCAGGTTATAATATTTTAATAAACAAATCTCATTTCTTTTAAATATTGATTATATTTATTCTTCATTTGATGAAGTCTTACAAACCATATCTTCATAATGTCATGAATTTTATTCCCCTATGGTTATTCGGTATATTCTCATGTATTTGTACCATATTTATACTCTTTTGTACATAAGATTGTTTTGAAAGTGTTTTTAAGAAAGCAGGACATTACCCTCTTTTAAGTAAGAAATATATGTTTTCTAAAAAGGGATATAAAAATATTATAATGTCATACATTAATATTTAAATTAATTTATAAACATATTTCATTAAATAATTATTCTAATGGAATAATAATTTCAAAATCTAAATGAGGAATTTTTTAATCTTTTTTCTGTTCAAAAAAAAATGTTGGTTTTACCTCATATGACATGTATGGATTTATCTACCATCAATACTGTGAAACATATTTTTTTCATAATTAAAGGTTAATTTTTAAGAAAAAATTATTTACATGATATTTTCAATGAAATTATTTTCCAAATGATTTCAATCTCATTTTTATGTATTATAGGAAATTTGTTTTTTAAATCATTTTCACGATCTCATTATATATATTCAAATGAAAATTATTCCAAAAGGTTTACAAATATTTATTTCTAAAATTTAAAATTTAAGTTCGAGAAAATAATTTTCAAAAGGATTCTATTTAAAAGAGACTTTTCATATACAATAGTCTTTTTACATTATGAAATATTTTGAAATTAATTTTCCATGTTATTTTACATATAATATTATATCTATTGATGTTACTCATTCCCTTCTATGAAATGAACCAAATGATACATACATATTCTTTCACGAATGATTTGTAGGGAATAATTCTTAATACATCTATTTCTCTTTCATGGGTTTTATAATTTTGAATCCTACTTCTTTATATGGGTTATGCTTCGATGAAATAGTTCTAAAACCGATGTTTTTTTCATGGGTATTGCTGTTGTGATTTATTAATGATACACCTTTCATTTAATGTGTTATGATTAAATGTTTATAAAACATATGTATTTTTGTGGGTCATGATAGAATGAATGTTTAATTATCTTGTATCACATGTTTGGATTATTTTATTATGAGATGGGTTAGATCGGTATCTCCCACAATTATATTTGTTAAAGATGGATGAATAAAGAATATAAATGATATGCATGAAATGGATTACATGTTCACAATGATATGCATGGACCTTGTTCTATGTCTATAATTGTATGTGCAACCATATTACATATTAACAATTCTATTATTGAACCTTATTACATGTTCAAAATGTTATTCATTAACCTAGTAAGATGTCTATATGTTTATACATGAACCCGATTAAATATTAAATATATTATGTGTGAACCTAATAATATGTTCACAATGTTTTTTGTTGACTTGGTTTCAGGTTTATAATGTTCGATGTGATCTTGATTACACATTAAAAATGTTATGCATGGACCTATCGGCATAGTCCTTCCCCACATGTTTTTTTATCTGACACTTGGTATTACATAATATATGAACATTCACCATAGTCTTTTCCCACAAATCTCTCTCACAATGATTCGAAACACATATCAGATTATCATCAAATGAATCATAAAACTCAATATGAATAATAACCACCTCAATCAAATGATAATGGTCTGGGTGATGCCACTGAGTAATTAACTCATTGAAAAAAGCATGCATAGAAGTTTATTTCTATGTAAGAACCAATCGGTATGTCTGCAGCCCAATTATCTCTACCACATGAGACGGTATAATGATCTAAGGCACCAATATTACCTTTATTTATATCATCTGGTTGACTAGCCTAGGATAAACCCAATGGAATACACAGTCACCCATTGTAAACTCTATGGGTGATCGACATTGATCAGTATAAAACATCTATCTACTTTGAGACATAACCATACATTTCTGAACTAGTTGAACCTATTATGATGTCTCATATACGAGACATAATCTATATAATTATATCTTACCTACCTCCATATATCATAGTGATGATATCCATGGCCCACCATAAAGACCCTCCTGTTCATCAATCTATATCATTTTTAATAACTATTATTATAGGACAACATCGCCAAATCCAGTTGTTTCTATAAGGATATTCCAAATTGTAGGAAACATGCTCCCAACATATCCAAAAGACCCAGTATATTACAACCCGATTGCCTATCTATCTTTGGGAGGAGATAAGTACTCTATAAAACATGCATACCAATATCATTATTGAATCCCTAACAGAAGTGAGTAGTTAATTGTGAATCACATTCTGAAAAAAAAATTCAGTGTCACCCCATGCATAAATATTTTATCTCAAACATAATAATACCCCAACAGATCCATTGATAATGAATATAGTATAAGAAATAAATGAACTAATTTTTCTAATATATTTAGAAAAATAGAATTAGTATCATTCTTCCATGGTTTCCCTGGGAGATCCACTAAAAAATCCATGGTCACATCCTCCTACATTTTTTTCATAATGGGAAATAACTATAGAAAACAACCAGATCATTGATGCTCTACATTCACATGATTATAGGTGCAACATCGTGTCATGAACTATACTATCATGTTTTTCATGAAAGAAAATCAAAATTGTAATCACTTTTATGGATATATTTGTGCCACACCAAGATGTACCACACACATTGAAGCATGAAATTCCCCAATCAACTCCTCACACATACTCGTTGGCATGACATCCCATGTCATGAAATAGATTATCCCTAACTCATCTATGCTAAAATATTAATGTTACTCTCCACAATTTAGGATTTACTTCAAGGATAAAAACTATGTTTCATTTAATTCATCTTAATGTTCCCTCTCAAAAGTGTAGACACCAGTACTACTAATACATGAGTATTTTTCTAATAATTATTTGAAACTTCCAGAGTATAATTTTTCCTACTCAAAGAGGTACCCATAGTGTCTGCTTTTCCAGATGTATATTCTAGATAAAAATTTAATGGATACATATTTATAACGCATATATACTACCGAAGATTAAAATATCACTGTGATTTGATATTCATTGATATATTATGATATGTATACATAGTACACTTTTCTACCAATAGGTAATTCTGCAAACAATTCAATTCATAAATCTATGTACCAAATTCAATGATGTTATTATGGTAATTCATTTTATGTGGACTTAACTACTAAGAACCATATTCCATAACCTGATCTCATTGTAGTGACGTAGCTCCATGTATATTCCTATAAGAATAACAATTTATGGTATACTCTTCACCTAGTTTAGGTGGGATCAATTTCATTTCTTTTTTCAATCACTTCTTCATGTACTGGAACAAATCCTTCTATGCCTCTAACCAATAATTTTTTATCCCCATCATGGTCACAACCAGAATCTGAATTTCCAATCCAGGAAATTCATAGTTGATCCTCCTATAATATTTTTCTAAACCCATAATGTTATAGATATATAAATGCTCATGGGTATTTAAAAAATTTTTTTTATACATTCTCTAGTTCCATAGACAGACCTTCCTATGAGATGATGTGACCCAATAAGTGTACCTCATCAATCTCAAAAATTGAACATATCTAGTGTGTCATATTTTCGGGGCTCTCTCATCCTACTTATGATGATTACAAGGTGTTGGGAATGATTATCAATATTTATGTTGTGCACCATGCTTTCATTCACAAACACTGCCATAAACTGATCTAGGTGCAGATGGAAAATTTGGTTCATCAAGTCCATAACCATTGTTGGTGAGTTCGTTATCCCAAATGGAATTACTAGGAACTAATAAATATAAAACCTACTTCTTAAATGATATCTCGATATTTTATATGTTTTAATTCTCTGTTGATGATATTCTAATCTTAAATCAATCTTGGAAAATATAGAACCTCCCCTTAATTGGTCAAAATGATCATCGATATGTGGAAGTTCAAATTGGTTCATTACATTCATCTAGTTTAACATTCATTAATCAACACATGATTGTAGTATCTCACCAACCTTATATCAAAACAACATAGGTGAACCCAAAGGTGACATAATCGGATGATTAAACCCCTTGTCCTCCAAAAACTGTAGATGTGTCTTGATCTCTAGAATCGTTGTCGATGCCATTATATATGGTGGAATATAAACTAGTTCTTCTATAGACAAGAGTTTAATAGTATATTCTATATTTTTCACACATGGAAATCTGGATAAGTTTTTAGGAAACAAATCAAAAAATTAGTCAACCACATGTGTAAATGACTCCAACATTACATCCCCACAATCAACCAAAAGACTTAAAACCCGAGTTGTGAGATCTAAAAATTACTAAGTAATTAGTCATGTTCAGCCTACCTGAATATACTAGTCTCTACTGTGAACATATTTTTCAACCTTATGATACATAAATATAACTCTCCTATAGTAAAAATCATTGTGTGGTCATTATGTTACTAGAAATTCCAAAACCAAAATCAATTCAAAGCCTCACATGTCAAGGATATAATGATACCATAATACATGATACTCCCTACCCTTGTGAGAATGCCCTCTACACAAGAAAATCACTTTAGAATGTTTAGCAAGAGATGTGTCTATCATCAACACCCCACTCTTAAACACCACCACCAGTATCAAACAATTCAAAAGTTGTGAGTAAATAAAGGAAGGAGATGCATCTATATTGTATAATTAACATGCTAATGTAAAAGATAAAAGAATAGTACCTCTCGCTATCAATGGTACATCATCATTATCCACATTTTTAGGAAAAATGTAATTTAATTTTCCATCCCCTCTTCCCTAGGATGAAGTATAAATACCCAAATATATGAATCACTATTGATATTGGTGCTTTTATCTAGAATAACAACATCTACTAACTCTACACCCATATCCTATAGAACTCCAGCTTCATGATTGATATGGTACAGAAGACCCCCTTCCCACACTCTGGTTCTATCTAGACTCTCTATTACTAGTAGTCTTATATGGGTTCCTGCAGATCCTCTATTGATTATCAATATTTTTTAGCGTCATTATTCAATTGGTGGTCGGAGAAAATACTTATGGTTATTTTTAGTCAATCCACATCAGTGAAAAATCACATGGTTAAGGCCTTGTGTAACTGATCTCCCTGACTATACTTCGTTATTTCTAGTGCTATGGCTATAGTTATCAAAATGATTCTTCCTTATCTCAAAAGTCATACATACATATTATTCAGAAGAAACCACCCGTCCTCCATGAGAATAATCATTTATGTTCCCCAATGAGATTAGTGCCTAATTCGCCACATCTGAAAACATCTTCATCCTAAAGATATTCACTAGGAATTAATTATTCATTTCATTCCATCATGTAATCACATTTCCCTATCATCATCATCTACTTCCAACATTGGAGAAAAGTGATGAAAATATATGAAGCCTTCGCCATAGTCCATCACAGACATATACCCCTAATTCAATCTTATGAACTCATCTACTCTCTCCTATATCAGTGTGTCTGGAAAGAATTTACCAATGATCTTCTCTAGATATTTAGTCCATTCTATAGTTTCTAACTGTTGTTCCTTATTATGGATGTCCCCCCATGGCTTCCCCTGACCATGTCCCATATATGAATCTAATTTGACTGTCTTATCTATAGGAGTCTTTAAGTGGGAATGTATAGTCTAGATAGACACCATCCAGAACTCAACACCCTCATGTCCACCCTACCTAGAAAAATTTGAAGGGTGGTTACACTATAACTCCATCATAATATCATAAATTCTTTAAACAACCCTCACTTGGTCTCTTTACATTAATTTCATGAAGAGACTGATGGTCTCTCCAAACTACTCCCTACTACCTCAATCAGAACTATTTTTTCCTCTTATTCAACTACTATTAGAGAATATCCATCCATATACTCCTATTTTCCTCTCAAATGTCATTGTTATGTATAAATATCTATACAATTGAAAACATACATCATAGAAATATTAACACAACGTTATCGCATTTATCTAATAGTATGATCATACCAAGTAACAACAAATATTTTCATCAATCCCCTCAACATGGTCAAAACTGAGGTTCTATAAAAACCCGTAACCATTCTAAACATAGGTATTGTTTAACTAGGAAAACAAAGCCTTTTTAACTTGTTTTAACATTAGAAACCCATTTGGTCACATTTTCCATCATTTTACTTTTTTATATTACACTAGAATTGATAAAAAGATCATGTTAACAACATACCCAAACCCTGTTACCACTTGCATTCCTAAAATGATGTCATTATTTTTAATCCTAAGTGCATATAATGATTCATGAATACTAAAATCTTATTCCATTCAAGGAGAAAATTTAATTCCATATTCATTTAAGAACAAATATTCACATCATAGTAAAACTACATCAACCGAGGTGAAATAAAATTCAACTATAATAGCTTGTAATAATAAAAAAAATCCTACCCTATGTACATTGATATTTTTCCATACATGGGCTTGAAACCCTAGTGCATAAGCTTATTGAAAATGCCATAATATTCCTAGTGTCTTGTATACCATTCCTAAAAAGTGATATATTAGAATAAGAAAATAAAACTCCACTGATACAACATTCTAATGTTCAGATTGGGGGCACTCACACTTGTGCCCTGAGCTATACCACCACATGACCTATGGTGAACCTCCTCTTAAGAAAGAGGTTATTGATTAGTAACAAGTGTCTAATTTCAATAATAGAGAGACTATACCCTCTTTTATAAGAGTAATACACCAGTGAAAAATAAGAATCAATATCATTATAACATTGGGCTAGGAAAAAAATTATACCAAGATCACTAGATTACTGAAAATAGAGATAAAACAAATTAAACCGAATTGGAAATATTACATGCTAAGATGTTTATAGTTGTTTAAAATAAAACAAAAAAATCACAATAACAAATTCCTTGAATGTCATCATCAATTTTCACTTCCCTCAATCATTATTCATCATGACTCATCCATTTGGAAAATGGCATTTTTCATTATCTTTTCCTACAACCATGAAATCTATTCAGGCACCAATAATGCAGCCGATGGAGGGTGTGAGTAAAAATAAGTAGTCAAACTCCAATGGAATCTAAAAAAATATCTATTCAATAATAGGGTATGATGATTTATAAAGAAATAAATACAGTGAATAATTAACCATTTATCATATTATAAATTATTATTTATTTAAATACATAAACACTTCGGTTTGAGAGGACTTCATAACCTCAATACCTTCATCATCCTATAATGAAGTGTGAAGAACATCAGATTATCAACTCACAATTTTTTTAACAAATATTATATCATTATAAATTTATTTTCAGTTTATAAATGGTTAATTGAAACCATATTCCAACACCAAAAAAATCTGTCTAGGACATCACGCCATGGACCTTATGGGAATAGGAAGTAGCAGAACATGTTGCACATATATTTACCACCACATTCTTTGAAAATAGAATACCGCTTCAAACAAACGTGGTCATTGAAAATAGATGACCATTTCCCAGACATATTCATCAAACAATTTATCACTATCAGACTCAAAAACAACATATAATATCCCGCACATATTTTATAAAACATCTAACAACATCACTATATCAGAAAAGTTATGATTAATGAAAATTAATCATATTATCAAAATTAACCATCATAATATTATTTTAATTAATTCCTAAATAAGAAAAAGTCCATTAATTAATTAAAACATAATTAGATACTTCAAATATCATCACTCAATAATTAATTTTCAAATTAATTATTCCGAATTCACAATTAAAAAATTATCACAAATTAATTCTATAGTTAATTTATGTAATTAACTATTATCAATATTCCATAATTAATTACTAAATTTCAGAATTCATCATTTCAATATTGAACTCACAATAAATTATTCCCAATTCAAAAATTAAAAAATTCAACAATTAATTCATTAATTAGTTATCCCAATTACACAATTCAATTATTCAATAATATTAAATATTCCTTAAATAATTAAATAACATAATAAATTAAATCATTTTTTGAATTACAATTAAAGAGATATTTCTATAAATTCTATAATTAGATAAACATATTTGATATCAACAATATGGGATTTTAATAGTAGGACACCTACATTGATTCATTTATGAAAAATTTCCCAATGTAAACCCATAAAATTCAATGGACTAATATAATAGAATTAGATCTGGATATAAAACCTCAATTAATATAGAAACCTCCATATCTATAATCCTAGATCTAGAGCATCAATAATAGATCTAGATCAATCCCAAAATAGGATGAATGTCCACCAAAATATGAGGAGGAGAATGGGAAAACAAGAAACAATGTTGAATCAAATTTTCTTACAAGGAGGGGTGGAGATATTAGATAAGAGAAATTAATCATGATGAAATGAGGTCAAGAAGGGTTGGAATCCATCTGGGAGGTTTTAAAATCGTGATAAATTTATTTGGTCCTTGGTTGGGTCGAATACGCTATGTTTTGGTGGTTCGAGTGATTAAAAAACTAATTTTCGGGTGACTTTAAATGTAAACAATGGTTTGATGGCTAGGGGTGAAATTTTTTCCCTAGTAATACAAATAAACTATATGCCTCATTTATAGGGGTTCATGGTAAGTCCTAAGAGGGGACCCAGTTTGACAAACCATGCACCAACCGTGATAATCGCTACTATCTAGGGTTGCATGGATTTCTTTATTGGGATGAATGGTCCTGGAAAATAGTGTTCTAACCATAAACTACAATAAGTATTTAAGGTTTTCTCCAAATTTCACCCAAACAATCCTCAATGTAATTTTTTTTACTAAAAACCAAATAAAGGAGTACCTATAAATGAGCCTGAGACAACAGAAAAAAAGGATAAGATATTATAATGATCAAGGGTATAAGGAGGACAGTAAAATAACAATAGTCTATAGCTCACATACTAAATAATATAAATAATCTGTTAAATATATAATTTAAAAATACCTAACACCTCATCATTCTTATGTAAAAACTTATGAAACATGGAGTGGAACTGCACCAAAACAACTGAATTGAATGTTTCCACTATAATTTCCTTTATATTACTACACACCAATGAAAGGGTGAAGAACTAAATATACATTGATGAATTTAGTCTCTCTATATAATAGTAGGGAACCCACAACCCCATTGAAATTTATCTATAATATATGTTTTATACATTCCCCCAATAGATTTTCTATTCTTCATCACATGGGATTGGAATTAGTAATGGTGTTTAAAAAATCTATATTTGTAGGACCCATTCACCAGTATAGTAATATTTTATAATGTCCAATATTTATTATAAGAACATACTCATTCTAATCAATATAATCCAAATTTTTACGGACCCAATTCCAAACCCAACCATCAACACCATTTCACTACTATGTGTTTTTTCAATAGAAGAATATATTACATCAACTCCATGATAAAAAACCAAATGATGAATAAATATATATCATCATGATATAAATAGATAATTATAAAGAAATAAAACAATTACATAAAATTAGGTATATATGGTAGATAATAAAAATAGTGAACCCATTGTTTTATATTTTGTGAAATTTAATTTTTAAAAACAACTAACACGACTCTAAAGTAGTTGTTCAAAATCAAATGAAAAATAGTTTTCATAATATAATCCTATATATTATGTCAACTGTAGTACATGATGTTTGACATATTATGTACCACCAAAAATGAATTTATACTAAAAACATGTTTTTATTTCATAGGTGTATGATGTGATTAGTTCCATACATCATTAATGAAAATACAGGTGTGCTAGAATTCACACTTAGTATATTTTTTTTCATAATGGAGTTAATGATATATTATTAAAAAAACAATGTGTTATTCTACACATATTGATAAGTGTGTACTATTAGTATACACCAATTAATGTTACCCCACTTTTATGGCTTCAATGGTGATCAACATTTCATGTTCAACATGATGGTTAATCCTCTTGTATAATTGGTATATCATCAATTATTATAACATGTAATAAATGTATAGTAACCTAGTGAAATTTTTTGTATGAAAATAATAATCATGAAAAATATATCATAGTTTGGAGATGTAAATATACCATATGTGACCTAGAAGAATACATTATGTGTAGTCTATATCAATAAAAAGATAATGGTTATTCAAAAAAAACATTTGACATGGCCAATGTTATTGACCCAAACACTATTTTCATCTTATCATCCAACCAATATGGACCTCAATGAATCCGCCAACATACCTCATTAGAATTTTACTATCGTTTTACATCTAGATTATTTAGTATATTCCCCACCGTTTATTGTATTAATGTCCAAATATCATTTCAAATTAAATCATGGTTAAAAAAACTACATAGTTATTTCTATAGAAGCCATTCTCATTATTTAACAAAGAGATTGGTAGATCATGATGAACATCATAGAAGAAATGGTGAATGGTGGTAATATGGAGGGGAAAATATCTCTAATTTTATTAATATTCCCATTATATAAATAGATATTGATGAGATGAAATTATTGACATAATATTTGATTATGAATTATTCTATTCCACTTAATTAGTCATTACAAATAATTTATTTTGAGTGGATAAAAATCCAAGAAGGTGAATTTATAAAAATAATAATTATAATAGATTTATAATTTTTAGTTAATATTTTACATTACATAATAATAAAATATCAATATAAATGATATAATTATTAAATAAAAAATATTTCCAATATTGTTGATTGTTAAATTTTAAATTTTTTTAAAAGTAATAGTTTAAAAAAATTCCATGATTCATGCTATAATAATAGTATATATCTATTTTTTAATAAGTATTCCCAAATATACAAACATTTTAATGTGAAGCATTGAATGAAAAAAAATTATATTGTTTCAAAATAATATCTAATATTAGTAAATTATTCTTTATTAGTTTCTATGAATATAATTCAGATGATAGAATATTATTTTAAAATATTATTTATTTGTATAAGTCTAAAGATTTGATAATAAATATATTTTAAAAATATATATAAATCATTATATATATATATTGTTATCAAAATATGCGATGATTGAGTTGGAAAAAATTATAATTTGTCTTACCATTATGGAAAATGACTAAATCATCAACATTTCTATTTTGATCAATTTTCATTGTAACGAAATCCTTATATAATATTATGAATATAAGGATTGTTCCTTCCATATATAATATCAGAGCAGAATTGAAAAAGTATTATTAGAAACAATGAAAATCATGTTGTGGTTATTATTAGTTAATAATAAATTATTTCCACCACATAAAATGATATCATAAATTTTATTTTAATGTATTATCCCACCAAAAAAATTTAAATTTATTATTTCACTAATATTTCATTTCATCACAAACTAACCATGCCAATGAAACTTGAGAAAATCCACAAAGAAAATAAGAATTTCATTTAATTTGGATAATTGGATGATTAAAAAAAATTAAGAAAATTTTCAATCCAACTATCATCAAATAAACAAATAATTAATGTATCACATAGGTAATTAATAGTATATTAGAAAAAATCAAAGTGTTTATATTTTCATTGAGGATGTATTCAATGATGTATTAAAACTCATATACACAAGAAAAATATGTATTTATTGTAATCAATATTGAAATTACTATTAGTAATTTATTATCATGGTGAATTATAAAACATCATCTTATGGTAAAACCCCATATTTAATATTTAGTCAATAAATAATGCAATAATAAATACATATTATATTTCATTTAGTATGGAGAATAATTTTTTGAAAAATATTATAACATGTGACTACATGGGTTAATAATCTACTAGGACTAACAATGGTAAAATTTTAAGTATCAAAATGAATCCAAATTTGCATATAATAATTATTGTTATATTTTTATAATTAGAAATGATTTGTGATTTAATTGGAATATTATTTTATCATGAAACCATCATTAGATTGATTTTTAAAACTATTGAAGTTATTATTATTATTAACATGCTAATGATTTTATTGATTTTATTATTCTATTTATAAACATGTAAATATAAAATTATATTATAAATTGAAATTATATTCAAATATGTAATATTTGAATTAGTTAAATTACACATATAATGTCACAAAAATTCATCATTAACAACAAGAAATTTCTATTACCAAATAAGAAAGTAGTATAAGGGTATAGTGAAATTGATGGAAAATAACCCCATACCCTCTTCTTTAGATCCATAACCCTCCCACCACATATCCATAATATCCACATCATCAAAGAACCACATGCAACATTTATACCATAGATTATTGTAACTACTATGATCCATCTCAATGATTCCACAGGTAAATGGAGAGTGGGAAATAGGGAAATTTTATCCATCCTCCCCAAAGAACCATGATTATAGGAGAATCAACAAAGGCAAAAAATATTGGTGCCTGTATAAAATAATTGAAAAAATTGGGTTTATTATAAAAGCCCCAAGGAAAAACATGATATTTGAATAAAATTTATCACTAAATTATAAAAAAGAGAATTTAGATTCATAAATTGTCATCAACTTCTATCAACACTATACTAAAAAAATGAAATACTACCACCAATATATTTATCAACTAAATACCCTAACTAGTAAAACATGTTCATACATACCACAATTCAGTTTCATAAATTAACCAATTCGAATCTTTCTGTGATTCTCATATAATAAATATGTATTGATTAATTAACCCATTTTGATCCCATATTTAACGATAAAATACCCTAACTCCCTCCCATAGGTGACTACATTATAGCATTTTATGTTAGTTTGTATTTAAAATATTAATTGAATTATTATACATTAATATCCATACCACATTAGATAATTAATACCCATATCAACATATTATATTGCAATTAATATCCCATTACAATATTATCATAGAATCATCCCACTCTATTATGAATATATAATAATATTCCTTTATTTTACACAAGTACAACATAAAAAATATTAAAAAATGATTTTTCCATGCATCCATACCATATGGGAAAACAAAAACATCATTAATGTCCCAACATTTCTATAAAAAAATATAATTTCTGAATTAAATTTATAATTAATTATTATATTTTATTTATGAAATAATATACTACAATATATAAAGATTTCAATTGAATCATGTTTTATAATAATGAATGGGTACATAAAACGTGTTAAGGTACATAGAGCATAATTTTATTAAATTTTTTAGATATCATGGTTAACATGCCACATTATTCTTCAAAATTATTCCATGGTAGTCAATTTTTATATTATATTTTTAGTGTTAATTATAATTTATTTTTTGAAGGAAAAATTAGTATTTCTTAAAAAAATATGAATATAATTAATGGTATATATATATAACTTCTATTTATATTTACCATATTTAAATATATTTTATAAATTAATTTAGGTTAATTAACCCTTTAATATCATCATAGTATAATAATATAAAAATAAAATAATAATTAATGTTTTGACTCACCTATATCAAGAAGCCCCACATATTTTAACACAATAATAGATGAGATTGAAAAATAACATTAAAGAGACTCAAACATAAATGAAGGTTCTAATACAAATAGGAGAAGGCATATAAATTATGAATGGCGATTTTTCAAACTTCTAGAAAAGAATGAATTGTTAATTAATGGAAATGAATGAAAAATAATTTATTAAAATTGTATATGAATTTATTTATATATTTTTTCAAAAACATAAATAAACTCTAGACCTTACTCAAATTTTATTATATTAAAATTTAATTATCTACACATGATAAATTAAATATATTATTAATTAAAAGGTGAATGATTTGATTAAATCATTTAATAAAATAGTTATAATAATGAGTTTTCATTTCTATTTTCCCATAAATTTAATTTAAATAACATTTTAGAATAAAATGAGAATGGAATATTGAAATTTCAGGTTTCATATCCTCAAATGGACACATACTCACAAGAGTGGATCGCTATGTAATAGTGATCTGATATACCATTACGTAATATGATAAATTCCATATGAAAATAGAAACCATCTCTAATATAAGAAACTACATTAATTATATCTTACCAATATAAGGAAAAATATATATACACAAGGCATCAATAATACACTTCATACAGTTGAAAAAACCATGAGGTGAGGATTATAAATATCTAGCTATAGTCAAATAAGACTCTATAACAACAACAACGAATCATGAAAAATATAAGAATAACATCAAACAAGACTCGATGATTATACATGCCCTACACCATGACCTCATCAATGTTATAGGGATAAATACATTATACTTTTGAACCACCAAACTGAATACCACTATTGGAAGGTACCTGACCTATTGTTTCACCCACACTCACACACTCGGCCTCATAGAACATTTTCACACTGACTGGCCCAATGCCTTTTCCATTACAACTTATCTTCTCAACACAAATGGGATTTCAAGGGAAAATGATTTCAAAAGTGGTTTCTAGGGATGTTTCCCTCCCCATAACTTAGCCAAATACTCATAATAAATTAAATCATGCTCACCCATTTCAATAATCCAATTCAATATGTATTTTATACATTATTTGATATTCAATTCACTCAAAAATATGCATCACCACTATTACAAATATTTGGTGCTGGTATTCAACATCATCAAATGTCATCTAAAACCTCCCAAACACCTATAAAAGCATGAATATGAAATGTAAAAAGTCATATAGATCTATCCCATTACATCTAATACCTCTATGTCTACACTATTCCTAAAAATAAAAAATTAAAGTTCAACAAAATTGGAGGTGTTTTCAAATAACCACTATATGTTATAATTTAAAGAGTTCCCACTAAACCCCTAAAATGATCACCACAATAGAAGGATGGGATGTTAATTAAAAAATATGTCAATAACAACCCAAATCACCCTGGTAGATTCATCTCAAATATCAATAACTTTATTTCTAACAAATGATATTTTCCTAGTGAATGAAAATTTTGATCAAAATAATATATGGAACCGCTAAATATAACTCATTAATAGTAAAATAAGATAAAATAACATTTTGATAGAAAACATACGGATCATTAAAAAATTCTCATTGTAGCTATATATGGAATACCTAATCATCCTAGTTACCAGACACCAATATTACACAAATGAATGAACCCCATGAATAATAAGATGCTATGAGTATTTTTTTCACATCACATCACACCAAATCCACTATATCGTATCAGGTATAAAATTAAAAGAGCTATAAATATCTAAATATCAGGGTTACACATATTTCATAGGAGTCCAAATGGATACATTACACAATCTCTTTCAAGAGGCACAAATAGAAGCGGCATCCCGATACTACTATTCATAATATCTCTCATAGTGAATGAACTCATATTTGACCATGATAATGAATTATTCATAGGAAAATACATCTATAAAATTGTTATATGCCATCCACCATATCTGTGATACCCTATATAGTAAACTATTACTAAGGAAAATCAAAATTGATGTTGTTAATTTTTTCACAAAAAGAAAAATTCACCACATTCATCCATTCCATAACTTTTGGACCCGAACATACTTCCCCTATCATCAACAACTTATTATTTTGAATATTGGATAACATATTATAACATGAAACTATATAACATCATCCAAAAGAAACATTTTTGTGATGTTACACTTAAATATCTTCATCGCAATCATCAAAGTGGTAGGGTACGATAATGAAATCACAATTATTTTGTAAAATAAATATTCGAATTTAATTGAGAAAATGTATTTAAATAAAATTTAATATGAGTACATAAATTCAATAAACCATCACAAAAAATCTTATTGAATATTATAGAAATATTAGAATAAATAACATGTTGAATTATAAATTAGAATGCTAGAATATTCACATTATATGTTCAATATAACCGTACTAACTAAAATTAAATAAATTTAATATTTTCATTAATTGTAGATCATAATATAATTTATTTCTTAACATATGTATCTTATAATTTATAAAAGTTCATTATAAATTTTATATATTAACATTTTCAAAAACAATTTATTTATGATAGTTATTATTAATTTTTTACATCATTTATCAATTAAAATGTTTTTTCATGAATTTCAACATTATTAATGTATGCCTTTGATATGTAGTATGACTATTATAATGTTTTTTAGGAAACATAATCAATAATTAATAAATTTTGTACATTAGTTCCATGTATTTTAATCTCTAATAACATAATGAATTTATTCACAAATGAATCACAATGTAGAGAATTTAGATAAAAACAACACAATATATAAATATTTAAAGAATACAAAATACAATTATTTGGTAAAAATTCCTCTAATGATATTAAAGATAATTAATATTTAATCATGAAGAAAATTATATAATTGAGACACCTCAATAATTATAGTTTTCATTGAAAAGAAAAACATTTAGGCTTGACTCAAAAAACACACTAATATACTCCACATGTTCCATAATTAACTATTATTTATCAATAATATAGAACAATAATAGAAAATATTGAATTATAGGACAAATAATATATTATGTCGACATTTTTAAATGAAAACTTTTTAGCTATCAGGAATCAATTTATAAATACATCATAGTTAATTAGACTATACTAACCACAATAAATATCATAAAAAATTTACTCATTTAATCTAAATAATACTTAAGAAAATAAACCATTATAAATAAAAAATACTAAGTAAAACATGTAAAAACGTAAAACAAGTCAGTATTTTTAAAATATATTTATTTGAAATAAAATCTTAAATTCATTTATATAAATATTTTTATATAAAACATCAAAATCATTATTTAATATAATTTTTACATATTCACATTATTTTCATATTGAATCACATATATAAAAAATTTATTACATAATATTGAAACCCATTAAAAGAAAAAATTTTAAATTATTTAAAAAATTATTATAAGATATTATATAATTTATTATATAGTTATGTTTTATAGGGTCCAAATCAGGTCGAATGAAAAATAGTAAATATCAATTCTTTTAGATACACAGAAAAATTGTAGAGTTATCAATAGAAATAGGAAAATAACTATTATATAAATATGAGAATCACCCTATCTATGCGTCATTAAATATATATCATTGGTTGGCCTTTTCTATCTTTTATGTCTTTAAAATACATCATAAAAACTTGTGTGATGAAAATTTATGTATATCCCCTCTTCATATGTCGAAATTTAAAATTTTCATTACTAGCATAAATCAGAAACATATTCCAGTTATAAAGATAGTAATTTCTATTTATTTACATAGGTCTATAAAATTATCTATGTCACCCCATTGAATGAAATATGAAAAATCGTACAGGTAGGTATTATCACATGGTATATACCCAACATTTTTTATGCCATTACATGATAATATAGTGTATATAGATTCATTAAATTGGACGAGGGGTTGGGGGATAAAATCATGTTCTCTAGATGGTATCCATGCCTAATGACATCCACCAATCACATCTAATATAATTTAACAAAAACCATATTAAATAAAGATTATCCCTAAATCATGGAATTATTTAATTTCTTTTCCAATAGCTCAAATAAAAATATATCATGAATATATTACATAACAACCCCTCATGGTATATAAATAAATAGAAGGATTGATCACTGAATCATGCATCCAGTATTAATAAGGTGTCTTCTATCACTAAGGGCTTCACACACACAATGAGGGAAATTTATCTAATAACACATAAATAGGAAAATAAAATAATTGAAACAATGATCAACACGATGTCAAGTAAAATAATAAATTTTATTCGAAAATTATATAAATACTGAATTTCATGTGATATATAATATATCCCAACAATAAAAGTAAAAATAAACTCTTCTGTAGCAACGATAAATAATAAAAAAAATCAATGAAGGACTAGTTCACTAGGGTATTTAAAATCACTCTTAAACACATAAATTAAATGTTATATTTATGTTAATAGTGTATATAATTTTTAATTACTATAATACCCTACATGATATGTAATAATTGTTTTTTAAAATCATATTAATTATCCAATTGGTTAATAATAAAACCAATATGCATCGATTGGTTCAGCTACCCATTCCTATAATAAATAACAATCAATCACTAATGGTCTCATTCATGTATATAAAGATAATATCCGAAGAATTTAATCCACACCTCCATTCAAACAAATACCAAATAATTTTATACTCATATAAATAGACATAAAATTTTGTATTGACTCAACACTTCCTACCTGGCGTGGATTGAGTTACAACACTACCTACAATAAATGTCAAAAGGTCTAACATATCTAGATGGAATCTTATAAATACCACATATAAAATAAAATAACCACCTATTCAAAATAATACAACATCTAACACCTCATGATATATGATCAATAAGAATTCTATTAGATGAAGGAAATCTACTATAAACCCTCCTCTAACTGTGAAAGACAAAACCCACCTATCCTTTATCATCAGATCATATGTTCACCACAAGAAACTCTCAAAACATTCATGAACATACCATCACTATTCCATAAAATCCATTATATTACTAAATATAGTGTGGAAAATATGGGGTATTAAGATATCCAACCATATATCCTAGATATTATGGAAAAAAAATTAGACAACATTATACAATGATGTTATAAAATACTCAATTCCGGTGTGGTGAAAAATAAAATAAGATTAAAAATGAAACACACACACACACATATATATATAAAGATACTCAATTAATATCTCAACATAATTGTTACATATAAACACAAAATTGTCATCATCTAATATTATCATCATACTACCATTACAAAATTCATCAAAAATAGTTTCCACCACTAAATAAAACTCACCATAATAATGACAAGATACAGACCACAATTCACATACAAACATTTGTTGATTCCACCATTATATTTGTTCCAAAATTATTAATAACCATTCATTAATCATTTAATTTTAATATAATGTTAAATATTAAACCATAATAACCATCCCCCACATGTGATCACATTAATGTTGATCATGTTCATGATGATATAGTATAGTAAAAGAACCTCTGGAAATTTATTTCTAACCCACAAAATATACATCAATAACATATCATCTTATAAAATTTTAATTAATTTCACAAAATTATATTATTGTTTCCCTATCAAACAATATCATGTATATAAAACACTATCCAAAATATATCATACAAATAACCATATAAATATATTATTCAAAAAACATCATTAATATAAAAAATTTTAAATGACATATTTAATAAAAAATCATAATAGTAATATTATATAACATGTTTTTTCATCACTCAAAAAAATTATATTATTTTCAAGGCATTACGTTTCAAAATATTCAATGGGAACATGAAAAATTTAATAAAATATAAAATAAAATTTCAAGAACATCACTCGAATATCAAAATTCACTTAACACATTATTATTCAAAATTATTTCATTCCCTTCGATTATCTTATTTTCAAATTTGTATAAAAACTATTATATTTCATATATTTATTAAGATTGAATAAAAAATTACAATACTTTAAAAATACTTATAATGACATGAAGAACAATACCTGTTATTTTTCCCATATTTATATATCATTAATTAATTAGTTTATTAAAATTACCCAGTAGAAAAAAATTATTTTAGATTCATTATATTGATACAATAAATCTGAGTAGATATTTAATCCAATTAATGAGTAAACATTAAATTCCTTATATTATAAAAATATTTGGGGAATAATATATATAGTTATAGAAAATGAAGAAGAGACTGGAAAAAATCGATGAAACAGAACATATAATGAGTGGGAATTTTTTTTATCATGGATCATGGAAAATAAAATAGATCTAAAATATTGGGAAATAGTTATTTTTGAATATCATAAACATTTTATAATATATTTCTAAAATCATAATAAAACTATCCTTTTCACTAACATTAAAAATAGTTTAATATAAATTGTCCTTGAACTGTATTGTTATGTCCTCTACAAATTATGATGTAAATGTATTCATTAAATATTTTCATAATATATTTCAAAACATTATTTTAAAATCATTATTTATGTTTATTTTTGTTTTAAAAATAAAATAATGGATAACGAAGGGATTTTGGAAGATTTATATTTTCATCTCCCAATACCCTAAATAAAATAAAGAGTTTCACACTTTGTAAGGAAAATTGATTTTCTTATATGAGGAATGATAAATTTTATGTGTGACTCCATACAAACAATAATATTAAGATCTATATATATTATATATTAAAAATATATAATGAAATATAACTATGAAATACATTATTCATACCCTTACAATAAAATAAATTTCCTTAAATGATGCCTATTTATATATAATTGACCTTACGTGTGATACCAAATAACCGACACTTGAGATCAAAAAAGCACAACATACCTACAATAATGACTCAAATACTGCCCATAAATGAAAATGGAATCCATAATTATGTAATTATAATTCCCTATATTTTTACATATACCACTATAAAGACCACAAAGTAAAGGCCCCTCACTAAATGTTTCATCCTTACCCTTCACTCATCCTCATTATGAAATCATGATCAAACAATCTCATTTCCTTATGTGTTTCCCATTAATTGTATGAAACATGGGGGATCTGTTGGAAAATTTACTTCATAAAGGGTAACATTGGTAGTTTCACTCTACATTACGCACTCAACTACAGATACGAAAGTCAAAAATAATCACCCCAATAAAAATTCATAGTCAAATAGAATATCCACATGCTTACATATAAATTGTAGTGAAAATAGATAACACCATAATATATATAATGGTATGAGTTTAATATGGCGGATAGAACTCATCTATATCTACCATAACAACATGAAAATCTCATAAATACAATTGATGAGTTTTTGATATTACACATACAATGAATTTAGTGATCAACAACAATTTTAACAAATTAAATCCATCTATACAGGAATGAATGTAGGATTCATGAATAATTATTAAATATTCAGTAAATGATGGGAAAATGATTATCTTTTCATGATATAAATTAATTAAAATACCAAATGACTTCAAAAAATCAATTTATCTAATTATAAAAATACTCATTCTCATAAAAAATTATGTATCAATGATTTGAAATAAATTTTAATAAAATAACCACATGTGGGTTATTTTCCATAAAAACCCACATTCTTCCATATTATAGTATTCACAAAATTTAATCTAAAAATAAATTCATCATGTAAACTCCTTCATGATACCAAAAAATAATATATAAAACCAAGGAGAAATAATAGTTAATAATTTCACACACACAATGTTTGATATAAATGACATAAAATTCTAAATTATAGATGATCTGATAAAAATATTCATTTGTGATTTCTTTATTAAAAATACATATATAATACCAACACCTTGACCTTGGAAATGGCTAACCAAAATCCATGGAACTTCATATTCCATTGTGAATAACTATGATCAGTATTTATAAAAACACAACATGACAACATCATGGATAAATAAATAGATCTATTATAATATGTAGTAGGTCATGATTTTTATTGATGACTATAAGAAAAATCATGGCCTCTAAAACTTTAAGGACTATTAAAAATTTGTTTTTAACTATGAAAAAATAATCTATAAGAATTATATTCCATAGGATCACTAAGACAAGAAATCATGTTTGATTATTTTATCTACAGAAATAGAACACTATCACCCTCATTCAATAAGAAACAATAGAATAAATTTACATCCTTGATAAGATAATCCACTCACATTCACCGTGATAATAATCAATATTTACCCTTATTCCATGGTTAAGATCCATTAAAAACTATGGAAGACCTCATATATATATATGGATTGATTTTTATCTAGTAATTTTTTAAATCATGTATAAATAAATATCAATATTGTTTTATAAATATTTAATACATCAATTCTATATCAAACAACATATAGTGATAATTATAAGTCTCATCTCAACCAATGTTTATTGGAAGATAATGAGTGGTTCTAATCCATGACGAATAATAAATTATAGTGTAAATACCCAAATAATGATCAAGTAAACAATAAACCCTATAAACCCAAAATATATGAAAAATAATTTAATAATGAAGATATACTATAAATAATCTCACATCAATCCCTCAATACGCGTCACCATTCACATTTATAGATAATCAATGAGAAAATATATTATATAGTAGAATTTTAAATATAATTCTACACTATGATTACCATAATCATTATAAATGATAATAGGATATTGTTATAAATTATTTATACCTATTTTAGATTTAATTTCATACTACTATTATTTATTTTTTCTATGTTATGAATCCATTTTAGAATATCCTTGATATTTTTATTCTCTTAATGAGAATCATGTTCTATGAAAAGTGTAATCAATTCACCAACCAACCCATTAAATGTCTCACAGTAGATGCTAAGGACCATTCACATTAACTTGAGATTCGTAGGAATGGTTATTTCTTTGATAAATTGTATAAAAATATATATATTTTTATATAACAACATTATATTACTGAAAAAAACACACATTAAAAAATATAAAATACACATATTATTGGTAATATGGATGATATTTTTTTCTAAAAAGATATTTTTTTACACATATATCCTGGAAAATTGATTATTTATTAGTGAAATATCATAATAATATTTTATTATATTATTAGTAATTTAATCATTTAATTGACATCATTTATCAAATCATGTACATTCATATAAACACAAACATATATATGATGAAAATTTACAACATAGCTACAAGGAGAACCTATTAATCTAAAATATTTAGAGTGTTGATTATTCGAAAAACTATTATTTATTATTCATTAAAAATTAATATTTTATTTCAATACTAAAATAGGTTAATAATGTTTTTTTGTTGGGGAAAAATACTTAATACATCTATTTAATTTTTTTTCCAGTATTCCACTTTATTCTATTATAGAAGGCATAAATACGAGAAAAACAGATTAACTAATATACCATTTCAAACCAAGAAAAAATTAAACAATTGTATTACTAAATTTAATTGTCACATATCCCCATGTCCCCCATTAAGAAATGTATGATTGTTATCATGGATTAGGGATTATAAAAAAGATCAAATGGAGAGGGATTCATTCCCTAATAGTCCCACACATTGATATATCAATATGAAATAATAAAAAATGGTAACCATAAAAATTAGATGATGAAATCAAATAAATATCAAATGATATATTATTTAAAATTAAATTAATATAAATAATCATAATATATAGGAAGTAAAAAAATAATTTAATTTTTGTTATTAAAAATTAAATAGTCAACAAAATAAGTTTAGAAAAATCTTAAACAATATATCAAAATCATAAAAAGATTAATTATTTTTTTGTGACATAACATAATGTACTAGATATTATGGAAATTTTTATTTACATGTTACAAAATTTATATGGTTTTCTTTAAAATGATATCCATGGTGTGAGAATTTATTCTAGATACAAAACAAAAAATCTATATTTTATCCAATTATATTAATGACATAATTTATAAATTGTTTAATATAATCCAATAATTATATTTTATCATTAAAAACATGAATTTGGGTAAATTATGTTGTAACTAAGACAACGAATAAATTCTTACACATACATTCACAAATTTAAATTAATGAATTGAACACAACACTTGAATTTTAATATCTATAACGACATATCCTGATATTTTCATCCAAATATATGTAATATAAATTATTCTAATGATTAAAACAATTAAGGATATACCCTTATCACAAATCATATCATATCTTGTCAATGCCTAACCCAATTCATCTAGTATAATAGGAATACATATGGATTTCTAGAAATATATGTGATATTCCACAGAATTATAGAAAATAGCTTCAAAATAATTTAAATATTCTCATGATGTATTCTGATCACTATCACAATCATGTTGTAATTTTATTTCATCAAAAATACAAAAAAATAAAAAATTCTCATAAAAAATAAAATAACTATAATATAGTAAAATCCATTCATATATTTCTCCTAAATTTCTAATTTTTAACTCGATTGTCAAAATTTATAAAATTTATCTAGATAAACCTAATAATATAGTGTTTGATATATATTGGATTAATCATAATTTATAAGAAATCATATTTCTTTTAAAAATGAAAAAATTAATTATAAATTATCTATATCTCCTTTCAATATGTTTTTACTCATTTTAATATATTGATAATAGGTGATGATATATTTTGAGGTTTAAAATAATATCCCAATAATATGAGATAATTAAAACCATGAAATTATGAAAACTTTTTTTCCAATAAGATATCATAAGTTATATGAAATAATTTTTTACAATATGATTTTGAAAAATAATTAATAATAAGATTTAACAACAAAAAAATTAAATGGTTGTTAAAAAAATAATTTTTTATAATATAATTATTTACATAAACCCCACTTTTATATCACTACATTATTATTTTTATATTAAAATTAACTATAAAAATATTGACTTTTTATCCTGAAAAAATTGATAATTTATGTTCATTACATGATAACACTAATATAAAACGTTTTTTTTGTAAAAAATAAATTTCACCACATTAATTTGAAACACATAATTAAATTTACATTATATAACCTTAAACATATAAATTTACTGAATTTAGTTACTATAAATTTGAGAGGTAAGTTACATATTAATTGTAAAAAACCCACCCATGTTTAAGGTTTAATATTTTCTAGAATACTTGTAATTAAATAATATGTTAAATTATAAGTAATAATATATATTTTGTATATATTTTTATTCAAAAAAATTTTCCATCAAACCATGTTAAGGTGAATTTCAACTTTCACAACTGATAATCCACTATATTTGATATATTAAAAATATATATAATAGAATGAGAAATATTCTACTAAAGCTAAAGAGTGATAATAATTTAAAAGGAATTTTATTTGTACTAATTAATTATTAAATTATAAATACAATTAAATTCGAAAATTAAATATAATTATATATTTCATGTTTACCATATTAATAACATCCAATGAATACAATAATTAAATGAGAACTTTTCATTAATGAAACAACATATCCTACTGAGGATCACATGGTAATTTATGAACTTCCTAATATACTACAATCCATTATCTAATTTTTCAGGGATGGTGACTTGTACTAAGCATGTATATCACACAAATGGTAGGCCTCAACAAATTTTCCGTTACATATATGAATATATCTCCAATTCATGTTAGGATGGGATTCTAGTATTCAAATGAGGGGTTGATCAATCACATTGTCATGTGGTGATTAACTATAAAAAATCATAGGTATATATATATATATTAATGATTGATATGAAATGTGTTATTCAGTTATACGCAACTAGTAATCAGTAATTTTTATGGACTTTTTATTCTGTAATTAATCATCTGAATCTCATGCCTCCTCCACCAATTCCATTATTAACCATGGATAAAATTGGAATAATCCTTTTTAGGAAAAATAATAAGTTTCATATATTCATATTCTATCCACCATTCGTCATGTTAATTTGAAATTCTACAATTCTAAAACCAATGAATGTAAAAAAGCACACTGCCATTATCTCTCTATGTTCCATTGTTATATTGGTTCCACCATCATATCGTCATCTTTGTTGTGAATCAAAAATAAATTATTTGAGATATGATTATATATAAATAAAAATAATAATTTCGATAGTTGAATCATTATATAAGAATGCAAGACACTAAAAAATTTGTAAATAATTTTAGGGAAATAAAGGAATGATAAAAAAATAGTTTTCGATTAGGAACACACTTTATTGCTATTAAATTACATCGGTGAAATCTAATGGAAATAAATAATAATAACAATATTCTATGTCAACCATAGAAATTAGAAATATTAAATAATATGAATAAGATGAAAGAATTATGTTATTGTTGAATCAATATTCAATTTCTTGAAATATCATATCCTGATTCAAATCAATAAAATAGGTATATTAAAAAAAATTAAAATTCAAGCCATCATATTAGATAAGTCATTAATTAAGAACTCGTCGAATGTAATTTCCATTGATTTGGTTTGACGTGATCATAATATAATTCAATTTTCCTCCCCTCTATAATAACCAATGGTCTCTACAACATAGGTAAGTCTATTCTAATATCATGGGTTATACCATTAAACATATAGATGAGAAATTGTAGGGTATCTATAGTGGTTTCAAAATTCATGGAAATTTTTTAAATAATAAAAAAAAATTTAATTTAAAATTTTAATCTATTATCTAGATGACTAAATTAATCAACTTGAGGCTAGATGAAAATATAATCAATTTAAAATTCGATTAAAAATCACATTCATGATTGATTAATGGTATCAAATTTACAATTTATTAATCTATTTGGTATATAATTACATATTTCTATGATTTAGTGTGTATTTCCTTGTTAATATTATTAATAATTTTAATATACCAGCATTTGAGCCATATGATACTTGAGAAATGATCTAACTCCACAACTACCTCTATAAAATTTGTTTATAATATTCATTGGGTCTAATAAAAAACTAGAATTTTTACAATATAACAACAACGTCAATTTTACTTCATTAAAACTATGAAAAACTTTTATATACTAAGGGTTGTGAGAAAACTTTGGTCTTTACTATTTAAACTAGCTCTGTTTAAGAACATCATGCTACCACAGAATTCACTATAGGGGTATCTTTTTCTCATAATATATATTAACCTACATATCTATGTTTACAATCAAGTATCCGGAATGTGTGGATGTAACTTCAATATCCATATCTCCCTAATTAATAATGAAAAACAGAACACCCACAAACCATCCTATCATTAAAAATTGAAAAAAATCATGGAATCAATCCAAATTTGAAGGTAAATATAGGTTTACACAACCATGAAAATCATATTTTGAATCTAAAATGGACCGACATTTTTGGTGACTATATGCAATTATTTATAAATAATTTTTAAACATGAGACGATGATAATATTATTAACACATGGAATCTAATACTGAACTCTTAATGAATCCACCTTGAGTTATTATTGTACATATTATAGCTATGAGCTATTCAAATCCTCTCCTAGATGATCAGTACATTATTTATTTTTTATAGTTATTTCATTGGGATCATATGTAAAAATTAGTCCAATAATGACCATCTTAGTGGTGACCAGCAATGTCTCCCATAAATGCCTCTAAAGGCACTATATTGTTAGTATAGTGATAATGATATTTTATGTAAAATATACCATGGGTAGATAATACTACCATAATTAACATATTTTTAATATATAAGACTAATAAAGTCCCTCCGCGACATGAATGTTATTCTAATTTTCATAGTCTATATATGGGTGGATTGACATTATAATATGATACTATATCCAAAAAATATTAATCAAGAATATTCACAATTGAGATGTGATGAAATACTCATGGTTTGAAACTTCATCAACTAGAAACCAATAATCTGTAATATAACATGCATTTATAAGCATCAATATCTATCAAATTACCACTCGTCTATTTTTGTGGGGATGTGGGAAAACAATGTGATTTAATCTTTAATCACCCATATATGACCCTGACTCAAGGGTCATTCATAGAAATCCAATCATAAAATACATGGATATACCATCCCACTTCTATTAAGCTACAAAATATTCTAGGCCAAATCCAGTTGTACTTTATTCGCATCCTTGACTTTTTGATCGGAAAGGCATCAAGTAATGATCTCTACCACACACTTCATCATTACAACACATAAAAAACATAACTAAAGTTTTTTTGAATATCATTTGTATCCCAAGATGTCACACTTATTATTATTTATTGAACTCTTATAACAGCTCATATAAAATCAATACTAATACTACAATTTTCTTATTGGTTAAAAATTAAATTCTCCTGAAATTCATAAAATATATCTTCTATATGTCCTGTGATATCTATTTGTGTTGTACCTCATAATCATTATCACCATGTTGTGATTCCATCATGTGTTGGTGGAGTAGATCTATCTACACATAAAAATGGATGAATATTTATCATCTATCATACACAAAGTTATGTTGCAACAAGTGAAACTACCATGAATCCTCTGTATGAATATATGAATAAACATATTAGTATAGAAACACTTCCATTAAATTAAATTTCTTGTTAGTAAAAAAATAGTGTCATAGTCTAGTAGGATATCCAACCACTATCTATGTCTCAGTTTTAGATCTTGAAGAGTGAAGACATACATGAGAACCTTATAGATTTATTAAATAATAAAATAACAAATAAGTATGGTTTTGTCCTAATGTATTCATGAAAAAACCCACATCTTTAAGTTCCTAATCATCAGTTTCATAAATATACTTATGAAGATTTTCCAATTTAGATCCATATTATATCATAACATACCAATGATAAATTAAATCCTTCACTAGAATCCATAGATATCTTATATAATTATTTAATTATCCCAATATTCTAGAAACATCAGTAAAGTATTAATACTCAATCATGACCGAAACTCATTATAGGAGTTCATGAACATATCTGACCATATAAAATGTTTCACCATATAGGTCAAGTTTGATAATAGAATCAAAATCAAAGGCAATTATTATGAAAATTTAAAATAATATCAATAAACCATTATAATGTTTCCAAAATATTTTTCTATATTTGTTGATTCCCATGGTTTCACAGTATAAATCATTATTGTGTAAATAGTTACACTATACTCGATGATAAAATTTCACTAAATGTGGAATTTTTTAATCTGAAACTACGAAATTAAAAATTATCAACCAAAATTTTTCAATTGAAATATATCATCGACTATCCTTAAATGGAATTCATTTTTAATATTTTATTCCATCTAAATAATAATTCTATTGAAATAACCAATCGAAAACTAGCCTATGAAAGGTCATTGTGTATTTTCATAAGTCTAATAAAAACTTCTAGGGATTATTCTTGTCCACGGTAATCAATATGTACTCTTATTTACTATAGGTACATTATAATTTCATCATAAAAATTTACTCCTCACAAATATTATGTTGGTGTTCACAAAACATGTGGTCGAACAATGTGGGACACATCACCTTATTCAATAACTCAAACACTACATCATTTCTTGATAATAGGCATCTATTCATTATAAATACTATATTTTTGTTATGATAATATATTCATGATTTTTTATTCTTATTCAATATATAAAAAAACTATAATAAAAGATTCACAAGGGGACACCCTATATTTGATTAATCATTTCAATTGAAAAATGTACATCCTCACATGTATCTATCAAATATCTTTAAGATCCCTATGATAGAGAAATAATGATATAATAGATATCCCATCATCAAATTATATATTCAATCCAATATATATATATGATTGAGTGAAAAGGTATATCACTGTGAAATATATCTTGTTAATCCTTTAATATTTCATTGAATCGAACATCTACTGAGTTATTTGTAATGAGATTCAATTTATCCACCTGATAAGAAAAAACTACAATCTCGAATGGAAGAAAATATCGACCAGTTCACATGGGTCTATGTTACCCTCAAATATAAATAATCAATCATGAAATATATAGTGGATTGAAATAAAATAACATGAGTAACATTATATTATCTCATCATAGCCATGAAAAGGACACATATGAATAATTCTCTACCCAATGTCATGTGAGACTAATAGAAAGATAATTTCCTCACACAATCCCTTTAATTATACATGTGTAGAAATAATATTATTGTAAAATCCTCTACTAGATAATCTAGATCTAAATCAAGGGATGAGGAAATAATTTAAGGTCTCAAACGTATGTCTTTTAAAAGTGAATATACTACTGGGAAGACATGGACCATTCACTAGATCATGATGGTAGAATCTAAATCATATGTCGCAACCACTAATAATATAAAAAATCCCATATTCCTTAATCATTGTGTCTAAAAATGATAATTACTAAATTTAGGTAGTGGTATCAAATAATAATAGAATTGGTCTCTAGGAACACCCTTGAAACATCTTTAATGTGACTATTTATATGGATCATGTTCCTCACACCAGCACATGTAACATAGTGAAACACATATTATTTTTACATATACAATCAGATTGTGGGTTTGGTTGTATATAATGATATGAACTCATTGGAGAGATGTAAAAAACAACATCTCACTCAGTTTATTTTAAACTATCTATGAACCCTGAGAAATATTCCATCCAGTCTAAGACTAAAGATATTGAAGTTATGAGTGTTTTGAAACTAAATCTTCATATTATACACCATATATAGAAGTAACTACTCATTAGGGACTACTTTCAAAAATAACATATTAAAAATTCATCTATAAAAATCTCTACACTAGTAAGGCATGATGTAATATGACAAAACAAGTAGGTACACAAATGGGTGAAAATATGGATTATTTATATCTATGTTGAACATGATTTAATTTACTATCATGTAAACAAGAATAATTAAAAATTACATGATAGTATTATAGTATATTGGTAAACATATGTGCATTCACCTTGATTGAAATTCATCTCAACTAAACGCTTCAAATTTTCATAGATCTACACTTATCTCTAAGTTTCTATTAAATAGCCATCTCAAAAAAAAGGCTCTTGGACATGTTATAGGGAATATTCATCTTTTTATGGACCTACATAACCAAAATAAAAAACAATAATATATATCCAATGGGAAAAAATCAAGAAAGGCCACCATCATTTTAAAATGGATCTAGACGAGATGTAATACTCAGATAGTCGACGCTAACATGTTCTTTTTAAAAAATGGTACTGGAACATGCAATATCTAGGAATTTATAAACTATAAAACTCATAGATTGAACTAGAAAATTAATAAAAAAACCTATTGTTCAATTGGAGTGATTGTATTCTAATAAAAACCTAATACATCTTCATATATAATGTGAGGTATGTCCATTCACAACTCAAAGGGTTGGAATATTACTAACTATCCACCAAAAGGGAAGACCACCAAAATGGGTACTTTAACCGAAGCCTTATAATTGAAAATATCTTCATTGAGATTTTATCAAATATTCAAAGATATATTTCTTGGTGTAGGAATCCTAAAATATGCATGGTGTACCCTAGTAAAAAGTGAATAATGTTAAGGGGACTCATTATATATTTTGAGACCAACACTCATTCATATATAATTTTACTTCCAATACTATCTCTATAATTGAATCCTCTCTACAGAAGATCGATAAACAAGATATCAATTTCCCTGTGAATCCACATTTCTGAGGATATACAATCACTAGATTCTGTGGACTAACAATCAAACATGAGACACATGTTGAGATTTTTCTATATGTACCCAAAACAATCCTCAGAACAACTATATCATCAAAAACCATATGAATCAAAACTTGGATTTGATACTATTATGTTGTGGCCAAACACATTGGGGGGATAACTAGAATATGAAAAGATTAGTGTATCTTGCCATTAATTCCTCCAATATTCAAGGGTGTAGGCACTAGTATAATCTTGAAATGTTATTGATACCACATACCTTAACCACATGATTTTTATACAAACACACACACACACAAACGTAATTATAAACACATCAATGTGATACTGAGAGAAATAAACATGTAGAATAAATTCACTCACAATCTATAATATCCCAATGTTGATAACGGTAACACATATACAATAAATGGGTAACACCATATTATCCCATGAACTAGAAAATTGGTCCAACCTAATGGAATTAGGGAAACAACATCAAAATGAAACAACTTGTCTAAAAAAATCTGTATACAATTGATACAATGTAAAAAATAGAATCATCTATACATGCCCCCCCTATGTCTATATTGAATACACTATCATCTGTATAAAAGAAGACACATTTGGGAAAATAATTGGTAGTGTAGAGTGTAAACATACCTAGTTGGTATCAATGATATAATAAAGATGGAATGATTCAAATGAATGATTCAAAATTTTAGCATAACTATAAAGGAATAAGTAAAATTGAAAATATATTTTTATTAGAGATAATTAGGTATCATTGTACAATATAAACACTACACCATCCAAACAGACTCTGTATTTATTGATTATAAACTAAGATTATTTTGAAAATACATAGACATCTTTTGAAATGATTCTATGGGATTTATACCCCATGACTATTTTTTTAATATTAACTATGGTGGAGAATCCCTACATTTTCTAGGCTCCCTATATATTAGAAATATCGAATAATTAGGTTTAAATTCACCGAATCATTAAATGGATGAAATAATATCTCTATATGTTTATTAGTATTTAAGGATGCCAACATCATAATCAAATTTTATAAACAGTAATTCATTTTGATGATCCAAATCATAATAGTTGTAATACATACTCTTCGATTATTCCAAAAGGATGAAATAATCAACTAAAAGAACCATATTAGAATGTGGATAATTATATTAATTCTCTATTTAATTCTAAATAAGAATCATATCTCTGTCCTATTATATGACATAGAATTTCTCCACATAAAAAAATCACTTATTATTGGGTCATTAAACATTAATAACCTATAGATGTACCCTACGTGAAACTCTTCGGGTCGACATGTTCCCCCATGAGTGTCCTTGGGGCGTTGACCATAAAATACTTCGCGGGGGACAACACATGTATAAGGATTTGTATCCATGGTTTATTAAATATATGCAAGATATGATTGATTTTTTTATTATTCACAAACATAATTGATCCATAACTATATCAAAATATCATATGATATAATAGAAAATTTACATGACATGTTTTCTTCAAAACTATGCGCCATGAATGATGAAATATTCATGATTTAAAGTTCCATGATTTTTCGTCCAAATAAAATTTCGTTATTAGATAATCCACATTAAATACTAACTAAAACACTCAAAAAATATGATTTATCACATTAACAAACATTTTGAGATTTGATATTAGACACCATTTATTAATGAAATTGAGAAATTTCCTTATTCAATGCACACTAAACTGTTGAGTAAAATTGAGAACAATCCCAAAATCTCTCCACATTACACCATTATCTCTATACCACCATCAGGTCATCATAATCTCTATAAAACATAAATATATTATCATATACTATGTATTAATGTAATAATATTATTATATCCTCGGGATAGTTTAATCCTAGACCATGAATTAACATCTTTGATAATTACATGGAAAATGAAAAAACTAAGGAAACCTGAAATATATTTAACAAACAAGACCATAGAATATCACTCAACATATATATATATTTTAAAAATATCATGTAATGATGAAATTATATTAATAATAAATTCTGTCATTAATAATTAACAATATAAAATAAAATCCATATGTCGATGGTGTTATGCGATTCTCCAATTATGATTTAATTTAAGGAACACTAATATATTGTATCATATGAAAAAGAAAAAATATTGAATGTCCTATGATAAATACAAACCTCGATATAGGTTCCATAACTGATGAATAATGTGTCCAAATACAACATTATTTATGACAGTTGGTGATTCATTAAGAAAATTAACTTCATTCTCCTCTCAATCGACACTAACAAAATATTAATTAAGGTTAACACATCTCCACTCTGTAGGGGTACAAGTATAACCATGGAGATGTTCTCTTACATGTTGTATATACATTATCACTGTTATTATGGAAAAAATAGAATATATATCTATTTATATATATTTATTTAATTTAAAATATTCTGTACCCATGATAGAACATTTAAAATGGCCCTGATGAGAACATGAATTATTTAACAGATCGGGTAAAACCAAATTTCTAGAATCAATAGCGATATTGGTTTTCTAATCTGAGACTCTATTCGGTACAAAATTATTTCATTACATGATTATAAATTTACAAGTATGAATAATTTTAATATTTTTAATATACCAACATTGGGTCGTTATGTAATTTGAAACAATGGACTTCCACAAAGACTAGATTAATAAATATACACACCGGATAAAACGTTGAAAATCACTCTGATGAAAACATGAATTTCATGGAAGGGATTAGAGTATAAGATATATGATATAGGATCATGATGGTAGTAACATAGTATGGATTCGAATGTGGGAATAATTTAATAATTTTTTATTTATATTATCTTACTATATGATTGGTTTATACTAATAGTGTGGTTGGGAAAGATAGGTGACCTATTTAGGTGCATATTGGTTTTTCTATTTATTCACAAGATAATTAGAATGAAATATTCAATGATTATATGTTAACAAATATTAATATATTTAAAAAATTTAATATACCTACATTGGGTCCTTATGACATCTGAAACAGTGCACGTCCTCAAGGACTAGCTCAATAAATATAATTTTAAATTATTAATGGGTCTAATTATCAACACCATAGCCAATACATGTAGCCAAAATGTTCATACTAGTCATGTATTATGATAAAACATGAATTTTGGTAGATGTTCCTATAATAGAAATCCCCAACATCTCAATAATGTATTTACCTGTTAATCACAATTTGGTTTTTCATGAACCCACACCATTGGTCCCTGCATGGCCCGATAGATAAGATAATGTGTGATCCTTGATACTAACATCATGTAGACAATATGATGTGAACTAGAACTAAGGGTATAAATAATAAAATTGGAGTAATTACCCTTATTTTATGGAATGTAACCCAACAATATCATACATATATTTTACATAACAAAAATGAAGTCTCAAAACAAAATACCAAATAAAAAACAATATAATGGACCAACAATTTCACTAAAAACAATGATTATAGTGTCTTTAATTTTCCTCAAAACTGTCTTAAAAACCAAGGAAACATTTTTTTTATTAATAGGGTAACCATAAAATGTTTACATTGTATGATAATACAAAATTTCTATAATTATAATTTTAAAATTTGAAACTAATAATATAGTGATCTATTTGAAAAACCAACGATAACATAAAGAGGGAATCAATCCTTCCCAACCACACCATTAGTATAAAACAATCATATAGTAAGATAATATAATGAAAAAAGAATAAATTTTTTTAAAAAACCAAATCCCCATAGTGATACTGCACTCATGAACCAATATCATTGGTCATATACACTAATAACATTATTTTAATCCAACAAGATCTTATAAAGAAATATCAAATTTCATTATAGTAAAAACACCATATAACCAAACCACAATTATAGCCCAACATCAAATGATAGAATCAATAATACAATGGAAACCTATCATTTCACAACAATATCATCATATATTCTTCAATAACATATAACCAATGTATTATGATATCATGAATATGAGGGACCTACTACTTTTAACCACATAATATTATGAAATACCACAACTAACTATTTCATACTCTCATCTTCAAGAATTAATACGAACAACATTATCTGAAATGGAAAGGCTCTCCAACTGACTATAAAATTTCCATATAAACATCCAAAGGATGAACAGGTAAGATAGAATAATTAGATATCTTATTATCTTATAGTATAAATTTTTGGGTAACACCCCTAAATCCACTTGGTGATAATACATCTTACTCAGCATGGTTGTGATCCATATAATGGTAAATAAAAAATTCTGGAATATATATATACAATAAAATAGACAAGAAAATGCATATGTAATTACATCAATATATTTTTTCCTACACCTTAACATCGAAATTGTATTGACTATTCAATATGCTACCTCCAATTATATAAAACCCACCTAAAGAATTTCCACACATAGATCACAATTAATTATATTCCATTACATGTTCAACCAACATTTAAGATACATAATATATAATATGTTAATTATCATTATTTATATATTAAACTAAAAACAAATTGAAATTCAAAATACAATTTCATTAAATCAAATCAAAAAAAACTTACATAATTATGATTATTACTAGCCTCTCATTCTATCACTAAATGTCTAATATAGAAAGAAACAATACAAAAATCATATTACTACCATATGAACGATTTGAATATCAACATAGTACAAAATTCATACATTCAAATATAATAAGTTAAAATTTATTATTATTTCTAATATTTTGAATATACCTATATTGGGTCCTAATGAAATAATAATCACTTCTCTTCATCACTAACTAGGACAATTAATATAATTATATATAAATAATTGGTCTAATTATCAACACCACAGCTAATATATCTAGAATCAATGTTCCCATCAGTCACCCATTATGAAAAAACATACCTCATGGTTGAGGAACCTATAAGAATAACCCCCTATGTCTATATTATGTATTAACTAGTTAATCATGATTAGGGTTTCACAATACCACTCCACTTTCCCCCTCTTGGCTCGATAGGTAAAATAATGTGGGAACCATGAAACTCCAATCATAAAAGACGTAGGTTGGAAACAACAAAAGAGGGTATAAAAAATAATATAAGATAAATTAAACTAATTATATGATATTTAACCTAACATCTCACAAAAATGTTTTATGAATAAAAAATTAATATCTCAATACTAAATACCAAATGACCAACTATGGATGCGACCCCAAAAGAGGTTTGATCTCCATGATAATAATTCCTATAATATTCCACCTTGATACTGTATAAACATATAAAACATTTTATATAAATAGAGTGATCATAACATGTTTATGTTTTAGGATAATCCATAATATATCCCAAAAAATTATAAATTTTCTTAACAATTATTGAGACAAGAAATCGAAAAATAAACAAGTACCTAAAAATATCATATATTCTTCCCTACAACAATATATTTATATAATCCAGTCACATAGTAAGATAATATAAAGAAAATGTAATTAATGATGTCAAATATCCAAATACACATTGATTTCATACTCTTCTGAACCAATATGTTAGGTCCTATACTCCAATCCATTCCTTGTAATATCAAAAACTCATATCAAGAAATCTATAATGTGGGCCTTGTCAAAAACCCAAATATCCAAGCTATTGGTAGGTCCTAACATCCAATGAAAGAATTAATATAATCAGAAATAACTTTCATTACACAATTGTATCATCATAATTTTTCAATAAATCAATGCCAATCTAGTAATTTATCATGAATATAATGGAAATAATCTAATCATCCTTTAAAAAAATCACAACCCCACCTAAATATCTCGTACTCTCATTATCAGGATTAAACACAAACTATATTTTCATAAAAAGAGATTATGACCCTCAAATATGAAAATTTCTAATAAAACAACTAATTGATAAACATGGAAGATATTGTAATCGACCATTTTTTAAATCTCTCTTTATAAATGTTTTGGAAAACACCCCAAAACCACTAATTAATAGTATATAAAACTTCACATATATAATCTCCATATAATATTAAATGGTAAATACATGGGTACATATATATACCAAAAAAACAATAAAACCTTATGAAATAATATAAAAACGTTATCACCTCTTGTTAAACATCAAAACATTATTACTATTCTACAAGATACCTCCAACAATAGGAAACCTATCTTTAAAACTATCACACTAAGCTCAAAATAAATTTCACACCAAACTATTGATATAATTACTTTCAAATCATTTTAATAAAATTATTTATTTCTTAAACCAAATACAATTTGAAATTTTAAATATATATTCTTTAAAAACTATGCAAAATTATTCACCTTATTATAATTATTACTAAAATCCCATTATACAACTACCAGTTTACTACACCAAGAAAAAATTCAAAAACCATCAAACCACTATGGGAAAAATATACCGACCACCACAATTATATTACCAACAACAACTCCCACAAATGAACCATTCATCTGAACATCATAAAAACCCGAAAAATCTACTCAAGCACTAGGACATCTTGAAATGTATATAGAACATAGAACATTAGATTTCAAAAAATAATAATATATGAAAAAATAATTTACAATGTTTTTTCAGAAAAAAATAACTGTCTTTTTCTTATGTTTTTTTTGTATAATTCCCAATTTGTAAGTGTAACAAAATAATAGCATTCTATACATAAAATCATGATTGGATATCATGCCCATATTTATTTTGAGTTAACAAAGACCTAAATTCTAATCATATTATATCACTGGGATATTCCCAGTAATATATAAATATAATGTTATTTTTGGAATGGGGGTTTATGATTACCACATATATTTTATTGGGATTAATACCTACATTTTATATCATTAATAAATTGTAAAAGTATTATTTAATTTTTTGCAAATCCTAATGAGAAGAAAGTTAAACATATATCAATGATCTTATTAAAACCAAGGGGATATTTGAAAACATATTCATATTAGTGATCTTACATATGTCTCATATTATTTCATTTTGATTTTCTATAATTATGAATAGTTCTTCACTTTGGTGTTTACTATCATCAAGAGAGGTAGATTTTGTTATAGATTTGGTATTGAACATAAAATGGATATTCTACATATCCTACGTGAATAAAATCAAATGGAAATAATTTAGATAATTGTATAAATGGAAATTAACATTGGTTTATAAACTCAATTATATCATTGTTTCATCCATGCAATTTCATATTATATATATATATTAATAATATCATGATAAATAGCTGATACGAAACATGATTATGAGTCCCGATGAGACACAAATTAATGTTTAAAATATAATCAATATTTTATCAAAACAAAATATTATGTTTCTGGAAAAGTGGAATAAATATTAAATAGGAGATCATATAGAAAATTTTAGGAATTCATCGATTCAAGGGAACAATTTTTTTCCAAGACACGATATAACCTTGGAGTCTGTCAGACGCTCGGCTAGTGCTTATTCCTTGGTGATGTATAATATAATTTAATTGAATGAGGTTAATTAATTTGGTTAATTATTATGATCTATAAACATATATAAATACATTTAAATGGAATATTCCATAGTATTAGCCACATTACCATGTCATTGATAGGATTTGTTGGATATGAGACATTGAAAGATAATTGGAAGACAACATCTGATTGAGAATATTTCGAGGATCATTCAAAAACATAGCTCATAAATATGATCGATGATCGAAATGGAGTATAGTTCGTCATCAATAATTGAACGAAACTCTTCCTAAGATGTATTATTTTATTCATTTAGTCTCATTCATCATACATGTTGAATGTAGACTAATTCAATGAACAATAATTTATTCCCATATTGATGACTGACTTCATTTTTGTTTGATTAATTGTTATTTGGGTAATTTAACCATTTTTCTATTTATTCAACATTTTATTGACGCTAAAATAAACAAATAATGATGATGATTAGACAAAACTTTTGGGTTAAGTTTTTATTTGTTGTTTCATCATGTATTCATCATTTGTAGTTTCTTGACCAATTGTTCGATTAATACCTAGTATTCGATCATTATATGACTATTCATCTACATGACAAATCAAATCCATGGGTGGGATTTGAGATCAAGATGAGATGATGATGGATTGTGATTGGAGGTAGGACATATGGATTGATAGTTCTGAACTCATTTCACGACGAGTGGTGATGATAGAGGAAGTATTATATCATATCCTTGATTTATGGAGATAATGGTGGAAAACGTTATGTGGAGGATGATGAGGATGATAAATAGTAGGATCCAAAGAAATCCTGAGTTACACAGTGTGTAATCTAAAATTTCAATCGATTTGGGACCCCCCATATGTGGCAGTAAGGTTTTCATAGAGATAAAAAAATAACATGCCATGTGACCCTTGTCATACGCTGCATAAATTATGATGGGGGATTAATGTGTATCTTAAAGGTTACATGGGAATAGTCGTGATGTGAAATACAAACATGAATATAGTACATAGGATGATTCTTATACTTAGATACGGCCAGGTGCACAAGGGAAAGACCAGGCATTCATGGTTCCCAACATGGGCATGACCAGTAGCACATGAACATGAATAGGCAGTATGGGCTAGGTTTCAAGAGAAATACACATGCTATATATTATAACATAAAAGATATTTAATTTGAGTCTTACAATCCATGTGATCTGGTTTGACATGAAAAAACAATGGTTTGGTTTGACTTTATATATAATTCTATCACACTCCATATATCATATTTGAGGGTTTTTTGGAGCCCTTAATTCTTTTAGATTGGTCCAATATCGGTTTATTTTTATCCAATGGTTCATCCCATAAAGGGTACAATGAATCATTATATCCACATATCTTTATTGTGATCACATGTATAGGATGAGTTTTAGATTGTGTTTATGGAGTTGTATTGTGAGACTAGAGTGTGATCCTCTATTGGTAGTCCATTTAATATTTGCGGGGTTTGTAGAATCAGTGTGAACTCATTACGAATTGAATTGATCTTCTATTTAGCTATCCTAGATAGTAGGGTTCATAGTGTCATTGGTATATTATACCATAAAAATCAGTTTTATCTTGTTTTTTTTCTATTGTACCTAGTGGTCCTATGTATGATCCCCATTTTGAGTATTTGTGTCTTTATAGAGAAGTCAATTTTTTTGGCTGCGGTTTAAGGATATTGAATGCTTGGATTAGTGACATCAATGATAGAATAGATCATTGTGTATGTTATCAAATTACTAGGGTTTCTATGTGATGAATCATGCGGCTGGTAGTTTGGTTCTTCCCACCTACTGGTCTGGCCTCCTTCCAAATTATATCTAGGTTTTTATGCATTCCTTTCTATATCATTTTTATTAGATCAATATTCTGGATGTCTTGTGTTTAGTGATTTTAAGTTGAACTATTGAAAATTGATATACTAGAACATTCAAGGACTATTACCACATGTTTTTTTGTCTTATATAGAGTATCAAACATTTGATAGATTCCTAGGTAGACTAGGAATAGTATGTTCTTAGTGAAATTTAAAATCCATGATGTCTTATAGTGGTTTCATTTATTATATTCATATCGTATTTTATAGGATGGGATTGTTTTCTGTTTTTTTTTGGGTTTTTATTTTCTGATGCTTCCAAAATCATGTATTCCTAATCATATTTTTGGATTTTATATGTATGTATGCATAAAAATAAATGGATCAACATTTCATTATTTTATTGGTTTTTGGATGTGTGTGTCTGTGTGTATAAGTACGTTAGGCTAAATCCAACCATGTGTTTGATATGCCTCTTTACCATGGGTCATCTTCCCCTGGCCTATTGGTGGTGGTGTTGGGGTAGTTGAGGACCAAGCCCCATTAGGATGGGTCATGATATAGTGGTATCAGGGGATTTTTTTATTCCCTAGGATTTGAGTCTGTGAAATTAGTTTCTATCATATGAAAATAATTTTATTCATTTGAGTTGAAATTTCAGTCCAATGACTCCAATGATGGTGTGGGGGCATATGTATCCATACTCCAAGAAAAAAACCTCATACCCTTTGAATCAGTACATATAGTCATTGGTTGCCAGAAAAACGTTGGTAGATGAATACAATACTAAATTATTTTAGTTTACATTTCATTATTGTGTTTGATGCAATGACATTCTCTTCGACCATGGTATATGATGTTTATTTTAGGATGACTCTATGAAGATAAACTATTAGGATTTGACATAGTGATCTTGAGGATGATATAATTATTAATGAGGCTTTAGTATAGGGGCATGTAATAAATATAGTATCTTTGGGTGGTTAACCAATAAACCCACTCAATGAGAAGTAGTTATCACCAGCAGTGAAAAATGAGAATGCACAAAGGTCGCACGTACATGATGAGTGATAGACATAGGAAACTCCCATGTTTTGGGGAAATCCATACCACATGGTGGAGGGTTTCTGTATAGAGGTTATCACTTGATTTTTAAAACTAATGTGGATTCATTGAAATTAGATTGATTCCCTCAAAGTGTGATTTATTCATGCCTCTAATGGGTGATGTCGGATTCTATAAATTAAATTAATTGAAAATATAGATATATATTTCTAAGACATTGATAGTATCATTGGGGATAATTTTTATTTATACATGTTGTGATCATTGTAAATATAGCAATTCATTATATGGAGCTGGGATGTATCTATGTGGAAGAGTTTTTAACTAGTTTAACTTGTAACAATCTTGGTAAAAAAATAATAATACATATTTCATATTTATTAATATTTGTGAAATAAATATTAATTTTACATTAAAATGGTTTCTATGTTTGATAGCATACCAAATACACAACAATATGTTTCATTGAAATCTTACATTGCACACTAATAAAAAATATTATTATTTTAAATGGCAGTTAACTCCTAACCATTGTATTGGAGAGATAGAAAAAAACTAACTACAATATGATTATACATTTTTATGAATGTATTTACTTTTATCCAATAAAAGTAAGAGGCTTAAAATGTGAATGAATCTAATTTTAAGCATTATTTACATTAAAAGGACAATTTACTATCTTTTAATTGAGCACCCTATTTAATTATATTTTTGGTCACTTTAAAACATTCTATTTGACCAAATAAAATCCTTCTTTAGAATGGGGACATCAAAATTTACATTGTTTAAATTGTTAGTATTTTTTCGATAAAGTTTATTTTTTAATAAATAGGGGAAATTATTATATTTTAATTCAATACTACGTTGTAATATAATTTATTTATATAGTTAGATTATATTTTTAACTGGTTTTAAAGTGTAAATAGAAAATATTTTTACCATTTAATCCAATTTTGGTCATTGTAATTAATTTCACTTTGAATTTGGACATGAACAAGTGTTAATCATTTGATAGTTATTGTTTATTAAAAACATGAAATTTGTGTTAACAACTAGAATTAATTTTAAATTAATTAATGCCACTTTTATGTTTAGAATTTGATCAAATAGACATCATTTTTTAATAAGGAATATCAATTATATATTAAGCTGAATTTTTGTTATTTTAATGAAAAACAACAATTTGTGATGAATAGTGAAACCACTTAGTAGTAGTTAAAAAATGACCTTTTAATTTAAATGAAATTTTACTACTTCTGTGAGTTTAATTTAAAAAATAATAGAGACACAATTAATATCAAGAAGTAAAATTTGGTTCAATAAGATGAAAATAATTTTTATGAATAATAACTTTTTACTTTTATTTACCATATTTAAAGGTAAATAGGGTAATTCAAGGTAAAAATAATATTATAATAATTAAAAATTACATTAGCACTAGTTCTAACCTTATTTAATGAGTAATGGCCAACCATGAGAATTTTGGGTTGATTTTGGGATTCCATGGAGCCACTTATGAATGATAATGACATTTTTGATTAATTAATTTAATGTAAAGACAAAAATGTCATATAAAAATATATCATTGTAAATTAAATTTTACATGGTGTCATATAATTTATCTTTTCAAATATAAATATTAATTGTTAACATAAAAATATTTCCTACATGAAGATATATTTATTATTATTTTTAAACATCAAATAAGTTAAATTATTTATGACACAATAATTATGCAGTGTTTACCTCATTAATAAATCATTTAAATAAATAATATTATAAAGATTAAAATAATATCCAATAACATTCTAATTCGTAATAGATTATTTAATTTAGAATTTTAGTCATCGTATCTTTTACAGTAATCTGTTTTGGTACATTTGAAACAGCATATATGTTTATAATAAAATAAAGTTTTTACACTTTCTTAAAGAGCCCCTCCTCTCCCTAATAAAATGAGTCCACTTATAACAAATTACTCACACATGTTAATCCATTTGGATCATCCAACCACTGCCCAATTAGGCTTCATACATACCTCTAATTTTCCTAGAGGCATTACCTTAGGCAGAATTCACTTCAACAAACCCTATTGGTTCAAACAAAAGGAGTTACCCAAATTAAATGTAACAGTTTCTCTTAAGTTCTTTTCTTTTATTTTACATATACTACCCCTAAAATATTTTTATTCAATTATTTTATAACAAAAAATGTATCCTCGATATAATAGGATTTTTTTATGATAAATATTCTAAAAAAACTTACACACACCTCCATCTAATGGGTGATGAACATACTGTTTCTGTGGATGGAAAAATGAAACAATTCTTGTTCAATTATCTGCTACCACCTCTCATGGTGGACATTATGATGGAACTTTATTTATATATGATATATAATATGTTTATTATTCCTTTATGTTTCTGTTTTTTTCATTTATAGAACTCCTTTTATGGTTAACATAGTGGGTAAATACGATAATCTCAATAGAGGAAGTGCAGACTATCGCCCCTCAAAGTGATATTACTCGTAAATGCCTTATGTGGGACGTATAAAGAATGGATATAATAATATTGTATATGATATTATACTATTATTATAATATAACTATGTATCATTATTTTTTTAGATTCATTAAAATAATAAATATAAATGGAAGTAGCATTCACGCGTACGTACGGCTTACCGTCTCGAGGAACATTGCATTTCATTTTTTACCTATAAATGTTATGTACTATTATAAATACATGTATATATAGTATATATAAATCATTAATATAATTCTGATGGTAATGGATATCTTACCACATGAACAACTTGTAATTATACGGCGTTCAATTTTTACTAAATTACAAAATATCAAAAAAACTACAGTTATTAACATAACTAATTACATAATATTTATAAGTAATATAAAAGGAATTATAAACATTTAAATGATTCTTAAGCAAATATAAATTATCTTTAGTTTCATATTCAAGAGATTAAGTAATGAACAGGTCAAGTTGGACACAATGTAATGGATTTCTTATCTCACTCTTAATTCCGTGATATTTTCACTATTCACCACTAATATATTTAATGTGGTGTATTGTGTACTAAAATTATATATATATTATCATGATTATTTTTATATTCATGTTATTATGTGATTCATTAAATGTTTATTACATTTTGTTCATACGACTCGATTGATTATGAGGTTGTAAGGAGTTTTTATCTCACTTTTTATTCCCTTGAGATTCATGCTATAATGACACTATTTTCCTTTTTTGTGTTATATGTAGTCTCCAAGATTATATTCTTTGTGTAATATAATTTTATTTATCGGTGTTTACATATTCATTATTTCATGGTGTGTTTTCTTCGTGAGTTACCAAATCCGTAAATTGATCTTTTTAACCCAATTTCCATTCCATGGGATAATATTTAAATTATTAATAATGACATGCAATGATTATGTGTTGAATAATTTTTTAATTATTTATGTTGTAATTTACACTACCCATGGATTATATGTACATTTGATACACTTAATAACTCCATTGATAAATTCTCATGTCATCGATATGAACATGATAAGAGTAATTTTTACTCAAGTTCCATTCGTTGAGTTAAACATCCAAGTCATTGGTTTTGTCTTAAAAAGAATATGTCTGAATGTTATCAGAATTATTTACACCGAATACCCAATGATATTTATATTATTTATATTTCCACACATTATTTTTTAATTTATTTATCCTTAATCTAGGGATATAGTTTTTATATGGGATTTCATCTCAATATACATTCCATTGAGACTTCATTGTTGTTATGCAACAATTAACTCTTATATGGTGTATATAATTTCCATTGGCATACTATATCCCGAATCCCTTTATTCTCATGATATTATAAAGTTCTGATTCAATGTTATTCCTCAATTAAATGTATTCAAGATTCTCTCATTTGGTTAAAAACACTTTATGTAAAATATAATTTTAAATGTTTTCATGATTTATTCTTCTAAATCATTATAATTAATGTCAATGTTTTAATAATGTTTTTAAGGATTTATTTATATGTAAATTAATGTTTTCAAATTATAATTCTTTTAAAAGAATCAATGTGGTATGGGGACCTTTGATTCAAAAATCTTTTTATTAAATGTTTTAAATGGTTTTAAAATGGTTTGGTAAAGCATTGATTTTGTCAATATATTGGAATGATATATTATGATTGCAATGTGGAAATGATATTTTTCCTTTATTCTTGTTTTATGTGTTATTAATATGTTTTGGTTAATGGGAATTTTTTACATATATGGGTGGTTCCGTGCTAAACCTAGTGCAGGTGAGCCTGAGATAGCTCTCCAATGAATTGGGTAACGAGGTGGAGGAAAATGTGAATGTTTCTCCTAATGAATTTAGTGAATATACTGTGATGGTTATTCCAAATGTGACTCCCTATGTATCTATTATAGCTAAAATGTACTTATTTTATTAATTCCATAATTCACCTTTATGATTTATGATTTCGGTGTGTTATTCATAAATTTAATGATTTCATAAGTTATGTTATGATTGAAAAATATTGGTTTCATTGATTTGTATTTATTAACGGGTTAATGATTCCTTTCCTTATTTTATAACACTTAGTGTGATTTCTTATTCTCATACAAATTATTTAAAATGTTTTCCCCAGAAATAAAGATGAATAGGGTCAAGGATGGGATCAAGGAAAACACATGCTGTCTAAAACATGGAAATAGGCATGACTCTTTTTTTCAAGAGTTTTTATTTTAATAAAAAATGGACACTGAGTAGTAGTGTCTACATGTAATATTCATGTTGATATGTAATAGTTATGGAAAAATTCACTAAAACTCTAAACCTAAAATAATCCTAAATGTGATTTATTCATTTAATTCAATATTATGTAATGTTTAAGGTCAGGTCATTATAGTTGTTATCAGAGGGCGGTTTAGACATCTTTAGGGATTAAGAGTTTTCTTTAGACACATGGTTAGTTCTGATATCTATTATTTCAGTTAAATCCATGTTTTATAACATTTTCAGATCAGGTAATCTTAGTTACAAATGGAAGAGGAATATCCCAAATGAAATTCATATCTCTTCCTGATGACATGCTTGCAATAATTATTTCAAAGTCGTCTTCAGATGATTGCAAAACAGCTTCTAGCATACAACTCACTTGCAAGAAGTTTTTTGAGATATCAAAAACCTATACTATACCTCGTTATCATTGTGAATCATGGGTTGTATTTAGACAAATCCTATTTTCATAATATTCTCATATTTTTAAGAAACTTAAATATTATCAAGGAATTTTCAAATATTTTACATTATCACAATATTTTGAAACAAATTATTATTTTAAAAAATTTTCTGAATAAGGAGACCATTTTGTATCCTATTTATATTTTCATTTACAATATATTTTATCAGAACTTACTTATGTAATTTTAAATGGACCGTTAATTGAATGTTTCAACTAAAATTTTGTCCAACTTTTATATAGAAATTTTGTTTTATTAGATGTTTTGAAATTATATGTCATACATAATTATTTTCAAAAATTATTTTTCTATGAACACCCATATGAACCATGTTGTACATGGATTATTTGGATGGAGGAAGAAAATGATTTTGAAGGATCTCTAAATCATTATTGAAATGCATGGACCTCTTAACTATATGAACAATATGATGATGAAACCAAATGGACACCATGATCAAGGAATGATGTTCTTTATTTTGGAAGAATATATGTTTTTATTGTGGGAATATGATTATTTGGGTTATTTATGAAATTGATTAATGTATCATGAAAATATGAGATTAGGTTAATTACTTTTCAATATGAGATGTTATGAGTAACTGATGTTATTTTGAGATAAATGATAATATTTATTTGGGAAGAGTATGTAATTAAATCCTTATGAGATATGGGATTCAATCTTAGTTGGGATTACTTTTTATGAATATTATGGAAAATTGTTTATTTAATGGTCATGGTTGAACTTTGGGTATTGTTTTACAAATTTTGGAGATTAAGAGTAGTGTTTATTTTTGTAAAATATGATCCTTTTTGGGTATTATCTGATCTCACACTAACCATTTTGATTTTAGTTGACTTCTAGAGGAAATGAAAATATATAGTTCTTCTTTTTTGGAGTATGTGATTATCAAAAAGAAGATTCTTATTTTTTTGATGTGACCAGGTCTTTCGGAATGCTCTGTGTTTGGAAGAAAGATTAGTTTTTGGATGAAACTTATTAATGCATGAAACTCTACTTCATGTTAATCATAATTATTTATGTTCTTATTATATATAGTAAATTAATTCCAACAAATTATTGAATGGAATGTAAAAAAAAGTTTTTTGTTTACGTTTCCTACTGTTTAATCAATGATCGTTTAACACATCATATGTTTGTGATTTTTTGGTAGTTAACTTTCTCCTAATCATGTTTTCTATCACTCTCAGTTAGAACCTGACCATTTATTATCTCTTACATATCCATGTTTTCCAACATGTAATCAAAGTACAGGTTATCTCAGGTGACCATTGTAATTTTCTTTCTTTATTTTAAAGTGAAAGGTTTACTGACTCGTTTCTGATGTGGGACTTTTAATGAAGTTTCTGATCCCAGTTTTACAATTGCAAGGATAGAATTCCCAAAAGGGGGGAAGGATGTAACATCCTAGGTAAATAAATAATAATACATATTTTATATTTGTTAATATTTTTTAATAAAATATTATTTGTACTTTAAAATGGTTTCTATGTTCGATAGCGTACCCGATACACAAAAACGAGTTTCTTTGAAATCTTACATCTCACACTAATAATAAAATACTATTATTTTAAATGGATGTTAACTCCTATATATTGTATTGTCGTGAATTAACAAAACAAAATAAAATATGATTATACATGTCTGTCAAATGTATTTACTTATATTCAATAAATGTTAGAGGGTTAAAATGTGGATGAATCAAATATTAAGCATAATTTACAATAAAAGCCCGATTTACCACATTTTAATGCCAAACCCTATTTAAATCTAGTTTTGGTCACATTAATACATTCTATATGGCAAAATAAAATCCTTCTATAGAAAAGGGACATCAAATTGTACATTGTGTAAATTTTTGTTATTTTTCTGATAAAGTTTATTTTTTAATGAATAGTGAAAAATATTTTATTTTAATTCAAAACTGCGTTATATTCAAACTTATTAATATAGTTAGATTATATTTTGAATTGGTTTTAAATTTTAATTAGAATATATTTTTACCATTTAATCCAATTTTGATCACTGGAATTAATATTAATTTGAATTTGGACATAAAAAAGTGTCAATCAGTTGATAGTTATTGTCTCATAAAAACACACTATTTATTTTAACAATGGGAATTAAATTTAAATTAATTAATTATACTTTTATTATTATAATTTGGTAAAATAGGCATAATTTTTTGATTCAAAATATAAATTATATCTTAATCTGAATTTTTTGTATTTTTCTGAAAAACATCAATTTTTGATAAATAGTGAAACCACTTAGTAGTAGTTAACAACTCACTTTTTTCATTTAAATAAAATTTAACCATTTCTATGAGCTGATTTCTAAAAATCATAGAGACACAGTTAATATCAAGAATTAAAATGTAGTTCAATAAGTTGAAAATAATTTTTTTGTGAGTAGTTACTTTTGACTTTTATTTACCGTGGTTAAAGGTAAATAGGGTAATGCAAGTTAAAAAGATTGTTATAATAATTCAAATTTACCTTAACACTAGTCCTAACATTATTTTATGAGTAAATGCCAACCATGGGCATCTTTGGGTCGATTTAATTATCCCATGGAGACAATTATGAATTATAATGACATTTTTTATTAATTAATTTAAAGTAAAGGAAAAATTGACATAAAGACATATCTCTTTGTATATTAATTTTTACATAGATTTATATAATTTATATTTTTGACTATAAATATTTTTTGGAAATATAAAATGTTTTCCTACATCATGGTATTTTTTTATAATTTTTAGACATCTAATAAGTTAAATTATTTATAACACATTAATGATGCAGTGTTTACCTAATTAATAAATCATTTAAATAAATAAGATTATAAAGTCTATAATAATATCCAAAGCCAATCCAATTCCTTTTGGATGATTTTATTTCGAATATGATTCATCGTATATTTGAGTTTTATGTGTTTGTGACCTTTTGAAACCGAAGATTTGTATATAATAAAATAATATTTTCACACATTCCTAATGCGCCCCTCCTCTCCCTTATAAAAGGAGACCACTTCTAACCAATTACTCACACCTCTCAAGCCTTTTGGATCATCAAAATTATACCCAATTAATATTCCTACATCCCCATAATCCTCCTAGAAATCATAACTTATGCATAAGTCAATTCAACAAATACTTTTGTTTCAAACAAAAGGGAGTTACCCAAATTAAAGGTAATGGTTTCTCATAACTTATTTTCATTTATTTTACTTATTGAACCCCTAAACTATTTTTATTCCTTAATTTCATAAAAAACCAGTATCCTAAATATAATATAATTTTGTTATGAGATGTATTCTAACTACACTTACACACAACTTCATCTAATGGGCGAAAAAAATGCTATTTCTATTGATGGAAAACTAACGCCCCACGAAACGATGATTGTTCAATTATCTCCTACCACCTCTCATGGTGGCCATTAAGATGGAAATATATTTATATATATTCTATATTATTTTTATTATTTCTTTATTCTTATGTGTTTTTTCATTTGTATAATTCCTTTATGGTTTTCATAGTGGGTAAATATGATAATCTCATTTGAGGAAGTGCAGAATACCGCCCCGGAAAGTGATATGACTCGTTATTGTCATGTGGGATATATAAAGGATGGAGTTAATAATATTGTATATAATATTATACTATAATTATAATATAAATATGTATCATTATGTTTTTAATTCCATTAAAATATAAAATAGAAATGAAAGTATCATTCATACGTATGTACGACTTACCATCTCCATGAACGGTGCATTTCATTTCATACATCTAAAGGATATGTACTATTATAAATACATGTATATACTAGATATAAATTATATATATGATATCTAAATCAATAATATAATTCTTATTTTAATGGATATCTTACCTCATGAAAAACTTGAAATTAGAAGATGTTCAATTTTTAATCCAGTACCAAATACCGAAAAAACTACCGTTATTAACTTGAATGATTACATAATTTTTATTAGTAATATAAAAGGAATGATAAAAATTAAAAAGTTTCTTATTCAAGTATAAATTTACTTTAGTTTGTTATTCAGGAGATTAAAGAATGAACGGGTCATGTTGGACAACAGGTAAGGGATTTTTTATCTCACTTTTAATTCAGTGAGATTTCCATTGTTCACCTCTAATTTATTGCATGTGGTGTATTGGGTACTACCATTTGATATATATTATCATTAATAATTTTATATCCATGGTATTATGTCATTAATTTAATATTTATTCACTTTTGGTTATATGACTCGATTGATTACGACGTGGTAAGGTGTTTTCGTCTAACTTTTTATTCCCGTAAGATTCGTTCTATATTTCCACTATTTTCCTTTTATGTGATCTTTGTACTGCCCATTATATTATTCATTGTGTAATATACTTTTATATATGGGTATTTACATCTTCCTTATTTCATGGGGTATATGTTTCATAATTTACCAAATCGGTAAAGGTATCTTTTTCACCCAATTCTCATTCCATGGGTAATCTTCTAATTTTTAATTATGTCATGATATGATTATGTATGGAATCATTGATTATTTATTTATGTTGTAATTTACACTCTCCATTGTGTGGATATACTTTTTATACACATAATCATTCTGTTTATAAATTCTCAAGTCATCTATATGAACATCATAATAGTAATTTTAACTCAATTTCCATTCATTGAGTTAAACATCCAATTCATTGGTTTTTTCTTAAAAATAAAATATGTGAATGTTCTCTGATTGATTTACACTTAATAACCAATAAAATTGAGTTTATTTATATTCTTCACACATTATTATGTAATTTATTTATCCTTAATCTAATGATATAGATTTTATAACGGATTTTGTTTCAATTTATATTCCATTGAGACTTCATTGGTGATATGCACCAATTCACTTTTATATAGTGTATATACTTTCTTTTGGAATAATATATACATAATCCATTTATTCTCATGATATTATAATATTTTTATTCAATTTTAATCCTCAATTAATTTTATTAAAGAGTCTATCATTTTGTTAAAAACTCTTTGACTATAATTTCGTTTTAAATGTAACAAGGATTCACTCTTCTAAATATTTTTCATTAGTGTCCTTATTTGAAAAATGATTTTGTGGATTTTTTATAGGGACATTACTGTTTTAAAATGATAATTAATTTAAAAGAATCAATGTGGTATGGGACCCTTTGATTCAAAAATTTATTAATTTAATGTTTTAAATGGTTTTTGAAAATGATTTTATAAAGCATTGATTTTTTCAATATTCTGAAATGGTATATAGTTATTGCAATGAGGAAATGTTATTTTCCCATTATGCTGGTTTTATATGTTACAAATATGTTATGGTTACTGGGAATTGTTTTGATATACAGGTGGTAACATGATAATCCTAGGGTGGGTGAGCCAGATATAGCTCTCCAATTTATTGGTTAACGAGATGGAGGTAAACGTGAATGTTTCTCCTAAGATATTTTAGCGAATATACTTTGATGGGTATCCCAAATATGACTCCCTATGTAGTTGTGATAGATACAATGTATGTATTTTAGTAATTCCATAAGTCACCTTTATGATTTATGATTTTTTTGTGTAATTCAAAAATCTAATGATTCCATAAGGTATGTTATAATTTAAACGTATAGGTTCCATTGATTTGAATTTATTGATGGGTTAATGTTTCCTTTCCATATTTTATAACCCTTACAAAGATTTTTATCCTCATACCAAGTATTGATAATGTTTTCAAAGGAATTTAAAATGAATAGGGTCAATGATGGGATCAAGGAGAAGTCATGCTATCTAAAACATGGAACTAGACTTGACTCTTTTTGTCCAGAGTTTTTATTTTATTAAAAATATGTATTCTGAGTAGTATTATCTACATGTAATATTCAAGTTGATATGTAATAGTTATGGCCTAATTCTCTATAAATATAAACCTGAAAATATCCTCAACATAAATTATTCATTTAATTCATGATTATTTAATGTTAAAGGCTGGGTCTTTATATTACTGATCTCTCACGATACTCCATGAACATTATATGGGGTCAGTTCTTCAGAATATGGTCCATAAACTTGTTCTTATGTAGGAATATCATGGAATCAATGAAATTTATCTATATTCCAACTTTTTATGTTGTGTTGGATAGATCATTAGTGATTTAGAGATTATAAAAGAGAATACACATATTATAGGATCTATTAGTGGGTAACCAGGATCTGAGACCTCAAAATAATGTTTCTAATGGTTTTCCTAGGTATCCATGTGTGTCAAATTCATGATGAGATGACCCTAGGATATCTGTTTAGAAGTGTAGAGATCAAAATATTACTTACGTCAGCCTACATAGAGGTTTTTTTTCCTATAAAATTTATGGTCTTATTTGTTAGGATATTCCAACAGATCATATAGAAAATATCAAGATAGTTGAAAAACCACTAAGGATGGTATAATGGAATGAGAATGGTGTTTCATATGGGAGAAGAAATAGAAGTGGTTTTGGTAGTGATGAAGGAGGTGGCCAACGGTTTGACCTTTTACCTCCACCACCCCAGGTTGTCCACACATGTCTCTAGGAGCTTGTTGTTATAGATGAGGATAGTTGTAGTCTATGTATTACTATGTCCCAAGGATATAGGGATGATACGAGGTAAAATATTTCTCACATCTATCATAGGTACATTGTTGATCTACTCTGGAGAAATTCATTACTTTCATGACACATATCTGTTTATGAACATTTATATTATTTTGAGCCTAAAGTCCAACCCTTTCACTTTGAAACATAGATAATATGGGACTCAATTATTGAACACTTATATCAATAGAGTGGTATGATCCCTATAGGTGATATTTTCATATCAGAACTATTTTCTATAATAATGATCGAATTTTCCATCATCTTAGGTATGCAATATATATCAATAGTTTATAAACAAAATTATTATTTAATTGGATGATTCCTTGTGTCTGTAGGGATGAGATGTGGATTTACAATGTTGATGAAATGGTAACCATGGGGGAGTAAAATATCCCATACACAGGAATGTGTTGCTGATTACTCACCATTTTTCTGGAACGACTCTTGGGGAAGTGGATTCTATATTATACATGTTCCCTACAGTGGTGGTTGAGTATTAGGAAATAATGATAGACTAAATTTAAGGCATACCTTCCAATCAATAGATAATACTATAAATTGAATTACATGCTAATATGGCCCTGATACAGGAACCAATATATCATGTGGATATAAATTATCATTGTGACATGAGAGAATAGTTATAGAACATTCGAGAGAATTAATTTTGGAGATCTATTAATGACATCTAGGCATCCCTAGTGATGTTATACAAGAAGTATGATGGGAGTTTGAGTATATATGTGGATTACTAGAACATGAACTTGGTGTACATGAATAATAACTATCAACGACCAATGATTGATGAACTCATCGATTAGTTGAGAGTGGAATGATGGTTCCCAAAAATTGAACCGAGGTCGGGCTGTCAACATATGCTAGTACGAGATGGCGCTATACTGAAGCTGACATCCATATGTATTTATTGTCTACATGTGTACATAGTGATTCCCTTCATTATGAAGAATTGCCAATAAGTGTTAATGGGACTGATGAACCAAATCAGTTTACCTTCCTTATAATATTTTTGGGTGATTTTCATCAACAATATCCCATTGTATTTGGTATCTAAGGTGGAGAATGCACGACACATTGGAGAAATCATGAACACACACCAAGTGTTCGATGACATTGAGATGATAATAATGTATCAATATTTAATTTAAGAGGTCCACTTCCAGGTAAATATCATCTTAGATGTAGTATTAGATGTTGACAAAGTGAAGGTTGAAGTAGTTTGATCTTGGGATCGACCCATAAGTATTAATTTGTTCTAGAGTTTATTTGGATTGATTGGATACTATCAATTGTATGTTCCTGATTTACTCAGATTTGAATATCATTAGATATAATAAACACAATCGAGATATCCTTTTTGTAGACTGAAATGTTTTAGTATATTTTTATATGTATTTTAGGATGATCTTTTGAGTTCCCTTATAATGATATTTCCAGAATAGGGTTTCATGTTCATAGTGTTATGTGATTCATCAAGGAGATGACATGGATGTGTTATAAAGGTGAGGTGGGTATTAATTTTCAATTTTTTTATTCATATAAATACATATGAGAAGAACTATTTGACCCAATATCACGAGCGAGATGTGATATTCCTCACCAAAATGATGTGATGACACTACCTAATGGGAATATTTTCTATCATCTTCTATGACCACATGAATATCAAGTATATATTCTCTCGTGAATATATTATCCCATGATAGAGGTGACAGAAATATTCACTCAGGGGCTATTACATCATAATTTTCAATACAAATATAATGGTATGTTAGTGGAATATTTTCTCACTAGGATACCAATATCTACATTGCTGGTTGTGCGGTCAATAAAGTTATCCGCATTTCATTTTACCTTGGTGAAAAAGGATGGAGCATAATATATTTATTCAATGGTTTCTTCTTAATATATTTTTGATCATGTTAGGAAAATACATCATAGATATATTGACCGTGAAAACATACATACAAAAATATCCACTACTAGTTCTCCTAATGGATTTTCTAATGATGGTGGGAACAATATACTTTTTATATGTTGGGAAATGTTATAGTGGTCAACATTATTTTAGGTTATAATAGATTTTCATATATCCACTTTTTTGTTACAAATTGATGTGGTAATTTTATACCTGAATCTTTTATGTTATTTTTTGGTGGTGATGAATTAATATATGTGATGTGGAGTTTTTTTTCATGATGCCTCACTTGTCTATCAGTGATCAGTGAAAACCATTTCTCAAAATGTTCTAATCAACTCCTTAATCTCAATACATGAATAGGGATGTGATAACTATGGAATTAATTATGTTGTTAACATATACATCTAGAGGGGAAAAACTGTACGGGTGATCATATACTGAATCACCATGTAAACAAACTTCCTATCTATTAATGATTATATTTCATTAATTATATTGTGTTAATTTTATTTAAAGGATATAGTCCATATACAAACATCTTCATCAATAATAATTTCATAAAAAGATTATTTATTCATTTTTTGGTAATAGATAGTATTTCCAAATGCCTTTGGGACTCAGTTCTATATGAGAATAGTGTTTTGCTGTAACAATTAAATCTATACTGATCAGACTGATCGGGTATTAGTGGAAATGATGTAGGATTAAATATTATATTTTGGAAATATTGAAGAAGACAACATACCCTTGGTTTATTTTCCATACAGAATGTTATATCATTCTACCATATGTATACTTCCATTTTATTACATATATGGGAGACCCTTCATTTCACCAGTTTCTTGGATGAATCTATTAGTTTTAGAACTCATGGGCACATAGATGATGTGAGCTATGATGGATAAGGTGATGATCATCTAGGAGGGTATGATGAATTTATTGATCTATAGGAAGACCCATTTGGAATGATAATGTTGTCCTCCAAAGTTTTTGGAGGGAGACCATAGGATCTTTTGGGTCTATCCACAACATGTATTGTATAGATATTTTTCATGAAAAAAGCTATATATGAGTTTGATTAGACATTTTCAAATACATTGAATCACTTCTGATGTTGCCTAAAACATAGATCTACCACTTCTGTCAGATCAGGTACATGCCTTATTCTATGTTTTTGGGCGAGGATGTACATGCATGACGTATGACACATTATCTATAGGGGTAATCTATACATCGATGATGGGTCTAAAATTGCTGATTTCTTTGAAGATATCAAGGAACATTATGAGATTATATTTCATTGGTGATCATTTCCCAAATTGTGTGTCTCGTGTAGAAACACTAGAATCTTATGGATATCCAAAGGGAGTAGGACTTCTAGAAGCATGATCAGTACCCACATCTCTATGTGTAGTCTATAGTTCTACGTTAGGGGATTTAAATCCTTATGGGGGGAGAATGAAACATCTCTACTTTTTCATGTAATTTTTTTTGCATATATCTAGTAATATTTATATGATATGGAAATGAGAATAAAGATGATTTTAATGCTTGGTCATCCAGGAATTAATGTTTAAAATATATTATATATATTATAATCATTAATGTAAATATATTATGATAAAATTAGAATAACATTTTAATGACTGCTCATAAAGGAAATATGAGTCTGTCGGTTATCCTGGGGTGAGTGTTTCACCATAGTCCTGACCTACCTATATATGAAATTAGACATTTTGGTTGGAATCAGTAATTGGAGACCTTTTAAATTAATTAAAAAAATGAATTAATTTATTTAATTTTGTTTATGACCTGTAATCCTTTATAAATAAATGACAATGTGTTTATACCAAGGTATTTTCCCTTATCCTTACCATTGAATGGAACCATTAGAGAGGATTTGTGGGAGGGTCATTAGAGGATCACATTAGATAAATATCAAACTGCTGATTGTTCAATAAAAAAATCATGGATAAAAAAATGAAGGAAATACATGGCAATTATTCATAAGAGATTTTTCCAAACTATTATTATGAAGATTCATTTTTTTGATTTCATATCATAAATTATCCTAGATTAATGTGGATAAACTACATAAAAATAATTAATTCATGAATCATAATTTGATGTTATTTATGTTTGATTAATATTTTTTGGTTAATTCCCTCTCCATTTATCTATTTAATTAGAAATGAATCAATGACAAAAACAAACAATAGAATATGATAGTTCCTCACATATAGATGTTTATTGATTTCTCCCAAATTTCTGCACACATTATTCATTGAAATTTTTTTGTACAAAGATTCCAAGAATACCTAATATTCGATCATTTCATGACCATTCATTAGTGTGAAAACTATGCATTGAATTTGCGATTCATGATTATGGGGGAGAGAGATGTGTTATGATGAAGGATAAAAATTATTGCTTGAATGGAAGGATGGAAGGATTATTTTCATCCTAGTTTGGAATCATAGTTGTTATTGATGTCCAGATGGTGATTATTACTATGATGATCAACACCTAGATCTCATTGAGTGGTGATGATATAGGTCAGAAAAACCTGGATTCTTTTTTAATGTGATAATATTTCCAATAGTGATGTGGTAGACAATGCATTTTATAACTAGTGGAATCTATATTATTCTTGAATAGGAATCATTTAATATGTAATTACATGTAGTGTGGGACCCCCCATCATGGTGCTACTACTGCTGTGGTGGGGAAAGGATAACAGGATGTGTGACCCATGCCACATGTCATGTAAGCCATTAACATTCCATGTGATCGATACTGATGTATCAATGATTATATCAATGAATACTCAACCACAGGATGTTTGGGATACATGGAAATGTATAGAATGCACATATAGTCCCATTTAATAGGACAAGGCTTGGTGTACTCTATCTTGTATAAGTGTACAATGGGAGGTGCAAGGGGATGGCCTGTTGTATGCATGAATACATATATGGAATGGGAAGGGTGAATAATAAACTCCATAGTAAATGTATTACTACATAAAATCCATGTACTTCATGGATAACATACCAAATTATATGACACCACAATGGAAGACTATGGACTGGATATACAAGGTGTATGCCGAAAGTACACATTGTGCACCCCTATTAAGTGTGTTTGGAACACATTATTTCATCAGTTTGGTCCAATATTAGTATATTCTATTCCAAAAGTTCATCCCCAAAGGGAAATATACAACATTCCCCCCAAATCTATAGATCTTGATACCCTATCCAGAATCAGTTTTAGATAGTTTTTTTCGGTTTCTATAAATGAGACCATAGTGTGATTTTGTATCATTATATATTATACAAAATGTGGGGATTGTGGAATAAATGTGACGTCTATGAATGGGGACTTGATACTATTTATAGATGTTCATTTTAGTAGGATTTATAGTATTACATTTATAGGATCTTGCACATAAAGTTGTTATCCAAATAATGATTGTGTTTTCCTATAGTACTCTTGGGTGTGACCCTCTATTTGAGTATTAGTGTATTCAGATACCAGAGAGGTTTCTTTGGATGGTCCTATGAGACATGACCTCTTGGATGAGGGTCTATGATGATAACATGGCTCGTGGAGTGGGTTCCTCAAGAAATATAAATGCATCGGGTTGAATCCTGGTGTTGGATGATTGGTTGTAACTACCCAGAGGTGTGGAATCCTTTTTGAGTATATATAAATTTTTTTCATCAACTTATTATTTTATCCTTTTTTTAGATGATTATTATTGATGTTAGGTGTTTGGTGTTTTCAGTGTGCCCTAAATGACATTGTCACACTCAAACATGTCTAGGATCTACCCACACATGTTGTGTCTTATGTAGAAGACTGACCATTTAAAGGATTCAAAGAGGGATGAGGACTAGGAGATAATTAGTGACATATAAAGTAACATGTGAGGTTTGGTGATTTCAATGAATATATTCTTCTCCTACCATAAAATTTGGTCTTGTATTCAATTTTTATTTGTGGTATTGTACCTTTAATCAATTACCTTGTTTTTTACTATGATTTCATGAATATTGATATATGAATTCATGGTTATCAGTTTCTTAACAATTTATAATTTTATGTGATTAAAGATTTTATTTCTTTTGTGTGTGTATGTACATTATGATAATTCCCCCCATGTGTGTGATATTCCTACCCAACAGTTGTATCTAACTCCGGGCCTATTGGAGGTCGTCTGGGGGTAGTAAAAAATCAGGCCTAATTGAGCTGAGTGATGATGAACAAAATTAGACACCATATATATACATTTATGACCATTAATGACGATCATTATAGTTTGGTGTTTCAATATGGATGTACGAAATTGTTTGTGATAATGGAGGAAATGGTGGGGCTTATGTATTACGGCTTCCCTAAGATGATTTCATCCATATATGACTCCCTAAATTAATATCCCATTGGGAAATAAATGACATTTAGAGAGTGTCAAGAATACATTTTAAATCTAAATTAGTCTCTTAGTGGTTCAATTTCCATCAAACTGATGGAATTATCATCAGAGATATTAAATCCCAAGTGAGGAAACCCTATTTTGAGAAGAAAGAGTCCATGGAAGATTATTTTAAATCACATGAGATCCTACGATTATAGTTGAATTTGGGAATAATAATTGATACATCCTTGATCTAATTCATGTTATAAAAAAGAGGTGAAAATAGGATATGATTGTGGGAGTACACATTGAGAAACCATGAGAATCCTAACCCAGATGGGGGGTCATGTAAGGGTACTTTTTTAGAATTAACCTTAGAGGAGAATCATACATGGTAACCAAGATGATAGTAAAAAATATTTTCATATAATTTACATGTTTAGGATCACTAATATTAATATTTATTTAAATGATTACCTTATTGAGTATATCGACTTATGGTTATTAGAATCTAAAAATATTGTCACTATGTGGGTCCTAAAGATAAGTTCCACAAATAAATATAAGACCAATTGATTGAAATAATAAAAAGGAAGAAGTATTGGGAAATGTAAATATTATGAGCCATTATTATGATTTATTTGGGAAGATCAACTATGTTAATACTCATTGTAAATGATGAATTAAAAAAGGAGTTATCTATACTAAATAAATATAAGTAAAAATACATAGAGAGATAATTACATCATAAAATATGAAAAATATTCCATATATAGGAATTTTGATGTGATGATATAAGTTAAAACCAATAGGATAATCATGATCTATGACATTATGTGGACTGTTTAGGTCATTGACCTAGAAAGATTTTTATACATGATAAACATGATAAATTTTTAGAGGGAAGATGATTGTTATTTACATATGCATGAGTGAATCCAAAATTTACCTTAAATTGTCATTTAATTTGTTTAAGGTAGATATATATTAGGTATTAATCAGTCAAATATTCCCTTATAAGGTTAACCCCTAAAAGTTATACTAGTGATGCTATCTTAGGGAACCATGTGGTGTTTCTCAACTCTTTGTAGGTTTGGTTTGAGAGTGTTCCCATGAATTATACAAAGGTTAATTAGTCACTATACATAAATTGTGATATTGATGGATATTATCCCTATTTTTGGATTTACTATATGAATTTTATTAACATTAATAATGGACTTGGATAAGTGGCCTTTCCACTCTCTATTTCTCTATAGTTTAGGTAATGGTGTAGGATTTTATTTAAAAAACGTTTTCGAGACATAGTCTCTCACACTAGTATGGGTATTGGTGCATTTTTACCAAGTTGAAGGGTTAATGTGTCTTGTTTTATATGGGGATCACCCTACTTTTGAATCATATAAATGTATGTTAATTTAGATTGTGATGTGATCAAGGTGATAATTTCTTATTTGGTAGTTCTCTTTGGCTGAATTTTTACTAGTTGAGAGCTAACCCTAGTGAGGGCTCACCAAGGTAGAAGCCTTCAATTTATGGTCTCCCCAATTTTTTGTTATCCTGGGTAGTATATTTATAATGTGGAATATCACCAAGGTAGAGAGTCTTCAAGGTTGCTAGACTCATCAATGGTGGCGCAACCATGGGATGCTCTCCTAGGTGGATCTTCACCACGGTGGCCTTTCACTGAGGTGGTAGCTCAAAAAAATTATAGATCACAAATATGAATGGATATTATATCTCTTACATCATATTAAATCATTCACATAGGAGACCATCTGGAAAAAATTGATCACATGGTGTCTATTTGATCAAACATCCAAGGACATGGCTGAGTTGGAGATTTGTTTGGGAGATAGTTCATAAATGATACCTGGGAGAGGTAGTTCTATTATCCAGAAGATAACTATGTATGCTGGATTGATTTACCAAATGTGACAAAGATTAATAGAACTAGTTGAGTGCTGTCAAATATCCTCTAAACTTATGATGATCATTGAAATTGAATCGTATGTCTCTTTAGGTTCCATAAAAACCCAATTTTAATCCTTATTACTCAACTACACAATTGGATATGATGTATACACCCATAAAATTTGTATTATAAATATGAAAAAAAAAAATTAATATAATAAATGGGTTCATGACATTATTACCTTTATTTTTTTCATTTTGTGAAAAATGAAACCATATCTTAGAGGGTGGTTTTAATAATTATGTCACCAAATTATAGGAAATATTAGAAAATATATGTCCCTAAATGTGGGACAATTGTTTTCAATAATAAAAATCTCATTTTCATAAAATAATTTAAATTAACATTAATTTATACTAAAATTTGACATGTTTTTTCTGAGTGATGAGCACATCATGAAAAATGCATAAATACGTGTGGCATGAATCAGTCAATATTAACAATGTATTTTTTAATTTAATAAGTGGTTTTAAAAAAAAAATTCATGGATTTTCAATCCAAAATTATTTTTAAAATTTCACTATTGTAATATGGTTCCCTCAAAAATACCCGATAATACTAGATAAGGGTTGTATCATAGAAAATTTAGAAAATCTTGTCAAATATGTGAATTAACATCATTATAATCAATGAAAATTATTTTTATGATACATATTATATCTTTTTTTAATTACCCACCCACTATGAAATAATGGAATTTCCATTAAATAAATACACATAAGATATTACAAAAATGATCCCTTATATAGAAAAGAAATTAAAAATATGGTTCACCAAATAAATGAGAAATTGTTAAACGATATAAAATTGAAATCATAAAGGTAAGGGATCAACCAATCAAAAAAACATATAGATAACTGAGTGGTTAAAATATAAAAAAAATCATACATTAGAATCATCACATAAAATTAAAAAACATAGAGGTAAATAGCTTTTGAACATGATTAAAATCCCATAATTGAAGGTTTTAATTGAATGTATACAAATCTAATATAATAAATAATGTTCCTGATCATTTAGACTCGAATGAATAATATATTTTTTAATGGGTAATATCACAAACATATACAATTTGATATATGGTTTCTCAAATATCAACATGGTAGATTTTTCCTCATATTTATAATTTAATTCAGTTTCATTTAAAAAAAGACCTTATTGGACCCAGATGAATTTATGATATAAATTAAATTATTTAGTCACCTAAAATGGATTTTAAAAACATTTAGTTAATATTGATATTAAATATTTTTTGTTAAATAATTTTTTATTTCATTCTATAATATTTTTCAAATTTTAATAAATTTAAATTTCTTCAAACTATTGATGAGATTATGAATTTTTTTTATAATAATAATAGATCAATTGTTATAATGGTAGGTCTCTGACAATATATTGATGTCGATAAGGGTCTAACTACAAGAAAAAACAATTGATAATTTGATATATTGGTTCAATAGTGAGATAAAATTATAATACTTATGAATAACTATCCAACTATGAAAAAATATAAAAATGAAAATATATTATTTGATCTATGAAAACACATTGACAATGTGAACAAGAATCCGTTGTATGAAAAAATTGTTTAAAATGATTTAAAATTGCATCCAAGTGAAAAATCGTTCAACCATATAAAACATATTCAACCTAGAAAATTTGTAACTGTGATAACTACCGTAATATTTTTTAAAAAATAATTTATATTTATAGGTTATGATGTACCATGTCACCCACTGGAAAACTCTAATCCTTATAAAAATAAAAAAATAATTCTTATAAATATAAGTTAAATTATATTAGATACCTACCGAAGAAATAATCACACATGAGAGTTAAGTAGTCCATGAATATAAATTGAATATATTTTTTAAAAAATTTACAATGTGATACCTATGAAGAATATCTCTATAAGTATTATAGAATAACACATGAGAGAAAGAAAACACATATTCTGGTAATATCACCAAATAATATATATTCTCTACATCATTCATATAACATGTTTGACAAAAGTGATCTAAAAAAGAAGGAATCTTTTGAATAACTACAAAAAATCGTTGTACTTATCACACATCTATTGTTCTGTCTCCCATTTACTCCAATTCCGTCCACTATAGTACCAAAACATACAAAATAAAAATATTTGTATCCCATTTAGAACCTTATTTTATATATCATAGATCAAACCCATTAAATAAAAAAACCACCCATTTTACATTATTTACAAATACCTATATATAATATCATAATAGTCATCATGAAGATAACAATGATTCCTGGAAATTTTTTGTCATTAAGAACTATATCAAGGAATAGTGGGAGTGAAAACAAATAGTTCACCACCCAATATTCATCAAAAACTTGAAATTCCCATCAAATATGAGAGATGTTTTAATAACTCAACCAATCCACCTTCGAACCCATAAATTTAAAAATATTAAGAACGTTTAATCTCAAAAATTAAACGATATGGGTCCACGCCTATGTTATACAAAGGATTTCTAGTGGTCTGATTATCCTTTAATCAATGATCAAACCACATATATCATTTCTATTATTATCTACACCACATCTAGGATAAGGAATATATAATATCCAATTTCATACTGACATTACATAGAATGACATGGTATACCATAAAACACCTCTAAAAGAAACATAATGATATTTGTGTGATAAATGTTATTGTAGGAATACTTATCAAATAATAGATGATTCAATAAAAATCCTCTAACTATAATGATGAAATCACACAATATATCTTATATTTTCATAATGGACTAGTATGTCTTCACCTCTATATTAGGATGAATACTTGTATTATGGTGTAATATAGAGACAAAATAATTATAATACTCTCTCAAAATATAACGAATAATGATCATACTAGTAAGATACAACTCTCATGATGCACTATGGGGCCTTATAACGTCATCCAGATATTCATTTATAGGTTGATGCATATTAAGAAACTCCCTTATCTCTTGAATATTGATTGGGATGATTATTTGTTCTCTGCTTTTCAAAATGACATTATATCCACTCTGAGACAAGAGTAACAAAATTATTAATAATATTTATATTCCCCACAAATCCACATGAGGATATATAATGACTATAATAGATTACCATGAAATATTTCTATGCCATCACTTATTAAGATAAAACTAAACACCATTCTGGAAACACTACTACTGGAAAATTCATCCTAGAAACCAAATATATATCCAATATTCATAATATATATAGGGCATACATGGATATAGTGCTAAGCGGTAGGTGTGAAACTCATTGAGAACATATTGTCTCTTAAAAAATGAAACAATATCCTTCCTTAGAACCAAATTTATTTGTCCCTATTCCTAGTCCGTAACTTGGTAGAATCTATATGACCAACATAGTATCATATAAAATAAACAAAATTTTCTCCCCACTAGGCCAATTCCACTTTTTGTATCATTGAGCATCGAGAAACATCTAGTATTGATAACCACATACACAAAATTCCCCCATATTGAGATAACTCTTTATAATTTCTTCTCTCCCTTTCCAGTTATCTTTATAATCCTAAAATATATCTTCCATTGAAATATGGATCAGTACCTCAATGAGCACATTACCCTTTCCCAAGGTATGGGTGATCAAATAATTATAATCCTATAGAATACCAATCCACTTATTGGTTTCCAAGTTAATATATTTCGATCAAAAAATATAAATCAGAATCTTGAAGTCTATAAAGATTCAAAAGCACTCAATGATGGGTTAATTTCACAACATTAGAGAAATCATTACTTACTCCAAATACATTTAAATTTAGGAATAGATAATATTTTTTTGATGAATCCTCATAGACTAATAATATATATAAATTGTCTTCTATATCAATATATATCCCAATATTATATGGGATGTGTCTAAAAAACCAAAAACATTAAAAATTACTCTTGCAACCAAACCACAGAAGCACTAATTAATGTATCCACGATGTATTAAAAAAATGATTGACAGAAATAAATCTACTTAATGATTTGGACATTCCATGTTATATCTGTAAATCAATAAATGTTCTAAGAAATGTAGACAAATATGTGATATTAGACTAAAAGAACAAGAAAAATTTGAAACACTATAACATTCATGGCTACTTCCTAAGAACCATTTACATTGATCAATAGTAGGTCAATAACCACCCATAGGTACAATGAAATGAACATATATTGTCATAAAAATGAATTTGACTTTATTTATATAGTGATTAGGGTGACTATGAATATTTAGTAAAACATTAAAATTCTCATAACAAAACTCCTTTGACATTGGTTTTTTAAGGATATCATAGATGAACCTTACTATGAACTGATCCTTCAACCCATGGAATACAGAATTCAAAAGACATATGAACATAGTTGGTGAATTTGTGAATAATATTATTTTAACATAATGGAAAAGTGTCCACATCCTACATATAAAGGAAATATTCATAATATCATCTATATTCACCATCATTTTTTGATACTCAGTCCCATGATTGTTTTCTGAAATCCATTTATCCTCCTTCATCTTTTTCACAAGACCATCTTTTCTTGGAAAAGTAAAATTTTTCGTGAAAATAACCTAATTAAAAATATCATAATACATGAACAGACTCATACAACTAAATATCTACCTAAATAGAAACACTGGAGAACAGAATGGAGATACACAAGGTCAAAAGAAATCCATTTAAAGTATAGAATCTATTTTGTTTCTTAAAATCTATAATCCCCATGGGTTCCATATGATAGGGGTCCATTGAAATAAAATGGTTACCTAATTGTTACTATATCCCAAATTCTAAACAATATTTTAGGGGTATGAACAAAACCTCATCCCTTAATAAAATTTAGAATATCATTAACAAATATAGAAATATTCTCTTTCATGGCCACTTTTGGAAACAACTCAAACAGATGTATTTCACCAATATGATAGGACCACCCTCTAATTGACACTACATGCTGACCCAAAAAATTGGCAAAAAAGACCCCCCTTAAAAAATAGAAGACTATTATATTCATGAAAAATATCATTTCTATTACAAGGGTGAATTAATTTGATTCCATCTGCAACAAGAAAAAAGTCCCCACTGACTAATATTACACGGTCACCCTTTTAAAAATTTAAAACTCATCATATAATAAATCCTAGACTACAAATAGGACATATAATACATGGGGAACTAGTAGCACCACTAACTCATACAATATTAAATAGACCAAATTCAATTCAACAATAGAGTTAAAATACTGACAGTAAATAAATTATATAAATAATGGATATGATTACTCGATTTCACCTCAAACAACCACTAGTTTATATTACATAGGTTGTGTCATAGAATGATCCTATAAATATCTAGTGTCTAATCCTCATAGCTAATGACCTCTATGTATATGATTTTTCTACATCTATATGCATGAGGAAAATCATAGGGATGATATATACCTATTCCATATCCTCTCAACTAATTAACCAGTGTTGGCTAACTCTTCTATTATTATAGAGATAATGTGGTTAAATAAAAAAACTAAACCAACCTCCTTGAGAATTACTATACATGGCTAGATAGTTCTCATAACCAATATTTTTGTTTCATCAGAAGGGATATCACATGGTAGATTCTTGGGGACCACCAGTCACATAAATTCATGGAGAACAGATCTGTTGTCAACTCCACATTGATCATAAGATTCACTGACCTAGAATTACTACACATCAAGAATATTTATTGACATACCTATTGAGGATCCACTCTATATGAGTTCATCCAATAAACCACTTACAACTTATTTTTCACTCCCATTTTAAATGGAAGATAAAATGGGGAGACTATACACCTAATTTTTAGAAAGAATTCCCCTTTAAGAGGATTATGACAAGACTTATCATGTTGAATGTATTCAATTAAAAACATCAGAACATCCATAGACATAATACAGATCTATCAGAACATTAGTCTTCTGTACTAAAGGTAGTGGTACTCCAAACTGTTTATGACATTCTTCATCAATGAACAAACTTATTGATGAATGGCCTTCTAGATAGGACTGTAAGAAACACATACATCCTTATATTCCCCAAGATACATCATCTACCATGTTTTACCTCTATAAATATAAAAATGGCTTCCAATTGAATCCAAAATATAATAATTTATTGGGTAATACTAAATTAAATATATACCTTTAATATCCAACAATGATTCTCTTAATTAGAGAATACATATACGTACTTTCAATATAATGAAATTGTAAATCATGCAATGATCTCTACCAAATATCATCATAATTTACTGAGTCATCCATCCTATGATCGATTGGGTTAGCTCTATTAAACTAAAACTCCTAAATTTTATGTAGACAAGAACCATGATCCAAAATTGTAAAAGCCCAATGTATGGATACCGAATCCCATTTTCGTGGAATTTATTTTTAATAATTATTTATTCCATATTTAATCTCCAATACATAGCATTTAATAATTAATTCAAACAAGAATAATTCTTCTCCATACACTAGTTATCTACCCCAAAATAATCCTCATAACACATATTATGTTAATTAATACATGTTATGTGAAATTGATCACATTGTCCCAAAAATATTTGTGTCCCAAATTGACCTATTTGTTGCATCACATAATAAGTCAAACTAATGATTGTTCACTATAAATTTTATGAAATCCTCAAACGAACCTGAATCGAAAATAAAAAATTTTTATTTACAAAAAATTTAGCATATCTCAATTATTATCCACAGTCCTCCAATAATACACATCTAGTGGAGGTCACGAAGAGAATCATCGCTCCTTGAGTAAAACCGAAAATGTTCTTAGAATTAAAAGTAACATCATGAGTTTAAAACACTAAAATGTGAAGAATTTCCCTTAATTTAAGAAAAATATCGAGGGAGAATATATACAACCACCAAAAAATTACAGTAAACCAAACAATCTAACATGTGTATCTGATGAAATAAAAAAAACTCTATAATGTATTTATCAAAATAAAAGATAAGGCAGTGGCCCTATAACTATTCTGAAAAAAAATGTCTGTAATACAATTCTTGGCCCCCAAACCATATGAGAAACCAGTCAACCAAGAAATATTCAGATTGTGAGAATAACATGTGTACGATGTATGATCATAACCAAGGTCTACCATAAAAATTTCAAAAGTGATAACTAATGCTATAGTGAAAAAATAGCATTATCATCAATCACCCAAATAGTAAATTAATATATCAAAACATCACTATGATTAAATAAAAAATTGAAACTAAATAGTAAGATAATATTTGGAAAACGTTTATATAGTTAACACATTTTCACTCTCATAGCAGAATTTCAGTCATCATTTTGTACATCACTTTCATATCTACTCACAAAAATATATATTATTATCTTTTATGTGGGTCAAATAACATACATACCAACCCAAATATCCTCTTGTAACTAACATCCTTTGATTGTATCAATGTTACTATTCACATCTATCACGTGACTTATACATCAACATGCATACATCCAAAACATCATAAATATATATTCAATGTAACATGAAGGTAATAGACACCAACCATGTTCGAACCACATATAAATTGTGACCCCTACTACTTGTCACATAATTTTATCATCAAGTACCCCAACCTAATTTATCATTATCAATGGACATGATTAGTCACCATCTATGTTACTACATAAAACTTGTTCCCATGGAAGAGAGATGAAAATGGATAATCAACTTAATTTTTTATACAATATATGTTGTGTAAAATAACTTATTTGATCATTTTTCTTGTGCTACAAGGTAATTTTTAATGATGGGTTGTCTTTAAAATTAGTTGAAACATACATTAATATATATATATATAAAAATAACCAAACCCAAAAAAATGATTCAGATATAAACATCATCAGCCTTCATTAAAAAAACAATTCCATTATACTAATTTCACACACCACCAAACACTAAATGAAACTCATCAATAGAACATACACATTGCCTATAGTTTCTATTATTGGTTCACCCACTTTCCTATAATCTTATTTTAACTACCACTATTTATATTTATTCAATTATTAAACTAGTTATGAAATTTAATTTAATTTTTATCTGTATTAAATAATATCCCACACAATTTACATTATATTAATTCATATTATCCTCGTGATCCTTCACTACCAAACTACTATAACAAGGAACTAAAAAACACTTATTTTACCAATACGACAACAAAATATTTCCCACCACACATATACTTCCACCAAAACCTCCGATATCTAAAAATGCCACCCCAATATTGTAAAAACCAAAAAATATAAACAAACACAAAAAATATAAGTTTTTAGTATAAAAACATTGTACCTTTGTAGTAATCATATTTTAATGAAACTCATATATATGGAAATTATAATTAAATCATTTTCCTTGGATGTATATTTTCCACACACATAATGATGTTCATAGAAGACCAATTAATACATGACAACATATTTATTAATACATTATTTTAAAGTGGTTTGAAAATATGTTAATAAATGACTATCAATCTTTAGGACCAGTTTGGAATTCATTGTAATTCCCAAATACACACAACAAAAAATTTCAATCCTAAAAGAAATTTAAATATTAGAAAATATTATTTTTTAAAAAATATTTGAATACAACCAATTAAAATTAGTTTGATTTAATGAGGTTAATTATCCCCATCAGTTAATCTATAACAACCACACACTATACAAAAATGAATTCTAATTGAAAAAATCTCAAAATAAGTGAGAAGGAGGATACGCTACTAAGAACAATATTTCAAAACATTATAATTTTTTTATCAAATTGAATATGTTGTCCGTAATAAAATTACATAATGTCGTGGGTGTGATAAATAATAAACCACATAGTGATAATGTAGGTATAAAATTAATAATAATTCTCATTGAGTCCCAATGCCCCATATCTACTCGAAGGGTTAACTAATCATCAACATTCTACATTGTAATTTTCATAATCATCATCGCTTTTGAATATTCCTTTGATTTTGTGGTTTAGGAACATACACCCTTCTGTGGATGCTTTTGATAGGTTTCTGTTTGGCTCATGGGATCTTCAGGGAAGAGCGATTGTGGATTTTCAAGGCAGGCGCCAAATAATGATTTAGTTCGAGTCAAAATCAGACCTCATTACAGCTTGTTCGTGGGCTCCTCCTAGCTTCAATAGATGTTGATTCTTACTTTTATGGTGGTCCTTTGAATTTCAAATGAACCATGGCTCACCGTCATTAGCATTATGGGTAATCTTCTCTTATCTTCAACTACCTTTCCAGAATCCAGTTGTTATTCACATGATAGGTAATCCTGTCGGAAGGTATATGTGTTTGGATTCTCGAACGGAATCTGTGTGTCGCCTGATTAATATCTAGGTTTTTGTGGAATTGGTTGCATCCTAGATGCCTTTTGAACATCTGTAAATTACAATTGGATTAATGTAAAGGTGAAAAAATCAGGTTGTCTATGAGGACTGAATGAATTATTTCTCCCCTTGTGACTGCTTAGGTCATACAGTGGCAGTTTTCAATAGGGGAGGGCTCTTGATGGCTCATTGTTCAAATGCCCATGTGTCTACCCGAAGGGAGGGAGATGCTACGGGAGGGGTTTTAGAGGCTGGTGTGAGGGCGGGTTGAAGACAGAAGAAAATCGGACCTGAAGTTGGAGGTAAGGAGCCTCACCATATGGTGGTGAAATGGTAACTGGTTAAGTACTATAAAATTATTGTTTTTGATGGTCATGGTTCAGTACGAGGGGAAATAGTTGTAGTGGGAATGGAGTTGGATTTTGGTGAGAGGGTCGTTCTTGTTCTCGAGGAGAAAATATGAGAAGGATGTTATAGAGAGGTCTAGCCTTCAGTGGTGGCTGAACAGATGGAGGATGTCAGTAGAGAGTTGGATGAGGATGGTGAAGGGGATGTGGGTAATTTTGGTATGGTGAATGCCTTAGAAGGTCCTGTGTTGGTTGTTTAAGGGGATCAAATTTAGGAACATAAAGAGGGGATGGTTCCCCCAGTACAATCAGTAGGGGAAGAGGGATCTAGTTCCATTATTAAAGTTATCTTCATAGGGCAGGCTAGAGGTATGGATATCTCAGTCAGGCAATTTATTCATTCAATAAATAGGTTTTAAAGACTTTCAAATGTTAATTTTGAATCTAGTTTATGTGATACTTCAGAAGATGGAGGACTGAGTGCTGGGGTTTAAATGAAAGACCATTTTGGTGGAAGTTAGGGACAAGTGGAATTCTCTTGGGCTATGGAAAATCTTATTTATACGGATATATTCCTTGCTCATATCAAATGTAATACATTGAACCAAAGAAAGAGTAGTAATAGTTGGGGAAACAATATTTCCTACAAGGATTTCATCTGTAATGTTAAGGACCAAGATGGGGGCGACAAAGAAAATATGAGTGGACCGACTATTCATTTATACATTGATATAGTACAAGGTGGGAATAAGAGGATGGCGGAGTTTGAAGGAACCTCATATGCGACTCTAAGAATAAAAACTAGGAAAGGCTACTCCTATCTCATATTCCATCAAGTAACTATATTTTATTTTAACTGGGATAGTGGGGGTGATTATTTCCTTTAGAAAAGATATCTTGATCAAACAGTCCTATGGAACCCAACCACCTCTAAATCAGTCAAGGAGCTGTGAGTTTGGTGATATTGGGAGGCAGCATGGGCCTACTTCTCTTTTGGAATCGGCCACTACAGAAGATTAATCTTGCATGGGATGCGGAGATGATTAAGGGTACTATGATCTCTAGTGTAGTGTTTTTTATTTTGTTTGTGGTTGAATTGTAGGTGTTTGTTTGCAGAGTTGTAGGTCATTTGGCGTTGTTCTGAATCTTCCTTTGATCCTTGTTTTGTGTAATGACAACCCACAATCCGGATTTTAAAATGGGGAAAAAATTTATTAGCCATAATTATCTTACATCAAATGGAAAAATTATTTGAGGTAATAGACTAGAAACAAGCTGTTAATTATCCATGGAATCACTAACATGTAGCCCTTTGGATAAATGAGAAAAATATCAATGTTTAGAACATTTTTATTCTTAATATAGAAATTATGTAGAAAATAAATTCATCTACTGTAAATTTTAAATTAATGTTATGATTCCAAATATGGTTTCCAAGGATTAATAAAATCATTGTTATTTTTTATTCACATTTATTTCGAGTAAATTTAAAACGTATGGAACATCAAATTTTAAAAAAAATGGTTTTAATGGAATTAAATTATTTATTTATATACACAAGAATAAATATATTAAAAATATTTAATATTGTATGTAGTTAATAATTATAAAATAAAATTTTCTTTAATAAATTTCTACATAATATGTTCATTTATGATAAATAATGTTTGAAAACAATTAGAGATTTCATGTGGGGTTCAACCATGAGAATGGGTCAACATTGATATGGATATAAATATTAGAATGGTTAAATCCAGATAAGGGTAAAACTGTGAAAATAAACCATATACCATGCAATAAAATGGTTAATCCATGAAAACATCCATTAAAACTATTCGAACACACTAAAAATAACATAAAAAACTATTCAACTTTGAAAATATAATAAAATAATGTGAAAAAAATGTGAACATTGGAAAAACTAGTTGAATATGTTAATAAATTTTAATTGGATGAAATTTATTTGGTCATCTAAAAAAATTAAACCAATTTGAAAAAAAATTTGAATTTTAGAAGTGAAATTCCAACTATTTGATAAGAATTTGACCCTGTAGAAAATGTTCAACTGTATGAACAAATTACAAAATTTAATGAAGAATAATACCCAAAAAACCCCTTAAAAAATTTGAACCATTGAAAAATTACAGTGTAGTTTTTAATGACTTTGATAGGTAAAAAATATCAGCTGTTGTCACGACCCATTGTTAGGGCCCGTGTCGTGAAAACCCTAAGCTCGCCATCTATAGGCTAGGGGTTGGCGACTGGCACCAAAGGCATAATCCCGATAAAAGGGATGGCATTGCCTTTAAACATGTAACACAGAAAGTATGAACAAACGAAGTACAGGCAGCAAGTCATAATATAGAATATAAAAGGTGTGCTGAATGTAAGTTGGACAGTATACAAACCCAACTGAAAATCAAGTACATGTAAAAAGGTAAAAAAATCTCATGGTTCATCCACTGGGGAATCCTACCCAATGGGTAGGTACAAAACTCGAAAAACGCATCCCTGCGGTACGTTCGACTAGTCCAGCTCAGAGAAGCCTCATTTCCATCACCCTCAGCCTCGATCACTGATGTCTATCATCTGCACAAAACACAACAAGGTTTGAGCGAAGCCCGTGCAGGGGTGTGTATAACAATACTCAGTAGGGGACCCTGAGACCCCCGAAGGTCTCCCAAAAATAACTAATGATAACCAAAGAAGAATGATACAATCACAAAGAATCAACCAAACCTATATAGGTATATTCCAATACATATACCCAAGTAACATAGTCCGGCTGCAACTCTGGATCCCAAGCACAACCCATCACACAAAGTAATTATTGTCAATTATCTTGAGAATATTGAATCCATGTAAAGACTCATCTCACTAAGGTATACATATTTTGTGGAGTGATAGAGATGATTAGATGTAGTCACTAATTTATCTAAGCTATTGAACCCACATAGGATACTGGACCAGCTAAGCTGTCAGACCCACACATGATACAATATCAGCTATTCTGTCAGACCCACACAGGATCTAGGAACATAAGTCCGAACTATCGAACCCAATAAGTATTCTGGTACATAATTCATCACTGTTGATCCCTCGGAGGATTCCGGTATAGAATTCATCATTGTCGAACCCACGGAGGATACTGGTATAGATGTCATCACTATCGAACCCACAACGAATTCTGTTACAGAAGTCATCACTGTCAATCCCACAGAGGATCCTGGTACAGTATCGTCACATCCAGCCCTAGGGTTCCCACATACAGCACGCTTGATTCTGGGAGGGTCCTCTTCTCGAGCCATGTGTCGATACATCAACTATCACGAATCCCTGATTAGATGAATCTCATAGTTTCAACTCATTATAAGTAACCCAACACGACAGATGGTGAGTCAATCAGATGCCCAGTCTGTGAGTTTTTGGAATTTCCATTCCAGGGGCCCGGTTGGTTTTTAGGAACAGACCAAACCGATCATACCCCAACTACTTTTGATCCACATTTGGAGTATTCCATAAGAATCTCCTCGCTCCATGAATTTCATTTTCCTCAGACGGTTCATCGTTCGGACACCCGTATCCCTAGATACGAGCTAAAAGTTATAAATAGACATAGCGGGTCTGGGTCCAGTCTGACCTAGTCAGACTGACTCAGCCCGACCCGGTCTGAACTAGGCTCTGACCATGTCCGTTGGTCCGAACTGGTCTAACGATGTGACCCTAGCCGAGTGGACGGCCTGGCCCGATGGGCGGCCTGACACGAGGGAAGCCCGGTGATGGGCGGCTCGGTCTTGGGTGGTCCGTGATGGGGTGGCTCGGCCTCAGGTGGCCTGGATGAGGGGCATCCCGGCTATGGCGGCCCAGCCTGTGGGGGAACGGCTGGCCACGCGAGGTAGGGGATGACCCCCCCACCCCCCCCCCAGATCGTCAAACAGAATTGGTGCTCTACACCGGTTCAGGGGTCACGAGACCCGGCTGGTCCCACTCATCCGGCTGTATAGAGGTCGGCCCTGCCGGCCGCCCCTGCAGCATGACTGTGCCCCGGTCCTCCTACCCTCGACGCGGTGTCGCGACACCACGCCCACACCGACGTGGCCCGACCTTGTTTCGGAATTCGGCTCCACCATGTCGTGTGACGATGTCGCGCTTCTCCATTCCCCACGGCCCTCCTAACCGCAATTCCACTCCGGTGCGCCGCGAAGCTGCCACACCCCTTTTTCGTGGCCCACCGTGGCCGCTGTTCCGCAATAATGGCGTAGTGCGATGGAACCACATCCTTCCGGTTATCCATCATCAACCAAATAAGAATCAATGGAGGAGCGGTGGGCCGTGTTTTTTCCGCCCGCGCACTCCGTATTAGGTGATAAAAAGAGGACATCATTGAACCATTATAATTGACAAGGAAAAGGGATTTAATTTAATCAAAACAAACCCCTAACTTTTAATCGGTGACCACTTGCCGGAGTTACGGAAAGGCGGCATCGCTCCGTTTACATCGAGGAGCGTCTGAGGAAGAAGCGTCGTTGGGATTATTCACGAGCGGCTTCTTCTCTTTTAGCTTATCCAAATATTGAGGACGGTGTTCATCATTATTCAGAGATGAGGAGCATTCTTCATTGGGAGGATTTCTTTCTTCCAAGAGTTCTCCAAAATCTCTCCACCAATGAGAAACACCAATCCATCCTAAAATAAAATAATTTCTCACTATTATTTTATTATTTCCATGACACCAAATAGAATTAAAGATAACTCAAAGCACTTTAAATTAATTAATTGTCATTAATTAATTCTTAGGTGTGTTGTCACCTTAATGGGGATGTCCAATAGTTTCCCCCATTCATGGGGAGAACAAGGGGATTAAAAGGTGTGTTATAGTGATTCGGTGAGTGCCACCTAAAACATCCTCCCAAGAGAGGTTATGTGCGGTTGGGACCACCACTGAACTCCTCTTAGAGGTTTTAACCACCAATTCTAAAAAAATATGATACACATATTTTTATTTAATTTAATTAGAAAACACCAGAATTAACATCAACTCTTGATAAAATGAAACGGTGTTAAGGGTCCCTTTAAGCGCATATCGGCGCCACGAGTTCAACGGTTTCCACAGATTTCAATTCTGAGCAACGGTTCAAATGAAATAAAATCACGCATGTACGTTTACAAAATGTTCACGAAAAAAACCTCAGAAATTCATTCTGGGCACACCGGGCCTCAGAATCAGGCACTATCAAAAACCGCAGACTGCTAAAATTCCCATATTTTTTAAAAAAAATCATGGAATTTCCAGGTCTTTACATTCTCCCCACCTCATGAATTTACATCCCCATATGATACAACACACTCTATGGTTACAAATGGGGGTACTGAGAATGCATCTGAGTCTCCCGCTCCCATGTGCTCTCCTAGAGGTTCCAATGATGCCAGCAAATGTGAACCAGAGGAATCGTCCATCAACACAGGACCCTCACATGTCGATCCTTGATCTCCACTGGATCCTTCGTGAATGTATCCTTGTCATCGATGCCCAGCTGAACGTGGTCGATGATGTGGGATGGGTCGTGCACCCATCTCCTTAGATGAGATACGTGGAAGAGGTCGTGCAACTGGTGCAAGTGAGGTGGAAGAGCCAAGTGGTAAGCCACCTTTCCTACCATGCATAGTACCTAGAAAGGTCCGATGAATCATTGAGATAACTTGCTTCCTCGGCCAAATCTCCATAGACCTCATCGAGGTGAGACCCGTAGAATGACGTGGTCTCCATCCTCGAACTCCAGCAATCTATGTCTCCAGTCAGCATAGGACTTCTTCCTAATATGTACAGTCTTCATCCACTCCTTGATGATTTTCACCTTCTCCGTCATAGACTACACTATCTCCAGTCCAATAAGTGTTGACTCCCCTAGGCCAGTCCAACATAGAGGCTATCTGTAAGGTCGGCCGTAATGTGCCTTAAAAGGTGCCATCCTGATTATGGATTGGTAAATGTTGTTATATGCAAACTCTACCAAGTGTAACTGATCCTCCCAACTACGAACTAAGTTGAGGGCACATGAATGGAGCATTTCCTCAATAGTTTAATTTGTCCTATCATTTTGACCAACCGTCTAAGGATGGAAGGTGGTGCTCAGGCGAAGATACCTCCCGAAAGCCTCCTGCAACCCCTTCCGTAGTCATGAACTGAAACGATCATCTCGATCCGAGACGATCGACGATGGCACACCATGAAGCTGTAATGATCTCTTGAATGTAGAGACGTCCCAAGTTCTCTACTAAACCCTACTCTCTAATCGGTAGTAAGTGGGCCGATATGGGGAATCGGTCAACAATCACCCAGATAGAGTCGTGTCCTCTGGATGTATGTGGAAGTCCAATAATAGAATCCATTGATATCCAATCCCACTTCCATTCTATAACCTCTAAGGGATGAACCAGGCATACTAGAACCTAGTGCTCCGCCTTCACATGTGGACAATTGAGGCATCGTGAGAAAAAATCTCATACTACCTTCTTTATACCTGGCCACCAGTTCTATTGTCGGAGGTCCCGATACATCTTCGCCAGTCCTGGATGTACCGCTAAAGGAGATGTGTGGAACTCCCTCAACACATCCTCTTGAAGTGAAACTGGTACCATGGTACGTCCTTTGAAAAGAAGGACGTGCTCCCCACCTTTAGAAAATCCATAAACTATCTACCCTATGGATATATGAGTATGTAACGTCTCACAGTCAACATCCCCATGTTGTGCCTCTCTGAATCACTGAAGATGAGGGGGAGTGACTGTGAGAGACTGAAGAAAGGATACTCCTTCTCTATCCACCAAGGATATCTGCAATGTGGCCAGATTCATCATCGCCTCTCTTAGCTGCTGAATGTATGATCTCTTACTGAGAACATCTTCTATAATGTTCCCCTTCCCATGAGTATTAAAAATATATAATTCATTTCACTGGAAGAACACGAGGCATCAACGCAATATCAGGATCAGGTACTTTTCTGAGAAGATGGACCTGAGACTCTGGTAGTCAGAGTAGAGTTTAATGTGCTCCCCATCAGATAGTGTCGCCACATCATCAAGGCGAAGCCCACGGTTGCTAACTCCAGGTCATGGGTAGCATAGTTATACTAGTGTTTTCTCAACTGTCAAGATATATATGCGATCAATTCTCCATCCAACATTAGAACACACCAATTTCTTGTCCCTAATTCATCACAGTAAACTATGTTCCCAACACCCTCCTCTAGAAGCATCATGATTGGAGCGCTAGTCAACCTCTACCTCAGCTCCAGAATGCTCTGCTGTAATATCTCTAACCTCACGAAGGGTTTCCCCTTTTCTTCAATGCTGAAAGTGGTGCTGCACCTCTGGAGAAGTCTAGCACAAATTTTTGATAGTACACAACCAGTCCCAGAAAACTCCATACCTTTGTCACACTCCTGGGTGGATCCCAAGAAAGTACTGCCTAAATCATCCCTAGATCCACCATAACTCCAGCCTCTGAGATGATGTGTCCTAAGAAGTGAACTTCTCAAATTTAAAACTGGAACTTCATGAGATTACCATATAGCTGATACTCTTGGAGTGTGTCTAGTACTACCCGCAAATGGTAGGCATGTTCCTCCTCAGTAGTCGGTTAGATCTGTATGTTGTCGATGAAGACTACAAAAAAGTGATCGAGGTAAGGATGGAAGATCCTATTCATGATACTCATGAACACTACTGGAGCATTGGTTATGCCAAAGGGAATAACCAAGAACTCTTAGTGGCCCTACCGACACCTGATGGCCATCTGTTTCTCATCCTCATCTCGTACTCTGATCTGGTGATATCCTGTCCTAAGGTCTATCTTAGAGAACCATCGTGCTCCATTGAGATGATCAAAGTGGCTGTCAATCATGGGGAGTGGGTACTTGTTCTTCACAGTCACCGGGTTCAAGAGATGGTAGTAAACACACATTCGTAAGCTCCCATATTCCTTCTTGGAGAACAAAATCAGAGATGCCCAGGGTGAAACACTGGGTCGGATAACTTCATTCCCCAGCAAGTCCTCCAGCTATACCCGCAAATCACAAAGCTTGGTGGGAGCCATCAGATATGCTGGAGTATATATCGGTGTTGTCCCGGGTTTTAGTCAATTTTAGAAGTCTAAATCTCTACGAGGAGGTAGTCTGGGAGCGTCGTCAGGGAAAACATCTACTTACTGATCAACCTCAATAAAAAAATAGGACTTTGCACATCAACCGCTTCGAGGATGAGACTAGCCAACAGATGTGTGAACAACTACCCCTCTTATATGTAAGACAATCCTGCGCTTCTAAGGCACCCTTCTCATCTGGGAAGGTGAATGTGGTCCTATCCGAGCAGATACACCACACTTTGCGCTTAATACAGTCAATCTGAGCATGAACTGTGGATAATAAGTCAACACCAAAATGAAGTTGTTAGGCCTCGACGCCGCTACAAGGAGATCGTAGCTGAAGCTCACACCTCCTACCATAATCTCACACTACCGACACCAGTGTGTAATGTTTGTGTCTTCTCCAGTAAATGTCTCAAGATGTAATGATCAATCCAAAGGCTCTTTTGGAATCTCCGAGCACCGAACGAGGACGATGCCAATAAAATAATGACACACATTTGTGTCTATAAGTAATGCAGCAAGGGTGAAGTAGACGCATATAGTATATCAAATCATCTCAAGTGTGTGGTGGTCTTAAGGCTCGACTACCTGCACTTGATCCCGCCTCTATCTGCCAGCTCCCTGTGGTCGGGGTGGACCTCCTTGTGGTGGTGGTGGTGGTATGGCCTTCAAACATCTTCCACCATTCGCTGCTTTCCCATCTCCTCTTCTCCGCCTGCCTACTCCTGGTGGACCACCATAGTCGAACCTCTGCCTCTACCTTGGAGGTCACACTACTGTCTTATTCTCATCTACATGGAGGGTCGAGCAGTAACGAGCCATGTGACTCTGCCTACCGCATGCATTGCACTGCTTTCTCCTCATATAACTGCCTCAGTCTCATGAGCCCCGCACAGCTGGACCTTTAACCCGGGGTCGCCCACCAGATGGTCTAGTCCACTTGGACTTCTGTGACATATGTCTACTTCAAGATTAATAAGACACCTATACGTGTCGCCCTGTGGTGGGTCTCACTGTTGGTAACTGATCAGCAAGAAACCTCTCCACCGAAGGGCTCACTTGAGTACCTCTGCCTGTGTTGGGATGCTGAGGGGGATCATCAATGCTCTGATCTCATGCTTGAGTACCTACTCAAAGGTCTGGCCCATGAAGAACGGGTCTCGTACCAAATCTATGGCGTAGCACAAGAGGTTGATGAACCTTGCTATGTACTGAGCTACTTTCCTGATGCCCTGCTGCTGTTGAAGTAACTCTTGAAATTGCACCACACGTAGGGTGGATGGAACAAACTCTAATCAGAAGAGACTCCCAAATTCTATCCAGAATAATGATGCCTCCTCATTCACCTAGAGAATCAGGATCCCCCATCTATCTCCTGCTGCATGCAAGAGACTCGCGATAAGGATCACCAGGAGGTCGGCTGGGGTCCCTACCAATCTGAAAAATCTCAGGACAACCCCAAGCCAATCCTCAGCTGCCTATGTGTCCATCTATCCCTAGAACATGGGAGGAATCTGGATCTGGAACATGTGAAATGCACTCATATAGAATTCAATCTCTGATGTTGGAGCTGGTGGTATGGGTGGCCCATCGGGTAGTGGTACGGTTGGTACCTCTGCTATGATGGGGCCCTACACCGAGGCATCATCGCTCGGTGGGCTACCATATCATACATAACTCAAAACCCTAGCTGGCCTCCTTCCTGGGGCCATCCTGAAAAGAAACAGGTGTGCCATGGTTAAAAATAATACCTGATGAGCTGACACAAATTAATTACAAATAAATATTTTTCAGAGGAAACACACACGCAATCAGTGTTTTGGTGCACTCATTCGTAGATCAGATGTTAGAGTCCTAGTGTATGGATACATCAGTCGTTGTACCAACACGGGATTCCCTAAAATGATAACCACACCGAAAAAATTAACACTATTACAGTTAAAAGAATTAGAGTCCAATTTATGAGGTAGAACAGACTCCTATGATACCAATTTGTCACGACCCGTCCTCGGGGCCCATTTCGTGAATACCTCAAGCTCGCCTTCCATTGGCCAGGGGCTGGTGACTAGGACCGAATACTTAATCCTGATAAAAGAGAATGCATTGCCTTTAAAACTGTAATGCACATAGTCTGAACACAAGCAGTAGAGGTAGCAAGTACTAATATAGAAAAAGACAGGTGTGCAGAATGTAACCGGGTCATTATCCAAGCCCAACTGAACAATAAGTACAAGTGAAAAGGGAAAAACAACTCATGTTTTGGCCACTAGGGAATCCTACTTGAAGGGTTGGTACAGAACTCAAAAAAATCTTCCCAGAGGTATGTCTATCTAGTTCATATCTAAATAGCCTCCATTCAGTCACCCTAAGCCTCGGTCACTGTTGTCTGTCATATGCACAGAACACAAAAAGGTGTGGGCGAAGCACGTGAATGGGTGTGTATAACAATACTCAGTATGGGATCCCGAGACCCCCTAAGGTCTCCTAGAATTCACTAAAGATAACAATTGAAGAAATATACAATCATGAAGTATCATCCAAACCTACTTAGGTATATACCCATACATATACCTATGTCACAAAGTCCAGATCCAACTCTCGATCCCAACCACATCCCATCCCACAAATTATGTAAAGTAAATCATCTCGATAATATCGACTGAAAGTCAAAACCCAGCTCACACATGTATACATGTTTTGTAGAGTCATAATGATGATCAGATGTAGTGACTGATTTATCTACGATGTCGAAGCCACACAGGTTCCAGGACTAGCTATGCTGTTGCACCCACACAAGATATAGGATCAACTACTCTGTCAGACCAATGCATGATTCTGCAATTGAAGTCAGAAATTTCGAACCCACGGAGGATTTTAGTACAGAAATCATCACTGTCGAACCCCTGGAGGATTCCAGTGTTGAAGTCAACACTGTCAAACCCACAGAGGATTCTGGTACAGAAGTCATCATTGTCGATCCCATGAAGGATTCAGGTGCAGAGGTCATCACTGTCGAACCCAACGAGGATCTTGGTACAATATCGTCACAGCCAGCCCTAGGGTTCCCCCACACATCACGCTCTATTCCGGGAAGGTCCTATCCTCGAGCCATGTGTCAATACATATACAATCACAAAGCCCCGAGTTAATGTATCTTGTAGTCCCGTATCATCAAATGAAACCCAACATGATAGAGGGTGCGTTAATTGGATGCCTGGTCTGTGAGTCATTGGCATTTCTGTCTAGGGGACCAGTTGGTTCTTAGGCTCAAACCAACCCGATCGTACCCCAACTACATCTAAACCACATGTGGAGTATTCCAAAAGAATAGTCACTCTCCATGAATTCATTCTCCGTAGATAGTTCTTCATTAGAACACCCATAGCCCTAGATGCAGGCTAAAAGGTGTAAATGGCCATAGCGGGTCTAGGTTCGGTCTGACCCGGATGGACTGACTTGAACTGAACTGATATGAACCGAGGTCTGACCTAGTCCGTACATTCGTCCCGGCCTGAGGAAGTGAACCTATCCAAGGGGACGACCCAGCCCGAAGAGACGACCCAGCACGGCTGTGGGTGGCCCGTCTGAGTGGTGTCCTATCCGTGGCGGCCCGACCGAACACGCAAGGGAGTTGGTTCCCCCTCCCCCCGGTTCTACAAACAGAACCGGCGCACTGCGCCGGTTCTGGGGCCACGAGACCCGGCTGGTCTAGCTCATCCGAATCCACGGCGGCCACCGCGGCGCGACGACACCTTGGTTCTCCATCCGTCGCGGCCCTCCCAGCAGTAGTTCCTCTCTTATGCGGCGCAACGATGCCACATCCCTTTGTCACAGCCCAAAAGGCCCACGTTTCCGCACCTCCGGCGCGGTGTGATGGCACCGCGTCCTTCCGGCTCCGCCTCCATCGTTAAATAAACAAGAATCAACGGAGGAGAATCGGGTCGTGTTTGTTCGACACGCACCCTCCTCATTAGGTGATAACAAGTATAAATAAAATTTATCTATCCTATAAGTGAAAATGTGATATTCTATATCAGAGAATAACTGTAGAGTTTTTTTGAAAATGATAAATTTAGTGTTAGTATTTTTATGACTAATATTTTTTTAATTTATAATAAATATAATGATTTAAAAATTATTTTATCGTTTTAAAAATTTCATAAATTAATATTTTGTGGTATTATGAATATAATATGATTTAATGCGACATTAATTAATTTTTCAAACTGTTATAAGGTTAGTTACATTTTCAGAATATGTATTAATCTAATAACTGGATATTTTGATAAGAAATTTAATTTATCATATTTAGAAAATTATTTTAAAAAATTTTAGATTCTTTTTGAAATATACAAGTTAAAAAATGTTTATGGTGAATTATTTGGATTTTTTTTGAAATTGCTTAATTTTTTTGTGAATAGTGAAATGTGGTAATATAGGGTATTTAACAATTTCATTATTTATTGAGTTATAGATGATTTATGGCTGATTTATGACCAAAATATAGAACTCCCATTTTTAATTTTAATATATCTTGTTAAGATAAGGTGATTATTCATATGTTTGAGACCAAATTATTAATTGATGAATAAAATAATGAGAAAACACTTCTCTCATACACAATAACCACCACCCCTCACTACATCTTCCCCAAACACCTCTTAATTCTTATATATTGTTTAATATATTAAAAATTAACTTACCAAAACACATTCCCTCGTCCAAGACATGTGGGTTAAACCAAAAGGCCAAAACCATGTTCATAAAGATGTTCTCAAGGAGAATATGTTCAAGAGGTAAAATCCTGTTATGTTTTCATTTTATACTTCATTCCAATTTATTTTCATCTCCTATTCTCCTCAAACCTCCCCAAATCTAAATATCATGATAAAATCTATTATAATTTATATATTGGAATTGTATTTTTGATAATGTAATATTCATAATCAGTCCTATCCACTTCTCCTCTTATTATAAGAAAAATGAAAATATTGTGTATAATGTGTCGATTTACCTTCATCGTTGATGATGTGTTCATTATATACGTTAATATATGGTTATAATACCATTATTATGGTTATATTAGATTATATTATATATATTATATGTTCTATAATGTTGTGGAGAAATATATTAACATTATATTAAATAAGATAAAATAAGTTTGTGATGGTCATAAAACCACCAAAATAATTTAAAAAAATTTTATTAATGTTTTATTCAATGTATAATTATATTGTAATAAAAATGGATATATATTATTATTTTAAATAATTAATACAAATTAGTACAAATTATTTCTACTTTAGGAGTATTTATTTCATTTGATAAAAATTCATAATGAACCAACCATGGACACTATTAAATAAACACACACAAAATAATGAATGTAACAAAAAATTATTAATAAATGGGTGTATATATATTTTTAAAGGATCTCATAATGTATTATAATATGATTATATTTAATTTAAAATTCAATAAGTCTCTTGAAAGCATTACACATGAGGTTTGAACGATATTGATAGAAGTCAAACCTGTGGAAAGGTTCTTTCAATTAAAATCCTTTATTAAATATCTATTTTTAAAAAAATAAAAAGGAATATTTTATAATGAAAGTATATATGATTATAGATTATGATTTAGTTCATCGAAATTTTTTATGATGAATTTTGGGACCCATGTCTCCCTCTAATGCATTGGGTATGTTTTGGCTGGAAGTTGATCTTAATGGTTATTCCATGTATAACTGTGATGAATACACTATAAGGTATCTGCGAGGGTTACATCAAAAGGTAATGATGAGGGGTACCTTTTAAGGTATCATTGCAGGTTAAAAATAATATTTTTACCATGTTCATTGCAATATCATGTAATGACTAATGTTATCTTTATAGTGTTTTTTCAATTTCAATGTTTTAATGAAATCTCTTTTATTACAAATTATATGATACTTTATGGGTGAGAAGTATGACTTATGAAAAATGACTTCATATGATTATAATTACATTGGATATAAAGGTTTATTTCCTTTTTTATGTGCCTTACTAAGCTTTTTTTACTCATAAATGGTATTAAAAACGTTTTTCAAAGGTATTAATAGTGGTATGTGAAAATAAAAAGCCAAGATGAATGTTTTGAGTATTTATTATAAAAATAATAATGTTTTATTAAGAACAACATTATTTTGAAGTAAATGGAATCTATTTTACTAGTATCATTTTTTTATTCATTGGGGTTTGTAGATATGAATTATTTCATATTTCTCTAATAGTATAAACATAAATGATATTTGGGAATGTAATATGTATATTCTAGTTGAAATAACTAGATTGGGATATGATTATGTTTGGGACCTTATAGAACACTTTGTATCATTATAGGTCTTTATTCTTGAAAATATATCTATTTAGGTTTCATTAACAATGATTTTTTTATTATAATATTATATCTTTATTTAAATATAGTTATCACCTCTAGTATGATATATTTCCTATATGATTCTAGGAATATAAGTATTATCTATATAAAATATTAATCATATTAATCTTAAAAAATATATAAAAATTTCTAATAGTATATGTTTTGTTAAATTAATTAGTTTTTTTTTATAATAGAATATTTAGGAATTTTATGATCATTTGAAATGGTTAGGAAATTCAATTGAAGATGTTTCATTGTTACCTGGATATGATAATCTTGAGTTTCGTGTTAAAAATAATGTAAAGGAAATTTTTATATTCTATGATTAGATTTATCTACTGAAACACAACTTAATTTCGTACTCTAAAATGTATTTAGAACAAGAGGGATGATACTCATTTCAAATAATCCAATGTTAATGAAAAGAAACAATGTTCTGTTCATATTACCACACAATCCTTTTTTTTAACAATTAATTATTTTTATTTAATAAACTAAATATTAATTATTATTATTAGAAATTTACATTTTGTTGCTGAGAATTACTAAAATGCTCTTCATATAGGAAAATTTATGTATGCAATTTTAAATGAGGGTATTTATGAATATAAACATATTAGTTATATGATTAATTTAATAAATATAAATTTCAATGAATTTATTATAACACTATTGAAATATGATAGAATATTAAATGGATATTTTGAGATGGAAAATTAGAAGACTTATTTAGATTTCACACATATATGTTTTAATGATTCTATAATAATTATAACTTTAACACCCCTAAACAAATACTCCCAAATGATGGGATAAAACATAATCATTACATTTCTAGAAATAATATTCATAGACATGACCCAATATTAGCCATCCTAATCATATAGTATCATAAAAATAAAATTGATCAGTCACACAACCAATGGAATTGTATGTTTAGTGTATCATATAATTAGTTCACAATCATTCATAGTGTATATTTCTACATAATATTACATTCCCATACAAATAGTTAATTATAAATTTATTATTTCATTGTTCAAACGTAACATCATTGTCTAAAATATTGTCTTTATTAAAATTTCTACTATTTTTAATCCATCTAAATAATCATTTGAAAATTTGTGATGGAGAAAATAATTCCTAGTAAGGAACATATATAATAAAAAAAAATAACAATGAGTACTTTTTCAGAACCAAAATCAAATATAAGTCACTTTTGGTTTTTTGATAATCAACTCTTTACTCAAATAGTCATTTTAAAACACATATACATATATGTACATGACCACTACATATATAATACTGTGTATTATGAATCATAAAGAAAAAATCATAACCACAATTGATTATAAAGAAAATATGTGGTTGCTAATTTTTTTTCGAAACTATCAATTTTATGAAACAATATTTTAATCATTACTATAAAGAAATGATCACTAACATACACTATTACATAATAATATATTTATAACAACCTATTAAAAATCATATAAAAGTATTGTATCTAACATATGATAACATTTTTATTTCACCCATATAATCACATTTAAACATGGAATAAATTACCTAGTAAATTTGAATAATATCATAGTAAAAACCTATAATAAGTTACCTTTATCCCTTTACCCAAATAATTGAATAAATATATCATTTTAAACAATTAAAATAAATTATTCATTTTATCTTTTATAACTATTCTAAAAAGTTCAATTAAAATATTCATATTCAAAAACATTTAAATAATTTAAATATATATTCAAAATTCCATTTATAAATAAATTTTTATCAAATTTAAAAATTTAAAAATTATTAAATATTTATAGAGAAGAGACATATTTAAAATATAATTCATTAATACATTAAATACATGGTTTGAAGGTATAGTTTGTATTTACTACAATATTTCTTATCACATCTCTTATCAATATCCATTATAATTAAATTTTATTAGTTTTTATAGTTTAAAATATCCATTTCAAGGGTTAATAGCTTATTACACATAAATTTATAAAAATTATTTCAATGATATATTTAATTACTGAATTAGTTTTGTCTGCTTTGGGTGTTTTGAGGATGTTGGATTCATAACTTCAAAATGACTTCAGTATATTAATTGTGTTCAATGATGTAATTATTCGATTATATAATGAAATATAATCATTACATAATATTAATTTTCCTTCAATAATTATACTTCTAATACCACCTATGAAGGGTTTGAAAAATCATGATTTATGTAACAATTGTTGAAATGAAAAGATGTATATATGCATGATTACTATTTACATTTTTCAAAGAAATAATGGGAAATAAAGTATCAATAATATTTTCATTCTACTATTATTATAATATCATAAGTATCCAAATAATTTTTTTATTAACCTTGTATATACCATCCAAATGAGACGATGGTGATTAAAAAATCATATTACTTTGTAAAGGTATTAATCAAAACATACACATAAACAATGAAATCATTTTCAATAGATATAATAGTAGTAAAATATTATATTTATTATATTTACATTATGATTATTATTACATAAATATATAATATATACTATAAATACATCATTTTAACCAGTCATGAGTGGAGGTGATGGAAATCAAATTACATAAGTTCATGATGGGGTAATATGTGGTACTAATTGATGATGGGGTTTCTACCCATTTGAAAAATATGTAAGTTTATTAATGTTAATACATTAACATAAAAACTCAATGTATATGTGAGGCACAAAAGTTATCATGTCAAAATTTCCCTAAAATTTATGAGGAACTTATAAGAATAAATAACACTAAATTATTCAGTTAAATTCAATTCATATTATTTGGAAAAACACATTTTTACACCATAATACCATCATGGTTTTTATTCATCCCAATTTATGAATTATAAAAAATTTATATAGATTTTAATAATGAATTATCCAATAATTTTCATGATCTAAATTTATATTGAAATTTAGTGTGGGGAAGAAAGGTTGTACAAGTTCATATGTTAAGGAAAATACTCTGATTTTATTTCAGTAATGATTACAAAATTTTTAAGTAATATTTTGGAAAAATTCTCACATAAATAATTAAATTTCCACATTAAGGTGATAAGGGATGAAATAAATCTATTTAATTTTATTTTACCAAATAAATCAATTTATACATTTTCACATTTTCTTAAACCATAGTAAACATCATCTAACATTATATCTTTTAACAACGTTTTAAATGAAAAGTGATTATAAATTAACATATATGGATAAAATTTCAACATAAATTTTTTAGTTATAAAATTTTAAAAAATATCATAGCCCAATTTTATTATTTTAGTATTTTAAAATTATTTTAAAATATGTTATAAAATATAAAGTAATATGATCACTATTTTTAAGACAATTCATTGAATATGAAATATATTTTTGGATGAAATAAATATATATATAATCAAGGACATTTAAAAATTACTATTATTTTTTAATTACCAATAAAATTCACAAAACAACACTATTCATCCAATGTAGTTTTACTATGATGTTTTAAGAAATTGTTTTAAATTTATTAATTCTACTAGAACATGAATTATGTCACCATTGTGATTGAAAATATGTTTATTATAAGATCAATATAAATTATATATAATAATTATAAAAAAATTATTATTATAAAACAATGAAATAGAATATAAAATAACATTTTATTATTCCCATGAAAAAATATATGATTTTTCAAATGAAAATATAGTGGTATTTTTTATTTTACTTTACATAAATTAATATATAAGAAATTATCAAATAATGTCATGAAATTACAACAAGGGATATATTTACCAAATTTTAACATCTTCATTTCAAATAGTGATTCACTTTTTTAGGATTCAACATATATAACATTCATAAAAATAATGATAAAAATATAAAAGAAAATGAAAAATAGTTTTAAATAAATTATTTTATGAAAAAAATTAACTGATTTGAGAATAATGTATATTGACGATACAATTGTTATTAATTAAATATGTTTTATTTTATTTTATTATTAAATTAAATTGACACTAAAATTTTATAAGTAATTAAATTATTGTTTTATAATTATAATAAATTTAATATACGTACATAAAAAAATTTCATATAAGGTATATCCAAGAATTTTCATATTCGATATTTTTTAATATGATTTTATAAAAAAAAATATGATTTCTATAAATATTATTTCTAAAATTGAAAAAAAATATATTAGTAATTCAAAAAATAATTCAAACCCATTTGTAAGAAAAATTATTTAAGATAAAATGTAATATATTTAAAAAAATTAGAGATTATATTATTTAATTAATGATTATTTTTTATTGAGTAGGTCTATTTCTCAAATATATAACAATTCATTTACTATTATACATACCAAATAGTCAATTACTATGTTATGATGGCCATGAAAATAATTGTATTATCTTTTAATTTTTAAATCATACTGTTTCATGTAATTTTGTTATCATACATATTGTTATTTCCAAATCTCATGTTATTACATTCCCTACCACTTAATAAATTACACCCTATATATTTTTTGCAGTGTCTCTATAAATAGGGTTTTAAAAATTGAAAATAATTTAAGTATTATTGAACATCAAGGAAATGGTGACTAAAAATTCATCTTGATTATTATCTGTGTAAAATAATCAGATTGTCTAGAATAACACATAATTAGGTCCCCAAAACGTATAATTGTGATTAAAAAATATTAACATTGAGGTGAAATGTAATGTTTGAATAATGATGGAATTAATGAAGAATGTTAGCATGAAAATATTATTTACATAAAAAACATAACAGGTAGGGGATAAATATTTCCATAAATATTACTTCAGTGATGTTAAAAGAATATTTTTATTTTATTTCATGATCCTTTTCTTTTATTTGAGGGATTCATATTCCATCAATATAGTGAAAATAAGATTATAAACTTTCTTTATTTATTTAAATTTTATAACATAAATTTATTCAATTAAATTTTATTTGATCAATTCATTCTTTTATCTCATATCAATCTCTATAAAATGAATTTTAAAATTGAATATTTATTCTTGAATAACTATGATAAACTATTGATGGATTAAGATATACAAAAAATTAGGAAAAATTTTTCATTAAATATTTTTTCATTATAAAAAATAAAAACAAATTGTAGAATTGATGATAAAATATAATATGAATGATAATTTATACGAAGAAGTAAAAAATTTATATAAAAAAATTCAAATATAAGAAAAATGTGCAACATAAATAACTAGATAAATAACTACCCTTTAAATTATTCAAAATCATTTTAACAAATTGTAACATAAAAAATAAAAATTAATTGGTGAAAAGAAAAACAATGTTAAACATAACATATACCACCAAATAACATCAGTCATTCCAAAAGTCACATACATAAAATGTATATTCAACAATCATATAATATGTGAAATATATTAATATTTTACATAAGTCACCTAAATTTATTTAAGGACAAAATATAATCATATATACATGAAATATATATATATATATATACATATTCCTCATGTAAATAACTCATCTTTATGAATATTAATTGCATTCGCCTTAATCCTATAATTTCCAAAAAATAGTGAAATTCTACCAATATAAAAGAAATTACATAGTTAACAAGTCCCACATAAAAATAAAAAATATGCATATTATTAAATATATATTCACAATATATAAGAACCCTCTTCCAATAAACAATAAATACCTTAACATAAATGATCATTTTAACTGTAAACATTAGAAACACCTCTTAAAAAATTTATATAAATTATAAAATTATTACGTCACATTTAAACATTTATAAAACCATACCATGAAAAATGGTTTTGTTACCACAATATCTCCAAAAATATTATAAATTAATATATAATTTTATCACATAAATCATTAAAATGTATTTATTTGAATTTTACCTTATGATAAAATTATATATTATAAACCCAAAATGGTCGCAAAAAATATTAATATATAATCACATTAAATAATTATAATCTCTAATATTATATAAATCATTTTAAGATACTAACTATAATATCCATGGTCATATACTATTTGATATTGTACTAAAAACATAATAATTACTTTTCAGAAAATCATACCAATAAATGAGATTAGATTTTAGCAATCATAAACATATAAATACAATTTAAAAATATTTGATCACTTACATATTAAAATAGAATATTTTAATTAATTTTTTATTTTAAAAAACCCATTCAATATAGACATTTTTTGACACTATACATTTTTTACTATAAAAAGTTATTCATAAAGATATAGTTTTTTTTGTTCAAGGATAACTACTATATCTAGATCAATGACACTATTAACAAATATAATAATTTATTATATCTATAATAATCATTAAGATATAGGATATGTTGAAAAATACTAATAAGGGGCATTTAAAAAAAATTATACCCATTATTTCATTTGTGAAAAATGAGGTCATATACGATAAATTTTTATTAAATTATCAATCCTTGAACTAAAAAATCAATTTAGAATCATATATGGAAATATATACAACATAACATATTTCATAATAAAGATTTAATAAAACATAATATAAATTAATAATCATGGGGATTTATTTGAAAGCATGAGAACCCATGTATTTTCATATAAACAAATCTCTCTAACATGAAAATAAAATAATATTTCCATTTAAAAAAAAAATTCATTAGAATCGATTGTGAAATAATATGATTTCAATTATAACTAATTATAAATAATGTACATTCCATGTATGATTTTTTGGTATTTTTTTTATGTTACTCAAATAATAAATCTTATACATTTATTAACCTATAGAGAAAAATTCTAACAATCTCTTAGAAGAAGCACATAACCAGTTAATTCCATCCATTCTCCCAAATCAATACAGAGCTATATCGGTCTCATACATGATAGTTGGATGTACTAGGTTCACTTTTCTTCCAAAATAATTTCAATGTACTATAAAATAATGATAACATAATAAATATTTCATCTGAGATATCATTCTCATAAAAATACATTTTAAATCTATATGTTAAACATTTTCAAGTGTATATATATATAAAAAATTACATCAATACATATTTATTAAATTTAAAATACAACAAACAATGGGAACGAGGCAATTTCATTGAATTATAAATTAGAATCAAATAAATGAATAATATAATAAAATACCTATTATGGGATGGGAAATCCATCAACAAATATATATTTTAAAATATTTAATTCCCTTCAAATTTTTCCTAATAAGTCAAATATTTACTTATAAATATTACATTGGATAATATTTGGGAAAAGTAAAAAGTTCATGAAATTAAATTTATAATTACTTTTCCCATATAGATAAATTCCTGCGAACTATTTTTTTGAAATATGGATGAAAATATTTATAAAATATATCTTTAAATTATTTAAATAAAAATTTTAAGTTAATATATCCCTCAAATATTTGATGAGTTTCCACATACATATTTTATCTTCTAAATAACAAAACATTATAATTTATTTATGTTATAATGTATTATTTAAATCATCAATACAATATTATTAAAAATCATTTCATTAAATTCATGGAAATATTTAATAACTTGATTTGTTACGTCGGTATCTGTTGTTTTGAAGATGTTCAATTTGTAAGATCAAAATTACTTCGGTATATTTTTTATTGGAAAAGCAGATTTTCTTCAATAATATATAGAATAATAATAATAATGAAATAATTATCCTTTTTAAAAGTTAATTATACATTTAAAACCAACCCTATATGGTTCACATGGAAAATTATTTACTTTACAATCATGTAGTTGGTATGTGAAATGTGTGAAAGTGTGACATTTTCAATTTAAGAGAAAAAAAATGAATGAAAGGAGGTAAGTGTAATATTATTTTAAGGAATTATTTTATTTTATAAATAACACAATATCACTATAAATACTTAATTAAACCACTTATGAGTGGTGGTGATGAAAAATGAGTCATATTGCTTCACAGAGGCGATAATCCATATACACGCATGATTAATGTTATTATATTTTCAATCGATATACCGATAAAAAAATATTATGTTGAATCAGTATATAATGATAATAATTATAGAAATATAAAATAAAAATAGATATTAAATCTATAATTATAACTAATCATTAAGTGGTTGTGATGGAAAATTAATTTCATCAGTTAGAGTGGTTATAGTCCACTGAAAATATAGTTAACAGTTTTGTTACACATTTGATGAATAAAAAAATGGTTTAATTTTAATCCATATAAATATTTACGTATATATATATATATTAGATATTGAAAATTTATAATTTTATTATTATATTTGTTTTTATGGAGGTTGGCGAATAAATAAATCTAAATAATTCTGTTAAAATTTATTAATCTTTTTAAGACAACATCATTTTCATTGCAACACATCCCTTCTATAGTTTTTAGTCTTCCAAAAATATTACCTCTAGGAAATGAGGATGTATTTTAGGATGGTATATGTGAATCTATTTGCTGATCCAAAATTCCCTAGATGTTTGGGGTGGAAAAATAGTTTTTATCCTTTTTCAGATAAGGGAGAGGATAGAATATATATTTTTGAATTTTTTTAAAATATTAATAAGTCATTTTCCAAGAAATTTTTCCAATAAACAATTAAATTTATATCATATTATAAAAGGGTAAAAATAAATCCAATAAATTTAATTTTTACTAGTTTTAATATCATTTAATCCCTTGTTAGTTTACATTAGACCCCTTGTAGACCTATTTCATTATTATTTTTAGTAAAAAATTATTCAATACAAAAGTGTAAAATATTTACTTCTAATGAATTAATTATCTCATAAATGTAAATTTATTGAAATTGTTAACCAAATCTAAATGTAATTTTCCAATTTATGGATTTAAATTTTATTAAAAATGATAATATATTATATAAAATAAAATATAAATATTTATTTTTTGGGGACTATTAATTTAATCTAAAATAATTATATTGTACGATAATTTATATAGAATCTCGAATCATTATCCAAATATAATAAATTATAACTCAGAATGAAAATTTTGTAACACCACAATTCAACAAGAACAAATTAATTTTAAAATATTTAAAAATGTTTTTTAAATTTTTTATACTGCCTCCCCAAGAGAAAGGTCGTCATTGAGTAAGACATTATGTTAATTTTTTAAAAAATGTAAATTATAAATATATTAGAAATTTTAAAATAGTTTTTTAATTTTAATTATAATAATTATTTATCAATCATAACTTCAATTTACCCACTTAAAAAACATATTGTTTTTATAACAAAAGATATTGATATTTTTTATTTTATTTTCTTAAATTAATATATTATCCGTTATTAGGAAAAAATGGGAATAAATTTAGGTTACATAAATTATGTGATTACTATAATCAAACTCCACACATCCATTTTATTTTTAGTTTGATAGGTTTATTTTGTGGTCTTAACCAATATTATTAGACATGTATTAATCGATTTAACCGTACCAAGGTAAAAATATTTATCATGGTTACTACTCATAGTGAAAAATAATAATAAGTGATTATTTATAAAAATTAATCTACTGATTTAAATTTTGTAATTCTTTTACATGATTCAATTTATTTTTGGGGCAGAAATAAGTTTTATAAAAAAATAATAGAAACAGTTTTTTTTTGAAAATTGTTTTTTTATACACAAAATTGATCAAACAATGAAACTTGGTATAATTATTAATAAAATTAAAAATTAAAATAATATTTATAAAAATAATATTAATTTCAACTTATGATATAATTCAATTTCAAATGTGTTTTGAAATTTTAATTAAATACTATTTTTATAAAAATCAGTACTTTTATCTTTTAACTTAATAATCCATTTTTTCAAAAATATTTCAGACATTCATTCCATGTTACAGTTAAAATGTTATTGAAAATAATTATATCCTTATGATAAAATACAAATTTTAAATTTATCTTATATAAATTATCATATACATCAAGAAACATTAATAAAAACATATTTTGAAGAAAAAATGTTTTTGATGAATTAAATCATTTTTAATAAAAAATAGAACTTATTTAATAAAAATAATATAACAATTTAATTACAATTATGATGACATTGAGTAATTTTTAAAAATAATATACTAAAATTAATAACCAATAATTCATTTCCTTTTATATAATGTTAACATTTAAAAGAATATCATTTCACACTCGTAGAATAGAGATGATGTTTGTCGTGTATGCTACAGAACAATTTTTTAAGGTAATGGGATATTCTAATAAATATTAGGGATAATAATAATATTTAAAAATATAAATCATCATCCTATTATTTAAATTATTATACTATTATCCTAAATAAAAAATAATGAATACATTTATTTGATATAGGAATTTTAGGTATAATTTTTAGAATAATAAAATTCAAAATAATGACAAGAACAGATATTCATATGTTACATTGTAGGAATGTGAGATTAATAGTCATATAATTCCAGATTTCATGAGATTAAAAAGAAAATATAGTATGTTGATATAATTTTATATTATTAGAGGTATGAGATTTTTTACGATCTTCGAATCCTGGACTGGAATTAGAGGTTATGTAAATTCTAAAAGACCATCTAAAATTTTATTTAGTCACTATTAAATAATTTTTTATTCTATAATGAAACATATAAATTTATTAAATTTATTATCATTAATAGAAATATTGTGTTAATTATATATTAAATTTTAATTTTTTTTAATTTTTATGAGGATTATTTAACAGCATGAAATGAATAATATAAATTTTATATTGGTGGAAAAAATTTTGAATACATTATTTACGAGGAATGATTTCTTATATATGATAAGTTGGTGGGAAATATAATTGTTAGGGAAAAATAAAATTAAATGTTAATGAATTATAATGACTCCTCTAAGACTGATACATTAAAAGATTATAATTAAATATCAAATCATTCCCTTGAAATTTCTAATATTATTTATATGTATTGTTTAAATATAGTCAAAGTTAATATACTAATGAATGAAAATAAATTTTCCATCGTATTTTTTAGCTTATTTGTTTGATAGAGAACTTTTTTATGTTACTTATAATTTAAATAGATTCATATTATATATAAAAAATAAAACAATATAATAATAATAATTATTTTGGATACACATATGATAAATTTCATACTTACTAAAATTACCTCGTACCTTTATGTATAGAAATTTAAAAAAAATTATTTTATGGATCAGAAAATAGAAAAAACTATATATATTAAATAATATTCAATAATATTGAAATTTTAAAATTATTAATTAGATAGGAAATCAATATAATTACATGTTTGTAGTCAACTAAAACTAATGTTTAACTCAATAAGAATGTGTGATCCTTATAAATATTATAAGAAACTCATGCCTAGTTTTTCACCAACTTATAAAGTATCAAAATAAATAGCATTACCATTGGTAAATAATTACTATTTTGTTCATATATAAACTAGATTTGTTGGGGTTATGTGTCATACATATATCACTGTTATCTATAAAACTCTAATTTCCTAGAAATATTTTTTATAGGAAAATCCACATCATGAAATAGTCTTAAAATATTTAATACTTCCATGAAAAATGATATAAAACTATATTTAAAATTATGAAAGAGGTATCTGGATATGGAGTTTGAAAATATGTATTTTTTAGAATGTATGGTATTACGAAAACAATTTTAACACAAAAACTCCATTGTAAAATTATTATTGAAAAAATGAAAGAAAATAGTTCATTATATGAATTGAAATTAAATAGTGAATACTATTTTTCTAATAATTTTTTATATGATTATATTTGTACATGCTACGTAATAATTAATCAAGTATTACTTTATTATCTCATTAAAGAAACCCATTATTATTTGTGTCCCACAAGAAATCCAAAAAATTTATGAATTAGTCTTTAAGTGTAATATATTCATTATATATACAAAATGAAAACATTATCAATTTTATCTAAAATATAGTTAATGGATATTTCATTGAAATTCAATAAATAAATTTGTATATCGATTCTTTAATATATGTAAAAAAATTGATAAAAAAATATAGTTAAAATTTGAAAAAAAAATTGCTTTAAAACAATATGATTTTAATTACATTGTTTTTATTTTAAAATATTATTCTATTCATATACATTATGTTGATTAAAAAATATATCTAATGAATCCTATAAATTATGGTTAATCACTTTAAATACATAGAAACTACTTATATAAAAGATAAATAATAGGTTGTTTGGGAAAAATTGCATTTTTACCTCTGATCCTATATTTCAAAATAGATCATCCAAATAATGATATCATTAGAGATGTGAGTTAAGAAGAAAGAGAATTAAACTCTTAATTATGTGAATTATTGCATCATGAAATTATATATAATTTTGAACCAAAAATAGTAATTGATTTCTTTATTAGTAAAAATTATATATTAGTAATAAAATAATGGAATAATTAATTTAAATAGATTCACGTTTAGTCATTTTTGAAATTAAAGAATGTTTATCTGATGACTATAGTAATATGTATTTTATAATCAAAAGTTATCCAGATAGAAAAATATTAAAATAATGAATGGTAAATTAATTCTAAGGGTTATTGTTGAGAAGTGGGAATAGGTAATTGTGAACCCATGAAAATGAAAAAAGGCACAAATATATCCAAAAAATTTACCAATCACAATAAATCAATCTTTTACTTTCTCTCAAATTAATTTAATATGATTATTTCTCTAATTATATGTTCCTGCAAATTTTTATATTGGAAAACCAAAAAGTATTGTGATCAAAAATATCATGATGTTGTATTCAAAGATAAAAATACATTATATTATCTTAAACAAACTATAAGATGTTTTTATGGTAAAATAACTATATTACTAAATTTATAAAATTAGTTTTGGGTAATTGTGATTCAAATGATTTTAAAATTATAGTGTTGAATGAAACCATAAAATATTTATGTCATTTAATGTAAATACTTTGTTTTCTAAATTCTAAAATAAAATGTTTATGAATTAATAGAATATATTAAGTGTTATTTAAAAATTATAATAATGGGTGAGTTCATCTTTTTCCCTTGAGTTTCAATATTATAAAAAAATGGAGGGAACTATTTTATTTACGGATAAATATATTATTAATATTATAAAACGAGATTGTTTCCATAGTATCTCAAGTATTATGTTTTATAATGTTTACAAAAATAAAAAATGATCATAATGAATTTAGAAAATATGAACATGAAATATTTATATTGTTATTATTAGATATTTATTTTTAATAATTGATTGTCGAATGAATATTATATTTGTAGAATTTTTTTGATCAAAATATCTTGAAAATATAAAATAATTTCATTTAAATTTTATAGTATATATTTATCATCACATAATTATTTCTTGGAAAATGTATTATATAATTCATCAATAACGGATTTTGTAGTCATATGTTACTCAGATTGATACAAAAAAATATATTTTTTTATTACATGAAGTTTCACAATGCTTTTTACCCAAATGAATCATATCATAATTGGTTTTTCTACAATAAACCCAATAATAAAACAATAATTTAAAATTTTAAAATAAAATTTAATCATTATAATTCATTAACTAAATTTTGGGTATAAAATGAAATAACCATAATATAAAATCAATGATACAATAAATAAAATTTCACCAGTTAGTAGAAGTATCACATATGACGCTCATTTTTCCAATAATGTAAATGAGGCTAGAAAAAAAATGTTTTTTCCAAGAAAAACAATTATAGAAACTCCAAAAAATAAAATAGAACTGATATGAAATATGGTAGATGTTTATGTGGTTTTAAATTCACACTAAATCATTTATTGTGAAATCAATATGTTTATATTTAACTGGAGCATAGCTTGTTTAATGTTTTAATGTGGATAACCTATTGATTTTTATAACATGAATTTAGGATGATAAAAAAATAAATTGTTAAGGTATTAGGTTACTTATCACATATACTTCAAAATTTTCATACATTGACTTTAAAATAAAATAAAATATTATTTAATAACACATTGATAAAATTAATAAGATTCTTTTCAAATAGAAAATAATTTTTTATAATAAAATTTTACCTATGAATTAATTTGATATATTACATATTAAATTTAATATATGTATTATATATATAATTTATTTTAAACAATCTAATTATTAATTTATTGTAAATAATAGAAAAATAATTAAAATTTGAAAAAGTTATTTTCTTTGATAATGGTTTTAATAATATTTATGTTTAAAAGTTTAATTTAATAACATTATCTGAAATGCGAAAAATTTATCATCATTTTAGGTAATAGAATAAAAATATTATATTATGATAATTTGTGTATATTTAAGTAAATATTTATTTATTAAGTGAATATGTATATTTTATAATAATGATCATTTTAGTTTTTATGAACACAAAATGATTTACTTGTGTAAAAATTAGTAAATGCCAACAGGTGAATAAAGTAAAATTCGTTGACTAATGGTGTGAAATTAAAAATATATTAAAAAAAGTTTCTCTGATTTTCTTGGTTGAGGTGTGGATGAAAAAAATAATATATTTAGTCTATTATTGTCCGTTTTGGTTTCCATGAGACATGTCAAACATGTGATCTCTTTATATTAATCAGATATAATTACAAAATGTATTTTTTCTATAAATGACCCTTCACATCCCTAATTCTTCTAAAACCCAAAAGCCATATTTATGATTTATAATTTTCCCAAATATATCATTTAAATTATTATAAATGTCCTAGTGGTTTCAATATTCTTAAATTCTACCTCTCAAAGCCATATTCCATTTTTCGGATGAAGTGTTCTATAAGGAATGGGAAAGATTATTAATTAATACCATGAAATTTGTATTCTTTTTTATCTACATAAACATTAATTTTATCTAATTAATCTATTATATAATAATTAAATATGTTTTATTAATGAAAAAATTAATATATGATGATTGTCTAATCAATTAATTGAAATTTAGTTTAATAAAAAAAATATGATTATATTTCAAGAGGAATCTGATCTCCATAAGAGACAACATAACCATTTCGAAAATTCATTACCTGGATGATCATAAAATATTATTTAATGATATATTTTTAATTTTATATTATAGTTATAATTATAAAATTATAGATCATTTTAAACATTATTTTTTTACATTGAGAAATGAAAATGTCACATGTGCGTTAATGTAAACTACAACGACCATGAATGTATAGCATTTTTATTTTATTTATATTATTTTATTATGTATTTAATAACTTATAATATGATTTTCCTAATTATTATTTCCTTGATTGTATCATTTATTCTCTATAATAAATATATATAATGTAAATGACTTTATAGTTATTTATTATTTGTGGTATGATCATGTTTGGTAAGTCTATACACAAATATAGAAAATGATATATCATAATATAATTGACTAATATTAAAATTTATATCGTTATAATATATGATATATAGATATATGTAAATAAGGATTTTTATTTGGATTTGAAAATGTAAAATTATATTATACTACTTAATTGTGTTACAAATTTATGGTTAAAAAATTCACTTAATCATAATCATTGATGAATTTTAATTAAGTATCATAATGAAAAATATAATAAAATTAAAATATTATTTTAAATATAATTATATGTAATAAACTATAAAATATTTATGATTTTGGATTAATTCACATTGAAGGAAATATCATAAATAGAACAACTTTCATACAACTAATTCTAAACGATTATGATTACTCACACACAATATAGAGAAATTATAATAATAAAATAATATTCATTTAGAAAATAATTATAATTTATTTTTGTAAAATCTAGTAGATATAAATAATTTAATGAAATAAGTAATTATTACATTTTTTTAAAATTCAATATATTCAACTGGTTAGTGGAATTCAATAATTAATATAACGAGTGATTTACCTAAAACATAATTTTTATGTAATATATCATATTGCGAAACATGATGTCATTAATAGAGTGTGATTAATGACTAATGGATATATTTTACCAAATACATGAAATTGGTATTTCTTTAAGATACATATCATGGACTTTTTTATATGGATTTGAGTCAATGGATTCCCTGAATATAGGGTTTCTTTGTCCCATTTTAGAATCCATGTGAATCAATGGATTTTAAAGAGATTGTTTCTTATATGGTGTGTACAATTACCATTTAGGATTATATAACATGTGTTTTTTTATTCGTGGTATTTTATATTTAATTTTAAACCATCACTTTGATTGTGTTTTTATTAATATGATATTCAAAATATTTGGGTTTTTTAGATATCCATTTCATCAAATAGATATAGTATTTAAAATATAATATATTAAATTATGGTTATTTTTCTCTAAAACCCAAATTATTTTCCATGTTTATAATTTCTCATATGTACTATAAAATTTAAATTTCCCCTTAACTCATATTTCTTCATAAGTGTTTCTTATATGAATAAGTATCCCTATCTTATTTTCATATGATATCCTATAATTTTCCATCTCCGTATTCATTGGATGATTTTTTGAAAGATCATAACTATAACTGAATAATTTAAATAATGTCAATTTCTACTATAGTTCAATTCATTATTATGTTATGTTCCACAGAGTCTAATTTTACAGGTAATTTGTGCTCTTGGAAAATTTTCTACTAAACCTATTGTGTGTCTCCCCAACTACCAAAGGATGCCGACAAGAATTTAGGGTCCAATTGGGAGATAGTGGGGATACTATAACCTCTACTAGTGATAAAAGTAATGGTCCATCTAATTATAACAAACCATCAAAAATACCAAAATATTATAATCAACAAAAAATAGAAAAATCATAAAAAATGAAATACCAATTATAAGACCAAAGTCGTTATACTAATTGTAGATGAACACACATTCAATAATAGGTCACACATAATAGATAATTATGTCCTCCCATGGCTAGAAATATAGGTACATAAATATAAAATTATGAAAAAATTACATCCTAATGCAAAGGGATCACTTCATCTAATTCAACCCATACCATGAGAAATGGTACAAACCGGTCACTAATTTATAACTTTTGAGCCTAATCCCATAATTGATTTAAAAACAAATAATGATAAACATTTCCTGAGGGTCATGCATAGGGTGTGAATATTATCTATGTAGTTCACCACCAACGAGTGTATATCTTGCCTCTATAAATATACATTATATATAAAATATAGTTAAAAAGGAATTTTGAACACATTAAATTTTTATCTGACTCCACTTAGGCTCAATTTCCCAAGTGAGTACGTACTTTCATCGACCAACACTGGTATATATCTTAATAGGATTAATATATATATTTTTTTCATAGAATACATGTTTGAAAATATATATTTATAATGGGAAGGACCACTTTATTAAATCCAAATAATTCCTAAAAGATTATCATACCATGTTTACCCTCATGTTCCACCCAAAATCGTGCCACTTGAAAGCTCATAAAGTATGATGCCACCTGTATCAAATTTGTAGAATATACAAGAATACTATCATTATGCACAAAAAATATTTCCCAGGTACCTTAGACATCCATTCAAATTTTCACAATCATCTGAATTGCATGTCATCCTGATGCATGGAGATTTTGTTCCTCAAAAATATAAAAAGTAACAATCTTCTCAATATCCCGTCTTCTAGGGGTGTATGGATATCTATCTAATAATAATTCACAGAACATACTCATGTATAATTGAGAGAATATACCCCAGAAATTATCGTCTCAACACCATCTCATAATGGTCTATCTCTTCAGTATGTGGCTTTCTATAGTGAGCACCTTCTCAACAACTAATGTTCACAACTATCCCCTTATTCTTAATATCTACATAGTTCTCCATGCACAATGAATTCTCAAATCCACCTCAACATAGTCATATCTATTTTACCATGATTCTAATGGTGCATCAGACATCATTTTATTACCACGTGATTCAAAAAGTGATGGTAAACACTGTATGAACCCCGATATTCATATGAGTTATAATCCTTTTTGATTTTGGAATAAAATTTTAATAATGATAAACTTTAAATACCTTTTATGTTCATGGGGGTATATAATGTTTCTAAGGATTATTTTGAGCCTTAAACCATAAATTTGGGATAAAATAGGATTATCGCATGGTTAATAGAAAACGTTTTGGGCAAACTACATTGTTACTTACAATTATGTGAGGTTATAATATGGAGTCTTAATGGATGCACCTTCAGAAAAATCAGTGTCATATGGGGAACACAACTATGCAGAAACTGAAATGTTTTTGATAAAGTATTTTTTTCATAGTTTTCATATGGTTATTCAAACCATGCGCACTAATAGTGTGATGTCTCGTTCCTACAGTAAAGGGTTCATGGTTGGTGCATGGTTAAACTAACCGTGCTAGAATAATATGTGACCTTTTTTTGTGAAATAAGAAATAAATGATTATTAAATCTTATAATTCAATCCTACTTTTCTCCCTTCTCTTATGTTGTATATAATCATGCATGGTAGTGATATTTGAGGCCCTTTTTTAGATTTTTCTCTTATTCATTCGTTTGATATTAATGTCATGTTCTGTTGGAATTCCCGTATCTTCCCGGGTGAGTACTCAATTACATTATTTTTATTCCACATTCTTGATGGTATCGGTTTCACTATTTTGGTGAATTCTAATTTTCTAATTTTTATGTTCTTTATATAATCTTATTTTTATTATGATCTAAGATGAATCAAAAGCTAAAACTAGATGACAACTCGACTAACAACCTACTGTAGCTAGTCTATAATTTTCCTATTTGGTTTGGTTCTATATAAAACTAGTTTAATTATTCCTCCCACCATACTTTCTAGAGAAACCCCAAAATTTAATTGAAGAATTTAATTTAACAACATGGAACCTGATTTGTAGAACAATAGCATCATTTAATGATTTTATAGGTTGTTACACCGACCATGGTCACACTTGGGGTAGGCCTTATAAATGCATTCAGTGTGACCTTTTTTGAAAAACCAAATAGACATGTTTTTTATCTTTCCTAGTTTAAGGATTCGCAGTGAAAATTAAATGGAATTAAATTTCATGAGTAAGATATGTTCTACCTCTTTTCCACGGGGCGCTTGATGTTGAACTTTTTAAATACTAATTGTGAAATTTTAGTATGAGTAGGTATACTCATTGTTCACGTTTGAATGTAAATTTTAGAATGAGTGGGTGTGATATTTTTTTGAATTGAATTTGAATTGATAAATGAAGTGGATGTATTTGAAATGTTCGTGTTTGAATTTATTGGTTTAACATGGGCCATATTTCATTTAGATATCATGGTCACCTCGTCGATTAATGTTGTTTTTCGGTGGAAGATTCCTTGGACCTATATAAAACGTGGATCTTGATTCTCTATGATTCCATGGGAATTTAAATCCCATGAATTATGATTGTTGGAATCCCTCTATACATGCTCAGTTGAGATGATCCTAAGATTCCACTAGTTTCATTACCGAGTCTCCATTGAGATATTCTACAGACGTGATGATGAATCCAGTGTCTTGAACACCTTGGATATGACCCTTCATGGTTTGAAACATCTGATTATATAGTAAGACCATGGTAAACATGTCATTATAAGTTAAATATCTCATCTATGGATTCCCTAACACTGGTAGTTATACAGAACGACCAAGGATGTCATGTTATGTCTATATTTACGTTAAGTACGTGGTGGTTACAACTGTTTTATTGCTTACAAGTCATAGGATATTGACACTAGTTTTTTTCATGGATACATATATGGATATAAAATATCACTTTCCTTTTTCACATATATCCCATGGGTAACATAATTTAATACTACATTCCTTCTTTACATTCACACCTATTAGCTTATATTTTACAGCCTAGATTATTAAAGATCATTGTGTATTAACATAATGGGGTTTTATCTCACAACTGCTATGGGCCATTTTTGCGTACCCAAATAGACTATTTTGGATATAGGTAGGTATTTGAGAAAGCATGGATTGTTTGGTTCATTACATTGTGACATGCCTTGGAGAAGGGTAGAATGAGATTGAGTTGAGCGTCATGATGTTACTTAGATCTAGTGTTTTTTTAGTATATATATATATATACTGTATTGTACTATTGTGTACCTATTTTGTAAATTTAGTAGAGACGTTGATGAACATCATTATATGAGATTAATCATATATTTAATTATTTATTCCATCTATTTTTCTGTTGACATCTTACTATACTACTTCCTAAATTGAATTTTTAACTTCTAAGACTAGGTTGCACTCATATAAGATGGAATGGTCTCCCCATAGACAAACTCTAGGCCCTCACATTAATTTAAAATCCTATAGAATTTTTGAAGATGCCCTTGAGGACATGTGTCCAACCGATCATGGGAAACTATTTAGTGGAATACAGCCTAGGATGTGACAAAGTTGTATCAAAGGTTTCTTTGAATGGTTTATTATTTATAAAAAATATACATATATTGGATGGTAATGAAATTTTGTATGAGCTATTCTAGTTCCTATCTAACCCATGCATAGGATAAAGAAAATTCCATTGAATGCAATTGTTGTTTTCCAGATTTTTTCTAATAAAATTAATTTGATTCCAACATTTAGTGATGAACATGGATAGAAAAGTTATTATTTATATGATCATGGGTTCTATTTTGTTTCAACATAATTAGTTTAGGGTATTCCATATCATTCGTCATTTTAAACAAATTTTATAAATAAAATTCTATGAATTATGCCTTTCTATATAGATAACATTGCCTATTTTCATTATGTTAGCGATAATTGTTGTGATGGATATATATATTTTCATTATACAATGGTTTGCAGTGGATTGGAAAACATGGTTGGTAATAATAGTTCCTACCATAACCATTGTATTGTTTTCTTAATTTTGATATAGTAGGCACCCTGAGTAGCCAATAATGACATTTTGATTCATGTACCATAACTATCATGGACATGAACATGCTGGGATGTGGATAAAGTGGGAATCATATTCCCATTAATGAGGAGTATGGGACCTTATGGATTGGAAAGTGTAATACTATTTGGTTCAACCATTTAAATTTAATTTTTAAATGATATAAATATTAAATGGCAAATTGAACTTGTGAAGAAATACAAAACCATGGAACAACATTTTAGTGGGTAGAAGGAACAAACTATGGTGATTTTTTCGGCTATTTATTTTTAATGTATTGGTTTTAGGATAAGTAAGTGTGTTATGAATAGTTAATTTGATGTTTCTTACTAATCATAATCTTTTGATATATATAGTTTGATATCAATTCATTCTGAGTAGTGTGTAGAAATTGAGGAGTAATTTTAACATGATGTCCTACAATCATTTACTAGGATGGAGGTAATGACTTTTCTGTGGAGAGGGGGGCATGGGATACCACCACATCCTACATTAGATAAATATATGAAACAAACGATTTTTATATGCATGGTTTTTGATGCACTTTTTAAGGGACTATATCTCATAATTAAGACATTTCATGGAGCACTATAGCCTACCTTGTCCAGGGTTATGCTGGTGTGCGTCTTCCAACTATAGCATCCACCCACATATTTGGGGGATGGAGGTCCACCATCTTCTGAGATATTCATTGATACTAATCTATAAATACTAGAGAATCAAGATACACATCCTATGTGGAGGGTGAATGTCTCAAATTACATGCTTTGAGGAGCATCAAATCACTGGTGGGATGTTGTTAATGAGGATGATGTGTTATGTGATATTGTCAGGAAGGATCTCAAAACTAGAGTACATTACTAATTGTTCATTATGAAATGGAGGGAGGAATGGGCCAGTGATTTCATGTGTTTGGAGTTGGGTGTGATGATTGTTATGCAGGACACACCAAACATTACAGAGATGTAGAATTTTCATTGACATATATTGATGATGAGTCATCATGGGGGGATATGCTTCATGGAAAGTCGTTGACATATTGATTGATCTTAGGTATACATCTTAATATTGACCACTATTATAGAGATGGTAAATCTCTCTATAATTATAAAGTGGAATGAGAGAAAATATAGGGTGTATAGTAGAATAGTGAAGTATCTCATCCCAGTGTTTTAGTGTATTTTGGACGTATGATTCACTATGAAGCTTCTCGTGAGATGAATACTAGTCATGATATGAGTACTAGTTTCATAGTATTATTTCATCAGTATGGAATATGGGGACAGAAGTGGAATCAGTGTGATCGTGACCCTGTCGATTTCCAAGCATGTTGTAGGAAAGGTCATGTGTAACATTTATACAGGTTCTTCCTTCTAATTGTTAGTGAAATGAATTTAGATTCGACACCATGTTCGTTAATGAGATTTATAGCTCCACATCGTGTAGGGAACTATATTAGTATATTTTGATCAAGCTATGTGGGTGGTGGTTGTGTTTATGGAATCCAGTCACCAAGGGTACGGAGATAATAGTGTGGTCCTACTCACGAAAGTGAGGTTGTGTCATAGGGACAAGGTTCGGGCTAGATCAATTCTATACATCCTTTCCCTGAGGAGCAGGGTTCCATAAAAAATACACTGAGATGTATTATTCTAGAAGCATATATGTTTTTATCTCTCTCTTTGGTACTACTGAATCCCATAAATTCATATCATTACATGGGCTGGAATGTCTTGGAATTGAGATTAATTTTTATGAGGGTATTATGATGATTGAAAATCTATTGGGGATCGTAACATTGGATTTAAGTATGTGAAGGGAGTTCCCCAAGTGGTTGGTCGGTGTCACATCTTCTAGAATATATTTATTCCCAAGATGATCATGTTCAATTTCATAATCATAATATATTTGATAGTGGATTTAGAATAATACATTGACATTTATCACTAGAGGGTGACTTTTAAAAATCTAATGGCTGCATATTATACCAAAAAGAGTGAATGTGATTTCCACATTATCCCAGATTGACAGATACACTATGGGCTAGAGGGGGGACCTCCCAGATCTATAGTTGGTATCTGGATGTCTAGGGAGCGCATCAGTCGAACATCCCACTAGTGGATTATTATTTTATGGATGTGTACCCTGACCGATTTTACAATCTACCTCCAAAGATATATGGTGAGTTCTCCATCTAGACACTTCCATGATATGCACTTGTATCTATTACTTATAACAGGATGCCTAAGATGGAGTTTCAGGATCTCATGAGGTATCTAGTAGATTTTAATAACAAGGCATTAATCTGACCCATTATATCTCAAATGTGATCTCATATCTCAGTTATAAAAAAGGATAATAGTACCATTAGATTTTGAATGGAATATTTTAAATTGAACTAGCTAATGGTTATGAACTGATATCCCTTACCATGGAATGATTAAATATTTTTTCATCTTAGAGGACCTTGGGTGTTCTCAAAAATTAATTTGGTTCCAGATATCACCATCTATGTATCCAACTAGGAGACACATCTTTTACAAATTTTTGTAAGAGTTATTGTATATATGAGTTTCTAGTTATGTGGTTTTGTCACATAAAGGTGAAATGAATTTCTATTGCTGCTAATGAACCATGTGTCCCATCCTGTTCAGGATTCATTGATAGTGGTTTTTATGGATGATATTTCATTGATTTATAAAAATCCAAAAAACCATTACAAACATCTTGAGATTGTTTTGGATACATTGATTGAGAAGAAAATTATATGTCAATATCACAAAATGAAACTTTTTGATGGATCTATTTCAATTCTATGGTCACATTATCTCAGATAATGGAGTATCAATAGTTCCTGAGAAGGTGAGTGTTATAATATCCTGGGATCATCCCATGAAATTCTATGAAATAATTTTTCTCGTGGGGACAGGTTAATATTACATATGTATTATCTAAGACTTCTCACTCATATAAGCACTTATGATAGGCTTTAATATGATGGGTGTGATTTTTTATGGTCATATACCTATGATACTTACATTTATTAGATGAAATGGATATTAAATTAATCATTATTCCTAATTCGTATAGATAATTTAATAATATACATTGTGTGATTTGAAATTTTAGAAAGTAATTCATGGATAATTTTTTATATGGTGAGTCAGAGTCATGGCCTATTGGTCTTGGATGTTAAGGACACATGACATTAACTACCCTAAACATGATCTAAAGTGATCTACAATTGGTCATGCATTTTGATATCGGATATACTATTTACTAGAAGAGGTTTCTTGGTGTACATGGACCACAAAATCATCAAGTACATTTATAACCATTGTGATCTGAATTTGTTGAAATGAAGTTGGCTGGAGTACCTACAATATCTTAATTTTGGGATTTCCTACACCCATGTTCAAAAAAATATAGGATGATTCAAAAAGTAGGATGAATTATATATAGGTAATTAAATAGGCTAGTAGAGAATGGATCCTTGTTGATTTGTTCTCTAAAATTCACATGGGATGTATGAATGTCAGGGTATAAAATTATTTTATCTTAAGTTGTGGACTCTACCCTATTGGATAGAGTAAGGATGAGGAACCTATCAGATTATTAGATACTGGTTTGAAAAAAGTTTGTGGAAGGAGTTGAGCCTATTTCTTATTTGACTGTATTAAAGGATGAAGTTATTCATATCCATGGTCATGTATAGGGTTCAAAGTTCGTACATATGGTGTTATTACGGGAGTTTCATGAATACCTTTGGGTAGTACATCCCCATGTCAGCATGATGTACCTTGACTTATTCCATTAGTATTGGTGTTCGGTATGATGAGAGATGTCGATAGTTCTATTTTTTGGTGTTACACCTATCTATAGGTGATGCCAGAAATATCAATGACTATGAAAACACCTGCCATACCATTTCAGCGGTTATATATTACTAGGAATAAATAATATGATGTCGAGATGGATTTCTTGATAGGATTACTGAGGGCTCCTTGCGGTGGATTTGTTGTGTGGGATGTTATTTGGAATAAAATTTTTGTTACATATTTCCTACCAAACATGGAGACCTTCCATGGGTATGATATTGTAATGTAGTGTATCCATGAGATAGTATGATTTCATAGGGACCCACCCACTATCATTTTAGATAGGGAATTCGAGTTTATTTCTCATTTATATAAGATTTTATAGAGGGAAATTGATACCCATGATCTTCATATCATATCATACCACCCATAGATTTATGTTTAGTTAGAGTATATGATTCAGGTTCTGGATTACATATTGCGTGATTGAAACATAAATATTGGGGGATCTTGGGAGAGTCATGTACCTCTTGTCTACTTTTATAAAAAAATATTATCATTTGACTCTAAAGATGAAAATATATGAGGCATTTTATGGTAGGCCATATAGATCACCTCTATGTTGGTTAGAGGAAGGAGATGAAAGTTTACTAGGACCACATATTGTGAATGTGACTTATGAGCAGGTCCGGTTGATTTAGAAGTGGATGTCTACTAAACACTTTCAATTGAAATCATGCACTTCTCACTAAAGCCAACCTCTATAGTCTGAGGTAATGTATTAAGTATTTTTATGTGTATAATTGAGGCCAGGACACAAATTGTTTAAAAGATATTGTAAACAGTTTCCATGACATGTCATCCCATTCGATATTATCGAATGAGTCAGTCTAGTAGCCTATCAGTTGTGGTGATCTTAGAGGTGCAAATCCTTCCATGGAATATTCCATTTCTCTCAGTAGTGTCATTATCATATGTACATATATCATGATTTTCAGACCAAAGACGATGAGGAATAGGTGGATACATCATTTAAGTAGCATCTAATATATATCATTAAAAGGATAATGTAGGTTCTCTGAGGCAGGTCAATTCCTCTAGTATAAGTGATATGGTAGCATGGCCATTAACAAGAGGAGAATTGGGAGTAGGGGGTCAACATATGTTTTATGTGTCCATGGTTATTCTCATATAATTCTTGAACACCCTTGAGAGGTAAATTCAGTGATGAATTTCTTTAAGGGGGAGATTGTATGAACACGGATTTTTATTAGAGGATAAAATATATTTTTATTTAAATTATTAGATACAACCAAATGTGAATACCCTTTTTGTTCATGGATGTATCTGAGGAGTTTAAAACATTCTTGGAGTCTAGAACTGAATATTTGGGGTGAAACATGGTGTATATTCTAACCATGTTAAGAAAAACATTGGATTCATATGGGCATCATGGTTCAAAACACCATGTTATTTTCATTGCATGGATATGAAACAATTATAGAGGTTTGGACAAAATATTTTTCACAATTTTTTCATGGATGTCAATATTTTTCAACATACATAGTTATGTGATCCTTCCAATATCAAATTTATCATTGTTGGCACACAATTTGGGAAAACATGGGCCCACACCAGGTCACCATGTACTTTTTTTCAAATTACAAAAAATAAGTTATTTAATATTAAAACTCAATCCTAAATTTCTCACTCCTCAAATTTTGGACATCAACATGCTAGCGAGATATTCTTTAAGACATTGGGTCAATTTTGATCATGCTTATACATTAGATATTATAATTTAGGGTCGTCAGTCTCTTGGGATATAATTCATTGATTACTAAATTAATTTTATGTCGTTTTGCATTCTTCTAAATTTCAACTACACTATTTATGTGAAATCTAAATTGAACTATTTTATATTTAGTCTATTATTATTAACATTTCCAATTCTCCGTGTCAAATCAAATTTAGATACTAGATTATAACTCTTCTATTTAAATATTTTAGGTGGTCTATGCTCTTCATTTTTGGTTGGGAGAATTATTAAGCTAGTTTCCATAGTACCTCCCTCCAAACAGTATTTAGGATCCCCAATATTAAATTGATCAATTGAATTAAATATAAAAGAAAATTTTACAGATACACTTTAGCCTCTTTTAGTGATGTCAAAGGTTATTTCCCCACCCAATTTCACTCATGGGGTGTTCTTTATAGCTTCCTTGAGTCCCACTTTTTTTTGAACCACTTAATGTATGTGATTTATAGATAACTAGTTAGAAGAATCCAAATGAAAATTAAATGGAATTAAATCGCTTGATTATGATATTTTCTACAATCTATTACAAGTGGTGAGTGGTGTTGAATCATTTAAATAATAATTTTGATATGTTAATATGATTTGGTATACTCATTGGTTTCTTTATAATGTAAACAATTGAATGACTCGATGTAATCATTATTTGAATTGACATGTATTGAGGAATGTAATGGATGTATATGAAAATGGAGTGGGTGATGTGGTTGGTATACTAGGTGCCATCACTATATTTAGATTACCAGTCACATCACCAATAGATATTGTTTTGTGTTAAAATATTTTTTGAACCATTATTCTCCATGGATCTTGATTCCGTAAGAGATAATGGTAATATTTACCCCTTTGATATGGCTTATTTGAATCACATTTTAAAGGCTGAGTTGAAAAGATCCTTGGACTCAACCAGGGTTGTTACTGAGATTCCATCGAGATGAACTTATGACAACATGATAATACCTTGGTCTTTAACACAATATATTTGGACCATCATGGTATTAAACTTCTCATTATATGAAATATCTGTGGTGAATGTGATATGATTTTTCATTCATCTCAGTCATGGGTTCTCTAATACTTCTATTTATATTAAAATGTAATTTTTTACTTTTTTTCTAGAAGTATGATGAGTTCATGGTGGTCAATATTTTTTACTACTACCTTGAGAAACTAGAATGACCATTTTTTATAGAGAGCCATGTGTGGATATACAATATCACATTCATTGATTCATATATTCCATAGGTACCATACATTCATAATTATTTTGTACAATATTTTCATGCTTCGTATCATATACGGAACAACATAATATTATTATAGATGATTGGGTTGTTAACTATAGAGATCATATCTCACATCCTATTCGATCCATCGTTCGGTACAGAGAAAGAATATTTTGATGCACGTAGGGACAACAACAAGTATATATAGTTTTATTCATGACATTACAACATTCATAAGAGTGGAGAAACATTTCACTGAGTTGAGGATCATGATTCTATCCAGATATATTGTTTTTTTTTATCATCAATATTTTGATATATGTATTGTATTGTAGTAATATATAAATATTTTGGATACATTTTAAAGACACAAATCAACAAATTTATATGAGATTACGTTGTTAATTATTTATTAAATTCATCCATTTTTTGTTATGTTGTTGTTATAATTCATTCTTTATTTGTTGTCTGGCTGTTATTCTTGATGCACACTTTGTTAATAATTAATACTCTCAACACATACACACCCTCGGTCCTCACTATTAGTCGGAATATTTTGGCACTTGGGAAGATGATATTGAGTCCACATGGCCAACGATTCTTAGGTTACCTTTAAGAAGAATCAAGGTAATGGAAGTTTAAAACTCTATCTCTTGTCCCATGGTTCATTACTTCGACCTATCAATCTAGTTTCCTCAATCAAGATAACCATGACTTCTAAAAATATTAAAAAATATCATCCCATAATTCATAGGCCACTACCTTAGCATGAAAAACTTTTTAACTCCTTCCTACTGATGAATACCAAAACAATGCTATGTTCCAAGAGCATCACGTTCCCATAGAACCATAAGAGTCATATAATAATTTAATTAATTAAAATTTTAAAACTATTCTAACCTACCTTATTGGTAAATATCATGTTACCTAATATAGAATATTTAAATAGTAATGGTTATACCGAATGACATCCCATAATAACATGAAATTAAATTTAGATTATATCATTTAATTATTCATGTATTATATCAGATAATATAACATATTAATTTATGAATTCACCACATAACACTTGTAAAAATTAGGGAGAAATCAAGGAACTGTATACTTATGACACATATGGGATAATTGTAAAATATCATCATCTTTCTCAATCTGAGATAAGTGAAATTAGGCATTTAGAAAAGCCACCTGAATTATGTTTAATTGCTCAAAAAAATTAATAATTCCATATAGAGAGATAAAAAATAAATAGAATAAATATGATTTAATGATTTACAAAAAGGAATCCATATCCACCAACATAGAATAATTCATAACTCAAACTTTTCATGGAGTAAAAATCCTAAGAAGATGTCAAATTAGGAGATTCTTACTGTTAGAGGATGATAAAATATGAATGGGAGGAAAAGGAAGATAGATACACTAAAATGACAAGGGTTAGGTAATTTACCACTTATTAATAGGTTCATGGATAACTCACAGGGTTTGGTTATTTTTACACAATTCTAGATCCCCTCTTTACAAGAGGTCACCCCACTATAATAGTACATGCTGTTTGTCTACATAGTTTGGCAGAACATGCACCGATATTTTCCACATACTGCATATGTGTCCATAGGTTTGTAATCAATGATTCACACATTGATAAAACTTCTATAGCCTATGTCATAAATGACACCCATTAAATAATTCATCTCATCAGACCACCAATTCATACATGGTCTATATAATAATATTATTAAAACTCCTATCTCATCATATTACCAATGATCCTTAAAAAATTCTATTCCCAATGTAATCCCACATTACACACACACACAAACACACACATATATATTTATATATGAATTCCCATCATACTCTCAATTCCTACACACCTCATACACACATATATCTCATTGGGTGACCATATAATAACTAGTGCACGGTTAGTCAAACAACCACACATGAACCTCATATACCAAAACATGGAGAAGCCAAAAAAGGGAAATAAATTAACATCGCATGATCAAGGAATACCTCTAACAATCTAAGTATCACAAAACGTCTATGATCCTCCTAGTTAAATATTTTGATCTTAGATTGATTCCCAAATACTAAAGGCATAACCCCTTATAGAGTATTAGAATATACTATCCACAGACCAATTTTCTCAGACTGTCTCTCCCTTCCATAACCTCTGCTTGTATTAGACTCATGTCAATGGGCTAATAGTGCCACTCTTAGTTCTAACTCAGATTTTTCTGTCTAACTAATTTATAGGATACTAGATATCTCAAAATAAATCTTGAAAAACCTCTCTATAAACCCCATCTGACAACATGTGCGGCACTCCTATGGAATCTTCTCACATTGATTCCAAAAAATCCATTCCTACATATAAGAGAAGAAAACCTCCATGAACCACACATATGTTCACTATATGTGTCATTTTCCTTAGTCCTCTATTGGGACTCATAATGATATCACATTTAGATACCTAAATCATCGATTCTATGCATTCCTAAAACCATCAACCTACAATATTTTGACTAGAATTTTATGTTCCCCTAGGGTATTAGGATTTTATTAACTGATACTGAGAGTGATGTCTATCTAATGATATTAAACTTAAATCTAATGGTGTTTTGTGATCCATACTCAAGTCACTTCACCCTAGTGATATCATATGTCACAATGAAGTGCAATTTTCTAAATTTTCTAAATAATATATAATAAATGTATCTCCAAACTATATATTCTTGAACTCACGGGCTCGATCTACACTCAACGTCTTAAAGAAAATTTTCATAATTAACATAGACTAATAATAATTCCATTCCAGTCCATCATTTATTCCTTCATCAACCTATATATCCCTCAAAAACGTTTATATAAAACTTATCATTTATGTTTCCAGCTTCAGCCTCCACCTAGGGGTGTCTTGAGTTGGCCAAAAAATATTCTAGACCACATCGATTAAGTTCTACACATCCTATGGCACACCATCACCCTGAAATAATGGTACATTCTACGAATGGAACTCATGGGGAAAATATTACATAAATAGGTAATCTCTCTAAGCTCGTTGATCCATACCTTGTATGACATGCACCAAGATTTCCATAAGCTGCTGGTATAGCCATTTCTCTAAATCATCCATCAACTATGGTTATCCCTCGGATACAAGATCATTTACCCATGGATCTTTATCATTCGAACCCTTAGGGGCATATTACTAACTCTTAGGTGCCTTATCATGTGCATGATCACACTCCACCATATCTTGACCCTCCTAAGACATCGCTAGAGTCAGTATAAGTGGAATAATGTTGAAGAATAAACAAAATGGTCAAAAAATAATAAAAATCAAATATATATCACATATGGGGAATTCATAAATAGGAATTGTATATCACAAACCATATAATCCCTAATAACTCCCTTCTCAAATTACATTCGACCTCACGACCCCACACCTACCCATATGAATGTCTGGAATCACATAACATCCAACCTCATAGACCCTTTCATGCCTATATTAGATTAAATAATCACTTTTTATTTTTATTTGATATCATCATTTTTTTTGTTATTTGAGTATAATTCCACCTAATTTCTGTACAAGAAAATATTTTATAGGTTTTACTTAACACCTTAAATAGGTATAAGACTTTTATTACTCATTCATACCCTTAACAGATCAATGAAAATGCTTTCAATATATGTAAATAATCACACATATATCCTCTAAAGAACCACATACATGTGAATGATTAATATAATTCTATAAAAAATTATATTTAGTAAAACATAGTTTAGCTTCAGTATAGGAACATTAAACAACCAACCACCTCTCATCACATTTCACATTCCTAATGAAAATCACAATTAAAGAAAACATCATATGAGACTAAGTGCTAACCATAATTTATAAACAACACTCCCTTTCTTGATTGTTCAAATTTTTATATAACTTAATCCAATAAAATCACCCTACATGATCAACATTATTTGGAAATCAATCAACATTAAAAGATATAAATAAAATACCAATTTTCCACCATTAGAAAATTCGTCTATCCCACATGCATGAGGAATTAAGAACCTAAACATGACCATTTTACCCAGATCCATATATATTTATGTCTATGGTCTACCTTCGCTCAAATAGTATGAGAAAAATGGAAATGAAACATCTCTGATACCATTTTTAGTGCCCCAACTCAATTTTCCAATTAATCTATGAAACATGTTAGTTAGTCGATAGGCCTCAGGTTTACCTCCATATATAAAAAAGGATTTTGACATGCAGTGAGTATTTGGTTTAGTGATAGTGGGGAGACTATACCCTTTGGTGGTGAAAAATTAAAGACCCATATATTTATAAATGAATGGAAAAATGAATATAACTATATAATAAGTATTAAAATAAGATGAAGTATAAAATATTTTCTGGTAATAATTAGACAGAAGGAATGATATCAATTTTAGATAATAAAAAATTCTATTAAAATTCATAATAAATTGAAAATCAAGGTCACCCATGTATGGAAACGTAGGGAAATATATATAAAATTCAAAAATAATGATCATATTGATGGATATGGAACTCTTGGTCCTCTACCATTCATCCCATGTAATGGGGTATAACCCGACCACTAGGTTCTCACTCCCAAGAGTGTTTCCGTACCAGATATCAGATCCATAAAGTCTACACATTTCCTGATGGGATCATTTATGGTGTCATTATGAATATTGTATGATACCACCAATGTGTTTCTGTATTACATCCAAAATAATATATATTAAGCAATATATAATTTAAAGTGTACTGAAAAACATATCAAAATTAACCATCATTACTTGGGATCAATAGTAACAAGTTAGTGTTTACCTACTTCATAATATAATGATAAATCTCTATATTAATGCACTACATTATATATTTTAAAATTAATATATTTTTGAAAATATATATTTTCTACAATGAGGACCCATGTCTTTATACATAGGAATCCCATAAAGAATATCAAACAAGTTAAACACATATGGTCCACCAATAAACATGTCACCTACCTCTCCATGTAATCTAATACATCATATATCATATCTCAGGAATGTATTACCATCCTATTAACATACATAAAAAATAAGTATGAGTTCCTACATTCAACCTTTCAAACAATCACCATCATCTATTTAGATCGGCGTCCTAATAGAGGATGATATCTTTCATCCAACAACTAATAAATCATTATCTTCTCAATAGAACTATGTCCCAAGGCATGGAGATATACTTCCACCTATAATCCTAACCCATTAGCCTCATTTATAATAGAGAACCTCATCCCCCAAATTGATGGTAATAAAAAAATAGTTGATTTTCTTCCTCCATCAAAAATGGATTTCTATGGTTAAAAATTCGTCCATAACTAATCGTCAGTACCATCTGAAATTATTTAATAACTATTGAGTCATCCATCCACTATGAGTAGTCAAAAAAACATTAATATAGTTTGGTATGTGTGCACAGATCTTAAATGGTATTTCGACCAACAATGTTGAGCAAATCCACCAAAAATACACAAGTCACACCATCCACCACATCGTTCCCCTATAACCATGTCACCAAAATCCCAATGGTCAATATATTCTCAAGTCATGCGGCCCATGAAATCAAAATGAAGACCTCATCACCTCAATGGCGATTCCCATGATGCCTTATCATAGTGATCAACATCACCTATGTTTCTTGGGCCATGTCCAAAAACTAATAACCAAATTGCCTCAGTCTCAGTGATCTATACCACTAAAATGACTTTCGTTATACCCATCACATTACTAGGTAACCATTGACATCATATAAAAAATCAACTAATTAAAATTTCACTAGCTTACTAACCTTCTAAACAGGTCAAAATCCCCTAAACTAGAGTATCATATATAAATATCCAAGGGTATACCCAACCATGTCATACAACAATATGTAATCAATATAAAGGAAATCATTCATTTATTAAGGGTTCACTTGGACATTACAATATCTTTATTTAATAAATCATCCAATAAAAGCCATTCTGTTATGGATATGTTCTAGTGACATGTAAAATTATAATTTTAGGATCTCTCTAGTTAAATATTGACATCTAGCGTAAGCCAAAATAAGATAAATTTTAGGTTTAGACAAATACCGTGGAAATAGAGAAAATTGTGATCTCATTGATTTATCATAATGTATGGATATACAAACAAGAAGAAGAATTAAGGGGGCTGAAGTCCTGATCCATGTGAATCTAAATCCTTTGACTGATGTTGTTTCAGATATTGGATGGATGAAGGAGGATAAATCATAGAAAGAGGGAAAGGACTACCCCCTACTATTGGAGGTTGCGAACGTGTGAGTCTGTGGAAGAAAAGAGATATCATATCAATTTATAATGGAATAAATGAAATTTCCCCCTTTAAAGGTGAATGGTTAAATATTATAGTTTGGATAAATGTGGACTAACCATGCACACACTCTGGCCAATGGTTTTCCCCTTTAAAATAGGTTACATTTTTTCCACTTGGTTTGTCCATGTTGTAATTACCCGAACCCATCATTCCAAAGCAGATGCATTATTTTATTTCATTTCCATGTTTACAAGGAATCGAATAATAATGGACTGAACCATTTATTAGTTTTGTAAAAATAGATTATATACATGAATGTTGTATTAATGATTAATCAATAATACTAAATAATTTATATGATAATAACAATATTATCAATTATAGTTTTCTATTCATTTCATTCATTGAATACGTCTTATATTCCTGATGAAATGAAACAAAAAATAATGTTCTAAAATTCTCAGTAATAGAAAGCATACAATGATAGCTATGTATAAATATGGTATAAACAATATGGAATGGTAAATAAATGAATGACAAGAAATTTAAATAATCACATTAGATATGAAAAATTATTGATTTATGTTTTATTAGTTTAATATCACAAAGAATAAAATTTATTAATCTCACAATGATGGAATAAAAAACAGTGGACATTTGAAACAAATTGTTGAGGACTCTCCAAAGACAAATTAAGATAAATTGTTAAGAGCATGACCAAATCCATATCTGAAAATAAATGGGTAAAGACTTAGTTAAATCCTTATATTCTTTTTCTTATGATACATTCTGAGGCATTGAGGGGCTATATCAGTATCTTCTCCTCACTTACTATGTCTAATGAATTCCTTACATGAGTAAACAATATAACCGAATCATTATGTCATAATAAAAATTGACCATAAACCATTCAATCATATAAGGAATATGTAATCATAAAATATAATCCTCAAAGAAGTAAAATAATCAACAATTGATGCTAACATAGATTAAAAAACTATAAAAAACATCACTAAAATTTTATTGGGAAAAACTCTGACTAAACCCATATGAAAAAAACACATTCTTATAAAAAATATCTTTTTAAGTCCATTTTCAATAAAAATATTCTCAAAAGGATAAATATGGTTCTCCATTTAAGGAAAAAAGATATTTTGATAATGAATATAAAAATAAAATAATTTTTATGGTAGCAGAAATTTCATTATCTCTATATATGTTATGAATAGAACATTTCTCTTATTGTTTGTGAATACATTCCATATAAACCATGTAAAAATATTTTTTTTTCTAAATCTATTGAATAAAATTAAAAATATTATTAAAATTTACATCCTAATTGTTTTATTTAATTATATATATATATATATAATAACAAAGGGAATATTAATTTAGAGAAAATAATTTGATAATTAAACCATTTGTTGTTCATCGTGTCCCATTAAAATTTCAACATTTAAATCAAATTCCCCATGAGTGAATAAAATTTAAAAAACATTAAATAAATTAATAATAAATAAATTAATTTCATGATCAATAAAATGGGAGGTATATAAGCCTTACAAAATATGGAGGGTTTATAAAATTAGACTATACCTCCAAGAATGGAGACTGTGATGATGTTACAAACCTTACGATTTCATAGGATGGATAAGTCATGGAATATGGGTTTTCCATAATCTAAATAATGTATCAGTATATATATTATAGTGTATCAAATACATTAGTAATGAAACGACACATGAATTTGAAGTAGATGATGAATTGAACATGAATTAGTTTGTATAACATTGACCACTACATGGGTGGACTTCCTGATGATCTATTCTAAGGGGATATAGAATTTGTCTTTTTGGAAGAAATTGACCTTTAAAACTAGTATTATAATACTTGGTGGAGAAATATGTATGTTTAGGTTGAGATAGAAAGATAAATGTTGTGTTTGGAATTGAGGGAAGAAGTTCCCTGTATAATTGAGGTGAGAAGCACTATAAGAAATCATGAATATATTAAAAATGTAATAATGTTATTATAGATCTAAAGACCTCCTCATTAATAATAAATGAATAGTGTATTCAATTATAGATCATTTTTTAATATTAAATAATTTCATAAAATTTTAATTCAATAAAATTTTATTATCATAAACTGGGATTATATTCATTTAATTTTAATCCCAAAACATCTTGAAAAATTCAAAATTAAAATATACTGTTTAAAAAAATTAAATATATACAATATATAATTAATTATACACATTAATTCATCTCAATTATATCAATATTAATACTATGAAAATAAATTATTCTATTTTTTCTATTAATTATATAAATAATTTTTAACAAGGAAGAAATATTGAATGTAGATATAAAATTTCTAAAAATTAAAATACATTTTATTAATTAAAATACTTTTACTAATATAATCAAATAAATTTATATTTGTTAACATCATGATTTTGTCCCTATGTGGGTACATAAATGATATTTTATACAAAGAGGGTTGCATTTTGTAACTATATTTCCATAGAATAATGTATAAGTTATTTTCATAGAAAAGTTTCTATTAATCAACTATAATTATATATGAAGGTTATAATTGTATAAAATTGTTGATATAATAATTTTTATAAAATTTTAGGTCACATTTTGGCCTGAATTTTTTTCCCTTAACCCATATTTAACCCCTTTAACTATTACTGGGACAACATGTGTTTTTTATGATTATGGGTTAATATAGATAAAATAGAGTGCCAAAATAACCATAAATGGGTCATTTATGTCATTTTAAAAACTATCTCATTATTTTTATGAATTATAGTTTTTATGAATATTTTATAAATTAATAAAGTATTATTTTTTTTAAATATCATTAATGTCAATTTTCAATCAAATCATTACATTGACTTTTAAAAAATAACAATACAAAAGATAAATTCAAATGAAATCCTTTAATTGATCATTAATATGTATTGGTCTTCTATAAAAATAAGTTATGACATTAATTATATAAAATTATATTTATTTTTATATTTTTAATATGGTTTATTTCAGTCTTCAAATAATGAAAAAATTTCTACATCAACATTCTGTCACCATATAATGTAATAATTTTATCAATAAAAGTTACAAATAAATCACCATGATTTATATAGTCATTTTTTCATCATAAAAACAATGTATATCTAACATATACCTTATATAACCACATATTGAAAATATTTCACTTGTTCAAAAAGAATGTTTTCCTAAATTGATTTTCCTTTGAATATAAAATTATAAAGGTTATATTTGATTCCAGAAGTACATATATCATCTCATAATTGATACTATAATTCTCATGTAATAAAATACTCAAAAATGTTATGTAAAAAATGTATTACGGTAATGTTATAATATTTATAATATTATTTTTATCATTAACTGTTGATTTACCTCTAACCGTGTTAATAATAAAACAATGATACAATTCATAATGCATAAAAAGAAACCTATTTACAAAATTGGTTAATTTTTAATAAAAAATTTTAATCTATTTTTAAAATTTATATACACATAAATTATAGAAATTAATCGAAAATAAACCAAATTAATGAATAAGAAAATGGGGTTTTAAAGGAAAACACTTCAAAAGATAGAAAAATTTTTATATCCAAATTCAATATAATCATTATTTAAATTACATTAATTAGATTAAAAAACTTAATATTTTTCTAATTATACTTTAATACCAATCAAAAATATAATCTGTAATTATAAATAAATAAGAAGAATATGATGTTTTTAATTAATATACATTATTTCATTCACTATTAATTAGAAAAATTATTCTTATCATAAAAATACCAGAAAATAGATAAAAGTAAATTTTTATTCTCATATTTCAAATAATTAGTTTTTTTTAAATATAATTTATAAAAGTTCCAAAAAATATATTTAATTCATGTGAACCATCAATAACCAATAAATGTAACATTTTATAGAATACATATTTTATTCATAAAAATGGCGTTCTTCTTATATAATGTATAAAAAACACATTGGATGAGTTTTAAACCTTGTATTGAATAATATATATATATAATATATTACAAAAAATTGATTGGTTTATTTTATACTCTTAAAGTGCACTTTTTCTATATTTAATACATTTTATAATAGCATTTGATTTATATTCAATCATTATTTATATTTATTTATAAATAATTTGTAAATAATAATTAAAATAGTATATTTTCATATGTTATTTATTCTGATTCATAACCACCAATGTAATGGATATTATTAAAATAATAACATTTAACAGAATATCATGGTTCACTAAAGATTAGTGTTGTGTCCCACATGAGCTATCAAATAGATTAAATTTTTAGATAGAAATTCTTTAAAATTGTTGGGTGTAACACTCTAAAATAATTAAATAATTTTTTTTCTAGGAATTTGTAATTATACTTAAAAATTCAATGGTTGATACATGAAAATTATTTTGGGGGAACCTCACATCAGAAATGGGGTTAATAATTCATCCTATTAATAAGTGGGAATGATAATTGAGAAGTTTTACAAAATATTAGTATTTTGAATAGGATAAAATTTCATGGGACGTGAAAACATGTGATTGGATGAGAAATATAACTATATAATTCAAATGGGGAGTGATAGGGAACATGACCATTTGAATGCTAGCCATAAAAAAACTGAAAATCTAATCATCTGTTAAAATAAAATTTAATTATTTGTAAATAAAGTGATCATATGATATTTTATTTCAAAATAATTTTATAAAATTTGAGGGATAACATTAATATCTATATAAAGTACTAAAGAAAATATAAATTATTTGTTTATATGAAAAATTTTCATTAATTGGTGTTTCTTTAATCTATTTTAACTTCATCCGTTGAACCAAGTTATTGATATTCAAGATGAATATTATTCCTGGATAATATTTGTTGAAATATCCATAATTCATTTCATAGACATTTAAATATTTACTAATACCGATAATTTTATAATATTTTATCCAATAAACCATACATTAACCTCAATAAATAATATATAATGTTCATATTAATCAATTCGAACCTCAATACTCATCCCAAATATATTTATCCAATTTCAATGACCCAAATGGTCACTCAATTTCCAAAATCAATATTGACAATAGATTCTCAAAAAAAAGTAATTTAGATATTATTTTCACACACTAAATATTTCAATACATTGATCACCTTAAATCCATAATTAAACATGAATTCTTCTTAATACATAAGGAATATGTGCTGCAGTGCAGTCCTTATATATCAAGAGATTTTTATAAGCACAACACCATTATTGGAATATATCTTCAATCCAAATACACAATAACTTTAAAAATTATACTTCATTCTTAAACTACTAACTACACTTCATCATATTATTCCTTAATAACTAATTCCTTTAATATTTTTTATTCTATTCATTATCATTAGTAAAAACATTATGTGTATAATCATGTTGATTCTAAACATTGACCAAAACCCCAAGATCAAAGTCAAAAACACTAATCATAGTGATGTAGTTATGAAGAATCATTTTTATGATATCAAAATCATGACACATTCTCAATTATTTAACCCTTAGATCTAATCTAGGTTATATATGGTATTACCGAATCTATTGGATGATGTTATATTCATAGAATAATCCTTAATTTTAGTCTTAGGGTTCTGTTTATATTCTATGTTTTCTTAAATGCAGTTTCCCATGATGTTTTCAAACTTACATTGATACCAACAATAACGCCCATACCCTAGAATCCTAGAGATATTGCATTATTGTATAATATTATAATAATTAAAGGAATAAAATCCTTAAATCACCAATGGTTTAATAGTTTTGGAAAACCATATTACATACATTAGTATTTTATAACAAATGGATACACTAATTACAAAATATTTTTATTGATAATAAATTTATTCACAATTATAATATCATTGAAAATATTTATTTATATACCTCATGGATTCATTATAAATGTTAAAAAGTAATTGTGCGCTCAAATTCTCAATAAGGGTTAGAATATAGTGGAAACAATGATTAAATGTGACATAATAATAAATAGGTGAATAACCAAAACACATGCCATTTAAATAACCAAAGGATCAAAGACACTTAACCATTTATATTGTATAAGTTCTATTATCATGATGAATGTAAATAACTAATTCTCATAATGATATAATTAATTATATAGGACGTTTGAGACATATCATCGAGGCCTGGGGAAATACATATAAAAATAAATCTTTAAGGCATCAAAAAAATTCATACAAGAAAATAAACTTGTAAGGCCCCATCTAAATCAATATTTTCTTTGACTCGTGATACTAACTGATGCATTGATGGGATATATTGGGATCAGCCCATAATTTACTACGTCTAAATGCATTCCTCACATGAATAAATAAGATAATGGAATCATTATATCTTTACAAAAAATGACCATAAATCATTTTCAAATGTAAGTGACAAGGTATAATAAAATAAAATCCTCAAAAAAGTATGATATTAAAAAAACGACACAGACACTGATTAATAAAATTAATTGGGATCACTGGTAAATGATTGAATAAAAACACCTGTTCATCCCATTTGAAAAAAGTAGGATAACTATATTGTTTTCATTGAAAACCCATTTTCTATACCCAGAAAGAGAAATATATTTTTTCATTTAAGGGAAAAAATATTGATAATGGTGAAGAAAATAAAATAATGTCTATGGAGTAGTAAAATTCATTATCATCATATGTGATAAGAATAGAACATTCCATTTATCATTTTTAATAACATTCCATATAAAAGAGGAAAAAATATTAGTTTTTAATATAATTTGAATGAAATTAAAATTAGAGATTAAATTTACATTATAATATATATATATATATTATCAGGAATATTGATATAGATAAAAATATTGGATAAATATGACTTTAATCATTAAATGTTTCCTATAGCACTATAAATATTTAATCCATAATCCCCATGATGGAATAATTTTTTTAAAAAAATTAAATAACATGATAATAAATTATTTAATGACATTATATGTTAAAGTGGTTTTATATACATCTCATTAAAGAATATGGCTCTATAACATCAAACAACTCCTCAATAAAAGGGGCTTGAGATGGTTTGTTATCATAGGATCCCTTTAGTCAAAAATAATTTAACATAATATATGATGTTGGTAATCATGTTATTTACTTGTATTAGAAAAGTATTAATAATTTTGATTTCATATATTAATTCTTATATTATTTTATCACTTGTTTGTTAATGACATCTCATTATTAACCTTGTTTTGGTTATTAACTTCTTCATTTTTCTCTGCCTACTATGTCATTAATATCTCAACTGGTTTGAATAGGATACAGATACAACATATAGAAAATGATATTAATGTTATAAAAATAATATTTATTCTAAAACAGAAATTTTCTAGTCATCCTGGAATATATATCATTGAAAATAAATCATATTCTATCGTATAGACTCTATGTCATAGTTACAAATGAGCGACAATATCATTCTCTTAATGGTGAAATAATAAGGATGTGTATGGTATATTAATTTTTATAAAATAAATATAATTACATAATTGTCATATATATTCATTTTTTCCATTCTTATATCAATCCATGTAATATGGTGATTATAATAGATTACACCATAGTGTGGAGATGGTACGTTTTACACATGCATGCACTATGTTTTCATTTTTCATTGGAAGGATATATAATGGAATATAGATATACCATATTTCTAATAACATATCATAATATATATATAATAATATATTTATCACTTTAGTATTGAATTAACACATTAATATGATGTATAATAAAAAATTTACTTGAATGACTCTATAAAACTATTACCTCTTCTGTGGTGGGTTTTCTTTAGATCTCTTATCGAGGGATCTAGAGATTATACTTTTGGAATAATATATCCAATAGAACATGGATAAATTTGTTTTTAGGATAATATTTATTGGTTTTATTGATATATAAGGATCAATTTTGTTTTAAGAAGTGAGGTAGGAGGTGTCCTTTAATGATTGTGGCGCGGGGCAATTTTATAAATCTTCAAAATTTTAAAAAATTATTAATCTATTTTAGATCAAAATAATGAATAATGGGATGAAAATATATATAAGGATAAATATTATTCGATATCATATCCACAATTTTATTATCTATCATTTTTTTTATTTAAAAAAAATAATAAAATATTAATTCAACACTATATCATTATTTTAAAATTTAATAATATTTATTAAATTTGAATTCCAATACAACTTGAAAAACTAAGAATATGAATATAATTATTAAATTTTTTTAAATATATACAATATATCTATAAAATTAATTATACACACTAATTCATCCTAAATATATCAAAATTATTACTTTTATAATAAATTATTTTAATTTTCTGTAAATTATCTAAATTATGTTCAAGCATGGAAGAAGAATTTAACAAAAGTATAGAATTTATGAAAAATAAAATAAATTCTTCTAATGAAACTAATTTTTATTATTATAATAATAAAATTTAATTTTCATTGATATCTTGATCTTTTCCATATGTGGACACATAAATGATTTTAAATACAAAGAGTGTAACATTTTTTAACTATCATAAAATTAAAATAATATATTTTTTTTCATGGAAATGTGTCATTTAATCAACTAAAATGAGATATTAATGATATAATACTTGAATATAATTCATATATTATTTTTTATACAAGTTTATGTCACAAGATTACCCTTATCGTTTGGCTTTATCAATTATTTAATTCTTGTAACTCTTATCTTGGTAACATGTGTTATTATTAAATTAGTGCTAAAATAGTAAATATAAAATTAAAAACAAACCATTAATGGTTCATTTATTACATTATAAAACTTATAAAAATCCTTTAAACTAATTTGATATTTTATTATATTTTATATCATTTAATACAATATTATTCATTTTAAAGAATTATTAATGATAGTTTTGAAACTACTAATTAGTTTTACATTTAAAATATATCAATACACAATATAACTTCTAAAAACACCTTAATTAATCCATAATATGTATTGGTAATATATATAAATCTTATGTGACATTAATTATATCAATCTATTTTTAATTTAATAATTATAATATCTTTTATTTGTTTCTTCATTAAATAATCAATTATTGCATCATCATTGTATCCCCATTTAAGGATATTATTCGATCAATAAAAAATATAAATAAACTACCATGATGTATATAAAATTTTTATCTTTATAAAAAATCTTATTCTAACATATCCCTTATATAACCCAATATTAAAAATATTATTCTTACTAAAAACAATAGTATGTGAAAATTGACATTCTATTGAATATAATATTATAAAACTAATATTCTCTTTCAAAGGGCCATAAATTAATTAATAGTGTTAAAATATTAATATTTAATAGTAAATTGTGGTTATTTAATGGTCATTTTTTCTTGCAACAAGAGCTATCAAAGAGAATGTATTTAAAATGAAGCAAGAAATATAATCGTGGGGTGTTACACGTACTATGATCCAACAATTAAAATCTACTCAATGTGTGGAACTAGGCATGAAGGCTAGGATGCATAGTCTATGAAATTGTTTTTAGCACAAGTCCACCCTCTAAAAAGATCTGTAGACACCCCCACACAGTTTCTCAATTGGACTTCATGATTAAATAAAACCATACACTTATGTCTTAAACTTGTGAAAATTGATATTTCCGGGACACAATGGACTAGATACTCATCTAAACTCCTAATGAACTCACCCTAATTTAATCCATATTAAAAAATAATGCTTTGGGTGTTAAAATTATCATAATTTAGTTTCAAATTCAAGAGTTCATGTTAGTTCCTCCACCAATATAAGAAAATCAAAAATGATGGGAACTCTAACCCATTCAAAAACATAGTATGTGACATGATATCTTATATTTATATAAATTTTTTATCGCTCAGTTTCATCAAATTGGAAAAGGAATCAATTTTTAACATTTTCCATATGAACACATGTTTCCTTAATTAACCAATTTTCCATGAAACTTCCTCGCTACACATTATTAGTTTCTAAATTAATTTTTTATCTTCCATTTTTAATTATATATTTCTTTTTTGAAAAGGAAAATAATATTTAATAGTGGAAAACTTTAATTATTGTCTCTAATTTTATTTTATCTAATTCTTAAAAACAAGCACTTAATTTAATATATTTTATCATTTTAATTCATAATCACAGATATTATTCAATTCATTTCATCCCTATTTGTCCAATATATAGATTTTAATTTGGTATATTCTATTAAAAAATTGTTTATCTCTGATTTTCTTCATATATAATTATTTAATTCCTATAATACTATTTTTTCCTCAAATTCATTTTTTCTGGGTAAACATTAAATTTCATTCCATAATTGTTTCATGTTATCCAGGATAAAATACATCCATTGATTAAGGAATATATTGGAAAAAAAATATTTTTTTTATTGTTTAACTACCAGGACCTTGTTTCTACAATGACATTTTTGTATTCTTCTTCGATACCATTTATTAAAAAATGTTTTGTTAATTTTTATTTATGGATTTTGGAATTTTATAATTGTGTATTATTATTATAATGAAATATTATGCCCATTTAATTTTTTAGGAGTATTTTATTTTACTATGAATGATTAATTTCAGGTGGTTTACATGAGTATAGTTTACAGTGAGTCTGATGTTATATCCCCTTCCTATGAATTTTTTATGTTTTATATCTCATAATATAGTAAGGCATCAGAATAATGAGTTTGTTCATAATTCTCTATGAATAGTGATTATTCACATATTGTTTTCTATATTATTATAATTGTGAAACATTTCTATGAATATATTATATTATATCTATGTTACATTCTATGTTTAGGAATATTATAAATAATATTACACTATTTTATGTTCTTTTCCCATTATTTATGGTGATTATTTTTTGTACCACATTAAACATATTATTTTTTAACTCTCTAATATGGAAAAATTCCATGATATTTAATTATTCTAGAGAATATACCATGATATAAAATATATTCCTTGAAAGGTACAAATTTATTCTATAACTAATTATTCCTATTTTCTAATCATATTATCATTTTTTTATTTTTTATTATAATCACCTATGATTACCCTAATAGTTTACCAAAACATCTCCATTTATTTAATTTTTGTACCCACATGATATGAAAAAAGTAATACATTTGATGTATGTATAATGTGTGTGGATGTTTTGGGAGATATTGATTACTTGTTATGGATTTAGTGTATTATAATATATTAGGTAGAATATTTTTATGGGAAAAAGATATAATTTTTTAGTAAATGTTTCATTCAAATTTCAAATAAAAATGTAAATAAAAAATATCATAGGAAAGTATATTATTTAAAAAACTTCTTTAGTTCAACTAATTATGGGAATTTTATGTCAATGATATGTAATATAATTTATCATATAAGTGTTTAAATTACTTTTTAGAATTTAATATTGTATGTTATGAACGTCATTGTGATACATGTGTGAAAAGATATGGTAGAACATAATTTCATAAATTTTGATAAATTTTATTTTAGTTGATATAATATTTAATAGTTCTGGGATACGGATATGTAAAATTATTCGAAAAAATAGTGGAATTACAATGAGATTAATTTATATATAGGATAACATCATAATCTGTTTGTAATGTTGAGATTTTGTGTTCCCCCATGCCATTACATACCTACATAGATACATGAATATGGATTGAAATTGTGGCCCCAACACACCAATGGTTAATCACTATATTTATGAATATTTATTATCTCATAAATATTTACAAATGTATATTATGAGTCTGGTAAAAACTACATATCTGACTAGAAATTCATATTGGATTGGTTTTGGTAAAAATATTTTTCTTTCAATCCAATATAAATAAAATAATATGAAAATGTATTATTTTAAGGGATATAAGAGGGGGTATGTAGAAAACCGAAAGTAAAATGAGGGTTAATTTTTTAACTAATGTATAAAATAATAATTTTTAAGTGTAATTAATTTTTAGGTATATATATTAATTTAATTATAAAAAAATAACCCCTTAATGGGTTAATAATTTTTTACCCTTCATGGTTATAACCAAATTGTTTTATTAATAGGTAAGGCATAAAGGAATCAAGATAATATAGCTAAAATCGATGAGTGGATAGTATCTAAATAAAAAACATAATTGGATATGAACTAATAATACAATCATTTTTATTATACCAAACAAGATCAAAAGAAATTAAGATTGAAAACATGAAACAAGTTGAATTCAAAAATAAACCCAAAGAAAGATGTCCCATAAATGAAAATTTTTTAAGGTTATTTTTCATTTAATTTAAATTTATGCTTTGTTTTATGTGTTTTCAATTCATTTTTTAAGGAAATGTTGGGTTTTCAAAATTTGGGCTAACCCGAGAACTTATTTCCATTTTTAAAAATAATTTTTGTTTCTTTAATAACTCCATCGTTTTTCAACCTTTTTCACCCATTAAACTTCCAAAAATGACCTTCATTTAACTATTCAAACCACCAAATAAATTTTGACTCCTTAAAAAATCATTAGAATCTTGGATTTGGGTGATCAAATTAAGTGTTGGGCCAACCTGAAAGCTAATTTCCATTTTTAAAAATGTTTTTAATGCTTTCATAAAATATTCATTTTTTATACTTTTTCGGTGATTCCACCTCTCAATTGTTTTAAATGATCCCAGAAAAATCCCCATTCTCGTTTTCTCCACTTTGATGCTAAGATTCATCGCGAAGTAGGGCTGATATTCTCCAGCTCCAAAAAAATGTTTAGATTTATCATGTAAGTTCGTTCCCTTCCTTCCTCCTCCATTTTTCTTAGGGTTTCATCTATTTTTATTAAATCCCCAAATTTAGATAAGCTAGGGCTTCGTATGTAGGGTTTTAATTTTGTGTTTCATGATCCAATACTCTGGTTTTAGGTTCAATATTACTCCCTTGTGATGTGGTGAAGGTGTGGTTGAAGTGATGCACAAGGATTTGGGGGTTTTGACACTTTAGGTAGGTGATTCCATATGTAGGTATTTTAGAATGAGTTGTATTTATGTATTTATGCTTCCATTAGGTTCCTCATTAGTTATTTTAATTGTTAAAACTGATTTGGGATGCATTTTGAAATTGTTTGATTTTTAAGTGAAATTGTTTTGTGAAAATGGATGTTTTACATGTGCAACCAATGTTGTCCTCTTGGTGTTGTTTTATAATTCATGTATTGTACTTAAAAAAATGTTTTGATGCTGAAATTTCTGTTTTGGTATAATATTGGTCTCCATTGGGTTTTAAATGTGGGATTTTAGATGAATTTATTGTCCAAAATTTGATTACTTTTCTTGAAATTGTTTTGTGGATATTATAAGTCGTTTATTGAGTTATATAAAAGGTGAAAAGAATTTGTAACTACTATTTTTAATGTGTGTGACAAGAATTATATTTATATGTGAAAATTGATTTTGGTATCATGTGATAACTATGTGAGTACAAGACGGGAAACTGGGTTAACTAGGTGGGCTAACGTGTACTATTACGCTAGTGAACAGAGGGGTTTTGAACATGGATCACTTAGAAAGTCTGACATGGATAACACTAAAAAACTATAATGGAGATGATTTGAGACCACTAGGTTATGGGTATGCTCCCTACTAGTGTCTTGTGCACCAGAAAGAATTTTATTATGGTTACTTTCACCGAGGTACGAGGTACTTGGGGCTCACTACTAACTTGTTCCTAGTGGTGTTCCTATGCTTGGTGCTCGTGGCCTTTTTGGTATTTATCTTTTCCTTATATTATTTTGGGATGTGAAATCCAGTATATGTCATGTTTTATTAAAATGTACTCAATCCTTAAAGTTATCCCCATCGAATGTTATTTTCATTTCAATGATCCACTTTTAGAAATATATGCTACCATTTTCTGTTTATAACTCCCTCAAGCTTTTTATATTATAATGCATATAACATGGAATACGTGGTTGATATCATATTGGACTTATTCCCAGACCCTAATTACACATTTGGGTGTATGTAGACTTAATCAAGTTTGACGCAGGATAAGGAGTAGTGTCTTAGGTGCCTGTCGTACACACTCTCGGTGTCTGGAGTCGAGAAGGGGTGGGATTTCATGGTCCTTGATATGGACTTGTTTGATGTGATCCTCAGCATGGACCAGCTGGTTCACTTCGAAGCGTATATTGACTGCTATCGGCCTCAAGTTAGCTTTATGGCTCCATATGGGAGTCCTCATTTATTACATTGAGAATGAGATCCTCGGTCGGGTCGTGCATGACCTCTACTCCATGAGTTAGGGAATCATGCTTATCAGTTGTCGTTACCCACACTGAAGGATGGTGGTGGTGTCTCTCAGGGAGGGTTACATCATGAAGTGGATATGATCATAGATGTCTTCCAAGATGATTTCTCATGCTTACCCCTAGAGCGGGATGTGGAGTTCTCGATTGAGTTGGCGCTGGGGACACAACCTATATCTATTCGTTCATATCGCATGGCCCCCACCGAATTTAGGGAATTAAAGATACAACTGTACAATTTAGAATACGAAGGATTCATTCACCCGAGTGTCTCTACTTGGGCCGCACTAGTATTATTCGCGAAGAAGGCTGATGGAACCCTCTGTTTGTGCATCGATTATCAGAAATTGAATATGGTGACCATCAAGAATAAATACCCATTTCCTCGTATTGCCGATTTGTTTGACCAACTGAGGGGGGCATAGTGGTTCTCCAAAATCCACTTGCGTCTTGGATACCACCAACTCAGGGTAAGAGAAGAAGACATTCCAAAGACGGATTTCCGAAGCAGGTATGGTCACTTCAAGTATCTATTCATGCCTTTAGGATTGACGATTTCCCCAACAGTTTTCAAGGAGCTCATGAATAGGGTGTTCCACCAATATCAATAGACATTTGTAGTTGTATTTGTGGATTACATCCTGGTTTATTCTGGATATGAGGAGGAGCATGAGCACCACCTGTGAGATGTTTTGACATCCTTGTGGGACCATCACCTGTATGCCAAAGTCATGAAGTGCACATTCTGGATTAGGGAAGTGAAGTTTCTGGGGTATGTCGTCTTAGAACAGGGGGTTTTAGTGGATCCTGAGAATATTAGGGAAATTATTTCATGGTATCAACCGAGAAATGTGTTTGAGATCAGGAGTTTTCTTGGCCTAGGAGTTTCTTACAGGCGCTTGTTCTGGGAATTCTCATGGCTTCCCCTCCCATGACCGCAATCACCTGGAAAGGGGTAAAGTTTTAATGGAGCCCACAGTGTTAGGCATCCTTTGAGGAGTTGAAGCGGAAGTTGACCACTGCATCTATTCTGATTTTACCAGAGTCAGGGAAGGGATATCTGGTTTATTGTGTTGTGTCGGGTATGCGTGTTGGGTTTGTACTCAGGTAGGATGACCATGTGGTGGCGTATGGTTCTCTCCAGCTCCGGCTTCCTGAGAAGAATTATCCGACTAACGACTTGGAGATGGCCTTGGTGATGCTTGCTTTAAAGACATGGTGACACTACCTCTTTGGGGATAAATTTGTGGTCTATTTTGACCATAATATCCTAGCCTACATTTTCTCTCAGAAGGATCTCAATCAGACGCAGTTCCGTTGGATCGATTACTTGCAGTGATTTGATATTGACATTGTCTATACCCTAGGCAAGGGTAATGTGGTGGCAGGCGCTTTGATAAGGAAGGTATCAGTGTAGCCATTAAGGAAGTCCCGCGATGAGTGGACTTTGATGGGGCTCTTCACCCAGATGCACTTGGAAAGCAGGGAGCATAGCGGAGGTACTTTATTGGCAAGCATTAAGTTGACTCCCACTCTTCTGGAGTTGATTTAGCGGGAGAGGCCAGGTGATGAGTTGTGTCAGCGATCTATGTAGTTTCTTCATTGTGGGGAGACTCCTTATGATTTGTCTCTATCTCCTGAGAGGTTGATGAGCTTTAAGGGCCGTGCAGTGGTGCCTTTGTATCTACGGAAGGTGGTGATGCATTGTAGCCACCAATCTCAGTGGGTCGCCCATCTTGGTGCAACCAAGATGTATTATGATGTTCATCGCCAGTTCTGGTGGCTAGGTATGAGACGAGACATAGCTGACTTTGTATCGGGATACTACACTTGTCTGGAGGTGATAGCAGAGCATCAGAGACCATCGGGACTACATCAGCCATTACCCATTCCTACCTAGAAGTGGCACGAGGTTTCCATGGACTTCATTATTGGATTTCCTCATACACCTCGAGGGAGGAATGCTATTTGGGTAGTGATTGACCGTTTGACCAAGTCATCTCACTTTTTCCTGATAAGAAATTCAATGAAGGTGGAGGAGATGGGCTATTTCTATGTTCAGGAAGTGGTCAGACTTCATGGTGTGCCGTCAGCAGTTTTTTCTGATAGGTACACCTGATTTACATCTCGGTTTTGAGGAGGACTTCAGAAGGCATTGGGGTCACAGATTAAGATGACCACGACATTCAATCCTCAGACGGATGGCCAGACGGAGGGGTCGAATCAGATTCTAGAGACATGCTTCGTGTATGTTTGTTGCATTTCGGAGGTGCATGGGATAACCATTTGAGATTGGTTGATTTTACTTATAATAACAGTTACCAATCCTCTATGAGAATGGCACCCTATGAGGTTCTCTACGTTCAGCCTTGTCGACCTCCTATGTGTTGGGATGAGGTAGGCGAGACATCACTATTGGAATCTAGGCTTGTGAAAGAGACATCTGAGAAGGACAGGTTGATCAGGCAACATTTATTGACAGCTCAGAGTCACCAGAAATCATATACTGATAATATGCATCGAGATTTAGAGTTTTTTTGTTGGGGATCGGGTATTTCTGAACGTGGCCCCTCGTTTGGGTCACCGTCGCATGGGGACGCATGGAATGTTGACGCCGAGGTCTATCAGACCTTTTGAGATCACCGAGCGTATTGTTAAGGTGGAATATAGGATGTATTTTCCTTCTTAGTTGACATCCATCCATGATATTTTCCATGTCTTCCAGTTGAAGAAATATAACTCGGATCTGTCTCATGTGCTGAATTTTGGGGAGTTGGATATAGAGCCTAATTTATCTGTTTTTGAGCGCTTAGTGTGAATAGTGGACTCCCATGAAAAGGTTCTTAGGGGGAAGTATATTCCACTGGTTCGAGTTCTTTGGCAACATAGTAGTGATACACACGAGACATGGGAGCGAAAGTCATGGGTTGAGGAAGAGTACCCGAACCTGTTTTCCAATCAAGCATCGAATAGACTTTCCAGGGTGGAAAGTTCTTCATTGTGGGAAGAATTGTCGCATACAAGACATATTTTAAAGGTATTTTTCATTTAATTTTCATTATTTCTTTGTTTTGTGGTTTTTTCTTGCATTTTTTAGGAAATGGTGGGTTTTCAAAATTTGGGCCAACCCGAGAGCCCATTTCCAGTTTTAAAAATAAATTTGGTTTCTTTAATAACTACATAGTTTGTCAACATGTTTCACTCATTAAACTACCAAAATGTCCTTCATTTAACTATTCAAACCAAAACATAAATTTGGTCCCCTTATAAAATAATTAGAATATTGGATTTGGGTGATCAAATTAGGTGTTGGGCCATCCCGAAAGCACATTTCTAGTTTCAAAATATTTGTTTAACTATTTCATAAAATATTCATTTTTATCCTTTTTCGGTGATTCCACCTCTCACATGTTCCCACTGAACCCAGAAGCACCCCCATATTAGTTTGTCCATCTTTAAATATCGTATTCATCGCGAATTAGGGACTAACTTCTCCAATACAAAAAACATCAATATTTTTCATGTAAGTTGGTCCCCTCCTTCATCCTCTCTTATTCTTAGGGGTTCTTCTTTTTTATTGATTCCCTAAATATCCAGAATCTAGGGCTTTGTACCTAGTGTTTTAATTTTGAGTTTCTTGGTCCAATCCTCTGGTTTTATGTTCAATATTACTCCCTTGCAGTGCGGCGAAGGTGGGGTTGAAGTGAGGGACAAGGATTTGGTGGTTTTGACTCTTTTGTTAGGTGATTCCATATGTAGGTATTGTAGAATGAGTTGGAATGAGGTATTTATGTTTCAATTATATTCTTAATTCATTATTTTTATTTCAAAAATTGATTTGGTTAACATTGTCAAAGTGATTTATTTTAAGTGCCAGTTTTGTGTGAAAATGGGTGTTTTACATGTGCAGCCCATGTTGTGCCTCTTGGTGTTGTTTTATAATTCATTGATTGGATTTATAAAAATTTTTTGATGCTGAAATTTATGTTTTGGAATAATATTGGTCTCCATTGTGTTTTAAATGTCATATTTTAAATGAATTTAATGTTCCAAATTTGATTACTTTTCTTGAAATTGTTTTATGGAAATTATAAGTGGTTTATTGAGTTATATAAAAGGTGAAAAGAATGAGTAGCTACTATTTTGAATATGTGTCACCTGAAATGATATTTATATGTGAAAATTGATTTTGGTAGAATATGGAAACTATTTGAGCACAAGACGTGAATCTCGGGTAAGTAGGTGGGCTAACGTGTACTAGTACGCTAGTGAAGGGAGGGGATTTGACAATGTTTCACTTAGAAAGTCTGACATTGATGACACTAACAATACTATAATTGAGATGATTGCAGACCAATAGGTTATGGGTATCCTCCCTAATAGTGGCTCATGCACGAGAATGAATTTTATTATGGTTACTTTCACCGTGGTATGAGGTACTTGGGGCTCACTACTAACTAGTTCCGAAGGGTGTTCCTATGCTTGGTGCTCGTGGCATTTTTGGTATTTATCATTGCCTTATGGTATTTTGGGATGTGAAAACCAGTATATTTAATGTTCTATTAAAATTAACTCATTATTTAATGTTATCCCCATTGAAAGTTATTTTCGTTTCAAAGATGCACTTTTAGAAATATATGCTACCATTTTCTATTCAGAACTCTTAAAAGATTTTTATTTTATATTGCCTATAAATTAGAGTCCTTGGGTGATATCCAATTGGGTTTATTATCACACCCTACTTACTCATTTGGGTGTAACTTGACTTGATCATGTTTGACACAGCCAAAGGCAAGGCCTTGGGAGATGGCGGTTCGAGTTGCTAGTTTCTCTCAACGATACAGTGTTGTGGAGATAACTCGTGGGTGATGACCCATTATCGTGTGGAGTCTCTTAGGATGTTTTTATACTAATTTTATACACATTTGGACCTATTTTTGTACAGTTTATACCCATATAATCAGTTTTGAATTTTATTATGTCTTGTTTGGCATAATTTTTCAGATTTGGATTATTGTTTGTTTTTGGTTATTTTATGAATCCAAACTCGAGTATAATGTTCCCAAATGAATTTTTATGATACCCGAGCACTTGTTCCAGCCCGTGAGGATAGGGAATGCCTTTTGAGCCTTGCCACGAGCCAGGTTTGGTGCCGATTTGATGGAGACCAAAATCAGTCTGTGAAAAAAGATGTGTGTATTCTCATGGATGATTGAGAGATAATTATGATGATTGAATGTATTTTAAATTTCTATCTTGTAAAATATTTTGGTAAAGGAATAATTAAAAATAATGAAAAAGATTATTGATGTGTTTTACATGTGTAAATGGGTGGAATAGTATTAAATAATTGTCATGGAAGAGTTTAGAGATTAATGATTATAGTGATTTTAAATTAAGTACACATAAAGGTACAACTTATAAATCAATAACATAAATATAAGTAATATTATAATTATCCAAATAAATTATTAATCATTTTCTTAAAAATGTTTATATGAATAAGAAACATCCATGAAATGAGAAATACATTGTATCCATGAACACATAAGTTTTATCCCATAAAGACATGGAATGTGGAACACTGGTTAGCAAATCATTATCTATTATTTTTTATTCTAACATTGTCAAACCTACTATTATTTACCTAAAATGGATACCAAAAACATAATATCACAACACTGAAGAATATATGTTTCATTAATAATAATAAAATCATATGGTACAACTATTTTATCCCCTCTATATAATTCCTCTCTAATAGATACTAATAAGAATGTTCTATTTTAAAACACTATTAATTTTACATTACTCAATTAGTAGTTGATATATGAATGTATTGGATCCCCATCTATAGAGGAATAATCCTTTTTAGAAATCAAATTTGGATTTTTTTTTAATGTTATATATGAAAAATAATATTAACATAGTTAATGATATTTTAATTTTTGTGGGAGAAGTTTATTTTAGATGAGATAATGTAGATATTCACAATTTATATATTCATTTTCCTTAAAATAAATATAATTTTAATATATGTTTCTACATAGAACACAAAAACAATATGAAACTATGAGACATTGAAATTAAATGTGACTACTAAAATACTTCTATTAATTTTTTGGATATTAATGAAGAATTATTATAATGTAGTTATTGATAATGGAATAGATTATAATCATGTTTTCAAATCCTCCATTATTAATCTCATTTGTTTGAGCAAGGAATGAGAAGTATATTCAGTAGTAATTCCTAAAAAATTTCCAATCTAAATAATAAAATATAACATATATGTCAACAAAATGTGAGAGTAGATATTGAATGTGTAAATTTTGACATGAAACATGGTAGATAAATTACTATTGTAGAATTCCCCATGTTTTTACCATATGCTTAGATCTTATACAAATATGTTATGGGGTACTATTAAAAATAATTATAGTGATATAAACATGTAACTATTAATTGAATGTCATATAGGTAATGAACCAAAAAAAATTAAATGAAATTTAACATCTTATACATTTTTAATATAGTATAAAACCCATTCCCTAAATTAATAACAACATAAAAACATTATAACCATAAATTATGAATTAAATAAATCATTTTTCTAGAAATTAAAGAACCTATACTTATGTAACTATAACATGACCATTAGAATAATAATATGACCATTAAAAATAGTAATATGGACAATAGAATACTAATCTCACCTCCAAATGTATAAATTAAATTTATACAGCTTTTAAATGAAAATATGATGCTTTTATATATTTTGATAAGTAAATAAAAGTTTCCAAAATGATAAATTAAGCGATTGAATTATGTGAAACATAAATGTTATTTTTTAACAATTTTTTTATTAATAAATTGATTTTAAAGAAACATTATTTTCTAAATAATATTTATAAAATAATATTTTCTTTTTTTTAATATAACATAGTTTTATTAATCCTTTATTAATTTTTCAATGTGTCATAAAATCAGTTATGAAATTATAATCTGATTTTTTTTGAATAAATTATGATTTAAATTAAAAATAGAATTTATCAAAATTTTGAAATTATTTAATAAAATTGAGTCTATTTTTGTAATCGTAGTGCTGAAAAATGTAAGAGTTTATTTGTTTTTTCTAAAATGGGTGAATTTTTTGTCAATAGTGAAATATGGTAATTAGCGTTATTTAACATTTATATCCAAATACATCAACTTTAAAGTAATGTATAATGTAAGAAACCATTAGTTCAAACACAAATGCACTAATTACCAGAGATAGTCACAAGAATAAAAATTACTGATATAATTCATCTAAAATAATAAACAAATGAATAAAATAATTAAAAAAATCACTCTCCTCCCACTATAAATACCTCCCTCGGAACCTCTTCTCCTCATACCATCAACGCATTGATGTTTTCTTATATTATACCCAAATAATATTTTAAACCTCTTCCAATAATCTTGTTATTTATGGTCTCTCCAAAATACCATTTCTAGATGCCTTAATGATGTTATCAAGAAGGCATCATTCAAGGGGAAAAATCATCTTTCATTCTCTTTTATTAAATTTTCTTTTCATATAATCCCATTGAAACCCATATAGAAAGTGACATGATAATGAATGTATCATAAATATATATTAATGATATTTATTTAATTTAATATTAATCATGAAATCTATTTTCCTCTACTTTCATAAAAAAATTAAAACATTGTCTGTGGGGAGTCTATTCACTGCCTTTACGAACGATGTGTCTTCACATATCATTACTACATCTAATTATGGTAATATTAATATTATTATTGATAAAATATATTATAATATGTTGATCAAAACCGTTTTTATATTATTTAACTATAATATAATAACAATTTAAATTAAAATGATACTAGTTTGTCATGGTCATAAAAAATCACAAAACTAAACTAGTATTGTTTCTTTATTGTTTTATATAATGATTCATTACCTTATATATAAACAAAAAAACATATATGATACAATTAAAAATTATGTGTGTATATTACGACTATGTCATTCATATTATAGTGTTTTTCTTCCAGTTGAATAGAACTCATATAATTATACTAAAGGGAATCGATCAAAAAATCATGCAACGAATGCTCTGGGAATAAAGAAAATGAATATTATAACTCAGAAAAGAACCTAAATGGACATAATATGATTATAATAAATCAAATATGTGTATAATATATTCTTAATTAACTAATTAATTAATATAATTTTATAATCTAGGATATTAATTGTATGTTCATAACACTTTGGCACAAAATGTAAATGGTTCTCTCATAAAGTCAATTTATCTATTGGGTTACACTACATATCTCTTTACACCAATGTATTTAATCACTAATCTTATTAAAAAAATTAAAAAATGTGTATATGATCTAAAATTTTGTATCCAAATCAATTCATCCTTATTTTATGGAGAATTCATTTTTTAAAAGGTTTCATTCCCAATTCCACCGATATGAAAGCCCGATTAAAGGGAGCGTCCCAATTTAATACCCATTCTCAATTAAACTCCATGATATATTTCAAGAAAACCTTATTTTTATAAAATAACTATTTTTATCATGAAAAATATTTCTTTATTCATTTCTGGTTCTATAAAATCAATTATTTCTTTGTTCACCATAAAGACTCTTCTATTTTCCCCTCAATCGGACTGGAGTGGCTCATTTCTAATGTTCCTTAAATACTATTTTAACATTTTTTCAATTAATTTGAAAGTAATTTATCATGATATATTCATATTTACCCTTAATAATTTCCTTTTAAAATTTAAATCCATTCTTTTATGGATATTATTATGATATTTTTTGGTTTTTGCCTTATGAAATGATTACGATACTCATTCATTTCAATGGGTTACCTATATGTTTATTTTGTATCCTTGATTATTCATGTATAACACATATTCATGAAAATTTTATAATATTTTTTCTTATATAGAGTTCCATTTAATTGGGTAATGTTTAGTCTAATAAGACATCATGTTGGGATTGCGAGTAAACCTAATTGATTTTATGGTACTTTTTCCACAGCATGATATACTCTTGGCAGTAAGCATTGAATCATATTTATTTCATGTTATATGTTGCATCCATATTCCTAGGTTTTAATTATAATCTAATTTCATGTTCTATGTTATATTCTTCAATAAGATTATTCACGTCCCACACCATTTATTTTATCATGTTATGCCTTCAAACTCAAGTGTTATGATTTATTCCCATGTTTGTCCCTTATTGGAATTTTTAGATCATCTCTTTGTTATTGTATTACCTAGGTTATCCTATATAGATGTAAGATATCAAATTTAGATATTATTTAACTATATTTTTTTTTATAAAATTAGTTTTTATTTTCATTTCATGTTTTTTAATTATGTACCTATTATTCCAAACATGCTAGACTATATGATCCTTTGTGTGTATTTGATGGTAAATTATACACAAAACTATGTAATAATATGTGTAAATGTATATAGACTCTATTGTGTGTATTACATTATGTTCTTATTGTTTTTGGAAATTAGGAATTAAATTATTTAGTGAGAACTATATAGATAATTCTATCACCATGGATAACCTATATAGTGTCTTAGGAACTCACATGATAGGTTATAATCATCATTAAAATGTTTATCCATAAATATGAAAAGTTATATTTTTATATTCTTAATAACTAAGTACTAAAGTTAACTAATTATTAATTGTTTTTGTTTTTTAATTTGTGAACATAGAATAACTAGTTCCAAAAATCAATATTATAGGAAATGGTATGATTTCAGTAATGAAATTCGAAATCTAATTGGAATGAGAGCTCAAAATAACATGGCAGTACTGGCTCAACTAGATCATTTTATGAATGAAAACATGAGTCATATTGAACACCCTCCATCTACTAAAAAAATTGAACTTTCTACTGGAATCCATTATAAGAAAAATGAATACTATATTTAGTGGGCGTTTTTATCATATCATCAAAAAACAATGAATTAAATCCATTATGAAGTTATTATATTTTCTCTAGTGCACATAAGAAGAGAATGTTGTGTTAGAGGTATAACATTTTTTTGGGGAAGGTGATCAGCTGTGTAAATTGATAAATAACATAATTTATATGTAATATGTAATGCCCCGACCCCAGTTACCCAGAGTCGGTGCATTATTACATAACATTGGCATGATCATAAGAAAGATCAAATCTCGAAAGATCGAGAGGTTTAGTAGCCTTGGAAACAATAGATATATTCATATAGTTTTACATTACATCATAAAGTGAAAAACTACTACAACAACATATTGTCTCCATGGTCCACACTATTATCCCCTCATAATATCCCTGCAGGTCATTCATAATTTACTTCTTCACATCCTGAGAAAAATAAAACCTAGAAAATGGGTGAGCTCAAATGCCCAGTAAGGATAACAATATAGTGGAAACATTCATAAATAAGAATAAACATTTAAGGAAATGTATAACTAAAACATTAGCCTTTTAAACTTTAACTTCAACATAGTATGGAAAAAATAAAATTAAATAATTCCTTTTACTTATTCACATGGATATTCTACTAATCTAATAATCACATGCAATATCAATAACCACTTTCATAATGATGGAATGCATAATGTCATACTATCATAACCACATATACAAGGCCTCATGCCAAGACTACAAATAATATTTTTTCAAGGCCTTGTTCCAAGAAACATTTTTGTCTCATGAGACCTACCGATGCATCAAGGAGCAATAGTGGGTTCCACCCATCACATATTAAGTCCAATGCATTCCCATATGAAAAGGTTTAAACATAACATAAACATTCGTATTAAAACTAGCATACAAAATGTAAATACTTCATCCATAAACCATGAATGGTATAACACATCCATAGTCAAACATATCACAAAACATTCAATACATATAGATGTTTTGTTTCATAATAAATCAACATCAAATAAGGGTAAAATCCATCAAAGGATGTTGACATAGATGAAATCAAAACTCCATTTAGAGAAATATCTCTTTTATTTTGAAATCATTTAAGAGACATATATTTCTAAAATAAAACATTTTCTTTGATAATATTCTTATAATATTGTAAGGGAAGTTTCAAAGATTTCATAATGGCGGAAAATATCCACACCCACCATATATGTTAAAAAAAATTCTTACCTTAATTCTGTAGAAAAGGTTAAAAAAGCATCATGTTTGGAAATCGACGAAATGATTCCTTTATAAACCACTTATAAAAAGTAAAACAAGGGTATTAATGACTTTATCCTATATTATTGTAAATAGTAAAAAAGTTTTGAAATACATTTTTAAGAAACATGGATGTGGATGATAAAGAGATCCCAATAGATTATTACGTATAAACAATCTCGGATAATGAAGAGATTGCGAAATAAACCCTTACCTTGTACTTTTCCTTGGTTGGGGGTAGGTTAACCAAATTTATAATGGTGAAATAATTGTTATTAAATTATACAACAATCATATATATTAATATGATATCATATATGATCTTTTAACATTGATTTGTTAATAATATCTTAGTATTATTGTGGTTTAGGGTGTTAACTTACTCGTTTTCATTTATATGTTTTTTAAGATATGTCGTGTTTTTCATGGATAGGTTGTATCTTAATCATATACATAATTATATCAAGTCTTTAGATACTATTATTAATCATCAAATGAGAATTATACTTGAATGGATACGATGGAGAATGAATTTTATCACGTTCGTGGAGACGGTAGTCCGTACGTATGCACGAGCGACAATATCATTCTTTTGATATTAAAATAATATATAATTGGATGTTATATCATATATACAGAGTCATTATAATATTATATTTATTTTTTAAATTAATTACACATCATTATTATACCCATCCAAATAATAATTTATTGAATAACAATTACAGCACGACGTGGAGACGGTATGTCGTACGTACGCACGTATGGTGACATGTCATTCAAAGGATGGATATAATAATTAATATGGTTATACCATATTTATAATAATATTAAAGTATATATGAGATATAGGCTTCATTATTTTATAATGGTAATAAAAAAGATGGAAGAAGTGGTAGAAGAAAGGAACTTGGAAAAGGGTGGTGAAATCATTACCTCCTCTTCGGGTTCTTCCTTTTGATTTGATCAAAAGGGCTCCTTGGATGGATTTATGACTAAAGGAAGGCCTCTAAGATGAAGTGATGTATGTTTAGAGAGTATTTTGGCAGAGTTTGGATGATCCAAAAGTCTTTTAAGGTGTTAGTTAATGAGAAGGGAACGTTCCCTTTTATAAGAGGGTTGAGGGGCACCTTCGGAAAAGCTAGAAATATTATTTTATAATAAATTAATATTCGATTTCTAATGGCTAAAAAGTAGATTATTTAAATGTTAAGGTGGTGATGGGTCTAAAACTACTCAACCAATTGGATTTAGACAGGTTTGGCTCATTATATTGACCATATCTTTTAGTTTTAGCTCTAAGTTAATTAGTTTGACACTTACCATGCCACTTTTTATTTTTATATTATATTGTTAACAAACATACTATATACCTCCAAGCGACCCCCAAGTGGTCCATTAATGATACACCTATCATGATATATGTCTCTTGGCTGAACCTTAGATTTTTAGGAATTTAATATCAATTAATAATTTAATATTTATTTTAAAAACTCTTTTATGTCAATTTTTACACTATTTGGAAAATTTATTTTTTTGAAAATCATAACAGAATGATTAGTTCAAAAAAATTAAATTAAATCGATCCTAATAAATCATATTATCGTATAAAATTAGTGTAATTCATTAAAATTCTCAAATTATATTTATTTGGGTATTTATAATATCAATTATTTTAATTTATCACTATTATGGTAATTACTGCATCATCATTATGTCATAAATTAAATTATTTAATGTCTAAAAATTATAAATAAAAAATAATTATGTATAAAGTCTATTTATATTTCTAATGAATATTTACAATTTAATTTATCTTATGTATAACCCTATATTAAAAAAGTTTTAGTAAATAGACTTTGATTTTAACTCTTTTGACTCTTCTTTGTATTAAATAATAATAAATGTCCTAATCTATTCCAAGTGGACCTAAATGATAATATTTTATTCCTAAGGTTGTTTTTGGTCGAGATAAAATTGTCCAATAGAATTAGGACATGTGTTAGGGTAATATTAATATCATTTTTACATTTAATTACCCTATTTACTTTTAACTGTGGTAAATTAAAGGTAAAAAGTAACTATTCACCAATTATTATTTTCATCTCATTGAACCACATTAAACTTCTTGATATTAACCGTGTCTCTTGGATTTTTGAAATTCCAATCACAGAAGTGGTAGAATTTAGTTTTATGAAAAATTCATCTTTTTAACTACTACTTAGTGGTTTCACTAATCATCAAAAATTGAAGTTTCTCTGAACAATACCAAAATTTTACCCTAAGAAATAATTGATATTCCGAATTCAAAAATGATTTCCATTTTAAAAAATTACAAACATATAATTTTCATTAATTAATTTTATAATTAATTCCTACTGTAACAATAAATAGCATGTTTTTAAGAAAAAATATATATCAACAGATTGACAACTGTTTATGTCCAATTTCAAAGTGAAATTAATTCTAATGAACACCATTGGATAAAATGGTAAAAATATATTCTAATTATACATTAAAACCACTAAATAATATAATTTATCACAATAAATTATTTTTATTAAAAAAGTCGTTTTTAATGATTTTCACTACTCATAAAAATTGGATGTTCTCAGAAAAATACCAAAAATTCAACTTTGGATAATTTTGATATTCTGAATCCAAAAATTAAGTCCATTTTAAAATATAAATAATATATAATTTCAAAAGTTAGTTATTACTATTCATAATTGCTAGTTTGATTGGTTGTGGTGCGTTAGAACTCGATATTGCGTACAACACACGCTATTGCATTATTCCAAGAAAACGTACCGTAGAAGCTTGGGGTGTTACGTAATAAATATATTTCTATAAATGGGAATAATTCATGAAAATATTTTTCAATGAAAAGTTTACTCAATCCCAAAATCTTAATATTGAAATGGAGTTCCTCTGAATAATGAAAAATGAAGATGATTCTATTAGGGAGTGTGTGGTAAACATGAAATTTCATGGATGATATGCCTCTGGCATTGTCACTAAAAATAAAATCAAGCTAGATAACTACTTTAGTAGGATAAGACCATTTATACTAAAAGAATTTTCCATTTTAGTCCTTAATAGAAATAGAGATATATCATATTTTGTCCATAATTATAAAAAGGATATTTGATACTCTCATTTGTCTCATGGAACCATAATAATATGATGATAATGGTTTTTAATATTGTACGATCAATAGATAAATCACAAAATAGAACGAAAAAAAATCCTTGAGTCATATTAGTTGGAACAACCATCATTAAATCTATCCAAAGGGAACCCGATGATTAATAAAATGTTGAAGACAGCGGAATCAAGACAATTATTGATGAAGTGATATGAGGAATCCAAAAAATATGGAATAATAAAGGATGTTTTATATAAAAATCAGCCTATATTGAAGTGGTTCAAATATAAGGAACTTGATAATTATGTGATCAGATACCCAAAACGAAGTGTTGATAGACGAAATCAACAACAATAACCTTGATGATAATAAAAAAGGGCATTTGATTTTAGTAAATTTGAGGTGGATCTTGAAAATTATTTATTGATAGGTATGTTGGTTTATCATTCAATAATACTGAACTTAATATTTTATTTTCATTCTACTCATTTATTCATATCATGAATTTTTATTATAACTATTCGAACACCTTCTCAAAATATAAAGGATGAGTTATTAGTGAAAATAGATCATAGGGTAATTATTTAATCCAAACTATATATCTCATCCCCATTTTATTTGTTCGGATTGATCCTCTAAAAAAATATTTTCATAATTCTTTTGGTGGAGCTTGACAATATATTGGTCATGTATTTAATATAATTAAATAAATCCAAAATCAATTATTTATAATTAGATATTACACTTCAAATCAAGAGGAATCCTTCAATTATGTATAACAATATGGACGAATATGAATCTACACCCGAATGATAATCTCAAATTTGATATTATTTCCTTATGAGAAACTGTAGATAAATCATATAACTGAGACAAAGGGGAGAATCATGATCAACGACATGACCATTGTGGAATACTACACTGATCTGTTCCTTGAATAATTGTGTGGTATTCCTCCTAACCAAGAGGATGAGTCCAAAAACGAAATTATTCACAAACCACTTCTTATATGAAATACACCTTATATAATGGCCTCCATTGAGTTAGAATAACTAAATAAGTAGTTACTACATATATGGATAAGGGATTTATATTACTATTTGCTTCACCATAGTGTGTTTCGATCCTCTTTTTCAAGAAGAAAAATGGATCAATGAAACACTCCATTGATTATATAGAGGTCAAATAAATCACAATGAAGAAAATATATATTATTCAATAGATATATGACTTGTTAAATAAGCTATGTGGGTCCAATTATTCCTCCTTGTTGAGGATTCGCTCAGAATACCAAATATTAAGGGTGAAAAATGATAGTATTCCAATGACTACCTTGCAAAAATTTGATGGACCCTATGAGTTCATAGTGATTCCCTTGAAACACACTAATTCTATAAAATCTTTTTTGGACATAATGATTATGTTATCTAGATATTACCTCAGTAAATATTTGGTAGTCTTTATTAAAGATAATCTGATATACTCAAAGAGGAAGGAGGAACCCAATATCCATTTGAATACTATGATAATGATTTTTCAATGGGAGAAAGTATATGAAAAATACAGTAAATGTGGGTTCAGTATGGAGTAATTATCATTCTTGTGGAATGTTATCCCAAATAAAATAATACCAGTGGACCCTTCCATGACAATGTAAATCGAAGGGTGATCCAATCCAACATATGTAATGGAGATCCATAGATTTCTTATCTTACCTTGGTACTACTAACATTTTGTAAATAAATTTCCCAATATTGTCTTTCCCTCTATCTATATTAACACATAATGTGGTAAAGTTGGTATGGATGGAAGTGTGTGAGTAATGATTCAAGGAAATCTATAAGAGGAAAATTATTACACGTATACTCACGCTACCAAAAAACGGAGAAGGTTGTGTGTTATAAAATTATGCTTTAGTCAAAATCTTGGTTGTTGTAATTATCATGAATGATTATGTAAAATCTAGCACCCCAAGATAGTTTATGAACCATCATCTGAACTACCTAACACATGATCTAGAGCTTCTAGATGTGATTTTATCATTGAAAATCTAAAGACACTACTTCTATATGAGAAGTGAGTAATATATATCTTCGTCACAAGATCCGAAATTATATGTTCACATAGAAGGAACTCAGCTGGCACTAAAGAAGATTGTTAGTGAAAAATAAATAATATGATTTCTCTATTTACTACTATTTTGAAAATTGAAATAAGGAAGTTTATGTTCTTAGTAGAAAAGAAACTACTGCTCTCTCCATCATGAGGATTTTGAAAGGCCCCATCTTTATGGATATGAAAATAATAGATTGGGAAATCATAACATCAGGGAATAAATCCTATAATTCTCAAATTATTTCCCAACAATCAATCTATGAGATGATCAAGGAATAACAAAAGTATAATCTTGTGATAAAAAATAAGGTAAAAGCGGTAGAAAAAGGGAAGTTACAATAATTATATATCGATGATGTTGATGTAATTCAGTTTTGAACAATGGTTTTTATGGCTTCATAACCTGAGATAAATAATAAATTATTAGATAATTAATATAAATAATATTTCTACATTCATCTAGGGAGTAATAAGATATAAAATGATCTTCAAGAACAGTTGTTGTGGGAAAATATAAAAAATTTGATTTTGGAGTATATCACAATGTGTTTTGTATGTCATCAATTACATATGACTAAAAAAAGTCAAAAATAATAATACAAAAATTTCCTATACTCACATATAATTGGGATAATGTCACTATTTACTTTGTCACTAGTCTAACAAAAACATCCAAATAATATAATGTTATGTGGTTTGTGGGGGATTCACTCACCAAGACTACCCACTTCAGTGTTATTCAAGAAAATTTCATGATTGAACAACAAGTCATGTTATATGTGATGAATGTGGTGCGACTGAATGGGGAACCACTATAAATTTTAACTAATTTAAATCCATCGTTCACATCTATATTCTAGATAATTCTTCAATATTTTTTTATAACTGTATTGAATTTCAGCACGGCCTATCACCTCCGAATTGAGGGAGAATCTAACGGGACTATTTAGACCCTATAAGAAATTATGGGATCCTAATAAATTGAATTTTATGGTTTTTTATCACTATATCATGTTAATTGGGTTTCTATTAAACAATAGATTCCACTCGTGTTTTAGTATGGCTCAATATAGAGTTCAATATAGATCTCAATATAGTAACTTATATGGAACTCCAACAGGATGGGATGAAGTTAGCAAATGAATGTTTCATGGAAGATATCTTCTATAATAGATGATAAAGAGGGTTCAAGACATCCAAAATCATATAAATGAAGCTCAATAGTTAGCAAAAGATCTAGGTTTCCAGATTTTATATAGAATTTCATTTTGACATTGGAGAAAATAAATTCCTTTGAATATCAACATAGAAGAGAGTCATGTGGTTTTGAATGAAAGTGAAGCTTCACCCTATGTACATTGAACCCATTGTGGTCTATGATTTAATAGGATAAGGGGAATATTGGATCTCCCACACAATAAATTTGGATCATGTTCACATTTTTCTCCATGTATTTATCCTGAGAAATTATATACCTGACCCCATAGATTTACTGACTCTATAGGTGGTACAGATGGATAATTTCCTTTGTTATGAAGAGTTTCCAGTGAAGATCCTGGACCATAGAGACAATGTCCTATGATAGAAAGATGAATAATCTTGTCAATGTGATGTGGAGGAATGAAAAGAATGAAAATGTAACATGGGAACCATAAGATGTGATGATGGGGAAATTCCAAAACCTATATTTACCATAGTTTGTAAATTTAAATTTCAAGGGAGAAATATCAACAAGGTTGATGAATTTAGTGACCCATAATAATATCTATGAAAATTAACTTCTTATAGTAATGTTATATATTATATAATAAATACATCATAGAGGTAACCTAATTAAAACAATAAATTAAGAAATAAATAACTAGTTTTAATAAAAATTTATGAGCCTATGAGAAAAGAATAATTACCAAACCATTGGAATAATAATATTAAATTTTGAATATTAACCCAATATATTGAATAATAAACTCTCTTATGAAAATATAAATATAATTTAGTCATCACATAAATTAAAATATGATATATTTATATCTATTTTTATTTTAATATATGTGTAAAAATGATAAATTAAGTATTGGTGTGTTGTGAAATGGAAATGTTTTTTCAAATGTTCAAATAAATAAAATGATATAAAGGAAAATTTATTTTCATAAATAGATTTATAGATTAATATTTTTATTTATTATTATTATATGATAATTTGATGACACCTAAATTAATATTTCAATGTGTCATTAAATCATTAATAATATTAAAATTTATATATTTGGAATAAAGAAGAATTTTAATTAAAAAATTATGTTAATCATATATAGAAAATTATTTAAATCAAAATGGATATTTTTATTAAATCTGAATGTCCAAATTTTTTTGATGTGGTTGTTTTTTATTTTTCTAAAATATGTTAATTTTTTGTTAATAGTGAAATACAGTAACATAAGTTATTTATCATTTTAAGCCAAATACATTAATTTTTTGGTTATGGAATATGTAATAACCCATTATTCAATATAATCAACACTATTTGTATTCTTGAATAAAAAAATAAAAAACTGAATTCAATAATCAAAAACCATCCTTACTTCAACTATAAATACCACAAGTCACCACCCTTTAACCACACACATTCTAAGATTTAGAGAATTATTATATTCTTCCCAATTTCCCACCCAAACCTCTTCCCCGTTTCAATGTCTTCATGGACTCACATAAAAAACATTTCCTTGTGCCTTAAGTATGTTCTCCATGAGATGACATTCAAGAGTTAAAATCCTCATTTTTTATCTTTTATTTTACTTTATTTTTTTATCTTCCCATCTCCTCTAAAATAAAAAGTGACATGATAAATATAGTACTATACATATACATGAGTTTGAGTTTATTAATGTAATATAAATAATAAAATATCTTATGCTATACTTTTTTATATAAAAATTAAAACATCATACGTTGTATGTCAATTGAACACATTCATGAATGATGTGTTTTTATTTTTCATTTATTTTTTCAAGGCTGGTGGTAAAAATTATTTTTCTAGTTATAATAAATAATTATTGTTGAATTAAAAATTATATAGTGTTCTAGGAGTAGTATATAAATATATTATTAATTAAAATCATATTAGTTGGTGCTGGATGTAAAAAACCTCCAAAATAAACAATTTCTATTTTCATTAATGTTTTATCTATTGAATCACTATCAAATGAAAATAATTATATATGAGATCAATTAAAATTTAATATTTATATTAATAACATATCATTATACTTATATATTGTTTTCTTCCATTTTACATGAACTCCCATAATTAAAATCACGGGAACCGATCATAAAATCATGAAACGAGTGCTCTCGAAAAGATGAAATTTATTTTTATAAATCACAAAAAATTCCATAAATGAACTTAATAAATTTATATTATATATTATATATTTATAATAGGTTATAAATTAATTATTTAATGTCTATAATTATATTATTGAGGATATTAAGTGATAATACAGAAAACTTTTGTGTGTGAGTAAGGGATTCTCTACAAACCTCCATTTTACCTTATTCATACACATTCTATCTCATTGTTCCAATGTATTTCATCATTATTATTATTTCAATCTCATAAATTATTCGTAAATGATCAAAAAAAATTATCAATATAAATTAATCATAATTTTATAGCTGAAAAAATATTATAAATGGTTCCCATCCTAATTCCTCCTGATATGAAAGCCAAATTAAATTGAAATTCGTTATTCCATACTCATTATCAAGTCCTCTATATAATATTTTTTAAACAATTTTTTTTCTCTAATCACTCATTAAATCACGAAAAACCAATCTTAGTTCATTTATGGATTTATAAATACCATATTATCTATGTCCAATTTAATGAAACTTTTATATTTTCTATTAAACGTCATCGAAGTGGATTTTTTATAAAGATTATTATACTCTCATTTTACATGATTCACTTCAATAATAAATTATTTAATAGGATCTATGACTATTTTACCTTATAAATTTTCATATATAATTATAATCAATTTATTAATGGACACCTTTATGATAATCTATTTGTTTATGCCTTATGACATGATTATGATTACCATTTCATTAGATATATAACCCTTATGTTTGATTCTTTATGTGGAACACATATACATGAAAATGTTATAATGCGTACCCCTTGATAGGTATCCAATGGATTGGGTAATTCTTAGTCTAATGAGACATCTTTTAAGGATATAAAGTAATCCTAATTTCTTTTTTTGGAATTATTCCACTATGTCATACAATCTAGGTAGCCTGCCTTTAATCATGTTTATTTCATGTTATATGTTTCCAACACATTCATATGTCTCTATGATCAAATTTTTCCATGTTTCAATGCTTTAATTACATAGTATTCTTTAGGTTCTAGGAATATTATTTTATCTTATTATGCCTTCTAACTCACATGTTCTTCATTATTCTCATATATATATATATATATTCTATTTACTATTATTTTAGCTCATCCCTTTGATCATTTATTCCCTAGTTTATCATATTCTAGTTTAACAGATTAAATGAAGTTAGGATTAGTTTATTGTGTCTATAAAAAATATTTCTTTTTATTTTGAGGTAATTTATAAAAATTATGTACCTCGTCTTTTAACGAAACTGTAATTTTTTATCCGTGGAGTGTATTGGATTATTAATATTTATTAAAATAATTTAATAATATTTTTAAAATTATAGGGTTAGTAAATGTTTTATCATATGTAATTAATCAATTTACATTTTTTATTTTAAAGAAATATATTTTTTATTTAGTAATGTCAATATAATGTTGAAAATATGATTTTACATTTAAAAATTTATTTTTTCCAGAATTATTAATGTTAATGGATATAATTTTTGAATTAAAATAAATAATATATATGATTTTAATTTAAATAATGTATTAAAAAACGAATTAAAAAGGATATGAAATAATGATGAGAACCCTTAAAATTTAATGAATTTATTTTCCATTAAAAATATCTCTCATTATTTTTTCATTATAATGTAAAACAATGCATTTTTAATCTATATATGACATCATTATCATAATTATTTGATTTATAATGACAATATTATAATTTGATAATTTTTTATTCATCCTTTTAAAATATTTCTTTTTAGGTTAATAGGAAAAAATATAGTTTTTAAAAACAATATGAATTTTTTACATTTATATATTTTTTTCTTGAAAATTTATTGAAAAATTTATATTAAAAATATATTTTATATAATATATATTTCATATATAATAATATATATTTTATTTTACAATGTTATTTTGAATATTTTAGTTCTTACGTTACACTACTCCCTAAAACATTTTCTCAAGCATTATAATTTTTTAATATAAATTTAATACTTATCACTATTAGATTGTTAGTAAAATAAAACTGATTTTAAATATATAATTAAATGGTTTATATTATTTAAAAAGAAATATATTTTTGTAGTTATACATAATGAATGACATTTTTAATAACAAGTTATAGCCGAAAATGCCAAAAGGGTATAATGGGTCAAGTAAAGGGGTCAATAATGTGACGTGTTCAAAACATGTTTTGAATTTATATTTTTAGGTTCTTATAAATATAATCATATTTTACCTAATTTATTTTAAATCTAGAGTGTTTTTTACTTTTTAATCGTGGGGTTTTTTTAAATTATGATGAAATAATTATAAAAATTCCATTATCCCCACCTATAAAGTAATCCTTAATAATCCCCATTATCCACCCATATAACGACACATATCTGTAAAAAACTCTATCTCAATCCCTCAAAAACATTCCTTGATAAATAATAGTTATCTTGGTATTCCAAATATCACATAGCTTAATGGCTTTATCCTTTCGACCAAAGGAGGTATCCAATGAGAAACATAATGATTTTTTGTTAACCCCATTCCATTTCAATCAATTTATTTCATCTTATTGCTCATTGAGATATAAATTATACATTATATTATATAAAATAAGTAATATAAGTATACATAAATATTATTATTAATATATGATAATGATTTAAAACCCATTCCATCAAATATTGAAAAATGAATATGCATCATAGGTAACTTGTAGACTACTGTCTCTATATGATACATGATACATTGTTCATAATAAAAAATAAATTGGATACAAATTATTATTACATATATTAATATTATATATATAACGTTATTTTGTATCTTTATTTATAAATAAATACCATACATTGTATCAATTTATATGTATAAAGAATACATTGGTGGCGTTTATCTGCAATGTTACGCCTCTATTAAGGTGGAATAAATTTTTTATCTCTATAATCCAATAATGTATATATGTATCTTATTATATATTTCATAAACTTAATAAAAAAAATTCAATTTTTATATAGACTAATGACATTACAACGAAATTACGTTATAAGCATTCATTAATTACGATGCTTTCATATTTGGGTTTGTCTAACAAACAACTTGATAAATTATATAAAATAATAGTATGGATGTAAATGATAAGATTAATTATTAAATTATATAATATAAATATTACAACTATTTTTTTTATATTTTAACATTAAATTTGAAGCCCATTATTAAATATCATCCTTTTTTAATTAAAAATCATCGAAATATACTCATCAAATATTTCATCATTACATATCATAAACAAAATTCCAATAGAATTAAAATAAAAATATGTAAAAAATATATAATATAAAGTTTCTTTACCTTGTAACTTTCTTCAATTCAACACTTTGGGTGAATAACGAAGAAAAACACTATTATAATAGAGACTTTTCAAAACAATCAAGATTACACACACTAATATTCAAAATCTATAATTAATTTCTTATATAAATATAGAATACATTTGAAAAGTATACTATAAAAGGATATATATATTGAGTAAGGTAAAATATATTTCATTATGATAATTATTATTTTTATATATAAAACTCAAGTTCTATAATGGAAGTAAGGAAATAAAGAAGTTTGTTATTTGTCTCAAATTAAATTTCATTAGAGACATTTCATAATATAAAACCCTATATAGTTATTATTATATAATTACTACATAATATATGTATCTATACATATTCATGGGATTAATTTTGTTTAATGATATTTATATTTTTCAGTTTTTAAATGGAATGTTATTCATGGATGCCATATTCTTATGTGTTTTTTATCTTGTATATAAACAATGTTATTAATATGATGTATTTGATACACATTTTGGAATATTGATAACGAGTTATATTATATATTTTATCATTTAATTAAAATATCAAACTCTGCATTTAATAGAGTTTTTATTAATATAAGTTTTAAATAATATGGGTTTCGTTTTTAATCATATCATTAAATCAACATAGTATTCTAAAGACAATATTTATAAATAATTTTATTCTATCTATAAGGAAAAAATATATTTTATTTGGTTACTCATTAAATATTACTTTTCCCTTTATTATTTAACTTCCCCCTCACTCAAATATTACTCAATGCGATTCTTGTTACAGAAACTAACTACATATATTCTTTTCAATCTAGGTGATCCTATTTTCCATGTAACTGATATTTTGATGAAATTTTAATTGTCCTTATAATTTTATAGATAATATATTTTTGTAAATTTGTATTATATTTACATTATTTTTAATTTAATACATTAATATTAAACATTTTCAATAATTTAATTTTTATCTACATACAAACAATTTATTTTTTCCTTTAATGGGTAAACACATCTATGAAACATCATATCAACTTTCTTTGGGATTCTAAAAGAAATTCTTATCCACAAATATTTTATAAAATATTTATTTAACTAAAATTTATTATGATATTAAATAGTTTAGAAAAAAATCACTATTTCTCCAAAAGAGTGTTTTTCAACTACATCAACATGTTTTCACATATTTATTTCTTGATCATGGATATCCTCAATTGGTACAATATTACTTATTAATCTAGTTGGATTATGAAATATATATTTATATTATTGAAATGGTCCAATTCTACCTTTATCTTTACTTTTTATTTAATATTTATATATATAATATTTATTCTTAATATTTTCTTTTCTGAATAGTCAATGATTCATTAAATTGATTGAAGGGTTTTCAACATGATTTCATATATCTAATTATTCTGAAAATTATTATCTATAAAATATTCCATTTTTGTATTTGGATTAAATAATACCCACATCATATAATAGGATAAACATAGAATTTTTTGATGTTTCATTTGACAAAAATTTATATTTCACGCATTTATCATGAATATTGTAGGATATATGAATGTTTCGGTAATATAATTTTATTAGAATATGATTTAGGAACCATTTTACTTTATTAATTTATTTATAGAAGCTTTAATTTTTTATTTCTAGTTTAACTCATATTTATGGGCGATTGTGGGTGGGTTCATATACCATCCTCCATTGAATTTTTAAAATTTAATATCTCAAGAGATTATAATTAATTGATATGATTAGTTTCTTCTCAATGGTGTGTCTATAACTATTTTTATGAAATATTAATTGGCAGTAATAATGAGTTTGTTCCAATTGGTTTTCAAATAATGAGTATGAAGATATGGTTTACCTATTATTATGATAGTGACACCTTTTAATGTTTATATTCATTTCTAGCTATGTTACATTCAACATATAATCCATGTTCTTATGGAATTCATAAATTCAATTTTTTTCTCCCATGCTTTGGTATTATAAATTTTAAAAAGATAATAACTTATAATATTTAAACCATATAAATATGCAGTAATTTTATTACATGAACGTCTTCCATTCCTTATTATATTGTATATGGTATATGAGTTTTTTTGTATAACTATCATGTTTACCATGAATATACTCATAAGGCCATATTATGATCACGTTCAACCATTCATTATAAAGGCTTTTACTTAAACATTCCAATCATATGTGTTCAACCTATTTACACATTTCAATTTCTTTTGTTCATTATGAAATAAAAGGTCTATTATGCCTCTGTCATGTAATTAATATATTTGGAGGATGATGATAATATTTTCAAAATTAGGATGTTTCATATATTATAGGTTAAATAACTATTAATTGAAATATACATGTGTTTTTATAATTAATGAAATTATAAAATTATATATAACTATTCACATAACTAATTGTAGGAATGCATTCTAATGAATTATTATATTTACATATATATTTTTTTGAAATAATAATTTCTATGGTTCTACATTATATTTATATAATCATTTCAAAAAAATTACAATCTACCTTTAAGAATGATATCAAAGGTGCTGAAACCAATCTGTTAATATGTTAGTAGAGGAATATGCATCAGGACATCCCATCTCAAAAAGAGGTACAAGATGTTTTTATGCTTGACAACCTCTTGACTCTTAAGGAAAATTTGGATCAGAATCAGCTTAATGTTAAGGGGCTCATGGAAGGGGATATGAATTATAGATTCTTTCATTTCATCCACAGAGATAAAAAGATTAAGTGAAATCTAAATGTTCTTTAGATTGATAGAACGTTTTTCATATCTAAATTTGATATTTCAAATGGTGTGACTTGTTACATTGAAAATTTATTCTCTGGCCCTGGAGGGGTCAACTCAAACAATATAATCATATGTGTTTATCCAAATCTTGATGATAATCGGAATAAAAAACTCACTGATATTCTTTCCTATAAAGAGATACATTCTGCACTATTCTCCTTAAATATAGAAAGTGTTACTAGTCCTAATGGGTTCACTAATAAATAATTTATTTTCTACTATGAAATTATCTATATTGAAGTAATTAATGATGTTAGGGAAATTTTTTAAAATTCTTTTATTCTAATTGGGATGAAATCCAATTTTATTTCTCTAATACAAATGAAAGAGAATGCATTGGATATGAAAGAATTCTTGCCTATTGCAATTGGGAAGTCCATACCTAAGGTTATTAGTACGATCATGGTAATCTGGTTTGGTTAAGTTGTGAAGAATCTTATCTCTGCTAATCAATTTGGCTTTTTACCTAGTCGGAATATTCAGAAATACCTCTTTAATATAGTTTAATATATAAATATTATGAGATGTAAAGTACACAATGGAAACATGGCCTTGAAGGATGACATATCAAAGGACTTTGACACAATATGGTGGGATTTAATCTTAACAATCCTTAAGATGCATGGCTTCTCAAGGAAATTTATTTGTATAGTCTCCTCCATTTTGAAAGGTTTTATTCTATCCATTCTATTCAATGGGTCCCCTAGGGGTTTCCTTCAATTCACTAGAGGAGTTATGCAAGGTGATACATTATCTAGGATTCTGTTCTCTATATAAGAAGATTACCTTAGTCTGTACCTTCGTGATCTTGTCAATACTGGCTTTTATCAAAGAACGAGAGTGTGTAGGAATTCAATTGTTCCCTACCACTTACATTATACTGATGAGATAATTTAGTTCTGTAAGGATATCCGGGAAACTATTTCATGCATCAGAAGTATCTTTCAACATTATGAAGAGGTTACAGGACAAGTAATCAGTTGGAATAAATACATTGTTGTCATTGGAGGAGTCCGAATATCGGAACAAAACAATGTTTCTCGTAATCTTGGTTTCAAAAGCAGTTCTTTTCCCTTTAATTATCTGGGGATCCCTTTGATATGTGGAAGGGTGAAACATGTCCACTGGTATGGCATAGCTCCGATAATTAGTAATCAGTTGGAATGTTGGAAAGGGAAAAACATGTCTCATGCTGGTAGAGTTTGTCTTGTCAACTATGTTATCACTTCTATGTTTGTTTACTCTTTCTCCGTTTACAAATGGCAAAGAGCTCTTCTCAAGGAATTGAGTGTATTGATATGTAATTTTATTTGGACTGGGTCAACCCATTATATGAAACAGGTCATTATTACTTGGAGAGATTGTATAAAGAAAGTGAATATGGGAGTAATGATAGTTATAGATATTAGAATATTCAATGATGATCTTCTTCAAAATTTCAATTGGGGACTTTTGGCCAAGCCTGATTACTCCCTTGAAATTCTTATTGGTAGGTTCATTGATAGGTTAAAAAATAGAAAGTTTATGTCATTGAAATCTTCAGTTTGGCCTTCAATCAGAAGCAGATATTCTAATATCATGTCTTAATCTATATGGTTGGTTTGTCTAGGATCCCATTTGAATTGCTGGAACACCCCATGGTTGTCCTCTCCCATTAAAGACTCTATAACCACTCCACATTCCATGAAAAATATGACTATATCTAATATTCAAAGGAACGCTGCTGCTTATGACATCATTATTAGTAGTCCTTGTTTTGAGATTACAAATTATGCCTATGTTGATACTGATGTACTGATAATGAAACATTCTTTTAATGGTTCCTTTTTGAGTTGGGATTACTACAAGATGATGTGTGGTGTATAATCTGGAATTCCATCGTGGGTGGAGGCTTTTCACAATCCCTATATATTCTCCAATGATTCCATGTTAATCTGTAGAATCTAGAAACAACGTCTACCCATCCAATCCGCTTTGCAGCTTACGGGTCTCAAAATTTCTCTGGAATGCCTCTTCTGCCTTAAGGGTGATGAATCTATTATACATCTGTTTATTCAGTTCAACATTGATGATAGATTTTGGACCTATCTGCAAAAAACGTTTCAATGATGTTTCAATTTCTTCTCAATTGAATCGCTGCTTTTCTCGGTCCTTCAGTCTGCTTTCAGTGAGCAGCTGAAATATCTGGTTATTGCTGCTACTATCTCGATTATCTCCTATATCTATAAGTCTCAGAATGTCATTTTCTTTAGTAATGGAAAGCCTTGTTTTCGGGAAGGGGTTATGATGAGCTATAAAATCATCAAACATGCAGCGTTGAATCAAACCGGATGATTGAACAATGATTTATCTGACATTCTCCTATTGAGAACTCTTAGTGTATGTGGCAGGGAAAGAAAACCACGTGTGATGAAATACATCTGGTGGATTCCTCCAATCTCTGATTGGTTAAAAGTGAATGTTGATGTGGAGACATTCTCTGTACCTAGTCCTACTGGGTGTGGGGGAGTCTTCAGAAACCATCAGGGCATTGTTAAAGATATTTTTCCATTATATTGGTCATTATCATGGGATTGAAGTAGAACTATGGGTGATGATTAAGGCCATTACGTATGCGAATTTCTATGGATGGCATGGAATATGGCTTGAATCGGACTCATACGTTTCTGTACAGATTTTGGAAGATCGTTTCTGGAATGTTCCATGGAATATGCTGTTTGTCTATATTTCCTACCTCAAGCTTGATGAATGTCTATCCCTTGATGTTTTTCATGTTTATCTTGAAGAAAACTAGGTTGCTGATTCCCTCTCCAAAATGGCTATCATGGAGGTTAATTGTTGTTGGCCTTTAGTTATGTCTAACTACTGTGATAGTTTGGATAGGAATAATGTAGATTGTGTTATTTACACATAGATTTGTAAGCCTCCGATTTTCTGAGTTGTATTATACTGTTTATCTTTTTTTATAATAATTTTTAGGGAGTAGGTTTCTTCCTGTCTCTCGGACCTTTTGGATTTGGAAATGAAATATTGGGTTATTCCTAGATGCTCCATATGGGTAAACAGAAGTGATATTAATCAATGATCATCATTGAAAATGAGCTCAGTATAAGGGTTTTATAAAATAATCTAAATATAAATAATCATGCCAGATAACTAAATGATAAATAATAATGAATCACATAATAATGTTTTGTTAATCAAATAACAAAATAACTAAGTGTCGGGAATCATCAATAATTATTCATGATCTGTGATACCATAACATAAGAATAAGTCATAAAAACGAGGCATTCACTTAATCATGTGGACTTTGCTTAAGAATATAAAATGTCTACCTTAATCAAGGTTCACTATCAATACTATCGGTGTGGACAATGTCCAATAATAGAAATGTGTATCTGAACATTCACAATGTTCTTCTTGAGGTACCATCTATCATGATAAATTTATCATCACATATGTGTTTATTATCTCCATCATCTTTGAGTATTTTATCTAATACATCATCATTACTGAATGCATTAGATTTTTATAACAATCCCACATAATAATATATTATATTTTTATAATTCATATTTGGTTTGTTACATAATCACTAAATTTTATTTTCTCTTCAGTTATATATAAAGAACATTTATAATATTATAATATATATTATATTGAAGAACATCCTGGTTAGTCATCATAATTAAATATTGAATAAACTAGTGGTCTTCCACATATTATGATTGTTTTTTAGAATATATGGAATGTAGTATATGAAAAAATATATATATTTTTGAAATGCATAGTGTAGGTTATTGTTATTGGACAAAAGTTATTGAAAAAAACTAGAAACAAACAAAATAGGATTATAAATGTGGAAATAATGTTGAAAGAAAGAGATAAATGTCAAAATAAAGAAGGGATAATAACTTTGTTTGAAAACTAAATTTGAAATTATATATCTTATTTTGAAATAAATAATTAACTAACATCCTTACTCAATGCATACATGTTTTTTTGATTCACACACCACTCTCACCTTAATAGTGAACAATCAAAACTCTGATGTTGTTATTTTAGTAAATATATCATTACAATAACAAATGAATTACTTGTAATAGTAATTATTGCCTATAAATATCATTCAATAGAATGAACCTACTAATGTCATCAGATTACACAACCAACTCTATTAAGCTTACCAAGTTCAATAAGAGTGTTAGTGGAAAAATTAATGAGGGGTAAAAGGATGAAAAAATTAATTTGTACAATTTCACTCTCCCAAAACCCTAATTCATAATGAAATTATCTAAATTATTATGAAAAAGTGTAGATGATAGATTTGAAGCTCGGAAATCCATGAAATATCAAAATTCACTTATTTAATTCTGCCTTGTGAACTAATTATCAACTTCTAGTGGTTCAGGACCATGATACTCAGGGAGAACAATGAGTATAATTATTAATTATAAAACAATAAAACATATTTATGGAATGTGAAAAATGGATAAATAAATATGTAATATATAAAGGGTCTCAAAAAACATGACTAAAATTTCTTCCACCCATATCCATGAATGAAAATTACACTTGAGATCACAAATTTGTAATAATAAATCATTAACATAAAATATCTACAAATAAAATCTTACTATAAGGTCATTAAATGTGGAATATATATATCTTTTAATCAATTTCTAATAGATAATTCCTTATACGAAAAGCCAACCAAATTTAATGACATTTGCCTCCAAAAAAATAATATTAAATTCCCCTGACCACCATCATCATAAATTGATCAATCATGATCCATCCAAGAAAAATGAATACAAAGTTGACTTCAAGATGAAATTTTCAAGTATGGGAAATTAATTTCTCATTTATGAAATTTAGGCCACTGAATGAAATCATGTAGAAATAAACCACAAATGTAGAAATGTCTTACACTAACATGTTTCTGTTTTACCCTTACACATATTCACTAATTCTATTATAAGATGATTATCCCCCTATTCTTAACCACACATACATGGGTTAACCATCTCCCTTATAAGACTAAAAATTGTACCAGTACTCATTATACCATTACACAAACTGTATTTTATGCCTCTACATATATTTACCCATATATTCTTCACCAATAACCCTTACATTTATTTATACTAACCAATACATAGACACCTTCTGTGACCATTACATGGGATTCATATGTTGATTCCATAATAGGACTATTAAAAAATATATTTCAATGTTTATATCACCTTTAATAATACCCATTTTTATGAAAGTTGTTAGAAAATATTTATCAACCTATAAAGAGAGGTTCAGAATCTCTATTTTATACATCTACTTGATCATTTTTTCATCATATGTTATAGTGAGCATTGATAATAATATAGATTTTCTAGTGGAAAAACCACTTCAGTTATGTTCCTACCTCTCTAGAAAATCTTGATTTTTTCAATTTTCTTATATCAGTTTATATTTAAAATAGTTTGTTGTTCTTTAAATAATTCACAATTAAATTGTATTCATTCACAGGTGTAGGTTGGATCATTTATCATCATCCAAAAGAATAATATTTGTGGTGGCCTTCATCAGTAACTAAATATTAGAAATAAAGGTTCCACTATAAGGATTTATGACTTATTTTTATACTATTTTCATAGTATATCATCTTCAATTTTATATCATTTTCATCACGCACAGATGATAAGATAAATATCTTTATAGATATTGGGTACAATTATATAAATTTTAATAATGAATTATTTTATAATACACTAGCTTCTTGTTTGTTTTTTATAGGTATTTGGACTTTGGGACTCAAAATAAGAAATGATAAATATTAAAAAAACCTTTTTAATAGAATGTCTATATAATAAATGATATGTATAATTTATTCACAACAAACATGTAGGGCCACAGACCTTCCGATAATGTCTTTACAAGATATTAATCACGTAAACGATGTGTAAATAAATTATATAATGTTACTATTTCATGGAACATAAACCACCTAAAATTGAATCAAATACATGAACTACTGAGGATTCATGATGTTAACAATTCTAAGGCTCACTCGACAAAGATATGATTCGATTAATAATATTGAATTTTGGAACACGTATACATGACATTCAACTATCTTACAAAATATCAATATTTCAAAATAGAAGTCTCATAAGATATTACATGACATTAAATCTTTAAAAGGAATATAAATATCATCACATCTATACTTTAGGTGATCCTCCACTCCTAGAAGATGCTGCAAACATCAATTTTATCTCATTTTAATCCATTTTTTCTCCTACATTAATCTATTTTCTATCTAAACCAATTATTATTCATTCAATTATTTTCATTAAATTCCATTCATGTTTTTATATAATCTAAATATATTTATTCTCATAATATATATATTGTGATTACACTTTTGTTTGACATTTGTTATCATTAATTAATGCAGTTCATCCTCAATGTGTGCCACACCTATCGTTATATCTTCATGTGGATATAATTTTTGATAAGATTGTTGTTGGTTTTAACTATAACTCTGCATGTTCATTCGCACGACACTATAATTTTTTTAAATAATAGAATACAATTTTTCAAACATAAATACTAATATTAATATTGAATGAATTTAAAACTCAAATGAGTGGTACATAACAATGGAATAAAATTAATAGAATTTGTTGAGAAATTATAAAAATAGTATAAAAAATTTAGTTGAATTAATAAAAAATACAAAATTATATTGGGAATTCATGATGGTGAAATCAATTACATGAATGAAAAAATGATTAAAATGGATAATTCAAATTATGATCATTATAATATTTAAAGTTGGATTGAATGTAATGTAACTAAAAATAAAGGAATAGAAGGGCTAGATAAGCACGCTAGTTGATTCTTAGTGTGGTAAATGTAAATAGAGGTGAAAGGCCTAACATTACATAGAAATGGTTGGAGTATAGAGTAACATTTAAGACAAAATACAATGAAAAAGTGAAATGTTTGTATTTGTAGAACTGTGTTAATCGTTAAGTGTGTCTTGAACAACAATACTCTAAGAATGTGTTGGGATGTTTAAAAAATATTTTAAAATTATTTTTGTTTCACATTTTTTCTATTTTTGAACAACACGACAATGTAAAACAACACAATAATACTATATAAAATTGTATAGCTATATTTATTATTGTTTGAAATCTGTATAGAAAAGTAAGATTATTTTTCACAACAATAATTATGTAAAAGTACTATTTAAACAACAACAATTGCATTTGAATGTCCAAACAACAATACTCTATAAAAATTTGAAGAACAATAATGAAATAAAACAAAAAATTAAAACATGTATCATAGATTATATATGAAAATGAATGAAAATGAAAAAAAATTATGTAAAAACATACAGGGAAACATGATGCATCATAGAATATATTTAAAAAATAATGAAACATTATTTTCCCCTTAAGGAAACAAATAAACATGATTTATTAGACATTTGTAATATGAAATTTTAAAAAATAACATTTAATTATGAAAATTGAAATAATGATTGTAGCATATGAGATAGTATTTTTAATTATAGGACACATAAGAACATGTCTATAGATAAGGATTTCTTTTCAAAATACTTGGGTGTCAACTGTAACAATCGGTACTGTTTGTAGAGTATGTGTGGTGTAATTTATAATCAAACAGTGTGAGTGACATTCCAACTATTAATAGCGTAATAGAAGTACCCTGCATTATTGTTGCAATGCTGACATTCTCATTTATTAACAGAAAGGATAATATTATTCATAGATCTTAATGGATCAAATTTGTAAAAGATAATGTTTGTAGAGTGGTTTTCGGAAATTCTCACATTGTTTATGCAATGCTTTCATAGTTTCTGGAAAAGTGTTTTCCCTACAGTAGTTCAATATTGCGCATAAAATATAAATATTATGATTTTATCACTGTACATTAATTTATCAGTAGAAAAGATAAAAATCTGGCATAAATGTGCTATTATTGGTTTTCTATATACATTAATAAAAAAATGTTCAAAAGTGGATGTATAAATATAAAATAAAATTTTAACATATCAGATTAAATAATATTTTTCCATTACCTTGAAATTTGTGCATGAAATTTCAGTCAATTTTTTTAGTTTTGTTGTTTAAATTTTCCTTCAAATGGGTATAAAAATAATTGAAAATGGATCTGAAATTAATGAAAACCCCCTTGTATAGGAAAAAAATATGAATCCAAATGAAAATAATACTTGGTCACTACCAGAATAACTAGGAAAAAAACTCTAATGGGGGATACAATTTAGAAATGAATACACTTACTGGCCAAATATAATATGAGTACCTAAATATTTACATAGGCTCCACAACCCACAGCCCAGAGATCCCACTCACAATACCCCATAGAATATATCCTTTTGTCTCTCATCACGATGAATCAACTCCATGGAGGATTTTACGACGACACATTGGAGAGGAGGCGACACTGTGAAGTTAATAATAAATGGAATGTCCATTCAAGTAGTACACACACAATAGAGTGGGTTAATTAAAAATTATGTATCAATGATGAAAATAGTGTAAAAGAGGTAAAAAATATTTATATATGTCTATATATTGAAAAGAAACATCAATATAGAAATATGATATGATATTATTTTTAAATATCACATAGTATAAAGACATATGTCATGATTTATAGATCCACCATCGTAGTGTCATATAGATTTATAATAAAACCCAAATTAGTTATTTATAATATAATAACAGATAAGGATAAATATAAATTGGAATGAAATAATTGAAAACCCAGAAAAATAAATTACACATAAACAAAACATAGTGTTAGAATATGAATTAATGGCACCAATGTTTGTAGTGGGATTCTAAATCCCAAATAAAATGTCTAAGAACTTCATATGAATTTTCATTCACCTTTTAGCATCTCATGTAATTCTACTTACTCTTTTTTTAACAAGGAAATAGGGAATGTGATATTAGATACATATAAACAATGTTTAAAAATGATCCAAAAAACCTTTTTACACAATTATTTTCTCATATTGCATGAAAATACATGTAAAGACCCGAAGCTTATTGTACATGGACATTACATTACTTTTGTGGAATACTTCGTACATACACACAAGGATTGTAATAGTTTAGTGTCTTTGGAAACTCGGAACGTAATCTTCTAATCGTGGTGAAATATCTTCAACATCTCCTATAAAGATCTTCCCTTTTTTTACCTAAAACCTTTCTTTATATCCTGTGGAAAAGAAAACATAAAAGGGTGAGCTCAATTACTCAGTAAGGGTAAACAAAAGAAATATCAATCACACCCTATTCATAAGAACATAACATTTTGGAAATCATAACCTGCAAAAGAGAGCATAATTTCATAACATGGGATAAATCATAGTAGTGAAATGAAATCCCAATAATCATAACTTAAAACATGAAACTTTTTGGCATACACACATAATCATAGAGAATCATTTCTTGTTAGTCAAGACTCATTGCCAAGACTATCTTAGTGGACAATGTCCCTTTCTGAATCGAGTAACCCTCGTTTCAGTCCTATTTCACTGAACCGGTATAACCTACCGTTCCAGCCATGTCTATCTCATGAGATATAAAATCTTTACCCAATGCATCAGAGGGAGATATAGGTCCCACCCATCTTATAATGAATCCTTTCTTATGTGTTCCACATAATCATAAACCATACATCATAGCGTAACCCATGTGATAAAAATGGGACTCTTAAACAACATGAAATCATAAAACAATTCATATAAGATAAAGGAATTAATAAACATAAGTCCATCACAACATAATCAAATCAATGTAATAATAGGGATAAAAACAGAACCCTTTATTATCTTAGATGGAAAATAATTTTGATAAAACACTTGAACTCCATTCTTGAGGAAAATATCCTTTCTTCTTCAAAAACACTTTTCCTTTCTTAACATGTCTTACAATTTTAAACTAAAAGAAGTTGTTTAAAAATAAACTTGAAAACTTGTAAAGTAAGCTTCATGGAAATAATGTTTAAAAATCCATTCATGCTGTATAAGTTAAAAAAACATTCTTCATACTTTTGTCGGAAAAGTCAAAAAAGTACTTCATACGAAAAACGACAAAAGATTCCTTTCATACATATTACTAAAAACTCACCGAAGGGTAAAAATGGATTTAAACAATTTTAGGTGGATGGAAATAATATTACATATTGATGAAACATGGATATGGATGATAAAATACACCCCAGTAAATACTTACGAATAAACAATCTCAGATAAAAATGAGATTGTGATATTTCCCTTACCTTAGGTCTGATTTGCTTCGTATGTGTCTGAACCTCCTCTTATTTGAAGCGCCTCTTTGAGACCTCCTCTTAAGGCACTAAAATTGGTCTTTGAGGAAGACCAGAACCTTTAAGACGTTTCTAGGGAAGTGGAGAAGAGATTTTTTCAGGGGTTGGCCGAGCTTGAGTGCTCAAATTGGTGTGAGGAGGAGGGGGAGGAGGTACCCTTTTATAAGGGAGGAGAGGGGCACCTTAGGAATATCTCAAAATATTATTTTATATTAAAGTCAAAATCGGTTTATAATGATTCCAAAGGGTCTTATTTCGAAGCTAATGTGGGGATGGGTAGAAATCCTATCATCCAATAGGATTTAGACAAGTTTAGGGAATTATTTTAACCTTATCAATTAGATTTAACTCTAAGTTAAATAATTTAACTTTTACCGTGTCTTTTTGATTTCTTTCACTATATGGTTAATACACTTACTATAACATGCCAAAGGAACCCCAAATTGTTTATTATTAATACATATATCCTTATCTAAGTCATTTGGCCGAACCTTAGATTTTTAGGAATAAAATAACAATTAATAATATAATATTTGATTTAAAAACTATTTTGTGTCAATTTTGAAACTATTTGATATATGATTTTATTGAAAGTCATAACAGAATTATATGTTCAAACCAAGTTGATTAAATCAACACTAATATATCATAGAAACCTAGAAAATTAGTGGAATTCATAAAAAGTCTCAAATTACATTCATTTGAGCATTTATAACATCAATTATGTTAATATTTCCTTAAAAGGGTAATTACTGCATCATCGTTGTGTCATAAATAAATTATTTTATTTAAAGTCTAAAAATTATAAATAAAATATCATTATGTAGGAAATATTTTTATATTTCTAATGAATATTTATAGTCGAATTTATCTTATGTATAACCCCATATTAAAAATGTTTTAGTTATTAAACTTTGATTTTAACTATTTTAACTATTCATTAAATAAAATAATATTAAATGTCATAATCTAATAGAAGTGGACCTAAATGGTCATATTATATTCATAAGGTTGTTTTTGGTCGAATTTCACTTATCCAATAGAATTAGGACATGTTTTAGGGTAATAGTAATATCATATTTACCCTTAGTTACCCTATTTACTATTAACCGTGGTAAAAAAAGTAAAAAGTTACTATTCACCAAAAATTATTTTCATCTCATTGAACCACATTTTATTCCTTGATATTAACCGTTTCTATCAGATTTTCGAAATTCCATTCACAGAAGCGGTAAAATTAAGTTTAATGCAAAATTCAGTTTTTAACCTACCACATAGTGGTTTCACTATTCATCAAAAATTGAAAGTTTTCACAAAAATACCAAAATTTCATCCAAAGCTATATTTCATATTCCGAATTCAAAAATGAAGTCTATTTTACCAAATTCATAACATAGAAATAGCATTAATTAATTTTATAATTAAATCCTGCTGTTAAAACAAATAGCGTGTTTTTAAGAAACAATATATATCAAAAGATTGACATTTGATTATGTCTGGTTTAAATGTGAAATTACATCCAATGACCAACATTGTATTAAATTGTAAAAATATATTCTAAATATACTTTAAACCCACTCAAATTAATGATTTATCACTATTAATTATTTCGATTAAAAAAAGTTGATTTTAATTATAATTTAGTAATTTTCACTATTCATTATAATATGAAAGTTATCCAAAAAGTACCAAAATTTCACCTTAGGCTAAATTCAATACTCCGAATCTATAAATGAAGTCCATTTTGAGAGCTAAAATTTCTAAAATTTTAAAAAGTGGTTATTACTATTCATAACGGCTAGTTTTAATAATATTTTAATAGCATATCGTTGTTTCGTGAAACTCAATATTGCGTACTACACACGCTATCGAGGAAGGTTGCGATTGCGTGTAATGCAAGTTAATTCAAGGATGCGTGTTGTGCAAGATCATTTTGGTGTAGCGTACAACACAAGACATTAGTGAAAAAAAAAGAAAATTTTTCATAAAATCTCGGGCTGTTACATTCTACCCCCCTTAAAATGAATTTCGCCCTCGAAATTCGTCGGGGTTATAAATGGTTTACTATTCAAAAGTTTATTTAATAGAAACCCACATCGTAAAAAGGAATACCAAAACTTGGCTTTAAAAACTTAAGTATGAAATGTAATGATTACCCAAATAAACTAATCACTGGGTTTCCACATAGGTGAAAATATGGATTTGGAAGAGAAATCTAACCATCATGTTCTGATGGAGAGTGGTAGAGAACATGGCTATGGAAAATCCAGTAATCACAAATCCATAAATTTGTGACGATCTACGGTACCATTTGATTCATCAGGTATAAGATCACTAGGAAAACATTTTTGGTTTTCAAGATCATTTCCCTAAAGTTGAAGAATTTGAATTAGAATAAATACTTACTTTATTTTGGTACAATCTCAATGTTGTTCGTGCCTTGAACAATTTCCACTTCATCTCTTATATAAATGAAGTTGAATTTGTTATTCGTGAAGTGTTAGCAGATCATGTGATAGAATGACGGGTCATTCCATCTGTCTCAAACAAAAGGTTAGCAAAAATTATATACATAAGTCGATCTATAGTGAGATTAATCACATATGGTTCCTAAAATGGACTTATACTTCATATATCATACTGATTAATATAATAAAACTAGTTTCTACTATACATGGACTTCTTGTAGGCCAGTGGTAGGTGATAAAGTCCAGTCGCACTTCGGTTGTGGGTTCGATTCCTACAGCCTTGTCCGACGCGATGGGATGTCGCCCGTCCTGCAGGTTGTCCTTTTTCTAAAACTACATTACTATAACATCCCATCAATAATATCGAAAAAAAACTTCTATCCTTAAACAATACTAACTTATGGTAAACATAATCCATTCCAATCATTAGGCTTATCTAAAATACTTCGGTCCAAGCTCATAGTATAAAGAAAATGATAACTTGAAATCTCATCAACCAAGCATGTGAATACCATCATTTATCCCCCATATATCTTGTTGGTCACATTCCAATCATGTGAATACCTTAATCATGTATTCTCTTGAAGAATGAATACCCATTGAACCTTATTGAAAACATTAATGCAGTTAAAAGTTAACACTTTCCATATACCAAAATCCACAAAATTATATATACTCAAACCACGATATCACTTAGTCCTTATATCAATCATGAGCTCATGAATACTGTCAAACATTTCATTTTCTCCTTATCCCTTAATTATGCGCATATCATCTACTTTCCAAAATATTTGAATCACTTTTCATGGTTACCGGTACCTTAAAATTATTGAAAACCACAATAGACCAATACATAAATATTTCAGTACACCATAAAAGTACCTCAACAACATTATTCTTGAATACCAATATTTTAGTCCTTCCAATTCAATGATTGTCCTGGAATAAGTCCTTCCTTGATTTAGAAGTAACTTTTTAGGTCAGGGCATTGAGTTGGGTAATGCCCATGTTCTCCACAAATAAGACATTGAGCTCCATAACAATCTGTCACTCTATGACCCTTTTCTCCACACAGATAACATCGGTCCCTCCATTTGAGGTATTCCTCAAGGTTCTTCTTCCCTTCTTTAGAAATCTCTATCTTCCTTTCTTTATGATCCTCAACATGCGAACATGCATAATAGTTTTTCTTCCTCTTCATTGATGAATTAGGAATACTACTAAATTTCACCTTGTTAATCATATATAGCGATGACTGATTCAGCATAATCACAATATATTTATCTCTAGGCATTACACAATTTTGTTGCTCATAGTCACCAATTTGTCCATTGGATTCAATATTAACCGAATTACTTCTGGTTCCCTCCATTAACTAAAACACAAAAATAATTTTGTGAGAGGCGAAATAATGCTATGGAAGACAACATAGTAAAGGGAAAGCACTCTCAATATCTAACATCTTAGGTTAAATTCTAAGATCGTTAGCGCAATTCTAGGACTATGACCTATACATATACTTAACCTTAGAGACGTCCCTAGACATAACTTAGAAATATCTCTAGGGATCTCACTAACGTTTTCGCATCCTAGTTTCCAAAGGATGACTAAACCTTTCCTCTGATACCAAATGTAAAGACCCGAAGCTTATCATACATGGACATTACATTACTTTTGCGGAATACTTAGTACATACACACAAGGATCGTAATAGTTTAGTGTCTTTGGAAACTCGGAACGTAATCTTCTAATCGTGGTGAAATATCTTCAACATATCCTATAAAGATCTTCCCTTTTTTTTACCTAAAACCTTTCTTTATATCTTGGGGAAAAGAAAACATAAAAGGGTGAGCTCAAATGCTCAGTAAGGGTAAACAAAAGAAATATCAATCACATCGTATTCATAAGAACATAACATTTTGGAAATCTTAACCTGCAAAAGAGAGCATAATTTCATAACATGGGATAAATCATAGTAGTGAAATGAAATCCCAATAATCATAACTTAAAACATTAATATTTGTGGCATACACACATAATCATAGCGAATCATTTCTTTTTAGTCAAGACTCATTTCCAAGACTATCTTAGTGGACAATGTCCCTTTCTGAATTGAGTAACCCTCGTTTCAGTCTTGTTTCACTGAACCGGTATAACCTACCGTTCCAGCCATGTCTATCTCATGAGATATAAAATCTTTACCCAATGCATTGGAGGGAGATATAGGTCCCACCCATCTTATAATGAATCCTTTCTTATGTGTGCCACATAATCATAAACCATACATCATAGCGTAACCCATGTGATAAAAATGGGATTCTTAAACAACATGAAATCATAAAACAATTCATATAAGATAAAGGAATTCATAAACATAATTCCATCACAACATAATCAAATCAATGTAATAATAGGGATAAAAACAGAAACCTTTATTATCTTAGATGGAAAATAATTTTGATAAAACACTTGAACTCCATTCTTGAGGAAAATATCCTTTCTTCTTCAAAATCATATTTCTATTCTTAACATGTCTTACAATTTTAAACTAAAAGAAGTTGTTTAAAAATAAACTTGAAAACTTTTAAAGGAAGCTTCATGGAAATAATGTTTAAAATTCCATTCATTCCGTATAAGTTAAAAAAACATTCTTCATACTTTTGTCGAAAAAGTCAAAAAAGTACTTCATACGAAAAACGACAAAATATTCCTTTCATACATATTACTAAAAACTCACCGAAGGGTAAAAATGGATTTAAACAATTGTAGGTGGATGGAAATAATATTACATATTGATGAAACATGGATGTGGATGATAAAATACACCCCAGTAAATACTTACGAATAAACAATCTTGGATAAAAATGAGATTGTGATATTTCCCTTACCATAGGTCCGATTTGCTTCGTATGTGTCCGAACCTCCTCTTCTTAGAAGCGCCTCTTTGAGACCTCCTCTTAGGGCACTAAAATTGGTCTTTGAGGAAGACCAAAACCTTTAAGATGTTTCTAGAGAATTGTATAAGAGATTTTGTCAGGGTTTGGCTGAGATTGAGTGCTCAAATTGGTGTGAGGAGGAGGGGGAAGAGGTACCCTTTTATAAGGGAGGAGAGGGGCACCTTAGGAATATCTCAAAATATTATTTTATATTAAAGTCAAAATCGGTTTATAATGGTTCCAAAGGGTCTTATTTCGAAGCTAAAGTGGGGATGGGTCGAAATCCTATCATCCAATAGGATTTAGACATGTTTAGGGTATTATTTTAACCTTATCAATTAGATTTAACTCTAAGTTAAATAATTTATCTTTTACCTTGTCTTTTTGTTTTCTTTCACTATATGGTTAATACACTTACTATAACATGCCAAACGAACCCCAAATTGTTTATTATTAATACATATATCCTTATCTAAGTCATTTGTCCGAACCTTAGATTTTTAGGAATAAAATAACAATTAATAATATAATATTTGATTTAAAAACTATTTTATGTCAATTTTGACACTATTTGATATATGATTTTTTTGAAAGTCATAACAGAATTATATGTCCAAACCAAGTTGATTAAATCAACACTAATATATCATAGTAACCTATAAAATTAGTGGAATTCATAAAAAGTCTCAAATTACATTCATTTGAGCATTTATAACATCAATTATGTTAATATTTTCTTAAAAGGGTAATTACTGCATCATCGTTGTGTCATAAATAAATTAATTTATTTAAAGTATAAAAATTATAAATAAAATATAATTATGTAGGAAATATTTTTATCTTTCTAATGAATATTTATAGTCGAATTTATCTTATGTATAACCCCATATTAAAAATTTTTCATTTATTAAACTTTGATTTTAACTATTTTAACTATTCATTAAATAAAATAATATTAATTGTCATAATCTAATCCAAGTGGACCTAAATGGTCATATTATATTCATGAGATTGTTTTTGGTCGAATTACACTTTTACAATAGAATTAGGACATGTGGTAGGGTAATAGTAATATCAAATTTACCCTTAGTTACCCTATTTACTATTAACCGTGGTAAAAAAAGTAAAAAGTTACTATTCACCAAAAATTATTTTCAACTCATTGAACCAAATTTTAGTCCTTGATATTAACCGTGTCTGTCGGATTTTTGAAATTCCATTCACAGAAGCGGTAAAATAAAGTTTTATGCAAAATTCAGTTTTTAACCTACCACTTAGTGGTTTCACTATTCATCAAAAATTGAAAGTTTTCAGAAAAATACCAAAATTTCATCCTAAGCTATATTTCATATTCCGAATTCAAAAATGAAGTCTATTTTACCAAATTAATAACATAGAAATTGCATTAATTAACTTTATAAATAAATCCCGCTGTTAAAACAAATAGCGTGTTTTTAAGAAACAATATATATCAAAAGATTGACACTTGATTATGTCTGGTTTAAATGTGAAATTACATCCAATGACCAACATTGTATTAAATTGTAAAAATATATTCTAAATATACTTTAAAACCACTCAAATTAATGATTTATCACTATTAATTATTTCGATTAAAAAAAGTTGTTTTTAATTATAATTTAGTAATTTTCACTATTCATCAGAATATGAAAGTTATCCGAAAAGTACCAAAATTTCACCTTAGGCTAAATTCAATACTCCGAATCCATAAATGAAGTCCATTTTGAGAGCTAAAATTTCTAAAATTTTAAAAAGTGGTTATTACTATTCATAACGGCTAGTTTTAATAATATTTTAATAGCATATCGTTGTTTCGTGAAACTCAGTATGGCGTACTACACACGCTATCGAGGAAGGGTGCGATTGTGTGTAATGCTAGGCAAGTCAAGGATGCGTGTTGTGCAAGCTCCTTTTGGTGTAGCGTACAACACAATACATTAGTGAAATAAAAAAAAGAATATTTTTCATAAAATCTCGGGTTGTTACAATACATCCTCATGATTCGGGAAAGGAACTTCCATAAAAGAAAAATAGATTTCCACTAACTATTAATACAAAATAATCTGTATCAAAATCTATAAATCAATATATATTTCACCTTTTATGGTAGGGTTTTAGGATTCATAGATTCTTCCAAATGTTCCTTGCAATCAGGGTCATGTAGGGTTTGTATGAACTTTGGAATTATTCCCAAAATATTGCATCTTGACAAAGAAATCCTTTGATCTCGGCTTCTTACTATCCTTTCCTTCCCAACACCACTATAAGAAGATCACACACATGTACTACCTAAAATATGAACCTAGATAATAAAATGACATAAATTAAACAACCAATAAAAATAAGACTTCTACATCAAAAAAATCAACTTCATTTATCAAGATTTGAATAGAAACATTAAAATAACGGACCTAGTAACTAAAAAACATTGATTTCCTATATTAGAGGTAGGATTATTGTGAATAATTTACCTGTAATAAATGAATGGACTAGAAATAAAAAAACATCAACACCAATGTCGTATGTATGAATAACGAATAAAACAAATTAAGGTAATGTGATAATTGAATACCCAGAAAAATAAATTATTATTAAAAACAACATGGGGTTTGAATATGAATTAAAGACACCAATTTTTGTATTGGGATCCAAAATCCCTAATAATTTGACTATGAAATTCATATGAATTGTCATGCACCATGTATCTTCTCAAAAAAATTCTAGTTGTTCGTTTTTTAACCTGGATATAAAGAATATGATGTTAAATACAAATAAATAATGTTGATAAATAGTACAAAAAACCTTCTTACAAATCATTTTTTCCTATTGCATAAAAATACAACCTCAGGATTTGGAAAACGAACTTCCATTAAAGAATAATACATTTCCACTAACAATTAAAACAAAATAAACTATATCAAAAGATATAAATTGATCAATATTTCACCTTTTATAGTAGGGCTTCAGGATTCATAGTTTATTCCAAATGTTCCTAGAAATCAGGGTCATTTAGTGTTTGTAGGAACTTTGTGAAAGAGATTTTTTTATTTTAGTGATCATTATTATCCAAAGGGAAATGTGACCCAAAGTAATGCCTATTGTCAAAGACCTCCTTGCATCTCATCATCTTATTATCCATTCATGCCCAATTCCACTATAGGAAGCTCACACAGATCGACAAACAAAACATGAACCTGGAGAAAAATACAATGATGTAAAATAAACAACCAACAAAAATGAGACTTTAACATTAAAAAATCATCATCAATTATCAGAATTTGAATATACACCTTTAAGAAAATGGACCCAGTAACTAAAAATCATTGATTGCCTATATTAGATATAGTATTACTTTGAATCATTTTCCTGGAATCGATGAATGGTCCAAAAATAAAAAACAACAACACCAATGTCGGATGTATAAAGAAGGAATAAAATACATTAAGGGACACAGGTAAAGGGAAAAGGAATTTGGGATCAATATTGGTGAAAGAAGTTAATGGTGGAGTCCCTTTAATCTTTATATACCCTATTAAAAACACTCTATATGTAGGCTCTATAATCCTCTTCCCCCCTAGATCCCAACCAAATTTCCCCGTCGCGTACATCCCCTGGTCACTTGTCGCGATGAATGAATTCACAGAGCCCCTGATAACGCCACTCTCCATGGAGGTGACTGCCAAGTTACGCCATCTCTGGAAACTAATGCCTCAGGAAGTGGAGACGATAAGAAAAAAATGTGAGTAAAAAAATTACAACTCAAAGGACATATCTAAATTCAATGAATTCATACCATAAATGACAAATTAGATGCCTTTGTGGAGGAGTATACAAATAAAAAAATGGTCTATGTCTGTGGGGTAGTTAGAGTGGGAGACAAAGGAGGAAGTGAGTGATTTTGAGGGGGAAACATATATGGAGGAAGAGAGAATGTCGCAGGGAGTGTTGCAGTTGGAGAAGGATAATTCTGAGGATATATATGGGTAAAAATAGGGGGAGTGGTGTACTTAGGTAGTGATGAAGACAGAGATAAATGTGGTAGATGAAGAATTGGTGGACGAGGAGGTCAGATAAAAAGGATAATGTGGATAAAGGATAGAGGATATGAAGGGGTGAAAGAGGGTTGATGTATGGGGAAGAGGTGGATCTAGGAATGGGATGTAAAGATGGGAATCAAGAGAGTTGAGTCGGTGTTATGGGGGATGAGATAATTCCTTAAATTTGTGTGTTATATAATATTATTTGTACTTTATCTTTCTCATGAATCCATGTATATAGGTAAAAATGTGAATTATAATATATTACATTTATCCATTTTATTTTTTCAACATACTCCTTATTCATGTGATGTTTACATACCACTGTCTTGTGTAAAGATGAAAAACAGCACCAGAAACATCCTTGTCAAAGCATATATTCTTTTATAAATCCATACCATTTCATTATGTTTCAACGGAGGCATATTCAAGATACGAATAAAAGAAGATTCAATTTATGAAATCATTTAATTTAGATTCAGATTCTATGTAGTGAAAACATACCTTGGTGTGCATTCCATTCTTTGTGTTGTTGGCTGGATTATAGTAGTCCAGATTCTCCTTAAAATACTACAAATCAAAAATAAATTAAAATTTTTATGGGTAAAAGAGTTTCTCTTTTTAGGAAAAAATGGTTTTAAATGACCATGTTAGGAACTATGGAATCATGGAATGTGATACTAGGAGGAAATGTGTCACATATTATTGTAGATTTAGGCTATGAATCTAATTAATGAATGATATATTAATGCAGTTTGAGAATTAAATATCTCCTACAACAGCCCATTGAGGGAGCTCAGTGAATTGAGGAAGAAGAATTTTTCCTAGATCAGATATTAATGTTATATCATCCATTCATAATTCATATTAATAGATGATAAATTTTATTGCATACCATGGATCAAGATTGTAATGTGACGCCAATATTCACCCATGAATTCCTTCTCGATGTCTTTTTCATTCTACAATAGATGTACGATTTGTGGCTCATCCAAATCCATATCATTGTCATCCACTACATTATTTAGTAACTCAGAGCACTCCAATATTCTCATCTCAACGTTTTCTAAAATCTCATACCCCTGCATCCACATCACCTGCAATCCAATTAATTAGGGTTTAAAAAAATTTAATCCATCAACATAGAAGAACAATAATCGTTGAAATCAAAGGTATGGTAAATGTGGTTCTACTGATATAACTCCTACAGTGACTTCTTCTTTTTGTTATACACATTGAAATCCATGTTCCATTATAAAAACATAATCTCCCATTATAATCAAATTATCTTCTATAAATAGTAAATGATTTGATATTATATTAATAATATTTAATTAATATGAATATAAAATCAATATAAATAATTAAACTATAAATAAAAATATTAACTCATGAATATAAGGTATTTTTTTATGAAAAGAGGATAAAACACCTTTTTCACAGATCTTGATCTGTAGTGTCTCTAAATATAGGCAGTTGATGAGTTACGGTGGCAGACCCGAATTTGTGGAGCCCCAATAACTGAAATGTGAAATCAGTAATATTGATTTACATTGAGTAAGATTTTTTGAATAGGTATTAATGGTTATTTCTAGTAAAAATTAGCATTGTTACATAAATAAATTTTATTATAGAAAACAACGCAGTTAAAATTACATTAATTAATTTAAAAATAGAGAACAATATCGAATACAGATGATAACATAAGACAATGAATAAAAACACTAAAACATACCAACATGCCATCACATGAAATAGAACACACATAAAATGCATGTTAGATTTTGGAAAACTAGTCAAGATCTTCAATAAAATAATATGTTTCCAAAAGAAATTGAAAAAAAAACATAGCCAAAGATTAATTGAAAATATTGGAAAATTCGATAAACAATGATTAGAAAAATTAATAATATAAAATCAATGACCACAGAAATGAAAAATTTAATTTGAGAATATTAAAAGAAGAAAGCATACAAGAAGATATAATTATGTGGGAGAAGAATGATATTACCCCAAATTGTGGTTATGCTGTTGGGATCAAAAGATGTGGAATGTGGGTTTGGTCGGGCATGGAGGATTAGTAGGCAGAGGAGATGTTGTGGGAGGAGCTGGAGGTGGATGATCTATGGTGGGAGAATCTGGACGTGGAGTAGTCGTTCGCATATAATATGGAGGTAGAGAAGCCAAAAGTAATAGTGGGGTATTGTACATGGAGTAGCTGGAGGGGTATTAACGCATGTATTAGCAGCCAGATGTGGAGTAGCCGTTTACAGAGGAGCTGAAAGCGGAGGAGTCAGATGTAGAGTATCTGGATACGAAGGTGGAGATAAACCTAGAGGCATTGATTAAGAGGGGTGTTGAGGAGCTAATTAAATTGACTGGGAACCCTAAGAGGTGGTAAATCTCATTTCGGGGAGGGAATTAGAGGGAGGAAATGAATAAATTAATTGAAAATGAAAATTCGATGGATATGTTGACCGATGTTTGTGGGAGCCATAGGTCTAGATGAGGTGTTATTCAAGATGTAGTAGAAACCGATGGAAATTGTCGTCAATGTAAAGAAAATATCATGAAATAGAAAGGCTGAATCTGCATGCGGGAGAAGAATGGAAGGGAATCAGAACTAAGAGGGAGATGATGACTTGGGATTAAGGGAACCGTAGGTTAATAGTAGATGAATGATCAGCAAGAGTAGAATAAAATTGAAACTGCATGCATAATTGGAATGGATGGAAACAAATTGATTGAGACGAAGCTTAAAGAGGACTCTGTGCAGCGATAACCAAAGATCGATCGAGTGAGCGGGAGCAATCCTCAAGGGAAACCTCACGTGGAAGATTGAGGGAGTGTCGGTAACTGTTTTATGTGGACGGATGATGTGGAAGAGAGTCTTCATCTAAACGTGGAGTTTCGTAAGGAGGACATGTGGATAAGTGGAAAACATAAGATTAGTATATTTAGTAGATTTATTAGTTTTAAAGGTTAATTATTTTATCCTACATTTTATATTTGACAACTATTTCATATTTGACAACTATTTCATATTTAAACATATAATTTTTAGTATTTCCATTAATTTATCAACACTACCATGCACAGCTAATCCACATAGGATAGTGTTAAGAGTAAGGGTGTTTTGAGCCTAATGAATCTATAGATTGAACATTTTTAACTCATCGTATAGTAATTATGTTAATAATAATTATTTATCACATTATTTGACACACCCTTTACCATGAGATACATAATTGATCAAACCTAAACAAATTGGTGTAGTGGTGGACTATGACCACTACAGTATGACACTATCTACATAAAATCTAAAAGTAATTCACTGGTTTTCTTATTTATACCCTCACTATTGTATGTTTACAATATATGAATATCCAGTTTTTTTTAAAAATAAAAATTTGTGAACATTTCACCTCATCGTATCGTAGTTCATAAAACTACCCCATGCTAAATATAGAATTAAATTTTATCAATGAACAAAAAATTGAACCTGATAAATTTTTTATCTATCATAAATCCAAAATACATATATTTAGTATATACCTATAATGATTAGGTAATGTGAGGAATCCTTTCCCAAAAAAAATTTAGAATGTTTTCATATATACTTGTGATGGTTAACAACATAACAGACTATGAAAATATTATAGAGTACAACCTTGTGTAGAATTTATCATGTGGATGAATTTCCCCACATCACATCAAAAGTAAATTCCCAAAAAAGAAGTGGGAGTCATTCTAATTACATGTGGAACCACCACTACCTCTGACTTATGTGATATAAATTTAGTCATCTGACATGACTGAAGGGAAACATTTTTACCAGGACTGTAGGGCGGGTACTGAGTAAACTATTTCAAATATTGTAATTATGTTAACTAGAGTCAACAAATTCACAAGTACCTATATCCCTAGTAATGAAAAAAAAGATAAACAATCTAAATAAGTGGGTTTAGTATACACCATAGAAAATATGTGGTTTTTTTTAGAAACATGTACATGTACCAATAAGTAATGGAGTACCAAATAGATACCCATCACAAGATCATTCTCATAAAACATAGCAGAAATTCCAAAAATCGTTTCATTGAAAACAATAGTTTCCACCTTCATAGTTATGGCTCTATTAACAAGATCCCATAAGACCGCTACAATAATCCCAACCTATATAATAAATTTTCAATGAATTCTAAAATACTTTTGAATAAAATCATAGCATAGTATTAAAATGATATCACAAATTTTTTTAAGGGAATAAATTACACAATTATAAGCCACTAAAAAATACTAAAAAATTTAGAATCTCAAAAAATTATAATGTTAAGCATGAAAAATATTATAAAAATCCACTCTACCAATCCATGAAATAATGACTCATGTACATATCAAAACAAATTCTATAATTGTTTAAAAAATTACACCCCACATTCCCTTAATTTGAGACATTGCATAGATGCCACCATGTGCTAGCTTCTCAAGTGATTTTTAGCATCAAATGGATGAAGGATTAAATAAGATTCACCTATTTAACTAAATAATTCTCTTTTTTTAAATAAAATAATCCATCTTAAAATGAGAGAACTTGGAAGAATATTGATTCCATGGACTATAGGGGAATTAAATTTTTTAAGATAATTAAGAGATCCAGGAACAAACATAAATCTTATTACTATGAGTGTCTTAAAAAAGCTATGTATATAGGAATTAAATCCCATAATAGTGTCACTATAATAGTTTTAATGACCAGTAATGTATCGTTGAGGACATTTTGAGGATATCATAGTTAAAATTGGAAGGTTTATCATTCCTTTAGATTTCATAATTTAATACCTGGAAGTAGAAGGAGATGTTCCATTTATTATAATATGGATATTTGTATCCGATTTGATGGTGTTAATAGATGATAACCAAAGGGGAATGATGGTTAGAATTGGAGATAAATATGTACTTTTTCAACTAAATAAATTATCTCATAAAATGAGATGATTATTTTTACTCTGAGGCCATCTTTTTTACGGATTAAAGAGATGAGTTTATGATATTTTAGTAAACATGGAGACCAGATTACATGATTAAGAAGAATAAAGTGACCATGAAAACAATACATATATTTATCCACTATAATGTGACTCAATACCAATATTCACATTATATATAATTAAGCCACCATCATTGGAATTAAGGCATTTTTTGAGCACACTCAATTACTTGTTCCATTGGACTATGGAAACACCTACAATCATTATCAGCTCATAAATAACCCAAAAATAAGAATAATGTTTAATAAATTCGTTAAAAAGTATAATAACTTTTTTTTGGGGGAGTGGATGACCATAATGTGATCTCCCCCAAAAAAAATTCCCCAAAAAATTTCATTGTAAAAAGGTGATAAACAAAAATGACAACTGTGGAGGAAAATCACCAACCAATGAATGTGGTTTTTAAAAATGAAGTAATTAAATATATAGATGTTGTAATAATATTTTTTGTATCTAATAATTAATGGTTGAGTTAGATACAAGTCCTTACAAAGAATGGAACCATAATTATTGTGAAAATGATGAATATGAGCCGATATCTACTCAACCCATAACTAAATGGAAGGTATTCCGTGACTATAGGAACCACAATATGGAATCATGATGAGTGACATTCTCAATACCCCTTATCGATCAAATGTTAGAATTAATATCAGATAACGAATCCTATTTTTCACAGGACAAAAATTCATGATATAACTAAATTGTATTCGATTCAAAAGACCACTCAAAAACTAAATTTAATTGTCCCTTCAGATCCTCTCCCTATCTCTATATGTCATTTATTATTTTTATTGAAACATAATTATCTTAAAGGTTTATGACGGATATATTCCCTGAAATAGAATATGAATTCCAAGAAATCTCTATTGATTACTTTTCTCTATATAGAATATATTTTGATGCTTCCCTAAAAAATATGGATGTAGTCTCAGAATGTTGTGTAGAAAAATTCATATTATTTAATTGGGAAAAGTGTCACTTCATGGTCTAAGTATGAATTTCCCTTGGAATTAAAATCCATAAACAACGAATGGATGTGAATCTTACTACGTTCAATGTGATAAAATATTTACCTAAGCTAATAATTGTGAAAATAATATGGATCTTTTTGGGCAATGCAAGGTCCTACCACCACATCATTAAATAAATTTCTAAACTAAACCATCCCATTATACAATTATTGTGAAAATACAATATTTTTAAGATAACAAAATAGTTTTGACTAAAATTCCATACATTGAATAATATTTTGGTCGCCACATCTATCAAGATTTCACCATTTTTGGAGAGGGAATTCGAATTTACATTTGACACAAGAAACGTCTCTATTGGAACAATATTAAGATAGGGATTCATAAATATATTTTTTACAATCAACTTTTCAAGTGACATAATAAATTACACTCATTTAAATTATTTGATTACTGAAAACAATCATCGACAAATTGTATATACATTTGAAAAATTTCACTCATACCGTGTAATATATAAATTTGTGGTCTACACTGGTAATGAAACACTTAAATATATACATAACATATTAAACGAAAAACCATGTCTAGTACGATGGATCCTAGTACTAAGATTTCTTGACATCATAACAAAGGACACAAAATAACATAAAATGTTTTATTAGATTATTTATCCATCAATCCACTAGCCAACATCGAGGAGGGTGATAATATTAACATCAATGATGAAATTATAAATGAATCATTTTTATGGTAAATACACAATAATGGTCATGATTTTAGTATACATCAAATTATATCACCACATGATAACCCTACCATGACCATACATATCTAAAAGTGAATATATTTTTATCCAATCCCTCACATTACTATTGGGATGAGCCTCTACATTTTTAGTGTTGTGATAATGGATTAATGTGGTGGTGCACTCCAAAAGAAGTAAAATAATTTGGTATCAATATTGGTTATACGTAACTTGTGGTGAAAATTTATATAACTGAAAATAATATAGAATCAATCCATCAATGTGTTATATTTTTGCCTATGTTTTTTAAAGATACAAGGATATTTTTTCAAAACTATGATTATGTCTAGTAGACAATGAATATAGGAAAAAAAGAAATTAAATTCCTAAAAATACCATCACAAGAAGTATAACTCTTTAATATAAGTAGAATTTACTTCATTGGAGTGTTCACTAATTCTCGTGGTATGATTTTCATCATAGTCAGCATTTAATATGTCTCCAAATATAATTATAATGAAGCAACATCTCATAAAAAAGTGTTTTAATTAAATTTTTATAAAAAATAACTAATCTATATTTGGATTTCCCCAAATTCTCATTTGTGATCAGGTAACTCTTACCAATAACTCTATAAAAGTATTTCTTAGAACATAAAAAATTATGTATAACCACGGTACTCTCTATCACCCAAAATCAATAGGGCATGTTGAACTGTCCCAAAAGGGAAATATAAAACAAGGATAAGTTTACGACCACTAATAAAAAGGGAATGTAGTGTTAAATAGGATGACATAGTTTTTTTAATATCTGGAAACATACAAAATACTCATAGGTACTACTCCATTCTAACTGGTTTATTGAATTTTATTCCATCAACCAGTGGCATTTGGGGATTTATTTTTTAGGCAATAAAAAATTGAAAAATTATTCTAAAAAAGAAATAGAATTTATAATACTCTAATAAGATTAAATGGAAAAAATCAATAAGGTTGTATATGAGAATGATAAAAAATTTAAAGACAAAAAATAATGTTCCATGACAAAAGAATCACTTGTCAAATTTTTACTCTTAGGGATAATGTTCTATTTTTTCATTCATAATTAAAATTATTCCATTGAAAGATGAAATCATGATGGATAGTTACACACCATGTTATTAATAATTTATTTATGGATATATTTATATTCTAAAAAGAGAATAACCTCCAATCATGGTTAATGGTAAAGGATAAAAATTTACCCAAAACCCACCATGAAGGGTGCTTCATCACTCTCAAATTCAACTAAATAAAATTTCTTTTTGATGAATAAATTATTTTTATCACATTATGGGAGAAACAATATTTTTTTCTATATTAAATCAGTATTGTGATTAAGATATTCATTTTCCTTTTAATATATCATTGTTCTTTTGGTCGATCTAGACTTCATAGTACTCTATTGCTCAATTTATCTAAGTGATTCCTTTGGGTTTTTGTTGAATTAACATGTTCATTTGTCATCTTTATTTTTTTTTAAACCCTATGGACTATTGGTTTGTCTATGATTGGAATTTATTGTAATTTTATTTACCTATAAAATTTGTACTCATTATCAACCATGTTTCCATATGGAATGACATTTACCAAATAATATCCTAATTACCTACCTCAATTTAAAATTTCCATTTCATTTTTCATGTGATAATATTGATATAGGTCCCATGATACATTCAATTAATAGTGTGTACACTATCTCATTTTAATTTATTTGCTGTGTTTCTTGAGTTTCATTGTAAATATACTTCTATTAATTCTTGTTTTCACTTATCGAGGAGACATATTGTTAATGAAACTATTCTTTAAAAACTATATATCATTACACCCAATAAAATAAAATGATAATATAGGTTGAAAATTGTTGAGAACCATGTTTTACTCATGTTTAAATTATTATCATGATTTTGGTGTTCGGTAATTTAATTATAATTCTTCGTTCTTATAATTTATTTTGATTGACTTATTAATGAATTTTTTACCCACTTTTATTTCCAATTTTTTTGAATAATTCCATTCTTGATAGGATTCTAAAGATATACTATAATATTGTTTGTTGACACTATTTCTTGAGCGATATATGGGACATTTAATCCAATCTAGAATATCATTTAGAACGTATTGATAGTATTATTAATGAAATACAATTTAAAATTATTGAAGAAATCACTGTTGATAATATTTTTTCCATAGACATACCTATACATGTTTATTTATTTAGTCCATAGATTCCATGAAATAAATTTTATGGGATGGATCCATTTTTATATCATTATCCCTCACATCATTTATCTTGGTAAAGTACATGATTTTAATATGAAAACATTTGGGGGAACATTCACTAATGGTGGAAATGGGATGTTTTTATTGAAGATATGTAATGTGAATCATTAAATAAATTATTATAATATATATAATGATAATTTTTTTGAATTTTCTATTTCTACCATGTTCCTTGCAGAAAAATATAGAAATAAAATTCAAAAGATATGGGGTAGGGCATTAGGAAGGTCAAAAACAACTACTAAAACATCATTGAATACATTAATGGATAAAATGTGGTTTGGGGATGGATGTGACACTTATACATGAAATTATATTTGAAAAAAATAGAGAAAAATATGAATTGGGTATTATTTTTATACATACTCTTCATACTTATGGACACACTATGTGTGGTGGATCATGGAAATAAATTATTTATGATGATTAACTTCGTAAATATATTAAGAACATTCATGCATTATACATCATGTATTTCCCTCCTTTTGACATTTATTTTTACTTTCTACCCACCATCCCTTATCCACATAAATATTAAAACCTTATGGGAAAATCACTCATGTTTGATTCTCCTTGACTTTACAAAGTAGTGATGTGATAACCAATGTATCATTATGGCTAGGAACATATATTTAGTATATGTGTATAAATATAGTTTCAATTTTACCTTGAGTGGTGATATGAATTTTTTTGTGAGGTAATTTGAAAAGTGGTATACCTGTTAAAGATTAGTTATGAAATTTTATTTAATGGAATAAAGAATTAGGATATATAATTAATCAATTAAATATTCATATATGTTTCAACATGATTGATTCTGGAGGACAAAATTTTCTTAATTACATGCATGGTTTTATTTTATATGATGTAATGAATGTTTCATATTTACAAAAAAATTACATTTGAAATCCAAATTGAGATGATTATTTCATGAGGAAAATAAATTGTTCAAGTGTGGAGAAATAAGATAATTTATTTATAGATATATATATATATATATATATATATATATTGGATACACTTATTTAAGTATTATTCATGATTTATTAGATAATACATTGGGTTCAACTTTGTTTTAAAAAAGGATTTATTTGTAAAAAAATAAATGATAAAAATAGAATAAATTGGATCTATATTCCACTTACATAATACAAAATGTGTATATGTCATTCAAGACATGCCTGCAGATCAAAAGACCATCCCATGAAGTATTTACAAGATAAAAAGATTGTACAAGATGTGTAAATTTCTATTCCGGACATATTTCAAAGACCATAATCCCACGAAAAGTTAATCACAAACATGATGATCTGAGATTGCAAGATTTGAAATGATCAAAGGCACACCCAGTCAGTGATACAAGATGATTCCTCATTGAGAATTGTGAGTCTCATTAACACGATGTGAAACTAACATACACGATGTGGATAATTCATGATCTAAGTCACATAATCCAATGAATGATGTGAAACCCTTAAATGTTGTCTATTTATTAGAATATCTTTATTTTACATTATTCTACATTCCAAGTTGATGCCACTTGCATTAATTTTATGTCATCTTCTTCCATTAATTTCTCTTACATTCATTTGTTTCGATTCCAAACACATTAGTAATCATTAATTTAATTTCATTTAAATTCTTTTGAGTTTTGTTTTGAATCTAAATTTATTCTACTTCCATTATACAGCTGTTTCGATTCTTCTCGTGTTTGATATATTTTTTTCCACACCAAAGGACAATATTATTAATCACATACAATGTTCTTCATTATGTATTCATGTATAGAGAGTTTTTTTGTTGGATTTTGATTTATTTTAATTATTCTATATTTATTCTTAATATTCATAACATATTAATTTTTATTACTAAACAATTTCATGATTTTGCATAACATGATTAACATTTATCTTATTTTGATCAACCCCACCATGCTTGAATAATCCCCCATAGGGATAGGGGTACTAAGTATGGGTCTTTATAAGCATAAGGAATATACATATTGAACCATGGTAACCCTATGTCTATATATTAGTTTAATAATAATTTCTCATCACATTCATTTTCAAAACATTGACCATGGGAAGTGTAATTGGACACAAAAAACATAATTATTATTGAGTTGTTCTATGATAATGAAATTGTGACTCTTTATACATATAATCTATGGGTAATTGATGTATGTTCATAAATACACACAAACCATGGTATATCTTTAGAATAGTTTTATTTAAATGGTCTGACGAAAATCAATTGTTGACATTTTCACTACTTTGAATCATAATTATTTAGACTACCCCATGAATAATATTGGATTATATTATGTAGATGATACTTGATATTGACCATGAACCCTTATTTATTTATATGTAATTAATTGAAAATTAATAGATTTAGTAGATACAAAAAATGAATATTGAATATGAGGAGTCCATTCCAAGGATTTTGTTCAAATTTTTTTTCTAGTGATCTATATTGGTTAAACCCTGAACTGAAACATTATTTTATCCGAAAAAGTTATTTTTGTTTGGGACTATAAATTTATAATCTGAATAAAAATTTTTTAACCAAATGATTCTCATGGGCATTCCAAAAAGTTCATAAAATTCTATCATATTTGGGATTATCAACTATTTTATTATGTTACTGTATTGTAGTGCCATGGTGGTTGATTCATGGTTGGAATGAAATCGTAGAGGAATTGCATAGTGGAGTTCATATAGTATAGATTGTAGAGGGATTGTATTATTTGAGGACTCATGGTGTTATAGGATCATAGTGGTAGCTTGATTTGATGTTTACAGATAAAATAGTTGTTATAAGAATTATTTTCATGAAGGTATCATATTTTTTATCTCATAATGAAATAACATAAAAGTGGAATGTCTAAACAATATTAAAAGAGACTGGTAGTATAAATCTATTAAAACCTGACTCTAATATTTGGTGGTAGTATGGACAAGTAGTACCAGAACATAAAATTTAAAAAACTAACTCAGAATAAGAGTTATTATTAAAGAATAATTAAAATTAAAATTTAATTCAACATGGATTGAAAGTAATTCAATTGGAAATTTAGTAAAAAAATAATATAATTATATAATGAATTGATTTAATCTGAATTCATCAAAATTATCCTAGAATCACAAAACAATGTTGTTTTTAAATTTTAATGAAATAGAAATTTAAATATTTCGGTAATTTAAAATTAAATAAACCCAATTTAATTATGATATTAAAATAATAAATTATTTGAGCTCAATTTAACAGTAATTAATATATATCCACTAGAAAAATTAATATAGCCAACAATCCATGATTTTATAGGAAAAATATTTTGAATGGTGTTTAAAATCATGTCATATTAAATGACCCCACACAGAAATGAATATTTGTTTTAAAATAATTCCATGATTTTTCCCACTACGATTCATACAAATAGATGTTCACTATCAGATAAAAATAAATAAAATTGTTGACATTAATATAAACTTGAATATGGTTTGTTGATGGGCATGAATTTTCAAAGAAAATTCCAACATGCATATATGGATTCAAAAATTCACATCAATTATCAAGAAAACATTAATTTATTCAGGATTTAATAATTAATGTCTACAAAAAGAGTTCACCAACTATTAATCATCATTAATAATTAATTTACATTTTTTGTAGTGTATAAAAGAAATATTTATATGGAATCAGTACTATAATAGGTTGAACCATTAATTATCAGTCTCCCATTTTTTGAAAAATCAATGATTTGTTTTTTACATCACGGAAAAAATATATATAATTATATTAAAATAAAATTGTCATGTTCTTCAAATAGATTCAACATTGGCCCCTTATTAATCATATTGTGGAAAAAATATACATTTTTTAAATAATTTCTTCCAATAAGAGGATTTTTTTCAAAAAGAATTTTAGAGGGCTAATTTAGTTTTTATTTTTAATATTTTTAGAATGCACCCAATAAATCATTCTATAATGATCTCTTATCAATTTCTAAAAACCAATTTTTCTCCATATTGATGTTGTTTATATTTTTTTCTTTTCATAAGGTTTATGTTATTTTATATTCAAAAACATAAGACCACATAATGATTTCAATGATTTTATTCTATGAAATAAAATTTTTTTTCATAAAGAACATTATAAAAATACTCACATTTTTTAAATGTCCGAAATGTACTATTTTTTTATTGATTTTGATAATCCACCTTTTAAGGGGTGAGATGGAACCCTTACAAAGCCCGTATGTGTAATTATTACTAGGGTCCTATGCCATTAAGGAATTCATTTCTTCTAGTCTACAAAATTACATACAACCTAGACTAACTATTTTGCATTGCTCATCTCTAGCATCTTTATCATTAAATACCCTCTCCACCTTCACATGGCAGTTCAGTTAGGCTTTCCCGTTCATGCATAGGATTGTCCTGATGGCAAGTTTCATTCCCATTTCATGTTTTCCAATATATTATTTTTAATATAGGGTAAAACCTTATTCACTGTTAATTCAAATTTAGAAAATTTAAAATTTGATAAATCCTTTGTAGTTGCATGAAATTAGACTGAATGATAGAAATTATTATGGTGTCAATTTAATCAAAAAGGATCCTCCCAATTTGAAACAAATTGATTTTATTCATTTTATTGTGATTAGTTTTTGTAGTCTAAGGTGTTATGTCAATAAACCATAAGATTTGATAGAAACAATACACTATCCCCTAGAAATTAAACTCAACATTATCTCCAATGTACATTCCAAATATAGTTTAACATTTTTATTCAAATTTTTTTTAAATTTTTCCATTCATTCATAGATTAAGGGGTCACATGAATGGTCAAAAATAGGTTTTTTTTAATTGTAAAATCATTCATTTTTTTTGAAATATTAATGTTTTTAATAACATCTATATGGATAAAATATTTCATGAATATGCTGAAATAAAATGATGTTGATAAATTTAATATTAGTAACATAATATATTGAAATGAATGAATTTTTAATAGTGAAATCCATATTTTTAAATTTTTCAAACTTTTATTTCTAAAAATATATATATTTTGTATATAAATATAAATATAAATAATAATGGTTAAATATTTTTAATAAATGAAGGGATATTTTACAAAATATTTCTGACACAATTCTGTATAAAAAAATTATAATAAATAAAATAATTCTCCACTAGCGAAGAATCTTTTTTAATTTTAATGATTCCTCATTTAACATCCATTCTAAACATTGTTAGTGATCCATTTCCAGTAAGTTCTATTTTCTAAAAATTTAAATATATTATAAATTTAGATAAAGAATTAAATTTTTAAATGATACTCAACTATGTTTGAGTTTGGTATTTTATATCAAATAATAATTATAATATATATCCTCTCGATCATGATTAGTTTCCAATAGAATTAGTACATGATATGTTCTCATAAAAAAATCACATAATTTAATATATTAAAGAACTTAATTGAATAAAATATTTACATTACTACAAATAATATTCATATGACCATAAAATGTTGGACGTGTTAATACTTTCCATAAATATACATCTATTTTTGTTAACATTAGTTAAATGAAGGTTGTATTTTAATATGTATGATCTACCACATATTATTTCTGTTGGCATCACGACATGATAATTTATTGGGTTCCCTTGTGTAGATTGATAAAATTCCCACTCATTAGTTTTGTACCACTTATGGAGTGAAAGTTGCTTAAAAATATAGGAGAACATCCCCTATTTTTAATATTTTGAAATGGTGTGGATAACATATAAATGATAATATATAGGATGTGAAATATCTTCTCATTGAGTGTGAAACATTATGTATTCTATTACTATAGTTATATTTTCTTATTATACATTTTCATTTAAACATAGAACCAAAATATCGTCTAACTCATCAGACACTATCATACTTGTGTTTTCATTAAAATTTGGTTGTTCAAAACATTCAAAATCTAGTGTTAAATTATTTAATTAAAAAATGTCATAGAAAACAAAAAGAACAGCTACATCATCAAAACCTTTAATTAGGAAATCACAATCATGATTAGATTCAATAAATTAAAAATAAAATAAATAATTAAAATTTAACAATGAAATAATCAAATCCATGAATCTGTGATTGTATTTATTCATCAATATTGAGGAGTGCTCCAAGGAGTAATTATGGGGTTGGAGTTAGGTAATCAGCCACATGAAACATCTATTAGAAACATTCAACCATAGGCTATGTGTCATCCATGGTAAAGGATAGTGTGTATTTTGATTGTTGAATCAACAAAATCATGTAAAATTTCTCATGAATGTTAGTGTAGAAAAAATCAGTAAATTAGAAGTTAAAAATTAAATGACCCTTATAAATTTTTTTACATATCTAAATATACCATATAAAAGTCCTCATAATTATAATCTTATAACTTGTCCCTTGAATATGATGGTTGATAATTTTAAGGAGGGAAACTCTAACTCTTGTGAATAATAGTAATTTAAAAGGTGAAAAATGTCAAAAAGTTCATTAAACAGGGATTGAATGTGATTATTATCAAAATATTATTACGTTTTTCTATGAGATATTTAAAATATTCATTACTCAGAATTTTTATATGATGTTTAGTTCTCAATTTATAAAATGCAATATAGTCTTATGCGGCTCCATGAAAACTAGAAATTTTTTATCTAGTTCATTTTTTTTTGAATATTTTTTTAGGAAAAATCAAAATGACAACATAAAAAATATGTTACATCCTTAGAGAAGAAAAAATTGTAATTATTTTTTCTCACATGCGAAATCATATATACAATTATATTCTCTTTATATATTTCATGATTTATACCCTCATGGTCGATCATAAAAAACTAGTTTCAAAATCCCTATAATTATTTCCAAAAATCATTTTTTTTATTCAATTATAATAATCCATGCTCATGGAATCATGTGTGAATATTGTTAAAAACCTAGATCTAGAAGAAATGAATAAATATATGATTTTGGGACAAAAAATAAATTCAACAAACAATATTATTAAAAAAGAAATTATGATAGAAAGAAGTAGATGAATGTTAAAAAAGGTAATATCCGTGTTCACGTACAATAAATTTATAATTATAATTATCTTTATGAAATAAATCATTAAATATCACCACAAATAATTTATTTATTTATCAAATGAGTCATAAACCTCCATCTAATAAATATTTAACAATTTAAACACATATGTCTGACAAGTTTTATGTGTTCCTCTAGAAGAAAAAATGAGTAACGTGATGTATCAATTTGTTATGGAAATATCACTATATAGAATGATACAGATTAGATAAGTTGACCATAAAACCAAATATAATCTCTATATAGAGATAAATGAATAAGCAATAGGGAAAAAATTAATTGGTAATATTACTGAAAATATTTCATGTGCTACTGGGAAATATCAAATCACCCCAGTTCACTATAACAATCAACTAATGAGGATGATGATGAGACAGTAACCATAATAATTCATAGATATCTATAAATATTCATTTTTCTCTTCAAGAATCATTTAAATTTAATTATGTCGGCATAATAGAGGTTTGATATCACAACACCTTGGGAGATGAAAAAAAAAATTTAAAAAAAATTTAAAATAGAATTACCAAATCAAAAAAATAAATAAGAAAAAAGTGAATCAATGATAGGTCATATAAAATAGGATTACTAATTATTTTTCTTACATAAAGAGTTAAAAATATATATAATTTAGATTAATATTTTGAAAATAAAAATTCAAAATTGGGAAAAAATATAAATGGGAATGGTCATTCAATGAAAAATTATTTCAGGTACTCACCTATATCTTCTTGTGATATTTTTGTAAGAATATTGAACCTCCTAATCACCATTTTCATGTGTTAGGTTCTCCCTATTATGCCATGAATTAGAAATACCTTGTTTACATTAAGTAATTATTTTTTGTATTGGTTAAATAATTTCATATTAATGAATTTTAAGAGAATAAATGAAATGAGGATGTGGTTCTACCCAAATTTTTAAACATATTACACATATGTGATTACATTTGACCCTTATGCATTTTATCTTTTTCTATATTAACATGATTATACTATACCACTTCACCAACATTTTATTATTCTCCAATCACCCTTAAGTGATAATTAATTCTACCCTAATGTAATTCACCTTTACACAAACCAAATTTTAAAACCATACATAGGCTTACCATTATATTTTTCTTCAATGAACCACATATTGTTCAATTATATAAAGTAATTAAATCTTCAAAATTCAACAAACCATAAAATAATCCTAACTAAAAATCCACTACTAAAATTAAAAAAAAATCACGAGACCCTTTAGTAATATTTGAGTTGGATGATCTTCCATAGCATGTAAGGTGAGGATCATATATTCATCTACTGAAATAGTGGGTTTTCGTCATTATGGATTGAGGCATATTATTGACATTTATATTTTTCCTACAGAAACATCACATTAGTCAGTCTCATCCTTTTTCAAAAAGCCAATAGTTATAGATTTATCTTTTTTAGTCCGCCTTATCATTGATAAATAGTTCATCATATGTGGTGATCTTCGATTGTATTCATCATACGAAAATATTTTAAGTAATTTACAATTATCTAAAAGATCAATATTTGGGGAATCCATTATCAATCAATGAAGCTATCAATGTATAATTCCATTATAAGGATTAATAGCACATATTTTGGATTTTTAATACAATAGATGAATCTATATAAATTGTTTTATTTACATCTCTTGAACATATATAATCATTCGATACATTTTTGATTTCTAGTGGGTTTGGTGGGTCAGTGAATATGTCTAATGTGGTGTTGGATGCTTGGTTAAAAGTAAATGCAGGGAACAATAGCACAAGGGCAGTCAAGCAGTGGAGAAGGCAAAGTGATAGAGGTATCTAGGGACTATTGATCATATAGAATAATTGGGGAAACATATTTTTATTTTGGTAAAATCAAATGTTTTTTAAATTATTTATCTTAAAAATTAAGAATTTTTTCCCCAAACATTATAAATGGTGGTAATATGTTTGGATGATAGTTAGGGATACCAGTTAAATGAATCAGTCATTCCATTTATGTTACAAGTGTATAGAAAGGCATATTGTTAGTAGATAAAAAAAATTAAAATATTAGATCAATTGAAATTTAAAAAAAAACTCATTTAAATAAAAATGTGGTAAATTTTTTTCTACATAAAAAATTATAATTTTATGAGTAATAAATATAATTATAATGATATCATTCTATTAATAACATTGAATTTTAAAAAAAAAAAATTAATTACAATTGACAAATGGAATCAAGTTCTCATAATAAATATTTGTTTATCATTCTAAGGGTAATCAATAGTTAAACATTTCAATAATTAAAATTACAAAACAAATAATTTTTATATGATATACAGTGAATGGATAATACTAGATCAATTTAACCAAATGAGTAATCACCATAAAAATGAGTTTCGATGTCTAAAAATCCATTAATTCATCAACAAAAATGTGGTAATTCCAATACATAGAAATCAAATCAAACATTCATCATATAATCACTACACATTGACTTGTTTTCAAAAAAATCATGAGAAAATATTTCAATAACTAAAAGTATAAGATGTGGACTGAAAATATACATTATAACGATTAAAACATCATAACTATAGAACTTATAGATAAATACTTTAAATGGTTAAAATGGATCATATCACTAGGGAATAATATATATATATATCAATGAATGTTTTATTGTTGATAAATACCCTTAAAATATCACTTGTTCTTATATTTAGATCTATTAGATTTCATTTTTAAATCACTTTTTAATGATAAAAAACATTCAAACTATTGAGGATAAATATTTTTTCAAATTATAAGTTGAATCTTATAATAGAATAATTAAGGGAAAAATAATTCTTGATTGATGGTAAATTCATTTAGTCAGTGTACATTTAAATAGAATTTCTATTCAAATTATCAAGAAAAAATCCAAAATATCCTTATTCAGAAAACAAAAAGGAAATTACTAGTAATTGTTTTTATAGAACATTTAATATTGGTGATAGTATAATTAATAAAAATTATAATAATATTAAAAACATTCAAGAAAGTATTTATAATTTTAATATTGACATGGAGGGAAAAATTATTGTACTAAAAGAGAAATTATGTTCCTTTTCCATAAAAATATTCTTTCAGTGTCATGAGTATTTATTGATAGGAATATGAAAGGGAAAAATATAATCTTAATAATTAACTAGATCAAAATAAGTAACAAATTAGTTGATATATATATATATTTAACATCATCATGAATTAATTAAACCATAAATAATCCTAGAAAATGAGATTGCACCATCAAACTCATTCTTAATGTTTTTGTTTCATCGTAAGAACTCCACCCCCAATTTTATAAATATACATTTAGTATAATTATATAAATATATAATTATACCGATAATAAAAGATGCGGTTCCCTTATAACATGTTATCAAGAATTCATTACCATCCTTCGTTATAATAAATCGTTTAGGTGTAAGAAACATTGTTTTTCATGAATTTTTTGGTAAATCTATTATGGCCCTTTCAGATTGATTCTGGTTTATTCGTATCTTTAGTGTCATTAATTATTTAAATATAAAATATATTCATAATACTAATATTTATTCTATTTATGTTGAATATTATATGGTAAACTAATTACATCAATATGTGGAGACATGGTCAGGTAAAATGTGCAAGTCATATTTTTATTTTATAAAGGATCGAATAAAAGAATGTTGGAATTAATTAACTATTACAGAACAAAAATTATGAAATTAATTTCATATCTAAAAATTAATTATGTCATTAAAAACTATCATGGAAGACGGTGGTTGGAAATGAATCATATCACTATATGGTGGCAGTAGTCCACACACATGCACAAGAGGAAATTGCAACTCACGTTTAATTATGAAGAGTTTGTAAATATTTATAACATCATCATAACTTTTTTTATTATATTTATAATACTTGATTCATCATTTTTTATTGATAAAAATTAATTGGAGGAATTAGAGGAAGAAATAAAATTGAATGAACATAGTAAATACTATGTATCTTCATCTAGATACCTCCTTCAGAATAAACCTGGTTACTTGTTGGAGTTTTTTAAGAGATGGAAAATATATAGATAAAGGTTGTATTATAAACTATATTCTTCATAGGTAATTTCTACCCTATTAGTTTTAATGGTGTAAAAATTGAGGTGAATATTACACCTTTTATATGTGAGGGGATAGACACACCAATGTTTTTTTTAAATATTACAATGAAATTAGACCACATTCATCTAAAAGATACTCTATATTTTCATATTTTAGAAGGTACTATATGAGACGGTTCGAATATATTTTGGCCATTAAAAATTTTGCAATTTAGATAATTTATCCTCTCGTTATCTATTGGTTTAACACTCGATATTTCAATTTTATGCAATATTGTGAATTATTGTTTCCACTTTACTAATTAATAACAAAAACAATATGTTGATACTATTATAACATATCAGTTATTAGTAATCAAAATATTGAAATAGTATTAAAATATTAAATTTCTTAAGGTAGTATAATTTTATTTTAAATAAAAGCACAAATTTTTACAAAAATCATTTTATAAAAAGAATATATGTGCACAAAACAAAGCCTAAATCCTATTATTTGGATGAAAATAGAATAAAATTATGGTTAAAACATATTATATATTATTTAATATCCAAATTTCATTCAAAACAAATTATTGATTAATTTAATTTATTATTATAAAAATAGATTCTTTTAATAAAAACATTTTTTACCAAAGAATTTAATTCTATAAATTAACATTGAACGATTCTATTTGAATGAATTGGATAAAAAAATAATGGCTGGGTATGGGTGGAAAATTGGTAACTAATAATAATAATTATAAAAATAAAATAATCTTCATGAAATTATTTGATAGTATCCATTTATATGAAATGTGAGAATGTATTGTGGAATAAATAAAATAATGGTAAAGAAATTGAGATGCATTTTTATTTGGGGAATATAGATCCCCTTTCCTAGTTAAAAAATTATCTCTCTTTGAGAGGAGTGATTTTTATTATGTGGGTACTCTTACCGAGGACCTATATAATTGGTTTTATCCATTTTAAAACTTAAAATATGTTTTTTATAGGGACATACAATTTATTTATAGGGAATTTAAATATCCCCTACATAGAATAAAAATTTGGCAGTCTACATCCACTGATTACATGTTATCAAAACATTTGTAGAAATAGTTTTGATGTATAATTTTGAAAAAAAAATCATCATAAATTTTTAGTAGTAAATTAAATATGTAAATGATATTTAATAATATATCAAGTAGCAGTCAAGAGATCATTAATGTGTGGTGTGATTCTTTTATATTAAGTAATATAAAATAAAATGGGCAGTGTCACATTTGATTTATTCTTCTTTACACCATGATAAAATAAGGATTTATAATAAAATATTCAATCGTATTTATACTTTTAATAACAACCTGAAAAATTTTTAGTGCTTCATTCACATAAGAGGTTTTATATCTCCACTCTTCTCTTTTACCTAAAAACATAATATATTGGCATATATATAATAAAAATATTCTAGAAGTTTCATTATCATTATCTCCTTTGAATATTCCAAAAAAATTACTAAATATCATTCATATATATATCCAAGAACATCATAACATTATTTTTTTATATAATATAAAAATTATTCATTAACAAATACATTATCAAAAAAATATTTCTCTCGGTTTCCTAGCATTACATTGAACTATACTGTGAAACATATTCATATACCCATTAAAATAAATCATTAAAAAATATTAAAAATTTATTTTATTTATTGACAATAACCTTAATACTATTAAAAATATTAAATTAAATGATTAGTAGTCATTATAATTATCTAACAAAAAAATTGTAAGAATAATCCTATCATTTTCCCCATTTAATATTACACTAATAAAATGAAATAATATTTTATATAGTGGTTATTTTTAATGATAATTATCTGAATAATTAACCACTGAAAGGAATGTTGAAAAAAATATTACCATAAAATAGTTCTATTATGAAAAAATAGAACATTATAACCTATTTCAAAAATATATACAAAGATAGTCATCCGTTATTAAAAAAACCTAACGAAAAAATAAAATATTATGCCTATAGAAGTATCCAAATAATTTGTATTCTCAAATATAAATTAATTCAATAATCTTTTTGTCTTCTTTAGTAAACCATGCAAAAAATACTATATATTCTAGAGGGATGATGATACTGGGATTAGAAATAGACTTTTGCATCAGTTTGAGAAAACATCTTTTATCTATTTGGTTATCTCACATTCATCATATAAGACATAGAATCAAAAAAAAATATTTTTACAATTACCACCTCCTCTATAACATCATATTCACCTTAAATATAATTATTAAGTTTCATCATGTTTTTCTGTAAAGAACCTATAGTAGTGTATAATATCATGAGTTCCCTTACATATTCATAGAAGAACACATTTTATAGTTTTCTATAGCCATATTCATGGTTCTATCTCACTTTTTTGTTTGAAAATAATATATATTAAATATTAATTATAAAATATTATTCCATTAATCCTTATAAAAATGTATCACTAATATACTATATGTGTTCTACATGAATAAAACGTTGATTTGTAACTTAGGATGACCATCTGTAAGTTGAAATTTTTTTATTTTTTTTGAATACACACATGCGTTTATTCACGTAAACTCCATTAAATGACTATTTCTATTTAATTTAAGGTGTATAATGATATAAAAAATTATCTATATGATTTAATTATGTATGTGTATGTTTTTTCCACATCATGAACATTATTTTCTTATCATGTTATTTTCTATGATAACACTCAAAATGATGTGGTGGGGCATGAATGATACAATTGAACTAGTTATAATGAGCCACACTTGTAATTTGAATTAAAAAAAGACTTATATATCATAAATAAATGGTGAAGTCTATCTTTTTTTCTATCTGGTAACATTTTAAACCATATATTATATTTAATACATGTATGAAATTAATGAAAAAATTGGTAAAAATAATTGAATCTATGTAATAATATGTGTGAGCTCTTCAACACATCCCCAAATAGGGGTACTTTTTATTGCAATATTGGTATACACACCTTAAACATATGTATAACTAACATTTCATTTAATAAAATGTAAAGTTTAGTAATCGTAGACTAAAATTCAACATAGGGTTCCCAATACCATTGTATTTATAAATTTCATTATAAAAACTAAACATCTTACCATTATAATTTTTTATTAATTTTTATAGACTTTTAATAATGGATTATATGAATATCACAAATACTTATATATAGTTATTATATATAACATTCCAATGGATCATGAAACACTTCAATAAAACTAAAACATCATCTAATATCATTTTAAAATATAAGTAGTAATATTTTTCAAAAACAGATTCTCAAACAAAATGTTCTAGAACATTTGATATTTTATTTATCATTAAAAAAACCATTTTTCCCTTCAATGAAAACTAATTAAAAAAATAAAAAATGACATGGATATTAATCCCCCTATTCTAAACATGTTTTTTATATTATTAAATCATGAAATCATTTAAAAATAAAATCCATCAAAATATATAGACTATTGAAATCTTGAGATGTTGCGGAAAATTCAATGAATTTTTATATAACCTTAAATGTCATTTTATTAATCTACAATAACTAAAAAATTTGGAAAAATCTCTTAGATATAAAAAATTAAAATGTGACTATTAATCTATGAAATATATAATAATATGTTATCTAATTATAGTGGTTATATTAAAGTCAGATACTGTAATTTCACTAAACAACATGTAATAGCTTCAGAAAATGATTCCCACATAATCAAAATATTTTATATTTTGAAATAACATATTACATTGAGATAATAATCATATCATTATAAAGGAATTAAAGGGATAAATAATCTCATCAGTATCATGTAATATATAATACAAATATTTAAGAACAATAAATCTAAAATCATAAGAGAAACATACAATTAAACAAAAATGTATAAGTAATTATCAAAAAATATTGGACAGGAATAGAGTAACTCATTAATACCCATTATTTTTATATTTACAATACATAAACTCTCTACCAAATATCTCTAACCATTTTTAAGGATATATATGATGTAATAGTTGGAAATAATAATTTATTTGAATTTTTTAAATGCCTAAAATATTCTTAATGAGAAAATCATGTTGATTATAAATTAATCACATTTAGAAATTCAAAATAACACTTATTTTAAAATTCCATTTAAAGGATAAAATTATTTACTTTAGGATCAATAAAACCATGTAAATCGTTATTTCATGAATAAAAAAGTATTTACAATAACTTAAAACATTAATTAATAAAAATATTTATTTACACAATAATAATATATTTAAACATATGAAAAATTATCTAATAATTCCTCATATTATTGATAATAAATATTTAAAAAATATTCAACACATATAAAAAAACATTAATATAATAAAAAATTTAATATAATAATTTTCATAGAAATTATTATAAATATATTGGTGCATGACATAAATGAAAGAAATAATTTTTATCAAATAAGAAAATATTTTATCACAGAAAGGTATTGATTAATATATAAAAATAAAGTAAATTAATTAGTATAAAATTAAAACATATTATTATAAGAATAATTTTGTTTAACAGATTAAATCATTTTAAAATAAAATATTACAAAGACTCCCTAACATTAACAAAATAACTCAAGGAAATAATTCACTACATAAAATAATAGATGGGGAAATGTATTTAAATATTTTTTTATTGAGAATAATATAATATAGAAGAAAAATATATAAAACATTTGAAATCACTTCTCAACCCTATATGTAATATTTAGTATATTTAAATAAAATAAACTACTTATTACATTTTAATAGGTCAAACTATTATGATATTTCCTTCCAAATAATGAACTACATCAATATTGGTCGGTCAAAAAATCAAATACATATATATTTCAGGAATCCCCATAATAATATATCAACAATGTCTTATGAAGTAACACTTTTAAATATGAAATATATGTTCCTTTTAGATACCATATGAATTATGGTATGGTATTGTTTTCAAAAAAAACTTGGGTAACCAAGTCATTTTATTTCGATTATAAATTTTATACATAGATTCAGATAATGATTTTAAATAATGAACATGATTTTCCTGAAAAAAAACATGGACTTATAAAAAACCATTAGGATAATTTCCATTAGTACCATAATAAAAAAATAGTATATATTATATTTATTTTTTAACCTAGAATAATATAATTCTTAAATAGCTTTTAGACTTTTTAATTTACTTATAATACCATGCATTACATTTTGAATATTTTTATTAAAATGAAACTGAATAAAGTAATATTATAAAATGATGAAAATAATGTAATGTTATTTTAAAGATTGATATTCTACCAATAATTAATTAATTTTATATTAATAAACATGAAAATAAATTTTTGAAGAATTGGATCATAAATCTAATATCGGGATAGAAAAACTATTTACTTCAATAAATAATGAATTGTAATATTTTATATATTTTATATTATCTTTCATTAAGGATTAAAAATTTTCATGATGCATAAAATATATTTAATTATTTTTACCATATAAATGACGTTCTAAATTTAAATATTTTGAGAAAGATGATTTTACCTAATATATATAAGAAATAATACACAAATATATATTAATATTTTCATTATAATATACAGTGTATTGAAGTTGATTAATCACATAATTAATTTAATGAACATTATTTATCCTTCATGAAATTATTTATTTCTATTTTATAATCATATTTTTCGTGAGATTTAATCAGTGGGAATTTATGTCTTAAATGGCCTATATAATTTACATTAATATCATCTAACTTATGTCACGTTATTATTTTTAAATTTCTAATTTGGAATTTTTATACTTATATTTTCATACTTTTCGCACGATCTAATAGCTCCCCACATAAACGTGAGTAACTAAAATCTGAATCCATAAAATTATCATTCAAAAAACTTATTGTAGTATTTCCATTTTTGGTATAAATATGATTTTATGTTTCATTTTGAACCACATAAATGTACATCATCAAGGTTATAATCCAATTTCTTATCATAAAATTTTTAACTGGTGTGTATTTTCAATTAGTAAAATATATTACATTATATATAGAAGGTAAAACTATAAATAACATTAATTTCATATATAGTTATGGAATTTTGATTCCCAAGGCAATAAAATTATAGAAACATTACATCAGTAACCCAATAATGTGAGTGATTATTTCTTCTTCGAACGATCAGAATGTATTGAATTTATGGTTAGTTTTGTTTTACCTAGGTTTTCAAACATGATATTTTCATTAATAGGTATCCTAAATGATTTCACCCAAATCAAAAGCTATAAAAATATTATAATTTTTTTTGAAATTAATTTGTTCATAATCCATTAAAAATGTCACTCATTACCTTTTAATTATTCTCATAATCAGACTCTTGAGAATCATCCCACCTCTCTTGTTCATTATTAGTAATTTTATATTGATTAAAGACATTAAAATAATATCTTAATCCAGTATTCCTAAAATAAATCTCTATGGGATCCTTCCAGGATCAATAATGATCATCATTAATAAAACGAAAATGGATCATTGAAATTAATTCTTAATGATTATGCATTAAATATTTTCTTCATCTGGATCTTTATCACAGGCTTGTTAGGGAAAAATATCTTCAGTTTTTTCCAAAATAACTACCTTTAGCAACCAATTATTGGTATCTAGTAAAAATAGAAAAATATCTCCAATAATTTCCTAAAAGAGAAATATATCCAATATAACCAAATCATTGATATTAATTGTGGTGTTGGAATGACTATGACGATGGCACGAGTAGGGGGATAATTTCCATTGTTTATAAGTCTACACAAAAGTGAAACATCACTCTATAAATAATTTCATTCTATCAATCTCTCATAAATGATAATGTACTAAGGAAATTATATAATGTAAATAACTATTAAGAGTGATGTGTAGTGGTTTACAAAAATTAAATCCCCACGTTTAAACCACCATCCATGTCCCCACAAGAATAGTGATTTTTTTATAACATGTAATTTCCCTAGGGTCATCTAACATAGAGTGTATGAAGTTAAATATTTAAAAAGAAATTTATATAGAATATTGGTTCCTTAATGAAAACCTAAATACCCAATGAATAAAAGAAGAGATGAAACCCCACCACAATTAAGAACAATTATTCGACACATCTACACAGTTGGATGAGAAATGGATTATTTAAAAATCATCAACATACAACTGTTTCTGAAACTAACAGATGTATAGTATCACACAAAATGAAAAAAGTTTAAGTAAATTGATATTTAATGTTTACACATTATTATTTTTATTAAATAGAATATAACATAACATACATAGATTTTTATGATTATATCTTATTAAAAATGTTACAAAATAATATTTTATAAATAAATATACCAATTTCTTCAAATATCATATAGCATGACAAATATTTTTTTGAAAATTATCCATGTAAGGTTTTTCACATTGATAATATTGTCACTTACATGCCATCAAATATATATATATATATATATACATATATATATATAATTTACAATAGGTTCAATAGCTTTTAATCATACAGATACTCAAAATAAATTTACTTGATAGATATAACAATTATCATCATGAATATGACAATGACATTTCATTATTTTCATTCTAAAATAAAATCCAAAATAAAATCCATAAAATTAATTTATAATTCATGGATATTTAGGTGTGAATATTTAAGGGTCTTTGAGAATAGGTTCAAATAAACCTTAAATAACCAATTAAAATCTATTAAATAATTCCCAAAAATACTATTGATTATTACATATGAATAATCATCCAATATGATATAAATTAAATGATAAATTTTGACTTCTATAGAAATAAATTATTTTAGAACAAACTTATCATTTTTTCAATTAAAATACAACACAAAAAATTTCACCAAAATTGTGATCAGAAAGGCTTTATTTTATGAGGATGTACATAAATGATTAAAAATTGAAAGTATTCTATAAAAAAGCATCATAAAATAACAAGAATAATGAAAAATAGGGCATCATTCCTTTCTTCAAAAAAATATATAAATATTTCCCCCAATAAATCAAAAAAAATCTTATTTAAATAGTAAAAATATAATGCTAGTGTAAATGAAAAAAATTATTTTTGAAATTTATAATAATTTAAATATCCTTTTATCATCTTATGAAATTTATTCTCAGAATTTCTCATTTTAAAGGGATATTTATATACTTGGATTATGCATAGAATTTTTGATGGGTTAGGGACAACTCCATACATTCACATAGTGATATCTTATTCATGGTATACGAAAAAATATACCATAATCCTGAAAATCACTTATATTACATCAAATTCATCATAATTATCAATCTTATGCTTCATCAGTTTCCAATATAGTGACCATGAAATATTTTATACAATTTTGAGTTCTTGTACATCTTCATAATAGAATATAGTCGAATGTTTTATCTTAATTTTTCCAATATGTGAGATTCTATCTATGTTTGAAAACATTATGTATTCAACATTCTTCTTGATTCCTTCCACCGTTTATCATTTTAAAAATATAGGACATATGTACAATATGATTTCTCTATAAATATTACATTAATTTTGGAGTTCAGAATGGGCTTCCATTATATGAAGATATTATTTTTGATTCCCTGGAATATGTGTTTCAACTTGTAACCTCCATTCAAGGATAATATATATTAAATTTCATGTGGATCATGATATCAAAAATAAATTTCTCCATTTAATGTTTCATGTGTGTGAGGAATCCATATTTACATGTCCAGAATTCATAATGTTGTTCGATGAGGTGATTCTATGATTGATGCAATGAGGAATGTAAGATCTCCTTCAACTATATATCTTGAATTACATTTATAGCTTCAACAAAATGGAATCATATAAATCAACTACGAATAAAGGACACCATGATTTGTTTTTGGCATTAACTATTTCAAAACATTATCTAATTATAGAATTTCTACATCATGCATGAGAAATCACGTTAAAACTATTATTGCTTTGTAGAAATACTATATCTCTATACCATGGTAACACTAAATATTGTTCATTTTTTATAGAAACATAATGACCATTGGAGTAAACATATATTTCATTGACGTTATTTTTTATCCAATTTGTGGTCCCTTGAACATACATTTATCTTCATCATAGGGTTATCAAGAACAATAGAGGGATTAAAATCCACTTAAAAACTGAAATGATAGTAGTCATAAAATGTCTTTATTTTTAGATCCTTTGAACATTGGATTCACAAAAATACCCCCATTACATTAATATTTATTTTAACCCAATGCAATTTAAGTGAATAAATAAGAACCTCAATAATAAATGTATATCTCTTGATATTATTAAAACATTTAATCAACAATATTATAAAAAACCACAACTATGAAAAAATTTTACAATAAATAATAGATTTTATTGACCATAAAAACCCCTTTCCCTATAATGGAAAACATTAAAATCAGTATACATGAAATATTTTTCCATCCCACCGTTTTAATGAAATATTCAAATATTTAATCTCATGAAAACATTAAAATTATTTATCAATTCAAATCTCTAGACTTTTTAAAACCATAAATTTTCCAGAAATTTCAGTGAATTGTTTAAGCATGAAATAATCATTTTAGAATTAATCCAATAATAATTATATTTATATTAGTCTCAATTTTATCTAATGTGACATGTTTTGATTGAATTTGATCAATTTATCTTGATAAATTATTAGCATTCAGTGTTGAATTTGTAAAAAAATGAAATTTCCTTGAAAAATTTATAACACCTTTGGATAAATTTTCCCACCTAGAAATAACTAATTTAGTTTCTTTACATAATAAAATAAAATGAAAATAATAATCATATAATAACAATATAAAATTCAATATAATAACATGATAAATATTTCACAAAAAAATATAAAAAAGGCAAAATAAATATGAAATCAGTAACAAAACATTATTTGAAAATAATGATGGTTGATATAATTATCAAAACAATATTGAGAAAGAAAGGGATCTAATGAAATATAAAAAATATTATATAATAATGATTAATAGTTAATTAATTATAATATTTATAATTAATGGAATATTGTTTTACATTAATATAAATTAAATTCCGTAATAAAGGTTTTACTTGAAATGACATGAATTATAATATAAAAATATTTATTTTTCAATATTCACTGGAAATTAATTTTTTTTTGAAAAATCCTAAAAATTAACCCTAATGTAATAATGAAATGAATATTTCAAAATTTATTCCATTATATTCAAAATTAATTTTCAAAAATAGTTATAAATCATTTACAAAATGTCTATAGAAAAGAGAGAAAAACTATATTTGATAAAAATCATTTTTCTGAAGCATAAAATGACATTACTAAATATTTATACCATTTTATATCGAATTTATTTTTATATATGAACTATTTAGAAACATTATAATTATTTTTGATAATTAGGATATTTTTATTCATACATAAAACATTTATTGTTATTTTATACTAGTATGATGTATCATGGTGTATGTATCTCTATGTTTCATGTAATTAATGCTATTGAATACGTCACATTTATTTAAAATTAAATAAATATAAAATCTTGGGGAGTTATATTCTAACCCCTCATAATATTATTTTTTCTATAAAAATTTCATCACACTAATATAAAAAACTAGGGATATCATTAATTTATGAAATCCTTAGGTTTTTATGTAGAGTCTTATAATTTCCCAATAATAATCAACAGTAAGGTGAGAAGTATTTATATTAAAATGATTATATTGATTATCTATAAATTGTATTATTTTCACTTTATTTTATAGATCATTCTCAAGTGATAAATGTTATGAGTTTTCATATTCAAAGGATGAAATATATAATTTCATGTTCTACTAGATTGAGAACTATCCAAATATGATCCAGACTCTCAAAAGTTCCAATATACCAATGTCATAGAATTTCTTATATTTTTCATCTCATAACCCTATTTAACATATATATTCTTTATAATAACTTCTCACTGACATCAAAACTTGAAACTCATCAATGATTTTCATCATAAATCATATCTCGAATATGAGAAACCTTGATGTCACACTCAATGGATCTGACCCTTTTTTTAATTTCCTCTACTTTCTCATGTACCTATAGCAATCATTCTCCAATTTCATGCTAGAATATTGATTTTATAAACTTTTTTACACCATTTAATTAGGAGTACCTTTTTTGATGCCCGATTGAAATATAATATCAGATGAAAACATCACAAGAGATATGTGTTTATCTCAAAATCCTTTAAAATTATTAAAACTTGATTCCAACATATCCTTTTGGATTTTAATGGTCCCCTCTGAATAAAAATGATTCTCTTGATGATACAATTTACTGAAATGAAACCCTTAGTCATGTTAATTTTGAAATCTTTTCCTAATGGTCAGGGTAATACATGGATCCTAATTTGATTCAATATAATATGATACTCCATACAACCAGTCCACTTAATTATTATATATCATAGAAATTTATTCAATAGTAAAATCTTTACTAATAGATTTGAAGTGTTCTTACATTGCAGGGTGAATGAATTATATCTAACTAAAATTGTGACATTTATATATTTTGGGGTGTTATATAACAATATTCATGGTGATGTTTCCCTTATTCTATATGGATATATATAAATGTTTTAACACTAAATTATAATTCTATATATCATCCATATATATATATTTTATACCATGAACTATGATATATACTCTACATTATCTTTCTTCATTTTGTCCTACCTAAATTACTCTTCAATATCCCTATATATAATTTTACTTCCAAGATAAACAAATAATTATGATCTATGATATTATTAAAATAATTGATTCTTCATGTGTTATACTAAAGGGATACATTATAATCTCTTAAACCATGTCATTTGCTCAAAATAAATTACTAACTCATAAATGTTTTACACACCATTTTATTACTCTACATCATCCTTTAGCACGTTTCCAATCATCCCAAAGATAGATTCCTAGACACTAATTTTATAATGATGATATCTATACAATTTAAAAAAGATTCACAAGTTCCATACTTGAAAATAAATATATATTTGATATTTTCCCCCATTATTAATAAGAATGATTTTTTTCTCTCAATGAATTAACCACCTTGTTCGCATTCTTGTGTTGTAATGTGTTGAGATCTCATAACCATTAATCTACTCCTCCCATCTTATTTAAAACATATTAAACTATTTCTACGTTATTATATACATTTTAATTTTCTTGTTTGTTTATACCTAACTCATTTCTATTTAAAATATAATCACTCTATATCATTAATAAAATGAGTTCCTATGATAACTCCAAATCACCATTCAAGTTATTTTTTCATCAATCATAAATTTCTAAGGGGATAATATTTCCCCATAAAATAATAAATGATAATTGATCCAAGGCTATTATTTTATATAATACTATAAATTAAATATGAATAAATACTTCAATATTTTTTGAGAGTAAGTTCACTTACTAAGCTTCTCTTAGATTCCCTGATGTTTTCTTCAGATTAATACATCTAATGGAACTTAACTCACTTTTCTATTAACTTGATGAGTTTATTAGATATCCATGAGAAATCCTATATAATTAAATGATATTATGTATCTAATACTAGAATGAAATCAATAATGGACATAATTTCTAGCTATAGAAATTGTTCAATAATATTTTTCTTGGATAGATCCACAAATATACCATATTTTTATATTTAATGACAAAAACTCGACATTTATATATCCAAAATGAACAAATGATACTTTTTTATTGTCACATTTACATCGTTCTGATATGTAGTTTAATAATCATTTCATAAATATGTTCTTCTTTTCTCATAGAAAATATAATAATATCTTCTACATAGATAATGAAAATTTGATAATGTTATACTATAAATTATATATTCCTTACATCACTGAAGATAGTGATCACATTAGTAAAAAATGACATCACTATAAATTCATTGTGTTGATATCAAGATCAAAATAATGTGTTGGGTATGTTTTCCCATTTTACTGTCAACTGATATTATCTAGATCAAATAACATTCATTTTAAACATTTATATACTTTTTATTGGTATAAAAACATTAATTTGGGTAAAAGATAAATATGAACATTCATAATAATTATAAGTTCCTGGTAATCAATGAAGTGTCACAGTGACTCATATTTATTCATAAAAAAGAACCAGTTAACTCCATGATGACACACATTACCTTGTTAATCCATTATTTTGATTATACAATAGTTTCATTATTAATTCATTTAAACCAATTAGATATATTCTATATTAATTATTTAGAAAATTATTTTCACATCGTGTGAGATATATTTAAAAATCTTTAAAATTTAGAGAAAGACTATGATAAACTATGAGAAATAATTCAACATAATCTTGTATAATAGGAATATCATCAATGATAAGATTCTTCCCAACCAATTGAGATTATTCCCTTTATAATCTTCTAGTTTCATTAACATTGGATGTACAAAAATGTGTAACATCATGATTCTTGCAAATAAAATTTGCGGCATCATAAGAAAAAATCTAGCTATATATATTTCTGGTTATGGAACATAATAATGTATTGTGTACCTTATAGTTATGTTGATAATCAGATTTCTCTTGATTCGTAAAAGTTCTGACATCTTTATCGAGAATCATGTAATCTCTAGTAAGCATAATTTTATTTTCTAATACAGTGTTAATAACAAATTTCTACATAGAATATCTCCAATATTCATAATAATTACCACAAAAAATAGGTGTTCTAGTATGATATATGTTTGGTATGGAACCAACATTCATTCCTGCCATCATAATGAAAATTTTTCCACGGAAGATTTTCGGTAACATAAATTCGTAAACAAGGATAAAAATATCCTAAGATTGGAATATATTGAACAATGAAAAGCTTTAGCAAGAAAAATTATATATAAATATATGTATTTCAGATACCTCCTCTGATAATAATTTTCTGACTGAAATGATACTAATTTCAGTATCAAAATAATGATGCATTTGCTCAATATACTAGAGGGGGGGTTAATTGTATACATTAGAAAAATTTATGAGAATATTTAAAGATATTAATGATTAAAAAAGATAAACAAGGTAATATCACAAGCCCTCATAGTTCTACAGACGTTCTTGATTCTGGAAATGCCATTTCAGAAATGAATCCTATGAAAAGTATACAAAGATAAAGATTCTACCTTAAAGTGTATAGAATATTACTAACCAGAGTACAAGTATAAGAAAGTATAAAATAGTAATACTTTCATCAACAACCAAAATGCAGTGGAAAACATGAAACAATACACGCGACAAGTTGTAAATATTTTAACCCAAAGATATTTTTATCCAATAACCTTGGATTAAGGTCCCTTGATTTATACATTAAAGAAATTCAGTCTTACCCACACCAAGGTAGTGCCTCGATAAGAATATTTGAGTTTGTCTTTCCATTCTCTCAAGCCTTTGAACATCAATGTAGTCGACACTTCTATCATCCTATCCTCAGAATACATCAAATGTACTCAGCAAAATTCAGAGTCACAAGAAGAAATTCTGAACAAGATGTTCAGTATGCACAAAGTATGAAAGTCTATCTCTATAAAAATTACATCAACAACATGTAATATCTAGATTGATCATCTTTGTGAGATATTTAAAATTAGATTCTATTTATAGGAACATCATCAATAGTCAACTCCCTCCTCCAACATACATGTTTTCCCGTGAATTTTAGAGGGACATTTACATGTGTTACTCAAACAATGGTTAGTTAGAAAAATAAAGAACTACATCAATTTATAACTATAATAAGAGTAAGAAAAAATATTTTTTATTAAAAAAATTAATTTTGTATAGTGTACGGAAATATAAAAGTTAAGATTCTAACCAAAAAACCCTTCAGTGTCCAGCTTACATTTGTTTTCATATTATATCTTCAATAGAATTCGGAACCTAAATTCTATAGAATTTCAAAGTCTGAATTTCAATGAAATTCGGAGTCTGGATTCATTGAATTCAGAGTATGAATTAATAGAATTCGGAGTCGAAACCCAGAATGTCCGGAGTCTGAATTTAGAGAATTCAGAGTATGAACATAGAAATTTCAGAGTCTAAATTATGATTATTCAGAATCAGAATTCGGATCCTAAAAACAGAATGCTCTATATCTGTGTATTTATAAGATTCTATGGTTTTAGATACAAAACTAAATTTTATAATTATAAATTACATGAATTTCATTTAGAGAAATTATTCCACAAACAATGAAAACATGGTAAGGAAAAATTTCTATGGGGAGGATAATATCCTGATAAATGAAAAACCTAGGGAAAAGCCATTTTCCTTAAGATATAATTATTGTGATTTTCAAAACATGAAGGAAATGAAAACTCATACGGAAGATTTATTTACTGAACACCAAGTTCTTAGTGAAAATCTCAGTTATTCATTCTCTATAACATGCTAATACCATTTAATGTAAAAATTTCATGAGAACCATTGAAAATATAGTGGAAGAATCAACTCAACAATATTTAAACAATCATGAAATTCAATAACCAAATCAACATATTATGTCATAAAAATTCAATATAATATAACCCTTAAAACATTAATAAGATTATTAAATATGTACTGGTGGGTATAAATCACATTATATCCACCTAGGGTCACCTATAAAATATCCATATGACATTTAACAAAATTTCTATTACTACATTACATCTCTATATAGGCTACTATTTGGGATGCAAATCTTTTTCTTCTGACAATAATGATATCCCCCCAATACTGTATGTTTTATCACTTTATACTAAATTTGATAAATAATATTTGTCTGTTTTAATAAAAATTAAGTGAATAGTGATTATTTTTATAAATTAAATACATAAAAAAATAACAAAATTTTTTCATAAATGAATATATCAAAATATTAAAAATATGAAACCAATTTGGACTAGATTAAATAGATATAATAGATCCTAAAATATATTTTTCAAAAAATATGTATGTAAAAAAACAAAAAATTAATTGAATTTCACATTAAAGTTTTTTTAATGAAATATGATAATATAAAACAAAAAAGTGATAAAATTAAATAAATATAAAATTTCATGTGATTATTAAAATAAACACAACCAAAAGTTATTTGAAAAACATACATAAAATTTTAAATATGAAAATATAAACTATTTGATAATGGTGATTTATTTTTCTTTTTGAATATCCATTGAAATTTACAATTATAATAATTTATATTAACACACATACCATTGACATGAAATTACTAACAGATATATTTACAATTCATATGAACAATGATTTTATTATGTATAAAAATTTATTACAATGAAAATTGTATGTTTGTTGTTCCTCATGGAATATATTTATATGGATTTTTATCCATTCATTTTTTATTACGATGGGGATTAAAATATACTCATTTTAAATTAAGAAATATTATTTACAATCATTCTATTCCATTTCTCATACATTAATTTTTCATCCAATGATTAAAATGATTAAACTTATTGATTTTTCATCTATAACTGCTCAAGACTTCTATGCATCCAATTATATAATAAAATCTCTATGTATATAGTTTTTAATTGGAAACACATAATTCATTGATTTTTAAAATTTCATATTATTCATAGTAGTACTAAGTGAGGTTCTTACTTATTTAACTATTCAAATATTCATCCTTAAATTTATAATAATATATATAAAACTATGTTACTATTAGATATAACACACATCAATGATTTTTGTTCAATAATAATAATTATAGAGCATTATCATCCATTTCATTCCAATTTTTTCAACAATTGTAATTGTGGTGGAAATATATATTTTTTATCTACTAAATCATAATTATCATTATATTTTTTTATTCTACAAATGAGATCAATATATACCCCAATATTTGATGTACTTGAAGCCAAATGATGCAAGACTATTCACTAGTCATGAAAATATCAAATTCACAATGCAGTATATTTTTTAGTCATTAAATTGAAATTTATTCCCTTTGTCAATGTTAATAACATCGATGTACACTATCACTATGAAATACTCCTCAATTGAGATTTTCAACAATAGATTATAATTAAACACCTTAAATTATTAACTCTAGATTTCATAGATTCATGTATAGTCATCCATACCATGTATGGGTTACTATATTTATGTAAAGGTAATATTTTTTTACATGTAAAATTTTACATCAACATCTATTATAATAATTACTACTGTTTGATTGAATTATAATTATTTCCATAATATATTATTCATATATTCCAACATAAAATCTTTTTTATTGTATTCAAAGGTGATTTGAATCATCTTATTTAGGAAGAATTATATTTATTTAGAACATTGTACTAATGGAAATGTTTCCTCAAACATAATTATTTTGATCTAGAAATACCAATTAAATAGTAGAGTTTCCTTCTTAGTGTCACCACATACATGTTAGTTATACATTTTTCATACCAATTTTATGCAAATCATATAGTGAAAAATATGTATATATAATAAGAGGATCTCATCTTTGGATATTGTAATGTAACTCCCCCCCTACATAGTATTACCTTCCATGGTCATAAATAAGATATGATCCATAGTGACCCCTTAGCCTCGCATCCAGTAGGACCTAGGTTGGAAACGAGAACTGATTATATAATAAACACCCAGATGTGATTAATTTACCACTAATAGACCACATGCGAAAGATATAGGTAATATAGACATCAACTGAATCAATCATAGACTCTAATAGATATGAAAAATCACAATGCACATATGAAATTTCATACAATAACAACTACAACTGAAATGAATACTACAAGATTCTATAGATAAGTAAATACGGTAGTAGTAGCAAATCCTAAATAGCTCCTATTAATCCCCAAGATATTAGTAACCTTCTTAATGTCGATCCAAATCCAAATAACCTGAAAAAAAATTATATATACATAGGCTGGGTATAAAAGTATACTTAGTAGGATACTTCTACGAGCTTCTCGAGAAAAAATTAATGTAAGCATGCTAATTCATATTGAAGAACAACTGAAACTAAATCATCATCTAAACAGGTTTAATATGTTACTAGAATCACTATGGATACTCTCATCAAGCATCGCATACAATAGAATATAATATAATAAATAATGTTGAGGATACCTCATTACCACTTCCCCATTGGTTTTCCACTCTGCTCTAACATCACACATCATGAGTATCTCTCCTCAAAAAGGTAATCTTGCACACACCTGGGTGAATTACCACAACATGGACCTTGTGAATCAAACCATGAATTAAATGTAACTAGAAGTAACTATGTAGTATTCAGGATCCACCACAGCCAATACGATGTGTATCATACATCAGGTATTGTAGCTCAAGCCAATATCGCACATACACTAAGTAAGGATCCTCAATCCACAATAGCCTATACATGTTATACATATAGTAATCCTCAAAAAACTATATCTAAAATAAATTTGTGTGAATTAACCAGGATCCATCACATCACTCTACACATATGTATGGGGAAAACTAACCACCGTTCATTCCAGAAAATGTAACTACCAAGAGAAGAGAGTGAATCCTGATGGGGTAGTCAATTATCCATCCTCCAATAAAGATGTTGTAGAAGTCACCGCTAGAGCTCTAATTCCTAGGGGTGTTAGTTTATTTAATAGATGAGGTGGATTATCATATAGAAACACAAAAGGTACATGATATAATATTTCTCTGAAACACGCTATGGGAATATCCTATACTCAAAATCCATTACAGCTAACATCTCTTGGACTCCAGGCTTCCACTTCTATATCTAGAGATCCTTCATGAAAACAACCAATTAAAGGGAAACATTTATTTATCTTATCAATTTTTACACAATTTAACATTATGTTAATTAATTATTTACCTTTAATTAATCCTTGTCATTTTCCACATTATATTACATTAGCATCACAATAATGATCCATTCCCTCCAAGCATAAGAAAATCGTGTCAAAGACATCTTCAAATTTGAATCTTAGCATTGAATACATGAATTATCCAACCCCATGGGTTAAAAAATTATTAATTTATTAAAAAATTTCCATATTACTATGTATTATTGTTAAATATTATATGCTACCAAACACAAGGGTCTTAACAAGGTGAGTAGTTGAACTTTCGTCAAGTCTTGTACACCTATAGTAGGAGAATAAACTCATCCAACTATAAGAATATAAACAAGTAAATCACATGACAGACTCCATTAATATTCACCTCTCTTAGAAAGAGATTAACCAATAACATCTACCTCCTGTAGTGACGAAAAAATACGGTAAATGAAAACATTGTCTTTATCCAAACTACTGATTCAATGAAGCATCTAATTTTTGTAAAAGTGGCTAAGCCAATATTCATCCTGTTTAGTCATATATGGTGTTTTCTATAACACCACATGCATATACTTATTCATATCTCTACAACAAAAATCAACTTCTACCACAAAAATCATCCATCCCCGCCCCTTAATCCACAATAGACCTTCAGGATCAGCCATCCTTGGCTCAGAAAACATCCATTCATCCACGCCCCACTTACCAAAACTTCCCTACATTCCCAATCATACCATGATCACATCACAAGTTTGAAGAAACAATCACAGTAACATGGTTTGTTCCCATAAAGTAGGGAATCCAACCTTCACACACAATGAGCTCTCATAGTTTCAATGAAAATGGAACATGGACTTTACAAGAAAAAAGGCAACTAGAGACCTATAGAAGCATTATTATTCAACACAAAACTGGTTTTTAATCCATATTGAAATATTTGATTAATTTTTATAGGTTATAACTATGATAAAAATAAGCAACAAGATACCAAAGATATAAAAAATTAATTATAAAATTAATTTAAAATGCCTTTAATTATATTATCAATAAGAATCATCACATATCAGGTTCATTAACCATTTCAATTAAACATACAAAATTTCATAAATTTATGTTCATTAAACAATTTAATTAAACATAGACACATTCATAAATTTGATTATCATTAAATTAAAACAACAATAACTACATTCATTAAGAATTCCTATTTAATTACATTATCCATTTAATTAGCAATTAATTTTGGATTTATGTCATTAAAAATTTCCATCAAGAGGAAGATGATAATCCAATAAAATCATAAATATCACACTAACTATCAAATATAAAGGCAAACTATTATCAGATAACAAAGAACCAACATAGTATATGTGATCCGTACCAAATATTTTATTCGGTTCAAATAAATATTAGGTTATTATTATTGCAGTACAAAGGGATATATCATGATACTATTCAACTTCATGTAATTAAAAATAGAAGTAATGAATCACACACCTAAAAAATCTATTTGATATTATTCACATGAGAAGAAAACACACGACAGCTCTTTGATAACCCCTCCCATAAGAACTACATCCGTCTGAGGATATCATGAATAAAATGAAACATCAAAAACCAAGATATAAACCATAATATCCAATGGTAAGAAAAATCCAATGAATAGAAAAAATATACAAGAGTAATTGATAATAAAACAGGGTAAATTTCTAGAAAAAGAAGGAAGAATGCACCTTATATCACCACGGGTTGAAGATAGATTCACATGGATCGATCTAACATGAATGGAATCCAAAATGAATAAGGGGAGGGTTGACAGACTATTGAAAATGAGTACATCCATTGGCTTAGAAAACATGAGTGGATATAAATGATTTAAAACAAACATCGGGGAATTACAAGATGGGCAATCCCCTTTCACATTGTGTAATTCTTCGGGTTCAGTTTCTGCAGAACAATTCATTGCCTCTTCAAATTATATTAATTTTCAAACCCCAATATATTACATGTCGTGAATCCTTTTTTGACATTGTGTAACTTTACAAAACATAAAATCCTCCTTGAATTTATATTTTATATACGAGACTACTCAATACATGAAAGGATATATATTGAAAACATCATCCAAAATAATACATTTGGAAAAATTACAAAAGATCGAAATGATTATATTTGGATATCATCATGACCCATATATCGGTTCTTTGCTCTAATGGTCTTATGTGAAATAAATCAAGCATCATGATTTGGGCTCTAGCCTTAGTCCTTACCTAAATCGATAATGTCTATTTTGGTTCCCATAGGTGACTTGAATATGGTGTGAGATAAAACATTGTGGTCCACCCCTAAGATTTTGTATAACTATTCTAGCCATTAAATTTTAGATGAGGTGGTGTACAATATATAATAATGATAACGTAAAAGTGATACCTTCCAACCTACCTTGGGTCACCAAAATTAGAAAACTTCAAAAAAATAACTATAAATCATGGTAAATTTTTAATCCATATCTCATACCATGTAATAATGATTCATCCCCAGATGGATAGATCCAAAGAGTATAAATGTTCAAGTCATGTAATATAATTATGATCCATAGAATATAAATGTACATGACATCTAAATAAATAATAGATCTATGGAGTATAAATTTATATGGAATCCATGGGAATCCTTGATTCAAAACTGATCCATCCATCCTAAATATGAAAACATATGTAAATGAAGGTCAATCAGTAGTTATTCCCATTATCATTTATCACATTTCACAATTAATTTCATAATTATATGCAATCCATGAGTTCATCTAACTCATTCCACATTTTCTATTTAGTGAAATTTTATAACCAGAAGTCTCATAGAAAGTATGCATAATCTATATCTTAATGTATCAATTTGTTCAATATGTCTCTCTCTATAATAAGAAATGCATGTACAACCCAATGGGGTGGAAAATTGTGGATAAATACATGAACTTACCTCAATGTTGGTTCATGTTGTGACTAAAAAACATCTCATGTAGTTAATTGGGAATCTTAAAATGGTTTCAATGATTTAATCAAGGAATTTAATTAATTTATAAGAAACACCTGTAAAGTCCATTGTGCAGTGTATGGGAATTTAGCTATAAAAAATAAGAATTTTTGGGTAAATTTATTGATTACCTACCTCATGTATGTGTTAGAAAACTCATCCAGTATCAGCTCCAAACATAACCTATAATGGATGAAAATAGAATAACATATGCATATCTTATAAATAAATAATAATGGAAGTGTAGGGTTAACATTAAAATGAACTCGGGTAATTTTGTAATTTCCCAATTAAAAACTAGGTCACCCGTTATTTATAGATGGTTACCCAAACTATGTTTCAACATTTTAAACATCACTGTACCAGGAGGATCATTACATAGTTTATGTCCATGTTTGGGGTGACCAATGCACAAACCACGTGTTTTGGGTTTAAAAAAAATTAGTGCCCCTTCATGGGCCCGATATTTGGGTTGTATGGTTTCATAAAATTATGCATCACACATTATCTCTCTGAAACACAACCAATGGTTTTTAATAACCATGCATCCTGGGTGTCTTGGTTTATACTAACCATGTCCATCATGATATTTTTTGAAAAAAAAAACAACTAGCCTTTGGGCTCTTAACAAGCACAAAACTCTACCACAACTGTCATAACCTCATTTGGAACAAATATTATTCACAAAAATAACTAAAATGAAATTCAGGGTATATATACCTCATAAAAATAAAAGGATATTATATCTCCCCCTCATAAGTTAAATGATCATTGAGTTTTGCTTCTAAGATTGGTAAATCATTTGAAAAGTGTTCTATCACTAAAGCATGTACATCTTCCACTCTATCCTATGTCTCATACCACAAACGGATATAGTTAAAATGTAGTTAATAATAATTAAATAATATAACATAGACATTTTTCATTTACAATCAACAATTTGTATATGAGTCTCCTCATATTTCTCATCTACCTATAACTAAAAATCATCTGGACAAAGAGTATGAGAACATTAGGAGTGATTCTTATGTAGCTGAGATACATAGAAGGCAACATGCATGTATTTGTACCTCTGAGGTAACTGAATCTAATAGGCTATCGGCTCAGCACCCTCCAAAACAGTGAGACCCATCATATCCTAGAGAAATATTACCTAGTCTCAAAATTCACATATTCCCAAGCCTAGGAGAGATATGAAAAAAGAAATGACCCTCAACCTCACATAATACATGGTGTCGAATGTTATCAAACTATGATTTCTATCTGCAATTTTCCACATACATATATATTCGAATAATATTAACATTCTCTAATGTTTTGTAAATGAGACGTGGTCCAAACAAAGAATCCTCCCCTTAATCTACCCAAAACATAAGTGATTGGAATGGAATTCATTATAAATAATTATAAGATTTAATATATTTCGCCTCTTGATATCTATTTTTTGTATGGGAATTTAACAAGGGGTATATACCTCTCTTAGGATCCCCCAAAAATGGGGGATTCATGCCCTAAAAATTAATTCTAGAACCTGTATTATGCCCTACCATTATCAATTTGACTAAGTGTGATATGCCTTGCTGAAAAACATAAATATACACAACACCCTGTATAATATTATTTAAAACGGAGATGTAAACCGTGAATCACTATAAAAATCAATTGCATGAAGGACACCATTTTGTTTCACAATATCACATAAGTAATGTATCCAAATATTATATATTGAGATGGTATGCCATATTGGTATAATGTGAATTATTTTCATCATATTATCCACAATTATCCTTACAACATCGGTACCTTAGTGTGATGATGTTAACTCGGTCACAAAATCCATCACAAAATCATCGCATTTCCTCTAGGGAACAAACAATTTTTTTAAGATCCCATCTGATAACTTGTGTTCCACCTTCACCTATTTATAGGAAGGGAACCTACTAACATAAACTATTATTTACCATTTTATAATAGGCCTCAAATATTGGTGGTCTAAATATTGATACACCATTGAAATTTCGACTTGTACTACCCATGCCAAGCCATGAAATTTCCACATTAGTTCCACTCAGTTGTCTGATGGAACCATAACATGCCCAATAAAATATAAAATTCTATCCTCCTAAATAGTCTATTTATGTGGCATGTCCTCACCTTCTATTCTCTCAAATTGGTCTAAGCCCTCAGAATATTCAATTTTTTCATACACAATTATTCCAAATGAGATAAATTCACCACAACTGGTTAAAGAATAATCTAATCGTGACTATCATACACCCCCATGTGCATATCAAAGAAAAATTCCAATAGTTTACAGTCACTAAGGGCCTTCTGATCTTCCCATGACATAGTATTCAATCTCATAGAATCCTCTACAAAATTTCATTTACTAGGCACAAGGCTAGCACAAATTCAAACGACTGGAGATACACAGACAATATTCTCTAATGAATACTTATGTCACACTATGTAAATATATTCAGAAGTATTTTATGTTCCCTTCACACTAAAAAACATTCCCCACGCTAATATTTCCCCCATAAACTCAAGGCATGAACCAGGAATTCCTACACAAGATTGGGCCTTAATTAATTCCACAGATGAGGTATCGACTATATATATTCATACACCATTACTATTTTCCCCTACATCGGGATATTTCCCATCCCAATTCATGATTCATCATATTAAACCATATAAATTATTCGAGGATTTAAAGAATTAGTTTTGTAAATGAAATCAATATTCCCTTATGCTTATGAAAAGCCCTATCACACATTTCATACCAAAAAGAATTCATCCACTTCTAGGTCAATCCCATGAAAGGTGTATCTTGATGTGAAATGTTTTGGATGTAGTGAATGTAATATTCATCCAATACTATAAAACTGTGATTTTCAAATCTATTCTTGTGTTGATCCAAAGAATCTTCATCACTCTTCCTCTTTGGGTTTATAGATTCCCATATCTATGAGATGATGCGACAGAAGAAGTGATCTTAAACAATTCAGAACAGATATTTTGCGATCTTTTCATAAAACCTGTACTTTCTCTGTATATTCAGAATGATTCTAAGTTATTTTGAATGATTATGTAGAGTATAAGAATAAACCAAAATATTTTCAAAAAAACTACCATTAAAGGGTCTAAATAATGGTGGAAAACACAATTCATCGTAGCCATGAAAACTACTGGAATGTTTGTGATTCCAAATGACCTAAACACATACCCATAAAGTCCATAACTACTAAGAATTAGTGTATAAGGTATATCTATCATCATTATATGTTACTAGTGATAACCTCACATAAAATAAATTTCTGGGAAAAAACAATATCCTCTGACATGGTTGAATATGTCTTTGATACATGGTAAATAATAATTATTATGAACCATAAAATGGTTAAATTTTAGATAATTCACACATAAAATGAGATTGACATCCTCATTATTGGAGAAAATGACTGCAAACCCCATGGAGAAGTACTAGTTCCTATATACCACATTGATTCTATGTCTTTTATCCATCTCTTGAGCTCCTATAACTCATTATTTTCCATCCTATAAGGAGTGATGTATATTGTTGCATATCCTAGCATGATATAAACAGATAACTTCATCTCTAACTTAATAGGTTAACTAGAAAATATATCTAGGAAATCATTCATGAAATTATCTATTATATATAGAAATTTATCTTTTGAAATTCCATAATCATATAAATAAATTCTGTAAATATGTGTTATCAATCCACATTTCACGTGATTCTATTGTTTATATCCACCTGGATGGACATACCACCGTCAATTATTTATATACCTACAACCATGTGGTGATGGGAATGATACCAAGTAGAGTTAGAAATTGACATGGGAAATATAAGGAACCAACTGATCCAGTCTTAGTATGGTATAAAATTCCACCATCTCAATAAAAAATTTATTCCATAGAAAAATTGATACCCATATATCTCAAAGGTAAATTCCCTTAATTGGAATATATTTATCAATCAAATCTCTATTGGATTATCGAGTAACACAATGACATCTAAAAATATCAAATTGGGCCAAGGGTTCTCCACAAAAAGAACATGTATGAAATAATGTGAAGCGGATACATTAAAAATGTTAGATACTAGAGTAAAATAAATTAAGATCAAACAACTCTCTATAGAGTACCAAGTGATTTTCTCCTTAGTTATAGGCTACATTTAATATATATTTCCAGATCAGAGCCCTTATGAAATAGTCTAACTGTTGGGTCGGAGGTGATGGCAAGAGGGGGGGGGGGGGGGGTGAATTGCCTTTTTAAAATTAATTAACAATTTAAAACAAATTTAAATGCAGCGGAAAGTAAAATGGCAAGACACAATTGATAACGGAGTTCGGCTTTAAACTCAAGCCTACGTATCCCCTCCCAACTAAACCGTTGGGAGATTTATACGACCGCTTGCTTTTTAATGGCTATAGCAAGAAACCCACTAGCCGTTTTAAGGTAGGCTAGATCACCTTCTTACAGCTTGCTTTTTTATTATGGTTGTAGCAAGAAACCCAAGTTGAAATAAGGAAGAAAAAGGGTGGTTTGTTTTAATACAATCCCAATTAAGAACTAAACAAATGAAGTAAATAATTTAGAACAAACTAGAGGAAGCCTTGAGCGCCAAGAGGTGAGTGTAGTTGATGTAGAGGCAGCCCAAGCTTCAAGGATGGCAATTGGATCTCAAGTGGCCTTTGAGAATTGTCGTAGGAGCCTCAAATGATCAAAATAGCTTTGGTATGCTTCGGTATATGATCGGTGGTCTTTCTGGAATCCATGGATGTCTATTTATAGGAGAAATACTCCCAAATACTTCAATATGGCCGTTGGAGGGCTTTCGGAGCCGTTGGGGATCAAGTAGACAAGTCTGGTCAAGCTCCAACGGCTAGTTTGACTTTGCTTACCGGCTGACCGGTGCTTGTCCACCGGCTGGCCGGTGCCGTGGAAGGTGTAGAGTGCTTCTGCCCAGGAGCCACCGGATGGCCGGTGAGGAGGCCACCGGCTGGCCGGTGGTGAGACAGTAGGTCTCACTATTCCAAGGGGTTCCACAGGCTGGCCGGTGAGGAGTCCACCGGCTGGCCGGTGGTCTGGACAGAAGGCATGCCATTCTGTCTGGACCCACCGGTCGACCGGTGGCCAGACACCGGCTGACCGGTGGCACCTGGCAGAGGGCAGGGCCTTCTTCCTGGTCCACCGGTTGGCCGATGGGCTGGATCCGGCTGGCCGGTGCCCTTACCGGCCGGCCGGTGGTCCCACACCGGCTGGCCGGTGGACTTAAACAGTCCACTTTGAATACTTCTTGGGCCAGCTTCTAGGCACCCTATTTCCTATCATCAAAAACACTTCAAACAATGTTAGATCACGATGAGAGTGATTGTGATCATTAAAATCCAAGAGAGTGGGGTATAACAATCTCCCCCTATTTTGATGATCACAATCACAAAAAAAAATTTAAAAAAGGGTATGAAAGCTTTAAAAAAGGGTATGTCAATTGAAAACTTAAATAAACAATTTGAACTTGGAAAACTTAGAGACGTGCCAAATATAATGATCTTGAAAGCATTGAAATACTGAGAAAGGGTTATTTTTGAAATTGCAACCAAATGCCATTTTTTAAAGAAATCAATTGAAAACAATAACTTAACCATTTAAAACAGATTTTGATGACATCAATAACTTAAAAAGGAACTTGTAAAAAGATAATTTTAATAAATAACTATGTAATAGAGAAGTTTTCTCCCCCTTTGGGATTATCAAAATAGGAGAAAAATTATGAAAGAAAAATACTAATAAGTAATGAAAAAAAGGATGGATAGATAAGATAACTTGAATTCCATAAAAGATGAAACGATACAAAGGAAGTTCAAAAAACAAATACAAATACAAGCCAAAAAACAGGAACGGCTCTATTCACTCCTAGAGGGCCGAGAGTGACGGCGGCGCCTGAAGGTCGGAGGAGCCGGAGGAGCCTGGACCGCCTCAAAGCGACGATCTAGAGAATCAATCCGTGAGTGAAGCTGATCAAACTGAGAGCTGATGTAAGAAAAATGCAAGTCCAGCCGGGTCTCGATCTGATCCTGGAAGCGTAGGAACTGATCAGCCGTCACCGGCAAGCCACCAGCATCAGCAGGAGGGGGCACAGCCTCAGCAGGCTCAGGTGCATCATCACCCTCTCCAGCCTCCTCATCAGCAGCAGCATCAGCCTCACCGTCGCTGTCACCACTTCCTTCCTCTTCATCATCATCACTATCCTCACTGTCTGAAAGAGGGTAGGCAGCGGCAATAGCAGGAGGCATGGCATTGGCAGGAGGATGGGAATGAGATTGAGGAGAGTAGGCCTTGAGAAGACCGTCCTTGTCCACAATCCATTCCTGACGCCAAGGGTGCCAACGGATGTGCATTCGTTGCACCATCATTAAATTCACTATGCTATCCTTCGTTGGCTTCTCGAAGGAAGTGGCATGAAGAGGCATATCAAGAAATGAAAATATTTTAGTCAAGAAGCGTCCGTAGGGTAGAGTTTTGGACCGGCGCGGGTGCTCAGCCACATAAGTCATGGCCCGGAACAGAAACCGGACCAAGTTGAAGTGAATGCCTCTGGTGATAAAGGAGAGCAGATAAATATCAATGAATTTGACATTATCATGATCCCCGATACGGGGCGCAAGGGAAGTTTGAATGAGGCGCTCAATAATACGATGATTAGGAGAAAGCTGGGAGAGCTTGACAATGGGATTTGAGGGCTGCCCTGTGAGATGCTCAAGGGAGACGGCTACATCAAACTCACGGTCCCGTGGAAACTCCCCCTGAGCAAAAGCATGGGGTCCAACATGAGGAACCCCCAACATCCGGGCAATCTCCAACGAAGTGATAGTAATGGGTTGCCCAAGAGCAGTGGAGGAGATGGTATCAATGTCATCAGAAACGGACCACGTCAAATGAGCATAGAACTCTTTGATTAGAAGAGGATAAATGACATCCTTCTCAGGGGGTTCAAAGAAAGAATGCCAATGTTGATACTCAATAATCGAGAAAAGCTCAAGACGAGCAGTAGACAGCCAAGAATAATCAATTACCCTACCCGGAAGAATGACTTTGTCATGCCAAATGTCCGGGAGTTGAGGGATGGAAGGAGGAGGAGGAGCTTCTTGAGCGATTCCCTTAACTTTGCGAGTAGATCGAGGTCCCATGATGGCAAAAGGATCTAAAAAGAGAGATTGAGTGAACAAAGGAGTTTTGAGAGGACAAAAATCAAGAAGGGAGGCTAGGGTTTGGAGGACCTTCGGTTTTAGGAGGAGCAGCCCGATAGAGAAGAGAGAAATGAGGGAGGAAGGGTTTTAAAATTGATTTTAACCCTTCCCCCGGCCGGCCCATTAAGCAAAACACGACACCACCGGTTAACCGGTGATGTACCACCGGTTGACCGGTGGAACTAAAAGTCATAAAAAATATAAAAAACAGAATTAAGAAAAAAAGTTTAAAAAATTCTAATAAAAATAAAACATAAGCAAGCCAAGAAAGTCAAATATTTAATAGTGCTCATTGACAAATCATTCCTAACTCTCCTTTAATAAAATTAAAACGGTCAACCGGGAGCGGTTTGGTAAAAATATTAGCTAATTGGAAATCAGTAGGAATAAAGTCCAAAGTGATATCTCCTTTTTGAAAATGGTCACGAAGGAAATGATGCCTTAAGACTATGTGCTTTGTCCTAGAATGTTGTATTGGATTCTTAGAGATACTAATGGCACTAGTGTTGTCACACCGAATAGGGACATGATCATAGGAAAGACCATAATCCAAGAGAGTGTGTTGCATCCAAATAATTTGGGCACAACAATTTCCAGCGGCTACATACTCGGCCTCGGCAGTAGAAAGAGCAACACAATTTTGCTTCTTGCTACTCCACGAAACAAGGGACTTGCCTAGCAGATGACAGGTTCCACTAGTACTCTTACGATCTAATTGACATCCGCCAAAATCAGCATCCGAATAAGAAGATAGTTCAAAAGAAGTATTTGAGGGATAAAATAAACCAAGATTTTTGGATCCTTTTAAATACTTAAAAATTCTTTTGAACGATTTAAGATGGGATTCTTTAGGATTGGCTTGAAAACGAGCACAAAGGCAAACACTAAACATGATGTCAGGACGGGTCGCAGTTAGGTAAAGTAGACTCCCGATCATACTCCTATAAAGCTTGTTATCCACCGGTTTCCCGGCTTCGTCTAACGTAAGCTTACATGAAGTACTCATGGGTGTACTAATTTCCTTTACTTGATCCATACCAAAACGACTTAGAAGCTCGTTTGTGTATTTGCTTTGGCTTATAGAAATACCTTTTGAATTTTGAAAGATTTGAAAACCAAGAAAAAATTTCAATTCTCCCATAAAACTCATTTCAAATTCTTTTCTCATTAAATCTGAAAAATCAGTACAAAGAGATTCTTTGGTAGAACCAAAGATAACATCATCAACGTAAATTTGGACGATTAAAAGATCTTTTGAAGTGTGTTTTAAAAAGAGGGTACAATCGGCTTGACCCATTTTAAAATCATTTTCTAAAAGAAATTTTGTTAACCGCTCATACCAAGCCCGAGGGGCTTGCTTTAAGCCATAAAGAGCCTTGGTTAACTTAAAAACATGATTTGGAAATTTTGGATCTTCAAAACCGGGAGGTTGTTCAACAAAGATTTTTTCAGAAATAAAACCATTTAAAAAAGCACTTTTAACATCCATTTGAAAAAGCTTAAAATTTAAGTGGGCGGCGAATGCCAACAAGATCCTAATGGATTCTAACCTAGCAACGGGGGCAAAGGTTTCACCATAATCGATTCCTTCTTCTTGATTATAGCCCTTAGCTACTAGGCGAGCCTTGTTCCGGGTTATGTTTCCTTGATCATCAAGTTTGTTCCTAAAAACCCATTTAGTGCCAATAATTGGATGATCATTGGGTCTTTCACAAAGAGTCCAAACATTATTTCGAGAGAATTGATTTAGTTCCTCTTGCATTGCAAGAACCCAATTCTCATCATTAATAGCATCATTAATGGTTTGAGGTTCTAGGTGAGAAATGAAGGCTTGATGTTCAACTTCATTGAGGATAGATCTTCTAGTTCGAGTACCGGCTTGAAGGTCACCTATGACATTTTCTAAAGGATGGTCTCTAGAAGGTTTCCAAACCTTAGGCAAGATGGAAGGTGAAGAAGGTGAAGAGGGTTCTTGATGGTCATCCTCCTTGGGAGGAGAAGATGAATCATTCAAATGAAGCTTATCAAGCTTATCTTCAACATCCTCAATGACCGGGTGAGGTTTTGGAAGAGTTTCATCAAATTTGACATGAGATGATTCTTCGATGGTTTTTGAACGTTTATTGAAGACACGATAGGCTTTGCTTGAGTTGGAGTACCCAAGAAAAATACCTTCATCGGATTTGGCATCAAATTTCCCTAGGTTATCTTTTGTGTTAAGGATAAAGCATTTACACCCAAACACTTTAAAATAACCAACTTTGGGCAATTTGCCTTTCCAAAGTTCATAGGGGGTTTTCTTAAGAAGGGGTCTTACAAGGACTCTATTAATAGTATAACAAGCAGTGTTAACCGCCTCGGCCCAAAAATATTGAGGGAGGTCGAATTCACTAAGGAGGGTTCGAGCGATTTATTGGATAGTTCGGTTTCTCCTTTCAACCACTCCATTTTGTTGAGGAGTCCTAGGGGCAGAGAAGGTGTGATTGTATCCTTGAGAGGAACACAATTCATCGAATTCTTTGTTCTCGAATTCACCACCATGATCACTACGAAGAGATATGATTTTATATCCTTTTTCGTCTTCTACTTTCCTAGAGAATTTCAAAAAGGTTTTACAAGCATCATTCTTGTGGGCTAAAAAGAAAACCCAAGTAAAACGAGAAAAGTCATCAACAATAACTAAGGTATAGGATTTTCCACCTAAGCTTGCTACGGGAGTAGGACCAAAAAGATCAAGATGAAGGAGTTAAAGAGATTTTGAGGTGGACACTTCCTTCTTAGATTTGAAAGAAGACTTGTGTTGCTTACCAAGTTGGCATGGCTCACAAATCAAATCTTTCTTAAATTTAAGTTTAGGAAGGTCACGAATGAGCTTGTTCTTATTAAGCTTTAGAAGTGAATGAGAGTTACAATGCCCCAATCTTCTATGCCAAAGCCAAGACTCATTGTCAAGAGCACTTAAACATTTAATATTTTGGCTAGCTAGAGATTTTAAATCAATAATGTAAACATTTTGAAAACGGGAAGCAGAAAATATCAACTTGTTTTGAAAATCTAACACATTGCATAAATCATTTTGAAAATTGACTGAAAACCCACTATCACAAAGTTGACTAATGCTAATTAAATTATGCTTTAAACCTTTAACTAATAAAACATCTTTAATAAAAGAGGAGCTACCAAAACCAATGGTACCTATTCCGACGATCTTGCTTTTTGAGTTATCACCAAAGGTGACATATCCTCCATCGAATTCTTCAAGTGAGTTAAACTCGGAGGGATCGCCACACATGTGCCTTGAGCAACCGCTGTCGAGATACCACGAGCCTTTAGAGATCCTACTCTTTTGGCGTTTATCCTACAAAATCAAGAAAGAAGAGATTTTGGTACCCATATAAGTTTGGGTCCGGAAAGATTAGCAAAAAGAGACTTTTGAACCCATAATGTTCTAGAGGGATTCCTTCTATGATACTCATCCGAGTAGGTAATGGATTTGGGTCTTCCATACCTAGAATTTTTACAATCACATTCATAAATCATGTGACCGGTCTTTTTACAATAATTACAAAATTTGTATTGAGAGCTCCCCCTTACAAAAGTAGTGGGTGCCCTAGAAAAAGTGGATTGCTTGTTATAGCCAAGACCATGTGTGGTTCTAGCCGAACGCTGAGAACCTAGCAATTTAGTTAAGTTTTGTTCACCTTGGGTGAACTTGGAAAGATATTCCTTCAAATCCTTAATGGTAGAATTTAAAGAATCTACATTTGGAATATTTTTGACTTTAAGGGCAAGCTCCTCATTTTCTTTGAGAAGTTTGTCTTTTTCGGAAATAAGAGTTTTGTTTTTCTTTTTCAAGGTCAAAAATTTAGAGGTAAGTTCGTGAAAACCTTCCTCTAATTGATCTCTTGCATTTTGAAGTTCTTCATAAGACATATTATTATCAAAAGAAGAAGATGAGGAAGAAGAGTGAGAAGAAGAGTGAGAAGAGGATACCTCATCAAATGCCATTAGGCATTTTCCACCTTCATCGCTTGAGTCGCTTGAAGACATGGAGTCATCACTTGCACTCCATGTTGATGCTTTGAAGGCCTTCTTGTTTTTCTTTTCTTTTAACCGTTTCTTGAAAATGGGGCACTCCAGTTTGATGTGGCCTTTCTTTCCACATTCAAAGCAAGTGATTTCTTTCTCCGCCTTTGGCTCTTCCTTTCGTGCCTTTTGAAATTTCTTCTTTTTCTTCCTGAACTTGCTCATTTTCCTTGCTAGTTGAGCCATCTCGGATTCACTATCATCGGAGGAGCTTTCTTCCTTTGCCTTGAAAGCTATGTTCTTTTTCTCCTTGAAGATCTTTCCTTCTTTATCGGCTTGCCTCTTCATGGTAATCTCATAAGTCATGAGTGACCCTATGAGTTCTTCAACCGGCATCTTCTTGACATCTTTCGCTTCTTGGATTGCCGTCACCTTTGGTGCCCAAGAGCTTGGTAGGACCCAAAGAATTTTCTTCACCATTGTTTCTGCTGAAACATCATCACCAAGGGACTTTCTCCCATTGCAAACATCAGTAAAACGAGTAAACATTTCAGTGATTGACTCGTGTGGGTGCATTGTGAAACTCTCAAAGTCTTGACGATACATATCTAACCTAGTGTCTTTGACTTTGTTAGTGCCCTCATGGGTCACTTCCAAAAGTTTCCAAATTTCGTGTGAGGTGGTGCAAGTAGAAATACGATTAAACTCATTACGGTCTAACCCACAATGAAGAGCATTCATGGCTTTTCCATCAAGCTCAAAATTGGAAATGTCTTCGGGGGTCCAATTAGATTCATCCTTACTAGAAAGAGTGTAGCCTTGCATAACAATTCTATATATAGGATAGCCAATACTTCTAAGAAAAGTAATCATTCATGTTTTCCAATATGTGTAATCGGTTCCATCGAAGTATGGAGCCCGAGTCATGGAATACCCTTCGGGTGCTTGTGAGGAAGAAGCCATCACTATGGATTTTTCGTTTGTAACCGGTTAAGGTATTACACAAACGCTTCCTTTGATACCAAATGTTGGGTCGGAGGTGATGGCAAGAGGGGGGGGGGTGAATTGCCTTTTTAAAATTAATTAACAATTTAAAACAAATTTAAATGCAGCGGAAAGTAAAATGGCAAGACACAATTGATAACGGAGTTCGGCTTTAAACTCAAGCCTACGTCTCCGCTCCCAACTCAACCGTTGGGAGATTTATACGACCGCTTGCTTTTTAATGGCTATAGCAAGAAACCCACTAGTCGTTTTAAGGTAGGCTAGATCACCTTCTTACAGCTTGCTTTTTTATTATGGTTGTAGCAAGAAACCCAAGTTGAATGAAGGAAGAAAAAGGGTGGTTTGTTTTAATACAAACCCAATTAAGAACTAAACAAATGAAGTAAATAATTTAGAACAAACTAGAGGAAGCCTTGAGCGCCAAGAGGTGAGTGTAGTTGATGTAGAGGCAGCCCAAACTTCAAGGATGGCAATTGGATCTCAAGTGGCCTTTGAGAATTGTCGTAGGAGCCTCAAATGATCAAAATAGATTTGGTATGCTTCGGTATATGATCGGTGGTCTTCTCGGCATCCATGGATGTCTATTTATAGGAGAAATACTCCCAAATACTTCAATATGGCCGTTGGAGGGATTTCGGAGCCATTGGGGATCAAGTAGACAAGTCTGGTCAAGCTCCAACGGCTAGTTTGACTTTGCTTACCGGCTGACCGGTGCATGTCCACCCGCTGGCCGGTGCCTTGGAAGGTGGAGAGTGCTTCTGCCCAGGAGCCATCGGCTGGCCGGTGAGGAGGCCACCGGCTGGCCGGTGGTGAGACAGTAGGTCTCACTATTCCAAGGGGTTCCACCGGCTGGCCGGTGAGGAGTCCACCGGCTGGCCGGTGGTCTGGACAGAAGGCATGCCATTCTGTCTGGACCCACCGGTCGACCGGTGGCCAGACACCGGCTGACCGGTGGCACCTGGCAGAGGGCAGGGCCTTCTTCCTGGTCCACCGGCTAGCCGATGGGCTGGATCCGGCTGGCCGGTGCCCTTACCGGCTGGCCGGTGGTCCCACACCGGCTGGCCGGTGGACTTAAACAGTCCACTTTGAATACTTCTTGGGCCAGCTTCTAGGCACCCTATTTCCTATCATCAAAAACACTTGAAACAATATTAGATCACGATGAGAGTGATTGTGATCATTAAAATCCAAGAGAGTGGGGTATAACACTAACTACCCAAAAAACCCAATATATTGTTAGTGTGTAATGGGTGTCATTATCCGCCAACCACGACCACCCCCTCAGCCTGAACGATCGGTAGTATTGCAGCCCATGTTCATACACGTAGATGTGAATCATACTCCTAAACCAATTGTTGGTGTTGAACCCCTCTCCTTTCCTACTGGAGGAAATGTCTAGAAAAAATATTGTAGTAGGATAATTCGGCCAAAGGATAAGCACTATACTGGGTCTCTATCATGTTGTCTCTTCATGTGTCCCCACCTTCTAAACAGTTAATGTAATAAAGGACTAAAATCACCCTCACCTTATACAATATTTACCTCCAATCAAGTCTCCATACGTCACTTCATGTTAGCTAAAACGAAACCACAAGGTCAAGAATATAAACTACTATACTCTGGGCCCCTATCTTCCCTTATATATAGTTCAGTATAATGAACTTGACATTATATAATTGTGATGGTAGTCAACTAAAACATGTTCACTTATGCTCATATTGTATTTTTTAGAACATCCTCGAAGCATATCTCCATTAAAGGCTAGTCAAAATGATTGGTACGCCTAAAGAGTTAATGTTTTGTAATGTCATCTGAATAATCCATAATTATCATAACACCCTACTAATGATGAAAAAAATAAATTTCCTATTAATCACTAAAATTATTAACAAATTATTAGCCATAAAATTAATGATGGAAACCACTTTTATCCATATGAAAAATCATATCATCATATTTCAAAACATCCATCCTAGCTTAGTGGATCCCTAAAGAAGATACATGACTATATTGTCACTCTTAACTCAATTATTCTCTAATTTATCAGTGGAAGAAAAGATAGTATCAATTGAAATATTTTCAAAATTTGGAAACCAATACTATGAAAAAGATGGTTGATGCTATTTCTGGAACACACATTTCAAATCATCTATTGTTAAGGCAGGCTTTGGGGCTCCCAAAAGGTCTGCATAAAGTATAAGAAACCATTTCAGAATGGGGAAACAACACCCATATCAGGAATTATAGTTGGTGGTATATATTCCACTACTAGAGCATTTAGTGGTAGATTAATGTCCACCACTTCTAGATCATGGCCTTTTCCAACCTCCTAGAGAACAACTATGGGTATTTATGATGATATATCTCTAAAAATACCTAACTCAGGACTCAAAAAATATTTGGTAACAACCCAATCCCATAAATTAATCATATGACTTGTACAAGACTTCCTATAACAAATGCACCCCCCTCATCATAATCAAAAAACTAGGACTATGTGAATGGAACATTAATAATGAACACCATAGACACTTCTTACTACCCACTACTTAGGTTTGGTCTAGTTAAATCACTTTTTCCATAGAATGGTTCCTGTTATATGGAATTTAAATTTCAATATATAGTGTTATTTACATTTATGTTTCCATTGGAAATACCATTTCATGGTGATATTTTTACTTCATAATTCAAAATTATGTAAATTTGTATTTTCATTTCAATTCTATTTAATGGTTGAATTATATATTTTACCATTTTCGTTTTATAAATTCCCATACACATTATAAATTTTACTATATACTTGATATAGTAACAAAAATAACATGTGCCATCCCATTAAATCAATAGTTCATGACTCAATGATTCATAATTGACTAGTTAACATGTTTCTATTAATCTATGCAATAGAGACACTAATAGGTTAATGCAATCACCAGATGTTCCATTTATGTTTCTCAATACTGTATAAAAAATGATAGCTACATTGCATTTATATGACACAAAGAACACATAATTAAGACATTTTGTAAATTAATTCATCCTATATGGAATGGAATATGTAGGGAATATGAATTTTCTACTTGTCAAAACTAGTTCATGATCAATGCTTTCATTCCATATCCATGTAAGGATTAAGTGGAACCCTCCATAATTCTAATAAAATCATTTCATTGCATGTACATCACCAAATAGTGGAATCTTGTCAACTATAATTATAATAATATATATAGAAATATAACATCTCATGGGGTTTTTTTTCTTGAATGTGTGTTAGCTACTTCCAGGAATAACTTATTACCCAATTCCAACTTTTCCTATAATCCTTTTACTATATGAATTTTTAATTAAAAAGTAAAATAAAATCTGTAGTACCACATTGTAATGTCCCAACACAACAGTCACAAAACGATGCTCCAATATGGTGGGTCTTAAGGACACAAGCATGCCTCCATATATTCCATAGGCTACCGACTAGCAACAATGGTCTAAGGTAATAACTTGGGGACACTATACCCTCACTATTGGATACATATAATGGTATTAAAAGTGAAAAAATAAGAGTAATAATAATATAAATATCTGATATAAGATAAACATCCATGTTATATAAGTGGAAAACAAAAAAATTGGGGATATAATATAGAAAATTATGAATATGTCATGAGTCTATACAAAAAGATATGAAATACAGGAAAAAATTAATCTTGTATAATACATGTTTCAAAAGAATAATTGGACCAAAATAACTATCTTGATATAACATAATGATCCATGTCATAGTCATGTGAACTTTTTATCCTATTGAAAATCGAACAAGTATCATGAACGGGAACTTTCCTCAGTCACTAATTAATTTATGATGTCATTTTGGGTATGCATCGGCACCCAAAATAGGTTTTGAGATAGAACTCAATAGGCCACCACCATTTATGTCTACAATAAGACTAGTCACCTCATATAATTTGACAAAGTGTTTAATCTATATCATTAATACATTTAATTTGATACTATCTAGCATACCCTATCCCAATATAACAAGAAACTGTTTACAAGGATAACAATATATAATGGTAAATACTTCATCCCTAGAATATGGAATGTAATTATTGGTTAGTCCCACTTGGCTGGATCCATGGTTTTGAAATGTTCATTTCATAAAATATAATCTAGATCCATACTGTATAAATGTACATATAATCCAATGTAATACATGTTCCATGGATTAAAAATGTACATGGCATCTATCGTAGTCCAAATTTTTATAAAAATCCATAAATCATCAATGTGATCACATAAGAAAAAAATGATCAAGCAATAACTATTCCATTTATCATTTAACCAATTTAATATTGGATTTCATAGTCATGCTTAATACCATCATTTCATCCAAATCCTCCAAAATTTCAATTTAAACAATTTAACAATTTTAATAACATATAATGACTAGGAAAGGAGGAATAAACCACCTCCTTATCTATTATTTACTTCAATAATTCTCCCTCTATAAAAATGAAATATTTTATTACCCAAAATGTAGGAATATCATGGTTATATACATGAACACACCTCAAAGGGGGTTTGGGATGAGGTTGAAAACCTATAAAAATCACATAGGGATATGTGAGAAACATAACAATAGTCTATTGATTTAATAAAGGCATTCAATTATTTTTAGATAAATGCTGGGATAGTTCATCATGAAACACAAAAATTATGCGATATAAAAAAACATGATAATGAGGAAAAAGTTACAATCGTCGTACCATATGCCTATTGTAGAACAATCATCCAATATCAGCTCCTTACTTATCTTGTATTGGGAGAAAATTGATGGAAGGACAACTAGATATCGAATCAGATGTTGCATAATTATACTAAAAAAATACTAGTAGTGGATCTATAATGGGAGAAAATAATTATAAGCAAAATTTAAAATGAGAAAGGATTATGAGGGATAAATGTAATATGATCTATGGGAAATCTAGTCATTTCAATCATACAAATAGTGTTACACAGTTTGGCCACATAGTTGCCCAAACCAAGGCACAAAGGTGGACCCTTGACTACTCAAAGAGGTTCATCACATAGTTCATATTAAACAGATAGAAAACCATGAAATAAATATTCATTGTCTCTTGTTAAGATTTATGAACCCCTACAGGGGATTGATTCCTGGGACGCATAGTTTCTTCTAACTATGCCTCCCTATTTCATCATCAAAAAACCAATCCTATGAGCTATAAAAAATTCTAGGACACCCCCAAACTCTCATAAACTCATTAGGGACTGACATTTGGATAAAAAGGAATTAAACAGATATTTTTAGTTGTTTAATATTCATATAACACCCTAGGATCTTATAGAATTTATTTCCCATATGGTATATCTCAAATTCATGCCCATTACAACTGACTCACATGTATTTGTTTCAGCCCAAGTATATTAAATACAAAATTATATTAATCCAGTATCATCAAAAGAAATATTTTCATTTTCATATTCCCTTATCTGGTTTTTTTCTTCTATCAAAAGTATATTACCAGCATCCCCTTTCCACTGGAGGTCTAATGTTCACTATATTAATTTTTTGTAATACACTATCATGTTTAATGGGATTGTTATATTAAAATATCATGGTTAAATCCAAAAGTATAATTTTGGATTATTGAATATGGTATTTCCATTTATATAATAGATTAATATCTCCCCGTATTTTCTTTCTCACATTATTCTTATTTTCCTTCTTTAGATCATCCTCATGGAGACCAGGGTCCATTAAAATCAGAATCAATTCTATTATTTTATGTAAACAATCGAATATTTAATTACATAAGTAGAATCATTAGGCATATTAACCATGTTTAAGAATCTTCACAATAAAATAATATATTTATTTATATAATCCTTCAAGGGCACCCATGTGTACATCTATCACATAATCGATTTTTTAAAAAAAATATTAATATAATTTTTTTGGCCAAATGACTATAAACATTAAAAATGTCATTACTATAAATAAATTAAAAAAAATAACTATTAGTGTTCTATAAATAATGACCAAAAATGAATAACTTTTCCCCATTCATAAAACTCTAAAATAAAAAAAGTCAGATTATATGGTTTTATATAATTTATTTGAGATATATATGTTTGGAATCCCTTATAAAGGATTCATAAGAATCCCCTTATTAGAGAAATACCAACAATGTGTCACCATTATCCACTCCATAATTAATATTCAGACAACCTTTTATACACACCAAAATAATGGTATATAATTATGTATTATAGAGAAAAACCCAATACCCATGTAACACAAAGTACTATATATGTCACATAAAACAACAGTACAACCATATATCATCCTATGGTACTATAAATCCCTGAACATAAATTTATCCTTCTTAAGTGGAATTATATTTTAGTAAACCGTTAATATATAAATGATGATATGAGACAATAAAAATGTGTATTTTCATTTTTAGAGAGATCAACATCTGTGAAGAACATGTTTTTAATCCATAGTGGCATGAATCATCAACAAACCATAATTTATTTTATTGAAAAATTCAATTAATTATTAATTAATAATATTTAATAGAAAATAATTATCTATTGTTAATGTTTTGTTTATTACTTATAGATATGGTATCCTAGAAAGATTCTTAAGTCCCAATTAATGGTATCAAATATCATATATACATTAAGTCATTCTGGGAGACAAAAATCCTAAAAATTATTCTACAATATCTCAAATTGATAAAAAACTGTTGTGACATTTAATAATTATGAATTTGTATGATATTTACATATACTATTATGAAATCATATGGGAATATAATTCCATGAAGAATACATTATACATACTGGAGAAATGAATGTCTAATACAACTGTATTTCATATGAAGGGAATATAAATATTATTATCACAAATTATTGGTCATGAATGACAGGTAGAATTTTTGTAAATATCTCATTATCATATGACGTGAAAACTACTTTCATAACACATAATGTATCCTAGATTATAAAAAACAACAATTTTTATTTTTAGTTTAGTGGATTTGATGAAGGATAACTTTACATTATTAATATTCATTTGTTATATGAAAAATAACCAAAAAACTGATCATGATTCATAAAAAATGAAATTTAATTGGTGGAAATCCATTGTTGTAATTCATGTGTTATGAGTAATTAATCAAAAAAAATTAAAATATGTTCAATTAATTATAGATTCATTGAGGAATGTGATATTTGGTTGTGATCAAATGAAACAGGAACATATATATGTTACTAGTGCGTGACATCAAAACCTATTACACACAATCCAAAAATGGATGAGTCATCCACATCCTATATTATAATTAACATTTTTATAAAAAATATTTCTTCAAAAAATAAAATATTCATCCATGTAATATATACACACTTTAGTGATGATCTAGTCTGTCATAATTTTACTATGTTAAGAATAATCAACTTAAACCACGTCATGTTTTTCAACATGAATGTTTATTAATTTTTTCCATCTGAAATTTGTTTAGAAAAAAATAATTCAATATGTAAACACTCAAGTATAGAAATAATGAGATGTGTCATAATATGTGAATATGATTATATAATTTAATAATGTTTACATTTACAATGTATGTGTAAATATGTTTATTTTATAAAGTGTATCTAACAAATCAGGGTGGAATATGATGTTAATCAAAATTTTCTAGTTAATAGTACATATTTCAAAAAAATTTATTATTTCTATAATATTTTATTGTAATAGATAATGGGTCCCTTCATTTAATGATTAATACTACTATATAATAAATTTTAGAATGAACAACAAGATAATATTATCAACCAACAACATTCAAAAATAGAAATGCTTAAATAAGAAAAATTGATTAAAAATTGAAATTATGAAAATAAAAAAAGTGAAATGGTCATGAAATTAGTAACATTGTAATAAACAATATTCATATTACATGTTCAGCATGATTTAGTTTCATATTTGAGATTATTTTTACAATCTAATAATCCCTAGCATATAAGAATACGTGTTTTGACGCATAATTTAAATTTTTCAAACCTAATGAAGTAAATTGTTTCTATAACATATTTCATTCATTGAATATTTTTCTATATATATATATTTATATTTATCCACTATATTAACCCCATTTATTCGGTTGCAATTACCACTCTATCACAGTAAATGAATATATCCATAAAGGTTCAATTAGTTTACATTAGAGTATATTAATGATACTGTGAATAATTTATTCTCTTATTTATAAATAAACATGAAGTTATATGGAATAAAAGACCATTATATCAATAATTAACCATAAACGGGGAAATAGTCTACTATAACAATATCTAAGGTGTTCACTAGTTTCTCATTAGAGTGTTTTCGTAACAAAATTTTCAATGTTATAGTGGAAAATGGGAACATAAATTACAATCATATGCTTAAATGGGTGTTTATATTGATGAATCATATTCATGAAAACTATATCCATTATAATATATTTATATTCTCATTTATTTTAATGATGATAAATGTTCCCTGAAATTAAGGCATATGAAAAAATATAGAAATATATTTAAGTGGGGAATCAACTTCAATCATCAATGGATGATTAATTCCATATCTATTATTCACCGTACCTCTATAGTCCCCCTCCCAATTTAGATAGTTATTATGGATTAATTGACATTCATTTGAATAGGAGGCCCTTGAATTCACTTATAAATTATGTATTAGAATAAAAAATTCACTCATTGATCTATAGGGATACTAATTTCCCCATATATATTTACCATATTTGTATCTATAGAAACCATGGGTGTAACACCCAGAACCCAAAATCCAAGAGTCAGTTCATTATAACGTATCATTGGAATGATTAGAAAAGATCATGTCTCGAATGACCAATTAGATTAGTTTCCTTAGAAGTACTAGATTCATTCATAAGGATTAAATTACATCGTAAAATGGAAAAATACAAAAACATCATTTCCATAAACAACACTGAGATACCATATCCTATCCCTATAGGAAATTCATAATATACTTCTTCACGTCCTGGAAAAATAGAACATAAAATGGGGTGAGCTCATGTGCTTAATAAGGAAAACAATATTTCGGAAACATTCCTAAATAATCATAAACATTTAAGGCAATGTATAGAACTAAAACAAAAGACATTTCAACATAAAAATCATTATAATATGGAAAATATAAATCAATATAATTCCATTTACATACTCGTGTGGATATTATACTAGTCGAATAATCACATGAAATATCAATAGCCACTTTCATAATGATGGAATGCATAATTCCCGACTATCATAACCACATAGTCAAGGCCTTGTTCCAAGACACTCGTTTGTCTCATGAGAGATACCAATTCATCACGGAGCTATAGGGGGATCCTACCATCACATACAATCTCCAATGAATTCCTCATATGAAAAGGTTGAAACATAATATAATTATTCTTGTTAAAACTATCATATGAAATGTCAATATTTTAACCATACACCATGAATGGTATAAAAATAGCACATCCACAGTCAGACATAACTCATTCAATACAATATACAAGATTGTATTATAATATATCAACCTCAATAAATAATAATGAATGATATTGACATAGATAAAAATGTTTATCATAACTATTTGATATAAATATCCCTCTTTTTCTTGAAAACATTTCAAGGTCTCGCTATTTATCAAGAAGCCATTTAATATTGATTTTGGAATAAATGTTTCACATACCAATATGAAACATTTAAAAGGAATTTTAATTTTAAAACTTTAATCTCCATATAAATTAATTCTTAAAACCAATTTTAAAACATGGACATTAATTAGAATGATATAGAATAATAAATTATTAAAACAATTTCAAATGATATTTTAGTTAGAGTTCCTAACAAAAAGAGAGACAGTTGAATACAAAAAATTTATGTAACATAAACATTATTATATCATGGGAATAATGGTATTCATAATATACTATGTAATAGTACATTATATGCACCATATAAAAGTGTATTTTCATATAACAATAATGAAGTCTCAATGTAATGTAAATTGTGATGAAATCTCTTATAAATACCATATCCTTTGGTTAAGGATAAATCAAAGACATAATAATGTGTAGAAAATATAATTAGATTCAATTTTATTGGATATTTAGTGTAAATAAATTGGAGTACATTCACACATATTCTTGTAAAAACAACACTAATGATTTGGATGTTTAACTCAACAAAAGAATATTGAGTTAAAATTTCTCTTATCAAGTTCATATCGATGACTTGAGAATTTATCAAAGTAGTTATTATGTGTATCAAAATTATATCCACAGAAAGTGGAGTGTAAATTACTAGAAAAATAATAAGTAGTTAATCCACACATAATCATGGAGTAAAATAATCATTGAAGTATGTGTAAAGCCGAATGAGGGAAAATTGAAATTTGAAATTCCCTTACCAATTTGGTAACATAGGAAACATACCTCACTTGAAAGATGGATCATAAAATCAATATGTAATTACTAATAAATTAAAGTACATTAAACAATTAATACAATCATTGGTCAGTACATACACCATAGAAAAGGAAATAATGGCAGTATGGCATGAATCACACGGAAATAGTATGTGAGACGAAAAAACCTTACTTCGTTGTAATAAATAGAGCCATATAAACAAAAGATAATAACCACCAAATGAATCTCATAATACCATTAATATAAACAGAATCATGGTAATATATATCAATTTTAAGTACACAATAAACCACATGCAATAAATAAGTGGCAAACAATGGAAATCTCATGGAATTAAAAGTGAGATTAGAAACCCCTTACATTGTACATTTCCTTGGTCGATGGTAGGTTATCCTACTGTATAAAGGTAAAATAATTTTTATTAATTTATTAATAATATTGTAACTTTATATGATATCATATATGATCATTGAATATTTATTTGTTAATAATATTTTAGTATTATCGTCGTTTCAGGTGTTAACTGATACGTTTTCCTTTATATGATTGGTTTTGTATGTAGTGTTTTTTTATGAATACGATGCATCTTATTAATATTCAGATTGATATTATTTCAGTAAACATTATTTATAATCATCTAATGAAAATTAGTCTTGAATGGATTACGATGGGTTATGAATCTCAACACGTTCGTGGAGACGGTAATCCGTACATACGAACATGCGACAATATCATTCATTTCATATAAAAATAATATATAATGAGATGTTATATCATAGTTAAAGAATAAATAACATTATATATATATTATTTAAATCAATTAAACCTAATTATTATTCCCATCAAAATAATAATGTATAGAATAACAATTAAACCACGACATGGAGGCAGTAAGCCGTACATACGCACATATGGTGACATGTCATTCAAATGATGGATAGAATAATGAATATGGTTGTACCATATTTATAATAACATCATATTATATAGAAGATAATAGAGTTATTATTTAATATTGGAAAAAACATAGAAAGAGGATGTGGAAGAAGAATGTAACTTGAAAGAGGTGATGAAATATTTACATCTTCATTGGGGGTTTCCATTGGATTTGATCAAAGGGGCTCATTAAGATGGATTTATGGATAAATAAAGGCCACTAGGATGATCTTAGTATAGTTGAGAGTGTATTTGGTCAGGTTTTGTTTTGAGCCAAATTGATTTGATGGTGTGAATTAGAGAGAATGGGGAGTGTCCGTTTATAAGAGGAATGAGGTGCACCTTAGGAAAAGCTCAAAGGATTATTTTATAATGAAAATATTTAAAGTTTACAATGTCTCCAAAGTAGATTATTTAAATAATAAGGGGTTGATGCGTTGAAAACCTCAAACCAATATGTGTTTGACATGTTTGGGCACTATATTAACCTTATCTTATAGTTTTAACTCTTATTTAAATAGTTTGAAAATTACATTGTCTCTATGTATTTTTATATTATATGATTAATAAACATACTATATAATTTCAAGAGAAACCCAAGTATTTAATTAATGATACCCCTATTATTATATAAGTATTTTGGTCAAGCCTTAGATTTTTAAAAATAGAATATCAATTAATAATATAATATATGCTTTAAAATCTATTTTATGTCAATTTTGACTCTATTAGGTATTTTGTTTTTTTCTAATTTTATATCAGGACTATTACTTCAAATAAAATTCATATAAACCACCCTAATATGTCATATTAACCATGAATATTAGTGTAATCCATATAATGTCACAAATTACCTTAATTTGGATATTTAGAATATCAATTATTTTAATATTTCATTAATTATGTAATTACTGCATCTTCATTGAGTCATAAAGAAATTAAATTATTTAATTTCTAAAAAATATAAATAAAATACTATTATGTAGGAAAAATATTTATATTTCTAATTAATATTTATAGTATCATTTATCTTATGTTTATCCTAATATTAAAAAATTTTAGCTATTAAACATTGATTTTAACCCTTTTAACTCATCTTTGAATTAAATAAAAATAAATTCCAGAATATAATACAAGTGGACCAAAGATGTTAATATTTTATTCATAAGGTTGTTTTTGGTCGAATTATACTTATCCAATATAATTAGGACATGTGTTAGGGTATTAATAATAACATTTTTAACTTTATTTTCCCTATTTACTTTTAACATTTGTAAGTAAATGTTAAAAGTCACTATTTGCCAAAAATTATTTTTAACTTGTCAAACAAAATTTTAATCCTTAATATTAACCATGTCTCTTGGATTTTCTAAATTCCCCTCATATAATTGGTAAAATTAGGTTTTATGTAAATTTTCAAATGCCCCTAGTAGGAGGGTAAAATGCAATGAAGAGATCAATAAAATTTTATATATCTAATATTATTATAATATGAATCCATTGAATAAAATTGAACATATATTTTTATTATGTATCCATTTTTACCTAAAATAAATTTAAATAAAATAATTAATTATACAAATATAATTTCGGTTTTAAACTATAACTTAGTGTTTTTCACTGTTCATCAAAAATTGTAAGTTATCTGAAAAATACCAAAAATTCACCCTAATATAATTTCAATATTCTGAATCCAAAAATGAAGTCCATTTTCAAAGATAAAATTTATAAAATTTCAAAAAGTGGGTATTACTATTCATAATGGCTTGTTTGATTAGTCGCGGTGTGTTAGAATCTCGAAGTTGCGTACATTGCATGTTGTTACATTAGTCAATGAGAAACGTATCATGGATTTTTGGGATGTCACATTCTTCCCCCCATTTGGAAATTATGTACTCGAAAATTTTTAAAATTGGTCTTTGGATCATAATTGAAAGTCCCACATCGAAAAAAGTGTTAATAAAACTATCACGTTAAAAGAAATAAATAGAAGTACAAAGTTCACCCGAGATAACCCATACTAGGATTCCATATAGGAAAACATGGATATAGAAGATAAAATATGTGCCAAGTTCTAATGGGGAGGGATATAAAACATGATCAAGAGAAAGTTAACAACATGAATACCACATACTTGTGATGAGACAAACTATCATTAGTTTCTCAGTAGGAAAAGTTAACGGACCACATTTTCTTAAGTTACATTTGTAATGACCCGACTCTATAGAAAAGTTATGGATCATTTTTTTTGCTTTCAAATATTTCCTTTAAGCTTGTTTAATACATGTAACATCCTAAAGATGGTCTGGGGAGCGTCCAGGGTTTTTTTGGAGCCTGGGAGTTTGAGAAATGGGCTTACAGGTAGTGGTGCAAGGCCTGTGCATGGTCTACGCACGATTTGGGATAAACAGTGTGGCTACAGAGAAGGTCACCTGTAGGGGCGCATGGCTATGTGGACCAGGTCGCACGGCCATGAAACCTTTTCTCTAGAGTCAGAGAGGTGTGCACATTTTGGGCATGGTTTGGGTAAACCGTGCGCCTAAACCGTGCTACCCTATTCTAAAGGCAGGGAGGAGCACACGGTTTGCACATAGTTTGGGTAAACTCTGCGCCTACACCATGCGACCCTATTTTTTGGTGAAATTACCATTTTCCCCTTAAATTATATTTAAGTATTAAGCATTTTCTTTTTTCCTTCCCATGGATAAAACCATAGGGGAGCCCTCTTTTGAGCTCCAAACCCTCTCCTCTCTCAATCTCTTTTCATTTCTTCGTCTGACTCTTGATTCTCAATCCGTCGGATGCATTGGAAAGTCCAATGTATGTCTTACCATAACTAAGATTGTTTACTCAGTGAATCTTGTATTTAGTCTTGTTATTTTTATGTAGGCTCATATTCCCAATTATCATGCCATTGGACTGGGACTCATATTTCTACAAACCTACTGCGAATATGAGGTCAATATCAAGTGAGCCTACACCTACAACTCAAAGGTAGGTGGTCACCGAGTTTCCATTTTGGGTTTTCACCTTTTTTAGTTACTATTGTCATGCTGTGGTTTTTCTTTCACCAAACCCCTTATTTATATTTATTTTTTCATGTCTAAGTGACCTGTGTGGTATGATATTGATGAATCTAGCCTTGTGAGGGTGTTTAGATTAGGAGAGGACTAGGAGTGGCCAACCATTGGTGATTTTCCATAATATTCGGCCCTTTTCACCGTTGGACCTAAATTATATGTCTTGAATGAGATTTTCCATGTTAGGAAAATGAGATGAATTGGTTAGAGGTTGTCTAGGATGATATATCCTAAACCCTTCAATAAATTTAGATGCATGGTTTCCTAAATATTTAATTGAGAAATGACATGATTTTCTAATGTGATATGATATAAGATGGATTTTCTTATATATTGTGATGTGAATGGTTATGCCATACTCTGTTAACATGCTTGTGATAACCCGTGTGTTGGCGGGAGGCATTTATACCTCGTTCTAGATGAATTTCCATGTGTGGGCGGGACACAATCTTACCATGTGCCATATGAATCTCCGTGTGTGGGCATGAAGCATTAATACCCAATGCCAGCTGAATCTTTGTGTAATGGGATGGGAAGAATTCATACCTCATGCCTATATATCCATTATGGGTGGGAGGCATTATTCCCCATTCCAGCTACAATGCTTGTTGATGAGAGGCATTCATACCTTGTGCCAGTTATGATTATTATATATGTGATAAGTATGGACAAGAGGCATGTTTACCTCGAGCCAGTGATAACCTATATCTATGTAATTTTACCTCTAGTGAGTGTTAAGAACCCCAACCATGAGATGAAGCATTTAGACCCACCAGGTGTCCTTCCGGAACCTGAGCAGGAGGGTTTTTTATTACATTGTTTTACTTACTTGTAGTTTATTACATGATGTTTATTTTGAAAAAACCTATTTGGATTACACGTAGACATCATTGTTGGTGACCTACTAAGACTTGTCTCGCACCCTACCTGGGAAGCCTCCTTGGCAACCGTGTAGACTTACTACTATAGGTATTAGTAGGTGAAAGTGCACAACTTCTGGTTTTTGATACATGTATTTACTAGCTGGAGATCCAGATCAGAGGATCAAACTTGAATAAGGATGCTTGTGGACTAATTATCTTCTCTTTTTGTATTACTTTATATCATTCATACCATCTATTTCCATTGTATCGGCATTCCATTCATCCATTTGGTATCAGACACTACCTATGTGTCTTTTCATATTTATCAGGGTTTTCCTTACTTCTGTTGTTTGGTTTGTAGGATTCCCTTTTTCTCATGTTTATCCATTTGTTGTGCTTATGATATTTATTCATTTTTTGATATACCACTGTACATTATGACATGGGGGTACGGTCTCCCCACTAACGTACCATTACACCCTCGCTTCTAGTCGGCAGCCCCTAGCCTATGGAGAGACGAGCCAGGGGTCGTGTGGCCAACCAGGCATGTGCCTCTGGTTGAGGGGCATCCGGGTTCAGGACATCACAAAGTGGAATGAGAGGATTTTATTTCATGATTTACTATTTTTCGACGATAGACTTGGATATTGGGAATGCTTAGGGACTTATCTGTGATCTGTGTTTGGGCGTCATGAACCCATGTATGGGTTATATGCCAAGTTTCCTATTTTATGTTTTGATTGATTCTACTATGTACAATTGATACCGTCTCACCGTTGGGTGCTTCACATGTTTTGTGATCTTATTTAGATTTTAAATGTTTGAATTTGGATTTCCTAGTTCGACCTGAGGAAATGAGTGTTATACATTAAAACATGCATCACGATAGGCACAATATGATTTGGCCATTCATCTTGCAATGACATGATTAAATTTTTAGCGGGCATTTCTTGTTGTTTATTTCAATTCCTTGTTAATATGTGTGAGACTATTCTAACCCTTATTGAAGGTTTTTAATTGAGGAATGATGTCGTTTTAGTGGGTGTCAGCCTTTGGTTCACAAGATGTATGGGCCCTTATAGACTGAAAAATGACATTCCAACTAAACCAATCATCTTCTTTAAAGGAAATTAAAATACATAATTAGCACAAGTATATGAGAAATGACATCTATGTGTGTGTCATATTTCAGTACATGAGGTGTGTTGGTCCTTATGGGATGGTAAATATCATGTCACTGGGTTAAGGGAAGTGTGAACAGTTTTTGGTATGACTAAGAATTACTATGGGTGTGGATAGGTGATATTAGTGGTAGGAAGGCTTAGTACCTGTCCTAGATTCTAGAGTTTAACCATTAATTTGTTGGTTTCTTATTTTTAGACGTTCATTTGGCATCATACCACTATTCCTCTAAGATGTTTTTGAGTCACGCGAGCTAAGGCGGCGACGATCACGTTCCCTAGGAGGTGGGCACTAAGCCACCAGTAGATCTTCCTATCGAGCCACCTGTGGCTCCTCTTGTTATTCCTGAGATGGGTGTTGATTCCCAGTTCTGTGAGAGCTTCTTGCATATGATGCATAGAATGCAAGGTGTAGTGTGACGTGCCCCGATTATGGAAGATATGATCCACGAGTTTCATTCGCAACATCCTCCTACTTTTATGGGAGATGACGAACCACTTGTTGCATAATCCTGGTTGGAAGCTATCTTGACCATCTTCAATAACCATGAGACGCCTCCATAGGGTAGGGTCAAGCTCGCAGCTTATATGTTACGTGGTTCATCCAGGTGGTGGTGGGATGTCATCACCTAGTTGGGACAATAGAGATATATGATCTGGACTGATTTCCAGACTGTCATCTACGATTATTTCCTCCCCCAGACATTGAAGGATGATAGATCTATAGAGTTTTTGAATCTGAAACAAAGGACCATGAAAGTCATGGAATATTCATCCTATTTCACTGAGTTACAATGCTTCTCCCCTGCACTAGCTGCTGATGATGTCATGACCACTATGTGTTTTGAGGATCGACTATGTTATGCCATCCGGTCGCAGGTTAACGTGTTCAGGTCGACGATCGTTTCAGAGATTGTCAATCCATCTCTGATCACATAGAGGAATTTAAGAGAATAAGAAAGTGCGAAAAAGGGAGGTTCGGCACCTAATGGATCTAGTGGATCTCGTTATGGGAAGAAGCTATGTTTTTAGGACTCTCAGGGTGTCAGTGGTGGTCAGACCCTTTTATTAGGTGGTAATGTTATCTATAACAAATGTGGGGTGCCATGACATATAAGGAGGCAGTGTACACAAAATCCTGTGGCGTGTAGAGGTTTTGGTAGGTTGGGTCATCTCCACCATTTCTACAAGACTTTTCCCCCAAGGGCCTAGTGATAAGGGATCTGTACCTACTCAACGATCTTGTGCTGGATCGGTAGGATTAAAAATATCATCCGTCTTGAATACCGTCGGTTGATCAGGCCGTGGCGGTAGTCGAGGAAGAGGATGCCATGTTAATGACTCCTAATGCTAACAGGGCGGGTCTCCTCTAGGTAGCCAAGATGGGACTCAATGCCGTGGTACCGGCCAGTTATATGCAGTTGAGCCTACCCCAAAGGAGCAGTACTCCAGACCATCTACTATAAGAGGTACGATTCTAGTTTCATCTACGTTAGTATCTACCTTGTTTGATACACGCTCTTCTCATTATTTTATATCGGACAAAATTATTGGAATTTTGGTCCTCGACGTTATGTCATATAATGGTTTGATCACCTTATATACCCCTTTAGCTATCCATTCAAAGGGATTTTGTCGTCGTCAGAATTTTCCCCTCAAAGTGGGAGGTTACCATTTCGGGTGGAAACTGTATGTTCTGAATATGACAAGTTCTGATGTAATAATCGGGATGGACTGGTTAGTTCCCTATAGAGCCCAGATTTACTACTATCATCGAAGGGTGGTGTTTACATCACTAGAGGGCGACACGTTTATATATAAGAGAGAATGGGATCTTAATGCGACACGAGCAGGGCCGGAACACCATAGTTTAGGTGGTGTGACGACACAGGTTTCCAGTATTTATCCTGATGACCAAGGGTTACAACCATCTATTTATCCTCCTGTGGTAGAGAATTTCAGTGATGTATTTCCTGATGATTTCTCTGGTCTACCTCCAGTGCGATATTTGGAGTTAACTATCGATCATATACCAAGAGAAGAACCAGTTATCATTACTCCTTATATGATGGCACCTATGGAACATCTAGAGCTCATGAGTCAGTTGGAGGACCTCGAAACAAAAGGTTTTATACGTCCCAATACTTCTTCTTGGGGATCACCGACTCTCATTTCCAATAAGGCAGATAGTACCCTTTGTATTTTCATGGATTATCATAAATGAAATCATCCGACTATCAATAATTGGTATCCTTTACCTCGAATTAACAACTAATTCAATCAGCACCGAGGAGCGAAGGTGTTTTCAATGATAGATTTGTGGTCGGGCTATCACCAGGTGCATGTTAGGACTTCGGACATACCGCGCACGATAGTTAGGAGCTGGTATGGTCTCTATGCGTACCTAGTCATTCCGTTTGGGCTTACGAATGCACCTGCAATGTTTATGGATCTTATGAATCATATTTTTCACCCTTACCTTGATTCTTTTGGGGTTGTATTTTTGGATGATATGTTTGTCTATTCACACTCGAGACATGACAATGCATCCCATCTTGAGATCGTTCTGAATACATTAAGAGAGAATTAGCTTTATGCTATGATCATTAAATTCCACTTTTGGATAAATAAGGTTCAGTTCCTGGATCACATTATTTCTGAGTCTGGAGTTTCGATTGACCTTGAGAAGTAGAGTGCAATAATTTCTTCGGAGCAGCACAAGAAAGTCTTTGATATCAGGAAATTGTTGGTGCTTGATGGATATTATAGGAGGTTCATTTAGGACATTTATTGCCTAGTACAACCGCTTACATCTTTTACCAAATATGGGCTGAGTTTTGTTTGGTCAGAACCTTGTGAAGTATCTTTTCATGAACTGAAGATTAGACTAACTTCAACACCAATACTGATCATTCCGGAGCCAGGAAGAGCTTTCACGGTCTATTGTGATGTGCCATGTATTGAGCTTTGAGGTGTCTTGATGCAGGACAAGCGAGTCGTTGCGTATGTTTCTCTTCAGTTAAAGCCTCATGAATGGAATTATCCAACTCATGACCTTTATCTTGCAGCGGTTGTACATTCCTTACACTGTTGGAGACAGTCTTTGTTGGGAGAGAATTTTGTGGTGTTCACTGACGAAAAAAGCCTCAAATATATCTTCACTCAGTGGGTTACAAATCTCAAGAAAAGCATGTGGGTTGAGTACCTACAGTCCTTTGATTTCTAACTGGTATACACTCTTGGGAATGGAAATTCAGTAGCCGATGCGCTGAGTTGGAAAACATAGCCACAAGTGGTTCGAGAATCTAATGAGGAGTGTAAGATGATGGAAATATTTTTAGAGATGCACATTGAGGTACAAGAGGGTCAGGGACAGACTGTTCTCTCGGCCATAGCGGTGACATCAACTCTTTTGTAATGGGTCAGGGCAAGGAAATTATCAGATCCGGAAGACCTTGTTCAACGAGAAAGTGTCACTGATGATGCCTCTATAGATTGGACCATGGATGAGGGTGATAATTAATTGTTCCGGGGGCACGTATGGCTCCTAGAAGACATCAGAGAGGGGCTGTTGAGGGATTTCCAAAACTCAGCATGGGTAGTTCACCTAGGCATCACCAAAATGTATCGTGATTTGTGACAACAGTACTAGTTCCCTAACATGAAGTGGGAGATAGCCAATATATCATGTGTTGTTCCACCTGTCACCAGGTGAAGGTAGAAAATCAGCGTCTGGAAGTGCTTTTGCAGCCGCTGTCCATTCTGTAGTGGAAATTGGACATCGTTTCTATGGACATTGAAACTGGTTTACCCATGTCACCTCGTGGCAATGATAATGTATTGGTTATCCTCGACCATCAAACGAAGGTCTCACATTTCATACCTATGCGGGAGACCTTCACGGTTAATGACTTGGGAAGATAGTATGTCAAGGAAATAGTGCGCCTTCATGGAGAACCTCGCCTGGTAGTCTTAGACAGATATCCTCATTTTACATCTCATTTATGGATGGGTTTACAGTGGGCCTTAGGTACGCAAGTACTTTTGAACATGGCCTATCACCTGCAGACTGACGGACAGACCGAGCGGACTATACAGGTTCTAGAGGATATGTCACATGCATGTGTTCTCGATTTTGGCGGTTCATGGGAGAAACACATTCCTCTAGTCAAATTTAGTTATAAAAATTCCTTTCAGGATACCATTGAGATTGATATCTATGAATCCTTACAAGTTAGGCCTAGTTTCTCACTTTTGTGTTGTCTTGATGCAGGGGAAGAAGCTATTTTAGGACCACGTCTTCTGTAGGAGACTACAGAGCAGACACAACATATCAGGATCCATATGCATACAACTCAGTCTAGACATTAGTCTTATGCAATCAAGCACCAGTGACCTATTGAGTTCGAGGTTGGGAACCAAGTTTTCTAGAGGGTCACACCCAGGTTGGGGTAGAGACGTATACGGAAAAATTTTAAGCTTTCACCACAGTTAGTAGGACCATTTGAGGTGATAATGTGGGTCGCACCAGTATCTTACCAGATTGCACATCCATAGAGATATCAGGCCATGCATGATGTTTTTCATGAATCTCAGCTACGCCAGTACTTTTCAGATCTAACTCATGTTTTTCAACCAGATGAGGTTGAACTGTATATGGATGCTCCCATCAAGGATTATCTGATGCGAATTGTTGATCGGAGTGTGAAGACACTCTGTGGAAGGTCTGTTCTTCCTCTACGGGTGCTATGGCAGCATGACTAGGTACATGAAGAGACATAGGAGCGGGAGGCTGATATATGTTCTCAATGTCTCGAGCTTTTCATTGACGATGTCTCTTTACCCTCGGAAGGCCAAATCGGGGATGAGTTTCATTAAGGAGAGGAGGTTGTAACGACCCGACTCTTTGGGAAAGGTATAGATCATTTTTTCCATTAAAATCATTCTTTTAAGATTTTTTAATCTGTGTAACATCCTAAGGATGGTTCGGGGAGTGTCTGGGGTTTGTTTGGAGCCCGGGAGTTCGAGAAATGGGCTTACAGGCAGTGGTGCATGGCCTACGCATGGTCTACGCATGGTTTGGGATAAAATGTGTGGCTGTAGACAGGGGAACCTGCAGGGGAGCACGGCCATGCGGACCCAGCCGCACAAAAATGCAGACCTTGGTCTAGAGGTAGGTAGTTGTGCACAGCTTGCACATGGTTTGGTTAAACCATGCGCCTAAACCGTGTGACCCTATTCTAGAGGTAGGGAGGTGCGCACTGTTTGCGCACTGTTTGGGTAAACCGTGCGCCTAAACCATGTGGCCCTATTTTTGGGCGAAAATACCATTTTTACTTAAATTATATTTAAGGCATAAGCCTTTTCATTCTTCCTTATCACGGATAGAACTAGATGGGATCCCTCTTATGAGCTCCAAACCCTCTCCTCTCTCAATCTATTGTCGTTTCATCGTCCCACACCCGAATCTCGATCCGTAAGAAGCATTGTAAAGGCCAAGGTATGGATTACCGAACCTAATCTTCTTTCCTCGGTGAATCTTGTCTTCTGTCTTGTTTTTTTGATGCAGCCTCATATGCTCTGTTATTAAGGAATTGGAATGGAACCTAGATTTCTTCCAACCTTCTATGAATCTGAGGTCGATATCCATCGAGCCTACTCCTTCATCTTCATGGTAGGTTGTCACATGGTTTTCATTCTGGGTTTTCTTCTTTTGATTTATTATCATTGTTCTGTCGTTTTTCTTTCTCCAAACCCCATATTTATATTGACTTTTTTATGTCTAGATGTCATGTGTGTTATGATATTGATGAATCTAACCTTGTTAGGGTGTTTAGATGATGTGTGGACCGAGAGTGGTCAACCATAGGTTATATGCCTTAAGATTTAACCCTTTTCACCATTGGACCAATATTCTATGTCTTGAACGGGATTTTCAATGTTAGGAAAATGAGATGACTTGGTCAGAGGTTGGCTACGATGATGTAGCATGAACCCTTCAATGAATTGAGATATTTGTTTTCCTAATAATGTGATTGAAAAATGTCATGATTTTCAAATGTGATATTATATAAGATGGATTTACTTGTATATTGTGATGTGAATGGTTATTCCATACATTCTTAACATGCTTGTGATAACCCGTGTGCGGGTGGGGGAATTTATACCATGTTCCAGTTGAATTTCCTTGTGTGGGCGAGAGGCATTCTTACCTCGTGCGAGATAAATCTCTGTGTGTGGGAGGGAATCATTCTTACCTCGTGCCAGCTGAATCATTGTGTAACAGAAAAGGAAGCATTCATACCTAGTTCCTATAGGTCCCTTATGGGTCGGAGGCATTCTACAGCACACCAGATACAGTGCTTGTGGATTAGAGGCCTTGATACCTCATGCCAGTGGTGATTATTACATATGTGAGAAGCATGGACGAGAGGCATGTTTACCTCATGATAGTGATAACCTATATCTATATACTTTTACCTGTGGTGAGTGTTTATAATACCAGCCATGAGTTCAAGTAGGTAGACCCTCCATGTGTCCTTCCGGAACCTGAGCGGTAGGGTTGTTTATTACATTGTTTTACTTACATGCAGTTTAGTACATACTTTGTATTTTTCAAAAACCTATTTAGATTACATGTAGACATCGTTGGTGGTGGCATATGGAGACTTGTCTCACACCCTACCCGAGTGGCCTCCTTAGAACCCATGTAGACTTACTACTTCAGGTACTAGTAGGGGAAAAGGCCTAGCTTCGGGTTGTTTATACAATTAATGTAATAGCTTGATATCCAGAGTACAATATCATGCTTGGCAAGGGATGCTCGTGGACTAATTTTGTTAACTTTTTTTATTACTGTATAGCATGTTTTCTATCAATTTCCATTGTATCAGCATGCCATGAATCCATTTTGTATCAGACACTATCTATGTGGCTTGTACATATTTATTAGGGTTTTCCTTACTTCTGTTGATTTGATTGTATGTTTCACTTTTTCTCCTATTTATCCAGTTGTTGTTCTTCCGCTATTGAATCATTTGTTTCTATGTCATTGTGCACTTTGACATGGGGGTAATGTCTCCCCAATAACTTACCGTTACACCCCCGCTTCTATTCGGCATCCACTAGCCTATGGGGAGATGAGCCAGGAGTCATGTGGCCAACCGAGCATGGGGATTAGGTTAATGGGAATCCAGGTCCGGCATGTCACAAAATTTATTAAATATGAGAAATTTATTTATGAGATTGACTAAGAACATAAATAGATATACTTACTTTTTAAGTAGAGTTTCATTTATTAATAATTTTTTACCAATAACTAATTTTTTTTAAACGATGATTATTCAAGATGACATGGTCACACCATAATATCTAGAATCAACTTCTAGAGAATCACATGTTCTAAAAAAAATAAACTATATATTTAAATTTTCATTAGAGATTAATCAAAACCAAAATAGTTAGTACAAGATTAGATGATCCCCTAAATAGATATTCTTTTAGAGAAAGAAACATTAATCATAATTTCTAAAATTAAACGAACAATACCCCAAAGTTAAATAACTACAATTCAATAAACAATTGTCCATAAAATCCTTCAATATAATCCAAACTAATATTGATAACCAAAACATAGAAGAATTTGTTTATGGACTCTTTCACGATAAACTGTATCTCAAAATGACATTGACTACTCTTTTAGTCAAATACATAAAAGTAATTAACCTAATCACATATTCTCGATTATAGGTTAATCATTTACATTAATAAACCAAGTCAATTTAAATCCACAATAAAAACATTGATAAAAATACACCATTAATCCTCAAATGAAATCCCATAGTATTATATTTTCCTTAGGCATATAGTGTTCCCAACAGAGCGTACATCATCCAAAATAACATTTATCAGTAAATAACAAATCAGTTTCCTATACTAAGGGTATTAATTTGGTATGAAATATGATCCCAAATCAACTTATTATTTCTCAATAAAATCATTTAACTAAAATAATTAGTCACACTATCTAGGGACATCACGCAGTCCAGTGGTAGGTGATAAATCTAAATCGCACTCCGGTTGTGGGTTCAATTCCACAGCTTTGTATGATGTGACAGGTTGTCACACGGTCTACGTGTTGTCATTTTTAAAAAACTATATTTTATAAAAATACCAAAATGAGATAAATTCATCAAAATAACCATAACATTATTTAACAACAATGGTTATCTGATACGTTGTATTTTCATCCCAATATATAGTAACTTTTAATTACCTTAAACATAATTATCATATAAGAAAAAATGATTATTTATAACTCTATCCACAAGAGAAAATATAAATATTCCTCAAATATAATTTTCACATGACAAACTGCAGGGTCAAAAATACAAGAGAAAATTATTCCAATGTAATCCCATCAACAAGGAGCACTAATACATTTAAACATTTCTCTAACCATTTATTTCCACATAGCATCTTATTTGACCAATACAATATCCTATAGAATACGTCATTAAATCAGATAATGACCAGGTCCCATACATTTACGGCAAATGACTGTAAATGGATTCTTGAGACCAATTATTTTCCATAGTACTCTTCATTTTTTCTTGACAATTCATTACGTTTTGCCTTTTTTTCCCACATGTAAAGAATTTCTTTGTTCCTTTGAGACACATTCGTGGGTGTCTCCTTCCACATTTCCTGCATGATGGAAATTGAGGATTCTTTTTCCTATGGTCTCCACTTGTAGATCACATGTCATTCATCACCTTTATATTATTTTTTTGACTCCATGAGTTTGATAATTTATAATTTTTTGATCAAATTTATTGAAAACTGATTTGGCATGAACATGATATCTTTTACACCTATCAAAATTCCATTTTGTAGCTCATTTCCACCACCGTTCCCACCTTGTACACCATGCTCAATGTTACTATGTCTTCTTTGGAATCCATCCATTGACTAAAACTAGAAAGAATTGTGTGAGTAACAGTAGTCATAAAATCATTTATAGAATATCATGAAACCATATTTTCAATTTGAAACACCTTAGGATTAACCAAGGTTATTTATTATCATTTGATATTAAAATCCTTCAAATAAGTTTTTAATGAAAATGTAAATTATCATGAGAATATCCCTAGGGAGTGTCATTACCAAGAGCGTAGCAAGGTCCGTTTTCATGTACCAGTTCCCGTTCGAGTCTATCTCAATGTGGTGTTTTTGGATTTTACCCCTAGGAACATCTCTTACAGAGCCACCTCTACCTGCTCGTATCCAGACAAGGATTTATTTCTTGGAAAACTAATAAAATATCTACAATACCAAAATTTTATGATGTTATTCTATACTAATCCTCAAAGTCTATCTTAGGGATATGTGCTCTAATCAATGTTTATCTAAATGTAGTTTACATGGTTTTTACTAAACATTCTCTAATACCAACTCTAATTCCCTGACACCAGAAACCCAGAGATGGTGAATTATTATGTATCATTGGAATTATCAAAAATGATCATGTCTCGAACGGCAGATTAGTTTAGTTTCCTTGGAAGTACTAGATACATTCATAAGGTTTACATTACATCATAAAATGGAAAACTACAACAACATTGTCTCCATAGACAACACTGATATCCCATAGTCTATCCCTATAGGTCATTCATAATATACTTCATCGCATCATGGGAAAAATATAACATTAAATGGGGGAGCGTAGATTCTAAGTAATGATAACTATATAAAGGAAACATTAAGGAAATTTATAGAAATAAAACAAAACCCCATTCAACATAAACTTCATCATAATATGGAAAATATAAATCAAAATAATGCAATATACTTACTCACATGGATATTCTACTAGTCGAATAATCACACACAATATCAATAGCCACTTTCATAATGATGGAATACATAATGCTAGACTTTCATAAGCACATAGTCGATGTCTTGTGCTATGTCTACAAATAATATTTTGTCAAGGCCTTATGAAAAGACACTATTTTGTCTGATGAGACCTAATGATGCATATAAGTGTTAGAGTGGGATCCACCTATCACTTACTATGTCCAATTCATTCCTCATATGAAAATGATGAAACATAATCTGAACATTTTTATTAAAACTAGCATAAAAATGTCAATATTTAAACCAAAAACCATGAATGGTATAAAAATAGCACATCCCCAGTAAAAATAACTCATTATATACAAAATAGAAGATAATATCATAAAATATCACCCTCAATAATGAATGATGAATGTTATTGACTTAGATGAAAATAATCATCATCTCTATTTGAGAGAAATATCTCCCTTTTTCTTGAAATCATTTAAAAGTATCACTATTTATCAAGAAGCAGTTTAAAATAGATTTTCGAATCAATGTTTCACATACCACTTTTAAACTATTAAATAAAAAATTATTTTAATACTTTAATGTCCATATAAATTAATCCTTAAAACCATTTTTAATACATGGGTATTAATGAGAACGATTTTTAATAATAAATATTTACAACATTTTAAAATGATTTTTTAGATTGAGTTACTAACCAAAATAGAGACACTTGAATAAAAATAATTTAGGTAAAAAAAGTTTATTATATAATGGTAATAAAGGTATTCGTTATATACTATGTCAAATTACATTATATACATCATATAAAAGTCAATTGGATTATAACAAAAATGAAGACTCAATGAAATGTAAATTGAGATGAAATGTCATATAAAGACCGTATCCTTAGGATAGAGATAAATCAACGACATAATTATGTGTGAAAAATATAAATACACTCAATATTATTGGATATTTAGTGTAAATTTATCATAGGACATTCACTCATATTCTTGTAAAAACAACACCAATGAATTTTATGTTTAACTCGATAAATAGAGATTGAGTTAAAATTACTCTTATAAAGATCATATCGATGACTTGAGAATTTATAAAAGGAGTGATTTTGTGTATAAAAATTATATCCAAAGAAAGTGGAGTGGAAATTTCAACACAACTAATAAGTAGCGATTCCACACATAATCATGGAGTAAATTAATCAATGAAGTTTGCGTAAAGCCTAACGAGTGAAAATTGAAATTTAAAAATCCATTACCAATATGGTAACTAACGAAAAACACATCCCATGAAAGATGGATCATAAAATAAATATTTACATACTCATAAATTAAATTACATTACACAATGAGTACAGTCATTGGGTAGTACATACACCACACATAAGAAAATAGTGGCAGTATGGCATGAATATCACAGAAATAGGTTGTGAGATGAAAACCCCTTAATTAATAGTAATAAATCGAGTCGTATAAAAAAATTTAATAACTGACAAATGAATCTCACAATACCATGAATATAAATATAATCATGATAATATATAACAATTTAAAGTAAACAATACACCACATGAAATAAATAATTGGCGAATAATGGAAATCTCACGGAATTAAAAGTGAGATAAGAAACCCCTTACATTGTACGTTTCCTTGGTCGATTGTAGGTTAACCTAATGTATAATGGTGAAATAATTGTTATGAAATTATAAATTAATAATATACATTAATATTATATCATTTATGAACTTTTAATATTGCTTTGTTAATAGTATTATAGTATTATCGTCGTTTCGGGCATTAACTGATTTGTTTACCTTTATATTATTTTTTAATTAGAGTTTGTTATGAATATGATATATCTTATTAATATTATGAATTATATTCGGTCATTAAAAATTATTTTTAATCTTATAATGAAAATTTATCTTGAATAGATTATGATGGGGATTGAATCTCATCGCATTCATGGAAACTATAATCTATGCATACGCACGAGCGACAATATCAATCTTTTGATATTCAAATAATACATTAAAGAATACTTACAATCATTCTAAATTATACTAAATTATTTTGGGATAATTCCTTCAATTCTTAAGGAAAAATCCAAATGAGGTCTCTCAATGAAGTGATAGAGATCTTAACCAAACCATTTCAATTTTATTTCTACTTATATAACATTTAAAACATTTTTATCAAAAAAAAATATTTCCCTATTACAATTAATGTTCTAATATGTTATTAGGATAATGCAACAACAAGTTACTACCTCTGCTTTATTCAATGTGAGATGATAGCATCGCTTGAGAATGTGTGTGGACTATCGCCTCTAGGTAGCAATTCCAATCACTTCCCACCACCATCATTATTGGTATGCTATTTTGATAGATATAATTATTTTATATGATATTTATGTTATATTAATAAATCCATATGGGTGAATTAATTGTGAACCAAATTTTATTCTATACATAGAAAAATGGAATGGATACTCGTACGTAATTAAGAACTATCATCTTCATATAGTACTGCAATACATTTTTCATACACACTTTATATTAATGATTATATATATATTTTAATTACATCATGATTGATATTATAAATCTTAAGGAATAATGATCAATGATCAAGTACTATGACTACTGAATGACAACATACTTGAAAAATGAAGCAATTCACTTATAAAATGGTGTATTTATTAGAGAATTAAAAATAAATTATATTGAAATGGTATGATTGGATCATATATGATATTATATGTCGAAATATGATTAATTTTTTGATTATAATAAATCAATATTCATTTTACAAGATGATATATAACTTATGAATCTTGTCAAATAAAAGGTATTAGTTTCTCTGTCTCAATTTTAAATTTATTAGACTTGTTCGATATTTCACACAATAAATTATTTTATGTGGATTTATGAAAAGAATATTCATTTATTTTTTTCATATACTTAAAATTAATGGGGCTTTATGTTCCTTGTAATGCTATTTTTTCATGTCTTTCAATTTAAAGGATACAAAAGTTATAATGAGATTTCATCTCAATTTCTCTTCATTTAGACATTTTTTAATGTTTCGTTCCAATTTAATATATTAATGGGGTATATAATATTAAATAATATATTTTAAAATAATAAATAAATTAATAATATGGTATTATGATCAATATGTTTTTTAGGCACCCAATTATTTTTTAATCAATGAATAGTTTTTCTTGTGATAAAATTTATGAGTACGAAATAATAATAACATATTTATGCTAAATAATATTTCATTTATAATAATATGGTTATTTAAAAATATATAAATTTTTTCTTTCATTTTAAAAAATATAAATTAACAAAATTGAAAAATTATATTAATAAGGAAAAATGACCCCATTTTTCATTTTTATTAAAATATTTAATTCCATATTCATATCTCTTTAAAAGATTATTTAAAAATATTTCCACTAGTATAAATGTATTCTATAGTGAAAATTTTATCTATATTAAAGTTTCTTTACCATGAAAAAAATCATTTCTTCTTATCTTATTACAAATGTGGTATATTTGACTTATTACCGAATATGTGAAATTAATTTTTATTTTGAAAAGCTTCGCATAAATAGTTTTTTCCATCATTTTTAGTACTGATTTCCATAAAAATTCCTATATAAATTAAATTTTATGAATTTAATGGAAAAAATACACTAGAATTTTATAATTTTTTTTATTCATAATAATTATCTTCAATTTAAATGGTTATTTTCCTTAAGAAATATACTAGTGATCTACTAATGATGTTTTTATCAAATAAAAGTCATTGATTATTCTTATAATTTATTTTTTATATTATCTAATCGTATAATATTAATGTCTTTTATAAATTCATTATTATTATTTTATTTTTATTTTTTATGAAACTCATATCCATTACATGAGTTATACCAAGATAATATGATTAATGGTCATGATATTGTGTCACAAATATATGCCGTTTTCATTTATGTATATGTGGTTTTACTAGAAACCAATGAAATGTGGTCACATTTTAATCCATGGTCAAGAGGGTCTGTTATTTCACATTAACTAATATTCTATATATGGATATAAAATGAGTGAATGAGGGTCGAAATGGATAGTGACCCCTATTTAATAATTAAATTCTTCCAATATGATATTATATAGAGGGGACCATTACTATGTAAATTATGTAATTTCGAGTGAACCCATTCCACTATGATATTCATGGTAGTGACATAAAACTACAATAATGATATTTTTCTTATGGGTCTTATTTATAATTATTTCTTATGGTTAATATAAATTTTCATTTCTCTTCATTTACTATTGATGATTCCACAGTCATCTACCTTATGTTTCATGATTAATAGACAATTAATTGATGTTTCTTCATTATGATAAATGAATTTTTGTGTTTGACTATCTAACATTTATCTAATGTTCCATAATATTTATTCTTCCCATGTACTAACATATGATGCTATATTTTGGTCTCCCTTTTATAAAATTTGAGCTCACCCATTATTTTTTCACCATTCAAATGTTATAAATAATGGTTTTATTTATATTATCTCTATTAAGGATTATTGTTGTGAAAAAATAGATGGGAAATAATATATATCTGTTATGTATAGGATCTTTACATATTCATGTTTATTATTATAATAATACTATAAGGACTATATGGAGGTATTTTTTTGTAATTGTTTGAATATTTGCATAAAAAGATTTAATATTTATATATTAAAATAACAAGTCACTATATATCCAATTATATTTGAATAAAACATGATTTAGAAGAGTTTTCCATTACATGATGCTCCAATAATTATCAATATCTGATAAAAATGAGGATATAATCACTAAATAGAAACTCTACGGTCTAATAAATAACACTTTTTATGATGCCACAATGAATCTTTACAGATTATACACACATTAATTCATTATTTCATGAATAATACATATTTCTAGAAAAATAATAGAATAAATCTACTTCCCCAAAAAATTGACCACTGATTTTCCAATATAATAATTTTCATATTTAAATTATCAGAGAAATATTTCATAACATATATTTATGTGGTATATATAGATGAATAAAATATGTCTGAATAATCATTAATGATATAATGTTAAAAAATTATCATATCATATAAAGAAGCATGTAATGTATCCACAGACTAATAAAAATAAAATATCAACAAATGGGTGTATAAGATTATGAAAAACAAAAACATTCCAAGATATGTTTGAACTAAATTATGGAAATATATGTTCCCTAGAAAAGATACCAACTAGAAACCAAGACATCATGGGTAACTCCCTTAGTGATATCATATGCTATTGCAGGTCACTTCTAACTTCAGTTCCAATAAACAATGGTCAATTTTCTGTGATATTATATTCCCATTATGAAAAAGAATCATATTCTAGTTTCAAATGGATTTTCAATGTCAATTTAATTTCACTTCCACACATAAATTTTCATAAAGAATTCAATATTAATGAAAAGAATATTTCTTTATTGAAAAACCATGAACATTTCAAACCTGTATTAGAAAACTATTATCAAACTAATAATTTGTATCAAAATATTGTTAAATGATATAATCTTTTTTAAAAAATAGGACTTGGATAACTCATAGATAAATTCACCTCTAAGGGATTTCAAATAACTAATGTCACAAATAAAAACCATTGTAAATCATAATAACTCATGGAATACTAAGGGGATAAATGATGAGGTGGATACCCCCACCTTAAGAACAAGGAAGGTATATATTTCATCTAGGATGGTTGATGTGAGAAGAATATATTTGAACACCAAAAACCCTACCAACAATGATCAAGAATGTAAATAAGTGAGTCCCACTAGGTCACATCTTATTTTGAGTGAACACTCAAAAACAACCCTCTAAGAACATAATAATTTTTTTTAAAAGACTAAGGTGATATTATATATAGTTGAATATAAGAAACACAAGCCATGTGATATATTGAAACCCACCATTATGGTCACACATGACTGTAGAAATTACCCATAGAATATCAAAATACATTTTATTGTATAAAAAAATCATAAAAGCAAAGTCACCACACCCTGGTGCATTCACCAGGGTCGTTGATGATTTTTTAAGTAGACATGACAAGGGTACTATCCATATAATAGGGTTGTATTATAATATGTTTTAGTCCATCCACAAACTACACCATGGCCTATTAGGGGTACATGTGGTCATGGTAGATAAAAAGGATTTGAGCACACTCTACCCTAATCTATTCCTAGTTCCCTCTATTTTAGCATTGACTATTTCACACAAGAAATGCAGAAGTTTTATACCATCCCCATCGTGGTCTTAGTCTTTCCCTTATTACACATAGAAAGTGAAAAACTGAATTTTTTGTCACCAAAAAGGAGAACACCTTCTCTTGAATCATAAAATACTGAGAAAATGGATAATAAATTTCTAGGGAGGCTATGTATATTGTTTAAAATACTATGTTGTGGAAATTCACGCAACCATTAAATATTTATATACCCTTATAGGATTTTGATATGAAACTAGAAAATAGATATGGACAATAATGTATTATCATGATATATAATTCACATGCCTCATGGTTGTAACTACCAAATAACCATGTCACAAAAAAAATTAGATCGTATTCAATGAAGAAACATATCCTTTCAGTAAACTACCATAACAGTCCTTTTAATCTATGAGGAATTTGTTTCAATCAATATTTTTTCCCACCTGATCACGTGGGGTGGATCTGGCTAATAATTTTTTAATTAGGAAAAATATTTTCAATTTGGATAGACGTAATATGAATAGGTAAGATCAATCAATATTCCATCTTTTTAATTCCACCTATAACCTCAAACATAACTATATAATAAGGTAAAAATTGATACCCCCTCCCTAAATTTCTAAATCACTACTGAGTTGATACTATAGGGAAAAGTTGATTAACCACATAAAACACTAATGAAAAAATATATCAATAACCATATCATTTTTGGTGACTATATGCTATAAATATCATGTTAATAGTAAATTTCTCAAGAGTTTTTATATCCTGTCATATGTTATATCCAACCAAGGACCATTATAAAAAAACTAATAAAATGGTGATCTACAAGGCCTTCAATACAAATCATCAATTTGAACAATCAAGATAGAGTCATAAAAACAATTGATGAAGGAGAACTATAATATGGTAATATTGTTTTCTAAAATCCACAAATGTTAGGAATGCACTCTTAATCTATGAATTTTTGAATCATGGAAGATCACTATGTTTGAAAATCCATTTCGGGATGATATGTCACACATAAAATATATTGATTTCATATCTATATCTACAATACAAAACAAAAGGAAGTTATGAAGAAAGATTGATTATTATAAATGAGAACTGATATTATGCCATGATGTATAAATATCTCATGCACATAACCATTCTTAGTATCCTCTACCATATCTTACTCCTTTCTATGTATGAAATGAAAATAATTCATGATATGATCAAAAATAAATAATATCAAATTCATAAAAATATGATTTTGAGGTACTCCAATCACTATGTCCATAATTAGAACATCATATTTTCAAATTATAATGTAAAATTGATACGAAAAAACTATATGCTTCTAATTTTTCATTAGATTCCTCTGACATGGAAGGCAGTGAAACCTAAAATCCAAAAGGTATTTCCCCATTACCAACAACTAGATATGACATTCTAAAGCTTGATATATCTTTGTATATCAATGGTGTAAAAATGAAATATGATCAATTTCCATTATCCCTCAATCCATTTCCAAAATTAATCTGAAAAATCTTCTGGCCTTGAAAGTGAGGAACTCCACCATTAGTCAAGGTCCTCTCAACCATGGTCTCCTTAATATTATTATGTCTAATAATGCATTTACACTCATCATTCTCATCATATCCATTCCAGATATGAAAATCCATAAATTATCTATAATAGGAACATTATATGAATATATGTTTGTTATATCACACATTTTCCTTGAAAATATTATAATATAATCCCATCAAGAACCATTGATCCATTGACTCTTTGACTAATTGAGTTATTAACATTTTAATTTGAGAATTTATAATAATGTAACATTTTTTGAGGGAGGGTGATATAATAAAATTGATGTGATAAAGGTACACTATAGTAAATATCTATCTCACATAAAGATCCATTTGATTGATAATGGACTTCATACTCATATAGTCTAAATATACTATATAAAAATCACTAAATAGGTAGTGGGACCATGTCATATTAGTTTGAATCACTACCTAACTACCTATAAATAGTGATCATAAATGGGGGTGTTATTCTTAGGAGGTTATAATTGACGAGATGCATAATATTTCACCTTACTCCCCTAAATCATAGAACATACTAATCCCATAATTTAGGTGTCAAAACAATCATAAAATATTAAAATTGTCGTAGGAGGAATCTAGATTAGAGTTGAATTTAATATCACTTTATAAACCAGAAATTATCTCTATCACTAATATTTTAATGTCATCTTTACACCCCTATAGAATAACACATTTATAACATATGGAATATAATACTGGTCAAAAATAATATTCTAGTACTAACTAGATAATCTAGAATAAATTAGTTATGAATCACAATTCATATATTCTAATAGAAAATCACAACTTGAATCTCTTCAATATCCACTAAAACATCCTTCTCATAAACCAAACATACTATTAATTTAATTTAATGACTAATTAATTATAATATTGATATATTTTTTATAGATAATTATTATTAATATCCAATGTGAAATAAAAAAATACACATCATGAACCTATTTTTGTATATACTAAGAAAATATATAATCATAAAAAACACTCACGTTAGAATATATGGAATGATGGAAGAATTATTTAATCAAATTCATTTAAACATTAAGATAATTTTTTTGGATAAAAAACATGACTAGACACTCATAATGATTAAACATTATCATAAATTCCATATTAAGAAGATTCATACCCTTAATCAATGATATCTTGGTGTCAGATCAATCTTGGAAAACCACTACACATCCTTGGGCTATAAAAATGTTTATAAATCCAAAATAAGTGAAATTTTTTATCACCCATCAATTTATTATTTTTCAGCAATCAAAACAATGTTAGAGACTATCAACCACCATATTTTAAAATAACACCCATAACTTCCAAGATGAATTATAGTAAGAATAAATTAATTTTACATAAGGTTAAAAAATGATCAACTAGTTCATTCAATGTAGTGGAATCCCTATGGTATGATGGTTGTGATATAGTCCTCTTCCCCAAAATAATATTTATTGAAAACTAAACAACCCTATAAGGTAAAAACCCCAAGAAATATATTTGAAATACATCAATATACAAACACACAACCATGTTAAATAAGTAAATATGACATTAATATACAATATAATGAATCATATTTGACAACCAGATTTAGATCTACTTGGTAATACGGACAATGAGACCATCTGTCATGAACCGTGCCAGTGTGTCTTGTGCCGCAACACCCCAAGCCCACCTCCAATAGGTCAGGGGATGGTGACTAGCACTGAGTAGGCACGTCACTAACTTGGGAGGCATTTCCTATAATCCTATATATACACACACACACTCACATCTCCAAGCCCACAATGCTGAAAATTAAAAAACTTCTAAAAATGGAAATGCATGCATACAGGAAAATCCCAACCAACAGAGTATGACAGGAATGAAAAGTATAGTAATGTAAAACCATTGGCCAAAAGTACAATCCCACCAAAATATTATCTGAAACAAAGTCCAACCTAAAATGAAAGGTACTGGGACTACAATCCGTATCCATTGGAACACAGCTCGGCCTGCCTGATCTCACTGAGCACAGTTCGGTCCTGTTCCACCAAGAATCATGTCAAAGTCTCGCTCGTCTACAAAAAACATGACACATGCGGGAAAAGCCTGTGAAATTGTGATTATTACAATACCCATTAGGACACCTCGAAAACCACAAAAGAATACAAACAAAGGAAATACCACAAAGATATGATACAATCATCTCTACGTAGTATATGTCCACAAAACATATAACAATAATATCCAGATATTCTCATACATGATCCACTATCGCGAAACCACCACTAATATCGTGCTCGAAGATTCCACTAAGCATGTATCCAAGATAACACACTCATAGTTCTGAAGAGTGAGATACAAAGTATTCGTTTCGGGAGAACTCACTCCAAAAGTACTTACGAATATAATGCTCAGATGAGGATCACAACCAATAGTTATGGGGTGATTCCAACATCTCAGTCTGAACTAATCCTATAAGTATAGGATCGGTGCCTAGGAAAGGTAGGTCACGTAAATACCGAGAACTAGACCTATGGTACCAGGAAGGAATAGAGGATCTAGCTCTATGTCTCACAGAGGGGATTCCGAAAACTATATTTAGGAAGTCCTGCTAAAGTGGTCATACTTCTGTATGTAGGAAATGATACCAGAATCATTCAAGGGAATGAACAAGTGTACGAACCCTAAGAAAGCTAGCCCAAGTCACAGAAGACCACTGGATATATAAACAAGTTACACAGCCTGTAGTAGGATCACACGACATGTTCCTTGACTCTGGGTACTTCCCTTGTAAATGGCCCGTGTCTCCAGGCTTGTCGTAAAAAAGTAACCACACGGCAGGTAGAAAAATTACATGTTGTGTTCCATGACTCAGGGAACTACCCGTGTGAAACGGCCCATGTATAAAATCAAAGTCAGGCATAAAAGTATATATACATGGAATGTAAGTAACAGAGAATGACATGTCCTGTCAATTGGAAAACACCCGTGTACCCAGGCCGTATGCCCGTACACTGTGTCTGTCTGTGTTGTCCTTCCTGTGTACCAGTACACGAGGTATCTCGTGCATCTGGCCGAGTATGGATGGGGAATGATATACACTTCATGTCCTTGGTCCTGTACCCAACCTGTGTTCATGTACTCCCGGTGTACAGGCTGGGTAGTCCTCCAATGAACACATAGCGTGTAGCCTATAATTCATGTCGTGTGGTGGGGATTTCTACTGAACCTTCGTTTTCCTCCTCGTGCCTCGGCCGATCATCAGGATCTCATTTCTGTTGTGCATTTTCCGTGAAACTGAAGATCCTTGTTCATTTCATCATCCTAACACTGAATATGGGTGTCTTGGAACTTCAATTGGCTCAGAAAACAAGAGTTGATTCATCCGATGGAAAAAATCCAGGAAGCCATAATATCTGATCTATCCTGAATCATCCATCGCCATTTTCATCGTTCCTCTGTAGCATCATCCCGAGGATGGATCTAAAATCTCAGATCGTCGGGCCAACAAACGAATGCGTAATGATCGACTTCTTCCAAGAACGTCAAGCATGGGAAAGAACATGACGTCTCCCCAAATAAAGGGGTATTGAATTGAAAAATCGAACATGAGGGATGAACCTCAATCATTTTTCGTGACGATCCTAGTTCATCTCTCTTAGATCAAAACCAAAATAATCAATATATAATAATTATGAACATTGGATCTCCCGATAAAAAAACCCCCAATCACACACGCCCACAAAACGATCGATCCGTGGACTAATAGGTATGTAGATTAGTCCGCGTTCATCATAGGAATCATGAACGATGAGGAAATAACAAAGAGATCAAATGCCCTACCTGGATCTACGACATTCGTTGGAAAAGATTTGGTCATCACGTAGTCATCGTGTTGGGGTTTCCTTGAGAGCCTCCAAAGCCTCCAAGGGCTTCAGGGTTATGAGATCTGTATTCACGGACCCCTGCGTGAATCTGTATTCAAAACTATAAAAGATATTCACTACAACCAGATTTAATAAAATATTTTAATGAAATATTTTATTACGGTTACACCCAATAACTAGATTTCACCTCCGACCTACTCTAGCTAGTGTTAAGACTTTTCTAGGGTAAAATTGCTACTCTGGACCCAACAGTGATCTTAGATTCTTGATCCGAGCACCCGTTCAAGAGTTATTCCACTTTTTCAATAAAACAGCATGCACACATTATTTAATAATTTAACTAATTTAAAACATTTGTTCCAGGCTCAGCGGGCCTTGGAACTGCATGGTGTATCAAATCCTGTTCTGAAAATAATTCTAATATAATATTAAAATAATACATCAAGAAATCTGGGACCTTACATTCTCCCCAACTTAGGGCATTATGTCCGTGAAAAGCCAAAAAAGCTACTCAAAACGATGTGGGTACTGCGCACAGATCTGGGCCTCCTACTCCCATGTTCTCTCTTGGAGATTCTCGTGCTACCACCGGACACGAACCAAGGGAATATCTCAGCCATGAATTATCTTCTACTAATGATCCTCACTCTCCAATGGGAACTTAGCAAAGTTCTCTCCATCATAGATGTCCAGCTTTCCCTAGTCGATAAAGTTCCATGGATCATTCGTGGACCTCTGTAGCTACGACACATAGAAGATGTTGTGTACGTAGTCCATCTGAGGGGGTAGAGACAAGAGGTACGCCACCTCACCAACTCTACTCAAAATATGAAAAGGGCCAACAGACCTTGGAGATAGTTGCCGCCTCGGCCAAATTCCAAAATCACCATCAAGGTGAGACCCAAAAGAACACATTGTCTCCCTCCTCAAACTCCAAGGGCCACTGTCTCCTATTAGCATAAGACTTCTGCCAACTCTGTGCAGTATTCATCTTCTCCTGGATGACTGGCACCTTCTCCGTAGTAGCATGTGCCATCTCTGGGGTCATTAGTGATGAATCCTCTGGGTCAGTCCAGTAAAGTGGAGACTAGAAAAGTTTCACGTACAAAGCCTCGAATGGTGCCATACAAATATTGGGATGATAACTGTTGTTATAATCTAATTACACTAGTGGTAGGTGATCCTCCCAGCTATGAACGAAGTCAAGTATGAATGTTTGTAGCATATCCTCCAGAATATGGATGGCCTGCACTCTCTATCCATCATTCAGAGGATGCAAAGATGTGCTCAAGCGTAACTAAGTGCCAAAAGATTCCTACAATCCCTTCCACAAATGAGATGTGAAACCAGCATCATGATCTGAGAAGATCGTTTATGGAACACCATGAAGTCGAACTATCTCCTACACGTAGAGGTGTCCCAATCTCTCTACTAAACTCTCCTCCCATATTGATAGGAAGTGGGCCAACTTGGTGAGTCTGTCTAAAATCACCCAGAGGGCATCATGTACCCTGGATGTATGTGGTAATCCCGTCACAAATCCCATTGATATCCTATCCCACTTCCACTTTGGCATCACAAAGGGCTGAGTCAAACCTGCTGGAATGTAACACCCCTAGATTTAATGAAGAATGTTCATTTAATTTCGATGATGTCTTGTGTTGTACGTTACACCAAATGGAGATTGCACTACACACAATCTTGACTTGGCATGCATTACATGCAATCACGACCTTCCAAGATAGTGTGTGTTGTATGCAATACCGAGTTTCGCTAAACAACAATATGTTATATAAACTAACTGTTATGAATAGTAATACCAACCTTTTAAAATATTATAAATTTTAATATTAATAATGGACTTCATTTTTGGATTCAGAATATCGAAATTATCCTTGGGTGAATTTTTGGTATTTTTCTAAAAACATGCAATTTTTGATGAATAGTGAAAACACTGGGTTACTATTCAAAAAAATGACTTTTTATTTAAGTAATCATTTATTTTATTTCAATTTATTTTAGATCAAAATTGTACATAATACCTATATAAGTTCAATTTAAGTCATTGGAGTCATTTTATAATAATTTTATATATATAAATAAATTTTATTGAACTTTTCACCGTCTTTTACACACCTCCAATGAGAATTTGCAAATTTACATAAAACATAATTTTACCACTTCTGTGAGTGGAATTCCAAAAATCTGAGAGACACGGTTAATATCAAGGACTAAAATGTGGTTCAGTGAGATGAAAATAATTTTTGGTGAATAGTAACTATTTACTTTTTTTACCACGGTTAAAAGTGAATAGGATAATTAAGGGTAACAGTGATATTATTATTACCCTAACACATGTCATAATTATATTGGATAAGTTTAATTTTACCAAAAACAACCTTAGGACTAAAATATGATTATTTAGGCCCACTTGGATTAGATTAGGACATTTAATATTAATTTATTTAAAGAAGGGTTAAAATAGTTAAAATCAATGTTTAATAAGTAAATCATTTTTAATATAGTTTTATACTTAAGATAAATTCGATTATAAATATTCATTAGAAAGATAAAGAAATTTCCTACATAATGGTATTTTATTTATAATTTTTAGACATTAAATAATTTAATTTATTTATGACACAAAGACAATACAGTAATTATCTTATTAATGAAATATTGACAAAATTGATGTTATAAAAAATACCCAAATAAATGTAATTTGAGACTTTTTATGAAATTCAATAATTTTATAGGTTACTATGACATGTTAATTTTGATTTAATTTACTTTTTTAGAACTAATCATCCTGTTATAATTTTGAAAAAAATCAATTACAACATAGTGTCAAAATTGACAAAAAATAGTTTTTAAAAAAATATTATATTAATAATTGTTATTTTATTCCCAAAAATCTAAGGATTGGTCAAATGACTTAGATAAAGATATATATATTAATGATAATCAACATGGGGTTCGTTTGGATTTCTATAGTAAGTTTATTAAAATTATAGTGTAAGAAAACAAGAAGACACGGTAAAAGTAAAAGTATTTAACTTAAGGTTAAATCTAAATGATAAGGTTAAAATAGAAACCTAAACTTGTCTGAATTTTATTGGATGAGAGGATTTAGACCCATCCCCACATTAGCATCTAAATAAATAAATTTTTACCTATTAAAAACCGAATATTACTTTATAATAAAATAATATTTTTAGTTTTTTCAAAGGTGCCCCTCTCCTCCTTTATAAAAGGTCACCTCCTCTCTCTCTTTCTCACACCACTTTGAGCCTTCACGCTCGGCCAAACCCTGAAAAATTATCTTCTCCAATTCCATATAAACATCCTGGTGGTTATGGTCTTCTTCAAAGACCAATTTTAGTGCCGAAGGAGGATCTCTCAATAAGGCGCTTCATAGAAGAGGAAATGTCTGTTACCGATTCTTTCAACATTATTTCTTCTTCCACTTATTCTTATTTAGTTTTTTAATTATTAAGTAATAACATCAGTATAAATCATATACTGATATGTTATTATAAATATGAAACTACCCTATTTCACCTTCTATCCATCCTATGGAAAACAAAATCACCACGTGTGCGTACGTATGGAATATCGTCTCCATGCCGTGGTGTAATCTCTTTTTCCACCAACAACTTACATGGATGGGTATAATGGTGTAAAGAATAACTATATATGGTTATTATAACATCCTACAGATTCTGATATATTATACAATCCACTCCAATTCTATTCAATAATTATGGGAACGATATCATCGCTCGTACATACATACGGACTACCGTCTCCACGACTCGATGAGATTAATTCTCCATGTTAACCATACTTGAATGATCATAATGTATATATAATGAATAATAATTAAATATATGAAATAATAATTCTACTTTATTTATGTATATATATATATGTATTTCATCTATTTAGTTTCATTCAATTCAATAATGAAAATAAAATAGCATTCATGCGTACGTACGGTCTACTGTCTCCATGAATGGTGTATTTCATTCCTTTTATCGATCTATAATATATATGTATATGATAAATATATATTATATATAAATCATGTTTTACATTTTGGAATTATGTAAATGAGTATATAAGTAATAATATCAAGAACGACAAGTCGAAACACATATGATAAATGAAATGATTTTACCCAAAATGCTGCTTTAACATGGAATTTACAAAAGAAAATGTATTATAAAGTCATAAGTGAAACATATATGATATAATAACAATGAATATTATTCTGTAATATTTCAATGACATTATTTAAATCATTATATAGGAGGTTCGGATACGTATGAAGCATATCGGACCTATGGTAAGGGATAACTTTTCCAATCTCATTCTTATCCGAGATTGTTTATTCGTAAGTATTTACTGGGGTTATTGTTCTCATCTGTTTCCATGTTTACTAATAATGGTTTCATGTATTTTTAATGTCCTTTTAACCCATTTTTGACTTTTACTAAATGGTATGTATGGAATCATTCTTTTATGAGGTACTTTTTGACTTTTCTGACAAAATTACGAGAAGAATGTTTTTTAACATATACGACACAAACAGATTTTTACGGGTTTTTAAAGTCTTATATTCATGAAGCATAATCTAAAATATTTCATGACTATTTTCAAAAAATTATCTTTCTTTTAAAATTGCAGGACTTTTTTTGAAAAGAAATTGATTTTGAAGAAGAAAGGATATTTTCTTCAAGAATTCATTTCCAGTGTTTTATCAAAAACATTTTTCCATCTATGATGACATTATTTAATATGTTTATGATTCAAGTATAATGTCTATATGATTTAAATGGTTTCACTTTTATTATTATGAAATTATATCCATTTCTTTTATATCGATTATGTGATGATGGGATGATGTTTATGAAACCCATTTTATTTGTTGGTTTATTATGAATGATGTATGTTTATTTTGTGGCACATGTATGAATTATTTCATTATGAGATGGGTGGGACCAATATCTCCCTCTAATGCATTGGGTTATGATTTATATCTCATGAGACATACATGGTTGTAATGGTATGTTAATTCGGTTTAGTGTTACAGGACTGAAATGATGAGTGAAAACGATTCAGAAAGGGACTTTGTCCAATAAGATGGTCATGAAAGTAATGCCTTGGCTACTATGGAAATCATAACATGTGATGAATTGTTTCCACAAGTACATATTTTATTCCCATTATATTTTATCAAGACTGATGTTCCTTTATGATATATGCCTTACGTACATCCACGATTTCTTTCTTTGCTAATGATTTTGATGTTTAAACATTATGTTCATGTTTTTAAGTTCAAATGTATATGGTTTGTTTTATTTTCACCATACTTACCCTTAATGAGCATTTGAGCTCACCCTTTATATGTTTTCTCTTCCCCAGGATTTAAAGAAAGATTTTAGGTATGAAAACAAAGGGGAAGATCATTAATGGATATGTTGATGATCTTTCACAATGATTAGAAGATAATATTCCGAGTTTCCAAAGACACTAAACTATTACAATCCTTGTGTGTCTGTTTTTGTAATGTATTAAGTATTCTGCAAATGTAATGTAATGTCCTTGTACGTCAAGCTTCGGGTCTCTACAGTTGGTGTCAGAGGAATGTTTTAGTTAACCTTTGAAACAAGGATGTGAAAACTTTAGTGAGATCCCTAGAGATATTTCTAAGGTATCTCTAGGGATGTACATAAGGTTAAGTATACGAATAGGATATAGTCCTAGTATTGCGCTAAATATCTTAGAATAAAACCTAAGATGTTAGATATTGAAGCTACTCCCCCTTTATTATGTTGTTTTCCCTAGAATGGTTTTTGCCTCTCACACTATTATTTTTGGGTTTTAGACGATGGCTAGAACCCGAAAGAACTGTGTTGATCAATGTAATGGACAATGCAATGATTTTCTTCCTAACCAAACCAATGTCATGGTAGATGGAGTGCACAATCTTATTTCTATACTTACACAAGCTATGAATCATTCTTTACTTAAAAATGACTAGAGAAAGGAGAAACATTCTGTTGAATCCTTGGTGAGGAATCATCTACCATCATTCAGAGGGTCTTCTGATCCCTTAGTGGCTGAACAATGGATCAGTACCACTGAAAAGATATTTTATTTTCTATAATGTTCAGAGCATGATAATGTCATCTTAGCAGTATATCGTTTGGAAGGTGATGGTGATCAATAGTGGAATCTTATCAAGAATACGATGCAAAGAGATGAAATTGAGTCCATGGAATGGGACGAGTTCAATAACTTTTATTTCAGTAAGTAATTCCCTCGTATTCGTTGAACAAAGATGGAAAAGGAGTTTCTTGAGCTTAAGCAGAAGGACGATGAATTTGTTGGTATATATGAATCTAATTTTACAAGACTTGCAAGGTATGCATCTGGCTTCATCATCCAACCTGAATGTAAATTTGATCGATTCTTCAGTGGATTAAAACCAAATCATCAAAGGGCATTAGCTATAAGAGACTTCAATAGCAATAAAAAATTGTGTGTTGTACTATCAAGGTAGAAATGGAATTTGGTGTTACTTATCCATATCATGGTTTTGACAGGAAACGAAAGATGGAGTTCAAAGAGAAATCTCAGAATAATGGTGAAAAGAAGACGAATGTTTCTTTATGCTCAATGTGTGGAAAGAATAATGGTGGATATTGTCTTAAAGGTACTAGAAAATGTTTTAAGGTCATCGAACAGCTGATTGTCTATGAAATGGAAAAAGGGTTGCTAATGAGTTGAATAAATAAAAGACTACAGAGAACGCACCGCCAACACTTCTATGCTTTAAGTGAAAGAAAATGGGGCATTATGCTAATACATTCCCTAATCCAAGGGTCAATGATAATCAAAATGAGCAACCACTTAAGGAAAAGGACAAAGGGAATTCACATGCGATCACTATTGGTGATGTTGAACATGAAAACAATGTGGTTCAATGATTAAGTGTTTATGTAATGGGATTCCAAAATAATGTTGTATATAGTATCATGGAATATTGGAAAATTTATGTATTGGTATATTGTGGTTTTCAATAATTTTATTGTACCGGTAACAATGGAATGTGATTGAGATATTTTTGGAAAAAGTTGATATGCACAAAATGAAGGGATAACGAGAAAATGAATTGTTTGACAGTATTCATGACCTCATGACTAATATGAGGAAATAGTTATATCGTGGTTTGAGTATATAGAATTTTGGGTTTTGGTATGTGGAAAGAGTTTACTTTTTACAGCACTCATGTTTTCACTATGATTCAATGGGTATACATTTTTCAAGAGAATACATGATTAAGTGCTTCAAATGTTTGGAATGTGACCAACAAGACATATCTTATGATATATGGGGATCAACGATGGTATTAACATTCTTGTTATATGAAATCACTGGTAATCGTTTTCACTATAATATGAGAGTGGACTGGAGTATTATAAGCCTAAAGATTGGAATGGATTATGTTGTACATAAGTTAGTATTGTTTAAGGATAAAAGTTTTTTCGATATTATTGATGGGATGTTATAGTAATTTAGTTTTAGAAGAAGGACAACCTGCAGTATAGGTGACAACCCATCGCGTCGGACAAGGCTGTGGGAATCGAACCCACAACCGAAGTGCGACTGGCCTTTATCACATAACACTGTCCTACAAGAAGTCCCTAGTTAGTAAAACTAGTTTTATTTTATTAAGCGGTATTATATATGAAGTATAAGTTCATTTTTGGAATCATATATGATTAACATCACCATAGATGGACATATGTATATTTGATAACTTTTGATAACCTTTAGTTTGAAACACATGGAATGACCCAACATTCTATGACATGATCTGTTAACGCTTCACAAATAACAAATTCATCTTCATTTCTTTAAGAGATGAAGTGGAAATTTTTCAAAGCACGAACAACAGTGAGATTGTACCAAAATAAAGCAAGTATTTCCACTAATTAAAAATTTTCAACTTTAGGGAAATGATCTTCAAAACCAAAAATGTTTTCCTAGTGCCATTATATACGATGAATCAGATGATACCTTTGATCATCACAAATCTATGGCTTTGCGATTTTTGGCTTTTTCATAGCCATGTTTTCTGACACTCTCCATCAGAACATGATGGATAGATTTTTCTTCCATATCCATATTTTGACCTATGTTCTCCTATAAAGAAACCTAGTGATGAGTTACATTGGGTAATCCTTAAATTTCATTATTTAGTTTTTAAAATTATGTTTTATTATTCCTTTTTACGATGTGGGTTTCTATTAATAGTAAACGATTTATGACCCCAACGAATTTTGAGGGAGAAATTCATTTTAAGGGGGTATAATGTAACACCCCGAGATTTTATGAAGAATATACTTTTAATTTCATTGATGTATTGTTTTGTACGTTACGCCAAATGGAGGTTGCACTACACGCAACCCTAAATTGTCTTACATTACATGCAATCGCGACCTTCCACGATAGCGTGTGTTGTACGCAATAAAGAGTTTCGCATAACAATGATATGTTATATAAACTAGCCATTATGAATAGTAAGACCCACTTTATGAAAATTTATAAATATTATCATTCAAAATGGACTTCATTTTTGGAATCATAATATCGAAATTATCCTACGGTGATGTAGACCCCGGAAAACGCGTCCCCAAAATTTTCCAAATACTTCCATACATGATACGAGATCGTAGTCCATTTCGCAAGCTTCGATTTGGTAGGTCGCAGGGCCCGAACGGAGCTACGGATTAGGAGTTATGGACGTTTGAAGTTGGGCTGGAAATCTGGTTCGCGAAGCAATGAGGCGAGAGGCTCCGCAAACTCGTTTGACATTTGCGATGCGCCACGAAGACCCATCACGAAGCACTAATGCGAAGCACCGATGCGAAGCACCCGTGCAGCATGGTACCGCGAAGCCCCGCCGTGAAGCGCCCCAACCATCGCGGCCTCGCGAAGCTCCAGAGGCGGTAATCCTCCGCGAACCCGTTTGACGTTCGCGAGCCGCCGCGAAGCACCAGAGGCGGTGATGCTCCGCGAACGCATTTGACATTCGCGAGCGCGCCGCGAAGCTCCTGAGGCAGTGCGGAAGTTCTGCTTCGCGGCGCCCCTGCCTATAAATACCCAGCTCACCCCCCTTCTCAAAAAGGAGGAGGACGACCACGGCCACTTCGCCCCTTGGGCGGCCGAGCGGAGCTCCGCATTGCGGCTCCGTGAAGCCATGCTCCGCGAGCAGCTTCCTTCGTGTTGCTGCTCTGCGAGCCGAGACTCCAGGAGTCCATGCTCCGCGAGCCTATGCTCCGCGAGAACAAGCTCCGCGAGAGCCCTTTGCTCCGCGAGCCCTTGCTCCGCGATGCTGCTCCGCGAGACCAAGCTCCGCGATGCTGCTCCGCGAGACCAAGCTCCGCGAGACCCCTTTGCTCCACGAGAGACCATTGCTCCGCGAGGCCATGCTTCGCGAAGCTACTTCGGGCCGGGATGCCGGGATTTTCCATTGCGCCCTTATGCGCTCCCACCTTCCACCTATGGAATACAGTGATTTGATACGCTCCTCCGGACACCGTGGAACACCTAGAGTCGACATATTCCTCTGGGTTTCATTCCATGTTGTGAGTCGAGATTCTCATCATCAATTCCCCAAGTACCTCGAGTCGAACCATCCCTCAGGCAACTCCTCCAAACCCGATCACTTGGCTCCTATGCCAGGTTGAACCAGAAAGGGCTGCCTTGCGTAAGTCCCAAAACCAACCATTTCTAGGCACCTTCTGCCTAATAGTCCTACCTACAAGACTATAAACTGTAATACTCCCTATGTTCCTAACATAGGATGCCTCATGCTCCAAGAATGAGTTGCTAATAGTCTTCTATACCTGACTATAAACTGTAGTACTCCCTATCTAACAAATGATAGGATGCCTCTCGCTTCTAACGAGAGATGCCTCATGCTCCTAGCATGAGATGCCAATAGTCCTATCTACATGACTATAAACTGTAGTACACCCTATCTAACAAATGATAGGATGCCTCTTGCCCTATATGAAAGATGCCTTATGCTCCAAGCATGAGATGCCAACAGTCCTACCTACATGACACTAAACTGTAGTATTCTCCCTATGATCCACACATTGGATGCCTCTTGCCCTATACGAGAGATGCCTTATGCTCCAAGCATGAGATGCTAATAGTCCTACCTACATGACTATAAACTGTAGTAATCCCTATGTTCCAAACATAGGATGAATCTTACCCTATACGAGAGATGCCTTATGCTCCTAGTATAAGAAGCCAACAGTCCTTCCTACATGACTCTAAACCGTAGTAAACCCTATGTGCCAAACATAGGATGCCTCTCGCTTCTAACGAGAGATGCCTTATGCTCCATGCATGAGATGCCAACAGTCCTACCTACATGACTCTAAACTGTAGTATTATCCCTATCTAACAAATGAAAGGATGCCTCTTTCCCTAAACGAGAGATGCCTTATGCTTCTAGCATAAGATGCCTAATGCCATGTTTATAGTGGCATAGTTTCAAGAGCGTCGGAATCCGTTCAAACATTCCAGCACTCCACCCCACGCTTTGCGTGTCCTTCATTCGGATCTGCATCCATTTCCAAAGTCCGAAGGGACCCCCTAACAGTAGGGACGGTAGACCCATGGTCCCCCTGCTGTCCTGGGCCAACGCCCCAAAAGGCTTCGGGTGACACTTTGAGGTCCTGTGTTTCGAATACGGTCAGCAGTCGACCCCTCATTTGTTTGTCCCCATTTTAGGCTAACGCGATAGGATGCTGTGTTGAGAACACGGTCATCAGTTATCCTCTATCTCCATGCCACTCTCATCGCATTCCGAATGCCGGGCATGTGATTCACACTTTTCTTGTCCCTTTGTTTGGGCTGATTCCAACGCCCTTGGCGTTATCCCGCTTGTGCACTTGCGCAAAGGCACATACCTCAACCCACTAGTGAGTTGGGATGCCCTCATGGCCAGACATGAGGAAGACATTACGGGCAGCTTCCTAGCGTAAGCCCCATTCACCATTGCCGCTCCATAGCGGCACCCAGGCAGCTTCCTAGCGTAAGCCCCATTCACCAGTGCCACTCCTTAGCGGCACCCGGGCAGCTTCCTAGCGTAAGCCCCATTCACCAGTGCCAATCCTTAGCGGCACCCGGGCAGCTTCCTAGCGTAAGCCCCATTCACCAGTGCCGCTCCATAGCGGCACCCGGGCAGCTTCCTAGCGTAAGCCCCATTCACCATTGCCGCTCCTTAGCGGCACCCGGGCAGCTTCCTAGCGTAAGCCCCATTCACCAGTGCCGCTCCATAGCGGCACCCGGGAAGCTTCCTAGCGTAAGTCCCATTCACCAGTGCCACTCCTTAGCGGCACCCGGGCAGCTTCCTAGCGTAAGCCCCAATCACCAGTGCCACTCCTTAGCGGCACCCGGGCAGCTTCCTAGCCTAATCCCCATTCACCTGTGCCGCTCCTTAGCGGCACCCGGGCAGCTTCCTAGCGTAAGCCCCATTCACCATTGCCGCTCATTGGCGGCACCCGGGCAGCTTCCAAGCGTAAGCCCCATTCACCATTTCCGCTCCTTAGTGGCACCCGGGCAGCTTCCTCACGTAAGCCCCATTCACTGTTGTGATCCTATTCAGTGGTAAGCTGTTGACATCCTCATCCAGCGGTAAGCCGTTGTGACCCAATTTAACGGTAAGCCGTTCTGGGCCTCCATCCTGGAGTAAGTCCCAACACCATGGGCCGCTCAATGCGTAAGCCCCTCTTCGCTTCTCACGGACGCACCTTTCGTGACGTGATCGTCAGGTCCATGCAACCTCTTGTTTCTCACACCGAGCATGACTCACGTGGGCTTAGAGTGAGCACCGACCCTGAAAAAACTCATCTGAACTACGAGGACTTTGATCCATGTCAAGGCATGGTACGTAGGAAGCCTCCACGAGGTTCAAGCCCACAAATAGTGGACCAAGGTCCACTTCCACGTCGGTTCACCGACACACCCACCCATCGCTCATTCACGTCGGGTCCATCTCCGGTCCTGTGGTAAGCCATTGCGACCCACTCACCTGAACTATGAGGTCTTTGATCCATGTCAAGGCATGGTACGTAGGAAGCATCCACGAGGTTCAAGCCACATTGCTCGGTCGTTCATTTACGTCGAGTTTCGCCCTCGTCCAGCATGACGTTAAACTGTATGCACCCCCTTTGTCCTGCATGACATTAAACTGCCCACCTATTACCATCTGAACTACGAGGACTTTGATCCATGTCAAGGCATGGTACGTAGGAATCCTCCACGAGGTCAAGCCCACCAATAGGGGACCAAGGTCTACTTTCACGTCGGTCCACCGACACACCCACCCGTCGCTCCTTCACGTCGGGTCCAACTCCGGTCCAGTGCTAAGCCATTGCGACCCACTCATTTGAACTACGAGGTCTTTGATCCATGTCAAGGCATGGTACGTAGGAAGCCTTCATGAGGTTCAAGCCCACCAATAGTGGACCAAGGTCTACTTTCAAGTCGGTTCACCGGTGAAACCCACCTGAACTACGAGGACATTGATCCGTGTCAAGGCATGGTACGTAGGAATCCTCCCAGAGGTTCAATCCCAACTCCCATCGGACCAAGGTCCACCTTCACGTCGGTACACTGACGACATTCATTGGGCCAAGGTCCATCTTCACGTCGGTTTAACGACACCATCCCGAACTACGCGGACTTTGATTCCCTGCCACGGGGATACGTAGGAAGCCTCGTCAAGGCTCAAGCCCAACTTCACTGTCGCCCCCCCCCTGCGATGGTTCCACTTCACTCTCCTTCCACTCCATTCACTGTCGCCCACGGGCTAGCCCCGGTGTCGATATCCCTTCAAGGAGGATCCCTCAATCCGATTTATCTCAGCTAATGCTCTAGTTGGATTGATCCGTCTCTGATAGACGTTAATCTTGCAGCATACCCTGTGTTGAACACGGGAAGCTGAGGAAAACCTCAGATACGTGTCTATGACATGTAATTCCCCGCGCTCGATGTGGGATGCCTCGAGCTTCCACGCCCTCGAGAAGCCTTGTGATCAAGGATAACAGACAGACATGCCAGGTACCCCAGCATCCAGACACGCTACTGATGCCTCAACGTGACTACTCCCCTGACCGAAGGTTGCTGCCCTGACTGGACCCTTTGGAATGTCCCGACAGAAGCAGTGTAATTAACCGGCGTCCATGGAAACATGGCACTGGGAAGAGTTTCATGAACTACGTTTTAAATCTATAAGGGAGACCCGGACAAGGTGACAAGTTCTGAGGAGGAATCCACAGAAGGAAGAACTGACATCCCATCATCCCGTTTCGATCAAGGAGCAGACGTACCTGAACAAGGAACGAATGCCGCCCGCCTTTGGAAAGCGGGAATGCGGGGCAACAAAGCCGCGCGTCCCCCTCTCCACGGACGGATGCGCGCGCGCCCCGGCGAAAGCGTCGGAAACAGGTGAATTTATGGTATTTTCTGAAATCAATCAATTTTTGATGAATAGTGAAAACACTAGGTTACTATTCAAAAAATTGACTTTTTATTTAAATAATTATTTATTTTATTTAAATTTATTTTAGGTCAAAATTAATACATAATACCTATATAAGCTCAATTTAAGTCAATGGAGTAATTTTATAATAATTTTAGATATATAAAAATTTTATTGAACTTTTCACCGTCTTTTACCCACCTCCAAGGAGAATTTGCAAATTCACATAAAACATAATTTTACCGCTTCTGTGAGTGGAATTTCGAAAATCCAAGAGACAAGGTTAATATCAAGGACTAAAATATGGTTCAATGAGATGAAAATATTTTTTGGTGAATAGTAAATTTTTACTTTTCTTATCACGGTTAAAAATTAATAGGGTAATTAAGGGTAAAAATGATATTATTATTACCCTAACACATGTCCTAATTCTATTGGATAAGTTTAATTCGACCAAATACTACCTTAGGAATAAAATATGACCATTTAGGCCCACTTGGATTGGATTAGGAAATTTAATATTAATTTATTTAAAGAAGCGTTAAAATAGTTAAAATCAATGTTTAATAAGTAAATCATTTTTAATATAGGGTTATACCTAAGATAAATTCGACTATAAATATTCATTAGAAATATAATAATATTTCCTACATAATGGAATTTTATTTATAATTTTTAGATATTAAATAATTTAATTTATTTATGACACAAAAGATGGTGGAGTAATTATCTTATTAGCGAAATATTGACATAATTATTTTTATAAATACCCAAAAAAATGTAATTTTATACTTTTTATGAATTTCACTAATTTTATAGGTTAATATTAAATGGTATTTTTGATTTATTTAACTTTTTCAGAAATAATAATTTTTTTATAATTTTCACACAAAAATCAGTTACCAAATAGATTCAAAATTGACATAAAATAGTTTTTAAAAAAATATTAATTATTAATTGTTATTTAATTCCAAAAAATCTAAGGATTGGACAAATGACATATATAAGGCTATATATATTTATAATAAATAACTTGGGGTTCTTTTGGCTTCTTATAGTAAAATTTATTCACCTTATAGTGTAAGAAAACAAGAAGACGCGGTAAAAGTAAAATTATTTAACTTCAGAGTTAAATATAAATGATAAGGTTAAAATAGAAACCTAAACTTGTCTAAATTCTATTGGATGAGAGGATTTCGACCCATCCTCACATTATCTTCGAAATAAATCAATTTAAAGATATTAATAACTGAATATGACTTTATAATAAAATAATATATTTGGTTTTTCCAAAGGTGCCCCTCTCCTCCCTTATAAAAGGGCACCTACTCACTCTCTTCCTCACACCACTTTGAGCCTTCAAGATCGGCCAAACTCTTTCGAATTCTCTTCCCCACTTCCATAGAAACATCCTAGAATGTTTTTCTCTTCTTCAAATACAAATTTTAGTGCCCTAAGAGGAGGTCTCAAAGAGGCGCTTCAAAGAAGAGGTAATGTCTGTTACCGATTATGTCAACTTTATTTCTTCTTCCACTTCTTCTTCATCAGTTCTTTCATTATGAAGTAATAACATATGTATGAATAATATAATGATATGTTATTATAAATATGAAACTTCCCTATTTCACCTTCTATACATCCTATGGAAAACAAAATCACCGCGCGTGCGTACGTACTGAATACCAACTCCACGCCGTGGTGTAATCTGTTTTTCCACCAACACCTTACATGGATGGGTATAATGGTGTAAATAATAACTATATATGGTTATTATAAAATCATACTGATTCTGATATATTATACCAACCACTAAAATTCTATTCAATAATTTTTGGAATGGTATAATCGCTCATGCGTACGTACGGACTATAGTCTCCACGACCTGATGAGATTAAATCTCCATGTTAACCATACATGAATGATCATAAAGTTTATATAATAAATTTATAATGAAATATATGAAATAAAAATTCTACTAGATTTATGTATATATATATTATGTATGTCATCTATTTAGTTTCATTCATTTCAATAAGGAAATGAAAACAACGTTCATGTGTACGCAAGGCCTACCGAGTCTCCATGAACGGTGTATTTCATTCCTTTCATCGATCTATAATATATATTCATATGATGAATATATATTATATATAAATCATGTTTTTAGATTCATTAATTATCTAAATCAGGATATAATTAATAATATCAATAATGGAATGTCGAAACACATACGATAAATGAAATGATTTTACCCAAAACGTTGCTTTAACATGGAATTTACAAATGAAACGGGTAATATAAAGTCATAAGTGAAACATATATGATATCATAACAATGAATATGATTCTCTAATAAGTCAATGACATTATTTAAATCATTATACAGGAGGTTAGGATACGTACAAAGCATATCAAATCTATGTTAAGGGATAACTTTTCCAATCTCATTCTTATCCAAGATTGTTTATTCGTAAGTATTTACTGGGGTTATTTTTCTCATCCATGTCCATGTTTACTAAAAATGGTTTCATGTATGTTTAATGTCCTTTTTACCCATTTTTTAATTTTTCTACATGGTATATATGGAATCTTTCTTTTATGAGGTACTTTTTGACTTTTCCGGCAGAAGTACGAGAAGAATGTTTTTTTAACATATACGGCACGGACGGATTTTTACGCTATTATAAAGTCTTAATTTCATGAAGCTTCATCCAAAATATTTCATGAATATTTTCAAAAAACTCTCTTTATTTTAAAATTTCATGACATTTTTTGAAAAGAAATTGATTTTGAAGAAAAATGATATTTTCTTCAAGAATTCATTTCAAGTGTTTTATCAATAGCATTTTTCATCTAAAATGAAATTATTTCATATGTGTATGTTTCAAGTATAATGTCTATATGATTTACATGGTTTTCTGTAAACAGCCCAAGATTTTATAAAAAAATATTCTTTTTAATTTTATTAAAGTCTTGTGTTGTACAACACACATCCTTGACTTGCCTTGCATTACACGCAATCACGACCTTCCTCGATAGCATGTGTAATACGCAATACCGAGTTTCACTAAACAACGTTTTGCTATTAAAATATTATTAAAACTAGCCGTTATGAATAGTAATAACCACTTTTTAAAACTCTTTAAATCTTATTTTTCAAAATGAACTTCATTATTGGATTCGGAGTATCGAATTTAGCCTAAGGTGAAATTTTGGTACTTTTCGGATAACTTTCATATTCTGATGAATAGTGAAAAATTACTAAATTATAATTAAAAACAACTTTTTTAATCGAAATAATTAATAGTGATAAATTATTAATTTGAGTGGTTTTAAAGTATATTTAGAATATATTTTTACAATTTAATACAATGTTGGTCATTGGATGTAATTTCACATTTAAACCAGACATAATCATGTGTCAATCTTTTGATATATATTGTTTCCTAAAAACACGCTATTTATTTTAACAGCGGGATTTAATTATAAAATTAATTAATGCAACTTCTATGTTATGAATTTGGTAAAATAGATTTCATTTTTCAATTCGGAATATGAAATATAGCTTAGGATGAAATTTTGGCATTGTTCTGAAAACATCAATTTTTGATGAATAGTGAAACTACTAAGTGGTAGTTAAAAAAACTGAATTTTTCATAAAACTTAATTTTGCCGCTTCTGTGAATGGAATTTCGAAAATCCGAGAGACACGGTTAATATCAAGGACTAAAATGTGGTTCAATGAGATGAAAATAATTTTTTTGGTGAATAGTAACTTTTTACTTTTTTACCGCGGTTAATAGTAAATAGGGTAACTAAGGGTTAAATATGATATTACTGTTACCCTAACACATGTCCTAATTCTATTGGATAAGTGTAATTCGACCAAAAACAAACTTAGGAATAAAATATGACCATTTAGGCCCACTTGGATTAGATTAGGACATTTATTATTAATTTATTTAAAGAAAGGTTAAAGTAGTTAAAATCAATGTTAAATAAGTAAATTATTTTTAATATGGGGTTATACATAAGATAAATTCGATTGTAAATATTCATTAGAAAGCTAAAAAGATTTCCTACATGATGGTATTTTATTTGTAATTTTTAGAAATAAAATAATTTAATTTATTTATGACACAACGATGATGCAGTAATTATCTTATTAATGAAATATTGACATAATTGATGTTATAAACACCAAAATAAATGTAATTTGAGATTTTTTATGAATTCCACTAATTTTCTAGGTTACTATGATATATTAATGTTGATTTAATCAACTTGGTTCGAACATTTAATTCTGTTATGACTTTCACAAAAATCATATATCAAATAGTGTCAAAATTGACACAAAATAGTTTTTAAATCAAATATTATATTATTAATTGTTATTTTTTTTCCTAAAAATCTATGGTTCGGCCAAATGACTTAGATAATGATATATATATTAATAATAAACAATTTGGGGTTCGTTTGGCATGTTATAGTAAGTTTATTAACCATATAGTGAAAGAAAACAAAAAGACATGGTAAAAGTTAAATTATTTAACTTAGAGTTAAATTTAATGATAAGGTTAAAATAATATCCTAAACTTGTCTAAATTCTATTGGTTGATAGGATTTCGACCCCTCCCCACCTTAACTTCGAAATAAGACCCTTTGGAACCATTATAAACCGATTTTGACTTTAATATAAAATAATATTTTGAGATATTCCTAAGGTGCCCCTCTCCTCCCTTATAAAAGGACACCTCCTCCCCCTCCTTCTCACACCAAATTGAGCACTCAAGCTCGGCCAACCCCTGCCACAATCTATTCTCCACTTCCCTAGAAACATCCTAGAGGTTCTGGTCTTCCTCAAAGACCAATTTTAGTTCCCTAAGAGGAGGTCTCCAAAAGGCTCTTCAAAGAAGAGGTAATTACCGTTACCAATTCTTTCATCTTTATTTCTTCTTCCACTTCGTCTTCTTAGGTTGTTTCATTATGAAGTAATAACATCAGTATCACTCATATACTGATATGTTATTATAAGTATGAAACAACCCTATTTCACCATCTATCCATCCTACGCAAAAAGAAATCACCGCGCGTGCGTACGTACGGAATACCGTCTCCACGCCGTGGTGTAATCTATTTTCCACCACCACCTTACATGGATGGGTATAATGGTGTAAAGAATAACTATACATAGTTATTACAACATCATATTGATTCTGATATATTTTATAATCCACTCCAATTCAATTCAATATTTATAGAAATGATATCATCGCTCGTGCGTACGTACGGACTACCGTCTCCACGACGCGATGAGATTCATTCTCCATGTTAACCATTTAAGAATGATTATAATGTATATATAAGAAATAATAATGAAATATATGACATTATAATGCTACTGGATTTATGTATATATATACATATGTATGTCATCTACTTACTTCCATTTCAAGACAATAAGGAAAGAAAAACAACGTTCATGCGTACGTACGGACTACCGTCTCCATGAACGGTGTTTTTCATTTTATTTATCTATATATTATATATATATATATATACTGAATATATATGATATATAAATCATATTTTATATTCTGGAAGTGAGTAAATCATGATATAAGTAATAATGATGTCAAGAACAACAAGTCAAAACACCTACGATAAATGAAACGATTTTACCCAAAACGCTTCTTTAACATGGAATTTACAAAAGAACGGGTAATATAATGTCATAAGTGAACCATATATGATATCATAACAATTAATATGATTCTGTAATAAGTAAATAACATGATTTAAAACATTATACAGGAGGTTCGGACACTTACAAAGCAAGTCCGACCTAAGGTAAGGGAAATATCACAATCTCATTTTTATCCGAGATTGTTTATTCGTAAGTATTTACTGAGATGTATTTTATCATCCACATCCATGTTTCATCAATATGTAATATTATTTCCATCCACCTACAATTGTTTAAATCCATTTTTACCCTTCGGTGAGTTTTTAGTAAAAGAAATGAAAGGAATCTTTTGATGTTTTTCGTACGAGGTACTTTTTGACTTTTCCGACAAAAGTACGAAGAATGTTTTTTTTAACTCATACGGCACGAACGGATTTCTACTGTTTTATAAAGCCTTATTTTCATGAAGCTTCCTCTAAAAGATTTCATGACTATTTTCAATGATATCTCTTTCTTTTAAAATTGCATGATGTTTTGTGAAAAGAAATTGATTTTGAAGAAGAAATGATACTTTCCTCAAGAATTCAATTCAAGTGTTTTATCAAAATTATTTTCCATATAAGATAATAAAGGGTTCTGTTTCTATCCATATTTTTACATTGATTTGACTATGTTGTGATGGAATTATGTTTATGAATTCCTTTATCTTATATGAATTGATTTATGATGTCATGATGTTTCAAGAATCCCATTTTTGTTACATGTGTTATGCGATGATCTATGTTTTATGATTATGTGGCACACATAAGAAAGGATTCATTATAAGATGGGTGGGACCTATATCTCCCTCCAATTCATTGGGTAAAGATTTTATATCTCATGAGATAGACATGGATGAAATGGTAGGTTATACCGGTTCAGTGAAACAGGACTGAAACGAGGGTTACTCGATTCAGAAAGGGACTTTGTCCACTAAGATAGTCTTGGCAATGAGTCATGACTAACAAGAAATGATTTTCCATGATTATGTGTGCATGCCACAATGTTTCAAGTTTCATGTTATGATTATGGTGATCTCATTTTCACTTCTATGATTTGTTCCATGTTAAGATATTATGATCTCTTTTGCAGGTTATGATTTTCAAAAAGATATGATATGATTTTTATTTCTTTTGTATACCCTTACTGAGCATTTGAGCTCACCCTTTTATGTTTTCTTTTCCCCAGGATATAAAGAAAGGTTTTAGGTAAAAAAAAGGGAAGATATTTATGGGGGATGTTGAAGATCTTTCACCACGATTAGAAGATTATATTCCGAGTTTCCAAAGACACTAAACTATTACGATCCTTGTGTGTGTGTTTTTGTTATGTACCAAGTATTCCACAAAAGTAATGTAATGTCCATGTACGTCAGGCTTCGGGTCCCTACAGTTGGTATCAGAGGAAAGGTTTAGTCAACCTTTGGAAACTAGGATGCGAGAACTTTAGTGAGATCCCTAGAGATATTTCTAATGTATGTCTAGGGATGTCTCTAAGGTTAAGTATGCGTATAGGTTATAGTACTAGAATTATGCTAACGATCATAGAATTAAACCTAAGATGTTAGATATTGAAGTTACTCCCCCTTTATTATGATTTTTTCCTCTCACACTATTCTTTTGGGTTTTAGAAAACGGCTGGAATCAAGATGATTCACGATAATGGAGGATATGATGGAAAATGGAATGATATTCTTCATAATGAAATGGGATTTGGAAGTCCAAACATCATTATTATGCCGAATCAGCAATCTCATAATATGATCAATAAAGTAAAATTTGGTATGTTTCCTGACTCGGCTAATAAGAGAAAGATGGAGTTTCATGATGATCATAGAGGAAAGAAAGTTCAATTTCCCCTATGTAAATCATGTGGGAAGAGGCATCAAGGAGAATGTTTCAAAGGAACTGGAAGATGCTTTGGGTGTGGAAAAGAAGGACACAAAGCAAGTAAGTGCAAAGGAAAATGTTCAGTTTACACCATGGATGAGGATAATGGTATTGCTACAACATCAAAAATGGTTAAATGTTTTAAATGTGGAATGTACGGGCATTATGCAAACCAATGCCCTAAGGGAAAGTCTCATGAAGATAATCAGTATGGTCGTATGGGAAGTATTTATGTGGATGATGATGAAGAGACTACAAATGATATGTGAGATGAAAGAATTGTTGAAGCTCGGTCAATGGTTTATGAATGTAGTGGAATGATTACATGTTTATCATGTGTAATGTTGTATAAGTAATCTCATGGTACTATAGAATAAAGAGACATGTAAGGATTGTTACACTGTTGTCTGATTAATGTTACCAGTATCCATGAAAGGTTATTCAGATATTTTTGGAATGTAGATGATATGCACATAATGAAGGGATAAGGAGAAAATTAAATGTTTGATAGTATTCATGAGCTCATGATTTATATAAGGACTAAGTTTGAGTTTATAGAATTTTGAGGATTTTGGTATGTGAAAAGTGTTAACTTTTAACTGCATTCATGTTTTCACTAAGGTATTCAAGAGAATACACGATTAAGGACTTTGAATGTTTGGAATGTGACCAACAAAACATATCTTATGATATATGGGGATCGATGATGGTGTTAAATCTCTGGTAATCATTTTCACTATATTATGAGAGTCGACTGTAGTATTATGGATAAGCCTAAAAGATTGGAATGGATTATGTTGGACATAAGTTAGTATTGTTTGTTTTTTTGATATTATTGATGGGATGTTATATAGTTTTGGAAAAAGGACAACTTGTAGGACGGGCGACAGCCCATCGCTTCGGAAAAGGCTGTGGGAATCGAACCCACAACCGAAGTGCGACTGGCCTTTATCACCTACCACTGGCCTACAGGAAGTCCCTGTTTAGTAGAAACTAGTTTTATTATATTAAGCAGTATGATATATGAAGTATAAGTCCATTTTAGGAACCATATATGATTAATCTCACTATAAGATCGACTTATGCATATAATTTTTTCTAAACTTTTGTTTGAGATAGATGGAATGACCCGTCATTCTATCACATGATCTGCTAACACTTCATGAATAACAAATTCAACTTCATTTATTTAAGAGATGAAGTGGAAATTGTTCAAGGCACGAACAACAGTGAGATTGTACCAAAATAAATTAAGTATTTATTCTAATTCAAATTTTCAACTTTAGGGAAATGATCTTGAAAACCAAAAATGTTGTCCTAGTGATCTTATACCTGATGAATCAGATGGTACCTTATATCATCACAAATCTATGGATTTGTGATTACTGGCTTTTCCATAGCCATGTTCTCTACCACTCTCCATCAGAACATGATGGTTAGAATTCTCTTCCATATCCATATTGTCACCTATGTGGAAACCCAATGATTAGCTTATTTGGGTAACCGTTACGTTTCATACATTTGTTTTTAAAGATTGGTTTTGATATTCCTTTTTACGATGTGGGTTTCTATTAAAGAAACTTTCAAATAGTAAACCATTTATAACCCCGACGATTTTCGAGGGCGAAATTCATTTTAAGGGGGGTAGAATGTAACAACCCAAGATTTTATAAAAAAATATTCTTTTTAATTTTATTAAAGTCTTGTGTTGTACAACACGCATCCTTGACTTGCCTTGCATTACACGCAATCACGACCTTCCTCGATAGCGTGTGTAATACGCAATACCGAGTTTCACTAAACAACGATATGCTATTAAAATATTATTAAAACTAGCCGTTATGAATAGTAATAACCACTTTTTAAAACTCTGTAAATCTTATTTTCCAAAATGAACTTCATTCTTGGATTCGGAGTATCGAATATAGCCTAAGGTTAAATTTTGGTACTTTTCGGATAACTTTCATATTCTGATGAATAGTGAAAAATTACTAAATTATAATTAAAAACAACTTTTTTAATCGAAATAATTAATAGTGATAAATTATTAAATTGAGTGGTTTTAAAGTATATTTAGAACATATTTTTACAATAGAATACAATGTTGGTCATTGGATGTAATTTTACATTTAAACCAGACATAATCAAGTGTCAATCTTTTGATATATATTGTTTCCTAAAAACAAGCTATTTATTTTAACAGCGGGATTTAATTATAAAATTAATTAATGCAACTTCTATGTTATGAATTTGGTAAAATAGATTTCATTTTTGAATTCGGAATATGAAATATAGCTTAGGATGAAATTTTGGCATTGTTCTGAAAAACATCAATTTTTGATGAATAGTGAAACTACTAAGTGGTAGTTAAAAAAACTGAATTTTTCATAAAACTTAATTTTGCCGCTTCTGTGAATGGAATTTCGAAAATCCGAGAGACACGGTTAATATCAAGGACTAAAATGTGGTTCAATGAGATGAAAATATTTTTTTGGTGAATAGTAACTTTTTACTTTTTTACCGCGGTTAATAGTAAATAGGGTAACTAAGGGTAAATATGATATTACTGTTACCCTAACACATGTCCTAATTCTATTGGACAAGTGAAATTCGACCAAAAACAAACTTAGGAATAAAATATGACCATTTAGGCCCACATGGATTAGATTAGGACATTTATTATTAATTTATTTAAAGAAAGGTTAAAATAGTTAAAATCAAAGTTTAATAAGTAAATCATTTTTAATATGGGGTTATACATAAGATAAATTCGATTGTAAATATTCATTAGAAAGCTAAACAGATTTCCTACATGATGGTATTTTATTTGTAATTTGTAGACATAAAATTATTTAATTTATTTATGACACAACGATGATGCAGTAATTATCTTATTAATGAAATATTGACATAATTGATGTTATAAACACCAAAATAAATGTAATTTGAGATTTTTTAGGAATTCCACTAATTTTCTAGGTTACTATGATATATTAATGTTGATTTAATCAACTTGGTTCGAACATTTAATTCTGTTATGACTTTCACAAAAATCATATATCAAATAGTGTCAAAATTGACACAAAATAGTTTCTAAATCAAATATTATATTATTAATTGTTATTGTATTCCTAAAAATCTAAGGTTCGGCCAAATGACTTAGATAAGTATATATATATTAATAATAAACAATTTGGGGTTCGTTTGGCATGTTATAGTAAGTTTATTAACCATATAGTGAAAGAAAACAAAAAGACATGGTAAAAGTTAAATTATTTAACTTAGAGTTAAATTTAATTGATAAGGTTAAAATAATATCCTAAACTTGTCTAAATTCTATTGGTTGATAGGATTTATACCCCTCCCCACCTTAGCTTTGAAATAATACCCTTTGGAACCATTATAAACCGATTTTGACTTTAATATAAAATAATATTTTGAGATATTCCTAAGGTGCCCCTCTCCTCCCTTATAAAAGGACACCTCCTCCCCCTACTCCTCACACCAAATTGAGCACTCAAGCTCGGCCAACCCCTGACAAAATCTCTTCTCCACTTCCCTAGAAACATCCTAGAGGTTCTTGTCTTCCTCAAAGACCAATTTTAGTTCCCTAAGAGGAGGTCTCCAAAAGGTGCTTCAAAGAAGAGGTAATTACCGTTACCAATTCTTTCATCTTTATTTCTTCTTCCACTTCTTCTTCTTAGGTTGTTTCATTATGAAGTAATAACATCAGTATCACTCATATACTTATATGTTATTATAAGTATGAAACAACCCTATTTCACCATCTATCCATCCTACGGAAAAAGAAATCACCGCGCGTGCGTACGTACGGAATACCGTCTCCACACCGTGGTGTAATCTATTTTCCACCACCACCTTACATGGATGGGTATAATGGTGTAAAGAATAACTATACATAGTTATTAAAACATCATATTGATTCTGATATATTTTATAATCCACTCCAATTCAATTCAATATTTATATAAATGATATCATCGCTCGTGCGTACGTACGGACTACCGTCTCCACGACGCGATGAAATTCATTCTCCATGTTAACCATTTAAGAATGATTATAATGTATATATAAGAAATAATAATGAAATATATGACATTATAAAGCTACTAGATTTATGTATATATATACATATGTATGTCATCTACTTACTTCCATTTCAAGACAATATGGAAAGAAAAACAGTGTTCATGCATACGTACGGACTACCGTCTCCATGAACGGTGTTTTTCATTTTATTTATCTATCTATTATATATATATATACTAAATATATATGATATATAAATCATATTTTATATTCTGGAAGTGAGTAAATCATGATATAAGTAATAATGATGTCAAGAACAACAAGTCAAAACACCTACGATAAATGAAACGATTTTACCCAAAACGCTTCTTTAACATGGAATTTACAAAAGAACGGGTAATATAATGTCATAAGTGAACCATATATGATATCATAACAATTAATATGATTCTGTAATAAGTCAATAACATGATTTAAATCATTATACAGGAGGTTCGGACACTTACAAAACAAGTCGGACCTAAGGTAAGGGAAATATCACAATCTCATTTTTATCCGAGATTGTTTATTCGTAAGTATTTACTGGGGTGTATTTTATCATCCACATCCATGTTTCATCAATATGTAATATTATTTCCATCCACCTATAATTGTTTAAATCCATTTTTACCCTTCGGTGAGTTTTTAGTAAAATAAATGAAAGGAATCTTTTGATGTTTTTCGTACGAGATACTTTTTGACTTTTCCGACAAAAGTACGAAGAATGTTTTTTCTTAACTCATACGGCACGAACGGATTTCTACTGTTTTATAAAGCCTTATTTTCATGAATCTTCCTCTAAAAGATTTCATGACTATTTTCAATAAAATCTCTTTCTTTTAAAATTGCATGATGTTTTGTGAAAAGAAATTGATTTTGAAGAAGAAAGGATATTTTCCTCAAGAATTCAATTCAAGTGTTTTATCAAAATTATTTTCCATATAAGATAATAAAGGGTTCTGTTTCTATCCATATTTTTACATTGATTTGACTATGTTGCGATGGAATTATGTTTATGAATTCCTTTATCTTATATGAATTGATTTATGATGTCATGATGTTTCAAGAATCCCATTTTTGTTACATGTGTTATGCGATGATGTATGTTTTATGATTATGTGGCACACATAAGAAAGGATTCATTATAAGATGGGTGGGACCTATATCTCCCTCCAATGCATTGGGTAAAGATTTTATATCTCATGAGATAGACTCGGCTGAAATGGTAGGTTATACCGGTTCAGTGAAACAGGACTGAAACGAGGGTTACTCGATTTAGAAAGGGACTTTGTCCACTAAGATAGTGTTGGCAATGAGTCATGACTAACAAGAAATGATTTTCCATGATTATGTGTGCATGCCACAATGTTTCAAGTTTCATGTTATGATTATGGTGATCTCATTTTCACTTCTATTATTTGTTCCATGTTAAGATATTATGATCTCTTTTGCAGGTTATGATTTCCAAAAAGATATGATATGATTTTTATTTCTTTTGTATACCCTTACTGAGCATTTGAGCTCACCCTTTTATGTTTTCTTTTCCCCAGGATATAAAGAAAGGTTTTAGGTAAAAAAAAGGGAAGATCTTTATGGGAGATGTTGAAGATCTTTCACCACGATTAGAAGATTATATTCCGAGTTTCCAAAGACACTAAACTATTACGATCCTTGTGTGTGTGTTTTTGTTATGTACCAAGTATTCCACAAAAGTAATGTAATGTCCATGTACGTCAGGCTTCGGGTCTCTACAGTTTCACTTTTCTTATTATGAAATGATATCCATTTATTTTATATGGATTATGTGATGATGAGATGATGTTTATGAAACCCTTTTTATTTGTTGGGTTATTATGAATGATGTATGTTTATTTTGTGGCACAAGTAATAATGATTTCATTATGAGATGCGTGAGACCTATATATCCATCCAATTCATTGGGTAAATATTTATATCTCACAAGATAGACATGGATGGAATAGTAATTTAATCTGGTTCAGTGTTACAGGATTGAAACGTGGAGTGAAGTTGATTCTGAAAGGGACTTTGTCCACTAAGATGGTCTTGGCGGTAATGCCTTGTCTAATATGGAAATCATAACATGTGTTGAATTGTTTCCACAATTACTTGTTTTATTCCAATTATATTTTATAAATATTGATGTTCCTTTATGATATATGCCTTACGTACTTCCACAATTTATGACTTTGCTCATGATTTTGATGTCTAACCATTATGTTCATGTTTTTAAGGTCAAATGTATATGGTTTGTTTTATTTTATCCATGCTTACCCTTACTGAGCATTTGAGCTCACCCTTTATATGTTTTCTCTTCACCAGGATTGAAAGAATGGGTTTAGGTAAGAAAACAAAGGGGAAGATCATTAATGGAGATGTTGAAGATATTTCACCATGATTAGAAGATTATATTCCGAGTTTCCAAAGACACTAAACTATTACAATCCTTGCGTGTATTTTTTTGTTATGTATTAAGTATTCCACAAATGTAATGTAATTTCCACATACGTCAAGCTTCGAGTCTCTACATGGAACCTAGTGCTCAACCTTTATTTGCTGACAAGTAAGGAATCGAGAAAAAAACTAGGTCACAGTCTTCTTCATTTCTGGCCACCATAAATAACGTTGGAGGTCCTGGAAAATGGTTACCACGCCTGGATGCACCGCCAAAAGAGACGTATGGAACTACCTCAGAACCTCCTCCTACATCATCACTGGTACTACTGTGCACCTTCTAAAAAGAACAACGTGCACCATGCCTTTTAAATATTCATCAGCAGGTTCACATGTGGATATCTAGGCACGTAGAGTCTCACAACTATCATCTTCAAGCCGTGCTTCCCCGAATCGTTGTAAGAGTGGTGGGTAACAACCATCGACTGATGGTAAGCTCCCTCATATGTATCCACGAAAGATAACTATAGAGAGTCAAATTGCCTCGTCGCATCATCCAGCAACTGCGAACTGGATTTTCTGATGAGATAATCTTCCACTATGTTCCCCTTACCATGAGTATAAACGATATCTAAGTCATAGTGCATGAGGAACTCAAGCCACCGCCTTTATCTCAAATTCAGATCCTTCTACGAAAATATATATATAAGACTCTTGTGAATAGAGTAGATGAATAACCGCTCTCCAATTAAGTAGTTCTGCCACATCATCAATACAAAGACTTCCACTGCCAACTCAAGATCATGGGTCATGTATTTCTGTTCGTGTGGCCTCAACTGACTTGAGCCATATGTAATCACCACTTGCCTCTAAATTAGAATACAACAAAGCCTGGTTCGTGATGTGTCACAGAACAATACGTACTCGACACCCTCTTCTGGTAGTCTCAATATCAGGGTGCTCGTCAGACTCTATCTGAACTGCTGAAAAGCCTGCAGTCATCTCTCGGTCCACAAAAAAGGTTGCCCCTTTCGGGTCAAAGCTGTCATGGTTGCTAAAAGCATAGAGAAATCAGGATGGAATATTTCATAGTAGCTTGCCAACCCAAGGAAACTCTGGATCTCCGTCACGCTCCGGGGTGGCTCCCCTACTAACACTACATCTACTATGGCTATTCCCATTTCTACACCATCTGTTGAGATAACGTGTCATATAAAATTGACCTCTTGTATAATGAATTGACACTTCGAGAGTTTCCTATAAAAATGGTGCTCTCAGTGTGGGTCCATAACCATTCATAGGTGCCTCACGTCCTCCTTCTAGTACGTAAAGTACAAAAGGATATCTTCAATGAAGACCACCATGAATCGATCTAAATAGGGCTGAATGATCTGGATCATGAGTCCCATAAACACTACTAGGGAATTTGTTATGCCGAAGGGCATCACCAAGTACTCATAGTGACCGTAACGACATATGAAAGTTGTATTTGGTATATCCTCATCCCGTACTCGCAACTGGTGATAGCCTGATCATAGATCATCCTTCAAGAACCATCGTGCCCCTCTGAACTAGTTGAAGTTGTCATCAATCCTCAGTAGTGGATACCGGTTCTTCACGGTCACCTGATTGAAGTGCATGTAATCCACACACAGCCTCATGATCCTATCTGCCTTCATGGAAAACAACACTGGCACCGCCCAAGGTGAAACACTGGGTCTCACAATGTCATTCCTATACAAGTCATTCAGCTACACTCTCAGCTCATGAAGCTCTACAGGAGCCATCAGATATGCTGATTCTAATATCGGTGTCGTCCTGGGTTGCAACTCAATACAGAAATCTATCACCCAATGGGGAGGTTGCCTGAGGACATCCTCTGGAAAGGTGTCCTCGTACTCAGCCACTACTTCTAGAAATTTAAAACACGTAACATCTTCTAAACCAAGGGCTAGGATGGCCAACTAAGGTGAAATCCGTTGTACCTTCCTACGGACGAGTCCAACCTTCGCTTCCTGGGTCTCATTTTCACCGATGAAGGAGAACATCGTTCCATCACTACGAACACATCACACCCTTTGCCTGAAATAGTGAATCTGTCCATGAACTGTGGATAGCCAATTTATTCCAAGAATTTCATCATAAGGCCTTGACGCTTCCACCAAGAGGTTTCACCTAAAACCCTAACCTCGATGGGTAATGTCACACTTTTTCCAAAGGTGTGTGATCTCTAAATCATCTCCAGTTGGTGATTCTAAGCATTAGGGTCGAGTAAATGAATCAATTGGAATCTCAAGGTCATGAAAAAGATAAGTATCCAGAAATGAATGACATGAACCTCTGTCTATCAATACGGAAGCCAAAATAGAAAAGACACAGATTGTACCTCTAATCATTCCGGGAGTACCTGGGTCATAAGCCTCTGCTGCATGTAGCTGCCCCTGCCTCTGTCCACTAGATCCAAGAGCCTAGGGTGATCCTCCTAGGGGTGGTGGTAAAGGGTCAAAATGCTGAACACCTCTAGCTGCCCTCCCAGCTCTTCTTCCACGTCTGTGACCCCCCATTTCTATCTTCTCCACAAATTGCCTCTGCCTCGCTGGTTCATCCACTGATCCCATGTTAGTAGTACGACGGGTCGGACAATCTCGAGTGAGATTTCCCTTACCATCAAATGAGTAGCATCACCTCTCTTGTGGATGGTTGGACGCACCCTGTGAACCATTTATGACAGATCCTCTATCTTTGGATCTTATCTGAAAACGTTTCCCAAGCCTAGGTCCCTGACGTTGGCTCCCTTCTGCCGAGTTCTTTGCTATTGCTCACTCACTACGGACAACTGATGGATGTCTCTTCTCTTCCCAAAATCTCATGAACACCAAGTCACGCTTGATCACCCCAGCATAATTAGGAATGCTCATAGGTATACTCTAGCTCAGATGTCTCTATGCAATCCATGATCAATAGTTCGAGCTCTAAAGTATTAATACCTGACCATATCCATCATGAACTATGAGAGGTCAGTAAACCTCGACGAATAGTCAGCCACTGTCATGGTGCCATTCAAAAGCTAATGAATCTCTTGTATACGTACTGCTCTGAGGGTAACCGGTGAAAACTCCTCTTTGAAGAGATGCTAAAACTCTGAACATGAATGAGTCGCCTCATCGTGGTTTTGGATAACCAAACTCCACCATCGCCCTCCCGAGCCCTACAGAAGGCTTGCTGCCAGGATTAACATCGGGTCTGTTGGTGTCCTAACCAAACAGAATGACTTTGGCCACTACATCAAGCCAATCCTCTGCTACCTGAGGGTAAGCCTTGCCTCAAAACCTAAGGGGTATCTGTCTCTTAAACTCATGGAGAGCGCTCTGCCTGCGATCCTCCTCTGCTGATACAGCATGAACTCAACACTACTCTACACGTTGTGGAATAAATTGAACACCACCCGAAGGTAAAACCAGGGGATCTGGTTCCTGTATCGAAGCTTTATCACTGAGGGGGTCATCCCCGTGATAGAGCTCATGGATCCTAGCGGGTGTGCGTCATGGATGCATCCTATAATGAAACAAGATGTATCACATTCAGTGAGTATATCTGGATAGCTGACTCAAGAAGGACATGGAAACCACAACCCATTCTTATATGACACATGTACCATAATTTTCCCCTGCAACTATTTTTCTCATGTACAGAGTCGAAAACCAAGTTATTGAAGTCCTTGTGTATGGATATGTCAGCCACCTATACAAACACTATGAACACTGGATTGAGATTTTAACTTGAAACACTTAACACTATTGACCTAAAACAACTCACATACTCTTGGTCCTAAGGTAGAACCAACAACCTATGATACCACTCTATCACGACCTGTCCTAGTGGAGACCGTGACGTAACTCCACAAGCCTGCCTCTAATAGGCCAGGGGCCGGTGACTAGCACCGAGTTGGCATGTCACTAAATGGGAGGCATTGCCTATAAACCTGTCACACACACACATCTCCCAACCCATCAAGCTGAATAGTAGAAAACTACTAAAAATGGAAATTTGTGCATACACTAAAATCCCAACCAAGAGAGTACGACATGAAAGTATAGTACAATAATGTACAACACTGGGTGAAAAGTACAAGCCCACCATAATAAAGTCAGTAACAAAGAACAACCTGTAAATTAAAGAACTGACACTGCATTCTCTATCCATGCGAACACACATCGTCTTGCCTGATCTCACTAAGCACTGTCTGGTCCATATCCACCTAGAATCTTGTCAATGGATCACTCGTCTGCACAAGACACGACATGTGTGGGAAAATCCCCTGCATGGGCAAGTATAACAATACCTAGTAGGACACCCCAAAAAACACATAGCAATACAACAAGGGAAATACCACAATGAAATGATACAGTCATCTCTACACAGTATATATTTACAAAACATATAACAAGAATATCCAGATATACTCATACACGATCAACTATTGTGAAACCACCTCTAAGATCCCGCTCGAAGATTCCACTAAGCACGTAACTGGGAGAACACACTGCTAGGTCTAAAGACCGAGATACGAAGTACTCATTCTTGAAGAACTCACTCCATATGTACTTAAGAATATGATGATTAGATTTGGATCAAAACCAATAGCTATGGGGTGATTCCTAAAACGTATTCTGAACTATTCCACTAAGAAAAGGATCAACACTGGGGTATGGTAGGTCACGTAGATACCAAGAACACTACTAAGGGTTCCAGGAAGGAATAAGGGATCCATCTCTATGTTTCATAGAGGGTATTCCAACAACTCTATTCAGGAAGTCCGGCTGAAGGGGTCATACTCTTGTACATAGGAAATGATAACAGAACCCTTCAGGGGAAAGACCAAGGATATGAACCATAAGAATGCTATCCATAGTCACATAAGACCACTGGCTCTATAGACAAGTTACACGACGTGTTTTAGGATCAAATGTTGTGTTCCTTGACTCCGGTTACTGCCCATGTAAACGGCCCGTATCTCTAGCCTTGTCGTAAAAATGTAACCACATGTCTTGTAGATGAATTACACACTATGTTTCTTGACTCAGGGTACTGCCCGTCTGAAACAACCTATTTCTGAAATCTATATCATGTAGAAAAGAATATATACACAGCATGTAAGTCAAACCACATCCCATGTCTAGTTAACTGGAAAACACCAGTGTACCCTGGCCGTATGCTCGTACACGATGCATATTTGTGTTTCCCTACCAGTGTACCAGTACACGGGGTAATCCCTGTATCTAGCTGAGTCTAGCTGGGGAAAGGTATACATGCCATTTCCCTATCCATGTACCCAACTCGGGTCTGTGTACTCCCGATGTACACCCCATGTAGACCACCGACGAACACACGCCATATAGACCATACTACAAGACGTGTAGTTAGGATTACTCCATAACCTTCTTCTTCTTCCTAGCGCATCGACCGATCTTCCATATATTGTTTATGTTGTCCGTTAGCTGAGAAACTCAAGATCCTGGTTCGTTTCATCATCCTAACACGAAAAACAGGGTGTTTCTGACATTCAATTGGCTCGGAAAACAAATGTTGATTTATCTGAAAGAAAACACCTGAGAAGACATAACTTCTGATCCGTCCAGAATCCTCTATCGCCATCGTTTTCGTTGCTCCATAGAATTATCCCGTGGGTGGATCTACAATCTCAGATCATTGTGACAACATATGAATGTGCAACGATCAACTTTCTCCAAGAACGTCAAGCGCATGAATGAAAGGGAAGTCTCCACAAAAAACGTGGAATTGAATCGCAAAATCAAACAAGAGGGATGAACCTCGTTCGTTGTTCATGATGATCCGAGTTCATCTCCATTAGATCAAAACCAAAATAATCAACAGATTATAATTATGAACATTGGATATACCGATAAAAAACACAAAATCACGCATGCCTACAAACGATCGATCGGTGAGCTAATAGATTCGTAGATTAGTTCGTGTTAATCGAAGTAATCAATAAAGAGGAAGAAATCACAAAGAAACCAAATTACCTACATGGATCTCTAGCGTTCTTCGGTGAAGATCTGATCATCGCGTCGTCGTCGCGTTGGGGTTTCCTTCAGAGCCTCCAAGGGTTTTAGGGTTATGAGATCCATAACCTTGGACCCCTAGGTAAATCTTTATTTAAAACGATAAAATATATTTTCTATGAAAAGATTTATTAAAATATTTTATTTAAATATTTTATTACAGTTACGCCCAAAAACAAGATTTCACCGTCGACCTGCGCTTGCCGATGTTAGGTCTTTCCTTGGGTAAATTCACTGCTCTAGATGCAACGTTGCCCTCCGATTATTGATCTGAGAACACGTTCATGAGTTATTATACATTTTCAGGAAAACCATCTGGGAACGTTATTTAAATATTTAATTAAATTTAAACTTTTCTTCCAGGCTCACCGGACCTCGGAACTACACGTCCTCTCAAATCCTGGTTTCGAAATAATTCCCATATAGTATTAAAATAATACAAGGAAAAATCTAGGACATTTCACTATACCTTCTTCAATATAGTATCCCACTCACCATAAAATCACATCACGACTCTATCAAAAGAATGAATTTAATCCAAATGATGAAACAATAAAACATTGATTTATATGAAATAATAAATTCCATTTTATTGGAATGATCAATTATTCCCAGATGTAGAAATAGAAAATAAAATAGGGTTTTATCGGTAGAGATGAAAACCAATCAATTCAAATATCCACAAACCTACTCTCACTTCTTTTCCAATAGATTCTAAAGAATTATAATGAATTAATTAAGAAAAAAATCATAATCTAAACACATCAATATGTTTGGGGAAGATAATTGAATGAGTTATTCTAGAATCTAATAAGGTATAACCCTATGAATTTCTAATAAAATATTTACCTTTCATGGTTTATGGTCCTTCCTCTGACTCATCTAGTTTTTACATTCTATATACATACATCCAAAATTATATTTACCAATCTTCTAAACATGAGAATATTAATTTTCATGAGGTTAGGATCTTTACATTTTTTCTATATTATGTATATACTGAGATCCCTTGATGAAGGTGGATTTTTCATTATAGCCTAGGGATGGTCATTCATGAAAATGTTCAAGATTACTAGATCGGCCACAGATGTGGAATGCACTAATGATTCCATACAATGAAAATTGAGCTGTTCCTTCCACATTGACTGGTAACATATCACCAGACTTTAACCTAATATATATTTCCCGATCAATTAACCATTTTGTCTCTAGTTACCCTACTTCCACTTATAGATAGTAAACTGACTCATGTTACATCTTGTTATCCCTAATTCTCTAAAGAGTATAATATTCTAATATTTATCATCAGAAACCATACATTCCTTATTAAAAACCTATTTGAATATGGGTAATAATATTATAATCTGTATAAATTTAATGACATTCATTAAACCCATCTATGTCTTCCACACCATTATATAGTCATCTTAAATGATATCCTGTGATAGATCCACCATCTCAAAAAAATTAATTATAATACTATATAAAAAATGAATACCTTTATTAAATGTTCATGAATTATAAACTATTAACTACCCAAAACATTCTAGGATAATATAACTTATTCATGGCCTTCTTGAAAGTGTACCAAGTGATAAAATCATAAAACAAGTCATATATATTAAATTTATAACAAATCATTCATGGCCCCTTAGTCGTATATATGGTTTAAAGAAGCTTCGATTCTTCCCCATTATTCCTGATATTAAATATAATCTGGATCCAATTGATCTCTTATTAAGATTATAATGGTATATTTTGCATAAAAATATTATGGGATGATGCTTAGTGAATTATAATATATGTCCAACCTCTGATTTATATTAGTATATGATACTTTTGCAATATACTATACCATTCATACTATAGTTGTTTTAAATACTGAGTCACCCAATGGATTTTCCTATGGATATATCTTTATATATTACTCAAAAAAATTTTGATATGTTCTTATGGATGGAGACATATTAGGAATAAAAATAACATAAAATAGAAAAAGACCAATTTCAATACCATTATCATAAAATAAATTTTAGGGAAGGGAAGAAAAATATACGAAATAAAAAAATGGCGCATTTAATTACTCTAACTCCATTGGAAACATGATTTTAATCATTAAATCTAGATGTTCAGACCCAGTCCCACACTACCTCTCTAGTTCTTATAATCCAAACTCTAGTATATCAACTACCCTCAGAATAGTGAGGGTGTGAAAAAATCTTTAGCATATATTTTAATGTCGACTTGGACCTTTTTTTATTATTTTTTCCTTACCAATCCTAGAAAAACCAAAATATAATATGAATTGGCATTAGATAAGTCCGAAACTGAAATAATGTTCTGCAAGGTCTGGATAAAAGCACTAGGGTATCAAATAATGTATCATTGGAGTTATTTCACCCTAAAAATATATCATAAGGTGTAATATATAGACTAAAAAGGTAAATATAGACTAAAAATCATTTCTCAAAAATTCATACAAATTATGGTAATATCTAACATCATGATAACATGGTCAAAAAAATAAATAGTCTAAGAATATATAAACTAAAAACTGACATGGGTTTATGATATTATTTTTGTCCTTTTTTTCCTAACCCTTTTGGATGTGATATTTCCGACCATGTTCATCCCTCGGTTGATTTTGGAACCCCATGGAGCCAATTAGGAGTGATAATGACGCTTTATATTAATTAATTTAAAGTACAGAAAAAAGTAACAAAAACATATATATTTCAGTAAATCAATTTTTATATGGGTTTATATAAGTGATCTCTTCGACTATAAATATTAATTATATATTTAAAAAGATTTCCTACATCATGGTATTTTATTTATAATTTTTATACATTAAAAAATAAATGTAGTTATGAAAAAATGGTGATGCATTAAATGATTCAAATAATTGTTATTATAAATATTAATCTAAATTTATTTTGAACCTTTTTTGACATCCATGAGTTTTAGGGATAATAATGACTTGTTATATTTGAATTAATGATGTATTTTCTAAATAATGAAGTTTTTATAGATATTTTAAATGTTTTGATGTGAATAATTTATAAATTGACATAAATGAGTTTTTAAAAAAATTAATATTTTATTAAATGATAAATTAATACTAAAAATCTACGATTCATCCAAATGACAAAAATAGTGTCATAAATGATCCATTTTGAATCTATTAGAATTTTATAGTAAATATATTAACCATATAGTATTAATATATAAGAGGACCTGGTAAAAGTTAAATAAGTTAACAATGGGTTAAATAAAAATTATAAGGATTAATAAATATCCAAAACCTATACAATTCTAATTAGATTATTTTATTTAAACATATATGTACCTTATATTAAATTTAAATATGTTTTAATCCCATTGAATCAAAATATAATTTTATAATAAAATAATAATTCCAATCATTCTTAAAGAGCCCCTCTTCCCTCATATAAAAGGCCACCATATCTTACCCATTACACACACCTCTCAAGGCATGTGTCTAATCCAAACTCTACTCCATGAAAATCCCAAAATCCATACATTACTCCAAGAATCCTTCCTCTAGGAACAAGGTCATTCAAGAAATCCCTTTGGATCAAACTAGAGGGAGTTACCTGATATAAAGGTAACATCTTCTCTCAAGTTCTTTTATTTTATTTTCCATCTACAAACCCATAAAATCTCTTTATTATATTATATTATAACAACAATAGTTTCCTCATTATATTATGATGTTGTTATGAAAAGGATTCTAACTACACTTCAACACACATATATCTAATTGATACGAACATTGAGTTTCTGTGGACGACAAACTACTGCCTCACAAAATGATGATTGTTAAATTGTCTTCTACCACCTCTCATGGTGGCCATTATGATAGAAATTTGTTTATATGTGATATATAATATATTTATATTTTATTTATGGTTAGATATTTTTCATTTATAAAATTCTTTTATGTTTTATATATTGGGTAAATACGATAATTGCATTTGAAGAAGTGCGGACTACCGCCCCTCCAGGTTATATGACTCATTCATGCTATACGTGGAATGTATAAAGTATAGAGTCAATGAAATTATATAACATATTATACTGGAATTATCCTCCAAATCATTTTTTTTAATTTTATAAAATAAACCACTTTTTTGTGATTGGGAACCTTACAAACACTGAATACAAGATTGAATTACCTCTCTCTAAAAATAGCATTACACCTCTTACACCATTATGAAAAATCTCATTTAAAACTCAAAATTCAAATTCAAAATGCGGCCAAACACACCGCCAGCACAAAATGAGATCTTCCATGACACAATCACAACCATCGTCACCTTTCCGACCTTATCATCTCATCACTGCCACCACCTTCACATCGGCTCGTCACTATCACTACCATCTGATCACCTTCATCATACCACTTCTCGAATCCAATTGATATTGACATCATTGCTATGTTTCAAGAGCTGAATACCCATTCGGTCGCTGCCAAACATTACAACCAACAATCACAACATCACTACAAAAGAACCGCAACACAATTGTCATCTCCGGATAAAAAACGAGCACCATAGCCTACAGAGGAAACCAAAAACCCGGGATGCAAACACAAGAATAAAACCTGAATAGATGAAACCTCGGAAACGACCTCCTCGAATAGCCTTGGCGATGTGACCATCATCTCCATCCCCAATCCACATAACCGCCAACAAACTCCAGTTGGAATCCACTGAGACCCTCCAATATTGTGAGACGAACTCCAGAAACTCTTTCGGATAGAACGTGTTCCACAAAACAGAGCTATCGAAGAAGCCAAATCGAAGATGAACTCAAACAGACGCTAGCATCCATGGTGGAACTCAAAAACAACCATGTCGTCACCATAACGACAAAAAAAATTACCAAGATATAGGAAGGAATATGTTTGGATCCGTAAATGAAACCCATAAAAAACAAAAATTAAAGGTGTAAGGCAATCGAAGATTGCAACAATGAGGGGATGAAACCCTAAAATGTGACCTGGGGCTGAAACCCTTAAAGAAGAAAAAAGAGACGTTGAGGGGACCTTCGACCAGCAAATCGCTATCCCAAAGCCTCGGTGTGTCCATACCTCCAGATACGACCAGGAGCAGAGCTGTGGAACTTGAGTCCAGAGCATCGAATGATAGCCAGAGAAAGGAATTCACAGAGCTAGGGAGAGGAGACCAAAAATAAAAGAGATATAAAGAGAGGAATCAAGGAAGAAAATGCCGCCATGGAGAAAAGAAACCATAAAAGGAGGAAAGATGCCCAGTTGAGATGAGAGACCATGAGCACCCAATGAGAATGTGGTGAAATTTATATACTATAATTATAATATACATTTGTATCATTATTGTTTCATTCCATTAAATATGAAATAGAAATGAAAAGCAGAATTAATGCGTTCTTACATCTTACCATCTCCATGAACAGTGAATTTCATTTTTTATCTCCAAATATTATGTACTATTATAAATACATATATATATTTGATATATATGATATATATGATATCTAAATAATTAAATTCATTTTGTAGATAATGCACTTTTGACAACACATACAACTTGTAATTATAAGAAGTTCATTTTTGACTAAAGTACAAAAAATTGAAAAAACGAATGTTCTTAACTTAAATGATTTTGGTACATTTATAACATGATAATAAGGGACATAAAAGGAACAAAAAACATGAAAAAAGTTATTAAAAAATTATAAATTAACATTAGATTATTATTCAGGAGATTAATGAATGAACATGTCACTTCAGACACGAGGTAAGGGAACATCGTAACCTAATTTCCATTCTTCAGGTTATCTTCTACTTCTTGATTATTTGGTGAAATGAATATGTGTGAATGAAATATTATTGTTTTTCACTTAATATCCCCTTATATTCTTTGTATTTATGTTTTTCACGCATAATTATGTAATTAATTTATCATTAATTTAATTATATGATCTTTGTATGAGACTTCGTCTCAATCTTCATTCATTGAGTTATATTTTGATTTCTACATGACATTCCGTTATAAGGTTCATAAAACACTTTGAATTTTAGTTTCAATCATTGGGAACATTTTTCTACATATTATTTTACTAAACAACAATGTGAATGTTTCTTTTTAACATACATGGTGACTAAGATCTTTCTACCACCATGGGTATTATTTGATATTTGGCTTCCTCTACAAGCCGTAGTGTTTTTAAAAGAAAAATAAATACCATATAATCATTTTATGTATATTGGTATTTAAAATGGTTTGGATAATCGATTGATTAATTCAATTTATTGATATGATATATTGTGATTGAAATGTGAAATTGTTTTCTTTCCTTTATGTTTGTTTTATGTGTTATGAATATGTTACGGTTCAGGAGAATTTTTTATGTATGTGGGTGGTTTTTTAATAAATCTAGGGCAGTTGTGATCGAGATATCTCTCCAATTCATTGGTTAACATGACAGATGAAAAACATTAATGTTTCCTTTAATGGATTTAGAGAATATACTATGATGGATATTCCAAACGAAACTCCCAATGTAGCTGTGAAAACTACAAAATAAGTATGTTACGGATGCCACAAGATACCTTTATGATTTGTAAAAAATAGGTATTATTCATAAATATTATAATTTCATGATTTATATTAAATAGATTATGGTTTCTTTGTAATTATTTACTATATTTTTCATTCTTTATTTTATAAGCCTTACTGAACATTTTATGCTCATCCCATGTTTTTAAAATGTTTTTCACAGGATATAAGGCAGGATAAAGGAACGGAAAAATTAAATAAGATTTATATCAACAATATAATTCTTGTTTTATTTTTAGAGTTTTTATTTTATTAAAAAATAGATACTGAATTGAAATGGCTGGTTTGTATTATCTGAGTTGTAATGCAATAGTTATGGGAAAATCCTCTAAAACTCTAAAACAAAAAATATCATTAATGTGGATTATTAACATAAGTCAGGATTTTGTAATTTTAATTTCTGGGTTCTTATAGTTGGTATCAACGTTCGTTTTAGAAAACATTACAGGGTAGGGTGTTATCTAATCATATGTGACATTACCAGAAGGTTATAATATTAGATAGAGTCATAGTTATTTTAGATAATTAGAATGAGTTTAAGATAACATGAATAATTATATATTAGTGTTTACCCTCCTTGTAATATATTGTTTGATGATTTTAGTAATATAATCAGACTGTGTTTTTTCGTTTTTGTAAATGCAATGATCTAGCAGGAACCAATATAACCATGGATGTGATGAAAACTGTGATGGTTATCTGAATAAGTAACCGAAGGAAATGGGATTTTTAAAGAAAAATCATGCGGTTATTATCAACCAACTATCTGGAGTCATGATTGACCACTTGAACCTGGATCATTTTTATAAGTTCTCATATATGCGTGAAAAGAATCCCAATGGGAGTTCAGTTAATATCCAAATTGGATTTATATTCAAAAACCTATGTGTCATGGATGTGGAAATAAACAACTAGGAAAAGACTTCAATGGGATGGGAAGATGCTATAGATCTGGTAATCAAGGACACAAAGCAAGAACATGCCATGGAAAAAGGAAGCATCTGTTTGACTCTAGGAATAGGGAAAGAAGTTATTTCCGATGGATCAATTGAATGTTATAAATGTGGTTTTCATGGTCATTATACAAATAGATATATTGTGAAGAAGGCTTAGAAATAGGATCCGCATGATTGTAAAAATATATTTTTACCAATTCAGAATTCAATTCCAATTGAAAAAGGAGAAATAGAGAATGCCCAATAAAAGTTGAAGATTATTTCTTAGATCATGGATTTACATTACTGAAATAATATGACATTATGCATGATTTTGTTTGTAGGAAAGAATTATAAAATAATAAGAGGTAAATACATGGATAAATGATCCGAAATAATGATCGATGATTAAGATGTATACCTTTCAGGAATTTAGGATTTATGTTGGATCTATGGATGATGATAAGTTTAAATGTATTAATGAGATGATTACATTGCAATACTATATATAATATTTTTAAACCAAAATTTTGATATGTGAAAATGTTATTCAAGGAATAAATATCTTTTCATTTGTGGATATAGTGATAAAGAGCCATTTGGGTTTCTATGATACTTGAAATTTAAGCAATTAACAGTTATTAACTTTTGTGAGGACAATGCAAGGTATGAGATGTCATTTGGGGTTAAAATATGTTATTGTTATTTTTGAGGAATTTTTCTCATTTGGGGGAATTTTATAAAATTTTATATATTTAATTTTAGACGGTCAACACACAGACCATGTGACAACCCGTAGCGTCGGAAAAAGCTGCAGGAATCTAACCCATAACCAATGTGTGATTGAGATTTATCACCTTCCACTAGACTACGTGAAGTACCTGGTTAGTATGAATAATTATTTTTTGTAAAATTATTTTATAAATCATGAATATGTTGATTTGGGGAACTTATGTTTCATTAAATGGATATCATTTGTATAGGAAAATGATTTAGTGATTATGTGATAAAGGTTATTTTGGAAAATTTCTCCCATTTAAGAGCACTATATTCCAAAGAAAAACATAATTATATGGAATTTTGTTTGTGGAGTAATGGTTGAAATTTTATTTTTGATGAATCTATGTTTTTATTGTAGACATATGGCTATTTGGGTTATTTATGGAAATAATTAACCTATCATATAGAATATCTGATAAGGTTAATTACATTTCAGTATGATACGTTAAAATTAATAAATGTTATTTGCAGATAAATGTTAAGATTATTGTGGATGACTTTGTAAATAAATTTTTCTGGGTTATGGGATTCAATCCTAGTTTGGATTATATTGAATTATTTAGCAGACAATTGTTTATGGAATGTTCTTCATTGAACTTTTTGTATTTTTCATTAAATTTTGGAGTTTAAGAGTAGTATTTCTTTTCATAAAATATTATATTTTTGTGGATTATTTGATCATGTATTAAACATTTTGCTTTTGGATTATGTCTAAATATAGGTTAAATATATATTTCATCTTTTGTGTATTATTTGATTCTCTAAAAGTTGATTCAAGTGCTTCAGGTGGGACCAAGTTATATTGAATACAAATCATTTGGAAAAAATATGTGTTTTGGTAGAAACTTATTAAAGGATTAATCTCTACTTGAAAAATAAGTACACTTCTTTATGTGTTTATTCAATATCATAAATAAATTCTCCAACATTCCGAATGAAAACCGAAAAAAAACATTCTCTTTTCACATTTCTAATAGGGGAATCAAATATAGTTTAACCTATCACATGTTTGTGGTTTTCCTGTTATTAAATTTCTCCTATTCATGTTTTATATTACCCTCTATAAGAACTTGACCTTTATATTCTCCTCCAGATCCAAGTTTTCATACATGGAATCCTTTTATGTGTTATCCTGGGTGAACTTTGTACTTCAATTTATTTCTTTTAAAGTGATAGTTTTATTGAATATTTTTCTGATGTGGGATAGTTGTTGATGTTTCTATGCCCAACATTAAAATTTGGAGTATGCAATTCCCAAAAGAGGAGAATGATATAACTAACCTAGTAAATAAATAATATAACATTTTAATATTTTGTAATATTTTTGAATTACATATTTACTATACATTAAATAGAATTCTATGTTCGATGGTGTATCCGACCCACAACAATTGGATTCTCTAAAACATTATATTACACACAAGGCTCAGTAATACTAGAGAATAATAGAATAATATTATTTTAAATGGTAGTTAATGCATAGGAATTGTATTGGAAGTAATTAACAGAACTACCTACAATTTTATTAAACATGGTTGTTAAATGTTTTTAAATTTTCCAATAAAATTTATTGGGATAAAATGATGAATGAATCCAATTTTAATTATAAATATTCTAATATTTTTAAAAGGGCGTTTTCCACCTTTTGATGGAGAACATCTTTTAAATCTAATTTTTTTACTTTTATTTGTTCCATTTGAAAAATTAAACCTTTTCTTTATATGCAAGACATAAAAATTTATGTTGGGTAAATTTTTTGTAATTTTCAGAACATGTTCGTTTTTAAATAATATTGAAAAATACTACATTTTAATTTCAAATATCCTTTTAGTATTATTTATTTATATTGTTAGAATGTTATTTTTATTGTTTTTAAAGTGTAATTAAATTTTATTTTTACCATTTAATATAATTTTGGTCATTTTAAATAATTTTACATTGAAAGTGAACATAAAAAAGTGTCAATATTTTGATAGTTATTATTTCTTAAAAACACACTTTTTTGTTTTGACAACGAAAATTAATTTTAAATTAATTTCTGCAACTAATGCATTTTGAATTTGGAAAAACGGTTTACTTATTTGAAATTTTTATGACCAAATTGTGTAAATAGAAATCTTTTATTTTTTATATATTATGAACATTTACTTTAGTAAATATTTTATTTACAATGGTTGAAGGGTAAATATGTTAAATAAGGGTGAAAAATAATATTATAATAATATTAAATTACACATAAATTTGTCCTAACCAAATTTTTTGAGATATTTCAAACCACGTTCATCCTTGGGTCGATTTTGGGACCCTATGAAGCCCCATGGGAGTGATAATGACACTTGATATTTATTAATTTTATGTAAAGGCAAAAGTAACATAAACATATATCTTTTAGTAAAACAATTATTATTTGTGGTTATATAACTGATTATTTCGACTATAAATATTCATTTGAAAGGTAAACATATTTCCTACATTATGGTTTTTTATTTATAATTTTAATACTTTAAATAAATAAATTTAATTTTGACACAATGGTGATGCAATAATTGTGTCCTTAATAAAAGATTCAAATAAATTATATTATAAATATTAAACTAAATTTATTTGAAAACATTTTATACCACACAAGAATTTTATGGATAAATCTGAATTTTTATCTTTTAATTGATGATGTGTTTTTTAATAAATTATGATTATATAGATATTTTAACAGTCTAAATATTAATAACTTATAAATTAGCATAAATGAGTTTTTAAAAAAATACTATTTTATTAAATGATAAATTAATAATAAAAATTTATTATTCGTCAAAATGACTCAAATAATGTCATAAGTAATACATTTTGGGTCACTTGGTATTTTTTAGTAAATATATTTACCATATATTTTTAATATATTAGAGGACATGTTAAAATTAAAATAAGTTAACAAAGGGTTAAACAAAAATGATAAGTTTTACAAAATATAAAAAACCTATCCAATTCTTATTAAATAATTTTATTTATACATATATATATGTTATCTTAAAATTAAACAATTTTTTAAACCTTTTGAAATGTGAAATCATTTTATAATAAAATTACTCTTTCCAAAATTCCTATAGAGCCCATCTTCCCTATTATAAAAGGCCACCACCTCTATCCCATTTCACACACCTCTTAAGCCCATTGGCTCATCCAAACACTTCTACATGAAGATCCCAAAATCCCTCCATTACTCTTAGAGTCCTTCCCCAACGAATAATGCAACTCAAGAAATCGTTTTGGTTCAAACCAAAGGGAGTTACCAGATTTAAAGGTAACGTCTTCTCTCAAGTTATTTTATTTTATTTTCTCCCTCCACCCACTATACTATATTTATTAAATTATTTTATAACAACACTAGTATCATCAATATAATAGGATTTTATTATGATGCCTATTTTAACTACAATTTGAAACACCTCCATCTATTGGATACGAACATACTGTTTCAGTGGACGATGAACTACTGCATCACAAAACGATGATTGTTCAATTAACTCTTACTGCCTCTCATTGTGTCCATTATGATGTAATTGTAATTATATGTGATGTATAATATATTTATATTGTCTCTATTATTCTGTATTTTTATTTTATGACATTCCAATATGGTTTCCATTATATGAAAATATGATAATTTCATTTGGGGAAGTGCAGACTATCACCCCCTCAATATGATATGACTCGTTCATGCCATGCATGGAACATAAAAAGGATATAGATAATGAAATTATATACTATATTATACTGAAATTATAATATACCAATGTATCATTATGTTTTCATTATATTATATTTAAAAAAAATGAAAAGCAATATTTAAGCGTATGTACAGCTTACCGTCTCCATGAATGGTGCATTTAATTTTCTATCTCCAAATGATACTCACTATTATAAATACATATATATATTATATTATATATTTTATATTTTATTTCTAAATCATTAATATCATTTTGGTGATAATTTAATAATGATCAAATATAAAACTTGTAATTATAAGAAGTTTATCATTGACTCAAGTACCGAATTTCGACAAAACGACCGTTTTTTACTTAATTGATTTAATAATGTTTCTAATGTTGTAATAAGTGATATAAAAATAAATAATAAACTAGAAAATAATTATTAAGAAATTATAAAATGACTTTAGTTAATTATTCACGAGATTATAGAATGAAAAAGTCATGTCAGACATGATGTAATGGAACATCTTAACCGAATTTATATTCTTTGGGTTAAACTTATACATCTTGATTATGTGGTGCTATGAATATATGAGAATGACCTATTATTGTTTAACCCTTAATATCTATATATATTGGGTGTATTTATTTATTTCACACATAATTATTTGATTATGTTGTCCTTAATTTAATGATATGATCTTTGTAAGGGACTTCATCTCAATCTCTTTTTATTGAGGCATATTTTTATTTCTACAGGACATTATTTTATATAGTGTATGGACCCCTATGAATTTTCATTTCCTTCAAAGGGTATATTTTTATAAGATTCATTTTACTAAATGACAAAGGGAATTTTTTTTAACATACACGCTGACAAATACCTTTCCATCGTCGTGAGCATTACTTGATATATTACTTCCTCTACATGTTGTAGGTCTTTTAAAATGAAAATAAATTCCATATATTCTATTTATATATATTGGTATTGGAAAAGGTTTTGATAATGTAATTATTATTTCATTATCTTGAAATTATATATTGTGTATGAAATGTGGAAATCTAAGCCTTTTTTAGGTTTTATTTTATGTTTTATGAATATGTTATGGTTCACGGGAATTGTTTACATATATAGGTGGTTCCGTGATAAACCTAGGGAAGGTGAGCTAGAGATATCTCCCCAATATATTCGGTAACACGACTTAGGTAAACATTAACTATTCTCCCAATATATTTGTCGAATATATTATGATTGGTATTCCAAACGCATCTCCCTATATAGCTGTGAAAGCTATAAAGTCTGTATGTTATGGATTCCACAAGTTACCCTTATTATTTTTGATTACTATGTGTTATTCATAAATTGTATGATTTCATGTTTTATGTTAAAGAGCGTATGTTTTATATGTAATAATATACTATTGTTTCTTTCTTTATTTTATAACCCTTACTAGAATTTATATGATAATCTCACATTCCTGAAATATTTTTCATAGAATATATAGTAGGATATGTGAAATGAATAATTCCAAATGATTTATATCTAGAAAATAATTATTATTTTTATTTTAAGAGTTTTTATTGTATGAAAACATTGATACTGTGCAGAACGGTCAACTTTGTAATATTTGAGATGTAATGTAGTTTTTATGGCCTAATTCTCTAAAACAATAAACCCAAATAGATCCTCAATGTGAATTTTTAACTTTAGTCAAGATAATATAATGTTTAAGTATATGACCTTAAATCCATGTAAGTTATTAAATAATCTATTAATTCAATAAAGTAATTATCATTCCATAAAACTTTTCATTATAAATGTTATATCATTTATATTCCCATATTGATTCCCTCAATAATTGATTCACCTCACATTGATATCAAATAATCAAATTCTCCAATAAAAAAATATTAATAGAAGTCATGAAAAGGGATAAACCAGATGATAGATACACTTATATCAATAAATATAGATATTTAATTTTCCCTTTTAATAGTCATGAATGATAAAAAAGATCTAGTCTTCAAGAGACAAAATCCACTATGAAAATTCTAAAAAAGAATGTAATATCCCATATATATTACATCAAAAAGAAAAGTTTACCAAAAAACCCTTAATGGAAAAATATTAACATGGAGTTTGATCCAAAGTGGAGAGAACAATCAATTTATAGATAGAAAATATTAATTATGCACACTAAAATATCCCATTATGGTTACACATAACTAATAAAACTACCCCTAGAATATAATTTTTTATTCGATTACTTTAAAAACACATAAACCACTACCACCATTCCTTAGTACCTTCTCCGTGACTGTGATGGATCTGAACAATTGATAGAACACATGCATTGGAAATAGCCTAATGTAGGATTATAATAAATTTTGGTACTACCAAAATCTACACAAATGATTTGGTGAGGGACCAATTGTTTTTATCGATAAGAGGGATTGTTGTGTGCTTCACCTAGGACTACACCCAATCTAGGATGTTTCAACTGTTACCATATCACTTATTGAACTTGATGGTATAACACTACCCCCTCCATGGACATTGTACCAACTGTGTTCCATAAATAACAAAAAAAATTACTTTTCTCTAATAGTAAGCCCAAAACAATCTCTTGATGCATGAACAACCAAGTTATATAAATAATAAATGATCAAGGTTCCAAACATGATTCCATATAAATGTCACTCACAGATCTAAAAATTCTATGATAAAATGTTGTGATAATGATATCCTCAAAACCACAGTCTTTTATGGGACCCTGAGGATGAGCAAAATCGTAGGGCTAACCACTACCACATACAACTCCACCTGAATGAACATAATACATGTGACATGAAAACTAAATAAATTTTTGTGGACCTAATTATGGTTATATATTTGATGAAATAACATTACCAATAAAATGTTTCATGGACATTTATACCACGAAGGCCACTATTAGATTCCAAAAACTAGACCTGAGAGAAGAATCATCATTTAAATTCCATTCATGATAGTTGAATCCCTTTAGTATAAACTTAAAGACAACTGGACTCAAAATTTATGGATAAAGGACAATGTGGTTGTCAACATATTAGTCGAAATATCATCTTACCTCAAATATACGATAACCTGTCTCTCATCCAAATTCATGAGATTCCATGTTGGACTCTCTACAGTTTCTCTCCTCCCTTTGTGAGAAATATATTGATCACATTTCCTTTCTAATATACATACATTTAATTTTGAAACTATAATTGTGTGACAATAAATCTGATCAACATATACAATAGATCATCAAAATTATATTCCCTTGAATCATTGTCTAAAAATTATATGAGGGTAAAATGAAATAGAGACATAAAATCATGTTCATTATCTTTCTTGAAGAGTAACCCGTACTAAATTAATAGTAGACAATCAATGTTTTTCCCTTCCCTTTAGATGATAAGAACTCTAGATGGATAAATTTATGAAAACAATATCCAAATAAACCAACTCGTATTGAACATCACAATAAAACATCCTCTTTTAATGTGATTAAACACACATATAGATAACTATAAATAAATCAAAAATAAAAACATTATAATTAATATAATTAAATATAATTATGACATAATCTATTCAATACAATATCACCAGATCAGATATTCTCCCACAAAATTTTATTAAATTCTATTACAAGAAGCAACGTAGTGCCTAAAAATATTCTTTACCCACCTCTATTAAATTGTTTTATTGATAATATATGTGATCATATTTCATTACCTCCACTTACTAGGCTTCATTATGATGAGGACTATGATCCATTTCTAAAAACAAATGTAAATCCCTAATCTCAAATTTATAGAATTTTAATGATTCTTTTTAATAACAAATTTTCAAATTTTAGTGCCACATTTTTCAATAACAGAAATAAAAAACATAATAAATATCATACTTCTTAGATTTTTACCTAAAAATGGTGACACATCAATCATTCATTCAATTGTCTTAGGGTCCATCTACAGGATCATGGAGCCCCTAAAATTTATTGTCCAAGATTGTCTCTTTGGAATATGTGACAAAGTAAACTCTAGTGAAACACATTACATACAAAAGTATGACATTAATAGATGTTATTAACCCCATGATAAATATTAAACCCTAAAAATATAATAAAAGAATATTGATCTCAATAATGTATATGACACATAAAACCAAGCATAAACAATGAACAAAATATAAACATGCCCATTATAACCAAGCCATTTAATTAGATAGTATGAATATTATTAAACAAATTAATATATATATATATATACATACATAGTTCCTAATAAATACATATTTATTTGAAAATTATTACTGAATAAATACAAATTTTTTTAGTAATGTGTCTTTTCCTTCAATATTAATTTTTATAAAAATAGTATTATTTTAAATTTTCAGTTTTTGATTTATAATAAATTTCAAATAGACTTGAAAATTGTATATTAAAATTTTAATATCCATTTTGAAATCACTATATTAAATTATCTTCTGGAAAACTGTTTCATATTTTTCATAAAAGATTAATTTTATAGTGAATAGTGAATAATAGATATTTTTGAATGATGGTCATTAGATTTCCATAATGTAAGTAATTTAAAAAATATATTATTCATTGAGTTTGATTAAATATTAAATTTAGTATTATTTCCTAACATTTAAAATAATTAACTATATTTTAATCATATTAATACTCAATTATCGTAGAATTTTTATTTTAGACTTATAATTAAATTTTCTGAAATAGTATATTTTGTTCATAATGATCATAGATTTTAATAAAATAAAATAACTATTAGTAAGGAAATATTTTAATAAATATAAATATATATATAAAAAAATTTAAATCCATCTCATAATGAAAACTGGTCGTATATTTATTATAAATATTCTTATGCTTCAAAAATGCATTTCATAAAAACCGATTTTAACACGATTTTAAGCTTATTTTTAAATTAAATTATAAAACTTATATAAATAAAATAATAAAAAATAATTTCCATTTTTTGAAACAGAATAATTGATATAATATAATAATGATAAATAAATTTTTTTCTAAATGATTTATAAAGACTGTAAAATTTATTTATCGTGATTATGGTTATAAGAGGAATGTTCATGTCACATATACTTGTAAAAAATATAGATTTCCTCAAATATATGATTTTTTTGGATAAATTTTATTTCATAATATGAAACATTAGGTACAAATTTCTTATTATGGATATTTTTAATTTTAAATAAAATGATATACTACCTAGAATAAAAAAGTTATTACTATGTTTAAAAATAACATGCTAAGTCTAAGAAAATTGGGTGATGAGGAATAACAAGATCAAAACGTGTTTTCTGGTGGAGTTGTGTCTTAATCATAATATAACATAACTAATTTAATTATCTATTATTATGTAACTTGGTGTGAGACTAAAATCACATTATTGAATTTTTTTGCGTATTTATAAAATTTTCACTCATCCACAATTATAAAAGGGAACTCACTCTCATTAATTTTTCATAATAATAATGAAATCCGGTTCAAACAAAAACTACTGAAATCTATCCCAAAAATCCATATACACAACCTAGATCTTATAGTCATCCAAAAATAAAAACCTAATCATTCATAATATGTAATCCAAAGGAGGTTATTCTACGAGATGTTAATTCTATTCAATTATTTCCTTGATTTTAGTTCATATTCTTCCACCATCAATTATGTCCAAAAAATTACAACATAATAGAACATGTATGTCCCAAATACATCATTTTATTATGTTTATGACAAAGTATGTATCCATTTCTTCCTCCATCAAATGTGAAAAAAAGACATCGCTCAGGTGAACAATGAACTACTACCTCATGATATGATGTAATTTGTTTTCCATCACTAAATTTTATGGATAATAATAAATGTAGAAATAATTAACATATATTATACATATGAAATGATAGTAATTCTATAAAATTAATATATCGTCCACTTTATTAACCCTTCACTCATTAAGGTAATGATATATTCGGTTGCATTTATGTATGACCAACCATCTCTGCGTAGCGATGTGATTAATTTTCCTTTAATAATATTCATAAATGATTATAAAAAGGTAAATAATTTATAAATATTATAATTAAAACATTAATATCACTCTATATATTATGGATACATTAAACCTAACTTATCAAACATTAAAAATTCATTACATGATTAGAATACTTAAAAATTTACAAAAACATATGTCCAAAGAATATATTAGATCAGTGCCTTTAGAAACATTGAAACAAAACACCAATACATAATTAACAGCATTATCTCCATTTATGTTCTCTGTGACTATCACCCCTATTAGAAATATCATATATAATACATATCTTTATAACCTGGGAGAATATAACATAAAAATGGTCAAATCAGATGCTCACAAAGGGTAAACAAAGGATTTATAAAAGCATAAACATGCGAATAAGGGTATAAGAACATGTTCATAACATTATTGGATCATGCCCTACGTATCAAAGTTAATTATAACATAAATATTGGTAGATCATAAGACATGAATCAATAGGTAATCAAAATAATAATCCATGAGATAATTACATATGAATAAGGCATATAATTTTTGTAGAAACATAAACATGTATTATCAGTACTTATAATTCAAGGTTCATTTCCAAAAAATATCGTATCACTTCGTGAAGACTGCACCTACTAGTAAGGACATGCCAACATCCCCAGTCAGATTCATTTCCTTGTAAGGGATCAGTTTTCCCCATCTTCCCATAGTGGATCAAAAATCCCTATCTTCCCATAGTTTGTTGGTTTTCCCCATATACCCATAGTGGACTAGGTTTCACCATAATCCATAGTGGATATAGCCCATAAACTATATTCCCATCATCATGTCGTTATATATAAATTATTACCCAATACATTATATGGACATATATGTCCCACTAATCACATAATTAAGACACACATACTTTTTTGATAAGATCATAAACAATCATATCATAACCCTTGAAATGAAATGGGTTTCATAAACATGTAATCATAGCATAAACTGTGTAAAAAATAGATAGGTTTCATAATCATTTCATCAAATAATAACTCATGAAATGAAGCAGATCTCATAAACATACGACCTTGGAAATAGAAACAGGTGTCATAATCATCATACAATCCAAAAATAAACCATTTATCTAAATAATGCGAATGTAACTTTTTGATCATTTACCTATAGAAGAATGAATAACAAAAAAAATATGTTAACATTGATGTAAAATAATTTTGGAATATATTTTAAAAACATATCCTGATAGAAATATACATTTTAAGGTTTTTAAAATTTGATCATTTTTTAAAACATTGTTCCCTTAAAAATAGATTGATAACATATAATGAGGGATTTTAAAACCAAAAACAAATAAAATAAATTTTCATTGAAATTAAGATTAAAATGTCATTTAAAAAAATTGAAAATAGTTTACAGAATTGTTTTTGAATAAAACAAGTATCCGAAAGAATAATGGAATAAGGCCATATTTCCATAAAAATGTTTACATAATTATCATAAGTACTAATGAGTTGAAAAATAAGACTACAATATTAAAAATTAATGAATAAATAGAGGATAATAATATTTCATGAGTGTTATTGAATGATGTATCATAATATTTATTCAATGAAATCATAATCATAATCAATCTTGATAAATGATGAGATTTTGGAAATAAACACAAACCACATGGTAGCTGTGAATCTGAGAACCCATTTAAGAAAATGTGATTTAATGTAGCTAAAAATATCATGTAAATAATTATATTAATGATACAACATGTTAAAGGGTAGTTTATGCATATTTTATAATAATATAAGTTAATATCATGGCATTTGTCTCAATGGAGGAAATTCGAGACAAAACTAATTTATCAATTTGGTAACTTTTGATGTATAAAACCCATGAATGTGAGATCATTAAAAGGATATGTAAATAAAAACAATAAATATAAAAATAATTTAATATATTAATTTTTAGTATATACACCACACAAAATAAATGAGTGGTTAATAAGGCATAAATCTAACAGAAATAAAAGAGAGACTAGACATCCCCTTACATTATGTATAGGATTTATTCATGCTAATTAAAAAATAAATTATAATAAATGTGTGATTATTAAAAACATAGAAAAACCACATTATTATATCCAATTAAATTTTTTAGTTTAATATTAAATTTTATAAACCATTTATTAACAATTTCATGTTAATATTACTTTTCACGTAATAACTAGATTGTTTTTTGTATATGTTTTGAATTGTTATTATGGATCCTATTACATATACCAAGAGTTAAATATTTATATAATTTAAAACATGATATAAATATAATATAAATTCATTATATAAATATTTATAATAATATATACATTGTAGATATATAAAATGTAATATATCGTTCATGGTGACGGTAAGTCATGCGTACACATGAATGTTGTTTCCATTTAAGTATATTTTGGAATGAATGAATTTAAATGAAATATATATATATATATATATATTATAATTCCATTAGAATTAATATTTCATAATTACCATATAATTTTACTAAACCCTTCTTTAATATGTTCTGTGTAATGTGTGAACGAATCACATCGCTTCGAGGAGGTGGTAGTCCACATGTCCAAAAATAAAGTTATTGTTTTTACAAAAAATTAAAATCATGAAGGAATGTGTTATATAATAGTTCCAAAAACATAAATACATCATAAATATCATATATATAGTATTTAAATATAGTATTCTTCAAAAATATCAACCATGATATGAGGTAAAGGAAAAAATGAACAACATCATTTTGTGTGGCGGTAGTTCCCTGTACACATGAATTGTATGTTCGTCAACCATTATATGGAATTATGTGTATGTATAGATTTACATCATAGAATAAAAAATATTTTTATTTAGGAAATGTAGGTTATTATAAAATAATATAATAATAATAGGTGAGGGGGGATGAAAATAAAACAAAATAGCTTACGAAATGATGTTACCTCTTATTTGGGAAAATCTTTTTGGTGTGTACAAATGGGATTCCCTAAATGGAAGTCATACCAAATTTTTGATTCAAAGATGAACATAGGGATGTTTATAGAATATATGGGATGATTCAGGATGATCCAAATAGCTTGAGATGTGTGAATAAGTGTTAGGGGTGACTGGATTTTTATTGTAGAAGAGGAGTGTAAATCATATAAGTATAAGAAGGTAAATACTATTGAGTGTTCTACCATACATCATGTGCCTCCAATAATTTTAAAAGACCAATATATTATTGGAAGTGGAAGAAATATTTCCATAAATATAATTTGTTACATTTCTCTAAGTCATTATGGGTTTATGTCTACGGTTTAGTCTTTTGTTAAGGTAATTTTTCTCTTAATCACCATAGTTATATTTAATAACTCAAACTAATAGTTTTTGTCAAAAAATATGTTGAAATTATTCTAAATTATATATTATGATAATTTATAAATTTATACTATTTTAAAATATTATAATAACATAATTTGTAGAAATTCATTAAAAATTAATCCCATAGATGTGTCATGGCGGAGGGTTTTTCATGCGTAAATGTTCAAAAGATTGATTTTTTTAATTTCCAATTTCAACATTAAATTAATTAAAAATACATAAATTGTATTAATTTATTTATAATTAATCTCATTAATATTTAAATATAATTTAAAATATAATTTCATTATATAAATTAATTAAACAATAAAAGTTGTTTTTAAATAAATTTTCATCTTTTTCAAAATTCATCCAAAAGTGATGTTTTTTCATAAAAATAATAAAAATTAATCATAAGATAATTTTCAGATATGTAATTCAAAAATTAAATTGATTTTATAAAATTAAATTTTTAAATTTTTTTAAAATTAATTTTATAATTTTTTACAAAAGGATATATAAATAAGATCATTTGAGAAAATAGTATTCTCAAACGTATGAAGTCTTCACAAACAAGTAAATGAACAGCTGTTAATATATTTTATTTATATAAAACCATTTAAAGGTATATTTAAAAAATATTTGTTAATATTAATATTAATATATTTAACATCTATTTTGTGATGTTCTTATTTAATTAATTATAACAACAAAATCTTGTCTTGTAGAAACTTCATGTTTCGTGTAACAGAAGTCATATCAGTGTTGTGTGTATCAAAAACATAACTCATTGTAGAGTAAAAATATATCATATATTAGAATAGTTTAAAACATAATATATCATATAAAATTAATTTATTGAATAAAAATATCATAAAAAATCTTGGTGTTACAAGGGATCTATATCCCATGCACAAGATTAGATCTTTCATGACAAAACATGTCTGAGTAAACTTAGAAGTCAACACCTGAAATAATTATAATAATGAAATATTATTAATGAATGGGTGATAATGTTTTGTAATAAGGAAATATATGATATTTTAAATTTTTTATATGGTTCTGTATTTAGAACCTCACATTGAAAATGCTTGATTTTCATGGTATGCATAACACCCCAGGTTTTTATGGACGATTTTATAGAATGAATTACTTTTTATTAATGTATTTTATTAATATAACACAAAAAATAATTTCAAATGGCATAGAATATGTGATATATTTTACCCAACACATACATGGAATATGTTACAAGAAACACTGATTTGGAATATTTTTCATGTAACACTGACCTGGTGTACGTCACATACAACATTGAGTCTCGATGAATTTTTTATTATTATTATAATTATATAAACAAAATAAATATAAAATTTTAATTATAAATATTTATATGAATAATAATAAATAATTTTAAAACATTCATTAAAAGTTTTTTAATAATGAAAACATATTGGTAACAAATGATTTTATTTTTTGTAAAGTCCTTACATATTTGAAAATATAATTTTCTCAAATGAACTTCATTTATATACTTTTATGGAAATAAATATAATTAATATTATAAATATTTAAAATTTTAGTTTTATAATATAAGCTTAAATTTTTAATTTTTAATTTCTATATTATATTCAAGTGAATTTTTTGGATATATCTAAGAAACATCATTTTTTGATGAATAGTGAAAAATAGTAAATTTTAATTCTAAATTTCTTTTTCATCTAACTTGTTAACAAGGTAAAGATTTATTTTAAATAGGTTTCGAAGATTAATTATAGAATATTTTTTTAAAATTAAATTTATATAGGTAATTATAAATAATTTCACATTAAAATTGGATAAAAAAATTTAAAAATCTTTTGGTCATTATTACTTTAAAAACCCGCAGTGTGGTCCCGTCAGCAGGATTAAATTTATTTTAATTTATGACACTTATGTAATTATTATTTCACGAAATATATTCTATATTTATAATAATAATTATTTATATTTTTTAATAATATCAAATTAATTTTTTTTCATCATTTTAGTCAAAGTAATTAAAATTCATTACAATAATTAAGGTAAAATTAAGCTTATAAAAGGATTAAAAAATAAACATAAGGTCCCAAATGACCTATTCACTTTTACAACACCTATATTTTGTCCATTATTCATACATGAACATTACATTATTGTGTTTTTTAATTTTTTATGACTTATTATATGTGGAAACATGTATACACCTAACTTGTTTTCAAAAATTCAAAGTGAGTCCTTTCACTTTGCTAAAAAAGGACACCCATTATCCCCATTCCTCACACCACTAAAACCACTTAGGTTTGGTCTATATATTCCCAATAAACTTTCCAATATTCCTAAATTCCTCATTTAAGCCTACCTTTGGTAATAAATCCATCCAATGAAACCTTTTGGCACAAACAAAAAGGAGTTCACTGATTAAGAGTTAATGCCTTATCTAAAGCTCCGTTTTTTATTTTATTTGTATAACAATAAACAGTATGTATAACAATATTATTAATAAAAGTATCACCAATATACATATATTCTTTAATTCAATGATTTCTACCTACACAAACACAAACCAGTATTTAGTGGGAAACATACATACTATTTATGTGTACGGTGAACTATATACTCACAAAACAATGATTGTTCAATTTTACTTTACAGCCACTCATACAACGAATTATGATGGAAACTATATTTATATAAAATATTTATAATATTTATAACGAAATAAATCTTATATAATTCTTTTTTTCAATTAAAATATTTATACATTATTTTTTGTATAAAAAATATAAATTCATTTGGGGAATTGTGGACTATCGCCCCCTCAAAGCAATGTCGTTCATTCACACACTACATTGTATATATTAAGTATGGGTTTATTAATATAGTATTATATATATGATATGATTATTCTACATGAGTAATTATATATATATATACATATATGTAACTTACACTCTTTCTTTTAATACGACAATAAAAATGGTAACAATGTTCATCCGCACATACGAATTACCATTTCTACGAATAATGTATTCCCTTTCTTACATATATATTATATATATTATTATAATAAAAAAATAATAAATATACATGATATTTATATCACACTTTAAATTTTGGAATCATGATATGCAGATAAGGACAAAAGATATATCAAATTAAGTCGCATGCGATGAATAAAGCGGATATTACCCAAAGTGGAACATTGACATTAGATTATTAAAAATCACGTCGTATGAAATCATAATAAAATAATTTATGTCATAATATATATAAATATTGTTCTGTAAAATATATATAATTAAATTCCATTTATTATACACGATTCTTGTATGAGTATGAAAAAAGTCAAGACACGTGGCAAGGGGATTTCTAGTCTCACTTAAATTTCTATGAGATTTACACCTTATTCACTACTCATCTATATTTTATAGTGATTATACATCCCATGAATAAATTTTATGATTTTTAACCCTAATTTTAATTGAATTTTCATTTCCATTTAATTATCTCTCTCTTCCATGGGGATTATGTTTCAAGAGTTACCAAATCGGTAAAGTAGTATTGTCTCATTTTTCCATCATGGAGACACATTACTTTAACTTCAAGAATAATGTTTTCTACAATGTTTAAAATGATTTTGATTTTTGCTCATTTTCAAGTAAAAATTAATTTAAAATGGGGATATATTTTTTTTAAAGTCATCCTTTATATGTTTTTAATGTACATTCAAAATAATGGTTTTTTAAAAATGTTTTCATGCTGCTTTTTTTCTTAAAAATTGTTTTTGAAGGGTTTTGTGTTTTAAAGAAACATTATTCAAAGAATAAAGGATACATACCTCAAGAAATGTTTTCAAAATAATATTCCATGTTATTTACCATGTAATATAATATATGTTTATGTTACATAAGCTCTTCTTGAAAAATATCCAATGCATTAATTAATTTTATTTATTGAATGGTTTAAGTTTTAATTGAATGATGCTTATGAAACTAGTTTCTCTTCCACATGATATATTAATTTGAAAACCACGTGTTATTATTGGTTATTATTTGAGGAAATGATTATTAAATATATATATTTTCCATAGTTTATGATGTGATGAAATTTTAATAACCCCTATTTCATTTCATTGGTTATGATTTGACTGGGGATAGTAGTACATCCCGCCTAGTGGGTGTAATATCCATGAATATAAAAGATTGGGAAACTCGATCCAATATGAGAAGATGGGGAAACCTAATCACTTATATGAAAATTAGTGTGACTGGGGATAGTGGTTCATCCCCTCTAGTATGTGTCGTTCCCATAAACTTCAATGATAAGTTCATGCTATGCATCTTGAGTTGTAGGGAACTATATCCCTTGTTTACTTATGCCTCAATTTCATGTATTATTCCTATGATATTATATTATGTATTATGTTTTTTATTTCATTAGGATTAATTTATTATGAACTTACAAGTTTTATTAAATGAATAATGATTTTGATCTTCGGATTTTCATGGAATGATCTAAAAATATTATAACCATTATTTTACCCACATGGTCATGTTTATTCATACATGTATCCCTTTTTACCCTTATTTAGCATCCAATATCACCAATATTTATGTTTCATTCCCTAGGTTATGAATATAAGTTTCATGTTTGAGGATTCTAATAAGGGTTCTAGTCTGGGAGAACCTACGGGGAGATAATATAGATCACTTATGTACCCGTGTTTGTGATTCCAAGTTTCAAAAGGCAATATACTATTATCGTTTTTAAGAAGTTGTTTTTATAATGTTTTATATATTATGAAATGGTTATGTAATGATAATGTTTGTAACGTTTGGGTCACTATAGTTGGTATAAGATAATAGGTTTAGTTTCCCAATGGAAACTAGGATGAGAAATACTTTTGCAAGAACTCTAAGGACACGCCTAAAAATATGATAAAGTATATGGAAACGTATAGGAAAATTTCAGGGAAATATGTTAAAGGATAGAGTTAGTTGTTTCATAGAAATATATCCTTGTCTATAGCTACAAGTGGATTTGGAAATGGAAAATATATTCCTAGGGGTAACAACTTCAAAAGTATGTTCTGATCCTGACTTAGGGTAATATGGTACATAAAAAAGACCTAACTGAACACCAGGTTTCACACACAAACTCTTAATGAACCATCATGAAGTATTTAAATAGATATTGGCTATGATAAACAGAGGATAAACCTAAGGATATATATATTATGAATGGTTTCATAATTTATACATCATATATGTTACTTCTCATTAATATGTGGTTCCTCTTTATGATAAATATATCATACTATATGATTTTGGTTTTATTCAATGGTGGGAACCAGAAGGAACCTTTTTAATTTTGATTTTGATGGATAGTTGAATGATTGTCCTATTTAGCCAAATGATGTTTTATATGGAATGAAAATCCTCATTTCTATTCCCACATAGCTTTTTCATGTTATGAATCATGGTGGACATCCTAATGAGAAAAATATGGAACAACATTTTTTTGATTATTTAATAAGGAATTTTCAACATTCTTTCAGTGGGTATTTTGATCTACCTATTTTTGAACACTATATCAATACCACTAATATTATATTCTCCATTAACCAATGTTCATATCGTGAGAAAATCATTCTATTTTTTATTAGTTATAAGGCGATGTAGATGAGTGTAGAAAAATATTCAGAATGTGAGGAATCAAGATGAAGTTGAATCCATGGATTAGGACGAGTTTAAGATACTATTCTTCAATAACTATTTACCTCATGTTCTTTTTATGAATATGTAAAATTATATCCTTGATATGAAGTAAAAGGATAATTAATATGTTGGTACCTAAGATTCTAATTTCACTGGACTTTTAAAGAATTAAAATTGAATTATTATGCAACCTTAAAGAAATTATTGTACGATATTTAGTGGCATAAAACCAATTATCAGAAGGCCATTTTCTATAAGGAAAAATAGTATCTATACATATAATTTTTTGTGAATCAAAATTTAAAATAATGTTCGTATTTATTTATTTATTACATGGTTTTAATATGAAAATGAAGATTGAGTTCAATGGAAAATCTAGAAACCATGAAGAGAAGAAGATAAACCATTATATATACTCTAAGTGAGAAAAATTCATTGAGAGAATTGTCTTATAGGTTCTAATAATGGTTATATGTGTGGGAGGAAAATCCATACAGTATTTTATTATCACGTTGATGGGAAGAAGTAGGATAATGATGAAAATTGTAGAAAATATACTTAGAATGCACCTCCTACATTATATTTATTGAAGTGTAATGGGAATGATAATTATGATAACCATTTTCCAAACCTAGGGGCTAGTGATTATAATCATCATTATCAACATATTAATTTGAGGGATAAGAGGAATTATCATTGAATAACAATTTTTGATGTAGGTTGCGATAATGACATGGTAAAAGGTACACTTACCTTCCAATCAAGAACATCTAATGTCTTGTTTGATTCTAGATCTTCCCACTCATTCAAATCTAAATAAATTTATGAGGTAGTTAAGAATTCATAAAAATGATTAGATGTGGAATTATTAGAGAAAACCCAAAATTGTATGATTATTTTATCCCAAGTATATGATTCCTCTCTAGTTAATGTTTCTGGGAATATGCTTACTCTAAAACCGGTCAGTCTTACTTTGGTTGAATTTGAGGTAATCTTATGAATGGATATTATTTATTTAAATAAATCCCAAATAAATTATCTATAAATGAATGTTAATTTTCATATTTCAATCCCTCCTATGATAATACATAAATAAGATGATATTTATAAAATTTTTATGGAAATTAGATTCAGTGAATGGGTCTTAATTCCCATTCATAAGGAATGTTTATCTCAAATGATTTAGGATAAAATCAACATTTCTAATATTAATATTGTTCTGGAATTCTATGATGACTTTGTAGAATAGTTTTTTATCCTTCCACAAAAAAATAATTTGATTTCTAAAAAGAATACATACCTGGTTCAACACCAGTTTTAAAGGCTCCTTATATAATGGCCTTGATTGTGTTATAGGAATCAAAGAAGAAACTCATATAAATCCATGATAAGGGATTCATTCAACCATGTTTGTCACCTTGGGTTCCACCTATTCAATTTGTGAAAAAATATGGATAAATTTGAATCTTTATCGATTATCGATATTTAAACAAGATCACAATCAAGATCAAGTATCATATTGCCAATAATGATGACTTGTTTGATCAACTATGTTGAGATCAATAATTTTCCAGGATAGAATTTAATTATTGATATAGTAAAATGAGGGACAAGAACATATATATACCCATGATGGAATTCTATACAAGGTTTGTACACTATGAATATATAGTGATTCCTATTGGTCTTACTAATTCCCTTACTATCATTATGGATCTGATGAATATAGTCTTTGGATAATAACCTGACTAGTTTGTGGTAGTATTTGTATATGATATTCTTACATATTAAATGTGAGAGTAATATCATGGAGATATCTTGTGTGTTGTACTAATGAAGCTAAAAAAGGATAAATTATATAATAATTTTACAATGTGTGAATTTTGGAATTAAATGGTTTCATTTTTGTGTCACATAATCTCATGAGATGGTATAGTAGTAGATCAATAAAAGATATAGGATATTAAATTTTTTACTATACCAATCACTGTGACTGAGATCCATAGTTTTCAGGGTTTATCTGGATATTATCAATGGTTTATGGGTAATTTTTCATTGATATCTAATCCTCTCAAAAATATAACACATATGGTTGTAAAGTTCCTCTCGACAAATGAATGTGAGGAAACATTTGAAGAATTAAAGAGAATGTCAATCAATATAGTAGTTCCTACATTACCGTATAGTGGAGAAGGATTTTTATTATATATCAATACATCCTTGAAGATATAAGGATATTTTCTTATGAATAACTATGTGGTTATAGACTATACCTCACCACCATTGATGACTCGTGAGAAAAATTACCCAACTCGTGATTTGGAGTTAGTTGCAATAATTTGTTTCATTAAAGTTATCGAGGAATTATCTATATTCATAATACTGTGATATATATACCATTCATAAAATAATAATATATATATTCCCATTTAAGGAGTTGGAAATTCACTTGAGAAGATGGATATAGTTGATAAAGTATTATGAATACTCAATAAATTAACACCCTAGAAAAGAAAACAATGATGATGATGCTTGGATTCAGAATGATCATTATAGATTATCCATGATGAGGATCACAAAAGATCAAATATTTTAGGATTTTCATAGGATAGAATATGAAAAACTAATGTAAGGAGAAAATATTGACTTTTTCAAAACAAATCAACCCTCTATCCATGTGATGATTAAGGTGGTGTAAAAGGAATATGTAGGGATGTAAAAGAATGTTAGAATTGTTCCTGAGATTAATCTTGATTAGTATGGAATGATAATGTTTATGAAACATGTCTGTGTTCCTTCTATACAATATTTGACGAAGGATATATTAGACGAAACTCATAGTTATTCATTATATATCCATCATTAAAGTACGAAGTTGTATATGGATTTGAATGAATAAATCTGGTGGGATGGAATGAAGAGGGATATCAAATAGTTTTAAACATGGTATTTAGTATGTTTGCATGTTAAAGTTAGAAGATAGAACTCTAAGGGGATGTTTCATCCTTGCCAATATCAGAATTTATATGGGAGAGCATCAATATTGATTTTACAATTGTACAACCACAAATATATTAAGGGTTTAATGTTATGTGGGTGGTAGTAGATCGCCTTACTAAGTCGTCACACTTCAATTATATTGTAGAATACCGATTTCTAGATCGTCTTTCCATGATATAAATTAAATAATTGGTAATGTTTCATGGATTTGCACAATAAATTTTATCACATTTAGATCTAAGGTTCACGTCAATTTATGGAGAGGTCGTTATCAATCCCTTGACACAGAATTTAGTTTCAGTTTTAGTTATCATCTTCAATTATACGGTCTGATTAAAATAAATATTCTCACCTTTGAGGACATGTTGAGATCTAGTTCGTAGGATTTCAATGGTTTTTGGGATCAAAACCATCTTCTGGTTGAGTTTTCCGACAATAGTATATTTCACTCAATCATTCAGATGAAACCTTATGAAGCCCTCTATTGGATGAAATGTTGAGATCCAACCTTATGGGATAATTTTAGAGAAATAAATCTATTGGGGAATGAGATTGTTGATGAAATGGTTTAAAAGTTTAAAAACATTTAGTAGCATATCAAGACAGTTCAATGTCAGCAGAAAATTGATCAATAAATATATTAGGAATGTGATGGACTTAAATTGAAGATTGGGTCCATGAATTATAAATCCCTTTCACGAATGAATAGTATCGTGAGGTTAGTCTATAAGATATAATTAAATGTGTTCCCAATATATACCTACCCATAAAAAAAATATTTCTTGGAAACAGGTCTTGAAAACATAGGTATCATAATGTATGAGATCATGATGTCCAATATTAATAACTTCCTTCACTGAGAATTATGTTGGACTATCCATGAGATTATTGTTGTGATATTTTCTATGGATGATATCTTTTCTAATGTTATTAATTTAATAGAATATGTATCCACTTATTTTTTATTACATATTTGTTTTTTGTCTTATATAATTATGATAGTCATGTTATTTTTTAAATAGAATGTGTGCTCAATTATATACAATTACATATTTGTTATGACTTATCAAATAAATATAGTCATGTAATGAACTAAATGGAATGTGTGTTCTATTATTTACCAGGATATATTGTTTATACCTTATCTAATCATGATATTCATTTTATGGATTAAATAGAATGCTTTTTCAGTTATTTATTATACCGTCTTGATTATTACTTGTTGATTAATGATGGATTCCAATGTAAATAAAAAATACATAGCAACTGAGATCACCCTTATATGGTTTCCTTTAAACATGATAAAAAAATGAATCATTAAATGAGTTCAATAATGAATGATATTTAGTTTCAATATATTTTAAGTTATGTTATATAATTTAGACTCATGTATGTATCTAGATTACAAATACTTTTATACTATTGTGTCTTTCGGGGTAAAAATTATTAAATTTTGTGGAATTATACTATGGTAATTTCTTACATTGGGAAATTGGGGTTAGATTCATTAAAATAAAACCAATCTCATAATAAAAACTTTTTATATAAATATATCATCAACCCATCCCTCCAAATGTACCACTATTATGTCTATAATTTTTTGAAATGATATTTACCATCTTTTTATTTTATATGAATGGATCTGGGTTGCTGATAAACATCAATGGTGTAAAACTATTGTATATGGGATGTGTTTCACTAAATAATATTTATAGAGGATTTAGTGATATTAAATCAAACACGTATTAACTATAGTAGATAATATTAAAAAAACGGAAACCAAACTATCCACAAAATTCATATAAATGTTAAATAAATACATATAATAATCCCTTGTGTGTTCCAAAAGTTAAACCCTATCGATGAAACATGATTAAATATCCAACACATAATCTAGTAGTTTCAAATTAAATTCAAAAATTCCCCGATGAAACCTGAAACAAAGTTAATATATTTATGTGGGTTGAGCATGACATGCATATTCAGTATGATCATCGAAACAACAAATTATTAAAATATTATAAGATCATACTAAAATACAAGTGAATAAAAAATAATACCATTATGAACCTAATCATTCCATATATAAATTCCATCAAAACCATGGAATACTAACCAAAAAACAAAACAACGTAAAATAATATATCATCCAAAGGAATATTATCCAAGGAATCCTATAAAAACATCCCAAATGATTTAACACCATAATTCACTAACTATAAATGGTTTGTGCTCTTATTCATTGCATAATAGCACATCTTATATTAATTCATCTATGAATTGGGTTTACAAGCATCCCTACCTACCCAACACTCACAAGATATATCATATCATTAATGAATCATTCAATATATACCTCATAACTATATCAAAATAATAGGGTAGTATGGAATCATTAATGAAAATGTAATTAACCAAATTAATTCCCCCTATAATACAAGACCCCTAGCACATATCACATCCTCTTCATCACCAAGAATCTAAAACACTAGACATAATCATCACTTTGAATATCTACCTCTAGTCAACATCTACACTAGGAATCTCTAAAAAACCATATCAATAACCACAGATGATGAAATGATAGGGGAAAAGTGGTATCCAACCTTTTATTTTTCTAAAAACATCATTGATGGAGAAAAACACTAAAACCCCAAAATTTGTGTTTTGGTAAGGATAAATACCATATATGGTGTATAAATAAATTACATGAAAGTAAAAGGTAGAGAGAGATATCACAAAAAACCAATCCCAAGTGTATACATTAAAAACTAGAATCACATTCCATATATTATCCAAAACGCAACATGACACATGAATCCACTAATTCCAATACTAATTCAACACAACACCTAAAAAATCCACACATTATCCCGAATTATTCGTTAAATTAATGGTTAACAAATTATAGGATTACTATTAGTAAAAAAAGTACCACTTATAATTAAATTAATTTCACAATTAACAATATTTATTCATTAATAACACATTTCATTAGTCGAATAATCACACAATGATTCTATCCCTCACAAACATTGCATCCTTCCATTACAATTTAAGTTTCATAATTAAAACTGTATTCCATGACTACAAAATATTCCATAAAAACTCAATCAAAACTACCTCATCACATTCCAAACATCTCACATCCATTACCATTAATCAAGAAACACTACTCAACATGTTGTATACACATTACATGAATAGGTCAACCCATATAAGTATTTTTCTCAACACGGTTCACATATAAGCCACCAATTCAAAAAAATATAATAAAACTTGAACAATATATTACAACTACTGCATTTACTACAAAATCACCATTAAAGGGTATTTCAATAGATTACATCAACTCTTAATGGTGAATTTTATCACCAATCTTAATATCCAATGTAGACATAATCATTATCCATTCAAAAAATCATTAAATTTTATATTTTATTTGGTAAATAACAAGTTACATCCAGGTAAAAATATCATAATTACCACATCAAATATAATTATCCTTTATTCTATTATATTTATTAAATGATGAAAGTAAGTTAAAACAAATTACAAATAACACACACAAAATTAATTTCCTGCAATACAAAAATAAAATAAATATTCAATTTAATATTATTACATGTATTATTATGTTTATTAGTAATATACATTTAATGATATATAAAAGAATATAATTTCCATAGATGAACATAATATAAGAATAGAGAGAGTATTACCTACATCATCTAGAAGTGTAATGTTCTATGGGTATAGAAGAATGATTGTGAATCATCCAACTTAAAAAAACTAGTGGAACCTATGAAAAATATGGTATTATCAATTATTTAAAAATTCCCTCTCTAAAACACATGATCCCCTACAAATAAAACATCATGATGGAATTCAAACAAAGGTAGTGATTTATATAAGTTATGGATGGGTACCACGATTGGAAACACATCGATCTAGATGAACTAAAATTTTTAAATGCTATGGATGTGATTCTAAAGGGTTATCATAATTCAATGGAATAAATATATATAAAGGGAAGAATAAAAAAGGAGTGATGATGTACACATTTTATAAAGGATTATTTGAATTATATGACAACATTGTGTGGTGAGAGAAATGATTATAGTATGTCTTGTTAAAGTGAAAATATAAAAAAAACATTTGAACCCCCATTATTTATGAAATTTAAAAATATATTAGAACAATATTAACCACCACCATGTTCCAAACCATTTCATTTTCTAAAGAGTTTCTAACCGAAGACACCCTCCATGACCAACCACCACAGTGTAGTGATTTTCTTCTGTTTATATTCACTTCACTAAGTGAAATACTATAGTATGGTGATCACCAAACTACAATTTTCTCATTATAATACCATATAACAATCAATACAACCATTACAAGAACCCCAAGGTGTTTTCTATATTATTATTTCTAACAGGTAGACATACCACGTTACAAGGCCACTAAAATAACTGGCCATGATATTTCTCTTACAATAGTGTGTCCCAATGTCAATTGAAAAACTTCATCCCCAACCACCTAACTCCTAAGGCAAAAAAGTCTTCCCCTATCACAATCCTCCAATAGAACATCAAAATGTCTAGAAAACATCCCACAAACCTAGTTTGGTGATTAATAAATTTAAAAAACACTCCTCTATCCTCTAAAAAAGCACTAAAATATTTATTTTTACAAATAAGAAAAAAAATAAACATAATGGGATGATATAATATATATAGACCTTCACATCAAGGTATTAATATTTTCACCTAAGACGTAGTATATGGTTTATAAATATTCAATGCCACGAAGATAGTTTTTTATAATTGAAATTTATATTCCCTAAAATCATAGAGACAATATCTTATTAAAATAATTTAACCTAAAAGACAACATTATTTTATACCATGATGGTGATAATAATAAAATTTCAGAATTTTTTTTATTTATTTTGTTACACATTTTATGGAAATGTGAGTAAAATTTTAACGATATTCACTAATTCTAAAATTATCTCATATGTAGGTTACTAAATCCACCCTCCATTAAAATTTTTCATCATTAAAAATTTTACATAAAGAGTATCTAATGATGATATTTAGGAAAACAATTGTAAGTAAAATCAATAATTTCACATATTGATCTTATTCCTCATGTTCACATTTTAAAAAAACTCAACAGAAAACCATAAATTGAATATATAATAAATGTCATCAAACTCATATGGATACTAACTAAAACACTAATATTATGATATCATTTTTATTTGGTAGTAACTTCTCATCAGAGGTACAAATTTTCATTACATAGTTTTCTAAAAACATCCACACCCATTAGTATTTTAATCAATGGAATGTCTAAATAATTAGGGAATCGTGCAACCAAAATCAATTAACAAATATTTGAGTGTCCTATTTTTAAAACACCATATATAATCATGTTCATACCCACTTATAAATTTATTAAATATGATAATCCCATCTGAAATATTAATTTTCATAAAAATTCTTATAAGATGAACTTATAGGCATTACACTAACTCCAAATGAGATATATTGTTGCATTTTCTTATAGTTTTTCATTATGATTCTAATTTATCATTCATCAAGGAATATAAACAAATATTAATTTATTATGAAATTAATTAAACCTGGCCTTTCTTGGAAAACCATTATATATTCAATAGAATAAATTTATTATCATCATCAATATATACAGAAAAGAACATATCCATTTCTGAATGAAACATGGTTTTCCAATTATTGATCCTTTATGAATGATATGAAAAACACATAATTAAAGGACACTAAAATCATAAACCTAACCAAATACATATCACACCTAATAACCAACTCATTCCATGATAATTTGAGCATGAAACTTGACATAATTTATGGACCTTATATATCATCTCAGTATCCCTAAACAAAAACACCAAACATTAATAGTCTAACACTGAAACTATTAGGAAATAATTATAACTACATTTATAAAAGAACATATAATTATATGTTTAATGGAATGTTATTAACTCAGATACATTTCTAGGATAATTTAAAAAAACAGTTTTAGGGAAATATGAAAATTATTTCATAACAATGTGAACACTTCAACATAGTTTACATGTTTTCAAATAATATGCTTTTATGTTTACACATATATTCCATTCATGGACGTTTCACTTTATTTAATATGTGTAACCATTGATCTTTTTATAGGTCCTACACCTCCTTAAGACATATGAAAGATATATTAAAAAAGTGATTAGAAAAATAATTGAAACAACTATATATAAGTTATAGGAAATTTCATAATTTCATAAAAAACAAAAAAACTCTAAAATGATGTAGTAATTTTAAGAAAATAAAATCTTTTCTAAAATAATTATTTACTAACTCATTAAATAAAAAATATTTCAAATTTTATTTCCCCAAATCCTGGAGCCAATGCATTAATTCTTATTATTGGCATGACTATAAGAAATAAATCTTTAATGACAGATTAGTTTAGCAGTTTTGGAATACCAGATTACAATAATGATACCAAAAATACATTTGGGATGATAGAAAATACAACATGATACAAAATAAACATAAATAAATCTCCAAATTGAATAATTATTCAAGGTTCTCCTCTTCATAACCTTGTGAAAGGAAACATAATACAGGTGAGCTCAATTGAAAAATAAGGGTTGCATATAGTAGAATCATGTATTAATAATTTAAGATTCACAATAAATTGGAAATGACTAATATAAAATGTTGAATAAATGGAAACACTATACATATATAAGCTGCGAATATTAATTGGGTTCACAAAACCCTCTATGTCTCAATAATTTTGAAAATGAGACAAATTCTCTTACCACATTGTTATCAATCAAATCGTATGAAAAAAAAATTAATAATCACCAAATTAATCACATAATACCATTACAATAAAGGGAATGTTTATATTATATATAATATGGAAGAACACATACAACATATACAATAATCAAGTGTAGAACAATGGAACTATCACAAAATTAAAATTGAGATGAGAAACCCCTTACCTTATGCCTGAATGTGTTCTCTGGATCATCTTAATGACCTGAATAATAAAATTTATATTAATTAAATAATAATTACAGAACCTACTCTATATTTCTTGATTTATCATAAATGTATTATATTCATTCATGGACTTGTTTATGGGTTTAAGAGGTTCAATTTTATTTTTTTGGAAGCATTTTCTTTCATGGTTTTCATGACCAATTTTCTTATATATGATTTTGGAAGATTATGTAAAATCAAAATTAAAATCCAGAATGAAGTTATGTGTTATTACTGATCATATAAAAGGTTAATTGATTATATAAATTATTTGTTTATTTTAGGAGAGGATGAATAATTATACAAAATTTTAATGATAAACTCATGGATTATTTTTATTGTTTTGTTATCGCCATGAACTCATTTTTTTAATAAAATACCATGTGTAAAAAAGGATTCCAAGGAATTAAATACAATATATTACATATATTGTTTTCTTTTTCAACCATATAAATTGTTTCCTGATAATAATTTACAATGGTAATATAAATTGAGAACTTGTCATCCTTGAATATGATATAATTAACACATATCTGATTGTTGTTTCATTATTAGTATAAAAGGAGGGGGGAAAGAGAGATGATGATGAAATATTACATGATAATACTAAAATTCCAGTTATTGTATGGTTCTAAAATTATCATATCTTTTATATGAGTGGAGGTGAGGAGAGATACACAAAATAATGCAGAGATGTTTGAGGAAAATTGATTATTTGTTCACCTCTTGAGTACCCCTCCTTGAGAATTTCCTTAAGTACTTTTTTTTGGAATTTTAGTGAGACCATAAGGTCTTGAAAATGGGGGGAGGCTAAGAAATTTTATTTTTTATAAGATAAGAATAGATCAAATCTTGATAGGTTTTATATGAATAGAGGTTGAGGGGTGGATTATATAGTGGAGGGGAGGAGAGTTTTCCAAATATTTAAATTATTAATATATTATATTTCACTAAGATAAAACTAGTGATGATTACTAGAGTAAAAATATTAATAAGGGAATCTTAGTTCGGACAATGTGTTATTACCTCAGTAGTACATCATCCATGACTCAGAAATTCATGTATTTAACATTTATCATAATTTATCTTATTTTACTATTCACTAAAAATTCATGTAATTCAAAAAAATCCAAAAAAATCCCCATACTATTTATCGACATTTATTATTAAAAAAGGGATTCCAACTTTTAAAAATTATTTATAAATACGATACATTTAATTTTTAACAAAAATCATCATTCAATATAAAATTTCCAGCACTTAAAATATTCATCTTCATTTTTAATGTACCTAAATTTTATTTACACATTCATGGGTAAGGTTACAATTTTTTTGGGTCATATTTTTATTCATAAGGGTAGTATACTATTCATAATGTTATATTACAACTGATCAGTGTATGTTACTATTCACTTATGAAATTAACTTGATTCAATAAGACATCAAATGTCACCCTAATCTCAACTGTGAATATTTTTGTTTTTTTGAAATTCAAAACATACAAGTGGAAAATTTAAGGTTAAAGGATAGGTTATGAATTTATCCTATAAATAATCAAGTGTTATTTCATAGATACTCATTTATTCATGCAATATATCCTATCTAATTAATTGAATGTATTTAAGATGAAAAAACCATAAGTTTTTAGGGTGTTATATTCTTTCCACCATCAGATGTTCTGTCCTAGAAATTTTATCATGTATAAAGACATCTAAAAATATATGTGTGGTTATACTTCATAATATCATCAGGTTCCAAGATTACTTCCTACATTTAATGGTTTCTCCAAAGAACCTTTACAAGTTGAGTTGTCTAATTTCTCAATAATTGCTCCCTTGGGTTAAAAATCTTGATAAGCTATTCAAATTATGGAAAATCAGGTTCTTGATCTATTTCATTATAGGTGAGTAGATTAAATGGGTTTGGAATGTATTTATTTAACAACTAAACATGTAATAAAATATGAACATTGGATAGACTTGGTGGCAATTATAAATGGTAAACTATAGATCTAATTCTTTCTAGAATTTCAATGATTCTGATATACCCGGAGATCAGTTTTACTTTCTTTCTGAATCTTAATACACCCTTCCAAATATAAAAATTTAGAATGACATCATCACCTACTTCAAATTCCAAGGCTCCATTCATATTCATTCTTTAATGGTTTAGGTTTTTATAGAACGATGCTCAGGACACCCCTTTCTCTTACATGGGTTATATGCTTTTGAATACTACTTATTATCATGGGATATTATTTGATGAAATGATTATGAAACCATCTCTTTTCCATATTTTATGATGTCATTAAATGTTAATGATACCCATTTCTTTCCGGGGAGGTGATTTGATGTTTATGGAACCCATCGCTTTTTATGGTTCATGATATGATGAGAGTATTATAATCACGTGGGACATGTATGAATGATTTTTTATGATATTGTTGGTACATATATCTCCCTAAAATTCATTAGCTAAATATTTATATCAAATAATATAATTATGGGATTAAATTTGATGGGCTTGATATACTATGGGAAGATAAATAAACCTAAACCCCTATAAAGAATGGATTGTGATTGGTGATGGTGGTGTGTCTTCCAAAAAGGTATAGTCACTATGAAGATAGAAGATGGGGAAAAGCAATCCTATATTGGAATATTGGGAATACAAGTCCATTATAAATAAACAATTTCAACTAGGGATGGTGGTGTATCTAGCCCAGTAGTTGTAATTCCCAAAAATTTCCATGATAAGTTCTAAAAATGTATCATGAATTATATGGAATGACATCGCTTCTTTATATATTCCAAAATGTCATGTCTTATTCAGATAATATTCTTTCATGGATTATGTTGTTTATTTTTTTGGGATTCATGACTTATGAATTTCCATTTTGTTTTCATGATTAATGTTTCTAATATTATGATTATAAGGATATTATATACTAATGTTATGGTCAAATTCTCTTACCCATATGATCATGTTCATTCTTACATTTCTCCCTTTTTTACCCTTACTGATATTATGATATCACCCCTTTTTGTGTTTCATTCCCTAGGTTATGATGATATGAATTATGTTTGTTATATATAAGAAGGGTGTCTGTTATGGATAACCTAGTGGGAGATAATATAGCTCACATTTATACCAGTGCTTATGATTACATGTTTCAAAAGGCACTAGACTTGTCTGGTATTTCAAATCCCATTTGTATAATGTATTATGTAGTCCCCAAAAGTTGTGTACTGTTAATTTATAAAATTAGTGGTTAACTGTAGTAATGTATTATTTCTCTATAACCCCTCATTGAGGATTATTTTAATTTTATTCTAATAAATTTAATTATATGGTGTATATACTAAAAAATTAACATAAAATATCATGAATCCACAAAACCTCAATGAATTTTAATTTTTACTTTTAATTATTTCATTCAATGGTTTTTACTTATAAGATACCATTTTTTAAAGAATTTCAAAACTCGATTTCAATTCCATGTTTTAGATTAGATCTTAAAAGTCATTGATATTCTAATATTATTTTTTAATTTTACTTGTATTATTTTATCATTTATTTCCAAATTTTATATTTATTTACATTGTATAAACAAAATAAATTCATTGAATAACCCTCACCTAAATGTTAAGATCAAATTAAGGGATTTTGTTTCAAGTTCAATTATTTAAATAATGATGTAATTTTATGATCCTCAATTCACTTATATGGTTTATATAATACCAATTTTACTTTTTTATATCATTAATGGTTCACACATTATTTTATTTTGTGTTTAAATTTAAATTATATCATCCTTATAGATTATATTTTAATGTTTCTATGAGTTATTAGTTTAACAAGAAAATTTCTTTTCAATGGTTTGTATTACTTTTTCATTTACTTTGTTAATATATGGTTATATGTGTCATGGCCATTAAATAGATTATATTTTTAGTTTTACTGTTTTTTATTTAATACATTAAAAAACAATTAATTCATTGAATAATTTTAATTTCAATGTATTATTATCTTTATAAGGGTTTATTTTTCTATATCACTTAATCAGTATTTATTAAGCAAGAATATTCATCTAAGAAAATTATTTGATCACTTTCTTAAAAAACACATTATTTTTATTTTTCAATTTTTCTTCATTATTTTTTTTAATTAATAGTACATTCTTCGACTCATAGTTATATAAAATGACAGAGAAATTTTTTTTCTGAAAACCTATATTATTAATCTCATTAGTTGGAAATAAAATTTCATGAATACCAATGTTTTCTAGAAATATATTAAATAAAGTTTATAATATTATACTTAAAAAATTTAAATTATTTTATCCCTAGATTGGATGATTGTGAAAAAAATTAAAATAATCTTCCAATTAATTTCCAAATAAGGTCTTTTTTTACTTTTTATACAAAATTGTGAATATATTATTTACTTTATATCACACATCATGAAATAAATTTATTTCTATTATGAACAATAATTATATGGGATCATTATTTAAATTTTTAAAGCGTGTATATCAGATAAAGTAATTTTCCTAAATTTTTTAATATTTTTCGATTTTAATAGTGGTATAAATTTGAAAATGTCATTTTTCTCAATAATTTTTTAATGTTATTTTTATTATAATTTTATTCATAAGTAAGAACAACCTTTTATTTTAAATATTATACACTCGGGATATATTGTAATAATACCATAATTAATCTTAATATGTATGGGTTATCATTAGTTTTACCCTATAAAGTATTAACTTTCACATTATTGATTAAATTTTTATTCATAATATTTCTCAAGAAACGTGTATTTTCTTTATTATCATTGGAAATTATGTTTACCATAAATATTCATATTCATTATCCAGGGTATGCTTATTTCATAATCAATATATTTTATCAATAAATGTTTACATATATTGAAATTTATTTAATAAACTAGGGATGTATTGATAAATCCATATTTTTTATTGAATAATAATATTTTTTATAAATAATATTATTTATGAATTATATTTATCAATCAGTATATGAGGAATGTGTTTGACTTATAGTAATGAATGGGTTCATGAATTATATATCCACTTGATGCATCAATAGTCTCATGAGGTGAATCTATAAGATATCATTAAATGTGTTTCCATTCTTTACCTACCCATCAAATAAAATATCTTGGAAAATAGTCTTGAAAATATAGATATCATGATATATGAGATAATGATGTCTAATATTAATAATTTCAGTCACATTTAATTTATTCAATATTTTCCATGAGATTATTGCATTGATATAATCCATAGATGAATTTTTTTGTCAAGTTACTAATTTAAATGAATTTATATTGAGTTATTTACCATTACATATTGATTATGTCATATATAATCCTGATAGTCATGTTATTTTTTAAATGGAATGTTTTCTCAATTATTTACAATTACATAATTATTATGACTTATCAAAAAAAATATTGTCATGTTATGAACTTAATAGAATGTGTATTCATATATTTATCATGCAATATTAGTTATACCTTATCTAATCATTACCGTCATATAATTGATTAAATGGAATTTGTTTTCAGTTATTTATTATCCAATATTGATTATTACATATTGATTAATGATAGATTCCACTGTAAATAAAACATAAATAGAAACTGAGCTTAACATATTTTGTTTTCTTTCACCATGATATGACAAATGAATCATTAAATGAATTCAAGAATGAATAATATTTATTTTCACTATATTTTATGTTATGATTTAAAATTTAGACTCAAGAATATATCTAGATTACAAATAATACTATACTATTAAGTCATTTTAGTATAATTTATTATACCTAATGGAATTATACTATTGTAAATTATTACGTCGGCAAACAAGGGTCAGATTAATTACAATAAAATGAATCTCATGTCAATAACTTTTTATATGAATCTATCATCAACCCATCCCTCCATATGTATTACTATTATATAATAAATTATTGAAAAATGATATTTACCATGCATGTATGGCCAATTTTAGGATCTGGGTTGCTGACAAACATCAATGGTGTAAAATTCACATATATGGGATGTGTATCCCTAAAAAATATTTATATAGTATTGATAGATATTATATTATGCACTTATTAAATATAGTAGATAAGATAAAAAATAGAAACCAAACTATCATAAAATTCATAGAAAATGATAAAAAAACATATAAGAATCCCTTGTATATACCAAAAGGTATACCTGATGAATGAATGTCAAAAAAATATACAACACATAATCTAGTAATTTCTAGTTAAATTAAAGAATTCTACTAAGAAAAATGAAACAATGTAAATATATTTATGTGGGGTGAGCATAACATGTATACTAAGTATGATCATAGAAATGGTCTCTTGTTATAATATTATAAGATCATAGACATCAACAAAAATAGGCTTTAGCGGTGCTCTATTAGCGGTGGTATAGTAAACCATGTCATATTTTTTTAAGAAGGGTTTAGCGGCAGTTTTCTATAAACAGATGCTAAACCGTTTTTTATAGTTCTAACACATCCCCCTAACCACCCCGACCACCCCTCCCCCTGACCCCCACGACCACCGAAGACGTAGCTCAAATCCCCTCAGCTCGCCACAACGATCATGACCAATACACACCGCCCCTTAGCACACCTCACTCCCCTAAACGGACCTCACCGCCGCAATTGGTAATCTTTTTTTAACTTCTTTTTTTATAAGATAATAGTATGGTTATTCAGAATTTTTCATGTGGGGTTTTGGGTAGGATCCTACTGAATCTACTTGTATACTTACCCACTATATATATCCTATTCTTATAGTTCTGTAAGAGAGAGTTAGTGGTTGGGTTGGGTGTTTCTAGATCATGACAAGGATCTTGTTGGTGTTTGAAGAGTCATTTTCATAGAAGTTGTTTCATGGTATTTCATATGTTTTTGTTCATATAAGTATGGAATTACAAACATCATGGAATTTATTTTTTTATATTTTATGGAGTATATTTGTGGTTTCTTATCCTATAATCCTAGAATATATGATTGTAATACCTACCATATGTGTGGTTTAAACCCTTGATTCTTGTTTCCACCTTATGCTCTATTAGAAGTGGGCTTGATGACTAACACTTTTCATTATTCTCAATCCCATAGGGGTTCCAATGGGGTTAGATTGTGACATAATCCAAAAAATCTGGTCTCACAACACACATAGTGGCCCCCTGAAAAAAAAATAAAAAGGTTTTGCTAAATCATGGGTGGGGAAAGACAAATCATGTTTCTATGAGTATAGAATCTTAATTATAGTAGTGGTGTAACAAAGTTATTCATCCAATAATGAACCTCACCCAGTGATATCATAGAACATGTGATAACTATAAAGTATCTGAATCATCATGGAGAATAATATAAATCACATAATGCCTTTGATGATAATTTCATTCTTACTATATGAACAATAGTGATGAGTCCACGTCATTGGGTATCATTACCCTTGTCACCTTCTCCATATTTTGATCCCATCCCTTAGAGATAATAATCATACATACACATTGTATCACATCCCGATCAGGATAAACAATAAATAATCCCTTAGAATCACTCCACCCAACTTGACAATCATGTCGAATTTCTCATGAATCTAATGTATCCCAATGTATGTTTATAAAATCTTTATCATCCAAGACCGAACTCATTATCCATAATAATCACCCCTAAAATGTTTCCAATTACTTCATAGCACATCATTTTACATACCAACTCTCAATGCTTCTAATATTAAATGGTTAACAAATCACTTTCCCCTCTATAGCTAATATCATTGGATAACAAATGACCACAAATGATATATTACCATATGTTCACTCACATATAAGGTTATTTCATATCCCATAAGACTTATTCATATTATTTATACACCCCAATATCATTTGGGGAACCATTTATAAGTTGTAAATCCTTGAGTTCACTTTTCCTGTTTTTCCTCTGCCTAATGAGGCATCACATAATTTATCTCAAGCCATTATTACGAATCACCTTTAAAGTAAAACAATTTTTCATCATCTAATTCTTATATAATATTAAAATATCAACCAACAACGTGTGCCCACCATCAAATAATCCATTATTCTTTATATGCTTAGTAACATTTTTTAAAAATATTAATGTGACTATACAATGTCCTTCGCATTTTATCTCATGGTCAAACAACCATTTTGAGGCCATCACACAAACAAGGAAATTTTTCAGAAGGAAATGTGATCTTATAATGTTTTTTAAATAATCCCACCATGCGTGGAATGTAAATTACATTCCTAATAGCCTCTATATAATTTATCACACAATTAAAAACAATTTTATTCCACATTCATGTATCCCTAACTCGACTTCCATCATCGGTATACCACAAAAATCAGAAAACAAATAATTCATGGAGAATCAATTTAACAATCACAAACATATTAACAATAGAAGTTTTCCCCTATACTATAGTCAATTTATTTATCCACAATCAATATATATTGGAAAATATATCGACCTATGTTAGAGATTTGGAGTGATATTCTATTAAACAAAAAGAAGATTACAATGATTGATGTTTTAATGAAGTTATCCTACCTTCTAGGAGTTCAAATCAACAATGACTCATCCATATTAACATGACCATGATTTTAGAAATATAAATAATGGGTGTAAAGGATCATTCCCAAATGACTCACCTCTATTATTTCCTAGTCATCTAAGTATAAAAGGTAATGTATTTTTAAAAATCCAATGTAAAATCTAAAAAATGTACATTCATGAATGTGGTGGTTGGTAAAATTGGACCCCTCCCTGATTATAGTGGATCACCGAAGATGTTCCATGTTCCATCCTAGATCCCCAAATTATATTTCAACCCCCATTTATGTTCCAAGATCTACCCCATATCTGAAACTTTTATTCACACGTAGGGTCACAACATGTTTCTAGAAAAACACTTCACCCTAATACCCCTAATTTTCTAATATTATCAACCCAATACCATAACAATCTCATTGAATCCTAATTTGAGGCCACTGATAACATACAAAGTAGGAAAAAATTATTAATATACACAATATTTAATACTAAACCTATTTTATATTTTTTGGGGATTATATATTTTATTTGAATTCCATAAATATATGGTTTTAATAGGTTTTCCCACATTATATAATTGGAAAAAAATTAAATATAAATTCAAAAGGTATATGCACATCAATACATATCAGTGTAATATCTGGATCTAGTTTAGGGAATTTAATATGCATGATTTCATTTATTTTTGTAACCGCATGTTTCCTTTGAGTCTGAAGAAAACAAAACCCTTACTTATAAGCCTTTGATTCATCTACCCTAGCCATGAATTATTTCAACTAATGATTCATGGAAAGTTCTACATCTTGGTTCCCCGTGTATTTTCTAAAGTATTGAGTCATGTTTATGGTAAGAGCTTGTTTCCATTTTATATTCCTAACTTAAATTAAATTATTATATGATTTATCAAGCCCATACCTTAGTGATATCAACGTTATGAAATCCTCAGTTTGGCCATCTGTTTTGTTGTAGCACGACAGAAAAAACAACAGCGATGAGATCTGTGTTCTCATATTCTATTATAGATCATTTTAATTTTAATTATTTGGCTTTCTAGTGGGTGGTTTTATCATGTACCATATGTATTTATATATGAAAAACCTTATTTTACATATTTATATATTTTTTAACAAGTATATATTAATCCATTTCCCTATTTTGTAATAGTTTCGTAATTTAATTTTTTGAATATTGTGTTGGCGCATTGTGCTATAAATGGTTAAAATCTAGATCACATTATCGAGGAACACACCTCAGCATGTTAAGGGTTTAAATGTGTTTCTTAATTTTTCAATTTCCAGTCCATTTGTTTAATGGTTAATTAGTAGTCTATGTCCTAAATATAAATTTAAATGATGGTTTAAGAGAGCAAAAGTTTATGAAAATTTAATATTGAAGCAATTCCCTGGTCAATATTTGTGTTGGATTTGGCATGGAGAATCGAATGTTAAAGAAATGTTGGGCACTGATGTAAATCCATAGAATGACCTCCCAACATCATAGATAATGGAAAATGAAATTCCAACCCATATAAATGATGCATTTTGAACTGTTGGAGACCACCATCAACATCAAAACATATCAGAACCACCATATGAGGGTTCTACAAAGAGAAACATGAAAAGTGATGTTTTGGAGACTGTAGGACAGCCATATCATGATTGTAACATATCAGTGGATCCTTATAATGATTATGTAGAGACTAATATAAAATAAAACTTCATAGAGGAAAATATGTTCCATAATTTAGTAGACGATTGAAATTAAGAGTTGTATATTTGATGATTGAAATATTCAAAAAAATATTTTAGCTGATGTTGTATGTTATCAAATGTCTATATGGAATTACTTATAAATAAATTTCCATGATATTGGAATTTTTCTGTGAGTAATTTCTTGAAGAAAACAACCCTGATTCTTTTTATGACATGAAATTTATTTAACGTGTTTGGTATGAATTATACAAAAATACATGCTTGTCCCATTGATTGAATACTTTCATGGAAAGAGGATTCAATAGACAAGATTTTAAAAAATGTTATTCTGCTAGATGTTATTCAATGGGTGATGTTGGAAGCCCGAATCAACATAAGTTTATGAAGAAAAAAAAGGAGGACACTTGAAAAGGATTTGTGTTACTTTCCATTAAATCCTCTATTGCTAATATTATTAATGTCATCGAAAACAGCTGAACAAATGATGTGGCATTATGTATATAATAACTATGATTAGTTAATGATACATTCATGAGATTCGAAATCGTGAGGAATTTTGACTCATTACATACATATTTATCAGCTGATCCAAGGAATGTTTCACTGGGATTGCATACTGATGGATTCATCCCTTTTGGGACTTTGAGTACCAATTATACCATTTGGAAAATTGTTTTGATCCATTACAATCTGCCTCTATGGATGGGTATGCAACCAAATTTAATTTTCATTTTGATGATTATTCTTGGAAATGATATTGATGAATACATTCAGTCTTTAATTGTGTAATTACAGGAGTTGTGAAGGAACGGTGTTGATACATTTGATTCTTCTTCTAAAACAATGTTCAAAATGTATGATGATTTAATGAGGACTCTTAGTGACTTCCATGGGCTAAAAAATTATCTGTTATGAACACTTACATGGGTTTGGATTTTCCTATTTTTTAAATTCATTTTGAGTACAAATGGTTACCTCATAGTAGAAAATAGTGCTTCTTAGGCCATCGAATATTTCACGATGCATCTCAGAGATTTTGGATGAACATATAAAAATATAATGGTTTCATTGATCTTTGACCACGTCCAATGTAGTTAACCAGCTATCAAATATTGAAACATCTTCGAAATGTCGAAACCAAATTTGGGAAGGTTCATTATTTGAATGATAGTGGAAAACGGGTTCGAAGAGCATCATCAAGCGAAATTGGAATGTAACAACAGAAGAAAAAAGTATATTCTTTAATCTTCTGTATTGTGAGTTTAATTTTTTGTGGAATAATCTTGATAGATGTATATAGGAAATTATTCTTGTGACAATTTTGTTTTCACATTTCTTAATCAGCATGGAATGTCGAAGGATCATCTCAATGCTCAGAAATACTTACATATAATGAACATAAAACAAAATCTCTATCCAGATGGGAATTAAAAGTATGATCTAGAAATTTTTTTCTATGAAAAATAGGGATAATGATATATTACATTGAATTTTAGAGAATGTGAAGGTATATGATGTCTATTCCAGATACATCTCTAGGTGTGTTTACTTAAAGGTTTATATGTTACAAGTATTTAAAATTCACGCTTCACAAATTTTATTACAGAATTTACTATCATTGACATTGTGTACATAATTACCTGAAAATGTTAATGATATTTTACTCCAATTTTTCACATTTTTCGGATTACTATATGGGAAAACATTATATATATTTTAGTTTTACAACCTTTAGGATAGAATGTTTTGAAACGTTCTTTAATGGAGATGATCATTCTTTCGTTTTTTTACTATCACGATGCATTTGACTATTTATTTGGTTGAGGAAGCTATATTATGAGGCCCTGTTCATTATCGATGGATGTATCCAATTGAGATGTACTTTATTTATATGTTTTTCAATTAATTAAACAATTTTTGGCACGTAATTAAATTCATAATTATGTTTGTTTATTTTATTTCACAAATATATTGGGCATTTGAAATCATACGTGAGAAATAATGCTCAACCTGAAGGCTATATTTATAAATGCTATTTGGATGAGGAGTGTCTTAACTTTTGTTCTAGATAATTAGATAATATTGATACAATATTTAATGGAGTTGTAAATGTTGAATACACATCGACGTGATCTCAAATACATGAGAAATCAAATATAATTATTTCTATTAGATGATCAGTTGGGAGGACCTAAAATATGACGCTGATAGAAATATAATTATTATAAGAACATATATATGTGCTCCTGAATAGTGAAATTTAGGATCCTTTTTTGAAGAGTTGAGGATACAATCATAGATAAAATGATAGGCTGAATACGAAATTTGAAAGATATAAGACAATCTGTTAATAAAGAGCTTGTAGAATGTTTTTCATGACATGTAAGTTCATAAATATTGTAATAACTATGAATATTAGGATGAAACATATATTTTTCATATCTAATAAATTATATTTATTTTTATATATCATGTATATTAATACTCAAGAAGACATGTCCATAGATTTGATTTTTCTAGCTGGAGGTCCTCTATAACAAGTTATAAAGATCGACACTTACAACATGAATGACATTATATTTTGTATAGTCGATTGAGAAGAGGGTTTAAAAACACAGAATAGTAGTATATTTAAATTTTATGATGTGGAATACTATGGAAATTTGATTGATATTATTGAATTAAACTACCATGGGAATTATTAAGTTGTTTTTTTCAAATGCAATAGGGTCGATATTATCACATGTGTTAAATGAGATTCCTTGCATTTTACATCTGTGAACGTCTCCCGATTTATGGATGTTTGTGACTGTGAACTGCATTATTAATATATCTTATCATCGCATGAAAAAAATTGTATATTATGTGAATGATTATGTGGATTAAGTGTAGAGTATACTTTCTTATGTAATACAAAGTGATTTGTATGATATGGGTGATGAAGTGGAAGATGTGACCTTTGAAATTGAATCTCATCAATAATAAAAAGTGGAATTTTTTGCCTATAATATTATGGAAAATATTTGTCAAGGAAGGGTTAATAAAGTGTATGATGTAAAGAGCAAGAAACTGACAATATTGAAGGGGAATTTTATTATATGTACAGTTTCACATTTATTTTTTCATTCACTTATTTCATTTGTGAAGTAATTTTTTATCATTGTTATGTATATTTTGTTTGTCAGTTTATTGCATCTATTATGTTTTTAATTTTTTTTTTCTGGATAATTTTTTTGAAATATATTTTTTGGACTTAGTTTAATTTGATTGAATGATAGTAATTCCAAGGAAGAAGCGATATATTCTTAAGTCAACCAGTTTGATAGATGAAGATCCATATATATCCCTCCCTACAGCAACTGAGCCACTATCTATTCCCTTTGTGTACCATCTCCCCATTCACTATCTCTCACACCATCTATGATCATCTCATTAAGATCTCAGTAATCGACTCCCGCTTCAAGAGCCTCAGCGGGGTGGGGGGGGGGGAGTGGCGTGCCATTTCTTGTTATTCACGAGCATTCTAGAGGGTGATAGTTATAGGTACAAATTTTAATATGAAAACATATTAAAGAGTTTTTTACACTCACTATTTTTTCATTAAAGATAAAAATAATGCATATGTGTAGAAAAATAAAAAATGTTCTAATGTAGGGAATATGACATGAGATAATATAATTTTACTATTTGATTCATATGGGTTCCCCACAGATTACAATGCGGGATTTGGGGGCCAAATTATAGGCTAGCTAGCTGAGGAGCTCATTTGTTGTCATATTTTGTATGATGATTGGACACATATGCCTCCATGATGAAAAATTGTGGTATTTTATTCTTGTATAAAAGTAATTTTAAAACATTATTGTGTAATTGAATTTCATGTTATTAATATTTTGAATATTAATTTCTGTATAAAGAATATTTTCCACTATAAGGATGCTGATGTGATAGCACGAAAGTGGAAATTGAAAATTTTGCGTATGAAATGAAAAGACATTAATATGTGATTGTGGGGCGATGACAACAATACTTCCTTGATCGTCCAATTGATGTATGATAAGATACCTGATGGGGTACCCACAGAGCAATGCAATGTTTTGGTTGACTGACATCAGGATGAGTAGCCGATGGTATTTAAATAAATATTATTATATTAACCACATTTTACATTTATACATGTATATGAAGAGGATATGACTATGAATAAATTACTATTCTATTGAAATTATTTATTTCATGATCTTTCAAGAAAAAATGCATCAATGCGAGCTTAGCAAGTCATCCCTCACACTATAGGATCAAAAATTCATTCTAGAATCTGATCAACTCTGGTAAACCTTTGATTGGTTAAAATATTTATAAGAAAAAATAATATGCTTAATATATTAAATTATTGATTTAAATTTTTTTAAAGCAGTCACAATGTTTAGTGTATGAAGCATCCTGAACTGAAGTGTGGTAAGACGTTCAAAAAAATCCGATGGATGTTTTATTGATGAGCCTGCCAAAGAATTTGGGGTATGAACTACTTTTTTCACTATTATATCATATTATATGTTGTTAATGTGTTAATATATATTTCTTCCAATATGGTAGATTTTTTATTTATATGTAAAAATTAATGATCAATGGGATACCAATCTTTCACAGTTATACTAAGTCTCCTATGATTATCCATTTCCTAAAGTCCTTGGGAAGAAGCATCCAGATAGAGTGTGTGGGATGGGTTTTAGACCCGTACCATCTGAGGCCTTAGGCAGGACATAGGATATTGTAGCTACATATACTCCTGGTTGTAGTCATCTCTTATTCAAAGAATATCATAACGAGATTTATTCTATACAAAACACAATCCAAGACCAAGGGGCTCAGATATGCTCTTTTCAAAAATCATTGATTGATTTATATCTAATGAGGACCAGATCTACCCATGGTGGTATTTCATTGACTGGTGGTGAGAAAGTAAATCACAAAAATTCAAATTCATTATGTTTTCAAAATTTTATTGTTTTTAAGATTAAATATAATTATACAACAATATTAAATTTTAAATATAATGTACTTACAGGTGGTAGCTGAATGTAGAGATAGAGGTGGAGAGGGTGACGATCTGTGTTCATCATTGGACCGTGATTAGTTGTATTGTAGATATTTTGGAAAAATAGGGTAACAGCCGGTTTGCATATGTATCATGTGTGGCACATGTTTTCAACAAAACATATTCATGACCTTATATATTCTTTATTTCTCATGTTTTCGTTTATGTATTTTATTGATAATATTTTGGAGGTATTGAGATGTAGGATAAAACATGGACTCTTGTGAAATTATATTATAAAGGTTATAACAATTTTATAATGGATTTGGTGTCACTTCTTGATTTTCAGTGCACTATTGGAGTGGATTGTTTTAGAGTATATATTGATTTTGTGGTTGTTCTATTGTGGAGGAAAATCATAGTGCAGTTTGTTTCATAAAGATGTTCTATATGAGACACAGAGTTTCTTATGTTTCATGGACCTTATATAATATTATAGAATTTATATGGTGGACCGCAATATATTTTTTGGATATTTTTTTTAAAAGCATCATTGTAATGTTGATCTATTCATAATTTCCAAACCATTAACCTTGTGTTTAACTGATTTAATTGTTATTCTGTCTTTAAATAATGTTTTGGGGTCTGGAGTGAGTATCAAACAAAATTTAATATTATTTGAGAAAATGTGCACTTTTGGTATTGAAATCATCCGGTTCATGGGTGATGCTTGAATTTGGATGTTGCATGGATTTTCCCTAGAAACTGCATGATCGCCTGCTCTCAGAAAGTGAAAATAAATAAATATTTTAATTAAAACAATCATTAATTTCAGTTTTTTTAAATTATATTTGTAATTAATGATTTAATTATTCTTGAAATGAAAAAAAATATTTCATATTTAATTTTATCATCATGTTATTATTAATATTGTTATTATAAAAATTACAATTTAATTATTTTTAATTAATACAATTGTTAAGAATTTTTTTATTTTAGTAATAATATTAATGTTGATATGAATATTATTATTGTGATTGTTTTTATTTTTATTAATGTCATTATTATCCTTATAATTGTTATTATTATTCCTTCTCATTGTTATTTTCAGAATTATTATTATTAGTTGTGTTGAAAAGTTTTTATTTTAAGTTTTCATTTTTTATTTTTTAGGCCCCCCCTGTTTTCTCTCCAATTAGTCTCCTCTTTTTGTGTTTGTGTGTGCATCATGTCCTAGCCCCCAAACCCCAGTTTTCCTAGCACAACATCCCAGCAGCCACCTTTCCTCCTTCTCCCAGATTACTCGCTTTCTACCGCCTTGCAGCGTTGACAAACCCAAGACCCCCCCATGCTATTTCCCTTACTGCACGCAGGCCCCCCCCCCCAGCACAAGTACTTCCTCCAACTATCTCGGTCGGCACAGATCTCCCACCACCTAGATTCCTCTTCCATAACTGCAGTGGACTCCCCTAGTACCATGGTCTCCTCCATCGTAGAAGCAGCATGTCACCCTCCTGCTCGCATCATTAATGCCCGGTGTCCCACACCTCCCAGCTGGCCTCTGTCTCCCCTCCTGCTCAACCGCGATGCAACCCCCCTGATCTAGCCTCATCCCATATGCTCAATCCCGGTTCCAAAAGCCTCTCTTGCGCAACTAGAATAATCGTTTCCAACTCCCTCCTTTGGGTCCCCTTTCCCCCTGCTTCCCCACTTCCCTCCATCAGTGCACACAACCACGTCAACCCCCTATTCGGGCACCACCTCCTTCCATCGGGCTTCACCCCTCTGCTTTGGAATAATCATCTTCTCTCATTTTTTGGGGGGTTTAATTGTTATTGGTTATTTTGGTAGTTTTATGATTTTTAAACCCTCACAAAGCGATCTCGGGGTTTTCGTTGTCATCGCACTTTGGTTTCGAGGTGTGGGTTTCTCCCTACCACTTGGATTCACAAAATTTTATTTTTTTAATGTGTTTAAGTACATGATAATTATTTTCCATTATGTTGGACCTTACCACGTGGTTTCACATGTGCGTTGTTTTCATCGTGCAATGATTTCGAGGTAGGCATCCCTTTACACATTCCATCTTTAATTTAAGTAACTCGAATTTTTTTTTCTCACTTTATATATATGATAAATATTTTGGTGCAACTTTATATTTAGTTTCTTGGTATGAGAATAAAGTTAGAAGTTTTGTTTTAAATGTATTATTTTGCAATTAATTTGAAAGTAGTATTTTTTGTGTAAAACTGAGTGTGATTTTATGTAGAACATTGTTGGGCCTCTAGATTGGGGTTTTTTATAAATTTATCATCATTGATTAAATTATTTTAATTTTCAATATGTTTTGTTGAGTTGTTAACAGTAGGTGTTTTATATAGCTGGTACGTAATGTTAAAAACAATGTTTGACAATTTAAACCAAATTAAGTCATGTTATTGGTGTCAAAAAAAATTAGGTATTAAATAGTATTTGATTTGGTAAACATTTCATACCTTGTGTTTTTTTATATTTAAAAATTTTCGTTTGGATTTTTGGAGTAATTTGTGAAGTAGCGTATATTTTTTGTGGTTACAAATGTATCATTAGTGTGCATAATAATGTTTTTTTTTCTTTCTGTGGTTCCCCAAGTGGTTTGGATTTTACAAAATTGTTGTTTTTGATTCAGCATGTTTTGGCATTTCAATAGAAATGTTCAGGTCATGAGTGTGTAATATAACTATATTAAAAAGAGTTTTTTCAATATTTAGATTCATTAAATGATGTTTTTATATATTTTTTAGTAATGTGGAAGTGAAACCTTTGATCAAAGTGAGTTTTTTAAATAGTGTGTATGGGCCCGTTTGGACACTTTATGAAAATTATGTAAAGTGTTAATTGTAAAATCCCCATGGATGTTCCTCTTTCCTCATTGACATAGGATGGCTTGGATTCCCTCAATATGGAATCCCTAAGTTCACTTATATGGTTTTCTCGGTCAGAAACCCATGGTATTTCATGAATTTATTGCACGATGAAAATCATCTAGGTGACATGTGGTGAGACCTGTTGTGAAATATTATAATAAATATTGGTTGTGATTTGATTCTAGGAAACATATTTTTGTTCACATCCTTTTATACATGCGAAATACGAACCAAACATATTGAGTGAATGGTCTGAGAATATTATTGAACTGGTAGGTTACGATACCGACCCGTGGCCCAAAGTAAGCAAATATGTTTGGGTATATTGTTATGAGATTTTCCCTTGAACTTTCTGAGAATGGATGGCTGAGTATTTTATAGTGTTATATTTCATTGTATGTGGCATGCTACTGTATATGGGGTCACAAGTATTAGTGTCCTATGGATAATTCCCAATCTCTCGGGTTTTCCTACGTCTAGTGATTTTTAGCAAATGAATTGTTGTTGAGATATTTTCATTATTATTTACATTTCCCTTTATATATATTCCTTGGTACACTTGTGTGCATTTTTCATGAAAAATGATATTTTGGTTTTCCTTACAACTTTGATAATGTTTTCAAATAAAATTGTGTTTCAAATGCTTTGGTTCTGGTTTTTCAAATGACTAAAGGGAATTTGGTTTTACACTGATTTCATGTAAAAAGTGTAGAAATTCATATTTTAAAATATTGTAGTTCAAACATAGAATTGATGTTTCTAAAATTTTAATGGTAGTGCATTGGTAATAGATATCAAATTAGCCTATATAGTTTTAATAATCCCGCCTATAGTTCTAATTTTTTTAGTGTTTGTGCAGGCTTCAGTTTGGGTGTGCTCCCCATGGGAGACGTTTGGTCTTTGAGCTAATGAGTGACCAATGGGGTCACACGAAGTTAGTTCGGTCATTTCGTTTGGTTAGTTTTTATCTTCATTCAAATTATTGTTTAGTTTTTAGTTTTTTTTTTAATTTTTTCTGCACTACTATTTTTATTGTTTTCACAAATTTTATTTATTTTATTGGTCTAAATTGTTCCCACGATCATTGTTGATTCTCATGGCGCTAGTCGCTAGCCCGTGAGGATCAAGAATGCCTCTCGGGCCTTGCCGCGCATCGGGTCGGGTGACCGGTTTAGGGTCGACCCAGGTTAGTTCGTTTTTGATTTTAGTGTTCTTGCAGGGTATTGTTTGGGTGTTTTGGCCTTGGGAAAAGTTTGATCGTTGAGTCAGATAGTGTCCCACAGGGTCACACAGAGTGATTTTGGTCATTGAGATTGGTTAATTTTTATCTTCTTTTAGTTTCTTGTTTAGTTGTTTTTTTGTTTTATTTATTCTGTTCTAAAATTTTTATTATATCCACTACTTTTGTTTAATGTATTGGTAGAATCCATTCCTGCATTTATTGTTGATTCCCTAGCTCTAGTCGTCAGACCGGGAGGATCAAGAATGTCCCTCGAGCCTTGCTGCAGATCGGGTCGGGTGACTGGTTTTGGGTCGACCCGGGTTGGTTTGTGACAATATGGTATCAGAGCTGGTCGTCTCATATCAGACCTCACTTTTAGAGCACACTTAGTTATTTGGGATATCAAGGTAGAAGGAGAAGGAATGTCAGGACTCTAGTGGTAGGTGCGGAAAAAAGTCACGAACTCTTGATCGTTCAGATCCTTTGGTTTCTATGTAATGCCCAGTTTATTTAGTCTCTTTGGTTTTTTACGGAAATTTTTTTTATTGGGATATAAAAAAGGGAGTTCGGATAATGGCCCTCTTAATATTTACATCTTGGAAAGTCATTTGGAGCTAGGGGAACGGTTTTAAAATGCTCAATGTGTCAGTGACGTGTTTGGCATATGGATTCCAACCATATGGTCAAGTCACTCACTAACACTAGATCCATGTTGAGTTGTTTTGAGTCTCATATGACTTATGAGAGTGGTTTCAATTAACAAATATGGTTTTGAGAAATTTTTTCTTGAAATGACATGTTTATTTTGTGGATTGTTTTAAATGAAATGGGGTGAATGATTTGTTTTTGGAAAATGAATTTGTTTTGGCCTTGATGTTCCTAATGGTCCTCACATGAATAGTGATATGTGGAAATGTGGATGGACTTATGATATGGTGGATGGATAACCTAGGTGGAACGAAAACATGTGTGTGAGTGATACTCTATGAAATTCCAATGGCATGTTCTTAACCCACCAAACATGTTTAAATATTATATGTTTTCAAAAAGGAATGTTTTTTTGTCATGATACGCTGTTTTCTTGTTTTTTGAGCTTTTCACATATGCAGTTTTATATTTTGATTATTTTTATTTATTGAGTAGGCATTGATTGAGTATTTGAATTTTCTTGTCCAGAAGTTATCCCTTTGACACTCTGATGGGTGATCGTGGTATGGCTGATAAACCTAAGGATTTTATGCTTGTGTTTCGGAAGTTAGATCCATCTCTCTTGTATGGTATGAATATCCTGAAGTAGTAGAGGATTGGATGATGAAGATTTAAAGGGAATTTAAACTCATTGAGTTTCTCAAGTCATTGATGATCAAGTTTGAAACTTCCATGATTGAAGGTTCACTGTGGATATGGTTGAAGTTAGTGTCTTAGAACAAACATTGTCCATAGCTTACTTGGGAGTTTTTCATAGAATTGTTCATTCTTAAGTATTTATATGAGGAAAAATGGTTGAGAAACTGGATTGAGTTGTTTTGTCTAAAGCAGGGTGATATATCCGTGATGGAATATTTACCATGCTTTGTGGAGCTAGTCCATTATAATTCAGGGTATGCCACAGATGAATCCATGAAGTCTATAAGTTTTGAGGTAGAAATCTTCCCCAATCTACAGTCGAAAATGTCGGAGTCCAACTTAACTTCATTTACTGATATGGTGAGATAGGATTTTCATGTGTAATCTATGATGGAAGGAGTTCTTGAAGTAGTCCTCCCTCCCTCGTTCCATATGAAAAATGTTGAAGATCCTAGAAAGGTGATGACTAAGAAATTTAAAGTGGAAGGACAAAGTTGAGAAATAAAAAGTCCATGGGATCATTCTTAAACCTTTTAGAGAAATAGATCCTCATGTTTTATCATTCGGGCAAGCTTGGTCAAAAGAAGTTGTCATTCCCAAGTACACTTATGCCCTGCCATGCCTGTGGATGACTGGGTCACTTACAATGTTTTTATCGAGGCATCTCTAGAAATTATCGCGGGGGGGGGGGGAGTTCTCACAATTGATGAGTTGTACGATTTTTTATTAAAGATTCTTATGTATTTTTCCTTCTAGGTTAATGGATCTCTTATCATGTTTGTTTTACAGGTTTTGTTTTCATTTTAAAATGTATGGTAATATCATGTCTCTTTTTATGGACTCTATTTTTCAATACAAGCATTTTTTTATTACAAATTTCAATTTTTTCCTATATCAAATAAAAGGATTTTTATTCATTATTCAGATTATCAAAACCTGACTATGAGGCAGAAGATGGTTCATCAATCATAGCTCTAGCCAAAAGGACTCCGAGTCAAGCCGAAGCATATTCAGGAGCCTTGGAGAATTTTTAAGAATCTTGACTATATTTGTAACTTTATCATTGTCGTGAGGAATTTTTAGTGTGTCTGTTATGGTTTCATGGTTGTTTTAATTCTTCTCTTGTCTCAAGATAATGATGGATGTATCCCTTGTGCATTGTCAATAATTTTGTATTTTGGATTTGAGTTGCCGATTAATGGCCTTGCATGGACCAAAAATGTGAATCAGTTGCAGTCTCGGTTTGTGTCCATACTGATGTGATGAGTAATGATTAGAGTTCCATCATAGTCTATTGGTCAAATCCTCGGGGGACCTCCCCCCCCACCCATGGGGTTAGGGTTCTTGGGGTCATACGAATTTTTCAGTTTATCACCTATTTCTTTAAGACGGGATAGAGTGGTTTGTGTGATCTTGTTGTGTTTGTTTTTAACTCGAGTAAGGATCAGTACACATCTAAGTTGAATTTCATTTTGGCCATTTATTAAATTGTTCTTCATGGCGGGGAGACCCACCATCTCTTTGGGTATTCTCTTCAGTCGTTACTTAATGCTAGTTTAATTCTTATAGTGGGGAGTCCACTCAGAACTCCCCTCTACTGGTGATTTTTTATAGAAATAGGGATCAGTTTTGTTAGTGGTTGATGTAATATCCTTGTTGTAAGAGGCTGGATCGTGTTTGTGTGGAATCCATAGGTGTTGGTCAATCATCTAGATGGTGTTGCAGATTTCTGGGGACGAAAAAATTATGGTGGGGAAAATTACCACACCTCGAACCTTGTGTTTAATTTATTTAACTATTTTTCTGACTTTAAATATTTTTACTGGTGTCTGGAGTTAGTATTGAACCAAATATCTTAGTTTTTTGTGAAACCGTGTTCTTTTGGTGTTGACAACATCGAGTGCATGAGTGAATAACAAATAATGAATCCGCACTGCTTCGCCCTGCCAGCTGCACGATCACCCACTCTCGGAAAGTGAAAATAAATAAATATTGTAATTAAATCAAAAATTAATATTGGTATTTGAAATTTTTTATTGTAATTAAGTATTTTATTATTCTTGAAATAAAATAAATACCTTTTTATATTAAATTTTATAATTATTATTATTATTATTAGTATTATTATTATTCTAAATATTACAATTCAATTAATGTTAATTAATTAAATTTTTAGGAATTATTTTATTGTTGTAAAAATATTATTGTTGATATGAATATTATAATTATGACTATTATTATTAATATTACTATTATTATTATCCTTATAATTTTTATTAGTATTCCTTTTAATTGTTTTTTTAGAATTATTATTATTAGTTGTGTAGGAATTTTTTTATTTTATGTCTTATTTTTATATTATAATTTTAGGGGTTTCCACCTTTTTCTCTCCAATTAGTCTCCTCCTTCTGTGTGTGTGTGTGTTTGTGGGAGGCATGACCTAGACCACGACCCCTTGTTTTCTCGATGCAACATCCCCATATCTGCATCTCCTCTTTCACCGAAACTCCTTGCGCTCCACCGCCTAGTAGCATCGATGAACCCATGAGCCCCTAGTCATTTCCCTTACTATGCAAAGGGCCTCCAGAAAATGCTACTTCCTCCAGCCGTCCCAGCCAGCACATCTCCCTCACCTCATGGCCGCGTCCTCCATCACAGTAGAAGCCTCCCCAAGCACTTCAGCTTCTGCTCGGGCTCCTCCATTACAGAAGCATCCCGTCTCCCTCCAGCTCGCAACGCCACTACCCGGAGCCATGAACCCCCTGGCCGGCCTCTGTCTCCCCTCTTGTTTACTAGTGACGTAACCCCCCTTGTCTGACCAGATCCTATGTGCACAACCCCGGTTCGGGTAGCCTCCCTTGCCTAGAAAGCAAAACCATCGTCAGTTCCCTCCTCTGATTCCCATGTTGTGAAATACTATTATAAATATAGGTTGTGATTTGATTCGAGGCCACATCTGTTGGTTCACCACCTTTTATTCTTGTGACATATGAACCTGACATATTGAGAGAATTGTCTGATAAGAGTATTACACTAGTAGGTTACGGTACTAACCATTGGACAATAATATCCGGATATGTTTGGGTTTATTGCTATGAGATTTGCCTTTGGCTTGCCTTAGAAAGGATGTTCGAGCGGTTTGGAGTGTTAGATTTAATCTTATGTGGAATTGTACTGTATATGGGGTCTTAGGTATTAGTTTCATCTGGATTATTCTCAATCTATTGGGCTCCCCTCTGTCTAGTGATTTTTAGCTAGTTAACTATTGCTGATATATTTGAATTCCTTTTATCATTTCCATTGCAATATCATCCTTGGTACCATTGTGTGGTGTTTTCATGAAAATTGTAAATTTTGGTTTTCTTAACTCCATTGATAATGTTTTCAAAAGAAAATGTGTTTCAAACTCTTCGGTTTCGGTTTTTCAAATGACTATGGGCAATGGATTGTACATTGTTTTCAAAAAAAAAATTGGAAAATTGCGTATTTTAATATATTATAGTTCAAACATAGAATTGATATTTATAATTTTTAATGGTATGGAATTGGAAATAGATATCGGACCATTATAATGAGTTTTAATACTCACAACTATAGTTCTTTTATGATTTTAGTGTTTTTTCATGCTTCAGTTTGGGTGCGCTCTCCGTTGGAGATGTTTGATCATTTAGTTGTAGAGTGAGCCATGGGGTCACACGTATTTAGTTAAGTGATTGAGTTCATTTAGTTTTTATCTTCATCATATTTCTTGTTTAGTTTTTTGTTTGGTTTATTTATTCAGCACTAAACTTTTAATTATTTCCACTAATTTTATTTATTTTATTTGGTGAAACTATTCCCACAGTCTCTGTTGATTCCATGGCACTTTACGCCAGCCTGGGATGATCCAGAACGCCTCCTGGCCCTTGGCGCATATCATCTCAGGTGACCGGTTTAATCTCGACCCATGTTGGTTCGTGACAATACTTCCATGGTTTTCATGATTCATCACTATTACGTTGTGTTATAGGGTGTATCACCATGACATTTTAATTTTGATCATTAATATAAATTTATAAACCCTGTTTGATTAATTTTTTTATCAAAATACTCGCACAATACATGGGTGATTTATATCCTTTCTTTAAAGGTATTTCAACCCAATTATTTTGGTCATTGTTCCTCAACATCTATATATATAACATCCATGATTTTAAGTGATTTTACTTTTATCTCTTATGTTTTCCTTCCATGTTCTTCATTGTAGAGAGATTTTGGCTAAGGATATTGATGGTTCAGCTAGTTTTATAGATAAATATTGATAAGACCACTATTTTATTGGTTAATTGATTTTGGATCCCAGAGTTATAGTTTCAGAGGTGGTTTTCCACATGCCTTATCCTCATACAAAAAATTGGAATTATGTTTTTGAGATTGGGGATCTTATATCATTTCTTTTAATGCGAATATATTGGAACATCATAATTTTATTATCCATTTTACAAATATTATGGGTTTTTAGAAAATTATTAATAATTTGTTTTGCTGGATCATTTCAAAATAGGGGGAAATTATAAGTTTTTACTATTTTCAAGAAATTACATATTATGGTACATTATTACTGAATTTTCAAAAAATAGATGTTTTTTGGAACCTTTTTCACTATTATTTTTCAGATATTTGAGCTTATTGTTTTGATTATGTGATTGAGCTAACAATTCTTGAAAAATTATTGTAGTAGGAATCTAGTCAATGAAAATGTTTCCCAAGTAAATAAAAAATTTATTGATAATACCAATGTTAATAATATTTGTTATTTTAAAATCACTCAAATTGAAATTTTGGTAATTGAGGAAACATATATTTGTTGATATGAGATGATTGGCTTGTTTCCTTATCTTGTGTTATATGTGTGGTATCTTATGAGGAATTTAAATATAATGAGGGTGATCAGATTAAATGAATAATGTGCTAGTAGTGAGGCTATGGTGAGTTAATAAGGGTTGTGAGGATGGATTATGTATAATTAATTTCTTGACGTTGTTATTGTGTGGTTATTGTTATGAGGTGGTGATAGTGAAATTCTTGGTTTATGGAGAGGGAATTATATTTTTTCACTTTGGTTGATGTGGGATTGTTGTGTTTTTTTGGATTGGTTTTTTAGTTTCCTAGTCATCTATAGAATGTGTTTTAAATGTTGAAAATTAAATTTCATGTGTAGAATATGATTTTTTTCAGGGCACAGGTACTGGGGTTGCAGAATCTATTGTTTTTTATAAATTTTTCATTCGTAGTAGTTAAAAAAACTGTTAAAATTCTGTCTTTTTCTAGATGCGGTAGTTAATACTGCAGCTATAGAGAATAATTTAGTGGTGATTTTAACTACCACCACACAATTTTCATCTTTTGTTACCATCTCATGATGGTTTTTTTGTTTTTAGTAGTAGATTTATTAGGAAAAAAATAATTATTTCTTGAAGGAGGATTAATCCACCAAAACAAATATGTATGGTTGAGATAAACCACTGTTAAAACCATGGAAAACCATAGTGAAATACATTCAATACGATGGTTACCATAAACCATCACGCAATTGATTAAACAACCATGAAAAGTATACAGACACACAATTTAGCGGCGGTTTTTCGAAACCGCCGTAGAATCTTATATCTGCGGTTTAAACTGCCACCATACCCAAAAACAATTCATCCAAATATCTTTTTTTCTATAGTGATACAAATATACAAGTGAATAAAATATAGAACCATTATGAATAAAAACATTCCATATATCTATTCAAATAGCTCCATGGAACACTAGAAGAAAAATAAAACCATGTAAAATAACATTTCATTCATATGAATATTAGACATGGAATCCTACAACGAAATCCCAAATGATTTACCACCATAGTTATTTAACTATAAATGTGTTGTGGTCTTATTCATTCCAAAATAGCACATCATATAATCATGCATCTCTAAATTGGTTTTACAAGAATCCCTACAAACATGACCCTCACAACATATAGCATCACATTAAGGAATCCTTGAATATAAACCTCATAACTAAGAGTTATTGTGTACATACATTGATTAAATTTGTTAAATAATAGAATGTATTAAATCATCATTAAAATTTCTAAATGAATTTTTAAATAATACAATTCACCCCCTTGTATATTGATCTTCTACATCATATTTTTATCCTAAAATTGGTATCCGAGGAGTTCTTGGAAATACATATATTTCGATATATTTTTTCTTGCTCAAGTATCCTTTGTTCTATTTTTCCTTGGTTAGGATTTTTATTCTTTTTTATACGATATTATTACTCACAAGTTTTTGTGGAATGATATTTTCTTTGAGATGGATGGAATGAATGTTGGTTCGATTGAGAATCATAATTCAACTAGACCTCCTATATTTTATGGGAATTATTATGAATATCAGAGAGATTTTATGAAAACGTTTGTCATTAACACTATAGTCGACAACTTTTTTATGATTACGGGAGATTACAAGATTATTGATTAGAATGTCAGAACTTTTACTAATTAAGAAAAGTCATAATATCAAATATAATACAAGGTACACAATACTTTGTTGTATCATATGACTAGGAATATATATATAGATCGATTTGTTTTTGTGAAGATGAAAATTTTATTTGGAAAGAATTAGAGGTTACTCATTTTGGAACATCCAATGCTATTGAAACAAAAAGAGATATGCTTAGAGACGAATACCATGGATATTTATTTCCTTATGGAAAACCCATGTGCAAGGTACAACAAAGGATTGTGACAATTTTGAATAGTTTAAAATCCATGGATGAAAACGGTTTATATGATGAAGCTCTTGTGGAGAATAATATATATATATTGCTAATGAGTGGGAGTCATAGAGAATGGTTATTGATGAGAATAGGAAAGTCTCACCGATAATCCTTGATTAGATTTTTGGAACACTTTTTCAATATCCGACAATAATGAAAATAGATGCTGATCAAAATAAAAATAAGAATGGAAATGGAAGTGTAACTTTTAAAACTACATCAAATCATATGAAAGCCAAGACTCCTAAGAGAGTTATAAGATCCAAATATAAGGGGACTATTATTCAATACAAATCATGTGAATGTAAATCTTCAGAAAACTGGTTATCCAATCTTGATCGAAGGATGAACAAGATTTTTGAACAGAAGAACATTCCATCTAGATACGCGAATAAATAAATAAAGGACAAGAATGGCATAGAAGATACATTTTATGAATGTGAAAGAGCAGGGCATATAAGGCCAGAGTTTCCACTGATTAAGAGAAATGAAAGAAAGGAATATAATGAAGAAAAATAAGCCCAAATCTAAGAATTATTGGAAGGTCAATGACACCTGGAGTGCCAGCGGTGGTGACTCCTCTAAATAATCTTTAGAGCACGGATCTTATGGTTAGAAGAATCAGGGTTTATTATCTAAGTTACCAATTTAAAATAATTGTTAAGTGGCTAATGTATACAATGACGAATCAATAACCAATGTATCCATGAATGAAAATTATAGTGATAGTAAATATTGTGAATCCTCAGATGAATAATCTTCTTCAGATAAAGATAATACTTATTCTACTTATGAATAAGTTTCTAGGTTTGCTAAACTTTTTTAGAATGAAAATTATAAAGTCAAGAAAAACCATGATAAGGAATATTATAGGATTTCTATTCTTACTATGGAAATACCAAATCTTTTTAATGGTCTAGATATGAAAATTTATGATTTTGAAAGTATTTAAAAAATCCTTGAGGAATTTAATCTTTAGAAGGATAATCTTTCTAAGGATCTAAAAAAATTAATTTCTAAGAAAAATGTTTTCGAGAATAAATCTAGTGCTAAAAATAATGTTTTTTATGATATAACATAGTTATTAAGATAATGTCAGAAATATTTTCCTTGAAGAAGAGTTTGTAAAATATTACTATAGGTAAAGAAAACATTGATAAGATGTATTCCCAAATTCGACTTCTAAGGAATAATTCTATTTTTAGCTATACTCATTCAAACCCATTTTTTAGTAACAATTATTTTGTTTCTCAATTTTCTCTATTCTTGCACTAAGTGTTAGTGTGGTGGGAATTGGGCACAATATTTTTCCATAAACATGATTCAGTATTTATGTTTTCATAAAACATATTTGTCAAAAAATATGTGAATTCCAAAATTTTTACTTTTTGAATATTCCGGATCAAAGAATGTTTGGGTTCCGAATGTCTAACACTCTAGTTATTAAGAAATTAAAGATAGTACCCAAAAAATACATGGTACATGGATAGTGGATGTTCCTAGCACATTACTGGTAAAAAAACATCTTTGAAAATATTATCATGTTGAAAGGATGAAAAGTTACTTTTCTAGATAATGCATAGGGAGAAATTATTGGTATTGTAATATTATTCTTCTTTGAAAATCATTGATTTAAAATGTTTTATTTGTTAAGGGTCTTATAGAAATCCTTATTAGAATTATTTAATTATGTGATGAAGGTTACCTTGTGAATTTTAGAAATTATCAGTTTTTAGTACACAATTCCAAGGAAGAGTTTCTTCTTTCTTCTTATAGGATATAGAATGTATACACATTAAACTGAGATGTTGTTAGGATCCAAGATATAACTTGTCTCAGTGCAAAGGTAGATCAATCATATTTATGGTATAGAAGGTTAAGACACCGTAACATTAGGATCCTATGAAAAATATCTATGACAATAGTAGTTAAGGATCTACTTGAGCTTAGATTTGATTCTTTAAAATTTTGTGATCCTTATAAATATGAAAAGTAATATAAATCTTGTTTTAAATTGGTCGGTGAAGTCTCAACTACTGATTCATTATAGTTAGTGCATATGGATCATTTTGGACAAACATAAACTGCAAGCATTGGGAGAAAAAATTATGTATTTGTCATAGTTGATGATTTCACTAGAATTACATGGGTCTATTTTTTAGTAATACAATCTGACGCTATTTCTTATTTTAAAAGTTTTAGAGACAATGTTAAAAATGAGAAATACTGTCCATTGATAACTATTCATAGTGATCATGGAGGAGAATTTCAAAATTTTTCTTTTGATACTTCTTAGAGTAGAAAAGTCATTACTCGTAACCTCTCATCATTATGAACTCTTTAACAAAATTGTATTGTTGAAAGAAGAAACATAATTTTTCAAGAGGTAACAAGAACAATGTTGAGTGAATATTCAGTAGGAAAACATTTTTGGGATGAATCTATATGTATTGTTTCTATACTATAAATCATGTTCTGATTAGAAATTTTCTTAATAAAACTCATTTTGAGTTATGGAATGATAGAAAACATAGGAAAAACTACTTCAAGTTTTTTTGTTGTAGGGAAATCATTCTGAATAATAACGATAATCTATACAAATTCACAACAAAATCAGTTGAAGGAATTTTATTAGGCTACTCCACAAATTATAAGGCTTTTAGAGTATTCAATAAAAATACATGTACTATTAAAGAAAGAGTACATGTTAAATTCGATGAAACTAATCCGGTTGTTTGTAAACATCGTCAATCTACATATTCAGATGTGTTTTCCAAAACTGATTATAAACCCTTGTTAGAAGATCCTTGTGATAAGGAAAATGACCAGGAAAATGTTTCTGAATCATTTACCCAATAATAATTCCTATCATATTTTGATGAACATGTTTTACAAAACCTAAATTAGTTGTTTCTTAAAAATCATCCCAGTGATAGTGTCATTACGGATTTAAATCAACATGTAATAACTAGAAGATCCTTATGAAATGATGTTGAATATCATGTGTTTCATTCCATATTAGAACAAAATAGAACAGATGAAGAATTATGTGATGATGAGTGGGTAAAATCTACGAAAGATGAGAAAAATGAATTTGATAAGAATAAATCCTTGACCTTGTATGAAAGACCAATGGAATAATATTTTATTGGAGTAAAATGGGTCTTCAGAAATAAGTGTAATGAAAATGGAATCATAGTATAAACTAAATCTGGATTAGTTTCTAAAGGATATAATCGTCATGAAGGAATAGACTATGAAGATACCTATTCTCTATAAGGTAGACTTGAATCTATTTGTATTCTACTAGTCTTTGTATAATTCATTAATTTCAGTCTTTTTCAAATGGATGTTAAATGTTCTTTTCATAATGGTTATGTTTAGGCAGAAGCTTTTGCTGAACAACCTATTGGTTTTGAAGATTCAGAACATCCTGGATATGTTTTTAAACTTACCAAAGCTTTATATGGATATAAACAATCCCCAAGAGCCTGGTGTTATAGATTTATAAGTTTTTTTCTTCAGAAAAAATATGTTAAGAGAAATTCCTATCCAACAATTTTTATATATAAAGATATGAAAAATGTTTTGAGTGGTCACATTTATGTTGATGAAATTTTATTTGGTTCAACTCATGTATCTTCAACTCAATAATTTACAGATCTAATTAAATCTGAGTTTGAAATGAGTATGAACGGTGAGTTAACATTTTTCTTTGGTTTTCAAATTTCTCAAAAACTTGAACGAATCAATATATCCCAAAAAAAATTATGTTAATGATCATCTTAGAAAGTATGTATTTGAAAATACAAAGATTATATGTACTCCCATTAGTACCTCAAATTAACTTGATCTAGATGAAGCTGTGAAACCAGTAGATCAAACATATTTTAGAGTTATCATAGGAAGTCTACATTACATGATAGCTTATAGTCCAGACATAATGTTTTCTATATGATTATGTTCAAGATATCAATCCAATCCTAAGGAATCATATTTAAAGGTAGTGAAAATGATTTTTCACTACTTAAATGGAACCATGTATCTAGGACTCATTTATACTTCTAGAAATTATTTTTTTAAAAAAGTTTTTCAGATGCTGAATTTGGTGGATGTAGAATGGATAGAAAAAGTAAATCTAGAACATGTCATTTCATAAGAGATTCATTTGTTTCTTGGTCTTGCAAAAAGTAAAACTCAGTAGTAGTTTCCACTGTTGAAGGTGAATATGTAGCCTTTGGAAGTTGTTGTGCTCATGTATTGTGGATGCAAAACACACTCATATACTATGGTATGAGTTTTACCAAAAAAAAATTGTGGGATAATACTAGTGAATTTTCTTAAGAAAAAACCATGTGCCTCACTCTCATGAAAACATCTAAATATTAGGGATCACTTTCTTATAGATCAAACACCAAAATGAGATATCATTCTTGAATTTATCAAAACGTGAAATGAACTTGCTGATATTTTCAAAGAATCATTACCATATGATAGATTTGAATACATTAAACATAAGTTACAGATAATAACCGTAAGGTAATCTTCCATATTAACTTCTTGTTGAAACCTATCTCCTTACATTAACAAACTACTTTTCATAGGGGGATTACATTTTCATTTTAGACAAAATTTTCATAGTTAACAATTACTTAACAAAATTATTTTAGTTAAAATTTTCTTAGTCATAATTTTCGAACTCAAAATTTTCATAGTCAAAATTTTTGTAGTCAAACTTTTCATAGGAGAAATGTTAGTAGTCAAAATTTTCATAGTCTAAAATTTTTTTAATCCAAATTTTGAACTCTAAAGGTATTCAAAAAATGAATTTTTCACATTAAAAATAATCATCCAAGAAATACTAAAGGTATGTTTCATTTCTTAAATTTTAGAAGTATTCATTTAGATGTTGGTATTTTCTTTTTGTTTTAAATGATTCAGATTAAATTTTCATTAAATCAAATTGTTTTATCATAAAAAACATTAGAAGATTAGAATTTATCGAAATACTTCTTCCCCAATCATTTCAACCATCTGATCTTCTCAAGAATAATTCAATATTTGGATCAATCAGAAAATTAGGATCGTCACTTAAATTGCCCATATAATGCACCCTCAATAGTCATCCCACATCAAAACCCATTCCTTCACGTGGGCATGCTCTACCTCTCTTTTTAATGACGTTCCTGATTTTTAATGTTTCTAAAATTCTGAATGTCTTCTGAAGCCTCTTCAAATAATCAAATGTTAGTTTTTAGGGAAATATCAGAGTGGCAGATCTATAGAGAATGGTTATTCATTAAAAAGTTTTATTCCATGTAAGATTCCACTATTTTTAAAAATATCAAGCTGAATAGTTGGGAGAGTGTATTTATATCCAAACCAAGAGCACCAGATCGGGTTTTTCCGGAATTGTTGGTTGAATTCTATGAGACAGTTAGTTTTTAAAACAAAGGAGGAATAGAAAAATTGTATTTCATGAGCTATAGAAAGGCATACTCTCTTTATTATAACATGGCAGAAAATCTGATAAGAATTCATTATGAGGGAGAAAAAGTGTTTTTCTCAAACAAGATACCAGATGAAATATGAAAATTTGAAAAGAAAAATGATCTAGATTGTATTGGTATTTTATAGGTAAAACTCTGAAAATTATTCATCTTTCAACAAGTCTTTGTATTGTTTAGCGATGGGTTCATGTTTTTATCTTTCTGAGAACAGGGGACAAGGATACCATGAGGAAAAGTAATATTTATATTCTAGATTTTGTTGTGAACCTAAGAAGGATAAACCTAGTTAAGCATATCTTGGTTAAGATTTATAATATAATGAATGGATATATAAAGTCTCAGATTATCATATATCCGGCCATTATTTCAAAAATTATTGGTCATTGTCATTATAATTTCATTATTCCCTATAGTTCTATGCCATGAAATTGGAAGGTGATTATTTTATGTGATGATACTCTAAGGAGTATAAATATTGCCTTTAATTGTCAATCAGATGAATTTTATGATCTGTATAAAAAAGAAGTTGATGCTCTTTCAATGAAACAGGAGGTCGCTGAAACGTCTAAAAAGGGTGGAAGGATGTGAAAGGTGAATGAACAAGAAGGAAAAGAAAAAAACACATGTGGAGACAGAAACACAATCTGCCACCCCAAAACCTAAGAAGAAAAAGTCGTATACTAATGAAGTTGTTGTTAAATGGAGAGAGGAAAAGAAGAAAAAGAAAGATGGGGAGCCTAGATTTGGTTTTGATCCTGATGAGGAAAAATCCTTCAAGATAAAGGCTGATGAAGTGCTAGAGATACAAAAAAATAGAGAAATCAATAGAAGAATATGATTGAGGCTGTGATAATACAATCCCTATTAAGGATTCTGAAGATGTCTCTGTACAAATTCCGGTACCAGAATATTTTTTGATAGAACCATTAACAGAGACTCTGGGAAAAAAGATAGTGATTCAAAAATACGATCATAAAGAAGAAATCCTTTAAGAATAAATTTTTTAAAAATAATAGGAATAAGTGAGTGGTGATATAAAAGAAATGATAAAATGACTAGTCGATTATCCTTAGAAGTAGATACCTTCTGAGATGTTATAAATCCGAACTTCATAAACATGTCTTCAAAACTATCTACCCCATGAAAAGATGTTAAGGGTGAGGAAGAAGTGAATAAGTTGTCTAAAAATGAAAGTATCAATCATGATTTCATTGACCCATGGGATGTATAAGATGGAGCTAAGAAGAAATAAGTTGATTACGAAAAACTTTTAAAACTATCAGATAGTGGAAAAGAATCACCTCATCAAGAAGATTTCATTCTTAATGATGATAAGGGAAAACACATGATAGTTGATTCACCTACAAAACTATGGTAAAGAAGAAAGAAGTTGGGGCTTTATCAAAAATTAAGGATGATGATATTGACAAAGAATATTCACCATCCAAAGACTCGAATTCAGAATCATCATCTCTTGTCCATGAGTTTTTTGTTCAGTCTGTCACGATGTTGGATCGGAGTATTCAAATATTCCCTAGTATAGACTCAAGATGTCAGATGATTCAACATAAGTTATGTAAAAAATGGATATAGTATCCATGGTGATGGGAAAATGTGTCAGTCTCAAGGATGACTTCAAGACCTTTCTCATTGGTTTTGAGGTTCATAAAAGATATTTCATGAAGATTAATAGTTGTTCACAGAAGACAATATAAGAAATAAATATCTTTGATGATTTTTATGATAGTGTCAATGATGTTTTTGACACTGAAGATGTAAAGATCAAGGATCATACTAATAATTTTGAAGAAAATATATCTCTTGAATAAACTAATTGTCAGAAATAGGTGAATTATTTGAATGGGATATTCTAGTCAATTTCTCAGAGTTGGAAGTTGGAAAGGCATCTCAGAATTGATATTGAAGAGAATCTTTCTCTGAAATAATATGTTATGATGGCCCAGGAAGAATCCTTTAACAAACAAGAAGAGAAAATTAAAGTCTTAGGGGAGAAAATAAAAGATGGGTATCAGTTTATGAAGTATACAGAAGAGGATCCCAAGGAACTAAATAAGATAAAAACCATATTGAATAAGCTGATTCCAATGGATAATGAATGATGATATTTTTCAAATACGATATTTTGTTGTATTTCTTTCCTTGTAAATTTTTTTTCTAACATAATTTATTTGTAGTGGCTCTTCATATTTTTTGGTTGTCGAGTTCTAATATTTTATGTATCATATTTTCCTTTCCATTCACTGTATTTCATTTGGAAAATAATAAAGGGGAAAAATGAATGTAAAAAATGAATACATAGTAAAGAAGAAATTTACCTATTTAAGGGGGAGTTCATCTAAGGGGGAGTTTTCATCATGAAGATTATCGTATGCATGAAAATGAAAAATCCCATTCCGGGAATTTAGAATATGATACATTTTATTTCTAAAGCCTATGGGGGAGTTAGTCGTATTCACTTTGATCCTTAAGTTAAGGGAGAGAAGTTTTTATTTAGAAGCCCCTAAAATTTATATGTCATTATATTATTTTTCTTATGAATTTTTATTCATTCCAAAATGGGGGAGATTGTGGAGTCAATATGGTTTCCTTATGAATTAACCATTCCTTAATGTTGTGAATATCACATACACACTATCTTAGGAAAATTTATTTTCCACTCAGTTTTTCCATAATAATGAAAAATCTTCTATCCCCATTTAAATTTATCCTTACCTATTTTTTATTGTTCATATTTTAGTATCAGTAAATATAAATCTTTTTAGTAGGAAGTGAAAACCTTGGTTTCCCATATAAATAATCAGAATTCTATAAGTACATTGATAGTGCGTATTTTGTTTTTAGGATCCAAATTCAGACATTGAATTATTTGAAATACAGACTCCGAATTCTCAGAAATGTTGAGTTCAAATTCTCTGAAATTCATTCTCCGAATTCTCTAACATTCACACTCTGAATTCCTTGAAATTTTGACTCCAAATTCTATTAAATTATGACTCCAAATTCTATGAATATCAGACTCTGAATTCCTTATAATTCATACATCCAATTCCTTATAATTCGGACATCGAATTCCAATGAATTCAGTATCTGATTTCTTTATAATTCAGACTCAAGATTCCTAATAATTCAGACTCTGATATCTATAGAATTAAAACTCTTAATTCCTTATAATTCATGTTCTTAATTCATTAGAATCCATACTCCATGTTTGATAAAATTCAGATTATTCATTCTTTAAAATTAGGGCTCAAAATTAGATAGAATTCAAACTCCAAATTCCATAGAATTTAGACTCCTAATTCCATAAAATTTATATTCTGAGGTCTATAGAATATTGATTATGAATTCCTTGGAAAATAGAATCCGATTACCATGTAATATAGACTCCGAATTTTTTACACTTAGACTTCAAACATTATTTTTCCTTAGACTTTGAAATTTTAATTTTCTTGAGAAAACTTTTTTTTACATACAATAGTTATTTTTATAAAATGATGTCGTGCATTCTGTTTCTAACAAACCGTTGTTTGAGTGACACATGTACAAGACACACCAAAATTCAATGAAAAATATGACCGTTGGAGGAGGGATTCGACCATTGAAAATGAACCAATAAATAATATCTTATTTGAATGATCCCAAAAACACTGTTCTACAACTCTAGAGATTACATGCTAAAGTGATTACTAGAGAGAGAGTCTCATACATTGGGCGCAGTGAACATCTTGTCCAAATTTCTTTATGCAACCCTGATTGTTGATGTGTACAATCGAGGGCTTCAGGGGATAAGAAGATCGAGGGGTCGACTACCTTAAAGTTCTATGACTTCCTAGATAAGGAATACCGAGGTTAAAACAATCTTGGATATTGATTGATTGCGGGGATATCAAGACAAACTCTGATTTTCTTATCGAGGTATTACCTTAGTAAGGTTATGGTAGAATTAATTGAATGTATAAATCAATGGACCATTATCCATGGTTTTTGGGTACCCTACACTTTGGGTTAAAAGATTTTATACTTGTTACTTTTATTTTTTCATGTTTTTTTTCTGCTGCATTTTGATTAATAAGGAAAGTATAACAATCTTATAATTTCTTGAATTTGTGTACTCTTATTAGTAAGAATTTATACACTTTAATGTTTTATGATTGTCCTTGTAAACTTCTATTAAGTTTCATCTCTGATACTATATTTCTAGAATCTATCATTATTTTATTACTAAGAGGTATTGTGAATTTATCTTTTTTAACTTTTTTAAATAATATAATGTTTTATATCAACTTTAAAATTTAAAAATGAATTTTTATAGAATACAATTCACCCCCATATCATATATTGAGCATCTGCATAATATTTAGAACCTAATTAATCAAATTTAGATTAATTCCTTTATATTTATAGAACCTTATCTAAATTTAATTTTTTTAGTATAACCTTATTAGGTTCATTCATGGACTTGTCTATGTTTTTATGAGGTTCAATTTTACTGTTTTTGAACCATTTTCTTTCTTCGTTTTCATGGTCGTTTTGGTTGCATATGATTATGGATGGTTGTGTAAAATGAAAAAATTATATCCATAATTGAATTTATGTGTTATTAATGTTCAGCAAGAAGGATAAATGATCTTATAAATCCTTTGGTTATTTTAGGGTAGGATGAATCTTTATCAATATATTTAATGATAAATGCTATGATTATTTTGATTGTTTTTTTATCAACACAAACTCATTTTGTATTATAATAAAATACCATGTGTAAAAAATGATTCCAAAACATTAAATAGGATATATTACATATATTATTGTTTGGATCAACCATAAAAATGTTTTCCAGACATGAATTGAATATGGTAATATAAATTAAAAACTTTTCATCCTTAACTGTGGTATAATTTATACATCTCGGAAGGTGTTTCCATTTTTAGAAAATGTGGAAAATGGAAAGAGAGATGATTATGAAAAATTAAATTATTAAAAATATAAATCTATTTCATGTAAGGTAATCTAATTATTATAGAATTTGTATGAGGGGAGGGGAGGAGAGAGCTACAAAATAATGGAATGAAGATTGAAAAAAAGGAAGAGTGGCTCACCTCTTGCGTACTCTTCCCTGAGAATCTCTTAAAGGACATTGTTTTTTGTCATTTAGAGATAAAATAAAGTCTTAGAAGTGGGTGGGAGACTTTGGAAGTGTATTTGGAATAACATATGAAATGATCAAATCTTGAGTAGTTTTAGAGGACGAGGGGGTGAGAGGTGGTTCATATAGTCGAGGGGAGGAGGGTTTTCCTAATTTTTTAATTATTATTATATTATATTTCCATATGAAAATAAATAGTGATGATTACATGAATAAATATAGTAATAAGTTCATGTGATTTTGAACCAAGTTTTATTACCTAAGTCAGATATCGTCAATGACTCAATAAATCTTGTATTTAACATTTATCACATTTTATCGTATTTTACTCTTCTCCAAAAAATCAGGTATTTTAGAAAAATCCAAAAAATCACCCTAACCATTTCTTAATGTGTATAATCAAAAAATAACCTCAATTTTTGAAAAATAATTTCTAAATATTAAAAATTTAATTTTTTTATCAAAATCATCATTTAATCCAAAAATCTCGGAGCAAAAAATATTCATCTTCATTATAATGTAACTAAATTTTATTTACACATTCATGGGTAAGGTTACCATTTATATGTTTTATAATTATATTCTAAAAGGTATGTTACTATTCATATAGTTATATTATTATTCATATGGGTATGTTACTATTAAATAAAAAATTAACTTGACTCTAATAACTCTAAATATCACCATGATCGCAATCCGTGAATGTACGTTTTTGGAAATTCAAAACAAAAAAGTTGAAAATTTAATTTTAAGGGATATGTAATGAATATATCCTATAAATAACCATTTTTTTACATATAATTAGTGCTTCATCCAATATAAGTTGTCGAATGAATTGAATGTATTTAATATAAACAAACTATAAAATGTTTGGGGTGTTATATTTTTTCTACCATAAAAAATATCCTCCTCAAAATTTTTCATGTATAAATACCTTTAAAAAATATTGGTGGTTATTCTTCATAATTTACTCAGGTTCGCACATTTCAACCTCTATTTTATGTTTTACTGAAAGAACCTTTACTAGAAGAGTTTCCTGATTTAACAATACCTTCTCCTTTGTATTAGTAATCATGATAGGCTCTTCAGAGTATAACAAATCTGGTTCCATCTCTATTTATTCATAGGTGGGTACATGCATTAGGTATGTCATGTTTTTCATTAACAAGGACACATGGAACACATTATGAACTTTGCGTATACTAGGTGGCATTTCTAAATTGTAAGCTGCATCTTCGATTCTATCTAGAATTTCTAATTTTCAAATATATTTGGGTATTAATATCACTTTCTTAGCGAACCTTAAGAGACCCTTCCAAAAATATACATTTAGAAAGACATGATCACCTACATGAAATTCCAAATCCTTTTTCTGGTTGTTAGCATAATTATTTTTCCTAATCTGGTCTACTTTTATATTGTTTTGAATTTTTTTCCTTTGTATTTATATCTTCGATATGTTTTGGGCCTATAAGTTTCCTATCACCAAATTCATCACAAAATATTAGAGTTCGACACCTATTACCATATAATAATTCATTTGACCCCATTTGAAGATTATAATGGAGTCTATTATTATATTAAAATTCCACCAAATGACTGTATTGATCCCACATACCATGAAATTCAATAGAGCATGATCCGCATATGTCTTCTAGTGTTTGAATTGTACTTTCAGACTGTCCATCAGTTTGGCGGTGATAAGAAATACTCATATGAATATCAATATTCAAAGCCTTTTGGGGACTTTTCTATAATTTTGATGAAATTAGGGATCTCAATCAGATAAAATCAATAGTGTTTTCATTAATATAACATATTTCTAGGTGGTCAAGTGTTAAATCCTCTCGTAGAGAAAAGAAATATGATTATTTTGTAAGCTGATCAATAATTACCCATTTTGTATCATTCCTTCTAGGTGAACTTGGTAGTCCTGTGACAAATTCCATCGTAATTCCATCCCAAATCCACATAATAATAGGTAGAGGTTTCATGATCCCTATAGGATGTTGTCTCTCCACCATCACCAGTTGTAAAACATGACACCTTGAAACATAGTCAGGAATTTATCACTTCATGTTATCCAACCAAAAATGTTCGTTCAGATCATTATATATCTTGGTACTACCATGATATATGGAGAAATTTTATGTATGAAAATCATCTACTATTTCACTTTTTAGCTCAGGTATAGATGAAATGCATAATCTCCATCCAAATTTTAGAACTCCATCCTCATCTACGAAGTCTGCCAATATTCCATCCTTCACAGCTTAAATATTCTTTTGTAGATTCTCATCATCGGATTAAGAGATTTTTATATTCTCTAGTAATGATTATTTAGAAATATTTTGAAAAAGTAAATAATTTCCCCCTTCCTTAACAATTCCCACAATGGTATTTACCAAATATATGAATATAGGATCTCTCTCAATCCTCATTTGGGTTTGAAGTCCATGATATTTCTTACATAATGAATCTTCCACCATATTTTTCATTCTTGAGGTGGTAGTGTATTGAAAAATCCTAATCATTGAGTAACTCAATCCATCTACTTAACCTCATGTTGGGTTATTTCTATGTAAAAGTTTATTTCAAACTCTTAGGACCCATATATATCTCACATCATTCATCATAGAAGTAATGTCTCCATATTTTCATAGAAAACATTATGACTGCTACTTCGAGACCATGAGTTGGATAATATTGATCAGGTGTGTTTAACTTTCTTGATTCCAAATAAACAAATTTAACATTTTTCATAAGGAAAAAACCCAAACCATACATTTATGCATCACTTTATATCAAAAATCGATCATTTCCAGAAAGAAGAGTCAATATTTGAGAATTAAACAGTCATCCATTAAATTATTCAAATAATTATATAAATTATTTCATCAATACAATCTTAACCCTTTAAATGTTAACATTTTTATAGGGTTATCCAATCGATAAAATTTCTTAACACAAATCACATAGTAATCTGGGAAGACCAAAAACTACATACCTCAATTTTTTTTGTTGGTGTAGTTCATTCATCAATTGCATTTATCTTCCCCAGATCAACTTTGATTCCTTCCTTAGAGACTATATGTCCAATAAAAAAATGATTGAAGCCAAAATTCACACTTTTTAATCATCCGGTATAACTCATTTCTTATAAGAGTTTCAAGAATTCCCAACAATTGATTATCATGGTCTGCATATCATTCAATGTATACCAAGCCATCATCATTAAATACCACGAAAAAGTCATCATGATATATCTTCAACAGTGTATTCATTAGATCCATCAATGATGAGGGTAAATTAGTTAGTCCAATTGGAATCACTCTTAAATTATAATGCATATACTTGGATTGATATGTGGTCTTAGGAATATCTTCCTTCCTCACACACACCTAATGATATCAATATTGAAGCCCAATCTTGGAGAAATTTTGGTATCCATGAAGTCGATCAAATAGTCATCAATGTGAGGAAGAGGATACATGTTTGTTATCATAATTGCATTGATCTCATTATAACCAATGAAAAGCCTCATATATCCATCTTTCTTCTTGACCAAGAGAATATAAGCTCCCCCTGGAGAAACACTAAGGTGGAAAAATCCTTTATAACTCAGTTCCTCTAGTTTTTATTATGTTCTACTAATTCCAAATTTTCTATTCTATAAAGAGACATTGATATAGGTTATGAAATATTAAACAAATCAATACAAAACTCAACTCCCACTTTAGATGATGTCCAGGTAAATCCTCTAGAAATACCTCAATGTATATTTTCAGAATAGGTACATATTAAATTTTAAGATTTCATTCCTCAAAAATAGATATTGTGTTATCAACAACATTAATAATTTCATTCTGTAGAGCTATTATGGGTGGATCTATATGAGAATCATATGGTGTGGTTTCTTCTCTAAATATAAGGGATTTTACACCATTCTAAAAAAATATAACTTCTTTCTTCTCCCAATAAATCATTGAATCATAATATGGTAGTCAATTCATATCATGAATTACATCAATGTAAATAATAAGTATGATTATAATTTTAGAAACTGAAACATGTTTATGTGTCATGAGAGGGGACTGACTGACGCATCTTTGTTTTAATGATACTCCCCCAATGAGTTTTGACTGAAAACTCCTTTTATTAAATCAAATTGGAAATGTCTTATTTTATTGGAAAAGTATGAAGATATAAATTAATGTGATTATTGGGAATAAGATAATGCATTGTATATGTTTTAGGAAACAATTAACGAACATGACACTGCATCAATTGGAACTTCAACCTCTGTGGTTGTAATCTCAATAGCATTCCCTTGCTATCAAGGCCTTTTCTGGGGAATGTTTCCTTAGTTCTTAGGAAACTAATTTTCAAAATATCCAATATCTCTAAAATCAGTGAACTAAATAACATTTAATTGTTTCTTCCCCTTTCATTTATTTGACCGATGACCCTTTTCTCCAGATATATAATAAACTCTCATGCCTTAAAATCATTTACCAAGATGATTCATTCCACAGTTATTTCATAATGGAAATTTCTTTATTCCCTTATTCATCTTTGAGAATCAAATTTTCCATGGTCATCAAAGTACTGATTCTTATTTTGTTTTTTGTAGAAAAAATTTGATCTAGAAAATTTCGTCTCTGTTTTGATGGAACATAATACAATTTAATCATATGATTAAAATGTATGAGAATTCAGTGCCCATCAATGACAAGTATTAATACATTCAAATAAATGATCAAAATTTTCTTCCAAATCACGTACATAATCTATACCATACTTGGATAATCTTGTGATGGCAGCCTCATACTCTGCAACACTCTCTTCTTCCCTTTTCATTAGGCTAATGAATTTCCTCTTCATATCACTTTGTTGTTCACGTGGGAAATCTTAATCGAAGAATATTTCATTAAAATTACTCCATTATATATTATATATTTCTTCTTCATCCATGGTATTCTAGATCATGGAACTCCAATGATTAGTATACCTCTTGGGGAAATATACCAGTTGTACTACCTTGTCCTTTTTGTTGCGTCATAATGCCAGAAATGTATTTTTCCTGGGACTTGATCCACTACATAGCAACCACTGGGTTAGTAGTCCCACTATAATTTAGGGGAATCTATCGCATTAATGGATATAAAATTGATGTATCATGGTTATTTTTCATAGCCTATGTAAGTTGTACCAATATGGTTGTGGTCTGATTCGCTCCAACACTGAATATGTGGACTTCATAAGTGGAGAAATACCTATATTTTTTAGGGTACTGATTTTCATTATTCTATTAGGTACCATCACTAAACAATGGAATACAAAACTTTAGGTTATAATTTGTAATTTTAACTAGTATCAACTTAACCTTATATAAAAATCTATACACAACTAATCTCGTAATCATAACCATTTTTTATATTTACTTTTAAATCCTTTATAATTGTTCGAAAATAAAAATTCAATTATCCTATGAATATCCCCCAGGTGTATCAATATAGGTGCGCAGTGAGGCCCATTTTCTTATACCAGGATACCTTAGGTCATGCCCAAAACTCTTTGTCAGAGTTGTTACATCTAGGTACATCTGTTCCTGAACCACGTCCACTTGTAATATCTAGATAGGGATATATTTGTGAGGAATACCCTAATAGTATCAATTTTTACTAAATTCTATGATGTTAATCTATGCTTATCCTCAATGTATACCTTATGGTATTTCTTCTAAACTATATTTCCTAAATCTATCTTCTATGTTTGCTGCTAAACTTTATTTGATACAAATTGTAATGCCCAAAACTCCGAAGCCAAGTGTTGTGGTGTTGATTCATTTTATTTTCATGATTATAAGAAATAAATCCTATAGGAACAATTAGTTTGGTTGTTTTGTAATACTATATTACAAACATTATTCCCAAAGTACATTTGGAATGATATTAAATACAACATGATATATAATAAACTTAAATAAACATCGTCTTTGAATTCTTATTAAAGGTTCCATTTTTCATAACCTATGAAAAGAAAACCTAATAAGGGTGTGATAAAAATCTCAGTAAATTTTAAAAATATTGTAATAATTTATCAATAAAAATTTAATCATAATAAATTAAACATGACTAATATGGAATGATGAATGAATGAAAACACCTTCCCTTAGTAAGTTGAGAATAAAAATTCATCCATAGATTTTGTCAAAATGAAAACACCATGAATTGTAATAACTGAATAACGAATAAAGGGAATGATTATTATTTGGTTGTCATTTATCTATCAAATGAAACATTATACCACTGAGACGATTTAAGTCTTTCGGTAAAAACACATTTGATTTTTGGAATGAAACTCGAAGGTTTGTCACTAAATCAGTTGTCTCACTAGAACTGTTGATGCATCAAAACGATATAACAGGAAATTACCATCACTTTCAGTCCAAATAACAACTTATTCATAGATTTAATACAATAAATATATTCCTATTTGATATTCATATTGAATATAGGTTACAAATTCTTCAATATTTCCCATGTTAAAATAGAATTCAATATATGCGTCGTGTGTAAAATGGTATACGCTTTATGGTAATAATAATATCCATGATACAATAAAATGGATATTGATAGAATTATAATTTAAAATTAAAAATGATCTCAAGTGTACATTAGATACACCACATAAGAATAATTAGTTGTATAATACAAAGTAAGTCTCGATGAAATGGAAATTGAGACAGTCTCTTAATACATTGTAATCATTTGAATCGTATGACCTAAAATTAATAATCACCAAATTAATCCTAGAATAACATGAATATATATATAATAATGATACTATATATCAAATTTCAGTACACATACACCACATACATGAAATAAGTGCGAACAATGGAAATTTCACGAAATTAAAAGTGAGACAAGAAACCCCTTACCTTATCCCTGAATGTGTTGTTCTGTCGATCCTAATGACCTGAATAAGAATATTTGTCAACATTAATTAATAATTAAAAAACTACTATAACATTATATGATTTATTAAAACATTATTATGTTCATTCATGGCCTTTTTAAAAGGTTTAAGGGGTTCTATTTTATTGTTTTGAAAGTATTTTCTTCCTTGGTTTTCAGGATTTGTTTGTTTGTTTATAAGTATGGAAGTCTCTATAAACTGGAAATTGAAATCCAGAAATTAAGTTATTTGTTATTAAAGATAATATAAATGTTTAAATTATCATATAAATCATTTGGTTATTTTTTATAAGGATGAATATTTATATAAAATTTTAATGATAAACAGTTGGATTATTTTGATGGGTTGTTGATAACTACGAACTCATTTTGTTTTATAATTAAGTTTCATGTGTACGAAATGTTTCTAGAACATTAAAAAAGATATATTACATATATAAGTATCTAGTTAAACCATAAAAATGCTTTCATGGCCATAATTTAAACCATTAATAGAAATTGAAAACCCGTCATCCTAGAATGTGACAAATTAACACAATTTTGACTGTGTTTTCATTTTAAGTATAAGATGAGGGGGGAAGAGAGATGATGATGAAATATTAAATTAGAATAATAAAACTATTTTTAATGTTTTTTATTGAAACTATCATATCAATTTTATGATGTTAGGAGAGGGGAGAGTAAAAAAATAATGGGAATAATTTGAAATAAAAAGGAAGAGAGGTTCACCTCTTCATTACTCCACCATGAGAATATCTATAAGGACTTTATTTTATGAATTTTTTGAGACTAGAAGATATTTTATGGGGGGGGGGGGAATTGGGAAATTTATCTGGAATAACATATTAATGTATCAAATCATGATAGATATTATAGGAAGAGGGGAGAGGGGAGGTTTATATAGTTGAGGAGAGGAGGGTTTTCTTAATATTTTAATTATTACTTTATTATTTTTTCTTAATACAAGAAATAAGTATTATTCCTTGAAATGAATATTAATAAGTGTATGTGATTTTGAACCAAGTGTTCTTATCTCAGAAAGACATCATCCATGACTCAATAAATCATTTATTTTATATTTATAATAATTTATTGTATTTTACAATTCACCAAAAATTAAATATATCAGAAAAATCCCAAAAATTCACACAAATCAATTTGCAATGTGTAGAATCCAAAAATGAACTCTATTTTTCAAAAATAATTATATTTATATTAGAAATTTAAATTTTAATAAAAATCATATTTTAATTGAAAAATACCATCACCTAAAATATCCATCTTCATTTTTAAAGTACCTAAAGTTTATTTACAATTTAATGGGTAAGGCTTCCATTAATATGTGTCATATTAATATTCATAAGGTTAGGATACTATTTATAAGGGTATGTTTCTATTCGTTAGGGTAAGTTAATATTCACCAAAATATAACTTGATTATATCAAACTCCAAATATCACCCTAATTGCCATATTGAATGTTTGTTTTTCAAAATTCAAAACAAAGAAGTGAAAAATTTAATTATAATTGATAGGTTATGCCTATATAATATAAAAAAAGAGTTTTGTTTTATAGTGACTTGGTGTTTCATGCAATATAGGTTATCTAATGAATTGAATGTATTTAAGTGAAACGTAACATAAAATGTTTGGGGTGTTATATTCATCCGATCATCAAAAATTTAATCCTTGAAAATTTTCATGTATAGATATATTTAAAAAGATGTGGGTGGTTATTCTTCATAATATCCTCGAGTTCAATCATTGCTTCCATTATTTTATGGTTTCTCTAAATAAACTTTACTAGTCTATTTTTTCCGATTTCTCTGTGTTGCTCCCTTGTTTCAAGAATCTATATAGGCTCTTCACAATATAACAGATTTGGATCTACGTCTATATCATTATACGTGAGTACATGAATTAGGTTTGGAATGTATTTCATTTACAAATACACATTGAACACATTATGACATTTGGAGAGACTTGGTGGAACTGCTAAATGGTAAGCTACCTGTCAAATTATTTCTAGAATTTCAAATGGTTTGATATACCTAGGGCGGAGTATCCCTTTCTTACCGAACCTTTATACACCCTTCCACTTAGATTATTTTTGAAATACATGATCACTTACATTAAATTACAAATCATTTCTCCAGTTATGAGGATAAATATTTTTCAAACATTGGGCTGCTTTAATATGGGCTGGAATTTTCATTACCTTTGTTGTTGTCTCTTTGATATGTTCTAGGTCTATACATTTCCTATTGCCAACTTCATCCCAACAAGTTCGAGTTCAACACCACTTACCATATAATGCTTCATATGGCTCACATTGAATGCTATAATGGAAATGGTTATTTTCAAAAAATTGCCCCAAAGGTAAGTATTCATCCCTCGTCCCTTGAAAGTCAAGAGAGCATGGTCTCATCATGTCTTTTAGTGTCGGAATAGTCCTTTCAGATTGTCCGTCAGGTTGGGGGTGATGGGAAGTACTCATATGAAGAAAAGTATCCAATTCCTTTTGAATATTTTTTCAGAATTTTGATGTAAATCAGGGATCTTGATTAGACACAGTCGATATAGGTTCACCATGAAGTCTTACAACTTCATTATTATAATGTATTTCTAGAGGATCAAGTGGTAAATACTCTCTTATAACAAGGAAATGTGGTTATTTTGTAATACAATAAACAATTTCCCATTTTTCATCTTCCGTCCTAGGTTTCCTTGGTATTCATTAAAATAGTTCATCATAATGTCATCCCACTAACTCATATTAATAGATAGAGGTTGCATGACACATTTAGGATGTTGTCTCGCAGCCTTCACCTATTGGAAAACTAGACTCTCTGACACATAGTAAAAAAAAAAAAATTCTTCATGTTATCCCACTAAAAATGTTCTTTCAGATCTCTATACATCTTTGTGCTACTAGGGTGTATGGGGAATTTTGATCTATGAGCATCACCTAATAGTTCCCTTTTTTATCTCATTTATTGATGAAACAGATAACCTCATCTCAAATTTCAGAACTCCATTATCATACACACACTCTTCCAGTCTTCCTTCCAAAATATATTTAATTTTCTTTTGTAGACTCTCATCATCAAATTGAAAGATTTTTATCATATCTAATAAAAAGGGATTAGAAATAATATCAAAATATAATGATGTTTTACCTTCCATAAAAATTATTGTATCCATATATAGTAGTTCCATGAATATTGGATCTCTCTCAATCATCATTTCTGTGAAAACTCTGGGATCATTCCTGTATAATGCATCTTCCACCTTATTTGCCTTTCTAGGGTGGTAGTGTATTGAAGAATCCTAATCTTTGAGTAACTCGAGCCATCTCATGTTCCTCATGTTGAATTTTTTTTATCTAAAAAAGTATTTCAAACTCTTATGATCCATATATATCTTACATATTTCACCATAGATATAATATCTCTATATGTTCATATTAAATATTACGGCTTCTAATTCAAGATCATGAGTTGAATTATTTAGTTAATGTTTATTCGACTGTCTTAATTTATAAGCAACAACTTTATCATTTTTTATAAGAATGCAACCCAAAAAATTATTGGATACATCACTATTTATCAAAAATCCATCATTTCCAAAGGTAAAAGTCTTGATTGGAGTATTTACCAATATTCTTTTCAATTATTCAATGAATTCTGTAAGGGTCATATTATTACTTATAAGGGCCATATTACTATTCATAAGGGTTGATTACTTTTTATATGGTTATGTAACTATTCCTATGGGTATATTACTATTCATAAGGGTAGGTTACTGTTCTCCATAAAAATTAAGGATATCATGATAAAAACATATATAATATCTTATTTTATTTATAAATTTCATATGAATTTTCATTTTAGGCAGTAAGATAAACCACTTATAGTTATCTCAAATTTTTTTTAAGAATATGGATTCTATTTTTGATTTTGGAAGTTTATCAAAAATTGAATCATTTAAAATTGATTGGATATTTTATATGGAAATTTAATATTATTTAGTAATTTCAATATTATTTTTAGTCATATTTAATATTTTCAATATTAAAAATGATTTTCAATGTAGAAAGGATAGAAGGGGTGGTTATTATAATAACTAAGGATTAAAATATCTATAAATCATGAAAAAAACATTATCAGATGAGTTTATTTAAATCATACCCTATTCTAGGATACAAATTTACAAAATTGGAACGTCTTTCACATAAAAATAAATTTATTTTATTTAAATGTTTAAAATATTTATAATCATTCCACTATTATATCATACTAAAGAGAACCTCTACCAATATTTTCTCTACACACTCTGACCACATTTAATCGACCAACTCATAACAAAATTCCTTCCACATATCCGTATCGAATTTTTATAGCTTATAGTCTCACAAAAAAAACTAAATAATGGTGCTTATAGTGTAATTAAAATATGGATTTCCTTTTAACATGTAAAACTATTAACAATGTTATATCATGATTCATTTTTCTTATACACCATTAAAATATATTTTAGCAAAAAATATAATTAAATTAGTATATTTATAGTACATAAATTTTATCTCATTAATTTAACATTTAATATTAACATCCAATTAATTTTTAATAAATAGAAAACACCTATCATGTGTACATGAAAACTACCATAACAATGAAGTAATGTCATTAATTTTTTACTTCTTCCCAAAAAATATTTTCATAAGGATGGATTAACAAAACATATAGGAAATTAATTATAATATTACGATTGATATATGATGAAATAGATACCAAATAACATTCCCTCAAATATATTGAAAAATATAATCATAGTTGGTGTGTAAGAAATGAAAAATGCCTCCATATATGAAATATTTCATTTTCCATAACAACTATACAAAGATTCCTCTAAAAAAATATAATCAATGTGATTTTTTTTAGATGAAAATATTCCAATTAAATCACTAAGGGTTTTAAATAATATTTAATATCATTAACTAAAGTGTGTTAATATATTTTTTACACATTTTATACAAAATGTGAAATAAGATTTAACAATAATTTTAATAAATACATATACCCTCTATTACATTGTTTCACGTATGTAAAAATATTCAGTAAATTTTTTTTCCAATTAATATAAAAAATATTTATTTGTAACATTTTGCACTTATAAAAATGACATCCTCTTAAAATTTTTAGACTAACAAAAATGTTATAATCCTGAATAAATAATAAAATTATATATAAATTTTATCATGAGATGTTATTTAAATTTAAATTATAGGATACTCAGTAACTGTTATGTAAATATTTTTTAAACAAAAAATATATTTGACATTATAATACTCATACATATGAATATGATTTGAAACCATAATTAATAATTATAAAAAAATTGAATCTTTTTAGTCGATAGATTTATCTTCCCCTTATTTTATTTCATTAAATCCTATACACATGGGATAAAAAATACATTAAAATGTATATACAATATTACATTCCATTATTTTAGTACAATTTCATCCTTTAGTTTTGTTTTGAGTTATTTTCCCACACTGTTTCATCGCATAGTCCAATTGATAAATAACCATGATGAATTTATCATTCCTAAATCAATAAAATTAAATTTTACTGTATTACAATATTTAACATAGTATATAACGTTATTCCACTTTTTCAATCCATTAAATATACCCAAAACTTTTATCATGATGAAATGATTATATCTCATGTGAATAATAATATATATGATAGAGTAATAAATTAATAGTAAACCCCTAAACAATAAAATTTATATAAAAACATATATCACATAATTAATATCTACCCAAAAATACTCAAAATTTTAAAAGCAGTTATACCTAATGATAAAATTTATTTTATCCCATATTTTCCAAAATAAACATAACATTTATCTGCAAGAAAATTCAATCAGTGACGAAGTAAAATAAAAAATTACATTTCGCATTGATATATTCTCCAAAATATCGTAATATTTAAAATATAAATCATAAATTAACTTATATATATGGAAAAAATATGTATTTAAGTTTTCACTCAATATTTATTCCCCAATAAATATCAATAACTCTGACATAAATCCATTTCTAGAAATATAATTCTCTTTTACATTTACTCCTATAATGATTAAAATATACAGTGAACATGTTTTAAAAAACCACCTAATCCGAAAATCAATTTTTAATCCATGTTTTATATATTTCATAAAACATATGTTCAACATAACATAATAGTACATTAATCAAATTAACCATAATCACCCCCAACACTAAATATCGTTTTAATATATATTCTTATCAATAAATTACTAATGAATTTTTCCTAAATTAAAATAATTAACTACCAAAATATAATAAATAAACATTGAAAACTATCTCATAAGAAATAAAATGTAAATCTATATTTTGGATCATAATATCATTATTTTTTAAAATTAGTCCTTAAATAAAATACCTAAACACCATTACTCTTCTAATCCTATTTGATGAAAAAAAATCATCCTTCATCCTACATAACCATTTAAATATTAATTTCAATCATATTTTTTAGTAATTCAATAAAAAATATTTTTAATCATGTCATGTGATACCTCAGTCTCAATAAAATAAGTATTCCTATATTAAACATAAGTAACAGTTTAAAAATTATTTACATCCTTGATGTGATATTCATATTCCATTCATCTTCAAAATATAACCTTACTGAAAATTTATTATTTTGATCATATTTATATAATTCATGTAAAATGAAACCCAGGGAATCAATTTTATTAATTCTGAAACTCCCCAAATTTAAAAAATTAAATTGATTCTTTTTTATGAACATTATTCTTCACTAATGTGTAAACATCACTCTAAATTTTTCATTGAAACTTATTTAATTTCTTCCCTCATTTAACACATATTAAACATCATGAAATACTAATAAATATATTATTGTGTGATTTTTATATTAATGTATATATAGGTAGATCAAGGTTTTATATTCAAGATACTTATTGCATAAAAATTAATGATATTCGAGTTATATATTGTTGATTTATTTTGAAAAACCCGCATGGTTGAAGTTATTCGTAAGAAATTGAGATAGCTTGTATATGGTCCTGACCATTAAAAATAATATTTTTAGTGTCTTTAGACAATAATTCAATAACTTGATTTACAAACTATCATTTACGTTTAATGTTTTAGATAATTAAGTAATAACTCTTATATAAAAATTTCATAATTTAAAATGTGGATAAATTTACTCATTATCAAATTTTCCTCAAATATAATACTTTTAATATGAATCATGCTATATTATCATGAATAATCTTTATAAAATTCCACATTAATTGTAATTCATATTTAACTATCTTAAAAAATATGAAGGAAATTTTAAAAATTTGTGATGATCATAAAAATACTTTTAATGAACATAAATGAATGACCAATAAAACCCATTATTTTATGAATAAATATAATAATATTTTGGGCTCCAAATAAAAATTTAATTACCCAAGAAATAAAAATTCAATTCTAATTAATTTTATTAAACATTTAGAAAGAAATATCTATGTGAAAACAATACCTATAATGGTTTCCTTGAATTTATGAAAATATCATGGAAACATTTTCCCAATGATATACTTTTCACCATTAAGAAGTGTCATGTACATTAATTTAAACTTATAGTTATTATCATACCATGATAAATCTTACAATTTCCTTAAAAACCCATTTTAAAAATATTAAATCATATATTTATTCTAAGAAATAGTTCTCTATATCACTCTTAAAATTTTAATAACCAATATTTCCAAATTCTATACCCAATTTATTGGAGGGAAATGATGAAACCACCCATAATTTTTTTATAATAGAACCACTCGACCTTGTTTCATAATGGAACCACACATCTATGTATAATAATATAACCACCAATAATCATAACAATTCATATAAAGCATAACATAATCCCAACCCATAAAATCTAGATCATTACAAAATTACAGTAATACAAAAATTCTATGACCCATAATATGACATTATCGACTATTGAAATATCGATTGTATTTTGAAACAATTTATTGAAATTGCTATAATATAGGAAATGTATTTTTTTATTTAAGGAAAATATTGAATATTTTAATTGAAGACTAATATCATATAAATAATATGGAATAATGAAAAGTAATTATTATCTTAGAATTAAAAATATATCAATCCATTTTTCTTCTATAATGATAGTTAAAATGTTCCACATAAAATAAAAAAAATTCCTTTATAAATTTATTAAATGAAAATAAAATTGACATTACAATTATTATTTTTTCCCTTAAATACACACGAATAATTATAATAAAATAATTAAATTGAAGAAAATATTTCAAAAATAAATCATTATAATATTTAAAATGAGTTTTTAATATAAATAGTCCCTTTTATAAAACATTAAAAAATATGTAATTCTTTAAAACATTGCAAAGGTAGTAAAATTTACTATAATATTTAATTTATCATTAATCATTAAAAGTATGAATTTTATATAAATATAATCATCAAAAAATATTACATAGTAATAGAGGATATAACTATTGAAAACCAAGAGCATCAGCTCAAATAAGGTCAATAAACAATGGGTGTATGGAACCAAAGATTGAAAAATTTTATATTGACAATCCTTATAACTCTTAGATGTAATCAAATATACAAAAATTTTTCCTTAGGGCCATGTGTGAATAACCTCCACCTAATTATTCAAAAGGATATTATTTATCAAAATAAGGTAGCTGATATTCAATGGAATTGAAGTTTCATTTTTATGGGATTTATGAATTATCCAAGAATCTATTTCTACCATCATTAGGATTAGGTCTATACCACTACTGCACATATTCTGTTATACAGTGCACAAAATAGATTGTTAGAGCACTAAAAAACACTATTAATTGTAGTGGTGATAGAGGGAGTGTCACCTTTTTCAGTGCTAAAAAGCACTGATAAAGAACACAATTTATCATTGGTTATTTAGCACTGAAAAATGGAACCCTTTATTAGATTTATTTTTTTCACTAATAATGTCCTTGCTGGCTGTGATGTGCTATTTACATAACAGAACACCCAATGTGTAACACCTCAAGATTTTATGAAAAATATTCTATTAATGTCATTAATGTCTTGTGTTGTATGCTACACCAAGATTACCTTGCGCTATATGCTACACCGTATTAGCTTGCAGTATACGCAACACTATTCTTGGATCGTGTTACACACAATTTTGATAATAGTTATTCTACGCAACATTGAGTATATATATATAAATATATATTCAATTTATAGATGAAATATGGTTGGATTATGTTATACGAAACAAAAAAGGATTCATGCACAACATGAAACCCTAACTTGGCTTGAATTACGCGCAATCACGACCTTCCTCGATAGCGTGTGTTGTACGCAATACCGGGTTCTACTAAACAACAATATATTATTATAATATTATTATGAACTAGCCGTTATGAATAGTATTGACTAAAGTTTTAACTTTATAACATTATTATTATTCATCTTAAACATTTTCTAGAACATGGTATAAGAACAAAATAAATTTTTCGGGTAAAATAATTATTTTTAAAAAAATGCAGTTTTGCCACCTTTTGATGGCGCACCTACATTAAATCTAGTTTTTGACATGTTTATAAGTTCAATTTGAAAAAATAAAATTATTCTTTGGAATCATGAAATAGAAATTTACTTTGGATAAATTTTTCATATTATTCTAGTAACTTTCATATTTTGACGAATAGTACAAACACGCTATATTTTAATTAAAAACAACTTTTTTATCATAATAATTTATATGTATAAATTATAATATATAATGGTTTTAAAGTATGAATATAATATATTTTTACCATTTAATATAATTTATGTCATTAGCATTGATTCTACCTTGAATTCGTAGGATAAATCAATTCAATCTTTTGCAATGTTTTAAAGAAAAACCTGTTTTCTTTCGACAACGAGATTAATTTTAATTTAATTTCTGAAACTTTTGTGTATTGAATTTTGAAAAAATGGATTCCATATTTGGAATTAGTGGATCCAAATTATGTAAATAATCTACTTTTTATTTTTGGGAATTATGAATAGTAACTACGGTAAATTTTATTTAATATAGTTAAAGGTAAATCGGGTAATTAAGGGTAAATATAATATTATAAAATTACCCTAACACATGTCAAAATCATATTGGATGACTAAAAGTTGACCCATATCACCTAAGGGTCGGATTAGATTAATTTAATGGACTTTTTTTCATGAAAATAATTTAATTATTATTAAAACCAAAGAATGTGACAACATGTCACTTTCTTAAATCTTATAAGTATAATAATTTTAATTTAGTGATAAACTTAATGAAACATAGAACATTAATAGTATACAGAAAGATAATACAATTATATACATCATAGGAATTTATTTATAATTTTTAGAGATTAAATAATTATCATTTATTATGACACAAATATGATACAGTAATTATCTTATTAATGAAATATTGACATAATTGATGTTATAAATACCCAAATAAATGTAATTTAAGACTTATTCTGAATTAAACTAATTTTAGTGGTTAATATGTCATGTTAGTATTGATTTATTTAACTTGGTTCGAACTTATCATTCTGTTATGATTTTTATAAAAATCATGTACCAAATAGTGTCAAAATTGTCATAAATTAGTTTTTAAAACAAATATTATATTATTAATTGTTATTTTATTCCTAAAAATATATGGTTGGTCCAAATGAATTATATAAGGTTATATATATTAATAATAAACAACTTGGGGTTCGTTTGGCTTGATATAGTTAGTTTATTAACCACATAGTGTAAGAAAACAAAAAGACATTGTAAAAGTTAAATTATTTAACTTAGAGTTAAATCTAATTGATAAGGTTAGAATAATAACCTAAACATGTCTAAATCCTATTGGATGAGAGGATTGATACCCATACCCACTTTATATTTGAAATAAGACCCTTTGGAACCATTATAAACCGAAATTGACATAATTATAAAATAATATTTTGAGATTTTCCTAAGGTGCCCCTCTCCTCCCTTATAAAAGGGCACCTCCTCTCTCTCCTACTCACACCAATTTGAGCATTAAAGCTCATCCAACACCTGAAAAAATATCTTCTACACTTCCCTAGTATCATCCTATAGGTCCTGGTGTTCTTCAAAGACCATTCTTAGTTTTTTAAGTGGAGGTTAACTGACGGCGCGTCAAAAAGATGTAATATCCATTACCGATCTTTTTCAATTTCTTTCTTCTTCAACTTCATCTTATTTAGTTGTTTCATAATAAAGTAATAAAATAAGTATTTATTATATAATGATATGTTATTATAAATATTATACAACTCTAATTAACCTTCTATCCATCCTACGGAAAAAGGAAATCACCGCTCGTGCGTACGTACGGAATACCGTCTCCACGCCGTGGTGTAATCTATTTTCCACCACCAACTTAATTGGATGGATATAATGGTGTAGTGAGTAACTATATATGATTATTATAAATTGATATTGATACTGAAATAGTATACATACACTTCAACACAATTACACGACCATGGGAACGATATCATCGCTCGTTCGTACGTGCGGACTACCGTCTCCACGACGCGATAAGATTCATTATCCATGTTAACCATTCCAGAATGATTATAAAGAATATATAATGAATAATAATGAAATATACGACATGTGAAATCTACTGGATTTATGTATATATATATTTATGTCATCTACTTACTTCCATTAAAGACAATAAGGAAAGGAAAACAGCGTTCATGCGTACGTACGGACTACCGTCTCCATGAACGGTGTGTTTCATTTCATTTATCTATCTATTATATATATATACTGAATATATATGATATATAAATCATTTTTTATATTCTGTAAATAAGTAAATCATGATATAAGTAATAATAATGTCAAGAACAACAAGTCCAAACACCTACGATAAATAAAATGATTTTACCCAAAATGTTTCTTTAACATGGAATTTACAAAATAACGGGTAATATAAAGTCATAAGTGAACCATATATGATATCATAACAATGAATAAGATTTTTTAATAAGTTAATGACATTATTTAAATCATTATACATGAGGTTATAATACATACAATTCATATCAGACATAAGGTAAGGGAAATATCACAATCTCATTTTTATCCGTGATTGTTTATACTTTGGCATTTACGGGTGTGTATTTTATCATCCACATCCATGTTTCCTCAATACGTAATATTATTTCCATCCACCTAGAATTTTTTAAATACAATTTTACCCTTCGGTGAGTTTTTAGTAAAGGATATGAAAGTAATCTTTTGTCTTTTTTCGTACGAGGTACTTTTTGAATTTTCCGACAAAAGTACGAGAAGAATGTTTTTTTAACTTATACGGCATGAATGGATTTTTAAAACAATATTTCCAACAAAATTCTTTTACAAGTTTTCAAGTTTATTTTTAATCAACTTCTTTTAGTTTAAAATTGTATGACATGTTAAGAAAGGAAAAATGTTTTTGAAGTAGAAAGGATATTTTCCTCAAGAATGGAGTTCAAGTGTTCTATCAAAATTATTTCCATCTAAGATAATAAAGGGTTCTGTTTTTTATCCCTATTGATTTGATTATGTTGTGATGGAATTATATTTTTATGAATCCCTTTATCTTATATGAATTGTTTTATTATGTCACGATGTTTAAGATTCCCATTTTTATTACATGGGTTATGCAATGATGTATGATTTATGATTTTGTGGCACACATAAGAATGGTATCATTATGAGATGGGTGGGACCTAGATCTCCCTCCAATGAATTGGGTATAGATTTTATATCTCATGAGATAGACATGGTTGGAATGGTAGGTTATACCGGTTCAGTGAAACAGGACAGAAACGAGGGTGACTCAGTTCAAAAAGGGACTTTGTCCACTAAGATAAACTTGGAAATGAGTCTTGAATAATAAGAAATGATTCTCTATGATTATGTGTGTATGACACAATGTTTCATGTTTTATGTTATGATTATTGGGATTACATTTCACTTCTATGATTTATCCCAAGTTATGATATTATGATCTCTTTTGCAGGTTAATATTTCCAAAAGTTATGTTCTTATGTATATGATGTGATTGATATTTCTTTTGTTTACCCTTACTGAGCATTTGAGATCACACTTTTATATGTTTTATTTTCCCCATGATATAAAGAATGGTTTTAGGTAATAAAAGAAAAGAAGATCTTTATGGGAGATGTTGAAAATCTTTCACCACGATTAGAAGATTATATTTTCATGTTTCCAAAGACACTATACTATTACGATCCTTGTGTGTGTGTCTTTGTTATGAACTAAGTATTCTGCAAAAGTAATGTAATACCCTTGTACGTTAAGCTTCAAGTCTCTACAGTTGGTATCAGGGGAAAGGTTTAGCCAACCATTGGAAACTAGGATGTGAAAAAGTTAGTGAGATCCCTAGAGATGTTTCTAAGCTATGTTTAGGGATATCACTAAGGTTAAGTATACGTATAGGTTATAGTACTGGAATTATGCTAACGATAATAGAATTAAACCTAAGATGTTATATATTGGAGGTACTCCCCCTTTATTATGTTGTTTTCCCTATTATGATTTTTGCCTCTCACACTATTATTTTTGGGTTTTAGAAAATGGATGGAAACAAGATGATTTACGATAATAGAGGATATGATGGACAATGGAATGATATTATTAATGACAAACCAAATGAAATTGGATTTGGGAGTCCAAACATCATTATTATTCCGAATCAGCAATCTCATAATATGATCAATAAAGTAAAATTTGGAGGGTTTCCTAACTCAGCTAATAAGAGAAAGATGGAGTTTCATGATGATCATAGAGGAAAAAAAGTTCAATTTCCCCTATGTAAATCATGTGGGAAGAGGCATCAAGGAGAATTTTTCAACGGAACTGGAAGATGCTTTGGGTGAGGAAAAGAAGGACACAAAGACAGTAAGTGCAAAGGAAAAGGTTCAGTTAACACCAGGGATGATGATAATGGTATTGCTACGACATCAATAATGGTTAAATGTTTTAAATGTGTAAAGTACATGCATTATGCAAACCAATTCTCTAAGGGAATGTCTCATGAAGAGAATCAGTATGGTCATATGGGTAGTATTTATGTGGATGATGATGAAGAGACTACAAATGATATGTGAGATGAAAGAATTGTTGAATCTCTGTCAATGGTTTAATAATGTAGTGGAATTATTACATGTTTATCATGTGTAATGTTGTATAAGTAATCTCATGGTACTATGGAATAAAGAGACATCTAAGGATTGTTACACTGTTGTCTTTCATTGAGTTTTGAAAGTGTATGATTAATGGTACCAATATCCATGAATGGTTATTCATATATTTTTGGAATGTAGATGACATGCGAATAATGAAGGGATAAGGAGAAAATTAAATGTTTGATAGTATTCATGAGCTCATGACTGATATAAGGAGATGGTTATATCATGGTTTGAGTATATAGAATTTTTGGATTTTGGTATGTGGAAAGAGTTAACTTTTGACAGCATTCATGTTTTCACTAAGGTTTAATGGGTATTCATTTTTTAGGAGAATACATCATTAAGGTATTCACATGATTGGAATGTGACCAACATGATATATGGGGGATAAATGATGGTATTCACATGCTTGGTTGACGACATTTCAAGTTATCGTTTTCTTTATACTATGAGCTTGGACCGAAGTATTATAGATAAGCCTAAATATTGGAATGGATTATGTTGGAATATTCTAAGTATTGTTTAAGGATTGATCTTTTTTTGATATTACTAATGGGATTTTATAGTAACATAGTTTTAGAAAAAGGGAAACCTACAGGACAGGCGACAGCCCATCGCGTCGGACAATGCTGTGTGAATCGAACCCACAACCGAACTGCGACTAGCCTTTATTGCCTACCACTGGCCTACAGGAAGTCCCTGTTTAGTAGAAACTAGTATTATTATATTAAGTAGTACGATATATGAAGTATAGGTCCATTTTAGGAACTATATATAATTAATCTCACTATATATGGACTTATGTATTTTTTGATAACATTTCTATCCTTTTGTTTGAAATAGATGGAATGACCCATCATTCTATCACATGATCTGCTAACACATCACGAATGACAAATTCAACTTCATTTATTTAAGAGATGAAATGGAAATTGTCCAATCAATGACAAACGGTGAGACTATAGCAAAATCACGAAAGTATTTCTTCTAATTCCAATTTCATCAACTTTAGGGAAATGATCTTGAAAACCAAAAATGTTGTCCTAGTGCTCTTATATCTGATGAATCAGATGGTTCCTTAGATCGTCACAAATTTATGGCTTTGTGATTGCTGGATTTTCCATAGCCATGTTCTCCACCACTCACCATCAGAACATGATGGTTAGATTTCTCTTCCATATCCATATTTTCACCTATGTGGAAACCCTGTGATTAGTTTATTTGGGTAATCGTTACATTTCATACATTAGTTTTTAAAACCAAGTTTTGGTATTTCTTTTTACGATGTGTGTTTATGTTAAAGAAACTTTCGAGTAGTAAACCATTTATAGCCCCGATGAATTTTGAGGTAGAAATTCATTTTAAGGGGGGTAGAATGTAACACCCAGAGATTTTATGAAAATTACTTTTTAATGTCATTAATTTCTTGTGTTTTAGGCTACACCAAGATTACCTTGCGCTATATGCAACACCGTAATAGCTTGCAGTATACGCAACACTATTCTTGGATCGTGTTACACACAATTTTGATAATAGTTATTCTACGCAACATTGAGTATATTGATATATATATATATATATATTCAATGTATAGATGAAATATGGTTGGATAATGTTATACAAAACAACGAAGGATTCTTGCACAACATGCAACCCTGACTTGGCTTGCATTACACGCAATCACGACCTTCCTCAATAGCGTGTGTTGTACGCAATACCGGGTTTTACTAAACAACGATATATTATTATAATATTATTATGAACTAGCCGTTATGAATAGTATTAACAAAATTTTGAATTTTATAACATTATTATTATTCATCTTACACATTTTCTAGAACATGGTATAAGAACAAACTAAATTTTTCGGGTAAAGTAAGTATTTTTCAAAAAATGCAGTTTTGCCGCCTTTTGATGGTGCACCCACATTAAATCTAGTTTTTGACATGTTTATAAGTTCAATTTGACAGAATAAAATTATTCTTTGGAATCATGAAATAAAAATTTACTTTGGATAAATTTTTCATAGTATTCTGGTAACTTTCATATTTTGATGAATAGTAAAAACACGCTATATTTTAATTAAAAACAACTTTTTTTATCCCAGTAATTTATATGATTAAATTATAATATTTAATGGTTTTAAAGTATAAATAGAATATATTTTTACCATTTAATATAATTTATTTCATTATCTTTTATTCTACCATTAATTCGTAGGATAAATCAATTCAATCTTTTGCAATGCTTTAAAGAAAAACTCGTTTTCTTTCGACAACGGGATTAATTTTAATTTAATTTTTGCAACTTTTGTGTATTGAATTTTGAAAAATGGACTCCATATTTGGAATCAGTGGATCCAAATTATGTTAATAAGCTACTTTTTATTTTTGGGAATTATGAATAGTAACTACGGTGAATTTTATTTACCATAGTTAAAGGTAATCGGGTAATTAAGGGTAAATATAATATTATAAAATTACCGTAACACATGTCAAATTCTTATTGGATGACTAAAAGTCGAACCGTATCACCTAAGGGTAGGATTAGATTCATTTAATGTGTTTTTGTTCATGAAAATAATTTAATTATTATTAAAATCAAAGAATGTGACAACATGTCACTTTCATAAATCTTCTAAGTATAATAATTTTAATTTACTGATAAACATCATGAAACTTCAAACATGAATATTCAATATAAAGCTAATACGATTATCTACATCATATGAATTTATTTAGAATTTTTAGGGATTAAATAATTATCATTTATTATGACGCAAAATGATGCAGTAATTATCTTATTGATGAAATATTTACATAATTGATGTTATAAATACCCAAATAAATGTAATTTAAGACTTCGTATGAATTAAACTAATTTTCTTGGTTAATATGACAATTTATTATTTATTTAATTAAATTTTTTCAAACATGTCATTCTGTTATGAATTTCATAAAAATCATCTACCAAATACTGTCAAAATTGACATAAATTACTTTTTAAAACAAATATTATATTATTAATTGTTATTTTATTCTTAAAAATATAAGGATGGTCCAAATGACTTAGATAAGGTTATATATATTAATAATAAACAACTTGGGGTTCGTTTGGCTTGATATAGTAAGTTTATTTACCATATATTGTAAGAATACAAAAAGACACTGTAAAAGTTAAATTATTTAACTTAGAGTTAAATCAAATTGATAAGGTTAAAATAATAAACTAAACTTGTCTAAATCCTATTGGATGAACGTATTTCGACCCATCCCCACTTTATCTTCTAAATAATACCCTTTGGAACCATTATAAACCGAATTTGACCTTATTATAAAATAATATTTTGAGATTTTCCTAAGGTGCCCCTCTCCTCCATTATAAAAGGGCGCCTCCTCACTCTCCTTCTCAGACCAATTTGAGCATTCAAGCTCGGCCAAACCCTGACATAATCTCTTCTCCACTTCCCTAGTATCATCCTAGAGGTCCTGGTCTTCTTCAAAGACCATCCATAGTTCTTTAAGTGGAGGTTAAGTGAAGGTGCGTCAAAAAGAGGTAATATCCATTACCGATCTTTTTCAATTTCATTATTATTCAACTTCTTCTTCATTAGTTGTGTCATGATAAAGTAATATTATCCGTATTTATTATATATTGATATTTTATTATAAATATGAAACAACTCTAATTAATCTTTTATCCATCCTACGGAAAAAGGAAATCACCGCGCGTGCGTACGTACGGAATACCGTCTCCACGCCGTGGTGTAATCTATTTTCCACCACAACCTTAATTGGATGGGTATAATGGTGTAGTGAGTAACTATATATGATTATTATAAAGTTATATTGATACTGAAATAGTACACAAACACTTAACTACAATCCCAAGACCATGGGAACGATATCATCGCTCGTGCGTACATACGGACTACCATCTCCACGACGCGATGAGATTCATTATCCATGTTAACCATTTCAGAATGATAATAAAGTATATATAATGAATAATAATGAAATATATGACATTTCAAATCTACTGGATTTATCTATATATATATGTATGTCATCTACTTACTTCCATTCAAGACAAAAAGGAAAGTAAAACAGCATTCATGCGTACGTACGGACTACCGTCTCCATGAATGGTGTGTTTCATTTCATTTATCTATCTGTTATATATATATATACTCTGAATATATATCATATATAAATCATTTTTTATATTATGGAAGTAAGTAAATCATGATATAAATAATAATAATGTCAAGAACAACAATTCCAAACACCTACGATAAATAAAACGATTTTACCCAAATCTCTTCTATAACATGGAATTTAAAAAAGAACGGGTAATATAAAGTCATAAGTGAACCATATATGATATCATAACAATTAATATTCTTCTTTAATAAGTTAATGACATTATTTAAATCATTATACTGGTGGTTCGGATACATACAAAGCATATCGGACATAAGGTAAGGGAAATATCACAATCTCATTTTTATCCGAGATGGTTTATACTTTGGAATTTACTGGGGTGTATTTTATCATCCACATCCATGTTTCCTCAATACGTAATATTATTTCCATCCACCTAAAATTTTTTTAATCCAAATTTACCCTTCAGTGAGTTTTTAGTAAAGCATATGAAAGGAATATTTTGTCTTTTTTCATTCGAGGTACTTTTTGACTTTTCTGACAAAAGTACGAGAAGAATGTTTTTTTTAACTTATACGGCTTGAATGGAATTTTAAAACAATATTTCCAAGAATATTACTTTACAAGTTTTCATGTTTATTTTTAATCAACTTCTTTTACTTTAAAATTTTATGACATGTTAAGAATGGAAAAAAATTTTTGAAGTAGAAAGGATATTTTCCTCAAGAATGGAGTTCAAGTGTTTTATCAAAATTATTTTCCATCTAAGATAATAAAGGGTTCTGTTTTTTTATCCCTATTGATTTGATTATGTTGTGATGTAATTATATTTTAATGAATTCCTTTATCTTATATTAATTGTTTTTTGATGTCACGATGTTAAAGATTCCCATTTTTATTACATGGGTTATGCAATGATGTATGATTTATGATTTTGTGGAAAACATAAGAATGGTATCATTATGAGATTGGTGGGACCTATATCTCCCTCCAATTAATTGGGTAATGATTTTATATCTCATGAGATAGACACGGCTGGAACGGTCGGTTATACCGTTTCAGTGAAACAGGACTGAAACGAGGGTGACTCGGTTCAGAAAGGGAATTTGTCCACTAAGATAGTCTTGGAAATGTGTCTTGACTAATAAGAAATGATTCTCTATGATTGTGTGTGTATTACACAATGTTTCATATTTTAAGTTATGATTATTGGGATTAAATTTGACTTCTATTATTTATCCCATGTTATGATATTATGATCTCTTTTACAGGTTAATATTTCCAAAAGTTATGTTCTTATGTATATGATGTGATTGATATTTATTTTGTTTACCCTTACTGAGAATTTGAGCTAACCCTTTTGTATGTTTTATTTTCCCCAGGATATAAAGAAAGGTTTTAGGTAAGAAAAAAAGAAGAAGATATTTATGGGAGATGTTGAATATCTTTCACCATGATTAGAAGATTATATTTATGAGTTTCCAAAGACACTAAACTATTACGATCCTTGTGTGTGTGTTTTTATATGAACTAAGTATTCTGCAAAAGTAATGTAATTCCCATGTACGTCAGGCTTCGGGTCTCTACACAATGAAGACATGTAATTTCAAAAAAAGTTATACACATTTAATATGAAACTATGAACAAAAAAACGTAAAACCATAGTATATACAAAAAATACTTATAAATACATTTCATATAATTATCTATATAATTACATATACAATTATCCAAAAAACATTTAAAAACAATAATGATTCATCTTTTGATGCTCGTGATCCCCTCTCAAAAATGTATGCCCACAGTATCTGTTTAAAAAAAAACCATCTTAACCCAAGAAAATTATTCCTTATATATAAGAAAAAAATATTTTTTTAGTAATATTATAAACAAATTATTTAAAAATTAATATAAAATAATATATTAATAATATTTCAATATTAATAAAATACACATTTTTTGTTTTTTTGGCACACCATGAATTTAATTGATGTGGGGTTTCACCTACACATCAAAAATGATTTATAGATAATTTCTCTAAAATATAAAAACAATCTGAATGTGTTTACATAGTTCTGAGTATATCTCATGTTCTTTTACTAAGATTATTGTCAATTATAAATAATGACATAATTGGAGTTATGCCAACCACATGGTGAATCGTATTAAGGTGCTGCTGATTCCTATATGTGAAAAATTAATTATTGATCATTTCACTAGTGTATCAAAACAATAAGAATATTTTTTTTGGTTTTTCGTATGCCTATTGTGTTTTTTAATAAAATTTCATATCAAAATAAAAACATGCATTATTAGTGTAAGATCCTGGTTTTTCATTGAGATATGGATCTTGATTTTTTATGTATTTTCATCGTTTAAATGCTTAAAGATGACCTAATGGAGATGAAAGATAAGGTTGTGATAGTCTAAAGGGTGTAAAGTTCATATTGTAATCCTATAACCCAACTCACGGAGAGTTTTGGGTCTACTGAACAGTTAGGAAAAATATTTTGGGTTAGGCCGCACGATTCAAAAAACTGTGTGATGCATGGTAGTAGCTTCTTCCCAGTTTCAGGAAACTGTGCGGAATGTCTCCAAAAGTTGTAGACATTTGACAGATGCATCTGCACGGTTACCACATGGTTACCCAAACCATGCAGGGTAAACAAAAGTTATTCCCCAGGGTTATAAAAGGTTTCGCTCAGTTTCTGCATGGTTATACAAACTGTGCGTAGAAATTGTGTGAAACCAATGTTTTGTGTAAAGTTACCAATTTGACATTAAAAACATTATAACATAAAATTTTATTTCCTTCTCACATTTTAATTAAGTGGGTCGTGTATGAGAGCCTTTGTAATTTTATGTAAGTATTTGCTTTTGATTCTCCATCCATTGTCTCGTTTGAAATCCATTCATCTCAAAATATCTGCAATAGTAAGGGATTAATTCCTTTTTATCCATATTAGATTCTTATAATTATCTATTTCACAATTTTAAATTAGTATAATATTCTATAACATCCCATTCTTCATCCATTATTTGTATTTCTCCCATACTAGGGCAAATATGATCCTGATAATGGTTGAGCTGTCTAGTACGATCATAAGTTGGATGGTCTCATGCTTTTCATTGAATGTCGTGTTGATTATATATTCTGGTGTGTCACACACCCATTTTTGGGATTTATACATGATTTATAAGTTGAAAATTTTGTTACTTTTTGTGTTTTAGGAAATTTAATAGGTGTTACAATTAATGTGAAAGGTTGTTTTAATAAATTAAGGGCCACCCCTTAGTTTAGTTCCCAGTTTGACCAATTTATGGTCGTTTGGCCTAGGGTACATATGAGGTATGCCTTGATTCACATTTGTGGGTTTTATAAATTGAATTTTATTGTTGAATGCGGTTTCCATGTTATTATATGGTATTTTAATTGGACAATTATATTGGATAGATGATTGACCCATGACCCATGTTATGCCTATGCTTGAAATGCATGTTTGGACTATTTAGTTCCATCTAGGAAACTAACTATGAGAGATAGGATATATTTATGGTGGGAAATGGTTATATATTTTGATAGGATTGATATATGAGATATTCCCATGTAACTAATGATAGGACAATCCTTATAGGTTGGTCTAATATTGTGACACCCATGGTGGTGAGTTTTGAAATACTTATGGTTTTGACCCCATCATGTTATAGACTTATTAACATGAACCTATTATGTTTGAATGGTAGATAGCATTAGGTTAATCATGGATACTATTGGAATTCAATGGATGTGATTATATGTCTATTTTACCTTATTCCCTTGAGTAACCTTGGAATATCTAGAATTACATGGATGGGATCAATGTGTTTATTAATTAATGATATGTTATGAGTGAGTCCGAGACACCGCATACAGGCTCACTAAGTCTATGTAAAAAATACAGAGTAAATCATGATTCATATAGGATGCCTATGATAGGCTTAAGAGTCATGAATATGTCATGAGTTATACTTGGGTCTCTCTATAGTACCTCTAAGGACGGTCTCAGTTGACCTGGTCAAATACCACGCCTAAAGTGATACCTAATCCTTGAGAGGCTCGTCATGATGGGCTTGTAGGGTGATAGTTGATTGGAACCAAGAGTGATACATAAATTCTATCTTAGTAAAGTTAGATATAGTCTCAGGTTATATTTTAATATTGATGTTATGATGTGTCTTCCAAGACAATGCACATGCATTGATTTTTTCTTCTCTTATACTTGTTTAGATAGCCTGATGATGTATCTGTTGTGCATACTATTACACAAGGGATCAACTGGATTAAGAAAAATCTCAATCCTTATAACAATCATTGTTATTTAGTTTTAAATTTAATATAAATGAAATCCAAAGCATGTATGACTGTTTACTATTTAGAAATTCCAAGATTACTACTTTCACTATTATACACTACATATTATATATACTCACAAACATATTGGCTTAGACCATGGGTTGTTGCCTACGGGGATTTAGTCTTCTACCTTGTTTGGGTCATGCATTGAGCCCAAACAGATTATATGGTTACTTGAGAAGTCAAGGTAAAGCATCCTCCATCAGGTTCTTGATATGAAGCCTATGAGAAAGAGAGCATGGGTCGAATATGAGTCTTGCAATACTACTGGGATACTTTTTTCCTTTTTTTAAATTTTTTATCTTGTACTGTATATGATAGAAATGTCACTTGGTTGTCCGTTTTCATAAAAAAATGTGATACGGACCATTTTGTATTTGATATTACACCTGGTTATTTGTATTATCAGTATTCCACTATTTACTTCTGTTCTATGGTATTATTGCTTCCAATATATGTATTTTATTTCCATTGTGATATACACTACCCATGAGGGAATAGTATCCCCCACTATCATCAAATTTACCCACAATGCTAGTTGGTAGCCTCTAGAATTTGGGGAGATGTTCTTTAGGCCATGTGGCCATCCAAGCATTGAACACTGTTAGGTGGCATCCAGACACATTACATTACAAAGTGGTATTAGAGAATTCATCTCTGGTTTGATTTACTGTATATATCTGATAGACTAGGATTAAAAGAAATTAGGATTTGGTAATAAGTTTTTCCCTAGAGTGGCAACCCAACGTACAATGAAAATACAAATTACCTTGAATTGAATTATTAATTTTTGGATATTGAGTTGCTAAAGTTGACTCGATTCCACCATTGGGTGACACACACGTATTGTGTTTCTCTGGTTGATAAGGTTATACCATCTATAAAGACCTCCGTATGTAGGCCAAGAGGGTGGTGAGGATCACACCCCGGAGGTGGTAGGACATGGGATACCAGTGGATGCTCCAGTAATTCCAGTGGAAACACCAGCTATTATACTAGACATAGGTGTTAATGCAACAGTTCCATGACGCCTTTATGAGGTTCATGAAATCCATTCTGGGTGCATCATAGCTTGTCACATCTATGGCTGAGACGACATGTGTGTTCCATCAGCATCATCCATCTATATTTTTAGGGGATGGTGGACCACAAGCTGTAGAGTCCGGGTTGGAGTCCATGCTTTCGACCTTCGATCATTTAAAGACACCTCTTGAGAGGAGGGTAAAGCTCACGACTTATATGATACATGATTCTACCAAGAGATAGTGAGATGTGATTAATCAGGAAGGGCGTCATCTAGATATGAAATGTGGAGACTTTCAGACAGTCTTCTATGTCTATTATTATCCAGAGATATTGAGGGCGGATAAATCCTTGGAATTTATGCATCAGATTGATGATGCTTTTTCAGTTATGGACTACGCGGCCCGTTTTACCAACCTCCTACGTTTCACACCTATTCTTATGGGTGAAGATATATCAAATACTAGTAGGTTTGAGGATGGTCTCATGTACGACATCTAATCACATGTAAACACCATCAGGTAGTCTATTTAATCTTCTATAGTGAATTAGGCACTGATCAATGAGTATATCCTAATGGAATATGGTGGTGAAATACATGGAGGTTTGGCACCTAGATCAAGTATTGTCATAAAAAAAAATAGATAGCATCATTTAGAGTTTCATCATGGTGATGTGAGTAGTTGGAATGTGCATTCTGATAGATATGTTGTAAGAACCTGAATCTTATCTTTGGGGGACGAGCTTCTTCATTTCTGTTTTGCTTAAGTGTTTTTAATCAAATATGGAAAATGGGGGAAAATCGAAAATTTTTGAAGTACACACAGTGTACGCTTTCCACACGCTGTGTACTTCTGGTCGTGTAGGGATTAGTACACAGGGCATGTAGCCATGTCGGCGAAAAAGGGTGTAGGAACTGACTACACGCCGTGTAGTGGTCCTGTACATGCCGTGTAGTCAGTCGGCAGGCCAAAACAGTAAGGCGGTGCAGTAGCCGCCAGTTGGGCGATAATACACGCCGTGTACTCAGAAGTACATGTCGTGTAGTCCTGTGGATGGGTGAAAAGTATGACGGTGCCTCCAGGGGAATAGTTAAATGTAGGGAGTACACAATGTGTACTTGGAAGTACACGCCGTGTACTTTGTTTTTTTCTTAAATCGGGCAGCAGCCTCCCCTTTTCATAGGGAAGGCTTAGAACGGGAGTAGAGCTCCAGAGGGACGACCTAACCTTTGACGATCTACCGGGTGTTCGTCTAGAATCTGATTCCGCTTTAGACAATCTCGTTGGAATCGTGCGGGTAAACCCTCACTTCTCCTAGCATGTTGCTTACTAATTCTTTCCCTACATGGAGTTATTTTAGGTTAAGCGAGTTTTGTTCTTCGTCAGATCTACGCCATTTGTAGGTGTTTCTAGAGTCTGCGTTCGAGTATACCGCTCGTTGGCATATAAGGTAGGTGTCTAGGTGTTTAGTTTTCCAACTGTTGTTTGTTCTGTGCGTATTTGTGCTACGAACCCATGTTGGGGTGTCATGTGCCAGAGGTAGTTGCTAAATTAAACACTTATAATTGATTTGGAATTTTATTATGATATTAAATTTCTGTTTGGGATTGTTTCTTGGATCTGGAACCACCCCCAGGGTGTGTTCCACTATTTAGCCATTTTCCCAGGATACCCGAGGGTATGATGTTAAAGTAGTAATTGTATAATTACCTTGAGATGAATTTCCTTTTTACTATTTTTTACGTGTTGGGAATGGCCCGGTTACCTGTTTAGCCTTAGGGCGTTGTTTTGATTAGCCTGTGGGAACTGTACCGTATTATCCTGAGGGCGTTACTATATTATCCTGAGGGAAATTTTCTATTTCCCCATGAGGGAAACCTTTTGTGCCTAAGGGCTTGACATCTGTTCCTGAGGGTGACACTTCGTATGGATGAGGGAGAGAATTCTGTTATGCCTGTAGGCGAGATTATGGATGCATGAGGGTGAGGTTCTACATACCTGAGGGTAAGGTTTTTCTTGTCTGAGGATGTGGACTGTTTACTTAGAAATGCACTATGGTGATTTATATTATTTAATGGATTAAATGAATAATAAAAATGGAAATTTAATTGTTATGTTAGTTACTTTTCAGTACTGCTTACTTTAATGCATTTTACTATTGCACACTGTTGTTGCATGTTTTTCACACATTTGAGCACGTGACTTTGGTGGGTGCCTACTGAGATATATTTCTCAAACCCTGTTTGGGTCACGTTTTTCCGCCAAAATAGATTACGTTGCTGCAGCTGTGGATAGGGGAAAGAGTCCCTATACAGGTACATGATTGCTACTGAGGAGTAGGAGGGCATGGGACCGAGCCTAGGCTCACGATGCTGCTGCCATTTGATTTGCTTTGTATTGATGTACTCTTCTTTTATTGTACTGTATTGATGTATAACATGTTATGGGTGTTTTCTTAGAAATTAAAACATGTAGCATCATCATTTATATAATGATGGTTATATCCAATACTATTTTTTTTTCAATTGTTTATGGTTTACTCCTTCCATTATTGATGTATGTATTATTCTTTATTCCGTTGCGCTACACTTTGACAAATGAGGGCATAGTTTTCCCACTATCAGACCTGGGCCCTCGCTGCTAGTCGACAGCCTATAGCATTTGGGGAAATGTTCATGAGGTCATGCGGTGAACTGGGTTCGGGGAACCCGTTGAGTGGAACCCGGAACCGGGACGTTATAAAGGGGTATCAGAGGCAGGTTCTTTTCTCTTAACATACTATTTGGAGCCTTAGTTAGGGGTAGTATGAATTGTAGTTGGTAATAAGCTGTGCCTGGGCATAGCTAACCGACGTACAGGGCAATGCCAGTCTACTTCGTATTTTGAAATTTTCTGATTTTTTAAACATTACAGTTGATATGATTTCACCGTTGGGTGATGCACTTGTATGTGATGTTTAAATTTTTTTCTGTGGGTTCTATTTAGTTGCAACCTGATGAGATGAGGGTATGCCATATCATGAATCATTTATGCACATGATAGAAATCACATGCCATGAATAATTCCATTCTATGTAGGTGCATTAGAAATTTCATGTTGTTGTGATAGTTTCTGTGCTAGAAAAGCATGTTGTTGTGATAGTTTCTTTGATAAAATACCTTCTATTTGATAGGGTAATTTTGTGTGAGCCTATTTATAGAATGGATTCCAAACATTGTTTTTTGGGGAGTATGGGCCCCCATTGACCAGAATTTGGTGGATCATTGAATATTTATTAAGTTATAAGATAGATAATATGGAAAACTTTGATTCGTGGGGAGTATGGGCCCTCACGTATCGGAATTTGGCACTTAGGTGTTGTTTTGTCAGTGTTTTCTGGGTTCCGAGGAAGTTTCTGAGGCATACTATCCAGAAACCCAGTATACACGCAGTGTAGTATTTTAAACACATTTTGAGAAAAATGAAAATTTTAAGTACACGCCGTGTACTCTGAGTACACGCCGTGTAGTCTCTTCTCGTGTCACGAACCGTGTGGGCGGCTATAACAACCCATACATTGCATACATTGTTATTACTTCAAAATTGAATCACACTTATTACAACATATATCAAAACCATGAAAGGACCGTATATGTATAGTGTCTTTAGAAACTGGGAAACATAAACAACTGGTTCATAAAGCGTCTACATTGTCTCCCATTTATTTCAACTTATCTATAGTCCCTTTTGGCATATCTTACTTAATAACCTTTTTCCTGACCTGGGGAAAGAAAACATACAAAAGGGTGAGCTCAAATGCTTAGTAAGGGTAAACAAAAGTAATATCAATCACATCAAAATAAAAACATAACATTTTGGCAATCTTACCCTACCAAAGAGATCATAATTTCATAACATGGGATACGTCATGGAAGTCAAATGTAATCCCAAAAATCATAACATAAAACATGAAACATTGTGTCATACACAAATAATCATTGGGAATCATTTCTTATTAGTCAACATTCATTTCCAAGACTATATCAGTGGACAAACTCCATTTCTGAACCGAGTTCACTCCTCGTTTCAGTCCTGTTTCACTGAACTGGTATAACCTTCCGTTCCAGCCATGTATATATCATGAGATATAAAATCATTAACCAATGCATTGGAGGGAGATATAGGTCCCACCCATCTCATAATCATACCATTATTATGTGTGCAACAAAATCATAAACCATACATCATAGCATAACCCATGTAATAAAAATGGGAATCGTTACCATTGTGACATAATAAAACAATTCATATAAGATAAAAGAATTAATAAAAATAATTCCATCACAACATAATCAAATCAATGTAACAATAAGGATAGAAACAGAAACCTTTATTATGTTAGATGGAAAATAATTTTTATAAAACACTTGATCTCCATTCTTTAGGAAAATATCCTTTCTACATCAGAAACACTTTTCCTTTATTAACATGTCATACAATTCTAAACTAAATGATGTTGATTAAAAAAATTGAAAACATGTAAAGGAAGATTCTTGGAAATAATGTTTTAAAAATCCATTCATTCCGTATAAGTTAAAATAAAACATTATTCTCGTACTTTTGTCGAAAAAGTCAAAAAATACCTCGTACGAAAAACGACAAAAGATTCCATTCATATCTTTTACTATAAAATCACCGAAGGGTAAAATTGGATATAATCTATTGTATAATGATGTAAATATTACATATTGAGGAAACGTGGATGTGGATGATAAAATACACCCCAGTAAATTCCAAATTATCAACAATCTCGGATAAAAATGAGATTGTGATATTTCCCTTACCATAGGTCCGATTTGCTTCGTAAGTGTCCAAACCTCCTGTATAATGATTTAAATAATGTTATTGACTTATTCCAGAATCATAATTATTGTTATGATATCATATATGGTCATATTCTTAGCTTCTTATTAGTAATATTTCATTACTACTTGTTATTTGGGTGTTTATTACTTTTTGTTCTTATGCGTGTTTGTCGAATAAATTCTTATTCTTCTATTTAGGTTATAGATACCTCATTTCCATAATGGTATTAGTGTAATATATATCATATTCAATCATTAAATTCATTTATATAATCATTATGCAATGAATATCATGTAGAACGAATCGCATCTCATCGTGGAGACGGTATTCCGTACGTACGCACGAGCGATGATATCGTTCCCATGATCGTGTAATTATATTAGAGTGTATGTATACTATTTAATAATCAATATCACCTTAAAATAATCATATATAGTTATTATTTGCATGATTATACCCATCAAAGTAAGTTGGTGGGGGAAAATAGATTACACCACGGTGTGGAGACGGTATTCCGTACGTAAGCACGCGTGGTGATTTCGTTTTCTGTAGGATGGATAGATGGTGAAATAGTGTTGTTTCATACATATAATAACATATAAGTATATTAGTGATACTGATGTTATTACTTCATAATGAAACAACTAAAGAATAATAAGTGGAAGAAGAAATGAAGATGAAAGAATCAGTAACGGGCATTAGCTCTTCTTTGAAGCACCTCTTTGAGACATCCTCTTAGGGAACTAAAATTGGTATTTGAAGAAGACCAGGACCTCTAATATGTTTCTAGGGAATAGGGGAAGTAAAATGGGCAGGGATTGGCCGAGTCGGAAGTCTCAAATTGGTGTGAGGAAAGGAGGAAGGAGGTGCCCTTTTATAATGGAGGAGAGGGGCACCTTTGGAAATATAAGTAAAATTAGTTTATATTAAATCCCAACCGCACTTAAAAACTTCCAAAATGACTCATATCCTAATATTATATGAGATAGGGTTTTAATATTATCAACCAATAAAATTTAGAAGTGTTTGGAATTTATTATAAACATTATCAACTTGATTTATCCTTATTTATCAATTTAATTTTATTTGTGGTAATAATATTATAAATAGGAAATTATTATAAATAATTACATATGTGTTGTGAATTTTCCATAATTTGACATTTTATGACATTTTAGACCATATAAATTTTAATTTATAATTTTTTAATATTTTTGTTATTTATAAACAAATTTATAATATGTTATTTTTATAAAATAACAATAGTGTCAATTTTGACACTATTAATTTATTTGAATTTAAATAATATATATACAGAAGAAATATTCGAACTAAAAGCTTTAATAGATAAATAATATGACATATGTATCTAGAAAATTAGTGGATCACATCAAATAGTTCATATAATATTTATTTTATTATTTGTAAAACAATTTATTTGATATTTTAATTAATAAAATAATTTCAACATCACTATTGTGTCATAATTAATAATAATTATTTAATCCCTAAAAATTATAAATAAATTCCTATGATGTACATAATTGTATTAGCTTTCTGTAGACTATTCATGTTTGATTTTTCATGAAGTTTATCACTAAATTAAAATTATTATACTTATAAGATTTAAGAAAGTGACATGTTGTCACATTCTTTGGTTTTAATAATAATTAAAATACTTTCATGGACAAAAGCCCATTAAATGAGTCTAATCCAACCCTTAGGTGATATGGGTAGACTTTTAGTCTTCCAATATGATTTTAGCAGGTGTTAGGGTAATTTTATAATCTTATATTTACCCTTAATTACCCAATTTACCGTTAACTATGGTAAATAAAATTTACCGTAGTTTCTATTCATAATGCCCAAAAATAAAAAGTAGCCTACAAGAATAATTTGGACTCACTGATTCTGAATATGGAATCCATTTTTCAAAATTCAAAACATATAATTTTCAGTAATTAATTTAAAATAAATCCTATTGTTAAGAAAACGGGTTTTCAAAGTTAAAACATTGCCAAAGATTGAAATGTTTTTACCTATTAATTCAATATGAAATTAATGCTAATGACATAAATTATATTAAATGGTAAAAATATATTCTATTTATACTTTAAAACCATTCAATATTATAATTTATCCATATTAATTATCTCAATGAAAAAAGTTGTTTTTAATTAAAAAGTAGCGTATTTTTACTATTCATCAAAATATTAAAGTTATCAGAAAAATATCAAAAATATATCCAAAGTAAATTTCTATACCCTGATTCAAAAGAAGAATTTTATTTTGTCAAATTGAACTTATAAACATGTCAAAACTAGATTTAATGTGGGTGCTCCATCAAATGGCGGCAAAACTGCATTTTTTGAAAAATACTTCTTTTATCCAAAAAAAACTGATTTTTCTTTTATATCGCATTCTAGAAAATGTATAAGTTGAATTAAAATGTTATAAAATTCAAAATTCAGTTAATAATATTCATAATGGCTAGTTTTAATAATATTTTAATATCATATCATTGTTTAGTGAAACTCGATATTGCATACGACGCAAGCTATCGAGGAAGGCCGCGGTTGCGTGTAAAGCAAGCCAAGCTAGTGTTGTGTGTAGTGAAAGATTTATTTGATAATTTATATAACATAAAAACAAAATATCTCTCATAAAAGTCTCGGGTGTTACATTCTGCCACCCTTAAAATGAATTTTTCCCTCGAAATTCGTCACTTTGTAACAAAAAAATGAGGATACCTCTCCCTCATCATATCATCAAGCTCCCATGTAGCTTCTTCTAGTTGGTGGGTCCTCTATAAAACATTCACCAAGCGAGTGGTCTTGTTCCGTATGACTTTTTCACTACAATCTAGAATCTCTATCGGTTGTTCTTTATAAGAAATATATTGCTCCAGCGGTACAACTTATGAGCTGAGTACATGTGAAGGATCAGGTATTTACTTTCTCAGGAGAGATACATGGAACACATCGTGAACTTCAGAGAGATTTGGTGGGAGCGCCAATCGGTAAGCAAACTTTCCAACACGATCCAATATTTCGAACGGAAAGATGTATATAGGGCTCAACATCCCCTTCTTTCCAAATCTCATGTCCCTCTTCTAGGGAGATATCCGTAAGAACACTTTATCACCCACTTCAAACTATAAGTCTTTTCTTCGGTTGTTGGCATAACTTTTTTGTCCACTCTAAGATGCTCTTTTGTGTTGTTGAATAGATTGGACCTTTTCGGCCATCTCATCCACAAGATCAGGTCCTAATAGCTTTCTTTCCCCAACTTCATCCCAGCAAGTTGGAGTCCTGCATTTCTTTCCATAGAGAGCTTTATAAGGAGCCATCTGAAGACTAGAGTGAAAGCTATTATTATAAGAAAATTCCACCAAAGGTAGGTGTTGATCCCAACCACCTTTTAAATCCATAGATCAAGCTCTCAACATATCATCTAGAGTTTGAATTGTTCTTTTAGACTGAATGTCTGTCTAAGGATGATAAGCAGTGATGAAACTCAACTATGTATCCAGATTATGCTGAAGACTTCGCCAGAACATTAAGGTAAATCTCAGATCCCGATCAGATATAATAGAAAGTGGTACTCCATGAAATCTTATAACTTCATTTACATATATCTTGGCATTCTGATCCAGATAGAAATCCTCTCTAATATCAATGAAGTGTGCAAACTCTGTAAGACTATCAACTATGACCCAGATAGCATTATTGCCTTTGGATGTTTTCGGAAGTCCTGTGACAAAGTCCATAGTGATGTTTTCCCATTTCCATTCGGGTATGGGTAATGGTTGTAACACCCCCTTAGACTTCTATCTCTCAGATTTAACTGCTGACAAACCAAGCATCGAGAGACATATTCAGCAACATCTCTTTTCATGACATTCCACCAGAAGTACTCTTTTAGGTCCCTATACATCGTCGTGCTTCCATGATGAATAGAGAATGAAGAACTATGAGCCTCATCCAGCAGCTCCTTCATTAATTCTGGGATGGGAGGAACACAAACCTGATTCCTGAACTTTATTATCCCATCACAATCAAGGTTGAATTCCGGAATATTTCTCACCTTTTTTGTAACTCTACATCTTTTTTTTGTGCCTATATAATCGTCACATGTATATATGGTTGAACATTCATTTGAGAAAGATACGATTTTCCCCCTTCCATTAAAATTCCAAGATCCATCCTTTGTAAATCCATAAATATTGGATCTTTTGTGATCCTCATCATGGATAAACCGGCATGGTCTTGTCGACTTAATGCTTCTGCCACCTTGTTTTCTTTCTGAGGGTGGTAATGAATTGAGCAGTCGTAATCCTTAATCAACTCCAACCATCTTCTTTGACGCATATTCAGATCCTTTTGTGTGAAAATATACTTTAAACTTTTATGATCAGTATAAATATCTCAACTTTCACCATAAAGGTAATGCCTCCAAATAATTAATGTAAAGATTACTGCAGTTAACTCCAAATCATGAGTTGGGTAATTTTGCTCATGGATTTTCAACTATCCTGAGGCATAAGCTATCACCATATCATTTTTCATGAGAACACATCCCAATCCCTTCTTGGATGCATCACTATAGATCACAAACCTTTCTACACTACATGGAATTGTGAGTACAGGTGCACTGGATAACCTTCTTTTCATCTCCTTGAAATTCTCTTCACATTACTCCGTCCAAAGAAACTTTACTCCTTTCCGAGTCAACCTGCTGAGTGGATTAGATAATCATGAAAAATCATTCACAAAACGTCGATAATATACATCCAAACCAAGAAAACTTCATATCCCAGTTACTCTTGTTGGTCTCGACCATATTTCGATAACCTTTGTTTTTGCTGGATCCACATATATCCCCTCTTTTGAGATTATCTGACCCTAAAATGAAACTTTTAGAAGCCAAAATTCAAACTTGGTAAATTTGGAATAAATCTTCTTCTTTCTCATGGTCTCCAATATAATTCTCAAGTGATTTCCATGTTCTTACTTTCTATTTGAATAGACAAGAATATCATCTATAATGACTACCACAAATTGATCAACATAGTCTCTAAAGACTCTATTCATTAGATCCATGAAGATAGCAGGGGCATTAGTAAGACCAAATGGCATCACAATAAATTCATAGTTTCCATACCTTGTACGGAATACTGTCTTTGGTATAGCCTCCCTTTTGACCCTTAATTGATGATACCTTGAAGGAAGATCAATCTTGGAAAAGTCTTGAGCTCCTCGTAGTTGGTCAAATAAGTCATCAATGTGTGGGAGAGGATATTTGTTCTTGATAGTGATCTTGTTATGTTCTCGATAATCAATGCAGAGTCTCGTTGATCCATCATTCTTCTTAACAAATATAACAGGTCCTCCCCAAGGTGACACACTAGGGCATATGAATCCCTTATCAAGATTGTCTTGGAGTTTCTTCTTCAATTCCTACAAACTCAATCGGGGCCATTCTATAAGGTGTCTTTATAATAAGAAAAGCACCCGGTACGAGTTCTATTGAAAACGCAACTTCATGATTTGGTGGAAGACATAGGAATTCCTCTGGAAAGACATCATCAATCTCTCATACAATGGGAATATACTTAATTACGAGATTCTCACCAACAATTTGAGATAAATAACCTGCATTAAGTGGAATCAAGACCCATAAGATGGAAGAATTTTCAACTGAAAGGTTATGTTCATCCTTGCATCGATAGACGATCATAGATTGATCTGGAATATGAAATGTGACATCCCTTTTTTGGCAGTTGATATGAGCTCCATATAGAGAATGCCAATACATGCCATGAATCACATCATATTCCACTATCGGAAGGATCACAAGATTTGCAGGAAGCACATTCCCACAAACTTCAATCGGGGAAGAATTATAAACATTTTATGTGACTGTTGTCGTATTAGGTGTTCTCATAGCTAACTCAATATCTAATAGTGGAGGTAATACGGTGATACCCTTAGAAAAAACTTCAGAAATAAAAGAGTGGGTGGATACAGAATCAAATAAAACATTTTCTACTATAGAGTGGATGGAAAGTGTACCTTTCACTGCATCGTTATCATACTCCACATCGCTAATAGAAATTTCATGTGGCCTTCCTTTGTCTTTAGCCTTAATATTTTGTTGATCTTGATCATCATCAACAACACTTGGATTAGGGCATTTATTCAGATAATGCCCCAGCTCCTTGCACATGAAACATTGAAGTGTAGTAGGTTAATTCTGTGTGTCCCTTCCTTTGTTTTCATCATTAAACATCTTGTTCCCATCATTTCGGCATTCAAATGCCTGATGACCTTCCATTCCACATTTGAAACATTTACTTGTCCCTTTAAGACAACTCCCTCTATGTTTCTTTCCACGCATTGAGCATAAGGGAAAGCTCATCTTCTTTTTAGTGTGCTCTTTAGATTTTCCATTTAATTCCATTTTCCTCTTCTTATCAAACCTATATGACTGGTGGGTTACTCCAATCTCCATCTCGACATTGAGTGCACATTAAACAATTTCCTTGTAGCTATTGAAGTCCCTTATGGCTAATGCCTTTTGAAGACATGGTTTTAAGCCACTAAAGAATCGATCGATCTTACTCTCAGGTTAAATAATAATACTAGAAGCGTACCTTGAAAGTCTTGTAAAATTTGCTTCATAGGTGCCAACAGATTCATTATCATTTTCTTCAGTTCAAGAATCTCTTTCTCCATCTTTGTTCAGAGAATACAAGGGAAGTACTTATTGAAAAATATGTTCTTGAACTCGTCCCCTTCCATTGACTCAATTTCATACCTTTGCCTCATATTCTTAATAAGATTCCACCATTGATAATAATATCCTTCCAAACGATACACTGCTAGGATGACTTTATCATTTTCAGAACATTGATAAAATGAAAGTATCTTTTTAGTAGTACTAATCCATTTTTCAGAAACTAATGGATCAGTAGACGCGCTAAAAGAAGGTTGACACTGCCTCATGAAGGATTCAACAAAATTTTGCTCCTTCCTTTGCTCTTTTGGAAGTCCTGCATGATTCGTTGCTTAAGAAAGCTGTGTGATCATTGTGAAAAGATTTTGCATTCGAGCTCCCATAACGTTTGGTTGCTCACGGGGACAATCATTGCATTGCTCGTCATATTCCGCATTAACACGGTTCCTTCAGGTTCTAGCCATTGACTAAAACCAAGAAGAATAGTATGAGAAACACTAATTATAATAGGAAAACCACATAATCAAGAATAAAATTTCACAATTAAGGTCTTATCCTAGGTTATTCATGGCCATTTTTAAAACACTAAGATTGTTTTCTATGCTTAGACTTATCCTGAGGGTTCTTACTAAGGCTTTCACATCCTAGTTTCCAAAGTTTGACTATACCTTTCCTCTGATACCAACTATAACGACGCATAATTTACATACATTGTTATTACTTCAAAATTGAAGAATACTTATTACAACATATAACAAAACCATGAATGGACCGTATAGGTATAGTGTCTTTAGATACTGGGAAACATAGACAACTGGTTCATAATGCATCTACACTGTCTCCCATTTATTTCATCATATCTATAGTACCTTTTGGCATATCTTACATAATAAACTTCTTGCTGACCTGGGAAAAAAACATAAAAAAGGGTGAACTCAAATTCTAAGTAAGGGTAAACAAAATAAATATCAATCATATAAAAATAAAAACATAACCTTTTGGAAATCTTACCCTGCAAAAGGGATCATAATTTCATAACATGGGATAAATCATTGAAGTAAAATGTAATCCCAATAATCATAACGTAAAACATGAAACTTTGTGTCATACACACAAAATCATTGGGAATCATTTCTTATTAGTCAAGACTCATTGCAAAGAATAACTTAGTGGACAAAGTCAATTTCTAAACCGAGTTCACTCCTCGTTTCAGTCCTGTTTCACTGAACCGGTATAACCTGCTGTTCCAGACATGTCTATCTCATGAGATATAAAATCTTTACCTAATGCATCAGAGGGAGATATAGGTCCCACCCATCTCATAATGATACCACTCTTATGTGTGCCACAAAATCATAAACCATATACCATAGCATAACCCATGTAATAAAAATGGGAATCTTAAACATCGTGACATCATAAAACAATTCATATAAGATAAAGGAATTTATAAAAATAATTCCATCACAACATAATCAAATCAATGTAATTATAGGGATTGAAAAAGAACCCTTTATTATCATATATGGAAAATAATTTTGATAAAACACTTGAACTCTATTCTTGAAGAAAATATCCTTTCTACTTTAAAAACATGTTTCCTATCTTACCATGTCATAAAATTCTAAATTAAAAGAAGTTGATTAAAAATAAACATGAAAACATGTAAGGGAAGCTTCTTGGAAATAATGTTTTAAAAATTCATGCATGCCGTTTAAGTTAAATGAAAACATTCTTCTCGTACTTTTTTCGGAAAAGTCAAAAAGTAACTCGTACGAAAAAAGACAAAATATCCCAATCATATCTTTTACTAAAAACTCACTGAAGGGTAAAAATGGATATAAACTATTGTAGAATGATGTAAATATTACATATTGAGGAAACATGGATGTGGATGATAAAATACACCAAAGTAAATTCCAATGTATAAACAGTCTCGGATAAAAATGAGATTGTGGTATTTCCCTTACCTTAGGTCCGATTTGCTTTGTAAGTGTCAGAACCTCCTGTATAATGATTTAAATAATGTTATTGACTTATTCCAGAATCATAATTATTGTTATGATATCGTATATTGTCATATTCTTAGCTTCTTATTAGTAATATTTCACTACTACTTGTTATTCGGTTTTTCATTACATTTTGTTCTTATGCTTGTTTGTCAAATAAATTCTTATTCATATCTTTAGGTTATAGATACCTCATTTAAAGAATGGTATTAATGAAATATATATCATATTCATTCATTCAATTCATTTATATAATCATTATGCAATGAAGATCATGTGGAACAAATCACATCACATCGTGGAGATGGTATTCCGTTTGTACGCACGAGCGATGATATCGTTCCCATGATCATGGAATTGTATTGGAGTGTATGTATACTATTTCAGAATAAATATCACCTTAAAATAATCATATATAGTAATTTTTTACACCATTACACCCATCAAAGTAACGTGGTGGGGGAAAATAGATTACACCATGGCGTGGAGACGGTATTCCGTACGTACGCACACGTGGTGATTTCGTTTTCCATAGGATGGATAGATGGTGAAATAGGGTTGTTTCATACTTCTAATAACATATCAGTATAGGAGTTATACTGATTTTATTACTTCATAATGAAACAACTAAATAAGAATAAGTGGAAGAAGAAATAAAGATGAAGTAATCGGTAACAGGCATTACATCTTCTTTGAAGCGCCTCTTTGAGACCTCCTCTTAGGGCACTAAAATTGGTCATTGAATAAGACCAGGACCTATAGGATGTTTCAAGGTAATTAGGGAAGTTAAATGGGCAGGTATTGGCCGTTCTTGAAGACTCAAATTGGTGTTAGGAGAAGAGGAAGGAGGTGCCCTTTTATAAGGGAGGAGTGGGGCACCATTGGATATATAAGAAATATTAGTTTATATTAAATCCCAACTGCACTTAAAAACTTCCAAAATTACTCATATTCGAAGATTAGATGAGATAGGGTTGTAATATTATCTACCAATAAAATTTAGAAGTGTTTGGAATATATTATAAACATTATCAACTTGATTTATCCTTATTTATCAATTTAATTTTATCTGTGGTAATAATATTCTAAATTTTATATTATTATAAATAATTACATATGTGTTGTGAATTTTCTATAATTTGACACTTTATGACATTTTAGACCATATAAATTTTTATTTATAATTTTAAAATATTTTTGTTATTTTTAAACAATTTTATAATATGTTATTTTTATAAAATAACAACAGTGTCAATTTTGACACTATTCATTTATTTGAATTTAAATAAAATATATACAGAAGATATGTTCGAACTAAACACTTAAATAGATCCATAAAATTTCATAAGTATCTAGAAAATTATTGGATCACATTAAATAGTTCATATAATATTTATTTTATTATTTTTAAAACCATTTATTTGATATTTTAATTAATAAAATAATTTCAACATAACTATTGTGTCATAAATAATGATAATTATTTAACCCCTAAAAATTATAAATAAATTTATATGATGTAGATAATTGTATTAGATTTCTGGAGACTATTCATGTTCGAAGTTTCATGAAGTTTATCACTAAATTAAAGTTATTATACTTATAATATTTAAGAAAGTGGCGTGTTGTCACATTCTTTGATTTTAATAATAATTTAATTACTTTCATGTCCAAAAGTCCATTAAATGAATATAATCCGACCCTTAGGTGATATAGGTCGACTTTTAGTCATCCAATAGTATTTTGGCAGGTTTTAGGGTAATTTTCTAATCTTATATTTACCCTTAATTACACGATTTACCTTTAACTATGGTAAATAAAATTTACCGTAGTTACTATTCATAATGACCAAAAATAAAAAGTAGCCTATTAACATAATTTGGTCCCACTGATTCTGAATATGGAATCCATTTTTCAAAATTTAAAAACATAAAAGTTGCAGTAATTAATTTAAAATAAATCTCGTTGTTAAGAAAACAGGTTTTAGAAGTTAAAACATTGCCAAAGATGGAAATGTTTTTACCTATGAATTCAATGTGAAATTAATGCTAATGGCATAAATTATATTAAATTGTAAAACTATATTCTATTTATACTTTAAAACTATTAAATATTATAATTTATCCATATAAATTATCTCAATGAAAAAAGTTGTTTTTAATTAAAAATTAGCATATTTTTACTATTCATCAAAATATGAAAGTTATCAGAAAAATATCAAAAATTTATTCAAATTACATTTTTATACCCTGATTCAAAAGAAGAATTTTATTTTGTCAAATTGAACTTATAATCATTTCAAAAACTAGATTTAATGTGGGTGCGCCATCAAAAGGAGGAAAAACTACATTTTTTAAAAAATACTTCTTTTATCAGAAAAAAAACTGATTTTGCTTTTATACCTCATTCTAGAAAATGTATAAGTTGATTTAAAATGTTATAAAATTCAAAATTTAGTTAATACTATTCATAATGGCCAGTTTTAATAATATTTTAATTGCATATCGTTGTTTAGTGAAACTCAGTATTGCGTACGACGCAAGCTATCGAGGAAGGTCGTGGTTGCCTGTAAATCATGCCAAGATAGTGTTGCATGTAGTGAAAGATGCCTTTGATGATTTATATAACATAAAAACAAAATATTTCTCATAAAAGTCTCGGGTGTTACATCGGCGACACGTGGTAGGGAAGTTCTTGGGAAAACACGCCGTGTACGAGATCTACACGCCGTGTAGTGTTGACCTGGAGTCCGGCCATGTAACTAACAACATGGGTTGGTGATCTCCTTTACAGAACATGTCGTGACACTTATGAACACGTCATGTAGTGTGACATGGGTACTTGTCCCTAAAACTAACACACGGGTCAATGTCACAGTTTCATGAACACGCCGTGTACCTTTGAGGACACACCGTGTTTTCTTGTCCGAGGATAGACCCTATGGACTTAGCCATGTGGCAGGGAAATGGTGTGGTGTACACACCGTGTACGGGTGTAACATGTCGTGTAGTTTCAAGCTGGGTAGTCGGCCATGTAACAAATGACACTGGCAGTTGGAAAATAACACCATACACGCCATGTAAATATATACACGCCGTGTAAATATATACATGCCGTGGAGTTTTGTTTAACGGGACCAGTGTAACTTAGCTGTGTCGAAGGACCCGGGCAGGGGAAAGGAAGTCAAGTACACGTCATGTTGTCAGTATACACGCCCTGTAGTATGGTTTTGTAAATTTTGAAATGCATTATTCCTATTGTTCACTTTGTGGTTTCCTTGATTCAGCCTTAATAATATTGAATCTAAGCCGTGATTTTGACCTTGTAGTGTCAGGATGCCTTGACAGACGTGCATTGTTCGCCAGGAGAGCAGCAACGAGAATACTCTAGATATGGCGGGACATGGGATACCAGTTGATCCTCCAGCAGAGCCAGATGCAGCACCAACAACTATACCGGACCCAGGCACGAAGGTGTAGTTCTGTGAAGGCATTATGCGGTTCACGCAGACCATTCAAGGAGCACCGCAGGCTTCCACATCTATGGCCGAGTAGACACGTATCTTCCAGTAGCAGCATAAGCCTACATTTTCCAGGGATGGCGGACCACATGTTGTGGAGTCTTGTCTGGGGTCGATGAAAACTATTTTTGAGAATCTTGAGATGTCTCCAGGGCGGAGGGTCAAGCTCGCAACATACATGCTGTGTGATTCCACCATGAGGTGGTGGGATGTTACCACCCAGACATAGCATCACAGGGACATGAAGTGGGAGGATTTTTAGGTAGTCTTCTATGAAAACTTCATTTTCGAGACACTGAGGGCAGATATAGCTCAAGAGTTCCAGGATCTATAGCAGTGCTCTATATTAGTGATGGATTATTCTTCTCGTAGCACTGAGCATCAATGATTTGCACCAATTCTGATGGGTGATGAGACGTTGAGAGCCAGAAATTTTGAGGATGGTCATCAGTATGACATCCAGGCACTGGTGATTGTCTTCACAGTGCCTATATTACATGAAATTGCGAACCAGTCACTGATCACAGAGAGGAACCTATGAGAATCTGGTGGTGTGGGCCAGGGTGGTTTAGCACCAGTTACTAGTACTCTTTTTGCTGGCAAGAGGAAGAGACAGATGGTCTTCTCTCAGGGTGGTAGTACCAACCAGGTAGTTTCCTCAACTAGCCCAATCAGGTACTACCAGTGTGGTATAGAGGGGCACAAGAGACCTAAGTGTCCATGAGACCCATTGGAGTGTCGACCTTACAACAAGATGGGTCATCTGCAACACTTCTCCAGGGCGTATCCACCAGTGGCTAGTTAGAGGGGTTCTGTGCAGACTCCTCGTATGTGATCAGGGCCAGTGGCTTCTTACCAGTCAGTGAACTAGAATGCGTCAGGGCGTGCAGGTTGGTATGGTGGTCGTGGCCGTGGTTTCCAGACACCGGGATCTCAGAGGCAGGAGGGCGGGATAACTCAGGGTAGCCAGGTTGTGTAGTAGGGTCGTGGCACTGGGTAGGCATATGCGGTGCAACAGACCCAACAGGAGAAGGATCCCGGACCTTCTACAGTCAGAGATATTGTTCTAGTAGCTTCTGTCTAATCTTTAGTGCTTTTTGATACGGGTGCTACGCATAGTTTTATATATGCAATCATTGTGGAGAGCATTGGGCTCTATATTTCTACTTATTCTGATATCGTGACGCTAGACACTACATTGGAGACTAGAACAGCTAGTGTGCATTAGTTCAAGGAGTTCCCCCTTGAGGTTGGTGGGTGTCACTTGCTTTGGGACCTCAATGTCTTAGAGATGAAAAGCTATGATGTAATTCTCGGGATGGACTGGTTGGTTCCCTTTCGAGCCTTTGTGGATTTCTATCGTCGCAGGTTGATTTTCCCATCACCATATGGTGGAGATTTTTCTATACAAGGGTGAATGGGATGTTCAAGCGAGTCGAGTTGGACTAGAGCATTGTGGGCGAGGTGGAGTCACAACCTATATTGTGATTTTATATCTGGTTGACCAGGGGACTTGTCAAATGGATTTCCTCCAGTGGTTGATCGATTCAGGGATGTCATCCCGGATGACTTCTCGGGACTAACTCTTGATCGAGAGGTGGATTTATCCATTAATCTTGTTCTAGGAGCAAAAACATTGTCCATTCCTTCATATAGGATGGCTACACTAGAGTTGTAGGAGCTTAAGAGGCAATTGGAGGCATTGCAGGAAAAGAGCTTTATCTGACCCGATACTTCTCCATTGGGTTCACTGGTCCTTTTTGCGAAGAAGGAAGACGGTACCCTCAGACTCTGTGTGGATTATCAGAAGCTGAACCAGTTGATGGTTAAGAACCGATATCCTTTACCGAGGATTGATGATCTATTTGATCAACTTCGTGGAGAACAAGTGTTCTCGAAGATTTAATTGAGATCAGGATATCATCAGATGCGCGTCAGACCATCTGATATACCTCTCACCACTTTTCGGAGCAGGTATGGTCTATACAAGTATACGGTTATGCCGTTTGGACTCATGAACTTTCCAGCGGTTTCCATGGCTCTGATGAATCGTTTGTTCCATCCTTATCTGGACGCATTTGTGGTAGTATTCATGGATGATATCTTAGTGTACTCTCACACTCGGCACGACCATGCCACCCATCTTGAGATCGTATTGAGTACACTAAGAGAGCACATGTTATATGCTAAGATCTCTAAGATCCACTTTTGGATGGACCAGACACACTTCCTGGGTTATATCATCTCAGAGGGAGGAGGTTCTGCAGACCTAGAGAAGGTGAGAGCAGTAGTTTATTGGGATCAGCCTAGAAACGTGTCTGAGATACGAATCTTCGTGGGGATGGCTGGTTAATATAGGTGCTTTATAAAGGACTTCTCCCGCTTAGTAACACCATTGAAGGGTTTGACTATGAAGGGTGTGAAGTTCGTATGGTCCGAAGCTTGCGATGAAGCCTTTTAGGACCTGAAATGAAGGTGGACATCAGCAGCGATCCTGATACTCCCATTGCAGGGGTAGAGCTATACAATTTACTGTGATGCATCAGGTATTGTGCTAGGAGCAGTGTTGATGAAGGTTGATTGAGTCATTGTGTACGAGTCTCGGTAGTTGAGGCCACATGAGAGGAATTACCCGATGCATGATCCCGTGTTCGTTGATGTTGTACATACACTACAATGTTGGAGACATTATCTTTTGGGAGAACGTTTTGTGGTCTTCACCGACCACAAAAGTCTCATGAATATCATTACTCTGCGTGACATGAATCTGAGGCAGCGAAGGTGGGTCGAATACCTTCAATCCATCAATTTTGAGCTTGCCTATACACCTGGTAAAAGTAATGTAGTAGCTAATGCACTGAGCAGGAAGACTCAGATACAGGTAGTGCAGGAGGTCAGTGGCGAGTGGAAGCTCATGGATTTGTTATCGGAGATGCATCTGGAGGTGCAAGATAGTCAGGGGAAGACTTATCTTTCCTCTTTATCTATGACTTCTACCCTCCTAGATCGAGTGATGATGAGACATCTATCTGATTCAGAAGGCGTAGTTCTACCAGAGTTGGTGGCAAGTGAGGACCCTCCTCCTGGATGGATTATAGGCAATGATGACGTTCTTTGTTTCCATGTATGAGTGTGGGTTCCAGGGGGTATACGCGATGAGCTGATGCGGTAGTTTCATGCTTCATCTTGGGCAGTTCATCCCGGGGTTACAAAGATGTACCGTGACTTGAGACTTTAGTACTAGTGGCCGGGTATGAAGAGAGATATAGCTGGTATTGTTACGAGGTGTTCCACCAATCAGCAGGTGAAGGTGGAGCATCAGAGACCAGCTGGGCTATTACAGCAGTTATCCTTTCCGGAGTGGAAATTGGATGATGTCACATTTGATTTCGTGACTGGTTTTCCGAGGACACCTCGTGGCAATGATGTCGTGTGGGTTGTTGTGGACAGACTCACGAAGGTAGAACACTAGTTGCAGATCAAGGATACCATTAGTGTTGACAAGCTCGGAAGGCTGTATATCTTAGTGATTGTATGACTTTATGGGTTCCCTCGTTCTATATGCTCTGATAGGGACAACCTCTTCACATCTCGTTTCTGACAGAGTTTTCAGAGGGCACTGGGTACATAGATGCTTCTGAGCAAAACATACCACCCTCAGACCGATGGCCATTCAGAGCGTACGATACAAGTACTAGAGTACATTATTCGTGCATGTGTCCAAGACTTTGGGGACTCTTGAGAGAAGCATATACCTTTAGTCGATTTTGCCTATAACAATAGCTTCCAAGAGACTATTGATATGGAACCATACGAGGCTTTATATGGTAGGTCATGCCGATCTCCTTTGTTTTGGTTAGAGGCAGGTCACACAACTTTACTGGGGCCCCAGGTCGTGCAGGAGACTTCTAAGGAGGTCCAGTTGATTGAGAAGTGGATGGCTACAACGCAGTATCATGATAAATCTTATGTTGATCACCGCAGACGAAATTTGGAGTTCGTGGTCAGGGATAAGGTTTTCTAGTGTGTTTCGCCGAGGCTGGGACACAAGCGGATCAAGAGACAGGGTAACCTTTCACCACTGTATGTGGGGTGATTTGAGATTCTGGAGAGAGTCGAGCTGGTTGCTTATCATTTGCGGTTACCAAAACGATATCGAGCCATGCACGACGTCTTCCATGTAACCCAGTTGCGTCGCTATCATTCATACCTGTCTCACGTCTTTCAACCCGAGGAGGTTGAGATGGAGGCGGATGCGTCCTTTGAGTAGCATTCGATTCGTATCGTTGAGAGGAGCATAATGTTTCTACGATGACGGTGAATTCCTCTAATAAGGGTGCTATGTCAGCATGGACAAGTTCAGGATGAATCCTGGGAGCGGGAGACCGATGTACGTGCTCAGTGGCCAGAGTTTTCACGGATATATCTTCACCACCCTTGGAAGGGCTATTCGGGGATGAATTGTTATAAGGGGGGAAGTTTGTAAGAACCCAGTTCTTATCTTTGAGGTATGGGCTTCTTCTTTTCTCTTTTACTTAAGTGTTTTTAATAAAATATGTAATATGGGGAAAAATCCTAAATTTTGGAAGTACAGGTCGGGTACTTTTCCCACATGCCATGTACTTCTGGCCATGTAGGGATGAGTACATGGGGCGTGTATCCATGTCGGCGACAAAGGGTGTAGGAACTGACTACACAATGTATCATGGTCCTGTACACACTGTGTAGTCAGTCGGCATGCCAAAATAGTATGGCAGGGGAGTAGACGCTAGCTGGGCGACAGTACACGTCATGTACTCAGAAGTACATGTCATGTACTCATGTCGACGGGTGACCAGTATGACAGTGCTGCCAGAGGAACAGATAAATGAAGGGAGTACACGCCGTTTACATGGAAGTACATGCCATGTACTTTGTTTTTTTTTCTTAAATCGGGTAGTATCCTCCCTTGTTCAGAGGGATGTCTTAGAACTAGAGGAGAGCTCAGGAGGGAAGACCGAACCTTTGATGATCTGTTAGGTGTTCATCTGGAATCTGATTCCCCTTCGGACGATATCATTGGAACTGCGCGGGTAATCCCTCTCTTCTCCTAGCGTGTTGATTACGAATACTTTCCCTAGCGGGAGTTATTTGAGGTTAAGCAAGTTTTGTTCTTCGTCAGATCTATTCCATTTATAGGCGTTTCTGGAGTCGACGTTCGGGAATACAACTCATTGGCGTATAAGGTAGGTGGCTTGAAATTTAGTTTTCCAACTAATGTGTGTTTTGTGCATTTTTGTGCCATGAACCCATGTTGGAGTGTCGTGCGGATGAGGTAGTTGCTATATTAAAACCCTATAAATTATTAGAAATTTTATTATGTTATTAAAATGCTAGTTGGGATCGTTTCTTGGATCCAGAACCACCCCCGGGGTGTGTTCCACTTTTTATCCATTTGGCCAGGATACCCGACGGTATGCCATTAAAGTAGTAATTGTAGAATTTACTTGGGAAGAATTTCTTGTTAATGTTTGTTTACGTGTTTGGAATGGCCCGATTACCTGTTTACCCTGAGGGCGTTGTTGTTATTAGCCTGTGGGCACTGTACCGTATTAGCCTGAGGGTGTGACTGTATTAGCCTGAGGGCGATGTTCTATTTCCGATTGAGGGCAACCGTCCATACCTGAGGGCTTGACATATGTGGATGAGGGCGACACTTTGTATTCCAGAGGGCAAGAATTATGTTATGCTCATGGGCGAGATTCTGGATGCATGTGGGCGAGGTTCTGCTTACCTAAGGGTAAGGTTTTTCTTGTCTGAGGACGTGGAATGTTTACTTAGAAATGCATTGTGGTGATTTTCAATATTAAATGGATTTAATGAATAATAAAAATGTCAATTTAATTGTTATGTTAGTTACTTTTCAGTACTTCTTACTTTATTGCATTTACTATTGCACACTATTGTTGCATGTTTTTTACACAGTTTAGCATGAGCCTTTGGTGAGTACCTACTGAGATATATTTCTCACACCATGTTTGGGTCTTGCTTTTCGGCCCAAATAGATTACGTTTCTGTAGGTGTGGATAGGGTAAAGAGTCCCAATACAGGTAATTGATTGTTGTAAGGAGTAGGAGGGCATGGGACCGAGCCTAGGCTCGCAATGCCACTGCCAGCTGATTGGAATTTTATTGTTGTACTCTACCTTTGTTGTACTATATTGTTGTATAACATGTTCTGGATATTTTATGATAACTTGATACACGTAGAATCATCATTTATATACTATTGGTTATATCCAATGCTGTTGTTTATTTCAGTTGTGTATCGTTTACTGCTTCCGCTGTTAATTTATGTTTTATTCTGTGTTCCTTTGCGCTACACTTTGACAAATGAAGGCATAGGTTCCCCATTATCATACATCGGCCCTCACTGCTAGTTGGATGCCTCTAGAGTTTGGGGAAATGCGGTTGTGGTCACGTGGCGAACTGGGTTTAGGGCTCCCATTGAGTGGCACCCGGAACCGGGACGTTACATATGTGAGGTGTTACCAGTCTGGTATGTTGGGTAATATGAGGTTTCAATGTCAGAAGGACCCATTCAAGTGTCGATCATGAAGAAATATGGTCCATCTTTTATGATATTGTACGAATTTTTTACCAATGGATAGTTACAGAGGGTATGAACTCTCTCCGTGTCCAGGTGTAGGGTATGAAGCTTATCACTTGTCAGGGAATTGTTATGCATCGTGGAATTTAGGCCGAGGTGGTGGTCATGGTCATGGTAGAAAGACCCCAGGTTCATAGAAAGAGCAGGGTGGATCAGCTCAGGTTAGCCAAGTAGTGTCTCAAGGATGTGCTACCTACATGGCTTTAGCAGCGCAACATACCTAGTAGTATCTAGGTCCTATAACTTTTACTATCATAAGTACTATTCACGGATCCTCTGTTTTAGTGTCTATGGTTTATGATATTGGATATTTACATAGTTTTATAATTGATTCTACCATGGTGAGACATGGGCAATTTTTTATTGCTTTTAATGACATCATAATGTTAGAAACTATGTTGCATATTAAAAATGAATTTGTGCATCATCTCAAGGAGTAATCCCTTGAGCTTGATTGGTGTCACTTTTCATGCGATCTCTACATCCTAGAAATGATAGGTTTTAATTTCATTCTAGGAATGGTATGGTTAGTTTTTTTATAGGAATTTTTTGATTTCTATATATGCTGGGTGAGTTTCACATTACTAGAGGGAAGGTCATTTCTAAAAAATGGTGAATAGGATGTCCTGGAGAGCTGGGATGGACATGAGTATCATACTGTGGGCAGAATGACATCCAAAATTTTGAGTTTTTATCAGGATGACCAGGGAACACGTTAGATGGATTTCCCTTTGGTGTTTGATTATTTTAGGTATGTCTTCCCAAAAATAAATTCATGTTTTTCTCCTATAAGAGAGGTAGAGTTTCCTAGTGAGCTAATGTCAAGAGCTGCATCAGTATCCACTCCAATTTATAGGATGACTACTACGGATTTTCAAGAGCTTAATATGTAGCTATAGGATTTGGAAGCTAAGGGTTTCATATGATCCAGTACTTCCCTATGGGGTTATCTTAATATTTTTGTGAGAAAATAATATGAAACCCTAAATATATGCATTTGTTATCAAAATGTAAACCAACCAATGGTTAAGAATCAGTATCTTCTCCATAGGATAAATCACTTATTCTACCAGCATTGATGAGCTTTTGTATACTCAATCATTGATATGAGATCCAGTTATCATCATGTTCATGTTAAATCTTCATACATACATGAAATTGCCATTCAGAGCATGTATGGTTTGTATGAGTACATGGTTATACCATTCGTTCTCATGAGCATGCCAAATGTTTTCATGAAATTGATAAACCGAGAGTTCGATCTATATATTGACTTTGTTTTTTGTCGTTTTTCTTGATGATTTCATTATGTATTCTTATAATCTCCCCAACTATTCCACACATCTTGAGATCATTTTGAGTACACCAAAAGAGAATCAGTTATATGATAAGCTTATAAAGTTCCACTTTTGGGAGGATTTGGTTCACATCCTAGGTTACAACATCTCAGATATAGGAGTATTAGTGGACCCAGAGAAGGTGAAAGTAGTAGTCTCCTGGGAACATCGCAAGAACATATGTAAAGTGCATAGTTTTCTAGGGTTGGATGGTTACTACCGGAACTTCATCTAGAACTTCACACATTTAGATTCATCATAAACATGCCTAACTAAAAAGGATTTGAGGTATGTTTAGATGGATTCTTCTAAGACGACCTTTTAGGAGCTCAAAGAGAGATTCTCTATCGCACTGACAATAATTTTTCCATAACCAAGAACAAGTAAAATTGTGTACTGTGATTCACATGGAAATGCAATAGGAGTAGTTCATATGTAGGATGATCATGTCATTGCGTATGGATATTTTCATTTGAGTCCACATGAGAGGAATTACCCAAGGCATGATCTCGAGTAAGCTACAATTGTTCATGTATTACACTGTTGGATATATTAATTTCTGGGAGAGCATTTAGTGGTGTACACATACCAAAAAATCCTCATGTATATTTTTACTCAGTGTTATTTGAATCTAAGATAGCGTTGGTGGGTTGAATAACTTATGAATTTTGACTTTGATCTTGCCTACACACCTAGGAAGGGAAATGGTGTGGATGATTCTTTGATTATGAGGACTCAATTTTAGGGAGTGCAACAAGCCAATAGCAAGTGTAAACCTATTTAATTGTTCTCTAAGATGCATTTAGAGATGATATTGAGCACTATTTACCACCCCAAAACATATTTCTTGTTAATGAACATGATTTAGGTGCTTGAAGACATGATTTGGGCATGTGTCTTGGATATTGGGGGTTCTTAAGAGAAGCATATACCCCTAGGAGAGTTTTCCTATAATAATAATTTTCATGACACAATTCAGATGTCATCAAGTATGGAATTATATTGTAGGGCATGTTGATCAACCCTGCATTTAATGGATGTAGGAGAGGCATCTATGTTGGGACTTCATCTTATCTCAGAGACCACTGTGTAAGATCAGTTGATTTGAAACAGGATGACTATAGCACAGTCTTGTCATAAATTTTACATCATTATCAACATATCTCTTTTATAGTTTGTGTTCGGGGATCGATTTTTCCTACATGTATCACCAAGAATGGGACAAAAGAGGACTAGGAGATAGGGTAAACATTTTCTGATATACATAAGTCCATATGAGAGTCTAGAGAGAGTCAATGTAGTTGTCTATTGGTTACAGTTACCTGAAAAGTATAGGTCTATGCAAAATGTCTTCCACAATTATTAGTTGCGACAATACTCTTGAGACCCACCATAAAATTTTTAGTTTGAAGAGGTTGAGTTACAAGATGATGCATCCTTTGAGAAGAATCCTATTTGTATTATGGATCAAGGCACACTGTTTCTCAGTAGCCAGTCAGTTCCTATAGTATGGGTGCTATGGAATCAAGACAAAGTGCAAGATGATACCTAGGAGAGGGAGGTCAATGTTCAATCAGAGTGGACGTAGTTATCCTCAGATATTTCTACACAACACAAGGAATGGAAACTGGGGTATGAATTTCTTTAAGGAGGTATGTTAGTAACAATATGGTTCTTTTTCGAGGTATGGATCATGGGTTTTCCATAATTTCCACATTTAGTTACATAAAAATGACCTAATGGTGATGCTTGTTGAAGTTGTGGAAGTCCTGGGGGTGTTCGGGGCTCGTTGGAAGCCCAAAATCCTACTCATGGTGTTTTTTGGGCCTACCACATGGTTATGAGAAACCGTGAAGGTTAGAAGATACAATTTATGAAACCGTGAAAAGCAAGGTAGTAGCTTCCGCACGTGTTCGAGAAATAGTTTTATAGTGGCCACACACTAATTTGGATTGTTTTAAAAAAGTTTCAAACATTTGAGAGAGGATTTGAAATAGTTTCTACAAGGTTATACCAATCATGAGACCCATATATTTTGGGTCAATTTACCATTATTGTCACTAAAATGTGTATAACCTAAACATTTCATTCCGTCTCATGTTGGATATCAAGGGGTCTCGTATGGGAGCCTTTGGAATCCTACCGTTGGGTTTTCTTCTAAATATCCATGTAGTTATTTTTATTTATGATCATATGCCCTAAAATATTGTTCTTTATCCATTATTAATATTTCTCCCAAACGAGGGTGAATTAGAGCCAAATACTGGATGAGCTATCTAGCAGGAGAATAAGGTAGGTGGTCTCGTGCTTTCTGTTGAAGGTCAAGATGATTATATATGTCGGAATGTCATGCACCAATTTTTGGGTTTTCACGTTGATTTATAAATTGAAACTTTGGTTACATTTTTTATTTAGGTAATTTATTAGGTGTTACAAAGCATGTGATTGGTTGTTTTTCTAAATTAAGGGTCACCCCTTGGGTGAGTGCCCACTTTGACCAATTTATGGTCGTTTGGCCTATGATACCTATGAGGTAACCCTTTAGTCCATTTTTGGGGTTTTTAGAATGAAATTGAATATTTAATGAAGTTATTATGTTGTCATATGGTAATATAATTTTTCAAGGGTTTTGGATAGATGACATTCCCCTTGACCCATGTTATGCCTATGCATGATAGAGAATGTTTGGATGATTTAGTTCCAACTATAAACCTTCCCACATGATGTAGGCTATGTTTAACATTGCTAATGGGTAATATTTATTTATAGTCATATTATATTATATATTACCATGTGTGTAATGGTAGTACAGTCCTTAGAGGTTGGACCATGATTGTGACATCCTTTGTAGTGAGTTGTGAAATGCATATGGTTTTGACCCCAACATGTTATCGATTTATTAACATGAACTTGTTATGGTTGAATAGTAAATAACATTAGGTGAATCATGGATTATGTTGGAATTCAAAGGATGGGATTATATATCTATTTTTTATTGGTCCCTTGAGTAAACCGTGGATTATCTGGAATTACTTGGATGGTCTAAATGGGTTTATTAATTAATGCTATCTCATTATTGAAACATGGATTCCATGGATGGGATGATACAGTCTATGTACTAAATTTTTAGTGGATCATTGATTTTATAGGATGTCATGGATTGGTATGAGATGAATTAATATTTCATGAGTGATACTTGAGGGTCCCCATAAGACTTCCAAGGATGGGTTTAGTTGACAGGGACTTATACCACACCTAAAGTGATACCGGATCCCCGAGAGGCTTGTTGGGATGTTCTTGTAAGGTGTTGTCAGATTATGACCGGGAGTGGTACTTAAATTCCATTTTAGGAATTTCAAGGATAGTCTTAGGTTATATTTGAATATTGAAGTTATGTGTGAGACATCTGTTAATCCAAAGCACCATCAGAGACTCAATATTCTCTTATACTTGTTTAGATGTCCATCTGAGGAATAAGTTTTTTATACTACTATACGGGGGATTTTCAATCTTAGGATGGATCTTGATCCTTATATCAATCAATGTAATTCAATTTTTAATTGAATATAAATGAAAACCAGTGTATGCATGATATTATACATTTGAGTACTTCTTAGCTTACTGCTTTCACTATTATACACTGCTTGTTATCTAAATACTAACTAATATAATGGTAGAGACCATGGGTGGTGGCCTACATGGATTTAGTCTCACACCATATTTGGGTTATGATTTTGGCCCAAATAGATTATATAGTTGTAGGAGTAGAAAAGGGAAAGCTCCCTCCATCAGTTTATTGACACGCCGCTTAAGAGATGTGGAGCATGGGACCATGTCATGTCTTTCGATGCTATTGGGATAACTTTTATCATTTTGAACCATTTATATGATGTATTTTACATGATAAAATTGTGACTTGTTTGCCTGTTTTCATAGAAAATTGTGAAATGCACTATTTTTTATTTGATATGACACCTTGTTATTTGTATTATCAATCTTATACTATTTAATTATATTGTATTGTATTATTTCTTATGCTATTTTTTGTTATTTTATATATTTTATAATCTTCCAATGATGGAATAGTCTCCTACAATTATCACATTGGCCCTCACCACTAGTCAGTAGCTTTTGGAATTTGGGGATATGTCCTTGAGGACATGTGGCCAACTGGGCATAGAGCACTGTTAGGTGCATCTAGACCTAGGATTTTATAATGATACATACTAGTCAAAACTGGCATTGTCTTAATGTAAGAATGATTCATACATGTCAAAATGAACTATGAATCGTTGTCCAAATTATCAAGACAATCATACTTTTCCTTCATAGTTTTCAATAAGTGATACGTTTTGAACATAAATGTAAATTTTAAACTGATAACTGACACTTTTAGTCATACCGATCACATTGTGCACCAGATTGTTATTTGAGTGACTCATAAATGTTACAAATGTACCATAGAACTTTTTCTGTAATTATAAAAACAAAATGAATGTGTTTTCTCAGTTTTCAGTATGTCACTTTTTGTTTTTACTTAAAGAAATGTCAATTCTAAATAAAAAGACGCACTTTGAGTGATACTGGACACAATGTGAATCGTATTGATGTTTCACAGATTCCAAAATGTCAAAAAAGACTTTTAGACCATTTTTTAAAATGATAAAAACTCTGTAAATCTTTTATCTCAGTTTTCAGTATGTCACATGTTGTTTTTACTTAAATTAATGTCAATTTTAAATAAAAACAGGCACCTTGAGTTATACCGGCCACACCGGTTTTCTTATTGAGATTTAGATGATTCCTACACATCACAAATGACATATATATCATTTTTATAACTGATAAAATATCCAAATTCTTTATCTTGGTTTTCAGTAAGCCAGTTGTGTTTTTTTACTGAAGTATCATTTCAAATTGGAAACACACATTATGAGTAATACAGGTCGCATTGTGTGTCAGTTTGAAATGATAAAAATTCATACAGGACAAAAATGACTTATTAATCACTTTTCTAAATTATCAATACAGTGATAGAATATTTATGGTCTTTTAGTGAGTGGGATGTTTCAAACCAAAATGTGAATTCTAAACTGATAATGGACAATTTTACTAAAAATGGCCAAATCGTGTGTTATATTGCACTATGGATTATTTCTACATGTTGGAAATGACTCATGTATTGTTTCATTAATTATCACCAAAATCTGAAATCAATTTTTTGATTTTTAGTATATAATTTTTTTTACATAAATTAAATTCAATTTTAAATAAAATTACACACTTGAAGTCATACCAGTCAAATAATGTGTCTTATTGAGGATTTTTTGACTCATACATGTCAAATATAACTCAGGGATCATTTTCTTAAAATATAAAAAACCTTTTGTGTTTTCTCTATTCTCATTATGTCACTTGTTATTTTTACATAAATTAATGTCAAATTAAAATAAAAATGCACACATGGAATAATACCGAACACACTGTGTGTCTTATTGAGGAATGGTTGAATCATAAATTTCAAAATGACTCATTTATTATTATCCTAAAATATAAAAATAATATGAATGTGTTTTTTCAGTTTTTCGAATGTCACTTGTTGTTTTCACATAAATTAATGTCAAATTTAAATAAAAAGAGAGAAATTAAGTTATCAAGACGCATCATGCATCATATTGTGGTGACGTTTATTCTTAAACATCAAAAAATGAATTAAATTTCATCTTTATAAAGTATCAAAACAATCATAATGTGTTTTCTCAGTTTTTAGTACGTCTATTGTGTTTTTCACTAAGATATCTTTTCAAATTGGAAACATTCATTTTGGGTCATATCGATCACATCATGCATCGGTTTTACATGAGAAGAAATCATAAACATAATAAATTAATTATAAATATCTTTACTATATTATGAATACATTCAGATCATTTTATCTTGGGTTTTTAGTGAGTGACACATTTTATACTAAAATATCAATTTTAAACTTATAAGTTACAATTTTAGTTATATCGGTCACACCGTGCATCAAATTAAGTTTTGGTTGATTCCTACACACAAAAAATGACTCTCAAAAAAATTTCCTAAAGTACCAAAATAATATTAATTTGTTTTCTAGTTTCCAGTATATCACTTGTTCTTTTTTATCGAATTTAATGTCAAATTAGTATAAAAATACACACTTAAAGTCATACCAGCCATACCGTGCTATGGATTGAGGTGAGGTTGATTCCTACACATAAAAAATTAAATATGGATCAATTTCATAATATATCAAAATTGTACAAATTAGTTTTCTCCATTTTTGAGTATGTCAATTGTTATTTTTACTATAAGTAATGTAAATTTTAAATAAAAAGAGAGACTTTGAGTGATATCAGTCACATGTACTTTTTTATTAGTTTTTAGTAACTAAAAATATGGGCTAATTATTTCATTATATAATTTTTATAAATTAAACTCCATATATTCTCTTCCCATTTCATTGTTTTTGTTATCTCAGTTGCAGACTTGATATCTAATTTCTCACAACCACTATCAGTTTTGATCAAACCTCCCCAACAACGTCAAAGGAATCCACCTGTATGAGAAATTTTTTTTTATGTATTCAGTAATATAAAAAATTTAATTAAACATAAATATTAAACAATCCAATACTTTTATAGAATTCACATCGTCATGCTATTTTTGTACATTATTCCCCCATATTTTCTGTCCATTTGTTTATGAGCACATATTATTATAATCTTATGAATATGAACCTTTTCAAAAGGCATAGTAGTACTATTAAATATAAATACCCAATGTATTAATAATTATATAAAATGAAATATTAATTATTTTCTAATATAACTATTTAATGTATGCTAGTTTGTTCATGGAATATAATCTCTCTAATAAATTTACAAACATAATAACTGCCATATTTTCCATAGTTTATTTCGAAAACAATAGTAACATTGAGGAGAATAAGTAATTTTTTTTATATGTGATTGGATTGTGAAATATTATTATATATACCCTAATACTTTAAAGTATTTGAAAATTTATTCTTTCTCTATAATACCCCCTAGCACCACTCCTTGTTTTTCACGATATCGATGAACCACCCTATGATAACATATTCCACATTAGAAGATAATATAAAGTATATAAAATGATATTTATTTCTAAAATTATTGATTTAGTGTATTACTTATTGGCAAAAACTGTCATGTGTGTATGGTTTGTTGGATATCAATGCACTAAATCCATGAAATATTACGTTAGAGTACCCAAATTTACTATAATACCAATCTAATGCTGCATAAAAACATAAAGAATAATAAGTAATAAAATGAATGAAAATATATTTATTATGAAAAAATTATATATATTTACCCCTTCATCATTGGTATTAAATAGATTTTGTCATCCGAATGTTTTATTTCAATCGATTTGATCAAACCTACCACGATTTAATCAATTTTTATCTATTTTTGGTAGTTCGGTAATGGTTTTGTGAGGACTAACAAATCCAAATTTTATTCCATGGGTAAATCCCTTTAATTGTTTTTCATATATACAACTAAAAAAGTATTAAATTCATGTAGTCATAAATAACATTGTATATAATCTTTTGGAAAATCATTACATGAAAACATACATTATGTATACATTTACAACTAAGTCACATAGTCAATCATTTTGGAGGATATCACTCACACTATCAACACTAATGATGTTTTGATCTTTCTCTCCATATATATTTTATTCAAAATAAACTATGTGATTACAAAAATTTTCTGACTTTTTATCCATATGTACATTCAATGATAGTAAATGAAAATATAGGAAAAGTATTGTAATGGTTCTCTCAGAAGATATTTATGATCCATTAGTCAATCATTTAGATGCTTTGCAGTCAGTCTTTTGTTTCATCCCCTTCCCTTTGTATATTTATAATAACAATCATTGGTTCAAAACATTTTTCATCAATTATTAAAGTTTTTTCTTGAAAAATACATTTGAAGTGAATACCTATTTTTTGATATGTTTTTGCCACGATGTGATGCCCATGAAATGAATGTTCAAACAACATTTTCAATCATACGAATATATTTATCAGGAATTCGAAGTGGATTCTTGGTACTTGTCTCATGGGCTTTCTAATCAATACATTCACATGTCCTATTAGAAGTTTTCAATTCTATAGTGCATCATTTGGATATTGAACACTATTTCCCTTTCTATAAGGTGACCATGGGTGTTGATAGATATAAATAATAGTCATTACATGAAATTTATTTCTTACTGCATAATTCACAATTCTAAAAATAATTTATGAAAACATTTATTTCTATGGTTAAGACATCTCTTTGAGGAGAATGTCTTGCCTCATAGCTGGTGGGGTGGGTTAGGAAATCCACAAGGTGGATGTTCTTAAGTTTCTTCTATTTACCTCCACCCATAAAATTTTTCATCATCTCTATAGACAATTTTAATGCATTATTAAGGCTAGTTATTCTTTCTGTCATCTATTTTATTAATTCAATTTGATCCTCCTACTGTTTTTTCTCAAAATATGTTTGGGGTGTCACCCCAAATCCCACACCTCTGACGATGCCACACATTTATGGCCACTTCAAGGCCATCGATTGTATTTTTTCTTCAGGAACAAGATGTAATTATTCATATGACTATTTTGGATAAAAAAATATTAGAAAATAAGTGTTCATTGTTATGTAATAGTGATTTAAAAAAATTATTATGTAATACTTACGCTTCTTCCCATAATTTTTTTATTTTTTAATCAATTAGTATCTCATCATTATTTAAAAATTACTCATTCCCTATAACATGGTTTGGGGTGGATGTTGCATTGGATTTAGAACCATAAATCCATGTATAAATAGAAGAACATAACTATGGCATTGTTTTACTTCACATAAAATTATTACGATGAATTTAAAATATTTACTAATTTATTTAAATGTGATGTGTTCCACATGGTTTATTTACAATCTGGGTATCCTTATTTTACTACTTGTTCTATATTTCCAACAATTAGTTGATACTTTATAAACAAAAAATTATCAACCAATGTAATGAATAATATATCATCATAGGTAATTATTGAATTGTACATTTTTCATATATATAAATAATATTTAATTGATTATTAATTTTAGTTTAAAGGTTACAGCATGTATGATATCATACCCGACACAAAAAATGGATTTTATCTAAAATCTTACATTTCACACGACACTGAGTTATACCAAAAAATAACACAATAATAATGTTATGATTTTAAATTTCAGTCAACGATTAGTCATTGCATTGGTAGAAATGAAAATAATTAACTATATTATGATTTTACATATTTTTTTAATTTCCATAGATTTATCTAATTAATTTTAGAGGCATAAATTTAGAGTTTATTCAATTTCATACATAAAATACTCTAATATTTTTAAAAGGTCATTTTACCTTATTTTGATGGAAAAACCTTTTTAAAAATAGTTTTTTTTAATTTTATATATTCAATTTTATAAAATTAAATTCTTCTTTATAAGGGGACATCAAATTTTAATTTCTTAATTTTTTTGATAAAATTAAAATTTTAATTAATAGTAAAAAATAGTATATTTTAATTCAAAAACTGCCATTTCATCTAATTTATTTATGTAGTCAGATTTTTCATTTAAATAATTTTAAATTTTTATTTGATTGTGTTTTTATCATCTATCCAAATTATTGTAATTGGAATTAACGTCACATTTTAATTGGACATAATCACAAGTCAGTCTTTTGATAGTTTTAACTTTTTAAAAACTTTTTTACTCATTTGGACAAAAAGAAATAATTTTAAATTAATTTATTCTAATTATTTGTTTTTATTTTGGAAAATTGGATTCAATATTTTTAATCAGAAGGTCGAAATTATTTATATATGTATCTTTTATTCTTGAATATTATGAATAGTAACTTTGGAAATTATTTTTATTTACCGTGGTTTAATAGTATACAAGGTAAATAAAGGTAAAAATTAATATTATAATAATATAAAATTACCCTAAAACGTGTCCTACTCCTACTAGATTAGTCATGGGTGACCAAACCAATCTTTAGGCCTATTTGTTTGCATATGGGAGCCACTTTTGTGTGATAATGTCATGTTATAATAATTCATTTAATTTAAAGAGAAATATAACCAAAAAATGAATATTTCACTATAACAAAATTAATGTGGGGTTATATAATAGATATATTTGACAATAAAAAGTAATTTTAAATATAAAAATATTTCTTAAATCATGTTATTTTATTTATAATTTTTATACATTATATAAATAAATTTAGTTATGACACAATGATTATATAGTGATTACCTTATTAATGAATGAATGAAAGAAATGACATTATAATTTTAAAAATAAATAAATTTGACATTTTTATGCTATAAGTTAAATTTTTAGATAACAATTACATATTAAAGATTATTTAATTATTTACATTGAATTAATAAAATTTTTATGACTTGAAAAATCAATTACAAAATAGAGTCCAAATTTACATAAATTCATTAAAAAACAAAATTTTATTAAAAGATATACTTGTAATAAAAATACAATATTCGTGAAAATAATTAATATAGTGTTATAAATGACATTAATGATCCACTTGAGGTTTTTGTGGCATTTTATAGTAAATAAATTATCTTTTAGTATAAAAATACAAGAGGGCGTGGTAAGAGTTAACTTATTTAACTAAGGGTTAATGCCAAAAGATAAGGTTAGTTTCATGACCTAAACTTATCTTAAAAATGTTGGTTTGGATTATTTTGAGCCATTCTCATTTTATCATTGAGATAAGTTACATTAGGACCATTATAAACTGAACTTTGTTTTATAATAAATTAATATTTCAAGAATTTTTTAAAGTACTACTCACCTCTCCTATAAAAGGTCATTTATCCTTCTATTTTATTTACAACTCCAATTCAATTTTTCATGGAAAATCTCTAAAACAATAACATCCTAAATTACCTCTATTTATCCACGATTCCTCCCTTTTGTTAGAAATTCATCTTAAAAAGTCCTTTTCTGCAAATCCAAAGGAGAGACTCGAATAAGATGTAATCGTTTTATCCCATCATTGAATGTTTTTTTCTTCTTGTACATTCTATTCATATGTATTTTACATTCTAAAGTAACAAATATATTATCTTATACATTCATTGATTTTATTAAAATTATTGCACATCATTATACCTCATTTATCCATGCTTCAAATAAAAATATCACCATGTTTTTGTACTCGAGAATTACCATCTCCATGCAGTGGTGTAATTTGTTATTCAACAAGTCATATTTCAGATCGGTATAATGGCTTGTGTAATATATTTAAATAATAAATATTACATTATAATTATTTTTTATAATTAATAAATATCCAATTCAATATTGTTCAACCATTAAATGAATGATATTGTCGCTCGTGCGTACATATATCCTACCATCTTCACGATGTGATGCAATTCATTCTACATGATATTCATTAAACCCGGATTATATACATGAATGGAAGTAATAAATATTTTATATATTGATTTTAAATCTATATTTATTTAATTTTTATTTACAACATACCTTTATGCTTTGCATAATTAGTAAATATGGTAGATACATTTGAAGAAGGGTGGACTACCGCCCCCACAAAGTGATATTACTCATTCATGCCTTTCATGACACATATTAAGGATAACGTCATTGAACATATGTAACATATATTACATAGATAATATACTTTAAAATTAATATATATATATATATATTAGTTTTAATTCATTTAATATGAGAATGAAATCAAAATAATGTTCATGAAAACGTACGACCTACCATCTCCATTAAAGGTGCATTTAATTTATTACCTCCATATATTACAGACTATTATAAATACATATAATATATATATATGATATTTAAATACTAAGCAATATTCTGGTTATTATTTAATCATTACCACATGGTCAATTTACATCAAAACAAGTTCATTTTTTACTCAAGTACTGAATATCAACAAAACTACTGATATGAACGTAAATAATTATATAATTTTTATAAGATGGTAATAAGTTATATAAAATGAATAATAAATTTGAAAAAATGTTGGAATAAATAATTAATTAACCTCAATTTATTATTTAGGAATATAAAGATTGAACAAGAAAAGTTGGAGTCGAGGTAAGAGAATATCTAACCTTGATTTACACTCATTGGGTTATACAAATACTTTGTTGATTATATTATTCCCTGATTATGTGTGGAATCAATTTTTATTTAATTATGTTAGAATTTAATTTTCCCAATGATTGGATACATTTTTTCTACAAATAATCACATTTTTGATAAATTCTTACGTCATTTATATGAACATTATTAGAGAATTCTAAACTCAATCACTATTCAGTGAGTTAACTATCCATGACATTGTTTTTGTTTTTCAAAGAATATCTGTGATTGAAATATGACTGGTCTACAATAAATATACACTGATATTAGGTGTATTTATATTTTCACACATAATTATGTCATCGATTTATCCTTAACCCACAGTTACAATATTTTTACTGGTTTTCATATCAATTTACATTCCATTCAGACTTATTTTTTTGTGATAAAAAAAATTTATATGGTGTATATACTTCCCTTTTAAATATAATATAATGAATCTCCTTTTCTCAAGATATTATATGTTTTTTTAATGTTATTCATTAATTTTTTATTCAATTTTTTCTCAACTAGTAAGGGACTTCATCTCGATCTCTTTTCATTGAGGCATATTTTGATAAGTGGATATTTAATACAATGTATAATTATAACCATTTACATTTAATATCATTAAACAGTGTTCAAATGGAATTTTTATGAAATGTTTTACTAAATGACAACAAGAATATTTATTTTTAACGTACATGACTACAATGACCTTTCGGTTTGTTATGAGCATTTTTTGATATAGGGATTCTTATACAAGAAGTAATGTTTTTAAAAAGAAAAGTAAATACCATATTATTTTTTATCTATATTAATATTGAAAATTGTTATTAGAATGTAATGATAAAATTGATATATTGAAATTATTAATTATGATTGAAATGTGGAAATGATAATCTTTTTTTATGCCTGTTCATGTGATATGATTATTTTATGGTTCTAGGGGATTTCTTATTTATATGGGTGGTTTCATGATAAAACGAGGGTGGGTGAGCCTGTTATAGATATCAAATGCTTTGGGTAACGTGGTAGAGGTAAATGTTATTGTTTATGCTAAGATATTTAGGGAATATACTATGATGGGTATTCCAAATGTAACCATGATGGTTAATCCCTATATATCTATGAAATCTACAATATAAGTTTGTTATGGATACCACAAGTTATCTTTATGTTTATAATTTCTACATGTAATTAATAAATGTTATGATTTCATAAGGTGTGTTATAGAGCTTATGTTTTATGAGTGAAAATTATGATTTCATTTATTTTTATGTATTCATACACTAATAATTTACTCCTTTATTTTATATCCTATTATGATCTTTTTATGCTTATCCAATGTTTTTAAAATGTTTTTCACTATGTATAATAAAGGGTAAAATAAAAGAATAATTATAAAATATTTTTAGCAAAAAAATAATTATTGTTTTTTACGGAGTTTTATTATTATGTTAAAAATTGGATAGAGTGGAAGTGTCTACCTTATAATATTTAAGTTACAATATATGGGTTATGACCTAATTCTCTTAAGCTCTAAACCTGAAAAGATTTTCAATGTAATTTAAATTCAAATTATTAACTTATCTTAATATTATGTAATATTTATGGTTGGGGCCTTATAGTTTGTATTATAGGTTGTTTTATATAACTATAGCAGTTAGGGTGTTATTTAAATATATGTTACAAGTTTTATATTCCCACAGTGGTTAACAGATTATGTAGAGTTGTAGTCATTTAAAAAAATGGATGAGTTTATGATAACATGGGTGAGTATATCACAATATTTATCTTCCTCATAAGATATTATATGATTATTTTACTAATATACTCACACTAATATATTTGGTTTTATTAAATGTATGGATCTATAAGGAACCAAAGTTAAAATGGATGTGAAGGAAACTGTACTAGTATTCTGAATAAGAAACCAAATGAAATAGGAGCTGCAATGAGAACTCTTTTGGTTATTCTGAACCAACCATCTAGGTTCATGATTGACCACCTGAACCTTGGTGATTTTTATAAGGCCTAATATATGTGAAAATGAAACTCTGGGGTTGTTCAGGTAATAATTATAAAGGTAAGTATATTCAAAAACCTATTTGTCAAGGATGTGGAATGAAACACTTAAAAAAATTTCAAAGAGATGGGAAGATGTTAAAAATGTTTAAATTATGGTCATAAATCAATATCCTTCCATGAAAAAAAGGAAGAAATCAGTTTAATATAGAAAAGGTAAAGAATTTATATCCGAGTTATCAATTGAATGTTTTAACTGTGGTGAGTATGGTCATTATAAAAATACATGTCCTATAAAGAAGGTACGAGAATGGGATCAACCTGACTATAAAAAATATGATTTCCAATACCAAATTTCATTCTATTTGATGATGAGGAAACTGAAAATAACCTATGAATGATATGGATTATTTCTAAGCTCGTGTTTTTAAATTTTTGAATCTTTGGACATTATGAATTATTCTATTTGTATGAAATAAATATTAAAGAATAAGATGTAAACACATGGATTAATTATCATGAAGAATGTTCGATGATTAAGATGTATTCATTTGAGGAATTAAAGAGTTGTGTTGGATATATATGTGATGATATGATTAAATGTATTAATGATGGGATTACTTTTTAATACTTATAGTATTTTTATCCTTTATTTTTTATGTAAAAATAGGGAATAATCATCTTTTCCTTTTTGTATAATTTTAATGAACAATTAGTTTTTTTATTATCCTTGAATTTTTGGAAATTGTGAGCTATTACATTTTGAGATGAAAAATGAATGGCATGAGAGAAACACGAGGTTAAATATTTTGATGGTTTTTTGATGATCTTATCTCATTTTTGTAATGTTATAATAACTAAACAGTTTTAAAAAATGGAAAACTCATTGGGTGGGTGACAACCCAATTCATTCGATAAGGTTGCAGGAATCAAACCCACAACTGAAGGGTGAAAAAGGTACATCACCTACCATTGGTCTATGTGACGTCCCTGGTTAGTATTAATTATTATATTTTTTTAAATTATTTTATAGATTATGAATAAGTTTATTTTCTAATCTTATAATTTTTTCAAATGGATATCCTTAGTATATGAAATTTATTTAGTGATAAAGTGATAAATGTTATTTTGGAAGATTATCACTCTTTTGTGAACACTATATACCTAAGGAAAATATAATACAATGGGATTTCATTTGTAGAGTAATGGTTGAATTTTATTTTGGAATAATCAATTTTTTATTGGGGACATATGGTGATTTGGGTTATTTTTGGAAATGATTAACCTATCATAGGGAATATTTGAGTAGGTTAATTACAATTAAGTATGATATTTTAAAAGTAGTCAGTGTTATTTGGAGAAAATTTTTATAATTTATTATGGATGACTATGTGATCATATCCTTATATATTTTGGTATTCAATATTTGTTAGATTATTTTGTGGAATTTTAAGGACATTTTATTAATGGTCAATGTAGTACTTGGGTATTACTGTTGAATTTTGGAGATTAAATGTAGTCTATCTTCTTATAAATAATTATTATTTTTGGGGTATTATCTTATTTTTTTACTATCCATTTTGGTTTTTCATAATGTTTAAAGGTAGGATATATTTAATCTGTTATGGACTAAGTGATTCTCTAGAAGTTTATTATAGTTTTTTGGTGCTAACAAGTCATATTCAAAAATATTTGTTTTGAGAAAAGGTAAGTTTGTAGTAGAAATTAAATAAAAAATGATATTCTGCATGACAAGTATGTATGTTTCCTTATGTTTTTAGTCAAGATCATAAATTAATTCTTCAACTTTATCAAAAGGACCATAAAAAATCATTCTCGGTTTACTTATCCTACTGGGAATTCAAAGACCATTTAACCCATCACAAGTTTAAGGTTTTATAGTTGTGAACTTTCAACTAATCAAGTTTTATATCTCCCTCCATCAGAAAAATAAGTTTAGTTTCACTTATATATACAATTTTTTTCTATAAGTAATCGAATTTTGTGTTATCATGGGTGACCTTTGTACTTATGTTTCATTATTTTAATAGGAATGTTTTATTGACTCTTTTTCCGATGTTGGTTCCTCAATGATGTTTCTGAACACAATTTTAAAATTCAAAGGATGTAATATCGAAAAGGGGAGAATGATATAACATCCAAGGAATTTATATAATAATATATTTTCATATATATAATTAATTTTGAATTTATTATTAAAATTAGTTTAAAGGGCACACTATGTATGATAGAGTACCCAACAGGAAATAATGGGTTTCTCTGAAATCTTATATTTCACAAAACATTGAGTTATACCAAAAAATAATACAATAATAATTATATTATTTTAAATGGTAGTTATAGCATAACTTTGGTATTGGAAATAATTTATATAATTTACTATATTATAATTTTATATACTTTTTATATATATATAAAGTTATCCAATGAATTTTATAGGATTAAAATGATAGTGAATCTAATTTTAAGCATAAAATATTCAAATATTTTTAAAAGATTATATTACCATCTATTAGTGGATAACCCTTTTCAAAATAATTTTTGTCACTTTTATATGTTTTATTTTATAAAATAAACTTTATCTTTATCATTTGGACATCAAAATTTAGTTTGGTATTTATTTCATAATTTTTTTTAATAAATAGTTAAAAAACTAGATTTTAATTGAAATCTACCTTCTCTTATTATTTAATTAAATATTTATATTTTCCATTTAACTTGTTTTAAAGTGTAATTTTATTATGTTTTTATAATATCATCTAATAATGTTTATTTTAAGTAATTCCATATTTTTATTTTACATAAACACATGTCCATATTTTGATAGTTTTTACTTCATAAAAACATGTTTTCTATTTTAGAAAACAAGAATTAATTTTAAATTAATTTAATCCAATTATGTGTTTTGAATCATGAATAGTGGATTCCATATTTGTAATCGTAAGGTCCAAATTATGTAAATTGGTACCTTTTATTTTTGTATATATTGAGATGTGATTAATTCTACACGATCATCATTAAACTATGATTATAAACATGAATGGAATGAATAAATATGATATATATTTATATTGACTCTATGATTATGAATTATTTTTCAAAATAAGTTTTTGATTTATATAATTTGTAAATATGATAATTTTATTTGAGGAAATGTGGACAACCACCCACTCAAAGTAATATGACTCGTTCAAGCCATATATAGAACGTATAAAGGTTTGAGTTAATGAATTTTTTAACATATATAACATATATATTATACTATAATTATAATATACCTATGTATAATTTATTTTTTGTTACTCTAATATGAAAAGGAAATGAAAATAACATTCACTCATACGTACGGCCTACAATTTCCTTGAATGGTGCATTTCATTTATAATCTCCGAATGTTATGGAATTTTTTAAATACATATATACTAGATATATATGATATTTAAATCATTATTAATATTATAGAGATGATGTAATGTTGACCACATGTACAATTTACATAAAAACATGTTCAATTTTTACACAAGTACCGAATATTGACAATACAACCTATATGAACATAAATAATTATGTAATTTTATAAGACTTTAATAAGTGATATAAAACGAATAATACAAATGAAAAAGGTTTTATAGGAAATATAAATTTACCTATGTTTATTATTCAGGAACATAAATAACAAATGATACAAGTTGGACTCGAGGTAATTGAATTTTTAAACTCTATTTCCACTCATTGGTTGTTACTCATAATTTTTTGATTATATTATGCCAAAATTATTTATGGAATAACTATTTATTTATAAATTTTATAATTTCCTATTCTTATTTTGTGGATATATAGTTACTATACATAATCACACCATTGATAGATTCTTACCACATTTATATGAAATTTGAAAGGGATATATTAACTCAATATTTATTCATTGTGATAAATATCCATGTAATTGTTTTTGTCTTTTCAAGGATATGTGTTCATGTCCTCTTATTTTTATACATTTAATATCTACATTTAGTGGGTGTATTTATATTTGTGACCCATAATTATGTCATTAATTTATCCTTAATCTAAAGATATGATTGTTATAAGGGATTTCATTTCAGTATACATTTTATTGAGACTAATTTGTTGTTATACAGAAATTCACAAATATATGGTGTATATACATCCCTTTGACATATTGTATCATGAATATGCTTATTCTCATGACATTATATGTTTTTTAATGTTATTAATTTATTATTTTTCTTCAAGTATTTTCTCAAGGGGTAAGGGACTTCAACTCAATCTCCTTTAATTGAGAAAAATTTTGAAACTAGAATATTTTATGAAATGTATAATTATCTCCATTTACTTTTAATTTTATTCAAGGGGTTTAAAATCATTTTTTTGAAGAACCATTTTACAAAATGACCAATGGAATGTTTCTTTTTAATGTACATGGTGACAATGACCATTCTGTCACTGTGAGAAATAGTAGATATATGAATTCTTCTAAAATCCGTATTGTTTTTAAAAAGAAGATTAAATACTATAATCCTTTTTTAGGTATATTAGTATTAAAAATTATTTTGATAATGGATTGATTATATAAATATATTTAAATTATGTGTTATAATTGTAGTGTGTAAGTGTTAGTTTTTTTATTTTTGTTCTTGTATTATGATTATGTTATGGTTATTGTGTTTTTCTTATGTATACAGGTGGTTTCACGATAATGAAAGGGTAGGTGAGCCCATGATATCTCTCCCATTAAATGGGTAACATGATGGAGTTAAACATTTTGGTTTATACGAATATATTATGAGAATATACTATTATGGGTATTCCAAATGTAACTATGAAGGTTAATCCCTAAGTAGCTGTTAAAGACACAATTTAAATATGTTAGGGATGCCACCAGTTAACTTTATGAGTTAATATTTCTATGTTTTATTCTAAAATATTATGATTTCATGAGGTATGTTAAAGAAAATATGTTTTAGGAGTGAAAATTATGATTTCATTGATTATTATGTGCTCATGGACAATTGTTTTCCTTCAATATTTTATATCTCTTACTGATCCTTTTATTCGTATCCCATGTTTTCAAAATGTTTTTCATAGTGTATAAAGAAGGCTAAAATAAAAGAATAATTAATTAAATTTTTTACCATGAAAATATTTCATTTTTATATGTTGAGTATTATTATTCTCTATAAAATTGGATAGAGTAGAAGTGTCTACATTTAAATATTTAAGTTTCAATGTAAGAGTTATTACCTATTTAACCAAAGCTATAATATTGAAATGATCATCTGTGTAACTTAAATTCAAACTATTTATATATATAATGAGTAATTAATATTTAATCTCAGATCCTTATATTTAGTTTCTGAGGTCAGTTTTAAAAACCTTAGAGGTTAGGGTATTATATAATCATATGAGACATGTTTTAATAACCACATTGGTTACCATATTAGAAAGATTCATAGTAATATTATAATAATTTAATGTGTTTGAGATTACAGGGATGAGTATATATTTCTTTTTATCTTCTTCATGTGATAGTATATGATTATTTTATGAATATACTCACACTAACATATATGGTTTTTTTGTAAATGGATGGATATACTAGTAACCAAAGTAACAAAGGATGTGAAGGAAACTATGGTGGTATTTGAATAAGCAACCGAATGAAATAAGATCTATAATGAGAACACTTGTGGTTATTATAAATCAACTATCTAGAGTCAAAATTTACCACTTAATCCTTTTTGATTTTTCTATGGAATCATATATGTGAGAAAATAATTCCATTGTGCATTCAGGTAATACTCACAAAGGTATGTAAATTCAACAACCTATTGATCTAGGATGTGGAAAGAATCACATAGAAAAATATTTCAAAGGGACAATAAGATGTTATAGGATTGGAATTGATGATTATAGAGAAATATCCTACCAACGAAAAAGGAAGCATTCAGTGGACATCCATAAAGGGAAAGAATTTATTTATGACATATCAATTGAATGTTTTAAATGTGGGAGTATAGTCATTACACAAATAGTCGTACAATGAAGCAGGTACAGGAATGGGATTAGCAGGACCATACAAATATATTTTTACTAGTAAAAATTCAATTCAAATTGATGGTGATGAAACTGAATATGAACAGTGAATGTTATAGATTATTTCTTAGCGCATGTTTTTGACATTATTGAATCATTTGACATTATGGATGATTTTTTTATTGGAAATATGTATTAAATTAAAAGTTGAAAAAACATGGATATAGGATCATGAAGAATTTTTGATGATTAAGACGTATATATTTAAGTAATTGATGTGTTATGTAGGATCTACGGATGATGATATGTTTAAATATATTAATTATGTGAGTACGTTGTATTAATTCTGTAAAGTTCAACCATTAATTTTATTATGTAAAAATTAGGAGTAATGTTCTTTTATTTTTTGGACATTGTTATAAATAAGAATAATGGTTTAAATGATCCTTTAATTTGAGGAAATTACGGGAAATTACATTTTGAGATGTAAAATTAAAGGAATGAGTAAAAATTGAGGTAAAATTTTGTTATGGATATTTTGATGATTTTATCTCATGTTGGTAACATTATAAGAATTATGTATTTTTAGAAAAATGACAACCCACATGATGGGTGACAATCCATCGCATCTGGCAAGTCCATAGATATCAAACTCACAAATGAATGGCGATAAGGGTAAATCCCCTAACATTGGCATAAATTAAGTCCCTTGTTAGTGTGACTTATTGTCTTTTGAAAATTTTTTATGGATTTTGAATAACGTGATTTTGAAAAAATATGTTCTATCAAATGGATATCCATAGTATAGGAAAATAATTTTGTGCTAAAGTGATAAATTTTAATTTGGAGACATTATCTCTTTTGTGAACATTATATTCTTAAGTAAAATAAAATACAATGGGACTTTATTTGAGGAGTAATTGTTAAATTTTTTTCCGAAAGAATCTATATTTTTATTGTGGATATATGGTGATTATGGTTATTTGTGGAAATGATTAATCTATCATGGAGAATATGTTATTAGGTTAATTACTTTTAATTATGAGACATTAGGAATAGTCTATGTTATTTGGAGATAAATGTTTAGATTTATTGTGGATGACTATGTGATCTAGTCTTTCTAAATTTTGGGTTTCTATATTAGTTGGATTATCTTGAGTAATTAAAAGTTCATTTTTTGTTGAATGGTTAATGTAGAACTTGGGTATTATTATTGAATTTTGGAAATTAAAATTTGTCCCTCTCCATATAATTTATTATACTTTTTTGTGGATTATAATATCTTGTACTTACCGTTTTAGTTTTGGTTAGTGTTTAAAGGTAGGATAAATAAATAGTTAATCATTTTTGGATTATGTGTTTCTCAAGAAGTTGATTATTGTGCTTCAACTGTGACCAAGTAATCTTGAATACTGCTGCTTTAGATTAAATATGAATTTGTGGTGGAAATTTATTAAAGGATGAAATTTTACATAAAAATTAAGTATGAATCTTTATATGCATAATCAATCCCATAAATAAATTCCTCAACATTATGAGAAGGAATTAAAACCAAATAAAGGATAACTAATCGTATTGGTTATTTAAAATCCATTTAACCCATCACAGGATATTGGTTTTCTGGTTTTGAACTATCTCATAATCATGTATTATATCACTATCCATCAAACTAGGATGGTTAGTTTATTTTACATATCAATTTTCATAAATGGAATCTTATTTTGTGTTATATCAGGTGGCCTTTTTACTTCTCTTTAATTCTTGTAATGTGATATTTTTATTTACTCTTTTTTTTGTTCCGGCTATATAACGAAGTTTCTGAGCATAATTTTAAAATTGTGAGGACACAATTTCAAATGGGGTGAATGATGTAACGTCCCAGATATTTATAAAATAATAAATTTTCATATCTTTTATTATTTTTGAAATTAATATTAATTTTAGTTTAAATGGGATACTATTTATGATAGCGCACCCGACACACAACAATGTGTTTCTCTAAAATCTTATGTTGCACACAACATTGAGTTACACCAAAAAATAATTCAATAATATCATTATTATTTTAAATGGTATTTAACGTCGAGTTATTTTATTATTAGGAATGAATAGAATTAAATATATTATAATTTTACAAATTTTTTAAATGTTTATACATTTATCCAATGAATTTTATAGGCATATAATGTGACTAAATAAAATATTATGTATAAAAAACTATAATATTTTTAAAAGGTCATTTTACTATGTTTTGATATAGAACCTTTTTTTAATAAAAATCGTCACTTTTATATATTATATTTTCTAAAAAAACTTCTTATTTAGAATTGGGACATTAATATTTACCTTTGGTATTTTTTTGATAAAATTCATTTTTTTAATGAATAGTGAAAAATACTAGATTTTAATTCAAAATTACATTCTTCTCTTATAATCATATATAATTAGACTGTACTATTAGTTGGTTTTAAAGTTTAATTGGATTATGTTTTTAAAATTTAATCAAATTATGGTCATTTGATGTAATTTCACAATTAAATTGGACGTAAACACATGTCAATCTGTAGATATTTTTTTACTTCTTAAAAACATGTTTTCTTGTTAAGAAAATGAGAAATAATATTAAATTAATTCTTCAAATTCTGTGTTTTGATTTTGTAAAAGTGTATTACATATTTAGAATCATATGTTCCAAAATATATAAATAGGTACCTTTTATTTTTTTTCATTATGAATAAATACTTCGGTAATAATTATTTTCCCATGGTTTAAGGGTAAACTAGTTAAATAAGAGTAAAAATAATATTATCATAATATAAAATTATCCTAACACATGTACTAATCATATTTCATGAGTCTTGGGCGACAAAAACATTCTTAGGCAAAATTTTTGTTATTTGGGAGCCACTTGGGTGTATTGGTGACATGTTATAATAATTAATTTATTGTAAAGAAAAATATAACACAGAAATATATCTTTTACTAAAAAAATTTAATTTAAAGTTATATAATAGATATATTTGATTATAAATATAAATTATAAATATAAAAAAATTTCCTACATCATGATATTTTTTTATAATTTTTAGTCATTAAATAAATAAATTTAGATATGACACAATGATAATATAGTGATAACTTTAATAATTAATGATTGAAATAAATGTTATTATAATATTTAAAATAAATATAATTTATGTTTTTTTATTTTATCATGGATATTTTTTTATAAAAATTAAATTTTATAGATTATTTAATGCTTTCATTCAAAGTAATATAGTTTTTATGAATTTAACAAAAATCCATTACTCAATAGTTTCAAAATTGACATTAATGAATTATTAAAACAAACACTATTTTATTAAAAGATATAATAGTCCTAAAAATGTATAATTATTCCAACTGGCTTATATAGTGTAAAAAATTTCATTACTGATCCAATTAAAGTTATATTGTCATTTTATAGTAATTATATTAACCTTATAGTATTAAAATATAAGGAGACATGGTAAGAGTTAACTTATTAAACTGAGGGTTAATTCCAAAATACAAGGTTAAATCAAGAACAAAAACATGTTTAAAACAAATTTGTTGATTATATTTCGATCAATAATTATATAATACTTGATATAAATCACTTTGGATCCATTAAGTAACTAATATCAATTTATAATAAATTAATATTTCAGAACATCCGAAAACTCTCATCACCTCTCCTATAAAAGGGTACTTCTACTTCCAATTTATTCCCACCACTAATTAAGAGGTAATCATTTTATCACTTAATTCTAAGTCCTATTCATCTTATACTTTTTCTTCATATGTTGTTTCTATAATAATTTAATAAATATAGTATCATATACATTCTGAGATGTTTTTATAAATATGGAACAAAGATACTCATCCTTTTATCCAGTCTACAAATAATAATATCACCATGTGCTCATACATACGGTTTACCATCCCCATGTCTTGGTGTAATTTGTTATTAAGTAATAATTAATTGGGATGGGTATAATGATGAATATAATGGATTAAAATAATGAATATAACATTAGAATTATTCTATATATTTAATATACCATCCAATTTTATACAATTTAACCATTAATTAAATTATATCGTCGCTCGTGCGTAGGTAAACCATACCGTCTCCACGATGCAATGAGTTTAATTCTACATGATCTTCATTAAACCATGATTATATACATGAATAAATGAATAAATTTTATATATATTAATATTTAATCTATGAATCTATAATTTTTATTTACAACAAACCTTTATGCTTTCCATATTGTCTAAATACGATAATTTCATTTGAGGAAGTGTGGATTACCGCCCCCCTAAAAGTGATGTGACTTATTCATGTAATACATTTAAAGTATAAAGTAAAGATTTAATAAATTTACATAACATATAAAAATAATATATTATAATTTAATTATTATATACCTATGCATCATTTAGTTTTCATTGATTTAATGTGACAATGAAATCAAAGTAGTGTTAATGCGTATGTACGACCTACCGTCTCCATGAACGGTGCATTTCATATATTATATTCAAATGTTATGTACTATTCTAAATATATATATATGGGATATATATGAAATTTAAATCATGAATAATGTTGTATATATGATTGAATCTTTACCAAATGGACAATTTACATCAAAACAATGTCAATTTTTACTGAAGAGTCGAATATCGACAAAACGATAGATTTGAACATAAATAATTATGTAATTATTATAATATGGTAGTATGTGATATAAAATGAATAATAAAAATGAAAAAGGTTATAAATGAAGTATAGATTAACCTATTTCTATTATTTAGGAATATAAATAATGAAGAAGACTTGTTGGACTCGATGTAGAAAAATTTCTAAACTCAATTTCCACACATTGGGCTTTAAGCACACTTCATTTATTATAATATGCCATGAGTATTTATGGAATAACTGTTTATTTATTGATGTTATAATATACTCTCCCCATTATGTGTATATATTTTTGCTACACAAAATCATCCCACTGATAAATTCTTAGGCCATATAAAGAATCTTTGTAAATGAAATCCTAACTCCATCTTTGTTCATTGACCTGAATATCCATGACATTGTTTGTATTTTTACAAGAATATGTGTAAATAAACTTTGATATTTTTACTCTGAATATAAAATTATATTTTATTTATTTATATTTTTCACAAATAATTATGTCATTTATTTATCCTTAATCTAAGGATACGATTTCTGTAAAGGATTCTGTCTCAATATTCATTCCATTGAGGCCTATTTGTTTGTATACACCAATTCACTTTTATATGGTGTATATAATGAACATTGACATATAATATCTTGAATAAACTTACTTTCATGATATTATATTTTTCATCAATGTTATTTTTTAATTAGTTTTATTCAATTATTTTCTCAAGTGGTAAGGAACTTCATCTCAATCTCCTTTCATTGAGGTGTATTTTGATACGAGATTCGTTTATACTGTGTATAATTATCCGGTTTTCATTTTAATTTTATTCAATCATTTTCAAAAGGAATTTTTTTATTAAATATTTCTCAATATGAAAAAATGAATGTTACCTTTTAACGTATGTGGAGACAACGACCTTTCTGCCTCCACTAGCATTATTTGATATATGTGTTCTTCTACAAGCCATAATGTATTTAAATGAAATTTGATTAACTTATTCCTTTTTTCGGTAATTTATTTATAGAAAATGGTTTTTGAGAATGAATTTATGAAATCAATATATTTAAATAATTATTTATTTTTTCAATTTGGGAATGTTATATTTTTCTTTTATGCATGTTCATGTGTTATGATTGTGTTACGGTTATTGGGAATTGATTATGTATATGGGTGGTTTCATGATAAACTAATGGAGAATTATTTCTTGATATCTCTCAAATGCATTAGTAAATGTGACGAAGGTAAACATTAAGGTTTTTCCTAATTGATTTAGGGAATAAACCGTGACCGGTATTCCGAACGTAAAAATGAACATTACTCACTATGTAGCTTTGAAAAATACAATGTAAGTATGCTATGGATGACACAAGTACATTTATGAAATATTATTTTTATGAGTTGTTCATAAATCATATGATATCATAAGGTATGATAATGGTATTATGTTTTATGAGTGGAAAGTATGATTTCATTTATTTGTATGTATTCAATAACTAGTGTTTTCTTAACTTCTTTTATATCCCTTCTCTAATCCTTGTATGCTCATATAATGTTTTTAAAATGATATTAATAAGGTATGAGGAAGGGTATGAGAAAGTATGAATTCAAGAGAATTTATTATTAATAAAAAATTTATTTTTTTTATTTATGGATTTTTATTATTGTGGAAAAAATTGGATAGAGTAGAAGTGTCCAATTTGTAATATTTAAGATTCTAGGTATGAGTTATGACCAAATTCTCTAAATCCTTAAATCTGAAAGGATCCTCAATGTAAATTAATGTAATATTAATTACTTATCTCGAGATTATGTAACAATTATGTCAATGGATTTGTAGTTGGTATAATATGATGGTTTATATAAGTTTAGAGTTTAGAGTGTTATTTAAGTATAAGAGAAATGTTTTATATATCAGTAGCGGTTAGCAAAGAAGAAAGAGTCATGGTAATTTTAGAAAAATTCAATGAGTTTGAGATAACATTGATGAGTATATCTTAGTGTTTATCTTTCTCATATGACAATATATGATGTTTTTACTAATATACTCCAACTAAAAATTTTGTTTATATTAAATGGATGTATCCAGTAGGCACCAAAGTAACAAAGGATGTGAAGTAAATTTTCGTGGTATTCCTTATAAGAAACCGAATGATTTGGGAGATGAAGTTAGAGACCTTGTGGTTATTCTTAACCAACTTTTTGGAGTCATTATTGACCACATGAACCATGGTGATTTTTCTAAGGCAACATATATGAAATAAATGATTCCATATAGATTTTTATTTAATAATTATAAAGGTAAGTATATTCAACAACCAATTTTTCAAGGATGTGGAAATAAGCACTTAGTAAAAATTTTCAATGGTATGGGATGAATTTATAGATGTTGAAACGATGGTCATAAATCAATATACTTACATGGAAAAAAGGAAGCATTAGGAGGACACCAAGAAATGGAATGAAAATATGTCTGAGTAATCAATTGAATGTATTAAATATGGGGAGTATGGTTATTATGAAATTAGATGTCCCACAAAGAATGTGTGGGAATTGGATCAGCAGGACCATGCAAATATATGATTAACAATACCTAATTTCGTTATAATTAAAGATAAGGAAACTGAAAATGTCTTATTAAAGTAATGTATTATTTCATTTCTCATGTTTTTATATTTATGAATCTTTGGATATTAAAAATGATTATGTATTGTAGGAAATAAGTATTAAAGAATATGATGGGAAAACATGTATAAAGGATCGTGAAGAAAGTATGATTGTTAAGATGTCTACATTTAAGGAATTCAATGGGTTTTTTGGAACTATGAATGATGATTTATTAAAATATATTAATGATCGTATTACATTATAATAATTATAGTATGATTAACTATTATGTTTTGTATTTTAAAATTAGAAAAAAATTATCTTTTATTTTTTGGATATATTTATAATGAACCTTTTGGGTTTATACATGAATGGCCCAAAGGAATTATTTTTTTTATTTTTGATAAACCCCTATAAAAGGGATGAGGGGAACCCTTACATGTTCTGTAAGTTTAGATATTACATGACTCTTAAGTCATAGAGGAACTATATAGACTATAACTACATGGAACCGCTCCTCCCCAGCTTCTGCATCGTGATATTAGATCTCCACCTTTGCAAGTTTGTTCAACAAGGCATCTTATTCATGAAAAATATGCACCATATGGCAAGGATATACCCTCTCGTTATTCCATATCCATTGCTTTAGCTCTAGTGGATACGCCTGATCTGAGTCCCCATATGAAGTATGATCCTTGTAGAGTCTGTCTGGTCCATTAAGTACAATTTGAGAAGGCTAGAAATCCTTGAGGTGGCCCAAATCCCTTGAGGTGACCTAAAGGCTTTGAGGTGGCCCGAAGACCAGGAGGTGTCCCAAATCCATATTGTCCCAATGTCCTAGGGTGGCCTTAAGGACTTGAAGGACATGAAGGCCAAACCTGTGGGCAAAATTCCCAAATAGATAAATAGTTCTTCCTGCTAGAGTACCTAACAATACACGATATAGTACCTCAGAAATATATCTCTTCACAGATTTGAACTCGGGTCTCTTTGATTCACTTTTTGAGTCCTCATCTACTGGGATTAGGCTCATGTTCCTTTAGGGTTTATATGATCCTTGATTTAGAGGTAATAATATACTATTACATTTTGAAATGCAAAACAAAAGGCACGAGAAAAACATGTCGTTAAATTATGTTATGATTATTTGGATGATTTAATCTCATGTTTTGAATGTTATAAGAGTAGTATATTTTTAGAAATAGGATAACGCACTAGAAGGGTGATAACATATCGAATTCGGTAAGGCTATGGGAATCATACCTTCCACTGAAGGGCGACAAGGGTGCATCACATACAATTTCTCTACGTGAATTACCTAGTATGTATTACTTATTCTCTTTTGTTAAATAATTTTTTGGACTATTAATAAGTTTATTTTAGAATAATATGTTTTATAAAATTGGTATCCTTAGTATTGTGATATTATTTATTGATAAAGTGATAACTGTTTTTTTGAAAGATGTTTTATATTTTGGGAACACTTTATGGCTAATGAGAATAGAAAACAATGGTGTTACATTTGAGGGGTAATGGTTGAATTTTATTTTTTAATAATATATGTTTCTATTGTGGACATATAGATATTTGGGTTATTTTTTGAAATGATTACCATATCCTTGAGTTATGTGATTTGGTTAATTACTTTTAAGTATGCGAATTTAAGAGTATTCGATGTTATTTGAAGATAAATGTTAAGTCAAATCATAGAAGACTATGTGATCAAATGCTTCTGAATAATGGGATTAAATAATAGTTTGGTTATTTTGATGAATTTTAAGGACTTTTTTTGTTGAATGTTCAATGTAAAATTGGGTATTACTGTTGAATTTTTGTGATTAAAAGTAGTCATCATTATAAAAGATTATTCTTTTTAGGGGATTATCTGACCTTGTAATAAACGTTTTTTTGGTTAATGTTTATTGGTAGGAGAAATACATAATTAATCCTTTTTGTATTATGTTATTATATAGAAGATTATTTTAGTTCTTAAGGTGTGACCAAGGCATATTGAATACTCTTTGTTTAGAAAAATGATGAGTTTATGGTAGAAATTTATTTATGGATGAAATTATAATTGAAAATTAATAATGTTTCTTATGTTCATAGTCCACCTCATAAATAATTTCCTCAACAATATAAAATGGTCCCAAAAAACATTTTCCATTATATTTTCCTATTAGGAAATTAAAAACGACTGAACCCATCACATGTTTGTGGTTTTCTGGTTTTGAACTTTCTCGTAATCCTGTTTTCGGTCACCCTCCATCAGAACAAGATGGTTAGTTTCTCTTAGATATCAATGTTCTTCTACATGGAATCCGTGTATGTGTTATTTTTGGTGACCTTTGTACATCACATTCTTTCTTATAAAGTGATAATTTTATTGACTATTTTTCTAGTGTTGGATTTTAATTGAGTTTTCGTAGCCATATTTTAAAATTGTGAGGTAAAATATCTAAAATGGGGGATGATGTAACATCCCAAGTATTTATAGAATAATAAATTTTCATATCTATTAATTTTTTTATTTAATATTAATTTTAGTTTAAAGGGGAATCAATGTATGTTATCATACTCGACACACAACAGTGGGTTTCTCCAAAATCATACATTGCACGCAAAATTGAGTTATACAAAAAAATAATACAACATTAATATTATTCTTTTAATTCGTAGTTAATGTCTTTCCATTGTATTAGAGGGAATGAATAAAATTAACTACATTATGTTTTTACCTATTATTTAAAATGTTTATACATTTATCCAATGAATTTTAGAGGCTTAAAATGAGAAAGAATCCAATATTAATCATTAAATACCATAATAATTTTAAAAGTTCATTTAACCTCCTTATGATGGAAAACCATTTTAAAAATACTTCTTTTAACTTTTATATGTTCTATTTGACAAAATAAATATCTTATTTAGAAGTGGGACATCAAAATTTATATTTGGTATTTTTTTGATAATATTCATTTATTAATGAATAGTGAAAAATATTAGATTTTAATTCAAAACATCCTTCTCGTCTCATTTATTTATATAGCTAGATTGTACATTTATTTATTTTTAATGTTTAATTAGATTATGTTTTTATCATTTCATCTAATTATGTTCATTGATTTTAATTTCACATTTTATTTAGAGGTAAACAAATATCAATATTTTAATAGTATTTACTTCTTACAAACTATTTTTCTAGTTTTTACAATGAGAGTTGATATTAAATTAATTTCTACCAATTTTGTGATTTCAATTTTGAAACGTGGATTCCATTTCTAAAATTATAAGTTACAAATTATGTAAATAGGTACATTTTTTTTGAAATTGTGAATAATAACTTCAGTAATTATTTTTTTTTACCAATGTTTAAGGGTAAAGAAGGTAAACAAATGAAAAAAATAATCTTATAATAATAAAAAGTTACACTTATAAATGTATTAATATTATTAAGTGAGTCATGTGTGACAAAAACAATTTATAGGCTGAATTATTGGCATTTGGGATCCACATGGACGTGATAATGACATGTTATAATAATTAATTGAATGTATTGAAAAATATAACACAAACATGTATATTTTATTAAAACAATTTTAATGTTGAGTTACATAATATGTATCTCTGACTATGAATATTAATTGGAAAAATACTATTATTTCCTACCACATAGAATTTTTTTAATAATTTTTACACATTAAATAAAATAATTGTTATGAAACGATGATGAAAGAGTGATTACCTTATTAATTAATGATTGAATTAAATGACATTATGATTTTTAAACTAAATGCATTTATAGATTTTTGATTTTATTATCTCATTTTTTTAGAAAAATTAATATTTTTTTGATGAGTTAATGCTTAGTTTAAGGTGAATTAAGTTGTTATGACTTTATTAAAACAATCTAATAAATAGTGTCAAAATTGACATAAAATAAATTTTAAAAGAAACACAATTTTATTATAATATGTAATGGTCATAAAAATCAATAATTCTAATATCTAACATATATAGTGTTAAAAAATTCATTAATGATCCACTTTAGGTTCTCTTGGAATTCAATAGTAACTATATTTACTCTATTGTATGAAAATATATGAAGATGTGGTAAGAGTAAACTTTTATAACTAAGGGTTTATGCCAAAAGGAAATGTTTAAAACATGACATAAACTTGTCTAAAAACTCTTAATTGGGAGGATTTATACCCATACTAATATTATCATTGAAATAAATCTAATTGGTTCCATTATAAACTAAAAATAAATTTATAATAAATTTATATTTCATGACATTCTTAAAGTGCCCCTCACATCTCTTTTAAAAGGACTCATATTATTCCTTTTTTATTCACACATCCAAATCCCATTGGATTAGCCTAAACCTAAAAAACTATCCTCAAGAGTCCACATTGTTCATCCTAGATGCCACCATTTTGGCATAAAACTAACATAAGGATTACTTTTTTGTAATCAATAGTAGACACCGGAAGATGAGGTAATCGTTTTATCCCTTCATTCAATGTTCTTTTCTTTTTCTACTTAATCTTATTAATTAATTTTCATAATAATGTAATTAATCTAGTGTCTTAAAAATTTTGAAATGTTATTATAGTTATTGGAAATCCTTATACCACCTTTTATCAATCCTACGAATAACGACATCACTATGCATTCATACGTACATCGTATCATCTCCATGTCGTGGTGTAATTTTTTATTCAAAACAATTATTTTGATGGGTATTATGATGAGTATAATGGATGTAAATAATTAATATAACATGATAATTATTATTTATAATTGATATACCATCCAATTCTATGAATTATAACCATTAAGTGAATGTTATCGTCAGTCATGCGTACATACGACCTACCTTCTCCATGATGTTGTTTGATTAATTCTACATGATCTTCTTGAAACAATGATTATATAAATTAATGGAATGAATAAATATCATATATGTTTATATTGACTCTATTCTACATTAATTTTTATTAACAACATACCTGTATGCTTTTCATAATGTGTAAATATGATAATTTTATTTGAGGAAATGTGGAGTACCGTCCCCTCAATGTCATATGATTCGATCAATTCATACTTGGAAGATATATATATATATATATGGAGTTAATGAACTTATATAACATATATAAGATATTTATTATTCTATGATTATTATATACCATTGTATCATTTAGTTTTCATTCCATTAATATAACAATGAAATGAAAGTAGTGTTCACGAGTACGTAAGACCTACCGTCTCCATGAATGGTGCATTTATTTTATTATCACCGAATAGAATATTATAAATAAATATATACTTGATATATATGATATTTAAATCATTAATAATATTCTCTAGATGATGGAATCTTTACCACATGGATAATTAACACCAAAACAACTTCATTTTTAACTCAAGTAATGAATATCGAAAAAATAGCCGATATGAACATAAATAATTATGTAATTTTTATAAGATTGTAATAATTTATATAAATGATTAATAAACATGAATAATGTTCAGAAAAAGTATAAATTAACCTATGTTTATTATTCCGGAACATAATTAATTAACAATATAATTTGGACTCGAGGAATAGGAATTTATAAACACAATTTCTTATCATTGGGTTGTATGCATATTTTGTTGATTATATCATGCCAAAATTATATGTGGAATCATAATTGATTTATTTATGTTGTAATTTAATCTTCACTTTGTGTGGATATATTGTTGATACACATAATCTCCCCATTAATAATTTCTAATGTTATTTATATGAACTTCGTAAGGGAAATATTATCTCAATCAATATTCATTGGGTTAAATAGTCATGTCATTGTTTTTGTTTCTTCACGAATATATCTGAATGAGATATGAATATTTCACATTGAAAATACACTTATATGAGGTGTATTTATATTTATCACACATAAATATTACCTTGATTTGTCTTTTATCTAGAGATACAATCTTTTTAAGGTATTTTGTCTGAATTTACATTCCATTGAGACTTATTTGTTATTATACACCAGTTCATATTTATATAGAGTATATACATCCATTTGACCTTTTATATCAGGAATCCCTTTATTATTATAATATTGTATGTTTTGTTAAATTTTATTCTTTAATTATTTTTATCAAAGTATTTTCTCAATTGGTAATGTTCTTCATCTTGATGTCCTTTCCTCGATTTATATTTTCATACCATATTATTTTATATGGTTTACAATTATCCCCTTTGACTTTTAATTTCATTCAATAGTTTTCAAAATAAATATTTTTTTTACGAAAAATTTTACGAACCGACAAAATGAATGTTTCTTCTTAACGTACACGGCGACAACGACAATTCCTCCATAATGATAACTATTTGATATTTGGCCGCCTCTACAATATGTAATATTTTTAAAAAGAAATGTAAATACCATATTTCTTTTATTTGTAATTTGGTTTTGAAAATGGTTTTGATAATGGATTTATTTTATCAATATATTTAAATGATGTCGTATGATTGCAATGTGAAAATGTTATTTTTTTCCTTCATTATTGTTTATGTGTTATGAATATGTTAGGGTTCATGGACATTGCTTATGTATATGGGTGGTTTCTTGATAAAGAAATGTTGGGTGAGCCCATGATAGCTCTACATTACATTGGGTAATGAGACTGAGGCAAACATTAAGGTATCTCCAAATAGATTTAGGGTATATAATATGATGGGTATTCTAAACGTAATCTTGACGGTTAATCTCTATGTAGATATGAAAGCTAAAATGTATGTATGTTATGGATTCGACACATTTTCATTTGGATAAATGATTTTTATGAGTTATTCATAAATCATGTGATTTCGTGAGGTATGTTAAAGAGTATATTTTTAATTAGTGAAAGGTATGATTTCATTCATTTTTATGTATTCATAGACTAATCTTTTATCTCTTTATATAATATCCCTTACTGAGCTTTTTATGATCTTTCTATGTTTTTAAATTTTTCTTCACATGGTATAATGAAGGGTAAGTGAAAAGAATAATTCAAGAATATTTTTATCATGAAAATAATTCAGAATTTATATAATAATATTTATTATTTTTAAAAAAAATTTTAGATTGGAAGTGTTTAATTTATTATTTTTATTTTTCTATGTATGATTTATGTTATATTTATATAAAGCTATAAACCTGAAAAGATCCTCAACGTAAATTAATTTCAAATTATTGACTTATCTCAAGATTAAGTAATGTGTAATGATGGGAGCTTATAAATACACATATCATTTAACAACGTATTACTAGCCACAATGTAGATAATAATAAAAATCTACACAATGGACAGTAAATTCATCCCATAATTCTTGGGTTAACATGTGTGTATAAATAAGCGGTGGGTGTAGGTATATTTTCCCTTCAACATTTTTAAGATGATGTATTGTAAGAATTGTATGAAATACACTGTGAATCCTTCCCAAAAGAATTAATACATATTTCTTGGGGTATTTATCTACTATAAATGAACTCTACAATGGATGATGAAAAAAAATTCAATGTTCCATTATTTTATTATTTACTAAAATAAAGAAATGATATTATAATGTTGTTGTAATCTCTTCCCACATCAGTATAATAATCTCAGACACAACATGGTTCCACAAATCTACATCAATCAGTATGTGGTTCTATGTGACGATTCCAATATAAATGCTAAACAAGGAATTATTGTGGTTAACATGAACTCGCCGCACATTCCATCTGCCGTAATATTTGATGCCTTTGACTTTTTATTTAAATATATTTTCTAACACCATCAGACTACAAGTATCCTCTTTTTTTCATTTTTGTACCATCAATGCTTACCATTTCCTCGAATTGAAAATAGTCAATATTATCATATGGATTGGTAGCTTTGGCATGATCAGATGGCAATTGTACCTCTACACTTGGAGCAGTATTAGATTGAGAAAACTGTTGTTACTCAAGGATGTGAGCACATGAATGTATAGAAGGTCGTTCATCTACATTGTGAGCAACATATATTTGAGAGAATTTTTCTTCCTTGGGAGTGGGATTACATGCAAATAATTAAGGTCATTGTTACTCTGCACTGTGAGAAGCAGAAGATTGAGAGACCTATTGTTCCACGTGATTAAGAGAACATGCACCTGTAAAAGTCATTTTCTACAAAAGTGGATTAACATTAAATTTAGTGTACATAAATATAGAAGAAAAAAAATAATAACATAAGGTAACATTATGTAAATTACTATAAAATATTACCTAATTATTGAACTCTGTTTATTTTTAAAGTCTGAAAGGATTTAACCCCACTATTATCTATCTAAATTGATTCATTAGGATCTCCATTAACACAAACTATGTTGTCTACATTTGGACCACTGAAAAATTATTGCAACGTCCCAATGTAAGGGTCATCCATTGTTGAATTTTCTCTTGACCCTTTAGTGGGTTTTGTTAATAATATATCAATTGAACCCATTCATTTTGCAAGATCTACAAAAATTCTGTTTTTATTATCTATGATTCCATAATAAACGGTTTGTCATTAGACCCTTCCTTACTAAAATCAACAATCACAATTCTCAATTTATATATATTAACAACACTCGTACTCTCAACCAACATAAATAGAAAAGTCATCTCAGGAAATATTGTATAATCCCACACCCATAATTTTTTTTATTATTTAAGAGTATTGCATATTCTATTAAATTGGATTTCTATCCTTAGTACTAGATACTTGCATTGCTTCAACCATAAGTGAAACTCTACTATTTCACATGGTACTATATTAATCATACCCATTTTTATAGAACGTATAACTATTACTTACATAACCAATGTTTATTAATACATACACACTTAGTCCTCCGACTAGGTAACAAAGTTGTTATGAAATTTAATTCGGATGTTCATCTAACTCCTTAAAAATATGATTTTAAATTCATCATATAAATTGTTGATTAGGTGTATATGATATCCATCATTAATACATTTATGGATTAAAATTCCTCAGAATTTATTTTTTGGTTTTAGCATATTGAGAAACCTCAAAATTGTTATAAAGAACATAATGCTAGTCCTTCTCTCGATCTATTATATTTATTCTGACAATATCTCTTCTAAAAATTTCTTTACTCACAAGACATACAACATAATGATATTATGGTAGACCAATTATTTACAGACCAAACAAGTATTTGGTATATAATTCAATGGATTATTCCATAATATACTACTTCAAAAAACAACCCTTTGGCCAACTTCGATTTTTGACATACCCATTCCAAAATCATCATATATCAGTCAAGGGGGTACATTTATCTATAGTGTATATGACAACAAGGTAAAATCTCTCTCATCATGTGATCCATTGAAAGAGCCATCATATCAAAGACTGTTGGTGGTATGATCATTTACAATTCACATAACATGATGACAGATAATCTTTCCACGGTAATCAATTTCATTTGTTCTATAACATTACTACATATAGTTTTATAGAAGAAACATAGATTGGTTAATTTATAAGTGATATTTTTGGAGAATGCAAATAAATGATATCGGTAATAGATATTTCATCAAAAAATGGAAGTCATGTGATTTCAGACCCATTAACTTTAAAGCAGTCAATGAAATGATGTTCTTGACATTGGTTGAATTCCACTATGGAACCATTGAATCATTCAATATGTTGATAAACTAATATCTATCCTTCCTCGAAAGAGTATAAAAATATATAAGATGAAAATTTTGTTTGTCTCCCTTCACTGGCACTAATTTCTCTTATATTACAATGTCAATCATATCCAACATTGCCTTAATATGATCATTTTTTTGATGAGTACATTTAGCAATGTTTCGATTACACTATCACATAAATTTTTTAGACATGGATTACATCAATAAAATATATAACGTACAGAAAATTCTAGTATGGTAAATATAAAAAACTGATATCTTTTTTCTAACACTTTATTCTAATGTTTTCCATAAATGGTTTACCAAAATCCCTTTCCACATATTTTACATTATAAAATAAGTTATCACATATTAGTGGAGACGGCGTTGTAAATTTTTCTAAACACCCATTCAATGATGTTTTCCAAGATCGGTATATATGTCGTCGTAGAATAAATCTACGATGTCGTAGACACACAATTTTTTTAATATTTTGACCTAATGGATTCTGTACCTTTTTCTCAAGTGGGACACCCAAGAGTTCCTTTATTCTATATATTGAAAATTTTCCATAAGTAGGAATGTCTTTTATCATCCCATAAAACATGGTTATTAATTTAAAATATCCATTTCTATAAGAATTATATAAAATAACACGTGAAGCCCAAAATAATTTCAAATCCTCATTCAATGGATCCAAATTAACATCAATAACATTGCCTATTTTTTTCCTTATATAAGTGTAGATAACATGATATATTTTAGTTTCATGAATAACCACAGTGGAAAGTTATTATTTATCAAAATTAACGGCCATGTAATGTGATTAATACTTTGATAACCAAAAAGATCCACTCCATCTGCAGATAAAGCAACACGGAGGTTTATTGTATCATTTCTAAATTCAGGACACTCAAAATCAATTCTTTTTCATTGAGGAGTGTCTACCAGGTGACATATATTCCTATATTTAATTCTTGTTTATATGTTCCATTTCAATTATTATGCAGTCTCCTCGCTTCTATATAGGCACCTAAACCTTGAAATTATTAGAATGTACCATTCAACTTTTGTATGACCATATTCATCATTCCACTTTTGAGAAAAAATGGACTTTGGGAAATATATAAGTGATTTGTGGTCATTGATAAATAGTATGCAATCATTCGGGTAGGCATGTATTCTTTTAGAGATTATACCAATCATGTGTAGAATTAATTTGGCATCGTATGTTCAGATCAAGAGGTCATTATCCTTTAAGAGAATGTCATTCAAGAGAGTATGTAGTTCCGTAAAAATGGAGTCACTACATTGGTTTCTTTTTCTAAAATTATACACCTTTAGTATGACAGAAAATGTTGTATATTTAGTGCAACAAGTATACAATGAAATATTTTCACAACTCATTAACTTCTCAAATAAAATTGTGAAATCAAGGTATTTATCTTTAACTATACATTTCATTTCTTCAATACGATCATTGTTGTCATTCACATCTGTAGTCACATCCTTGATACAGTCTTCTTCATTGTACACACTTGTAATCATATCAAATGATCCATAAAACACAATGTTATCCCATCCACAAACTATAGTCTATTTTCCCTAATTTTATTACATCATTTGTAACTTTGATATATTTAATGTTAGATTAAGTGTTCTTCCAACTCCTATGGACTAATTTTTCTTGAATAACAACAACAAAAACTCTGAAAAAGTATTTGAGAAGGGTCATATGCATGATCTAATGAAAACATGATAAACAATTTCAATCCAACATCATACACTCTTGTGAGTCGAATAAAATCCACCCAGTGTTTATTCATGTACATCTTATTTGATTTAGTAATAATAACACTTAACAAAATATATACATAAAAAATGATATAAATATTAATCAAGGATAAAAAAATTATATACTCTAAGTCTCTTTCAATATTTATCCCTAATATCCACATTCCATTACCATGGTCCTTCAATTGGGATCTTCAAGATAAATAAATCTTCATCTCTTTCAACCTTTCCGTCATCAGTCCAACTAAGAGAATTTCATCCACAAAAAAAAATTAAAATAAAAAAACTCACATCATAATACACCTTCATATAATAGAAATTATTTACATTACTCTGTATGAACATTAATTCAACCATGAATGCATTTAAATTCAAGTTACATTGTCTTGGTACCTACTTAAATCCTAGAAAAACTCTATTTTATAATAGAACCAAACCTTATATTCTATTTATCAAGAAACATTATATTTTATCTATGTAGATAAATTACTTTGAATCTCCATGAATGAATATATTCATTACATCCATTTTTTATTGAAATAACCCTTCAATGGAAACCAAGATAAGAACCATCTAAATTATTATATGCTTTACAATAAAATAAAAATAATCTAATTGTAATATAAACCTTCTTATTATAGAAATACATTTTCAACTAGATTAAATTTCATTATTTCCTATCATCAACTTTCTTCTTCATATGATAAATCTAATTGTTTTTTAGATCCCTCTTTTATGGTTCCAATTCTATTATCTTTAATATATCAAAATCATAGAGGGAATTTAATTATTCCTTCATTTGGTACTCACACAACAATAAGTCAAAGAGGTGGACAGTGTTGAATCCTAAAAAATAGAAAATCTACCTAACGTACCAACACATCCCTCATTAGGGACCCTACTATAAACAAAGAAAAATATAAAACTAGGGGAAACAATCTACTGCTTGAGATAACTATTGTAGTATACATTTGGACCTATTTCTTATTTCATTGGGTTCCCATACAACCACAAATGTGGGTGTGATAAAGAAAAAGTTAAGGATCATCACAAGAGTCAAAATAATATAAGTAATAAATCACTTGACATCTCTAACAAACATACACAAGAAAGCGACCATTTTAATGTCCATGAATAAAAATTAATAATTTTATATTAATAATAAATCGCATCCCTCTTAGGGAAACGGACTAACTAGACATGTTGAACTAGGGGCCTTATAATTTAAACCATATAGGTGAGGTTGGATGCAAATTAGGTTTAGGATATGCAATGGGGTTAAACATTAATTTATCATATGCGGGTAGAGTTAGTGACATTCCCTTATATTGGTGTTTTTATAAATCTACTTCTATTCCCTATATAATGTTTTGGTTTTCAAAATTCTATATAAATATAAACATACAAGGTTATGGAAAAGGAACATTGCATATTTCATTTGAAAAATATTTATAAAATAACATTTGAAATCACATTAAAAAACTAACAATTTAATCAATTTTTTTTAAATAACACACACTTTTTAAAATAAACCTATCTATTCTTAGAACTCTTTCACAAAACCATAATTTCATTTTATTAAGAAATCATGGAATCTTTATGACCCAATATTCATAATAATTTTAAATGAATTAAAACCCTCTATATTTTACAAATTTTTATTTAATACTTCACATGAACATTGTTAAAATGAATCCATCATTAAATGAGCTATAAAAACATTCATGTCCATTTATGAATGCCAATTGGGTGGGTTGAAAAATGGTTTGCTCGCAACATAAGTTCATGTTAATTGTTTAAATCATTTTAAATATATTTAATCCTAGAAAAAACATATGCGGAACATGTATAATTTTTTAAGAAACTTTTCAAACTTGAATTATTTTAAAAGAAGAAGTTATGAATTTTCACAAAGACAAAAATTCCAAGAGAGTGACTTCTTAAAAGAAACATGAATAAAAAATGATTTTATAAAATATTAAGCTATAAGTCAAACAAAAAAAATATAGCTTTAGGGAGAATAATTTTTTTATAGTAATATAAAATGACTCATAAAAAATGTGGAATTCATATTAGTGGTTATTTCCATGGGACCATTCTTCTTAGGGACCACTAACTGTGAATTTCATGAGAAGATGTATCAATTTCATATGAGACTCCATCACATGATAGTCAACCACAATCTGTGTCATGTAATATATATCTTTCTATACTATATGATATATTTATTTAATAAAATCTTTATGGGATATCTATGTTATCATTATAGTGGGAAACCATGATAACTTATTAATTTGAAATAAATTCCATGGATATTAAACCATTATTGATAAATAGAATAATATTCACTGTGAGATATAAATATATATACATATTTTTGAATCTAAAAGTATAATGTGAGTTCGACCTATATATAAGCATATAAGATATTATATATACGGTTATTTTGAGAAAAATCCCATATAATCAATATTAATCGATGAGATATAGAATTTTATGTTGTAAAATGACATTACTTCCAATTACATTGAACTCGTATTTAATCATTAAGGGGGATCAAATCCGATTAGATTTCCAAATCAATGATGAGTTCATAAAGATTACAAAGTGGAGTACTGAGATCTATAAACATAATTTTGTTGGGTATCCACATTTATTTTTTAATTGTTCCTTGATTGAGTGATCATACATCATGGATTAAGGGGGAATGAATTGTTTTTATTATTATTTCATTTATTGAGAAGTTAATGATAATTTTCTGCAATAGATTCATGATGTCTAGTGTGATAGGTCATTCAACTAACTTCACAATCTGATCATGAGAAGAATTCATGTCCAGTGGAGGAGACACAAAAGAGGGTGGGACCTAATGAACATTGTTAGTATAATTTTATACATAAATATTAGAATTAGACTTTTACCATAAAAATATAATTATCAAATTAATATTGGATAATTAAAAGATAATGAGATCATAAAAATAAGGGAATTATTGTTTAACAATAGAATCTAGATCCAAGAGGGAAGAATGACATGCATCATTGATGTTTAGCATTAAAGGTGAGTCCAAATCATGTTCTATATAGATTATGTACACTATATTTTTATTAATCTAGATAGTGAATTTTTTGGCATATAAAGAAAATTCCAAACACATTCCAACTTGATTACGGAATAGAGAGATTCTAATACGTGTGAGGGAGATTAGGAAGATGAAGTCTTAATTATTAAAAAAGATGAATATTTACCTTTTTAAGAATATAGGGTCCCTAAAAGAAGGATAATTCTATTACAACTGAAACTATAATCATCAAAAGAAATGTCCAGATAAAACCAAAATCTAAGAAATATATGTTCGAAAATGATTTCTTGTTCATGATTGAAGATGTATCCATACCATAGAGGTTAAATACGTTGATTACAATAGAGAATCTCATTTGAATCAAAGCAAGAGATAAACATGATTTTAATTGATGTTCAATAACCACAACTGATTTAGGGAAGGGATGATCAAGAGGTTCTATGTGTAGTAATCTCCTAGAGAGTTTGGTGGAGGTGGGTTCAGAGGGTAACAAAGGGGGGATATTTGATTTGTACACCTAGTGATTCACCAAAAATAGTAGGAATAATATAGTGATAACGGTAATTCCCCAAATGTAACATCAATGTAAACAATCAAAGTGTGTGGTGAGGCTGACACTAATCATTGGGGAACATGGGTTGCACAAATAAGAACATACTAAAAATTTAAATGTAATGTATGAACAGACCGAAAAAAAATTAAAACCAAAATCAATCTATATATTATGAATTCAAAATAATGTGAAAAAATGGCATTCTCAAGGTAGCAGTAGGGTCCGACAGTGGTGGATTCGTGCTAGGTGGATGCAAACGCGGGCGCGGAGGTTACGGAGGGGTTCATGGTGGGGGTGGGTTCACAACAGAAATGGGTTCGCGGTGGAGGAGAATTCATGGTAGAGGAGAGTTCGGGATGGAGAGCGGCCAGCAGTGGTGGAGGTGATGTTGGGCCAGAGGAGGGGTCGATGTTACATGGGTAGGATTTCATGATAGCCTGAGCTGTGTGAGAGAAGGAGGGGATTGTTATAGTTCATTTCTAAAATTGGATGAATATGTTATCAACACTAGTTAAATAGCCCTAAAAAGGTATGTTTTATCAGTGCTGAAATATAATGTATTCATAAAACATTACTTTATCAGCACATTTTTAGTGCTGATACAATTATAATAGTAACAATTAATTTATATTATTATATATATTTATAAAATTTTAAATATGATAAATATATTTTTATTTATTTATTATTATAACTATATATATATAAATATTTATTTATATTTATTAAATTATAATAAATATATGAATTATATATATTGATAAAATTATAAATATAATAAATATATTTTTTATAATTTTATAATTATTTAAATAAATAAATATTCATTTATTTATAATTATAATTATGAATAAATATATTATTCATTTAAATAGTTGTAAAATTAAAACAAATGTATTTATTTTATTTATAATCTTTAAATATATATAATTAACATATTTATTATATTTATTTGTAATATTACAAATATAATTATTATATTTCTTATAATTTTATAAATATTTAAATAAATAATCATAAAATTATAAGAAATATACTTATTATTTTTATAATTGTAGAAATAAATAATTATAAATATATAAATTATATATATTTATATGATTATAAATATACATAAATATATTTAACTTAAATATAAAATTATTTAAAGGAGTATATATATATATTTTAAATTATAATAATAAATATTTATTTATTTATTTATTTATATAATTATAATATTTTAAAAAATATATTTACTATATTTTTAATTTTATTAATATATTTATTATAATTTTATATTTATTTAAATATATATGTATTTATTTGTAACTATTATTATAAATATTTCTATTTATTTATAAATATTTTTATAAATTTATAAATTTATTTATTTAATTATAGAAAACATTATAATTGAATAATAAATATAATTATTGTAAATTTATAATTATTTAAATAAATATTTATATTTTCATTTATATCTATAATTAAATACATATTTATTTATATTTATAAATTATAATAATAATATATTTATTAATAGTTTTAATTATAAATTTATATATATAAATGATTAAAAACTTATACCGAATATATTTATAAACTTATAAATATATAAAATTAATATTTTTATTGTAATTTTGTGATTATTTTATAATCATTTAAATATATCTATATTTATAAAAAACTATAAGTATAACTTTTTGTATATATTTATAAATATATTTATTTAATTATATATATTTATAACTTTATAAGTATAATAAATATATTTAGTTTAATTTTATAAGTATTTATATCTATATATAGTTATAATTATAAATATAGACTAATATGTTTATAAATATATTTATAGAATTATATATATATGTATAATTATAGTAGATTTATTTGTTGAAATTTTATAATTATATATATATATATATAGTTATAAATCTAATTACAAATAGTTATTTTTTAAATGTATTTATATATAATTAATATTTTATAATTATAAATAAAATAAATATTTTTTCATATAAATATATTAATTTTAATTTTTTTAGTATGTTTGAGAATAGAATATATTCATGGGTATAATGTGATTGAATCAAATACCTATTAAACCATTGTTAATCAAAAACAGATCATCACATATATACATCATGAATAATAAGAAGGGTGTAATGTATAAATGGACAATCATGATGAATAAATAACATATATGCATGTTAATTATACTCACACATCAATATATTTTTCGAACAAACTCATTGGAAACATATGTTTATTTATTTAAAATTATAATTATAAATATATATACATTTAAATAGTATTTATAAATATTATAAATTTAATAAATATAATATATTTATTTATTATTTAATTAAATTTGTTATAATCTTATTATTATTTAATTATATATTTATTTAATTATAATCTTAAAAATTATATTTTTAAACATTATATATATATATATTTGAATTATTAAAAAATTTGTATTAATTATAAAAATTCATTTTTTATTTAATGTATACAAATAAACAATTTTTTTGAATATAGATATAATGATTTTATATAAATTAATAATATTTATTATTAAAATCTATTTTCAGCGCTTTTTGTTAGTGATGATAAAGTCCCCCCTTTTATCCCCACTTTCTATTTAGTGCTGACAAAACATGGTGCATCCCTTGCTTGGATCTATGGCAGTGTAACCATACCGAGAATAATACCACTAAAAAATCCCTAGATTCTGCCTGTATGGATACAACCTATCTATAACCAGTGGGGAAATAAAAAACAATTGATCCCTTATAGTCACATACTACACCACCACCCTGCTGTAGGTAGAATCTTCCACATATGGTGCCCCCTAATATGTGAAATAGGGATGGTGATTACAGGTTTTGGGTGGCCAAACCCGACCAAATCATCTAGCAGAGAGGACCGTCCATAGGGGAGACATAGCCTGTAAATAGGGCTCTCTCCCAGAAGGCCTCTCACCAGTTTCCATCATCTCATCATCAAAAATCATTTGTATGGTTTTTAGTGAGGTGTTTTCCCTACATATTCAAGAGTGTTTTTTATAAGGGTTTTCAACTTTTATTATTGAGGGAGATTGTACCCACTTTGACCAATTTTTATATCTGTCTATTTTCTTATGGTTATTTACCCCATTTATTGGGGGGGTTCCATGTTACTAAAGGTGTCCTTTTATTCTAATATTTTTACACTTTTTTATCTCATGATTATCATTGAACTGATGAGTAAATAATTTAAGATCCCGAAAATTTGTATATGATGGTAGATTTTGACCCATTGTTGTTCACATTTTCATGTATACATAATTCTCATAAATTTGAGTATTCTATATGATTATAACTCCTGTTGATCTTCCGCAACATAAAAAAACATTCAGACTATTAAATACACCGTTGTGAATTGGATGATGTTCAATACTAATAGTGTGTATATATGGAAATGCAATTTAAGATTGAGAATTTCTACAGGAATAATTTTTCATTGTGGAAAATCAATATACATGTAGTTTTATGGAATGATAATTGTCAACTCACAGTTGGAAAAAGACCAGAAAACATGATGATTGAGCATGACATTAGTGGGTGCTAGAATCATGACATGGAAAAAAATTTGGTGAGTCCTATAAATGTAGACATACTAATCAGTGAAGCGGTGATGACTACTAGAAATATGAATCATCTCAATGTTACATGGATAATCAACTTAGGACAACATGACACATGACGTATCGATGATAATGGTTTGATCAGTTTGAAATCATCCCAAGAGGAATGTGTACATGGGGAACAATAAATTTTTGAAAATCTTTTGAGTTGTTACCATCAAATTGAAGATGCATGATGGTATTGTTTGAACCATCCATGGAGTACACCTTGTAAAGGGCCTGAATAAGAACATAATGTCATTTGGGCAATTTGATGACATCAGATGCATGACTCACATGGGGAATAGAGTGATGGAAATTTTCAACATCTCTCTTGTGGTGATGAAGGTATAGATGATCTCAAAGAATATGTATATGATAATGGGTTAAACATACAAGGAGGCAGAGATAGTTGTCACTAAAACTACCTCATCTGAATCATTGACAACATTATGGAATTAGAAGCATGGACATATGTCAGAATGAGTATTAAATATTCTTTCTTATAAAATGATTCTATATGGGCTTACAAAGGTATCCTTATCATTTTGTGAGACTTGTGTTTTGAGAAACTAGAACATGTTAAAATTAGGTATGTCATGATCAAGAAGTTAGGAGATCGTAGAATCGATCCATTTTGACTTTTGTCGAGAACCAATTATATCCATGTGTGGAGCACGGTACTTAGTATCATTCATCAAATATTATTCTATGAGATACTAGGTGTACCCAATCAATTGAAAGGAGAATAGTTTGGCAGTATTCAAAACATTGAAAGCATGTATTAAACATTAATCTGGAATGAAGCACAAGAGTCTGTGGACTAACAATGGTGGAGAATATACCAGTGATGAGTTTGATACTTTTTTTTCAATGGGATGAAATCAAGAGAGAGTTCACACTGGTCTACACTATTTAGTAAAATGTAGTGACCAATAAGATGAATATAACCATGTTGGATATAACAAGGATGATGGATAATACTATAAGAATCTCCAATACATTTTTTGCTGAAGCGGTAAATACTGCTTGTCATGTGATCAATCCATCTCCTTCAATGGTGATTAATATAAAGACATTGATGGAGATGTGTAATGAAAAACCCGATGACTATTCCCGATTACATTATTTTGGAAGTTCATTATATACAATGATTAATAACCCAGAAAGATCAATGTTCGATTCAAGATCTAGTAAATGTATATTCCTGGGGTATGGTGATGGCGTGAAGGGGTATAGTTTATGAGAACCCACTACCTACAAACTTTTAATCAGAAAATCTATCATTATTGTAGAAGATAAGGTGAAAAGGAAATTTATGGATACATGGAGAAATAAAATATAAAAACTATAATAATCGATATGGAAGAAAAATTACTGAACGAACCAATTTTCTCTGAGACATTACCAGATCATGAAGAGAAAGTGTAAGTTGAGTCTTGACCACGATGGTAAACATGATATAAAAGAGAAACTGTATTGAAATCAAACTATATGATTGAGAGAAATATTGTGTACTACTTAATAACAGAGGATGGGGAGCCATCCTATTTTATTGAGGCAAACCAGAGTCCAGATGTATCCTCATGTATGGTGGCAATGTAGGAGAAACATGAAGCCCTGCACAAGAACAAGGCAAGGGATCTTTTCCCATTACTTTATGGGAGGAAGTCTATTAGATAGAAATGGGTCTTTAATATGAAGTGGGATGGAAAGGAAAAGGTGAAAAGATATCATGCATGACTAGTGGTCAATGGATATACCTTGGATGAAGGTATTGATTTCAATGAAATATTTAATTCTGTTGTTAAACTTTTGACTATTGAGTTAGTTCGAGCTATTTGTGCTTCATACAGTTTACATCCAGAGTAGCAGATTTTGAAGATTTTTTTTCTCTATCGTGATCTTGATGAAGAGATATATATTTTCCAACTAGATTTATTTATAGAAGAAGGAAATGAAAATTTGGGTTTCATGTTGAAAAAAAAAAATTTGATCTAAAATAGGCATCGAGGGGTTGGTACAAGAGATTTGATTCCTATATCATGAGAATTGGATACAAGAGACTTCATTCATATCCTTGTGCATAATTCAAGGGTATTGATGTTAATTATTTCATCATTCTTCTGTTGCATGTGGATGACATATTGGATATAGGGCCCAAAAATTATTAGATTAAAGATTTGAAGGAATAGTTGGCTAGTGATTTTTATATGAAGTACTGTGGAGTAGAAAACAAGATTATTGGGATGCAAATTTACCGAGACATACATAATGGGAAGATTTGTGTACCAAGAATAATTACATACAAAATGTCTTGATACAATTCAACATGCATGACCGTAAGACAAATATATACCCATATTTTAGTTAATTTGAAGATATCCTCTATGATGAGTCATATCAGTAAAGTATGAAAGATGAAGATGTCTCGATTTCCATATGCACCACTAGAGGGATGTATGATGTTTGATATGGGTTTTACTCGACCAGACATTTCATATGAAATGGTTTTAATTAGTCAGTGCACGGATAATCCACGATTGGAACATTGGAGCACAGTGGAGAGGATCTTGAAAAATATCAAGGAGACATCAGAAGCTGCATTATGTTATGGAAGATCAAAGTTTACTATTAGATGATGTTTTTATTTAGACTTTGAAGGTGATTCAGACTGGAGGAAATACACTATTGGTTATTTGTTTACACTTACAACGGGAATTGTGAGGTGGATTTCTATGTTACAATTAGTTTTGGATTTATCCACGACAGGGGCGGACTTCATGGCATCAACATGGGCTTTAAAAGAGGCAATTTAAATGAGAACGTTTTTGGAGGAGTTTGAGTGTAGAGAAGAGAAAATTCCATTGTTTTTTGATAGTCTGAGCACCGTCCACATTGAACGAAATCCATCTTTTCATTCTAGGATGAAGCACATTGGGGTATAATATCACTTTTATCGAGATGTGTTGGAGGAAGTGTGGACATTTAAAAGATTCATACTAAAAAATATATATTTTATTTCCTGACAAAGGTAGTTGACTCTGATAAGTTCAGATGGTGTAGATCCTCGATTGGCCTTGTTGATACTTGAGCAGCATGATTTGAAATATAGAATGGATTTGTGTGTATAAGCATGGTCCCCAATCAAATCTCCATGTGTGAGATGTGTTGGTTGAATTTTCCATAGATGGTGTCGCCCCCCTTAATTTTTCAATTGTGGTTGGGGATGGTAGGTGGTGTGTGCCAAAACCCCACCAAATTATCCAGCAGAGAGCATCAGAAAGAGGGGGATAGGTCGCCTATAAATGGGGCTCTCTCCTAGAAGACCTCTCATCAGTTGATAGTTTATATTATCACATCAGCAAATCCCATTTGAGTGGTATTTAGTGAGGCAGATTCCTACTTATTCAGGAGATATATTTACGTGGGGTTTCACTTTATAATAGTGAGTGAGTGTGTACCCACTTTTCAAGATATTGATACCCTTCTATTTCCCCATGGGGTTTTACCCCATTCATTTTGCGTGGTTTTCCACATTACATATAGAATCCTTTTATTTTTCATGTTTTTTTCACTTCATATTGTCTCATGATTATCGTTGTACCAGTGGGTCAATCATTTATAGTCCCAACACCAACATGTTGCCTTTTTGTAGGACCCATACATGTTTAGATTCAGTCCAGTTTTAGGTGGAAACAATATTATCTATCTTTAATGATAATTTGATCTTGAACCAATGATGATGACAAAAATCCATTTAAAAATGTTATCAATGAAAGAAGCTTTATACTATATTTTCAAAATATTTCCATGCTTGCCATCATGCAATGTTTCCATTATAAGAAATCCATATAAAAATTATGAATCCCCTTATGCCTATTCTTATTCCTTGCACACCAAATACTCTAAATACCTACTTTTAAAATAACTACACTCATTTTTGAACATTGTTGTTATTCCCAACTCTAGGAAACCATCCTTTTAGGAAATCATCAATCATATCATTATGTGTTAAACCCAAAATAACTCTTTATGATTTATCCACACATCACTCTCCCACTCCATTTTAATGAATCTGTTGAGGTTCATTTATTCCTTTGGACTTCTATTACAGCAACACATAGAAGGAAGGATAATACATTTATTAATTATCTCTTTCTCCAAAGGTAATGAATGATATTCAATTCACTAAATGATGAAGCAAGGCATTGTGGGGATCTCAATTAATCTTATGATAACCCCACATATCCCTGGCGAAGAATCCATGTCTCGTAAATCGTTATGCATTAAAATAAAATTAAACTGATGGGTAATTCATGAACTCCTTTCTCTCCATATCATAGTTTAAAATAATATTCCCAAACATATATTTTTGTTGTGAACTTGAAACAATTTGAATGAATCTCACGTAATTTAGAGCATCGTGGAATGAAGTATTTTGATTCAAATACTGCCGAAATCCTAGAGTCAAACCAGCCGAGTTATGATTGTAGAAAAGTATATCATTATGGCCCATGACCCATCACAAGTGTTGGTGGAGCTCCCAAACATGTAAATGAAGCTTTGTACAAATACCTAATGAACTATCAATTGGAAAATAAAAATCGATCCATACGTCCGATCTATGAACTTTCACCACATGGATTTAAAATTCAGTGTATCCCATACTAAATATTCTTGCATGCAGTGTAATTTCGTCTCCACAATCCATATTAATTCCGACAGCCTATGTTGCTTTTTCCAACCTCTCCCATGGATCCCAATGATACCCATCATCACTTGAATCCCATATTAACTTCACAAATATGTTCCTCACTATCTTTATCATCATTTATGGAAGGGAAGATAAAATATAAAAGGTAATGTGTGAGAATAAACAATAAACCACAATAATGTGTCCACAAATTAAGTAAAATTATTTTTGTAGTTAGTTATCAGATTAAAATTTTATCTAGAAGCTCCTAAAAATGATGTTTAAAATCTCTTCATTGTACTATAGGGGCTCTAAGATAATCCATGGGAAAATGATTCCTTATTGTTCTTATGGAGTAATTAATCCATTTATCGCTTCTCTAAAGACAATGGCTGGAAATAAAGTCATTTTTTTTATTTTATTTATTTTTTGATCACTCCCCCTGATGTAATCATCCAAAAACAGGATGAGTTTATGAATTGATCTACTAATCCAATTAAAAAGGGGAAATATATCATTAGCAGATAATAAATGGTAAATTCCATTAGTGTTGGACCTTCATCAAAATAGAAGCTTAGATACATTGTTATTGTTCTATGTGTTGTATCTATTGAGAGTATCCAAGAACAAAATGAAAATACATATAGATAGCCTATCCCCCAAGCTTTGACTCTAGGAAAAGTTGAAGAACCCAATTTTTTTCCAAATATGGTGATACAGAACCATATAGATCTATAACATCTAAATAGATGGTCAATAACCCATGATGAAAACCCCACAAAAGATACTACAATTATATTATTGTTTCACTCCACAATATCATATTCTTCACCCATATCTAATTTTATTCAAATATTTGATATATTTTTTTTAATTTTTATATCACCAAACATTTATTGAGCAATCTAAATAGCTGCATATATAGATATTCTTTTGATAAAATCGTGATGCTCCTATATGATCAAATTGTGAAAATGAGCCAAAATCAATATATTAACAATAATTTCAAGATCCTTATCAGATAAATTGCACATGCTTATGGATCTAAATGGATTAATGGAGGTTTGATCATTAACCATCGGGATTAGTAGCATAGTTATAGCACAGGACACCCCTGGGAGTCCACCACCGATGAAAAAATCATAAATTATCCCTACCATATCCCTCTTAATGATATATCATGATGTCACATGGAATGATCATATGAATCCATACATCCCTAGAGATATATTAGAATTGAGAGACATAAACACCTCAGATACTTAATCATCTTCTAGAATTCTACCAATGGAGCAGTTAATATGCTTGGGCACCACCCAAGGAATACAGTAAAAAATTACTGAACAACCCATCATGTATCCATCTTGCATGAAAGTGTTAAATGGACCAATAACGTATTTGAAATGGGATTCACATATACCTTGTATCAAGATCATGTCATTTATGAATTATCTATCTACCATATTAATTTTGATATTAAATGGTATATTCTTCTATTTGATACATGTGTTGAAAAACATAGCATTGGGTATCTATATTTTTGCCACAAGGGTCATGATCACTCACAAGCAACCCATTAAACATCAAGAATTATTTCATCTAACTGGAACGTCATATATTAAATATCTCGTAATAATCCCTCATCATAGAATTCCACCAGTATTACCTCACCATGATCAATATTCACTTTAAAATACTCCTACACTGTGATGGGAGATGGTCGATTTCTCATCCAATTAAGAATATCTGATTTCAAGCACCTGTGATTATTATGTAATAACATCCATGAGACATCCTTCATGGGATTATTCCATGTCATACAAACCATATTAAGGTATATCAGATTTCCAGTCCAATGGCTGGAGGAAAATAAGAAGTGGTATCCTCTATTACTGGAATAAACTGAAACTAGAATGGTAGAGTGATTAGATTAGTATCACACCATATTAGAGACCCTGATAACTAGGTAATATGAAACAAACTATATATTTAAAATACACTGATCAACCATAATTCAAGTTAGTCACCTATATTCTAAATTCTTATTCTATGTGAACATATCTCCATAATAAACCATATGCAACCATCCACTTACTACTAAAATGCTAATAACATGAAAACCGAGTGTTTGACTAATGATCCATTTTTGGTGATGGGACCCTCTCGACGAGGAGGACCTTTTCATATTCTCTAAAGATACTTACATGGGTGTTTACTTCCAATGTATGGCTTGGGGTAGCGGTTCTCCAGAGATCAAGCGCGCAGACGAGTTGGGGTCGTGTGAAACTCAGTTGATCGGTAGGCATGCAGCTGCGTGGAGCTCAGTGTCCTAGCAGACCAACATCTGTGTGGACCTCTATGGACTGATAGAACCATGTGGACCTTAGTGGCCCAGCAAATGAGAAGCAACAATTTAGACCTTAGTGGCGCGACAGACTACAGTGACTCATCAGGAATGAGTCCCTCAATAGTACAAAACATTAATCACAACAATCGATGTACTATTCTTACTCTGCAATACACCTGGTGTGAGTTTTAGTTATTTTGTGGATTTTTTTGTAGTATTTCTTCTTATTATACAGGGGTCCGCTACTAGGTACTGTGTTACTCACCCCATCACGTGATTCGCCAGCACGTGTTGTGTCTTGTACAGATGATGAAAATTTCAACGGATGACTTAATGGCCTAGGAGTAGGTGGGGGGCAATAGGATCAGGAAGAAATTTTGTACTACCTCGGCTTCCAGTAGCTACACTACTCTAACCATATTAATGTTGATCATATCTGCAGACCACCAACGGGTGAAAAATAAGATGTGGTATCTTCTTTTACTTGAATCTAGTGAAACTGAAATGGTAGAGTGATTAGATTAGTATGACCCTATATTAAGGACCCTAGTAACTATGTAATATGAATCCAACTATATATTTACAAAAGAGCAATCAAGACTAATCCATGTTAATCTTTTTTATTCAAATTTTTACACCATGTGAACATATCACCAGAATAAACCATATCTAATAAGAATTATCCTACAACGAGCTCTTTCAAAGCCTTACATGGAGTAAGCCCTCCACTTCATTTCTCTGATGGATCAAAGATCAAGTTTAAATTTCCACCCAAAAAAGCGTAATATCACAGGTTAATGTGTTCCAGATCAAGCTAGAGGATTTATACATTTATGATTTCATTTGTTGTTTACATAAAACAGAGGAAAAAAACAACTCACAAGTATTGATATTCATAGACACATGCACACTTCAGATCTCGAGTTGGTCCACAGTGGTTGTGTTATCCCAAAAAATCTAAATATGTTTGTTTGTAGTGGCACCCTTCATAAAGGAAAAAATAATAAATATCTAAGAGAAAATATGGATTCTAGTATATTTATTCATAGGTTTCAAGATAGTGATACCAGATACTTTGTAGAAATTCCTTTAATAAGTGAGGAAATATATTATCACTTGGGAATTCAAAAAATTGAAATCTAAAAAATAGAATATGCTAGAAGCAATGGACTTCCCAAGAATCTAACATGATCAATGGCTTGAAGACTTATCCATATCCTAGGCAACCTGGGGAGATGAGGGACCCCGTAGCTTTTAGGGTACCATGGATAGATAAATGATCCCATTGTCTTCTGAGACACCACTAGAATCCAAAAGCTATATATCCACTTTGGGAAGAGGATCCAAGAACACAAACTCAACTGCTTCTATTCCTTCAGGCATGAGCCTTGAATTCCCATCAGGATTCAGGAAGGTAGAATGATTAGGACCAGCAACAACCATATTGAGATCTATGACTAACTGATGAATATTACTCTATTCATAGAATAAGTCTCACTAGAAGAAGCTATTCCAAATCTATATCTACACATATCTAGGAACGAGGCGACACTTGTAAAATTAGATTCTGAATGACGGTGTAGGGTAATGTACACGTGGACTCTCCTATTTTGTAGAATAATGTGAGATTATTAAATGGGAGGGGAAAACGCATGAGATTTATCTAGACAACGGCATGATATGAATATCATCTGTGATGGACCTACATTGACTATAATAAAATATGAGACTAACACTAGGAAAAAGATCTAGATCCCTGGTCTAGGCATTGATGAAATTAGAATGAGAGGATAAAATCATAAAGAATTATTTTTGTTTTAGCTTAATGTACACTTAAAGAGCCTACAAACCCCCAAATTTTTTTACAAAAGGTAGCATGTGGTATCCTTCAACATTCATTATCAGGATTTGATTCTTAATTTCCACATATTTGTGGGTTAAGAGGATTTATTTCCATTCGGTTTTGTGGAAGGATTGGTGTGCATCAGTGCAGCTGGTCCTTTGATGGAGAGGGAATGGGAGGCGATGGGGCTGCAGTTATTTGACAAGGAGTCCCAGGACACACATGTATTCCTTTGGATTGTGAGAATGATGGTGGTGGGGTCATTGTCGGGGCACACCAGAGGTGTCTGTCAGCAAAAATACCAAAAAATGGAAGAAAACTGATCAACACAGATTTATAACGTGGATTGGCTTGATGCCTACATCCACGGGAGAAATAAGGGCTCTTCTATATTCCACTCTCTACCAATCTCATTAAAGGTATCATAACATTACACCACTGATTCACAGTATACAAACAATGGGATTTTCATCCGGTTTTGTAGAGGAACCGAAATTAAACTATTTTCTCTCAGTTGGTGGGTAGTAATGCTACCCTTGAGAATTCCACCACCGGTTGATGTCCACCGCATCGGTTTCCCACCATGGAATACCTCTTTTGTAGTTGATAGGGTTTATTTCCACCTTGAATGAAATCCTCCCTGAAAAAAAAATCCACCCCATATTGGGATTGGCCCTTGAAAAATTTCCCATGACGAACAATTTGGGTTAGAATCTTGACCTAAATTCTCCTTGTAGGTGTTGAAATCATTATCAACAAATCAAAAATTCTTCTTCAACATAGATTATGTTTCCCTTCCCCTTTCTTCAATGGATCTCAGGCTAATTGTAGTTTCCATCAAATGATACAATCCTTGGAACTCTTTCCCAGTAATCTTTGCTGCATCCCCACGTGAGACTTCCTACACTCCACCAGCTATGGAAATATTGTACTCCTTTTGGTCATGCCTACTTAATGATAACGTGTTCTGTCTCATATGTGGAATAAATTTAACATCATTTTGTATACGAACTGCTCCATCGAGTGTCTTCAATTTTAGTGTCCTGACTCCTCGAACCTCTCAAGTTGAACCATCATCATGTCTCACTGATCCTTGCACATACTGAAAGGTATAAAACACACCTTTTATTGTACAAATGTGTGTTGAGTTCCAGGAATACAAAACCCATCCATCTCCCTTTTTATTTTTGTAATTATTGTTCTTACTTATCTGAAAAAAAAATTCCCACTTCATTTTCTCGTATCTTTTGAAATATTGACTATGCAGTTCTTCCCAATCAACTCTCTCATATAAGTGAAAACTTCCTATTATCACACAGACTTAATTATCTGTCGATAATTCTATGATTTTTGCATCCTCGTATTCAACTTTCTCCTTCCCAGCAACATAATTTTTGAACACTCCATAGTCACTTTTATAGTGACCATTTATCTAGCACCTAAAACTCTTGATTTCCTAGGATCGTGTCCCCTTGATTTTGGCTTCCATTCTTTATCTCCTGACTGCAAATGTTAGCTCCTCCCATGTTGATCACCTTACATCAACATGATTTTCTCACCTGAATTCGTCACGGGTCTTCGGAATGCCTCCGAATATTAACGCGACTCCATCACCTTGTCCATATTCAATGCTTCCATCCCCATAGGCAATGAAATCACATGTCTATCATATGAACTTAATAGTGATGAAAAAAGTAAAATTACTTTGTCTTCCTCTAAAATCATTAATTTGAGCCCAAATAACTGTGTCAATATATTGTTCATACCCTATCCCCTAAGGCCCTTACCATGAGTACCCCATGTCTGCCTTCCATAGGTCAGGGGCAGGTGACTTGAATCAAAAAAATTTATCTCTAAAACTGGAACGTATTGTGGTTTAACCTATACAGACAAAAAGTCCAATAACAAAACAAGAAGAAACCATGATGTAAACTGATCTAGTGAAATTGTGTTGAATGTAAAGGGCCTGGAATACAAACCCAACTAAAAAGTACATGTAAAATTGGAAAATACAAATACAACTGAAAAGTGAAAAACAACTACTATATTGTCCACCGAGGATCCCACTTGAAGGTTATGTACAACTCACGATCATTAGACCTAGTGTCTGTCACACCAAATGATCCTCCTCTGACCACCATCCAGTCCTGGTACACTCATCCTCTAACAATGTAGTCTATCATCTGCACAAGACACCACAAGGTGCAGGCATATCCCATGTAGGGGTGAGTATAACGATACTTAGTAGGGACCCTGAGACCCCCTTAGGTTTCCCAGAGTTCAACAAAGGAAATACCACAAAGAAATACATCAATATCAAAGCACGAAAAAAAATACATGAACTCAAATTAGGTATATGACCATACATATAGCTAAGTTATGAAGACATTCTCATCTCATAAATTAAGGAATAATACCACAATGGTAACACCATGATGGTAGAAGCACCAGACAGGTAACACCACAAAGAAAGCACCCCGAAAGTAGAATAACCACAGAGGTAACACCGTGAAAACAATACCACAAAGGTAGAAGTACCATGTAATGTCATAAAAATTCTGTGGAATTGTTCTTCATAAATACATGGGAATTTTATGAGTCCGTAAAAATTTACGGCGCTTGATTCTGAAGCACGGTGTTCCCAAAATCAATTTCTGATGTTTTGATTGGGTACGTTCAGTAAACGTACGAGCATGATTTTATAACTTTTGAACCGGTGCTCGGATTTGAATTTTGAAGGCAACACTGAACTCGTATTTCTAGTATTCACTTAATAATAAGTTCATCTCGACGACAGTTGGTCGAGAATATAATTTAGATTTTGGTTTTTCATAGAAAGTAATAAAATAAAGTGGGTTTTCACTTAATTTTTTAAAGCGGCCATGTTGGTGACTTGTTGTGAAAACCTCCTCATTGAAGTTTGAGGTGGGACCACGACACGTTAACCTCCCATGAGATGTTATGGTTGGGGGGGTAACCCGAACACATCCTTTCGCGAGAGGATACCACATGGGGACCTCTCGAGATAACATAACCTCACATTTGAATAATAGGGGTGGGGACCACCTGACCCCTATTAATGGGAAAAGATTATACCATCTCAAATATCCCTCATTAATGAGAGATATCCTATTATCCTGCCCATTTACTTTGTTCCAACACATGTGAATTAATCAATTAGAGAATATTAATATATTTATCCCTTTTGAATGTGTGCCAACGAAATAATAGATTAACTAATCTATTATTTAGAACAGCGATTTCACTTGCGTGGTTGAAGGGAACGCTCTCAATGAGGAACCTCCACTTAAAACGAAGAACAAGTTTTTACAACGAAGAACACCGACGACGATACTTCTTCGATATTCTTCCCCAGACACCTACCAATGTGGAGTGACTTCCACGAGCCTATGCATCTCAGGATTGGAAGTGTGCGGAAGATGCTCTATGAATTATTATATCTTTAAAATAGAACATGTTTCATAATTATGTTTCATTTGAAACATTTATTCAAAATTAATCTTTTGATAAATTTTTAATAAAATCATAATAAAATCCACAAAAATAAGAATATAATCATGTATAATAATATATGGGGGTGTATTTAAAACATCCATGTGTGAAAATTTATTCACGTGAGAAACCTACAAGGAAATAATACCATCATATAATAAGTAAATAACATTTTTACCTATATCATATATAAATATATAAATCAAAACATAATAGTAAACTAGTGTAGATAAACCAAATCCAACTAATATTAAGTAATACAATCATTTTTCAATATCATAACTGTACTTGATGTGGTGTAACATTCACTGTAGTTTTCATATGCCCATAACCTTATGAACCCAAATTATCCAATTCTTTATGAATACAAAAAAATTATCTAAAAATGAATAAAAGTTTATAAAACATTACAATATGAAATGAATAATAGATTTTATGTTGTAAAATAAATTTTTTTTCTAAAAATAATTAATGAAGATTTCCATTGAAGAGGTGATTTCTCTAATACTGATATTATTAAAAGCTCTTTTCAAATTCATTTTCCATGCAAATGAAATAAAATTATAAAATATTCCCCTTATAAATTTAATATGAATCAATTTACTAAACACAAGAAATCAATTTAAATGAATGTTGAGTAAATTAGAAGATAAAATAGTTATATATAGAAACATATAAATCCAATAGTGGAAAACCCATCCCCGTCTAAAATAGATAATGGATTCATCAAGATTTTTTATAAAAAAGCCCAGATCCCAATGAAACTAATCAATTCCCCATAAATCTCTCTTTATCCAAATATAATATCCCAAATGGTTTCTAGTTGGATGAGGGTAATGAAGATCAATGATAAATCTAGTGAAATATAGATAATATGAGAGGAAAACAAAACATACCATAATGATATTCACCTAGAATGATTGAAAATAACCAAAGAATAAAGATAAGAACCGAATAGAGTTTACAATAGAGTTTATTTTGAAATAATGATGGATTATTGGGTGATTAATTATCAAAAAACATATTTCATGATGTAATTTTCTAGTTGTAGACATTTTATTTGGGGAACATAGTTATCCCATATGGTTAGACAAACTATGTGCCAACTATGAGATATCTATTATTCCCTAAAAATATTATTCAATTATTTTTTAGAAATAGCCATATTGATAAACAATGTTACCTTTCTATGGAGAAACATCAAGAACAAAGATAACATAATTGCACTTCATTTCTATCGATAAACATTGATATAAAATCTATACTAAAATCATGAAAATGTATACTAAAACCAACAATTCTATATTTTTTTAACCTGGAACATGAGTTACTGAAAAAACAAAATGTGCCAATCTAGGATAAATAAAAAATAATTTTTTGGTACCAGAAGTGTTTCAACATTTACCATGCCATAAAATATTATTCCCCTTTAGGGTTCTCAAGATATGGTACATAAAAAATTATAATATCTCTATTACCACCTATACAATTCCCTCTAACGTATCTTGTTTATATACCCTTTGATAACTATTTTTACTATACCATAAATTGTCTCAAATTACTATAATAAAAACAATAAATTCAACTAATTTGTTTTTAGGCTCAAGATTAACATCATCTAATAAAATTACATGGGAAGGTTTTGGATGATACCTCTTTAGGTTATAAATATGAGACAAATCTTGATTAAGTGTCATGGTAATTCAAAAAATAACTTTTTAATATATTTATGAATCCTAAAAGTGATAAAAACATTAATTTTATGATAAACTACATACCTAATTGATGGTGTCTTATATGAGGTGAATCTTAGAGAAAAAAATAATCATTGACCTCAAAATCCATTAGAAGGTGATGATAGTCTATTGGGGATTTAGGATGACACTTTTCCATCCCTATTCTAATTTTGATCAACTCAACTATTTCCATCTCCACTTTAACACAACTAACTTCTAGCGACAGTCATTCTCCCAACTCCTCCCAAAATAATTGAGATTTAAATGGGATCCCATGCAATGCATTCAAAGGTAATATTTTAATCAATTAATGATAACTATTGTTATAGGAATATTATACCCAAGGTAGAAAATTATCCCACAAATAAAAGATCAACAAAACACACCTAAATCATATACATTAAAATATAAATTTCTTGATTAGTCTTTGCATTTTTTTCATGGGGATAGATTATACATAATTACATCTATGAGCCTATCTCTTCACAAAAATAATTAAAAACAATTATGTAAAGCATGGGTATCTCATAGAAACAAATATTTAGGGAACTCCAGGTATTATTATGATACGTACGATATATAGGAACATTATATATTAAACTATCATTGTTTCAATAAATAAAAAGAAATGAGATGATCTTGTATATTTATCTATGATGACACAAATATAAATGTTTTGTATTTTCTATTGCACTTACATAACATTCATTAATGAAAATCATTGACACATAGTCTAAAATTGAACTCAAAATACACAAAAAATAATACCAATGACTGAAATAATAAAATAAAAAATTATCCCTAGGGTGTAACAATTAAAAATACTATTTTTGACTATCCTTAAACTCATTCCTCAATGATTTAAATACAAGATACCTACCACAGAAATCAAAATCACTGACTAGACATTGAGATTGTAACACCCCATGAATTTAAAATATAAATCTTATATTATGTTTACAATATTGCATGAAATAAAAGGACTATAATTATATATAACATCCCAATAATTTATAACATATTTATATTTAAAAATAAATTAAATATCTTCCATAGTATGTATTGAATTCAACATCGGATTTGAACAAAACGTGATAATCAATTCAAATAGTATTATTTATAGAGTATCATTATAACCTAGAAAAAAAAATTGGTGGGTATGTATATTATTAACTAAATTATTAATATTACGTGGCTTAAAAAATTAAATGGATATATATTTATTTGAGACAAAATTATAACCATTTCACATAAAAAAATGTACTCTAAAAGGCTGTATTTTCTCTAAAAGATTGTTATTTTGTGATTTGCACACATAATTCATTATTAAATTAAAAAAATATTAGAAAATTTATTTGAAAAAATAGACATCATTTTTTAACTCATAATATCTAAATTGTCTTATTGTAAATTATTTTATATTTTTTAAGAAATATCATTTTACGTTGAATAGTGAAATATACTAAATTATAATTAAAAAACAATTTCATTTAAATAATTCATAATGATAAATTATTTTATGAATTTATTTTAAATTATAAATAGAAAATTTTTAATTTATTTATAAAATATAGGTAATTTTAATATTGAAATTTTCAATAAAATCTTGGTTATTATATTAACATAAGCTCTTTAAAAACATTCTATATCATCGCATTTTCATGATTAATTTTAAATTAAAATTTTATTCTTATAAGATTGGAATTTGAAAATATTTCTTCGAAATTTTTTATTATAATAATTTATATTTTTTAATAATTTCAACTTAATATTTTACAATAACGAATCATAGAAAAACTAAAACATTCTTTCTGTTGTTAAGGTAAAAATGGATTTATCAAGGGGTTAAAAAATGAAAACGGTAAAATGAACTAAAAACCTGTCTAAATTAATTCTGATGAATTTTTGTAGAACATATAAGGTATTAGGATATATTATACTCTATTTTTTATTATTCTTATGGAATTTGAAAAAATTGGGAATATCTTTTTCTATTATATATTTTCATGTCTGCCAGTCACGCCACCCCTCTTTACACTTGATCACACCATCAAAACCATTTGGTTTGGAAAAATAACCACTCAAATTGCTTCCAAAGTTCTATAAATTCATCTTAGATGAATTATTTTAGGATGAAATACAACCTTGAATGATTTTGGTGCAATACTAAGGTTGTCACCCAAAGAAGAGGTAATGTTCTTCAATAGGCCTTTCTATTATATTTCTTATTCCACATACATTAATGTTATAAAAATATTATCATATATTAAATAAAATTATTAAATATACATTTTAATGAGCTAATAGCTTCACATCATCAACAAAACGGGTTACAAAACCATCATTTTTGTATACGGAGGACTACAGCCTCACGAACCGATGTCATTCATTTTCTAATTTCCACCTCTCACATTGGGGTATTATAGTTAATATAAATTATATATATGATATTTATAATATAATTTTAGAAAAATAGTCATTATACCATATATACTTTTTGAATTTTCATTCATTAAGGTATAAAATATCATCTTTAATGTGTACAATGGACTACCGACTCACGAAGCGATGTGATTCATCTTTCACTAGTGCTTTAAATGGAAGGTGATGATGATAAAGTCAATGAATATATATTATTTACCTGAAATTATTATGATATTAGAGGAATATTAAACATTTGTAAGATAATATATGATTTTATTTCTGAAACTGAAAAATGATAAGGTCGCTCGTGTATGTTTGGACTACCACCTTCACAAACCGATGGGACTCTCTTTTCATCACCAAAACAAAGAGATGATATATATAATTATATTAAAATAATTAATATGGTAAATATAATATATTATGATGATTTTTTTACAATAAAATATTAGTTACCTACTTTCCATAATGATCATTGAAAAATTGAAATGTTCTTCAAATGAACGTATGAACTATGGTATCAATGATTGTAATATAGTTCATTTTTCATAACCATACATCATTATTGGTTTTAAAATCCAAATTGACGTACAAATATTACAATTATTTCAATATTATTATTTTTATTTGTTTAAATAATAAACTATTTGACCATAATCGACCTTGCATAGTCATTTTTGACAAATAAGCCTAATATCTTCTCAACACCAAATTCAATTTTAATTGACAAAGTAATAATACATAGAAATGTAATATGATAATAAAAATGAATAAAAAAATAAAAAGTTTTTTAATAATGTAAATAATTAACATATGTATATTATTCAGTAATATAAATAATATTCATGAAAATTTGGACTTATGGTGAGGGTTTCTAATATCACTTTTACATCTTTGAGACATATGCCATATTCACTACTAATTTATTTTGTATGGTGTATATAAAAACATTATTTATGTTATATCATTATTTAATTTATTTTCATGGTAAATAATTTTTAATTTAATATAATTAATTTCCCAGGGATTATGATAAAAAATTCCCAAAAAGGTAATGGTTTATTTCTCAATCTCATCATTATTCAGGAATATTTTTGTTAACTCTCCATTTGAGGAATTAATGGACACGTCTATCATAAAAGAAATATATTTTATAATTATTTTTAATCTCATGAAATATTTAATGTAACATTGCCTATTTCCTATATTTTTTACTTAATATGATTATGAGAATGTTTTTATGAAAATATGACTTTCTCTCTCTCTTCGGTTGTAAATCCATATTCACCAAAAACCCTTTTTTCTAAAAATGTATTCAAAAAATATTTCTGAATTATCCAAATGTTTTTTTACATAAAATTTTCACCATTATTGATTTTAAAATAATTATTTAAATTAAATATTCATAACATTTTCTGAACTAAGAAGTTTCATGAATTTTTACAATGAATAATGAATTTTTATTTTAACATATGTGGTATATATAAAATTAACCACGATCATAATATTCCATTATATCAAAAATAAATTTAATGTTTAAGATGATAATATTAATTAATATTTTTTATAATATTTTAATAATTTTTTTTACATAAAAATTATATTCAAAAAATAATTTGGATATTATTTTATGAATTTTCTAGTTTAAAAATTAAAATATTAAATTTTATAGAAATATTATTTTCCTGATGATATTTTTCGAGTGACAATAAAAAATAATTTTCAATATAAGAAGATATTATTTGATGATAATTATTATTTAATGGTGATATTATCCAATGAAAAAATCTTCCTTATTTCTCAACCTGGTTTATGATCAGTTTGACTTCAGATGTACTTGGTTAATACAATTCATTTTTGTAACACCCTATGTTTTTATGAACCTCATTTTATAAATTAAATTAAATTTCTATGACGTATTGTGTTTCACTCTACACCAATTAAAGCTTTATTTATAGGATATAATTAGTTAATATTGTGATATATTCAATATCTACATGGATTACATCATACGCAACAGTAAGATTCTATGAAATAACATTTAATTATTATAATTTTTTATACAAGATTGATATAAAATATTTTTTATATATAGTAATGTGAATTATAATAAATAATTATAAATATTGTACATAGAGGATTTATTTAAATATATCATATTGATAATAAAACAATTAATTTTTTTAATGTTTTTAAATGTTTTAAAATACAATTTTCCCCAATGAAACACTATTTTATTTTAATTAGTATGAAATAATAAATTTAATTTCAGAAACATTTATAGATTTAATTTGATAAAATAATATTTAATTTTTTATTTCATAAAATCCAAATTATCTTTGTATAAATTTTTTGGGATTTTTCTAAAAAAAACATTTCATGCTGAATATAAAAAAATACAAAATTTTAATTCCAAACTATTTTTTTATCTAATATAATTATAAAGATAAATTATATTCTAATTTTGTTTTAAATTTTAATTATATAATTTTACATTATTTATTTCAATTTATTTAGTTGTAACTAATTTAACATTTATATTGGATATAAAAACTTTTCATCCTTTAATGCATATACACATTAAAAACCATCTAACATGACATTTCTATGAGAATAATTTTAAATTAATTTATTCCACTTATGATATTATAATTTAAAAAATGGATTAAATATGTTCAATTATAATAATTTATAATTTTTTATAATTTCAATTTTTATTAATCAAAATGATAACTGAATGTGATTAAAATTACAAACAATGATTAAGTGAACAATTAACTTAACATATGATTAAAACATAAAAATAAGGCCCATATTGTCATTTTCACTTGTCCAAAAGCCATTTAATGGATATATTAAGACAAATTATACTCTTTTATTGAATTTTAACAACTAATAGCGGGCCATGATGTAGGAAATACTTCTTAATCAGGTTTACGCTTTTATATTTATAAGAATACCACTCCTCCCCCAATATTAAAAATCCATCACCCCTCCATCTTATTCACACATATAAATTCATTTTTCTCCAAAAAAATCAACACTAATATCAGAAAAGAATCCATAACATCATCCAAAAATCCTAAATTTTATTGAAATTCTATATAAGGAATACCTTTTCTACAAACCAAAAGGAGTTACCCAAAGAAGAGGTAACATCCTTCCTCAATCTATTTTCTTTTAGTTTCATTCCCCACCCTTAAACTATTATTATTATATGATTATATAATTATCTCTGTATAATAAATATACTAATATTTTTTAATCTATTGGTTCACCCTAAACTTATACACACTTCCATATAATGGGAAACGTACCTACCATTCAAGTGTATAATGAACAATTTCCTCACAAAATGATGTTAAATGTTTTTCCATTACCACCACTCCTGGTTGGAAATTATGAGGAAAATATATTTTTATATGATATATATGATAATTATAATTTCATTAAAATTATTTAATTATTAAATAAAACATTCCATAATGCTTTCCATTTTGTGTAAGTATGATAAATGTTTTTGTGGATGTGTGGACAACCACCACCCCAAAGCTATGTGATTCATTCAAACATTACATAGAACATATTAAAAATGGATTTTGAAAACATTTATGATATATATGAAATTATAATAATAATTTAATAATATATATATATACAAACACATATATGTCATTTCTATTCTTTATTTTCAAACAAAAATTAAGCAGAAAAAACAATCATGTATACGTATAGCCTACCATCTCAACTAATAGTGTATTACATTTCTTATTTCTATAATTTATATGTTTTATAATTGATTATATAATTAATATATATAATTTTTATATAATTTTTTCATTATATAAATAACTTAATCATGATCTAGGATAGAGGATCATGAATAATAAGTCACAAATTTTTGGAAAAACAAAACGGATATTACTTAAAGCGTTAAATTAATATGAAATCTGTTAATATGCAGGTAATATAAATACATATATTGTATTATATATAATATTATGGTCATTTTTATGTATATAACAAAACATATGTTTATTATACATGTTTATTTTATGAGTAAATATAAAGTCAATATATATAGTAAGGGGTTTTTTAGTCTCACTTTTATTTCTATGAGTTTTATTACCTATTCACAACTAATTTATTTTTCATAGTGTAACTAATTGGATTAAAAATATTATATTATTATATTCATTAAATTTATGGGTTTAAAAATATCCATTATACTATATCTATTTTATGGGTTTTATGTTTTAAAAGATACCAATTCGATAAAGTAGTTTTGTTCTCAATTTGTCTTCTTCGAGACACATGACATGATATGGTCCTTTATTATTATACAATGACTATAAATTGATATTTTACATGTTAATTCATAAATATACTTATTTTATTGATATTATATGCTTCATTTAATGTAATTTTATTACACTAGGAGTTTGATTCAATGTTACCAAGGGGTAATAGTTTATTAGTATATTTTATTTTTTAATTAGGACTATATATAATTCTGATTTCATTAATAATATATTATGGAACATTTTTCAAGAAAACTAATTAATTTTACTCTACTATGTTTATTAATTCTTTATTAATTTAATATTATTAATTTTCAACATTTTGGTTCTTATGATAAATAATAATTCTTTTTAAAGAATATATGACATTAATTATCTTCTCTGTCGGATACCTGTTTTATTCAAAACCCCTGTTTTCAAAAATTATTTCCAAAATATTGTTAAAAGTATATTATGTTATAATTTTCAATGAAAAGGGATTTTGAAAAAATTTTATTGTTTTAAATCATTCTTTTGTCTGATTTCATGCTATTTTTGTAGAAAGATGATTTCAATAATGCTTCATATTTTAAAACATTGTTTTCAAAGAATGAATAATAATATCCTCAAAAATTATTTAAAAAAAACTTTCCAGAAAATTTTCCATCAAAAATAAAATCATTTTGTGTAAATAAAAAATTTATGTTGATATTATACAATGGTTCTAACCATATTATTTCAATTAATTGTTTATGTTTTTTTAAATGATATTTATGACACTTGTTTCTCTTCTATTGTTTATATGCTTTTGAATTCTGATTCTTTTCATGGGATATGCTTTGGTGAAATTATTATAATACCAACCAGTTTTACATAGGTAATTATATAATGAAAATTTTATGATAATAATTTTATTACATGGGTTTTTATATTAGTTTTTTTTATCTTGTGGAACATATATGTATGGTTTCATTAGGATATAGATGGGACCTAAATCTCCCTCAAATGCATTGGGTAAAGAATTATATCTCATGAGATAAAAATGGTATTCAAGTCGATGGTATTAATCCACTTTGAAATATGGGGAAACCAAATCCACTATGTTATGATGGGGAAACCCAATATTTTGTGGGTATATGGGGAGAACAAGAAAACTATCAGAAGATTGGGAAACACGATCACGTTCAAGGATAGGGCTAAAAATGGTGATGGTGGTATTTATCTCTCAATAGGTGTAGTCTATATTAAGTTCCATGATAAGTATTATAAAATTTACTTCACATATATGGAATTATATTATATGATTATGCGTATACCAAAATTCCATGTATTATTCATATATTATTGTTTTCATGGAGTACACACTTGATTCCCTTGTGATTTGAAACATATAAACTAGAAATATTTATTCCATGATTCAATTTTATGATATTTGATATACATGGTATGAACTTTTTATTTTATGATCATGTTATCATACCATGATGATAATTTTTAGGCTTATATATCATCCTTGATTACGATTAATAAGAATCTAAGATCTCTAGTTTTTATATTTCCTTTCACTATGTTATAAATATTTGTATTATGTATGATAGGTCTAAGATGGGTGTTAGTCATGGATAACCTAGTGAGAGATAATAAAGCTCAATTATTTATCTTTTTTTATGTTTCCATGTTTCTAAAGACACTAAGCTAATATGGACTTTTCACATCTATTTGTTTAATGTTTTTATTATTCCTCAAATGTAATGTAATGTTAATGTATGAAAAGTGATGGTCACTATGGTTGGTATTAATGAAAATTTTTACTTTACCTTTAGAAACATTGAAGAGAAAATTTTAGTGAGAACCCAAAGGGCATGTCTTAGGATATGTCTAAGGATTAACAAAAGTAAAAGAAAATGTCCTCGATTTTTGTTAATGGAAAATTTGATAGGATTCTAGGAAATACATCCATGTTTGTATACTACAAGTTGATGAGGAACTAGAATATATATAAATTGGGGTAACAACCCCCAAAAATTGTATTGATATATTCTTGATCGTGAACTAGTAAATCACAATGAGCCCTATTGCACACACGGTTTGGCAATCCCGGGGGACATGATTTGTGAATTCAAAAACACTTCATGAACCGTCATGAAGGGTTAAAATATGAGTTGGATTTTAATGACATAGAATAATCCTATGTTTTCATAGATTAATGAAGTTGTCATAATTTAGGTATCATATAAGTGGTTTTTCATTATTATGTGGTTATTTAATATGTTAATTGTTTATTACTCTAAATTTTTTGGATTTATTCATTGAATAAATCATTAAAGAATAGTTTTAATGGTGATTATGATAGACAATTCAATGATTGTCCTCTAGAGAAACCAAATTCTATGGGAGCTCGAATGAAAACTCTTATTGAATTTTCTTGCCAAAATTTCTGAAGATATGAATCATACAATAAATCCTATTGAGAAAAGAAGGGACTTTTTTGTTTAATCCTTTATTTGGAAAGATCAACCATTTATCAGTGGGTCTTATGGTCTAAATTTAACTGAAAAATGGTTCAGTACCACTAAAAATACATTTTCTTTTCCCCATTGTTTTGAACAAGGAAATTGTTTTCCAAGTGCCTATAGTTTAGAAGGTGAAGCTGTACAATGGGGGAATCTAGTTAATAATAATAGGTAGTAAAATGAAATTGAATCCATTGATGGAGAAGAGTTTATGAACTTATTCATCAATAAGTTCATTCCATGTGTTCTTTGTACGATGATGGAAAAGGTGTTCCATGAGTAGGGGGGAAACAGATGAAGAATCAGTCAAAATCCACAAGTCTTATTTCACAAGACTTGTGAGGTACGCTTATGGAATTATCACCAACACAGAAGTAATGTTGATAAGTTATTCAATAGATTAAATAAAGTATCATAATATATTTTTCAATAATAATATTTAGTATTAATAAAAATATTTTTTATTGGGAAATCAATGATGATATGGATTTTAGAGTTACATATCATTTTCATAATTTTAACAAGAAAAGGATGCCAAATTTTAAAGAAAAATATAAAAACCATTGAGAGTAGTAGATACCCATTCTTTTATGATCTAATTATTGAATGAAGTATGGATTTAATTTTATTATGGGATAAAATATGTGTTTTATTTGTGTAAGGTAAGGACATCGATCAATCGAATTCCAAACTGATGGGATGAATTTTTTCAATGATGAAAATAGAGGGAAATATGCACAAAAATCAACTCCCACACTTCAATTATTAAATTGTAAATATTATGATATTTATGTGACTATGTTACCAAACATAATGGTAGGTGATAATGATCTACATTAAAAACCTCTTAATCTGATGGACAAGTGGATATCCCATGCGATCACTATTTCTAAAAAGGGGTGTGATACCAATGTTGTAAAATAGATTCTTACCATATACCCTAAATCTCGTAATATATTATTATATTCTTGATCTACCCACTCATTCATATCTAAAGAATTTTCTATGGGTATTAATATTCTCCCCCAAAATATTATATGTGGAATTACCAGTTCAAACCACTAATTGTACGATGATTTCATCTAACATCTACGATTCTTCTCCTATTGAAATTTGTGGTAATGTTATTCCTACAAATCATTTCATTATTCCTTTGGATTAATTTATTGTCAAATATGGCATGAATAGTACTTATTGTCATAATTCCTACATCAATTTTTGTGAAAATGATGTTTTTTTATATTTAAAACCATCCTTTGATCATCCATCAATATGATGATAAGTATGAACATCCTATGGAGATTAAATATTGTGTATGGGACTTAATTCCCATTCTGAAGGCGTGATTATATGAATTTGTTTGGTAGAAAATAAACAACAAGAATACAGATAGTATTGTATATTTTATTATGTATTTCCAAAAGAGTTTTAAAGCCTTCCACAAAAATGTGAATTTTTGTTCTCGATAGAAATCATACCTAGTTCCCCAAAAATTTTATTGACTTTCTATAAAATAGATCCAATTAACATATATGAAATGAAGAAGTATCTCCATGAAAACCTTGATAAGGGATTCATTCATCCAAGTGTTTCACCTTGTTCACACATATTCCTTTTGTAAAAAATTAATATAGATCAACGAAACTGTACATTGATTATTGGATGTTGATTGAGATCATGATCTAGAACATGTACCATCATCCTCGTATTGATGACATGTTTGATCAATTTTGTGGAGGTGAATACATTTAAAAATATTGAACATCATTATATATATCATAAATTGAGGGTAATGAAATATGATATACCCAGGAAGAAATTTCATACAAGGAATGGGAACTAGGAATATATAGTGATTCTTTTTGGTCTTACCAATTCCCCTATTATCTTCATGGATTTGAATAATATAGTATTTAGAGATTTACTAGATCAGTTTGTGTTATTATTTGTAGAAGAAATCCTTATCAATTCAATGATAAAAGAATATAATGAATACCACTTGAGAATTTTACTCATTACCCTATGTTGGAGAGAATTAATGAAAAATATTCATAGTGAGAATTTTGGCTGAAAAAATTTCTATTATTGGGTTAGATAATCTAAAGAGATGGTATATAAGTATATATATCAATGGTGAAGGGTATGTAATGCATGTATAAACCATCCATGTTGACTGATATCCATATTTTTCATTGTTTTTCTTGATATTATTGATGGGTTGTGAAGTATGATTCATGATTACATAATCCTTTGACCATGTTATCATATAAGGGTAGAAAGTTCCTCTAGACAGATATATCTTAGGAAAATTTCAAGGAAAAGAAGAGAATTTTGTTCAAGGAAACTATTCGTACAATACCATAATGTGGATAAGGATTTTAATATAAAATGATTTATCCAATAAGGGATTGGGTTGTATTCTTATGTAGAATAACAAGGATGTCTCTTACAACTAAGAAAAATTGATGAATCATAAGAAAAATTACCCATATCATGATTTATTGTTAAAATTGGTAATTTATTCATTATAGATATACGATAATTTTTTTATAGGAAAATGTGTTATATATAAAGCATTCATTAGAGTTTGAGATATATATTCAAATTGTAGGATTCAATCATGCACTTGAGAAGATGGTTAGATCTGATAAAATATTATATATGCTCAACAAATTTCCACCATGGTAAAGTGAAAAATGTGGCCAATGATTTTAGATGATAGGATCATGGTCGCTTAAACATGATAAAAATAAAAAATAATATAATATTTATGTATGTAAAAAGGTTGGATCTAGGAATCCTGGTGTAATAGGGAAATAATTATCTTTCCCAATTTAATCTCAAACCATCTATAAAAGTGATGATCAAAGAGGCATAAAAAATGTGGTAGAGATTTAAAAGAATGTTATAAAAGTTCCTGAGTTTTATATTGATCTGGATTGAATGATAAGGTTTAAGAACTAGGTTTGTGTTCATTACATATCAGATTTAAAGAGGGAGTTGTTATTTTAAGATCATAGTTATTAATTCTTTATTCATCCTAGATATATGAATATTTATAGGGACATGAAAGAAAACTTTTGGTGGGATGGAATAAAGAAATATTTCACATAGTTTGTATCTTGGTGCATTTTAATCTAGAAAGTTAAATCTTATTGATAAAAGTATAAGGGGATATTGTGTCCATTACCCATAAAAAATAGCAAATAATGAAAATAACTATAGATTTTTTATTTGGACTCCCCAAAACTTCTAAAGGGGTTAAATCAATATGGGTGGTATTCGATCACCTTACCATGTTATCACACTTCTTGACTATCAGAGAAGAATTATCTCTAGACCATATTTTTATGATATACGTAAAGGAAGTGCTATGTTTAGATGGAGTACCACAATCCATTTTATCTGATTGGGATATGAGATTTACCTCAATGTTTTGATGATGACTTCAATAATACCTTGATATGGAATTGAGTTCAAACACTGATCATCATCATCAGATGAATGGTCTATCTAAATGAAAACATGAAACCCTAGAGGATATGTTGAGATCTTTTTTGTTGGTTTTTAAGGAAGTTGGCATCAACACCATCCTCTGATTGATGATACTTATAATAATATATTTCACTAAATAATTAAGTTGACTCCTTATGATGAAATATATAGGAGCGAATATTGAGATCAAACCTTTATCGATGATATCGAATAAAAAAATCTTGTTGCGAGATGTGTTCATTGATGAAATGGTATAGAAAGTTATAACCATTTAGAAGCATATCAATGCAGCTCGAATTCTACAGAACATTTATGTTGATGAATGATGGAATGACATAGAATTTGAAGTCATTGAGAAATTGTTTCTATAAATTTCACCATGGAATCATGTATGAGGTTTAGGAATAAAGGTAAACTGAGAACAATGTATATCAATCCCTATGAAATTATTAATCATATCGAAATGGAATCATATCACTTGGAACATGTAAAAAATTTCTTCAAAGTCAATGATGTTTTCCATGTATTTCTCCTATATATCTACATGCATGGACCTTCACATGTAATGAACATAGAGATCTTACTGCTATAGAAGGATCTTTCTTATGGGGAACAACTAGTTAAAAATCTTGATATAACAAATAATGTTCTACAAAACAAGGCCACTCACCTGGTCAAAATTTCGTGTAGAGATAATCAGTTAAAGGAATTATCATGGTAACCTGATGATATGATATATAGAATTATCCTATGTTGATTGTATAATAATTAATAAATTTAAGGTAAACTTCTTTTTAGAAGGGGGGTAGAATATAACTCCTCGAGATTTATGGACCTTTTTTAATAAATTAATTTCTATCTATTTGTTGATTTTCACAATAAACTAATTTAATATTTAGTTATATTCTATAATGAGATATGCTTTCTCTACACAATAGTGAATTGACATGTTCTACATGTAACTATTATACTCAATGCAATATAAATATATTTTTATATTTATTTAAGAAAGATAGTTATAAAATTTCTATTAAACTTTGTAATATGAATATTAATAACTAAATTTAAATATTATTTATAATGGTTTTATATATATAAAATATATAGTTAATTAACCTAGTAATTTTTGTTAAATTCATTATATGTTGGAATATATTATTTTCATCAATTTGCTTCTTTTTATGTCCATCTATGTATGATAAATAAATTAATTTTAGAAACATTATAAATTTATTTTTAAAAAATAATAATAATGTCTCATTTATTAATGAAAAATTTATCTTAGGGGGATTCTTGGGATTTTTCTAAAAAACGTCATTTTTGGATGAATACTTAGAAATATAAAATTTAAATTCAAGACTGCATTTTCATCAAATTTATTTATATAGTAAAATTATATTTAAATTTGGTTTTAATGTTTAATATGATCAATTGATCATAAAATAATATTTTTTATTTAATTTTAATCAAATTTGGATTAAAATTGGATATAAAAGCATTTTAATATTTTAAGCATTTATGCTTTAAAAACCCGCTGTCGTGACACATTTGTGAGATTAATTTAAAATTAATTTATTTCCATTTATATGATTAGAATTTATAATAATGTAGTAAATATTTTAAATGATCGTAATATATAATTTATAATATAGGAAACTTATTTTATGCAAAAAACTATTAGTGAATGTAATTAAAATTAATTGTAGCGATTAAGTGAAAAATTATATTAACTAATGTCTAAACATTAAAATTAAGGCCCAAAATAACCTAGAAATTAAAAAATTCCATTCTATTGAACTATTTAATCAAATAACATATTATATATATATATATTAAATTTATTGGAGTCACATTAAATATGTGAGACCTCTAAATATAATTTACCTTTTTATATTCTCCAGAATGTCACTCACCGTCCACTATAAAAAGAAATTCACCCCTCCATCATTTCCATACCTCTAAAGCCCTTTGTAATTACTAAAATATTAAAAAATATTATCTAAAAAACTAAATTATTCCTATATTCCTCACATATTTTATAAATCCATCCATGTAATCCCTTTGGTGCAAACCAAAAAGAGTTACCCAAATAAGATGTATAATCTTTCGTCAAACTCTTTTGTTTTATTTTCATTCAGGAACCCACTCAAATATTTTTATAAAATACTTATATAACATCCTTAGTATCATAAATATATTTATATTTTTTATTTTAAGGGTTATACATAAAATTACACACAATTCCATCTAATGGGGTGAAAACATAATCTTCTTATGTGTGGCGAACTACCCCCTTACGAAACGATGTTGTTCATTTTTCTTTACCACATCTCATTGTTTGGAATTATGATGAAAAATAAATTATAATAATATATATATGATTTATATGATATATACAAGATTCATTAATTATTATATAAAATATAACTTTATGATTTCAATTTTTATATATGATAAATTCATTTGTTGATTTGTGGACTACCGCTACCTCAAAGCGATGTGATTTGTTCACAGAATACATGTAATGCATTAATGAAGAGATTAATAAAGGTATATGATGTATATGAAATAATAATTCAAATTGAAGTAATATATATATATATATATCATTTACTTTCTTTCTTTCAAAATAATTATAAAACAGAAACAATATTCTCGCATACCTACTTCCAATCGTCTCCATGAACAATATATTCATTTGTTATTTCTATAATTTATAGGTTATAATAACTATATATTTATATTCTGACTATATATGATATTTATATCCTTTTTTAATTCTTTAATTAATTAATTCATGACCTATGTAAGATTATCAACAATAAGAATTCAAATAATTTTTAAAAAACAGAGCGAATATTACCTGCAAGGTAACGCTGACATGGAATTGTTAATAAATGAGTAATATAAAGACATATATGGTATTAAATATAATTATACAATTATATTTTATAAATATAATAAACTTATATTTTTTATACCCGATTTTTGAATGTGTACGAATAATTTCAAGACATAAGGAAAAGGGATTTCTAGTTTCACATATTAATTCTGTGAGATTTATGACTTATTCACCACTAGTTTCGTTTGTGTGGTGTATATAATCCCCATAATTATATTAAATTATTATTATCTATAAATATATTTTTATTTTCATATCCATTTAATGTCCTCTCTTTTAGGGCGTTTATGTCTCAAAAGTTACCAAATCGGAATCGCAGTCCTGTCTCAATTTTCCTTCTTTGAGACACAAGCCATGATAGGCAGGAATGTTCTACTACAAGGTTTATAAAATTATATTTCAAATGATATATCATGAATCTAATTATTTAATGAAATTTTAATATTCATGTAATTTAATTTTCTTACATGTTGACTCTGATTCAAAATTTTCAAGGAGCAAGTGTTTATTGCAATAATATCATCGTCTAATTTGATTGTTTTGGATTATGCTTTCATTAAAGAAATGTTATAATCCATATTTCATGAAAAATCATTCCTTTTATTATAATTTTGTTAATAATGATATATTACTGTATTATTATCATTTTCCCAGTCTTTTAACATAATAATAATAAGAGAATATTTGTAAGAAAATCTGACCTTATTTCACCCTTCTATCAGATACCTACTTTATTCAGAAACTATGTTTTAAAAAATGTTTTCATAAATATTTTTAAAAATGTTTTTAAAATGATATTTTGATCTCATTTAAAGAAAATATTTTAATAATAATTTACTATTTTTAATGTGTCATGACCCCCTCCCAAGAATGTGTACCCCTCTTAGGCCGAAAATGGGTGAGGATAAACAGTGACCCACTGTGTCCCACCTCTAGTAGCCCCCAGTTAGTGACTAGAATTGAGGGTATAATAAACACACAGATGATAGGAAGTACCCACAAAGGGAACACATATATAAGAGATAGATAAGATATGAACCATTTGACTCATACTCAGACTACAATTTATAATAAACCCACTTACATTAATGTAATGTCATGTATGAACTACTACAGATGAAATGAAAACTACAAGTACCAAAAGAATGTCAACATGGTTGTGCCCATGAAGCCCAAAAATCCCGTGAAACCCAAATTTTTTTAGTAACCATCCCAATCAACATCATGTTCCAACTGACCTAAAAAATCCGTTTATATATATGTATGGCGAGTGTAATAGTATAGTTAGTAGGATCATTCCTAGAGCCACTTGTGATAAATATAAAGAAACCATAATAAGGAACAATGAAAAAAATGTAAAACTTACTCATCACCTAAATTGGTATACTCTGTTCACAACATCACCATGGATACTCTCACTAAGTATCACATAGAAGATCATATAATATAATAATGAATATCAAGGTTACCCCACTACCACTTTCCAATCAGTTTATTGCTTTTCCCCAATGTTGCACATCCTGAGTATCCCTCTCTCAAAAGGCTAGCTCAAATAAACCTGAACAAAGCCCAAAAACAAGGACCTTGACCAATAAACCACTACTTCAACATAACAAAAATTATCCAGGTAGTTTCCAGGATCCATAGAAACGTGCATAATGTGTATCATACATTGAGTATTATACATTTAGCCATTACAGTCCATACACCAAGTAAGGATCCTCAGGCCATCACAACACATAAAATTTGTACCTATAGTAGCCCTTGAGAAAAAATATCTAAAATATACATTTTTTTAAATAACAAATATACATTATATCCATTTACACACATATTCGAGGAAAACATAATGTTGTGCATACTAGAACAAGTAACGTCCAAGAGAAGTGAGAAGGGCTAAAGGGGGTAATCAATCATCCATCCTCTCATCTATATATTAGGGAAAACACCCTCCAAGGATAAGAATCCCTAGGGTGTTATTTTCCCTAACTGAAAGGCTGTATTAGTTTATAGAAACATAAAAATTAAATGATATAATATTTCATAAAACCACACTGTTGGCCAAGCCTAGTCTTAGAATCAACTACAGCTAATGTCTCACAGACTTCCGACTGCCAATACTTTTACTATATATCCTAAAATCATGCAACCATTTAAAGAGATATATAAATTACATTATCCCTTTTATCAGTTGAAGTTTACAATTATTAATTATTTAACCATTAAAATTTTCCACATCAAATTTCATTGTCTTCTCAATATAGATCCATTCCCTCCAGGCATAAGCAAACCGAGCCCACAAATTCATATAATTTCAACCTCATCATTGCATCCTGTCAAGATCCAACCCCACCAGTTAAATATTTATTCATTTATTTGACAACATTACAAAATTCCATTTTTCCATGTATTATAGAAAAATATTATATTCTACCAAAAATAAGGGTCTTAATACTGTGAGTAGATGAACTACCCATCAAACCTTTTCCACCTATAACAGTAGTGTAGACCCATCCTACCATGAGAAAATAAACATGAAACTAATGTGACATATCCCACATTTCATTACATCCCTTGAAAGGAGAGTAAGTAAAACCATCTACCTCAATCAGTGGGGCAATAAAACTAGATAAAAGGGAATCATATTAAACATATATTCAACATTCATAGCAACGAGTAAGCCGAGCATCAACATATTCAATCAAATCCAGTGTCCTCTCTGACACCCACATGCATAGAACAATTCATTTCACCACTCTAGGAAATATCTTATACCAGAACAACCAAGCCTCCCTACACCACATACGACAATAGCCTTCTAGGATCAACTATCCTAGGTTTACATCACATCTAGGCCTCCCTTCCCCCATAACAACAATATCCCTCCAGGCCTGGCCATATCACAAGCCACAAAAAACCAATATAAAAACTAGGTTCTTGGACCAAAATAAATGAATTCATCCATCACACGCAATGACCTCTAATGGATCCAATAAATAAGGCACATGGCCTTAATAAGAACACGAGAAACTCAGTCACTATAAATTCATTATCTTTTATCACACTAAAAGTTCTTATTCCATATTAAATTAATTGATCCAATATTTATAGGTTCCATCTATAATAATTTGAATAATAATGATATCACAATCCATAGATAATTAATTATTCAATTAATTTTACATTACATTAATTAATTTATCAACATGCATCAACATGCCTCAGGTTCATTATCCAATTCAATTAAAATGCATATGTTCATCAACTTGTTTACCACCAAATTTCAACAACAGCAACTAGATTCATTAACATTACTCTTTTAATCTTTTATCCAATTAATTAATAATAAATTCCAGATTTACATTCTTTACGAACATCCATCAATAAAAGCATGCTAATAAAGAATGGCATTGATATCCCACTATCTATCAAATTAAATAGAAAACCATTTTCATGGTATAAAGAAACAACATCATTATGTAATCAATACCAATTATTTATTCTATTTAAATTATTATTAGATCATCTTAATTACCATCCTAAGGAATAAAACATACTAAATCTATGATGGAATGTAATTAAATAGAGAATTAACGAATCCCATACCACAAAAGGTTCTCGATGTTCTTCACACAAGAACAGATGAACACAAATGATCTCGATCACATCTACATCAACAACTACATCCACCAAAGGATGGGATGACACAAATAAACTAATAGAAAAACAAATAAAATCTAATAAGAACATGGAGATTAAGTTCTGCCGCAAGGAAAAGATAAATGGGAAGAAAAATGATTGGAGAAATCACTATAAAAAATGAATAAGAACACCTAGGATCAAGATGGTTCCCCACAGATCGAATATGGAAGCCTGAGATTAATTCTCATCAAAGGGATATTCGAAACATTGATGAGAAGGTCGTTGGGTTACCTCGAGTCGAAAGAGGGAAGCTAAAACCATAGGTTTTAACATCCCTAGTGGATAAAATGATTTAAAAAATTACTAAATCTAGGGATAATGTGAAATTTATTCCCATTTAACATTACGTAACCATTTAGGTCAGTTTGTGTTGAAATTTTTTTGCATACTCATTTCGTTAGACCTTAAAATATTACATGACATGAATCCCACATTCATGACGTGTATGCTCCCTATGGGAAGCTTTTTTCTTCCAAACACCTCTTGACATTCTCTGAGCCTCTTTTGAGATCTTCATGCCTTGGGAAGATGAAAATGGTTGATCCATATGAATCTTGTCCTTTACATAAGATACCTCTCAAAAAATTATCATCCACCATAATCCAAAAACATCCCATAGAGAAAGCATAAATGAGGTCATCTGAATAGTCACCCCATGAGATACCTCTCATGGATCTCACCACCATAGGAGCATATCTACATCATCCAAGGAACAATGTGAAAACATTAAACAACCAAAACCTTCTCTAAAACACTTCACTAAGGGAGATACCGTTAAAAAGGTAACAATCCATGAAAAGAAACAAGAGAAATCCATCTCATAAAAATAAAAGGTCTACAACCACCAAACAAATAGAAATATAATGGAAGTGCTAACAATAAATTAGCTCGGGACAATGAGTCATATCAATGACTCACATTCCTAGGTAATCTCATCTATGCCACAATACTACCACAAGACATTAACCCATGGTATAAAAAGCCTTCAAGACACCTTCTCCTGGAAGTCTTGGTTCTCTATAGGTCTCTCCTTAAAAGATTCATCATCGTCAACATCAATCTCACCCTAGTTGATGATGTGAGTGTTTTTCAGGGATATAACAAAAGATCCATGACATGTGAAAAACATTGTGTATCCTGCTCATCTGTGGGGGAAGTGCTACCTGATACACCACGTCTCTAATAAAAGCTAACACATTTATTGGCCTAAAAAATCAGAAATAAAGCTTACTCATATGACCAAAACATCACTTGCCACTATGAGGAACCACATTCAAGAACACATGATCCTCAATGTTGAACTCTAGATGTCTCCCCCCATTATCATCATAGTATTTTCGATGATCTTGCACTACCTTCATCCTCTCATGAATCAACTCAACCATATCCTCTATGTTATATAGCATTTCCGGCCTGAGAATTGATGAATCGTTGACCCCTGTCCATCACAATATATAATTGAATCATAGAACATATAAGGTTTCAAATGGAATCATGCCGATGGTGAAGTGAAAACTATTATTGTAATCGAACTCTACCAAGTGAAGGAGCCTTATCCACGAACATCCAAAATCTAAGACACAAGAGTGAACATGTCTTCATGAGTCTAGATAGTCTTCTCTATCTGACAGTCCGTCTACAAATGAATAGTAGTGGAAATGCATATTTGAGAACCAAAATAATACTAGATACCTCTCCACACTATAGAGGTAATAATAGGATCTCAATCTGAAATGATTTTCCTTGGGACCCTGTGGAGTCTCACCACCTCCTCCAAATACTACCTTGAAAAAACCTCCATAGATATCGACTCCTTGATCACTCTAAAGTGGTATGATTTCATAAAATGGTTCAATACCACCCATATATCATCATACCCTTTCTAAGATCGAGGTTAACTAGTAAAAAAATCCATCAAGATGTCCTACCAATTAAAATAAAGAATGTCTAACCAATGAAAAATCCACCATGAACAAATTGATCAACCTTCAACTTCTAGAAGACCAAACATCGAGATAGAAACATGACAAAAACACGCTTCATCCCAGGGCACCGAAACTAACTCCTCAAAGATCGGTATATTTTATTCATGTCATGATATTCAACTAAGGGTAAACTATGGAACTCTATAAGAACCATCTCATGCATCACCAAATGAATGAAACACCATACCTAAAAAAAGTTGATGTTGATCATTATAAGACCAACCATCAGGGGCCTCACCACAAACGACTATGTCTCTCTAAACATATACATCATGATACCCCAAATGGGAATCATACAACTGGTGGACCAGATATTACTGCAGCATCATCTGAAAAAGACTACCCATGCACCTAGAATATCCCATATCCAAATGTAATGCGGAATCTTATTCCATTTCTCTCCATGAATAACCTAATTCCCACACTTCATCACTATGCAACATCTTGATCAATGCATCAGCCACAAAATTTTCCTTCTCAGGTGTATAAAAAATCATGAAGTTGTAATCCTATAATAAATCCATCCACCAATGTTGATATATGTTCATGTCACACTAGGACAAAAAAACCTCAGGCTCTTAGGATTAGTGAATACCACAAAATGCTCAGCGATGATGAAATGTCCACACAACATCAGGGAAGACACCACCATCCCGAAATCAAGAACATGGGTGAAATTGTTACTCTCACGGGAAATTAACTTATGAGACACATAAGGAATGAATGCTCTCTAATTCATAAGAACACAACCCAACCTAATATGTGAAGAATCACAAAAACCTCAAACAAAACTCCTTATATAGGAAAACAAAAAATTAGAGCACTAAAAAACATCTCATATAGATACTCAAAATCTTTTTAAAAATGATCTCTCCACTAGAACACTTGATCCTCTATAATCAAGCTATTAGAGGATTTTTAACCTATGAAAAATATTCTATGAACTTCTTGTAATAAAATGTTTTACTATAGAAACAGTGAACCTCTGATACTATCTTGGGGGTTGCCTAATAGACAATAACTTATATATTTGAAGGATACAAAATTACTACCTACTAGGACACATCATTCCCAAAGAAATGGACATATTGGGCATAATAAATTTTTTTTTTACAACATCCCAAATAGCTTCTCACGATGAATAACTCCCATGATGGAACACATATTCTCAAAATGATCTTCCTCGAATGCGGAGTACATATGAATTTCATCGATGAAAACCACCATGAACATATCTAGGAACCCCTGTAACACAACTCTCATTAACCCCATGAATAAATAAATAGAATTCATCATAATAAATGGCATCAAATCGTACTCAAAATTCCCATGTTGGTAAAAGAATTCTCTATTTAAAATCTCAACATCCTTCAATTGCATCTAATTATATCCTAACCACAAATCAATCTTCGAGAACCAAATTTCACCATTCTGTTGATAGAATAAATATTCAATCCATTGAAGAGGACAATGGTTTTCACTTCCACTTGGTTAATGTGACAATAATCTATACACATCTATAAAATTCCATTACCCATCCTTATAAAAAAATTCAGAGCACCCCACGGTGACACACATGCCCGAAAAAAACTGCACTACAAAAGAACATATATTTGTATATGTATCTATTTGAACATAGAAGGAACCATCCAATACAAAGTCATCAGTATATGAGATAAACCTATCTATAACTCGATCTGGAATATGATCTCTCATCGAGGGGGTAATAATACTACCACTTTTGGGAATATATATAGGTACTCATATATGAACATGGAAAACAATGATTACTAAATCTTCGATGATCTCATCATAAACATGGAAATCATGGATGAAAAAGAAAGGGCATTCCTCCAACCCATCGTAGGGTCTCACTCAACAAAAAACATTGTTGGATCTCCATCCACATCGACGAACAGAACCATTCTCGTGAATCAATACACAACATTATACACTAAATAAAACCAATTCCAGGTGAGGATGACATCATATGGTTGTATCTATAATCATATTATATATCCCCATGATTTTTGATTCCCCAAAAATAGATCATAGACACTTCAAACATTAAACAAGTCAGCTCGACCTCCAACTAATGTAATAAATTTCAAGGGCACTGAAATATATCTACATCAAATCCCAATGCATGGAAAATGGAAGGTGACATAAAAGAGTGTGTCTCTCATGAATCAAACAAGACATGCACCAATGCTGACAACATGAAAAGTGTAACTAAAACGACATCTTAATCACTTGTTTATTGCAACACTAATGCATAAATTTGACCACGACCTACTCCAAAACCTCTATCAACCTACTGAAGACCACCTCTATGGCTTCACTCACCTCTTTGAGGACATGGAGTATCCCAGGGATGTCCTCTTCCGGATCCATCTACTCTATGCTAATCCAAAACTGATGCAGTCAATCCCTATTATCTCGGCTAATACTGCCTCAAAGGAGGAACCTAAAGTGGAACACTTGAAACAAGTTGACTTCTCTTAATGGTTAGGAACTATCTCCACTAATGACACTGACTTCCACAAGGAAAAAATGTTTCTGATACCTTAACATAGTCTTGAGTGTCACTACACATAGAGATACGAGACAATGACGGATAATACCTACCCCCATCTAATAAAATGCTATTTTTTCCTGGAAATAAGGAACCCTAGGCCACATATCTGCTTCATGAAGAATACAGGTGACACTTATCCTATGATGATCTAGTTCTGGCTAACATCCTAAAAATGTCCTCTACTCTTTCCTGCACCTCGAGATATGTCTAACAAAAACAGTGTGACCTAGCGCTAGATATTTGAACACAAAGATTCCTAAACAAGCCTCCCCTTAGCCTCCACATCCAAAAATAGTTCCAAATCATGTCACAAATTCTTTCTGAAATATATTAAAAACACTCGCACACTGGGGATCTCATTTATAATTGAAAAAGATTCTAGGGACTGGCTACCATCATAGTCAACAAATATGATCGGCTCTGAACGAGTATCAAAACTCTTCTCATGAGTTTGTTGACTCCTCATGATCTCTGAGGAACAAGCCTTCTATCCCCACACAAAATCTATACAACCATGGATACCCAGTGCTCTTTATGAGCATGGATTGAATTTACATTTATCTCAACCTCCTAAATCTAGTATTTTGTGAATGAATCTAAAATAGATCCTTCATACCTTTACAGTCTGTGGAACTGAAAATCTTGGAGTTCCCCCCCATAATTCATTGTCGTCATCCAGTACTTTGCGGCAAACTACTAGAACAACCTTTTGATCATATTTTATACAAACCTGAAAATGACATCGACTTAGAGTCACGCCTGCAATAGAAGAAATAGATAGAGCTCCTAAACCAATGTTATGGAAAATCATAAGATTTATTAATTATTTTATTTTATTCATTTTAGGTTATCCTACTCAACGGTATACCCATTCAATCATAGATTCAAAGAAAAATAATTCATGGTCCTTTCCTAGGTCTCATCCTTACAACCAATATCAGATCCTCTAGTATATACTATAATCTTAAAGGAATATGAATCAGATCAAAAAGGGTCCATATATACCCATGTCCCAGCTGATCTACCATATTTACATCTACTTCTAAACATATATTACAATGTTTCCATACCATCCCATGCAACATCACATGTGCCTATATCCAAACTCCATCATATACCTCAACCAGACCTCCAATACCAATCATTCTTGAAACCCTCCCCAAAATGTGTGTCCCTCATATGCTGTAAATTGGGGAAGAGATATATTGACACTTGACACATACCTCATGTAAGCCCCGAGTTGGCAACTAGCACCGAGGGTATGATAAACACACTGACAGGAGGCATTACCCTCTAAGAGAACACATGAAAGAGAGAGAGAGAAGATAGAAACCAACTAGATCCTCCTAAGACTACAATATAATAGAATCCCAAGTAAATAAATGTAATTACATTAAATAACTACAACAACTAAAAGGAAAACTACAAGTGCCATAATAAAGTAAAGATGAGAGTGACCACAAATCCCAAAAACCTTTTGAAACCCATAATCTATTAGTAACCAGTCTGATCTCCAACATACTCCAACTAAATTAGAGAATAGTTTATATATATGTAGGGTGAGTAGAATAGTATACTTTGAATGATAATTTTTGAATGCTCTCATGAAAATGTTAAAGAAATTATGCTAAATCACAGTAAACAACATGTGAAACTAATTCATCACCTAAAAAGGTATAGTATGTTCCCAACCTCACCATAGATACTCTCACAATGAATCTTATAAAATATAATATAATATAATAAGGAATATCATTGTCACCTTGCTACCACATTCCCAAAAATTTGTTGCTTTTACGCAATGTCACACATCAAGAGAATCTTTCCAAAAAAGGCTAAGTTGAATACACATGGGGGAAGCATCACAACATGCACCATGTCCAACTCATCACCACATCCACATAAGAAAAAGTAACCAGATAGTTTTTGGGATCCACCACATCATGCATAATGTGTATTATACAGTGTGTATTATAACTCCAGCAATTAAAACCCATACACCGAGTAAGGATCCACAATCCATCACAACTCATACATGTTATACCTATAATAGCACTTTGGAAACTATATCTAGAATATATGTGTTTGAAATAACCACAATACATTACATCCTTCTATAAACATAAATGGGGAAGACTAACCATTTTGAATACCAAATCAAGTAATTACCATGAGAATAGAGAGGGCCCCAATGGGGTAGCCAATCATCAATCCTCCCACCAGGATGTTGGGGAAAACACTCCCACAAGACTTAGAATCTCTAGGGTGTCAATTTCTCTAAATGATAGCATGGAGTAATGTACGTAAACAAAAAAAATAACATTATATAATATAGTTCACAAATACACTATTGTAAGGACCTAGTGTTATACTCAAATTAATATAATGTCTATTAGGATCCCAGCTACCAATACTAATACTACGTATCCTAAAAGCATAAAACCATTTAAAGAGATAAATTAAATTATAGTATCGCTTTTTATATGTTAATATTATTGTTAATTAATTCATTAACCATTAATTAATTGTTAACAATTTCAACATTATAATTCATTTGAATCTCATCAAAGATCCATGCCCTGAAGGCATTAGAAAACAAGACCCAAAACTTCTTATAATTTCATCTTCAACATTGAATCTGAGTAATTTCAAACCCCATGGATTAAATATTTATTCATTTATTTGACAACATTACCACATTACATATTTTGAGGTATTCTTTAAAAATATTCTATGCTACCAATCACAAGGGGATCAACACAGTGAGTAGATGTACTACCTGTCGAGTCTTTGCACATATCATAGGAACGTAGACCCATCCAACCATTATAAGTTAAACAAAACAAGAATGTAGAAAAGTACATTCATCTTTTCCTCCCTTGAAAGGAGAGTATGTAAAAAATATACCTCAAGTAGTGGCGAAACAAATGTAGATAAAAAAGCAACATATTCAACAAGAATCCAACTTTTGTAGCAATATGTAATCCAATTTTCAACCCATTCCATTTTCTTCACTATCCTCCCCAACACTCACATGCATTAACGAATGCATATCTCCATTCCAGGTGTTACATCCAACCACGAGAACTGATATTATGTACCCCCATACCACAATATCCCTCTAGGAACAAAACATCTATGATCACATCACATTCGTTCCCCCCTACCCCCACAACCACAATAGCCCCCAAGAATATCCATATCATATGAAGCATTAAAAAAACATAGAAACGGAGATATGGGCTCTAAAAAAATGCCTTTATCCTTCACACACAACAAACGATCATGGATCCAAATCATATGGCACTTGTCCTCTAAAAGAAAGAAAGAAACTCATGTCCTATAAAGGCACTATATTTTATCACACAACTAGTTCTTATTCCATATTTAATTAACCAATTCATTATTCAAATGTTCCAAATACAAGAAACCTATGAAAAAAGAAATCACAAACTATCAGAAATTAATTATACCATTAATTTAGTATGCCTTTAATTATTTTATCAACAAGAATATATATGGTTCACGTTCATTAATATATACAATTAATCATGCATATCTGCACCAATTTGGTAATAACTAAATTTCAATAAAAACAGTCAGATTCATTTACACGCCTCTTAGAATATTTTATCCAATTATTATACTATTAATTTTATCTTTGCTTTCTTTACAATTTTGCATCAAGAAAAACATGTTAAACTAATCAAGGCATATATATCACACTATCTTGAAAATTAAGAGGCAAACCATTATAGTGGTATAAAGCAACAACATTGCTACATGATCAATACCAATTATTTAATCCAATTAAAATAATTCTTAGGTTAATTTAATTATGGTCTAATGGGATTAAACATGATAACACTATGATTTTTCATTATTAAATAGAGAAAAAATGAATCCTCTAACTCAAATGCTCATCAACGCTCTTCGCAGAAGAACAGATCAACACAATTGATCTCGATGACCTCTCCTGCAACAACTACATTCAACTGAGGACACAACGACACAACCACACCAACAAACAACCATAGAAACTTTATTAAGGACATGAAGATCATGTTACACCACATGGAATAGATAATCAAGAGGAAAAATGACTAGATAAACCACATGGAAATGAATGAAAATTACACCTTGGATAATACCTAGTCACCACAGATCAAGGTTGGAATATCGAGATCGATATGTGTAAAATGGATCATCAAAATGTTGAATAGATGGTTTTTGGGTTTCTTGGAGTTGAGAGAGGGAAACTTCTACCTTAGGTTTTTACAACCTGAATGGATGAACTGTTTTAAAACATTACTAAATCATGGGATTACAAAACATGTAATCCCATTTTACATCGTTTAACCCTCGAGGTCCATATCTTTCAAAAAAGCATCACTTATTAATTTTTTTTATTTTTCAATCCCCAAAATATGAAACAATTTGAATCGCACTTTCACACCATTAATTTTCTCTGCCCCCAGTATTTAGCACCAAAACTCCGTCAGACATCCTTCGCACCTCCTATGAGATCTAAAAGACTTATAAAAATGAAAAGGGTTGATCCACATGGATATGGGCCTTTACAAAAACACTTATTTATACGTTTTTATGATTTTCTAAAATAAAATTTTCTACAAAAAAATTTCATGTTTTAAAAAGTGTTTTACAAAGAAGAGATGATATTTTTCTGAAGAATATATTTTTTAAATATCACCCCAAATTATTATCCATTTAATAAAAAATATATTTGTGTTACTCATTATATTATAGGGAAATTATATAATGTTTCAATTAATATTGTTTCTATGAATGGTTTATGTTTTTATGGAATGATGTTTTAGACACCCGTATAACATCTATATGTTATATACTTTTGAAACCCACCTCATTCATGGGTTGTGATTTGATGAAATTATTATATGACCTATGTTTTTCCCATAGTTAATGGAATGATTAAATGTTAATGATACCCATTTCATGTGACACCCCAAGATTCCATGGTATGCTTCTCTTTGAATAATACAATAACTTTCATTGTAGGAAAGGTCAAGTTCTAACACACCTCAACCAATCAAACTAGAAGTTATTAATAGTAATACATGATTTTTGAAATATTAAAAATTTTATTTTTTTAAAATGAAGATCATTATTGGATTCATAATTTCAAAATTAAGTTAGGGTGATTTTTTAGTATTTTTCCGGAAACATTAAATTTTTAATGAATAGTGAAAAACACTGTGTTATTGTTTAAAACCGAATTTTTATTTAAATAATTAGTTATTTTATTTAAATTTAACTTATGTAAAAATATATATAATACCTATATATGTTCAATGTAATAAATTGGTGTCATTGTATATTAATATTAGATATATAAAATTGTATTGAACTTTTTACCATCTTTTACCAACCTTTTAGGCGCATTTGTAAATTTGTATAAAACATAATTTTCCTGCTTCTGTGAACTAAATTTTAAAATTTTTTGAGAGTAATAGTTTTCATCAGTATGTAAAATATTTTACAATGATATAAAAATAATTTTTTGTTTATATTATCTTTTGACTTTTATTTTGCACGTTTAAAATTAAATATGGTAATTAATGGTAAAAAATTATATTATAATTACCCAAACAGATGTCCTAATTCCATTGGATAGATGTATTTAGAACAAAATAAAACATATGAATCAAATATGATCCTTTTTTCAACTTGGATTAAATTATGAAATTGATTATTATTTTGTTAAACGAATAGTTAAAAGTGTTAAATTCAATGTTTCATAAATAAAAATTTTTAATATAGAGTTATAAAAAAGATAAATTCGACTATAAATATTAATTTGAAAGAAAATATTATTTCATACATAATAGTATTTTATTACAAAAATTAGACATTTTATAATTAAATTTATTTATGACATAATGAAAATGCGGTAATTAACTTATTAATGAATGATTAAAATAATTGAAACTATAAATATACAAATAAATGTAAATTGAGACTTATGATGAATTATTTAAATTTTCTAGATTAATAAGACATGTTAGGCTTGATTAAATTTTTTTTGACGTGATAATGTTTTTACTACATTCACAAAATAAATAACAAATAATATCATAATTGATATAAATGAGTTTATAAAACAAATAATATATTATTAAATGATAAAATATTCCAAAAAAATATAAGGATAGGCCATAGGACATAAATAAAGATATATATATAGATAATTAACCACTTGGGGTTCACTAGACTTATTATAGTATGTTTATTAACAATTTATTATAATAATAAAATAATACATGGTAAAACATAAACTATTTAACAAAGAGGTACATCAAAAAGATATGTTTAGAATGGTGACCAAATCATGTATAAAACCTATTGGTTGAATGGTTATAGAACTATCCCCAAATTATCCTTGATATAAATTCTTTTTGATCAATTCTATACCAAAATTTATTGTATAATAAATAAATATTTCAAGCTATTCCTAATGTGACCCTCACCTCTATTATAAATGGGTAATTCCTCTTTTATTAATATCACACCTCCAAATCCATTTGGATAGGCCAAACCCTGCTCAAATATCCTCCAAACTACCAAAAAAATGACCTAGTGGCCTTTCACTGATCTAAAATCCAACCTATGGAGCCCTTTTGATCAACTCAATATGAAACACTCGATGAAGATTTAATAATTGCACCACCTCTTTCAAAGTTATTTTCTTCTTATACTTACTATTTCTTTATTGTTTCCAAACCAAAACAATAAATCGAGTTACATATAAATATTGTCATGTTATTATTAATATGTTACAACCATATTTATTATTATATCCATCCTGTGAATGACCAGTCACCATACATGTGTACGTACGACGTACCGTCTCCATGTCAAGGTGTAGTTTGTTATTCAAACAATTAATTCATTGGATGGGATTAATAATGAGTACAAATGATGTAAATAATTAATATAACATGTTAATTATTATATATATATGATATACTATGCAATTAAATGCAATTTCTCCATCAATATAATGATATTGTCATTCATGTATACGTTCAGATTACTGTCTCCAAGAAAATGATGAAATTCACTTCTAATCGTAACCATTTATGAATAATTTTCATTTTATGATTAAAAATAATATTTATGAACTTAATATCATTCTGGTTATTAATAAAAAAGAATCCTATCCAAAAAAACATCACTTAGGTAACAGAATATATAAAGGAAAATGAATTAGTTAAAACCCAAAACAATGATACTACTAAAATATTATTAAAAAATCAATATTAGAACATCATATATGATATCCTATTTATATATTTCTTACTTTTATAATTAAATAATAATGATTAAACTATTATATAAGATGTTAATTTAGCCCAAACAAATCTAAAGAACAAGGTAAGTGTTAATTATACAATATCTTCATTATCCTAGGTTGTTTATAAATGAGTATCTACTGAGACCTCTTTATCATCCACATCCATGTTTGTTAAAAATGTATCCCAAAATATTTTTAAATTTTTATATAATATGGGTTAAAGTACATTATACCCTTGTTTTAAATTTTATATGATTTTTATAATGTAATCTTTCCAGTGTTTCTAAACAATGTCCTTTGTGACATTATCGACAAAATTAAGGAATGAATGTTATTTTAACTTATACGGATAGTTCAGCTATTTTCTGCCATTATAACAACTTTGAAGCATCCCTTATAGGGATTTGACCAAGATGTTGTAATACTTTTAGGGTATTACCAAGATGATGTAATTATTATATAAAATGCATGGCCATGAAACATGCACACATATATTATATAATGATGATATTTATAGGGATCAACCTAATACAATTCTTTAATGATTATAGAGATTTGACCCATATGATGTAACACATTTAGGCCTTTGACCCATATTATTGTAATAATTCCATGTTTATGGTTATAGTTTGCATGATTTTGGGACATGCTTAGAGACATTTCAATAATACACCAAAGTATATTATTTTACCATGATTATATGGTAGTGGTCGGAATGATTGCGATATAATTTCAAAGATTTTTTGACATGCAGTTAAAGTATGTGTCTTTCTTATTTTATTAACTTATAAATAAAATAACACTCCTAAATATCGATTTCATTCATACAAATCATATATGTCTCGTTTTTTAGAAACTATGTTGTCTACCTACTACGTTATTATAAAACTAAATTCAATTATACATTTGGTACATGAGTAGATAATTTGTATATAGGTTTGTAAAATGTAAAAAGGCTTCTGTATTTATTGTTTTCATGCTCTATGGGTTGATGTTTTGAGGCGGGACCGACATGGTGTTCGAAATTGGGGAATAAATAGTCTTGTTTGAGTATACAATTTGTTTTTATTTTATTACTTCTATCATAAGATTTAGTAACATTACATAATTCCATTACATTATTATATTATTATTTATTGTAATATTTAGTTTTATTTTCATATAGCTATCCTCTATGTATATACTCAATTTTTTTCATTTTTATGGAATATTTATACTTCAATGAAAAATTATACAATGTTTATTGCCTCCCCACTATAAATTTCACACCCCTGCTTCTAGTCTGAATCATCTACCATACGGGGAGGCACACATAAGGTCTCATAACCAACCCATATTTCCCTGTGAGAGAGTTATTGGTTGAGATATATTACAATTTGGTATCATAGGAGAATGATATATTTTATTTTTCATTACCTTTTGGGGAAAGTTAGAGAGGATACTAGGATGTTTCAGGACATGGAAATGAGTATGTGGATGGGAGTATATGAAAATTGTATGGGGAAAATCAGTGTTACTAGGAATGAGATTGTATTTTATGTCCTTATCATGTTAAATTTTATGTTATTTCAGCTACAGTGAATCACAAGTTGTGTGAGGTTATTGATTTATAGTGTTATTGGTTCTTTATATTTTTACTCATGGCCCAATATGGGGCAATATGTTATCCATGCATCATGATAGTAATATAGAAATATAATGACATGAATTCTTCATGATAAGGAAATATTTATTTTCATTTCATATATACATTCCTATTGAATCGTGAAATGTGATATTCAATATAACATAAAAATAAAATAAATGATCAATCATGTCATTCTAAAACACATGTATTTCAGGTTTAGAGAGAAAGTTAGTCAATGGTTATTTATTGTATTCACCAGAAGAGTTTGACCTTGTTTAAAGTTAGTAGTCTAAGGTGTATGTTTATCTTGTAGAGAAAATGTCTCCTTATCATATTTGACTTGAGCATTAGGAGAGCTTAAATTAGAACACTCATATAACAAACTAATCTATGGATTCATATAGTTCTAGAGGATCGTATAGATGTTCATCTTTGTGACAGCTTCCTATGGGTCATGTAATCCATGAAAAAGGAGACCGTTCATACCATGACTTCGATATCTGACCTGAAAAAAGACATTCAATTGTAGAACCTACCTATGATTATATGTGAAGGATGACCTTGGGTATATGATTTCAAGATCATGTTAGTCCAGATAATAATTAAGCATCTTGAGGCACCAAAATATAGGAGGTTAGAGTTTGTTGCATACGTGCGTCATGGTATTGCCAAGAATTGGTGGGATATTCCTGAGGAAGATGGGTAACATGATGGGACATCATTTAATTATTTTGAAACATTGATCCTAAGAAATTTCATTCTTGACACGATTATGGATGAAAAATACCATGAGTTCATGAATCTGATGATGGAGGGAATGTCAGTGCTGGACTATGTTAGATGTTTCATCGACCAACAATGCTTTGCAACATTTTGGGGGGGTTTATGAGATCTCCAGGGTGAGAATTTTTCAGGAGGGTATTCACTACGAGATCAGGTCTTAAGTTATAATTTTTTATTTAAACAATTCTAATGATGTGGTGAACTAACCACTCATTATGGAAGTTAATACGTGAGAGGCCCCAATCAATGATCATGCTATTTTAGTAAGAGAACTTGAATATCTCATTATGGTTGAAAGAAGAACTTATATGAAAGCTTTCTCCAAGGTAGTAGTGGGAAGAGTTGTCAGGTTAGTGGATAGACATCTCATGTTCATATTCCATTGTAGTGCTGTTATGGTGAAATGTTTGACCAGAAGTGTTGTAAGTGTCATTACTCCATAGTCTAAAATTGTATATGTGGAAAACTAGGTCTTCATCAGAGGTTTTGTGAAATAATTAAATAGTATACCAATGTCAGGGGATTAGGATATGAACCTAAATCTGGAAATGGCTCAACTACACCTCGTTAGGCTAGTATCTAGAGATCCACTTATTTTTCAGGATGATGATAGAGATGAAGTACCCCAATGCAGGAGCAGTAGTACCAAGAATGAAAAATATCTTAGGGTTGTCATAATTGAGCCTAATGTTGGGGGACAAGTTAGCTGCACATTATACAGTCTACTATGGCTATAGCGAATACAATGTCGTCTACCTTCAGAGATGCTATTATTTTTTCAGTTATGTTAGATCATGCTTTTTTATATAGGATCATCACAATCCTTTTTATGAAATATTTTTTAAAATGGTTTTAAATTTTTTGTACAGAGTATGGAAGTTTATTTTACTGTCGACACACAATTAGTAGTGCGATCATAGAATATTAAACATTTAAAGGTGTGTTTCTAGAGATTGGTAATTAATATTTATTATTGTAATGGTATATTATATAAATTATAGGATTCAACTTGATTCTTGGTATGTATTGGTTACTTATATACCAGTTCCATATCGACTATTAATAGACGATAGTTACATTTATATCTATAGAAGAAAGATATTATTCTCACCATAGTGAGTGATATCGTCAGCTTAGTCATGTAGGGCCAATTCAGTGGTGATTAAATTATCTCCTAGATCTTAGATTCATCCATTATTTAGATTTTTGTGGAATGAAATCATATTTTTTTATCATTGTTTTAGATTTTTAGGATTATTTCTTAATGTGTTCTATGGCTTACCTCCCAAAAAATAGATTGACTTCATGATTGAGTTTCTACCAATAGTAAAGGAAATTCATATCATGGTTTATATATTGAAACTAGTAGACCATAAAGGGTTGATATATTATTAACAATATCTATAATCTAAAGGATTCACACATCCCAATACATCTCCTTTGGGTTATGCAGTTATCATTTTCAATATGGTTGGTGGTTCATTGTGCTTATGTATAGATTATGAGAGGTTAATCAATATGATGGTAAAGAAATGATAACCTATTATGTTTATTAATGATATTTTCAATTAGTTTAGGGGTGATAATATCTGATCTATGTTATATTTGAGTTCAGGTTACCATTTTTTAAGGTTGAGACCATCAGACATACCTTGAAATTCATTTAGGAGCTGGTGTGCCTTGTATAAATTTGTGGTGATGTCGTTTGGGATGAACAATGCATTTAATATGTTCATGGTCGTTATTAATAGGATCTTTCATCCTTTTGTAGATCAGTTTTTAATTGTTTTTTAACATCTTCATGTACTCCCAGTCAGTATAAGATCATGCCAAACATCTTGACATCGTATGGAGTTTATTGAAACACAATCATCTCTATTCCAAAGTTACCAAATTCAGTTTTTGGATTAATAATGTGTACTTTGTTAGCCATGTCATCTTATAGGAAGTAGTGTTAGTGGAATAAGAAAAAATTACAACCATGGTATCTTAAAAAACCCAATAAATTGTTCTATTTTTAGTTATTTAAATGTTTAGATTGTTGTTATCATCACTATATCAATGAATTATACAATTTGGAATAACTGATGTCTAGGATGAATAAGATAGGTGTGATGTTTGTTTGGTATGATGATTTTGAGAGATATTTTTCATGAGCTAAATGGATGTTGACCTCAACATATATACTCACTTTACCTATTCCAAGTAAATCAGGTATTGTGCATTGTGATACGTCTGGAGTTGGAATTGGAGTAGTTATAATGTAGGATGATCATGTGGTTTCTTATGGCTCCATGAAGCTAATATCACTTGAGAGGAATTACCCTACTGAATATATGGAGTTATAATTGTTGTTAAATTCATTAAGATGTTGGAGAAATGATGAAGACTGAGGTGGAGTCTTGTGATGAGTGGTGAGAAATTTCCCTCTTTAAAAACCTGTATTTAGATGTCGAGGAGTGTCGGGGTTGAGTATCTATTTCTTAGACATATATTATTCCTATTAATTTTTACTGGATCAAGAAAAAATAGTTATCTAATTTATAGGAATCAGTTCTAAGATATAGATTAAATGATAGGGAGACACTATCAGGATAGTCACCTGGAAGTGGGAATTCATATCTTTTATGTGGCGGAGTATGGATTCATCTGGGATCATGTGAGGAGCTGATAAGGGTGTTTCATAATTATATATGGGTGGGGCATATTGTTTTGAAAAATAATCATCATGATCTATGTAGATATTACTAATAGTAAGGAATGAAGAAATAGGTAGTATAATTCAGGGATAGATACTTCACATGTCAGCAAGTGAAAGTGGAGCATTGGAGGGCATCATTCCTTTTTCTTCCTTTACCCGTTATAGAGTGGAAATAGAATGACGTCACTATGGATTTATGACATGATTTCCCAAGAAACCCCATAAGTATGAAATTTTATGTGTGATTATTGATTTATTGATAAATGTATCCCACTTTTTACCTATTATGTAGACATTAACAGTTTTTTATATAGTTAGTCTTTACATGATCATGGTGGTTCAATTTCCTGGTGTTCTAAGGTGTATCATTTCAAATAGATATCCTTAATTCAAATTTTATTTTTTGTAGGGTCTTTATACATATCTAAGATCATAGGTTATTTTCTTCATAATCAATCATCCACTGAATAATGGTCAATCTATGTGAACTATGCAAATTTTCATTGAAATGTTATGAGCCTTTGTTTTCTATTTTTTGGTTCATATAAGGAACTTGTGGTGCTTTTTTTTAAAATAGATTCCATGAATAGATCCAAATGAAACAATTCATGGATTTTTATGGATGTTCATGTTGATCAAATAATTTCTTGTTGGAGGAAGGTGAGTGAGAACTACTTGATCCTAGTATAGTGAAAAAGTAATTTGAGAATGTTTAGTTGTTGAGATATTGGATGGTGACCATGAAGAGTAAGAATATGTTTTATGCTAAACATCATAGATGAACTATTGAATTCATGGTTGGACATCAGGTTTTTATTTGGGTTTCACCATTATTGGAGAAAGACTGTATCAGGAAACATGAAAATCCAATTCCCAGGTTGTCAGGCGATTTGATATAGTGGTAAGGGTTATTCCAGTGGACTACCATTTAGCTCTTCCCTATTGAGATATTGCAATGAATTATTTATATAATGTGTATAATCTTTGTAGATATCATACAAAACCTTCCAAGATGATATATGTAGTATACATTAATCATTGTGATGATTATTCCATTAAGGATAATCTGATATGGGTTGTAGATCATTGTTGACACTCCTTTTAATCACATTGTCTAAAATAATGGAAAGGGAAATGACTTTGCACAAATTGTTTCATCCTTTGAAGAAAACATAAAAAATCGACAAAGGGATGAAAATGGAGTCAAAGGACCTTGCACCGTGCAAGTTCCCTTACTGTCGTGGAAGTACACTTGTGCACCGCCTAATTGTCGTACAAGTGACATGCACGACCTCTTTGAAAACCTCATGGGGTCTTCTCTAGCCTATAAATACCCAAGGTTCCCCCTCCCCATTTGAGAGGAATTATTTCCAGAATTCAGATACAGAACTCCGAACGCCCAAGTCTCTTTTTCAAGTCTTCTGAACACTTCTAAGTTAATTCTTTACCTAGAATGGAAGGTCTAAACAAGAGGAATAAGGTCTAAGTGTTCGAAATCAGTAACACTTACGCGCCTAAATGTTTTTCCCTTAAGAGAAATGAACAGACATGTGCTCCTCTTTACCTATTCATTGAAACTTGCACACCACTCTTCTGGAAGTACCTCAGGATGATTCAAAGGCTTTGGTCATGAATCGCCCATGTATTACTCAACAGGTCAAGGATCGTGCAAGTACCCATGTGTCATGTAGGTATACCTGTGCGGAAAATACTTGCGCACCAACGCAGTACATAAGTTCCTACAGGACATGCGCGCCCTTCATTTTTTTGGGTGCCCATCCTACCCATTTAACCCCTCTTATGCCATTCCACCTCTCCTATTCAAGATTTAGTCTTCAGGACACTCTTCAAAGCCATTTATAGAATGTTTTCATGATTGACTTATTTATCTGAAAGGTGTTCCGTGGAATGTCTCTCAAAACACAGTGATTTTCACATCTCTATGTCACTAAATATAGAGAGTTCATTCATTCAACCACATCCTTTAAGATGAGAGAATCCTTAACTTGGTCCTCCTTTTCAGGAGTAATCCCCAGTCCAAATCCTCATTAATTTGAGCATCTTCCTTAGGAGTAATCTCCAAGTCCTCTTTAATTTGGGGCTCCTTCTCAGGAATAAGCCCCAGTTATAATTCCACAAATTTATGAATCATCCTCAAAAGTAAGCACCAAACATTAATTCCCATAACCTGGGTTTCCTTTTCAGGAGTAAGCCCCAGTCTCAAATATGGGCATCCTCTTTACGAGTAAGCCTCAAGTGCCTTAATTTTCAAATCCCTTTAATCTGGGCCTCCTCCTTTGGAATAAGACCCAGTTTTAATTTCTCTTAACCAGTCATACTTCATTTTGATTTGGGCTTCCTTATCAGGAGTAAAACCCAATCATAAGTCCCCTCCTAACATGGGAATCTTCATTAGGTGAAAGTCCCAATATTAGAGTATCCAAATTTCCAGGAAGCATATATACATTGATGGACCCTGTTCATGGATTTCTTCCCTGAATTAAATCTTAATACTAATCTATTTGGGAAGTCATATATACAGAAGCCCCAAATCATTGCCTATTTCGTGGAACAATTGTATGGTTTCACCAATGCCTCTTGTTTCTCACACCAAGCATGACACACTTGATCTTAGAGTGTAAAAGTAATCAGGAAATCTTTTTTTGAGGAATCAATTATGCATAAACATAATTCTCACATACTCAAACTACGTGGGTTCTGATTCCTTTTCCAAAAAAAGGATATATAGGTATCCCATTAGTGGGTACGATCCCAACACTAAAATAATTATTTTCCTCTTGAATGAAAATAAACATCAAGTGCCCCACTGAGTGGATTTAAAACTAGTATGGTCATCATAATGACCAAGAGACATTTATTTATTTAGGCATACCATCAACTAAGAATCTCTAACAAATACAGATGATTCCCTATCGATGAAGAACCTCAAATTCATATAAAAGATTCTCTAAATTTCCTTTATATTGAATCATTGATTGTCAGATCTAAAGGAAAACTCATTTTATACTTGGTAATGTAATAAGGATTCACGAACATAATTTAAATCTATACAGAGTGTCCCAGAGTAGACAATAATTCCGCTAAAAAGGTGTGATGAGTCCATCCTCCCATTATCTCGACCAATGCAAATCCCTAAGCCAATCGGTCCACAACTAATGAGTGTCTACCTTTGGAAAGTATGTCCAAATGGATACGGAATCATTGGATTTTTTTGGTTCTACGATCAAACCCGTTAGAAACTGATTGGAATGTTTGAAACTTCAATCAACAATGTCATCCCCAATTCCATAGGATACAAAAAATTGTGAAACCAATGTGAATATTTAACCAAGTTAAAATGAAGCTTTGCATATTTGTTAGGCCCCTATTTAAAACTCAATTATAGGTCCAACTAAACAATCAATAACATATGTGCTCATCCCAAAGATGTAGCAGCCTAGCTTATCTTGATTATGTTTGTTATATCAAACATGCACTCTTTTCCATGATCTTATGCATTTCTAGAATGGCTTATCTCAAGTTTACACCCGCAAATACGGCTACTATGAAATCTTCTACTGGAAATGCCACCACTGCTACTCCTGCTGGATCGTCGTCTGCTCTGAGGATGACATCACCTAGTCATCTTCTTCAATGCGGGGTATCAAATGTGCTGGTTAAGGAGAACCATCAAAACGGTACTATTCCAACTCTGGACGCTTCTCGACAAGCCCTCCAATTTAATAATTCAACTTGGTTGTCCGGGAAGCGACAACCAGCGATCAAGAAGCGAGAGGTGATAACCACCGTCTCCAACTGTTTCAGGTCGTTATCTTCAGAACACAATCACCATTCACTCCCATATTCTGAGGAGGTGAATGAGAATGTCCCTCAGGGCCTTAATTCAAGGAGATATGAGTCCTTCCCGAGGATTCCCATCCCTAATCGCTGCCAGACTCATGTGATTGTGCACCTCAATATGAGGACGGTATCATCTCAAGTCATTTGGCTCAGGTTCCTCGAACCCGAGCAAGAAAAACAAATCGACAGAGGTGATATACGATCAATAGTGAGCAGTTTCTCATCTCTGAAATCTTTGGAGAAGTCCACCAACCTAACTTGGTGGAAAACAATGACTTGTCACACAAACCTGTTCTTTTTAATTCTGCTATCCAGCAGACTCATCTGGCAGCATCATGCCAATCCAGCAAGGAAATTCCAGCGGAGTACTATAGACAGGAACAAACACCGGTTTATACATCATCATCTAGTCAACAGGATCGTCTGACTACATATGATGGTTCCCATCAACCACATCCGGCGAAGTGCAATCAGCATGCACATACACCTACTCGTATTGATCAATTCATCGAACAGTCTCCCTTGGTAGTACTCCGAGAAGTCAGTCAGAAATCTCCAGTGACAATCAGGAGTCATACTCTACCCTCTTCCCCCACACATGTGTACTGTCAGGATTCATTGACAGGAAAACGAGGACATGAATAGGTACACACACATACTCTATGCTCAGAATGGACGTATATCCTCATTCCGGCAGCTAAAGTCACCAATCATATTCTATAAATGGTGAAAGAGAAGAAGCAAATCCCTGATCATATTCTAGATGCCTTCCAGGATATTATAACATCTTCAGCAGCGTCTCAGGGAAAGACACGTAAATATATCCCTAGCAGTGGAGTGACAAATCAACAATTCACTCTGCAACAGACACACCCATCTGTTCTAACCCAAGACGGTTGTGGGACATATTCCCCCATATCATACAAGCAACCAACTGAGGCACATACACCTGATTTGAGTAGAGATCCTCAGCCTAAACTGGCCATCTCTCCTTATCAGTCACATACACGTTCTCATAGTAGCCACATTCATCAACAAGTGGGTTTTAAGGAGAGTAAGAAGGCGTCTAAGAGGAAGACCCACCCAGCACAGTCAAGAGATCAAGATCCAATCTATAACAAGGCATTGCTCGATGATGGAGTTCTTGAAGACCTCAGTCAATTATCTGTTGGAATCCAAGATTATAGTACCTCATTTCCCAATAGTGGGAACATTATTTCAGAATCTCTTCAACAGAAACTTCCTCATTAAGGATTTATTCGTGATAATTCTGTCAATCTTGAAGTTTCATCTTCAGATGAGAGCTACAATAACCCACTGTGTGGCCAGAAGACCAAGGATCAAGAGATATCATCTTCTGATGTAACCCACCATGGTGGTCCTCCCCATGATGATGAATTTTTCTACTAATGTCCTCTCTACAGTACTGATGCACATTGCCTGGAAAATTCTCTATTGGACAATGTAGTTTCGAGAAAGCCCTCTTATATTAAGGCACATGAAAATGAGAAACCAATAATGTCTGATGATTCATCGCTAGCAGGTGAAATCCTTTCTCAACAAGAAGATATCCCAGGGTGTAGGTCATTCTACAAACCACCGCTTAGTCATGCATCTTCTAGTTTGATCAGTTATTTCTCTACCAGTCTTGTTGAATCTGATGAAGCAACAAGTAAGCACCATCTCTGGTCTAATAAGGTAGAAGAATCTTCATTGAATGATAATGAGGAAGTACTGAACATGAGAAAACAACTGGCGAATGGTGAACTGCCAGTCATGTTTTGGCCTCTGGCTGGCTCACAGTATGACATTCCAGAAATGTTGACGGAAGATGGAATTCATGATATTTGTCTCACCATAGAGAAAACTCTTTGTCAGTTGAAAAAGAAATTATTATCATATGATGAATATGAAAATCATGTTAAGATAATAGAAGGGTTACAACGTCATATTGATTTTGAATCTCTCTCAGTCTCTCGATATCTGAAGGCTGAAAATCTGCAAAGATCCCTTCAACGTTCATTATTTGGCCCACTAAGAAGATTGTTCCAGTTAATTTCTAATTCCCCATCTATTATTCATGTCAGGTGATGGTGTGTTCATGGAGCACTACATTTCACTGTGCTCTCCAATCAGCAAAGCCTGCTGAAAATGGTTTCATGCAATGTTATTTCCCATGGCCGGGGAAAGTCAATGGGTTTTTTTGTAATCAAAAGCTTTCCCAGGAACAGGACTCAACTAGTTCTTCTCAAAATCAAGAATATAGATAAAAATTTGTTGAATTACTCATGCATCAAGAAAATGAAAATATTGAACAGGCCTCTCGTATGGAGAAATCACATCATCCGATGATAGAAGTGTTAGAAATCATCTAATGGTATTTTGAACCGGGTTATGAAAGTGGATGTCGATTGATGCATCCAGCTAATTTCTGGACTAAGGTCCACAAGATCAGGAGAGATTTTAAGAAAGTCTCAGACATAGCATGTCAAGAGCCACCCCATCTTGCCAGACTAGGGACTCTTTTAACTCAATCGTTGGAATCAAAAAATTGGATTTGACGAGTTGATCAAAGATAGCAGGAACAGCCCCAGTCCACAGGACTAGGGACTTTTTCAAATCATCAATCCCCTCCTTAGAGAAAGTCAGACTTTTATCGATTGGGGAAGAAGCCTAAAGAGGAATGAATAGCCAAATTATCAAGAGATTCTATCCAAATTACGGGTCACCAAGAAGTTCCCGAGGGATCAAATCAACAAAAGAGAATGGCTCATTAGGAACATGGAAAAATACAATATCACAGAAATTATGATAGAAGGGATGTGATGTGTTATGCATCAATTAATGTCATCAATGCCATTGTTGCTGATCCACCAGATGAAGCTCACTCAGAGGGATCAGATGAAGAGGTACCTACTCAAGAAGTTGTACGCACAGACACAAATGATGAAGATGCATGTACACGAAAACAAAAGATTACTCAGAACCTAGGTAATTCTTCAAGTAATCCACTTCCCCCCTCTCTAAAAAGGAGCCAATAAGGGGAAAGGAAAGAACCATGTTACATATCCTTCCTCTGGAGAAGGCTAATCACTCTCACTAGATCAAAGATTTGCACAACAGGAGGAAGAAATGAAGGAATTGAGAAGGTTGAATGTAGAACTACTTCAAATTAGTCTTTCTCCTAAGCATGCTGGATTTAGTCATCCAAGGGAATTTTTTGTGGCTACTGAGATGGATCAATGATATCCTCCTCTATCAATACACCCTAACATGTATAATCATATGGGTCATGTGCAATAACAATTGGCGGTACTACTATCTGTTGCAGTACCAGCCACTACATCTGTACCAGCTCTAGTCATTGCACCTGTTCAGGTCCAAGCTCAACCTGATTTATCACAAAATTTAATAACTACTATTGAGTCATTAGCAACATGGTTGGAAGCTATGGAGGTAAAGAGTTCTCAATTTCAACCATAAAATAAATCTTACCCTCAATGGGTACATTCAGTCCCACCCCCATCATGTTTTGGGAACCCTTTATTCCCTATTTTCAATGGATCAGGCGATCCTGAACAGCATTTGACGCATTACGTGTCTTGTTTTGATCCTATGATGGGAACTCTGGAATAGAAAGAAGCAGTGAAACCTAGATGCTTCGTGTGAACCTTTCAAGGACCAGATTTTTTCTAGAACACAATCATTCAATCCCAGTCAATTACCAGATGTGAGGATCTTCAAAAAATGTTGCCCAAGAAGACATTTTTTTGTCTTACAAACTGTATGAAAAGGGAGAATGAAAGGGTATCAGATTTCATTGCTCACTGGAAGGAATTAACTTATTACTTAAGCATAGCACTCCCTCAAGAAGAAATGTTTCCAAACTGTGTGGAAAATTTGCGTGACAATTTACGTATGACGTTGATCCCCATGAAATACATAATAGGGTTTTGAGACCTTACATCAATCGCTAAATTTATTGAATATTCTATTATAAAGTCTTAGGATAAGGCTTGTATAATTACATCAGTTTTAGGAAGGTGAATGGGTAAAGTAGAGACTGCTACAGTTATGCTTAAACTTGAACCTGTACCTGCTTCTACTTCAAAACCTTCATCTTCTCGTAGGGCTCCACCTCCAGAGTTCCAACAGCAAATGACGTTCTGTGAATATGATCAAAGAGATCCAAAACCAAAACAATTTCAGGATCTGAAGACTAATGTTTACTCTTTCCAAAATGAACAAGTTCCTTGTTATTTCATTTCAGATCTAGAAAATAATTTGGTTCAATTGCCAAGGCCTAATAGGCCAACCAATGAAGGAGATGAAGACCATAAAAATTATTTCCCATTTCATAAGATGTTCAGGAATCCCATCCAGGAGTATTTTTTTCTTAAAAGGCATCCTACAAAATATGGTTGAGTCGGGACAAGTCAAACTTAAAAGGTCTTCAGCTCAGGTAGCATGTATTACTACTATAGTTCCAGAGGAATAATGTGAGTGGCATGATGCCAAGAACAAAAATGCGAAAAAATATGATGATTGGATGGTCAGAAAAATGATCAACTGAACTCATGCCATTTTGCGAACACAATTGAAGAAACCAATTGTGCTTTCTGCCATGAATGTCGCAGCAAAACCCACTTCATAATAGGGAAAATCCTCAATGAAACGACATGATTCAAAGAAAGAAAAAGTATCTGTGGATGTTGAGTATGTGTCAAAGCCTAGGTTGTCTTTAACTATGGCAGAATTCATGCAATCCACTTCAAATTCATGGGCACTACCCCACCAAATGGCACAGCCTAAATAGGATAATAAGATAGAGTCTTTATCGGATGAGGAGTTTATTTTTGGTTCTATTAATATGATTCAATTAATAAATCCATATGTCTGTCACAGTTTAGATTTTGATGAGCCCGAATTCCTAGAATCAAAAAAAGGAATCAGAGGATGTTCCAGAGGCTCAGGATACAGGGGAAGACATGGATCTTTCAGAGGCCACTATTCCAATTCTATCCCTTCTAGAACTGTGTATACTGCAGAAATTCATGTTAGAGCCCTTCAACGATATCAACAAGAACAAGCATCTTCTTCCACACAAGTCAGACTCAGCCCTATCACAATTATTCTGGACGATCAGTTAAAGGTTCCATCTTCTTCCTCTCAGTAAGTAAATAGACATAATCTGTCTAATCGTCCAATGTCAGGAGTATTACCAACGCCTATCTCAGTACATGATGCATTAAATTCCAAAACATCAACTTCCAAGACACCTGCTAAACCACATATTCGTCTTTGGAAATGCACACCTTTGGATCAAAAGTATGATATATTGAAACACCTGGCCCATGTACCAGCCACGTTATCAATACTGGATTCCATGAATTTATCAAAGGATCTTCAGGAGGCACTCATTAAGGCTTTTTCAAGTTCTCAAGAGTTTGAGACTGAAATTGCTGCAGCTGAAGTCTACCTTGTGGAGAATAATCCTGCATAATGCCATGTACTAATATTTTTTACTAATGAAGATGAAGATGATGTCATTCATGGACATATTAGACCTTTGTACTTATCTGGAAAGGTCAATGGTGTAGAAGACTGAAGAGTTTTCATTGATAATGGTTCAAGAGTCAACCTCATGCCCATTTGTAGACTTCGTCGATTAGGCCTCATAGAATCTGATTTATCTCATTCCACTTTGATGTTACAAGGATATGATAAAAATGAACTAGAACTAGTGGGTGAGATTACACTCAGAACACAGTTTGGAGATCTTGTATCCAATTCAGATTTCATGGTTGTTGATCAAGATTCAGCCTTCAACATCTTGCTTGGTAGACCCTGGCTACATCTACTTGATGTTATCCATTCGTCATACCATCAATGTCTCAAATATTGTTTCGATGGTAAAATTGGGACATTGAATGGTGATAAATCCCCATTCGAGACATGTGAATCTCAATACATTGAGGAATAATTCTATCACATAATGGGAAAAGACAAATCCACAACAAGGGTGATTACAAAAGTTAATTCACCATATTGTTTGGCAAATATTCTAGTAAACCCATTTTCACATGTGAGTATAGATTATGTGTTTCCTATCAATTAAATTGACAGGATATACCAAAATCAAAATACACATATGGAAAGATCCATAATGTCAATTATGGCAATTGATCCACACAACAAGGGAGAAAGTGGTGATCCACCATGCAATGATGAAATCTCAAATGGAGATGTCTTCATTTCATCTAATGAAATCGAGCAAGTCTATACATCGCCAATCAGGTCATGGAATGTTATAGCTATGTCATAGGTAAATGATGATGTCGATTCTCAATCCATCGTCTCCTCTTTGTTACCCAAAGAAGACCCTTCATCATCAATCGGGTCAGAAATGGAAGCTTCTTCCTAATGATGTGAAAATATTGACATCTCTTTTGATCATGGATATTCTACTTCATCATCTACTATGAAAGTAGAAATAGAAAAACTAACAAATGTTGAAGAAGAAGAGGAATATCTCAGAGATGCTCGTCCAGCATTTAATGAGGGTATCTCTACCACCGTGGATGAACTCATAGAAATAAATCTGTGTACAAAAGAAGATCCATGCCCCACTTTAATCAGTGCGACTATGACTCTTGAAGAAAAAGAGATTTATATATCTTATTTAAAGAAAAATCAAGATATATTTTCTTGGAACTATACAGAGATGCCCGGTCTTGATCCTGATGTTGCTACTCATCATTTGGGTTTACCAGATGAACATTGAAGATTCAAACATGCCGCTAGAAGAACACACACATACTATGCTTCCAAAATTGAAGCTAAAGTGGATAAGTTCATCAATGCTTACTTAATCAGAGAAGTTCAATATCCCAAGTGGTTGGCTAATATTGTCCCAGTGAAAATGAAGAATTGGAAAATTAGAGTTTTCATTGATTTCAGAGATCTTAACCGCCATTGTCCTAAGGATGATTATACTGTTCCAATTACAAAACTCTTGATTGATGTGAAAGCTGGCTATGAAGAACTTTCCTTCGTGGATGGATATTATAGATATAATAAAATTTGAATGGTTCTAGAATATTAGGAATCTACATCCTTCAGATCCCCTCGGGGTGTGTTTTGCTATCAGGTAATGCCCTTTGGCTTAATGAATGCAGGTGCAACATATCAGCGTCCTATGCATCGTATCTTCAAACCCTTTCTGGGAATGTTTTTTGAATGTTATGTGGACGATTTGGTGGTCAAATCCTAACAACGTTATAATCACTTGGCTGATATGAATGTCATATTCCGTAAGCTTGGAAAACATAATTTGAAACTGAACCCCTTAAAATGTGCTTTTGGGGTTACCTTAGGAAAATTTCTAGTCTCTGTTTTACGCCATCGTGGTATTAATGTCGATCATGAGAAGACCAATTCAATCCTTAGTATGTCACCTCCTCGAAATTTTAATGAATTAAGAGTACTTCAAGGACACTTAGCCAATATTCGGCGTTTCATCACCAATTTGGTAGGCAAAAGCTTACCCTTCACCAAGATTATGAAGAAGAGAGTCACTTACCAGTGGACTGAAGAATGTCAAGATTCATTCGTTATTCTCAAGAAATACCTCGTGAGTCCACCGGTACTTATGCCTCCTGTTGAAGGAAGACCACTTATCCACTACGTGACAGCTCTAGAGCGATCATTGGGTGCCTTTATTTCCCAAAAGAATGATGTTGGGAATGAAAACAACCTCTACTATCTTAGTCGGACTATGCTTGAAGAAGAAACCCGATACTCAAATATTGAGAAGTGCTTCCTAGATTTAATCTTTTCTGTTCAAAAATTGAGTCACTACCTGCAACATCACGATTTCCAATTGGTTTCTCACAATAACCCGCTCAAATTCATCCTTATTCGTCCAATGCTTACAGGACGTCTGGAAAGGTGGGTAGTTATTTTGCCGCAGTTCGACATTCATTACGTGTCTCAAAAGGCAATCAAGTGCCAAGATCTGGCTGATTTCCTTGTTGAACACCCCTCAATGGAAGACACGTCTTCAGATATTGAACTCCCTGATGAAGATGTCTTTTTTATTCAAGAAAATATTCAAACATGGGAAATGTACTTTGATGGTTCTTCTAGAAGTCCAACAGAAAAAAAATGTAAAGTCTTAAGTTCAACATAGATTGCTTTGGAGTTCTCATCATTTCTCCAAAAAGGAAGTGTTACCTTATTCCTTCTCATTGTTGGGAGGTGGTACAAATAATGAAGTTGAATACCATGCTCTCATTGCAGAATTGGAGTTGGCACATCAGGCACAAGTGAATCACTTAAAGGTGAAAGGTGATTCAGACCTACTAATCAAACAAGTCAATGGGGATTATGACATCAGAAATGAAGAACCAATCCCTTTTTAGGATTACTCCAGAGAGTTAATGGCGGAATTCCTTTCGGAACTGACATTTTCTTATGTCCCCTGATCACAAAATTCCCATGCTGATGCACTGGAGAATATAGCCACAGCTTTGGAAGATCCAAATCGGGATGCGACAACCATCAATATTTCCCACCTTTGTACAATTTCACCTTATGTTCAAATCAGAAGAAGGAAAATCAATAAAATTAGTCCCATTCCTGAACCATATGGTCATGCTATAGGATGGATGACACCTATCATTGAATACCTTTAAAATGGAACCCTTACACTTGATAGAGAAGGAAAAGAACAAATTCGGTGATGTGTGGTCAACTTTACTCTTTATGATGGCCCATATCACCTAGAGAAAAATCTCTACAAGTGTGGTTTTGGTGGAGTTCTCTTCAGATGTATTTATGGTGAAGAGACAATGGCTTTCATGAAAGAAGTGCATGCATGAGTCTGTGGTGCCCACTAGTATGAACATAGACTTTCTGATCAGATTCGAAGGCTTGGATCCTTTTGACCTTCAACGATACAAGATTTTGTTGATTTCACAAAGAAGTGTCATTCATGCTAAGTCATGCCAACATCATTCATCAACCTCCAGAGTTTCTTCATACAACTAAATACTCATGGCCATTTTCTACATGGGGAATGGATGTGGTGGGACCTTACCCCTCAGCTATGGCTAAGAAGCTTATGTATATTCTTACTACTGCTGACTTCTTTTCCAAATGGGCATAGGCAATACCTCTCAAAGTAGTTAGTTCTAAAAGCATTGTTAGCTTCATCAAGTCTAACATCATTACTAGATTTTGTGTCCCTCATACCATATTGACGGTCAATGGCACCAACATCTATTCATCTGAGGTGAAGAAGTTGTATCAAGAATAAAAAATCAAATCCAATCATTCCTCTCGGTATCATGCAGCGGCCAATGGCCAGATAGAAGTCTTCAACAAGAATCTATCAAATATACTACAAAAGATGGTGGATAAATATAAGAAGTCACGGCTTGATAAACTCTTTCATGCTTTATGGGCTTATCGAACTACCAACCGTACTGAAACACGGTCTACTCCATATTCACTGGTATATGGAACAGAAGAAGTCTTTCCCATTGAAGTTCAATTAACTTCGCTCAGAGTATCCATTTGTGATCAATAATCTACAAATGAAAAATCTCAAAAGTGATAGAATGAATTGGAATGGTTATATGAGAAAAGATTGTGCAATCTACACCACTTGGAAGTCTATCAGAATCAAATAGCACGATCTTTCAACAAAAAATATCGTCTTCGTTCATCCGTTTAGGGTGAATTGGTATTAGTTCTCAGAACTCCAATGATACCAGGAAAGTATCCTCCCATGCTTGACCCAAAGTGGGAAGGACCTTATTTAATACATAGGAACTATTCCAATGGACCTTATTCTTTAATCTCAATGGATGGAGAACTCATCACTAATACAACCCATGCCATATTTTTAAAGAAGTATTTTGTATAAACACAAAATACACCATCGACGGTCCATGCATATTACCTTAAACTATTTGTATTACTTTCTTCCAACATGACATTAAACTGTGCCCCTTACGTCCAGCACGATGTGAAAATGCACCATCAACAGTCCATGCATATGAACTTAAACTATTTGTATTTCTTTCGTCCAACATGATTTTAAACTATGTCCCTTACGTCCAGCACGACGTTAAACTGCACCATCAACGGTCCATGAATATGACCTCAAACTATTTGTAACACTTTCATCCAATATGACATTCAACTGTGTCCCTTACATCCAACACTGCGTTAAACTTCACCATCAATGGTCCATGCATATGACCTTAAACTATTTGTATTACATTCTCCCAACCTGATGTTAAACTGTGTCCCTTACATCCATCACGACGTTAAACTGCACCATCAATAGTCCATGCATTTGACCTTAAACTATTTGTAATACTTTCATCCAAAATGACATTAAACTGTGTCCCTTACGTCTATCATGACGTTAAACTGCACCATCAACAGTCCATTAAAATGACATTAAACTATTTGTATTACATTCATCCAACATGACGTTAAGCTGTGTCCCTTACATCCAGCACGACATTAAACTGCACCATCAAGGTTCCATACATATGACCTTAAACTATTTTTATTACATCCGACCAACATTACGTTAAATCGTGTCCCTTACGTCCAACACATCATTAAACTACTCCATCAACGGTCCATGCATATGACCTTAATCTATTTTTATTACATTCGTCCAACATGATGTTAAAATGTGTCCCATACGTCCAGCATGATGTTAAACTGCACCATCAATAGTCCATGCATATGACCTTAAACTATTTGTATTACTTTTTTCCAACATGACACTAAACTGCGTCCCCTTCATCGTCCTATACGACGTTAAACTATACACCCACGGTCTATGCATATGACCTTAAACTATGTGCATGTCCCTTACATCCAGCATGACGTTAAACTGCATAAACAATGGTCCATGCATATGACCATAAAATATTGGCACTTTCGTCCCACATGATGCTAAAAAGTGAAAAAAGTCCCTAATACATCTAACATGACGTTAAACTATGTCCTCTTTTTTCCTTACCGGAAGACATTAAACTGCACAGTACTCTTTTTGTCCAACATGAATATACACTGTATTGTCCCCAAAATCCTAACTACATGACGCTAAACTATATAGAATGTCCTTTAATATGTCCTACATGATATTAAAATGTACTTTGTACTTGCTACATGACATTAAACTATGCAGCACCAATAGTCCTAACAACAGGCCCTTAAACTGCATAGACCCTTTATATTTTCTACATGAAATTTAACTGTGCATCGTTAAGGTTGTTATCACATCTTGTTTCTCACACAGAGTATGACTCACGTGATCATAGAGAAAAGTTCAACCACAACACCCACTTTTGGCCGCTAACCACACGTAAGTCCCAACAAACTTTTTTAGGTCGTTGTCCCAAATAACAACTTGATCACTAATTCATTCTTCAATCGAACTACGCGGACTTTGATCCTTTCCTTCCAGGTTGGATATGTAGGCAACCTTCGAAGGTTCAATCCCAAAACGAATATCTTCACATCGGTTCACCTCCATCTCATACGATGTTGATTCATGAAACCACCCCCAGAATCAATATCTTTACATTTGTTCACCTTTGTTCTTGCTACATGACGTTAAACTGTACATCACCTTTTCTCTTGTATGACAGTAAATTACAACATTCATTGATACCCTCACCCGAGAGGAAATCATTATTCACTTTGATTTCCAATAAGGATATATTTCAAAGACTATGTGCATACATGGTAATTACCAACCCTTCTTTCTTTGGTTAAACCATCATTGCACTGAAGTCTCCTTTCACCCATCACATGTACGAACCAAATTTGTATAGTGGGTATTTCTAGAACTACGTGTGCTTGATTCACATCCTTATGTGATACGTAGGAACGATCTCGTATCCCTCGAATCCACCCCCAAGTATTTTAGGCCTAAAACAAAATTCCACTTTCAGTTCTCGGGATGAAAAGCCCCCACGAAAACACGCACTGTGTATTTTTATAATGGTCCAAACTCTATGACCATGACCTAATATCTCTAATACTTTCGTCTCACACGACGTTAAACTGTAGTTTAATAACTATGTATGGATTCATTCCCATCCTTATGGGATACGTAGTGAAGACCAACATTTCAATCCAGGATCTGGCCATGACATGATTATGGTTATCATTGATCCGTGTATCTCTGCATACATTGGACAATACCCATATTTATGTGTCATAATTCTAATCTTGAATACTTCCAGATCATCATAACCCTTTTCTTTACTTCTGGTCACAAAATGCCCAATTTCTGAGAATTCTTTTTCCTGACCATGCAACACGTGGCCTTAGGAAGCCTTGAATAAACATTCTACATAAGAGAAGTGTCAGCCCAAAGATGCTATTATTTGACTATGCAGCCAATGCCCTTAGGCGGCCCTATATTATTCAACCCCTAACCGGTTTTTCAAATACTGGTAACTTAATTTTGGGAGGAAAACATCTTTTGTCGTTATTTGTCTTAATGACAATATGTAGGGATCCGCAAAAAAAAATAGCAATCCTTAATATATCTTCCCCATACTATTTTTCATTATCTGAAATCATTCAAGTCTATGGATTATATTTTCCTTCCCTACATTTGGGTCAGACCTTTGTAGGAGTAACAACCATCCAATTCATCGACAATCCTATTTGGAAATGTTTTCTCCATATTCAAGTACCTCTCTCCATACAATAAATTCTATGATTTGGAAAATTTGAATCTCCATAAATAGTCACTAGCTTTTGAGTAGTAGAAAAGTTAATTTCGAAGAGTTCTTTTGCGTGACTATGCAGCATGTTCCCTTAGGCAGCCTTACATAAGTAGTCTACATAAGGGACCTGTTAGACAAAAGATTATATTTATTTGACTATGTAGCCAATGACCTTATGTGGCCCTACATAATTCAACCCCCTAACTGGTTTGTTAAATAATGTTAAATTCATTCATGGGAACTACTTATTCTAATGGATTTTTAGCTCTTTTTCACATCATTCCTCAAATTCAAATTTTCTTAAGTCATCGTTTACATATTTTCCCTCATACTTGAATATAGTAATATTATTTCAGATAAATTTTCTAGGAATATAGTAAATTCTAATTCATTATATCAAAGCTATTTTGACCTTAAACATTATCCTTTTTATGTTTGACATGTATGAATGTAAACTACCAATAAGAGAATGCAAGTACAAATGATTGAACATGAAAGTGTTTTTCATTGATGCACAAGAGTTAGAAAGACATCCACAGATTAGAGTCTCTTCTCTTTTTCAAGAATTACAAAAGGATTTCAACATAACTCTTCATTTGATTTACGATATCTCACGAATCATCAGCAGCCACATGGAATTCATTCATTATACTGGATACAATAAGAGATGCAGTGATACCAGCTCTTCTTTGAACAATTGTAGAAGAATGTTCTTGAGTGCGGTTTGAGAAAATTTTTTACAGATCAAATAGTGGCTCTATTTCTGTCCAAGTGACTTGGAAGTTGGATACATGGATTTTAGAATGGATCATTGGAAGTAAAGAGCCATTTTGAGAGAGTAATCTTTTCAGATATTGATTTAATTTCATGATAGTCTTTTCTCTACCAATCGAAAGCGGAAAACATATCATCCCATGGGTTCTCCATTTTCATATCTGCAAAAAAATGGCATGGAGAATGAATTTGAATGTTCACACCATTGTTGTTGCTCTTAATGCACAACATAACCAATATAGAGGAGTTTCCATGCAGCTACATCTCAGGCCTATGATTCATTAGCTCAGGGAAGTGGACATGATATTTTATCAAGTACATGGCCAATTCTGGGAAATTTATTTCATAGATGGTATAATAGTCACGACCAATGATGTTTATCATATCATCAAGACGTTTTCTTTCCAATTCATCGGTCGTTCCGATTCTCTTGGGAGCCATTGAATCGGTACAAAAGATGAATAAATTAACCATTAAATGGGTTTATTTTTCATAAAATTTGTGAAGGAATTCGAGAAAAAAGGAAAAGGAATTAGGGAGGACAAGTGTAATCTTAGCGTGAAAGTATGGATGTGTCACGCAAGTGTTAAATGTGACACACATGTTTTTGGAATGCAAGTATAACAGCACACATCCAAATACCTTGACAGCAGCATGAGAGCAAAGAAACAGCGGAAACCGAGCAACTTTCACGGGGATGGTGACCTGCACATCGAGAGCTCGAATATCTGGAAATTAGTGCTATGCGCGAAAAATGATCGCATATTTATAGGGTAGGATACCCACCTGCGCGCCTACAACCAGTGCGCTCCATCCAGTGTGCTCTCGCCCTACGTGCCCCACACCTATGCGATGAGTGTTGCGTGGTGAACACTTGCATGCCTCTTTTCCTTTGGTTTTCTTCTTTTCCTCAGAGTCACATCGTTATTCTTTCGGGTCCAAATCTGAGGGGGGGACTTTTTTTGACACTTTTTTCATCACATTGTCTAAAATAATGTAAAGGGAAATGACTTAGTATAAATTGTTTCAGCCTTTGAAGAAAACATAAAAAATTGACAAAGGAATGAAAAAGGAGTCAAAGGACCTTGCACCGAGCATGTTCCCTTACTTCCACACAAGTACACTTGCGCGTCGCCTAATGGTTGTGCTTGTGACTTGTGTTCCCTCTTTGAAAACCACCTAGGGTCTTCTCTAGCCTATAAACACCGTAGGGGGCCCCCCATTTTAGTGGAATTTTTTGTTCATAATTCAGATACAGAGCTCTGAATTCCCAAGTCTCTTATTCAAGTCTTCCAAACACTTATAAGGTAATTTTTTACCTATAATGGAAGGTCTAAACACGAGGAATAAGGTCTAAGTGTTTGAAATAACTAGAATTTGCACGCATTAATGTTTTTACCTTAATGGAAATGAATGCACATGAGGGCCTCCTTACCAATTCATTGAAACTTGTGCGAAACTCTTCTTGAAGTACCTCGGGATGATTATAAAGGCTTTAGTCAAGAATAGTCCAAGTATTACTCTGCATGTCAAGGATTGCGCAAGTAACCATGTTTTGCGCAGGTATACCTGCGCAGCCAATACTTGCGCACCCACGCAATACCTGCGTGCCTGCCAGGACTTGCGCACCCTTATTTTTTTTTGGGTGCCCATCCTGCCCATTTAATCCCTCTTATGTCATTACACCTCTCTTATTCAAGATTCAGTCTTCAGGACACTCTTCAAAGCCATTTATGCCATGTTTTATTGATTGAATTCCTTATCTGAAAGGAGTTTCGTATAATATCTCTCAAAACGTAAGGATTTACACATCTTTATGTCACTAAAGTTAGAGAGTTCATTCATTCAATATCATTCTTTAAGATGAGAGAATCCTTAACATGGGCCTCCTTTTCATGGGTAATCCCCAATACAAATCCTCATTAATTTGGGAATATTCTATAGGAGTAAGCCCCAAGTCCTCTTTAATTTGGGCCTCCTTTTCCAGAATAATACCTAGTTATAATTCCCTATTTTTTGGCATCCTCCTCAGGAGTAAGCCCCAAATCATAATTCCCTTAATCTGGGTTTCCTTTCCATGAGTAAGCCCCAGTCTCAAATGTAGGAATCCTCATTAAGAGTAAGCCCCAAGTCCCTTAATTTTCAAATCCCTTTAACCTGGGACTCCTACTTAGGAATAATCCCTAGTCTTAATTTCTCTTAACCAGTAATAATTTTTTTTGATCTGGGCTTCCTTCTTAGGAGAAAAACCCAATCATAAGCCCCCTCCTAACTTGGGCATCATCCTCAGGAGTATGTACCAAGATTAGAGTATCCAAATCTCCATGAAGCATATATATCATTATGGACACTATTCATGGATTTCTACACTGAAGTAAATCTTAATCCACATTTATTTGGGTAGTGATACATACATAAGCCCCACATTATTGCATCTTTCATGGAACAATTGTCTGGTTTCACCAATACCTCTTGTTTCTCACACCGAGCCTGACTCACATGAGCTTAGAGTGTAAAATTAATCATGACATCTTTCCTTGAGCCATTAATTATGCATAAACATCATACTCTCTTACACGAACAATGTGGGTTCTAATTCCTCTTCCAATCAAAGGATACGTAGGTAGCCCATCAGCGGGTATGATCCCAACTCTGAAATAATCCATGTCCTTTTGAATGTCAATAAACATCAAGTGCCCCACTGAGTGTCTTTAATGTAAGAATGGTATAGAGTAAGAGGTTTCCAACCTCTGATACCAATTGTAGGATCGAAATATAATATGAGATGCTCAATATACAAGAGGGGGGTGAATTGTATACTTTAAAAATTCCTTTGGAACCTTTAAAGTTAGTTATAAATAACTAAAGTTTCCTTAAGAAAAGGAAAGGGCTAAGTTTAACAAAGTTAAACTAAGTAAATTCACAACACCTCTAACACCGAACTGAACTTGGAAAGTGATTCCAAAGGTAGGTTCCAGAAATATGATTCCGGAAATTGAAACTTAACAAAAGTTACAATATGAGATTCTACCTTAAAGCCTATAGAATCTAAATGAATCAGAGTAAGTAAGGAAGTATAAGAAAGTTATACTTTCCTTAAGATACAAAATGCAGCGGAATAAAAGAACAAGTAGTTAAACTACAAGTAACAAGATAATAGTCTTTTAACCCAAAGAGAAGGGTATCCAACAACCTTGGATAAAGGTCCCTTGATTTATACTTTCAAGCAAGTCTGTCTTACCCACACCAGGGTAAGCCCTCGATACGAAGATCGGAGTCTCTGTCTTGCTATCCCCGCAAGCCCTCAACTTCAAGGTAGTTGGTAACCTCTGTCTTTCTCAGCAAGAAAGCCCTCGATCTTTAAGGTAGTCGGCACCTCTGTCTTTCTTAGCAAGAAAGCCCTCGATCTTTAAGGTAGTTGGCACCTCTGTCTTCCTATCCCCGGAAGCCCTCGAATGTAATCACCAACATTCGGAGTCGCACGAAGCTTTGAGAGTTAATAAGAGACTCTCTCTCTAGAAATCACTTCAACAGCATGTATGCACAAAATCCAGATTGTTCATCCATCCGTTGTGCGATTTTTCAAATGAGCTCCTATTTATAGGTAAGGTCGGCTCCTTCTCCAACGGTCATATTTTCCTTAAAGTTCGGAGGGACCTGTACACGTGTCACTTAGACAACGGTTAGATTATAACAAAATGGACGACATCGTTTTATAACAAAGTAAGTGTAACAGAATGCACGACATCGTTTTAAATTCTAACATAAAGGTTCGGAATAGAAATTTCGGAGTGAAAGTTCGGAGTGAATAAATTTCAGAGTGTGTAAAACAACGATATTCAGATTCTGTTTAATAGGTGAATTCGGAATGAGAATTCGGAGTAGGAATTCGGAATGAGAATTTGTCATCAGAATTCGTAATGAGAATTCATCATCAGAATTCGTAATGAGAATTCGTCAACAGAATTCGTAATGGGAATTCAGAATGAGATTTCTTCATTAGAATTCGTAATGAGAATTCTTCTTCAGAATTCGTACTGAGAAATTCGGAATGGGATTTCTTCATTAGAATCCGTAATGAGAATTCTTCTTCAGAATTCGTAATGAGAATTCGGAATGGAATTTCTTCATTAGAATTCGTAAAGAGAATTCTTCATTGGAATTCGTAATGAGAATTCTTCTTCAGAATTCGTAATCCTGAATCTGGAATAGAACTTAGTCAGAACTCATATCCGGAATTCGGAATGAAACATCCTTATAGTTCTTGTTCAGAACCGAATCCTAAAACAGAATGCTTTTATATCAAAGTTTTAATGATTCCGAGAAAATGAATCCGAATCTCATACTTAAGAAAAATATGAATGAAAATATGATAAGGATAATTTTTCTTATAAAAGCGACTTTCCTTAAGAAAGCAATTTTCCTTATAAAAGCAATTTTCCTTAAGAAAGCAATTTTCCTTATAAAAGAAATTTTCCTTAAAGATAAGGTGTTTGTGATTTTCAAAACAAGCTGGAATGGAAAATTCATAAGGAAAACCTTATTGACTCAACAATCTCCCCCTTTTTGGAAAGCACAAACATCCTTACGAAAAAGCTATTCTAAGAAGAACGAAACACATTAAAGCTTATCTCCCTTGGTTTAAGGATATATATGAATACGACTAACTCCCCCTTAGGCTTTGAAACTCTAAGGATCGTATTCATATTTCTGGAGTGATATTTCATAAGAAGGTCTTCTTTAAGAAAAACTCCCCCTTAAACAAACTCTTATTAGAGTTCTATTTCCTTGGGTATTTTTCTTTCTCCCCCTTTGATAAACTCTTATTAGAGTTCCTCTTTTTTTTTAAGAATATTTTCCTTCTCCCCCTTTGTGATTTTCAAAAAGAATTGGAGGGAATGGAAAAAACTTAACAAATTACCTGAAACAAAATTAGTAATGACAACAAACACAATTCTCATTATATTTGAAATGTCAGCAACAAAAACAGATTACAACAAAAAGATCGGATTGGTCATTTCAGATCTTTCTCCTTCGACATGAGCCCCTTAAGAATAGTCTTGATCTTCTTGAGGTCCTTATGATCTTCTTCAGCTTGCTTTTCTAAGGCAACTATTCTTGCTGACTGAGCTTCAATTACTTCTTCCTGAGCCTTCAACATTTCTTCCCGGGCTTTCATCTTCTCTTCCTGAGTCTTCATCCTTTCTTCAAACTTGATCCGATAATCCCTTTCATATTTCCAACTTTGATTAACGGAGTTGAGCTTTCCATTCAGATCTCTCACTTCCTGAATCTGAAAGTTCTTTTCCTTTGTAAATTTCTCTTCGAACGATGCAGTCAGCTCTTTAATATTCTTATCCTCGGTTTCAAATGCATCCTTAACATTATCCTGAAACTCATCCAGCAACCTCATCTCTTCCATAGTTTTCTTAGACCAGCTTGTCATCCTCTTGAAAGATCTTTTGTGAGCTTCGTAACCAATAAAGAAATTTTTGAACTGGGCTTCAATCTCAACACACTTATCCATAACCATCGATACGAAGTCGGTTTTCTGATTCAGCGCATGTTGAAGCATCTGGCATCTAGAGTCTATACTTGAGAGGGTTGGAATGGTTCCCACCAACTTCTTCAAAGATTGGACCACAAAATCATGCCCCAACGAAGATGACTCCGAATATGAAATCTTGCTAGGAGAATTTTCTTCCTCTATAAGCTTCAACATCCTCTTCGAAGAACTACCAGCTTCCTTCCTTTCCTTCTTTTCTGAACTCGGGGTATCAGCAAGAATTCGTTTCCCCTTATCTTTTTCCGGAATAGAAACATGTTCCGGAGATTTCTTCTCGCTATCAGAGACTTGAACAATATAATCTTCCTCATCATCAACTTCTACATTTTCCTTCTGAGCAGCATCAAGTGAAAGATGTTCTTCTTCTGTCAGACAAGAAACTTCTTCTTCACCTTTCTCTTCTTCCAATTCAGGAGTAACAAGCTTTGAAGATTGAGCTTCAGATGTTCGGAGCGAGAGGTGTTCCGAAGGAGTTCCTTTGTATTCATCTACTTGTCTGAGGACATCTCATGTCTCACCACTTCCTTCAGCAGCTTCTTCAACTTCTTCTACTTGCTCTACTTCCTCAGTAGCAACAACCTCTTCTGGAGTAACAAGATTTATTCCTGGAGTCTCAGGTAGAGATTCCAGAGAAAAAATTCTCGGCACGGGAATGGTTGCTGAAACCATTTCGTTGAACTTTAACAATGCTTGCACAGCCTCGGCTTCTGACATTTTCTTCATTAGATTCTTCTCCTTTGCTTGCATCTCAAGCTCATCAGCGGCCTTCTCTTTTAGAGCTTTAGCCTCTGCAGGATTCAATCCGAACTGCGGATCCCCTTCTTTCCTTGATTCTTTATCAGCTCTCCACTTTGTTGAAACCTCATCAGTATAGGTTTTCTTCTTCTTAGACTTAGGAGGTGCGGAGTGGACTTCCTTAGACTTGGGTTCCTCATCTTCGACTACCACTTCTTTCAGCTTCCTCTTCCTTACCAGCTTAGATGATTCCGGATCATCTACTTTCGGAGTCACTTCTACTTGAGGAGGTAGATCAATAAACTTCCCTGACTCCTTGTCAAAAGCTATATTCATTCTCTTAAGATTGGCATCACTAAGCAGCATAATCTTGCACACCCTTGGTTTGGAACTACAAGCTACCTTGAAGGACTCAAGGCACCGAACTACGAGCTTTGACAATATTGCTGGGTACATCACAATCTGAGCTCTCAGATTCCCCTTCTTCAAATTCTCAATATTAAGAAGGACATGCTTCATCAAGTTAAACTTCCTTAGATTTATCAGAAAATCTAAGATATATATCTCACTTTTCTTCAAGCTGTCCTTATCTCCTTTTCTCGGTACAATAAGCCCTTTCACCCATAACTCCAGCATCCGGAAGTTTGTAGATAGGCTTGCTATTTTCGGAGCCTTGTCATCATCCAATCCGAGAATTTCTAAGGCCTTTTCCTTGTTGAAACTACCCAAAGAGTCTGGCAATACATTGGAAATAAATTCAGCTTCACCATCATAGGATAACCCTACCAAGCTTGCAGCCTTGGTGTAAGAAAGCTTATATGTCTTGCCATACGATTTGAAAGAAAATTTTTCTCTATTGTCTTCCTCGAAGAAAGCAACCGACTCATAAAACTCAACAAGCAAATCAGAGTAGACTTCATCTTGGTTGCCGGTTTTTGATACCGCAACATCTTCCCATCCATTCAACTTGATATTCTTCGAAATAATAGAATCATAATTGCTGAAGAAATTCGGATGAACTAACCTCTCTCTATAGACTAACCACTGAGAAATAGGCTTAGTTGAAGACATTTCTTGAGAAGCTAACTCTGCAGACATTCGGATCTGAAATCTCTGAGAAGTTCAGAATCAATAAGACTGAAGTTCGGAATGGCCTTAAATCAGAGAGTCAGAGCTTCAGCACGCGAAAGCTTGAAATCGATGTGGGACTCGAAAATAGGGTCCCCTTTATATAGGCAATGGGATGACGGTTCAACTTCCTCGGTTGATCCAACGGTCTAGAATGATCTGAGATCAAATCTGACAGTTGAGAGCTTGAATCCGATCTTTTTGAGGTTTTTATTAAAGTAAAGAATTAAGAAATCCAAAAACCGAAAACAAACTATAAGAAAATGCCAGCAAGTAAAATATGATTACAAAAACTTCGGTAAGAAAATCATACCTTTCGGATTAGCTTAGGAAAGTTGTTCGTAATGGATAATATAAAGACGACTACGAAAAACTCAATACGAAAAAACTAAATACGAAAAACTCAAAAAGTAAATACGAAAAAGTTAATACGAAAAAGTCAATAGGAAAACGTAAATACGAAAAGTCAATATGAAAAACAAGACTTGGTACGAAAATCTGGTTATGAAAGTCCCAGTACGAAAGTTGTCCATTCCGGAAATTTTCAATATGAATACTTTCATTCCAGAAGTATTCTGTTTGAAAATATCCATTCTGGAAAATGGTTGTTCCGGAAGTTCCATTCCGGAAATTTTCGTTCCGAAAAGTTTGAAAATAAATTTTGAAAAACATTGTTAAATAAACAATCAAATGTACTCCCCCTATGAAAAGGAGTTTATTACTGTGAGGAGATTTTTCCAACAGAAAGTTAATTGTGGAAGATTACCTTATGGTTATCATTCCTAGCTTCTGTTTAATATATTCAAATCTATCAGAAGGCAATGATTTTGTGAAAATATCAGCAAGTTGATCTTGCGTTCCGATAAATCGAAGAATAATATCTCCTTTAAGTGTGTGATCCCTAAGAAAGTGATGCCTAATATCTATGTGTTTTGCACGAGAGTGATGTGCAGGGTTTTTACTTAGGGCAATGGCACTTGTGTTATCACACAAAATTTGAGTTTTAGTAAAACTCAAGCCATAGTCTGTGAGTGTGTGTTGCATCCACAACACTTGTGCACAACAACTTCCAGCTGCTACATATTCAGCTTCAACAGTGGAGAGTGCAACATAATGTTTCTTCTTGCATGACCAAGAAACTAATGAATCTCCTAAGAAATGACAAGTTCCGGATGTACTTTTCCTATCCATTTTACATCCACCAAAGTCAGCATCAGAAAAGCTTTTTAGAACAAAATCATTTCCAGAAGTATAAAATAATCCTAGATCCATGGTTCCCTTAAGGTAGCGAAAAATTCTTTTTACTGCCTTTAAGTGAGATTCCTTAGGATTGGATTGATATCTTGCACATAAGCATACTGAAAACATTAAGTCTGGTCGACTAGCTGTTAAGTAAAGTAGACTTCCAATCATACCTCTAAAAGATGTTTGATCTACTGGTTTCCTAGCTTCATCGAGATCTAAAGAGTTTGAGGTACCAATAGGAGTACTTATACTTTTAGTGTTGTCACAACCATACTTTTTAAGAAGATCTTTAATATACTTATGTTGAGATATGTATGTTCCTTCTGGTTTTTGAGAAATTTGAAAACCAAGGAAAAATGTTAATTCACCCATCATACTCATTTCAAAATCAGATTTCCTTAGACTAGCAAAAGAGTCAGTCAAAGATTTCTGAGTTGAACCAAATATAATGTCATCAACATAAATTTGAACAATCAAAACATTTTTCTTATCTTTCTTTATAAAAAGGGTTGGATCTGCATTTCCCTTAACATAGTTATTTTGAAGCAAAAATCTAGTAAGTCTATCATACCATGCTCGTGGGGCTTGTTTAAGGCCATACAAAGCTTTGGTAAGTCTAAAAACATGATCTGGATGTTTTGTATCTTCAAAGCCAGGAGGTTGTTCAACAAAAACTTCCTCTTGAACATAACCGTTAATAAAAGCACATTTCACATCCATTTGAAATAGTTTGAAATTAAAGAATGCTGCAAAGGCAAGTAGAATACGGAGAGATTCAAGTCTAGCTACTGGAGCATAGGTTTCTTCATAGTCTATTCCTTCTTGCTGATTATAGCCTTTAGCAACAAGTCTAGCATTATTTCTAACAATGACTCCATTTTCATCACATTTATTTCTGAAACCCCATTTTACTCCAATAACAGAAGTTTCCTTAGGTCTCTCAACCAAGGTCCAGACTTTATTCCTTTCGAATTCATTTAGTTCATCTTGCATTGCTTTGATCCAATCATCATCACCTAAAGCTTCATCAGTGCTTTTAGGTTCTAATTGGGAAAGAAATGCTAGATGTTCTACTTCATTTCTTAAGGAACTTCTAGTCCTTACAGGTTGATTTACATCACCAATGATACTATCACTGGGATGATTCTTAAGAAACACCTGATTTGGGTTTTGTAAATCCTGTTCATCAACATAGGGTAGAAAGTCTTCTGGGGTAAATGTTTCAGAAATATCTTCTAGAACAATTTCCTTATCAGAAAGTTCTTATATCAAAGGTTGATAATCAGTTTTTGAAAACACATCCGATGATGTAAGTTGGAATGGTTTAAAAACAAAAGGGTCTGATTCATCAAATTTCACATGCACTGTTTCCTCAACAGTACAAGTATTTTTATTAAAAAATCTATAAGCCTTAGAGGTTGTGGAATAACCTAAGAAAATTCCTTCATCTGATTTTGGTGTGAATTTATGTAAGTTATCTTTAGTATTCAAAATGAATACTTTGTAGCCAAAAACCTTGAAGTAGGAAAGTCTGGGTTTTCTTCCATTCCATAACTCATAAGGATTTTTATTAAGAAAATGTCTAATCAAAACTCGATATATAGTATAACAAGCAGTACTTACAGCTTCAGCCCAGAAATGTCTAGCAATAGAATATTCACTCAACATGGTTCTAGTTATCTCTTGAAGAATTCTATTTCTTCTTTCATCTACACCATTCTGTTGAGGAGTTCTAGGTGCTGAAAAATTGTGAGTAATACCTTTCTTACTACAAAAAGTTTCAAAATCTGAATTTTGAAATTCTCCTCCATGATCACTATGAATAGTTTTCAATGGAAGGTTTTTCTCATTTTTAACTTGGGCTCTAAAACTTTTGAAATAAGAAAAAGCTTCAGATTTCCTTGCTAGAAAATAGACCCAAGTAAATCTAGTGTAATCATCAACTAGAACAAACACATAGTATTTGCCTCCAATGCTTCTAGTTTGTGTTGGACCAAAAAGATCCATGTGCACCAACTGTAATGCATCAGTTGTTGAGACTTCACCGATTGACTTAAAACTAGATTTATGTTGCTTTCCATATTGACAAGGATCACAAACTTTAGAAGAATCAAATCTAAGCTCCGGTAGATCCTTAACAAGTTTCTTCTTAGAGAGTTTACATAGGTTCCTAAGATTACAGTGTCCTAATCTTCTATTCCATAACCAAGAATGATCTTCCATTGCACTTAGGCAAGGTAAATATTGGCTTCTTAGGTCTTCTAAGTTCAAAGTGTAGACATTCTCTTGCCTATTGGCTGAGAGAATAAATTCTTCCTTGGAATTGTGAACTAAGCATTTATCATTCCTAAAATTCACAAGGTAACCTTCATCACATAACTGACTTATGCTAATGAGGTTGTGCTTAAGACCTTTAACAAAAAGAACATTTGAAATCAAAGTTTTACCTAAAAGAACAATATTACCAATACCAACAATCTCTCCCTTAGCATTTTCTCTGAAAGTTACCTTTCCTCCTTTCGTTTTGATAATCTTTTCAAAAAAGCTTTTGTTACCAGTCATGTGCCGGGAACATCCACTATCCATGTACCATGTATTGTTGCTGGAACTTTCTTTATTTTCCTGATATTAAGAACAAATCTAGACTTTCGGAATCCAAACTTGTTTGGATCCGAGATTTCCAGACAATAAAATTTTCGGTACCCACATTTTCTTAGAAAAATAAGCTTTATGAAAGCCTAAGGATTGGGTTTTGTTTAAGGAACAATTTTTTGCCCAGTGACCACCACATTGACACTTAGTACAAAATGGGGCACTTTGAGGAACAAAATAATTGTTGCTTAAAACAGGTTTTGCTTGGGTATAACCAAATCCGGATTTATTTCATAAAGGTCGTATTTGGGAATACATCTTATCAAAATTTTCCTTACCATGGGTAAAGTTTGATAAACACTTCTTTAAGGAAAAAATTTCGGACTTGAGTTTTAAAACCAAGTTTTTATCCTCAAAATCATTAGTTTTTGAACTAGAGTTAGGCTCGAAAACATTTTTCTTAGAAATTACTTTTTCTAATTCTTTAGAAAGTTTATTCTTCTCAGAACTTACTTCCTCAAGATTTTTTGAAATATTTTCAAAATCAGCATTTTTCTTATCAATATCTTTAGAAAGATATGATATCTCTTTAGTAAGAATAGAATTCCTAGAGTTTTCCTTATCAAGTTTCTTGTTGTGTTTGGAATTCTCAATCTCAAGAAGTTCAGCAAACCTAGAGACTTCTTTATAAGTAGGTAAAGTATTTTCCTCATCAGAAGATGGTTCTTCATCAGAAGAGTTATAATAATTACTATCATTAGGATTTAAAGAAACATAGGTCAATGATTCTGCATTTCGTACCTTAGCCATAAGACAATGATTATCAATAGGTAGTCTGGCTATAAGACCAAGATTCTTCTGTCCTGAAGATTCATATTCAGATGATTCATCTGAAGAGTCACCACCACTGGCACTCCAGGTGTCATTAGCTTTCAGAACTTTCTTAGCTTTGGCTTTGTAATACTTCTTCCTATTTCTTTCTGAATGTCTTTCCTTCCTTTCTTTCTTTTTGAGCATAGGGCAATCTGGTGTAATATGTCCAGCTCTTTTACATTCATAACAAGTAACTTCTCCATCTTTCTTATCTTTCCTATCCTTCTTCTTATACTTAGATTGAAAGTTTCTCTGTCCAGCTATCTTGTTCATCCTTCGAGCAAGATTGGCTAATTCATTTTCTGAAACTTCACTTTCACTAGATTCGGATTGGAAAATAACTTTCTTCGATTTGGATCTGGTTACTCTCTCAGGAGTCTTAGCTTTCATCTGATTCGAAGTTGTAGTAAAAGCAACAGTACCATTTCCATTCTTCTTCTTAATGTTGTCAGCATCCCTCTTCATTCTTGTTTCATGTTGAAGAAGAGTTACAAATAATTCATCAAGAGTAATTTGAGTAACCTTCCTGTTCTCATCTATAGCTGTTCGCTTGGATTCCCACTCATTGGGCATAATTTCAATTATCTTGTCCACAAGAGCTTCATCATCTAAACCTTTCTCTCCCATAGACTGTAGACTGTTGACAATGGTCATAAATATTTGTTGAACTTTACAGATAGGTTCTCCATAAGGAAAATTGAAGCCATGATATTCAGCTCTAAGCATAGCTCTTCTAGTCTCGATCACCTTAGATGTCCCAATGTGTGTAACCTCTAACTTCTTCCATATACAGTTAGCTGCTTCACAAGAAGAAATTTGGCTATATATATTCCTGGTCATTGAACATAATAAAGTGATGTGTACCTTATAGTTGAGTTGTTATTCTTGCTTCTCCTGGTTAGTAAAGGTTCTTACTTCCTTGTCAGGAATTTTATAATCACCAGTAAGCATGACAAAGTTGTCTACTCCAGTATTGATAACAAAAGTCTTCATACGATCTCTCCAGTACTCATAATCATTACCATCGAAGATTGGTGGCCTTGTTGGATTCAGATTGTCAATCGAACCAACATTAATTCATGTCATACTAAAAATAACTTTGCACACAAACTAGTTAGTAGCAAAAGTTCGTAATCAAAATGTTCGGAATGAGAAAAGTTCGGAATGGATATATCGGAATGAAAAAGTTCAGAATAGAAAAGTGAGCAAGAAAAACTTGTATGTGAGTACAAGTATTTCAGTAACCTAGGCTCTGATACCAAATGTAAGAATGGTATAGAGTAAGAGGTTTCCAACCTCTGATACCAATTGTAGGATCGAAATATAATATGAGATGCTCAATATACAAGAGGGGGGTGAATTGTATACTTTAAAAATTCCTTTGGAACCTTTAATGTTAGTTATGAATAACTAAAGTTTCCTTAAGAAAAGGAAAGGGCTAAGTTTAACAAAGTTAAACTAAGTAAATTCACAACACCTCTAACACCGAACTGAAATTGGAAAGTGATTCCAAAGGTAGGTTCCAGAAATATGATTCCGGAAATTGAAACTTAACAAAAGTTACAATATGAGATTCTACCTTAAAGCGTATAGAATCTAAATGAATCAGAGTAAGTAAGGAAGTATAAGAAAGTTATACTTTCCTTAAGATACAAAATGCAGCGGAATAAAAGAACAAGTAGTTAAACTACAAGTAACAAGATAATAGTCTTTTAACCCAAAGAGAAGGGTATCCAACAACCTTGGATAAAGGTCCCTTGATTTATACTTTCAAGCAAGTCTGTCTTACCCACACCAGGGTAAGCCCTCGATACGAAGATCGGAGTCTCTGTCTTGCTATCCCCGCAAGACCTCAACTTCAAGGTAGTTGGTAACCTCTGTCTTTCTCAGCAAGAAAGCCCTCGATCTTTAAGGTAGTCGGCACCTCTGTCTTTCTCAGCAAGAAATCCCTCGATCTTTAAGGTAGTCGGCACCTCTGTCTTCCTATCCCCGGAATCCCTCGAATGTAATCACCAACATTCGGAGTCGCAGGAAGCATTGAGAGTTAATAAGAGACTCTCTCTCTATAAATCACTTCAACAACATGTATGCACAAAATCCAGATTGTTCATCTATCCGTTGTGAGCTTTTTCAAATGAGCTCCTATTTATAGGTAAGGTCGGCTCCTTCTCCAACGGTCATATTTTCCTTAAAGTTCGGAGGGACCTGTACACGTGTCACTTAGACAACGGTTAGTTTATAACAAAATGGACGACATCGTTTTATAACAAGGTAAGTGTAACAGAATGCACGACATCGTTTTAAATTCTAACATAAAGTTTCGGAATAGAAATTTCGGAGTGAAAGTTCGGAGTGAATAAATTTCAGAGTGTATAAAACAATGATATTCAGATTCTGTTTAATAGGTGAATTCGGAATGAGAATTCGGAGTAGGAATTTGGAATGAGAATTTGTCATCAGAATTCGTAATGAGAATTCATCATCAGAATTCGTAATGAGAATTCGTCAACAGAATTCGTAATGGGAATTCGGAATGAGATTTCTTCATTAGAATTCGTAATGAGAATTCTTCTTCAGAATTCGTACTGAGAAATTCGGAATGGGATTTCTTCATTAGAATCCGTAATGAGAATTATTCTTCAGAATTCGTAATGAGAATTTGGAATGGAATTTCTTCATTAGAATTCGTAATGAGAATTCTTCATTGGAATTCATAATGAGAATTCTTCTTCAGAATTCGTAATCCTGAATCTGGAATAGAACTTAGTCAGAATTCATATCCGGAATTTGGAATGAAACTTCCTTATAGTTCTTGTTCAGAACCGAATCCTAAAACAGAATGCTTTTATATCAAACTTTTAATGATTCCGAGAAAATGAATCTGAATCTCATACTTAAGAAAAATATGAATGAAAATATGATAAGGATAATTTTTCTTATAAATGCGATTTTCCTTAAGAAAGCAATTTTCCTTATAAATGCAATTTTCCTTAAGAAAGCAATTTTCCTTATAAAAGCAATTTTCCTTAAAGATAAGGTGTTTGTGATTTTCAAAACAAGATGGAATGGAAAAGTCATAAGGAAAACCTTATTGACTCAACATTTAAAACCAGTGTTTTCATTATAGCGCCCAATATATTTTTATGTATTTAAGGATACCATCAACTAAGAATCTCTAACAAATACAGATGATTCTTTATCGATGAAGAACCTCGAATACATATAAAAGATTCTCTAAATTTCTTTTATATTCAATCATTGATTGTCAGATCTAATGGAATGCTCGTTTTATAATTGGTAATTTAATAAGGATTCATGAACAAAACTTAAATCTATATATAGAGTCCTAGAGTAGACAATAATTACGCTAAAAAATGTGTGATGAGTCAGACCTCCCATCCTCTCGACCAATACAAATCCTTAAGCCTCATCAGTCCACAACTAATGAGCGCCTACCTTTGGAAAGTATTTCCAAATGGATAAAGAATCATTGGATGTTTCTAGTTCTACAAACAACCCCATTAGAAACTGACTGGAATGTTTGAACCATCAATCAGTGAGGTCATCCCCATTTCTAGAGGAAACAATCATAGTGAGATATATCATTAGGGTAGAACTATACCATTGTTTTGAGTGAAGTGAAATAATGGTCTTGTTTATGAGGAAACAAGGGAGAGGTATTCAAGTATGAAAACATAGTGGAACATTTATTTCACTGAGACCTCACATCGATGCTTGGTACAACCATGGGATGAGATGTTATATGGTCTAGTGGTCTTAAGATCATGTAACTTTTTCTAGGTAAGTCTCTCTCTAATTTTTTCATTTATTCTTCATTAATTTAGTTTTTATTTATCATTAAACCATGGTGGTTGTGTTCTATAATTTTAATAAACAAAATCATTTGTATTGAAGAAACATGAAAAAAATGTTTATGATCCACATAGAGAGACATTGTTGGGTTAATTTTATTATTATTTTGGGATAAATGTTATTATAAAATAATTTAGTTTGATTATAAATTGTTCATGTTTTATAAAGGATTATTGGTATGTTGATGACAATTGAAGGAGTTCCTAGTTGTTTTTAAGGAAAATAATTTGAGAACCCATCTGTAGAAGATTTACACATTTCGTAAATGGATTAAATGTTGTGTAATGTTTAGGTGTTTTTAATATCTATCTGAGGTGATGGGTTTTTGAGAATATCACAGTAAAATTAATTGCAATATTTTTAACAACATGACACAATATGTAATTCCCCAACCAACTATTTTATTTTATTTTTGTGACTAATTTTTCTATTCATCTCACTACAGTCTTTTCCTCCCTACCCTAGGGTATATTACATGAATTTTTTCCGTGACGACGACTATTATTCTCTTAATGATAACACATTAAATCCCATGTATGTGTTTTTCGATATGTTTTCCCCCTCTCTCCCATGGTTCTGCAATCATTGTGGTGTAATCCATTGATCATTTACGTTATAGTTTTTTTTATCCAAATTTGTTTTGACCATGAAACCTCTTGGTGATCATCTGCTCCTTATTCCTCATTGTAGTCATCCATTAAAAGAGTTCCATTATTTACCAGTTAAGGTTTGGGGTGTAAATATAAACCATATGGTGTCATAATTTTCAATTATATGAAATATTATCATCTCCCCAACAAAAAATGTTCCTAAATTAATTAAATAATGAGTGAGACTATTCCGTGGAGTCCTTATTTTTCCAATGGGTTATTGAACTAGAAGGTGGATACCCATTGTGTGAGTAGATATTGAATTTAATTGATTTGGATAATGTATTAATGTGTGTTCATAATTACATGGAATCATTGGATAATTCCTGATATAGAATTCGTATGTTATGGATTAATGTTTATTGATTTTTATGTTGATCAATTATGATAATCATGAAAGTGCTAATTAAAATAAAAATTGTAATTAAAATAATTAAGCCTCTATTCTTATCATGTGATATTGTGATATACATACCATTATGACATGGATTGTAAGTTGTAATTTATATAGTTAGTTTCCCAGATATTGTGATGTTTATTGGCCATTGACCCAATTGATGTAATGTTTAATGGTCATTAACATGGATGTTGTACTACATATATATTAGGCATAGACCTGGAACATGAAGACACATATGTTGTCATTCTGATGGTTAACGGGCTCAGACTAGTCCCGTTCCATATTTCTTATAGGGACTTGATTTGGATTTCATATTCCTCAGATGGAATTGACCCTGATTGTTGGGATTTTGACATGATTATGGTTATAGTTGGTATGGTTGTGATACATGCTCAAACATATTCTATCATGACATTAAAGAATATTATTTTCCCATGGTTATATGGATATGGTTGTAATGGTTGTGAGACAAGCGTAGAGACATTCTTTCATGCATCCGAAGAAAGTTTTTCTTGTATTTTACTAATTGTAGAATTTATTAATACACTTGTTTATCACTTTATTTAATAACCTTCTTAGATGTCTGGGTTGTATAGACATATTGATGTTGACCTACAAAGATATAATCAAACCCTATTACAACCTCTATTTATTACCTAGTATGATTACATGGAAACATGTTTGGAAAAGGGAAATGTACCTTGTTGTTTATTTTTTTCTTGCGTGATGGACTAGAGTATAGAGGTGGGACCAACATGGGATTTGTGACCAGGGTATATTGATTCATATTTGAGTATTATATTATATTTATATTTTACTTATATTATAGAGTTTAGATATATTATATAATTTCATTACATTATTCCTTTTCCAAATATTGGATTGTTCTGTTGAAATTTATTGTAGGTTTATTCAATATCAATACTACGGTTCATTTTATTTGTATGGATTATTTCTAATTATATGACACTTTATACCTAGAGGTATTGTATCCCCACTATAAATTTCATCCCACAATGATTGTTGGAAGCCTCTAGCATATGAGGAGGTGTTCTTGAGGACTCATAACCAACCCTTTTTTTCTACATGAGAGTGTTCTAGATTAGGGAGAGTTATACATCCATTAGGATTTCTCTATTAATCTGTACAATATATACCACTGTGAAACTATTAGTTCTATCTTTTAAATAGAACGAGTTTTATAAATATATTTCATTTGAAAAAATATTTCATAAGAAATCCTTTATAAATATCATTTCCATAAATCCTTATATAATTTCACAAGACTATGAAATTTTTTTTATGAAAATATAGATATCATTAATTAAAATATCCATTAATCAAAAGATAAAATTATGAGAAACAAATCATGAAACAATACTATCATGTAATAAACCTTGAAAATGTTTGGATCTACCCTAAGAGAATATGTATTATGAGACATGATAAAAAAGTAAGCATGAACTACCATGAATCCTATTGATATCAGATCATTAAACAATCTATTAAAATAAAATTCACAACCCTAGTGGTTCCACACTCTCTAAGGTTTTCTTATATTTGTAACGTAGTGTACCCAAGGTTCCCAATGTGCTATTTTAGCACAAAAAAAATTACCAATACATGCACAAAATATTATAAAACATTCCTAAAAGAATAAAATCAACTCATCTTTATAGAAAAGACATTTTAGAGAAAAAATCATTATTGATACATTTTATTGAAAAAAAAGATGTGTGTGAAAATGATTTCAATGAAAATACCCTTTCAAAATAATATATTTTTATAATAAAGATACAATTATCAAAAAATAATAACAAATTTAAAATAAATAATTTTCATATTTCAAACCAAGGAATTCACAATAAAATTGAGTAATTCATATGAAATAATAGTTATATAGAGGAGCATACCAGTCTAATGGAAATAAACACATCCAATTCAAAATTATTAGAATCGATGAAATCGATTACTCGAAATCCTAGATCCATAATAACATATACAATTCCCCATTAGAACAACTAGATTATTATAATACTCTATATTTGGATACATATATATTAATGGGGAATGATATGGATGATAAATATGTTCGGAGGATTAAAAATACAAAATGTATCTCAATGAAACTATTCTCATGTTTGGTGAATATTTCTTGAAAACAATCTAGTAATTTTCATTGAATACCACAAGGTTTAAAAAACATTAAAAAATATAGGCGATAGTCTATGGAATAAACCCCAAACAACTATGCTGATTTTTTAAATACTAAAACTAATAAAAAACAATGATCAAATTTTAAAAATCATCACTATAACCAAAGGATTCATTATACAGATTTACTCATGGTTACTCTTAACCATTCACTAAAATAATATACTCATACTGTTTTCTCTATATCTCCAAACCTTTGACTCCAAAAATCTGATACAACCACAAAATGGTAAAAATATTAATATAATTAATAACATTATCATAGAGTGAATAAATAATTTAAATAATATTATTTCATATTTTACTTTATGTTCGATATTTAAATCGGTAAAAAATAGAAAGATGTATTCATATATATGGGGAAAACCAAAAAATTTAGGGTTCTATAGTGTATATATAAGAAACACATTCCATTAGAAAATTTCTATTGTTATATATGTAAAATGATATTATTAATCTATTTTAAAGCATGGGAGTCAATTTTTTTGTGATATTGATATATAAATAAATTATACTGAAAAATGAAACATTCATCTTTTGTAAGGATATTTGTCCATATGTACGCCTAGGTGATGCTCTCATTTTCAATAGATTGTAAGGAAGATTTTGAATGATTTTTAATTTTTTATTCTTAAAAATATTATAAGAATAATCATATTCATTTAAAGAGTTATATATATCTAGTTGTGTAATGATGTGGTGTAAAATAAAACATGTCATATTTGTTGGTAGTAGTTTTCAGGAATGTATGATGATATTTTAGAATTTAGAATTTTTTAGAGGAAGTTATAAAATTTATAAATAAATATATGGTAATTTTTTACATATTAGTAATACTAATAATATCATATTTCAAGTTTTAGAATAGGTTTTAGAGCTTTGATGATGACATTAATTAAAAGGTCTCTGTTGAAAAAATTACATCTTCCTTTGGATGTTCACCCTTGCATAACACCTTAATGATCTAACATTTATATTTATACAAAACCAAATATTATAGTTGTTGGGGAGACAGATGAAGGGTGAATAGGGAATAATTTTTATAAAGATACATATAAGAACGCATATCATCATTTTAGGTATGGATCAATATTTCAGGTGTTTTTTATAAAGAGAGTTTTTGGAAATTTAAGGAGTACACACCATGTACTCAATTATCATGGGTAGTCGTGTACTACCAGAGTACATGTCCATGTGGAGTGACATGGGTAACACCTAATGTGGAGTCCGATTAAGGAATATACAAAACATTTACATTAAAAGAACACCTAGTGTAATTTTTTTATTTGTTAAATTGGACAGTGGTCACATTTAAACACCAGAAACTCCTTCTTCTAGCCTCGTCTTGTCCAAGAGCAACGATAATCACTAAATCTTCTCCAATACCCTGAAACATTGTCTGTTCCTTGAATCAAACATTATCTATTGCATTGGAATCACCTTTCTGAGTTCTTATTTCTTTTAGATCATCTCATTTTGTTTTCTCCTCTTGCGTGAGTTATTCATGGTTAGGCATTCTGAACATTTTTTTAAATCTACGATGTTCTAGGTCTATTCAAAGTATTAGGTTTAACTAAATTTATCATAAACCATCATGGTAGGAGGTTTTTTTGTGTTTTTCTTTGACTTTATATGCCATAGTACCAATTAGCCATGTTTCTGGTATTTCAGGTTAAAGGGATTGAACACTGTTTTATCTATATCATATTTATTGTTAGATTGGGTATTTTTTATGAGATATTATGTGAAATTACATGTTAGAGGAAAACCCCATGGGTGAATTTCCTTGTTTGAATATTTAGTACTATTTGTTCTAGGTTGCCTATAAGGCAGACCTTGTCTCATTACTGCTTGTCAAAAGCTTGTGATATTAATTGAAATTGTTTACCCATATAGTATTTTAGATTAGTTTTGGCTTCTTGTTACCATGTATGCATGATTGAATTACACAGGGCTATGGAACCTGGTGTAGTTGGATCATAAGGGAGAATAACTGTGAGTGCTCCCCCCTGAGTTTATATAGTTCTGTTATGAGACCACATGGGGGATTGACTGTGATTGATCCCTCAAAGTGTATGATATAATTTTTGATATGAGAACATAGGGGGTATTTAAAATGAGGGCTCCCTCAGAGTGTCTATAGATATGTTATGATACTGATAGGGTGAATTTATGTTGAGCACTTCCCAACAGAGTTTGTAGTTATTGGGGAATGACCGTAGGGGTAATTGACTGAGAGATCTTCCTCAGAGAATCTTTTCCATTTATTGATTTATTTGACTAGAGGGGTTAGACTGTGTGAGCTACCTAGAGGGTCAGTATATGAATTGAATGTTTCAAACAATTATTCCAATCTAGAGCATATTCTTGGATTTGGTATAGTTAATAAGACTTCTTAAATACCTGTTTGTGATATTTTCATGAACAAATGTCGAATATTAAGTGTAAATGAATATAAATGGAGACTTTAGATTTGGATACCTTTTGGTACACCTAGTTTCCTTACTGAATTTCTATTTTTACCTCTTATATATACTCACTAATATTTAGGCAAATAGCTTGTGGTGGTTTCCCATAACAATTCGTCAATACCATGTTTCAGTAATGCTTTTGGACCAAAATTGATTATATTTTAATAGACATAGATAAGGGAAATTTTGATTCTACAACAGCTACATGATTTTAGTGGAGTGGGAGAGCATCAGACCAAGATGAGGCTTGCGATGTAGCCAGAGTTTACATGTTTTAATTTGAACTTTGTTTTAGTACTGTATTTTTCAGCATTGTGACTTGTTTGGATTCTTTCCAAGACATATGTGAGATGCATAATTTAAATATGTTATTTATATGTTGTTTATTTATTATGTGGTATTAATGCTTCATCTTTTTCATATTGTTGTTATTCCCCTACGTTAGTCTGCCAATGAGGGAATAGTTTCACCATTATCACACTCATTGCCTTTTCTTCTAGTCGGAATCATATGTCATTCGGGAAAAAACGTTTGTGGCCACATGAACAATCGGGTACGGGGAACCTTTGGGGTGGTACATGGAACTAGGACATTACCAAGTGGTATCAGATGAGATTTAATTTCTACATTGTCTTACTGTGTGGAGCCAATGGAAAATTATAAGAAGGAATATGTAGTTGGAAAAGGATGGCCCCAAAAGTAGCTAACCCATGTATAGGGAAAATCCAATATACATTGAATATTGTAAATTTTCTGATTTTGAAATTATTATAGTCGATTTTATTTCACCATTTGGGTATTGATATGATATTTTCTATTGTCGTTGATATGATTGAGGTTCTATTTCTATATCAACTAGATGATATTAGGGTATTCCATCTCATTCATCATCTATGAACTTAATAGGGATCATAGGTCATGAATTCCTGTTATGACATTTATAGTGCATTACTGATTGCATGCTATTGTGATAGTTTTTGTTCTACATATGCATGATGTTTTGACAGTTGAAATAATTGAATACATGATATTTTCAGGGGGTAATAATATATGCAATGTTTAAAATGAATAGGCACCAAAATTTGGTCCCCAAGGTGTTATGGGACCTCAATGATCAGAATTTGGTGGATCAGTTGATTGATTTCACTATTATACCATGTAATATACATGAATACGATGCCAATATTTTATTAGTGGGTACTATGGACCCGCATGGATCAAAAAGTGTCAAAATAACGTATGTTTCAATGTTTTTATGGGGGTTCAGAGTAGTTTATGGGAATTACTGTCTGAAATGACCCAAAATACAGGGTGTGTGATCATTAATAAGTTCCATATATCCTTCTATTCTGGAAGGGACTATTTTCCATAAGTACATGATGTGTACTATATGTACAAAAAATGTAGTTTTTCACCATGTGATTGACTGTGTGGGTAGGAACACGGGGTTGTGTTTTGTATGGTGGAACACGTCGTGTACCAGACGTACACACCATGTTGTATTGAACATGCATACAACCATGTGACCAATGACACAAATAGATGAAAATCATGTGGTACATGTCGTGTCTAGATTGAACATCCAGTGTAGAGTTGACCGTGTTTTAGCCACATGACTAACGACGCAGGTCAGTGAAATACTTCTAGAACACACCGTGTCTGGAAAAAAACATTCCATGTAGTTTTTTTGAGAACCATGTGGTTTAGATGTGTAGAGGATTTCGGGAAGAGGGGAATGATTCATGTACATGTTGTGTCGGAGGAGAACACGATTTGCATATGGGGTTCTACATGACCAGGTTTTGCAGAACTACATGACCACATAAAGGATTATGGGAACATGTCGTGTAGTGGTCATACACACAATGTCTCCATTTTTCAATGAAATGAATGCTTTATTTATCATCTTCCTTTCATTCACTTAAATGTTTCAGTCGTTGAAAATTTTGAACTAAGGTGTGCACATGGCCTTTTAGAGGCATGCCACTGAGACGTCCTCCAGCTGTACGTCAAATATAGGGCAACGATAAGACCCTTAACATGGTAGATCAAGGACTACCAGCTGAACCACATGTCATACATGTCTTGGCACTAGTAATCATTCCAGATATAGGTGTCAATGCATAGTTCCGAGAAGGATTCACACGGATTATGTAAACCTTCTAGAGAGCACAACATCCTACACCGTCTATGGAAGAGATGATGTAGGGTTTTCAATAATAGAATCCTCCCACATTATTAGGGGATTGTGCCCCTCAGATGGAATATTCATGGCTAGAAGCCTTCATGTCCATCTTTGAGTATATCAATACACCTCCAGAGATCTGGTTGAATCTCTATACATGCATGCTTTGGGATTGTTACAAGAGATGGTGGGATGTGATATCACAGACGAGATGATAGTAGGTTATGGATTAGAATGAGTTCTAGTGGTCCTTCTATGAATACTTTTACCTCAAGAATATGAGGGATGACTGAGCCTAAGAGTTCATGAGTTTAGATTACGGTACACTCTCAATCATGCAGTATATTTACCACTTCACATAGATTCAGCACTTCACAACCATTATACGGGGTGATGAGTAAGTTTTGGCAGGATGTTTGAGGATGGTCTCAGTCATGACATCTAATCTCAAGTGATCATCTTCAGTTATACTTTCTTATCTTCTATATTCAAGCAGGAGATGATCACTGAGCACAACCTAAGGGATTATGGGGTTGTGAGCCAGGTCGGTTCAGCATCCATAGTTGGTACTTCTCTGACTGACAGCAAGAAGTGTCGCAAGGAGTCTGCATGCAGAGATCTAAGTAGGCGGGATAATCCTTCAGTTAGTCGGGTGGTTTTCTACCCGTGAAAGAAGAATGAGTATACAAGGAAACATTTCCCATGGGACCTAGTTGAGTGTCTATCTTGTGGAAAGATGGTTCATATTTATCACTTAATTCAGTTTTTCTCACCAACAGCTAGAGATAGGGGTTCTTCTATTATCCCACATTCAAGAGAAGGACCACCAGTTTCTCATCAGTTGGGAACTAGATTTCATCTATCCATTCAAGCCGAGGTGGAGGTTGTGGATGTAGTGGTCAGACACAGGGTTTCAACAGCTTAATGGAAGATCATCAGAGGGAACACAAATAGATTCACAGGGCCACAGCGTAGGTCCGAATATTACACTGAAGCAGACCCAACAAAAGGTGGATCATAGAACCTATATAGTTAGAGGTACTTTAATGTTTTACATCGTTATATATTCAACTATTTTCGATACAAGGTCTTCCCATGGCTTTATATATATTCCTATTGTAGAGATCCATGGGATCTGTATCTTTAATTATGATGATTTCATGGTTCTATACACTATGTTGGGGAATAGAACGACAAATGTACGTTAGTGAGAGGAGTTCCCTATTGTGGTCAGTGGGTGTCAATACTTATGGGACCTTTATGTCTTAAATATGACAGGATAGGATGTTATTCTCAGAGTGGACTGGTTAGTTCCCTTCCAGGCTAGTTTCAATTTCTAACACCACAGGTTGAGTTTCACATTACTAGTGGGTGGTTTGCTTCTATATAAGGGAAAATGAGATGTTTAGGCGAGCAGGGATGGACCCAATAATCATGGTTTAGTAAGAGTTATACCTCATATCACTATTTTGTATCTAGATGACCAGGGTACTTCATAGATGGAATTTCCCCTAGTGTATGAATGTTTCAGGGAAGTCTTTCTAGAAGAATTTACCAAATTCACTCTAAAGAGATAGGTTGATTTTTCTATTGATATTGTGATACGAGCTTCAATGGTGTCCATTACTCCTTAAAGGATGAATACACCAGAGATACAGGAGATCAAAAAGTAGTTAGAGGAGTTACATGAAAATGGGTTTATCAGACCTAGTACTTCTCATTAGGGTTCACGTGTCCTATTTTCAAAGAATGAAGAAAGTGTCATTAGAATTTGTGTTGATTATCAGAAGCTGAAGAAGTTGATGGTCATGAAATGATATCACATACTGAGGATTGATGATCACTTTGATCATCTTCGTGGAGCCTGGGTGTTCTTGAAGATTAATATGTGATATGGATTTATATAGTTGTGTGTTAGACCTTCAGATATACCTCTTAATGCCTTTTTTAGTACGTATGTTTTATAGTAGTATGCAGTTATTCCTTTCAGTATCACAAACACGCATGTAGTTTTTATATAAATCATGAAACAAGTGTTACATATATACATATACTTTTTTTGTGGTGGTTTTTATGGATACTATCTTGGTGTACGCTCACACGTGACATGACCATTCTTTCAATATTGATATCTTTTTTAGTACACTGCGAGAGAATCAGTTATATGCTATGATCTCAAAATGCCTCCTTTGGATGGACCATATTCAATTCTTAGGACATTATATTATAGAAAAAAAAGTATTTGTAGACCTTGAGGAAATGAGAGTGGTAGTTTAATGGGATCAACTATAGAACTTCATTAAGGTATGGAGTTTTTTAGGGATGTCTGGTTACTAAATACGATTTATACATGACTTTTAATTCTTAGCTACGACAATGAAGGGACTAAATAATAATGGTTTGAAGTACATATGGACAGATTCATATGATTTATCCCATTAAGAGCTCAAAGAAAGGTTAACTTCAACACTGATACTAGTTTTCTATGAGCTGAGCAAATGCTATAATGTTTACTGTGATGCATCTGGTATCTATCTTAGAGTAGTGCTTATGCAGGGAGAAAAATTTGATGCATTCAGTTCTTGACAGTTGAGGCCACAGGAAAAGATTTACCTGACGCACGATCTTGAGATGGCTACATTTTTCCATACCTTTCATTGTTGGAGACATTATATTTTGGTAGATAATTTTGTGGTGTACACTAACAAAAATAGTAACTTGTAAATATTTACTTAGCGAGGTCTGAATTAGAGACAATGAAGGTGGATTGAGTACCTTAAATCTTTTTACATTGATCTTGCCTACACGTTTGGGAAAGGCAACGCAATTGTTGATGCGTTGAACATGAGGACTCAGATACATGTTGTTCAGGAGTCCAGTAGTGAGTGGAAACATATGGCTTTGTTTTATGAGATGCATTTGGAGGTCCATGATAGACAGGGGTAGACATTTTTTCTTTTGTAGTTGTTAACTCCACAATACATGATCGAGTGCGAAAGAGGAATCTATAGGATTCTGAAGGCCTAGTTCTATGGGGGAGTGTGTCATGAGAGGACCATAATCTTGGATAAACTATAGAAGTGGATAAGACCTTGAGTTTTAATGGGTGTGTGTTTGTGTCAGCAGACATACATGATGAGATTTTGTGGGATTTTCATTCTTCAGTTTGGGCAGTTCATCTTGGTGTCCCCAAGATTTATAGAGATATACTCCTTCAGTATTGGTATCCAGGCATGAAGAGAGATGTAGCTATTTTGTTCATGAGATTCTCCACATATGAGAATGTGAAAGAAGACCATCAATGACCACCAGGGCTTTTAGCAGCAGTTACCCATTCCTGAGAGAAAGAGAAATGTTGTCGTGATAGTCTTCATGAATGATTTACCAATGTTGCCTTGATGAAATAATGTGGTTTTGGTTGTCATTGAAGGACTCATGAAGGTTCCATATTTCTTACCGGTCAAGGAGACCTTCAATGTTGATGATCTTGGAAGGTTGTAAATCTAAGATATTTTATGTTAACATGGGGTTCAATACTCCATCGTTTAAGAAATTGACACCTTCTTAACATCACATTTTTGGGAAGGGATATAGAGGGATTTGGGAACATAGGTACTTATGGGGACAACATACCATCCCCAAACAGATGTCCTGTTAGAGCACACAATTTAGGTGATGGAGGACATTCTGCAGGCATGCGTCCTAGATTTTGGAGGTTATTGGGGGACACACATACTTTTGGGGTTGTCTTCCTACAATAATAGTTTTCAGGAAACTATTCAGTTGAAACATTATGAGGCTTTGTATGGTAGGCCATGCTGATCACCCCTATATTGGCTAGAATTTGGTTAGGTAGCTCTGCTTGGACCTCGTCTTATTGAGGAGAGCACATAGTAGGTGGAATTGATTTGGAAGAGGATGGATACTGCATAGTCACGACATAAGTATTATGATGATGAACATAGACTACCTCTTGAGTTCAAGGTCGGAGATCTGTTTTTCCTACATGTCACACTGAGGTTGAGAGACCGAAGGATTATGAGATAGGGAATGATTTCACTAAGATACGTCAGGCCATTTGAGGTTTTGGAGGGAGTCATGCCAGTTTACTATCGATTGCAGTTGCCTTATAGGTACCATTGTATACATGAGGTCTTCCATGTTTCTAATAAATTTCATTACTTTTTAGACTAGTCTCATGTATTTCATCCAATGGAGGATGAGTTGTATGTGGATGCATCATTTGAGGATAATCATATCCGAATTTTTTATTGTAGTGAGATGGTTCTTCATGGTTAGTTCATTCGTCTAGTAGAAGTGTTGTTGCAGTAGAGGCGAGTACAAGATGAGACTTGGGAGAGGGAAATTGATGTTTGATCAAAGTGGCCAAAGTTGTTCGAGGATTCTTCTTCTTCACCTCCTTGTTAGGAAAATTCAGTGATGAATTTCTTAAGGGGGAATGTTTGTAAGAACCCGGATCCCTATTTCAGGTATGGATTTTGATTTCGGGTGTTTCTGAGAAAAATTAGAGTTTTTGGAAATTTATGGATTACATGCCATATACATATGAGTATACACAGTGTACCCTATTGTCATGGGATGCCATGTACTGGCCTTTTAATATTGATGTAATGGGAAAGTACATGGCCACGTGGGGTGATCTAGAGAATGCCTAAAGCGGAGGCTGGTTAAGGCCTGTACACGGCGAGTACATTAAAAGAACACGTTGTGTACTTTTCCTTTTATTTGTTAAATAGTACTAGTGTCTTGTCTAATTGCATGAAACACCTTCTTGTAGCCATGTCTCATCCAAGAGTAACATGAATCGTCGAATCTTCTTCGAGCCCCCGATTTTTTGTTTGTTCTCGGAATCAATCACCATCGATATTTTTGGAATTTCCTCGATGAGGTATCTCTTTTATAGTGCATATCCTCTTGTTTTTTCTTATTGTGCGAGTCATTTATGGTTGAGAATTTTTTACATTTTTTAAGATCTAAGATGTTCTAGGTTAATTCAAATGTTTAGGATCAACTATATTGAATATACAACATCGAGGTAAGTGCTTTTATTGTTTTTGTATTTTTTCATTGAGTTTATATGCCAAAGTGTCGATTACCCATATTTTGAGTATTTTGTGTTAATGTGTTTGAACCCAATTATATCATCCTTAAATTGATTGTTATATTAAGGATTTTTTGATGAGATATAATATGAAATTTCATGTTAAATGAACACCTCATTGTTGAAGTTCTTTGTTCTACTATTTGAGATCATTTTGTCTTGGTTACATATGAGGCATACCTTGTATCTATACTGCTTCTTAAACACATGTGATATGCATTGAAATTGATTATCCATATAGTTTTTGAGATTAATTTGGGCTTATTGTTATCTTGTACACATGATTTAATTACACAGGGAAATGGGATCCTGCTCTTGTTAGACCAAATGGGGGATTGACTGCGGGTGCTCCCTCATAGTGTCTATAGTTAGATTAGGAGACCACAAGAGGGATTGACTATAAGTGCACCCTTAGAGTTTATAATATAATTAGATATATGAAAATGTTTAGGGTATTGACAGTGAGGTCTCCCATAGATTTTCTATAGATATGTCATGAGAATACTAGGGAGATTTTACATTGAGAGCTTCCGCATAGAGTTGGTAGTTACTGTTGAAAGTCCATAGGGGTAATTGGCTAAGAGATATTCTTTAGAGTGTATTTGCCTTTAATTTATTTATTTTACTAGAGGCATTAGACTATGTTAGTAATCCAAAGGGTTTGTATAAGTATTAAGTGTTTCTGAAAAATCTTTCTATCAAAAGAACAATCTTGGATTCGGTCCAATTACGTAGTCTTCTGAAATACATTTTTGTGATACTTTCTTGATTAAATGTTGAATATTATGTTTAATTGAAAGTAAATGGAAACAGAAGGTTTTGTAACTCTTGTGTACTCGTAGTTTTTTTCTACATTTCCATTTTTTCTTCTATATATACTCACTAATAGTTAAAGATAGATCTTGTCGTGGTTGCCTACTGGGATTCGTCTCAGGCCCTATTGTGTCATGCTATAGGATCCAAACTGATAATATTTTTGCAGGTATAGATAAGGGAAAAATCACTTCTACTTCAGGTACTTTATTTTTGTGGAGATAGAGAGCATGTGACTAATCCGAGACTTGTGATGTTGCTTGAGTTTACTTGTTTTATTTTGTACTTTAGTTTAGTACTATATTTTTCAGCATTGTGACTTGTTTGGATACTTTCCAAGACATACCAGTCATGCATCATTTATATATTTGATTGATTTTATTTAAATATTATATGGTAATATTGCTTCCCCACTTGTATGTTATTGTTATTCTGCTGCATTACTCTGCAAATGAAGGCATAGTTTACCCATTATCACACCCATGATCCCTGCTTCTAGTCGGTAGCCTCTACAGTTCGAGGAATTGTGCTTGAGGCCATTAGACCAACAGGGTATAAGGCACCTTCGGGGTGGCACCCAGAACCTAGATGTTACATTATTATTTAAAATGAGTTAAAAATTTTGGTATATGCGTCCTCTATTTAATGTTTATTGGAATGGAATTTCTATAAATATAACTTCTAAAAAAAGAGATCACCTTTTTCGGGAGGCATTCATAGTAGATGATGAAAATAATAGAGGTGGAGATATTTTATAAAATACATCATCATTTATTTTTCAAAAATGTTTTAATCATGTTTTTATGTTTTTATCTCTTTTAATATTCCATTTATCATTGTTGTTTTCTAAAGCGATAAAAAAATTTAGCGACATTATTATATATTAATGTGTAAAAATAAATTTTTATTTAATAATTTTTAACTAATGAATCAAAATATGAAATAAATATTTTCGTATAGAATTTCTATTTATAATAAAATATATTTTTGACATTAACTATTGAAACACATAATTTAATTATAAAAAATGTGTAATTTGAAGAATAAAAAAATTTATTTTGATAAAAATATCAATATTATTGATTCTAATAACATTAAATTGTTTTTATTTTACCTAGGAAATTTTTGTGATATTATTTCAAATACAATACCAAATTTCAACGAGTGAATTCATAATTTAAAAAAAATTAAAATTTTTATTATTATAAAAATACTGTATAATTTTCAACACAATAGAATGGGATTTCAAAATAAAACATAGTATTTATAAATGAATAATTTCAATCCATATAAAAATATATAATAGTTAAATATATCTTATTGGATTTTATGTTATTCTTGCATTATGATATATACATAAATTCTATGATTTTTGGGAAAATAGTCTTCTCCCAATTCACCAAAAAATATTCATTTTCATAAAAATATGAGAAATTCGACAATGAATATTTTTATCCTTAAAAATTTCAAAATTAATTTCTTTTTATAAAACTAATGTTGATTAATTTATTGATTTATCAAAAATATTAAATAAAATTAATTAAAACAACTTTTATTGAAATATGATATTTTCACAATTTAAGTGTCTTTAATGTTATTTTATATCACCTTCAAATATTAAAAGTAAATTTATTAAAATATATATAATAATATTTTTTATTTATTTAAATTATTTTACATGGATAATAAATATAATAGTTTTTATAAATAATAAATTATTGAAAGAAAAACAAATTTTTATACTAAATCATATTAATTATTTACCACCTAAATCTAAGACCTTTTTCTTAATTTATATATTCTCATTTAATAGCAGTTGTTATATTTCTATAATTTCATAATAATAATCATATTTTTTATAATAATTTCAGTTTAACTAAGAATGTGAAATAATCTATCAGAAATCATAGAATTTAAAAAATATATTCCAAAATCAACATGATTAACATTTATCCTCCTTAAATAATTTACTTCACTGCTATTTATATTATGTCTAATTAATAAAAATATCTAAGGGTATGTTAATTATATATATAAATCAAGATATAACTTTTTATTTCATATAAATCATGTATTCTTATGGAATTATAGGTAACATATTATCCACCATAATAATTTTTTACTTATGATTGGGAATTATTAATTCATAATACGCCCCAATTTATTATTTTATAGAGATTCTATAGAAATACCATTGACAATATCATTTATATCAATTTATTTCCATCTAAATATTAAAACTTACATGATTAAGATAATATCTAGTAAAATTAGATTAAATGATCAAATGAATATTAATGGTCAGTCATATAAATTTTTCTCCTATGGAATATTCTTTTCTTATTATGACACATTTTGTTCCACTCCGTCACACCTGGTTCATCTTATAATTCTCTTTATCTAACCTAGGTTATCCTTTCTCATTTTCCCATTAGGTTCTATAATTTTATAAAAAAAATTGTGCTAAAATTCATGATAATTTTACTATAATATAATATGATCAACCAAAGCATATCCATAAATTTTCTTCTGATAGGAATTTAGTCTTATGTATACTCATCATTCCCCATATGAATATTTATTTAATTGTTATAGATAATGTTTATAATGATTATCCTTATGTGAATCTTTTCTAAAACCACATCCACATTCCATTAACATGACATGGACATAATGAATTAGAAAATAACATACTAAATATTTTTAAAAAAAATAATCAAATTCATTATTTATATAGAATTATCATTTTTGTTTTACTAAAATTAGACCATAATAATTCCCAAAAAATCTAAAAACCATCTTAAAAATTTTTTATACCATCTAATGATCCCTTTCCCACACTACTAGATTTTGGGAAAATATTTATACATTTCACATATGATTTTATACCAATTTAGATAACCCCCTTTGAAAATATCATTATTTTACATCATTACCACATTATAAAAATTTCCAATCAAAAAAACCACAATACCACAAAAGAAAGGTTTAGGATTTAGAGAACTATATACAAAAATAACTTATTTTAGGACACATATTAACATTTCTCCATTAATGATACACACTATTATCCTTTTTAATCCACTCATTAGTTATAATAATATTCATAACATGTAAAATGGAATCATAAAAATGTATAGTTTAATGGAAAAGTAATGGAAACCTAACCGAACATCATCAAGGGTTACATTTTATAAATATGAAAAAACATGACCATGATAGAAATGACTATGTAAATTGAACACAAAACAATAATATTTTCACATATGTTATAATATATAGACATGTAATATAAAATGAAAAATAATATATAAGTATAAATGAGTGTGTAATAACAAGTAAATAAATATTATCTGTGTAGAATAATCATAGAAATGTGGTGTAGAAATGAAACATTCTATTAAAACATAGAATAAAAATTATCATTGGAAAAAATATATGCATTGGGAAAATATAATATTATGATAATCCACAATTTTCATTCATCACATAATTATTTGAAAAAATGCTCACAATTCTTATCATTATAGAAGAAAATGTTCATACTCAACATCATTTTCTCATGATATATAAATAATTAACCAACTCTTTCAATAGGGATATTATACCCCCCACCCCCAATCAATCAACTATATATTTTTCTCTGAAATTAATTTATCATTAATATTGTCATAATGATCCCATGGATGAAAAATATGTTTAACAACCACTCCATATTAATGAACATAATAAAACCATTCAAAATTTTATTAGTAATCCCAACATCATATTCACATTGAAAAAGAAGGTGTCCAAATATATTTATTTATATTCTAGGTAAATAATAATCAATTAATATATTAGATTTTATATTTATTATATAATATAGATAAGGGACATATTTTTTAGTTAATAATGTCCTTCAAAAATATACAGAAGGTATCTAGGTGAACACTCATCTATCCAAGGAAGGAAATATAGATTTTCCCAAAATAAGTGAAATTGGATGAAAATTCATATTTATACATAGTGAATGATTATGAAATATAAAGTAGTCATGTAATTCAAATTTTTAATTACCCAAAATATAATAAATGAATTTAGAGGTTATTTCATAGAAAATATTTTCCAATGAAATAAATCCTTTATATATTGAGATGAAAAAGTATAAAAAATCAAAATGTACTTATAAAGGAAAAATGGTTTAGCATTTAAATATAAATAATTGTAGGTATGTTTAAAAATATTTAAGTAAAATCTATTGAAAACATTTACATATAAAAATAACTCTCTATAATGGATACATGAACTGATAAAACTGTTATTTCAATTAAATGTGGTGTTTGTGGTAATAATAATATTTTTAAAAGGAAAACCATTATAATAATTTTAAATATCATCATTGATACTCACAACATAAAAATTATAAAAAATAACCATTTGAAACACTCAAAAGAGTAATTTAAAGGTCACTTGATATATTATATATTTGTGTTTCAACTTATAATGTAGAAAATTGGTAGGATGTATATATATACATGGATGAAAAACCATCTACATGAAGGATTCAAATTAGTCTTATAAATGAAATAATTTTGAAGAAAGATATTAATTAATGTTAAATAATTAAATATAATTTTCCCCAATGTGGAGTATAATTTTAACTTGAATAATATCACTGAGTTGTAGAAACAAATTTCATATAGAGACATTATAAATTACGAAATTATATTTCAAAAATAAAAATACCATGTGGATTAAGTAACACAAGAATCAAAATAACATATGTGGAAATAGTAAAATGGAAATAATAAAATCACAATGGATGGTAGAATTTTTTATACACGAATTCAATTTTGTGTTTAGAAAAAGATAAAATAGTGCACTATATAAAATATGTGTCACATACATAAAAATTTATAAAAATAAATGCTCACACTATCATTATCATTTAAATATTAATGATATGAAACATAAAACCGAAAATTGTTTTCAAAATTTAATATATTTAATGGGGAATTATTATAAAATAAATTTTCATCCAATACATACACATAAAAATGAAAAAAAATTAATACACTTCATATATTATAGAATAAAAATTGATATGAATAAACTGTTACCTGAACTCCTGAATTACATAAAATATCATTAATCTCATATCAAAAATAGTTATCTTAATAAAAAATTTATTAATATTATTCATATCTATAATATTTAATAAAATTTAATTTTAATCATTTTCAAAAAATATATTTGTTCATTATATTTGAACATCATAATTTAATATTTAATATTTTATATATTTTTTATAATAGATTCATAATTGTAGAGACATTTCTTTTTAGAAGATTCAAAGTTATTCATTACAAGATAATTAATGTTAATTTAACATATTTTTATATATTTTTATACTTGATAAATTTTATTTTATAAATAATTTACTAATGATTTGGGATGGAAAATTAGTTTTTGATCTTGTTTGGTAAATTATCAGAAATGGTATATTTTATCTTAATAAGGGTATAGATATTAAAATTACAATTATATAATAAAATCTAATATTTTTACACATAATTGTTTTATACATCCATAATAATGTTTACTTTGTTCCATATTGTTGAAATTTTAGTATTTTTCATGTTTGAGTTTAATGTAATCCAAACAAGAACAAGTAGTAATATTTTGTTCAGTGTAGTAAATAATGAGAAAAAATTAAAATAATATTATTTTTATAGAAGAATAGAAAAATTACTTATTTTACGTTAAGGAGTTAAATCAAGTTATAATACATGTAGGTATATTAGAAAATGATATAGGATAAATCCAAATATGTAACTTGCATGAAGGCGGTAGTCTGCACATATAAATGGATGATGAATTAAATTTTTGTATATTTGTTATAAGATATAAAATGAATTATAATGTATTAATCATAATAATTATATAAATAAAATATTTATCCTTTTTAATTAATTTTACAACCATTTATTGAAGGAGGTAATGAAAAAGTGAACAAAACAATCATAGAGGTTGTAGTCTGCATGTATGCATGAATACAACATTATTTTTTCAATGTTTTTTGAATATAGAAGAAAAATGATGTTACATTAGTATAATAAAATTTCCCAAAATTATTAAGCATAATTTAATAATAATTACATGGATAGTATATTTTAATTATAGTAAATTATAAAAAATAAAACAGATTGATAGAGGACATTACCATTTATTTTGGATGGTTTCCCTTAGGTAATATATCCATGTACTATAGTGAGGATAACCAAGTTTAAAAAATATACCTATTACATAAAACTAGATAAGTACTAAATACATTTCAATGTAACAATTTTTAACTAAGGTTATGGTTGCCTATCTTTAGAGGAAGCACACATTATCATCTTATATAATGAAGCATCATCAAAATCTCCATTATTGTTCATTTCAGATAGTTTACTTTGTATAAATACAATCTAAAAAATCATTTTTCTTAACCTTGATCTCAAAATCATAATAATGGTTGATCTCATATTCGTAGAAAGTGTTAATTAAGGGGGATAATAATTGATTACATAAGTGAGTATATGATATGAATAAGTTAATGGGAAATTGTGCATAACACTAATGAAATTATACAAAAATATTAATTGATTCTAATCATGAACCATGGTATAATTAATTTTTTATTTTTTAGACTTGAATCATAATATAATATAAGATAATTATCAATGATAATATAACATTTAAAAAAAATCATAATAGAGTTCATAAATTTTCACTTAATCAAATTCTTAGAAATCATTTTCAAGGCTATCAATCAAGACATTCATAACATATTAGGCCTATGTAAACCACCAATATGGCCTACTTTTCATTTAGATAACCTCATTTGTACTCCCATTCAAATTTAGGGTAAGCTATCATATATTATATGTTCTAAAAGAAAATAATCATTACCAAATGCAGTGGAGTATTATAATAGCTGTAAATTTCCCATAAAGATAATCAATTTATATATATACCAAAATATTGAGAAATCATTAATAAATTTTTTATATCATAACCCCTATAAAATAAAAGTGGTTTTAGTAATATTTTATCCCCATAGTTATAAATATTCGTAGAAATGAATATTGACTTTATCTTTGTAACATATCCCAAATGAATCATAAGTAACATGAATGGATATTTTCACACTTTAAAATATATTTTAATGATCAATGAGACATTTAATGTGGAATATGTCCATAAAAATTTGATATAATAATTTATATAATAATCAGTATAATAATAAAATTTATAACTTCTAAAATAACATTTGAATTATTTAAAAAAAATAAAGGAAATGTATAGTCATTTATATTATAAATGGCCTTCCCATTGAATATATTAAAACATTTGTTATGTTAACAAAATTGATAAAAATTAACTCTTTCAGAAAATGTCAAAAATATAATATTTAATGAATTTTATATGAATACAATAATCCATTAATGTATTATAGTAAAAATATTCATCCACACCATATATATAATATATATTCATGGAATAAATATATTTTTAACAGAAGAGAAAAATTATATCATGTGTCCGTAAAATTATACCATCTGACTATTTGTCACACTAAGAGTGGAAAATTAATTTAATGAATGTAACATACATAAATAACCAATAGATAGAAAAAATCTTCATAATTATTAGTGATATATCTTATAATTTATCCATTAACCAATTATATAAAAAGAAGAAAAGTAAATAAATACATTGTAACGCACATAACTTAATAATTTCATAATATTTTAATCATAACCAATTTGATTGAAATATATTTAAATGAAAAAATAAATATCATGAATATATTGATATTATTGTTAAATTATATAAAATATGATGTGTTTAATCCAATTTAATTAAACATGTAGTGAATATGGTCTATGTCACATCAAAACAAAAGTAATATGATAAACCATTACATCAGGTCCAACATTCATTATATGTTTCTTTTGACTTAAATATTATTAATATAAAATTATTATACACCTATAACAAAAAAATAGATAATTTTAATTTTATTCAATTGTTACTGACAAAGTATTCTCAGAATCTCCTTACAAATACTTTATTTGTCATCATAATTTTAGACATTAACTTCTGTAATTTTCATATATTTTTCAATTTTGATGTTGTAGTCCATCAATCCTACACATGGTTACATAATATAAATATTTATAATCATAATATTTATATAAAATTTTTCTCACATTATTATATTTATTTGGAATTCAATATTCATTAATTTATAAAACATTATAACAACACACTTGTTGGTGGTAAAACAGACCTAAACAAGAGAATGCCATAAATATTGAATGATTAAGTAAATGATAAGATATAATATTAATAAAATATTTAATGAAACTTCTAACTATAATATATAATTTATATATTCATTATATAATATTATAGAACTATCAATAAAGATATATATTGAAATGATATATATCTATTGTGGAGACAGTTGTCGGTGCATACAAAGAATAATGATTTCATTTTATAATAATAAAGGGTAAAAGAAAGATTATATCATTTTTATCACTAAATAATCATTATTAAACAATAAATTTCAAATATATTGAGTTTATCTAAAATTTTAACCAACAAAAAGATTTAGTGATTAGAAATTAATAACACCACTACATAGAGGAGGTAACCCGCACATACATATGAATGATATTATCATTTTAATATTGACGTAATTGAGTTAAAATATGTATTTCGTATGCTCATAATAACATCCTAGTATATCAATGGCATTTTTTCATTATGTTATTGATTTATTCTATTTTGATTAAGGAATATATTTTTAAGTAGTCATGTAATAAGATTACAAGTTCGTTGTGGTACCTCTTTTGAAAAACACAATATTCTATCATAATATTTTCACAAAGTGTGAAGAAAAGTTCATAAATTACGGGATTAAATTAATTACTAATTCAGGGAAATTATTTTATGATCTCAAAGAATTAAATTTTTTTATTGAGGGTGGATAATGGGTTCTCTTTTATAAGTTATGGGAGGTACATACATTGAAATAAATAATTTTTTGTATAATATAATGTCACTTAATTTTTAAAATTTTACACAAATATACATGAAATCAAAGGTACGATATATAAGCTAAAAAGACATTTAATCAATAATATTAACTTATCTTATAGTAAACCCCATGCAGGGCTAAACCAATTTTAAGCCTAAAAATGTTAAATCATTTTCAATTATTATTAGTATTCATTTAGACCCAAGAATTATTTTGGGATATTTTTAAAATATTGAATTTATTACTAAATATCTAGATACAGTAAAATAAAAATAAGAACCTATAAATTTTTTTAAATTAATTTTAGAACAATATATTAAATAATAATGATATCTATTAAAAAAGTGCATTCTAATTCAAAAACCACATCTTACCATCATAACATTATGATTAAAAACTATTAGTTCATTTTAAAAATATTTTATTGATAATATATTACATACATTTAATTATATCATTTAATATTATTAATTTTTTTAGTTTATTAATTTAGTATAACAATTAACTCATACAATTTTTTATAAAAACAAAATTATCAACTGTCAAATTATTTTATCATTATTCCTAAAAATTAAATAACAAATGAATTAATAATTAATCCTAAATTACTAATTAATTTAATATAAGTCTTTTAATATTGACCAATATGTTTTTTATAATGAAATTCAAAACACATAGAAGAATACATTTCATCAAAATAATTAGTTTTTTAATCATGAATTTATTTTTTAAAAATTTAATGATTAGTTCATTTGAATTAATCATTACATTTGAAATATGGAAAAATTATAAATATATATGTATTTAATAATGTGGTTAATATTATTTAAAAATAATAAACCAATTTATCATGATTATAATTGATCTAATATTTCATAGATTATTTATAATCAGGGTATTGTTTAAATAAAAAATCATATACTTAAATTTTATTTCAATTTAATTCAAATAAAATATACATATATATAATTTACCCCATTAAAATTAATTTCAACATTTAAATTCCATCACACCAGTACAAAAAAATGAGGGTATATCTTTATCATCACATCTGTAGGTTCCCACATGGATTTATGAAAATTATTGTATCCCTATTAGACATTTATTAGATGAGTGTTATTTTTTAAGATATTTTTTCTCTTCAATATCTAAACACTAGTCCTTCTCCCTAATATGAATGATAATGTTGTAACAATGAAATATCTATGTTATTATATGTTAAAAATCAGCTATATACTTCTCTAAATGTGATATGTTGAAGACGTCATGTCAATGAGAGATATTTTTTAGAAGCATAAATTAAATTGAAACCATACTGATTTGATCACGAATATCGAATATTCTTATATATAAAGGGATAAAAATAAATATTTTCCAAAATAAGTATCTTTATTAAATTAAGATATTTATAGGAACACCGTGAAACCAACAATAAAATCAAAATATCACCAGTCACAGTCATCATAAATTTTCTATCTTCTATGAGAAACCCTGATATGCTGCAGAATAGTTGTATCAATCTATTACAAATACATTGATAAATTCGGTAAATATATATGTCATTCTTTAATCTCATTGTAGAATGATGGAGTTCAATAAGTTATTTAATATAGGGCATTATAATTATCCTTATGAAATGTTTGTTTAATTAAATTGTTGTTTTAAATTTGACAAGGGGAATGGATTGATACAAACCACCATTGAAAACTACATAACATGTTCTAATCATATCCACCATTTCTTGATTAGGTATTACAGAATGACTCACTATTTGAGAATTAAAGGTATTAATAAAATAGAACTCTTTATTGGGATCTTAATGATTTATTCCCCAAAACTATTATTTAAATATCATATAAAATAGATACAATATAATTTTGTACTGAATAATAACCTAAAATAATTCAAATGTATAATTGGCCTTGAAAATTGAGAGTGAGATATTCTCTTATTGTAATGATATGATCTATCTCTATTTGGTGGCTATTCATAACCAACATAATAATATTCACATTATATTTCATGGTGATTTCTATGAGTATATACATAATGATGTTTTTCCATTTCCATTTAGGAATGGGTAATGTTTTTTTCAACCAATTATAATTTTACACGTTATCTATTACATTATGAAACACTAATCACCAAGATACATAATCCAAAATATATCTCATTATATTATTTTATATTATATACCCATTGAGGTCCCTATACCTATTCTTACTTCCATATTGAATAGAGAATGATGAGATATGATAATCATCCAATAACCCTTTATTCAATAAATTATAACATACACACATACTTTATTCAAAAACATTACCATTGCATTATAGTCAATGATAAACATTGGAGCATCTGTCTCATTATATAATAACACTTCATCTTCCTTATTTGGCTTCTTAATCATTTCATGGAAGTATTATTGAGAAATTATTTTTTTAGGATACTAATTCTCGTACTCCTTGATTTTAGGGAATATCCATTGAAAATGCATAAATATTCGATCATTTTCAATCCTCAAACTATATAACATATATTTATCATTTTGGATAAAATAATCAAAAACATTATTTACAATACAAGGGTGTTAAATTATTATGATGTTATAATCATCAATCATCATCAACTATATTCTTTGGAACATAATAAACTCTTTATTGTTGAATATAAATTTAATTTAATTTTGTGATTATCATATATGTCACAACTTTCTCCAAGATGATAATTTATCCATATCATTAATGAAAGGATTAAAACTGCTAAATAAAATTATATGGTATAATGAATGATCTAATTTAGTATTAATTGATGATATTCATAATACATAACCACTTGATTATTCATATAAATACATCTTACTGCCTTTTTAGATACAACACTACTAATCACAAGAACATAATAATGGAAAGGTAATGTGAGTATAGGTGTAAAAAAAACATTTCATAAATCTAATTGAATATATCATAAAATTAATATTTCTAAAGGAACATGAGTCCTTTCAGTGGAAATATGGTGATTGTATTAGAAGAAAATGAAAACTTCTTCACGAATCATAGAAAATATGATGAAAATAAAAGAATATTATGTATGTCAGTTAAAAACAAATGGTATAGAAGAAGTTTCAATGAATTCCCACATAAAAGGATATATTAATATTCCACATAGTTTGATTATGTATACCAATAATGATAATTTACATAACAATAATTCTCATTTTTTGAATTAGGCATATAATTTGTCTTTTCTCAAGGACATTATTACAATTCTCATGTTATCTTCATATTCCTTCTAACTCGATGGGTATATAAGAATATCATAAATATATATTAAACAAAATTGATCGATATAATATAAAAAATACACATTTAGTCGATTAAAATATAATTATAATTTGTATTTCTATATATTATCACTATAAATTCATAATCTCGAATATTGTACAAATTGTTTTCTTAGGAATTTTTTCACATTTTATCAACCATTCACAATATCTATAATAAATTTTATTCATTGAGAATAATTCATGTTCTCTAAATTGATCATAAAAATAATAAATATAAGTTATAGGATACTTATACTTTATCTTGATATTATTGAGATCTTGATAATCAATAAATATTCCCATTAATCAACCCCTATTATTATCAAAACGAATCATTTCCAGTTATAGATAAATACATATCTGACTGAATACAACATTAATATTCTCCTAGTTTTTCCCATTCGATTCCACTATCTGAATCAGGTCAATTCAATATTGTGTCTTTTAAATTAGTGTAGTTCTAGGTATATGTTCTATTGAAAAATTATAGTCAATATTTTGATTAAGATATAGAAACTATTCCAAATGTTTATCAACAGACTCTCACATAGTAAGAAAAAATTCAATGATATGTTTATAACTAATAAGTTGATATGAATACCTATTTATGAATAGGTAAATGAGAAATAAATATTAAATACTTTAAATTTAATTAATATATACATCATCAAAATGATAAATAATCATACAATAATTGTGAATAAATAATGCGACTTACATTATGTAAAGTAATTATTAATCTATGTTGAGAGGGATAATATATTTTTCAAAACACATTAAATTATAATAATGTTTAAACAATATTGATTTTAGAGGGAATTTAAATACAAAAAAACATGAAATCCAAATATATGGATTAATTAATATGTATTCCTTAACCATTATTATCTTCTTCAATTATTGGTGCACTATTTTCCCTTCCTGAGTCTAACAGCTAGCCCTTAGAATAGGTAATTGACTTTTATAATCCCCAAGATCTCAAATCAAATATAATTATACTATAAGTAGTACAATATGATGTAAATCATATCCCAAAAAATAATTCTTCCTTTTACCCATCTATTTTTCTCCTTCTTCTCCACACGTAAAACATCTACTATTTTGTTGAAACATTCACTTGGTTCTTCTTCCCACATTCATAGTATAATTTAATCTAAATATTTATTCATATATCATTTCCATTAAATAAAATCCCATGAAACTGAAAATATCTATTATATTTCATTCTATGTACAACACAAATGATGAGGCTTATAATAAAATATCATTATAAAAAATTTGGAATATTAAAAAGGTGTCACATTACAAAAACTGTTTCATTTGATTTCTTATAATGATGATCATTATATTGGTTTGAAAGTTATTTTTATATAAAATAGAACATATATATTTCCATTTACTAAACTAAATACATGAAATTAGTTTCAAAAAACAATAACCAGATAATATAATCATATGATTGTGAAAATAAATCTTATGATTTCTTAATATATGACACATTATTTTAACACATAAAAAGTTATCTTCAGCACATGTCTCTATTTATTATCATAGGTTGTCAATGGATTTAACCTATAATTCATCATAATTATTCCTCTATAAAATTAAAAATTACCAATCATCATAATTATTCATATATAAAATGAGAATTTACCCATGCATATCTTCTGATTTTTCAATCAAATAATACAGTCTTATGATAACATATCATACATTTTTGATGATAATGTTAACACACTATCTTTTTTTAAATATAGTTGTTAACCATATGCTCATCCATGAAATATCTAAATTCATTTTTCATTATCCATAAATTGTTATTTTTACTAGGTTAACCTCAATTCTTCATCAAGGGGGGGTTTTATCATTACACTGGAATTGGGGTGGCCTATAAAGTTGAATTACAGTCCATTGTGTTCGTGGTCAAGTATTCCATACAATATAAGTGGATATTCTTAAAGATCGATTTTGAATATGAATTTGATATGAAAGACATGAAAAAAATTTAAAAGTGTTTTCCTTGGAAATTCCTACCACATTGGATTGGCTATATTACTATTGTTTCTCGGAAAAATTTCGTTTCCTCACATGCATATAGAGATAAAAATATATTGTGTGTTGACCTTTAAAAGAAATAGGACATGGAAATTATTATGTTGTGGTCCTTTAGGGCCGCTGATTATCATGATCAAATGGTGGATGCAAACATGTGGGGTGATGTACATACATATCTTGGTAATAATCCATTTTAACACTTGTATTTTTATGCAAATTGTTATACTATTTTCCTATTGCCATATATGAAATTTTTTATAATATTTTTGTTAACATACACCCAAGGACTAAAATTTCTTATTGTAATTTGAGACCTAAAAATAAATAATCTTACTTCAGGAATGATAGTAAATAACTCACATATAGTTCATCTCTAATAGTACAGTTCTTAGAAATATGATACACATAACCATTATCCAAAATCTAAGGACAGCTTAAACAATAAAAGTGTGAAATTAGATCCTTTTTAATCGTAATCATTAGATATATTAATTAATAATCACAAATAAATATAAGAAAATAAATATTGTTGAGAGAATGATCTTAATGTTACAAAAAAATTCATAAAAAACATAGATTATAACAATGAAACATAGAATAAATATTTAATATAAAATAAGATAGTAATCATAATTTAATCAAATATAAACATCCATTTAAATTTAATAATGTTATATGATCATGTCAAAATTCTGTTTAAAAAACTATGGCATAATTATAATCATAAATGTCTCATTTTAAGAATTTCTACCAAGACATTCATTATAAATTATTATTTGGTAACCACTAGTGTTCCGTTTATGGTATTGGTATTACCTCCATTATACCTTATTTCAATTTTAGGATAACATATCATGTACCATTTTAGATATTAAAAATTAAAAATTATACATTGAATTGAAAATATATAATGGAACCAACTTTCACATAAACATAATCCGTTAACAGTTTTCCCCATGTATATGAAAATATTAATCATTTCATGACAACATAACCCATAGAATTGAATATGGGACTCATAATTATTTCATTATCATAATAATAAACCAACCATATAATAAATAAAGTGTGTCTCATTGGATTTTATCCCAAATAATACATATTTTAAATCAATGGATGTTTTCATAGCTAAATCATCCATTAAAGTATAATTAGAGCACTTATTGACGAAAATAACCTTTTTAAATTAATATCACACACATAAAATATACAGGTATAAAAATTATCAAGAATAAAATTTTATTTTAAAATAAAATTGGAATCACGTAAAGGGTTCTTCTGGGAATGATGTTATCAATGTATTCTAAAATTTTATTATTATGGTATATTTCAAAAATGATTAAATTCATAAATTTTTTAAAAATAATATCATTCAAAAAACCTCAGGAATATTAATTTTAAACAATTAAATATAAAATTGAATAATTTTAAAATTTAAATTAATTATTCATTTTATAATATAATAAAAAAGATTGAACAAAATATTTAAAATATGGGGATGTAAGAAAAGGATTCTATACTGAATTATGTAATAAAATAGTTTTTCAATAAAAACAATATTTTCAACTTTTGAGTACATAAAGATAGTTAATTGAATGTAAATCACATTATCTATATAAATAACCAGTTGAGAATAAAAAATTCTATTTATAGCTTATGGATCATATAAATTATTTGTCAGAAATTTAAACATAAATAATACAATTAAATAGTTATATTGTAACATAAAACGCTAAAAACATTGTAAACTTCTGAATTATATCCCGATAAAAGAAAATAACATCAAATGACTCTTTAAATTCTATTAATATGAAGTTATTTATGTTATTATATATTCTTGTTGGGGTATATAACACACATGAATGAAAAAAGTTATGGATATGGACTATATCTCAAAGAACCAAAAATAAAATGAGAAAACCATACCTTATGTCCAACTTTATTCATATGATATTTTAACATAAAGTGTCATAAATTTTAATTTCTTATTCCCATATAATAGATTAATAATAAAGATTATTAAAAAAAAATATTATACATATAACAAATTATCACCCATTCATTTTATATCATTTATTATCATCATTATTTTGGGTGGTAATAGTGTGACTTCCCAACCATGGATACACACACCCGTGCCCCATTATAGTTGTTCACATGACCTAATGTGCACCACCTCATACACCAGAGATTGTCAACTAGTAGAGAGGGTCTAATATTGATCATGGGGAGATGTGATTCGCTTTATCATATTAAAAAAAAGAAGAAATAAATAATAACAAAAAAATTATATATCCTCTAACTAATCCAATCTAGTATCACAAGATGATAAAAAAACATGAATATAATATCCAAATATAAAGTATATCAATTTCATGCCAAAAACATGTCATGATTAAATATTATAAAACAAAAATAAAAAAATACACTAAAAACTCCCACATGGATCCTAAATTATGCCTAGTTCCCTCATCCATGATCCTTCCCAACTCATGCATCTATCAAAATACTCAAGACCTTATCATATCTAGAAAACCTAATGACTATTTTTGTACTAAACATGCATCCAGAGTATGGAGTTATGGAAAATCATTATGCCACACCCAACGGTGTATGAACAATATCTAGTCAATAATAGTTTATTTAGTTGTATAAATAATATAATAAAAGAAATAAATTAAAAAAATTAATATATTATTTTATTCTTTATTTACCCACGTAGATAATTGGGAACAGAAAGACACATGAACCATAAAATAATTTCTTTGGACCATTTAAGAGTATAAAAATAACACATATGGTTTATAAAAATTCATTATAATCAATGAATTTAATTATCTAAACAATTTAAATTCACAACATAGTTGATTGGATACATATATTATTGCAAATAATTGGGCAAATAATTACATGGCTAGGGGCCCTATGGGATTTTGAAGTAGAAATTTGTGCCGCACATTCATCATCACATGTATCACATAAGTAGGTTCTAGCATACCACCTTGGATGCCACTAATTAGTGCCCTAATATTTTTTCCACATGTACTCAAGAGAATATCTTCAAACACCAGATGATGCAAACTAGAAAACAGGGCCTTCGGTAAGTTGTGGGGAGATTTTTCCCTCATTGATCAGAGTAGTGTGCATCGTCAGTTCTATATATCATTGCAATCCAAAATTATAAAAATTAAATATAATGAAATAAAGTGATGAATATGTATAAATAAATAGATTATGAAATTTGATGATGAAATGTTATGTTCTATACCAAAATGAATAAACATGGGTAGGGGATACCAGCATATACTAAATTCTATTAAAATAAAAAAATGGCCAAAAGTTGCTACAACTACGATCTCGAGCGTAGGCTCTATTTTATGCTCTCAAATCTATACTAGAAATTTCAATCAAGCATTGGAACCTGTTATATCCCTTTATGAGTACCTAAAACCATTAACTCTACTTGGGAACCAGAGGCTCCCTTGTAGGGTGAGGGATACAAATCGTTGATGTTCAAAACCCACTGTGTCTATGCCTTTACATTTCATAACACATAAATATAAGGCGTGTGTCATGATAAGTTAATGAAAGACACAATATATTTATAAAGTCATTAGACTTTGTTTCATCTAGATTCACACCCAACTACCTCATCTGGCCAAATTCAGTGTGGCTGAACTGAGATAACCTGTATGAATATGGTGAGATGTATAATCTTCTGGTGGATTCACATTACCAAAAATTGTGCTTGGGATTAGAGAAAAATACCATATGATTCTAATAAAAAGGATCTTTTCCCATTTTCAAAATGTTCATTTTTTCTTTTATTGTCATTTGAAAACAACATATGAAACATAGATAGAAACCCATATTCCATCCATGAATACTAAGGATAATTTCCAAGGATCTATTTTGGGCTCATAACATAACCAATGAACATTAGCCCAATCAGTGTGACCCAAGTATGAAGTCCAATGTCTCATGCCAAGCATGATGAAAACTCAAAAATTATTCTATGAATACATACTTGATATTGAGAATTGGGCTTTGAGTATCTCTCTATGAATGGTTCAACCAAAAGTCCCTTAGAGCATGTACAAGGGGTCTCCCCTAATGTACAAAAATTTCTCTTTTGGTGTTAAATATTGATAACGCATGTAGGACCAATCCTTCGATTAGATGGTATCACTCCTGGCATGTTTAAAATGCTTCAATAGGTCTAACATAGTGGCACAAAAGTCCATCCAAGGGGTCCTTAAGTAATAACCACTTATTTTACCCTCATCTCTAAATAAAAATAACCAAAAAATAATTTCTTATTTGACAGTATCAAATGAAGGGCCAATACATTTAATTTGATCCATTATATTATATAAGTATTTTTTTCATATCATTTCATTGGGGTAATCCACTTATGTTTTATGACATAAGGTTTAAAGTGCTTATCCAAATCATTCAATATATCATATTCCCAATTCATAGTGTAAAGGGTCTAACTAATCTCACAACATTTAATTCAACTGGTGATAGGGTTCATGTTATTATTTAGGTGATGAAAACCATAAGTAATTAATAATTAATAAAAAAATGGTATATTAGGATATAAGGGTAGAACATCACAATTGGGTTGTTCGGGGTTATGAAAAAAACCTTGAAAGTGATTCACCACTAGATTGGATCATGAGTGACGTCTGAAACAAAATATAATAATTTAATTAACTTTTTTGAGGCTTTTCCATAATAGCATGGTGTGTGGAATGATGACATATCTAATGGAATGTGAATAAATGGTGGTAAAATATCATGACCAGCCACCTTATCCTTATAGATATTCCCTCTTCAAGTATCATCATTTTATTTGAGCTAGGTTGGAAGAGAAATGAAAAACTGTCAAATGAAATGAATACATAGAAAATGATCTCTCATCCAAATAATGAAATGGAAGGGAAGAAGAACATAAAATATATTAAAGTGTATTTGAGAACATACCATTATCACTCCATAGGATTCAACAAAGGATGAATTAGAGACCGAATGTAGGGGTTGAATCAAAGCCCAGATTCTTTAAGGAGGAAAGGATTTCAATATGAGTGAGAGATTCTTAGATGATGGAGAAATAAAGAGGAAGGATGAAATGTTTTAAAACATTAAAGAGAGTTATTTTAGTAATTTCATCCAAATATGATTCTACACATAGTTTGGTCAAACCATAAACCAACATTGGGCTAGTCAATTCTATATAAAGAACATTGCACATTTTTCAACATTGTTTGAATTAACCGGCTTAAACTATGAAAAATAAATATGCCATTATTTTTATAAATCTAACACAGATATATGTTCACAGGGTCTCACAGTATACTACAAACCGTGTAGACCAATATTCTCTTCAATTGTCAAGGTTTAAGGCTCCCAACAACCCCCGGATTCACTCAAGGCATCATTTACTAGATTAGGAATCACATTTAGGGTTTTTAAAGGAATTAAAACCAAAACATAATGTTCTGTACCTTTAGGGATAGTCTATATATTACAACCTCACCTCCCTAAGAAACATTTTCCCTATGTTTCCCTTTGGAGGTATGTATAATGTTATCTATAATGCGTTACAACCACTGAGCATGTACATAGACCTCCAACTCCTAGGTCATGTCCTGGTCGTGTACCTACAACCATAGAACCATGTAAATAAGAACTGAATTTACATGGAGATATTTTATTCTTTGATCAATGATATGTATTAGATGCTCCTGGAATGGTGCATCAACATCTAACTCTATGTTTTCATGGTCAAATGAATGAGATTAGAGTGCATGATACTCTCAAATTTGGAAAACATGGAAGAAATTGTACATGGAAGGGTACTGTTTAGGTTACAAAAACTAATAGGCTATTGGACTACCTTGATCGACTATATTTAAAAGCATAACATATATTAGTGATAACTTTACTTGTATCCTAATTCATCCATACCCCACATTGAGCGATACATGCTGAAAGACCGGATGTCCCAACTAAAACTCATATGGTCTTAGGTGATGATCAGTAAATGAATTCTACATATAATGAGAAATATCCATATTATTCTAAATCCACTAGACTGACATTGATGCATTTTGAACAAGATGATGTCCTAGTAGAGTTGCATCACCTACCTCTAACCTACATAGAGGTGAACGAAATGTTCTACAATAGAGGGCCTTATACTAACCCATCTGATTTGTTTCTTAAAACCATTTTTGTAGGAAAAATCATCCAAGGGAATAATATTCTCCCATGAACCTCCATAATCATGGATACATGCATGTATAATATCCTGTAAAACATGAATCACCTTCTCGGACTACCCGTTAGTCTAAGGGTGATATGAATTTCTCCTAAAAATCCTCGATCCCAGTGATTTCTTCATCTCATGCATGAACCACTATGTAATGTGGGTGTCTCTATACAATATGATATAGATGGGGAAACCAAGAAGTCACACATTCTATTAGATATACACCATTAATAGCTCATCAATATAAAATGACTCACAAATCCTTACGAAGTTCATGAAATTGGCTAGCCTGTCGATGATCACCAAAATTTCATCACTCCAATGACCGGATCTTGAGAATCCCATCACTATATCCAGGCTTAAATCATTCCATTTGCACTCATTATTTAATAGTGGATGTAGAATTCTAGAAGGTCTTTGGTTCTCTACCTTCATCTACTAAGAAGTGGTGCCCCCAGTGATGAATCTTGTTGTCTTCCTCTTCATTCTTGTCCTCTAATAATGATGACACATATCTTTATACATCTTGGTATGACCAAGGATAAATAACTATACAAATTAATGTGATTCCTTCATCATATCATCTCGTATATCCATAGGAACCCAAAAACATTGATGAAAGATTAAGGTTTCACTTCAATAAACAACTCAACTAGGAGTTAGGTTCCATCCATTGATTCTCTCCCTCAAAGGAGAACATCATAATCAGAAAACTACCTCATATAGTCCCACATTGGAAGGAGTATAACACTACTATATATTCTAAAAAAATGTTTCTTGTGGTGTAACATAACCTCAAGAAGGATTCTTGAAAAAAATCCATCATCTTATGCTCAATAATGGCCCCTTGGGCATCTTTCATCCATGTTTTCCCTATTAAGGTTCCATCCTCCACATTCCATTTACTAGGTGTGTAATCAATCTTAATGTGGACGTAATTAATGTATTCAAATCACCTACGCTACGTTGGATTCAATTCTCTCTGAGTGGAGATGTATTTTAGACTTTTATATACTGTTTAAATGACTTACCACTCATCCAACAAGTTGTTACCCCAATAGTGAAGACCATGACCACAACTACAAGATCGAAGTCATGTGTGGGAGTTTTCTTCACATGATGCCTCAACATGCGGGATCGGTTTGTCATGAGTCGATCACCCTGTATTAGAACATAACCAAGTCCAATTCACAATATATCATAGTAAATATTATATCTTTTTCTAGTATTTCGTAGAATTAGAATTGATGAAGAGGAGATTCTCTTATTTAATGCCTCAAAATCAGTGACATAAGATTCATCCTAGTCAAACATCACACCATTCTTGATAAAACATATATTCGAAGATTCTAGGTGTGAAATGATCTATATGAAGTTAATTTAACAGCTAGATACCCCAAAAAAGCTTCCTATGTAAAATAATTCCATGGGATTCTCCAAAAGAACCATGGAACTCACCTTCTTTGGGTCAACTGATACACTTTCCTCAGATATAATATGATTCAATTGGTGTACATTACTGATCCAAAAGGTGAATTTACTGTTCTTTGTATATATATGGTGTTATATGTCAGTATACTCATCATGTTTTCATGATTATTTTCATGGTCGTATTTAGAGGGTGAATACAACAAGATGTTTTCTATGAATACATATATGATGAAATCATGATATGGGAGGAATAACTGACTCATCAAAGCTATGAGCTATGATGATATTTACATCAAACCAAATTGAATTAATAGATACTAATATAGATTTTACCTACTTTTGAATGTTTTATGTGATATGTCTGATTCCCTAACATGATCATTATGATTTCCTGACCTCAATTAAATTTTTGAGATAACATTTTATCTTCAAAGATGGTCGAAGAGGCTATTTATACGAGTTAATGGATACATAATCTTCATCATAAGCTTGTTTAGTCAGTGTTCATAAACAAAAAATAACTAAGAGTACAATCTCTGTCCATTGTGAAAAGGATAGTTGAACCCCATGAAGATGTATTGGGTTTTGTGAAACCCTTAGGATCTATTTCTATATGCTACATCATGAGGTTAAGGACCTCTATAGGTTCCATCCAATATGGTGGAACATGCACTGGTGATACACATACTACAAGATAAATGGTGACCCAAATCTGTCTATTAGAAGGTAATGTAGTGAAATTGTTAGTGAAGAAATCCATCAAATGATCTATAGTTGGAGGGAATTCTATCAATTACATCCCTTGATCACTCATAAATAGATTTGACATATGATTTGTCATACTAACCAACCCATTACACAAGATTCTATCTCAACTATCATATAGATCCTTTTCTACATTATGGATATAAGTGTTGGACTTGGGTGATTTTAAATACACCCTTCAGAAATAGAAATCCACTTGGGTTTGAAAATCCATAAGTTGGTCTATACTGAGAAAGATGTCAAAGACATTGGTATCGAGGATATGGAATCTCCAAAGAAAAAGATAACCTCATATCTAAACTAGGAACTCCATCCACTGGCATATACTTTCTATGTGAACTCCCAAAATTATTCCACGGGTCATAACACCACTATAGTTTTAGATAACTAAACCCAAACTCCCTATAGTTACCATAGATAGAAAAGATTGTGATTCAACAATATAAAAAATGGTAGATACTAGAGTAGAGGCTATCATAATAGTACATCTAATTGTATATGGATTTGGAATCTGGTCCTCTTGAATAGGATGAACCATCTACATGAAGCCTGAACTGTGGACTTGAGATGCTTCTTGAGAAGACTGAGTAGGCCCACTCTTATTCTGTTTAAAATCTGATGCCTGACCACCTAGGCCACAACCACCTGTTCAACCTGATCACCCTATATAAGACCAACTTCTTTTCTAATGATGTTCCAATAACCCTGAAACTAAGGGTGGTGCTAGAACAGAACCTCATTCACATGGAACTGAATGTATGGAATGGAAAAAGTTATGGATGTGACCCGACATTTTTCAAGACAAGAACTTGATCATGCCCATTTTATACTGTGGCTTTTTATGACATGGACTGCCACACTAGTGACAAATGAAAAGGTCTTTGTTTTTGATTAACATAGATGGTACATCCCGTATAGGCTCCCTCAAAGCATCATTTATTACTATTTTATAACCCACGACTGTTCTGTCGGGAAGCTGAACTTACATGATTCAGGTCGCCTTGTTTTCTTAGGATTCTCTCATTGATGAGGTCCTGGTTCAGTATCTCTAAAATGGTTGTCAACTAAAATATTTTAACCTATGTTTATATGTACTATGAAATCAAATCCTCAAGGCACCTCACAGTAGTTTCTCATTAGCAGTCATGTTCGGTGAAAAAAACTTCAATTAGGTGAAGCGAGCTGTGTGTTTTATCATAGACATGTCACCTTTCTCAAGGTTCATGAATTCTCAAACCCAATAATTTCTCAATATTTGAGAAAAAAATTAGTATAAAAAACTTTTTTAATTCCACGTAGATCATAAAATGATGACAAATATTATGAGTCAGAACATACAACCACACATGATTGAATCACAAAACAAATATGTCTTGAGCTTGACCATGCACCATGGAGGCATATCGATGAGATAAAATATTGACACCATAACCAATAACAATGATTAAAAACCTATTTTCAACCTCCCCATAATATGTTATGAGGATTATCTTTCAAAAAATATATAGTTAGATCTACAAAATAAGGGGTAGGGCGAGGTACACCTAACACTTATTGTATGAACATGAGAAAACAATCACAAAACTGAGAACTATAGAAAAATAAATTATTTTAATTATGTTCCTCAGGTGGACCTATATGAGGTATCATGGGTGGATTAGGGCCCCCACCTTATGATTATTCACATCACCACATTCGTTTCCTACAATATGAGGTCACTATAGTTGCATAGCTCTAAAAATTCAAATTACATGCCTCAAAAAATATTTGTAACATATAGGGAATATTTTTAGACATGATAGGGAAATAACTATCCTACTAAAAAGGAACACCCCTAATCCTTCTCCACGAGTATTTTTTGTTTGATTAAAATGACTCATTGAATGAATTCATATGAGACATGACCAACTCCCTACTACCAAGTTAAAATATTGTCAGTGTCTCACATATAATGTAACCATTTCAATTAAGTATCCATATACATTTTAAATTTTTTAAATTTATTCTTATTTATTTGGTTATTAAACTTATGATATAGTTAATTACATATCAAATTTTTATTCATAATGTCTCATACACTTTATAAATTGAATTCAGCACACCATGTAACAACATCCTGGCCATTACATCAATAAATATGTTTATTAGGCCATTGATGTTTTGATTGGATGAGATTCACTTGAAACTCGCCAATCTATGAAGATAAATGGAAATTATAGGTCCAATTTGAACCAATTATGTCATTTTTGGAATTAGAAGAACACTACAAAGTATAACTATGATGGAACATACATCAATCAAAAGAAATATAAGAAATTCATGAAAATAAGTATATATGTCTTGGAAGGATTCATGGAGTTTTAATTCCTATTATTCTTAGTATGATGAATGATTCTAATATTCCCTCATTTCCAAAGTCCTAGGGTAAATAACGCAATAAATTAAAACCAATATTTATAATGGCATAAATCAAGTGATTCACCCAATTGTAAAATCCCATGGAACCATAACAAGAGAAAACAATTATAGTATTTACCCATCCATAGTAATTTGGGTTTTCCCTGTACATGGGGTATCTAATCCAAAGCACATTTTCAAAAAAAAATTCATGTATCCTAGTCTCTTGTATAAAGAAAACATTATGTAAAAGGAAAAATAATCCTTGATACCACTTTTTTGCATCCCACCCTAAATGCAACTCAATAGTTCCATGAGGCGGTTTTCCAAAAGACGTCAAGCACATCTCCATGAATTCATGTGGCTACTGACTTGAAACGATGGACCTGGGTAAGTCTAGAGGAAGACTATTACCTCATTGATCAATGTAGAGTACAATAATAGTTATATAAGAAACAACATCATCAATGAAAATATATAGATAGTAGAAGAAGCTAACTGTATATACATGAATTATAATGAAATATATTGTTGAAGCGGTATAAATTAACAAATGATACAATATGATGGTGTCATGTCATGTTCCATACTATAATCACTAAGAAGCAGTGGAGAATACAAAAATATACCACATTCTATCAAAATAAACAAAATTCCCAAAACCAAAATATCTAGAATCTAGAGAATAGACTCAATTATATTCTTCCAACGCCATCCTTGAAAATTAAATCAAGCATTGGAAGCTATAAATTTCTCTTTATTTGTACCTGATACTATAAATTCTACTCATGATGTAGTGTTTTTCGAGTATGGTGTGAGATTAAATTATTAGTAGGACTACACCCATAGTGTCTAGAAAATTCCTATTGATTTTACATAATAAAGTAGTGTGTCATAATAATTTAACGGAAGATAGAATAAAAAAATTAAATCATTGAAATGGGTTCTATCTAGAAACACGCCCAAATCCCTGCTTCAGCCTAAGCCGATGTGTTTGAACTGAGAGAACCTTCAAGGGTATATTGAGATGTATAATGTTCTAGTGGATGGGATGTTGCTAATATTGATTTGGGATTATAAGAAATTATCTATTTTTTATGACAAATGATTTTTTTTTTGAAATTTTCATTTGACTTTTTAATTTATTTTTATAACCACGTATGAAACACATAAGACACCCAGATCATGTCCATGATATATGAGGATAATTTCCACATATCGCTTGTGGGATCATCACATAACCAATGACAAGGATCCAATACATGGTAACTAATTTATAAAGTCCCACATCTCACTCCAATCATCGTGAAAATTGAAAAACAATCCTTTGAGTCCATAACGTGTATCGCACATTAGGGCCCGAGTCTCTCTCTAGGCATGGTTTGAACAAACGTTCTATAAATCCCTTCCATGGGTTATCTTATAGTAAAATAGTATCAATATTTTCAAAGTAAATATTGATTAATCACAATATACCCATCCCAAGAATAGCTAGTATCACTCCTAGTGTATTTAAAAAATTAAAAAGTTCTAACATCGTGGCACGAAAGTCAATCAAAGGGGTCCTTAAGTGAAACCACATTGATTAAACCTTTGATCTAAATAGAAATAACTAAACAATGAATTTATTATTAACAAGTTCAAATGAAGGAACATTATATTTAATTCAATCCATTATGATATATAATACATGTTTTTCAAATCATGTCATTGGGTTAATCCACTAATGTCAAATGACATTGGTAATTAAGTGATTAACTAACTCATTCAATTCTACAATCATCCCATGCAATAGTGTGAATGGTCCAAATCATATAACAACCATGAAATCAACTATTGAGAGGATCAATGCATTATTTAGAAGATGAAATACTATAAGGAATTGAACTAATTTAGAACAGAAGTATGATTAGTCTATAATAGAAGAACACGCCCATTGGGTGGTCTGGGATAAGGATTCCAACCAATAAATTGATTCATAGCTTGATAGGATCACACGACATGTGTGAAAAATCATACAATCATTTAATGAAATATTTTAAAGCATCACCAGAATGGACATGTGATCACCACAATGACATATCTTTTAGAAATAAAGTAAATTATAGGAAAAGACCATGACCACCTATATTATCCTCATTGAGCTTCCCTTATCCAGCATAATTTTTTTTATCTAAGCTCGGTTGGAAGAAAATTAATAAACTATCTAATGGACAGAAAATTGGGAATGAGATCATGTAGCCCAATAATTAAAGGGATGGGAAGAAGAACATGAAATATAATATAGATGATTTGAGATTGTAACACTAGCCCTATGCAGGGTCCAACTATGGATGAATCGATGACCAGATGTTGGAGTCTCACACAATCCCATATTCTTGGGGAAGTAGACGTTTTTAACATGATGGATAGGTGATTGTATGATAGAAACATAAAGAAGACGGAACTATTTTTTTAAAACATTAAATGGGTCATTTTTTTAATTTCACCAAATAAATTACTCGGTTGACGATTTGGCCACATGGTTTGGCCCAACCATAAACCAAACATATATCTGTCACTACGTATTATGGAACATTGAATGGGTTTTCACACAATTTGACTAACTGTGTGAAAACTGTGAAAAAGATATCTACCAAAGATTTTAGTCGGCTCGCATGTCCGTGTGCCCTAGGTTTTATAGTTGTAGACAAACAATGATTTTTAGTCTTATCTTCTATTTTTAGTGTTTTCTTCTCCCAATAAGCACTAGAATCACTTGAGACCTCTTTGAATTTATTTTTCATCACATTTCTTGATGTTTAAGGTAATTTAATCCAGAAAGTAGTTTTCTATACTTTTATGGAATGTTGGGATGTTACGTAATCATTTGAAGTAGTTGTTCATCTCCCACACTCATTATCACCTTGATATTTTGATGTAGTAGCCAATTTTCTCACACACATTTATCAATCAATCACACAAGTGGGAATTTGAAGTAGCATTATGTATCCCACAATCATTTATCACTATAGGATTTTGAAGCATCATCCCATGTCCCATTGATGATTATAAAACATTTAAAAAATAAAATTTATCAAATAGACATTGGTAAATAATCATTACCCCAATCACCAACATTTCACATAATGACATACCATTAAAATTTGTCACATAATATATTATTTAATACATTATTCACATGATATTATATATGTATGTCCCCATTAAACCATTTTTAAATATTCAATATATATGATATATTAACCCATTATGGTCAAGTAAACCCTCTCATAAATTACATTTTCAATTAATTTATATCACATTAATTAATAAAATGAACAATCCCAACTTCCTTTCAATTTCAAAGTCATAACATTCCATTAATTAATCAACTAATAAATTTGTATAAATTCCATAAATTTCAACTACCCCAAATTGATCCAAATCATTATCAAATGGAAAGTAAATTAAATAAATTCAACCATTAATGAAATTTACCAATATTATATGTTTATATATTCACAATTACATACAAATAATTAAATCAATACTCTGAAATTTTCAATTTAGACCAAGTACCTCATGATTGGTGATAAACACTCGTTATTGGAAATTCACAATTGAAGTGGAACACCCGTGATCACAACGATGAGTGTGGTCTAAATACAAAACCTATATCCAAGATAAAATGTATTAGATCTATCAAAACCTAGATATAGATTCATTTATCTAGAATGAGTGTTGTGAGAGAATGAAAACCACATTAGATGAGAAAATCATAATGGGATGGGTGAAGAACATCTATATCAGCTTCAATTTTCCAAAAAAGGAGTTTGAAATTCTATATAATCCATTTAATAACCTCTAAAAATTATAGAATAACAATTAATGTCGTGCTAGGGTATTTAGTGATATAAGACAACAGTTTAAGAAAACATTAATGCATTTTCAAAGGAATGAATTTATGTGCACACAGTTTCCTAATCAGCGTAGATAGTTTTCCCTAATCTTGTGTCTAACCATGCTCCTACTTCTAGGGGGATTCACGATTACTACTTGATGGGTGGAAAATTTTATAAACAATGTGGTAGCCTTGAAATCCCTTTATGACTAATGTTTTATAGTTTTAAAGTGTAGGTGGCATGGTTTTTTAAAACTATGTGCCAACTGTGGACTACCAAAAACCCCTCCAAATAATTCTGAAATATTCCTCAAAGAAAACAAGTTAAAACCCCAAAAAAGTAATAAAAATGGAAATTAGTACCTATATACTTGGTAGATACTTGTTTAGAAAATGTTGGAATCTTACAATGTCCTCGCCTTATAATATATCTTCCTCGAGATGTACTCCTAGGAATCTATATGATTCCACTGTAAAAAGGATTATCAAAATGATCCCATAAATCTAAATCTACCTCCCATGTTTCCTTGTGGCCATATCCATGTTTTTTTAAAATACGAACTATCAACATAGTCTTTCCTCTCCACACTTTATGACCATGATCTAATTCATGGATCAAATGATCCTCAATGGATGCATCAATATTATGGTTGATATCACAAACATTTTTCACATATGAAGGGTTGGGGTGATACCGCCAATTTTTGGACATTTGAAAAACATCATTCATATCATTGTTTATCTATGGATGATTTGATTGGCACACCACCTACACAATTATTTCCAAATCCTCAAACTGTACTAACCGGAGTGCCAGCTTTATCTATCTTTGAATCTGATGATGAACAAATCTAGTTGAAACTCAAAGGAATAAAATATTTTTCTCTTCAAACTCTTGGGGACACTAACATTAATAGGTATACGAATTCTATATACTCTATGACATGTCCATATTCTTTCGAATTAGCTGAACCAGCTCCATAGTTTGATGCACGAGACTCTGTCCCAACAACTCTAACTATTATGCCTCCATCCAACATAGAGGTTATCTCATACTCATCCATAGTCCTATCAGATGGTGACTCTCAACAATAAAAAATATTACTCAATTCCAATTATTCTAGATCCTTATAATAATTATCTTAAATTTTATATAAAAGCATAGAATGCACTGAAACTAATAAGAGAGGCATCTACTCTTGACTATTTCGATCCACAACATTAATCATATCGTTCAATTTCATAATATCCCACTCATCACTAGCATACTAATCTTCCTCAGTTTGGGTTTTCCTAATTAATGCAACAGAAATTTTTTTTCCCATCTTGGGAATATAGGGCATCTTAAAATCAAATGGCTACATATAGTCAACCCACCTCTAATACCAGAGTTTCATATCGTCCCGGGAGAATATATACTTTATGAGATTTTTATTATTATAAACATTAAAATTTATCCCACAATTATAATGATCAAAACCATCATAACATAGAAAAAATATAGCTCTCTTGAGTACATACGTAGTGTAATTATATTCATGTGGCCTCAACTACCATAACCCATACTCCACAAATCAGTCTGCCTATATTAACACTTATCTAAGACTATTCCAAAATGAACAAAAAAACTCTTTATACCCCTTTAATGGAATGGTTCCTATCATGATTTGTGTTAATGTTAGGTTCTTCATCATATCCTAGAATTAATTATCACAAGTTTCCAACCATTAAAAAGTTATCCCCTTTTTGGTCAAGATCAAAATAGGTGCTACGAAATGGTAAAAGTCCCAGATGATACTTCGATAATAACCCACAAATTAAAAAAAATGGATGAGAAAAAAATTCTTGGGATGTTCCCATGATAAAATTTCATGCAACTTCCTTAACTCCACAAGCAAACCTTCTTGTGTGATAATGTGACCTATGACATGTACATATGATAGGAACAAAGTTGAGATGAAGGGGATTGTTTTCAAGTGTTGCCTTTTTTTCATGAATGTTTTTTAAGAAAAGAAAATAAACTCACTTTGTATTTGGAGAAAATTATAATGTCCATTGAATTTGTAGAATCAGACTCATAATGCAAAGAAAAGGCCATCGAAATTAAGAGAATCTAGATCATCATATTAACACTGAATCCAAATGGAAAAGAAAAATCATATCGAGTAATAATCATTCTATAAGTTAATGGTCATTGAATGCTTTATGAATCTAGAATGAATGGTTTTGATTATAATGGGATAATCGGAGTCTACAAGACTACGATAAAAAATTGTGGTGATGCATTAAAAATCATTTTGTTATCCTAAATCACATGTTTTTTGAAATATTTTGGTGATGGTTTATGAAATAAAGTGTAAGTGAAATATATAGTGATAATCATATTCAAAATGATAGGATATAGATAAAGATGAAAAGGGAAATGGTGATCATATTCAATCCAATCTTAATCAGGCACCGTTTCATATGATCATAATCATTTTCAAAGATAAAAATAAATAAAATAGACAACCATTTAAGATGGTTGAATGAATTTGAAAAGGAATGATTTGTATTGATGTGTATATTTGTGGATAATGTGAAAAACTGTAGCTGTAGGTTTGCATTCAGACAAAAATCCAATAGAAAAAAATAACCAGGGAAGAAAGTTGATGGGAAAAGAGTAATAAATTTTAACGTGGAATGATATTAAAAGAATAAACTTCTGATCAGAATCACCATTCAATCATAATAATATGAATAAGTGTTTTGAAATGAAAAAAAAGAATATAATCAACAATGTAGTCAACCATTTAAAAGTGGTTGAATTACTTTTTATTCTTTTCAACTTGGTCAATATATGAAATGAATAAGTAGAAATGGTTAATGAGTATAAATGAAGGATATTGTTGGATGTGTTGTCAATGGTAGGATCATATTCATCAATTGAAATATAGAAATAGAATCGGATTGAAAAGATCCAATTTGAAAATCAGACTCTAACTTGGGATTGAAAAAAAGACTAGAAAATATATTATGTTTAATGATGATTTGAGAAGAGTTGAAGAAGTCATAAATTCACCCCAAATTCAATGAAAATCGATATTTTTGGTAAATATTTTGAGTGGGAATAATTTTGGTATTCCCACCAAAGTCATCATTGGTTCATCCATAAATGATTAATGTATGTTGCAATTTTTATGACAGTTGTACTATTCAAAGAAGAGAGATAATATCTGACTATCTAGGGAGAGAATAAGGTTTTTTTATTGAGTGTTTTTTGAAGATGTTTGGATGGTAGAACTGAAAGGATAAGATATAAAATCAAAAAATTGTTTTCATTTGATCATCGTATGCAGTGTTTGTTGTATTTTGATTTCTATTATATTCTTCTTGTCATCATATTAAACTATCCATCATATTTGGATGAATAATCACATCCATATTTCTGTATTGGGATTTATAGAATACGGATGAATGAGTTCTGAATTTTGTCAATTTTATTTTTGTATAGTTATATCTATTAGTTTATGAAATTATATTTGATGAATCAGACATGGAAAATCAGATTTGGAGAATCCGACTAAACAATCTGATTTTTATTCTATATCAATTCCCTTTAAAGTTCTTACAGTATTCTAGGTATGAAATTGAATATATTTTTTACAAATAGTACAATTTTGGAAGTCAAAAATAATTATAGTTAACATGAGTTGTTACACAATCAATGTTTTACCCTATTTGTGATAAAAGGGAGTGCACTAACACTTATATTATTATCAATGTTCTATAACAGTGAAATATCATATCCTACTCATTTTTATCCATTATTTTTTTTCTAGAGTATTATGTATTATTGAAACATTTCCAAACTCTAACAAAGATGTAAATATAATTATTGAATAGTGAAACATGTAAATTATTATGTTTCATATATATGTGATTGAGTTTTTTTCTATAGGAATAAAAATGTTTAACATGAGGAATATTTTGTTTCAAGGAAATATAAGAAAATGTAACACTAATTCACACCCTCTATCTCTCAATGATACAATTATCCTAATGGGGAGCTTACAACTAGTATCATAGTGAATGTTATCTATGATAATTCATTTCTAATTTTGTTAAGAGAAGACCATAATGAATTTGAATAGTGTGAATATTAAAGGTATCCCATTTTTTATGAAAATAAATATTATATATGGAAAGATAGAATGTTTCTTTATATTATATATATTGGATATGATTTTCTTGAAAATTCAATAGATGGTTTTCCTCATATTTATTATAAAAACACCCTTATATATGTTCATAAAAAGAATCTGCAAATTTATGGAAGGGCTAAGGATGCATTCTTATCATCACTTTCTAGAAGTATATTTTTTAGGGTGAAAGTTGTTTCCACTGCTAATGGTATATGGGATAAGTTGAAAAATATATTTGAATACAATATAAAAGCAAATAAGCCAATGAAAAAAATCTAGATATTGATGTATAATGATCTGAAGATGAGTATGTATGAATCTATTAGTCACTTTATTACCAGAGTGAATACAATTTTCAACACTATCAGATATCTAGGTGAAAAGTTAGATGATTGAACAGTTTTTTAATATATTTTGAAAATCCTTCTCCACAAGTTTGGTGTAAAGGATTCTTCATTAAAAGACAGAGATCTTGAATCATTATCTTTAGATTATTTTAATATCACTCACATAACATATGTAATGATAAGGGATACGGATATGAAAAAAAACATTATAGAGAAATGACATTCAAGGTTTGTTAGAAAGAAAATTCAAAGAAGATTCTTATTAGAGATAAATATAATGAATCTTATTCTTAAATTTTAGTCTATAAATAATTCTATGATATTTTCTCCTTTTTTTCAAAAAATATGAAAATATGAATAATGAAATACAAAGAGAAACATCCCTTGATATTTTTTGAAAGTGGAGTCGTTGTGAATTTTAAAGCTATTTCCCCTCAAGTAATGAAAGAAGATGATAGTGATGAAAAATTAATAAGGGCATAAATATCATGGATGAAACAAGGATATTAATGAAAATTATATTCAATAGGGAAAGATAAAAAGATTCAAATCGAAATTTAGAATTATCTTAACTAATGATGAAAAAGAAGAAGGTATTGATGCTGAATCAGAAAAATATTTTGTGTGTGCTATTAAGAATAATTTTATTACAATAGTGAATGATTATTATTTTAGAGGAACTGGTTCTGAAGAAGAAGAAACTCAACATGAATTTTATTTTAATTAATAGTTGAAATAATGTCCTAGAAATATCACAAGGCATGAATAGAAAAAAAAGTTGGAAGTTTAATGTTACAAAATAAGTAATCAATAATGTTTTTCTAGTGAAAAGGTGAATCTTATTAATTAATTCAATGATTTGAAGAAATTTCTTGAGGAAAAAATGAATCTTAATTTTCATCTAGATGTGAATATGAAATAAATAACAATTGTTGGAACTTTCCCAAAAAAAATCCACATTTAAATTGAGGAACACAAGTTTTGAAAACTCTATCTTCAAAGTTGGTGAATGTTATGGTAATGATAAACCTTATAAAGTTCAAAAAAACCATCAATGGGTGAGAAGATAGGTAAATGTTTTTTAGAAAATATGAAAGATGCAGAAGTTATGTATGTGTCCAAGAAAAACAAATTGGGGAATTCAGAATACCCTAAGTTGGGAAATGTTTTCAAACATTATAGATCAGAAATAATTTCTAACACTAATTATTATAAAAAGTCTGAAAAGAAAAGGAAAAATAAAAATAATAACATAAAGTAGGTGAATAAAATAAGAAATGGAAGAAGGTGGCTGCGAAAATTATCCACAATTTCAGTCAGTGTGGATGTTTTAGTGTAAAGTACTCATTCTATGGCCACTGCTGGTATTATGGTGGATTTAAACACATGAAAAATGTGTGTTAGTTTAACAAAAAGAATTACTATTATCCCATAAGTTATGATATGAATTTTTTGATGGGGAGTCAATATCCTGAATGAAATAATATTGATATGGTTGTTTTGAAGAAATCCGAAAATGTTGAGCTAATGATTGAAAATAGTTTAAAACAACTTGAAACTATTTTTGTAAGGTGTGAACAACATAGAAACCTTGAAAAATATTGGCTTTTATTATTACCATCATAGAAAAGTCTTTTAACAATTATAACAATCCAAAACTGAAGAATGAAAAGGAACAACAAAAAGGTCATGTTGTTGAAAATGCATTGAAAGATACAAAAGGAGAATGACCGTGGATGCTCGATAGTGGGTGATATTCTCATATAACAGGATATTTGAAATTTTTTAAGAATGTGAATGGTTTTAATGAAGGAATAGTAATATTTGGGAATGATGAATCCTTGCAATTCAAAGGTGTTGTATCAACCATCATTTGGAATGATAATGTGAAATATAAGTATAATTTTTATGTTTATGGACAACAACACAATTTTCTAACTATATCACAAATGTGTGATGAGGTTAAAAATGTTATCTATAGAAAATATTGGTTTTTTATGAAAAGTGATGAATTTGGAAAGATAGTTACAATAGGCCAACACATAAAATAAGACATGTTCTATGTGGGTGGAAAAAACATTTTTTAGTTGAGTATGGTGGTAGAGAATAAATTGTTTCATAAATTACTTGGTAACAATTACCAAAGAATTTTAAGCATGTTGACAAAATGAGATAGTGTTCATGATATTTGTAATTTTCCATGAAAAATATATTGGTTTTGTATTATTATTCACAAATTAACGATTATAAATACTATGCATAAGAAAAATGAGATTTTCATCGAACAACCCATGGAGCTGAATCATAATGATATTTATGGGTCGATGATAAAAAAATTAATAAAATGGATAAATGTACTTCATCACATTGGTTGATGAGTTTTTTCACATTACTTATTTTATGTTTAGGAAACATAATATAGATACATTGAAAATGATTAAACATTTTATATGAAAAGCTGATAAAGAATGTGTTTAATCTATGAAGATGTTGAGAACTAACAATGGTGGTGAATGCATAAGTGAATAATTTGAGAGTTATATATATAATCACAGAATTTGTCATGATTATAGTTCTCTATATTCTCATAAAAAATGTGGTTTCTTAATGAATGAATAGATGTTTAGTGGAAATGAGGAGATCTATGTAACTTGAACATGGTATTTCTCATTACTATAAGAGGAATACCATGGGTACTACTGTTTATATTCAGAACCATTGTTTCTATAGACCCAATTTAGATATGACCCCATATGAATTGTTTTATGAAAAACATCCAATTATGAAACAATTTAATGTTTTTGGGAGTCCATGTATTATAAAGACGAAAGGTGGAAAGTATGAAAAGTTTGAGGAGAATGTTTAATATGGAATCTTTCATGGATATGATCTAGAAGGAATATTATATCTATGTTTGAAAAAAATAAGTATAATTTTTTATTCATTTGATGTGAAATTAATTGAATGATCTTTGGAAGGCATATGTATTCAGGAAAAGAGGCATGTTTATTAGGATAAGTAAAGTTATAAAAATAATTCTAATAATGATACAAACAATTCTAATACCCCCCCCCCCAAGAAGAAGAATTATACTCCACTATTTCCAATAATGTGAAAGATACTTTAAAATTTCATCCATATAGAAGGAATATATAGGAAGCTCAGAATATCATTAGGTATCAACATCTGATGTATAAATGAAGAATAAGAACAAATGATATTAAACATACATCTCTATATTGAAAAGCGGGGTCGAAAGATGTAAAAGAATATTTTTAGTGTCTATAATGGGTTGAAACCATGAATGAAGAATTAGATATATTAAAAGGAATGCTACATGATAACATATACACAATCCAAAAATAACATTACTATAAATAGTTGGTTTTCTAAAAAAGCTGAAAAAAGAACCTAAAGTGATAATAAATAAATAAATATTATCTTGTAAAAGGTATTAAAAAATTAACGTTATTGATTTTGATGAGAAATTATCTTCCATGGTAATACTTGATGTAATTATAATTTTTATTTTCATTTTTGCAGAACAATTTTACAAGATCTTTCAAATGTGTGTTAAATAAAAATTCTTTAATGATGATATTAATGAGGAATTTTAGATTAAACAGACATGTGGATTTGATGTTGGGAATGATAAAATTTATGGGTCCAGGTTGAAGAAGAGATTTTATGGGATAAAATAAGATATGATATAATGGTATTCCCAATTGGATACTTTCATAGGGAATATTAGTTTCAAGAAATGAAGAGTTGATAACAATATCAATGTGAGAGAATGTCACGACTATTCCCTCACTGTAATTCATTATGTTTATGATATTATCATCTCTATGAATGATCAAAGGAGTATTGGATGATTTTCTAAATAGATAAAAACTGTATTTAAAATGTCTATACTAGGTTAAATGAAATACTTTCTTAGATTAAAAATATTAAAAAATAAGAAAAATATATTTCGTTCCCAAGATAAGTACATTATAGAACTTCTAAATAGATTTAGCAAGGATAAATCAAAACCTATTTCCACACTGATTGTAGTGAGAAAAAATTTGAGTAATCATAGATAAGAAAAATATGATCATTATAAATAATTTTAAAATCTAATTTGATTTATATTATATTTTACTACCTCAAGACTTGTCATTTTTTTTACAGTTACCTTATGTGCAATATTTCAGATTCACTAAAATAATCACATTTAATTACCAGAAAAATAATCCTCAAATAAATCAAAGGCACAACCAATTTACAAATCAGATAAGATATCTTAGATAGTATTGATTTTCATAGGGTATACAAATACTGATAAGGAAAGAAATATTTATGATAGATGTTCCACATATGGTGGAGTATTCATTTTGGGAATGAATTGTATTAGTTGGAAGATAGAAAAATAGAATCCAGTAACACTCATCATGATTGAAGCTGGGTATGTTTCTTCCAATCAAGGCACTACTCAACTTATGTGGATGAATACTAAATTAAGTTATTTACTTGTGGAAGTTAAGTTGCCCTTGCTCTTGGGTTGTGATAATAAAAGTATAATCAATATCACAAGGAATATAGTTCTATATTCTCATTCAAAACATGTTGATATAAAATTTTATTTCATCAAAGATAATGTGGTGGAAGATGAAATGAAGATGGAGTAGGTTCCAACATTGGAACAAGTTGCTAAAATTTTCACAAAACATTTACCGAATGTATCCTTTTAAAAGTTGTTGTTGAACATGGGAATCCATCCTATTTATCATAATGTTTAGGCATGTGTTTTTCTTCCCTCTCAAATATTACCTTATGGATAGTGTTGTGAAGGGGGAGAATGGAATTATTTCATCAATCTAACATTAAATAGAATATATAATATGGTGATTTGTGGGTAAGCTATGAATTTAGCATTGTATGTGTGTGAACTATTCTAACTATTTTTTGCATTGGTTTATGAAAAATATTGTTTTGTATTCTAGTAATGTTGATGACATGAGGAAGAAGGGTAATGGTTTTCATAATCCCTTTTTTTGGACAACATGTCTTTGCTATGAATGATTCGGGTTTCCTATATTGAGTTAGCTTATGTAGGCTTATGATTATTGATAAGTAATACATTGATTTAGGATAAATTTATAGTGATTTATGAATCTTATTTTACAAAAAAATCTAGAAGGGGATATTTTTTGAGACTAACTGAAGATGAAGGTGATTTTTTTAAGGTGTCATCTTTTATCCATGAATGTTTTTGAAAATAGGAAAATCAACACACATTATATTTGGTGAAATTTTTTCTGACCATCATATATGGAGAATTAAACTCACAAGTATTTAAAAGGCCATTGGGTATGGGAGAAGCTAGATCAATGGATTCACATTGAATTCAGACTGAAATAATCAATCGTATTGAGGAAGAATATTTCTCCATGTTAATTGTCATTAGATTCAGTCTGAATTCGGTATTAATAGTTTTGATCAGAATGGAAGAATGAGAGTCTACATGACTATGATTAGAAAATATTATTTTGTTTTTATTATATTGGAGTAATCATAAATCACTAATATTTGGTAAATTGTTGGTAAAATTTTGATGAATGAATGAGGAAGGGAATGAGATGGTGACAATCATATTTAGAAGGATTGGATCTGAATAAAATTGAAAAATGGGACTAGTGATCATGTTTATACTGATAATAATTAGGCACTATTACATATAATCTTCATCATATTCAAAGAGACATATCGACAATATAGTCAACTGTTTATTTTTGTGGAATGATTTTTTGAAAGAAGAATTTGGAAGGTCGAGTTTATTTATGGAAAATGTAAAAAACTAAAGGTGATGGTTTTAAGTGAGACCACAATACATAAAACATTCTCATAGAAGAATGTTTATGGGAAAAGAGAATGAAATTATCAAGTGTAATTTTATTCAAAAAATAAAGAAACTAATGATCGGACTCAATACTCCAACATGATTAGATGATGAAGTGTTTTTAAAATAAAAGTAAATAATATAATAAATAATTTATTCAACCATTTAAAATGGGTTTAATTAATTTTATTATTATTTTTTAATTGGTTCAAGAGAAGAAGTGAATAATTATAAATGGTTCAAGAGAATAAATGAAGGATATTTTTGGGTGTGATGTCTTGGGGAGAATCATATTCTACAATCCGGATAGAGAAAAATAATGAGATTAAAAAGATTAGATTCAAATTAGGACATAGTCTAGGGATTCAAAAGAATTTTATTAAAAGAAAATACGTTTAAAGAATATTCGATAAGATTCAAGAAGAGTTTATCAAGTCTTAAATGTAGTCGAAATTTAATGGAAATATAGATTTTGGGTAATTTATTTGAGCATGAATGGTAATGGGATTCCTGTCAAAATCATCCTTGGATCACCTAAAAAGGGAGAATATACATTTCAATTTTTCTGATAGATGTATTGTTTACAAAAAGAGATAGAATCTTTGACTTTTTAGTGAGAGAGAATGGTTTTTTCATTGAGTCATTTTTAAGAAGTTTTCATGAAATAAGTGAAATGATAAGAGATAAGATTGCAATGTTGTGTTCAGCTGATCATCACATTCAGCGTTCAATTTTTTTTCTATCTCTCATATTACGCTTGTCATTGTATACAATAAGTCATAGTATCTAGATGAATAATCAGATCAGGTTTTCTGAAATGGAAATTTCAGTCTAAGGAAGGATTTATTAATTTTCTCAATTGTTTTCTATTATATTTATTTCAATTGGATTGGTAAATAAGACTTAATGAGTCATCATAGTACAATAATATTAGAAAATTTGGACTAGATAATCATATTTTTATTCTATATCAATTTCCTTGATGTTATTACTATATTTTGGGTATGAAATTGAAGAATTTTTTTCAAATAAAATATTTTTGGATATTCTAAATAATCACATAAAACATGAGTTATTACATAAACATTGTTTTATATTATTAGTTCTAAGAGGAAGCACATGCACAAATGGATTGTTTTTAGAGTACAACATGAGTGAAAGGTCATATCCTACTCGTTATAATCCATGGATTGTATAACAGTTTATTTTTATCATATTGGATAACTTCCAAAAGATACCAAGGACATAGCTATTATTTTCGAATAGTGAATATTGTATGTTCTTGTTTTCCAATGGATTTGTGTTTGAATTATTTTCATAAGGGATTGATGTCTTTAATAGGATGTGAAGGTTGTTTCAAGGAAACATAAAAAAATTATCACTGATTCTCCCCCAACCTTTTTGTGATACAATTATAATGACTTGGAACTTATGACGTGACCAATCCAAAATTGAGGGATATATATATTTGGGTATTTTCGATTCTATATCAATTTAATTTGAATGTTTTCAAGATGTTTGGATAATATTAATGATTGTTGGAGTACACCAATATTTAATCCACAAACACAACCACAAACTTATCCAGTAATAGATGTGTGATTCTATTCATAAAGTATATATACAATTTCATTGCATTCATTAGTCTAAACGACAACCTAAAAAGGACATATTAGTCATACATTCTTTTAAATGAAGCATGGGCTATCTCATAAGGTTGGATGCCTAACTTATGTTACCCTAATATCATGTCGATCATGGAGAAAAAACAACCTCCCCTCAACTGGTTTAAAATATTGTCGAAACATGGAATAGGATACTAGTTCATCCCCATTATCTGGTTCAACATCTGGTAATAAACACACAAGTGAATAATTATTTTAGCCTTCTTTGTAAATAAGATTGGTGAACCCAAAGGTGAATTAATCGAATAGATAAACCCCATACTAATCATCTCTTCCACCTAGGTATTGATCTCTTGATGATATTTAAGTGTAATTATATATGGTGGAATTTAAACTAGTTCATCCCTATACATGAGAAATATCTTAAATTCCACATCTCTCTTGGTTGGAATCCCAAAGAAGTCTTTAGAAAAATCAACCTAGAACCTTCCCACTACAAGGGGAGAGAACTAATTATTTACATCTCCATGATATAGAAATATTCATGATACATAGTCTATGATCTACCATTGTCGCTAATGAACCATCCCTTCATCACCCTCTTTGATATCCCACTCTCCATATTGACTATATATGTTACCCACTGGAGATGTAAACCATACTCTCCTACAACAACAATCTCTGTTGGCTTAGTATACTAATAAAAAGTCCACAACAATACATATTACAATGACCAAAATTTCAAGCATATAAATATGTGATCAAATATAATACATCTCAATCTAAAGAAAACACCCCTTCCATAAACAGAAGCCATTCAACTATACTCCCAATAGTGTATAAGTCGCCATCACACCACTCACAAAATCCACAAATAGTTTCAACCCATTAAATTTTTGTGTAGATATTGAATAATGAGAGGTACCGATATAAAATAAGGTTGTAGATAAAATTTAATATATAAGAATATCACCTCTAATAGTCGATGGTCGAAACTCGCTATCCACCAGTGTTGGCTGAATGACATGTAGTTGTCCCACCATCATCCTTGTAATGCATTCTAAGTCACCAGAGCTGTAAAAATATTATGATACATGATCTCTTTATCCAATTATCCATATATACCATCTCTACCACCATGTATTGTAGAAATAGATTTAGCAGACTAATACTGTGTAGAAGAACAACTCTTATACATTGGTTATATATAACTGATCCATCATTACCCATCTGGATTGGGTTTCTACAGAATATATGAACATGTACCATCTTGCCGCTAGCACTGAATTGTACTGGTGGTTGGTGGAACTATCTATGAATGTGATAGATCGCATGAGTAGTATCATGCATAATAGATCCTTCTACATCCCACTATACTTTCTTGTATTTAAGTAAACATTCTCAAAATGATGATTCCTTCTCTCAGATATTGTACATACTGACCGACAAGTAGAATCCACTTGTCTTCCAATGGAATACTCCTTCAGTTTCCCGTTAGAAATGAGACATTGATTCCCCACTTCGAATAATTTCGTTAACCATATGATATTATCTTGGGAATTAATTTCATATTTATGTCTAACATGAAACTGTTTTTCCTTCATAGACTTGTCTCTTACAAGCACTCGTGCGAAGCACTATAGATCTATAATGATACCATCATAAATCATATCAAACATATTCCCCTATATAAACATTATAAACACATATACACTCTCATTCCTTATAATATCGAGATAAGGTGCCCGATGAACATCCAATGAAATTCATTCCACTCAATATCCCCCAGGAGTCCATCCTATGTCTTAATGTCCCAAAAACACTACACTTGACTGCATAACATGTAAGAAACCAGTTTGATTCTATTCTCATTATGAATATGTATCTAGTCATGTATATCTTGTATGGATTCAATACAGAACTCATCTACCTTAGGTTCAGTCTCTAAGGTGATGTTTTGTGGGTGATTGAATTAAAAATCCTATGTTAGATCAGACACAATATTGGAAACATAACAAGGGTATCCATCCATGTACTACATGAAGTGAGAAAAGTTTTCATATAACTGATCTTTGGTATCCTCACCAATGTGCCTCATGTTCAACTTCTGGTTCATCATCTTCGCCCACAACCTCCAGTCATCCTCTCAAAAGGTGCATTCATGGAGGGATATCTCAACCCTGCAAAAAAATTCATAGAAAACATAAAAAACATTAACACATTAATTTAACAGTAATTCAAAACAATCTATAAAAATTCATTCCCCCAATCCTTTCCACATAATTATACTTGTTTAGCTATCACTGCCATTAACAATCCTATATATAAGTCATTGTTAACATGGGAAAACTTAGTATCATTATTCATTTCTGATTAGAATCCGATTTATTTAGACCCTGAATCATTTCATTTTTCAATTTCATATTAGGTACCTTTTTCATTTCAATTACAACAGAAAAGAAAAACATTTCAATTTCAACAACATTCCCAAAACCCGTTTTGTCGTGCTTCTCTAAACTGATACATTTTAAAAAACAATCACGAGTGCCTAGAATGATGCATGCATAATCAAGTATCATTCCATTTAGAGACAATGCCAAATCTCTTAAAATATTATAAAAATTAATCAAATCAAACAAAAAGTGCACCACTCGATGTGAAATAGTGACAACTATTACAACAGACATCAATAACAAAAATCCCACCATAGGTACATGGATTTTACAGTCATACTTGGGTTTGATACTCCCGTGAACAAGCTATTAGACAAGGCCTGACTCATCATATTTTCCTTTATATCATTTCCATATATTAGAACAAAAATAATAAATGAAAACCCATTTTATACAAGTTTGTGGCGTCCTAACGAGGTTTCCACACACTGGTTCCCCGAGCTAGTCAGCAACATGACCTCATAAGTGTATCCCCATACGCTAGAGTTTTTAGTGTATCAGCGAGGATCTCACTTCGATCATGGGGATACTATACCCTCATAATGAAATTAGAAAAACAATAGAAATAAATAAGAATAACTAAATAATATTACCACTAACCAAACAATACCAGTATCACATAATGACCTAAAATAAGAATACAATATACTAAACTAAACTGTAGATATGTCATTTCAAATACTTGTCAAGTGTAAATATACAAAACATAAAATAAAAAACGTCACTGAAAACTCTAAATTTGGTCATGAATCATGCCCAGTTTCTTCATCCATGCTCTATCCAATCTCAGCCATCTAGCATAGGACAGTTTCCTTTACCATCTCATACAAACATGATGTATATTTTTATACCTATTAGGCTTCCCAAGTAGGGTGTGTGTACAACTTAGTTGGGAACCACCAATGATGTATAAATAATATCTACTCTATAATATTGTATAAAATTTTATAAAGAATAAAATAAAATAAATACGGTAGACAATTTATATATATATTCAATTATTATTTATTTAATAACATAAACCCCTCTGAATCTTGAGGAAACTTGTACCCTGAAATACCTACTTTGGGATGTGTGAGAGTCTGAACTATATCACATATGGACTATCACAATTCCTTATAATCATCGTCTTTCATTATCTTTTCAATTTCAATATATGACAAGTTTGATTGGACCAATAGTCCAATGTAATTAAAATTGCACCTATAATTTGATGGAAAAATACCCATGAGATTTTGAAGTTGCGGTCCATGTTCCACGCACATCATTACATATATCACACATGTGGTCATTGAAGAAGAAGTTTGTGTCCCACACACATTTTAACTATTGTATTTTGAATTTTCGGTCCATGTTAGACGCACCTTTATCATCCATTCACACAAGTTATCTTTTGAATCAGAGTTTTGTGTCCCACATTCATTTATCACTATGGTGTTTTGAAGCAGCAGTCAATGTCACACACACAATAATAAATCCATCAAACAAATCACATTCATCAAATTTATCTGAGTTAATTACCATTAACCCAATCACCAACATTTCACATCATGAAATACTCTTACAATTTATTAAAAAAAATCTTGATTCAACACAATATTCACATTAAAATATATATATATAGTTCCCTAGTAAACCATTTCACAATATTTATTTAATAAAAACCATTAACCTATTAAGGTTAAGTCAACCATCTAATAAACACCAATTTTTTTTTCTTTTCACAGTAATTGAAAAAAGAAAAAATCCAAATTTCCCATCAATTCAACAGTCATGAAATTCCATTAATTATTCACGAAATTAGTTATTTCAATTTCCACCAATACTGATTTCCCAAAAATTAATTCAAATCATTACCAAAAATAGACTAAATTAAATAAATTCTACCATCAATGAAATTTTCAAAACATTTAAATTTCTAATTTCATAGTTACATAAACATAGTTAAATCCAGACTATGGGATTTTAAATTTTAACCACAAACCTCATGATGGATGAATATTGCTCAAAAACAGAAATTCCCAATTGAATTTGAATAACTAAGACCAGGAAAAAGAATTAGATCTAGATACAAATCCTAGATCCAAGATCATCAAGATTAGATCTGTCAAAACCAAGATGTAGATCCATTTACAAACTTGGAAAACCATCAACTATTTATCTGAAAACATAGTCAGGAGAGTATGGAAACCACATAGGATGACATTGTCATATCTGTAGAGGTGCATATCTTCAATACATGCTTCAATTAGAAATGAATGGAGGTAAGAAGGCATTGTAATCAATCTAGAAACGTCCAATAAATGATAAAAAAGGATTTGGGTCAAGACAAGGTGTTTTGGGATATATGGAAGGCACTATGGAAAAATTAGTATTTGCAACATGGTATTTACAACGGGGAATGGTCCTGTCATAAATAGTCTGTCGGGTGGGACTATTTGCGATGAAACCCTCTTCATGTCACAAATAATTAGTTATATGTGACGGGTAGACGATACACATCGCAAAATGTTTGATTCAAGTTTCATGCCAAACCATGCGAAGGGTATTTTCAACTGGCATAAAATATCATTACAAATACCCAATAAGTTTTTTTAGTAATTTGCGAGGGGATTTATCTCTCATCACAAATAGTAGGTTGACGAGTTAGTATTTGCGACGGGACATGTCACAAAAATATTTTTAACCCACACCCCTAATTAATAGGTGGGGGTTAACATTTGTGACTGGTTCCGTTGGTAATACTATTTTTTACGACGCAAATCCTGCCACAACTACTCTAACCTATATATTCCTCATCTGTTTTCCTCCCGATCCACTCATTTCTCTACTTCACTCTCCCTCTCAACATACATTTTCTCTATCAATATTTTTCTATGTTAAAATTTTTAAATCAGGCTAATATTCGCAGCTTATATCCTATGAAATATTCAATTTTAAGGTATTTATATATTTCTTTTAATTTTTAGTTAATTCATTCTATTTGATATTAGTTATAATTATTGATAATTTGTTGTAATTAATTTAAATTAGAATGAGATCGTTTTATTTTGCATTATTATTTTTACAAATACACGTGATTAGTATTAATTAGTATTATTTAATAGTTATCTTAATCATTATTAATTATTAGCCATTGGTATTAGTTAGAAAAATTAATAAAAATTAGTTATAATTAGTAATAATTATCGATATTTAGAAAAAATTAGAGTTAATAAGTAGTAATTTAAAATTAATAATAATAAATAGAAATAATTAGTCAAAATTAACAATAATTAGTGACAATTAAAAATAATTAGTAATAATTAGTCAAAATAAGTAATAATTAATAATAATTAGAAATAAATAGTAATAATTAAAAATAATTAAGAATAATTTATAAAAATTATGAATAATTTGGAGTAATTAGTAATAATTAGAAATAATAAATAATAATTATAAATATTTTGGAATAAAATGTAATAAATATTAATAATTAGTAATAATGAAGAATAATTGGTAATAAATACTAATAAATAGTAATAATTAGAAATAATTAGGGCTAAATATTAACAATTAAGAATAATTAGTAATAATTAGGATTATTTAGTAATAATTAGGATTAATTACTACTAATTAGGATTAATTACTAACAATTATGAATAATTATTAATAAGTAGGATTAATTAGTAATAATTAGGATTAATTATTAATATAGATGATTAAATAGAAATAATTGGGATTATATAGGATTAATTAGTAATAATTAGGAATAAAAAGAATAATTAGTAATATGTAGCAATAATTGGAAATAATTAATAATAATTCAGAATTATTTGTAACAGTTAGTAATAATTTGGAATAACTAGAAATATTTAGAAATAATTAGCGATCATTAGTAATAATTAGCAATAATTAGTAATAATTAATATTAATTGGGATTATTTAAAATTAATTTTTAATAATTATGTTAATTAGTAATAATAAGGATTAATCAGTTATAATATGTTTTAATTAGTAAAAAAATAAGATTAATTAGTAATAATTAGTAATAATTAGTAATAATTAAGATTAATTAGTAATAGTTTGGTTTAATTCGGATTAATTAGTTATAATTACTAATAAATATGATTAATTAGTTATAAATAAGAATAAAAAATAATAAATTGTAATAATTCGGAATGATTGGGAATAATTTGGAATAATTAGTTATAAATAGTAATAAATATGAATAATTTGTAACAATTATGAATAATTAGTAATAAATAGGAATAATTACTATAAATTAGTAATAAATAGTAATAATTAGAAATAATTTGTAATAATTTTTAATAATTAGTAATTATTAGTAATAATTACTAATAATTTGTAATAATTAGTAATAATTAGAAAAAATTAGTAATAAATTGAAATAAATAGGATTAAATAGTAAGAATTAGTATTAGTTAATATTGATTAATAATAATTAGATTAAATAGGCATAATTAGTAATAATTAGTAACTATTAGTAATAATTAGTAATAATCAAGAATAATTATTAATAAAAAGTAACAACTATTAAAAATTTATAATAGATAGAAATAAGTAGTAATAATTATTTATAATTTGTAATAAGAAGTAATAATGAGAAATAAATAGAAATAAATAGGAATAAATTGAAATAATACGTAATAATTTGATATAATTAGTGATAATTAGTGATAATTATTAATAATTAGTGATAATTATTAATAATTAGTGATAATTAGTAATAATTAGTGATAATTAGAAATAATTAGTGACAATTAAAAAAATTAGTTATAATTAGAGATAATTAGTAAGAATAAATAATAATCAGAAGTAATTAAGATTAATTAGTATTAATTAGGTTTAATTAGTAAAAAATTGGATTAATTTTGATTAAATAGTTTTAATTAGTAATAAATAGTAATAATTTGGATTGACTAGTAATAATTTGGATTAATTAGTTATAATCTGGATTAATTAGTACAAAATAAAAATAATTTGGATTAATTTGTTTTATTTTGTTATAATTTGGATTAATTTGAAATAATTATTAATAATTAGTAATAATTAGTAATAATTAAAAATAAATAGAAATAAATAAGAATAAATAGAAAATTTTAATAATAATTAGTAATAAGTTGTAATAATTAGTAATAATTAGAAATAATTACTAAAAATAAGGAATAATATGTAATAATTACTATTAAATAATAATAATTAGGATTAAATTGTAATAATTGGGATTAATTGGTAATAAATATGAATAATTATGAAAAATTAGTAATAAATAGTAATAATTACTAACAATTATGAATAATTACTAAAAAGTAGGAATAATTAGTTATAATTGGTAATAATTATTATTAATTAGTAATAATTTGAGGCAATTAGGATTACTCAGTAATAATTAGTAATAAATAAAAATGAATAATAATTAGTAAAAATTACTAATAAATAGTAGTAATTTGAAATACATAGTAATAAATTGTAATAAATATTAATAAATTGTGATTAATAGTAATAAATAGGTATAAGTATGAATAAATAGGAATAAATAAGAATAAATAGGAATGAATATAAATAAATTTAAATAAATTTAAATAAATATAAATAATTATCAATTAGTAGTAATAATTACCAGTAACTAAAAATAAATAGGAATAATTAACAATAATAAGAATTAATTAGTAATAATTAGTAAAAATTTGAAAAAATTTGCAACAATTCAGAATAATTCACCATAAAGTTGAATAATCTCAACAGAATGGCGAAATTTTGATTGCTCGATGGCTCATCTCCTTGAAAGTTTATCTCACTGAAATCCCAATGAAAAATTTACTCTAATATACGTATATCCACTTTAGTACTTTTGAGAATTTATATTCGTATGTTAGAGCAGATTTTTCATACTATGTTGAGTGGGAGAAAGTTGCAAGGAGATCAGAAAAAGGGCAAAAGATGCTATATTTCTTGACAACTCATATCATAATAACATTATTCGTCTATAGTCACTTTGAAAAATCTGCTCTGACGTACAGATAACCACATTCATACGAATGAGAATGGGGAGTTGTGTGGTGAAGTTTCCCTCATCTTTATTCTCAGGAATAAGAACATAGATATTCATTTGTCAGTGTAGATTTTTTATAGTGATTTTCGTTGGAGGAACTTTGAAAGAGATGATCTATTTGAAAAAAAGGTTGTGGCTAATATTCTGGAAATTGTGCCACACGTAATTAGAGGTAATTAGTATGGTACTACTATGATGTAGATGTCCAGCTTAATAGGTGGTCTTGGAGATTCATCACCATCTGCTATACAGTATCTGAGGCAGCTGCGAGCTCAAAGTGAGCTTATAATGAATATGAATTTGGAGTAGAAGTAGATGTGTCAATGACAATTGTAGGAGATACACCAATGACATCAGTAGTAGGATGAAGAGCTCTGACGATAGTAGGACGAGGATGAAGAGGAGATGTGTTGATGATATTTGTCACAAAAAGGGCAAGATGGAGGAAATGTGATGTCTAACTTGTGGTTTAGAGAAGGAGTTCCCTCAACCATCTCCTATAGATCCCCCAGAGGACCCCCCAGTAATATATTTGTTTTTTATGACAAAACATTTGAATGTATTTTTTTTGTAATTTTAACTATTTACATTTGTATATAGTGTGTTTTTTAAAGCTGTGAATAATGCATTTTTTATTATTTTATTACATTGTTTAATTTTTTTGATTTTATCATTTATTAGTATTTTTTATTTAGTTTATATTTTTTTAATTTTTTATAAATATTGTGGGTTTTATTAATTTATAATTTTTTATTATATTACTAATATTAATATTATTATTTCATTTATAATAATAATAAAATATAACTATATTATTAATATAATTTATTATTATTATTATTATTTCTATCATATAAATATTATCATTAATAATATTATTTTTTAATGTTTTTTATATTATTAATTTTAATATTATTGTTACATTAAGATTTATAATATTAGTAATATTATTTTTAGTTTTATTATATTAATATTATTAATATTATTAATATTAATATTAATATTATTATCCAATATTATTTAACTGTTATTTTCTAATATTATTTTCTTTTTATTAATAATGTTATTTTTTACATTTTTTTATTTTTTAAGATATTTGCGGCTGAACATTTTACGACACAGACTGTAATTCACACATAATACTTTTTTAAATAATATTGTTTAAAATAATTGCGACGGGACCCCGTCGCAAATGAGCTATTGAAAATATTCCAATTTCAAGTAGTGGGGAGTTTAATAAATTTTTAATGAATATTATGGTGATTAAATTCCCATGAACAGAGTTTCTTTCTCAAGGAATATGATTTTCCTTAACTGTGCACCTAACTATATGCATCCTTGTAGGGGATGCACTATTACTACAAGAAGGGGGTGTGGATTGAAAAAACATGCACCAACCATGCAATACCTATATTCCTTGCGTTTCATTTTTTTATGGGATAAAACACATAGTTTTGGGAAGAAATTCCCCAACCATATACTTCTCAAAACCCCTTAAAAATATAACAAATTCTCCAAAACACACCCAAGGTAAAACTATATTTTTTTCCCAAAACATAGAATAAGAGTAAACATCTATGAACAGAATGCATCTCTATAAAGTTATATATATTGCAAACTACATTGTGTTCAATAATTGTTTTAATATTACTATTATAGTCCTTGAATCTTGATCATGGATCCATCATATATAAAAAAATTCGCATTAATTTCATAAGTCATCTGTATAATCCTTATACATAATATTCTCTTATACTATAATGGATGATATTGAAATTTACAAATATCACAAATGGGAAGGGAAATATTTACATATGCATTAATGATACTTCTATTTTATAATGAGGAAAAATTATATAATACAGACTATATTTTATAGTTATGGAATATCTAATATCTAAAAAATATCATATAATATCAATAAATCTACTATCATAACTAACCATGAGTGGTGGTGATGAAAAATTTATCACATCACTATTTTGACGAGGTCCTTCGCACATACGCATAGGCGATACCTTCATTTTCATTTATTGAAAAAGGGGTGGAAATGGTTTTTCTATAATAATAAAAAATATGTGTATATTTATGATATTGGATTAATTATTTTAGTATGTACAAAATATATTTAAATTAACAGAAGATGAAAAAAATATTTAAATATTCGAGGAGGATGATTACATATTCGTTGGGATACCTATATTAGATTACAAGTTTAGATATCCAATGATGGTTATATGATAAGAACCAAAAATCAAGAATGAAGTGATAAAATATTGAATTTTTTTTAAGATGCATTTATCTGACCTATAAGGATCAAATTAAATGATTATGATAAGAGATTAGGATCCCTTTGTTATGTATAGAGAGGGATACAACTGGAATTACATAAAATATTTAAATAAAATAATGTTACATTTATTTTCATGTGGATGAAAATACCAAATAAATGTTTGTTAAGTGAAAATAATTTATAAATCACAATTTAAATATGATATAGTTAGTATATCTTAGAATTTCAAAGTTACCATTTAGTATTATCCCATCAGTAATGTTGTTTAATCCCAAATAATCATAGAAAATTTGTGTTGTTTTAATAATTCATTATAACAAAAATTAATTTAGCCTCATTAATTTTTTTAAATTCCTATTCTAAATATGTATAGAATTTTTTCAAATTAAATTACAATTAGTAGAATAAATTAATATTAAAATAAACATGTAATATGAAATGAATGACCATTTTTTATAAAACATAATTTCCAAGAATAAAATAATGTTTATATTCTTTCATTTCCCTGTAAAATATGTTAAATGAATATAATTTTTTAATTCAGTATATATTATATTTAAATCATTCAAATTATTAATAAATACTAATTGTATAATTTATCATGTAAAAAACCCATTGCACACAAATAATTTATTGAAACAATAACACATTATACCTTCGTATGATTTTATCATAATATTAACAATTAGATAAATAATGTATGAAGGATTATTCAAAAATTAATAAAAAAAATCATGAATGTAGAATTTTAATGTGATCAATATATTTTTATATAAAAATGAAAAATGCATGGAGAAATTTATTTTTACTTAAATAACATACTTTTAATAACGATATTATTTTCATAAAATTTAATGAATATTATAGAGGAATATTCAAATACATTGACATTTAGATATATATATATATATATATAAAGATATAAAATTTTTAATTAATTTTAAAATCTATATTACAACATCCAGGTTATAAAGTCCATAATATTTTATAACTCTTTTAATCATTGGAATTCATGTGAATAAAGGTATTGAATACTTATAATTTGTTTCAATGAAATAAATATAAAATATCCACGTGTTTTATATAAAATGTTTTTTTAAATAATAACCAATCATGGGCATGGTAATAGATTTTAGGGGACACTAGGGTTGGTTATTGGTTTAGTTAATTATCTATTATGTTTATTTGAATGGGGTAGAGGTCACCACCATTTATAGAATTCAATGGAATTTGTTTAATATATCTCATTACTATAAATATTAAACACATATCACATAATATTTGGAGCCAATGTTCAATATAATGGAGTGGATAATGAAATATGATGGACTATCCATCATGTATTCATTTTGAAACATATTTGAATCTTGTTTACATGTAATTTACTAATATATTTTTCACATCAACTAGTTTTTTAACCTTGGTAATTAAATGTTTCTTATTTAATTTACATTTAATGATGACATAAATGAGTCATATTATATATTTTGAAAATAGTAATATGAATTAAATTTTATTTAAAAATATATATTTTTATGATAAAATAATTTTAACACTTGTCCATGTGACTTTTAAACACTATTTTATGGAAATATTTTTTTAGGATTAATTTTTTCTATTTAGATAAAATTATCAATGTTCATGATATTAATAAAATTAACTAATTTATAATTATTCATATTCAATAATGTTACTTTAAAATCAATGATAATCCAAATTTATTCTATTGAAAACATTAATAATTTGAATAAATATTAATACTTTCTTTTAGATATATATAAAACAATATTCAAAATTATAAATATTGGGTATTTATTTGGAACATAGTATTATAAAAAGTACAACATATATGTATAAATAACTTCTTATTTATTTTTTTTATTTTAATTATGTTATATTTAATTCATGATATAGTAATAAATAGAGAAACTAAATTTTTCTAAAAATATTTAGAAATCAGCCTTTTCTAAAAAAATATCAATAAATATAACCTAAGTTATTATTAACATTAATGATTCAATTTTATAATAAATAAATAATGTAATTTACATTTTAAAATATAATTTAATATATAAATTTTATTTAAATGAATTTTTTTAGACTCCATGTGTTCTTACTATTTTTTATTACAAATTTTAGTTTCATAAATTATAATATATTAGTTATTATTTAATTATAATTTATTGTAAAATTATATAACTATTTAAAAAATTATTCTATAAAGTAAAATCATTTTAATATTAAATCATATTAATTTTATATCCTTTAAATTTATGAATTTTTATATTATTAATATGTTTTATGTTTCCAGTGGTTTTATTATTAGTTAATTCTATAATAATGTTCATCTAACTTAGAGAGGATTATTTTAAATCGGCTCTACATGTAAAATAATGAATCAAACATAGAGTTAATGTGACATCCCATGTATTTAATGAATAATAGATATTTTTATCTATGTCTATTAATGAATTAGATAGTGATCTAGAGGCTAAAAATGAGAATAAATACAATCTTAAGCATGGAATACACTAAAATTTTTAAAAGATTGTTTTACTGCCTTTTGATGGAAATCCATTCTTAAATCAATGTTTTGATAATTTTATAACCTATGTTTGTCAAAATAATCCTATTCTTTATGATTGGGACATCAAAATTTACTTTGTGTGAATTTTTGGTATTTTTCTGATAAAGTTAATTTTTTAAATGAATAGTGAAAAATGTTGTATTTTAATTCAAAACCTCTTTTTAATATAATATATTTATATGATTAGATTATATTTTTAATTGGTTTTATAGTGAAATTAGAATATATTTTTACCATTTAATCCAATGGTTGTCATTGGAATCAATTTCACTTTGAAATTGGACTTGAACTAGTGTCAATCTTTTGATACTTATTGTTTCATAAAAACACGCTATTTGTCATGACAGTGGGAATTAATTATTAAATTAATTAATGTAACTTATATGATTTGAATTTTGTAAAATAGAAATCTTTTTTGAATTCAGAATATCAAATATTGCTTAGGGTGATGTTTTGGTATTTTTCTGAAAAACATCAATTTTTGATGAATAGTGAAACCACTAAGTGGTAGTTAAAGAAACTGATTTTTCATTTAAATGAAACATTTCCACTTTTGTGATTTGATTTTCAAAAATCCGACATACATGGTAGTCATTATGAATTAAAATGTGGTTCAATGAGATTAAAATAATTTTTTGGTGAATAGTAACTTTTAAGTTTTTAATCGCGATTAGAGGTAATTAGTGTAGTTTAAGGTAAAAATAATGTTTTAATAATATGAGATGAGCTTGACACATGTCCTACCCTTATTGGTTGTGTCATGGACGACCAAGACAAGCCATGGGTCAACTTGGGTACCACATAGAGCCACTTTGGTTGGGAAATGACATTAAAATCTTTTTATTTAATGTTAAAATTAAAATGACACAAACATTGGTTGTTTTACTACAAGAATTTTTTAATGGGGTTATAAAAGTCCGATTTTTGACTATAAATAGTCATTGGAAAGATAGTAGGATTTAATAATTAATGATATTTTTTTCTAATTTTTAGACATTATATAAATTAAATTAGTTATGACATCATGATGATGCATCGATTACCTCATTATTTAACAATTTAGATAAAATGAAAAGATAATGTAAAATATAAGACCTAAACTTGTCAAAAACATATTGGTTGGGTATATTTCGAACCCTTATCACCTTATCCTCTAATTATATAAATTTTGGACCTTTTAATCCGAAACTCATTTTAAAATAAAGTAACATTTCTTTACTTTCCAAGAGTGCCCCTCCTCTCCTCTTATAAAAGGCCCGCACCACTACCTCCTTAGCAACACCTCTCATGCCTTTGGCTTGGCAAACCCCTACCCATTTTTCTCTACAAATCCCTATCTTACTCCTAGAAGCCTCACTTTGGGCATAAGTCTTCCCAAAGAAGCCCTTGAGCTCAAATCAAAAGGAGTTATCTGATTTAAAGGTAGTGTCTTCTCTTGTTTTTTTATGGTTTATTTTACTTCTCCAACCCCCTGAACTCTTTTTATTCATTTCTTTTGTAACAACTCCAGATTCTTAAATATACTAGTATGTTTTTATAAGAATAATTCTAGCTACACTTACACACACCTACATCTAATGGTTAAAGAACATACTATTTCTGTGGATGGCAAATTTCTGTCTCACAAAACGATGATTGTTTAATATTCTTCCAACACTTTCAAAGGTGGCCATTAAGATATCACTATATTTATATATGATATATAATATTTTTATTTCTTCTTTAAGCTTCTGAATTTTTCTTTTATGTCATACCTTTATGGCTTCCATTATGGGTATACGCGATATCTTCATTTTAGGAAGTGTGGACTACCACCCCCTCAAAGTGATTTGATTCGTTAATTCCATATGTGGGACATATAAAGGATGGATTTAAAGTTATTATATATTATGTATGTTTCATATAAATGATGAATATAATTCTGGAATTAAAATATACAAACCTCTCATTTAGTTTTAATTCTATTAATAAGACATAGCAATGAAAGTAGCGTTCATGCGTACGTACGGCTTACCGTCTCCATGAACGGTGCATTTCATTTCTTACCTATAAATGATTATTTAATATTATAATTACATGTATATGATATATATATATGATATATATGATATCCAAATCATGAATATCATTCTGCATATAATGAACCTTTGACCACACGAACAACATGTAATTGTAAGAAGTCCACTTTCGACTTAAGAACCAAATATCGACAAAACAAAAATTATTAAATTAAATGATTAAATAATATTTATAACATGTAAATAAGTGATATAAAAAAAATAATTAACATGAAAAAGGTTCTTAAGAAAGTATAAATTAACTCATGTTTATTATTCAGGACGTTAAAGAATGATCGAGTCAAGTCAGACCTGAGGTAAGGGACTTGGTCTCAATCTCCTTTCATTGAGGAATATTTCGTTTTATACACAAATTTCTTTTATACGGTGGAAAAACCCCTTTGACTTTGACTTTTATACAAAAGGAATTTTTTTCTACGAAGCATTTTACTAAATGACAAAAATGAATGTTTCTTTTAATGTAACTGGTGACAATGACCTTTTCTGCCGCAGCGAGTATTATTTGGTCTTTGGCTTCCTCAACAAGCCGTAATGTTTTTAAAATGAAATAAATACCATATACTATTTTATGTATTTTGGTATTGAAAATGGTTTTTATAATGGATTTTTTATGTCAATATATTTATGTGATATATTTTGATCAACGTGTGGAAATGTTTTCTTACCATTATATTTGTTTTATGTTTTAGGATTTTATATTGGTACTTGGACATTTGACAGGGGGTTACGTGATAAACCATATGATGGGTGGTGCCGTGAATACCAGGACGGGTGGTTACGTTATAACCTCCAATGCATTGGGTATGAAAGTCGGCTGTATGGCTATTCCATTAAGTGATATGTGTGTAAGTCGACCGTATGGTTATTCCATTTAAGTATGTTTATGTCCCATGCTACCTTTATATGTTATGTGATCTTTATATGGGTTTTATAGTAATATTTTTGTTACAAAAGGGTAAGTAATGATCTTTGATGCAGTGAAGAGTTTTTACTACTTCATAAAGGTTAAAAGTATTACTTTGATAAAGTATTCATGGTTTACTTATTGTTTTGATAAACTAATAGTTTTCATTCTTTGTGTATCGCTTACTATGATTTTTATTCTCACCCCATGTTTTTTTGAAATGTTTTTCATAGGACTTAATGTGGAATAGGGACAAGGATGGGATCAAGGGAAAGTCATGCTATATAAAACATGGAACTAGACATGTTTGTTTTTAAGAGTTTTTTATTCTATGGAAACTTAGTAGAAGTGTCTACTTTGTAATCATTTGAGATTTAATAGTTATGTTGTAATTCTCTAAAACATTAAACCTAAAAAGACCCTCAATGTGAATTATTCATTTAATCTAATATTAAGTAAGGTTTAAGGCTGGGGCCTTATAGTTGGTATCAAAGTTTGGTTTAGACAACTTTAGGAGTTAGAAAATTGTTAAATTATAAGTTAATTTATGTTTGACTGAAGTGATATAGCATTTAAATATTACCATGTTGCTTCACCAAAGATATTTCTGTGTTCATAATGGTTTTCCGAAGGGGAAACAAAGAAGCTATGTTGGGATGACATCAGGAGGAAGACAACATTCCAAATCAACAACCTAAGATGGTCGGAATCAGATCTGAAAATTTTGTTGTAGTGATGGTACAATTGACCCAGGCTATAAATGTTGGTGGTATCCATGCACGAGATCAGTCAGATCAACCGTAAAGGAACATTTAGTGGTGGAACATTTCATGAGGCAACATCCCCCATCATTCAGAGGATCATTTGACCATGTGCAAGATGAAGGGTGGATTAAAGCACTTGAGAAGATTTTTTATGTCATGGGGTGTTCAGAACATCAAAAGGTTAGTCTTGATGTTTACCGTTTTGAAGGTGAAACTGATCAGGGGTGGTAGATGATGAAAAATATCAGGGATATTGATGAGATTGATGATCATCACCAGGACGAATTCAACGTTATGTTTCTTGAGAAATATTTTCCTAAGGTGGTTTTTCATAGGATAGAAAAACAGTTCCTAGAATTGAGGCAGGAGGATGACTCAGTGGCTGCTTATGAAGTAATGTTCACCCGATTGGCAAGGTATGCTCCAAACATTATACGAGATCGTGATAGTAAAATAAACCGTTTTTACTCAGGGTTAAATCCAATGTATCGAAGGGATTTATCTTCTCATGAGTTCAAATGTTATGAAAAACTTGTTCGATGTGCGGAGAAGGTGGAAATGGAATTTTCCAATGATCAGGTGTTCTTTGACAAACGACGGAATAAGAGGTCCAATTTGCAGGAAAAGGGGAAGAATTTATCAAATAAGCAAGGAGTTAAGACAACCAAATATCCATCCTGTGAGAAGTGTGGTAAAATGCATCATGGAGAATGTTTATCCATGTTTGGAAAGTGCTTTTGGTGTGGTAAGTCTGGTCATATTTCTCGTAACTATAAGGAATATGATCAAGCAGGAAATGAAAAGCCCACGGTAAGATGTTTTAAGTGTAACGAAATGGGACATTATGCAAATGAGTTTCTAATGAAGAACTCAACTAAGGGAAAGCAGCCAGACTAAAAGCAGAAGGGGGTGGTGAAATCCTTTGCAACTAATTTAGCATATGTTGGTCCATCGAATGAAGTAGTATCAGGTACACTATTTGTGTGTTCAGATTATGCCAATGTGTTGTTTGATTCAGGGTCTACACATTATTTCATTTCTGACACGTTTTCTAGTAAATTGAAAATTCCATCTCAAGATATGAATCCTGAACATATTGTAAAAACACCCGGAGGGAATGTTGAGCCAAAAAGGAACTACAAGAACATTCTTATCCTTGTGTGCGGAATGAATCTACCAGCAAACCTTATTATTTTGCCTCAAGTAGATTTTGATGTTATTTTGGGCATGGATTGGATTTCTTTTTATCATGCTAAGATTGACTACAGAGCTAAAATGGTTTCTTTTTAGAAATATTTTCAGTTTGAGTACAAGAATGAACCCTTGATTTTGATAACATATCAGGAAGTTGAGAAACTAGTAAAAGATGGAAATGAATGTTACCTTGCACATATTATTGAAAATAAAGTAACTGTTCAGATTAATTATGTGCTAGTGGTAAATGAGTATCTTGATGTTTTTCTTGATGAGTTTCATAGCATTATTCATGATCGTGAAGTTTAATTTACTTTTGACTTAGTTCCTGATTCTAAGCCAATTTCAAAACCCACATATCGAATGGCTCATGTTGAACTTTTAGAGTTAAAGAAGCAATTGTAAGAGTTATTAGATAAAGGTTTCATTCGACCTAGCACATCACCATGGGGTGATCCTGTCTTGTTTGTTAAAAATAAAGATATCTCAATGAGACTTTTCATTGATTATACAGCCTTAAATAACATTAATTTAAGAACAAGTACCATTTGACTCATATCGATGATTTGTTTGATCAGATCTAGGGAGCTCAGTATTTTTCTAAGATTGAGTGGAGGTCAGGGTACCATCAGTTGAAAGTAAAAGAAGAAGTCATTCCGAATACTGCATTCCGTACTAGATATGGCCATTACAAATATGTAGTTACGCCTTTTGGGTTAACTAATGAACCTGTTGTATTAATGGACCTTATGAATAGAATTTTCCATGAGTTCTTGGATAAGTTTGTGGGTGTTTTCATTGATGATATTTTGGAGTTTTCTAAAAATAAAGAGGAGCATGATTGTCATTTAAGGGTTATCTTGCAAACCTTAAAAGAAAAGAAACTGTATGGAAAATTCAGAAAGTGTGAGTTTTTGTTACAACAAATTTCTTTCTTGGGCCACATTGTTTCAAAAAATAGCATAACTGTTGATCCTGTTAAAACAAAAGTTGTTGAATAATGGCCAAGACCCAAAAATGTAACTGAGATCCGTAGTTTCCTTGGTTTGGCAGGTTACTATCGAAGTTTTGTTGAACCTTTTTCACAGTTATCTAGTCCATTGACTAAGCTAACTCGGACGGGTGTTAAGTTTATCTGGACAAAAGAATGTGATGATTGTTTTCAGGAGTTGAAAATAAGACTGGTGAATTCTCCAATTTTGGCACTTTCTTCCTGGAATGGTGAGTTTGTTATCTACAGTGATGCTTCATTGAAGGGACTTGGTTGTGTCCTTATGAAGAATGATCAGGTAATTGCATATGCTTCACGACAGTTGAATACTCAAGAGGTAAATTACCCTACACCTGATTTGGAATTAGCTTCTGTTGTTTTTGCTCTAAAATTTTGGAGGCATCATTTTTATGGAGTAAAGTGTGAAATATATACTGATCACAAAAGTTTAAAGTATATATTCACTCAGATAGAATTGAACATGAGACAGAGGAGATGGATGGAATTAATCAAGGATTATGATTGTACAATTCATTACCATCTGGGAAAAGCAAATAAAGTGGCCGATTCTTTGAGTCGAAAAAGTAATTCTTCATTAACAATGCTACATTTAGAATGAGATACTTCGGTTTTTTATTTTATGAACTTTGGCATAGAAGTTTGTTGGTGCGGGAAGTTCTTCTGTTTTGTTTCAGGTATCAGTGAGATCATCCCTATCAGATAGAATTATGAAAGAACAGAGGGAAGACAGTGAGTTGCAGAAAAAGGTAGAGCAGGTTCAGAAGGATAACTTTCCTGAATTCAACATTGATAATGATTGCGTATTGAGGTTTGGGAAGAGATTATGTGTCCCTGGTGATTCACAGTTGAAGAATGAGTTGTTATGTGAGGCTCATAGTTCCATGTATTCAGTTCATCCTAGCAGTACTAAGATGTACAAGGATCTGTGGGAGTATTACTGGTGGGATGGAATGAAAAGAGATATTGCTGATTTTACTGTGAATTGTTTGACATGTCAACAGGTAAAAGTAGAGCGGCAGTTACCGAAAGGGATGGTTCAGCCTTTACCAGTGCCAGAGTGGAAATGGGAGAATATATCCATGTACTTCGTTGTGGGATTGCCGAAGACACCTCTAGGTAATAATGTAATCTGGGTTATTATTGATCGCTTGACTGAATATGCTCATTTAATTGCCATACGAGATAATTTTTCCCTAGATCAACTTTCCCTTTTGTATCTTAAAGAGATATTCAGGTTACGTGGATTTCCTCTCTCCATTGTATCTGACCGTGATCCCAGGTTCACTTCTAACTTTTTGAAAGGCCTTCAGAAGTCATTGGGTACTGAATTAAAATTTAGTACAGCTTTTAATCCACAATAAGATGGGTAGACAGAATGAATGATCCAGACTTTGGAAGATAAGCTATGAACTTGATCTTTGGATTATCAGGGAATTTGGGACCAACATATTTCTTTGGTTGAGTTTTCTTATAATAACAGTTTTCATTCCAGTATACAGATGGAACCATTTGAGGCATTATATGGGAAGCAGTGTCGAACTCCATCTTTTTCGGATGAAGTGGGTGAAAGGAAGCTGATGGGACCAGAATTGGTAGAAGAGATGGCAGAAAAAGTTCAGTTGATTCAGAAACACATGATAACAGCTCAGAGCAGACATCAATGTTATGCTGATAAATAGAAGAATGATCTATCTTTCGAGTTAGGTGATCATGTTTTTCTCACGGTTTCTCTATGGAAAAGTGTGATGTTATTTGGTAAGAAAGGAAATCTGAGTCTATGGTTCTTTGGACCATATGAAATTCTGGAGAGAGTTGGATCAGTTGCATACAGAGTGGCATTACCTATGAGTTTATCTCAGGTACACAATGTTTTTCATGTTTCGATGTTGAGAAATTATATGCCATATCCATCTCTTGTTTTGAGACCAGAGGTAGTTCAGCTGGAAGAGAACCTATCATATGAAGAACAGCCAGTCCAGATTCTTGAACACAGGGAGAAAGTGTTACGAAATAAGGTGATTCACTAGGTAATGGTTTTGTGAAAAAACCATATGGTTGAAAGGCAATGTGGGAATCTGAAAATGCTATGAGGGATAAATACCCCCACTTATTTTGATAAGTGAATAAATTACGGGGACACAATTTTCTAAAGGGGGGAAGGATGTAACATCCCTAGTATGTAATGAATAATAGATAATTTTATCTATGTCTATGAATGAGTTATACAGTGTTTTAGAGGCTTAAAATGAGAATAAATTCAATCTTAAGCATGGAATACACTAATATTTTTAAAAGATTGTATTGCTGCCTTTTGATGGCAAACCATTTTAAAATCTATATTTTTCCAATTTAATAACATATGTTTTTCAATATAAACTTATTATTTATGATTGGGACATAAAAATTTACTTTGTGTGAATTTTTGGTATTTTTCCGATAAAGTTCAATTTTTAATGAATAGTGAAAAATGTTGTATTTTAATTCAAAAACTCTTTTTAATCTAATTTATTTATATGATTAGATTATCTTGTTAATTGGTTTTAAAGTGAAATTAGAATATATTTTTACCATTTTATCCAATGGTGGTCATTGAATCAATTTCACTTTGAAATTGGACTTAAACTTGTGCCAATCTTTTGATTCTTATTGTTTCATAAAAACACGCTATTTGTCATTACAGTTGGAATTAATTATTAAATTAATTAATGTAACTTATATTATTTGAATTTTTTAAAATAGACATCATTTTTTAATTCAGAATATCAAATATAGCTTAAGGTGAAGTTTTGATATTTTTCTGAAAAACATCAATTTTTGATGAATAGTGATTCCACTAAGTGGTAGTTAAAGAAACTGATATTTTGTTTAAATTAAACTTTGTCACATCTGTGATTTTATTTTCCAAAATCTGACATACACGGTTTTCATTAAGAAGTAAAATTTGGGTCAATGAGATTAAAATAATTTTTTGGCGAATAGTAACTTTTACGTTTGAATCACGATTAGTGGTAATTAGTGTAGTTTAAGGTAAAAATAAGGTTTTAATAATATGAGATGAGCTTGAAACATGTCCTACCCTTATTGGGTTGTGTCCCAACCCACCAAGACAAGCCATGGGTCAACTTGTTGACCCCATGGAGCCACATTGGTAGAAAAATAAAATTAATATCTTTTTATTTAATGTTAAAATTAAAATGTCACAAACATGAGTTGTTTTACTAAAACAATTTTTAAATGGGGTTATACAAGTCATATTTTTTACTATAAATAGTCATTGGAAATATAAAAAGATTTCCTACATCATGATAGTTTTTTTCTAATTTTTATAAATTAAATAAATTAAATTATTGATGACATCATGATGATGCATCGATTACCTCATTATTTAACGATTTAAATAAAATGAAAAGATAATGAAAATTCAAGGACCAAATCTTGTCAAAAACCTATTGGTTGGGTATATTTAGGACCCTTATCACCTTATCCTAGAATTATATCAATGTGGGACCTTTTAAATCCGAAACTCAATTTAAAATAAAGTAACATTTCTTTACATTCCATGAGTGCCCCTCCTCTCCTCTTATAAAAGGCCCCCACCTCTACCTCCATACCCACACCTCTAATGCCTTTGGCTCGTCCAACCCCTGCACATTGTGTCTCTAAATATCCCTCTCTTACTCCTAGAAGCCTCAATTTGTGCATAAGTCTTTTCAAGGTAGACTTTGTGCTAAAATCAAAAGGAGTTACCCAATTTAAAAGTAGTGTCTTCTCTTGTGTTCTTATGTTTTATTTTGCTTCTCCAACACCCTAAACTATGTTTATTAATGTCTTTTGTAACAACTCCAGTATCTTCAATATACTAGGATGTTGTTATAAGAATCATTCTAGCTACACTTACACACACCTACATCTAATGGTTAATAAACATACTGTTTCTATGGATGGCGAATTTCTGCCTCACAAAACGATGATTATTCAATATTCTTCCAACACCTTAAAATGTGGACATTAAGATGTCACTATATTTATATATGATATATAATATGTTTATTCATTCCTTAATATTCTGTATTTTTCATTTATGTAGTACCTTTATGGCTTCCATTATGGGTATACGCGATATCTTCATTTTAGGAAATGCGGACTACTGCCACCTAAATGAGATTTGATTTGTTAATGCCATATGTGGGACGTATAAATGATGGATTTAAATATACTATATATGATTAATGTTACATATAAATTATTAATATAATTATGAAATTAAAATATACATACCTCTCATTTAGTTTTACATCCATTAATAAGACATAGAAATGAAAGTAGCGTTCATGTGTATGTACGGCTTACCGTCTCCATGAACGGTGCATTTCATTTCTTACCTATAAATGATTATGTAATATTATAAGTACATGTATATGCTGGATATATATGATATATATGATATCCAAATCATTAATATCATTCTGGATATAATGAACCTTTGACCACACGAACAACATGTAATTGTAAGAAGTTCACTTTCGACTTAAGAACCAAATATCGACAAAACAAACATTACTAACATAAATGATTAAATAATGTTTATAACATGATAATAAGTGATATAAAAGGAACAATTAACTTGAAAAATGTTCTTAAGAAAGTATTAATTAACTCATGTTTATTATTCATGATGTTAATGAACGATCGAGTCAAGTCGGACCTGAGGTAAGGTACTTCGTCTCAATCTCCTTTCATTGAGGCATATTTCGTTTTATACACAACTTTCTTTTATGCGGTGTATAAACCCCTTTGACATTTACTTTTATAAAAAAGGAATATTTTTCTATGAAGCATTTTACTAAAAGAAAAAAGGAATGTTTCTTTTAACATACATGGTGACAATGACCTTTTACACCGCCGCGAGTATTATTTGGTCTTTGGCTTCCTCAACAAGTCGTAATGTTTTTAAAATAAAATAAATACCATATAATCTTTTATGTATTTTGGTATTGAAAATGGTTTTTATAATGGATTTGTTATGAGAATATATTTATGTTATATATTGTGATCAAAGTGTGGAAATGTTTTCTTTCCATTATATTTGTTTTATGTTTTATGATTTTATATTGTTACTTGGACATTTTACGGGTGGTTACGTGATAAACCATATGACGGGTGGTGCCGTGAATACCAAGATGAGTGGTTACTTTATAACCTCCAATGCATTGGGTATGGAAGTTGGCCGTATGGCTATTCCATTAAGTGATATGAGTGGAAGTCGACCGTATGGTTATTCCATTTAAGTATGTTTATGTCCCAAGTTACCTTTATATGTTATGTGATATTTATATGGGTTTTATGGTAATAATTTGGTTACAAAAGGGTAAGTAATTATATTTTATTCAGTGAAGAGTTTTTACAACTTCATAAAGGTGAAGTGTATCACTTTGATAATGTATTCATGATTTACTTTTTGTTTTGATAAAGTAATAGTTTTCATTCTTTGTGTATCACTTACTGAGCTATTTATGCTCACCCCATATTTTTTTGAAATGTTTTTCATAGGACTTAATGTGGAATAGGGGCAAGGATGGGATCAAGGAAAATTCATGCTATATAAAACATGGAACTAGACATGTTTCTTTTTAAGAGTTTTTTATTCTATGGAAACTTAGTAGAAGTGTCTACTTTGTAATCTTTTGAGATGTAATAGTTATGTTCTAATTCTCTAAAACTATAAACCTGAAAAGATCCTCAATGTGAATTATTCATTTAATTCAATATTAAGTAAGGTTTAAAGATGGGGCCTTATAGTTAATATACTAAAAATATATTCGAAAATATAATGGCCTTACATTAGACAAGAATAAGTCATACATGGTCCCCTCATTCCAACACTATGTCTTTGATAATATAACATTCTTCTTCTCAAGTCATGGACCACAAGAGAACACTAAGGTGGTTGGGTGAAGAATGTGAGTCCCCAATACCTCATAAAAATAAGATTTTGGATAAGGACTAGCACTGAGTAGGTAGAGGATACTCGTGGGAGTCCTTAGACTAAGGTACCTATACACATGGAAACTTCTAAAAATTCAATTATAATGTTTAATGGTAAAAAAATACATCTAATACCATATTTCATACATACATCATAATCCCCACATCATATTTTGATAGATATTATAAACAATAAGTGTCGAATACATTCCCACAAAAATAATGAAGAGTCTAACATGCTCAGAAGAGTGGAATGTTATCAACATACACTCTGGGAACAACCATGACAAGTATAGAATATTATAACCTACATGCTATTGGTCCTCCTTAGACACCATAAAATTTATATTCATCTACATAAGACATGGGATGTAATGAAAGAGACCATATTTTTGTGATTATAAGAACAATCAGTAGGAAAATGATAAATAACCAAACAAAGGAATCAATATAGAAGTCACCACATCACAATCCCTATGAAATGGATTTGATAAATAGAAATTTAAAAAACATAAATATAAAAATAGTGGTCAATTAGTCTCAACTATACCATGATCCATAATAATCTACTAAAGGTCTCAAGATAATTCTCGTATGAGATTACTCACTCTATGTGTAATGCTATCACTTATGGAACACATCATAAGGGATTACTTGCCAGGACTTGGCAAATAAAGAGTCACTAGATTTATAAAGATATCAATACACATATAGGGTATCAAAACCAACATTAATGGTGGAAACCGTAATCCCTAAATTGGTTACATTATAAATATGAGATGGAATACCCAAGTATGTTAGTCATGAAAATTATTTAATCCCCAAATAGAAAAGGTGATATTGTTGAGTATTCCACCATGGACCACATAGAGGGTTTTCTATAACATATATATTTGAAAAACCATATAGGTGATGATTATACAAGGATGATTATGTAATTCCACACGATGCACTAGATTTGATTGAAAAAGGGAACACACTCAACCAAAAATAATTCACTCTTAAGGGAAGGGGGATTAAACTTACACTATATAACGTACACAACATGTACTAGGGGGATACATCTAGTATGGGATTCCCAAGGTATTCTTGTGTCTCTCCATATTACAGCAAATGTATTCCTCCAAATACATGGAATGTTATAATTGTATTAAATATATATATATGGGTTTATTAACCCTCCTCATGATACCAATTTATTCCTATATACATATTCACATGCCTCCATTCATCAGATCATGCCCATGTACTGCATCCATTCCCTCATACCTATTTTTATGTAAGTATCTTGCCATGACAATATACATAGGCCATTACAGAATTTCATGCCATATATGTTCTTATGTACCACCATTATACACATTAACCCACCAATTTTGGGTCAGAAAACATGATCCATGTTTTACATAAAGTGTGAAACTTTTCTCTCTATGGAAATCCTAGCCTTGTAGAAGAGGGACTATATGATGAGTGTTTATGGGACAGAACATCATCTAGTAAACAAATTTCCTAAAATTTCATACTATTTCATGTGTTCACCCTCGACACAACCGTTTTCGTCAATTACACCAATCACAATTGAATATTTTTAAGACCCAAAAATTTAATGACATAATTTTTTATTAATATAATATGTTTGATATTTTTCATTTCACAAAATATTGAATATAACATCTGTTATATGAATGAACTATGTTTTAATTAGATTATATGAAATAGGATTTCAATCAATCTATATAAGAAACAATTATATAATCTTTCAGAATACAATAAACTATGTTTGGATTATGTTATATACAATGCATAGTTCCATCTATAGCTTGTGTTATTCAAAAGACTATGTTATATAAAACTACAATATTCTATTAATATTATTTTTAAAATAGTTACCACTTAGTAACTGTAATGGAATATACAAAAACTATTAACTAATGTGTGAAAATATTATTTAAAAATTAATATTAAATGATTCATCTGGTTATCAATTAATTTTAAGTAAATTTACGAACTAATATAAAATAAATATATTTATTTTCTAAGAAAATTATTTCCCATGAAAAAATCATTTTTTCTCAATAAATTAAACAAACCAATTTTAATGAATTTTTCTATTAATAATTATATATTATACATTCAATAATTTTTTTGACACTCATCCAATATATTTGTTATGAATAAAATAATAAAAATACAATATTATTAACAAAAAATATATTTTTCTAAAAGGTATTTTTACTACATTTTAATAGTGAACCCATTTTAAATTTTGTTTTTGTCATTTCATTAATTTTTATTTTAAAAAATAATCTTAATTTTTTATATACATATATAAAAATATATTTTTGGTGATGTTTTGGTATTTTTTATAGAAGGTTCATATTTTGATGAATAGTGAAAAACTATGAATTTTAAATGAAAAATGGTTTTTTATCAAATTTATTTATATAGTTTAATAACATATTAAACATGGTATAATGTATTATTAGTTCTATTATAATAAAATAAATATTCTTTATTTCATTGTAATCAATTTCACATTGAAGATGGATATCAAAATATTTATAACTTTAGAACATTTTAACTTTAAAACCCCATTGTCTCGTCCTGTATGCATGATTAATGTTAAATTAATTTCTACCACATTTATTTTTATAATTTGATTAATGGATTCCATAGTTTAGTTTGTAATAATTTATAATTTATATTATGGTAAACCTAGTTTTTGGAAAAAAACAATTTGTGAATGTAATTAAAATTATTTACAATGATAAAGCTAAAATGATTTTAAAGAGTGGTTAAACATAATCTAAAGGGGAAAAATACACTAGAAACGTGTCCAAAATACATTATATAAACATATTTATAATAGATCCTCCTTTTTATAGAAATTGGATAATTATTGGTGGTAAATTATTTAAGGGACACCTCTTCTTATTGTTTACCTTTTTATATTTACAAGAATCCGTCACCTCCTCCACTATAAATGGGATTTGGCTACCTTCATTTACTCAAACCTCTCAGGACACATTGAATCATAGAAAATATAAGAAATAATCTCCTAACATCATTCATATAATCCTATAATCCTCACTTTGTTTATAAATCAAACCCACTTAGTCTTTATGTGAAAATTAAAAGGAGTTACCCATATAAGACATAACATCCTTGAACAAGCAGTTTTGTTTAACTTTTGTTATCATCCGATAAATTATTATTATTTAATTATTATTTAATAATCACTATATAACCAATATAAATTAATTTTTTTATTATATGGGTTTTACCTACTCTATCACACACTTCAATTAAATGGGATACTGAATCATCATTCGTCTCTATGGAAGACTACCGTCTGGTGAACCAATGTCGTTCATTATTCCATTACCACCGATCAATGATTAATATAATGATGTGATTTTTATTTTAATATGATATATATTTATATATATAATTATTATATAATTATTATATACACATAAATTCAGTCATTCTATTTTTTGGGAATCTGATAACTCCATTTGTGGACGTGTGATGTACTACCTCCTCAATGAGATGTGATTTGTACACACATTACATGGAATGAATTATCGATTTTCTTTATAAAATTAATATTATATATATGAAAATAAAATTATAATTTAATGATAATATATATATATATAGCTATTAATTTTACTTTCATTCTTTCTATATGATAATAAAATGGAAACAATGTTCATGCAGACGTATGACTTACCATCTCAAGGAGAGGTGTATTCAATATAATATTTATATGTATTATTGATTACTATAAATATTTATATACTAAATATATATGATATTTACATAAATATTTATATTTTGATAATAATTAAATCATGATCTATTTATGGGGACCAGGAATAACAAGTCAAACCACTGTTGGAAGACAAATCTAATAAAACCTGAAATGTAACATTAACAAGAATTTTTTATTAAAAGGGTAAGATAATGTTATAATAAAATTCTATATGGTATGATATATAATCTTATGGTTCAGTGGTATAATTATTATAATATTATACTTATTATAAAAGAGGTATTAATGTGTATGAATTAATCCAAGACTTAAGGTATGGGTTTTCTCATCTCCATTTTATTTCTACGAGATATATGCTATATTCACCACCTATTATTATTATTTTGTGAATATGTTTCCTTATGAAATATTATATCATTAATTTAAAATATTTAAGGATATTAATTTTTTAATTTGATGATATTATTTAATTTTAATGAATATTCAAGTGTTACTCAATTTGTAAGAGGATATATGGTCTCACTTTTATTTCTGGGAGACATATGCCTTATTTACCAGTATTTTTTGTGGATGGTTTATATATTTCCCATGAATGTATTTTATTATTATTATAAATAAATTATGGTAATTTACATATCCATTTTATGATATCTCCTTTTCATGGGATTTATGGTTCAAAAGTTACCAATTCATTAAAGTAACATTTTCTCAATTTTCTTTCTTTGAGACACTTTCCATGTTATGCACTAAAATTACTCTAAGAGGTGTATATATAGAATTATAACAGGTTATATACATAATATATTTCATTAATTGATATTTTAAACTTACAATAATTTTTTTATTACATGTTGATTATGATTCAATGTTACCAAAGTTGTAACAATTTTTTGGTACAATATAAATGTTTGTTGTGATTTTTTATGAATACACTTACATTGTTGAAGTATCATGATCTATATATCAAGAACACTCATGATTTTTATAATCCATTGTTTCTTCATTATATATTTATATAATTGTACCAGTTTCCCACTCTTTTCTACATAATATGTATAAGATAATGATTTTAACAAAATTAGAATTTATTTCTCTCTTCTATCAGAAATACATTTTAATCACAAACCTGGTATTCTTAAAACATTTCCAAAATTTGTTTTAATTTATCACTTTATATAATTTTAAAGGAAATTAATTTTATGAAATGTTTTATGTTTTAGTGTTCTTAAAATGGTTTTCGAAATTTTAATTATATGATTTCATCATTGTCTTAATAGAAAAAGTTTTCCTAAATTTTTTATGTTTTAAAAAGTGATTATCAAAGTAGAAAAGAAATTTTCATCAATAAATGTCTTAAATTTTTTTAGAGAATGATTCATAAGTATTAAATGTTTATTTCAAGGAATATTGTTTTGAAAATGGTATATGATTTCTAAAGAAATGTTATTTTGTTTAAGAACTATTATAATTAATGCATAAAAATACTTTTCTATCTTATATGAAATCATTGGATATTATTATGATTTACATGGGCTATGATCCAAGGATACCATTAATATTCCTTCTCTGAATGGTTTATATATTTTTTGATATGATATGTATAAAACCCATTACTTTTTCATGATTAAATCATGTTTCAAAAAATTGGTATGAAACCCATTTCTCTTCCATGGGTAATACAATGATAAATTATAATGAAACAAACTTCCTTTCAAGGGTTAATTTTGGATAAAATGATTTTGAAACATATATATTTTCTATAATTTATGACATGTCGAATTTTTATGATACCCATTTCATTTCATGAGTTATTATATGATTTTTATGAAACCAATTTCTTTTTATTGTTCATGAAATGATAAATATTTTATTATTTTATAGTGCATGTATATATGATTTCAGAATCTGAAGGGTGTGATGTATATATCCCTCTAATGAACTGGGTAATGAAAATTGTAATATGATCATAGAGGGTACACTTGTTTTATCCCTATACAAAAAATAGGGTTCTTCAACTGTATCAAAAGCCCACAACATTAGGGTACACGTGTTTTAGATCAAGACCGATGACAAGTTGTGAAAAGGTTGTTGCAAAGATTAAAAACATGAGTGTACACAAAAGAAAATTCTAAGCTGAAAACAAGATTATACACAAGAGGCAATAACAAGTCCAGTATAAGAGGCTGCATAGTTAGTTATCTCAAGACAGAATGAAGATGGTACTTGTGAAGGAATCTCGAGCTCGAAACAAGTGGGTACATATGAGGGAAATCACCCCTGATGAAAGAGGGTACATATAGGGGAATTACAAGCCCAAAAAAAAGATGGCACATGAGAGGGGATCCCATGAATGAAGCTAGTAAACATGGTATTATCCCAATACTAACATGTTATAAAGATCATGGTAAGTATAATTTACAATAGATTTTCTATTCTTACATGTATGATAAAATTCCATGTCTTATTCTACTATTGTGCTCTTGATTACCTTATGATTCATATCTTATGAACTTCCAATATTTATTCAATGAATCTTGAGTATGATCATTGATATTCATGTTATGATCATCTAGTTTTATGAACATCTTATCATACCATTATTCTAATGTTATTCTTACATATCTCCATTGATTACCCTTACTAAGCATATGAGTTAACCCATTTATTATATTTATTTTCCCCATGTTTTAAAAAAATGATTTATGCATGATTACTAATGGTGAAGAAGAATATGTGAGATATTGAAGAACATTCTCTATGATCAAAGATTATGTTTCCATGTTTCCAAAGACACAAAACTATTCTGGTACTCAAAAATTTAATTTTTAATTATACTAAATATTCATAAAAATTCATGTAATAACCCTTAATAAAAAACTTGTGTTTCTATAGTTGGTTTTCAAGTAATGGTTTATTCTTCCATTGGAAAATAAAATGATAAATATTTAGTGAGATACGTATGGATATTTTTAAGTATATGTCTAGGTACTTTTTGTGAGGAAAATTCAATAGTGTCATTGATTTAAAACAAGTTTCCAATATTTAGGAATCTTATAAGTAAAATTTTACGATTATTTGGTTTTATGCAACGATAATTATTTCTCAAAATAATTTTTAAGACCATAGTTAATATTTGAAACTATAAGGATCTAGGATAACATTTAATGTTATAGATTCTGAAATTATGTCCATTTTGTAATTTAATGTCTTATGTGAAAATTCAATAAGAGAATTTCTAAGGTTGAACAAGTAATGGTTATACTGCTGAATATAAAGAGACCATGAATTAAATGTTTAATGTTTTCAATAATATATTGAATGGTGCTAATAACCTAGATATTTATTTAATGGGAAGTTAATATTTTGATTAAGAGATGTGAACCCTTAATGTGTTACTAGTGTTGAGAAATTTGTGTTTATCTTTGATAAATATATGATTATGAAAAAAGTAAATTAGATAGTTCTTATTATCATGGAATAGATTATTGATTTTTTGACAATGTGGTAAATGTTATCATGGATGATGTTTTCACATTTTTTTGAATTTATGGAATATACCCAGTAATATTTGGAATAATAAATCATGCATGTTTTCAAATAATATTTTATGATAATTCAGGATATTTCCATGTTTCATGTGAAAACATGATAAAGGTATTCACATGTTTTTTATGTGGCAAACAATAGTTACTTTATGTTATACATGGAATTAATTCGAAGTTATTTTATGAAGAATTTGTGACCTTATATAAATTATTTTTTTAATTTCATTATTAATAAGGGTTATAATGCTAACTATTTATAGAATAGTTTATGAAAAAACGTATATGAGGATTTATATATAAAATTATTATCTCATTATATGAGTATTTATGCATATTGGATAAAATGTGCTACCAATTTTATTTTGATAATGTATGATTGAATGTCCTTTAATTTTATTAGTGGATATCATGATATGAAAAAATTTTAGGAGAAAAATTCACCTTCGTTTCAAAGAGTAAGATATGGAATGAAAATTGATCAAGGCACAACCAAAAGGTGCGATTTTTTTATGAAACGGAAAAAAATCATGTATTTATTTCTCCTAGGGGAAAATATTAAATGTTAGAAAATAGGTTATCCAAATAAAATGGAATCTCATTATTATTTTTAAGGATTTTAATGACCTCTTTCAAGGAACTTTGGGTTCTAGATTTTTTACCTTTAAAATTTCCCTGACCATGTTATCTATCACTCTCTATCAAAACATGATAGTCATATTTATCTTCCATGTCCATGTTTTCACATGCAACGAATATTCTTAGATGTGGTAACATTGTTAGGATTTACTTTAGGTAACTGTTATGGATCCAACATTCCATTTTTAAAGGAAGTTTCTGTATTCATTTTTATGATGCATGTTTGTATGAAAAGAACAGTCTAGTATTAATCCCTTGTTAACCTAGACTAATTTTTATAGTGTAATTAAGTTTAAGTGTTAAATAATGTAACACCATTATATTTTGTGATATATTTTGTTTTTATAATTAATTTAATCTTTTGGATATTTTTTATTTCACACATCACAGAATATAACATTTTTATATGAAAGAACTATGTTTAGATTTCATTATAAAGAACTCCAGGACAAGATTATGATATACTCAACACAGATATTATCATTTTGATCACACAAAACATTGTTTTTATTCGGTTACACAAAATGTTGAGTTCCATTAAAAACATTAACTATATAAAAGGTTGAGTTTTACCCAACTTCAGTGTAAAATTAATATTATTATTGAAATAGATACCACATATCCATTACAATGGAAGATATAAATAAGATTAACTAAAGATTAAAAATATTATTTACACATGTATATAAAATTATTCATTTCTTTTTTCCATTGGTTATAAATTAAAGTAATAACTATTGGAAAATAAGGAAATTCCTTTAATTAGAAAATTATATTGCTATATACAAACCCCATTTTATCTCAATAAATTAAAAACCCACCATTTATGAATTTATTTTATTAAATTTACTTATTATAAATTATGTTAAATTTATTGACACTCATAAAATATATTATTTAGCATAAGATAAAAATAAATTCAATTTAATGAATAAAGTGATTTATTTTTATAAATGATTATTTTTCAATCCTTTAATGTAGAATACATTTTAATTACAATTATTAAACTTTTATAATTTTCATTTTACAGAAAAAATTAGTTTTTTTTTAATCTTTATATTAAAATTTACTTCAAATGATTTTTTTGGAAATTTTCAGAGAAGTTTCATATTTTGATGAATAGTAAAAATGCATAATTTTTATTGAAAAATTATTTTTCATTTAATTAATTTATATAGTTAAATTATAATTGAAATTGGTATTAAAGTATAATTATTTAAATTATAAAACAATAAATCCAATGTGTCATTTGGATCAACATCACATTGATTTTGGATATAAAAACATTTCAAATGTTGGATCATTTTCACTTTATAAACCCATTATCTCGTGTAGTCTGTAGGATAAAATTAAAATTAATTTTCACATATTATTTGTTAATAACATAAAAAAAGAATAATTATTTGGAATCAAAATGATTTATAATTTATTGTATTATCACTATAGTTTATGGCGACAAATATTAGTGAAATTAATTAAAATTATTTATAGTGATTATGGTAAAAAACAAGTTTACCTTGTGGTGAAACATTAACTAATGTTTTTAAATACAATATAAACATGTTAAAAATCTATTGGATATCCAAATTAAAAAAAAACTATTTTTTCTATAAAATTTACAATTATTTGATGAACATTTTGTATGGGTTTCAACTCAATAGTGATTAACTATTTATATTTAAAAAAATTCCACTACTAATCCACAATAAAAGGGTATTCACCACCCTCACTTCCTCAAGAATCTCATGAAAATTTTTCTCTTAAAAAATTGTCCCAATTAATTCCCAACATCACTCCTATAATTATAGAAGAATCAATTTGTTTATAAATCATTCCATGGTAGTCCTTTGGTTATAACTAAATGGAATTACACAAAGAAGGCATGACATCCGTCAATTAGAAATGTTGTTTTATATTATTTCTCCACCCCCTATATTATTATTTATTACATTATTATATGATAACCTAATTATAATAAATATACTGATATGTTTTTATTTTAGGGTTTTGACCTAAACCCACACCCACATCCATCAAATGGCATGCATGATAATTTTTCACGTTTGTGGTGGACTACTGCCTCGCAAACTGATGTCTTTCATAATTACATTACCACAACTAAAGGTTTTAAATAATTATCAAAATTATGATTTTATATGATATATGCCCTATTTTTATTTATTTATTATTATGTAATTATTATATAAAACATTCCTTCATGTGTTCTATTTTATAGGAATATGATAACTTCGTTTGTGGACGTGTAGACTACAACCTCATAAATGTGAATTTATTCATTCAAAAATTTTATAGATTGTATTAAGGATTGGTTTAATAAAAATATATGATATATATGAAATAATATTTATACTTTAATGATAATATAAATACATATAAATCATTTAATTTCTTCCTGTCAATAATACAAAAAACTAAACCAATGTTAATGTGTACTTATGGCCCACTATCTCCATGAATGGTGTATTTGAGGTCATATTTATATATTTTATTTATTATTATAAATATTAATATAATAAATATATATGATATTTAAATAATGTTTTAATTTCTGGAAATAATTAATTCATGTTATATGTAATAGGATCAAAATTTAAAAGTTAATAAATTTAAGGAAAACATAGTGGATATTACCTGAAACACAACATTAACATGAAAATGTTATTAAATGGGTAACACAAATTCATAATGAAATAATATAATGTAAGATATTTAATTATATGGTTTTGTGGTAAACTTATAATAAAAAATTAATTAGTATATATGAGGTTTTAATGTGTACAAATAGTGTCAAGACATAATGTAAGAGATTTGTCATCTCACTTATATCTCTTTGAGATATTTTCTATATTCACCACTCATTCTTGTTTTTTGTGTATATGATTACCTATGAAAAATTATTCCATGAATTTTTTTTAATGATATTTAGTTTTTCAATTTATTTTATTCTTTCATGTTTATCATGATTGAAACGTTACTCATGTAGTAAAAGGACTTCTAGTCTTACTTTTACTTCAACAAGGCGTATGAGTGATTCACCACTTGTTTTTTTTCTACGGTGTATATAATAACCATAATTATTTCTCTGATTTGTATCCATAAATTTATGGGAAATTTTTATATCAATTTTATATCTCTATCTTTTATGTGTTTTATGGTTAAAAATTAATTAAATTGAGAAAAACGCTTTTGTCTCAATTTGCCTTCATTGAGACAAATTTCATGTTTGGAACCCATATTTTTGAAAAATATTTATATAATTACCTTTGACATGTTATATAATTAGTAATTTTATTTCCATGTTATTTTGAACTTAATTAAATGTTATTATTTCATAGGGATTATAATTCAATATAACCAATGTAGTAATGATTTATTTCTACAATATCCTAATTTATTGAGGCTGTCTCTGATTGTGATTCCAGTAATGAAATATTATGATTCATCTATTAATAAATATCTTGAATTTTATTCTCCTTTTGATATTCAGTATATCATAATATAATTTAACCATTTTCCTACTCTTTGGTACTTAATATGATTAAGAAAATGTTTTTGTGATAATAAAACATTATTTATCTATTGAACCCATTCTTATGGAAAATTAATTAAAAGAAATGATTATTTTTTATTTTTATTCATATCATTATTTTTATTTTTTAAATGTTATATTTGATGAAAAAGGAATACAAATGTTTTAGGTTTTAAAAATAGTTTTTAAAAGTGGAAGTGATATTTATATCAAGATATCTTTGAAATTATTTTTATGTTTTACATCAAAATTAAAAAATGTGGTTTATAAGGAAATATATATTGAAATTTTTTTATTGTTTTACAAATAATGGTTATTTTATTTAAGAAATATTCAATATAATCATTCAAAATCCTTATCCATCTAGGATGAAATCCTTTAATTTATTTATTCTTTAGTATGGATATGATACAAGGATACCATTCATATTATTTCTCTAAATGGATTATATTTTTATGGCATGATTATTATGAAACCATTTTCTTTTCCACGAGTAAATCTTGTTTCAAAGAGATTCACATAAAACCCATTTTTATTCCACAGGATATACCAAGATTAATAATTTTGAAACCCACTTGAATTTCTGGTTTATTCATGGATAAAATGAAAATGAAACATATCTCCTTTACAAAGATTATGATATGATGAAAATTTAATGATATCCATTAAATTTCATGGGTTATGATAATATTTATATGGATAAAATCCCTTTTTATAAGTCATGATATGATGAATTTTTTATTATCTCGTTGAACATGTATGTATGACATCTTTATGTGATGAGTGGGAGCAATTTCTCCATCCAATACAGTGGGAAATGTTAAATGTTATATGAGGTCATAGGGTAAATTTATTGTATCCAAATCCCAAAAATAATAGGGAACACCCATTTTATCCCATTCCTACAACCAGAGGGAAGATGGGTCATAGCCCAAGCCCAAATACTATATGGTACATGAGTTGTAGCCAATGTTAGAAAATAGAAGGGCACACAAGAGTGAATCCAATTATTTCAAAAACAGTGTACATAGGATGGAATTCAAATAATGAAATAAGAGGGTACATGGTAGGATATCCCAATACTAAAACAAGTGGATACATCGGAAGGAATCCCAATCCTAAAACAATAGGGTATATAGGAGGGAATCCCAAACCCAAAGAAATATGGTTCATATGGGGTCATCCCAAGCTTGGAACAAGAATGTACATGAGAGGGAATCCTAATCATGATGTTGGTACATGGGGGATTCGTCACGACCCGTCCTCAGGGCCTGTGTAGTGACTACCCCAATCCCGCCTTCCATATGCCATGGGTAGGTGACTATCACCATAGGTGTAATCCCTATAAAAAGTGAAAGCATAGACTTTTAACCTACAACAAAAACCCATCCAGAACACAAGCAGCAAAGTACGCAACTGAAGTTAAACACTATGTAGAACTGTATAAAAAATAATGTGCTGAAGGAAAGCGACTGAAAATACAATCCCAATAGTAAAGTACAATAACTGTAATGCTAGTACAACTGTAGAAAGGTAAACAACAACTGAGTCATACTCAAGGAATCCCACCAGAAGGGTGGGTACAGATGGCCTCCTCAGCACCCCAGGTTTGTCAGTCTACTCCGAGTACGTCTCGCCATGTGGTCCACCTCTGTGTACCATTCAGATCTACAACTCTCTGCCTCGATCAGTGATGTCTGTTGTCTGCATCCTACACAATGATGTGGGGGAATATCCCATGCATTGGTGAGTATAACGATACTCAATAGGGGATCCCGAGACCCATAAGGTCTCCCAGAATCCACAAAGGATAAACTACAGTACAAAGATACAATCACAAAGTATCAAAAAAACCATACTTAGATATCTTCCCATACATATACATAAGTTACCAGTCACATCCCGACTCCAACTCTCGAGCCCAATCACAACCCAGACCACACAAGATATAAATTCAATCACATCGATGATAATTATTGAAATACAAGACTCATGTGTCATTGGTATACATCTTTATTTTAGTTATAGAGACAATCATATGTAGTCCCTTGTTCATCTAAGCTGTCAAACCCACACAGTATACAGGACCAGCTAAGCATTCAGACCCACATATGATACAAGAAAAGCTACTCTCTCGGACCCACACATAATACATGAACAAGATTTCGAACCGTCGGACCCACGGAGGATCCCGGTATAGTAATCGTTGTCGAACCCATTGAGGATTGTGGTACATTATTCATCGCTGATGAACCCACATAGGATTCATGTACACTTTTCATCGTTGTTGAACCCACGTAGGATTCTTGTACGGTAGTCATCGTTGTCAAACCCATGTAGCATTCTAGTACATTATTTATTGCAGTCGAACCCACATAGGCTTCCGGTATAGTAGTCGTCATTGTAGAACCCACGTAGGATTATGGTACAATAGTTGTTGTAGTCAGCACTAGGTTTCCCGCACACAGCACGGTCGATTCAGTAAGGGTCTGCTCCTTGAGTAGAGTTCCGATACATAAACTATCATGAAGTCTGGAGTTTATATATGTCGTAGTTCCGTATCATAATAAAGAACCCAACATGACAGACAACGCATCAAACAGACACCGGGATTGAGAGTTATTGGCATTTCCATTCCAGGGGCCTGGTTGGATTTACGCTCGGTCCAAACCTAGATGTTTTCCAACATTGTACAAAACTCACATAGAGTATTGAAAAATAATTGCCTCATCGCGAGGATGACAATGCTGTAGATGGAGCGTCGATCGGATGCACGGTCTAGGAGATATTTTCATTTATGTAAAGATGGGTTCGGCCTGTCAAGCCCAGTGGGCTAGTGGGTAAGCCCAATCCGGTTCAGTAGTTCCGACCTAGTTGGAGGGGGTCAGCCTGGCTTGGTGGGGCGTGGCCCACCCGTGGACCCATCCCGACGTGTACGACCCTATATGGGAATTCGGCCCGGCCCGGTGTGGTGTGGCCCACCCGCGGACCTGGCCTGTGCTGCGAGCCAGTTAGTTTCATCCAATGGCGCCAAGTAGCACTGCACCTTCTCTGCCCGGCCGACCATATCTGTTTGGTTCTATCCAGCGCGAGTGGTCCGCACAGTGGGTGGGGGTTCTCCCCATGTGGCGCCGCAGACTTCTAGCACGGCTGGCAGGTGGCCATCCAGTTTTCCCTGCAGAGTATCCCGAGGAAGGGGGTCGTGGTTCCTCCACAGTGTGGCACCTGTGGGCACCACGGTCATCTAGCGGTCTGGTCGGTCATCCGACTGCACGGATTCACGGTGGTCATCTCGGTCGGATGGCTCTGTACTTCCACTGCTGTTCGACGGCGCCACAGACCCGCTACCCTCCACACGAGGCGACGACGCCGCGCCACATCCCCCTCTGACGTCAAACAATTTAAACCAATGGGGGGATGTCAGGTTGTGTTTGTTCGGCACACGCCCTCCGTGTTACATGATAAAAAATGGCAACTGTCAAAGAATGTAAGTGTTGAAGAGCATGGAAATAATTTAAATTTATCAAACCCCCTACATCGATTTCAATGTTCTGTTGATGGTGTCATGGGAAGAGATTTCGAAGATGACATCATACGTAGCGGCCATCACATGCTGCAGATTCTAGGCTCGAGTGTCTTCCTCATTCCTCATCGAAGAGGACGCCATTATTTGATTGATATTTTCTCCGTTATTCATTAGAGATTTTCATCATGGGAAGAACACTTTCTTTCCCATTCTCTCAAAGCCCCCCACTGGAATAATTTCCAAGGAAAAATATAATATTAGGCTCCCTAATATTTTAATGATTCCATTCCTTTAAAAATAATTCAAAAACTCAATTTAATTAATGAAGACATTAATTAATTTTGATGACACAATTAAGGGGGAGGGAGGTGGAGTGTTATCCCAAATTAAAAAAGTGGGATGGCTCATTAAATTCATGGGGTGTTTAAGGGGTTCAAGGGGAGTTGAGGGGTTAGGTGCTTGTGTGCGACCAACCACACAATATCCTCCCATGGGATATTATGTTGGTGTGGGCCCCAATTCCAACTACCATTTGGAGAAATTAACCTCCACACATTTAAAAAAATATACTACACATATTTTTATTACAATTTGAAATTCCCAAAAATTAACTTCCACGCCCGATAAAACACAACTTTGGTGAAGGTCTCCTTAAGAGAATACCAGTGTTGTGAGTTCATCCGTGTACTCAGATTTCAATTCTGAGCACCGGTTCAAATGATATAAAATTGCACTCATACATTCACTTAACGTACTCAAAAAAAACTTCATAAAATGATTCTAGGAACATCGGCCCTCATAATCAGGGGCCATAAAAAACTACAGACTCGTAAAATTCCCATGGATTTAAGAAAAAAAATTCACAGAATTTTCGGGTCTTCACATTCTCCCCACCTCTGGGATATACGTCCCTGTAAGCTACTACACACATAAAGGGAACAAATGAGGGTACTGAGCATGCATCTGAGCCCCCCCTGGTTCTCTCATGGAGGTTCTTATGCTGCCAGTGAATGTGCACAAGAGGAATCGAATGTCCACGTAGGACCCACTCCTAGCGATCCTTGATCACCACTAGGACCTCCGTGATATTCGTCGTGTCATCGATGGCCTTCTCCCCTTGGTCGATGATGTTTGACATGTCATTCACGTATCTCCTCAACTGTGATACGTGGAAGATGTCGTGCACTCGATGCAACTATGGTGGAAGGGCCAGGCGGTAAGTCACCTAGCCTACCCTGCTGAGAACCTGAAAATGTTCGATGAAACTAAGAGATAACTTTTCACATAAACCAAATCTCTACAGACCTTGTCAAGGTGAGACCCGTAAGAAGATGTGGTCACCATCCTCAGACTATAGTGGTCTTCGTCTCTTATCATCATAGGACTTATGTGTAATCTGTATAGTCTCCATCTGCTCCTGGAGGATATGTACCTTCTCCATCACAGCTTGCACTATCTCTGGTCTTACAAGTGCTGACTCCCCTGGGTCAGTCCAGCATAGAGGTGATCTGCAAGGTCGGTCGTATAGTGCCTCCTAAGGTTCCATCCTGATGGTGGAGTGGTAGCTGTTGTTGTACACAAATTCTACCAAAGGTAATTGACCCTCCCAGCTATGACCAAAGTCATGGAAAGAAGCACAGAGCATGTCCTCACGTTCATGGATGGTCCCCTCGGTCTAGCCTTCCGTCTAAGGATGGAAGGCAGTGCTCAAGGGAATCTGCATCCCAAAATCTTCTTGAAACCCCTTCCAAAGCCGGGAATTAATGTGTGCCTCATGTTCAGAGTCAATAGATTAAGGTACTCCTTGTAAACGCACAATCTCTTGCGCGTGGAGGCGTCCCAGGACTCTACCAAACCTTGCACTCTAATCGGTAGGAAGTGGGCTGACATGGTGAGTCGGTCACCGATCACCCAGATAGGGTCGTGTCCTCTGAATGTATGTGGATTTCTGGTCACGAAATCTCTGGATATCATGTCCCAATTCAACTCTGAGACCTCTAAGGGTTGTACCAAGCCTACTGGTACCTGGTGCTCCACCTTCAATTTTGACAAGTGAGGCATCACGAGACAAAATCTTCTACTACCTCATTTATACCTGGCTAGTTCTGTTGTCTGAGGCCCTGATATATCTTTGCTACTCCTGGATGTACCACTGGAGGGGAATTGTGGAACCCTCTCAACACCTCCTTTTGTAGTGCAACTGGAACCATGGTACGTCCTCTGATGAAAATAACGTGCTCCCCACCTTCAGAAAATCCATCAGGTGCATGCCCTGAGGATATCTGAGCACGTCAAGTATCACATTCAACATCCCCACGTTGTGCCTCTTGGACTCGCTGTAGAAGTGGAGGAGTGAATGTGAGAGACTGTAAAAATATAGCTCCATCTATGTCCACAAAGGATATCTGCAACGCAGCCATCTGCTCTATCACCACTCCTAGCAGCTAAATGCTCGATCTCATGCTAAGAGAATCTACTACAATATTCCCATTCCTAGGATTATAGACCATCTTGAAGTCATATTAACGGTGTAACTTGATCTATCGTCATTGTATCATGTTCAGGTCCTTTTGTGAGAAGATGTACTTGAGACTCTGGTGTTCATAGAAGACTATAAAACACCCCCCATCAGATAGTGTCTCCATATCATCCAGGAAAAGACCACCACTGCAAACTCTAGGTTATGGGTAGTGTAGATTTTCTTGTTCTATATCAACTACCACAAACCATAAGTGATAAATGATCTCTCTTTCATCAGGACACACCAAGTCTAGTCTTTGATGCGTCGCAGTAAACTACGTACCCTAATCCCTCCTCCTGTAGTCTCAAGATGGGTACATTGGTCAACCTCTGCCTTAGAATTTGAATTCTCTACTGGCATATATCTGTTCACATGAAGGGTTCCCCCTTCTACATCAAAGCTAAAAGAAGAGAAAAAACTATGGAGAAGTCTGGAACACATCTATTATAGTACCCATTCAGTCCTAGAAAACACTACACCATCGTCACACTCCTCGGTTGCTACCAAGCACGTACTTACTCGGTCTTTGCTGGATCCACTACAACTCCAGCCTCTGAGATGATGTGTCCCATGAATTAAACCTCTCGAATCTAGAACTGGAACTCCAAGAGCATACCATAAATCTGGTGCTCTCATAGTGTGTCCAGTAGCACCTGAAAATAGTAGGCATGCTTCTCCTCAGTAGTCGAGTAAATCAGTATGTCATCGATGAAGACTATGATAAACAGGTCTATGTAATGCTAGAAAATCCTATTTGTTAGACTCATGAACACTGCTGGTGTGTTGGTTACGCCAAAGTGAATAACCAAGAACTCGTTGTGGCCATACCAACCCTTGAAGGCCATCTTCTGCAAATCCTTGTCTCGAACTCTGAGTTGGTGATTTCCGGATCTGAGGTCTATCTTCAAGAACTATCATTCTCCCTTGAGCTGATAAAAGAGGTTTTAAATCCACGAGAGTGGGTACTTGTTTTTCACGGTCACTTTATTCAGGTGACGGTATAAGACACACCATCGCAAGCTCCAATCCACCTTCCTAGCGAACAAAATCAGAGATGCCCAGGGTGAAACACTGGGTCGGATAAATCCCTTCCCCTGCAAGTCATCCAGCTGTACCAGCAACTCCCGAAGCTCGGCAGGATCCATACGATATGCTGGAGTAGATATCAGTGTTATCCTGAGGTATATGTCAATTTATAAGTGTACCTATATGCGAGGAGGTAGTCCTGGAATTTCGTAAGGGAATACATCCACGTACTGATCCACCACAATAGGAAAACTCGGACTCCGCACATCAACTGCTCTGAGGATGAGACTAGCCAACTGATGTGTGATCGGATTCCCACTGCTCTACTTAAGTTCACCCTGCACTGTAAAGTCTCCCTTATCACTGGTGAAGGTGAACCTGGTCCCATCCGTGTCAACACACTGCACATTGCGCCTAATACACTCAATATGAGCATGAACTGTGGATAACCAGTCCATACCCCAGATGACGTCGTAAGGCCTTGAAGCTTCTACAAGAAGATCCCAACATAAGCTCCTGCCTCCTAGAGTAATATCGCACTGCCGTCACTATTGAGTAATTGTCGAGTCTGTTACCGCAAGAGTCTCTATCAATAAGGATCGAGCCAACGCCTCTATCGGAATAATAGAGCTCCGAACAAGGTCACTGGAAATAAAATAATGACTCACACATGTGTCGATAAATACTGTAGAAAGGGTAGAGTAGAAACATATAGTACCTTGAATCATCTCAGGTGTGCCATGGTTATAGGCCATGACTGCCTGGAGATGAGCTCGCCCATGTCTACCAACTCCCTGTGGTCGGGGTGGACCTCTTGGTGGTGGTGGTGGTGGTAGAGCCACAAAACGTCATCCACCACCCGCTGATCGGCCAACTCCTCTTCCATGTCCACCTGCTCCCTGCGTACCTCCACGGTCGAACCTCTACCTCTGCCTGGGAGGTCCCTTTACTATCTGCTACTAATCTGCATGGTGGGTCGGGATGTATAAAGCCATGTGGCCCTGCCCGCCACATGTATAGAAATGACTTCTCCTCGAATAGATGGCTATGACTCATGTTCCCCTGAAAACAGATCTCATATCATAGGGTCGCCCACATGATGTCCTGGTATTCTTGGACCTCTGCATCATCAGTCTACTTCTGGCTTCAGAAGACACCACTATGTGTCTCCCTTAGGTGGGTCTCGCCGCTGGTGACTGCTCCACGAGAAACATCTCTACTAGAAGGGCTCGTTCAATCACCCCTGCCTACGTCGAAATATTGAGGGGAATAGTCGTAGCCCTGATCCCATGCCTAAGTCCATGCTCGAAGGTTTGGGCCCTGAAGAATGGGTTACGCAGTATATCTATGGAGTAGCGATAGAGGTCAGTGAACCATAGTGAGTTCTAATCAATTGTCATGATGCCCTGCTGTAGATGATGTAACTTCTGAATCCGCACAGCACTAAGGGTGGCTAGAACAAACTCTAAGTGGAAGAGACTCTCGAAGTCTGTCCAGAGTAATGATGCGTCATCATGATCCTAGAGCATCAGGCTCCACCATCTGCCTATTGCTGCATGAAGGAGACTCGCGGCAAGCATCACAATGAGGTCGGCTAGTGTCCCTATCAATATGAAAACTCTCATTAAAGTCTACATCCAATCATTAGATGCATGTGGGTATGTCACTCCCTGAATCCTTAGTGGCCTCTGGTGCTATAACTCGTGCAATACACTCAGGTGGCGTGCACTCTCTACTGCTAGAGCTGGTGGTATCAGAGGGCCAGCGGGTAGTGGTACCGCTGGTACCTCCGCTGTGATGGAGGCCTGCACCGAGTCCCCATTGATTGGTGGGATACCATCTTATACGTAACTCAGAATCATAGCTGGCTACCTTTGTGGGTCCATCCTGAAACGAAACATGCGTTCCAGGGTTAAAAATGTATACCCAGTGAGCTGACACATGCAATCAGTGTTTTCATGCACTGGGTCAGAGAACAGAAGACAAAGTCCACGTGTGTGGATACATCGGCTGCCGCATCAAAACCAGTTTCCCTAAACTGATAACCACACCTAAAACACTTAACAATATTTCTACTTAAAAAATCAGAGTCCATGATCTGTGGTAGTAATGACTCTTCTGATATCAATTTGTCACGACCCATCCTCAAGGCCTGTGCCATGACTACCCCAATCCAGCCTTCTATAGGCTAGGGGCCGGTAACTAGAACCATATGTGTAATACCTATAAGAATGGAAGGAAATGAATTATAACCTACAACACACATACAACATGAAAACATGTAGCAGAGTATGAAACTGAATATATAAACTAGGTAAATCTGTATACAAAAGTATGTGTTTAAGGAAAGGGACCAGAAATACAAGTCCAATTGTAAAGTACAACAACTGTAAATCTAGTACAACAATATAATGGTAAACAACAACTACTGAGTCGTCCTTGAGGAATCCCACCAGAAGGGTCGGTACAGATGGCCTCCTCAACACCCCAGGCCCATTGGTCTGCTCCGAGTACATCTCGCAAAAGGGTCCACCTCCGGGTCCCTTCCATCTCTACAACACTCTGCCTCGATCAGTGTTGTCCATCATCTGCAACCAACACAATGATGTGCATGCATAGCCCGTGCACGGGTGAGTATAATGATACATAGTATGGGATCCCAAGACCCTCTAAGGTCTCCCATAATCCACAAATGATAAACCACAGTATAAAGATACAATAAAAAATTTTCAACCAACCCTACATAGGTATATGCCCATCCATATACCAAATTTACAATTCACATCCCGACTCCAACTCTTGAGCCCAATCACAACCCATGGAACATAAGAAGTAACGTCAATCTCATAGATGATAATGATTTAAAGACAATACTCAGGTCACACAGGTATAAATCATTTGTATAGCGATAGAGATGGTCCGATGTAGTCACTGATTCATCTAAGCTGTCAGACCCACAAAGGATACAGGACCAGCTAAGCTGTCGGACCCACATTGGATTTAGGACCATCTACATTGTCGAAACCACACAGGATACCGAAATAGAAGTCCGAACCATCGGAACCATGGAGGATCCCGGTATTTTAGTCATCTCTGTCAAACCCATGGAGGATTCCAGTACAGTAGTCATCGTTGTCAAACCCACGTAGGATTCCGGTGCAGTAGTCATCACTGTCGAGCCCATATAAGATTCTGGTACATTAGTCATCATTGTCGAACCCACGTATCATTACGGTAGTATAGTCTTCATAGTCAAACCCATGTAGGAGTCCAGTACAGTAGTCATCGTTGTCGTACCAATATAGGATTCTGGTACAGTAGTCATCGCAGTCAGCTCTAGGGTTCCCGCACACAGCACGCTCGATTCTGAGAGGGTCTGCTCCCTGATTGAATTTTCGATACATAGACTATCATGAAGTCCTGATTTTATGTATCTTATAGTTCCTTCTCATTATAAATAACCCAACATGACATACAACACGTCAAATGGGACCCCAGTTTGAGAGTTATTGGAATTTCCATTCTAGGGGCCCTGTTGGATTTACGCTTGGTCTAAACCCGAAAATTTTCTAAATATTACCAAAACTCATTTTTATTATCTAAAAAGGACCTCCTCATTTTAAGGAACCTAGATCCATAGACGGGGCATCGATCGGACGCACGGTCTAGGAGATATTCACGTTTAAGCGAAGACGGGTCCGCCCCGTCTAGCCCAGTGGGCAGACAGTTCGGCCCAACTTAGTTGGGTGGGTCTTACCCAGTTCGGGGGTCTTCCTGGCCCGGTAGGGAATGGCCCACACGCAGACTCGGCCCATGATGCGAGCTGGTTCGGTTCGCCCAGCGGTGATGCCCCTCCTCTACACGGCCGGCCGTAGCCTGCCGGTTCTGTCAGGAATGAGCGGCCTGAACAGCTTGTTGAGGTTCTTCCCACATAGCACCAAGAGACGCCGTGGTCTTCCAGCCAGGCCGGCAGGCGGCCGGGTGGTTCTCCCAACAGAGCGGCACGGGGGAGCAGGCATGTGGTCTTCCGCCGCGCGGCGCCTACGGGAGGCAAGGTCTTCCAGTGGGCCAGCCAGTGGGCCAGCCGGTCGTCAAACTGGCCTGATCCACAGTGGTTGGCTTAGTCATCTACCTCCACACTTCCACAGCTTCTTGGCGGTGTTGCGGACCCGCTAGCCTCCGCGCGACGTGCTTGCATCACGCCTCCTCCGCCTCTGACATCCAACAATATAAACCAATGGGGGGACATCAGGTCGTGTTTCTTCAGCTCGCTCGCTCCGCGTTATATGATAACAAAGGGCCACCATCATGAAAAGTATGCGTCGAAGAGTGCAGAGATAATTTAAAGTAATCAAAACCCCCCACCATCACTTCAATGTTCACTTTACGTTTTCATAGGAAGAGAATTCTAAGATGTTGTCTTACGTTGTACATGTCACACGCCATCGATTACGGGCTCAAGCGTCTTCCTCGTTCATCGTCTTCCAGGGCGTCGTTTTTTGTTGGAGATAGGCTTTTTTCTTCATTAGTGATGTTCTTCATGGGAAGAAGGCTTCCTTTCCAATTCTTCCAAATACTCCCAACAAAATAATTGCCATGGAAAAATAAAATATTAGGCTCCCTAATATTTCAATCTTTCCATGCCTTTCTAAAAAATTCAAAAACTCAAATTAATTAATGAAGACATTAATAAATTGTGTTGGAACAATTAATGGGGAAGCAGGTGGAGAGTTCACCCAAATAAAAAAAAGGGGGTTCGATCATTAAATTCAATGGGATTTTAAGGGGTTCAAGTGGAGTTGAGGGGTCAGGTGCTCGTGTGGGCCCCAACAGGCAATATCCTCCCATGGGAGGTTATGTAGGGGTTGGTCCCACCTCAAACACACCTTTGGAGAAATTATCCTACACACATTTGAAAAAAATATACTACACATATTTTTTTATTAATTTTTGAAATTCCCAAAAAATTAACTTCCACTCCCGATAAAACGCAACTGTGGTGAAGGTCTCCTTAAGAAAATACCATTGCTGCGATTTCATCGTGTATTTAAGAAAACATTTCCACAAAATTTCCAAGTATTTATAGGATTATAATAATTCTATCATGTTATGAATTTATTGGAATGTATCCTTAACAAATATTTTTATATGATTAGGTGTATTTCAAAATTCCATGTCTTATTCTACTTTTATTGTATAATGGACTATTTTCTTGGTTACATTATGATTAATTTATCATGAACTAAAACTAGTAATGCCTTGAATCTAGATCATGATCTTTGATATTCGTGGAAGGATCTTCAATTGTTATGATCATGTTCTCATATCCTTATTCTAATGCCAATCCTACAAATCTTGGTTTTTTACCCTTACTGAGCATCTGAGCTCACATATTACTTTTGTTTCATTTCCCTAGGGTATTACGAAAAGTATTCTATAGAATTAATAAATGGGGATATATTTAAGAGAGATTATGAATATATATCACCATGATATAATATTACATTCCATGATTGAAAATACTCTTAACAATTATAGTCCTCGGGTATGTGTTAATGTAATGGGAATAATATTCATATAAAATAGTTTAATATCCATGTATGTAAGACAGGTGCTGCTGTAAAATTTTAGAACTTGGGTAAGCTGACCTTTCAATCACTAACGCCCATATTTAGTCCATCTGATTATCTTGGGAATAAAAACCCCTCATGAAATGTCACAGACTACTCACCAAGCCATAGCTGAGGAACATTGATCTGATCTAGATCTACCAAAATAAACATTCAACATTTTCATATGTTGAAATTTCAATCAATCACCAAACAAAACCGATGTTGTATATTCATTTAACCAAAGAATGGATTTAAATTAGTCCATTACAGGGTGTTCATCAAAGTTCCTGAAAAAGTAATACTAATGATGAACATGTGATTAATTAGGAATGAAATGCACAAGAAAATATGTGGACTGAGCTGAATATTTATATTGGATTGGCCTTGATTACTTGAATATATACCAATGTACAAAATACAATGAAATAAACAATACGAATCCTAAATAAAATAATGGAGAAAACAAATCCTAGTTGAATTTATGACCAATCAAACAATCAGTTGGTGGATCTAATTCACATTCAACATGGTTAAATAAATATAGAAATAATCCCATTGAAAAAAATTCCATACCTTTAGTTAGTATGGAATACTGATGAATAAAAAATGATATTTTTTTTGTTGGTAGTATCCAAAATATCTATTGGCGTTGGTGATCATTTAGATACCCTTATAATTGATCCATGAAATTGAAATCCACAAACTATACCATAAAATATCCTATATAAATTTCATATATTATGTGGATAATCCTAGGGATATATCATATATAATAATTAATAATGATATCTTTCAGTTGTTTCATCAAAATAACAAACAAACAAATTTATTTATCGTATTTTTCATACCCATGATTGTACTTGAATTAAATGGATAAAACTAAAAAGGGATGTGTTGATATGTGGGTAAAAGAAGTATTCTAGATTCATAGTTTATATCAGATATCTAATTTGGGAATCAGATTATGTGTTATTACATTATATCTAAAATATTGTGCATGTTATATAGAATATAAGACGTATTTATATTATATCAACACTTAGGCTCATAGGGCCCCAGAATATTATGTCGTCACAATTTTAGAATCTAAAAATATTCCTTAATATATTCCAAAGTATTTAATGAAAAAATATGGGTTTTAAATTATCCCCATCATATGTAATTTAAACATGAAAAGTTAATATACTACTATAAAACATGAGGGTTCTGAGCACAAATCTTGGGGTCCAAATAATGGGATATCTCTTGCAGATTCTAATGATTCCACTAAATATGAATAAAATTAATAACATACCCATGTAGGATATTCTACTTATGTTCCATGATCTCTATTGAGTATTCTAAAATAGTATCTCCATGCATAATTTCAAGATTTACCCTATCGATACAATGCAGGATGTAATGAAAATCACTCTTCAACAGATATATATAGAGGACATCATATATCTTGTACAAATTATGTAGTTCAGCTAAGAGGTATTCTACATCATGAACTCAATAAAGTATCCGTAAGGGGACAATGAATCTCAATGTATCATCACCCCTTGACCAAATATCTACAGTATACATCACGGTTATACCCTCATGATCACAAGGTTTCCCACCCCAGACTCAAATTCACTATTTCTTTTTGTTATTAGATGATTGTTGTTGGCTCTGGGAAATATTCATCTACTCACCAATGATATAAACTATATTTTTCATCAATTTCACTAACCATGGAACCATAAGTGTTGAATCACATTGATCATTCAAATATAGTGGTGACCTATAGGGTCTCTCATACAAAACATAGAATAGTTCCATGATAATTGTGGAATATTAGTTTTTAATGTAAACATCACCATGGGTAGGCGATCTTACCAAATCAGATGAACATTCAACTTACAATTCTATAGAATATACTTTAGAACCTGAATGGTTCTCTAAATCATGTCATCAATCATGGGTTGAAACAATGTTCTCATACACAACTGAGTTCCAAAGGCCTCCTATAACCCTCTCCATAATATTTATGTGAAGAATGTAATGGGGTATTAAATAATCACTAATGGAACCCTATGAATACCAACTATTTATTTCACATAAATACATCCCATGATATCTTCTAAACTGTGCTTTTGTATAGCTATGGTGCTTCCTAACATGGTGATTCAGACAATGATAACACAGTTAGCATTGTTTTCTTCTATAATTTTCACTACCTCCATCTTAAATTTCATAGATATATTATTCCACATCCACTATCAAATTTATATGGTTTTTTCTCAACATGATGGAACATGGTGCACATTCTTTATTTTCCAAAAAGTATGGAGTGGAGAAACGAAATATTCTAAACATTTACATATCATTGACCACTAGAACTGACACTGATCATAATAATACATTTACTACACACATGGTTATACCCACAATATGTATTTAAGGAACTCATATAGAACCAAATATTGCAACATACCTACTATCATTATCCATACTTTTAATTTTATGACATGATGAGCACCATTACAGATTCTATCAGGAGCACATTTAGTGGATCCATAGAATGTAAGGTCTCACATTCTATATCTCAAAACTGATCCTCCATAACAAATTGTAGATGTGGTGTGGAAAAACCCATTGATTAGAGAAATGATTCACCATCTTCATCTACTATGTAAAAATACAATGACGGTCACCATTCTGACACCAAATCCAAATACTATAAAAGATATCTCCTACTAAGAGTATCTGCCAAAAAATTCTCATTATTACAAGTATAGACTATATAAACATCATAATACTAGAATAACTTAAACATCACCTATTTCCCTAGTTAATATCTATATACAAAATATGTAGTTGAGAAACTTGTTGTTATAATAGATGATAAACAACTCACCCTTAAGTTAATATCTCCATTTCATTGGGGAGAAGACTACCACTGCATACACTAGTTCATGGGTTCTGTTGTTCTGTTCATGTGGCCTTATCTATTGGGACCCATTGGAAATGAATTCCTAAAACTATGTTAGAACAAAACCCTGACTAGTTTTTAATTCATCTCATAACACTACACACTCGACTCCCTCCTATAGTCGTCTCAAGTTAATTGAGCCTATCAACCTATTTTGCAACTACTAAAAATCAAAATAGAATCTTTATATCAACATGAATGGATACCCATTTCAGATAAATGGAGTGAAGCATACTATTATTTTGGGAAATCATGCATGAATTCCATATAGTAAACTTCTTACCCATGGAAGCTATGTGCCTCTGTCATACTCTTTGTTGCCTCCGATTATGACACTTCCACAAACTTATTTGAGAATACATCCACTACACATATTATAATGAAATGTTCCAGATTGTAGAAATATCAAATATATAAATGAAAAATCAATGTTTATTATAAATATTGTGATATCAGAGTATATTAAATACCATCCTAAAGTGTCACATGAAATCCACCTAAGACGCCATGTAAAATAATGTGTCATTAATAGTGATCACTAAAAATAAATATAAGTAAGGCTAAATGATCCAGATCATGAGTATCAACTTTTTTTGGGAAATTCATCATAATGATAGGAATCTTGTAGTAATCATAATTAGTATAGTGGCATAAAATTTTAGTCATCAGTATATCCAAATCTCATACTCGAATCTGGTGACAACGAGACTAGAGGTCTATCATCGAGAACCATCTATACACTATAAAATAATATATGAGTTCAACTTTGAATGGTATTTTATAATTACTTTTCATGGCCACTTGTTTAATGATATTATAATCCACACAAATGAACATCTTCATGTCAACATATATAGAGAACAATATTGAGGGTTTTAGGTTGAAACCATACTTCTAATGAAACACTTTCTATACAAGCTCTGTAAATGCACCATATGCACACGATATTCTATGATATCCATCAAATATGAGGAAATAAATATCATGTTTGTCCCTTAGTGTAATAAAATGAATTTTTTTACTTATTGGTGAGGGAGTTAATATCAAATCCATGTTATGAAATAAATCGTCATACTTTAGCTCCATAAATGGATGTTGGAAGAATTGATAGTCCAATAATCCCAAGGTAATACTATCCAAAAGATGTGTAATAATGTATATAATTATTTTTATTCTCTCATAATACTAAGATAGGTTTTACTTCTCACCCACTATGGAAAAAATCATTTTATAACATGGGTCATATCACATTCTCTTTCAAAAAGAGTCAATATAAACATGAAACATGACTATCTTGTCTATAAATAATATTTCTTCATAAGGAATCATTCATAATAAAAAATAATTATATTAAGTTGTTTCTTATAAGGGTTATGTAGCACTTTAATAGGTTGTATGTATTTACTAAATTCATTCCTTTAATAGTTTTCAAATAGAAGGGTCGAGTTAAGTGCTTAACCAAAATTTCTACGAATAATAAAAGGGTTGTGGTCAGATATGTGTGAATGAAAATAATATATATTAAAAATAAAACTAAATTAATAATGACATGGATCACACATATATTCATTACTAGATCATTGGGGTAACACGAATCCATGTATTACAACTATCCTCATCTCTATCCACTAGATCTGTAAGCCTAAGGCGGACCACCAGGGGGTGGTGGTTGCAATAACTCAAAATTTATTCCAACTACAAGTTCTCTAAAAGATAAAATCCTATCCCTTAGATCAGTAGAACCTAATTTATCATAATTCTTTATCCAACTGGTATTTCCATTGAACAACTATATATCTCCTACATGACAAGTTAGAAAATATCAGTCAAGGTGTCCCCAATCATGGAAAGGGAACCACCGCCTATTGTTATTATAACTACAACCTTCTTGGGAGACCTGATAAAAAGACCTATATTCAAGGATCATATATTAAAGATAAACTTATTCCCAAATATATAGTTTTGGTCATAAAATACTTTTATCTGAGGTCTTTACTCATGTCTTTCCTCATCCAACATCGGCTTCCAAAAACCTCTCACCAAAAAATTCTCAACCAATAAGGATCTCAAAATAAATCTTGAATTTGACAGAATAAAATGATATTTCATTGTACATATATATCATGAACATGAACATAATCAATTTTATATGATTGGGATATATATTGATAACCATATCAATAGTGCATTGTGAGAGGTTGTTGAAACTCAATGAAAAATCTCCCATGGTCATACAATGCTGCTGAAATGGATGAAGCCCCTAGTTGTGTAGCACTCACAATGTGGCTAGATTGAACCCATCACAAAATATTCAAATGAAATATTACTAGATAATATCCATATGATCATGTGTCTATGTCAAAATACCAACCCATCATAATGAGAACCCATGAATAAGACTCATATCTATGATAAAATTATGATCTAATATTGTACTCATATGGAAAAAAACATGAGTAACTACCTCAAGAATAAACTCATCTACCTAGGGACTAGATTACTCTGAATCCTAGGATGTAAATACCTATGAAACACATACACAATGCTCATCCATATCAAATCAATAACTTGTAAATCTAGATAAACCTATTTTTGAACATATGGATAAAATAATATAAAATTCTTATAGGTAATATATCTTATGATGATTCATAGAATAAAGGATTGTAATATGGAAGATAATCCTAATGATCATATTATGGGTTCCAAGATAGCTGTCTTCAAGGAGTCACCCACGAAAAATAAAGATATATCATGGGCATTAATAATATATAGGGATCTGACTCAAGATAGAAATATAAATTACAACTCATTACAATATGATGCATGTAACAATTTTTCCTTACATACAAATTCTAAATGTTTTGATTCTATAAGAAGGTTGTATGTTTCCTAGTGAATTGATTCATTAGCTGAAACACAAGAGCTTAAGTAAATGTATTGAGATTAGAAGTCAAAAAACATTACCACATATTCATTAAATCAAAAACCAAACCACACTTCTTGAAATTATCCCAACATAGATATTATGATAAAACAGCTTTGATACCACTATATCGATATATATCCCATTGGGTCCCTCCTAGATAACGATAAGCTGAGTGTTACATCCCATTATTTCTAGATATGGACCAGTTGGAGGAAAAAATGGACCAATAGGAATATCACATATATTAGTGGCTATATCTTATTGTACCTATATATACCATACATATTAATGTCCCCATATGAATCAAAATTCTAAATAATATTTCTAATATCACAATACCTGAAAATAAAAAATTATCACAAATATAGTATGAAAAAATTATTGAAGTTTATGGGGCATGTGAAAAACAAACAAAAATGTGAAGATTCTAACCAACATAGATGAGGTGAATACTGTCAAGTGAAATTTATGGTATAATGATTATAAGTCTATGTCACTCTTTACTACCTACAAAACGTCCTCCTAGGACACTATTAAATATAATTACATCAAAAAAGACACATTTATTGTGTGAAAATATCATATAGCTGTGAGTATAAAAATTCCATTTAGGTCAACCCAACTAACATAACATCAACATCCAGAGTGTTTTCAGCTCATCAGAAGTCATGTGAATATGATATGAGACAAATAATTAAAAAAACATACATATATTCCTATAGGATTCTTTGAATAAAATTAGATCGAACCATAATATCATTAATAAGAGTATACATGATGATTAATGGTAATAAAAATTCACAAGAACTCTCTCAATAATCCATGACATCAGTTATTAATCTCATCTGAGAGCTCATGCACATCAGGCCTCTCAAATGAAGTAGTCACTATATTTTTTAATATCTCATTAAATATATAGGAGATAAAACATGAAGATCATGGGGGACTCTAAAATCATGTAATAGTACACCCCTCTATATAGGGGATTTCACACCCATCTATGTTGGACAAAAACATTCGTTAAACACCTCCAAGGAATGATGATAAAATTGAAGATCACATCCCATGATTCACTGAGGGATTAATTAAAACTCTATCTGACACTAACACACATTACGGATCAATGTACTATGCTGAGTAAATAATTAGAAACCATAAAATTGTAGATATGGACGTTGGTGACACACTAAAATGGTACTGGTCACACGACTTGTATTACACCACATAAATGTTGTGCTCTCTTGGGATACATAGTGTATAGATGTTGAGTAGAACTCATTTTCGATCACCCCATGACCGTGTACATCTACTTATTCATATTTACTATTGTTCATGCATCTATACTATAATATTACTGATATACCTAGTCAGGTATTTGTATTAGGGTGGGTCTAGTTATTATGGTCACACCGCTGATTCGAGTAATTTCGATGTCTGTGTTCCGCTAGTGTACTTGTTATGCCATAAAAATTTGGTAAAATGGTATATGATATCTTTCTATAAGTTGAATCTAATTCTTATATAATTATAAATACTTTTATTATTTTCATTTTAATGTATTAAGTACAGTCATCAAATTTCTAGAAATGTTGTATTTTTTAATGTATTTTCACATGCTTCTTCCATCATCGTCACCACTACCAATCATTCCAAAAAATCCCAAATCATGAGTTTTATAACTATAGTTTTATTGGTTTCTGGATTATAGTCTTTTGACCTACTATATAATCAACTATTGTCACACTATATCTCCCACTACGTGCCAAATGGCAACAAAAACCCCTTATTTGATCATGATCTTCTTATATTTTTTTAATCACTATCACACCTTTATATTTCCATCCATTTTTAATCCCCACCCTTTGTATCTATTTTACTAACTAAATAATGATAAGAAAATGTGAAATTAATAGTTATTGGTCGAAGAACCATATATGGAAATACTAATGATGAATGTACGTTGATTGGGTAATGAAATTCCCAAAACACATAATAGGAATGACCGTAATATATTGTACATGTTTTCCTTTATTATGTTTAATTACATTAGTGAATGATGAACCATGAAATAAATAAATTCATTTCTCAAAATTCATAAATATAATATAGAACCCACCTGCAAGTAGTACCCACAAAAAAATCTGATAGTGGATATGATTCACGTTCATCATTGAAACAAATTAAGAAAAAATGTATCTTTTACATAAACTGATTTATCATAGAACAAATAAAATTATTATATTGACATTTTATTTGTGTCAATTATTTACACATGTCATTATTGTTGGAGATCCCTATAATATAATGATCATTGATCCATGATCTCAACATCCACCAATGCTCCTCCAACGGCTCCTCTATCAATCTCTACAGTACTGTAGCTAACATTAGGGATCTAATATAACATATATTTTGAAATAATAGGTTTATTTTTCATCATCAAAATATCATATAAAAAAATATTTTCTGTTTCATTATTGATTTCATTTATCTAAAAAAACCCGACGACGAAAAATGTTATATCAAACCTATTAAAAGACAAGAATTTCATATTCAACCAAGATCACATATATTTTATCCAAGACTCATCTTCTTATTCTCTTACATTGTTTCATAAAAACTATGGGGTCATGATATAATATATATCATACATTTATTATAAAAAAATGAGGCTCAATGGCCCTTAGAATCATTATTCTTCTACGATACATACTACATAAATACTCTTTAATATATTCTATATTATTATAAAGAAAAATAATGTAAATTTATTTACCTTCATGATTCAACCATATTCCCTAGAAAAAATTCAACATCGACATTCAATGTGTGTATAATATTCATAAATATGTTTCATGAATTAATAAATCATAAAAAAGGATAAAAATGTATTACTAAAAATTTATTAATCAACATTATATATATATATTTAATTATTATGTTATAAAGTCTCATAATGTGATATGTTTTTTAAGAAATCAATTAACATATTGAAATAATAAATAAAATGTATATTACCTAATCATAACTCCAAAAATCACAAAATCTATCCATATATAATTATTGGTATTAAATATAGTAAATGAAAATATCTAATATTATATCCCACATGAATCTATTTTTCAACTTCTCTATTTCTTTTTTGGGAAACCTATTTCCATAAAAATAAAATATGAAATTCCAATCAAAATTCTATAACACGATTCTTGTAATATATTATAAATATAATAGGGTAAAGTGACATCAGATTTAAAACTATATTATCTATATCATACAAATATCTATATGTGATTTCATATATGTCATGAGTCAATTAATTTAGTTCTCAATAGTTTCCTTCTATAATAGATTATCATATTAATTTACAAGAGTAACATGTCAATCCATTACCACTAGTTGTTAAATATTATATTAAAATGTATTCATGTATTCAATTAAGACTCAAATATTTACTAATCATATAGTATGATTATATTATAAAAAAAATTAACAATCAATGTAAATATATTAATCATAAAAAAGTACTCAAAATTATTTAACAAACATGATCAAATGGTATTTAGAAAAATAAATCTAATTAAATAAAATCAATAAATATTATCCATCAATGGTAGTCATTAATTTTTTAAAAATAAAATATTATATAATATAGTTATTATACTATTAATAATTCTATTACTTATTAGATATCTGGTCTTCAATAAAACACATTCCATTTCATTCAAAAACATTTAAATTCTCTATATTCCAAATTTCATGTTGATAATGTTGTAATAAAAAAAATATAATATCACAGTATTTAAAAATAACAAATTATTCAAAATTCAATTAGATCCAATACCATATTATCAAGAAAATTACATTATTTAATATGTTTTTATTATAGAATATACAAAATAAATTTTTATGTAACTTTTCAAACTCGGATAACACATCTACTATACAATAAAAAAATAAAAATAAAGAAAAAGAACTACCATAATTACCATTATTATTTCCCCACAATACATAACTTTGTTACCTATTTGAAAATTTACATGGTCTCAAGCTACATCAAGACGTACTATAAAATAGTTTCAAAAAATGATGGTTTAATAGTATCACATAGAGAGTGACTGATAAAATATTTTTCAAATAAGAAAACAAATCATACTAATACACTCAAAAATGTATTCTTAATATTTAACTGATATTATATATAATAACCAAGAAGTAGTACGATATAAATTTAAAATTACATCATATAATGAATCATATTATATGAAAAATAGAAAAGTGAATTTTATAAATTAATGAATTAAGATAATGATAGAAATAAAAAGGGTATGGATAATGTAAATTATTTAATAGGAATAATAAATAAATCATTAATGTTTCCTAAAAAACATTTCAATATCATTGGACCATTTTACTTAACATCATCAACATGAAAATTTTTTAAATGAAATTTACATTTCCATAAAAATTAAATGGGATATTCTCCAGTATTGAAATTTTAAAATACTATTAATCATCTATATTTTGTATTATCTATAAACAATATTATGAAGATATTTATTATTTTTATATGATCATTTAAAACATGAATTTTAAATAAATTTACTAATACACAAGACTCTTAAAATGGATATATTCCCACATCAACTGATAATGATTGATATTCTATTGTAATTGGCCTAGATTAGTACTCCCTCATCCTATTATGAAAACATTACATTTACATTTATGGTTTTGATACCAATAAACACAACACAATTTCAAACATATAGAACTTGTAACATTAAAAATAAATATCACTTCACATGTAAACCCAAGAACCACATTGGAATTGAATTTTATTGAATTTTTTCTTATCCCACACTATTTCATCTAAATCTTCAATAAAAATAAGTAAAATATATAATTTTTATACGTAATTAATTTTACTTCATTTTTTTAAATTGTGGGAGAGTAACACATCATAAGGGATGGAAACAATTCTTAACAAGTCTATACATAAGAATTTCCAATTCAATGTCATCAGTGGGTATATGATGATAATAACAGTATTATGATGGCATGGATATTAATGATTATAAAAAATATGAATTAACCCTAACCAAACAAAGGAAAATTATTTATTATAAATGGTTTAAATCATTATAATAAAATATAAGTCATATATATAATCATTCATGATAATGAGAAAACTACAATTATGAAAAGGATCTATTAGAATCACATTCATTCATAAATAAAACATGTTCGTAACATTGAAGGACATTTTAAAGTAACTATTATGTTCAATATTAAAATAGTAATAAACAAATCAGTAAATTCTAATAATATCATAGGATAAAAACATATCTTATTAACTTCAATCCATGATCAAATGTATCAGAGGGATATATTAGAGTCACCCATTATAGTGATCTATATCAGGATCACTCATAATCATAAATAACCGAAAAGAACTATAATATTAACCTACCACATGAAATATTTCACATTTTATATAACAACACCTATTCATATTTTATTCCACTACATATGCATGAAAAAGAATTGGTTTCCATAGAAATATACATGATATAATAATATTAAATATAGAAAAATAATAATTATAGAATCATTAAAAATACATACCTAAAAGAGAATATGTGACAACAGGGGATGTTATAATTTGTAAATAGAAATATCATTAATAGATCATTAAACATATTCATGATGAAAATGAACATTCCATTTTGAAAATCACTTTTAGAAATTAAAAATTTATATGATATTTGGAAAATATATATATTTGAAAATAATCATGATTTATATGAAGGATGATTTAATAAACAAATTTGTTTTGAAGGTGGTAAATTTTAATAATGTTGTTATGGTGAAAATAATGATTTTTTCCAACACATTGAATAAATAACCCAATTCATAATGTGAGAGACAAATTATTTTTAAATAATTTTAGTAAAATAATCATTTTTAAAATGAATTTTATAATTATTTATGAATTAAAAAAATGAATGAAAATAATTTAGAATACATGGATAATGATGATTAAGGATTACTATACAAATGATTTGAAATAAGGTCATCTTTTCATGTATATATTTTCTGGCCATTCTGAATAACCAAGAGTGAATAATTTTACTATAAATATAAAATTCATGAAGTATACAATTAATAAAAAAATGAAATATTTTTATCTAATAAATGTCATATAATTTTTGTAATGGGAATTTGTGTTCAATCAATCCCGATTAGAATGGGATTGAAAAATAAACCCCTTACCACTTATGTAACTGTTTAATCATAATACCCATGAATGAATAACATAATATAAAACATAAAATATGATGAAAATTAGGATATTAACTAAAAAAACATGTCAATGGGGTATTAAATACCCCTCATAAAATATGATATGATCAATACATATTCATATGTCCCAAAGAATGAAAATTGGAGACAAATTACCCTTATTGTGATCATATCATAGAATTGTGAATTAGTCAACATATAGATTATGTTTAGAAATATAAATCCAAAAATAGAATGTGTGAAGATAATTAAATTTCAATTAAATCATAATCATTGAATAATAAAATCAATAAAGAAGTGATAGACCCCAATTTAAAATTTATATATTAAAAAATCCATACTTCAATGGTAACATTTGAATTAGAACCCAATTGATGAAATAATATGAAATGAAAATTAAATTAATATTAACAATGAATTATTCAAGTTATAAAAATGAAAATGATATTATATACATTATAACAAATTTGTGCTTAAAACCATATAAAAATCATTAATAAAATAAAATTGATACAAACTCCCTTACCTCAATTCCATAAATTCTAGATAGGTCCTTAACACATGTTTAAAAAATATATATCAAATTTTTTTTCTCAAGATACTTTTTTTATTAAGATATTATAATTAAATCATTGAGAACATTTAATTTAATTAAAAATATATATATATAACCAGATAAATCCACAATTGGTGTTTTGAGGATGTTCGGTTCATAATATCAAAATGGCTTGAATATGCAAACCGTGGTAAAAAAGTTCATTATTAAATCATTTCCATAATAATAATAGTTTCATACATTTAATTTATATTAATTAATAATTAGTTTAAAAATATTAATTAATTATGGTTATGATGAATTAATTACATTACAATCCTTTTACGATTGGTTGCATGTGTGTGTGAGTAAAAATTTCATTTTTCAATGAGTATACAATAAATTAGTTATGTATAATATAATAATTAAATAATTATTAAAATATATTAAATATCATATTATATCATAATATAAATTTTTATATACCATAAATTTGTGGTTTTAATAAAAAAAATTGAATCCCCTTATGGAGGTGGTAATCAACATGTGCACGAAAACAACACTGTCATTATTAAATGGATGGAAACGTAAGAATACACAATGTTAATTATATTAATGAATTATTATTAATTATTTAATATCCAAATTAAAAAATAACTCAATCATTATATCCATCCATGCGAGGTTGTTATGTAAAAATGATTAAAATCAGTTTATGTGGAGGTAGTTCTCTATAAAAATAACCAACATATTCATTTCCCATTAGATGGAATGTGAGATAGATATTTTTTGATTAATTGAAATAATGAAATATTTTACATGAAATATACTAGTTCTAATATTATGTATTCATTGAATAAAATTTTAATGTTGTGGAAGAAGAAATATTACAAAAATTATCAGCTAATAATCATAACACTGCATTTGGAAAAAAAATTTATACAGAAATCATTTCTAGGATAGATTCCTCATATAAGTTGGTACTATATAAAAAATAAGGGATACTAGGAAGAACTTTTTACACATATTTTTAATATTGGAGTTCTCAAAATTTTTATGAAATAGAGAAGATGATGTTCCCTTTTATGTGAGGGGGAGGACACACATGGAATTACATAGGGGAATAAATAATATATACATATATAATAACTATGAAACGTGGAACCAAGGTAACAAAAATGTGATGATTATATGTAATATTTTCTATATAATGATTCATCTTCACATCAATTAACAAAAATTAAATTCTCAACCATTTACCCTTCTGTATGTTCAAAAAATAATATAACTTAAATTATGGACAACCACCTTCATAATACATATTTATCCGAACAAGAACATATCTTTAAAACCATGCAAGAAAATGGACACAAACAATGAAATTAATTCTCATAACCAATCAAACTTGTTATACATGATTTGAAAATGATTATACTAAATATTTTACATATATAAGAGACTATATAATTATTAATTAATGATCCTAATTCTTTTATTCTGGTCATTATGTTCAAGCAAAGATCTCCATCATATTTAAGGTAAGGGATCCTCTCCATTTCACTTTTATTCAAGACTGTCTTCTATGTCATTCACTTTTATGTGTAGTTCTTAATGGAAGGGTATGATTTCACTCCTCCCGAATAATTTTATCATGAGTGATAAGAAACACATTTTTTCTCAATAACCCTTCTTAGGTACACCCAATACCATGATGATAATCTGTAAGGAATCATACATGAACCTCTATCACTCCATTTGATTGCCTCATCTTTATTATTACCAAAATTAAGTTATCTTATATTTTTATGTAAATATTTTTAATTCTATTTATAGGTACCAAATTCATTTATCAATACCCTTTCATCATTCTCTTTTTGGGAAATACATGTTTCTAAGTTATTCACGCCTCAACACTTCACGATATGAAAGCTAGTTTTAGTGGTACATCTCAAATTATTACCCAATTTCAGGTTTACTCGATTCACTATTGTAATCATACATTGCATTTATAAAATAAATCTCCATTTTATTAAAACCTTCAAGGTTCAATTATGATTTTATAAAAAATATTGTTTCCTTTTCTATTTTTAAATCACTATAGTATTTTCCTTAAAAGGGAAAAAGTTTATTTTCTTGCTAAAATATCTAAAATACATTTCTTACATGTGTTCACTTCTACATGAAATCACATCCCATGATACATGCATATTTTACCTTATGAATATCCTTGTATATTCTACTTCTTTTCTTTCAATGACACTTTTAGGGAACACCAATTTTTTATTCATTATGTCATGTTTTTGGTTCCCAATTCATTCCATAGTTAACTATTATGATTTTGTAAGATTTATTACGTTTGATTATTTATGTGGACCAAATATTGATGAATAGTTATGATGTGTGCACCCAGAGAGAGTTCCAATTCATTGGGTAAAGTTATGTCTTATGAGATGTTATGTGCGATGGGCTTGGTAGTTTTCCTTGGCTTGTGCTACTATGTGAAACGATCTTGGCGGTAAGCATTGACTCATACTAAAGTCATGTATTAAATTGGAAACAGATTTCATTGACTCCATGTTTATATGTTATTATTCTATATGTTCCATCATTTTGTTATCATAATTTCATGCCTTCTATCTATTATGCTAAAGCCATATTCTTATATATACTCCCTTACATGAATTTTTAGCTCATCCCTTTATTCATTTAATCCCCATGTGATCATATAATGATGTAATAACTCAAAGAAATTTATGATATCATTATGAAGATTAAATAATAATTTCTTTTTGTCCCAATTTTTTAGATTTATGTACCTATTCTTTATAGACACAAGACTTTATGATCCTTGGCCACTTATATGATGTATAATTATGAATAAAATCATATAATGTATGTGAAAAGGCTGGGGTTAATATATATATTCTATAAATACTATCAAAAATTTATTTTGGTAATATCTAAAAAATCCATTCATAATGTTCATAATAATTTTTTGGAGAATTAGTGAGTCTGAATGATATTAATTTTATCATAAAATCATGTAATGAGCTTTTTATTTCGAGATAATCTATGATGGGGAACATTAACCAATCCCTCTTCTTTCCAAAGAGGACTGTTTCACACAATGATGAGTCAGATGGGAATATAAAACCTTTATAAATATTCTCTTATAATTAAATATTTAGATCCATAAGTTAATAAAGGCCATTATATATATAATATTTTATATTGGAAAAAAATGAAGTTATAGACTCGACTGAAAAGACATTCAATTAGATGAGAGTAACACTATAGAAATATTTGGGTAACATATTGGTAAAATCCCTCACAAACGGAATGAATTCAAACATGGCCTTTCAATTACACTCAATTATATGACCAAGATAAGTCTACTCATAAAGAAAAAAATCTCCATGGTTTAGATGATGACACTAAATAAGCTTCATCCTCTTATTTTCATTTGTATACAATTAGAGGGTGATTGGTGATTTAGTGGGTAACTTCATTCTTTCGGTACTTTTTTTGGATCTATATAAGGAATTATAATCCATTTCCATAATTTCTTATAATTTTTATTATGGACGCAAGAAACAGTTTTATATGATGATCATAATGAAAATATGGATAAGGGTTGATTAATTTTATTGGGATGTTAAAAATGAATATATTATCTTCAATTATAAGTGAACAACCATTTTATAGGTGGTTCTTGTATAGTTATGAACATCATGTGTGATATAAAAGCCAGAATAAAAAAGTGAATTCTCTAGTCATGATTGAATACATATATTAAAAATATCAACTTAACTATTATGATCTACCTATGTGGCTATAATTACATAATATCACTCTTATTTCTAGACCATGGTAGTTTTTATATTTGGTTTTCCTAACCAACCATTGGCTTAGAAATTAGATCAAATAGTTTACATGTTTACAAGAGTCGTATCATTTGAAAATAGTGTGTGGGTTGAACTTAGAATTCAATTCTTCTATCACATTGGTTATATTTTCTGAATTGAAATCTCTAGATTTCTTCCTTCATTCATGAACCTAAAAAAATTATTTGTTCCCTTTTTAATCATTTTCAAGGATAATTAATAACAATCATTCAATAAGTGTGTTGTTTGAGTTTACATCCACCATTTAATTTTTCCATTATAACATTGGAGATAAAATATATTTTTCATTACTTATCCCCAAAAGATACTTAAGATTCACTGAATCTTATCTATACATTGTGGGAATAATAGATTCCTCATATATTTTGAAGTCTCGAATATCTAAATATTTCAACAGAATTGAATTTAACCCACCAACAATTTTGTTGAAATTACTATCGGGGGAGATTAAAATGACAATGTAATATCACGGGTTTTTTTATATTTAAATCATACACCCAGTAGATTCCTAATACCATTCCTTGAGGTTAAGAAAATAGCTATAGATTTTATGTTTGAATGTTAGAGGAAAATAAAGGTCATTTTTTTAATTAAATCAACTCTATATCATTAAAATATTCCATAGAATTCATATTTTTTATCAACAACAACCATTAATACATTCACCCACTATATGATAAATAGCCACCTCATTATTTTATTGAATAAAACATTGAATGAGAGAGAAGATATTTTCAAATAAGTTTATCCATTATTCCATAAATAATATACCATATGATTAACTGAATGATTCATGCCTTTGTTAGATAATGTTTTCTATAGTAGATTTAACATTGATATGTGGAATCATATTTTTCTCATGAAATATGATTCAAAAGAAATTTCGAGAAATCTGAGAAAGTAATGCAATGATGTCCATGCCTCCTACTTCTATCAGGTTGGGTATCTCATTTTTCTATTTTTCACATTACTCCAGATAATGGTTTTATACTCATATTATTCTATTTTATTCCATTTGTTTCAAATAGAATAAGAATTATGGACTAATATTTGGAAACTATTAAACACATATGTGTAAAAATGTGGTCATTAACTAATAAATGATAGATATTCTCTTACATATATTTTGGTAGTATTTAACCTAAGATATCTATGATCTATTTTCTTATATAATGTATTTTGGTATTTTATTCTTCTAATAATTATTCATGCACATGAGACTCAGTTCAGTTTGTGAGGTCAATCTATGTGAATCAGTGAGACCAAGGTCTCAAACCAGGTGGAGGCATAATTTTGGGTACTGTAGTAGTACTAAAGTAGGTACTGTAGAAGTTAATGTTCGTTTCAATATCATCCATAACTATTCATCTTGGACCATTGGTTTGGACAAGAAGCCTTTAAGGCCCTAAGGACACCCAAGACTACATGGCAATATGGCTTTGGTCCACCTTTATGGCCTTCATACCACCTCAAGGCCTTCGGGACACATGATCAATGTTGTTTCGCCGAACAGACCATAAATAAGGAGTTTCTCCAGAGGAAGAATAAGAGAATGAACACTCACCAAAGCAGAACCAATCGATTTGGATGAATGATAGGGTATGGCTATGCCATCGAAATCAACCTATGCTTTCATGGGATTTTTAGTTGGACGAACATGTGAAGGTGGAGAGCCACCATCAGAATACAAATTCATGGGTGGGTGGGGGTATGTTCCTTGTATTTTTAGTTTGTTTTGAATTCCATAAGACCATAGGGTCACGTAATGCCTCTTATGCCTATGGGCCATGTAATCTCTAAGCCAATGGGCCTTATAAAGGTTACCCCTCATCCCTTGAATGAGTGTTTATCACAAAAAATTTAAAATAATTGCTTTTGTGCCACCCAGATAACGATTCATAATGAGTTTTTTGAGTTTCCAAACCATATCTCCTTGGAAAATCGATAAGGACTATTGTAAGGACGACTCCCATGTACTAGCTAATTCTTCATTCATGCATGCCTTGTAATTTTAAAAGTAATTTCCCTAGGTAGATATGTGTAAAAATAATATCCACTTGTATTAACTCGATTGAGATCTAATTTATTAGAAACAAATCACACTATATTTCACCAAGATTCCATGATATATTTTATATGTATTCTTATCATTGTAAATATCCATAGAATTATATCTATGGTTCTCCATAAGTATTTTGAGTCATAGATTCCAACTTGTTTTTCAATCACTCTTCTGATATGAACTATGGAACACAAACCATTTAAACATATTATTACATTATTCTTAAGCATAAATATAAATTAATATGACATAAGAATCATAAATGCATATTTTATTTGGAAGAATAAGTTCATAATACAACAACCAAATCTACAAAAATGGATTAATTATTTTATTCTACATAGTTATCTCCTATATTTAATTTTCTGTCCAAAATCTACATAAGATAAATATGTTAAAACGTGAAATAAATAGTGAGCTAAAAATCATAGCAGAGGAACAAACATGCTAAGAAAGAATAACATGTGATTCATAGGTTCACCAAGGTATTATAAAATAGATGATACAAGGGTAATAAAATTGGGAGTAACATAATTTCCATAGTATAATTTGATAATGGAATCATTGGAATGTGGTAATTACATAAAGCATCGCATAATCATAAGACAAGTCAAATTTCCAAGTCGACATCAAATGGTTAACATTGTCACTTTATGGATTGAGTTCACCCGCTAATCAGATCCATGAAGTCCCAGGAGTCTAAAACATTACATAATTCATTAGAGTGATATATTATTTTTTCTCCATTCATAAAATTCATGTTATGGAAATTCATTAAAATTACAAATAAGGATAACAATCATATGTAATAAATAAAATAATTACCCACAAAGTGAAATGAGATGCAAAATATTATAAAATAACATCATAAAAATTAATTACTTAATGAATGTATTTAATAGGTTGTTGTAATTAATGTGTTACCCAAATAATGGAATGGAAAATAATCTAGTTATACATGTGATAGACATATTTACAGAATTTAGAAGCATTTAATAACTATATTGGTACATATTTTAGGTTATAGATAGAATGTTTAGAATCCAATAAAAGGGGTGGTAAGAATGATCCATTACATTAAGCATTATTTTTCACTGAAGATCATTATTTACAACAAAACAACCCATGTTTCCCTCATACCTGGCTCTAGAATGGATCCATTTAATACTCTATAGGCATTCATGATCCCCATGGGCTACCAAAAAGCACAAGGTTATCAAAAAATACACAAAAAGAACAATTTGTTCCAACCTAATAAAAGATCATGGAGATATATATACATACTGAATTTAGAAATAAATAACATAAGACCGATATATATATATGTTATAGATATGTAACAAGACATTGAAAACAAAAAAAACTACAAAAGTATCTACAAACTCAAAGTGACATGTCCAACTTTAGAGGAAAATGAAAACAAAAAAACTACTCCATGTGATAGTGGGGGAAACCTCTCACTATCTCACCACCAGCTACCCAACTCTGCTGACACAAAAACCCACTGCCTCACTACAACACCTTGGTATTCCATACTTCGAAATACATACAATGGTCTACGCACTGTCAAATTGGAGAACAAGGTTTGATCTAATAGGATTAGTATGACCCCACCTAGGTGTTCCCTAACATGTATCTATATAACAAGTATTAGATCGTAATTTCAAATAAAAAATGGAATGATTAACAGTAAAGATGTTTTTTTAGAAAACAAGGTAAAAATTTCCATTTTCCACTGTAATAAAAAAAAATAATGTATATCAATTTCAATTCAGTTTTTTTATATCATCATTCATAATAATCAACAATAATTTCAACGAAAAAACAGTAAAAATCCGAAAATTTAAAAAAATAGTACCAGTATAATCATCAAAAAATAATGAAATACAATAGTTCAGACAAGAGACTACATATACCAAAACCCCAATGAATTGTGAATTGTTATACCTGAAGCCCATTATCTACCCTCTAGATCTAGGGATACACCACAACATGTGAATCCCTAACATCATATACATACTATGTGCTACTAATCTACAGTATAGGATAATAAGAACACCCAAAATGTGAACCTCCACATTGGAAGAGGTATCAAGCTAAAATTTCTACCTTGTAACCAATGTAACCCATGTTCTTATTTTAAAATTTTAATCAATGTTTTGAAAAAAATTTCAAAACCATTTATGAAATAAAAAATTTATTAGTTTAACCATACCAACTTTTTTTCAAAAATTATTTTATGTTTTCAACGTAATCCTTCTATTTCCAATTATAAAAAACCATGGAAAACACACTTTTATTCAAAATATCTTTCCAAAATACACAAAAATCTTGAAAATTTTACAAAAATTTATTTATTACTAATGTTATAAGAATAGAAAAATACAAATTATTAAACCTAGGTTATTGATGGAACCAAATATCTCAATACTCGGGTTACACATGTATATAAGAGGATCCACCAATAATGAAACCCAAAAGTATAAAAACTAACGTATAATAAAATTAAAATTTAAACATAGATTCAATTAAAAAAAGGGCTGATCAAATGAAGTAAATCCACATACCTCATGAACATACACCCATTGCACCAAAACACATGAAGAATGACTAGAAAGATGTTCAATCATAGAACAAAAAGATCTGGATTGCAAGAGGGATCCCAAAATAACATAGGTATGGATCTAGGTCGATATAAAAGAACCTGAAGGTGGGAAAATTGAGAAATTTAGTTGTGATTCCTATTTAAAAACAAACATTGGGAGTTTACATGATGTGTAACCCAATTACATGTCATGTAATTATCAACTCCCATAATAGTCAATAAATCCTCCACCATTTGGTAAAATGAGAATTTTATTTTATTTATGAGATATATGTCATGTAACCATATGACACGACATGTAATTCTCCATCCAGATATAGAATCAATAGGGTTTTTTCAAGATGTTCCAACAACTCGCTAACTTCACTATTACCAGAATCCTCTTATTTTCATCAAGATACTAATGAGAAAAAGAAAAACTAAAAGTAAAATGTGTTTTATAAATTTATATGGATGAAGTGTACCGGGATGTTACAAGATCCCCACCATAAAAATATTATATCCCTAGAAAGTCTATGAAGACACCTCTATGCTGAAAAGATGAGGACACTACTCTCTTATAATCTCTTATTGATCTTATGTATCATATGAATCCGAACCGTGATACGACAACACTTGAAACAATGGTATAATACTCCAACAATGTAGCTTGGTTTCAAAATAGACTCTCTTGATCGGAAGCTCAGTAGTGGATATGTCTAGCTCAACTTCAAGAGCCAGATATTTCATAAGAGGAGATAGATTAGATAAATACTTTTAGAGATGAGATACATGAAAAATGTTATGTATTAACAAAAGTGGAAGTTCCCAATGGTAGGAAACCCTCCCCAATTATTCCACAACCTTGAATGGTTTCACAAAATGGGGAGAAATAGTACTTTTCTATCCATACTATCAACGACCCAAACAAGGTGAATCATTCATGAAAAAATGGTCAAAAACTAAAAACTTCAACATCATTTGTTGATGATAATCATTAGATTTACATTGAATATTTGGCATCAACATATTTTGATGAATCAAAAAAATCATAACCTTTATCTTGTGAATAATGTTCAGTATAATCCAGGCAATATAACCCATCTCTGACCAACACAATGTATATTACAATGCTAACAATATTAGGAATAAAAATGAGCCATTTTGATCACATATTATGAACTATTGTTATAAAAAAACTCATCCAGCCCTAAGTGAGCATCCTAATCCCCACTAATGTCAAGAACACGAGAACAAATCATATCCTCAAGAATATGGGTGGTTATTTCTATCTGTCTATCCAACTACAGATGGTATTTTGTACAAAAATTATCCTAATATACCAACACCTCTATAAGTAGTTTCCAAAATAAAATTTTTATCCAAGGATCTTATTGAGAAACTATATAAGATGGTTGTTAGTGCAACAAAAATATCTCTTTTACAATTATATTTCTAAAATCTTAAACAGTGGCTATATCCTGAATGGTTATATTGGGAGTTGATTTCACTAGTCTATGAATCATAACCCATATCTCATTCTTCTTTTTCTAAGTATATATAAACCAAACCATAATGTCCATATAGATTTCATCCCACTTCCATGTAGGCACAAGAAGTGGCAGACAAAAACCTGATCGTTTTGGAGGCTCAACATTCAGCAGTGGGAATTAAGAGTTACAAGAGAAAAACAACACAATGAAACATCGCATACCAACACAGCTTAATTATTTCATCATTGAATATAACATATTCATGGTTCTTAGGTAAACAACCCACATATAACATTGAAAATACCCCATTACAACTCTATTTATCAAGTGTAGAACCAAAAAACAGTTATTGATGCAAATAACATCCTCTTTATAGAATGGCCACTCACAAATGGTCTCCCAACATTTAAAATATTCCCTACTGTCAGAGAACCCATTTTCAAACATGTATTCTTGAAAAATTAACTCATTAATAGAAGAGTTCAACTAAACATTTGTCAAAGTGATATCCTCCCTTGATTAGTAGACTCCAATGTGATATTGTTGAAAATGAGCCATCATGTTCTACTATTCAAATGATTCCTTCACTCTATGGATTAGAATATTCCAACTCAAATCATCTACAACAACATTCCCTTTAATAGGTGGGTAGGAAATATCAATGTCATGCTTCTGAAGGCATTCTACCCTTCATCTATATATGAGATTAATGTCTTTTTGAGAAAAGATATAGGTCAGACTCTTATGACCAGAAGAGATTATGAAACTCTCCCAAAAAATATAGTGCTGAAAACACATATGTGCATGCATAACCATAGAGATATCTATTTCATGAGTGTGGAAATTATTTTCATGTGGTTAGAGATTAAGATATCCATAAGGCACCAAATCTTCATCCTACATAAGAACACAACCAAAACCAGTACTAGAAGCATCATAAAACACCACTTCAACTTACTCAGAATAAGGTATGACTAGGATAGGATCCGATGTTATAATTTTTTTAGTTTATAAAAAGATGACTGAAACTTCAAATACCACTTTCATAGTGTAGGATGTCAAGGGAGATTCTATTTTGGATAAATATTTAACAAAACATCATTAATATATAGAATGACCATGTAAACGACATATCTCAAATACATTCTATGGTTATTTCCATGAAAAGATAGGCTTCACTATTTCAGGATCAACTAATAATCCATTTTCATAAAACATGTTCCCTAATAACCTGACTTCTTGAATCTAGAATATTCATTTGAAACATTTTCCTTACAAATAGTGAATTTATAGAATTTTTAGAACCAAACCAAGATGGTGGTTGTGATCATGTTCATATTTCGAATAAACCAGTATGTTATCCAAGAACACTACCACAAAAGTGTCAAGATATTGATGAAATATCATGTTCATCAAATCCATAAAAACTGTAGGAGAATTAGTCTGACAAAAAGGTATCATATAATATTTATTATTTCTATACATACTCTTTAATCAAATCATCAGTATATCAAACACACAAAAATTGAGCTGATGATAACCCGGCGTAATCAAAATTTGAAAACCACTTTCCCCCAATTAACTGATCAAACAAATCATCTACAGTAAGTAAATGATACTTGTTAATAACCGTCATCGATTTATCATTCAATAGTCCACACATAACTGAAATGAACCATCAACCTTATTAGTAAGGAGAACATGGGATTCTAAAGTGAAAACAATAGGGAAAACATAAACCTTTTTTAACAATTCATCCAAATAAATATTAATATCTTTCTTCCTCTGTCGGTGCCTTATGATAAGAAGGTATTAATATCTTTTTTGTCCCTAGAACCAATTAAACCATAATACCTACCTATGTCTATTGAGGAAGACCAAAGAAGTCATCTAAGAAAATGTTAGAAATGTCCCAAACAAAAAACAAAGATAAAAATGAGAAGATAATTCATCAGGATAAACTACAAAAATAGAAAATAAACGCTCGAGCACGAAGTTGTAAGGCTGTACGCAACTAGACCACAAGACCCACTCTCCCGAAAACACATTAGAGCTCCCACCGACAGTAAGAAACAAAACATGATAATGATAACAGACTTCCTTATCTATATGAGAGACTAAAAAATACATATATCTGATGATTTCAAATAGATCCAATTCAATAATGAGAAAATCCTAGGCCAATTCTGTATTAGCTATTTTTAACAAAAAATCGGGACACTAAATCCACAACTATTTCCTCATTACAAGGGGTTTCACTAAATCAATAAAAAATGACATAAGTTTCATTGGAAGTTTAAATATATCTAAAAACATGTAGATATAAATTAATATGTGATATCAAATAAATAAATCACTAAAAGAGTATAAATAAAGATAGTACCTATGTCTGTCACTAGACCTGCAACGAATTTTTCTAGACATTCATCAATTTGCTTAATGTTCTTCACTAATGAGGCATATGGATAGATATGTGTAGTAATTGAAGCATCTGATTGCCTCTAAGTACCATTTTGATCCATCAAACCATTAACATAATTAGGGGTAGACATAACCTAAGAGATGTGTTGTAAATGAAAAACACGTCCACAGTTGTTCCACATGTTAATGGTAATAAGGAATAAATATTTGGTGTGTTTGATTTTAACACATTTATAGAATGTAAAAGGTACCCTACCAACTATAGATGACGTTTTCAAGGTTTATTGTTGATGAGACCCACCCACACCACCACTATGATGATACTGCCACATTCTTTTACTCCAATGTGTGCCACTGAAACTACAACTGGATGGAAGAGAAGAGGTTTACAATCCAAAATTTCCTATCATATTCATCCTTTCCAATATACGTTTTTTTATCGTCTCCACATAGGTATAAATCTTTAAAATAAAAATATGAAATATGATATTTGGTGATAAACGCTACATGTATTTTTCAGCCTTCACTGGTCATTCTTTATCACATCCCAAGAAAAACCGACAAGCTTAGCAAACCAGTTAGGGTATGACAACATTGAAGGGTCTCCCTAATGAAAACAGAGGAACTCCAGTTTCCATCTTATGTGATTTTGGACAAAAATATAAGAAGAAAATGGTTTTAAAACTCTTCTTATCCACTACCACAAGTCTATCTACCTCTACTAGTGAATTCCACAATCGCTTACTAGAACCATTGAGACTAAATGGTACATAATTTCATTGGATATTTTCATTTTTTTTAGAAATTAAAAGTGTTTTTAGATCCTATCAAGCCATTCATCCACCTCTTAAGGTTCATTAATTCCATTAATATGTGGTGTATTCTCGTAGAATAATTCCAATGATCAATCTCTACAACCTCCATCTCCTTTTTATACCTCAAAAACATAATTATAAACTCATGGTATGTTATCACCAACATCATGAACAAACCATACTACAACCTCTACGATATTATGATCTATTGGAGGATTCACCTGAGAGGCATCATCTTCACCCTCGATAGGAACATGTTGAAGATATCTCAATGGCATAACAATGTACACAAAAATATAATGAATGATTAGAAAAAAAGTAAATATTAGTTCAATCAAGGAAACCCATAAGTAGAAACTGGGATTAAAAAAACGAACACTAGATACACATATCCGAACGTACCATGGAAACTTGAGTCTCATTATTAAAAGGCATGGCTAGGAACTCAGCGCATCATTCCTCTCATGTCCTAAAAATAATATCTCTAGTTTAAAAAAATGTCCCAATATAAGGAATTTTGACTACATACCTTCTATGATAATGCATTTTAACAAACCAATCTAGGTTACACTCTAACGTAGCATCTGAACCGATCTGTTACATACCCGAAGGGCCTCCCAATCCTCTTGGGTTGATGATAATCACCTGGGAATCAAAATGTCCAAGGGAATGATTTGTCACAACATGAATAAAGATCATGGATATATATATATGTGTGTGTGAATGTATGCATATATTTATGCTCATATCATATGGAAACAACAATATAATAATATATATAGGTTCTATAACTGTTAGAAAACAACAGAAAAAACAACCACAAATGTTTCTAAATACAGAAAAAGACAAGTCCTACTAAAAAGAGAAATGAAAACAAGAAACTAATCCTTGCGATAGTGTGGGAAATATCCCACCATCTCCCCACTAGTTTCCGAACTCAACTGACATGAAAACCTACCACCTCACTATGATTCATTGCCTTTCCGTGCATCGATAGTCATACACTGATCTAAGAAACGCTAAATGGGTGAACATTGTGTGAGACAAAAGTCCTAGTAAGATCCCACCCAATTGTACCATAACAATTTTCTATATATAAAACCTTATATAATCATTTCATATGAGAAATGGCATGAAATTTTGTAATACAATTTTATAGACAACGTAGAAAACATTTCCCTTTTCCAATGTTCTAAAACAAAACCATGTATATCAATTTCAAAGCACAATTTTCTATATCATCATTAAAAAGTATCAACATGCATATCAAGTATAAAATGGTACAAAATCAAGAATCACAAAACAATAGTAGTGTAAATGGCATCATAACACCAATGAATATAATAGGACAGGAAATATACTACTCATACCAAAAAATCTATGAACAGTGAATTGTGGAGCTAGAAGACAATTATCTAAATTCCTAGACTAGGGATACACCACAAAGTGTGAAACTTTAATACCATTCACATACCTAGAGAAAATATTATACTCTATAGTACTATAGAATCATCCTAAATGTGAACCCCCACAATGGATGATGGCCTCAAGCTAAAACTTCTTCTAAAAACCCAAGGTAAGCCATGTTATTGTTTTCAAAACCATTTTTATGTTTTGAAAACATTTTCAAAAACATTTATGAAATTAAAATTTTAATAGGATAACCATACATTGTAATTTTCCACAAATCATTCAATTATTTTAAAATATCCAATTACTTTCAATTTATAAAAAAAGGAAAACCACTTTTCTTTAAAATCCATTTCCAACAAACACAAATATCATTCCAATTTCATACCAATGTATTTATAAATCAATTTATAAAAATGGAACAATATGGTTTATCAATTATAGTCTATAGAAAGTACCACCTACCTCAAAACTAAGTTCGCACATGCCCCCAACTAGATCCACCAAAAAATGAAACCCAAATACATCAACATAAACCCAAGAATGAAATCTATAACTCATGATATATTCAATTAAGAAAAAGGGGTCAATGGAAATTAGGAAATTGAAATAGATCAAGAATGTACACAACCTCACTAAAACCAATGGACAATGACTAAAATGAGGATTAATCCCTGAACAAAAAGACCCAGAGGTGTTGGAAGGCTCCCAAAATCACATCGGGATGGATATAGGTAGATATCAATGAACATGAAGAGGGTAAAATTGATAAATGTATCTATTATGCCTTTTTAAAAATAGTCATTGGTACTTTAAATTTCATTTAACCTAATTATAAATTAAGTAATTGTCAACTCCCATTATCACTAAGAAATGTATCGACTTTTGATAAAAAGATAATTTCATTTCAGTTATAAGATTGACATTCTGTAACCCTATTACATGGAATATAATTCTATAAAAGACTACAAAACCAATAAGTTTATTTTAATACATTCTAATTAAATCTCTTAGTTCACCATTATAGGTATCCTCCCATTAATATATAGGCCCTACCTAGATAATGAAAATTGAAATATATGAAATATTTTAAAAATGAATATGTGGGATGAGTAACAGGTTGTTACGTTATCTGAATGAATAATATAAAGAAGTTAATTTTTACATTCTCAATAAAATATTCTTGTTTATTATTCATCTAAATTTAATTTTTATGAAGTCATTTTCAGTTACATAACTAATTATTTTCCCATCATATATTTTAATGATAAGTAACTCACATGTTCAAAACCACTATGGTAAGTTAACTAAGGTCATATAGATTATTAATTTATCATATCCTAAATGGTAATCATGAAATATTTATCATTTTTTATTCAAATATTATTATATTTAATTAATTCATTATACTTGTTTATGAAAAATGAACTATGTTATAATCATGGTGATAGTAAGTCATATGTATGCATGAGTAACATCTATAATTTTCAAAGATAATAATGGAAATTATGTAAGTGTTATTTTAACTTTAAGTATTGATTTTTATATCAACAATGTAAAATTATCTATATATATACAGTTACACATTTCATCCATGATTTTTAGTAATAAAAACTAATCATATCGCTTCGCATATTGGTAGTTTTTTGTCCACACAAACAACATTATCATTTATTAAATTGATGATAATGTATGAAATTATATAATATAAATCACTTACATAATGAAACATGTGTCATTATTATAAAATATAATCCTTAAATTAATCCTTATTAACTTCCATGTAACGAGTAATTCAAAAATTTATCACGTTGCTTCACATAGTGGTAGTCCATTGTACACATGTGCACCGTTATAGTATTATAATTGGATTGAAAGGTAAGAAGGTATATGATATATTATAAATCCTAAAATTATAAATATTTTTTAAATATCACATATATACATTAAATTCATCACTATACCCAACCCTGATAAGAGGTTTCAGAAATCAAAATGTTAGTTAGTGAGTTATTAGTCTTCCACACACATGATCAACAATTTCATTTCCCATTTTTGGGAGTAAGAGACAGTTTAGGTCATGAAAATGAAATAAAAATATTTCAACACATAGAATATACTAGTGTTATTATATATATTTATGTATCCAAATGGATTGGAGTAGGTGGAATAAGAATAAAAAATAAAACTATCATTTTAAGGACGTTACCTATTATTCAAAAAACATATTTAGTTTTTCACAAAAAATTCATCCAGGGTTTATTTCATATTTAAACAAGATATTCCTAGATAAAATTTGATGGATGGAAAGAATTTATTTCTTTATTTAGTGGTAATACATATTGGGTTTTTATGTTTAAATATGAGAGGTGATTGTGTGGCCATTTATATGTGGGGGAGAGGATATACTATGATTTTTGAAATGTAAGAAATAGAAACATGTTTTTTTTAGTATATATCGCTAAAAATATTTACCAATGTCTAACCCTAAAATATATAATTTCTAAATAGTACTATAAAATAAATATTAGAAAAATTTTCATGACTTTTTAACTTTTTAAGTTTAGTTTAACTCCTTATTTAAACACATGTCATATCAAAAAAACTATTTTTCAATGGAAAATTTTATTAAATATTAAAAAGAATTATATCAATATTCAATGTGAAATTTATTCCAATGACATAATATAGATAAATAAATGTAAATTTTAGAATATTAGAATTTTAAAACATCATTAAACATAAATTTGGATTTAAAATTAAATAAAATAATTGATAGTTTTAAATAAAAATATATATTTTTTCACTATTCATCCAAACATGAAAATTTTAAGAAAAATACAAGAAATAAGCCTTATTAATATGTTTATATTATGATTAAAAAATTTAATTTCATTATTAAACATTAATATTATTTATGAGGTAAAAAATAATTTTAAAATATGTTTTAAATGTTTCAAAAACCCTATTTTTGATATAATTATTCTTTTTATAAATTTTTTCTTTTAAATAATTTTAATATTATTTACAATAAATAATCTATCATTGAGTTTATTTTATAAATGAATAAACAATATTATTTTTATAATTTAGCTATTAAAACTATTACCATCCATTTTCACGGCTAGTTTATAATAGTATACTATAATAAATTCAATTTATATTAGGGGTTTCATGTTCCACAAACTCCCAATGAGATTGATTTTCTTAAAGAAAAAATATAGTAAAATATCGATAGTGTTGAATTAACTTATAAGTATTTTGTTTAGTTTGTTATTAAATATTGAACATTTCATTCCAATTTTAAAATCTCAATTTGTTAAAATTATTATATGTTTGAAAAGTATAATTTGTGATCGATTGATGTTTCTTATTCGATATATGGGTTTTCATGGCTTGAGGTATAATATTCGATGTTTGAAACACAAAATATAGGATATAGTGTATCCAAAAATCTAATTAGTACCTATATAGTTATGTGTTATGGTATAATTTGATACAGAAGGTTTATGTATTGTCACATAACACAAGCTTCTATGGGATGTATTGCTTTAGGATATATATGGATCAAGATGTGAGACATTTGGGATGAGGAAAAAACTAATGGGGAAGAAAAAGAGTGGTGAACATGAGGTTTTGTAATGATAATATGTGATATTTTTTATGTGATAATTAGTGATAGTAAGCTATGCTCTATCATGTATAACAGTATAAATTTTTTGGATAGTAGTTACTTTCACTATTTTTTACTCTGATTTTTTATGTTTTCATTATTTTATGCATGATAGGATATAATAAGGATCTTATTGAGTATACAATTAAGATCACACCATGTATATATATATACATTTTCATAAATAAGAAGGTCCAATTTGGATATTTAGTTTCATATTATAGGATAATTGTTTAGAAGTGGTTGTTTTGGATCTATGGTCTTTGTTGATATTACTTAATTTGGTAATTATTATTTTCAATTCAATAGTTTTAAATATATATTCAATTAGATATAAAAACATGGGATTATATTACATATGTTTTAATTTTTTGATTGGGTTATTTATATAATATCTTCATTCTCTATGTTATATTATAGGGAAATGTCTCCCATATGTAGGATTTTTATACCCAAGGTGCTAATAACCAACCCGAGGACTACTGGGGTCTAGACCCAGACAATCACCATGTAGATTTACTAAATTCTTTCCTATGAGTTTTGAATTTTATTATTAGGGGTTATTAAACGTTTCAAATGTGTGAAATTACTTTTAATATAAAAACAAAAATTTCATGAAAATCATTTTTTTAAGATTCTATATTTAAACATAAAAACTAGTTTTATATGAAATTATATAATTAGTTGGTTTATAATAACATAATTAAAAAAATTAAATGATTTTTTATTATCTTTGAATGTATAAATTAGGTGTCATATTTCAACCATTTCATTAAATATAATGTCACAAATATATGATTTAATCAAAATAAAATATAACTTATCTTCTCAAAATCCTTGTTTGTGATAAAAAATCAATATAATAATTAAAAACAAATGTTTTAATAGAAAATATGTATAATTGGTAAAAAAATATAATAAATTTGGATAATGTATTGTTTTTTTTTAAATTCAATCCCTTATATATTTTGTTTTACCCCAGATAAACATGTTTTAACTAAACCTTTTGTAAATGATATGTATAGTCTTTATTATTCATTATGACCATTAATAAAGTTGAAATTATTAAATTACATTATTTAAGTTTAATATTGTAATTTAGTCAATTTAATAAAATTTATTTCATCGAAGGGGATAAATTTCATTTAAAATTAAAACCTCAAAATTCTATAAAAAAGTTTTCCTAAAAAATTCCCATTAATAATTTAAATGTATATATATATAATTTAAATGAAATATTGACTGTAATAAAATTGATTATATTATTTTATATCCAAAATAACTAATAAAAGTTCATTAATAATCTGAAATATAATTTTATTTTTAAGACACATGATGATAAAAGAAACATTTTAATGAAAATAACTATTTTCCATTAATCCATGAAAAATAAAACATTTCCAAAAATCATAAATAATTCATCCAAAGATAATTTTAGAATTATTATTTCAAAAACTAAATCTATTTTATCAAATAAAATTTCAAATAGTTTCACATATTAAATATAATAATTTCCCACAAAAAGAAATAAAATGTATTTTTGTGTTTGATTGTTTTTTGAATCAAAAATCAACTTTCCTAAAAATTGAGTTTTATTTTCTATGTAATAATCAATAATTCTGTATTAATTATGAAAATTTTAAATATATTTCATTATATAGTTATTCTTATTCATACCATAAATTAAACATTTAATTTATAATGATTGTATTTAAATAATAAAATTTCATCGTTTGTTTGAAATTTGTGTTGCGTGTCACATGTGGTATATACCATAATGTTTATCTTTAAAAATATTATGGTGTTACATATATAAATATATTTTTATGTTTCATTGCTATAAAACATCACATGAAATATTATTACGAATACACTAAATATAATATAATATTTATACTAAAATAATTATTTCCAAACCTATATGTTAATAAGTTCTATATCAAATAAAAGCTAATATAAATGTTGGATGCATCTTTTCCATGATCATTGATTTTATATAAAATGCTCTTTGTTAAAAATTCACTTAAATATGTTTAAAATTAACCTCTATATTCGTATACATGTATTTTTTATTTTATCCCAATAAACATGTTTTGTTATTTTTTAAATATTCAAGAAACTAAAAAATTTCCTATACTTTATTATTATTTTTTTAAACATTAATTTATGCCTAGTATGTATAAAATTTGTATTTTTAATTTTAAATTGAATTCCACTATGTTTTTCATCAAAAATCGAACAATATAAATTTTTAAATAATAAATTTTCATTTAACATTAAATTATAATATTGATATGTAATTTCAATAGTAAAAAATCCATTTCAAAAACAACAGAACCATCCAATAACTTCTACATCATTTTTTCATGTTTTCTAAAAAATTATTAAACATCATGAGGAAAAGTATAATCCATTAGTGTGCCGGAATCAAAAACATGAAATTACCACATAATTTTATTATTAATTATCTATCCCTGTTAAGAGAAAAAAATTTCTATCATTAAACCACAACCAATAGATCATTACAATATTAATTAAACCATACATATTTAAGTTTTGGTTAAAAAACTCTACATTAATTCCTATAAAATAGGTTATATTAAACTCAGTTCATATTCACATATTCAATGATATATATATAAATATTAATACAATAATTAAAAGCTTTCTTAATGAATAAAATTTAATTTTCTATAAAATATAAATAATTTATTTTTAAAAACTAATATATAATAGAATTAAAAAATTAAAACTAATATTAATATTTGAATTAAAATATCTCTAAATAAATAAAAATAATGACACCCATAAAATGTCATTAATACATCTTAAAAAACTATGTAATTAAAATTAATTTTCTATATAAGTATAACTATATATTTTCAGATAAATGTAGTGACACCATCGATCCATTTAAACAATTGTACGGGATTCCCAATATATTCCGTTTGAAAATTAAATATATCTGATATATCAAAATTGTATATATAATACAATAATAAACCATACAAGGTTAGTACATAATAATGTTTTGAGTTTATATTAAAAATAAAATTAAATACTTTTTTATAATATGTTATTTATATATTAATTTAAAAATTATAGGGATTTCAAAAATATTAAAATTACATTATTAAAGAAAACATAATTTGAACCCAACATGTATGTTGTGAAGATCTAACCGCCTGTAATTTTATATTTTTTTCCCTTTGTGATCAAAACATCAACCAAGTGTCTAATCTTAGAATATCTCGACCCTCTAACCCCGTGTCTGATTAACTGGTGAATCAATACGAGGAAACAGAAGGTACATTGCATAGAATTTTATTAGGGATTAACTTGTTTTTGTCTTCATATTCTTCTCAAACATCATTCGAAAATATTTCTTCATTTTCAACAGAAAAATATATATCTTTTGAGAGGTAAAACAAAAATTAGTATGATAAAAAAATAATTATAATCATTATACCATTAAATATAAAAATTAAATCACTATATTTATTAATCCTTTTAAAGCTCCAAATGATTGGAAATGTTTTACAATTTGGATCCTCAAATTTCATATATTGAATCAATAGGGGAGTCATATCACATGTATTGATGTAATCCAATATATTTGAATTAGTTTTTGAAAATATGATATCAGCTAATTATCCTACGTATTAATCCTTGTAGAATGATCTTGATTTTTTTATATGAAAAATTTTTGAATTCATCATAAAATGGCCTTTAGTTGGGGAATAAACATGATATTATAGATCCAATAAATTATATTTGAAAATAATAAGGAATTAAATTTTGGGTTTTTGGTTATTAATTTCATCCTCTATCAATCTTCCACCCCCTAAAAATATAATATTAATTGATATATTGTAACTCTTCTAATGTATAGTTTCTAGCTCTATGTACAATACTGTTGTTGGATATGTAGATTTCCTCTCCACCATAGAAAAATCTAATTTCCCTATTTTCATATGAACTACTATAACCTTCTTTAGAATACATGTTAAATAACCTTTTTTAAATTGTCTAGTATATATATGATTTTCTACACTGGAAATACATTTATCAATAAACATATTAAAGGAAAATATAAAAAATTCTTCAATAACGTGTTAATTTATATCCTTATGATTATATACATCAGACATGATAGGATGATGAGAGTCAACTAATTTTTTATTCATTATATAATATCTATACCCACTCCCTAGAATAATTTGTACCCTATAATTCATAGTTGTGTACCCATAGATAAAATTCGATTATACATTTATTTATTCATCAATTATTTTGTTTGTCATAATTTTCCATGTATTTTATATATTTATTACTATTGTTAGAGGTTTATTCCCCTAATCTATGTCATCATTTTTTTTCTAATCCTCAATTTTCGATCAAGAAAAATATCAATTCATTATATCCTTATGAATTTCCTTAAAGGCATATAATAATGCACTATGACCATTGGATATTTATTATGGATCATTAGGTCATATTTCCTGAGTTTCCTCAATATCACCACTAGTTATCTTTTCACCTTTTATATTATTCATTTAATTTAATATAAATATATATTCATTTTATTACTTAAATAAAATAGAAAAATTTGAAAAATTAATTTACATTTTTTAGTATGAATTTTATAAGAGGCCTTCTATAAATAGATAAAAAAAGAATCAATTTTCTGTTTGAATATTTTCAAATGATTTATGGAAATATTTTATATATACTATTATCAATCCTATTAATTTCCCTACATTAATAATCAGAATGATCCTCAATAATTATTGGTGAATATGATTATTAATGGTATTTAGATACATTAATTTTCTAAAAAATCATGGTATTTCAAGATGAAAATAAGTAAAATCCCATATAAATTACCATCTGTTAAAAACCAATAGAATAAAACATTATTGTTTAACTACCATGATCATAACCATCTCTTCAATAAGGAACCATCCTAGATAACTATAACTAATTAATAGTTCATAAATATACATTCATGGAAGATATAGTTCCAAGCACTGAGTCTAAAATCTATAAATACACAAAAACAATTAAAACCAGAACAAAAATAGAATTAATTATCTAAGAATAAATACATGAATTAATGTATCTGTTCTGAGTAGTAACAAAATATTTTATAAAAAAGAAACTCTAAGGTTGATAGTGATGAAATATACAATGAAAAATAATCAAACATGATCCAGGAAAATGATATTTAAAAAAATTACAGATTCTTGAAACATAAACAATCAGCATTGGTTACCAAATCTATATTGAGACCATAGTAAAAATATATTGTATAAGGGTTTAAGAGATATTAATATCATATAAAATATGATATAAAACATTATTCATTAATGGTATGTACAAGAAACTAAAAAATTAAACCCCCCAAATTTATTTCCATGAACCTTAAATAACAATGGTTATAAAATTTAAGAGGAAGAAATAAAAATATTACATAAATTTTATACTTAAACCAATACTTTTGTATGAAATGATTAAAATACCTCATGAACTACATGGAATAGAATGTCCAAATTATTTACAAAGCACTTAACAAGGAAAACACTGCATATTCATCTTTAAAATTATTGAAAAGAAATTATCAAGAATAATATATACTTATAACTACAGAATTTCATAATCAACATCCTGAATTTACATGAATTTTAAAATTAAGATCAATATAGACATAATGAATAGATAGAGATACCAGTGAAAAATCAATGATCTTTGAAGTATCCAAAAATCTAAATGAGAATATTCAAACAATTATCTCACCGTAAATATTTTTAGAATTACCATCTATGAACTCAATGAATTTCAAATTAGTAATAAATGAAATTCCATCGTTTAGAACACCCTCCCTTATTGTTATAAAAGGGTCCTTAGTTGAAATTGGAAAAATTTAAGGAACTGTGGTTGGGAGTAGATTCACCTTGTAAATTTCCTCAACATTCAATTACTACCACATTCAAAACAAAATATTATAAAACATTTATTAATATTCAAAATATAAAATCCAAATAATGATATAAAATTTTCTTATGAAACCATATATTTTTCAAACACCCAAAATCAATAATCAATATGCATCTATTATTTCATTCAATTGTATTGATTTAATCCAAAATTGGATTATCCTATTTATTTTCAACAAAATATATTTAAAATGGAAAAGAGATATTAATGCGTCTTCTTTCATTGACATCTGTAAAATTAGGGAGTATTTATTTTTCTATTTCTAAAGTAGGTATAATATTCTTTATTAAGATAGAATTGATTACTAATGTCAATATTCAATTTTTGTAATTATAAATTTTTTTTGTTTTATCCCTCAATATAAATCTTATGACATGTGCTAAATATTTTTATAGTGTAAAAAAATCAAAACAATTAATTTATTATCAATATTTGTTTATGAAAATTTCCACATTTTTATATTTTAAATATATTATATTTTTGATATATTCACACATCATAAAAATTGATAATGTATTAACAAAATAATCCATACTATTAGGCCATCAATAGAGGTAATAATTTGGATATTTCACTAAGCATGTTTTTTGCATTAATTATTAATTATAACATCAATGACCAATCATATTTATTATTGAGTGTTATTTATAAATTGACCATCTATAATCCAATGATTTACATATTTAGTTTTTTTTTATAAACCACCTAAAAATATATGTCCAATTTTATTCATAGTCGCTTCAATTTTATGACACAAATAATAAAAAATTATTTGTGTTACTCATTCATTTCACTTAATGATTTAATTTTGTAAAAACATATAATAAACAATTATTTATTGAAAAAAACATAATATAATTATGCTTCATATTTTCTTCATGATAATGGCTTCATCATAATGTTATAATATGATTGTATATTCCATTAAATTCTAGAAATAAGGATATTTATTTAATTATCATGTTATTCAATATTTATATTTAATAAACCCCCTTTTTATTAATCGGTTTTAGGTTGGAGTGTCACCTAATCTCAAATATACCTTCTCATATGAAAAATACATGCAATATAGAAATAGGGCCTTTATTTGAACATGGGGAGACTATTACCTCATTTTAGTTATGAAATCAACAACCATATAGGGGTAATTAATATTAACATAATAAATTTATCGAACAAAAGAAGTTAAAATAAACCATGTTTTTTATATATTTAATAGAATAAAAACAATTAACAATGAACCATATTCCATGTATCAATTAAAAACTTTGTTGGTCTATAAAAATAGAAAAAATGTGAAAAATCATGATGTCCACCACAACTCCACAAATTTTCTATATTAATCTAGCTTATCCACATAACACAAGTACATATCCCTTCAATAGACCCCATTATATAATGATGGCACATACACTGAGGTACATGGGATGTGTGTCAGTAAGAATCTAGTAGGAAACCACAATTTAATCCTTTTTAATGCGAGGTGTATTTATATAAATTTATATGAAATAAATGATATTTAATTGCCGAATAAATCAACCACATTCCTTGTCATCATGTGTTAATCAGGATTCCTTGATCTATAGTCCTAAATGATTCTTTCACATTCCAATATATAGGTTAATTATTATTTCATTAAACCGTAGAATAATACATAATACCAAGGAATATTTTAGAATATGATATAAGGATATCATTTCCATGTTTATTGGAAAAGGCCATAAGTCCCCCAGTAAAATTATCAGGACATGACATAAGGCTATCGTGCACCACTACATGCCTCAAGATTGGTATCATGGCCATCATTCACAACCATCATTCATTCATGATAACACCACAATCATCACGCATTTCATCACAGAAAATCCATATTTAGAGATGTGTATAAATTTTTCTACAGAAATGATTATAATATCTATATTTGTATCACGTTCTACACAAACATTCATAATAAGGAAATATCATATAGTTTTATAAAATTTTAATAACATGGTAAATAACATTTAAATTTAAGTGTATCTAAGCTCAAAATATGCAATCACCACTCAAATAATTCTAAGAGAAAATTTATACAAAAAACTAGACCCAAATCACAACATGGTAATTAATGGGGGAATATTAAAGAATATTAACATTTCTTAGGAAATACACATTTTATTAATACAAATTAATATCTATGAAAAAAATTTATAAAGATAAAAATGGGAATTATGAATAAAAAACCATATTTCCACCTTCTTTTTTCATAACAATCTATAAAAATATTATTAAATCGTATATAAATTATTAGATTGATAAGTTAATATCAACTTATATTTAATTTAAAATTGGAAAGGTAGTCATTTAGTCTAATAGAAGACAAACATATAACAAAATTCTCATAACGTGAAACCTCTAGGACTAATATCAAAAGATCCAATAAAATTTCTCTTTAGAGGGAAGGAATTTTTTATTAACTATTATTAGAGTGCCTATGTTGGATATGTGAATGTGTAGATGAAATATTAAAATATTTAGATATTTGTTATGTCAAAATAATATTTTATTGATTTTAATATTTCACACAAGGTTTGTTCACATATTTAAATAAACAATTCCCCAATAAGGTGAGGATCAATTACCCTTTAGAGAAACCTTACTGTTTGGATACGATGATTGGTAAAATATGTGATAATTGATTGTTTTCATTTATTTTTTAATTATATGTTATCCTAATGAATTTTTATCAGGGTTTTCTATTTCTATTCACCAACCATATTCCACATAATACTACTCTAGAATAGGAAACATGATTACCTAGAGAAAACAACATAGTCTCCCCAATTTGGAAATAAATATTGCTTCCCCAAAAGGATTATAAATCCATTTAAAATATCCATAAATAAAATCACGAGTTAATCCATAAAATTAATAACAATAATAAACTTATCAAATGGTTGATGAAAATTAATAATGCACCACAAATGTCAAGGGTCATTACAATCCTGTACAGAAGGATTTTTTTAACCAAGTAAAGTGTCTCTACTGATCTGTCTATAATAGTTCAAGGAACTCAGCCCACACATATTATTTTGAATCCATTTTTTTATTGGATAAATCTACACATACATTAAACCTGAATGAGATTCACTTTTATCAATCATAATAGCTTTCTTTATGATCAGAAATATGTATTAGACATTACTTGAATGAATAATCCACAACCCATTAAATATCATCTTCCCCAACCACACATGACATAATCCAGTACTAACATTCTATTTTGTGACACATCGAACTCATCATGAAAACCTCTATGTATCTATGGAATATCCAATTGATATGTCACTATTATGATCCATTCCAAAATCTCATATTATACCCAAAACATCTAGGTCAATATATCCCACCTCTGTAATACATGGTTCCCCAGAAAAGGTAATTCGCTTAAGAAAAATCATCCATCCATAGTGATCTATAATGGCTAATCTCATTAATAAAATAAATTTAAATGTATTCTATAATCAATATCCAATCACATTATACTTAACTACATCATATCAAAACGTTCCTATAAAAAATTAATATGAAAAATATTGACTCACCAACAACATGCCAACAAAAAGTAGATTGACTTGGTAAAAAATGTGTCCTACATAAAGGTATCTATGTAAAAATTTATATTTTTTTATTATAAATAGACTCTATTAAATATATATATTCATCCTATTTTTTACTATCATTTTTTACTCATGCATTTAGAAAATATTCGAAAATATTTTTAGTCATATTAAACTACATGTTTTTCTATGGAAGATAGGTCACACATAGACTTACCTGTGATCCAATTATAGTTTTATTTCCCTTCTAAAACCATCAAAAAATTTGTGAATATAAAACTAATAAGACACTCACAAACACTCAATGTAGGATCAATATTTATTGAACATTCATCCTAAACAGCTCATCTATATATTAAAATTCTAGAATAGGAGTAAAATGTTAATGTATTAAAATTTGATCAAGGACAACCCACACTGTCTCCCAACCACTTATGATCTTTTGAAACCATATGAAAAATTAAATCTCCCCCATCCAAAATTCACATAATTTTTAAATGTGTATTATATTAAAAACCTTGTTTTATGTATTTACAATTGATCCACTAATAATTTATACAATGTGAGACATACCATATATTTTATTTTACCAAATATATTATTGGTAGGAGTAGTATACTCAAGAGGGGGGAGGGGGAATTGGGTTCCTAAAAAACATTTGTCAAAAAGATTGTTTATATGGATTTCTAATTTAAAATTAAACAGTCTTATTATACATGGTAGTAAAATTAAAATAGATTGAATGTTCAAATTATTTCTCATCAGATTGGTTAATTCTCAACTGTAACAATTTGATATATTGATAGAAATATTGAAACTACTCTAATAATCTTTTTTTATAAATACTATCCAATACTAAATATAAAATTAAAATTTAGTTTTCTGAAAAATGATTTAAATATGAGAAATACTAAATTAAAAACAAATTTGACATAAAACAAGAGGTTCATTCTCTAGTAGAGAATTAGTATTTTTCACTTGGTGATCACCAATAACCAAGAAATCAATATAAATAAATATTTTTATCTACACCCTGGAATGGGGTTAATAGAAAAATACATACACTATCCAGGTCACAAGACTTCTACCGGAGTTCAATGTGGAAACAAAAATAACCGGGTTACACAAGACCTCTTCCACTGTTCTTCGTGGGATGAACAAGTGTAAAAATACTATTATTTGAGTTTGTCTATTATCTTTTAGATTAGGGCAGGAGACATTGTCTGTTTTTGTATATAACCAAACCCTTCTTAAAATATTATCTAAATAGTACAAAACAAAACAAAATATATTAAGAAGGGATTAGAGATTCTTTGACTGTTATTAAATTCAGATTTGGACTCTCTGATGTATCATATTTGAAGATCGAGTCCACTTCTAGAAACATACCATGAAAAAATATTTTCAGGGAGATATTTTTTCTGTCTTCTAGGAGAGTGATATGTCGTTCTACTTTAGTACTTTTGGATGCTACAACGATGATCTAACTTTGATGAACCAGAGTTATTTGGTCCATTGTAATTAGAAATAAATAATTAGTCCGGGGTTCTTCCTTTCTGTATAGTGATTGGGGGATGTCTTCTCGTATCTTCGGGTGTATTATGTTTCTGTGCTTGTCTACCCATGTGTCTATATCTTCAATACACTCATATTTATATATATATATATACTTATATCCTGACAATGTTCATGTTTTATGTAGACACAATACCTCATATTTATGGTAGCCTCATTTGAGATGTCAGTAAAAAAGAAATAAATTAATTAGTTGCATTAAAACACTAAAAATATGAATCATAGAAATAATTTTAAATAAAAGAAATTTTAAACAATCTATCGGTGAGTCCTCTATCGGTATCTCTTTCCGTCGGTGACTCATTCCACCAGTGATTAATTTTTTCGATCTTTCATTCATTTTGTGACTCATTGCATTGATGAATTATTTTAACTGTTAGTGATACCTTACATCAGTAGAAACATGAATTGATAGGTTATTTCTATTGATGGTGGGTCATTATCCTTGGTATTTCATTTGCATCGGTAGGTCATCTGTATCGGTAGGTCATTTAAATGGATAGTTCATCTACATCGGTAGGTCATTTGAACTATCGGTATCTCATCACTTCTGACAATGTCGGTCTATTATATTTAGAAAATATTTTTTTGGACTCTCTTACCACATAAATGATAATAAAACAAAAAAATTTATATGAGATCATAGATAGAAATAATTTTTCATATTGAAATGTAAATAATCATGATTGAATTTGTTTAGGAATTTTTAATTGGAGTTAAAATTATTTTTTATTTTTAAAACTATTAATACTAGAGAGGGTGGCCAACAGTCACCTATGGGCCAATATATTGCCAACATGAATGAAATTAGATATCATGGTATATCATAGATGATTATGGATGCACCACTAATTTTATTTTTTTGTTGGACCATCATCAATTCCACTCTTATGTAATTAGGTTCAACCACTCTACCATGGACATCATGAGTATAATTATATTATAAAAAACATCATATAAATATCTATCCTCTTTTCCACCCCTTAGGAATCACAACACAATACATATTATACTATGAAATTCTCTGGGAGACAACTAATTGAAATTTATTTGATGACCAAGAATGAAAAAGATACCCCCTCATGCACCTCAAATACACTGACCTACTAATTCACGAGTAGATTAAAAAATAATCACTTCTCTTATGATGTGTGAGACCCTTATGCCTATGTCATCCTACAAAGAAATTTTGTAAAAAAAATGTTACCATTTATATGTTTATAGTCCATCTAAAAATTAAATTGTTATATATACCAGACCCAACATATCATTAATATATTTTTTTCTGATATAAAAATATACATCATATTATATTATAGTTCATATCAATAAAAAATCCTAAAATGAGTGGAATTAATGCCATCATTTTATTCTATGAATGAAATAAGCTAAACTTATGGTATTGAGTGGGGTATTTTTACTCCTGAGTTCATATTTATATGTACTATATGAAACTACCAAATTATTATGTATCAGTATGGCCCCAAAATAATTCTAGATTCATCATGGTATACTTTGTAAAAAATTAGTTTTTGGAAGAATTAGAATCAATGTAGATGTCATCAAACTCATTTTCTCTTGGAATAAATCGTCATGTAGGTTTGTTCTCCCAAATAATACAAACATAAGACTATGTATGGTCATGGTTATTAAAAAAAGGAGAATTATGTGATGACCTAATTTTGGTTCCAGGATAATCCTTGAAATCTCAAAATATCACTCACATACCAAGAATATGACTTTTTTTGTAATTGCATCTACCATCATCAGATAAATAGGAATGTATGTCTCCAAAATAAGACACCCAATAAAGTGAAAATTTACTTTCTAAAAGAAACACTATGAAATCATAACATAATTCCAACTTAATCAAATTTTACTCAACATTATTTATAATATCTAGAAATTAATTTTTCAATCCAATAATATGTAATGATGTATACATTAGAAACCATAATAAAGGTATGCACATATGGGATAAAAATATATTCCAAGTGGGATATTAATACTACTTGATAAATCTAATCCAAATGACAGCACAAGGTACTCATATTAAAAATATCTTTACAGTAATGATGTCTTAAGAACATCCACTTGTCTAATTCATATGTGGGAGTTGACTAAGCATAGATAAATTGAGAATAACAACAAGAATATCCTTAAATGATCAATCAAATCATCATTCCCATGAATGGATATAGGATCTTAACTGTGACCGGATTCAATAATTTATAATATCTGTATAACATTATGTAACCTCCCACCAATTCCAAAAAAACATCCAAACCACAACATGGGTAATTTTTTGATCTAATAATCCTCGTTTCAACAATATTTTAATATTATAGTTTTAAATAATTAATGCCTAATAGTTCCAAATAATATTAAGTGATTGATATAGATTGTGAACCTAGAATGTAACACCTCGTTAAAATTTTTATAGGTACATATTAAACCTTATCATATGTTTTACCTTTCATTAATTGAGATGGGTTGAGTTTGAGTTGATAGAATGCTTTTAATGGTGAATTCATAGTTTGGTTCGACACTCTATTTCTTTTGGGTTTATAGATTTAGGATTCTAGGGAATTACACATCATGAACCGGGGTTACACGATATGTATGTTTTCATAGGGTACATGTTATTAAAAGATGAATTCATGAAGTAAATGGTTTTACATTGTGAACCATGTATACTCATTTTGAAAAACTTACATATCACTCCTTTGACTCATGCGTCCGCATTTAATGAATAGAAAGATGTTTTAATCCCAAAACTACATAAAATTTTGATTTCAAGATGTGTAATTGATTAAATGTCCTGTAATACCCTGATAGACTCCTATTAATGCAACAATGTGCTTATATTTTGCCTCCTCCTCTTCTCGGGTTTCATCTCCCTCGACCGAAATCATTCTTTATGAATTCTTGGAGTCTTCCGACCATTTTGGATCCACTCCTTTGGTATTTTATTCTCATTTCATTGGAAGGTGACATTTGGGTTTAGTTTCCAGATCTTCTACACTTTCGTTCTCATTTACCGGTTTCATTGCGAGTGTCGGGTTTCAGAAAAAATGTAAGTGGTTCCATTCTGAATAGCCAAATTTATTATTCCAAAAATTCATGATTTATTTCAGTTGTTGATATAAATTCCATTACTCAAAATTTCATTCATTTAAATTGATAAAAACCATATTCTAGTGAATCTATAGATTTGAGATTGTTTTGGAATGAAATTTTTGAAAAACCCTCAATTACATTGATTTGGGGTGTGTTTTTTTGGAAATTGGTTGATTTTAATTATTGAATATAAATTTTGGATTTGATGGAAATTATTTCAATTACATTGTTGAATTTAATTGAGGAAATGAATTGTGAATAGGATTTAACTAGATTTTAAGGGAATTTAAACATGTGAAATTGGCTTAAAATTATTTGATATATTCCCATTGGTTTTATCTTGTGAAAAGGGAATGCTTTTTATACCAATTTTGGTATTAAATGAAAAAAATTGGAATTTTTAAATGAATGAATTGAATTTAATATTACTTTAACCTATCTTAAAATAAATTTCCCATCATTTAAGATAGCATACAAAGCTTATGTTTTTCATGAGTTACTTGGACACACTCTACTCTATTACAACATTATAAAACATTCATGTGGATGGTCACATAACCAATGAGAGGGTGAAAAGTATCTCTAGATAGTGTCAGGTGGACGTGAGTATACTCATTTTCATGTGATCACATTGAGAGTGTGGATTCCTATAGATGAATAATACTTTTATACAAACTAGGTATATTACCATATTTCTAGTTTATTTATTTATATATGATATATAAATTTATGACAATGTTGTATAACCCCTTTATAATACCTTTCTAGATTTTCATAAATTTCATCATTTAAGCCATTATTTTTGGGAAATTCCATTTCTTATAAAGTAAAATCTGATGAATTAATATTATTTTCCATCATTTTGAAAATATATTTCATGTTTCTTGTGAATATGATTTTAAATTTCCAAACCATTATATTTTTAAAGATGAATTATTTTCTTTAGATAATCTATATTTGGAATCTATTATGGAATAATTTTATGTATCCTACAGGTATTAGGCTCACACCCTAATTTTTTCCCTCATGTGTTTGGATAATTTATTCTTCTATGTTCAAGCAAATGGTTGGGATATCTTGGATGATGATCCAGCTGTTGAGTTTGGGACTCTGTGAGTTGTGTCCTTAGGGACCTTGTGATTATTTTATATACATTGGGTACTTGGGTTTTAGATCTGCTAGGCTCTTCATTCATTGTTCTGTTCTTGTACAGTAATCCTATTGGATATTCATTTATAATGTATATTGTCTACTTTTTTCTTCCTCTTTGTTTTGTAAAAAATTCATTACCACATGCATGTTGTTTGATGCCAGATGCTAGTTGTTGACACGTGGGGATCATGAATGAATTTCAGGCTTTGATAGGTATAGATTGGTTATCGGGTTACTAGGGTACCTGGGCTGGTTCGTGACAACGTTGCATCAAAGGGATGTTCTTGAGTTTTTGTCATAAATTCATTATGTTTTTTTTTGAAATCATGTCATGAATTAACAGGTTGTTGAGATTGATTCCAGGGCCATCTCTCACCACAATGAACGTTGTGTCACAAGAGGTAGTTAGGGAATGGCATATTATAGATTAGTTCCAGTACTTTTCATATTCGTATATGGATATAGTGGAATCCAAATATGATTGTTCTATATGTTGGGAATAAATTCCATTGATACTTATTTTGGGTCCAAATCTTATGTTTTCAATGTTGTCTAATGGTGTTTTTTGCATAATGCCACAATGAAAATGCGTAAACTAGATCTAGATGGAAGATCTTGTTGAACTACAACAAACAAATACTCCATTGTACCAAAATCTAGTTTGAGTTATTATGAACATTGTCCTTGCTCTCAGAAAAGAATCACCTTCTGTCCCCACTTAGGTTTTAGTTGTTGATCCTCATGAGGATTTTCTTTGAAATCATTCTCAATAGTTCCATAGATAGATTCCACATATTTTCAATGGATCCACTGATCTTAAAAATGTTGTGGTATGGTTAGGAATGATTGAATGTTTTTTTGAGTTCTAGGAGACACCATAGGTGATCAAGGTGAGCTGTGACACCTTCTTACTGATGGGACCAAGTAGAATATGGCGGGACATAGTGGTGACAAAAAATAAACTTGAGGGATTAGAGTGGAAAGACATCATGTTTCTTTTCACTGGCTAGTTATATCCAGATATAATGGTTTTGGCTAAGGGTATGAAGTTTTTATAGGTTGAGAAGGATGAAAAAATTGTGACTGAGTAGTCAAATTTATTTACTAAGTTGGTGCATTTTCTCCTGAGATTATATCTAATTAGAGAATTAAGGTTTGATTGTTCAGGTTGGTAAATTTATTAGATATACATTCATAGTTATTCTTACTGAATATTACAACTTATAAGGATGATCTAGATAGAGAGATGACCATTGAGATGGAACTGTATGGAATGTCAAAATAATCTAGAGTTTATTTTCAACCTAATGGATGTGTTTGTTCTTTTAAATTAAAACCGAAGCATGGTGATTCTCATAGCATTTATCGATGGTTGGGTCTCTCCAAACCTCCTACGGTACCAGGAAGAACATATCTGGTTTTCTACTATGGTAAAAATCTAGGACATTCTAAGAGGGTTTTAACTGAGGCACCCAAGAATTGTTGCTACTATAAAAATTTAGTGAACATAAAAAGATTCTTCCCTCACTTCCATACTCTACATAGCAGAACATGGTCCTCAGGTCCTACTAAAATAGTTGTGAAATAAAATGATTCATGTGAAATAGGGTTTTATCCACATGAATATGGAGTGAATATTATTCAAAGATTGAAAAGGCCACTAGGAAAAGCAGATGTTGGTCCAATGACTATGAGAGGTACCATTACTATAACGTTGTCATTAGTAATAGCTTTATGTGATACTGCTACATCTCACTTGATTATTTGAAATTATATTATTAATATATTCAATCTTCTTATAGATATTTAATCCTGTTCAAGGGATATTACTAAACCCCTTGGTACAAAGAGATAACAAGGTATTTTTAGTCCCGATGAGTATTCTCTCTATTATACGTCTTCCTTTGTTAGAGTTTTCTAATTCATGACATGATATCTTTTGAGGACTTATTTGGAATGAATTGGACCATTTCCAATAAAAGACTGAATTTATTATTATATTCGACGTTTATAACTAAAAACACCCAGGAGTGTGTCTCCTATATTTCATAAAGAATGGGACCTAAGGTCATGTTGAACCAGACCCTATTATCTAAAGATAAGGAAAATGATATAAGTGTTTTCATTTGATCTAAAGCGAGATAAAGCGATTGAGGATATCCCTCCAGTTATCATAGCATTTCCAAAAATGTTTCATTATAATTTATAGGTTTTTACACTAGATATGGAGTTCAATATTTCAATTGAATTATTTCATGGTACCCAACCAATTTTAATTCCATCATGCCACATGACATCAGTTAAATTAAAAGAGCTGTAGTTTTCATGGATTTGATGAACAAAATTTTTCATGAGTATCTGGATAAATTTTTTGTAGTCATTACGGGTGACATCCTCATTTAAATTAATTATTAGGAAGATCATGTGAAAAATCCTAGAATAGATAAGGGTCTACTATGAAATCATTGACTTTATGAAAATATTTTTAATTGTGAATCATTTATTTGGGACATGAAATTATTGGGACACATGATGTCTGAATAGGTTATATCAGTTGATCTTGAGAAGGTATCAGCTATTTTGACTTGTAATAAACCACAAAATGTCTTCGAAATTTGGAGATTCCTGGGATTATCTTGATACTACCACAGGTTTGTAAAGGAATTCTCGATGTTGGATTCTCCAATGACTACTCTGACTCGGAATGGATGATGTTTTCTTTGAATCATATGTTTCCAAATTCTTTTATTGAGCTAAAATGTATTTTGACTAATATGTCGGTGTTGGCTCCTCCAAAGGCCATGTAGGGATATGTAGTCTTTTTTAATGCAGTTGTTTGAGGAATGGGATATGTTCTTATACAGGGTGACCATGTAGTTTCTTATGGATGTAGTCATCTAATGGAACTTGGGACAAATAATCCTATACATGATTTGGAACATGCAACTATGATGCACAAACATTATAGTTGGCAGTATTACCTTTATGGAGAAATTTTTAACATGATTTTCAGAAAATAAAATCATGAGGTATATCTTATCCCAAAAATTTCTAATCCTTCCCCTGAAGTATTGGGTTGAGTACCTATATTCATTCCACATTGAAATTTTTTATACCTAGGAGAAATGTAATGTCATTGCAGACGTGTTGAGAGAAAATCCTCTGACATAGGTTGTGAAAAATCAATGGAAGAGTGGATCATGATGGATCTTTGTGCACAATATTATATTGGAGTTTAGAATAAAGGGGCTGAAATTTCATCAGCCATCGTTTAGTTGATATATGATCATCTCAAGAATATTCTTTAACAACATGATCTTGATGATGAATTCAGTATCATTAGATAATATATTTATTGTGGGGAGGATGATGATTTTTTTTCATTCTCTAATGTAGGTGTTTTATGTTATCTGGATCATTAAATTTAGCTACTAGTGAAAAGGAATGCTATAATGAAGGATTTCCATGATTCCTAGTGGGCAATGCACCTAGTAACTACCAAGATGTTATACCATATGATGTAATAGTTTTGGTGGCTAGGAATTAGAAAAGACATTAATGAGTTTCCATCTCATTTCTATACATGCCAACAGATTAAAGCCAAAACATTAAATCCTTCAGGATTGCTTCAACTACATCAATTCCCAACTGGGAGGTGGGATGAAAATTCTATGGACATTGTCGTAGGGTTTCCTCTTAACTAGAGGAATAATAATGTTTCATGGGTTGTGATCGACAGGATGACCAAGCCATCTCACATTATACACATTCAATATACATTCAAATATGAAGAGTTGGGAAATATATAAGTGAAAGGGATTGTATATTTGAACGAGGGTCTATGTACTATAGTCTACGATATGTATCCTAGGATTACATATCATTTTATGGAAAGACTTTTAGGAGGAACCCGGATATCAGGTCCATTTGAGCACAACATACCATCCACTGTTTGATGGCTAGATATATAGAATTATAACAATTCTTGAGGATATTATTCGCACTCATATTCTAAAATTCTATGGTCTTTGGGATGATTACTTGTGACAAGTTGAGTTTTATTATAACATTTGTTACCATTACTTGATCAGAATGGCTACTTTTTTAGTTCTTCTATGGACGTCCATGTAAGTCTTCATTGTTGTAAGAATCCAGATCTTCGTTTTTGGTATGTCCTTCTTTTTTATGGAGTTTTTGAGAAAAATAACGTTTCTGGAAACTTTTTAAGTACACACCATTTACATTCTGAGGACACACCGTATACTATTTTCCCACTCGAAGCCGTGTACTGGTTGTGTCTGGGCCACACACACAGTGTGTAGGGTTGACATTGAGGATGATTTTTGCGGAGTACAGAATGACCTAGTACACATCATGTAATTTCGTTTTTTTCATTAAATGGACCGGGGTCAAACCTAATCGAGTAAATTATCTTCTTCTCCATCTTCTTCATCCGAGAGCTCCGAGGATCCGCGAATCATCGACGAGCCCCCGCCTCTCCGTCCATTCTCCAATTTGAGCACTACTGATTGTGTCGGAATCGCAGCGGTGAGGTTTCACTTCTGCTTGACCCTTATTTTCCAATTCCGCCTATTTCCCATGTTATCGTGGTCTATGTGTTCCAGACTATTACTCAGATCTACGATGTTAATGGGAGAATCAGTCAACATGGTTCAAGTATATAGCTCTCCTAGCATCTAGGTGGGTGGTTTCGGCCTCTCCGTAAGATGTATATGAATATTTTGTTCAAATTACACAAATTCCCTTGAACGGGGAATTGGTGGTTTCCTGTTTTGTCCATGTTGTTTGTTTTATTTTCTTGATTTCTTGAGTACATGTCATTTTTTGTTAATTTTAATTATTTACACTGTGTTCTTGTGCTTCTCCTTGAATGTTTTTCTTTTTAGGCGTTCTGCCAGTTTCAACGCCTAGTTGTAGGATAGTGGGGATGTTATACTTATATGTTTTCAAGCCTTAGAATGATATCCAAGTAGTTCTTGAGATTTAATTGGGTGATACACACACCCTGAGCATGTTTATTTCACACAGGATTGTGAGAACCTATTGTAGTAGACCATAGGAAGATTGGATGTAAGGGATTCTCCATAGTGTCTTTTAATACGATGCAAGACCACATGGGGAATTGATGATTAGTGCATCCATAGAGAGTCTATAGTTCCTTTTCGTAGTCCATAGGGGGAATGAGACGTTGAGTGCTTCCCCGGAGAGCCTTTAGTACGATACGAGACTATAGGGGGAATTGACGGCGAGTGCTACCTCAGAAAGTCTACTAATAGCTGAACCAGAGGGGTGAGACTGAGTATGCATCTTAGAGGTTTTCTAGTACTAATAGGTTGAAACATATGGGTTAGGCTGTTAGAGCTACCCAGAGGGTTACCTATTTTCCACTTGGTGTTGGTTGTTCACTTGTGTACTTTATATGCTAGAACTGTGGATTGTAGTTGTTGTGTGATTTTCTGTTTACTGCTTCCTGCACTTTTACTTGCCTTGTATTCATTTAATATTAGGCACATATCTTTGTGTGAGTTCCTATTGAGATTGTATCCCAAACCCTGTTTGGGCCATGCATTTGGGCCCAAGTAGATTATATTGTTGCAGGTATAAATAAGGGAAAGAGCCCTTCTACTTCAGGTTCATGATTGTTGTTGAGCTGGAGAGCATGGGACTAAGCCGAGTCTTGAGATGATGAAGAGTCTCTCATCTGTTTTTCTTTTGTTCTATATCTTAGCACTATATTAAACATTGTGACATGATTGGCTATTTTCCTAGACATATATGTATCATTCATCATTTATATATATTATTGCTCCGGTTGTTTATTTGTTAGTCTTCCGCTATTTATCATTTACTCGTGTATGTATGTCTACTAATTCTTCTACTATTTTTATTTGTTTTCTTTTCCAATCTGTACTCTGCCAATGAGGTTATAGATTCCCCACTATCACACCCAAGGCCCTCACTGCTAGTCAACAGCCTCTGGTGTTTGGGGAAATGCACTTGAGGCCATGTAAACAACCAGATACGGGGCCCCTTTGGGTGGATTTCAGAACAGGGAAATTACAATGTGGTATCAGAGGATGTTATTTTATCTTGACTTACTGTTTGGATCCTTTATCCAGGGATATGATAGATTTGGTACTTGGTATTACACTGTGCTCGGGAGTGGGTAACCCGTGTATAGTGAAAATCCATACTACCTCGTTAATTGCAGTTTACTGGTTTTGAGATTTTATGGTTGATATGATTTCACCTAGAGTGATTCACATGCTTTGTGTTGTTTTTTTCTTGACTATTTCAATTCCATTTCTGTCTCAACCCGATGAGATGAGGGTATGCCATCACATGCATCATATAGGCACTTGTAGAAATCACATTCCATGCACTCTTTCCATGCCATCTAGGGTGCATTAGAGATTTCATGATGCTGTGATAGACTTCGTGTAGATTATGCATCCTATTGTGAATGATGCTTGATTGAATCTCTTATTCCTTGTTATAGGATTAATTGTATTCTACCTTACATAAAAGAACGCCATGTTTATATTCGCAGGATGTATGGGCCCTCGCGAATCAGAATTTGGAACCTCCTTGCCTTGTTTTCTGTGTTTTCTAGGCTTCTGTGCAGTTTCTGAGCTACTGCCCAAAAAAACCCACAATACACGGTGTGCATATTTTTACTACATGCTGTGTAGTTTTTAGACCGTGTCACCAACCGTATGGGGATGGACTAGCTGTTGTACAAAGAACATTAGGAACATGCCGTGTACGGTACGTACACGCCGTGTAGTTTGGTGTCGTGTTCCCAGCCGTGTCACTAACAACACAGGTCAGAGAAGATCGAGTAGAAAATGTTGTGTCATAAAGGAACATGTCTTGTAGTCCTGTCCCAGTACCCGGCCGTGTCACGAACAACATGGGTCAGCCTTACCTTCTCTCAGACATTCCGTGTTGTTTTTAGAACACACAGTGTAGTCTTGTTCAGGTACGCAGTCAGGTCATGAACAACATGGGACGGTGTCACCTTCACTTATTAATACTGTGTTTGTTTGGAACACGTCGTTTATGTTTCAGCCGTGTAGAAGGTCGTTTACTTAACAACAAGGGCCTCAGAAGCCTTGTCTAGTACACATCGTCTTTTTTCAGAACACGTCGTGTAGTCTCAGGTTATGCCGGACCGTGTGTGCTAACCATGTAAAGTGACTCGGGAAGGGGAAAAGTTTTCAAGTACACACCGTGTGTGGGGTCAACACGCAATGTAGTTTGAGGTATTACAGGACCTCTAGGGCAGGGGTACATGTTCATTTCAGTGGCTTAAGAAGACACGCTGTGTAGTTTTTATACACGCCGTGTAGTCATGTTTTGTAAAAATGTGTGTTATCCTTCGCCTATTCCTATTTTGTACTCTTTTGTTCTTTGTCTTGTTATTTCTGATCTAAGGTAGGCTTTTAAAATTTTAGAGCTATGCCTCCGAGACATCCTCCGGTTGTACGTCAGATTTCAGGAAGTGATCAGACGCCAGATATGGCTGACCATGGACTTTCTCTCGATCCTCCAGTTGGGCCAGCCTTGGCACCAGCTGTCTTACCAGTTGCAGGCGCTAATGCGCAGTTCAGGGAAGGATTTATGAAGATGATACAGACCTTTCAGAGAGCACTTCCTCTTGCCGCGACAATGGAATACTTGACGTGGATTTTCCAGTAGTAGCATCCTCCAACATTCTCAGGGGTAGGGGGACCTCAGGCTGCAGAGTCAAGGATGGAATCCATGTTGACCATATTTGAGCATCTAGAGACACCTCTAGGAAGGCGGTTCAAGATCGCTACCTATATGCTACGAGACTCCGGGAAGAGGTGGTGGTATGTGTTCTCATAGGTGGGTCATCAGTAGGTTATGGCTTGGGAGGAGTTTCAGCGTGTCTTTTATGACTACTTCATCCTGGAGACCCTGAGGGCCGACCGAGCCCGGGAGTTCATGATCATAGAGACGGTTACTCTTTCTGTTATGGAGTACTCCTCTCATTTCACCGAGCTGCAACATTTCACACACCATCGCGGTGAGGATGGATGTTTATAGCGAGGATGTTTGAGGATGGTCTCAGGAGGGATATTTGCTCGTATGTGAATCTATTCCAGTTGACTTCCATCACTTTAATCATCCTCCAGGCACTGATTGCTGAGCGCAATCTGAGAGACTCCAAAGATACGGGCCAGGGATGTTCTGCTTCTAGATCTAGTTTTCCTCCAGATGAAATCAAGAAGCGCCGTAGCGAGTCTACGCAGGGCGATCCAAGGAAGCAAGATGTGTCATTGTACAGCCAGGTGATATGCTACCAGTGTGTCCGGTCAGAGAAAACGAGGCCATATTGCCAGAGAGACCCCATAGAGTGCCGATCTTGTGGCAAGAAGGGTCACCTTCAGCGTTTCATCCAGGTGTTCTCACCAGCAGCTGGTGACGAGAGATCTTCTATGACTCCTCGTTCAAGAGAATCACCACTGGTGTCTCACCAGTCGGGGAACTGGAGTTTTTTCGGTCGTTCGGGACGAGGAGGATGCTGAGGCCGTGGTGGTCAGCCACCAGTCTTTCTGAGTCAGCAGGGTGGATTATCTCAGAGCGGTCATCCAGGGTCGTAGGGCCGCGGTGTAATCCAGTCTTTCACTATGTAACAGACCCATCATGAGCATGATCCCGGACCTTCTACTGTTCGAGGTATGATTTTAGCTGCCTCTGTTTTATAATTAGCTCATTTCGGTACTAGTGATAGGCATAGATTTATCTTTGTGTCTATCATGGAGAGCCTTGGGCTCTGTATCTTTTCTTCTGCACACTCGTTGACACTAGACACATCTTTTTGGACAAGTACATCAAGTGTACATTATTGTAGGGAGTTACCTCTCATGTTTTCCGGGTATCGTTTCTTTTGGGATCTCTAGGTCCTAGAGATGACAAGCTAAGAAATCATTCTTGGGATGGACTGGTTGGTTCCCTTCCAGGAAGTAGTCGACTATTATTACCGCAGGGTGAGTTTCATCACACTAGATGGTGAATACTTTCTTCATAGAGGTGAATGGGATGTCTGAGTGAGTTGTACAGGACTCGAGCATCATGGGCTGGGAAGGGTGATGGCCCAGATTTCTAGTATTTATCTATATGATCAGGGGACTTCGTAGTTGGAATTTCCTCCAGTGGTGGATCATTTCAGGGACGTCTTTCTAGAGGACATTTGTGGTTTGCATTCGGAGCGTGAGGTAGACTTTTCTATTGATCTCATTCCAGGAGCAGCACCAGTGTCCATTCCTCCTTATACGTAGGCAACAAGTGAGTTGCAGGAGCTCAAGAAGTAGTTGGAGGAGTTGCAGGAAAAGGGTTTCATCCAACCTAGTACTTCCCCTTGGCTTTCACCTATCCTATTTGCGAAAATGCAGAAGGAACCCTTAGGCTCTGTGTGGATTATCGGAAGCTGAACCAGTTGACGGTCAAGAACCGATATCCCTTACCGAGGATCAATGAACTCTTTGATCAGCTTTGAGGAGCCTAGGTGTTCTCGAAGATAGACTGGAAGTCTGGTTATCATCAGTTGCACATTAGACCATCAGATATATCTCTGAAGGCCTTCAAGAGAAGGTATGGTCTATATGAGTATACAGTCATGTCGTTCGGTCTCATGAATGCGCCAGAAGTTTTCATGTAACTGATTAACTGAGTGTTCCATCCTTACTTGGACTCCTTCGTTGTGGTCTTCATGGACAACATCATTGTATACTATCACACATGGAACAACCATGCAACCCATCTTGAGATCGTTCTGAGTACACTGAGAGAGCATCAGATTTTTTCTAAACTCTCGAAGTGACACATTTGGATGGATCATATTCACTTCATGGGTCACATCATATCAGAGGCAGGTGTATCTATAGACCCATAGAATGTGAGAGATGATGTTTCCTGGGAGAAGCCGAAGAACGTTTTTGAGGTGCAGAGAATCTCAGGGCGTTCTGGATAATATAAACATATTATTTAGGAATTTTCACGCGTAGCAACACAATGACAGGTCTGACCAAGAAAGGGGTGAAGTTATTATGGTCAGTTTCTTGCGAAATAGCTTTTCAGGAGCTGAAGTATATGGTGAAGTCCACACCAATAATAGTCCATCCAAATCCAGGAAAAAGATAGACTATTAATTGTGATGATTCATGTATTGTACTAGGCGTTGTGCTTATGCAGAGAGATGGAGTCGTAGTGTACGAGTCTCGGTAGTTGAGGCCACATGAGAGGAACTACCTGACGCATGATCTGGAGTTGGCATTTGTTGTTCATGCCTTATTCTATTAGAGACATTACATTCTGGGAGATCACTTTGTGCTTTTCAAAGACAAAAAGAGTGTCATGTACATCTTCACTCAGCGTGACCTGAATCTAAGACAACGCAGGTGGGTCGAGTATCTTCAGTCCTTCGATTTCGAGCTTGCCTATACGCTGTGAAAGAGAAAACCATTGTCAGATGCATTGAGAAGAAGAAAATAGTTTCAAGCAGTTCAGGAGGCCAACAGTGAGTGGAAGCTTCTGGATATGTTCTCTGAGATTCATCTGGAGGTGCACGACAGACATGAATAGAATTTTCTATCATCTATAGCTGTTACCTCTACATTACTTGATCGGGTATAGATGAGGCATCTATTAGACTCAGAAGGCATAGTCTTGCGGGATAGTGTATAAGGAGAGTTCCCTCTTCCTGGATGGACAGTGGGTGAGGATGATATCTTGTGTTTCCAGGGACGTGTATGGGTGCCAGCAGACCTATACATGAGGAGCTGATGCGGGATTTTCATTCCTCAGTTTGGGCAGTTCATCCCGGCGTCACCATGATGTATCAAGATCTACACCACCAGTATTGGTGGTTAGGTATGAAGAAATATTTTGTTAGTTTTTTTGTGGGATGTTCTACTTGTCAGTAGGTGAAGGCATAGCATCACCGACCATTAGGGGTTTTATAGAAGTTACCCATTCCCGAGTAGAAGGGGAATGATGTCATGATGGACTTCATGACCGGGATGCCGAGGTCACCTTGGGGTAACGATACTGTTTGGGTTGTCGTCAACAGACTCACGATGGTCGCACACTTCTTTCCGATCAAGGAGACCTTCAGTGTTGATTATCTGGGACGGTTGTACATCCTAGAGATTGTACGTCTACATGGAGTTCCACACTCCATTTTTTTAGATAGGGATGCACGCATTACTTCTCGTTTCTAGCAGGGACTTCAGAAGGATTTGGGTACATAAGTACTTTTGAGTATAGCATACCATCCCCAGACTGATGGCCAGTCCAAGCGCATGATCTAGGTGCTTGAGGATATTCTTCGATCATGCATTGTAGACATTGGTGGTTCTTGGGAGAATCATATACCTCTTGTGATGTTCTCCTACAATAACAGCTTTCAATAGAACATTCATATGGAACCATATGAGGCTCTGTATGGTAGGCCATTCCGATCACCCTTATGCTAGCTGGAGACAGGAGAGGCAGCATTGTTGTGGCCTCATCTTGTTCAGGTTACCCCTGAGCAGATAGAGTTGATTCATAAGAGGATGGATACAGCACAGTCTCGACATAAGTCTTATAATGATCAGCGAAGATGACCTTTGGAGTTTGAGGTTGGAGATCGGGTTTTCTGGTGTGTCGCACCGAGGTTGGGACACCAGAGGATTCAAAGATAGTGTAAGCTTTCACCAAGGTACGTCGGGCCGTTTGAGGTTTTGGAGAGATTTGGGCCAGTCGCCTATCGGTTGTAGATTCCCCAGAGTTACTGGTCCATGTAGTACGTCTTCCATGTATCTCAGCTCCGATGTTACTTTTCAGACTCGTCTCATGTCTTTCAGCATGAGGAAGTTGAGCTCGAATCGGATGCATCGTTTGAGGATAATCCTATCCAGATTGTCGATCATAGTACAAAGGTTCTCTGAGGATGGTCTGTTTCTCTGGTATGGGTGCTATGGAAGCACGGGCGAGGACAAGATGAGACTTGGAAGAGGGAGGCTGAGGTCCTATCGTAGTGGCCGGAGCTATTCAGTGTTTCTTCTTCTACGCCTCTCTAAGGAAATTTGGGGATGAATTTATTTAAGAGGGATGTTTGTAAGAAACCAGATATTCATTTCGTGTATGTCCTTCCTTTTTATGGTGTTTTTGAGAAAAATAATATTTCCAGAAATTTTTTAAGTACACACCGTATACTTTCTGAGTATACGATGTGTACTATTTTCCTTCTCGAATCCGTGTATTGGTCGTGTCCTGGCCACACAGACAGTGTGTAGGGGTGACGTGGAAGACGATTTTTGTGGAGTAAGGAAAGACCTAGTACATTTCATGTACACTAAAATTACATGCTAGGTACTTTTTATTTTTTCATTAAACGGACCAGGGTGGTGCCTAATCGAGGAAAATGTCTTCTTCTTCAGCTTCTTAATCCAAGAGCTCCGAGGATCCGTGAATATTCGACGAGGCCCTTCCTCTCCATACGTTCCTTGATTCGAGCATCATTGATTGTGTTGGAATCCCAGTAGTGAGTTCTCCCTTATTCATGATCCTTGTTTTTCAATTCCTTCTCTTTCCCAAGTTATCATGGTCTATGTGTTTCAGACGTTTTCTCAGATCTACGACGTTCCAGGGAGAATCGGTCGATGTGGTTCAAATTTATCAATCTCCTAGCATCCAGATAGATGGTTTGTGCTTTTCCGTAGGAAGTCTATGGATATTTTGTTCAAATTCCAAAAATTCCCTTGAATGGGGAATTGTGGGTTTCCTGTTTTTTCCTTGTCGTTTTTCTGCTTTGATTGATTTCTTGAGTAGAGGTCATTGTTTGTAAATTTGGATAATTTATACTGTGTTCTTGTGATGAAACTTGCATGTTTTTCTTTTTAGTCATTCTTCCAGTTTTCATGCCTTGTTGTAGGATAGTGGGGCTGTTAAACTGATATGTTGTTGTTCCTTATAATGATAGACAAGTAGTTATTGAGGATTACTTGGGTGATACGCGTGAACTGAGCATGTTTATTTCACACAGGACTATGAGGACCTTGTGTGGTAGACCATAGGGATAATGGACGTAAGGGATTCTCCAGAGTGTCTTTTAAAATAATGCGATACCACGGGGGGAATTAACGATTAGTGCTTCTTAAGAGAGTCTGTGGTTCCTCGATGTGGGCAAAAGGGAGAATGAGATGTTGAGTGCTTCCCCAGAGAGCCTTTAGTATGATATGATACTATAGGTGGAATTTATGATGAGTTCTTCTTCAAAAAGTCTACTCTTAGCTGAACCAGAGGGGTGACTGAGTGTGCCTCATAGAGTGTTGCTAGTACTTGTAGGTTGAACCATAGGGGTAAGGGTGTGAGAGTTACCCAGAGGGATAACTTTTTTATACTTGTTGTTGTCTATTCACTTGTTTAATTTATATACTAGAATTGTGGATTGTAGATGTTGTGTGATTTTCTGTTTACTGCTTCCTTCACTTTTACTTCCCTTGCATTCATTGACTGTTAGGCACAGATCATGGGGTGATTGCCTCCAGGGATTGTATCTCACACCTTGTTTGGGACAAGCTTTTGTGAACAAGAATATTATATTGTTTCAGGTATAGATAAGGGAAAGTGACCTCCTACTTCATTTTCATGATTTCTGTGGAGCTGGAGAGCATGGGACCAAGCCAAGGATTGCGATGTTGAGGAGTCTCTAATCTGTTTTTCTTTTGTACCTTGTCTTAGGAATGTATTAAGAATTGTTACTTGTTTGGATATTTTCCTAGACATATATGTATCATGCATCATTTGCATATATTCCTTCTCCAGTTGATTATTTCTTTGTATTATGATGTTTATCATTTACTAGTGTATGTATGTCTATAGCTTCTGCTATTGTTGTTATTTGTTATCTTTTCCACGGTGTACTCTTCCAATGAGGGCATAGTTTCCCCAATATAAAACCTAAGGCCCTCACTGCTAGTTGAAAGCCTCTGGCGTTTGGGGAAATGTGCTTGAGGCCATGTAACCAACTGGGTATGGGGCGCCATTGGGTAGATTCTGGAATCAGGATGTTACAGTTCTGTTGGTCAGTTATTGGTGAAAGATCCTTGGTAGGACCAAGTTTGGTTCAAGACATGAAAACTAAGAATTAGTTTATTTACTAGAAGATGTTAAGATCATAGATCCAATATATTGTTTATACTAATCATCATATTAAACTTATAGAGTCTATAATCATTAAATAGGTGTTCTTGAAAGTTTCAGCCTAGTTGGGTCATCAATGTTTTGGGTGATAAGGAAAGCTTGAACCCCATTTTTAGGGACCTTTCTAGGTTGTTTATCAATTGGGGAAAATTTATTACAATTTATAACTACCATCTTAGATGACATCGATACATATATTATCCCATGTATTGCAGCTAAGAATGTATCTATGTGGTCTATCTCATGTTTTGAGCTGGATTGATCTTGATATTCAACTTGGTTAATCAATGATTGATCGACCATTTAGAATTTTTTAATTTGAGACCAAGGTACTTCGTGGGTTGACTATACCTTTTTTTCTTGTGCTATGACATTATGGTTATGATATTCACAAGAAGTTGGAATGTTGGGCATTGATGAGAGTTCAGTGGCCTCATCATTTGAGAATAGAAGATTTTTATGATATATTTTTCTTATGGTAGGGAGGTTGTAACATCACATTACTATTATGATAGGTACTTCATAAACCTTGTCACATGTTTTTCCTTTTATTAATAGAGTAATGATGAGTTTGTGTAGAGAATATTCTTTAAATGATGAATTCATAGTTTGGTTTTCCTCTCTATTAATTTTGCGTTTTTAACTATAGGATTCCATGGAATTAAACATCATGAACTTGGGTTACAGAACGTGTAATTTGTCATAGGTACTAGCTGTGAAAGAGGAATTCACGCTGTAAAGGGATTCATGTAGTGAACCTTGTTTACACATTGGGAAAAAGTGACAAATCAATCATTTGACTCAAAATTCTACCATTAATGTATGGTGAGATGTTTTACTCCCACATATATGTTACTTAATGATTTCATAGTGTGTAATGCATTAAAAATCATGTAATACCCTGATAACTTCCTATAGAAGTAGCAGTGCACTCAAGAATTTTTTAAATAATATTATATGGTTTCCTCTCCCTTGACCCAAAGCCTTCCCCATGCATTATTGAAGTCTTCTAACCCTTCTGGATCGATTCATTTGGCGTTTTATTATCATTTCTTTGGCATGTGATATCTGAGTTGAGTTTTGAGAACTTCTATGCCTTTGATCATGTTGACATGTGCCATTGTGAGTGTTGGTTCTCAGAAAACGGTAGGTAGTTCCATCCCTATTAAGTAATTTGATTATTATTAAATCCTCTATTATTATACTTGTTACTATTAGAGTACTTCTATTATCCAAATCTGTGGTCCAAAAACTCTTCTGTTGGAAATGAGGATTTTTTATCCTTTGAGTGAATTAATCAACGAATCTAGTATGCTAAGGCTATAAAGAATTAATAAATATCAGAATGAGAATAGGTCACTATGGATAATGTATTATATTAGGGATGTGGCGATGGAATGGTTTTTATGATTTGTAGTTTTCTCTTTTGGCTTGTGATACATGTTTAATTTCCTTTTATTTTATTTTAATAAATGGTCAGATGGATATCCTCTGACTGAGCTTTTATGGGGATTATTATTAAATTTTGTAAATAATTTCATTTTTTAATTTAAATTAAATTCCTCAAATTTTATATTAATTGAATTTATTAAAACCTGATTATAGTGAATCGAGTGATTTGAACGGGATTTGGAATTTTAATATTGAATACCCACAATTGCATTGAATTGGGGTGAGTTTTATACAAATTGGTTTATTTAAATTATGGATATGATGGAAATGAATTAAATTAAATTGTTTAATTTATTTAATGAAATGAATTGTGAAAAGAATGGAATTGGATAAAAATTGATTTTGAACTTGTGAAAATGGATTAAAATGAATTGATAGAAAACCAATGGTTTTATCTCATGAAAAGGGAAGGTTTTTTTATTAAAAACAATTTTGGCTTTAAATAGAAAAATCACCATTTTGAAATGTAATAATGGTATTTTATTTTATTTTATGAAGACTTAAAATAAATTTCCCATCGTGTAAGAGCTCAAGCAAACCTTTTGTAGTTGGGGAGTTTTTTGGAGACACTATACGCTATTACAACATAACAAAACATAACAATAGTGTATCATATCCCCGATGGGTGGCTACCGAGTAACATTTTTCCAATGTTAGGAGGATGTGTGTTTTATGATTTCTAGGTAATCACTTAGAGAGTAAAAAGTCCTATAGTTAGAAAATAATTTCATACCTACATGGGAGATTACCATGTTCTTCTGTTGTTTATTTATATATGAGATATTAATTTTTTAAACTTTATAAAACTTATTTACACGGCTTTTCTGGATTTACATAAACTATTTTATGTATCAGTTTTATATAATCCATTATTTTAGAAATATTCCATCCCATTTTATGTAAATGAATGTTCATTAAAATTACTTTCCTTCATTTTAATAAATCATATCATGTTTTCTGTAAATTGTATTTTCAGTTTCTCCACCTTTTTATTTTAAAAATTGATATATTTTATTTTGATAATATATATTTATAATTTTTTAGGAAATATTTGTTGGTATCATATTAGGCCAAGGCTCACACCATACTTTTTCCTTCGGGTGACTGTTGACATTATTTTTCTAAGTTCAGAAATGGAAAGGGATATCATGGAGGTGGATCGAACTACATATCATGGGACTTGGTGAGTTGTGTACTTAAATTCCTTAAGTATATTTTCTTAGCTTTTGGAAATTAGGTTTTTTGTCTTTTAGGCTCTCCATGCTTTGTTGTATTCTAGTACTTTACTCCACATGGACCTTTTTTTGTAATGTCTATTGTCTTGTTTCTTTTTCTTATGGTACATTTTGTGGAAAATTATTTCCCATGATCATGTTGTACAATTACATGTGCAAATCGCTAACCCATGGGGATCTGGAATGAACTTCGAGCCATGTCATGGATGACTTAGTTATCGAGTTACTAGGTATCGGGGCTGGTTCATGCCCTAGAATGAGTGCAATTCTGAACACTAGTACACTATTCAGAAATATAGTAGAGAAATCATCTTGAAAGGAATCTTGATTAAGTTCCACTATAAAAGGAAATGTCGTTAATGTTATTTCTTAATGTACTAGAAGAATCTTATATTCCACCAAATCCAGAATCATCCAGATCTGATAGTGAATAATAATAACTCTCCCTTTTCCTTGATCTAATTCATCAATCAATACATGATCTAATCCCGTCAGAATGGTATATATTAAATATATTTGATGTCCATTTATAAGATCAATGTATTTATTCCACTTGAATATACCTAATATCACACTGAAACTATAAATATCATAAACTAGGTAATATTATAGATGAAAATAGCTTATAACCACCACATATAATAATACAAATTTTTGAGAATATTACATCCAATTTAAGAGAATAATGTAAGCATAAAAAATATAGAAATATAATTACTATAAATAAAATCTTGTAATATACATGTCTAGATATAATCTTATGGGAAGATGCTCTATCGAATAATGTATTCAAGGGTATAAATATAAAAATATAATACATTAAAATATCAAAATCCCTTCCCTAATATGATCTTAAATATGATCCACTACATATAATCCACCCAAATTAGATTCTAATATTTTAACCTATAATCTCTAGATAACATGATTCACACAAACAAGTAATGTATAATACTACAGCTGATACCCACTACCAACTCCATGTACCAACCCTCCCATACTTTCATAATTCCTTGCCTAATGTTCTCTTAGCCACTCCCTTGAGGCAGGTTTCTATCAGATATTATTACATCAACTTATAATGATGCTTTAAAACAAAAAATAGGAAATATCACTTTTTACCACACTAAGCATAGTCACATTATGTATAATAGATGAATGAATGATAAATTAAATATTTAGATACTGATAACAAAATGGAACACTACAACAAATGAAATGATTTATAAAAACATTTTCCTATAATGGCTTTATATCACTACCCTACCATATCAAATTAGCCTCCTTTTTTGTTGAGGGGTCGATATCCCATTTATTCATCTACAGAACCATATTGTGGGGGGATACTAAGAATTTTATTAAAACCAATTTATTTTTACTACCCAAAATATTCCCTATTTTAAGGTCATTGAGAATTTATTCTATGTATGTTGTTATGTTTAGGTTCATCACCTATCCCCTAACTTAGGATGTAAGTCAATATCAAAATTCTAGGTTTTTTTCACACCATTAATATCCAAAAATATTATACGAATGTTCAAATTCCATTAAATGAGATGAATAATTTGTTTCAAAAATCATTAAGAATGAAAATACCATTAAATACTAGGCCCTATTTGACATTAGAGAATCTGGGAAGAACACACAAATAAATATATTATTTATGGATTTTTAATGAATAAAATCATGACTTTCAGCCTAGATCCTCACAATAAAACAAATCCTAGAATTTCTATAAATCATTAATATATTCATGTTTACTAAACAATATCCAAGAGTCTCTACCAAAAGAATTTTCATTCAACATTCTCAATCTAGTACTACGAATTTATGGTATCCTCAGGTGCCCTATAATTTAGGGGGTTCAAGAACATTAATGATCCAGAAATATTAACACTAGTAGGCACACCACTATTGGATCTATCACCTAGTATTGATACATGATTAAAATCTATTAACATATGTTGTTCTATAACATGGATCACTATATAATTTTCTAGAGCATTCTAACATACTAACAAAGTTGGTCCGAAAACATATCTTTGATGTTATGTTATCTAAATAAACATATAGTACACATAGTAATACCGTGAACATATTATATAACAATAATAACTAAGAATATAATAAGAACACACTTATGAATCAATTCACACTAACTCTTCCAAATAGGTTACAACCAAATATAACATATAAACACATATATTAAATGATACCACATCCCAAGTCTCCAGTTAGTGCACATTACTTATAGTCATATACAAAATATGTTACAATTTGTGCAGTATTATGTAATTAAATGTTAGAAATAATAAATATAAAAGTAATATAATATAAATTATATCTACTGATTAATTAATTTTACCTATATATATAAAAATTAACATTTGAATGATAATTTAATCTATGTTCCCACCATTAATGAATGAACTCACATAAATACATTATATTATTAATGCACAATTATACTCAAGATCAATATTGAATTATAGTACCATAATTAATTATTGAATTCATACTTTGTTGTATAATTGAGTGTTCCATTAGAAATGAGATGGAAAAGATCATGAAGATGTCCCCAAACCATATCCCAAATATCCTATATCCTTTCAATAATCTCTTAAAACTTCCCTATATAAAATATAGAAAAATATTTTTCATGATAAGAAAAACCAGAATGAGGAATAATTTCATCTATCCCCAATGGTATCATATAATTCCTCTGCTTCTTCCCATCATAAAACAATTTATTCTCCTAGGTTAACTTATTAGAGTAATTAATGTCCCTATATACCAAAATATTTTCTCTCACATTTCACTATCCTTTATTAAACACACTCTGAAAATAATTTTGGTGGATTAATATATTTTCCATATGTGAACCCAAAAAAATATTAATTATAGAGATCTATGTATGAAGACTCTTGAAATCATAGGTTCTCATTGTTGAAATGGTTAGTAAGATTTATTCTTTTATTTTGGAAATTAATATGCGTGTTAAATTATTGAATTAATAGTTTCATTATATTGTTATATAATTATAGAATTTTTTCTATAGTATACTCTAAAATTGATATTTAGGCTCAGTGTTTGTCAATTTACTCAACATACTTTATCAACAATCCTATGAAAATACTAAATTAATATCATTAGATGTCCAAATTGGCAATCAAACCATGTTGCACTTTCTTTGGAAGAAATATATATATATTGACTTTCATAGTTATATATATATATATATATACATATATATATATATATAATTTCATTAAAAGCATTTATATCAAAATATCCGTTAAATAAAATATTAATTCCATTTCTTATTTTCATGAAAAATTTAAATTTTCAATTCATGTATTTTTAATAACCTATTTGAACAAAAAATCTTCATTGATTTACTTTAGTATTAATGATTTGTTATTTGGTGAAACATTAATTGGTTATTTTATAAGATGATAAAATCAGCCTATTCAATTTCAAAAAAAAGGATAAACTATATAAAATATCACTGTATTTACCAAACATGAAAAATGTTAGTAGGTTTTCACCTATAAATTTCATATTTCCATTCTTGAACATTTCGATAACAAGTGAAACAAATTCAGCACCCACATATTATTTTCCAATTCTTCATTTCAATTACATTTAATTTTTTTTAAATAAATTATAATTACATTAAGTAACGAAATAATATACAATATTTCTTCTAATACATTTCCTTTATTATTGTGACATTACAGGAGAACCAGGTGTGAATGCTTAAATTCATGTTTGGGTGTTTCTCTTTCTCTGGATTTTGATTATTCCTATTAGTTGCCCAGTAGGGAAGAATATACGTAAATGGGATCACATGAAAATGAAAACAAGAATGGGCTTAATGGGGAGTTGCTTTCTGGGATGAGTAGTGACATGGTCATGGGTTTGGTGTTTCTTGTGAATGAATAGTAACAAGGTTGTTTGTGCTTAAGTAGGTTTTGGAACTCCTATGATCGGATGATTTCTAGTTATATATATTATATAATTGTTTTTCTAATTTTTCTTATTCACACCACACCCAAGTTGAGCACCTAGTGCCGAACACCACCATTTTATGGGGGAAGTTGTTTTTCCAAACAGTCCTATGAGTGGCTGGTTGTTAGGTCTTATTCTGCTCCTTTTCTGGAATAACCCAAGACACATCGGGTAGGCTATGATGGCCTGAGGTCCATTATAGCCCAAGATTATTCGGTCATGGCAGTTGTGGGGGTTTCCCATGTGTGTACGGGCAGGTTTTTTCCAATGTGTCTTCGGGATGAGGCCCAGATGTCTTCAGTTGTGGAAGTAGTTGTTTTCGGCTAGCTGTTTGTGGGCGTGGTTACGCGTGGTTATAGTGGACCATGTGTTTTTGGGCGGTATGTGTGGTTATGGCCTAGGTGTGTGTGAGCGGTGTGTGGCAGTAGGACTACGGTGGCGATGGCAAGAGAGGTTCTATGTGTATGATGTATTCAATAATTAGTAGGTAAGTGGCACGGGGTACCCAAAAATTAGTGTGTTATTACTGTTATATTTCTTGACTTTCTTTATTTGTGGAGCATGCTTTGGTGGGGCTTGGGTGGGCAATTTTCTTCGCTTGGTGTTTCGGTTATCTCTTTTCGCACGGGGTATTAGAATTCCTCCCCACTTGTGCAGGAGAGCTTTTGTTATTCCCTACTGATTATACTTGTATGCTCACCCTACGTATATAAAACTATTTTTAGGTTTCTAGGAGAAATTCAAAGAACGTGCAGGTTCGTACTAGTTTAGACATTGGGACAATTTTTTTTGCTATTTTTCGTTCGTTTTCTTCTTCTTTTTGGGGTTTTTAATTAATTTTGTATTATTTACTTTTGGAACAAGCATATGATAATGGTCTGTTTTGTCTTTACGTGTACTTCCACATTTGGTGGGGTTGGGATTTACAATCTTATCTCTTGATCCTGTTAAATAAAAAGGGTAATGCCTTCCATCTTTTGTGTGATTCTATAACGTTGGTGCACGTCTCCACTCTAGGACCTATTGAAGGTGGGTCTCGGGTGTCATTATCTCTCCTCCATCATGAATAAGGAAGGGTCTGGAAACCTACTATCCCTTCTCTCATCTTGGTGAAGGAGGGTCATGACAGAATGGTATTAGAGGAGGAGGTTGTGGGATAGGATGGAGTTCCGAGTTAGGCACAATGAGGATTGCATCGGATGGAAGGGAAATAGTGTTGGACAATCTTGGTGTGTGAAATAGGCCAGGGAAGACCAGCTAGAACACGGGATTTTAGCCCCCTGGTGATCTGATGTAAGGACTCTAGGACTACCGAACGTCCAATTGAGGCAACACTGATTGCAGGTTAGAGATCATAAGAAGTGTACATGCAGCATAATGAATTGTTTTCATGTGTTTCGTGGGTATTTTGGGGATTTAAAATGAATAATAAGTCTACGAAAATTTAAGAACAATATTCTACACTTTTTGGGCTTAGATATTCCTTGTTTACCTTGAATCTATGGCACCTGGGAGATGACCATGAGTAGTTTGGTCGATCAATGCCCAGGAGGTTGACATGGTCGATCAACAGAGGACTGACCAAGAGGAGGAGGTCGAACAGTGGCATGAAAACGCTTCTTGCCTTTCCGCGACAGACACTTGGGAAGTACGAGGGAAGCACCACGGGCATGGAGACAGAAAGCAGGATAGAGGAGCTGATGATAGATTTTAGCTTGATCCATACACCGATGGAGTATTGGGTTTCTCTGGCTATATTCCATAGGTGGGGAGCAGCGCGTCAGGGGTGGATGCTCTACCTTGGGGATAAGAGGGAGACTGAGGTCACATGGACTCTCTTCGAGAAGGAGTTCTGGGCAGAATTCCTCTATTCCATGATGAAGGGTGAGAAGAGGTAATATAAAATCTACCACTAGAAGGGGAGTATGTTAGTGAGGGATTTGGGGATCAAGTTCAAGGATCTCATTCGCTTCACTCCAGACCTTTTTCCAGATGAGGAGCCTTAGGAGAGACATTTGGAGGAGGCACTTCGACCATCTCTTTAGAATGTTGTTACTCTCTTAACCTTACCAATATACCTGGAGTTCCATAGGAAAGCTGAAGTGGTGGAGAGGATGCATATGCTGGGAGCTGTATCACGAGAGGAAATACAGTTGGGCTCGTCAAAGGGGAAGGTAATCTGTAGGAGGCCTCTGGAATCAGGTCCCTCTAGGATTCGACCAGAAGGGAGTAGGACCATGCAGTTCCAGTTCTGCTCTCCAGGTCCTCTCCCTTTACTTTTGGTCCCAGGACTGAGATGCTTCATCTGTGGCATTCATGGGCACCTTCGGAATCAGTTCTTGGACCGAGTATAGTAAAATGGGGGTGGGCAAGTGTGGATCCCACCCCATCCGCAACAATTAACTACCAAGCCCTTTCATCAACAGTAGTAGGGACAGTGATCTCCCGCTCCTCCAAGGGAAGTCCTCGCAGGAGGAGGCCGACCTCAGAGAACTCTTCAAGGACCTTGACCAGGGCACGGTCGAATATGCGGCCTACAGCCAAGGGGCAGGGGAGCTGGGTGTGGGAAGATACATGCCTCGGAGGCAGTAGTTCCAGTAGGGCCGAAAGTCATTCGAGGTACGATCATCTTGTTTAGTATTATTGCCTATTCCTTGTTCGATACAGGATCTTCACACTACTTTTGTGTGCCCAGTCTAGCTCATGATCTGGGTATAGATGATGAGAGCCATCCAGTGCCCCTAGTTTTGATTAAACTAGTTGGAGGTCAGACCTACTTGTTTTATGTTTGTCTATGGTGTAGACTGATGATAGGGCCACATCAGTCAATCAAGGATCTTCTACTATTGCAGATAAATCCATATGGTGTCATCATATGCATTGACCCGATGTTATCTGTATGTTCCGTTTTTGACTACTTCTGAGGAAGGATCGTGTATTCAGATTTGGGTGGCCGACGTGTGACTTTCATCGGCGAGCGGGGTTACCAGGAAGGTAACTGTAGAGTGGAGCCCTCCCATTCCTTGTTAGCTGAACTGTCAGTGGAGTCAGTGGATACAGAAATGGTGGAAGTCCTAGGGATCGTCGGTGATTTTATGTAAGTCTTCCCTAAAGACGTGGAGACTCTACACTCTCGATGTGATGTTGAGTTCGGGATAGACTTTCAACCTGGTGCCCGTCCGATTTCGATGGATCCCTACCAGATGGCACCTTCTAAGTTGCTGGAGTTGCTGATTCAGATTTTCGATCTGATGAAGAAGGGTTTTGTTCGACCATGTTTTTCACCATGGGCTACTCCATTATTTTTTTGAATGAAGGCAGATGGTGGATTGAGGCTGTGCATAGACAACAAGAGACTGAATCAGGTGACGGTCAAGAATTTCTACCCACTTATGTGGATAGACGATCTCTTTGACCATCTGTGGGGAGCATGTTGTTTCTCTAAGATCGATCTATGATCTGGATATCACCAGTTGAGGGTGAAGGATGGAGACATCTCAATTACTACCTTCAGATGTAGTTATGGACCATTTGATTTTGTATTAAAGTCATTCGGTGTTACTAATGCACCATCTGTGTTCATGGCACACTTTAACTTCGTCATCCGAGAATACCATGATAGGTTCGTAGTTGTGTTTATTGACGACATCCTGATCTGCTCTAGATTAGAGGAGGATAATGATGATCACCTGAGAATGGTTTTGGAGGTCATCTGACAAGACCAAGTCTATGGGAAGTTGTCAAAGTGCATGTTATGGATGCGAGAAAAGAACTTATTTGGGCACATGGTGTCCGATCAGTGAATATCGGTGGACCCATCGAATGTTGAGCCAGTAGTTTCTTGGGAAGAACCCAAGAACGTGGTAGAGGTTCGTAATTTCCTTGGACTGGAAGGTTACTATAGGAGGATTGTACCCAATTTTTCATGAGTTGCAGTACCTTTGATAGCTTTGACCAAGATGGACCAGGATTTCGTATGAGATTGGAGGTACGAGGCATCATTTAGATATCTGAAATGGATGTTGTTAAGTTACCCAATGCAAAGATTTCTAGAAGAAGGGGTGGCGTATGAGGTGTTTTTCGATGCTTCAGGAAAATGCCTCATGTGTGTGTTGATGCAACGCCAAGGGGTGATCTCTTATGGGTCTAGACAGTTACATCCACATGAGCATAATTATTCCACCCACAATGTGGAGCTTCCAGTGGTCGTGTTCAAACTAATGATGTGGAAACATTTCCTCATCGGGGAGCGCTTCACGGTCTTCATGGATCACAAAAGATTGAAGTATATCTTCTCCTTATGGGACTTAAACTTACGGCATCGATGGTTGATGGAGTTCTTCAAGACTATGACTTCAATATTTACTACAACACAAGAAAAGAGAATGTGGTGGCTGATTCCTTGAGCAGGAAGTCGCAAAAGGATGTGGTTTGAGAGTCGACAGATTCTTGGAAGGCGATGGATGAGTTGGATGCCCTGCACTTGGATGTAATGGAGGATGGTGGTAGAGGTTGTCTGTTTCAGATGACAGTGCAATCATCTCTCCTACGGATGGTGGAGGAGTCTTAGTGGGGAGACATAGAGAGTTAAGTCATGCATGACGAGGTTAACCATGGAGATGCTCCGGAAGAGTGGAAGGAGGATGGTCAGAAGCAAATGCTTTTCGGGGGTATTATGTTTGTTCCGGATAATATTCACGAGATATTTCTTGGTGAGTTCAACAACTCAACCTTGGAAATAAACCCGAGAGCTTCTAAAATGTACCGGGGATTGTGAGGTCAGTTCTGGTGGCCCGGGGTGAAGCGGGTGGTGCCAGAGTTCGTAGCAAAGTGCCTCATGTGTCAGCAAGTGAAGTATGAACACTACATCCTAGGGGGTCTGTTACAACCATTAGATGTCATTGAATAGAAGTGGGATGAAATCTCGATGGATATCATCACATGACTACCCAGAGTTCATGAGGGTTGTGATGCTATCATGGTAGTGGTAGACTGGCTGACGAAATCAGCCCACTTCCTGGAAATCAAGGAGTTAAGTATGGTGGATTCCATAGCACATAGGTATGTGGATGAGGTTTTGAATTTACATGAAGTCCTGATATTCATAGTATCGGATAGGGATGTACGGTTTACCTCATGAGTCTGGAGATGATTGTAGCATGCTTTTGGCACCAAGCGACGTCTTAGCACTACTTTCCACCCCCAGACAGATGGGCAGATAGAGCACACCATCCATACATTGGAGGATATGCTACAAACATGTATTCTGGACTCTGGGAGATTGTGGGAAAGACACTTTCTTCTGGTGGTGTTTTCCTACAACAATAGATATCACTCTACCATTGCCACGGCTTCGTTCGATGCTTTGTATGGGAGGCCGTCTCACTCACTTGTGTGTTGGACATAGGTCGAGGGGTAGGTGTTCTTGGCCCGGAGGTGGTTCAAAGCACGACAGATGAATGTTCAGCTGATATGGGAGAGGATAAAGGCAGCCCAAGACCAGAAATAGTCATATGCCGATAATAGGAGGAGACCCTTGGAGTTCGAGGCTGGGGACCATGTGTTCTTAAAGGTCTCCCTTCGGCGTGGGAAATAGAGTTTTGGCAGGGGGAGTAATATTTCTACTAGGTTCGACAGACCATTTTATGTGATGTGGAAGGTCGGTGAAGTGTCTTATCAGGTAGCACTACAACTTCCACTACTAAGACTACACGATGTCTTCCAGGTGTCTCAACTCTGATGATATCTACATGAATATTCACACGTCCTCGACTGGGGAAAGCTGGAAATCGAGGACGACATGACTTTTGTGGAACGACCAGTGTGGATTGAGGATCATGAGGAGATGGGGCTCTATGGATGGACCGTTCCTTTGGTTCGTGTGTTGTGGAGGCATGGCGGGAACAAGGAAAGTACCTGGGAATAGGAGACACCAATGCACACCCAGTACCCAGAGCTATTTTGAGTTTCATTCTGTTTTGATTGTTGTTGTTTGTGATGGAACACATTTACTTGTTAATTATGGAACATGCAGTTTTCCTTATTCTGTGGTTGTGTGTGAAGTGTTATGACTATGGGGATGGGAGGAACCAATCCCTAATTAGGACCCATTAAGGTGGATGTAATTAAACCCATGCGAGTGAGTCAGTTCCACCCAAAGTGGATAGTATCTTGACATGGAAGAAGAAACTCAAAAACCCATATTACTGGATAGTTTTACCCTCACATATTGCTTGGTTAATTGAGGGAGAGGTGTTCCAAGAGTTTGATGAGGTTCACTCTTGATAGGTAACATTAGAGGTGGTTATTCGGAACCACTCTTTTCTTCGGGTCTAGTTTTGATTCTCGAGGGAGAGAATAGTTTGAGAGGTATCTAATGTAATGGCCCAGACCCACCTGATTCATTACAGTGTCAAAACACAGATCCAATGTGAGGGTAGAACCATGACTGTGGCACAGTGACAGTGGCACCATGAGGTTGTCACTCTGACTGTGGCACCGTGAGGGTGGAACCCTGACGGTGGCACCGTGGGGGTGGCACAGTGATGGTGGCACCGTGGGGTGGCACTGTGACGGTGGAATAGGGTGGGTGGAACTATGGGGGTGGCACCATGACGGAGGCACCGTGGGGGTGGAACCATAACGATGGCACCGTAAAGAGGACTCTGTGATGGTGGAACTATGAGAGTGACACTGTGACGTTGGCACTATGAGCATGACACCGAGATGGTGGCACAATGAGGGTGGAACTGTGACGGTGGCACCCTGTCCTCACCGAGCGGTCTTCATTCATTCCAAGTACTCAACTTTTATTCTCCCGCAACATATCATTTGATGTAAAAATGATGTAATTCCCCCTTTCGAAGACATTTAAAACCCATAAATATTTTCTAAAATCCCCCAAGATTCGGGCAACCCTTAGCTTACAAAAATGGGTGGTTTTTTCTCAGTGGCACACCCCTCCTCGTACCTTCCATATCCACCCTTTCTACACATTTCCTTATGGTTAAAGAATGTTTTTTAACGCATATCCATTATTGCCACCTCTTCGAGGAGAATTGTTAAATGAAAATTAATTACATCGTGTATAACCACCCAACCATGTAGTGAAACCAAAATCTGAATTTATAGCCATTCAAACTTCCATATCCTGTAACAACAGGATCTCATCATTATATCACGATAAAAATTATTTCTTCTTATTTTATGATATTATCCTATTCTTATTTGTGTGTTTGGAGTTCCCCTTCCTGAGGCAAGTGGTGTTCCTGTACTGAAGCCTTTCTTCTCACCGTTGGAGTCCTCGATGTTCCTCCCCTGCAAGTCACACATCCCTAGTTCTTAGCGTGTGGAGAAGAACATCGATCCTTGATCAAACAGGTAGGTATATTCCTTCATCTCTCCTCCAACATGAAGAAGGAAGGGTCTGGAAAGCTGTTTTCCCTTCGTTCATCTTGGTGAAGTTGGGTCGTGACAATTTATTTGTTAAGATCAATGATAGTATGCTTTTAAAAATTATGATATATTCATCTTGTATTCTTTATAATTTATACAGCATTATTTTCATCATGATATCCATTAATTGTTAAAAAAATACTCATTAATTTATTTTCAAAAACCTAATACATATATAAACATGGTAAATATTAATGGAAAACAGAATCACAGGAAACAAGTTTCATTATATAAAAATTGATTTAATTATGGTTTTTATAATTTTATTACATACATAGAGGGACATAGAAATATATGAAATATTATTTTACCTAATATTATAGAATTTTAAATCATTATAGGATTAGTTTATTATGTTTACATATTCTTATTTTTTATGACGGGTTCTCATAGTAAATATTATAAATATTATCATTTAATAATTTTGTGTCCTTAGAAAATTAGTTGAAAGTAATGGATTAAATTTTTTATTTGAAATTTAAAACAAAATTTTTATTTATGATGTTATATCTATGATATTTTTCTAGAATATTTTGAACATAAACATATATAGAGATAATCCAACAACCATAAGTCATGAATTATCTATGCTTATAAGGATGATTGTTTTTTTCTGACTCTTTATATTATGATTACTGTAACAATATAAATTTTCATGGATACAAAATATGTGTGTATTTATTATCTTAATAAATATTCTAATCTCAATTATTGATACATCTAGACTATAGAAATTGGATAAAACTGTAAATTTATTATTCAACTGGTAATGGTTAAACTAGAGAATTATGATTAATTAAACACATATAGAACAATACATTTATATTTTTATCACAAAATAAAAAACTATAAACTATTTATCCGGCAAATTAATTGAAATTTAAATTTATTTTTTTGTTCTATTATGGTTTTGCAGGCTATCCAACCTCAGATTCATAAGAAGAGTATTTAAAATTATCATATAATATTTACTACTTGTTTTTAATTATTCATTTGCATGGATTAAAATAGAATCTTCCCACACCACTAATATTTTATAAGTCAATAATAACATATAATAATTTATAAAATGATCAAAATTATGTAGAGAAATATATTAACCTATCTAAAATATTAGTCATTATATAGTACAACAAATATTTTGTTAATAATCTAGATAATAGATGAATTATTACTAATATTAATATCATTATTGTAAAAATATATATTATATATTAATGACCAAATCATAAAAAACAAGTGAAGTAATATTCCAAAAATATCCAATATATAAATTTTATTATATGAATTAATATTAATAGTGTTATTCAAAAATGTCAAAGAATATTCAATTTTTCAAAAATAACTTCTGAAAGTTGGAATTAACTCTATCATAGTACTTGAAATCATTTGAGGGATTTCGATACTATGGTAACTAATGATCCTGGTGATAAAGATGAAATTAGATTTTGATTTATTTTGTTCTTTACCAAATATATCAACTTCTATTCTCTTAAAAATGTAAATCAATGTCGGACCATTTCACGAATTAGAAATACAAAATATTGTAGGTAATAAGTAATCAATTATTTGCATTTATGTTGATAAAATATCATGAAATTATTTGGAAAATATTAATAATTATTCATATAGATATTGTTATATCATTTTTATATAATTTTGTTAAATATATTGATGAATAGTTCTTGTTTATTTAAATTAAAATTAATGAGAATGAAAAATAAATCATGGAATGGAATTACTTAATATAAATTCTATATGAGAAATATTTTTATTGATAATAAAAGAGATAATATTGTATTAGAATTCATGGCCATTATATAAAAAAATATGGAAACAATTAATGAGTAATGAGATATCTTTATAATGTTGTATTTATATTCATTTGGGTATATATGGAGAATAAATTTGAAAAAAAATTTATATGTCTTATATTAAAGACTTTAATTTAAAGGGAAAACATATCATATTCATATTTTGTATATCGCGAAATAGTGGAATGTTACCATGTGATAAATAATGATTTATCAATGTATTTTATTTTCAAAGGGAGTAAATAAAATAGGGAAATAACCAGTCAACATGTTTAAAATAATTAGTGACTGATAATATCGAGAGAATTGAATTTCTAACATGTTATATTTTTTTGGTGATTAATATTTGGGATTACATTATTAGATGTGGTTTTATTATAGGATCATGGAATAAGTAAATATTGATAATATATCAAATAAAAAATATATAATCTAGAAATTACTATTGATTCATTTTCTACCATATATAATATTATTCTAATCAATTCCACATGTGTTAAGTGAATCAATCATAATAGAATAAAAAAAGAAAAAAAATAAGATTATGAAATTGATAATATATATTTTGAATTACCATGTAATATGATAAAATGAAAATATTATATTAATTTCAAGGTTAGATAATTTTTTAGATTTGTATCCAAAATATATTTTATTTCTTGCACACTTAATAATAAAATATTATTTTATTTGACACATAATGCTATAAAATTTTATTTCTAACACAAAATGGTAACATTATTGAAATGATAATATATTATGATGTTTTTTATTGATGTTAAGATGATTAATTGTTGTAATCATTGTTGTTATAACAATAGATAAAATTAATATAAATTTTTTCATGTGATATGTCTCATTTTAAAATTTAAGGCCTAATTACATATAATATGTGACTAAACATTAATATCATTCAGAAATTCTATTTCATTTATGTAATTAATTCATTTAATGGTAATATTTTAGAAAAATATATTCAAAAATATATTCATGAAATATATAGAGAAAAAAATAATCATATATAACATATGAATGAGAAAGATATAGAATTAATTTTTTTAATAAGAACTCATGATTACATTGATGTGTTTTTTGAATAATTTCATTGATATTTTCCTTTACTTGTGGGTCATTTTTTCATTGATATATCATATAAGACAGGCCTATATCTAATATAATATATAGATTGATATAATTTTCGAGATAATGAAGAATTAATAATAGTTCTATAATAAGGAAATTATAAGTCCTAATGGATTTCGATTGGAAAAGAAATATTATATTTAATAAGTTTGGATGTGTTTATATGGATTGTAAACAATTATTTACATGTAAATATGATTATCCTAAATAATATGTATCCTATATCTGGAATTTATTTCTTGTTTTATCAATATCATGGTTATCAATACATTTCAATTATCCTTATTTTTTATCATTATATTCGATGAAATTACCTGACATGTGTTCTATCAATAGGTAATTTTAATATACTAAATGTAAATTATGAGTTTAAATTAATTTTTTGGTGAGTAAGAAATACAAAATCATTTTTTATAGATCTAAGGAATTATTATTTAACATATTATCTTATTAAATTTGTATGGGTATTTTCTCATGAAATATTGATATAGTCTATGAGGTGTGGAATTTATATAATCTATTAAATCATTTTTAAGGTTTAGATAATAAAATGTGTGATATTTTAAATTTAGTAATTATTAATTTTAGCTTCATATGGTTTATTTTCAGGGCTACCTTGTCTTAGGGATATGATATATATACACTATAAAAGTAATATGAATTAATAAATATCTATTTTTATTGAATATAACAAATATAAATATTATTCATAAATTAACTATTATTTATGGTATTTTCAAGTAATTTTTATGTTTATACAATTCGTTAAACTATTTAGAGAATAAAGGGAAAAAATTCAAATGTAAATGGAATACAATGAATGTAACTTGAAATTGATGAATACATAATGAATGTATTTATTTTAACTATTCCAAGAGTGAATAAGGAAATATTTTGAATACTAATTCATTGAAGTATGTATATGAGAGTAATTTCATAAATATTTTTAATATTCCCTATTAGTAAGGAAGTTAATAGCAGGAACATATAATAATTTAATCAACCCCTTCACTATAGATGAATGCCAAAACATTTTCCTTCATGGTGATGATTTTTGTCAACTGAATTATATGACATATAAATATATAACACAAGATTGATATATATTAACATATAATGTGTTTAAGGTAATACAAAAGAGATTTATTGAACTAAGTAATGGAGTATGACTATACAATACACTAAAATCATTGTATATAAAAACATTTTGACCATGTATTATGCATGGAAGATCCTATAGATCAATCCTCAATGAGTATGATTACGGATCCATTAACCAAGGATTTAATTTTATTAAAAATTAAATTTTTTAAGATCAATAAAATAAATTCATTTTCAATGTAATTTACATATATTTATTAATATTCATGATATATAAAATTTAATAAGATGGTAATTTCCCACTTACGATTTTTTATTCCACACACCGGTGAATATTAATTGAATTGAACTATACATCGGTATTTTTTCCGTTTTAATGCCGTTTTTTGTATATTTGGTGCTTAAGATGATAATAGAACAACTAAATAAATATCATAAATCAAATAATTCAACAAACCGTTATAGAATCATGATATTAGTATATTTTAATGAATTCTGAAAGGAAAAATGATATTTAAATATGAGTAAAATAAATAATGGGTTACATTATTACAATAGGTATATACCGAAGGAAGCAAATTAATTTTTTTTATTCAATATATCTATATAACAATATTTATATGGATGATATGTTTTTATAATTTAGTACCAATGATGCAATGATTTATAAGTGCTGTTATACAATATGTTTTATTTTGTATTTTTAAATAGTGTCATCTTATATCATAGAATTAATGTATTATCATCTACTATATACATTAATTATTTTTTAAGGATGCTATGATATTTCATTTTTTTACAAAATATTTTTTTTATAGTTATGGTAATTTCACTAAAAAAATATATAAGACTTATACAATGAACTTGAGAGTACGAAACATTTTGGCATGAAATTTAATCCTCAAATTTGGGGATTGTCTTGAAATTCTATAAATACAATATATTTTTTTTTGTTTTTTTTAAACATTACATGATAAGAGGATGATTATCTAACTAAAATTTAATTAACATAAAATAGCACCATCCAACCTCAGATTCAAATGGAATATTAAAAATCAATTTATGGTAAAATATTTTATATTATAATCTATGAGGGTAATGTTTTGGATGATAGAAAACAGGTCATAAATTTATAAAATAGACAGATAAAAATATCTAATATATTAAAAACATATAAAAAATGAAATACAATAAATTAAATGATGATTTATATAATATAGAAAAATATTTTTATTTAGGATATCACATATAAATTGCAACATTTAAAAATATATGGTAATACTCTAATCATGAACATTATATGAATATTTCCTACAATAAATAAAAGTAATTAAATATAAAATTTCATTATGAATAAAATTAAATATAATGAAATTAAAATGAAATATAAATTATCCAATTGATATGGATGGTTTTAGATGTTTAAAGGGTGTTAATTTATATAGTGATATTTTATATATATAAGTCTCCATTTAACATACGAATATAAACATTATAATATCACCATTAATAATATATTTTGAATATTATGTGTAACATTAATGTGTCACATAAAATAAGAAATATTATATTGTAATAATAAAATTAATGAAAATAAAAAAGTTAATCAATAAATGATTTAATATTTATTGATATATATTTATATATTTATTTCTATATATTTGTTTTAATTAATATCGATTTTAAAAATTGTTGGCCATAAATGAATGAATTTAAACCAAAATAGAAGTTTATATTTATTAATTAAATTCCTCATATATATATATATTTTTAATGACTTATTACAGAATAAGAGTATTATAATTTAATAGTAAAATTTTAATTTTATAAAATAAATTGAATGAATTTATATTTTTGGTGAAATGAAAATTATAGTAAAAAATATACAAAACGTATTACAACAATATTTCATATCATAAATGATGTAATTATTAATAAATGTTAATGGATAATGAAAACAATATATGTTATTAAATATTATATATATAACTATTATAATATTTATTCTAAGTATATAAAATAATTTCAACAATTGAAAACAAATTTAATTATTTTTAGAATAATTGTTTTTCAATGAAATATTTTTTCATACAAAGTATCTAAAAAAGATTTCATTTTAATTATATAATTAATTTAAATTCCTTGTTTAATATAAAATTTAGATACATTAAAATTAATTTAATTTTAAATAATGTAATCACTTTATAGCTTGTGATATGTGCAAGACTCGGTTGAAATGAAAATACTCTGTTAAAATATAATTTAAACCTGCCAACTATAAAAACATTATTTAAATGGTGGGTAAAAATATTACCATATAATTTATTAAAATTTTATTTTTTAAATATGTTTTTAATAAAAATTAAATATCTATTTTTTTTAAAAAATATACAAATCAACAAAATGAAAAGAATTTTTTTTAAATAATATATTTTCTTAAAAGGGGTTTTGTTAAACGTTGCACACAAAATTGAAAATTAATTTTCACCTATATTTGAAAATTTATTTTTTAAAATAAAATTAATTATTAAAATAATAATATAAAAATTATATTAGGGTGGATTTTTGGGAATTTTTTAAATAAAATAATTTTGTATGAAAAGAGAAATGGATAATTATTTTTTAAAAACTAAAATTTCATTTAAATAATATATGAAGTGAAATTTTATTTTTAAATGGTTTTAAAATAAATTTAGTTAAATTATATTATAATCAAAATAATATACAACATTTTAATCAATTTTAAATTAAATTTTTATAGTAAAACATTCCTTAATTTTGAGAATTTTCACACTGAAAACCCTCTTTTTGATCACATATGCATGTACACTATTAAATTGTATTCTGCCACATCTGTGATTTTTATTCGGAAAAATGGATTCTACATTTGCAATAATTATAAAAAATATTATATAATAAGTTCAGTATAATTTTTTTACAGAAATTAATATTGAAAATAATAAAAAATGATTACCATAGTAAAATTAATCATAGGTTTATAAAGGGTTAAACATATATGATTAGGGTTAAAAATCACCTATCAATTTTTCCATTACCAATTTGATGTCTATCAACCAACCCTATAACATTGAAGGGTTGTTAGTTAACCATTCTTGAGGCCTTTAAAATGATAAAAAGATGAGTGTAATTGATTATTTCCAAAATTTTCATGCATGACCACTCCAATACTTATATATTACTGCATAATCTCCTCAACTATTCACATGGCCAATGCCATTTTTACACCAATTACTTCCCAAATAAATTCATTAATCCTATACTAACATACAAGGTCCCATCATTTTATCAGATATCCATCCTATAATTACTTTTGGTTCAATAAAAAATAACATTCACAAAGAGGAGGTAAGGTTAAAAAATGAGCGCTTTCTTATTATTTCTAAATCTACAACACTAATATTTAACGCAATCCTAATAATATAATAAAAATAGAATCTTAAATTTACTGAAATATTATTATATTAATATAATAATATATATATCTATCCTATATTCTATCAAATGGGAAAAAACTATCAATCGTGTGTAAAAATTCCTAATAGCTCATGAACTAGTATTGAACATTTTCCTTCATCGAATTTTGAGGATAGATATACCGATGAATTTAAAAAAAATGATTTTTATTATGTTATTATAATTCTTAAATTATAATACCACATATAACTTCTTTCATTACATTTCTTTTAAAATATTATCACATCACTCGTGTATATGATAGACTACAGTCTCACAAGGTAATATGATTATTTTCACATAAATTATACATTTATGGTAATAATGATATATTTAAGTATTATATGTGATATATATGTCATTAAATCTATTATTTATGATTAACATGTCACCTGGTTCCTTATTATTTCAATTTTTAAGGAGATAATATCATAGTTTGTGACTGGGTACGACCAACTGTCTCCATGAAGTAACATGCTTAATTTTCTACATCCAAATATCATGAGTGATTATAAAAATTTGTACAATGAGTGAATAATAAATTTATGACATTAGAATATTTATGTATATGAGGTTAATATATATTCTATGTAATAATTCGATTATTTATTACAAAACACACACGAGAATGTATGGAAATTAACACCCAAAACATGGAAAATATTGACATAGTATTAACATATGGGTGGTAAAATATTATAAGATAATAATATAATAAATTTTAAATATTATTATGGTTATTTTATAAATAAACAACTTGATAATATCAATAATAATTCAAGTAAAATTATGTTTAACTAATGGAATGTATGAGGTAAGGGTCTTCATCCTAATATTCGATCATTAAAGCATATTGTATTGTTTTGCACAAAATATAATTTATATGGTGTATATCATACCCATTTCACATGTCATAACATGATTCCATGATAAAGAACTTTTATTATTAAATTTTAATTATTTAATCCATTCAAATTTGACCTAAAAATTACCATGTCATAAAATTTATTGTATAATGTCACATTGTTTTATTAATGTAATCCTTCTCTTGAAATAATCACTATATTGTTATAATTTTTCATTGGATATTAAATATAATTTAAATATCCATATTATTTCATGATGTATTTTATTATTTTGTAAAACATATTTGATTTTTACATATGTTGTTTATTTTGTATGTTATTTGATTAACTGGGGAAATATTAATAAATATATACCCTTTTCTCAATAAAAATATTTGACGATATGGAATATTGAATAATGAATTAAATAATTTAGTAAATATATGACGAATGATTTGTAAATGTATATTTGAGTGGGTCCCAGTTTGAGATATCCCCTCAACGCATCTGTTGGTCTCAAAATACAAATAAGGTGGCCAAATGAGATTGGGTTTTATACAATAGTTTTAAACTATCTTCTAAATTAACATGATGATATAAGTATTATTATTTCTACAATAATAATGTAAAATATTTATGAATTTGAAACCTCTTAAATTTTTTTATTGTTATTATACATAAAATATTTACCATGATATTATCTTTGGATTCATTTCATTATCATTTTTTATTAAATGACAAGTGTCTTATGTTTTTTAACTCTCCATATTGATTATTCATTATCCAATTTTTTTAATCAATAAATTGATTAAATTTAATTACTGTTCAATAATAAAAAATTCAATATTGATTAATCTTTATTAATTTATGGTAGCTCAAATTTTATGTAATAATTTCTTATAATTTGGTCTCACAATTATCTTTTTATTCACTGGATAATTGAGATAAATTATTTGAATAAGTTTCAAGGGTAATTTTTTTATGTTTCATTTTTGATTCCAATTCTAAAATGTGTATCATGTATTTATATTTTTGTCTAATACTAATATAAAGATCAATTATTTTGTATTTTGACCCTTGTATGTAATCCAATATGATAAAGTAGAGATATCTGTGAGGATGCTGGAGTCGGGGTCACTACAGTTGGTATAAGGGGATGTTTTTTAGAAACCACGATAATTATATTTAGGAAGAAAAGAATTCGTGAACATGAACCTATTAAATATTTTGTGTTAAAGTATATAATAATATCTTAGATTTATGTTGAGGAAAGTACTATGTGTTAGTTCTTAAAAAACATCATTGTATGGATAGTACAAGTATATGTGGTTTTGGAAAATAGGTATATATGGGTAACAACTCCTAAAAGTGAATATTGGGATTGATCTGATTGCCACCTGGTGCATGAAAACATACCTTACTACACACATTTTTCATATTCTTTGGGTATATGATTCATGTAGTTTATATGATTTTTATAATACACTACGACTGATTTTAACATAGAAATATACCCATACAAAAAAAATTATTATTTTGAGATTAACAATGCCTAAATTTTTAAATTTATGTTTTGTTTTACATCATATTTATAATTATAATTTTTTATTAAAGTTTATATTATTTTGATCTAATGCATTATATTACATTTTTTAGAAATTCCTCCTCTATGGAAGAAGGGTATCAATACTCATGGACAATGTAGTGATTCCCTTAAATTGAAAGTGAATATATCAGGTATTATAACTAAGGATATCATGGATATATTACAAATTCATATCCAGTTTTCGGAAAATATCATTACCTTGATTGGGATAGATATTGTTCATATCCTAATTCTTCATTATTGTACCACTTCCTGTGATAGAATCCCACTTCATTTTGTGGGACTACTAATCCAGTGAAACCTGTGAAATGTATTATGTATCATAAAAAGATATTAATTTCTCGGGGATTATATTAAATAAAAAATCATACAATTTTAGTGTATTGTCTTTTAAAAATTAAAATCATCATTTTCATTGATATAGAATACTTGATATGAACAAGAAATATTACTCATGGAATAGAAATTATTAATGGTGAAATTATTTGTCAAATATTTCCCTCATGAGAAACAATCTAAAATGAAGATAATATTCCTCTTTCTAATGAATAAAAAATATGAAGGTTTTCTTGAGTATGAATCCGTCTTTATGAGTTTTTCTAGGTATTCTGTAGATTTATTCAAAATATATTGTAAATGATAGATCATTTCATTGAATGGATTAATATAAGTCTTTTATGTGAGACAGTACCTCAGAAAAACTATATGATGTAATTGTTTTATGTGCCATCAAAAGGAGATGTAATTCCCATGATCTTAAATTATGAATGTAAATCCAGAAAATTTATTTTTGAATGAGAACTAAGACAAAAAGAATTCCATTAAGTAGAATAAGTGAATAAATAAATTTACAAGTAGTGAGAGTAGTGGAATATATTATCTTGTGAAATTCTTGTATGTATTGATATTTTTTTATAACTATGGTGATAATGTTCATCCGGATGGTGAATGAAAATGGAATAATTTGAATATTTATATTCAATACATAAACTATAGGGAGTTAGGGAAATATGAAAATTGATTCCTCCAGAGTCAATAGAATATACCATATATGTTGTCTTATGTAGAAGGCCATGTATATGGGATCACTACAGCTGAGGTGGATGTACCCAATGATGTGGTGGATGGTACACTATTCATTGCTTCAAATTGGATATTCATTATTTGATTATAGATGCTCACAACCTTTAATATATTCTATTTCTCCAATAATATTATATATTTCCTTATCACATAAGGAATGGACTAGTGATTCAAAACTCATAATGTATGTCTCACGAAAATAAGAATGTTTCATCTATTTCTCATTATTACAAATAAATGGGTTTTATTTTATGGACATATAATCATTACTATGGTGTGTATTGATCTAATTCGTGGTACATATTGGATTTGGAAAATATTAATCAATAAATTATTTTATAAATATGGAAATTATGATTCATAATTATGATTAGTAATTCATAATCTTTAGATTAGATCCATCTTCATCTATGAAAATTCTAGATCCACCCTCAATAGCTATACTGAATGAAATTCCTAGGGTTGAACTATATACACAGTCTTGGGATAGAAAATGTAATATTCTATATGATCACATAATAATTATTAAACAATAAATTGATATATATATATATATCTCGAGGAATCTATATGAAAACACCATGAGCAAGAAGTATCATTTTCCATTAATTTATTCCATAATTAAAACCAAATAGTAATGACCCCATATTGAATGGACACTATGGAATTAGGTTTGTTTAAGAAACAACTATAGGATTTATTTGATAAGGGATTTATATTTCATATTTTCTCCCAATGCAGATAAATTTCTCTATTTTTTAAGAATAATGATGGATATATGAGGTTGTACATTGGTTATAAGGAAATCAATGCTACAATAAAAAAATGTATCCTTTGACTGACATTAATTACTTAATCCATCAAATTCATTGAGAATAATAATTTTCAAAGATTTATCTTTTCTTTGGGAATCATTAATTAAATGTAAATAATGAATAAATTCCTATGAAAACATTTTATATGAGGTATAAACATTAACTATTTACAGTAATTCCAATTTGATTAACTAACAAACCCATTATTTTTATTGATGTAATTAAAAAATTATTGAACTATTATCATGATGATTTTTCTTGTGGTACTTATTGATGAAATATTTGGGAATTATTTATTCTATGGTAACTATGATAATCAGATGAATATTATTATTGAATCTCTATGAAGGAAGGATTTATATGGTAATTTTAGTAAGTGTGATTTATTTCTTTAAGATTATTCTTTTCATATCGATATTTTTCCAATTGATGGAATCAAAATTGATCATATGATTGAAAATAAAATAATCTATTAGTATACAAAAACAATAATAATTAAGGTACATCATTTAATTAGTTTTACATCACACCTAGGATGGTTCATTTTGAATTTTTCTTGTTGTATAACCTGTTGAACAATAATACACATAAAATGATAATGTTTATTTTGGGAAAAAATAATGTGAAGAGTTTTTTGAAAAATGAATGATGTGTTATTCTTGTGATACTATTTTTTTTATTCAATTTTTATAACCGATTGGTTTGTGCTATATAGTGATTCATTGAAGAAGATAATATATTGTTTCCAGATGATAAATTATAATGTTATTAAATATGCATCAAGGAAATTGAAGACTCAAAAATAGAACTATCCAACACATGATATTTTGTTATATGATATAATATTTAAGATGATGATATAGAGATACAATATCTACGGGTATTGATTTGAGATATTCATTTACCATAAAACCTTAAAATTTAACTTCGAAATTTAATTGGTCAATGTTATGCAATGGAGATGACATGATCAAATCATGAATTAAGATTTAACAATACACTACCTCCTAGGGGATGAAAATAAGGTATCAGATGCATTGGGTAGAGAAGATCATTGATTTCTAACCAAAATTATTATTGAGAGTGGTAATACATTTATTGATCTAGTAAATATGAATTTGGAAATTTTTAATAATAAAGAGATGTAACAAATATTTAAAATAATTGTGAAACCATATTTATTAGAAAAGATAAAAAGTTCACAATATCATGATTGGAACTTTCAAAAAAAGATATGAATAAGGGGAAATATGTATACTTTATTTGAGAAGTTGGTGTTAAAAGATTTTTTATGACATTATTTATTCCATATAAACTAGATCTAAAAATAGAATTTATGGATGACCGTCATTTCTAGTATAACTATATACATTATTGTAGAAGACATATTTATATGGAATTAAGAGAATATGTTTTTTGGGGAAAACATGATGTGGGAAATTTATTATTATGTGTATGGATAATTGGATGATCAAAAATTTAATATTATTATCAGAAATAAAATAGGGTTCAAGACACCAATTCTTATTCATTTAAATAAATTAGATGATATTACTTTGGAAATTTTTAGAGTATTAACTTAGACATATAAAAGGAATGTTGAAATATGGGTTATTGTTGGTCACCTAAATAAATGTTCACATTTACTAACTACAATACAATATTTAACACTTTAAAACTTCATTGGTATTTATATTCATGATTCTTTAACACTTCACAGTGAACCACTTTCGACCAAGTCTTAATTTTTTCCTCATTTTAGATTGAAATTTTAGAGGATTATTCTGATGTCTCATAATACTAAGCATAATTTGAGAACTTCTTACCATCCTAAAATTATTGGATAGTGTAAATGTACCATTAAAAAATTTGGTGACATGTTGAGTACATTTTCAACACATAATCATGGTACGTGGGATCAATATTTTTTTGATGATTTTCCTTACAACAATAATATCCATTAAAGTATTCAAATTATTCAGTATGAATAATTATATGGAAAACAATTTATTACTCCAAACTTTTCGGATGAATTTTTTGAAAGGAAACATAGAGGCCTCTAACTAGTTAAATTTATAACAATAAAGAAAATGGCCAATCGGGCCCACATTGATCTATCTAAATGTAGGAATAAAATTATGTTGGTATGTTGAGTAAATATTTGGAATTCCACGTGGGAGATCATGTTTTCATCAAATTATATCCATATAAGGATGTTATAAGGCTTGGTATGTGGGCCCAATTGATTAATTGGTATATCAAAACCATTCAAATAATTTAATAAAATGGATCTTTTTCTTATCATTTGTAAATACAACCAAGTCTATCAAAAGTGCATGATGTGTTTCATATGCCATTGTTATGGAAGAAAATTCCCAACCCAACCCATGAACTCTCGCCTAATGAAATTGAATTAAAACATGATCTGTATTAATATAAATAACCCATAAAGATTAGTGATACTAAATAAAAGGTATTATGGAATCCAGTGACTCAATGAAAAATGGTAGTTCTGGGAAACCACAAAATTGAAGAACTATCATGGGAAGTAGAGGATGTTTTAAATAAAAAAACCATCATATGATTATAATGTAATGTCAATGAATTTTTAGGGTTGAAATTTCTATAAGATACGTGAATTAATAACCCTAAGACACTATAACATATTTCATTTTAAATAAATGAAATTTCGTTCATAGATTTTGATACACACAAAACCATGGTCAAGTGAAAATACTCTAATAAAACATTATTTAAACACGATCATTATATCATATCTATTAAATTAGAGGGATTCAATATTACTAAATAAATTATAAAAAGTATAAGTTTTATAAATTTGTAAAATAATGAAAATGGATATAAATTTATTAGAAATAATATTAAATTCATTTTAATGAAAAAGAAATGTTTTTGTGTAAAAACTGTATTTTTCTAAAAGGCGGTTTATTCATGCTTTGCGGTAATAATTTAAAATTAATTTTATAAAATTTGAGAAAATATATTTTATAAAATTATATTTAACTCTGAAATCATCCGACCATAATAATATTTCTGTGATTTTTTTTCTCAGAAAAAAATTCTTTATTAATTAATAATATAGAATAATTTATTTTATTAAAATCCTTATTTTCATTTAAATTTTTTAGATTTTTAAATTATATTTTAATGTTATTTTGAAGTAAATTTTTTTTGAAAAATACATTCATAAATACAATTTATTTCGTTTTTATGAATTCGATATTGAGTTTTTTTCTTAAAACCTTCCATACATATGAGACGTTATTCTTTGAAGACTTGATTCTTCATCACGACTATGGGTATACTTTTAAATTTGATTCGGCAACATCTATGAATTTAATTTAGACAAAAGAATTATAAAGATGTAATCTAAATAATTTATATTATCTAGCATGGTTAACATACTTTTATACTAAAATCAATCATGGAAATGTGATATATAATTTACCTCGGTTAAGGTAGAAATTGGGTTTTTAGGGGGTTAAACTATGAATATAATGGTAAAAATAACTAAAATATATAAAAAAGATTTTATCAATATATTAAAACAATTTAACCTCTTAGGGATATGAAGTATCCATTTTTTATTCTATTTAGTTGACATTTATTTTGTAATTGAATCTTATAAAAAATTTCATGTGTGTTATCTCGTCCACATTTTAAGGGCCACCAACTATCACCCCATATTAACTCTAAAAAATACATTTGGTTCAGATAATAACTTCTAAAATAACATATTTACTCTTATATTAATATTCTAGATTCCTTGGTTTGATAATATATCCATCCTAATAAAAAATTTTGTGAAATCCAAAATATGTTCTCTGAAAAAGATGTAATGTTATTAAATGTTTTATTTCGTTTTTTATTATTATTACAACTCCATAAAATATTATTTATAATTTATTATATAGTTAAACAAGTATCATAAATATATTTATATATTATTATGTTAATGTGATAATTGATATCCATCTCCACTTCCATCAATTCGGAAATGAACCTATCGATCGTGAGTACGGCAGGCTATCGCCTTGTAAACCAATATAATTCATTTTTTATCCACACCATCAAATGATGGATATAATGATGTATTTAACACATTTATATGATACTTATGATATTATTATACTTCTAGAATAATAATATCACACAAAAAATCTTACTTTTTACTATGTCTTAAATTTGATAATGTCACTTGTGGGTATGGCCAACTACATCCTTGTGAAAGGATGTGAACCATTTTTCACAATCATTGTACAAGGAGGGTAATAAGGATAAATGTAGTGAATATATGTGATATAAATTACACGATATATATTCTTTAAAATTAATATTTTACCCACTTCTTTACCCTTTCAATCATTAAGGGATTTTTATTGTCATGTGTGCCTATGTACGACCAACCGCCTCCACAAAGTGATGTGATTCATTTTCCATGCCCAAATATAGAGAATAATCATAAATATATATATATATCATTTTTAAATATTATATTTATAATATTATTATAAATACATATATTATTGTACTTAGTAATATGTGTAAGAAATAGACAATTCATTACAAAAAAAGATGAGAAATCATAACAATTCACACACAATGAAATAAAATTAATGAAATGTTATTAATAAAAATGTGACATTATGTATCATGATGAGCATATATGAAACTAAAAATACGATTATGGAGATGTTATAAATTAATAATATGGTAATATAAATTTTATGTGAGGATAAATCATGTTCAACTAATGGATAGAGTGATATAAGGGTCTTCCTCTCAATTTCCCTTCATTGAGGAATATTTTAATATTATATATCTAATTCATTTTATATTATGTATATATGTCCCCCATGACATTTAATATCGTAAATAATTAATAATTCATGTTATTTTAGATTTCAATTATAATTATTTCATGTAATTTTATTGGTTGTTAAAAATACCATGTGGTAGACGTTATTGTACAATATGACTTTATATTATGATTGTAAATAATCTCTTAAAACAAACACTGTTTTTTATCATTATTAATTAGAAATTACATTATTTATAAATATATGTATTCATGTATGATAGATATGATTGTTTTTTAAACCGTATAACATTTTTACAAATTTTATTTACTTTTAATTTTTTTGTGGGTTAAAATTTATAAATATATATCCTTTACTCAATATATATATTTCTGGCTAATGAATATTTATTCATAGATTAAATAAATTATTTATTATATAATGAATTATTTTGACATGTTGATATATATGGATGATTTTTCTATAGGCCCTTAATGAATTTATAGGTCTCATGAGACGAATAAATTAGCCAAATCATATTGTTTTACACCTAGTAGTTTTAATTTATCTTGTGAAACAACATTAAGGTAGACATGTCATGGTTATTGAGATCATCACATCCAATAAATAATATTTATTTCATTTATAATTCAATTTTATTAATATTTTCCATGATATTTTATTAATGATATTATCTTTGGATTTATTTTATTCTCGTGTGATTAATTAAATGACATGTATGTATTGTTATTTACATTTCCATATTGGTTATGCCTTATCAAATTAGGATATTGTATTTATTAATAAAATGGATTAATTTTTCAGTTATTAATATTTACATATTGATTTTGATTTATTGATTATTAATACACACCACTAAATTTATACCTTATTGAGAAATTTAACTCAACATAATTTTTCTCCCTTTCCCCATTTTATGATGAATATTGTAACTTACGAGTTTTGGGATCCACTTAATGGTTCCCCATACCTGGTTGGTCACATGTTCAAGATCATTTCCCAGAATGACAGAGGATGAAAACTAGTTATGAGGTCCTTGGGAATGATAGTGGGGAATCTATTCCCTCACTGATAGAGTAACATTGAACAAAAAAATAGTAAACAGTAGCAGAAGTAGTAATGCCATAAAATAAAAATAAAAATAAAAAAACTGATTGTATAAATAAGTACAGAATAAATAAATGATACTTTTCACTTGGTATCTACGAAATCATACAATCAAGTCACAACACAAGAAATACAATACATAAACCAATGTGCATAAAACAGAAAACTCCAATAGCATCACAAGCCTTAGTTTGGGTCCATGCTCTCCATCTCCAACAACAATCATGTATGTGATGTAGAAGGTAACTTTACCTTATCTATACCTGCAACTATATATTCTTTATGGGTGAAATATCAATATCTAAACAGGGTGTGAGATGAATCCTAGTAGGCAACCACCAAAATTAATCTGCCTAACTGTAAGAGAATATATATAGCAGGTAAAATGAAGAAATGGTGCAATAAAATAAAATAAAAATCAAAAGTAAAAAATTATATTGTTTTTACATACATACACGTTCATTTATAAATTATTCAATACATTGAATAATTTAACCACAAGAACTATCCTATAAACTATATCTACCTGTATATAATAACTAAAAGACATCTCAAAATATCATCTAACGATCAATTAAGATAGATTTCAATCTTGTGCATTAGCTTGGATGAATCATCACAATCAACCAATGATTCACAAAAAAAAACTATAGGAAAGTCATCATAGTCTAATCCTCTCTGGTTTAACATATCACCTATTCAATAATAATAATGAACCTCTTGGAATGCTCCCACAGTCTAACCCCTATGGAACCACATAACATTATTCAAATACAAATGACCACTCAGGTAGATCTCATGGTTAATACCCTCTTGTACTACAAAATATTTAGTTTTTTTCCAACAAAGACATATCTATTGGTAAAAGTACATTTTCTGTTGGTAAAATGTTTTACCAACACATATGTCCCCGTCACTAAACTCTTGGTAAAAACTCTTTCGGTAAATGTTTTTTTATAGATAAAATATTTCTATTACAATTATAATAATACCAATAGATAATATATATGTTGGTTAAAGTGTTTAGCAATATATTTTTATGACAAATTTTCATGTTGGTAATAATATTACTACCATATAATATCTTTTTATAAATTACATTTGAATAAAAATTATAAATTTTTATTACTGGTAAAATTTCATATTATATTTATTAATTTATCATATCTAATTAATCAATTTAAATTATTCAAGTGAAGAGTATTTACATGAATTTTAAATTTTAGAAACAAAAATTATTTATATTAACAATAAAATTCAATACAAAAACACAAGATCCATCCCCTACCAATAAAAAATAAAATACAAAAACATATGATCCATCCCCCAATAGAACCCCCCCCCCCAAGTATTAGTGACCCTTCCATGCCCTAGACCCTTTCATTCCCTAGTACCAGTGACCCAGCTCTAGGGCCAATGATCCATCCATGCCCCCAGACCAACGAGCCCGCTCTAGCACCTATAAGAAACCTCAAGTAGGTGTTGAACCACATCATACATCTCTAAGACCTTCACTACAAACTACCAAAGAGAATACCATAAAACGAGTTAGCTCAGGTACCACAGAGAGACCTCAGTTCACTGATATTCCACACCCTTCAGCATTAATATCTACACCACAAACAACCAAATAGTATATCCACAATCTAGTAAAACAATATCTACAAAAATTAAATCCAAAATAGAAAAAAATAAGAGTATGAACTAAAATTATTTTCGTAATGTGCATTTTTCATCATCTCTATTAACATCTCTAAAATTTTAGAAAAGGATAGAACTTATGTAAAGTGGTACTCAAATAGTGAGTTAGATATGCATGTTCAATGAAACAAAAAACCAAACAATTGAATGCCCTTAATAACTATGATTAAAACACAAAAAATCACATTTTTCTCATACTTGTTTTTAATATATGACATGAATCAACCACCCAATTTATGCCCCAATGAAATTTATCAAAGAAACAAACTTTTACAACACATGAATGAGGTGTAATGATCTTACACCATAGTTTATTGAGAGATACATGCTGAGATTTCAAAAAAAACACATACTAAAACTCACATTTCATAAAACCTTCCCGAAGTCATTACTGCTCCAGTAGTATATTTAATTGCGCTATGATACTCCATAAACTGTTTGAAAATATGCATTCTGATTGTTTGGCAGGATTTCAGGATTGACCTGTTTGGCTTCAGCTGACCATGCACAATACTCAGGCCTCTTGTTCCACAAATATGTTTCTTTGAAAAAACTAAACTCGCTGAGATGCATCAACGAGATCAATGATATTGTCAACTACAAGAATTTTCCATCTTATTCAGAATGGACAGAAAGCATCCCAAGTGGCAGCACTGCCCAGAAAAAACATTGCATGTGCTGGAAAAAATCTAACACACATCAAGTAAAAGGCTTCCTGGAATATGTAAATCTACTATTTAGTGTGAAGGAAGGTTCAGTTAATGATTAGAATCACCTGGATGATGGCTGTATTTGACTAATACTAAAGTTATAATTAGTGGATTAGTGAAGTTTTATTAAAATATAGAAACCTATGTATTTAAATACTACTAGGCTTTGATATTGGAGTTGATTTGTTTTGGGAATACTAAGGTAATTTCAAAAGTAAGCAATAAAGGTAACATGTTTTTGGTGATTCGACTATTACTATAAATATTTTTGGTTTTTCATTGAAACAGGGAAATAATCGAAAAATGAAAAGAGCTTATTCAATACTTATGTTTTTATATATGATTATCATAGAGGTAGATAATTAGAAAAGGGAAGAACTCTATTATGATGTGTAATATATATGTTATATTGTTAAGGATATTCTTCTCTCAAAATTGTGTAAATTAACAATGGAAAGGCATGTATATATTTTTTGGAGTACATGTAATATATTTATTTGAGTCGTGATAGTTTATTTATTAAAAAAAATCAATGAGTAATAACTTCTTAAGATAAGAAGGATGTCTGACATTATTGCTATTGTAAAATATTTCTATGTGTCGAAGAATTTGAAAAATATTGAGGTGGAATACAACATGGAGTATGAAGACATATACTTTTTATTATCATTCTGATATTGAGTTGATGAACAAGGATGATGTGTAGTGTTTTTGAGTATATTCTGCTATCCAGAGGCATATTTGTTGAGATAAAAAATATTATTCTATTGATGTTGTGACATTCAAAGAAAAACTAATATCCTTTTCAATAATCATAAGGGGACCATTAAAGACCATAAGCAACTAGTTTAATCAAGGACTAACCATTCAATACATTGATGAGTTGATCCAATATAGTTATTGTTTCTTTATAAAGACTAACGGATGTACCCTACACTAATCATATACTTTTATGGAAAACATTACAGGAGATGAAGAAGAAAACTTCCCTCATATTTTTATATTCATTTACATTTTGATACAAGAACATCAAGTATTATGTACCTACACTGGGACCGAATAATGTAGAAATTGTATATGCTTCTATTTATTATTTACTTTTTGTATTGTATGTGGTGTTTTCTGTTAAGAGTGCATTAATAGACACTTAGAGGGAAGAGACATGGCTCAACTAGATCTTTAAGTCAACCATTATGACATGGAGATGCATCTATTGACATCATCAGGGAATAAATATAGGGGTCTTAGAGGGAGGAGACATGGGTTCGACAAGTCCTGGACATCTAGCAGGTCTACCTACAATCAAAAACTCTTTTCCTCCGTCGTTATCAGTAATTTTGTTTATGCTGCTTTTCCACATGTCTTTATCTTCTCTATGTATTTTCTAGGATCCTGTTTTTTTATCCTTATTTGTTCCTAGAAATGTTGGGTCTTGCTACTAGATTATGATTTTTTGTGGGATTTGTTTTTTTTTTGTCGTCCAGGTGTTATATTCTGTTTCACTATGTTTTTGAACCCCTTTAGTTAGGATGATTGACTTATTTGGTGTTCGGTTTATGTATTGGGTCGTTATAGAAATATACATCTCGTATTATTGAGCAATGAAAACATTGTACAAAAAAATTATCAAAAATAAAATAAGAACATACTAAATCAATGTGTTCATTTACTAGAGAGGAAAACCTGTATTCAAGAGAATTTAGTTCCATGAGGAAGAGCTATGTTTCGGAAGATCTAGAGGGAGTTTCAAAACAAGAGGTTCTGTTCTTCGGTATTCACAAATTCGGTTGATACTATACATGGGTAGACCAGTTGATCTAATCTTTCCATGGTGGGATACCCACATAAGCTCGCATCAATGATTGAACAATGAGAACTTTATACAAAAAATTATCCAAAAGAAAATTAGAACATACTAAATCCATGTGTTCTTTAACTAGAGAATAAAACATGTATGAACCAGTATTCTGTTTCATAAGGAAGAGCTATATTGCTGATGATCTAGAGGGAGTTTCAAAACTTGAGGATCTATTCTTCGGCTTTCACAAATCATGATGATACTATACATGGGTAGACCATTTGATGTAATCTATCCATGGAGGGAAATCAACATAAGCTAGAATAGGATCATCCATGAGCAGTGGGTGATCATTCCTTATTTTGGGTCATAACATTGTAGTGGGGAAATGCGAAGCTACAATATCTCCTGGGTAACTCAATAGCCCGAGCTTAGTGGGACTCTAAATAGGTTGGACTAGGAAGGTCCCTGGTGTAATCACCTTCTCCTATAGCATTGGAGACTGAACAATCATTACATGGAGTAGGGATTTACCATGAGCATTTTAAATTCTATTGTATCTATTATATGTATATTCTACTATAATTGGGTGAGGTTGAGTTAAATAATAAAGAGGTTATCATTGTTTTAACCAGACATAGAGTCTGAAAATTAAAAAAATATTTTTCCAAATATACCACTGATTCACTCCCCCCCACCCCAACTTAGTGATACGACCGAGCTCTACTAAAGATTATTTTTTAGCACCTAAATCAACCCTCTACATTATTACTTATCATTGGTCAATTTCTATTCAGTTTATCATTGGATAAAAAAATATTTATCAATGGTTAGATCAATTACATTTATATCATTCAATTCTGGCACTAAATAGAGTATTGGGAGGTTAAATCATTGAGGGAGTCATAAGAAGAGTATATCATTCATATGGTATAAGGAGAAGAATATAGAAGACTAAAATATGATATGAGGGATCTATTACCCTTTCAATTAGATACTTGAAGGATACAACCATTGTTTCTCCCACAAAAGTTTAGTGGATTCCCAAAGCATCGGGTGGGTGCCTTCTTTAACCCACCAATTTTAGTCAACCTCACTGCATCCATTTTTCCCTCCTCATCACCTTTTAATCCATGAGCATGGTTAAATTATAAAAAAATACAAATGAAGACTTGTTTGTTCATTGAAATCATTTTTTATAATACATATGGAATCACAAAAAAAATTGCACAGTTGAACTACATCTTAAAAATGTTGGTATATTATTGAGTTAGAACTCAACTAACCGAGAAATTAACTTCAATATTTTTTTTGTTATTTTAAATGAATATGGAATGATGAAGTTATTTTCACTGTTAAAAGAAAATATAGAACACTGAATATGGACTGAGACCGATCGGAAATAAGTAATATAGTTCGTTCTGTCAAGATATTTGACTGAGTAAAAAAACAATTAATCAATAATGAATAAGAATCATTGGTAATTAAAAAATAGAAATTTTATGTATTTCATTGAGTAAGATAATATTCTGAAAATTTTTACCTGGATTTTCAGTCAAAATTAAATTATGACATTGGTATGATAAAACTAATTTCAATCATATTAATACAAAATTACATGAAATTACTAACAATTATTACATGTCACCCTACTATTAAACCAAGAAATGATTTACTATGTGAAGTATGGAAATTTATTTTTTATGTCAAACAAAATAGGCATTACGAAATCAATATTTTGAAATACATGTACCCGGGTAACTAAACCATGATCCCTTGGATGCCATGTAAATCATTTCTAAGTATCTAAGATAACATTTAACTATGAAATATAAAACCACCCCAAAAATTGCACCATTGGGAATTGAAAAATGATGGTAACTCTGCCAGAGGAAATACAATGGACTTATAAAGTTCAGCAATGTAAAATCGAATCATCAAAATAATTATACCTAAGAAACCATTTCCACCATATTGTACCAAAATGGAGAAAAAATACATAGCAATAAAGAAAATTACCATATCAATATAGAATTTATTCATAACATGAACATAATATTGATTTATAAACATGAAGAACAAAAATGAAATTAGACATTGAAAATGCTACTAGAGGGTGATTGGGGAACCGAAGTAGTGAAGTGATATGTGAGAGATAACCAATGAAAAACTGATGTCAGCATGGGGATATTGGGTATCATACTGTAGGGTGATTCCGAAAAAGGGATTTAGTGCGAGGATATTGATCAGGAATAGTGAGGTGGTTCACGTGATGATGTTTGAGGGTGACACCATCCGGGAATATGGAGGTGGTGTTCTTGCGAATTTTTCAACATTGAACGCCAGCTGGGAATAGTAAAGGAGTTCCTATGATGAGGTCCACGAGGAACTCTAGCTGCAAGGAATTACGACTGCCAGGGACGTCAGCGGGGAATAGAGAGGTAGGGTTGCGGGATGGGGGTCGCGGGGAATGAGCGGTGTGGGGGTTGTTTTGGGGAACTTTTCTTTTTCTTTTTTTTTCATATATATAAATATATATAATGAAAAAAGTTATGAATTTAGATAAAAAATTATATTGTATAAGGATTATGCATGTATGTATATATATATACATACATCTATACATACATATATATATATATTATCAATATATATTACTAAATTATATTATAATGGGTAATAAATATATATTCAATTATTTGTAAAATATATGATATTATTGAATAATTTATTGGTAACTGATTATTGTAATAGTAATAGATATTGTTTGTAACAATTACTAATAAAAACAAATTCATTATCAGTAAATATATTGTTGGTATTACTATTATAAGACAACAAATTTAAATGTTAGTAATAAATTTTGTTGGTATTGAACTACTAATATAACCAGATATATCTATTGGTAAGAATAATTGTTGGTACCTATATTTAATATCAAAAAACTTTATTATCTGTTGGAATTAATCATTTTTACCAACAGAAATATTATTTGTCAGTAATTTTCTTTTGGTAAATTTTACTTTTTTTGTAGTGTTGGTATACATTATATCAACCCCTTGATGTTCTCATACTGAATTCCCTATAGTCCAATATTTATTTAACAATATGCCATTTGGGAATCTCTCATAGTTTAACCCATCTGGAAAAAGATGAATGAAATATCTCACTGTCAATGCCTCTAGTCAATAATAATAAAAATACTTAATTAAGAGACCCTACATCTGGAAACTATTCCAGTCAATTACCATTGGTTGTACATTCAGAATGTGAAACCCATGCCTCAAATATAAAAAACTACTCTATCCTAAAATAATCAGGCATGGAAAACAAAGTAGCCTAACCTGATTTCTATACCCAATGTTTGTAACCAAAACCAACATGGGTAACACCTACATAGTCATGGTAATAAACCATATTCATAATAAATAACCCGTTCTCAACAAACAAACATAATAGGCATCTAACATGTTTAAATTCCAAAATCCCACAATACCCAAAACATGGTTTTCAGCACTTTTAGCATATATAATTCAAATAAAAGTAATTAAAGGCACAAACAACCTACCTTGATGTTGTATGATGATCACTCTTGAACATTTGACCTTAAATAAGAATAAAACATCATAGATCTACAAAAATGTCAAAATCATTCAAACTTGAATAACATACGAGACAGGAGAAATTAGGAAGAGATGCTCTAGGATAAGAAATAACTCACTGGTGGGATTCCAACACAATTGGAAATACCTCAATATGACCTCTAATAGAGGAATGGGAGGAGAATGAAGATTTTTTGTTATACATCACACTCTTGAATGAGACATAGGAAGAAGAAGACGCTTCTTGAGATTAGACGTTACCCCTGCCTGATTAATAAAATAAAAATAAAAATACATGGCATTTTCATTTAATGTACACTCCATGTACTATAATCAATTTTTCCCTACATTATGCATTCCACATGTCCATGTACTCGACCGTTACAATACCAGTACATGGATACCCGAAACAACCGGGTACAAGGCATGTAATTAGGATTACAAGGCATATACTTTAAAAAATTCCCAAATCATACTTTTTATTCAGAAATAACCTGAAATAAATATCTATAAAAAATCATGATCTATGAAATTACAAATATTCCCCCCTTAAAGAAATTTTCCCCATCTCTCCCTTCTATGGGTTGCGAAGAAGAATATTCAAACAACTCTGGCCAAGAGGATCGTACATTGGCCTTCCTCTCCGAAGTCTCATCCTGTACTCACCCATGATACCATAACACCCATACTAGATGAATAAACTAGCGATGAAAAACATTCTTGATACGATTTTCACTATGAATATGGTGATCCGTGAAGGATGCATCCACCTCCAACTCAACCTCCCCAGGTTATAAAACCTGAGATGGGTTTGAAAAGTATTTCATAACTGAGAAACCTAGAAGTCATCATGCATAGCCTGATACCTATGATGGAACTGCAACTAATAGGAAACTAAAATGACCCTCACTAAACCTTCGAATGACCTATCATATCTCCGTGAAAAAATTCCGTGTCTTTTAATCCTCTTGTTTCCTAACCTTAGTGTGAAACGTATGAAATCTAGATCTATGACCTCAAACTCCAGAGTTCATCTCAATTGATCATCATAAAGTTTATGGAGAGACTTTACAATACCCATCCTCTTCCAAATCAACTCCACCTACTCAATGGTCTCCTAGACAAGAATAGGTCCCAAGATAGCTACCTCTCCTGCCTCCAAATAACATAGGGGTTATCGACATGGCCTACCGAATAAAGCCTCATTAGTTTCCCTCTAAATTATCACCAGAAAACTATAATTGTATAAAAACTCTAATAGGGGTATATTTATCTCCAATGAACCCCCAAAATATAGGATTCATGATCCAAGCTTGTCCTCCAACACCTCAATCATGAACTCAGACTAGAAATATTTTTGGGGATGGTTAGCTGTAATCAAAAGTACCTGGTTACCCGAAACCCTCTGTACTCCCAGCCAGACCCAAGAAGTAAACATGGAATCCCAGCCTAAAATTATAGAGTGACGAACCACATGAAAACATTCAATATCTTATATGTACAACCTTCCAATCTAATGAACACTGAAGACTTATTTGATCGGAAAAAAATGTGAAACCATCATGAGTCTATCTATAACAACCCAAATTTCATCATTCCCCCAAGGTGACCTCTGTAAACCTGTCATGAAATCCATCGCGACATCATTCCACATCCATTATTGAATTTTCAACTGCTTTAAAATCCATACTAATTACAGATGCTTCGCTTTCTCTTGGTGATAGGTGGAACTTCTCGTAACATAACTAGATATATACATCATCTTACCTATCCACCAATAATAACGGTGATTATCTCGATACATCTTCATGACACCAAGATGATACACCCAAACATAGAAATGGAAATCATATAACAGCTCCTCACATATGTCTGTTTACACCCATACACATCCATGAAAAAACAATACCTTCTCCTTGTCTATAGTCCATCAAGGATGAGGGTCCTCTACTCAAAACACTCTCTTGTACGACTAGGCCTTCAAAATCGGATAGGTTCATAATTCACTCTCAATCCATTAGTCTAGAGGTACCATCTAACAAATAAATAAATGTATTCCCTTATCTATAATGCACCTCCAAATACATTTCAGAGAACATATACATAAGCTACCACTCGCTACTGGGCTTCTGAACAGCATGTATCTGAGTCTTCATGCTCAACGAATCATCCACAACATTTACATTCCTAGGCGTATAGGAATACTCGAGGTAAAAGAACATATGGTACTCAACCCACCTTCTCGGTCTCAAATTACGATCAGGTTGTGTGAATATATGCATGAGACATTTTTGGTTTCTATATACCAAAAAATGATCTCCCAAAAGATAATTTCACCAACAACATAAAGCATGAACAAATGCAGCTAACTGAAGATCGTGCATTGGGTAATTCCTCTCACATTGCCTCAACTTCCACGAAACGCATGCAACGACTCCTACCCCCTACATAAGCACAGCCCCAACCAGATACATAGCACATCACTATAAATAGTGAAACTCTTTCCCGACTCTAGAAAAATAAGTATCAATGCGAATTTCAATATCCCTTTAATCTCATGAATGGCTGAATCACATTAATCTGTCCATAAGTATATATCACCTTTCATAGTCAAGACTATCAGTGGAACTATTATGAATGAACAGTCCTGTATAAAGAACCTTAAGTAAACATCTACCCCCTAAAAACATGGTACCTCAAAGACATTATTCAGATACTCCCAAGAAACTAAGGATCTCAATTTCTATGGGTCTACTGATAATCATGTCTCTAATATAACATGACCCAAAAAGTGAATATGATCCATCCAAAAATAGAATTTTGTGAACTTTTCATTTAACAAATGTTCTCTCCATGAACTCATAATGATCTCATGATTGGTTTCATGGTGGTGTCTGTAATGGCCCAGACCCTCATGATCCATACCTTTGCCAAATTACAGGACTCTAAGGGGTCACACCTCATTTTGGCATGACCGATCGGTGCGACTGATCATTGAAATCCAGCCTTGTCGGGTCATTCCTCCTACAGCCATTCAAGTAATGCCTCTTTTAGGCCTTTTTAACCTTTTGAAGCATTTTTAGGCTGTATTTAACCCCATGAATAATATCTAAAAATCTCGTGAAACCTCCCTACTATATAACAATAAATCCCATCATGTGTAACCAAACAACCACAAGGATGAACCATGATCTGAATTCCAAGGAGATCAAATTTCTTATCTCGTAACATTGGGATCTCATCTATTTATCACACTGGATTTTCTTCTCCTTCATCTTGTCTAGTATCCTTCTCTTCCTTGTGAGTTTGAAGTCCATTGTTCCCGAGGAATGTGGTGCACCTGTACTTGAGACCTGCAAGTTGCGCATCCCCATTCCTGATGTGGATTTGGAACATCGATCATTGATAAAAAAAAAAGTTGGGATATTCTCATTCGACTCTTTTTTCTGTGTATCATGCGGGGTGGGTATGATTTTTCCCCTATGGAAATTGATGAAACCAAACATAATGAAAATAATGAACGGACCTTTAAATAATGAAAGGGCGTGTGATTGAAGTTTTGTTGTACTCTTTATGTTGTTATGTGTTGTGAATTGTACGGGCATATGCACATTGTAAATCAGGGCCGTTGGTGGTCTTTCTCTATGCACTATTGAACCTCGGTGCTCCTGGATGTTTAAAAAACCGTAACATAGAATTGGTTAATTACGTATACTCGGTTAAATAAATTGAATGCACCAGGATCAACCCTCTTCTGTGATAACCACGGTTGAAGCACAATAGAATTGAAACCATGGAGTGTTTTAAATATTTTAAATCTGAAAATATCTGTATTGTCATGACTTGTGTTGGTGGTAGTAGATTGGTTGTTTCTTTCATGGGCCGATTGCTAGGGCAATGCGGGTGGGGATGGGATCCCCTGTTGTTATTCTTTTTATGGTTGTGAATTTGAGGTTGTGTGATTACTCTTCATATATCGCGAATTGAGGTGGGATCCTTTGTTGTTGAGAAACTGTTGGCTACTATATTTTTGGAACATGGTCCTGTATCTCGGGGTTTTACATTGGTTCCAATACATCGAGGGATCTCACTTATCAATTTGTTGTTGTGACCTGGCAAGAGAACCAGGTGTGAATGCTTAAATTGTTGTTGGCTTTAATTTTTCCCATGGTTTTTTCTTATGATGTTAGTTTCCCAGTAGTGAAGAATGTTATTTCAATGAGATTACATGAACATGGAAGAAAGAATAGCTTAAATGGTAATTGATTCTGGGGATGAGTTGTGACTTGGCTCTGAGAAGAGTGACTTCGATGAATAGGGATGAGTGTGCTTGTGCTTGGATTGGTTTCGGAACCCCTAGGTTGGGATGAGTGTTTTCTACCTATACATATATCCGTAGATTTTATGTTTCTTATTCGCACCCCACCCAAGATGAGAACTTTGTGCCAAACACCCCATTTCACGGGGAGGGTGTTTCTTCCAACACTTCAGTGAGTGGATGGTTATTAGCTCATTTTCTTCTCCCTTTCCCGGATAGCCCAATTATCTTCGGGCATGTTGTGATGGCATGAAGTCCATTATTATCCCAAGACTCTTTAGGAAAGGTAGTTGTAGGGGTTGGCCTAGGTGTTTATGGGAAGGTTGCTCCCACGTATCTTTGGGATGAGGCCCAGGTGTCTTCGGGCAGGATGGTAGCATTCTGGCCCAGGTGTATTCGGGCATGGTGGTGGTTGTTTGGGCCTAGGTGTTTACGGGCATGGTTACATCAGGTTGTTGTGGCCTAGGAGTCTGCGGGAAGGATAACGTTTGTGGCTCAGGTGTTTGTGTGTGGGATTTGTCGTTGTGGCCCAGGTGTGTGCTAGTGGGTTTGGCAGTGGGACTGCGGTGAGAATGGAAGGATTGGTTAGATGCGTAGGATGTCTTTAATAACCAGTGGGAAAGCGGCACGAGGTACCCAAATATCGATGTTCAATTACTATACTTTACTTGACTTCTGTTATTTGGGGAGTGTTCCTTGGTGATGATTGGGTGGTTAGTTTCCTTGCTAGGTGTTGGGTTACCTCCTTTCTCACAAGGAATTTTTATGCCTCCCCACTTGTGCACATGAGTCATTGGTTTTCCTACTGAGTATACTTGTATTCTCACTCTACGTATATAAAAATGTTTTCATTTTTTCAGGAGGACTTCAGGGATCGTGCAGGACCGTACTAGCTCGGATCTTGGGGCAGTTTCTGTTGTCATTTTCCTTTTTTTGGTACTTTACCTTTGGGGTTTTTTTCCTTGTATTATATTACTTTTATATCATGCATATGGGAATGGTTCTTTAGCTTTACTTTTTCTTTTAGTTTTGGGGTTTTGGGGAATTTACCATCTTATATCTTGATCCTATTAAAATTAATATGGGTTATGCCGTCCATCTTTTGTGTGATTCTATACCCTTGGTGCTAGTCACCACTCTGGGACCTAAGGAAGCCGAGTCTCAGAGTGTCATTATATCTACTTAAACTTAAAGAAGGAAGGGCTTGGAAATTTGCTGACCCTTCCCTCCTTTTGGTGAAGGCGGGTCGTGCCAGAATGGTATAAGAGGAACATGCTGGGAGATAGGATGGATTCTGGAGTTAGGCACAGTGAGGATTGCATGTGATGGTAGAGAAACAGTGTTGGGAGACCGTGGTGCGTGAATTAGGATAGGGAAGACTGGCTAGGACACTGGATTTTAGGGCCCCCCGTGATCAGATGCAAGGACTCTGGACCTACTGAACAACCATGTGAGGCCATGCTGATTGCAAGGTAGAGACGCATGGAATGGTACATGCATCATAATGACTTGTGTTCTTGTGTTTCATGGGTGACTTGGGGATTCAAAAATAAATGTAGAAGTCTAAGAAAATTTAAGAACACTATTCTACACTACATGGGATTAGGTAATCCTTGTTTACCATGTAGCTATGGAAACTGGGAGATGGACACTAGTGGTTCAGGAGATCAAGGCCTAGGAGGTTGACGTTGCCGATTGGTAGAGGGATGATCGAGAAGATGAAGATGATCAGTGGAAGAAACTTCTTTGAGCCGTTCAATAACAGACCCTCAGGAAGTACGAGGGCAGCACCTCAGACATGAAGACGAAGAATTTTCTAGAGGAGTTGGTGATAACATTCGTCTTGATTCGGGCTCTGATGGAGTACTGGGTTCCACTTCCTGTGAGCCAGATGAGGGGAGCAGCGCGTCAGTGGTGGATGCTCTACCTGGGGAGAAGAGATAGGATGATGTGGTATGGGTTGACTTCGAGAAGGATTTTTGTCTGGAATTTCTCTCTTCTATGATGAAATATGAGAAGAGACAGGAGCTTCTCTCCCTCCAGAAGGGGAGTATGTCAATAAGGGAGATGGGGATCAAGTTCAACGAGCTCCTCTGCTTTTCTCTAGACATCTTTCTGGATGAGGAGTCTCATGCGAGACGTTTAGAGGAGGCGCTCTGACCTTCCATCCATTACGTTGTTACCCCCTTCATCTTGCCGACATACTTGGAGGTCCATAAAAAGGCATAGGTGGTATAGAGGATGCACACGCTTGGAGGTGTGACATAATCTGGGATCCAGCTAGGATCATTGAAGGGGAAGGCCATCAGCACCAAGCTTTCAGCATCAGGGCCCTTTAGGATTTGACCGGTAAGGAGCAGTCCCCAGCAGTTCCAGTTCCGATCTCCCGACCCTCTCCAATTCTCTTCGGGCCCAGTGTTGAGATGCTATGTCTGTGGGAGCATTGGTAACCTCCAGAATCTGTGCCCAGATAGAGTGTCGTACGACAGTGGCGGGCAGGTTCAGCACCCGCCTCAGCAGCAGCAGTATCCAACGAGGCATTTACAATAGCAGCAGCAGGGTCAGCGATCTCCCGCTCCTCCGAGGGCAGAGGTTTTAGGGGGAGGTCGACCAAATGGCACTCCTCAGGTTCCTCGACCTGGGCGTGGTCAGGGAGGTGGCCGATATCTGAGAGGTAGAGGAGCCGGGCGCGGGCAGTTACACACCGCAGAGGCAGTAGTTCCATCCGGATCAGAGGTCGTTCGAGGTACGATCAGTTTTTTCAGTACCCTTTCTTACGTCTTGTTCAATACATGAGCTTCACAATAATTTGTTACACACAGTATGGCCCGTGCTTTGGGTCTAGATGTCAAGATACTTCCAGTGTCCACGGTGCTAAGAACACCAGGCGTAGGTCAGACTGACTTATCTTATGTTTCTCGAGGATGCAAGATGACGATAGGGCCACATCAGTCAATCAGGGACCTCCTGCTATTGCAGATACAACCATACGATGGAATCCTAGGAATTGATTGGTTATTCTATATATGTGTCATCATCGACTGCTTTTGAGGAAGGGTCTTCTTTTCAGACTTAGGTGGCTGACGTGTTACATTCACTGGTGAGTGGGGTGGCCAGAAGGGTAGCAGGTGAGAGGGGCCCCTCCTCTCCTTGTTAGCTGAGCTATCAGTGGAGTCAACGGATGCAGAGATGGTGGAGGTACCAGGGATCTTCATTGAGTTTATGGACATATTCTCATAGGAGGCGATGACTCTACCCCCTTGATGTGATGTCGATATTGGGATATACTAGCATCCTAGTAATCGTCCTATTTTTATGGATCCCTACCAAATGCAACCATCGATGCTACGGGAGTTGTGGATTAAGATTGAAGATCTAATGAAGAAGGGATTAGTCCGACCTAGTGTGTCACAGTGGGGTGCTCATGTGTTGTTTGAAATGAAGTTGGATGGTGGTCTAAGGCGGTGCGTAGACTACAAGAGACTGAATCAGGTAATGGTCAAAAATCGATACCCTCTTCCAAGGATAGACGATCTCATTGACCAGTTGAATGGGTAGGGTGGTTCTCAAAGATCATCCTACAGTCTAGATATCACTAGTTGATGGTGAAGGATGGTGACATCCTCAAGATGACCTTGAGGTGAAGATATGGGCACTTCGAGTTTGTGTTCATGTTGTTCGGTGTTACAATTGCTCAATCTGTATTCATGGGGCTCATGAACTCCATCTTTGAGGAGTACTTGGACCAGTTCATAGTCATGATAATTGACGAAATCCTGATCTACTCAAGATCAGAGGAGGAATATACTGAGCACCTCAGGATTGTTTTGGAGGTCCTGTGACAGTACCATCTCTATGGAAAATTGCCCACGGTAAAGTTCTGGACGCGATAGGTGTAGTTCCTTGGACATGTGGTATCTGAGCGGGGGATAGTAGTGGACCCGTCAAAGGTTGAGGCATTTGTTTCTTGGGCAGCACCCAAGAATGTGGCATAGGTTTGTATCTTCCTTGGGCTGGCATTTTACTACTGGAGGTTCGTACCAAACTTTTCCCAAGTTTCAACACCTTTGAAAGCCTTGACGAAGAAGGACTGGGCTTTTGTATGGGGTGAGTAGTGTGAGGCAGCTTTTAGATATCTGAAGGAGAAGTTAGTGAGTGCCCCAATGCTGAGATTTCCAGAAGAAGGAGCAGTGTGTGAGGTGTACTGTGATGCTTCGGGAAAAGGCCTCGGGTGTGTGTTGATGCAGCTACAAGGGGTTATCTCATATGGGTCTAGGAAGTTATGTCCCCGTGAGCATAATTATTCCACCCATGATCTGGAGCTCATGACGGTTGTTTTTTCACTAGATTTGTGGTGGAATTACCTCACCAGAGAGCACATTATGGTCTTAAAAGGCCACAAAAGCGTGATGTATATATTCTACTAGTGGGACATGAACCTAAGGCAACGAAGGTGGATGAAGTTCCTCCAGGATTACGATTTCTAGATTTCCTACACCTCTGGGAAAGGAAACGTTGTGGATGATGCCTTCAGTAGGATGTCACAGATGGATGCGGTCTGAGAGTAGGCAGATGCTTAGAGGGCGATGGAGGAGTTGGATGCCCTACACCTACATGAAAGGATGGATAGTAGAATTGGTTTCATGTATCAGATGATAGTACAATATTATCTATCACGTCTGGTGGAGGAGTCTCAGTGGCGAGACATAGAGAGTAAAGTGATGTATGACTGGGGTTAGCCAAGGCAATGGTCCAGAAGGGTGGACAGAGGATGGTCATAACCAGATTCTTTCTAGGGGATAATGTTCGTTCTGGAGGCTATGCATGAGAGGGTCCTTGGCGAGTTCCACAGCTCTCCCCTGACGGTGCATCCGGGAGTTTCCAAGATGTACCAGGGTCTGAGGGGACTGTTTTGGTGGCCCGAGGTAAAGCGGGCGGTGGCAGAGTTTGTGGCCAAGTTCCCTATGTGTCAGTTGGTGAAGGCTAAACAACTTGTTCCAGGTGGTTTGTTGCAACCCTTAGATGTCCCTGAGTGAAGTGGGATGACATCTCTATGGATTTTGTCATGGGGCTACCCAAGGTTCAAGGAGGGTGTGACACCATCTGGGTAGTAGTGGACCGGTTGAAAAAATCGGCTCACTTTATGGAAGTCAAGGAGTCGAGTGCAGTGGATTCTCTAGAACATATGTATGTGGACGAGGTGGTGAGGTTTCATGGGGTTCCAATGTCCATAGTCTCAGATAGGGATGTAAGATTTACCTCACGAGTCTGGAGGGGTTTGCATCATGCTTTTTTCACCCATCTACACCTTAGCAATACCATCCAACCCCAGACATATGGGCAGACAGAGCATACCATCCAAATCATGGAAGATATACTACGTGCATGCATCCTGTACTTCATGGGATCATGGGTGAGACATTTACCTTAGGTAGAGTTCGCCTACAAAAATTGCTACCACTCTACCATTGGCATGGCTCCATTTGAAGCTTTGTATAGGAGGCTGTGTCTCTCACCCGTGTGTTGGACAGGAGTCGGGGAGGTGGGTGTTCATGTCATGGAGGTGGTACAGAGAACAACAGAGAAGGTGCAGCTTATACGAGAGAGAAAGAAGGTAGCTCATGAACGAAATAATTCATATGCGGATGATGGGAGAAGGATCATGGAGTTCGAGTTCGGGGAGCACTGTTTCTTTATGGTCTCCCCTCAACGTGGGAAGTGGAGGTTTTGTCGGGGAAGTAAGCTCTCTCCCAGGTTCGTCGAACCCTTCGAGATGTTGCACCGGGTCAGCAAGGTGGCTTATCAGCTGGTGTTTCCCCCACACCTGCAAACGTTCCACAATGTATTCCATATGTCCCAGCTTCGTCGGTATCTGCATGATGATTTTCATGTCCTCAACTGGGGAGACTTAGATATCGAATACGATTCATCCTTCGTGTAACGACCGTTGATGATCGAGGTTCGTGATGAGAAGGAGCTTCGTGGATGAACCATCCCATTGTATCTCATGTTATGGATGCATGGTGTGCTTGTGGAGAGTACCTGGGAGAGAGAAGGGCAGATGTGGGCCCAATATTCAAGGTTGTTTTGAGTTTTATCATTCTTTGTCAGTACTTGTTTGTTATGTAATGATATACCTTTTTGACTATAGTTTATGCAGTTTCCTTTTTCTATGAATGTGTGATATGTGTCCTAAAAGATTGTGAGGGGATGACCTGATTCCTTGTTAGGATACATGAAATTGGATGATCCTAAAAACATGTTGGTAAGTCAGTGCAACCCAAAGCGGATAATATCTAAACACTGAGGAAGGGAAACCCCTCTCCCACATGGCCGGATGAGTTAGTCATTTGTTTTGAATGGTTACACGGGGAAAGGATTGATAGGTTAGGGAATTTATGATGTTCAATAAATAAGGTGTTCCTGTGTCAGAGAGGTTCACTCCTGAGAGGTATCTTCTGGGGTGGTTGTTCAGACCCCCCCCCTCTTTCCTTCAAATCTGGTTCTGGATTCTTGAGGACGATAATAGTTTGAGAGGTATTTGATGTAATGGACCAGACCCTCACAATCCATCCATTTACCAAATTCCGGGACCCTAAGGGGTCGCACCTCATTTTGGCGTGATCGATCGGTGGGACCGATCGGCGTGGCCAACCGATCAGTGTGACCGATCGGTCTCATCCAGCCTTGTCAGGACTTTCTCCTGCACTATTTTCCATAACACCTCTTTTAGGCCCTTTTAATCTTTTGATTTGTTTTATGGCCATTTTTAAGGCCATAATTAATATCTAAAAATCTTGAGAAACCTCTCTACTAAATAAAAATTAATCTTTTTGTGTGTAACCACAAAATCGCGTGAAGAACCACGATCCGACTTCCAAGGAGTTCAAATTTATTATCCCGTAACATTGGGATCTCAACTATTTATCACTCTGTATTATCTTCTCCTTCCTCCTGTCTAGTCTCATTCTCTTCCTTTTGTGTTTTATGTCCTTTGTTCCTGAGGAATGTGGTGCACCTGTACCAGAGCCCTGAATGTCGTGCATCCCTGTTCCTGACGCAAAGTTGGAACTTCGATCTCTGATAAACCAAGTAGGGATTTTTTTCATTCTCCTATTCTTTCTGTGTATCATGCAGGGGGGGTATGATTTTTCCCTTGTGGAAATTGATGAAAACACACAAAATTAAAATAGCGAATGGACCATTAAATAATGAAAGGGGGGTGTGATCGATGTTATGTTGTACTCTTTAAGTTGTTATGTGTTGTGAATCGTATATGCCTATGATCACTGAAAATCGTGGACGTATGTGGTCTTTCTCTATGCACTATTCATCCTCTTTGCTCTTGGATGTTTAAATAAATGTATCAAGGAATTGGTTAATTAAATATAGTTGGTTAAATAGATTGAAATCACCAGGATCAACCCTTTTCTATGATATCACCGGTTAAAGCACAGTGGAATTGAAACCATGGAGTGTGTTAAATCTTTTAAATCTGAAATTACCTGCATGGGCCTGCCTTGTGTTGGTGGTAGAGGTTTGGTTGTTTCTTTCACAGGCTAATTTCTGGGGCGATGCATGTTGGGATGTGATCCCATGTTGTTATACTTTTGCTGGTTGTGAATTTGAGGATATGTGATTACTCTACTTATATCACGAATTCGGGTGGGATCATCTATTGTTGAGATATTGGTGGCTCCTGGATTTTGGGAACATGGGGTTGTATCTCGGGGTTTTTCATTGGTTATAGTTCATCGAGGGATGTCACTTATCCCTTCATTGTTGTGACCTTGCTAGAGAACCAGGTTTGAATGCTTAAATTGTTGTTGGCTGTAACCTTTTCCCATGGTTTGTGCCTATGATGTTAGTTTCCCAGAAGTGAAAAAATTTATTTAAATGAGATTAATTGAACATGGAAGAAAGAATAGATTAAATGGGAATTGGTTCTAGGTATGAGTTGTGACTCGGCTGTGAGTAGTGTGCTTCCTATGAATAGGTACGAGTGTTCTTGTTCTTGGATTGGTTTTCGAACCCCTAGGTTGGGATGAGTGTTTATTAACTATACATATATATATAGCATTTATGTTTCTTATTCGCGCCCCACCCAAGTTGAGAACTTATTGTCGAACACCCCATTTCAGGGGGAGGGTGTTTTCCCAACACTCCTATGAGTGTCTGGTTATTAGCTCCTTTTCTGGTCCCTTTCCCAGATAGCCCAAGTATCTTTGGGTAGGATGTGATGGCATGAGGTCCATTATTAGCCCACGACATTTCAGGCGGGGTAGTTGTGGTGGTTGGCCCAGGTGATTACAGGCTTGTTGTTCCCATGTATCTTCGGGATGAGGCCTAGTTGTCTTCAGGTGTGATGATAGCTTTTTGGCCCATTTGTATTCGGGCGTGGTGGTGGTTTTTCTAGCCTAGTTGTTTTCGGGCTTGTTTACGTGAGGTTGTTATGGCCCATGTGTCTATGGGCGGGATAACAATTGTGGCCCAGGTTTTTGCAGGCGGGATGTGTGGTTGTGGCCTAGTTGTGTGTGGCTGGGTTTGGCCGTGGGACTGCCGTGAGAATGGTGGGATCGGTTCATTGAGTTGGATGTCTTTAATAACCAGTGGTAAAGTGACATGGGGAACCCAAATATTGATGTTCTATTACTATACATTCCATGACTCACGTTATTTGGGGAGTGTCCCTTGGTGAGGCTTGGGTGGTTAGTTTCCTTGCTAAGTGTTAGGTTGCCTCGTTTCTCACAAGGTATTAGTTTGCCTAACCACTTATGCATGAGAGTCTTTGGTTTTCCTACTGAGTATACTTGTATGCTCACCCTACATATATAAAACTGATTTTAGGTTTCTATGATGACATTAGGGATCATGCGGGACCGTACTAGCTCGGACCTTGGGGCAGTTTCTGTTGTCATTTTCCTTTTTTCTGGTACTTTACCTTTTGGGTATTTGTGGCTTGTATTCTTTTAAATTTATATCATGCATATAGAAATGGTTCTTTGGCTTTACTTTTACTTCCAGTTTTTGTGTTGTTGGTATTTTACCATCTTATCTCATGATCCTATTAAAATAAAAAGGGGTTATGCCTTCCAACTTGTGTGTGATTCTATACCCTTGGTGCTGGTCACCATTTAGGGACCTATGTAAGGCGGGTCTCAGGGGTCATTATCTCTCCTTCAACTTAATGAATGACAGGCATGGAAATCTACTAAACCTTCCCTCCATTTGGTGAGGGGGTTCATGACAGTGTTGAGTGTGAGAGTACACCAAGATATCATCCATGAAGGCTTGCACAATATAATCCAATTTAGGATGGAACACATGGTTCATTAGTGCCATTAAAGCTGCTGGTTCATTCGTGAGACCGAAAGATATAACCAAATACTCATTTAGGCCATAAATAATCTAAAATGATTGAAGAGGTATATTTGATGGTATAACGTGCAACATATGATAACATGATCTCAATTAAATCCTCGAGAACACTCGGGCTCCTCAATGCTGATCTAATAGATCATAAATCCCCGGAAAGGGATATCGCTTCGTGACAATCAATGGGTTCAGATTTTGATAATCCATACAAAGACGGATGGTACAATCATCCTTTTTCACAAAAATTATTGGTGAACCCCAGGGATAAATAGTGGTTCAGAAAAAATCAATTGCCATTAACTCCTCCAAATTCTTTTTAAAATCCTGTAACTCAGTTGTAGCCATCCTATATGGCAGAATGAAATCTTATTCCACTCCTGGAATAGGCTCAATATATAAATCTACTTCTAGCTCCAAAGGTAATCCTAAGATGTCCACTAGAAATACATCTCTGAAATTATCCACCACTAGAGGAAAAGTCTTTCTGCGATTTCCCCTGGTCATCGAGATATAAACTACTAATCTGGGCTGTAACTCCTCCTAATCCACAATGTTCACGTTCAGCTCTACTTGTATGGACATCCCACTCTCCCTTGTGAATAAAATGTGTACCAACTAGTGACGTGAAACTCAATCTATATGAATAGCAGTCAAAAACACCCTGAAACGTGGAAAACATTCCCTTCCCAGAATTACATCGAAGCCTGTCATATATAGAAAATATAGGTCCTACATGAATTGACACCCACCAACCTCAATAAGGAACTCCTTGCACTAACATACACAAGACATCATAATCCCTAACTAGGTTTCTAGAATCATAACATCCTCATATGTAATGATATATAGTCCATGTATCCTTATAATAGAAACAAATAAAAAACTATGGGAATTCCTTGTATCAAAAAGAGAAGAAGTAAAAATGAAGGCAATTAGAATCATACCTCTAACCGTAGAGGGTCTGGGGTCCTTATTCTACTAGGTCTGATCCACCTCAAAATTCTGACCTCTACAGCGACGTTGTGACCCTTCTTGACTACCCTGAGCTGATCCACCAAACTGTTTCTGAAAGCCTACTGACTGGATACCACGACCATGACCTACTCCTCGGCATGAACAGTCGAATGAACTCCAGTTCCCTAACTGATGAAAAACTGGTGGTCTTACTCATGGTCATGGACTCATAGTAGAAACCTAATAACTAGTTGTTTTGTGAACAAACCTACAAAAAACTAATGGTGGCCCGTTATTCTAGAAGAACGAAACTCGACTGGGTCCTTTACGCAATTTGGTCTCGTATGCCCACTCTTTCAATAATTGTAGCATACCACCTGGCTACCTGATGAACCATCACCTGAAATATCCTTTTGGTTCTTCCAACAGTCCGTAAAATGACTATCGGCCCAGGATACAGAACCATCCTAGCACATAGCTCCCAACTCCATCAGATAATGCTATGTAATCAGTTCCTAGTTCATGATAGTTGTTTCTGAATTAATCTAGAAGACATTCACTTGCGATTGAATGGAATACATGAGACCATCTGGAAATCTCTTAGCCAAATATATCTTTTCCCCTACTAGAATGGGTGTGAGGCACTAAAGGACTGTAAAATGTGATGAGTAATTCCTCACTAAAAGACCACCCTACTACAAATACATGAACACTTGGTCTTGATTGGCCTTCAACGTCTCCGAATAGAAATCATAATAGAAGATCCACTAAAACTATTCCAAAACCATATCTCGATGATTTACCACCTATGAGATAACATCTCGCCATCTCGTGGTAGAATCACGTAGAATATATGAAGTGAGATTCATCCTCTTAAATTGAGGCACATCCAGAAGCTCAAATATAGCATGAATATCCTCCAACCGTGACTCTGCAGCCTGTGGTCCCCAATCCCTTGATAATGTAAGAGGATGATGATGCTGGGACAATAGTGTTATCTCTACCATAGATGGGATTGGATGTGGTGCTCACTGAAAAGTCTATAACATCCTCAAAAATCCTACATAGAACTATAGATTAGCACATACCTATGGTATAATAGCTAGTGACATGATAGGCACAACGAGAGGATCTACTTGTTGTCTCAGATCTATTCATTTTGGTGTCTGTTCAACGCCTGGAACCTAGCATACAACTGGAGGATATTTCGGTAGAATGACTCAGAAAGGTCAAAAACACAACTTAGTTCAAGATTGTCGAGGACTAAAAGATAGAAGTGCATTAAATGGACAAGATAACGAAACATTCTTGTTTTACAAATAGGGTAACACAATGTCTACAAGACATACACAACATTTTCCATTAATCTTTTAATATGGTGGGTACCTCTTCTAAATGTGGACTTATAACACCACTACACACAACATGTTCATCCTGAAGCATGGTGTTTACTTGATTTTTCATTCATGTTCATGTTCTTCTACATGGATCGAACCTCATGGTTCTATCCCTGGTTACCCTACATGGCGTGTTCACCCTACGCAAAGCATGTACCACTTATGTTTTAACCACCCATGTTGTTACTCACACGATCAGAGACACAATTAACTCTACACAGTGTGAAAGGATGGGGCACAATGTATAAAACCTATGTTTTATTCACCCATGTTATTATTCACATGGTTGGAGACATGATCCTTATTGAATGATGTTTACTCCCAGTACATGTCATGTTCCAAAAAAGATTCCCAACCCCTTGTATCTCCTCACACAGTCAGTCACATGGTTAATGACTACACGACCTATATATACAGTGCACAACATGTACTTAATAAAAGGTGTTTCTTCCAGAAAGGAAGAACACATGGCATGTGTTCATAACACCACACACTATTTTGTCTACGTTTTCTGACAATAAGCCTCTGAAACATATCCATAACACCAGAAATGTTATAATTTTGTTTATAGATGGAAAATTTTCATTTTGTGAGATCTCATACTACCACGAATCAATGTTTGGAATCCTTATTTATATTAAAATTTGAAAAAATCCATTAATGTTCTACACGATCCACCAAATTCCGATATAAGAGGCCCATAACACCTCTTGGACCACCATTTGGAATACATCCTAAGGATAATTTACATAATTTAATAACCTATCAAAATAAAGGTATTCTATCCTGGATTTTATCAAAACATACTAAATATGTAGAATGACGTCTATCATAACAACAGGCAATCAATAATGCACCCAAAATGGCATGACAAGAAGGAATGAAATGTGATCTCATGTAAGTGCATACATGATTCCTAAGATGGCATTCCTTCGTTACATTAGGTTTCCATAGAAATTTATCCTAAATTATATAAATCATTACAACACATATCATGTGAATCACCCAAGGGTGAAATCAAATCAACTGTAAATATTGAAAAACAAGAAAAATTGCAATATTCGAGGTAAAGTAAATTTTCACTATACACGGGTTAGCTACTAATGGGCACAACATATTACCAACTACCTATTATTTCATATCCTTGTCTACAGGCTCCATACGATAATACTAGGTATAAAAGATACTCCTATGGTACCATTTTGTAACGTCTCGATTCTGAGTGCCCCCCAAAGGTTCTCGTCCTCAGATGGTCACATGGGCTTAAGAGCATTTCCTCGAATGCTAGAGGCTGTCAACTAGAAGCGAGGGACTTGGGTGTGATAGTGGGGAATCTATGCCCTCATTGGTAGAGTTAAACTACAAAAAAATTTAAACATTATCAAAAGCAGTAATACCATTCAATAGAAATAAACAGTGGAAGACTGAGAGTGTAAATATCTACTGCATAAGTAAATAAATGATTCATGTCACTTTGTATATAGTAATACATCCAAACAAGTCATAATGCAAGAAAAAAACACTTAATCCAAATTATAGAAATTATTCAACACTAATAGCAACACAATACTAACCTTGGTCCCATGAACTGTAGGTCCAACAACAATCACGTACCTATTGTAGAAAGGAATATTCCCTTATCTACACCTGCAACCATATAATCTGTTTGTGTCCAAAATAATGACCCTAATTGTGTGTGAGATGAATCATAGTATGAAACCACTAAAATATATATTCCTATCTATCACTAAATATATATTGCAGGTAAAATGATGAAATAAGGAAACAAACTAGGAAGTACTAAAAATTAAAAAATCCTAAAAATTTTCAATTACATTCATTTTCGTTTATAAATTATTCAATTTTTTTTAATAATGTAACCTCATGATCTAGCCTAAAATTTATGTCCCCCAATATAAAATATCAAACAGACATCTCAAAATATCATCTAACAATTAAGATAGACTCAACGATTGTGCTATGTTATGGATGACTCATCACAATCATGAAAACAGTCACAATAAACTCTATGGGAAAGCACTCATAGTATAATACCTTCTGGTTTCATATATCACCCATTAAATAATAATAAAGAACCTTTGGGAATGATCTCATAGCCTAACCCCTTTGGTCTCACATAGCATTAGTCATATACCAATGGCCACTCATGTAGCTCTCACAGACAATACCCCCTTGGTCTGCATTATGATGACCCCTTGGTGGCTCTCACAGTCAATTCCATGTGGTACCACATTTATTTAATAACGACCTTCTGGGTACCTTTCACAATCTAACCCCTCCGGTCAAAGACCCATGGTAGCTCTCATAGTCAATTCCTCTAGTAAATCATAATAAAATACATATATAATATACCATACTACATGAATCTCTCATAGAAAATTCACCGTGGCCATAATTTCATACTGTGAAACAGATGAATCTCATATAAACATCAAATCCTTCCTAACAACACTAGGCATGGAAAACAAAGCAGCATAACAAAATTTCTAGAATAAATGGACATAATCAAAACAAACATGGGTTACACCTATATAATCAACATAATAAACCATATTGATTATCAATAACCCTTTCTCATTAAACAACTATTGAAGGAATAAAATATGATTAAATTAAAAAAAGATGCAATATCATAAACAATGGTATTTGACACATTTGGGATAAATAATTAAATTACAAACATGAAAAGTCACAAAACACCTACCTCGATGTTGAATGATGATCACTCTTGAACATTGGCCACTGAATCATCCAAAAAAATATTATATCTATAAAAAAGTCAAAATAGTTCAATATTGAATATCTTACGAGAGATGAGAAATTGGGGGGAGGCGGTCTCAAAAAAAAGACAACTCAATGGTGGGATTCCAACGCACCCAGTGGGGTCTTAATCAGAGCTTAGACGGAGGAATAAGAGTATCTCAAATATTTTCAGCCATATGTCTCTTTCATGTATGAGAAACGTGAAGAAGAAGTTTCATTTTGAGATTAGACTCAACTGTTATATGATTAATGAAATAAAAAAGACAAATACATGGAATGTTCATTTAATGTACATGTTGTGTTCTATCCTTAACTAGCCCCCACATTAGGTAGTACACATGGCAATATATTCTTCCATTACACGACAAGTACATAACTACCTATGGAAACTGGGTACACGATGTGTGCATAAGATTATAAGTAGTGTAATTATAATATTTCCAAATCTTCCTTTTTACTAAGAAAAGAACCCAAAATGATGATCCATACCTGAAATAAAGATTCAGGTTCTTATAATTATTCATTTGAATTGGATTCAATGATGATGATATTTTATTTTGTTATTATAAATTTTATATTTGCAATGTTTATAGGGTATCATGTATATATCCATCTATCCAAAACCACTAAACTGGCTGATGTTTAGGATATGACCCTTTGTATCAATCCTAATGTAATAATATAGCCATCTGATCCATGATACTATTGTTTGGGACGTTATTATTAAAAAACAATATAACATTATTTAATATTATATAATATTATATAATTAATTTATGTTCCGAAATATCTATATCCTATATTTTCAAATGAAAAATAAATAAATTATTTAAACATTATCTAATAATTTCAATAAATACCTAAACATTTTCTCATTTTTAATCACGCTAAAAATAATTATTAGATTTCACATCCAATTTTCTATCTCTAATGACCTACTGTGAGAATATTGTGTTTCATATGAATTCACACATAGGTATTAAAAATCTCCATACCATTTTATGGGTTCCAAAAATTTTATTTTTAGTACTTATTTGAAAACCATTTCAATTCATTTCAAATAATTATCAAATTTCTATTTTCATAAATTTTTTAATTCATTTATAAAAATATTAATGAGTTTTATAATTACTTAAAAATATATTACCGTTCATAAGTAAATATATTTTAAATATATTTCTATATCATAAACATTTGTTGAAAAATAAGAATGGATTACCTGTTTTATGGTATTGGGAATATTAGAATTTTTAATAGGGTTCATATAATTACATCAGGAAAATATATATCTCCTTCACCAACTATTATTACAATGTGGTAGATAAGTAATATTTTTCATAAGTGAACCTTTGATTTTGAGTCTATTTGTTTTAGGAGTATAATCTCAATAGTTTTTTATACCCACAATACATATGTAAAATAATTAACTTAATAACCATATAATTATATGGTATTCTTATATCATAACCATGCTCGTCAAACTCTGAAAAGCATAATATTTTTGCAAATATAAATTAATTTTTTTATACATTAAATGAATACTAAAATATTTCCTTAAAATTTCATCAAGAAAAAGTTTACGTTGAGCTATCAATTTCGATATAATTTTTTGGGTTCACTATATAATGTAATAATTTTAGTATATATGTCAACCATATATTCAATTTTAAATCAAAAATTCCCATGAATAATTTATTATGTGAAAATTGAAAAATTACGGTTTAATAAATGTGGGAGATAATATTGATTAAAGCATGAGTTTTACTATAATAATGAAAAAAAAATTGAGGGACATGACCATAAAAGAAGTGAACTAACATTTCTAAAAAAGATAAATATATTTTAGGAGGCCATTATATGTATAATAACTATTATATATTATGAGGAGATAATATATTTCCGTATCTGATTCTCTCTCAATACATCCCATAACATCATTAAAATTTAACCACAAAAAATAAGATTCCCTTTCAAGAACAATTTTAGAGATTTAATTCTTATTAATATATTTTGTTTTTTATTCTTACACAACTTAATAAAACTAAGAGTGATATATATTTTTTGTTAAGATATACATTAATTTTTTATCATTAAACAATACATTTATGTGATAGATTATAATCTCCTAGTACCTATTGTGATCCTCAAATATTATTATTGATGAACTGTATTATATATTAGATCAGGAAATCTAATTAATGCGCCTTAAAACAAAGATAATTAATTGACTCAATAGTTTATTAATAAAGAAATAATTATCCAATAAAAATATCATTTCATATCATTTCAGTATAGTATTATCCCATAAATTTAATAAACAAATATGATGTGTTTGTGATAAGAACTATGGTGAGGTACTCATAAGTTTTTTTATATAATCTCAATGAAATATTAAGGAAAATTTCTAGAAAAAATCATTTTCCAATAAAATATTATCTTCATTTTATAAATGATAAAAAATATATCATGAATTGTCTTTTTTTTAATTTCCCCACCTTTAAATATATATATAACTATAAATATTTTATCGGTGTAAGAGTAATATAAAATTTAATGAGTTATTAAAAAATGTGTAAAATACATAGATTATAAAATATCCTGATAAATTCATAGATTTATTGAAAAAAACATAAATAAAATATAATAAGTTAGTGAACTTGATAAAATAAATGTAATATATTTTGAAAAGAAATTTTTAAAAAATGTTTAAAATATTTCTTTATAGAATATAACATGAATTATTTCTTCAATTATATTCATTAGAAAATGATACAGTAAATTGTTTTTTTAAATCAACTAATGATATATATATTTAATATCATAACAAAAAAAATTTGAAAAGGAAAAATTGATTAATTATAAAATTATTGATTGTTCGTCTTTTTGGTAAACATAATATTCATTGAATTGTGAAGATGAAAATAAATTTATAATTGCATTTGAATAATATTATCATATATTTAAATGATAATATATTAATTATGGAAACCATGAAAATTCATTTATTTATTATTTTCACATAAATATTTTTTATTTAATTTCGTTATTTGGGAGGATTTTCATTAGGGAATTAATTGATATTAATAAATAATCATTAAATTCAAATGATGGTATAATTGAACACAATACATGAAAATAGTGGTATAATTATATAATCACTGCATGAATTAGTATGTATCATTAAAAATTCCATTAATTATAAATAAAAATTTCATTAACCATCTTTTTCTTTTATAATAAGAAGGTACTACTAATATATTAACTATGTCTAGAATAAAATAATCCACCAAAATGAACTCATTTATTGTAATAAATGGGATTATTTTTTTCAATTTTTATATAATCCATATATATATATAAACCATATAATAAATTACATGATGATATATTATTTTAAATCATTATGATGGGGGGTTTGATGCCATCTATAAGGTTTTACATAGCTATGTTAGCATTTTTTTATTGGGAGTGTTTAGAAAAATAGAAGGTGAATATAAGAGCTTTGATTCATCCTATACAGATTTCATGGAAAAAATATACATATGTATATTCTTCAAAATGACACATTTTTTATACCACACTGTACATGGATTTATTGATTATTTCCTCTATGATAGTCACATCTAGTTTTGTTAATGGCCAATAAATAATGGATATATTACACTAGTTTTTCAATTTTTTCTTGGGTCTAAAATCACCTATATTAGCCAGATCCATTAAACATTATCACATCTACTATAAGCTTTTTTTGAATGTTTATTCCACATGTTCATGGTCAAATAGACATCCATTAGTAGAATTTTTTTTAAAATCACATTTGTTGGATTCAAGAATTCAATCATGTAATTGATAACTATCTCAATTTTCTCAATATCTATCTACCTAACCTCTCCCTTTCCATATATTATGATATTATAATAACTATGAAGGGAACCATCTTATATATTTCTTTGTAGATGACATTCAATTTATTTTTAAAATATAAAATATGTATTTATCTATGTGTCTTATTAGAGATTGTTTCTCATTTCGAAAAATATATTTGTTATAGATCAAACATATGTATTCTGTTAAATAATTATCTATTAATATTATATTGGTTTCATCTCATTATACTAGTAAAAACCCCATCATAAATTTTTAGTGATAATATGGGTTGATACTATAACAGAATGGATTTTTGAATTAATTATTTTCTTACAACTCCTATTAATTTAACATAAATATACCAAAAGTGTGATTTATTTTTACAATATGCTGGTAATGTATTTCCCATGATAGACCATATGTTCAATCATGTAGATAATTATGTTTTATAAGGTCCAATATATAATTTTAATGTTATCAGGAATTTATAAAACCATATCATAATCCAAATTATAATTTTCTAGACAAAGGGATAACATATTCATGTATTTTATTTATTATCGGGATTATCTTTAGGATCCAAATATTTTATCACTCAACTTATATGATGTATTATATTTGAGATGATGATGGATAATTTCATCATTATTCTATATATGGTCATGGATTTCATTATAAACAATAATTTTATATTGATGGAAATTATAACATTTTTACTCTTACTAATAATGGGGATCTCAATATTTTTTTGGAAATTATTTTTGTTTTATTCTTATACTAAATGCAAACATGTTGTTGTTGGTTACTTTATACCACGTTATATGGTCTATTATAATGTTTTTGTTCAATAATAATATAAATAGGGAAATATTTAGTGACATTATTATATCCAAAAATAATGTATATATGAAGTTATAATTACGGAACCTATTGATATCATTATATTTAATTCTAGCAGTATAAGGTCTTCCCTATAATTGAATTTCCAGTCTAAAATTAATCCATTAAAATGGTATGATCTTGACAAGAATATGATAAATTAATATATTATATATGAACAACTACTCACTCTATAAAATGATATGAGTTAAAAAAAATTAAATTATGGTTTAATCATAAGGGAAAAACATGTTATCCCATTGGAAATTCATATATGGGAGTGAGCATAAGAAAATATTTTTCAGGTATGGGGTTCTAATATAATAAATATACATCCCTTCGAATGAATATATTTTATTTTGAATTTTCGGTATTGATCTTAATGTATCTCACTCCCATTCATTTATGAAATAATTTTTAACTGTTAATAATGAACACACTTGACTATAAGTTCCGAAGAGGAGTTGGCCCTCACTATGATTATAATAGGGATTTTTTGATTTTTTGTATTAATTTTATTTTAGTATATCCACTATTTGGGACATTTATGTACAATGTTCTCCATTTAACTGATAGAATACATGGTTATTGTATTTGTTAATGATTTAGATTGCAATTTTCACCAAAATATCTTCTTTTCATTAATTTTAAGTGTAGATTGCATTATTTTGTGGTATTAAAGATTATAATGGGTTTTTGTTTTAGTGATAGTGGGGAACTATATATTTATATTGTTGTCATTCAATTACAAAATATGATTTTTTGGTGGGTTGATGTTTTAATGCATTGATTATTAATTAAATGTAAAAAACTCCCGTATAAAAATTAAATTTTAATCATGGTTTAATGTTTTATTTTATGGGTTTCGTTTATTATTATTTTTTGGTTTCAATATTAGGGTGAATTTGGTTGTTTGTTCTTTAGAAAATATATTTTTCCTGGTTTATCATAAACCATAATTGGATTTTTTATATTCAATAATTGAGAATTAAATATTCATACAAATATATTTGATTATATATTCTAACAATGTTTTGTATATATTGTCTTTGATATGTCAGCATCTGTTGGATGATATTCCCTTCATAGTGTATGAGCACCCAAAATATATTAATCCCTATTTCGTTTAAAATAAACAAGAAAATATGTATGTGACCTTATGATAATGAATGGTTAAATAGTAAATGAACAAATATTGTAATGATTTAGATTATGTTTAAAAATATAAATTAATTTTCATATGTGTGCTTAGTCACCTAATACAATTACAATATTTAAACCTGTCAACTATGATATTATGTATACTATGCGATTGAAATAAGTAACCACTAGGTTCGTGTATGTAGAGTTTGGGTTGTCAAATAATTAACTTATAATATGATTCAATAAAGGATAAAATAAAAAAACATGATGATACCCCTAATAAAGAATATATTACAACATATAAACGTATCATTGGGGTTACCATAACTATAAACCCATGTTTTTCCACAGATTTATTTTCTATATTTAACGATATATAAATTGAAAAAGGGAATTATAGGGTAAACAATTATCATTAATAATGGGATACTAACTTATATCATTGTAAATTAGATAAAATTTAGAAAATAATTTCAGTTTATTTATATTAGATGAGAAGATTTATTGAAGTTATACGTGTCAATAATTTAGATAAGAAGAAGTTTTTGAAAAAATATGTTAGGGAAGATGAAGGTACAATGATTATATATGATTTAATATAACTTTTTAACTAAAAATAAAATGATGTAGTATGTAATAACATAATTATGAGTATAAAAATATAGTAGTGAACTTTAAATTGTCTGTTATATTATGTGACTCAGCACACTTAGGGGAATATGTACTCGTGGTGTACCATGTGTGCCACTCCTAGAATACCACTAGTAGGACTTGGGTGAGTGAGTAGTGTCATGGAATAATTATATAAATGGATGGAGTAGGATACAACATCTTGTAACATAAACACATCAAAATTTAATTACAATATACATGAACTAGGAAATTATATATATATATATATTAAAAGTTTGGGGAAGAAGCCTAAATTTATTATTTAATGCAAAGACCTCTTTAGACTGGGCAGAGGGTGACCCATTACATATGTCAAAGGCCCAAGGCCATGTGGCCTAAATACAATTATTGAAAGACCATTTATTTGGTCCCAAAGGACCCCTCTGTGAATAGTACTGCTATAGTGCCACACTGCTACCGTTCATGCTACAGTATCACCACCACTAAGTGCATACTACATTCTCACCGCCGTTACAATGTTGATGTTACATCAGTCCCGCCGTAGCTACAGTATTTCTACAGTTCCCTAGGCTAAAACACTGCAACAGAACACGACAAATCTCCCCTGCCTGGATTTGTTCTAGGGTCTTTTGGATGCCATGCAGGAGCCTGTACCACTTGGGTACATACTCGTTGGTACAAATTATATATATATACATATATACTAAAAATATTTATTTAACAAAAATAAACTTCTATGAAAAAGTTAAAAAATTAAAATAAAATAGTTTTAACAAAATATATTAGATAACTCAACAGGTGAAATAACCTATGGAATGTGAAAAAATAATCTCAATATTGCATTATATATCAAATTTGTATCATAGTGTCCCTCTATTATATCACATAATATATTTTAATTGATTTCCAGTAACTAATATATGTCTACCAAAGTTAACAAAAAATGTGGAACATATGTTAGGGTAATGATTATGTGGGCCTAAGGACATTTTTGTGTTGAGTATTAATATACCATGTAATATTATTTGAATATAAAAACTAATTCTCAAAATGATATGTTATCTCAAACACTCAAATCCATGAGAAACTAGAATAGAAATTCCTATTGTACCAAATATTTTCTGGAGTCATAAAAAACCATGTTAAATTAGGAATCATTTTATGGATAGTACATATCTATGATAAATTTTATTGTAAATGATGAAAGAGGTAACCTAATTATTGAATGTCTCAAAAAACATGTAGTTGATATACAAAATGCACGTTGTATCTGGAATGCAACAAAAATTGATGGTGCATAATAAAGCATATTATTTTTGTCATAAAATATCAAATATACCTACAAATAGTTTCTATAATGAATCTTATAAGCAATATTATTATTTTTAGGCACCTCATTGTGAAATTATAATAAATCATGTGGGATTGAAAACATAATAGAGACATTATCCATAAGAATTATTACACAAAAACAATACCCTCTATTGGGAAATGATTGGGACCCCAACATGTGTGTTATTATTAAATGTACCAATAATTTAAGAGATTAAAACCAAATATTGATCATGGGTCTCCATCCTCACACCCGTAAAAGGAATTATAATTTAGTTATGGTATTAATACACACTTTTCCCCATAGGTTGTGTACAAAAAATTAAAATATATATGTTATGAGAAGACCTTATACTCAAAACATCAACATGTGGTTAACGTCTTTACGAATGCACGGAATGTATCACATCCATTATACTAATTCTCCTTTTGTGATACGAATATCAATCCACCCATAATAATTTTACAAAAAATTATATAAATGATGAAATATTAAGTAATATTATTTATATAAAAATCCATTTGAAACATAAACTAATGTTTCTAATTATAAAACCTATATTAAATTATAGTTGAATAAAAATCTATTATCTAGTATATGAAATATAGTTATTGGGTACCTGATATGTAATAGACACATGTTATAAATTTCGATTAAACTATAGTTATATCATGGGGATTCTAACATTATGGGATGCTAATTTGGGTAAAAATATTTTGGGACACCCTACTCCACATGAGAATCGATCGGTAATACACACTGAGTTATGGGGTAATATTTTGAATGTGTTAATATATTTAAATGACATGTATAACTATAATTTAATAATTTTTATCTGGTAAAAATTCATGGAATTTATTAATAGAGAAACATTATGTGGGATATACTATGAATGTAATAATGTATTTATTGAGATTCCCTTGTCAAATTTTTTATACACAAGACATGTAAATATGAAAAACATAATTTATATTTCCACCCATGTTATCATGTGTTTACACCAAGTATATAGAAAAATTTCATGAACATTTTATACTATAAATACATTTAACTAAATTATATGGGTAAATTGTGTCATTATCACCATATATATCTTATAAATAGTGAATTTAAAAGGAAGAAAAGAAAATCATTTGACACAATGTTATACCCCAATAAAAATTTACAATTTCATAGAAACTATTTATTTCGTTGATACCGAAAATATAGATGTAACACCCCATGCTTCGACGGTATGCTTTACATTGAATAATATAATAGCATGTGTTGTACGCAACTTCGAGTTCTAACACAGCACAACCAATCAAACTAGCCCTTATGAATAGTAATATCCACATTTTTAAATTGTATACATTTTATCATTAAAAATGGATTTTTGGATTTGAAATAATGAAATTATTATAGGGTAAATTTTTGGTAGTTTTCGGATAACCTTCACATTTTGATGAATAATGAAAATTACTAAATTTTAATTAAATAAAACTTTTTTAATCAAAATAATGAATAGTGATAAATTATGAATTTTAGTTTTTTTGGAAGTATAATTATATTATATTTTTATTATTTAATATAATATAGGTCATTAAAAGTATTTTCACATTCAAAATTGACATAAACAAGTGTCAATCTTTTGATAGTTGTTATTTCATAAAAACATGTATTTCGTTTTGACAATGGGAATTAATTTTAAAAAATATTCTTCCACTTCTGTGTTTTGAATTTAGGAAAATGAATTCCATATTTAGAATCAGGATTTCTTAATTTTGTCAATAGTTAAATTTTATTTTTATAAATTTTCAATAATTACTTCGGAAAATATTTTAGTTACCATGGCTAAAGGGTAAATCCAATAAAATGATATAAATAATATTATAATAATATTAAATTACCCTAACACATGTCCTAACCCAATTGCATGACACATGTCCGACCATGGACATATTTGGGCCGATTTTGTGACCCCATGGAGCCACTTTTAAGTGATAATGAAAATTTATATTAATTATGTTAGAGTAAATACAAAAATGACAAGCATATATCTTTTAGTAAAACAATTTTTACATAATGATATACATGTTATCTCTTCAAATATTAATATTCATTATAATTATAATACGTATTTCATACATAATAGTATTTTATTTGTAATTTCTAGACATTTAATAGTAAAATTTATTTATGACACAATGATGATGCAGTATTTTCTTTATTAATGGAAGAATCAAATAAATGGTATTATAAATGATAAAATAAATATAATTTGAATGTTTCTATGCCATTAAGAAAATTTATAGGTTAACATGACATGTTATGATTAATTAAATAAATTTAGTTCGAATTAATAATGTTTTTATGACTTAAAAAACAATGAATTAAAAAGTGTCAAAATTGACAAAAAAAGATTTTTTTAAACATATTTTATAATATTATTTGATATAACATTCATAAAAATATAAGGTTCCTCCAAAATATATATATTATTATATATATATTATAATGAACCACTTGGGGTTGTCTTGGATGTTTATAGTATGTTTATTAACCATATAATATAAAAATACAAAGAGACAAGGTAAATGTCAAACCTTTTAAATAAGAGTTAAATCTAAAAGATAAAGTTAATATAGTGATCCAACCTGTCTAAAACCTATTGGTTGAGTGTTTTTAGACCCATACCCACATTATCCTCTAAATAATTAATTTTGAATCCATTATAAACCTAATATGATTTTATTATAAAATAATATTTCGACCTTTTCCTATGGTTCCCCTCACTCATCTTATAAAAGGGAACTCCCCCTTCTCTCTAATTCACACATTCAAAGACATTTGGATCGAAAAAACCCTGCCAAAATACCCTCTCAATTATCCTAACTACAATATGGGGGCCTTCATTTTGTCATAAAGACAACTTAAAAGGACCTTTTGATCAAATTAGAAGGAAGAACCCAAAGAAGAGGTAAATATTTCGTCATCTCTTTCACGTTATTTTCTTCTTCCACTACTTCTTTCATTTTTGTTTCAATCCATAAATAATAACAACAGTATATTCTATATACTGAGATGTTATTATAAATATGGTACAACCATATTCATTATTCTATCCATGTTACGAATGACATGTCACCATATGTGTGTACGTACGGCTTACCGTCTCCACGTTGGGGTGTAGTTGTTATTCAATACATTATTATGTAGATGGATATAATAATGATGTATAATTGATGTAAATAATAAATATAACATGATAATTATTCAGTATATATGATATATCATCCAATTATATAATATTTTATTATAAAAAAATAATATTGACGCTCGTGCGTACGTACAGATTACCGTCTCCATGAACGCGATTAGATTCATTCCCCATCGTATCCGTTCAAGGATAATTTTCATTTGATGATTAAAAATAATATTTAAGGACTTAACCTAATTATGGATATGAATAATCTACAATTTATCCATAACAATCATGGATTATGTAACAATACATTTAAAAGTTAACGAGTAAGTGAACACCTGAAACGATGATAATACTCAAATATTATTAACAAAGAAATATCAGAAGATCATATATGATATCAAAAATATGTATATGATTATTGTATAATTTAATAACAATGCTTTAAGTATTATACAGTAGGTCAACCTACCCTCGACCAAGAAAATGTACAAGGTAAGGATTAATTTCACAATCTCTTTATTATCCGAGGTTGTTTTTACATAAGTATGTACTAGGACCTCTTTATCATCCCCTTCCATGTTTCTTAAAAATGGATTCCAAAACATTTTTACTATTTACTAGAAAATGGTTTCAAGTCATTTATAACCTTTTTTGACTTTTTATAAAATAGTTTGAATGGAATATTTCAATATTTTTCAAAACAAGTTACTTTTTAACCTTTTCGACAAAATAATGGTAAGAATGTTTTTTAACTTATGCGGAAGGTGCAGCTATTTTCCACCATTATAAAAATGTCGAAGCTTCCCATACAATATTATAAAAATATTTTAAAATATAAATGTTTTATTTTATTATTACATGACTTTTAAATGATTTCAAAATAGATAAAGATATTTCTCTATAAAGGTTTTGATTTCATCTATGTCACAATCCGTTGATGGATTTTAGGCTTATTTGAAGTTGATATATTAAGATACAAAACATCCATATTGTATTGAAGGATTTGTGATATGTTTGAATATGGATGTGTTATTTTTATACCATTAATGGGTTTTGAGGAAAGTATTGAAATTCTGTATACTAGTTTTAATATAAATGTTTATGTCATGTTTAAAACTGTTCATGTGAGGAATGCAATGGACTTAGTATGTGACAGGTGGAGCCCAGTATAGCTCCTCGATGCATCGGTAGGTCTCATGAGACAAACTACTGTTTTGGCCCAAGGCCTTGACAAAATATTATTTGTAGTGTTGGAACAAGGCCTATAATATGTGGTTACGAAGGTCTGTAATTATGCATTCCATCATTATGAAAGTGGTTATTGATATTTAATGTGATTATACAACTAGTAGAATATCCATGTGAATAATTAAATGGAATTAATTCATTTTAGTTTTTTGATATTATTCTAAAGTTGAAGTTTAGTAGGCTTTTTTAGCTATTCATTTCCTTAAATGTTGATTCTTCTTTATTAATGTTTCCTCTATGTTGTTATCCTAACTGAGAATCTAAGCTCACCCCTTTCTATGTTTTATTTTTAAAAGGATGTGAAGAAGTATATTATGACTAACCTGTAGGGATAGTCTATGGGATCACATTTTTTTGGAAACAATGTGGTTGTAGTTTTTCTATTTTACGATGTAATGAAAACCATATGAACGTATATAGTGTTTCCCAGGCTACTAAACTAATAGATCTTTCGAGACATGATCTTTTGTGATCATGAAAATGATATGAAGTAATGCACCGACTTTGGGATTATGGGGTATGGGCGTTATAGTTGGTATCAGGGAAAGTTTAGTACAATCCTTGGAATCTATATTTCGATAGACTCTGATTAGAACACATTACCCTATGATAGAATTTGATGATAAGTATAGAAGATATTCCGAAATTTTGGTAATTTAAAGATTTTATGATTTTTTCGAGCAATACATCCCTATCTGGATATGAGAAGGTAGTTGCGGATCGATCATAGATGAACCTAGTGTTAAAACCTGAAAACAATGCATTGAGCTAGACTTGAACGGGAATTGGCGCAAGACAATGGGCCATGATGAACTCTTGGTTACAACACTCCCAAGGGATATTCTAAGGATAATTCTCATTTTCATTACAAACCATTATGAAGGGTTTATGTCTATATACATTCTCAAAGAAAACATTCTTATGATTATGGATTATATCCATAAACTATTCAAACTATGTTAAGTATTTTTCAAGTTTGGAATTATATATTTCAATTCATAAACTAATCTTGTTCATGACATTGTTTAGAAATGGCCCCTAGTGGAAGGAATGAAAAACTTATCAACACACGTAATCCATGTAGGGATATCCCTCCAACTCAAGATAATTATAGTGGAGCTGGCGATACAACGGGTGCTGATCAGCTTATCACCATAAAACGACAAATCACTCAGGTTATGAATAATTACTTTACCCATATAGAGCACTTGGTCCGTAGTGTGGGGGACAAATGTTAGATCACTTCATGAGGAAAAAACCAAAAACATTAAATGGGAGTAAAAATTCATTAGTAGTAGAGCAATGGATAAATTCCTTAGAGAAAATATTCATTGAATTGTGGAGTAGTAAAAGGGAAAAAGATTTCATGGATGTTTACCGGCTCACTGGAGATACTGAAAAATGTTGATAATTTATTCAAAACACAAAGGAAGATGATAAAGTATATAATATGGAATGGATGGAGTAATAATATATTTTCATAGAAAAAAACATTCCACGTGACCATTGAGCATATATAGAAGGGAAATATCTATGTCTGAGGCAAAAGGTGGATGATAATGTTCCAAAGTATGAGTATAACTTTACATGGTTAGCAAGGAATACTGTAGATTATATAAATATCCCATGAAGTATGATTGGTTGTTTCTTTGATGGGTTAAAACCATTTCTCTTTCGATCATTAGTCTCTTAATCCTTCTTGTCATATGACGATATTGTCCGATGAGCTACCAAGATAGAAAATGAATTCTCTATGTCTTACGACATTAAAGCAATGAAATAGAAGAAGATATCTACTGATCACTCTAGAAATGTAAATAAGGGGAAGAAGGGAAATGTTTAATATCCATTTTGAAATAAATGTTAAAAAAACACGCTCGTAATTTTTTGAAGGGAATGAGAGTCTATTACAAGTGTAGTGAAAAACGTCACCAAGCTCATGATTGCAAGGGGAATAAAGGGCTGCTGATGTTCAATGCTACAATTACAGGGAGATGAGAAATTATGAAAATGAAAGTTCTATGCATCACGGAAACCTACCCTGGAAAAATCCACGAGATAAAATTCATGATTATATGATCACTACTACTGAGTTTGAAGCTCCGAATGATGTGGTGGAAGGTAATCTAATTGTTTCTTCAAGTTTATCCAATTATTTATTTGATTATGTATCATTGCATGTTTTCATATCTTCCATGTTTCCTATGAAAATTAGATATTTTCAATTTGATTCAACAAAGGAGTTTTTAGTCAAAAACATTTAAAGAACGTATCATTACTACAAAGTTTTGTGAATCAATTCCCATTAAGGCATATAAATGTTATTTATCTTCTGATCTCATCGTCATACCCATGATAGAATTTTATATATTCCTCTGTATAGATTGTCTTTTAAACCAAGAAAGAGCTTAAATTTTTTGATGATGATAAGGAGTAACTTATCATTAGAGAATAAATGTCACCACCTAATTATTATATAGATCCATGCCTAGTACCTCTCCTAAATTAAATTATTTGGAAGGATGAAAATGAAATAATTGTGGGTGAGGAAAGGAACGTTTGAATAGAGGATGTACCCATTGTGAAAGAATTTGTTGATGTTTTTCTAGAGGATTTACTTAGACATCCTTTAGAATGAGAAATTGAGTTTTCCATTGACTTAATTAATGGTTCAAGGCCCATATCAAATACCCCTTATAGAATGTACAATGCAGAATTAGTGGAACTAAAGAAAATATGAGTGGAATTGAGTAATAAGGGATTTATTTTCCCTAGTGTTTCTCTATTGGGATACCATGTTCTAATTGTAAAGAAGAAAGATGGATCTATGAGGATTTGCATTGACTACAGGGAGATAAATGCTATAATAATAAAGAAAAATTATCCCATATACCACATTGATGATTTATTTGACCAAATTCATGGAGCTCAATAATTTTCAAAGATTAAAATTCGATCTGGATATCATCAGTTGTGTTTATAAAAGAAAGACATTCTAAAAACAACATTTCGAACCAGGTATGGGCATTACGATTTTATAGTAATACCTTTTGGGCTGACTAATACACCCTCTGTTTTCATGGAATTAATGAACAGAGTTTTTGAGGAATATCTTGATGAAATTGTAGTGGAATTTATTAATGATATCATGGAATAATCCAAAATCTAAGAATATCATGAAAATCCCTTGCACATTTTGATAAATAATATTCGAAGAAATGAATTATATAGTAAGTTTAGCAAGTGTGAATTCTGGATTCAAGAGATTTCTTTTCTTGGACATATTGTCTCTAAGAAAGGAATCATCGTTGATCCTTCTAAGACAAAATAATTCCACGAATGGCTACAACCAATGAGTATAACCCTGGTACGCAGTTTTATTGGTTTAGTAGGTTCTTATCGTCATATCATCTAGCATTTTTTCCAATTCGCTAACACATTAAATAAGCTCACACTTAAAAGGGTTAAATTTGTTTGGAAAAAAGAGTGTGAAGAATGTTTTGAAGAACTGCAAAGAATATTAGTCAATGATTTTATCTTTACTCTACCATCATGGAATGATGGGTTTGTTATTTATATTGATGCTTTAAAGAAAGGACTTGGTTGTGTCCTTATGCAGAATCAATGGGTAATTTCATATTCATCAGAAAAACTAAAAATTAATGAGAAAAAAAATCCTACTCATGATCTTGAGTTAGAAGCTATAATCTTTTCTTTGATGATATGGATACATTATCTCTATAGTGAAAAATGTTGATATATACTGATCACAAGAGTTTGAAGTATATTTTATCACAGAAAGAACTCAATGTGAGGGAAAGGAGATGGCTTGAAATACTCAAGGATTATGATTTCACCATACACTACCACTTGTGGAAGGAAATAAGGTGGCATATGCTTTGAGTAGAAAGGATCATGGAGTTCTGAACCAGATGAGAGTTGAAAGAGATCATATTTTCATGGAACTAGGGACGATGGATATGAAAATTAACATGGAAGGTGAAACATCATTACTTTTTCAAATGGTTTCAAAACCATCCTTACTAGAAAAGGTAAAGTGTTCTAAGACCGACGATGAAGAGTTTTAAAAGAAAAATAAAGCTGTGAATGTTGGGCGATTGAGTGACATTGTGTATTAACATGGAATTTTGAAATTTGAGAAGAGACTTTCTGTTCCTGAAGTACCTGATCTAAAAAGGGAATTGTTGGATGATGCTCATATTTACAATTTCTCTATACACCTTGGTAGAACTACGATTTATAAAGATTTGATGGAACATTTTTGGTGGGACAACCAGAAGAGTATGATTTCTGATTTTGTGTCAAGGTTTATAGTTGGACAACATGTGAAAGCTGGAAGGCAACATCCGAGAGGAGTTATGCAACATCTTCCCATACTTGATTGTAAATGGGATAATATTATGAATAATTTTTTCTTGGGACTACTAATGAATCCATGAAAAAATGATGCAATATGGGTCATTGTTGATGGTCTAACCAAGTCAAAACATTTTGTTACTATAATTGGAGATATACCACATGAACATGTAGAAAGAAAATATATTAATTATGTTGTGAGACTTCTTGGAGTACCACTATCGATTATTTTTTAGTGTGATCCACGTTTTACATCAAGATTATGGAAAAGGCATCAGAAGGCCTTGGATATTGATCTTCGTTTGAGTACTACCCACCACCCTCAAATAGATGGACAATCGAAATGAACTATTTAAACCTTATAAGACCTGTTGAGATATTTCTCACTTGACTTTCTGGGTATATTGGATCAATATTTACCTTTGGTAGAATTTTCCTATAATAATAGTTTCCATTCAAGTATTCATATGGCACCATATGAAGCGTTATACGGAAAGAGATGTCACACAACAACCTGTTGGGATGATGTAGGTAAAAGAATACTTGTAGGCCCATAACTTGTTGAGGAAATGATGTAAAAGGTGAATGTAATCCAAACCCACATCAAAGTAGCACAAAGTAGGAAGAAGAGATATTCTGATAACCAATGTAAGGAATGGGAATTTAGGTATAAGATCATGTTTTCATAAAGGTATCTTCAATTAAGGGTGTTATACATTTCGGTTAGAAGGATAAATTGAGTCTCCTGTATATTGGACATTTCAAAATTTTAGAATTAATTGGGGTTGTAGTTTACCATTTTGAAATGCCACTAAGTCTCTCCAAAGTCTATGATGTGTTCCATGTATCACTGTTGAGAAAATACAAGCCTGAACCAATGCATGTACTGAACTATGAGGAATTAGAACTGGAACCCAATCTATTTTATTACAGAGATCCCGTAAGGATTCTTGATACCAGAGAACACGTGCTGAGAAACTGGACGACTCATCTCGTAAACTTCTATAGAGAAAATATATGATTGAAGAGGCACCGTGGGAACCTAAGGAACTTATGATGAAGAACCACCTAAGTTTTTTTATGCTGTAATATTCAAGAAATTTTGTGGAAAATATTATTTGAAGGAAAGGATAATGTAACACCCCAAGCCTCCATGGTACACTTCTCTTTAAATAATACAATAGCATGTGTTATAGGCAACATTGAGTTGTTATATACCATAACCAATCAAACTAGCCGTTATGAATAGTAATACCCACATTTTAAAATTTTATACATTTTATCTTCCAAAATTGATTTTTTGATTCGGAATATTGAAATTATCTTAGGGTAATTATTTGGTACTTTTCTGAAAACAATCATATTTTGATGAATATTGAAAATTACTAAATTTTAATTAAAAACAAATTTTTGAATCAAAATAATTAGTAATAATAAATTATGAATTTGAATAGTTTGTATGTATAATTTTATTATAATATTATCATTTAATACAATGTATTTCATTATAAATAATTTATCATTTAAAATTGACGTAAAAAAATGTTAATCTTTTGATAGTTATTATTTCATAAAAGCACGCTTTTCGTTTTGACAAAGGGAATTAATTTTAAAATAATTTTGGCCACATCTGTGTTTTGAATATTGAAAAATGGATTATATATTTAGAATCATGAGTTCCACAATGTGTAAATAGTTAACTTTTATTTTTAGACATTTTGAATAATTATTTCGGTAAATATTTTATTTACCCTGGTTAAAGGGAAAATACGGTAAATAAGGATAAACAATAATATTATAATAATATTAAATTACCGTAACACGTTTCATAACCCTATTGGTTGATACATGTCCGACCATGGTCATATTTTGGATGATTTTGGTACCACATGGAGCCATTTGTAAGTGATAATGACACTTTATATTAATTAAGTTAAAGTAAACACAAAAATGACCTAAGCATATATCATTTAGTAAAACAATTTTTACATAGTGTTATAACTATTATATTTTCGACTATAAATATTCATTATAAATATATAAATATTTCTTACAAAATATTATTTTATTTGTAATTTGTATACATTGAATAAATAAATTTATTTATGACACAATGATGATGCAATATTTTCCTTATTAATGAATGAATCAATTAAATGGAATTATATATGTTAAAAAAAATATAATTTGAAATTTTTGATTCCATATACGAATTTTTAGGTCACTATGACCTTTTAGGATTGGACAAACAAAATTTATTTTGAATCAAGTAAGTTTTAATGACTTTAACAAAAATCAATTATTAAATAGTGTCAAAATTGACACAAAAGAGTTTTTAAAACAAATATCATATTATTAATTTATATAATATTCTGAAAAATCTAGGGTTTAGAAAAAGGTCTTATAAGATGATATTTATATCATTAATGAACCAATTTTGGTTCTCTTGGCAGTTTATAGTTGTTTTATTAACCATATAATATAAAAATCAAAAGAGACATGGTAAATGTAAAACTATTTAACTAAGAGTTAATGTTAAAAGATAAAGTTAATATTGTGACCCAAACCTGTCTAAAACCTATTGTTTTAGTGGTTTTCGACCCATAACAACCTTATACATTAAAGAATATATTCTGGATCCATTAGAAACCGAAAATTGTTTTATTATAAAATAATATTTCTTTCATTTCCTAAGGTGCCTCTCACCCCTATTATAAAAGGGATCTCACCCTTCTCTCTAATTCACAACTTCAAATCCATTTGGCTCAGCCAAACCCTGATCGAATACCCTATAAACTATCCTCACTGCATCCTAGAGGCCATAAATTAGTCATAAATCCAACTTAAGGAGCCCTTTGATCAAATGAAATGGACGAACCAAAAGAAGAGGTAAATATTTAATCACCTTTTTCAGGTTCTTTTCTTCTTCCACTACTTATTTCCTTATTGTTTCCATTCTAAAAAAATAAATACAGTATATTCAATATACAATGATTTTATTATAAATAAGGTACAACCATATTTATTATTCTATCCATAATTTAATTGACAAGTCACCATAGGTGCGTGCATATGGCTTATCGTCTCCAGGTTCTGGTGTAGTTGTTATTCAATACATTATTATTTTTATGGGTATAATAATTATGTATAATTTATTTAAATAATAAATATAACATGATAATGATTATGTATATATGATATTCCATGCAATTATATAATATTTTAATATCAAAATAATGATATTGTCGCTCGTGTGTACGTACGGATTACCGTCTCCACGAACGTGATGAGATTCATTCGGCATAGTTTCCATTCAAGACAAATTTTCATTTAATGATTAAAAATATTTTTAAGGACTTTATATCATTCGTTATATGAATAATATACAACATATCCATAATAAAAAAGGCTTCTGTATAAAACATATAAAAGAAAATGAGTATGTGAACAACTGAAATGACGATAATACAAAAATATTATTAACAAAGAAAAATTAAAAATGAAATCATATATGATATCATATTTATGTATATGATTCTTTTATAACTTAATTACAATTATTTAACTATTATATAATAGTTTAACCTACCCTCTACCGAGGAAAATTACAAGTTAAGGGTTAATTTCACAATCCCTTTACTATCAAAGGTTGTTTTTACGTAAGTATTTACTAGGACCTCTTTATCATCCACATCTATATTTCTTAAAAATGTATTCCAAATCATTTTTAATATTTACTAGACTATGGGATACAGTCATTTATACTCTTGTTTGACTATTTCCAAAATATATTGAAAGAAATCTTTCAGTCCTTTTCCAAACAAGTTACTTTTTAACCTTTTCCACAAAATTAAGTTAAGAATGTTTTTTGAACATATACGGTGGGGTGGAAATTTTCCACTGTTATAAAATCGTCAAATATTCCCATATATTATTATAAAAAAAATTTCAAATGTAATTGTTTTCTTATATAATTATGTTAATTTTAAATTATTTCAAATTTGATAGAGATATTTCTCTAAAAAGGTTTTGATTTCATCTATGTCAACATCCTTTGATTGATTTTATGCTTATTTGATGTTTATTTTTTATGATACAAAACTTTTATATTGTATTGAAGGATTTTTGATATGTAAGACTATGGATGTGTTATTTTTATACCATTCATGGTTTATGGAGAAAGTATTGACATTTCTTATGCAAGTTTTAATATGAATGTTTATGTTATGTTTAAACTTATTCATATAAGGAAGGAATTGGACTTAGTAAGTGACGGTTGGAGCTAGCTATAGTTTATCGATTCATCAGTGGGTCTCATGAGAAAAACTAGTATATTAGAATAAGGCCTTGACAAAATCTTATTTGTAGTCTTGGCACATAGCCTTGACTATGTGGTTATGAAAGTCTGACATTATGCATTCCATCATTATGAACGTGGTTTTTGATATATCATGTGATTATTTGACTAGTATAGTATCCATGTGAATAAGTAAATGGAATTATATCATTTTATTTTAGCCATATTATTTTGAAGTTCATGTTTAAAAAGATTTTGTTTTAGTTAAACATTGCCTTAAATGTTTATGATTATTTATGAATTTTTCTGCTATATTGTTATCCTTACTGAGCATTTTTGGTCTCCCCATTCTATGTTTTATTTTTCACTAGATGCGAAGATTTATATTATGAATGAACTACAGGTATAGTCTATGGGATCTCAGTGTTGTCTTTGGAAACAATGTTTTTGTAGTTTTCTATTTTATGATGTTATGAAAACCTTATGAACATATCTAGTGTTTCCAAGGCTAATAAACTAATTGTTATTTAGAGACATGATCTTTTGTGATCATGCCAATTATACATAATAATCCACCGACTCTGGTCTTCTGGGGTTAGGGCGGTACAATAGAACATATATTTCAAAGGCTATATGTTGTGTATTCTATAAAATTATACCAAACGATCATATTAATTTGTTTTATTTCTATGTAAATCCTAAATCCATTTCAAATACATCCTTCCGAATACAGTGTCATATCTATCCAACAATTATCCAAAAAAAATTATTTGATATTCACTAACTTGGATGATACCTTAGGTCATCATATTCCTCATTTTTATTGAATTAAATAAAACATTTGATCACTTTATGTTATCATCTTACAAATGATACACAAAAAAATATTTAACGCCAATATCTACTTAAATATTCAATTTGAAAAACAATAATATCATAATGATTAATCTCATATTATTTATCATAAATTTAATTTTCTTGTGGGTAAAGAATTAAAATTTAAAAATCATAAAATAAAAGTTTATCATTTATTTAGGGTTTTTAATCTCTATTACATTTATCATATCTGTTATCAAGAATTATTATTAAGAATGTTTTTATTTATAAAAATATTTCATAAATCATCTGTAAATTTCAAATTCTATAATAATATATTTCATTAATAATCCATGACTAATCCATCATTCCTTCACATTATGAAAAAATTCAACCCAGAATAAATATCTTAGTTTTTTATTTTAGTTATAAACTCTTATAATAACCATGGGTATTCCATTACAAACCTTACAAGGCCATTGCATATTGTTTTTCATATGCTAAATGTTTTATGAAAGCGATAGATGTTTTTTTGGATAACTATATTTTCACCGTTTCATGTTTTTGGGTATGATATTGGTTATGGTCATATCATTATAGATATAATATGACAGTGGGACTTATGGTGGATGTTATTTTAAATTTTATTTCCAAAGATTCTATGTGTTTATTTTTTTCAATATTATGTATGAAACACCCACGGTGATAGAAGTAACGTCGAATTTTAAACCAAATATAAAATGGAGTCGTCTAAAATATCATATTTGTATCCTTTTTATGATATTTTATGTCTCGATAGCTTCCCTCTAGGAAAACAAAATGACTATAAAAGATTGTTAGCTGGGAGCTGTACAAGTTTTTTGGATTTATAGGCACAATGGGAGGAATTATGGAGGTTGTTATTTATTTTTGGAATTAGATATTGGTTGATTAATTATTGAAGGGGGAAAAATTTGTTTTGAATTACCTATTCTTAATGAAGTTATGTTTGACTCTTATCCATTTCAAGATATAAATTTGTGATGTTCCTAGAATTCATTAATTATGAGTAGACTAGTTTGTGGATTGGTTAATTTTATTAAATGTAATCCACTGAAATTCCAATGTTTTGAGTGTGTTTTATTTTTGAGGAATAATATTGATATGCGTGAGAGGATGGAATCATTTTTAATTCTCTCAACAGATCATGTTATTTTAAACTATATTTTATAATGGCTTGGTAATTTCCCATGGGAAAATGATAGAGTCTATAGAGGCTATCTGTAGATTAAAACAACATCATCACCCAGGTTCATTGCACGGTAACTAAGAACAGAAGATTAATTTCATTGGACATAAAATAATGCTTATTTCTCATATTTAATTTTAAAAACCTAAAACCCAAATATCTATTTGAACATAGTCACCAAGGACATTGTGATACCCTAGAATTTGGACACTTTATAGGGACCAAACATAGGCTTTATATACCATGCAAATAAACTATTCATAATGAAATAGGATAAATAATACTATTAATGGATTTATACATTCAATTGATGAATATTCCCTCAAATAAATGACATATATAGAGATAAATTTACTAAATAAAATCAATAAAAAATTGAGTATGCATAAATTATGAAAAACATTTCTATATAGAATTTCTCAAGGTGATTCTTAAAATTATACATCAAATAAACACCCACTATGATGATAACAAAATATATATAAACAAAACACATTCCTATATATTCACAAAAAATTAAAAATGGCCTCAAAATCGATTCTCCATGTAACTCTCTGAAATTTTAACAGGTGAGCATCATATTTGATAGTGTGTATGGCACACAAAAGCAAGCATAAAAGATAATATAACATCACAAAATATTTTTATATATTTTCCATTAAATATATTATATATCTTTTAATATATGAAATATTTAGTTTATCTTCCATTATACACAAAAAAATGTTTCTTTGGAAACATATGTTACCCACAAGGCCGCATTTTATCAAACAACTACATACTATTAGTATTATTATTTTAAAGGATATTAATCACCTTGTCGTTAGAATTATGGGGTTTAATAAGATTTACTATATTATGAAAATATATAGTTTACAAAAATTTATTTTTTATCAATTTACTATAAATAATAATAATAATCATTTAACAGAAAAATGAATGTTTTCATAAAACTGTATTTTCCTTAAAGACGTCTTAGTAACACATAACCCATATAATATGAAATTAATTTTTAACACATTTAGAAAATGTATTTGGAAAAAATAGCCTAATTTTTTAAATACTAATAAATATAATTATATATGTATGAATTTTTGTGATTTTATTGAATTTTTTTATAAATAGTAGGAAATAGAAAATTTTAATTGAAAACTCTCATTTAGTTTCAAAAGGATTTAGTGTGAAATTAAATTTTTAATCTGTATTAATGTATATATAGTTATTTTTATCGATTAATGCAATTTATGTCATTTTAATATATTTATATATTTTTTTTGAAATTAAAACATTATAAACTTTTGAATAGTTTCACATTAAGACCCCAATTTATTTTCTTCTTTGATGGATTGACATTAATTTAAATTATAAATCTTTTGTGAGGATAATTTATAATTATGGATTACGTATCAGGAATCATAATAATTTATATTACATAAAATCGTACGACTAATTTTTTATGATAATGATTAGTGAAATCAACTAAAATTAATTAGAGCGATTAAGGTAGAAAATAAGATTACCAAAGGATTAAGCGAATTAAAATATGGTTAGAATAAGTTAAAATCCTCTATTATACCCTTTTATTTTTCCATTGTTATACCCTTATAACATTAGGATATATTTTCATTGGATAGTGGGAAACCGTTCCATGAAACCGACTTATATAATAAGTTACATACAGAAACAGACAAAAAGGAATATTATTTTATTTTAATATATACAAAGCATTGGGATAGAAAAAACATGTGTTATAATATATATATTATTTTCAAATATAATTTTATTTATATTATAACAATTTATCATTACTTTATGGTGGTGAAATAACTATTTAAAATGATTAATAAATGCCGACACTGTAATTATTTAGTTAATAATTAAATATAATTAGTGATAGAAAATATATTAATGGTGGCATAAATTGAATAAATTATTGGCATGAATTAATATTTGAGAGATATATATAATTATACATTGGTTTAAAATTAATATTTTTAAACTCCATCATTTTCTTGATTTTTTTGAATTAAAATTAAATAAATAACGTCAAAATTGATATTGTTGTTATTTAATAACAAATAATATTTTATTTAATGATTTAAAACAATATTATCTTAATACATGTAATTTTTAAATATTAATATCAAATATATTACATTTATGTACCAATTAATATTTTATGATGAATATATTTACCCTTAAATAGGAAAAACATTATTAGCACAGTTATGATTAAAGCTAGATTTTTTCTCACATTACACAAACTTCAACTAAAATTAATTTTCATTTCAACTAATATTATTAATTTATAATTTATAGAAAATACGTATAATATTTTTTTATAAATATTTCATAACAATCACTATAATTTCTTCTTAATCGTTAAATTAACTAGGTTAGAAAAAATTTTCCCAGTAGTGAAAACCCAAAATTGGTAAAAACAGGGAAACACATATGTTATGGAAAACAATGATAAAAATTATTTTTTGTTTCTGTGGTAAAGGTGTGTATATATAAAATTATACTTATACTCCATTATGTTTTAATTTTTTGGAATATTATATATTTGATACATCCAAAGAGGGAATACTTTTGATAATTTACAAGAAAGCCACTCCACATGAACTATAAATGGGAACTCACTCTCCCAGCATCGCAAAAAATATAGATACTTCTTATTCATCAAAACCATGTAAAAATAACACCAAAAATTCCATAGCATAATAATAGAATCCTTATTTTTTTGATTAAATATAACCAAGGATGATTTTAGTGGAAACTGAAGGTAGAAACCTAAAGAATAGGAAATATTCTTCAACAATGATATTTATTTTGTTTAATCACCCACCTACATCAATTTATATAGTAAAATTATTATATAATATAATAAATATCTTCTATATAAAAATATGTTTCTTAAATGGGTGATTCTTACAACCAAACATGAATCTGTCAAATAGTTCAGGAAATCATTGTTTTGGTGTACAATGAACTATAGCCTCACATTCCAATGTTGTTAATTTTTTCTAATAAAACCTACTGTGATTGGATATTATGATGTATATAAAATTTATATATGATATATATAATATTATTTTACTATTTCAGTCATTAAATAAAATATAACTGACTATATTACATTTTATAGAAGACACAATAACATTTATCCTGTGTCGGGAAAAATATGAACTCGTGAAGCGATGTGAATCACCATTCACTAATTATTTATATGGATGGTGATAAGGAATAAATATATAAGAATAAATAATAAATAATATGTTTTATATTATATAAGGATCATTATTAAAAGGTAAAATATTATATACCTTATTTTTATAAGGATCATTGAAAAATGAAAAACATTACACGTGGGTCTTTAAGAGATACTATCACCATTATCATGACATACATAATTTTTCATAACGAGTATTCAGGATTGGTTTTAAATATAAAATATATTTTTAAATATGGTGATAATTTGATGAATATTTATTATATAACTATACAATATACACTTGAGGTAGATTATTAACTACAATGCATGAATGAGAAAACAAGTCAATTAATACCCGAAACACAGAAACTAATGAATGTTTATTAATGAATGAGTAATAAGATGTTATATAAGGATCATTTTTTATATAATAAATATTAATATATTTTTGGTGTAAGTTAATAAATTTTTTATAATCAATTTACAATAGTTTGATATATTCTCAATCAAAAGGAAGCGTAAGGTTAGGTATTTATTATGTCAACTTTCACTAATTCGGTTAAACATATACTTAGTTGATTAGGTAATCATATGATTATATTTGAAATTAGTATATTTTATGTTATGATGTATTTAAAATAGTTTCATGTCTATATATAGTGGATACAAATAATAAATTAAATCTTTAATTCCCATTTCAACTATAGGAGCATTTTAAGGTTTTATTTCACAATCTTATTTTATTGGGATTGTTTATTCTTTAATATCATTTGAATTATATTTCAAGTAAATATCATAATAAAAAATTTAATTTTCATCTACTATGGTTATTAATGAACTCTTTCATGTAATATTTCAATATTCCCAAATTTGGTATATAAAATTTATAAAATATATTTAAAATTAATCCTAACATTATTTATCCATTCGGTCAGAAATATTTATTCATCCAAAACAATAATTTCTAAATATGTTTTGATTAACGTTTTAACCTTTTAAAAATGATTAATTAATTTATTTTTAAACCATTTTTACTCATTAATAAAATATAAAATTTTATTTATATTATTTTAATAACAAATGCTAATTTGGATTTATCCTAAAATTTGAATTTTAAATTAATTTTAATGTGCACATTATGAGTAGAATTTGCCATTGGAATGACCACAAAAATGTTTAAAATATTTTTATGTTTGTTTCAAAGGTTATATTCAATGAAACTAATTTTACAATTTTTTATGTAATTTTAATTTTTATAAGTGATTTTCAAATAAAATTATTTTGAAAAATGTTTTTAGAAATGAAAATAATATATTCCTCATGAAATTTTTAATTATATTTTTATGTTTTTTCTCAATATTAAAGAATAAAAAATACATTATTAATGATATCGGAATATATTTTATTTATACAATCCAAAATATTCCTCTAGAGGATTTATAATCATTTTAATATATTAAATAATTGACATTTACTTTATTGATTCATTTTTTAGTAACTATAATTAACTAGAAATATTGTACTAATTATAATCATTTGTAATTATATTATTATTAAATATCAATACTATTATGTGATGGATACGATTAATTCATTAAATACAAACCATTTTTCATATGGTGTATACTTTCAATGTTATTTAATTAACTTGGTAAATATTTATAAATCCATATTCTTTACAGAATAAAAATATTTGATAAAGAACATTGTATACGGATTAAATTTATCATATTATAGAAGTGGAATTTTTTGGACAAGAATGAAACATGGTGAGAAAAGTTTAATATAATCCCCTCGATGAATCGGTAGTCTCATGAGACAAAAGCAGTTTAAAAAAAATCTATGTGTTTGTAACAAATATGTTTTAAACTTTTCGGTGAATATTCTCCCTCCAAATTCATTTTTTTAATAAATAAGCCCAAAAATATTACATGACATAACCAATTCAAACCTCATATTAAATTAATGAACTATTCCAAAAAAACATTAAAACATTTTTATTAATCATCCAATTTAACCTCCATGAGATAGATGTTACCTCTGTATCTGGAACATCATTGATGATATCCTCAAAGTGGTAGGCCAACTTGTCCCAAGTCTGAATGTATTCTTCCACATTTATTTTCCCCACGTTGATTCCACGAGCCAAAATCCGGTCTTACTTGTCAATCAAATCAGTTTTCTCTTCATTAAGATCAAGTAAGATTGATCTCTTTTACATTAAACCTGCTTCCACCTTTGAAAAAATGATTTCAAAATTTCCATCCGCTATCTTTTCTTCAAATTGTAGATGAAGCTTCAGGTCGGCATTCTCCTTCCTTTCCTCCTTCTAGACACCTTCAGTTGCAACCGGATCAAACAACTAGTTAGGATTCTCAACCATGTCACCATTATACTCCATGGCCTTATCATAAGAAACCACCCGCCAATCACCATCTTTATTAGGCTGAGAATGATCCCTAAATGTAACACACATGCCAGCTGAACAGGTAGTCATCAGTTTTGGAAGGTAAGAATAATCTTTCTGAGTCTTGGTCTTTCTCCCAACATTCACCGGATAGTCTCAAACATTGATATGTGTAGTTTTCCTTTTGACAGTCTATTATGTGATAAGAACATGTTTTTCTCATCATCCTTATTCTCCAAGGGAGACTGTGGGGACTCAGCTGACACTGCCTCATTTTCTAAAGATGGTTCAATAGGGGATGGATCCTTTTTCTTGTCCTTTTTATGACTCACTGTTGTTCATCCCCCTTGATCCTATGCCCCATCCAATCAATTTTATAGGATGGAAAACTTATTTTGAAACCGGATCGATTAGATATATGTAGGAGTTGAAGATTGAGTCAAAGTCTGTTTATTAGACCTAAGGGAGCCATGTTTCAGTCTTGGAGGGACTGAACTGGGGATCTGGTGACCTGAAGTAGTCCCTAAACTCAGTGCTTTGGACCCCGAATATTCGAGCCCCTGGATGGCTGATCCATGACCACCTGAAATCCCTAAGGACCCCTTCACACATTCAGGAGACGAAATTCTATTAAGGCCTTTAACCTCATCTCAAACAGTTATGTTACGTGAGGGTAGAGAAACCACATCCGCATAATATTTCACAGTTTCAATACCTGCTCCCTCTACTTCACGAACTAGGGCTATGTGATCTAATCCTTGTCCTACTGCAACACTTCTCTAAGCCTCTTTGAGATTACCCCAATGACCACAAGATGAGTAGAAATCAATCCAAGAATCAAAACAGACCCTCTATTTGATCTGGTATTCATTTTCAATTTCAATCCTCACACAGTCATCTGGTGGTTTGGAAGCATCAATTTCCCCACAGATGCGTGGATAAATAGGGTGTAAGAGGGATCACGATTAGTTCTCAAGACATAAGAACCTAAATACCAGGTTTCCAAGCATCGAGAGTACTGCAGTGTTTTGAAACGGAAGTGGAAGGCTGGGTAAACTTACCCAGATTAGAGCTATCAAAGGATCATGATTCAAATGGAGGTCGAAAGTGCATCGACAGAGAACAAATCGTGCAATATTGTAGGAGTGTTTTCTACCGGTCCAGGTAGTTATGAGGTCATCTTTAGACTCTAAACAGATGAGACGGTGTTGGGGGTCCAGTAGCCCATAAATTGCGTGATGTTTCAAACCCCACGAATCGTATATGCATCGGTCTAAGTTATCGAAGGATGGTCAATTCCGACCAAAGCGAGCCACCAGAGATAACCTATATAGGTCTGATGCATCAGTGAACTCCTGAATAGAAAGAGATATCTTAGGTAAACCCTCGAAGAACGAGGGGACTTTGGGGGCGAGCTCGATGGGAGGGAAAGGAAAAATCATTGCCAAATTTGTACGCGGAGTGAAATAAAGCGGGGAACCCGAGCCCGAGCAACCCCTCTCCCTCTCAGGAGGGGGAGGGAAAGAGATAGAGACCATGAATGTCACTCCATGGGAGACCTAGGATGCAGGAGCATCCCCACTTCATATTCGGTGAATGTTCTTGGAGATATAGTTTTCTCAATCATCTTGAAAATTATATTGACATTAATGGTATCATGTTCTTAAGAAACATGATGTATGATAATAAGGAATTTCCGTCATTAAAAATTCAATTATTATTAACAATTATATTTTCAATATGATAAAATCTAATGAATCTTTTCATTCTCAGTTTATTGATTATATGGCTTATGTTTTTAGTTATTTACCTTATTATGTTTTCCCTCCACTTTCTTATCATGATAGTGAAATTATTTAAATAGATATTTGTTCAGTTATTCATTTTTATATTCACGTTATTTTTAATGATTCATTATATTTTTTTTGTACATAAACCTCACTGAGAATTTAAGATCCCCATTATTTTGTTTCCATTCGCTATGTTTCCATAAAGAGTAATATGTTTTATATTCAAGGATATATTAGATGGAATAAATTTATTATCAAAAAAATTGTGGTGTAATTTGTGTATTCAAATAGTATACAAGAAACTTGTATCTATCCAGATTACTTAGACTACTAAAAATTGGTCCTTTGGGATTATATTCAATGTATCTTATGAAAATATAATGGTAGTAGCCTCTAGAGTTGATCTGTAGGGGTTGAGGTCACTATATTTGGTATCAGATATGGTTTAGTTAAAAACATGGTGACTATATTTTGGAAAACATATATTAGGTAACATAACAACCTAAAAGATATTGATGATATTTATCGAAGGACATCCTAATATTCTGGGATAATATATTACATTTTATAATGACATGATCTAAGATGGTGTGTACATTTTTTTTGAAATAGTCCCTAGAAGATTCAATGGGAACCAAATCAATGAATGTAATCCAAAGAGTAAGAATGATCATTTATTTTATGGATTTAAGACTTCATACTAAGGGAACTAGTTTTAAAAAAAATCTCATCATTAGAGGATATAATATTATATCACAACAAGAAAAATAAATAATTTAATATTTATTGTGAAATTATAATAAAACATGGTAAGTTGAGAATGGTTGCAGAAAATGTATAATGGAATGAAGTTAATGAAGGATATCCCCATATTTTATAATTATTCAAATGATCACCATATTAAATGAGTGAGGGGATTGGTTTATTATTATAAGTGCAGTGAAAAGGGTCACCGTGAAAAAATAAAAAGGGAATAAAGATAAATTAAATACCCATTTTTTCCATTGTAGTCATATAGGGAACTATGAAAATTATTTCACCATGCATTAGGGGAATATACATCAGAATAATATAAGGGATAATTGTCAATTTATGATATGAGTAAAACCTATATAATATAGTAAATGTTATAATATAGTAAATGTTATTTTGTTTTTGGATCTAAGAAATATGTTTGTAAAACTATTTTACTGATATCATAATAAATAGTATGATATGTATAAGTATTTCAGTCCAATGATATTTTGTAATGGATCTGATAAAATTCGTTGAATGGGACTATTGAAATTCATTCAGTGGAATGATTAAATTATTGGAAAACACACGACAGAGTGTAATATAACCCTCAATATGGTCCAAATATTGAGATAATATATATGGGATAAAGATATTATTTATATGGGTAAATTAGGTAGTAGTGAATACAATGAAAATAAAAAATTATTTATAAAAATGTGGTTACTCTATCATTGATAGAGTCTACAATTTTTTTTTATTTTAAGAATATATCCAATAATATATGTTTTACATGAGTAGTAAACATGAATATACTTTTTTAGTATGGTTTTATGGTAATTAATGTTATTTATATTTTTATGATATTACATGATAATGGTATTCACAGATTTAGTATGTAGAGATTAAGAGAAACATTATTTTTTCGGTTAAAATATTATTTATTATGTAACCTTCCTTCTAATTTTTTTCATTCATAATTTAGAAGATCTTTAAGGTTAACAATTTAAGGAATGGATTAGGTTTTACTTTAGGATTTATTAAACAACTTTTTTAACCTTTTTGGTTTTATTAATGATAAGTGGAATATCTTACTACTCATTTATGGATCATAGGATCTTATAGAAGATGATTTTACTACTTTAGTAAAAAATATCATTTTTGGATATTATTTTCATGTAGTAAGAGATGAATTATAAATTGACTGAAGAATATCAAAAGTTTTAAATTGTGCTTACAAAATATAACTTATCATGTCAGTATATTTTCTTATATTCATAGAGAGTGAATGAAATCCTTAACACTAAAAAATGGTAATGAATCAAATATATTTTCATGTTATCATAATTTTTTATGATATGAGGGAGTTTTTTAACAACTCTAGTTTGTGGTTTTTCAGTCATTAAATCTCTCCTGAACAATTTCTCAGTATATATCCATTATTATTTTCATTTTACTTTTAAATTCCATGTCTATGTTTTCATTTACCTCCCATGATCTCTTCATTATAATCCTTGTAATGTTATTCCAAATGACTTTCATATATCTATTTTTATATTATTAACATGATGTTTTGTTAAATATTTTATAGATATGGATTTTTAAAAAATTATTTTCACATTTATAAAATTTGTTTTTCAATAGAAATATTAAATTACTAAGATGAAATTTATTTAATATGAGAAAAATATAAAACATTGACAGTTGAAAAATTGAGCATCATACTCGATAGCATGTATGTATCACAAAACCAAGATTAGAAGATAATATAACATCACAAAATCATATATTACATTTAATAAAAAATAAATTATATGGGTTTATATAGATTAAAAATTGAGTTTATATTTTATTATATGAAACTTGATGCTTCTTCAATAACACTTTTTATATACAAGACATTGTTTTACATAACAACAATATATAATTAATATTAATTTGTAATTTGATTTTTACCACCTAGGTATTGAATTTATGGGTAGGAATATGATTAAGTAAGTTATGTAAAAAAATATTTTGCACACATTAAGGAGTTTTTTATCAATTATAAATAATAATAATAATCATTTAATTGGAAAATTAATTTTATAAGAGATAATTTATTTTTCTTAAAAGGAATAGTCATGTTAGGAACAAATAAATTATTATTTATGTTTTAAACTTTTAGAAGTTATATTTGGAAAAATAAATATCTTTTTTTAGTTTCAACACTATTAATTATATTTGGATAAATGTTTTGGGATTTTTTTTGATGTACCATTTTTTTATTAATAGTGAAAAACGTTGAATTTGAATTTTAAACTACGATTTAATTTAAATAATTTATAGTGTTAAATTATATATTTTTTTTAAAAAAATTATTTTAATATTATACCAATTAATAAAATATAAGTCACTACAATAATTTTCTTATTAAATTATGAAATAAAAAAATTGTCATCCTTTGAAAAATTTCTCCTAAAAAACTCATTTTTTCATCACATTTGCAGAATTGCCTTTGATGAAAATTATATCACCTATGTGAGTTGAAATTTAAAAAATACATTTTATATTTTTAATTTGAATAAATTATATTAACTAGTACTGTAATAATATATTTTTTTCACAATTATTAATGAAACAATATAAAATTAAATATAGTGATTGAAGAAAAAATCAGTTTATTAAAGGAATAAACATAATATATGGGAGGTAAAATGACATACTGTCCAATACAATACCCATTTTCCATTAATATTTGTAACCTTATCACCATATTTTATATGAGTTTGAGTTATTGGAATACAGTTCCATGAAAGTGATTGATATTATAAGTTATGTAAATTTTTTTAAAAAGGTACGTTCTTTGAAATTATTATCCATAAGAATTTTGGATAGGATAAAACAAATTAGGTTTAGTTAAATATAATATATTCAAAGATATTTTTTACTCTTTTTACAAAAAAATTATCATTAATTTTTAGATATGGAATAATTACATAAAATTCATATGATATTTCAACAAATTAATTATTTAGTTAATAATTAACTAAAATAAATAATACTAAATATTCTAAAAGAAAAATAAATTAAATGAGTTATTGTCAAACATTAATTTATTAGATTAATATATCATGATAAAATTGTTTAAAATTATTTTATTTAAATTGCATAATTTCTAGATATTTTTATATTTAAATTAAATATTTTATGTCAAAATTGACATTAATATTATTTTATAATAAACGATAAATAATTAAAATATTTAAAATTAAAAAAATATCTTCTTATGAATTTTGATTTATAAATGTTAATAAATATCCTATATCTTCCATTCATGGCCCAATTTATCACTAATGATGAAAATTCTAACCGCTAAATAGTAAACACATTTTTAGCACATTTAAGGCTAAAATAGTGTTTTTCTCATTACATGCCATTCTATTAAAATTAATTTCCAACGTAGTTGAGATTTTTATTTTATAAATTAGAAATGATATTTATAATAGTGGGTCTAAAATATCTAATACATATCATTTTAACTTATTCTTAGTGGATAAATTTCCTATTTTAGACAGATTATTATAGTAGTGAAAACCCACAATGGTAAAAATAAGGAAACATAGATGTTATGAAAACAATGGATAAAAATATTTTTTTATTTTAATATTTCTTTAGACTACATTATCACTACCGTATAGTTGTATTAAATTTTTTAGGCACATTAGATTAGGTATTATTCTCAATAGTGAATATTTCTTTATTTTTTACAAAAATGTGACTCCTCCTAAACTATAAAATGGAACCCACTCTCCCCACTTCTCCACACCTCTCAAGCCATTGAGATTAAAATACTCCCGAAATACCAACCCAACATCTATAAACTTATCCTATAAGCGTTATTCTGGTAAAACAATCCATTCAAGGATGGGTATAGTACAACCTTAAAGAGGATACATGAAGAATAGTCAATTTTCATCAGAAATCGCCTTTATTTTTTTCTTCTCCACCTCCTCTAATTTATATTATAACATTTGTTTATAATAAAAATAATATATTAAAAATATTGAGATGTGTTTTACTCTATGTTTTTTACCTAAAACACCACACACTTCTGTCAAATGGGTTATGAAATCATTGTACGGACGTATGGAAGACTACCAGATCACGAACAAATGTCATTAATTTTTCCATTACAACCTATAATTGCTAGATATAATGATAGATATAAATTATATAAATAATATATATGATATTTATATACCTATTTAATTATTGTATCATATATAACTTATTAATTTCAGTTTTTTAGGAGACATAATTACATTACTAATATGTACGAAGGACTACCAACTCAACAATCGATGTGATTCATATTTAACTAAATATTTACATGGAAGCTAATAAAAAAAATATACATGATATACATGTAATAAATATGATATTAATGACATATTTATCATTATCTAATGATAATATATCATTTTTTTCTTGCTTTTTCACATAATGAAATACGATATCATAACTCGTGTATGCAATGCCCCGGCCCTAGTTACCCAGACTCGATGCTTTATTAAATAACATTGGAATGATAAAAGGAATCATGTCCTGAATGACAGATCAATTTAGAAATATATGAAACAAGATAAATACGTAAGTTCAACATTTCAACTTGAAAAGAAATACAACACTAAATTATTCCATTAGAAACATTCATGCCTCCTAGAATATTCATGCAAGTCACTCATAACTTACATCATCATATCATGGGAAAATGAAACATAAAAAAGTGGTGAGCTCAAACAATCAGTAAGGGTATGAAATATAGCGGGAGATAACACAAAAATTATTCATGATGAATAATTCAAAACTTGTGCCTTTAAAAATAATAAACATGAACACTTTATGGAAGGAATATGAGCTGAGTAAATAATGACATAAAAAAACATATTCATGGGTATTATACTTTTCAAATAACAACATGAATGATCATTATTAATTTCATAATGATGGAATGTATAATGCCAGAAATTATGAAACATTTTGTCAAAGCCCCGACCAAGTCATCTAAAAATGATTAAGGCCTCGACCAAAACCATATATCTAATTTGGAAAGGCATTAACAAATTCCATTTCAAATTGTCTCAAGAGACCAACTGATGCATCGAGGAGCTATAGCGGGCTCCACCCATCACATTCAAAGTCCAACACATTCCACATATAAAAATGTTGAAACAGAACATAAACATTAAAATTAAAACTTGCATATGAAATGTCAATACATTAACCATAAACTATGAATGGTGTCAAAATAACACATCCACATTCAAACATATCACAACAACCTTCATCATAATATAGATGATATTATCATAATAAATCATCTTCAATCGAGTTTAAAATACATCAAAGGATGTTGACATAGAGTAAATGAATACTATTTGAAATAAATTCATTTTATATTTTGAATCCATTTATATGTCACATAATTATAAAAGAAAATATTTATTTTGAAAATATTCTTATAATCATGTATGGGATGGATTGTTGATTTCAAAATGGTCGAAAATAGTTTCACCCACTGTATAAGTTTTAGAAAACATTCTTACCTTAATTTTTCCAAAAATTCATAAAGTACATTGTTTGTAAAATCACGGAATGATTCCATTAAAAACATATAAGTTCAAATAAGGATATAAATGACACTGACCCATAGTCTAGTACATAGTAAAAATGTATGGAAATACATTTTTAACAAAATATGGATGTGGAAGATAATGCGGTCCCATTAGATACTTACGTAAAAACACCATAAAAAAATAAAGAGATTTTGAAATTAACCCTTACCTAGTACTTTTCATTAGTATATGGTATGTTAACCACCTGTATAATAGTTAAAACATTTTTAGTAAATTTTACAAATACTATAATCATAAATATGATATCATATATGATATTAAAATATTTCTTTGATAATAATATTACAGTAGTATCATCAATTCGAGTGTTAACTCATTCATTTTCCATTATATACTTGGTTACGTAAGCCATAATTGTTAGGGACAAGATTTAATTGATTCATATAACTAATGATATTATGTTCATGAATCTTAAATTTAATCAAAAAATGAAAATTATTCTTGAATTATTATGATGGGGAATAATTTCATCACGTTCGTAGAGACAGTAATTCGTACGTACGCACGAGCGACAATATCGTTATATTGATCGTGAAATCAAATTTCATTGGATGGTATAGAATATATAAATAATCAATACAATTTTATATTTATTATTTAATTTAGTTATACGAATTACTATACCCATCCAAATAATGAAGTGTTTGAATAACAAACTAAACCATGACGTGGAGACGGTAAGTCGTACGCAAACACGTATGGTGACATTGTCATTCATATGGTGGATAGAATAATGAATATGGTTGTACCATTTTTATTATAACATCATAGAATATAAAAGATAAAGGATTTACTATTTTATGATGGAAACAAAAAAGAAAGAGGATGTGGAAGAAGAAAAGACAATGAAATAGGGGATGAAATATTTACCTCTTCTTTTAGTTCTTTCTTGTGATTTGATCAAAAAGATTATTTAGGTTTGAATTATGACTGGAGACATGCATCTATACTTAAGGGAGGAAATTTGGAAGGATATTTGGGTAGGTTTTGGCCGAGCCAAATGGCGTTGGAGGTGTGGAATTAAGACAAGGGAAGTGCCCTTTTATAAGAGAGGTGATAGTCACATTAGGAAAAGATAGAAATATTATTTAATAATAAAATAATTTTTGGTTTCTAATGGATCAAAAATCAAATATTTAATGGATAAGGTGGGAATGGGTCAAAAAAATCTCAACCAATAGGTTTTAGATAGGTTTAGTTTATCATATTAATCTTATCTTTCAGATTTAACTCTTAGATAAGTAGTTTTACATTTATTATGTCTCTTTGTATTTTTATAGTATATGATTATTAAACTTACTATAACAATCCAATCGAAAACCATGTGGTTCATTATTAATATATAAAACCTTATCTATGTCCTCTGGCCTAACCTTAAATTTTTATGAGTTTAATATTAATTAATAATATAGTATTTGTTTTACAAACTCAATTATGTCAATTTTGACACTATTTTGTATTTGTTTTTTAAATCCATTGAAACATTATAACATAGAATAGAATTTATTAACCAACCCTTACATTCCATATTATCTTAGAAAATTTAGTGGAGTTCATCATAAGCCTAAATTTACATTTATTTGGATATTAATAATATCAATGGTTTTGATATTTTATTAATAAGGTAATTACTGCATCATCTTTGTGTCATAAAGAAAATAAATTAGATAATGTCAAAAAATATAAATAAAATACCATTGTTTACAAAATATTTTTATCTTTCTAAAAAATATTTTTACCCTTAATTACAATGTTTACTTTTAATTGTGGTGAACAAAAGTAAACAATTACTATTACCCAAAAATTATTTTCATCATATTGAAAAACATTTTACATACTAACATTAACTGTGTCTTCCGGAATTTTAAAATTAAACTTACCAAAGTTGTAAAATTATGTTTTACGAAAATTTGCAAATTCTTCTAAGAGGATGGTAACAGACGGTAAAAAGTTCAATAATATTTTGATATAGCTAAACGTATTATAAAATGACATTAATGAATTAAATTGAACATATATAGGTATTATGTATCTATTTTGACATAAAATAAATATAAATAAAATAAATAATTATTTTAATGAATAGTCAGTTTTAACAAATAACGCAATGTTTTTAACTATTCATCAAAAATTGAATGTTTTCAGAAAAATACAATAAATTCACCCTAAGATAATATCAATATTACAATTCCAAAAATGAATTTCATTTTCAATTAGACAATTTATAAAAGTCTAGAATGTGGATATTACTATTTGTAATGGCTAGTTGGATTGGATGTGGTGTTTTAGAATCTCAAAGATGCATACAATGTAAGTTATTACATTATTCAAAGGGAATCATAGTGTGTAATCTTGGGGTGTTACTTTCTCCTCTCCATAAAAAATTTAATCCTCTAAATTCTAGAATATTACTGCATAAAAATATTCGGGTGGTTGTTCGTTAAAAGTTTCCCAGGATCCCATGTTGCCTCTAAATTCTAGAATATTACTGCATAAAATTTAATCCTATAAATTCTAGAATATTACTGCATCCAATAATTAAGTCAATTGTAAAAGATAAAATTTATAAAATTTTAAAAAGTGGTACTACTATTTATAATGGATAGTTTTATTGCTTGTGGTGTGGTAGAATCTCGAAGTGGCGTACAATTTATGCCCTTACATTATTCAAAGGGAAACGTATTGTGGAAGCTTGGGGTGTTATAGTGTATGTGTGAAATAAGGCCTTAACAATGTTATTTGACTTTATTTTCATCACCACACCACAAGAATTATACATAAAAAAGTACATATGATGAAATAATACTGTATATAAGATATTATAATAATTATATAAAATAAAAATATTACATACCTCTTTTCCATAATGATCATTGAAAAATGAAAAATGTTAAATAGGTGTACATATAACCTGACAGGTTGATGATCGTAGCGTACTTCACTTTTCATAATCTTCATTCATGATTGTTTTTAATAGTTAAATTTATTTATAAATATTAAAATTACTTTATATATTATATAAAAATAAAATATACACATGAACCGGAGCATTATTGAAAATTTTTATTTGTGAAAAGAAGGCAATAAACACCAAAAATAATTAAAATAATGAATGACTTTTAATGAATAGGTAATAAAATGATATAAAAGAATCATATATGATATTATAAAAACTAATATTTCTATGTATTATGTTAATAACATGTTTAAAACACTATACACGATGTTAAGGAATGCTCATCCCAAAGGAAGCATAAGGTAAGTGATTTTTTAAATCAATTACCTCTAATTAGGTTAAAATTAAACATCAATAATTATTACATGCTAATATTATTATTGTTATTAATTTTAATTATCTTATTTTTTACTTCCACTTGTTTTAAATGATTTATTGCAGTTACATATAGTAATTTAATTTCTTAATTATCACATCAATGTTTTCATTATTTTAATGGTTTATTTTATAATTTCATTCTAAATAATATTATTAATTCATGAAAATAAATAAAGATAAATAAAATGATAATTTCTAATTAAATAATACATTATATTATCAAATGGTAATTAATGAACTAATTAATTTAATTTTAGTATTTTATACTCTTTAGAACATAAATGTTTTTATAAAACCATTTTAGGAAAATCATACGTTTTTTTCTCTTCGATAAAAAATATTTTTACTTCCAAAACCATGTATTTTAAAATTGTTTTAAATTTTTTATCATTTTAAATATATTTTAATAAATTAATTTTTACCATTACTTAATATTTTTTAAATATTTTAAATTGAATATTTATTTCATTTTCATGAGAATAATTATATCGAATTTAATGAAAATGTGAAAGGAAAATTTCTATTATCCTATATGGAAGGAATTGAATTTCCATTTATAATGAAACCTAAAATGTTTTAAATGAACAATTGTTATATTAAAATTATTTATTGAAATAAAATAAAATTCAAATTGACTATTAATAATTTAGTTTTTCAAACTAATTTACAAGGAAAATTATTTTTAAAATGCTGTAAAAAATGAAAACGATATCTTCCCAAATAATGCTTTTCAATATATTTCTATGGAATTTATATTCGTCAATGAAGAAAACCATTTAATACTACCCTAATGAGTATATATTTCAGTGATACCATCCTAAATATTATTCTATATGACTTATGATCATTTTGACTAAGGTATTTATTGACAATCAATTCCTCGATTATTTTTTAGTCAATAACTTTACATTAAAATATTCAATAACCTATTATCATTTCACAATAAATTTATCATAAATATTCACATTATTATGTGATGGATATGATTATTTATTAAACCATATATGATTTTTACATATGGCATATAAATTAATATTATTTGATTCACTAGGGAAATATTGATGAATCTAATTTCTTCACTCGATAAATATATTTGATAAGGAACATTTTCTCTTAATTCAATATATTATAAATTATAAGTGGAATGATTTAGAAATGTATGTCCTTAGTTTTATAACATTTAACGAAATCCCCTCGATGCATTAGTAGTCTTAAGAGATAAAATTAGTTTGAGAAACCCAATCCATTTACAACAATTATGTTTTAAACATTATTGTGAAACATGTTTATTTTATAATAATAAACTTTCTTAAAAGGAATAGAATGTAAATGTATCATGTTTCTTATAAACTTGAATTTCGAAAACTAAGTATTTCCATCATATAAAATTCATTTATTATTATAAATGATATTTTCACTATAATATAATTAAAGGAAAGTTTTCATTATCCACTAAATTATTAAATGGAATGTGTTTTCAGATTTATTCCTTTCCATATTGATTAGACCATATATTGAAATGATAGGAATTTTATTCGAATATTATATGTGTTTAATTATTTACCATTAACTGTGGATTATTCTTATGGATTCATGATAGCTTCTATTATACATCCTTTTTAATGATTATTTCATCTCATAACTCTTTTTTTAGAATTTCCCATGGATTCCATGATGAGTACATTGTTTCATATGAATGGATATACTGGAAGTAAAATTATTAGTCTTGAAAAAAATTATTTTTTAATTTTTGTATTCAATTTTAATACCAGACCCATGTATATATATAGTTTACCAAGACTAATAAACATTATAGTCCTTTGGGATGTGATTTTATTTTTCTTATGATAATATAATTATAGAATGAATAGAATCTATAATTCATTGTTCAGGGTCAATACACACCACATACGCATCAGGATACCCTATTCTGATTCATTTCACATCATATAGAGAACATAAATGTTGACATAATTTCTGCATTTGTGTCTAGATGATATTGTTGGGTGTGAGAAATAAATATCATTAGGGTATCACCATTTACCCTATGAATATAGTAAAATATGTATGTATACTAGAGGAATACAATTTAAATTTCACACAATAACATTGAGTGACAACAGATTATGATCCCAAGAAAATTTCATATGTGTTTCATCTTCAGGTCCAAAAACATCCTTGATAACACATCATCATACCTACCATAGAACCACTTTATAATCCACCATTACTCATCATCATCCATAATAATTGATTTATATCATATATAAAGAGCCTTATGGTATGACGTTTTATTAAACGTTGACACACATCCTACGTGGGTAACACAAAGTCAATCATTATCAATTCTACCCAACAAATTATCACTCATGTAAGGATACATTAGTCATGTCATGAATTATCCCTGGAAATATACCACCATGTGGGTTACTCTACCATTGCCTAAACCACTCATTGATTATTTTATAATTGATGTCTTAAATCACAAAATAATATACCCCCTAACAGGTAGTCCATGACTACAGTCTACTCAATTGTGGGTATTTAGACCAAGTATAATCTATATTGAACTAATAATCACAAACAATTCCATAATAGTTAATGAATTTTCATTCCTTATAATCCCATTCACACTTGATTAAAGCCCTTTTGAAAAATGCATTCAATCGAAGAATCTCACACATTCCATCACATAGATCCCTACATGATCCCAAGGTGCTACTCACTCAATACCTGACCTCTTATCATAAACACATACTTATTAACCCATATGTAAGGCCACAAAATTATTAACAAGAATTTTTTTCTATTCTCATTCATACCAACAAAGGTTCATAACCAATTTGTGAAACAACAACCCAAATGATCATCCCAACCTAGACCTGAGACTCATATAAAATCTCAACACTCTTGATTATTATACCCATGGACTATCCCATTCTATGTAACCATAAACCCCAGTAAACATAATTATAACTCTTTAATAATTCCCATAACATGATCCTGGGTCACATACAACATCTTCTATGGGATATCGTTCCACCCACTATTGGGATAAGTAAATCCCTAGAAACGGAATTTTTAAACCTCCCCAAAGTCTATGTATCTCTTTTGGATTTATAACAAACACGTAGCACCCCATGAATTATGTAATAATATGTCTCTAAAAATTTTTTACTTCAAGAGAATCACATAAAAGACTGAATAAAATAGAACCACAAGACATTTTATTAATAGAAATGTAGCTATTATAATGCATCCATTAAATTGTTGGATATAAATATTAGTACCCCAAACAATGAAAAATATAAAGAAAGAAAAAAATACATTATAGTAGTAACTAATTGATAATAATCAATAGGTATAACGAAATTACTCATAAAATCAATATATGTTCAAAATTAACTTTTTTAAAAAATATCTTTTTGGAGACATATTTCAATAAATGAAATATATTAAATATATATATATATATATGATATTATTTATATTTATAATATATTAACATCAATTTAATTCTAAATTAACAATAAAAAATAATGAGAATATGAAATAGATTTAAATGTTATTTTCTTTTAATAATAATCACCATTATATTTAAATTGTTTTACCTGATAAATAATTTTTAGAATTTTTGAATTTTGATGTGAAAAATTTATATTCAATTTTTGAAAATATAATTAAACTATATAATTAATTTATTTCATTAAAATTTTTAAAATAGATTATTTTAGGGTTAGTAGTGAGAACTACATTTATAATAATATTATTTATTTTGTGAAAATTTCATAAATTATGTATGACATTAAAAATATTGAATATTTTAAATAAATAAATTACATATGGTGTAAATGGATTAATTTTAATATACAATGATTTATAAATATAACTATAATATAATATTTTTAAGCATAAAAATATTAATTTTAATAATAAATATTTCTAGTCAATTTTCTAAATTAACCAAATTAGTGAATTGGGTTTTATAAAGATTTTACGTACATTTAAATATCATATGGTTAATGATAAAATATTTATTTTCTTATAAATTACAAACTTCTTTAATTATAACTAAATCATATATTTGATAAATAAATATACAGTTTCTAATAATAGATTTTAATCATTTTGTCTCATATCATTAAAATTAGTTTTATCCACCCTTATACAATTTTAATTGAAAAAGTTAATTTCATATATGGAATTATAAATTATAAATTATTTAATAAATTTTATTTATTTGGAATCAAGAGTAAATTACTTCAACAAAATAATATACCACCATTAAATAAAACTACATATGAAAAAAGTGAAATTTTCAATGTTAATTAAAAAATAAATGTAAAGAACATGTGTGTAAATATATCTTTGGGTTTTTATTTAATTCGCCCCTTCCCACCAATAAATTTCATTCAATTTATTTATCCACTTTCCACAATTATTGGCCTATCTATTTATGTCATTTAAAAAATACCATTCCCTTTACTTATGAAGGGATCTGACAACACCTCATTTCTACTACCAGACCATACATCTAAAATCAAACCAAACCCTAAAAAACATATATATAATATTTGTATAATAATCATAGAGGTTATTTTATTTTTAATGGTATAATTTAAAGATCATTAATAAAAATTTTAGTGGTGTTTTACTATGGTTTATGGACAAAATGTTTCATCACTAAATTTCCATTTCAATAAATTTCATTATTAATTTGACAAAAAAATATCTTCCCTATTATAATATATTAAATTTATTTTATTAGTTTATATTATAATATTATTTTCTGAAAATAATATGTAACTAACCTTTCTAATTTTACAAGGAAAATTAAAAACTTCTTCAATGTGTATGTGTAAACTACTGTTTCCTTGAATGCAATGTTTTATTTTTCTTCTTTAAATTACATCTATAGTAATATAATGTAATTTTATGAATTAATATTTTATAGAAATTAAAATTGATACATTTAAATGTTATATCATCACCAACCATATTCATGTTTTTTTGAAGATTATTGTGTCTCTTATAGGTACATGAGGTCTACCCCATCCTCAAATCAATATATTTTTTATCACTAATTTATGGACATGATTAAAATAATTTCATCATTTATTGATAGATTTTTTTATAAATAATAAGATTAATGAAAAAACTAAACGATTCCCTAACATCTTCCTATTATATATAAAATAAAACCATCATATTTGTATACGTGTACACTATTGTCAACATAAAGTGACATATTTCCTTTTATATATCTCAACAATTTTTTAATTAAAAAAAATAATTCAAAACAATATTATCCAGAAAAATAAAATATTGATAATATAATTATTCATCAATACTAATTATATTTTGATATCATAATTACTTTCTGTGAATTCTCCATTATCGATTATAATTCTTTATTTTTTGGGTTTGTTAAACCTTGTATGAGAATGATGAAATAATGTTTTTTGATTGTTAATTAGAAAGCAAATATAATTGTATTATTACAAGAAAATGATTAAATAATAATTGTTTTATGTTTTTGTAATGTCTATTTTTATATTTAATATATTATTTATATCCCACCAATGGTTCATTAAAAATTATTTAAAAGGAACATCTTAGATTCTGTCATAATTAATCTTTAATAAAACTCTCGTGGAATGAAATTATCATTTTATAGAAAAATTAATAATCTTATATTTTTTATCCCTTAATAAATTTTTAATTAATAATTGTTTATAATGGAATTTGATCATTTTTTCACTTTTTTCATTATGATAAGAAAAATTAATTTTTTAATTTTTTATAAATTTCGCTCATTACATAAAAAAATTCTATCTCATTTTGAATAATATTCAATGAATCCAAATGTAAATACCATTATAAAATGTTAATTTTAGTTCATTAAATTTTAGGTATTCACTCATCTGCATCATGAATTCATTTTATATCATTCCATTTGGAAATGAAACAAAATAATTTTCACTCAGGTTTTCATTATGGTAGGGTAAATTAAATAATTCAATAGAAACAGAGGTGAAAATAAGATTATTATATGAAATGTGTGACTTATATAACCCTATAATTTATTGTGTAATGAATTAAATCTTATTATATATAATGTCTTGAGTTGGGTACCAGACATCGGTGCCCCAAGACAATTTTCTATGTGACCTAAATCAGACCTCCCTATATGCTAGATGATTCTAACTAGTAGTAAGGGTCTAATATTAGTCATAAACATGCATTACCCTTTTTTCATAGTAAAAATCTAGTGGAAAATAAATTAACAATGACCAATTATATAACCATAACAATAAATATGTGGATATCACATGGTGACCAAAACTAAAGATATAATAACAAATTCAACAATAAACATGTTATGATAACAATGACCAAGTCTTAAACATTATATAATCATAAATTATGTCTAAAATTAACATTGATGATCGGTTTAGGTTTATATTATTAGGGAATTATGCCATATATGTTACATAAAAACTTGAATATTACATGTACACACTACTACCCATAATAAATTTTCTCCTAAAATAATAACTCTTGAAAAAAATGAGACATGTCTACTTCTAGGTTTTAGACAGTGTGGCATATCCTTGATCTTATCCTTGACCCAATTCATCTTTATGTCATATGAAAAACATATAAAAACATGGGATGATCATTAAAAGTTCAGTAACGGTTATAAAATATGGAAGGAAAACAATAGACCATCAATACATACAGATCAATTAAATCATAATTTTTTATCATAACATACCTTATAAAATCATATTATTTATGAATAACATGTAGAAATCATAAATCATTAATGTAACTTATTGAATTCATAAAATAAATACAATTTAGCTATCATATCTATATATAGAGTCACATTAGTAATACCCATCATAGTATATTCTCTAAATTACTTCGGAGAAACATTAACTTTTACTTCTGTCACGTTACCCAGGGCATGGGAGAGTTATCTCGGGATCAGCCGCACTAGGTTTCTCAAGGAACCACCCATATAAGTAAAAATTGAAAAATACTGATAAAATTTTCATTACACATAACACAACCATAAAATAAAGATACCATTTTCACATTCCAATCACAATATATAAAATAAATGTATTGAAATAAACAGTGCTTTATCAAGTCATTTTTTAAAAAATAATAAAAAAATTAATAAAGTGATTTTTAAATCAAAGTGTCTCGTACCACATTGAAACTTTTAAATAAATTATCATTTGAAAATATAAATTTGAATATATATAAATCCTAAAAGACATTTTTAAAACATGTATATTAATGATAAATATTTTGGAGAATATATATTTAAAACATTTAAAATGATATTTTAGTTACAGAGTTTTTTAAAAAATGAGAGACACTTGAATACAAAAAACGAGTAACAACATTGAACCAGATCATTATAATATAATTATAATAAAGGGATTCTTGATATTATATTCCAAATGATAATATATACATCATATAATAGTGAATTAGTTCATAACATCACCAATGTCTCAATGGAATGTAAATGGTGTTGAAATCTGATATAAAAACTATATCCATATATTATGGATAAATGAATTCTATAATAATGTGTAAAAAAATTAAGTACACACAATATAAGTGGATATTATGTTTAAAACCATTAGATTTTATGAACACATATTCATATAATGGAATAATCAGGAACTATAAGTTTAACCCAAATTATTGACATTGGGATAAGATGTTCTCTTACAGACATTCGGTAGCCTAACAACGTCTCTTTAAAATTAATAAAATGAGTTGATGTGAGAGGAAAAGTTATATCATCATTTGGACACAAAATTTACAACTATAAGGATATATAATTACATATCGCAACATATGAAGATGTAAACTAAAAGATATCACAAAAAGAAGTCTTCTAAAAAGAGTATGGTGAAAAGTTACCTTACCAATTTGGTAACATACTAAACACACACCACATGAATGTAGGATCATATGATGAAGATGTGACTACCAATTAATGAAATTATATTACAAAAATAGTATAATCATGTTCAATCCATACACAACACAAATTAAATAGTGTCAATTATATCCGGAATCTCAAGGGAATAATTAATGAGATGAAAAACCCTTACCACGTTGTAATCAATCGACTTGTATGAAAAAAATTTAATAAACTACTAATGAATCACAGAATACCATGAATATAATGATAATCATGATAATATATATTTATATATATATATATATATCAAATGAATGTATTCAATACACCACATTAAATAAATAAGTGGCGAAAAATGGAAATCTCACAGAATTAAAAGTGAGGTAAGAAATCCAATACATCATGTCCGACAAGACTCTATTGTTCCGTTTTCATCCTGAATAAAAAACATATGTTAATTTATACAATTTTAAGAACCTTTTTAAATTTTATTATTCCTTTTATATCACATATTATCATTTTATAAACATTATGTAATCATTTAAGTTAAAAATGATTGTTTTGTAAATACGTGGTACTTGAGTAAAAATGAACTTCTTATATTTAAATGTTGTTCACAAGGTAAAAGTTTCATTATATAAAAATTTATATTCATTAATTTGAATTCATATATACCATATATCTATATTATATACATGTATTTATAAAATCACATAACATTTGGAGGTAAGAAATGAAATGCACCATTCATGGAGACGGTAAGCCATACGTACTCATGAACGCTACTTTCATTTGAATTTTGTATGTTAAGGTAATTAAAACATAATGATAAATAGTTATATTATAATCCCATTATAATATCATATATAATATTATTAACTCCATCTATTATGCATTCCATATATGGAATTAACGAGTCATATCACTTTGAGGGGGCGGTAGTCCGCAATTCCTCGAATTAAATTATCACATTTACCCATTATGGAAACCGTAAAGGTAGGATATAAATGAAAAAAATATGAATAATTAAAAGTAAACATTATATATATCATATATAAATATATTCCCATCTTAATGTCCACCATGAGAGGTGTTAGGAGATAATCGAACAATCACTGTTTCGTGAGGCGTTACTTTTCCATTCACAGAATCATTATGTTCATCACCCATTAGTTGAAGGTGTGTGTATGTTTAGTTATAATAATTTTAAAAAACATACTAGTATATTTAGGATATTTGTGTAGTTATACGAGAATGTAATATAAAGAGTTTAGGGGTTGTAGATGTAAAATAAAAGAAAATATATTTAGATAAATTGTATCCTTTAATTTGGGTAACTCCATTTGGTTTGAACCATAACGATTTCGAGACTTGCCTTATGCCTAAAGTAAGGCTTCTATGAGGAAGATGGGGATATTGAGAGATTATTTGGGAAAGTTTTAGATTTGAAAATGGGCTTGAGGTGTATGATGAATGGGTAAAATGGAGTTATTTTTATAAGAGTAAAGAGGGGTTCTTTAGGAATGTGTGAAAATATTATTTTATTATATAAAACTTTTATGATTATAAAGGTCCAAAACTAATTTAGGTTGAAGCTAATATGACTCATGACCGAAATAAATTCATCCAATAATTATTGGATAGGTTTTGGATGTTATTTTAATATTTATAATCTTATATATTTAAATCATTTATTAATGACCTAAATACTGCATAATTATTTTATCACAAATAAATTTTTTTATATGAATTATAATTTTTTTTTCAAAAAATAAAATGATATATTATATATTTTTATATTTCCAGTAAATATTTATAGTCTAAATTATAACTTATATAACACCATTTAAAAATTAATTTATAAAAAGATATTTCATTATGTAATTTTTTCATTACTTTAAGTTAATTAATCTAAAGTGACATTATCACTTCCATGTTGCTCCATGGTGTCCAAAAATATACACAAATATTCAAATGGTCGTAAAAGACTCCAAAAATAAGTTTAATACAAATTTTATGGTAATTTTTATTATAATAATATCATTTTTACCATGACTATATTATTTACCTTTAACCGTGATAAATAAAATTCAAAAGATATTGTTTCCCAAAAATTATTTTAATCATATTGAACAAACATTATTTTAAAATAACAACCATTTATGTTAGATATTAGAAATCCTACTCACAGAAGTAGTATAATTTCATTTAAATGAAAATGTTAGTTTTTTTAACTACCACATAGTGGTTTAACTATTCATCAAAAACTCATGATTTTTAGGAAAATACAAAAAATTAAGCCTATATAATATTTGAAATTAAGAATTAATAAATGATGTCTATTTTACGAAATTAAAAATGTAGAAGTTTAATTAATTAATTTAAAATTAATTTATGTTGTCAAAACAAATAGCGTGTTTTTTAAGAAACATTAACTATCCAGAGATTGACACTTGTTTAAGTCCAATTTAAATGTGAAATTAATTCCAATGAACAACATTCGATTAAATGTTAAAAACATAATATAAATTTTCTTTAAAACAAATTAAAATGATAATATAGCCATATAAATAAATTATATTAAAAGGCACTTTTGAATTAAAATAAATTATTTTTCATTTTTAATAAAAATGAATTTTATCATAAAAATACAAAAAATTAACTCAAAGTAAAGTTTTATGTCCTAATTATAAAGAAGAATTATATTATTGAAAATAGAATATATAAAACTAACCTATACTATATTTAAATAGGTTTTTCCATAAAAATGTTGTAAATCAAACTTTTAAAGAATAATAGTTTATTTATTCTTAAAAGCCAATTCATTCTAATTTTAACCCACTAAAATTTATTAGATAAATGTAAAATCATTTAACAAACATGTATATTCATATTTTAGTTAGTTAGGTCCATTCCCACAAATACAATGGCTTGGCGTTAACTACCATTTAAAATAATATTATGTTATTATTTTTCAGTATGACCCATCAATGTGTGCAACATAATATTTCAATGAAACTCGTTTTCATGTATCGGTTACGCCATAAAACATAACAGCCTATTTAAAGTAAAATTAGTAATTAATATAAAAATATTAATAAATATGAAGATTTTTTATTATTTATTCACCTAGGATGTTACATCCTTACCCGATTTTGGGAATTTTAACCTCACAATTTAAATATTAGGGTCAGAAACTGCATTGAATGTCCCATATCAGAAAAAGAGTCAATAAAACTATCACTTTAAAATAAAGAAAAACAAGTAAAAAGGTCACCTGAGATAACCCATACTATAATTACATGTATAAAACATGGATATATAATATTGAACAATACTCCATGTTCTCGATGGATATTGATAGATTACTGGATTAATAGAAAGGTAAACACAAAAAAACACAAACTTATGATGTGTTAAACGGTCTTTGATTACATTGTAAGAAATGTAAACCAAAAACGTTTCTGTTTTACGTTCCATTTCATAATTTTTATGAATTCATTTACTAGATAGAATATAAACATAAGGAAATATACTTACCTTCAAGAAAATTGTTATCCTTTAATAAGTATCTACAATGAAACTGATCTCTTACCCAAACAATGAGCATTCAAAAATACATGGCAAAATCAAAGGCACAATAATCATTTTCTAGAGAATCACATAATCCAAAAAAAATAAGAACTATATATTTCTTATTTCTTTATACATCAACTAAAAACAAAATTGTTAGTAAAATATGATATAATCCCTAAAAAGGATAATTCTTTATAAAATGAAATAATATTATAAATTTCCTAAGAAAAACCATTCAATATACAATTGTCTTTAATATTATTCAAAATAATCAAAACTAAGATTGAAACACAAAACATAGAAGGATTTAATCACATAGTCTTCCACAGTAAATCATACCATTTATCCCCCAAAACATATACTACTCTTATTGTCTCATACTGAAGCATAATTAATCAAATCACATATTTTATAAGATAGGTTGATAATTTCCATAAATAATCGAAATTCTCTATATGTCCACAACAAAAACAGATATTCTTCTAAAATAAATTTTCATCCATTACTCCAGAAATTTAATCCCATATTATTCTATTTTTCTTTAGCATACAGTGTTCCAAAAAGAGAGAAAATCTCCCAAAATCACTTTTATCACATACTCACCAAATCATTTTCTTATTGTAAGGATATCCATTTAATAAAACATAAGATATGAATTCATCTTATTCTTGATACATAAAATCATTTAACTAAAAAGAATAAGTCATACTAATCGGGGACATCACGTAGTATAGTGGTAGGCGATAAATCCCAATCTCACTTTGGTTGTGGGTTCCATTCACGTAGCTTTGTCAAACGCATGATCATTGTTTCTATTTAATTGTCTTATTGAGAGAGATAATGTAAAAGAAATAAATAAATATATATTATTATATATTTATGATATAATATATATAATATATGTTAATTAAATTAATCTTTAATACAATCTATGTATTGTATGATTGAATCATATAGCTTTGAGGTTTCAGTAGTCCACACTTCCTCAAATGAAATTATTATATTTCCATAGAATGGATATCATAAATTTATGTTCAAAATAAAATAAAATATGAATAAAGACATTATAAGTATAATAAATATCATATATAAATATATTTTTCATTCTAATGGCATCAATTATTGGTGTTATTGGAAAAATAAGAAATCGTCGTTTCATGAGGCATTAGTTCACCATACATAGAAACAATATGATTGTTACCCATTAGATAAAGGTGTGTGTATGTGTTGGTCAAATAACATATGTTTTAGTATATTTAGCATAATTTAATTGTTATATAATACATAATATTATTTTTTGGGTTTATAATTTAAATAAAAATAAAGGACTTGAGAGAAGACGTTGTCTCTTAACAGGGTAACTCCTTTTGGTTTGTGCCCAAAGGCATCCTTGGAAGGATTTATGCACAAAGGGAGGGATTATAGGAGTAAGGGATGATTTATGAAAAGGTTATTGGGAAGGTAATGGTCAAAATTAATATGTTTTATAGGTGTTATGAATTGGGAGAGGTGGTGTCCATTTATAGGGACAGAAAAAGACTCACAAGAAATTTTTGAAAACAAGTACGGTCTGAACATGTTCTTACCTAAAAAAATAATACCAAACAAACATAAATATATGATTGAATGTATATGGATAAATAAATTCCATAAAATTTGGTTTGGACAATTTTAGAGTACATTTGGACCCATAAGATTAAGGGTTAGTCCCTAATTAATCTTAATTTTACCTTAATCATTGAGATTAATTTCAATCACTAAGATTAATTTCAATCGCTTTAACTATTAGTTTCGGTAAAAAGAACATGATCTAATTAGAAACTAAATACTAAACAAATTAAAATTATATAATTAATTTTTTTAAATTAATTTCACTAAATATGTAAATTTAAGATTAATTCTAATCCAACTGATGGGAAGAAATTACATATTTTTATAGTAGATAGAAGTTAAAAAGATTATTATTTTTTTATACACAATTTTAATGTGAAATAGATTATAATAAAATAAATTTAAATAATATATTTATAATTGATCTAATGATACCTTACATAAACATTTAAATATAATATATCGTTAATAAATTTTTAAACGAAAAGGTAGTTTTTAACTTAAAACCAGTATTTTTAACTATTAATCGAAAAATGATGTTTCTCAGAAAAATAATAAAACATTCACCGTAAGATATTTTATAATTTCTAAATTATAAAATTATATTTATTTTATAAAATTTAATTTTCAATTGTGTCTAAAATAAATTTTATTATTTTCCAACATGGGGACATTAAATGGGGATCATTCGAGAAAACACTATTTTTGAGAATTAATGGATTTGTACGAAATTTAGATCATTCCTTATCAATTTGTAATATATATATATAAATTATAAATAATATTAAAAAAAATAATTATTATTCATATTAATAACATTAACTTATAGGTTATAATTATTTCATTTAAATAATTATAACATCAAAATGATGTTTTATAGATTCCTTGGTGTTGCATATTACGTATGCCACGTTGGTGTGGTGGGTAGTGAATTTTAAGTTGGTATTGTGTGTAGTGTAATAAAACTAGTTATTTCATGTAGCACAATCCATTTCGATTCCATGTGAAAAGAATGTTTTTATTGTGTTTTAATATATATATATATATATAATGAACTTTTTATTGTGTCGTGTGAAATGAAAAATATCAAAAAGATAAATGAATTAAAAAAAATAATTTCAAAATTATTATGTTGTAACATATTACCCCCCTTGAATTTAATTTCCGACTAGAAATTCTTCTGGGATATCAATGGTTTATTACTTGAATTTTTCTTTCATATATACCCACATCGTAAAAATGTATATTTAAACTTCACATAAAAAGGGAATGTTGGGACAATACGGTTACCAAAAGAAACATGTAACTAGGTTTACACATAGGGTAACATAGTTGTTAATTGAAAATTGGGACATTTAATATGAATATAACTATCATGTTATGAATGATTGTGATAGAGAAAAAGATCAAGAAAAATGTTAACAACCAGGAAGCCATAATTTTTTAATTCATCAAAAAGGAAAGTATTACGACAACTTTTTTGGATTTAAGATCCTTTTTGCAAATGTTAGTAAAATTTTATTAAAATATATACTTGCATGATTTCAGTAAAACAAAAACCCTTGGTATTTCGTTAATACAAAATAATACATTCTCTAAAAATAAAGGTGATTTCTCATTCTCAAAGTACCAAGTGATATTGCATCCTATGATAACCCATCCCACCAGTTATCGCCAACACAAGGTAGTTTTAATGGGAAATATAATATGAATAAAATATAAAATGGTCATATAACTCTTTAATATTATTGACTTCAACTAATATTTAACTTAAAAATTCCATAAATGGTTAACTTTGTAACACGTCAAATATATAATCCACCATTTATTCATTAAATAAGTTCCTTCTTAAAACATTTTTTATTAATAACATGTGCCCATAATTGTAATGATGGAATATAAAATGTGATTTTATTATTCCATAATCCATGTAAGGAATGATAATAACATGAAATCACACCAAAGGATGAACAATTAGACTTTCATAGGGATTATTCATTCAAATTTAAATAGTAAATTACCAAATAAGGAGGCATTTTTATGTACTTATTAAATTTATTGGATAACCTAATCTATTTTATCACATATAATTGTCCCTTTTTATTTTTTTTATAGTTTTTTTTGGATTATCATTCACATTAATCCTCGGACTGGGACACTTGTTATCATAATGGTCAAACTCCATGCAATTGAAACACTGAAGTATAGGAGGTGCATTCTAGGGGGATTTTCCATTATTTTCATAATTATATATCTTTTTCCCATTAGTTCAACATTCATACACTAGATAAAATTCCCTTAAATAATAAAACATTTTTTATTCCCCTTAATAAAATTCCATCCATGTTTCTTCCCATATTTTTTATATAATGGAAGGATAGTTTTATTTTCTCCATGGTTGTTAGATTTTCCATTGAACTATGTATCCCTTTTATTTTAAAAAATATGATATTTATACACAACTAAAAACCCCATTTCCACATTTATAGATAATCTAGCTACTTTTTCATAGATTCTAAAGTCTCTTATATCCAATGCCTTTCAAAAAATAGGTTTCAAGACACCTAGAATTGATAAATTTTTCATCATGATGAATGATATTATCCAAAGTGTATATCATAAGCCTTGTAAAATTTTCTTCAAAATCACAAATATATTCATCATCAGCATTCTCAAGCTCATTGAATTAATTTTCCATGTTCATATAATTAATAAAAGGAAATTACTTATTAAAAAATTAGTTTTTCACTCATCCTAAACCATTTAGTCAATTTCACCTTAACTCCTCATATTATGGATTAGAGTTCACAATTGATCATCATCACTTTGTAAACAATAAATAGACAGAATAAATTAATGTTCAGAACTTTAGAGAAATCAAAATATCTTTTTACTCACACTGATCCATATTTTTGTAAAAGTTTATCAGAGACCCATAGAAAGAAGGTGGACATCGCCTCATGAAGGACTCAACATAATTTTATTCTCTCCTTTTTTACATTTAGGAATCTAGCATGGTTCATAGATAGGGATATTTTGGTGAGTATAGAAATTTGACATTACATTCATGCTCCAATTGTATTTGGATGATCAGGAAGACAATCATTGAATTGTCTATTTCATTCACCATTAATTTGGTTCTTTTGGGTTCTACCATTGACTAAACCCAATAACATCGAGTAAGAAACAATTATCTGAGTGACCACCAAGATAATCATTAAAAAACTTATATGATGTCTAAATTATGTCATATATCTTAAAATATAATACATTGTGTTTATCAAAAGTTATTAATATCTAAATTCTATTAATATCTTTCGTAAAGGTTCATGAAGATTTTGTGAATTTTTAAAGAATATCTCACGGGAGTGTTAAAAAAGGTGTGTGTTAATATTTATTATCATTCACTAGATTATATCAAGTCATTCTGGGGAAATATTTTTGGATTTATTACCCCTAGGTACATCCAGTCCATAGACACATCCACTTGTAGTACCCAGACAAATATGATTTTCTAGGAAACCAATTACACTATTGTTTACAAATATTAAAGGACATTTTCTAAAACATTAACTCATCATTATACTTATCCTTAGAGACATCCATAGACATATCATTAAAAATATACATAGTAATATCACAATTGTTTTTCTCATCCATGTTTCAAAATGTTAACTAAACCTTTCCTATGATACCAACTATAATGACATAGGCTTTACATACATGGATATTACTTCATTTTCGATGAATATTCAGTATAAACCAAAATACATTCCTAGGACCGTAATAGGTTAGTATCGTTGGAAAACTTGAAAAAAAATTTATCCATATGTAATATTGTCAATATATCCCATAATTATTTCCACCTTTAATAATTATACAAAACAATTTATAACACAGGGAAAGAAAACATAAGAAATGGGTGAACTGAAATGCTGAATAATGGAAAATAATGTAAATTCATAAGGATAACATGAAAAAATGTCTTGGAACATGAGAATATCAATTTAAAATCATAACCTATATATTAGATATCTTCATAATTATTCAAAGTTTATAATTCATGAATCATATAGAAAAAAGATCATAAACCATAAAAGAATAACATATGGGTAAAATAGAGAATTGTAAAAAACAAATATAAGAACCCAATTTCAAGGTGGCCCACCAAGAACTATATAACATGTTAGGGTCGGTTTATCCACTCATATACGTACATAGAAATTGTGATTCCTTCACATGAACCAACTTTTTAGGGATTTGGATATCCTCATATATACTCTATTATTGCTGGATTGGGTTGTCCTCTTATATACTGTCTTGTTTCAGTCTTGGGATATCCTCCTGTATACCCTCTTGTTTCATGATTGGGATATCCACAGGTGTACCCTCTTGTTTTGGTCTAAGGATTTACTCATGTATAACCTCTAGTCTAGAGATTGGAATTTCCTCTCATGTACCCTCTTATTTTGGGCATGATATTTCCTCCTATGTACCCTTTAATTTCAGTCTTGGGATGTCCTCCCATATACCCTAATGTTTTATGTATGGAATTTACTACCATATAACCTCTTGTTTCTGGAATGGGATTTCCTATCATGTACCATTTTGATCATAAAACAATTATCAGTACCCAATAAATTTTAGTGAGATATATGACCCACACATATAATTATAAAAACATTCATTCATGTTCCACAAAATACAAAATTCATCTTATCATGACCTATAAAAAGGATTTATAAACATAAAATCATAACCCATGAAATGAAATGGGTGTCATTAATATTTCATCAAATCAAATATTATGAAAATAGATAGGTTTCATAACCACTTTATCAAATCATAACAAGTTAATAGAAGTGGGTTTCAAATCATATAATTCCTAGAAGTTAAATGGGAATCATATACATCATGACATCAACGTGTAGACAATTCATATAAATAGTATGAACGAAACCATTAGATCATTTCCTATAAATTCATGAGTAACATCAACAAATGTCATATTAGATGTAAAATAATTACAAATATGTTTTGAAAAACTTTATTGAGGAATATATCCATTCTTCTTGATAAATGATTTTTAAAATCATGAAACCATTTGAAAACCATTTTCCTTGAATACATATAAAATATATTTGAAAATATTTTGAAAACCATTACTTTAAAAAAAATTCAAAATTAATAAAAAAATTCCTATAAATGGTTTTGACCACCATTAATTTTAAAAAGATTTAATAACATGTAAATTAATCATAATAAAACATTTGAAAACCAATACGTTTAAAATGAGTCAAAAAATATAAATAAATCATGAAAAAAAATGAACACAGTTTTCCTTGAAAATATATAAAATAAGATTAAAATAATTGAATAAACATTTAGTTGAAAATAGATTAAAAACATATAATGGAAGATTTTAAACCCATAAAATATATTAAAATTATTTTTCCTTTAAAATTTTCATCTAGGATAATATGAAATCATATTATAAAACATTGTTTTTGAAATAAAACATATCTCTGAATGAAGAGAGAAATACATTTAGATTTTCTTAAAAACACATTCTAAATTATCATATATACCAAATAGTTAAAAAATGGTAAAAATACATGAATATATCTTGATTAAACATAGGATAGGGAAAATAATTAGTGTTCTTGATATATGGATTATAATATTTCATCAAAAGACATAATCGTTAACAATCTCAAAAAGCAATTAGATTGTCTGAACAAACTCTTATAACTTGGTAACATGGGATAATAAACTATATGTATGTAGAGGAAATTAAATATAACATAATATATTATAAGGATAATTATTTTTATTACATAAGAAGTAAAATATTAATATATAATCCTTCAATGATAATTTAGCTTCATAACAGAGCATGAGCCTCATAGAAGAAAAATTGAGACAAAATAATTTTACAGATTTGGTAACTTTAGAAACATAAACCATATGAAATAAAGATAATAAAACGGACATGTTAAAAACCATAAATTCAGGTATAATAAATATAATATAAAATCATGGTTAGTACATAAACCACACAAAAGTAAAAATTTACGAACACAACACGTATCCCACATAAATAAAAAGGGAGATGAAATCCCCTTACCTTATGGATTAAATCATGTCATAATTGGTCAAACCACCTGTATAATAAATATAAATTTATTTTTAATATTTTAAAGATCCATATTTTTATATCTAATACCATATATATTTTTATTATTACCTTATACTACTTTCTTGTTAAGCATCCTATCTTCAGATTTCAAATTTGGGAATATTCACTTTGTTCTTCGTATGTATCATAATTTGTTATATTGTTGGTCCTTATAATTATATTATGATTATATAATTTAAAAAATGATATAAATATAAATTTTATAAATTTTATTTTTACTATAATAATCTTTATACATTATATTTATGAAACCGAATACACCGTTCATAGAGACGGTATGTCATACGTACACATGAATATTATTTCTGATAAATTGTCATATTTAGAGAAATATAGTAAAAGAAATATGTATATATATATAATTGTTAAATTTTATTTTTGATAACATATATATCATATATATACAGGAACACAATACTTAATACAATCCATGTAGTGTATGAACGAATCATATCCCTTTGAGGGGCGGAAATCCACACTACCTCAAACAAAATTATCGTATTTACATAAGATTTAAAGAATAAACTTATGTGATAAATAAAAATATAAATAAAAATATAAATATTATAAATATAATATATATAATATTTTAAAATAGTTTCCATAATAATTTCCACCACGTTTGGAGGTAATGGAACAAATGAACAATCATTATTTCATGAGGCAGTCGTTCGTTGTACACAGAATTAGTATGTTCGTTACCCGTTAGATGGAGGTGTGTGTTTTTTTATTTCATACCATTTACATAAAAAATCAAGGTATATTTCTTATAATTTTTTGTTATATAATCTTAGAATAAATATATTTTAAGGGGGTTGATAAGGAAACAAAAATAAAGGAATTGAGGGAAGAAGTTACCTCTTAATCGTGTTACTTCTTTTGGTTTGTTTCAAAATTATTCCTTGTAAGAGATTATTCCAAAAGGGAGAGATTATAGGAGTAAGTCATGATTAATAGGAAGCTTATTGGGTAGTTATTTTGTCAATATAAGTTGTTTTATAGTTGTCATGAAGTTGGAGAGGTGGTGGCCATTTATAAGGAAGGAAATGGACTCACATGGAATTTTTTAAAACAAGTTAGGCGTGCACATGTTCTTACCGAATAAAATACATAAAAAAGTTACCTAAATCAATAATTGGAGTTAAATGGTATAATAATGGTCAAATAATATATTTTTTAACTGTTTCACAGTTATTTCAGCTATTGTGATTAGGGTTTAGACCGTAATTAAACTTATTTTGACCATAATCACTATGATTAATTTTAATCACTTTTAATAAACATTTTGTTAAAAACTATACATGATAAACATAGACTCTAAATATTATACTAATTAATTTTTTGTATTTATTTTTTATAAAATTCAATTCATTGAAGTGTATAATTTAAGATAAACGTGAATCCTATAGAAAAGGGAAAATTACGGGTTTTAAAGGAGAAAGATGATCATATTTTACATTGTATTTATACTCTACTTCAAGGTAAATTTGATTATAATGACCAAAATTCTATTAATACATGTAAAATTTATTTAATTTGAGCTTAAAAAATTAAAATAAAATTTATCATTAATAATTAACTATATAAACAGGTAGTTTGTAACCAAAAATTATTATTTTTAAATATTCATTAAAAAGATAAATTTCTCCAAAAAATCAACAATATTTACCATCAGATAATATTGACATTATAAATTAAAAATGAATTTTATTTTATTATATTCAATTTTTAATTGTTTATCGAATTAATTTTATTATTTTTTTCATAGAAGGACATTAATATAGGTTTATTCGAGAAAACTATATTTTTAAACATAAAAGGACTTTTCTAAAAACCATATCATTCAATAACAATATGTTATATATATATATAATAAGTATAATTAATATTATAAAATAAATTAATACTAATCATATTACTATGTTTAATGGACATGAAATAATTATCACATTTTAAACAATTATATCATTAAAATGATACATCATCAAAACATTGGAGTTGCTTGTAACGTATATTAAGTCGGTGTTACTGGTATCCCAAGACAAGTGGGTATTTTATATAGAGAAATGCATGTCTGTGTTGCATGTAGAAAAATCCATGTTGATGTTGTGTGAAAGGAATGATTGACTTAGTGTTTTAATATATATATATATATATATATATATATATATATAATGAACTATTAAAAAAGTCACATCATATGAAAAATATCAAAAAGATAAATTAAATAAAAAATATATAATTCGCAAAATATCAGAGATTTACAATGATGATATATATTGGGAAAAATATTTATATTATATAAGTTATGATAAAAAATAATAAGGTATATTTTTTTGGATGCTTAGAAAAAAAACTCAATTTTTGGGATTCACATTTTTAAAAGAAATATATATGATTCTTTTGTTGAAATAATGTTGTACCTCTATGAAAAATATTATGATTATTGTCAATATTTTAAATCTCTTAAAAAATTATTTATTTTTGAATAATAATTAATAATATGGGGATTCAATTTATTTAACTATGCATGAATTTAATACCTCTTTAATTTCTTATTAATTTCACTTTACATGAATATTATTTTAATAGGTAATATAATTTGCGACACCGAAAAAAATTGATCCAATTTTTTAAAAAAATTAATATAACTATTGTAATTTAGTGGATAAATTTCTCATATTAGATAAAAATAAAAAACATTACTAATTATATATAAAGAATAATAAATTTCACATTAAATGTAAATGCATTGATGAAATTCAAATACAAATAAAAAATAACTAATATGATCATTTTTTTACAATATATATATTATAATTTTTTAAGTGTTCTGTTTCTTAAACTGAATAAATTATAGAAAAAATATATGTTTTTAATGAAAAATATATATTGATCAATTTAAAATTTAATCGATAATAAATAAAAACAAATGTAGATTCTTTTTGAAAATTATATTTTCTATAAAAAATTTTATTTTTATTTTTCTATTCTTATTTAAATGTTATTTTTTGTAAATTTGGAATTTTAAATTGATTTTTTTTTAATTTTTTAATTTATCATCAAAATATAAAAATTATATGTTTTTTCAATTTTATATAAAATATTATATTTTTTTCAATAGATAAATGTTTTATAGAGATTATGGAAGTATATTTTATGAAATTATCATAAACATATTATGACTATATAACATAGAAAAAAATTTATTACATTATTTAAATTTAAGGTGTAAAATAATTAAATTATGAATACTATTTAGAAACAAGAAAACTCGTGTTTGAAATTTTAATATTAAGATATATTAATAATCAGACAAACTATTTTTATGTCCCATTTAATTAAGTATCTAAATGGAGTAATATCAACTTTGGATTGAATGGAAAGACATATAAGTATTATTTGGTAATTATAAACTTTTTAGTATAGTAGAAATAAATAAATAGAATCTTTTTATTATTATTACTATTGATGTATATAATGATTTTTTTAAATAAATTAATAATATGTGTTATGTGTTATATATAAACAAATATCTTTGTCATTATTATATTTTTTTTTGATAAAATGTAATTTATATTTTGATCCATATTGTGTATATAATTTAATGTGGACCATTTTATCTTTAGGCATTAAATGTAATTTATTTTGGTAAAAATTATTTGCCTTTCAAACGCAGAAAAAATACATATGTTGAAAAAAACCATCAGTAAAATACTAAAAAAAATGCTTAAAACAGCATGAAAATATATTATTGAGGAATTCACTACACCTTCACTTCCACCAAGGTAAACAAAAAAATCACACTTTTTATCCAATTTTTATTATTAGTTATATATCATTTTATATTATTTAAAAAAATTCCACTCATGTTACTTATAAAATTTAAACCATTAGTACGCCAAAACAATTATCCCTTTTTTCATACACTTTTTATTATTAGTTACCTGTCATTGCATATTATTAGAAAAAAATTTCTCATGTCACTTATAAAAGGGTATCTAACCATCCAAATTTTTTCTCACACCCCAGTCCAAATAGGTTAAATAAAAAAATTTCTTTAATGAATCAGAAGAAAGTGAATAAATTTCCCTGAGGTTTTTTTTATTATAATAATACATATTTTCAAATACGTAATAAATTTTTCAATGGTGATTTTCCATAGGGTAATGTATTAATTCATGGTCACTATTTTTTTATTAATATCACATTTATTCATGTTATTACTCATACAATTTATATTTTCAAATTATAATATAACTAAAGATGTATTATTATTTTATTTAATTTTATTATATTTATAGATTTTTATTGACTTTGTATTCCAAAACAATATAGAAAAATAAAAACAAAGTATGTTCCTGCATACGAACTAAGGCATCAATGAATGAGGTTTTTGTATATCATCCATACATTAATGGTAATAATAGTATTTTTAAAATAATATGATATTAATTACATGAATTAAATTCTTAAAATATATATTATACTCCGACATGTTCTCCTTCTATGGAAAATGAATGTGTCACTCATGTGAATGTGTACACTATCATATCCATGAAGTGATTTATATGATTTTTTGTGACATAATTATAATGATAGTTATATATATATATATATAATTTATTAAAATTATATTTATATCGTGATTATGATTTTGAGAAAATATTTATTTTCCATATTTCACCCATCCTATGAAATATAATGACTATATTTGAGTGGATGTATAGATTAACTCCACCGCAATGTGTCATATTTTTTTCTCCATATCTAAATAATTTTATTTATTACATAAATCATTAAAAATGGATTTTACACCTAAAATTATAGAAATATATTTATTCATATTTTTTTATATTATTAAAAAATAATGATTAGCATCGAAACATTCTCCCATCGATTATATAATTTTATTGATTGGATTAGTTTTAACCCCTAACATGAAAGATTCCAAATATTACAATTATTGATAACATTGGGAACATAACTAGTGAAATTATTTGAAATTAATGATATATAATTTTTTTAATGGTTTAAAATTTTCATATTAATATTTATATTAACATTAATATACAAAATTTTTTAATTAGAATTTTTTAAAATAATCACATCCTTGATTATACTATCATAAATAATATCGAATACTATTATTGAAAGAAATATTTACTCTACAAATAATTATAAAAAAATTATAGTACTGTTAATGTTCTGTGAATTTTAAATAAGAAGTAACGGAATGAAAAATGTCATAGACATAAAAATAATTCAAAAAATGATTACAAATTTTAACACTCGACTATAAAAATACATTCTTAATTATATATATATTTCTAATAAATCATGTATATAAATTGTTATATATTTCAATATTGTTTTGAAATTGTTTTCTAAGGAATTTAATTTCATAATAGAAGATATTAAATCAAATTAACGGAATTGGAGAGTAAGGATATGGGTGAATCAAAACTCATTATATGTATATTATGTTAAAATTAATATTCTTTAACATCATAATTATATATTTGTTACATTCTTTCCAAAAATTTATTATGATGTATTTCATAATTTTTTATGTTTTTTATAACACACTCTTAAATCAATCCATTTACAGTGAATAAAAATTCCACCATATGTTGTTTCAAATTATGTTTTCATGACTGTACATCCTTTATTGACATATACTGTTTTTTACTATGCTTTTGCAGTATAGTTTTATTCTATTACAATATTATATTATAATTAATTTTTTTCATTTTTCTACGGAATTGAATTATCTAATTTATTTTTCCATAAAATTTGATGATTTATTTAGTATCTCAAACCCTTTCTAATAATTCTTTGTTTATGTATAATAATGTTCATTCTTCCATCTAATTCGCTCTAATTATTTTGAAATCAAATTTTATTTTAATTATAAATATCATTATATTATCATTCAGATATTTATAGATGAATGATTTAGTAACCATTTTAGGATTTTGGATTAAATAATATTATTTTTAATTAACATTAATAGGTTTTTTTCTTTGTCATATGTTTTAAAATCCACTCTTAATGTTATTTAGATGATTTTTCTTCAATTCCTCATCCATGGGAATATTTTTTAGAAGTAATATTTCTATTTATACTTCAAAAATATTTTTTATATAGGTTATTTAAATGTGAACCATAAACTGATTTGTTTTTATAATGTTAATAATATTTCATGAATACAATTGTCATGTTTTTTATTCATTTTAAAATGTACCTTAAAAACATGCTTCCTCATTGGAGTAATTTGGGATAAATTTCCTTTCCTATAACATTACAAAATAAATCATTGGATGGATGATTTTTTTTTATTAATTTGTCTATTCTATGAATATATTTTATGTGATGCAATTTGAAAATTTTACAAATACCATTTTATTTAAATTTAATTTTTATTATATAATAAATGATTTATTTCATGTGTCCACAGACATATGGATAATTATTATATAGTAGGTGGGTTTTATATAACTCTCAAACTCATTTAATAAATGTTTTTATTTCATGATATAATTATTGGAAATGAAAACTGATGTTAGATCAACAATGGGAATCATGATTCAATTATATATATACTATGGGAAACTTGATATGATGTTTGATCTACAATGAGAAATAAGAGTCTATTCCTATTCGTCTATGGTAACATGTTTTAACACCAGTAAAATTGTGGGAAATAGTTTTAAATATCTAATCTACTAAGGTAAAAAATAAGTGATGAATAATAAATAATGTTCTGATTTATATGATTATTATTTTTTCATTTAGCTACAATATATGACTATGCAAGGATAAAAATATCATATTAATTTCCTCATGATTCTGTGTACTGATGATATGGTAAATTCTTGATGATTTCTAATTACATGTAGTTTTTTTCTCTATGTATAATTATTATAGTACAATATTATATTTGTAATACATTTCTCCCATTATATTATATTGTCACAATCCTATGATATAAACCATGATGGAATGTCGATATTTCTATCTTGTACTATGAATTTTAGCACACCCCTATCAAATCTCACAATTTCCATAGTTTTGATGATGAGAATAACATTTTAGATGTTTATATGTGATTATATTATGAAGTGTTAATTTAAAAATAATCATCTATAACATTATCTATTAGATTATTTTACAGATCCTTAATGTAAATAACCATTCATTGTATTTTTATGTGTGATTATTTATGTGAACCATAGTTTAAAAAATAAAAATGATCTAAAATAAATACATATTTATCATTGTTTATACTAACTTGTGTCAGATCCAACGTTTAACAAATAATTTTTCGTCCATATATGTAGGAGTATTGTTTAAGGATCATCAAATGTTTTTATCACCCATCATAACAATGATGAATCCTATCAAACCAAATAAACTATAATTGGGGAAATCATCCAAGGGTACCCATTTTTCCATTCATACCCTGAGAAATACACATGGCCTCATTGTAACACCTTCAATACCCTAACCATCTAGATATATATTCTTGTGTGATCACAATTCACTAATGTTCTATGAAGAATCCATAAAAATAATTAGTGTTCAAACACAATGTAATCTATTATCTTGGATCCACTAGTGTTTATCCATTTAACAAAATCCATGAATCATTCTTACCTGAATAGAGTAATTAATAACAAAAATTATTGATTTTTATTAATGGATCTATCTACCACTAACATGCTGTCTCAACCCTTAATCGATATATAAAGACTCCACCAATCTTGTCTGTTTTTTTCCTTATCATATACCATAACCATAGATTATTCCTCACATAAGATAGAAAAAAACATAATTTATGACTATTTATTTGTAATTATTTTCTAAAATTATAAATATGAATAAAATATTAAATACACATCATGAATGCTCATAAGACTAAAATATAGTAAACCCACACATATAAGGTCGGTGGAACACCCTTGACACCACCCATAACAAAATACCAATCTATAAGCATTTGAGTAAAAATTAGTTTTATTTTATTTTACCTGAATACATAAATAATTAATGGTAGTCAATTAACATATCTGTAATAATGGAAAATATTTCATATTAGCAACTAGGATTTTATAGGGGACAATAAAAATTAATTCCTGATAATAGTGATTCAATTACACCTTCTATGAGTGGATTTTATTCCAAAAAATTACAATTTGATACAAATTACAGAGTATGAATGGGAAAAAAATAATGCATATTATATAAGGAAACAATATGAATTTTGTACCTAAACACAATCAAATATAACAATAATTATTTTGGATCAAATGGAGGTCAAATAGTGGATGATATATGTAAATAATGTTTTCCCGATTTCCCCCTCTCAAAAAAATAATAAAACTATTAGAATAGAAAAAAAATCGCCCCTTTATAAAAAAGTGTAACCCAAGAACCATTTATGAAATAAACTAGGTTTTTTACATCTTTATTTCCCTTTTACTAAAATATTCATTGTTTGAACCTTTTGTTTAATGTGTTTAATTTTAATGTAAAAGCGGTTCCACCTCAAGAATAAAACATACAACATTTGAAAAATGGTTCATTAAGATAATGTCCATATATTTCTACATATCATCTCTTTGTCACCCAAACCCTTAAACCAATTATTACTCAAACACCCAAATATACAATAAGATTTCATTAAATGTCCAAAACCCCATCTGTGTATTTCTAGGCACAGAACCTTCTAATCAGAGCCTTGGATCCCAAACATACCCCCACTAAATAAGGAATATAATATTACTCTAAAATGAAATTCCTTAAAAATTCAATATATTATACATTATAATATACCATTATACGACATTTCATCACCTAGATTCTTTATTAATTCCCAAACCACTAATTTTTACATATAATAGTCCCATATTCACTAAGAACATGACTTAATTCATCGTTATTTTTAAAAAAATATTCTGATTTGAATCATGATGCACCAAGAACTGTATTTAAAAAGCTCCAAGCCACTATCTGTCAAAAAAATTAAACAATGATATGATGTTAACCGCACATATCAATCACGACACAATAATTTTAAATCACCAAAATTATCCATTGCCTTACAACTCTCACAACCATAAGAATATCTGATGAAAATTGATATTTAAATAGACCATCAACCTACCAAATTTTATCCAAATATCTCAAATGATAGGTTACCCATAAAACAATATATGATTGTCAATCAAAACAACATCATGGACACCTCTATCCAATTATTTCTTAAAATTATTTAGTTTAACATACACATTCTTCTCAAAAAATATGTTAATTATTCCTTAATAATAATATGTATTATGAGCCAATAAAACAACCATCACTGAAGTGTGATCATAAAAATCAATAATGATACATGTTTGGATCACTAAACATATGTACCATTCACCATTCTATCACCCCGATCATAGATTCTCCACCAATTTGAATCACCCTCGGATCACACAAAAACCTCCCCATGTATTTTTCAAACAATTCAAATCCACTAAACAATATATATACACTAAAAATCAAATAAATTTCAAAAAAATAGGTCTCATCATGTCATCCAACATAGTAGCTGCGTATTGTCAAAACAACCATCTAATAATCAATCTTACACCACCAAAATCCCTACTGATAAAAAATTTATTCTCCTAGGACTAATATAATAGGCTACAACATAAGCGTAACACAATTTTTTCATTATAGATAATAGTTCCTTACAATATCCAAATGTATATCCAATATCACATACATAACAGAAATTGACAATCCTACATATAGATAAAATTAAACATGAAATTCTAAAATATCAAATTCTTATCCTATAAGGAATGACATTATATAACCTCCAATAGTGTACCTCAAATCATATGTATTTTTATTCAAGTATTGTCACGTTTTAACCCGAAATGGTTCCTACTAGAATGCCTTCATGAAAACCACCTATCCATGTCCAAAATATAGGATATCACACTTTCCAACATTATACTACATCATTACCAAGTCAACACCACTAGGGATTCTCCAAAACTAAAACAAATCTCGATAGATCCACACAAATCCATTTCCATGACTTAAAAAACCATAAAAAATACATATACCGAGTCTGTACCTTCCATTTCATATAATGAATTTCCTCATAAATTTCAAAGAAATAGTCACTCTCTTACTCCGGAAGTGCGATCGACAATGAAAAATCTCATAGAATATCACCAATGACTTTATGTAATATAGCCACAATCCACTGGATATATGTTTCAATAAAACATAATATTATAACTCGAATCCCATTACATTGAGTCACATATCATAAAATCAAGGATGATGTGCCTGACCTAGTGAAAATTAGCCTCATTTATGTTTTTCATATCCAATATTCTTAGTAATCTCACTCAAACAATAGATTAAAACATGTGCACCCAAAAATTATGTTTTTATAATACCACTAGTGTTTAACCATGATATAACCACCCTATATTAAAGTAAATATTACGAACCAAATTATTCACAGCACCAATATATCCAACCCTATAAACTCATATGTGATATAAAGAGAACTTATCATGCTATATTTTTTAGTATAAGGCCTATCATTTGTACTTACCCCAATTTCAAGTAAGAAACCCTTTCTTTATGTTTTTTATGTATATATGGTTTTTAGTCTCTATCTGCCACATTTTTTCCCATATTTGGCTATAACATAATATTTTTCATTCCCAAAGGTCAATGAAGCTTCGCCTACTGATCCAAAGGTGATCCTAAAGCTTCTCTTGGGTTTTTGTACCCGGATCCTCATATTCGGTCACCATTCAAGGACGTTATCAGTACTTTTTCATAGATCCTCTTCTTTATGCCTCTTATTTTATAAGATCTATGTCTGATGTGGATAGATATAAGATAGTTGATTAAAAATATAAATTTAATTGGATTTTTATAGGAAAATATATCTATGGTAGGTTCACGAAGATTTAATACGGTTTCATGGACATTCATAATTTAGTTCTTCATTTTCACCATAAAACATGAGGTAGGTGGATTCAATCTCACATCCTCTATTTAAGTGTTAGGGGATTAGTTTCAAATTAATTAAATTTATTTATATTCATTTTTATATTGGTGTGAAAATCAGGGTATAAACATTCTTTAGTACTAGTATGTGTATTTTTGTGGAAATTTGAATTATTGTCAATAAATATTTATTAAATAGTTTTAAAATTAATATTTTAAAAATGGTTGCATGGTATTAATTTAATGAGGAATGGACTTAATGAAAAATAATTATTTGTTGAGTAATCATGTTTAAAATATTTTAAATAAAATGTTGTTTTATTTAATTGGTTTTGGAAGTGAAGCGGTTTTAGAATTGAAATGGTTTTTGGGAATCCTTGGTTGTGTCTGTTCATATTTATTCACAAGGATTTGTTGAAATATTACCATGTGAATAGGGACCAAGATGTATTTTCTCATGGTATTTCATTGTCTTATGATTACATCATATACAAATGAAAAACTGATCATGAGTATGGAACTATTATAAATATCATGTATGTGTAGATATGTCGATATGTAGATTTGTGGATTGGAATAGGATATTCAATAAATGGAAACATGTAACGGTTTTGATGAAATTGTGTGTTTTAATTCCTTAGAACATGATATTATCATGAATTTTTTTTATTATGTAAATATTTGTATTCTGATATACTATTTTTTAAAAATTGTTTTATATAAAATATTTCATATATTGGGATAACATATTCTATCCTAGTTGAGTGACTATGGAAGTCATTTGGGGAAGACCTAATGTGTTTTAGTACTCACCCATGATTTAGCACTATGGTGGTTTTTCATGAATTGTTTATCAAGACATGGGAAAAGGTAATGCATCACACTTCTTTAGCACCACCTCGTGATACTCAGGATGTTTAGTGAATTAGGATCGTAGATATTTTCTGATCATTTGAGTTATATTTTCGTTAGAGTATTCATTGGTTTTATAGTACTCCCATGTGTATTTTGATACTACAGTATTCAAATGTTGTACTTTGTTTTATCTTTATTTTTATAAATGAAATGTTGATATGTATTTCATTTTCATCATGCATTATATAGTGGGTTTTTTGGTTAAGGATTTTCTTGGTTGTTTTAATTATAATGGTAAAATCATCCACCATGTGTAATGATTCCCTTCAACATTTATTTTTAGCCTTTGGAGTTTTGAGGATGTCACATATGGCCAAATGACATCAACGACCATATTAAGCTAACAAAGCTGGGCAGGATGTTACTAGTCGTATCATTTTCTTCGATCCAAAACCTTGTTTGGAAAATTGATATTAGTTTTCTTTTGTACAATAATATATTTGAGGTAAATATTATTAGCTTAGTCCATACAGTTTTCTTGAACAAGGGTTATTTAGCATTATATTTGTTTTCAGTGTTTGAGTTGAATTCATTAAGGTTTATTCCTTGATCTCAGATCAAAGAATAGAGAAGGATTATTGAGACGTGAATGTAGATAATAAAAATACATAGCAAAGGTTTTTATACAAAACATCATGTTACCAGTGATTTGGTTACAAATGTGTTTTGGAGACACTTAAATGATTATTTCTCATTGTCATGGGTTTCTCCAATGATACGATCAAGACATGAATTAAAGGAATGATCTAACACAAGGATTATATATCTCATTTTGAGTAATGATATGTGATTTGATTAAATTATTGATATTTGAAAGATGATAAAGTTGTTTCTAAATGTATGATATTCAGAATGAACATGGTGGGGGTATTTTGAATATTTTCTTGATTTTCAATGAAAGTAGATATTTTCTCAATAATTGTTGAGCATGGAAAATAGCTGATTTTAAAAAATCAAATGTTCGATAGTATGAAATGGTAGAATTTTATTTTCTATGGCTTATGTTATTAAAAAGTGGGACTTATAATGTTCATTTCCTTTATAAAAAATGGAACCCAATCATAGAAACATACAAGAGGAAGCTATTGAGAATGTGGTTGCACCTATGCCACATGTGAACCAACAACTAGTTTAGTGTACAACCCATGATTTTCATGATGTAGTTATGGGGAACCATATTGATGATCTAATTAATGTAGATCATTTATTCCTATTCAAGAGGTAGACTCCACTCATATTTCGAAGAGATTTTAAACCAAAAAAGGTTGAGGTGTGGCTGAAAAGTATGAATCATATGATCGATTTCATTAGGAAATCAGAAGAAATGGATGTCAATATGAATAAGTACATGATGGAATACGTTGCACGATAGTGGTGGGAATTAAAATTTTCAACTAAAGAAGTCCAAAGCCTAATATGGTATAAATTGGAGGAATTTTTAAATAAATAATTTTATCCCCATATGTTAAGAATTCAAATAATGAAAGACTTATATAGATTTTAGCATGAAAATATTTCTATCATAGAGTATGTGGCTAAAATTATGAATTTATTATGCTTCTCCTGAATGGCCCGAGGGCCTTCTATTTTTTTTTGATAAACCCCCTTTCAAGGGATGATAGGGAACTCCTACAAGGACCATTGGCTTAAAGATTACATGAACCATAGTTCTTAGAAAATATACAGACTATACATGGAATTACTCATCCCAGACTTCTTCATCGTGAAATCAGCTCTCCCCCTTTTCATGTCTGGTTTGGATAGGCTTCCCATGCATGCACAGGTTAGTCTCGATGGCAATTCCATACTTTCAATTTCTAAACAATCTGATAAACTTCTGCTCTGGTTAATGTGCATGTTCTGCATCCTCATCTAGAGTCTGATCCTTGTAGAGTTTGTCTATACATTTAAGCAAAATTTCAGGTGTCCTGATGGCCTTGAGGTTGCTCGAATGCCTTAAGGTGTCCCTAAGGCCTTAAAGGACCAGAGGCTGAATTTAGTGGCCCAGAATCCAAAATATATGAATATTTCATATTGCTACAGAACTTCTGTAGTACCTGCAAATATGTTTTCACCCGGTTTTTGTACTCTGTTTTCTTGGATTAACATACCAAGACCTCACCTACTTGGATGAGGCCCTTGTGAAAATAGTATTCTTTTTTACCATGGTTGATTATAGTGAGTCCTTGGAGGCATGGATCCTCGAATTGGGGTTGATGCATGAATGTTTCTTGAATATTATTGTGCTCCATATTATGGATTGTATGCATATGTTAAATAAATTGATAGTGGGTGAAAGGGAAATCTTAAGATCATGATTTTTGTATGGTTTTTGGGGATTTTTTTTTCAGGTTCATGGTTTACTAAAGTTATTCAACACCAACAAGAAAACGTGCATAATAAGACAGAGGCTAAAGGGAAGGCACAAGAGGAGTGTATGTTTTTACTAACCATTGTGGGATCCTAGGAGAACTATGAAACATTAGAAACTAGTGTAATATATTAGATTTTCAATATATTTTTTATAAATATTATATGGATTTTTTTGAGAATAAAATCTAAGTCAAATGTGATTACAATGCCTGTTGTGCCCTGAATATATATGCAAAATATATTAAATATTATTTAATGGAACATGCATGTAGTTTTCCTAAAAAAGTTTAATAATGCCAAAAAAGGTACCCTAATTAGAAATATCATTCCACCGTTGAGTTCAGAATGGTGGTAGTAACCTAGCCATGACTTAACTGTAGCATGAATGGGTTGTTTGCGAAAAAGTAGTCACATGAAAGAAATTAATAAAATATATTAACTTAATAATTTATTTTATTTTTTCCAACACAATTAATTAAAATTTCATTAAATATATAACTATGGATTTTGTCTAAGGTTTGGAATTTTTCCATAGATGCCTAGACTCCATTGAAAGATAAAGTTCTTGGTGGACAATAATGGTTCAGAATCATATAATGGATCATCACAACAATAGAGTTGGAGGATCTAATCAATTAGGGAACTGAAATAGTTATTCATCAGTGATTGTTCTAAACTATAGGTAAGATAATGGTTTTATGATTAATTTTCTTGTTCTTAATTTCTATGATGAACACTAACCAATCAATGAACCGATTGGGATCCAGATCGACTGCCTTAAGGGAAGAAATCAGAATTGCAGGGTTGATTTGGAATGTTTATTATGATTTTTCTATTCCTATTAATATATCCTTCTATAATAAACTAATCAAGGAAAAAATTAATATGGTCAAGGTTCACTCCTCAAGGTTATTCATTGTGGTTTTTCCCCATCCATTCACATTCATCAGAGGCAACCCTTTGTTCGAGGGTTCGACAAACTCCGTTTAATCAATCATTTCACATATGATCTTTCATAAAATGAACCATGATTTGTGGTTTGGTTTTTTTATAGCATGAAATTGGTGTGATGATAGAATCTATGATGAATCAAAATAAATAAAATTCTGGATTTCACATTCATCATCATATTTCAGTGCATGAAGAAGAACAATAATTAAATCTGATTTTTGAGTAGATTCGGGAAATGAACATGTTTTTTGTGTATAGAAAGTAATAGACGAGGAACTTCATCAATTTTATCACTTTGTGATTTCTAGAATAGATGATAGAGAAACAGAGGAGGAGAATTGATAGTGGATCTGGGATTTAGGAAAACCCCACCAGACAAGGCGTATAATCCAGAATTACACAGCGTATGGAGTCCCCTAGTTGTGGAACTATGATATGACCAAAATTATTGATCACACGGAATGTACACCCAATCACAGACATGTGACCCTCCCTGTTTTACTCGGTGTATTCTACAAAGAGTAAACATACACGAGTTGGAGTACACAGTCCCAGACACGTAATGTACTCCAACAAGGACCAGGCTATGTATACACATACTGATACACTGTAACATCCCCAAACTGAGGGACACTAAGTTGGTGCTCTGATCTGGGTGGTTACATGACCTTAAGCGCACCTCCTCCTATACCAAAGGCTGCTGACTAGCAGCGGGGGTCTACGGAGTCAAGTGGTGAACTATACCCCGTTTTTATCAGAGTATTCCACAAAAAAAATAAACCAAATAGCGGAAAAAACAACCCATAACCATTGAACATGCATAACAATAAATTCCAACAATAAAAATACCTTGTCATACTACAAGTGCAAGAGTGAACAAAAAACCCAAAAAATGAGGACAACGGCCAAAATCACCAGAACGGTTCCGAATCTAAGTTTGGATACTACACCAAGTGTTACCCATGTCCACTCACTATCTAGCAAGGACCCTTTCCCTTCTCCTAACCTGCAAACATGATGTTTGCTCGGGTACCCAACAGCGGCTCGAGCAGGGCGTGAGTACAACTCAGTAAGCCACCACCAACGGTGTCTACAAAACATCCAGTAAGAATAGGTAGTGCATGAAAAACGAATATGATTGATAATTTCCAATTAATTAATAAATGTTCCATTAACATGTTATGAACCGAATTCATTGTCATTTCTATTACCATTCATTTATTAACAATTATCATCACTTACCATTTCACCACATTACCTTGGGTTAATCACATACATTATGTTACATGGTTCTAAGTCTGAAAATCACATGCAAGAGGGTAAACACATCGTTATCCTATATCACTAGGAATGATTCCTCATAGCAACCAGAACCTCACCTCCAATGCACAGTCCGGGTGGATGCAACCATTAGGAGAATAGACCAACAGTCCCCTTTCCTAACAAATGCATTTAAGGTTGATTTTAGAACCTCAGTATTCATTCGACCCATGGGAATAGATCCTCATATCATAATCCACTATACGAAGCCTTTTTCACATGCATATATATATAAGTAACATCAACTATCCAAACCATTGCCCTTCGGAAACACTATTCACAACAACCCGCATGGGAATCCACATCATGCCTTATCCCATTAAAAAATTACCATTTCACACCATTTATCAATTTACTCAATTCCCATGTGTTATGAATATCTCACTAAGAATTGAATATTAAACCCATAACCTATCTGGTTATGGTCTTAAATCAGTTTACACATTAACCCATTTAACTCATTCATCATTTTCATGAATCAACCATTCATTCCACTTTAACCCTTAGGTTATTGCCAAGTATAGGTGTGTCACCTATCTTCTATTCCAAGTTCAACCAATTATGCCAACATATTTATCAAGGACTCTACAATTCCTTAAAAAAGGTCACTTGTTTAATATCAATCCCTAAACCTGAGAATAGCCGGCACATCCCATCGATGGGCCCAATTAGGTCAAGACTATCCCAACACATCCCATAGTGATTCTGAGGGTTCCCATTATCCATTTTAAACACCATTATTACCAAACATGTCATGGATATCCAAAACATAACCAATGGAAATCAAGAACACAACTAAACATTCACATAACCCAAATAACTATGGGATATCACTTGTAGACCACCTACCACGAAACTGTGGTTGAACTCACTCTCAATCGAGACCATAGACCTCAAACCAACCAACCATTGGAGCATCAACCAAAAACTCACCCAAAATATAGGGTTTTATCACTTCCGAATGAGAGGGAGAGAAGATACAATCCCTAAACTAATCAGAGAAGAAAGGATGAGATTAGTCTTACAAGGAGCTTCGATCTACAACCAATGGCACCAAAAATGCATTAAAATCGTAGGAGAACCACCCTAGGGAAGCTTTGGTCGGCCATTTTCATGATTGGGTAGAGAGGGGGGAGTGGAGAGGAAAATCCTTAGTTGGAGTTTAAAATCCCGGAGTGGAAATTTTGTAATTTTTCCCAACATTAAGTGGCTGCATGGTTTGTCCGCACAGTTTTTCAAACCGTGTGCAACCCATGTGCATGCCACTGTCTGGAAGAGGAGAGGTCGCACGATTTAGCTGCATGGTTTGGTAAACCGTGAACAAACCATCTTCATGCTTATATCCAGAGGAGGAATGGTCGCATGGTTTATCATGGGCAGGCCGCACGGGTTGCCTGGCCATGCGTAGGCCGTGTGCCCTGGCCTGTCCTGCCCAGATTTCCTTTCATCCATACCCCATGCGCCCGGAACACCCCCAAGGCCTCTCACAATTTCAGGAAAAATTTTAAACCGCCAAAAACAAAGGGTTCGACGTAAAACACAACAAAAACATAACTTTCCCCAAACCAATATCTTAAAATCTCCCCACCTTATAACGGCTCGTCTTCGAGACGAGTTCACAAGCCTTATTGATCCACCGAAGAAGAGAGTTTGGGCCACTAAGCCTACATATCTAATTCCCACTCCCCAGTTTCGTCCTAAACATTCCCATGGTGCCATAGTACTCACACTAATGGAACAACCTTTCCTCGCAAGACCTTTTCACAAAGATCCACAACACAAACCGGAGGCTCCTCAATGTACACATGAGCCTCAAGCCCCACATCCTCAACATCAACCACCAGAGATGGTTTAGGGTGATACTGTCGAAGCTGCAACACAAGAATCACATCATGCATCCCACCATATCGTTGTGGAAGATCCAATCAGTAAGCAACTGGCCTGATCCTCTACACAATATCAAAATATCCCACATACATGGGCTCCAACTTTCCCAGCCTTCGTATCGGACTGTGACACATCCATGGAGACACCCAAATGAACACTTTATCACCCCCGCAAACTCAAGTGGTCTATGCCTCCGATATGCATACGACTTATACCAGCTCCGAGTCGTATCCATCCGCTTCTTGATTAACATATCTTTCCCTAATGTCTCCCGCACGAGACATGGACCCAACAACTCGGATTCACCAGTCTCTAGCCAATACAACGGAGATCTACATGGTCTCCCATAAAGCCACTAAAATGGTGACATTAAAATCGTAGCTTGAAAACTGTTATTTTAGGAAAACTCAACTAACGATAGGTGCCTCTCACAAGAACCACAAATGTCCAAGACACAAGCTCTTAACATGTCAATAAACACTTGGATCGTACGTTCCGACCGCCCGTCCGTCTACAGGTGGAAAGCCATACTCAAAAAACCTGGGTACCAAGCACCTACTCCAAACCTTACCAGAAACGCGATGTAAAATGTGCATATCGGTATGAAACTATGGTCCGCGGGACACCTTTCCACCACCCTATTTCCCGAACATAGAGCTCACCCAACTGGTCAACTATATGGGTCTCCTGAATCCGTATGAAATGAGACACTTTCATGAACCGATCCACAACCACCCATATTGAATCATTCTTCCACAACGTCCTCGGAAGACCCATGAAAAAATCCATTTTCACATCATCCCACTTCCATTCTGGAATGGGAAATCGATGTAACAAACCACCTAGGTGTTGATGCTCGGCCATCACCTACTGATAAGTAAGGCACCGTTCAACAAAGACCACAACTTCCCTCTTCATCCCAGGCCACCAAAACTACCTTCCGAGATCACGGCACAACATGGTCAAACCTGGATGCACTGCCCACATTGATTCATGTAACTCATGCATCAAATCTTCATGCACACACTTTGGCACAACCACACGATCACAAACACGAACAACACAATCCACACCGACAGCCCAGCCAGAAGGTAGCTCACCACCTTTATGATTTTAATTCATGATCAAAAACTCGGGATCATCAAGAGGACCATACATAACATGACATAAAAGCATCTACTCCATCGTCAAGGAAGCAAGAGTGACCTTAACACTCTCTTCATGCACCTCCAGGTGCATTTCTGTAATCAAATCCATCACCTTCTACTCAGTGCCGGATTCCTGAATGACCTGATTCTGAACATTTTTTCTCAGAGCATCATCAACACTGTTTCCCTTTCCTAGTTTGTATACCAACTCAATGTCAAAAGAAAGGAGATATTCAACGGATCTTCACTGCCGAAGATTCATATCCCATTGTGAGTAGATGTACATTAAAATCTTATGGTCGGTAAACATGGTAAACTGTTCTCCCAACAGATAGTTCCCAAATCACTTCAAGGAATACACTACTACAGCCAAATCAAGGTCATGAGTGGAATAATACCTATAATGGAGTCTCAACTGCCATGACCCGTAAGCCACAACCCACTCATCATGCATCAACACAGCCCCATGTCTGATTCTGGATGCATCATAAAACACGATGTACTTCTTACCTGCCTTAGTTAAGATAATGATTGGTGCGGTCGTCATCTGCTTCTTCAACACTTGAAAGGAATTCTCACAAGACTCATACCATTCAAAACTAATTCCCTTCTTGGTAAATCCCAAAAGTGGTGATGCCAAGCAAAAGAAATTTTGAATGAACCTTCGGTAATACCAGCTAAACCCAAAAAACTCTGATTATCAGAAATGCTCTTGGGATGCTCCCAATATACAACTACCTGCACTTTCTCTGGATCCAACGACACCCCATCCTCTGAGAAGATTTTACCCAGAAAATGTACCTCACCTATCTAGAATTGAAACATGGATATATTAGAGTACAGTCGGTTCTCTCTTAGCGTACCCAAGACGATGTCATGATTTTGGGCATGATCGTCGTGATTTTTTGAGTACACTAAGTTATCGTCAACAATGACAACCCCAAACTGATCTAGATAGGGCTTAATGATCCGATTCATCAAATCAATAAAAACCTCTAGTGCATTGGTCAAGCCGAAAGGCATTACCACAAACTCAAACAACTTGTACCGACTCTAGAAAGTTGTTCGCGGTATGTCGGAAGACCTCACCCTCAACTTGTGATAACCTGAATGTAGATAAATCTAAGAAAACACCGATTAACCCCTTAAACAATCAAACATATAATCAATTATAGGAAGGGGGTACTGATTTTTCACCGTTATCTGATTCATCCTTAGATAGTAAAAACACAACCTTAACGACCCATCAGACTTCATTGAAAAAAAACATGGGAGATCCCCATGGAGACGTACTAGGATGGATAAACCACTTACGCTACAACTCCTCAAGCTGAACCATTAGTTCCTGGAGTTCTTCCGGACCCATTCGGTGTGGCAGAATAGAAACTGGATCCGCTCCCGACAGCAACTCGATTGTGAACTCAACATCCCTCTCAGGGGGTAACCCCGAGAAATCCTCCAAAAACACGTCCTGAAACCGATCCACCATAGGAGGTAAAATAGACTGCTCCCCTATTGCATTTCCATCAACCCTGAGGCATGCCACATGGGCCCTGATTCCACTCATCTGTTGAAAAAACGGACATGTACGTCCATCTTGAACATCCCATTCTCCACTGTGGACATAAGCGTCACCCTCAAGTGACCTGAACGATTCTTTGCGACGGTAACAATCTATGTGCGCCCGATACATACAAACCAATCCATTCCCAGTATTCGGTCAAACCCTGACATTTCAAAAATGAAAAAATCCCATATAAAATGATACCCACCAAATTCCAAGGGACACCCCTTTCACTTCTTGATATTCTCAACCCGCACCCCCAACAAAGTGTAAATCGACATAACTCCACACACCCTCTTCACAGGTAAGCCCAACGCTACCACAAGTTGGGCAGAGACAAAATAGTGTGTGTCACCTGTGTCAAACAACACACTAGAAAAATTAGAATCTTCAAGGATCATAACTCGAACAGTCGATGGTCTAGCCTCTTCATCGCCAGGTGCAAACTAAACTGCCTGAAGCTGACCAGCCCCTCTACCCTGGGTTCCAACCTGATTACTCTGTGCTACACTGCCCTTTTGGTGTGAGCGATCTTTTCCTGGAGTTCCACATCCACCGCCCCATCCAGTAAGGCCCATGGATCTCTAATTGCTCGCCGGATACGGGGAAACTGGTCCCCTTCCCGTACCTGGCACATATATTTCACGATGATGCTCACCCGCCTGCTGAGGGTTCCTACAGTACCTCTGCACATGCCCCATCCTTCCACACGAACATCACTCAACTGGAGGTCAAGGACACTAACCACGCATATGACCTGGCCCACCACACTTATAGAAGAACACCAGATTTCCACTCTGAGAGGCTGACCCTCTCTTCCCGCCACTTTGCACACACCCACCATACTATGTTCTCTCATGGCATCACTTTCATCCTTCGGTAGCAGCACTGATCATCTATCCCACTGACACCACAAGCCCACTACCTGATGCTCCCTTCATGTTTCCTTCCAAGATCAGTGCATAATCTACTACTTCAATAGACCTCTTCAATCGAAAGATGTTTACATGAGACCTGATCTCATGTCTCAACCCATCATTGAAATGCCTTGCTACTGTTGCATCATCCCCTGCTAACACCAGTACAAAGCGTCTCAAATCAGTGAAGTGACTAGAATAGTGCATCACCGATAGTGATCCCTAAGTCAGGCTCATAAACTCTGCATCCCACTCCTGTCTCAGTGTCTCTTGGTAGAAATTCCCCAGAAACTATTCCTAAAAAAACATTCACGACATTCCCTCATCCTACTCGATCTGAGCCTAAATGTCCCAGAAACGCCTAGCCTAGACCCGCAACATATATGCTTCCAACTTCACTTGCTATTCGACTGGGGTCTCTAGATGATCCAGTATCATCTAGACAGACACTAACCAGAACTCTACTGCCTCTAGGCCACTCTCTCCAGTGATAGTCGGAGGGTGCTGCAGTTAGAACTCCTCGGTCAGCTCAAACATACTTGGTGCAACCCGCCATGGGTCCCAATCCATCATCTGCATAAGTCATTCCATGTTCTCCCGGAACTAGTTTTCCCTACCTTCATCGATCCCCACGTCTTCTTGATCCTCTATTGGAGGAGTGTTCTTAGCAACATCCTCTTATTTCCCAACTGGTAACCGACGTCATTATGGAATTTCTCTATAATTCCAAGCACAAGATTTATCACACATACCACATAAGTTGATGAATTTATCAAAAGATCATTACTAGCTACAACAACCCACTTTTAATATTCTAACCCAACAACATTTTCCAACTTGTTTGAAACCATATTACTCCATTAACATCATTTAACAACATGTTTTATTAAATTTTTCTTATTATTTCTTGGTTTCATGAAATACATGATGCACCCTACATTCCTGCCTTACACACCCACCCCGTCCGTGTGAATAACACAATGCATGTAACATATCTACCTAGGTGCCTACAATGATGCATGAATGCAAATCCTCGTGCCGTTAAGTCCATGAGTCAAATGACATAAATAGTCACATCAAACCACATGTGCATCACCCAATGGTGAAATATCATCAATTGTAACATCACACAACCACGAAAAACATTACCCACCCTAGGTGACTTGGGTTTTCACCCATACATGGGTTAGATACTCCCAATAATGATATCTTTAACAAGGCCTGGCACATCATAACCCTTGGCTACCAATCCCAAATAACAAGACCTTAGAGAAGAAGAAGAAACACCCCCTCTAATACCACTTTGTAGCGTACCTGACCTAGAATCCACTATGTTGGTGCTTCGAGTTGGGTCGTTACATGACCTTAAGCGCACCTTACCATATGCCAAAGTCTTCCGACTATCAATGGGGGTCTTCAGAGTCACATAGGGAGACTATAACCCCTTTTTTCAGAGTAATCCACAATAGAAAAAAACCAAATAGTGTAAAAAATAACCCAAAACCACAGAACATGCATAACAATCATTTCCAATATTAAATATTCCACGTCATACTACAAGTACATGAGTGAAAAAACCCCCCAAAATGAGGAAAATAGAGAAAATCCTAAAAATGATCTTGACTCCAAGTCTGGATCCTCCACCTTGCGCTACCCATGTCCACTCACTATCTAGAAAGAACCATTTCCCTTCTCCTGACCTGCAAACATGAAGTCTGCTCAGGTACCAAATGATGGCCTGAGCAGGGCGTGAGTACAACTTAGCAGGCCACCACCCACAGTGTCAACAAAACATCCAGTATGAACAGGTAGTGCATGCAAAATTAATATGAATGATAAGTTAAAAGTAATTAATTAAGGTTCCATTAACAAGTTCAGAACCTAAGTCATTTCCATTTCAATTACCATTCATTTATTAAAAATTATCATCACATACCATTTCAACACATTTTCATGGGTGAATCACATACATTATGTTACATGTGTCTATGTCCAACAATCACATGCAAGAGTCTAAACACATCGTTATTATATCTCACTAGGACTAACCCCTCATAGAAACCATAACCTCACCTCAAATCCTCAGTTCGGGTGGATGTAACCGTTAGAAGAATAGACCCTCACTTCCCTTTCCTAACCCATGGAATTATGGTGGAGTTTAGAACCTCAGTATTCACTCGACCTGTGGGTATAGATCCTCATGTAATACCCCATTCTACAAATCCATGTGCACATTCATATATATATAAGTAACTATCAACCATCCAAACCATTTCCCTTCAAAAAAAACTCACAACAACCCACATGGGAATCCACATTATGCCTTAACCCATTAACACATTACTATTTCACATCATTTAATCTTTTACCCAATTCACATGTGTTATTCACATCTCACTAAGCATTAAACATTAAACCCATAACCTATCCCGTTATTGTCTTAAATCAGTTTACACATTAACCCATTTAACCCGTTCAACATTTTCATGAATCAACCATTCATTCCACTTTAACCCTTAGGTAATTGCCATGTCTAGGTGCATCAACTAAATTCTATTCCATGTTCAACCAATCATTCCAACATATTTCTCATGGTATCTACAATTCATTACAACAAGGTCATTTGTTTAATATCAATCCCTAAACCTGGGAAAAGCCGGCACATCCCATGGATGGCCCAATTAGGCCAAGTCTATCCCAACACATCCCAAGAGGATAGTTAGGGTTCCCATTTTCAATTTTAAACACCATTATTAACAAAAATTACACGGTTATCCAAAACATAACAAAAGGAAAGCAAGAACACAACTAACCATGCACAAAACCCAAAAAACTATGGGATATCACTTGTAGACCAACTACCTCAAAACCGCGGTTGAACACACTCTCAATCAATACCTTATACCTCGATCCAACCAACCTTTAGAGCATCAACCTAAAACTCACCCAAAAGATAGGGTTTTAGTGCTTCAGAACGAGAGGGAGAGAAGATACAAACCCAATAATAAACAGAGAAGCAAGGGTGAGATTAGCCTTACTCGGAGCTTTGATATGCAACCAACGACACCATAAATCCCTTTGAATCATAGTAAAATGACCCTTGGGATGCTTGGGTCAGACAAGTTCATCCTATGGTAGAGATTGGGGAGTAAAGACGAAAATCCCGAGTTGGGGTTTAAAAGCCCGGAGTGGCAATTTTTTAATTTTTCCCAACTTTAAGTGGTGGCACGGTTTTTCCACATGGTTATTTAGACAATGTGCATTCCACCGTATAGAGGTGGAGGGGTCACATGATTTATCTGCACTATTTGGAAAACTGTGTGCATGCTTCTGTCCGATGGAGGATGGGTCGCATAGTTTAGCCAGGGCAGGCCGCATGGGTTGGCTGGCCGTGCACAGGCCGTGCGCCCTGGCCTGTCCTGCCCAGATTTCATTTCATCCATGCCCCGAGCCCCCAAGACACCCCCAAGGCCTCTAACACATTCAGGAAACATATCAAATGCCCAAAAACAACGGGTCCATCCCAAAACACAAAAAAAACATGACTTTCCAAAAACCGGGATCTAACATACGTAGACACAAAATCAGTACACCGACATGGCCAACAAACATGAGTATGATATTGTGTGTCCCTACAGGCCAAATACTAATAAAAGATTATTTTTTAATGGATATTACCCTCCATTTGAGTCTCTTCCAAACAAGTATGAATTAGGATAGCTGGACACAGCGTGTACCCCTCGGGGAACACCATGTAATCCCAACAAGGGTGCTTGAGGCTCCACATTTTCATATTTTGGAACAAGATATGTTGAGTGTGTCCCCTGGGTCCTTTACCTTGATCTTATAGTGAATCATTAAATCCATATAACTATATTTTTGTCCCCTTTAGATGTCGAGTCTCAGATAAAGATGTTGTGTCCCTCCATGATACTGGAGTGTGATCTTCTATCATCCTTAGTTACCTTGTTAGAGATTGTTAAATTAGTGTGATATCCCTGAATATGAGTTTGATCATCAATATAGTCAGATGTAATGGTATGGTTGGAGGAATCATTGAAATATGATCCTCTACATAGTAGGTTGATCTGGAACAGTTTCACGTTATCCCCCAATAGTTCTAGGAATGAACCACTCACTATTTATCATGGTCCCCTTAGAGAAGTGAGCTTCCATGGATGGGTCCCAATAGCATAGACCTCTTCCTCACGTTTCACAGTGGTAGCATGGATTAAGGAGTCACATCCCATATAATAATTGTTTATTTGATCAATATGATATAGATGAAAAATGGTTATAGCTACCTAGTGGTGTGGTGTATTTCATGAGTATATCTAGGTTTTATTTTGCTAATAAATTTATTTTTTTATCTTTTATTGATCTGAATATACTTTTTAGATCATGGTAGGTGCGTTCTAGGTTTCCTACTATGTATTGGTATACTAAACTTTGAAAAGGATTTACCAACACATTTCTTGTATTGTGTATATGATGACTATTTTTATGGGTTCCTAGTAGGACATGGAGCGCGTGGAGTGTATATAGAGCTTAATTGTTCTTGGTATTTATTAGTAGATTTAATTTGTCTTAATCCGGATATTTTATGTAGGTTTGAATCAGTAGAGTTTTTTTTTGGGATTTTTTGGAACCATTTTCTATTTTCGGTAAGTTATTATCATACTCTGTTGTGGGATCATAGATGTATGCATTCCTTGTTTCAATTTTTTTTATTTCAACATTGTGTGGGATTGGAGATGTTTATGTGTGTACAAGTACTATATGATAATGAATCCTATTGTGGGGTATGACTACATGACCCTAGTCACCATCCCGATTTCTATAAAAGGCTATTTAGGGGGATTCACAAGTCGAACCATGGTGGTTCGAGTCATGCCAATGTGGTATGATTGGTGGTTGGTTATACATTAGGACACGAGTAAGCTATATTGATTTGGAGAAAACGTGTTTAGTGTTTTATGTTGGAATTTAGTCCATGGACTCCAATGTTAGTGAGGTGGCTAAGGTATGGATACACTGAGACATTGATCACATTATTTTCAACTCAAAACCATTAAACATCCGGCTTCATAGAAAAAATGGTACATGCATCATAATGGAATGGGATGTGGTTTCCCTTTCCTTCTTGAGTAAGCTCCCAAAATATTCTCTTTTGAATATAGAACATCATATTTTATTTTAGGATTCCCCCAAATGTAAACCCATCCATGCATCAAACACATGATCATGAGGACGATTCACCTAGTGATGAGGAATCATTCCAGGGGCTTTTACTAGATATTGAACCTCTGGGTGTCTTACAAGCTATAACACCACTCGTTGAGAAGTATCTAGCATCAAAACTACAAAATGAGGAAGCATATAGGTTGAGTGAGTTTCATGAGTTTCAATGGTAGTGACCTCCCTTGAAATGGGGTGACATAGACCCCCAGTTGGATGAGAATAGGCTATAAGAAGCCATCCTCATTTTTTTCCTTATGAGGACACATGCAGATTAGATGGAATCCATGCTAGGAGTCTTCTTCAAGGATTTGTGTGTATGATTGTAGATCTTGTTGAATTTGTCGCACACCGATAGAAGTCTCACATTTATATAAAGCAAGTGTCTATTAAGAGAAGAGTTATATCTGGCCACATAGAGATCAGTACGCATACAAGAGCTTCTACATCTACAGCAGCATAGTATGGCCATATCAGGGTATTCAGTGGGGTTTACATATCTCTCATGTTATTCAATTGATTAAGTATGAAACCAGTTTATTCGTGATCGGACCATTGAGTAGGGATTGATAAAGGTTATTAGGGATTCAATGGTATCACATATAATTCCCACCTATGATAGTGTGCATGAGTGATATTTATTGGAATAAAGTTATCTGGTTGAGAAGATACTAGTGGTAGGAGCTAACAATGGATACTTTATTACTATGACATCAGTAACATGTAGCCGATATTAGTCACATAGATCCTAGTTGTTCAAATGCTTCAGTAGTGATTCCAGGACTCACTTTCAGTGGTTCAAGGATCTCATGATGGATCAAATTAATTGAGGGACATGTGGTGTTTCCCATGTGACTTGCAATGACATCTGGCATGAGATTTCCCAACCTATTATACAGGTGACCGAGATATGGTCAATGGAACACTGAGATAGAAAAAGAGGCTAGAGTATGGTGGATTGTATGATGTAAGATTTGGCAGAGGGATCATTGGGGCAGTATGAGGTTGTTAGGGGGTTCGACCTATTACCAACACCACCCATAGAGGATCCATGCCAAACACAGGGAGTTGGTGGAAAAGGAAAAGGTCAACAGTATGCTATGGAAGCATATGGCCCTGATGCTCCAGGGATGAGAAGAAGTATGATCTATGTCATTTATATTTTATCTAAAACATATAATGAAACAATTTATAATAATTTATTCCTTTCAACTTCTCCTGTTCAAAATTTAGAGATTTTAGTTGAGCTACGACATAACCCTTGCAGATGGAGACTCCAACACGTGGAGCCTCAGTGGTATCACACTTGTGCAAAGAATTTGAAATGATCCATGGATGAATGAGTTTTGTATGTGATATATTTTTTACAATAATGAGGCCTTAGGATGTCATTATTTTTATTGAATTGTTATCTAAAGTTTCGGACTAGATTGACTATTTTAGGTGGAGGGTGTAGTGTGTATGCATTAACAGAATGAGTTTTTTACTTTTTGGGTGAAAATGAAAGCTTCGAATAGTAAGAATAGAATAGTAATTAGAGTGTATAGATGATTACATACTAGTTATCTAGCATGACTCTGTGGCCACTGGATGCTTTTTTCTGTAGGTATTCTATAGTGATGGTGAAGTATGAGGACATAATTCTCAAGGATGTACTGTGTTTAGCTTCCCACAAATAGGTAGATCTCGGAATCAACATGAATTATAGGAAGAAATTGATATCTACACCATTAAATTGGATGTCTCCCAAAGTGCTTCTAAAACTATCGATGTAGTTGGAGGACTTGAACGAGAAGGGATTTGTGAGACCCAATGTTTCCCCTTGGGAAACCCCAATATTGTTTTCTATGAATGACGGCTAGACCCTAACATTATATGTGGATTACCATTACATGAAATAAGTGACCAGGAAGAACAAGTATACACTACCGAGGATCGATGACCACTTTGGTAATTTGAAAGAAGAATGATGGTTATCGAGGGATGACATCAGATCGAGAGATCACCAACTATGAGTAACAAATTAAGATATATTGAATATGACCTTCAGGTGTCATTACAGTCACAATGTGTACTTGGTGATGCTATTTGTTGTGACAAACACCCTAGCTATATTCATGGGACACACGAACTAGATACATCAGCCTTTTCTATAATGGTTCATGATACTCTTTATCGATGACATCCCGGTGCATTCAGTGTACAAGGAGGAGCATGTAAGATATTTCAGGATGGTTCTAGACACACTCAGAGATCAATGAATTTATGTGAATCTCTCATAGTTTTGGTTCTAGATTTGATATGTCCTCTATATTAGACAAGAAATATCAGAGGATGGAGTTAAATTGGATCCATTGAATGTTGGGGAAATGATTTCTTAGAAGCCACCTAATAATATTTTACGATTCATAGTTTCCTTGGATTGGCTGGGTACTATAATAGTTTTGTGCCCGAATTCACTAGAGAGGAATCACACCTGAAGTCCCTGAAAAATAAATTGAATCCTTTTGTATTTTTGGATAATTTCATTATTATTTTTATGGAGTTTAGGCATAGGTTTAAAATCTCTCCCATCTTGAGGTTATCAGAGGTAAGTGTTGAGTACGTAGTGTTCTTAATACATCAGGTACTAGACATGTTTGTTTTCTAATGTAGAGGAAATAAGTTATTACCATTAAGTCACACTTGTTGACACCACAAAAGAAGAGATATGTGAACCACAACCATGAGTTTTTCATAGTAGTATTCACATTGATGATGTGGTGACACAACCTGATGGGAGAAATATTTTTCACATAATTTGACCATAAGAGCCTCAATTATATATTTACTGAGAAAGATCCTACATGAGATAGGGGTGATGCCTCGAGTACACTCATGACTATAACATTGATATTATATATTCTCCTAGGAAGGTGAAAGTTTTAGTAGATTTCCTCAGTTGAATATCTTGTTCTCAGTTGTTGTCCGAGACGTCGGGGTAGTTTTCCTCATTATAGTTGTCCTTTTTGGACATGAATAGTTTTTCATATCATCAGTTTATGGTTGTTACCAAAACTCTTTTATATCATATAATTTATATTCAATGTGGAGATACTAACTATGATACCCTACATACTCAGATATCCACATTACAAACACTTTATGGACTTTCTAAATGTGGTGAGTATATCATTATTTTTATGGAATACACGATGGATCCAGTGATGTTGCAATAGGTGATTTCGGGAGAGTTTCAGAAATCTTCATTGGTGATACATCTAACTGTGGAAATGATGTACTTGGACTTCCAATGTCAGTTTTGGTGATCAAGCATAAGAATGAAGTTTCATAATTTTTTCTCAATTCCTTTCATGTCAGTAAGTGTATGCTATAAACTATGTTATGTATGTTTTACCAAAACCCTTGTGGTTATATAATGGATGTGGTATGTGATACCCATGGATGTTTTACCACATATGTCATGGGTAAACGATTCCATCTATGTGATCATGAATGAATCACCATGTAGGCCTACTTCATACAAATTTGTGAACATAGTTTAGTATATAGCTTGGCACACTTATACATTCAAGAGATACTTCAACATCTTGGAGTTATATATTTGATCATTTAAGACTATGATTCTTGATTCAAAACCTAGTTGTGGAAGGGATTACATGAGGTTTTTGGGAAATAGTTACACTTGAGAACAATGTTCCACCCCCCAAAATAATAGTTAGATAGAGCAGACCACTCCGATCATAGAGGAAGTGTGATGATCTTGTATGTTGTAATTTTTCCAGAGTTGAAAGGACCACCTAACCATTGTGGAGTTCTTGTAAAACAACAACTAAAATTCCACCATTGATATGGAACAATATAAGAATTTATATAAGGGATCCGGTAGGTCACCATTTTGTTTAAGTGATCTTGGAGATCCATCACTCGTGGGATTGGAGATGGCAAAAATTTCTATACAAAAGGTTAAAATCATATAGGATTCAATGAAGACTACTCAAATACATCAAAATTATTATGATGATATGTGATAGCATCCTTTGGATTTTGAGGAAGGATACCACGTGTTCCTATGAGTTTTACGTTGATGTGGATTATGGATATTTGGCTGAGCTGGAAAGCTATCTCTGATATAAATTAGCCCTCTATGGATTATTTGTAGAGTTGGTGACATGGTTTACTACTTATCTCTAGAGATGTGTTTAGACTAGGTTCACGACATCGTCTATGTGTTTCAGTTGAGGAGGTATATGCATAAACTATTTCACGTGGTGTAATGTGGGGACCGGGACATCATGTATGGAGATTAATTTGTTGAGTGCCCATTAGAAATTGATGATCATCATGGGGAGAACCATTGTGGGGGATTAATTCCTTTTGTTTTTTTTGGTGGAATAACAGGATTCTCCATTATAGAAAGTGTGATCAGGTGGCTAAGATTCTAGATTAGTACCTTCATTATTTTTCAAATACCATTATTTAGATTTTTAGGGATGTAAATCACCATGGTGGGCAGACTGAAACATCTCATTTTTTATTGTTTTTAAAAATTAAATTGAAAGTTTTTTAGATGAGGCACTGAGAATAAATGAAATTAAGATCCCCTCTATTTCTGAAATATATGTCTGGAATATATTAAATATATTTACTATCATGAATTCAACTTTTTCTAAAAAAAGTAGTGTAACTCTTAAATAGGTTATTTTATTAGAAATATAAAGGCATTATTGTGCTCCAAATGGGATTTTTACCCTGGGCAAGACTGATCATTAGCCAGCACGGGTTGTTTGTGAAACGTTTTTCATATGTGTAAAATTAATATTAAAATTACATACGAATGTTTTTCATTTTTTTAACAATAATAACCTAAATATTATTTATATATACGAATATTTTAGTTTTCTTACAGTTGTAGGATAAACCCTGGATATCTAGACGCCATTTGAAGATAACATTCTTAGTGAACAACATAAGATTAGAATATGGTAGTGGATCATCATGCGAGGAGTGTAAGATGATCTCATCAAGGATGGTAACACAACCATTATTCATCCACAATTTATCCAAACCCCTTGTAATATGTATTTTTTATTTGGATTTTTATTTTTTTAATTTCTGCAAAGAACGAAAATCAACCAACAAATGGATTCGGTTTTGAATTGATCTTTTTATTGGATGGGATAATTTTTGAAAGGTTCATTTGGTAAATTTATTTTCAATTTAAAATTCCTCATAATATATGTTTATAATAGATGAAAAATTGTGGATAATAAGAAAAACAAACTAGGTTCATTCCTCAAATTGTTATATCTATTTTCTCCCTCTCTTATCGTTTATCATGTGTGACCCCTTGGTATGTAGTTCTATGAAATATGATGAATAAATTGTTACAATTATGATTCTTGGTGAAACAATTCAACATTTTAGATCTCTATTAAGAAAAAATTAAGGTCTTTCAATGAATGAAGTGATGAAAAATTAAATTATAGATGATTCCTGACTTCACGTTCTTCTGTGTTATTTTGAGCATGATGAAGAATGATGATTTGTTCTGATTTTTGTATAGATATTGCAATAGAACATGTAATTTTTGGATAGAAAATCTTTGATTAGGCCTTCCCTAATACTTCCATAAATTTTATGGCCAAAATAGTGGATGGAGCGACATAGGACGTTAACAGACATCATGTTTGGTATTCTATAAAATACTAAAAGACTATGCGTGTTATATGTGATTACACAACACCAAGGCCCCATGGATGCGGTGTTAGGATTTTGACAAAATTATGTATCATATAGAATATAACACATGCAAAAAGGCTTGTGACCCTCCCTAATTAACTCAGTATGTACTCTGGAGAGTACATTGTCACATGATAGAGTACATGATCATGAATACTCCATATACTCCCACATGGATATTACTTGGCATACACAGACGGGTACACGAACACAACATTGGAATATAGACATGGCAAGGTGCCAAGGACATCATATTCTGCAGCTCTATATAATTGTTTCTCAATCTACATGATGTTTATATGGAAACTACATCCCATGTGAGGTTCTTCCAGAATGAAAATACTTTTGATAGATGGACACACCATATAACCCATGGGATACACTTTGGACACCCTTCAAGATTGATTGAGGGTATCCATTTTATTAGTTTGGACCAGTATAGGTTGAGTGAAATACATTGGTCCTTTCCTTGAGGTTTTTGTTTGAAATTTCAACAACATCCTTGGATTTTGATCCCCTCTAGAATCTGAGTCCCAAATAGAGTTTTAGTTTCCCTCCATGAGAATAGAGTGTGATCTAATATAATCCAAAGTTCCCTAGTTGGTTTTTTTATTATAATGGACTATTTAATAAGGGTGTTGATCCTACATCAATAATACCATATATGTTGTGTTGGTAGAATCATTGATGTAGGATCCCCTATGTAGCGGATTGATTCAGACTGGGTTTGTGGTGTCCCCCAATAGTTCAGGGGGTGACCATGTCTATGAATCCTGGTAAACATAGAATAGTGAGGTTCTTTGGTAGAGGCCCAATGTCCCAAAACTATTCACTGAGTCTCACAATCGCATTTTAGATTTAGGAGTGAGTACTCCTGAAACAAGCATTGCTTTGATTAGAATTTTGTAGGTGATAGTTGGTTATGACTGACTGGTGGCATGGTGTATTTCTCATGTATATAGAGTTTTTTTCTATTATATTTTAGTTTTTATATCTTATAATGACATAAATATACTTGTTGATTAATGGATGGTATTTTGGCTGTTTCTAAATATGTATTGTTATACTCACCCCTTACATGGGCGTTTCCGACATGTGTTATGTCTTGTATAGATGTCAACCCTTTTAACATTGACATATGAGGAGAGGGATCATGTAGATCGTATCTAGATCATGTCAGACCATGATTTTTACTAGAAGAATTATTTTTTTACTTAGTATTCTCTATTAGATCAGTTTGGACTCTTTACCAGTTTTTGGGGCTTGTTTTTGGACACTTTTATTTTTTCAGTACTTTACTATCGTACTCTGTTGAAGGATCATTTATGTATGCATGAATTTTTTAGTTGTTTTCTATTTTAGATTTTTTTTTGTATAGGTGTTTTGGTGTATACATGAACATTATGATAATTCCTCCATTATGGGATATTCTTACTCGGGTTGGTCTCCATCCCCTGGCCTATTAAAGGTGGGTATTGGGTAGTCACAGGTTTGATCACGGTAGGTCGGGTCAGGAAATGTGGGATTTGGCATGTTGTCGCATGGTTTGAAAACCATGTGAGGTTCATCATTGAAGATGTTTATGGTGCCATATTGGACACCATTTCTTTTAAACAATGAAACTAAATTTGCACAGGTAAAACGAAAGATCCTAAATTCTTTGATCACAACCATTTTAGTATTTATTTCCAACATTTTTTTCTATGTGGCCCTGAATCAATATTTTCTCATCCCAAATGGAATGAAAAATTCTCCCATAAATTTAGATGTGATCTAAAGTATTCCCTCGGGGTTGTAATAGAATATCCCCATGGTAAGTTGTTGTTAATGGTGTTTTTTTATAGATCATCTTCACCACCCCTCTGTTTTTATTATATATATGTCATCTAAAGATAGATATGTGATATTTTATTCCAAATATGAATATATTACGACCATTTATTGATATGGAATGCGATTTGAGGTGGGTCAGTGGAGATTTGACCTGATATCTTGGACGTTCTTCATTCCTATTTTAGTTTCCATCAGAAAACCCAAGGTAGGTTGGTTCATTTTTTCCTGATCTATTTATAACATGATGTTTTAGTTCTAAATTTATAGAACTGATTGGAAATTAGTGAATTTTTTTTTGAAAAGAATGGTTGAAACATACTTTATCGTGGTTTTTATTTGTTTGGTAATTGTGATTTGTTGGAAAATATTCATTCTTAAAATTTTTTAAAATGATGATTTTGAAATTGTTTTTTCATTTCCTCAGAAAGGGTACTACATAAAAGGTAGGTTATATTGAAAATTCATTTTGGAAAGGATTATAATAAAAATTATATTTTAAAGAAATTTTATTTTAATTGAGCTGGTTTTGTCAATAATATTGTTTTTGGGCATATGTGGTGGTGTTTGTTCATATTTCATTATGATGCTTTATTGAAATATGACCTTCCATTCAGTGAAAAATGTGTAATGGAATTTGATATTTAATTACCTTGTGATGGAATAGTAGATCAATGAGAAATGGATCATTAGTATGGAACTATCATAATGATTCATGCTTGTGTAGATGACTGGATCTATGGATTTGTTGATTTAAATGCGGTATTTCATAAAGGCACACATCGAATTGTTTACATGAATTTCCGTGGTTGTTTTCCTTGAAACTTGTTATCATCTTTATAAAAATATTTTTTTTGGAAATTGTTTATATAATGATATAAACCTTTTGATAAACTATTTTATATATAATTTTTTATATATTGAGGCAACCTGTTTTATCCTATTTATATGAGCATGGAATTAATTTGGGGAACACCTAATCATTTTTAATACTCACCCATACTTTGGAACTCTGATTCCATTTCAATTTTTTTTTCAATCATCAGTAATGGTAAATTATAACACATATTTAGACCCGTCTTGTGATACTCATAATTTTTGGTGATGTTGGATCATGGAGCTTGTGGTAGTTTTGCAGTTATAGTTTCCTTTGAGAATTGATTTTTTATAGTCTTTTAATGCGTAATTTTATAATTCAGTATTCTGATAAGGTATATGGTTTTAGTTTTGTTTTTATAAATGTAATAATGAGCATTTTTCATTGTTATAATAGATCATATTGTGTTTTTTTGTTTATGGGTTACTGGGTTAGTTATTTTATTCATGAATAGAAAATCATCCCCCATGTATAACGAAGCCCTTGAGGATTTATTTTTAATCATTAGCATCTTGGGATTTCTCTTAAAGACAAGAAACATTCTACTGCGTTCTCAAGACAATGAAAAATGGCGAGAAGTTACATTATTCATGTATTTCAAATCCCCACATAGGGCCATCTATACAACTACCCAGTCTGCTTATGTATTGTGGCACCAATAATTATAATGGGAAACCCCATTATTGTTGTTCTTGAATCCTTTTGTAACTCTTCCCCATCATAAATGAATACTATGGTCATCGAAATATAATTTATCAGTTATGTATTTCTTTTCCAATCCCTTTGATGTTTCATCACAAATACCACTGATTATTAAAGTGACATAATATGTGCTAATATAAAACTCCCTTATGAATGGACTATATAGTCATCAATGAATAATGTCTGGATTGAGGACCCATATGATCAGCTATAATAAAATTTACTATGGTTCATATAGGTATAATTTCACTCTAATTTTATATAGGAAAACTCCATATAAGTTTTTAATGACAAATTCATTATTATCCTGACATAACAAAGTTTAGTAGTGCTTAATAAATAATATGTTACACGAGTCCAATGTTCCTAATCTGATGAATGCACATAGGCCTCGTTCCAATGGTCCATGAACCTAAACAATAAATTATAACCTCCAACAAAACCTCATATTTAATAACAATCTAAATGAAAATAGTGATTTCTTTGAATAAAAATCTCTTACACTAGGTGAGATGAAATTAAAATTTGAATGGTGTCCATGAAACATTATTCTGAGGTCTATGAAAATCTGTAAAACATTCCTTAACCACATATCTATTATCTTTTTAATAAATAAATTAATAAATTATTATGATACCCTTGTGAGACACCTTTTTTCTAGGGCCACATAACTATTACTATGATAAGGACAGTATATGGATTAATCATCACATAATCATAAACCAGGGGTTATTAATTACTATTCAATTAATAAACCATGTGTTTGGGGAATATTCCATTTTATCAATGTAATAAAATATTGTAAAAATAACCAATCTATCCCCATCAAAATTTTAGTAAAGAAAAAAACAATATCATTGCTCTATAAAATGTGTCATGTGAAGGAAAATCATCATGAACCAACTAATAATTGTATTGGATATACATAAATAGAATATAAACCTATATAAGAAGCACACATCAACCATATTTCCATCATTACACCTCACAAACCTACCTCCACGCACCGAACGAGTGCCTTAGTCCTGATCAAAACCACATCATGTGTTGATCATGATTATAGCCCTAAATTCTATAGATGTAATGGGGTCCCTATGGGTGGTGTGAGAAATACATCTCCATATATATAACTAATTTCCCTTTGAATATGAAATCTCATTCAGGTCCTCATGAGAAAAAAAACAAAAGAGGTAATACAAGTGTATTGTATAACATGTCCTAACAAGCGTCCGATTTATTTTTATGCATTTTTTTACCATGTAACAACTAGTACACTATCACACCAAATCAAACCAGCATCAACAGTATACTAGAATATATATTACCAAATCATTATATAATTTTCCCTGTTTTCCTCCCATACATGATGACTCATGGTAGTGAATTAATAAATACCTAACATCTATAAATGATGTTATAAGGAAATACTATTTGTCAAAATATTTACCCCAACCTTGATAATAATGTAAAATTTCCTCATTCATGTCTTGCATCATCCCATAACCCATTTCCTCCTTCAAATTTCACTTCCTTGAGCTATAAAACGAAGGTAAAGTTTCATAATTCATTTCTATAATTACACAACAATTTAGCCCTTCATGATTAGTGCATGAAATAAGTAAATTAAAGGCATGTTCAATGACCCAATACTACTACATGAAGGGTAAATCCGCATGACCAATGATTTATCCCTAATAGAAAGGTAAAGCCTTATAATCCCCTCCCAAGGTTGAGTATTCAACTAATAATCAATTCCTATAAAAATATAGATCACAACAAATCACACTACTCACCAGATTATCCATGGGAACTGAATTATTATAACCTATCCCCTCAAATCAATCAAATATCACTCTATATGTAATTTGATGAATTGGGTCCCCTTGACCCATCCTGATCTATGATCGTTGATACCAATCCAACTATGCCACATGAAAATGAAATAAAAACATATAGCCTCATCCTGACCAAATACCTAAAAGGAAATTTCATATAGAACATACCTAGGTATCATATAACATATAATAAGTGACTTTCCATAGCCAATAAAAATGAAGAAACCAATCTCTTAAATGTATCATCATTCACCAAATAGATAATTGCACCCACAATATTGAATGTTTTCTCAGAACACCCAATGTAGTGTCTTTCTCATTAGGCATGAGATAAACTATCATCAATCCAAAAATTATGAGGATTAATCATCTAGTACTCTTCGAATTGGACCAAGAGAATCCATTATAAGATATATATGTATCCTTTCACACCTTATAATCTACCCAGCACCTAATGTCAACTTCATTAACCATTTTTTCGATTTAAATCATAGTTTTTGATGGATCTATGTTTACCAAAGTACACAAGAGAAGTCCCAGTGATCTCAAGAAAAGTAACATACCACAATAATGTCTCTACTTGAAACCATCCACTATGTATCAAGGTGGATAATAGTTAAATAATAATTCATGTCTATTTATTAATGGAACAACGTACTTCCATCAAAGATTTACTAATCCTTCCTGCTACACTGAGACTCGACCATGCACATTCAACCAACTTTTGTACCACTTTATCACCCAATATCATTCATAATTTCATAATTTGTACACTATTATGTATAAAAATATATAATTAAATATATAATTATATTATAAGTTGTAAAAACTAAATAAATTTTCTTAGAGTGCCTTCACCACACCAAAACATTAGCCAAAACCCTATAGAATCATAATAAAATATTCCTGATAGTATTGTGAAAAATTTCCTTACCCATTATTCCTATAAAACAGTCAATTTCATCAAATTTTTCATAAAAATAAATAAATGAAATAAATTGATCATGTTTATGAAAATGATATATTTTTTTTCATGATCATTCAATTAGATACCACTTAATAAAGAAAACATGAAATCCCAATTTTTCTCACTCAATCATAACATGATATGTTGGAATCAATGAAACAACCTAGAATAGTTTGGATGAAACAATTATGAAATAATGGGGGAAATACCAAGAGACAGCTGATAAATAACTCACATGGAATTATCAAAAAAATTTACACAAATCCACACACCTTGTTGCGAAATAAAATAGAGGTAGAACATTGTAGGAGCTAATATAGATTCTATTTTTCACACCTTTATAACCTAAATTGGAATGAACTCTACACAGAAAACAATAGAATATCCCATGTACCAAAATAAAAAGACCCACCATTCACTATTCACCTATTGAAATACGTGGTTTTCTATATGAATTCTATTTTCTCAACACATTTATATCCTAAAACAATACTTCATTTGACAAAATATTCCAGTTAGTGGTTTTATCCACCTATCAAACCTTATTGATGGTATGAAAATAATTGCGGAACATAAATGGATATTGGCTGATGATATTCATGACATAGTCAACCTAAACCATTTCCAATCCATCATATAATCACATTAATAATCAATCGTACTAAATTTAATGTAAAAAATACATAATCTGGAATATTTAAACCCTAAAATCCTTGATTAGTTTCACATTACACAACAGAAACACATAAAAAAATCAAAACAAATCATAAACAAAAATTAAATTAGTCAAAAATATCCATGGGGAGTTATAAACTCCAAAACATAACACTTCTCATACATGAGAAATAGTGATAATCATTAAAATTAATATCCTGACATATTCCAGTAATCAATTCCTAAATAAGATTCTTTTACATATATTTGAACAAAAACATCACTTATATAGAACATCCCCAATTAAAAATCGCACTATTTAATATATTCTGAGGCTCCCACTCACCTAGAGTTTCAATAATTAGATTAAAATCACTGAATAAATACCTTCTAACACAATATAGCAACTTTTTCACATTCAAACTAAATTATACATGTTTCTAAACTATTTGAATGTCAAAATAAAAACTATTTTTTAGCGTTCGAATGAACTTACATATTCATAATAAATAATTAAATTGAGGTTATTTTCACCTCAAATCATTAAATTACATTCCATAACACAAATATGACCTCATCTAGTATACTTTCATTTGAAACAGTCGATTTCAACCACAAAAGCTTCCTTCAAATGGTTATTAAGTTCCTATTGTGTTTATATAAACTATATTGGATGTTTTTATGGCTATATATTCTTGTTTGTGTAGGGGTTATTTTTTGGAATATTTAATTGATGGGATTTAATAAATTTGGTTTTGGGTTATGGGAACCAAAAATAAGTTAGAAAGTATGTGTGTTTAAATTGTGTAGAGTTTCATTGTATATGATGGGAAATATAGTTTTATTTGATGGAATGAGTTTTTTTTCAGTCTAGATTTATAGAATTTGGTAGATATTGGATGGGATGTGATGTGGGTGTTATAGAGGATATAGTAGTGTTGCGTTAGTTGAAATATTTAATATAGTGTTTTTGTGATATATTTTCAGGGCTAGTTGTTTTGGGTATCAAAATATTTTTTTGACTACTTGTGTATTCATTAACTATAATTATGAAAAAATTAATTGTTTTGGTATACAATTGATTGAGTAATTGCTTATGATTGAAATATTAAAAATATTAAATGAAGTGAAGTTTTCCTGATGTTATGTGGGTAAATTATATGTGTTTTATATTATTAGAAATGGAGTTGAATGAGTTATATAATACAACATGATTAAAAATAAAAAATATAAGAATTCAATAGTGAAATTATTCACTGATATTTGGTAAATCTTAGATGTGGGCTTTTTATGTGTTATAGTTTTCTTGTTGTGGTGATATAATTGTATTGAATGGTGTTGTACTATGATGATATTGTGGTGTTAGTCATTGGTAATTGGTATGTGGCGTTAGTATGAGCTAATAATATGGGATGATGTGTGTATATATAAATTTGATTTATTTCCTTATGATTTATTATGTTACACTACTCATGTTAGATAACATCTTGGAATCATTGATTTTTATTGAGTGTATTACCAAGAATCCATGATTGTGAGAATAGAATGTTAACTAATAAATCTTTTCCACTATCCATTTTAACATAGTACACTATGTCATTAGTAAATTGTTGGGGACATGCATTATTGGATGAGGGAATGAGATTAATTACATTAATGTTTAGGATTACATTTTGGGGTGGATCTGCATATGATGTGATATTGTGGTGATCATATATTGTATATTTTATGCACATTCTGTACATAATTCCATATGGTACTAGAAAGGGATATTTATATGTGGATATGTTTATTTATTTAGTATTGTCAATGAATTCCTCCTTGATATATTGGGCCTCGGGGGTGTTTGGTGTCTTTAGGGTTCTGAAAACATGACATTTTTTATCTACAAAATAAAATTGTCTCATGATATTTTTCATTGATGTGTGAAAGAAAAAATATAGTGGGAGGTGTTTATGGAGCACCTATTTTTATATATTTTTTGTTCTATTATTACATTTGGATGTGAATCATGGGGAGTTAGTATTAATGGGGCTAGGATATGGTTGACCTAAAAGGTTATTTTAGATTTTATATTTTCACCTTTTATACATTAATATTCCCATTAAAAATAAAATGAGTGGTCTGTATTAAGATCAATTTGAGTATACTAGTTATTACAAAACTTGTGTATATATCTAAATTATTTTTTAGTGTTCTAGGGAAACATTATTGAATATGTTGGGTTGTATGATCTCATAGCATGATTTTGGCCCTATAGATACTATCTTTATCATTATTGTTATTAATATATTTTTAATTACATTAATTCTGATATAACAATTAAACAATTAAATATTGTTTTATCATAATTAATTTATATTATTTCCACTATAATTCCTCACATTAGGTTGCCCTATTTGGGGCACTACATGTCCTTGTATATTCATTCTCATACACTAGAGTCTCTTAATTGGATGTGATGGTCAATAGGTGGAATGATTGGAGGATTACACTTTATATTCAATGACAAAAAATGGGGGTAAATTTTATTCACATCATATCCTAATAAGGTAAATAAGTGGAAAAATGGATTCATAACCCATTAAATAATAATCTGATGTCACATATTAATCATGATGACATATATATAAGTCATTTCATATAAAGCAAGTCTCAATAGTGTGAAAAGGGAAAAAATATAACAAAATACCAATATTCATTAGCTATTTCAAAAATCATTTCTCTCATATATTTTCATATCATAATATTAAAAATCATCCACATGTCACAATCCCATATCTCAAATTTGATTCACATCATCTACCTATGTACTAAATGTTTCTGGAACATGGTCCGAGTAAAAAAATTTAAGACCCCACAAACTATTGATAATAAAGATTTTTAATGATGTATAATTAATAATGGTGTGAAATATAATAATGAAGTAGTAAAAATATTAATGGGTTATGGAAATAAATAAACCTTGTTGAGCCTATATTTTCATTAAGACCACCCATGCTGATGTAGCATTCGTTACAAAATTGTAATATTTGGAAACAATTTATGTTGCAAGTCCTAATTCGGTTCAATAGTTTGTTAATAAACAAATAATGATCTTAAATATTATTGTAATCAATAGGATTCAACATGTATGTTATTTTACAAAATTCCCATGGAAATCCAATAGTTGGGTTTGGGATCAAGGTACCACCCATGACATTTAGAGTCACAACACAATTAAAATCATAGTGTACACCAGTATAATTGCACCCAAATTTTGTGAACAGAATATGATTCCCTATTCACATAACATTCATCATGTATAGCATTAATGAATCATATAATTAATATTTTTATTTCAATAATTTTATAAATTACCCATATTTAATAAGGAAGTGATCTATGAAATTTTCAATAATTAATTCATGTTGAATATATATGACATCACAATGATTTCTATATAATTGGATAGTAATGATTCTAATTAATTTTGTAGACCCTGATTATTAGATTCTTCACAGAATTGAATCCATGGATAATATGTACAATTACATTATAATACTATGCAATAAGATTCTATATATTTCAACCAAGGATTTATATACAAATAACCATTTACATGAAATCAATACATCACTTTATCCATAAATAAAATATTTAAAAAAATATACAAACAATCCCTAATCAGCAATCATTTTTAATTTATATTTCCAATTAATAGAACAATCTATATAGGCCTCATATAATATTAATTTCAATCCATGGAATCTCACATTCCATATTAAATTTTTATATGTTTAAAGGTATTTATAAACTAAGAAATCATAACTCGATATAATGGATCAATGTATAAAACATCTCTTTAATTTATCCAACAAGGGTATAGAAAAACATAATTTAAATATTTTTAGGTCCTAATAATTCATAAATAAATAATTGAAATGCATTAGATTAATTTTAGGGATATTATATGAAGATTTGACGTGGTTGGGCCTACCAATGATGTAAAATGATAGTGAGACCATAAAGAAGAAAGCATAATTCCAAATATCATAGGTTAAATTTTTTTTAATTACTGATTATTGGGAATTGATTTTTCTTAAAAATAGAGATATTAAAAAATAGGACAAGATAATTGAAAATTAGTCATTTTTTTCCACCAGGGGAGAGAGAGTAATAGACATAACATAAATATGGAAATGAAAGATAATTTTTTTATAGATATCAGAATATCCTTATAATTCTATGAATAGAAGAAAAACATTAGGTGACATAAATGTGAAACACCCAAGATGTCAAAACGGGAGATGATAGATTCATGAAACATTATATTGGTTTAAATGAGGCCAATAATTATATTTTTTATGATAAGGGTAATTATTTTAAATGTGTAAATTTTCCACATTATATATGGGGTACATAGTTTATTTACATAGTTAGACAATCCATGGGCCATCCATGAAAACACAATAATTCTAAAATGCATCTTGTTTTATAGTTAAGAATATGATGAGTCAATCCACGTAGAAACCACATGAAATATATTTTCAATTAATTATATCCTTTTATATATTTTCATTGAATAATCAAACTCTTTAATAAAAAATTATCCAATCCATTTGAAGATATATAAATGTGGTTCATGGATATCATGAAAACTACGCTAACCATGTGTTCCACTATGTTCCCTATAAACCTAATATTAATTTTCTTTAATCCCGTAATGAATTCTAAATTCCTCTACTACACCCATGTATTATATAATATACATAAGTCTATGTATTTTTAAAAAATATTAAATATTTTCATCATAATGGATAAAAGGGTTTATATATCCTATCAACCTCTAGATATCATCTCACAATGCCGCACCATAAATAATTAATGATCCTCTCAATAAATTTTTTTCTTTCACCAGTTGTAGCGAACTGACCCCAGTAATACTGAACCGTTGATTACTATAATTAAATTTTAATGATTACATGGAATCAAATCTCAAAGGATCTAAAAGATTAGTAGTATTGGTAATCCTTATACAAACATGAGTCATGTATTATAATGTAATACACAAATTACAACATTTTTTAATTTTTTTTAGAAATTTATACCATGTAATATATCCTTTCATATCTTTAATAGTACATTTTTTGGATTCTTGGGGAAACAAAACAAAATAAAAGAGAGCTCAAATTCTTTAGTAAGTAAAATGTTAAACAAAAACATTACTAAATCAATCATAATAATATTCATGGAAATGTATATAATGTGACACATATTCCATGTAATCAATAACTGAGAAGGTGGTGAGTAAACAATATATAAATTTAAATAAACAAAAAAATCCTTTTAATCAATTAACTAAAAATGAAATGAATCCATATGTTTATAGATGAAAAATCTCATAGGTAAATAATAACTTAATCATACTAAGGGAAATTCATAATTATTGGATGTCCTTATTCCATGGTACATGGAACCATTAACATAAAAAACTAATATAATTATGGTTTATGCAATTGTTTGGGTAGATAATAATTTATTATTGTTCATAAAAAATGATAGGGTTTGTCACCAACTAATTTCATATCATGTGACTATGGATGCATCGTGGAGTATAAATTATCTAGTCCCCAATCCTTACAGAATTCATCAAAGGGTCGCCAACCCATGTCTTTAATATTTCAAGAATCCCCCATTTAAAATATTCATTATCAAATATCTATACATAATAAAGCATATTTATTTATCAATATTTTTCAAAATAATCAAATAAAATTGAAAAAGCCTTATGAAAAAGAGGTATATTGTCAGGTAATAATCATATCAATGAAAAATTATATTGAAATTTAAGGGAATGTATATGTCATATGATCCTAGGAAATTGAATATTTATATGGTGATAAAAGGAATCAAGGAGGTGAATGTCGATTATATCCTTTTACAAATCAATCATAAACCATCCAGAGTAAGAATAAGTATTGTATCAAAACAATATATCCCTATTTGAATAAAAATAAGGTTTTTATTTTATTGAGGAATATAAATACTATGAAATGTTTTTTTAAATAACACACTTAAGGAAAATACCATTTTTTTTAAAAAAAAATTGAATGAAATTTCATTTAAAATCACTTTTTAAAACATTTTCAATAAAAAGTAACATTTTATAAATGTAACGGAATTTTTAAAGAAATTATTGTGGGTAATCCATACATGTTGTAAAAGGTAAAATGATTATCTCTTTTTCAGAGTAAAGTAGTTTGAAAAATTCCTTTTACATAATAGAACAAGAATATTTTAATGAAAAAACATGTAAAAACAATAAAATTTGATTTAATAAATAATTTTGAAAAGGGTAATTAAAAAAACATTATCAAAACATGATTTTATTATGAAAACAATGTTCATTAATTAAAGAGATAAATGATGTTTAATTTTCATAAAACCCTTTTTTAAAAAAAAAATTGAGAAACAAATATTGGAAATGAGAATAATAAATGAAAATGGCCATTAAAAAAAACACGATAAGAAAATTAAATGGATTTTGGAATAATGGTAATATAATTTCCTCAAATAGAAATTCATGATAATTAAATTTATTCTTCTGGAAAATAATCATTAAACAATCCAAATTGTCTCATTCCACTTTTAAAAGTTTTAAATCATAAGCCTCATGTAGGAATAAAATTACAAAAAATTAAATAAAAATAAAAGAAAAGTATTAATGATATAATATATCTAGCAGGGTAGTAAATACACAACTCAAAATAAGTAATTTATGAATATGAAATTTATCTCATGGATGAAAAAAAGTGATTTGGACATCCCTTACCATGAATCCAACAAGTTTAGTCTATATTTATTTTCACAAATAACAAACTTATGTTAGTTCTTTACATTTTTTAGAAACTTTTTCGTGTTTATAATAACTTTTATTTCACTTATTATCATGTTGTATACAAATACTTAATAAATTATGTTTTCAGTGAATGTTTACACTGAATTTAGTTTATGTGTCAAAAACATCTTTTATAGGCTAACTACAGTCAAAGGGGTAATTAAATAACATTTAAAAGAAATAATTATTTTATAATTATTATATTTAAAAATTAATCATACTTTTAAAAAAAATAATTAAAAATGATTATGAAAAATGAAGTAATATTACAATCCTAGAGATGGTAGGATGTACGTAAGCATGAGTAACATTCTCATTTTTAATGATTGTTATTGAATTAATGTTTATAAGACTACATATTTTCATAATGATCATTAAATCTTAAAATATAAGTTATATATTTATTATATAATTATTGTGATTTAAAAGGAATCACATCGTGTTGAGGAGACTGTAGTCCACACGTCCATGACCGAGGTTATCATTTTATAATGTGTGAAAGGGTAATAAATAAATAAATAAATATTATTTCCTAAAAATAATTATGAAATAAATATAATATTGTTTTTTTAATTTAAATTTATTTTAATTAAAACCATTTTTTATACATTACATGTGTCATGTGATAGGATCACATTGCTTTTAAGAAGTGGCAGTCCACACTTCCACAAACGATGTAATCATATTTACACATAATAAAATGTATTAGGGTATGTGTTAGAAAAGAATTAAATAAATGTAAATACATAATATATATAATATACTAATATATATAAATAATGTTTCCATTATAATAATAAACCCTAATTTTTGTTATAGAAAAAAAAGAACAACTTAGTTTCCTAAAGCCATAGTTCACCGTACAAATAAACAATAATATAGCAACCCATTAGATGTATGTCTATGTAACTATATGTCAAAAAAAATTAAAGAATAACATCCCAGTATATTGAGGACAATGTTTTTTTATATAATAAAGGAATAATAACAGTTTAAGGGGTGAATACAGAAATAAAACTAAAGTGAGTAAGGAAAGATATTACCTCTTTTATGGGTAAATCCTTTTTTTGCACCAAAGGGCTTCCTTGTATGGATTTATTCCTAAGGTAATTTTTTCATGGATTATGTCATGTATTTTTAAAAGATAATTTTGAAGATATTTTATGAAAAACTGTTTTATTAGAGGTGTAAAGATGTGGGAGGATAGGAGGAATTTTATAGTAGAGGATGAGTAGCACTCTTGTTATTTTTGGAAAAGGGAATTCACCCCTCGTTTTTCACATTTAATGTGGATCAAATATAGTTACAAAATGAAAAAAGGGAGTATTTATTTTATATATGACTGTAGAATGTATTTTTAAAAATATTATATGTCATGTTTTACCTTAATATATTATTGTAGTCCCTTGTTAATCTTAATTCTCTCTTATTCTTTCTAAATAATTATAATTACATTCAATATTATTTATGGTCAAAAAATAATTATACCAAAATATAAAATATATATTATGATTATTACAAATATAGAATCCATTTTTCCAAATTGTAATCATATATGTGGCGTAAAATAATTTCATTTTTATCTAGGAGACAAGACTATAATGTTATTTTGAATATAAAAAATTTCAACAGTTATCTATGTTTTTATACACAATTTCAATGTGAAATTGATTCCAAAGTCCTAAATTGTTTCAATTTATCAATAATTTACATTATTTTTCATTATCAAAGAATTAAAATATAATTTAATACTAAAAATAAATTTATCAAAAATGATTTTTTGAATTGGAATTTAATATTATTGATTATTTTTTAAAAATTGCATCTTGTTTAAAAAATACCTAAAATTCAGCCTAATATAAGTTTTTTCATTATATTTCATATATAAAGATTATTTTAAGAAATAAGATTTAAAAAAGTTTAAAATTTTATATTTAAAATAGGTTTACCATTAAAAGGCGGTAAATGTGCCATAATAAAAATATATTATTTAATAAGTAAAATTCATTTTTCTCTTATCTTAAGTTTATATAATTTATGGGATGAATATGAAAAATATTTTATTGAATATATATTATATATATAAACTTAATATCAATCAGTAAACTTAATTAATAATATTTATTAGGATAAAATATCATTACGAGCATAAAAATGGTTTTATATAATAATACACTATTTATATTCAATTTGTTCTTATATTTATTTAAAATTAATATGAAACTAATAAAATAATTTAATTTTTCTTATAAATATAATTTTATTATAGTTCATTTAATAATATTAACATCAACTAATTTAATGGCTAGGTTAAATATTATTATATAAAATAATAATATTTTAATAATATATTAATTTTCTACAAAACATAGTCTTTCGTGTAACAAAACCCATAAATAAACTAATTGTGGAGTATGATATATAACAAATTAGTAATGCATTCCTTGAAATCTATAAAATATATTGAATTTATTTAAAATATTAAATATATTATTAATTATTGGATTATTATATTTCCTTAGGTGTTTGTTTTTTCTTGCCACGCACACTATTGAATACAATGTTTCTACTTTATATTTTGGGTAATTTTATTCTTACCACGTTAATTTAATTTATTCCTCACAATTTAAACTAAATTATTGTTATTTTGTGTTTGCAATTTTTTATGTTTTTAAATCCCACGTTGTGAGAAGATTTAGAAAAATACCCGTCTAATAAGAGAGAAATAGAATCTCAAATACCACATGGACTAATATATGACTAGGATACTATGTATGCGATCATTAGTGGAACATAAAGATATGTACATATAGGAAAAGAATAAATATTTTAATGGAGTGATTGAGTCCATTAATAAAAAACAAGTGAATGATATACAAAAATTTTAGGGCCTCAAAGCCTTAAATATGTTAGGATTTAAAAGACCATCGTTTCAATAAAAATATACATATAAGGAAAAAATTTGTTTCGATACTTTTTTTAATGTTGAGTAATTATTTTACAAACTAAAAATATATGAAAATAAAATTACATAAAATTATTTTATAAACATATTTTTCATCCTTTTTTGTGCTTTGATAATTTTTTATTTTACCCATTACATCAAGAAATGGGTATCCAAATATTAATTTTAATTCCTAAAGAAGTAAAAAAAATAATGGATCATAATGTCCATAAAAAATATAATATTCTATCTATTGGTATCTATCCATTCTCAAAAGACACAACATGGTTAATAAATTAATCTATAAACCTCAAAAATGGCACCACTATATTATCAATAATTTTTATTAATCAAATAGTATAAACAAAAAAATAACACATCAACTATGACAGTATATAGGTTAATGGTTGTCTTTAAACTGTTATCATCCTTCAATAATGGGTTCAAGCCACGTGGCTTTATTGAATTTGACTGGTTGTCACACAATAATCATGTTGTCCTTTCCTAAAACCATATTAATATAATTTTAAAAAAATGGTGTACATCCATGAAATAAGGTAAATCGCTAAATAGCTTTTTAGCTATGGTTTTTAATATACCCCCAATACATAAATACTTCATCCACTTATTTCAACATAGTCACTTCATTGGTGTAGAGTTTATCACCTAAATGATAGAATTTCCTAAAACCAAAAACCATAGAGTGAGTTTCAGATATAATATTGGAAACCCCATATAATAATTTTTAGGATTGCAAAATATTAACACATTATTTTCAATCTCATACTCCTTAGGATTAACCTGGGTTATTTATTTTCCAATTCATTAATAATGGTTTTTAAATTAAATCTGAATTATATTAAGCGTATCAAATCAGAGTATCAAACTAGGTGCATAGTAAGACCCGTTGTTGTGTACTAATATACACTGAGTTAGGCCCAAAACACCTAATCATATTTGTTACCCCTAGGTACATATGTACCAGAACAACAACTACATATAGTTTTGAGATAGAGATGCATTTATAGGAACACCCATATGATCTCTACTTCCAAAAAAATTATAATTTTTTATTCTATATTTAACTTTATATTCTACCTTGGGTTTATGATCACTAATATATGTTTTACTAAAGTTATTTCCCAAGGTTGATGGTACATTTCCTATGATACCAATTATAGTGACCTTACCCTAGTAAGCCCAAAGCTACTGTCTATATCAATTACATTTTCATGATTATAGGAAATAAAACATGGAATGATCTATTAGTTTAGTATTATTGTTAAACTAGATATATACATGAGTCTTTCATTACAAATTAATACAGTAATTACATTTTATTTTTTCATTTAAAGGTTAAATTAATTCCATATAGTATATCCTTGAATATATTTCATGGAACACTTCTAGGATTCATACTAAATGGAAAAAATAGTAGGCCCAAATTATTCATAAGGTAATTTAATGTGGAATAAATATTGAATCAATTAGAATAATAATTATGGAATTGTTAATATCTAAAAAAGATACCATATATCCAATAACTAAGAAAGAAGTGAGTAAAAAATATAGGAAGATAAATAACTAAAAAAAACAATACATTTAATCAATTTACTAATAATTAAATGAATCCATATATTTTTCAATGAACAATCTCATAAAAAGTTAAAAAAATGTCTAAATGATGTAAATACTTAATTATTAGAAACCATGTTTCCTAAGTACATAGAACTGTTATTGTAAAAAATTTATATCATGATAGATTAAATAATTAAATGGGTAGATACCCATATTTTCTTCTTGGAAACAAATTATATGGGTTTAAATCCATAAAAACCCATCTCATCATAGTACTGAAGAGTCAAGGTTCTTACATTAACCGGTCAAAAACACGTAGGTAATTCCTTAAACTATCCCCAAGAAATGTCTATCTTGTCCTATGAATTACACATAAACTATATGCCTAATAAAATATCTGTATTGAATAAAGGACATGAATATATCAATATTTCCCCAAAAATCAAATAACTATTAAAGTAAAAAATATATGAAAAAATGGCATAAGGATCATTAAATAATAATATATATGAAAAATGATATTATCATTTACGGGAAATTTAATTTAAAATGATCATCGGTAATTTAATATTTCATGGGGGCAAGAAGGAATCAAGTAATATAATGTCAATACTATCCTTGGAGAAATAAACTATATACCATAATCGAATAATAAGGATGGTATCAATATAACATATCCAATGTGGTGTAAAAATTAATAGAATTTGTCATTAATGAATACAAAGACTATAAAAATAAATTTGATAAAACGTTCTTGAGGAAAATATCATTTTGTTTTAAAAACACTTATGGGAAACACTTTATATGAAAATAAATATCAAAAAAAAATTCATTAAAAATTATCCTTTGAAAAATTAAAAGTTTTATTTAATGAAATGACTTCATGTATATCCATACATGTTGTATGAGGTAAAAAGAATAATCCTTTTGCACAATAAAAGGGTTAGAAAAAGGAATTTTTTAGAAAGTGACAATAAGATTCATTTCAAAACATTGGTAAATTAAATAATGGGTAAAAATTTCATTAATAAATAATTATTAAAATGTAAAAAACATATTTGAATATATTATATGAAAACATGGTTTTTATAGTAGAACATGTTAATTTAAAAATTAGAGAAATAGAGTCTGGATTTCCTAAAAACATTTCTAATAGATTTTGGGAAGAAAATAGTGGAAATGGTAATAAAACATGAAAAGGGATTCAATAAACAGATTATGGATAATTAAAGGGAATATGGAACAATGGACATATAATTTACTCTAATGGAAAAAAAGATCATAAAAATTATTATGTTGTAAAATAATCATTAATCCTTCCTATGAGTCCCATACCACATTGAACCATTTTAAATCACTGGACCCATGACAAAATAAATTTAAATTAATGTATTTCATTACCGTTATGATAATATTAATTATATTATATATAAAAATGGGACGCAAATACACCACAAAAATTACTTATCAGTGAATATGAAATTTATCTTATTAATAAAATAAGTGAGATGAAAATCCATTACCATACATTTGAATTATATGGTGTGTCTTTATATTTCATTATAAAAAACATATTTAAATTATTTAATTTATTGGGAAACTTTTACATGATTTTAAAAACGTTTAATTCACTTATTACGATGTTTTATGCAACTACATAATCAATTAAATATATGTTTGGTGTTTTTAACAAAAATGGTTTATGTGTAAAAAAAACATTTGAAGGACAACTATGATATAAGAGGTTATAATTTAACATATATAAAATAATAATAATGAAATAATTATTATATTTAAAAATAAATTATAATTTTAATATAAATTATTTGACATGGTTATAAAAAATAAACTAATATTACAATCATGGAGAATGTAAACCATAAATATTAATTAGTAACGTTCTCTTTAATCAATGTTCATTATGAAAAAAATAAAAGTAACAATATATATATACATAATGATAATTATATAATATAAATTATTTCATTTGATATTATATATATTATATATTATATATATAATTCTTGTGGTGTAAGATGAATCACATCATGTTGAGGAGGTGGTAGTCCAAATGTACACGATCGATTTTATCACTATTTATTGTTTGAAAGGGTAATACATAAAATGATATATATATATATATATTATATGTAAAAAATATTTATTATGTCATTAATATCAAATATATTCTGTTTATTTCAATTTATTTAATTAAAACCAACCTTTATGCATTACATGTAACATGTGATCAAATTACATCAGTTTTAGGGCGCAATATTTTACCCTTCCACAAACGATGTTGTCACATTGACACAGAATGGAACATATAAGGGTATGTGTTATAAAACAATTAAATAGTCTTAAATAAAATATAATTAACCTATATAAAATATATAATAATGTTTTATATAGTAATTCACAATCATGAGAGGTTGTGATGGAAAAATGAACAACACTATTTCTTGAGGCAACATGTCAATATACAGATAAACAATTAGTTATTTACTTATTAGATGGATTTTTGTGTCATTTTTGTTCAAACAAATAACATTTATACTTAATAATATAGTTATTATAATATTTTTATATAAAAATGTAATAATGAGAGTTTATGGGGTTAATAAAGAAATAAAACTAAAGAATTTGAGGAATGATGTTACCTTTCCTTTGGGTAACTCTTTTTGGTTTCAAACATAAGGCGACATTGGATGGATTATGAAAAAGGGATTGACTATAGTATAAGAGGAGGGATTTTGAGATTATATTTTGGAAGATATTGTTTACCCAATGTATTTTTTTCTGGATTGATGAAGTGGGAGGAGATGATGGAATTTATAGTGGAGGAGGAGTGACACTGTTACAAATTTTGGAAAATAGAATTCAATCCCCCTTTTCCCATTTAATGTGGATCAAGTAGTGGTAAAAATTATATTCAAGTGTGTATAGGTTCTATATATGACCGTCCAATGGTTTTTGAACATGTTTTTAGTAATTTGGGCCCTAAATTTTGGGTTTTAGTACCTTGTAAACCATAATTTTCTCATAATCATTGTAATTAAATCAAATTAATTCTAGTAATATTTTTGGTAAATATCTATGTTTAAATTATTATACATTATATATCATTAATATTCCAAATATGGAATCAATTTTTTTTAATTCCAATCATATATGTGGAATAAATTAATATTATTGTAATCCTGCATATAGGATGAGAATGTAGGTTTTCAAAAAAAATGGTCACAATTATGGTATAAATTTATACATAATTTCATATTAAAATTTATTCCAACGACCTAAATTTTATTAATTGATAAATTATTTTAATAATTTAAATTAAAAATAATATTAATATATAATTTAACAATAGAAATTCATTAAACAAATAAGCAGTTTTGAATTAAAATTCGATATTTTTTCACTATTCAATAAAACAACATTCTTCATATAAAAATACCAAAACATAACCCAAAAATATAATTATATTTTCCTTTTAATGATTATGTTTATTATGACTCATATGATCTATAAAAGTGATAATAATTGTAAATAAAATAGGTTATACATAAATATGCATTAAAATGGCTTTAATAATAATATAGTATTTTATACATAAATTTGGGTTTGTTCTATTCATATGTCTATATAATATATTCAATGAATATAAAAAATAAATTATTGAGTAAGAAAAATATATTTATATATTAAATTAATATCACTCACTTATTTTATTTTATTTAATTTGTCATGATAAAACAACATAGTGAGGATAAAAATTGTTCTCCATAAAAATAGTCATATATTAAATTGGTTATTATATTCATTTCAAATTAATATGAAACTAATGAATTAATTTATTATTTAGTTTATAATTTTTTTCTAATTTATTTAATCCTATTAACAAGTTATCAATTAAAGGCTTGGTTATATTTTATTATTTTGAATAAAAGAATTTTAATAATATATTATTATTTAGTAAAACTAAATATTATGTGTAATACAAGCCATAAATGAAACTTATTATTGCATGTGATGTACACTTAATTGGTTTTTGTGCATTATAAGATATAAAATATTTCAAATATGTTTAAAATTGTAAATATATTATTATTTACTAGGATATTATATTCCCTTGTGAACTTGGTGTTGTGTGGATTGCATGCTATCAAATATAATGTTCTTAATTTAGATTGTAGGTGAATATAACTAGGCATGATTGTATTATTCCTTCCCCATTGTTCCCAATTAAACTAATTCTTGTACCATAGTTCACACTATAGAGAATGATAATTTCCTTAATATTTGTTATCACTATTGATCTTAATTATAACTGAATGTTCCTCAAAGGACACATTATCCTCGAGGTCAATATCATTTGCTTGATAATTATGTGGGGAATAGTGAAAAAAATTATATCCTAATATATATGAAAGTAATCATGAAAGAAAATAAATATAAAAAAAGTTCTATATAATATTATTTAAAGTATAATCTATCTATAATCTAAAACTACCCAGGGTACCTAGGGACCATTTCACCAACCACCATATAAAAATACTTCCTAATATAGGACACCGAAAAATACACACCAGAACACTTGGTCATCTATCTCATACTCCAAGTATCAATATATTCATTCCATGTCTTATTTCAATATTTTGAACACTATGATTATCCTATTTCAAATCAATTGGAAAACCAATAACATATCGTGAAAGATTTATGACCCAAACTTCATCACCACACTATCATCCATAGAATGAAAGGATGAATGACATGTAATCATTTACAAAGCCTGATAATTCTCCTGTGAACCAGAACCCATTTACTAATATTATAGGTGAATTCAATTACAACAATATGGTTCTCCGAATAACCAAAAAAAATTATAAAACATGTTTATATCATTCCGTCAAATCTAAAAATATTCTACATGTATTTTCCATCAATCGGATGGTTGTTATTTATACTAAAAATAATCTAAGAGAATAATGAATCCTAAAACCCCTATTTCAACATTGGCGTAAAATAAGATTCATAATTTCGAATTATTCTCCATGGGATCCTACTTAGTATTATGGTATCATAGATAAAAAACCATCATTTCTCATCAATCTTGTTATTCTCTCTAGTTGGTATAATGTTGGATACATTAATCATATTTTATATTAAAATCAATATTTCAACTTTCCCTTGTTGTATCTTTAGTATTAAAAAAATTACATTTCAAAATTATTCCATTTCCACACCATAATGCGATATGATTGTTGGAGGTTGGTGGAGAAATTACTATCATCTTTAACCATCAGATTGGTGGAACACCATGAAAAGAACTAATCTATTTCATTAATCATACTATGACACAATTACTGATGACATAGTTTATGATACATCATCATGAACCTCGATTAAACATGCAACCTAGATGTATGAGTTACCCTTATCAACACCAACCACATGTGGGTTGGAAAAAATCATGTTAGTGAACATGGACAATACCGTCCTCATTTATAGTTAAGAGTTGTGGAAACTCCACATATGAAAGATATACCATACTTATAAAGCTTTTTGATATAAAAGATACCTTTTCTGAATCTTATTTAAAAATAAACAGTCTCTAGATAAAAATAATAGAACTACTTGGTCACATCATCCAATATATCATAATGCATTTCGGAAACATAAATTTCTTCACTCACTACAATACAATTGGGAAAATAAAGGTTGTTTCTTAATTTTTATTGTTTTAGGAACTCTATTCTCCATCCCCAGTGTATAGGATAGCTTGAATTCAATATACTTCGGGGTCATAACCCACCTCCATTCTAAAAGGTCGAGGTTTGGATGTTTAGATATATACCTCAAACCACTATAGATCATCTAGATGAAGATTCAATTTCTCTATAGTATGTTTCATTAACACATCAACACATCATTTAATCCATATCCATTACAAATATTAGATTTGGTATTGGGAAATAAAATTCATGAGATATCAACTACTAAGATACATATTCCATGATATAATCTCCTTATATTAGTATGAAACTCAACACCTTAATATAAAAATTGTAGAATACAACATCATCACTTATAGGAACTAAATAAATCATGAATGGTTTTTAGGTAAGCCTCTCATTCATCACCAGATAGGAAATATAAAAATATTCCAAAAATATGATCTTCATCCCCATTTTGGATACCCTTGACTATCGAAGCACCAATCAGGTAATGTCATATAAAAAACATTTGTAATAGGATATGAATCCCTTTGATCATAAAACATATAGAAAAATATTGTGATATTCTAAATAAAGAATAATTATCACATTCTCTATGGCAATAGAAACCCCCACTTCTAATATTATATTCCCTAATATGTGTACATGGTCAACCTAGAAAAGACTCATCAATTGTTTTACACATATCCAATGCTTTTATAATGTTCATAAATTGATATATGTATATTTTACCAGACCATTTTATGTTATGAAATATATAAGGACATAAATAACAAAACCCACCATGATACAATCTTTGTATGTATGGATGACTCTAGAAATTATGTCAATAATAAATTCTCAAGTGGTCATCAAGATGAATAAGATTACCATGTAGCTATATATTACATACATAATTTAAAATTATTTATGTGGTATATTTGAATGTCTCACACTATCATAGTGATAACCTGATATTAGTTAAATACGAGATAATATTTTAGAAAACGCATTTATGATAAATAGATCATCTTTATATAATGGTGGATATAAATTCATAATCATCACAAAATTCAAATATCGATAGTCCACACATAGACACAATGTTTCATCATCCTTATTGGAAATCAATAATGACAAACAACATGGTGAAATATTAATATGGATAAAAATATGGAATTTATTTCCTTAATATGTTTTTTCGACAAGTAAATCTCTTTTGGTTCCATTTGATAAGGTCACATAGATATGGGACCAGTTCATGGAAGGAAATGTATATTGAACTCATACTCCATATTTAATGCTAGTCCGAATAATTCATCTTGAAATATTTCTATGTACTAGCACACCACTAGAGGGTAAAAAACCTGTTACCCTCATCTATTATAAAAAAATAAAAAACTAAGACAAAATAAGACAAATAGTCTACTAGTGGGGACGTACATAACCAGCATGCACATCCCACTATGTATTGTGATCTAAATTGACCACTTCTAATGGAATTATATAAATATATAAATAAAAATATTCTATTTGAATGTAAGAAGGATCTAGATAACCCATTCCAAAAATTATTTCAATCATTTTATTTTAGGTAACAAAATCTCCAATATAAACTAATAACCTGCAATATCAAGATCACAGTCTAAATAGTGTTGGACTCTATTAGATAAGACACTCAATATTGTGTTAATTGTATTCACCCAATACACATACATGATAGACTATCCTAGACCATTCACATGTTGAGTATACATAAATGTGTGTGAATTATATATTTAAAATAGTATTTCTTAATTTATAATCCACCAATATAATTCCTCTCAAAGTAAAAGGTTCTTCATCATGATATACAGAAGTAGTCAGCACCACCATTATCTTCACTAAACATAGAACCAATGTACCAAAAATACTCTATGGAACAATATTTCCATTCTATGGATATCAAATCTAATTCTATCCACCCTGGATACAACCTTTACCATATGGACTAGATAAACTATAACTACTCTCTAGATGATTAGTAGTGAAACTAGTTCCATGACCATCAATTTTTTTGAAAATATCTCTTTATGGGTTATTCTGAAAAATAAATGAAAAACCAATAGATATTGATCATATTACTCCATGATTGAAAACATATATTCTACTATCATAATATTTAGTATATTTAACAACCCAACCACACTGGTGACACAAGATTAAAGATCCTCCATGGTTCCACTCTCCCTAACTACTCTGTCGGTAAGCATCTCAATAGTGCTACCTACCATAATATTATCCACATACAATAGTTACTACCCACCCTAGGACCCAATCCTATATCATATTTCTCTTGGAAATTAAGGCTTTATATTCCATTTTAGAGACTACTCTTATATGGTATATGTGCACATATAACTTTACTTCTATCAATGGTCGTCCTGGAGTCATCATGCCTTAGACAAATTATCACTCTGAATAGATCACATGAATATCAATATCTCAGTGAACTATGTATCATAATTCATAATAGATCAGCTCACATTCACCATGTACATGATACCTCTAGCACTATTACACCATATAGTTTCAAAGATTAGGTTATCAAAGAAACTAATATAGAAATATATCAATTCTATAGCCATGTTCTTGTTGGTATGGATAACTTCTGTCTACAATATTCTCTCATATCCTTGATGAATACAATTTGAATTAGTTACCTTCATATCAGGGGGTGTATAAAAATACTCAAATATGGTGTACATAGCCTTAGGCAATGTATTATCCACATAGCGGAGACCCCCAGAGAGATTTGGTGCATTATACAACTAAAATAATCACATCAACTAAAACATTTTCTATCCATATAGTGGTACACCAATCATCAAATACATCATCATATGAAGGTGACTATCCCCTAGTTGAGTTTCAATACCATGTACATGTAACAATAGAGGTTTTTGATTCTAAACCTCAAGGGAATTATCTCAATTTCCATTCTATTTCTCAATTTCTAGTCATTAAGAAATAATTTATCAAGAACTGTAATTTAACAACGTTGAACACAATACCAACCTAGTTCATAGTATTACCAATATGAAAATAAATAACTATAATAAGATCATAAAATCATAACTCGGTAACTCTCACTAGCCCAATATACCATCTCTAGTTTTATGTAAAAAAGTACAAGAATCCTCATGTATTATGGCATGGTTAAATAATATTACATTAACTTTTAATGTTAGAAAACACTTTATATATTGATTACTATAATTCTACATGACATAGTCTGTCATTTAACATACCCAAATATAAAATATATTTAACATTTATATTCATATAATTTTACAAGACGTTATAGTATTTCTACAATATAATGTTTCAAAAAAATTATAGAGAAAAACACTCTTTATGTTATTCTTTAAACCCCATTTTCCTTTCACCAATTTTTCTTGTAATAGATATGTCACTGTTTAAATATTTTATCCATGTATAATGTGGTTAGATATTGGTCAACCATTTTGTTATGTCCAAATTTTTTTTTGTTAATGTTGATGTTTTCAATAACCAACCCTTGTCAAAATAATATTTCCCTAGAAAAAAATCAAGGAAACCGATAGTAAAAACCAGAAATGGCCTTTAAATAGCAATATACCTAATATGAGTCATGGTACACCTATTTTTTTATCCAACCATAGATTGTAAATAATTAAAAATACATCTTAATAATATAAATTACTTTCTAAAGATTGAAATAGATAAATAATAATAATAAATTTAAAAAACAATAACACCACCACCCATAAAATTTATTTCCCATCATACATGTGTTAGATACTCTAAAAAACATGATCATTAAATATTTTAGAATCATAAAATTATCTATCAAATAATAAAAAATGGTTAAATGTTTAAAAATTCCAAAAATGTTATTTTTTTACCCATTCCAAGGTTCAATTAACATGGAGCCCTTGTAATGTGCACCACATAGCCTCATTTACGCATGCCTATACATTAGAGTCTATCATCATGAAGTGAGGCTCCCATGGAAGTATAATGAGGAGGTTATACCCTTTTGTTAGAGTTAAACAAATTGGAATGTAATTGAATATCAAACAAATATCATATAGATGAGATAAAATATTGCAAAAATTAATCATAACCCATTCATTATAATACTAATTTCACAAAAATAAAGAGGGAATTTATAAAAGTCAGTTAAGGTATATCATGTCCCATGATGGAAAGGGGATAAAACCAAATGATAACAAAAAAACAAAACAGAAGCCCTGTAGTAGATCCCAACACCCATATATATAGACCACGAAATAATATTAAGTATCAATATAACTGAATCATCCATTATATTTAACTACATACCAATAATTCTTCCATAGTACCAAACGTCATCAAATTAATGGATTCAGAAAAAATCACTATGTGATAAACAATGGCCTCTAATGATAAACAAATATAACATATAAATTATAATGCTTTTAAACATATAATTTATTCATTTTTAATAAATATGGTTTAAAAAAATAAAGAAATGAATACAATTTTCTTGTTATATGGAAGGAATCCAGATATACCAAATATGCCTCCAATAATTAATGTATCATAAAACTAAATAAGTTTATTTGACTAAGATGGTTTCATGATGAATCAACATGGAAAACATGATCATAAAACATGGTCAAAAAAACTAAAGGAATTCAATGGGGCTAAACTAAGAATTCCTTTTCATTCAATTCAAAATAAAATCAAATAGTGATGTCTAAAATCACGCTACCACCCCCATTGATCATATAAAAAATATCAACTCGAATCTATAGAATATACTTGAGGGAATCCATCCTATATTATTAAGCCAAATCTATATATCCAATTACAAGAATGTTAACAATGTAATTCATGAAGAATATGTTGATTTAATATACTGAAATCAATATTTAAAAACACTACAACATTATATGGAATAATCCACATAAAATGTGTAGAAATAAATATATGTAGAATCTAATCACTTGATAAGATAAATATATAGCATTAGAAACCATTAAATAAAAATCATTCATAAAATACAATATACAAATGCATTATATAATGTAATCCTAGGCTCGTGTATGGAAAGATATGTTAATACCAATCATAAGGAATCAATGGATGTTCTCCATGACCTTCAATGTCAACAAATATTTCCAAAAAAATAAAAATATTCTAGTATTCCCTTGTACATTTATTAAAAATGAATTGAATATATAAATTCAATAATATAGATCAATAAATATTAACAGAACAAGAACCCATGGACATAATAACCCATGGATTAAAATAGTTTTCCTAGGGATCCTATATTCTTAATCAAATAATGATTTCATTATAGACTATGCTAAAATTTGACAAATGATTACTCAAGGGAATGAAAAAAGGATAACCTACCTATTTATTAAATTAAAAAATGTTAGACAATGTCTAACACACATTCAAAATATATAATTTTTTCTAAAACATCACTATTTTATTGAAACTGTAACACCCCATGATTTCATACTTAGTTATTTTCTTTAAATTCAATACGTTTTGATACACACAACACCGAGTTCGAGCGCACTACGACTTACCAATCAAGCCGTTCAAAAGCGGTTATGAATAGTATTTACTTTTTTTATTTTATATACTTCATATAATTTTAACATTTGTATTATGTGTTTCTCAGACATATTATAAGAATATATTCATTTTTTAAGAAAAAAATGTATTTTTATAAAAAATTTAATTTTACCAGATTGTAATGGAGAACCATTTTTAAATACAATATTTGACCCATTAACATTTTCAATTGGAAAAAATAAAATTCTTCTATAAAATCAGGAAAAGAATTACTTTGGACGAAATTTTGGTATTCTTCTAGTAATATTCAATTTTTATGAATAGTGAGAAATACTATATTTTAATTCAAAATATTTTTTTAAACTAACTTATTTATAAAGTTATAGGATATGATAAATTTTTTTCGATGTTTAATTAGATTATATTTTTACCCTTTACTCCAATTTTGATCATTGCAATTAATTGCACTTTTAAATTATACATAAACAAGTGTCAATCTTTTGATAGTGATTGTTTCTTAAAAATATGCTATTTGTTTTGACAATGGAAATTAATATTAAATTAATTAATACAAATTCTATGTTTTGAATTTGATAAATACACATCAATTTTGAATTCGGAATATCAAATATATCTTGGGATGAATTTTTGGTATTAATCTGAAATGCAACAATTTTTTATGAATAGTGAAACCACTAAGTAGTAGTAAAAATACGACTTTTCCATTTAAATAAAATTTTACCACATCTGAGAATTGAATTTAAAAAATACAAGATACATGGTTTTTATTAGTAAGTAAAATTTGGATCAATATGATGAAAATAATTTTGTGTGAATAGTAACATTTGACTTTTATTTACCGCTGTTAAATGGTAAATCGGGTAATTAAAGGAAAAATATTATAATAATACAAAATCATCATAAAACATGTCCTAACCTTATTGGATGAGTCATGTCCAACCAAGGGCATCCTTGGGTCTATTTTGGGACTCCATGTAGCCACTTATGAATCATAATGACACATTATTTTAATTAACTTAAAGTAAAGGAAAAAATGTCATAAATAAATATCATCTAGTAAATCAATTTTAACATGGGGTTATATAAGTTATAATTTAGAATATATATATAAATTGGAAATATAAAATTATTACATACATTATTGTATTTTTTTTATTTTTAGAAATCAAATAAATTAAATTATTTATGACACAATAATGACGTAGTATTTACCTCATTAATAAATGATTAAATAAATAAGATTATTAATATTAAAACAATATCTAAAACCTATAAAATTCATATTGAACGATTTTATTTCAGAAATTATTCATCTTATCTTTTATTTTAATTTTTTTTGGACATTTAGAAACTGAATATAACTATTAAATAAAATAATATTGTCACAATTTCCTAAAGAGCCCCTCCCCCTAATAAATGAACACCACTTCTAACCCATTCCCCACGACTCTCATGCCCCTTGGATGATCCATACATTACCCAAATAAGGTCTCAAGATCTCTCTAATACTCTTAGAATCATTACCTATTATAGAAATCACTTCTAGAAGTCCTTCTGTTTCAATCCTAAGGAAGTTACCAAATTTAAAGGTAATGGTTTCTCTTAAATTCTTTTGGTTTATTTTGTTTTGTTTTACTTATCCAACCCCCTAAACTGTTCTTGTTACATTATTTTATAACAAATAAAGTATCCTCAATATACTAGGATGTTTTTATGATAATTATTAGAATTATATATACTAACACCTCTATCTAATGGGTGTTGAACATACTATTTTTGTGGTTGCCAAACAAACGCCTCAAGAAACAATGATTTTTCGATTATCTTCTACCACCCCTCATGGTGTCCATTAAGATGAAATTGTATGTATATATAATATATATTATTTTCATGTTTTCTTTGTTCTTATATGTTTTCTATTTATATAATACCTTTATGGTTTCCATTATGGGTAAAACCCGATAATTTCATTTCCGGATGTGCGGACTTCCGCCCCCTAAAAGTGATATGACATGTCAATGAATTGTATGGGACATATAATGTATTTAGTTAATGATAATACATATGATATTATAGTATAATTATAATATAGCTATGTTTCTTTATGTTTTAATTCCATTAAAATACAAAATATAAATAAATGTAGAATTCATGCGTACGTACAGCTTACCGACTCAAAGAACGGTGCATTTTATTTCTTATCTCCAAATGTTATATACTGTTATAAATTTATATACATACTGGATATATAATATATATGATATCTAAATCATGTGTATCATTCTCGAGATAATGGACTTTTGACCACATGCAACAATGTTAATTATAACAAGTTCATTTTTGACTCATGTTCTAAACATCGATAAAATATCCAATATGAACACAAATAACTAACTCATTATTATAGAAAGGTAATAAGAGATATAAAAATAATAATAAACTATAAAATTGTTGTTAATCATGTATAAATTAAATTATGATTATTATTCTGTAAGAATAAGCAACATACTAGATATGTCGGACTTGATGTAAGGGGTTTATTATCTCACATTAAATTTTTTGATATTTCAATTGTTCACCATATATTTATTGCATGTGGTGTATTGTGTAATTCTATTTGATATATATTATCATTATTATCTTTATATTCATGGTATTATGTGATTAATTTGGTGGTTATTAACTTTTTTTCATACGACTCGATTGATTAAGTCGAAGTAAGGGTTTTTCATCACACTTTTTGTTCATATGAAATTCAGGCTATATTGGCCCCGATTTCCATTTATGTGGTGTATGTACGTTCCATTATTTTATTTTTTATGAAATATAAATTAATTTATGGGTATTTCAATCATTATATTATGATCCTTCTCTAATGGTGTGTATGTTTCCAATGTTACGAAATCTGTAAGGGAATTTCAAATTTCCATTTCCACTCATTCAGATTTAAGAATAATTCATTGACTATTTTACTAAAAGATTATGTGAGGAATAACTATTTATTATTTATGTAGTAATTTACACACCCTTTTGTGTGGATAAACTATTTATACACATAATCACTCCATTGATAAATTCTCAAGACATTGATATGAACTTGATAAGAGTAATCTTAACTCAATTTATATTCATTGAGTTAAACATCCAAGTCATTGGTGTTGTTTTTACATGAATATGTGTTAATTACCTATGATTTATTTACACTGAATATCCAATAATAATGAGTGTATTTATATTTTTCACACATAATTATGTCAGTGACTCATCCTTAACCTAAGGGTACATTTTATATAAGGGAATTTATCTCGATTTACATTCCATTGAGACATATTTGTAGTTACGCACAAATTCACATTTATATGTTGTATATAATGTCCATTGACATAGTATATCAGGAAATCCTGTATTCTAATTATACTATAAATTTTTTATTATCTCAATTATTTGTAATCATGTGTATTTCATTTGGTTAGAAACTCTAACTACAATATCATTTATCAATGTTTTAAAGATTTATTCTTCTAAATCATTCTCATAAATGTCCATGTTTTAAAAATGATTTTTAGGATATATTTATATGGACATTAATTATTTCAAATTAAAATTTATTTTAAATTTTTCAAAGCGGTATGGGGCACATTGATTCAAAAATCTATTTTAAATGACTTATTGATAAATAGTGAGACTTTGAAATGTTCTCAAAAAGGGGGATATTTCCCTCATATTGTTTTGAGGATTATATTCATCTAAAAAAATATACTTCATTAATCTTGATTGAGGTTAATATATTATAATAAAAACTACGATATTGTATTAAATGAGTTATGTTTGACTGTGGATGTGCTATTTTTATTTCATTCATGGTTTGAAGTTAATGTATTGACATTTCATATGCTTGTTTTAATATGAATGTTTAGATTATGTTTCACCCATTTCATATGGGGAATGAGTTGGACTTAGTATGTGACGGGTGGTGCCCGTTATTTCTCTTCGATGCATCTGTAGGACTTAAGAGAAAACTGAATGTGGAATTGGTAGAGGCCTTTCCCAATTTTTGATATATGATTTTTGTTGAGGCCTTAATCATTTTTATATGTCTTGGATGAGACATTGACAAAATGTTTCAGGATGTATGACATTATGAATTCCATCATTATGAGATTAGCTATTGATATTTCATGTTGTTAGTTGACTAGTATAACACCCATGACTAAGTTTTATTATGGAATTATTTACTCAGCTCATATTCATTCATTAAAGTGTTCATGTTAATTATTTGTAAAGGCATGTCTTTTCCATTATTCACCATAACTAATGTTTATATTGTCTGTTGTTGTATTGGTTACTCTTACTGAGCATTTGATCTCACCCCTTTCTTATGTTTCATTTTCCTAGGATATGATAAAGTTAGTTATGAGTGACTTGTAGGGATAATCTAGTAATATTAGATGTTTCTAATGGAATAATTTAGTGTTGTATTTATTTTGATGTTCTAATGATGAAATTATGTATGTACATGGATTCCAAGACTACTAAAATTATTGGTTCATTGAGACATGTTTCCTTGTAATCATGCTAATGTATTAAAATAATGTACCTGCTCCTGGATTCTGGGGTCCGGCCGTAGCAGTTGGTATCAGAGAATGTTTAGTAAAAACCATGGAAACTATATTTAGATAAAATGTGATTACAGAACATTACCCTAATATAGACATTGAGGATTAGTATGAAAGAAATTCCTATAATTTTATGTAATGTATAGATTTTGTGTATTTTCAAAGCAACACATCCATTTATGGATACGAGCAGGTAGGGGTGGCTTTGGAACAAATGTAACTGTGAATCAAAACTATGATAAACAGTTTCAGGCATGGCCCGGGGTACCCAAGTACATGACAACGGGCCTTGTTGCACTTTTAGCTATGAAAATCCCGGGGGATATTCTTTGGATAATTCAAATTTTATTTACAAATAATTTTAAGTTATTTTATATAAGATGAGAATTAATAACCATGTTTAATCATAATGTGTTTTAGATTAACAATAGGGTGTTATGATATTCTATAAATGATTTTATGACTCATACTATGCTTTCTAGTATTAGTAAATGGGTGGATCCCAAGTAAGTCATAGTAACACTGATGATGATTCACAATGTGGGTACAATGGTGGAAATGAGAAAAGAAATAGAATGTTGATAGGTGTATAAGATATCATGTTCACATCGAATATGTTTTTCCAAAAATATGATCAACGACATATATATTAAACAACTCCCAGAATAAAAAATGAAGGAAAAGTGGTGAATGATAAGTGCTACAGCAGTGAAGACCATGGAGAAAGGAAAGCTTACTTTCCATCATGTATGAAATGTGGAAGGAGAAACCTAATATTGAGTCTTAATGGAACAAATAAATGCTTTATGGGTAGGAAATAAGAACAAAAACTAATAAATTTCTGAGGAAAATGATAAGTATTATGGAATTAAATAAAAATTGTCCAAATAATCCATTTATAGTCATTTTCTGTAAATGTTGGGGACCTGGCCATTACCCGAGTGAATTCCCTATTCTATAGGATATCATCTTAGTCAAGGAAGATGCTATGTTGAAATAAATGGATTGAGAAATGTTTAAAATGTATTTTTGATCTTTGTTAATGGGATTACTATGGTTGACTTTTCTCTTGTATCTGTAACCCTACAGTTTGTCATGTGAAAATGATATTTGAGGAAGAAATATCTTATCTCTTGTGGATATCATTATAAATAACCATTTGGTTTTATATTATCATTGAGTTTGAGGCAATTGAAAGTTATTAATCTTTGGGATGAAAATGTGAGGTATGAGATAACCTTTGTGATGTAATTATCTTATAGTTACATTAAGGAATATATCTCATGTTTTGAAATATTATAAAATTATATAGTTTTTGAAAAAGGACAACACACAAAACGTGTGACAACCCATCACGTCGGACAAAGCTGTATAAATAGGACCCCAAACCACAGTGCGATTGGGATTTATCGTGTACCACCAGACTACGTGAAGTCCCTGGTTAGTGTGACTAATTATTTTTAGTTAAATGATTTTATTGATCAATAATAAGAAGATTTTGGATCATATGTCTTATCAAATTGATATTCTTACTACAGGAAAATGATTTTGTGATTATGTGATAAATGATATTTTGGATGACGTTCTCTCGGTTGGGAATACTATATGCCTAAGGAAAATAAAATACTATGGGATTTAATTTGAAGAGTAAAGGTGTTTATTTTACTTATATTTTTATTGTGGATTTATAGTGATTTGGGTTATTTATGGAAATTATTAACCTATCATAGAGAATATGTGATTAGGATAATTACTTTTAAGTATGTGAATTTAAGTGTAGTCGATATTATTTAGAGATACAATTTAACATGGAAGACTTTGTAAGAAAATTCTTCCAAGTTTTGGGTTTCAATATTAGTAGGGATTATATTGATATATTTTATGATCAATTATTTATTGAATGGTATTTATTTAACCATGTGTATTATTGGTATAATTTTTGAATTTAAGATTATTATTTCATTCTCTAAAGTATTAACCTTTTGGGATCATCTGATCTTTTACTAACCATTTTGGTTTTGGTTGATCTCTAAAGGAAAGGTAAATATATAGTTCATCCATTGGGGATTCTGTTATTCTCTATAAGTTGATTCAATCTCTTTTAGTGTGACCAAGTAATCTTTAATACTCATCATTTGTGGTGGAAGATTAGTTTTTTGTATGAAATATATGAAGGATGAAACTCTACATTTTAAGTATATTTTTGTTTTCTTATTCTATTAATAAATTAATTATTAAACTTTAGGGAAGGGATCTTAAAACCAAAAATTTGTTATCCTAATGCATTATGCCTTGTTGAACAGATGATATTTTAAATTGTCATATATTAATGGCTTTGAGGACCTCAATTTTACACATGTTTTTGGTTGATGACCTAAATCACTCTCTATAAATATTTAAGTTCTTTCTCCAATTATGTGTCTATAATTTCCACCAATTTTATCTTAACTGAGATCATAATTTGGTGGTGACTTTTTTATCTCCCTTTCCATCTTATTAAGATAAAATTTTATTAACCAAATTTCCAATGTTGGTTTTCCAGAAAGGTATTTTTTTAACCTTTATTTCCAAAGAACAATTTCAAAATGTGAGGACACAACTCATTGAAGGAGGGTGAGAATTTAACAACCCAATATTTCATATTAAGTTATTTTCTTTAAATTCAATAGCTTGTGATACACACAACACTGAGTTTGAGTACACCACGACTTACCCAACTAGCTGTTCAAAAGCATTTATGAACTGTATTAAATATATTTTGAAATTTATATACTATATATAATTTTAACTTATGTATTATTTGTTTCTTATACATATTATAAAAACAAATTCAATTTTTCAGATAAAAAATGTATTTTTTTTAAAAACAATTTTACAAAATTTTAATACCTAATCATTTTTAAATCCAATATTTCACATTTTTACATATTAAATTTGACAACATATAATTCTTTTTTAGAATCGCAACATCAAATCTTACTTTGGATCAAGTTTTGGGATTTTTTTTAATAATATTCACGTTTTATGAATAATGAGAAATACTATATTTTAATTCAAAATTGCCTTTTGATCTAATTTATTTATAGGGCTATATTATATTTTAATTTTTTTGAAGCGTAATTAGATTATATTTTTACACTTTAATCCAATTTTGGTCATTGAAATTAATTTCACTATGCAATTATACATAAACTAGTGTTAATCTTTTGATAGTTATTACTTTTTAAAAACACGATATTTATTTTGACAAAGAGAATTAATTTTTAATTAATTAATACAATTTTTATTTTTTGAATTCGGTAAAATAGACATCATTTTTGAATTCGTAATATAAAATATATCTCAGGCTTAATTTTTGGGTTTTTTCTGAAAAAATTCAGATTTTGATTAATAGTGAAACCACTAAGTAGTAGTTAAAAATCCGTCATTTTCATTTAAATGGATTTTTTCCACTACTGTGAATTGAATTTTGAAAATTGATGATACATGGTTTTCATTATAAAGTAATATGTTGTTCAATATGATGAAAATAACATTTAATGAATCGTCACTTTTGACTTTTATTTACCACGATTTAAGGTGAAAAGGGTAATTCAAGGTAAAAAAAATAGTATAATAGTAAAAAATTACCATAACACTTGTTGTAACCTTATTTAATGAATCATGAACGACCATGGGAATCCATGGGTCGATTTTTGGACCCCATGGAGCCACATATTAATAAAAATGACACTTTATTTTAATTAACATAATGTAAAGGAAAAAATGACAAAAACCCATATCTTTTAGTAAATAAATTTTTATAGGGGGTTAAATAAGTCATAATTTCGATTATAAATATTAATTAGAAATATAAAAATATTTCCTAAATTATGGTATTTTTTTAATTTTTAGACATCAAATTAAATAAATTATTTATTAAATAATAATATGTTGTATTTACCTCATTAATAAATGATTTATATAAATAATATTATTAATATTAATACAACATCCAAAACCTGTCCAATTCATATTGAATGATTTTATTTCTACCATGAATCATCTTATCTTTGAATTTAATTTTTATTTTACCTTTATAAACCGAATATCACTATATAATAATATAATAATTTCCTACTTTCCTAAAGAGCCCCTCCCCCCCTTATAAAAGGACACCACTTCTATCCCATTCCACACACCACTAAAGCCCCATGGATCATCCAAACCCTAGCCATATAAGCTCTAATGTTTCCTATATTACACTTAGAATCCTTAAATTGGGGATAAGTCACTTCAAGAAGACCTTTTGGTTCAAACTAGAGGATGTTACCCAAATTAATGGTATGAGTTTGTCTTCAATTATTCTATACTATTTCATATAATTTTACTTCTCCAACCCCCTAAACTCTTTTTATTCATTAATTTTATAACAACACTAGTATAATAAATATAATAGGATGTTTTTATGAGAATTATTAGAACTACACTTACACACACCTCCATCTAATTTGTGAAGAACATAGAGTTTCTGCGGTTCGAAAACTAACGCATCACGAACCGATGATTATTCCATTATCTCCTACCACCTCTCATGGCAGCCATTAAAATGAAAATATATTTATATTTGATATATATTATTTCAATTTATTCTTTTTTGATTCTGTATTTTTCATTTATATCATACCATTATGGTTTCCATTATGGGTAAAACGCGATAACTTCATTTGAGAAGTGCAGTGTACCGCCCCCACAAAGTGATATGACTCGTTAATGGCTTGTGTAGGACTTGTAAAGTATGAAGTTAATTATATTATATTATATATTATACTTGAATTATAATATACCTCTGTATCATTATGTTTTAATTTCATTAAAATACCAAATAGAAATGAAAGTATAGCGTTCATGCATGCGTATGGCTTACTGTCTCCATGAACAATGCATTTCATTTCTTATATCCAAATGTTATGTACTATTATAAATACATATACAAACTATATATATAATATTTATATGATATCTCAATCATGTATTTAATTATGGAGATAATGGACTTTTACCACATGGAAAAGATGTAATTATAACAAGTTCATTTTTTAATCAAGTTTTGATCATCGATAAAATATCCAATATTAACTAAAATAATTAACTAATTGTTCTATAAAGGTAATAAGTGATATAAATGGAATAACAAAAGTTAAATGTTTTTTAATCAAGTAGAAATTTACTTATGTTTATTATTCAAGAAGAACAAGGAACATACAAGACATGTCATAATTGAGGTAAGGGGTTTCTTATCTCACTTATAATTCTGTGAGATTTCCATTGTTCACCACTTATTTACTGCATATGGTGTACTAAGTATTAACATATGATATATATTATCATCAATTTCTATATATTAATGGTATTATATGATTTATTAGGAGTTTATTAACTTTTTTTCATATGACTGGATTGATTACAACGAAGTATGGTTTTTTCATCTCTCTGTTTATTCATGTGAGATTCATGATATATTGGCCACAATTTCATTTTGTGTGGCATATGTACTGCCTCTTATTGTATTCAATGTGTAATATATGTTAATTTATGTGTATTTTCATAATCATTGTATGATACTTCTTTAATGGGGTGTTTGTTTCATAAGTTACCAAATTGTTAAATGAATTTAAAATTTCAATTTCCACTCATTCGGATTTAGGAATTCTTCATCGACTTTCTTAATACAAGATTATGGGAAAAATCACTATTTTTTATTTATGTAGTAACATACTCTCCCCTTTTTGTGGATATACTCTTGATAAACATAGTAACTGTAACATCCCAAGTAAGTAATGAATAATATATATTTTTATCTATGTCTATTAATTAATTAGATAGTGTTTTAGAGGATTAAAACGAGAATAAATCGAATCTTAAGCATGGAATACACTAATATTTTTAAAAGATTGTTTTACTGCCTTTTGATGGAAAACCATTTTTAAATCAAACTTTTGAAAATTTTATAAAATATATTTGTCAAAATAAACTTATTCTTTATGATTGGGACATTGAAATTTACTTTTGGTAAATTTTTGGTATTTTTTCGATAAAGTCCATTTTTTTAATAAATAGTTAAAATGTTGTATTTTAATTCAAAAACACTTTTTAATCTAATTTATTTATATGATTATATTATATTTTGAATTGGGTTTTATATTAAATCAGAATATATTTTTACCATTTAATAGAATAGTGGTCATAGGAATTAATTTCACATTGAAATTAGACTTAAACTAGTGTCAATATTTTGATACTTATTATTTCATAAAAACACGCTATTTGCTCTGATAGCGGAAATTAATTATTAAATTAATTAATGTATCTTATATGTTTTGAATTTTTTAAAATAGACATTATTTTTGAATTCGGAATATCAAATATATCTTAGGGTTATGTTTTGGTATTTTTCTGAAGAACATAAATTTTTGATGAATAGTGAAACCACTAAGTGGTACTTAAAAACTGATTTTTCGTTTAAATGAAATTTTACCACCTTTGTGTTTTGAATTTCAAAAATCCGACATACATGGTGGTCATTATAAAGTAAAATCTGGTTCAATGGGATAAAAATAATTTATTGGTGAATAGTACCTTTTAAGTTTATTAATCACGATTAGAGGTAATTTGTGTAATTTAAGGTAAAAACAATGTTTTAATAATATGAAATGACCTAGACACATGCCCTACCATTATTAGATGTGTCATGTCCGACCAAGACATTCCATGGGACAACTTGGGGACCCCATGGAGCCACTTTGGATGGAAAATGACATTAATATCTTTTTATTTAATGTTAAAGTAAAAATGTCACAAACATGAGTTATTTTACTAAAACATATTTTACATGGGGTTATTCAAGTCAGATTTTTGACTATAAATAGTCATTGGAAATATAATAAGCTTTAATACATCATTATAGAGTTTTTATAATTTATAGACACTAAATAAATTAAATTATTTATGACACCATGATGATGCAACGATTACCTCATTATTTAATTATTTAAATAAAATGAAAATATAATGTAATATCTAAGACCTAAATTTGTCAAAAACCTATTGGATGGTTGGATTTAAAACCCTTATCACCTTATCTTAGAAATACATTAATGTGGAACCTTTAAAATTCTAAACTCATTTGAAAATTAAGTAACATTTTGTAACATTCCAAGAGTGCCCCTCCTCTCCTCTTATTAAAATCCCCCACCTCTACCTATTTACTCACACCTCTAAAGCCTTTGGCTCGGACAAACCCTATCTATTTTGTCTCTCCACATCCCTCTCTAACTCTTTGAAGCCTCACTTTGGGCATAAGTCTTCTCAAGGATGCCTTTGAGCTCAAATCAAAAAGAGTTGCCCGATTTAAAGGTAGTGTCTTCTCTTGTGTTCTTATGTTTTATTTTTCTTGTCCAAACCCCTAAACTATTTTTATTCATTTATTTTGTAACAAATACAGTATTTTGAATATACTAGGATGTTTTTATAAGAATAATTCGAGCTACACTTACACACAACTAAATCTAATGGTTAAAGAACATAATGTTTCCGTGGATGGTGAATTTCTACCTCACGAAACGATGATTGTTCAATATTCTTTTAACACCTTCAAAAGTGGAAATTAATATGACACTATATTTATATACGATATATAATATGTTAATGTTTTACTTAACCTCCTGTATGTTTCTTTTATGGAATACCTTTATTGTTTCCATTATGCATAAACGTGATATCTTCATTTTAGGATGTGCGGTCTACTGCCCCCTCAAAGTGATTTGATTCGTTAATTCCATATGTGGGACGTATAAAGGATGTAATTAATGATTTTATATATGATATTATACTGTAATTATAATATACCTTTATATCATTATGATTCCATTCCATAAAATATGAAATTTAAATGAAAGTAGCATTCATGCGTACGTACATCTTATCGTCTCCATGAAGGGTGCATTTCATTTCTTACCTCTAAATAATTATGTAATATTATAAGTTCATGTATATACTGGATATATATGATATATATGATATATAAATCATGAGTATAACTCTGGATATAATGGATACATGATGAACTCGTAATTATGAAGATTTTATTTTTGACTCAAGTACAAGTTATCATTAAAACGACCGTTATTAACTTAAATAATTACATAGTGTTCATGACATGGTAATAAGTGATATAAAAGGAATAATTAACTTGAAAAATTTTCTTAAGAAAGTAGAAATTAACTGATGTTTATTATTCAGGAGGTTAAAGAACGATCGAGTCAAGTCGGACCCGAGATATGGGACTTTGTCTCAATCTCCTTTCATTGAGGCATATTTTGTTTTATACACAACCTTTTTTATACGGTGCATAAACCCATTTTACTTTTACGTTTATTCAGAAGGAATATTTTTTTATACGAAGCATTTTACTAAATGATAGAGGGAATGTTTTTGTCGTATGTATGCGGCGACAACCACTTTTCCGCCGCCATGACCATTATTTGAGTTTCGGCTTCCTCTATAAGCCATACCTTTTTTTAAATAAAAAATAAATACCATGTTTTAATTTTCTTTTATTTGGGTATTGAAAATGGTTTTCATAATGTTTTTACATCAATGTGTTGTATTGATATCTTGTGATTGAAAGGTGGAAATGTTATGTTTCCTTTATCCATGTTTTATGTGATATGATTATGTTATGGTCCTTGGGCATTATTATGAAGACGGGTGGTTCCATGATAAAATAAGGGCGGGTGAGCCCGATATAGCTCTCCAATTCATTGGGTAATGCATAGGGGTTAAATGTTGAGGTTTCCCCGAAGAGATTTAGGGAATATACTGTGATGGGTATTCCAAACATAACCAAGAGGGTTACTCCCTATGTAAGAATGTTATAAATGCCTCAAGTTATCTTTATGTATTATGATTTCTTAGATTTATTCATGATTTTATGAGGTATGTTAAAGTGATTATGTTTTATGAGAAGAGTATGATTTCATTTATTCTTATTTATACATGTACTCATGTTTCCTTTCCATATTTTTATATCCCTTACAGAGCTTTTTATGCTCATCCCATGTTTTTGAAATTTTTTTCACAGGTCAAGGGTAGGGTACATGATATGATGCTAGCGTCAAGGAAGTGTGAAGAAAGAATCCATGTTTTATTTTAAATATGTTTCCGTTGATGGGAAAAAAATGAATACTATCTTTTATTGTAACCACTTTGTTTTAATGTGGGATGTAATGAAAGTTTTATGATCTAATTACTTAAAACACTAAACCTAAAAAGATCCTCAAGGTGTATTCTTGAAATATCTCAAGATTAAGTAATGTTTAAGGCTTGGGACTTATTATTGTTATCAGAGGTCGGTTTAGATAACATTAGGAGTTATAATTCTATTAAATTATTATCCAAAAATATTTTTTTTATGGTGAAATTGAAATGATATAGAATTTGAAGATTACCATGTTGCCTCATCTAAGACATGTTTGTTCATAATGGTTTTCCACATAGGAAACATGGAAGCAGTGCTAAGAAGGCATACAAAAGGAAATTACCTTCCGAATCAGAATCCTGAGATGGTCGTAATTGGAACTGAAAGGTTTGTTGCAATAATGGAACAGTTGACTCAAGCGATAAATGTCGGTGGTATCCATGTACGAGATCATCCAGATCAAATGCAGAGGAACATGTTAGTGTTGGAACATTTCATGAGGAAACATCCCCCATCATTCAGAGGATCATCTGACCCTATGCTAGCATAAGGGTGGATTAAAGCATTGGAGAAGATATTTTATGTCATGGGGAGTTCAGAAAATCAAAAGGTTAGTCTTGCTATTTACCGTTTGGAGGGTGATGCAGATCAGTGGTGGTCTATGGTAAAAAATATCAGGGACGCTGATGAGATTGATACTCTCGACTGGGATGAATTCGAAGGTATGTTTCTTGAGAAGTATTTTCCTAAGGCTGTTCGACTTAGGATGGAAAATAAATTCTTGGAATTGAGGCAAGAGGAAGACTCAGTGGCTGCCTATGAAGAGAGGTTCACTCGATTGGCAAGGTATGCTCAAATTTTTTCCCGACACCTTGACAGTAAAATCAATCATTTTTACTCAGGATTAAAGCCAAAGTATCGAAGGGCATTAGCTTCTCGTGAGTTCAAAAGTTATGAAAAGCTTGTTGGATGTGTTGAGAAGGTGTAAATGGAGTTTTTTGATGATCAAGTGTTCTATAACAACCAATAGAAGAAGAGACGGAGATGGCATGAGAAAGGAAAGAATTCTTCAAAAAAGTCTGATGGTAAGAAAAATAAGTTTCCAGTTCGTGATAAATGTGGTAAAAGGAATGCTGGGGAATGTCATCTGAATTCTGGAAAGTGCTACCAATGTGGTATGATTTGACATAAGGCTCGTGATTGCACTAAAAAAGATCAAGGTGATGGTAGGACCAAATTTGATTTACAGTTAGTGAAATTTTTTAAGTGCAATGATATGGTTCACTATGAAAATGAGTGTCTGACAAAGAGCTCGAGTGATGGGAAGCAGTTAGAATACAGGTAGAAAGTGGTTGTGAAATCCTTTGCAACTACTTCAACATATGTCGGGCCATCAAATGAATTTGTATCAGGTACTTTGTTTGTTTTTTCAGATTATGCCAGTGTGTTGTTTGATTCAGGGTCTACACATTCTTTCATCTCTAAAAACTTTTCTCGTAAAATGGAAATACCATCTCAAGAAATGACTCCTACACTTGTGGTAAAAACACCTGGTGGAAATGTTGAGGCAAAAAGAGTTTATAAGAATCTTTCTATCCTTATCTGTGGAAAAAACCTACATTAAAACCTTATTGTTTTACCTCTAGTAGAGTTTGATGTTATCCTGTGTATGGATTGGATATCTTTTTACCATGCTATGATTGATTGTAGAGCTAAGGAAGTTTCTTTTCAGAAAGAATTTCATTTTTTGTACAAGAATGAACCCTTACTGTTGATAACATATTAAGAGGCCGAGAATCTTGTAATAGATGGAAATGAATGTTACCTTGTACATATTGTTGAAAACAAGGGAACTGTTCAGATTAATGATGAGCTAGTGGTAAATGAGTATCCTGATGATTTTCCTGATAGGTTGCCTAGAATAATATCGGATCAGGAAGTTGAATTTACTATTGACATAGATCTTGATGCTAAGCCAATTACAAAACCCCCTTATCGAATGGATGAAATTGAACTTCTAGAGTTGAAGGAGCAATTGCAAGATTTATTAGAGAGAGGTTTCATTCGAACTAGCACATCCTCATGGGGTGCTCCTGTTGTATTTGTTAAAAAGAAAGATGGTTCAATGAGACTTTTCATTGTTTATAGAGCCTTGAATAACATCACTATTAAGAACAAATATTCTTTGCCTCGTATCGATGATTTGTTTGATCAGCTCCACGGAGCTCAGTATTTTTCAAATATTGACCTGTGATCGGGGTACCATCATCTGAAGGTAAAGGAAGAAGATGTTCTGAAGACTGTGTTTCATACATAATATGGCCATTATGAATTTGTAGTAATTCGTTTTGGGTTATCCAATGCACCTGCTGTATTCATGGACATAATGGATAGAATTTTCCATGAGTTATTGGATAAATTCGTAGTGGTTTTCATTGATGATAATTTGTTGTTTTCTCAAATTAAAGAGGAGCATGAAAGAAATTTAAGGGTTATTTTTCAAACCATAAAAGAAAAGAAATTGTATGGGAAATTCAGAAAGTGTGAGTTTTGGTTGCAACAAATTTCATTCCATTGTCACATTGTTTCTAAAGATGGGATAAATGTTTCTCCTGTAAAAACAAATGTTATGGAAGAATGGTCAAGACCCTCAAATGTAACTGAGATTCGTAGCTTTCATGGTTTGGTAGGTTATTACCGAAGTTTTGTTAGAAATTTTTCACGGTTATCTAGTCCAATGACTAAGCTAACTCAAAAGTGTGTTAGGTTTATCTGGAATAATGAATGTGATGATTGTTTTCATGAATTGAAAAGAATATTGGTGAATGAACCAGTTTTGGCACTACCTTATAGGAATGATGAGTTTGTTATCTATAGTGATACTTCATTGAAAGGACATTGTTTCTTCCTAATGCAGAATGATTAGGTAATTTCTTATGCTTTACGACAATTGAAAATTCATGAGGTAAATTACCCTACACATGATTTGGAATTAGCAGCTGTTGTTTTCACATTAAAAATTTGGAGGCATCATTTGTATGGAGTAATGTTTGAAATATATACCGATCACAAAAGTTTAAAATATATATTCACTCAGAAAGAATTGAACATGAGATAGAGGGGTTAGCTATAATTAATCAAGGATTATGATTGTAAAATTCATTAACATCCGGGAAAAGAAAATAAAGTGGCTGATTCTTTGAGTCGAGAAAGTAATGCTTCATTAGAAATGTTGCGTTTGGAATGTGATCCTTTGGTTAAGGATTTGATAAACATTGGCATACAATTTGTTGGTGCATGATTTCCTTCTATTTTGTTTCAGGAATCAGTGTATTTTCTCTATCATACAGAATTAAGCAACCACATAAGCAAGACAGTGAGTTGCAGAAAAAGGTAGAGCTAGTTCAGAATGTAGAGTTGCCTGAATTCAATATTGAAAATGATTTTGTTTTGAGCTTTAGGAAGATATTGTGTGTGTCGTGTGATTCACAGTTGAAGAGAGATTTTTTATGTGAATCTCATAGTTCTCCATTTTTAGTCCACCCTGGCAGTACTAAGATGTATATTGATCCTCAAGAGTATTACTGGTGGGACAGAATGAAATGGTATATTTCTGATTTTATTGTGAAGTGTTTGACTTGTCAACCGGTTAAAGAAGAGCAGTAGTTAATTAGAGGGATGCTTCAGCCTTTACCAGTGCCAGAGTGTAAATTAGAGATTATATCCATGGACTTCGTTGTGGGATTGTGGAAGACACCTCGAGGTAATAATGCAATCTGGGTTATTGTTGATCGCTTGAATAAATCTACTCATTTCCTTTCCATATGAGATAGTTTTTCCCTAGATCAACTTTCCCATTTGTATCGTAAAGAGATAGTCAGGTTACATGTAGTTCCTCTCTCCATTGTATCTGACCGTGATCCCAGGTTCACTTTTAACTTTTGGAAAGGCCTTCAGAAGTCGTTGGGTACTGAATTAAATTTCAGTCCAACATTTTATCCTCAATCAGATGGGCAGTCAGAAATGATTCAAACTTTGGAGGATATGCTATATGCTTGCTCTATGGATTATCAAGGATGTTGGGACAGACATCTTTATTTGCTTGATTTTTCATATAATAACAATTTTCATTCCAGTATACAGATGTCACCATTTGAGGCATTATATGGGAAGCAGTGTCAAACTCCATCTTTCTAGGATGAAGTGGGTGAAAGGAAGTTTATGGGACCAGAATTGGTAGAAGAGATGGGAGAAAAAGTTAATTTGATTCAGAAACACATGCGAACAGCTCAGAGCAGGCAGATGAGTTATGCGGATAACTGGAGGAAGGATCTATATTTTGAGTTAGGTGATGATGTTTTTCTCAAAGTCCACCTATGGAAAAGTGTGAAGCGATTAGGTAAGAAATGAAAGCTGAGTCCAAGGTTCATTAGACCATATGAAATTCTGGAGAGAGTTGGATCAATTGCTTACCGAGTGTCTTTTCCTCCAATTTTATCTCAGGTACACAATGTTTTTCATGTTTCAATGTTAAGAAAGTATATGCTAGATCCATCTCATGTTTTGTGTCCAGAGGTAGTTCAGCCGCAAGAGAACCTATCTTATGAGGAACAACCGGTCCAGATTTTTGACCACAGGGAGAATGTGTTAAGGAATAAGGTGATTCATCAGGTAATGGTTTAGTGGAAAAACCACATTATTGAAGAGGCAACATGGGAATCTGAAAATTCAATGAGGGCTAAATAACCCCACTTATTGGATAAGTAAATAAATTGCAGGGACGCAATATTCAAAAGGGGGAAGGATGTAACATCCTAAGTAATTAATGAATAATAGATTTTTTTATCTATGTCTATTAATGAATTATATAGTGTTTTGCAGGCTTCAAATGATAATAAATCCAATCTTAAGCCTGGAATACACTAACATTTTTAAAAGATTTTTTTACTGCCTTTTGATGGAAAACCATTTTTATATCAATATTTTGAAAATTTTATAAGCTCTATTTTTCAAAATAAACATTTTCCTTATGGTTGGGACATTGAAATTTACTTTGGGTAAATTTTTGGTATTTTTCCAATAAAGTTCATTTCTTTTAATGAATACTAAAAAATAATGTATATTAATTAAAAACCTCTTTTTAATATAATTTATTTATATGATTATATTATCTTTTGAATTGGTTTTTAAGTGCAATTAGAATATATTTTTACTATTTAATCAAATAGTGGTCGTTTCAATTAATTTCACATTGAAATTGGACATAAATTAGTGTCAATCTTTTGATACTTATTGTTTCATAAAAACACGTTATTTGCTCTGTTAGCGGGAATAAATTATTAAATTAATTAATTTATCTTACATGTTTTGAATTTTTTAAAATAGAAATCATTTTTTAATTTGGAATATCAAATATAGCTTAGGGTGATGTTTTGGTATTTTTCTGAAAAACATCAATTTTTGATTAATAGTGAAACCACTAAGTGGTACATAAAAACTGATTTTTCGTTCAAATCAAATTTTAACACCTCTGTGTTTTGAATTTAAAAAATCTGACAAACATGGTTGTCATTAAGAAGTAAAATTTGGTTCAATGGTATTAAAATAATTTTTTGGAGAATAGTAACTTTTAAGTTTATTAATCATGATTAGAGGTAATCAGTGTAATTTATGGAAAAAATAATTTATTACTAATATGAAATGACCTAGATTCATGTCCGACCCTTATTGGATGTGTAATGTCCAACCAATAAAATCCATGGGTCAACTTGGGGACCCCATGGAGCCACTTTGGACGTAAAATGAAATTAATATATTTTTATTTAATGTTAAAGTAAAAATGTCACAAACATGAGTTATTTTACTAAAATAATTTTTACATGGGGTTATAGAAGTCAGTTTTTTGACTATAAATAGTAATTTGAAATATAATAAGATTTACTACATCATGATATTTATTTTTATAATTATTAGACAATAAATAAATTAAATTATTTATGACACCATGATGATGCAGTGATTACCTCATTATTTAACGATTTAAATAAAATGAAAATATAATGTAAAATCTAAGACCAACACTTTTTAGAAACCTATTGGATGGGTGGATTTCGATCCCTTATCACCTTATCCTCGAAATACATCAATGTGGGACCTTTAAAATCCGAAACTCATTTGAAAAGAAAGTAAAATTTTGTAACCTTCCAAGAGTGCCCCTCCTCTCCTCTTATAAAAGGCCCCCACCTCTACCTCTATACCCACACCCCTCAATACTTTGGATCAGCTAAACCCTATCCATTTTGTCTCTCCACATTCCTCTCTTATTCCTTGAAGCCTCACATTGGGATGAAGTTTTCCCAAGGAAGCCATTGAGCTCAAATCAAAAAGAGTAACCCGATTTAAAGGTAGTGCCTTCTCTTGTGTTCTTATGTTTTATTTTTCTTCTCCAACCCCCTAAACACTTTTAATTAATTTCTTTTGTAACAAATCCAGTATCTTCAATATACTAGGTTGTTTTTATAAGAATCATTTGAGCTAAACTTACACACACCTACATCTAATGGTTAACGAACATACTATTTCCGTGGATGGAGAATTTCTTCCTCATGAAACAATGATTGTTCAATATTATTTTAAAACATTAAAAGGTGGACATTAAGATGAAACTATATTTATATATTATATATAATATGTTTATATTTTACTTAGTCTTCTGTATTTTTCATTTATGGAATACCTTTATGGTTTCCATTATGGGTAGACGCGATATCTTCATTTTAGGAAGTGCGGACTACCGCCCCCTCAAGGTGATTTGATTCGTTAATGCCATATGTGGGATGTATAAAAGATGTAATTAATGATTTTACATATGATATTATACTTTAATTATAATATAACTTTATATAATTATGATTCAATTCCATAAAATACGAAATAGAAATGAAAGTAGCATTCATGCGTACGTACAGCTTACCATCTCCATGAACGATGCATTTCATTCCTTACCTCTAAATGATTATGTAATCATATATGTGCTTGTATATACTAGATATATATGATATATATGATATCTACACCACGATTATTAATCTACATATAATGGATAGATGAAAAACCTGTAATTATAAAGAGTTTATTTTTGACTCATGTACCATTGATCGTTAAAATGAACTTTATTAACATAAATAATTACATAGTGTTCATGACATGGTAATAAGTGATATAAAAGGAATAATGAACATGAAAAAGGTTCTTAAGAAAGTAGAAAATTTACTCAAGCTTATTATTCAGAAGGATAAAGAACGATCGAGTCAAGTCGGACCCAATGTATGAGACTTCATCTCAATCTCCTTTCATTGAGGCATATTTTGTTTTATACAAAACCTTCTTTTATACGGTGTATAAACCCCTATGAATTTTACGTTTATTCAAAAGGAATATTTTTTTATACAAAGCGTTTTACTAAATGAAAAAGGGAATGTTTTTGTCGTACGTATGCGGCGACAATGACTTTTCTGCCACCGTGACCACTTTTTGAGTTTTGGTTTCCTCTACAAGACATACATTTTTTTAAACGAAAAATAAATACAATGGTTTACTTTACTTTTATATTGGTATTGAAAATGGTTTTCATAATGTTTTTACATCAATGTGTTGTATTGATATCTTGTCATTGAATGGTGGAAATGTTATGTTTCTTTTATGCATGTTTTATATGATACGATTATGTTATGGTTCTTGGGCATTATTATGAAGTCTGGTGGTTCCGTGATAAACTAAAGGTGGGTGAGCCCAATATATCTCTCCAATTCATTGGGTATTGTGAAGGGGTTAAACGTTGAGGTTTCTCCGAAGAGATTTAGGGAATATATTGTGATGGGTATTCCAAACGTAACCAAGAGGGTTACTCCCTACGTTAGAATGTTATGAATGCATCAAGCTACCTTTATGTCTTATGATTTCTATGATTTATTCATGATTTTATGAGTTATGTTAAAGTTCTTTTGTTTTATGAGTAGAGTATGATTTCATTGATTCTTTTGTATACATGTACTCATGTTTCCTTTCCATATTTTTATTTCCCTTACTGATCATTTTTTGCTCATCCAAAGTTTTTGAAATGTTTTTCACTGGTCAAGGGAAGGGTACATGATATGATTATAGTGTTAAAGATGTGTCAAGAAAGAATCCATGTTTTATTTTAAATATTTTTCCTTTGATGGGAAAAAATGAATACTCTCATTTATTGTAACCACTTGGTTTAAATATGGGATGTAATGGAAGTTTTATAATCTAATTCATTTAAACTCTAAACCTGAAAAGATCCTCAAGGTGTATTCTTGAAATATCTCAAGATTAAGTAATGTTTAAGGCTGGGGCCTTCTAATCACTTCATTTATAATTTCTCAATACATTGATATGAACTTGATAAGAGTAATCTTAACTCAATTTTCATTCATTGAGTTAAACATCCAAGTCATTGGTGTTGTTTTTACAAGAATATTTGTGAATGTACTCTTATTGATTTAAACTTAATATTCAATCATATTTAGTTTGTTTATATTTTTCACACATAATTATTTCATTGTTTTATCCTTCATATAAGGATACAGTTTTTATAAGGGATGTTATCTCGATTTACATTCCATTGAGACTTATTTTTTGTTATGCTCCAATTCACTTTTATATGATGTATAAAATGTCCATTGACATAGTATATCATGAAATTCTTTTTTCCTCATGATATAACAATGTTTTTATTACCACAATTATTTTTACTCAAGCATCTCTCATTTGGTTTGAATCTCTAACAAAAATATGATTTTTAATTTTTTTAAAGATGTATTCTTCTAAATATTTTTCAAGAATGTCCATGTTTTAAAAATGGTTTTAAGGATTTATTTATATGGACATTACAATTTTCAAATTAAAATCCCTTTTAAAACTTTCAATGTGTCATGGGACACTTTGATTCAATAATATATTTTAAACGGCTTCTTGATAAATAGTGAGACATTTAAATGTTTTCAAGAAAAAGGTAGATATTTGTCCAATATTGTTTTGATGATTATTAACATCTATGTCAATATAATTCATTATCCTCGATTTAGGTTAATCTATTATAATACAATCTTCCATATTGTATTTAATGAGTTATTATTTAGTGTGTATGTTCTCTTTTTATGCCATTCATTGTTTGTGGTTAATGTATTGACATTTATTATGCTATTTTTTTTTCAAATGTTTTGATTTTGTTACACCAATTTCATATGAGAAATGAATTGGACATAGTAAGTGACAGGTAGAGCCTTCTATAGCTCCTAGATGCATAGGTAGGACACATGAGACAACTAGATGTGGAATTGGCTGAGGCCTTTCCCAATTTTTGATATATGGTTTTGGCCGATCTGTTAATCATTTTTAGATGTTTTGGTCGAGGCCTTGAAAAATTGATTCATAATGTCCGACATTATACATTCCATCATTATGAGAATTCCTATTGATATTTCATGTGGTTATTAAACTAGTAGAATACCCATGACTCTGTTTTATTATGTAATTATTAACTCAACTCATATTTCTTCCATAATATTTTAATTTTAATTATTTGTAAAGTTATGTGTTCTCAATTATTCACCATGCCTAATGATTATGTTATCTTCATCTATATTGCTTACTCATACTAAGAATTTGATCTCACCACTTTCTAATGTTCCATTTTCAATGTATATGAAAAATATAGTTATGAGTGACATGCATGCATAATCTAGGAAGCTAGAATGTTTTTAATACAATAATATAGTGTTGTTTTTCTTTTAAAGTTGTAAATCTGAACATATATATGTATCTTATTTACATGGCTACTAAACTAATCAGTCCTTTGGAATTTATTCCTTGTAATCATTATAATTTATTAAGATAATGCATCGGCTCCTAGATTCGGGAGTCGGGGCATTACAGTTGGTATCATAGGAGGTTTAGTAAAAACCATAGAAGCTATATTTAGATAAAATCTAATTATAGCACATTACCCTAAGATGAACTTTAAAGATAAGTATAGAATAACTTACAAGAATTTTGGTATTGTGGAATTTTTTTTTATTTTCCAAGAAATACATCCATGTCTGGATACGAGAAGGTAGAAGCATCTCCGACACATATGTACCTAGTAGTGAAAACGCCGAAAATGTGTTTTGGGCTTGACCCGGGGTATCTTGGTACCTGATAGTGGGCCTTGCTGAACTCTAATTTATGACACTCCTGGGGGATATGCTTAGGATAATTCGCATTTTCTTTACAAACCGATTTTAAGGATTTTAATATAAGATGAGAATAAATAAACTTGGTTAATTATAAGGTTTTTTAGATAAAAAACATGGTGTCATAAAATTCGCTAAATGATTTTATGACTCGCACTATTATTCTTTGTATTAGTCAATGGATGGATTGCAAGGAAGTCATAGTAACATTCTAGATGAAGTAAAAGGTGGGAATAGTGGTCGAAACGATCCATGAAATGGAATTTTGATAGGTGTAAAATATATCATTATCATGCCGAATCAATTTTCCAAAAATATGATAAAAAACATATATATTAACCAACTCTTGAACTCAAAAAATAATAGAAAAGTGGTGAATGATAAGAGCTCTAGTTGTGAGGACCATGAAGAAATGAATTCCCATTTTCATGATATCGAAAATGTGAAAGGATAAACCAAGAATGGTGTCTTAATCGAACAATTAAATTAATTATGTGTAGGAAAGAAGGACATAAAGTAACGAATTGTAGAGAAAAAATGAAGAGTATTATGGATGCAAGTAAAAATGGTCCCAAGAATCCATTTACAGTCAATTTTTGTAAATATAGAGGATCTGGCCATTAACCAAGCGAATTCCCTATTCTATATGATGTATTCTTCGTCAAGGAAGATGTTATGTGGAAATAAACGGATGTAGAAATGTTTATAAAGTATTAGTGGTCTTTGTTGATGGGATTACTATGGAAGAATTCTCCCTTGTATTTGTAACCCTATTGTTTGTCATGTGAAAATGATATTTTAGAAAGAATTATCTTTTCTCTAGTGGATATAGTTATAAATAACCATTTGGTTTTATATGATCATTGAGATTGATGAAATTACACGTTATTATACATTGGGATGAAAATGCGAGATAAGAGCTAACATTTGTGATGAAATTATGTTATAGTTACTTTGAGGAATCATTCTCATTTTTTGGAATATTATAAAATTATATAGTTTTTAAAAAAGGACAACTCGCAGACCGTGTGACAACCTGCCGCATCGGACAGAGCTGCGGGAATCGAACCCACAACAATAGTGTAATTGGGGTTTATGGCTTACCAATGGACTACATCTAGTCCCTGGTTAGTGTAACTAATTAATTTTAGTTAAATTGTTTTATTGATAAATAAAAATTTGATTTGGGATATTACGTATTATTATATTGTTATCCTTACTATAGGAAAATTATTTGGTGATTAATTGATAAATGTAATTTTGGAATATGTTCTCTCTATTGGGAATACTATATGCCTAATGAAAATAGAATACTATGGGATTTCATTTGAAGTGTAATGGTGTTTTTACCTATATTTTTATTATTGATTTATATCTATTTGGTTTATTAGTTGAAATGATTAACCTATCATAGAAAATATATGATTAGGGTAATTACTTTTCTATATGTGACTTTAAGAGTAGCCGATATTATTTGGAGATACAATTTATTGTTGGATACTATGTAAGAAAATTCTTCGGAGTTTTTGGTTTAAATATTATTTTATATTATATTTTACGATTTTATGAACAATTGATTATTGAATTGTATTTATTGAACATTGGGTATTGATGGTTTAATTTTAGTAATTAAGATTAGTATTTCATTCATTAATGTTTTATCCTTCATGGATCAACTGTTCTTTTACTATCCATTTTGGTTTTGGTAAATCTCTAAAGAAAATATAAATATATAGTTCATCCCTTGTGGATTATGTGATTTTTTATAAGTTTATTCTAGAGCTTCAGGTGTTACCATGTCATCTTTAACACTAATCATTAAGAGTGAAAGATGATATTGTTGTAAGAATTATATGAAAGATGAAACTCTAATTGTCAAGTAAATTTTATTTTATAATTTAGTGAATAAATTAATTATTAAACTTTAGGGAAGGGATATTAAAACAAAAAATGTGTTATCCTAATGCTTTATGTTTTGTTGAACTGGTGATATTTTAAATCATCATTGAATGTTGGCTTTGAGGCCCTCAGTTTTACACTTGTTTGTGGTTGATGACCTCAATAAAACCCTATAAATATTTACATTTTTCCTCCAATTAGGTGTCTCTAATTTCCACCAATGCACTCCTAATAGAGATTATAATTTTGTGGTCACGTTTTCATCTATGTTTCCCTCTTATTAATAATTAAATTGTGTTAACCAAATTTTTGATGTGGGTTTTCCACAAAGGTATTTTGTTAACCTGTTATTTTATAAGAACAATTTAAATTTGAGAGGAAACAACATATTGAAGGATTGGAGAATGTAACACGTGAAGATTTCATAGTATTTTACTTTTCTTAAATTCAATAGCTTGTGATACCTGAAACACTATGTTTGAGTTCACCATAACTTGCCAAACTAGCCGTTAAAAAGCTGTTATGAATAGTATTAACTGGGTTTTGAATATTATATGCTCCATATAATTTTAACATATGTATTATTTGTTTCATAGACATATTATATTAACAAAATCAATTTTTCAGAAAAAAATGTATGTTTAAAAAAAATTAATTTATCCACATTTTAATGGAGAAAGCTTTTTAAATCAATTATTTTATTCTTTTTTATATTATGTTTTACAAAATAAAAATATTTTATAGCATAGGGAAATAATAATTTTCATTGGATGAAATTTTGGTTTTTTTTATAATATTCATTTTTTATGAATAGTGAGAAATACTGTATTTTAATTCAAAAATGAATTTTAATCTAATTTATTTATACTGTTTTATTTTCTTTTAAATTGTATTTTAATTGTAATTACATTATATTTTTACCTTGTAATCCAATGATGGTCATTTATATTAAATTCACATTGAAATTATACATAAACAAATGTCAATCTGTTGATATTTATTATTTCCTAAAAACACGCTATTTGTTTTGACCATGGGAATTAATTTTAAATTAATTAATAAAACTATTTGTTTGGAGTTTGTTAAAATAGACATCATTTTTGATTTCGAAATATCTGATATATATTAGAATAAATATTTGGTGTTTTTCTGAAAAACATCAAATTTTGATGAATAGTGAACCCACTAAGTAGTAGTTAAATATCCGACTTTTTCATTTATATGAAATTTTAACACTTCTGTAAATTGAATATCTAAAATCCAAGATAAATGGTTGTTATTAATAAGTAAAATTTCGTCCAATAAGATGAAAATAATTTTTCCTAAATAGTAACATCTAAAATTTATTCACAACTGTTAAAGGTGAAAAGGGGAAAAGGAAAAAAGATTCTTATAATAAAAAAATATTAATTTAGACATGTACTAACCTTATTGGATGAGTCTGGGCCGGCCTTGGGAATCGTTGGGATGATTTTGGGACCCCAAGGAGCCACATATAAATGATAATGACACTTTATATTAATTAACTTAATGAAAAGGAAAAAATGACATAAACAAATATCTTTTAGTAAATCATTTTTTACATGGGGTTATATAAGTCATAATTTAGACAGTAAATATTCATTAGAAAGCTAAAAGAATATCCTAAATTATTGTTTTAATTATTTTTAGGCATTAAATAATCTAAATTATTTATGACACAATATTGATGTTGTATTTACCTTATAAATAAATGATTTAAATAAATAATATTATTAACATTAAAACAATATCCAAAACATTTGAAATTCTTATTATATGGTTTTATATCGACCATGAGTCATCTTATCTTCGACTTTAATTACTTTTTGACCTTTAGAAACCGAATATCGCTATATAATAAAAAAAATTCACACATTCCTAAAGAACCCCTCCTCCTCCTAATAAAAAGACACAACTTCTAACCCATTCCACACAACTATCAAGCACCTTAGATCATCAAACCCTACCCAAATAAGCTCTCACGATCCCTATATTACACCTATAATTCTTTACATAGTTATATGTCACATCAAGAAGTCCTTTTGGTTCAAACAAAAGGAAGTTACCCAATTTAAAGGTAACAGTTTCTCTTAAATTCTTTAGTTTTATTTCATTTTAATTTACTTCTCCAAGCCCATAAAATATTTTTATTCATTTATTTTATAAAACACCATTATCCTAAATATACTAGGAATTTTGTATTAGAAGGATTGAATATACCCTTAAACACACCCTCATCTAATTGGTGAATAACATTCTCTTTCTGTGGTTGGAAAACTAACGCGTCACGAAACGATGATTGTTCGATTATCTCCTACCACATCTCACGGTGGAAATTAAAATGGAACTGTATTTATATATGATATATATTATGTTTTTTATCTTTTTTATTCTGTATTTTCCATTTATATCATACCTTTATGGTTTCCATTATATATAAAACATGATAATTTCATTTGAGGAAGTGCGAACTATCGCCCCCTCAAAGTGATATGACTCGTTAAAGACTTGTATGGGAAATATAATGTTTGTATTTAAAGATATTATATATTATATTATACTGTAATTTTAATATAACTATGTATCATTTTGTTTTAATTCCATTAAAATAATAAATAGAAAAGAATGTAGCACTCATGCATATGTAAGGCTTACCGTCTCCATGAACGGTGCATTTTATTTCTTATCTCTAAATGTAATGTACTAATATAAATACATATACATACTAGGTATATAATATATATATTATATCTAAATCATGTATATCACTTTGGAGATAATTAAATTTTGACCACAAGGAAATTTGTAATTATAACAAGTTCATTTTTAACTCATGTTCCGAAAATCAATAAATTACACATTACAAACTCAAATAATTAACTAATTGTTATGGAAAAGAAATAAGTTATATAAAATAAATAATAAAATATAAAAATGTTTTTAATAAATTATAAATAAACTTAGGTTTATTATTCATGAAGAACAAGGAACATACAAGACAAGTCAGACTTGAGGTAAGAGGTTTCTTATCTCCCTTTTAATTCTTTGAGATTTCCATTGTTCGCCACTTATTTATTTCATTTGTTGTATTGTGTACATCAATTTGATATATATTATATTAATTCTCTTTATATTCATGTTATTCTGTTTTTTCATTTGGTGGTTATTAACTTTTGTTCATATGACTCGATTGATTACAACGAAGTAAGGGTTTTTCATCTCACTTTTTATTCATGTGAGATTCATTCTATATTGGCCACTACATCCTTTTGTGTGGCATATATACTGTACATTATTGTAATAATTTTTTAATATAATTAAATTTATGGATATTTATATCATCATTTTATGATGCCTCTTTCATGGGGTGTGTGTTTAGTAAGTCACCAAATCGGTAAGGAAATTTAAAATTTCAATTTCCACTCATTCAAATTTACGCTTACTTCATTACCTATTTTACTCAAAGATTATGTGAGGAATCACTATTTACTATGTATTTAGTAATCATCACTCCAATTTGTGTGGATATTATCTTGATATACATAATCAATCCATTCATAATATATCAAGTCATTGATATTAACTTTATAAGAGTAATCATAACAAAATTTGCATTCATTGAGTTAAACATCCTAGTCATTGGTGTTGTTTTTACGAGAATATTTATGAATATCCTCTGATTTATTTACACTTAATATCCAATCATATTGAGTGTATTTATATTTTTCACACATAATTATGTCATTTATTCCTCCTTAACCTAAGGATATATTTTTTATAAGGGACTTTACCTCGATTTACATTCCATTGGGACTTCGTTGCTGTTATGCACCAATTCACATTTAAATGGGTTACATACTGTCCATTGACATAGTATATCATGAAAAAATTTATTCTAATGATATTATAATGTTTTTATTTACTCAATTATTTGTATTCTGACATCTCTTATTTGGATAGAAACTCTAACAAAAATATCAATTTTAAATGTTTAAATGATTTATTCTTCAAAATATTTCTCATCAATTACCATGTTTAAAATTTGGCTTTAAGGATTTATTTATATGTAAATTAATGTTTTCCAATTAAAATACATTTTAAAAGATTCAATGTTTTACGGGACACTTTGATTTAAAAATCAATTTTAAATTAATTCTTGATAAATAGTGACACCTTTAAATGTATTCACGAAAAGGGAGAGATTTCTCTCATATAGTTTTGATGATTATTTTCATCTATGTAAATATCCATAATTATTATTGATTGATGTTAATCTATTATAATTCAATATTCTCTATTGTATTTAACTAGTTATGTTTGAATGTGGATGTGTTATTTTTATGCCATTCATTTTTTGAGGTTAAAGTATTGACATTTCGTATGATTGTTTTCATACGAATGTTTAGATTATATTTCACCCATTTCACATGACAAATTAATTGGACTTAGTAGGTGATTGTTGGAGACCTCTATAGCTCCTCTATGCATCGGTAGGTCTCCTGAGACATCTAGGCATGAAATTGGCTATGTCCTTTCTGAATTCTTGATTTATGGTTTTGGACGAGGACTTAATCATTTTTAGATATCTTAGTCGAGTCCTTTACAAAATGTTTTGGAATGTCTGACATTATACTTTACATCATTATGTGATTATCTATTGATATTTCATGTGGTTAGTCGACTAGTAGAATATTTATGACTATGTTTTATTATGTCATTATTTACTCAACTCAAATTCCTTCCTTAATGTTTTCATGTTAAGTATTTGTAAAGTCTAGTGTTTTCAATTATTCACCATGCCTAATTTTTATGTTATCTTCCCATTTATTTCTTACTCTTACTGAGTGACTGAGCTCCTACTATTCTTATGTTTCGTTTTCCCAGGATATGAAGAAGTTTGTTATGAATGACTTGCAGGAATAATCTAGGAAGCTTGTATTTTTCTAATGGAATAATTTAGTGTTGTTTGTCTTTTGAAGTTGAAATGTTGAACTTATGTATGTATCTTGTTTCTAAGACAACTATACGGATCAGTCCATTGGGAATATATTCCATGTAATCATGCCAAATGTATTAATATTATGCACCGTCTCTGGGATTTTGTGGTCAGGGCTTTACAGAACCAAATTAGATTTATGTGAGGTAATGAATTTGAGGAGTGTTTTAGACTACAGATTTTAATGATTTAATAAGTCAATGATATATTAATTGAAATAAATAATACCACCTAACACAGATTCAAATATTACCACATGTCAAGTATCACAATTTTATTAGAGTGGAATTAGGGGAACTTGGGAAACAAAACGAATGTCCTAAAAATATGACATGAACAAAATAAAGTGATATATAAAACATAGAAGTGGTAATAAATCTATCTAGACTATTAGTATATAGAATATTGTTTTCATACATACATAAAACTTGTTTTAGTATAATATTACTTATATTATGAAAACATGAACCTTATAATTATAAATTTATAGTGCATTTAGAATCATGGATGCATAAAAAATTGTTTATATTTCATTTAAAGCAACTCCATCTATGTTCTCAATATCTAGAAACTTTATTGACTTATATTTCATAACTAATTTCTTTATAACTAATGGAATGTGGACATAATAAAGTGGAGCTCATAATATCTTTATCGGAAATCATGGGAGATATGTGAGCATAAAATGAACATAAGGGTATGTGAACAAGATCATAAAATTTTAAAATCATTACTGACAAATAAAAGATCATAATCATATGTCATGTCATAAATATTGAAATTTTATTAGACACCAATCATAGTGAAGACGAAGAACATGAATCACGAGAGAATGAATTTAGGACAAGACATAAAATTGTGGTTTATATATAATCATATAAAATATTATGTCAAGGAAACACACCAAGACATTCGTAACCTATTAATATTGGTAAGATCCCCAATGTACCCTATTTATAGGCTTTAGATAACCTCTGGAGTACCCTTTATTAGTCATGGTATAACCTTTCATGTACCCTAATTAATTCTTGGGAGAACCTCTTATTTACCATTAAAACTCATATTACATTAATCATTACACAACTGGTTGTATGGATATATAGGTCCCTCCTGTGGAATGAATAAAATAATACATATGTTTGGAATAAGACCTAAAGTATTCATCATATCATAATTCATTAAAAGAAATAGGTTTCAGAATCATTTCTTTATATCCTAAAATCATATCATTGGTAAAATGAAGCGGGTTTCACAGTCATTTTATAATGGCATAACTCATAGAAAAGAAATGAGTTTCACAAACATCATGTGATTTCAAACATAAACCATCAAATGACTTAATAATAATTTTATTCTTGGTAAATGTCTCTCATAAATCATAATTAACATCACTAGATCACATATTATATATAAAAATATTTTATATGAAAAATCACTAAGAATTTCTCTTGAGGTACATATCATTTCTTTTAAAAAACATTTATTTTAAAAGTAAAAATTGATAAAAGGTTTTGAAAATCCATTTCATTGAAAATAAATAGAAAACAAATAAATGAATATTCAATGAAAATAATGGTCATGAAATCTAGAAAGTTCCATTCATGTTTTTTAATGCCCCGACCCTATATACCCAGAGTCGGTGCATTATTACATAACATTGGAATGATCACAAAGGATCAAGTCTCAAAAGACCGATTAGTTTAGTAGTCTTGGAAACACTAGATATATTCATATGTATTACATTACATCATAAGGTAAAAAAACTAAAACAAAATCTTCTCTTCATACCCCCTTATACTATCCTTTCAGGTCATTCATAAATTACTTCTTCTCATCCTAGGAAAAATAAAACACTGAAAGGGGTGAGCTCCGATGCTCAGTAAGGATAACAATATAACAGAAGATTTCATAGATAATCATAAACACTTAAATCAATTTATAACTAAAACAAAAGCCTTTTAAACTTAAACTTTAGCATAATATGGAAAAGTTAAAATGAAATAATGCCATTTACTTATTCACATGGATATTCTACTAGTCGAAAAATCACATGCAATATCAATAACCACGTTCATAATGATGGAATGCATAATGTCGGACTATCATAACCACATATCCAAGGCCTCGTGCCAAGACTACAAATTAGATTTTTCCAAGGCCTTGTGCCAAGACACTATTTTGTCTCATTAGACCTACCGATGCATCGAGGAGCTATAGTGGGCTCCACCCGTCACTTACTAAGTCCAATTCATTCCTCATATGAACAGGTTCAAACATAACATAAACATTCGTATTAAAACTAGCATACGAAATGTCAATACTTTAACCACAAACCATGAATGGTATAAAAATAGCACATCCACGGTTGAACATAACTCATTCGATACAATATGGAAGATTTTATTGTATCATATTAACCTTAATTGATAATAATGAATGATGTTGACATAGTTGAAAATAACCATCAAAACTATTTGAGAGAAATATCCCCATTTTCTTAAAAACATTTATAAGTCACACTATTTGTCAAGAAGCCGTTTAAAAATTGATTTTTGAATCAAAGTGTCCCATACCACTTTGAAACATTTAAAAGAAGTTTTAATTTTAAAACAATAATGTCTATATAAATAAATCCTTAAAAACATTTTTTAAAACATGGACATTAATGAGCACGATTTAGAAGAATAAGTCTTTAAAACATTTAATAATGGTATTTTAGTTAGAGTTTCTAACCAAAAGAGAGACACTTGAATACAAATAATTGAGGTAGTAAAAACATAGTAATATAATGAGAATAAAGGTATTCATGATATACAATGTCAATGTACATTATATACACCACATAAAAGTGATTTGGTGTATAACAACAATGAAGGCTCAATGGAATGTAATTTGAGATGATATTTCTCATAAAGGTCGTATCCTTAAGTTAAGGGTAAATAAACGACATAGTTATGTGTGAAGAATATTAATACACTAAATATTATTGGATATTCAGTGTAAAACCATCAAAGGACATTCACACATAATCTTGTAAAAACCACACCAATGAATTGGATGTTTATCTCAACAAATGGAGAATGAGTTAAAATTACTCCTATCAAATTCATATCGATGACTTGAGAAATTATCAATGGATCGATTATGTGTATCAAAAGTATATCCAAAGAAAAGGGGAGTGGAAATTATGACATAATCAAATGAATAGTGATTCCACACATAATCTTGGAGTAATATAATCAATGAAATATGCATAAAGCCAAATGAGTGGAAATTGAAATTTCAAATTCCCTTATCGATTTGGTAACTTATGAAACATGCACCCACGAAAGAAGTATAATACAATGATGATGTAAATATCCATAAATTAAAGTATATTACACAATCAATATAATCATGGGAATTATACACACCACATCCAATAAATAAGTTGTGAATAATTGAAATCTCACGGAATTTAATGTGAGATAAGAAACCCCTTACTTTGTACTTTTTCCTTGGTCGATGGTAGGTTAACCTATTTTATAATGGTGAAATAATTGTTATTAAATTATACAAAAATAATTTACATTAATATGATATCATATATGATCTTTTAACATTGATTTGTTAATAATATCTTAGTATTATCATTAGTTTGGGTGTTAACTTACTCATTTTCCTTTATATTCTCTGTTACGTAAGCTGTGTTTGTTATGGATAGGTTTTATATTATTAATATCCAAAATTATATCAAGTATTTAAACATTATTTTTAAATAATCAAATGATAATTATACTTTAATGGATACGATGGAGAATGAATCTTATCGCTTTCGTGGAGACGGTAGTCCGTACACACGCACGAGTGACGATATCAATATTTTGATGTTAAAATAATATATAATTAGATGGTATATCATATAGAAAGAATAATTATCATGTTATATTTATTATTTACATGAATTTAACATCATTATTATACCCATCCAAATAATAAGTTATTGAATAACTATTACACCACGATGTGGAGACTGTAAGCAGTATGTACGCATGTATGGCGACATGTCATTCAAAGGATGGATAGAATACTGAATATGGTTTTAATATATATATAATAACATCACAGTATATAGAAGATATTGTAGTTATTATTTAATAATGAAAATAACAAAGAAAGAAAAAGTGGAAGAAGAAAGGAACTTGAAAGAGGGTGGTGAAAACATTACCTCTTCTTCGGGTTCTTCCTTTTGATTTCATCAAAAGTACTCCTTAGGTTGGATTTATGACTAATTTATGTCCTCTAGGATGAAGTTAGGGAAGTTGAGAGAGTATTTGGGAAGGGTTTGGCTGAACAAAAAGGCTTTGAAGGTGTGATGTAATGAGAAGAAGGAGTTCCCTTTTATAAGAGGGGTGAGGGGAACCTTTGGAAAGCTAGAAATATTATTTTATAATAAATTCATATTCAGTTTCTAATGGCACCAAAGTGTATTATTTAAATTTTAAGTTGGGTATGGGTCGAAAAACACTCATCCAGTAGAATTTAGACAGGTTTGGGGAATTATTTTAACATTATCTTTTAGTTTCAACTCTTAGTTAATTAGTTTGACACTTACCATGCCACTTTGTATTTTTATATTATATATTTAATAAACTAACTATATACATCCAAGAGACCTCCAAGTGGTCCATTAATGATACACATATCATGATACAAGTCTCTTTTCCAAACCTTATATTTTTAGTAATATAATATCAATTAATAATATAATATTTGTTTTAAAAACTCTTTTATGTCAATTTTGACACTATTCAAAAATTGATTTTGGTAAAACTCATAATAGAATTCTTACTTCGAAAAAAGTTTATTAAATAAATAATAACATGTCATATTATCCTATAAAATTATTTTTATTCATAAAAAGTCTCAAGTTATATTTATTTGGGTATTTATAATATCAATTATCTTAATTCTTCACTATTATGGTAATTATTGAATCATCATTGTGTCATAAATAAACTAAATTATTTAATGTCTAAAAATTATAAATAAAGTATCATTATGTAGGAAATATTTTTAAATTTCTAATGAATATTTATAGTCTAAAATCCAACATATATAACCCTATGTAAAAATTGTTTTTCTAAAAGATATATGCTTATGTCATTTTTGTAATTACTTTAACTTAATTAATATAAAGTGTCATTATCACTTACAAGTGGATCCATGGGGTCCCAAAATCGACCCAAAGATGCCCATGGTCGTCCATGTATCAACAAATAGGGTTAAGACACGTTTTAGGGTAATTTATAGTATTATAATATTATTTGTTTACCCTTATTTACTGGATTTCCCCTTTAACCATGGTAAATAAAAGATTTACCGAAGTAATTATTCAAAATGTCTAAAAATATAAGTTACTTAGTTACACAATTTGGTCATCCTGATTCCAAATATGGAATCCATTTTTCCAAATTCAATACACATAAGTGGCAGAATTTAATTTAAAATTAATTCCCACTGTTAAAACAAAAAGCGTGTTTTTAAGAAATAATAACTATCAAAAGATTGACAGTTGTTTATGTTCGGTTTAAATGTGAAATTATGTTCAATGAACTACATTGTATTACATGGAAAAAATATATTTTAAATATAATTGAAAACCACCCTAATTCATAATATATCACTATTAATTTTTTTGATTAAAAAAGTTGTTTTTAATTAAAATTTAGTATTTTTTACTATTCATCAAAATATAAAAGTTATCTGAAAAGGACCAAAATTTCACCCCAGGATAATTTAGTAATTCCAAATCTAAAAATTAAGTCTATTTTACCAAATTCAAAACATAAAAGTTTCATTTATTAATTTAAAATTGATTCCCGCTTTCGAAACCAAAAGGGCTATTTTTTATAAATAATAACTATCATTAGTTTGACACTTTTTTATGTCCAATTTCAGGGTGAAATTACTTAAAATTACCATCATTTGATTAAATAGTAAAAATATAATCTATTTATTGTAACACCCCGAGCTTCCACGATACGCTTCTCATTCAATAATTCAATAACTTGCATTGTACGCAACTTCGAGTTCTAAAACACCACAACTAATTAAACTAGCCGTTGTGAATAGTAATACCTAATTTTTGAAATTTTATAAATTTTATTTATCAAATTGGACTTTATTTTTGGATTCGGAATATCAAAATTAGCCTATGTTGAATTTTTGATATTTTTCTGAGAACTTCTAATTTTTTATAAATAGTGAAAAATACTTAAAAACCACTTTTTAAATCATAATAATTTATAGTGATAAATTATACTATTTAGTGGTTTTAAAGTATAATTAGAATATATTTTTACCATTTTATCCAATGGTGGTCATTAGAATTAATTTAACATTGAAATTGGACATAAACAATTGCCAATCTTTTGATATAAATTGTTTTTTTAAAAAAACGCTATTTGTTGTGACAGCGGGAATTAATTATAAAATTAATTAATGCAACTTATATGTTTGGAATTTTGTAAAATAGACATCATTTTTGAATTCAGAATATCAATTATAGCATAGGGTGAAATTTTGGCATTGTTCTGAAAAACTTCAATTTTTGATGAATAGTGAAACCACTAAGTGGTAGTTAAATAACTGATTTTTCGTTTAAATGAAATATTACCACTTCTGTGATTTGATTTTCAAAAATCCGACATACATGGTTTTCATTAAGAAGTAAAATTTGGTTCAATGAGATTAAAATAATTTATTGACGAATAGTAACTTTTAAGTTCTTAATCGCGATTAGAGGTAATTAGTGTAGTTTAAGGTAAAAATGATGTTTTAATAATAAGAGATGAGCTTGACACTTGTCCTACTCCTATTGGATGAGTCATTGCCGACCAAGACAACCCATGGGTCAACATGGGGACCCCATGGAGCCACTTTAGTAGGAAAATGAAATTAATATATATTTATTTAATGATAAAATTAAATTGACACAAACATGAGTTATTTTACTAAAACTGTTTTTAATTGGGGTTACACAAGTCCAAATTTTGACTATAAATATTATTTAGAAATCTAAAAAGATTTCCTACATCATAGTATTTTTTTTATAATTTTTAGACATTAGATAAATTAAATTATTTATGACATCATTATGATGCATCGATGACCTCATTATTTAACGATTTAAATAAAATTAGAAGATAATGAAAAATCCAAGGCTTACACCTGTCCAAAGCCTATTGGATGAGGAGATTTCGAAACCTTATCACCTTATCCTCGAATTATATAAGTGTGGGACCTTTAGAATCCGAAAATCATTGTGTAATAATGTAACATTTCAATCTTTTCAAAGGAGCCCCTCCTCTCCACTTATAAAAGGCCCCCACCTCTCCCACCTTATTCACACTTTCAAGCCATTTGGCTCGGCCAAACTCTGCCCAAATACTCTCCCAACTTCCCCCTCTTACTCCGAGAAGCCTCACTTTGGGCAGAACTCTTCCCAAGGAAGCCTTTGGCTCAAATAAAAAAGAGTTACCCGATTTTGAGGTAATGTCTTCTCTAATGTTGTTTTGTTTTATTTTTATTCTCCAACCCCATAAACTCTTTTTATTCATTTCTTTTGTAACAACACCAGTATCATAAATATACTATGATGTTGTTATAAGAAGGATTCGAGATACACTTACACACACCTACATCTAATGGTTAAAGAACATACGGTTTCTGTGGATGGCGAATTTCTGCCTCACGAAACGATGATTGTTCAACACTCATATAACACCTTCAAAGGTGGCCATTAAGATGTCACTATATTTATATATTATATATAATCTGTTTAGTCTTACTTATGTTTCTGTATTTCTCAATTATGGCATACTTTATGATTTCCATTATGGGTAAAACAAGATAATTTCATTTTAGGAAGTGCGGACTACTGCCCCCTCAAAGTGATATGAATCGTTAATGCCATATGTGGGATGTATAAAGGATGGATTAAATGGTATTATACACTATATTATACTTTAATTATATTATAAATTTATATCATTATGATTTCATTCCATTAAATATGAAATAGAAATGAAAGTGGCGTTCATGCGTACGTACGGCTTACCGTCTCCATGAACGGTGCATTTCATTTCTTACCTCTAAATGTTACGTGACATTATGAATGAATATATATACTGGATATATATAATATATATGATATCTACATCATGAATATAATTCTGGATATGATTGATATTTCACCACATGAACAACTTGAAATTATAGGAAGTTTATTTTTGACTCAAGTACCAAAGATCGACAAAACGACCGTTATTAACTTAAATAATTAAATAATGTTCATAACATGGTAATAAGGGATATAAAAGGAATAATGAACATGAAAAAGGTTCTTATGTAAATAGAAATTAACTCTAGATTATTATTCAGGAGGTTAGAGAACGGTCGAGTCAGGACAAGATGCAAGGTAAGGGAATTTCTTAACCCAACTTCCATTCTTTGGGTTAATCTCATACTTTCAAATCATGTCATGATATTATTACGTCCTATTTTGTATTTTTGCTTTCTTTATGTGTACCTATAGTGAATACACATAATAGATCTATTTTATTTCAAAAATGATCTTTGTAAGCACTTCATCTCAATCTCCTTTCATTGAGGCATATTTCGTTTTATACACAACTTTATTTTATACGGTGTATAAACCCCTTTGACTTTTACGTTTATTCAAAAGGTTTTCTTTTATAATTATGTGATTTTTAAATGATTTCAAAAAAGAGATATTTCTCTCCAATATATGAAAATCTAGTGCAAATGTATACGTACATAACGCAAGCTTAAAAATGTTTTCAGAAAACCCGACTCTCGAGTTTGTTAGACAGGAAGGGATTGGGCGTGGACCCATCATGGCCTGTAATTAGTCGAGAAATCTCAGAATTAGTTATTTTGTATTCAGAAGCTTGCATAATGTTTTCAGAAAAACACTGGAGTATATTTGAGCAATTTTAAACGTAAGTATCTTCTAAAAAAAATTGCATCGGTAGGTCTCATGAGACAACTAGACGTGGAATTGGCCGAGGCCCTTTCCCAATTTGATTTATGGTTTTGGCCGAGGCCTTAATCATTTTAGAAGTCTTGGCCAAGGCCTTGACAAAATGTTTCAGAATTTCTGGCATTATACATTCCCTCATTATGAAAGTGGTTATTGATATTTCATGTGATTATTCGTCTAGTAGAATATCCATGAGAGTAAGTAATGGAATTATTTTATTTTACTTTTGCCTTATTATGCTGAAGTTCAAGTTCAATAAGGCTTTTGTTTTAGTTATACATTGCCTTAAATGCTTATGTTTTCTTATAAAAGCTTCCGCAATATTGTTATCCTTTCTGAGCATCTGAGCTCACCCCTTTCAATGTTTTAATATTTTCCAGGATGTGAAGAAGTGTATTATGACTGAATTGCAAGAATAGTCAGTGAGGATATGAGTATGGACTATGAAGACCATGTTATTGTAGTTTGTTTACTTTTTGATGTAATGAAAGAATTATGAATGTATCTAGTGTTTCCAAGGCTACTAAACTAATCGGTCTTTCGAGACTTGATCTTTTGTGATCATGCCAATGTTACGAAGTAATGCACCGACTCTGGGTATCTGGGGTCGGGGCGTTACAGTTGGTATCAGAGGCAGTTTAGTACTAACCTTGGAAGCTAGATTTAGATAAACTCTGATTAGAGCACATAGCCCAAAGATGGACTTTGAGGATTAGTATAGAAGAACTTCCTAGAATTTTGGTATTATAGAGATGTTATGAGATTTCCGAGCAATACATCCCTGTCTAGATACGAGCAGGTAGAGGCGGCTCTGGCACAGATGTACCTAGGGGTAAAACCCGAAAACACCGCTTTGAGATAGACTCTAACGGGAACTGGTGCACGACAACGGGCCTTGCTGCACTCTTGGTTACGACACTCCCGGGGGATATGCTTAGGATAATTCTCATTTTATTTACAAACCACAATGAAGGGTTATGAGTACATACTTCCTGAAAGAAAACATTTTTTTATGATTATGGATTATATCCATAAATATTTCAATTTATGTAAAGTGTTTAACATGTATGGAATTATGTATTTTGATTCATAAACTAATCTAGTTTATGCCATTGTTTAGAAATGGCGCCTAGTGGAAGGAATGGAAACCGTATCAATGCACGCTCTCTGTGTAGGGATTTCCCTCCTGCTCAAGATAATTATGGTGGAGCTAGTGATACAACTGGTGCCGATCAGCTTCTCACTGTACTGGGACAACTCACGCAGGTTATGAATAACAACCTTACTCGTATGGAGCACCCTGATCTGCAACGTGGAGGATCAATGCTAGACCGCTTCATGAGGCAACAACCGCCAACATTTAATGGGGGTAAAAATCCATTAGTAGCTGAGATATGGATAAATTCCTTCGAGAAAATATTCCATGTCTTGGGGAGTAGTGAAAGGGAGAAGGTTGTCATGGCAGTTTACCGCCTCACTGGAGATGCCGATCAGTGGTGGTCGCTGATTCAAAACACAAAGGAAGATGATGACGTAACGAATATGGAATGGAGGGAGTTCAAAGATCTTTTCTTAGAAAAATACTTTCCTCGTGACCATCGAGCAGATATGGAAAGGCAATTTCTGAGTTTGAGGCAGAAGGAGGATGAGAATGTCGCAAAGTATGAAGCTAACTTTACAAGGTTAGCGAGGCATGCTGCCGATTATATACGTAACCCAAGGAGTAATATTGATCGTTTCTTTGATGGGTTAAAACCATTTCTCCGTCGAGCTTTAGTATCACAATCCTTCTCATCATACGAAGAAATTGTCTCGTGTGCTATCAAGACAGAAATGGAATTCTCTAATCTTATGACAACAAAGTAAAGCAAGTGAAGAAGAGAACGGGGGAAACAAGAGAAAGATAAAGGGAAAAAGGGAAAGAAGGGTTTTCCATTATGTGATAATTGTGGGAAGAATCACCCTGGTACTTGCCTAAAAGGAATGGAAGTTTGTTATAAATGTGGAGAAAAGGGTCACCAGGCTCGTTATTGCAAGGGAAAGAAAGAGTCTGTCAAAGTTGAATGCTACAATTGTAGGGAAACATGGCATTATGAAAATGAATGTCCTAAGCGTCAGGGAAACTTACCTCAGAAAAGGCCACGGGATCAAGGCCAATCTTATGCTGTGACTACAGTTGAAGGAGAATAATTAATGTATTGGTGCTTTTGGACTCAAGGATTATATTATGGTTATAAGAATAATGTGATATATATATATGGATTGTACTACAGTACTTTTTGATTTCAGTAAGGTTTTAATATGATTAAGGTAATCATATTTTTATTATGTGACAATAAGAGAAACTTTTCTTTGTTTGGGGAATCTGATGTACCAATTGATTTTGGAATTTAGAGACCTGTTAGAGAAAGTCTGGATGAAGGTATTTTGGATAACTATAAAGGTTGGAGTGGATTAAGTTGAACTTTGGATAGTATTGTTTAAGGTTAAAACATTTATGAAGATTATTTTTGGAATAGTATAGTACTATATTTTTAGGAAAAGGACAACCTGCAGGGTGGGGAACAACCCATCGCGTCGGACAAAGCTGCAGGAATCGAACCCACAACCATAGTGCGACAAGCCTTTATTTCCTACCACTAGCCTACAGGAAGTCCCTGGTTATTACAAAATCGTTTTACTAATCTAAATGGTATGTGTTAACATTTGGAACCTTATACAATTAGGATAAATAGAATATTTTTGAGTTCCGTTACCATTTGGAGTAAAAGTTGGGTTTGTGGTAAAAATTTATTAACGAAAGAAAGTATACATAACAAGTATGTATATTCCCTTACGTTCTTAGTAAATCTCCTAAATAAATTCCTCAACATTATAAAAGGTAACTTAAAACAAAAATGTTATCGGTTAACTTTTCCAACTGGGGATTCAATGACCGTTTAACCAATCACAAGTTTGTGATTTTCTTATGGTTAAACTTTCTCCTAATCCTGTTTTCTATAACTCTCCATCAGACCTTGATGGTTTGTTTTTCTTCCATATCCATATTTTCATAGATTCCTAGAATGGGCTATATCGGGTGACCTTTGTACTTATCCTGCTTTCTTTTAATGTTATATATTTATTAATCTTATTTCCGATGTGGGTTTTCCACAAAGGTATTTTCTATTTTCAACCTTTTATTATCAAAGAAAAATTTCAAATTGCGAGGACGCAATTTATTGAAGGAGGGGAGAATGTAACACCTCGAGCTTCCACGATACGCTTCTCATTCAATAATTCAATAACTTGCATTGTACGCAACTTCGAGTTCTAAAACACCACAACTAATTAAACTAGCCGTTGTGAATAGTAATACCTAATTTTTGAAATTTTATAAATTTTATTTATCAAATTGGACTTCATTTTTGGATTCGGAATATCGAAATTAGCCTATGTTGAATTTTTGGTATTTTTCTGAGAACTTCTAATTTTTTTTGATTAGTGAAAAATACTTAAAAACAAATTTTTAAATCATAATAATTTATAATGATAAATTATACTATTTAGTGGTTTTAAGTATAATTAGAATATATTTTTACCATTTTATCCAATGGTGGTCATTAGAATTAATTTAACATTGAAATTGGACATAAACAATTGCCAATCTTTTGATATAAATTGTTTTTTTTAAAATGCTATTTGTTGTGACAGCGGGAATTAATTATTAAATTAATTAATGCAACTTATATGTTTGTAATTTTGTAAAATAGACATCAATTTTGAATTTGGAATATCAATTATAGCATAGGGTGAAATTTTGGCATTGTTCTGAAAAACGTCAATTTTTGATGAATAGTGAAACCACTAAGTGGTAGTTAAGTAACTGATTTTTCGTTTAAATGAAATATTACCACTTCTGTGATTTAATTTTCAAAAATCCTACATACATGGTTGTCATTAATAAGTAAAATGTGGTTCAATGAGATTAAAATAATTTTTTGGTGAATAGTAACTTTTAAGTTCTTAATCGCGATTAGAGGTAATTAGTGTAGTTTAAGGTAAAAATGATGTTTTAATAATAAGAGATGAGCTTGACACTTGTCCTACTCCTATTGGATGAGTCATGGCCGACCAAGACAACCCATGGGTCAACATGGGGACCCCATGGAGCCACTTTAGTTGGAAAATGAAATTAATATTTATTTATTTAATGTTAAAATTAAATTGACACAAACATGAGTTATTTTACTAAAATAGTTTTTAAGTGGGGTTACACAAGTCTGAATTTTGACTATAAATATTATTTAGAAATCTAATAATATTTCCTACATCATAGTTTTTTTTTTAATTTTTAGACATTAGATAAATTAAATTATTTATGACATCATTATGATGCATCGATGACCTCATTATTTAACGATTTAAATAAAATGAGAAGATAATGAACACTCCAAGGCTTAAACTTGTCCAAAACCTATTGGATGAGGAGATTTAGAAACCTTATCACCTTATCCTCTAATTATATAAGTGTGGGACCTTTAGAATCCGAAAATTATTGTGTAATAATGTAACATTTCAATCTTTTCAAAAGAGCCCCTCCTCTCCACTTATAAAAGGCCCCCACCTCTCCCACCTTATTCACACCTTCAAGCCATTTGGCTCGGCCAACCTCTACCCAAATACTCTCCAAACTTCCCCCTCTTACTCCTAGAAGCCTCACTTTTGGCAGAACTCTTCCCAAGGAAGCCTTTGGCTCAAATCAAAAATAGTTACCCGATTTTGAGGTAATGTCTTCTCTAATGTTGTTTTGTTTTATTTTTCTTCTCCAACCCCATAAACTCTTTTTATTCATTTATTTTGTAACAACACCAGTATCCTAAATATACTAGGATGTTGTTATAAGAAGAATTCGAGATACAATTACACACACCTACATCTAATGGTTAAAGAACATACGGTTTCTGTGGATGGCGAATTTCTGCCTCACGAAACGATGATTGTTCAACACTCATATAACACCTTCAAAGGTGGCCATTAAGATGTCACTATATTTATATATTATATATAATATGTTTATGTCTTACTTATGTTTCTGTATTTCTCATTTATGGCATACTTTATGATTTCCATTATGGGTAAAACAAGATAATTTCATTTTAGGAAGTGCGGACTACCGCCCCCTCAAAGTGATATGAATCATTAATGCCATATGTGGGATGTATAAAGGATGGATTAAATGATATTATACACTATATTATACTTTAATTATATTATAAATTTATATCATTATGATTTCATTCCATTAAATATGAAATAGAAATGAAAGTAGCATTCATGCGTACGTACGGCTTACCGTCTCCATGAACGGTGCATTTCATTTCTTACCTCTAAATGTTACGTGACATTATGAATGAATGTATATACTGGATATATATCATATATATGATATCTACATCATGAATATAATTCTGGATATATTGGATATTTCACCACATGAACAACTTGAAATTATAGGAAGTTTATTTTTGACTCAAGTACCAAAGATCGACAAAACGACCGTTATTAACTTAAATAATTAAATAATGTTCATAACATGGTAATAAGGGATATAAAAGGAATAATGAACATGAAAAATTTTCTTAAGTAAATAGAAATTAACTCTAGTTTATTATTCTGGAGGTTAAATAACGGTCGAGTCAGGACAAGACGCAAGGTAAGGGAATTTCTTAACCCAACTTCCATTCTTTGGGTTAATCTCCTACTTTCAAATCATGTCATGATATTATTACGTCTTATTTTGTATTTTTTCTTTCTTTATGTGTACCTATAGTGAATTCACATAATAGGTCTATTTTATTTCAAAAATGATCTTTGTAAGCACTTCATCTCAATCTCCTTTCATTGAGGCATATTTCGTTTTATACACAACTTTATTTTATACGGTGTATAAACCCCTTTGACTTTTACGTTTATTCAAAAGTTTTTCTTTTATAATTATGTGATTTTTAAATGATTTCAAAAAAGAGATATTTCTCTCCAATATATGAAAATACAGGGCAAATGTATACGTACTTAACGCAAGCTTAAAAATGTTTTCCGAAAACCCGACTCTCGAGTGTGTTAGACATGAAGGGATTGGGCGTGGACCCATCATGGCCCGTAATTAGTCGAGAAATCTCAGAATTAGTTATTTTGTTTTCAGAAGTTTGCATAATGTTTTCAGAAAAACACTGGAGTATATTTGAATAATTTTAAACGTAAGTATTTTCTAAAAAAAATTGCATCGGTAGGTCTCATGAGACAACTAGACGTGGAATTGGCCGAGGCCCTTTCCCAATTTGATTTATGGTTTTGGCCTAGGCCTTAATCATTTTAGATGTCTTGGCCGAGGCCTTGACAAAATGTATCGAATGTCTGGCATTATACATTCCCTCATTATGAATGTGGTTATTGATATTTAATGTGATTATTCATCTAGTAGAATATCCATGAGTGTAAGTAATGGCATTATTTTATTTTACTTTTGCCATATTATGCTGAAGTTCAAGTTCAATAAGGCTTTTGTTTTAGTTATACATTGCCTTAAATACTTATGTTTTCTTATAAAAGCTTCCGCAATATTGTTATCCTTTCTGAGCATCTGAGCTCACCCCTTTCAATGTTTTAATATTTTCCAGGATGTGAAGAAGTGTATTATGACTGACTTGCAAGAATAGTCAGTGAGGATATGAGTATGGACTATGAAGACCATGTTATTGTAGTTTGTTTATTTTTTGAATTAATGAATGAATTATGAATGTATCTAGTGTTTCCAAGGCTACTAAACTAATCGGTCTTTCGAGACTTGATCTTTTGTGATCATGCCAATGTTACAAAGTAATGCACCGACTCTGGCTAGCTGGGGTCGGGGCGTTGCATTTATACTTCCAAACCATGAAAATTTATAATTTAACAATATAAATTATTTTGATTAAAAATGTTGTTTTCACTTAAAATATAGTATTTTTCACTATTCACCCAATATGAAAGTTATCAGAAAGACACCAAAACATTATTGATACTAAATTCTTATGTCCCAATTCTAAACAATAATTTCATTTGTTCAAATTGAATATATAAAATTTTCAAATATTGGTTTTAAAAAGTCTTCGCCATTAAAAGGTGGTAAATTTTCATTTTTTGAAAAATACATCTTTTATCTGAAAAAATGAATTTGTTCATAAATCATGTCTTAGAAACTCATAATATGGATTAAAATTATAAGGATAAAATATAATATCTTAAATTTAGTTAATACTATTCATTACATCTTATGAACGACTAGTTTGGTAAGTCGTGGTGTACTTGAACTCAGTGTTGCGTACAACACATGATATTGTATTATTCAAAGATAAGTGTACCGTGGAAAATTGGGGTGTTACATTCACCCCTCATTTAATAAATTACATCCTCGCAATTTTAAAAATTGGGCCTGAGAATGGAAATTCCCACATCGGAAAAAGAGTCAATAAAAATATCACTTTAAAAGAAATAAAGTGAGGTATAAAGGTCACCCAAGATAACCCATACTAGGATTCCAGGTAGGAACACATGGATATGGATGATAAACTATGTGTAAAGTTCGGATGGAGAGGGATAGAAATCATGATCCGGAGAAAGTTAACAATAAGAAATCCACTAACTTGTTTTGGGGAAAATGATCATTAGTCTCCTAGTAGGAAAAGTAAACAGACAAATTTTTTTTTAAGTTACATTACATAAGGATGAGGAATTTATTTATGATATTGACTAATAATATAATGATATATGCTTACTTTTTACGCAGACATTCATTCTTTAATAAATTTCCACCACTAACTCATTTTTTTTAAACGATGGGTATTCATGAATACTTGGTCACACTGGAAGAGCTAGAATAAACTTCTATAGAATCACATGATCCATACAGGATAAACTATATATTTACAATGTCTTTATAGATTAATCAAAACCAAAATGGTTAGTACAATATCTAATGATCCCCAAAAAGGATATTCCTTGAGAGAAATAAACACTAATCTTAATATTTAAAATTAAACCAATAATACCCCAAAGATAAATAAATACCATTCAATAATCAATTGTCCTTAAAATCCTTCAATATAATCCACACAAATATTGAAACCCAAAACATAGAAGAATTTGATTATATAGTCTCCCATTTTAAATTTTATCTCCAAATGACATCAAATACTCTTAATGTCACATACTTAAAAGTAATTAACCTCATCACATATTCTCTATTATAGGTTAATCATTTCCATAAATAACCCAAATCACTATAAATACACAATAAAACGTAGATAAAAATACACTATTAATCCACAAATGAAACCCCATAGTATTCTATTTTCCTTGGGCAAATAGTGTTCCCAACAAAGTGAACATCTTCCAAAATAACATTTATCACTTAATCACCAAACCATTTTCCCATACCAAGGGTATTCATTTGATAAGACATAAGAACCCAAATCAACTTATTATTGATCAATAAAATCATTTAACTACAAATAATTAGTCACACTATCGAGGGACTTCACATAGTCCAGTGGTAGGTGATAAATCCCAAACGCACTTTGGTTCTGGGTTCGATTCCCACAGCTTTGTCCGACACGACGGGTTGTCACACGGTCTGCATGTTGTCCTTTTCAAAAACTATGTTTTATGACATTACCAAAATGAGAAAAATTCCTCAAAATAACCATAACATAATTTAACCAAAAATCTTATCTCATACCTTGCATTTTCATCCCAAATTATAATAACTTATAATTTTCTCAAACCCAATGATCATATAAAACCAAATGGTTATTTATAACTATATCCACAAGAGAATATATAGTTCTTCCTCAAATATCATTCTCACATGGAAAATAGCAGGGTTATAAATACATGAGATAATTATTCCAAATTAAACCCATCAACAAGGAGCACTAAAACTTTTTAAACATTTCTCCAACCATTTATTTCCACATAGCTTCTTCTTTGACCAAGAAAATATCCTATAGAATAGGCCATTCAAAAGGGTAATGGCCAGGTCCCCTACACTTACGGAAAATGACTGTAAATGGATTCTTGGGACCAATTTTATCTTATTCCATAGTAATCTTCATTTTTCTTCACCAATTATTCATTTTTTGTCCTTCCTTCCCACACATAAAGCATTTCTTGGTCCCATTGAGACACTTTCTCGGGTGTCTCCTTCCACATTTCTTGCATGATGGAAGTTGAGGGTTCTTTTTTCCATGGTCTCCATTGCCGGATCACTTATCATTCATCACCATTCTCTTCCCTGTTGAGTCTAGGAGTTGGTTAATATATATTTTATTGATCATATTTTTGGAAAACTGATTTGGCATAAAGACAATATCTTTTACTCCTATCATAATTCCATTATGTTGCTTATTTCCACCACCGTTCCCACCTTTTACATCATTCTCAAAGTCACTATGACTTCCTTGGAATGTAGCCATTGACTAAAACCAGAAAGGATTGTGTGAGTAACAGTAGTCATAAAATCATTTAGAGATTAATATGTCACCATATTCTCAATTTGAAACATATTAGGTTTAACCAAGGTCATTTACTCTCATCTTATATATATATATATATTACTTCAAATTGGTTTGTAAGGAAAATGTAAATTATCCTAAGCATATCCCCTGAGAGTTTCGTAACCAAGAGTGCAGTAAGGCTCGTTGTCATACAACAGTTCCCGTTCGAGTCTAGCTCAAAGCGGTGTTTTTGGGTTTTACCCCTAGGTACATATGTTCCAGAGCCGCCTCTACCTGCTCATATCCAAACAAGGATGTATTTCTCGGAAAACTCACAAAATATCTACAATAACAAACTTCTAGTAAGTCTTTCCATACTAATCCACAAAGTTCATCTTAGGTCTACGTGATCTAATCAGAGTTTATCTAAATCTAGATTCCTTGGTGTATACTAAACCTCCCCTAATACCAAATGTAATGCCCCGACCCTAGATACCGAGAGTCGATGCATTATTATATTACATTGGGATGATCACAAAGGATCAAGTTTCAAAAGAATGATTAGTTTAGTAGTCTTGGAAACACTAGATATATTCATAAGTCTTACATTACATCATAATGTAAAAAAAACTAAAACAACATCTTTTCTTCATATCCCCTCATACTATCCTTGCAGGTCATTCATAAATTACTTCTTCTCATCCTGGGAAAAATAAAACACTGAAAGGGGTGAGCTTAGATGGTCAGTAAGGATAACAATATAGCAGAGCTTTCATAGATAAGCAAAAACACTTAATGAAATTTATAACTAAAACAAAAGCCATTTAAACTTGTAATTCAGAATAATAAGGCAAAGATAAAATGAAATAATTCTATTTACTTATTCACATTTATATTCTACTAGTCGAACAATAACACGAAATATCAATAACCACTTTCATAATGAGGTAATGCATAATTCCAGACTATCATAACCACAAAGCCAAGGCCTCGTGCCAAGACTACAAATAAGATTTTGCAAAGGCCTTGTGCCAAGACACTAGTTTGTCTCATGAGACCTACCGATGCATCGAGGAGCTATAGCGGGCTCCACCCGTCACTACGAAGTCCAATTGAATTCCTCATATGAACTGGTTTAAACATAACATAAACATTCGTATTAAAAATAGCATAAGAAATTTCAATACTTTAACCACAAACCATGAATGGTATAAAAATAACACATCCACAGTCGAAAATAACTCATTCGATACAATATGGAAGATTGTATTATATCATATTAACCTCAATCGATAATAATGAATGATATTTACTTAGTTGAAAATAACCATCAAAACTATTTGAGAGAAATATCCCCCTTTTCTTGAAAACATTTATAAGTCACACTATTTGTCAAGAAGCCATTTAAAAATAGATTTTGGAATCAAAGTGTCCCATACCACTTTGAAACTTTTAAAAGGAGTTTTAATTTTAAAACATTAATGTCCATATAAATAAATCTTTAAAACCATTTTTTAAACATGGACATTAATGAGAAAGATTTAGAAGAATAAGTCTTTAAAACATTTAAAAATGGTATTTTAGTTAGAGTTTCTAACCAAAAAAGAGACACATGAATAAAAATAATTGAGGTAATTAAAACATAGTAATATAATGAGAATAAAGGGATTCATGATATACAATGTCAAAGTACATTATATACACCACATAAAAGTGATTTGGTGTATAACAACAAAGAAGTCTCAATGGAATTTAAATTGAGATGAAATCTCTCATAAAGTTCATATCCTTATGTTAAGGATAATTCAACGACATAGTTATGTGTGAAGCATATAAACAAACTAAATATGATTGGATATTCAGTGTAAAACAACCAAAGGACATTCACACATAATCTTGTGAAACCCACACAAATGAATGGGATGTTTAACTCAACAAATGGAGAATGAGTTAAAATTAGTCTTATCAAATTCATATTGATGACTTGAGAAATTATCAATGGAGTGATTATGTGTATCAAAAGTATATAAAAATAAAGGGGGAGTGGAAATTATGACATGATCAAATGAATAGTTATTCCACGCATAATCTTGGAGTAATATAATCAATGAAATATGCGTAAAGCCAAATGAGTTGAAATTGAAATTTCAAATTCCCTTATCAATTTGCTAACTTATGAATCATGCACCCATGTACGAAGGATAATTCAGTGATGATGTAAATATCCATAAATTAATGTATATTACACAATCAATACAATCATGGGCAGTATACACACCACATGCAATAAATATGTGGTGAATAATGGAAATCTCACGGAATTTAAATTGAGATAAGAAACCCCTTACATTGTACTTTTTCCTTCGTCGATGGTAGGTTAAACTCCTGTATAATGGTGAAATAATTGTTATTGAATTATAAAAGAATAAATTACATTAATATGATATTATATATGATTGTTTAACATTGATTTCTTAATAATATCTTTGTATTATCGTCATTTGGGGTGTTAACTTACTCATTTTCCTTTATATTCTTTGTTACGTAAGCTGTGTTTGTTATGGATAGGTTGTATCTTATTCATATCCAGAATTATATCAAGTCCTTAAATGTTATTTGTAAATCATAAAATGATAATTATACTTGAATGGATACGATGGAGAAGGAATCTCATCGCTTTTGTGGAGACGGTAGTCCGTACATACACACGAGTGACAATATCATTCTTTTGATGTTAAAATAATATATAATTGGATGGTATATAATATAGACGGAATAATTATCATGTTATATTTATTATTTACATTAATTTCACATTATTATTATACCCATCCAAATAATAAGTTATTGAATAACTATAACAACATGACGTGGAGACGGTAAGCCGTACGTACACATGTATGGTGACATGTCATTCAAAGGATGGATAGAATACTGAATATGGAATTACAATATTTATAATAAATTCAAACTATATAGAAGATACTGGAGATATTATTTAAGAATGAAAATAACAATGAAAGAAAAAGTGGAAGAAGAAAGGAACTTGAAAGAGGGTGGTGAAAACTTTACCTCTTCTTCGGGTTCTTCCTTTTTATTTGATCAAAAGGACTCCTTTGGATGGCTTTCTGAATAAGTTAAGGCCTCTAGGATGACAGTAGGGAAGTTTAGAGAGTATATGGGCATGGGTTGGCCGATCCAAAAGGCTTTTAAGGTGTTATGTAATGAGAAGGAGTGCCCTTTTATAAGATTGGTGAGGGGCACCTTTGGAAAAGCTAGAAATAATATTTTGTAATAAATTAATATTCGGGTTCTAATGGCTCCAAAGTGTATTATTTAAATGTTAAGGTGGGGATGGGTCGAAAACCACTCAACCAATAGAATTTAGCCTGGTTTGGGTCATTATATTAAACTTATCTTTTAGTTTAAACTATTAGTTAATTAGTTTGACACTTACCATGCCACTTTGTATTATTATATTATATAGTTAATAAACATACTATATACATCCAAGATACCACCAAGTGGTCCATTAATAATACACCTATAATTATATAAGTCTCTTGTCCGAACCGTAGATTTTTAGGAATTTAATATCACGTAATAATATAATATTTGTTTTAAAAACTCTTTTATGTCAATTTTGACACTATTAAAAAATTGATTTATGTAACAATCATAATAGAATTATGACTTCAAAAAAAGTTAATTAAATCAATCCTAATATTTCATATTATCCTATAAAATTATTATAATTCATAAAAAGTCTCAAATTATATTTTTTTGGGTATTTATAATATCAATTATCTTAATTATTCACTATTATGGGAATTACTGCATCATCATTGTGTCCTAAATAAACTAAATTATTTAAAGTCTGAAAATTATAAATAAAATATAATTATATAGGAAATATTTTTATATTTATAATGAATATTTATAGTCTAAAATCCAACATATATAAACCTATTTAAAAATTAGTTTTCTAAAAGATATATGCTTATGTCATTTTTTTAATTACTTTAACTTAATTAATATAAAGTGTCATTATCACTTACAAGTGGATCCATGGTGTCCCAAAATCGACCCAAATAAGGACATGGTCGGCCATGTATCAACCAATAGGGTTAATAAACGTTTTAGGGTAATTTAATACAATTATAATATTAATTATTTACCCTTATTTACCGGATTTACCCTTTAACCATGGTAAATAAAATATTTACCAAGTAATTATTCAAAATGTATAAAAATAAAAGTTACTTATTTACAAAATTTGGACATCATGATTACAAAAATGGAATCCATTTTTCAAAATTCAATACATAGAAGTGGCAGAAATTAATTTAAAATTAATTCCCGTTGTCAAAACAAAAAGCGTGTTTTTAAGAAATAATAACTATCAAAAGATTGACAGTTATTTATGTTTGGTTTAAATGTGAAATTATGTTAAATGACCCACATTGTATTAAATGGTAAAAATATATTTTAAATATAATTTAAAACCACTCAAATTCATAATTTATCACTATTAATTATTTCGATCAAAATATTTGATTTTAATTAAAATTTAGTAATTTTTACTATTGATCAAAATATAAAAGTTATCTGAAAAGTACCAAAATTTCACCCCAGGATAATTTCGTTATTCCGAATATAAAAATGAAGTCTATTTTACCAAATTCAAAACATAAAATTTGAATTTATTAATTTAAAATTGACTTCTGCTTTCGAAACCAAAAGGCGTATTTTTAAGTAATAATAACTATCAAATGTTTGACACTTGTTTACGTCCAATATCATGTTAAAATTACATAAAATGGCCATAATTGTATTAAATAGTAAAAATATAATCTATTTATACCTCCAAACCATTAAAATGTATAACTTAACAATATAAATTATTTTTATTAAAAAAGTTGTTTTCAGTTAAAATATAGTATCTTTCACTATTCACCCAAATATGAAAGTTATCAGAAAGACACCAAAACATTATGGATACTAAATTCTTATGTCCCGATTCTAAAGAAGAATTAAATTTTTTCAAATTGAATATATTAAAGTTTCAAATATTAGTTTTAAAAATTATTCTCCATTAAAAGGTGGTAAAATTTTATTTTTTGAAAAATACTTATTTTATCTGAAAAAATGAATTTTTTCATAAATCATGTCATAGAAACTCAAAATATGGATTAAAATTATAAGGATAATATAATAATTAAAATTTAGTTAATACTATTCATAACATCTTTTGAACGGCTAGTTTGGTAAGTCGTGGTGTACTTGAACTCAGTGTTATGTACAACACACGCTATTGTATTATTCAAAGAGATGTGTACCATGGAAGATTAGGGGGTTACATGTTTTACGTGTTAAAATAATTATTCCATTCACATTTTTAGTAATATAAAGATGCTATATATTTGAAAAAAGTCATAAATGTTTCTTTATTTTTTTAATAAGAAAAATTGATTGTATAAATGTATTCAAAAAATACTATAGTGACCTTTAAATATTTTTTACATCTTTTCTCAAAAGATAATTTATGGAATATAAATGGTTTTCAACCTAATATAGAAACATAATAATTTTTTTTAAAATAATTATATTTAAATAAAGATTTTATAACTAATGTAAAATTTATAAACACATGTTTTCTTATCAAATAATCATTAGAGAATAAATTAAATAAGTTTTCCTGTAGGTGTATCGAAATATTTCAATATCAAAAATGAAATCCTAAATAATCCAAAAAAATTATGAGATTGTATCATAAAAACCTTACCACTGTGGTAATATTAGATCATAAGTTCCTTTAAATAGTATCATCAAATAAACATTAAATATCATGAAAAATCGATATTTATGATATAACATTTGAGTGAGATTGTATATAAACATATTATAATCTAATAGGTTCATAACATACCATAGGTCTCAATGAAGGCAAATTGGGAAAAAATAATCACTTTCCTAATGTATAAAATTCGATATATATATATATAATTGATAATATATATATATATCAAAACATATATAATTTATTAATGACTTCTTAATCCCCTTTTGTGATCAATTTCATGTAAAAGTCTTGTTTTTTGGCAATAACTGCTTTATTTTTCATTTATGTTTTAAACTGTTATGATTGGTTAAATACTTTGATAATTGTTGGATAATATCTATAATTTTAATCATTTTTAAATATCATAAATATCTTATATATATGTATTTATATTAGTCCACAAATGTGAGACAAAAATAATTAAATACACCCCTGATGGAGATGGTGGGCCTCACGTATACATTAATATTGTTTCCATTTTATCAGTGGAATGAATGAAGGGAACAAATATAATGTATCACCATTCCTGAATAATTTTTATTTCATATACTTCACATATTTATTTTTCAATAATGTCCATATTACCATCCATGTAAAGAGTTGATGAACAAGAATCACATCATTTCATGAGGTGGTTGTCCCACATACACACGAACGACATTGCTGTATTACCAAGGAATGAAAATAATATGTTACATGTGATATAATGATTAAATAATAACATTATTATCAAAAAAATTACATGTACACAATAAATCCATGAGTATATTCATTCTTTAGAGGTGTTTAGGGAATATAAATAACTTCTATTCATAAGGCGATAGTCCACCGTATACACGAATAATGATACTATATCCCATTTGATGAGGACGATATGGATAAGTAATTACCATTACATTAAAACATCTAGTAACCTGGAATATATTGAGGTTATTATATCTGCATGTTTTAATGAAAATTTGAGGTGGATAATAATGAAATAAAGAAAAAAACTCATTTATGGGTGTTACCACTACTTCATGGAATATCATTTGTTTTTCACAAATATGTTTCATAATTTTTTTGAATAAATAATGATTTAGGGTTTATATGATAGAATAGAGTAATATAATTTAGTAAGGTATGTATGATGCAATTAATTTTTAAAATATAAGGAGGATAGAAGATTGGGAGGCCTTTCACAAGAGAGGTGTATGAGACAATTTTGTTTTTATAAAAGAAAATATTATATCCATGTTTTTTTACATTAAAAAAGGATCCAATGTGAAACATTATAAAACATATAAAATATAATGTATATATTTGGAAATAAAATTGGTTTTTATATGTTTTGGGGCATTTCTTATCCATATATTTTTCTTTTAAAACAATGTAAACAAATTTTTATTTATCCATAGAAAATAATTTATATTTACTTACTAATAATAATATGAAATAATAATGTTTACATAACTAGTAAATATAAAAATTATTATTCCAAATATGGAATCCAATTTTTCAAGTATGGAATCCATTTTTTCAAATTAAACTCACATAATAGGAATAATTTATTTTATAATTAATCTCAAATATGCGATGAGAAAGAATGTTCATTAAAAGACAATGTTTAAAAGTTTACAAATATTCTCATTAGAAATTTAATATAAAATTGATTCTATTGAAATAAATTGGATTAATAGTTATATAATTGAACCAATTTTTTTAATTAAAACTATATTAAAACATTTTTTTACTATTGTTAGATTCTTTTAAATAAAAGACAATTGTTAATAAAAACCATTATTTATCATTATTAATTATAATTATTATGTTTTCAAAAAATTATTAAAAATTCACAACAAGATAATTTTGAAATTATAATTTAAAAATGAATGTTATTTTTAAAAAATTATCTAGAAGTGGAAAGAAATTATTTAAAAAGTATTTTTCATAAGGTGAAAAATCTAATTTTAATATAATACAATTTAAATGGAGAAATTGGATGTATTGTTATGTATTTTAAACAAAACACATAGGTTGAATATAAATAAATTCATCGAATATACAATATAAAAATTTCATGCCAATAATTTACCAAAACTATTTTTTTAAATTTATTGAATTTAAAATAATATTTTTGCATAAAAATACATTTTTAAAAAATTATATTATTTTTTTAATTTTTTTTATTTGGAATTAATTTTTTATCAAATAATTATCTTTATATTATTTTTTAGATCATATAAATTCATAATTTAGAAAATTTTGTTTATACACATCATTATAATATCTAGGCCATAATAATAATTTTAAATAATAACATTTTAAATGCTTGACATATTTTGTTTAAAATCAATCATTTGTGTAATAAATAATATCAAAATTATATAATTAATTTTAAAAAATATATTTCAAAACATAAAATGTTTGTAAATTCTAACCCCATAAATAAATTTCAACCTTTAAATTTAAACCTTTTCTTACTAATAATGATTTTAACAATTGAAAATTTCTTTTTTGGGAAACTCACATCATTAAAATGGTGAATGAAACATTCTCTTTAAAAAGGTAAATGGATGTGATAATATCATCTAGGGTAAAATATACTAGTTTTCCAAAAAGGTCAAAATAGTTAAGAATTGGAAATGTGGACATCAAAGAGAAAATGTACACTGAAATATAGATAAAGAGTGATATAGAACATTACCATGAGAAACAAAAAAACAACTAATCCATATATTTTTTGTGGGTGAAACTCTCATTCATTTACTAAAAATAAAGGTAAATGATAAACTTGATTTTTAAACTAATTATATTATAGTTGAATATTTTTCATAATACTAAATAATTTGATATTTTTATTCGATTTCATAAGTACAATCTCATCATTTAGTTGTGACTTGACAAAAATACACATCACCTCTTACTATAAAAGATGATTTTTTCATTTCTGTTGATCTAAATGAAAATAATTTCCCTAATTTAGTGATATGTCATCCTTCTATCTGTAGTTATTATAATTAAAAAATGGTTAACAGAAGTTATAAATAAATCATTATATGGTTTTATAATATGTAAATATTTAAAACCTCTTATAAAATTAAACATAAACCATTCCATAAATGTTTCATCTTTAAACCCTTTATAAATTAAAAAATTATAAATAACTTGACTTCCTTTATCAAAATCCACATATAATTAATATCCCAAACAAAATATAGATTCTCTTAAATGTCACATTCCAAACATGTGAATAACTTTATTATGTATTCTCTTCAAACATGGTAATAATCTGAGTTACCATAAATAATTATTGAAAAAAACATGATTCTTTATTCTTTAATCAAGTGTAAATATTAATTAATATATTATATAAATCCGAAAATGTTATAAAACCCATCATCAATAAGGAAGACCATTTTTTATCCAAACAATTACTAGTTTTGAGGTCTATAATAATGTCTGAATTACATTATCCATATCAATCATATCTTCATCAAACATAAACACCATTTTCTAATCATCAAGAACATGAAAATTGTTATATTTCATTAATCTTGTGTCCTTACATAAAATTACAACTTTATATTTAATTAAACTTCTAAGACATCATTAATATTCGCTATATTAATGGAAATCAGTAATAAAAAAATTATTCTGATGAACCCATACATATTTCATGATTTATATAAAATAATTCTTGAATTACGATGAATAAGTTCTCTTGTCATTCCACTTCATTCTTAATACATTGATCAAACATCATCACTTTTTCCCTTAATACCTCTTAAATTTAATATGAAATAATAAAAATGTATTAACATTATTTAATATCTATTTAATCATATATTAAATATTTAACATAAAATATATAGTTATAATAACCAATATATTTGACCTTTTTTTGTCTCCTCATCATCCGAAGTATAATCGTTTCTCGTACCACCATGATTTTTCTATTCATGATCATCCCCCTTAGTAGATCGATTTTTATAATTCTCATAATTTCTATATTTGATTCAATCATACATTGATGATAAATTAGGGATATCATTATTATCGTCCATTGTGTTAACTATGTTTTTTATTTTTCTTATATAATTACTTCCATTGGGTACTTTTTTCCACAATCAATTCATCATCATGTTCCCCTATAAAAATCACTTAGATGATTCTTCCCACATTCTGAACATATAGTAAAAAAATATTTATTCCTCCATGGTCTCCACCACTATAAATCTCAATGAAATATATCTTTATAATATTTGGTGAGATCAAGAGTTGGTTAAGGTGAATATTTTAAATCATATATCTTGGTAACTAATTTTGTTTAATCACAATCTTTTCTAATCCAATTTTCATCCCATTAGGTTTCTCATCAACACATTGCCTAAAAAATTCATCCTTTATCTAGTTCTTTGTATTTCCCACCATTTACTAAGAGAGTAAAATCAGTGTTTGAGAAAATTTTATCATATTTAGGAGCCACATAATCAATAATAATAACTTATATGATGTCAGAATTACAGAACATTGTTTCTATTATATGAAAACCTAATTTTATCATATCTCACTCATTGACATTGGTTAAATACTTCATGATCATTCACAAATAATTTCTGAATTTTCAAGTAGTATCCCCTAGGACTATAAATCAATGTGTACATCTTGGAATATTTTGATGCATCTAGTGATGATCGATTATAACTCAATGAAATGATTTGGGTGTTGTCAGATCTAGGAACCTTTGTAAGAGAACCTCATCAACATATATTATCTGGTCAGGGACTTAATTACTTGGAAACAACATTCTCCCTCCTTTACCAAATTTCAATGACATTTTCATATAATTTGACTCTTCCATAATCTTATACTTAGATACATTACATCAAATATCATTAGAAACACCCTTAGGTTATTAATAATGATTTATTATTATAGTTTCCATTTTTTATTTAAAACATATTATTTCCACAATTGTAAATAATTTGGAATTTTATTAAAAAAAATTTAAATCATATACAATTGTATTCAATATATTACACAAAAACACACTTGAGAATCATAAACATATAGTAACCTTGGAAATATGGAAACATAATGATCTGGATTATATGTGAACTAAATCATCTCCCAATGTTTTCTTCATAATATGCACAATTCATAGACATATAATACAAAAATAATTTCTTCCTAACATAGGGTAATGAATTATAAGGGTGATCACATAGGTTCAATAAGGGTAAATATGGAAAATATGTAGTAATAACAAGAATATGAAGGTGTGAGAACATGAACATCACATTTGAAAACCATGAATTGTATATCAGGGAACATAATATCTGGTCTTTGAATAATGATTACAAATTCAAAAGACCTGTATAATAAGGAAATCAAAAAAAATTATGCACTAGATCATAAAATTTTAATAAAACATAAAATTTAGGTATATACATATTCTTAAGAAATATTATGTCATGGGTAGACAAAAATACATTCCTAACATGTTAGGTTTGTGGAAAATACCAGTATACCTACTAAGAGCCTCGGATGTCCTCATATATTCCCTCATCAAAGATTGGGATAACATCTCATGTACACTCTTTCATTATTGGGATAGCCTATTTTGTAACCTTTTATCCCATATAATTATAATTATTACCTAATGATTTTGAGAGACATAGTGTTCCATCCAAAAAAATAATGACAATCATACATATAATTTCCCTAATATCATAAAAAAATAACCATATCAAAACCCTTGAAAATAAATTTGTTTCATAATCATTTCATCATTCTATCAAATAATATCTTGTGGAATATGAAATGTGATTAATAACCATTATATAATTGCATAACTGTTGAATAGAAATGGGTTTCATAAACATCATTTCATCATAAAAATAAAACTACTAGAGAAAGAATAATAATTTTATCCTTTGATTATGTCCATATTATACCATAATTAGTATGAATATCTGAAATATTATATAGAAAATGATTTTCGATATGAAATCACATTTGATGTTTCCTATAGAAAAGCTGCATTCTCTAATAATTAATTTTTAGATAAAAAAAGTAATAATATTTTTTGGAAATACAATTATTTTTAAATAAACATTAAATCATATAAAATAAGATTAATATAAAATACTAGTCATCACTTTTCGAAATTTTCTTTCATGTTTTACATATAAAAATATTGTTTTTAAATTTAGTAGTAAATAAAAAAGAAGAATGTTTAGAAAAAACAATATCTATTTGAAGAAATTTCTAAAAAATTTATAAACAGAAAATTAAATTAAAAAACTATTAATCATTAAGACAGTTTTTTAATCATTTTTAGAAAACATATACACAGAATATTATGGGAATTTCATATATTAGAGAATAAATTCAGTTTTAGTTAAATTCATTTGATAAGAATAATGTGTGTATATAGGGTGTAAAATGAATGGAAAATATTTAATCACATGATATAACTTCGGGTGTCGAAAATTCATGAATTTGAGGATATAGATCATAATTTTTCATCATTGGATATATAATCATAAATAATCCCAATAAATGATGTGTTTGCCACATAAAACCCTACTAACATTTGAAAAAATTAATCATTAGTACCGTTATATTATAACATTAAATCATAAATTAAATATCATAAATATTGTTAATGATATAAAATGTAAATTGGGATGTATACACACCTCATAAAATTTGAATACTGCATAACATAACTTATGTCTCAAATAATGTAAATTGAGACAAAATTCCATTATATTATGTCTTGAATTCCTTAATACAGGTTCAACTATCCCTTATGATAAATATATATTTATATTAAATATATTAACTAATTATAATTATATTTATCAGATAATATAAGATGTACATATTTCCTTGTATTACTAATTATTTAATAATTCCATGTTCATGTCATGTTTTTTGTAACAACTGATTTCTTTTTCGTATATATTTCGATTTGTTAATATTTATCGTATTTCTTTTAAAATGGTTACATCACCTATATAATTATAAATAGAAAATGAAAAACATATATATTTATTATATCTATAATTAATATTAGTACATAATATTTGGAGATAGAAAATGAAATACACATTTTACATAGATGATAAACTATATGTACGCATGCTCTTTGTGTCCATTTTTTCAAAAGATTAAAATAATAATAGAAAAGAAATATATTAACATTTAAAAATTATTTTTATTTAATATATATCAAATATATTTACTTAGACGTGTCCTTTTTACCTTCCATTTAAAGAGTATGTGATGAACAAATCACATCGCTTCTTGATGCTGGTGTTTGCCAAACACATTAACATCGTAATTTCAACCCCATGTAATGGAAGGTAAAAATGAATATGTGAAATAGAAATTAAATAAGAATATTAATTTGATAAATATTACAAATAATCAATATATCTATGCTTTAATTCATCCATGCGATGTAGAGATAGAAAATGAATAACATCAGTTCGTGAGGTGATAGTCTGTTGTACACACGAATTCTGATTTAAAATTCCATTTAATGGCAGTTGATAAGGATATATGTCAGGAACATAATATAAAAACATATAATTATATTTAATATAATTATTTTATTATAGAATTATTTTTATTTATTATTGAATGATATTGAGGAAGAAATAAATTAAAATACTTTGTTAGGGATGTATCCTCTTCTTCAGACAACTCCTTTAGGAATAAACAGGAAGGATTCATTAGATAGTCTTTTGATCAAAATAAGGATTATATGGTCATTTTATATATGTTTGGATATTATTCAATCATTTATAGAAATATCAAGAGATATTTAAATATGTGAATATGAGAGTTGAGGGTTGGCCTTTTATAAGTGATGTTCGTGGAATTATTGTAACTTAAAAAAATGTTTAACCATATATTTCACCTCCCTAAATGTTAAAAATGCTGATACCCAAAAATATAAGTGTTAAGGTCATTATATGATTAGTAAATTTGTTTTTTAAAAATTTTGGTTCACTTTTAACCCATATCTTTTTAGTTTAAGACCCCAATAAAACAATTTTTATCTTATACTGGTAAATAATTTTTATTGTTTTAAAAATTAATTATTGTGAATGATTTATTAGAAAGTATTATATAATAATAATTATTCTGATACAAATTTTTGAATAAATTTTATTAATTTAACTAACCAATGTTTCTTAATTTTAATTAAAATTAATCCACTATAATTGTTGAGAAATCAGGTTATAAAAGAGAAAATGTTACAACGTTAATAAAAACATTATATCAAAAATAAATATGAAATTGATTCTAATGGAATAAATTGTATTAAATGATATAAAATCAGAAAATATAACTTTCCTCTCTAATTTTTTACATTATCTTTTTTGAAATACGTTTTCATATGAATTTTTCATGGTATATTAAATTTAACATAAATATCATTATTCATTCATGATGGATATGATTATTATCTAGAACATAAACTAATTTTCTAATATGTTTTATACATTTAATGATATTTTATACAATTAGGAAATATTTATAAAGAAATATCATTTACTCAATTAAAATATTTAATGATAAGGCATATTGATTCATGAATTAAATCAATTATTTTATATATGAAGAATTATAAGAAATAAAACGATGGGTGACTCCAGGTATAATATAGCACCTTTATACAATAGTATGTCTCATGAGATAACATAATTAGACCAAATGAGATTCGTTTCTACATATATATTTAAACTGTTTTTTGGAAGGATATTTAGGGTAGAGTTTCCATGATATATGAGATTGTGGGTTCAATAATTATGGTATTCTAAAATTCTGATTTTATTTATTATTACATAAGATTTTAAAACGATGATATAATCCTTGAAAAATTTCATGTTTAGTTTTTTGATTAAATAGAATTAATTTTTTGTTATTTAACATGAAATATTGATTACGTATTATCATGTTATTAAATGGGATGTTTTACTAGTCGTTAAGATTTCTATTTTGATTATTCTAATTGATTTGAGATATATTCCACTATACTTAACCCTTACAAACAATTTAATATCACTTTTATTTTTTTTCCTTCCCCAGATATTCTATGATGAGTATTTCATTTTATATGAATGCATTTTCATTGAGGAGTAATGATATTCTACAAAAAATTAATATTTGTATTCAATTATAATTTAATACTGAAATATTTTTATATTTTACCAGTACTTCTAAACTTTTTTCTAATCGTTGTGTGTTTCCTTGTATCTTATACAACTGTGGTAATGTTAGGCACCATCATAGGGCTACTAGGGTTGGGTTAAATAAATTTGATATAAAAGGAAGTATAATATAATCTATAGGAGGTATATATATATATAAAAAATAGGTAACATAACCCATATATTGAAATTGAATATTGGTATAGTATAACTTCACAATGTTTTGTTAAGTTAGAGATCATGCGATTTTTCCTAGAAATACATCCATGTCTGGATACAACAATTAGATATAGTTCTAGAATAAATGTTTCTTGGGTAATAACACTGAAAATAGAATAATTTTATTGTCTTAATTATCTCACAATCCATGATAATTTACCTTAATACGAACATGGATTGACAACCAGTGGTATATTCCTTGTATAATTTAGATTTTCATTACAAACCATTATGATTAATTGGAAAAAGAGATATCCAAAATGAATCCATGTTTATTATTATGATATTAGATATGTTATTTTCTTCAATTTATGATTCACTAGATTTGGTATTGTATATTATGTTTAAAAATGATATTATCTAATCTAGTGTATTCAATCATTTATAGAAGAAAACTATAAGAGGGAATGTGAACTACAACAATACATGTAATCAAAAGGGTATGAAATTTAAAATATTTATGGTATTTAGATAAAATTTTCAAGGGTATTAGTCTCACAAAAATTATCATCATATGAAGACATATACTCATATAAAAGTGATGTGAAAAAATTATCCATGTCTTTTGGATTCAATGGGAAGAAGGAGAAGAAGAAGGAAATAGAGAAAAATATGTATTTGCAGAAGAAGAGAAAGATATATTTTCCCACAATTGATTATTTCGGATGGAAACACTATGGTATATACTAACAAAGAAATGTTGTTTTGATTATGTGTGTTGAAAAAGGACACCATGTTCATGATTTCAAGGGAATGAAACAAATTTCCAATGTTAAATTCTTTAAGTATAATGATATGGGTAATTAATAAATTAATTCCCCAAGTTCAAATGGAATAAAAATTACTCGAATATAATGGATCATGGTAAATCTTATGAAATTACGATATATGAAGAGTAATAATTAATGTTCTTGTGTTTGGATTAATGAATTATTTAAAATTACTATTTTATTAATTATATCCTAGTTATGATAATTATGGAATGTATATGTATTATACTGAAATATTATTTCATAAAGGATTTGAGAGAATATTTTGAATGGTATCAAGAAAAGTGATTCATTAGAAAGTGGGAAATCCTAGAGAATACAAAATTTTAGGAATGAGAACTCATAATCATTTCCTGATTTTGGTATAATGGGGTTTCGAGAAATATATTACTGATATAGATTATTTAAATTTGATAGTACATATTACCTTGGAACTGATTAATGATATGATCATTATGGAAATTTAATGACCATATTTCTAAAGTACTATATTGAAATATATTGGATTGTTTATAATGATAACCATTTATTAAATGATATATACGGAAATTCCTATGAGGTTTTATAGATTAATGTATTACTTCACCATATGATGCAACCTATTATACGAGATGAAGTATACATTATCATGAATCAACCAAAGGATGAGATTGTGCTTGGGAATTTGATTTAAATTAAGTAAATATATCCTCTTATGAATGTTCATCAAAAATAAGAATATATATCTTGCAAAAAAATTATATTTTTACATTCAAATCTGATGAATCATATTTTTATTTAAATCATCACAGATTTATGGTACTTAAGACCTCATAATTCTATTATTGATTAAATTATTTATGTTAAATGACCTCTATCACACTCCCTAGTTATTTTTCTTTTCATCCACGTCCACATATTCATGTCAAAAAAAATACTATACTTTTATGAAACTCTATTACTTAATAATTCTATATGATTTATTTCATCCTTATCTCTCTTATTAAGAGGATATTTTATTAGGTCTTTTTACAATGTGGTATTTTCGATAATGATATTTTAAAATGAATAATTCTTCGCTTCCATGATCAATTTTAATTTGTGAGAAAAAGATTAATTAATGTTTTGAGAAATTAAAACTATATAATTTTAAAATAAAAAATTTTATTAAATGTTATATGTGACAGAGAACAACAATTTTCTTCAAAAATCATATGTTACATGCAAGGCATTTTTATACTGAACAATAATTTCTTATAATTTTATTAATAAAACCCCCATCATTGAGATTTTGGAATGAATGATATGAATATAATTAAATAAAATATGGAAATATATATATAAATCATTATCATTATCAATCTATTTCATAGTAATAAAATAATAATCACTTAAAAGAAAAAAGAATATTTTATGTAAATAATATTATTTCTAAAAGACAGTTTAATCATGCTCAGTGCACACAATTTAAAAACAATTATTAAAAATTTTACAAATTATATATGGAAAAATAATTTCTTTTTGAAATCATAATATGAAAATTATCAAAGGGTGATTTTTTTATTTTTCAAAAATGATTCATTATCTGAAAAATGGTGAAAAAGAATGAATTTTTATTTATAATTATATTTTCATTTATAAATTTTATATTTTAAGATTATATTTCATTTTTTCATGTTAAATTAGGTAAATTTTATATAAAATATTACAATTTTTTTCATTTAAAGCATTTTAATATTTAATTCAGATATAGAAAAACCACAAACTCTGAAACATTTTCTTTTTAAAAACATGATTTCTCATCTATTATGTTAGATTACCTTTAAATTCAATTATTACAGTAATGTGAGGTTAATTAAAAAATGGATTTGATATTAGAAAAAAGAATAATATTTATTATATAAAAACGTAGAATTAATTTTTTTAAGATAATGACTAGTGAAAATATTTAAAATTATTTACTATGATTAAGGTAAAAATGAATTTATATAAGGATAAAAATTATTAGAAAAAGTGTAAAATGGCTCACCATCTTCTCCAAAACTGCTTGGATGTAAGTATTTCTACATTTACAACATTATTATCTATTTTTATAAATTAGGGGGATACTTTTTGATGAATTTGACCAATCTAATAAGTAATGTAAAGAAAAATACAGAAAATAAAATACATTACCTTTAATATAAATATATTAATGACACATGGAAAAAACATAGGATTCTTTATAAAAATTAATTTGAAATATAAATGAGTTTCTTTATATCCTGATAATTTATTTTAAATATTCCTACATATAAAATAATTACATTAACATTTTAAGGAACTATAAAGTAGTAATTGTTTAGCTAAAAATAACAAAACAAATAATACAAAATATATTAAATGTGATGTTAATTGATATAATTATTTTCTTAAGTTATTTTTCTATTTTAATATATCATTTTTAACATGTGTTAATTAACATTCCATAATTTTATTGATACATTAAAATTAAAAATAATTAATTATTTTTAAAATAGACACTAATGTTATTTTATTATAAATGATATTTTATTAAATTATTTAAGATTAAAAAAATACAATATTATAACAAGTTATTTTTAAATTTTAATGAATATAAAATATTTTCCATTATTAGACAAATTTTATTTTATAATGAACATATTTATGAAAAATATAAAAAAATCAATGTTATAGTGGTAATGTAAAATTTGTATTTTTTTCAAATTATATACATTTATATAAAAATTAATATTAAAAAAATATGGTATTTTTATGTTATAAATTTGATATAATATTTTTAATATGTGAGTATATTTTTTTATATGTCTCACTTGAATTTATTTTTAATTGATAAATAATTTAGGTTTGAAAATTTGTTACCATTGTAAAAACTAAAACTGTAAAACTGAGTAAACAAAAAGCCAAAGGATGGAAATCATTGAGATGCATTTACTTTTTTATGGATGTATTTTCACCATATAACCATAATATCTATTATTATTCAATTTTATATCCACATGATATATGTATGACCTGCCAATAGTGAATACTATTGAGTATTAACAATAACTATACTCCTCCAAAACTATAAAGGGGAACTCTGTTTTAACACTTCATCACACATTAAAACCAATTTGATTCATTTAATAAATTAAATAATCAGATCCAAAAATAGATTAAATCATCCTATAATCCTTAATTCTTTCATTAATAATTCATATGAAGGATCTAGTGCAAACATTAAGAGGATAACCGAAAGATAGGTACTGTTTTTCAATAATCGTATGGGTTTTATTTCCTTCTCAAACTCTGTGAATTAATAAAAAAATGTTTTATAATAAACAAAATATATTCCATATAATGAAGTGTATATTTTAATGTTATGACATAAAATTTCACACCAATCCGTTAATGTTATGAAATCGCTTTTCATGTATATGGAAGACAACCTCCCCACGAACAAATATGAATCATTTTTCCAATACCACCTCTCAATGTTGGGTATGATGATTGATATAAATTATATATATTATATCTAAAACATTATTATACATTTATATTCATTATATCATATATATATATAATACTACCATTAATTATATAGGATAGATTATAATGGTGGTAATACGTACGACAGACTACCAACTCACGAAGTGATGTGATTCCTCTTTCACTAACACTTTATATGGATGGGGATAGAAAAATAATTTTAATTATTAAATGTGATATAAATAAAATAATTATGAAATTTATTAAAAATTCATCATTCTATAATGATAATAGAGGAAAATATTTTTTACACATAAAGTTGCTAACATCATTCTTGTACCTATACACTATCTCCTTCATGATGTGATGTGACTCTATTTTCCTCCCCACCCTACATTAATGATATATTTAATTATAGTTAAAGATATAATATTTTATATATGATATTATTATATTTATTTAAATATAAAATATTACTTAATACATTTCCATAAATTCCATTGGAAATTGGAAAATGTTACTCATGCTTACGTACGACCTCACATATCCATTATCATAACATACATCATTTTTAATAAAAATCCTTCATTATTTATTTAAAAAGTATAAATACTATAAAAATATGATAACTATGTCATTATTTTCTATATTTATATAATAGGACTATATAATACACATTTGAATCAGAATATATAGGGAAAATCATGGTTGGGAAAGCAAGGATTATAATTCGCAAAACAATGAAAATAATGAAATGTTATTTTTTAATAGGTGATAATATAATATAAAATTATCATATATGATATTATAAATATTAAAATAATATTCTAAAAGTCAGTGAAATTTTTAAACCACTATAAAATAGGATAAATTATTATTCATCAAAAAGAAGTATTAGATAAGGGATTTCATACCAATTTACATTTCATTAAGGCATATTTATTATTTTCACCAATTAATTTGAATGTAGTGTATAAAATTATACATTGACATGTAATATCATTATTTATTAATTCATTATGGTATTTTAAGTTACACGAGGAATTATATTGTCAAATGTGATGAGAATTTAAAATTAACAAGTGGTAAATATAATTGACTAATATCGCTTTATTTTGTGATTGTTAAATTCCTCTAGAAAAAATGAATCACCTATAATTATTTTTTTAATTAGATAACATTCAATTTAAACAATGTATTTAAAAAAGAATTATACTATTTATGAAATAATATTATCCGTCATGAAAAAATATTTATATTTAATATAAATTTAGCAACAATAAAAATAATTACAAGAAATTCATTATTTCATGAGAAATTTAAAAATCCCAAAAAGAGTAATATTTTGAAATAAAATTTACCAATTGGTAATTTTCAAGTCACGTCACATTTTATGTTAATGATTTTATGTGACATACCATTGTATATGATTATATTTGGAATTGATCATGTCATACTATATGTATATGATCTTTGTGACTTGAATAAAAACCTTTCTAAACACAAACTCCCTAAGGTTTCATCAGACATATGAATTAAAATATCATGGTTATTCTAAAATATATCCTTGTTAATCTATGGTATTAAATTATTCAAATGTTATTATACTTTTTAAAACCCTTTATCTTTTTAATTTATTTATATATAGTACTGAGGTTTCATCTGAATTGTTAATATTTTTTTTTGTTTTTAATGACATTTTTATGTGAACATGTCATGGATTTTTTCCAATTTTAATTATTTTATGATGAACTTTTTTTATTCAGTTAATTTGAAGTAAATAATTGAAATGTAGTGAGATGCATGAATTGTCTTGTTCTATGGACTTATTATGTAGGATATATTCTTTTGTGGTTCTCAGTCAAATAGTATGGAATTTCTTAAAAATTATGTTGATTTAAAAATAAATTAAATTGATTAGAATATTAGGAGTCTTACAGGTTTACATACATTCATAATACTTATTTCTTGTTGTTATTACTAAAACCATTATTTTTGTTAGTCCCCATACATTTATTCTAGTAGTTGTTTGATTGAATCCCCTTATATTATATGATAATCACTTATTCATGATAATAATTTTTCATTTAGTAATTATATTATTTAATAATATGGGGAAAAAGAAAACGTTGTTGTGGAAGAAGTAATTATTGAAATTTTTTGTTTTTTATAGTGTGCATGTGAGACAATAATTTATAATTTTTTAGGGTTGTGTGTATGTACTTATGTGGGTTGGTATTATTGGGTGTTCAATATGGTAAGGATAAAAATAATTAGTATAAATGAGTTTAGTCATGGAACAATTTTTTTGGGATTTTTGGGACAGAAGGTGCTGATTGGTCACTACGTGTTAGTAAATAGGTCTAAAATATTTTGAATGATAAACATTGGATGATGGGTTTTTAGGTATCAATTGATGATGGATGATCTATTTATTTAGGATGTACATCGATGATATGGTGATCATGCTTCATTTAACTAGATTTATTATAGATTTTTCATGGGGAGACCTTATGGTGTTTGGTTTTATGATTTGATGTTAATTGAATGTTTTTAAAAAATACATAAAAATTATTATGAACATGATAATGGGTGTTGAATATAATTAAAGGAAATTTGTGAAATAATGAAAATATTGATATTTTATATTTTATACATCATGATGGAATAAACATGCATATTAGATAGAATTTTTTATAAAATACTAAAGTGAATGAATAATTGAATGTAACAGGAAATGTATAATTAAATTTTTAAATGGATTAATAGTGTGATTAAAAATTATTCAGTAGATATATTAGGTGGAAATTTTGTGATGGATAGTGGGATGGATTTAATATAATATTATTTAGATGTGGTGGTGTATGGTAATTGTAATATGGTGATAAGTGTAGACCTAAATGGACTTATAATGTTAAAAAATTTGATTGTGACTTTATTGAGATTTTTAAATATGAGTTTATTACTTATTATTTTATTATAGAACCCAACTAATTCAGATATCCATAATGATGCCCAAATGTTTTTGGATATTTTTGTTTTCACCAACATGCTTATTTTCAAGGACAGTTGGTTGGTAATACTGATATCCCCACCCTTCGTTATAGAATAGTAAAATTTTGAATTGGTACAATATGTGGGCTATTTAAGGTAGGAGTACAGTGAATGGTTGATATAATTCTTATTCAAGATACCTTATTGGGGTGGATACATGTGTCATGTTACATAGTAGAGGATTTTCGTGCTTGGAATTTTGTATAATTTCGATGTAAATCATGTTAACAATAAACTACAATATAGGTTATAGACATTCGATATGGATGTGGATGAGGATATGTAATTTTTTAATAATTTGTAAATGAAATGTTGGACCCTATAATATGCATGATTATGTACGGTACTGGTTTGAAATAGATTATGTCTTTATTTAAATGGGGTTTCAAGTCAAGATGATTGATGTTGGGGAGGGAGTGTGTAAAATTAATGGGGAAATGGTCATGTGGTACATGATTTTATATATTATTATTATTATATTAGTACATAGGGATTCAATTTATAGGGACATAATATTTGGGATTCTATTGGATTGTTTTCCTTGTAGCTGTTGGTTGATTTTAATATTTTATTACTAATTCTTGTGTATAGTCAAACAACATTTTCATGGGTAGTCTTGCATAACATCTTTATAATTATATGTGTTATATGTATTTCGATATATATTAACATTTTATATATTTTTATGGTAATTTCATGGATGAGTTTGGAAGTACTCTCTTGAATCATTGGTTTAGCTTTGGAGATTCAACATACAAAATTATTAGTATGTTTATATTTTTACATATTTTCATTATAAAAAATTAAACATTTGAGAATATTTTTTATCAATAGATATATATATATATATATTGAAATATAGTGATTAATATTTATATATTACTATAATATATTTGTCTATTTTGATTAATATGTATGTTCTATACCCGTGGTGGAAGTCACTAACCTTGGGCCAGTTTTATGTGGGGTTTAAAGTTAATTTTCATTATTACATGAAGACAATGAGTGGTTACTGTATGGGAAGGTCTTGAAAATGTAATAATTATTTAACAATATTGTATAAAAATATTCAATACTTTCTTAAAATTAATTTTATAGTTCATTGAAACATTTAATTGAATATTATTTTACTCATGGATGATTATCGATAGAAACCTTATTGTGATCATTTCATTTATTTATTTTTTATTAGATCTCACCATGTAAATATGCCTAAACTTGATCATAATGCATCATAAAAAATAAAATATTCATATATAATGATGGAAATTTTCTCACGTAACCTCTATAAACATTTTATCACATGAATGAGGTGTTGATGATTGAATAAAATATTATATCAAATAATTGAATAGAAATATTAACTATAACATGTAGTAACATTTACCAATTTATTAATATATGAATTAATATGAGTGAATCTACCATAATTCCTATAATTTGAACTCTCCACCTCATTTGATATATGTAACTACCAACAAAGACCACTATTTTCAAACTGGAGAGTTTCATTACGTCATTTGCACCTTTGAAAAATCATGATGAAATAGAATATTAGTGAGGGTATCAGAACAATTTCTAGGGAAACTACACAAATAGTATCACAAACATTCACAAATAAATAAAATTCTAAAATCATTATATCAATAAAAATAACAAGAGAAAGGAATAATATTAGATGAAACAGATATCATAATGATAAATATCAGTACATAAAATTTAGATAGCTAAGTTCAATTGTAATGTATTGGTAGATAAAAATTATTTTTACAATATAAAAAATTCTATGGAGACCATCTGATTCCCACTACTAGATCCTTGCTCATCATATCAACAATATTCCATGAGAACCATTCCCATGCTTGGATCCAATTACCTAAATTCTTCACACAAATTTACATTATCATACAAGGATTGATTAATAAAGGTAGTAGGAGACAACCAATGAGACTTAAACATTTGTACACATTTATTAGAGGTGTATTCCGTGATAATAATAATTTATCATGAAATCAAAAACAATACAATATATTGTACCCATGTGTACCTAATTTATCATGAACCCCTGACGATACCTTCATGAGATCCACAATAGATTTAATATATATGTATTCGATGTTATCAATACTATCCACAATGATATTATGAATTATTATCTACATAATATGAAAATAAGTATGGTATTCATAAGGAATCATGGGAGTGATTTTATTTGCATATACTATATTGTATTTTATTGGGACACCTAATATACACTATTCATCGAGTCAACCAAACATAATCAATGAGGAATCATCATATATATACAATGGTCCAAAGTCTGTAATCTCCATCTGCATGTGTTGTGTGCACTGTATATATAATGGATAATAATGTAATGTTAGAAAATATTTTGGGAGTTTTATGAAAAATACATATTGCTAAATGATAACATACATATCATGGTAGACAATACATTTTATAGAAAAACATAACATCATGAGAAAATATATGATACAGAAATTTCATGTCAAGTTTTTATAACATGAATAAACATGCTAAATGTATACTTTGTATACATGTATCATGAACAAATCTCCCAAACTACACACACCTACAAATATAATCACAATCAATCATAAACATCATTGTACACTGACACAAGAATCATAATATGTAAAAACAAGAATAAAGGAACCCTAAATGGTATGAAACTCGTTACATCATTGTATTCAATGTCAAAATGATGGTTTTTCATGAGTGTTATCTCTTGGACCCATTTATTACCATAAGTGGATCAACATCACTATCAATGAACATAGACTTACCAATTACTATAAATAGTATTGTTTCAGTCTAGTTGAATGAAGAATAAATTACTTACTTGGGAATTGTACAGTGTAATGATTAATGAAGATTCTATTAGTCTGAAACAATGAGACCCACTATCTTCCATGATTTTTTATTAGGAAAGGGAGACCATCACTTATTGGAAAAAATGAATCACGTAATGGAGTCCTCTATAACACCCAAAAAATATAGGCCATCAATGGTAGATGAGATGTGGTCTTAGATGTGATAAATAGTGTCCTTTATTGACCTTATTATGGAATAAATATTAGGTTAAAATATGGATACATCACTACTTAGTCCACTATTAAAACACTTCTCAACATCATAAATATCTAAAAGGTAATTAAACTAAACTGGATTAATTGATAGAAAATGAGTGAGAAAGGCATTAAATATCCTCTCAGTAATATCAAATAGATTTTTAAGACCAAAATTGTTTATTGATAGATATATGGGGAGGATTTTATGCATTTCACATATTTTAAAGAAACTCATCCTACCAAATACACTACACGATGGATTTTCCATGGCCATGGTTTCCTTATTCATGTCCCTAAAATGGAATCTACTGATGATTTTTTTCCAACCATAAGCCCAATTTAAATAAAACAATCCCTCAATATTCAGTGTGGTATGGATTCCAGTTATTTTTTCTAACAGGAGCCTTAATCAAGAACTATTGATTGGATAAAAAATTTCCATAATATTTCTCTTTTAATTTTACTCCATGAATATCACATATTTTGTCTACACTATCATCATATAAATCCATTTACTTTCCCATTTTTAAATGAGATATACAAGGTAAAAATGTATAAGACAATTTGAATTTAGATGTATATTTATGTGACTACATGCATCATTGAGTACATGATAGAGTTGATCAGATTTGAAATTTATAGTCCCAAACTACACTTACTACTAGGCTATATTAAGGTGGTAGTTCATGATCATAACCACCTAAATCCCTAAAAACTGGGTTACCATTTGAAAAAACCATTTGGATGGATTTACAATGATGAATCTTCCAATTTTAATACAAGAAATATGATGTACTGATATAATTTAGAAAACTACAAAAGGATTATGGTTAATATCAGGGCATTAAGAAAAATTTAATCCTAAATATTTCTTGGAATAGTCCCATGGTTTGGGCTATGATGAAGTGAATGGGTCACCAGTTGGTTTTCGGCAAACAAATTGGATCCAAATATTTTGAAACTATCTATTGTTCGGTATATAACTAACAACCTAGATGCAGTACCCTTAGCATTTATTCTGTAACTATCATAGGGTAATTTTATTCTCGTATCAACTCGAAATATATTAGGATTATTCAATTCCACCCACATGATCAAGGATGTGTAAGATAATGTGATAAAATATTATATTTATTGAAATTACAAGGTTTATAGTTACGAAGGATCAATATAAAGAATAATTAGGTTTTGAAACACCCCTAGTCTCTACCCCTAACCCTAATTATATTGGACTATCATAATAGTCTTGGTAAAAATAAATTGAGTATGAAGCATTATTATAATAATATAGAAAATGTTTAGAAATAAGATATCAATGGTAAAAAAATCAAGATTCCAGGTAAAACATTAAATATCAAAGTAAACTAAATAGAAAAATTAATCAAAATGAAGAAAACGTGAAAAAATAAATTATTGTCGATGAAGAACATCAATCAGTATTTAAAAGTGCATAAAAATGGAAATGAAATTAAAAAATTTAAATAACTATTGCAGAATGGTTTACAACACAAAAGTATTAAAAAATAGTGAAATTAATGAATTATAAAAATGAACAATTAAAAGATGAAAAAGGATAATGAAATTTGAGAGGATGTGGTATGGTGTGAAGAACCTCTGCACCGTAGAGAACTCAAAAATATTTAGATTTGAAAATAACATAACAAGAAAATAATTCACATTTGGTACTATCGTTAAAAGGGTATTTATTGAAATTTAAATATCATGTGAGATGGATAAATTTTGGGTATTTTTGATCCATAATCGTATCTAAAAATTTTTCTTCTATCTTTCATATGATTGAATCTCAAACATTTCACATTATATATAATATGAACTCTATTTATGTTATTCATATTCAGTGGGATTATTATTTTCAAATATGCACAATCTGTCATGTATAGGAACATCGTGTAAAATGTTAACATATAGAAAGGACATCATGAGTCGGTTTGTGGATTTTCATGCATGCTATAAATGAAAACTACACATCATGTATATTATACATTATGTGTGAATTAAATGATTCCACATTTCAATATTTCTTCATTTGAGTCCTGAATTTTTAATTCCTATAAAGCAAACTAAAACACAATGCATTTTCAAAATAAAAATTAATAAAAATTAGGAAAATACATAAAACATTTCTATATTAATTAGATTATAAAATCCATCAATGGATTAACAATTACTTCTTCTTATGAAAAAATATTCTCAATTGGGATTACCAAAAAACCCTTTTTAAAAAAATAATCATTTACCACAACAAGGAAAATAAAACAATGTATAAGATGAAAAATAGAGCCCTTGAGAATCAATCATGTAGTAAAAATTCGTCATGTCTCATAGTTAAGTTCTTTATTAACATTAATTATTCCTTATATTATATATTGATATGTTTTCCATAGAATCTATAACCATTTTTAAATTTACTTCACAATAAATTTCCTCTCTTATCTAAATTAAAAATGTTACTAGAGTTATGATCATACCATCAATACATGTTACTATCCATATAATTCCTTTGGTTTTATCATTTATAAATTTTAAAGAAAAAAACAAAATCGATCATAAGTGTTTTAAAAATTAGGTTTAACTATTTTTTAGGCTTATGGAAGGTGATATAGTGGTAATAATTATACTCAGAGATGAGTTAATTCTCTAATGTAAAATGTATGAAAATATGAAAAAACGTAATAAAGTCACTCATTATTGATAATATGTTTCTATACATCATAAATCTCAATGTGGTTCAATGAGAGTATTAATTGAGTATAAAGAATGTACCCTTTTTTCATTTCATTTTCTTCTTATTATCTTTTGAATAATCATGTCCTGGCTAGGCCTCACTCCCATCCCCCAACCACATATACTCCATCATATTATTCATCAACCAGGTAATCATGATTATTAATCTTCCTAATACACATACCAATGAATTCAAATTTTCCATTATTTGTTTATATTTATTTTTACAAAGGAACATGGCATGTATAGAATATTATAGATGTAATTCAAAACCACATCATATAAATCCAGTGAATGGTCTACCATACATCTCCAAAACGAATAAATTTTATTTTTATCTGGACTATAGATTTCCCATCACTTATTCTATGTATAATAATTTGCCATATCTAGAAAATGGTCAGGATGTAAAAGATACATGAAAAGGATCCATCCTAACATGGTAATCCATGGCCACGACAGGATAATGAAGGAATGATGTCTGGGTGGGTGTCAGGAAATAGAGATCAACTAAAATTTATTATATTATTTTAAATTTTTATATATTCAATAGTTGATGAAATAAGATATAAAATAATTTTCTGATATGTTTAAACATATTAATTATCTCTCAAGAAATATGCTAAAATGTATAGGCAGTTTCAGTCTAGAATCATCCTAGGAATAAGAGTACACATAATAAACTAACAATAATTTATCAAATAAAATACAAAAAGAATTCAATCAAATGAAATTACGAGAATATTAAATTTGAATTATATTATTACCCTCAGAAAACATGTTATAAATAATAAAATAAATAAAAATAGGATTCAATAATCTCCAACCTATCATTGTATTTCATTTAAAATGGTGTAATAATATATAAAGTTTAATGCTTTCTTTTAATGAAAAATATCTATTAGTTATGTGAAATCATGAAATAATCCATGCATATCGATAATAATTATCACAAAAGACTCCCCTAATTTAAAATGATATAATTTAATCACTTTTATCGTATGAATCATAAGAGATATAGTATGAAATGAATAGAGAAAAAATAACATAGAAAATTAGAAAATTAAAATTTGTAACCGAGATATCATTGTAGTAAATGTGATAACATGATGAAACTTGATGGAAATTGAATTAAATTTGGTATGCCTATAAAATTGTTACAAAAAAAATTTCATTATATAAAACATTATTCCATCTATTTAAAACAATATTGAAGCAGAAAAATAGTAGGTCTACACATTTGACTTTTACAACAGCCCAAAAAATTTAAAGAGTATCTTTTTTTGATAGTGTATGAAATAAGAAACACAAATATGAGAGTCAATGTAATACACCAAGAGATTACATAATTTTACATTTAGGATTTATTTAATTTTATACTTGATTTATTAAAATATAACACTAAGTTAATATTACCCTACACACAATACTAACTTCATTTGTCATTTTGTTTTACATGCAAGACAGAGTTTTACCTAACATCGATATAGTATTTATATTATTATTTAATATGATATTTTACAAAAATAAAATTTAATGGAAGGTATGAAATTAATTAACTTAATTGTGAATGTTTTTTCAAATTTATTTATACAATTTTTTACTGACCAATTAATTAGAAATAAATATACTAACCAATTATAAAAAAAATATTCTCTTAAAAAACAATTTTTTGTGAAAATGTAGTTTTGTACTGATATATAATTTTAATTAAATTTGGTCAATGATATTAAAGAAATTTATATATTATATATTTAATGTTATTATTTTACATTCATCCAATATATTTAATAGAAATAAGTAAATAACAAATCCAGTAGTGTGCATAAAAATGTATTATTCAAAATAAAATTTTCCAGCTTTTAAGGGCACACCTATTTTAAAAATATATTGTGGAGATTTCTTAATATTTATTTAAAAAGAATTTTTTTTGAATCTGAAAATTTTATATTTTCTTATGGTTAATTTTTAGTATGTTTTATAAATTTTTTTGATGAATAGTAAAAAATACAGAATTTTAATTTAAAACTACGTTTTCATCAAAATAATTTATACTATTAATTTATATTTTATAGTGTTTTTAAGGAAAATTAGATCAATAATAAACCAATTAATAAAATATAGTTCATTGGAATGGTTTTTATGTTGAATTTATCTATAATAACATAGAAATTTTTTAAACATTTTCACTTTAAAACCCATCTTTTTCACCATGTATATGAGATTATATTTAAATTATATTTCCCCCTTGTGTTAATTGAATTTAAAAAAAAAATAATTTCATATAATAAAAATATTTATATTATAATAAGTTAATCAAAATTTTTTACATTAAAAACAAGTGAATATATTAAAATTAATTAACGCAATTAAGGTTAAAATAGGGTTTTACAAATGACTTATATTTGTATCAAAATTAATTTTAAACAAATATAAAGTTTTAATATAATTGATTGGAAATAATATTTAAAATAATTAGTTATAAATTATCTATTAAATATTTTTTAAATTATATTTTTTATGGATATATTACCTTGGTATAAAATATACATATAACCATAGAAAAAACTATAATGATAAAATTTTTAAAACTTAAATACTAACATAAAAAGGATATTAATGGTATTTTCTTGTGGTGTATGTTTCTATCTACAATGATATACATCCAATAAATTATTCTTCATTTTTTTATTTAAATTAGGTATGGTAGAACTCACAATATATTTTTTCATTTTGAATTTACAAGAATGTCACTCATCATTGATTATAAAAGGCACCCACTCCGAAATTCATCAAACATATAATGCCATTTGGAAAGGCCAAACACAAAATATGTTACCTCACAACTTCTCTAACATAATTATAAATATTTTTGACCTAAAAAACCAAGTAAGGCATTAGGTATAATCCAATATGAATTACCTGAAGAAGAAGTAATGTTCTTCAATGATCACTTTTGATCTATTTTTCCAACACCCCATTAATTTTTCTTATATCAGGATTATAAAATAAAATATCTATCATTAATAACATTATAATTTATTATTCCATGTTTATTACCTAAGAAATCACACACTTCCATTAAATGTGATACAAAATCATCATTCATGTCTACGGCGTACTACCGCCCTGCGAACTGATTTCATTCGTTCATCCATTACCATATTTCTTCGTTAGGAATAAGGATGGATTTATATTATATATATGATATATAATATATTAATAATTTATTAATGATTCTAGAATTATCATATGACACATATCTTCATGCTTTTAATTTTGTGAGAATATGATAACATCGTTTGTTGACGTGTGAACTATCGCCTCCTTAATCTGATGTGATTAGTTCACGTTGTAGACAGAATTTATTAGGAATAATTTTAAGAAAAATAATATTTATATATAAAATTTAAATTATATTTGAATTATGAAATTCATATATATCATTTAATTTTATTTTTTAAAACAGGAAAAGAAAATGGAAAACATGTTCATGCATACATGTGGCCCATCATATCCATGAATGGTGTATTCTAATTCCTATCACCAAATACAATGGAATAATCTAAATAAAAATATAATTAAAATATATATGAAATTTAAAACATCATATAACTTTTTTATATGAATAAAGTGTGATCTATGTAATTGGACAATAATAAAAAACCAAAACATACTCAAACAAACAATAAAATTAAGACCAAAAATAGTGAAAATAATGATGATTTTTAACAAATAGCTGTGAATATATTTTAAAAAGATAATATGTGAGATTATAAGTATGATATTATCATCTTAAAGTCAATAAAATTATTAAAACCATTATTCAAAAGGTTAATTATCATTCAACCAAAAAGTAGTGTAATGTATGGGGATTTCAAGTCTTACTTTTATTATTGAAATATTGACACCATATTCACCACTAATTAATTTATTAGAGTGTATATACATCCCTTGGATACTTTGTATCATAAATATAATTTATATAATGATATAAAAAGTTTCAAATTTTGTTATTCTTTCACATGTCTCATGATTCAAATGTTACTCAAGTAATAAGGGATTCTCATAACACTTTTTCATTAAAATGGGCATACGCCATATTCACCATTTATTTCCATTTTATTGTGTATATACTACCCCTATATTATTTTAAATCCCGAATAAATTTATATTCATGGTATTTTATGTTTCATTTTATGTTATTTATTTTCAAGGGGGTATGATTTAAATGTTTCGTAGTGGTAAGTGATATTCGGTCAATTTTCATTTCTTTTAAAATTATTTATTTTTATGAAATAATAACATTTATATGGTGTATAAAATTTCCCTTTTTCTTGTAATATCATTAATCATTCATAATTCAAAGTATCTTAAGATTAACCATGAATTATCTAATTAATTATGATTTGACATGAAAATTACCAAGTTGTAAAAGTTATTATACAATCCCAATTTCTTTTGTGATCATTAACATTATCATCAAGTAGTCACTTTAATGTAATGATTTTAATTTTAAATTATAGTTATTTTTAATATTCATTTCTTGTATTATAGATAAGAATATTTCCCAAACTTAATACTATTTTATTATAAAATGTTTACATGGAATGTTGTACTATTTATTGGGGAAATATTGATATATTTGTTTCCCCTACATAATATAGATATTTGACTTGTAAATATGTTTATTACATAAATTGATTATTCAATATATTTGAAATTTTTTGTATATGTAGTACATGGGTTGTGGGTTGGTTAGTTAAATCACCTCAATGCATTTTAATGTATTATGAAAAAATCAAGATAATGTTTTTTTCAACTCCTGAACCTTTTATTATATTATTAGCAAAAAGACGTGATAATATAAGATTAATTGAATGATTCATTAATAGTATTTTATAATTTTAATTAATACATTAAATGATTATAATATTGGTATGAATATATGAGAATATTATATATTTTTTCATTAATCCTTGATGATACATTTTATATATCCATTGGTTTTCGTTCCCCCATTATGAATTCAGTGATTGATTTTTTATGTGATTATTTTGTTTGTTAAATTATTCATGGTTATGTTTAATGACAAGGTGATTATTGTTATTGAATTATATTATAATCTATTATTCCTGAAATTTTATTCTCATGTTACTTATTCGTGGTAATGTTTTTCAATTATTAGTGTTTCCATGTTAATTATGATTATCGATTCATGATAAATTCCACTGTACTTAACCCTTAAAAAGAATTTGAGATCAACCTTATTTTATTTTATTTCTTATAGTTATGAATTAGTGATATATAAATATGTTATCAAGGATGAATTTATTTAACATTTGTTTGGTATTACGATTTTTTTCAATTAACAATGTAAAATGTGTCCCCTTGGCATATCAAGTCTTCAAAAACTGATGAAATGATAAATCACTCAGTATTTAATTTCTTGAAATCAGGCCAATGTCATGGTAGAGGGAACCATATCTAGTCTGTCAAGGATCAGAGTAATATAGTCGGTATTAAACAAAGTTCAGTTATAACATTTGGGACTACATTTCTGAAATCCTATTTTATAGAACAAAAACCTATGATATACATTGAGGATAATCACATAAGCACATATGTCATTAGTAACAAAAGTGTAATGGATATAATCTAAATATTATGCGATTAAGGTTGATAAAAAGTTATATATTTTAATAATCATTTTTTAGATTTTATATAATTAGAATCTACTAATATTAAAGATATTTTGGATGAAATATATGATAACAAAATAATTAGTTTAGTTATTATATTAGTGGAAAAGATATTTAATGAATAATTCCATTAAAGTTTATATTAATAGTATTAAAGGTTTTGATAAAATTAGGGTAGATAGGATTTTTAGTGACATCATAATAAGAGTAAAATTATATTTTTAGACTTTGTAAAAAAATAATCTTATTCAAAACCATAGTAAAATTTTAATTTAATGATTAATTTAATTTCAAGTATGTCCATAATATTTTTGAGAATATATTAGGAGTTATATTAAAATATTTGGGAAGATGAAGAGCTAACATACATGGTGAAAACCCATTTCATCTGGAAAGTCGAATGGGATTGAACCCTTAAATGACAGAAAATAAGGGTTTCACGCCTACCAAAAGTGTACATGTTGTCCTGGTTAATATGTCATCATTTTAGCTAAAACATTTGTCGAATAAATATTAATTATATACTAATATTTTTCATTTTAGAATTAGAGCTTATTTAATTGACAAAATTATTTTGGGAAAATAGATTGAGATACACAAAAAGGCTTGTTTTATGGATCCTATGACACGTTAAATATTAATCTTAGTGTTTCAAGCATAAAAAAATCCATTTTGGATATATATTTCATGGAAAAAAGGAATAATACGAAATTTATTGATGCATTACCAAATTATTAAATTCTATTTATGAAATCTAAATATATCATGTAACTATATTTTCTAGTATTTTTATGGAGTAAAATAATCACTAAACATTAAAAAATGAGATTGAATTAAAATTTTATCATAAAACCATATTTTTTGTTGAACATATGGTCTTTTAAATAATTATATATTTACGAATTTTTGGCCCAATGAATTGAATTAATCATTCAATTTTTAATCACAAAGGAATTTAACTAATTTCTATAATTATTTATGTTTTTTGTCAAACTCCATATTTTCAATTTACACTAATTTTATTCTAAGTAAAATCCTAGTTATATGTTATTTCATATAACCATTATACATTCGTTTTTCATTAATGAATACTATATTTATTTATCTATTTTTTATGTGGTATTTTAACATTTTAATTATAAAATATCAAACCTTAAATCAATTATATCATGTTTATATTCGAAGGAAATATTTTAATTGTTGCAAGGAAATGTACCACCCCAAAATTTATAAAAGGGTAACTTTTATTTGATAGCGTTTGTGACCTGAATAGCCACGATTAGTGGAATATTAACACGCCATGAATTTAAAATATTTTCAACTTATAATAAATCTAATTATATAACTATATAACTTTATACACAACACCAAGTCAGTCTTATACTTCACTAAAAACCGAGTTCTTTTCGAAGCATGTGTTACATTCCTGACAATGTTTTTACCAAACAATAATATACATTTAATAATATTATTTAGTATGATATATATCAACTAGACATCATAATATAAGGTTTGATAAATTATAAACTTTTTTTGAAAAATATTATATACATATCATTATATAATTATTTGGTGACTAATTAATTATCAATGAATATAGAAACCAATTATAAAAGAAACGTTTTATAAAAAATAAATTTTATGGGAAAAATTGAATTTTATCTATATAAATTAAATTAATTACCATTGTTGGATAATATATATAAACATATGATATATTTTTAATTGTTTTTTTACATTCACCCAATATATTTAATTGGTGTAGGATAAGAACAAATGAAATTTTTCGAATAAGAAGATATATTTTTCTAAAGGCAGATTCTAAACCTTTCAATAATCATCTAATTTTAAACCTAATGTTCTGAAATTTATATAATTAATTTAAAATTTTAATCTTATTATTTAAATTAATAATCCAAAAAATTATCTTTGTTTGAATTTATAGTATTCTTATAAGAAGTTTTATTTCATGATAAATAGTAAAAAATGCTGATTTTTAATTGAAACCAATATTTTCTTCTAAATAATTTCTAATGTTAAATTATATTTTCTAATTTAATGTAATGTAAATTTAGAAAATTTATAAATTAATTAATAAAATATATGTTAATTGAATCATTTTAATATTCAATTTATATATAATAACATTGTGAATGTTTGGTTATTTTCACTTTAAAACCATGCATTCTCTCCACGTTTGCAGGACTAGAAATAAATTAAAATTTTACAATAATTATAATTAAGTTTATAATAGATGATATATATAATTGTAAGAAGCATAATATTTATATTATAATAAGGATAAATTAATTTTTGACCATAATATTTATTTAAAACATTATTCTATAATGAATGTGAATACCATTAAAACAGTGTTATGCGCATGACATGAATTTTTATAATAATTAATTTTACACACTCATCAGATTTTTATTTAATGATTTGGAGTTCATATTTAAGAATAGTATGTCTAAATTATCTAATAATCTATTTTTAACTTTATTCTTAATTGGTTAATTACCTAGGTAAATACAAATATACTAGTTACCTTATTAGAAAATATAAAGATAAAATTGATTAAACATAAAGCCTAAATAACTAAATGATAAAAGGATTTTCTTTTTATGCTGTGTATGTTTGGATCTACTATAATTTCCTTCAACTTAATTATTTTTCAATTTTGAAGGAATAATAATGTCACTCCAACTCCAATGTGATAAACCATGCACCAGCTAACTTTATCACAACTATAAAGCTATTCAGATGAAGAAAAACCTACCAAAATAAAATTCCATCATCCCACAACTAATACATGAATAATTTTTTATACAAAAAGAAAACTAGATAAGGAAAATGGTATAAACTAAACAAAGTTACCTAAAGAAGAGGTAATGTTTTTCAATGAGAAGATTTTTTTACTTTACTCTCCACCACTTCAGTTTTTCTTATATTATGAATATATAATAACATCAATATCTCAAATAGACGTTGATTTTTATATTCCAAAGTTAATATGTAAAAAATTAAAAACTTCCATCCAATGGTATACTCAATCATTGTTCGTCCGTACAGTGGTCTACCACCTCATGTACCGATGTCATTTTTTTTCTTATTACCACCATTTAATGATATAAATACAAATTGTTTTTAATTTTATATATGATATATATAATTTATTAATTCCTCTATAATTATTATATATTATTCATATTCATTCAGTCCATTTTTTTATAAAATGATAACATCGTTGGGGGAGAAATAGATTACTGCCTCCTCGATGCGATGTGATTGCTTTATGAATTGGAAGGAATTTTATAAATATGGTTTTAATAAACATATTTTATATATATGACTTAATAAAATGGTACTTTTATTATAAAATATACATGAATCATTTACTTTTAATTTTTCAATATGATATGAAAATGGAAACAATGTTCATTAGAACGAATAACATAGCATCTCCATGAATAGTGTATTCAATTTCATATCACAAAATATTATGGATAACTATAAATATATATTGTAATTTCCCACAGCTAGTTTCCACACAATAGGTTACCTAAACTCAGTTGGTCACATGACCTCAAGCACAATTCCGCAAACGCCAGAGGCTGCTGACTAGCAGTGAAGGGCGTAGGTCTGATAGTCGGGAAACTATGCCCACATTTTTAAAAGTGTAGCGTAGCGGAAAAATATAAACATACCGAAAAAAATAAGTAGTAAACAATACAAAAAAAAAGGACAACGGTATTGAAGAAAAAGAAAACCAATAGTCACACATACATGATGATGCAATATATCCTATTTCTAAGAGTGAAGTCAAAACAGAATACACTTAAATAAAATAGAATTCATGAAAAAGTACAGAAAAACAATACAAAAAGTGAAATAGGAAATCCGTAGCATTTCTAGCATAACATCGGTACCATGCTCTCTCACTCCTCTGCAATAATCAGTACCAGTATAGGGACTCTTTCCCTTATCAACACCTAGAGAAAATATAATTTTTTTGGGCCCAATACATGAACCATATAGGGTGTAAGAAATAAATCCTATTAGGCATCCACCGAAGGCTCATTCCCAACTGATAGTGAAAATGTTCAACAATAGTGTGCAATAAATATATGAAGTAGGCTAGGAAGTACTCAAAAGAAGCTACTCCTTCAAGTTCCATTACCATTTAATTATTATTTAACAATTCAATATAATTGAGTTATAAGTTCTCGAGACCCGGCCTCAGAGAAAAATCTCATATACAATGCCATATGAAAAACTAAAATAGTTTATCTAACAAATAGAAGGTAATAACAATACCAAGCTTGTGCTTTAGCTTGGCAGTTATAACACAAAAAAAAACCACGATGAATATTCAATAGAACATTTACCTCAGGATAAACAATACCTTACCCTCATGCTAATCAGAACCTTTCCCTCAAGCGTACCAGATATTTCCCACAAGCATAGAAGCTTTTTCCCTCAGGTATAAGAAATGTTTCCCTCAGGTGACTCAATAACATTCCTTCAGGAGAATTAATACATTTCCCTCGGGAGAAACAAAACACTACCCTTAGGCTAAGAAAAACACTACCCTCAGGCTAATCATGTAACCGGGCTGAGCCTAATGCGTAAGTATGAAATAAATTAATTTCCCCTCAAGAAAACTCAAAACATGCTATCCTTAAGTCATACCCATGGGTATCCTGAAAAGGCGACTAAACTTGGGAAACACACCAACGGGGTGGCCCTGGATCCATGAAATTGTCCAAAACATCATAAACACATACTCAATAAATTACCTATGCAATTATATGTATTTATACAGTCAAGGCCTCAGCCATACGAAACCCCAAACATGGGTGTGTAGCACAAAGGTACCCAAAACATTCAACATTTGGATTTAAACACCAAATAACCAACCTTCATCTCCACTGATCGATATATGTGAACGATGCCTCTGGAATCATCTGTGAACGACGTACATCTATAATAAACATTCAACTTTTCAAACCAAAATAACATCCACATAGGAATGAATTGGAAATAAACACACAATGAGAGGGAAGGTCTTACCCATGCGGTCCAAACCTGATCTACGGTGTAAGAAACAGATTCCCATAGTGCAATCGGGAGAATATTAAAGGTTTGGCAATCTCTCTCATGGATTCCCAACATTCTAAGCTTCCTCAATTGGAAGAGGAGGATTTTTAACATTTTAATCAAAAAAAAAAATAAACTTCACGGCATGTACTCTCATGTACATGAAGTGTAATCTCATGCACAAGGCATGTAATTTACATTTTTAACTGCTCCTTCAGTGTCCACTTTCCACCGTCTCACATTTCATCTATTGACTTGATTACCCGGCATGTATTTCTAAATACATATCTTGTACTATTTCTCTAGTGGTTGCTACTCCCACTGCCTTACTGTTCACCTGTCAACTCATTACACGGCGTGTAAATACCAAGAACATGGCATGTTGTCATTTTTTACACCATTCATCGCTGACAGGGTTGCATGCCCTATATACTCATCCTACACGGCCAAAGTACACTATGTGTGGAAATAAACAAGGCGTGTTCCCACAAATTTGGGAATTTTTCTGCATTTCCCTAATTTTATCATACAATATTAAAGAAAAAGGAAAAGAAGAAACAAGTACCTCAAAAATAAAAACTGGGTTCTTACAAAAATCTACCCTTAATAAAAATCATCCTCGAATTTCACTTCCAAAGGTGGTGAAGATAAAGCTGAGAACAACTCTGGACACTGAGCGTGTACGTCGGTCTCCCGCTCCCAGGTTTCATCTAGCACTTGGCCATGCTGCCATAGCACCCATACGAGTTGAACTGACCGGCCTTGGAGAACCGTCATGCTTCTATAAAAAATATGAATTGGATGCTCCTCAAAGTATGCAACAAAATGAAGTTCATCCTCTTCGAGATGAAAAAAGTGAAACATGTATAAGTGATAACGGTGCAGCTGAGATACATGGAAGACATCGAGCATGGCCAGGTACCTCTGTTGTAACATCAACCGATAGGAAACTGGTAAGACTCTCTCCAGAATCTCAAAGGGACCTGCATACCTCAGGGAGAGTATACCCTGTCTCTTGATCTGCCTATGTCTCAACCTTGGTGAAACATGCATGAAAACCTGACCCCCACCACAAACTCCAAGGGTAGTCTGTGACGATCAACATAAGATTTCTGATGAGGCTGTGAAATAGACATTCACTTCTAAATCAACTGGACCTACTTCAATGTGTCCAGGACAAGATGTGGTCAATGTAAAGCTTCATCACCTGCCTCCAACGATCACAAAGGAGATCCACATGGTCTACTATATAAATCCTCGTAAGGTGACATCTCAATAGTTTCCTAAAAACTATTATTGTAGGAAAACTCGACCAAAGGTATGTGCTCCTCCCAAGAGCTCCCAACGTCTAGGACTCATGCATGAATCATGTTTTCTAACACCTATATCGTACACACGGACTGGCCATCGGTCTAAGGGTGGTGTGTTGTGCTCAAAAGAACCTGTGTACCCAGTGCCCTTTCAAAACTCTTCCCAAAACAAGATGTAAAATGGGCGTCCCTATCTGTAATAGTAGTACAAGGGACCACATGAAGACACAAAACCTATCAAATATACAACTTCCCAAGATCATCAACAACGAAGGTCTCCTCGATCGGAAAAAATTGAGCTACCTTAGTCTGTCTATCCACAACAACCAACACGACATCATTGCCTCGAGGTGACCTCAACAACCTGTTCACGATGTCCATCGTGACATAATCCCATTTCCACTCAGGAATGGGTAAATAATGTAATAGTCCAGCTATCCTCTGATGCTCCACCTACACCTACTTACAGGTGGAACATCTCACAAGAAAACGAGCTACCTATCTTTTCATAACCAGCCATCAATACTGACGTCTCAAGTCACGATACATTTTGGTAACTCCAGGATTCACTTCCCAAGATGATGAATTAAATTCCCTCACCAACTAATCATGTATATCTCCAATAACCCACACGTTTCCATGGATACTAAGTCCCTCGTCATTTACTATCGTCCAACAAAGAGGAGGGTCCTCCATTTCCACCGACTCCCGTAGAACTAGGCGTTCTTAACTTGATGGTTGTCTCACCCTCACTATATCCATGAGGTAGAAGTCACAGCTAAGGATAAAAGATAGCATCTCCCTTGACTATCATGAACCTCTAAATACATCTCAGAAAACAAATCCATAAGCTTCCAATCACTACTGGCCTCATGCACTATCTGTACCTGAGTCCTCCTACTCAGTGCATCAGCTAATAAATTACCCATACCAAGTTTATAGGAAAGATTAATGTCAAAGGACTGAATGTATTCAACCTACCTTCATGGTATCAAGTTCAATTCAAACTGGGTAAAGATGTATTTAAGACTTTTTTGGTTTGTAAACACCAATAAAAGGTCTACCAAGAGATAATGTCTCCAACAGCGTAATGCATGAACAACAGCAACCAACTCAAGATCATTCATCAAGTAATTCCTCCCATGTGGCCTCAAATGTCGAGACCCATACACAACTACTCGATCAACCTACTTCAACAATTGTCCCATCCAAATAACTGATGTGTAATAGTAAATTATGTAGCTCTTCCATTGCTTTGGAAGTATCTAGGCTGGTGGTGATGTCAACCTTCCTTTCCGCACATCAGAGGTTGTCTCGTAAGATTCTGACAAAATGAACTTCACACACTTATTATTCAATCACCTAAAAGGCGCTGCTAAGTGAGATAAGTCTTGTATAAATCACCTGGAGTAACCATCCATCCCCAGGAAACTATGTATTTAAAACACATTCTTAGGCTTCTCCCAAGAAACTACTACTCTCACTCTCTTTGTGTCCACTGAAACTCCTTCCTCTGAGATAATATGAACCAAGAATTATATCTAGTCCATCAAAAAGTGTCCCTTTGAGAGATTATCATATAACTGATGCTCTTTTAGTATACTTAGTACAATCTCAAGATGGGTTGCATGGTCATGTCGAGTTTGAGAGAACACCGAGATAACTTCCATGAAGACTACCTCAAAATAATCTATATATGGGTGGAAGACACGATTCATCAAATCCTTGAAAACAACTGGAAGATTTGTGTGCCCAAACAGCATGAAAATGTCAATGTATAGACCATATCTACTCCAAAAGAGAGTGAATGGTATGTCCAATGGTCTAACGTGCAACCGATGATATTCATATCTCAAGTAAATCTTCGATAACACTTGTGCTCCTATAAGTTGATCATAAATATAATTAATCCTTGTAATGGGATATCAGTTCTTTTCTGTTAACGGGTTCAACTTCCGATAATCCACATAATGTCTGAGGGTACCATCTGCCTTCTTCGCAATAGGATAGGCGAACCCCAAGGAGATGTACTTGGTCGAATGAATCCATTTTACGATAACTCCTCTAAATTCCTCTTGAGCTCATGCAATTCTTGTGGATTCATCCTATAAAGAGTAATGGAAACAGGTTCTACTCCTGGCACAAGCTCAATAGAGAACTCCACCTGTCGCCCTAGAGGTAGACTTTAAAATTCTTCCAGGAAGACATCCTTGAAACGATAAACCACTAGAGGGAAATAATTTTGACATAGTCCTTGGTCATCCAAATATATAATCACAATATGGGATGCCACTCCACCTCTCCCACAATTCTTGGGTCTGGCTCGTCTCACCTGGACATCCCACTCGCCCTTTTATAGAAACTCTCTACCCTCGGGTGATGTGAAACTCACGCTGCGACGATAGAAATCTACAAACTCTAGAATGGGTACCAAACAGTCAATCCCGAGAATGAAATTAATGCTCTTCATCTCCAATACATAGAGGTCCCACAGAAAGTGACACCCACTGACCTCTAGGGGGAACTCCTTGCACTGATACAGACCTGCGGTTGTACTTCCCAATGTAGTGTATAGTGTCATAATATCAGAAGAAGAAGAAACACATAGCCCAAGGAACTCCATAACAGGAACAAATATAAAGCTATGCATATCACCAGTATTAGAAAGGACTGAAGACAAATTAGAATCAACTAGAAGAGTACATATGACAGTGGAAGGTCTGAGACCCTGCTTCTGTTGGGTTTGTCGCATTGCATATGCATGTCTAGTATCGCGGCCCTATAACACAACCTGGATACCCAGAGCTAACCTTCCCTGTTGTCTCTAAGATCCTGGTGTCTGGTAACCACGACCACAACCACCACCCCGTCTAGAATGTCCTTATAAGGAACCGGCCATAATCACTACATAATATTGAATTAAATGAATAATTCACATTGAGGATCTTTTAAGGTTTAGAGTTTTAAGGAATTTTGACATAACTATTACATCTCAAAATATTACAAACTACGCACTTCTACCCAGAATCCAATTTTTATATATAAAAAAAAACTATGGAAAAAAAGTCTTGTCTAATTCCATGTTAAAGAGAGCATGGATTTTCATTGATCACATACTTGACCCTATTCATCTTTACGTCCTATGAAAAACATTTCAAAACATGGGATGAGCATAAAAGGCATAGTAAGGGTTCTAAAATAGTGAATGAAAACATTTGTTCATAAATACATACAAAACATGGACTCTTTTACTTACCTCATTAAATAATAAGATTTATGAAAGACAAATACAAATCATAAATCATAAAGGTAACTTACGGAGTCCATACCATACTTACATTGTAGCTATCACAGCTACATAGGGAGTTACATTGGAATACCCATCACAGTATATTCCCTAAATCTATTAGGATAAACATTCACGTTTACCTCTGTCATGTTACCCAATGCATTGGAGATATATCTCGAGCTCAACTGCCGTAGGTTTATCACGGAACCACCCGTATATGTAAATAATTCCCAAAAACTATAACATAATCATAACACATAACAAAAGCATAAAGGAAAGATAACATTCCACATTGCAATAATAAAATATCATTTCAAGATATTGAAATAATAAATCTATTATCAATATCATTTTCAATACCAAATTACGTAAAAATAATATTTGGTATTTATTTTTCCTTTTATAAACATTCCGGCTTGTTAAGGAAGCCAAAATTTAAATAATACTCACGGCGGCGGAAAGGTCGTTGTCACAGCTTACGTTAAAAAAACATTCCTTTTTGTCGTTTAGTAAAACGATTCGAATAAAAATATTCCCTTCGAATAAAATGAAAAGTCGAATGGGTTTATACACTGTATAAAATAATGTCGTGTATAAGAAATGCCTCAATGAAAGTAGATTGAGACGAAGTCCCTTACCTCATGTCCGACATGACCCGTTCATTCTTTAATCTCCGGAATAATAAACTAAATTTAATTTCTACTTTCTTAAGAAGATTTTTCAAGTTTATTATTCCTTATATATCACTTATTACAATGTTATAATCATTATGTAATCATTTAAGTTAATAACGTTCATTTTGTCGATATTTGGTACTTGAGTCGAAAATGGACTTCTTATAATTACATGTTGTTCATGTGGTAAAAGGTTCATTATATCCAGAATTATATTCATTATTTGGGTATCATATATATCATATATATCCAGAATGTACATGTATTTATAATAGTACATATCATTTGGAGGTACGAAATGAAATGCACCGCTCATGGAGATGGTAAGTCGTACGTACGCATGAACAGTACTTTCATTTCTATTACTTGTTTTAATGGAATTATAAAATAATGATAAATAGGTATATTATAATTACAGTATAATATTATATACAATATCATTAACTCCTTTATACATACCACATAGGGAATTAACGAGTAACATCACTTTGAGGGGGCGGTAGTCCGCACTTCCTCAAATGTGATTATCGTATTTACCCACCATGGAAAACATAAAGGTTTGATATAATTGGGAAGTAAAGAAGCATAAAGAAATCATATACATAATATATATCATATATAAATACATTACCATCATAACGGACACCATGAGAGGCGGTAAGATGTAATTGAACAAACATCGTTTCGCGAGTTGTTAGTTTTCCATCCACAGAAACATTATGTTCTTCATCCATTAGATGGAGGTGTGTGTCAGTGTAGTTGTAATCCTTATAATAACAACATCCTAGTATGTTGAGGATACTGGTGTTGGTACAAAATAAAAGAAATAAAAAGATTTTAGGGGTTGGAGAAGAAAAATAAACGAAAACAATTTAAGATAAATTGTTACCTTTGATTTAGGAAACTTAATTTGGTTTAAACCAAAAGGACTTCTTAAGTGCCTTCTGCCTAAGGTAAGGCTTTTAGGAGCAGGATATGTATGTAGGTAGATTAATTAGGCAGAGTTTGGATGAGCCAAATGGCTTTAGAGGTGTGGTGAATTGCATATAAGTAGTCGCTTTTTATAAGGGAGTGGAGGGGCTCTTTAGGAAAGAGTGAAAATATTATTTTATAATATAATGATATTCGGTTTCTAATGGTCCAAAAATAATTATGGCCGACGATAAGATGACTCATAACCAAAATAAAATCATCCAATCAGAATTGGACATGTTTTTTATAATATTTTAATCATTATAAAATTATTTATTTTAATCATTTATTAATGAGGTAAATACTGCATCATTATTGTGTCATAAATAATTTAATTTATTTGATGTCTAAAAATTATAAAACAAATACCATGATGTATGAAATATTGTTATCTTTCCAATTAATATTTATAGTCGAACAGATAATTTATATTACCCCTTCTAAAAATTAATTTACTAAAAGATATTTGCTTTTGTCATTTTTGTCTTTTCTTTAAGTTAATTATTCTAAATTGTCATTATCACACTCATGTGGCCTAAAGGGGTCCCAAAATCGACCCAAAGATTCTAATGGTCTTCAATGACTCATCCAATAATATTTGGACCAGTTTTAAGGGAATTTTGAATGATTATAATATTCTTTTAACCATGAAATACCCTATTTACCTTTAACCGTGGTAAATAAAAGTCAAAAGGTACTATTCAACAAAAACTATTTTCATCTTATTGAACCAAATTTTACTTCTTGATAACAACCATGTATGTTGTATTTTTGAAATTAAATTCATAGATGTGGTAAAATTCCATTTAAATGAAAAAGTCAGTTTTTCTAACTACCACTAAGTGGTGTCACTATTCATCAAAAATTGATGTTTTTCAGATAAATACCAAAAATTCATCCTATGCTATATTTGATATTCCAATTTCAGAAATGATGCCTATTTTTCCAAAATCAAGACATATAAGTGGCATTAATTAATTTAAAAATTAATTCCCACTGCTAAAACAAATAGTGTGTTTTTTGGAAACAAGAACTATCAAAAGATTGATACTTGTTTATGTGTAATTTCAAACTGAAATTGAATCCAATGACCAACATTGGATTAAATAGTAAAAATATATTTTAATTCCACTTTAAAACCAATTAAAAAGATAATCTATTCATATAAATAAATAAGATTAAAAAGCACTTTTGAATTAAAATACAATATTTTTCACTATTCATTAAAAAATGAACATTATCAGAAAAATACCAAAAATTTACCCAAAGTAAAATTTGATGTCCCCATTCTAAATAAGGATTTAATTTGGAAAGTTATAATGTATTATAGTAACCTAGACTATATTTAAATAGGGTTCTCCATTAAAATGCGATAAATCTGCCTTTTAATGTAAATTACGCTTAAAATTAGATTCATTCACTTTTTGGGCCTCTAACATTTATTGGATAAATATAAATACATGTATAATAATATTATAGTTATTATTGTTCATTCCCACCAATACATCGACTAGGAGTTAACTACCATTTAAAATAACATTATTATATTATTAGTGTGTAACAGAAGATTTCAAAGAAACCTGTTGTTGCGTATTAGGTACGCTATAGAACATAGAAACCCCTTTAAGAAAAAATTAATATTTAATTCACAAATATTAATAAATATGTAAATATATTATTCTTCATTTACCTGGGATGTTACTTCCTTCCCCCCTTTTGGAAATTACATCCTCGCAATTTTTATCCACTTATCAAAATAAGTGGGGGTATTTATCCCTCATAGCATTTTCAGATTCCCATGATGCCTCTTAAACCATATGGTTTTTCCACTAAACGTTTACCTGATGAATTACATTATTCTAAAACACCTGCTCTCTAAGTTCCAGAATCTAGACTTGTAGTTCTTCATAAGAGATATTCTCTTCCAACTGAACTACCACTGGGCTCAAAACAAGAGATGGATCTGGCATATACTTTCTCAACATCGAAACATGAAAAACATTATGTACATGAGATAAACATGGAGGTAAATCTACTCTGTACACAACTGATCCATCTTTCTCCAGAATTTCATATGGTCCAATGAACCTCGGACTCAACATTCCCTTCCTACCAAAACGCATCACAATTTTCCAAGGAGAAACATTGAGAAAGACATGGTCACATACCTCAAAAGAATGATCCTTCCTCCGGTTATCCGCATAACTTTTCTTTCTGCTCTGAGCTGTTCTCATGTGATTCTGAATCAACAGAACTTTCTCTGCCATCTCTTCTATCAATTCTGGTCCCATCAGCTTCCTTTCACCGACTTCATCCCTTAAAGCTGGAGTTCGACAACGCTTTCCATACAATGCCTCAAATGGATCAATTTGTATATTGGAATGAAAAATGTTATTATAAAAAAAAATCAACCAAACAAAGATGTTGGTCCCAACATCCCTGGTAGTCCATCGAGAAAGAACGTAACATATCCTCCATGGTCTGAATTGTTCGTTCTGACTGCCCATCTGATTGAGGATAAAATGTCGTACTAAAGTTTAATTAAGTACCCAATGACTTCTGAAGGCCTTTCCAAAAGTTAGATGTGAACCTGGGATCACGATCAGATATAATGGAGAGGGGAACTCCATGAAACCTGACTATCTATTTAACATACAACCGAGAAAGTTGATATAGTGGAAAAATATCTCTAATAGGAAGGAAATGAGCAGATTTAGTTAATCGGTCAACTATAACCTAGATTTCATTATTACATCGATATGTCTTTGGTAATCCCACAACAAAGTCCATGGATATATTTTCCCATTTCCACTCTGGCACCGATAAAGGCTGAAGCATTCCATTCGGTAACTGTCGCTCTGCTTTAACCTGTTGACAAGTCAAACACTTCACAGTAAAATCAGCAATATCTCTTTTCATTCCATCCCACCAGTAATATTCCCTAAGATCTCTGTACATTTTAGTACTGCCAGGATGAACTGAAAACGGAGAACTATGAGCTTCACATATCAACTCATTCTTCAACTGTGAATCACATGGCACACATAATCTCTTTCCAAACCTCAAAACACAATAATTATCAATGTTAAATTCAGGAAACATACCCTTCTGAACCAACTCTACATTTTTCTACAACTCACTGTCTTCATTCTGTGCTTTCTTTATTCTGTCTGATAGAGAAGATCTCATTGACACCTGAAACAAAATAGATGAATTTCCTACACCAGTAACTTCTATGACAAATTTCATCAAATCAAAAACCAAAGGATCATGTTCGAAACGTAGCATGGCAAATGATACATTAATTTTCTGACTCGAAGCATCGGCCTCTTTATTTGCTTTTCCCGGATGGTAATGGATCGTATAATCATAATCCTTGATTAATTCCAACCATCTCCTCTGTCTCGTGTTAAATTCTTTCTGAGTGAATATATACTTCAAACTTTTTTGATCAGTATATATTTCACATTTCACCCCATACAAATGATGTCTCTAAATTTTTAAAGTGAAAACAACAGCAGCTAATTCCAAATCATGTGTAGGGTAATTTAACTCATGTGGTTTCAACTGACGTGAAGCCTAAGAAATTACCTGACCCTTTTGCATTAGGACACAACCCAGTCCTTTCAACGAAGCATCACTGTAGATAAAAAACTCACCATTTCTGGAAGGTAGTGCCAAAACTGTAGCATTCACCAATCAGCTTTTCAATTCCTGAAAACAATCATCACATTATTTTGTCCAGATGAACTTAACACCTTTTCGAGTTAACATCGTCATTGGACTAGATAACCATGCAAATTTTTCAACAAACCTCCGGTAATAACCTGCCAAACCAAGAAAAATACGAATATCGGTTATATTTGTGGGTCTTGGCCATTCTTCAACAACTTTTTCTTTTGTAGGATCAACAGTTATGCCAATTTTTGAAACAATGTGACCAAGGAAAGAAATTTGTTGTAACAAAAACTCACACTTCATGAATTTTCCATAATGTTTCTTTTATTTTAAGGTTTTTAAGACAACCCTTAAATGAATTTCATGTTCCTCTTTACTTTTTGAATAAACCAAAATATCATCAATGAAAACAACCACAAACTTATCCACAAACTCACAGAAACTTATATTCATAAGATCCATGAATACAGCAGGTGCATTGGTTAAACCAAAAGGCATAACTACAAATTCATAATGGCCATATCTAGTATGAAGAGCGGTCTTCGGAACGTCGGATTCTTTTACATTCAACTGATGGTACCCCGACCTCAAGTCAATCTTCGAAAAATACTAAGATCCCTAGAGCTGATCAAACAAATCAACGATATGAGGAAAAGGATACTTATTCTTAACAGTGATGTTATTCAATGATCTATAATCAATACAAAGTCTCATTGAACCATATTTCTTTTTAACAAACAAGACAGGAGCACCCTAGGGTGATATTCTAGGTCGAATGAAACCTTTATCTATAACTCCTACAATTGCTTCTTAAACACTAAAAGTTCAATTTGAGACATTCGATAAGGGGGTTTTGAAATTTGATTTTCATTAGGAACTAATTAAACAGTGAATTCAACTTCCCGATCAGGTATAATACCAATCAACTCATCAGGAAAAACATCATGGTACTCATTTATCAATGGCACATCATTAATCTAAATAGTTCCTTTGTTTTCAAAAATATGTGCAAGGTAACATTCATTTCCACCATTTACCAGTTTTTCGACTTCCTAATTTGTTATCAAAATCAAGGGTTCATTCTTTTATACAAACTGAAAATCATTCTGAAAAAAAACCTCTTTAGCTTTGCAGTCAATCTTGGCATGATAAACAGAAAGCCAATCCATGCCCAATATAACATAAAACTCTAATAGAGGAAAAACAATAAAGTTTGCAGGTAGATTCTTTCCACACACAAGGACAGGAATGTTATTATGTTTTCATTTTGTCTCAACATTTCCACCAGGTGTTTTTTCCATAAGTTCAGTATTCATATCATGAGATAGAATTCCCAATTTACTAGAAAACTTTTCAGAAATGAAAGTGTTTGTAGACCCTGAATCAAACAACACATTGGCATAATCTGAGAAAACAAAGAATTTAACTGATACAACTTCATTTGATGGCCCAACATCTTCTAAAGTAGTTGCAAAGGATTTCACCTCCCCTTTCTCCTTGTAGTCTTGCTGGTTTCCTTTGTTTGAGTTCCTTGTTGGAAACTCATTTGCATAATGACCCATTTCATTGCACTTAAAACATTTTACTGAATGTAAATATTATTTTGTCTTACCATTTCCCTAATTTTTTTCTGTGCAATTACGAGCTTTATGTCCCATTTTACCACATTTGTAGCACTTACCAGAATTCAAAAGACATTCCCCAGCATGCTTTTTACCACATTTTTCACAAATTGTAAACTTAAGCTTCTTACCATCAGCCTTTTTTGAAGAGTTCTTTCCTTTCACCTGCCACCTCGACCTCTTATTTTGTTGTTTCTCAATGAACACTTGATCATCGGCAAACTCCATTTCCACCTTCTCCGCAAAACGAACAAGTTTATCATAACATTTTAACTCACGAGAAGCTAAAGCCCTTAGATTCTTTGGCTTTAATCCTGAGTAAAAATGGATGACTTTACAATCAAGATCTCATATGAAGTTTGGAGCATACCTTGCCAGTCGAGTGAATTTTTCATCATAAGTATCCACTGAGTCATCCTCCTGCCTCAATTCTAGGAATTGTATTTCCATCTTAAGACGAACCACCTTAGGAAAATATTTCTCTAGAAACATACCTCTGAATTGATCCCAATCAAGAGCATCAATCTCTTCATTATCCATGATATTTTTAACCATCGACCACCACTGATTAGCTTCAACTTCAAAACGGTAAACAATGAGACTATCCTTTTGATGTTCTGAACATCCCATGACATCAAAAATCTTTTCCAATGCTTTAATTCACCCTTTATATAGCACCAGATTAGATGATCCTCTGAATGATGGGGGATGCTGCCTCATGAAATGCTCTACTACTGACATGTTCCTCTATGGTTGATCTGGCAGATCTCGTACGTGGATACCACCACCATTTATAGCCTGAGTCAACTGTGCCATCACTGCAACAATCTATTCAGTTTCGATTCCAACCATCTCAGGTTGTTGATTTGGAAGGTTGTCTTCCTCCTGATGTCATCCCAACATAGCAGCCATGTTTCCTCTGTGGAAAACCATTCTAAACAAAGAAATATCTTAGGCGAAGAAACATGATAATCTGGGAATGCTATATGATGTCAATATTAACATAAATTACTATATGGATATTAATTTAACAATATACTAACACCTGTAGTTATCTAAACCTCCCTCTGATACCAACTATAAGGACCCGACCTTAAACATTACATAATATTGAATTAAATGAATAATTCACATTGAGGATTTTTTAAGGTTTAGAGTTTTAGAGAATTAGGAAATAACTATTACATCTCAAAATATTACAAAGTAGGCACTTCTACCCAGAATCCAATTTTTTTTTAAAATAAAAAAACTCTTGAAAAAAAAGTCATGTCTAATTCCATGTTAAAGAGAGCATGGCTTTTCCTTGATATCATCCTTGACCCTATTTATCTTTACATCCTGTGAAAAACATTTCAAAACTTGGGATGAGCATAAAAGGCTCAGTAAGGGTTATAAAACAGGGAATGAAAACATTTGTTCGTAAATACATAAAAAACATGGACTCTTTTACTTTCCTCATAAAATCATAAGATATATGAAAGACACATAGAAATCATAAATCATAAAGGAAACATGCGGCATCCATACCATACTTACATTGTAGCTATCACAGCTAAATAGGGATTTACATTGGAATACCCATCATAGTATATTCCTAAAATCTCTTAGGAGAAACATTCATGTTTACCTCCGTCACGTTACCCAATGCATTGGAGATCTATCTCAGTCTCACCAGCCCTAGGTTTATCAGGAACCACCCGTATACGGAAATAATTCCCAAGAACCATAACATAATCATAACACATAACAAAAGCATAAAGGAAAGATAACATTCCACATTGCAATAATAAAATATCAATTGAAGATATTAAAATAATAAATCCATTCTCAAAATAATTTTCAATACCAAAATACGTAAAAAGACTATTTGGTATTTATTTTTCCTTTTATAAACATTCCTGATTGTTAAGGAAGCCAAAGATCAAATAATACTCGCGGCGGAGGAATGGTCGTTGTCACCGCTTAAATTAAAGAAACATTCCTTTTTGTTGTTTAGTAAAACGATTCATATAAAAATATTCCCTTTGAATATAATGAAAAGACAAAGGGGTTTATACACCGTATAAAATAATGTCGTGTATAAGAAATGCCTCAATGAAAGGAGATTGAGAGGAAGTCCCTTACCTCATGTCAGACATGACCCATTCATTCTTTAATCTCCTGAATAATAAACTAAAGATAATTTCTACATTCTTAAGAACCCTTTTCAAGTATATTATTACTTTTATATCACTTATTACCTAATTATAATCATTATGTAATCATTTAAGTTAATAACGTTCATTTTATCGATATTTGGTACTTGAGTCAAAAATGGACTTCTTATAATTACATGTTGTTCACGTGGTAAAAGGTTCATTATATCCAGAATGATGTTCATGATTTGGGTACCATATATAACATATATATCCAGCATGTACATATATTTATAATAGTACATAACATTTGGAGGTACGAAATGAAATGCATCGCTCATGGAGACGGTATGCCGTACGTACGCATGAACGCTACTTTCATTTCTATTTCTTGTTTTAATGGAATTAAAACATAATGATAGATAGGTATATTATAATTCCAGTATAATATTATATACATTATCATTAACTCTATCCTTTATACATACCACATAGGGAATTAACGAGTTACATCACTTTGAGGGGGTGGTAGTCCGTACTTCCTCAAATGAGATTATCGTATTTACCCGCCATGGAAAACATTATGGTTTGATATTATTGGGAATTACAGAATCATAAAGAAATCATAAACATAATATATATCATATATAAATAAATTACCATCATAATGGCCACCATGAGAGGCGGTAAGATGTAATTGAACAATCATCGTTTCGTAAGGCATTAGTTTTCCATCCACAGTAACATGATGTTTTCATCCATTAGATGGAGGTTTGTGTAAGGATAGTTCTAATACATATAATAACAACATCCTAGTATATTGAGGATACTGGTTTTGTTACAATATAAAAGAAATAAAACGATTTTATGGGTTGGAGAAGCAAAATAATCGGAAATAATTTAAGAGAAATTGTTACCTTTAATTTAGGAAACTTCCTTTGGATTAAACCAAAAGGACTTCTTAAGTGCCTTCTTCCTAAGGTAAGGATTTTAGGAGGAGGACAGGGATGTAGGGAGCTTAATTGGGTAGATTATGGACCATCCAAATGGCTTGAGAGTTGTGAGGAATTGCATAGAAGTAGTCTCTTTTTTTAAGGGAGAGGAGGGGCTCTTTATGAAAGAGTGAAAATATTATTTTATAATATAGTGATTTTAGGTTTCTAATTGTCCAAAACTAATTATGGTCGAATATAAGATGACTCATAACCGAAATAAAATCATCCAATCAGAATTGGGCTTGTTTTGGATAATATTTTAATCATTATAATATTATTTATTTTAATCATTTATTAATGAGGTAAATACTGCATTATTATTGTGTCATATATAATTTTATTTATTTTATATCTAAAATTTATAAAACAAATACCATGATGTAGGAAATATTTTTATATTTCCAATGAATATTTATAGTAGAACAGATAATTTATATAACCCCTTCTAAAAATTAATTTACTAAATGATATTTTCTTTTGTCATTTTTGTGATTGCTTTAAGTTAATTATTCTAAATTGTCATTATCACACCCAAGTGGCCTAAAGGGGTACCAAAATCAAACCAAATATTATAATGGTCGTAAATGACTCAACCAATAATATATGGACAAGTTTTAAGGGAATTTTGAATGATTATAATATTCTTTTAACATTGAATAACCCTATTTACCTTTAACCGCGGTAAATAAAAGTCAAAAGTTACTATTTACCAAAAATTATTTTAATCTTATTGAACCACATTTTACTTCTTGATAACAACCATGTATGCTGTATTTTTTAAATTCAATTCATATAAGTGGTAAATTTCCATTTAAATGAAAATGTCAGTTTTTTTAACTACCACTAAGTGGTGTCACTATTCATCAAAAATTGAAGTTTTTCAAAAAAATCCCAAAAATTCAGCCTAAGATATATTTGATATTATGAATTCAGAAATGATGTCTATTTTTTCAAATTAAAAACATAGAATTGGAATTAATTAATTTAAAAATTAATTCCCGTTGTTAAAACAAAGAGCGTGTTTTTAAGAAACAATAACTATCAAAAGATTGATACTTGTTTACATCTAATTTCAATTTGAAATTAAATACAATGACCAAAATTGTATTAAATAGTAAAAATATATTTTAATTATTCTTTAAAACTAATTATTAATATAATCTAACCATATAAATAAATTTGATAAAAAAGAACTTTTGAATTAAAATACAATATTTTTCACTATTCATTAAAAAATGATCTTTATCGGAAAAATACAAAACATTTACCCAAAGTAAAACATGATGTCCCCATTCTATAGAAGGATTTTATTTGGTAAATTATAATGTATTATTGTAACCAAAACTATATTTAAAGAGGGTTCGCCATTAAAAGGCGATAAATCGGCCTTTTAATGTAAATTACGCTTAAAATTTGATTCATTCACTTTTTATGCCTCTAATTTTATTGGATAAATATAAATACATGTATAATAATATTATAGTTAGTTTTGTTCATTCCCACCAATACAATGGATAGCAGTTGAATACCATTTAAAATGATAATATTATATTATTAGTGTGCAACGTAAGATTCCAAAGAAACCCGTTGTTGCGTATCGGGTACGCTATCGTTCATAGCAACCACTTTAAGAAAAAATTAATATTTAATTCAAAAATATTAATAAATATGAAAATATATTATTCTTCATTTACCTGGGATGTTACAGTCCTGACGTTTTCTAAATCCCTAACTGGTAAGAAGTTGTTGGCCCTAATCATACACGCTGCGTCTGCACAGAACTCCTCTCACTAGTCACTGGTAGAAACGCCCTGCAAAAACACTGGAGATAGCTCACCTTGCCACATGCTCGACAGTCCACTGGGTCACGTGGACACTGAGGTCTCTTGTTCCCCTCTTTACCACACAGGTATCACACTACCGGTCCTCCTGATGAATTTTTCTTTCTAGTACTACCATCATGAGATAAATCCATCTTCCTCATCCTCTTACCAGTAGAAATAGTACTAAAGATGGTGCTGAACAACCCTAGATGGCACCACTAGTTTCCTGTAAGTTCTGCTCAGTAATTAGTATCTTTTTTACAATATCATGCACTATAGGCCACCTAAAAACATTCACCGGCGCTCAGATGTCACATAAAAGTCCATTCTCAAAGTGTCTATCCCTCAATGTCTCATCACCCACTAGAACATGTACAAAACGTTATTGCATGGTGAACTGGGTAGAATAATCCATCACTAACATGGCACCCTAGTGCAGATTCATGAAATCTCGAGCTCAATATACCCTTAGAATCTCCGGATAGAAAAATTCATATAATACAACTTATAAATCATTCCACACCACGTATCAGTGATGCTCGGTATGGGTGGTAACATACCGCCACCTCTTGGAAGAATCACTCAACATATAAATATCAAGCTTGACCCTCCTCCCTTAAGGTGTCTCCATATGCTCAAAGATCATCTGCATATAACCCATCCAAGACTCTGTAGCCTATGGTCTGCCATCCCCTAAAAATGTAGGTGGATGCCACTACTGAAATATATGTGTCAGCTCTACCATGGATGTGGCAACCAGAGGTGCTCCCTGGAAGGCCTGCATAAACCACATGAAGCCTTCACAGAACTGTGCATCTCCTCATGCATTCGGTAAAAAGATCAGTGTCGCATTTGTCTCTACTAGAGTATCTATCGGTAGACCGTGTCCTACCATCTCAGGAGTATAATTGTTGCCACTCTCTTTGTGAAAAGCTCTCGGCCTTCTTGGTGGCATGAATCTACAAGGTCAAAACATGCCTTTGATAAAGATCATCAAGGACTAAAAACTGGAAGCGTAAGGATGGAATAGGAGAAAGAAAACATCAATGTTTTACAAAACAATACTACATGACATTTATAATAACTACACAGTGTGTTCCCTTAAGTCTTTCACATGGGCATGTACATCCGCCAGAACTGGTTGTGTAACACCCCAAACACACGATGTGTTGTCCATACACATATCAGGTACTTTAATTTTCTTCCCCTACTCGTTTCCTTTTACATGTCTTAGCCACACTGCACTCATTTGAACGAGACTATACGGCGTGTATAAGGTCTACACGACATGTACTAGATGAGCTTGAATGAACTGTGTTGTTCAGGACAAGTCCAGGTGCACTACTCAAAGAACATGATGTGTTACAGATATACACAACATATACTAATTAAATTCCAACTACTTGTGTTTTTAGTGACTCGGACGGCTACTCGGCTGACATTACATGGCATGTTACACTGGCACACAGTGTTTACCCCACCCATTTCCCAATCCACATGGCCTTGTCTACACGGTCTTTCACCGATCAAGACTAAATGGTGTGTCCTTAAGGAACAAGACATTTATAAGGAAGGATAACGTTGACCCATATAGTTAGTTACACGGCAAGATTCCCATGTTACACTACATGATGTGATTGGCATTGACATAGCGTGTATAAACGAAGATTCATCCATCCATGTTGTTAGTTACATGGGTGGACAAAAGGGCAACATGACATGATGTGTACAACCAATACATGGTGTGTTCCCTCTAGAACTTCCCCATCACGTGTCTCTACCAACACAGCCCCTGACATGGTTTGATAATACAATGCGTGTACTTAGGGTACACGGTGTGTACTTAAAATTTTTCATTTCTTCTTGAACAGAAGTCTACATGGTGTGTGTTCATTGAACCACACACAGTGTAGTATGGGTTTCCAGATAGTAGACCTCAGAAACTACTCTACAGTCCAGAAAACCCCTGATTGAATACCAAAGAGAAAAATTCCGATTTGTGATGGCACATACTCCCCGTGAACCAATGCATGGAATCTTATACATTTTATAATAAAGCAAAAAATTTGATGATCTACCAAATTCTGCTTGATGAGGGCACATACTCCTCAAGAACCAAAGATTGGAATCCATTAACAAAAAATTACATATCAAAACCCTATCAAATATCATGTATTTTATCAAGGCTTCTATCACAACAACATGCATTTTGTAACACAAAATCTATCACAACAACATGAAATTTTAAATTCACATACATTGAATGGAAACTTTTCTTGGTATGTGATTCTATCATGTACCTAAATGATACATTATATGGATTAAAATCATCTCATTGGGTTGTAACTAAATAGAACACAAGAATAGAAATATAAACAACCCTTCAAAAGTGTGTCACCTAACAGTGGAAATAAGATCAACTGTAAAGTGCAAAATCATTAAAATTGCATCACAAGGTAAATTGGATTTTCCCTGGACACGGGTTAGATACTCTCGGGAACATCTTGTTAAAAAATACTAATTAACTCCTACCCCGTACTATATGCTCCGATCAGTAATTAAAATAAATGAAACACCTTTGATACCACTTTGTAATGTCCCAGATTCAGGTGCCACACAATAGGTTCCGTGAACCTTGTTGGTCACATGACCTCACATGAATTTCCACAAACGACAAAGGCTACCGACTAGCTGTGAGGGCCTAGGTATGATAGTGGGGGAAGAAATTCTCTCATTTTTCAATGTGATGTATAGTGGAAAAATATAAACATACCCAAAAGCAGAAGCAGTAAAGAATACAAATCTGAAAGGACAACAGTACTGAAGAAAAAGATAACCAATAGTAATACATATATTATGATGAAACATGCCCTATTTCTAAGAAGGAAATAAAAACATGATACAGTGTAATCAAATACAATAAAGCAAAAAGTACATCAAAACAAAAACAAACAGTGCAACGGAAACTTAGCAGCAACACAAGCATAAGCTTAGTCTCATGCTCTCCCACTCCTCTGCAATAATGAAGTACCTGTATTGGGACTCATTCCATTATCTACACCTAAATCTATATTATATGTTAGGGACCAAGACCTGACCAAAATAGGGTGTCAGAAATAAATCCCAGTAGGCATCCACCAAAGTCTCTTTCCCAACTGATAGTGAAAATGTGAAACAAAATTGTGCAATAAATATATCCGGTAGGCTTGGATGTACTCAAAAGCAGCTACTCCTACAAGTTCCATTACCATTTAATTATTATATAACAATTCAATAAAGTTGAATTATGAGTTCCTGAGACCTGGCCTCGGATGAAAATATTTCTTATAAGGACACAAGAAAAACTAAAATAGGCTATCTAACAAGTAGAAGGTAATAACAGTAACAAGATTTTTCTTTACCTTGGAATGTATAACACAAGAAAACACGAGAGTGAATATTCAAGTGAACATTACCCTCAAGCTAAACAATACCTTTCCCTCAGGATAATCAGAACCTTTCCCTCAGTCGTACCGGATATTTCCCTCAGGCATAGAAGCCATTGCCCTCATGCATAAGAAATGTTTCCCTCACGCGAATCAATACCTTGCTCTCAAGAGAATCAGTACCTTTCCCTCGGGTGAAACAAAACATTACCCTCAAGCTTAGAAAAACACTTCCCTCAAGCTATGTAAGTAACCGGGCCGATCTGAATGCATTATAATTTAATAAATATGTTTCCTTCCAAGAAATCTCAAAACATGATATCATTATGGCATACCCACATGTATCCTGAAAAAACGGCTAAACAAGTGAAACAAACTCAAGGGTTGGCCCAGGATCCAAGAAATGATCCCAAATAGAAGTTACACATATTCTATAAATTATCTATGAAATTATAGGTATTTAAACAGTCAAGGACTTAGCCATATGACACCCAAAAATGGGCGCATAGAAAAACGGTACACAAAATACTCAACAGTTGGAATTAAACTTCAGACCACCTACCTCGATCTCCACTGGTTGATATATGATAATGACACCTCCTGAATCATCCATGAACGATGTAGATATGGGATAAATGTTCACCCATTCAAACCTAAATAACATCCACTCAAGAAATAATTAGGAAAAACACAAAAGGAGAGGGAAGGGCTAAACCATGCAGTACAAAAGTGAATGATGGCGGATGAACCGGATTCCCGGTGTGCGATCAAGAGCTCTTCCATGGTTCGGTCGTCTCTCGCATGGATTTCCAATGTTTTAAGCATCCTTTTTTGAAAGAGGAGGCTACTGCACCTTTTAAGCGAAAAAAACTACACTGCATGTACTCTCATGTACATGGCGTGTACTTTCCATTTTTTAACTGTTCCTTTGGCATCCACTTTCCACCACCTCATTGTTCTTATCTCGAAATTATTACATGACGTGTATTTCTAAATATATGACGGGTAATGTCACTCTACGAGTGGCTACTCCCACCACCTTACTGTTCACCTACCGACTGATTACACAGTGTGTAAATACCAAGTACACGGTGTGTAGTTAGTTTTTATACCCTTCATCACTGATAGGCCTATACACCCTGTATAATCATCCCACACGGCCAAAGTACAGGGCATGTGGAAAAGTACAGGGCGTGTACCCACAAATTTTGAGATATGTCCCCATCTTCCTTATTTTGTCAAAAACTCTTAAGGAAAATGGAAAAGAATAAACTCATACCTCAAGAATTAGAACCGTGTTCTTACACATATACACCAAATATATATTCTATTTATGTCAATGTTTACATTATAGATTTTATGAAATCATTATATACCTAATTGGAACAAAAATAAAAAGATAAAAGATACTTTATAATCTATTTCATTAACAACTAAATAGTCAAAATAATGAATTATTATTAACAAATGGGTGGTAAGATATTATAATATGATCATATTTGACATATAAATATCATTATGGTTCACCTAAAAGTAAATAAAATAACTAAAACCATTATAAATGACGGTGAAGACTGTCTAGCCGAATGGAATTTAAGGTAAGGGGATTTTAATCCATATTTTTTACTTTTAAACATATTATGTATTCACCAATTATTTATTTTTTTTGTTGTATATAAACATCACCATGGCATATTATATCTGAAATTTAATTTATTTTATGATTTTAAAAGATTTTATTTATTGTCTTCTTTCACATGGATCATGATTCAAAAGTTACTCGTGTATTAAGGAATTATCATCTAACATTTTCTTCGGTGAGGCATACACAATATTCACTACTAATTTCTTTTTTTTGGTGTATATAATAACCCTATTGTATTTTATATAATGAATAAATTTATCATCATGCTATTTTTTGTTTTATTTTCTATTTATTATTTCATGTGATTTAGTATTTAAATGTTACCAAGTTGTAAGGGATTTTGTCTTAATTTACCCTCAATTATGGAAAATTCATTTATGTACCAATTCACTATTATGTGTTGTATATATTGTTCCTTTTAAGTGTAACATCAAGATTAATTCATAACTCATGGTATTTTATGTTTCAATATGATTCATCTCATCTAGAGGTAGTTGAATTTAAAATTTCCAAGTGGTATAAGTTACCTTAAAATCTTATTTCCATTAGTGATTGTTATATTTATCATGAAACAATCACTTTTTTGTATTATTGTTCATTAAAAATTATATTTATTATTAGAGTCCCTATACTTATATAATGGATATTATTATTTCATAATAAAAGTACCATGTTTACATATGGAGTTCACTTTGAATGTTATATTATTTTTTGTAGAAAAGATTTTAAGTATATATACATTACTCAATACAGATATTTTATTAGGAATAATTTTTGTGAATTAAAATTATTATTAAATATATATGACTTTTTTTTAAAATTTATTACATGGGTTGGGGACTAGATAATGAAATATGCTTGTTGAATTGGTACGTGTCATTAAAAAAACTAAATATTGTTTTGGATGATGTCTTACCAATTTAATATTTTCTTCTCCATTAACATTTGATACTATTATATTCATGGCATGAAAACCTATTAGTATTAGATTCATAATATGAGTCCTTAATAGTAATAGATTTTTGTCATGAAGCCTTTACAATATTAGATTTCTCGAATGTAGCCTCGATGAAATGTTTTGGATATACATTATTTGGATATCCATAATTATGAATTCATTTATTGATATTCCATGTATTTTTATGATTAGCTAGAATATCCATGTTTACAATTCATTATAATGTGATTATTTAGATGAAATTATTTGATCATCCATTATTCCTTCCATATTATGCTCAATTTATTGATTACAATTCATGTGTTTTAGTTATTAGCCATTAAATATATATTATTCTTATAGATTAATGATGACATTCATGGTCATGACCCCTACCACTAATTTGAATTGTATCAGAACTATATATTATTCTCTATATTGATTTATTAACTTATTTATTCATTCCCTTATTTACATATGATTGAAATTCTTGGTGATTTATTATTAGTGATTCTATGGGATTGTTTACCTTGTAGCTGTTGGTTTATTTTACTATTTTTTTATTACTTCAATAGTATAATCCAACCACATTTTCATGGGTAGACATGAATATGTTCCTTATAATGTTAGGATATATATTTCAAAATATATTAACTTTTTATTTGATTTTATGTTCAGTTTTAAGATGAGTTTGGAAGTACTATCATGTATAATGGGTTTTGTTTTGGGGTTGCAACCAAAAAAATATTAGAATTTTTATATTGTGACATATTTTCATTAAACATATTTATAAATTTGAAACTAGTTTTAATCAATATAGATATATATATATATAATAATATAGTGATGGTTATTTATATATCCACATCATATATGTGTCTAATTTGATTAATATGTATGTTTTATACCCTTCGTGGTAGTCTCCAACATGGGGCCAATTTTATGAGTTAGTTAATGGTAATTTTAATTATTACTTTAGGATAAGGAGGGGTTCCATTATGTAAAGGTTTTGAAAATGAAATAATTATTTATCAATAATGAATAATAATATTCTATACATCCATATAGTGTATTTTATATTTCATTGAAACATTTAATTGGACATAATTTTATTCGTGGTTGATTATATATAACAAATATATAGTCATCCTTTCAATTAGATTTTTTATTAGATATCACTATGAGAATATGAATTAATTTAATCATAATTCATCGAATACAAAAAAAAATTCATATATAATGAAGGAAGTTATATCACATTACTTCTATGAACATTTTATCACATGAATGAGGGGTTGATGATTTAATCTAATATTATCTAAACTAATTGAATAGAAATATTTCCTATATCATGTAGTAACATTTACCAATTAATTAATCAATGATTTTATAATATTGATTTTACCATTATTCCTATATTTTTATATTCCCACCTCATTTGATATGTAACCCCCAACCAAAACCACTATTTTAGAACTAGTTTGTTTCATTAGGTCATGTGTGCCTCCACAAAATCATAATGATATTGAATATTAGTGAGGGTCACAAAACCATTGTTTGGAAAACTATACAATTAGTTTCATAAACATTCACAAATAAATTAAAATTTAAAATCATTATATCAAGAAATATTACAAGATAATGATAAAATATTAAATTAAACACTTATCATAATGATAAATATCTACATTTAAAATGTAAAAATATAATCTACAGTGTGATCTGTTGGTTGATAAAAATTAATTTTACACTGTAGGAAGTTCTTTTAGAGGCCATTCCATTCTCTCTAATAAATCCATGCTCCTCATTTCAACTGTATCCCATGGGAAAAATTTTCTATCTACGTTCCAAATACCTTAATTCTTCAAACAAATTGATATTCTTATGGAATGTTTGATTAATAAACATAGTATGAAATCACCAATGAAACATTAAAAAATTGTTTACATTAATTATAGGTGTATTCTGTGATAATTATAATTTATCCTGAAATCCTAAACAATAAAATATATTGTACCCATGTTCTATCCAATCCATCAAAACCCCCTGATGATAACTTATTTATCTCTATAATAGATGGAATATACAAGTATATGATGTTATCCAAACTATCCACAATTATAATAATAATTCTTAGCGAAATCATTTTGAAAATATGCATGGTATTCATAAGAAATCATGTGTGTTGTTATTGACATCCATTATGTTGTATGTGATTGGTCACATAGTATACACTATGCATCGATTCAACTATACATAATCAAAGACATATCTTCATTACATACAATGTTACAAAGTCTGTAATATACATAAACATGTATTGTGTTCACTATACATATAATGGATAAACATGTAATGATGGTCAATAGTTTTGGAGTATTATTACCAATAGCTTTATCTGATTGATAACACACTTATGATGGTAGAACATAAAATTTATATAATAACATAACATTATTAGAAAATAAGAGCTACATATATTAGATGTGATGTTTTTAAAACATGAACAAACAAGCTACATGAATACTCATGGATACATGTATCATGAAAGAGTCTCCTAATCTTCACACACCCCCCACATGTAATCACAATCTTGCATGACCATCATTGTACACTAACATAAGAATCAAAATAAGGAAAAATATGAATAATGGAACCCTAAACGGTGTAAAAATCCTTACATCATGGTTTTCAATGTCAAAATCATGGTTGTCCCTTTTATGTTATCTCATGAAACATTTCATTACACTAAGTGGAAATACATCACTCTTAATGAAAATATAGTTATCAATTACTTTTAATGATATATTTTATGTCTGTTTGAAGTATGAATAAGTTATTTACTATTAGATTGTGGAACTTAATTATAATTGAATAACCTATGAGCCAGAAACAATGAGAATCATTATCTTCCATGAATGATCAATAGAAAAAGAAGACGTTCACTTATTATAAAATTGACTCACATAAATAATTCCACTAAAACACCCAAAAAAATAAGGTATCTCAGTGGTACATGATATGGGGAATTATATATTAAAAATAGTGCCCTTCATTGATCCATTCATATAATAAATTTTAGGTAAAAATATGACTACATTACTACTCATTCAACTATTTAACAACATCCCAAATTCATAAATCTCTGAAAGAGAAGTAAACTAAATTGGATTAATCAATGTAAAATGAGGAAGGAATGAATTAAATATCCTCTCATTTCAACAAAACACAGTTTGAAGAACGAAAATTGTTTACTGATAGATATATGGCTAGGGTTGTATGTATTTCACCTATTTTAAAGAAACACATCCAACAAAATTCACTACACCATTGATTGGCCATGGTTATGGTGTCCTAAAATGTGTCCCTAAAATGGATTCTACCTATGAATTTTTTCCAACCATATGTCCAATTTATCCAAAAAAATCCCTCAAAACCCTATGCTGTATGGATTCCATTTTTTGGATTATAAGAGCCATAATCAAGAACTATGGATTGGATTATATTTTTCCCTAAAAGTTTTTTTTTTATTTTACACTGTGAATATCATGGTTTTTTTCACACCTCTATCTTGGAAATCCATTTTCATTCCCATTTTTCTATGAGATATACAAAGTAAAAAATAGATCAGAAAATATAAATTTAGATCGATATTGATGTGACTACATGATTTATTGAGTACATGTTTGATATGATCGGATTTAAAATTCATAGTCCCAAACTACTCTTACTACTAGAACATATGAATTTGGTAGTTCATGATGATTATCACATGGATCACGAAAAAGTGAGTAACCATTTGGATGGATTTATCAAGTTTAGTCTTCATATTTTTTTACTATAAATAGTATGTATAGATTTAATGTAGATATATAAGAAGGGAATATGGTCAATTTTAGGGCATTAAAAAATGTAATCTTAAATATTTCTTGGAATAGTCCCATAGTTTAGGCTATAAAGTAGTGAAAGGGTTACCAATTGGTTTTAGACCAACAAATTGGATCTAAATATGTTTTCCATATCTATTGGTCTTGGTATAACTAACAACCTATATGCAATACCCTTATCATAAATGTAATATCTATCATAGGGTAACTTTTATTCCCTTATCAACCCCAAATAGATTCGGTATGTCAAATTCCACCTCTCATGTTCAAGGATGTGTAAGATAATGTGATAAAATACTATGTTTATCAAAATTACTAGACGTATGGTTTCCAAGGATCAATATAAAGAATAAATAGGTTTATAAACACCCATAATCTATAACCCTAACCCTTATTAGATAAGCATTGAATTATAGCATTGATAAAAATAAATTGAGTATGATGCATTATTATAATAAACATAAAATAGTTGAGAAACAAGCTATAGATAGTACTAAAAAAGAAGGAATAAAGATGAAAATTTAAAAATAATTTTAAATATAATCGAACAATTACTCAGAATATATAAAAAATGAAAAAAGAATTAATGTCAATTAAGAACGTAGATCAGTATTGAAAAAGTGCATCAAAATGAAAAAAAATCACAATATTCTAATAACAGTTATAGAATGGTTATCAACACAAAATTATTTGAAAAATAGTGAAATGAAGGAACTAAAAAATGGATATGAAAAAGATGAAAATTGATAAATAAATTTTAGAGAATATCCTAATGTGTGAAGCACCTGTGCATGGTGGAAAAATAAAAAATATATGGAATAAAAAATTAGATAACATGAAAATAATTCACATTATGTACGTTCTTTAAGATTATTTTTACTGATATTTACATATCATGTTAGATATATAAATGTTGGGAAATTTTGATCGATAATCATATCTAAAAATTCGGCTTGTATTTTTTTGATATGATTGGATCTCAAATATTTTACATTATAGATACAATGAACATTGTTTATGTTATTCACTTTTTGTGGGATCCTGATTTTGATATATGCACAATTTATGATGTATATGAACGTCATGTACTATGTTAACATTTAGCAATGTATTCTTGAGTTATTGTGCGTCTTTGAATTCATGATCTGAATTAAAACTACACATCATATATATTATACATGATCTGTAATGCCTATTTTAACACATTTCAATATTTCTTCATTTGTGTCTCAAATTACTAATTCCAAAGAAGAAAACTGAAACCCATTACATTATCAAATTGAACATGAAAAAAACATATATAGATGCATCAAAAAATCAAAATAAACTTGTATATAAAATCCAACCATAGATTAACAATTAATTTTCCTCATGAAAAAATCATCTCAATTATGATTACAAAAGAAACCAAATTTAAAATAATAAATATTCACAACAAAAATGAAAATAAAACTATGTGTAAGATAAAAAATATAGTCCTTGAGAATCAATCAATTAGTGAAAATTATTCTTACTTCATAGTTCAGTAATTTATTAATATTCATTCTTCCATTTATTATAACGTGATATGTTTTCCACAGATTCTATAACTGTTTTTCAATTTACTTCACAATAAATTTTCTCACTTCACTCAAGGAAAATGATACTAGATTTTTTCTCATAACATCGATACATGTTACTAACTATATAATTATTTTGGTTTTATTATCCATACATTGCAATAACAAAAACAAAATCAATCATATGGGTTTTAAAAATAGGGTTTAACAGTTTTCGTGGCTTAGGGACGTTGATAAAGTGGTAATTATTATACTCAATGAGGATTGAATGATATAATATTAAATGTATGAATATAGTGAACAATGTAATAATGTCAATCCTTATATATATAATGTTTTTGCACTTCAAAAATCTCAAAATGGGTTAACGAGTGTATCAATTTTTTATAAAGAATGTACCATTTTTTTCATTTCCTTTTCTTTTTATTAATTTTTTAAAAATAATGTCTAGTATAGGACTCACACCCATCCCCAAACCACATATTCTCTATAATACTATTAATCAAACTATTAATGGTGATTATTAATCGTCCTAATACACATTACAATAAATTATAATTATTTATTATTTGTTAGTATTTTTTTCAATGGAATATGGTATGCATAGAAAATTCCCAAAGTAATCAGAACCCGCATCATATAAATATAGTTAATGTTAAACCATATATCTTTTAAATGATAACTTATTTTTTCTATCTGTAGTGAGAATTACACCAAAATTGTTTCATGTATAATATTGCACCATACCAAGAGGAGGGTCAGAATGTAATACAAACTTGAAAAGGATCCATCCTAACAATGTTTTCCATGGCCACATTATGCTAATGAAGGAATGATGTATAGGTGGGTCTCATGAGAAAGGGTTCCACTAAAATTTCATATAATAATTTAAAATTTTATCAATTAAATAATATATTAAATAAGATCTAAAAGAAACTAATGATTGGTCTAAATGTTATAGGTATCTCTCATGAAATATGCTAAACAAATTTGGCAGTTTTAGGCTAGAATCTTCTTAGGAATGGGATTATACAAAACATACGAGATATAATTCATCGAATAAAATCCATTATGAATTTAATTAAATTTAATCAACAGAATATTAAATTTGAATTAAATTAGTCAGCTTAGAATTCATATTAAAAAAACATGAATAAAAAGTTGATTCAATAATCTCCAACCTAATATTGTATTTTATTTAAAATGGTGTAGTAATATTTAATGTTTAGTGCATTCTTTTAATGAAAAATATCAATTAGGTATGTGAAAACCAGAAATAATCCATGCATATCGATAATAATTCTTATGAAAGACACCCCAAATTTAAAATTATATAATTTACTCACTTTTATTGAATGAATCATAAGAGATATTTTATGTAAGGAATAAACAAAAAATGTCCTGGAAAATTATGAATTTATAATATGTAACCGAGATCTTGTTGTAGTAAATGTCATTCCATGGTAAAACTTGATGGAAATTGAATTAAATTAGGGCTACATCAAGAAATTTTACATTCCAAATTATTTCATTAGAGAAAAAATTATTTCACCAGTTTAATACAAGATGGATACAGAAAAATATCAGGTCAACAGAGTTGAAAATTGTGACACCCTAAAAAATTGAAAGAGTGTCTTTTTTTGGAATGTGTATGAAACAAGAAACACATATCTGAGAGGAAAATTAACATGATAAGACATTAAAATATATTCAATTTAGTATAAAATAAATTTTTTAATTGATTTATTTATATCTATCACAAAGTTAATATTATGCTACACATAATACTGACATTATTTGTTAGTTTGTTTTCATAATAAGACAACACATTACCGTACATGAATATACTATTAATATTACTATTTAATATGAAATATTACAATAATAAATTTTAATTTAAGGTATTAAAAGAATTAACATAATATTGTATATATTGTATAAATGTGTTTATATAATTTTTTGGTGACCAATTAATTATAATTTAACATATAAACCAATTATAAAAAAAAATTCATAAAAAACTATTTCATATGAAAATGGTGTTTTATCATGAAAAAAATAAATTAATTAAAATTGGTCAATTAGATTAAAGAAATTTATATATTTTAATTTTTAATTTTTTTCTCATTTATCCAATATATTTTAAAGAAATAAGTAAAAATCAAATCCAATCGTACGAATAAAAAATGATATTATTTTAAATACATTTCCACCTTTTTAACGGCGCACCTATTTTGAAAATATATTTAAAAAATATTTAAATTTTTTTAGAAATGATAATTTTTAGCGTGTAAATTCGATGTTTTTATGGCTATTTATAGTATTTTTTTTAGAAATTTCATTTATCATGAATATTGATAAATACTGAATTGTAATTGAAAATTTCTTTTTTATTTAAGTAATTTATACTGTTAAAATTATATTATTAATTGGTTGTAATGTAAAATTTGATCAATTATACATCAATTAATACAATATGGTTCATTGAAATAGTTTTATTATTGAATTTATATATAGAAACATAGCAAAATTATAAAAAATCACTTTAATAACAATATTTCTCTTATTTATACGAGATTTTATTTAAATTGTAGTATTTCTCTTATGTTAATTGAATTTTAAAACAGTAATTTGATATATTAATAATATTAATATTATAATAAGTTCAACATAATTTTTTACATTAATAATTAGTGGATAAATTAATATAAATTAATGTGATAACGGATAAAATAGGGTTTGACACATGACATGTATTTGTATCCAAATAAATTCTACACACACAAAATATTTTAATTTAATTAATTGGAATGAATATTTAAAATAATTTTTTCTAAATTATCCCTTTATTTTTTTATTAAATTATATTTTGTATGGATAATGTTTCTTGGTAAAAAAATATACATGTCACCTTAGTAAAAACTAAAAAGATAAAAAAATTTAAACACAAATACTAAAGAAAAAATGATATAAATGGGATTTTTTATGGTCTAAGTTTTCATCTACCATAAAATATATCCAATAAAATATTATTCATTTTTGGATTTACATTAAGCATTGTATTCTACCCATTAAATTTTTCCATTTTTAATTTTCAAAAATGTCACTCCTCCTCCACAATAAAAAGTCAGTCACCCATAAATTCGTTACACAAATAATTCAATTTTACAAGACCAAAACCTGAAAAAATTACTCAAAACTTCCCTAATGTAATTAAAAATTCTTTTTTTACTTAAATAAATCCACGAAAGGCTTTAGGTATAATCGAAAAGGATTTACCCGAAGAAGATGTAATGTTTTAATGATCACTTTTAATCTATCTATTTCTACACCCCTTAAATTATTATTATTTCATGATTATAAATTTAAATTTCTATCTTTAATAATTTTATGATTTATTATGTAATTTTTATTACCTAAAACATCACATTCTTATTTTAATGGAATTCACAATCATCATTCATGTGTTTGACAAACTACTACCTCACGAACCGATTTCATTCAGTCTTTCATTACAGTTATCTTGGTTAGAAATAATGATTTATTTATAGTATATAAATGATATATAATACATTAATAATTTCATAATGATTCTGGAATAATTATATAACACATATATTCATTCTTTTCATTTTATGAGAATATGATAACATCATTTGTGGGTGTGTGGACTACAACCTCCTCAAAGTGATGTGATTCGTTCACATTATAGATGAACTGTATTATGGGTGATTTTAAGAAAACCAAAAAGTTATATATGAAATTTATATGATAGATGACTTATGACATTCATATATATCATTTTCTTTTATTTTTTAAAATATTACAAGAAAATAGAAATCATGTTCATGCGTACATGTGGCCAACCATCTCCATGAATGGTGTATTCAATTTCCTATCACTAAATTTAATGGAATAATCTAAATAATTATATTAATAAAATATATATGAAATTATAATCATCATATAAATTTCGGATATGTTGAAAGTATGATCTACGTAAGAGGCTCAAAAATAAAAAATCAAAACATACTCATAAAACTATGAAATTAACACCCGAAATACTGAAAGTAATGATGATATTGGACGAATGGGTATGAATATATTATAATAATGTCATATATGATATTATAAATAAGATATGATTATTTAAAAACTTAACAATATGATTAAAACCATTATACAATTGGTTCATGAGCGTTCAACCAAAAGGACGTGTAAGTTAATGAAATTTGTAGTCTTACTTTTATTACTGAGAGATTAATGACATATTCACCACTTATTTGTTTCTTGTGGTGTATATACATCCCTAGGACATGTTATATCATGAATTTAATTTTTATAATTATAGAAAATGTTTCAAATTAGGTTATTCTATCACATGTCTCATGATTCCAAAGTTACTCTATTAATATGATATTCTCATTTCACTTTTCTTTAGTGGGTTCATACTTCATATTCACAGTTATTTCCTTTTTATGGTGTATATACTACTCATATTGTATTTTTAATCATGAATAAATTTATATTCATGGTATTTAGGTTTCATTTTATGATATTTTTTAATGGGGAATAATATTTAAATGTTTATTAGTGGTAAGTGATTTTTTTCTAAATTTTCATTCCTTCAGAAATTATTTTTTTAATGAACCAATTAATTTTTATATAGTGTATATAATCCCCCTATTACATGAAATATCGTGAATCATTAATAATTCATAGTATGTTAAAATTCACCTAGAATTATCTCATTCAATGTGATTTGATTCAAAAATTACCAACTTGTAAATTTTATTATACAATCTCAATTACATTTGTGAATGTTCACTATATCATGATTTAGTCACTTTCATTTAATGTTTTTTATTGTAAATTATAATTATTTTTAATATCTATTTTATTGTATTATAGATAAGAATAATTCTAAAACTATATACCATTTTTATATAAAATTTTTAAATTGAATGATATAATATTTATATGGGATTTATTGATAAATTTTTATCCCCTACATAATATAGATATTTGATAAGGAAATCTATTTATGACATATATTTATTATTCAATATATGAAATATGTTTTGGATATGCAGAAAAAGGGTTGGGGGTTTGTTAGTGAAATCACCTCGATTCGATAGAAAATTTTATAAAAATACTAGACCAGGTTTTTTCCATGTCCTAACCTATATTTTAGACTCTTAGCATAAAGAATTTATAGTATTAGATTTTTGGACTGATTATATAATAGTGTTATATTCATTGAATTAATCCTTAATAGTATTGTAATCTTGGTATGAATACATGATAATATTTTATTATTGGCTGGAATCCTCAATGAAATGTTTTATATATCCATTTTTTCTTTCCACCATTATGAATTTAGTGATTGACATTTAATGTGATTATTAGATTCATTAGAATATTCATGGTTATGTTTCATGATCAAGTGACTATTTAAATGGAATTATTTTTTAATCTATTATTAGTTGAATATTATACTGATATTATTTATTAATGGGAAGGTTTTTCAGTTATTATCCTTTCCATATTAATTATGCATATCGATTCATGATAAATTCTATTGTACTTAACCCTTTTTGAGCATTTTAGATCACCCCTATTTTATTTTCTTTCCCAAATTTATGAATAAGTGATATATGAATGAGATTCCAAGTATGAATTTTATTAACATTTATCATGTATTGTGCTTCATTTTTTATTAATTGTGTAAAATGTGTTCCTTGTGCAGCTCAAGTCTTCAAAAACTGATGAACTAATTGATCATTCTGTAATTGATTCATTGTAATCATGCCAATGTAATAGTAGAAGAACCTTCTTATTGGCTTTCAAGGATTGGGGTAATATTGTCAGTATCAAAGGATGTTTTGTTTTAATATTTGGAATTACATTTTTTAAAACATATTTTACAGATCATAACCCTATGATATACATTTTAGATTATCACAAAAGGACATATCACTTCTGTAACATAAGTGTAATGGATACCATCAAAAGATCATGAGTAAAAGTTGATAATAAGTTTTATATCTAAAAAACCACTTTTTTGATTTTATATAATTAAAATCTACCAATATTAATGATATTGTTTTATGAAATTTATGAAACTAAAACATATTAGTTTTGTAATGGTTTTAGTGGAAAAGGTATTTAATGAATAGTTACAATGCATTTTATAGGAAAAATTTTAAAGGTATTGATAAAATATAGGGTTGATATTATTATTAATGACATCATAATAACTGTAAAATAATATTGTTATACTTTGAATAAAAATTTGTAGTATTGAAAACTATAGTAAAATGGTCATATAACGATCAATTTCATTTCATGTATGTCTATAATATTTTTGGGAATGTAGTAGGAGGTACATTAAAATAGATTAAAAATCGAAAAACCTATATCTAGGGTGAAAACCCATTTCATTTGGCATGACTGAGGGCATTGAACCACTGAATAATTGATAATAAGGTGTTTACACCTACCACTAGCCTACATGTTTTCATGGTTAATATGTCATCATTTTAGCTAAAACGTTTATTGAATAAATACTAATGATGGGCCAATATTTTTTAATTTAGAATTAGTGATTAATTTATTGACAACATTATTTTTGAAAAATAGATAGAGATAGATATAAAGACCTGTTTTAAGTATCTTTTGATACGTTAAATGTAAATTTTTGTGCTTTAAGACTAAAAACATCCATTGTTGGATATATATTTCACACAATATATGAATAATTGGACATTGATTGAAGCATTACCAAATGAGTATATTCTATTTATGAAATTAAAATATATCACATAAATATATTTTCTTATTTTCTTATTGAGTAAAATAATTACTTAATATATGGAAAATGACAGTGAATTAAAATTTTATGCTAATAACTTATTTTTTGTAGTAATGATGGTCTTTTAATTAATCATATATTTTGGAATTTCAGTCCCTAAATATTCCATTAATCATTCAATAATTTATGATCAATGAATCCAACTAATTTATATAATTATTTATGTTTTTCCTCAAAGTCCATATTTTCACTTTACACTAAAGCTCAAATATATATAATTATAGTTATATGTTATATCATATGACCATAGTACATCCGTTTTTCATTAATTAATACGAAAATTAATTATCTAATTTTTATTGTGGGGTTCTCAAAAATTAATTATAAAATATCAAACCTTATATCATTCATTCCAGTTTTAAATTAAGGGGAAAAAATTTAATTTTGGCGGAGAAATGTAACACCCCAAAAATTCAAAGAGTAACTTTTATTTGATAGAGTATGCAACATGAATAACCAAAATTAGTGGAAAAGTAACGCACTGTGACTTTAAAATATTTTCATCTTAGAATAAATGTAATTATTTAACTATATTTCCTTATATGCAACACCAAGTTAGTTTTATGATACAAACAATATAGAGTTCTTTCGATATCTGGTGTTATATGCAAGATAGATTTTTATCAAACTATAATATACTATTAATAATATTCTTTAGTATGATATATAGGAACTAGAAATCATAATTTATGGTTTGAAAAATATCAACTAAATTTGGAAAATAATGATTCTATATCTTTATATAATTCTTTGGTGACTAATTAATTAGAAATGAATATATAAACCAATTGTAAAAAAATGTCTCAAAACCCTTTTATGGGAAAATTGATTTTTATCACAATAAATTAAATTAATTAAAATTGGAGGATAATATTAAATATATATATTAAATATTTTCAGTTAATTTTATTCAAATTCTCCCAATATATTTCATAGGCATATGATAAGATCAAATACTGGTTTACGAATAAAATGCCATATTTTTCTAAAGGAGGTCTTTCCACCATTCAATAGTGATGCTATTTTAAAACATAATTTGTGAAATTTTATATAATTTATTTGAAAAAATAAAATTAGTATATTAATTTTAAAAGTTAAAATTATTTTTTTTTAATTTTTAGTATTCTTTTAAAATGATTTTTTAGGATAAATATAGAAAAATACTAAATTTGAATTGAAAACCCATTTTTTTAAAATAAATTGTAATGATAAAATATATTTTAAGTTTATATTTAAAGTAAATTTAAAAAAATATTATAAATCTATTAATATAATATAGGTCAATGAAATAATTTTATAATTTAATTTAGATATAAAACCATATTTAATGTTTTATTATTTTCACTATAAATACCTGCATTCTCTCCACGTTTGCATGATTAGAAATAAATTTATTTTTTATACTTATTTTAATTGAATTTATGAAAAACTGATATATTTAATTGGCATCATCTAAATATTTATATTATAAAATGAGAAATTAACTTTTGACTATAATAATTAGTGAAAAAAGTAAAAATTAATGAATGTGATAACCTTTGAAACATGGCTTTTCCATAACAACATGCTTATAATAATTCATTTTACACACTCATAGTTTTTTTATATAATTAATTGGACATCATATTTAAAACCAATAGGTCTATATCATGTAATATATAAATTTTTTATTTTATTGATAATTCGTTAATTACCATGGAGAATAAAAAGATACAAGTTACCTTACTATAAATTATAATGATAAAATGGAATAAACATAACGCTTAAAGAAAAAAATGATAAAATGATTTTATTTATGTGTGTTGTAAGTTTGGATCTACCATAACTTTCCTCTACTCTATTGTTTTTCAATTTTGAAGGCATAATAATGTCACTCCTCCTCCACTATTAGAAGCTACTCACCAACTAACTTTACCACAACTATAAAACTATTTGGATAAAAAACTACCAAAATAAAATTACACAATCCCTCACCAAAACATTGATTATTTTTTTACTAAAAAACAATATTGTGAAAGGAAATTTGTATTACCTAAAAAAAGCTACCCAAATAAGAGGTAAAAATTTTCAATGGGAACATTTTTTATTTGATTCTCCAGCACTTCATTTATTCTTATATCAGATTTATATAAGAACATCAATATCTCAAATATATTAAGATTGTGTTATTCCCATGTTATTATATACAACAGTACACACTTTCATCAAATGGGATTTTCAATCATTGTTTGCGCGTACAGATGTCTACCACCTCCCGTACCGATGTCATTTTTCCTTCTATTGAAACCATTCATGCATACTAATACAAATTGTTTTATATTATATATATGAGATATATGAGAGATATATATATATATATAATTTATTTATTCTTATGTAATTATTATATAATATATAACTTTATTCTATCCATTTTTTGAGAATACGATAACATCATTTGTGGACATGCAGACTACTACCTCCTCAAAGAGATGTGATTTGTTAATGAATTACATGTAATGAAATAAGTATCGTTTCAATAAAAATATGTGATATATATGACATATAGAATGATACAGTTGTTATAAAATACACTAAAATCATTTATTTTACTTTTTTCAAAATGAAATGAAATTTGAAACAACGTTCATGGGAACCTATGGAATACTGTATCCATACACTATGCATTCAATTTCATATAAATAAATATTATGGGTTGATATAAATACTTCTATACAGAATATATATTATATTTGAATCAATGATTACATTATGGATATTATGAAATAATTATATTCCAAATTGGAACAAAAATGAAAAGTTAAAACATACATTATAAACGAGGCCATTAACAAATAAATAGTGAAACTAATGAATTATTATTAACAAATAGGTAATAAGATATTATAATAAAACCTTATTTGATATTAATTATTTGGTTATTTTATTTATTAAATTTTTTAAAATTATTAAAAACATTATAAATGAGCGTGAAGAGAGTTAGGCCAAATGTAATTTAATGTATGGGGATTTGAAGACTAATTTTTTTTCTCTCTTAAACATTGTATGTATTTACCAATTACTTATTTTTGTGGGGTATATACTTCCCCATGACATGTTAAATCTGGAATTTACATTATTTAAAGATATTAAAATATTTTATTTACTATCTTATTTCACATGGATCATGATTCCAAAGTTACTCAAGTAGTAAGGAATTCTCATCTCACCTTTTCATTTGTAAGGCATACACAATATTCACAACTTAATTATTTTTTGTGTTGTATATTCTAACCCTATTGTATTTTTTATCATGAATACATTTATCATCATAGTATTTGATGTTTCATTTTATGTTATTTATTTCATGTGGCATAGGATTTAAAATTTCCTGCATGGTATGGGATTTCATCTCAATTTATATTCAATAAAAAATAAATTTATTATACACCAATTCACATTTAGATGGTGTATATAAATTCCCTTTTATGATTAATATCAATATTCATTCATTCTTCATAGTATTTTATGTTTCAATTTGAATCATATCATCTTGTGTTACTTGACTCAAAAATTACGATGTGGGAAAAGTTACCTTAAAATCTTATTTCCTTTTATGATTTTAAAATTTCCCAAGAAACAACCACATTCATGTAATCATTTTCATTGAAAATTATATTTATTTTTAAAATCCATATTCTTGTATAATGGTTAGGATTATTTCATAAACTATGTACCATTTTTAGATATGGTGTTTATGTTGAATGTTATATGATTTTTTGAATAAATGTTGATAAATGTATATCTTTTACTAAATACAAATATTTGATAGGGAACAATTTTTTGTGATTTAAATTTATTATTAAATATATGATTTTTTTAAATGTATTAAATGGGTTTGGGACTAGATAATGAAATAACATTGATTCATTGGTACGCTTTATGAAAGAAACTAAATATTGTTTTGGATGAGGTCCTTCCAATTTTTTAGATGCATGGCCTGAATCCATGATAGTATTATATTATTTTCATGATGCCCTATTAGTATTAGATTCCTCATATTAGTCATTAAAAGTAATAGATTCTTTGTATGATGCCTTGACAATATTATAATCTTTGAAAAAATCATCGATGAAATTTTTTACATATACATCTTTATAAATTCCATAATTATTAATTCATTTATTGATATTACATATAATTTTTTGATTAATTAGAGTATCCATGTTTACGTTTCATTCGCATGTGATTATTTATATGACATTATTTGATCATCCATTATTATTTCCACATAATGCTCATGTAATTGATTAAAATTCATATGTTTCATTTATTATCCATTCAATATATATTATTCTTATACATTCATGATGACATTCATTTTACATAACCCCTACTAATAATTTGAGCTCTCCCTCATTTGTTTCATTTCCCCAATTTATGAAGAAGTGATATTTGAATAATATTTCAAGGATGCATTTTATTATACTTTTTAACATATTATGTTTCATTTTTCCATTCCCAATGTAAAATGGGTTCCATGAATGTATCTTGTTTTTGAAAATTTCTATAATGATCAATCTATTGGGATTTGATTCATTGTAATCATGACAATTTAATTGTAGTAGGAACAGTCTCTGGGCTTACTAGAGTTGTTGTAAAAACTCTATTTTTTTGAATGATATAATTTTTTCCTAAACATGGATGTAATATTATTTTATTCAAAACAAACACACATCTCATTAATAAAGAAGTGAGTATAAATTGAAATGTTACCATTGAGTTTAGGATATTATATTGAAATAGGTCAATATTAACATTAGATAATATACTCTAGTTACTAATTTTAATGTTACGATGAGTGTTTTTAAGTAGAAATGAAATATGTAAATTATTTATAAAAGGAGAAACAATTGAATCTACAAATAGGGTGGTTCTGAAAAAGGCCATTTTTCAAAAGCTTGAAGGGAGGTAGTATAAATGCTATTTTTTATTAGCCAATATCAAGACATGATTCAACAAGTGAGTGTTAAATGGAATTATTTAATGGGTGAATTTGAAGTTAGTGGAAATTATCACTCAAGAGTCATTAGTCGAGCTGCCCCATGAGTCTACTAATATCACACACCTCTCATCAGTTTATTTGTGTCTGTTATAAGGGGTTATATGTCACTTATAAAGTAATTTATAGTGTAATATCTTTGTATAAATAAATGATTAATTCTAATTTTTTTATAAGAATCGTTTTTCTTTAAAAAATTGTGATTTAATTTGATAAGTTGATCTTTTGTTCAGAAATAGTACTTCTTAAAAAATAACTCATTATTATAATAAAATATTGTATTATTAGTAATGATTGTTTTAATGAAATAATATGATTAAAATACTCTCAATTAATAATAAAAGAATAAATATTTTTTTTCTTGTGTACAGAATTTTGCTACACATTTTCAGGCCGCTATTATTTTTAATGAATAAATATTTTTGTAATCAAAAGTAAAATTATCACATTCATATAATTATTATGATAAAATAAATATAATTTTTTAAATTATAACAATTAAAATAAGGTTATGGTGAATTTATGAAAATATTCTAAAATAGGTTTTTTTTTCAGGATTAGTGAAAATATAGTTTGAGTTTTTTTATATAATTAATGACATCATAATAGTTTAATAATGATGTAATAACTAATTAACAAAAATCAAAAACTAGAAACATATTATTTTAGTATTATAATATATTTGAAATGTTTTTAGTCAATTTGAAATAAGATAATTTACTTTCCAAATTATAAAATGGAAACCTTGTCATTAAAAAAGTTAATTTGGGAAAACAAAAAATTTCCTTCCAAAAATAAGAAATCTAAAATAATGTCCAAACATTTCGATAAAAACAACATAAATTGTTTCCAAATTTTCCAATCACATGGTAAAATACATGGGCCACACCCACAGTTTATTATTTACCACTACCTATGTGTCTAATGCCTTTATTTAGAAGTTAATAAACAAATAAATCACTTTTTCTATAAATATCAACCCATTTCAACCACTATATTCATTCCTAAATAATTATACATCATTATATGATATATCTACCTACCATGGAGTCATACCAAGGTTTCCTCATGTCCCCAAGGATCCAATATTCACGTTTTACAAGTTACTCTTCAAAGTAGGGGAAATGTGATTTTTCACTTCGTTTCAAGAAGCACTTTTTTATATATGTCTCATGAATGGTATCATAACTATCTGTTATTTCCCATATTAATTCATTCACATACTTCCAAATTATGTTCTAAAAATGGGATATCCATGCCCCCTCTCTATTTATCATATTATGAAACTGTAACACCCCATGCTTCCACGATACGCTTCTATTTGAATAATACAATAGTGTGTGTTGTACGCAAGTTTGAGTTCTAACACACCGTGACCAATCAGACTAGCTGTTATGAAGATTAATACAAACATTTTGTAATTTTATAAATTTTTTATTTCAAAATGGACTTTTTTTAGATTTTTAATATCAATATTATCTTAGGATGAATTTTTGGTATTTTTCCGAAAATAATGAATTTTTTATGAATAGTTAAAATATAAAATTTTAATTAAAACAAAATTTTTAATCAAAATAATTTATAGTGATAAATTATAAATTTTAATGTATTTTAAGTATAATTAGATTATAGTTTTATCATTTACTATATTTCAAGTCGTTTGATGTCATCTCACGATTAAACATGACATAAACAAGAGTCAATCTTTTGATTATTATTATTTCATAAAAACAAGTTATTGGTTTTGACAACGAGAATTAATTTTAAATTAATGTATGCCACTTCTATGTTTCGAATTTGGAAAAATGGATTCCATATTTGGAGTCATGAGTTCCAAATTGTGTAAATAGGTATCATATATTTTTAGACATTAGGAATATTTATTTCAATAAATATTTTATTTACCATGGTTAAAGTGGAAAATCCAGTAAATAAGGTATAAAATAATATTATAATAATATTAAATTACAATAAAACATGTTCTAACCCAATTTTCTTCTACATGTCAGACTGCAGGAATCCTTGGGTCAATTTTGGGACCCCATGGAGCTAAATGGGAGTGATAATGACATTTTATATTAAATATTCTAAGGTAAAGACAAAAAAAAAATATCTTATAATAAAAAAATTTTATACGAGGTTAAATAATTGATATATTAGAGTATAAATATTCATTATAAATATAATAATATATCCTACTTTAATATATTTTATTTATAAATTTTAGACATAATATAAAAATATTTTTATATGACACAATAATGATGCGGTATTTTCGTTATAAATGAAACAATCATATAAATTATATTATAAATACTAAAATAAATCTAATTTTAATGTTTTGATGTCCTCCAAAAAATTTATATATGATTATGACATGTTAGTATTTATTAAATTTATATATGTAGAAGTAATATATTTTTTAGAACTTTAACAAAAATATGTTAAAAAATAATGACAAAATTGACAGAAATGAGTTTTTAAAACAAATACAATATTATTGATTGATATAATAATCATAAAATCTATGGATTGTCCAACAGACTTATATAATGATATTTGTATAATTAATGAACCACATGTGGTTATATTGAATGATTATAGTATGTTTATTAACCATATAATATAAAAATACAAAGAGACGTGGTATATATCAACCTATTTAAATAAGAGTTAAATATAAAATAGAAGGTTAATAGAGTGACCCAGACCTACCTAAAACCTATTGTTTGAGGAGTTTTAGAAACATCCCCACCATATTATTTAAATAATTAATTATTGAGCCATTATAAAACGAAAATTATTTTATTATAAAAAAATATTTCTAGATTTTCCTAAGGTTCCCCTCACACCTCTTATAAAAGGTCATTTCCCCTTCTCTCTAATTCATAGATTCAATGAAATTTGGCTCAGCCGAACCCTGCCCAAATACCCTCTCAAATATCCTCCCTTCATCTTAGAGGCCTTAATTTAGTCATAAATCTAACATACAGAGCCTTTTTCATCAATCAATAAATAATTACCTGAATAAGAGGTAATATCTCAACACCTCTTTCATGTTTTTTTCTTCTTCCACTTCTTCATTCCTTGTTTTTTTTCATTCAAAAATAATAAATATATTATATTATAGATAAATTGATATTATTATAAATACTGTACAATAATATTCATTATTCTATCCATCCTATGAATGACATGTCACTATACGTGCGTATGTACGACTTACCATCTCCATGTCATGGTGTAGTTGTTATTCAATACAATATTATTTGGATGGATATAAAAATGATGTATAAATGATGTAAATAATAAATATAACATTATAATGATGTTTTATATCGGATATAACATCAAATTATATATGATTATATAACCAAATGAATTATATTGGCGCTCGTGCGTACGTACGGATTTCCGTCTACATGAACACGATGATATACATTACTCATCGTATCCATTGAAGTCTAAATTTCATTAGATGATTAAAAATAATTATTAATGACTTAATATTATTCAGAATATGAAAATGATACATCCCATCCACAAAAAACATTACATACATAACAAATAATGTAAATGAAAATGAACCAGTTAAAACCTAAAAAGACGATAATACTAAAATATTATAAACAAAGAAATATTAAAAGATCATATATGATATCATATTAATGTATGTGATTCTTGAATAATTTAATAACAATTTCTTCACCAATATATAGTAGGTTAACCTACCATCAACCAAAATAAAGTACAAGGTAAAGGTTAATTCTACAACCTCTTCATTATTCAAGGTTGTTATATGTAATTATCTAATGGGGCCTCTTTATCATCCACATCCGTGATTTCCTAAAAATTTATTCCAAAACATTTTAAATATGTTCTTGAATATGTTTTAAATTCATTTATACCTTTACATGACATTATAAGTTTTGAAATATTTCTTTATGTCATTTTCTAAACAAGTTACTTTATGACCTTTTCGATAAAATTATTATAAGAATGTTTGTTAACATATACGTAGGGTGCAACTATATTTTTCTGTTATCACATCATTGAATAATACCTTACAATATTATAAGAATTTTTTCAAAATAAATGTTTTCTTTTATAATTATGTAACATTAAATGATTTCAAAAAATTAATTTGATATTTCTCTCAAATATTTTTGATTTAATCTATGTCAACATCCTTTAATAGATTTTAATCATGATTGAAGTTGATTTATTAAGATACAAATATTCCATTTTGATTGAAGGTTTTGTGATCTATTTGACTTTTGATATGATATTTTTCTACCATTCATGGTTTATGGATAACGTATTGACTTTCAGTAGTCAAGTTTTAATATGATTGTTTATGTTATGTTTGAAACTATTCATATGAGGAATTCATTGGACATAATCATTGATGGGTGGAGCCCGCTATCGCTCCCCGATACATCAGTAGGTATCATGAGACAAATAATTGTATAGGCACAAGTCCTTGAAAAAACTATTATTTGTAGTCATGGAACAAGGTCGTGACTATGTGGTTATGAAGTTTGGCATTGGGCATTCAATCATTATAAAAGTGGCTATTGATATTTCATTTGATTATTTAACTAGTAGAATATCCATGTCAGTAAGTAAATTCAATTCTATTTATTTGGATTTTCCATTTTATGAAGATGATTATCTTGAAAATGGTTTTTTAGTTTTATACATTTCCTTAAATTTTTATTCTTATTTATAAAAGTTTCATCTATACTGTTATCCTTACATAGCATCTAAGCTCACCCCTTTCTATGTTTTTTTATCAATATGTGAAGAAGAATATTATGACTGGCTTATAGGGATAGTCTATGGTATCCCAATTTTTTATATGGAAACAATGATGTTGTAGTTTTCTATTTTATTATGTAATTTAAACCTTATGAATGTATCTAGAATTTTCAAGGATACTAATCCAATCTGTCATTTGATATTTGATCAATTTTGATCATTCCAATGATTCGTAATAACACCCCGACTCTGAGATTCTGGGGTCGGGGTGTTACAGTTGGTATCAGAGGATGTTTAGTAAAATCCTTAGAATCTAGATTTAGAAAAACACTTATTAGATTACATTACCCTAAGATAGTCATTGAGGATTCGTGTAGAAGAACGTCCCTTAATTTTGGTATTGTAGAGATTTTGTGAGTTTTCCATGAAATACATCCCTGTCTGGATATGAGCAGGTAGAGGTGACTCTGTCATAGATGTACATAGGGGTAAAACCTGAAAACGACGAATTGAGATAGACTCGAATGAGATATCCTTAGGAAAATCCATATTTTCATTACAAAAGATTATGAAGGATTTATGAGTATATACCTCCTCAATGAAAACATTTTTTATGATTATGGACTATATCCATGAACTGTTTAATTTATGTTAAGTATGTTCTACATTTGGAATTATGTATTGCGATTCATATACTAATATAATGTATGTCATTGTTTAGAAATGGAGCATAGTGGAAGGAATGGAAACTGTAACAATGCACGCACTCTATGTAGGGATTTCCATCCTACTCAAGATAATTATAGTGGAGCTAGTGATGAAACTGGTGCTGATCATCTCATCAATATACTGGGACATGTCACTCTGGTTATGAATAATAACATTACCATATGGAGCAACATGATCTGAAGCTTGGAGGATCAATTTTAGATCACTTCATGAGGTAACAACCACCAACATTTAATGGGGGTAAAAATGCATTAGTTTTCCATTTTATGATGTAATGTAAACCTTATGAATGTATATAGTATTTCTAATACTACTAAACTAATCCATCTTTCGAGACATGATCTTTTGTGATCATTCCAATGTTAAGTAATAATGAACGGACTCTAGGTATATAGGGTTAGCGCATTACAAAAACCATGTTTTATACCTATTACACATCTGATTTTACTTCTCAAAATTTCTCTATTCTCATCAAGAAATTCCATTTTTTAATACCCAAACCTATTAAATTTCAATGGTTTTTCACTAAGATAAAAAAAAATATTTTCTTCTTTTAATAAAATACATAAAAACCACATTCCCTCTCTGTGTGTTAAAAATTAAAAATGATCATGTTATTATTTAACTTTTTTAGATTCCATGATTTTGAAATGAAAACCATATTATTTTATTCTACAAATATTATTTATAAAATGATTTAATATTTTCTATTTGGTTCGAATTAAATTTAAGTAATATTAATTTGGTGCCTTGATAGCATTCCATTCTACTAGGTAATGAATTTAATATCTAGGATGACATGTTTTACAAAACCTCGGTAAATAACATTGGTAATTTTTATAAAACCTTGGTAAAAAAACATGGAGATATTCTTTTAAATGACACATTGAATTTTTTTATTCAATTATTCATGTTAAAAATTTTGTTATTATTATTAAATGCCTCATTCTGATGCATTTATGACATCCCTCATATTTTTACTGTTATTTCTCAAGATTAAATTTATATTGTTTCCCTTGATTTCCCTTTATGGGCCTTATGCTCCCCATTTCCATTGATTTATGTCCCATGTTTTGAGATCCACTAAATTTACATACTATGAACCTATTATAATGCCTTTAAACTTTATTAGAATAATGTTTCCTTTTTTCACTTAATTTATACCTTGTTTCCAATTAACTAAATATTAAAAGATTCTTTATTATATAAAATGTAAATAAAATATTTTTTATTAAAAAGGTGGGATGAAATATTTTTTATCAATGCATTTTTTATTTAATTAGGTAAATTATGATTTGAAAAAATAGGAATAACCATAGGGACTAGTTAATATATATGAAAACGTACAGTTATTTTGGTGAAGAATTATATAAGTGGTTTTTAAGATACTAAATCCCTTCAATGATTTGATCATGTGGATTTTCCTGTAGAACATATGTCACATGGGATAAAACCCAATGAACTAAACTTTTTGATTGACTAGAATGGGATCTAGTGCACAAAAATTTCCGTTTATATACTCTTAGTTTGACACTCTTAGGGGATAATTTTAGTTAATCGCATATTTTTTTGGAACCATTACGAAGGATTTATATAAATTTAATTACTTTATAGAATAAAATATTGATGAATGGAATTATAAGACATAAATTTATTTTAGAATTATATGATAATTAAAGTTGTTTCTCACTATGTTTTTCTTATTTCAAAAAACAGATGGAAATATGGGTAATCATTTAAATTATGAGAGCAATGGAACAAGAGTCAAAATACCATTGATGGTATTCATAATAGAAAACATCATGAGATTGACGAATAATCAAACTCAAGTGATGAAAAATAACTTGAATCAAGTTGAGATACAAGATTCATCTCGAAGGCATAAACATTTCATTGATCCATTTATGTTTCAACGACCTCCTTGATTCATAGGATGATCTAACCCACTGACTTCAAAAAAATAGGAAACCTATATAAAAAATTTTAGTTACGTAATCGATTGTTTGGAATAAGAGAATTTCATCCTACTTGTGTACTACATAGAGGTAGAAGATTACTACTGGTGAACAGTAATTAAAAACACAAATAAAATACGGTGGATTGAATATATAGACTATGAATAGTTCAGGAAAACACTAATAAAAAAACTATTTCTCCTGCTAGGTGACAATGAAAATGGAGATATAATTCATATAGTTAAAGTAGAGGGAAAATGAATCTATCAGAATCTATGAGATAAAATATTCAACACTTTCTCATTATAAAGCTATTATATTGATGGATCCCAATGAAATGGTTGATAGAGTATTTAGTGGTCTAAGAACCCATCTATGGAATAATATTTCTAATAAAGACTATTACAGCTATGAGAAAATTGTGTGAAATGATATAAAGGATGAACTGGATTTGGGGATATGTAAGGGACACATATATTGATTGAAATGGATAGATAAATTGAGACATGATTAGGGAGTAGCTTTGATCATTTAAGAGGAGGAAACTACGTAAAAATATCAACATTAAACAAATCGGGGAAGAATAACTAAAAGGAATTTATTGATCAAAAACATGAAATTATACATTCGTGGAAGAGATGTCCCTATTACTAAGAACTATCTTAGTGAGGTGAATCCTAAACTTATCGACACGAACGACAAAGGTAAGATGGTGCTAGCCCATCCTAAAGCTCAATTATTCAATTTTGTATAGATTAGTATCTTTTATAATTGCTATCAAAATATGCATTTAGTGGTGGGAAAACATTGTCATCTTTAAAATAGGCATGGAAGAAAGGATGAAATTTTTTTTATCATAATAGACGCAGTTGAAGCACCAAATTATGTGTGTAAAGATACACTCATTTTTCTCTCCAAGAAAACTTGGAAATTGTCTAATTATATTTATACTAATTCCTTTATTTAATCCATGTTTGCAAAGAATATATAATCAATCCTTGAAATTATTAAATTGTTGTTATCATTCAACACTCATAGAGGGATAATCCATACATCAAAAATATATATGATCTATAGTATTCACATTGGCAAGCGTAATATCATAATAAATATCTTAGTCATTACCATGCTAGAATTTTACATTATAAAAGTAATGGATTAGAAAAAAGTATAATTCTAACATCATCTTCAAAGGAAATAATTTCTCAATAGGTTAAAATGGAAAAACATTAGTTGTTTTCAAAGGAGATATATCTCAACCTGAGATTTTTCTAGAAGATCCTTTCATTGAATTATTTATGGATATAATCAGATAAGATGATAAATGAAATGAATGTACATGAATAGAGAATGTCTCCATCATTCCGTAATTTGTTTATGTATTTTTGAAAGACTTACATGGACCGAATCCTGAAAGATATGTATAATAATCAATTGAAATTATTCCTAGATTCGAGTCAACATCCAAGACCCCATATAGAATGTACAATATGGAGCTAGAAGAAATAAGGAAACAAATCCAATATCTTTTAAATAATTTATTTATTTGTAAAATTGTGTCTACTTGGGGAGAACATGTTCCATTTTTGAATAAAATGCATGGATCAACGTTGTTATGAATTTATTAAAAATAACACAATGGGATAGTAGTAAATAAAAAGTTCCCCCTTCAAATGATTAATGAATTATTTTACCATCTTTTTGTGACCCAATTCTTCTCCAATATTGATATTAGACATGGTTATCATCAATTGAGGGTGAATAATGCTTTTATTATAAATAATGAATTCCTTTCAAGTATTAGAATTATGATTTTTTTGTTATGACCATCGAATTAACTAATTATACTGATATATTTATGGATTTCATGAAAATTGTATTTAAGGAATAACTAGAAAAAATTGTGGTAGATTTTATAGATGATATTATGATATATTCTTAATTTATATAGGAGAATAAGGATCATATATGGGTTCTATGGAAAACTCTTAGGGAGTATAGGGTGTTTGGAGTGTTTAAAATATGTGAATTTTGGTTGAAAAATGTTTCTTTATTAGGGAACATTATAACCGATGAAGGAATCTATGGTGACCTAGCCATGACAATGGTGTGGGATTAATGGGAACATCCTACAATAGTAACAAATATTCATAGTTTACTTGGGTTTCTTAGATATAATAGGTGGTTTGTGTTGAACATTACATGAATTTCTAATACACCAGCCATGAAAACTCTAAAGGGGGGCATCTTCACTTAAAAAAAATGTGTGTGAAGAATGTTTCCATGATATGAAGAAGATATTGGTTACTGTAACTATGTAACTCTACCTTCTATTGAAGAAAGATTTTTTTATTTTTAGTCATTCATATCTATATGATTTTGGGAGAGTCCTCATAAAAAATGGGATGTTTCATTATTATTTATATTGATGGTTTATTCCTATTTTGAAGGATTGTCCTTTTCATACATTGGAGATTGAAGTGGTTTTTTTCACATTGATGATATGGAGGTATTATATTTATACAGGTAGATGTCATAAATACACATGCATTCAACATCTGAAGTATTTTTTCAATAAAAATGGATTAAAGATGAGAAATAGGGGATGTTTGGAATCCCTTAAAGACAATGATTGTTCAATTAATTTTCCCACAAAAAAAAAACAAGGTCATGGATGCATTTATTAGAAGAAAAACATTGTTCAGAAAATGATGAGGATTCAAGGTGATCTTTTGATCAAATAACTAGAAAAAATAGATATTTTAATTATAAGCGAAGGAATATCATCATCCCTATCCAAAAATATTTATCAAACATAATTACATAATATGATATTGAAATCATTAAGATAATATCCTATGTTCTAGATATAAATATAGGCTATGATGAATGGGATGTTACATTAGAACAATATTGATCAAGAAGGTAAATTGAAATTCAATTCTAGGATATGTATTCCATCTATTCTAAAAACAAAGAAGCAGATGATGGATGTATCTCATATTTCTACATTTTCTTTACAACCTCAAATCACTAAAATGTATAGGTAACTCCATGATCATAATTGTTTGGAAAACATGAAAAGGGATATAACTAACTACACTTCAAGGCTCATTGTGTGTCAACAAGTGAAGGTAGAGAGATGACCTCTTAAAGGGGTATTGAAACCCCTACCCATAACATCACGAAGGTGGGACAATATAACTGTGTAATTTTTCCCCAGTCTCTTGAAAACATCCACAGGAAGTGATGTGATATTGGGTATAGTGGTCCCTATCAAAGATATAGAATGTCTTCAACATGCTCTGAGTACTAAATTTAACATTTGTAGAAACTATCACCACCAAACTGATAGTCAATATGAATAGAATATTCAGACACTCTAGGAAATGAGGAAAACATTTTAAATGTAATTTTATTTATCATGGGATTAAAATATTACATTATTTATGTTCTCATACAATAATATCTTCTATTTTATTATTCAAATAGCACCCTATGAAATTGTATATTTGAAGATATATTGATCTTCAACTTGTTGGGATGAAGTTGGAAAGTGAAAGATTCATGGGGATGACCTTGTGTAAGAGATATCTTATAATTTTCATTCCATCGATCAACCCATTACGTCTCCTCAGAGTACAAAAAATATCTTTTCTAACAACCATCAATGGTACATAGAGTTTGGTGTTGGAGAAATTGTGTTCCTTTGAATATCACTATAGAAGATAGTCATGTTATTTTGTATGAAATGGAATCTTATCCTTGTGTACATTGGCCCCTATGAAATACTTGATATAATAGGAGAAGTGGCCTATCAGAATAAAATTCCCCTAAAGATATCTAAATTTCATTACATATTCTATATATCTCTCTCAAGATATAACACAAACAACCCTTCACTTGTACTGAATATAGAGGTGGTACAACTGTAACATGACATTTCTTATGAAGAGAATTCGGTGGAGATCTGGGACTATAGAGACAATGTTCTATTCCACAAGAATACCCACATCGTGAAAAGTGTTGTGGATGAACAATAAATATGATGAATACACATGTGAACTAGAGGGGGAAATGAGGTAGAAGTATCCCAACATTTTTTAACTGAGAGAAAAAGTTGATATTTCAGGGACACAAATTTATAATGGGGGAATAATATAATCTCCTCAACTAATTTAATGATATTTTTTCCTAAAAATATTTTTTATATTATTTTGTATAGAAAAAACTATATCTCTTTAATAATTAAGTGATTATAAATTAAATTTTAACCATTGGGTTTCAACCAACATAATAATGTTTGTCAATTATGACTATAGTTCAATATGACCACTGTAAACCATACTCATGATAATAATTCTAATGTCATAATTAGTTTTTTTATGTCAAAATAACATTGGATAATTAATGATGAAAGTAGTTATGATGGCCTTAAACAATAGATTCATCCTGTTTGGAGGCCATTTTTTAGAACATGGTAGGGTGTTAGATTCACTGGGATTCTCTAATTACTAAGACCAAGAAAACTTTAATATTTGATCCTTTAGTAAAATCACTTATGTGAGAAGATCAAGTTAGTGAACATTACCACGAGGGCATTATTAGAGGAACTACCCTACGAGTCTCTCATAATCAACAAAAAACAATATCATATGAGTGTTTTATAAGGGGTTATGTGTTTATTTTATAGTTACTTAAAGCACAATACCATTGTATAAATAAAATTTTAATACTATTTTTTTTATTTTAATATATAGTTTTTCGTAATAAAATTAAGTTAATCATTTATAAATTGATTATTCGGTTTGAAATTGACCTTTTAAGAAATGATATCTTTATTATCAAAAACATAATTAATATTAATAATTATTTTTAAGAAATAAAATGATTAAAAAAATATTATTTAAAAATAATTTATAAATCAATTACATTTTCAACTGTCAGAAATTTTACTATGCATTTTCAATCCAATTTTATTTACAGTGAATAACATTTGTTTATATTTAAAAGTGAAATTTATCATATTTACATAATTATAATGATAAAATAAACTTCATTTTTTTATTATCACTTCAAAATTAGGTTAGTATGTATTTATAAAAATTTTATAATCTACATTATTTTTTCTTCAATTGAAAAAATATAGTTTTAGTTTTTATGTTTGTTTAATGACATCATAAATATTTCATAAGGATGTAATAACTAAACAAACATAATCCAAGATATAAAATATGTTAATATAATGTAATTTAATATATTTAAATCAATTTAAAAATATGTAATTTACTTTCCAAATTCAATAATTGAAATATTAACATTTAAAATGTTATATAATGGAAACATTAATTTTCCTTGACAAAATAAATAATAATAAAATTATGGGAGATTCTTGGGACTTAGTAAAACATAAAATTTGTCTTAAGTGTCAAATACCAATGAAAAATACCATGGTAAAGGCCATGAATTTTCTTTTCTCATTGCCTAGGTGTCCAATGTGTTTTTTTAAAAAAATTAATAAAAAAATCCTGCACTTTTTCTATAAAAACCTACCCATTTCTCCACTTAGTTTCACTAAAAATTCATTATCATTAATTATTGTATATGATTCTCTTTGATCTTTTAATAAAAAAAATTTATATGAGGTTAAATAATTTATCTATTAGTGTATAAAAATTCATTAGAAATATAATAATATTTCCTACCTTAATATATTTTATTTATAAATTGTAGACATAATATAAAAATATATTTATATGACACAATAATGATGCAGTATTTTCGTTATAAATGAAACAATCATATAAATTGTTTTATAAATATTAAAATAAATCTAATTTTAATGTTTTTATGTCCTCCACAAATTTTATATATGATTATGACATGTTAGGGTTTATTAAATGTATATATTTAGAAGTACTACTATTTTTAGAACTTTAACAAAATTCTATTATAAATTAATGTCAAAATTGAAATAAATGAGTTTTTAAAACAAATATAATATTATTGGTGGATATAATAATCCTGAAAATATATGGATTGGACAATAGACTTATATAATGATAGGTGTATAATTAATGACCCAGAAGTGTTTATATTGAATGTTTATAGTATGTTTAGTAATCATATAATATAAAAATACAAAGAGACATAGTATATGTCAACCTATTTAAGAAGGAGTTAAATATAAAAGATAAGGATAATATAGTGACCCATGTCTTCCTAAAACCAATTGTTTGAGTGGTTTTAGAACCACCCCCTCTATATCCTTTAAATAATTAATTTTTGAGCCATTATACACCGAAAATTATTTTATTATAAAATACTATTTCTAGCTTTTCCTAAGGTTCCTCTCACACCTCTGATAAAATGTCACTTCCACTTCTCTCTAATTCATAGCTTCAATTCCATTTCGCTCGGACAACCCCTACCCAAATACCCTCTCAAATATCCCCCCTTCTTCTTATAGGCCTTCATTTAGTCAGAAATCCAACCAATGGAGCCCTTTTGATCAGATAATAAAGAATAACCTGAAGAAGAGGTAATATCTCAACACCTCTTTCATGTTTTTTTCTACTTCCTCTTCCTCATTCTTTGTTGTTTTCATTCTAAAATAATAAATCAAGTATATTATATATAATGTGATATCATTATAAATACTGTACAACCATATTCATTATTTTATCCATCCTATGAATGACATGTCACCAAACATGTGTACATACGGCTTACCATCTCCATGTCGTGGTGTAGTTGTTATTCAATACATTATTTGTTGGATGGGTATAAAAATTATATATAAATGATGTAAACAATAAAGATAACATGATAATGATTTTTTATATCGGATATAACATCAAATTATATATTCTTTTACAACCAAAAGAATGATATTGTCGCTCGTGCGTACGTACAGATTACTGTCTCCATGAATACGATGATATTCATTACTCATCGTATCCATTCAAGTATAATTTTCATTAGATGATTAAAAATAATGTTTAATGACTTAATATAATTCTGAATATGAAAATTATACATCCTACCCACAACAAACATTACCTACTTAACAAATAATTTAATGGAAAATGAACCAATTAACACCCGAAACGACGATAATACTAAAATATTATTAACAAAGAAATATTAAAATATCATATATGATATCATATTAATGTATATGATTCGTGAATAATTTAATATCAATTAATTAACCATTATTCATGAGTTTAACCTACCCTCAACCAAAATAATGTACAAGGTAATGGGTAATTCTACAACCTCTTCATTATTCAAGGTTGTAATATGTAATTTTCTAATGGGGACTCTTAATCATCCACATCTGTGTTTTCCTAAAAATGTATTCCAAAACATTTTTAATACTTACTAGAATATGGTTTAATGTAATTTATACCTCTACTTGACATTATACGTTTTGAAAGATATCTTTATGTTGTTTTCTAAACAAGTTACTTTATGACCTATTCGACAAAATTATGGTATGAATGTTTGTTAACATATACATCATGTGCGGCTATATTCTTCAATTATAACATCGTTGAAGCTTACCTTACAATCTTATAATAATTTTTTCAAAAATAATTTTTTCTTTTATAATTATTTAACATTATATGATTTCAAAAAAAATAATGTGATATTTCTCTCAAACAGTTTTGATTTAATCAATGTCAACATCCTTTAATGGATTTTAATCTTGATTGAAGTTGATTTATTAATATACAGATATTCCATTTTGATTGAAGGTTTTGTGATATATTTGACTGTGGATATGTTATTTTTTACAATTCTTGGTTTATGGATAATGTATTGACATATATTATTCTAGTTTTAATATTATTGTTTATGTTATGTTTAAAACTTTTCATATGAGGAATTCATTGGACATAAAAACTGATGGGTGGATCCCACTATAGATCTTCAATGTATCAGTAGGTATTATGAGACAAATTAGTGTCATGGCACAAGTCCTTGAAAAAAAAAATTATTTGTAGTCATGGAAAAAGGCCGTGGCTATGTGGTTATAAGTTTGGAATTATTCATTCAATCATTATGAATGTTTCTATTTATATTTCATGTGATTATTTTACTAGTATAATATCCAAGTGAGTAAGTAAATGGAATTACATAAATTTATATTTTACATATTATGAGGATTAATATATTGAAAATTGTTTTTTTAGTTTTATATATTTTCTTAAACGATTATTCTAATTTATAAAAGTTTTAGCTATATTGTTATCCTTACTAAGCATATGAGCTCACAACTTTCTATGTTTTATTTTTATCAAGATCTGAATAAGTATATTATGACTGACCTACAGAGATAGTCTATGGGATTTCAGTGTTTTATATGGAAACAATGTTGTTGTAGTTTTCTATTTTATGATGTTATGTAAACCTTATGAATGTTTCAAGTATTTTCAAGGCTACTAAACTAATAGGTCATTTCATTTTTGATCTTTTGAGATCATGCCAATGATACTTAATAATGCACCGACTTTGGGATTCTGGGGTCAGGGTGTTATAGTTGGTATCAGATGGTGCTTAATACAATCCTTGAAATATAGAATTAGACAAACTCTTATTAGAGAGCATTACCTTAAGATAGAAATTGAGGATTAGTGTAGAAGAACATCCTTGAATTTTGGTATTATAAAGATTTTGTGAGTTTTCCATGAAATACATCCCTGTATGGATACGAGCAGGTAGAGGTGACTCTGTCATATATGTACCTAACTGTAAATCTCGAAAATGATGTTTTGAGCTAGACTCAAATGAGATATATATAGGATAATCCACATTTTTGTTACAAAAGATTATGATGGATTTATGAGTATATACCTCCTCAATGAATTTTATTTATGATTATATATTATATGCATGAACTGTTTAATTTTTTTAAGTATGTTATATGATTGGAATTACGTATTGAAATTAATAAACTAATATAGTGTTTTCCATTGTTTACAAATCTCATCTAGTGGAAGGAATGGAAACTGTATAAATGAAAACACTCTATGTTGAGATTTCCAACCTGCTCAAGGTAATTATAGTGGAGATGGTGATGAAAATGGTGTTGATCATCTTATCACTATACTGGGACAACTCACTCAGGTTATGAATAGTAAACTTACCCATATGGAGTAACATTATTTTTAGTGTGGATGATCAATGTTAGATCGCTTCATGAGGCAACAAACACCAACATTCAATGGGGGTACAAATTTATTAGTAGCTTACAAATGAATAAAATCCATTGAGAAAATATTCCACTCCGTATGGAGTTGAGAAAGGGAAATAGTTGTCATGGTAGTTTACCAACTCACTGGAGATGCTGATCAATGGTGGTTATTGATTCAAAACAAAAATAAAGATTATGAATTATCAAATATGCAATGGTGGGAGTTGAAATAAATTTTCATAGAAAAATACTTTTGTTATGACCATTGAGCGGATATTGAAAGGAAATTTCCGAGTCTGAGGCAAAAGGAGGATTAAAATGTTGCAAAGTATGAATCTAAAATTACAAGGTTAGAAAGGAATGCTACAGATTATATACGTAACCCAAGAAGTAATCATGATCATTTCGTTGATGGGTTAGAACTATTTATTCGTCAAGCATTATCCTCACAATCCATCTTGTCGTATGACGATATTTTCTCATGTGCTATTATGAATGAAAACAAATTATCTAACTCTTATGACTTTAAAGAAATGAATGAGAAAAATAGACCTTTTGAACACTCTAGAAATAGAAATAATAGGATGTAGGGAAATGTATAATATCCTTCATATAGTAAATGTGAGAAGAAACACCCTAGTACTTGTTTGAATGGAATGGGTGTCTGTTACAAGTGTGGGGAAAAGGGACACCAATCTCGTCATTTCAAGGGGAAGAAAGTGGTTTTTAATGTTTAATGGTATACTTTTAGAGAAAGGATATATTTATAAAATGAATTTCCTAAGCTTCAAGGGATGTTAACTTAGAAAAGTCCAATGTATCCAGGCTATGATTATGATATCACTAACGCTGAGGTTGAAGATCTGTTAGATGTAGTGGCGGGTAATTTGATAGTTTTTTTTTCAAGTTTAGCCAATGGTTTATTTGATTCTAGATCATCGCATTATTTCATATCTTTCCAGTTTTCTTAGAAAATAATATATTTTAATTTTATTTAACAAGGGAGTTGTTATAAAAAATCCTAAGGGAAGTAACATTGCAACAATTTTTGGTGAATCAATCCCCATAAAGGCATATAAATGTTATTTATCTGATGATCTCATTGTCATAAACATGATTGAATTTTATATAATCCTCAGTATGGATTAGCTTTCAGACCATGATGCAAAGATTTACTATAAGAAAAATGAGGTTACAATTTTTTATGATGATAAGGAGTACCTTATCTTTAGATCAGAAACATCTCCACCTAACTCTTATCTAAATCTACCCCCAATAGCTCAACTAAATTCAACAATTAAGGTGGATGAGAATGAAATAACTGCGGGTGAGGAAAATAATGTTCATATAAAGGATGTACCTACTGTTCAAGAATATGTTGATGTGTTTCCAGAAGATTTACCTGGTCATCCTCCAGAACGAGAAATTGAGTTTTCCATTTACTTAATTCTTATTTCAAGGCCTATATCGAAGACCCCTTTTAGAAAGGACACTAAGGAATTATTGGAACAAAATAATAAACTAGAGTAATTGAGTAATTAGGTATTTATTCACCCTATTAATCTTCCATGGGGAGCCCCCGTTATTTTTGTTAAGAATAAATATGTATCCATGTGGATGGGCAGTGACTATAGGGAGATCATTGCTATTACAATAAAGAACAAGTATCCCCTAACTCATATTGATGATTTATTCGACGAACATCATGGAGCTCAATAATTTTCAATGATTGACCATCGATCAGGATATCATCATCTGTGTGTGAAGAAGGAAGACATTCTGAAAACAGCATTTCAAAACAGTTATGAGCAATACGAGTTTACTGTAATGCCTTTTTCATTCACTAATTCACCCTCTAACTTCATGGATCTAATGAATAGAGTTTTCAAAGAATATCTTAACAAAATTTTAGTTGTATTTATTGATGATATTTTGGAATACTCTAAAATCTATGAAGATCATGAAATTAACTTGAGCATTATTCTAAAGACTCTTTGATGACATGAATTATATGGGAATTTTAGAAAGTTTGAATTCTATATTCATGAGATTTGTTTTGATGGTCATATTTTCTCTAAGGATGGAATATCTATTGATACTTCCTTGACCACAGAAATCCAAGAATGGCCAGCACCAATGAGTAAAACCAAGGTACATAGTTTTATTATTTTACCATATTATTATTGGCATTTCGTCCATAATTTTTCCTGATTGTCTAACCCTTTAATGAAGCTGACACGTAAAGGGGTGAATTTTTTTGGACAAAAGAGTGAGAAGAATGTTATGATGAATTGAAGAGAACATTATTCAATGCTCCTATCTTGACTCTGCCATTGGGGAATGATGGGTTTGTTATTTATAGTGACACATAAATGAAAGGACATGGTTGTGTCCTTATGAAGAATGATAGAGTTATTTATTATGCATCATGACAGCTAAAATATCATGAACAAAACTATCACACTCATGATCTTGATTTAGAAGATTTAGTCATTGCTTTGACGATTCGAAGAGACTATCTCTAGGGGGAAAATTTTAGATATATACCAATAACAAGAGTTTGAAATATATTTTCTCATAGAAAGAACTCAACGCGAGGAAAAGACGATGGCTTGAACTACTCAAAGATTATTATTACATTATACACTACCACCCGGGGAAGGAAAATAAGGTGGAAGATTCTTTGAGAAGAATGGATCGTGGAATTCTGAACAAGATGACAGTTGAAAAGAATCCTATATATAAGGATCTAGTAAAGTCGGACATGGGGATAACTATGGAAGGAGAGATATCAAAAAAAAAATCAAACGGTTGACAAAAAATCTTTACTAGAAAATATTAATTGATCTTAGACTAATGATAAAGGGTTTCAAAAGAAGATTAGAGCTATAAATTATAAGAGATTTAGTGACATTGTATATGAAGATGGAATTTTGAAATTTGGGAACAGACTCTGTATTCCTGATAGACATGATCTAAAAATTGAATTGGTAGATGATTCACATAGTTCCAATTTTTCTATACACAGTGGTAGCAATAAAATGTATAGATATTTGATGGAACATTTTTGGTGGAACAATATATAGATGGAGATTGCTGATTTTCTATCAAGATGTTTGGTTGGTCAACAAGTGAAAGCTGGAAGGCAACAGCCTTGAGGAGTCATGGAACCTCTTCTCATACCTGAGTGGAAATGGGATAATATTACAATGGACTTTGTCATGGGAGAACCAAAGACTCCTATAAAGAATGATGAAAAATGGGTCATTATTGATCATCTTACCATGTTTTCACATTTTCTGACTGTACGATAAGATTTACCACTTGAACATCAAGCATGAATATATATTAATGATGTTTTGAGACTTCATGGAGTACCCCAATCTATTTTTTCTAATTGTGATCCTCATTTTACATTATGTTTCTGAATAATTCTTCAATTCCCTAGATACTGAATTTTGTTTGAGCACTTCATACCACCCACAAATTGATGGATAGTCTGAACTGACTATTCAAACCGTAGAAGAAATGTTGAGATCAAGATCACATGACTTCCAAGGTATGTGTGATCAATATTTTACCTCTTGTAGAATTTTTCTTATAACAATATCTTCCATTCAAGTAATCATATGGAACCATATGAAGCGTTTTATTGAAAGAGATGTCATACACCAACATGTTTGGATGATATTGGTGAAAGAAAACTCTTAGGCCCAAAAATTATGGAGTAAGCGATGGAAAGGGTGAAGGTAATCCAAACCCACATCAAAGCAGCTCAATGTAGGCAGAAGAGCTATGTTGATAACCGAAGGATGGATTTGGAAATTCAGGTAAGAGATCATTTTTTCATGAAGATATATCTATATGTGTATCATTAATAATCATTTTGGGGTTCTCTTGGAAGTTTATAGTATGTTTATTAAGCATATAATATAAAAATACAAAGAGACATTGTATATGAAAAACTATTTAACTAAGAGTTAAATCTAAAAGATACGGTTAATATAGTGAAACAAACCTGTCTAAAACCTATTGGTTGAGTGGTTTTAGACCCATCCCCACCTTATCCTTTAAATAATTCATTTTTGAGCCAATAGAAACCGAAAATCATTTTATTATAAAATAATATTTCAAACATTTCCTAAGGTTCCCTCACCCCTCATATAAAAGGGAACTTACCCTTATATCTAATTCACACCCGAAAATCCATTTGCCTCTACCAACCCCTACCCTAAAACCCTCTAAATTGTCCTCCCATCATCCAAGATTCCATACATAAGACAGAAAGCCAACCTATAGAGCCCTTTTGATCAAATCCAATGGATGAACCTGAAGAAGAGGTAAATATCTCACCACCTCTTTCATATTTTTTTCATACACTACTTCTTTTCTTGTTGTTTCCATTATAAAACAATAACTCTTGTATGTTTTATATACATTGATGTTATTGTAAATATGGTACAACCATATTCTTTATTATATCAATCCTTTGAATGAAACTTCACTATACGTGTGTACGTATGACTTACCGTCTTCACGTCATGCTATAATTGTTATTCAATACGTTATTATTTGGATAGGTATAATAATGATTTATAAATGATGTAAATAATAAATATAACATGATAATGATTCCATATATATGATATAACAACCAATTATTTATGATTTTAATATGGAAAGAATGATATTGTCGCTCATGCGTACGTACAGATTACCGTCTCCATGAACACGATGAGATTCATTCCCCATCGTATCCATTCAATATTAATTTTCATTATATGATTACAAATAATGTTAAAAGAATTAAAATAATTATGAATATGAATAAGATACATCTAATACATAATAAACATTACTTAATTAACAAATTATATAAAGGAAAACAAATCAGTTATCACTGAAAACGACGATATTACTAAAATATTATTAACAAAGCTATATTAATGGAACATATATGATATCATATTAATGTATAAGATTTTTTTATAATTTTAAAAAAATTATTTCACAATTATATAGGAGGTTAACATACCCTAAACCAAGGAAAACTACAAGGTAAGGGTTAATTCTACAACCTCTCCATTTTTCATGGTTGTTATATGTTATAATCTACTAGGGCCTCATTACCATTCAAATAATTGTTTTCCTAAAACAATTTCCCATAACATTTTTAATACATACTAGACAATGGGTTAAAGTCATTTATACCCTTATTTGACCTTATATGTTTTTAAAGGAATCATTCCGTCATTTTCTAAACATGTTACTTTATGACCATTTCGACAAAACAATGGTAAGAGTGTTTTTCAACTTATACAGTGGTTGAATCTATATTCAGCCATTATATCATCATTGAAGCTTCCCTTACAAGATTATAATAATATTTTAATAATAAATGTTTACTTTTATAATTATGTAACTTTAAATGATTTCAAAAAAAACTATTGAGATATTTCTCTCAAATAGTTTTGATTTCATGTTTGTCAACATCCATTAATGGATTTTAATGTTGTATTATGTTGATTTATATTGATAGAAATCAACAATTATTTTTGAAGTTTTTGTGATATTTTTTACTGTGGATGTGTTATATTTCTACCATCGAAGGTTTATGTATAATTTATTGACATTTATTATGCTAGTTTTAATAAAAAAAATTAGGTTATGTTTAAAACTTTTCATATGAAGAATGAATTATACTTATTAAATGATGGGTGGAGCCCGCTATAGATCCTTGATGCATCAGTAGGTCTCATAAGACAAACTAGTGTCTTGGAACAAGGCCTTGATAAAATCATATTTGTAGTCCTGGCACAAGGCCTTGACTATGTGGTTATGAAGTCTGGAATTATGAATTCCATCATTATGTAAGGGGCTATTGATATTTCATTTGATTGTTCAAATATATGAATTTCCATGTGAGTGAGTAAATGGAATTATTTTGATTTATATTTTCTATATTATGATTAATTTTATCATGAAAAGGCTTTTGTTTTAGTTTTATAAATTTCCTTAAATTTTTTTTCTTATTTATGAAATTTTATACTATATTGTTATCATTACTGTAAGAACCCAGATCGTCTTTTCAGGTATGTTTTCCTTTTCTAATCGTTTTTAGAAAAAGAAGAAATTTTTGAAATTTGTTAAGAAGACATCATGTAATTTATGAGTAAATGCCATGTAATCGGTTACCGTAGGTAGCCGTGTGCTGGCCGTGTAGTAGTCATGCACACAACTATGTGGGTATGACCTGGAGAACACCTAAAGCAGAGTACATAAAAGGTAAGTACAGGCCGTGTACATCAAAATTTGATGCCATGTATTTTTATTTATTTTCATTAAATTCACCGGGGGTCGCGTCTAATCTCCAGAACACTCCACTTTTATGTCTCCTTCTACCGAGAGCTCCGTACGGCCGCAGATCATCGACGAACCCTCGAGCGTGTGTCCATCCTCTGAATTAAGCACAATTTTTTGTGATGGAATCACATCGGTGAGTTATCTATTCTCCTAGAGCACCATATCATGATTCACCCTATCTCGTGAGATATGTTGGGTTCAACTTTTTAGATTTTTTTGTAGATCTTTGACATTACAATAATATTGAATCTTTGAGGTTCACTTATATCGATATCCAAATGTCGAGGTAGGTGGTTTGTTCCTTTCTATTGAATGTCCTTGTTTTTATGTGACAAATCTCCCAATACCCATGAACGAGATATTGTGTGTTTAAAGTTTTATCCATATTATTTTCCTTTTATGCTTGTAAACTTTATTAAATGATAATTGATTATGATTAGGGTAAATTTCAGTGCTTTGGTTGTGTTACCCATGCATAATTTCCCTATTTTGACAGTTTGTTCTAGTTTCCCTATTAGGTGGCTATTTACTTTCCCATGACTATTATTGTATGTTGGTGTGATTTTTGTTTTGTAATGTTGCTATGATGTAGAATTCAACCCAACTATTTCTTGAGGTTTACCTTGGCCGATACACGCTTCTATACTTGCTAGAATTATACTGGGTCGTGAGAACCTTGTGTATTGAACATAGGGATAATGCACATTGAGGGCTTCTCTAGTGTGTAATTATAATTTTACATTTTGAGACCACATGTGTAATTGAAGTTTATTACTTGCTCATAGTATCTGTAGTTCCTCAACATGGGCCACAGTGGGAATTATATTTAAGTGATTCGCTAAAGCGCATTAATTAATATATGGGACTATATGGTGAATTGATGGTGAGTGCTTCCTCGGAAAGTCTATGCTTAAGCTGATCCAGAGGGTTTAGACTGAGTGTACTACCTATAAGGTTTCTTGTACTTGTTAGGTAGGACCAGAGGGGTGAGACTAAGTGTATATCCCAGAGGGTTACCTTTTTGTTAGCTTCATTCTTGTACTTGTTAGGTAGGACCAGAGGGGTTAGACTGAGTGTGCTTCCCAGAGGGTTACCTGTAGTGTTTATCTACTTTCTTAGTTGATGCTTGATATTGAAACTGTGGATTGTTTACTATTGAGTACCTTCATTTTTACTGTTTCATGTACTATTACCTTCCATATACTCAATAACTGTTAGGAATGGATCTCGTTGTTGTTTCCTACTAGGATTATTCTCACACCCCATTTGGGCCATGATTCTGTACCCAAAAAGATTATATTGGCATAGGTATAGATAAGGGTAAGCAACCTTCTACTTTAGGTACTTGACATGTTGTGGATTTGGAGAGCACTAGACTAATCTTATGCTTGCTATGCTGTAGAGCTGATTACTGTTTTTCATTTGTGACTGATTTTGTTGTATTTTTTATTATGGTGCTTTGTTTCACTGTTTTACTAGACATATGTATCATGAATCATTATATATATGTGCTCCAGTTTATTCTATCTGTTATCCACTGTTTATTTTTAATATGATATTATTTTTGGTTCCTCTCGTGTGTGTATTTTTTTACTTCCGTTGTGTACTCTTCCAACGATGGAATAGTTTTCCCACTATCATACCAAAGTCCATTACTTATAGTTAGCAGCTTCTGTAGTTCGGGGAAATACGCTTGAGGCCATGTGACCAACGGGGTATTGGGTGCCTCTGGGTGGCTTCTAGAACTGGGACATTACAAAGTGGTATTAGAGGTAATTTTCTCTTTACATACTATTTGGTGCCTATAGTTAGGGGTAGGATTGAGTAGGTACTTGGTAATAAGTTGTGCCTGGGTTTAGTTAACATGTGTACTTGGAAAAGCCAATCTACCTCATTTAACATTAATTTTTCTGGTTTTACAAATACTACCGTCGATTTGATTTCACCATTAGTGATTAACATGATTTGTGCTATTATTTTTGATATTATTGATGTGCTAATTCTATCACAACGCGATGAGATGTGGGTATTCCATCTAATGCATCATATATGCTCCTACTAGAAATCACATGTCATGTATTCATTCAATTCCATCTCAGGTGCATTAGAAATTTCATGTTGTTGTGATATATGTTGTGTATAATTTTAAACCTATTTGATAGATTCTTTTATAAAAATACATGTTGTTTAATAGGGTATTGTTTGTGTAAGCTTTTGTTTGAATGAACGCCAAAAATTTGGTCTGGAGGTGTTTTGAGCCCTCACGGACTAGAATTTGGTGGATCATTTCCTTTTGTATCTTGTTTTTAACTTGTATAATATTCCTATCATTGATTCTCGGAGATTATGGGCCCTCACAGATCAGAATTTGGCACTTTCAATGTTCGTTTCAGTGTTTTTCTGGGTTTCAGAGTAGTTTCTAAGGATTAATGTCTAGAAAACCCCTAAATACACGCCATGTAGTTTTGACTACACCCCATGTGTTCATCAGTTCAGGAAGAAATAGTTTTTCTTAATTACATTCCATGTACTCTATGTACACGTTGTGTAGTCTCTAACCGTGTCATCGACCGTGGGGGAAGTGACACGGGATGGGGAAAATCTGGTGGGAACACGTCATGTACTAGGTGAACACCCCATGTAGCATGACCCATGTACCATGTCATGTCACTAACAACACCGGTCGGTGTTATCCATTCACATACACGTCGTGTCAGCATTGAACACGCTGTGTAGCGTGAGCCATGTGTTGGGCCGTGTCACTAAAAACACGTTCTAGGTGAAGCTTGTCTAGTACATGTTGTGTCTATGGTGAACATGACATGTAGTCTTGTTTTAGGAGACCCGTGTGGCTTTACCATGTAAAATGAATCAAGCAGAGAGAGAGAGTATTAAAGTACACACCTTATTTTAAGACAACACGCCATGTGGTTAGGGTGTCACATGACTAGTCGGGGTAGGAGTACACGCCCATGTAAATAACTTAGGGAAACATGTCATGTAGGGTACATAAACACTGTATAGTCATGTTTTTCCAAACGTGAATGCTTTCTTTCTCTTGTTACCATCATGTACATCCAATTTTCTATCTTAGATAATCATGATATAAGGTTTGCATGGGACAGTGAAGAGTCATATTGTCATGAATTCTTCTGGTTGTGCGCCAATTGCTGAGTAGTGATCAGACACTGGATGTGGCTTATCAGGGACCACCCGTAGATCCTCTTGTTGTGCATGTCTTGGCACTACATTTTATACCAGAAATAGGTGTTGATGCACAGTTCAGGGATGGATTTATGAAGATGATGTTGACCATTCATGGGGAATTCCTCCTACCCCGTCGATGGATGATTTGACCTGGGTCTTCCAGCAACATCATCTTCCCACATTCGTAGAGGATGGAGGACCCCAGGTTGCCATTTCAGGGCTAGAAGAAATGGTACGATCATTGAGCATCTGGAGATACATCCATAGAGGAGGGTCAATCTTGCTACCTATATGCTTCGGGACCCCGTCAAGATGGGGTGGGATGTGATCTCATAGGAGAGACTCCAGCTGGTTATGGCATGGGATGAGTTTCAGTGCATCTTCAATGACTACATCTATCCAGATATAATGATGGTTGATCGAGCCTGAGAGTTTATGAGTCGGGGGCACAACATACATTCATCAGTGAACACGTTATGGTAGATTCTATCACTTATATTTTCAACTAGGCGTAGATCACAGAAAACAATATGAGGGATTCTGGAGTTGTGAGCTAGGGTGGCTTGGCATCTGGAGTTAGCATCCCTCTTACAATCAGTAGAAAGCACCGCAGGGAGTCTTCATGTGGTGACCCTATGAGGTGAGAGGCTTCTTCTGGTAGCAAGCTACTACACTACTAGTGTGGGAAGAGCTCGCATACGATGCCACAATACCTGAGAGACCCAGTGGAGTGCCGATCCTCTAGAATGATGGGCCACCTTCAGTGCTTTTGTGAGATCTTCTCACCAGCAGCTAGTGACAGGGGTTCTTCTATGACTCCGGATTTGGGATACACCCAATCAGTTTCTCACCAGTCAGGTAACTAGAGATCTTCAGGCTGTTCTGGTAAAGGTATAGGTCATGGCCATTGTGGTCAGTCAATGATCATTGAGCTACAATAGAGTAGATCAGCTCAGAGGGGCCAGGAAGGGTTACTTGGTCGTGTGGAAGGCCATATCTTTGTAGTGGAGTACACCCAACAGATGCAGAGTCGCAGATCTTCTACAGTTCGAGGTACGATCATATTTTCCTCGGTTTTAGTTTCTTCCACTTTCCATACAGGGGATTCCATTAGCTATATATGTGTTTAGGTTGTAGACAGCGTTGGGTTCTGTATCTTTTCTTCTTCTGACATCTTGACACTAGACATTCCATTTGATACCATAATAGAGAGTTAACATCAGTGTATGTAGTGACCTCTAGAGGTTGAAAAATTTCACTTTTTATGGGTCTTCTATGTTTTAGAGATGGAAGGATATGATTTCATTCTCATAATGGACTCGCTAGTTCCATTCATGGCAATCGTCGACTGTTATCACCGTAGGATGAGTTTTACATCCCCAAAGGGCATATCATATCATTATAAGTGCGTGTGGGATGTCCAAGCGAGAAGAGAGGGTACATATAATCATGGTTTAAGAGTATTTACATCCCATATTGGTAGTTTATATCTGGATTTCCAGGGGAATTCTCATTAAAAACTTCCTCCAGTGGTGGTTGTTTTTAGGGACATTTTTCTAGAAGACTTTTCATGTTTTCCTCTATATCGTGAGGTAGACTTTTCTATTGATCATGTTCTAGGAGCACCAGTGGGGTTATTTCCTCCTTATAGGATGGCTACACCAGAGTTTCCGGAGCTCAAAAAGTATTTGGAGGAGTTGCAGGCAAAGGGTTTAATCTGACCTAGTACTTCTCCATGGGGTTCGCTTATCCAATTTGCGAAAAAGGCAGACGGAACACTTGGGATTTGTGTGGGTTATCAGATGTTGAAGCAGTTGACGGTCAAAAACTGGTATCCTTTAAAACGGATTTATGAACTATTTGATCATCTAAGAGGATCTCGGGTGTTCTAGAAGATTGACTTGAGGTCCGGTTTACATTAGTTGTGTGTTAGACCATCTGATAAACACCTCACGACCTTCTAGAGCAGGTATAATCTACATTAGTATATGGTTATGTCGTATGGTCTCACAAAGGTGCTTGAAGGTTTCATGTAAATGATGATCCGAGTGTTCTATCCATACTTGTATTCATTCATGGATTTCTTTGTGGATGATATCTTGGTGTACTCTCACACTAGACACGACCATGATTCCCATCGTGTTATCGTTTTTATTACACTGAGAGATCATCAGTTATATATTATTCTCTCAAAATGTCACTTTTGGATAGATCATATTCACTTCTTGGGTGATGTCATCTCAGAGACATGAGTGTTAGTAGACCCAAAAAAAGTGAGAACAGTAGTCTCCTAGGAGCAGCCGAAGAACGCCTTTGTGGTTTACTGTTTCTAGGGATGGCTAGATACTACAGATGTTTCATACAAGACTATTCACACTTGGCAGCACCACATACGAGTCTGAGATAGAAGGGTACGAAGTTCATGTTATCAGATTCTTGCTAGTCATCCTTTTAGGTCCGGAAGGGGAGGTGGACTTCAGAACAGATACTAGTCATGCCGGAGTCGGGCAAGAGGTATATTGTGTATTGTGATGCTTCAAGTATCTAGATGGGAGTAGTTCTTATGCATGGGGAAGGAGTAGTTGCGTATGGGTCTCGTTAGTTGTAACCACATGAGAAAAACTACCTGACGCATGATTATGAGTTGGTTGCAGTTTTTAATGCCTTACGTTGTTGGAGATATTATCATATGGGAGAGAATTTTGTGATTTTCACCGACCATAAGAGTCTCATGTACACCTTCATTCACCATGATCTGAATTTGATACAAAGAAGGTTGGTTGAGTACCTAACATCATTAGATTTCGATATTTCATATACACATGGGAAAGGAAACATAGTGGATTATGCGTTGAGAAGGAGGACTCAGATACAGGAAGTTCTGGAGGCCAGTAGTGAGTGAAAGCATGTGGCTCTGTTTTCTAAGATGAATTTGAAGGTGCACGATAGACAGGGGCAGACATTCCTTTATTTAGTGTTTGTTACATATACCCATCAAGATCATGTACGAATGAGGCTGCTATCAGTTTATGAAGGCCTGGTCATACAGGAATGAGTGTCATGAGAAGACCCTATTCTGGGATGGACCAAATGTGAGGATGAGATCTTTCTCTTCCAGTGGCGCAGATTGGTTCCAACAGACATGCGTGATGAGCTGATGAGAGAATATCATTCCTCAGTTTGGTCAGTTAATATTTGTGACAATAATATGTATCATGATCTAAACTATCATTATTTGTGGAGAGGTATGAAGAGGAACGTTGCAGGTTTCATCATGAGGTGTTCCACCTATCAGCAGGTGAAGGCAGAGCATTAGTGACTAGCAGGATTTTGATAGCAGTTTTCAATTCTCGAGTGGAAGTGGAATGATGTCATGATGGATTTCATGACAGGTTTACTGAGGTCACCTCGAGGGAATGATGCAGTTATGGTTTTCATTGAAGGACTCACAAAGGTTGCTCAATTTTTTATGATCAAGGAGACCATCAGTGTTGATGATCTAGGATGGATGTACATCTGTGAGATTGTACATCTACATGGAGTTCCACACTCCATTGTTTCAAACAGAGATTCACGTTTTACCTCTCGGGTTTGGAAGTGGCTTCAGAAGGATTTGGGTGTACAGGTACTTTTGAGTACAGCTTACTAACCCTAGAAAAATGGCATTTCCAAGCGTCTGATTCAGGTGGTTGAGGACATGCTCAGATCATGCATCTTTAATTTTGGAGGTTCTTAGGAGAATTACATACCTATCCTGGACTTTTCCAACAATAATATTTTTCAAGAAACTATTCAGATTGGACCTTATGATGATTTGTACAGTAGGCCATGTCGATCACCCTGATGAGGGCTAGAGGTATGAGAGGCAACATTTTTGGTACCTCGTCTTGTACAAGAGACCGTAGAGTATATATAGTTGATTCCAAAGAAAATGGCTATTGCACAGTCCTGAAAGAAGTCTTCTGCTGATCTGTGGAGACGACCTCTATACTTCGAGGTCAGTAATCAGTTTTTCATCTGTGTCACACTATGGTTGGTACACAAGAGGATTAAGAGATACGGTAAGCTTTCACCGAGGTACATTTGTCCATTTGAACCTGTTGAGGTTGAGCTCGAAGTTTATGCGTTGTTCGAGGATCATCTTATCCTGATTTTTTATCACAGTACAAAGGTTCTCTATGACTGATCTGTTCCTATAGTACGAGTGCTATGATAGCACAAGTGGGTAAAGGACGAGACATGGGAGAGGGAGGTTGATTTACGAGCCCAGTGGCCATATCTGTTCAAGGTTTCCTATTCTACTATGCGCTAGGAAAATATGGGGATTAATTTCATTAGTGGGGGAAGTTAGAAAGTTCCTAGATCTTCTTTTCCGGTATGGTTGCCTTTTCTGGTCGTTTTTGAGAAAAAGTGGAATTTTTTGAATTTTTCGAAGTACACAATGTCTACTTTATGAGTACATGTTGTGTACTCTGTTACCACAGGTAACTGTGTGTTGGCCGTGTAGCGGCCATGCACACCGCCATGTGAGGGTGACTTGGAGGTCCCCTAAGGAGGAGTACAGAAAAGGAATGTACACACCGTGTACATCCAAAGTACACCCTGTGTACTTCCCAAGTACACATAGGGTATTTTTTTTTTCATTAACCGCACTAGGGTCATGTCAAATCACTGGAACACACATAGTTTTGGTATCATTCGACCGAGATCTCCGTAAGGTCATGGATATTCGATGAACCCCCAAGCGTGCGTCCTTCCTCTGTATTGAATGCCACCAATTTAGTTGGAATGAAATCGGTGAGTTCTCTCTTCTCCTAGAGCAACATATCATGATTTCTCCTCTCTCATGAGATATCGTGGGTTGAACATTTAAACGTTTTTTAATATCATCAATGATCAAAGGATATTATGATTCGTGGTACACTTATATCAATATCCTAATGCAGAGGTAGGTGGTTTGTGCCTTTTTGTTAAATTTCAATGAGTTTTAAATGCAATATATATTAATGCCCATGAACGTGGTATTACAAATTTACCTTTTTACCCATATTATTTTCCTACTATGCTTGTATTCTTCATTAGAAGATAATTGATTGTGATTATGGTGAATAAATGTGCTTTGGCTGTGTTACCCATGAATGTTTTTCCTGTTTCAATATTTGGGTCTACTTTTCATGTTAGGTGGCTTTTTTACATTCCCATCCCTAGTATTGTAGGATGGTGTGATTCTTGTTAAAATATGATTTTATGCTTTGGAATTCATGCCAAGTAGTTTATGAGGTTTAATATGGCCGATACGCACTACTACACTTGCTTGACTAACACGGGGCCATGAGAACCTGGTGTATAAACCATTGGGAGAATGGACATTGAGGGCTTCTCTAGATTGTCATTATAATTTTAAGTTGTGAGCCCACAAGGGGAATTAACGTTGAGTGCTTCCTCATAGAGTCTGTAGTCATTCGATGTGGGTCATAGAGGTAATGTGATGTAAGTTCTTCCCTATAGCTCCTTTAGTTACGATAAAAGACTATAGGGGGAATTGACGGCGTGTGCTTCCTCAGAATATCTATGCTTAAGCTGAACCAGAGGGGATAAACTGAGTGTACTGCCCATAGGGTTTTTTGTACATGTAAGGTAGGACTAGAGGTGTTAGGATGAGTGTACTACCCAGAGGGTTACCGTTGTGTTAGCTGCATGCTTGTACTTGTTAGGTAGATCTGGAGGGGTTAGATTGAGTGTGCTTTCCAAAGGGTTACCTGTTTTTTTATCTTCTTGTTAGTTTCTTTTGATATTGAGACAGTGGATTGTTTAATGATGAGTACCTTCATGTTTACTATTTCATGTACTTTTACCTTCCATATACTCATTGACTATTAGGCACATATATCATGGTGTTTGCCTTCTAGGATTAGACTGTCACCCTATTTGGTCCATGATTTTGGGCCCAAACAGATTATACTGTTGCAGGTATAGACAAGAGAAAGCTCCTATTAACATTAGGTACATGACATACTATGGAGCTGGTGAGCACAGAACCAAGCTTAGGTTTGCGATGTTGTGGAGTTGATTACTTTTTTTATTTGGTACTTGGTTTAGTGCTGTATTTCAGCATGGTTCTCTGTTTCATAGTTTTTTAGATATATGTATCATTAATCATTATATATATGTGCTCTAGTTTATTATATTAGTTTTCCGGTATTTATTTATAGTATGATATTATTACTGATTCCTCTCTTGTGTGTTTTTTTACATCTGTTTTGTACTCTACCAATGAGGGCATAATTTTCCCACTATCAAACCCAAGACCCTCGCTGCTAGTCAGTAGCCTCTAACATTCGGGTAAATGCTCTTGAGTCAATGTGACCATCCGGGTATGGGGCACCTCTTGGTGGATTCCTGAACCGGGGTGTTACAGTCACTTAGCATCTGATCTCACCCATTTCTATGATATATTTTTCCCTGGATGTGAATAAGTATATTATGACCGACCTCCAGGGATAGTCTATGGTATATCAGTGTTCTATATGGAAACAATGTTGTTTTAGTTTTCCAATTTATGATGTAATGTAAACCTTACGAATGTATCTAGTATTTTTAATACTACTAAACTAATCCATCTTTCAAGACTTGGTATTTTTTTATCATTCCAATGTTATATAATAATGCACTGACTCTGGGTATATAGGGTCAGTGCATTACAAAAACCATGTTTCAAACATGTTACACATCTGATTTTACTTCTCAAAATTTCTCTATTCTCATCAAGAAATTACATTATTTAATACCCAATCCTATTTAATTTCAAGGGGTTTTCACCAAGATAAAAAATGTATTTTATACTATTAATAAAATACATGAAAACCACATTCCCTTTCTGTGTGTCAAAAATTAAAAAATTATCATCTTTTTAATGAATTTTTTTAGATTTGATGATTTTGATATCAAAACCATATTATTTTATTCTATAAATTTTATTTATAAAATGATTTATTATTTTATATTTAGTTAAAATATAATTTAATTCATATTAATTTTGTGCCCTGATAGCATTCCAATCCATTGGGTAATGAATTTAATCTCTAGGGTTGACAAGTTTTACTAAACCTTTGTGAATAAACTTGGTAATTTTTATGAAACCTTGGTGAAAAAACATGGTGATATTCTTATAAATGTCACATTTAAATTTTTTATTCAAATATTCATGTTAAGATTTTTGATATTATTATTAAATGCCTCCTTGTGATGCATTTATGACATCCCTCATATTTTTATTGTTATTTTTCAAGATCACATTTATATTGTTTCCCTTGATTTCCCTTTATGGGCCTTATGCTCACCATTTCCATTGATTTATGTCCTATGATTATGAGATTCACTAAATGTACATACAAGGAACCTATTATAATGCCTTTAAACATTATTAGAATAATGTTTTCTTTTTTCATTTAATTTATACCTTATTTCCAATTAAATAAACATTAAAAGATCTTTAATTTCACACAATGTAAATATAATGTTCTTTATTAAAAATGTGGGATGAAATATTTTTTATCAAATTATAGTTTATTTAATTATGTAAATTATGATTTTAAAATAAAGGAAGAACCATAGGGACTAGTTAATATATAGGAAAACACAGTATTATTTTGGTAAAGAATTATATTAGAGTTTTTTAAGAAATGAAATTCCCTCCATGATTTGAACATGTGGATGTTCCTCTAGAACATATGTCACATGGGGTAAAACCCAAAAAACAACAAATTGAGATTGAATATAATGGGATCTAGTGCACAAAAATGGACTTTTATAGACTCTTAGTTTGACACTCCTGGTGGATAATTTTAGTTTATCGCATATTTTTTAGGAACCATTACAAAGGATTTAGATAAAAATTAATTAATTTATAGAATAAAATATTGATGAATGTAATTATAAGACATAAATTTATTTTAGAATTATATGATAATTAAACTAGTTTCTCACTAGGTTTTTCATATTTCAGAAAACAGATGGAAATATGGGTAACCATTTAAATTATGATTGCAATGGAAGAAGAGTCAAAATACCTTTGAAGGTAGTCATAATAGAAAACTTCATGAGAATGACGAATAATCAAACTCAACTGATGAAAAATAACTTGAATCATGTTGAGATGCTAGATTCATCTCGAAGGAATAAACATTCCATTGATCCCTTTATGCTTCAACGACCAGCTTCTTTCAGTGGGGACACTAACCCACTGACGTCAAAAAATAGGAATCCTATATAAATAAATTTATTTTACGTAATGTATTGTTTGTAATAAGAGAATTTCATCCTACTTGTGTACTACTTAGAGGTAGAAGATTACTAGTGGTGAACAGTAATTCAAAACTCAAATCCAATATGGGGGATTGAATATATGGACTAAGAATAGTTCAGCAAAACACTAATCAAAAAATAATTTCCCTGTTAGGTGATAATGAAAATAGAGAAAAAATTCATAGAGTTGAAGTAGTGGGAAAATGAATCTATCAGAATCTATGAGATAAAATATTCAATACTTTCACATTATAAAGCTAGTATATTCATGGATCCCAATGAAATGTTTGATAAATTATTTAGTGGTCTAAGACCCCATCTATGGAATAATATTTCTTATAAAGACTATTACAGCTATGAGAAAATTGTGTGAAATGACATAAAGGATGAACTAGAATTTGGGGAGGTTTAAGGGACCCATATATTGGTTGAAATGGGTAGATTAATTGAGACATGATTATGGTGTAGCTTTGATCATGTAAGAGGAGGAAACAAATTAAAAATTTCAATATGAAACAAATCATGGAAGAATAACTAAAAGGAATTTATTAATCGGAAACAATAAATTATACATATGTGGAAGAGATGTCCCTATTACTAAGAACTATCATAGTGAGGTGAATCCACAATTTATCAACATGAAAAAAAGTGAAGATGGTGCTAGCCCAACCTAAAGCTCAATTCTTCAATTGTGTATAGATTTGTATATTTTATAATCACTATAAAAATATGAATTTAGTGGAGGGAAATCATTGCCATCTTCAAAATAGGAAAGGAAGAAAGGGTGATGTTTTTTCTATCACAATAGATGAAGTTATTGCACCAAATTATGTGGTCAAAAATACACTCATTTTTCTCTCCATGATAAAATGTAAATTGTGTAATTATATTAATACTAATTCTTTTATTTCATCCATGTTTGCAAATAATATATAATCAATCCTTGAAATTATTAAATTAGGGTTATCATTCAACACTCATAGAGGGATAATCCATACATCAACAATATATATAAACTTTATTATTCACTTCGGAAAGCGTAATATCATAAAAAATATAGTATTCCTTCACATGATAGAATTTTACATTATAAAAGTGATGGATTGGAAAAAAAGTATAATTCTGACATGATATTAAAAGGAAAGAAAATCTCAATAGGATTAAATGGAAAACCGATAGTTCTTTTCAAAGGGGATATTTCTCAACCTGATATTTTTCTAGAAGATCATTTCATTGAATTATTTATAGATATAATCAAAGAAAATGATAAAGGAAATGAATGTAAATGAATAGATAATGTCTCCATCATTTCATAATTTTTTTATGTATTTCCAAATGACTTACATGGACCTACTCCAGAAAGATTTTTATAATAATCCATTGAAATCATTCCCATATTCATGTAAACATCCAAGACCCCGCATAGAATGGGCAACATGGAGATGGATTAAATAAAGAAAAAAATTCAATATCTTTTATATAAGTTATTTATCTGAACAAGTGTGTCTTCTTGGAGAGAACATGTTCTACTTTTGAAGAAAATGCATGGATCAACGTGGTTTTTCATTTATTAAAAATAACACAATGGGATAGTAGTAAAGAAAATGTTCCCCCTTCCAAAGATTAATGAATTATTTTACCATCTTTTTGTGGCCCAATTCTTCTCCAATATTGATATTAGATATGGTTATCATCAATTGAGGGTGAATAAATATGTTATTATAAATAATGAATTCCCCTCAAGTATTTGATTATGATTTATGTGTTACGACCTTCGAATTGACTAATTCTACTAATATATTTATGGATTTTATGAAAATTGTATTTATGGAATAACTTGAAAACATATTGGTAGATTTTACAGATGATATTATGATATATTCTTAATGTATCTAGGATAATAAGGATCGTCTAAGGGTTCTATGGAATACTATGAGGGATTATAGGATGTTTAGAGTGTTCAAAAAATTTGAATTTTGGTTGCAATATGTTTGTTTTTAAGTTACATTATAACCGATGAAGTAATCTATGTTGACCCATCCATGACAATGGTGTTGGACGAATGGGATCATCCTATAATAGTAGCCGATATTCATAGTTTACTTGGGTTTCTTAGATATAATTGGTGGTTTGTGTTGAACAGTATATGAATTTCTAATACACCAACCATGTAAACTCCAAAGGGGGACATGTTCATCTGAAAAAAGGTGTGTGAAGAATGTTTCCATGATATGAAGAAGATATTTTTTATTGTAACTATGTAACTCTACCTTCTATCAAAGAAGGATTATTTTATTTTTAGTGATTCATATCTAAATGATTTTGGGAGAGTCCTCATAAAAAATGGGATGTTTATTTATTAATCATATTGATAGTATAATCATATGTTAAAGGATTATCCTTTTCAGGCTTTGGAGCTACAAGTGTTTGTTTTCACATTGATGATATGGAGGTAGTATCTTTATGTGGGGATGTGTCATAAATACACATGCATTGAACGTCTGAAGCATTTTTTCACAAAAAATGAATTAATAATGACAAATAGGGGATGTTTGGAACCCCTTAAACACTATGATTGTTCAATTCATTTTCACAGAAAAATAAAAAACATGTTCATTGATTCATTTTTAGAAAAAAAAAATTGTACATACAATGATGAGGATTCACGGTGATCATTTGATCAAATAACAAGAAAAATAGAAATTTAAATTATAAGCGAAGGAAAATAATCATCCTTATCCAAAATTATTTATCAAACATAATTACATGATATGATATTGAAATCATTAATACAATATCCTCTTTTCCAGAAGAACATATAGATTATGAAGAATGGGAAGTTACATTAGATCTATATTGATCAAGAAGGTAAATTGAAATTCAATTTTGTGCTATGTATTCCATCTATTCTAAAAATAAAGAAGTAGTTGATGGATGTATCTCATATTTCAACATTTTATATACAACCTCAATTCACTAAAATGTATAGGGAACTCCATGATCATTATTGGTTGGACTACATGAAAAGAGATATAACATTCTACACTACAAGGCTCATTGTGTGTCAACAAGTGAAGGTAGAGAGATGACCTCTTAAAGGGGTATTGAAACCCCTACCCATAACATCACAAAAGTGGGACAATATCACTGTGGAATTTTTCATTGGTCTCCTTAAAACATCCATAGTAAGTGATGTGATATTGGTTATAGTGGTCCCTCTAAAAATTCTAGGAAGTCTTCAACATGCTTTGATTACTGAATTGAACATTAGTAGAAACTATCACCCCCAAACTGATAGTCAATGTGAAAGGAATATTTAAACACTCGAGGAAATGAAGAAAACATTTTAAATGTAATTTTATTTTTCATGGGATTATAATATTACATTATTTGAGTTCTCATACAATAATATCTTTCATTTTATTATTCAAATAGCACCCTATGAAATTGTTTATTGGAATCTATTGTTGACCATCAACTTGTTGGGATGAATTTGGTGAGTGAAAGTTTCATGGGGCTGACATTGTGTAAGAGATATCATATAATTTTTTTTCCATCGAACAACCCTTTATGTCTCCTCAGAGTAGGAAAAATAGATATGCTAACAACCATCAATGGTGCATGGAGTTTGGTGTTGGTGAAAATGTGTTCCTTTGAATATCACCGTAGAAGATAGTCATGTTATTTTGTTTGAAAGGGAATCTAATCCTTGTGTACATTGGCCCCTATGAAATACTTGATATCATAGGAGAAGTGGCATATCAGCATGAAATTCCTGAAGATCTATCTAAATTTCATTAGATATTCAATATATTACTCTCATTAAATAACACACACAACCCTTCACTTGTACTGAATATAGAGGTTGTGCAACCTTAACATGACATTTCTTATGAGGAGAATTCGGTGGAGATCTGGTACCATAGAGACAAGGTTCTATGCCACAATAATACCCACATCATGAAAAGTGTTGGGTATGAACCATAAATATGATGAATAAGCATGTGAACTAGAGGGGAAAATGAGGCTGAAGTACCGATAACATTTTTTAATTGAGATAAAAAAGATGATATTTCAGGGACATAAATTCATAATGGGGGAATAATATAATCTCCAGAATTATTTTAATGATAATTTTTTACTTAAAATATTTTCCATATTATTTTGTACATAAAAAAACTATATATCGTTAATATTGAAGTGAGTATAAATAAAAATTTTACTATTGGGTTTCAACCATCATAAGAATGTTGGTCAATTATGACTATAGTTCAATATGACCATTGTAAACCATAGTCATGATAATAATTTTAATGTCATAATTAGTGTTTTTAAGTCGAAATAACATTGGATAATTAAGGATGAAATTTGTAATGATGGACCTAACCAATAGAGTCATCCTGTATGGAATCCATTTTTTAAAACATGGTTCGGTGTTAGTTTCACTGGTCTTATCTAATTACTATGACCAAGATAACTTTAATAATTGAGGCTTTAGTAAAATCACTTATGTTAGAAGATCATGTTAGTTGACATTACCACAAGATCATTGTTAGCGGAACCACCATATGAGTCTATCATCATCATAAAAAAACTAGATCATATGAGTGTTTCATAAGGGGTTATGTGTTTATTTTCTAGTTACTTAAATAACAATACTATTGTATAAATAAAGTATTAATACTATTATTTTCTTTTAATGAATCGTTTTTCTTAATAAAAGTAAGTTAAATGTATATAAATCGATTATTCGGTCTTAAATTGACCTTTTAAGAAATGATATCTTTATTATAAAAAACAAATTTATTATTAATAACTTTTTTTAATAAATAAAATGATTAAAACAATCTTATTTAAAAATAAATTATAAATTAACTAGTTTTTCAACTGTGAGAAATTTTACTATGCATTTTCAATTCAATCTTATTTACAATGAATATGATTTTTTTTATAATTGAAAGTTTAAATTCTCATATTTACAGAATAATAATGATAAAAGAAACTTCAAATTTTTATTATCACTTCACAATTAGTTTAGTATGTATTTATGAAAATTTTATGAACTACATTTTTTTTCATGAATAGAAAAAATGCAGTTTGAGTTTATCTGTATTTTTAATGACATCATAATTATTTCATAAGGATTTAATAACTAAAAACCCATAATCCAAGACATAAAATATGTTATTATAACATATTCTAATATATTTTAATAAATTTATAAATATATAATTTACTTTCAAAATTCTAAACATGAAATATTATCATTTAAAATGTTATTTAATGGAAACATTAATTATCCTTGACAAAATAAGTAATAATAAAATGATGGGAGATTCTTGAGAATTATTATAACATAAAATTTGTACCAAGTGTCAAATACCAATGAAAATTACCATGGTGAAGGCCATGAATTTTCTTTTACCACTTCCTAGGTGTCCAATGTGTTTTTTAGAAATTAATAAACAAATCCTACACTTTTTCTATAAATACCCACCCATTTATCCATTTAATTACACTAAAAATTAATTATCATTAACTATTGTATATGTTTATCTTCGATGGTGTACTTCAAAGGTTTTAGCAAGACAATAAGGTCCCAATGATCATTTTTTAAGAAATACTCTTCAAGGTAAGCAGAATATCTTTATTTTTGTTTCATTTCATTAACCAATTTTTATATATGTATCCTGATTGTTTTGGTCAATATATCTAATTTCATATTTATTTAGTTACCTTAATTTAAAATTATGTTTTATTAGTGGGATAACCTTATCCCTTATCCTTTTAAACTTCTCTAAAACCATGTTTCATACATGTTACACTACCGATTTCACTTCTCCAAATTTCTCTATTTTCATCAAGTTATTGATTTTTGTTTTCTTTTTTATGAATACCCACACAGAATTTTTTTCAAGAGAGTTAACAATGATATAATAATTAATTATTTTATTATTTTAATTAAATACATAAAACCCTCATTCCATTTACATGGGTTAAAAATTAATATGTATCATGTTTTAAAGCACTTTTCAAATGCCATTATTTTGATATGAAACGAATTATATTTTATTCACAATGGGTTTTTATGAAATTAGTTATTCAGTTATATATGGATTAAATGAAAATTAATACATATAAATGGTTTTCCCTGTCATCCATCCAATTAAATGGGTAACGAATTTAGTCTCTAGAGATGACATGTTTTACAATACATTATTGAATAACCATTGCAATTTTTATGACACGTTGGTGAAAAACCGTGGTGGTGTACTTATTAATGTATCAAATAAATTATATAACCACATTTTCATGATATAATTCATGTTATTATTATTTTTAAATACCATTTATTAATGAATTTATTATATTCCTCTTGTTCTTATTGATATTTCTCAATATCACTTTTAAATGGTGTCCCTTTCCTTTTGTTACTAGGCCTTATTATCACCCTTTCCTTTGATGTATGTATCTAGTGTAAGATATGTATTAATTGTTCATAGGATAAACCTATTATAAATACTTTCAAGTGGCATAAAATAATATTTCATGTTTTCATGTATTATGTACCATGTTTCCATGAAACTAAAATTTAAAAGATCATCAGTTTTTTAAAATTTATGTAAAAAGAGACATATTAAAAAAGTGGGATGGCATAGTTAAGGGATTAAATATGTAATGAAAAATATCTTAGATAAATGAATGTAGTTGAGTACAGTGAATTTTTGGAAGACATATGAATAAAAATTATAGTAAAAATAATACAAATAACCAAATAACACAACTAAAAAAATAAAATAAAAAAATAATATTCGTCCCATAAATCACAAATAATAAATTCATCAACTAGATATATAGACATGGAAAACGGTTAGCTTCATCCAACATTTCATAGTTTCACTATCACCTAAATATCATAATTCAATATTGTTGAGAGAACAAGGATTCTTGGTTGGTATTAACCGCCTCTAGTGTTTGTGAAGAAAGAAACTCATGTTCCATAAAGTGATGTTGAGGACACAATGGGGGGTACCCCTATTGATCATGATCCTCAAGATTGACCTCATCAAATATTATTTATTCGTCAGTGAAATATATATATTTCTTGATCAAGAAGTAAGAAAATTTCATTAGAGGCTCATCAATGACCAAAAAAGAAGCGGAATATCAAGACATGTCTAAAGTAATGAAATAGTAAAATGCATAAAAAATAGCAAGAATTGTAGTAAAGCCCGTCCACATAAATATATATTTAATGATACATTTCTGATAATTAAAAAATTTATTACATAAATGGACATCCATGAATTGTATAATAGGGGTGGGGATTGGGATATAAATATATAGTAAAATCAAGGTCGTCAAAATCTGAATCAGGTATCCCATCACGAAAAATGGGTTCCTACAACTCGGTTTCCATATTGATGCCATCTATAAATGAAGGTGATAAAGGATCCACCAATAAGGTGGGTTCCATGCTAGTGGTAGCTGGCTCGGTTGATGATGGAGGTTGTGCGGTGTCGATATGAGGTGAGGCCATGTGGCTGGAATCAACATTGATGTTGAGATCCTTAGATGGAGATGAAATGGTGGGAACCATAACCCTTCTTAACTAAAGTAATAGGTAATCCATCTAGGATATTAAGATTTTATGATCTGGAGGTAGTCTGGCCTGATATGGATGTTGTGTGGGAGTGGATGATGATGTCGGGTCATTTGGTGGGTGTAGTGGGAAGATAAAATAATGGTATAGAGGAATGGGTGGGGTGGCAATGTGAAATGGGTCGATGCCTGGAACATATAGATAGAGATAGTGGTATCACTAATTCACCATTATGGGTTAGAGAAATTGGAATTGTTGTTTTGAGAATGGGTGTTTTTTTTATAGAAGTGGTTGGGGGGTCCAAGTGGTTTCCAAATAAGGGGAATAGGGAGTGGTGTTGGGTTTTTTGGAAGTGTTAATAGGGTTTGACACTATGATGTATGTTGTAAAATATGTGGTTTTATGAATTTGGGATGGGGAGGCAAGGTTAGCTGCATGCTCAGTAATTGACTCATCATCATCCTTGACATTATTTAACAAACACTAGTAGATGCTACATGTTTTCATTATTAGCCTATTGTAGGAAATAACAAGGCTGACACTCTCCCTCAAGCTGATGCATATGAGTTGCTGGGTAGCCTCAAAGGAACCAATATGCCTATCCATATGGGAAATTAATTAACCTCCCATCAACATACCATAATTCCACCTCACCTTCGACTAATATAACTCACCGAACTACTTGGATAATTTGTTGGTTGGGATTCCCATGGCTGAGGAAAGAATAATTACCTTTATATATTTAACACTATTGTTTGTATCATCGCGATCATGTCAGATGTGAGGTCGGGATTGCTGAAGGATCTGAAGGGAAACACTGGAATGGTTCTCTATCTCATGAATGGTTCAAAAGGGCTTTATAGGACTTTGGTGATCTGAGACCAATGTCTTGAAAATTATCCTGGTTAGGATCATGCTACATTACAGGAGGAATTGGGATATGAAAATGTTGGTAGAGTGTATGTCAAGTATAATTGTAACATCACTAAGGGAGATCTCCACAAGCTTATCTCCTAGTTTGTATTAAACATATTCAATGGTCAGATTGAATGTTTCTTGGAAATCGAGAAGGTGATGCATGAATATATGATGTCATACATAGTTGATGTTAAAATTATGCACCCAACTGAAGAGGCCAATAACCTAATGATGAATATGGATCATCTCAAGCATTTCCTGGGCAATGGTTATTATTGTCCCCATAGAATTCTATTGGATGTAGAAAAACATAACATGGTCATCTGGGGAAGGTAAAGAAGATTGGGATAGATGTCGGGGTGTTTAGTTCCCTATGACATGCTTGTGGAAGAAATAAAGTCCTCATAGGCATAAGAGAATGTAAAGTAAGAGGTTGAAGATGTGTTTGAAGCATCTCTATGTAGTAGAAGAGTGTAATACTTCCAATTTGGTAGTAAAGGAGTATCACCATACTCAATCATGAATTTGGATGGAGAGTTTTGGATGATTTTTCTTTTGGGACATATAATATGGATGTGAAGAGAAGTAAAGAGTTTGAGGGTTGAAGATAAATAGAGAGGAGTGGGTGTATGATGTATTGGAGTAAAGTGGTAAGGGAGAATTGGATGTGAAGGGGATGAGGGGGTCATGAAAATGGAGGAGTGAAAAGGTCTATGTTAAAAAAACAATGGTTCAAGGTATTTTAGTGATTCTAGAAACCTACACATAATGTATTAGATACATTATGTGTAATGATATATTTTTTTAGAACATAGAAATTTACATGTTGTGCATGGGTTACACCATCATTGTTTGTCCTTTTGATATGAATTTTGAGTTGTGTCCTATTTCAAAGCCTCCAGTAGAACTAAAAACTCCTAAATAATATTCTAACCTATTGATCATATCATATTATTCCTCCATTTATGTTAATTTTTAACATCTACTTCTATACTTTCTTTTATGAAGATGATATCAACTATGAAGAGATACCCTTTATAGAATGATTATTTAAAACATTCTGTTTATAAGTTGTTTATTATTGTTTTCCATACATGTAACAATGTCATATTTCATATCAGTAAGAGATGTGGATTCAAAATTAAATTTCACCTCTCTTTTATTAGAGGTATTCCCCAAATCAGATACAACCTATTATTCACTTACTAAGAATATTATTCACCATTAATTTATATCTATCTATTTTATTATGTTGTCTAAATATTTTCTTACTAAAATAGGTGGAATATATCCTTCTTCCTACAATTCTATGATGATGACCATGGTAGGAAAAATATATCTTAAATGTTTTTTAAGATGTCCTAGAGAAATCCTTGAGGATTTTTGAATTAGCTGTCCTCAAGATATAGTGCCACTCCTCCCTGTTTTAAATTTATGATCCAAAACTTCTTTAAGACACTCATAGAAATATGTTATAAACATTTTCCTATATCGCACGTGTATAACATAAAATTTCATATTCTTATGGTGAATGGAATTTAGAAACTTCCAATGTCTCCCATTTTTTATGTATCTTCAGCTAGACAACCACAAAGCATTTTTTATTTATGTATATGGCACTAATTGTCTAACAACATTTTAATGGAATTGATTTCTTTAAAATATTATTGTAAGAAGAAATCTATGATATGTACTTAGAGATGAGGTGTTCATGTGTGATGGTTTAAATATTGATAGAAAATTATTATATTTCTCTACAATTTTATCTTTCCAAATTGCTTCTAGAAATGTAAGAGTGGGTTTGTATGCTAGCTAATGCACATAAACTTCTTAATTATATCACTTCTATTTTATGAAGAATTAGTTATTGAATATATCTCTTTAGTTCCCTCTTGATAAAATTTAATACATTATTCTAACAAGTTATTCTAATCTATTGATGGATTATGAAAGTCTAACATGTTTCCTCCTTTGAAACTATATCTTTAACCTATTCCCTTATATGATCATCGGTATTATCAAGAAATATACTTTATATTTGACTAGATAATGCCTTAGAGATATACCCTTCTCAATTATCAACAGTTATTAGGGAAAATATGTGGTTTCTCATTTGAAATCCATTTATGTTTATCCTATGGTCACCTTTTTATACCCTGGTAGTGTGAATAATTTCAAGATTGTATTGGATAGGTTGAGTGTTTTGTGAGGGTATTAGTAGGAATTATTATAATTGTGACTGTTGGGATCTAGGAAATGGTTGTTGGTATAGATTTTGGGGATGAAGAGATGGAAAGGTGTTGGGCACCTAGGATCTCATGATTCCTTGCTGGCACAAGACCACTCTAATTATAATAATATCCAGGATTATTGTGATGGGGTTCTTTCCCCCGACTCTGCCAAATGATTTCCTATTGATCTTATGAGGGACTCTAGTACTATTGATTCGAATGATATTAATTGAAATAATTAAAATCGTGGAATATATAATCTTTTATTCCCACCATGTACTCTTGGTATGGGTGTGGTCCTCAACACATATCACAAGATTGTATCTCCATCATCAGAGTAGGATGGGGTGACTGTGAAAAACCTATCTTGGATACCCTGTCAAACTGGTTACCACCACAAAATGTTAGGCACCCAATGGGTGTTATTAATAACCATGGGTTGTGGCCTAGATCCTAGGTAAGAAATAAAATCATAGGTAGTGATTTAACCTATCCTGAAGCAGAAAACATGAGATATATACATCAGTATGCAATGAAATAGTATAAGAATACATGAATATATATAATAATAGTAATAATTAAAGTAAATAAAGAAATATATACAACTATAAAGGTAGAAAAAATATAAAATATACTCATGCAAATACAAATGAAAACAATGCTAAATAGCTACTTCATCAAGATCCATTTGATGTAGTGGGATAGCTCCCACCATCTCACCAGTAACTAAACAATAATCACTGAATGAAAACATTGACACATCACTATGGAACCATTCCTTTTGATGGGTCAAATGACATAATAAGTTTGATGCACCACCGAATTGGTATATAGTGTATGATCTAACATACTCAATATGGTCTCACCCAGGTGTTCCATATAAATTTTATTAACAACAATCCAACCATTATCAACTTTATTGAAAACAACTAATGATATATATTTTATGTTTTTTATATCAAATACAAGGGAAAAAATTAATGTTTCCATTCATTCAACATTCCAAATAAATTAGGTAAATCCATTTCAATGAATTTTATATCCATATATCAAAGTTGATAGATCAAAAAAAATATCATACCCCATATAAAAACCATATAAATCTAACAAAATAATAAAAACGAAAAATCCTAAATTATCTAAGAAGGATAAATAACAACACACTCGGGATCACACATGGTCCAAATAGCTACGATACTTGTACCAAACATATAAAATCATTTACACGTAATTCCAATAGACATAAGCCTCGATTTGAGAGAGAAGAGGAACACCAGAGAGAGTGATCCCCCAATATGTCTATGATGTCCCTAAGAACAACATTCATATAAAGAAGAGGAAAGCACCTTGAGAAAACCCATGTTTGTTAAAAATCCCTATTATTATACATTCCACATAACTAAAAAAGACATCCCATGAGCTCTAATTTCCAAACCATATAATCAAAACTTTTTAATAATATCATGGTATGCAAAAAGTTTTATAAAACAATTTCAGAATGATTTTAAAACCCATTTTCGTTTCCTAAAACATGGCGAAAACCATCTTTTATAAAAAAATAGTTCCATAAAAACAAAAAAAACAATCATATGATTCAATTTCATGTTATTATATATTTTTTTAAAAAAGGGTAAATGAACTTCACCAACATCGGCTAGATACAGAACCACCTACCCCAGAACACTAGTCCCATACACCAACAACAAAAATCCACCAACAAATAAGACATAATAATTGAAATGGAGTCTCAAGAAAAAATATATATATATATATTATAATTGATTCAATTTAACAAAAGGCTCAATAGAGAAGATAAAAAAAATGCATACCTCAAGAACGAAAACATTTGACACCAAAACCAACAATAAATGTGACCCCTTGGAAATAGATCACACAATAGATTAAGAAATTAATTAAGAAAAATATCACCATTAGGCAACAGATCTGATAACATAATGAAACTACACTTCCATGATCGTAGTAAATGAATAAGGAGAAATGATCTCTCGTTCAAGGTGATGAAACACAACTACAATGATGATAAATGGCCAAAATAATAAACTTTTTTTGAATATAGGCTCCCAAAATCAATAGAGGAGAGCACTAGGTCAGGAGGGAATAAGACTATGGACATATTAATGAAACATCAGTTTTGAACATTCATAAATACCAAATTCATAAAACATACCCAAAATTTAAAACATTTAAACATCATGTATTAAATTGTGGAATCATCCACTGAAAACCCCTTAGATTTTTATTAAAAACACTAATAATAATAATACATGATGTATAAATATTAAACAACATTTATTCCCCTCACATTGTGTACTAGGTTCATGGATTCTTCAGTACAGTGAATACATGTCATGTAATACCATTACAAAAACTTATTTATATTTTATAATGCAAATGATATGTTTTAGAAAGACACCCCAAAACAACTCATATGTTATCTGAACTTAGAGAAAACTCTACAAATACATTAACACATTTATACGTGGACTCCACTAATTCATAGAAACATACATCCCTAAACATTAGATAATTCTTCATAGAAATTTTTCTCCATTCATTCAAGTCCCTACATGGACCCAAAAAAAGAGGAATACAAGAAATGTTATTAAAATTACCTAAATACAGGTAATGGGATATTAGAGGAAAGCTACAATAGGTAGCTAAAATGACTAAATATTCTTGGTCAATTCCTCACCTTGGGATACCAGGTTGGTAGTCTCCTCCACGTGATAGATTATTCATAGAGGCACTCCATTATTATTTTTCCATAGACTATCCTTTTTGTAAATTTCATTTATAATAGGTCTATCAATTTAGACCATCTTGACTATTAATCTTACATCATTAATGATGTATCCCACTATTTGTGAATTACTTTGAATTATAAGATAGAATGTTTGAAATTTAAAACACACATCTATTTCATGATAAGGTAACTTGTGGGTTAGCTCTATGAATATATCCCATGTATCCCAGGATATCTACCAATTCTGTTGGGAAAATTTCTGAATTACATTTCATAAATTTCAAATTCTAATAGACATGAAATAATTAATGTGTAAATTCAAGGCTAGATTATCTAATGTTAGTATCAACTTAAAATGATGGAATTTTTTATAATCCTTCTCTCGGTTGTTCATGGAGAATTAGAATACTTGGATCTAATCGCATGAATTGACACACCCTAGTTGCAAAAGGTTTCACAAACCTATAAAAATATAGAAATTTGTTTTTTAGGATGTTCAATTTAATTCCCACTAAATTTACTCAAGTTATATATGATTTTTATTATTCTTAGTTTTATTTCAAAGGTATTTGAACAGATAGGTTGGTGCACAATGTTGGGTGCATCACCACTTATACATGGAAATTAATAATCCCTAGTACTATGATCCTATAGTGATATATTCTCTCCCTTATTTTCAAGTAGTTTATATTGAGTGTTAAGCTAGGGATGTGGTGTAATATCATTATTATTGAGAATTGACAAATATTGGAAATCACCAATTGACCTATCGATCACGATATCAAAAATATTTTTCTCTAACACGTCAAATCTCATTAAACAAGTCAATGGGCCATGACGCATTTACTAGCTAGGAAAATATGAACACAAGTAAAATTCTATGAAAAGAAAATTGTAAAAGGAATAGGGGAAGGGGTAAGAAAAAATTTTACATTCTAGAGGTAATTCATGGATCGCGTTGAAGGCTACTCTTCTTTGTAAATAGTAATCTATGGTTATATAGCCAACATTTTATGTGCTCTCACACTTTTTTGAATACATGTGGGAGTTGATCAGATTGGATATTTATTATCACAAACACTAATTACTACCCTGGAATAGTTATCAGGTATTATAATGTTTAATCAATATAATTCATTGGAATATAAGAAAACATTTGAAAAAACCCATTGGATAGTTTCCTTGCATTCACGCTTTATATTTCATTTTACTAAAACCATGTATTCTTAATTCAATTTATATAACATATAAGGATTCTATGAAAATTTCATGGATTCAAGAAAAAGGAAATCCTATTTCGAGCTTAGAATACTTCAAAATCATAGGATCTTATGTAATATAAGGGTCACCAATTAGTTTTGGTCAAACTAGTTGGATATACAAAATTTGAAACTATCCCATGGTCTGTCTATAGTTTAAAACCTAATCATATTATACTTAAAATATATGTATAATAAATCACATGATAATGGTCATCCGCTTCTAATCTTTAATTAGATCTAGTTCATTCAATCACACCACATATTGTCAAATATATAAATGAAATGTGATGAAATTATATATATGTCCAAATTAATTTTAAAAAGGATACCATGGTTCAATTATTAGATTAATTTGGTTCATTAACACTACTACACTTAAACCCTAAACCTAAGAGTACTATGCACACAAGGAGGTATTGATGAATGTCAATGTAATATGAAACATCCATAGCATAAACATAAATTTTTTGAAAAAAATAAACACATATTTTAGAATAAGAGACAATAAATAATATCAATTATAATGTAATGTAAATCAAATCTAAATCATGATAGAAATATATAAATAATGAATAAACCACAATAGTCGATGAAGAATAATGATTAGTATTTAAAATGATCGTCAAAATGGAATTGGAATTTCAAAAATAGATGAAAAATTGTTGAGTAGTTATCAAATAAAAATAATATGACAAAAAGTGAATGGAATGAACTAAAACTAACTATATAGAAGAAACAGATCAAAATTAAGAATGAAAAATGTGATAACATATAGTGTGTGAAGATCCAATACATAGTGGAGTTCTAAAAAATATAGGACTGATGAGTAAATATGTGTTAATAATTCATGACATGTACTTGTTTTAATTATATTTTTTTCGACCATCAACAAATCATCTTTTTAGGATACACGTTAGGTAATTTAGATCCCCAATCTACTCCAAAAATCATCTGATATCTTTGACTGGGTTGTATCTCTAACATCTCACAACTTTTAAACTCTGCATTATGTGTATGGGATTCACATTATGTGGGATTTTAATTTTGAAATCTTTATGGGGTGTAATTTCAAGACACATTGTATACATTGTTCATATCATGTAAGGTATTCCTATATTTGTTTTCTTCTATTAATGTGTGTTGTGAATGAGTAATACAAATAATGTATGTTATAAATGATGTATAGAATCCAATTTTTTCCACTTTTGAAAAATTTTGTTGATTATTAAAGATTTTTTAATTGTTCAGAAAACAAACCAAAACCTAGTGAATTATAAAATAAAACATGATTAAACCTAATTAAATGAATCTATAATGTCAATATAAATTTAGATTATCATCCATTTTAGATTGAGATAATACAACACAAAAATTAATACACCATATGCTACAAAAAGGTCATAATTTCCAACTTGAGTATCACTAAAATTAAAAAAATCATAGTAGAATAACGAACAAAATATTTTAATAATTCAGAAAAAATTGTTTGGGGTTTTTTCAATACCTCCTTTTAAAGACTTCTTGTCTCCATGAATAATCTCTAGGTATCATTCAATAAAAACATACGCTACATGCCCCTTCATTTTATTTTTTTATCCCGAATATTCTATTGTATTCTCCCATGATTCTACATTTACAATACAAGTGGTAAAATATTACATTTAGGAATCCATCCCTCTAGTCTAAAAACTAAAATTTCTAATCCATTGTTGACTATTCACGATCATGCTCAACTTCCTCATAATCGATTATATTATTTGGATTAGCCATGTACGTCTGATGTTGAGTCACAATAAAAGAAGAATTTGTATATCTATAGTGATAAGGATGATTAATATTATATGCCACTGAAAGGTGGAGTTGTGGGAGTTTTCAAATGAAAAGTGATTTTTTGGGTACTTTGGTACAACAGAGTGACTGACCATGGTCATCTCTCCTTGTAGTAATTAATTTTAAAAACATATTAATGGTTTTTTGAAAATAAAAAAAAAGAAAATAAGATCACTAATTAAAATTATGGGGTTTTTTTTATAATTTATAAATATAAACTAAATTTTATAGAATAATATTTTATATTTATTGTTTTTATTTTTGAAATGATGTTTGATTAAAAATACCCAAGAAGAAAGTGTTTTTTTATAAAATACATTAAAAGGTGTAATCGATAAAACTCTACCTCTTTACTCAATAATTTAAAATTATCATTTAAATTAACATTCACTTTATTATAAACCCTCAATTTTTATATCTCGAACCATACGAGAATTATCATTAACACAAAGGTGAATTGAATTTAACCCTAGGATATCTTCGGAACATGGAATCATAGATACTTACTTTTATTGAGGTACTAAGGTTTGATTAAGATCAGTTACAAATTGATTCACATTTCCAATATATAAATTACAATTAATTGAGTATAAGTATTACATTTGAACATTACAAATTGACCTTGTACGGTTTTTTATAAATGGTTATGGTTGCGTTCTCACAATTCACAACATTCATGACCTCACGTGTTTTTTGATAATTGTGAAATTTTTTGATTCGTTTCAATTAAATTAAAACATCAATTTATATATAATATTATATAAATTACATATATCATTGATTCAAAACAAATGAATTAAGAATGATAGGGATCGATTGATTACTAAAAAACTACTCTTCCATGGGAGGTGTAGTTATTGTAGAAACGTTATGCAAGTGAAAAGGTTTTGAAAAGGAATAACCCAATCACGATTTCATGCCTAAATTCAATCACAAAGGAGAATAGTAAGAACAGAAAATCATTGAAAATAATATAATAAATTGAATTGAAACTAAGTTTTTATTGAATGCACAATGACATTAAAACAAAGAATAGGAAAATAATAGAATTTTGGAGGAGATCTTAGCATGGTAGCTTTACTTCTCCAATTCTGAATTAAAATTGTGTACAACCACTTATTATTTTCTCCCAACCTCTGAATTCACATTAGAAACCCTCCATATTAGAAAAACACAAGTTTATAGAGTGGAGGGGAAACTAGGTTTAATGTGGTTTTATGTTTGAATAGTGAATCTCATCCAAATATTATAATCTAAGTTGAACCACCCATTTTACCTAAAAAATTCGTGAATCAACTATCCTTACAGTAGGATTATGTTTGAGAAACTAATTCCTAGATCCTGTCTAAAAATATAGGCCTAATACTTGAAATAATGAAGAAGTTATGTCTCAAATATAGAACGCATTTCCAATCTGGCGAGTCAATCCCATCTTTGACATTGTGGCTCATTTGGACTAACCAAATCAATGATTTAGCTAAAAAATAATTAATGAAAGTTGTAACCAATTAAATCAAGAACATATTTAAAAATAATTTGTTCAAATAATACATATCAAAATATTTATGTCTGAAATGCTGTAGTGAATTTTAAATTGTAATACTGTAATTTTCATCTAATGTTCAAATGAATGATCCAATACCAAATATTTCATATCTAAACTCATTTACCACAATGTGAGGAAATTATATCATTTACTATCAATAATAATATTTAATATAAATTTGTTTTATCTAAACCCCACACTTACCCTTTTAAATACCTGGGAAAAACCTCATATCATGTATTTGAAAAAATTGTGACAAGATAAGCATATTTAAATTTCCGAATCCATAGTGCTAATATATTCAATAAAAAAATCCCACCAAGAGTCAATATAAATAAAATTTAAATTCATTGTCTCATAAATTGTGTTAAATCTAAATCCATTGAGAATCATAACACTAATCATAGAAAAACAATCCATGATTCTTCCATGCCACTAAATCTCCACTTGTGTGTGTGTCATCCATTCAAAGCTCTTAAATCCTCTAATTATTTAGTATGTTCAGGTCATGTAAAAAATTTCTTCTTACATAGTTTAATTCACTGATGATATTGTACATTCATTTGCAATCTAACTTCGAGACCCACTCACTTATGCATGCATGAATTTCAATCCTTAAACTCTCGACCAATATATCCTCATATGTTGTACAATTCATCCCTCCCCTGACATAATTATTTTATTTTGTTTATTTTATGTTTCACATAGAAATAATATCACACTCAACTCTAAACACATGTTTGATCTCCCCAAGACACTAATTTTAATATTTATAAGATGATAAGAGGACGATGAAGAGTGGTTTTGACCTGTCCAGGACACAACTCGTATTTTTTAGGGCGTACAAAATTCAGATAACAGGTACACACACATAGGTCAATTCAGTATATTAATGCAACCAATCGGAAGAGAAAGAAAACATATGTACCAACTAATTATTTTTTACCTAACTTGACTATACCTTCAATTGTGTAGGAAAAATTTTACAATTCCTGGCTGAGTGAAAATGTGTGTGGAGAAATCAAACATTGATGATGAAATCTTACTCATTCTTATAATTCTACCAATGAATTTTGAAAAAATGAATTTCATATATGTTTCACATGATAATTTTACATTATATATATTTGTTTATCTTTTGTGTTATGTTTTGGGTTATGTTTTTTTTAATTTTAACCAAAAACATAATAAACAATACACACAATGTAACATCCTGGTTAAATGAAGAATATGAAATTTTCATATTTATTAATATATTTTAATTAAATATTAATTTTACATTAAAAGGTTTTCTATGTTCGATAGCTTATGCGATACGCAACAACTTTTTTCTTTGAAATCTTATGTTGCACACTAATAATATATTATTATTTTAAACGGTAGTTAACTACTAGTCATTGTATTGGAGGGATTGAATGAAACTAACTACAATATTATTATATATATATATATTTGTTAAATGTATTTACATTTATTACATAAAAGTTAAAGGCATAAAATGTGAATCAATATAGTTTTAAGCATAATTTACATTAAAAGGCTGATTTATCACCTTTTAATGGAGAACCATTTTTAAAACTAGTTTTGTCCACAATAATAAATTCTATATGACCAAATAAAATCATTCTTTATAATGTGGAAATCAAAATTTACTTTTTGTAAATTTTTGGAATTTTTCTGATAAAGTTCATTTTTAATGAATAATGAAAAATATTGTATGTTAATTCAAATGTTCCATTTAATCATATTTATTTATATGTATAGATTATATTTTTAATTGTTTTTATTGTGAAATTAAAATATAATTTTACCATTTTATCCCATGTTTTTCTTTGGAAATAATTTCACTTTGAAATTGGACATAAACAAGTATCAATCTTTTGATAGTTATTGTTTGTTAAAAATACGCTATTTGTTTTGATAATGGAAATTAATTATAAAATTAATTAATGCCACTTCTATGTTTGGAATTTGAAAAAATAGACATCATTTTTGAATTCATATTATCAAATATATCATAGGCTGAATTTTTTCTATTTTTCTGAAAAACATCAATTTTTGATGAATAGTGAAACCACATAGTGGTAGTTAAAAAAACCGACTTTTTCATTTAAATGAAATTTAACCTCTTCTGTGAATTGAATTTCGAAAATCTGACATACATGGTTGTTATCAATAAGTAAAACGTGGTTCAATAAGATGAAAATAATTTTTGGTGAATAGTAACTTTTGACTTTTATTTACCACGGTTAAAGGTAAATAAGGTAATTCAAGGTAAAAAGAATATTATATTATTTCAAAATTACATTAACACTTGTCCAAACTTTCTTTTTTGAGTCATTTACGGCCATGGGCATCTTTTGGTCTATTTTGGGACCCCATTGTGCCACTTGGGAGTGATAATGACAATTTAGATTAATTAACTTAAAGTAAAGGCAAAATGACAAAAGCAAATAAATTTGAGTAATTTAATTTTTTTATGTTGTTATGTAAGTCATGTTTTCGACTAAAAATAGTATTTAGAAAGCTAAAAAATTTCCTACATGATAGTATTATTTTTATAACCTTTAGACCACAAATAATTTAAATTATTTATGACACAATAATGATGCAATGTTTAGATAATTAATAAATAATTTAAATAATTAAGATTATAATGATTAGAATATTATCCAAAACAAGTCCAATTATGATTGGATGATTTTATTTCGACCATGAGTCATCTTATCTTGGACTATAATGATTTTTTTACCATTAGAAACAGAATATCAATATATAACAAAATCATGTTTTCAATGTTTCCTAAATAACTCCTCCTCCCCCTTATAAAAGGAGATAGTTTCTAACCAATTCCTCACACCTCTAAAGCCTTTTGGATCTTCCAAACTCTGACCAATTAATCTCCATTCATCCTTCTACTCCTCCTAAAAGCCTTACCTTAGGCAGAAGTCCCTTCAAGAAGTCCTTTGGTTAAAACCAAAGGGAGTTACCCAAATTAAAGTAACAGTTTCTCTTAAATTGTTTTCTTTTATGTTACTTCTCCAAACCCTAAAATATTTTTATTTCTTTCTTTTGTAACAACACCAGTATAATAAATATACTAGGATGTTGTTAAGATAAATATTCGAACTACCCTTACACACACCTCCATCTAATGGATGAACAACATAATGTTTCTGTGGATGCCAAACTAACGCCTCACGAAACGATGATTGTTCCAATATCTCCAACCACCTCTCATGGAAGACATTATGATGGAACTGTATTTTTATGTGATATATATTATTATTATGTTTTCTTTATGCTTTTTTATTTTCGATTTTTAACGTGTCTTTATGGTTTCCATAGTGGGTAAAAATGATAATCTCATTTGAGGAAGCGCGGACTACCTCCCCCTCAAAGTGATATGGCACATTAATGCCTTATGTGGGATGTATAAACGATAGAGGTAATGATATTATATATGATATTATAATGGTATTATAATATACCTGTGTATCATTATATTTTATTTCCATTAAAATAAGAAATAGAAATGAAAGTAGCATTTATTCGTAGGTACGGCTTACCGTCTCCATGAATGGTGCATTTCATTTCTTACCTCTAAATGATATTTACTATTATAAATACATGTATATACATGATATATATGATATATATTATATCTAAATCATGAATTTAATTCTATATATAATGATAATTTGATCACATGAACAACATGTAATTATAAGATGTTTATTTTTAACATAAGTGCCTAATATCGACAAAAAGAGCATTATTATCTTAAATGATTACATAATGTTTATAACATTTAAATAAGTGATATAAAAGGAATAATAAACTTGAAAAAGGTTCTTATGAAAGTATAAATTGAAATTAGTTTATTATTCGGGAGATTAAATAATGAACAGGTCAATTCAGACCATGAGGTAAGAGATTTTCTTATCTCACTTTTAATTCTGTGATATTTCCATTATTCGCCTCTAATTTAATGTATGTGGTGTATTGTGTACTTCCATTTGATATATATTATCATTATTCTCATTTTATTCATGTTATACTGTGATTAATTTGTTTCTAATTTACTTTGGGTTATACGACTCAGTTGATTACAACGTGGTAAAGGGCTTCATATCACTTTTTATTCCCATGAGATTCATGCTATATTTGCCACTATTTCCATTTATGTGGTGTATGTACTGACCATGATTGTACTCTTCGTGTAATATACATTCATTTATGATTATTTACATCTTCATTGTATGATTCTACTTTCATTTGGATTATGTTTTGTAAGATACCAAATCGATAACGGAACTTTTCACCCTCCTCTTTTAAAAGACTTCATTTTGGTATGTCTTTTAATTTACATATTATTATGTAGGAATATGTTATTCTATATATTTATTGATGTAAACATTATGTCCAAGTGTTAAGATACCCTTTTTATCTCATCAACTCATTTTATTAATTTTAATGTGACGTCATTAAGTAGTCGAATTTTTACAAAGGAACTTCTTAACCTAATTTCAATTCATTGGGATCAACTTGTACTTATTCAAAATGTCATCCTATGAATAGGTGTAAATTACCTTTTATTGTTTTAAACTTAATATACACTTATATTGGGTGTATTTATATATTCCAAACATAATTATGAGATTGATTTATCATTAATTTAAGGATAACATCTTTATAAGGGATTTCATCCTGATTTACATTTCCACTGAGACTTCATTGTTGTAATGCACCAATTCACTCTTATATAGTGTATATACTATCCTTTGAAATATTATATCATGAATCCCTTTATTCTATTGGTATTATAATGTTCTTATAAAAAGTAATTTATCAATTATTTGTATTCGACCGTCTCTCTTTTTGTAAAAAACTCTTAAACTAAAATATCATTTTAAATGTTTTAATGATATATTCTTCTCAATATTTCTCATTAATTTCCAGGTTTTCAAAATGTTTTTTAGGATTTATTTATATGGACATTAATATTTTCAAATGAGAATTCATTTAGAAGATTCAATGTGGTATGAGACACTTTATTTCAAAAATCACTTTTTAAATGGTTTTGAAAATGATTTGATAAAACATTGTCTTGATTTGATATATTGGAATGCAGAAATGTTATCTTTACTTTATACATGTGTTATATGTTATTATTATGTTATGGTTATTGGGCATTGTTTACTTATATGGGTTGTTCCGTGATAAACCTAGGGTGGGTGAGCCCGAGATAGCTTTCCAATCAATTGGGTAACATGACAGAGGTGAACGTGATGTTTCTCCTAAGAGATTAATGGAATATACTCTGATGGGTATTCCAAGTGTATCTCCCTACATAGCTTTGATAGCTACAAAGTAAGTTTTATATGGATGCCATAATTAACCTTTTTTATTTATGATTTGTGTGTGTTATTCATAAATCTTATGATTTCATAAGGTATGTTATGATTGAAAAGTATTGTTTCATGGATTTGTATTTATTATTGGGATAATATTTTACTTCCTTATTTTATAACCCTTACAGAGTTTTTTATGCTCATCCCATGTTTTTGAAATGTTTCCCACATGACTTAAAAATTAATAGGTTCAAGGATGGGATCAAGGAAATGTCATGATGTCTAAAACATGGAATTAGACATGTGTCTTTTTAAGAGTTTTTTATGAAAAAATGGATACTGAATAGTAGTGTATATATGTAATATTCAAGTTTTTATGTAATAGTTATGGGATAATTCTATAAAACTCCAAACCTAAAAATATCCCCAATGTGAAGTATTCATTTAACTCAAGATTATGTAATGTTTAAGGTCGGGTCCTTATAGTTGGTATCAGAGGTCAGTTTAGATAACATTACTGGTTGGGGAATTCTTTATGCCTAAGTGACATTACCATAATGGTTAGGGTTTAAGAAAGAGTCATAGTTTTTATAGATAAAGTGAATGAGTTTAAGATAACATAAATAAGTATATCATAGTGCTTACCCTCCTCATAGAAATTATATGATGATTTTACTAATATACTCACACTGACCTTTTTGGTTTTAGTAAATGGTTAGATCAAGAAGGCATCAAAGTAACAATGGATAAGAAGAAAACTATGACTATTTTCTGAATGAGAAATTGAATGAAATAGAAGCTTCAATGAGAACTCTAGTGGTTATTCTAAACCAACTATCTAGACTCATGATTGACAAAATTAACCTTGGTGATTTTTATAAGGAGTCGTATATGTGAGAAATAATTCCCTATTGAAGTTTAGGTAATAACCATAAAGGTAAGTATGTTCAAAAACCTATGTGAAAAAGATGTGGAAAAAACACCTAGGAAAATTTTTCAAAGGGACAGAAAGATGCTATAGATGCTGAAATGAAGGACATAAAGCAAGAACCTGCCGTCGAAAAAGGAAGCATCCAGTTGGCTCTAGGAAAGGGAAATAAGTCCTTTTTGAGGGATCAATTGAATATTTTAAATGTGGTGTGGATGGTCATCATACAAGCACATGTCCTACGAAGATTTTTTGGGAATGGGATCACCAGGATCATTAAAATATTCATTTACAAATACCTAATTCTATTTTTATTTAGGATGAAGAAACTGACAATGACTAATGAAAGGTATGGATTATTTTTTAACATGTGTTTTCCTATTATTGAAATACTAGGATATGATTAATATTTTTTTTTGGATAGATGTATTTCATAGTAAGGTGTAAAGGAATGGTTAATGGATCATTAAGAATGTTGAATGAGTAAGAAGTCAACATATAAGGGATTCAAGAGTTATGGTAGATTTTAGGATTGTGAAATGATGAAAAGTATTAACGCTCTTTTGATGATGGGAATTACATTAGAAGAGTATTTATAGTATGTGTAACCCTGAATTTTTATATATGAAAATTTTATTCATGGAATAATTATCTTTTATTTTTTGGATATAGATATCAAGAACCATATGGGTTTATATGATCCTTGAATTTGACGTAATAATAGGTTAATACATTTTTGAAATGCAAAATGAACGTTATTAGAAAACCTTCACGGTTAAAATATGTTATGGTTATTTTTGATAAATTTATATATTTTTGGGAAAGCTATAAAATTATATAGTTTTTGAAAAAATGAAAACACACGGACCGTGTGAAAACCCGTTGTGTCGGACAAAGATGCAGGAATCGAACCCACAACCAAAGTGTGACTGGTATATATCTCCTACCACGGGACTACGTGAAGTCCCTGGTTTGTATGACTAATTCTTTTTAGTTAAATGATTTTATGAATCAAGAATAAGTTGATTTTTTGTTACCTATGGATATGATTAACCTATCATGGAGGATATGTGATTAGGTTAATTACTTTTTAATATGAGACATTAAGAGTAAGTGATATTATTTGGAGATAAATGTTAAGATTTATCTTGGAAGACTATGTGATTAGAACCTTTTGAGAATTGGTTTTCAATTTTAGTTTGTATTACATTGAATAATTTTATGAAATTTTTTTTATTGAATGGTCATTATTGATAATTGAGTTTATTTTGAAAAATTTTGGAGATCAAGAGTCGTTTTTCTTTTTGTAAAAGATTATCTTTCTTGGTGATTATCTGATCTGATGCTAACCATTTTGGTTTTCATTAATGTATAAATACATGGAAAATATATAGTTCATATTTTTTGGATTATGTTATTATCTAGAAGTTGATTATAGTGCTTTTAATGTGAAAAAAGTCATCCTGAATTCTCATCGTTTGGAGAAAATATGAGTTTCTGTTAGAAATATAGTAAAATATGAATCTCTACATGGAAAGTTAGTATATTTCCATATGTTTTCAGTTATGATCATAAATAAATTCCTCTATTAAAAGTTACATAAAACAAAAACCTTGTCTGTTAACTTTTCTTACTGGGGAATCAAAGACTGTTTGACCCATCAAATGTTCATGAATTTCTGGTGGTTAACTTTCTCTTAGACATGTTTTATATCAGTCTCCATCAGAACTTGATGGTTTTTTTGTAACGCCCCGACCCCAGTTGCCCAGAGTCGGTGCAATAATTACATAACATTGGCATGATCACAAGATAGATCAAATCTCGAAAGACCGATTGGTTTAGTAGCCTTGGAAACACTAGATATAATCATAAAGTTTTACATTACATTTCAAAGTGAAAAACTACAACTACAACAAAGTCTTCATATCCACACTATTAACCCCTCATAATATCCCTGCAAGTCATTCATAAATTACTTCTTCACTACCTGGGAAAAATAAAACATAGAAAAGGGGTGAGCTCAAATGCCCAGTAAGGATAACAATATAGCGGAACATTCAAAATAAGCATAAACATTTAAGGCAATGAATTACTAAAACAAAAGCCTTTTAAAATTGAACTTCAACATAGTATGGCAAAAGTAAAATGAAATAATTCCATTTACTTGTTCACATGGATATTCTACTAATCGAATAATCACATGCAATATCAATAACCACTTTCATAATGTTGGAATGCATAATGCTAAACTTTAATTACTTTTCAAGGCCTCATCCCAAGACCTTGGGGCTAACTGTAACCGGAACCCAACCCGGAGTGCCTCTAATAACCGGACACCAACCCGGAGTGCCTCTAATAACCGGACACCAACCCGGAGTGCCTCTAATAACCGGACACCAACCCGGAGTGCCTCTAATAACCAGACACCAACCCGGAGGGCTTACTTTTACCAGTCCCTAACCTGGAGGTCTTACTTTTACCAGTCCCCAACCTGGAGGGCTTACTTTAACCAGTCCCCAACCTGGAACATACTTGTCCAACACATTCATATGAAGTAAAGATTGAAATATAACATAGAAATTCTTATTGGAACTATCATACGAAATGTCAATACTTTCACCATAAACTATGAATGGTATAAAAATATCACATCCACAGTCAAACATATCACAAAACTTTCAATACAATATAAAAGCTTTGTATTACAATAAATCAACTTCAAATAAGCGTAAAATCCATCAAAGGATGTTGACATAGATGAAATCAAAATTCTTTTTAAAGAAATATCTCTTTTTATTTTGAAATCATTTAAGATCCATATAAAATAAAAAATTTTCTTTGAAAATATTATTAAAAGCTTGTAAGGAAATCTTTGAAGATTTTATAACGGCGTAAAATAACCACACCCGCCGTATAAGTTAAAAAAAACATTCTTACCTCAATTCTGTCGAAAAGGTTAAAAAGGACCTTGTTTTGAAAACGACGGAAAGATTCCTTTATAAACCTCTTATAAAAAGTCAAACAAGGGTATAAATGACTTTAACCCATATTCTTGTAATAGTAAAAATGTTTTGAAATACATTTTTAAGAAACATGGATGTGGATGATAAAGAGATCCCAGTAGATTATTACGTATAAACAACCTTGGATAATGAAGAGGTTGTAAAGTAAACACTTACCTTGTACTTTTCCTTGGTTGGGGTAGGTTAACCTCCTGTATAATGGTGAAATAATTGTTATTAAATTATACAAGAATCATATATATTAATATGATATCATATATGATCTTTTAACATTGATTTGTTAATAATATCTTAGAATTATCGTCGTTTCGGGAGTTAACTTACTCATTTTCTTTTATATGTTTTGTTACATAAGCCATGGTTTTTTTATCTTATTCATATCCAGAATGATATACAGTCCTTAAACATCATTTTTAAATCATCAAATGATAATTATACTTGAATGGATACGATGGAGAATGAATCTCATCGCGTTCGTGGAGACGGTAGTCCGTACGTACGCACGAGCGACAATATCATTCTTTTGATATTAAAACAATATATAAATGGATGGTATATAATATATACAGAATCATTAACATGTTATATTTATTATTTACATGAGTTACACATCATTATTATACCCATCCAAATAATATTATATTGAATAACAATTACACCACGACGTGGAGACGGTAAGCCGTACGTACGCACGTATGGTGACATGTTATTCAAAGGGTGGATAGAATACTGAATATGATTGTACCATATTTATAATAACATCACAGTATATGTGAGATACTGGAGTTATTATTTCAGAATGGTAAGAACAAAGGAAGAAGAAGTGGAAGAAGAAATGAACTTAGAAAAGGGTGGTGAAATCATTACCTCTTCTTCGGGTTCTTCCTTTTGATTTGATCAAAAGGGCTCCTTAGGTTGGCTTTCCGATCAAACTAATGCCTCTAGGTTGTAGTGAGGGATTTTGGGAGAGTATTTGGGTAGAGTTTGGCCGAACCAAAAGGCTTTGAAGGTGTGAATAAATGAGAAGGAGGAGTGACCTTTTATAAGAGGGGTGAGGGGCACCTTTGGAAAAGTTAGAAATATTAATTTATAATAAATTCATATTCGGTTTCTAATGGCTCCAAAGCTTATTATTAAAAGGTTAAGGTGGGGATAAGTCGAAAACCACTCAACCAATAGAATTTAGACAGGTTTGGGTACTTATATTAACCTTATCTTTAAGTATTAACTCTAAGTTAATTAGTTTCACTTTTACAATGTCTCTTTGTATTTTTATATAATATGGTTAATAAACTTACTATATACATCCAAGAGACCCCCAAGTGGTACATTAATGATGAACCTATCATGATATAAGTCTCTTGGCCGAACCTTAGATTTTTAGGTATTTAATATCAATTAATAATATAATATTTGTTTTAAGAACTCTTTTATGTCAATTTTGACACTATTCAATAGTTGATTTTTTTGAAACTCATAACAGATTTATTACTTCGAACAAAGTCAATTATATCAATCCTAATATATCATATTATCCTAGAAAATTATTTTAATTCATTAAAAGTTTCATATTATATTTATTTGGGTATTTATAATATCAATTATTTTAATTTTTCACTATTATAGTAATTACTGCATCATCATTGTGTCATATATAAAATAAATTATTTAATGTCTAAAAATTATAAATAAAATATCATTATGTAGGAAATATTTTTATCTTTCTAATGAATATTTATAATCTAAAATCCAACATATATAACCCTATGTAACAATTGTTGTTCTAAAAGATATATGCTTGTGTCATTTTTGTATTCATTTTAACTTAATTAAAATAAAGTGTCATTATCACTTACAAGTGGATCAATGGGGTCCCAAAATTGACCCAAAGATGCCCATGGTCGACCATGTATCAACCAATAGGGTTACGACACGTTTCAGGGTAATTTAGTATTATTATAATATTATTTTTTTAACCCTTATTTACCGGATTTACCCTTAACCATGGTAAATAAAATATTTACCGCAGTAATTATTCAAAATGTCTAAAAATAAAAGTTACCTATTTACACAATTTGAACATCCTGATTCCAAATATGGAATCCATTTTTCTAAATTCAAAACACAGAAGTGGCAGAAATTAATTTAAAATTAATTCCCGCTGTCAAAACAAAAAGCGTGTTTTTTAAGAGATAATAACTATCAAAAGATTGACACTTGTTTATGTTCGGTTTAATTGTAAAATTATGTCCAATGACCAACATTATATTAAATGGTAAAAATATATTCTAAAAATACTTTAAAACCACTCAAATTCACAATTTATCACTATTAATTATTTTGATTAAAAAAGTTGTTTTTAATTAAAATTTAGTAATTTTCACTATTCATCAAAATATGAAAGTTATCCGAAATGTACCAAAATTTCACCCTAGGCTAATTTTGATATTCCGAATCTAATAATGAAGTCCATTTTAAAATATAAAATATATATAATTTCAAAAGGTAGTTATTACTATTCATAACGGCTAGTTTAATTGGTTGTTAGAACTCGGTGTTGCGTACAACACACGCTATCACATTATTCAAAGAGAAGCGTACCGTAGAAGCTTGGGGTGTTAAATTTTTTCTCTTCCATATCCTTTTTTTCATGGAATACTATTATCTATTGTCTAGGGTAACCTTTTACTTATCTTAATTTATTTGATAGTGATATTTTTATTGACTCTTTTTTTGATGTGGGTCTTTCAATAATGTTCCCGCGCCCAATTTTTTAATTGTGAGGATGCAATTTCAAAAATGGAGGAAGGATGTAACATCCTGAATAAATGAATAATATGACATTTTCATATTTAATAATATTTTTAATTAAATATTAATTTTACTTTAAAAGGGTTTCTATGTTCGATAGAGTACTCGATAGGCAACAATGGGTTTCTTTGAAATGTTACGTTGCACACTAATAATATATTATTATTTTAAACGGTACTTAACTCCTAGTTATTGTATTGGAGGGAATGAATGATAATAAATACAACATTATTATAGATATTTATTAAATGTATTTACATTTATTCAATAAAAGTTAGAGGCTTAAAATATTAATGAATCTAGTTTTAAGCATAATGTACATTAAAAGGCCGATTTATCACCTTTTAATGGAGAACCATTTTTAAATATAGCTTTGGTCACATTAATACATTCTATATGACCATATAAAATCCTTATTTAAAATGGATGCATCAAAATTTACTTTGTGTAAATTTTTTGAAATTTTTCCGATAAAGTTCATTTTTTAATGAATAGTGGAAAACATTGTATTTTAATTCAAATATGCCATTTAATAATATTTATTTATATTGTTAGATTATCTTTTTAATTGGTTTTAAAGTGAAATTAAAATATATTTTTTCGATTTAATCCACTTTTTTTCATTGGAATTAATTTTACATTGAAATTGTACATAAACAAGTATCAATATTTTGATAATTATTGTTTTTTTAAACACGCTATTTGTTTGGATAATGGTAATTAATTTTCAAATTAATTAATGCCTGTAATATTTTTTAAATTTTGAAAAGTATACATCATTTTTTAATTCTTAATATCAAATATATCATAGGATTAATTTTAGGTATTATTCTAAAAAACATCAATTTTTGATAAATATTGAAACCACTTAGTTGTAGTTAAAAAACCGAATTTTTCATTTAAATGATATTTTAAAACTACTTTGAATTAAATTTATAAAATCTGACATACATGGTTGTTATCAAAAAGTAAAATGTGGTTCAATAAGATAAAAATAATGTTTGGTGAATAGTAAGTTTTGACTAATATTTATCACGGTTAAAGGTAATTAAGGTAATTCAAGGTAAAAGTTTTTTTATAATAATTAAACATTACCTTAAAACATGTCCAAATATTATTGGTTGAGTCATTTATGACCATGGACATCTTTGGGTCGATTTTGGGACCCCATTTAGCCACATGGGAGTGATAATGACAATTTAGATTAATTAACTTCATGTAAAGGAAAAAATGACAAAAGCAAATATCTTTTAGTAAATTTATTATTATATGTTGTTATATAAGTCAAATTTTGGACTATAAATATTCTATAGAAAGATAAAAATTTTTATTACAAGATAGTATTTTTTATATTTTTTAGACATCAAATAATTTAAATTATTTATGAAACAATAATGATGCGGTGTTTACCTAATTAAAAAATCATTTTAATAAATAAGATTATAATGATTAAAATATTATCCAAAACATGTAAAATTCTTATTGGATGATTTTATTTTGAACACTAGTCATATTATCATCGACTATAATGATTTTTTGACCATTAGAAAACGAATATCAATATATAATAAAATAATGTTTTCACACATTCCTAAAGAGACCCTCCTCCCCCTTATAAAAAGAGACCATGTATAACCAATTACTCACACCACTCAAGAATTTTGGCTCGTCCAAACTCTACCCAATTAATCTCTCTACTTCCCTCTCCTCCTTCTAGAAGCCTAACCTTATGTAGAAGGCACTTCAAGAAGTCTTTTGGTTCAGACCAATGGAAGTTACCCAAATTAAAGGTAACAATTTCTCTTAAATTGTTTTATTTTATTTTACTTCTCCAAAATATAATTTATTTTCCCTTTAATTTGTAGTAACACCAGTATAATCAATATAATAGTATGTTCGTATGAGAAAGTTTCAAAAAACACTTACACACACCTCCATCTAATGGATGAAGAACATAATGTTTCTGTTGATGGAAAACAAACGCCTCACGAAATGGTGATTGATCAAATATCTCCAACTGACTCTCTTGGTGGTCATTATGATGGAACTGTATTTATATATGATATATATTATGTTAATTTTTTCTTTATGCTTCTGTATTTTCCATTTATATCGTCATTTTATGGTTTTTGAAGTGGGTAAATACGATAATTTTATTTGGGGAAGCGCGAACTACCGCCCCCTCAAAGAGATGTGACTCGTTAATGCCTTATGTGAGATGTATAAAAGTTAGAGATAATGATATTATATATGGTAATATACTGGAATTATAATATACGTATGTATCATTATGTTTTAATTCCATTAAAATAAGAAATAGAAATAAATGTATCGTTCATGCATATGTACGGCTTACCCTCTCCATGCACGGTGCATTTCATTTCTTACCTATAAAAGTTATGTACTATTATAAATAAATGTATATACTGGATATATATGATATATATGATATATAAATCATTAATATAATTCTGTATATAATGAACCTTTGACCACATGAACAACATGTAATTATAAGAAGTCCATTTTTAACTCAAGTACCAAATATCTACTAAACGAACATTATTAACTTAAATGATTACATAATGTTTATAACATGGTAATAAGTGATATAAAAGGAATAATATTATTCAAAAAAATTATTAAGAAAGTATAAATTAGCATTAGTTTCTTATTCAGTTGATTAAAGAATGAATGGGTCAAGTCGGACAACGAGGTAAGGGATTTTTTTATCTCACTTTTAATTACGTGAGATTTCCATTATTGGCCACTTATTTATTGAATGTGGTGTATTGTGTACTTCCATTTGATATATATTATCATTATTCTCATTTTATTCATGGTATAATGTGATTTATTTGGTTCTCATTTACTTTTGGTCAAATGAATCAGTTGATTACAATGTGGTAAAGGGCGTCATCTCACTTTTTATTCCCGTGAGATTCATTCTATATTTGCCACTATTTCCTTTTGTTTGGTGTATGTACTACCCATGATATTACTCTTTGTGTAATATACCTTCATTTATGAGTATTTAAATCTTAATTTTTATGATTCTTCTTTCATGTGGCATATATTTTGTAAGATACCAAATCGATAAGGGAACCTTTCACCCTCCTCTTTTAAAATAATTCATTTTTATGTCTTTTAATTTACATATTATTATGTAGGGATATGTTATTATTCGTCCTTATTTATGTAAAAAATATTTCCAAGTGTTTAGATACCATTTTTATCTCATCAACTCATTTTCTGAATTTTAAAGTGATGTCGTTAGGCTATTGAATTTTTACAAGGGAACTTCTTAACCCAATTTCAATTATTTGTGTTAAAAATGTACTTATTGAATATTTCATCCTATGAATATGTGTGTATTACCTATGATTTTTTAAACATAATATACACTTATATAGGGTTTATTTATATTTTTCACACATAATTATGCGATTGATTTCTCCTTAATTTAATGATAACATCTTTATAAGGGATTTCATCCCAATTTACATTTCCACTATGCCTTCATTGTTTTTATGCACAAACTAACTCTTATATGGTGTATATAATGTCATTTTACATATTATATCATGAATCCATTTATTCTCATGATATTATAAAGTTCTTATTAAACGTAATTCTTCAATTATTTGTATTCAAGCGTCTCTCTTTTTGTTAAAAACTATTTAACTAAAATATCATTTTAAATGTTCTAAAAATTTATTCTTCTAAATATTTCCCATTAATGTCCATGTTTTCAAAATGAGTTTTAGGATTTATTTATATGTACATTAATGTCTTCAAATGAGAATTCATCTAAAAGCTGCGAAGTGGTATGTCAGACTTTTATTCAATAATATCTTTTTAAATGGTCTTTAAAATGATTTGATAAAACATTGTCTTGAATTGATAGAATGTGGAAATTGTATCTTTCCTTTATATATGTTTTATATGTTATGATTATGTTATGGTTATTGGGAATTGTTTACGTTTACGGGTGGTTTCATGATAATCCTACGGTGGGTGATCCTGAGATAGCTCTCCAATGCTTCGGGTAACTTGACGGAGGTGATCCTGATGTTTCTCTTAACAGATTTAGGAAATATATTGTGATGGGTATTCCAAGTGTAACTCCCTACGTAGCTGTGATATATAAAATGTAATTTTAATATGGATTCCATAAATATCCTTTAAAATTTATTATTTGTGTCTGTTATTCATAAATAATATGATTTCCAAAGGTATTTTATGATTGAAAAGTATGGTTTCATGGATTTGTATTTACTGTTGGGCTAATGTTTTCCTCCCTTATTTTATAACCCTTACAGATCTTTTTACGCTCATCCCATGTTTTTGAAATGATTTACACATTACTTAAAGATGAATTTGTTCAAGTATGGGATCATGGAAAAGTCATGTCGTCTAAAACATTGAAGTAGACATGTGTCTTTTTAGGAGTTTTTATTTTAGGAAAAAAATGGATACTAAGTAGTAGTGTCTACTTGTAATATTAAATTTGTTATGTAATAGTTATGGCCTAATTCTAAATAACTATAAACCTGAAATGATCCCAAATGTGAATTATTCATTTAATTCAAGATTATGTAATGTTTAATGTCGAGTCCTTATACACAAAGCACACAAATGAAAATACTAAATATCTACCCCAAAATGTTATCCCCTCCCCCACACTTAAAATATTACACTATCCTCAATGTGAACTTATGAGATGATATATGCACATGAAATGTATAATTTTAAATAAAGAAAAAAATATAAAAATAATTGGGTTAGGAATAGCCTAAGATGATCAAGTGATGATGGGGTCATGAATTGTGCTGAAATCTACTACATCAGTTGGAATCCCCTTAATGCATTTCTTCAAATTTTTCCTGTCGATTGTAAATATCCTTCTAGTTTCCTCTTGTGAGATATCTAATGCACCATAAGGGAAAACAACAGTTGCAATATAAGTACCTAACCTTATGGAACACAACATACTAGGCATAAACATCAGTCATGAATGGTACGAAAGGTCTTTATATCCAACATGAATTTCCATTTCTGGATCATTTTGACATGAGATGCTCTGGATCTTTCCTTGTCGATCCTTGAGTTCTCATATAAGGAAAATTGAATACCCTCAAGCTATTTAATTTGGTTCTTTGGTTGAATTCAAAATTGGACCCAATCAATGTGGAATTTATTTATAGCCCAATAAGCCTGATGCTCATCCGCCACAGGGAGATGACATGATTTCCAAAAAACAATATGAAATGTGGACAACAGAATGGTGTCTTTTATGTTGTCCAATAAACCCATAGCGCATCATCAAAGTGTTGGTTCCAGTCCTTCTGATTCGGCTTCCTCGTTTTCTAAAAAATTTATTTCAACTCATTGTTTGAGACATCATCCTCGACATTGGTTTGGGGGTGGTATGGTGTTGATGTTTTTTGTTTCACCCCATACTTATGAAAATGAAAATCCAAATTCTGATTGCAGAAGTGTGTCCCTAGGTCACTGATGATGTCCTTCGGTATTCCGAACCTATAAAAAAATATGATTCTTGACAAAGTCCACTACAACATGATAATAATTAGTCCTTGTGGCCTTAGACTCCATCCATTTTGTCACATAATCAACAGAAACCAAAATATACAAAACCCCAATTGAACTTGGAAAAGGACCCATAAAATTGATGCCCCATACATCAAAACTCTCATAAAATAGTATGTGTTGTTGGGAAAGATTATGTATCCTAGAAATGATCCCAGTGTGTTGGCAACAAGAGAATGACTTAAAAACCTAATGAGCATCAGGAAATTATCTAGGAATATATAATCCAAATTCTAATACATTCATAGTAGTCATTTGGGGTCCATAGTGTCCACCACAGGAAAGTGTAAGATAGAATTGCAGAATAGACTCAATCTCAGGATTAGAAACACACCACCAAATAACATGGTCACTACACATTCTACATAAGTAGTGATCATCCCACAGATAAAATCTAGAATAACTCTTTAACTTTTGGACATGATGTTTCATTAAATTTATAAGAATTTCATCTGAAAAAAGATAGGTAACTAAATCACCATACCAAGGATGTTTACCTAAGATGGTATACAGGCTCTCATCGATGAATGTGTCCTGATGTGGTACCTGGTCAATGGTGTCATCCTCTAGTGTGTGAGTAAGTCATATCATGGTGTCCTCCACAATGTTTCCTTACCCCTTTTTTTTAATTATCTCAAAATAAAATTCCTGAAGAAGGAGAATCCATCAGAGTAGCCTGGGAATTGCATTTGGATTCTTTAAGAGGTACCTCAGTGATTTATAGTCTGGAAAAACAACTACTTTAGAGACTAATAAATAAGAATGAAATTTATCTGAATAAAATATGACAGCTAGAAACTCATTTTCCATGGGTTTTCAATTTTATTTGGTTGAATCCAATGTCCTTGATGCATAGGAAATCACTTGTGAGCGTCCCTCCACCATCTGAGATAATAAATCTTTGACCGTGATGTTGGAGGAATCAGACATAAGCTCAAAAGGAATCTCCCACCGTGGTGGTTGTATGATAGGTGGAGTGGTCATATGATGTTTTAGCTCATCAATGGAATTTTTTCATGAAATATAAAACACAAAATCAAAATCCTTTTGAAGTAATCGTGACATAAGAAGATCAATCATACTAAAATCTTTGATGAAGCGCCAATAAAATCCTACATTTCCATGAAATGATCTATCATCATGCAAACATGAAGGATATAAGAAGGGATGAAATAATATATACTAATATTTATCAACCTCTATTACATGTATTGACACCACATTCATTAATAAAATTCCTTGTTCTACCATGAAATGACACTTTTCAAAGTTCAAGACCATATTCTTGTCAATAAAACTATTCAAAACGTTTCCCAAACTATTTAGTCATTTATAAAATGAGGATCCATACACTATAAAATCATCTGTAAATACCTCCAAGCATGTCTCAAAAAAATAAGAAAAAAATACTCACCATGCATCTTTGAAAAATACCTTGGGCTTTGAAATGTCTAAATAGAATCATCCGGTAAGAAAAGTTTTCGAATAAACTATTGAATATTCTCTTCTCTTGATCCTCTATAGAAATAAGAACATGAAATTATCCAAAAAAATCCTTCCATGAAACTGTAGTGTGTTTTACCATCTAGTCCGTCAAGAATTTGATCAATAAATTGGAGGGTGAATTGTCCTTACGAGTAGACTGGTTTTTTTCCAATAATCAATACACACGCGCCAACTGTTTTCCCCTTCATTGGAATTAACTCATCTTTCTCATTTCAGACAAGAGTAACACCACCTTTCTTAGGGACAACCTAAATAGGACTTACCCACAGAGAATCTAAAATGTGATAGATTTTGCCTACCTCGAGAAATTTTTCAACCACTTTTTAAAAAAATTCTAGATTTGTTGGATTGAATCACATTTGTGTCTACCTAACTTGTTAATCCCCATCCTCTGAAATGAACCTATGCCTAAAAATGGAGGGGATAATAACTAATATATCACCCAAGGTCCACATGCTTTTCCTGATGTCTCCCCCAAAAGACTCAAAATCTTTTCTATAAGTTCAAAAGGATGATTATTAGCAATTATAACATGTAATCAATTACAATATAACCACTATGGGTCATTGAGATTAGGTGGTAATGTCTTGAGTTCCAATTAAGGGTGGGATGTAAGGATTGAGAAATTGAAGTAATTAAAATATGTGCACAATGAACATCGGTATCATAATATAAATCATCAAAATCATATAATAAAGCATCAAAACCATCGAAATACTTAATAGCCATGTCATAATCAGAGTTCACTTGATCAAAATCGGAATATGAATCCATTTAAAAATATTATCTAATATACTATTTTTCATAAAAAATTGGTTTAGAGTTCTCTTAGACATCAAACTAGAACCAATACTCATAATATCCCTATGTATATGACAATAAAATCCATGGGGTTTTTACTTGGTGGTTCAAAATGGGAGATAACAAAAGAAGTATTTTTTTCTGAGGGGTACTTCGTGGAGTCCATAACATTAAATATCACAACTTAATCGCCAAACACCATGTAAAGTGTATCCTCTTGGAAATTTATGACAATTTTTAATGTTTCAAGAAGGTTCTACATAAGATAATGTGAGCACAACAACAAACCTGATCATCCTTGATGTTATGAATGCAGAAATATGTTGGAGACATCATGTATCTAACCTAGACAAGTACATCCTAAAGGAATCCCAGTGGATATATTGTAGTTTTATTCGCTATCTCAATCACTACTCTAGTCGGTTTTAGTTAACCAACCTGTAATGATTAAAATATTGAGTGAAGCATGACATTTATATAATCATTTAAATCACAAAGAGCATCAAAAGTGCGAAACTCTCTTATGGTGCATGGTATTGTTAATGTCTCCTGATACTTTCACATTGTTTTCATTTATAGAGTTGGTGTAGTGGGTGCGGACACATTCCATCCAAGATTGATCCTCTCATTTTTTTGAGACCTCATCAATTGGTACAATTTTCTTTTTATAATTTCTCATACCATAGGATTTTATTGATAGCTTCAAGTAGAGGGATATGATTGAATGTGTCCAAAAAATCTATTTCGCATTGTCTCATCAACCATATTATTGGTTTGTATAGAACTTTTTGGAAATGGATGGGGTTTAGGTGGAACATCATCAAAGTTTTTCTTACCTTTGTCTTTCTCATTTGGTTTCACATCAGTTGGTATGAAATAAAGATTCTTTGGATTTGAGGTGAATCCAGGCAAAATTTTAGGAGTAGATATATCATCCATTTGCTTCCCAATTCACAATCTAATCGGACTAACATTCCACTTTGGATTTGGATTAGGATAGGAAGAATGATTTTATGAGTTCTTTCTTATCTGTTTATGGAGGAGAGATGCAATCTAGGTTATTTGTGTCTTCAACTCCCACATCTTTGAACCATGACTATTTAGCTCATTATGCGGGTTATGAACAATTTACTTTAAATGGAAATCAGTGTTATAATATCACATGGATTGGGGTTTTCCTTGTTATTTAATTTATGATGCTTGGAATTTAAAAATTCTTTGGGGTTGTTGGAAACCCTTCTTGTAAGGCGGAGGCTGCTAGTTGTTTTGTTAAAAAGGTGGTCATTGTTCATCACTACTACAAAATTTTCTTTTAATAGTGCTAAAAACCCCTTTATCAGCACTTTTATGAGTTCTATAATGCACGATGAAAATAAAGGGGGGGGGTCCCTTTTATCAGTGCTCAAAAAACGCTGATAAAGGGTACTTTTATCCACCCTAAAAATAACGCTGATAAATGTCAAAAATTTGAATTAAATTTAAAAAATATAAATAATTATAGGGTGGTTCACACGATGCACCCCGCTTCGCTGCACTTGCACCCCCTCAACCCAATTGCTACACCCCACTTCGTTGCGCCTGCACGACCCTGATTCCACTGGAATTATAACACCGGACCTCCCCCCTTGCGCACAACAACCTTACCACCTAGCCATTTTTTTGTGTTCTTCATTTAATGACATATGAAGTAATATATATATAGATACATGTATTCGTATATTAAAACAGATCCATCTTAATATAAATTTATTTAGTTATATTAATATATATATATATATATATATATTCATATATTAATATATATATATATAGTTATAATTTTTTATCCGTATATTTATTTGTATTGTAATATATATATTTATAAGATTCATTTCAAATAAATTTATAGAATATGTGTTTTTACATGTGTTTATAAATAAATAAATAAATACATACATATATACAACACCCAACACATAGATATATATATGTGTATATAGTTATGAATGAATACATAGAAATGTGGATGTGAAAAGTCATCAAGAATGTTAAAACAGCTATAACTTCTAATCCAGAAGTCTGTTTCAACTCCAAAACCATTCAAATCGACAAACATGAAGCAATCTTCGATATGATATGTGGTACAAGAAAAACAGACATCCAGATCAGAAGTTAAAGGCATTTGAATGTTAAAATGACTATAACATCTAATCCAGATGTCCGTTTCAGCTCCACAATTATTCATATCGATTAAAATGAAATGATATTCGATATGATATATGGAAATCATTTATCAGAAATCAGTATCAAGTGTTTTAGTTGTTTTAATGGTAAAACGTTGGGGTACCCCAACTGAAAACTTAGTTTTGGAGGCCTTCTGGGCTTTTTTTTGCCTCGAAAAAACCTTGGACGAGTTTCAACATTCTAGAGTATTGTAGAGCTCATCGCAAGATTCGATTTGATATATTGTCGATCTCAAACGGAGTCCCAGATCAAAAATTATGACCGTTTAAATTTTGAGTTGTCTTTTCAACATATTTTTGATATTTTATTTATTTTTTAATTTTTTTAAACTCAAAGAGTTATTACATGACAATTGGTGGATAAATTTTACATAATTATTAATTAAACATATATTTTAAATTAATTCATATGTCTCTTTTACTAAATATCATATAAATTCATATTGGATTTAAATTAATCATTTCTAAAACATATTTAGAAAACAAATATTATATTTATATCAATATAAAAATATTTATAGCTTTTTATATTACTAATTTTTTTTAATTTTTTTTAATTTTACCATTTATCATTTCTTTTTATAAAAGCAGTGATAATGGGGGGTTTTTATCATTTCTAAAAAAGCACTGATAAAGACCCCCCTTTATCAGTGCTTTTTTACTAGCACTTATAAGGGGGGGTCTTTATCATCCCTTTTTAGTGCTGATAATGACCCCCTTTATCAGTGCTTTAAAAAAGCGCTAATAAATGTGTAGCACTTCCCTTGCCCCGTTTTGTAGTAGTGGATGTCTAGAGCAATAGCTCATGTTTAATTGACCCTACCACCCATGGTTGTATGTTGGTGAAAAGGAAAAAATCATTTTATGGGGGTTATGGTTATTTTTTCTACTAAGATGGTCTCCCAGTGAACACTACTGCACAATCTTCTATTTCTTGTAGTTGGGGGAAATAGTCAGTTGTGTGGCTTATCTCAGTAAAAATTCCACCAAACCATGAATGATGGGGATGGGATGTATTTTTGAGCCAATGCAATCAACCTCACCATAGTGGTAAATTCTTCCATTATAGAATAAATCAAATGAATTTCAAGATATAAATGACTTACCTGATGTACTCCCTTGACATGTGGTGTACCTAGATCACCAAATTGTTAGGAGTTTTGTTCAATATTTTTGATCAACGCAAGTTCATCTATAGGTGTCTTGTCTACCAATGCCCCTCCAGCTATGGAATCTACAATTCTCTTCTCCATAGGTGTTATTACTTCATAGAAATATTGGATGAGTAGTTTATCACTTATTTGCTGATGTGGGATGCTTTCACAAAACTTCTTGGATCACTCCTTGTACTCATACATTGACTCCCTTTGTTCATTGTTGATCCCCAATGTCTCTATAGGAATGAAAGTGGTCCTTGATACCGAAAAAACATTTTCATGAAAAAACTTTTCAAATCGTTCCACCAAAGAGTTACATATTCAGGTTGTAAATAATACATCTAGTCTTTTGCAACTCCATCAAGTGAAAATGGGAATGCACAGTGTTTGATTTTATCTTGAGATACATTTATAGGTTTTATGGTTGACCAAACAACATTAAACTATTTTTAATGTTTGTTTGGATCCTCACCATATAATCCATGAAATTTTGGAAGCATGTTAATAAACCCAGATTTCAATTTAACGTCTGATTAGAGATTTGGGTATGCATGGAAATTTAGTTAATAATTAATATCAAGTGAAACAAATTATCAAATGGTTCTATAAATTTCATTTTCATTATTTTAATCCATTTGTTTTTTTTATATTTGAATTTTAATTGCTTCCAAATTCTATGTCTTGGGAGTGGAGGAATTCTCCAATTGGTTGAATTTTGAAAAATCCCATACACTGAGAATGTATGATTCAATCCCAAAGGCTACGTTCAATCTTATGGTTATGATCTAAAAGATCCTCAAGAGTAGTTGTGTCATAACTCAAATGAAAATGAAAATATTGAATGTGAACCATAATAAAATAAAATTGACAAGTTCAAGTTTATGGTCCAAAATGAAGAAGAACAAAATAAAAGAAGAATGAAATATTTAGATTGGGTAATGTAGGAAAAAATAAGAGAAGAATAAAATAAAATGTAAAATAAAATAAATACCACTAAATTTTTGAAATAAATATTTTCCTCCCTAGAAAAAATGAAAATTTGAAAGGTGTTATCATGGGAGCTCTCAAATGAAGTGTGATTTTTTGGGTAAATGTTTGTAATAGAGTAGCTGATAATGGTTCTCTATCAAAAGTGGAAGTAAATATAATATCATATTAAAGCTATTTTCAAAATAATATCAATGGAAATAAAATAATTAATTAAAATGATGATGTTTTTTTATAATTAATAAATATAAAAGAAATTTTCTGGAAGAATATTATAATTTTTTTTTGAAATGAGGCTTGACTAAAAATACCCACCAAGAAGATGTTTTTTTAGAAACTAATTTCAATGAAGTTATTGATCTAACACTAAAAATTCACTGAATTATTTAGAATTATCATTTAAATTATCATTTACATAATTATGATACCTTAATTTGTTATATCCCAAACCCTATGGAAATTTACATCACCCCAAAGATGAAGTGAATTTATCCCTAAGTGATCTTCGAAACCTGCAATCGTAACACCTAGCTTTGATCGATGTTATAAAGATAAATTATGGTCAGTAGTAAATTAAAGAACATTTCCACTCTATAAATTATAATTACTTGAGTTTAGTGATTATATTTATACACTACAAATTGATACTATATGTTTTTTATTACTGATTAAGGTTGTGCTCTCACAATTCACACAATTCCTGACCTCGCGTGTTTTGGGTTAATTATTCAATTTCATTCATAGATTCAAATAAATTAAAACCTAAATTAATAGATCATATTATATGAATTTAAAAACATCATTTATTCCCAATAAATTAATGAATAAGTATAGAGATTGATCATTTTCTAAATAAAGTATTATTCCAACGGCGGTGTAGTCATTGCATAAAAGTTATTTAAGTGTAAAGGTTTAGAATGGGTATAACCAAATCATTATTCTACTTATGAATTCACAACCAAATAAAAAGATTAAGAGAAGATGAATATTTAATATTACAAAATAAAATGAAGAGAAAATAATATTTTATTTAAATCCCAACAACATTACAAAAATGAATACGAAAAGAAGAGCATTTTGGAGGAGATACTATATTGGTATCTTATATACTCCAATTATGAATTGAAGTTCTTTATAACAACTTCTCCTATACTACCAATCTCATAATGCACATCCCAAACCCCCAGAATATGAAAAAACACTAATTTATACAGTGGGGGGGCTAGGTTTGAAGAATTTTCAAGTGTGAATGGGGAATCTTGGCCCAATATTTTAAGCCAACATGTACCGCCAATTAAACCTCCAAAACGTGCGAATAATCTATCCATATAGACAGTATATTTTTCGATATCTGAGTACTCAATCTCTTCTAAATTTTTGGGCCGAATTCAAGTACAAATGAATATGTTATGGCCCCAACATATAACCCATATCCAATATGGCAAGTTCATCCCAACTTTTACATCATGGCCCATTTTCACCAACCAAATTCATGATTTAGCTATAGTTTCCTAAATGAAAGTTGTATCCCATTAAATTTAGAAAATACTTATATTTTTTTAAAAACCATAAATATCAAAATATTTCAGTCTAAAATGCTAAAGTAAATTTTAAAGGGTAAAACATTAATTTTCATCAAATTTTCAAATGAATGATCTATTCCCAAATAACTCATAAATGAACACATTTACCAAAATTTGAGGAAATTATATTATTTATTATCAATAAAATATTCAAGAAAACTAGGTTTTATCAACTCCCCCACATTTACACTTTTTCACTCATAGGAAGAACCACATATCATGTATTTATAAAAATTGTGACCAGATATGGATATTCAAATTTCCCAATTCACGGTGCAAATATAGGCAATGTAATAATCTATTAAAGATTCAATATCAATAAATTTTAAATTCATTGTCTAATAAATTTTGTTAAAAACAAAATCCAGTGAGATTCATAACACTAATCATAGAAAAACATGTCATGGGTATTTGATGCCACTAAATCTCACCGTGTGTGTGTTCCAACAATTTAGAGATCAAAAATTCACACATTATTCAGTATATTCAGGCCAAGTTAAAATAATCTTCCTACATAGTTAAATTCACCGAAATTTTTTTACATTTCATTCCAATCGAATTTCAAGACCCACTCACTTAAGAATTCCGGAAAGTCAAATCTCATGCTCTTGACCTAGATATCCTCATTTGTTCTAAATTTTATCACTCCCATCATTTTATTATTATTTTTGGGTTTATTTCATGTTGTACTTAGAAAAAATCTCACACTCAACTATCAACACATGTTTTATCTCTTGACAAAAATAATTTTAATAGTTATAACAAGATCAATGGTTGATAAAGAGTGGTTTTTGACTTCTCTAAGACACAACCCATAATTTTTAGGGTGTAAAACAGTCAGATAATAGGTACACAAACATAAGTCAATTTAGTATATTAATGAAACCGATCAGAAGAGAAATGAACATATATATCAACCAATTATTTTTTACTTAACATAACTATACCTTTAATTGAGTATGAAAATTATCAAAAGTCATGGTTGAGTGAAAATGTGTGTTGAAAAATCAATGACACAATTCAATTTGAATAAATATTACAAATAATGATGTTAATTACTAAGAGGTTTTATAATGACACAATCATTCATATCATCGATGAATTCAATTTTTATGAAAATAAATCCTTGATGATGAAATCTTACTCAATAATATAATTATACCAATTAATTTTAAAAAAAATCATTTTCTATATCATACAGATGATAATGTTACATAATATATTCTTTCATTATTTACTGAGTTGGTTTGTTGGGTTTTTCTATTTTTTTTGTAAATTTTATCCAAAAAATTAATAAAAAATACACAAAACATACACAAATGAAAATCCTATATATCTATCCCAAAATGTTATCCCCACCCCCACACATAAAATATTTAATTTTAATCAATGTGAACTTCTGATATAATATATTCACATGAAATGTATAATTTTAAATCAAACAAAGAATATAAAAGTGAAAGGGTTAAGAATATCTTGATATTCTCAAGTGTTGAGAGGGTCATGTAGTGTTATGAAATCCACTGAATTATTGGGAATCCCATCAATGTATTTCTTCAAAAAAATTCCATTGATTGTAAAGATCCTTCTAGTGTCCTCTTATGCGATCTCCACTGCACCATAAAGAAAAAACATTAGGTATAACATAAGGACCTATCCATTTATAACACAACTTACCAGGAATCAACATTAGTAATGAACTATAGAGGAGTACTTTCTCTACAATATGAAATTCCATTTTCTACATCATTTTTATGAGATGATTTGGGTCATTCATTTTAGTGTCTTGAGTTATTATATGATGATAATTGAATCTCCTCAAGATCAGGAATTTTTAGCTTCCATTGAATTCCATCTTTGGCCAAATCCATGTTGCATTTATTTATAGCTCAATAAGCCTGATGGTCAACCTCCATGGGGAGATGACATGATTTCCAAAAAACAATCTAAAATGAGGACATAGTAATGGGCGTCTTGTATGCTTTCGTATAATCCCATAGCGAATCATCCATGTTCTTTCTGAAATCCTTCCTATTCGGTTGCATGATTTTTCCAAAATGTTATTCTACTCACGATTTGAATCACTATCATGTCCATTTGTTTGGGGGTAGAATGGGTTTGATGTATTTTGTGTCACCCCATATATCCGAAGGATGAAGAGAACTATGATTGTAGAAGTGTGTCCCTTAGTCACTGATGATGGCCTTTGGTACTCCAAACCTATGAAAAATCTGTTTCATGAAAGAATACACTACATCATGATAATCATCAGTCCTGGTGGGATTAACCTCCACTCATTTACTCACATAATTAACATCAACCAAAATGAAAAAAATCTCAAATGAACTGGGAAAAAGGTCCCATAAAATCAATGCACCATACATCAGAAATATCATAGCATGGTATAGGTTTTTGGGGAATCTCATGTCTCCTAGAAATGTTCCCAGTGTGTTTGAAACAAGAACATGACTTACAAAACACACAAGCATCATGGAATAATCTTGGATAATATAATCTAGAGTCTAATACATTTCTAGCAGTCTGTTGGGGTCCAAAATGTCCACCACATGCTTCTGTATGACAGAATTACAGAAAAAAATCACACTCAAGACCAGGACACACCACCTAATATCATGGTCACTACACATACACCATAAGTAGGGATTATCCCATACATAAGATCCAGACTCCATCTTTAACATTTAGACTAGTCGTTTCTTTAAAAATATAGGGATTTCAGAGGAAAAAAGATAGTTTACTAAATCTGCATACAAACAATGTGTACTGGATATGGAATAAAGTATCTCATTAAGAAAGTGTCCTAAAGTGGTACCTCATCAAAGGCGTAATCCTCTAGTGTGTGTGTAAGCCTGCTCATGTGGTCTGCCACCATGTTTTCTGACCCCTCCTTTTCCTTTATCACAACTAGTACTTTCCCGTGATATTGCATGGCATATTCGATTACTGATTTTTCTTCATAATAAGAGATTAATATTTATAAAAGGTTTGAATAAAAAATATACTGAATAAATTGTAATTAGAAAGTATTGTTGTCTGATAATGTAATAGGTGTGCATAGAATATGAATACATCATTCAAATAGTTGACAACGAGATCAAAGATAGAGATGAAACATAATATGTTGTTGAATAAAATAAATACATGAAGATACATATTCGACAACCACTTCATAATACTTTACAACATGAAATTGAATAAAAAATAGATGAAGAAAAATTGAATCTGGTTGTTACATCACTAAATGTCAAGAGTCATGGTATTTGATTGAATACCCTATCCTCTGCCAGCCTTTGGAATATCACATGCTGAATGTAATGCGAAATAAAAAATTAACAGATCAAGTGGGATTTTGAAAATTAATAATCATGTTGTGCATGGAACATTTGAATAAATAAGTTACATTATCCAAGATGAATATATAGCCTGAATAAAATTTCATTATCAATATAAGGCCCTGACCTTAAACCTTACTTAATATTGAATTAAATGAATAATTCACATTGAGGATTTTTTAGGTTTAGAGTTTTAGAGAATTAGGGCATAACTATTACATCTCAAAAGATTACAAAGTAGAAACTTCTACTTAGTTTCCATAGAATAAAAACTCTTAAAAAGAAACATGTATAGTTCCATGTTGTATATATCATGACTTTACTTTGATCCCATCCTTGACCCTATTCCACATTAATTCCTATGAAAAACATTTCAAAAAAACTTGGGGTGAGCATAAAAATCTCAGTAAGGGATACACAAAGATTGAAAAACTATTTTTTTAACAAAACAAAAAGTAAACCATGTATAATTTATCAAAGCAATACTTTTCACCTTTATGAAGCAGTAAAAACTCTTCACTGAATAATAGATCATTACTTACCCTTTTGTAACCAAAATATTACCATAAAACACATATAATGATCACATAACTTATAAAGGTATCTTGGGACATAAACATACATAAATGGAATAACCATACGGTCGACTTCCACATATATCACTTAATGGAATAGCCATACGGCCTACTTCCATACCCAATGCATTGGAGGTTATAATGTGACTACCAGTCCTGGTATTCACGGCACCACCCGTCATATGGTTTATCACGTAACCACCCGTCAAATGTCCATATACCATTATAAAATCATAAGACATAAAACAAATATAATAGAAAGAAAAAATTTCCACACTTTGATCACAATATATCACTTAAATATATTGACATAACATATCCATTATAAAAAAAATTCAATAAAAAAATACATAAAAGAGTATATGGTATTTATTTAATTTTAAAATCATTACGGCTTGTTGAGGGAGCCAAAGACCAAATAATACTTGCGGCGGCGAAAAAGGTCATTGTCACCGCGTACGTTAAAAGAAACATTCTTTTTTTTTGTTTACTAAAATTCTTTTTAGAAAAAGATTCCTTTATTATAAAAGTAAAATTCAAAGGGTTTTATACACCATATAAAAGAATGTTGTGTATAAAATGAAATATGCCTCCATGAAAGGATATTGAGATGAAGTCCCTTACCTCAAGTCCGACTTGACTCGATCGTTCTTGATCATCCTGAATAATAAACCTGGGTAAATTACTACTTTCTTAAAAAAAATCAAGTTATTATTACTTTTATATCACTTACTACCATGTTACAAACATTATGAAATTATTTAAGTTAATAATGTTTGTTTTGTCGATATTGGGTCCTTAAGTCGAAAGTGGACTTCTTACAATTACATGTTGTTCGTGTGGTCAAATATTCATTATATCCAGAATGATATTCATGATTTGGATATCATATATATCATTTATATCCATCATATACATGTATTTATAATATTACATAATCTTTAAGAGGTAAGAAATGAAATGCACCGTTCATGGAGACGGTAAGCTGTACGTACGCATGAACGCTACTATCATTTCTATCTCGTACATTAATAGAAAGAAATAATAATGATATAAAGGTATATTTTAATTCCTGTATAAAATCATATATAATAACTTTAAATCAATTCTTTATATGTCCCACATATGGCATTAACGAATCAAATCACTTTGAGGTGGCGGTAGTCCGCACTTCCTAAAATGAAGATATCGTGTATACCCAAAATGGAAGCCATAAAGGTATGCCATAAATGAAACATAAAGAAGCTTAATGAAAAAATAAACATATTATATATCATATATAAATATAGTGACCTATTAATGGCCACCTTTGAAGGAGTTATAATAATATTGAACAATCATCATTTTGTGAGGCAAAAATTCGCCATCCACAGAAACAGTATGTTCTTTAACCATTAGATGTAGGTGTGTGTAAGTGTAGATCAAAAGATTCTTATAACAGCATCCTAGTATATTTATGATACTGGATTTGTTACAAATAAAATTCATAAAAAGATTTTAGGGGGTTGGAGAAGTAAAATAAAACATAAGAACACAAGTGAAGACACTACCTTAAAATCGGGTAAATCTTTTTGATTTGAGCTCAAAGGATTATTAGGGAAGACTTCTGCCCAAAGTGAGGCTTCTAGGAGTAAGATAGGGATTTGGAGAGACAAAAAGAGCTGAGCTTGGCCGAACCAATGTCTTGAGAGGTGTGGGTATGGAGGTAGAGGTGGGGGCCTTTTATAAGAGGAGAGGAGGGGCACTCTTGGAAAGTTATAAAATGTTACATTATTATAAAAATGAGTTTCAGTTTTAAAAGGTCCCACATTGATATAATTCGGGGATAAGGTGATAAGGGTTAGAAATATACCCATATAAAAGGTTTTTGACAAGTTTAGGTCTTAGATTTTACATTATATTTTCATTTTATTTAAATCGTTAAATAATGAGGTAATCACTACATCATTATTGCGTCATAAATAATTTAATATATTTAATGTCTAAAAATTATAAAAAAAATATCATGACGTATGAAATATCATTATCTTTTTAATGAATATTTATAGTCAAAAATATTACTTGTATAACCCCATTTAAATATTGGTTTAGTAAAAAACTCTTGTTTGTGACATTTTTATTTTAACTTTAAATAAAAAGGTATTAATGTCATTTTCGTTACAAAGTGGCTCTATGGTGTCCCCATTTTGACCCATTTATTTTCTTGGTCAGCCATGACACATTAAATAAGGGTTGGATATGTGTCAAGTACATTTCATATTATTAAAACATTACTTTTACTTTAAACTACACTAATTACCTCTAATCGTGATTAAAAACATAAAAGTTACTATTCACCATAAAATGATTTTAATCCCAATGAACCACATTTTACTTCTTAATGACAACCATGTATTTTGGATTTTGGAAATTCAAAACACAGAGGTGGTAACATTTCATTTAAACGAAAAATCTGTTTTTTAAGTACCACTTAGTGGTTTCACTATTCATCAAAAATTGTAGTTTTTCAGAAAAATACCAAAACATCACCCTAATCTTTATTTGATATTCTGAATTCAAAAATGATGAATATTTAAAAACATTAAAAATATATAATTTTCATTAATTAATTTAATAATTAATTCTCGTTGTCAAAACAAATAGCGTGTTTTTATGAAACAGTATGTATCAAAAGATTGGCACTAGTTTAAATCCAATTTCAAAGTGAAATTAATTCCAACGACAAAAATTGGATTAAATGGTAAAAATATATTCTAATATCACTTTTAAACCTGTTCAAAATATAATCTAATCATATAAATAAATTATATTAAAAAGATGTTTTGAATTAAAATACAGCATTTTTCACTATTCATTAAAAAAATGAACTTTATCGGAAAAATACCAAAAATTTACACAGAGTAAATTTTTATGTCCCTATTCAAAATAATAGTTTTATTTGGTCTAATATAAAGTATAAGAGTGAAAAAAACTATATTTAAAGAAGGTTCGCCATGAAAAGGCGATAAGTCGACCTTTTGTGAAAATTAGAGTATATATGCCTAAAATTGAATTCTTTTCGTATTTTAAGCCTTTATCCTTTATTGGATAATTGTAAAAACATTGAACAAACACATATAATCATATTTTAGTTATTTATATTCATTCCCGCCAATACAACCACTACGTGTTACATATCATTTAAAATATTATTTTTTATTACTAGTGTGCAACGTAAGATTTCAATGAAACTCATTATTGCGTATCGGGTACTATATCGAACATAGCAACCCCATTAAAGTAAAATTAATATTTAATTAAAAAATATTAATAAATACGGAAATGTATTATTCTTTTTTTTACATGGGATGTTACATCCTTCCCCCCTTCTAGTAATTGTGTCCTCGTAATTTTCTTCACTTATCAAAATAAGTGGGGGTATTTATCCCTCATAGCATTTTAAGATTCCCACGTTGCCTCTTCAACCATATGGTTTCTCCACAAAACCTTTACCCGGTGAATTACCTTATTTCGCAACACCTTCTCTCTTCGGTCAAGAATCTAGACTAGTTGTTCTTCATAAGAGATATTCTCTTCCAAATGAACTACCTCTGGGCTCAAAACATGAGATGAATATGGTATATACATTCTCAACATCGAAACATGAAAAACATTGTGTACCTGAGATATACTAGGAGGTAATGCCACTCTATATGAAACAGATCCAACTCTCTCCAGAATTTCATATGGTCCAATGAACCTTGGACTCAGCTTTCCTTTATTACCAAATCGCATCACACTTTTCATAGAGAAACCTTGAGGGAAAAATGATAACCTACCTCGAAAGATAGATCCTTCCTCTGGTTATCAGCATAACGTTTTTGTCTACTCTGAGCTGTTCTCATGTGTTTTTGAATCAAATGAACTTTTTCTACAATCTCTTTTACCAATTCTGGTCCCATCAGCTTCCTTTCACCTACTTCATCCCCAAAAGTTGGAGTTCGACACTGCTTCCCATATAATGCCTCAAACGGTGCCATCAGTATACTAGAATGAAAATTGTTATTATATGAAAACTCAACCAAAGAAAGATGTTGGTCCCAACGTCCATGATAATCCATAGAACAAACTCGTAGTATATCCTCCAAGGTCTGAATTGTTCATTCTGACTGCCCATCTGATTGCGGATGAAAAGCTGTTCTGAAATTTAATTCAGTACCCAATGAATTCTGAAGGCCTTTCCAAACGTTAGACGTAAACTTGGGATCACGATCAGACACAATGTAGAGGGGAAATCCATGTAACCTGACTATCTCTTTAAGATAAAATCGAGAAAGTTGATCTAGAGAGAAATTATCTCGAATAGAATGGAAATGATCATATTTATTCAATCGATAAACAATAACCCAGATTTCATTATTACCTCGAGATGCCCTTGGTAATCCCACAACAAAGTCCACGGATATATTCTCCCATTTCCACTCTGGCACTGGTAATAGCTGAAGCATACCATTTAGTAACTTCCGCTGTGCTTTAACCTTCTGACAAGTCAAACACATCATTGTAAAATCAACAATATCTCTTTTCATTCCATCCCACTAGTAATACTCTTGCAGATCTTTGTACATCTTAGTACTTCTAGGATGAACTGAAAACGGAGAACTATGAGCTTCAAATATCAACTCTCTCTTTAACTATGAATCACATGGCACACACAATCTCTTCCCAAATCTCAAAACACAATCATTATCAATGTTGAATTCAGGCAACTTACCATTCGGAACCAGCTCTTCCTTTTTCCACAACTCACTGTATTGCTTCTGTGCTTGCTTTATTCTGCCTGATAGAGAAGATTTCACTGATACCTAAAACAAAATAGAAGGACATCCTACACAAACAACTTCCATGCCAAAGCTCATCAAATCCTTAACCAAAGGATCGCGTTCCAAACGCCACATTGTTAATGAAACATTACTTTTTCAACTCAAAGCATCAGCCACTTTATTTGATTTTCGCGGATGGTAATGAATTGTACAATCATAATGCTTGGTTATTTCAATCCATCTCCTCTGCCTCATGTTCAATTCTTTCTAAGTGAATATATACATTAAACTTTTGTGATCAGTATATATTTCACACTTTACTCTATTCAAATGAATCCTCCAATTTTTTAGAGCAAAAACAACAGCAACTAATTCTAAATCATGTGTAGGGTAATTTAACTCATGAGTTTTCAACTGACGTGAAGCATCAGCAATTAACTGATCATTCTGCATAAAAAAACAACCATGTCCTTTCAATGAAGAATCACTGTAGATAACAAACTCACCATTCCTGGATGGAAGTACCAAAACTAGAGCATTCACCAATATTATTTTCAACTCCTGAAAACAATCATCACATTCTTTTTTCCAGATAAACTTAACACCCTTCTGAGTTAGCTTAGTTATTGGACTAGATAACCATGAACAATTTTCAACAAACCTTTGGTATTAACCTGCCGAACCACGAAAACTCTGGATCTTGGTTACATTTGTGGGTCTTGGCCATTCTTCAACAACTTTTTATTTAGCAGGATCATCATTTATGCCATTTTTTGAAACAATGTGACCACGGAAAGAAATTTGTTGTAACCAAAACTCAGACTTGATGAATTTTCCATACAATTTCTTTTCTTTTAAGGATTGCAAGATAACCCTTAAATGACTTTCATGTTCCTATTTACTTTTGTAATAAACTAAAATATCATCAATAAACACAACCAAAAACTTATTACCTGATTCAACTGAGCCATCACTACAACAAATTCTACAATTCTAATTCTGACCATCTCAGGTTTCTAATTTAGAAGGTCATTTCCCTCTGTATGCCTTCCTAACATAGCTGACATGTTTCCTATGTGGAAAACCATTCTTAACATAGAAATATCTTAGGCGAAGTAACATGGTAATCATTAAATGCTATATCATTTCAATCATACCATAGATTAATTTATAATTTAACAATTTTCTAACTCCTAAAGTTGTCTCAACAAACCTCTGATACCAACTACAAGGCCTCGACCTTAAACCTTACATAATATTGAATTAAATGAATAATTCACATTGAGGATATTTTCTGGTTTATATTTTTAGAGAATTATAACATAACTATTACATCTCAAAAGATTACAAAGTAGACACTTCTACTAAGTTTCCATAGAATAAAAAATCTTAAAAAGAAACATGTCTATTTCTATGTTTTATATAGCATGACTTTCCCTTGATCCCATCCTAGACCCTATTCCACATTATGTCCTGTGAAAAAAATTTCAAAAAAACTTGGGGTGAGCATAAAAAGCTCAGTAAGGGATACACGAAGAATGAAAACTGTTAGTTTATCAAAAAAAAGTAAACAATGTATAATTTATCAAAGTAATACGTTTCACCTTTATGAAGTAGTAAAAACTATTCACTGAATAAAAGATCACTACTTACACTTTTGTAACCAAAATATTACAATAAAACCCATATAAAGGTCACATAATATATAAAAGTAACTTGGGACATAAACATACTTAAATGGAATAACCATACGGTCGACTTCCACACATATCACTTAATGGAATAGCCATATGGCCGACTTCCATACCCAATGAATTGGAGGTTATAACGTAACCACCCATCCTGGTATTCACGGCACCACCCGTCATATGGTTTATCACGTAACCACCCGTCAAATTTCCAAGTACCATTATAAAATCATAAGACATAAAACAAATATAATGGAAAGAAAACATTTCCACACATTGATCACAATATATCACTTAAATATAATAACATAACATATCCATTATAAAAACCATTTTGAATACCAAAATACATAAAAGAGTATATGGTATTTATTTCATTTTTAAAAACATTACGGCTTGTTGAGGAAGCCAAGGACCAAATAATACATGGGGCGGTGGAAAAGGTCATTGTCACCGCATACGTTAAAAGAAACATTCTTTTTTGTCATTTAGTAAAACACATCATAGAAAAAGATTCCTTTTATATAAAAGTAAAATTAAAAGGGCATTATACATCGTATAAAATTATGTTGTGTATAAAACAAAATATGACTCAATGAAAGGAGATTGAGACGAAGTCCCTTACCTCGTGCCCGACTTGACTCGATCGTTCTTTAACGTCCTGAATAATAAACATGAGTTAATTTCTACTTTCATAAGAACCTTTTTTCAAGTTAATTATTACTTTTATATCACTTATTACCATGTTATAAACATTATGAAATTATTTATTTTAATAATGTTTGTTTTCTCGACATTTGGTCCTTAAGTCGAAAGTGCACTTCTTACAATTACATGTTGTTCGTGTGGTCAAATATTCATTATATCCAGAATGATATTCATGATTTTGATATTATATATATCATATATTTCCACCATATACATGTATTTATAATATTACAAAATCATTAATAGGTATGAAATGAAATGCACCGTTCATGGAGACGGTAAGTTGTACGTACGCATGAATGCTACTTTCATTTCTATGTCATACATTAATGGAAAGAAATAATAATGATATAAAAGTATATTATAATTCCCGTATAACATCATATTTAATAACATTAAATACTTCTTTTATATGTCCCATATATGGCATTGACGAATCAAATCACTTTGAGGGGGCGATAGTCCGCATTTCTTAAAATGAAGATATCGCGTATACCCATAATGGATGCCATAAATGTATTCCATAAATGAAAAATACAGAAGCTTAAGGAAAAAATAAAAATATTATATATCATATATAACTATATTTACATCTTAATGTTCACCATTGAAGGTGTTAGAATAATAATGAACAATCATCGTTTCATGAGGCAGAAATTCGCCATCCACAGAAACAGTATGTTCCTTAACCATTAGATGTAGGATTTTGTAAGTGTAGCTAGAATGGTTCTTATAAATAAAAATCCTATTATATTGAAGATATGGGATTTGTTACAAAATAAATTAATAAATAGAGTTTTGGGGTTGGAGATGCAAAATAAAACAAAAGAACACAAGTGAATACATTACCTTAAAATCAGGTAACTCTTTTTGATTTGAGCTCAAAGGCTTCCTTGGGAAGACTTATGCTCAATGTGAGGATTCTAGGAGTAAGAGAAAGATGTGGAGAGACAAAAAGAGCAGAGCTTGGCCAATCCAAAGTCTTGAGAAGTGTGGGTATGGAGGTAGAAGTGGGGGCCTTTTATAAGAGGAGAGGAGGGGCACTCATGGAATGTTATAAAAGGTTACTTTTTTATAAAAATGAGTTTCAGATTTAAAAGGTCCCAAATTTGTATAATTCAAGGCTAAAATGATAAGGTTTTTACATATAACCATCCAATAGGTTTTTGACAAGTGTATTTCTTAGTTTTTACATTATCTTTTCATTTTATTTAAATCGTTAAATAATGAGGTAATCGCTGCACCATCATGCTGTCATAAATAATTTAATTTATTTAATGTCTAAAAATTATAAAAAAATATCATAATGTTGGAAATATTTTTAGCTTTCTAATGAATATTTATAATCAAAAATATGACTTGTATAACCCCATGTAAAAATTGTTTTATCAGAACAACTCATGTTTGTGTTATTTTTATTTTAACATTAAATAAAAAGGTATTAATGTCATTTTCCTTCCAAAGTGGCTCTATGGGTTCCCCAGGTTGACCCATGGATTGTTTTTGTCGGCCATGACACATCCAATAAGGGTAGGACATGTGTCATGTTTATTTCATATTATTAAAACATTACTTTTACCTCAAACTACACTAATTACCTCTAATCGCGATTAAAAACGTAAAAGTTACTATTCACCAAAAAATTATTTTAGTCTCATTGAACAAAATTTTACTTCATAATGACAACCATTTATGTTGGATTTTGGAAATTCAGAACACAGAGGTGGTAGATTTTCATTTAAACGAAAAATCTGTTTTTTAAGTACCACTTAGTGGTTTCACTATTCATCAAAAATTGATGTTTTCCGAAAAATATCAAAACATCACCCTAAGTTATATTTGAAATTCCGAATTCAATAATGATATCTATTTCACAAAATTCAAATCATATAAGTTTCATTAATTAATTTTATAATTAATTCCCACTGTCAAAATAAATAGCGTGTTTTTATGAAACAATATGTATCAAAAGATTGGCACTAGTTTAAGTCCAATTTCAAAGTGAAATTAATTCCAATGACAACAATCGAATTAAATGGTAAAAATATATTCTAATTTCACTTTAAAACCAATTCAAATGATAATATAATCATATAAAATAAATTATATTAAAAAGAGTTTTTGAATTAAAATACAACATTTTTCACTATTCATTAAAAAAATGAACTTTATCGGAAAAATACCAAAAATTTACATAGAGTAAATTTTGATGTCCCAATTCTATTGAATAGTTTAAATTGGTCCAAGATAAATTATAAGAGTGAACAAAACTATATTTAATGAAGGATCTCCATGAAAAGGTGATAAGTCGCCCTTTAGTGAAAATTATAGTATATGTGCCTAAAATTGAATTCTTTTCGTATTTTAAGCCTTTATACATTATTGGATAAATGTAAAAAAAATTAACAAACATATATAATCTTATTTTAGTTATTTCTATTCATTCCCTCCAATAAAACGACTACGTTTTAACTATCATATAAAATAATATTGTTTTATTACTAGTGTGCAACATAAGATTTCAATGAAACTCATTGTTGCATATCGGGTACGCTATCGAACATAACAACCCCTTTAAAGTGAAATTAATATTTAATTTGTAAATATTAATAAATATGAAAATGTGTTGTACATTATTTAACTGGGATTTTACAATCAACATATCTACCATATTTATGTCAACAAAAATTAAATACCTAGAGGAATCACATGCAGATATGTCCACATATTCCTTCATATCTTCATGTTTGGTATGAAAATGCATAAATTTCAACAAAATGATGAGAAATTAAGTATCATTACTTGTAATTTCATTGACGAAAGGCCTCTTTTACTTCTTCTAAATCTTGGAACACATTAAGAAATATAGTACCTACAACAAAAAAATTTATTTGGTTTTTAATCCAAGCAATAAGGAAATATAATGGAGATCTTCAAGGTAACTTCTATAACATTTCCCTCAGACTCTCACTGTTTTCTTGAAGCAAAACATGAAATCACATCACCATCACATTCAACACTAAAAATGATGTGGGAAATTTATTACACATTATTTTTATATGTTTTTAATACATAAAAAACAGTGCACATAGTAGTCAAAAGTGAAGTAAAATTACTTGAATTCATATGTTGGATGAATGGGAGATTAACTCTTCGATTTTACGACATTAAACCTACATTCATTTTCCATTCTTGTTGGTGTATTCACATGTACTGATAAAACAATTATAAAATAGTCAAATTAAATTTTAAATATTTAATCATGAATAGAAGGTACAAAAATGTCACTAAAAGAGTAACCCACATCATGAATATCGTTCGGAAACCTGAAAAACATCAAATACAACAACATTTCCAGCATGAAAAACCAATATAATAAATCTGTATAATGTAGTCCATCAAAAAAAATATTATATTTCACCTCTATCATATGTAAATAAATTTATAATTTTTGATTTTGGAGACTTCATATCAATATCAACTCAAATTAGGAAAATAATATTGTGTACAGTGAAAGAAAAAATGAAAGAGAAATTACTTGATTTGTTCTAATAATAAATATTAGATATGTGATGAGGATTAATTGTAATGCATAATGACAATAAAATATTCTTTAAATAGTGGAGAATTTGTGATGTTTAGATATGGAGAAATGTTTTAGCATGTAGATATTGTACTGTCATCCAATCACCAAATTTTCTTACAATAACCTGGGAGCCTCAAAATCTCCCACCATCACCTGTTTTCATATACACAAACAATTTAAATGTTTAATTTATAGTAATGATATAAAATAATATGTTGATGTTATATAGTCAGTCAACTAAAAAGTGTTTTAGCAGTAACTCATGAGCTTGAATGTTATGAATTGAAAATAACTATCCACTTATAAGAATAACTAATCACTATCAATTAAGTTTGTTTCACCCATTCCCAACTCATCTAAAAGAATGAATTTTTATGAATACCATAATAAGAAAACTCGTACAATTTAATAAACATAAACAGCTAAATACATTAGGATTTTGTCATTTTGTTAGAGATGTCAATAAAGAGGATCAACATAATAGGAAAAACTAAAGATCTCTATATGATAGAGATTAAAGATCTCTAGGTGACAGAGTATTCATAAACATTATTGTATTCATCAATATGAAAATAAATTAAAATAAAGAAGATAAAATAATGATTGATGTACATTTTCAAGAATGAAAATCATTGAGGAGACACCTATAAAAAAACCAAACACAACCCATATAGATGGTGTAATAGTATCCTTTGATTTTACCAAAAAATTAATCCCAAAATAAAGAAATCATTAAAACATATAAAGATTTTTTTTGATACAATAACAAACCTAGAAAGGAAATAATTTCTGTTCAGAATCTTACATCTATGTATTCTTTTCATGGTTCCATAGGATAATGTCATATAATATTGTATAGTATGTTCCTTAAAAGGATCCTAGTCAGGAATAGTAAGTAAGAATAAATAGATTCTTGAAGATATAACATTAATGAATTAGATAATAAATGAATTATAGAAATGATATCAGGAAACCTCAAGAAGCATATGTAATATCTAAATCAGTTAATCAACTCCAGATCTTCATAAAAATTTCAAATAACTACTTATCCTATCAAGAAGAATGTTATCTTGAATATTATTTAAATAATCTGGAAGGCAACCTTGGCCACTTTTTTTCATCAGCTCAATCTTATCCGAGAACCTTCAAATGTTAGTGTCATTGTCATCTGAAGAGAATATAATAGTAAAGGATCCAAAGAAGATGTTTGTGACATTTAAGGAATTATTTACTTATAAAACATTGAAAAATCACTAACTAGTTCCTTCATGATAACTATAAAAAGAAAATTTAGGGCATAATATGTTGTTGAATTGCATGCATGGAATAAGATAATGGAATAAAGATTAATAGTATCATTAATAGTATATGTTTTTAAAATATCTAATCTTGTCATTAATAAAAAAGCACACACACAATATTGTTAAATTATGAAAAATGAAACTATAGGAAATGAAGAGAAAACTGGACCAGTATCATTACATTTGTACCCACTTCACCAGAAGACTGCAATTCAAGTGTGATGATAATTGAAGAACACACCTGTGGATGACCCAAACAAAATTTTCTTCATTTTTTGTAACACCATAAACAGTATAACCATGTATGGAATAACCAAAAGGCAAGCATGGAAATTGGCATTCCATATACCCTAAAAAATCTATTTTCTGCATATAATCATTCGGAAATTTACTATTCATGTTATGTGAAATCAATTTAAATCTTGCCTCATGAAAAATTTATCAACATAATAAGAAAAACTATAGGATGTATCTCTAAAAATTTATATTTTTACATGTTTTCATAAAAGAACAAACTGAGAAAAAATAAATATATATTTCTCAATTAGTAATCTCTAATGAAAAATAAAGCACATAAATTATGGGATAACTATATCCCTTATTCCCAAAGAAATCATTTCATGCTTGGAACATCCCTATGTTAATTGAGTAGTTGTATCAAGAAGATATAATGTCAATAAGTCCATGGGGAAGAATATATCCATTTATATACATTTCAATCACATCTTAGCACCTGTATATATTTACATCCATGTATATTATTTTTAATGCCACTAATGTTGTAAGATGAAGAATCATATGCTAAACTGAAGATTCCACCCCTTTATTAAAAAAAATCAACCAAAAATGAAATCACATCATGTTATGAAAATGTGAGCAAGAGGAATGAGACATTACTACTAAAAAAGGAAATTACCAAGCATGAAATGAAAAATGAATCACCTATCACTCATATAGTGCGTTCTGTAACGTTTTTTCCACTATTAGTGTCAAATTTATGTCATTGAACAATTTAAAAATAACAATGTTTACAATGGATAAAATTACTATAAATATAAATTTAAAATTTAAAAATGATCTAATTGAAAACATTTAATACATTTTCATCACACAAACCATCAGTAAGGAACATTTTATTTCTCACAAACCTTATGTTTGGAACATTTGATCCCCTTCCCAGTACATGTAAAAGCATGAAAGAAATAATAAACTGATTTTAGTGACCATATTTTATGTACATATTATGAACATGAATGTTTCAATTGAATATGAATATTTTACCATTTTTCCATTAGAAAATAATAGATCATAGATTCATAAGATATTTATATTGTTTGTGATAAAAACATTTATAGTGATTTGAATGTCATACCTTATTGCCATACCAAGTCTGTATCTCTCTTGCATGCAATTATATATTCCTCCAAATATTGAATTTAATCATGCCTTCATTAAAACAAATCCAGCATTATTATTATAACCTATAGATATGTCTATTCATATACTGATTTTCCGACAATAGAGCATAGAATACATTCCATAGGACTTCTCTCTGCATTTTTTCTTTCATTCCAATCACCATCTATGGAAATTCATTCATCCGTGAAGAATAAAAACTGAATCCGTTCACCAAAAAATATAAAAACATGTAAGAGTATAAAAAAATAAATGCAGAATATTCAAACAACCAAAATAGAATATGATCAAAACTAATTAAGTCATATATGAATTATACAATCAATGCAAGGGTATATGCATTTACCGAAAAACAATATAATAAAAATATAATTATATTAGGAGAATATATAGAATCTAGTTACGTGGAGTATAAAAAGAGAATAGTTGCAGTTACTACTTTTTGATGCAAATCAAAACTGTAAAAAAATAAGGTCAGAAATAGGATATTAAAAAATCACATACTATTGACTAAAATATTAATTTTTTTAAACTGGATTTCAATGTAATTGAACCCAAAAATTCCTAATATGTAGGATATGACTAATCTGATAAATTCATTAAATCGTTTTATCATTTTTATGTGACTATACATTAACTATATCAAAAAATGCATGTGTCATTAAATGGAAACATTAATCTATTTTCCCAAAGTAGTGACACACATTACATTATCTTTTTAACCTAAGAAGCGACTTATAATCCAGGTTATGTCAACTAATTAATATGACAGTCAAAACATAACATATTTACAATGAAAAAACTATCAGAGAAAACAATATTCTAAAAGTGAATAGAAAGACATATATAGTGGAATAAATTTTTAGTGAATGTAACATTTTAATAGTGAACACCCCTATAGAAATGTATGGAATCTATGTTACAAAAGAATTGACATCATAATCAATATTAAATAGAATCAACTAACTGGAAACACATCTACAATGGAATCTGCCATGATGCACTCATTCCAACCACAGAATATGAAAATTCCTTCATCCGTGTAGAATCAAAATAGAATCCAATCAACAGAATATATAGAAATATGCTATATAGGGTATAAAAAAATCAATGTAGAATATAAAAATAATCATAATAGAACCCAATTAAAACTCATTTGGTCAAAACTGTACTATAGAATCAATGGAGGGTTATATGACTTTAACGACATACAATAATTTAATTAAAATAGAATCAGATTAGTAGAATATATTAAAACCTATTACCAATCGAGGGTGTTATACAATGAGTTTTGTTTTAGTTTGGAGGTGGAATTAGAGGGTTTGGGTGACATGGTAACATGGGAAGGTGACACGTAAGGAGAAAAAAATGTAAACATTATTGAATATATATATATATCTGGAAGTTATTACAGAATAACAGTATTGTATTCTAGTATCACAATTCCACAAAATATCATCTAAATTATTTCAAATTAATCAATTTTATTTTTTGTGTCATTTCGAAAATAACTAAATCTATATAATTCACAAATATAAATGGTTTTTATTCTATTTATAAATGGTGTTTATTAAATTCACCAATACCTAACGCAATAATGTATTATGCAGCAATCACAAAGGTTGCATGATTTAATAGTAAAATGTGTTGCTATATCAAAATCGAGATACAGTATTCGAAATATATCAATATACTACTATAAATTAAAACATATATTTTTAGACAACTAATCAAACTATGTATCATGAAAAACTGCTCAATAACATCCCTGATAATGTGCACCATCAACCATTTCATTAAATTTTTTTAATAATGAAACATAGGGTCCCTAAAAGGGATTTCATAACATCTTGGAAAAAATGCATCAATTGGAAAATGTTTAAATTTAAATTTAAGCTTGGCATACATAAATTGAAACTCATTTATAAGTGGTGGAATACTAGTTGGGTAAACTCGAATGTATATAACAGTGTGTAAAAAAAATAATTTATATTGATTTTAATACAACAAAATCATTTATAATTTTAATGAAAGTAAATTACTTAGATGAAAAATAATGTGAAACATACAGACCACAAAACTTGATGATTATTTAAGGATAGAAATCAAGTGTTCAATGAATTGAACACCTTAGATTATCCCCTACACAACCCTTCAATCTCTATTTGAGCTCTCTTGAAATTCTATTTCATCACCATATATCACAAAAACTGATGAGAACCAATGAATTAAGATAATATAACAATGGATGGTAGTATTAATTTAATTGAAAATATCGATGGAAGAAAAAATAGTATTGATAATACAACATATACTATAATTTTTAATGGTGAAATAAGGTTACATATTTCATGTAATGTAACAACTCTATAAAAATCAATAATAATAAGTACAAACAAATTCATGAAAGAAAAATAAATATATTGTCCAATTGACAATGTAAGATTGGAATACCTAAACAACAACTCATCTTGTAGCCGTGGAAGAGAGTGTAAACCCTGATAAAATGAATAGGAGAATAAATATCATCTTACCAAATTAAATTATTGTTGAAATTACAGAAATGGAAGATCATATATATTGAAATAAAATATGAAACTATAAAGTAAAAATTTGAACATAAAACTAGAATGAAGACAGGTTGAGGCTAGCTAAATTATATAAGAGAAGCATGAAAAAGGATAGTTGTGGTCACTATTGAAAGGTAAATTGAGAGTAAACTAATTTGAGCAAGAAAATAATGAAACATGATTAGTGTCTAATAAAAGATTATGTAATGATTTTGTTTCTTCTGCAACCAATGTTGTGAATCACTAAGGCTTCCTTTTATGATGAAGAAGGTGGTGTTGACGAATGAATAATATGGAGACCGTCATTTGTGTGTTGATGATGATTTCCAAACTAAAACCTCACAAGAAGATGAAATCAGATGGAAATATCAACAATAGTGAAATGGGAAGCCGGTCAGAGCTGTTAGATGATGCATACTCCTTGCCCTTCGATTGAGAGAAATTAACACCCAATATTTTCAATGAACCTAGAGTGTATGACAAAAATAGATTCTTTGAAGATAGAAATCCACTGTGATTCCAACAACATAATATTTGATGATTTAAATCCACTTCGATTCATGGTCACCACTGTAGAATCGGAGGAGGTAGAGGAGACGTATGTGTCAGACATGGAATTAGCGGAGGCGGAGTAGGAAAAGTTGATGGAGGAGAAGTTGCAATAATCAAGGGTAATTTAGGAGGTAAAGGGGGCTGATGTCGATAGCGTGAACCCTGGATATATAGAGAGTAACATTAGAGAAAGGATATATGTAAGAGAAGAAGTTGTCGAAGTTGAAGGAACAATTAGAGGTTGGGAGATGAATTGATTTTCAGCATCTACCCTAGGATAAAAAGAGTGTAATCATGTGTGGGGAATGATTGATGCAGAGGGAATGATATAGTGATGATAGGGTATATTTCAGAGTACTGGGAAATCAAAGTGGAGGTGAAACAGTAGTGGGATTCATAGGAACAGTGGAAAAAAACATGAGAGAGGGAAATAGTGATGGGGAGGCCGAGTTGGAGTGGGAGGGAATGAATGGTAGAGAAATGGAGCAGGGGTGTTGAAGCATGGAGGGTTAGCACATATGAAATATAGGAATTTGAGGTATATAATAGTGACATGTGGTAGATGGAAATCTCAGATTAGTATATATAGTAGATATCATATTTCTAAAGAAGGGGCATCAATCAGATCAGCCTGGGCTTTGCATCCGACTTCTTCAAGAGGTACATAAGAGGTGAATGGTCTGAAAAACAACTAAATCAGATCCTAATAAATATGAATGGAATTAATATAAATCAAATATGACAGAAAAAACACATTTTCAATGGTTGTGCTGTTTTATTAGGCTGAATCCAATTTCTTCGATGCATAGGCAATCAGATATGAGCCTCTCCCCAACCTCTGAGATAATGCTGCATTGACTGAAAATTTGTAGGATTCACACATAAGCATAAAAGGAATCTCTCACCGTGGAGGTTGTATTATAGGTTGTTTGGTCAGCAACTATTTTAGCTTATCAATGGAATTATTTCAAGAAACATCAAACACAAAATCAGAATCTTTTTGTACTTATTGTGTCATATGAAGAGAAATCATACTAAAATCATTGATGAAGCGACGATAAAATACTAAATTCCTTAGAAAAGATCTAACATCACACAAACATAAATGACATTGTAGGCTTGAAATAATATCATCTCCAGATCTATCAACCTCTATCCCATGTTTTTGACACAACATGCCCTAAGTCAATTCCATGCTCTACCATGACATGATACTTTTCGATGTTCATGACCAGATTTTAGAGTATAAAATGATTCAACACCTTTCCCAAACTCATTATACATTCATCAACTGAGGATCCATATACTGTAAAATAATCCATATATACCTCTATTCAGGTCTAAATAAAATCATATAAAATACTCACCATGCATATCTGAAAGGTACCTGGGGCATGTAAAAGTCCAAATGCAATTCTACGGTAGGAAAATGTGCCCAATGGTCAAGTAAATTTTGTCTTCTCCAGATCCTCTAGAGTAATAGGATGCTGAAAATATCCTGAAAATATATCCATGATACAATGGTGTGTTCTCCCAGCTAGTCACTCAAGCATCTGACCAATAAATAGGAGGGATAAATGGTTCTTGCGAGTGAACAGATTTAGTTTCCTATAATCAATACACACACACCAACTGTTTTCACCCTCATAGAAATTAATTAATTATTCTCATTTCTAAAAATAGTAACACCAAATTTATTAGGAACAATCATAATAGGACATACCAACTGGGAATCTGAAATGGGGTAGATTATACATGCCTCGAGCAATTTTCAACCTCTTTTTTAACAAAGTCTAGAAGGGTTAGACCGAGTCTCATTTGTGGCTGACGAAACAGTTTATCCCCATCCACCAAATGAATTATATGCATGAAAATGAAGGGTCTAACACCTAATATGTCTTCCATGGTCTTCCCTATTTCCATGATGTTCTCCCTTAAAAGATTCAAAAGATTTTTGTCCTGATTAAAATTAAGATTATTAGAAATTATAACAGGTAATCTCTTACCTCTTAATAAGTATGAGTATCTGATATTAGGTGGTAGTGGATTGAGTTCCAATGAATGGGGGTGATGTATGGATGTATAAATTTAAGGAACTAAAATATGGTCCAAATTATAATCTATATCAGAATATACAACATTCAAATCATAGAATAAAACATCAAACCCATTATCATACTCAATAGACATTTCATAATTAGAGTTCTCATGATCAAAATCAGAATATGAATCCCTTTCAAAATCAAATCTATGATATTATTGTTCATTATAAAGTGGCATGTAAGTGCTCTTAGACATAAAAATAGAATCAATACTCATAAACTTTCAACGAATAGGATTATCAAAATCAATGTGTTTTTAAATGGTGGTTCCAAATGGGAGATAAGAAAAGAAAAATGGAATTCTGAGGGGTAATTCATAGAGTCAATAAAATTAAATAACACTACTTCATCTCTAAACTCCATTTAATGTGTAACCTCATGAACATTTATGACCGTTTTAGCAATTTTGAGAATGTTTATAGCTATGATAATGGGAGCACAAGAACTTTCCTGATTAAACTCCATGTTATGAATGTAGAAATTTTCTGGAATGATCATGTATCCTACCCTGAAAAGAACAAAATCATGTACTCCTTCTAGATATGATGTAGCTCTATTAGCTTACATCACCACTAGTATCATCTATTTCAATTCACCATCCTTCAATGAATAAAATACAGATTGAGGTATAACATTTATAGAAGATCCTCAACCTCATAGAGCATCACAAAAAGTACAACTCTTCTATAGTGTAGTGGATGGTGAATGCATCAGGATCCTTTCCTTTCATGGAGTTTCTAGTTTTGGTGTAATGAGTGGTTACACATTACTTCCATGATTGATCCTCTCATTTTTATTTGAGTGCTCTTCGATTGGAATAATTTTCTTTATAATAATTTCATATATCTTAGGTTTTTCCTAATATCATAAAGTATATAGATGTTGATATCCACATCCTTGAATGTGTCCAAAACCACATTTTTCATTTCCTTGTCAGCCAAATTATGGGGTTTTACTGCTCTTCTGGGAAAGGGAAGGGGTTTTGGAGGAACATAATCAATATTTCTCTTACCTTTTTCTTTCTCCTTTGGTTTCTCTTCAGTTGGTATAGAATGATGTTTCTCTGGATTTGAGGGGAATCCTAGTGTAATGTTATGTAAAGATATATCATTCATTTTCTTCCCACATCTCAATGTGATGGAAGTAACATTCCCCATTATATTTGAAGTTGTTTGGGATCGAATATATCGAGAGATCATACATACCAGTTCATGAAGGGCAGTGAAAATCTTGCCCATTGGTCTCTTCAACTACCTGAACTCTAAACCCTAACACTAAAACTAAATATATTGATTAAGACCAATTTTCATCAAATGGAAATCAATTTTAGAATCTACCTTGTATGGGGGATTCCTTTATTGTTGGCTTTTTGATTCTTGGGATTCAAATCTCCTTTGGGGTTGTTGGAAACCTACATATATGGCAGGGGATACATGATGTTTTGTTGAAAAGGGGGTATTTTTCGTTGTCCAGAGCCTTACCTCATGTCTAATTGATCTTTCCACCATTGGTTGTATGTTGGTGAAAATTTATCAAGATTAATTTAGGAATATTACTATTCTTTCTACTGATATGGTCTCCTAGGAAACAATGAAACACAATCATCTATTTCATGTATTTGGGGGAAACAGCATATTGGGTGGCTTATCTTTGTGAAAATACAACAAGGACTTGATTGAGGGGGTTGGGATTTTATTTGTTACAAAGAAATATTCCTCATCATAGTGGTTAATTTTTCAATCCTATTATTAATCTAATTAATTTTAAGGGAGGAAGGACTTACCTGTTGTACTCGCATGACATGTGGTGTACCTCGATCTCCAGTTTTGTTTTGGAGTTTTGATCCGTCTTTTTGATAAATGCATGAGAAGCCTTTCTAATATTGTCTTCTAATTCCCATCTATTTTTGACATCCACCGTGATCCTATCCATAGGTGTGAGTCCTTCAGAAAATTATTGGATGAGGTGATCATCACTGATTTGTTGATGTTGGCAGCTTGCACACAACTTCTTGAATCGCTCTCAGTACACATACATTGACTCCCCTAGTACTCTCTTGATCCTTGATATATAATTATATATAGAATTATTCCTTGATTCTATGAATAATATTTCCAGTAAATGATGTTTCAAATCATTCTATCAAGTTAAATCATCAGTTTGAAAATAATACTTTCTGTGTTTTTCAGCTTCATCAAGTGAAAATGGGAATACCCTTAGTTTGATTTGATCATCAGATACATTTCATGGTATTATGGTTGAAATAAACCACATTAAATGATTCTAAATTTTTTTTTTATCCTCACCATATTATCCATGGAATTTTCAAAGTAGGTGAATTATACCAGATTTCAGTTCAAAGACTGATTCGAGATTTGGGTTTGCAATGAAATTTGGTTGATAATTAATAACCGGTGCAGAAAATTCTAGAATTGTTTTATAATGTCAGTTTTAATTATTTTCAGCCATTGGATCAAGTTTTATGTTTTAATTTTAATTTCTTCCAATTTAAATGTTCTTGGAGTGTAGGAATTCTCCAACTGAGTGAATTTTGAAACTTCTTGTTGACTAAGAATGTATGATTTGAGCCCAAAGGCTGTGTTCAATATCAAGGTCAAGATCTAAAAGATCCTCAAGATTAATTTGTTTCATAAATAAAATAAAAATTTAATGATGTAATTTGGACCATATTAAACAAATTAGAAGTTTGAGGTGATGGTCCAAAAAGAAGATGATGAATAAAAAAGATTAAAAAAATCAGATTGCGTAAAGAAGAAAGATACAAGAAAAGAAGTGAATAAAATGTAAAATAATATAAATAACTCTAATTAGTTGAAATAATTACTTGAATCCTTATAAAAGGTTCCAATTTTAAAGGTTTTTCCATTAGTTCTCTAAAATAAAGTTTGAATTTTTTTGGTACTTGGGTGCAGTAGAGTGGTTGAGCAAGGTCATCTCTCAATGGAGGAAGTAAATCTAACAACATATTAAAGGTTTGTATAAAATAAAATAGAACAAAAAAAGAAAAATAATTATAATGATTGGGGTTTTTTATGATGTATAAATCTAAAATAAATTTTCTGTAAGAGGATTTTATTTTTTTGTTTTAATTTTTGAAACGATGTTTGATTAAAAAATACCAATAAGAATATGTTTTTTAGAAAATATTTTAAAATGTTTAATCAATATAACTCTACCTATTCACTTAATTATTTACCATTATCATTTAAATTAACATTCTATTAATTATTATACCTTAATTCATTATATCACAACCCCTCCAAATGTGAAAAAACTAATTTATTACGTAGAGTGGAGACTACCATTAAATAGGATTCACGTTTGAAAGGAGAATCTCAGAAAAATATTTTAAGCCAAATTGAACCACCCATTCGTCCTCCAAAATGAATGAATCATTTGTCCTTACGGAATGATGATTTTTAAGAAACTGAGTCCTAGATTCCCTCTAAAAATTGGGACCTAATCCCAACATGGATTATAACCTTATGGCCCAAATACAGAAACCATGCTGAATCTAGGGAGTCCAGCACATCTTTGATTTCATAGCCGATTTGCATAATCCAAATGAATTATTTAGCTCATTTTTCCTAAATGACGGTTTTATATAATTAATAAAAAAACATATTTATACAATTTTATGTTCAAATAATATATTTAAAAATATTTATGTCTGAAATAATATAGTGAATTTCAAAGGTTAAAACATGAATTTTCATCAAATATTCAAATAAATGATCTATCCCAAAATATTTCATAAAGGAAAACATTTACCACAATGTGAGGAAATTATATAATTTATTATCCAAAAAATATTCAATAAAATGTTTTGTATCAGCCACTTTCCAAACCTATTCAATTATCTTGAAGGGTCCAACATAGTATGATGCTAGTTTTCATTGCTAAAAGAAATTTCAGTGGACTAAATAATGAGTGACTCTCTGAAAAAAGTATTCACATACTAGTGAATAAAATTTTATCACCATATTTATGAAATAATACATCTTCCTACTTCAATTGGGTATCATCCTATTCTAGGTTAGGATTTCCTTAAAGATATCATATACATTAGTCCAAACAAATTCTACCACACTATCCCTTTTTCAGAAAAAGTTTTTAATGGAATTTCAAATCATAGAATTCTTCATAATGTTCAATGAGAATTGATTCCTTGTAAATATTTTTTCATGGAATCTCAACAATGTATATGTGATCATCAAATTCTCTGTTAGTGTCTATGATGCATGCTTGCAGAATATCCTCCAATACGTGAATCTTTCACTATGTCTATCAATCTATTTGAGAATGTTACACATAGTTCAATATAAACTGAGTCCCTATGTACATTTTCATGTTATATTAATCTGTTAATTTAAAACATGAATCACAAGAACATAAAATGATCAATGTTTTACTATTCAAGCATACATTTGTATCAAAATACAATATTGTACCATCATCCACCAAGAGAGTCTCAGGATAAGGAATAGAATGAGTAACATTAATTTGAAAAAAAATATATAAAAAATTCATTATGTATACTGAATTTCATTTTTACCCCCACCAAAATATCCATCTTGACATCCTCCAACTTCTCTATGTGAAATAAAAGTTTCTAGACTACTCCACCCAGATGCTTGTGTTCAATATTTATCCTCTGGCTTGTAAGTCATCTAAAAATAAATCCATAAAAGTAAATCTTCATTCATATAAATGAGACCAAAAACCTAAATTCATGGAATTTATATAAACAATAATGATATTAAACTTACATATAGGTATTCAAGTATCTAAATGTCACTTCCCTGATGGAATCATGGTCTATAAGTATCCCATACACAAAGATCACATTGCCTTCAACCAACGACCACTCATGCATCGAGTTAGCAGCAACTATATGTTCCTATATAACAACATAGTAATGGTAAGCCTAATAACCAGTATTAATCATTTCTATTAATGAAGATTATAATTATAATATATGAACATATCATCCTTCCATGTTCCTTGGATGTATCAGTCCTCCAATCATCATATACTCTCATCATGATTCATTATTTTACTAAACTCCATTTATCATTTTGTTTAACTAAAAACTAATATTGGATAACACAAACTTTAATGGTAATACAATTATTTTGTGTATATTCCATCTCAAAATCAAACTCTACCACGTACTATATCCAGTGACTCTCCCCCGAATTGTTGACCAATTTTGTTAAGATATAGAGAAGGTGTTTACTATAAATGGGAAACAAAACACTCAACAAATAAATTGTATATACAACACATAAATGGATGGAACCCGTGAACTATATTTACTTCATGGTTAAGAGTGATCCCATAATGGGGTCACAACTATCATGACCCATAAGCTACTACAATTTCCCTCTATTTCAGTGATTCTCAGAAACCAACACCTAATATAATGAGTAAAAAGCATAACCAATATCTGGATGAATATATATCAATATAAGAGGTGTATGATATTATTTCATAAAAATTATTATGCATCATCACACATTTCAATCCACTGGAAGTCCGCTCCCTTTATAATAAGCTATTTTATAATTACTAATAAATGAGTGATGACCTCGATAAACAATAGTCAAGTATCCTTATTCCTAGAATTTTCATGATCTCAAAAAATTATATGGATATTTCCATGAAATCACTAAATATATATTTCCTATGTCAATAGACATACCTATCTCAAACAAAACATTCTCCAAATTTTCACCTAATGAATCCATAAGTGAGACATTAATATATTTTCAGAACACCAATGTGAATGAAGTGTTTGTAGTAATATTTCCAGATTCATGGGATTCTTCTATAGGGTCATTTGGTTGATTAGAATTTTCTCAATAATAACTATAACGAACGACTCAACATATGGGTGTAATAACTATATCATGAAATCAATGAAAACTAACAACACATTATTCAATCCATTTATAATAACTATGTAATTTTATTCCAAATAAATACTTAAAAATGTCATCTTGAAGATGTAATAGTCTCTATGACTTAATTTTTGGTATATCAATATATATTCAGTATTCTATAGCCTTTGGGTACCCCGTAAAAAATCAAATATATCATTAAACGTGGAAAATGTTACATAGTTTTAATAATATATTAATTAATATTATGAAAAACTACACAGAGTCATCAAATGATGTTATGATTCCGGGAGACAAATATTGGTGCACCCAACACTGATGTTATCCTTCTGGGAAACAAATATTGGTTCATCCAACACTGATGTATTCAACTAAATGAAACAATTAAACATCTATTACTCTAGTTGTATCCTAATATCATTAAATGTTCACTACACAATGTGAGACAAGGGTATGAAATTTTCCATCACATATAGTATTATCTCTACCTCAATGTATACTCATATATCATGATGTTATTTTGTTATGTAATATAAAATTATTTCCTGGAATATATCCAAAATAATGGGAAAATATTAGGAGTATACAAATAATTCAATTGATGGATACAATCATTTAATAAGAAATTTTTTAACCCAAACAAGCTCAAATCCATAACAACAATTCTTGCTCTGAGTTCCCACTATTTTTTATCATATACTTATCTCCCTGGGATGATGTAAATGGTACCTGTATTAAACAGAAATTACTTTGAACTCATAAAACAATTACCCATATCGTTAAAAATTTCACATAGAATCTCATTATTTCTATAATCATGTTGTAACATAGAATTATATATCAATAAATTATAATACAAAATTCATGGAATTTCTTAGGTTGGTCCACTTTCATGCCCAATGGGTTCATCAAGGAAAGGTATATCCGATTCAGAAATGACATTTCACTTAAGAACCATAAGGACATTAGTAGAGAAAAATGAAAGGGAAGAACCATTATAAACTAAGATACAAACTATATAAGTGATCATGATTTTACCTATAATAGTAGATAGTAACTCACTAACATCTACATGTTTCTGATCCATATTTGATCATGAATTTCTAGTGCTTTGTGAACATGTCCATGAGATGTATTAACTTCTGGAGTTGTAAGATTCTTGAGTCCACTATTAGGGAACCTTTCCATATCATGGGTTCTTAGATTGTGTTGAAAAAAACCATAAATGTAAATATGATCTCTTATATATTGAGAGAATCTAATAGGGAAGCCTCATGTTTCTAAATTGCCAATACTAGCTCTAAGGTGTGTTACACTCCCGGTGTTAAGGATCAACCATCCGCCAGTTAAAGAATTATGGAACTCCTATTGAGAATAATAATGAAGACAACCAATTTTCCACTTACATACCACTACACTATTTCACATCTGGATGTTTTATCAACATTTTTCATTAACATGAACTCATAATATATGTATGAGTAGTTGTATCAATTTTAGTATAAGGTGGAAGATAAAAAACTATAGGATCCTCCCCTAGAACCTTCTTGATTGCTATGTAATTCACAATAACAATTATTCATGTCACTCGGTCAAAGTTCCTAACCATCATCATGATGTTGGTGTGAATATTGATATCTATCATTCATGCCTTTTTTATCATTTTCAACCAAGAGAGAAAAAAAGATAAGTATCATAGTTAAATGAAAATAGTATGGTGATTCCATCAAGGAATCATAATTGACCACCATAAACTCTTATTCTTAATCCCTAATTACTATATTAGGAAATAATTCCATGATGAATAGGTCCTTGATGGTATCCTAGGTGAGTCTCTCAAATATTCTATAATGTTTCGTCGTACCCCACCACATCATGGTAGGTCTTTAGAGCATGAATGTTAAAAGATCTACCAATCTGGGTGGGAGGGAATTTCTACATGTACTATAGAAGTAATGTATGAATCACTGTAGTGTCACAATAGCATTATAGTAGTTTGGATACAACAGTGGGTTACTTTAGTTGTAGTACTATTCATCCTAAAAGGGATTTCATTCCACTGGGTCTTCAAGTTATCAAGGGGTAGTGTCACATAAATGATGTGAAAGTGGTGATGCAGTCATGATGTAAAAAAGGGACATTGGGCTATTGAATGGTGTGCCTATGGGCCATGTAATAGTATTTTATAAATACATGGGTTGTTGGTCACAAATATATAATGTAATTAGGTGGTCTTTTGGGTGGGTTATCCCTTGGGTGGTTATGATCATTCTTTTTGGGGGGTGTGTGTTTGGAGTATAAATGTAATTATACCCCCAAACACCTAATATAATATAATATAGTACTATTTGATGATGAAGATTTAATTATCTTTTATTGTCTACCATTGAACATGATTCCTCTCTTCCCTAGGTTGGAAAAAGTGGATGGTCCCTCGAATGTTGTGGTCCCAATACCTATATCACTGAATAATATGTAGAAGCATTATCTACAAACCCATGTCAAACAGTAGGTGGTAGAGGAGGGGAATCCTACCTAGTTTGAGAAAATCACTCCATGTCAAAAATATATCTCAATAATATTCCTCTATGTGATGTATTCTGTAATTGATGGAATCCATTAGAAATCTAAAACTATTAAAATAGTTCCTTACCAGACTATTAGATCACAAAATGCTTCTCCAAGGAGGCTACCCATATTCCAAGTCTTAACCCACCATGCACTATCCATGGCTATCCATACTTTTACAATAGTCATAGTCACATAATACATAAAAACATAATTTCATGAACATGTTTAACCAATTAATTACATAAAAGATATATCTAAATATAAAAAAATCAAATATATCACATAGAGAATAAAATTATATAAAGAATATATACCAAAATCATGGAATTGAATAAAATAATTACTATCCTCTAGAAAAGTTATATATATATGGATTGTAATTCTATATGCCTACACATGTTGCATAGGTCCACCCCAAAGCATGTAATACAATAATTCCAATCCAATCAATACTAACTCATATATATTTTAAACATGATCAGAAATGACACATGGTAACTCCACTACCAATGTCCCACACATCCAATTTCAATTCATCCATGTCCCATGGTAGTCCAAAAAAGTTATGAAAAAATAATCTCATAACACTTTATATTACCACAACCCAAAAATGATGAATTAGATATAGACTCCAATGAACTGAAGCTCAATTATCTATATGCAGTAGCATACTAACTAGAATCGAGGGTCTAAAAACCTTTATTAGTGAGATTCAACCCTCAATATCATGTCATTGGGAAAATAGTTAAAACATAAACAACAATATATCAATAAATAATAAAATTCGAGGAATAAATTTTCTATTAATCAAATTTAATATAGATAAATAAATGATTTTTTATAGTGTACCTCTGAAAAAGTTTTTATTGTATAGAAATATAAAAAATAGTGTAGGATTATTGATATTTCTCTACATTCCACCATTTTCCCGCAACTACCTTAATGCTCCTTGGATATACGATTTGGAACATTCCCCTTGCCCTTGATTGTATATTTATTTAATTTTTCTTCATTCATGTTGATATTCTAATAATGGGTATAATTATAAAAAACAATATTAAAAACATCATATTTTCTCTTACTAAATGGTGATATTTTTATATGATGTTTTCCATGATGTTAATAAATTTATATTAAACCATAAACCATCGAATACTGATCACACATATAATAAACAAACCATAAAAAGACACAGACAATCCATCTTAAACTACATTATAAAAATAATTTCATTGTATCATATAAAATTAAGAATGAGAAACCTGGCTAGTAAAAATGTTTCTTGATATCTCTTCAACGGGCTATGTGACATACACTATGAATCGTGGGACTTATTTGTTATCATACACTATGCATCGAGTAATTCTGATGCATAGAATCCACTTGAAAACAACTAAAACACATGTCATAAATGAGGAATCTTCTAATCACTTCAATGTAATTAGGTTTTTCATCTCTCACATCATAAGTTGCTCACACTCCCCTCATAAGGGATAACTACATGATGATGTTCCACCTATTCCGAGTTGTAATAAAAATACCTTTAATGCATGATAACCACTAAAACATTGAATATTATTGAAATAAAATCATAGAATATCATCATAAGAAAATGGTAGTAGTATATAATAAATGTTATCATCAATAATCATGAAAAAACAATCTATATTCATATTTATGGAAATCAGTATCATGAATGAGTGTTATGTTATACACAATACACCTAGGTGGTCACAATCCTAAAAAATAATCAATGTATGATAAAATAAGATTTATATTAATTAAAAATTTCCATATAATATATAAAAATAAAATTTACATAAAAAACACAAGGTTGTAAAAATTGAAGTCATGGTTTCAATATCATTTAATCAATTAAATGAAATTCACCTACCACCTGAATCTTAATTGATCACCAATAACTCCATTTGTTCAATTAACATCAATGTTAATCTTTATAACCTGTTGAAGGATGATGAAGCTATTCCCTCGGTGATATTTATATGAATGTCTTGTTAGAACACATCTGATTTATGAAATGTGAGTAAATTATCATTCAAGTATCATCCAATTGGAATAGAATAAATTAATACATATGATGAATGAATCACATAAAGGAGTCTAGTAAAATTTCCAAAATTAGTATCAGTAATAACAGAGGATGAAAGGATGTTAATGTTTCATAAAAGGGATGTAAATAAGGATCAAAATTTGGATGAAACATTAATCCAAAATAAGGTTAAAATATAATTCATCCTCCTAGTTAAACACTATTTGAATTCATTAATATTCAAAAGGGAATGGAAATAATCTAATTTAAAAATTATAAAATGAATGAGGCACGAAATAAACATCAATTGACAAATCTAAACATAGTTTTAATTCAAAACTGGATCATTGATGAAGATCCAATGTGGGAGGAGAGTATTTATCAATTTATAATGAAACTTGATCATCTAAATGCTCTACATTGCAACATGCCCCATGTTTTGGTGTCTTTGAATGTTTCCCTGAACTATATTTTGATTGACAAATGTTTATATCGCATATTTAATTTATCCCAAACAAAAACTCAAAAATATTTCTGTTTTGGTTTCTCTGACTATGGATTATAGGATAAATACCCATGAACAATGGTTTAGTAGGGTAATTTAACTTATTATTTCACAACAAGTAATGTTTTATCTTTCTACATTCCCTCATCCACACATGTATAAAGATATATCATTGACCATTTTTAATAGTGGCATGTCATGCATAAAAATAGGTTTCACCATGGGGGATTAGTTTTTCATTTTTGAAAAAAATCCCAAATTAACCCTCCAAATGATTTACTAAATTCCCAAGTCCCCACCTGAGTGTGGATTAATTTAAAAATTCATGGTGAATATCTAAGCAAGACTATTCATAATTTCTTTCAAAAAATAAATTGAATTTAAAATTCCTACCCTTTTTAATAATTTCTAGAATCTAGTAAGATAAATGAATTTTGTTTACATAACCACCAATAGAAATATATGTAATGTGAATTTCATTCATAATAATTAATTTATCTGGAAAAATAATTTTAATAACTAAATATCATGAATTGGTATTTTTTTAGAAATTACTTATCTAATAAATCTACTAGGTTAAAACAAAAATTCAAAAAAATTAGCTATCTCAAAATATCTATTTTACATACAATTATGTATGATTCTAAATGTTTATTAATAAATAAATTTGTATTTGTTTCATCTTAACATGCCTCTTGGGTATTAGTTTTCTATTTCATAATTTTAAACATCATTAATTTGATTATCTAGAAAATGTAAGGACATCAACACCTGTAGCAATGATGTAATAGTTAAATTACTACACATTGATAATATAAAAGTATTCACATCCAAATGGACTGAATAATTTAGTATTATTAAACAATAATTGACATAGTTGAATATTACTACACATTATAAAAAATGAAGTAAAACGTATCGTATCTAATAATTATGCATCCATGAACTCGTCCAATGATATATATTCTCCATTTCTTTGGGACTAGAAAAGATTAATATTGTTATATGATTCTTAGTAAGGGTTACATACAGAAGAATATAACATGAATAAATAACAAATATTCTATATGGAATGTAAAATAACTAAAAACAGATGCATTTTAATAAAAAATGTTAACATAATGAATATTATTCCTATAATAAATGTTTATTAGATAATCCCATATAAATAATAACAGTCTCTATAAATAATATTAATTTGGTTATATCATGGATAATAATAAATTAATTATCAATGAATGAAATTCTAAATTTTTTAATTAATGTTCTCTAACATCATGATAAATATACATTCCAGACCATAATCAGGATAATTTAAAAAAATGTCTAAAACCTATTGTATTATATTTTTCTGAATTTTTCTATGAATGATTTTGATTCCTCAAGGTGATAAATTTTTTTTGGTCCCACCCATCACAACATTTCAATTTTATTATTCATATATCAAATTATTGATTCCACTCATGAACCACATGACTTTTCAGAAATAATATTTATGAATAAAACTCCAAGGAAAAAAATAAATGAATGTATGATTTATGATTCAATAAATTAGAATATACATGATACAGAATCTGAATATATATGGGGATGGTAGTGTCTAATTATGATAATAATTTAAATGATCGAAATGATTATTAATAACTCCAAAATGAATTACTACGTTTAATGTTTATACATTATTTGGTCAAATTGATTATAAACCATATAGAGATAGAATAATGATTTTACAATTACAACATATCCCTATGGGAATATAATTTAATTAATTATTATTTTTACTAATAAATATGTTATTAAATGAAAATTAAAAACATTATTGGGGGAAATATTGTTTTTAATTTGAAAATAACATTTTAATAAATAAAAATTACAATAATATAATGGAAATTTTTTTTTAAAATAAACTTTAAATTTTTTTATATAAACATAAAAACATATAGTGTTAATAATGGCGGAAAAATTCTATACATGAAAATTATGTTAAAATAGTGATTCCATTCACATTTTCAGTAAAAATTCAAAAACTACATTATTTGTAAAATGACAGGAAGATTACTTTTAAAAAAAATTATAATTTTTAAATAAATGTTATATATGAATTAAAAAATCACTGGAAAATATTGAAATATTGTTTGATATCAATTTTATAAAACATGGATTTGGAAGAAGTATAATTTTTATATAAAGAGAGAAAGAAGTTTTATTTGTCATGAAAACATTTTCTCAATAATTTTAACTGCCAAAGAGTGGAAAATGTTGCTATTACATGAAAAAATAATGAATAAACAATTAATTTTAAATTTAATGGGGGGGGGGGGGGGTTTAGATAATGATAATTTAATTTCCATTAATGTAAATTCATGTATTAAAATACTGAATAAAATTTGATTCAAGCATAAACCTTTTCCACATTAGTAATTGTTGAAACAAATCCACATGAATGAAATAAATTTAAATGAATGATAATATAACACAATTACAAAGAGCTTCATGATATATCATATCAAAGGGCTGGTAGATACACTTTATAAAAACTAATTGGTGCATTATTCCAAATATATCTCAATAGAGTTAAAATTGAGATGAAATCTCTTACAAGAACCATATCATTGAATTGAGTAATAATAAATGGATTAAATATGTGTATCAAATATAAATCAACATTAAAAACTATAAATATTGAATAATATATTAAAAATAAATTATATAAAAAAGTAGATAATTTTTATTATATTGGAGAAGTAATACATCCTAATGAAATGAAATTGTGTTTTAAAATTCCATACCACTTGTTAACACTCATGTCAAATATATTTTGATACAATAATTAGAATTTAGTATTAAATACAATGATTTAAGAAATATCCATGATAAAAATTGTTAAAGGGGATCTATATACACCATATAAAAGTAATTGTGTACATAACATTGTAATATTTATTAATAAAAGGAAATTAAGACAAAATCCCTTAACTCATGATTCCATTTATTTAGACAAAATTTAACCTCATTTATACTTTTTTTACAAAATTTATTAATTTATTATTTAAAAACATTCATATTTATAACATATTATATTTTCATATAACAAAATTATCACCCATTCATTAATAATATTTTATTATTTCTACTACTTCGGGATTTACCTACATAGTTTTCACATGGTTGTTCTTTCAAGGATGTTAGTCCTTATCCATAGGGTGTAGATACATCATTATAACGGTGATATTAATGTTACTATCATAATATTTATTTTTTATATAAAATTTTATAAAAAACCATTAGTTTAATGTATGTAAATTGAATTTCATCATTTCAGGGAGACGATAGACTATAAATATCCATGAGTGATGATATCATCACTTCAATGGTTCACTGGTAAATTATTTTTTATGTCTTAATTTTTTATATATAACTTCATGTTATTTTAATCAAAATTATTAATAATTTCTGTATTTATTTCAATCCCTAGGATTTGGTGATGAAAATGAAAAATCATTGATTCATGATGTGATAAATTTCAGTACATAAGAACAATGTATTTGTTTCCAAATTGATTTATGATGATATGGGTAAATATTTTCCCATAAACAAAATTAAATCCCATTATACGGTATATATTGTTTTTATTATATTTTAATTTAATATACATAATTGATTGTTGTCACATAACTCCTTCTTCCAGACGAGGTAAGGGATAACAAGATGTCGAGTCATTCCTTCCTCAAGAGGATGGAGAGTTAATGACCCCCTAAGTCCCACATAAAATAGGTCCTGGGGTGGTAACTCACACCAAGCATATAGAAATCCCACAAAAATGCGAGGCATTACCCATTTCATAGTAACCAAGATCTGGAGATAAGATGTATCAACCTCAAATAACTCCAAGACAAATATATATATATATAAACAAAAATACACATCATAGGTATGTTTAAAGTAAAATGGCTTGAAATACAAAATAATCCAATGTAATTACCAAAATAAAACTAACTCATGGAACAAAAACTATCCCAATGTCTAAGCTAGTAAGGTCCTGCACAATCCGCGAAATATCCCTGAAAACATGAAAAATGTATTATATACATTTGTGAGCATACAAGTATATTCAGTATGAAAATCAAAAGTTACCCATGCACAAGTTGGAGGATAAAACTGATGCCCCTTTGATAAAATAATAGAAAACAACAACACACATCAAGAAATACTAACCATTGGAAAAAACTAAGGCAAAATAACCATGTAACACAAAAAATGTTATTTAATATAATAGGAACATCGATATTTAGGTACCCCACACCGCCTCCCACAAGTTATCTTCTAATCCATTATGGTGAACTCCATAACACTACCATGTGCTTCCAGAAACCACACTATCACAACCCTTCCACACCCATTTGTGCCACAAACTACACCACATTCCTTCTCAAAGACACCTAGGCCTCAAACAACACCACAATCCAACCCAAAGACACACAGCCGTCACACATACCACACACTTTTGAAAAAAACCTAGGCCTAATCCTAATGATACATAGGAAACAAACAACCTACCACAAGAACAATACCAAAAATTAGATAGTACACCTCATGCCATTATAGACTTTCATAAAATTATTTTGTGATAAATGCCTACAAGAAGGATCTAGGTAATGACAGTAACCAGCTATCAAACTTCGAATTGAGATATTTGGAAAGACACCCTCACCCGTAACAATGGGTGTGTTTGAAAAATAGTGCCACGACACAAGTGAGGTGCATATAAAAAACATTAGTATATACATGTTTAAATATATAGTTAACAAACACTCATCCCAACCAATGGTTTTACAAACAGACAGCCAGACTACTAAAAAACACCTTTTTTGTTACCCTTACATGCACGTACCCCCACTAAAAATGGTGACATTAATTCCGCTTCACTACAAGAACCAACTCAAAAATACCCCCCAGAAATTCATTTAACAAATTATCATTTTTCATTATCAAATTATTTATTTATTTATTTACATCCCTACCATAAGAAATACATATCACTATACACATTATAAAGTGAAGCAACCATAAAAAAATTCCATGTCAAACAAAGAAAGAAACTTCCAACAACATTCTTCAAAGATACCCCACCCAATTCATCCTCTCATAGAGAAACCCGACATCCTCGCTTCACAACAAAACCACACCCAACACACCCATTAACATGAAATCGCGACACACCCCAGTCTTGTAGCCCTACTACCCAACCACTTCCTAGATGAAATCTAACAACGTAACTAGTCCATCCATTCCACAATCAATCAAATTATCATCCTGAGATAACATCGAACCACCTGTACTATTCAATTCACACAACCACATATCTACCACTACAAAAACCTACACAAGGAGAAAAACCAAAAATAACACAACATACAACCACACCAATCAAAAAGAGTGTATTCAGATTTGGCCAACACAGTTCATTAAATTCCAATTCGATAAATATGGGTGATCCCACAAGGGTTTTCATCTTGGGGTATCATTTTTTTAACCAACTGTACATGATTAATCAGATTGATATCTATAACAATTATCCTTTGGGAAACAACAATATTAATAAATAATCACCCATGCATAAGAAAATTCATCCAATGAACACAATTTTAAGAGGTTGCACAACTATAAAATATCAAATCATAAACAACGATAACAAATAAAAAAGAGATCAATATCAATCCACTCCCAGCCCGTTATGAAGTCTATATTTCATCATTAGCATTTATCATTGTTAAAAGATGTATGTGGTGGGTTTTCACAAAATAAAAATAATATTACCATATTAATTTTACAAAAATAATTATAGATAGTAGAATCAATAAATGGAACAATATGTGTCCATAAATTATTCCTTGCACCATAAAGGGGTGCATGAGTAGCTGGAAAAATCTATCAAAATTGGATCGATGGCTACGTCAGAACACGCAACACCATGGGAAGGGATGGTTCTTGGACCACCGATAGAAAATGGAAACAAACTAGTAAGATAAGGTCTCAACTTAGTAAAGAGAGAATCTATATCAATTGCACATGAAATGGTGTCATGGTCCATTAAAGATGATTTGTGGCCAAGATCATGTGGCTGGACTATTTCTATGTCCATGGAGAATTAGGATAATAATTATATAATTAATATCCTATGAAATGACTTTATAACTTCACAAACAAGGATTTGAACTTGATTTACATCAAATAAAATATATGAGGGGAAAAACTATAATAATTGAAAATGATTCTTCAATTGGCGAGTCATCGATAATGAGTCACCAATACTAAGTTATTTATGCTCAACTGGAAAAACTGAGATACTGACACTAATCTACGGATATGGAGTCACTAATGCAATCTACAGATGCTTGACTCACTGATTCCTTGGCCCACCGATTTCTTAACTCCCCTATTACCTGACTCCCAAATGCCCTAACTATCCTACGCCCTGACTCCCTAACACCATAAGTCACCAACCCCCTGACTCAATGTGCCCTGACTCACCGATGCCTTAACTGACCAATTCCCTAACTCTCCGATGCCCTGACTCACCAGCACCATTACTCACCGATTAATTTATTCATCGATGCCCGGACTCACCAACAGCCTTACTCACCAATTCCCTGACTCACTGCACCCTGAATCACCGAAGCCTTGACTCTCGGATGCCCTGACTCACTAACACCACTTCCTATCAATGCCTCAACCTACTGAATCCTCGACCTTCCAATTCCCTCGACCAAATGATTCACACAACCTATATATGCCTTGATACACCGATGAAAAATCAATAAATTAGGAAACATTTTTAATGAGCTACCCTTGCCTCCAAAAAAACCACAAGAATATGATTTTTGCAATGTAATGGACCATGGAGGTCCATCATATTAAATCAGATACCTCTCAAACTATTCTCAACCATGAAAATTGAAAACCAAACCCAAAAGAAGGTGGGTTCGGAACAACAACCCCATAAGATACCTCTCATGGATAAACCACCTCATTGGAGTGAAACCTAAACATCCAAGAACCCATCCTCCATGATTTTTCAAACCAACAACCACTAGACATACCACATAATCACCAAATTTCACACTTCTTGGACATATAAATCATGGAATTCCACCCCCATGTCATGATACTATACTCTTTGGTAGCACTGAATTTCTTGCATGGGTTTAATCACATATGTGTTAATGGATCTTGATTAGGGATCATGTCCTCCCCTCCTCATACATCGTGGCCTTATAAAACGTCACGTAACAAGGAAGAAACTCATCCCATAGAAAACAGGGTTCAAAACTAAATAATAGGTGAAAATAGATGACAAATAATCAAAACAGCTTTAGTTATTGTGCCCACATCTATTTCACCTTCTTCGATGTACACTGCATTATACCACCATGCCTCCCCATCATGAAAACCAAGGAAATGGTATGTCCACACAACACATTATCTCAATGATCCTGGATCTCGATAGGTTTCTCGATGAACGTTGCATCATCATAGATATCTAACACTACCCAATAAATGTCATGGGATTCATCATTAATATACTGACAAAGCTGGGAGACATGAAACACATTGTGGACCCTTCCCAACTACAATGGAAATTCCAGCTGATATGCTTCCTTCCCAACTTTTCACAAAACCTCAAAAGGTCCATTGAACCTGGTAGAAAGCTTAATCCCTATTATGAACCAATTATTCCATCATAGATAAAAAACATTAAGAATACATGGTCCCTAACCTCAAACTCCAATGTCCTTCTCCTATGACAGACATACAACTTCTTCTTGTCGGGTGCTTCCATCATCTTCTCATGGACAGGATACACCTTCTCTATCTTAATTTTCACCAGGTCTAGACCAAGAATAGCTACCTCCCAAACATCTATCCTAAAAATGGGTTAATGACACAACCACCCATTTGTAGATTTGAATGTATCCATACAAATGAATGATTGATAATTTTTATTGTAATAATAATATACTAAAGAAAAATTTCATTCCCCAAAACCGAATAATGTCTCAAATACATGCACGTAATATTTCCTCCAATGTTTGGATGGTCATATATGTTTCTCGGTCTTCTTGAGGGTGAAAAGAAGTTCTATGGTGTAATTGGATGGAAAAGGCTGGATGCAATCAACTCAAACATACGGCATAAAATCTGTATCTTTATATGAGAGGATTGATCATGGAACTCCATGTAGATGCACCAACTCATCTGCATACCTCTATTCTAAGCCATCCACTGCGCTCAACTCCTTGATCAATAAAAAGTGAGCCGATATCATTAGTCCTTACACTAATAAAAATATAGATTTTTTCCTACCTAATACTTGGGTAATGTTTTTGATCAAATCAATCATGATTTCTTCCCACATCTACTCGGGGATATCTACATGATAAAACAATCCACCATGAAAAGGATTCTCATCTTCACTTGTTGGAACACAATAAATGGTTTTACGAACTCTTCCACTTCCCACTTCATCCTGGTCCCCGAGAACTATTGCCTTATGACCTGGTACATATTGAAAACACATGGTTTTACTGCTAGGGGTAATCTATTAAAATCATAGAGAATTTCCTTGTGCATTGCCACTGGAAAAAATAGCGTCTCACGGAACAACATTTGATTATTAATATCCCCTAACCATCTCTCCAGGGCATCACCATGGTCAAAGCGATCATGTATCACCAACGCCTTTGTGTCCCCCCGGTGAGACTCCTCCACCTACCTCATAGATGAATAGAACATTTTCATCTGAAATAGGTAGCCTCTACCACCATCCATTCTTGTATCTATGTGCAAGGCAGCCAACTAATTCATCTCCCCCCAAGTGTCTTCAGATCACTAAACCAATTCCTTCTCTGACATCCTTATAAAAGAATCAGTTACCAAATTCTCCATTCATGAGTTGTAGAATATCTCAAAATTTAAATCCAAAGAAACTCTATCCACATCTCCTACCATAAGTTCAGGTCTCACTTAGAAAAGTTATACCTCAAGATCCTATAATCCATGAAGACCACAAAGTGATTTCTAATGATGTAATGCCTCTAAAAATTTATTATGAACAAGGCCACTGCTAGGTCTAGATCATGGGTGGAATAGTTACATTCAATTGGATGTAACTTCTTAGAACCAGAGGTGATTAATCCCCATTTCATCATCAGCACACACCCATATCCTAGATTGGAAACATTAAAAAATCAAACATCACCTTTCCTCAAGAAGCCTGATCACTGGAGCACTGCCAACATCCTCTTTAGATATATGAATACTGCCTAGAACAATTATCCCTGCAAAAAATGCTTGGAAATTTTTTTAGAGCCGTCAATAAAACAACTACCCAAGAGAAATCAGGTACAAATATTTGGTAGTATCCTTCATGACCAAGAAAACTATAAACCTATGCCACATTTATTGGTGTTTCCAAATAAACAACAACCTCAACATTTGACGGGTCAACTTTTACACCCTACTGATACAACACTTGTCCATGGAAGTGGACCTCTTGTGTCTTAAACGTTCACTGGGATAGATTTTCGTTGAGATGGTGGTGTTGAAGGACATCTTGGAGAGTCACGAGATGTTGGTTTTGCTCCTCCTCTAACATTGATTAGATTGGGATTTCATATATGAATACATTGATGAACTAGTCTAGGAAATCATTAAAGACAATGTACATAACACCAATGAACAAGACTATTATGTTAAAGACACCAAATGACATAACAACGTGCTTGAAGTTCCCATTCAAACACTTGAAAGCATTCATTGAGATGCCACCCTATTTCAAAAAAAAAATTGTTACTGATACCACATATTTACCTTAGAGAACCAACCAACTCCTCTCAACTTTTTGAAAAGATTATCTATTCCTATGAGAGGGTAACGGTCAGTGACTATTACCCGATTTTGTCTTCAGTATTCTATATAGAACCTCAGACCATCATCGTCCTTCTTCGCAAAAAACACTGGAGAACACTACAATGACACAGTAGGTTAGATGAAAACCATCTTCATCAGATCATAAATTTGAATATAAAACTCCCATAAATCCATAGTGTTTCATCAGATACAAAGCCATCATGATCAGTTGAGCACTGGGATGTAAATCTACATTGAACTGAACTTCATCTCATTGGGGTCGAGTCGCACCCTCCATAAGGAAAATATCACAAAACTCAATGACAACTCTAGAAACCTTCTCCATCTCAGCATCTATTGACCACACGGACAGATTAGGTAAAAAGGAAAGAAGAGGCTATATGCATTGGCTACCCAACTGACAGCTCCTCTCACCAACAAAAGATATATGATGGCCTTTAATGTTAGATAACATGAATATTCTATGGAAGAAGTCAATTACCCCACGCGTGGAGTCCGACTAGTTTATACATTGCATAAAACTATATGGGTAAATAAATTGAAGATAGAGATACCCACTAGACTGATGTGGCCCCAACATCATTTTATATCCCTGGAGGACATCAAACAAGCAGTTCTAGCCTCTGACTACTGTAATCAACACCCGAGGCATGAAAAGTACCTCTATGTACAATCCCAGAGCATGGGTTAGACGAAGTGTAAAAATGGAGTGTGTATCTCTTGAATTAAACAAGTAGTAGGAAAGCGTACTAAACAAACTAATCATACCTTCTGCAATCTATGACCATACATGAACTACTACATCTGCGACATGCAATTTACCACACCTAGATCCTATACCTATCTTTTATCGACTTCCTCCAACACCATGTCCTGATTGAGGTCCCTGAGGACCACCATTTGGTTAGCCTCTTATAGCACCGTCTTCCCTTGGTGGAGAAGGGGCCTATAGTCCCTACTGCTATAATGTCATGGATGAAAACTGCTGCTGAAGAGAGCAATGCACCTGCCCACCTCCACCGTACTGAGATCTATTCAGACACTCTCTCTAGAGGCTCCCACGACCTCCTCAAGAAAAACCCATCGACCCTAGTCCTTTGAAAAAATGGAAAGGACCATAGGATTAGAATTGAAAATGTTGGGGTTGGATCCCCATTTTGTAATACATGGGAGGGCCTAACGTCTGAGACTTTCTAATAAATTATTTCCCATTTAAATATCTTAGGTGAGTTACCTACCACGCAAAAGCATCTCATGACTGCATCATTTCCACTAGCTCAACCATATTATGAACCTCTATATATGTTAGTAGGGTGAAGGGAGTAACTTCAAACTGAAGAGATGGACAGAGTGCATCCTTTGAGGGCCTCATTCAAGACTCCTCATCCAGAAAGAGATTCAGAGAAAAACATATGAGATCATGGAACTTTATCCCCTATTTACTCATTGAAAAACCCCCTCATGGAGGTAGTGCGGCTCATATATATTCTCATCTGTCATCATGGAAGAAAGGAATTTTTCCTAGATCTCTTTCTAAATGTCATCCCATTGAATATCAGTTTCCTTCCTCTCCCTGAGGTAAATCATCCACCACTGACGCGCTGCTACGCCCATCTGGATCACTGCCAGAGGAACCCAACACTCTGTTAGAGCCTGGATCAAGTTGAAAGTCATCGACATCTCCTCAATCCTTCTATCAATATCCATTTCTGACACACTGACATCAAACATTCCCAGAGTTTGACACTGTAAGTCACGAATCATCTTCATCCACTGATTGTCCTCTTCCACTAGGTTAACCCTCCACTTCTTGGACCACACCTAAGAAATGTATGAGATACATGGATGAAAAAAACAAAGAACACCTAAGACCGAGTAGAATTAATTTATTTAGGTTCCATTTTAACTCATTTATTATTTGGATTTCCCAAAAACACCCAAAACAAACAACAACACAAGTCATCATGATGCATCTAACTTTACTAGGGTATCAACACAAAAAATGGTGTATCCTTAGTTGATCGTTCGGTAATTCTAGTGTCATTGCATCAGATAGTAGGCACCCCTAAAATTATATGTCCTAATCATTATTTTGAGGTCGATGTCACACGCCAAGATCAACTAACATTGTTTCTCTACCAACCGATGAAATAGTATTTATTCCAAACTCCATCCTACATCCTACCATTCAACTATCACATTTTATACCATTATGTCATGACCTATCTTCTAAAATATGTGGTAAGACACAAAAATAATGCATGACCTTAATTCCTCCATATTAAAGATATATAATGAACCCCGAGTCCCACCTCTAATAGCCACCTGGGTGGCAACCAGGACTAGGGGTATTGAAATCTCACAAAAAATGGGTTGAATTACCCTTTTTATAGTAACCAATATCTGGAGATAAAATGTACCTACCTAAAAAACTCTAAAACAAATATATATATATATATAGAAAGAAATCAAAATCTCTCCCACATTTTTTTAAAGTAAAACTTCTAGAAATACAAATAAAACTACAATGTACGTACCAAAAAACTATGTAGTGAAAAACAACCTTCCCCAAAATCTGATCTAGTACTGTCCTTCATGGTCTAAAGAATATCCTAGGTATCCTAAAAATAGTTTTATATAAATCGGGTGATCATACAAGTATACTAAGTTGGAAAATCAATAGTCACTCGTGCACAAATGTGGGGAACATTCTAATTCCAATGTGAGAAAAATTCAGAAACCAAAAACACTTATCAATGAATACTTAACTCCCATCCTCACCATGTAACAAAAAACAAATAATTTAATATAATATGGACATCTTTATTTGGGAACACCTCACTACTTCTCACTGCCTAACTACTAATCCCTAATGGAGAACGTCATGACGCTACCACACTCTTCCACAATATCCACTTTCACAACCTACCAATACACTCCTAGGACATAAAATACCCCACATTCCGGCTCGCAGACACCTAGGCCTCAAACCAAACCTTATTCCTCCCCATAGACACCTGGTCCGCACACAAACCACACCCTACCAGAAAAAACTCAGGCTTCATCCGAAAGATACATGGCAGACAAACCACCTCGCAGAAAATTAGTAACATAAATCTGGTAATAAACCTCAAGCCATTATAGCCTACATGAACATTCATGGGCAATAAATTCCTAGAAGAGGGATTATGTTAAATTTAGTAACCATCCATCCATCGTTATACTTATATATTGGTAATGATTTCCTCCCCCATAATAATGGGGGTGTTCAGCACATAGTTTTCAACAAGGGTGGGATAAGTATATACAATTTTATGAACTAAAAAATTATATATATATATATATATATATAGGTAAAAACACTTAGAACATCCTATGGAATTCAAAACATACAAACTGACCATCATAAAAACCTTTGATTCTACCCATACATTCACGTACCTTGAAGAACGATGGCCACTTGAAGGCAGCTTCACTACAAGCCCCAAATCGAAACATACCCTCATCCGATTATTTTAATGAATTATCATTCAGTATTATTAAATCATTAATTTATTTATTTCCAACCCTAGGCATGAAACTATGAAATACTAAAAAGATTACATGGTGAAGAAACCATACGAACCACGACCAAGTCAAACAATGAAATAAACTTCCAACAATATTCTGCAAAGTTATCCCACCCAATTCGTCCTCTCAAAACCAAACATGGAAGCACTGCTGCACAACAACACCACACCCAAAAGTCCCATAAATATGAAATCATGAAAATAACTAGTCCTACAGCCCCTCTTCCCAGACACTTCCCTAATTATCCCAATACATAACATTTCCATCCATTATACAATTAATCGAACTCTCTTCTTGAGAAACTGCCACACCACCCGTACCTCCTCGTATAAACAACCAAGATGCTGCCATCACCAAAACCCACTCAAGGCTAAAAACCCAAAAAAACAAAACACGAAACCACATATATCAAACATGGTGTATTTATATTTGGACGACACAATTCTTTAAATTTCACATAGATTAGAAGGTGTGATCACAGAAGTGATTTCATCTTGGGGTATCCATTGGTTTAACTATGTGTATGTGAGTAATTAGATTGATATTTACAATAATTATCCTCAGAGAAACAAAAATAGTTTTACAGAATCACCCATGTGAAGGAAAATACCCAAAAAAACTAATATTATCAGAGGCCACAAGTCCACAAGAGATCGTATCATAATCAAATATAACAAATAAAACAAGTGATGAACATCAATCCACTCCCAAAAAATTATAAATTTTTAATTTAATCATTATATTTTATCATTTTTAAATGTAGTATTCGATATTTGTTTACAAAATAACCTTACTACGCCCATACCACATGATAAAAAATTTAATAGAGGTAGTATAATACCTACATAGATGAACATGCAACCAATTATATTTCATTGCACCAAAATAGGGGCTGTGAGAGTAATAAAAAAACTCCATGAAAACTGGATCGATGGATATGAAACAACACGTGACTCCATGGAAAGGTAAGGATTAAGGCACACCAAGAGAAAACAGAAACACATTGGGAAGACATGATCTCTTCTTAGAAAATCGATGTCTTATATCAACGAAAGAGAAAACCATTTCAACGACCATTAATGTTAGATCGTGGTGAAGACCATGTGGTTCAAATATTTCATAGTCTATATGGCGTATGGATATTAATGATATAATTAATATCCCTTGAATATCCTTTATAAATGAACAAAGAAGGCTTTAAAATTGATTTAAATAAAATAAAATATAAGAGGGTCAAAACATAAAAAACTACGAAAAAATATAAATGAGTCACAGATGGGTGAGTCACTGATAGGAATCCACCAACAACGAGTCACCACCACTGAGCTATCGACGTTGATCCTTTGACATGACTTACCGATGATTGAATCTCTGATTCCCTAACTCACCCATGCCCTTAATCACTGACACCCTATGTCACTGACGCCCTTACTCACTGACGCCCTAGTTCACCGATGTCTAGACTAGATGATGCCCTGACTAACTGACACCTCGACCTACCGAAAGGTCAACCTACGGATTCCCTTCACCTTTTGACTCTCTTGACATTCTGAGGCCTCAAAATACCCATTGGAAAAATAGAAATTTGAAAAACTCTTGTAATGAGTTACCGTTGCCTCCTAGAACACCACAAACACCGAATTTTGACAATGTAATGGACCATGGAAGTCCAGGTCATTACAATGATAAAAATGAAATTTTAAAAAAAAATTGAAACATAGTGGAGACATTTATCATTTCTTATAATAACCTATTTTGTATATTTTGTTATGTACATTGATGATGATATTATAGGATGACCAGAATATCTATAATGAGTCTAAGTATTTTTGCGACATATTTTCTTTATTTTATTGATAAAATGTATTTAGAAGTGAGAATAATTTAGGGGAGGGAGTGTCCCTTTATAATTAAGTTGTATATTGTTTGAAAAAAATTACAACTATTCAAAAATATGATGTCAATGTCACTAGATCTGCCTATATATTTTATAAATAATTGATTGGATGGAAATTAAGATATGTCCACATGTCTAAATAATAAAAGAAACTAGTTCTAAACATATTATTCCTTACCCACTATGTTAACAAACATTCACCATATTATTTTTCACCATGCCAATGGGTTTTTTTATCTAGGTAATTTATAATACATGAATAAATTTAAATTATAATATTTATATTATTTTGACCTATAGATTCATAATATGAGATCCAATTGATGAACTAAGAATTATTTGTATGTGGAATATTAGTTTCATCACTAGAACATATAATGCGAAAAACCATGTTATAACATAAATCATGGTGTATATATTTTCTGATATTCACTCATCGTTATGAAAAAAATTATTCTTAACATATAATATTATATTAATTATTTTATTTAAACATATTGAATAAATTTTATGACATTTAATTAATAGAATAATTGTATTTTTTATACCTATGATGACAATACATTAACTATCTAACTAGTGATGATCATTATTTGTATATAAAATAATACATAGAGATAAAAAATATATACATTTCATTTAAACCATTCATTTTTAATGGAAATCGTAATTAATTAATATGGATGAACAATATTCATTAAAAATAGTTTTCATTAAAATAAAATTTTCCCTAAAAATATATACCAATATCTATAATAATTATGATTTAAAAGTAATTAATTTGATTAAATATAACAGAATAAATATTATCTTCATATGGATAAAAAATAAAATAATAAAAAGTCTATATAAATAATTAAATTATTGAAGTGGAATGATATTTTCATTAAAATAATTTTTACACAATTCACTAAAAAATTAATCTTTTTTTAAATAAAAAAACATTACCCTAAGATTATTTTTATACAATGTTAAAAAAAATCAATTTCTGTATTAAAATAAAATTTAAAAATATGGTATAAATTTATAATAATTCATAATCAGTAAATGATAAAAATCATGATATATGAACTAGTAATGTGAGGGCCATGATCCATGTGAATTATCCTTTTGCATGTTTCTGATGACTGAGGTTCTCAAAAGAGGCTTGAAGGAATTTTGGAGGAAATTGAATTTGAATTTATGTAAATTTGTATAATTACAAATCATGTAATAATTTCACGTATTTAAAGGTTTTTTAATCGCTTTAATGTTTTTAGAGTTAAATATGTTAAAGGGAAACACATTTTTTAGTATAACCAAACCCTATGGGTTACATGATGTGAAAGGGGATTACACATCATGCCACTCCCCAATGCTATAAGATTTATATTTTTTAATCTGCTTAGAGTTTTCATCCCTAATGGATACAGAGTATCTCTCTTGATTATTAGTTACCCGATGACCACCCTCTTCGATGTTTTGGGGATTCCTTTTTGAAGGATAGATCCATATCTTCCCTCCTTTTATCCTTCTTTGATCCATAGTTTCTTCTACCTTAGTTATTAGGGTTTCATTGATCTGTTTCATCCTATAAATTTATTCATTGTGATGGATATTGATCAATATGTTTCTAAATGAGTTTTTATGGTGGTTTTTTGGCACAGTTGTGGTGCAACATCTTTTAGTGGATGCACTTCCTATGGGAGAGGCGATCAGAATCCATAATGTTAGTCCATTCTTGTGCCAGGAAACATGACACCCTTTTTATGTAGTGGATTATTTGGTTCTCTATTGTTTATGTGAAATATTAATGCAATAATTATTTATCCACTTCGATTGTAATGATATTAACCTAATAATTACATGAACCATAATAATGAATTGGTATTGATCAGTTGGAGATGATTTTATTTATTCCATGAAAATGGTTTGCCTCATTATTTTATAGAGAGTGTGATATCTATGTATTGATTTTTGTGCTTGGATAATCATGTTAAATTGGTTAATAAATTAAAGGAAGAATTAATTTTTAATTAATTTGATTAAATATTAAAGAGGCAAGTTTAGTGAATCTGGTTTCTGTTTTAATTTTGTGTTAATAGATTCAAATATGTGTGTTTAGTTTAATTTTTTAAGGAACCTAGAACATATTAATATATTTCAATAAAAAATTAATGTATTATTAAATTAATTTTTTAGTTAATTTCTAATATTTATGATATGTTCTTGATTAGGTTGTATATTGTTATAACCTATGATAATGAATTGGTTATTTCATGATGGAATAATATTAACTTATATGATAGAAGATAACACATTGTAGGTCCTGATATGCATGATTTTTTTTAAGGGCAACTTCTTTTTTCTTTGGAGTCGAAGGGAGTCTTGTTTATTATGTCTAAATAATGTGATTTAGGGCCAAGAACTCGGACATATTTTTGTTTCTTACGAGTTTTGATATGATGTGATATAGGAGGGTTGTTGTTGTTTATGGGGAAAGGATGATCGAATATGATGTGATCATTTTATGTCTAGTCCTAGAGGGATATTGTGGTATTAGGGGTGGGGAAGCACTGTTCGGAAATAGTTGACACCTAGAGTGGAGAGATAAATTAGTATATGCATGTGGGTGTCGGGGAGGACACCCAAGACAACAGAACTAGTTGATTCATGGATTACCCATTGATATGAAATCTAGAAATATGTTTAAATATGATGGTTGGATAATGCCCAGGTTGATTGTTTTTCTTCTTTCCTTCTCCCATTGCTTGAACAATATGGATGTTCTTGGTTGTTTACCTTGTTTGGAAGCAAAGGGTGTTCTCCTTGAGTACCTGGTAAAATGGAAAGTAATGTTATAAATAAATTATTAGTGTATAACCCATGGGGTTAGTGAATTATGATATGTAATCATGAGGTTATAATGTTGGGAAGCCATGGACTCAGTTTTCTTATGTCTGAAGGTCATGGAACATTGTTGTAATGATAATGTAATATAATGTTGGAATTGAAAACAGTTAATTAATTGTTAATAGTATAATTATCATAAATTAAAACTATTGAAAATGAATTAAATAACATATTTAAATCATTAAATTGTTGCGGGATTATAGGATATCTGGTCTTTGTAGTGGTATCTGGTAGTCCGAGGGACGTTTAATAAGATTGAGTGAGAGACTATGTTATTCCCATAGTGTGGCTGTGAGCTATATTATATCATGTAAATTTTTTATGTGCTACTCCACCATGTTGGTTAGTTAAACTAACACACTTGGGTTTTTTAGGCCTTTGGTGTGTTTTCAACAGTATCCTAGTGGGATGATGGATGGCTAACTACCCCCTTTGAACCAACTATCTTATCTCAGCAGTTATTCGTGATTGTATTTTAGGGTGTATGTTTTCCCCATATAGTTGTGTAGAGGATTATAATTTAATATCATTATTTCAAACACATGTATATCTGGTATAGTTTCCAAAGGAATAATATTGGAAAAATGTATGTTGGATATGATGGTATAAGGATCCTTAATCGGTGTATGGGTTGTGATAGCTTGACGTACGACAATAGATGTATGATACCCATTAAGAGGAATGTTATGGCTCCCAGAAACTACCTGGTTACTTTTGGTTTTGTAGACAAGATGGTGTGTTGCATGAGGGAAATATTGTGGTGCTTCTCCCAAGGGTTTGTTGGATAGGCTGCTTGGATAGAGATACTTAGGATATGGGGGTTTGGGAAGAGAAGAAAAATAGAGAGGAAGTTGTAGTGGGGTACCCTTGGTATTATTTATTCTATTAAATTCTATTATTTGAAATCCTTGGTGAGATTATCAATGGGGAGACTGGGAATTTAGTTTTCTTCTTTAGGGTATGAGTTAGTTTCAATTGATTATCACAGTGATTTATGATTATTTCATTACTCTTCGTAATAGAATCAAAGTAGGATCTTAGTGAGTATAGTTTCATACTCACCATATGTATATATATATTATTTTTCTACCTAATTGGATAATTTTAGAGGTCATCATGCTTACTACAAACACGAGGATTAGTAGGAGGTATTTGGGCATCGTCACCACTGTTTTCTTTTCCTTTATTTTGGCACTTGATGTTTTTTTGTTGTAGTAGCACTTTCATGAAAATATATTTGTGAATTTCGGATTTTATTTTATTTTATAGTCTGAGAAAGAGTTTTTTTTGTGTTTGTATTATCTATATCTTTCACATGTGTTCTTTTGAGGGTAATGCCTCCCATCATTGTTTTACCTATACCCTAAGTGCTATTCGCCAATACGTGGCCTACTAGAGGCAATACTTGAGTGTCAATATCTATATTCTCCCTTTGTATACCTATTAGGTGTACACCATATGGGTAGGGGTCATGAAAATGTTTTATCATATGGTGATTGAGGGATAAGATGGAGTTTGCTGCTAGAAACTAGTGAGGTTAGGTGATATGGTTGGGAAACTATATTAGCTCAGTTTAGAAAGCGTTGTAAACATGGGATACCAGACGATACATGGATGTTCAGGTACCCCTATAACCTAATACATGATCCTGTAACCATACAGTGGCTACTCATTAAGGTGATATAGGTTGCAGGGTAGAGAACTAGTATTTGATCACCAATCGTTTCTCTTTGTTTCTGTGTCTAAATGTTTAGATCATGGGAATGATTAAAAAAAATTAATAAAGGGAAAAATATTTAATTTTATATTATTATAAATTCTATGTTTGGGAACTCTATCAATGTTATCTTTTGCAAGCATGGATCAGGGTCGGTATCCACGTCCAGTTCATGAAGAATATGTTCAACATGTTCTGCCAACAGATCACCGCAGAGTAGTGGTTTATAAGGAAAACAGTTGGAGGAGGATGGTCTAAGAGATTACTTTCTAGATAATGTAGAGGTATAAGGGAACCATTTTATAAGGAGTGATAGAATATTTCTTGGAGGAGTTTGATGTAGCCTTCTGTTTGATATGTTCTCCGAAGGATCACTATGTAACATTGGATGTGATGATGCAACATGGAGAATGGAGGCAGTGGTGGTTCTTATTACAAGGAGATCATATGGAGATTGTAGTCTCATTGAATGATTTTAGAGACCCATTCAGAGCTTAAATTCCTTCATTTACTATGAATAAATCCATTCTCCATGAGATTTTTATCCTTCTAAAGGGTATCTCCAATGTGTGAGAGTTTGAGATCCATTTTTGGGATGTTCTCCAATATGCTTCAGAGCTATTTTCAGATGAAGAGGCCATCATGAGGAATTTCAATGGGGATTTTCATCTAATGATCTAGAACCAAATCACACCATATATGCTGAAGACATATCTCAATGTGCTAGAGAGGGAAGAGTTCATTTAGGGGTCATTAACTAGAACAAAATCATCATGATATTGTATTTTCTCAATTCCTCACAAAGTATAGATATGTTCTAGGCTTCCCAGCTGACATGAAAGAGGATTTTTCAATAATTAGGGGGTATGTCCCAACCCTAAATGTCTCATTTATCTAGAAATGTTGGCCCTCAAGACTAACCACGGGATCTGATGCATGTCTTTCATGTGGAGGCGTAGGTCATTAGTGAAGAGAGTGCCCAAACTTTTAGAGAAGTAATTTTGAACCAATTGTTCTGCTTTATGATCCTCTATAATGATGTCCAATCTAAGGTAGTAGAAACATGTTTCTCTTGTTTTGGATCATCATACATTAGATGTTTCAGGAAGATTAAAGTTGTGGGGCACTCTTTGACCCTAGAGAGTAGAGCACAATAATGGAGGTAGTCATCATCATGGTTATAGAAGTTGTAGATTAGGTTATGGTCAGATTTATGCTTTAGTATTTCCGACAACAGGAGATCCAGACATCGTTCTAGGCACCCTTTCCGTGGTTTCTACATTTGTGTCTTCTTTGTTTGATATAATTGTAACACACTACTTCATATCACCTTACCTTTTGTATTCTTTGGGATTTGAGATAGGGAGACTTCCAGTGCCATTGGTGTGGACATTTCCAGTAGGAGGTCAATATGACTTGTTTGATGTATATAGTGAATCTGATGTAGTGATAAGAAGAACCACTCTTGGGGGGGATTTCTCAAATTTATGGATACAACTAATTGACATTATCCTTGTCACGGATTGGTTGTATTCAGTGAAATGTATCATGGATTAATTCAAGAGGGAGGTTGTGTTCTTTCATACTGATGTAGATCTCGTCGTCATTGTTAGGGAGTGAGACCCTTTTTTGGGTTATTGGGGTTTTCCATCCTTATCATCCATATTGGATTGGTTGATACTGAGTTCATCAATGTTTTATTATTCAGCGCTTCTTAGTATTGTGACTGAGTACCCTGATTTATTTCCATAAGAGGTTATAGAATTACCCCCAGTGTGAGATCAAGTTCAGAATCGAAATAAAATCATGTGTGTATCCTATCTCTATGTCTCTACATAGTATTGCACCTTATGACTTTTTAGAGTTGTGTATATAACACTATAGTCCATTGTAATGTGGTTTTTTTCGGTCATGTGTGTAACTGTGGGGTTTACAAATTTTTTATAAATAAGGACGATGGTAGTTCCTGGTTGTGTATCAATTATCATCTATTGAACCAGGTGACATTGAAGAACTAATATCCCTTTCAATGGATTGATGATTTATTTGATCAACTAATTGGTGAATGGTCATTCACAAATATTTATTTGTGGTTAGGATATCCTCAGTTCTATGTGAAGGATAAAAATATCTGAAATATTTATTTCAACTTTCATCATGGTAATTATGATATTCTAGTGATGATGTTCAGTTTTAATAATGCTCCAAATGTGTTTATGGAGTTAATTAATGTTGTGTTACATGAATTATTGGATATCTTCATTATGGTTTTCATAGATGACATACTGGTGTACTCTATGAATAAGAAAAAACATTTTAGAGCATTTTCATGACAATTTGCGAGTTCTTATGTAACATCATAGATTTTATCCGCTATGTATCATTTTTTATTTTTGTTGTATAAATCATTAAGTGACCCAGGGAATTCATTCGCTTCCAGTCCCGAGCATCATTCTAATTAACTTAAATAATTGCAGACTTTTTATGAAAAATGTAATGTCACTCTTTAACATGATTTTCAGGATTAAAATAATTAATTAAATATTGAAAAAGAATAATAAGATATTTAAAGAAGATTTAAAAGATATAATGAAAGGATAAAAATAAATTATGAAATAATATAAAAATGGTGCTACAGGAAAAATAAAATAATTTAAATGGGGGATTTCAATTTTTATTTATTTTTATAATTTTTTCCCACCATTTTTTTCTATATTTTTTCTTTTTATTTTCCCTATTTGATTTTTGTTTTTTTCTCTTATTTTTATTTTATTTTTATTTTCTTATTTTCTTATTTTTTTATTTTTTTCTCTCGTCTCTTCCTCTCCTCTTTTTCACATCGCACCTGCAACCCCCTAAGTGGTGCACCCCATGCTCGTTCTTCAGAAGATTTCAAATCCTCCATATATTATCTGATTTCATTGCCATTAGGTGTCCAGTAAGCCTTAGGGAAATTTAAACCTTGAACAGTTGGAATCATAAATTTTCTTTGAGAATGCTTTGTGCAGCAAGTCACAGAAGGATTTTACCCTATTTTTCAATTTTTCTAAAATCCTTCATTTTCATCCATTTAAGGTGAAATCCAAGCCTACCACAAATATCTGGTTCATCTATGACTACAAGGTGGAAGCCTTATGTATCTTAAATATTTTTTCAAAATTGTTTCAATAAGGTCGAATAACCCTTTGGGTGTGCCGACATGGTTGGTATATTTTTCTTTTAGTTGGGTTTATATTTTAATTAACTGCAGGTGTTCCTTAGAAATTTTTTATTTTAATTAAATTAATGAAATTTGTGCATCGAAATAAAAAATTATTTTTTGGATCATTGGTAATTGTTTTTTCGAAACTGTTTATTTATTTAAAAAGTGAATTATCTGCTTATGTTCATACGGTATATTTCCTTGTTATGTTATTATGCTGTAATGTTTAATTTATACAATTTGATGCACGGGTGTGTCTAGTTAGTTTTCAATCTATTATTTTATATGATGATTATGTCATATCTACTATTGGGAAAAATTTATTTAAATTCAGGGTGGGGAAAGGAGGTGGGACATGTCTTAAGGGCCACACTTAGACCCTCCATTCTTGAGTGTTACTACTACGTGTCAGGGGGGATTCTTTGACTTTACTGCACCGAGACATCCCCTGGCATTCAAATAATTATGAGTGACACTGATTCCAAAAGGGACCCTCAAGACGGGTCTAATGGAAATGTGGCTAAGCTAGCCTCATATGACACAAGACCCCATTTTGCGAGATCAGAACAGACTCGTGGTAAAGCCATGCCTTCAGCGATAAATGGAATTTCCAAAAAATTCCCATGGACGAGCTCAGTGATATTGTATATATTGCAGGATGTTCTATAGTGATACCTTTGGTATGGGCATGGACTCCAACTCACAACATGAACCAAAATAATGATGCAACATGTGTTTATATTTAATTCCGTTGTAAATTCCTGAGATTATGTTATTTTCTGGTATATTGGAGCACACCTGGTGGAAACCTGAATTAGACCCCAATTCAAAGCACAAGCTTGGGGTACTCCCATCATTTTCTTATGTTACTCTTGTAGGATTTATATATATAAATTTGTGTATTTGGCATACACGTATTCCTTTGAGACATCCAGCTTAAGACGAAGCAGGTAGTTAGGAATGGCTGTCATTGGGAACCTAGGTCGTGTTATTTATTTCAGTGTATTTAATTAATTATCTACAATTCTTATATTAAGGATCACTGTATATTATTTCTGAACGAAATGGAATTTTTTAGACACTCTAGTTGCCGGAATAATGGGATTTTATCTCACTCCCTTTTCGGTCATCGTTGACACCCTAGTAGATTGCATGCTCGCAAGTCTTGGCAAGTGGAAAATTGATGCTTCTGATGGATGATTGTTCTTTACTACATAGGATAGAGATTGGGGCAGAGGTCTGAGCCTCTCTTGTAATGTAGTTGCTAGTTTGTGTCATTGCTTTTATTTTAATCTGTTCTTGAGTTTATGTTTTATGTAATTCTAGTTTAGACAAAAATCATGGAATGACATTGTTTTTTTAGCATCCGCACTTGATTATTATTCATTTTCATTTTTTAAATTTCTTCTAATGTAGTTTATTAATTTATATGCTTCCTATATTTATTATTAGTTTTCCTCTAGTTCTGATGTGATAAAACTTATTACCTATGAGTGCATAGTCTCTACCTTAGACACATAAAGGCCCTCACTGGTATTCGGCAGCCTCTGGCATTCGTGGAGATGGGCTTGAGGTCATGTGACCCACCAGTCCAGCCACCGTCCTAGAGGTGAGTCGGCCCAGTACATTATAAAGTTGTATCAGATGATTTTTTCCATTTTTATTACTATTTTGGATTGATAGAAGATAAGGATCTATGGATTTGGGAGGTACTCTATTATTGGACGTAGATAACCCTTGTATAGGGAAAAACTCAAATTCCCGGGTTGGGATTGCAGTTATTGATTACACTAGTTACTGTTTATATGATTTCACCATTGGTTGAATCAGTTGTATAGAATTGTTATTGTGTAGGTATTTTTGATATAATAGGTTTACCATTTTAGCCCTATTATATGAGTGATAAACATTACATGCATTGTAATAGGAACTATAGAATTTAAAATTCCATGCATATTTTCATGACCTATCTACATTAAGCATGCAATTTCCTATTGCATGTGAGTTCTATTGTTCCTAGTGGAATAATTTTGAAATGATTGTTTTTTGAATGTAATGATTTGATAGTCTGTTAGATGTTTTCATGACTTAATCTGGGATTCGACTTTATAACATGTTTAGAAATCATTTTTGAGTTGTCTCTTCAATATCGAAACCCATCCCTTGTAGTTGGTTGTCTGTTCTTTAGTGCTCAGAGGCAGGCTATGTACCCAACCAATTTTTTCACCCTACTTATTTTCATACCTTCTTTGCTCCTTCTCTAAAGTTGTGTATTTGGCTACTGTATAAAAATGTTGATGTGGTGTCTTCGTGTCATCCCTTAGGACAGTGGCAATGGTAACATTTCCGAGATGGTGGGTCCGGAACTACTAGTTGCACCTATTGTAGAGACTCATATGGAACTTACTCTTATTGATCATCAGAGGGACCCTGACAATTAGTTTATGGATACTCTCTTATGGTTTATGTAGTCAGTTCAGAATATCCCCAGACCTACCCCATATATGGAATTCCTCACGTAGGACTTTATGCAGCAACACCCTCCCACCTTCTTTGATGGTGGCGGCCCTCATGCTATGGAGTCATAGATAGAAGCTATAAGGCACATCATTGACCACCTCGAGATTCTTCCGGAATGAATGTTCCAATTTCCAGTATACGTGATTAGTGACAACACCAATCACAGATGGAACGTTGTTTCTCAGGCTATGTAGACCATTTAAAAAGCTTGGGACATCTTCCAAGAATCCATCAACTATATATTTTTTATGTAGACTCTAAATTATGATCATTCATGGGAGTTACTATATCGTTGGCATAGCTCTATGACCATGTTAGAGTATTATACTCTATTCACATAACATCAGAATTTTTTCCCATCTCTGACGAGGGATCCACAGACTACCGCGAGACATTTTTAGGATGGATATGAGTATAATATATTCTAGTAGGTGAACATCTTCTATTTGAACACTATTAAAGAGATCAGAAATCAGGCTATAATATAATTGAAAAATTTCATGGAAGATAATCCAAAGAGACAGGGATGTTCAGTTCTAAGACACGGTGAAAACTATTTTGGTAGAATGAAGTGTCATTTTGATGGTGACTGTGGGGGAAATCATAGCCAAACAATACTTTTAGAGGGATCTATCACATGTTATTAATGAGAAGGAGATGTTAACAAAAAGACACAATGTATGAGATATTTAAAGGGGTACCGAGCTTGCGGTAGGATGGGTCACCTTTAGCTTTTTTTGTTCATTCTCTTCGTCATCCAGTGGTTGAGGATCTCCACATGCAACTCCATCATGTATCGGATCTATGAATCCACAGCTGGCTGGATGTTTTTTTCCACCAGCCGATCATGCCTAGGTAATGGTGGAGGTCATGGTAGAGGAAATAAAATTCTAGACTATCTGCATCAGTAGAATGAGCCAACTCAGGCCAAAAAGGTAGCGTATTGGTGTCGTGGATCAGGTCTCATGTACGTATTGTAATCAAGACCAGAGGACCAGAGTGTAGGACCATATATAGTTAGATGTACTATTCTAGTAGTCACTACTTTAGATTTTTCTCTTTTTGATACCAGTTCATTTCACTCCTTTATATTTCATCCTTGTTGTTGAAAATCATGGTATTCTAAATGAGTACCACTTCAGAATCATGTCCCTTGTCACTCCACTTGGGGTCAGGATAGAGGGAATACGGTAGTGCTAAGAGTTCCCCCTCGAGATAGGTGGGTACCGTTTTTTTTAGGAATTTACATATCCTCAACATGTTTGGAATCAAGGTCATTCTCAGTATGAACTGGATTTCTCTTTATCGTTCTCAAGTGGATTGTTATCATTGTTGAGTGTCCTTCACATACCTTAAGGGTGAAAAATTTCTTAATAAATGAGAATGATATATGCCGTCAGATCGATCTATGCCTAAATATGCCGGTTTGGGCCGGGTGACAACTTAGTTGACAAGTCACTTCCTGAGTGATCTGGGAGAACACCTAGTTTAATTCCCTCCAGTGGTCAACCTATTCATTGAAATCATCATTGACGATTTCTCTGGATAACCTTCTATGAGAGACATTGATTTCACAATTGAGACCTTGCCAGTTCTGGCACTAATGTCTATTTCTCCTTATGGGATGGCACTAATAGAGGTACATGAACTACAAATTAAGGTTTAAGACCTTGAGGCTTAGGTTTCCATTAGTCCTAGCACGTTTCCATGGTGTCCAAATTTCCTTTTTTCCCAAATGGTAAACTGTACCCTCATGTTATTCTTGGATTATCAACTAATCAACCATCTCATGGTAACGAATCAATATCTATTTCCTCGTATGTATGATCTATTTGACTAGTTCTAGGGATAAAATGTTTTGTCCAAGATTAATCTGATGTCGGGATATCACCAAGTGCATGTGAGACCATATGACATTCCATGCATGACCTTACGATGTAGGTACGGCTTGTACGAGTATCTCGTTATTCCATTTTGCCTCACGAATGCACGGGCATTCTATACAGATCTAATGAACATATTTTTTCATCCATATCTTGATTCCATTGTGGTATTCTTTGTAGATGACATATTAGTGAATTCATGTCCCAGACATGACCATGAAACCCATCTTGAGATCGTTCTAAGTACACTAATAGAGAATCATCTATAAGCTAAGATTCGTAAATGAATCTTTTGGATTAATAAGGTATAAGTCTTGGGGAATATTATATCTGAAGCTGGTGTATCAGCTGCCGTAGAAATGGTGACTTCCAAGATTTAGTGGGAGCAGCCCAAGAGATTATTTGACATCTGGAGTTTCTTAGATATTTTTTTTAAATTATAGGCATTTCATCTAGGATTTCTCCTGCTTAGCAGTTCCTCTTATGACCCTCACTGAGAAAGGTGTATAGTTCATCCAATTAGAATCTTGTGAAAATTCATTTTAAGACTTAAATGTAAGGCTAACCTTACCCCCGATCCTAATTCTTAATGAACCTGGTATGATCTATAAAAATTATTGTGATGATTCATGAATTAAACAAGGTGGAGTTTTTATGTAAGTTGATCGATTCGTGGTTTAAGGATACCTCCAGCAAAGACCTCACAGGTGGAACTATCCTACCCATGACCTAGAGATGGCAGTGGTGGTTCATGCTCTATATGGTTGGAGACACTATTTTTTGGGTGAGAGATGCATTATTTACATAAATCATAAAAGCTTAAAAAAATACACTCAATGAAATGTGAACATAAGGAAACACAAGTGGGTAAAATACATGCAGTCGTTCGATATTGAGATTTCATTTACCCATAGTAAAGGTGATGATGTGGTTGATGCATTAAGCCGCGTGACAAAGACACATGCAATGCAGGTAGCCAGTAGTGAGTAGAAAATGATGGTCTTTTTTAGATATGCATATGAATATTTTGGAGAAATGTAGGAATCCTATTCTAGAAGCTCTTATAGTGAAATTCTCTCTTATAGAACAAATTTTCAGACAACAACTCACAGATTATGAGGGGATTGTTCTGATGGAAATTGTTATAGGATAGAAACCACCTCCTAGTTGGGCTGTTGACGAAAATGAAACTAAATTTTACTATGGCCATGTATTGGTTCCTGCAGTTATACTAGAAGTGTTGATTAAGGAATATCACACCTCTATTTTGGTCGTACATCTTGGGATGACCAAGATGTACTGAGACATGTGTCGACATGATTGGTGGCCTAGTATGAAAAGGCAGATAGTAGGTTTCATCACTCGGTGATCTACCTGCAAACATGTGAAGGCAAAGCAGTAGCGACCTACTATAATTCTACTGCCTCTATCCATTCCAAAATAGAAATATAATGGAATCCCTATGGATTTTTTTATATTCTAGCCAAGATCTCCTCAAGGCAGCGATGCATTTTGAGGGGTTGTCGATTATTTGACCAAAGTTTCACCCTTCTTAACTATTCGATATACCATTACGATTTATGAGTTGGGAGGGCTATATATCTGGGATATTGTGAGACTTCATGTCATACCTTGTTCTATTGTCCCGAACAGGGATGACTTATATACTTCACAGTTCTAGAAAGGGTTGCAAAAGGCACTGGTTTCATAGGTACATCTGAGTACTGTATATCACCCTCAGACCGATGGGCAGTCCGAGAGAACTATAAGATGGTTAGAGGATATGTTACATGCCTATATCCATGATTTTGAAGGTTCCTAGGAGTACCATATACCTATTATTGATATTAATCATAATAACAGCTTCAATGTGACAATTAAAATGGCTCCGTTTGAGACTCTATGCGGTAGACCGTGTTGTTCACCTTAATTCTAGAACAAAGTAGGTGAGGCATCTTTGTTGGGTCCTTATCTTGTTCAAGAGACTTCTGAGAATGTTTAGTTGACTCAGAAGTGTGTTACTGCAGCTCAGTCGAGATGTAATTATTATAATGATCTTCTCCATAGACCTCTGCAGTTTGATGTTGGACATCAAGTCTTTCGGAGTGTTTTATCGAGGTTGGGTCATAGTTGGATTGGGAGACATGGGAAGTTATCAACGAGATACATTGTGTTGTTAGACATAGTGGAGAGAGTAGGGTCGGTAGCCTATCAGTTTCTGCTACCTCATAATTACAATTTCTTGCATGATTTTTTCCACGTATCTCTGCTCTGACAATATCATCCATACATGTATCATTCATTTGACCCTAATGACATCGATCGTCATGATGATTCATTATTTGTGGAGCATCTAATATATATCATCAACCGTAGCAAAAATTTTCTCTCAGTAAATTCAGTCCCTCTTGTCCTAGTATTATGGAAACAAGGATGCATTCAGAATGAGACATGGGATCGAGAGACAGATGTACGTTCATAGAGGCCCGAAAATTTTTCTTGTGACGTTCCGCTCCCATCAGAAGAGAAACTCGGGGACAAGTTTTATTTATGAGGGGAGGTTGAAACGTCCTAACCTTAATTAGGAATGAAATTTTTTAAATTTTTTATGTCCAAATCATTAAGCGACCCATGGATGACATTCACTGTGGGACCCGATAATATTTTCAATTCATTTAAATAACTACAGACTTTTTATGAAAAATGTCATCTCTCACTTTCACGTGGCGTTTGGGATTAAAATAATTAAGTAACGGTTCAAATGGAATAATAATATATTTAAAGAAGATTTAAATGAAATAAGGAAAGTACAAAAATTTATTTTGAAATAAAATATAAAGGGGATTAAGGGAAAAATAAAAATAATTAGATTGTGAGATTTACATTTTAATTTATTTTTAACAATTTTAATTTCAATAATTTCAATCTATATTATTATTCTTTTTATTTTCCCTTTTTCTATTTCTTTTATTTTTTATTATTTTTTATTTGTTTTCCTTTTATATATTATAATTATTTTTTATCTCCTCTCCTCCTCTATTGGAATACCGTTGGTCCTCCATATGTAATTAAATTTCATTTATTTATGAGAACTGTAATCCATAGGGGAAGGATAACCATGCGCCATAGTAATCGTCCATTATCATTGAGTATCTTGCGCATAGCTCATCATTGGAAGAATTTACCATTTTTTTGGGTTTTAAATCCTCTATATAATTCTATTTTTGGTTAAATCAGAGACAACCACAGATATTAGAGTCATCTATGACTACGAGTTAGGGTTCCTACTCTCTTTCCTTCTATTTCGTTATGTTTTATAAAAAACATATCTTTGTGCTGTTAGTCTGTGCATACTGTCGTTGTGAAATTTCACCCAATTTCACTAATTTAATTGTTTCTCTTAATGATTGTAAACATATTTATTTTAAATTAATTTTTTTGAATTGTTGAAACATGTTCGGACACTCCTTCGGCGTGATGACATGGTTGGAATATTTTTCTGTTAGCCTGGTTTATAATTTAATTAACTGCAGGTGTTGAACAACCCATTTTTATTTTAATTAAATAAAATAAATAGTTTCATTAAACACGAACATTTTATTGTTGGATCATTTGTAATTTTTTTCTAAACTTTTGATTTATTTAAAAGTATCATTATCATTCTATGTTGATACGGTATATTACCTTGTTATATTTTTATGTTGTAATGTTTAATTTATATCTTCGGATACATGGGTGTATTTGGTTAGTTTTCAAACTATGATTTTATATCCTGATTATGTCATATCTGTTGCAATGAAAACATTAATTAAATTCAGGGTGGGTAAAGGAGGTGTGTCCCATATTAAGGGCCACACGTATACCATCTGTTTATCACTATTAACACTACACCTCGGTGGTGGTTTCTTTGGCTTGACTGGACCGATACTTCCCCACGATTTCTAACACTTCTTATTGACCCTGGTTCCAAAAGGGCCCTTTGAGAAGGATCCATTGGAAATGTGTCTATGCCATCCTTCGATGACATTCGTCCCCTTTTTGTGAGAACGGAACAGACTCATGGTAAAGCCATGCCATGAGTGATACTTGGTATTTTTAAATATTGCATTAAATGGGCTTGGTGGTATTAGATAAATTGACGGATGTTCCATAGCGATACCATTAGGATGGGCTCAGACTCCAACTATCAACTAAAAACATAAGAATGATGCACCAAGGGTATATATTTAATTCCATTGTTAATTCATAATATTGTGTTATTTTCTTGTACGTTGGAGCACACCTGTTGGACACATAACGTAGACCCCAAGTCAAAGCACAATCTTGGGGGTATTTCCTTCCTTGTCTTACCTTACTCTTTCACGATTTATATATATGCATTTATGTATTACTATTACAAGTATTCCTTTCAAGATTCTAGATTGGACCAAATCATGTAATTAGAGACATGTGACATTGGGAACCTGGGTGGTGTTATTTATTTTAGTGTACTCAATTAATTATCTACAATTTTTATATAAAGGAACACTGTATTTTATTATGGAACTAAATGTAAAGGTTTAGACACGGTGGGTACCACCCTACTGGGATTTTATCTCACACCCAAATCGGGCGTCATTGACACCCGAGTAGATTATATGCTCGCACGTATTGAGAAGGGGAAACATGTTTCTTTTGATGCATGACTGATCTGTAATACATAGGATAGAGACTGGGGCAGAGGACCGAGCCTTGCTCATGATGCAGCTACTCCTTTGTACCTTTTATTTTAGTTGATGGTGGGATTGAGTTTCTATTTTCAAAACATCTAGTTTAGACTGAAAGCATGTCATTACATCATTTTTTGAGATTCTTCACCGGATTATTATTATCCAGTTGGATTATTTATATTTCTTCTGATGCATTTTATTCATTTATACTCTCCCTATATTTATTATTAGTTGTTTTCTACTTCTTCTGTTATAATGACTATTACCTATGGGGGAATAATTTCCCCCTCAGACACTTAAATACCCTCATTTCTAGTCGGTAGCCTCTGGAATTCACAGAGATGTGTTTGAGGTCATTGGACCCATTGTTCCGGGAACCATCCTAGAGGTGATCCGGGTCGGGACGTTACATCTTCAACATGATTAATTGTTTGTGATGTTTCTAATGTGTGAACTTTGGGATTAGTAATTTCATTTCCTAGGTCATGTTAGATCCCAGAATGTAGTAGATGTGGATTCGTCAAAGATAGATGCAATTGTGTCATGGGAAACCCCAAGGCCCATCACAAAGGCTCAATGATTCATTGGTTATATAGAAAATTACATGAGGTTCATTGCATATTTCTCTCATATTTTGACTACTCTGATAGTTTTGACCGAAAAATATTATGTGGTCCAATAGAATAATCTGTTTTAAATGTATTTTGAGTATATAAAAAAGATGTTGTTTAATGCTTCAGTTGATTTTTTGGTAGCTGAAGGAGCTCAGTTTTATGTTTTCTATGATGCTTCACGTCTGAAGTTGGGCTGTGTACAAATACAACAAGGATCATATATTTCTTATGGGTATCTCTAGTTACATTTACATGGGTGTAACTATTCTACCACTGATATCAATTTGGTGGTGGTGGTGGTGTTTTCATTGAATTTGTTGAGAATTAACTCTTCATTGAAATTTTTTTGGTATTTACTTATCAATAGTGTCTGGGGTATTTTTTCTCTCTACATGAATTGAACTTGTGCCAACATTAGTGGATAGAGTTCATAACAGATTATGACTTCGATTATTCTTATACACGTGGAGTGGTAAATTTTTTAGATGATGTACTGATCATGAATTCACCCAGTGATGACGTTCATGAAAATCGAAATTATTAGAGGGTGATTGAAGAAAATTTAGAATTTCTTCTAGATGTGGGATAGTTTAGGAGAATATGTTTTATTTTTTTGATGATGGTGTTGTTATCTCTAGTGATACAGGTGGAGGAATCCCAGTCGGTGGATATTGAGGCAGAGGTCTGGAGAGACCATGTTGTTTTTGGTGAGGCCCTTAATGGATGGTCTGAATATAAACAACATTGAGTGTTTTTTCAAGAGTAGATATTATTCTCTATGGAAATGAGTGAGATGGTTCTCGGGGAGTCCCAAATTTTACATTTAGAATTAATTACTGGCATAGAATATATGTACCTAAATTTGGGAGGTTATTTTATTTGTCCTTGGTTGATTCATGCAGTTTCATGTTTTTTGTCTCAATGTTTATTTTTCAAGAAGGTGAATGCTATGCACTTTGTCCCCGATGGTTTGATCCATCCATTAGAAGTTTCTCAGTGGAAATGGGATGACATGTCAATGGAAATTGTTATTATTTTACCTTGATATCATGGTTGATATGAAAATATATGGGTGGTGGTGTATCATTTTATTAAATAATACCACTTTATAAGGATCAAAGAGTCAAAATTAGTGGAGGTTTTGTCAAGATGGTATCTTGAGGAGGTGTTGAGACATCATATAGTACCAAGGATGGTCATTTCTAATTGTGATCCTAGTCTTACCTCCAGAATGTGGAGAGGTCTCCAACATTCTTTTGGTTCTCAACTATGCCCTAGAAATACTTTTCATCCACAAACTTATGATCAAATAGCACAGTCCATCTATACTCTTGAATATACATTGTGCGCTTGTGTCTTGTATTTTTAAGGTTCATGGCTAAGGCTCCTTCCCTTTGTAGAGTTCTATTTAAATAATTGTTATCACTCCACCATCATTATGGAACATTTGGTAGTCTTGTATATATGACCATTTGGTTTTCCGTTGTGGGGAAATAGGGTCCGAGAATCAATAATTCTTTGGCAGAAACTAGTTTAAAATATGGAAATGATCATAAATGTGATTCATGTGAAGATGAAGGCCACATATTATCATCATAAATCTTATTCCGATAATAGGATGAGTCCTATCGAGTTTCAAGATGCGGATCATGTATTCTTAAAGGTGACACCAAATCATGGGTAGTGATGGTTTAGTAGTGGGGGTTTTCTATTCCAAGGGTTTTTGGTCCATTTGAGGAGTTATCTTGTGTTGGGGCTATGGAATATTAGATAGCACATAAACCATAGATGATCAAGATACACAATGTTTTTTACATTTCAACCCTATATCATTAACGTCATTGATAATCTCACGTTATCGATTGGATGGGATCGATGTAGACGATGATACGACCATCGAGAAGCAGCCTCTAGATGTACAAAATTTTGAGTAGAAGTTGTTGAATTGGCATTATATCCCCTTTTATGTGGTATTTAGGTCGCGCAATAGAATAAAGGATTGTACCTTCAAAGGTGAGTCATAGATAAGTGATAATTACCACATGATCTTTGATGTTTATCTCTTTTCTTGTAACACTGTTGGTTTTGTGGTTGTTAATATTTTCTGGTTTATACGTTGGATTTACCTTATATATTATTTTGGATTACTCTAATTCAATGGCTATTTAAGACACACTAGGTATTACATGTGGTTTCTATTTTTAGATTATTATTTTTGGCTAATTCTGCATTCCTTCTATAGGTTGAAAAACTTGAAAAGTAGTTCATATACTCACTGTGTCAAGAACCATGTTCTCAGATGGGGTTGTTGAGCTCCCATGGTGGAAATATCATTGAGATGTATCTAGAGAGTTGGTTGTTCAGATGATCCATTTATTTTTCTTATCTCTATTGGTTTTGGATTCCCCAGTATGATAATGTTTTGATAGGTACCTAATGTAAGGGGTCAGATATATTTGGATTGACACTTTACATATTTCTAAATACTAAGGTACCTGGAGGAGGCATGAAGAATGCCTGGAGGATTGTGGAAGTGAATGACTAGAAATAGGAATATTTACATAGAATATTAAAATTTTAGATCTTGTATGTTTGGATCACAATGTGTTAGATTTCAATGATGAATAAATAATCATATGATTCTTTTTCAGTGGAACAGAACCCTCGGGATTACACAAAGTGAAAGGGGATTACAAATAATGTAACTCCATCATGCTTTAAAATTTAAATGATTTCACACACTCAACATTTTCAAAACCATTGACTATAGTGCATGTCTCTCGATTTCAGATGACCAGTCTGCCCCCTCATTGTCATTTTAGGGATTCCTTTTCTAATTATCAATCCCATGATTACATCCATCAATCCATGATATGTTCTTATACAATGAACATTGACACCCTTTTGAGGTAGGGGAGGCATTGATACTTTATTTATTGACGTAAAATTATAGAGATATCATTATTTATACCTTTCTATTGAAATTAAATTATCTTAAAAAATACTATATATAGATTAAATAATTTGTATCTATCACTTGGAAATGTTGTTATTTGTTCCATGATAATGAGATTCCTCTTCATTTTCTAGATAGTGTGATATATATGTAGATATTGTTGTGTTTGGTTGAGCATGTGATATTTTTAAAGAGTATAAAGATGAAATTTAATGATAATTAATTATCAAAAAGATTAAATAGTCTTTTTTAAGGAATATTGTTGTTTTTTTAATTTGATGTTAATAAAATCCACGAATGTATGAATCTCTAATTGAACTGCTAAAGTAACCTAAATCATAATTAATCTTGTTTATAAAATAATTAATGTCTTGTTAAATTTATTATTTAATTAAATTATGATAATTGTGATAGCTTGCCTCTTATGGTTCCCATATTTGGAACATGTTATAATGGATTAGTTAATTCATGGTGGAATAGGAATTAGTTTGGTGATAAATTATAATTCCTTGTATGTGCTTAGTTTCCAACATTCTTGTGAAGTCCAAGTTCCTAGTACATCGTAGTTGTGAGGGCCTATTTTTTGTGAAGGATAAATTCCTTTTTTTGAGCCAAGAGCATAATTTCCAATTATTTTTTCATATTTATTGTGATATGATGTAAGAATGGGGGGATGTTGTGTTTTGTATGTGGAGGCCCATATGTGATGTGGGTTTGGGATGGCTAATTCATGAGTGAATCTTAGGTATGAGGGGTGGGGAGGAAAAATTCATTTGGTAGTAGTTGATTCCCAGAGTGATGATGTGATTTGGTATATTCGTGTGGGTGTCGGAGAGGACACTAATGATTATAGAAAATATTGAAGTTGGGATCACCCATTCATATAAAAGATGTATTATTATTTGAATCTATTGTTTGGATGATGAAGAGGCTGTTTTTTTATCTTCATTCCTTGCCCAACTGCTTGAGTTAGATGGATGTGATGGGATTTTACCTTGTTTGATAGCTTATGATTTTTTCCAGGAGTACTTGGTAATATAGAAGATAATTTTATCACTAAATGATCAATGTTTGACCTATGTGGTTGGATCTTGCAGGGATGCAATGCTGATGTTATAATTTTGAGAATCTAGGGACATAGTTTTCTTATGCTTGGAGGGAATAGAACATTTTTGTAACAGTAATGTAATTAAGTGTGGGAAATTAAAATTGTTAATTAATTCTTAATTAATTATTTAATATAAATTAAAACATATGAAAATTAATTAAATAACATAACTTATGTCTTTAAATGGTTGTATTCATATATTATATCATGTCCTACTAATGGTTTTTAAGATTCCATGATATGCTAGCTGCAGTTGATTCTGAGACTAGGTCATGGCTATAGTGTGTTTTTGAGCTATATTATTTCATGTACATTTTTTGTTTCTATATGGAAATCAAACATATATGTAGGGTAACTGAAACCCGAGGGATTTTGTTCCCTGTAGGTGGTGTTTTCCCCTACATTCCATTGGGAGGATGGATGGTTGAATATACCATTAGATAATTATTTCTTCTATTTGAATTTACATGTGCTATTATGAATGATGGTATTTTTCCCCATATACATATATAGAGGGATATAATGGCTTGTGGTTATTTCACACACATGATTTCAGGATATAAAATCAAAAGGAATTCTATAGGTATAATGTGTGTTGGATATGAATTCACGAGGTTGCTTAATCAATGTATGAGCTGTGATGGATTGAGGTATAATTCCTATTGTATGATACACATTATGCAGTCTGTGAGGGCTCCAAACAACTACTAGGTTACTTTTGGTTATGTATACGTGAAGGTGTGTTTTATGAGGTGCACATTGTAGATCATCACCTAGGTGTCTAAGAGATTTTTTTTAGAGGGAGATGCTCAGGTCATGCGACTTTGGGGAAATGCCGCAAACTAGTGAAGAAGTGGAAGGGAGGGACCCTTGATATTGTTTATTGTATTATATTATCTTGTATTTGATACATGGTGAGTATAGTCATGGTGATGTAGGGAACATTGTATACAAGTTTAGGTGATGAGTTAGTTTCACTTGTTATTTACTATGATTTATCATTACATCGTTACCTTTTGTAGGAGAGGATTCAGGGGGGGATCCTACTGAGTATACTTTTATACTCACCCTATTTTTATATATAAACTATTTTTTAGGTCAGTTCGAGATGGATGGAGATCAGGAAGGTTACAAATGGCAAGGGGTTTATAAGGACTTTCTTTGGCTTCTTGGTTACTACCTTCTTTACCATTATTTCGGTACTTACAGTTTTCCATTAATTTTTAGTAGTTCATTCATTTATTATATATGTGTATTTTCGATTTTATTTTATATTTTGTTATGAGGAGGAGTTGGTTAGTGTATATCTTATCTCTCTCTCTTTTGCATGTGTTCTCTTCGAGTGTAATGCCTCTCGTATGTGTGTTTACTATACCATGAATGATAGTCATCAACCATGGACCTACAAGAGGATTGACATAGGTTTCACAATCTATCTTCCCCCGCTACTAATCTAGAAAGGGGTATGCCTTTGCGGGGGGGGGGGGGGGGTCATTACAATTAAGAAAAAAAATTACTTTTCTAAAAATATAATTGATGATTTAATATGAATTTATCAATATAAATATATTTATTAGGCTATATATATATTATATATTTCTTTTAAACATATTAAAAATTTCTAATACAGTGGCTTAGTTACACCAGTTATTTTTTTCATAGGTCATTTAATCTCATTATTTCATGTCATATACGCTATCAAAGTCAATTTTCATCATTAAAAATAGTAGTGTTTTAATTTCTCTCCCACATTAATAAATCTGAACCTCTCAATATAAACATTAAATTATGAGTAAATGGTCTGATATTTGAAAATTTCTTTGTCAAAAACCCACATCCTAAACTGTGCTAATAAAACATCCTCTTAAAAAAGGGAAATGAATGATTGATGGTCATTTGGAATAACACATAAGGTTGTTTCCATATTAGAAAAAATTGGAGAGAAGTAAAAATATAGACCTTGAATCAAATAATAAATAATTATAGAGTGTAATATAGATCATTGATCCTAATAAAATTAATGTTCAAGATAAATTAAACTAGAATAAAACAACAAATATGTGTTTAGTAAAATGATCACTGAATCTTTTTGTACGAATGTAATATGATAGAATTTTAATATTTAGATCATTTTCTTAATGTCAAAGGATATATTTACTATGAAGATATAAAAAACTACAAAATATGCATTCATGATACCTTTTTTACTGTAACAATATATATTTTAACCTCTTTATTTGATTTGATCAATTTTCATATCATATCTAACACCCAAAATTGAATAGCCAATATGATTTTTTATTCCTCAATCACTAAAATTAACTTTTAACATATAGTAAGGTCAATAAATGTGTAACAATTCCTTTTATATGCCACTCAATATTTACCAAATCCAAAAATATTTTGATGAGATATATAATATAATAAATTATTTTATAAACCACTAAAATGAAAAATAACATTAAATCCATTTTATAACTATTTATCATTAAAAATATTTTTTCAAAACAAAATATCTTACTAGAATAGACATTTCATAGACCGGTGATAAGATTAACACTGTCGTCACCTTTTTCTTGTGGGTTGAATACCTAAATCATCATCGGATGTGATGGGTGGTCACCCAAATTGCGAGTCATCATTTTTCTAAAACCATATTAATATAATTACATTTAAATTTCATATAATACGATTCAAAGGTTAAATATAACATTACTCATTAAATAATTTTTTGTGAAGTAGGATTTATCTCTACAAAAAAAATTCATAAAAATTAATAATATTAGTTGACTATTATTACATTAAAAAATGAGCATATCAACCAAAAATTATATCAATAACTATAAAAAAATTTCTAAAAAATTTTAAATCATTATTCACATATTATCCTTCTCACTAGAACACAAGTTATACATATTTTTTTCATATAGATAAAACATTTAATAAAACTCAATAAATGTCTCCAAGTGTCTTCCATCACATAAAATATCATTAAGGGAATTCGTGACATCAATATTATAATAATTCCCATGATTTTTAACATATTATTTTAATAAAAAATCATTATATATCATAATTTGTAGCATAAACTAAATATGTTTTTGGATATTTCTATTTTCAAATCCTTTATAATTATTTTTAAACAAAATTTGATTCATCCTAATAAAATCACTAGGTAGTGTCAAACTAGGTGTCCATTAAGGCCCATTTTAATGAACTAGGGGAAAATATAATAAAATACCAATGCACTATCGTTTGTGTAATAGACACTAGGTACAAATATTCTAGAACCATTTCCATTTATAGTATCTCGATATGTATTTAATTTCTTCGAATAACCTCATAATATCTTCCTTAAAAAAACATTCAGATATTCTTCTATAGATAGATTCATCCTCAAAACAAATAATTTGTTCATGTTCCCAAATTTAATTTTTTTAATTATAGTTCTAATGGTTTCTATAAATATTCCTCTCATTCAAATTATAAAGACATGGACCCTAGTATCATAGTTGAAGTGGATACTTTACTACTTTTACATTAGATAAAAGGAATCACATAAAAAAGGTAGAATAGTATAATATTATTGGAAAACTAGATTCATAACTATGTCATATGTCACACGTAAATACATGAAATTAAACATAAGGAATATGAAACTATTGTATCCTTGAACTCATTCAAATATTATATCTTTATATCATGGAGAATGGAAACAAAATTAAGGTTATCTTAGATACTCATAATGGGTTTTTTATAATAGAAACTGTGGTGAATCAATTTGTCATAAAATATATGGAATGTAAATAACTGAAAAGTCATTATATTTATTCAATAAAATTAAAATAATGAATAATATGCATGTAATATATGATGATTAAAAATTCTATATAAATTATCACATGATCCAGGTATAATATTGATGTATTAATGTCATGGATAATAATAACTGAAATATAAATGAATTAAATAGTTAATATTGGTCATTCTAATGTAAATTATCACGATATATATACTATCATGACCCTACACCTGGAGAGAATAAATCATTTGTTAAAAACTATTTAATGTCAGGATAATTATTTATCTCATAAGACTTATTGATTAATGGTGGTGATCTATAATTATGTTTCCACCCATTAATTTATTTAACAATAATTCAATATTTATAAAATTATCAATTTAATTCATTAAATCAATGCGTTATCCATAAATATATATATGTATTATAAAATATAGATTTATCAAAATTTTACCCAATCAATCAAATAACATTTAAATTAAAACAACATATTATGAAATTATTATCTATTTAAAAAATAAGAACAAAAATGATAAAAATATTGATTATTAATGGAAATGTAATGTCTAATTATTAAAATAAATTTAATGTTTCAAAATAAAGTTAAAGAATAAAAAATTAGTCATTAAAAGGGAATTTAAATATATTACAAGGTAAAATTAATCAAAAACCTTCCAGATAATGTTTAATTACTAACTAATTAAAACTTATCCCTCTCACGTTGTATGTAATATAAATGGATGTTGTCATTATTTAATTTAAATACAATAAAAAAATTATTAAAATATCCTAATGAAAATATAATTTTATATTAAATAATAAATTTTAAAAAACAGAACATTTATATAATATTAGGGAATATAATTAATTTGAAGAGAACCTTGTATAAATTTAATGGATACAAGAAATAAATGAATAATCATGATGACGGGATAAAAAAGTTGAAATTTTGGTAAAATAATGATTCCAATCACATTTTCGGTAATAAGTCAAAAAGTGGACTATTTTGTAATAAAAGGGAATATTTAATTTAAGAAGAAAATGTGAAATAGTTAATTTATACAATAATGGGTGATTATTAAAAAAAATTAAGAAATAATTTCTAATAAACATTGATTTGTATGAAAAGGTATTTTCCACCAAAGAGAGAAATAAAGTCAGACTATATTGAAACAATTTTCTAATTAATTTTAATTAAAAAATAAGGGAAAATGGATCTATTATGTTAAAACAACACAAGTAACCGCAATTGTATTCAAGTATCCTCTTTGACAATCACAATGGAAAGAGTCCCTTACTAAACATGGTTCACTACTAATTCTATTCAGGTTTATCTCATTAGATATCAATATCCAATTAATGAATTGGTGGGTGATATATATCCCACCCATCACATAAAAAATATACATGTCTTCTAAAATATTTTATATAATTCAAAAACTGAGAACCTTTGAAAATAAATGACTTTCCTAAACATTTATTCATAACATAACCCATAGAAAATAAATATTTTTCCAAAAAAAATCATTACAATATATCCCAAGGAAAAGAAAAGTGGTTCATAAAAATTTAATTTTTTCCTCTCGGTTATAAAAAATCATCAGAAAGAATAAACGAGGTATCCTTTGATCATATCCTTATTACATAATAACTCATATTAGATTTGTTAACTATTTATGGGAAATGATTTTCAAAGATCACATGGAATTATTCTTTGGGAAAATAACCATTCCATTTCAAGATTTGTTTTTTTTAATATATTTTTCAAATAAAATGGAAAACTTTTTTTTGGAAAAAACATGTAATTAACTAATGTATTATGAAGGTAAAATGCTTTCAATGATGGGGGAAAAATAATTTACGTTTTATAAGGTAAAAAAATATTCCTTTCATATTGTTTTGAAAGAGAATTATTTTACCACATTCAAGAAAAAAAATTACTGTAAAACTACATTGTAAAATTTAAAATATTAGAAAAATGAATTTAAAAAATAATAGGATAATTATAAATATTTTTTTATAAAACATGAATATGTAGTATAAATATTCTCCAATGTTGACTTAAATATAAATAATCCAAAATATTTGATCATATTCTGGAATAAACCCTTACATCGAGTTTACCATATTTTGAAAGTACACTCCCATATTATATAATAAATTTATAATTATAATAATTCTATAAAATAGTCTTATTCATAATTAAAATATAATATTTTACAGCTTTAATATATTTCGGAACCATATTTTTACAATAATTATTTATTTAAATGGTCTACTAAAGGGTGTTAATAGTTTTGTTCATCATCAATATATTAGTTCATTATTTCTAGTCCTTGTACATTTTTTAATGTTCCATAGTATCAATAATATATATCAGGATAAATATATCATGTAAATTAATTATATACATATTTATAGTCATTCATTAATTTTATAGAGAGGAAAATGAATTACACCATTCAAGGAGACAATTTTCTATAAGAAATGATGAACTTTGTTTTCATTTTTCAAATAGATGAAACAAAAGAAATATAAATTTTAATTATAATATAATATATTTTTATTATATCATATTTTTCACATATATTCATAAAATTAATACAAATTTTCAAGAAAACAAATCACATCGCTTCGTGGAATGGGTTTTCTACACATATAAACAAGCATCATTTTCACTTCTAAAATGAATATATTAAAATATCATAAATGTGGTATTAATATTAAAAAAGAATAATTTTGTTATTAATATGATATATAAACATTAAAACCATAATTATAACCATCAAAAAATGCTGGTTTTGAACAATGAATTTTATTTCTACAGGGAGATGGTATGTTGTATGTATGCACAAGATATACATTAACTTATTTTTCAAAGGTAATGGTGTTGTATAATGATGTTTTCATAATAAAAATAAAATTTAAGTATATTTTTGATACATTATTTATTATTTTATAAAAAATAACAAATATTTTTCTTATTTAATGAAGATTATAAAGGGATGTCATCGGGTAAATAAAAAACATTTTCATTGAAATGTCAACCTTTTAACTACTATAATCATATCTAGGATTTTTTATCTAGGAAAAACAAAACCTCTAGAATGTTTACAGCTCATTTTTTAAGGTAATTTGTGTATTTTTGTAACACCCCAGGTAAATAAAGAATATGAAATTTTCATATTTATCCATATTTGTGAATAAAATATTAATATGACTTTAAAGGGGATGCTATTCTCGATGGCGTACCCAACACGCAACAACGAGTTTCTTGGGAATCTTACGCTGCACTCTAATAATAAAATAATATTATTTTAAATGGTAGTTAACATGTATCCATTGTAATGGCGGGAATGGATAGAAATAACTAAAATATGATTATATATGTTTTTAAATGTTTTTACATTTATCCAATAAAGGATAGAGGCTTAAAATACGGAAAGAATTCAATTTTTGGCGTATATGCCCTAGTTTTCACTAAAGGTTCACTTATCACCTTTTGATGTTGAATCATCATTAAATATAGTTTTGTTCACTCTTAAACATTATTTTAGACCATATAAAACTCTTTTTAAGAATCGGGACATCAAAATATACTTTGTGTAAATTTTTGGTATCTTTCCGATAAAGTTCATGTTTTTAATGAATAGTGGAAAATGTTGTATTTTAATTCAAAACCTCTTTTTAATATAATTTATTTATATGATTATATTATCTTTTGAATTGGTTTTAAAGTGAGATTATAATATATTTTTACCATTAAATCCAATAGTGGTCGTTGGAATTAATTTTACTTTGAAAATAGACTTAAACCAGTGTCAATCTTTTGATACTTATTGTTTCATAAAAACACGCTATTTGCTCTGACAGTGGGAATTAATTATTAAATTAATTAATGTGACTTATATGTTTTGAATTTTGTAAAATAGACTTCATTTTTGAGTTCAGAATATCAAATATATCTTAGGGTGAATTTTTGGGATTTTTCTGAAAAACAACAATTTTTGATGAATAGTGACACCACTAAGTGGTACCTATAAAAACTAATTTTTCCGTTTAAATGAAATTCTGCCATCTTTGGGTTTTGAATTTCAAAATTCCGACATACATGGTTTTCATTAAGAAGTAAAATGTGGTTCAATGGGATAAAAATAATTTTTTGGTGAATAGTAACTTATTAAGTTTTTAATCGCGATTAGAGGTAATTAGTGTTGTTTAAGGTAAAAATAATTTTTTAATAATATTAAATGATCTTGAAACATGTCCTAACCTCATTGGATGTGTAATGGCCGACCAAGAAAATCCATGTGTCAACTTGGGGACCCCATGGAGCCACTTTGTTTGGGAAATGACATAAATAACTTTTTATTTAATGTAAAAGTAAAAATGATCCAAACATGATATGTTTTACTAAAATAATCTTTAAGTGGGGTTATACAGGTCCTATGTTTTATTATAAATAGTCATTGTAAAGCTAAAACGATTTACTACATCATAGTAATTTTTTTATAATTTTTAGATGTTAAATATATTAAATTATTTACGACATCATAATGATGCAGCGATGACATCATTATCTGACGATTTAAATAAAATGAGAAGATAATGTAAACTCTATAACCTACACATGTCAACAACTTATTGGATGGGTGTATTTAAAACCCTTATCACCTTATCTACGAATTATATCAATGTGGGACCTTTTAAAACCGAAAAACATTTTCAAATCAAGTAATATTTCTTACTTTCCAAAAGTGCCCCTCCTCTCCTCTTATAAAAGGCCCCCACCTCTACCGCATTTCACACACTCTTCAAGCCTTTGGCTTAGCCAACCCCTGCCCATTTACTCTCTACACATCCCTCTCCTCATCCTAGAGGATTCCCTTTGGGAAGAATCATTTCAAAGGAAGTCTTTAGGCTCAAATCATAAAGAGTTACACTTTTAAAGGTAATTCATTCTCTCATGTTCATTTGTTTTATTTTGCTTCTCCAACCCCCTAAACTCTTTTTATTTATTTCTTTTGTAACAACACCAGTATATTCAATATACTAGGATGTTGTTATAAGATTTATTCGATCTACACTCTCACACAACTACATCAAATGGTTAAATAACATACGGTTTCCGTGGATGGCGAAATTCTGCCTCCCGAAACGATGATTGTTCAATACTCATTTAACACCTTCAAAGGTGGCCATTATGATGTCACTATTTTTATATATGATATATAATATGTTTATGTTTTCCTTAATCTTCTGATTTTTTTTCATTTTGGGCATACCTTTATAGTTTCCATTATGGGTAACGCGATATCATCATTTAAGGAAGTGCGGACTACCGTCCCCTCAAAGTGATTTGATTCGTTAAATACCATATGTGGGACGTATAAAGTATGGAACTATGATATTATATATGATATTGTACTGGAATTATAATATTCCTTTATATCATTATTATTCCATTTTATAAAATACGAAATAGAAATGAAAGTAGCGTTCATGCGTACGTACGGCTTACCGTCTCCATGAATGGTGCATTTCATTTCTTACCACTAAATGATTATGTAATGTTATAAATGCATGAATTTACTGGATATATATGAAATATATGATATCTACATCATGAATAAAATTCAGGATATAATAAACATTTGGCCACACGAACAACATGTAATTGTAAGAAGTCCACTTTCGACTTAAGAACCAAATATCGGCAAAACAAATATTATTAACGTAAATGATTACATAATGTTTATGACATGGTAATAAGTGATATAAAAGGAATAATGAACTGAAAAAGTATCTTAAGGAAGTATAAATTAACTCAAGTTTATTATTAAGGAGATTAATGAATGATCGAGTCTAGTCGGACCCGAGGTAAGGGATCCTACTCCTCTATTTCTTATTACGTACACACTTTTATGTAATTCCTTTTAAAGATAATCATTCTTGTTATTTGGATGATATTTTATATTACACTTACTGTAATTTTTATGTTCATGTGATGAGAGACCCTATTCTCTCTCATCAATCCATTTTGGAAGTTTTGAGTGGCGCCGTTAGGCTGCCGAACTATCGTAATAGATCTAACCTCTCTCTTTCTTTTTAAGTACTCTCCCTTATGTCACTTCTTTTAAGCTCCTCTTTGTAATGTTGGGGGACTAATTTTATATAAATATTGATGTAAATTTTATTTTAATGTGATGAGATACCCTATTTTATCTCATCAATCCATACTCGGAAGTTTTATGTGGCGTCGTTAGGCTGCTGAGTCTTCGTAAGGGATTTTTCATCTCACTTTTATTCCCGTGAGATTTATGCTACATTTTCCACAAATTCCATTGAGTGGTGTATGTACTTCCCATTATTCTACTCTTTGTGTGATATACTTTCGTTTATTAGTATTTACATCAATGATCTATTGTCCTTCTTTCATGGGGTGTATGTTTTGAAAGATACCCAAGTCTGTAAGGGAACCTTTCGCCCTCCTCTTTTTTAAAAGACTTCTTTTGTTGGGTCTTTTAATTTACATATTGTTAAGTTGGGATATGTTCTAATATATCCTTATTGATGTAAATTTTATGTCCAAGTGAGGATATACACTTTTTATCTCTCATCAACTCATTTTGATGTGATGTCGTTAGGCTGTCAAGGGAACTTTTGAACCCAATTTCGATTTCTTTGGGTTCAACATGTAGTCATTGAATATGTCATCCATTGAATATGTGTGAATGACCTTTTATTGTTTTACACTTAATATCCACTTATATTGGGTGTATTTATATTTTTCACACATATTTTTGAGATTGATTTGTCCTTAATTTAAGGATACCTTCTTTATAAGGGATTTCATCACATTTGATATTTTTATTGAGAGTTCATTGTTGTTATGCACCAATTCACTCTTATATGGTGTATATACTGTCCTTTGGAGTATTATATCATGAATACATTTACTCTTATGATATTATAAAGTTCTGACTAAATGTTATTCCTCAATTATTGTATTCAAGTGTCTCTAATTTTGGTAAAACCCCTTTAACCAAAATATCGTTTTAAATGTTTTAATTATTTTTTCGTATTAATATCCATGTTTTCAAAATGGTTTTAAGGATTTATTTATATGGATATTAATGGTTTAAAATTTTAAGCTTCAAGGTGGTATGGGACACTTTGATTCAAAAATCTCTTTATTAAATGTTTTAAATGGTTTTGGAAATGGTTTCTTTTTGAATGGATTCATTATTTCAATATACTAAAATGTTATATTGTGACTGAAATGTGGAAATGTTATGTTTCATTTATGCATGTTTTATGTGATACATTTATGTTATGGTTCATGGGCATTGTTATGAAAACGGTTGGTACGGTGATAAACTAAGGGAGGGTGAGCCCGATATAGCTCTCCAATGCATTGGGTAACGCGAAGGAGTGAAACATTGAGGTTTCTCCAAAGAGATTTAGGGAATATACTGTGATGGGTATTCCAAAACGTAACCAAGAGGGTTACTCCCTACGTAAGAATGTTACGAATTCCTCAAGTTACCTTTTATGTCTTATGATTTCTATGATTTATTCATGATTTGATATGCCTATGTTTTATGGGTAACGTATGATTTCATTCTTATGTATACATGTACTCATGTTTTCTTTCCATATTTTTATATCCCTTACTGAGATTTTTATGTTCATCCCAAGTTTTTGAAATGTTATTCACAGGTCAAGGGAAGGGTACATGATGTGATGATAGTGTCAAGGATGTGTCAAGAAAGAATCCATGTTTTATTTTAAAAATGTTTTCGTTGATGGGAAGAATGAATACTGTCTTTTATGTAACCACTTTGTTTAAATGTGGAATGTAATGCATGTTTAATGATCTACTTCTCTAAAACTGTAAACCTGAAAAGATCCTCAATGTGTAATCTTGTAATAACTCAAGATTAAGTAAAGTTTAAGTCTGGGACCTTATAGTTGGTATCAAAGGTCGGTTTAGATAACTTTAGAGGTTAGGGTATTCTTTAAGCATAAGTGAAATTACCATAATGGTTAGTATTTCAGAAAGAGTCCTAGTTTTAGATAAAGTGAATGAGTAAGTGTATCTTAGCGTTTATCTTACTCATTAGTACATGATGGTTTTTTTGATATACTCACACTGACCTTTTTGGTTTTAGTAAATGGCTGGATCTAGCAGGAACCAAAGTAACAGTGGATGTGAAGGAAACTGTGACGATATTTTGAGCAAGAAACTGAATGATATGGGAGCTGCTATGAGAACTCTTGTGGTTATCCTCAACCAACTATCTGGAGTCATGATTGACCACCTAAACCTTGGAGATTTCTATATGGCATCATATATGCAAGAAACAAATCCCTACGGATGTACAGGTAATAGTCATAAAGCTAAGTGTGTTCAATAACCTATGTGTCAGAGATGTGGAAAGAAACACCTAGGAAAATGTTTCAAAGGGACAGAAATATTCTATAGATGTGGAAATCAAGGTCATAAAGCAAGAACCTGCCATGGAAAAAGGAAGCATCCAGTTGACTCGAGGAAAGGGAAATAAGTTCTTTCTGAGGGATCAATTGAATGTTTTAAATGTGGTGTGCATGGTCATTATGCAAACACATGTCCTATGAAGAAGTTTCGTGAATGGGGTCACCAAGAGCGTACCAATAATCGTTTACCAATACCTAATGCCATTCCGATTGAGGATGAAGAAACTGACAATGACCAATCAAAGGTATGTACTATTTCATGACTATTGGTTTCCTATTTTGGAATCTTAGGATATGATTCATGATTTTGTTTGTAGGAAAGAGGTATTTCGGAATAAGTTGGAAAGGAATGGATAATGGATCATGAAGAATGTTGAATGAGTAAGATGTCAACATATAAGGGCATCAAGAGTTATGGTGAAATTATTAAGAGTATTAAGTCTCTTTTGATGATGGGGTTACATTAGAAGTCTTTTTATATTATGTGTAACCCTGATGTTTAATATAGGCAAATTTTATTTAAGTAATAGTTATATTTTCTTTTGTGGACATAGTTATAATGAACCATTTGGGTTTATATGATCCTTACTTTTGAGGTAATTATGGGTTACTATATTTTACGATTGAAGTGAAAGGCATGAGATAAAATTGAGGTTAAATTATGTTATGGTTATTTTTGATGATTTTATCCCTTTTTGGGGAATTATTTGAGAATAATATAGTTTTGGAAAAAGGACAACACGTAGACCCTGTGACTACCCATCTCGTCGGACAAAGCTGCGGGAATCGAACCCACAATCAAAGTGGAATTGGTATTTATCGCCTACCACTGGACTACGTGAAGTCCCTGGTTAGTTTGATTGATTCTTTTTTTAAGAGTAAGTTGATTTTGTGTTATTTAAGATAATTATTAACCTATCATAGAGAATATTTGATTAGGTTAAATACTTTTCAATACGAGACTTTAGGAGCAACTGATGTTGTTTGGAGATAAATGTTATGATTTATCTTGGAAGACTATGTGACTAAATCCTTAAAATATTTGGGTTTCAATCTTATATTGGTTTACTTTGAAGAATTTTATGGACAAATTTTTTATCGGATGGTCCTCGTTGAACTTTGGGTTTTGTTGGACAAATTTTGGAGATTAAGCCTGGATTTTATTTTTAATGGGTTATCCTTTTCTGGATTATATGACCTTGTACTAACCTTTTTGGTTTTGGTTTTGGTTAAAGCCTAAAGACATGGGATGTGTATAGTTCTCTTTTGTGGATTAGGTGATTCTCTTGAAGTTGGTTATAGTACTCTTAATGCGAACAAGTCTCCCTAAATACTCGTCTTTTGGAAAAATTATGAGTTTGATTAAGGAATCTAGTAAAAGTTGAAAGTCAACATGATAAGTGATTATGTTTCCTTATGAATAAATTCCTCAATAAAAAGTAACTTAAATCAAAAATGTTGTCTATTTTATTTTCCTACTGGGGAATCTAATACCGTGTAACCCATCACAAGTTTGTGATTTTCTTATTGTTAACTTTCTGCTAGACATGTTTACTATCACTCTGCCTCAAGAACATGACCATTTGCTTTTTCTTCCATGTCCATGGTTTTCTACATGGAATCCTAGTATGGGTTAACTCGGGTGACCTCTGTACTTATCTTTCTTTATTTTAAAGTGATTGTTTTACCGACTCTTGTTCCAATGTGGGACGTTCAAAGATGTTTCGAAGCTCAATTTTAAAAATTGTGAGGACGTAATTCCCAAAAGGGGGGAAGGATGTAACACCCCAGGTAAATAAAGAATATGACATTTTCATATTTATCCATATTTGTGAATAAAATATTAATATGACTTTAAAGGGGATGCTATGCTCGATGGCGTACCCAACACGCAACAATGAGTTTCTTGGGAATCTTAAGTTACACTCTAATAATAAAATAATATTATTTTAAATAGTAGTTAACATGTAGCCATTGTAATGGAGGGAATGGACTGAAATAACAAAAATATGATTATATATGTTTTTAAATGTTTTTACATTTATCCAATAAAGGATAGAGGCTTAAAATACGGAAATAATTCAATTTTAGGCGTATATGCCCTAGTTTTCACTAAAGGATCACCTATCACCTTTTGATGTTGAACCATCATTAAATATATTTTTGTTCACTCTAAAACATTCTTTTTGACCAAATAAAACTCTGATTAAGAATCGGGACATCAAAATTTACTTTGTGTAAATTTTTGGTATCTTTCCGATAAAGTTCATTTTTTAATGAATACTGTAAAATGTTGTATTTTTATTCAAAACCTCTTTTTATTCTAATTTAGTTATATGATTAGATTATCTTTTGAATTGGTTATAAAGTGAAATTATAATATATTTTTACGATTAAATCCAATAGAGGTCATTGGAATTAATTTCAATTTGAAAACAGACTTAAACCAGTGTCAATCTTTTGATACTTATTGTTTCATAAAAACACGCTATTTGCACTGACAACGGGAATTAATTATTAAATTAATTAATGTGACTTATATGTTTTAAATTTTGTAAAATAGACTTCATTTTTGAGTTCGGAATATCAAATATAGCTTAGGGTGAATTTTTGAGATTTTTCTGAAAAACATCAATTTTTGATGAATAGTGACACCACTAAGTGGTACTTATAAAAAATGATTTTTCCGTTTAAATGAAATTTTTCCATCTTTGTGTTTTGAATTTCAAACATCTGACATACATGGTTTTAATTAAGAAGTAAAATTTGGTTTAATGGGATAAAAATAATTTTTTGGCGAATAGTAACTTATTATGTTTTTAATCGCGATTAAAGGTAATTAGTGTAGTTTAAGGTAAAAATAATTTTTTAATAATATGAAATGAACTTTAAACATGTCCTAACCTCATTGTATGTGTAATGGCCGACCAAGAAAAGCCATGGATAAACTTGGGGACCCCATGGAGCCACTTTGGTTGGGAAATGACATAAATAACTTGTTATTTAATGTAAAAGTAAAAATGACACAAACATGATATGTTTTACTAAAACAATTTTTAAGTGGGGTTATACAAGTCAGATGTTTTATTATAAATAGTAATTGGAAATATAAAAAGCTTTCCTACATCATAGTAATTTTTTTCTAATTTTTAGACATTAAATAAAGTAAATTATGTATGACATCATAATGATGCAGCGATGACATCATTATCTGACGATTTAAATAAAATGAGAAGATAATGTAAACTCTATGACCTACACATGTCAAAAACATATTGGATGGGTGGATTTAGAACCGGTATCATCTTATCCACGAATTATATCAATGTGGGACCTTTTAAAACCGAAACACATTTTCAAATAAAGTAATATTTCTTACTTTCCAAAAGTGCCCCTCCTCTCCTCTTATAAAAGGCCCCCAACTCTACCACATTTCACACACTCCTCAAGCATTTGGCTCGGCCAAACCCAGCCCATTTACTCTCTCCACATCCCTCTACTCATCCTAGAGGATTCCCTTTGGGAATAATCCTTTCAAAGGAAGCCTTTAGGCTCAAACCAAAAGAAGTTACACTTTTAAAGGTAATTCATTCTCTCATGTTCATTTGTTTTATTTTTCTTCTCCAACCCCCTAAACTCTTTTTATTTACTTCTTTTGTAACAAAACCAGTATATCCAATATAATAGGATATTTTTATAAGATTTATTCGAGCTACACTCTCACACAACTACATCAAATGGTTAATGAACATACGGTTTCTGTGGATGGCGAAATTCTGCCTCCCGAAACGATGATTGTTCAATACTCATTTAACACCTTCAAATGTGTCCATTATGATGTAACTATTTTTATATATGATATATAATATGTTTATTTTTTCCCTAAGATTCTGTTTTTTTTCATTTTGGGCATACCTTTATGGTTTCCATTACGGGTAAACGCGATATCTTCATTTAAGGAAGTACGGACTACCACCCCCTCAAAGTGATTTGATTCGTTAAATACCATATGTGGGACGTATAAAGGATGGAACTATGATATTATATATGATATTATATTGGAATTATAATATACCTTTATATCATCATTATTTCATTCTATAAAATAAGAAATAGAAATGAAAGTAGCGTTCATGCGTACGTACGGCTTACCGTCTCCATGAACGGTGCATTTCATTTCTTACCTCTAAATGATTATGTAATGTTATAAATGCATGAATGTACTGGATATATATGACATATATTATATCTACATCATGAATACAATTCTGGATATAATACACATTTGGCCACATGAAACACATCTAATTGTAAGAAGTCCACTTTCGACTTAAGAACCAAATATCGGCAAAACAAATATCATTAACTTAAATGATTACATAATGTTTATGACATGGTAATAAGTGATATAAAAGTAATAATGAACCTGAAAAATGTTCTTAAGGAATTAAAAATTAACTCAGGTTTATTATTCAGGAGATTAAAGAACGATCGAGTCAAGTCAGGCCCGATGTAAGGGATCCTACTCTCTTTCTTTTTACGTACACACTTTTATGTCATTCCTTTTAAATCTCGTATTTCTTGTTATTTGGATGATATTTTATATTAAACTTACTATAATTTTTATGTTCATGTGATGAGAGACCCTATTCTCTCTCATCAATCCATTTTGGAAGTATTGAGTGGCGCCGTTATGCTGACGATCTTTCGTAAGAGATATAACCTCTCTCTTTCTTTTTAAGTACTCTCCTTAATGTCACTTCTTTTATGCTCCTCTTTGTAATGTTGGGGGATTTATTTTATATTACTTTTGATGTAAATTTTATTGTAATGTGATGAGATACCCTATTTGATCTCATCAATCCATAGTCGGAAGTTTTATGTGGCGCCGTTAGGCTGCTGAGTTTTCGTAAGGGATTTTTCATCTCACTTTTATTCCTGTGAGATTTATGCTACATTTGCCACAAATTCCATTTAGTGGTGTATGTAATTCCCATTATTCTACTCTTTGTGTAATATAATTTCGTTTATGAGTATTTACATCAATGATCTATTTTCCTTCTTTCATGGGGTGTATGTTTTAAAAGAGACACAAGTCGGTAAGGGAACCTTTCACCCTCCTCTTTTTTAAAAGACTTCTTTTGTTGGGTCTTTTAATTTACATATTGTTATGTTGGGATATGTTCTCATATATCCTTATTGATGAAAATTTTATGTCCAAGTGATTAGATACACTTTTTATCTCTCATCAACTCATTTTTATGTGATGTCGTTAGGCTGTCAAGGGAACTTTTTAACCCAATTTCGATTTCTTTGGGTTCAACATGTAGTCATTGAATATTTATCCATTGAATCTGTGTAAATGACCTTTTATTGTTTTACACTTAATATCCACTTATATTGGGTGTATTTATATTTGTCAAACATATTTTTGAGATTGATTTATCCTTAATTTAAGGATACCTTTTTTATAATGGATTTCATCACATTTGACATTTCTAATGAGAGTTCATTGTTTTCATGCACCAATTCACTCTTATATGGTGTATATACTATCCTTTGTAGTATTATATCATGAATCCATTTATTCTCATGATATTATAAAGTTATGACTAAATGTTATTCCTCAATTATTGTATTCAAGTGTCTCTAATTTTGGTAAAACCCCTTTAACCAAAATATCGTTTTAAATGTTTTAATTATTTGTTCTTATTAATATCCATGTTTTCAAAATGGTTTTAAGGATTTATTTATATGGATATTAGTGGTATAAAATTTTAAGCTTCAAGGTGGTATGGGACACTTTGATTCAAAAATATCATTATTAAATATTTTAAATGGTTTTGGAAATGGTTTCTTTTTTAATGGATTCATTATTTCAATATACTAAAATGTTATATTTTGATTGAAATGTGGAAATGTTATGTTTCCTTTATGCATGTTTTATGTGATACATTTAAGTTATGGTTCTTGAGAATTCTTATGAAACCGGGTGGTTCTGTGATAAACTAAGGGCTGGTGAGCCCGATATAGCTCTCCAATGCATTGGGTAACGCGAACGAGTGAAACATTGAGGTATCTCCGAAGAGATTTAGGGAATATACTGTGATGGGTATTCCAAAACGTAACCAAGAGGGTTACTCCCTATGTAAGAATGTTACGAATGCCTCAAGTTACCTTTTATGTCTTATGATTTCTATGATTTATTCATGATTTGATATGCCTATGTTTTATGGGTAAAGTATGATTTCATTCTTATGTATACATGTCCTCATGTTTCCTTTCCATATTTTTATATCCCTTACTGAGCTTTTTATGCTCATCCCAAGTTTTTGAAAAAATTTTCATTGGTAAAGGGAAGGGTACATGATGTGATGATAGTGTCAAGGATGTGTCAAGAAAGAATCCATATTTTATTTTAAAAATGTTTCCATTGATGGGAAGAATGAATACTATCTTTTATGTAACCACTTTGTTTAAATGTGGAATGTAATGCAAGTTTCATGATCTAATTCTCTAAAACTCTAAACCTGAAAAGATCCTCAATGTGTAATCTTGTAAAAACTCAAGATTAAGTAAGGTTTAAGGCTGGGGCCTTATAATTTTCATCATTCTAGATCGATTTATGTATTGTAAATATTTAATGGTAGATATGTACTTTTACAAATATATGGGGGGATCTTTTTGAATTTACTAAAATATTTAATTATAATATATTCATTCTCAACCCAAGTGAAGCTTAATAGTATAGTATTTAAAGATAATGTACGATACAGTTTTAATACCATCATCCAATACAATTTGAATGGGTTTTGGTGTAATTTAATTCTTTATCATTTGACATACACGTAGTCAATAAACTTCAATTTTAAATATGGTGAGACATTTTTCATTATTAATGGTTTGTAGTTATTATATATAATGTGAATAGATGAACATAAATGGTAAATTAAATAAATTAAATTAAATATCATATTTTTTTTATTATTTCATTATATTAATGACATATTTATAATTTAATAAAATTTTATTTTTGATAAAATTTCATTATTGACAATATTGACACTATTTACTTAAATTAACATGAAACAAATCATGATTAAGGGGGGATTAAAATATAATTCTTTAACAAAACTATAATATTTATTCTATATATATAAATTTCTAATGACACATTAAGTCATTTTAAGTATAACATTTTTCTTATTTAAAACCTTTTATTATGTTTTTAATTAAATGGATAAATTCTTCAACAATGTTACATAACCAAATATTCAAATTATATTATAATAATATTTAAACAAATCCTGAATATTATTTTATTAATCCCAAAATAAATATTTATATTCATTTCTAAATTACTTTTCTTGCTACGTGTACACAGAAAGAGTATTAAAAAATGATAACTGTTAATTTTTTATCATTATTTTATTTAAATAATAAATAATTGATTTTAACTGGAAGTCATCTATTAAGAAACTCTAATTAAGGATTAAGGTGTTAAGATAATAGTTATATTCATCCAATAAATATATACATTAATAATTATGTCTGTATTTCTTTTTTTAATCCTGATTTACCAAATTTACACCCCATGGGTATAGCCTAGCGGTTGCATCTTACGAGGGAATTTGGTTGGAATTGGTATCTAGACTCCTCATAAAAAAATTAGGTGTATTTTTGTTATTTCCCCCCACCCCCTCAATTTCTAAAAAGGATTTACCTAATTAACTATTCATTGAGGTAAAAAAATTTACTTTGGTCACATATCATATTGGAAAAAAATGGGCATCTTTACCAATTTTGATCGATGTGGTTGTATATATGAAACTAATTTGTACAAATTAAATACATATAAATTTATTTAAATATTTTAAATTTATGTGAATAAAATGTTAAAAAAACTAATATTTAGAGAAATAATAATTTTCTATGAAAAAATATGAATATATTATTATCTCATGCATAAAAAAGTCATTTTATTTAACATTTGATCATTCAAATAATAAATAAATTTCATTAAAATCATTCAAAATGTTTTTTAAATAAATATTTTTTGGGATCAAAATACATTACATGCCTAAAAGATATTATCATAAAAATATTTCTTGTTTATTTATATGATTTTAACATTATTATATATTAAATTGATAACCAAAGAATGAATTTCATAAATATATAAACATATATATTTCTTAATTTCATTGGTCTTATTCATAATCTCTAATACCATTAAAACATGATAACTACATTTATAAATAATTAAATTTTAATAGTATAATGTTGTTTTTGTAAACCAAGTATTATGTTTAATAAATGATAAAAATAAATAAAATAAGAAAATAAAAAATATTTCATAAAAAAATAAGGTTGTTATAATATACCCACTTAAAATGAAAATTTCCATAGAAACCTTTCACCTCGATTACAATATATGAAGACTCTTCTACCTCATCACAACCATAATTACCCACATATTTTCCTCAAATTGGCGGGTTCTTTAACAAAACATCGACCAAATGAGACTTCTGGATTCATAGTACTTTTCCCTATGATTAAGAATCAATATTGGTTGTTCACATAATTATGGATCATTCTCTTATAGTATGACCTTTGAATTTAGTACATGTAAAGGATTATCTTTGTAAATCCTCAGGAGCTATTTGGCGAATACATCGAAATATCAAGTGGTATTTTGTTAAAGAACCAATCAAGAAGATACCCTCCAGATATTATAATGATTTAAAAATAGATATTATTCATAGGGATTAGTTTTACTATCTTTCTAAATTTCATCACCCTCTTCATGTGAGATACTTTCTAAAATACCTATTCACTAATTTAAAACTCTATACTTTTCCAATGATTATCAGTATAACATTTTCTCAATTATGTTATTATATTATGAGATATTGAAGTGATAAAAACATATATTCTATTTCCACGTATAGATGATGTACAAATATATTTCTTTGACCAAAATCATTCTAGTTTTTTGGAGTTCTTATCATAATATCTTAGATGGATTCATATAGATAAATATGAATGTATGAGTGAAAGATGCTGTTGTATGAAAATTCAACCAATGGAAGGTATTAATACCAACCACCTTCAACATTCATATGGGACGATATAAACATGCATTATAGAGATTGATTGGTGCTCCCAGACTAATCATATATCCAATGATGAACGTTAGTGCTGATACATGACTCTATATATATATATATATTTGAATAATATTCTAAAACATCGAGGTAATCAACATATCTTAATCGAATACAATTGATAATTATAATCCATGAAATATTTCCACATTCATAATGTATTATTGAGTTAGTTTATCAAGATATAAAAATTATCTAATGACATAAAATTTTATAAAACATTAATGAGACTAAATATATCCAAAAATATATTTTCCTTATATATTTTTTGGAGTACAATAAAAAAAATACATGGTGGTGTTTTCCCATTTTGATTTTAGAATATAAAATTTCCGTAACATACCCTTATACATCTATCTCTATCTATTAATTTTTTATCATACTAATAACCATAATTGATAATCTATAATACCTCTTTTCATTCCATCATTCTAGAAATAATCTATCAAACCTATATATATCGTCATTCCTTGGAGATATATAGAAAGAAGAACAATATGATTTAACCATCATATCCTACCTCAAATCAGGTACTCAAGGGAAACATGCATAATTCTAGAATATTATTATTCCATCTCAATCAAGGATGAACATAGGAAAATTTATCACATTCTTTTGTATCACTATATATTCTTTTTGTTCCATTTTAACCACACATGGATAGATGATTGAGATCTAATTTAAGAAATATATTATCTTTTCAAATCCTTCAACATTTTTAGATTTTTACATTGAAAGTCCAAAAATTACAGATCCTTTTTAGACTCATAATAGGAAATATTTCATGATCTGTTCAATATAGACAATATGCATACTTATTCTCTTTCCTAGTTTGGTAATGTATTGAACCATCAATATCATTAATAAAATCATACCATCTCATTGGCACATGTTCATATCTTTTTTAATCATAATATATATTAAACATCTATGATCAATATATATATCAAGCATTTATTTATAATGACAATTTCACCAAATCATGGATGAAAATATTACTATAGCTAAATCCAAATTGTGATTCATCTAAAGTTTGACACATAACATCCATTTTAATGAGGAATAATATATAACGATATAGTTTTTCATGAGGAAACATTAAATGACCTTAATTTATGCATTAATATATATTAAAAACCCTTCATAACAATGTAGTTGTGTAAAATAATTGGAAATGGAGTACCTTATACTGAGATCCATAAAACATTCATCGTATCTATCCAACCAATAGAACATGGTCCCCTTTAATGTTATCATGGTGAGTGGATTGGATAGTCATGAAAATTTCACACAAATAACTAATAATAACTATATAAACAAATAAGGCTATAGATCAATCACAATGGCTCATGTAGTTCAATTTCCTATAACTTCTATCTTTGGAAGGTCTAATGTTATTCCGAATATTAAGATTCTATGACCCTAGAATGTATCATTTTCTATCTAAAATTCACAGTTGATATTATTTACATAAAAATTACCATTTCATATTTTATTCATCACAATTCATATATTATAATCACTCTCATCCTTTATCATTGAATAAATAATAGTTTCATCAATAAATACAACAAAAAATATATTAGGGTACTCTGTATAGTATATTCAAATTAAATCCATGAATACACAACGTGAATTAGTGTGACCCAATGGAATAACTATAAAATCATAGTTTATATACATTGTATAGAATTTTGTATTTGGTATATAGTACTTGAATCTCAATTAATGATATCTATAATTAAAATCAGTCTTAAAATTGTTTAAGGATCACTGTAATTTATCAAAAAATTCTTCAATATGTGGTCGAGGATACTTTCTCGACAATCAATATAATGTCACATTAAAACATCTTTATTCTAAAAAATGACAATTAAAAATCAAGATGATTCAAATGCATCAATTTATCCAATATAAATATTGTCCTATATTTTATTCAACAATTATTATAACTTAATTCGGTATTTTTATTATAGTGCCTATGTAATTGGGGTACTACTAGATATGAGTTCAATTGAAAACTAAACATCATGATTTGGTGGAGGACAATGAAACTATTTCATAAAGACCAAAATAAACTCCACAACTATTTTTTTATATTCAATATTTAGTTTCTACCTAATAATTTTAGATGAATTAACCATGGGAATATTAATCAAGACCCTTATGATTGATGTAATTTCCATAAAATGATTTGTTTTTTCACAAAACTAAAAAGCGATATAGAGGTTGGTTTGGAATATCAATCATAACTTCCCTTTCCCAGAATTTGATGTGGGTTTTATTCAATGAATAAAATAAATTCCTAGAATATCCACTATATATATATATATATATATATTAAAGCATGCATTATTCTTTCCACGTGTCCTCTTTCTAATAAGCCACATCATCTCATATTTTGTATCCCTCCACCGTAAGTGAAAAAACCTCCCACCCTCGATCGGGATTTTCTGTAGCTTCTCCTACCCTGCCCCGATTCCTCTCTACCCACTCTAGGGTTCCTACACCCCTCCATAAATCCCCCATCCCCAAATACCCTCTCTCACTCCCATATTCAATTCCCCTCTCTAGCCACGACTTCGACTCCGCGTGATCGTCCTTCGTCTCCTTCGCCTTCAGCTCCTCTGCCCATAGCTCTTCCGTCTTAGGCTCATCCATCTTTGACTCCTCCCTTTTCAGCTCCTCTGTCTTCAGCAAAACTGTCCATGGCTCATCTGATTCGTGATTTCCATCAATTATTACTAAGGTACCAACTGATTTTTTATTGTTGTATCTTCTATTCCCTACTTCGGAATCTCTGACTCGCGATTTTAGTCGGCTATTGTTACGACACCCACAACATTTTTACTACTTCTCCACACCCTCAAATTAAATTTTCAGTAGCTGTCTCATTATGGTAATTCAACATTCATCCAATCTATTGTTGAATTCCCTCCATACCATATTCAACTTATCCACCATCTACTAATATATGGGGTTTACCACATCCTATTTTACTTCAAGACAAATTCTAATTTTTCTCTAATGCATCCTCAATAATGCAATTTAGACCTATCATAGTTCCAAATGGTAATCCCCCTGATCACTTTATGATTATGGTTTCAAAGGAACAAATTTTTTATAGGAAATTTGGTTTTTGTGCATTCTCACTGTCCATTTCACAAGTTGATGCAGTGACATCCAGTCTGGTAGAATGGGTTTGATGGAAAATTATCTATTTTCAGGATTCTCTCAAAATATAATGTTGTCCACCACCCCTGGTTTATTTTTAAGTGGTTTTATATGTAAATTCATATTTATAATTACTGTGTTTTTTTCTTGTTCTGGCTTCTGATTTCTGGATTCAATTGATTTCAGGATATGGGGAAAATCACATTTCAATAGATGTATTTACATGGAAATCCTGGACTTTTTTGTATTTAATATTATACAAATTACCAAAAATATTATTTGTTTGAGATTTTCATCTCTCACTGTGCTTGATTTAATCTTTTTTTTTGTTTGCGAAAGTGGGATGGCTCTATACGAAGATGTGTGAATTCATGGTGTGGAATATTATCCTTTTAATGTCTTATTTTCAATATTGGTCGAATATAACATCATATTCACTTTATTCGGCCTCCGGGATCCATTATAGTCTTATGGACTGTAAGAATTACATAAATTATCTATTATGAATTGATATAAATGAATTTACATCACTTTTTTGTTAATTGTATAGTCATTGAATAGAACAGTAGGATGGGTTCATTGATTTCCTATTTAGAGTGACTAATAGATATTGTATTTAAAGAGGTAGATGCCCTGAAAAACTAAAATCATGAAGAGCATGATTTCATGTTTTTATGGAACTCTAGCGGGGTCTCGGAATAAGGTAACTAGGAGAAAAAATATGGGGCTCTGGATCAACCACGCTACACCGATCCTACATGTCTAGATCCTCTGTGTCCGACTCATCTGCATCCTGCTCCTCCGCATCCGGCTCCACCGCATTCGGATCCTACACCACCTAATATTATAATAGGTATTGTATTTAATGTGGTAGATTCCCTAGAAAACTAAAATCATGATGAGTTGGATTTCGTGTTTTTAGGGACCTCCAATGGGTAGTTGGAATAAGGGAACATAGAGAAAAAAGATGGGGCTCCAGATCAACCGCACTGTAGATTTTCACATGTACAATCTTCACTAGAACAATTTAAAAGTATTTTAATTCTACTTTATCTATTTATTTTGGTCTTCCATTAAGCCATATTCTTCTAATTTTTTATTCCATTTTCTATGATTATTATTATTCAATATGATTAATATTAGATGGTTATGAAATATTGTGTTTTTTAATATTATATTCGATGATCTAACTATGTGTAGTAATAAAAAAATCTGAAAATAATTATACAGATAAAAAATATGAAGATTGTTTCACTTTGAATTTATATTCAACTTCAACATGCATTCACTCTTCATTCTTATAAATAATATCGAATAAAAATGTTATTATATGTTTTATTCAGTAGTAATTTTTATATATAGTTCCATGTAACATTGCAATTTTAAACGTCCCAACACATGTAAAATATGCATTTTCTTTAAAAAAAAATTCTATATTAGTTCATTATATTGTATTAAGTAGTTTTAATCAAAATACATAGATATATTATGCATTTAGTATCCCCATTAATGTACAGTTTCAATATGACTACATAAAACATTAATGTTTTACTATTTATTCACCTATATATCTATAGATAGCGATTCTTCAACATGTATGTTCTCGCATCATTCAAAGGAGTTTCATTTTGAAAAATTAATTCTGGGATTTTCTATGTAGTTGTTCTTCGACAGTGGTTTTTCTGCTTCTCATGGTATGGTGATATACTTATTTGTGTAGTTTTTCATGGCTTAAACTTCTGTGTTTCTATCATTGATTCATGAACTTTTAACTGAATTTTTTTGTTGTTTTAGATTATTCTCAACTAATATAATTTAGTATTTTTTTTCAATATATAGGTAACCAGTGGATCCCTATAGTTATTGGCATCAAATGGTAGAAAAAATTTTCACATGTTCTGCCTGTTATGGGTATATTGTAGGAACATTTATCTATAACCATCCTTAAAAGTCCCCATTAATATCAAGAAAATGAAAACTTCTACCCCCTTTTAATTTTTTTTTCATTCCCAATGATTACAATTCCATCAAATTAGATTCCATTTTGTAAGATGAGGTTGACTGAACCTACCAAATTAGTTATATCATTCACCCTTAGATCTCCACACCAGCTTGCGTAGTCCCAGAAACATGAGAGCTGCATAAGTGCATAAACTGTCTCTCTATCTCTATTGTTCTATTTTAGTTGATATAAAAACCTGAAAATGAGCATAGAAAAGACCTCATTCAGGATATTATTCAATTTAATTCTACTTTATGTATTTCGATATTACATTCAATATTAAATTGATTTTATTAACTTATATCTAGACCAATGAATCAAAAAATATCAGAATTTCAGAATACTGTTTAACTTTTAGAGGTAACATTTGACACATCTCCTTTAATTTTTTTATTTTCGTTCAAAAATATTCAATTTTTTTACATATGAATGTCCATTGTATACAACAGAAGTCACAACCCCCTAAATAATAAATTTCGTAGAGATCCATAACAATGTTAACCCAACATCCAAAATGTGGAACTGACTCTATCAATGAATCAAGTGACTAATATCATGCTTTAACTATCAAGGGCATGTATTCTTTTTCTATGTAGGATGTGGATGACACTCTCTCTGAAAGAAAGACTAAAAAACTGTTAAGAGAAGATTCTGTTTGAGAAAAACTCAACCTTATTTTATGAATTAAAGCCTTTTCAGTTATATAAGATAGAAAATAGACTTATAATTTTCCATTCAATCATTTTATGTATATTATTTTTTTGATTTATTTACATTAATCTTTTCTCATTATGCACTACTTTTATTTCTGTTGTCAATGAGTAATGATGTTGATCATATCAGTGGAAGTGATGAGAAATGTAAATTCAATCATCCTTCAACCCTTCAATCCATCATAGGTAGAGGATGACCTATATTTGTTTTTCCAAAAGTAAAGTGACTAATTAACAAAGAAATATGAAATCATGTGTAAATTCATACTATAATTTTTGATTCGTTTGTGGTATGATGTAGACATACTGGATATTTTTCTTTTTTTTTTGTTTTTTGATGTGTTAATTTGATTGATTTTAGGAAATGAGTTCACATTGAAGAACATATTTTTTGACTGTAATGTCAGGGTTCAGTTGAAGTTAGTACCTTCAAACTCTTTACTCTTTCATATATAATCCTATCAAATTTCCCAAACTGATTTTCTGTTTGATCTTTTCATTGTTCAATGTGATGGATTTATTAATGTTTATTTTTGGGAAACTGAGATGGATCTTTACATTTCTGTTTGAATTAAGGACTGTGATTTTTATCTTTTAATGTATTATTTTCATTGTTGGTTGAAGATAATTGTAACACAGATTCATTATAATTTTCCATATGCCTTTTTCTATTAATTAATGTTTAAATTTTTTCTCTTATGTTACATACAATGTTATGTGACATGAAATCATTATGTTTTTATGGTGGAGCGACATCAACAATGACTAAATATAATTTCAAAAGGATTAAATGTATTCTATAAGGTATGTAGGGATCTCTAAAAATGTTTTATTGGAAATAATTAATTATTTTTTTTCATTTCCATGATTGATTTCTTTTAGAAGGATATTGCTGATTGTGTTTTCAAGCATTTTTTTGAAACCCATTTAAAAAGGTTTGGGAGCATGTTTTGAATTATTTTTTAAATATAATATGAACATCATGTTATTAATAAGTACATAGAATATGGTCATTTTACTTTTTTTCACTTCATGCTTGATCATGCATTTAGCAAAGAAATGTTTCCTGTCATTACAAAATCATGCCTGACTAAACCTTTTGTTGGGATCTTCACATGGATGGGATGAACACGGAAGATCTGCCATTAGACACAAGTAGTGATGATGACAATGATATTTTAAGGAAATTAAATGTTTTTTGAAAATTCATGCACTAATATGTGTTTTCATATTATATATGCACTTATTATTTATACAACTATGAATCCGTATAATATAGTGATATTGATTCCAATGCTACCGAAAGATTCAATTAGTAATCATCTATTTTTATGACTCATTTTCATTTTGTAGGGTCTTATGAAGTTGTTGACGTCATTTAGTATGAAATGAGATGATGTTTGATTATGTTTCTAATTTATTTTTTTCATTATGCATCATTTTTTAAGAGTACGTAATCTAATCATGGAAGAGTATCTGTTTTAGTAATAGTAGAACATGTGGGAATGGTATTGATGCCACACTTAATATAGGTAACTAAGGATCTTACAACATCACTAATTAATATTTGAGGTATAATTTGTTATCTTATAGGTCAAATATTTGACAATTGTCATTTTCAGGATGTTTTGATGCCTTAATATGGGTAACTAAGGATATTACATCACTAATTATTACTAGAGGTGTGATTTATTTTATTGGAGGTAAAATATTTGAATATTGGAATTTTCATGAACTTTTTATTCCTTGGTCATAATATCTGTTAATTATTGATAGGTGTATTAATGATCTATTTGACATCATTTTTTGATAACAGCATATTTCATAGTGATTCAACTAAATGTTTCATACAATATGATGTGTCTACAATTTCTCAACATGTATTAAAGAGTTTATATTAGAATTGAACATAACCAGGTACTACTATTTTTAATTTCTCTGTTTTAATTTTATAGATAAAAACACAACATTATTTTAATATTCATTTTTTCGTGAATGACTTCAAAATCAAAGCAGTGGATCATTAAGAGTGTGTTGAAACACTAACAATGGATTTGATACAACAGGTGCGACTATTTTATGTACTCATGTATATGTTCTTTATCTTCATTAAGTGTTACTTTAACGACATCATTGGAACTAACTATACTTCATTTTTTCATGTCATTTTATTTTATCAATTATTAATACATACAATCCAATTCATCTTTTCAATTGGATACTATTAATAATCAATATTCTGTTTAAATTATATTAATATGAATAATATTTAGTGCATATTCATTTCTGTCAATTATTTCTGTATAAATATACATTCATTGAGTTTGATGCTGATGATTTGGTCAAAACAAATGTTTCAAAGTCTAGAGACTCTATAGAAACAACAAGCAATTCTGGTGAACAAGATTACAGAATGAAGGAAAACATATAAACAAAAATATTGAGGAATATGAGTGATATTTTGCGGTGTAATGGATAGGTAATATTGACAAGGTAATGGTTCTATTCTTTTCAAATTATCAATTCATTTTTTATTAATAAAATTAAATCACTGTTTTTGTTTATGAAATATTATCTGAACATGTTTTTTCCACAGTTTTTCATTTTTTTATGACTATCCCTCATACACAAAATAGATTACACGGTTTCATTTCTCGTTATTTACCACTACTTCAAGGATCGCTAACTCTATGATGCAAACATCCAGGATTGGGGCTGTAGTGCATCAAGTGTTGAATCCACTGCTGGATGGAATTTATTTTAACTAATTTCCTTCACAATGTCTCTAAATGACACCACATGTACTATTTAGGGAGGTGCTAATAATATTTTTGAAATGTAATCTAATATCAGAGGATTTTCTATAATTTTCATGTACATTTATAAACAAAAACCTTTTGTTTCAAAACTCATGATTCATTTCCAAAACAATAGAAATTCTCAAAGACATATTTATGTAAAATTTAAAAACATCAATACTCAATATTTGGATAGTCCCTTATTCTCTTAGTCACTGATTCCATATTCAATATATCAATATTAAATTTTCAATTTTCAGAATTATTTTATCTTATTTTAATTATAGGACAACTCATGTTTTCTATTTATCCATGCTTAAAATGAATTATCATTTTGTCACATTAATCATTATTGTTTTCTACAAATATTATGATGTATCTTTCTCTAAATGTTTCAATATTACCTACTGCTTAACATATATTTTTTAATGTTCATTAGTAAATATTTAAAATATGAATCCTTTTTAAAAATAGAAATTGATTTATTGCACCATGAGAATGCACTGGTGGGGTACTAATTGATTTAAAATAAAGGAATAATGAAATTATTTTTAGGAAACTCTTTAATATGAACATTAACTAGAGGGGAATCATGCACTTCAGATATGATCGTCAACCCATTAGAAGATTTTACTGCTAAATCAATATCTAATATTTGAGTTGGTACTATGATACAATTTGAAAAATCATTATATATAAAGTAATGGGTTTATATAGAATTTAACAAGAAAATATTAGTTAAATATTTCATGGAATGTTTATATGTCACCACATATTTATCATACATATCATTAGAAATATTCATTTCTTGTGATTTCCCATTTTCTATTTTCTTTAGAGGTTTTTGATTTTGAAAATAATTATATACACTATTATTAGAGAATTGGTTATCATAATTTCAATACTCATATCAATTAAAACACTATAGTGTGGGTGGTTTATTCTACGAATCATTACCCCTATTTGCATAATAAGTTATCTTCTTCCCATCACATCAAAAATTTATTTCTTAATAACCATTATATCCACCCATGAATAATTTTATAGTTCCCCTATAAGAATTTCTCCCATGTTTCCTATAATATTTTGTACATAATAGAGTACCATATTCTTCATTACATGGTTTTTAGAATTTTTATTTAATACAATATATATATTTCATATCAACATAATGAGTTTAATGGGTAACTATAATCTCTATATCATGTGTGATACAACCACATATTATTTATCCATAGCTATTTAAGGACCTTAAACATAAATACTCTTAGATTCATTTTTTTAATCCATCAATGAATTTATGAAAGATACAATCATGTTGTATAATAATACCAGAAGAGAACCTCTCATGTCTTGTGATATTTTCACCATAAGAACAAAAATATTAATCACCCATATGACTTGACTCATGGAATTTTTTATTTATTTTCTTATGAATAATAATTAGAATTTACATATGAAAAAATATTATTTTATATTCATTCATCTTTATAGATTCAATTTCTTTATATTATATAGTGTTTTTGATAAGACTCCACCACTGATCTTCTTCACATAACTTATATTAAATATCCCAAATAATGTTTCCATGGTCTAAACAATAGAATGTAGATAATATATTACTATTACTAGTCAATTTCTTAGAAACTATTGAATTATCGGTCCCTATAAACAGCGGTGTTCTTTAACTCATGAATGACTCAACATATTTTTTTCCCTCTATTCCTCTATTTTATGATCCACATTATTCATAAATTAAGAACGTTTTCTAAGAATAGAAATGAAATTTTTCACTACTGCTACCATGAAATTATGTTCATTATAATTGAAATAATTTATTCCTCTATTTCATTTTTCATTAAAATGATTCCTTAATGTTTATTCCATTGAAAAAGACTGAAAATAATAATATGATCAATAATAACCATGGTGTTAAACCATATAATAAGGAAGAAATAATTTATAGGATGTCTAAATAAGGATACCTTATTTTATGTCACATTAATTATATCCTTGGACATTCATGATCATTAACAACTCGTTAGGATTTTATCATAAACATAATAATATCTCAAGGGTTATTAATAATTTTTGGTCATCCTAATTTTCAAAGCGTAACTAATCTTTCATTTGATACAAAATATACCAACCCATACTTTTTATAAATAGATATTACATATTAAAAGACGAATGTTCATTTAATAAAATTTTCATCCATTCCAGAATATTGTAGGTCAATTATTTTTGTTAACATGGAATCATAAACAACTAGATCAAAAATGGGTGAGATCTGTTGCCTAGAAAGATTTTACACGGTAAATATTAATGATCAAAAAAGCAAATAATGATTATAAGCGTATATGAACATGATATTACTATTTGAAACCCATAACATGAATATAAATGATTATAAACATAATTTATGGAATAAATTATTGTATATTATAATACATTAATCCACATTGAATCCAACAAAATGTAACTTTATATCATAATAGAGGTATAAGACATGGAATTACTATATACACATTATCAATGATAATTATTTCTATAGTTATACAGGATCATTTCCATGGTTATCATGGTATAATGGGTTCACTCCCTAAACCAACATAGTAGTGAAGGTTTTCTCATTGTCTATCATAGTTGATAGAGTCCCTTACAAAATTAGGATTACTCTCGATTCTAATTTTATTTATCTTATATTATATTAATTTTTACCTAGTACATTGGAAGAATATATAGGTCTGATCATCAAAATAATGATAATATATCATAACAATTCAACATATTAATAATTAATTAATTATATTAGAATATTTATTAGAAATTATATGAATAAACATTTCATCATAAAATTAATAATGGAAGATAAATGGCTTTCATAGACATTTCATACTAATATAACCCATCAAAAAGAAATTTCTTTCATAAATAATTATTATTTTCACCATAAGCATGAACCACACAAAGAATGAATAAATATGGAATCAATATATCGTATACCTTGAAAAAAATAAGTATCATTAATGAATTTCATCTTATATGGAATCCACTTATCAATAATCACTTAGAATTATTCAGTAAGAAAATAACCATTCCATTTCAAAATCGTTTTATTATACAAAGATGTTCAATAATAAAAAATATAATTTTAAATTAACGTAAACCCATATAAATATGATGGAATATTAAAATAAAAAATTTTCATGATTATTGGAAATTAATTTATTTCCATATATGTTAATAAATAATTCCAATCATATATTTTTTTTTTAAAATCCTAAATTTTTTTATTTGGAAAATGAAAAAATTATTTTTTTCAAAATGTTTTGTGAAATATAAAATAAGTGTAGAAATGAAATTAAAAATTTTTAGTTGAGTTATAAAAAATATAATTTTATGAAAACATGGATAAGGAATGCAAATATTAACCTTAATAGAATAAAACATAAACAAGCTTGAATATTGGTGATATTATTAACTAAAAATGTACCACGAGTTCTCCTTACATTAATATATTTATAACATCATTTATAAGAAATATAAATTTAGAATAATTATTCACTATATTCATGGTAATTATTATAATATATTATACAATACCTTTATAAAATTCCAACAGCCCCCCCTGTTAATAATTCCATTATAAAATTGTTATTTCAGGTGTTAAATTTTTTGTTTATCACGAGTATATTCATTCAGTAATTCTAGTACATGTACATTTATGTTGGTTCCATAATATTATTATTATTTATTTGGATATAAATTTCAAATATATTCTTTATATAAAGACTATCAGTCATCAATTAATAATACAAATAGAAAAATGTATTACACTATTCATGAATATGGAGGGTAGTATATGCTATTGAGTGTTGTTTCAATTTTTAAATAGAAGAAAAGAATGAATGGTAAATATTGATTTTAATTTAAAACTTAATTATTATATAATACATATCGTATATATTTATAAAATTCATTTTCATTTCCATCCATTTATAATATAAGTAACAAATTATGTCACTCGGTGGAGGTGGTAGTCCACAATATGCACAAGCGATATTATCATTTCAAAAAGGAATGGAAGATATGGTTGTAGATGTGATATTATATTTACATAATTATAATTGTGTCCTTAATATCATATATAATCATTCAAACCATCATAATACAAATACATAAATGATTTTGATGAAAAATTAATTATATCACTAGGTGGAAATGGCGAGTCATATGTACCAACGAGCAATACTTTAACCTATCGTAAGAAAAGAAAGAAGGTTTATAATAGTTTTTTTCATAATAATAATAATAATAAAATTTTAATATATTTATGATAATTAAATTTTTATTTTTTCGATATATACCATAGATTTAGATGTGGTAAGGAAGAGTATAATAGAATGTGATTAGGGATGACAATTACCTCTTCTTTGAAAGGAATCATTTAAATTTTCTCAAATTGGTTCAAGGTATTGTATTTTTAGAATATTGAATTCTTTAGAATATAGAGTGCGATGTTGGTAAGGGAAATTTTTAGTGTTTTTTGAGATGGGAGGCTCAACTTGGATTGATTAAGTTGTGGATGATATGTCACATTATAATTGAGGTGGGGGACTTTTTGAAATTTTCAAAAATTAAATTATTATAACATCATTCTATAAAAATTTATAAAATTGGGAATGTATTTGAAGCTAAGATATGACATATTTTTAATCCCATCAAATAATATAATTTTGATATATTTTTAGTGTAATTTTGAAACATATCATTTTGATTATCCATTATTTAAAAAAATTATTTAAACTAGGCTAACATTGTTTTCAATTTTAATGTGTATAAATTTATCCTTATAAGTTAAAAATAGGAACATAAATACTCAATTTATGAAATTTCATGCTATTTCATTACAAACATGTGATATCTACATTTTTTTAATGTTCATAAACAATTTTTTATAATATAAATTTGATAAAATTTCAGTATTTTGTTTTTTAACACTATTAATTTAATTTAAACATCAATATATATTGAAATGTTAGAAATTTTAATATATTTATTAATTTACTGCATATTATTTTATATATATAAATTAAATAATAGTCTCATATGAAATCATTATAATTATATAAATTTATATATATATATATTAATCAATTATTATATTTTTCAATTAAAAGGTGACATGATTCATCAATGGTACATAATAAATTAAAGTAATTTTATATTTAGTGAAAATAAAAACTAAAAATAATAAAAATAATAATATTATTTTGATGAAAATAAGTACTTATATTCATTACTAACATAATTATTTCTTTATGTGGACACAGAATTGGAATTTAAAACAAACACAGTGACGTTTTGAAACATTCTGTGATTTTAATAATATATATGTCATTCTAAATGAAAATTTTCAATTAAAAAACAAAATTTACAGAATATTGTTTTAAGGGAATAATTAAATTCATCAATATATAATTTTTATTAATAATTATATCCTTATATCATTTTAAAAATCTAAATTAACATGTCTAACCTTCACTAATGTGATAAATTTAATCATTGTTACTATTCATATTGACCAAAAATAAATTGTTTATATTAACCAAATTTAACATCCAAATTATTAATATTTAATTAATTTTATCATTTTCAATGATTATTAATGAAAAAAATAACAGTGTATTTGCAAAAATTGAGACAAAATTCGCTTTTTATAAATTAAAATCTTTTTAAAGATTTAAGTTAGGATTATTCATATTGAATACCTAGAAAAATATTTTTTTTAATTATAAAAGAATATTATAAATAATATAATATTAAAATTTCAATGATATAATTCACAAATAGGGGCTAATTTATATTATTAAAAAACACATTTTATGCATAAAAACATTTTTTCGGATATTAATTTTATTTTATTTCAAATTATAATTATTTTAATTTATAAATAATGAATAACCAATGAAATAATTTTTTACATATATACGCATAATTTTAATTTACTTTTTTATTCTTATTCCTTCCATCCAACCCAATTCCTAGGTGATAATTCACTATTTCAAGAATAATATTTTACTCGTATATTGTAGTTCGTTGGAACTCAGTGTTTTATATAATACAAGATATCATATAAATAAAATTAATTAAAGAGAAATATTTAATAAAACACCATGGATGAACATCTGGTAGATATTATCTCAAAAACTACCACTCGAACATCCAATAAAAATCAAATTAAAATATCAATATTAAAATTGGTTGTATGGTAACATACAAAAAACATTTTTTAACTTTTTTGATTGACACTACAAAAAAATAACTTATTAGATATGATCACATAAATGAAAAATCAATAATAAACCTCCACATTTTATTTTGATATGAAGATAATTGCAATATCCTATAAACCCACAATCCTCAAATGTTCAATATTTTTTATTAAGGATATCTTTCTGTATATCATATATACCAATTGAGTATGAAATTTCAAATAAGATATGAACTGCCATATTATTACAATTATCTTTTTAACAAAACATCTATCAAAGCTTCATCATTCCTATAATCTAGTTATACTAAAATATGTCTATATCATAAATGTTTTTATGGATCATTGAAAATAATAACTCACAATTAATAGTTTCATTTTAATTGGAACACTAAAATAAATCTTCATAGAACATATAAACTCCCATGAACCCCTCTAAAATTTAAATTAAAATCAGAGATAATAAAACAAAAAAATTCAAAAAAATCATATAGTTTTTAAAAAAGGAAAATAAATATGATTCAATAAATTTCACTACAAGGATTTCAATATTCCTCCTTTGATTCTTTAATTATACCCACATAATATCATTATCATGAAACCAATGATGTAACCGGACATTCTAATTAAATACTAGAAACAAATGATCTATTTTTACCAAAAAATTGAAGTGTCCATGAAAATCTCAATATAAATAATTATTTAATATATAGAAAGGCAACCTAATTATCCACAATATAATAACAGTACCAATGAATAATTATATGGATATATCAATACATCCTCTAAAACAAGTTGATACCCTGGTACAATCATTCAACTATTATAACCTAAAAGACCAACAGAATCTTTTCCTATGTTTATCAACCACTTCCAATATCAACCTTACCAAAATATCTATTCCACAAATACCGTGGTTTTTAAACTAATGTATATTACCATATATTGAATAGATTCATATCCATAATAATCTTTAACTAACATACATTTTTTAGGAAACATTTTACTCAATCATAGAGGGATGGATAAATTTATCATTTTACGTGTTTAAATCCTATATGCGCTCTATATCACTTAAAACCAAATCACAATTTAATGCTTATTTTTCATTATTGACCACAATTAGTTGGAATATAATTTTATTATTATATATCATGTGCTTTTATTGGAATCTCAAACCCCAGATTGATAAAAATTAAGTGGCGGATTATATTCAACCAATAAATACCGGTACATTCCTCACTGAGAAGAAATAAATTAATCCTATAATATTTTTGAAAAAATAAAACTATGAAATATCCATCATGAATTATAATCAATACCAAAACTATAATAAACGTTTCAAATTATGGATTCCCCAAATTTTTTACTGTAATTTAACAAATAATTAATAATATTTCACATCACCTTCACAAAGTAATCATCATCCAACAATGTGTTTTAAAATTTGACATTAAATTTTTTGGAAAACACTTAATAAAAATATCTTTTTGGATATATTTTTCTATAAATGACAATATTTTTACAGCCAATAATGAAACAACACCAAATATCAAAATAATGGATAACAAAATCTATGAAAAACATCCAACAGTAACACTAAATCCAACATAAGTCCTGATGGGAAATATAAAAACCCAAAAATCATATATCAAACTGATGACAAAAAGTTTAAATCATATGTTCAATGTAATCCACTAATAATCTTGAAAAAATGCACTTTACAGGTAAAAAAATTATGATTATTGTTTTTCTCTTGAAAATTGATGAAATTTATATAAACTAAATCGATCAATAAAAGTATATAATTGATATTATAAAAGATAATACCAAAATATAGAAATGATAGAATTAAAAAAATACAAAGGTTATATTTAAATATTATTTTTGACTAATTCATCCCCAATTAACTAATTATATTTATGTATTTTATTATAGTATTTGAATTAGTAGTCAAATTCCTGAAATTATAAATTATAATATTCATTTCATGATAATAATTAAAAGAAATATATTGAATTATTTACCCTATACCCATGGGGAAATTAAAAGTCAAAATATATTTCAATTTGGATGACTCATCTCTCAACCGACCACTTATATGAGGATCAATCATTTTTACTTGAGTTTATGTTCATTACTGTTAATGAGAACTTCTTTCATACGGGTGAAATACATTATTAAAATGATTGAATCTATGAATATGTTTAAAAAATTAATGAGACTGAATTATAAGGCAATAAATTACTATAACTGACCTCTACATGATGTATGCATAATCAAGTACCCTATAATGGTGCTATCATGAACTGGGGTGACTAAATGGTTATTTGAGTCACATCTAAATTATACAATAATTACTGCTCCAAGTCTAGATTTCTCGGTCTAATAACTACTCATAAGACCCCATTAGTATCAATTCCTCAAATTTATAAATCCATATCATTGGGGAAACTAACACCAAACATATTTTCTTGGAATCAAAAAAATCTTATTCCATGTTTTCCAGACCTTATCCATTGGGCTCTATACTTGATTGATGGTAAGTCATGTATTTCACTTCTGGATCTCTTCCAAAATTTTCATTGCTATGGAACACTTATACGATGATTTAATTCCCAAGTGAGAACATATCTAACATAATCTTATAACATAAATTATTCAGGAATACATAATATTATTAAAAACCCATATATATATATATTAAACTGTTCTATAAAACACAATAGGCTTCTGTTAAAAATTATATATTACAATTCCATAAATGTGAAACATAGAATATATATAAAAATTTTGTTAAAAAACTATTATATATCATTGATCCCCATTAATGAAAACACATCCCCACTAAATGGTCTCTGGAAAGGAAAGCAATTAAAAATTATTCATGATGTAAATAAAATCATATTTTAAGACACATCACCCTCACTAGCACCATGTCAATATATGTCAAAAATATTATATTTGATGAAGGCCTAATAAATGTTCTGTATAATCATAAAAAAATTGAATAATAATAGCATTGTATAAAAAATAATATAATATATAATCTAAAATTTACATTTCTAATTGAAAAAATAAAATTAAATCATATGGGAAGTAGATATTATCAAATTTAATATCATCCATGTAAAATAAATATTCCCATTCATCTCCACTCAACACCAAGAAGAATCATATCCTTTAAAAAAATAACCTGAATAATTAATAACCCAAATATACTCACCTTAACTAACAAGCTTCACATAACATCAATAATTTTTTCATTAATGATGTTGTATAGCACAACCTCACATATCTATGATTTCCACTATCACATCTATGTACACATTATGGTATCCATTATACCTATCAATGGACCTAATATAGTAACTATATATAAATGATTGATTAACATCAATCATTCGTTAACATGATACTAATTGATGATGTAATTGCATGAAATATCATTAGAAACTGCAAACCTCTAATGGGGGTGGGAATGTGTCGGATCACATAGGGAGTATAATAATCATTATTGTAGCATGGGGATATGATTCAATTCGACATGGTGGGTTCAAGACCAAAAAAACTAATGAACGCACAACCCATGAATGATATTCCACATATTTTATTTCCTTCGGTTGATGTATATAATTGTACTGTAAAAATGGGCGACACATAACCAACACTGAACACTCCTATACTAGATTTTCCTACATCAGGTCAATAGAAAATTAAACATATTTAATCTAATGATGAAATATAGATTATTAAGATAAATATAATATTATAACACATCTTAATAATTTCTCTACAATTTATAAAACAAACACCATCATTTTCAACATGAAAAATTAATTAAAATGGGATACTCATATATATAGTTTTGAAAACTGGGGAAACATTTTTTAGAAACAATATAAAGAGTATAGTATATGAAATGTAATTATTGGGTACATTTTGAGTAATAATATAGTGAATTATATTCATTTATTGATATATTAAAATATTTTATGTTAAAATAAATGACATGTTTTTATGGGAAGATAGTGTATTGGTCTACTTACTCATCCTTTTCATGAATCTCAAGTTTGATCAAAGACGTTTTTATAGTATATGAATGAACATATCCATAAATCAAATGTGTTTTAACAAATACTGATATTATAATTTGTTAAAAATAAATTCAACATTGTTTTTCATTTAGAAACTATGTATAGAAATAACCATGTATAAAATATATGAATAATTTTTTACAATTTTAAATTAACGATCAATGGTGTATTGATTGTTAATGTTATGTAAATGAAGATATAATATTTTAATATAAATTATAAAATCATCATAAAACTGATTTCGTGCGTGCAATATATTTTTTTGTCATAATATACCACATTTATCACTATTGAGAAATGAGTCATTCATTATATCATATATTTTCTATCTATTATTTATATTAACAAATTATAACATCATTCATGGTTAAATGTGGATTAAAGCCTCCACGAAATGATTTGATTAATTTTATAATAATTCCTTAAATTGATGGTTACTGGTATGAAACCAATAAATAAAAATGAGACATATAATATTATTAATAATTTTGATTTTATGGAATAAATAACCATTTTTACCATGTTCAATACACAGATTTTATTTTTCTTATGTAAAATCAATTCCCTCAAAATATACTTATATGTATACATTTTAGTTACATAATAAAACATATTACAAAATTAAATTAAATGAATAATAATTATGAAATTTAAATTTAAATTTAAAATATTTCAGTGTTATGTTATATGAATTTATTATTCATAATTTAGTGAATTTAAAAATCTAGGGAATAATTTTTTTGTACGATTTCTTGTCTCAATTAAATTTAATTGATACTTGATCTACTTCCACAACCTGTTTTATATTTTATGAAGTATAATCAACATTAAAGAATTATTTTTTCATTTCATTCGGAAAAAAACTTGTCTAAAATTATATTAAATGTTTATTACTTCATTTGTTCATTTTTTATAATTTTATCTTGTCATAATGCATTCTTTATCATGAAACCTAATTTATAAAAAATTAATGATTTATTTTTTTGATATTCATTGTCGGTGAAAGTATTCTCAAAAAAATGATATTGATGTTTTGATATGGACATAAATTAATTATAAAGGGTATTTATTTATATTTTTTTCTTTTTAATGGTATTCAAATGGAAACTATTAAAAAATCAATAGAATATTTTTATTTTCATTAAATTGGAAATTGTAATATTCTATTTTAATATATGGCTTATCCTTAGTTTTGATCAATCATTAATATATTCTTCAGGATAATTTTCAACATTACATGACTTCTCAATGAAAAAAAATATTTTCTTTTTTTTTATGATTTTTAGTTCTTTTCCAAAAAAAAATTAATAAGAATAGATATTTCGATGTTGGAATGTATTTTAAATATTGGATTAAAACAACAATTATAGGGATCCACAAAAAAATATCATGCTGAATAATTATTGGTCAATGATATGGTACATTATTATTATATATTTTGTTAATAAATATGGATAAAACATATATGATGGTCCATATTGAAACCTATTATATGATGGGTGCTTTTTATATAGTTATCCAATGAATTCGGTAATGTTTTATATCTTCTATGGAAAGAAAGAGGGTGATAAATTTTGAGTTTTATCAAATGGATTAAAATAAGGCCTATAATTTTTTAGACAACATAAAAGGCCTTAAAAATATAATTTTATATAATTCAGATAATAAAATTTATTTTCCATCAATAGTTTAAATGTATTTATTTATATCAAATATTTTTTACACATTTGGATATGGATTATTTCATACAGTTAGTGTATAGTGTGAAATTGGAAAACATTTTGTATGTTTTATCATTTGTCAATTGACGTAATTTTTCTATTTATATATTATATTTAATGTTTATTAACCACATTTTCAAATGATTTTATCCAAGGGAAAATGGATAAGAATAAATATAAATCATGTCAGAATATTAAATTACTAGGTTACACTGAATAAATCTTTTGTTTCATTTTAAATAAAATAATTTGTGTAAAAATTGATACATTGATGATATTTTGATAATTTTCTTTGATTTTTTATATAATTTTAGAAAACAATATGTTGAAACGGTCCATAAAATGATTGAAAGTGAATCCTTTATAATAAATCATTTAATTAAAGGTTCTTTATCGTACATGTATTTATATAGGTTATTAACAGAAAGGATTTTATAACATTATAAGAAATAATGTTATTATTTTACAAACATATAGATAAAATTCTAAAGTCTATTATAATTATTTTGAAAATATTTTTTTGAATTTATGAAATATAATATTAGGTAAACTAAGGAAAAAACTATGGTTAATGAAAATAATCCTACACTAATAAAAATAAATCTTAGATTAATACAATCACAAGATAGAGTAATACTTTTTTAGTATTTTAAATTTATTTAATCAAATAAAATAATTGGTTTTTATCAGTATTTTCATTAATTAGGTTTGTTATTAATCCTAAAATTGGATTGGATAAAAACAATCATAAGCCTTATTTTTCTTCTATACTGAAAATAAATTTTTATTTTTCAAACAATTTCAAGGAAAAAGTGAGAATACAAGAGTTAAACTACTAGAGGAAATCATAGAGTCATTAACGGGTGAATAAACCCTACCAAAATTAATTTAACGAAATAATTTCTAGGATATTACGTTTACTAGAGTGTCATGTTCATCCATAAGAAGAAATTTGAACTGAAAGGCCAGCTTGTCCCTGGACTGGATGTACTCCACAAGTATGATCTTCCCATTATTAAATCCACCAAGAATATTTGGTCCTAAATATTGATATAATAATATTCCTCTCATCTATATTCACCCTTAATGATTGCCCTATAATTTTGGATCCTTTTTCTTTAGTATGATTGAGATATTAAACATGTTCAACCACTTCTTATTTCAATCTCAAGAGAAATTATAAAGATTAATCAAGTGAAACACATGAATTACACTTGTTTTCCATATTATTGTCATTCACATTGTTCTCTGACCATGTCACCATAAGAAGAGAAAAAAAGGAGTAATCTTTATTCTCATTACAGATTCCCTTCCTCCCATCTGTGGAGGACCTGGCCAAATTTCCTTTCAACTCCAGAACTGGATCATCACTCTCATTATGATCATTAGCACGCTGAGCACCAGAATTGAGGCCACCATCATGTGGTTCTGAATCTAGATGCATCAACTCTCTCCTAATAAGCATGGCCTCAATATCAACATTATTAGAATGAACCTCATTCGCCTAAAATACCTGGATGTCAGCAAGGTGGAATGAATTAGTATGCTTTGTAACTATACTATCCAATGTTACCTTCCCAATAGAAGAATCTTGATACATTACCCACTCTAAATATTACCTTGGGTAATCAACATAAATATTGTCAAAGTTATTGAATACTCTTATATTTGGACTGGTTCATTCCGGTATCACCCCACATGTTTCCTTCTCCGAGCCCGCATTGTCTTCACCTTCTAGAGTTTCACTTGTATTTTTTTCAGAAACATCTTGCCACATCTCAATATCATCATATACATTAATAAATCACATTGAAAGCCCATTAGTTTCCTCTATAGTTTCACTCTATGGGATCACGGACTCAGTATCACACCTTCCACCAAGGACAAGCCTTAATTTATGAAAAATATCAGCAACATTCAGTTTAGGGAGTATTGGCTGAGACTCCTTATTTGAGTTGTTATCCTTAATTGGTTGGTCGTCCACGTAATTATTTGACAACCTAGAGCCTATCAACCCCCACCCTCCTATGAATATAAAAGAAATACCATTGATTGACTACCTCTTTTAGAGATAACACCTCCTTGATTAGGTTTTTTGAGACATGAATCCAGACCAGAAACATATTAACTTTCATGTCCCTTACCTTTGCTTCCAAAATCCATATCCATCTTTTGGTAAGAACTCATCCCATCTAGTGATTCACCATGAACTACCTATACCTCAATCTACACATCCACAAGTTTTTTACCAAAGGCCCCATCTGCACATATAGTTCCAGAGACCATATTTCCACTTATTCCCACACCCATACCCTTAAAAATAAAATAGTATCCTGACCCTCATCTATTGGACAACGAAAAATTGCCAGACATCTTGAAAAAATTTCAACCTAATACTCATACACCACTTGATACATACAAAAAATTACACTTATTATGTAATTTAAACAAAAACCACTGTATTTCCTGAAAAATATTCTTCCACACACCCTCAAGGATTAGGAGTATTAAAAACAACATTGGTTCTACTATCAGAGCACAAGAAACTACATACGAGGTTCCCAATTATCATAATAATCAATGGATTCTGGAATGGAATGGTAAGGTTAGAGACACTCACCCAAATCACCATCGAAGGGGAGTCCGACATTATATGAGAGCCGTATTTCCATCTATGGAGGTAGAAGAGAAACTCATTGTAGTTTCAAGGCATGTTAGGCCATGATTTTATTAGGTCTTCTTCCAAATATAAAAGGATCATAATGTCTCTGTTGTCAAGTAAACCAACTGTATCCCCATACTGTAGATCCCATGATCCGAAGACAAATGTATCAAAGGTGTTCACTAAAGTCCTCCTCTATAAGAGCAATTAGGGTCCAATTGAGGACCACCAAAGATTCATTAATCTCTATTATTTACTATGTATGATTATGGAATCCATCATACAACTCATGGAACATTGAATACATGCATAATTGAGGGAATGAGGGAAGAATATCGAGTTTGGAAAAGGAGGAAAATGAATACTCCATGCCCTTGAAGGGTATATTTGAACATGTTAAGAAAAATAAAATTCTACTCATACCAATTTTTTAAAATAGTGTAGGGGAAGTTACCACCTTTACATAATATATAATGTAGAAAAGGTCTTCCAACTCTCTATTCTACAATAATTGTGGAGGCCACTGAGAAACATAGTGCTTTATTATAATGGCCTGGACCCTCATGGTCTAGTACATTTCCAAAATATGGTTCCATCAAATGGTTCCACCAAAACGGTGGCACTGGTAACAGTCTCACACTAAAACGGTGGCACCATGAGGGTGACATCGTGATGGTGGAACTATAACGGTGGCACCGTGTCCTCACCGAGGGACTTCGTTCATTTTCCATCTTTTGACTTTTTCTGCTCCTAAAATGTATCTTTTGTCGTAAAAATGATTTAATACCCTCTTTAAATACCATTTGAAGACCATAAATAATATATAAAGTCCCCAAGATCTGGGCGAGCCTTAACTTACCAAAACGCGTGGCTTTTCATCTATGGCACACCCTTTCCCCGTACCTTCCAGTTCCACCCCTGTTGCGCATTTTTCCACTGATTAAAAGAAATGGTTTAATGCAAATCCATTATGGCCACCAACCCAAAGGGAATACTTAAATAAGGATTAATCTTATCGTTGGTAACCTCCCAACTTCTTGGGAAACCATGACTCGACTTTGATGCAGTTCATAATTCCTTATCACGTATCATTACGATCTCATATTTATATGACACTAGAATTTATTAAATCTCCTTCTTGGATGGATTTCTTTCTTCTCCCTGGGTGTGCTTGGAGTCCCTCCTTCCTGAGGCCTGTTGTGCGCCTGTGCTAGAGTTTTTATACTCATCCATGGAGTCCCCAGAGTTCCTACCCTGCAAGCCACGCAACCACAATTATTGGTGCATGGAGTAAGACGTCGATCCTTGATCAATCTAGGCAGGGGTTTTATTCATATCTCATTAATGTGTATCATACGGGGAGGGTATGCTATTGTTTCTATGGGATGGGTGAAACCAAACATTAATGAAGATAACAAATGGACCTTTAATGAATGATGGGGGGCTGTGATACAGATTTCTTTTGTATTTATTTACCCTTGATTATTTTCTTTTGAATTGTGCGGGCCTATGACAACTGAAAATCATGGATGTTGGTGGTCTTTCTTTGTTCATTAATGAACCACAGTATTATGTGATGATTGAATGGATCCAACATGGGAATTTGGTTAATCACATAAACTCAGCCGATTCAATGAATTTCTAGTGAAAAAAAATCCTTTTGTGATCACCATGGTTAATAAAACGGAAAGAAGAAAACATAGTAAATGAGGTACATGAGTCTAGAAACATCCTTGCTCTGTGTTGGTGGCATGTTTGTTTATTTTTCTTGATTCTTTTGCGGTGATGTAGATGGGGACGGGATCCTCTCTTGTTATACGGTTGTTGGTTGTGGGTCTGAGGCCATGTGGGGCTGTATCGTGGGGCTTGGTTTGGTTCTAGTACATTGAGGGATCTCAAAGATTCCTTTGTAGTAACTTTACCAGAGGACAGGGTGGGAATTCTTATGTGATATTTGGATTTTTTTTTCTTTCCCAGCATGTGGCTATTCCTGTTAGTTTCCCAGTAGTGTAGAATTTACTTAAATGGAGAAACCATAACATGAAAACAAGAAAGGGTTCAACGGGTAATTGGTTTTGGGAATGAGTTGTGACTTGGATGTGAGTGTTGTGCCTTTCTTTTATGAATGAATAGTAACAAGGGTGTTTTTTCTTAGGATGGTATTGGAACCCCTAGGTTGGAATGATTATTTGTTACCTATACATATAATTGTTGTTTTTATGCTTATTATTCTCACCACACCCATGTTGAGCACTTCGTGCTGAACACCCCCATTTCATGGGGGAGCGTGTTTTTTTCAACAATCCTATGAGTGGCTGGTTATTAGCTCCCTTTTTGCTCACTTTCCTGAATCTCCCAAGAATCATTTGGTAGGATGTGATGGAATGAGGTCCATTATAGCCCAGGTTTCTTTGGTCATGGTAGTTGTGGTGGTTAGCCCAAGTGTGTGTGGGCAGGTTGTTTCCCATGTGTCTTCGGGATTAGGCCCATGTTTCTTCAGGCATGGCAGTAGTTGTTTTGGCCCGGGTGTTTACGGGCGTGTTTACTCGTGTTTGTTGTGGCCTAGGTGTTTTCGGGTGGGATGTGTAGTTGTGGCTCAGGTGTGTGCGGGTTGGGTGTGGCAGTGGGACTATAGGGAGAATTGCCGGAGAGGTTTGATGCATAAGATATCTTCAAAAATCAGTGGGGAAGTGGTGTGGGGTACCCAAACATCGATGGGTTATTACTATTATATTTCTTGACTTGCATTATTTGGGGAGTGTTCCTTGGTGAGGCTTGGGTGGGCAGTTTTCCTTGATTGGTGTTTTGGGTTATCTCTTTTCTCATAGGGCATTAGAATGCCTCCCCAATTGTGCACGGGAGCTTTTGGTTTTCCATACTAAGAATATTTTATGCTCATGCTATGTATATTAAACTATATTCAAGCTTCTACGAGGGCTTGAAGGATCATGTAGGGTCGTACTAGTTCAGATGTTGGGACAATTGATGTTGCTGTTTTTCCATCTTTTGGTACTTCCTTTAAGAGTTTTCTTTTACTTTTGTAACATGTACTTTTTGAACATGCATATGAGAATGGTTTTTTTTTGGATTTACATGAACTTACACCTTTGGTGTTGTTGGTAATTACTATCTTATCTCCCGATTGTATTAAATAAAAAGGGTAATGACTTCTATATTATGTGTCATTCTATAACCTTGGTGCATGTTTCCACTATGGGACCTATTGAAGGCGGGTCTCGAGGGTCATTATCTCTCCTTCAAGTTGATGTAGGAAGGGTATGGGAACGTGATGTCCCATCTCTCATCTTATTGGAGGTGGGTCGTGACAGAATGGTATCATAGATAGGTTAAGAGATATGATGGAGCTCGGGGTTAGGCACAGTGAGAGTTGCATGGGATGGTAGGGCAATAGTGTTAGGTAATCCTAGTGTGTGAAATAGGCCAGGTAAGACCAGATATGAAACTTTATTTTAGGGCCCTCCGTGATTTGACGTAAGGACTCTAGGACTACCGAATGACCAAGTGAGGCAACACTGATTGCAGGGTAGAGACCCTAAGAAATGATCATTCCTCATAATGACTTGTGTTATTATGTTTCTTTGGTATTTTGGGGATTTAAAATGAATAAGAAGTCTAAGAAAATTTAAAGGAAGGCTTTTACACTACTCGGGAATAGGCATTCTTTGTTTACATTGCACCTATGGCACCCGGATGGCGACCAAGGTTAGTGTGGGCGATTGAGACCCAAGAGGATGATTTGGATGATCGACAGAGGGAAGACCAAGAGGAGGAGGACGATTAGTGTCATAGTATTATTCATTCCTTTCAGCAGCAGACCCTCGAGATGTACGAGGGCAGCGTCATTGACATGGAGACAGAGAGTTGGATAGAGGATTTGGTGATAGCTTTCATCATGATCCGGGCTCCGACGGATTAATGGGGTCCTCTGGCTGTAAGCCCTATGTGGGGAGCGGTGTGTCAATGCTTGATGCTTTATCTTGGGGTGAATAGGGAGGCTAAGGTTACATGGAATGACTTCGAGAAGGAGTTACAGGTGGAATTCCTCTCTTCCACGATGAAGGATGAGACGAGGCAGGAACTACTCTCCCTCCAGCATGGAAGTACGATAGTGAGGGAGTTGTAGATCAAGTTCAAGGATCTCCTTCACTTTTCACCGAACCTTTTATCAGATGAGGAGTCTCAAGTGAGATGTTTATTGGAGTCAGTTTGGCCTTCCCTTTAGTATGTGGTTACCCCATTCACCCTACCGACATACATGGCGGTCCAGATGAAGGATGAAGTGGTGGAAAGGATGCACACACAGGGAGGTGTATCATGAGAGAGAATCCAGTTGGGATCATTGGAGGGGAAGGTCGTCAGCAGCAGGCCTCCAGGATCAGGACCCTATAGGTTTAGACAAATAGGGAGCATGCCTCAGTAGTTCCAGTTCCGATCTCTAGATCCTCTCACTTTCGTTTGGGGCCTAGTACCGAGTTGATTCATCTATGGCAGTTGTGGGAAACTTCAAAATCAGTGCCCAGGCCAAGTGCAGTATTGTGGGAGTGGGATGATGCAACACCCACCTCAACAGCAGCAGGGACAGCGAGCTCCCGCTTCTCCATGGGCAGATGTAGCAAGAGGAGGCTGACCCTAGGGAACTCTTCAGGAATCTCGACCAGGGCGTGATCGGGGAGGTGGTCGACATATGAGGGGCAGGGGATCTGGGCATGGGTAGTTACACATAACGACAGTAGGTTCTCCTGTAGGGCCAGAAGTCATTAAAGGTGCAATCATCTTTTTTAGTACTCCTGACTATTCCTTGTTTGATATAGGAGATTCACACTTCTTTGTTGCGCCCAGTCTGGCATGTGCTCTGGGTCTAGATGCTGAGATACTTCGAGTTCCCTAGTGTTGAGTACACCAGTCAGAGGACAGACCGACTTGTTTTTTATTTGTCGTGGGTGAAGACTGATTTTAGGGCCACATCATTCAATAGAAGATCTTCTACTATTGCAGATACATCTATACAATTTCATCCTTGGAATTGACTAGATGTTCTCTAAATTGGACGTTATTGACTACTTTTGAGAAACGATCATGTTTTTAGACTTGGGCGGACGACGTGTGACTTTCATCAGCGAGCGGGGTTACCAGGTTGGTAACCTTCGAGTTGAGACCCTCTTTTCCTTATTAGATGAACTGTCAGTGGAGTCGGTGGACAGAGAGATGTTGGAAGTCTTGAGGATCATCAATTAATTATTGGATTTCTTCCCTAAGGAGGTCGCGACTCAACCCCCTTGACGTAATTTTGATTTCGGGATAGACTTGTAACCTGGTGCCCATCCAATTCTGATGGCTCTCTACCAAATGGAGCCTTCTGAGTTGTGGGAGTTGCAGATTCATATTGACGATCTGATGAAGAACGGTTTTGTAAGACCAAGTGTGTCACCATGGGGTTATCCATTCTTATTCACAAAAAAGGTATATGGTGGTACAAGGCTGTGTATATACTATAGGAGACTGATCCATGTAACAGTCAAGAATCGTTACCCTCTCCCGATAATAGATAATCTTTTCGTCCAGTTAAAAGGGGTATGGTGGTTCCCCATGATTGGCCTGCAGTTGGGATATCACCAGGTGAGGTTGAAGGAGGGTGACATCTCGAAGACTGCCTTCAGGTGAAAATATGGGAACTTCGGTTTTGTGGTCATGTTGTTCGGTGTTAGGAACACTCCAGTAGTGTTCATGGGGCTCATGACCTCCATTTTCTGATAATGCTTGGATGGTTCGTAGTCGTGTTTATCAATGACATCCTGATCTACTCAAAATCAAAGGAGGATCTCCCCAAACATCTGAGAATGGTTTTTAAGGTCCTCCAACATCACCAATTTTATTGGAAATTGTCCAAGTTAAAGCTCTGGACTCAAAAAGTGCACATCCATGGACACATGGTGTCTGAGTAGGTAATAGCGTTGGACCCATCGAACGCCGAGGTGGTTGTTTCTTGGAAAAGACCCAAGAACATATCAGTTGTTCGTAGTTTCCAAGGTTTGGCAGGTTACTTCCAGAGGTTCGTTCCAATCTTCTCTCGAGTTGCAGCACCTTTGATAGCCTTGACCAAGCTGGGTCAGGAATTCATGTGGAATTGGTAGTGTGAGGCGGCCTTCAACTATCTTAATGGTAAGTTGGTTAGTTCCCTAGTTCTGTGGTTTCCAGAATAAGGGGTAGCATATGAGGTGTTCTGTGATGCTTCAGGACAAGGCCTCAGGTGTGTGCTGATGCAACAATAAGGGGTGATCTCTTATGGGTCTTGGAAGTTATGTCCCCATGATTTTAACTATTCTTCCCATGGTCTAGAACATGTGGACGTCATGTTCGCACATACGTTTTGGCGGTAATACCTCGTTGGGGAGCGCATCATGGTCTTCACGGATCACAAGATATTGATGAATATCATTACCCACCGGGACCTGAACTTGCAACAAAAATGGCGGGTGGAGTTTTTTCAGGACTACAACTTGGAGATCTATTACACTAAATGTAAGGAGAACGTTTTGTATGATGCCTTGAGCAGGAGGTCACTGAGGGAAGCTGTTTAGGAATTTGTGGATTCTTGGAAGAAATGGAAGATATATCTTTACTATAGCCGGATGTATGGGAGGATGGTAGTAGTGGATTCCTTTTTTAGATAACAGTAGAGTTCTCTCTATTATGGAAGGATGACGAGTCTCAGTGGGGAAATATAGATTGTGAAGTGATGCATGATTGGGCTAACCAAGACAATGCTCTGGAAAGATGGTCATAGGATGGTTAGAATCAGATTCTTTTTTGAGGGAATGATTATATTCCTAAATATGATGCGTGCGAGAGTTCTTGGTGAGTTCCACAACTAACCTATGGTAGTTCACCCAGGAGCTTCCAAAATGTAATGGGGCTTGAGAGGTCAGTTCTGGTGGCCCGGGGTGAAGCGGGCGATGGCAGAGTTCATAGCAAAGTTCCTTAAGTGTCAGAAGGTCAAGGTAGAAAACCTCATCCTAGGGGGTCTGTTACAACCTTTACATGTCCTTGAGTGTAATTGGGATGATATCTCGATGGATTTCATCATGGGACTCCCCAGAGTTCAAGGGGGTTGCGATTCTATCTAGGTAGTGGTGGATCGACTAATGAAATTGGCCCACTTCGGGGAAATCAAGGAGTCATGTATGGTGTAATCTATAGCACAAAGGTAAGTGGATGTGGTGGTGTGGTTGCACGGAGTCCGGATATCCATAGTCTCTGATTGGGATACCCAGTTTACTTCGCATGTATGGAAAGGATTACAACAAGATTTTGGCACCCGGCCATGCCTCAACACTGCCTTCCACCCCCAGACATATGGACATATGGAGCGCACCATCCATACATTGGTGTTTATGCTACGATCATGTATTTTGGACCTTGTCGGATCATGGTCACGAAACTTTTCTCTGGAAGAGTTTTGTTACAACAACAGATATCACTCTACCATTGGCATGACTCACTTTGAAGCTTTGTACGAGAGGCCATACTGCTCACCCGTATGATAGAAAGAGGCCAGGAAAGTCGGTTTTTTTGGCCTGGAGGTGGTCCATAGAACGACAGAGAAGGTTCATCTTATACAAGAGAGGATGAAGGTGGCTCAGGACTGACATAAGACATTTGCCGATAATAGGAGGAGACCCTTGGAGTTCGTGGTTGGGGACGACGTATTCTTGAAGGCCTCCCCTCGGTGTGGGAAACATAGGTTTGGAAGGGGTATAAAGCTTTCTCCAAGGTTCATCGGACAATTCGATGTGTTGTGGTGGGTTGGTGAAGTGGCATATCAGCTAGTGCTACCACCACCACTACTGAGAATGCATGATGTCTTCCATGTGTCTCATCTCTGACAGTATCTTCACAGCGACTCACACATCCTCGACTGGGGAAAGATGCATATCAAGGATGACACAATGTTTGTAGAATGATCGGTGAGGATCGAGTATAAGGCCCCTACCTTAAACCTTATATAATATTAACTTAAATGAATAATTCACATTGAGGATCTTTTCAGGTTTAGAGTTTTAGAAAATTCGGTCATAGCAATTACATCTCAAAAGATTACATAGTAGACACTTCTACTAAGTTTTCATAAAATAAAAAAACACTTACAAAGAAAAAATGTCTAGTTCCATGTTTTAGAAAAAATGTCTTTCCTTGACCCCATCCATGACCCTATTTATATTTAAGTCCTGTGGAAAACATTTCAAAAACTTGGGATGAGCATAAAAAGCCCAGTAAAGGATACACAAAGAAGGAAAACTGTTAGTTTTTCAAAACAACAACTAAAACATGAATAATTTACCAAAGTAATACTTTTCACCTATATAAAGTTATAAAAACTCTTCACTGACTAAAAGACCATTACTTACCCTTTTGTAACCAAACTATTACCATATAACCCATATAAAGAACATATAACGTATAAAGATAACTTGGGACATAAACATACTTAAATGGAATAACCGTACGGTCGACATCCACACATACTTAATGGAATAGCCATATAGCCGACTTCCATACCCAATTCATTGGAGGTTATAACGTAACAACCCATCCTGGTATTCATGGAACCACCCGTCATGTGTTTTATTATGTAACCACCCGAAAAATGTTCATTTACCATTACAAAACCATTATACATAAAACAATTATAAATAAAAGAAAACATTTCCATATTTCAATCACAATATATAACCTAAATATATTGACTTAAAAAATCCATTATAAAAACCATTTTCAATACCAAAATAAATAAAAGAGTATATGGTATTTATTTAATTTTAAAAAATATTACGGCTTGTTGAGGAATACAAAGATCAAATAATACTCACGGCAGCGGAAAGGTCGTTGTCACTGCATACATTATAAGAAACATATTTTTTGTCATTTAGTAAAATGATTCGTATAAAAAAGATTACTTTTGAATAAAAGTAAAATTCAACGGGGTTTATACACTATATAAATAATGTTGTGTATAAACAAAATATTTCTCAATGAAAAGAGATTGAGATGAAGTCCCATACAAAGACGATATCCTTAGATTAAAGATAAATCATTTACATAATTATGTGTGACAAATGAATACACCAAATATTAGTGGATATTAAGTGTAAAACAATCAGAGTTCATTCACACATATTCATATAATGACATATTCAAGAAGTATATGTTTACCCCAAAGAATCAAAATTGGCTTAAGAAGTTCCCTTGCAAAAATTCGACAGCCTAATGGCGTCACTTTAAAATTCAGAAAATGAGTTGATGAGAGAAAAAAATGGTATCTCATCCATTGGAAATAAAATTTACATAAATAAGGACATAGAATAACATATCCCAACATAATAGTATGTGAATTAAAAGACATAACAATAGAATTCTTTTAGAAAGAGGAGGGTGAAAGGTTCCCTTACCGACTTGTGTAAATTTTGAAAAGTACTCCCCATGGAAGAAGGGTCATACAATGAAGATGTAAATACCCATAAATGAAATTATAATACACAAAGTGTATAATAATGTGCAGTACATACACCACTCAAAGTAAATAGTGGCAAACATAGCATAAATGTCACGGGAATAAAAGTGAGATGAAAATTCCCTTACGAATACTCAGCAGCAAAACGGTGCCTCTTAAAACTTCCAAAAATTGTTTGATGAGATCAAATAGGGTCTCTAATAATATGAACATAAAAAGTACATTAATATGAATATAAAATAACATTCCCTAACATAATAAATATGATCTTAATGAAAATGACATAAAAGAGAGTGCTTAAAAAGAAAGAGAGGGGTAGGATCTCTTACCTCACGTCCGACTTGTGTTGTTTGTTTCTTTATATTCCTGAATAATAAACTTTGTTCAATTTATAATTCCTTAAGGACCTCTTTTAAAGATTATTATTCAGTTCATATCACATATTATAATGTTATAATAATTGGTTAACAATGTGAGTTCATATCAGACGTTTTTGTCGATGTTTGGTACATGAGTCAAAAATGAACTTGTTTGAAAATGATTGTCCATGTAGTTATAAGTAAATCATCTCCAGAATAGTATTAATGATTTAAATATATATATATCCAGTAAATATTCATTTTATAATACTGCATAACATTTGGAGATAAAAAATAAATGAAATGAATTGTTCATGGAGACGGTAGGCCGTACGTACGCATGAACGCTACTTTCATTTCTTTGTCATATTAATAGAATTAAAAATAATTGAGAGATATATATATTATAATTACAGTATAATATAAATGTTATATTGGTCACATTTGTTCATTAATTTCATTCTTTATACATTCCATGTATTGTATGAACGAGTCACATCACTTGAGGGGGTGGTATTCCACACATCCTCGTATGAAATTATCGCATTTGCACAACATGAAAAGCATAAAGGAATGTTTTAAATACAAAATTCAGAATCATATAGAAAACAAAAATACCATATATATCATATATAAAATATAGTGACATCATAATGGCCACCATGAAAGGTGTTAAGAGAAGATTGAACAATCATCATTTCGTGAGGCAGAAATTCTCCATCCACAGAAACAGTATGTTCATTAACCATTAGACGAAGGTGTGTTTAAGTGTAGATGTAATATTTCACATAAAAACATCCTAGTATTTTTAATATACTGGTGTTGTTACAGTATAAAGGAATAAAAATATTTTAGAGGGTTGGAGAAGCAAAATAAAACAAAAGAACTCAAGGGAATACATTACCTTTAAATCGAGTAACTCTCTTTGATTTGAGCTCAAAGGATTCCTTGGAAAGAATTATTCCAAAAGTGAGGCTTCAATGACGAAGAGAGGGATGTGGAGAGATGAAATGGGCAGGGGTTGGCCGATCCAAAGGCTTGATAGGAGTGTGTAATGTGGTAGAGGTGGGGGCCTTTTATAAGAGGAGAGGAGGGGCACTCTTGGAAGGTTATAAAATATTACATTATTATAAAATTATTTTCGGATTTAAAATGTCCCAAAAGGATATATTTTAAGGATAAGGTGATAAGGTTTCGAAATACTTCCATCCAATAGGTTTGTGACAAGTTTAAGACTTATATTTCACCATATATTCTCATTTAATTTAAATCGTTCATTTATGAGGTAATCACTGCATCATCACGGTGTTATAAATAAATTAATTTATTTAATATCTAAAAATTATATAAAAAATATCATGATGTAGGAAATATTTTTATCTTTCTAATTAATATTTATAGTCAAAAATATGACTTCTGTAACCCCATCTAAAAATTGTTTTATTAAAACAACACATGTTTGTGACATTTTAATTTTAACTTTAAATAAAAAGGTATTAATGTCATTTTCAAACCAATGTGGCTCCATGGGGTCCCCAAGTTGACCCATGGATTGTATTTGTCGGAAATGACTCATCCAATAAGTGTAGGACATTTGTAAAGGTCATTTCATATTATTAAAACATTATTTTTACCTTAAATTACAGTAATTACCTCTAATCGCGATTAAAAACTTAAAAGTTACTATTCACTAAAAAATTATTATAATCCCATTGAACCACATTTTAAATCTTAATGAAAACCATGTATGTCAGATTTTTTGAAATTCAAATCACATAAGTTGTAATGTTTCATTTAAACGGAAAATCAGTTTTTAACCTACCACTTAGTGGGTTCGCTATTCACCAAAAATTGATGTTTTTCAGAAAAATACCAAAAATTCACACTAAGCTATATTTGATTATCAGAATTCAAAAATATTGTTTATTTTAAAAAATTCAAAACATATATGTTGCATTAATTAATTTAATAATTAAATCCCGCTTCCAAAACAAATAGCGTGTTTTTAAGAAATAATATCTATTAAAAGATTGACACTAGTTTAAGTCCAATTTCAAAGAGAAATAAATTTCAATGACCACTATTGGATTAAATGGTAAAAATATATTCTAATTTAACTTTAAAAACAATTCAAAAGATAATCTAATCATATAAAAAATTTGATTAAACATATATTTTGAATTAAAATACAACAGTTTTCACTATTCATTAAAAAAATGAACATTATCGGAAAAATACAAAAAATTTACAAAAAGTAAATTTTGATATCCTGATCCTAAGGAAGGATATTATTATTTCAAATATAATAAATAAAATTGTAAAAAAGTGGATTTAAAAGAGGTTCGCCATAAAAAGGCGGTTAATCGACCTTTTAAAGAATATTAGAATGTTTACGCTTAAAATTGGATTCATTCGCATTTTTAATCCTCTAACATTTATTGTAAAAAGTAAAAATATTTGACAAACATATAAAATAAGTTTTTTAGTTAGTTCCCATCATTACAATGGCTAGGTGTTAACATAAAATTATTTTATTATTGGAGTGCAACGTAAGATTTTAAAGGAACTTGTTGTTGCGTATTGGGTAATCCATCAAGAATAGCATTCCGTTTAAATTAATATTAACATTTTATTCACAAATAGGGATAAATATAAAAATTTCATATTATTTTTTTACCTGGGGTGTTACATCTTTCCACCCTTTTGGGAATTGCGTCCTCACAATTTTAAAATTGGGCTCGGAAACATCATTGAAAGTCCCACATCGGAACAAGAGTTGGTAAAACAATCACTTTAAAAGAAAGAAAGAGATGTACAGAGGTCACTCGAGTTAACCCATAGTAGGATTCCTTGTAGGAAAACATGGATATGGAAGAAAAATAAAAGGGTCATGTTCTGAGGGAGAGTGATAGTAAACATGTCTAGGAGAAAGTTAACCATAAGAAAATCACAAACTTGTGATGGGTTAAACGGTATTTGATTCCCTAGTAGGAAATGTTAATAGCCAACATTTTTGTTTTAAGTTACTTTTCATTGAGGAATTTATTTTTGATCTTAAGGAAACATACTTACTTGTCATGTTGACTTACAACTTTTACTAGATTTCTTACACAAACTCATACTTTCCCCAATTGATGAGTATTTAAGAAGACTTGTTCACATTAAGAGTACTATAATCAAATTCTAGAGAATCACCTAATACAAAAAAGAGAACTATATACTTCCCATGTCTTTAGACTTTAACCAAAACCAAAACCAAAAAGGTTAGTACAAGATCAGGTAATCCAAAAAAGGATAACCCTTTTTAAAAAAGATAATATATTCTTAATCTCCAAAATTTGTCCAACAAAACAGAAAGTTCGACAAAGACCTCAAGTAAACCAAACTAATATTGAAACCCAAATATTTGAAGGATTAAATCACATAGTCTTCCAAATTAAATTGTATCATTTATCTCCCAACAACATCAGTTGCTCTTAAAGTCTCGTATTGAAAAGTAATTAACTTAATCACATATCCTCCATGATAGGTTAATAGTTTCCATAGATAACCCAAAAAAAACTTACTCTTAATTCATAAAATCATCTAACTAAAAAGAATTAGTCAAAAACACCAGGGACATCACGTAGTCTAGTGGTAGGTGATAAATACTAGTCATACTTTGGTTGTGGGTTCGATTCCCGCAGCTTTTTCTGACGTGGCGGGTTGTCACATGGTCTGTGTGTTGTCCTTTTTTCCAAACTATATATTTCTCAAATAATTCCCCAAAAAGAGATAAAATAATCAAAAATAACCATAACACAATTTAACCTCAATTTTATCTCATGCCCTTCACTTTCCATCATAATATATAGTAACACATAATTACCTCAAAAGTAAGGATCATATAATCCCAAATGGTTCTTTATAACTATGTCCAAAAAAGAACAGATAACTATTCCTTGAATAAAATTTTCATATATCAAACATCAGGGTTACACATACTATAAAAAGTCTTCTAATGTAACCCCATCATCAAAAGAGACTTAATACTCTTACTAATTTCATCATAACTCGTGAAGCCCGTATATGATGACTTCTCACTCATTCAAAAATTATCATGATCCATTAACCATTCCTTTACAACTTATTCTGAAAAAATTATTTCCTGCAAACAAAATCATGAATCATATCCTAAGATTCCAAAATAGGAAAACAAATGTTAATAAATAATCCATACCTTTGATTGGTCATTGTCAGTTTCTTCATCCTCTATCGGAATGGCATTAGGTATTGGTAAACGAATATTTGTACGATCTTGGTTATCTCATTCCTGAAACATCTTCATAGGACATGTGTTTGCATAATTCCCATACACACCACATTTAAAACATTCAATTGATGCCTCAGATAGAACTTCTTTCCCTTTCCTCGAGTAAACTGGGTGCTTCCTTTTTCCATGGCAGGTTCTGGCTTTATGATGTTCATTTCCACATCTATTTCATATTTATGTCCCTTTGAAACAGTTTCCTAGGTGTTTCTTTCCACATCTTTGACAGATAGGGTTTTGAGCTCACTTACCATTATGATTATTACCTGTAGTTCCGTAGGGATTTGGTTCACTCATATATGATTCCTTATAGAAATCACCAAGGTTTAGGTGGTCAATCATGACTCCAGATAGTTGGTTGAGGATAAACACTATAGATCTCATTGCAGCTCCCATATCATTTGGTTGCTCGCTCAGAAAACTGTCACAGTTTCCTTCAAATCCACTATTACTTTGGTGCCAGCTAGATCCAGCCATTTACTAAAACCAAAAAGGTCCGTGTGAGTATATCACCAGATCCATCATGTACTAATGAGTAAGATAAACACTAAGATATACTTACTCATTCACTTTATCTAAAACTAAGACTCTTTCTGAAATCCTAACCATTATGGTAATGTCCATTATTCTTAGAGAATACCCAAACCTCTAAGGTTATCTAAACTGACCTCTGATACGAACTATAAGGCCCCAGCCTTAAACCTTACTTAATATTGAATTAAATGAATAATTTACATTGAGTATATTTTCAGGTTTAGAGTTTTAGGGAATTAGGTCATAGCTATTTCATCTCAAAAGATTACATAGTAGTCACTTCTACTAAGTTTCCATAAAATAAATAAACACTTGAAAGGAAAACATTTATACTTCCATGTTTTAGAAATCATTTCTTTCCATGATCCCATCCTTGACCCTATTTATCTTTAAGCCCTGTGTAAAACATTTTAAAAACGTGGGATGAGCATAAAAATCCTAGTAAAGGATACACAAAGAAGGAAAAATGTTAGTTTTTCAAAACAACAAGTAAACCTTGAATACTTGACCAAAGTAATACTTTTAACCTTTATGAAGTAGTAAAAACTCTTCACTAACTAAAAGACAATTAATTATTATTTTGTAACCAAACAATTACCATAAAACACATATAAAGAACACATAACGTATAAAGGTAACATAGGATATAAACATACATAAATGGAATAACCATACGGTCGACTTCCACACATACTTAATGGAATAGGCATACGACCAACTTCAATACCCAATGCATTGGAGGTTATAACGTAACCACTCGTCCTGGTATTCACGGCATCACCCTTCATATGGTTTTTAATGTAACCACCCGAAAAATGTCCAAGTACCATTACAAAATCATAATACATAAAACAATTATAAATGAAAGAAAACATTTCCATATTTCAATCACAATATAACACTTAAATATATCGACTTAACAAATCCATTATCAAAACAATTTCAATACCAAAATAAAAAAAGAGTATATGGTATTAATTTACTTTTAAAAAATATTACAGCTTGTTGAGGAGGCCAAAGATCAAATAATACTCACAGCGGCGGAAAGGTCGTTGTCACCGCGTACGTTAAAATAAACATATTTTTTGTCATTTAGTAAAATGATTCGTATAAAAAAGATTCCTTTTGAATAAAATTAAAATTCAATGGGTTTTATACATTGTATAAATAAAGTTGTGTATAAACAAAATATGCCTCAATGAAAATATATTGAGACGAAGTCCCTTACAAAGACGGTATCCTTAGATTAAGGATAAATAAATTACATAATTATGTGTGACAAATGAATACACCAAATATAAGTGAATATTAAGTGTAAAAAAATCATATTTCATTCACACATATTCATAGAATGACATATTCAAGGAGTACAAGTTTACCCCGAAGAATCAAAATTGGGTTAAGAAGTTCCCTTGCAAAAATTCGATAGCCTAACAGCGTCACTTCAAAATTTAGAAAATGAGTTGATGAGAGATAAAAATGGTACCTCATCACATGGAAATAAAATTTACATAAATAATGATATAGAAGAACATATCACAACATAATAGTATGTGAATTAAAAGACATAACAAAAGATGTCTTTTAGAAAGAGGAGGGTGAAAGGTTCCCTTATCGACATGGGTAAATTTCAAAATGTACTCCCCATGGAAGATGGTTCATACAATGAATATTTAAATACCCATAAATTAAATTATACTACATAAAGTGTATAATAATGGGAAGTACATACAACTATCAAAGGAAATAATGGCAAACATATCATAAATGTCACGGGAATAGAAGTGAGATGAAAAATCCCTTAAGAAAACTCGGCAGCCTAACAGCGCCGCTTAAAACATCCAAAAATGGTTTGATGGGATCAAATAGGGTCTCACAACATATGAAAATAAAAATTAAATTAAGTGTAATATAAAATAACATCCCCTAACATAAGAAATATGATCATAAAAGAAATTACAAAAAAGATAGTGCTTAAAAAGAAAGAGAGGGGTTGGATCCCTTACCTCATGTCCGACTTGTCTTGTTTGTTTCTTTATATTACTGAATAATAAACATTGTTCAATTTATAATTTCTTAAGAACCTATTTTAAAAATAATTATTCAGTTCATATCACATTTTATAATGTCATAATAATTGGTTAATAATGTGATTTCATATCAGACGTTTTTGTCGATGTTTGGTACATGAGTCAAAAATGAACGTGTTTGAAACTGATTGTACATGTAGTTATAAGTAAATATTCTCCATAATTGTATTAATTATTTAAATATATATATTCAGTAAATATTAATTCTATACTACTAAATAACATTTGGAGATAAAAAATAAATGAAATGCACCCTTCATGGAGACAGTAGGCCGTACGTACGCATGAACGCTACTTTCATTTGTTTGTCATATTATTGGAATTAAAAATAATTGAGAGATATATATATTATAATTCCAGTATAATATACATGTTATATAGGTCACATATGTTCATTAATTTCATTCTTTATACATTCCATGTATTGCATGAACAAGTCACATCACTTGAGGGGGTGGTAGTCCACACTTCCTCGGATGAAATTATCGCATTTTCACAACATAAAAAGAATAAAATCAGGTTTTAAATATAAAATTCCTAAGAATATTGAAAAAATAAATAACATATATATCATATATAAAATATAGTAACATAATAATGGCCACCATGAAAGGTGTTACGAGAAGATTGAACAATCATCATTTCGTGAGGCAGAAATTCTCCATCCACAGAAACAGTATGTTCTTTAACCATTAGATTAAGGTGTGTGTACGTGTAGCTCGAATACATCACATAAAAACATCCAAATATATATAATATACTGGTGTCTTTAAAAAAAGGAATAATAATATTTTATAGGGTTGTAGAAGCAAAATAATACAAAAGAACACAAGGGAAGACATTACCTTTAAATCCGGAAACTCTCTTTGATTTGAGCTCAAAGGCTTTCTTGGAAAGTATTCTGCACAATATGTGGCTTCAATGATGAAGAGAGGGATGTGGAGAGACGAAATGAGCAGGGTTTGTCCGAGAAAAATGCTTGAGCGGTGTGTGTAAGGTGGTAGAGGTGGGGGCCTTTTATAAGAGGAGAGGAGGGGCACTCTTGGAAATTTATAAAATATTACATTATTACAAAATAAATTTAGGATTTAAAAGGTTTAAAAATCATATACTTCAAGGATAAGGTGATAATATTTCTAAATACACTCATCCAATAGGTTTGTGACATGTTTATGGCTTAGATTTCTCCCAATCATCTCATTTAATTTAAATCGTTCATTTATGAGCTAATCACTGCATCATCACGGTGTCAAAAATAAATTAATTTATTTAATATCTAAAAATTATAAAAAAATAAATCATGATATAGAAATTTTTTTATCTTTATAATGAATATTTATAGTCAAAAATATGACTTGTATAACCCCATCTATAAATTGTTTTAGTAAAACAACAGATGTTTGTGACATTTTAATTTTAACTTTAAATAAAAAGGTATTAATGTTATTTTCCAACCAGAGTGGCTCCATGGGGTCCCCAAGTTGACCCATGGATTGTATTGGTCGGCCATGACTCATCCAATATGGGTAGGACATGTGGAAAGGTCATTTCATATTATTAAAACATTATTTTTACCGTAAATTACACTAATTAACTCTAATCGCGATTAAAAACTTAAAAGTTACTATTCACCAAAAAATTATTTTAATCCCATTGAACTACATTTTACATCCTAATGACAACCATGTATGTCGTATTTTTTAAATTCAAATCATAGAAGTGGTAATATTTCATTTTAACGAAAATTCAGTTTTTAAACTACCACTTAGTGGTTTCACTATTCATCAAAAATTGATGTTTTTCAGAAAAATACCAAAAATTCACCATAAGCTATATGTGATATTCCGAATTAATAAATGATGTCTTTTTTACAAAATTCGAATCATATAAGTTGCATTAATTAATTTAATAATTAAATCCGGCTTTCAAAACAAATAGCGTGTTTTTAAGAAATAATATCTATTAAAAGATTGACACTAGTTTAAGTCCAATTCCAAACCAAAATTAATTCCAATGACCACTATTGGATTAAATGGTAAAAATATATTATAATTTAACTTTAAAACCAATTAAAAATATAATCTACTCATATAAATAAATTAGATTAAAAAGAGGTTTTGAATTAAAATACAACATTTTTCACTATTCATTAAAAAATGAACTTTATTGGGAAAATACAAAAAATTTACACAAAGTAAATTTTGATGTCCCGATCCTAAATAAGAATTTTATTTTGTCAAATATAACACATAAAATTGTCAAAAGTGGATTTAAAAGAGGTTCTCCATAAAATGGATGTAAATCAGCCTTTTAAGGATTATTAGAATGTTTATGTTTAAAATTCGATTCATTCGCATTTTTAATCCTCTAACATTTATTATAAAAATTAAAAATATTTTACAAACATATATAATCATTTTGTAGTTAGTTCCCGTCATTACAACGACTAGGTGTTAACATAAAATTATTTTATTATTGGTGTGCAACGTAAGATTTCAAAGGAACTTGTTGTTGCGTATTGGGTAATCCATCGAGAATAGTGTTCCCTTTAAATAAATATTAAAATCTTATTAAATAATAGGGATAAATATAAAAATTTCATATTCTTTATTTACCTAGGGTGTTACATCGAGGATCGTGAGAAGAAGATGCTCTGTGGACGAACCATCCCACTGGTTCACGTGATATGGAGGCATGGTGGGCTCGAAGAATGTAACTAGGAGCGAGAGGAACAGACGTGCTCCCAGTACATATAGCTGTTTTGAGTTCTGTTCTGATTAACTTTATATACTTGTTCGTAATGAAGCGTTTTTACGATGTTAACTATGGAATGTGTTGTTTTCCCTATTCTCTGAATGTCTGGGAATTTTCATGACTGTGAGGGAGGGGAGGAACCGATCATTAATCAAGACGCATTAATGTGGATGCGATTAGACTCATGCGGGTGAGTCAGTGCTACCCAAAGCGGATTGTATCTTTACATGGAACAAAAATACTCCATAATACATATGACTGGACTATTTGAACCTTGAATGTTTGTGTCCTTACTTGGGGGAAGAAGAGTGGTAGTGTATCCATAGTCGTTTGAAAGATGGATGAGGTTTACTTCTGAGAGGTGTCTTTAGAGGAGGTTTTTTGGACCCCCCCCCCCCCTCTTTTCAGCTGGTTTTGTTTCGATTCATGAGGAAGATAATGGTTTGAGAGGTATCAGATGTAACTGCTCGGACCCTCCAGGTCCAGTACATTACCAAAACACTGTTCCGTCAAACGATTCCAACAAAAAGGTGGCACCGGTCACGATCTCACACAAAAATAGTGGCACCGTGAGGGTGACACCGTGACGATGGCTCCGTGACGGTGGCACCGGGACGATGGCCACATGTCCTCACCGAGGTTCTTCGTTCTTTTTCAAACATTTTACTTTTTTCCGCTCCCGCAATTTATCTTTTGATGTAAAAATGATTTAATACCCCTTTAAAATCTATTTAAGGCCCATAAATAATATATAAAATCCCCCAAGAGTAGGGAGACACTTAACATACCAAAATCCATGGCCTTTCATCGGTGTCACACCCTTTCCCTATACCTTCTAGTTCCACCCCTATTGCACGTTTTTCACACGATTAAATGAAACGGTTTAATGAACAACCATTATGTCCACCACCCTAATGAGAATAATTAAATAAGTTTTAATCCCATCATGTGTAACCTCCCAACGGCATTGGAATCCATGATCCGACATTAATGTGGTTCTAAATTCATTTTCCCTTAACAATTGGATCTCATCTTTATATCACGTTAGAATTTATTTTATCTCTTTTTTTGGATGGATTTCATTCTTATCCCTGGGTGCGATTGGTGTCCCTCCTTCCCGAGTATTTTGGTCTGTCTGTTCTAGATTTTTTCTTCTCATCCTTGGAGTCCTAGGATTTCCTCCCATGCAAGAAGCACAACCTCAGTTTTTGGAGCGTGGAAAAAGATGGTGATCCTTGATCAATATAGGTAGGGTTATCCTTCATCTCTTCTTAATGTGTATCATGAAGGGAGGGTATTCTAATGGTTCTGTGGTATGGATGAAACCCAACATTAATGAAGATAACATATAGACAATTAAAAAATGAAGGGGGGGGGGAGTGATTGATGTTACTGATGTATTTCCTTACCCTAGATTATTTATGTTTTGAATTGTGTGGGCCTATGCCCACTGAAAATCATGGTTACTGGTGGTCTTTCTTTGTGAATTAATGAACCTCCATCTTCTGTGATGATTGAAGGGATCCAACATGGGAATTTGGTTAATCACGTAAACTCGGCTGATTAAAAGAATGTCCAGTGAACAACAATCCTTGTGTGATCACCCCGATTAAACAAACAGAAAGAATAAAACATATTGAATGGTGTAATTGAGTCTGGAAACATCCGTGATCTGTCTTGGTGGCATGTCTGTTAGATCACCTCAATACTTATGGGGTGATGTGGATGGGGATGGGATCCTCTGTTGTTATACAGTTTTTGGTTGTGGATCTGAGGCTATGTGGTGATGTATCTTGTGGCTTAGTTTGGTTCCAGTACTTTGATAGATCTCACGGATCCATTTGTTGTAACTTCACAAGAGGACTGATTATGAATGCATAAGTGTTGTTTGGAAAATTTTCTTTCCCAGCTTGTGGTTATGTATATTATCTTCCCATTAGTGCAGAATTTACTTAAATAGTGAATCCTCCAAATGAAAACAGGAATGGGTTAAATGGGGAATTGGTTTTGGGAATGAGTTGTGACTTGGTTGTGAGTGGTTTACCTTTCTTTTATGAATGAAAATTAGCGAGGGTGTTTTTCCATAGGTTTTTTTTGGAACCCCTAGGTTGGGATGATTTCTTGTTACATATACATATAATTGTAGTTTTTATGAATCTTATTCAGGCCCTACCCATGTTTAGAACATTGTGCCGAACACCCCAATTTCATGGGGGAGGGGGTTTTTCCCAACACTCTTATGAGTGGCTGGTTATTAGCTCCTTTTTTTCTCCCTTTCAAGAATAGCCCAAGACTAATCGGGTAGGCTGTGATGGCATGAGGTCCGATATAGACCATGTTTCTTTGGGTAGGGTAGTTGTGGTGGTTGGCCCAGGTGTGTGAGGGCAGGTTGTTTCCCAAGTGCCTTCGGGATGAGGCCCAGGTGTCTTAGGGCATGGAAGTAGTTGTTCTATCCTAGGTGTTTGAGGGAATGGTTATGATTGGTTGTTATGTCCCAGGTTTTTGCAGGCGGGATGTGTGGTTTTGGCCCAGGTGTGTGTGGGTGGGGTTTGGCAGTGGGACAACAGTGAGAATTCTGGGAGAGGTTTAATGTGTAGGATGTCTTAAATAACCATTGGAAAAGTGCCACAATGTAACCAACCATCAATGTGTTATTACTATTAAACTTCCTGACATGAGTTATTTGGGTAGTGCGCCTTGGTAAGGCATGGGTGGGAAGTTTTCCATGCTTGGTGTTTTGGGTTATCACTTTTCACACTGGGCATTAGAATGCCTCACCACTTGTGCACGGGTGCTTTTGGATTTCCCTACTGAGTATACTTTTATGCACACCCTACGTATTTAAAACTACTTTCAGGTTTCCTAGATGACTTGTGGTATCATGCAGGGTCGTACTAGTTCAGACGTTGGGACAATTTCTATTGCTGTTTTTATTTATTTTGGTACTTCCTTTTGGGGTTTTCTTTTACTTTTATATCATGTAATTTTGGAACAGGCATATGAGAATGGATTGTTTTGGCATTACTTATATTTCCTCCTTTAATGTTGTTGGTAATTACTATTATATATCCTGATCCTATTAAATAAAAATGGAAATGTCTTCCATATTATGTGTCATTCTATACCCTTGGTGCTAGACTCTACTCTGGGACCTATTGAAGGTGGCTCTGGGGGGTCACTATCTCTCCTTCAACATGAAGAAGGAAGGGTCTGGAAAATTTATGTCCCTTATCTCATCATGGTGGAGGCGGGTCATCAAAGAATGGTATCAGAGGCAGATTGAGAGATTGGATGGAGATCGAGGTTAGGAAAAGTGAGGGTTGCATGAGATGGTAGTAAAAATGTTTTAGGAAATCCTAGTTCATGAAATAGTCCATGGAAGACCGGCTAGGGCATGGGGCTTTAGGGAACCCATGATCCGACTCAAGGACTCTTGGCCTACCGAATGACCAAGTGAGGCTACAATGAGTGCAGGGTAGAGACACTAAAAATGTTTCATGCATCATAATGACTTGTGTTCTTGTGTTTCTTGGGTATTTCAGGGATTTAAAATGAATAAGAAGTATAATTAAATTTAAATTATGTATTCTAAACTTATCAGGATTAGACATTCCTTGTTGACTTGGTAGCTATGCAACCAAGACGGCGACCAAGGGTAGTGAAGGTGATCAAGTCCCATGAGGTTGAATTGGCTGATCGATAGAGGACTCTCCAAGATGAGGAGGTCTATTAGTGGCAGAGGATGCTTCTTTCCTTTCAGTGGCAGACCCTCGGGAAGTATGAGGTCAGCATCATTAACATGGAGACAGAGATCTAGCTACACTACTAGAAATTTGATCTTTCCCAACGCTTCTATACCAACGGTTTGCAAAAACAGTTGGTATCGGTCCCCTTTCCGAACGGTTTGGCCAAACCATTGGGAAAGGCCCCCAAATTGGCCACTTTTCCCAACGATTTGGCCAAACCGTTGGGAAAGGCCCCCCAAATTGGCCACTTTTCCCAACGGTTTGGCCAAACCGTTGGGAAAAGTGGCCCAAAAATTGAACAAGAATTAAAATCACAACCAAGTACCTATACCAACGGTTGTTATAATCGTTGGTATAGACCTATACCAACGGTTTTAACAACCGTTGGTATAGGTAATTTCATTTTTTATCGGCCCTTCGTACCGAGAACATTATATAAATCAAAATTTAAAATAATTATGAGAATACATATATATATATATTTATGTAATTATGATCACAAATGTCATGTTAGGTTATTTGTTGAGTCGTTCAATGATAATCGAGGGGTCCTGGGATCAAATCCCAGCAGATGTTTTATTTTTGGAATTTATATACCAATGGATCCATTACCATTGGTATAGATTTCATATTACCTATACCAACAGTTTCCAAAACCGTTAGTATGGGTCTATACCAACGGTTTTTGGAAAACCGTTGGTATAGACCTATCCCAACGGCTTACTTGGCTACGGTTCTCCAAACCGTTGGTGTAAGCTATACCAACGGTTTGGAGGCCTATACCAATGGTTCCAAACCGTTGGTAAAGGTTAGTTTTCCAGTAGTGCTAGAGGAGATAGTGATAGATTTTAGCTTGATCCGGGCTCCTACAGAATATTGGGTTCCACTGGATGTAAGCTAGATTTGGGAGCAACACGTCAGTAGTGGATGCATTATATTGGGGAGTAGACGGAGGTTGAGGTGACATGGACTCACTTTGATATGGATTTCTAGGAAGAATTCTTCTCTTCCACACTGAAGTATTAGAAGAGGCAAGAACTAATCTCCCTCCAGTAGGAGAGTATGTAAATAAGGGAGTTGGGGATAAAGTTCAAGGATCACCTTTGCTTCTCTCCGGACCTTTTTCCAGATATGGAGTCTTGGGCGAGACGTTTAGAGGAGGCACTCCGACCTTCCATTCAGTATATGGTTACCCCTTTCACCCTAACGACAAACATAGAGGTCTAAAAGAAGGATGAATAGGTGGAAAAGATACACACACATGGAGGTGTATCGCGATAGGGAATCTAGTTGGCCTCATCGAAGGGGAATGTCGTCAACAGCAGGCATCCAGCATCAGGGCCCTCTAGGTTTCGACCAGTAGGGAGTATGCCTTAGTAATTCCAGTTCTGATATCCCGGTCCTCGCCCTTTCCTTTCAGACCCAGGACCAAGATGCTTCATCTGTGGCATTAGTGGGCACCTTTGGAACCAGTGCTAAGACCGAGTGCAGTATGGTAGGAGTGGGCCGACGAATCACCCACATCAGTAGCAGTAGGGATAGAGTGCTCCCGCTCCTCCAAGGGAAGACGTCACAGGAGGAGGCTGACCCCAGGGTGCTCCTCAGGGACCAAGACAAGAGCATGATCAGGGAGGCAGCTGACAGCCGAGGGGCAGAGGAGCTGGGCATGGGAAGTTACACGCCACGAAGGAAGCTGCACCACCATGGTCGTAAGTCATTCGAGGTACGATCATCTTGTTTAGTACTCTTTTCTATGCATTGTTCGATACAAGAGCTTCTAACTTTTTTGTTGCGCCTATTCTGGCCCGTTCTCAGGTTCTAGGTGCTGAGAGACTTTTAGTTCCCCTGGTGTTGAGTACACCAGTCGGAGGTCAGACTGACTTGTTTTATGTTTTTCGTGGGTGTAGACTGATGATAGGACCACATCAGTCAATCATGGATATTCTACAATTGTAGATACATCCATACAATATCATCCAAGTCATTGACAAGATGTTATATGTATGTTCCGTTATTGACTACTTCCGAGGAAGGATTGTGTTTTCCGACATGGTCAGCAGACTTGTGACTTTCATCGGTGAGCGGGGTTACCAGGAAGGTAAACGGCGAGTGGAGCCCCTACATTCCTTGTTAGATGAACTGTCAGTGGAGTCGGCAGATACAAAGATGGTGGAATTCCAGGGGATCGTCAATGTACTCATGGATGTCTTCCATGAAGAGGTGGTGACTCTACCCCCTCAACGTGATGTTGATTTCGGGATAGACTTGCAACCTGGTACCCATCTAATTTCCATGGATCCCTACCGGTTGGCGCCTTTTGAGATGTGGGAGTTTCGGATTCAGATTGAAGATCTTATGAAGAAAGTTTTTATTTGACCAAGTGTGTCACCATGGGGTGCTCCATTATTATTCTCAAAGAAGCCAGATAGGGGTCTCAGGCTGTGCGTAGACTACCAGAGACTGATCCAGGTAATAGTCAAGAATCGTTACCCTCTCCCAAGAATAGACGACCTTTTCGACTAGTTAAAAGGGGCTTGGTGGTTCTCCAAGATTGACCTGCATATGGGATATCACCAGCTGATGGTGAAGGAGGGTGATATCTCGAAGATTGCCTTCAGGTGTAGATATGGGCACTTTGAGTTTTTGGTCATGTCGTTCGGCATTGCGAACGCTCCAGCTATTTTCTGGGAATACCTGGACTGGTTCATAGTTGTGCTTGTTGACAACATCATGATATACTATAAACTAGAGGATGATCTCACAAAACAATTGGTAATGGTTTTGATGGTCCACCGACAGAAGCAACATTAAGGGAATTTGTCCATGTGCATGATCTATCCCCGAAAATTGCACTTCCTTGGACACGTTCTGTCTGAGCAGGGAATAGGAGTGGACCCATCGAAGTTCGAGGCGGTTTTTTCTTGGGAAACACCCAAGAACATGGAAATTTTTTTTAGTTTCCTAGGTTTTGTAGGTTACTACTGGAGGTTCGTGCTCAACTTCTCCAGAGTTTAATTACCTTTGACAACCTTGACCAAGAAGTGCCAGGATTTCGTGTTGAATGGGAAGTGCGAGGCAATCTTCATCAATCTGATGGGGAAGTTGGTTAGTGCCCCAGTGCTGAGGTTTCAAGAAGAAGGGGTATCGTATGGGGTGTTCTGTGATGCTTCAAGACAAGGCATCATGTGTGTGCTGATGCAACAGCAAGGGGTGATATATTATGGGTCTAGGCATTTACGTCCCCATGAGCATAACTATGCCACCCATGATTTGGATCTTGTTGTGGCCATGTACGCACTGAGGTTATGGAGGCATTACCTTACTGGGGAGTGATTCGTGGTCTTCACAGATCATAAGATCTTGAAGTACATATTTACACAACGAGACCTGAACATGCGACAACGAAGGTGGGTGGAGTTTCTCTAGGACTACAACTTCGAGATCACTTACACTAAAGGTAAGCTAAACATTGGGTATGATTCCTTGAGTAGAAGGTCACAAAAGGAAGTTGTTAAGGAATCTCTTGATGCATGGAAGGCAATGGTAGAGTTGGCTTCCCTACACCTGGATGTAATGGAGGATGGTGGTAGGGGTAGCCTGTTTCAGATGACAGTTCACTTCAGTCTACTACGGTAGGTGGAGGAGTCTCAGTGGGGAGACATAGAGAGTGATGTGATGCGCAATCGGGTTAACCAAGACAATTCTCTAGAATGATGGTCAGAGAATAGTCAGAAACAGATTCGTTTCTGAGGAAAGATGTTTGTCCCAGAGATGATGCACGAGAGACGTCATGGTGATTTCCACAACTCACACCAGGAAGTACACTCAAGAGCTTCCAAAATGTATCGGGGCATGAGAGGTCCGTTCTGGTGGCCCGGGGTGAAGAGGCCGATGACAGATTTCATAGCAAAGTGCCTCATGTGTCAGCATGTGAAGGCTGAAAACTGCATCCCAGGGGGTTTGTTACAACCTTTAGATGTCCCTGAGTGGAAGTGGGATTACATCTCAATGGATATCATCACGCGACTACCCAAAGTTCAAGGGGGTTGCGAAGCTATCTAGGTAGTGGTGGATGGACTGACGAAATTGGCCCACATTCTGGAAATCAATTAGTAATGTATGGTAGATTCCCAGGCACAGTGGTGCGTGGATGATGTGGTGCAGTTGCACTGAGTCTCAAGATCCATAATCTTTAATCTTGATACTCAATTTACCTCGCGGATATGTAAAGTATTGCAACATGTTTTTGTCACCCGAACATGCCCCAGCACTACCTTCCACCCTAGACATATGGACAGATGGAGTGCACCATCCAGACATTGGTGGATATTCTATGAGCATGTTTTTTGGACCTTAGAGGATCATGGGTACGACACATGCCTCTGGTAGATTTTTCATACAACAACAACTGTAACTATACAATTTGAATGACTCCCTTTGAATCTTTGTACATGATGCCATGTCGATCAACCGTATGCTAGACAGATGTCGAGGAAGTAGGTGTTCCGTTCCTGGAGGTGGTTCAGAGCATGATAGAGAAGGTTCAGCTTATATGGGAGAAGTTGAAGGTGGCTCAGGACTGGTAGAAGTCATATGCTGATAATAGTAGGAGACCCTTTTTGTTTGATGTCGGGGACCACATATTCTTGAAGGTATCCCCTCAGTATGGGTAACAAAGGTTCGGCAGGGGGAGTAATCTTTCTCCTTAGTTCATTGGACCATTCCAAGTGATGCAGATGGTTGGTGAAGTGTCTTATCAGCTAGTGCTACCATCGCTGCAACTGAGAATGCATGATTTCATCTATGTTTCATAGCTCCGACTGTATCTTCATAGCTACTCACACATCTTATACTCGGGAAAGCTGGATATCAAGGCTGACAAAATGATTGTTGAATGACCAGTGAGGACTGAGGATCAAAAGAAGAAGATTCTCCATGGATGTAACATCCCCTTGGATCATGTTTTATGGAGTCATGGTGGGCTCGAAGAGAGTACCTGGGAGTAGGAGGCACATATGTGCGCCCAGTAGCCAAATCAGTTTTGAGTATTTATATGTATTAATTTATATACTTGTTCGTGATGAATAATTTTTACCTTGATTACTATGGAATGTGTTGTTTCCCCTGTTCTCTAAATGTGTGTGAAGAGTCCTGACTGTGGGGAGTGGAGGACCCGATCCCTGAACAAGACACATTAAGGTGGATGCGATTAAACCCGTGTGGACGAGTCAGTGCCTCTCGAAGCAGATAGTATCTTGACATGGAGGGAGAAAAATCCTAAATCCATATGAGTGGATAGTTTGACCCATGAATTTTTTATTTCTTACTTAGTGGAAGATGAGAGGTAGTGAATCTATAGTCGTTCGAAAGATGGATGAGGTTTAGTCTAGAGAGGTATCTTTCGAGGTGGTTGTTCGGACCCCCCTCCTCTCTTATCTCCAGGTTATGTTTCAATTAACAAGGATGAGAAGGGTTTTAGAGGTATCTGATGTAATGGACTAGACCCTCCTGTTCTAGTACATTGAAAAAACATGATTCCATCAAATGGTTCCACCAAAACAGTGGCACTGTGAGGGTGACACCATGACGGTGGCACCATGATGGTGGCACCGTGTCGTTACTGACGGTCTTCTTTGTTTTTCCAACATTCGTCTTTTTCCACTCCCACAATGTATCTTTTGATGTAAAAATGATTTAATATCCACATTCAAATCCATTTAAAGCCTAAAAATATTATCTAAAATCCCCCACGTTTTGGGAAACCATTAACTTACCAAACGCATGGCTTTTCCTCGGTGTCACACCCTTTCCGCGTACCTTCCAGTTCCTCCCATGTTGGGTGTTTTTTCTTCGATTAAAAGAAACAATTTAACGCACAACCGTTATGGCCACCACCCCGATGGGAATAACTAAATATGGATTAATACCATCATGTGTAACCAACCAACCACATGGGAAACCACGATCCGAAATTAAAGTGGTTAAAAATTCCTTATCCCATAATAATAGGATCTCATCATTATGTCATGCTAGAATTTATTACTTCTCCTTCTTGTCTTGATTTCATTCTTCATCCTGGGTGTGCTTAGAGTCTCTCCTTCCTGAGTCTTGTGGTGCGCATGTGCTGGATTTTTTCTGATCATCTTTGGAGTCACCGAAGTTCCTCAGTTGCATGTCACACAACCTCAGTTCATGGTGCAGGGATAAAGACGTCGATCCTTGATCAGTCCAAGTAGGGTTTTCCTTTGTCTCTCTTTACTATGTATCATGTAGGGAGGGTATGTTATTGTTTTAGCGGGATGGATGAAACCAAACATTAATGAAGATAACAAACTGACCTCTAAAGAATGAATGGGGGTGATCGATGTTTATGCTATATTTCCTTACCCTTGATTATTTATGTTGTGAATTATGTGGGCCTATGCCGACTGAAAATCATGTCCGTTGGTGGTCTTTATTTGTGGATTAATGAACCTATGTATTTTGTGATGATTTAATGGCTCAAACAAGGAAATTTGGTTAATCACGTAATCTGAGCCGATTAAATTAATGTCCAGTGAACAACAATACTTGTGTGATCACCCCAGTTAACCAAACAAAAAGTTGAAAACTTAGTGAATGATGTACTTGAGTATGGAAACTTCTTTGCTCTGTCTTGGTGGCATGTCTATTTGTTCTTATTGATTCTTATGGGGTGATGTGGAAGGGGATGGGATCCTAGGTTTTTATAAGATTGTTGGTTTTGTATTTGTGGACATGTGGGGTTGTATCTTGTGGCTTGGTTTAGTTCTAGTACATTGAGGGATCTCACAGATCCTTTTGTTGTTACTTTACAATTGAATCAGATGTGAATGAATAATTGTTATTTAGATGTATTTCATTCCAAGCTTGAGGTTATTCCTGTTAGTTTCCCAGTAGTGCAGAATTTTTATAAATGGAGTTACCTCAACATGAAAACAACAAAGTGTTCAAATGGGAATTGGTTTTGGGAATGAGTTGTGACTTGGCTGTGATTGATGGGCCTTTCTTTTATGAATAAATAGTAATGAGTGTGATTGTTCTTAGGATGGTTTGGAACCCCTAGGATGGGATGAGTTCTTGTTACCTATAGATATAATTGTCCTTTTATGCTTCTTATTCATGCCCCACCCATGTTGAGAACTTCATGCCGAACACCCCCATTTCATGGGGGGTGTTTTTCCAAACAATCCAATGAGTGGATGGTTGTTAGTTCATTTTCTAAACCCTTTCCTGAATGTACCAAGACTCATCGGGCAGGCTGTGATGCCCTGAGGTCCATTATAGCTCAGGGTTCTTCAGGTAGGGTATTTTTGGTAGTTGGCCCAGGTCTGTTCTAAAGGTTGTTTCACAAGGGTATTCATGATGAGGCCCATGTGTCTTCAGGCAGGGCAGTAGTTGTTTTGGCCCATTTGATTTTGAGAATGGTTACATGAGGTTGTTGTTGCCTAGTTGGTTTCGTGCAGGATGTGTGGTAGTGGCACAGGTGTGTGCCTATGGGGTGTGGTAGTGGGACTTCGGTGTGATTCGCGAGAGTCGTTTGATACGTAGGATGTCTTCAATAACCAGTGGGGAAGTGGAACGGGGTACCCAAACATCGATGTGTTGTTACTATTATATTTATTGACTTGTGTTATTTGGGGAGTGTCCCTTGATGAGGCTTGGGTGGGTAGTTTTCCCTACTAGGTGTTTTGGGTTATCTCTTTTCTCACAGGGCTTTAGAATGCATCTTCACTTGTGCATGAGAGATTTTGGTCTTCCCAACTGAATATACTTGTATGCTCACCCTACGTATATAAGACTGATTTCAGGTTTCCAGGAAGACTTAATGGATCATTCCATGAAGTGTTAGTTCAGACGTTGAGACAGTTTTTGTTGTTGTTTTTATTTCTTTTGGTAATTCTTTTTGGGGTTTTCTTTTACTTTTGTATCATGTATTTTTGGAACATGCATATGAGAATGGTTTGTTTTGGATTTACATGTACTTCCACCATTGGTGTTGTTGGGAATTACTATCTAATCTCCCAATCCTATTAAATAAAAAGGGTAATGCCTTCCATCTTATGTGTCATTATATACCCTTGGTGCTAGTCTCCACTACGAGACCTATTGAAGGCGGGTCCTGGGGGTCATTATCTCTCCTTTAACTTGAAGAAGGAAGGGTCTGGCAACCTGCTGTCCCTTCTCTAATCTTGGGGGAGGTAGGTCGTGACATTTATTTGGTAATCTAAATTTTCATTTCATTTATAAATATAATTTGTCACATGAAAAACTAATTTTAAACTATATCACAGTATCTTGTGAAAACAAAATTTGGGACGATTTCTCATTTCTATATATTAAAATCGCATGATTTATTATAAAATTTGATCTCATTTAACAAATATATTGATGATTTTTTAATAACATTGAGCATATAAATGAATAATTTGAACATGGATGTCTAATGAGGTTTTATGATAATATATTGTCATATAGTAGTAAATAATGGGGAAATCATATTTAAATTTGACATTGGAATTCATCGTACTTAATATTTCAGTGGTATTTATTGTTTTTGGTTGATATAGGAAAAATGGATTGATAATGATGGATACATATAACAAAATTATTTATATATTTTATTATATGAAAAAAATATTAAATAATAAGATGAAAAGAGTTGTTAAAGGATTTTGAAGAACATTGTATGAATAAAATGTCTATATATAGGGTTTCAAGAGTAATTGTGTAGTTTTATATTAAATGTGGATGATTATAATATGAAAGGAATTAAAAATTTAATGATGATTTATGTTATAGGAGTAACACAGATAAATTTATTGATTAATAATATTGGTTGGAAGTATATGTAACCCTTAAAATTAACATTTTCTTTAATGAAAATCATAATAGAGGTGTAAAAGTATTATATAAGGTTGACATAAAATGAATTGTACTGATTATAATTATGAATATTAATATATTTTTTGACGATTTAATTGTTGTTATTTCGGGAAAAGGGTCATTATATTTTAGGGAAAGTATATGACTAAAGTAAAATGAAATATTATTTTTTGGTAATAGTGTAGTTAGTTTGGGAAAAAAATTAGAATTATGTTTTGGAAACATATTTAATAATGTTTAAGATTTATTTTTATATGAGATATTTATGGAATAGATTATAATAATTTTTTATTAAATAATTATTTCATAATATAATGGTTTAACCATATTATATATTATATTAACTTATTATTAGATGTATTTTTTTTTGGATTAATGTTTATAATGAGGAAAAACATCTTTTCAACCATATGTGGTTTTTTGAACTACTAAAATTAGTTTTAGTTATTATGAAATAAAAAATGGTTCTTTAAAATTAATTTCATAGATTGAGAAATAATATTGAAGTCAAAATTAAAACAAGAACAAGAAATTTTTTAAATTTTGAAAAATAATTGAATAAATGAATTGTTGTAAATTTTCCAATGTTCTCTATCTTGATAGTAAATGGATCCAAAAAATATTTAAAAAGGATCATGATGTAAAAATCCAGAACCATTTCAATCATTCTGGGTAAATATATGGTATTATTTATCACTATATAGTTTATGGATGTCTCATAATTGACTATCTATTTATCTTGTTCAGAATCATATATTATTCCTTTAATGTTAAATTATCTTCTATGTAAATATTTCCACTTCTGGAAAATGATCATCTTATACGGGAACATTAATATTTTTTAATTCTATGTGACCACTATATTTCCATCGTCTTATATTGAAAATTATGTTTCAATATGCCTTTTTATTATCTTTATAATAATCAAATGTGTAATGAAATATAAAAACTGGATTTCATTCATTATTATATTTTTTAACTTCCATACATAGGAAGTGTTTTTTAGAAAAATGTTTTTAACAATTTTCGGGTGGAAGGAGATAAAATTTAATGGATGAATTTTAAATATGTTGGAAGAAGGTAACACACTTTTTTTAAGAATATGTTCAACATATAATCAATTTTTTGTGGTATTCACAATGCATGTCCTAAATGAAGAAAAATATAGTGTAAAAGTTTTTTTATTTAAATATGACAGTTATCACCAAGGAGATATTTTTTGGTTATGATTACGAGGATAAAAATAATTATATATATGTATATCCTTAATAAATAGATTAATTATTTTTATTTTTATTATAATTTTTTTTGTAAATAATGATTACATATTTTAAACAAAAACAATATATCATTAATAAAAAAAAATTATTGAAATGTATTTTTAGTATAATTGATTAGATCAATAATTATTGATAAGTTATTATAATGTAATAATTGTATTATATACTCAATATAATAAACTAAATTAAATAGATTAGGGTTATTTGTAAAATAATGAGAATAAAATCATTTAATGCCTCAAAATTAAATTTTCCCCAAAAATTATTTTTATTTAATTTTATTCCAAGATATGAGAATTTATTTATAATATTATTCAAATTTTATTTGAATAAATTTGAACAATTTTTAATATTATAATTTCATAATAGTTTTAGGATTATTATTTATTTTATTATTCTTAAAATAATTATTTTTGGTCGAATGGTGAAAAATTACGATGTTTTCAAAACATTATTTTATTTAAATTTAACAAGTTATTTTTAAATATAATGATTTTATGGATTTTGATTTAAATTAATATAATATCTATATGAGTAATGATAATATTAATATTTTCATTATAATCAATATTTTGTATGATTAGGTAATATGTTTGTTTTAATGAATAATATTATTATTTTTAAACCCCATTTTCATTTCAATTTATACATTTAAATTAAATAAAATTTCATCATATTATACAACCTGGATCATTAAAAATGGATATCATATTTATAATATATATTTTAATATTTATTAATTATTCTGACATAATATTTTTATATTTTCAATAGAATCCATTCTATAAAATCTATTGCCGTATTTAAGGGTACATCATGATTAAAATAGTTAAAATATATATCTTATGGACTCAATATTTTACTGAAATTCTTATTTTTTTCAGTGCAATTTTACCAAATCATTAAAATAATAGATAATTTTTAATTATGATTCCATTTTTTTTTGAAATTCTCTATATATTTTTTATGTAACATAAAATTACAAAATTTCTCATTATTTCATTTCATATCGACATCATTTAATGATTGTCATAAAACATGGTATTTCTGGTTAAAAAATTATATTAAATTTATTTTTTAATTTTTTAATTTATTATTTTTTATATAATTATCTAAAATTCATACACAACACCAATAATGTTCTTCTCTAAGAAGTATAATAATCATGTAAATTATTTTATATACATTAATAGTAATATATTTGTGGGTGAGTTTTGGTTCATGATGAATATTGTATGTCAATATATGGTATTATTATCTTTTTGGAATTTCATAATCAAATAAATTACTATTTTAATTTTTTCAATTCAGAACTATATACATAGCATAGAAAATAATTTATGGTGTCATATACAAAATATTAATTCACTATACTATTTAAACATCATAAAAATATAATTTGTGGCCTATTTAATGAAATTTGGTGTTTAATATAAATACTTGTCTAATAATTATTCACTTTTACTTTTATACTATCTCCCTTGAAGCCTAATGATTAAAAAATATTTATGTAAAGTTAATCATTAGTGGATTAATTGGGGTTAACACTATTTGATATAGATAAAAACCCCAAATAAACCTATATAAATATTACTGTGTTCGATAATTTCAACTCACAGTAATCTTATATTCTATTAATTTTTTTCTCAAATTATAATTAAACTTTATTTATATTACTTTAAAGCATTATGTAATATCAATGGCGTCCCTCTTCTAACATATAAAATGACATAAATCCAACCCTCTACATCTAAATTTTTTGGGAAATTATTTCAGAAAATCTATTCCAATATATCTACACCAAATCCCACTGCACATAATATTAGTCACGGTCTCACAAAAAAATCCAATCCTCCAGGGATAAAGGATTATTCCAATGATGTAAATATGGAAGATATAATCATAAATGGAAAATGTAAATATGATTTATTCTTATAATTACTTAAAATATTAACTAAAAATGATGATCTTATTACATCAGTATATTCACCCTAGAATTTTTTTTATTTGGATTATTTATTAAATGTTGTTATATGTTTTTTCAATCAAATGGGAAATAAAACTATTTTTCATGTGTACATGTGAAAACTTTCTTAGCGAACAGATGTAATACATTACCCATAAACCCCTATCATGGATACTTACAATGATGGATTTAATAAATATATATGATATTCATGATATTATTATAATTATTGAAATTTTTATCCTAATTTTTTATTACTTTCCATCCATTCAAAAATAATTATTTTGTTGGTGTGTACATGTGTATTTTCACCTCCATGAATAAATGTAATTATTTTTATCTTACCACCTCAAATTGAAAGTTAAAAGGTTGAATATAATAAATAATTATAAAATTCAATAAATGATTAATATTAAAGGGATTATGAAACTAAGAAATCATTGACCATGATCACCACATAGATTTTATTTCAATGTTATAAACTAAACGTCTTAAAAATCCCAAAATGAATATAACAATTTATGTAATTGAATAAAAAATTGTAATAAATGTAATAAATTTAATCGTTATAAAAAAATTAATAAATATTATTAATAATGATTAAAAATAATAGAAATATATAAATTTATAGTTTTATAAATCACAATATAAGACTAGGAATAAGATATGTTATTTCATGTCTCAATACCCCTTAATCCAGACATCAAATATTTTAACAACAAATTTAATTTTAATGTTGTAAAAAATGTCATATAGATCTTTTTTAGAATTTAATTATTAAGATAATATTTTCGTAAATAAATTACATGATCACACATTCAATGTTTATTTGGTTATTGTTTTATTGCATTGTAAGGTAAATATTACTTTAAAACATCATTTTAAAATTCATAATAAATATTATTTCGAAAAAAAATCCTTTGATGATATTTTCAAAAAATAAATTTTAGTATATATTCATTTATAAAAAAATAAATGATAAATTTAATTTTATGAATCTTTTTTCCATAATTTTATTATTTTATAATGAAATATTTCTATGTATTTTAAAAAAAATATTATGAAATTATTTTCAAAAAGAATGTAAAATTTTTTATTTTAATTTATGTGGCCTTACTATCTTTTCACACCCCCATTAATGCAATTTTTTTTTATTAAATTCCAATATTCCTTGTTTTTCAATTAATATCCTTATCATTATTTTCTATAATATAATAGTTTTTAAATATATTATTTTTTAAAAAGATAGGATATTTCAATGTCAAAATATTCTTTGTGTTTAGGTTAATAATATTTTCTCAAGGGATTCATGATGGAATTGTTCATGAATAAGTTTTTTTATCATTATAAGGTTTTTGAGTATTATAGATGATGATTGAGGAGCCAGATAAACATTACAATATGTGTGAGCATAGTTTTCCTAATAATCTAATTGAGCATGATATAACACTTTAATGCATTGTTTAAAGTTCCATGTCTCCACATTCAATAGGTATAGTGCTAACTGGAATTGAATCACAAAAAGTTCATTATTTTATGTAGTCATTTATTATGCTAGGAAATATAGTTAATACATATAATTATCTGCAATTCCTTCATGAGTTTATATTTTCTTTTAAGACGTATTAAGAGATTTTTTTAAAAGAATGTATTTTCAACATGTAAATTTGAATTATCATGTATACTATTATAATATAGTGAATATGGTATAAATATTATTGGTTTTCTATTTTATCAATATAATAATATATTAATTTCTTACATATACCAAAAAAAAATTTATTCTCATCCAACAGTTTTCAGTAATTTCTCCAAGTGCTTTTGGATAAGTAGAAACATTAATACAATCAGAATTATAAATATAGTTGTAACATAAAATGAAGTATGTATGACATTATAATAAATATGTTTTTGGATAGGCTTGACACTATGATGATATTTCACCTTTTTGTGTATAGTTTTACCAAATTATCTATATATTCAAACTAAAAACACAATCCAAATGATAGAAAGAGAAACTCTTATTGTAATGTACTTAATTATTCTATTTTATATTAGACATTATATATTGTATAATTATAAAATATTCCTTGTAATTTTCATATAAAAACAAGTCCAAATGGGGTACACTCTGTAGATGACCTGCCAATCAATTCATAATTTACACCTGATCTTCCTGGGTCATATTCCCAATAAACACAATATGTATAATTAAAAAAATAGAATGTGATATTATTGTGGTTATAAAGTGTGTAAAATAGATATTAACCATTTAAAAATATCAATTTTACATCACATGTAATCTAAAATAAATTTTTTAGGGTTCCATGTATTTTATTGGTGTCAAATAATGATACGAACTAAAAACCCAAGTTTTTAATTACATGTAAGGGAAAATACAATCACACCCCATGTAAAATTTATAATATAAAAGAAACCATAACCCCCTTGAGTCATATTTGTTTGATGGAAAATAAGCGTATATGTACATTTCTAGGAATATAATTTCACCAAACTCTATTGATTAATCCTCATATCTAGATGATTAGAAACCCCAAAATTTAGAAGAATTTATTTTCATATACAATTATCAATTTATTCATATAAATTAATGATTAAATATAATAAGAATTACTTTGATTATTTTTATATATGAATACCACTATAAATAAAATATATATATATATATATGTTAGAGGATACATGGGTATAATTCCCCTATAAATCATCCACACTTGCACCATGATCATACATATATCTCTGTATAAATCGTCAGGTTCTAGAATGGTTAAATCTAATTCTTTAGCCATTAATTATGTATATTCATGAAAATAGCACAATACTAGATGGGATATATATATTCCATTAAGAGTACATCATTTAAAGGATAAAAATATAAGATGATTCATGAGAGAGTTATAAAGAAAGGGTTTTCAAGGTCGTCATAGGGTTATCTCTAGAATATTGTTGTTAAATATTATTATTTTCAGATGAGAATGATATACTCATGTATATCTATTAAATTAGAATAGAAGAATAATTTCATAAGGGATATTTATATTTTTAAATTTATTGAGATCCTAATAAATAAATAATTATAATATTTTTATTTACATGACATTAGATAAACATGATGATAAATAAATATTGCTTATAGAATAAATGAATAAGTATTATGAGGATATTAAATATATTATTTACAATGGATAAAATGTTCTACCATTCCTTCTGTATATTTATCTATATTTAAATAATGGATATTTAATTAGATAAATTATTATCACTATGTTATTCACCCATAAATAAAAAATATTATATATACTAATACAGAGAATAATATTGCGTAAATATTAAAATCTCATATTTTCAATTTAATAACATTTGAATGATATATTTTTATCATATAAATATGAATATTTATTAATCTATTTATAAGAATAATTTATTTTTTTCTGTGTTATTTTATTTGAATATTAATTTAGTTCTTGAGAAAATTATTGTGTCATCCTCTAGGACCCTTTCTCGGTTTCATTTGGAATAACCTACTAAAGTACAAAGGTAGTGTCTAATGACATGTAATGGATATAAAATAGAAGGTATTTTTTTAATTTACAATGAACCACCTAAAATCAGAAATAGGGTATTATAATCCTTTTTTCTTAGTTTTAATAATCATGAAGGATGGATATTATTGTCCTCAACCTATTTTCTTGGTGATAGATTAATTTCATATCTTAAAATGAACTTGTTGAATGGTATCCATGTCCATATGCATAATAAATATGCTTCATTCTAGAAAAAATTAATTATATATCTACATCACATAAAGAATATATTTGAAAAATCCTTCCTTTAATTATTGGTTAATTAAATATTTTTTCATAATACGGTGAATGTATCCAACCGGATAATGAGCATATGTTGTCACTATCATCATAAATGCATCAAATTACACGAATGATTTTGAATAATAATAATAATATTTTAACCCAATTACCGAAGTAAACAAATAATAAAACCCAATGAGACATTTCATTATTGATTTCACGCTATTGGGGGAAGATGTAATAAATTCCCAATTAAAAATCACCTAGGGATAATATAAAATGAATATTTCATAGTGTTTTATGATCCAAAAACACTCAATAACATGTATCCTCGGTCTTGTAGATTTATTTCATAAGTACATAGAACATATATTCAAAAATAATAGTGTATCAATTATATATTATAGTCATAATAGATAACTGATATGAGCTTTATCTATGATTTTTTCCATTAGGAAGTTATTTCATACAATTCCATATAGATGAACAATGTAGTTTTCATAAAATTATTTTTAATATTCAAAAACGTGAATTTAAGAAATCATAATGTATATAGATTATTGTACCTCGGTATTAACAAGAACATACTCCAACATGAAAGGGATAAAGTTTCTAACAATGCATAGTTTGTTAAAATTCACTCGAATAAAATGGTTTCCTAAAATAAATACATAGTAAAGGGATACATATTGGTTTATTATATGAAAAAACCAATCCCTAAAACCTCACCTAATTAAGTAAACTAACTCTATAGATGGTACATCTGAATTATGATTTTCATGCATTGATATGGAAATGTATCAATTTTGTGATCCATCACTATAGAATTATCACAATATAATATGATGTGGTTTAAATGATTAGGAACTACATAATTAAATTGGAAGATGTTTCATATAAACAATAATCCTTATTTATATTTGATGTTACAAAACACTAATATTCATCAATAAAATCATTGAAAAATATACTACAAAATTTTCATAGATCTTAGATCCTTCATAGTGACTGATGAAATTTTTTGACTATGATTTTAGATAATTATGATTTATCTTGAAGTTGGAATATATATATATATATATATATCCTTTTTTGACTATCTATTTGTCTCCTATATACACAAGGAATATATCCTTAGTTTCCACATTATACATAATAGTAGTAATAACAATTTTAAATTTATATTCAAATAGATATGTTTTGTATTATCCAATCATAAAAAAGAAAAAAAATTAATACTATGATATAGCATTGAATACATGATCGATCATATCCAAGAATGAAATGGAATCCTACTCAAAATAACTAACTCTCTTATTATGATTGAGAATACATATTGATTGAATGGTGTATAACAGAGACAACGGACCCCATACATACAAGGAATATTTTATATTGATTCTCATTAGTATCTGAACAATGTATATAATTCATCATTTCCCATATAGACACTTTGATCTAACATTAATGATATTGATCATCCGGATATAGGATCAATACAACTTTAAGATAATGTGGATGACCTTATATAACTAATTCATGACATAGTAAAATACTGGTGTATGCTTTTATATCTATCGAAATAAATGTATATATACTACTATGAAAATGTAGGCACTCCCACTTAAATTCTTGTAGAAAAATTTCTCACATTCAGAATTTATGAAATAAAGTTATTTTATCTCATCATAAAAATGAATGTTCAATGTGATGGATACTTGAATCTATCCATAAATATATCTATACAACATTCAAACCTTATTTCCATTACGTGGTGTCAGATACCCTTTTACTATTTCCATGTAATCATCATCCATATGGTATCTTTAAAATAATGTTTTGTTGATTCCCATCTCAAAAATTTTATAGTCATGGAAATATATTATAGAAATGAGAATTCCAATATTTTTAATAATTGAAATGTGATAAAATGGTTTTTTGAAGAATATCTGTTGTATTTTTAAATGGTTTAGTTTGTATAAATCCATTATTGGAATCCAAATTATGTTCCATTCCATAATTTCTATTCAATTATAGTTTATACCAAATAGGATTTAAATCATCATGACATTCAACTAGAGCCTACAATTGGTCTTGAAAAACAGAATCTTTATCAATATTCATGTCTTCTTGATATATTGTAACGTTATGATCCATAATGACACCACATCGTAATGTTGATACTTATTGTCTACCAATAATTAGTCACCTCAGCTATCAAAAATGTATAAAAAATAATTTCCCTATAACCACTCCAGCTATCTAATATACTAAATGTGTCCCAAGAACGATATTGATCATCATAACATGAATAATGTATTCTAACAATAAATTATTTGTATACTTGGTATCATAATCATAAAATTCAATAATTGTGATGCTATCAATTTCAAAGAAGTGGTCCCTCTTAATAAATATATTTATCCATTACATAATGAGTTTTTGTATGATGAATAATATTGATTGTACCCCCTAATTTTATATGGTTATCTATAATTATAAAAATATTACACTATGTTCTATAATGTTTGTAAATATATTATAAACATCGGCCTCAAAAACTAATAAATGTGTATATGGTAAAGAATTATTATTTCCATAAAATAATTTCTATATTATATTTTTTATCTTAATTGGTAAATTATCCAAAAACATTAATGAATATACCAAAATGGATAACTTATTATTTGATGATTCATTATTGGCCATTCCATGTATTGAATGTTTCAATTCGTAATGTCATAAAAACAATATTCAATGGACTATCATCATCCCAAAATAAATAATTATTCATTATACATCATAAGTAATTAATTCTATTAAGAATGGTATATCACTCTTGATGGACTTATAACATATTTTAGTGTCCATAATAATGAATATAAATGAAATATAAATAACATAAAAAAGTACAATAAAACCAATTTTGAGTGAGTACCATGAATGAAAATGGTCAATGAATTAATATGGTGTATTATGATGATAGTGGTCAATGATAAATCATACTAGGAACATGGATTTTGAATCAATTATGGATGATGAAGTGTATTTTTTATTTATAATAACAAATTTAGTTTTATGATATTTGTTAAATGATTTTAAAAATAATCTAATAAATAATATTCCATGTTTATTTTCATTGAAGGATGAAAATGACAATTAAAATTCAAATTTTATTAAACATGAAGCATAACAGTACACATGAAATGAGTGAATGAGTAAAAACGTAATAAATTTTGTCCAAAATGTGGATACCTTCATTTTATTCACATCAAAATGGTTTCTAAAGATTTAAAAAAAATATGGTATTAACATATATTAAAACTATGGCCAAAATCTACTGTTAATGATTCATGAAAATTAATAATGATAGTGTTAGAGGTAAATTAAATAATGAATATAACATCCTCACACTAATTATTATCTTGTTATAGGATAGAGGATCTTATTAACCTTAGGGCACAACCCCAATAAAAATGGCTATAAATTAATGTTAATGTAGTAATAAAACAATGATATTGATTTTACTAGAAGAATAATCAATATATTAACAAATAATGAAAAAGACAATACCATATATATGTATGTTGAGTTTCCCCAATAAAAACCTAATAAAATCACACTAATCATAAATATAATTGTATTTCAAGATAATGAAATAAAAAGGGAAGCCACATAATAAAAAGAAATCTCGATGTTGAAACTGAAATATGGAATAACTCCATTGACTCCAAAAAATGAAATTACAAGATCCAAAACATAATTACAAGAACTAGTCTCAATATTACACACTAATGATGTGTGATTCTATTCTTTTACATTTTTCATAATGAATATTTCATGTATATGTGCCAGTGTGAATATATAAGGGGGTAATAATCCTGGCTAGTAGGTTTCCACAGGAGGAATCCCAACAGCACACAATAATAATACAAATATATTATCACTATATTGATTAAAAATATAGGATTTTAATAAAAAAAAAGTTATGATAAGAAAACATTTTATAAAATAATAAATAAACTAAATCAGTTTGTTAATTCATTCCTTACACATGGAATTCCTATCTATGATTCTCACCCACACACACACATGAATAATGAATGAAAATCCCAAAATGATTTGGGGGTGATATATCCTCTAATAGGTTTTTACGAGGTGATAATACTATATGCCATTTCCATATTGGAAATGACAACAGTTTTCATTCAGAAAGTGTCTTATAAATTCAATTTCAACACATGCCCCTATAAATTTCAAGAAAAAAATTAATAAATACAACTTTAAAAACAAACTTAATTCTTCATATTCACATTATCATCAAAAAATATTAGTTCTAAAACCATTAAAATATGGGTTTTGTAAGGTTAAACAAATATTATTATTTGATATCCTAGAATAATAGTTTAAAAATATTATTATTCCAATTACAGAAATAATAGATTGTAGCCATCTACCTCCCAATGACATATGATAGTGGTGAATGAAAATATGTAATCTCTATATATTTGATTAAAATTTCATTCCATAAATATATATTTACAAAAAGTCATAAAAATACATCATTGATCATAGATATATCAATTACCATTTCAATCTAATATCTCAAGTGAGTGGAGATGAGAATATATAAAGATGAATAAATAAAATGTAGTCTCACCACAACTGAAAAATGGGATATTTTTTATGTGTAATTAATGATAGTATTTCATCAATAATAGAAAATTGTAATGGGATATCACCATGATTGACTATTAACTAAAAAATCAATCACATAGACATGCTTCTGTTATTCATTATTAGAAAAAACAATTGAATAAAAAAATTATTATTTTTTGTTGCAACCACCAAAAAATTAGGTGAATTATCATGAGATATTTTTTTAACCATAAAATGTTTTTATGTATAGAAATATGAATACATTGAGAATATTGTATTTTTTACAAAAATTGGGTTCCATCAAAAAAAAATTAACTAAAAAATGACATCTATAAAAGTTTAACAAACCTAACATATATAACATTAGACATATAATATAATGAAAATATTACACATAATATGACCATAAAAATGATATCATATTATGTCTATTCAAAAAAAATATCATCGATCACTATAGAGGTGGTGGATCATCTGATTGAATTTGGGGATGGAACTCAATCTTTATACCCTACTAAAATCATCACTAGTATTCCATCATCTATTCCTGATGTTTCTCCTACCATTAACACTTTTCATCATCCATATACTCCTACTATCAGCGAATCTCCTCATACACAATATTATTTCTCTCCATAGCATTCTTATAATCTAGAAAATCATCCTTATACTCGAAGATGATGGAGTAGACTATACACAAGCACTCCTTCAGTTAGAATATTACCACAAAAAAAGTGGGGTAATAATTCAAAGGTGTGATTTATGATTCAATTACAACCTCTCAATATTTCATGATACCATTCTTATTCACCTTTATCCAAGAACCACCATAAAATCATTATTCACATGTTTCATAGCCCTTCATCATTACCTGAATCTTAGTTTGGGTTTAATAAGTCAATCCCCCCTTATTCCTCCTTCAAAATCAATGTATAATTCCAAATATTATATTCATAATTTTATTTATTCTAAAAAAGAAAAAAAATATATGAAATTAAATCATACATTTTTGGTCACTAGTAATCTATAACGTCAATAGATTACTATATATTTTCGTTAAATAAAAATTTAAATATCATATGACTCATAAAAAACCTATATGAATATTAAATAATAATTTTATAATTAATGTATTTATAAATTATTAATTTCTATTTAATTTCATATGTCTCTAATGAATTCTAATGATATGAATATCAACCCTATGCATAAACTATTTTCAAATATAATTTTATTTACTTGATTATGGCCCTATTTAAAATCTATCACTTATAATGTAGCTGGATAATCCATCCCAAACAAGGGATTTGATGTCATAATCTTGATGAAAATAAAAACACTGATAAAAAATTGTGGATCCATCTCTTTAAATGGATCTCCTTCTAAGAATATTTAGAAACTTATTCTAATGATCATGCATAAATAGTTACCATAACAACTATATGGTTCAACTCAATGTATTATTGATTGGAAACCATAAACCATACAAATAACTGATAATATCATGTTTATAATAAAATAAATTTCAAAATAAATATTATTTAATTACATAATATTCATTGATCATTAACGTGATGAAGAAAATCAATTATAATCTTCACCCATTCCAACCAACATCCCTATAAATAATTTTGTAGAATCCCCCCCCCCCCAATGCCCAATAGCTATATGTGAAAAAATGTGAGAAAAATTTACAAATATTCAAATAATTATAACTTATTTAATGAAAATTAATGATTACTAACAAAAACAAAAAACTAATCAAAACTACACATGCATGGATATGAGTAGATATGTAGATATGGATATAGAACATGGTTTCTAATCATCAATATTGCTAGACCAAAACCCCTTGTTGTGGACACTCTAATTGTAGAAATCTATAGGTTCGATGATAAGTCATTGTTATTGTCGTCGGGTTGCACAATGTCTATAAGAGTATACAATATCTTATCAATATATTCATCATACATTTGAATCATATATGTTATTTTATCTACTGATAATTGATAATGAATGTTAAATATTAATTATGACTATAACAATAATTTGATTGTTTAATTATTTAACATTATACCCATATTCAAATTATCTTGTGTCAATATCTTCAACTTCCTCATCGGTATCATAAATTTTCATAGTATACTCATCTCCATCATCTATTACTATTTCAAATTGATATGTTTATTTATAAATATTATAAACCCCATTTAATTGTAAATGAGGGGGTTTCATCCTTGAAAATTTTATCACATCATGTAAAATATATATTAGTTATTTTCTCTTCATAAATATAAAATTCTATCAATTCAATAGAATGAAATTTACTATACATAAAATGATATTCATAAAATTTCATTTTTAGTATTCACCAGTAGTCAAATTAATCACTAAATAATGGATAAATCATAATAAATTTGATGTTCTTGTCATGGTAAAATAAAAAGATAATTTTACGGACTAAATATATTATATTTAAATTCAATGATTCCTATTGTGTGGATTAATGTGATAAGTACTAAATCAATAAAATTTAAATGATGATACATTGTTCTATAATAGATAACATATCTCAAATTTTTTATCTATGATTCCATAAAAGTCAGCATCAAAATTTTTATGATGAGAACCTATATAGAGAAAAAAATTATTATTTTTTTATATTTACCTAATACATATTTATGAAGTTGAAATTATTTAGCAATGTTTGTATTACAAATTTAACAAATTTCGATGGGGGATTTCACAATGAATAAAAATGATTATCATTTATCTTTTTTATATTCAAATAAGAATAAAAATAAAAAATTATTAATTTAAAAATTAATAAATTTATTTCATATGTGCAACTATAAAGAATTTACCTTAGCAGTGTTTGAAACCATTAGAATAAATTATATTATCAACATTTCATTCATTAAGATAAGCTAGTGTTATTTATGGAGACCCTTTCTTGATATGATAATAATATTATTTATAAATTAATTTATATTGATATAAATAATAAAAATATAAAAAAATAAAATGTATAACATAGTCTAAAAATCATGCCATTTACTCACAATTGAGTAGAACATATGTATGATATTTTTATTGTTCGTCTTTCAAAATCTTTCAATAATGGCCTCTACATAATAAATTTTATCATTGAATTAATAATGGTAATTAATGGTGGATGGAATCATCAAATGTTTTTATTTTATGACACGTTTCATTATGTTATGATGGATATTCATATTAAAAAAAATATGGTAGAGAAACAAATTTTCAAATTACCAATACCCTTCTTCAATTGAACCTTCAAAGGATGCCTTATTACTTACCATTTTCAAAAATTTATATTTATATCTCTTTTATGGGTAGATCTATAGATATTAAATTTTACTTTTATGTTATTCACATTGTCACAAATTTAATATTGAATGTTATAATGATTTAAATAAATACAGTGTATTTTTTCAATTTCTAAAAAATTAAAACAATAATTTTTTTGCACAATCATTCTAAATGATAATCTTCATTTACCAATCAAATTTATGATAAATTATATTATATTGCGATAAAAATATTCCAAATTATGGAATTGAACAAGAATTTTTGTCCATTCTGTTGTAGTTGTTCCATTATAACATGAATATCTATAATTTTAACATTGTAATATGACCATTTCAAGAATTCTATAAAATATTGAAGACATGATACTTTTCTAACATCAAATATATAATCAAAATATAGAATAATGGATGATTTTCATTTAATATCATATGTTATTTTTGATTAATTATTTTTTTCATTTTTTATTTTCAAATAACAGATTTTATTTACGCCTATAGTTATGGAAAAGAAGTAATCATGTATTTACATAATCATTAGTCTTACCTTGAATGTTTAATAATGTCTAAAATATATTTTCAGAATATTTTTTGACAATAAACGAGACATGTAACATGTGATTAAAAAAATCAATCAAATATTGATGATCACTAAAAACTCAATTTTATACAATTCCATTGAGTCCCAATGAAATATATATTTTAATATTCAGTACAATGATAAAAAACGGGTAATAAATTGAATACAGATTTTAAATAAAATTGTCGTATCACTCTTGGAGATCTATATCTATAAATTTTACCATATGTGATGTTATTTTGTTTAGTCAGAACAGATGTTCCAATGGAAAAAATCAATGATGGTGGATGAAAATAATATATTCCAGCATTGAAATTAAAAAACACATTTTTATCACTCTTTTAGTATGGATACGATTTTGGACAATGTGTAATATATCAGGATAATATTCCATACATTGGTAAGTCACTAATTTTTCAAATTAATGAATCCTTGATAATGAAATGATACTTTCAATTTCATCAGATGTCCTATCACAATTAATCCATATTAAATTTAACTCATCCATGGATGGCATTAAATAAAAAAATCATTCTTAAGTTTCTTTGATTTTGTAATGTAAATATAATACATTGTTCCTTTATTACCATCTAAGGTGGAATGTTTAATGGAGTTATAATGATGGGAATAAAATAATGCTTACTACCATAAGAACCAAATGGACATTAACCAACATTAGAAATTCCAAATGTCAAATTATGATCTTCTAAAGAAATATATGAATTATCCAATATGAAATGATTCAATGATTCACCATAAAAAAGATTATTTATTCTTTTAATTATATAAATAATGAATTTATCAGTTATCATCAACTATTCAATGTCTTCCGGCATAAATAAATACTGAAATATTTCAACATGTTGGAAATAACTGAACAACATAACTACAAGAAATATATACTTTCTTCTTTATACCACATTTCACCTCAATTTTTCACTATAGAAAACATCTATTTTTGAAATTTCCAATGTTCACCGCAAATTACCCGTCAGAAGGGGTTGTTTGTGATGGGAACTTACCACCCATCGCAAAATGATACACGTGAACTACGCACAAAACTACAGGTATGGTTATTTGCGACATGTTTCTATTCTCGCCACAAATAACTAGCAGTGGTTTTTTGTATTTATGTCGGGATTCTTTCCCCATCACAAATTCTTTTCTGACTTGTATTATTTGCGATGGGATCTGTCACAAATAATATTTTAACGACCAACTATAATTAATGTGAGCTAGGGAAATTTTGATGGGCCACGACGCAAATACCTCTATTTTAGGCGGGCTAACCGTCTCAAATACCCACATCTCAAATAATCTAACTTATAAATACCTCCATCTATTTTAATCTCATCTCACTCATTACTCAACTTCTCTCTCTTTCTCTACTAAATTTTTTTGACAAAAATTTTCATAGTTTAAACGTTTAAATTATACCATTAACTGGGACTTTAATATGTGATAAATTTAAATTTCATGGTATTTATCAATTTTTTTTATTATTTAGTCAATTTATTTTATTTTCATTTAATTATAACTTTTGTTAGTTAAGTGGACATTAATTAAATTATAATTAAATATATATTTTTTCAGTATTTATTGTTATGAATAATTATATCTATATGTTATTTAGCAGTAAATTGTAATTAATTGTAATAATTTTAAATAATTTGTAATAATTAGTAATAACTAATATTAATTAGTAATAAATTGTATTAATTAAAAATAATTAGAAATAATAATTAATAATTATAAGTAATACGTAATAATTAGAGATAATTAGTAATATTTTAAATAATTTTTAATAATTAGAAATAATTTGTAATAATTAGAAACAACTTGTAATAATTTGAAATAATTGGTAATAATTAGAAATAAATTTCAATAATGAGGAATAATTTGTAATAATTTTGAATAATTAGTAATAAATTGTAATAATTATGATTAATTAGTAATACATAGGATTAATTTGAAAAAAATTTATTATTTAGAAATAAATAGTAATAAATATTAATAAATAGTAATAAATAGTAATAAAGAGTAATAAATAGTAGTAGTTAGTAATAATTAGTAATTATTAGTAATAATTAGTAACAAATAGTAATAATTAGTAATAAATAGTAATAAATAGTAATATTTGTAATAATTTGTAATAATTAGTAATAATTAGACATAATTAATATTAATTATAAATATATAGTATTAAGTAGTAATAAATAGTAATAAATAATAATTATCAGTAATGATTAGTAATAATTACTAATAAATAGTAATAATTACAAATAAATATTAATAAAATGTAATAAATAATAATAAATAGTAATAAATTGTAAAAAAAATTTATAAATAGAAATAAATAGAATTAATTTGTAATATTTTGTAATAATATGTAATATTTATTAATAATTAGTAATAAATAGACCTGAATAGTAATAAATAGTAATAAACTGTAATAAAAAGTCAAAAATAGGATTAATTGCAACAAATTAGTCTTAAATAGGACGAATTAGTAATAATTAGTAATAATTAATAAAAAATAGTTATAATTAGTAACAATTACTAATAATTAGTAATAATTAGAATAAATAAGTAATAATAAATAAATATTTAGCAATAAATTAAAATAATTAGGATTATTTAGTTTTATTTATCAATAAATATCAATAAATTGAAAAAAATTGAAAAAAATTACACTAAATTGAAATAATTAGCTACAAATAAGAAAAATTAGTAATAATTGGTAATAATTATTCATAATTAGTAATAACTAGCAATATTTAGTTATATTTAGTTATATTGAGAAATAATTTGGAATAATTTGTAATATTTTTTTATAAATAGAAATAATTAGGATTAATGAGTAATAATTAGTAATAAATAACAATATTTAGGATTAAATACAAATTATTTGTATTAATTAGAAATAATTAGAAATAATTAAAACTAATTAGCAATAATTACTAATAATTAGTAATAATTGGGAATTATTAGTAATAATTAAAAATAAATTGTAATAAAATGAAATAAATTGTAATAACTAGAAATAATTAGAAATAATTAGTAATAATTAGTAATCATTAGAAATCAATAGTATTAATTTGTATTAAATAGTAAAAAATAGTAAAAAATAGTAATTACTCGTAATAAATTGTAATAAATAGTAATAAATAGTAATAAACAGTAATACATATTAATAAATAGTAATAATTAGTAATAATTAGTCATAATTAGACATAATTAGTCATAATTTACAATAATTTCAAATAATTAGAATGAATTAGCAATAAGTAGAAATAATAATTCATAATTAGTTATAATTAGTCACAATTTGAAATTATTAGCAATAATTAGCAATAATTAGAAATAATAATAAATAATTAGAAGTAATTAGTAACAATTAGAAATTGTAATCAATAAATAGAAATAATTAGCAATAATTAGAAATAATTAGGAATAATTATAAATAATTGGCAGAAATCTGGAATAATTAGCAATATCTAGGATTAATTAGCAATGATTAGGACTAATTATCATTAATTATTAATAATAAAGATTAATTAGCAATAATTATGAATAATTAGCAATAATTATGAATAATTAGCAATAATTATTCCAGGCCATCTGAAAAATAATATCGATGTTTATTTGATACCATTGAATGATTGGTTTAATTCACTATGGAGTAATGGTGTAAGTTTGTATGATGTTACTTCAAAACAAAACATTCAACTGAAAGCTACAATAATGTGGACAATTAGCTTTTTCCTAGTATATGACAAGTTATCTGGCTAGAGTACCCATGGTCCAAATCCATGTTTGTACTGTATGACAGACATAAAAGCATTTATGCTCGACAATAGAAAAAATCCTTGTTCTTTTGACTATAATCAAATATTTTTCTTCCAACCGATCATCATTATAGAAGAAATAAATATCATTTTAGAAAAGGACTAGTTTAAAAAGATTGTCCTCTAAGAATTATCTTAGTTACAAAGTTTAAATAAATTGTCACTTGATTACCTACCATAACATTTGGACCAACAATAAATCTATTGAAAATTGGTGGGTTTGGAAAAGAGAATAATTGCATAAAATGTAGTATTTTTGGGGTTTTCTATATTGGTCTAATTTGTTGGTTTTTCACATGTTGAATGTGATTCATATTGAGAAGAAATATTTTGATAATTTATTTCATAAAATTACGGATACTCCCGAATAAACCAATGATAATGTAAAGAAAAAATTAGATCTTGCCCAAATTTATAAACGAACAGAACATGAACTATTTGAAAATGTCAGATAAGAGTAGTAAATCAAGCCAAAATCATCATCTACAATTTCAAAATATATTTTCTTATTATTTTGTCAACGTATTATAGATTTGAGACTTCTATAGTCTTATGCTTTCAATTTTTGATGATGTGTTTGAAATGGCCATATTACTGGATAAAAATTAATTGCATGTAATGTTTTAATGGAATGACGTCTGTTAATTAGATTAGGTGGTTTGTTAAATCCAATTATTTTTTATTCACTTACAGAAATATCATATTTTTTGAGACATTTTATTTTCAACATATGACTATGATTTCGTAAGAAAACTACAAGAAGTTGTCATTTTAATTTTTGTAAACTGGAAAAACATCATGCCAGGTTTGTTTGAATCAGTGGAATATTTGATTTACATTTTCCGCTAGAAACAAAAAGTGGAGGTCCGATACAATTCTGATGAATGTCCTCATTTGATATATTCTTGTAGAAATTGGAAAAAAGTATAGAACATGGCATCAGATGAAGGATAAATTGCATAAGTATATTTGCAACAGAATTTTTTCCCTACTATCATTATATTCAATTTGAATATCATTAAAAACAGAACCACATTAGCTTTAATGAGATAAATTTTAACAATCACATGAGCAATAAATTATTAATTTTCAATCATCCCAAACATAGATTTAGTGGAGTTCATGAATGATGGATTTTAGATGATCAACATAACAGAGCTCATAAATATATTCTGCTCCACTGTGAAGTAATTACACCATTTGTAGTATAATTTCTCCTTTAACATATTCAATAATTTTTATAACAATACACTAATCTTATTTTATTTGTAGGATATATGATAAAAATATCATGAAATAATTTCCACAAATTAAAATTTCTTTTATTGAAGAATGAAATCAATTTTTTCCAAATATTTTAAAAAACTAGTAACATTCATTATTTTTCATTTAACATAAAAAATAAATTTACTGCTAGTTGTGGTGATAATTATTTTACAACATTTTAGGTATCTCTACATGTTGATAAAATTAATAATCAATTTTTTTATTGTGTTACCCAGCATCAAAAACTATTAAATCTTATAATTCATATTTGGTGAATGGATTTAGATTTCATAAACATGAAGATGGGGAATAAAAAACATTGAATAATGGTGTTTTCATTAGTGTATAACATTATAGATAAACTAAATATGACTTTTAGAACATGTTGGATGAAGTAATCGAACATTGTTACCTAGGACAACATTCGATAATAGTGTTTAAATTTAAGTTATTAGATAAAGAGAGAGGCTATTGTGTTCATATGATCCATGGAATCGTTGATATTAAATATAGATGAATTATTGTTGTAAATAAATCATTTTAAGTTATAATCAGGCACAAAAAATTTATTATTAAAATCACTTTTATATTTTAATGGAGTTTCATGATTAGTGGAGAATAATTAAAATTAAATCATGAGAGAATTAGTTTACTGAATGTGAATGTGGGTCTACTGAAGTGAAAGGAATTAAATTTTTTAGGAGACTGCTCTGAATCCGTAATTTTCAAGAAGAGACTCCAATATCATTAATGAAACACCATAATTAAGGGATGATGGTGATGATGAAGATAATGTTTCTACAACTTAATTTTAAATGAAATGAGATTATGAAACTAAAACTAATATTTAATTTATGATGCTGAGAAGGAAAATGAAGACATTGACATCCACAAATATGTGGATAAGGATGAAGATGGACATTGATAGACTATGATATTGTTTATATTCATATATAATATATATTTATATATAATAGTTGTTTTAAAATATTTTATAATAATCATCATTTCATTACTCAGATGGACGATGATCTGTATCAAATGTTATAATAGGATGATCTACCTTTAGATGAGAAGGTTGTTAGATCAGTTGACCCTTAGACTGTTGGTAATTCATGGGGCACCTAGAAAGGATGTGTTCTTGCCCGACGGATGATTCCCAACCCTATAACTAAGCGACATCCACATATTGTGTTCGATCAACAGACATAGAGGTATGTTAATCTATGAATTATAGTTAGTTGTGATTAATTAATTTATATACTAATTTTTTTTAATGATACTTTCTTCATAACATTAATCATATAGAAATTAGATAGGGGAGTTCTATATTGCATAATTATTTTTCTGAAGCATGGGCATTATGGGATAAAATTCCCATCCATGATCGGTCGTGCATTTCTGATAATTGGATGGTATTTAAATATATAATATTTATTTTGAAATTTTTTTAATTAATAACTTGATATAATAAATTATTTTTAGGGTTTAGTGAATCCAATTTAAGAGACCATGTATGGGGCGATTTGGAATTCTTGGTAGGGTGATATCCATATGTGTTACACTCAGTTTTTACAGAATTTTAAATGGAATGAAATGTAGAAAGTTGGAGTGTTTGAGTTTGATGAGGCATGTCGCGTCCACCAACCTGAATTTATTTCATATGAGGTTTGGGATGGATCATTTAGACATTGGATGAGTTGTAAGTTTCAGAGTTGATCAACAGTAGCTCAACAAAATTGGGGGACACATGAGGTGACACATCGAGCTGGTAGTCTTATGTTCAGTATGAATAGGGAGAAAATGGTGAGTAAATCTTTTAAATATGTTATATAACATTAAATGTAACATATTTATTTTATATTTATCTAGGCAGTGGCCTAACCCGATATTACAGAGTATGACTTTTATATGAGGACGTACAGTGATCCAGCAACTGGGGTGATTAGTGGTGCTCTCCAACATTAGATTGTGGACACTATAAGCTTTTTTTATTTTTAAATTTAACAAAAAATAATATTTTTTCTATTTGAATTATAAATTTCAATTGATGGAGTCCAATGAGGTTGTGATGTCTCAGACATGTGTTTATTTTCAGTCCATGACCGATTGTCAGACCAGTGCCCCCCAATTTGATGAGCCAGTATAGATTTATGTGAACTTCTATGGATTCGCGAAAGGCGATTTTTTGGTATCGACTCTCGAGTGACCCTTGTAGGTTTTTATGGAACTTCTGTGATGTTGGCATCCATCTCAAGAGAAACTCGTAGAGATTCCTCGTTATCTCAGGAACAATATTAAGATAATATAATATATGGGTGTGATTTATAGAGACGTTGCATAGGGAGCAAGATGAGATAAATTGGTGGAAGTAGAACCAGCATGATGAGTTCCTCCAATAGCAGCAGCAACAGATGCAGAGTGAAATGTGTCGATGGCGGAAGGAGAAGGAGTAAGTGTAGATGGAGTATATGTGATGTCTGACATGCAGTTTAGGGATGGAGTTCCCTCCACCATCTCTTTCAGCTCCTCTAGATGACACCCCTAACCAGTGATGTATTTTAATGATATGATAAAACATTTGAATTTGTTTTTTTAATATTTTTTATTTATAGTCTTCAATAGTGTGTTTTATATTGTATCGAAAATTATAGTTTTTTATTATTAATTTAAATTTTTATTATATTTATTATTTTATTAACTAATATATTTTTATATTTTCCTAATACATATGTTTTTATTATACTACTAATATTATTATTTTTTTAATATTTCTAATAATATTATTATATTAATTAATTATTTTATAATTAATTTTCGTTTATGAATATGAATATTATAAATTTATTTATATCTATTTTTTTAGAAATAATTTATGTCTATTAATACTAATGTTATATTTATATCTATATTAATTTTATATTATATTATTAATGTGTTATTGTTAATATTATTTTATTTTTATTTTATTTTATTTTTTTAACTATTTCCAACACTCTGTTGCAAAAGGTGTGATTTCATTTATATTTTGAGAAGTAATAGCAATGGTCCATCACAAATAACTAAAATCTGTGAATCTATTTGGAATGAGTTTTTGATCCATTGATAATATTTTAAAAATAAATCGCAGAATGTTTTTTGCGACGCTTCTACTGCTCATCACAAAATGAAATATTTGTGATGCGATTTTCCGTCATGGGTCATTTGTGATAAGATCAAATTGTAATTGAATCATCATAATAATCCATTTTTCTGTAGTGTTTCCACATGTAGAAAAATTAAATAAGGATTCATATTTAGTATAATATAAAATAAAATCATTTGAACAAGAATTGATATTCTGATCACAAGACCCAAATTATGTGACATCCTTTCAATTATAAAAATTTATAGTCAACACATTTTCCTCAGGTAAAAAATATTTAATCAAAGAAAATATTTCATCAAAAATTGTATTTGACATTTTATTATATCATATTATAACAATAAAAGGTTTACAATATTGAAATTTTCTTATCTTTCCAAAGGTATATAAGACATTCTTAGTAGTACTCATCCACTCACACAATTGAGATGGATCTAAAGTGGGTGATAAATTATCAGTATTTTTTTTATTGAAATTATAGGCCAAAAACAACTTTTACTAAAGATCTAAAGTACTATTAATTACGAACAAAAATATTTCAATCTTCCTTGAATTTCGTTCATCATGTTGATAGCAAAAAACATAATCATTTAAAAAGTAAAACACAATAAATGATCCCAAATACATTGAAATGATTCAAATATAAAAATATCACAATTCATACATGGACACTTAATATCCCCTCAAAAATTCAATTTAGGGTTTGATAACAAAATTTATACCATTAGTTTTATTTCCACAATTTTTACTGAAAGTGTTTCAATTTATGTGATGATTTTTTCAATAAATATTCCTTTAAAAAAATTATTTCCACTGACTTGTTCCATTGTTTTGAAAGAAAATTGATATATGGATTATGATTGATCTAATAGTAGGAAGGGGTGACCAATGAATAATATTTAAAATAAAAAATTTCCATTCATCAATAAACTCTATCATATTGTCACTCCACCTAAATTAACAGTATAGTCCTACACCAGAGTTATTCCTTGGTATGATCCAAAACCTGTATCAGATTCTCTTTAATGGACGAATTAGAACAATGATCGATGTCTACTGTGTATATCACAATGGAAGGGTTTGTATTATAACATCATAGCTGCGACACATGGAACATGTATTGAATGTCAGTATCATTCCATGGAAGGGATAGATGGTACGCCACTAGAAAGACCCTTACCACTATTTTAAACTACAAAACAGTCCAAGGCCCTAGTATTTCTTGTTTCTTAGCATGGATTTTACCCAACCATGTTGAAAATTGAAGGAAGACATGAAAGATATCCTCAAATATCATAGGTCATCTTCAATGGTCCACATATGATTTTTGTTGGATCAATATGGTCAGAAACTATTATCTCGTCAACTGAACCTGTTCAAATGTATCCTACATAAGTCTAGGACCAACATGTACTGAACACCCATCATCCAGCGATAAAATAATAGAACGACTAGTACGGACATACAAATCCTCAAAATGATCCTTTTGTATCTATTCCTAGAATCAATTATTAAATGAAAATTGTATGAGTTCCATATGTTGCTCCCATGAACCACCAAAATAAAAAATATAGTATTGTAACATATCATCTATAATTTGAATTATGTTTTTAGATTGACCATCATTTTGTGGATAATAGGATTTTCTCAAATTAACTTGTGATCGCAAATATTTTGTAATACTCTTCCCGAAATCTGATGTGAAACAAGGATCTCTTTTTGAAATTATACTGCATAGAAAACCATAGTTAGTAAATCCACAAAAACCTAGACATCATTCTCAATAATATTCATCCTATGTATTCCTATCACAAAATCCATATTGACATCATCCCATTTTTACTCAAGAATACTTAATGGATGAAAACTTTTATAAGGCCTATGACGCTCAAATTTCACCTGCTGAAAAGTGAGGCATCTATCCAAAAATCAACTAACATATTTATTCATTACATAACACTAGTACTCTCAATAGATATCATGATACATATTTATTAAACCGGTATGCATCTCCCATCTATATTAATGAAACTACTTCATCATCTCTTCGGGAAAGTCTGTATGAACCCATACTCAACTGAAAAAAGAATGGAATAATCAAAATCAAGATACCATCCTGATGTATTCTCCCCAAGATATAATTTTTTTCCCTGAACTATGCCCTACAGATTAGAAATCCATATTATATTAATATGGTTCAAAAGTAATGGTATAACAGATGTTGATGTCACAGCTAATTTCCCCTGAGTTTTCTAAACATCAACATGCATTTCTATGTAGAGATAAATTAACTGTAATTCGTAATAGGACACTTGTACAACCACTATATATGTCTTTCATCTCAAAATTTTATCCATAATATTTTTCTTTATGGTTGTATATGATAATTCAAAGTCGAAAGACTACAGATACTCGACCCACCTCCTCTTCTGATGGTTCTGGTCTCATGGAATTTTTTTTTACTTAAGGCCCTTGTAATTCTTGTATACCACAAACCCCACACCCATGAGATTGTATCCCTAACATCTCAAGGCATGTACCACAATCAATATGTCTATATCGTGAATAAGGTAATTCCTCTCATGTGGTCACAATTTAGTGGATCCATAAGCCTCCGCTCAATCCTCCAACATTATAACTTCTCAGAGTCTGACTCTGGATGTGACACTATATACAATATACGATTTACCTAGCATAGTTTGACACGGCCAATACCACGAGGCCCTTTCCATGACTACCCCATGCCCACCTTCAATAGGCCAGGGGCTGGTAACTAGACCCAGAAAAGAGTATCCCTAATACGGGAAGTCATTGAAATTAAACCTGTAAAAGCATAAAGAGTATAACGCAACAAGATGAGACCAAGAAGTAAACTGCTAAGATAAAAAGTGTTCCATGTTAAGGGGGAAGAATTCAAGCCCAACTAGAAAAAAATACAAGTACAACTAAAAATTACAGAACAATGGAAATGTGAGAAGCAGATCCAATATCGTCCACCACAGATCCTACCCAAAGGATAGGTACAACTCATGATCAGTAGTCCCCACATCACATCACGCCAAATGGTCCACAAATGAGCATCATCATGTCCAAGCTCTATCAGCCTCAATCAATATTGTACGTCATCTACCAAAGGCAAAACGCAGTGAGGGTGAAGTCCGTGCATGGGTGATTATAACGATACTTAGTGGGGACCCCAAGACCATATAGGTATCCTAATGTAACATGAAAGCCTAAAAACAATGTAAGAATTCAACCGTACTTAGGTATATGCCCATACATATTACTAAGTTATCTAGATATAGTCATCTTATACATGAGGGAAAAATACCACAAAAGTAACACCACAAATACATGAAGTACCACACAGGTAAAAGAATTAGGTCAAATAGAGTTTCAGCACAAACCATGTATTAGTGAAATAAACAAGAATAGCTGATTAGTTGTGTATATAGATCATATTATACTACCAAGAGGAATAACTTCAGAAAAAACGGAGTTTGAACCACATAGGATCGATAGGTAACTAACCCCTACCGACCCACACAAGATTTGAACCACACAGGATCGATAAGTAAGTAACCCCCACTGCGCCACACAGGATCTGACTTACACAGGATCGATTTGTGCTGACCCACACAGGATCATTGAGCGATAACCCACACTAGATCTAACCCACACAAGATCAGTATGTGTTGGCCCACACATGATCCTTGAGCACTGACCAACATCAGTTCTGACCCACACATGATCAGTTCTGAACCAAACAGGATCATGTGGTATTAAAGTGAGTATGATTTGTCTCCATCCTCTACCTCACTACCAGCCAATGTACTCCTTGCACCCAGTTCACTCATGTTCTGTATAATCTCCCCTCAAGATATCGGTCATACCTCGACCACCACTAATCTCAAAAAAGGAGTAACCTAAAGGACCACCATGTTGTAAGGCTTCCAACACTATAGATGGTGCGTTAATTGAACGCTTAGTCTGTGATTTAAAAACATTTTAGATCCGGGGGCCCGGTTGGATTTGGTTTTGATCCATCCAGGATATACTACAACGGTATCTATAACTGAAGAGTAGTATACCAAAATTGATTGTCTCGAACCAAGGATCCAATAGCCGTAGACGGTTTGTCAAACAGATGTCTGGTTGTCAGTATATATCCCTTTAAGTGTTTCTGGGCCTTTTGGGGCTCGGGTCCAGTCCTACCTGGTCGGACCTACCTAGACTGACCTAGTCTAGGTTGGTTGATAGCATGCTCGGATCAACCCGCAAGTGGTGGGTCATCCCGCAAAGGGTGTCTTGCAAAGGAGGCATGGACAGTATAGGGAGACCCTCAATGGCCCCCCCGCAAAGGGAGACCGGACCGCGGGAGTTGCGGCCCATAAGTGGGCTGCTCGGCTGCGTAGGGCGTATACAACAAGGGGATGCCCGACTGACTAGGGCATGGCCCCCATGGGGCGGCCTGACTCGGTTTGGTGCGGCCCGCAAGGGGTAGCCGGGCCGCGTAGTGTTCGACCAACAAGGGAAGACCCGAGTTTGGAGGGCGCTTCCCGCAAGGTGTGTCCCGCAAAGGGTGGCCCAACACATTGTCAAAATGAGATAGCTTGGAGGGGGGTTGCATGTCCCACCAGGTATACCAAACTTCTTGTAGGTTGTTCAGTTTTGTGAAACAACAACGCCAAGTGGGAAACTCTCGGTCACCGCAAAATCAGTGTGACGAGTTCCTTTTCTATCGCAGCTTCTACTCTCCAACAGCATGCTAGTCACGCTGGCTCTCCCACTCACTGGCAGTGGACTGGTCATGACTCCTCCCATTCCCCTATTGTCAATTGTGCTGACCACCTCCTTTGATTGCCACAACTGACGAGTTGTGACCCTCTTCTCACTGGCTGCACATGACGGTGCGCCACACTTCCTCCGTGTCCAGTTGATGCCATCCGCTCTGATGATTGTTGCAACATTCTTTCATGACATCCTCTTACAACACCCATTGGCGAATGGCCTACATTGTAGCCATTTTGTGTCATCGTGCTGATGGTCTTCCACAGAGACACAAGGATAGCTAGATAGCGGTGGGTCTGAGCTTAGTTCGTTAGGCCCGCACCCACCGCGTTAACTTGTAAACAAGAGGGAGGATAAAGGGGTTCTGGAAAATTCACTTGAAATAAACATGAATTAAACCCCTACCACATAAATCAGTCTTAGTACGTCTGTGATTTAATGTGGTTCATGGTCTTCTTTCCCACAACAAGTTTCCAACGACAACACTCGTATGTTGTCTTTTTGTTCATGGTTCGGTGTTTCCCATCACCTCTCACATAGATCGGTTCCGTCCTTTTAGAGTTCATCATAATGAAAATCCTTCAACACTTCGTTTCTTGGCGAAGCTGTTCCAACCCCTCTCCCCATGCTCCATATAAATAGGATAGGAGGAGGGTAAGAAACGACGTGGATAATTAATAGAGGATCATTAATTATTAACCTTATTTATTCCCCTAGGATGTCCTTACATAATATTGATTGGCCAATCTATCTATTGGCTTGACACATCGGATGTCCCACACTCCATTTTTTTATTGCTGGAGAAGAAAGAAAATAAAAAAATAAAAATATTTTATTTCATTTATTTTAAAAAGTCACAAATCATATCTTTTTACCCCGATCAATTGTGGTTAGAAAGATGCATCCCTTAAGGGAATCCCAGTGTTGCGGATTCAATAGTTCCCTCAGATATTTAATCTGAACACTGGTTCAAAAGTTAGAAAACGCCGCTCGTGTGATTACTGAACGTACCTTAAAAGTGTTCAGAAATTTATCCACGCACACTAGAACTCAAAATCAGGCACCGTCAATTTTTTCCGACTTGTAAAAATTCCATATAATTAAAAAACCAATTACATGGAAAATGAGGGACTTTACATTCTCCCCACGGAATGGATTTTCATCCCTGAAAGACACTAAATAGAATAATGAAACAAATGGTGTTACAGAGCATGAATTTGAGGCTCTTTCTCCCATGTGATCTCTTCGAGGTTCCCGTGGTGCTAGTGAACTGTAACCAGAGGTATCGACTGCCCACAAAAGACCCACTACTTTCAATTCTCAATCTCCAATGGAACCTATATAAATGTCACCCATTAGTGAATTCAATATCTCCATGGTCAATAATTTGATATTGGTCATTCACGTATCTCCTCAGCTAGGATACGTGGAAGACGTCGTGAACCCTCCCCAACTGCGGTGGAAGTGCCAATAAGTATTCCACCTCACCTATCCTCTGGAGTATTAGAAATGGACTGATAGACCATGATGATAATTTTCTCCCTCACCCAAATCTTTATAGTCCCCATCTAGGAGAGACTCACAAGAATACATCGTCCTCCTCATGGAACTCCAAAGGAATCTGTCTCCGTTCAGCTTTATAAATATGTCTTCTCTGTGAAGTTTTCATCCACTTCTAGATGTCCAGAGCCTTCTCGTTGGTAGCCTGTACCAACTCTATACCTAATATTTCTGACTCCTCTTGCTCTGTCCAACATAGAGGTGATCGGCAAGGCCTATCATACAATGCATCGAATAGTTCCATACCAACGGTGGAGGGATAATTGTTATTGTATGATAAATACACCAAGGGAATGTGATCCTCCTAACTACGACCAAAATTTATGACACATACATGAAGCATGTCCTCTGGAGTCTGAATGGTCTGCTTTATCTGACCATAAATCTGAAGATGCAAGGTGGATCTCTACCATAGGTGAGTTTTGAATGCGACCTATAATACCTTCCACAACTAGAATGTAATATAAGTGTCATGATCATGGAATATTGTCGATGGAACTCCATGAAGTCATGAAATCATTTTTATGTAGTGGTGTACCATTCCCTCTACTGATCCCTGCTCTGAGATGGCTTGAAAGTGGGCTGACATGGAGAGTTGGTCAAAAATATCTATGATAGATTCATATCTCATGGACGTACATGGAATACCTTTCTCAAATTCCATGGAGATTTCAACCCACATCTACTTTGGCACCTCTTGTAGCTGTGTTAAGCCTACATGAACCTGATGCTATTCCTTCACTTGATGAAAAGTGATGCATGAGGAAGGAAACTTTGCTACATATTTTTTATTCCCTAGCCACCAGTGTTGAAGACAGATGTCCTGGTACATCTCCGCTATACCAGAATGTACCGCCAGAGGGGATAGTAGGAACTCACTCAACACCTCCTCTTGTAGTTCCACAAGTACCATGGTACATCCTCTGTAGTGAATGACATTCAACCATCCTTCATAAAATACATCAGGTTCCTATCTTGAGTATATCTGAGCACATCGAGACTCATAGTCAATGTCCCCATGCTACGCCACCCTTAATCGTTGAAGAAGTTGGGAATGGGCTATCATCGATTGGAGGTATTCTACTTTATCTCTATCAATTAAGGATATCTAAAATGTGGAAAGAAGCTATGCCACCTCACTCAGAAACTATACACTAAACCTCCTACTGAGTGTATCTACTACCACATTCCAATTCCTAGTAGTATAGACTTTCTCAGAGTCATAGTTTTGGAGGATCGCTAGCCATCTCCAATATCTCGTGTTCATGTCAGTCTGGGAGAAGATATACCTGAGAACATTATGATTAAAGTTGAATATAAAATTCTCACCCATCATGTAATGTCCTCACACGTTCAAGGCAACGACCTCTACTGCTAACTCCAGGTCGTGGGTAGCGTAGTTATGCTCATGTTGCCCCAGCTGTAATGAACCATAGGTGATCACAGATCACTCATGAAACAAGACACACCAATGTCTTTTTCCTGATGCGCCGTTGTATTCTAAATACCTGACACCCTCTTCTAGTAGCCTCAACATGGTGGTACTTTTTAGTTTTTGACTCAACTCCTAGAAACTCTGCTGGAATATCATCATCCATACGAAGGGATGTACCTTCTTCATCAAAGCTAAAAAGGGTTCACCATCTCTAAGAAAGTCATGAATGAATCTCTAGTAGTATCTATCCAACCCCTAGATTCTCATCACCTCAGTCACACTCATGGGTGGCTCCCAAGAAAGTACAACCTCCATTGTTTCTGGATCCACTGCAACTCCAGGCACTGAGATAACAAGTCTCAAAACGTGGACCTCTCATATCCCTAATTGGAACATCAAGAGCATACCATAATTCAAGTTCTCTAATAGTGTATCTAGTAATAACTATAGATAATTGGAATTCTCCTCCTCCATCATTAAGTCCACCAAGATGTAGGTGATGAACACCACCACAATGAGATTGAGGTATGGCTGAAAGATCATATTCATGAGTCCCCTGAATACTTATAGGGTATTGGTCATGATGAAAAGCATAACAAAGTACTCATAGTGTCCATACCAACAACTGATGACCCTCTTCTGCATATCCACATCTCGTACCATGTCCTGATGACATACTAACATGATGTCTATCTTCTTACAACTAACAACCTCTAATCAGCTGATCGAAAAGATAATCAATCCTATAATGTGGTACTTGTTCTTCAACATCACCTGGTTTAGGTGCCCGTAGTCTACATCGAGTCTCAAACTATCATCTTCTTTCTTGGATAACCATATCAAGGCTTCCCACGGAGAAACATAGGGGCTTATGAACCCCTTACTCTACAACTCCACTGATTGTACATGTAACTCATGAAGCTCTACAGGAGCCATCTGATATGCTGGTGTAGATATAGGTACCATACTGGGGTACATTTCGTTGTTAAAACTACTTCTATACATGGAGGAAGTCCCAAAACATCATAATTAAAGGCATCATCATACTGGTCCACCACTATAGGATAGCTCGGACTCTCAACATCTACTACCCCAAGGGTAAGGCTAGCTAACTCATGTGTAATCGGCTGGAGCCTCCTCTGGGTGAGTCAATACTATGGTGCAGTGGTTCCCTTAAAACCAGTTAAAGAAAACCTTCTCTTTTCTCTGTGGAAACACTGCACTTTGTGACAAATACAATCAATTTGAACATGGACTATATAAAACAAGCCCATTCCCAAGATGATGTTGTATGGCCTCGAAGCCGCTACAAGGAGATCCCAACCGAAGCTCTTGATTCCTAGAGTGTGCTCACACTATTGACACAAGTGAGTAATCATCGAATATTTTTACAATGGATTCTCTAGCTATTAGAATTGAGCCATCGGCTCCACCGGAATCCCAAGATCTGAAAGAGGATCACAAAAATAGAAGAGTGACTACAACTTATGTATATAAGTACTTAAAAATGTGTGCAGTAGACACAGTTTGAAACTATAATCATCTCTAGTGTGTTGTGTTCATAGGCCTCAGCTACCAATAGTTGATCTCGTTCATGTCCTCCTGATCCCTGAGGATGGGGTGGAAGACTGTGGTGGTGGTGGTGGTAGAACCTCATATCACTCCCCACAACCTATTGCATGTGGACCTCCTTGATCGAACCACTCCTTTTTCATCAGTTTTCCCTCGACTGATATCTAGTCTCCCGTATGGAGGTTCGAGAAATAACTAGCCATGTGACCATGCCTTCCGGACGTGTAGCATTGTATTTCCCTGATCTGAACTCCTCTTCCTCACGAGCCCCACACCTCCAACCATACGTCACGGGGCCGTCCACCAAAAGGAACGGTCTTCATTGACCTATGTGTCATATGCCTACTACCAGCCGCAAATGACTCGACTATGTGTCGCCTGGTGGTGGTTCTCACTGTCCTTTCCTTCTTAATGAGGTAGATCTCCATCAAAAGTGATCACTCTAGCACCCCATCCAATGTCAGTATGATGAGATATGTCATCGATGATATGATCTCCTGTTCGATACCCTGATCAAAGGTCCAGGCCTAGAAAAAGAGTCAAGTACCATGTTTTTGGAGTAGCGATAAAGATTTGTGAACCTCACTGAGTACTAGGTCACAGTCATGATACCCTACCATAGGTGCAACAACTACTGTATACGTAGAGAGCGTAAGGTATCTAGGAAGAACTCTACCATGAAAAGGCACTTGATTTCCCCCCAGATGATGGTCGCCTCATCAAGTATTTGAATCATCAAACACCACCATCTCCCTACTACAGTCTAGAAGAGACTGGCTGATAGGGTCACTATAATGTCGGTTGGTGTCCCAACCAAGCATAAAACTCTGACCAAATCCTCCATTCAATCCTCCACCATCTTCCTGTCAGTTCCACCTTAGAACCATGGAGGCATCTACCAATGAAACTCATGAAATGAACCCAGTCGGCATGCACCTTATGCAGGTGGGGATGATGGAAATGTATACCCAATGGGTAGTAGTGCTGCTGGGCAACAGCAAAAGGTGATAATGTTGTAAGAGGGCCCTGCACTAAGGCCTCATCACTCAGTGGGCTATCATTGCGTACTCTCTCATGAATCCTGGCTGGATATCTAATTGGAATCATCCTAAAAGTGGAAATGTGTGCCACAATCAAAAAGTTATACCTGGTGAGCTAACTCAAAGAAATAACAAGAATAACTCTTCAAAAACACAAACAATCTGTACTTCAGTGTACTAAGTCAGAAATCAAAATTCAGGGTCATGGTGTATGGATATGTTGGTCGCCGCACCAACGCTGGACTCCCTGAACTGAAAACAACACTCATAACACATAACACTAATGATACTTTGAAAATATCAAAGTACTAGTTCATTGATAGAACTATGTCCTTTGTACAAACACACAGAGTATAACACAACATGGTGTAGAAACGTAGTTAACCTATGTAGAAAAGAGGGATGACAGATAAAAAGGATAGAATACAAGACCAACTATAAAAAAATACACGTACAACTATAATTTTCAAAACATTGGAAAAGTGAGAAGGAGCTCCTAGATCAACCACCTTGGATCAAATATGAAGGGATTGTACAGCTCGTGATCAGTAGTCCCTGTGTCAGTCACGAAAAATGGTCCACCTCCGATATCCATCCAATCCTAACTCCCTTGGCCTTGGTCAATTTTGTACATCATTTGGAAAAGAAACAACCTTGTCCAGGTGAATCCCATACTTGGGTTAGTATAACGATACACCATATGGACCTTGAGACCCTATAGGTAAACTTATGTTCCATAAAGGAAAAACCACAAAGAAATACATAATCCCTACTTAGTTATATGGCCAGAAATATACCTATGTTATGAGGATATACTCATCTCATATATGAGAGAAGAATACCACAAAGGTAACACCATGAAGATTAGAAGTACCACACATGGAAAAGACTTAGTTCAAATATAGTATCAGTTCAAACCAAGTATTTGTGATGTAATGAAGTAAAAATGATTAATCATGAAGATAGATCAACTTATTCTATCAAGAGGCACTACATCTGACCATACAGAGTCTAACCCACAAAAATATATTGGTATCTTACTCTCGGTGAACCACATAGGATCTGACCCACAAAAGATCGATATGTGTTGACCAACAAAAGATCACAGACCACTGACCCACGTAGGATATGAACAAATGACGATCGATATGAACTGACCCACATTGGATCCTTGAGAACTTAACCACATAAGATTTAACCCACAATGGATTAGTGTTGACCCACACACGATCGCTCGGTACTAACCTCTGTATGATCTGTCTCCAATCTCTGCCTCACTGCCAGCCATTGGATTCCTCTCACGCGGTGCGCTCAGGTTTCGTAGAATCTACCCATGAGATATAGGTAATACCCCGACCACCATTATTCTCTAAAAATGTGTTACCCAAAGGTCATCCATGACATAAGTATTCCAACATGACAGATGGTGTGTCAATTAGTCGCCTGGTCTTTCAGTTATAAGTGTTTTAGTTAAGGGGGGTCAGTTTGATTCAGATTTGATCCAAACCGACCATTATCAAACTATATCCAATGTGAAAGAGGAGTATAAAAAAATTACTATCATGATCCATGGATAAAAATTCCACAGACGGTTCGACATACAAATGTATGGTTCTTAGGATATGGCCCTTTAAGGGTTTATGGGCCTGATTGGGGCCGGGTCCGGTCTAACTCGATCGGACCGACCCAGCCCAAACGGATTTGTGCTGGGCTACAATGGGCTCGACTCGACCCCCTGGGGGACCAGACCGCAATGGGTGGCCCATAAAGGCCGCCTAAAAATGCAACCCTACCCATATAGGGAGACCTTCAAAGGGCTACCAACAACGGGCGACCCACAATGGGTGAGTCAGCCGCATGAGGAACGACCCACAAGGTGGAAACCCAGACCCGTAAGACACTCCCCCCAAGAAGTGCCCCAGTTGTGTAGGTTGCGGCATTCAATGGGCGGATCAACCACGAAGGGCGCGACCCGCAAGGGGCAACCCAGCTGCCTTGGGTATGACACGTAAAGGGTGGCCCGACAGGTCATCTGCCCGAGCTAGTGAGTGGGGGTGGGGGTGGGGCATGCACCTCATGTATCCCAAACAGCCCAGAGGCCACAAAATTTTGTAAAATGGGGGCACAATGTGGGCACCTCAGAACCCGTGCTGCAGGTTCCTCCTCTACCGCAACTTTGGTTGTGGCTTCGTCTCATCTACGGTGTGTTGGTCATGTCGCCTCACCCGCTCGATGATGGCGTGCTTATCGCACCACCTCCCCTTCCATGGCTGAATGATGCTTCAGCTACCTCCTCAGATCCTCCTGTCTCTATGCTCACTATTTGCGTGCCACACTTCCTCCATGGCCAACTAGTGTCAGCTGTTCTGATGACCATAGCGACTTTGTGCCACAACTTCTTATTATAGTGTGTGTCTTTGCGCCATATACATTGTAGCCAGTTGGTTTCATCATGCTTATGGTCTTCTATATAGGCATAGGGATATCAGGATAGTGGAGGTTCCATTCCATGTTCATTATCCTAGACCCTCCACATTAGCTCGTAAACAAGATGGAGGATAAATGGTTTAAAAAATCTCATGAAATAAATAAAAACTAAACCACTACCTCGTAAGTCCATTGGGAAATGTCTGCGCTTGATGGTGATTTGTGTTCGTCATTCTTACTACAAATTCCAAATTACAATGCTCATACATTATCCTTTAGTTTGTGGTTTGGTGTCCCCCATCACCTACCACTTTGACCGGCTCCATCCTCTAATGGTACGACTTCATGTCACTACTTCTGCACTTCGTTGCATGGCGAAGCGGTGCCAACACCTCTCTCCATGCTTCATAAAAATAGGAGAGGGGGATGGTATGTAACGATGTGGGGAAATAATGGGGGACCATTAATTAGGAACCATCATAATTCCCCTATGATGTCGTTACATATTATTGATTAGTAAAAACATTTATTGGCTTGACACGTCGGGGGTCCCACACATTGCTTTCCCGTAGGTGGAGAAAAAAGAAAAGAAAATAATAAAATTATTTTATTTAATCTTTTTTAATTAGTCACAAAACACAAATTTTTCTATAATCCTACTACAGTCAATGAAATGTCTTCCTTATGCGAATACAAGAACGGTAGATACAAATGTTCCCTCCAATTTTTAATTTGAGAACCATTTCTAATGTTATAAAACGCTGCTCATTCATTTATTGAATGTACATTAAAATGTTTAGAAATTCATTCTAGGCACACCGGGACTCTGAATCAGGCACATATAATTTTCACAGACTCATAATAATTCCATATAATAAAAAACATTAAAAAAAAATCCAAGTCTTTAAATAGGTAAAGTGAGAATTAGGGTTTAGGTTAGCCTACATTTATTCTTCGGAAAATTTCTCTGAAAATAATATGACCAAACCAAATCTACCCCATTCTTGGGTATCATAGACATTGGGACTTCTAAATAGGATAAATCTTGGAAACAATGTCAGTAGTAACCTGATAGTCCCTGAATGCTCTGAATTTTGAATAAACTATTTGGTTGATACCAATATATCATTGCTGAAACTCTCTCTTGGTATGTTGACACTCCTTTATCTGATATTTTATGGCCCAATAAGTTCACATCAATAATACATAAACTACATTTGTTGATATTATCATAAATCATATGCTCACTCAATATATTGAAGATGTTGTCAAGATGAATGTAATGAACATCAACGGACTGAGAGTACACTAAGATACCATCAATTAAAACCACCCAAAAATGATAGAGAAGAGGATGAAATAACCTATTTTTTAAATCCATTAATACTAATGGATCATTTGTTAGCCTAAATTGAATCACTATGAATCCATACAAGACATATATACTCATAAAGATTTCTGATGTATGTCCGGTAGCCTCACCTTTTATTTATGATTTAAATATTTCATGTCAATCATGGAGAAGTTCATAGAACCCATCAACTGATAAAAAATATCACCAATGCATGGAAGGGGATTTCAGTTTTTGAAAGTCATCCAGTACATCTTTCAATTATTCGCACATAATTAAATAGATCTGTCAATAATTTTGTTTTGAATAGGTGAACCTCAAGGATATGTACTTAGCTATATGAAGCCTTTATATTCCAAATTTTCCGATTAAAATTTCAACTCCTAAAGCACTAAGGATTTCATTCGGTAATGTGGGCTATAAAATGGATATTATATCAGCTTTAACTTGTTCTTGAACACAATACATTACTCGAAAATATGCCATATAACTCTTCATAAATGATATAATAAAAAATATACCATCGAAGGAATCTAATTCATCTGAATTCCACCATTATCTAGGGATAAATCAGAGAACTAAGCTGTGAAATAAATCCAATCATTATTGAATTGGTCCTATATAACAAGCCTGAAGATTCAAAAAACCATAGTGAGAATAACTAATCACTTATAGATATTAGAAGGAAAATATCCTCTTTTAAGTGATGATATTAGTGGGGTATACAACTAACCAATCTATACCAACAATAATGTAAAATATATTCATTTATTGAAAGAATGGTTCCCAAAAGAAATTATAACCACCAATCTCTAGAGAACATGCCATGTAACATTTGATATTCTCTCAACGGCGTTTCAATGGTTAAAAACCATTAATTAATTCCAAATTAAACACCAAACCATTTATGAAAACTCATATATTATAAATATATTCTACACAAATCCTTTAAAAGAACTAGATTCAAGATTCCACATTAGAGAAGAAGGACACCATTTTTCACCACTTTCATAATGAATAATGTATAAATTCGCACAAAAGTTCATATACATGGGATTAGTAATAATAACTAATAAAATATCCATAATATACTTCCATATAAATTCCTCTTGGACAAAAAATATGTTTGATAAAAGAGTAATAAAAAATAAAGGGTGGGAATATCAAAATAGATAATGATAAAAATATAGTTTATGAAAAAAAACTACAGAAAATATTTTTTTTCTCAATTATAATTTTCATTTATAATAAACGTCCATATTTCAAAATAACTAACAAACATAGTCAGGTTCAATTAATGTCCTTAAATTGGAAACTGATGATCTACACATCAATATTTTTTCAAAAGTTGATTATCAAGGGTTCAATTTCAAGTATAACATCATCCAACTGGTTTCTTCTAATTATTACTCATAAATTAAATCTGAAAAATGATATCATGTAGTACATTACCATATATATACAATTATCATTTTTAAAACATCAAAATTTTATAATTTTCACAAAATCATTGATGTAAATGGTTTATTCTGAAAAAATTAAAAACATAGAATCAATAAATTTATGAAATTCTTATTGTTTTTTAAAATAGCACTATTTTGGTATCTATGAAATCCAATTCCAAAAATAAATTCGTGATAGAGAAGCCAAATATTTCACAAAATTGAATGAAAATGATGAAATAATAATAATAAATATTTAAGCCCATGTTGAAAACCTATTTCAATCAATATATTCTATTCATACCTAAAAACACATCAAGGAATATAGATATGTCCATTATAGACTAGTAATTATGTTATAAGGGAGAGGATATGAGAAGATCTAATAATAATGAGAGAAAAAAGTGACCCACTGTTGATTATAGATATCCCACAAAAAAATATTCCTCAAAACTATAACACCACAAGATTTTGTGAAATATTGTTTTTTGAATTAATTAAATCCTTTGGATATTTTTCATTTCACGAATATCTTAAAATGGTTATTATATATATATATATATATATATATTAAAGAAATATGATTGGATTGAGTTATAAAAATCAATGTTAATCATTCACTAAATGAAATATATTGGTTATATTCATCTATAAGAAACTCTATGGTAATCTTATATTTCATATATGACATTCTTTCCTAGATGGCTTGCATAACACGCAAGACTGAGAATTACCGAACAATAATATATTATTTAAAAATAATAATAATATATAAACTATTTGTTAAATTATTTTTTATGAATATTATCGACCAACTTATGTAAATATATTTTTTCTCAAAATAAAAAATGAATTAATTAGTTACAATTTATTAACAAATGAATATAAAAACAAATTGAATAGAAAATGGTTATTTAAAAAAAACTGTTTTTATTATCTTAAGTTTTTTTAATTATACTAAATAAATTTTATTTCAATTAGTAATTAATTTTAATTTTATATATTTTTATATATCCAATGAAATATTATTTATATTCATCAAATGTATTTTATAGACATAAGGTAATTATAAACCCCATTTTGAAGATAAAATACAATATTTTTATTATGGGAATTTTACCACCTTAATGGGGAATATATTGTAAATGAAAACTTCATAACATTAAAAAATATTCAATAGTTAAAAAAACATCATATTTTAAACATAATAATAAAAATTAAGTTATGTTTATTTTTTTGTGATTATTTATTGTTTTAATTAATAATTTAAAACACTGAATTTTAATTCAATATGGTGTTTTCATCTAAATTATATATATAGTTAAATTATATTATATTTTGGGTTCAAAAATAATTATATTAATTACTTATCAATCAATGAAATTTAGTAAATTGGAATCAATTTCGCCTTGAAAATGAGTTTAAAATCAAAAATATTCTTTTAAACATTATTTACTTCAAAAACCAATATTGTCTTCCCATCTGCAAGATTATATTTAAATTAATTTCATTCACATATTTTTTTAGAATATGGAAAAATGTTTTACATTTTTTAAATCAAAATTATTTATAATGATTGATATGTTTAACATTGTTTTTTATCAAAAAGAGTATTTAATTTAATTGAAATTAATTACAATGATTGAGGTAAAATTACAAAATAATAGGGGACTAACCATAACCATATGCCCCAAAATGAAATATAAAAATGTCCAAAATCCTTTTTATGAAAATATGTATATCTTATCCACCATTTTCTCTTATTTGGACCATTATGGTATCCACTTCCTATAAAAAACATGGGTGGATTTTTCCTTTTCCAAAATATTACAAGACTGCCACTCCTCTATTAAAAAAGTCTTCTTATATTCCAAATTCCTCACACATTTAAAGATACTAATGTTCATCCAAAATCTGTAAACATATATACCCAAAATCCTCACATGGTTCTTCAATCCTCTCTTTGGTTGGAATCCTTCCAAAGAATCACATTTTTTCAAGCCAAATGAAGTTACCCGATTAAGAGGTAACTTCCTCACTCAAACCCATTTATTTTATTTTATTTCTAAACTCTCCCAAATTTTCTTGATCCATTATTTTATAAAAAATAGTTTTATTAATGTAAAAAATATTTTTATTCTAATTTTTTCTCTTCCCGTACACACACTTTCTTATAATGGGTAATGAACATACTATTTACGTGTAAGGTTAACTACCACCTCACTAAATGATGATTGTTAATTTTTTCATTTACTAACTCTCAAAGTGGATATTATGATGGAAATTATATTTATATATGTTGTATATTAAATTTATTATGTATTTAAACTTATTTTATTCTATTAAAAATCAGATAATTATAATTATTATTTCCTGTTAATTTGATACTTTTGTTTGAGGAAGCGTTGACTTATGTCCTCTCAATGCGATGTGATTATTTCATACACTACATGGAATGAATTATGATTGGGTTTTGTGAAAATATGTTCTATATAGGATATAATTTTTTAACTTTAATAACTATTTATGTAAATATATATAAATATATGTCCTTAACATTATTTCATTATACACAATAATTAAATAGAAATAGTGTACAGGCATACGTACGACCTACCATATCGATGAACAATGTCTTCCATTCGATAATTCTATATTCTATGTATTATTATTATACATAGAAACTGAATTTGAATTATATTTGAATTATGGGTTACATTCATGAAATCAATATATAAATATATGTACTAATGATATAATTTATCGAGAAACATGTGAAAAACAATGTGATCATTACCCAAAGTGAAACCTTAACATTGAGTTGTTAACAAAATGGTATTATAAATAAAAAATAAAACTATATATGTTATTATAAGTAACAATATGGGAATTTTATTATTATTTAATAAATTTATATTTATTATATAGATGTTATGAACATGTATGATGAGATTCAAGACACAAGGTAAGTGGAATTTCATCTCACTCCTTATATCCATGAAATACATGAATTATTCACCACTCAGTTCACTTGTGTGATGTATATAAAGACAATTAATGTATTATATATATCTTATAATTAAATATATGGGTATTTAAATAACCATTTTATGATCTTTCTATCATGGGGTTTAAGTTTCTGATGTTTCCAGATCCTTATTGTAATATTTGTCTCAATTCCCTTCTTTGAGACACAAGCCATGTTGTGCAAATATATAGTCATATGAGGTATATATACTGGATTTTACATGTTATAAATTTAATATTATTCCTTAAATGATATTTTATGATTCATGTAATTTAATTTTCTTACATGTGTAATATGGTTTAAACTTATCAGTTTATATGTGTTTTTTAAAATATTCTCATCGAGTTTCGAGATTGTTTATCATAATGCTTCCTTTGATTAAATGGTTTGATACATATCTCATTAAAACTAATGAATTTTATTATCCTCTACTTATTCATAATATTTTCATCTATTGGTACCATTTTTAAACTCTTTGTTAGTTAATATTGTTAGAAAAGTGTTTTTTAAAAAGTTAGACTTTGCCACTCTCTTTCGTAGGAAATCTGTATTCATTAAAAACCATATCTTCTAAAAGTAATAATGAATCATTCTATTATTATACTATGATATTTAAAATTTATTTTACCCATGTTTTACCCTATTAAACAATTTTTTTAAAAAGGAATATTCTTTTCAATTTTCTATCGAGGTGCCTTTCTAAACTCTTTAAGGTGTAAAATTAATGTTGAGCATGTTCCGGTTTGTTTTCCATAATGATTGGAATTACTAGAAGCTTCATTTATAATATTAAAAATATATTCTACATGAAAAAATAAATTTATTTCGTAATATTCTCAGGATCCATTGTTTGAAATTAGTTTCAATGCAAAATGTTTTCAATAATTTATCCATTAATTCTATAAGTTTTCTAAGAGATTTGTCTTAAAATTATTTTCAATATTATTTCATATGTTTTCATATAAAATAGTTCTAAATTATTTTTCAAAATTTATTTAAAGTGATATTCAACAAAAAAATATTTTCACGAGAAATTAGGTATTTAAAAATACTGTTTTTATAAAGAAAAGATATTTCACTCAAGAATTTGTTTTGAAAGATATTTCAAAATTATTTTTCATCTATAAGGACATCTGTTGATGTTGATTATGCCTTTCTTGTAAATTATCTGAATTCTCCATTCACATTTCCTCATTTAATGGTTTATGATTGATGTAATGGTATTTATAAACACCATTTATCTTTCATCTGTTATATTTTTATCAAATCCATTTTTCGTTCCTGGGTTATGCATTTGATGAAATTATTATGAAAACTGTATATTTTTACACATGTTACGATTTGATTACTTTTTTATGATATATAGTTTATTTCATCATATATGATATGATAATTTTATGATTTTGTGTAACATGTATGTATGAATTCATTTTGAAATTGTTGAGACCCATATCCCCATACAATGCATTAGGTAACGATTTATATCACATAAGATTGTCAATGAATTTATGGGGGTGAACCATGACTACTAATATATCCATTGGACTGAACCCTGACTACCAAGATGGTATAAAGAGTAAGATAATGCTACTAATATGGATATCGGAGTTATCCATTACAACCAAGAAGGTGTTTTGAGCGATCTTAAACTACTATGGTGGTGTTAGAAAAAATTCCATAGCTACTATGGAAATAATATTATATGTTTATATATTTTCTAGAATTCCATGTTTCATTCATATATTATTCTTTCATAGATTTTTTATTTATGATATATTCCTTATGAGCTATCAATATTTGTTTCATGATTCATTTTTATGATATTTTTTATGGGTATGATTTTAAAATTTTTTAATCACATTATTGTACTCGTATGATCATGTTAATACTTACAAGTCTCCCTTGATTACATTACTAATCATGTAACTCACCGCTTATTTTATCTTCCCCAGGTTATTATTATTTTTACTATTTATGAAATGTCTAAGAAGTTTTATAGTAATGGGGAACTCATTGGGTGATATTGTATCTCACATATGTACCAGTGATCATGTTTAAATGTTTCCAATTGAAGTAGACAAATACAGTGTCTAGAAATAAATTTTTGTAAATATTTATGTGTTCTATATCACATTATTAATGTTAATATATATTAATATGGGATAATTATAGTTGGTATCTGATAAAAAATTTAGTTAACCTTTGGAAACTAGGATGAAACCGTAGTTAGAACCTTAAAGACATCTGTAAGTATAATTATAAGGATAATAAATAGCATATGAAAATGTCTTGTAATTTTGATAAAGGATAGAGTGAGAGGATTATAAAGAAAATATATCTATCATTATAATATAGGTGGATGTAGCTTTGGAAAATATATAACTATGAGTAATTTCTCCAACAAGATCATCCGATCCTGACATGGGGTAATCTGGTACATGAAAGCAGGGCCTGTTACACACCTGGTTTGATACTCCTATATGATAAGCTTAGTAAATCCACAAACTATTCCAAAAACATTATGAATGATTTTAATATTATATGACTATTAATATCCTAGGATAAACCTAAAGTGTCATCAATTAAATTTTAGGTGTCATGATTTAGAGATCCAATAAGTTTGTTTTTTTGACATTATTGTTTTATTCTTTGATATGTGTTTTTCACCCTATGCTTCTGGTTTTAGTGAATAGAGGGAATCAGAAGGAAGTGGAAAATATTTAATGTGATGGAAAATATAATTATTGGAATTAAAATTGGATGAATACTAGTGTGGAGGAGGTTGTGAACATGTATAATCAACATTAATGGTGAATTATCAACAACATGCACCTTAACTAACTCTCGGATGAAAAAATAATGATAAAGAAGGAGTATACTGAGAGGTATAATAACATAGACCATGAAGATATGTATATTTGGTTTCCTTTATGTGACAAATGTGGAGTGAATCACCTGAGTTAATGTCTTTCAATAACAAGAAGGTGGATTGACTACGGAAAATAAGTAAACAATAAAATTAACAATAATAGAAAAGCAATGCTATTGACTAACCAAATAGATGAGAATATTAACCTCCTTAAGACCACATAAAAGGTTAAATTCTATATGTGTGTAATGAATGGTCATTATGAAAATTGATTTCCTATTTAGAAATATTCTGAAGAGAATCATCAAGGTTGTATGAGTAATTTTTATACTACTAATGATTATAAGATTGTTGAGAAAATGGGAAAGGAAAGAGGTATTAATTAGCAGAATAAGGTGGCCTTATTATTAATTATGAATGAATTGGAATAATCATAGTTTATATATATTTAGAGTAAATAATTATATATTACAAATGGTGAAATATTAAATGATTATTTAGTATATGTTTTTTCCCAAAAAAATTAAGATATTATGTTGAATGATTATGATAGACTAGAAATTATTTTTATTAAGGGATGGTAACAGTTATTTAATGTCTGAAATTGAGATAATGATTTTTGGATAATGATATGTAAGGTATGAATGAGTAAATTGAATTTTATGGAAGAACTATGAAATATGAATTCCAATGTGTTATATTTCATCAATAATGAAGTCCATAACCTATTTGATTTTAATAATATATGCAGTGCTCACTCGAAAAAGGATAAATGCAGGTTTTCGAAAATGATTAATAGAAATTAAAGGAATATACTATTAGGGTATTAAAATAATAGGAATTTTACAACCAATTTTTACTTTAGGATATATTGGTTTCAATGTTAAAAAAATTACAATAAATTCGTTCTAAATATTTGAATTTAAATATTTTATAAGGGTTATAAGGATAACCATTATTTAATAGTATAAGGTAAACATTAAATGAAGTTACGAATATTAAATTGTTATCTACCCATACGATTATTTATGCATATTGGATATCTTGTTCAAACTACATCTTATTGATGATGACTAATGGGACAACATATCATGAGTGTCATGATCTGTTTGTGAATCTGGAATGAAAAATTCACCATTCAATTTAGAGAGAGAGGTGAAGTGGATCGATGAACTAAAAATGGTGATGTTGTTTTGAAATCATTAAAGTATATATTTTCCTAGAAATAAGTCAACATTAGGAAAAGGATCTTCAAACAATAAATTTTATTGATTACCTTTGTTTCTGATGGATAAGATGGTCCCTTAGTTTATCATAGATTTACGGCTTAGTGATTGTTAACATTATCCCAATATTGTTCTCAAACACTATCCATCGTTAAATGATGGAAATATTTATCTTCCATGTCCATGTTTTCATTTCTCACATATGTTTTCTAATATGGAAACCTAGTTATAAGTTATATTGGATAACCTTTTTTTCTAAAATTCATTTTTTCGAAAGGATGTTTTTGTGGTTATTTTTAAGATGCATATGTCTGTGAATGGAAATATCATGTATTAATCCTTCTATAACCGAGATGAATTTTTATGGAAAATTTCATTTTATGTGGGGTAGAATTTAACACCCTGATATTTTATGAAATATTTTATTCTAATTAATTTAATATTTTTGATATTTTTCATTTCACATAACACTGAAAATTGTAATTTTCTATATATTAAAGCACGGAGTTTGGCTTGAGTTATTTGAAATGATAAGTTAATCATGCACTGCAGGCAAAAAAATAGTTATCTTCCCATATATAGAACATTTTTTTGTGTTTATGTTTTATGCAAGACTGGCTTTCCTCTATGGATTGAATAACTTGCAGGACCGAGTGTTACCAAATAATAATTAATTATTGAAAAAAATACAATGTTATATAACCTAGCTATTAAATTTGATTTATGGAACATTTTTTATTAACTTATGTAAATATTTGGTTTTCAAAAAATATATATTCAATTTATTATTCATAAATTATTGGGAAATAAATATAATAACCAACAGAATTTAAAAGGACTATTTACATAGAAAAATATTATTATGATCACACCGTAGTTTTAATTATAATAAAGCAAAATAATTAAATTATTAAGTAATTATAATTTAATATATATTTTATGTAACACCGCAAGATTTCATAGTATTTTATTTCTTCAATGTAATTCTATAACAATCACTACATGAAACACTGAGTTCAAGTGCACCACGACTTACCAAACTAGCCTTTCAAAAGTGGTTATGAATATTAATTCTCACTTTTTATAATTTTATAAAATTTAATTTTCAAAATTGACTTCATTTTTGGATTCAAAATATCAAAATTATCTTAAGGTAATTTTTGGTATTTTTCCAAAAACATTCAATTTTTGATTAATAGTGAAAATACTACATTTTAATTAAAAATAAATTTTTTAATCGAAATAATTTATAGTGTTAAATTATAAATTTAAATAGTTTTCATGTATCATTAGATTATATTTTTTCATTTAATATAATTTAAGTCATTTGATGTAATCTCACAATTAAGCTGGACATAATCAAGTGTCAATCATTTGATAGTTATTATTTCATAAATACAAGATTTTTGTTTTGACAACGAGATTTAATTTTAAATTTATTTTTTCCACTTTTGGGTTTAAAATTTAGAAAACCTGATTCTATATTTGGAATCAGGAGGTTTCTATTTTTTAAATAGGTGACTATTATTTTCATTCATTATGAATATTTACTTCAATAAATATTTTATTTACTTTGGTTAAAGGGGTAAATCGAGTAAATAAGGTAAAAAATTTAATATTATAATAATATTAAATTACCCTAACACATGTACTAACACTATTGGATGAAATATTTCTGATCATGGTCATCTTTGTGTTTATTTTGGGCCCACATGGAGCCACATGGGAGTGATAATGACGTTTTATATTAAATAATCTATAGTATAGACAAAAATAACGAAAGCAAATATCTTTTAATGAAACACTTTTTATATGAGTTTATATAATTGATAAATTAGAATATAAATAATAATTAGAAAGATAGAAATATTTCATACATCAAGAAATTTTATTTATAATTTTTAGACATAAAATTATATATATTTTTATCTGACACAATAATGATGTTGTATTTTCCATTATAATGAAACAATCAAATAAATGATATTATAAATACTAAAATAAATATAATTTGAATGATTTTATGCCATAAAAAATTTAATAGGTGCCTAGGACATGTTAGGGTTTATAATATGTATTTATTTTGATGTAATGAAGTTGTTAAGACTTTAAAAACATCCATTATTAAATAATGTCAAAATTGACATAAAAGAATTTTTTTAAAAAATAATTTATTATTAATTTTTATTATATTCCTAAAAATATAAGGTTCTTCCAAATGACTTAAATACTAATATATATGACATTTATGAACCACTATGGGTTTTTTTTAATATTATTGTAAGTCTATTTAAAATATAATAAAAATTTACAAAGAGACATGGTAAATGTCAAACTAATTAACATTGAGTAAAATCTAAAACATAAGGTTAATATAGTAACTGAACCCTATATAAAACATATTGGATGAGTGGTTTTAGACCCATACCCAACATAGACTTTACATAATTCATTTTTTATCCATTAGAAACCGAAAATTATTTTTTTATAAAATAATTATTCAATCCTTTCATAAGGTGCTCGTCAACCCTCCTATAAAAGGGCACATCCCCTTCTCTCAAATTCACACCTCAAAAGCAATTTGTCTCGGCCATCCTCTGCCCAAATATCCTTCCAACTATCCTTCCTTCATCCTAGAGGCATTCATTTGGTCATAAATCCAACCTAAAGATTCCTTTTGATTAAATCAAAAGGAAGAACCCAAAGAAGATGTAATGACTTCACCACCCTTTCCAATTTCTTTTCTTCTTTCTCTTACTCTTTATCTGTTATTACCATAAAGAAATAATAACTCCAGTACCTTATATATAATATGATGTTATTATTAATATGGTACAAAAATATTCCTTATTCTATCTATCCTATGAATGATAATGTCACTATGCTTGCGTATATACGGCTTATTGTCTCCACGTTGTGGGGTAATTTGTTATTCAACACTATGTTAGTTGGATGGATATAATGATTAGTAATTTTTATATAAATTATAAAAATAACTTGATAATGTCTCTTTAAAATAAATATACCATCAAATTTTACAACTTTAGAGAAATTATATTGTCCGACGTGCGTACGTATGGATTACCGTCTCCATGACGTGACGAGATTTATTTCCACATACACCATTCATCGATGATTATAAAAATATATATTACTAATAAGTATGTAATATCTGACATAATAATGCTACTGGATATATATATATATGTGTGTGTAATTACATATATCTTATTCACTTGCATTTATTCAATACGATATGAAAATAGAAACAGTGTTTATTCGTACGTATGGCATATCGTCTCCATAAATGGTGTTTTCCAGTTCATATATCTATATATTATAAAATATTATATTATATATATATATGATATATAAATCATTTTATATATTTTTGAAGTATTTAAATCATGATCTAAATGAGACTATCATGAATAGCATGTTAAAATACGTACGATAAAGAAAGTGATTATTACCGGAAATGTTAATTTAACATGGATATTATTATTAAATGTGAATTATAAATTCATAAATGAATCATGTATTATATCATAAATATTAATATGGTTCTAGTATAATTTAATAACATATTACGGTCTTTAAAGAGGAGGTTTAACATACCATCGACTAATGAAAAGTACAAGGTGAGGGTTAATTTCACAATCTCATTATTATCAGAGGTTGTTTTTATGTAAGTATCAACTGGGACATATTTTTTATCCATGTCCATGTTTCATAAAATAGTTTTCAAAGGGATTATTTTTAGGATACATTTTTACTAAAACATCATTTTAAATGTTTTAAATATTTATTCTACTAAATAATTCTTATTAATGTCCATGTTTTTAAAATGGTTTTTAAGGATTTATTTATATGGAAATGAACATTTTTTAAACATTAATTCCTTTCAAAAAATTCAATGTGGTATGAGAAACATTGATTGAAAAATGAATTAAAATTTACTCCTTTCTAAATAGTGTGACTTTTAAATATAATTATAAATAAGGGATATTTCTCACAAAGTGTTTTACAAATAATTTTCAATTATATCAACATCATTTGAGGGATTTTAAAATTTTGAATATGACTTGTTATGATAAAAATAAAACATATTTTATTGGAGGTTTTGTGATACCTTTGACTGTGGATATTTTATTTTTATACCATTCATGCTTTATGGATAAAGTATTGACATTTCTTATGCTAGTTTTAGAATGAATGTTTATATAATTTTTAAACCTTTTCATATAAGTAATGCACTGTACTTAGTAAGTGACGGGTGGAGCCCTCTATAGCTCCTCGATTCATCGGTAGGTCTCATGAGACAAACTAGTTTTTGGGCACAAGGCCTTGAAAAAATATTATTTGTAGTCTTGGTAGAAGGCCTTGACTATGTGGTTATGATGCCAGGAATTATGCATTCTATTATTATAAAAGAGGCTATTGATATTGCATGTGATTTTTTGTCTAGTAATATATCCATATGAATAAGTAAATGTCATTATTTGATTGTATATTTTTCATATTATGATGAAGTTTAATTTTAAAAGGAATTTTAATTAGTATTATACATTTCCTTAAATTTTTATGCTTATTTATAAAAGATTCTGCTATATTGTTATCCTTACTGAGCATTTGATCCCACCCCTTTCTATATTTTATTTTTCTCAGGATTAAAAAAAAGTGTATGGTGATTGAGATGCGGGGTTAAATTAAGGGAATAATAGAATTCATAATGTATTATTAATGATGTGTTGTATTTTATAAAGTGTAATGTAACATTCATGTATGTATTCTATTCTCCAAGACTATTAAACTGATCGGTCCTTTGGGACATGATTCCATGTAATCATGCCAATGTATTAAAATAATTAACCGACACTGGGCTTCTGGGGTCGAGGCGTTAAATTTTATATATCTAAAGAAATATTTTTTTATTCCCCTAATAGATTTTGTGAGAATAAGATAATAATAAACAAAATTTTATACATAAAACCCAATATTTTTCATAAGGAAATTTTAACTCTTTTTAATAGATAACCTATTTTAAAGAGAAATATTGTAACTTTTATAAATATTATATGTCAAAAATCAACGTCATATTTGAAATATAATAATAGAAATTATGTTAGGGTGGATTTCTTGTATTTACTCTGAAATTTTATTTTATAATGAATAGTTAAAAATACTGATTTTTAATTCAAAGCTTCTTTTTCAGATAATTTATTTATGTAGCTAAATTATATTTTTATGTTTTTAAAATATTAATATTATTAATTTTTTATCTACAAATTTAATTTAGATTATTTGAATTAATTTCACCTTGAAATTGAGTACAAAAACATAGCAAACATTTGAACATTTTTTCTTTCAAAAACCTGCATTGTCATTCCATGTGTGGGATTGCATTTAAATTAATTTACAAGACTTATGTTATTGGAATTTGAAAAAATGGATTAAATATTTGGAATCGTCATAATTTATAGTTTCTAATAAATAAAACTTATTTTTTATCCAAAATTTTACTGAAAGTATTTAAAATTAAATATGACGATTAAGGTTAAATTATGAATAATAAGGGAATAACCATAACCATGACTGCAAGATCCGAACATTTTTATAGCTTTAACTCTTTTTATGTTTTTTTCAATATGGGATGATTTTAATTTAACTGACAGATTATAATTATTTAAAACATAGAAAATTTACACCGATATGATTTCACCATATGATGTTGTATTTCACCACATGAAATTAGATTTCAACACAAGTATGCCTTCACCATGTGTAATTAGATTCAACCCTATGAAATATTACACCTTGTGTAATCATATTTCCCCAAATGTAATATTTTCTAAATTTTAAAGGGTTATATGAGATTTTACTTAGGAATTATAATATGTCATCAAAAGATAATTCACGTTGAGTATTTTGGATGCCCAGTATATAAAAAATATATAGCTTGAATCACGTGAACCTATGAACAACATTTTAATTGTCATATATTCTCCAAACACCCCCATATTCAACTGAACATGCCCTTCACACCTTTTCCTTGCACTAAAACACTTCCACACAAATAAATCTTCGAATGAAGACCATATGTGCACCTCCCTCCATATTTCGGGTCTTCTACCATTAATTTATAGAAGTCCTCTTTAATACGGATGTGATCTCTCTTCAGTTATTGGATGTATGAACTTATATTTTTAAGGTATATATTATGGTTATTAAAATTCTTCATGAACCATTGCTAAATTATTATATATTTCTTTTTCAGTGGAAACCCATTTCCTATTTCAAACGTAGAAGTAGGGATTTTTTCCTAGATTCCTCCACTTTCATGGATTAGGATCTAAATCCTATTCTCTGACTAATTCCTGATTGGTCATTCTCAATTTCTAGATATTCATTGGTGAAAATTATTCATCACTGATCTTGAGGTAGGTTGTCTAAAATTCATATCTCAAATTATTAACTAAAATAATGTATATTTATGTGTAGAATTGTTATTAGATGTTTTATTATTGTGTCCAAGATTAAATTGATTAATTTGGTGAATTAATTAATTAAATGATATGTGAAATTTGGATATGAGGATTTTAGATCACGAATAATTAGTTTTTAAAATTATTAATAGATATCGAGATCTTTTATTTTAGGCAATTAATTGTAGAATTAATTATGGGATATTGACCTGATGAATTGAATAATAAATTGGTGAATTAATTGAGAGATTATAAAATTATGTTTTGGTGTAATTAATTATTCAATTAATTATTACACGATAAAGATTATTGAAATTGAATAATTATTTTGAAATATAATTATTGTTATATTGAGGATGGTGAATAAGGTAAATTAATTTTAGAATTAAATTATTGGATATAATTATGATTATTAAAGTGATTATCGTGGTACAATTGATTGAAGAATTAATTTGGCAGATTGATTTAACTGAGATAATACATATAATTGATGAATTAATTGGGGTTACTAAATTAATTTAAGGGGAAAATAAATTGGTAAATTAATTGGGGTTATTGAATTGATTATGTTGGGAATAATTAGTTATAAAATTAATTGGTCAAATTAGTGGTGTTATTTAATTATTGAATGAAATAACCAGATTGAGAAAAATTGAATATTTTTGGAAGTTTATTAATGTAAATAACATAGATAAATAATTGTAAATTTATTAAAGGGTTCGAGTTAGATTAATTATGAAATTAATTAATGGAGAATATCTAAATTAATTAATTTTTTAATTAAATAATGAACCAAATGTTATGATATCTTTGATGGATTATTTAGTTGGTTAATTAATTAATGGGGGTTTTTATTATGGTGAAATTGAGTAAGTAATCATAATTAATTTTTAAATTATCTAATATCGATTATTAGGATACTAAATTAACATGATTCAATAATTAGTTTTTTAATTATTTATAAGACATTAAGATTTGTATGTCAGAAAATTAATTGGTGAATTTATTATGGGATATTGATATATATGATTCAAGATAATTAATTGTAGAATTAATTATGAGAGATTAAGATTTTGAATGATATAATTAATTATATAATTAATTATATGAATTCTAGTTGTAGATATCTATTAATTAATCGGTGAATTGTGTAATGGGATTTATTTTATTATTTAATTGGGCAATTAAAAAAGGATATTTCTGTGAAAAGCTATTTATTGAATTAGTAATGGAATTTGAGGTTTATTAATGGTTGAGTTAATTATCAAATTATTGAATTATAAATTTTTCATAATTAATTGGTGAAATAATTATTAGATGCTGAGTTATGAAATGATTAATTAATTGTTGAATTAATTAATATACTTTATATGGTTAATTAATTATTAAATTAATTAATATAGTTGAGGTGGCCATTTAATCGAAAGGATTATTATGATGAATCAATCGTGGAAATAATTTAATGGAATTATCTTGATTAAATAGTCATTGGGTAAATTAAAAAAGATGGGTTGTGACTAATTAATTGTAAAATCAATTAATGAAAATTGAGATAGTCAATTAATTGTTGAAATAATTATTTTTTGAATTAATTAATGTTATTGATGAGATTAGTTAATTGTACAATTGACTAATTAAAGTGATGTGACAAGTTAATTACTTGATTAGTAAATGGAATTTTTATGATTATTTAATTTTTCAACTAATTAATATGATTTTAGTGATTAAATAATTTTGGAATTAATTAATGAGTTTGAAATGATTAATTAATTGTTCAAATAATTAATCGAATAATGTGATTATGAAATTTTTATGTTTTGATTAATTAATTATTAAATTAATTATTGTGATATTGTTTTGTGAAATGTGATAAGGGTTTAATATTGATTAACATTTGTTGTTTTGAAATATGATAAACGGTGATATTAGGGATATATTACCAGTGATTGAGAAATTGGGTGATAGGCAGACCATTCTACACACACAATATACATGAATGATTGATAAATGGAGTGTGAGACATGAAAAAATGCTTCAAATTCCCATGGGGTTCTAAACATGATGTTCAACACCCAAGATATATATATTATTGATAAAGAGGGTGTGTGAGAGGGACTGATGCACCAAATACTCATAGGTTGGTAGACCAGGCGTTCTGCACCCAATGTGCCTAAAAATTGTATAAGATAGTAATATATGCTCCACATAACCCTTATATGTGAGACATGGACTGATTCTCCAAATATCCACATGGTTTGTGATATGGAATGATGCTGAAAATATGCATAGGGCACTAAAATTGGCATTTTAGGCCCAAATTGATGGCATTGCACTCTGGTTCCAATTGGCCGAAAATTAATGAAATTTAAATGAATGGATAATGAAATACAATTTAATTATGATTAATTTTTAATTTAATTATAACATAGAAATTAATAAATATAATATCTATTGGGGATAGTTTATAATTCCCCATTGTCCAAAACAGTTATTGAGGTTCGGGTGTCAACGAGAACAAGTGGGTTTATGTGGATAAATAAAGGACAATTCAATAAATGAAAACTATTTACTTTGTTAATTGTATATTATTCATTATATAACTACATACACTATTATTGACTAGATTCAATTCAAATTCCATTGGAGGTGTCCTATTATTGAGTTTCAATCACACCCAACTCGGGCTATGTGATTTGTACCTAGATAGAATTTTTGTTTTTTTAGAGGTGAAGGGAAAAGGACCAAGATTAGATGGATGATTGGGGATGGATCTTTGATAAGGGAACAAGAAATGGTTCGGGGCCTGCTTGGGATTTATCAGTGTCCTCATTTTTAGTTTTATTTTAGACACATTGGAACTTACATTGGCATATCATGTTTCCCCTTTCAGTTAAATATTGTATCTTCTTTTTAAGTTATCTTGTAACATTAGTATTTTTCATTTTTATATCTTCATCCAAATGTTTTTTTATATATGATAGTCTTTTAATATAATAAAAGAGGGTATATTCTCCCATTATATACATACCAGACCCTCTCTTCTACTCAATATCCTATGGGGTATGGGGTGGCGTTCTTGGGGACATGTGGTGAAACGGCTTAGGAAACTAGTGAGTGGTAACCGGGCAGGGACAAAATAATGTTGTATCATAAGAGATTTAATTTCTTATTCTTTTGGATTACTATTTGGGAAATGCAGATAAGATGCTAGGAAAATTCATGGATTGGTTGTGAGTATGTGAATGAGTGTATCTAACCCATGTATGAGGGAGAACACAATCACCGAGGGTGGCATTATTGTTATTTATTTTTTCTATTATTATTTAATGTTCTTTACCTTGGGTGATACACTTGTGGTTTGTTGTGATTGTTGATTCTAAATTTTTTAATGATTTACTTGAGTCTCTAAATGGCATGAAACTTGAGTTTTCATTCATCATTCATGGAACTATTGGTTATTATGACATGCATCATTTTAGAAAGGCACGATAAAATGTGTTATGGGTATATTGATGAACATGAATTGTTTTCTCTTTCTTATGAAATTGAATTAATGTAGCCCCAAACAAGATATTGAGAGAAATTGTAAAATGATCTCACATGAAAATAAATGGGTGTTCAAATGATAAAAAATATTGAAAAATAATAATGTATTTACCCTGGTTAACCAGGGACTAGAGGTAAGATGATTAAGGTTAGTGATACTGACTAGTTTTTGACATTCTGGGATAATAATGTGGGAAAGGCGTGATATGTGTTTGTGTAAATATATATTAGTAATAAAAAATCTGTGAATTGAGAGTCCTTTGTTTTGATTTTCCCCATTTTGAGGGCAGATATAGTAGTGAGAATTCTCTATTTTGATAACATGGTTATAAGTTGTGCAGGAAGCCATATAGTTTTGGATCAGTGTAGATAGATTTTGGTTTTAAGGTAATCCCTTGACATTCGATAGGCTAACATGTATCCGTAGTTGGAGTTATCTTCGGCAATGAATTATAAGTTCTTTTATTCATTGAAAAATTCATAGGGTACCTTTATGGGTTGACGATCATGTTCTTTTCCCTGAAATCATATCAGGTACACTATAAAATATATGGCTTTAATCCTAGATATCTAAATGTGTTTTTGTTTGATTTGGGGACTCTTTGAAAATTTGATTACGATTTGGTATATTTGTGGAGTTGAAAGGTGTGAGCTATTCCATCGACAGTTTACAGATGAGGTTCCTATGATTGTCTGTAGGTTAATAAAAATTGTAGATATTGAGTCACTTTAAAAAGTTGTGTTAACAATGCTCCAAAAGTGTGGTGCAATGTATCTATAGTTGGTTTGTGGAGAAAGCATTTTGGTTTGAAGTGGTGGAATTATAATTCTAATGAAACATTTATAAGGTTCATGTTAAAATTCCACGTAGAAAGGCAAGGTGGGCCTTGAATTGCTGGATGTAGAACTTTTCTATATGGGTTTGAAGTAAAATATAACTTCTAGTATTTGATGGTTTTTAATGGTTTTAGGGAACATTGAGTTTCAAAACACATTAGTTATATTGTGAATATTGAGCTTCAGACTCTTGCATCATTTGAGGGGCATACAACACATGTGTTGGGTTACTATTGAAAGGTGTTGTGGGAAAACATTATTCTGATAGCTCATATGTTGTTGACACATAGGATTGAATACGAAGAATCATGGGGGAGAGAAGTGGATTTCTGGGCTTAGTGGTCTAACATTTTTTGCTCACAATAATATAAATTCATGATAGCACTTCTCGAGGACTAGCTTTTACAAGGTGGTTATATTGTAATATCCCATATAATTTCAGGTGAGACTATTTTAAATTTTTTGGTCAATATTGGTAGTTTAGAATTTATTTCATGAATTAATTTTTTTAAAAAAATAAAAATTTAGAGACACAAGATTTTACCATGTGTAATTGGATTTCACCACGTGTAAAATTTCACCAAATAAACTTATATTTCTCCACGTCTAATATTACACAACATGTCATTAGATTTCACCTCATGTAATCTAAATTATTTCTTTTTAAAGGGTTTGAGGGGATTTTACATGGGAATTATTACATGACATGACAAGGGAATTCACGTTGTGTATATTGGATGCCTAGTAAATAAAAAATGCATTTACAGCATCACATGAACATCAGAACTCCATTTTAATTGTTATAGACACTCCATGGACCCCCAATCTTTAACTAAAGACATCCCTAAATAGATTTATCTTAGACCAAAACAACTTAATGCATAAAAATATTTGACTGAGGACCCTCTGCGCACATCCCTATTTATTTTAGGTCTTCTATCATTAATTTATAGGAGTCTTCTTCGATACAGAAGTGATCTCGCATCAGATATTGGATTTCTGGACCATGTGTATTATGTTATTCCTACTTATTATTAATATTATTCTAAATCCATTGTTAACAGTTTATCTGGTTATTATCTAGAGGAATCAAATAGTCAATTGTTATAGTAGATTCATGTCTTTTATCAATTCATCCTCTTATTTCGAAGATTTGGATCTAATCATGGTATCTAACACATTCTTAATGTACACAATCAATTTGGGGATATTCATTAGTGATCATTCTTCACAATTGATCATGAGGTAGGTGGTCTAAGATTCAAATTCCATAGTCATTATTAAAAAAAATGTATATATGTTTAGAATTTATATTCTATTTTTGTCAATTTCATTATTGATTAAATTAATTAGATTGACGAATTAATTAATTAAAAGATATATGAAATTTGGATAATAACATTTTAGATAATGAATAATTAATAGTTAAATGAATTAAGAGATATGGATATTATTTATTTTAGATAATTATGAATAGAATAGATTATGGGATATATATTTTATGAATCTAATAATTAATTGGTGAATTAATTAAGATATTATTCCATTATTATATGGTGTAATGAAATATTACATTAATTTAGAAGTGTTGCTGATTTTTTAAATTGAATAATTTTTTTTAAAAAATAATTATTGCGATATAGGCGATATGGAATAGAAATAATAAATTTTTGAATTGATTAATGAAGACAGTTATGATTATTAAATTTATTTACATGGATAAATTAATAGAGAAATTAACTAGGTGATTGATTTAATGGAGATAGTACAACTAATTGATGAATTAATTGGGGTTACTAAATTAATTATCATGGAACAATTAACTAATAAAATTTATTGGGGTTATTTAATTTTTTTTATGGGAATAATTAATAAATAAATTAAATGATTGGTGTAGTATTGTTATTTTATTGTTTAATTAAATAACTACATTGTGTAAGATTAATTAAATGTTTTAATCAATTAATGGAATTTTCATGGAAATGTAATTCGTCAATTAGTGAAAGGGATTGAGTTAGATTAATGATTTAAATAATTTATGAAGATGATTTTGATTAAGTAATTTCTTAATTAATTAATTCATTCCATGATATTATTTCTCAGATAGATCAATTAGTTGTCAAATTAATTAATGGGTAATATTAGTATATTGCAATAGAATAAATAAGATTAATTTTTTTGGTAAATTAAATAATATTTATTGTTGGGATATTTAATTTATATGATTTAATAATAAGTTATTAAATTAATTATAAAACATTTAGATTAGTATATTGGATAAAAAATTGTTGAATTAATTATTTGATATTGTGATAGAGGATTTGATATAATTCATTATAAAAGTTATTATGACTTATTGAGATTGTAAATAAGATAATTAATTTGAGAATTATTTTTGGGATTTTAATTTGTGGATATTAATTAATTAATTTAAAAATTAATTAATGGGATTGCATTGATTAATTAAATGGGGAATTAATTAAGGGTATTTCTGTGAAAAACCAATTGTTGAATTTGTAATAGAATTTGAGGGTAAATAATGGTTGAGTTAATTATCTAATTATTTAATTTTAAATTTTAAAGTATTAATGGTGAATTAATTATTATATTTCTAGTTGTGAAATGGTTAATTAATTTATGAGTTAATTAATCGAATTTCTATAGTTAAATAATTTTTGAATTAATTAACAGAGTTGAAGGGACCAATTAATAGGAAAATTAATTGAAGGGATTATTATGGTAAATTAATTATGGGAATTAATTATGGAGTTGATATGATTAATTTATTATTGTTTTAATAAATTAAAATGGGTTGTGATTAATTAATTGGTAAATTAATTAATGGAGATGTATGTAGTCAGTTAATTACTGAAAAATTATTTTTATAATTAATTAAAGTTAATGATCTGATTAGTTAATTATTGTGTTAATTAATGAAAGTGATGTGAATAATTAATCTTTTGATTTAATAATTTCATTTTTGTGATTAATTAAATGTTTAATTAATTAATAATATTGCTTTGATTAATTACTTGTTGAATTAATTAAATAGTTTTAGAAAATTAATTAATTATTGAATTAATTAATGGGATAAAGTGATTATGAAATTGTTATATTTTGATTAATTAATAGTTAAATTATTTAACATGAAATTGTGATGTGAAATGTTATAAGGGGGATAATGTTCAGTGACCTTGATTGTTTTGAAATATGGGAAATTATGATATTTTTGATATATTATGAGCAATTAAGAAAAGAGGTGATTGACATGATGTTCAACACCCATGATATGTATGATTGATAAATGTGGTGTAAGACAATGATTGATTCTCCAAAAAATCACGGGGTTTTAAAAAAGAAGTTATGTACCCATGAATATATGTGTGATTGACAAATATTTTTTTAGATAGAGATTGATTCGCCAAATTCACACAATGTGCTAGATATGGTGTTCTACACCCTAGATGCTTGCAAAATGAATTGGATTTGGACTCATGCTTCAAATACCAATGATTTTTGGGACATGTACTGATGCTCCAAATACCCATGATGTGTGTTGTAGTGATTGATGCTCTAAATACTCATAGGGCACCAAACATAGTGTTTTAGGCCCAAAATGATGGCATTGTACTACGGTTTCTATCAGCCATAAAATTATTGAAATTGAAATTAATGGACAATGAATCACCATTGTATTATAATTGATTGATAATATAATGGTAACATGTAAATTACGAAATATGGTTTACCTTGGGGATTGTTCAGAATCTGACAAGAGTCTGAGAAAGTATCGAGGTGCTCTTATGGTTATGTGGCGAACCAACTTAGGGCACCGATTTGTGGTACTCGTACCATGACATTAAATTACGGCCCAAAAAGACATATAAACGTCAAATAAATAAATTGAATATCTAAATATTAACACTATATTCCTTTGCCTTTACATTTTACCATTATATGATCCACTAGAAACAAAAAAAAAATCATGGATGGGGTTTTCCTTTTCAAAAATATTACAACAGTACTACACCACATCCATTATAAAAGGCGTTTTATCTTCCCACATCTTCACAAAACCCAAGACTCTCATGATTATCCAAACTCCACCAGAATTGCTCTCTAACATCCCTCAATTCCTCCTTAATTCATCCCCTCTGAATTAATCCTTCCAAGGAATCACTTTTGTGAAAACTGAAAGGAGTTACCCGATAAAAAGGTAACACCCTCCCTCAAACTCATTTAATTTATTTTCATTCTCCACTCACCCAAATATACTTATTCAATTATAGAATAAAAAAATTATTATAAATATAATAGTATGTTGTAATTATAATTATTTTACCAACAATTTCACACAATTCCTTCTAATGAGTACAGATATGTTGTTTACATGTATGACAAACTACCCCATCATTCATTGATGGTTGTTCATTTTACATATTCCACCTACATTGGTGTAAATTATAATAGAAACTCGATTTATATATTTTATATGTTATATTTATTATTTTTTAGGCTTATTTAATTATTTTGCAAAAAATATCATTATTCATTCAATTTGGTGATAATATGATAATTTCTTTTGAGGAAGTGTGGACTACTACCACTCAAAACGATATGATTCATTCATAAACTATATGGAATTTATTAAGGATTGGTTCTGTGAATATATATGATATATATTATATAATAAGTATAAATTAAGAATGATATGTATATATATATATATATATATCATTTTTATTTACTTTTTTTCGATGTGTTAATTAAATAGAAATAACATTAATGTGTGCGTAAAACCTACCATCTCCATGAATGGTGCATTCTATTTCATACATCTATATTCATTGGATTATTATAATAAAAATACATTGAATATAAATTATATGTTAATCATGGTTTATATTCTAGAAATCCTGATTTATATATAAGGAAAAAATATATAACAAAGAAATACACATGAAAAAACTAAGCAGTTATTACCTGACGTGAAACCATAACATAGATTTACATTACATGAGGATAATTTAAATATGTAATCAAGCCTTATTTGGTATTATAAGTAACAGTATTGTTATTTGATTTATTTATAATAAATTTAAATTCATTATAAATGAGGTTTTAATGAGTATGACGATAATCATGACACATGGTAAGGGAATTTCATCTCACTCCTTATTTCCATGAGATACATGCCTTATTCACCAATAAATTCTTTTTTGGTGTATATAGAGCCCATTAATGTATTATATGCCTCTTATAATTAAATATATGGGTAGTTACATTAAAATTTTATAATCCTTATATAATGGGGTATAAATTTATAATGTGACCTATTAGCAATATAATTTTTGGCTCAATTTTCATTCATTGAGACACATACCATGTTATGAACCTATATTTTAATATGAGGTGTTTATACTTCCCTTGATATGTTATATCAATAATTTACTTAAATTAATGATATTTTAGGCTTTATTTATTTCCATTTTCTAACATGGGGAGTATTATTCAAAGTAACCAAGTTATAAGAGTTTATTGGAATAAACTCATCACTTTTCGGGATTGTTAATTATTATTATTTATTTGAGGAAATATAATTATCAATATACAATGAAAATTAATTTATATTTTTATTAACTTTTTATTCATTATTTTGTTAAGTATTGTTATTATTCTCTCACTTATTGGTACATAAGATAGTTAAAAATGTTTTCTTAATAAATTTCAACTTTATCTCTCTATTAGGTTAGAAATGAATGTCCATTCAAAACCATGTATTCAAAATGGTTTTAAAAAATATTGAGTTACTATCATGTTATATTTGTAATACATTTTTACCCATTTTTTACATTTTTAAACAAAATGGGTTTTAATAAATAATATTCCTATTGTTTTCGGTGGATAAACATTTCTAATTTTTTTTACAGTGTAAAAAGAATGTTTAGCGTGTTTGAGTTTATCCCACGTCATGACTAACCATCCATTATTTCTTCCTTTACATGATTCAAAAGATACTTTATTTTAAAAAAAATTCCTAATATTTTGGAAATTAATTATTTCATAAAATTTTCCATTAAAAAGTTTATCAAAAAATTTCATGCTATTTTATAAGTAATCATGAAGAATGGTTTTAAAAAAAATTAAATATTATTCTATAATATTTCAATTAGAATTATTCTAAAAGATTTTTCAATATTTCATTATTTGTATTATTCCCATGAAATTGTTTGCAAAAGGCTTAATGTCATTAAAAATCCTTTTTCAATAAAGAAAGGATATTTCCCTAAGAAATGTTTTTCAAGGATATTTCTTTATTATTTTCCATCTACAATGACATCTGTAAAATTCTTTTAGACATTATTGGAAATGATCTAAAGGTTCTATTAATATTATTTCCCTAAATCTTTGATTATTTTCATAATGGTTTCTATGAAACTTATTTCCCTTTCTTAGGTTATATATTTACTAAACACATTAATCATTCACTGTTTATTATTTTGATGAAATGATTATAAAACATGTATATATTTCTATAGGTTATGATATGATTATATGTTTATGATAAAAATTTCATTTCATGGGTTATAACATGGGTTTTTATGATTTTTAAGTCATTTATGTATGATTTCATTATGACATGGGTGTAGCAAATAATTCTCCTCCAATCATTAGGAGACTATTTATATCTCATGAGATATATTAAGATGGTCTTGGGAGTAAACCTTAAATACTAAGATGTAAATGGGTGTGAAACATGACTACAAAAATTGAATGAGGAGTAAAATCATTCAACAAATTTTTACATGGTATTAAACTGTGGTTATGAATATGTTATGGGGAGTGAACCCATAATAAAAATTTAGTATTGGCAGCGATGACTTGGCTACTATGAAATTCATATTATATTCTTATGTGGTTAACAAAATTACAAGTTCTGTTAATATGTTATGCTTTAATGGATTATGAAATTTATTTCCTAATGATTAATTCCTTATGAAATATCTATTTTTATTCAATGGTTCATGCTTATGATCTTTGATATACAAGGCATGATATTCAAATGTTTTGATAATGTTTTTAAAATTATATGCTCAGTTTTATGCTTAAATATCTCCTATGATTACCCTTACTAGGCATAAAAGGTCACCCCCTTTATGTTTACATCCCTAGGTTATAAAGATATGTATCATGTGTGATGTTTTTAAGAAGTTTGATAGTCAAGAAGAACCATGTGAGAGATAATATAGCTCACTTATTTACCATTCTTCATGTTTCCATTTATCCAAAGGCAGCAGACTAATACAATATTTGGGAGTCTATTTTTGTAATGTATTAAGAATTTCAAAAAAGTGATATAGTGTAAATTTATTTCAATCCTATTTCATTATAAAAATCATCTTAAAAATAAAATATAACCACCACAAATTATTTTTGAATGAGGGGATCTTTAGAGATTGAGATAATAAAAGAGAGATGAGGGTATTTAGGATAATAAACTAAGTTAATTTGGATTTTTAATATTATTAAAACATTTTTATATGGTTATACCACTTTTTGGTGAAACCATGTATTAACATTAAACATTATATTGTCTCTAAACCACATCGTCATAATATTATATTTCATTTTTTGACAAACTATTCAAGAACCATGATTTTATCCTCTATCTCCCCATGTATAATTTCTATTTAAATCCACACATATTTTGAAAAAAAATCCAAAAACCAATAACGTTCATAGTAATTAAATGAATATGTGTCATGTTTTCATATATATGTTTAACTATTTTTAAAACCATTATCACATCAAGATCTTTTAAACAGCCTTATAAAACACTATATAACATTCAATAACATCAAAAACTAATACAAAGTATAACGTATGATAAAAATAAATAATAATATGTTATAGTGCATTATGTAAGGGGTTTAATAATGATTTTGACCCCAAAAAGAAAATATGACATGATCTATAGAAATAAATGAATCAAATAAATGTTTTTCATCAACCAAAGATAAACCAATACAGATTTTAAAAATTTAATTCAATTCTAATTTCATTAGAACATCAGAATATGTAGTTTATAAAAAACTAATAGAAGAAGGAAAAGTTATATCATTTAATAAAGAAACCTACATTGAAGGAAATTCCATTAACTCGGTGATTCCACCCCAGGAATGTCTTGAGAATTGATACATGTTTTCTTCTTATGTGTGTCCAACCTATGAGTTACGAAATATATCATCAATTATATAAGTTCATATATGATCTATTAATAACACTATTTTACATATACACATTTTCATAGGAAGAGGAAAATATACTTATAAAAAATGGTATTTTTATTAATTATCAAAATTTTCGAAATCATAATGTAAAATATAAAACAATTGTATGAAAAATAAACTAGAAAATAATGATAATTTGATATCCAAAACAATGGATTCCAGAAATAATCATTTGGAATAATAATTCATTGATAAATCAGTAATATTAAAAATAAATATATAGCCTTAATTTTTATTGAGAAAAAAAACTGATGTATTATTTAATAATTTTAGAAATTGAAACACCTAATTAAACAATGATATTCAAAACATGTATGGAAAACTAAAAAATGGAAAACAATAAAAATATAATGATATGTACAAAATGATGACATAAATAATAAATTAACTCGAAAAAAATATTTAGAATAAATCAAAATAGGGTTGCATCAAATTCCACCATAAATTGTAAAATTCCATTCCCAAAAAATAAATTTGTAACGTCAAATGGAAGAAAATATATCACAAAATAAAAAATACTTTTTTATAATAAAATGGATTTAGATTAAATTTGTACCCTTTGAAAATATCATGTAATCAATGTAATTTATCTCTATTAATTTTGTGATTTTAGTTCAAAATTAGTTTCATATGTTATAGAAATGATTTATTCATTCTGGTAGTAATAATAATAAACATTTCAATTTTTATTCAACATAATCTTATAAACCAATCATTTTCCATGTTTCTAATGGAACACATAATATCAAAATTATAAATAATATAGACAAACCATTATTTATGTATATGTGAAAAATTAGTTGAATAAAAGACATATCAATTAGTAAAAAAATTTCATCCATTGTTAGCATTATATTTCATTTACCATTTTTATAAACAATGTATGAGATTAATTAAAATAAATTGGACAAATATCAAGGTAAATTATTCCGTTTACTATAAAAAACATATCGAAATATCATTTTATCATATGTATAATAATATATGATCTGTAATAAATTTTTTCTATCAATATAAAATTATTATACGTAATGTGGAATAAAATATGTTCAATTTAAAAACAAATAAATTAATTAATTTGAAAAAAACTTCTTAATGATAATAATATTCATAAAATATTTTTTATTTTTATGTGTAAAACATTAAATCATAGTTCAAAAAATTATATCTTCATTATTCTATACATAAAACAAATTTTTTTAATGAAAATACTTTGAGGAAAAATAAATTAAATTTATTATTCAACCATTTATCATTTTTTTATGTTTAATAATATTTTTTTAAGTCAAAATAAAAAAATAAAAAAATATAACGTTATCCTCCATTCAAAAGTAGTTCCCAACATTGATTTTTAAAATTTTCAAGGTTTAACATTCGAATTGAAAATAAATATTATCAATTAAGAAAATAGGGTAGAATATTTTTCATTGAATGAGAGAATGAGAAAATTTTGTCTCAAAAGTTATTTTAAAGGTCACAACATGCTCTTGAATTACACTAAATTTGACTATTTAAATACTTAATTTCATTAATCTAGTAACTTTTAAATGAATGTGATTTCGCTGACTGAATTTTATGTAGTAAGGAATGTTCTCATAAAATAATAAAATATATAAAAATTATAGAATATTCCTTTAAGAATTATGGAGAACATATTTTTTTATTTTAGGCTTGAAACTTTATTTTTTTCAATTGAAACAAAACATCCCGCTAGCCCTGGAATACCAAGCATAGAAAACTAAATATTTAATTCATTGAAGGAATTGACTAAAAATTCATAGAGATTAGGATAATTTTAATGTGATTCAATGTTTCAATTTTTAAATTGTTCATTATTGTTCATGAGTATCATATGATAAAGTACTTATGATTTCCAATATAAGACTTAAAATGATAATGCAGACGATAACATATGGTGGTTTTTTGATTGTTCATTAAAAATTATAAATACAAGAAAAAATATTAAAACAATTATCCTAAAATGATTATATAGTCGAATATAATTAAAATTTGTTATCGACCAAAATAATGAAATAAAAAAAATATTTAACATATCAATCCACCATGGACCAGACATGAAAAATTAATCTTGTTTTTTATGTTAATCGACTGTGAGAAGAAAATTACTACATGGTGGAAAATTCCAGAAATGTACTTTATCAACCTCAGAAATATACTAAAAATGAGTTTAGTCATTCTAATATAATAGAATAATATGTATATACCGTAATAAATAAACAATCCATTACTACCCTTAGATAGTTATAGACCGCATGATGACACTGATAATAATGATTTATTAGTTGTTCTGTAAACCAAATGGGGAAAATATTCCATATTTTAGATTTACGTAAAGAATATGATTATAATGACCATAAAAGGCAATTGATAGTTAGTGAAAATTGAACTAATTCATGAAGGTACCACTATATTACACGTTACCATAAAAACAAAGGACTATGAGTATCATTATTAATCAAGTAAAAAAAATAAATGAAATCATTATTTATTTTTAATTAATAAAAAAAATTCAATTAATATAAAATATTATCTTCAAATAACATTTAAATAACACCCTTATGATGGATAAAATTCCATAACATATAGATATGAGCATCATATGGAATGGAATAATCAAATATTTGAAATGTAATACATTTTCCCAATGTTATATCAATTACTCACAATTACGGAATCATTGAAAGTATTAATAAAGTCATTTTTAGATCAAATAATTTCCATAATTATATCTTCAAATTTATTTACACATACCCAAGTTAAGTAGTTTCCTATAACTGATAATTAAGAAATAAAAAATAAAATAAGTCATAGCCTTAAAAGATTTATGAAGATTATCATTAGTAAAATGAAGTGTTCTTTAGAAAATAAATATATAAGGACATGATTCTATAAGAATTTTAAAATAATTTATGTTGGATTATAGGTCTAAAATAATCAATAAATTCATTCTTTGAGCTATAAAAAAATTTATCTTCAGTATTCACATGGTCCCTAATTTAGAAGTCAACATCTATACATTACTATGGGTGACAATTACATCCAATTTCATGGACACAATAGGTTATAAAAATAGTGCATTAAATTTAATATTCTTAAAATTTCTATTATTTTCTATAATAAAATAATTTATCACACAAAAACTAAAGAATATATTTATCTTCATTGTTCTTAATGTAATAGAGTCATGATTATCATCTGTCCTTTCTTCTCATTTTTTGTCTTCCGAAATTTGAAGAGTGAACATTCCCATGAATTAGTAAAAAAAATTATTAGACCAAAAAATTCATAAAATAATGTTATGATATCTCCCAAAGAAAAACTAAATATCACAAATTTTTTATTTCAGTAGATACATTTTCAAATTATTATTTTCTGTTTAATTAGTGGGAATGAATCCTTTAATAAAAAATAAATCATAATTTAAAAACCATGTAGATGGAATAAATCTCACCACCTATAGTTTATCATCTAGAAATAATGATTTAATATATGAAGTATACTTTTTTTGGGTTCTAAATATTTTGTTCAATTGATTATCTAAAATAGTATTATCAGTATTTTTATTTATAATTTACATATCAATTTTATAAAATAAATTCATCCATTTAATTAGTTTTAGTATATAAATTATCTATGATATAGTACCATTCAGTTATGAATGACCTGTATAAAATCACATTTAAATCAATCATGTACTACATAATATTTTTCCAATTACAAAATAAACATGTAATTTGTATTTCACATTGTTTTACTCACCCATTAATACTTTATTAACCTACCAATATTATAATTTTCTAATTATTTTTCATTTTTTTATTTCCCTTAAAATATTATATTTACCATATCACCAGCACTGCATGGTTTTTCAAATCAACATGTCAAATAATTATCTATGATAGTTTTTACAAATTATGTTTCCCATAATGAAAATTGAATAAATATATATATTTATGATGAAAAATAACAGGTTTTTTATTATAATATTTTGAAATAAATAATTTTTGATTATTTAAAAATAATTTATATACCTCTACCTAAAACAAGAATTCCCTAAATTTGATCTCATTATATTCTCATATTCTATAGATGTGGTCATGGGGTTACCTAAATTTTAGAATTATAAACCTTAATTCCCATAAAACATAAATTATGAAAGGTACATATCCCATTAATTGGAATAAAATTATAATATTCCAATCTATATTTAAGTTTGGCCTCTATTAATATTTTTCTTAAAATTTAAATATGTGTAACAATCTCTCAAAAGGGTTTATATGTACAGAAAAATCATCCATGAAAACATTAATTTTACTCTTACTAAATTTAGAATGTTTATATTTAATGCACTATTAAAAAGATATTGAGGCACCTCAAAAGAAAAATGACATTTTCTGATTGGCTAATTTTCCCAGTTTGAATAGTGAATATTCAATTTTTGTAGTTGTAAGGTGCTACTGGATTCTGAATATAAAATGAATATACATCAATTAAATAAATAATTTATATAAAACGTATCAATAGTCATATCTAATAATGTAATTTGGAAATTATCCTTTATATTTGCTATGATATATCTTTTGTTTCCTATATAAATGTTCGATTTTTTTCTATAATTGTAGGACAGTTATTCAATATTATCATTGGTGATGTATATAACACCTTACTATATAGAGTCATTTTATAACAAGACGACCAAATAATTTTATGATATATTAATTATTAATCATGAATATAAATATTAAATTACATTCACTTTAATGACCCTTATAATTTAAGGATTGAACCACCTTTCCCCCATTATCATTGGATTATAAACATGATTCATTGGAATTTCATGTTTGAAATAAGAAATGAAGATCCCATTTATTTAATAAGTTTTCTATATTATATCATATTTTAACAATTTCAACAATTTAAATTAAATTTATTTATAACTCTCTTGGATGTCATTATGAATTATTATATGAATCATAGAACTTTTAGAAAAAAAATAATACGTAAAATGTGATGGAAGTGGATTCATCTCTAAATATGGTGCTTCACTAGTAAAAAAGAGACTCTTAGGCTCATTTTTCATGTAGTAATCAATGATTCATTTATAGAATGATTGGGAGATATATAAACACTAAAATTTCATTATCTCAAATATAAGATATAAATTAAAGATGTTTTCCTATACAATATCATATGAAATATCTATAAATTCACTCCTATACTCATAAAAATATTCCATCACAACATGTATGTCATTAAAAAAATAATTATTTCACTAAATTTTCTTTCATTAAATATATACATAATCATATAATTATTCTTGAACAAAAAAAATTTCCCTTATATTCCCCCAATTTGACTCTTGATAACTTACCTTCATATATACGTTCTATGGGAATTCAATAAAAAACTATTTCCCTCCTTTTTCTATATAATATTGAAAATAAATTTCCTCTAATAAGAATTAGTCACACATAATACTATTAAATGAATATTTTTACCAAATATGATTGGGATTGACTTGTAACACTAAATTTTAATAATGTGAAAATTAATATTTAAGAATATAATTTTATCTCAAAAAATATTATGTACGCTACAAATTTGGTGTGACATAGAGTGTTCATTCTACTACAGGACAATAGTGATAGGTAAAACATATCTAAATATAAATATCATTAATAGTTAAATATGGATTAAATTTATATATACACCATGTTTATATTAAAAATAAATTTAATATTATTCACCAATGTGGAACAAATAAAAATTGATAGTAATCAATGATTTTTAGTTTGATCCTTTTTTTAGTACAACACTGAACTCATCAATGAGTCATTATTTATAGAAATTTCTATGTGATTTAATTTTTCAATTTTATTTAGATATTATATATGATGTTATCTATATTAAATCATGATTGATTGTAATTTTAAATTAGATCTACTGGAAAGGCCCATGGAAAATGGGAACATCATGTATTTTTAATTTTTCATTTAGACTTATAGGGAATTGAAATAGTTGTGTATAATTTATTAAGATACACATTATAAAATAATATTTTATTTATGTATTTTAATAATACATATTATTTATCATTTTAGAATATTTTTTTTATTATGTATCACGTAGAATTGATATATCAAATTCATTTTTAATTTTCCCCCACAAATATAAATTTTTGAAATTCATTATTGGGAATGTTATACTTTTTATACTCTTCTATTAAGCTATATAGGGGCCTATAATTAATCATACTATGTTTTTGAGGCACAATATGTTCTTTCTGGCATTAATTTATAATGTAGGGATGGTTATTTTATAAATTGTAGCTAATTATTTTATCTTCCATTTAATTATCTTTCGATGGGATGTAATTTATTATATTCATTTTCATGATATTTGTGGATGAATATTTTTGAGATTCCATTCATTTATTTTGAATTTTATATTTTGAATCCATCATATTTATAATTTTCATAGTAAAACCTTCTAAATTGGTTTATAAATTAGATTATATAGATAAATATTTTTGTTGGAAATATTTCATTACATGTGATGGAGGTCAGAGAGTAGTGGTTTTTCTAGAAACACCAAACTCTATCTATGAAATATTTAGATGATTAGTAAAATCATTGTAATAATAATATGAAAAGGAGTCATCCCTCACATTTATCCTAGGAATGTGAGTAGAAAAATGATAATAATTAGGGGTAATAACGTATATAAATTTTTCAATAATATGAATTGAAATGAAAAAATATACCACAATACGTTTGAATCACACACTTTGAATTGTAATTGGAAATACCAAAATCCTATGGATGGGTTTATGAAACTAAATTTATAAATTTTCTAGGATAAACTTCCTCGTACAAAATATTTTTATTTTAGTTTATAAACAATTTATATTTTTTTATTTTAATTTAAATTTATGATCAACAAATTCACCTCTTTAAACATTATCAATAGATGATTAATTAAAAGGGTAGATTAATTTGTAAATATTTACAATTATAACTTGTTGATAAAACTGGTTACTATAAAATTGTCACAAATAACCCCTATATTAGTATAAATTTCATCGAACAACTAACACTCGTAATTCAAAAAACTTGTGATCTTATGTTTTACATCATAAGTCATTATCTAATGTTGGAATACAATAATAATTGTATTAAATAAAATTATTAAATTTATAATCATCTAATCATTCAACTAATGAAAAAATATTCTAGGTTCACCATTGAGAGAAATGTATGAGAATATCAACTTTTAATCTTCTATAGTAATCATTTGAAGTGGTTTCCACTCACCACACTTTATAAAACACTAATAAAGTATATAGAGTATTTATTATGTATTTTTATAGTGAATGTTTATGTAGAGATTGAAGAATATTTTATTTCATAGATTCTAGAGGTATGTATGATCCTAATATATGAATAATTACACAAAACCATAGGATAATAAAACCCATTAAGCATATGAATCATAATTAATTATTATCTAGATTAATGTGGAATAACATTATTTTAGTTGTAGACTACCTAAAGATTGTGTTCCATTTTTTATTTTTTTACATCATTAGAATTTTTTTATTTTCACATATGAAAGGATTTATATTTTATGATTTTTTTAAAGAATTCATGTTCACATAGAATATGAAAAATAAAATCTATTAAATATATTTTTATGATTTTTATGTTTTAATGACAATTTTTTTGATGAGTTTTTTAAAAATATTTCCCTGTTTAATCTTATTTACATGATTAGATATTCCATCCCCAGAAAAAATTACACGTATTTTATGATAAAATATATTTTATCTCATGATAGTAATTTTATAATCTCAATTATGAAACTAGTATAATTTTATGACATATCAATCCATGGGGTAAAATTTACAATATGATATTTTGGCCAAGAGAAATTACTACAAAACACTACAAACCCATACAAAACATAATAAAAAACTAGTATTAAAAAAATTAAAAAATTAATATATTATTGAAAAATTTTCATGTGTAAAGAATAAATTGTTTAATAATTAAGCATTTAATTTATGCGAGTTTTTATGAAATAGAGGAATAATAATGTGTATTTTTATTGTTTGATAAATCTTACATTTTTTCAATCACTTGTATATTATTGATCCAACATGCAGGGGAATGTTTTCCGATGAAAATTTTCATAAATAAGAAAACTATAGACTAAAAATCATATATTTACATACATAAAACCAAATGCAACACATGGAATAAGTTGGTGAATCAGCAAGAATAAATGGCCGAGTGAAATTGGGGTTCATTCCTACTAAATATTTTAAAAATTATTAATAAAATCTCTCAATATAAAAACTAACTTAACCAAATTTACCAATATGGAGACGTTAATATATTATTTTTTCCTAACCACTGAAAATATTATTCATAAATTTTTAAAAAACAAGTAATAATTACCAAAAATTAAAATATAACTCAATTATGGAAATATAAAATCATTAAACAACCATTTTACCTTATAGAATTTTAGATATAATTTTTTTTTATAAATATTTCCAAAAATATATTCATTAGAAAAAAGAATATAAAGTGGATAAACTAATAAAAAATTATAATTTTTTGTAGAAGGAAAAATTTACCGTTTCCAAGTCAATTAACAATCACTCTAACCACCCCACCACACTTATTATCTTTATTGTCTGTATACCCACATATAATGTGTTCTACATAATGGTTAAACTTCCCCACACCATATATCATACATATCCATTGATTTTTTATTCTTCATTTGGGGATCATAACCCTAAATTAATACCATGTATAATGGATATTCATATGAAATAAAATAATGAAAAATATAAATTATTTTCAAAATGGTAATTAATATTTTCCAAAAATTATAAAAATAATAAACATGGGTCCTAAAAAAATTTAATTCCAATTTATAAATTATGAAAATAAGTGATTGTAACTAATATTTAAATGAAAAATCACTAAAATTAATAAGGAATGTATGATAATTGTATTATGAGATAAATAACCAATGAACCATATATTAAATTTTTTAGTATAAAAAACAAATTCCATCATAAAATTCTATGAAACTTGCTTGAACAAACAAATTACAATGATTAATAATATTACATGATAAGAAACATTTCGAGATAAAATCATCAAATAATTCCTCAAAATCATGTGATAATGTGTATCAAAAATAAACTAGATCAACCATTCCACTTTGATATATATAGAGGAAACTATTGAGATAAAATCTCCATTTACCATATGTACTCTATGATCTTAAAAAACATGCACAGTCATTCAGTTATATAAATATATATTTGTCTTCATAATATGTGGATTCAATAATTATATTTTAAACTAATTGAATTTATCAATATATAAAAAATCGAACCTCATTTTTAAAACAAATACATTTCAAAATATTCACTATCTAAAACAAATTATATTGGAATCCAATATCCATCTAAACTAAAAATATTCCATATAAATTATTGTGTTGGAATAATAAATGCTCTATGCCTCTTTCACTCATAATATAAAATATTTTTTTAATCATTCCTTGCCAAAAAATCTGTCTAATTTGATACTATTCAGGATCGAAAGATTTTGAATTACTATATTGATATAGATTTATCTACCACTTCTTGACTATAAAACAAATCCAGTGACAACATACTAAAAATTATAAGACATATACTAACATAATTTGTTATCATTTTCAAATATTTTATTTTCCTAATGTAATATATAATGAAATTTATTGATTTATATTATATCATAACATATAGTTTCTCTATAAAAGAAGCTAAATTTGTTTTGTAATTTGAAATTAAAACACTCTATATAATGGATGAATTTAGAAATAATTTTATTTTCCAAAAGTTGGTACATATCAATTGGTCCACAAAATCGACTACATTAATGTTGTTTGCGAATGGTGATAGTTTATTATATCAAAGATAATATATCATTCATTATGTTCATTTCAGGAAACCAAATCATCCATAAAAATTTTCTATAATTTAAATAGTTGCCTCGTTTTAATATAAAGTTAATTACCATGTTCTGTATCTAACACAAAATTAGTTAATATTGAAAGGATTCAATTGATAATAAAATGACTTACTGATTCTCTATGGTAGTTTATCTAGGTGGAGTTCTTCTTTTTGTAAACTAATATGAAATTTGAAAAACATTATTTATATTTTTTCCATAACATAACTCTGAATAATCCTCTCGTTTTAATGATACTACTTTGGATCCATATACATGGTGTGACTCCCTATGACACATTCATATTCGTATTTTTATTCAATACAGAGACGATAGGATATTCATTCCCCATGTCTTTAAAAACAAATAAAATCATTATATTTAATTTCATGATATTCCATTAAATTTATTGAAATCTATATTTCACAATGATAAAACAGAATATAAAATGTAAAGTGGATAATATAATATATTTTTAAATATCATATGGTTTCTTAAACCCCATGATGGAAATGTCTTCCATGTATCCAATCATGTTGAAAACTTTTGGCTCTAGTGGAATCTACACTCCAAGAAATCATGTTAAAATTTATTTATAGACATTATATCTCTCTTGCCTCGCAATATATGATATTAATAATTTGAGAATTTTTCAATCTGGTATTAGATTAAACGTTGATATAAATAATATAAATTATTTGGAATCAAAATGTATGGATAATTTGAATGACCTAAAATAAAGTTCTTAAGGAATGTCTATAAAGGTATAATGTTGATTAAATTTTGGTATGTACTTAAAATATGATATCAATAGTGGTTATATATCATTAAGTAATTTGAGACAAATAAAAAATAGTATGTACAAGGTCTCCAAAAAAATATACCATTTTTTTAAGAAAATAATATTTAAATTAATGTGCTTCATAATCAAGATAAGGGGAGTCACTATGGGAATGAGGTCTCAAAAAATTCGAAAAATGAAGTGGTCTCATCTGATTACTATGATATTTTGTGCAATAACATGATGTGGTATGGGTAAATATAATTGGATGTAGGGGAATAAATTATATAAGATTTGTTTTTTATCCACTGTTTTAGACACATGACATCAATTTATATCATGTTAGAAAAATAATAATTACACATGTAGTTCTCATTTATTGTCTTCATAGATCTGGGTCATATGTTTTTAAATTGTAATGTATTTATCAATCAATTATGTATATTTTTTCTCATTAAATGTAATCAGGTAATATAAATTATCTATTTTATTTATATTGAGTATCATTAACAGTGGACCGACTCTTGTAGATCTTAACTACATTTCAGAAAAATATATTACATATAATGCTTATGGTTATAATATTAGGATATTCCAATATTTTATACTTTGGTGGAACATATTTGGCTATATCCAATTTTTTTATATTTTATTTGATTTAACATTAATTATCCCTACATGATGATATAAATTTTCTTTATATATAATCATATCATTAGTTGTAGACAAGATATGATCCCTATCTATTTGGACTAAGGAATATTCATTTTTGGAGTACACTATTTCAATAACATAATTTACTTATAATTTGTTTCTTAGTATTTGAGTGATTCATCATAGGCAACATTTTCCGAATTAGAGTTAATACTTGTTCAATATTGATGAGAAAGTGAATTCATACCTTATTAATTTCCCATGATACATGGTTTTTTTAAATCTTGAATCAATGTAGTGTCTATAACAATTTCACTTACATTTACTCAAGTTATTATATATAAATATGATTTTTATTATCTATGTACCATTAATTATATATGAAAATATAGTGTGAATGTATTTGAAATTAAATGGTTGAAACTACTTCTATCCCTTATATAATTGAGTATTGATTATCTTGTATAGTATTAAGGGACAAAGTGTAACAATTCTACATTGAATGTAACATTTTATCTGGATTAGAGTGTCTTTTTCACCATATTCTAAAGAATATTAATAAAAATTACAAATATATTGGTTTAATCATGAAATGTGGAGGATTATATGAACATGATATTATATCCTGGATATATTCTCCCTATTTTAGAGGCCCCAAATATGGTTTCATTTTCCGTTGTTATTGTTTATGTGACTCTGAATATTTTTATGATTTTAGACAACACCGAATTGATGGAGGATATTTCATTATCTTAATTTATGATTAAAATTTCAACTTATTTTATGAATATGTTTGTGGTATTATCAATTATATTTAACTATCATGTTGCGGATGAATTATATGTACTAATGAAATTAATCGCACATATAGAGAATCCTTGTAATCTTTTGATATTATGTAAGAACACTCTGTGTTAATAAATAAATTATTTTTCATCTAATAATGATGACATTTCAACTTTAACACCTTATATTTATGAAGCTTTTGTATTTTAAAATATCCAAATCATGTTATTTTGTGGAAAAATTTGAATCCTATTTTAATAGAACAAATATCCATACTTCTGACTTATATTAAAAAGAGTGAATTAATCATATATCAATGAACTACATGATGAGACCATCAATGAATCACCTCTAATGTACATTCTAATATATATTTCTATTGTAATGGATAAAATATTCATCCCAAATATGGATAAATTAATTATTGGCTTGAAATTGTGGATGAATCGTATTATAATACTACTCTACTATTAGAGATTTAATGTTAATTGTTAAACTTTATTATGTAGAAAATATAACACTATAGTTAAAGGTGGAATTAACATAAATTATTGTATAAAAAATAAATTAATCTATTTTATAAATATAAATAACCCCCACACACAAAACTGTAGTTGACAAAATCCACCTTCTTATTGTCTTAATAACCATTGATTTTCATGTTGACAATCTCTAAATAGCCCATAACATATAATCAGGAATCTAGTTTCTATATATCCAGTGATTGAACTATGATGAGTGAATAATTTATAACATCATTCATGTTGAATCATATTGATATTTTTTATGAATATTATAATAATTTTTACATTAGAAAAATATAATTCAACCTTATATAATCCATCATGATTTTATTCTTCAGTTTTTCATCTTATTGATCATGATGAATAAAAACAATATGATTCACATTCATAAGATGTTCCATAAATAGAATAAAAATTTTCATCATTGAGTTTTATATCATGTACCAACTCTTCTATGGTAGGCTATATGAGAAGAAAATATATTATGGATTTCCTCTTCATCACATTCGATGATAAAAATTTTGGTAAAAATATTATATAATAACATATCATAATGGTATTTTCCGCACTAAAATTGGATGACATAATAAAAATTCCAAAGCTTCTATGTGGATTATCAAATTGGATAATCTTTTCCATGAAAAATAACTAATATTTTCCATTATAAATGAAACAATAATCGTATTTATTCTTGATGGAAAAATTTTATCTATAATTTTTTAGGAATTTTCCACTGAGATAATAATGAATATTATCTTCACTTCCACATTACTCTAAGAAATTATGGAAGAAATATATAAAACTATTTACTCAATGTAGTTGTTTTGAGGATTTATGACCATGGGAGGAAATATTAACAGATGGTATAAATGGTGTAGTTTGATTAAATTTAGTATATTTCTAGTAATTGTCACCTAAATGAAATTTTAACCCATTTTTCATTATTTATATTAATGGAAGACACATTATCTTTATTTATTTTATTATTTTACTAATTTCCAAAATCATTTTCTAGTTTCATATAAATATAATGATTTTTAATGTTTATGTATCTTCAATTATAACCATAGACTTATCTAGGATGAAATCCTTGATGTGATAAAATACCATGAAGAAGATAAATATTCCAAATATCCCCCCCAAATACATTTATAGGTTTCTTTTTTAGGTCATCTTTTTTTTAATATAGTGAAAAATAAATCATTTTTATAAGAAATTAATTTTAATTAAATAATAAAAATTATATCATCAATTTACCATTTTTTTTTGTTTAACATAATAAATACATGAAAAAGTGGTATATGGAGTGATGGTAGGTAACTCTTGAAGTATTATTTTTATACGTAATTATAATTGGTTTTTCTAAATTTTATTTTACTATAAATATTGGGTTAGATTCATATTCAAGGGCTATTAGGATATTAATATATCTATAATAACTCTCACATAATGACAGGGCTTGAAAAATAGTAATCTTATTAAAAAAAATCCATGATATGGATTAAGAATTCATTATATTATAAACATTCAATAAAATCAATCATACAATATATTCACCAATTCTTATTACAATAGCTGAAAATGCTTTCAAGAATATTAAGCTGATAAAACTATTGGTGGAATTTTTTATTGATGATTTTATCAACATAATCTTTGAATTTGTCATTGAAAAATATACATAATCAAATATATTAATTCGTATAATCATCCTGTTTATATGGTAAACTAGTTAAATTATTTTATACCTTGGGACATAACAAGATTTTTCTTATATAGTTCCCTACAAACACACATCAATTTTGGTATGTGAAAAATATTCTTTATATGTTCTATCATTAATCCTTGAGTAACTAATTATCTTTCATAATGTAAAATTTCTTACATGAATATTCATTTTTATAAGATCATCATCTATGGTAATGATTTATTTTTTGAATCATAGTGGGTTATCTATAATGTATTTATTGTAAGTAAAATCTATATTATTTTCCGATGTTTATGTCAGACCATCCTATCGAGATATGATAGATTGAAATAGTTTATTAATAAATTAATTAAGATATTTATTTTAGATAAATTTATATACTCAATAATTAAAAGTAATTTCTAATGAAGTTATACAATAGTTCCAAATAATAGTGTTCTTATTCTAAGATCTATACAGATATAATAATATATTATTAGTAGTTTTTAATTTATATATATTAGCCTCAAATTGAGATAGAGATAATATAGGGGTTTGGTTAATCCTTATAGGTTTTACATGCATATTATTCACTATCATTATCATTTTAAAAAAGGTATATTTTTACCATAATAAGAGGGTTAAGAGATTAGGAGATTCATTTAATTGGATTGTATATCTTGATGGATCCTCATATATTTAAATTTAAACATAATCAGATTTATAAGAAACTAAAAAACAAATTAGAGTTCACTCTATATATTGATGGGGGAATTTAATGGCCATCTGGGGAAGTTATTTTTCTCTACTTATTAAAAAATTACAACATTAAACAATTTTATAATATCATTAATCAATATTTTTGGATTAATATGGAGTCAATATTGATTTATCACATTATAGCATCCCATAATTTCAATCATTTGGAGAGATAATGTATTGATGATATGATGATCGAATAAAATCTTGCATATTAAAGCATTATCATTGTTAAAGGTGGTTTAAATCTTTTTATTGGTGAACCACAATAAAATTTATATCCAATATGAGATCAGTATTTTTTGTACTCTTAAGTATTATATATGGTCTTTAATAACTCTTATCAAAACCCAATATTTTAATATTTTATGGGAAATATAGATTATACTATATCCTGAACATTAAAGGGTTCTAATAGAGTTAAGAATGATTCAATAGTTTATATCAACTAAATCATAATGAATTTTTATATAACTCATAATTTCATTTTCCATGAAGTCATCATGTTCATATATAGATGTTTCACAATATTATAAAAATAATTAATTAATTAATTTAATGAATATTTTATGATTAGACATCATAATTAAAATCACAATGACATGACCATGCCTTAATAAGGCTATTACATAATCCAATAGAGAGATTAAGATAATTGAAAATTTGTATCCTAATAGGTATGATAGAGAGCTTCTTCAAAATTTAATCCAAATATTCCTTGAGCCTTTACATCTAAATGAGACCTGAATAAATGGAATGAAGATTGAGGACTAATTTACATGGGGATAATGACTCATTTTCATGTACCAATATTGGGTAGGGTCATTTTATTCATTTATTATCTCTAAATGGTCAATTTTATTTCTCAATTGTGAATAATTTTCCACATTCTTCATTATTAGTCTATTATAAAAATAGTTCATTAAGGTCTCGGGAGGAATAATAATCATATTTATTTCCATTATATTCTTATGGTATAAAATATATTTCTTTTCAGGGAAACATGACTGATCTTGGAAACAAAAATTCTGCAGAACCATGGTCTATAATGACACATATAAATTAAACTACAAGAAATATTACCCATTTATTAGTGGGATTATCATATTAATATGATCCCACCTCATCCGGGAATGTATCATTCATTTGAATGAAATTGAATTAATTATACTATGAATCCTCATTTATTGGATCTTTGATTTATAATTTTTTCAAACAATCTGATTGATGGATTATGTAATTTCTTAGTTTCATGACATTTATATGGTGAGATAACCTTTTCCTAATATTTAACCATGATGAATAATTTCATATATATTTTTATTGATTATGAAATGGATTATCCTTGTTTTTAAGTTACAAAAAAATAATGGTATGGAATCATTGATTTAATAATACCATGAAAGATATATGGCCCCATTCGATTGATTTTTAGGTTAGCTAATTATAAAATTTTATCATGATCATTCAAAATACATATTTCTAATAAATATATTTATCAAGATATGTAACGAATATGTAGTTCACCTAGTATAAGTTCTATCCCTAATATATACTGTAAATGATACATATTTTTTTTATCTCATATAAATAAAAAATCCCTAATTTTAGGAAAAAATATCTGATGTAATTGGAAAAAATATAGAATACAATTCAGATAATTCATAAATGGTCTGATATTATTTAAAAATTCAACCAGATTCATCATCAATTGAGTGATAAAGAGCTTAGGAACAACAAATATTAATATTGAATTAATATTATTCTTCAAATACATCATTCTCTGTTAGTTTTCCACATTCTTTTAATAATTACCACAATAATAATTTCATTATTTATATTTTTATTGAGTAAAAGAATGATAAATATTGGGATTTTTATATAGAGATAACATAGGAACTGAATTGGGAATTATGATTATAATTTTTTCATAAATAAATTTTCTCCCATGTATTAAGGGAGTCAAACAATGATTTTTTGTTGGAATACCAAATGGAATCAATTAAACAGTATATCATAGATTCAAACTATCATATCTAACAATGGTATTTCAATGGGATGAGATGTATATTATCATACCATTATTATTTTCTATAAAAATATGTAGATATTTCAATTTTAATATATTTATATTCAATGATTTGGGTTGACCATTAATCAAATGGATTAAATAAAAAACCATATAATTTTAATTATTATTATAATTTTATAGTTTGGGATAAATCAAGACTCTATTTTTGTAGTATAATTTATAATGGAACTATCTTTGGGGATCCCCATACATAGATATGGACCAATTTTATATATTCGTATACAGTTTGGGGATATCCCATCAAGTTATTCTCTATAACACCATAGTTTAGTTTAATCATGTGGGTCCATTATTTCTATAAAATATAAACACTAAGACCCACAGTGTGATATGTACTATTCTGGATCTATTTTATTGATTAATTTTATAAATGTTTGGATTTTAATATAATGAAGTGGCAGATTTAAGTAAATAGTTTATAGATTGGGTATCATTTCTATTAATAATAGATATTTTTCCCTTCCATATGTTCCATCTTTGTGGAATGGGATTTAATTGAATCAATAAATTTTTATTTTATCATATCCCATGGTTATATTAAAATTGATATTCTGTGAGTAACAAGAAATGATAAATATGTCTACACTTATAGTGGGAAACTGTCTTATGTCTCCCCACAATAACATTTCGATATTGATATATTTTTCTCTCTCTCTTGATGGAATTAATATTCAAAAAATGAAATCTTTAGTATTTTAGAATTAAGGATCTATCCCGAGTTATTTGGATAACCTGATTCTTCTATTTATTGTAGTAAAACTTATAAATAGTATAAATTATTATTTATAGGAGGATAAATGGAGACATAATTAGTGTTTTAATAAGTAGTTATATTATTTATGAGTAATTTGGAAATGTATGATCTCTAATTTTCTAACTCGGCTCTGTAATATGATTTTTCTTTTTTAATAGGAATAATGAACAACTTCTTCTAGTTGTGGGTGTAATGTGAAGGTAACATTTTTATTCTCATTTATAATCATATATTTTAATCAAGTATGTAAAATGAATATTTATTGATTTGTTATAAAATATTTTAAATTAAACTTATTTTTGGTGTAGATTCTCGCATCTCTCATTTTTGAATCCAGTACATGTCATAATTATGTCTCCGCATTATTTTCATTGATATATGTGTCTCACACTATATTGTAGGTATGGTTGATTATGATGAATGTTATTCAATAAAAACATGGTGTGGTAATAAAATCCACATATATATAAAACTATAAATTTGATTCTTGATCCACCAAATTCCTTTCGCAATATTATCCATTATCCTATATGATATTTGTTTTCATGTTGTATTATCTATAAATAAAACTCATAAATGAATTTTATATGTTATCATGATAATCCCAAGGAAACTGATTAAGGATTATAATGTTGATTTATTTTCCAATTAAATTCACTTTGAACTATCTTGTTGATAGATATGATACCTGAAATACATGAAAATAAAATCAAAATGAGATTATAATTGTGTATATACACCTAATTAGGATAGGAAGTAATTTTATGTAGGATTAGGTATAGGAGGTAAACTTATTCGTTCACTATGGATGCACATTTTTATCACATGTATGAAACTATAAGAGGTGTAATAGATAAAAATACAACCAACACCACAGGATGGGGAAACTAACATACTATCACAAGGACTCTAATGTGTCTATCATTGTTGTTCATAAATATATCCTATAATGAGTAAGTTGTTTTGTTTATTTTGGGAGAAAATTACACTCCATTGAATATGTATATGTCTCAATATATTTTCAATTCCCTATTTTTTTTTTGATTTAGCATTATTAATTAGATATTTTAGAATCTAGTTAAAGGAAACCCCCATTGACTTCACCAATTATATTTCATCAATATTTCATGAATTTTTTATTATCTATGATTTTAAAATAATTTTTAACAGTTTTTTTTTCATAAGTTTCATAATTTAATGTCAACATTAATCTCATATTTCTAAAAATATAATCTAATAATTCTATAAAATCACAATCTTTTTCATGTTTTAAATTTTAGAGAGAATATGAAATTTATATTATAGTGATTTTCTGTGTTTATTATTGCAATTAAAATTAGAATAAAGTGTGTATATAAATATCTAATGTTTGTATTTGGTTTGTTAAAAAGGGATTGGATGGTGGTTCGAGACCTCTCGTGGATATTGTAGAACTTTTATTATGAATAGGGTTATGAAATTAAGAACTCTAATAATTTCACATAGTGATATATGGTTCAAGTTATTAAAAGATGTAGTGTTGTGTATTATATTATTTGAAACAAGGTTTAGACGATGGATAAATATTTAACTAAGGGATAAAAATGTTTATATGGGATTCTCATACTGAATAGGATACTATATCAATAAATTACGGCCTTATATGTTAGGTCATGAAACCTTATAAGTGATATATATGGCATAAATCATCATTCACATAATGAATATGGTTTGAAACTCCAGAAATACTCTTCCTAATTCTATTCATTTATTGAATTAGGGGTTGATGCCCTGACTCTGTCAGACTGAGCTATGAGAATCTCTTTACGAAGATACTCATTCAATCAAATATTTTGAGTATTTTTTATATGGGTAAATCCATTTTTAAATTGATTTTAGAAATACATGTTTTATGTTTTTTTTGAGAATCTATATTTGTGACTATCCCCCACCATTGCTTTGTCAATAATCCCTCATGACAGAGGATTTATAATTTTTCAATTTTGTAGTTTCAGTTGTATATTTATTTCATTCACTCATCCAAATTATTATACCTGCATAGTACTCAAATATTTTTAGGAATTTAATGTATTGTTTTGGTATATATTTATACATAGAATGGTATGAGTAATGATAATGATGTATTTTTTATACATAACAAAGATGAAATTCCTTAAGGATGATTTCATATTGTTTCTTATCATTGTTGTTATGCTATATCCAATTATAAATTTATTTATGGATTTTTATTAAATTAAATGATATATTACACCAAATTATGTTTATTACTCTATATTTTTCATAAATTCTGCGTTGGATCATGTCAAATGTAAACCATAACACTTTTCTTGAGCCTCTAAAATGAGATTGTCACATGGTGACATTTTATCACCTATTCATATATCTATTAAATTTACTAATTAATTAATATCTATAATAACTATTTAATTTGGTTATAATTTTATGTATTAGGACATTATATGGTGATGTTAAACATTGAAGAGAATGAAGGAGAGTTTTGATGTTAGGATCAAAAAGAATAACTAATAACTATGGTTGGTGTCACTCATCTACACCACAAGATATTATTCATTATTTAAATATGGAATTTGATTTTTATTATCTCTAAAAGATTGATCAATCCTTTTGTAAAATTGAAAAAAATTTGTAATAGAAATGAAATACAAGGACTAATCAGTGTTCGATATCATATGATGAACCCATGGACTAATTATGAAACAATAACCATCAATGGTCAGGGTCAAGCTAATAAATTGTCCTCATTATGATTAATGTACCCAAGGTAATTAAATTAAATTGAAATGTTGATGCGTAGTGGAACTTAGTAGGGTTTTCATTGATTCATAGTAGTATAGGTGGGTTGTAGAGAGTACTGATTTTCTATTTATGACATTATTGAGATATGATATTCCATATATTCCATCAAATATTTTTGGTGAGATTGTGGTAAAAGTAACTCCCCACTATAGATGTGAATACCTTAGTGTGTATACCCTAGTGATTTAAATGAGTAGTTTTGTTTTATGCATGGAACACCTAATGATTTAGTGTTTGAGAAGATTTTTGTTCCATATGTCCTATAAGATTCTCAAAGTGATTTTATAATATAGAAATGTATGAAATATCATGTTTGTGACAACACTGATGGAATCCATGCACCTAGAGTGATTGGTGTTTACAGAAGAGTAGTGAATAGGATAATAAAGACTATATTATTATCCATGAAATGAAGAAAACACAGGACCCATTTAGTTCTCTATGATGTATTAATAACTGAGATGGTATGTGTTCAAAAGGGTAGTGAAAATGTAAAATATACCATAGAACTGAAATATATTTTCTCCCTGATACATATAGTTCTATGTACACAATTCATGGACCCAATTGTGATTCAAGAAACTATTATTTATTATGTGCATCACTAGGAATAATAATTTATTAATAAAACATATGGTTTCTATTTACAATACCCAGGGATTTGATTTTAATGTCTAATACATTGAATTCCTAAGACCACCCCAAATGATTTTTTAGTTATTATTGGTAAATATAGATTCCTTGGACACACTCATTGGACCTGATTGATATAACATATTGTTATAGAATTCCCATGATTACATCTTAGGGTGTGGTTATTTCATCTGATTATTATTCATTTTTTAGGATTACTTACTTGGAATAATATAGAATTACGTTTAATATTTACTAACTAATATTTCCTCAAAAGAATATGTGATGATCCCTGACGATGATTGATTACCACAGGTAAAGTCCCTTAAGTCGTTATATATTCCATATACATATGATAATCAATTATTACCTAATAGGGCTCACATATGATTCCTGATATTATTGGAAATAACATATTCATTTATAAGGGTTTTATTACGTATGATATCTATTAATTTGTTAGAACTAATACACTAGGATCATCAATAAATCCTAATAAAGATTTACTTCCAACAATAACCATCTAGGTGTCTCTGATAATTATGTGTTCTTATAGTGTCATAAGATATCCTTAATGGGTATTTTTTATTCCACTTGTTAGTACTGATCATCGGGGATTTCTTCTTAGTGTGTTGATTATTCCTAAATTATAAGTATCACCTACTATTACCACTTAGTGTTCCAAAATGATAGTTAATAATATATTATTTCTAATGGTCCTTCCATTGTAGTTACTAATGACTAATAGTTATTATTATGACCTACGATTATCCATTATGGGTCAATGATGATGAATTATATTAATGAGTCCCAAAGAATAGATTTTATTGTCAATAATATTTTAAATTATTATAATATCTCTTATGATTACCTCCTAAGGGCCATTTTTATATCTAATATAATGTACCACTAATAAAAATACATGGGTGATTAATTTTTGACTAATTAATGGAAAAAAAACTATTTTGATTTCTCAAATGAACAATTGAAGATGATGATATAGGACTGGGTCGATCACACACATTAGATTAATAATTTTGGATTGAAATTGGTTATTAATTTATTCTCTAATGGATAAATGATTATTCTCCCAGATATGTCACATGTATATTCCATATATTTATTCTTTATGTATGGTACTGAATTTTTGGTTCCCTCTATATTGAATCGATATCATGCTCGGGTGGTCGTGCTATATTAATACCCAATGATACATCACTAATCAAAGGAATATGTTTGGTATATGATTAATATTTTATATTTCACTATGATAACTAGGAGGATAATGGATACTAAGATGAGGATAGTGTCAAGGATGGTAGAATAATAATATTATCTTTTATTGAATTGTATTTATTGTATATGTGATAAGACTCGTGGGATATCCCTATTATTATATATTAGTGTGGTCTTGAACCTATATGGGTGGCCACTAAAATTCAATTTATTTCATTTATTTCAATTGGATACACTTAATCTAGTATATTTTAGGATTTATGATTGGTTTAATTTAATCTGTCATAGTGAAAATTAATATGGGAATAAATCATCCATACAACAACACCCTTTAACCCCACATCTAGTCTTTATCCTCAAGAATATGAGGAGGTGTTCTAGATTTTAGTAAAAAAAATTATTATATGGAGACTAAAAATTGGTTAGGGTCTAGGGTCATTTCAAATTTTGGGCATATCTTATGTGTCCAAATTAAAAATGTGTACCATCGTTTTTTTTTCTGATCATTTGGGGTGATTATGGTCCAACAATATATATATTTGTTTTAACATATAATTAATATTAGAGAGGTTCATCAAAAGTTCCATTTCTATAGGGATGTATATGATACCCTGAAAAAGGGGTTGTTATTCACGGTTTCAAATATTATTGTTGAATAACATTATATATTATGATGTAAATGAACATTTTATTTTATTGTCTTTTGGAAAGAGTTATATTTATATTTAATATAATCAATACATACTTATCACTAGAAAAACCTGATATTTCATATCACCAATAATAAATGGTTCAATTATTTATGCTTTCATAAAAAATATTATGTCATTTTCCAATATAACATTGTGTACGAATTATACACACTTAAAAAATTGAATACTTATTTTAAATATAGAAAATATAGATATTTAGTGAGAAAAAATTGATGAAAAATATCAGTTCCCCTAGTCAAAGTATATATTTTGAACCATAATTAGTTAAATTTCAAAACTTCATACTTTTTTGAAAAGTCAAATACATGTAGATTCAAAAAGTGATGGAAAAACCTATAATTTATTTTCTTATATATCTTGGTGGTGAAATTATCTTCTACCTAAACATATAACTAAATATTTTTTGAAACATATCATATAGGTATATTTCGTTATCTATATTTATGGAAGGATATGATAAAAATTCATGATGGGTTATTCCAACATGCATATTCAGGATGATAATTGCTTCCAATTAGAATGTTGTTTCCACTGGTGATGCATTCATATATGTGCAAATATGAGAACTCTGTTGTGGTTCTATTGACATTTGAGATGACTTATATTTATGAGATATGAATATATATTAGTTTCTATGATATATTACATATGAGATATAAAATATATATGATATGATAGATATCCTAGTACTTTGATTATGATTTTTCCATAATGATCAAGGAATTTTAGATGAGATGAGACTTTCTATTTCGGGGTAACCTATGTCAGGGATTATTCGATCATAGAAATTTATTTTTACTATGAATCATTCATGGTTGGGGTTTTTATTTATATTTTGAGAAATATGTCCCATATTGTATAAATACTAGACATTTGATCTACATTTTGATGTATTATGATGCATAACATGGAGATCGTTTGATATCAATGATATTCATAGAGTACAGAATTAATATGATTCATAGTAATTTTTGTAGTGGATTACTAATTAGGATTTATAATTTAATCATATATGGTCTTATCTAGGATTTAAAGACCATGTGTAGAGTCTTTTTATTTTTGATCGATGCACATGTTGTTATGAAATCCTATAGTAGACCATGAAAAATAGATGTTCATGACTTTAAATATGATTACGAAGGGTCATTCAGAATATATTATTTTTCCTCCACATGTTTATCCCCAGACTAAGTGTTAGAAACTGGTTTCATTATATTATTTTTTTGTGGTATATACGAGTAAAACTCAAAGGCTTCGTAGATTTATTAATATTTTTTGAATATGATGATGTATAATTTTTATCAAATCAATTTAAATTGGTATCAATTCATATTTTGATGTTAATATTAGTGGATAATTTGGTATGATTATCACAACTATGCGATAAAATTTTTCTATTTTATGAGACTCGAATATTACATGAAGTGTAATTGGGTTACACACCATGTAAAACACCGATTGACATTTTTTAGTAGGAATCTCTGTTAAAAATGTCTTTCCATTCCAATTGGTTTTACTCCCAATAATCCTATAGCAATCCCCAAGGGTTTTTGGTGATCTCTAATCAATCCAGATCACCTATTCTTTGATTGATCTTCATGTCGATCACAATGTATCTCTATGAAAAAGTGGTCTCTCTATCCCTTTTTTATCTCCCAATCTATCCTACATTGAGTTTAATAGATCATCATGGGATTGATGGATCCATACTCTATGTTGTGGACTCGTGTTTTTTGTTATATTACCTAGATCGTATACACCATCATTTATCATGGAAAGTCTTATTGAGGTCATTATGATTCTACAAATAAATGATAGGTTGTTCTATTTAAGAATTACAATTGTCTAAACCATTAAAAGAATTTTTTAAAAATAATTTCAATTGATTAGTGAAAGACCAATTATATGTGAATTAGAAAATCGATTTAATATGGAATGTATTTTGGGAGAACACCCTTTCCAATGAAATTAGATGTTGGGGTGTGTTTTGAAATTAATGAAATTTATGAAATGAAATTGGATTAATATAACAACCAAAACATTTAATGGTATGTTCCACTTAAATAATTTATATACATTAGATAGCCTATATTGAATGAAGGTCTATATTTTTTGTGAATCATAATATTATAGGTGAAAGTTATAAGCTATGCATTTAACCTAAAATTTCTACATCTATGTTTTGAATTTAAAAAAAACTGTCATCTAGAGTTTTTACCAGAAAGACATTTGGAGTCTGATGGAACCAACATGATTTTTGGATGAATAGTAACATAACCATATGAATAGTTATATGAATAGTAATATGACCCTTATAAACAGTAAATAATTATATTATTTTATTGTTTTAAGGTAATAATATAATGATAATTTAATTGATTTTTTTAACGTGATATAGAACTAATAATACCATTAAAATTGTTTTTTTGAATTAAATAGGATTTTATTTAAAAATTAAATTAAAAATAAATAAAAATTTATATACTAAAAATGGAGTTCATTTTTGAATTAAACACGTCAAAAAATTGTTAGGGTGATTTTTTGGGTTTTTTCTAAAATACATGAATTTTTCATCATTAATAAAAATACTGTTATGAGTTTTCAGTAGTTTAATGTCATAATAATGTCATAATAATTAAATATAATATATATGGTCTACTTTTTTATACTATCTTATGACATGAGGTGACCCATGTGGCTAAAACCATGGGCAAATACCATGGGAAATCCCATCTTTTTTCAGAAACCACTAATGAGTTTTCCCATTTAATTAACAAAAAACTCTCTCTTAATTACTATAAATACACACTCACCCCATACTTTTATTTCATTCAAACTCAATATCCTCAAATATCTGGTGGTATTACCTTTATAGGATTCCAACAAAGGTGTGTTCAAACCCCCAAGGTCCTATCATTCATGATCTAGGGGTTAATCTACAAGGTAAGGGAATCCTTCATTCTCTTCGTTTAGTCGACATTTATTTTATGTTATCTATTTTATTTGACATTCACATATGTTGGGGTCTGATTTTATGTTTTATTACGTTTTTATTTTTTATTTTATATTGATTAGATACCCTTTTTTTCTCATCATTTCATTTTATGAAATTTACAACGACGTCGTTAGGCTGTTGAATTTTCATAAGGGATCTTTCACCTTTTATTTTATTTTCATGTTCATATTATTCTTCTATCCCCACCTGCTCTATCCAGATGACCATTAAATACTCCATTATCATATATATACTAGAATTATATCATGTTTATGGACGAACCATCATCAATATTTTTACTCCCGTGCTTTTTTTTATAAACGAATTCAACGTCCATGAGGTTCCAATTTATAACATTTGTGGACGATGGAGTTTCGTTCTTCACTTTCCCCTTCATTACTAGTCATTAAATAAATTTAATGGTTGAACAAGATAAAAATATATGTATTTCATTTAATTAATTTTCTATAATCATTAAAAACTCATAATAAAATATAATAATACAATATAAGTTCATTATGGACAAAACAGCAAAGTTAATACAAATATTTGTAATAAGCATTTAACTAATGAATCATCATCATTGTATATATCCCAAAATCATTATAAGATCATTAATATCTCCTTAATTTCATAAATAATATATATTAACAATTCTTGATGTTTAACCACATTTCAAATGAACTTCCATTCATGAATACAAGTAAACGAATCATGAAAACCAATGATGAAAATGCTTCCAAAACAAGAAAATTGAACCTCTTAAACCCATAAAGGGGCAATGAATGAACCTAATAGGGCAATACTAAACTAATTACATGTATAAAAGGTTATATAGTTGTTAATTAATGATTCTAAATTATATTATTGAAGTCATTAAAAAAACGAAGAACACACTCGATCATTAGGTAAGGGGTTCCTCATCTCACATTCATTTCTATGAGATCTTCATTATTTGCCAATTATTTCTTTTATGTGGTACATGTGTACTGAAATTTGATATATAATAAAATTAATCTTTTTATATTCATGTTATTAAATTATTATTTTTAGTTTTATTATGTTCTGGTAATATCATTCGACCGATTACATTGTGGTAAGAGACTTCGTCTCAACTACTATTTTGTTGTGGCTAACATTGTGTGGTGAACCTAATAATCCTCAAGTGGTGTACCTACATCCCATTTGAGATCACTCGTCTATTGAAATTATATTTTTACTAAATATTCATAATCTTGTGTCATGGATATGTTTTGTTTCTAAACCCTATACCCTTTTTCAAACAGTGTATATTTGAAAAGAAATTTTAATTATGGAAATATTGATGAATCTTTATACTCTACTTTATAAAGATTTTGAAAAAGGAATATTTATCTTGTATTGCATCAATGTATAAATAATTATTTTTACATTCATTTGTGGTTGGGTCCCACTATAGCCCCTCGACGCATCGGTAGGTCTCATGAGACAAATCAGTTGGTAACAAACCCTTCGAGTTTGTTTACAAAAATCAGACGGATTTCTACAAACCGAACTAAATTTTTTTTATGATATTATGGTTTCATGTACCAGATACATGAAATCCAATTAATAATAATTATTTTTATTCATTATCATTTCTTAATATCCATGATTTTTTCACTATGAAGAAATCTATGGATGCAGTTTTATTCTCAGTTTATTAATGGCGTGACTTGTTCATTTATTCACCATGACATGTAGTTTATGTCAAATTTTTTACCATTAAGTTATTATTGATTCATTATTCCTCCATTTGTAACACTTAAAGAGCATTTTATCACACCCCTTTCACTATTTACTTTCCATAGAAGATTATGGGGATATCATTTATTGAGTTCCTATGGATGTAGTTTTTAGTTTTCGTTATGTAATTATTTTGAAACCATTTCCAATTTAATTTTAGTTACATTTATGTATCTTGTTTCCTCAAGACTACTAAACATATCTTTTATTTGGAATTTTTAATCCTTTTAACCATTACAATATTACATGTAATTCATTTGCTATGGTATAGGGGGTCGGGGTGTTACAATTGGTATCAGAGGAAGTTTAGTAGAAATCCTGGAAACGAGAGTAGGAAATGTATAGTTGGGAATAAATATTAAGGCAGTATTTGAGGATAAATGTATATAAGTATCCTGGTATTTATTAAGGAATATATTATGTTAATCCTTATAGAAAATACATCTCTTTCCTGATATGATCAGGTAGATGTGGCACTGGCACTTATGTATCTATGATTGAAAGCTCTGACATGGAATTTCAGGCTTGATTCGGGGTATCCTAGTACACGGAAACAAGCCTTGATGAAATATTGGTTACAAAACACCCATGGGATATTCTTAGGATAATTCATGTTTTATTCTCAAGCCATTATGAAATATTGACATGTTAATTATTCCCCTATAAAACCATTTTTATAATTATGAGATTATCCTTGCGTAGGATATCAATTTATGCAAAGTATTTTGTTGTGTTACGATTATACATTCTGAATCATAACCTAATATACTATGTGCCATTATTTTGAAGGGGAGTCTAAAAGATGAATAGGAATCAATAATTTCGGGCAATGTAGGGATCTCCCCACTAATCATGTCAACACAATCAATGTTGGAGCATATCAGTTCATGACCATATTGGGAGAACATACTCAGGTTGTAACAAATAACCATTCCACGCCATTGTCGGATTTTTTTATATGGCCAAATCCACCATCTTTCTGTGGGACTACTAATCCAGTGGTTCTTGAGAAATAGATCATCTCCCATGAAACAATATTCATGGCATTAAGATGCAATGAAACTGAAAAGGTAATTCTGGAATTATATTGTCTCAAGGGTGATGTTGATGAGTGGGTGTCTTTGATTCATAATACCACAAAGGAAGATGAAATTAAATTTATCAAATTTAGGATTTTGAAGGAAATACTATTCGAAAGATATTTCCCTCATTGGAAATTAATTGAAGTAAAGAGGAAATTATTGGGCTTAATGAAAAGGGAATAAAAGATTATTGCAAAGTATGAGTCTATATTCATAAGGCTAGCCAGGTATGTCGTATATTATGTACGCGACTCGGCAGACACGATTGATCATTTCATTGAAGGTCTCACTCCATTTCTTCGAAGGTAAATAACTTCTAAAAAATTTTCATCATATAATGAAATTGTATAATGTTCCATCAAAACAAAAAACGAATTTTCTAGATAAAATTTTTTCAAGGGGAACCAAGATAAGAATAGGTACTTTGATAACCAAGGGAAATGTTAAGTGCCAAATAATAACAAAGGAATGAAGAAATTCCGATTTTGCGAAAATTGTGGAAATAATCATCATAGGAAATGCTTAATAGGAAAGGGAGTATACTATAACTATGGAGAACAAGGTCATCTATCACATGAATGTAAGGGGAATAAACAATTTGATGATTTTCAATTATACAATTGTATAGAAAATGCACATTATAAAAATGAGTGTCCTATTTTCTAAAGATACATGCCTCAAAAAAATCCAAGAGATTAAGAGAGATATTATGCAATTACAACTAGGAATGTTGATGTTTCTAATGGTGTGGTGGTAGGTACATTAATTGTTTCCTCAAACTTAGATAACACTTTATTTTAATCTTCTTCATCGTATTAAATTATATCTTCCCATTTTAACAAGAAAATTAGACATGTCAAATTTGATTTAATAAATTTTTTATCAGTCAAAACTCTTAGGGGATGCATCATTACAACAATGGCATGTCGACTAGTCCCCCTTGTGATGAATAAACGTGTTTTAGTTGCTAACTTTATCATCATACCGATGGCAGAATTTGATATCATTCTTGGTATGTATTTTCTATCAAATTATGATGCGAATATTTATTTCAAGAAAATGAATGTTACAATTTTTGAAATTGGTGTACAATCTGTTATATATAAATAGGAGACCTTGCCATCTAATTCTTATCTAGACCCAACCCATGTAGCTCAATTGAATGAAATTCATGGATAGGAAGAGAACCTGATATATATAGGTGAGGAAAGAAATCATTAAATTATAGTCATGCATATAGTGCAAGAATACATTAAAGTGTTTCTAGATAATTTACATGTACATCCTCCAGATCATGAAATTGAGTTTTCCATTGACTTAATTCCAGGTTAAAGACATATTTCAAAGACCCCCTATTGAATGTCCATTGTTGAGTTAGTGGAACTAAATAGATAACTAGAGGAGTTGAATGGAAAAAAAAGGATTTATTCTACCTAGTGTTTCTTCATGGGGAGCCCCGGTCGTGTTTGTCAAAAAGAAAGATGGATCCATGAGGCTATGCATTGATTATAGGAAAATCAAGGATATTAAAATAAAGAATAATTATCATCTTCCCCAGATTGAAGATTTATTTTATCAAATTCAAGAAGCTCAATACATTTAAATGATTTACCATTGATCCGAATATTATCAATTACGTTTGAGTATGGATGATATTCTGAAGACATCATTTAGGTCTAGGTATGGGCATTACAAGTTTACAGTGATGCGTTTTGGACTGATGAATGCACCATCTGTTTTCATGGATTTATGGAATAGAGATTTCAAGGAATATGTTGATAACTTTTTTGTGGTAATATTACATTATATCCTTGTATACTAAAACATCTATGAAGGCCGTGATGATCACTTGTGGATTATTCTGAAAAATCATAGAAGAAATGGATTATATTGGATGTTTAGAATATGCAAATTCTGGCTCCAATCAGTTTATTTTCTTGGTCAAATTGTCTGTATGGATGGAATCCTAGTTGATCCTATAAAGAAAAATGCAATCCACGATTGGCCCATTCCAACAAACATAATCAAGGTATATAGTTTTATTGGCTTAGTATGTTACTATCAACATTTCATTCATATTTTTTCCCAACTAGCTTACCCTCTAACCAAGCTCGCTCATAGTGGAGTTATGTTTGTGTTGACAAAAGAATGTACTAAATTATTCGAATAATAGATAAAAATATTGGTAAATGATCCAATTTTGACACTTCTAATTGGAAGTGATAGATTTGTAATATATAGTGATATATCAAAGAATGGTATGGGTCTTATCATTATGAAAAAAGTTTATGTTCTTTCTTATGCATAATGGAAGTAGAAAATAAATGATAAAAATTATCTAGCACATGATCATGAGTTAGCTGCTGTAATCATTTCCCTAATGATATGGAGACATTATCTTTATGGTGATAAAATGTGAGATATACATATATCAAAAGAGTTTCAAATAAATTTTCACACAAAAAGAACTAAACATGAGGCCAATAAGATGGCTCGAGTTACTCAAAGATTATGATTACTCAATACACTACATCCCAAGAAAGGTAAATAAGGTGGAAGATTCATTAAGCAGGAAAGATCATGGACATCTAACTCAAATGAGGATTGAGAAAGATCTTATATTCATGGAACTACTAAAGATGGATATGGTAATTATTAAGGAAGGGTAAACATCATTCCTCTTTCAAATTATATCTAAACCATCTTTACTATAGAAGATAAAAATATATCAATCTGATGATGAAAATATACACAAGAAAGTTATTGCTGTTAAGGATAAGACACTAGAAGAATTTGTTTATGAGGAAGGAGTTTTGATGTTTGGGAAGAGGTTATGTGTTCTATCAGTACCTGAGAAAAAAAAGAAACTATTAGATGATGCACATATCTCAAAGTTTTCTATACACCCATGTAGCACAATGATTAAAAGAGATCTGAATGAATATTTCTGGTGGAATAATATGAAGCTGAAAATTACTAACAACATGTCAAGGGGTCTAGTTTGTCAACAAGTAAAGGCAGAGAGGCAATATTCTTGATGAGTGATGCAACATCTATCTATTATTATGTGGAAGTGTTATAACATTACAATGAATTTTTTCACCGGACTAATGAAGACATCTAGAAAAAATGATGAAATATATGTAATTGTTGATCATCTCACAAATTCATCACATTAATTTCTTATAAGAGAGGATCTAACTCTTGATCCCCTAAAAAGACTTTATATTAATGATTTATTAATACTTCAAGGTTCCCCTATAATGATTGTGTCCGATCGAGATTGCTAGTTTACATCAAAATTATGAAAAAGTATCCAAAAGTCTTTGAATATTGTGCTTTGTATATGTACTATATATCACCCCCAAACTGACGGTTTGTCTAAAATGACTATTCAAACTCTAGAAGAAATGTTCAGATCATACTATCTTGACTTCCAAGGTATGTGGAATCAATACTTTCCTTTGGTGGAAATTTCATACAACAATAGTTTCAATTATACTATTCAAATGGATCCATATGAAGCATTATATGGAAATACATTTATAACTAAAAATTTTTTTGGATGAAGATGGTGAGAGGAAACTTATAGGCCCAGATCATATTGAAGAGACCAATAATATGGTGAAGATAATAAAAGCCTATAATAATGTATCCCAATGTAGGTGGAAGAGTTATGCTGATAGCCAGAAGAAGGATTTTTAATTCCACGTGGGATATCACATCTTTTGTAATGTATCTCTAGGGAATGTTCAGTACGAAAAGGAAATAGAGCCCGAGAAACATCCGACCATTTGAAATTCTAGAAAGAATCGAAGTTGTAGATTACCTATTAGTAGCGCCACCAAGTCTCTCCAAAGTCTATGATGTATTCCACCTGTCATTATTGAAAAAAATAAATGCCAACACAATTCATGTACTCACCTATGATGAAATAAAACCGAAACTTGATTTATCATTTTGTGAAGAGCTTATCAGTATTCTTGACACAAGGGAGCAGGTATTGAGAAATCGAACAACTCACCTAGTAAAGGTTATTTGGAAAAACCAGAATATGGATGAAGCAACATGGTTACCTAAGGATGTTATGAAGAAGAACCATCAATATCTTTTTGGTGGGCTTTATACATAAAATTTTGGGGATAAAATTTCCGAAGGAGGGAATAATATAACACCCCAAAAATATTTTGGTATGTTCATCTTAAAAACTTTATATTCATTATATAAGCTATATTGAATGAAGAACTGTGTATTTTGTGAATCATGACACTATAGGATAATGTTATAAGCTATCCAATAAAAATAAAATTTTCCACTTCAATGTTTGTAATTTAAAAAAACGGTCATTTGAAGTTTTGACCAGTATGTCATTTAAAGTCTGATAGAACAAACATTATTTTTTTATGAATAGTAACATATCCTTATGAATATTAATATTAATAGTAATATGACACTTATAAATATTAAATAATGATTATGTTTTATTTTTTAATGTAATAAGATAATGATACCTTAATTGATTTTTTATGTGATATAGAACAAATTATACCTTTAAGGAAATTTTATTTTGCATTAATATGATTTATTTTATACATTAAATTAAAAATAATAAGAAAATTATTAAATAATAATGGAGTTTATTTTTGAATTCTACACATCGATAAATTTTAAGGGTGAGTTTTTGGGATTTTTCTACAATACTTGAATTTTTCAGGAATAGTAGAAATACAGTTTTGAGTTTTCGGTGGTTTAATGAAATCATAATGATGTAATAATTAAATATAAAAGTATGGTCGACTTGTTTACAATAACATAATACATGAGTGGTACCAAGGGGCTAAAACCATGGGAAAATAACAGGTTAAAGCCCATGGTTTTGCAAAAACCACTAATGAGGTGACCATTTTAATTAATAAAAACCTCTCCCATAATTTCAATAAATAACCACTCACCCCCTTCATTTTCATTCATTACAAACTAAAAATCCTCAAATATTTTATTTTATGACATCCCTATGAGTCCTCTAAATGTGTCATCAATACCCCAAGGTCCCACCCTTCATGATCTAGGAGATACTCTACATGGTAAGGGAATCTTTCATTCTCTTCTTGTAGTCGACACTTATTTTAGGTTATCTATTTGATTTTACATTATCATATATTGGTGTTGGATTTTATGTCTTCTTCATACTTTATATTTGATTTTAATATGATGAGATACCCTTTTTCTCTCATCATTTCATTTTACGAAATTTTACGCGATGACGTTAGGAAACCGAATTTTCATAAGGGATTTCTCACCTTTTCTTTTATTTTCATGTTCATAACTTTTTTCCTGTCTCCTCACCTCCTCAATCAAAATGACCATGATAAAATTAAATATCATATATATATTGTAATTATATCATGTGAATTGAATAACCATCATTAATATTCATATTCCCTCTCTTTTATTTTTATTAACGAAATCAACATCCATGAGGTTCCAATTTATATCCTTTGTGGACCAAAGAGTTTTGTTCATCACTTTATCCTTCCTTATTGGTCATGAAACATTTTTAATGGTTGAACCATATAATAATATATTTCATTCATCTCATTATTGTTCTGTAATCCCTAGACACACTTAATATAAACTAATAATACAAAACAATTTCATTGTGAACAAAACAGCCAAGTTAATCTGAATATTTGTAATAAACTTCTTACTAATGAATCATCATCATGGTATATAACCCAAAATAATAATATGATTTTTTATATCTCCTTAGTATAATTATTAATATATATTAAAAATTTTGGATGTCTAACCTCATTCAAAATGAACTTACATTCATGAAAACAAGTAAAGGAATCATGGAAACCATGGAAGAAAATTCTTCTAAAACAAGAAAATTAAATCTCTTAAACACATTAAAAGGTCCATTAATGACACTAATAAGGTTATAATAAATCAATTACATGTATAGTAGGTTCTGTATTTATTAATTAATGAATAAAAATTTTATTATTTTGGTCACTAAAACAAATGATGAACACACTCGTGCATAAGGTAAGGGGTTTCTCATCTCACATTCATTTCTATGAGATCTTCATTATTCGCCACTTATTTATTTTATGTGGTACATGTGTATGACCATTTGATATAAAATAACATGAATAATTTTATATTCATGTTATTAAATGATTTTTTTGAGTTTTATTATGTTCTGGTCATATTATTCGACCGATTTCATTTTGGTAAGAGACTTCGTCTCAACTACTATTTTGTTGTGACTAACATTGGGTGTGCACCTAATAATCCTTATGTGGTGTACCTAATTCCAAATTTAGATCAATTTTCTTTATAATTATATTTATATTAAATATCCATAATATCATATCATGGATATGTTTGTTGTATAAACCGTATAACCTTTTACGTATGGTGTTTATTTTGAATGTTACTTTATTTAAGGAAATATTGATGAATCTGTATACTCTATTCAATATGGATATTGAAAAAGGAATATTTACCTTATATTAAATCAAGGTATATAGAAGTATTTGAACATTAAGTGGTGGGTTGGTCCCTCTATAGTCCATCGATGAAACAGTTAGTCTCATTCGACAAATCAGTTGGCAACAAACCCTTCGAGTTTGTTTCCAAAAATCATATGGCTTTCTACCCACAGAACTAAACTATTTTTATAGTATTATGGTTTCATGTTCCAAATACATGATTTCCAATTAATAAACATTATTTATATTCCTTATCAAATATTACTATCCAGGTGGATTTCACTATGACAAAATCTATAGATGCAGTTTTATGCTCAGTTTGTTAATGGCATAAGTTTTGCTTTTATTCACCATGCCATGTTGATTATGTCAAATTGCTTACAATTTTGTTTTTATTGGTTCATGCATATGCAATTTTTATACCTTATTGAGCATTTCAGATCACCCCTTTAACTTTTTACATTCAAAAAGTGATGAATTAGAGATTATTTATTGAGTTCCGGTGGATGTAGATTTCAGTTTTTGTAATGTAATGTGTTTAGCAACCTTTTCTAATGTAATTTGAGTAAAATTTACGTATCTAGTTTCTCAATACTAATAAACTGATTATTCCTTTCGGATTCTCATTCCTTCTAACAATTCCAATATAACAAATAATGCATCGGCTCCTTTCTAGATGGGTCGGGGTGTTACAATTAATCAATGAAAAATGGATTGAATTACAATCATAAAAACCAATGCTTGTTTATATTTGAAAAATAATATAAATGACTAAAAATATAAGAATTGGTTTGGAATTTGAATTAAAATATTCAAATGGATTGTATGAAATTGTTAAATATAATTAAATGAAATTATTGGAATCTTTTAAATTTATTTTTTGATCACATTCGAGAATGGGTAGTTAGTGGGTTATTTTAACAAATGAAAAATTATAGTAATACACTTGAAAATAATTGAAAATAAATAACATTATTAAAACCCTAGTTCAAAATATCATTTAATAGATGGGATGTAGATGGGAACTAATCATCATAAGCCTTTGAGATGTGTATTCTCATATTTCTTTTAATAATTGAAATGAGATGTATGAGGATAAGATGATCAAGAATTTTTATACCTTGGACTAGATGACCATGGTGATTTTTGTGAATATATTCAATATCATATCTATTTAATGGGGAATTGTATTTACTTAGCCTAAAGATTTACATAATGATTTTTAGATAAATTTATCATTTATAGAATGTTTGAAATGTTTTCCATCATATGAAATGAAAATAATATTTTTGTTTTAAATATAAAAATTTTAATCTATTCTTATTTTGAATAAAACTGAAGTCATGATTTGGCTTATTATTATAGAATGTTATTTTGGAACACATGGTGAAAATCTACTATGATTTTTTAATCACGCTATACATTTTCATTTGGTATTTTGATGATTTATCCATACAGGTCAAATTAAGAAGAAATAAACTTTTAGATGAGGTGGATTCTATTGATTCCTTAGGGCTTGGGGTGACATGTCTAATGTGACATTCAGTTATAATGTTCTTTTCTAGTACATTGGTATGTTCTATTTGGGAATTTTATTTTCCAATATTGATTCTCATTGTTTATAATTTATTTGATTTTTAGCATATAGATATTTATTTATTTATCCCACTCTCTTAGACGAATTTTTTCTTATATTTATATTGTTTGATGTTAGGTTCTAGTTGTCACGCCATGGGGATCGAGAATGCTTTTTGGACCATGATAGATTTTGCTCATGTATTAGGTACCAAGGTATGTTGGGTGGTTCATGATATGGCCTTCCATAATTTATTGTGTTTAGATATATAGAGGTCTAAAAATAATAATAAATGGACCATAAGATAATGGTTACTATAGTGGATTTATGAAAAATATGAAAAATGGTGATGCTCAATCATGTCATTTTTATTAGTCGTGTTGAACGATTCCCATGGATGACACAGAGGTACAAAATTGAAACATAAAAATCAACATACCATAGAGATAGACATGATGAATTTATGGTTCACCTATGTGAGTTAAAAAATATCACAATGGGTGTATTAGGGATTCTAGGTAGTCATAAACAATTGTTTATAATTTATTGTATACTTGGAGATCAAAATTTCTCAAACAAGATGTAAAGTTGTAATATTCAATAATAGAAGTCACGTTTCATTCAAAACAACTTTTTGTTTATTAGTTCACCATAAGACATTTAATTTTGAAATAGAGATTCCATTTTAGAAATTGTTATACCAATATTATGGTGTTAGGTAACACATGGATTGTTTCTAATATATGTATCATAAGATAATAATTGAATTCCAAAGGGAAAGCAAAAGGGGGATAAAATTTCCCAGCTATATATATCTTATTTATTTTTTTATGGAGATTAAATATGGTACAACACAGTTTTTGGATTTTCATTATTATAGTTGGGGTTTCATTAGGATACAAAAAATTATTTCAGAAGCTAAATAACATGATTCATGAATGGATTATTATGTGATGAAAGTAGATAGAGGATGAACATGATTTTATAGTTTATTTTTGAAGCAAATATGATTATAAAAAAAATTTGGTGCTATATTAAGATCCACGATGGTGATAAATTTTACAATTTTATTATCTCACCATATACATTAAAATATTTGACATTAATTTTGACAACTGGGTCCTGGTGAATACACAGACACCCCACCTTAATATGGCTATCGCATTCTGGCCCACCATGTACCACCAATTTCTCTACAGACCCATGGTCCCCACCCTAGGGTCCACCCACACGACCGAACAGGTCATCTGACTAATGAAAATTTCAACAGGCCAACACATATCCTTTATAATGTTATTTTTCCTCACTGAAACACACCTTGATAAACTTTCTAGAAGGCCCCCCATCCTGATCAATACTCCATGCTAAGCAAACGTAACATTGGAGTTCTAATCAGGTAGATTCTCGAAAAGGATGGTGAACCTTGTTAACTGATGTCATATCATTTATCCATTTTAACCATTATCATTAGGGGTGTTACAATCACTCCACCCCCTTAGACCACATCATCCTCTTTTTGGGACCAACATCTAAACCCAGGTATTGCACTGTAATTACGTTGGGGTACTACCTTTGATACCAAATAGGACAATTGGGTCCCATGTAGCACAAACACCCCACTATAATATGGTTTTCGAGTCCTAGACCGCTAGGTACCACTAGTGGCCACGTAGACATGTGGTCCCCACACAAGGACCCACCCACGTTCTCGAACGGGTCATCTGAATAATGACAGTACCCAAAGGGCAAAACAATTCCTTTCTAGTGTGCTTCTTCCTTAGTCACACACACCCTGAGAAACTTCCTAGAAGGCCACCCATTCTGATCACTACTCTAGGACAGGCATGTTTAACATTGGAGTTCTAATTAGGTAGGCTCCCAAAATGGAAGGACCACTTTGTTTACATGAGTCATATCATTTAGCCATTTATCCCTTTTTTATTCTAGGGTGTTACATTAATAGAGAGTAAAATAATATTGACTAAATTATAGAGAACCATTCAATAATTATGGTGAAGGAGACAGGTTATCCAGGAATGGGGCTAGAAAGAAGATGATGATGAATGAATTCATTGATCTTTATAGAAATGTGAATAATAACATGTTGTTTTTATAGAACAAGTAATTGTTTGGAAAATGATTTGGTATTGAAAGAATTAATTACCATATATAGTAGGAAAATCAATATGGATGTTCTCGAGGAGAACATTAAAGGCCTATGGATGCAAATAAACAAATAGGATCATATAATCAATATTGTATAAATGATGTATTCAACAGAAGGGGTGTTTTTTAAGGGACAAAAATTTCTTTTAACTCTTTAGATTCAAATATAATGCAGTAAGCATAGGAGGAAAGGGAAGCATAGGAGTAAAGGGTAGTGACATTTTAGTGGGACTATAATGAACATGATTACACTATAAACATTGTTATGAATTTCATATATAGTAGGGGTAAAAAATCCTAATCCCCATAGAGGATGAGTTATATTTATATTTATTTGGTTATCGAAAAATTGTTTAAATCATTTAATTTAGACAATCCCATAGTGGTGAACTAAGAAAAAATATCTATATCTTATTTTCATTTAAATTCACATAATAAAACGTAAAATAAAAATGAATATATATAATAATGGATGGGTTATGAAACTAAATTATATCAAAATTTAATTTTCAGGATGTAAAATGTGATGTGTTAGGCTCTGAGTCCTAGATCCATTATGGTGGTGAGTTATAATTGAGAAAATTGTTTAAATAATTTAACAATTTCATTCTATAATTATCCCCCTCCACCCCTTTGAATGTATATATCACTCTGTGTTCCTCTAAGGAATATCCACAATGTAATATTAGTCATAATCCATAAATTCATCAAATAATTGAAATTATGAGAATGGTAACCATAATAAGTGGAAGGGTATCATTTTCAAGAGTATTTAAAGTGAATGAATGTAATGGTAACCCAATTATTTATATATTAATATTATTTAAATTTATAAATCTAGAAAATAGAAACAAAACCCAAGTACGTAATGGTTAAATGTTTTGGTTATTAGCTACATAAAAATCTTATTTTACTATAATTGATAAAATTTTGAGATATTTATTTTCATATGGAAATATTTTCGAAAACCCAAATAATATAATAATATTTATAACATAGGGAATGGAAACATAATAAAATTATGAGATTAAAAACTCAGTAAGGGAAAACATATCCTATTGTACATGATCATAAAAAAATGAATGACTAAATTTGAAAGAAATAAATATAATAATAAATTACTATATGACCATATATCCTAATTTCAAATCATAATAGAGTAAAATAAAATTATAATATTATCTTTAATAAAGTATAAATTTTATGATGTGGATCAAAATATATTTTCAAAAACATGTATCTTTTCATATAGACATAAAAGTACAGAATACATAAAAAAGGGAATGATCTATAAAACATATAATTTTATTGACTTGAAATTCATCGTGAAAATGTAATATAATATGATAAAAATATGAATAAATTGAATAATACTATAAAAATGGGAAATTTTAAAAATGTGATAAGGAACCTATAAATGTGGCACAACTATATGTATATGAAAAAATAATCACAAAAAACTCATTGAATGCATACATGTGTAATTTAGTTAATTATGACCAGACATGACAATATCATGAGATATAAACATATAAAAATTGATTGGATGGTGTTATGGGATCCCATTTTATTAGTTCATATATATGATTTTCACATTAATTCTATTCTAATAATATACTAATGGATATATGTAAAAAAGAATGGGTTTTTAAACTTATCACTTATCACAAAATTAAATAAATACTAGATACAAAAAACATCAATATAAAAAAGAAATTAAAAATAATAACATATTAAATTATCAACAAATTCACATCATTTTTTATAATACAAAGAGTAATGATATAGGTAAACATATATAAGATCTCACAAAACAACTTGTGCATTGTTACAACAGACAAAGTAAAATTTACATTTAAAATAATTTATGAAATGGGGATGGTGATAAAATTGAAATCCAATTAATAAAATATTAAAAGATAAAAAATAATGACAAAATCTAATGGTTATCATTAAATAAGTGTAGTTAAAGATAAAACATTTTATTTTTTAAATAATGGAAAACAATTTATTTTTATCTTTCAAAATAAAATTATTTAAAATAATGAAATTTTAAAAGAGTATTTAACTTAACATTTTTAAATAAGAAATTATAATTATAGAATATTATCAATATTTTATTTCCGAAAAATGTAATAGAAAATAATTGGAATAGAAAATCATTGATATGGATGGAAAATATAATAAAATAATTGGGAATAATTCATGAAAACAATTTGTTCTCCTAATTAAATAGATTCATGAAGTAATAATTCATTAATGTGTAATGTTCTTTTCCATGAAAATAATATCAAATGTAACACAACATAAACATATTTTATAATACATCAATTAGTAATTATAATTTTCAAAGGTCAGTGACTATCAATCAATGAAACAATATTTGTTACGGAAACCCCATACCTATATTATTGCACCGTATATTGTTCTCTAAACTCCATTATAAAATAAAAATATTTATTTAAAACATTATTTCTCTATTCATAAATAAAAGTTTTTATAATATTCATCTATAGTCACTTTATACAAAAATATTAGACATTTATCTCCTATATTGAAACATTATGTATATGTAGTTTTGACTGAATATAATAGTTTCATAAGAGTGATGTTGGTAGTCATTATTCATCTAGTGTTCATAATTTAATATCAAATAATATTATTATAATTGATTAAATATTATTACATATTAGGATTAATTTTAAATTCGTGAGTATTATAGTTTTCATCATAGAAGATAAAATGGATAGTGAATTTTTTTCACAATATGCCTTCTTCAATATGAGGTAAGAGAATGAAATATGTCAAAACCTTCCTTAATCAAGATAAATGAGAGATAATCACCCCCCGAGTCCCGCATCTGTTAGGCCCCATTGTGACGACCAAAACCAAGGGTATATAAATCTCAAAAAAAATGGAAGTCATTACCCTTTTTAGTAACCATTATTGGGAGATAAGATGTATCAACTTAGACAACTCCATGATAGATATATATATATAAGGAAATAAACCGATCTCACATGCATGTTCAATGTAAAAATACTAGAAAATAACAAAAATCCAAGGAAAGTACCGAATGAAAATTTAAGCAAAAACACAGTAACCAACCCCAACATCAAAGACATTTAGGTCCAACACAGTCTCCCTAATCTCCATAGAAACCTAAAAATAGTTTTAAATACGTAGGGGGAGCATACATGTATAATATGTAGGAAATGCCAACGTTTGTTGTGCACAAGTGGGAGGAACATACAACTATCTCTAAGAGAAAATAACAGAAGTCAACAACACCTATCAAGGAATACTAAAAACGCAACCTCACCATGGCATAGTCACCATGTAATGAAAAATATGTAATGAAAAACAATATAAACATCAATATATCGGCAACTCTCACCACTTCTCACTGGTTAACTTCTCATTCCTAATAGAAAATGTCATGATGCTACAATTCTCTTCAACACACATGACTATCACGAAATGATCGCACACTCCTGGGCCACAAACCACACACATTCATCCTGTAGGAACCTGAACCACAACCACTAAACGTCTCACTAGAAAACATGTGGGCCTCATCCTGATTTCACTAGGGAAAAAAATCACATCTCACATATCCAATACCATAAATTATTTAATAAACATCATGTCATTAAAACCTGCCCCAAAATTATTGGGTGATAAATTCCTAAAAGAGGGAGCATGGTAAAGTCAGTACCCTAACATCCATCCTCCCTATTAGATTTTGGGAACGAAACCTTCCCACATAAAACTGATGGTTATTAGTACATAGTGATCAACATGGGTGGTGTGTGTATAGAACAAATAAGCAACTTAATGTTTATAAATATAAATAAGAAATACTTAGCCAATCATATGTGATTCCAAACGTACAACTAGCCTAATCAAAACCACATTTTATAAGACCTCTACATGCACATACCCACATGAATGATGGTCACTTGAACACTGCTTCACTAAAATTCCCAACTCGAATAATACTAACATCAAATTCATTTAACCAATTATCATTATGAATTATCAAATAATTTATTCATTTATTTCCATACCTAACTAGGAAAATACCAATCATAGAAAAAGAGACAGCCACACACTCAGCCATTACATAACAGGAAGAAGGACCAAGTTAAAACAACTCATTGCACACTCTCATTTCCTGAAGAACCATTTAGCCACTACAGAATATCATTATTCAATGTTATCTCATCCAATTGTCCTATCACAACTAAACCCTGTAGCACTGCTGCACAACAACACCATAACTAGTACCCCCATAAACATGAAGTCAGACACAACCTAGTCCTATAGTTATGCAACCCCACCACTTCCCATATGATGTCCCACCGCATAACAAGTCCATACATTCCATTATCAATCACTCTCTCAACTTGAGATAAAATCACACAACCCCTTATTCCCCATACACACAATCACAATGTTACCACCACCAAAACCCACACAAGGCACAAAATCCAAAAGAACACATCATATAACCATACCTATCAAATAGGGTGTTCTCAGATTTGTCCAGCACTATTATTTAAATTCGAATTTGATAATCATGGGTGATCACATAAGGGTTTTCATCCTAGTTAATCAAATTATTTAACCATGTCTATATGATAAATGATATTGATATTTATAGAAATTATCCGTTGGGAATAACCAACTATTATAAAGCATCAGTAATGAAGAAGAAAAGACAACAAATGGTCATGATTTTTAGAGGTCGACCAACCATAATAGATCACCTCATGAACAAAGATAAATAATAAAATAAGTGATCAACATCAATATAATCCAAAACTATTATCATCTCTATATTTCATCATAATCATTTATCTTTGTTAAAATTTGTATTCTTTAGTTTTTCACAAAAATAACCTTACTAGACCAATATCGCATGATACAAATTTAACGATAGATAGTAGAATCCATAAATAGAATGCTAGGAGACCAAAAATCCACCATGAACCAAAATAGAGGGGTATCACAAGATTGAGGATCAAAGGAAAACAAGATTGATGGCAATGGAACATCACAAGAATCCACGAGAAGGAAAGGCTCTTGGTGCCCAATGAGAAAACAAAAACACAATATAAAGTGAAGGTTTCTGAATAGATAATCCATATCATATAACAACAGAAGAGGAAATGGTTTCATTAGTCATTAAATTTGGATCATGACCAAGACGACACAGTTTGACTATTTCAATGTCCCTGTAGAATTTGGATAATCATGATATAATTAATATCCTATTAAACACAATTATAAATTCCCAAAAAAGTTTTTGAGATTTATTTATTTCAAAAAAATTTAAGGGCAATGAAACTGGAAAAACAAGGAAAAACATGTATGAGTCACTGATGGGTGACTCACTGAGAGAAAATCATTGAAATTAATCTACAAATATAGAGCACCAAAGTGATGACAATGATGATGAACCACTGATGAAAACTATTGATGACTAAATCACTGATTCTATAACTCATCAATGACATAACTCCCTAACGCCCTAACCTTCAGACATTCTGACTCACCGACACCCTAACTAACTTATTCCATTACTCACCGATGCTATGTTTCATCGACTCCCAGAATCACCAACAACCAGACCTACCTATGCCCTGACTAACTGATTCCCAGACTAACTGGCACCCTGAATCATTGAGGCCATATCCTACCAACGGCTCGACCATCCGATTCATTGACCTACATACTCATCAATCTACCGACGCTTTGACGTATAGACACCACTAACTACAGAATCCCCAACCTACCGATGCCTCTAACTACCCTATATTCAACCTACCTAAGCCTCAACATACCGACGCCATGACCAAATGATTCCCTCAACCTACTGACATATCGATTTATTGATAAAATATCAAAAAATTTGGAAAACTCTAAAAATGAGTTTCCATTGCCTCCCAAAACACTACAAACACTAGATTTGGCAATGTAATGGATGAAGGAGGTCCAAACCATTATATCAGATACCATTCAAACTATTCTCACCCTCAATAATTCAAAACCAAACCCCGAAGAATAAGGGGTCCGAACAGCCACCCCATAATATACCTCTCAACACTGAACAACCTCAGAGGAGTGAACCCTCAACATCCATGAACACATCCTATGAGATTTTCCAACCAAATAACTATAATACATACACACAAGCACCAAAAAACCACACCGACCAACCATATGAATAAAGGAATTACTTTACTCAGGTCATTATACTATCCTCTTTGGTCACTAACTCGCTCGGATGAGTTTATTCACATCTACATTAATGTGTCTGGATTAGTTCCCCCCTCCTCGTATATTAGTAAATTACTATACTTCACGTAACATGGAAAAACACATCTCATCGAAAACAAGGATCATGAATTACATCACAAGGAAAAACAAATTATAAAAACATAAAACAACTATGGGTACTAGGAACACATTTTCATTTCTCTACCCCAAGTACTCTCCAACAGGCCACTATGTCTCCACAACACATGGCCCAAGGGAATGGACCCTCCATGAAGCAACTTATCTCGATGATCCAAATCTCCACTAGTATCTCTATGAATGATGTTTCATCCTCGAAATCTATCTCAATGCAATAAATGAATTCGGAGTTATTTCAAAGATACCTTTGAAGGTGGGTGACAAGAAAGATTACATGTACCCTCCCAAACTATATTGAAAACTCCAGATAATATTGAACCTTTTTAACTAGTCCTAACACCTTTAATGATCTGATGAGAATGGAAGAAACATAGTTGTTTCCGACACTTTCATCGGGGCGCGCGCATCCGTCTTTCCGCGGAGGAGGACGCGCTGCACTGTTTCCCCGCATTCCTACTTTCCAAAGGCGGGCGGCATTCGCTCCTTTTTCAGGGACATCTACTCCTTGATCGAAACGGGATGATGGGATGTCAGTTCTTCCTTCTCTGGATTCTTCCTTGGAACTCGTCACCTAGTCCGGGTCTCCCTCATAGATTTAATACGTTGTTCGTGAAACTCTTCCCAGAGCCATGTTTCCATGGATGCCGGTTAATTACAATGCTTCTGTCGGGACATTCCAAAGGGTCCGGTAAGGGAAGAAACCTTCAGTAGGGGGAGTAGTCACGTTGAGGCATCAGTAGCATGTCTGGATGCTGGGGACTTGCCATGTCTATCTATTATCCCGGGTCACAGGGCTTCTTGAGGGCGTTGAAGCCCGAGGAATCCCACATCGAGCGTGGGGAATTATATGCCATAGTCATATGTCTGAGGTTTTCCTCAGCTTCTTGTGTTTAACCTAGGGTATTCCGCGAGTTTAACGTCTAGCGGAGACGGATCAGCCCGATCAGAGCATTAGCTAGAATGGATCGGATTAAGGAATTTCCCTTGAAGGGGTGCCAATACCGGGACTAGCCCATGGACGGTTGTGAAGAGGAGCGGACCGACATGGTCTCACCAGGATATGACGTTCCGTGTGAGAATCAGGGTGGATGATGGATGGATGAATTAAGTGGAGGGGGGAATGGCAAGGGACCCTCAAAATGGCAATAGTGAAGTTGGGCTTGAGCCTTGAAGAGGCTTCCTACGTATCCCTGTGGCAGGGAATCGAAGTCCGCGTTGTTCGGGATGGTGCCGGTGAACCAGGATGAAGGTGGACCTTGGTCCGATGGATGTCGTTAGCGAACCATAGAGAATGTGGGACTTGGTCCGATGCATTAGTGAACTGACATGAAGGTAGACCTTGGTCCAAATGGTGTGGGGCTTACACACTAGGCTGCCTGGGTGTGGATGAACCGGCGTGAAGAAGGTCGGAGTGACCAACATGTGGTGGGCTTGAACCTCTGAGAGGCTTCCTACATACCATGTCGTGACATGGATCAAAGACCACGTAGTTCAGGTTGGGCATCAGAAGGCTGACGTGAATGAGGAGGACCAGGAGGGTCCTAGTGGTGGTGGGCTTGGACCTCGTGGAGGCTTCCTACGTACCATGCCATGACATGGATCAAATACCATGTAGTTCAAATGATGGAATTCGTCAGCGAACCGACGTGAAGGTGGACCTTGTTCCAATGAGAGATGGGCTTGATCCTCGGGGAGGCTTCCTACGTACCATTCCTTGACATGGATCAAAGACCTCGTAGTTCAAAGGGTTTCATTGGTGAATCGACATGGAAGTAGACCAAGGGGTCCACTAGTGGTGGGGTTGAACCTCGTGAAGGCTTCCTACGTACCATGCCATGACATGGATCAAAGTCCTCGTAGTTCGGATTGGTCACAACGGCTTGTCGTCGGACTGAAATACAGTTTAACATCATGTTGTATGAGAGTGAACCCTGACGTGAATAAACGACGGGCGGTGGGCTTGAATCTCGTGGAAGCTTCCTACGTACCATGCCTTGACATGGATCAAAGTCCCCGTAGTTCGGATGGTGACAAAGGCTTGCCATCAGACTAGAATGCAGTTTAACGTCATGCTGGATGAAGGTAGACCTCGACGTGAATTGGATGACGGGTGGGCTTGAACCTCGTGGAGGATTCCTACGTACCATGCCTTGACAAGGATAAAATACCTCATAGTTCAAATGGGTGTGTAGTTTAATGTCATTCGGGATGAGGACATATAGTTTTACGTCATGCTAGACGAGGGCATGTAGTTTAACATCATGCTGGATGAGGCATTGTCATGGAAAATTCCAACTCTAAGCCCACATGAGTCATGCTCGGTGTGAGAAACAAGAGACAGCAAGGACCTAACGATCACGCCGCGAAGGGTGCATCCGTGAGAAGCGAAGAGGGGCTTACGCGTTAGGTGGCCCATTAGTTCCGGGACTTAATCCAAGATGGAAGCCCGAAGTGCTATAAATCGTAGCGAAAGAGGGATTTGGGACCAATGATGGGAGGTGCCTCATTCCCTATCACACCCTCCATTGACCTTGGTAGTGGGGAATTATGGAGATGCAGGGTTGCAACCATCCGTTGGTGAACTAGGGTCGCCCTTCTCCTGAGAACATATGCAGCTCCAATAAACAGGATATCATCCCTTGTGGATTGGTGATTCCACTCCCGTGGAGACGAGTGGCGTAAAAAATGTTCGAGATGGGGGGACCCTTCATGCGAGGCACGAGGTCGGGTCACAGTTTAACGTCATGTGTTGAGGACGTGGTTCTTGGCAGTTTAACGTCCTGCAGCTCGGACGAGGTGGGTTCACTCCACACCCCTAGGACTTACATAACCGGTACCCTTTGCTCCTTGGGGGAGGGAAGGTACCAGTAAGGTCGTGGTCAAGGGGGTTGTAGACCGAACCATTGAGGGTTCCACATTAGCATGGCTATGTGAAGAAGCAATAGCTGTTATTGTGCCTATGAGAAGAAGCATTAAGAGATGCAACGCTACGAGTAGTATTGTCTGTGGGACTTTGAAATCACATCGTGCATACCTAGAGGGTCACACGGGAAGCGGAATTTCCACGAAAAGGAATGTGCTTCGCGAAGCGGAGTGCCTTGGCTTTAGCATGGGGAATAGGTGTCAGTGGAGATTGCTTCGTGAAGTAGAACAGTATTCAGAGAGCTCGGCCTCATGAAGAGGAGGTGCCTCACGAAGCAGGGTGCTTCGAAGAAGTGTGCTTCGCGATGTGTAACGATCCTACCTTAGCATAGGGATCACTAGTACAGGTTGGGTGTTTCGTGAAGCATAAATTCTCCACAGATAGACAGGTTCCCTTTGGAAACCCCATCCTTCGAGAATTCCCTTGAGCTTTGCGAAGGGCATCCCTCTTGGAAGAGGGGCTCAAAATGAGACAAAGCAAAGGTTTCATGCGAAGTAGAAGTACCTCGCGGAGCTCATGATTCCTGGGGGCAAAGGGTGCTTCGCGATTAGGGAGAGGAGAAGCCTAAAGGTCAGATTGTTCATCTCCGGGAATCAGGGGGAGCCCAGTATTTATAGGCATGGGGCACTGCGAAGCAGAACTCCCGCGCCACCTCCGGTGCTTCGCGGCGCTCTCGCGAACATCAAATTCGTTCGTGGAGAGGTATCTCCTCCGGAGCTTCGCGGCGGTCTCGCGAACATCAAATTCATTCACAGAGAGGTACCGCCTTTGGAGCTTCTCGACGGGCTCACGAACGTCAAATTCGTTCGTGGAGAGGTACCGCCTCTGGAGCTTCACGAGATAGTGATGCTCGGGGTGCTTCGCGTCGGTGCTTCGCTAGGCAGCGTGCCAGCCTTCTTTTTCATCCCTTCCTTTCATGAAATATTTTGGCACCAACAAATGCCCCCCTGATACTTGGAGCCGCAGAGGGTGAAGGGTCATTGTCTGAGGGAAAATTTCCAAAATTGTCAATGGTTCGCGATGCGACTTCACGAAGAGGGCCCGCGGTGCTGACCGGGGTCACAGATGCGGACGCGTCGCGATGCTCCGCGCGGGTGAGGCGAGCCACGATGCTCCGGGGTCGCCGCCTATAAATAGGGGGGTCGACCTATTTTGTCTTCACGTGACTTCCTTGTATTTTTGTGCTCTTGATTTCACGAAGCTCCGCGTACTCCGCACCTGCTCTCCGCGAATCGAGCTTCGCGGCGAACCGCGGGTCTCTGACTCCGCGACCGCGCCAAGAGAACTCTTGTTTTCCGACCTAGGCCAGACTATGCGGCTTGGTCTCGCGACCGACCTTCGCGAGCCTACTTCACGATCCAGCTGCGTGATCCGTTCTGAAAAAATTCTTTTCTTAGTGCCGAAACTGAAATGGCCCATCGAGAAGCTGTATTGGGGGTGCTTGCAGACGCCGCCCGTCGGGATGAGTTGGCCAACTTTCTAGGCCTTGGGGAGATGGTCCGAAGCCACTCAGACCATGCTTCTTTGACAGATCTGCTATCGGAGGGTCAGACGTATTATCCACAGTGTAAGAATCTTCCATTGTACGGCTTCGGGTTGAGGGATGACGTTTTCATCCCTGAGGCGAGTAGGTACAAACCAGTTTGCTAGTTTAGAAGCACGCCATGTCAGCACCAATGGTTCCGGGTGGCCGATGGTCATGCGCAGGAGGACTTCACACCCGTTACCAGCGACAATATCTACAACCATGTGAACAATATTGACGGGTAGCCACTGCAACTGGAGACGTCCCCTCCTCTCTTCTGTACCATGCGGAAGGTGGCATTCCAGGATTCGAAGAAAGGATGGTCTGATGAGTGGGACCTGCCCCAGGGCGGCAAATTTACTAATGACTGGGCCTGGGCCTACTGGGTAGGTGCCTCCTGTGAGGAGTTTGGGGCCGAGTAGAGGATACTGGGGTTATATGATGCGGCATGGGCCTCCCAATTCCACATTTACCAACCGAAACAACTGATGCCGGAATTACTGAGCAGATGGTCGTCTAGGACCAATACCTTTCACTTGCATCACAAGGAGGTGGGAATCAGCCTGTGGAATGTCCGCCAGATTTCTGGGGTTCCGATCTTGGGGGCCATGTATGATGAGTTCCTCACCGTCATGAGCGTGTGGGAGGATATAGAGAAAATTCCACAACTGGCATCAGTGCTGATGTCACTCATCCCTGGATAGGACAAGGAGGCAGTGAGAGATGTCCATTTTAAGAAATGGTTCAAGTGCTTCATGAATTTCCCAGAGAATCGAGAGTTCCCTCTGAGGCCTCGAAGTTGTCCGATGGCGGACGAACAAGGTAAGGGGAACTTGTATTGGAGGGTCTTGTAGAACAGCCAATGGAAGACTTGGGGTTTCAGTGTCAGCACTGAACAATAGCCAATAGTCTGGCTGGCAACATTCATCGCGGATCTCATCTGCGGTTGGATTCTACCTGTGAGGGATACAAGCATGGGGGTGCGGCCCAGCTCGTTTATTATGGTGTCCATGTTGGCCATGGGGCAGCGGGTCAATCTGGGGATCCCAATGCTCATCAAACTGTACAGAATGCTATGGCACATTAGCGAGGGCAAGAAGCTGCCAAGGATATGCGGGCCCTTACACCTCCTGTATGGGTGGATTGCAGCGCACATCAGGGGGATCTATGAGTATCCAAACCCTATTTCGCTATCTAGATCAAACATCCAACCCTCCATCCTGAATACGGTCGGGAGCTTCTCGTTCAAACTAACCGTGATGATAGTGCTGAATCGGGTGTGGAGGGCGGATGAGTTTAATTTCCAACCCTTCCCATTGCGTACGGGGATACTTACTGACAACGGGCGAGGAACGGAAGAACATCGGGCATACCTCCTGGCCTTTTGAGGTGGCTTTTTGGTGGTATGAGTATATCGTGAGCCACTTTGCGAACCATACACCCCGAATAGGCATTCGAGGCAGTTCTGATGCCTCCAGCGGCTAACCCCGTAGGTCTACTGGGAGGTGCATCATGAGGAGCACCCATTCGTGATGAGGCAGCTATGGCTCATGTTCACATGGGAAGATGGGAAGATGCGAATTGCATTGCCTCCATCCACCGCCGCATTTTGGATTAGTGAGGGAGTATGCCATTAGTTGAGAAGCTGCTTACCCAGGGGAGATGCTGAATTAGCCAACTATTCGGGTCAGTGACGGTGGGCCTCCTCTATCTCAAGGTCAGGGTCGGAGGATAGCTAGGGCCTCTTGCGGTGGCGGGTATTCCATGGCGGCGAGACCTGTACCAGCCGAGGGTGTGGCAGTAGCAGTAGATCCGGTGATTCCGGAAGTGCAGGGCCATCCGGAGGGGTGGCCACCGAGGGGATTTCATAGGATATCCACTCAGGCCCCGGGGAAGCAGCTGCGTCATATCGACATGGCATAGGATTCCCTCTTCCCGGATGCCTGGGACATTTGGGATGTCAACCGGAAATTCCTCAGCCCACCCGAGATATGGGCCCACCTGAATCGACTCGAGATGGAATTACCGGGCATATCCCAGTCTGGGTTGGTTTCATGGCATCTCCGGTGGAGGCAGAGAAATACTTGGACAAGCTGGGGGATTACGTTCACTCCAGTGGTGTACCTTGCCCAATGATAGACCGGGTGAGGGTACTGCTGAATTGAACGGTACACCCACAGTTATTAGCCACCGATCTGAGTTAGGGCTTCCCCCTACTGGAAGATTCAGAGGACTCCTCTCGGGAGGATGAGGCTGGAGGAGGGAGCCCATTGAAGGAAGTTGAGGTCGGAGATCACGGCTCAGATTATGATGATTTCGCAAAGGCTCTCGAGGTAGAATTCTGAACATCTTTCCATATGGTCCGTTGGCGGACCATAGGTCAAACATCCATACTGTTAGGGGGTCCTTCCAAACATGACCAGTCTTCCGGAATGTTGGCCCAGGACGGTAGGTGAGCTGGTGTGGCATGAGACCAAGCCATTAGGGGATCCCTTCAGACATGAAAGGGGACGAGGGTTCGAATAAGGGGCTCGCAAAACGTGGAATATGGAGTGATGGTTTTTCCGAACATAATCCAACACTTAGGTAGTTACACCACCATGGTGGGAGTATGCCAGATGGGTGTGTTGGCTTGGTCATGGATCCTTCCTTCTTTGGGACATGGCCTCTCTAGCGAGGGGTCCGACCAGGGGGTCGGAAAGGGGAAAGATGGGATTAATGATTCTATGTGATAGACCCTAGGAAATTTACCAGGTTGTCTCTACGTATCCCATGAGGATGGGAATCAATCCATACGTAGTTTTGGAAGCACAGTGCAGTCATAGACCTACCCTGACAGGTGAAATTCTCTCTGGTAGAGGCTCTGGTGCATCCCATGATTAACATGGGACATCCTTAATTGTTCAGGGTAGAACTTCAGTTTAGTGTCATGCATTGAGGACATATGAACTCCTATAGTTTAACGTCATACGATAGGACTTGGAATAAAAGGGAAGATCCTAGGGAGCATGTGGTGCGGTAGATATGAAACCGACGGGAATAATGACTTGGAGACCAAATCACACCACGTACCCCCGGAGGATACTCTTCAGGTCGAGGGACCAAGAGTGAGGATTAGACTGGGCCCAAAGCAGAGTGGTCGGGCGTTCCTACGTACCCCATGAGGATGGGAATCAATCCATACGTAGTTCTGCAAGTGTAGTTTAATGTCATGCGGGACGATGAGAATCCCGACCGTGTTGGTACAAATCCTGTGAAAACTACTAAGCCCACGTGAGTCATGCTTAGTGTGGGAAACAAGAAGTAGTGGTGGGACATTCCCAACACAGAAAGGGGAAGGATAGGGCAATGGGACACTCGGTGAATACCGGACCAATGACACTAACACGATCATTTAACACACCTAGATGTGCGAAGAAAAAGATTGGAGTCTATGGAATTCCACTTGAACATGAGGAAGTGGAAATGTGTGAATCATGGAGCTCGAGATTCAGATCATGATGATGGCGGCGTGACGATGGAGGATAACTTTTGACCGTGGCGGAAACCCAACATCCATATCGCGTTAGCCTAGAATGGGGACATACAAATGAGGGTCAACCATTGACCATGTTTGAAACACGGGACCATGTCACAAATGTTGTCAGAGATCTGTAGGGACGTTGGCCCGAAACGATTGGAGGTCCCTTAGGTCCAGAATTCATGGAGAGCCCTTAAGCCTAGTATCCATGTCATCCGAGGGTCCTTTTGGATGTGGAAGAGGATGAGGATCCAAATAGCGAGCTCACGAAGCTTGGTCATGGGACGAGGGGAATGTCCCCATGAAAATCCCACACTTCGGGCTCTTTGTCAATACACATCTGAATACGACAACGAAACGTATTAGATAGAGGGAGCAGAGTCCTTTCCCATAGGGATATCTTAGTTTAAGGTCATATAATTCGGACCAAAGGGCGGGAGGAAACATAAGAGGCACATGGTCGAGTAACTCAAACACCTGGCATGAATGGGAATAGGGGGTGTGTGCGGTGCGGTGAACAACCCGAAGCGAATGAGGACACAATCCCATATCATACCGCACGACCTCCTTGGGAGAGGTTTTTGGTCAAGGGACCAAAAGTGAAAGTTAGGCTAGGCCCGCGGGGAAGTGTGCGGGCCCTCCTACGTATCTCATAAGGATGAGAATCAAGCCTCATGTAGTTCTTGATGGATCTTAGACCATAAATGGGTAAAGTTATAAGGGGAAACATGGCAATAAATCCCGACGTGAAATAAGACCTATTCCCTACTTACTATGCGTTCTCTAGGGAAATGCTCGAGTCGAGGGACCGAACTCAAAGGCTAGGCTGGCCCTGTGGGGAAGTTCCCAGGAACTCCTACGTATCTCATGAGCATGAGAATCAATCCATACGAAGTTCTGAAAGGTGACATGGTGAGATACCAGTGCCAAGGGAAAAGGGGAGTGCGGGCGTGGCCCTTGCACTAAAAGAAGCGGAATTTGATAAATCTTGTTTGTCCTTTAAGGGGAGTGGTTTTGTTTTTTTGTGAAGCGACTGGCCTAGAGTAGTAGGCCGTGGTGCCACCACAAGAATCAATCCATGATATGCATTGACAAATGGCATGGCACGTGACCAATACCCAATGTGATGTCCTCTATAATGAGGTCATCACAATGCAGTGCATTTTTCGTCGTGCGGCCAGGACGATAATGTCACATTTTAGGGTCATGTGACAGGACCAAGCGTGCATTTTATCGTCATGAAGCACAGTCGTAGCAGAGGCAATGTTATATGGAGAATGTGCGCAGTGTTATAAAACACAATTGATGGAGACATGATCCCACATCACATTGTACACCACTCAGAGAGGGAGACCTTAGGCTGAGGGGCCTATATAGAGGTAAGAGGTGAAATAAGGGAGGAGAGACTAACTCCCTAAATGGGTTGGACCCGAAGACAAGGCGTCTGGGCAGTCCTAAAATTTCCCATGGGGATGGGAATCAAGCTGAACGTAGTTCTAGATGGATCTTAGTTAATGGTCTTAGAGCTCAGAACATGAATGGTAACAACTTCCCAAGTTAGCACAGACGTCAACCCGATCCCTAAGCCCACGTGAGTTAAACTCGGTGTGGGAAACAAGGGAGGGTATCCTTATCGCAATACATGGGGCACCCATCAAGGGGGAGTTGGTAGAGAGCCCCGAAGGACTCCTTGGACGCGGCTTGATTCCCCAATGCGTAGACGTGCACGGAGGAAAATAACCAAGAGTTATGAGACTCTACATAGACACGATGAAGTGATGAAGGGTGTGAATTGTGTACCCAACATTTTGGGATTAATGGGTTGGCATGGTGATAGAGTAAAAATGTTAACCATGGTGGAAACACAGCGTCCATATCGCATTAGCCTGAGGTGGGAACAACAAACGAGCATCGACCGCTGACCACATCCGCAACGTGGGATTTTATCGATTTGTTGTCTGAAACCCTCAGCGGCGTTGGCCCGTAACGGTGGGAAACCATTGGTCATAGTATCCTGGCCGTTCTTGGGGGTCCCTCCGGGTGTGAAAGATGATGGAAGCCCTGATGCAGGGATACACAAAGCCTAGAAAGCCGGTGCGGACGTGTCCGAGTAAAGCATGGAATTCCAGGTAATAAACCAGAGTACTCTTAGGCACATTGGTAACCGGCTGAAAAGGGTCGACGAAACAGCTCGAGAATGAGAGGTTCATGGCGCAGTCATTAAGACACCAACGTGAATGAGGAAATAATCCCACACCACAACGTATAATCCTCTCATGGAGGGAGGGTAGACCAAGGGGCCAAGATGGGATGAAGAAGCCTGAGAGATGGGGCAGGACCCGAATCCTAGACATTCAGGTGGTCTTACGTATCCCATGAGGATGATAATCAAGCCGCACGTAGTTCTCTAGGTGTATTTTAATGTCATACGAGACGAGGAGGGGAGTAATATACCCCCAAACAAGGGAGGTGTACGGTACGGTGAAGAAACCGACGTGAATGGGGAAATAAGCTCACACCACACCATACACTCCTATAAGAGAGGGCCTGGGTCGGGGCCCGAAAAGGCCAAGGGGCTTGATGGTTAGGCATTGTTCAGGAAGGCCTGACCTTATTGCAGTTTAACATCTTGCAGTGAGGATGAGGGCTGGGGACCCGAGGAGGCCAAGGGGCCTGAGGCTGGGCCTCATGAGAGAAGGAGTACAACATGGTACATGATTCCAATGTGAATGAGGGCATAGTCCCACACCACACCATACATCCGGGTATGAGGATGGGCAGAGGGTCCCGAGAAGGCCAAGGGGCCTAAGGTCAGGCATCAGACAGGAAGGCCTGACTAGTTTGAAGTTTAACATCTTACATGAGGATGGGGAAAGAGATAACTGTATCTAATTCGGGGGTGTGTATGACATGGAAACTAACCTAACATGAATGAGGAAGTAATCCTACACCACTCCATACATTCCTTATAGGGGAATTAGGGCCGTGGGCCCAACCGCTAGCCCCACCCGGAGGGATGTTTTTCACTTCAGGATGGGGTAGAATGAATCACTGCACTCAATGTTTGGGACATCTCGGGGTGGACCCGATGATCCAGGACACTATTGACCATGTTCTAAACACAACGTTCCTATGGTAACCTGATATGGGAGAAAAAAATGAGCATCTACCGTTGACCAAATTCGCAACGCGGGACTTGTATCAGCTTGTTGCTTGAAAACCCTTGGGGGCGTTGGCCCGTATCGGTAGGAGAGACCTTGGGCGTAGTATCCAGGCCGTTCTTGGGGGTCCCTCAGGGTGTGAAAAAATAATGGAATCCCAGTCAAGGAGTGGTTGAAGCATAGCTGTATCCATCCATGAAAGAGGAAATCTTCTCCAGGGGGATGTGAAGCCGGGTCGAGGCTTGATCGATGTGAGTTGGGGAAAAAGTGTGCACCCTTCCATATATCTTGACCAAAGGGGATGATTTTGGCTTTTGGGCTGGGCCAACAGAGGAAATTCTCGAGCGTTCCTACGTATCCCATTAGGATGGGAATCAAGCCATACGTAGTTCTAGATGGATCTTAGTTTATGGTCTTAGATCTCAGACCATGAATGGTAACAACATCCCAAGTTAGCGCAGACGTCAAACCGATCCCTAAGCCCACATGAGTTAAACTCGGTGTGGGAAACATGGGGTGGCATCCTTATCGCAATACATGGGGCGCCCATCAAAGGGGAGTTGGTATAGATCCCCAAAAGACACATTTGACATGGCTTGCTTCCCCAACGCGCAGACGTGCACGGATGAGAAGTACCAAGAGTTCCAAGACTCTACTTGTACACGATGAAGTGATGACGGGTGTGAATCTTGTAACCTACATTTTGGGCTTAATGGGGTGGCGTGGCGATAGAGGAAAACGGTTAACCATGGAGGAAACATAGCATCCATATCGTGTTATCCTGAGTTGGGAACAACAAATGAGCATCGACCGCTGACCATATTCGCAAAGCGGGATTTTATTGATTTGTTGTCCGAAACCCTCAGGGGCATTGGCTTGTAACGGTAGGAGAGCCCTTGCGCATAGTATCTAGGTCGTTCTTGGGGGTCCCTATGGGTATTAAAGATGATGGAAGCCCTGATGCAGGGATACACAAAGCCTGGAAAGTGGGTGCGGACGTGTTCGAGTAAAGCTTGGCATTCCAGGTAATAAAACAGAGTACTCTTAGGCACATTGGTGAACCACTGAAAAGGGTCAACGAAACAGCTCGAGAATGAGAGGTACAAGGTGCGGCCATTAAGAGACCGACGTGAATAGGGACATAATCCCACACCACACCGTATAATCCTCTCATGGAGGGAGGGTAGACCAAGGGGCCAAGATGGGATGAAGATTCCCGAGAGATGGGGCTGGACATGAATCCAAGATATTCAGGTGGACCTATGTATACCATGAGGATGAGAATCATGATTCATGTAGTTCTCTAGATGTAGTTTAATGTCATATGAGACGAGGAGGAGAGTAATATACCCCCAAACAAGGGAGGTGTACGGTACGGTGAAGAAACTGAAGTGAATGGGGAAATAATCTCACACCACACCACACTCCTATAAGAGAGGTCCTGGGTCGGGGCCCGATAAGGCCAAGGGGCATGTTGGAAAGGCATTGGTCAGGAAGGCCTGACCTTCATGTAGTTTAACATCTTGTAGTGAGGACGAGGGCCGGGGACCCGAGGAGGCCAAGGGGCCTGGGGCTGGACCTCGTGAGGGATGGCATACGGCATGGTACATGATCCCAATGTGAATGAGGACATAGTCCCACACCACACCGTACATCCCGAGTAAGAGGATGGGCGGAGGGGACCGAGAAGGACAAGGGGCCTAAGGTCAAGCATCAGTCAAGAAGGCCTGACTAGTTTACAGTTTAACGTCTTACATGAGGACGGAGAAAGAGATAACTGTATCTAATTCGGGGGTGTGTACATCATGGAAAGTAACCAAACGTGAATGAGGATGTAATCCTACACCACAACGTAAATTCCTTATAGGGGAATCGGTGCCATGGGCCCGACCGCTAGCACCACCCGAAGGGAAGTTTGTCACTTCAGGATGGGGTAGAACGAATCACTGCACTCGATGTTTGGGACATCTCGGGGTGGACCCGAAGATCCAGGACACTGTCGACCATGTTCTAAACACAACGTTGCTATGGCGACCAGATATGGGAACAACAAATGAGCGTCGACCAATGACAAAATTCGCAACGCGGGACTTGTATCGTCTTGTTGCTTGAAAACCCTCAGGGGAATTAGCCCGTATCGGTAGGAGAGCCCTTGGGCGTAGTATCTAGGCCGTTCTTGGGGGTCCCTCTGGGTGTGAAAAAATGTTATAATCCCAGTAAAGGAGTGGGTGAATCATATCTATATCCATCCACGAAAGAGGAAAACATCCCTAGGGGGGATGTGCAGCCGGGTCAAGGCTTGCTCGATGTGAGTTGGGGAAAAAGTGTGCACCCTGCCATATATCTTGACCTGAGGGGAAGATTTTGGCTTTTGTGCTGGGCCGACGGACGAAATTCCCAGGCGTTCCTACGTATCCCATTAGGATGGGAATCAAGACATACGTAGTTATTGAAGGCCATGCTGTTTAGCGTCATGCGGTGAGGACGTGGGAGGATAAAAGAACGAGAGTGGGCACATGGTGCAACCCTTACAATCCATGTATTAGAGAGGTTGTATGAGCGAGGATAAGAAAGCCTACTCCTCGCTACATAAGGATCCTCTAAGGAAACTATCCCTAGGGGGGATAGTGGAAGAGAAAATCTTGGGGTTGGTCTTAAGACGAGGCGTCCGAGCATTCCTACGTATCCCATTAAGATGGGAATCAAGCCAAACGTAGTTCTTGAGGCGCAGTTTAGCGTTGTTATGAACAAGAAATGTGTCTCAACTGGGTATATGTATGGTATGGAGGGTAACCCGATGTGGATGAGGATTTAATCCCACATGACACTGTACAATCCCATAAGAGAGTCCGAGTTGACGAACGCCAAGGGGCCCTAGGCTGCGCATTTTTCAGGAAGGCCTGACTGGCTTGCAGTTTAACGTCTTACAATAAGGACGGGGGATGGTGGCACGAGGAGGGAAAGGGGCCTGAGGGTGAGCCTCAGTCCGGAAGGCCTGACTGGCTTGCAGTTTAACGTCTTACAGTAAGGACGAGGGCCGGGGGCCCGACGAGGCCAAGGGGCATGATGCTGAGCCTTGGTTAGGATGGTCTGACTGGCTTTTAGTTTAACATCTTACAGTAAGGATGGGGGCTGGGGGCCTAAGGAGGCCAAGGGGCCTGAGGCTGAGCCTCGTTCCGGAAGGCCTGAATGGATTTTAGTTTAACGTCTTACAGTAGGGATGGGGGTTGGGGGCCCGAGGAGGCCAAGGGGCCTGAGGCTGAGCCTCGGTCAGGAAGGCCTGACCGGCATGCATTTTAACGTCTTACAGTAAGGATGGGGGTTGGGGGCCCAAGGAGGCCATGGGGCTAGAGGCTGAGCCTCGGTCAGGAAGGTCTGACTGGCTTGCATTTTAACGTCTTACAGTAAGGATGGGGGGAGATCTTAGTTTAAGGTCATAGAGCTCGGACCATTTTAAAGTTTATCGTCTTCCAGGACGAAGATGTCGTTTAAGGTCATGCAGGACCCTTTTTCCCTTGGCAAAGTATCTCTTGATGAACTTGGCATTGGTGGGAGGGGTTATGCGCTCTCCATCTGTGGTCACCAAGGAGTATGCTCCATTGGGGTAAACCTTATGGATGATATAAGGCCCATCCCATTTGGGTTCTAACTTGGTCGGTTTACTACCGGGGATCATAGGTGCTCAAAGGGCCAGTACGAGGTCGCCCTGTAGAAAATAATGGAGACGAACCTTCTTATTGAATTCCCTCGCTATCTTATCAATATGCCTTTCCAGATTGTGCGGGGAACAAAGTCGGTTCTTGTCCAGTGATTCTAATTCAGCTAGACAGATTTAGGCTACCTCATCTGATGTCTGGTGATCATAGACTACAGTGTGTAATGATGGCAGATGGATCTCAATGGGTAGGACGGCCTCAGCTACATACACCAGGGAATATGGGGTCACCTGGGTAGATTTGCGAGTCGTCGTCTGATAAGCCCAGAGGGTGTTGGGGAGCTTGTCGGGCCATCTTTTCTTGTTCTGACCAACTGTATTCTGAAAAATGTTAGAGAGAATTTTGTTGAACGCCTCGATCTGTCTGTTTTCCTGCGCGTGGTAGCGGAAGGTATGGTTCGAACAGATGTCGTACTTGGCGTAAAATTTCTTCATTTCAGTCGCTCGGAAGTTGGTGTTGTTATCGGTGTGGACGGCATGAAGGACCCCAAACTAGTGGATAATATTGGAGCTCACAAAGTCGACTATGGAACGAGCCTTGACCTCTTTGAGTGGAACTGCCTCTGCCAACTTGGAGAAGAAATCTGTAGCCGTCGGGATGAACCTACACTGGCCGGCTATTGCCGGTGGATATGGTCCCACTACATCAAGTCCCCATACCGCAAATGGCCAAGAGTTCTTGGTGGGGTGTAGGGGATCGGGCGGCCGATGCAGGAAGTTGGAGTGAACTTGGAACGCATGGCATCTCTTGGCATACCCAATACAATCGTGGATCATAGAGGGCCAGAAGTACCCCAACCTCCAAATTTGATGGGACATCTTCGGCCCATCTATATGGGCGCCACAGGATCCGGCTTGAACCTCTTGCATAACATGAGAAATCTCTACTCCTTGAATGAAACGGAGGAGGACGCCATAAAAGCTCCGCTTATAAAGTATCTGTTCAAGACTGGGGCCACTCTAGAGGGTAAATTGCAGTGCGCGGCATCAGATTCACTCGCGCTCTGCCCGGTCGTCTGGGAGGTGACCATTTTGGAGATACTCGACAAAAGGTTCCCTCCAGTCGAGAGTGGCTTTAACAACTGTGTCTGACGAACCCGGGACCCCTGACGTAGAGGGTCCGGCGGTGAGATGACTTACCCACAAGCCATCATTGTCCTCTTGTGTGATGGGGTAAATGACTCTCTGGTGTGCCACATGTATGATAAAATCATCTTGCTTAGGTTCTACGAGCGACACGGCTAAGCCAGCCAAGGCGTCAGCTTGACCGTTCTATGATCGTGGGACATTGGTAATCTCTGGTCGAGAAGAGAACTGGTCCATTAGGCGGAGGGTGTACTCGAGCAATGGTACAAGCTCCGGATTCCTGACGACATAGCCGCCATTAACCTTTTTGATTACCAGCTCAGAATCTCCTTTCACATGTAGATGGGGAACATTGATCTCAAGGGCCAACTCGAGGACGGTGATGTGAGCCTGGTACTCTGCCTCGTTGTTCGTACAACCTTTTGACAACAGGAACGAGTATGGCAGGACGGATTGCGCCGGGGTAATGAAGACAATACCCAGGCCCACTCTATTGAGCTTAAGATCATTGAGCCTCCTACCAGTGGGGCTCTGAGAGGCACCGTCAAAATGCATTTGCCAACACGGGACGACATGATCGACTGAGAGGATCGTCTCATTAGGAAAATCCAGGTCCAGGGATTGATCCGTGGAGGTTGGATGGGCAGCTAAAAAGTATTCCAATGCATGTCCCTTAATGTCCTTCTGAGGTATAAACCTGATATCAAACTGCTGGAGAATCACCACCCACCGTGCTAGTCAGCCAGTCAGCATGGGGCGGTTCAGGATGTACTTTAGTGGGTCTACCCAGGAGACCAATTGTACCTCATGGTGTTCCAGGTAATGCCGCAACTTCTGTACGGCAATGATGAGCGCAAGAAAGCTCTTTTTGATAGGGTAGTATCTGACCACCGTATCGAGAAGCATGCAACTGAGATAGTAGAGACTGTTCTCGATACCCTCGTTATTCTTTTGGGCAAGCAGTGCACAGAGGGATCTTTCTAGGGCGGTCACGTAAAGGACCAGCGGCTTTCCGGAGATGGGTGACATCGAAATCAGAGGTTGGAGCAGATACTGCTTGATTTCCTCGAAGGTGGTCCGACACTCCTCATCCTATTCGTAGGCGGTGCCCTTCTTCATGAGCCGGGAAAAGGGCTTACACTTGCCGGCTAGATTCGTGAAGAATCGACATATATAGGCTAAGTGTCCTTAGAGGCCTCGATGTTCTCGAATGTTGATCGAGGGAGGCATTTTGCTGATGGCCTTGATCTTCTCTAGGTCGATCTCAATACCTCAGTATCTAATAACAAATCCCAAAAACATCCCAGAGGTGACCCCGAAGGCGCACTTCAACGGGTTCATCTTCAGTTGACAAGAACGGAGGAAACCAAACACCTTCTCAAGGTCTTTGAGATGGTCCTGGCGCTGACATGATTTGACCACTAGGTCATCTACGTAGCATTCTACCAGCGTCCTGAGAATCGACTTGAATATGTGGTACATGGCCCTCTGATAAGTGGCACCTTCATTTTTCAAGACAAATGGCATAACATGGTAGAAAAAGGTACATTGGGGAGCCCTAAAGGTAGTGGACTCCTCATCCTCGGGGTCCATCCAGATCTGGTTATACCCAAAATACCCATCCATGAAAGAGAGTGCTTGGAACCCGGACGTGACATCAATCAATAACTCTGTCACCAGGAGTGGGAAGTCATCCTTTGGGCAGTGGCGATTAAGGTCACAGAAGTCAATGCAGACTCTCATCTGCACATTCTTCTTCCTGACTGGCACAATGTTGGAATGCCACTTGGGGTACTGGACATCCTTAACGATGATGGATTTGATAAGCTTGTCAACTTTGGCATCCACCATAACACCATGAGAAGGGTGCATCTTTCTGGGAGGCTGCTTAAACCCACGATGGTTTTCTGGGAGGCCCGGACGGTGAATGGATACCTGGGGATCTAGTCCTGACATCTCGTTGTAACTCCAGGAAAACATGTCACGGTGTTGTTTGAGGAAGTCTACGTACTACTGCCGCTCCTCGGGGGACATGGCTGCACTGATCAATGTGGGTTTCGGATCTGCTTCGCTACCAAGGTTCACCTGTACCAGTTCATCAACCGTGGTAGAGACGCCTTCCTCAAAGGTGGGGGGAGCATCCTCCAGGTCTTCCTCTCCACCCGTGGGGGGATTTCCCGCGAAAGGAGATAATTCTGGGCTATCAAATCCTGAGGGGCAGCCGGTGCCGGCTTGGGCAGCAGTGGTCATCATATCAGAGGACTCACTCGCCACTGAGACCATAGCAATGAAGGCAGTCGACCCTACCCCATCTGGCCTTCGGCCTAAGGGGCCACGTTTGATGATATCAAAGCAGTGGTGACGTGTCGGCCTGAGTCAGTTGACTCTAGCCCAGCGGAAGATACACGTATGGCATACCGCCATTGTTATAAGCTTCACATTCTGGTACCATATAAGGGTGGAAGGTTCTGGGATCACCAGATCCTGGTTGATGTAGGAGTACGAGGTGATTTTCAACCGTCGGTTGGACACAGGAACATGCCTTCCTTGTGTACCTGAAACAACAAAACATTGCCCCATGTCGGGGGTCGTGGACCCTAATCGGTGGATCGGGAGGATGCCGACATCATCCATGCTTGCCCAGGGGTCACTGGTGATTGGAGCGGGCTCATCCTCACTTACTAGGATTTTCTTATCCTTACTCTTGTAATAATCAGCATCCAGATAGCGGGCCTCACAAGAGGAGAAAGGAGACACATCTCCTTGGAGCACGCCTACTCGACCGTTGAGTGAGTATTTGAGGCACTGGTGATACGGCGAAGGGACCATTTCATGCAGATGGAGCCATGGCCTACCCATCAACGCGTTGTAGGCAGTGTACTGAGAGACGACCATGAACTCGGTTCTGGAAATTAAGCCACCAAACTAAGTCTTCAGGCGGATCTTGTCGACTGGGGTTTTCTCGGTCTTGTCGTACCCATGGATTCTGAGGTCATAGGGAGTTAAATCACCTTCAGACAGAACCATATTTTTCAATGTTCGAGTCGGAATTAGGTTGATTCTGGAACTCGTGTCAACAAGGCAACAGCGGACTTCCACACCATTGAAGTGGCTAGTGATGTAAAATGGGAAAATATTCCCCTATATAGTATTTTCCTCATCTTCACCGGAGAACGAGCTAACCACCTGAAATTTGGAATTCTCAATTGTCTCGGCATGAAAGGCTTTTGCAGCTGCTACCTCCGTCTCAAACTTGAGGGGGATCCTTAGGGCCTCAGAAAGTCCCTCATGCATTTCAGAGGATAGGCGAAGGGCCACAAGGATAGAAAGCATTGCCGGAATGCCAACCAGGTGCTTTGGGACATCATACATTTGTGCCAAACGTGAACCTATGCCTACATGAGGTCGTTTGGCAGTTGGATACCTAGTGGGTCCTGCCGGTTGAACCGATGGTCAGCTAGTACTGGGTACATCCAGCTGCCTACTAGTTGAAGCCTGGAGAGTAGTCGCCGGACTAGGATCGGACAGTGGAGGCTGGCCTGTAGCCAGGCGAGACTAACTGTGATACGAATGAGGCAGCTCTCCCTGATCTAATAGAACAAATGGCGGTGGAGGTAGAGCTGAGGGTGTAAGATGGGATTTCACGTGCTGAGCTCTACGCTGAGCCTGCTGTCTGGTCTCAGTAGCATGTAGAGTTTGGCTGAAAGTGCCTGATGACATACCTCGATGACCGGCGTGGTTGCGGTTCGGATGATGTTGACATCAGCTGGAAACGTTGGGGAGGTTCGCCTAGCATTCCCCCTTGTCGGGAGTTATATAGGGATTTACCAGCTCCACGGTGTTAACCGAAGGGTACCCCTGGCTGTCGCTCGACAAGTCATCCACCACAGGGCAGATTCTGGGAGGAATCCCCATTTCAGGGGGCATAATTTCGCCGAGAGTGTGGGATGATGATAGCACCGGTGGAGCACGTTGCTTCTTCTTGCGTCGTCGCTGCTTGCCCTTTTGGGAAGAGGTCAGTTGTGAAGACGGCTAGGAGGTATTGGATACTTCTTATGAAGGTTCCGGATGCTTCAGGCGTGCCCAGATGATACCATGGGAATGAACATCGGTTTTTCGAGCCATCCAGTCATCGTATTTCTGGGATCTGCGGCTGGGAACCTACTTCCACTCGCCTTCGCTGTCGCTATCGATCTCTGACCCTGCAAAGACACCCGCCACATGTGTTGGTGTCGGGCCCAACCTGACTATGTTGTTTTTGACCTTGTCGTGAAGATAGCTTTTAAACACATTGCATTGCTTGAGGGTGTGCCCCAGAATCTGATGATAAAGACAGTAGTTGAGCTGATCGGTGAGATTCGCCTCTGTCAGCCTTCTGTACTCAGGCAGGCGCACAATCCCTTGCCCTAGAGCACTTCGAAAGTAGCCAGGGAACTGATTTTCGTTGAACGAATAAGCCTGGTGCCTTCTTTCTGGATAGGGGTCCCTGGGGGCCTGGCCCTAATGATGGGCCAGAGGGGCATGCCGAGGAGGTGGCACCTGATTGTCTCGCCTAGGTGGAGGTGGCGCATTGCACGGGGGAACCTGTTGATTCTGAGGCGGTTGCTGCAGGGAAGGAGCCTGTGATTGAGGTGGAGGACCTCTGCGGGGTTGCGGGGATGGTGCTGCCGGCAGCAATTCCAGCTGCCTAGGGGCTTCTATTTGGGCCACCACGGTGGGTTTGGCTCTGGCGGTCCTCTTGGCTAGGATCATAGGGGGCATCGAACGTTCCTGACTAGCCTGTTGCAGAGCCTCCTCAACGCACTGAGCCTTATCTGAGAAATCTATGAACCCTCCAGGGTAGTTCTGGGCAATCAGGGAGGGTACCAACTCCGTTTTGACGTTCCCCACACACATCGTCAGTAATTTCTCTTAATTCAGTGGCATATCAAGTGAATACATAAGTCCCTTCCACCGGGCGATGAAATATGCGAATCGCTCATCAGGCCTTTGCATGCACTTGAAGAGGTCTGCAATGCTGGTCTTCCACGTGGTGGAGCTGAACTGGTATAGGAACTGCTGGCGGAGATCCTCCCAACTGGTCACCGATCCGATAGGTAGCTGTTTGTACCAGAAGAATGCGGGACCTTCCAATGTCTGAATGAAACATCCGAGCTTGGCGGCTTCTTGCTGGGCTGGGGTCCCCATCATGGGGCCACGCCTGGAATAAAAATGTGCCAAGTGCTGTGGCGGGTCCCCTGTCTTGTTGAAGGGTGAGAATGTGGGGTTCTCAAAACCCAGGAGTGCGGGCATATCATCCACCAACGCGGGATACAGCTTGCCATCCGGTGGGACCGCCACCTGCCGCATTTCCAACACTTCGAGGAGGGCTATGAGTGCCACTATAAGATCATCCAGTTGGGGGTCCCTGTATTGACGGGGATCCCTAATCAGAAGTGCGTTTCTATGTTCTTCAACACGGTAGATGGCTTCGGCAGCTCGTGGATCGACTGGCGGAACGACCTGTGGGGCGATTGGGAGAACCCGGACTGGATTCTTCAGATTGCCCCATTGTTGGGGGGGTTTGGCGAGACGTATCGCGCCCTATTGTAGTAAGTTCCAGCTTATGCCCTGTATGAGGATGTAGCATGATCCGGGTTGCCCGGAGGCATCTCACCGGGGGGAAATTGTTCCTGCCCCTGCTGCCCCGGCCTGGGATTACCATATTCGGGTCGCCGCTCTGCAGGGCACATAGCCAAGAGTTTTTCAACCAGCCTCTTCTACTCAGCATGCTACTAGCGTAATGTGGCCTTCTCGGGATCTTCATTCGTTTTCTGCACAGAGGCAGATGGGTCGGAGTGCTTGACAGTTCCGACGTGCTCCTTACCATTGCCGGTATTTCGACCGAGTACCAACGACTCGGTGGGTACAAGGATACCAAAAAGGTTCCTCTGCTGACAGGTAACCCGCCCTGATGGGTCTAGCAGTGGTGGTATGCCCTCGGGGGGTAAGTCCCCATCAAGAAATTCAAGCTCGTCTTCCTTGTCCACTACGTCAGCCAAGTGGACCGTGACCCCTCTCGAGGGCATGTCCTCAACGTCGCATAACGAATATGGATGTCTTCGGATATGGTCGAAGAGGAGAGCAGCATAGTGTCCCCAACCATAGACTTGCACATGGGGGTAGCTTCCCTGATGAATCTATGGAGTACTTTGAATCTCTAAACATGTTTCCATTGAAGGGCGCTCTAACAGCCTGGCGACTCAGGGTGTTGGGCCACAAGGAGTGTGGCCAAATCGATCAGGCAGCATTTCTCGCCGATTTCTTCAATTTGCTCTCGACTTATGGGGTACACCACCCGCTCGTAATGAAGGCGGAAGTGTGTCGCCCATAGGGTTCGACAAAATCACCCCACTTATTCAGGGGTAAGGGACTCTGGTGCGCGAAAGTTCAGCGCCACCATCGGCCAGAACAACTCTTGGAATTAATCTGCTGCGTGAATGCTCCAGAAGCTCCTGGGTTCGGACTTGGGGTCTGGCCCTGTATTTCCCCACTCGTCAACTGGGGGCAGATGAGGGACCGGTAGCGGTATCGAGGAGGACCTCTAGGATAGTAAACTCGGCGGCGGAGAATACGGCGAACGAGCTGACTGGCCGCCGAATTCCAGGCCATCCTCTGAAGAGTGAGGTGACCTGGCCACGATGTCACAATACGTTGTGCTGATAGCCACATCATCCGGCACATGAGTCGCGGCTGTCGGCGATAGGTCATGTCATCGCTCTACCGACATTGGCCCCCCAAAATAGCCTTTCGTGATCTCTGGTAGAGGTAGAGGGCGCTCCTGGTGAAAATGGTGGTGATTGCACGGTCGAGACCTGCAGAATTTCCATGATTTCTTCCTCTTATGTGTACCTATGGAGAGAGATGGGAATCTGGTGGACCTCACATTCCAGGAGAATGAGGCTAACGCGCCTGGTTCCTTCCCCAGTCCTTGATACGGAGGAGCGGGGAGAAGGTTCCATCGCTGAGTCGCATTCCGATTCAGAATCCGAGATACGAGACGGGTTGATCTGCACCCAGGCCTTCCCAAGACTCATCTTGTGGCGGTGATGACCCGCTCTCCTGCCCTAGGGTTTCTCTTCGGGACAGGGTTGATCCTTAATAGGTAGCCTTGGGGGGCGATGGCACCGTAGCGGAGAGGGCTCCTGCTCAATATAGCCGAGGTGCGAGAGGCACGAGGGAAAATGTCGAAGGTTACATGGGGGGGACCTCCATGGACAGCACCCATGTGGGCGGAGCCTCTGTTGGAATCTGCAGGGGCAAGGGGAGGACCTCCATGGTCGATGCGGGCGAAGCGAGGCTGACCTTCACTCCCAAAGTTGTCGGGGCGAGGTCCTTTTCCCGTTGCAGAGAGGAAGTTGGGAGGGCCCCCACGTTGGAGAAGGACCAGATGGACAGTGCCTTCAGATCGGCGGTCGGGGCAGAAGGATGGACTCCATACCCTGTATAGTGGGCGCGGGAAAAGTTTCCGTCGTGAGCGTCACTGCCGTGGGGCAGGTCTTCCTTCGGGATGGGGGTAGCACGAGGCATACCTCCATGTCGAGCTTCGGATCGAGGAAGGCCCACACTCTGTGGAGTAGTGGTACAAGGAGGGCCTCCGTATGGGGTGACATCACCGCGGGTGAGTTCGCGGAGATCACCACTCAGGCCTGAAACCAGGAGAGTCAACCCAGCCTGCCTGTGGGGCGATTGGGGTCTCGATCATGGTTGGGTGGAGGAGTTCCCCTGCTGAGTGTATGAAGGGACTCCATGATGCACAACGGCGGTGGCTCAGGCCACTGTAGCTGTTGACGTCGATGCATCTGGGTGAGTGTCCTCAGCCTGGGCCCGACGCTGACGTTGGGTCAGACGAGCTGGCGCAGGTGGTGCAGGGTCATGGCCTGCCTACTCTTCATTCGGTGTCAGACGGCGGTGCTGACGCGGCCGAATGGGAGCCCCTTCCTGGAGCCCTTGGGTCGGGACCCTGATCAGGCCGAGCCGGACATCACCTGCCTCATCAGAGTAAGGTGAGGAGTTGTTGAGGCGTTCTAGGGACAATATCCCGAAACGATTGAACGTTGGGGTGGGCAGCAAGGGCTCCCTGCGCGGCCTGTTAGGGCGGCGTTGACGGCGGGGCCTGGATGCCTCTAGGTCCAGGCGGGCCATATCCCGAGTTGGGATGGCCCCTTCCTCCCCGTACCTACGTACAAGGTTGTTGATCACCCTTCGTTGGATGATCTTTGATGGGGAGAGGGAACGTGGGCGCCCCGTATTCCGTGAGGTAGTGGTCATCATGGCGGTAGCGGAGCCAGGCGGGGTGTCTGTGCCGGTGTTTCCCCTACCCCTGCGTAGGCGAGCGAGCGGTGATCGTGTCTCTGCAACAGCAACCTGGTTCCTGGGAAACGAAGGGATCAGCTCATCAGCACTAAGAGGAAAAGGATTTCCAACCATTACCCCAGCTTCCTTCCATTATCCACGTCTGTAAGAAGGATCCACGCCAACACATTGCAGAACAGAGTGCCCCACGTTCTACTACCCCGACTTCCGGTGAGTTTCACGACAGACCTGCTATTTTCATGGCAGGACCAGGTGCAGGATATCTGGATCTGGTGACACGTCAATCTACTAGTGTCTCGAACGCTACTAATCTCCACATTGAGGAGAATAATTTCACGTCGGGTTCACCATTTCTGTTTCCGATGCTTTAGATGGGGCGCATGCATTCGTCCGTCCGCGGAGGAGGACGCGCTGAATTGTTGCCCCACATTCCCGCATTCTAAAGGTGGGCGGCATTCACTGCTTATTCAGGGATGTCTGGTCCTTGATCGAAACGGGATGATGGGATTTCGGTTATTCATTCTTCGGATTCCTCCTCAGAACTCGTCACCTAGTCTAGGTCTCCCTCATAGATTTAATACGTTGTTCGTGAAACTCTCCCCAGTGCCATGTTTCCATGGACACCGGTTAATTACACTACTTCTGTCAGGAAATTCCAAAGGGTCCAGTCAGGGCAGAAACCTTCAGTCGGGGGAGTAGTCACGTTGAGGCATCAGTAGCGTGTCTGGATGCTGGGGACCTGGCATGTCTGTCTGTTATCCCTGGTCACATGGCTTCTCGAGGGCGTGGAAGCCTAAGGCATCCCACATCGAGCGCGGGGAATTATATTCCATAGACATATGTCTGAGGTTTTCCTCAACTTCCTTTTTTTAACACAGGGTATTCTGAGAGTTTAACGTCCAGCGGAGACGGATCAGCCCGATCAGAGCATTAGCTAGAATGGATCGGATTGAAGAATTTACCTTGAAGGGGTGCTGATACTGGGACCAGCCCATGGGTGGCTGTGAAGAGGAGCAGACCGACATAGTCTCACCAGGATATGATGGTCCGGGTGACAATCAGGGTGGATGATTGATGGATGAATGAAGTGGAGGGGGGAATGGCAAGGGACCATCGCAAGGGCGACAGTGAAGTTGGGCTTGAGCCTTGATGAGGATTCCTATGTATCCCTGTGGCAGGGAATCAAAGTTCGCGTAGTTCGGGATGGTGCCGGTGCACCGACATGAAGGTGGACCTTGGTCTAATCGATGTCATTAGCGAACCAAAGAGAATGTGGGCCTTGGTCCGATCCGTCAGTGAACCGACACGAAGGTGGACCTTGGTCCAAATGGTGTGGGGCTTACACACTAGGTTTCTCGGGTGTGGATGAACTGACGTGAAGAAGTTTGGAGTGACCAATAGGTGGTGGGCTTGAACCTCTGAGAGGCTTCTTACGTACCATTCCATGACATGGATCAAAGACCACGCAGTTCAGGTTGGACATCGGAAGGCCGACGTGAATGAGGAGGACCAGGAGGGTCCTAGTGGTGGTGGGCTTAGACCTCGTGGAGGCTTCCTACGTACCATGCAGTGACATAGATCAAAGACCACATAGTTCAAATGATGGAATTCGTCAGCGAACTAATGTGAAGGTGCACCTTGGTCCAATTAGAGACGTGCTTGAACCTCAGGGAAGCTTCCTATGTACCATTCCTTGAGATGGATCAAAGACCACGTAGTTCAAAGGGTTTCATCGGTGAACTGACGAGAAAGTAGACCCAGGGGTCCACTAGTGGTGGGGTTTAACCTCGTGAAAGCTTCCTACGAACCATGCCTTGACATGGATCAAAGTCCTCGTACTTCGGATTGGTCACAACGTCTTGCCGTTGGACTGGAATACAGTTTAACATCATTCTGGACGAGAGTGAATCCAGACGTGAATAAACGACGAGCAGTGGGCTTGATCCTCGTGGAGGATTCCTACGTACCATTTCATGACATGAATCAAAGTCCCCGTAGTTCGGATGGTGACAATGGCTTGCCGTCGGACTAGAATCCAGTGTAACATCATGCTGGACGAAGGTAGAACTCGACATGAATTGGATGACGGGTGGGCATGAACTTCATGGAGGCTTCCTATGTACCATGCCTTGACATGGATCAAAGACCTCATAGTTCAAATGGGTGTGTAGTTTAATGTCATGTGGGACAGGGGCATACAATTTAACGTCATGCTGGACGAGGGCATGCAGTTTAACGTCATGCTGGATGAGGTATTGTCATGGCCAATGCCAACTCTATGCCCACGTGAGTCATACTTGGTGTGAGAAACATGAGACAGCAAGGACCTGGCGATCACACCGTGAAGGGTGCGTCCGTGAGAAGAGAAGAGGGGCTTACGCGTTAGGTGGCCCATTAGTGCTGGCCAGGATGGAGGCCCGAATTGTGGCAAAGCACAGCGAAAGAGGGATTTGGGACCAATGATGGGAGGTTCCTAGTTCCCTATCACGCCCTCCAATGACCATGGTAGTGGGGAAGTACAGAGATGCAGGGGTGCAGCCATCTGTTGGGGAACTAGGATCGCCCTTCTCCTGAGAACATACTCCGCTCCAATAAGGAGGATATCATCCCTTGTGGAGGGGTGATTCCACTCTCGTGGAGACTAGTGGCATAAAAAATGTTCGAGCTGGGGGGACCCTTCGTGCGAGGAACGAGGTCGGGTCACAGTTTAACGTCATGTGTTGAGGATGTGGTGCTTTGCAGTTTAACTTCCTGCAGCTCAGACGAGGTGGGTTTACTCTACACCCCTAGGAATTACATAACTAGTACCCTTTGCTCCTTGGGGGAGGGAAGGTACCAGTAAGGCCTTGGTCAAGGGGGGTTGTAGAGCGAACCATCCAGGGGTCCACGTTAGCGTGGATATGTGAAGAATCAATAGTTGTTAGCTTGCCTATGCGAAGAAGCATTAGGCGAAGCAATGCTATGAGTAGTATTGTCTATGGGACTTTGATATCACATCGTGCATACCTGGAGGGTCGCATGGGAAAGCGGAATTTCCAAGAAAAGAAGTGTTCTTCGAGAAGCAGAGTGCCTTGGCCTTAGCATGGGGCATAGGTGTGAGTGGAGGGTGCTTCGCGAAGTAGAACAGTATTTGTGCAGCACGGCCTCGTGAAGAGGAGGGGCCTCTCGGATCAGGGTGCTTCGATGCAGTGTGCTTCGCGATGTGTAGCGATCCTTCCTTAGCATAGGGACCCCTAATACAGGTTGGGTGTTTCGCAAAGCATAAACGCTCGGCATCTGCCTGGGTTCCCTTGGGAATCCCCCTCTTTCGCAAATTCCCTTGAGCTTTGTGAAGGGCATCCCTCTCAGAATAGGGCCTCAAAAGAGACAAATAGAAGGCGTCACGCGAAGTAGAAGTACCTTGCAAAGCTCATGATTCCCGGGGGAAAAGGGTTTTTCGCGATTCGGGAGAGGAGAAGCCGAAGGGTCGGATTTTCTATCTCCGGGACTCAAGGGGAGCCCAGTATTTATAAGCAAGGGGCGCCGTGAAGCAGAACTCCCGCACCACCTCGGGTGCTTCGCAGCGCGCTTGCAAACGTCAAATTAGTTCGTAGAGAGGTACCACCTCCGGTGCTTCGCGGTGGGCTCGCAAATGTCAAATTTGTTCGCGAAGAGGTACGGCCTCTAGAGCTTCGCGGCGGGTTTGCGAACGTCAAATTCGTTCACAGAGAGGTACCGCCTCTGGAGCTTCGTGGCGTGCTCACGAACGTAAAATTCGTTTGCGGAGAGGTACTGCCTTTCGAACTTCGCGGCGGGCTCGCGAACGTCAAATTCGTTCGCGGAGAGGTACCGCCTCTGGAGCTTCGCGAGACAGCGATGCTCGGGGTGCTTCACGTCGGTGCTTCGCGAGGCAACGTGTCGGCCTTCTTTTTCATCCCTTCCTTTCATGCAATATTTTAGCACCAACAAATTCCCCCCACATACTTGGAGCCACGGAGGGTGAAGGGTCAATGTCTCAGGGAGAATCTCCAAAATTGTCGGCGGTTCGCGATGCGACTTCGCAAAGAGGTACCACGGTGCTGACTGGGGCCACAGATCTGGACGCGCCGCGATGCTCTGCGCGGGTGAGGCGCGCCGCGATTCTCTAGGGTCGCTGCCTATAAATAGGGGGTCGACCTCTTTTGTCTTCACGCGATTTCCTTGCCTTTTTGTGCACTCGATTTTGCGAAGCTCCGTGTACTCCACGCCTGCTCTCTGCGAATCGAGCTTCACGGTGAACCGCAGGTCTCTGACTCCATGACCGTGCCTAGCGAAATCCCGTTTGCTGGCCTAGGCCAGACTCTGCGGCTTGGTCTCGAGACCGACCTTCGCGAGCCGTCTTCGTGATCCGGATTCGTGATCCATTCTGAAAAAAAATCTTTTCTGAGAGCTGGAATTGAAATGGCCCATCGAGAAGTTGTATTGGGGGTGCTTGAAGATGCCGCCCGTCGGGATGAGATGGCCAATTGTCCAGTCCTTGGGGAGATTGTCCGAAGCCACTCAGACCGCGCTTCTTTGACTGATCTGCAATTGAAGGGTCAGATGAATTATCCGCAGTGTAAGAAGCTGCCATTGTATGGCTTCGGGTTGAGGGATAACGTCTTCATCCCTAAGGCGAGTAGGGATGAACCAGTTTGCTAGTTTAGGAGCACGCCATGTAAGTACCAATGGTTCAGGGCGGCTGATGGTCATGCGCAGGAGGACTTCACACCTATTACCGCCGACTGTCTCTACAACCACATGAACAATATTGACGGGAAGCCACTGCAACCAGAGACGTCCCCTCCTCTCTACCATAGCATGCTGAAGGCGGATTTGCAGGATTCAAAGAAAGGATGGTCCGATGTGTGGGACCTGTGCCAGGGCGACAACTTTACTGATGACTGGTCCAGGACTTACTGGGTAGGTGCCTCATGCGAAAAGTTTGGGGTCGATCTGAGGAGAGTGGGGTTATATGAGGCGGCATGGGCCTCCCAATTCCACATTTACCAACTGAAACAACTGATGCCGGAATTAATGAGTAGATGGACGTCTAGGGCCAATACCTTTCACCTGCATCACGGGGAGGTGGGCATCAGCCTGTGGGATGTCCACCAGATTTCTGGGGTTTCGATCTTGGGGGTCGTGTATGATGATTTCCTCACCGTCATGAGCACGTGGGAGGATACAGAGCAAATTCTGCAACTGGCGTCAGTGCTGATGGCACTCGTCCGTAGAGAGGACCAGGAGGCAGTGAGGGATGCCCATTTTAAGAAATTGTTCAAGTTCTTCCTGAATTTCCCAGAGAATCGAGAGATCCCTCCGAGGCCTCGAACTTGTCCGAGGGTAGGCCAACAGGGTAAGGAGCACTTGTATTTGCGAGTCTTAGAGGACAGCCAATGGAAGACTTGGTGTTTCAGTGTCAGCACTGAACAACAGCCGATAGTTAGGCTGGCGGCGTTCATCGCGGCTCTCATCTACGGTTGGATTCTACCGTTGAGGGATAAAAGAATGGGGGTGAGGTCCAGCTCGTTTATTATGGCATCTATTTTGGCCATGGGGTAGCGGGTCAATCTGGGGATTCCAATGCTCGCCAAAATGTACAGAATGCTGCAGCACATTAGTGAGGGAAAGAATCCACCAAAGATATGCGGGCCCTTCCACCTCCTGTATGGATGGATTGCAGCACACATCATGGGGATCTATGAGTATCCAAACCCTATTTCACTGCCGGGATCAAACTTCCGCCCCTCCATCCTGAATGTGGTCAGGAGCTTCCCATTCAAACTAACCGTGCTGATGGTGCTGAATCGGGAGTGGAGGGCGGATGAGTTTAATTTCCACCCCATCCCATTGCTAACGGGGATACTTAATGACGATGGCCGAGGAACAGAAGAACATCGGGCTTACCTCTTGGCCTTTCGAGGTGGAGTTTTGGTGGCCCGAGTAGATCGTGAGCCGCACTGTGAACCGTACAGCCCACATCGGATTGCGAGGCAGTTTTGATGCCTCCAGCAGCTGACCCTGCAGGTCTACTGGGAGGTGCGTCACGAGGAGAAACTGTGTGTGATGAGGCAGTTGTGGCTCATGCTTACACAGTAAGATGGGAAGATGCGAATTACATTTCCTCCATCCACTACCACTTTTGGATTGGTGAGAGAGTATGCCATTAGTTGGGAAGCTGCTTACCTAGGGGAGATGCTGAAGCAGCCAACAATTCGGGTTGCTGACGGTGGGCCTCCTCTATCTCGAGGTCAGTGTCAGAGGGAAGCTAGGGCCTCTGGCGGTGGCGGGTCTGCCATGGCGGCGCGACCCGTACCGGCCGAGGGTGTGGCAGCAGCGGCGGATTCGGTGATTCCGGAAGAGCAGGGCCATCCAGAGGGGCGGCCACCGAGGGGATCTCATAGGATATCCACTCAGGCCCCGGGGAAATGGTTGCGTCATATCGACATGGCAGAGGATGCCATCTTCCTGGAAGCTTGGGACATTTGGGATTTCAACAGACAATTCCTCAGCCCACCCGAGATATGGGCCCACCTGAATCGCCTCGGGATGGAATTACCGGGCATAGGCCCAGTCGGGGCTGGTTTCATGGCGTCTCCGGCAGAGGTAGAGCAATACATGGATGAGCTGGAGGATTACGTTCACTCTAGTGGTGTCCCTCACCCAATGACAGACCGGGTGAGGGTACTGCTGAATCGAACGGTCCCCCCACAGTTACCTGCCACCGATATGAGGGAGCGCTTCCCCCTGCTGGAAGAGTCAGAGGACTCCTCTCGGTAGGATGAGGCTGGAGGAGGGAGCCCATGGGAGGAGGCCGAGGTCGGAGATCGCGGCTCAGATTCCGACGATTTCGTGGAGGCTCTCGAGGTAGCATTCTGAACTTCTTTCCTTATGGTCCGTTTTTGGGTCATTATGGACTTCTCACTGATGTTTAAGCCATGGTGGAGGAACTTGTTCGCAGGCCTCGTTCTCGCCCCTCGGTGGGTGATGATGTGGGAACTTCAGAACTTGCGCCTATGGCTGCGTCCTATTCCGCGTCTGGTGGGACCAGAGCACCCGAGGTGGCTCCTCTGGAATCTCCAGACCTTCCCACAATATACGGAGGTCCTCACCTCGGGGTCCCGTCAGTACCAGCTCCAGAGCAGCACCAGGAGGTCGATCTCCGTAATTTTCCTCTACAGGTATCCTTCTCGTCATATGTAGACTATGCCAACTAACATTTATGTCCCTCTCTGTCGTACAGTTCTTCGACTGGCGTGGGCTGCTGCGGTAAGACTAGTGGGGATGTCTTGTGGCATCCCACCCAGGGGAATTCCGATGATGGTGGTGATAGTCCCCCCATCTCCCCAAGCTACAACATACATCATCACTGGCGGGACCACCAGAAGGGTCATTCCTGAGGTCATCGAGGTGGACTTCGATAAAGAGGATTGGCCGTCCGGTCCTAGTCCTGCCGCGCCTGCTTTGGCACCAGATGTCGTGCTGGATTCAAGGCTATATGCAGATCCTTACGAGGACTTCCTACAGGCGTATCCTGCGTACGAGCCTGCCAATTGCATAGACTGGGAAGAAACGACCTCCGACGAGGAATACATCAGCATAGTCCACCACCGGTCGTGGAAGCTAATCAGGCGCTTATTCAAGGACACCCCCAAGTGCTGTGGCTGGAAGAAATGGACAGACTTCACTCACGGCTGTGTGAACTGTGCACTGGGGGAGTGGATTCCCAACGTCCTCATGCACTCATCTGAGATCTTATGGCTGAGAAGATCCGGGAGCATGATCGTGGGCTTAGCGTGGGCTGGCAGCAGAAGAAGGCAACAAGCATCATGAAGCTCCTGGAGGCTGAACGCGAGGTCCAACAGCTGCAGACATGAGCAGATGAGCACTCATCCTCTCTTAATGCGAAATATGAGTTGATCTCTCGGTTGAAGGCCCAGCTGGCAGAGGAAGAGGAGCTTATGTGGCAGGCTTCTAAAAAGATGGATGTCATTCAGGTTGGGGTAGAGAGGGCCAGAGCCAAGGCTAACGAACTGCGCCTCGCCGCTGCTGAGGAGGAGCGGGAGATGAGTCAGCGGCAGCAAGCCTTGGATGCCACATGCCAAAGGGTGGCGGAGATGCAATGCTCTTTTGACGGGGTCAACCCGTCCATGGGGGGAGTCGACGCCCGAGTATTGTAAAAAACCAAAAACCTTTTATTGGTACTTTCATGCTTCAATTTCATCTTCCTTGGTTTTGAATGCCGTAGCACGCACAATTTCCACTATTTGAATCACCTCGTTACATCCCTAAAATGTTTTCGGGACATTCGTCGATAATTCCCCAAGCCCATGTGGGTCGAGCCCGATGTGAGAAACAAGAGATAGTTGCCTTCTCGTCCCACCTAACATAGGAGTGGAGACCATGCTCTGGGCATCTGTGATTTGGATTACCAGTCCGGATTTCTGAATGATGGGAGAGGCTTGACCAGAGAAGGAACTTTTCAAAACAGCCGAATTACCGTTTCTTCAGCATGCCCTCACGTACGAACGGTTCAACACCAGGGGCACTGGAATTAGTCCGATCAGAAGGAAATGGGAAGCATGAATTACGATGACCATGATTCAGAGCGCTGTGGGGATGTCGTGACAATAAGGGACAACTGTTAACCATGGAAGAGAAGCGTTATCCTTACTGTGTTATCTTGTAATGGGGACAAAAATGAGGGTCAGCCGTTGACCATGTTCGAAACACGGGACCATGTCACAAATATTGTCGGTCAATCTTTTGGTACATTGACCCAGGATAGTTGGCGAACCATAGGTCAAACATCCATACTGTTAGGGGGTCCTTCAAAACATGACATGTCTTCCAGAACGTTGGCCCAGGATGGTAGGTGAGCTGATGTGGCATGAGACCAGGCCATTAGGGGGTCCCTTCAGACATGAAAGGGGACGAGGGTCCGAATAAGGGGCACGCAAAGCGTGTCATATGGAGTGATGGTTTGTCCAAACAGAATCCAACACTTAGGTAGTTACACCACCATGGTGGGAGTATGCCACATGGGTGCATTGGCTTGGTCATGGATCCTTCCTTCTATGGGACAGGGCCTCTCTAGCGAGGGGTCCGACCAGGGGGCCGGAAAGGGGAAGGATGTGATTAATGATTCTATGGGATGGACTCTAGGCAATATACCAGGTTGTCTCTCTATATCCCATGAGGATGGGAATCAAGCCATACGTAGTTTTGGAATCACAGTGCAGTCATAGACCCACACTGATTGGTGAAATCCTCTATGGTAGAGGCTCTGGTGTATCCTATGATTAACATGGGGCATCCTGAACTTGTTCAGGGTAGAACCACATTTTAGTGTCATGCGTTGAGGACATATGGACTCCTATAGTTTAATGTCATATGATAGGTTGAGGAATAAAAGGGAAGATCCCAGGTAGCGTGTGGTGCGGTAGATATGAAACCGATGTGAATGAGGACTTGGAGTCCAAATCACACCACGTACCCCTGGAGGAAACTCTTCAGGTCGAGGGACCAAGCGTGAGGATTTGGCTGGGCCCGAAACAAAGTGGTTGGGAGTTCCTACGTACCCCATGAGGATGGGAATCAATCCATACGTAGTTCTGCAAGCGCAGTTTAATGTCATGAAGGATGATGAGAAGCCTGGACGTGTTGGTACAAGTCCTGCCAAAACTACTAAGCCCATGTGAGTCATGCTCGGTGTGGGAAATAAGAAGTAGTGGTGGGACATTACCGACATAGAAAGGGGCAGGTTAGGGCAATGGGACACTCAGTGAATACCAGACCAATGACATTAACACGATCATTTAGTGCACCTAGAAGCCCTAAGAGAAAGAGCCGAGAATGATGGAATTCCACTTGAACATGAGGAAGTGGAAATGTGTGAATCATGGTGCTCAAGATTAAGATCACGATGATGGAGGCGTGACGATGGAGGATAACTGTTGACCGTGGCGGAAACCCAGCATCCATATCGTGTTAGCCTATAATAGGTAAAGACAAATGAGGGTCGACCGTTGACCATGTTCGAAACACGGGACCATGTCACAAATGTTGTCAGAGATCCGTAGGGACGTTGGCCTGAAACGATTGGAGGGCCCTTAGGTCCAGCATTCATAGAGAGCCCTTAATCCTAGTATCCATGTCGTCCGAGGGTCCTTTTGGATGTGGATGAGGATGAGGATCCAAATAGCGAGCTCACGAAGCTTGGTCATGGGACGAGGGGAATGTACCCATGAAAATCACACACTTCAGGCTCTTTGTCAAAACAAATCTGAATACAACAACGAGACTTATTAGATTTAGGGATCGGAGTCCTTTCCCATAGGGATATATTCATTTAGGGTCATATAATTCGGACCAAAGGGCGGGAGGAAACATAAGAGGCACATGGTGGAGTAACTCAAACACATGGCATGAACAGGGAATAGGGGGTGTGTGCGGTGCGGTGAACAACCCGATACGAATGAGGACATATTCCCATATCATACCGCACGTATAACGACCCATACTTTACATACATTGTTAATACTTCAAAATTGAATCACACTTATTACAACATATGACAAAACCACAAAGGACCGTATAGGTATAGTGTCTTTAGAAACTGGGAAACATAAACAACTGGTTCATAAATCTTCTACAGTGTCTCCCATTTATTTCATCATATCTAGGGTCCCTTTTAGCATATTCTACTTAATATCCATCTTCCTGGCCTGGGGAAAAGAAAACATAAAAGGGTGAGCTCAAATGCTCAGCAAGGGCAAATAAAGGAAATAAAAATCATATCATATCTTTTTGAAAATTAAAACCTGCAAAAGAGATTATAATATCTTAACATGGAATAAATCATAGAAGTGAAAATGAGATCCCCATAATCATAACATAAAACTTGAATCTTTGTGGCATGCACACATAATCATGGAAAATCATTTCTTGTTAGTCATGACTCATTGCCAAGACTATCTTAGTGGACAAAGTCCCTTTCTGAACCGAGTTCACTCCTCGTTTCAGTCTTGTATCACTGAACCGAAATAACCTTCCGTTCCAGCCATGTCTATCTCATGAGATATAAAATCATTACCCAATGCATTGGAGGGAGATATAGGTCCCACCCATCTTATAATGAATCCTTTCTTATGTGTGCCACATAATCATAAAACATACATCATCGCATAACAAAAATGGGATTCTTGAAACATCATGACATCATAAATCAATTCATATATGATAAAGGAATTCATAAACATAATTCCATCACAACATAGTCAAACCAATGTAAAAATAGGGATAGAAACAGAACCCTTTATTATCTTAGATGGAAAATAATTTTGATAAAACACTTGAATTGAATTCTTGAGGAAAATATCCTTTCTTCTTCAAAAACATTTTTCCTTTCATAACATGTCATACAACTTTAAAATAAAAGAAGTTGATTAAAAATAAACTTGAAAACTTGTAAAGGAAGCTTCTTTGAAGTAATGTTTTAAAAATCCATTCATGCCGTATAAGTTAAAAAAAACATTCTTCGTACTTTTGTCGGAAAAGTCAAAAAGTACCTCGTACGGAAAAACGACAAAAGATTCCTTTCATATTCTTTACTAAAAACTCACCTAAGGGTAAAATTGGATTTAAACTATTTCAAGTGGATGGAAACAATATTACATATTGAGGGAACATGGATGTGGATGATAAAATACACCCCAGTAAATACTTACGAATAAACAATCTCAGATAAAAATGAGATTGTGATATTTCCCTTACCTTAGGTCCGATTTGCTTTGTTCGTGTCCGAAGCTCCTGTATAATGGTTTAAATAATGTTATTGACTTATTCCAGAATCATACATATTGATATGAGATCATATATGGTCATATTATTAGCTTCTTGTTAGTAATATTTCATTGTTACTTGTTACTCGGGTCTTTATAACTTTTTGTTCTTATGCGTGTTTTGTCGAATAAATTCTTATTCTTATCTTTAGGTTATAGATAATTCATTTACAGAATGGTATTAGTGTAGTATATACCATATTCATTCATTCAATTCATTTATATAATCATTATGAAATGAAGATCATGTAGAACGAGTCGCATCACATCGTGGAGACGGTATTCCGTACGTACGCACGAGTGATGATACCGTTCCTATGATCGTGGAATTGTATTGGAGTATATATATATATTATTTCAGTATCAATATTACTTAATAATAATCATATATAGTTACTTATTACACCATTATACCCATCCTTGTAAGGTGATGGTGGAAAATAGATTACACCACGGCGTGGAGACGGTATTCCGTACGTACGCACGCGCGGTGATTTCATTTTTCCGCAGGATGGATAGAAGGTGAATTAGGGTTGTTTCATATTTATAATAACATATCAGTATGTAAGTAATACTGATGTTATTACTTTATCATGAAACAACTAAAGAAGAAGAAGTTGAAGAAGAAAGAAATTGAAAAGATCGGTAATGGATATTACCTCTTCTTTGGAACGCCTTTTTGAATCCTCCACTTAAGGAACTAAGATTGGTCTTTGGAGAAGACCAGGACCTCTAGAATTATTCTAGGGAAGTGGAGAAGGGAAAATGGCAGGGGTTGGCCGAGCTTGAGTGCTCAAATTGGTGTGAGGAGGAGGGGGAGGAGGTGCCCTTTTATAAGGGAGGAGAGGGGCACCTTAGGAATATCTCAAAATATTATTTTATATTAAAGTCAAAATCGGTTTATAATGGTTCCAAAGGGTCTTATTTCGAAGCTAAAGTGGGTATGGGTCGAAATCCTACCAACCAATAGGATTTATACAAGTTTAGGGTATTATTTTAACCTTATCAATTAGATTTAACTCTAAGTTAATTAATTTAACTTTTACCGTGTCTTTTTGTTTTCTTTCACTATATGGTTAATACACTTACTATAAAATGCCAAACGAACCCCAAATTGTTTATTATTAATATATATATCCTTATCTAAGTCATTTGGCCGAGCCTTAGATTTTTAGGAATAAAATAACAATTAATAATATAATATTTGATTTAAAAACTATTTTGTGTCAATTTTGACACTATTTGATATATGATTTTTGTGAAAGTCATAACAGAATTATATGTTCGAACCAAGTTGATTAAATCAATACTCATATATCATAGTAACCTAGAAAATTAGTGGAATTCATAAAAAGTCTCAAATTACATTTATTTTCGTATTTATATTATCAATTTTGTCAATATTTCATTAATAAGATAATTACTGCATCATCTTTGTGTCATAAATAAATTAAATTATTTGATGTCTAAAAAGTACAAATAAAATACCATCATGTCGTAAATCTTTTTAGCTTTCTAATGAATATTTACAATCGAATTTATCTTATGTATAACCATATATTAAAAATGATTTACTTATTAAACTTTGATTTTAACTATTTTAACCCTTCTTTAAATAAATTAATAATAAATGTCCTAATCTAATCCAAGTGGGCCTAAATGGTCATATTTTATTCCTAAGTTTGTTTTTGGTCGAATTACACTTGTCCAATAGAATTAGGACATGTGTCAGGGTAATATTAATATCATATTTACCCTTAGTTACCCTATTTACTATTAACCGCGGTAAAAATAGTAAAAAGTTACTATTCACCAAAAAATTATTTTCATCTCATTGAACCACATTTTAGTCCTTGATATTAACCGTGTCTCTCGGATTTTTGAAATTCCATTCACAGAAGCGGTAAAATTAAGTTTTATGCAAAATTCAGTTTTTAACCTACCACTTAGTGGTTTCACTATTCATCAAAAATTGAAAGTTTTCAGAAAAATACCAAAATTTCACCCTAGGCTAATTTCGATATTCTGAGTCCAAAAATGAAGTCCATTTTGAAAAATAAAATTTATAAAATTTCAAAAAGTGGTTATTACTATTCATAACGGCTAGTTTTAATAGCATATTGTTGTTTAGTGAAACTCGGTATTGCGTACGACGCAAGCTATCGAGGAAGGTCGTGATTGCGTGTAAAGCAAGCCAAGCAAGTGTTGTGTAGAAAAATATTCCTTTGATGATTTATATAACATAAAAGTCTCGGGTGTTACATTCTACCCCCCTTAAAATGAATTTCGCCCTCGAAATTCGTCACTTTGTAACAAACAGATGAGGATACTTCTCCCTCATCAAATCCTCAAGCTCCCATGTAGCTTCTTCAAGTTGGTGGTTCCTCCATAAAACTTTCACCAAGCGAGTGGTCTTGTTTCGTAGGACTTTTTCACTACGATCCAGAATCTCTATCGGCTGTTCTTCATAAGAAAGATCTTTCTCCAGCGGTACAACTTCTGAGCAGAGTACATGTGAAGGATCTGGTATGTACTTTCTCAGGAGAGATACATGGAACACATCGTGAACTTGAGAGAGATTCGGTGGAAGCGCCAATCGGTAAGCTACCTTCCCAACACGATCCAGTATTTCAAAAGGACCGATATATCTAGGGCTCAACTTCCCCTTCTTTCCAAATCTCATAACCCTCTTCCAGGGAGATATTCGTAAGAACACTTTATCACCCACTTCAAACTCTAGGTCTTTTCTTCGGTTGTCGGCATAACTTTTCTGTCGACTCTGAGCTGCTCTTATGTGTTGTTGAATAGATCTGACCTTTTCTGCCATTTCATCAACGAGATCAGGTCCTAATAGCTTTCTTTCCCCAACTTCATCCCAGCAAGTTGGAGTCCTGCATTTCTTTCCATAGAGAGCTTCATAAGGAGCCATTTGAATACTGGAGTGAAAGCTATTATTATAAGAAAATTCCACCAAAGGTAGGTGTTGATCCCAACCTCCTTTGAAATCCATAGAGCAAGCTCTCAACATATCTTCTAGGGTTTGAATTGTTCTCTCAGACTGACCGTCTGTCTGGGGATGATAAGCAGTGCTGAAACTCAACTCTGTATCCAAAGTATGCTGAAGACTTCGCCAGAACTTCGAGGTAAATCTCGGATCTCGATCAGATATAATAGAAAGTGGTACTCCATGTAATCTTACCACTTCCTTTACATATATCCTGGCAAGCTGATCTAGAGAGAAATCCTCTCTAATAGCAATGAAGTGTGCAGACTTTGTAAGACGATCAACTATGACCCAGATAGCATTATTGCCTTTGGATGTTTTAGGAAGTCCTGTGACAAAGTCCATAGTGATGTTTTCCCATTTCCATTCGGGTATGGGTAATGGTTGTAACATCCCCTTAGACTTCTGTCTCTCAGCTTTAACTTGTTGACAAACCAAGCATCGAGAGACATATTCAGCAACATCTCTTTTCATGCCATCCCACCAGAAGTACTCTTTCAGGTCCCTATACATCTTCATGCTTCCAGGATGAATAGAGAATGAAGAACTATGAGCCTCATCCAGCAGCTCTTTCTTTAATTCGGGGATGGGAGGAACACAAACCCGATTCCTGAACTTTATTATCCCATCACAATCAAGGTTGAATTCAGGAACATTTCTCACCTTCTTTTGTAACTCGACATCTTCTTTCTGTGCCTCTTTAATCTTCACATGTATAGATGGTTGAACATTCATTTGAGAAAGATAAGATTTTTCCCCTTCCATTATAATTCCAAGATCCATCCTTTGTAAATCCATAAATATTGGATCTTTTGTGATCCTCATCATGGATAAACTAGCATGGTCTTGTCGACTTAATGCATCTGCCACCTTGTTTGCTTTCCCAGGGTGGTAATGGATTGAGCAGTCATAATCCTTAATCAGCTCCAACCATCTTCTTTGGCGCATATTCAACTCCTTTTGTGTGAAAATATACTTTAAACTTTTATGATCAGTATAAATATCACACCTTTCACCATAAAGGTAATGCCTCCAAATCTTTAATGCAAAGATTACCGCAGCCAACTCCAAATCATGTGTTGGGTAATTTTGCTCATGGATTTTCAACTGTCGTGAGGCATAAGCTATCACCATATCATTTTGCATAAGAACACACCCCAATCCCTTCTTGGATGCATCACTGTAGATCACAAACCTTTCTCCACTACAAGGTAGTGTGAGCACAGGTGCACTGGATAACCTTCTTTTCAACTCCTTGAAATTCTCTTCACATTCCTCTGTCCAGACAAACTTAACTCCTTTCCGAGTCAACTTGGTGAGTGGATTAGATAATCGTGAAAAATCTTTTACAAAACGTCGATAATATCCAGCCAAACCAAGAAAACTTCGGATCTCAGTTACTGTTGTTGGTCTTGACCATCTTTCGATAACCTCTGTTTTTGCTGGATCCACAGATATCCCCTCTTTTGAGATTATATGACCCAAAAATGCAACTTTTTGAAGCCAAAATTCACACTTGGTAAATTTGGCATAAAGCTTCTCTTTTCTCAGGGTCTTCAATATAATTCTCAAGTGATCTTCATGCTCTTCCTTGCTCTTTGAATAGACAAGAATATCGTCTATAAAGACTACCACAAATTGATCAAGATAGTCTCTAAAGACTCTATTCATTAGATCCATAAAGATAGCAGGGGCACTAGTAAGACCAAATGGCATCACTATAAATTCATAGTGTCCATACCTTGTACAGAAAGCCGTCTTTGGTATATCCTCCTTTTTTACCCTTAATTGATGATACCCTGAATGAAGATCAATCTTGGAAAAGTATTGAGCTCCGCGTAGTTGGTCAAATAAGTCATCAATGCGTGGGAGAGGATATTTGTTCTTGATAGTGATCTTGTTAAGTTCTCGATAATCAATGCAGAGTCTCATTGATCCATCTTTCTTCTTAACAAATAGAACAGGTGCTCCCCAAGGTGACGCACTAGGGCGTATGAATCCCTTATCAAGATTCTCTTGGAGTTGCTTCTTCAATTCCTGCAACTCAATTGGGGCCATTCTATAAGGTGTCTTTGAAATAGGCAAAGCACCCGGTACGAGTTCTATTGAAAACTCAACTTCACGATTTGGTGGAAGACCCGGCAATTCCTCCGGAAAGACATCATCAAACTCCCGTACAATGGGCATATTCTTAATCGTGAGTTTCTCACCAACCATTTGAGATAAATAACCTTCATTTAGTGGAATCAATACCCATAAGATGGAATAAATTTCCACTGGAAGGTTATGTTCATCCTTGCATTGATAGACGATCGTAGGTTGATCTGGAATATGAAATGTGACTTCCCTTCTTTGGCAATTGATATGAGCTCCATGTAGAGAAAGCCAATCCATGCCAAGAATCACATCAAATTCCACTAAAGGAAGGATCACAAGATTTGCAGGAAGCACTTTCCCACAAACTTCGATCGGAGAAGAATTATAAACTTCTGATGCGATTGATGTGCCATTAGGTGTTGTCACAGCTAACTCAACATCTAATTGTTGAGGTAATACGGTGATACCCTTAGAAAATTTTTCAGAAATAAAAGACTGGGTGGATCCAGAATCAAATAAAACATTTGCTACTTTAGAGTGGATGGTAAGTGTACCTTTCACCACGTCGTTATCGTACTCCACATCGCTGATAGAAATTGCATGTGACTTTCCTTTTTCTTTAGCCTTAAGAGTTTGTTGACGTCGACCATCATCATCAACCCTTGGATTTGGGCATTGATTGGCATAATGCCCCATCTCCTTGCACTTGAAACATTGAAGTGTAGCAGGTTCATTCTGTGTATCCCTTCCTTTGTTTGCATCATTAGACATCTTCTTCCCATTATCACGGCATTCAAATGCCCGATGACCTTCCTTTCCACATTTAAAACATTTACTTGTCCCTTTTAGACAACTCCCTCCATGTTTCTTTCCACACTTTGAGCATAAGGGAAAGTTCATCTTCTTTTCCGTGTGCTCTTTAGATTTTTCTTTGAATTCCATCTTCCTCTTCTTATCAAACCCATGTGACTGATGGGTTACTCCAATCTCCATCTCGACTTTGAGAGCACATCGAACGATTTACTCGTAGCTATTGAAGTCCCTTATGGCTAACGCCCTTCGAAGACTTGGTTTTAAGCCACTAAAGAATCGATCGATCTTACTCTCAGGTTGGATAATAATACCAGAAGCGTACCTTGCAAGTCTGGTAAAATTTGCTTCATAGGTACCAACAGATTCATCATCCCTTTGCTTCAGTTCAAGGAACTCTTTCTCCATCTTTGTTCGGAGAATACGAGGGAAGTACTTATTGAAAAACAAGTTCTTGAACTCGTCCCATTCCATAGACTCAATTTCATCCCTTTGCCTCGTATTCTTAACAAGATTCCACCATTGATCCGCATCTCCTTCCAAACGATACACTGCTAGGATGACTTTATCATGCTCAGAACATTGAAGAACTGAAAATATCTTTTCAGTAGTACTAATCCATTGTTCAGCAACTAATGGATCAGTAGACCCGCTGAAAGATGGTGGACGCTGCCTCATGAAGGATTCAACAGAATGTTGCTCCCTCCTTTGTTCGTTTGGAAATCCTGCATGATTCATAGCTTGAGAAAGTTGTGTGAGCATGGCTACAAGATTTTGCATTCCAGCTCCCATATCGTTTGGTTGCTCAGGGGGACAATCATTGCATTGCCCATTGCATTCCGCATTAACACGGTTCCTTCGGGTTCCAGCCATTGACTAAAACCAAGAAGAATAGTGTGAGCAACACTAATTATAATAGGAAACCACATAATTCAAGAATAAAATTTTCATGCTTATGGTCTTATCCTAGGTTATTCAAGGCCATTTCTAAAACACTAAGATTGTGTTCTATGCTTAGACTTATCCTTAGGGTTCTTACTAAGGCTTTCACATCCTAGTTTCCAAAGGTTGACTATACCTTTCCTCTGATACCAACTATAACGACCCATACTTTACATACATTGTTAATAATTCAAAATTGAATCACACTTATTACAACATATGACAAAACCACAAAGGACCGTATAGGTATAGTGTCTTTAGAAACTGGGAAACATAAACAACTGGTTCATAAATCTTCTACAGTGTCTCCCATTTATTTCATCATATCTAGGGTCCCTTTTAGCATATTCTACTTAATATCCATCTTCCTGGCCTGGGGAAAAGAAAACATAAAAGGGTGAGCTCAAATGCTCAGCAAGGGCAAATAAAGGAAATAAAAATCATATCATATCTTTTTGAAAATTAAAACCTGCAAAAGAGATTATAATATCTTAACATGGAATAAATCATAGAAGTGAAAATGAGATCCCCATAATCATAACATAAAACTTTAATCTTTGTGGCATGCACACATAATCATGGAAAATCATTTCTTGTTAGTCATGACTCATTGCCAAGACTATCTTAGTGGACAAAGTCCCTTTCTGAACCGAGTTCACTCCTCGTTTCAGTCTTGTATCACTGAACCGAAATAACCTTCCGTTCCAGCCATGTCTATCTCATGAGATATAAAATCATTACCCAATGCATTGGAGGGAGATATAGGTCCCACCCATCTTATAATGAATCCTTTCTTATGTGTGCCACATAATCATAAAACATACATCATCGCATAACAATAATGGGATTCTTGAAACATCATGACATCATAAATCAATTCATATATGATAAAGGAATTCATAAACATAATTCCATCACAACATAGTCAAACCAATGTAAAAATAGGGATAGAAACAGAACCCTTTATTATCTTAGATGGAAAATAATTTTGATAAAACACTTGAATTGAATTCTTGAGGAAAATATCCTTTCTTCTTCAAAAACATTTTTCCTTTCATAACATGTCATACAACTTTAAAATAAAAGAAGTTGATTAAAAATAAACTTGAAAACTTGTAAAGGAAGCTTCTTTGAAGTAATGTTTTAAAAATCCATTCATGCCGTATAAGTTAAAAAAAACATTCTTCGTACTTTTGTCGGAAAAGTCAAAAAGTACCTCGTACGGAAAAATGACAAAAGATTCCTTTCATATTCTTTACTAAAAACTCACCTAAGGGTAAAATTGGATTTAAACTATTTCAAGTGGATGGAAACAATATTACATATTGAGGGAACATGGATGTGGATGATAAAATACACCCCAGTAAATACTTACGAATAAACAATCTCGGATAAAAATGAGATTGTGATATTTCCCTTACCTTAGGTCCGATTTGCTTTGTTCGTGTCCGAAGCTCCTGTATAATGGTTTAAATAATGTTATTGACTTATTCCAGAATCATACATATTGATATGAGATCATATATGGTCATATTATTAGCTTCTTGTTAGTAATATTTCATTGTTACTTGTTACTCGGGTCTTTATAACTTTTTGTTCTTATGCGTATTTTGTCGAATAAATTCTTATTCTTATCTTTAGGTTATAGATAATTCATTTCCAGAATGGTATTAGTGTAGTATATACCATATTCATTCATTCAATTCATTTATATAATCATTATGAAATGAAGATCATGTAGAACGAGTCGCATCACATCGTGGAGACGGTATTCCGTACGTACGCACGAGTGATGATATCGTTCCTATGATCGTGGAATTGTATTGGAGTATATATATATATTATTTCAGTATCAATATTACTTAATAATAATCATATATAGTTACTGATTACACCATTATACCCATCCTTGTAAGGTGATGGTGGAAAATAGATTACACCACGGCGTGGAGACGGTATTCCGTACGTACGCACGCGCGGTGATTTCATTTTTCCGCAGGATGGATAGAAGGTGAATTAGGGTTGTTTCATATTTATAATAACATATCAGTATGTAAGTAATACTGATGTTATTACTTTATCATGAAACAACTAAAGAAGAAGAAGTTGAAGAAGAAAGAAATTGAAAAGATCGGTAATGGATATTACCTCTTCTTTGGAACGCCTTTTTGAATCCTCCACTTAAGGAACTAAGATTGGTCTTTGGAGAAGACCAGGACCTCTAGAATTATTCTAGGGAAGTGGAGAAGGGAAAATGGCAGGGGTTGGCCGAGCTTGAGTGCTCAAATTGGTGTGAGGAGGAGGGGGAGGAGGTGCCCTTTTATAAGGGAGGAGAGGGGCACCTTAGGAATATCTCAAAATATTATTTTATATTAAAGTCAAAATCGGTTTATAATGGTTCCAAAGGGTCTTATTTCGAAGCTAAAGTGGGTATGGGTCGAAATCCTACCAAACAATAGGATTTAGACAAGTTTAGGGTATTATTTTAACCTTATCAATTAGATTTAACTCTAAGTTAATTAATTTAACTTTTACCGTGTCTTTTTGTTTTCTTTCACTATATGGTTAATAAACTTACTATAAAATGCCAAACGAACCCCAAATTGTTTATTATTAATATATATATCCTTATCTAAGTCATTTGGCCGAGCCTTAGATTTTTAGGAATAAAATAACAATTAATAATATAATATTTGATTTAAAAACTATTTTGTGTCAATTTTGACACTATTTGATATATGATTTTTGTGAAAGTCATAACAGAATTATATGTTCGAACCAAGTTTATTAAATCAATACTCATATATCATAGTAACCTAGAAAATTAGTGGAATTCATAAAAAGTCTCAAATTACATTTATTTTGGTATTTATATTAACAATTTTGTCAATATTTCATTAATAAGATAATTACTGCATCATCTTTGTGTCATAAATAAATTAAATTATTTGATGTCTAAAAATTACAAATAAAATACCATCATGTAGGAAATCTTTTTAGCTTTCTAATGAATATTTACAATCGAATTTATCTTATGTATAACCCTATATTAAAAATGATTTACTTATTAAACTTTGATTTTAACTATTTTAACCCTTCTTTAAATAAATTAATAATAAATGTCCTAATCTAATCCAAGTGGGCCTAAATGGTCATATTTTATTCCTAAGTTTGTTTTTGGTCGAATTACACTTGTCCAATAGAATCAGGACATGTGTCAGGGTAATATTAATATCATATTTACCCTTAGTTACCCTATTTACTATTAACCGCGGTAAAAATAGTAAAAAGTTACTATTCACCAAAAAATTATTTTCATCTCATTGAACCACATTTTAGTCCTTGATATTAACCGTGTCTCTCGGATTTTTGAAATTCCATTCACAGAAGCGGTAAAATTAAGTTTTATGCAAAATTCAGTTTTTAACCTACCACTTAGTGGTTTCACTATTCATCAAAAATTGAAAGTTTTCAGAAAAATACCAAAATTTCACCCTAGGCTAATTTCGATATTCTGAGTCCAAAAATGAAGTCCATTTTGAAAAATAAAATTTATAAAATTTCAAAAAGTGGTTATTACTATTCATAACGGCTAGTTTTAATAGAATATTGTTGTTTAGTGAAACTCGGTATTGCGTACGACGCAAGCTATCGAGGAAGGTCGCGATTGCGTGTAAAGCAAGCCAAGCAAGTGTTGTGTAGAAAAATATTCCTTTGATGATTTATATAACATAAAAGTCTCGGGTGTTACAGCACGACCTCCTTGGGAGAGGTTTTTGGTCAAGGGACCGAAAGTGAAGGTTAGGATAGGCCCACAGGGAAGTGCACGGGCGCTCCAACGTATCTCATAAGGATGAGAATCAAGCCTCACGTAGTTCTTGATGGATCTTAGACCATAAATGGGTAAAGGGAGTAGGGGACACATGGAAACAAAGATCGATGTGAATGAGGACCTAAGCCCTACTTACCATGCATTATCTGGGGAAATTCTTGAGTCGAGGGACCAAACACAAAGGGTAGGCTGGGCCCGCAGGGAAGTGCCCGGGTGCTCTTATGTATCTCATGAGGATGATAATCAAGCCATACATAGTTTTGAATGGTGACATGGTGAGATACCAGTGCCAGGGGAAAAGGGGCGTGATGCCGATGCCCTTGCACTAAAAGAAGCAGAATTTGATAAATCTTGTTTGTCCTTTAAGGTGAGTGGTTTTTTTTTGTGAAGTGACATGCCTAGAGTAGTAGGCCGTGGTTTCGCCACAAGAATCAAGTCGTGATAGGCATTGAAAAATGGAATGGCACGTGACTAATACTCAACGTGATGTCCTCTATAATGAGGTCATCATAATGCAGTGCCGTTTTTCATCGTGCGGCCAGGATGATAATGTCACAGTTTAGGGTCGTGTGACAGGACCAGGCGTGCATTTTATCATCATTCAGCATATATGTAGCAGAGGTGATGCTAGGCGGGGAATGTGCACAGTGTTATAAAACACAATTGATGGAGACATGATCCCACATCACATTGTACACCACTCGGAGAGGGAGACCATAGGCCGATGGGCCTATATAGAGGTAAGAGGTGAAACAAGGGGGGAGAGACTAACTCCCTAAGAGGGATAGAACCGATGACAAGGAGTACGGGCGGTCCTATGTAATCCATGAGTATGGGAATCAAGCTGAATGTAGTTCTATATGGATCTTAGTTTATGGCCTTAGAGCTCGGACCATGAATGGTAACAACTTCCCAGGTTAGCGCAGACGTCAACCCAATCCCTAAGCCCACGTGAGTTAAACTCGGTGTGGGAAACAATGGGGGGCATCCTTATCACAATACATGGGGATCCCATCAAATTGGAGTTGGTAGAGAGCCCCAATGGAAACCTTTGACATGAATTGCTTCCCCAACGCGCAGATGTGCACGGAGGAAAAGTACCATGAGTTTCGAGACTCTACTTGGACACGATGATGTGATGAAGGGTGTGAATCGTGTACCCGAAATTTTGGACTTAATGGGTTGGTGTGGCGATAGAGGAAAACTGTTAAGCATGGTGGAAACGCAGCATCTATATCGTGTTATACTGAGGTGGGAACAACAAAAAATCATCGACCGCTGACTATATTCGCAATGCAGGATTTTATTGATTTGTTGTCCGAAACCCTCGGGGGCGTTGGCCAGTAACGGTAGGAGAGACCTTGGGCGTAGTATCCAGGCCGTTCTTGGGGGTCCCTCCAGATGTGAAAGATGATGGAAGCCCTGATGAAGGGATGCACAAAGCATGGAAAGAGGGTGCGGACATGTCTGAGTAAATCTTGGCATTCCAGGTAATAAACCAGAGTACTCTTAGGCACATTCGTGAACCGCTGAAAAGGGTCAACGAAACAACTCGAGAATGAGAGGTACATGGCGTCGTCATTAAGAGACCAACGTGAATGAGGACATAATCCCACACCACACCGTATAATCCTCTCATGGAGGGAGGGTAGACCAAGGGGAAAAGATGGGATGAAGATTCCCGAGAGATGGGGCTGGACCCAAATCCTAGACATTCAGGTGGTCCTACGTATCCCATGAGGATGAGAATCAAGCTGCACGTAGTTCTCTAGATGTAGTTTAACGTCATACGAGATGAGGAGGGGAGTAATATACCCCCAAACAAGGGAGGTTTATGGTACAACGAAGAAACCTATGTGAATGGGGAAATAATCTCACACCACACCATACACTCCTATAAGAGAGGGCCTGGTCCGGGGCTCGAAAAGGCCAAGGGGCCTAATGGTTAGGCATTGGTCAGGAAGGCCTGACCTGCTTGCAGTTTAACGTCTTGCAGTGATGACGAGGGCCAGGGACCTGAGGAGGCCAAGGGGCCTGAGGCTAGGCCTCGTGAGGGAAGGCGTACGTCATGGTACATGATCCCAATGTGAATGAGGACATAGTCCCACACCACACATTATATCCCGGGTAAGAGGTTGGGCGGAGGGGCCCGAGAAGGCCAAGGGGCCTAAGGTTAGGCATCAGTCAGGAAGTCCTGACTAGTTTGCAGTTTAACGTCTTACATGAGGATGTGGAAAGAGATAATTGTATCTAATCTGGGGGTGTGTACGGCATGGAATGTAACCTAACGTGAATGAGTACGTAATCCTACACCACGCCGTACATTCCTTATATGGGAATCGGGGCCGTGGGCCCAACCTCTAGCACCACCCAGAGGGAAGTTTGTCACTTCGGGATGGGGTAGAACGAATCACTGCACTCAATGTTTGGGACATCTGGGGGTGGACCCGAAGATCCAGGACACTGTTGACCATGTTCGAAACAGATCGTTCCTATGGTGACCTGATATGGGAGCAACAAATGAGCATCGACCATTGACCAAATTCGCAATGCGGGACCTGTATCAGCTTGTTTCTTGAAAACCCTCGGGGGGCGTTGGCCCGTATCGGTAGGAGAGCCCTTGGGCGTAGTATCCCGTCCGTTCTTGGGGGTCTCTCCAAGTGTTCAAAAATGATGGAATCCCTGTCAATGATTGGGTGAAGCATAACTGTATCCATCCACGAAAGAGGCCAACATATCTAGGGGATGTGCAGCCGGGTCGAGGCTTGCTCGATGTGAGTTGAGAAAAATGTGTGCACCCTGACATATATCTTGACCAGAGGGGAAGATTTTGGCTTTTGGGCTGGGCCAACAGACGAAATGCCCGGGAATTCCTACGTATCCCATTAGGGTGGGAATCAAGCCATACATCGTTCTAGATGGATCTTAGTTTATGGTCTTAGAGCTCGGACCATGAATGGTAACAACTTCCCAAGTTAGCGAAGATGTCAACCAGATCCCTAAGCCCATGTGAGATAAACTCGGTGTGGGAAATAAGGGGGGGAATCCTTATCACAATACATGGGGAGCCCATCAAAGGGGAGTTGGTAGAGAGCCCCGAAGGACACCTTTGTCATGGCATTCTTCCCCAACGTGCAGATGTGCACAGAGGAAAAGTACCAAGAGTTCTGAGACTCTACTTGGACACGATGAAGTGATGAAGGGTGTGAATCATGTACACGACATTTTGGGCTTAATGGTTTGGAGTGGCGATAGAGGAAAACTGTTAACCATGGTGGAAACACATCATCCATACCGCGTTAGCCTAAGGTGGGAATAACAAATGAGCATCGACTGCTGACCATATTCGCAACGTGGATTTTTATCGATTTATTGTCTGAAACCCTCAGGGGCGTTGGCCCGTAATGGTCGGAGAGTCATTGGGCGTAGTATCCAGGACGTTCTTGGGGGTCCCTCCGGGTGTGAAAGATGATGGAAGCCCTAATGCAGGGATACACAAAGCATGGAATGCGGGTGCAGACATGTCCGCGTAAAGCTTGGCATTCCAGGTAATAATCCAGAGTACTCTTAGGCACACTGGTGAACCGCTGAAAAGGGTCGACAAAATAGCTCGAGAATGAGAGGTACATGGCGCGGTCATTAAGAGACTAACGTGAATGAGGACATAATCCCACACCACACCATTTAATCCTCTCATGGAGGTAGGGTAGACCAAGGGGCCAAGATGGGATGAAGATTCCTGAGAGATGGGGCTAGAACTGAATCCTAGACATTTAGGTGGTCCTACATATCCCATGAGGATGAAAAATCAAGCCACATGTAGTTCTCTAGATGTAGTTTAACGTCATACGAGATGAGGAGGGGAGTAATATACCCCCAAACAAGGGAGGTGTACAGTACGGTGAAGAAACCGATGTGAATGGGGAAATAATCTCACACCACACCATACACTCCTATATGAGAGGGCATGGGTTGGGGCCCGATAAGGCCAAGGGGCCTGATGGTTAGGCATTGGTCAGGAAGGCCTGACCTGCTTGCAATTTAATGTCTTGTAGTGAGGACGAGGGTCGGGGACCCGAGGAGGCCAAGGGGCATGAGGCTGGGCCTCGTGAGGGAAGGCGTACGACATGGTACATGATCCTAATGTGAATGAGGACATAGTCCCACACCACACCGTACATCCCAGGTAAGAGGTTGGGCGGAGGGGCCCGAGAAGGCCAAGGGGCCTAAGGTCAGGCATCAGTCAGGAAGGCCTGACTAGTTTGTAGTTTAACGTCTTACATGAGGATGGGAAAAGAGATAATTGTATCTAATCCGGGTGTGTGTACATCATGGAAAGTAACCTAACATGAATGAGGACGTAATCCTACACCATGTCGTACATTCCTTATAGGGGAATCGGGGCTGTGGGCCCGACCACTAGCACCACCCGGAGGAAAGTTTGTCACTTCGGGATGGGGTAGAATGAATCACTGCACTCGATGTTTGGGACATCTGGCAGTGGACCCGAAGATCTTGGTCACTGTTGACCATGTTCAAAACACAGCGTTCCTATGGTGACCTGATATGGGAGCAACAAATGAGTGTCGACCGTTGGCCTAATTAGCAACGCGGGACTTGTATCGGCTTGTTGCTTGAAAACCCTGGGGGCGTTGACCCGTATCGGTAGGAGAGACCTTGGGTGTAGTATCCAGGACGTTCATGGGGGTCCCTCCGGGTGTGCAAAAATGATGGAATCCTAGTCAAGGAGTGGGTGAAGCATAGCTGTATCCATCCACGAAAGAGGCAAACAACTCCAGGGGATGTGCAGCCGAGTCGAGGCTTGCTCGATGTGAGTTTGGGAAAAAGTGTGCACCCTACCATATATCACGACCAGAGGGGAAGATTTTGGCTTTTGGGCTAGGCCAACAGACGAAATGCCCGGGCGTTCCTACGTATCCCATTAGGATGGGAATCAAGCCATACGTATTTCTTAAAGGCCATGCAGTTTAGCGTCATGCATTGAGGACGTGGGAGGATAGAAGAACATGAGTGGGCACATGGTGCAACCCTTACAATCCTTGTACGAGCGAGGTTGTATGAGTGGGGCTAAGAAAGCCTACTCCTCGTTACACAAGGAACCTCCAAGGAAACTATCCCCAGGGGGGTAGTGGAAGAGAAAATCTTGGGGCTGGGCTCAAGAAGAGGTATCCGAGCGTTCCTACGTATCCCATTAAGATGGGAATCAAGCCACACGTAGTTCTTGAGGTGTGGTTTAGCATTGTTCTGGACGAGAAATGTGTCTCAACTGGGTATATGTATGGTACGACGAGTAACCCGACGTGGATGAGTATGTAATCCCTCACCACACTATACAATCTCATAAGAGAGTCCGAGTCGATGAAGGCCAAGGGGCCCTAGGTAGTGCATTGGTCAAGAAGCCCTGACTGGCTTTCAGTTTAATGTCTTTCAGTAAGGATGGGGGCCGGGGGCCTGAGGAGGGCAAGGGGCCTGAGGCTGAGTCTCAGCCAGGAAGGCCTGACTGGCTTGTACTTTAACGTCTTACAGTAAGGATGGGGGCCTAGGGTTCGAGGAGGACAAGGGGCCTGAGGCTGAGCCTAAGTTAGGAAGGCCTGACTGGCATGCAGTTTAACGTCTTACAGTAAGGATGGGGGCTGGGGGCCCAAGGAGGACAAGGGGCTTGAGGTTGAGCCTCGGTCAGGAAGGCCTGACTGGCTTTCAGTTTAACATCTTAAAGTAAGGATGGGGGCTGGGGGCCCGAGGAGGCCAAGGAGCCTGAGGCTGAGCCTCGGTCAGGAAGGCATGACTGGCTTGCAGTTTAACATCTTACAGTAAGGACGGGGGCTGGGGGCCCGAGGAGGCCATGGGGCCTGAGGCTGAGCCTCAGTCTGGAAGGCCTGACTGTCTTGCAGTTTAACGTCTTACAGTAAGGACGAGGGGAGATCTTAGATTAAGATCATAGAGCTCGGGCAATTTTGTATTTTATCATATTTTAGGACGAAGATGCAGTTTAAGGTCATGTGGGACCCTTTTTCCCTAGGCAAAGTATCGCTTGAAGATCTTGGCGTTGGTGGGAGGGGTTATGCGCTCTCCATCTGTGGTCACCAAGGAGTATGATCTATTGGGGTAAACCTTATGGATGACATAAGGCCCTTCCCATTTGGTTTCTAACTTGGGCGGTTTCCTACCGGGGATCATTGGTGCTCGAAGGGCCAGTACTAGGTCGCCATATAGAAAATAATGGAGATGAACCTTCTTGTTGAAGGCCCTAGCGATCTTATCCTGATGCCTTTCCATATTGTGCAGGGCATGAAGCTGGTTCTCGCCTAGTGCTTCCAATTCAGCTAGATGGATTTCGGCTACCTCATCTGATGTCTGGTGATCATAGACTGCAGTGTGTAATAATGGAAGCTAGATCTCAATGGGTAGGACGATCTTAGTTCATACACTAGGGAATATGGGGTCACCTGGATAGAGTTGCGAGTCATCGTCTGATAAGCCCAGAGGGCGTTGGGGAGCTTTTCCGACCAACTTTTCTTATTCTGACCAACAGTTTTCTACAGAATGTTAGAGAGGGTTTTGTTGAACGCCTTGATCTGTTCGTTTTCCAACTCGTGGTAGCGGGAGGTACGGTTCGAACGGATGTAGTACTTCGCTTACAATTTCTTCAGTTCAGCTGCCCGGAAGTTAGTGACGTTATCAGTGAGGGCGGCGTGAGGGACCCCAAACCGGTGGATAATATTGGAGCTCACAAAGATGACGATGGAATGGGCCTTGACCTCTTTGAGTGGAACTACCTCTGCCCACATGGTGAAGAAATCTGTAGTAATTAGGATGAACCTATTCTGGTGGGCTGTTGCCGGTGTATATGTTCCCACTACATCAAGTCCCCATACCGCAAATGGCCAAGAGTACTTGGTGGGGTGGAGGGGCTCCGACGGACGATGCAAGAAGTTGGTGTGAACTTGGAACGCGTGGAATATCTTGGCATACCCAATATAATCGTGGATCATAGAGGGCCAGAATTACCCCAACCTCCAGATTTTATGGGACAGCTTCGGCCCAGCATGATGGGTGCCACAGGAACCGGCGTGAATCTCTAGCATAACTTGAGGAATCTCTACTCCTTGAATGCAACAGAGGAGGACGCCATCGATGCTCCACTTATAAAGGATCTTTTCAAGACTGGGACCGCTCTGGAGGGTAAATTTCAGTGCACAGCATTGGATTCAATCGCGCTCGGCCCGGTCATCCGGGAGGCAACCATTTTGGAGATACTCGACAAAAGTTTCCCTCCAGTTGGGAGTGGCATTAACCACTATGTCTGACGAACCCGGGACTCCTGACGTAGAGGGTCCGGCGGTGAGATGAATTACCCGTAGGCCATCATTTTCCTCTTGGGTGACGGAGGCAATGACTCTCCGGTGTTCCACATGTATGATCAAATCATCTTTCTCGGGTTCTGCGAGCGACACGGGTAAGCCAGCCAAGCCGTCTGCTTGACCGTTCTATGACCATGGGACATGGGTAATCTCTGGTCGAGAAGAGAACTGGGCCATTTGGAAGAGGGTGTACTCCAGCAACGGTACAAGCTCCAGCTTCCTGAAGACGTAGCTGCCATTAACCTATTTAATTACCAGCTCAGAATCTCCATTCACATGTAGATGGGGCACATTCATCTCAAGGGCCAACTGGAGGCCGATTATTAGAGCCTAGTACTTTGCCTCGTTGTTCGTACATCCTTCTAACAACAGGAACGAGTATGGCAGGATGGCCCGCACTAGGGTAATGAAGACAATACCCAGGCCCACTCTATTGAGCTTAGGATCGTTGAGCCTCCTACCGGTGGGGCTCCGGGAGGCACCGTCAAAATGGATTTTCCAACATGGGTGGGCATGATCGACTAAGCGGATCATCTCATCAAGAAAATCCAGGTCCAGGGATTGATCTACGGAGGTTGGATGGGTAGCTAAAAAGTCTTTCAACGCCTGCCCATTAATGGCCTTCTGAGGTATGAAACTGATATCAAACTACTGGAGAATCACCGCCCACCGTGCTAGTCGGCCAGTCAGCATGGGGTGGTTCAGGATGTACTTCAGTGGGTCTACCCGGGAGACCAATTGTACATCATGGTGCTACAAGTAATGCCGTAACTTTTGTACGGAAAAGACGAGCGCAAGGCAGCTCTTTTCGATAGGTGAGTATCTGACCTCTATATAGAGAATCATGCAGCTGAGATAGTAAAGACTATTCTCGGTACCCTCATTATTTTTCTGGGTGAGCAGTGCACCGAGGGATCTTTCCAGGGCGATCACGTAGAGGACCAGCGGCTTTCCGGAGATGGGTGGCATCAAAACCGGAGGTTGGAGCAGATACTTCTTGATTTCCTCAAAGGAGGTCTGAAACTCCTCATCCCATTCGTAGGCGGCGCCCTTCTTCATGAGCCGGGAAAAGGTCTTACACTTGCCGACCAGATTTGCGATGAATCAGCGTATATAGGCTAAGTGGCCTTGGAGGCCTCGAAGATCCCGAATGTTGCTTAGGGGAGGCATTTGGATGATGGCCTCGATCTTCTCTAGGTCGATCTCAATACCTCATTATCTAACAACAATGCCCAGAAACTTCCCAGAGGTTACCCCGAAGGCGCACTTCAACGGGTTCATCTTCAGGTGACGGGAACGGAGGAAACCGAACACCTTCTCAAGGTCTTTGAGATGGTCCTGACACTGACATGATTTGACCACTAGTTCATCTACGTAGCATTCCACCAGCGTCTCGAGAATCAGCTTGAATATGCAGTGCATGGCCCTATGATATGTGGCACCTTCATTTTTCATGCCGAATGGCATAACCTGGTAGAAAAAGGTACCTTGGAAAGCCCAGAAGGTAGTGGAATCCTCTTCCTCGGGGGCCATCCAGATCTGGTTGTACCCAGAATACCAATCCATGAAAGAGAGAGCTTGGAACCCGTCTGTGGCATCAATAAATAACTTTGTCACTGGGAGTGGGAAGTCATCCTTTGGGCAGTGGCGATTAAGGTTGAGAAAGTCGATGCAGACTCTGATCTGCCCATTCTTCTTCCTGACTGGAACAATGTTGGCATGCCACTTGGGGTACTGGACTTCCTTAACGAAGATGGATTTGATAATCTTGTCAACTTCGGACTCAACCATAGCACCATGAGAATGGTAAATCTTCCTAGGAGGGTGCTTAAACCCACTATGGTTTTCCGGGAGGCCCAGACAGTGAATGGCTACCTAGGGATCTAGTCCTGGCATCTCGTTTTAACTCCATGAAAACATGTCACAGTGTTGATTGAGGAAGTCTACGTACTGCAGTCGCTCCTCGGGGGACATGGATTCACTAGTCAATGTGGGTTTTGGATCTTCCTCGATACCAAGGTTCACCAGTACCAGTTCATCAATCGTGGTAGAGACGCCTTCCTCAAAGGCGGGGGGGGGGGGCATCCTCCAGGTCTTCCTCTCCACCCATGGGGGGATTTCCCACAATGGGAGATACTTCTGGGCTATTAAAGCCTGAGGGGAAGCTGGTGCTAGCTTGGGTAGTAGTGGTCATCATATCAGGAGACTCACTCACCATTGAGACCATAGCAATGAAGGCAGTCGACCCTAACCCATCTGGCCTTCGGCCTAAGGGGCCATGTTTGATGATATCAAAAAAGTGGTGACGTGTCGGCCTGAGTCGGTCGATTCCAGCCCAGCGGAAGAGACATGTATGGCATACCACCATTGTAATAAGCTTGACATTCCGGTACCGTACATGGGTAGGAGGTTCCGGGATCACCTGATCCTGGTTGATATAGGAGTACGAGGTGATTTTCCGCCGTCACATGGACACGAGAACATGCCTTCCTTGTGTACCGGAAACAACAAAACATTTCCCCATGTCGGGGGTCATGGCCCACAATCTGTGGATCGGGAGGATGTAGGCGTCATCCATGCTTGCCCAGGGGTCACTTGTGACCAGGGCGGGATCGTCCTCACTTGCTAGGATTTTCTTATCCTTACTCTTGTAATAATCTGCATCTAGATAGCGGGCCTCACAAGAGGTTAAAGGAGATGCATCTCCTTGGAGCACGCCTACTCAACTGTTGAGTGAGTATTTGAGGCACTGGTGATACGACGAAGGGACCGCTGCATGCAGATGGAGCCATGGCCTCCCCATCAACTCTTTGTAGGCGGTGTCCTGAGAGATGACCATGAACTCGGTGATGGCAATTAAGCCAATGAACTGATTCTTAAGGCAGATCTTGCCGACTGGGGTTTTCTCGGTCCTTTCGTACCTCTGGATTCTAAGGTTAGAGGGAGTTAAATCACCTTTATACAGACCCAGCTTTTACAATGTCTGAGTCAGAATTATGTTGATTCCGGAACCAGTGTCAACGAGGCAGCGGCGGAATTCCACACCATTGAAGTGGCCTATGATGTACAGCGGGAGAATATGCCCTGTATATGAGGGTCTTCATCTTCACCAGAGAACGATATAACCGCCTGACATTTGGCGTTCTCAATTGTCTCGGCATGGAAGGCTTCTGCAGCTGCTACCTCTGTCTCAAACTGGAGGGGGCTCCTTAGGGCCTCGACAAGTGCCTCACGCATTACAAATGATAGGCTAAGGGCCTCAAGGATATAAAACCTTGCCGAAATGCCATCCAGGTGCTTCAGGACATCATAATTTCGTGGAAAATGTGAACCTCTGCCTACAGGAGGTCGTTTGGTAGTTGGAGGCATAGCGGGTCCCGCCAGTTGAACCGGAGGTCGGCTAGTACTGGGTACATCCTGCTGCCTACTAGTTGATGCCTGGACAGTAGTCGCCGGACTAGGATTGGACAACAGAGGCTGGCCTGTAGCCGGGCGAGACTGGCTGTGATACGAACGAGGCATCTCTCCCTGATCTAGTAGCACTGATGGTGGTGGAGGTAGAGTTGAGGGCATTAGATGGGGTTGCGCGTGCTGAGCTCTACGATGAGCCTACTGTCTGGTCTCAGTAGCATGCACGGTTTGGCTGAAAGTGCCCAGTGACATACCTCGATGACCGGTGAGGTTGCGGTTCCGCTGACGTTGACGTCGGCTGGAAACCTTGGGGAGGTTCGCCTGGTGTTCCCCCTCATCGGGAGTCATATAGGGCTTTACCAGCTCCACGGTGTTAACCGAAGCATACCCTGGATGTCGCTCGACAAGTCATCCACCACCTGGCGGATTCTGGGAGGAATCCCTATTTCAGGGGGCATAAAGTCACCGAGAGTGCGAGATGACAACGACACCGGCGGAGCGCGTTGCTTCTTCTTGCGTCGTCACTGCTTGCCCTTTTGGGAAGAGGTCGGTTGTGATGAACATGTAGAGGTACTGGCTACTTCTTCTTAATGTTCTGTCTGTTTCAGGCATGCCCAGATGATACCATGTTCATGGACATCAGTTTTTCAAGCCATCCAGTCGTCTTATTTCTGGGATCCATGGATGGGATCCTGCTGCCACTCGCCTTCGCTGTCGCTACCGATCTCTGACCCTACAAAGACACCTGCCACTTGAGTTGGTGTCGGGCCCAACCTGACTATGTTGTTTTTGACCTGGTCTTGAATCCAGTCTTTAAAGAAATAGAATTGCTTGAGGGTGTACCCCCAAATCCGATGATAAGTACAATAGTTGGGGTGATTAGTGAGATTCGCCTATGTCGGCCTTCTGCACTCGGGCAGGCGCACAATCCCATGCTCTAGAGCACTTCAGAACTAGACAGGGACCTGATTTTCGTTGAACGAATAGGTCCGGTGCCTTCTTCCCAGATAGGGAGCCCTGGGGGTATGGCCCTGACAAGGGGATGGAGGGGCCTGTCGAGGAGGTGGCACCTTATTGTCTCGCCTAGGTGGATGTGGCGCATTGCGCGGGGGAACCTATCGATTCTGAGGCGGTCGCTGCTGGGCAGGAGCCTGTGCTTGAAGTGGAGGACCTCTGCGGGGTTGCAGGGATGGTGCCGCTGGCAGTACTTCTAGCTTCCTACGGGCTTCTATTTGGGCCACCGCAGGGTGGTTTGGCCTTGGTGGTCTTCCCGGCTTGGATCATAGGGGGCAACGAACGTGCCTGACTAGCCTGTTGTAAAGCCTCCTAAAGGCACTGAGCCTTATCTGAGAAATCTCTGAACCCTCCAGGGTAGTTCTGGGTAAACAGGGAGGGTACCAGATCCATTTTGACGTTCCCCACACACATTGTCAATAATTGCTCCTGAGTCTGTGGCATATCAAGGGAATATGTAAGTCCCTTCCACCGGGCGATGAAATCTATGACTCGCTCATTAGGCCTTTTCTTGAACGTGAAGAGGCCTGGAATGCTGGTCTTCCATGTGGTGGAGCTGAACTGGTATAGGAACTGCTGGCGGAGATCCTCCCAACCGGAAACCGATCCGATAGGGATCTGGCTATACCAGATGAATGCGGGACCTTCCAATGACTGTAAGAAACATCGGATCATGGCAGCTTCTTTCTGGGCCGAGGTCCCCAGCATGGGGCCACAACAGGAATAAAAATGTGCCAAGTGCTGCGGCAGGTCCCCTGTTCTGTTGAAGGGAGAGAAAGTGGGGTTCCCAAAACCCGGGGGTGCGGGCATATCATCCACCCATGCGGGATACGGCTTGCCATCCGGTGGGACCGCCACCTGCCACTTTTCCAACACATCAAGGCAGGTTGTGAGTGCCGCTATAAGATCATCCGGGTGGGGGTCCCTGTCATGACGGGGATCCCTAATCACAAGTGCATTGCTAGGTTTCTCAACACGGTAGATGTCTTCGGAAGCTCATGGATCGACTGGCGGAATGACCTGTGGGGCGACCGGGGGAACCCAGACTTGATTCTTCAGATTGCCCCGTCATTCGGGGGGTTTGGCGAGACGTATCGCTCCCTCTTGCCGTAAGTTACGGCTTCTGCCCTGTTTGCGGAAGTATCATGATCAGGGTTTCCCGGAGGCATCTCACCGGGGGGAAATTTTTCCTGCCCCTGCTACCCCAACCTGGGATTACCATAGTCAGGTCGCCGCTCTGCAGTGTGCTCAGCCAAGAGTTCGTTAAGAAGCCTCTTATGCTCAGAAAGTTGGTGGCGTAACGTGGACTTCTCAGGATCTTCGTCCATTTTCTGCATAGAGGATGACGGTTCGGAGTGCTTGACAGTTCCGACATGCTCTTTACCCTTGCTAGTATTTCGACCGAGTAACAGTGACTCGGTGGGTACAGGGAGGCCTAACAGGTTCCTCTGGTGACGGGTAACCCTTCATGATGGGTCCAGTAGTGGCGGTACGTCCTCAGGGGGTATGTCTCCATCAAGAAATTCAAGCTCGTCTTCCTTGTCCACTACGTCAGCCATGTGGACCGCGACCCCTCTCGAGGGCATGTCCTCAATGTCGCATAACGAATCGGGCTACCGTTGGATAGGGTCGAAGAGGAGAGTGGCATAGTGTCCCCAACCATGTACTTGCACATGGGTGGTATCTTCACTGATGACTCTGCGGAGTACTTTGAAACTCTAAACACATTTCCATTGAAGGGCGCTCTTACAGCCTGGCGACTCAGGGTGCTGGTCCACAGGGGGTGCAGCCAAATTGATCAGGCGGAATTGCTTGCCGATTTCTTCAAAGTGATCTCAACTTCTTGGGTAAACCACCTGCTCGTAACGAAGGAAGAAGTGTGTAAACCATAGGGTTCGACAAAAGTACCCCACTTCTTCAGGGGTAAGGGACTCTGGTGCACGAATGTTCAGCGCCGCCGTTGGCTAGAACTTCTCCGGGATGTAATCCGCTGCGAGAATGCTCCAGAAGCTCCTAGGTTCGGACTCAGGGTCTGGCCCTGTATTGCCCCACTCATCAACCGGGGGCAGCTGAGGGACCAGTAGAGGTACCGAGGTGGACCTCTGGGATAGTAAACACGGCGGAGGAGAATACGGCGAATGAGCTGACTGGCCGCCGAATTCCGGACCATCCTCTGAAGAGTGAGGTGACATAGCCACGATGTCACGATAATATGGGATGATAGCCATAGCTTCAAGAACAGAAGTCACGACTGCCTGCGATAGGTCATGTCGTCGCTCTACCGCCGTTGTCCCCCAAAATAGCTCTCTGTGATCTTTGGTAGAGGTAGAGGGCGCTCCTGGTGACAATGGTGGTGATTGCACGATCGAGACCTGCGGAATTTCCACGATTTCTTCCTCCTGGATGTACCTGCGGAGAGAGATGGGAATCTGGTGGACCTCAAATTCTGGGAGAATGAGGCTAATGCGCCTGGTTCCTTCCCCAGTCCTTGATATGAAGGAGCGGGGAGAAGGTTCCATCGCTGAGTCGCATTCCGCTTTAGAATCTGAGAAATGAGCCTGTTTGATCTCCACCTGGGCCTTCCCAGGACTCTTCTTGTGCTGGCGATGACCCACTCTCCTACCCCGGGGTGGCTCTTCGGGACAGGGTTGTCCTTAATAGGTAGCCTTGGGGTGGCGATGGCGTCGTGGTGGAGAGGGCCCCCGCTCGAGATAGCTGAGGTGCGAGGGGAACCAGGAAAAATGTCAAAGGGTATATGGGGAGGACCTCCACGGACAACACTCATGTGGGAAGAGCCTCTGTTGTAATCGGCAGGAGCATGGGGAGGACCTCCATGGTCGATGAGGGCATAGCGAGGCTGACCTTAACTCCCCATGTTTTCGGTCCATGGACCTTCAACAGTTACAGAGAGGACGTAGGGAGGGCCCCCACATTGGAGAAGGACCGGATGGACAGTGCCTTCAGATCTGTGGTCGGGGGCAGGAGGATGGACTCCATACCTTGTATTGTGGGCACGAGAATGGTTTCTGCGCCGAGCGTCACTGCCACGGGGTAGGTCTTCCTTAGGGATGGGGGTAGCACAAGGCATAACTCCATGAAGATCTTCAGAGCATGGAAAGACCATGCTCTGTGGAGTAGTGGTATAGGGAGGGCCTCCGTATGGGGTGACATCACCAAGGGTTAGTTCACGGGGATCACCACTTAAGCCTGCAACCTGGAGAGTCAACCTAGCCTGCCCGTGGGGCGGTTGGGGTCTCGATCCTGGATGGGTGGAGGAGTGCCCTGCTATATGTATGCAGGTACTCCATGATACACGTCGGCGGTGGCTCGGGCCACTGTTTCTGTTGATGTCGACTCATCTGGGCGAGCGTCCTCAGCCCGGGCGCGACGCTGACGTTGGGTCAGATGAGCTGGCACTGGTGGTGCAGGGGCATGGCTTGCCTTATCTTCCTATGTACTCGAACGGCGGTGCTGACGCAGCCGAATGGGAGCCCCTTCCTGAAGCCCTTGGGTCGGGACCCTGATCAGGCCGAGCCAGACATCACCCGCCTCATCAGCATAAGGTGAGGAGTCGTCGAGGCGTTCTGGGGACAGGCTCTCGAAACGATTGAACATTGGGGTGGGGAGCAAGGGCTCCCTGTGCGGCCTGTTAGGGGGGCGTTGACGATGGGGCCTAGATGCCTCCAGGTCCAGGCGGGCCATATCCTGAGTTGGGATGACCCCTTCCTCCTCGTACCGGCGTACAAGGTTGTTGATCACCCTTTTCTGGATGATCTTTGATGGGGAGAGGGGATATGGGTGCCCCGTATTCCGTGAGGTAGCAGCCGTCGTGGCGGTAGCGGAGCCATGCGGGGTGGCTGTGCCGGTGTTTCCCCTGCCCCTATGTAGGCGAGAAGGCGGTGATCGTGTCTTCGCAACAGCAACCAGTTTCCTGGGAAACGAAGGGATCAACTCATCAGCACTGCGAGGAAAATTATTGACAACTAGTGCCCCAACGTCCTTCTATTCTCCATGTCTGTAAGAAGGATCCACGCCAACACGTTGCAGAATGGAGTGCCCCACATTCTACTGCTCTGACTTCCGTTGAATTTCACGATAGGCCCGCTATTTGCTTGGCGGGACCATGCACCAGATATCTGGATCCAGTGACACGTCAATCTACTAGTGTCTCGAAGGCTACTAATCTCCACATTTAGGAGAAGAATTTCACGTCACGTTCACCATTTATGTTTCTGACGCTTTCGCCGGGGCTCTCGCATCCGTCCATCCGCGGAGGAGGACGCGCTGCACAGTTGCCCCGCATTCCCGCTTTCCAAAGGCGGGCGACATTCTCTCTTTATTTAGGGACATCTTCTCCTTGATCATAACAGGATGATGGGATGTCGGTTCTTCCTTCTGCGGATTCCTCCTTAGAACTCATCCCCTAGTCCGAGTACCCCTCATAGATTTAATACGTTGTTCGTGAAACTATTCCCAGTTCCATGTTTCCATGGACGTCGATTAATTACACTGCTTCTGTCGGGACATTCAAAGGGTCTGGTTAGGGCAGTAACCATCAGTCGGGGGAGTAGTCATGTTTAGGCATCAGTAGCGTGTCTGGAAGCTGGGGACTTGGCATGTCTGTCTATTATCCCTGGTCACAGGGCTTCTCGAGGGCGTGGAAGCCAGAGGCATCCCACATCGAGCGCGGGTAATTATATGCCATAGACTTATGTCTGAGGTTTTCCTCAGCTTCCTGTGTTTAACACAGGGTATGCCATGAGTTTAGCGTCCAGTGGAGGCAGATCATCCCGATCAGAGCATTAGCTAGAATGGATCGGATTGAGGAATTTCCCTTGAAGGGGTGCCGATACCGAGACTAGCCCATGGGCGGCTGTGAAGAGGAGTAGACCGACATGATCTCACTGGGATATGACGGTCGAGGTGAGAATCAGGGTGGATGATGGATGGATGAATGAAGTGGAGGGGGGAATGGAAATGGACCATTGCAAGGGCGATAGTGAAGTTGGGCATGAGCCTTGAAGAGGCTTCCTATGTATCCCTGTGGCAGGGAATCAATGTCCGCGTAGTTCGGGATGGTGTCGGTGAGCCGGCATGAAGGTGGACCTTGGTCCGATGGATGTCATCAGCGAACCAAAGAGAAGGTAGGCCTTGGTCCGATGCGTCAGTGAATCAACACAAAGGTGGATCTTGGTCCAAATGGTGTGGGGCTTACACACTAGGCTCCCGGGTGTGGATGAATCAACATGAAGAAGGTCGGATTGACCAACAGGTGGTGGGCTTGAACCTCTGAGAGGCTTCCTATATACCATGCCGTGACATGGATCAAAGACCACGTAGTTCAGGTTGGACATCAGAAGGCCGACGTGAATGAGGAAGACCAGGAGGGTCCTAGTGATGGTGGGCTTGGACATCGTGGAGGCTTCCTACGTACCATTCTGTGACATGGATCAAAGAACACGTAGTTCAAATGATGGAATTCGTCAGCGAACCGATGTGAAGGTGGACCTTGGTTCAATGAGAGATGGACTTGAACCTCGGGGAGGCTTCTTACGTACCATGCCTTGACATGGATCAAAGACCTCGTAGTTCAAAGGGTTTCATCGGTGAACCAATGTGGAAGTAGATCCAGGGGTCCATTAGTGGTGGGGTTGAACCTCGTGAAGGCTTCCTACGTACCATGCCATGACATGGATCAATGTACTCATAGTTCGGATTGGTCACAATGGCGTGTCTTCAGACTAGAATACCGTTTAACTTCATGCTAGACGAGAGTGAACCCTGACGTGAATAAACGACGGGCAGTGGGCTTCAACATCATGGAGGCTTCCTACGTACCATGCCTTGACATGGATCAATGTCCCCATAGTTCAGATGGTGACAATGGCTTGCCGTCGGACTATAATGCATTTTAACGTCATTCTAGACGAAGGTAGAACTCGGCGTGAATTGGATGATGGGTGGGCATGAACCTCGTGGAGGCTTCATACGTACCAAGACATTACATGGATCAAAGACCTCGTAGTTCAAATGGGTGTGTAGTTTAATGTCATGCGGGACAAGGGAATACATTTTAACATCATGATGGATGAGGGAATGCAGTTTAACGTCATGCTGGAATAGGTATTGTCATGGCCAATGCCAACTCTAAGCCCACATGATTCATGCTCGGTGTGAGAAACAAGAGACAACATGGACCTGACGATCACGCCGCGAAGGGTGCGTCCGTGAGAAGCGAATAGGGGCCTACCTGTTAGGTGTCCCATTAGTCCTAGGACTTACTCCAGGATGGAGGCCTGAAGTGCAGCAAAGCGCAGTGAAAGAGGGATTTTGGGACCAATGATGGGAGGTTCCTCATTCCCTATCACGCCCTCCAATGACCTTGGTAGTGGGGAAGTATGGAGATGCAGGGGTTCAGTCATCAGTTGGGGAACTAGGGTCGCCCTTCTCCTGAGAACATATGTTGCTCCAATAAAGAGGATATCATCCCTTGTGGAGTGGTGATTCCACTCCAGTGGAGACTAGTGGCGTAAAAAATGTTCGAGCTGGGGGGACCCTTCATGCGTGGCACGATTTTGGGACATAGTTTAACGTCATGTGTTGAGGATGTGGTGCTTGGTAGTTTAACGTCCTGCAGCTCAGACGGGGTGGGTTCACTCCACACCCCCTAGGACTTACAAAACTAGTGCCCTTTTCTCCTTGGGGGAGGGAAGGTAACAGTAAGGTCGTGGTCAAGGGGGGTTGTAGAGAGAACCATCGAGGGGTCCACGTTATCATGGCTATGCGAAGAAGGAATAGCCATTAGCGTGCCTATGCGAAGAAGCATTAGGTGAAGAAACGCTATGAGTAGTATTGTCTGTGGGACTTTGAAATCACATCGTGCATACCTGGAGGGTCACATGGGAAGCAGAATTTCCAAGAAAAGGAGTGGGCTTTGCGAAGCGGAGTGCCTTGGCCTTAGCATGGGGCATATGTGTGAGTGGAGGGTGCTTCGCGAAGTCGAACAGTATTCACGGAGAACGACCTCGCGAAGAGGAGGTGCCTCACGAAGCAAGGTGCTGCGAAGCAGTGTGCTTCACGATGTGTAGCGATCCTACCTTAGAATAGGGATCACTAGTACAGGTTGGGTGTTTCACGAAACATAAATGATCTGTGGCTTCCCGGGTTCCCTTGGGAATCCCCCTCCTTCGTGAATGCCCTTGAGCTTCACGAAGGGCATCCCTCTCGGAAGAGGGGCTCAAAACGAGACAATGCAAAGGCGTCATGCGGAGTAGAAGTACCTCATGGAGCTCATGATTCCCAGGGGCAAAGGGTGCTTCACAATTCAGGAGAGGAGAAGCCGAAAGGTCGGATTGTCCATCTCCAGGACTCAGGGAGAGCATAGTATTTATCGGAAAGGGGCACCGCGAAGAAGAACTACCGCGCCACCTCCGGTGCTTCGCGGCGGGCTCTTGAATGTCAAATTCGTTCGCGGAGAGGTACCGCCTCTGGAGCTTCGCGAGACCGCGATGCTCGGGGTGCATCGCGTTGGTGCTTCGCGAGGCAGCGTGCCGACCATCTTTTTCGTCCCTTCCTTTCGTGAAATATTTTGGCTCCAACAATAGTCCATCTATTGAACATATTCATCCTATGTAGAGGATAAACCTAGCAGTATATGTAGTCCCCAACCTGGAAAATCAAAGGCCTTATCCTACTATCAACATATTACATATAATAATCCTATGTTGCCTTCATCCTCTCATGTACAAGCTAAAACTTCTCTGTCTGACTCTACACCTCATCTTGAAAAATAACAGCTACCTCCCAAACGTCAATCCAGCACATGGGTTGGTGAAATGACCTCCCATATAAACCTTCACACGAAGCCATACCAAGGGACGAGAGAATTCCATTACTGTAAGAAATATCTACCAAGGGAATATGACATACCCAAAACTGACTAAAGTCCAGAAATCATTCTTGTATCATGTCCTCAAATGTTTGATGGTCTTCTCTATTGGTCCATCTTTCTAAGGGTGGAATGAAATGCTAATTCATAATTGGGTTACAAATTCAAGTTTTAATCCCCTCCAGAATCATGATTTAGAACATGTATCTCAATCAGAGATGACGGATCTCATAACTCCATGCATTTGTAGAACCTCATCCACATATCATATTTCTATGTAATCCACTACAATTGACACTATAATATATATGAAGTGAGCCGATTTTGTAAGCTGATCCACTAATACCTCGATATCATCACATATCCCCTATTCCTTGGGTAATCCAACGATCAAATCCATCTATATTTCATCCCACTTCAGCTCGAGGATATCATGGGGTGGAAACAAACCATTGGGAACACAGTGCTTTACATTCACTTTTTTGAACACCAAGCACTTTATAAAAAACTCCTCCATTTCATGTTCCATTTTTTTCCACCATAAGTGTTCCCTCGGGCCCTGATACATCTTGAAAACTCTTGGGTGTACATCTTGTGGTGATCTATGAAACTCACATAGAATATACTAATGCATTTCCACTAGAAAAAAACATTCACATAACAACATATGATTTAGATCATCCACTGTCCATACCTCTGGAGCATCACTCTGGTCAATGCAATCACACATCACCTTCACCTCTGAGTCTACCCACTAAGACTCCTCCTCCTACATTATTAGAGCAGACTGCACTGTCATCTGAAACGTGCTTCCTATGATTCCATCCATTCTCACAACCAAGTTAAAGGCAACCAACTACTCCATGGATCTCCAAACATCAACAAAATTGTAATTCTTGAGAAATTTTATCCACCTCCAATAATGTATTATCACATATCATTGGGAAAATATTTTCCTAAATAAATTTTTATCTAGGAAGACCACAACGTCATTCCCCAAGGAGGAAATATAACCATATATTTAGTATGAATATGAATATTTCTAGTTTCATATAATGGGAGGAATAGTAACGTTCATGAGGACGTACCTTCTTAGATCAATTGATAACCACTCCCCATTGTTGGACCTACACACACCCTATTACTAGACAATAAGTGTAACAAAAAACCTTAAACACATCCCATTCATCTAGTAGCCTGATAACTAGGGAATTGACCAACATCCCATTCTGATAGAAAAACACTCCCTTGCATTGGTTGCTCCACAAAAATGTTGGCATGTTCTGGTCAGATTCGTTAATGGAGCTACTACCTGAGAGAAATTAGGTATGAATCTCCAATATTAGCCTACAAGACTGAGCATACTATGATCCTTTGCTGCATTTCTAGGTGATAACCAATAAATGACTATGCCATCCATATATATTTCCCCCACTACACCTTGTTGAGACATCACTTGTCCATGGATGTGAACCTCTTGTGTCAAATACTTTTACTATGATATATTTCTATATAGATGGTGGTGCCTAAGGACCTGTAGGATAGTATTGAAATTCTCAGTATGCTCCCCACATTACATTATGTAGATAAGGATGTTATCAATGAATACAATGACAAACCGGTCTAGGAACTCATGAATGACTGAGTTCATGATCCCCATAAACAAGGTTGCTGCATTCATAACACCAAATGACATAACTATGAACACTAAGTGGATATAACTGCACCGTAAAGCAGTCTTTGGGATGTCACCCTCTATCATCATAAAGTGTTGATATCTAAACCAAAAATCAATATTGGAAAACCAACTCGCTTCCCTCAGCTGGTCGAAAAGATCATCTATCCTCGGGAGAGGGTAATGGTTCTTGACCATTAGCTGATTTAGTCTCCAGTATTCTATGAAGACCCTTAATCTACCATAATTATTCTTCATAAACAAGATCGGAACACCTTACGGTGATACACTGTATTTGATGAAACCCTTATTCATCTGATCTTCAATCTAAATCTACAACTCCAGTAACTCAAAAGGGACTATCCAACAAAGATACATCAAATTAGGACTATCAGTGTGTTTTAAATATATTCTGAACTCAATGTCACATCGAGGCGGTAGAGTCACAACATCCTCTATGGAAAAATCAAGAAACTCTTTGAAAAACCGTAGAACATCCACCTTCTCTGTATCAATCGATCCCACTAACAGCTCGACTAACAAGGAAAAATGATGCCACAAATGTCAGGTACCCATCTGACATCTCTTCTCACCAATGAAAGCTATATTATAGCCTCTTGCATCTGAAAACATGACTCTACTCCAAAATTAGTCGATAACAAAACTCATGGAGTACATCCACTTTATTCAAATTATAACATCGTATGTCTGAATATATAGCAGATAGAAATTCCCATTTGGCTAATGTGGCCCCAACATTAGTTACATCCTCAGAAAACAACAAACATGAAGTTCTCACCTCCGACTGGTGTACTAGATATTATGGGAAATTAATGTCTCTCTATGTCCAATCATAGATCCTAGGCTAGATTTGATGCAAAAAATAATTCTGGAGATTATGAATAAAACAAGGTGAAATCAATCATAATAGACATACAGATAATACCTCAAATGCTCTTTCGACCTGTTGGAAGTATTTCTTATGTATTGTGAAACTGCCAAATCCCAACACTTATACCCCTAGGCTATCAGCTGCCTCACTGACCATGCCCTGGTTGATGTCCCTGAGGTGCACCATGATCTTGGCCTCCTCTTGCAGCATCCACCCGTAGTAGAGAAGAGGCTTGTCGTGCCTAATGATAGAATGGCCTAGCTAAAAACTGCTACTTAGAAGAGCCTTTTTCCTATCCCCCTTCACCATATTAAGCTCATGACAAGAACTATTCCTAGAGGTTCCCATGACCTCCATATAAAAAACTCATTCCCTTGCCTATGGGAAATAGTTGTGGACCATAATGTGAGAAATGAAACTGTTGGGGTGTGCTCCCCACTAGTTGAAACCTGAAAGGCCTTGACACTGGATACTTACTTCTGATAGCCTTCCCCATTTAAGATCTTAGGTTACTTCCCTCCCACTATATGCCTACTTGTGAATACGTCCTTTCGCTACCTCATACTTATTCTCAACCTCATTGTTTATTGGTAGGGTGAAGGGTGTAACCGCATACTGACGAAAAGTATGGGGTTCCTCCTCTAAGGGCCTCACTCGAGAATCCTCATCCAAAAAAAGATCCATAGGAAAATATTGGAGATCCATGAACTTGATCCCCAATTTCTTCACTGACCAAATCCCCTACTAGAGGGAGAGTAGCTCCTATATATTCTCAGCTTTCACCATTGAAGAAATGAATTCCACCTAGAACCCCTTCTCAAATTTATCCCACAAAAACATCAGTCTCCTTCTTATATTCAATTTAATGATTCCAAAACTGATGCACTACTCCCCTCATCTGGCTCACTAATATGGTAACATAGTACTATGATATATCCTATATAAGGCTAAAAGTGATCACCAACTCCTCGAGTCGACTCTCTGTCTCCATGCCCAAGAAACTACCATCATACTTTCCAATAGTCTATAACTGGAAATCATGAAGTGTCTTCTTCTAATGATCATCCTCTACTGCTGGGTTGAACCTCTCTTGATCAACCGGGTCAGCCAACAGACCCTCCACTACTTGTACCACACACAACCAACATCTGGGAGCTATAGATAAAATGAAAACAACGAACACTTAAGACATGGCAGTATATAATTTTCCATTATGATTAATTTTAAATATTAATTATTTTAATTTCCTAGAATCTCCCAAAAAAACAACAACACAAGTCAACATGACACATGTACCATTCCAAGTGTCTCTACCCCATGAATGGTGTAGCCTTACATGGTCATTCGGTAAGACCAAATTCCATGCCTTAGATCATGGGTGCCCTAAAATCATGTGTCCTAGTCAGTCTTACCAAGACTATATCACCCAAAATGATCACCCAACAATATTTCACTACATACCCATGGAATCCTCACTTTTCCAAACTCTAAACTTCATCCTACCTCTCAACCATCAACCTTTGACACCAATATTTCCTAAACCACCTTATTCAAGATGAGGGAAGTAAAATAAAGAGGTTGAGTTATTCCTTCATCATGATGAATGAGAAATAATGACACCCACGTCCAGCCTCTGTTAGGCCTCGTGTTGGAGAATGAAACTAAGGATATATAAATCTCTCAAAAATGGGAGGCATTTCACTTTTATAGTAACCAATATTGGGAGATAGGATGTATCAACCTCAAAAAACTACAAAATAGATATATATATATATATATATCTAATGAATCCAAAATTCATCCAACATCTATGTTAAAAGTAAAACTTATAGAAAAAATATAAAACCTCCAAGGGATGTACCTAACGAAATGATAAGAAACAATATGGAAACCAACCCCAACACCCGAGCTAGTAAGTTCTTGAAAAGTCCACACAATCTCCTTGAAAACCTAAAAATAGTTTCATATTCATAGGGTGATCATTCAATTATACACAATAAGAAAATCGAAATTCAGCCTTGCACGAGTGGATGAATCCTAATAAATTCCATGAAAGAAAGTAGTAGAAACCAACAACACCTATCAAGGAGTACTGACCAACCATCCTCACCATGCCACACTCACCATGTAACTCAAATCATGTAATGTAATATTATAAGCACATCCATATTTGGATTCCCCTCACCACTTCACACTGGTTAACTCGTCATCACAAATAGAGAATGTCCATGAAGCTATCATGATTTTCCATAAGACCCATTATCACAACCCACACATAGACACCTGGGCCATAAACCACACACATCTCGCCCACAGACCCCTTCGACACAACCACCATAAGTGCCGCCTAAAAACACCCATGCTTCAACACAATGACATCTGGGAAACAAACTACCTCTCACACAGCCAATACGATTAATTCGGTAATAAAACTCAATCCATTACGGCCTCCCTAAAACATCATGGATTATAAATTACTAGAAGAGGGAGTAGTGAAAAGTTAGTAACTAGCCATCCATCCTCCTATAATGATGTTGGGAAATACTCACATCCCCATAATAATGTGGGTGTTAAGTACATATTTCTCAACATGGGCGGGGTGCGTATAGAAAACATAAGTAATTAATTTTTTTTAATATAGGTAACAAACACTCATATGATCCTATGAGATTTCAAACATACAACCATACCACTCAAAACCACCTTTACGTATATCCTTACATGTACAAACCACCACAAACGATGGTCAACTAAACAAAATTTCACTTCTAGACCCCACTCATAACATACCGTCAGACAATGCATTTAACTAAATATTATTCTAAATTATCAAATAATTCATTTATTTATTTCCATCCCTACACACGAAACTACCAAACAAAGCATAAGAGAAATCTACACAATCAGCCCTAACAAACTAGGAAGGAGGAAGTGGCTAATAAAACCTTCTGCACACTCTTCCTCCTAAACATCCATTCAACAACTATCAACTTTTATTCTTCAATGTTATCCCACCTAGTCATCCTCTCAAAAAAAACCTAAAAACCTCACTTCTCAACAACACTAAACCCAGGACACACAGAAATATAGCTTCATGATACCTCTCAATCCTACAGACCCACTGCCCAACCACTACCAAATGCAGTCCCACTGAATAACATGTCCATCTGTTGAATAATTAATCAATCTCACAACCTATGATTCTATCACACCTCTCATTCAACCCCATACACACAATCACACAAATACCACCACCAAAACCCATATAAGGGAAAACCCCAACAGAATCTAACACTCAACCACACCTATCAAACAGCGTGTTTTTATATTTATCCAACATTGTTCTTTAAATTTCACTTCGATAATGAGGAGTGATCACACATGGATTTTCAACCTTGGGATTCCATTTGACTGACCAAGTGTATGTGATTAATCAGATTGAAATTTATAGTAATTATCCTCAGGGAAACAATAATAGTAACAAAGCATCACCCATGCGTTAGAAAAGACCACTAATGAAAATAATTGTAATTGGCCACACAACCACAACAAATCACATCATAAACAATGATAAACAATAAAACAAGTGATGCTCAACAATATACTATTGTCCCTTTATAAAAATTGTATTTCATTACAAGAATTTATATTTTTTAAATGTTGTATTCAACAATTTTTTTAAAAGAACCTTTCTATGACCATACCACATGGAGAAAAATTAATGAGAGATGGTAAAATCAATAAATGGAACATAAGTTATCCCAAACACAACATTACTCTAAAAATGAGGGGCCACAGGAGCAGGAGGCTCCAAGGAAGACAAGATTGATGGGAACAACACAACAAGCGACTCCATGATAAGGGAAGGGTCTAAGAATAACAAGAGAAAGAATAAATACATAAGAATAGTAGGTATTGTATTAGAATATGTAGATCATATATCAATAAAAGAGGAAACGACATCAAGGGCCATTAAAGTTGTATCGGGTCCAACACCACGTGGTTAGAATATTTTAATGTCCTCAAAAAAATTGATCATTAAATATATAATTAATATCCTTTAAAACACCTTTATAATCTCCCAAACATGGATTTAAAGTTGATTTACATATAGTAAAATTTATGAGTGGTGAAACTAATTTTTTTTGGAAAACCTGTAATGGGGCACCGATGGGCGAGTCAGTAAATGCAAGCCACCAAAATCGAGTCACCGACAATATGCTACCAATGCTGAGCCAATGATGCTAAGCCACCAATGGTGAGCCACTGGACCAACCTACCAAAACCTAAATCACCAACATCATGACTCATTACAACCCTAACCGATTGACACCCTAACTAACCGACACCCTAACTCACTGACGCCATGACTCATGGATGCCATGTCTCACCGACACCCTAACTTGTCGATGACCTGATGCACCAACACCCTGACTCACCGACACCCTTACTCATGAATGCCCTGAAACACCAAGGCCCTGGCCTACTGACTCCCGGATTCACCAACACTCTGACTCACCAACACCCTATCCTATTAACGCCTTGACCCACTAACACCTCGACATACTGACACCTTGACCAACCGACTCCTCAATCTACCAATGCCTCAACCTACTGATGCCCTTGACCTACTGACAGCTAAATCTACCTTGATAAAAACTTGTAATTTGGAAAACTCTAGAAATGAGAAATCATTGCCTCCTATAACACCCCAAACATAGAACTTTTCATTGTAAAGGATGATGGAAGTCTTGTCAATTAAAAATTTTCATTAGTTTTTTAATATATGAATGGAATTTTATTAATTAATAAGTTATATTTAGTAAAAAAATCACGATATGAAAATATTTATTATATACATATTAATATCATATAATAAGAATAATAATTTTTTAATAATCATCAATTATAATATTTCAAATAATTTTCCATGTATGGTGTTAGACTGACTAAAACATGGACATACATTTATTATTGATTAATATTAGGAAATTTAGTTGAAAATAAATTCCCCAGAATAATAATGATATCATTTATTTTTTTATTTTGAAATAGATGAATTTTAATGGAACTAGAAGAACAATTATTCGACATAAGAATATTAATGAAATGAAAATAATATTTTTCTTCTTCATATTGTTATTATAGTCAATTGAATTAACGATAATAGTTCGAGGATCATATAAATAATAGGTTCTCAAATTTTCTAAATATCAACCGTAATGATACCCTAGAAATAATATTTATCATAGTAGTATGTGTTATAAGGGGTGAATATAAAAATTGAAATGAATCATCACAACGTAGCAGTAGTCCACAACAATACTAGTTTGAAGATATTTTTTGACATAAAACAACAAAAATTAATATAATGTTATATAATTTGAGAATGTAAAACATGTTATAAAATTAATTTTTTTTAAATTAATATTAGTACCATATGTGTATGGTGTATATGTAAAACAAAACATGGGGATTTGTGGAGTCAATTGTGAAAAGTGACATAAATATAATTTTCTCTCTTCCTAGTGAAAACAAGAAGGGTTTTTTATTCATTAATAATAATTATAGTAATAAATAATTACAATATGAATATTTTTTTAAGATATTATTATCAAAAATTGAAATTTGAGAATTAGTAAATTCACATAATAATATAAATAAGATGATGGAGTTAGAAATTAGTACCAAAAAAAAGAGGTTATCCTTATTTTAGTGGGTAAAATAATTATAGGGTGGTCGTTTAAGTTTTCCATAATCACATTGTAATGTACTTATGAGTTTGGATTTTTTTGGGTTCATTTTTTATTAAAATTATATGGGTTTTATGAGAGGGGGTGAAGAGAGGAGTTACAATTTCATAAGTGTAAATCGATGGTATTTTTATAAAAACCTAAAACCATTAAATTTTGAAATGACACTCTTAAAAAAATTCCCCAAAATTGAGAAAGAGTATAGAGGAGAATATATGAGGTATATTCATACCTCAATACCTCATTTTAAAAATTTTACCTGTTTAACAAATTACTTATTTGGGTACTAATTTTAATTATTTTCATTTTCTGTATATTGAATTGTGTTTACCTATGGTCACATATTCATTTAGCCTTAAAAAGTTGTAATTTATATATAATTTTAACCATTTGAATAGAAAATTTAAATCATTTTTTTAAAAGTGTTTAAAATTAGTTTTAAAATTGTTATTATATAATATATTGAAAATATTTATTTTATAAAATATATCATTAGTTTAAAAATGTATAATATTAGTTCATAAATTATAAAAATATTTTTAAATTATAAAATATTATATAAGGTAAATATTTGTCTTATAAAGAGGTTTCATGAATTTCCAATTCATAATTGTATATTTATTTTTTCTAAAACAAAACATACAGGAAAAAGAAATTTCAATATTCAAAATTATATCTACACATTTAGAAAGTTCTCAAAAATTCATCATAAATTAATAAAAGCATGACAAATCAAAAAAAATAAATACGTAAAATTTAAAACCTGAAATTTCTAAATTTCATTTTAATTAAAAAATTGAAATATTTTTAGTATTATTTTCTATAAGAAAGCTTCTTTTTGTATATTATCTATTATTCACCCCATTTCCAAATAATTAATAAAAAAATATTGAAATGTTATTCCTAAAATTAATTTTTTTATTGAATCATAATAAACATACTTCAATGAAAGATTATCCCAATTTTTATCAAATTAAGTTTTTTATTATAATGTTAACTGTGAAAATATTACCATTTCAAAAGTATAATAATAAATGATATATAAATATATATAAAAATTGTATTATATTCAAATGTATTATTAATTTAAAATTTAATAACCCATTACAGTATTTTTGTATGATAGAATCATCAAATAATTAATAGTTATATTTAATGGTGGTGGACTAGCTACCATGAATATTAAGAAATTTTCCATGAGCATGAGATTCAATCATATATGGTTTTTCTAAATTAATAATGTATTATTTTATCTAATTACTAGTTGAATTAAAAACCTTGTGATGAAACCACACTTCCTATATCATCGATATGGGATTCATATGGAATTATTCAACTTTCGAATGTCATTTATTTCTTATTTCTTTATTTATTTTTTAGTAAGGTTACGTCAATTTATACCAGCTAATTTAGAACCTATATTATATTGGGTATATAATATTTTACATATCTCAAGTTAAAAGTATTTATTTTCATCATATAAAATGTTTTAATAAAATAATATTTTATATGAATATTTAAGTTTGAGATATCGAGTCCTTATATTTTACATGATAAATTAAGTGTTTCCTCGCATGTTAAATTATTACTTACCAATGATGTTAGCTATATATATAAGATAACTTTTTATTTAATGTTATTTTATTGTAAGGATCACATCTTTTCACATATAATTTGAATAATCCTAGTATTGTGCTTTACCTAAATCAATTGTGGGACATTCCTATCATATATTAGAATTATGTCTTATTTTTATTTTCATATAGTTCATAATATATAATTATAGTGACATATTGTCAAAAAAAATTATATTATATATAAAGTGATTATATAACATGAGAAAATTTTAATGGGATAAAAATTTAATTGTTACAACACATTAAAATTTGATACACCATTATTTTAAATCATTATCTAATTATAACTACATGGTATGATTTGTTTATCCTTGATTACATTTTTGGATGTGTGACATCCTAGAAAGTTTCCTAGTCTGTTTATGAGTGAGGAAAATGCACATTGGAAGAAAATGTGTTGTTATATGGGGAAAATAGTTTGTTTTATCACCCATTTGTCCATTTGGGTGGCCCAAAGTGGGTAGTAAAATATGTTTATTTTGGCCCACTCAGGTGATTTTCACGGCTATTTGTTACATTGTAATTAGAGGAAGAACCCAGATAAAAGTATTGTAGAACATCATGGGATAAGATGTTGTGTATACAATATAGATTTATATCAATAATAGGGATGTAATTATAACACCCCATAAGGATAAATTTCTAAAAGGATAAATGTTGTAACCCATTTCAATAATGTGGATATTTCTTTTCAAGAGAACAACAAATTAGAGTCAAAAATTAATGATGATTGTAATGGAGTACATTTAATTATGGGTGAACCACTGGGATTATTCATAAGTGTGTCTGAGTTCTGATAAATAACACGAAAACATAATATGTTAGTCTATGTGGGAAATAATTGGTCTAATGTTCAATTCATGCTTGATGGTGGTCCCCAATTGAGGGAGAAAAAATATTTTTTTGGAAAATTTAGGTGCTTATAAAGAAGAATTATTACAAATTCCATATTTTTTATTGTTAAACTGCTCACACCACAATCCCATTCCCTATGGTTGTTAAAAACATTAGTGATAGTGAAAATTTAAGGTCAAATTATAAATTCAGTTAATAATGATCCAAATTTATATAACTATATTTTATATATTTGTTTAGAACCATAAAAATAAATTATACTGTAGCCATAAATACTAAAATAGAATTCAGAAACTATATCTTATCTGTAACCTGAAAAAAAAACATAGATAACCACCCATCGCCATGTTTTCTTTTAACACAAGTCCTTTCACATTTTTCTCAGTTAAACCCATTCGAGAAATTATTTGTTGGGGATGGATTCCTCACAACAACTAATCCAAGATTATTTTCATGTTCCACAACAATTATATATATAAAAAATACATTTTTTGGCATACACAACATATGATCTCATTTTATATGAAAATTATCATGATTTTTGAACTACACTCATCCCCATGGTATCTATGTAACCTTTTTTTCTAACTAACCAATGTGCCATGTTGTATATGTATATGTATATGGGTGTAATATTCAACGTACAACATTGTAAAACGGAATTTAACTTCTCTACAAAATTCTAGTACTACACATGATAGTGGTAAATTCATATAATACAAGAAATTTTTTTCATTCATATCATTTATTGTTACAATGATGTTAATTTCCTCATATGGTGGCTGCCCGTATTTATTTCTCCTCAAATATATTATTTCTATTTGACAGGATATTTTGGAAAATATACCGTGATAATTCAATATCGATTCTAGGATTAAATATATATCTCATTATATAATAACCCATAAAAAATACCCATTCTATGATTCATATCCTCATAAAAAATAACTTTCAATATATGAATTTTGTTTTTGAAATGATTAATTTTTTGATAGACTAAGAAATATGGTGGTATAATTAAAAATTGTTATGGGAAATTGTGTCTATAAATATTTTCTTACATTCAAAATTCTGTTATGGAGTATTTATTTATCACAATTCACCTAATGGGTTTTCATTGTGTAGGCTACAAATTTTATGATTGATTATTGTGGTGTTTCACAACTATTATCTTTATTATCCTTTTTATCAGTAAACTAACATATATAATTTCCACATTTACCACACATATAAAATTAGACCACCAGTTGTACTTTTGGAGGTATTTTTTCCACTCTTATAGTGATAACCAGTATCATAATTTTTATATGAATAATTGATTCTCAATGACCCATGATGACACATGTAATTTATATTATATTCATTTGGAGTTAATTAAATTAGTGATTCCAGAAAAAAATTTAAAAAATATAAAACAGAACATTATTTACATAATAATCTTCCAAATTTAATATTTTATAAGTGTACTTCTTAATTTACATTTTAATGATTGGAAATTCAACTCTGTTCTAATTTTAAATAAAATTTCAATATAGTAGGTTTAAAACAATAACATTGTTTTTCAATAACTTCCCAATTCTGATCAATTTTTAAATTATTTGATTATTTATTAATCCTTTATACATATAGTTCCATCATATTATATCCATTACTAAAAAAAAGGTAATAATGAGTGAAAATGTTTAACAACTTGAGGGAATTATCATTGTTAGAAAATAGATATAAATCATAAAACTACATGGGATTTTATATTATACTGTATGAAAATAATTTTTTCATTTTAATCTATTTCAATAATATATCAACCTAGGTCACTTTATAATGGATAATATTATACTTATCAACCTATTCCCTTAATGTAAGATTAAAATAAATCTGTCTCAGTGGTTCATCGTGGGCATGTTATTAACCAATTAATATCCTTAAAGAGTGTCTATTAAAGAGTATAGATTTATGCCCATTGACCATGAATCTTGGTGATGATAAATTATATACTAAACCGTCCATATTTATGATTATTGGCAACAGTTTCTTATATGAAATATCTTCAAAAACATTCATATTTCTAGAGATATATTTATTTATTAGAAAACCATATACTCAATATTTTTCCAATATTTCAAGATTATATCTTAATAAGGATCATAACTTGTGGTTCTTCTAATAATATTTAACTTTCATCATGATTATAAATAAACTTATCTCAAAAAGTAACTATACTATTTTCTAATTCCACTTAATATTACATAATCCAAAAATAAAAAAGTAATAAATAAATAATTATTTAACTTAATACAAACTACAAATTGTGACATAACCCAGGAACCTTAATGTTCGATGTCTTTGGAATTGGATATATAAAAATTTTATTTTATAAAATATGTTGACTTTTCTCTATATTCATGTCCCTATAAACCATTTTTTGATATCCCACACTATATAATAATATTTATAGCCATGGGAATTGAATAATTATAAATGGTTGAGCTCAATCACCCAAAAATATGAAAACATATCAAAATGTGTCGGATCAAAAACATTAAAGAGATATCGTAAAGACATAAATATCTAAATAAAAATCATTATATTGTAGTTAATAATAAAAAATATTACATTATTGATTTAGATAAATATAATGATAGTGATTGAGTTAATAATTTACCATGATAGAACCTATATTATAAATATGATAACATTATATTCCACCTAAATGAAATACTTCTTGAAAATGATTCTAAAAATGATAAAAACAATGAAAGGTGGAATATCAAAATTAATAACTTGAAATCCTGACAAAAAATAATAAGAAACAAGGATATTATTCAATACCATAATAATAAGAAACCCATTATGATACCCCACATTATTCCCTAACATGTGTGACCAAACCCATTATTCCCATGCCTGAACCACATAAAAAACCCATTATACCAAATTTAATGTGAACAAACTATTTTTATAAAATAATAATTATTTTATGATATATATAATTAAATATTTTAAATGAAGTGTGATATATGCCTCCACCCATTATAATCTATAAATTTGTATCCCAACAAAAATAACTTTTAAATATACAAATTGACCACATATAAAATGTATTATTTTCATAAACATATCACATAATATAAGATAAAAAACATAATATGACAAAAAAATCTCATTTTATGAAACTAATTATAAAAAATACAATATTGTATAGTATAAAATTACAATATATTTACAGATAATCATCATAGAAAATATAGAACCAATTTTTTTTTCTCAAAATCTTTTAAATATTTTTATAAACATTAGCATATAAATTAATTAAAAAAATTAATGAGGGGAAATATAATAATTTTGAAAAACATTATATAAATAATTATAAATATATTAACCTAGATACATGATAATGGTTATAAAAAAATATATGTAGTAGAAGATGAAAAATATTAATTTTATGTAATGAAAGTCATTTATCACAATCTTTTCAAATACACTTTTCTAAAAACCATCATCATTAAAAGTGAACTAAATTATCATTTTGAAATTTGGTAATGTAAATTATAAAAGTCAATGAAAATAATATAAATTATTTTTCCAAAAAGGAAACATATTTTATTGAATATAATACATGGATATGTAAGGAAAATATTTTTAAATAATAATGATTAATCTTGGAAACAATTTATTATAAAAAATAGATGCATGAAGGGAGATGAAATTGGTGTTCCATAATATTTTACAAATAATTAAGGTAATAATAAATCATAACATCATAATAATTTAGAAGAGAGAAGCCATGAATGATGATAATCACTGAGTATTTATAATGTTTTAATTAAAATATTTGAGTCATAAAAACTCTTACCAATATTTCATCGTACTCTAATGTTGACTTATTCATATAAAACATTAATTTCATTCATAATATAATATTTAAAATAAATATTATTATATAATAAAATTTATACTTATTATTTTTAATCACTATAGAAATATATATTACTTAGATTTTTTCTTTTTTCCAATATCATGTGTTTATAGTTTTTAATCATTGTACTAGTTTCCTAGGAGAAATATTGATATTAAATCTCCTCCCAAACCCCTTAATTATTAATTAATTATAGTTACTATTATTGAATCCTTAATATTATTTATGATTTATAAATTCACTTTTATTAGAACAATATTCATTATAAATGAATATTATATCAACAATGACCATTTTTCATAGATTTTTTCAACAATGTGTGTTTTTTTAATTAATGTGTGAAATATGGAAATATAGTTTACCAAAACAGAAAAAAATATTTATCTATATATTTATATATTATATATAATGAATAATGTTTTCATAATAATCCATGATGCAATTTCATAATATTTTTCAAATAGTTTCTAAATGTAGACCAAATATGATGAATCTATTAACGTTCAAGATTAAGAGGTTATTTTGTTGAAATATAATTACAAGTGATTTGAAATGAAATTATTTAGATTTTATTAGTGGTAAAAATCATAATTATAAAATAAATAGATGATTAAGTAATGTATATCATATTTTTAATAAAACTTAGTTATTGATTTTCCACTTAGTGCAATTGTTTTGAATAGTATAATTGGGGATTACTACTTAATTGTCAGGTTATTTATCAGATCTATGTTTTTTAAATAAAAACATATATTATATAAATAAATTAATATCTACTATCAAGATTAATTACCAACCATGTCTGGTAATGATGACTAGAAATGTCGAATTCAATCATACAGAGGAGGCTGCAGTCCAAACATATGTCATGATAAAGATATCATTTTCTATAGAATGATAGAAATGAATAAAATTTTTTATTTAATAATTTTAAAGGTTACAAAGAAAAATAATTACATACTATTCAATGAAATCCATATATGTTGATTATGGAAAACAAAACATTTCATTTTCTCGAGGCAGAATGCCACACAAAAGGAAATGTCCTTATAAGATTTACTTAGGTAAAATAAATGGTAGTTAATGAATGTAGAATAATTATAATAAAATCTAAGCATAATTGGTATAATAATGTTATAACTTAATTGATATTAAGTGAAAATTTATATAGTAGATATTTATTAATGGAAAATTAATAGAGAAATAACTGGTTGTAAATCTATAAACCACTACATTGGTAATCACCTTTGTAAAAGGGGTTAGACCTTTGAAATATGGTATTTTGAGAAGTACAGAAACAAATCAAGTTGGACTTGAGTTTTCAGATGATTTTTGAGTATATTATTATCAAAAAGTATGGGGTTTTTATGGGATGTGGATAGTGGACTGGGGCTTTTCTAATTTAAAATTTGTGGAATTTATTTATAATTTCACAAACCATATCAATAGTGGATTATCACATTGATTGAAAATTGTTTAAAAATTGATAAATAAAATAGGCGAGAATAGATAAGTCCTATGTATACATTATATACTAAATTAAAACATTTTTTAATCATTTTGTCCCTTTAAAACATATTATATTCATTATTACAATTTTTTTCACCATGTTAAATTGGTTTTATCAGAGGAAACTACATATATGATCCAAAAATAACGTGTACATTCAGAAAAATATTTCCAACTATTTCTAAATTTGTAAAAAAAAATTCAATTAAAGTTCAAACATTTATAATAATTCATCGTAAAATATTCAATTTAAATTTATATAATATTTCTAATGAAATAAAACGAAAGATCTAAAATTTTAAAGATATATTTTTAAATTAAAAACAAGATAATTAATTTTTTAATTTCACTTCTAAAATATATATTTGATATTTTAAAAGGAATCATAATAAAATAGTTAATTTTTATATATTAACATGTCAAATACCTCATGTTCTTCAAAAAATGATATTTTACACAATTTCCCTAAAATAAATCTTTTTATAAAAATAATGAAAATATCATAATCTATAATATCTATGTGTAACATAAAAAATGATGTTCATTTCATAAAATTAATTTCATAAATTTTATAAATTTTGTTTTTAAAATAAATTACATAGAGAAAGTAATTTTTATATGAAATTATTTTTTTTATATTATCCATTCTTCATTGAATTTATAGTAAATGAAAAACTATATTTTTTATTGGGTTATTCATATATTCAATATATATTTTAATTATTTATTTGAAAAATACATTATTCCCAAATATAAAATTTAAATTTCAAGAAAATATTTGTTTTTGGAAGATGATAATTGATCCTATATAACCCATCATAAAGTTAAAATTTTAATATTTATTTATATATATATATTTCATTATATGTAGTTAGAATATGAATGTATAATTAAATAACCATTTTTTATAACTAAAAAATAACTGAGTATAATATTTGATATTATTGTAATTGGGGGTGGTGGTTAATATAAAACAACTAGATTTTTATGAAATATAATTATTAAAAAAAATTTGATGTCTTTGACATATTGTGTTTCGTTCTACACCACGTAAATATAATGTTACACAGAACACCATCTTAGCCCATGTTAAAAGAAACATTGAGATTCTATAAAAGGTAATTTATTATAGTTATAATAATTATTTTTTAACCAATATTTAATAATGAATGTATTAATAGGATTTATAGAATTATGAACAAATGGTTTACACATGTAAATCAATTTTTCAATTAATTTACATCATTTATGAAAACTATTTAAAGTACATAAATTTTTTTTATAATTCTAATAAAAAATAAATATTTTGATGTTATTTTAAATAAATATATATACAAGTATATAATCTCCAATATAATTCTAAAAAAATCATATTATTTGTTTTTTATACATGATATAAAAATAAATCTAATTTTACGTATAAAAAGAAGTATTTTTTTAAAGAACGTTTTGTTGCCTTTTGATAGATCGGTTTTTAAAACAAATATTTGAATATTTTTAAAATTTTATTTAAGAAATTAATATTTATTCTTAAAATATTAATATCAAAATTTAATTTGGATTATGTTTTGGTATTTTTCGGATATGTTTCATTTTTTGTTGGATAGTGAAAAATGTTACCTTTTAATTCAAAACTGAATTTTCATCTAAATAAAATTTACAGATAAATTAGATTGGGAATTAATTTTAATGTATAAATATATTAATTATACCTATATTAATCATATTATTTTCATTTTAATAATTTCCATATTGAATTTGTATATAAAATCTTTTATACTTTTGATCATCTTCACTTCAAAACCCCACTTTCTTACCTCATCTATGGGATAAATTTCAAATCACTTTTAAGACATTAAATGATTTTCAATTTTAAAAAATGGATTCCATATGTTATATCCTATTTTAAAATTTTAGTAAATATTTTTTTTATAATCTAATGCATAATCATAGTAATATTTTTTACAATGGTTAAGGGTAAATCAGGTTAGCAGGGGAAAAATTATTTGATAAGGATTATAAATTACCCAAATAATAGTACTAGTTTAATAGGAATGTTATTATCAACCAAAACCATCCTTGTAACTAATTTATGACTTCTTTGAGGCACATGGATGAATTTATTCCTCGTATAATATTTTATTGAATGAAAAGTTAAACTTGTAAAACTAATGTTTTTAAAAATTAATATATTTCTAATATAGGTTTATTCTTAAGATACATTACCAAATAAAAAATAATTTTAAATGTTATATGTTTATATTCAGCGTGTTATTTTATTTTTAATTTTTAGTGATGAAGTAAATTCTTTAAATATTCACAAAATGTTGAAAATTTAATTATTCATTTAATAAAACAATCAAATAAATGATATTAAAAATACTAAATGAAATATATTTTTATTTAATTAATTTTATACATGAAATATATATATTATTATGAAATTTTAGCAGAGTATTTAATGGTGTTTTTCAAATATATCTTGTTTTTTAGTTTCATAAATTAAATGTAATGTATAATGCCAAAAATGATAATAATGATATTTCATAAAAATAATATTTTATTAAATTATATATAAAAGATATATAAATATTAAATAATAAAAAATTGTATTATATATTTTCTAAAATATAAATTATTTTCCATTTATGGTTCAATTGAAAATTTTTATGAAAAAATCACATCCTTCCCATAATGAATTTTTTTATAATAGTTCAAATTTAAATTGGTTAACTAAATGTTAATCAAAAGTATAAGGTTATAAATAATACTAAAACACTTATAAAATATATGGTGATCATGTTAATATCTTACGTAATATTATATTTGAATCCATGGCTTTTAATGTATTTGGATTGATGGTGAATTTATTATAAATTAATATTTTAAGAAAATCATTAATCTCCCCTCATATTAATTATAAAAGAGAATTTATTCTTATTTTTTATTCACATTTCAAAACCAATTTGGTTTCGGAAACCCCTAATTTAATATCCTACCAAATTTACTCCCTTTTTACTAGAATCATTTCATTGGGCATAAATCCAACCACGGTAGTTTGTTGGTGCTAACCATAAGTGTATATCAGAAGAATAAGTAACGTTCATCACAATATGTTTTTGTTTTAACTATTCATTAAACCCATTTATGTTTTATTTAATGTTGATTTAAGAAAATTATATTATTAAATATACTAATATTATTTTATTTTATTTTTATCACCTAAAACATCAAACACATCAATCAAATGGGATACAAAATCATCGTTCCTGTGTACGGGAAACTATGCCCTCGTGAATTGATGTCGTTCTTTCTTACATTAACACCTCTAAAGGTTAGTAATAATGATGGATACATAGTTTATATATAATATATAAATTTTTTATAATTTCATCATCATTATTTTATTTTTATATTTGACATTTTTTTCATACATTCAATTTTGTGGGATTAAGATATCCTCTTTTGTGTATACAATAGACAACTACCTCACGAAGTGATGTGAATCATTAATTATTTAACTATATTTTATTAAGTAATATATTAATATTAATAATATATATATGAAAAATATAATTCTAAAATGATAATATATCATCAAAAAAAATTATATTAAACAGACAAGTGAAAGGGAAAAGTGTTCATGAGTACGTACAACCCACCATCTCCATTAATGTTGTATTTTATTTTATAGATAATTTTTTTTGAATCACTATATAAACATATATATTCAATCCATATGAAATTAGTATAATTTTTAAAAATAATTATATTATTAAATCATTATACATTTAATGGGACCAATAATAACAAGTCAAAACATATATGAAAAACAAAGCAGTTTTTACCGGAATCATAACATTAACAAGATATTTTTAATAAAAGAGTATTTTAATAACATAAATTGATCATATGTGGTATTATATATATGAATATGGATATTTTCAATATATATATTAAAAATATATTTATTATACATGTCATTTGAACATGTATTAACGGGGTCAGTACTTATGGAAATGGTATTTCTAGTATCACTTGTATTTCTTCGAGACTTATGTCTTATTAAAAACGTGTTTATTTTGTTGTGGAGTATATGATTAAAATGAATTTTTTTCTTTGATACATATATTTAAAGTTATGGGTATGTACATATCAAATTTATGGACTTCAGTTCATGTGGATTACGCTTTAAAACATAGCAAATCTGTAAGGTAATTTCCTCCCAATTTTATTTTCTAGAGACACATGTTATATTATATAGAAATATTATTCTTTAATGTGTATATTCTATAAAATTAATTTTTTATCTTTAATATAATTCTATTCATGTAATTTTAATATACATATAATTTTACTCTCTCTTTATGAAGAAAAATGTTATCTCCCAAGAGCATGTTTTCTACGAAATAATTTAGAAATGTTCTATTATGATTTTTAAAATACGGATTTACCCAAGTATTATTTTTAAAAATAATTGATTAAATATAATATAGTTGAATTTTTTTAAACTATTCACATTATGAATTTTAAGATAAAAATATATAGAATTAATGGTTTTTTACTTTATATGGTATCAGTGAATTTTCCACCACCAAGATTCATTAATACATTAATGCTTCCATTAACAGATTACAACATGCATTCTATTGAAATTTTCTCATTTATTATTCATATATTTTACAAAAAAATATTTTATAATGGAAAGGATATATTCCTCAATAATAATTTCGTGTGATCTTTCAAAAATCATTTTCCATCTAAGATGACATTATTTGTTGTTACATTTACTTTCTTATGAATATAACCCAAAGATGCCATTTTTATTCTTTCTCTGAATGGTTATATTTATGCTGGAATAATATTTTGGGTGCCTATTTATTTTCCATGAGTTATGTAATGATTCAATGTTTATGAATCTCATTTTAATTGCATATGAGTTGATGAATGCTTTATGGTCATGAGGTACACATGCGTATAGTTTTCATTATATAATGGGTGGGGCCATTGTCTCCTTACCATTAACTGGGTAATGGGAAATGTTCTATGAGATCATAGTAAACATGATACATCATATTAATCCATTAACAAGTGGGTGTATGTGGGGCTATCCTAGGCTCTCAAAAATAGGGTACACAGGAGGTCATCTGAATCCCACAATAACATGGTACATGATAGGTTATCCTAAACGAAAAATAATGTGTACTGAGGAGGACATCCCCATCTGAAATTAGGTATATGGGAGATTATCCCATTCATAACATATATTTAATATCTTTATTATAATCATTGACATAATATTTTTATGATTATGTGTAAGATGAATGTTAAATGTCTTATACAATTTTTATACTATCATGGATCATGTTCTATAGTTATATTATTATTCATGTCTTATTGACGTCGAATATTTAATTAAATAATTTAATATTATGATCCTTGATATGTAGGGTATACATTAAAAATGTTATATTATGTTATGATTCCCTTATTCTAATGATATGATTACCAATCATAGATTAGTTTCTGTTATAGAGCATCCGTGATCACCTTTTTTTTCTTTTACGTAGTTTATGAATAATGGGTTTTAGTTGGATTAAAAAAGTGGAATATATTTATGGGAGATGTTGAAGATCATTCAATAAATAATGAAAATGTATTCCATGTTTCCAAAGACCCAAAACTGTTATAGTCATTAAAAATGTGTTTTTTTAATATAATTAATTTGTATATTAAATGAAATAATATCCATGTTTGAAAATTTTGGGATTATATTGTTGTTATAAAGGGATTGTTTTTGTAAACCTTTATAAATTAGGATTAATTTTTTTTAGTAAGATCCTTAAAGATTAGTCTAGGTATTGGCAACTGTCGTGTCATTTTGGTAAGAATCATGAATAACCACGGAAAAATCTTAGGGTTGTAAAGATTTAAAATTTTGAAGTAATTTCCTTTTATTATGTGGTTTTACCACTGTTATTATTATTACTCACACTAATGATTTATTGTGAAGGGAAAAGAAATGATTTTACTCCTAAGTAACCAAGTGTTGTAGTAGTATGAATGAAAAAATAATGTTTTTATTCTCACCAAATATTCTCAAGATACAAATCAAGTTGAAATTCCAAACAAAAATTGAAAGAAACATCATTAAATTGATTTCTTTATGGGGAAACATCCACCTTCATTTAGTGGTTAAAATGACCGACTAGTTTTTGATAAATGGATTTGTGCTAGTAAAATGTTATTTTTTGTTCATCTGTCTTTTGAGAATGAAAAAGTCATTTTTGTTTTTATCATTTCGATGGTGAAGAAGATCAATGGTGGACTCACATTAATAACATGATTAAATATGTTGAAATTGAATCTATACAATTAGAATAGTTAGAGGGATATTTTTTAGTAAGTACATCAATAATATTATACAAACATGCATAAAGAATGAATTCATTGATCTTTAGAAAAATTGCAATGAATCTAATGGTACCTATATAGAAAATTTTCAATGACTTGAAAGGTACTTTTTGGGTTGATGATCAACGTTAAAGAAAAATAGATTATTTCTATGGTTTTCTAAAACCAATTCTACGAAAGGCCATTGATATTAAAAAATTTAGTATCCATGATGAAGTCATTTGATGTGCATTGATGGATGAAATGGAAATTAAATATTACCAACATTACTATATTTTTTAATAGAAATGGAAAAATAAACCTCATGAAAACATCAAATGTCGAATAAAATTTTAGGTATTGTTACGTAAGAAATGTTGGATGACACACTAATGTGATTGAATGAATGTCTCAATAGGGTGTTACTAGTGTTTAAAAGAAGGTCATTGAGAGGTTAAAATCCAAAGTGATGGAAAAAGAAATATAATGATGTCAATAGTGACAAAACATTCACAAAATACACAACCCATACATTTATGATTCAATTGAAAAATTATTTGTATTTTTGATAACATCTACCCTAATCTAACGAGTATTGGAGATGGTATGCCACAAAATCTTCTAAGTAAAAAGGATAAAGGGAACTATTACTCTATCATAATTGAAAACAATAACAATTACAAATAGTAAATAATTATCCTTATCTCCTTCATTTGGTAAATTCATGTTTGAATATGTATGAATAAGCCCAATGAATAACTAATATTTATATTATTGTGAAATATACAGATTATTTAAAAAGATTCTATAATAATAATTAAATCACATATTCTATTGGTACAAGGATGCAAAAATTATTCTAATGATAATTATTTATATATGAAAAGATCTTATATAAGGAATAAAGAATCATGTTTCTATTCATTATAGTTTTATAGTAATTTAGGTTATTATAATGTTTTATGACAATACATAATAATGGTATTCAAATGTTTTCTATGTGTAAAACACGATCTGATTTATGATATTTTTGGTGTTAATTTTTTGTTTATATTTGGAAAGTTAGTATCATTTAAAATAAATTGTGAACGTTAAAAGGCATTTAATGATTAACTTTTTTGAAAAGGAATATGTTGACCTATAAATGAGGAATTATAGATTAAGATTTTACTTATCCATATGAATATTTATGTTTAATAGAAAACCCATAATTACCATTATTTATAATGATAACAAAAAATATAAATAAATAATTTTCATTCCCTTATAAATTTTATAATCCAGTAGTTTTATGTCAACTACTATTTCAACATCATTTTATTTAGTAAGAAATGAAATAAGGGTTGATAAAAAACCAATGTGTGACATTATACATAGAATATTAATCAATTTTTTATTTCGTCTAAATTTATTTTGAAATAAAATTTATTTCTATTATAATAGTTTATTATGATATCAATAACCATTTTAATATCTATTTTGTTTATAGTATTGTTTTAATTAACCTTTTAATGAATATATTTTCTATCATTCTCCCTTAGAACATGATATTTATTTTTCTTCTCTATATACATATTTTCACTTTCCACTTATGTTATTATATTTTTAAACAATCTTGGAGTACCTTTTGGTAACCATTGTGTTTTCAACAATCTATTTAAAATAAATTTCTAGTAATTGTTTTTATGATTTGAGTTTATATGAGATTAAATATTATTTTTCAAAACAGTGATGACCGTGGTGAATTTTGAGGGGGAAATTACATTAATGTAGGGTAGAATGTAACACCCTAAAATTTTTATGAAATATAGTTTTTAAATATTTTAATTTATTTTATGTCCTGCATTGCACGCAACACCATTTAAAACCATCAATATACGCAAAAGTGACTTATCTTTTTCAAATGTAACACTCATTTTCTATAAAAGATAATTAATTATTTTGATAATTTAAAAAATAATATGATATCCCCTATGGTATAATTTAGGGCATGATAATTATTTAAGGAATTATGAAATTATTGTTTACAAATGTACACCCTGTTTTAAATTATAATGAAATCTATTTTTCTAGAAAAATATTTAGATTCGAGAAACTGTATTTTATAACAATAAAAAAAATAATCCTTTTGGATTATAATTTTTAAATAAATATACTATATTTTCAATATAATGTTTAGAAATCAACCTATTTCTTTTCTAGACATCGTTTAAGAATATATATAATTTTATACACAGAAAAGTTGTATTTGTTTAATGGTTGTCAGGCCAAATTTTTATATTAAAAATGTTTTATAACTAATAAATTCTTATTTTATAAATTTTATTTCAAAATATTAAATTATTTTTTAAAATTTTAGTTTCAAAATAAATTTTTTCTTGGTATTTTCTGGTATGTTTCATGTTTTCATGAATAGTTACAACTATATTTTAATTAAAAACTAAATTATATTCTACAAAATTTTTAATGTAAAACTATATATTTAATTAGTTTTCAATTAAATTCAGATCAATTATTATTTGAATAAATTCATAATCAAATTAAAATAGTATCCATGTTGAATTTTGATATAAAAACATTTACCACTTTTTAAAATTTTCTCTTAAAAAACTCCTTTTTTCAACTCATCTACAGGATTAACCATAAAATAATTATATAATATTATGTTTTTTGAATTGATAAAATTTTATTTTAAAATTGTAATCATATGGTATATTTTTTTTATGTTGGAGTTTTTTTTAAGAAAATAAGAATAGTAAACATTGTATGTTTCAATAATACAGTTAAAGGTAAATCAAGTTGGGTAAAGATAATTATGATAAGCATTAGATATGACACTAAAACGTCTAAAATTTTTATTTTAGAATTAATTATTGACCCAAAAAATACTTAGATTAATTTATTACATTTTGATAAATTTTTATGAATTTAATAAACTTAAAGAGTTTTATATTAAGAAAAGTCATAATTTTCACAAAAATGTTCTTAATAAGTACAATTTTTCAAATATATGGTTATCCAAAACATTACTTCGACCATAAATATTAATTTTAATTAAAAAGTATTTATATTATTTATTTTTATTTATTTCTAGTTTTTAATTTTGAAGTAAGTACCTTAATGTTTTACACAACGATGATGTAGTAATTATTTAATAAATTTCTTAATCTGAAAAATGATATAATTTATTTAATGAAAAATAATATGAATTAATTAGTTTAATCTATGAACATTCCAATTTTTTATGGAATATTAGGGCTGTAATGAATTATTTTATAAGAATATATCTTATTGTCTGGAGTTTATTAAAGACAAATAAGTATATAGTCATCAAATTGATTGTAATGATATATTATGAAAAAATATTTTATTAAATTGTTTAAAAATCATAGAAAACTTAAAAAAATATAAAGGGTATGATATCTTGTCTAAAATATCATTAAATGACCATTTATAGTCCAATTAACACATTATATGTTAATATCACATCTTTTTAATATTAAAAAATTGGTTATCGTAGTTAAAATTAAAATATGCTAACTAATGGTAAATAATAATGATAATGTATAAAATAATACTAAAAAATATATAAAAAATATTTTTCAATGAAATTAAAACATTATATTATCTTACATTGGAATAATTTTCATTTTTTAGGTATTGGGATTGAGATTCAATTTGTTTAAAGATAATCTTTTGGGAAATTTCAAAAGATCTCCACACTTCATTTATAAAATGGAACATATTATTCTATTTTTTAAAACATTAAAACCTCTTTTATATGGCATAATACCATCCAAATCTCATAAAAACTTCCATCCATTAGTAATAGAAGCCATACTATGGGAATAAATCTACCCTGATATTCCCTTTGGTTCAAACCAACACATGATCCCTGATGAAGAGGCAAGGCTCATCAATGAAAATTTTGGTTTTATTTCATTGTTAAAACCTATAGATTATATTTATTTCTTGAGTATATAATAAATTATTTATCTTAAATAAACTGATATGTTTGTTTGTTACAGTTTCCACCAAAAACATCACAAACTTCCATCAAATGGAATATAGAATCATTGTTCATGTGTAAGATGAACTACCACCTCTTGAATTGATGTTGTTCGTTCATCCATTAACTTATTGGAGGTTGGGAATTATGATATATTTATTTGTTTTTATATGATATATATTATTTTTGTGAATTTATTTCTATTTTTTAAATTCTATATCACACACACATTAATGATTTTTGTTTTTTTGAAATATGATAACACTATTCATGTGTATGGCAGACTACCACCTCATGTAGTCATGTGATTCATTCATAATTTACATGGATTGTTGTTAAAATATTTATAACAATTATAAATTATAAATATGAAATAAAAATTATTTTGGAATTATATTATATTATATACCTTAACTTATTTTAATTTTACCGAAAATGAAACTTTTGTTCATACGTAAGTGAGGTCTATCGTCTCTATGAAAATTGTATTCTATTTTATTCATATATTGTTTTTTGAATCAACATAAATTAACATATACTGAATTTATATTTTATTGATTTAATTTTTATCATTATGTAGATGATTATACAATTAACTATGTAATAGGAACAACAATAACAAGTCAAAACATGCATTAAAAATGAAACATTTATAACCTGAATCATAACTATAACACGTAATTTTTAATAAAAGAGAATTATAAAGTCAAAAATAATTTATTAATGGTATTATATATATGAATATGGTTCTATGGTCTATTTAAAATTAGCTAATATTTATTATACAAATGTATTTAATGTTTATGAAGGAGGCTAAGGCTTAAGGTAATGGTATTTCATGTCTCACATTAATTTCAAGGAGAATTATTCCATATTCACTGATAATTTATTTTATGGTGTGTATATTATACCAATGAATGTAAATCTATAATAATTTTCCATAAATTTTCATTATTTCAATATTTAATTTATGATATCTCTTTCATGAGGTTTATATTTCATAAGATACCAAGTCAGTAAGGTAATTTTGTCATAGTTTTCATTCATGTGGACATATGTTATGTTATAAACATATATTATTTCATGAGGTTTATATTTTTAACATTGGAATGTTTTATCATCAAAATCATTCTACCAAGGGTGTTTTAAACTTCAAATTATGTAATTCCGTCTTCAGTTAAAAATCTATTGTACTCCAAAACCATCTCATATAAATAAATTATAAAAATGTTCTACCATAATTCTGAAAAAACATTTTTACCCTTTTTTGATATAAATGTTTTTAAAAGAATGTTAATTTAATTTTATAAACAACTATAATTATTAATCTCTCAAAAAATATGGAGGGAATATTTTTTAACTTATATATCCTGAGTGTATTTTCTTCTACCATGATGCCTCAATACATTATAGCTTCTATTATAATCGTAAACTTCACTTTTTAGTGATTTTAATCAATTATAATTTCATATAAATTTTAAAAAAATTTATTACATAATTTACATTTTCTTTATGAATTAGTTAGTATGATCTTTAAAAAATAATTTTCTATTTAGGATGACAGAATTTGATATTATTGTTCTTTAATAAGGATATGGCCCTGGGATACAATTATTATTCATTATCTGATTGGTTTGTGTTTATTATGGCATGATTTTTATGAATTTTATTTATTTCACATGAGTTATTTTAAGATAATATTTTTATGAAAATTATTTCTTGATAAGGGTTTTGAGATAATCAATGATGTAATTTATGGTGGAACACATCTTCCTAGTTTTCATTATGTGATGGATGGGAAAAATATATCCTTACAATTCATTGGGTGATGAAAAATTTTCAATGAGATAAAATTTTACATGTGAGGTAAAACTATTCCATTAATATGAGGGTATATAGAAGGTCATTTTATACCCGCAACAAAATGGTTCATAAGAGGACATAATTAGCCTGCAATAACATTGTACATGATAGGTCATCCTAAGACCATAGGATGAAGATACAAGGGACGAAATTACAAGACTAAAAGAGGTGTGTTGATGAATTACCAAACCAAATATACTATAAATTTATTTGTAGGTATGATTGAAAAAACAGTCTATATTCATACTTATATGCTATAAATTCCGTACCTTATTTCATTATTATACTCAAATTGATCATGTGCTCTAGTTATCTTATGAGTATTTTATTTTTAATATCAAATATATAATTATATGGTTCCTAAATAGGATATTTCATATTAGATGTATGATTTTCAATTGTTATTCTCCTGTTCTCATATGCTTATGGTTATGATATGCTTATCTATGTCCTTTTTTCCTCTTACAGATCATATGAGCTCACGATTTCTTATGTTTCATTTCAATAGGTTATTAAGAAAGGTTTTACGATGGAGTGATGAAAAGGGATATCATTATGAGAGATGATGAAAATTATTCACCAAATTAGAATAATTTGTTCCATGCTTCCAAGGGAACTAAACTCTTAGGTTTTATAGGCAAGTGTTTAAGTAATTTAATTAATATTCCCCTTAAATGATGTAAAATCCATGTTTGAAAATCCTGGGTCATTACAGTTCTCATATTAGAGATCATGTGGAAATATATATGATCTTTTACTTCTCTTATATACTACTTTTCACAAAAAATTTTTAATGTTACACTACTCCCTAGTCAATGGAAACTCGCAAAGAAAAAACCTCTCCTCTATGAACAGACTGTTGGAGTTCATAATAATTACATACATTTGTATATGTTATTTCATCCTTCTTACATTATTGATTAATAATTATTCTTACTTCGAATTACACATAACAATTTAATGAAAATATTATAACACTAAAAAATAATTTGAACATGTCATAATATCATTTTATTTTATTTATCAATATGAAATATATTATTAATATAATATTTAATTAATATTTTTTTCAATGAAATATTTGTTTTTTAGTTTCATTAGATTCAGTGGCATTCTTGAATCACTCTTAATATGGGTTGTTGTTTTGATGTATAAATCCACATCATTTGTTAGATTGAATTTAATAAAATTTGAAACCTGAATATAAAATTATAATTTGTAAATGTTTCAAAAATTGATCTTAAATGGCATTATTTTATTTTCCTAGATGTTTTTAATTTATAATTGATTTCATTTAGTGGTTTCAAAATCAATTGATGTATAGTTGTGGTTCAACTAATTCAATTTTTTGGACATGCCAATATTTTTAATTAATCTTATCATGGTTTGGAATAAATGGGAATTATATTATGGTGAAAAATACATATATTGATATTTAGAAGAATTTAGTAGTGTAGAATGAAATAAATAATTATAATTAAAAATAGATGGAAAATTCCATGTGCTTAAGAATTCATATTCTATTTTACATACTAGGAAGACTATATAATAGATGGAAAAAATAATATGTTGTGGATTCATTAAATCAGTTATTATAGTTATCCAAAAGTATTTCTAGTCATTTTTTAAAATATATGAACTTATAATGAAAATATTGGTTATAATAATTTTAATTCTAGTATAAAATGATATATTGAACCATATAAGACCAATCATATTTTTTATAAGGACCATTTTTTAACATATTAAATAATCATGGGATATGTCAATAATTTGTCTCTAATTGTCAACGAGGATATATGAAGGTATATTTTTTTAAATACTTAGGACATTATTTATACATATCATCCCATAATCATACAAGAGGACAATTTCAAAAAAATATCCATTTTTTTCCACCACTTAAAAGCCTATAAAACATATTTCTTTTCTAGATAAAAAATATTCATAACCTTATCATTAATCTTAAACATCCTAATAACATATAGAACCATTTAAAAAACATAAAATGAGAATAAAAACTCATTCAGGTATGAAGTGAGGGAAAAACACTAGTCCATGAATATTTATTATCCCATGAATTCATAAGAATCATGAAATTTTTTAGGAATCCTAATTAATAAAGGTATCTTGTGTCATTCATATCATACTTACATTGAGTCTTTTACAGCTATACATGGAGTAACATTCATTGTTACATTTGGAATACCCATCATAGTATATAATCCCTAAATTTAAAAGGATAAACCATAACATTTCCCTCTGTCACATTACCCAATGCATTAGAGTGCTATCATGGGCTCTCTCACCATTGTTTTATTATGGAACCACCTATATACATAGTCAATGCCCATGAACCATAACATAATCATAACACAAAAAATCATATATGAACAATAAATTTTCAATATTGAAATCATAAGACATCATTTCAATATATTTTTATAATAAATCTATTTTGAAAACAGTTTTCAATAAAAATATAACTAAAATTGAATATGGTATTTATTTTTCAATTTTTTTTAAAAATATGGTTTTTAGAGGAAGCCAGATATCAAATAATTCACACAATGGTGGAAAGGGTGTTATTTCAGCATACATTAAAAAGAAACATTTCTTTTTTCATTTAATAAAATGAATCCTAATAATATTCCTTTTGAAAACAATTGTATTAAATTAAAACTCAATGGGGTTGATTATAAATCTTATAAAATGAATTCATATTTGATCAAAATACGCCTCAAAGAATGGAGGGTGAGATGAATTCTCTTATATATATTGTATCATTAGATTAAAGATAAATCAATGGTATTATTATGTGTAAAAATAAAAAAACACCCAATATAAGTGAATATTAAGTGTAAAACAATAATAGTTCACTCACACATAATCTATGAAAAACAAAAACAATGACATGGATATTTAACTCAATGAATTTAGATTGAGTTAATATTTCCCTTAACTTGAGTCTAACTTGCCTCTTTAATTATTTTATTTCCCAAATATTAAACATGAGATATTTTTTACATTAATTGAATATTTTTTAAAGTTTAATATTCATTTTATACAACTTATTTTCTTGTTCTAGCAATTAGATATTTATTTGAATTTATATCACACATTTTGTTGATGTTCGTTACTTGAGTAAAAAATTAACATGTTTTGATGAAAATTATCCATGTCTTCTTAGGTCCATTAGTTGTAGCATCAACACGGTAGAGATCCAACATATTGTATATTCCTTGAGACATGATAATATAAAAAAGGTTAATCAATGGTAATGGATTGAAATAGACATTGTTTCATACATAGTAAATATTCATCATTCATAATACAGACTCAATCCACATGTGGATTTGAAAAACAAACTTTAACACAAACACATGGTGAAATGGGATGGAAAACTGGATTAAACCACCATCCCAAGCACTAAACATTCCAACAAAATATTCATTCATATTGATGATCAAGGTAATTTAAAATGTAATTGGGAGTTTTATAAAACATACCCATAATTTAATGGTTCCTGAATCCCACTTCATATGAATTTATATGACCATTAAATTAGTGAAAGTGGGATTTGATAATGATTTGAGGAGATCATGAAAAATAAAGGATCAAATCATACCCAGACTAAAAACTGGCCATAAAGTGTCGATTACTAAGACGTTTTTCATTCTCCTAGTCCTATAATCCTAATGATCCAATCATGATCCTATCAATAGTTTTGTCCAAAGTATTACACATTCTGATACATTCTAAATAAGGAAGGTTATGGATATTGTATTCTTCTATGAAATCAATGGATGAAAGTGAATGTTGGGTAAATACATTGAGAATAACTAGAACATTATGAATGAGGGAGACTACAAATAATCTCAAAAGGAAATCAAGGTTATATAATAAAGAAAAGGGAGGCTAATCCCCTAACAAAAATTAAGGTACCCCCCTCCCACTACGATAGGGGAAGGTCATAATCCATGTTCATCATCGTATTGGGCATAGCTAAACATTGGGATAGATAAGCATAATAACCCCAAATTCACCCTATATAAGACCCTTATTAACCCTTTTCTATTTTTTTACAAGAAATTATAATTTGAACTATCATTAAATAGTCAGTTATTTACCATAAAAAAATAGTGAACATGCATTATGACATTCATTACATAGAGGAAAATATACTTCTCTACCATGTAAAACATATATTCATCCTCAACTATATCATTATAAATATTAGAAGAAATTAATAATAAATTTTATTTATTAATAAATATTACAAGAAACATAGTGTTCCTAATACAACATTAAATGCTATAACTTTTTGAAAATATTCTACAAAAAATGATTTATCTTTTTCAATCAATATTGTATCAAATTCCTTCTCTTATATAGTTCGTATAATTCTTTCCTAAAGTTATATTCTATTTTTAAGATCTATAGTACGATCCTTTATTTAAAAATGATATATCATAATGTCAACACATATAATATTATATAAAACTATATGAAATTGAATGAGAATATAGTTTAATCAAATTTATACTGGGGCTCCTTAACATAGAATGTTGTTTGATAATTTTAATAGATTTTTTAAAATGGATGTCCAATGGGACAAGTAGCTGTCAATATAGTATCAAACCTTATTATTAATAAAAACTCTTTTAATATATAAACATCAATGATGAATTTATTTTATATTATAAAGTATGTATTAATATATTTAGAATTTACTTCATAGAATATCACTTTAATATTACATAATATGATTAATTATATATATGAATATAATATAAAATATTTAATAATTAAAAAAAATATTCTTAGTTTGTAAATTTTTATAAATGAGATGAAAGAAGTATAAGTATTTTATAGAAATTTCAACCATTAATCCAATGACCTCTAGTTTATAATATTCCAATGTTATAATATAAAATTATGAAATCTTACAATCCATTAACAAAAAGTCACCCCTAGCCTTGTTTCCATCACACAATTTTAATGATGATTAAATATAGGTAGCTAGAGGACCCCACCTTCAATTTTTTCGGATTAACAAACATGAATCACACTTAATATGGGTGGAACTCTTCCATATACTTCAATAATATCAAGTCACCTTAAAAATAATATGTGACAAAGAGAAAATTAATTTATAAAGAATTAATAAGATGTTAATGCTTTCGAAAACACACCCATCAAAATGATTTAGCCATTTCTTTATTTTCACGGAGGAATTTTTTTATATATATGAATTTATTAATTCCTGGAAGTGAATGAGTAACTGGATTTTGTTTCTCAGGCACACATCAAATTAAAGAATGAATTTTCCAATTTGATTAATTTAATTAAATGTTCATATTTATTCTTTACAATGTAGAAATATTCACGACTGATAAAAATTTTCATTCATCTACCTCTATTTCATAGAATATATATTTATATATTATTTCTAATGTATTAAAACCTTAATATAACCCTATATCATAACAAGTGCAACACCCAATCAATATGTCTCATGTAAGGAAATTGTACCATGTGATTTATCATACTGTCTCATATGATATGTTAAAAATATGTAATATATATAAGTCTTTATGCGGTGTAACTACAAAAATATCCGAAATATTCTATTATATAATTGTATTTATGTTATTTAAAATTATATTATATCATATACAATTACATGGGTAATAAAATTGTAATCCACTAATTAATATCTTGACTATGAAAATAGATATATGAAAATGGATTGATGGAATCGTCAATATATGCTTTTCCATTAAAAAATATTATTAAAAAATATGTAAAAAGTATACATTAATGATAGTAATAAATATCAATTTAAATAGGTCTTAACATATATCAATATATTTTTAAAATCTATTATATAGTATAATTATAGTACGAATTTCAAAAATTTATCATATAGGTTATATAACTATAGAATAACATGAATATACACTCTAAATAAGGATTTATCACATCATAACACTAATATTAATTTCACTTTGACATCTCCCAACAGATTTATGCAGTTAATATTTTTGATTTTTTAGGTTAAAATCATTTTATGTTTTATTAGTTCACATTATACAGTGTTTTATTATATTATTTTTCTATTTTCATTCACTATATTATAATTTTGAGAGTGGTTTTCGTGTTTAAGGAATATCATTATAGATGGTATTATTTTTATGGATTATAAAATTCACCCCAAGTACATTTCATGATTAACATGTTGAAAAACACAAAAAAACCTGTCATTATTTTTTATCTACAGTTATTCATACATTCATTTTGTAACATAACAAATTAATCATTAAATAAAATACATTTTTTATTTTACAAAATAAATAAATTAAGTTATTTTTTATGAAATAATGATATGAATATAATTATTAAATAGGATGAACTGTAATATTATTAATCATTTTAAATAAATAATAAATGATTTAACAGTAGTGCAAACAATGTGTTAGATGAAATTAAAGTTCATTATGAAATAATTTAGGTTTATGTTATGAGTTATTTAGTGGGACTTGTAGACATTTAATTACATAGCTCTGAATGTTTTATAAAAATAACAAGAATACATTTATATGATATTAATATTATGTTTGTTTTTTTATTATCATTAATTTATATGTTTTATTTACTAATATCATAGTAATTTAAAGTTATTTATAATATTTTGGATTTATATATATTTTATTTGGTGTTCATTAAATATGTTTGAATTTTTTTGTATTGCGGTAATCATTGAGTATAATTTGATTAATATGAATAAGTTATTTAATCAATTTTATTATTTATTTTATAGTGTGAAAATTTTATTAATAATGAATGGATTTTCTAAAAAGTATCTTTTGTGATGTTTTTATATATATATGAACAATATTTCAATGATAAAAATATTCATTATGTTTTTATCGATGATCTTATTTTATAATTGTTTCCATGATTAATATATAATGCATAAAATTTCATTAATGATATTTCATGGTAGGTAGTCTCAAACCATTATGTTGTATTTTTATAATGAGGATATACATGATCTGTTTTACTTTTACACTAACAGTAATCCTCAATTTGTCTTCCTTGTTTATGTTTTAATTTCCATCATTATAAAAACTATATATTAATCCTATAGTTGTTAAATAACACATGTCACCTAAAATTTTCACCAATGAATAATGATTCTAAAAAATATACACATTATTACAATCCAAAACTATATACATATTTATTTTTGTATATATTTATTTTCATAATATGTATTAATTTGAATATTTTTTTCATATAATTTTAATTTATAGCATATTATGTTAAAATTAATAGTATATTATTAATATTTAATTACAGTGGGAGGTTGTTTCTTTTATGAAAATTATTTCTCAACGAATTTTCCCAATAAGAAGAGTTATTTTAGATTTTTTATATAATAATGCATAAATGAGAGGTCGTATATATGTTCACTTTATAAATATGTGTGATTAACAATGTTATCTAGATAAAAATTGAGAAATCATATATTAAAATACAGTTTTGATTAATATTATTAATTTTGGGTTGACATTGCATAGGAAAATAAATTCAAACTATATATAATATAAAAGAAAGGAATGCAATAGATAATTTTTTATTTTATCATTTTCATTTATTCATCCATATGATATTGAAGGTAATATAATAAATAAGAAATTGAATGTGGGAAGATGATATAACAAAAAATAATGATTACACTAAGTGAATGATAAATGTTAATAGATGAATAATGGTCTCGTATATATCAGGAATCTAGTAAAATAAATAAGATGGATTTTTTATGGCCATTATATCATTAAATAAAAATGTATTGATTTTATAGTATGGGATTCTATTATCTTCATACCTTTTTAAAGAAATTATATCTTAATTATATAGATATTTCTAGAAAACATTATTTACAATGGAATGTTATTCATCCTTATGGGTTTCAATACATAAATTTAATGTTTGATTAAAATTATAAAAGAATTAATAGAAAATCATATGATTAAATGAAAATAATTAATGTGGTAAATCCTGATGGGAACCAAATAAGATATAAACACATCCCTTATTCCATGTAATGTAATGTTTTACATTCCAATGATTCCAATGATCCATCTTCTTTTCATATTTTTATAAATTTCAATACATATTTGTTTGAATGATTCTTATAAAATTAATGAAAACATTTAGCTAGTTTATAATTTGGTTTTATTATCAAGTGAGACATTTGTCACATAATATAATTAATTTAAATATATGGTACATGATGCAGTGGAAAATATTTTATTATGTAAGGAATAATTTATTTTCAGACCTACGAAATGATATAATGATAAGGATTAATGTGAAAACCTTCCTAGAAAATTCATGAAGGCTTTAATATCATCATTGATTTTTATATGTCGTTGATGGGGTTTTCATATGAATAATTCATATAGAAAAAACATATAATTTTTTTATACTACCAAGGCATATAATTAACTATAGTTTATGTCTTTTTCTATGGTACATAATTATTTGAATTATTTCAGTTTTTATTTTGGGAAATGGTTGATTAATTTATAAAATCAGAAAAACATTTCTATTAATTGAATTATAAATGGAGTTAGTTATTTATCATCATTTATTTTAATCTTTAGTAAATTAATTTTTTTTGTAAAATAATTTTAAATAATAAAAATCTATTTTATTTATTTATTCCATCTAAATATTACGGGAAAAGAAAAAAGTTTGTTTATTATCTCATCATTAAATGATGGAATTGGGTTCTAGGAAAAAAGAAGATCATAATTTATTGAATTAATATAATAATGAAAATCCATAATACATTTATGAGATAAAATTATAAGTTAAAAAAATTCTGGATGTATTAGAGTATATGATGATTTTTTAATGGTTATTCAAAAAACTTATCATAACAAGAGAATATAATAATGATTAATCTTACATCATTTAAAACATAGATTATGACATCCTTCTTCATAAATTGATTCAAAATAAATGTGTCACGTAATATCTAGTAATATAATGGTAAATAAAATTCCACATATTATGATGGAAAATACCCATACATTTAGTATTAATTATTATAGTGTCATTTTTTCTATCTAACAATTTCTAAATTCATGTAATAAATGATTTTAAAGACCTCAAATGAATTTTTTTGGGGGATCATTAAAAAATATATAATTATTAAACTGAAATAAATATGTTCATAATTATTTCCATTTATTGTAATATTAATCATCATTATGGATCCATATTAAATTGTCATTCATGGTAAAAATGTAATTATTTCAATTTAATAAATTATGAATATTTAAGCATGATAAATAAAAATATAATAAGAAATAATTATGATTTGTTGAGAAATTGAATAACCCCCAATATTTCATCACATCCTAAACAGGTTGACTCATGGATAATATATGTTGTGTATATTAAACCATCATTAGTAATAGAAAACACATCCATGAGATGGTATTTTATATTGTGTTTGATGACTACATCTGGTATGTATTTTTAAAGTGACATTAATGTAAAATCATATTTATATTTACACATATATTATACATTTAATATATTAACAAGTAGATAATATAAAATACATATAAATAAAATTCAACATTCGTTACCATTGAGATAATGAAATACATTGTATAAGAAACTGTGTCATTCAATGAAAAAATTAATGGATCGATCATAAAATTTAAAAATTAGATATGACATATATTCATTAAGTTATATTTTTTAAAAAAATTCAGTTTTTATTATTCCATTTTACTTTGGATCTCAAGAAATATGATCGTAATCATTATAATCGAATAATGTGATACCTAATTGTGTATCATAGATTGTCAGTGGATCAAAATTTATTTTAACGGGTAATACAGTGAATATGAGAGGACATAATGATAGTGTTATGTTAAATGATAACCATCCTATTGTTATATTTCATTAGATATGTATCCTTGATATTAATGTGGGACTTTTTACACAGTTCATTAAACTACTAAACCGATTTTTCTCACTTCTTTGAGTCATTTTAATGATTTACTACTACATTTATTCAATAAAATGTTATAGAAAATTAATTAATGAAAATTGAATTAGATTCATAGACATGATTCACATAATAGGTACTAAATTTCCCATATTTTGTTTTCTATTATGAGAAAAAAAATATTACTTCATGTAAAATATCCTATAAAACCATAAATCATTGTCATAGATTTTGTTATTATTGGGAATTGTTTTCAAAATAGTAATAATGAAATTGAATAAAAAAATACATCTATATTTTATAACAATAATAATTCACATGATTACTAAAATTTATTAACTATAATTTTTTAGTGTGACCCTATTTTGTTGGTGGGTTTTGAAAAAAATAAATATTATGTTTTCCCAACCCTCTTTTTTTAATTAGATATTATAACTTATATTCTTTGGGTAAATTTTTAATTTGTAAATTGATAAAATAGTTTTAATTGTAGTTTAACAAAGTCCAAAAATATTATTTATCAATAATATTTTTTACCAGTACCATAATTTAAGAATAATTAATAGTATATATCTTCATAATGATAAACACTACCAAAATTTAATGATACAGTTTGGAACTTATAGTGGTAGTGAATTCAACAAATATCATATTATCTAAATGGTTAAATAAGTTTTTTTAACATTATGTATACATATGTATATATTTATTTGTTTATAAAAATATATGAATCCCTATATATCTATATTTATACCAATATATATAATAAAAAATAATTTAAACCTAAATTCAAAATTATAGTTTTTATAGAATAGTTTATGTGTGTTTGGTTTAATTATTTAAAATTTACACAATTATGCTTTGATTGGGTGTAATTAAATGGCGTCATGAAATTTTCATAAACACTATAATGTGAAATGTATCAATCAATTTAACATTATATTATTATGTATTTTCTATAAAAATTCTTTTTTAGTTTTTCCACATTCTCATAATTTATATATCTTGTTAGCATGGTTTCATGTTATTTGAGGATTGTTTGCGGTGCCGGTGAAACTAATCACGAAAAAGAACTGATTTAGAGGGAAATTAATTGATTAAAAAAGATATAATAACACCAATAAATTAGTATTATGGTCCAACATATTCCCAATGGTGTTACTATATCGACAATATGGTTTTATATCCCATCGGCCTGCCTGTCATGTTCTTAGAAGAGAATGGTCATCCAATTACTCAATAGATAACCGATGCATGCCACTATTTGTCGAGATGTATTTCACAATTCCAATTAGGGAAACTATAATTATATGTGTTTTTAATATCATGACCCTACTAATATTTTTTTATCCTCGGAGATCCCATATTAATTCTCATTCTATAGGGATCCTCTCAATTAATATGGAGTTCTCTTCCCCCCTTCCAACACCTACAGTGAACAACCGGTCAATGAATCAATAGCATGTTCTTCTTTTGTTGATTCCCTTATTGGTGCATATCATTTCCAATATACACTACATGATTAAACATTATTATATCATCAATTTACTAATCAAATTTATGAGTCTTGTATTGATCTTGAAGAGTACTTAGAGATCATTAATTTTCATAACACATCGATTTAAAGAATTGACATCATCATAACATTTCAAACAAGGTGTTTTCAGAAAGAGATATTACTTTGTATCCTTGATGATGAAAACTCTTTAAGGAGTGGCTTATTGTTTCACCATGATAATAATAATCTACATTATGTTAAATGGGGATTCCTTCTATGTTCTCTTTGTTATTTTTATGTTGGACGGTTGGATTTTATAATAATTCATTATGTATACAAATATAGGAATCCCTCAAAAATTTTAAATGATTTTATATGGGTTCTTATCATGATTTGAATTTAATGTGACTAGATAGTGGATTCAAATGTTAACTCTAGATCAAATTATAGTTTACCCTCACCTATGATTCTTTTCTACGTAATGTAATTATTATGATACTTTATTTATCTGAAATTATACTAAATCTAACTATTGTATATTGTGTGATATTTATGTGTTTTTTTATCTTCTGCAATTGAGTATGTAGGTCGACATTATTGGTCTATCACATGGGATGGAATTATGAGATAATAGAAAAAAAGTACATAAGAAATCCCAACCAGAGTAATGTTTAATGCATGTTTCTATAATATCCCATCGATTGGAATGTGTTAAATTGGTGATAGATGTTCATCTTGACATGGTACATAGTTGGTGGTGTCAATATTTTAGGACCAAGCATGTATGTTATAATTTTTTGATATAATTTATATTCACATATGTTCTATTAATATTCAGGAAATTAACCTATATACCTTATGCACATATGTTTGCGATCATTATAGGTTTTATACCCTACTTGTTAAATTTTATATTACATAGTCAAGGATCAAGAAGAAAAGTGTCCCTTTGATGGATGATTGATAATGTTAGTAGGTGGATGTTGATATTTAATTATATAGATTGTAATGGAGCTTAACAATTTTATTTTATGTTCATAGTACATAATACTTTCAACTTTTTGAACAATGTTTATGCATCTAACATCTTATATTGATATGAAATGGGTTTTAGTTGTGTGGGAAAGAAAACATGGAAACTATTTATATATTTATTTCACATCATTTGACTTTTTATCTTTTACATTAATAATAATCTAAGGTTACTCGATGATAAAATAAGAGTATCCCCATTATTTTTTAGGACCTCACCAATACTTTATAGCATACATCTAAGTTTACATAATTTGGTGAATTGATGACATGTTTGATTGATTTGTTCATTTATTAAATTCCTTATTGGAATTTTATATGATGTCAATATGTTGATGCATGGTATTTAGAATGTGTTCATGCATAATGTTAGGCATGTGGATTTACATTCCATAAATATCCTTTTCATTATTTATATAGATCCAAAACAATTAAACCCCAAATACCATTTTTATGTGTTATTTGGACTATTATTTCATGGATTCATTTATTTTATCCTAATAAACTATATTATTAAGTGTATATATATTTTTGTGGATAAAAATCAAGTAAAATATACTTATCCTTAGTGTTCTGTAGTCTTTTTGATGTTATTCCACATTATTGTGGGTATCCTTACAGGAACAACCTTATTATACACCCTTGTGGGTGACAAAGTCATAAAATAGAAATCATATTTAAAATATCATCTATCATTGTGGTTTATCTATAATTCTTGGTAACTCAAAGATTTAGATATCTTGAATAGATAGTTGTAGCGATTGATGTACAGGGGATAAAACATGGACTTCCCCATTAGTTTCTCTAGAAGATCAAACTATAGAATCACTCTGGGTTAGAAGCATTCAGTTATGGACTTTTTAGAGAAGATATGAATATTTGGGTAGGCTGATGAGGGTTTATTCATCCCATGAATTCCAGATTCAGAACGCTTATAATTATAGGGAACTTGTGGACCACATGGATCATATTTCTGGATACAGCTCATTAAGATGATCACATACCACGTAGAGGTACCATAAAACTTGAATCTCAATATGATGAACGTTATACTATAAGGAATAGTAGGAGAGTGGTGGGATGTCATGATGTAGGCTGGTAGATGAGAAAGTATTATGTGGGTAACCTTTAATGAACTCTTGTTTGTGGATTTAGTCTTTTTAAAAAAGATATAGGATCATCCTCCAAAATCTATGGAGCTATAATAGGGGACGAAGAGGTTGTCTTCCAATTAAGGACCGTTAATATAGACAATTCACTTTTCGAAATTTCTATTAGGTAATAAAGCTATGGTTTGTTTAATTTATTAGATTATTTATCACCCATATTACTTTAAATATGTCAATAACATCAATCTGATGACTTATTCTGTAGTTCTTCATAATACAGTAGTAATTGAGAATGTTGTTGAATATGATAATGATATTGGTCTTACAAAATATATCACTAGATCAATAGAAACATTCAACAATGCATTAACTTATTCTTATTAATATAATAAGAAAATAAATTTATTAGATGGATTTTAGGGTATTATTCAAAATCCATAGCCTGTCATAGGTTCCATAAAACCCTATGTGAAAATTCCTCTTCATGGGGTTATAAAAACAGAAATAATGTACAATTTATCAAGTATTTAATTTATTCGAAAAATTATTTTCACTCTAGCAGAATGTTTTAGATTAAAATATAGTTCACTAATAGGTATTGTAGGATACAGAAAATAGGAGTAAGAACATGAACTCAATTGTAGTTGCTGGCCCATCTAGATGTAGAAAATTAGGTGACTCATGAGCCTATTGGGTGTCATGGAGTGGTGGCTTGTACAGCTTATGTGTTTGATTAGGATTTAACAGATACGAGAGAGTGAACATATAAAATATTAGGTATGCTATTAAATTCATTGATATATACATATAACTATTTGAAAAAAGATAATACTAATAGATTATATCTTCTCAAGTGTTTGTTGAGATAGAATTACGGGTTAAATTATATTTTGGGAAATTTTGAATCGATACACTCATGGGAAGTAACAATGGTGGTATTAATATCTAGTGAGGAGGTATTGTTTTAGTTTCTATAATCATGAATGTTAGGATATTTGAAATTCTAGGGATGACTTGTTTCGATGTAAAACATGATTGGGAATAGATAACCAATAATTGAGAACAAAAAGACTATTATTACTGTTGGTCTAATTTGACATCACAAAAATGGATAATAGTTCATTATTACATGTGAATTGTATCTCAATGAATGATTAGTTTGGCTTGATACTCATTAAATATATATATTTTCAGTGCAAGTGGCTTGTCTGATCAGTATTAGTGATTAGGATGTGACTTCATTCTCTTTCCCATTAGTGGTGGACTAGTACAAGAATTTCATACGAGATGATTTTTATGCTATTGTATAAATAAGGGGTTATGTTTATGGTTGATCTAATAAATGGTTCATGTATAATATCAATACTACCATAACCAATCAAATAGGAATAGTTGAATGAAACGAAGGGGAAACTATATGATCTTAAGGATAATGGCCAAAACAGACTAAAAAATCCCATTATATTTATATAGATTTCACCTATAATATTTAGAATTATTTTATTCAACTCTATGTTGACTAATTAAAGGTAAATTATAACACACTGAATATAGGTAAACTATTACACAAATATAAGACTTTTTTATCAATTTAGTCTAGCTTAGTAGTTTAGAAATAATTATATTTTCTTACTGACTATAAGTTTCAAGTTAAGTGGTAATAAATAAAAACACAGTGTTCAGGATTAGGTATATGTTATATGAGTATCTTGATATTCCATTTGAAAAGATGAATTCTTCATCCATAATAATGGGCATCATGAACATGATCATTCAACCACACATGGTCACTCTAGTTGTGGTATTGATGGAGGAAATATATATTTATTGTAAGAGGTAGGAATCACATTTTCTAAACAGGGATTTCAATGTGATTACTATTTTGTCCCATAATCTATTTCCCATGTACTTGAGGATACACTTTAATATGAATAAGGTACAGTTCATAGGGAAAATTGTTTCCCAATAGGAAATATTAGTTTATATAAAAAGGTAAATTAAATAATTTATTGGGTTAAAATATTAATATTTTTGAGATACATAAGTCTATTTGGTTGGTAGGGTATTATGAAATTTTTATTCAATAATTTTCTCAATAGGTAGTTCCCATAACCGTGGTAGGCATGATAGGTGTCAATATTGAATGGATGAAACATTGTGTAGAGTTAATATGATACCTAAAAATTGAGATTGAATCCATCTCCAATCCTAATCATTCCAAAGATGGGAGTTCAGATGATGTTTTTTGTGATTATTCTAGCATTGGCCAAGGGATTTTTATTATTCCTCTAGTATAGCTAAACCTCATACCATCAAGGATCATAATAAAGATTGTTTTAAAATGGATTTATAGTTTATAAGATATGAATGATAAGGTTATCAAAAGAATAAGCCCTGAAATTATAACATTGTATTAAGTCATTGAATTTTGGAATACACATAATCTCATAACATTGTAATCATTTATATATAGAAACCGGTTTACTCATTAAGTTAATAATATGGAATCAGACCCTTGAATAATCATATGGACAATCCACGAGGTCCACAAATAACATTGAGAACATGTAATCAGGTTATGTCATAACATTGTGAACATGTATTTATGTTCACACATAAACTTATGGACATGAAAACAGGTATATTCATAATGTTGTGAACATGTAACATGGTTCATGCATAACATTGTGAACACAAAATATGGTTCACTCATAAAATTGTGACCATGTAATGAGATCCCCACATAAACTTGTACACATGCAACAAAGTTTTATTAATAACATTGTGAGCATGTAATCATATTCCTTGAAAACATTTTCAATATGTAATAAAGTATTTTTATAACATATATACTTGTAATCCATCCATAGATATCCAACTCATTAGAGAGATATATATGTCCCACCTGACATATAATAAATTCATACATACCTGTGCAACAATATTATAAACCATCATCATATTGTAACCAATTAAACAAAATGGGTATCATAAAAATTTAATCATATGATATCCTCTGGAAAAGATATTTTTATCATAACATTTTCATCAATGCATAACCCATGAAAATAAATATGTTTCAAAATCATATAACCTATTGAAGAGATGCAGGTGTTATAAACATCATTCAATAAAACCTAATCTATTCAAGAAAAAATAGGAGTTTTATCCATGGATGATATACTTAGAAAAGAAGAAACATTAACAATGTATTCCATCTTATATGGATATGAATTTTGAAATATATTCTGGAACATTTATTTAGTAATTTTCTTATTTTCAAATAATTTTTTGTAAAAACATTTTAGAAATCCTTTTCTTATAAATAAAGAGTAAAATTTTAATTCAAAACATTTTATTGGAAAAATATATTTTCCACATTGAAAAACATTTTTTATAGACATAATTCTTTTTCAAAATCATTTTAATTAACATAATATTTAAAGTGTATAAAAGAAGATTGAATTTATTTTGAAAAATGTTTTATTTGAAAACATCGTGAAGACACATACAGAAAGCACCAACATAATTTGAGAACGTTTTTCTCTGAAAATAAATAGAAAAAAAAATAAAGGCATGAAATCATTTTGGAAACCCTATTATAAAAAATCTTTTTGAAAACATATAATGAAAACTAGAAATCATTGAAATATATTTCATGGAAAATAACATTTTAAAACATATAATATAAATATTTTAAAAAAATTTAAAACACTTTTTAAAACATAAAACATTTCTAAAAACAATTTCTTTTTAAAACAACATTAAAAAAAATATAAATATTAGGAAACAATTTTGTTTAAAAATAAACATGTAAACATACAATAGATTCTTCAAGGAAATTATGGTCATGATGGTTGTTAGGTCGATATATGATGAACATTATTTTTTCACTATAAAATGATTATAAAAGTTACTTGGTCATAAAATTAAATGAATATTTCTCATAAAACCATTTAAAAAAAACTTGTGTAAACAATTACTCAAAACATCAAATGATAATATTGTTTTCTGAAAAATATATATTGAATATAAGGTATTGAATGTACATATATTTACGACTGGAAGGATAAATAATGTAATAATTTCATAAAAACATTATATAAATAATATCAAGTACCAAATAGTGAAAAATTGTAACTTTACATGGATGTGACATAAATACATATAAGAGAATAATATTCATGAGTTTTCTTGAGATATTGGTCATAATTTATCATCAATGTAATCATAATCATATTTTTTTAAAATTGTTAGATTATAAATAAAAATGATTACCACTTGGATAACATTAAATTTTGAACCCCATTATAAAATAAAATTACATGAATCTTATAATTTCATGAAATAAATAAAATATATTATTTAAAATTATAAGGTAATTATATAAACTATATAAAAATATATTGGTTCATTACACAACATGTGTTTCAAAGAAAAAAATCTTAGCAAAATTAATTCGCTGATTTGATTACTATTGAATCACGAACCCCATGAAAGAAAGATCATTAAATTGATATGTAAAATTTTTTATTTCATAGTGAATTAATCATATAATACTTTCATGTGTATTATATACAAAATTCAAAATAAATTATTGATTATTAAGGTATGTATCTAACATATATAAAAAGTTATAATAGAAAACACGTACAATAAGTATTGATTTTATTGATACACATTCAGAAATACTATTTTTAAATATAATTTTGTTAACTATCAATAAACGAACCATATACAAATATATAATACAATATTTTATTAAATTATGTATTTATATTACCATATTATTAATAATTTCATGTTAAATAAAGGATTAAGTTAATAATTTCTTTCTTAACAAAATTTATTTTGACTTGTTATTATTGATCATGTTATATAGATCTTAATTTAATTATCTATAGAATATAAATAATTACTTATATATAATATATATTCAGTATATAAATATTTTTAATAATATATACTATAAGGATATATGAAATGAAATACAATGTTTCTAGAGAGGGTATATATATGTATGCACGAATACTGTCTTTTTTTCTTATTATATCAAAATAATTGAAGTTGATGAAACATATGAATATATATATATATATAATTCTTTATGTTGAATTATAATTTAATATATATCTTATAATTTCACTAAACATGTACTTAATAAATTATATGTTAGGTGTGAATAAATCATATTGTTTTGAGGAGGCTGTAGTCCACACGTTCACAAACAATGTCATAGTGTTTACAAAAAATTGAAAGCATGAAATTATGTGTTATATAATAATTAAATAATATTATATACATCATAATACACATATATATCATATAAAAACTTCATTTGGATCATAATTCCAACCTTGAGAGGTCGTTATGGATAAACGAACAATATCATTTCGTGAGGCTGTAGTTCGCCATACAAAAGAACGGTAAGATTATTACCCATTAGATGGAAGTTTGTTTTAGTGTGTTTTAAACAATTATATAAAATAAATAATTATATTTTGAATAATGTTGTTTTTTATGTAATAATATAATAATAATATTTTCATGGCAGATAATTAAAATAAAACAAAATAGCATGAGAGAGGATGTTACCACATCATTGGGTAAATCTAATTTGTATGCAACAAAGGGATTATTTGGATGGGTTTATTCCAAAAGATAGTAATCTCGGATTATTTTCGGAATTTTGGGAAAATATTCTTGTAGCTCTTGGTTGTTCCAACAGGCTTTACAGGTGCAAATTAGTGGGGGGGGGGTGAATGACTTTTTATAGTGGATGAGGAGTGTCATTGTTTTAATTTTTTTAAAATGAAATTCCACCCAGGTTTTATCCCATGCCATGTGATTCAAATAATTTTCTTAATCTTAGACAAGGTATTATATGGTTTATGTATTAACATATAATGGATTTTTAAAAGGTTTAATGTTCATTCATGGTCTTAATTATAAGGTTTAGTCTTTTGGTAAGACAATTTTTCTCTTAATCACTGCAATAAATTTTACTTGGTTTTTCAGTAATAAAATGAGTTTAAATTATTAAATATTATAAATAATCCTTATTACAAATATGAAACTTTTTTTCGAAAGTACAATCATAGAAGTGGCAGAAACTAATTTTACTTTAATCTCGTAGATGGGATGACAAAAAAATGTTTTGAAGAGAAAATGTTCATGAGGTTAAAAATGATTTCTATCCAACATCAATTTGAAACTAATTAAATGACCAAAAATTTATTAATTGATGTAAATTTTATATAATTATACTATAAAATAATTAAAACACAATTTTACTATGGAAATATATTAGATTAAAAATAATTTCTGAATAATAATTTAGTGTTTGTCAATATTCATCAAAAAATAAAACTTCTTTTAAAAATTCAAAACATTTACCCAAAGTATATTTTAATATTTATAATTCAAAGAAAATTAATTTTTTCAAATAAATATCAAATGTATCAAAAATAATATTTAAAATGGACTCTCCTTTAATAGGTGGTAAAATTTTATTTTAGAAAATGACATATTTTTATTGAAAAAAGTGTATTTATAATTATATTATAACTATAAAATCTATAGTATGAGAATAAAATATATTAATTGAATATATAATATAATATTTTATTGAAGAAATTAATAAAAATTGGTTTTTAAATTTTCTGAGATATTTATTTTGTACATAGAAAAGTCGTTTTCAATGAAAGTTAATTTATTTATCTTAAAAATGATTATTCATTCACTAATACTACTTTTAATCAAATTATTCAATTTATATAATTGTGTAAATAATATTTTCACAATTTAGATAATCATATTCATAAAATCTAGTCCAAAAACTAAGTGGTATCTATAACAATATTTTAGTTATAATATTAATATAATATTTTAGTTCGGTAAAACTCTAACTTGTGTGTTACCCAATCTATCAACAAAACCAAATATTTTATGTAAAAAAACAATAATATCATTTCATATACAGAATTATAATATAAGTGTTTCATATAGTGAAAGAATAATTTTTTTTATTTTTATAATTAAATTACCACATAGTTTTATAATATTACAATTACAATATCCAGTGTTTCATTGCATGGAAAATATCAAACAGATTAAATTTATTTGATTAAAAATTCAAAAAAAAATCATGGCATGATAAAATATACCCCCCAATAAATTAATTTCAAAATTAGTTTTATTGTCAATGATTTAATAATAGAATTTATGTTAATAAAAACAAACATCATAATAATTAAACTAAAACTTCCTTTAATAATCTAAACATGGAAGCATAATGGTAACCCAAAGTAGCACATAACTAGATTTACATATGGTAAACAATAGGTGTGAAATGAAAACATAGATATGGATGTAAATAATAAATAATCAAATGTATTGATAAAGATACAATATCAAAATAAATTGGGTGATCCAAAAATTTTACAATCATCAATTCATAAATTGATCAATCCTCAATGTGGTCATTGATATATTGAAAAATGATGATAATTGGAAAAAAATTATTTCAGGAAACTTTTCCTAAAGTTAAATAATTTTCATGATAGGATATAGTTACTGGATGTCAGAATAATCTAACATTTTAGTTCATTGATCAATATTTAATTAATTTCAATACCAATAAATTAAGGTTAATTTATCATTTTCGACTTACTAATAGTTCTTGAGGTTGGATGATAAGTCATTCCATATGAATTTTGTTAAAATCATAAAAAAATAGTTAGTATAAGTTATCTGACATGAATACATACTTATAAATTGGGATAATAATTAATCTGTAAAACCTCATGTCATGTTTAATATAAGCCATTCAATAAATATTTAACCTTATAACCCATATGAAATATGAAAATCTAAAACATTTGATTGAATTTTACTAAATCAGTATAACAATGATTCCCCATATACCATATTGTATATCGTTTTTGTCACAAAAAAATTACTTTATTTATCATTTATTTTCATGAAAAATGGTATTAACATGAATTACCATACATCCTTACATTAACATGAATGATTCCTTATTCCAAAGATTATTGGATATAATCATTAAATCAAAAAATGTTTTAAATTCCATCCATTATAGAATAAACTACCTTTCAAAAAAATCATTATAATTTAAGAGGCAATTACTACTATAAAATTTACTTATTATTTACAAATATATTTTTATGAAAACGTCTTTATATCAACATTTAGATCATATTACGGGTTACATTTCCATAGATAAAATGTAATCTTTTTAGGAAATAACATTTCTAGTCCATCAAAACCATTAAACATATATTTGTAATTCTATATTCAAAATAATAAACTAGAACAAGCCTTAGATATTTCACAATTCATAAAACATAATTCTTGAATACAAATACCTAAACACTTCGATTATTCAACTTTATCCTTAAGAAATTAACATGGATTCATCATCATATTCCATAACACAACCTTCCAAAAATATGAAACAAAAATATTGACCTAACATTCATCAAAAATATATTAATCATGCTTATATACAATAATGTTAGGACAACACAAACCATTCATACCTCATTCTTGGAATCATCATTATCTACAACAAAACCATTATTCACACAAAATAGTTGAGTAACACTATGATATTTATCGTTAAGGAAATGATTTTCATTATTCTCATTATTTCCACACATAAATCATTAAACTCATGATAATACCATATACATGAAAATACATCCATATATTTTTTTGACATAGATTTTCATTTTCCCTTTTTATATACATTTTTGAGTCCTTCATTTCAATAGTTAAAACATATTCATGTTCCTCTAAGACATTTACACAAGTGATTCTTCCCATATTCTCAACACAAAAGATAGTAAATAATATTTAATATGTGGCATCCATTACAAAAATTCTTATTTAACTCTTTCCTTTTCATCTTTTATAAAACTAAAAGTTGAATAAGGAACATTTTGTTCATCATGATCGATGAAAACTAACTATTAATTATTCCAACATGCTTCACTCCAGTGACATCCCATTTGATTTCTCATCAATAAATATTCCATCACACTCATTATTAACCCTTCAAATTCATGTTCTCCCCCATAGACATAAAAATTGAAATCTGAGTGTGAGATACCCTTATCGTAGCATAAAATGCATAATCATGAGCAATCACTTTCGATATTTCTAAATTATGACACTAACGTTAATATATAAACCTCAGAACTATCTATAGATACATCCCTAGACATATCGTTATAAATATTAATAAGTATATCACTAATTTTTTATCATCATAGTTTACAAAGGTTGACTAAAACATTAATTTTATATAAACATTAGATATCCTTTCTTAACACACAAGGATATTACATTATTACAAATGAATATTCAGAATATTACAAAAATACATTCTTGATGATCATAATAGTTTACTATATTTTTAAATATAGAACAAATCTTTCTTATTTTATAAAATATCATCAACATATCATTATGGATATTCTAATTTATTACTCATACTTAAATACCATTCTTCATAACCTGGGGTAAGGAATCATAATAAAATAGGTAACTCGTATTCTCATTTAGGGTAAATAGGTAGATATACCACCATAATCATGAGAATAATAGAATGAGAATATGATATTATTATTAGATGACCATACACTATATATCAAATATCATAATCTAGATTCAAGGAATAAAGTTTTACAATTCATAAGACAGTCATGATAAGGTAATAAAAATAATACATCCTGGAAGCATAATATAGGAAAAAGACCTGGAATATTGGAATAAAAATTATCTTATAAAAATGTGAATTTGTATAGGTAGAAACTATTTCAATCATTATGTTAAGGACATGAAATCAGGGGATCACAAAAACTTTTGGACATGAAACCAAGTTTTCTTTAGATTGTGAACATCAAACTAGGTGAATGAAAAAAAAATTTGAGCCTGTAATCAGGTTCCCGCATAAACTTATGTAGATGAAACCAAGTACTTAAATAATAGTATGAACATGAAATTAGGTTCCTTCATTACATTTTGAAAAAAAAATATTGATCAATCCAACATTTTCAACATGTAATTATTTTCACACAAAATCATGGGGACAAGCAACGGGGTCCATGCATAACCTTGTGAAAATGTAATTAGGTTCAAACATATCATTTTGAATTTGAATGTAGTTCCATGCATAAAATTTAAATCATGATTCATCCATAATATAAAAATTAATTGTTTGGATATATAGTCCCCAATCGCCACATAATAAATTCATACATACATGTTCCAAAAGATTATAAATAATAATCATATCATATCACATGAAATGAAATGAGTATCATAAATATTTTATCAAATCATTACCTATAGAAAATAGATATGTCTCATAATCATTTCATCATATTATAACCCATGAGAATATGAATGTTTCAAAATCCAATAACATATGGAACAGAAACTGGTGTCATAACAATCATTCAATGAAAACATATTTCATTCATGAAATATTTTTTAAGGGTATTCTTTGATTATATCACTAAAAAAGCATAAAATACAAAAAAGTACAACATCATATCTTGATATGTAATTCCAATGATCACATGGAATATTTCCTATGAAAATTATAATTTCATTTAAAATAGTTATTATCATACCATTTAAAAATACTATTATAATAAATAAGGATTTATAGTTTGATTGAAAAAATTTCTTTAGAAAAATATCATTTCTTATATGAAAAAATATTTTTTAAAAATATAGTATTTTGAAATGTTTTTTCTTTTAAAAAATAATTGATTTATTATAAATGATTCCTGATAATATTTGGAGAACAATTCTCTTTCAAAACACATTGTAAATTTACAAAAAAATATTAAACACATTTTCAAAAACTTTTTCTTTTAACATACTCATAAAACAAAAAAAGAAAGCATAAAATAATTTTGAAAACTTCCTTTTAGAAAAGAGATTTGAAAAAATCTAGAAAATAATTAAAATCAATTAAATCCTTTTATTTAAAAATAACCTTATGAAAACGTATAAAGTAATCTTTAAAAATTGATTAAAAAACTTTTTTTACATAAAACATTTTTGAAAATAGTTTTTTTTGAAATACACTGTAAAAAAAATTATATAATATTTAGAAAAAACGTCATTAAAATTTTATTTTTAGACTTATAATAGAATATATATATAAATTATGTTTATAATAGAGGGTAATTCCATATAAGATGGATTTTCCTTTTTCGCCTTAATTTTTTTTCAAATGATACTTAATTGGAAAATGAAAAAAATATTACATTTTAAACTCTTTTTAAAATGTATATAATGGGTAAATTCTTTTACCATTATTGGAATATATTAATATATTTTTGACGACATATTTAGAAAACATGGTTTTTAAAGAACATAGATTTCAGACCCAATGGATAAATAATATAGGATTTTCATAAAATGTTGTTATTAATTATCTCAATTACCAAAGAGTGGAAAATTGGTACCATTAATTAGATATAACATAAAAAAAATAGTAGAATAAAATTAAATTCTATTTTGGAGTTATGGATCATAATATTCTATTAATGGAATCGTGGTTGTTAAAAATCATGATAAATGATGATATTGTTTAACTAAAATATAACAAATTTGGAAACATTGAATAACGACCCACATTAGAGAATAAAATTATATGAATTTTATAAATAATGAAAAGAATAATATTCAAGATATAACATGTCAAAGTTTGTATATACACCTAATATAATAATATAGGTGCAGAACAAAACTTGCATTCTTAAAGAAGGAAAATTGAGTAAAAATTACCTTACAGATTTGGTACCTTTTGAACGACAAACCTGATGAAAGAATGATAATAAAATGGATACTTACATACCCATAAATTTAATTTTAAAAATAATATAATACATTAATAGGAAGTATATATATCAAAAAAAAATTAAATTCTTGTTAATTATGTAATGTATCTAAAAGATATAAAATGTGAGATTAGAAAACCCTTACCTTATGTCATGGATTTCAATGTATAGGTAAAACCTCATTTATAAAAAATATAAATTCTTATAAATATAACAAATAAACCCATTACATAATATAATTTCATATATGAATCACCTAATAATTTTCATTACCTGTTTAACAAAAATTCCTTTTTAAGGTAACATTTTGTGTAATAACCCCTTTTTATAGTACATGTTTTCACTTGTTAATGTAGATCATCTTACATAGATCATTATTTAATTATTTATATAATGAGAATCATTATTTATACATGATATATATTCATTATATAAGTATATATAATATTCTATAATATATATATATATATATATGAAATGGAATACACCGTTCATGGAAAGGGTAGGCCATACGTACACATTAACATTGTTTCAATTTTCTTATCATATTGAAAAGAAAGAATGATAGAAAATGTAATATGTGAATATATATGTATTAACATTAACATTTCATTAAAATTTCATATATATAATATAATTATACTAAACCCACCCTTAATATATTCTATGTAATGTGTGAGCGAATAACATCGTTTTGTTGAGGTGGTAGTCCACACGTCCACAAATGAAGTTGTCATATTTACACAAAATGTAAAGACCGAAGTAATTTATTATATAATAATAAAATAAAAACAAATAAATCATAAATATCATATAAATTATATAAAAATATTGTTTCCATTATAATTAAAATACATGATAGGTGGAAATGGAAAAGGAAATAATGTCATTTCATTAGATGGATGTTCTCCGTTCAAAATAACTATAAGTTCATTACCATTTAGATTGAAGTGTCTGTTTGTGTAAGCATAGCCCATAGAATTAAAAATATAAATAAATTTATGATTTTTTTGTTTTTATATAATCCTAGAATAATTATAGTTAATGGTGTGGATAATGAAATTAAAATAAAAGAGATTGGTGAAAGTTGTTACCTCCTCTTTGGGTAACTCTTTTTGGTTTTCACCAAAGGGACACATTGTATGGTTCTATTTCAAAAGAATTATTATAGGTTTAAGTTAGATAATTTTGGAGGATATTTGTTCTGGGTTTGGATGAGACATAGGGATTTATGTATTTGAATACTTTGGATGATTCAATTCATTTTTATAGCATAGGAGTGGATTTATTTAATTTTTTTTAAATTGACTTCTACCCACCATTTTTACATATCATATGGATCCAATAATGTACTAAATCCAAATAAATGGAATATAAATTCTAAATATAAATATAAAATCGATTTTTAAAAATTCTATATTCAATTTTTCCCTTATGTTTATGTTTATGCGTTTGTTTAGCTAATTTTTTCTCTTATTCACTATAATTAATTTCAAACACAATCCCTAATATTTTTTTATTAAAAAGTAATTTTAAATTATTAGAAATTATAAATAATCATGGTTAAAAATATGGAATAAATTTTATGAATTAAAATTATATTAGTGGAGGAAATTAATTTAAACATAATCTCATGGATGGGATGAAAAAGTGGGATTCTAAAGTTAAAATGATTAAAGGTTTGAAATGTTTTTATATGCAATTGTAATGTAAAATTGATTACAATGACAAAAATTTGTTTATTATCTATAGAGATATTTTGGATATAAATTTGATAAAAATTAATATATAATATAACTATATACATTTAAATAATATTAAAAATTAGTTTAGAATTTAATGTCTGAGTTTTCCATTATTCATAAAAAAATGAAACTTCTCATAAAAATAAAAACATTTTTTCGAAAGCAAATATTTATATTATGGGTCCAAAAATCAAATTTATTTAATATAAATAAAATTGTTTGAAAATTATTATTTTAAATGGTTTCTATGTTAAAAATTAGTATAATTTCCTTTTAGAAAAATATATTTTTTTTCATAAAATTGGTTAAATTCTAATCTTATACATATAAAATCTATTGGATGTGTTATAAAATATTGAATAAAAATAATATATATTTATATATATTATTTGAAAAATTAATCAAAATTGGTATGATTACTATATTGAGATATATTTTCGTTTGTAATTGGAAGAAGTTCTTATCAAGAAGAAAAGTAATATCATTATTTTCTAATAGTTATTTCATTCACGTCTACTAATGGATAAATAAGGATTATTTTTTTTATACATGTGTATATCATATATTCAAAATTTATTTAATATCATTTTTAAATTCCATTCCAATGGCTAGGTGGAAGGTAAAATAATCTATTATTAATATTATTAATAGTAAATTGTAGTTCAGTAAAACCCGATATTGCATGTTTCTCTAAATATCAAAGAGACATAGAATTTTTTGAACACATTAAAAATATAGTGTTTCATGTACCAAAATATAATATAATTATTTCATAGAGTGCAATATTATCTTTTATTCTATATAATGAAATGAAAAAAATAGAAATTTCATTTAAAAAAATATATATTCAGTGTTGTGTGGAATGAAAAATATCAAAAAGGATTAATAATTTTGAAATAAATAAATCACCAAATATTGGGATCGTACAAGAAGATTGATGGATGTTCATTGATTTGATGGAAAGATATATGGTGGGAATTGTAGAGGATTGATGGCTTGTAGTTAGAGCACCTATAGTTATCGTGTTATGATTGGTAAAATATTTTAGTGATAACAAATATATTTAACTAGAACATAGGGAATTGTGGATGATGATGGAAATTAGTTGTTATATGTGAGATTTAATTTTAATATAATGGGAGTTATTTTTTTCATGATGGTAAAAGATTGATCATTTTTTATTGTGATTTAATATTTTATTTCCTATTGTTCTCCATGAATAGATATATCACATGGCTTGTATCCCACTAGTTGATTTGCCATAAATTCATGGTAGCCCCTTATAGACCTAGTGGGTTACATAATACAAATAAACTGCATATATATAAATGGAATTTGGTGAAAAGAGACATTATTATAGTGTTACCCAATACCCCAAATGATTGAGACACTTTTTTGAGGTAGTGGATTTTTTGTCCAAGGATATCACTTTATACATATCAATTAGAAAAAAAATTGGTGATGATCATGTAAAACACTATCTTTGATATATTTTTTAGCTTAATGAATAAATTTCATGATTGGTATCTAATAGAGATTCTAAATTTTCCATGTGGGTTTCTCATGTTTTATATAAGTTTAGGGCTTCTTAGTTAATTCTATGTATGTACTTTCATCTTAATACAAAAAAAGTGTCAAAGAGAATGATCTTGACCATATAAGATATTGTTTGATTTTTTTTGGATTTTAAAAGATAAATTGATGATTACATTGTTGGTGATGAGTTGAAGTATAATAAAAACTGCATTTCTTCAATAAAGGTGAATCTTTTTTATTCACTATATAGGTGTCTATTTCATTCCTCACAACGATTGCATGAGATGTGTGAGTCTTTAGCTATTGGGAGGAGAATTATACTAGTGTCTTTATCTTGGGTTAAGTTTATTTATATGTGGCTAGTGATGGATTTAAATAGTTTTATTGATTAATCTTATAGAAGGATATAACCCATGAAGTTCAATATAAGAAATATATTCTCACATAGGTGTACCATAGATTTGGGAATTGGTGTAAGAGAATGAATTGAAAATAGGTATTGTGTTATATTAGAGAACATGAGATTGTTGAACACATTTTTATGGTCAATTATCGATTGGTCTATCCTTCATTGTTCCATGGTATGCATAATACCATGTGTCTCATCATCAAAAGTACTATCCTAAAACCGTATGTGTTTCCAGGTATAAGTACGTTTAGGTGGAGGAGGATATATCCTTTATGGAATATATTATGTGGTTAGTGTCAAAAATAGTGAATGTACATCAGGGTAAAATCATTCTTCTTGTTTTATTTCTATGGTAGGATAATAATTTAATGGAAAAAACATCGGTTCGAGAAGCTATCATTTAGGCATAGTGATACTTATTATTTGAGTAGACCTATTGGGATACTTATAGAGGATGAAAGGCTAAATAAGGGAGAGAGTTTTAGTACCATTATTTTTTAGGTATTCCTCATTATCATACATTTCATAGCTTTGGAGAATAGTTTTAGGCGATTTTAGGCAAATAAGAGGTGTTTGGGATGTCATATATTGAATTTAATTGATCTAGTGGGTGTCTTTTCTCTCAAATAAGATATAATTGCTCAAAATATTATAGTGGGATACACTAGATAGTACAAGCTGTTTTAAATCAAAATCATATCCATAGATCCCATCGAATTACCTACATGGTTCCACGAATTTGATGATGTGTTTCCTGAAAAACCAAATAAGATATGCATGGTAGGAACAACACACATGTAACACTACATGGTTCTAATTGAGGAAATAAATTTTAAAAATTGTTTAAAAATGTGACACCTGATCACATTAATTTATTGTCTCAGGACACCATTCGACTCCAAGACCGCTAGGGATCCCGATATGGAATTAATTGTTTTTTCATTTTTCAACATTTTATAATGTAATAATATGTGTTTCTTATTTTTATAATTATATTTTTTTATTAAATTTTATTTTATATTTTTTTTATTTATAAATAATTTATTGTTTTTTCAATATATTACATTATTACTCAATTATAGAAATTTCATTAATTTTTAATTTTATGTTAAATAAAAAAATTATTTTAATCACAATTTTTTTCATGTCTAATAGTTTCAATTATTATTTAGGAATTAATTATTAATTTTAATTAATTTATTTAATTATCATTAATGTTTTTGAAAATTATAATAATTAATTTTATAGTGTCATACATTAATTTGTATAATAATTTATCCAAATGAATTTCAAATATTTAAATTTGGACTCCTAATTTACTATTATTTAGAAAATATTTATTCTCAATGTAAATTAATTGTTTTCATAATGAATAAAATATTATTGTATTTTATTTTATTTTTTTAATTATTAAATTAACAATTTCATTTTTTTATAAAATTAAATTAATATTATTTGTTTATTAATTATCGTTACCCTTAGTTTTTATTCATATAAACTTATGATATAATTTGATTATTTTTTCCATGTGGTAATGTTTTTACCCATGCCAACTGACTAGATGAAGAGCATAACTAGTAGACTAATAGTGATTTCACATGAAGATGATCGTATTGTGCCTCACATTACTCAATTGATGACCTGGAAACACACCTCTAGTCTCTGGATATCACCACATATCATGATAGTAATGACTACCATGAGATTATCATAGTAACCTCTGACCCATCAATCCACCTAACCAACACCTTATTGAATCAAATGTCCTCTATTGAAGGTAGTCATTAAAATCTTCATCTTGTCACCCACATGTCGATCTTAAGGCAATATCCATAACATAAGCATCCTATTTGAACCACGTACAACCTCTATTGAAGCTCAATAACACATGTGGAATGGCATATCTAGAGCCACGTTGTAGATAAATCCATGACATACTGCAAATTTGAGGATCACGATGTCAATGAACATAGGCAACAGGAACCTAGACCATGATGTGGAAGAAGGGTGAAGTGAAACCATTTAACACTCGAAAAGAATCCCCTAAACCAGACCACTACATTATGTAATAGCTTTTGATCTTGGGGATGATATCACTACTATTATTGATAAGTGTGATGACTTGGCCATCTATAAATATTCTCATGCTGCAAGCCATTAAAGTTTGACCACGTCCCATGAAATTTATGTCAAAGTTGAGTAATGATGTGGAGCCAAGCATAGCTATATTGAGATTGAATATGAACCCACAATTACTTTTTTATTGAGAAAAGAGATGATATAAATATTATTAATCAATCAAACCAGACCTACAAGTCCACTCTGAAAAAAAAGTGTCCAAAAAAATGATCACCCCATGATTTCCCATAACAAGCAAAATAGTGAGCATCCGGATTAATCCTCAAATGATGAAATAAAAGCTGCATTCTATTAAACATTCTGACAAAGACTAGATCTTTCTAAAAATATGGACAAACTTCTTGGATTCATTCTTCTTCTTTGATAAACAATTAATCACTTCCATGATATGATATTACACTAAAACATTAATCGAACCTTTTGACCGAGTGACAAGAAGGTTATAGAGAATGGTTGATTCCTCTACCAATATCGGGATCCAGGAGGTTTGAACAATCCTACATTAAGCTTCCATGACATATCCATCACTATAAATGGAAATAAATCCAAAACCAACCCAGGAGTAGTCAGAGACTTCTACATCCATAATAATATTTATAAAACCCTTTGGGGGTCACAATTTGATGGTTCCTACCTATTCATATGCACACAGGTCTCTATATCATATGAATTCCAACAGTTCATCCATGCTAAAGCCCTCTCGAGGAAAATATGCTATTTTTTACCTTATTTTAGAAAATTCATTCATTTATTCGTGTTCACACCAGCCATGGAATTGTGCATATCACCCAAACCACTCTTAATTCCCAGAAAGAAAACCATTTAATGAATTTTGGGATCATTCCAACAGATGTATCAATGAACATTTGGGATTTTGGATCCCATTCCATCCACACCCCTTCAACCCGATGAAAAAAATGATTTTCATGAAAATGAGATTTCACCTCTTTGAGAAATAGAGTAAAAATTTCTTCATCTATAGGATAACATCTCACCAAAATTTCATGGTTGGAATACAATGATAGAAAACCATACAACAACAAAAATTATCCTTGGGAGGGGAGGCGATTTCCCAGAGACTCTTCCAACTGTTATCAGAAAAAACCTAGGATAATTCAAGAAACCACATTTTGTAGCCTGATCGAATAGAATTCATCCTAGAATATTTCCCAAACCAACAAATAGGGACTTTCCCCAAACCTATTGTTAGTGGAATCTAAATATTATAGTAATATCGACATCATTTAACCAGTTGAAAATAATTCCTTGATCACAACGTTCAAGTGATTCATTGATCAGATCTCACACTCATTCATTTTTAAACCATTGGAGTGTTGTAGAGGAAACCTTAAGATTGAAACCATGTTCTATTAATGGATCATTCCAAACACTCACATCATTTATATCATAAATTCTCCAATAGCCTCCTATGCCAAGATGAGGATTTTTACCCCAAATCCTTCTCTAAATAAAACTCATCCTTGGTCATAACTGGGCGTGAAAAAAATATGAATGAGTGAATTATTTTTCCTGTAACACCTATGATAATAGGTATATATAAAAAAAATTATATATTTATATATATAAATACTAATTAAATAAAATAATATAGTTAATAATTATAATAATATATATAGTTTCATATATGAAGATATATTTTTTTCTTTGATAATAAAAATAATGTAAAACTTTTAAATAATAATAAAATTTACTTAGGTTATAATGACCTTAGAGCCCAATAAAATGATTTTGAGGCTGGGTGCATGGTCCAATAATGTATTAGTGCAAGGCCTAAAAAAGTAACTTGAAATCATAAATAAGATTTTAATATTATTAAATTAAAATTTTTTTTTATATTCATTGATTATGTTTTGTTAGAATTTTGTTGTCCTCATGGTCAAGGATCATGGGATATACAAAATTGAATCATGTGGAAACACATTATCATTGAATGACACTGAGTTATCTTATATGAATTTCACTAATACCTAATTTTGAATATATGAACTCATTCCACGTTAAATGTCCTACATTTTCATATTCATATTCCAAGGATTTTATAATTTTTTTATTGAATAAGAGGGGGGATCCTCTTCTATTTTATTTATTACTGATTCTCAGAACATAGTTATAATTTTTTCTTTTCTCCTATTCCATTTTTCTCAAATTTTGTTATTCTATCTTTGTATTGTATGTAAAATTGGGAAGATATTTTTACTCTCAACAGTTGTGATATGATTTCAAATATTCTATGATTAAGGACTAAATTTTAGACTAGTTTAAAGATGTGATGCTTTGATACTACATGGGGAAAATGTTTTTATTTCAATTATTGAAATCAAATGAAATATTGAAAATTCTAAATGTGAATTGATTAGATGTCACCAGAAACTCATTCATGAGAATAGTTCACTGTTTTATTCTCTTTCATTATTCACCCCCTTCCCAACTCTTTTATCTTTGTCAATTATTATGAGTTTGGTTTTGTGAGCAGATGATCTTAGAGGGATTTTTTTGAGACTTCTTACCCATGATGAGTTTTTTGTGAGATTCATTTTAAAACATGAGGAATATTCATGTACTAAAGAACTGATATTATTGACGGTTTACTATTTTGTTTAGTTAGGTATGTGATACGCGTTATCAATAATTCATTAAGTGAATTTGAGACTTAATGGTTATATTAATCAGATGATATATAATGGGTAAATGAGAGAGGACCATTATAGATTCAACCGTCGTTTTTTTGGCTTACATATCTTCATTAATATCTTCATTCAATGTTATATTTCATTCATATTTTTTTACTTCCTATATATCATATTAATTCTATGTTGTTTCACTCCCACTATGTTTTCAAAAAAAATTCAACATTTTTTTATTTGACGCTGTCAAATTTCCAAAAACAGAAAATCAATTTTTTGATATTCACTATGAATATATAAATTTTACCCTTGAGGGAAACCCTATGATCATCTACTGTTTTATTTTCAGGTTTATTAATTTATCACCTATCATTCCCATGACAATGAAACCAAAATATTGTTGTGTCGTTTCATATGAAGAAATGTTTTTCTTATTGTTTTTTACAAATTTTCCAAAATTTTACAAAACAATAGTGATAAAATAAAAAGATTATTTTTAGTTTTCATTATCAAATCTGATTCAACAACTTGGAAATATTGTCGCTGCATTTCAATTTTGGTTGTGTGAACAACACAATCAACAGATCACAAATGATTAAATATATTATTACAATGAAATCATGAAAAGGAATAAAAACATATATGGATAGAATAATTGAGAATCAATAGAGTATGTTTATTCACAACAAACCTGTTGAAAAACATATTGGGAAGAAACTTTTTTGAAAGTAGAATATATGAAGAAAAAGACAAAATTAATTATAGCTACCTATTTTTTAATTTTATCTTCCCCTGGAATCAAGACTAGAGATACAGGATCAAAAAACCTAGGATCATTTCAAGAGATGAAAGGATATTGTATTGTAACTCAGTTATCCAGAAGGCCTATAATTCTTCTCATAGTAAAAATCAACATATAATAGCTTAATATGATGTTGGATACCAATAATATTAGAATTTCGTATTAAAATACACAAATATTATCCAATAATGGGTTTGGAATTGTTCTCATATATCTTCACTAAAACATAAATGAGTGTGATAGATATACATTGGAACCCTTTCTCGTTAATGATATCAAATATAAAATGGATACATGACTACATTAAATACACAATCCACATGAACCAAAACCATTCGTTGAATGACTATAATAATTGTTTTAACACATCCACCATATTAAAAAATATATTAGTTTTGGATTTCAACATTCTATAAATATTTTCAAATTTTAATGAAATATAATCCACCCTCAATTGAAACACCTAAAACAAAAATCTTTATTTGACAATACATTCTCAACCAACCTGATCACAATGTGTTGATGAACACTGGAATCCTATGACCACCCAAATGAGCTTTATGGGGCCCACACCTAACAAATGGTGTTATTACAATATTATATACTGATATACCTTATAATTGTTCTTTTCCTTCCTCAAACTCACATAATTACTATTCAACCACCATCATATCATATTGACACATCCTCGAGATTTGTGCGGAAACTACATCCTGACTCACCATCAAAACATAATTAATATTCATAATTAATTGAAAATAAAAATAAAAATATTTATTTCTATAAACTACCATCCATATTACCTAAATATTACACTACTTTCAATTGAACACACCAATTAACATTTGAATCGATTGTCATAACACCACCACCTGATATATCACTCCTCACCACAAATAGGTCACTCCTCACCACTCAGTTCAATATATATCACTCCATGAGTGTAACAACCATGTTTACCACATAAAAATAACATGGTCTCCTCTTATGATCTATGCCCTATATATTCTTGACATCTTATGTCTCTTTCTATATTAAAACAAAACATTTATTCAACTTTGCTCTAATCTCTAGAAAATATTACTTCTCACTATATACACATATTGAATCCAACTAAAATGACTCAAAATACACTACTTTCAAGAATCTAAACAACTTCTAAACACCATACCGGACGAGGGTCTAGTAATCAACCATTCGGGTATTTTCATAGATTTTTTAGGCTATTATATTGAAGAAACTACCACTACTAACCCACTTGATCTTCTAAAAGAAGAAGAAATTATTTTAAATAAAACACATATGGTCAGTTTTACTATTCAAAATCCTAAAATAACTATGTGTAGAACATGCGTTATACCTTGATCTCAAGAAAATAAAATATGAAGTTACTCTTTTTCAACTAGGTTATAATGAAAAAATGACCTCACACATATCCATCACCTTCTGATGAATGTGACCACAACAATCCGTGGGATATCACATATCATTTTCAATCATTTCTTTCCCAAAAACACACTTATAGACTAATGAATCATAGAAAAGATGATCAAAACACACTCAAGAATCTATCTCATCCCACTATCCCATTACCCTCATCGGGTATTATGCATTCTTGAATGTTACTTGTAAATTGGATGAAATCTTTTAGGAGGTAGGTCTACCCAAAAAAATACCTTAAGACTACTCATTACCTGGGTGTCATTCCTACCCAATGTTCCAAACCAAATATATAAAATAACCTTACGAAATGAGATCCAATTTTTTCATGAATCTTATATATTTTACCCTTGCACCATGCTCAGTCATTGGTTGTTATAGTACACATGTTTTCATAATTTAACACCTTGATATTTTTGGGAGATTATTTAAATTAATTTTATAGTTTTGATATTTATCATTTCCTGAAACAGTTCAAATATTATTTTTAAATAATAACTATTTCATACTTTCGATATAAGCTACACCATGGTAATATTTTACAACATTCTACACCGACTCGTCTTGTGTAACGTGAAACACTGAGTTTAAACGAAATAATAATTAATTATTATAATAATTTAAATATGGTAACCATAACCTAGTCATTAAATAGGGTAATATTGATAATATTAAATATATTTTAAATTTTACTTATAATGTTTTCATATAAATAAAACATATTTATAGTGTAATATATAATTCATTTTGTGTCTTTATATGTTTAAAAATTAGATTTTCTTTAATGGCCTTATTTTTCTGTCCTTCTATGAGAAATAAAAACATTATATTTTTAGTTGGTTTTATAAGTTTTAGGTGATAAAAATCAACTTTATTGAATTAAAAATGTTAAAATTATCATAATAATAATGTTTGGTATTTATTTGACAAAGATTATTTTTAGAAGAATAGTGAAAATTAATATATTTTAATTAAAAATATTTTTGATTAACGTATTTATATAGTTAAATTAAATTAAATTTTGCTTTTAATGTCAAAAGGTACAAATTATAAATGTATTAATACTATTCATTTCACTGGAATCATTTATATATTTAATTTACTTATAAAATCATAATGAACATTTGAACATTTTCAAATTAAAAACATGCTTCCTCACTATATCTCTGAGATTAGTATTAAACATAAATTTTCCTCTTATATGAATTAAATTAAAAAATTTAATCATTTAGATATTTATATTCAAATAATATCTACTTAATGTTTTCCGAAAATATTTAATAAAAGAGAATAAAATTTATTTCAGTGATTGAGGTTAATTAAGCATAACAAGGGACTAAACATTAATATTATTGGGATGAATTACCTATAAACAAGTAATAACCTTGTTATATGGACATATTTAGTCCAATATACATCTATGGATCAATAATGGACCATTTGGACACTTTGGGAACATGTAATAATAGGGTAACACATAATTCTTTTAAAAAAATAGCAATTCTATCCTTTCCATCCACTATTACAGGCCACCACCTCTACGCCATCATCTCACATATCATTACATATAAAATAAACCAATCTCGTACTAATTAAATTAACAACATCAATTAATTCTCAATTTATTCATCCCTTTGGGAATAAATCCTACCAAGGAAGCTCTGGGGTGAAGACCAAAATGTGTAACTCAATGAAGATGCAACATCGTTATTCAAGATCATTTACAATTTTTTCTTTCTCACCCACCTAAATTATTATTATTCAATGGTAATATAATAAAAAATTATCCTATATTTATTTATATGTTTTAATTATAAGTTATCTACATGAAATTACACACACATTTATCTAATGGGTAACGAACATGACGTTCCTGTGTACGGTGAACTACCCCCTCATGAAACGATTTTGTTCGTTTTACCATTACCACCTATCATAGTTTTTAATTATGATAGGCACACATTTTTATATGTTATATATTATATTAATGATTTATTTATAATTATATATTTATTATATAAATTCTACCTTCATTATTTCCATTTTATCTAGTTATGCTTATTTTTTTGGCGAAGTGTGGACTATCATCCCCTCAAAGTGATGTGATTCATTTACAGATTGAATATAATATATTACAGATGAATTTTTGGAAATTATGTTGAAAATTTGAAATATTAATTATACTGAAAATATATATATTCATTTACATTATTTCATTCTATATTATAAAGAAAAACTAAATCAGCGTTCATACGTACGTATGACATACCATATCCATGAATGATATATTCTATTTCATATTTATATATTATATGGATTGTTATAATAACATATATATATATATATATATATTAAAATTATATATAAATATATATCATGTTTTAAATTATGGAAATAATGATACATGTTTGATCACAAAATATATAACAAATTAAAACATATGTGAAAAAGAAAAAAGTTATTACCTAAAGAAAAACCTTAAATGGGAATTGTAAATAAGTGGGTAACATAATGTTACAATATAAAAATATGTGGTATTAGATATAATAATATAGTATTTTAAATGATATATATATAATTATATTTATTATACATTATTTTTTAATAGTGAAAATAGAGTCAATACATAAGGTCATGAAATTTCATCTCACTTGTTATTTTCATGAGATTCATGCCCTATTAAACACTAATTTATTTTTTATGCGGTCTAAAATTACCATCTAATAATTTTGTATTTATTATTCTTAAATTTATTGATATTTAAATATCAATTATATGATATTTCATTCATGGGTATTATGATTCAAAATTTACCAAATCGGTAATGTAATTTTGTATAAATTTTCATTATTTTAGACAAATGCCATGTTATGAACCTATATTTTTATATGAGGTGTTTATACTATCATTTAAATGTTATATATTGAATATAATTTGTTTAACCATATTTTAATATTTATTTAATTTTATTTATTGCTTTCCGTTATGATTGAATTTTACCAATTTAGTAACAGTTCATAGCTCCAATCTCACCATTTATCGAGATTTCTCCTAATTATACTCCCATTAATGAAATATTCTTATAAATAAATCATTATATATAAATTATTTCATTAACCTATAGTTATTCATGTTATATTGTTGTAATGGTACCAAATTTTGACATTTTGGTACATAATATGATCAAGAACATTTTTATGAAAGTGAGACTTTACCTCTCTCTTCTGTCAGAAATATGTGTTCATACACAACAATTTCTTCTAAAAGATAATAAAAATACTTTAATAATCTCATATTAAATTGAAAATTAATTTTTACACATGTTTTACCCTTTTTAAAAAATATTTTTCGAAATGAATATTCTTTTCCTTTTCCCGTTATTGTGTTTTTCTATACATTTTATGGAGAAAATCAGATTGTTCAAAATGAATAGATTTACTTATTTTCAGGAAAATCATTCCATTAAGGCTTATTTTAAAATATTTCAATGTTATTTTTAAAAAATAAAATGTTTACCAAATATTCTATAAAATCATTAGTTGGAATGAGTGATTCAATGAAAAATTCATTCATAAATGTTTTATGATTAAAAAGTGTTTTAAATGAACTTAAAAACATTATTTATATGTTTTTATAAGTTTTTAATCAAATAAAAGGGTTTCATTGTCCTGGAGGTTACTTTTATGTTTTTTTAATGTATTTTAAAATAATGTTTTTTAAAATGTGTTCAATCGCCTTTTATAATTATTCAAGGAAAAATGTATTCAAAACTATTTTAATGTTTGTTGATAATTTTTAAAAATATTTTCTATTAAAATAGTTCTCAAAAGGTTTTTTGTTTTAAAGCCAATTTTAAAATAAGAAATGATATTTTCCCTAAGAAAAATTTTTAAATTTAATTTAAAATTTATTTGAAATCTATGATTATATCCATTTATATTACTCATTCTATTCTTTCAAATGGTTTAATGGTTCCATTCATATTAATTATTGAATGGTTTATGTTTTTATGGAATGATTCTTTTGAAAATAATTCATCTTCCATGGGTTATATGATTTTTTAAACCCACTTATTTTCGAGGTTCATGCGTTAAATGAAGTGATTATGAAACCAATCTAATTTTATTAGGTTATGATGTGATGTTATTTTAATGATACACATTTTAATTCATGGGATTTGATTTGATGTTAAAGAATCCATTTTTTTATGGGTCACAATATAATGACTGTTGTGTTATCTAGTATAACAAGTTTGGGTTATTTTATAGTGTGATGTGTGGGACCTATATCTCCCACAAATTCAGTGTGTAACGTTAATATTTTTCGGAGCTCAATTGAGAACATGACAGAGAATCTGATGCCCGAGATATGAAGTCATCATTAGACCAAAACAAGATGGTACACATGAGTGAATCCCAAGAATTAAATAAAAGGGAATCTTAGTCCTGAAACTGTCGGGTACACATGAGGCAATCCCAAGACTAAAAGAAGAGGGTAAATTTGACTTCATCTCATTCCCAAAATAAGATAGTACATGGGAGCACATCCCAATCTCGAAACAAGAGGGCGTATGCAAGGGAATCTCAATATAAAATAAGTAAAAAGTTTATTATCCCAAGTGTAACATGTTATGAAGTTCTTGGTAGGCTGCCTTGAAATTTTATTTTCTATATTTATGTGTATTCCATGAGTTCATTTCATATTCCTTCATGGATCATTCTCTTGTCTCCATTAGGACTCATGCGTATGAACTACAAATCATTACGCCATGATTCATGCTTATGGTCTATGATATGTAGGATATGATTATCTAATGTTATGACCACATTATTTTACCCTTAGGGTCATGTTTATACTTATATATCTCCATTAGTTACCCTTACTGAGCATCTGAGCTCCCCCTTTTTTATGTTCCCTTCCTAGGTTATGAAAATATATTTTATGCATGATATTTTGAAGAAGCATGATATTATTATCAATCCTGGTGTGGGATAATGTATCTTAATCTAATACCAGTGTTTATGATTCCATGTTTCCAAAGGAACTAAACTATAACGACCATTGGTTGTATCTTTGTATAATGCTTTATGTATTCCCAAAAAGTTATGTAATTTCCATATACATTAATTCTATGTCGTTATATAAGGTATCATATATAAGTTTTAGTAAACATTTTCAAACTTTGATGTGAAAACATTATTGAGATCCCAAGGAATATTTATAAAGATATGTTTAGGGATGTATTTAAGGCTAATATTTAGGATGAATACAATAATAGGAATATGTTTGGGGATCTTCATAAATGATAGACCGAGTGTATTCCATGAAATACATCCATGTCTGGATAATACATGTGGATGTGGATATGTAACAGATTTACATATGAGTAATAACATTAACACGGTCTATTAGGCCTGACTCGACATGACCTGGTACACAAGAATAGGTCCTCTTTAACACTGGTAGTGACACTCCCTGGGGAAATGGTTTTGGAATTCATTGAATATGCATGAACCATCATGAAGGAATTAAAAATATGTTCTCCATGAATATCCTAGGAAATCCAAAAGGTGTAATAAATTATGAAATCTTCTATAATTGAGAAATCTTATATGTAGTTTTCAATATTATGGGGTTCCCTAATAAGATGATTGTTTCTTACTCTATGTTTTGGTTTTATTCAATGGATGGAACATAAATGAACTGGGTTAATGGAAGATGAAATTGAAAAATGTAATTCATTTTCTCCCAAGTAACTGAATTTTGTGGGATATGAAATATAAAACCTCATTTCTATATTAACACATATTTCACAATATAGAAATTATGGTTATCACTAAAATGGGGAAAGGATGTAACAATTATTGATGGAGTACATTATGAGGAAACACGAAAATCATTTCATTGGTTCCACAAACCCATTAGTTTCTGAGTAGTGGATCAATACAACTGAAATAATATTTTCCATTCTATAGTGATTTGATCATGAAAAAGTCACCTAGGCTGTCTAACATTTGGATGGTGTTATAGATCAATGGAGGAATCATATTAAGAATACGATGCAACAAGATGATGTTAAGTTCATTGAATGAGATGAGATCAAGAACATATTTTTCCACAAATATTTACCTCATATTATTTTTATATATATGAAAAAATAATTAATAGAGATTAATATAAATGAAAATGGATCGGTTGGTTCTAATGATGCAATTTTTACAAGGATAGTAAGGCACACTTTGGTTATTATCATTCAACCTAAAGAATAATTGACAGAATATTTAGTGGCTAGATTCATAGTCTCCAAAATCCATTGGCTATAAGATACATTGGCATATTTAATGATGTTGTTCTATGTGATAGAAAGGTGAAAATGGAAGTCAGAATTGCATAGCAATATCATGGTTTTTCAAAGAATGTGAATATAGAGTTCAATAAAAAATCAACCATAGAGTATAGAAAATTATCCTTCCATTATGATAAAAGTGTGAGAAGAAATATGAAGAGAATCTTAATTAGGGTAATTCTAAATGTTTTATGTGTGGAAGGGAAGGTAATCAATTGACTGAATGACCATGTAATGGGAATAAGTTAGCTAATGATGTGAATACTGAAAATGCCCCATAGAATTCACCTCACACCCTTGAGTGTTAAATTTACTAGGATTTTATTGATTATGCTAAACAATTTCCATATATAAGGGCTAAAATGTATGATAATCCGAAACAACCTCTGACGAAAGAGGAAAAAGGTAAATTTTATGCAATCACAATAGATGAAGTTAATCATAATAATTTTGGTGCACTTATTAATAGATAATGTCATATTTTATTTTTTATGATTAAGCCTTATGAAAATCCAATTGTTCATACATTAGAGTAATTTCATGTGTCTATATTTATATACATTGATTATATATTAATAAATTAATATTTTATATTATATCATTATAATTATAGATGGGTGTTTCCAATTAATATGTATTGGAATAAGAGAAGTGCCTAATTAATGAATTAAGGGTGAATTATATTTCATTAGGGTAATAAGTTTAACAATTTATTTAATGTTTATGTAAAACAGTAGATAAATTTTTTGAGATTAAATTATTATCTGACCAAATTATTATTTAGGCATATTTTATAACCTGTTTTAAAAACATTATAATGATGATAAAAAATTACAGAGGTGATAGAATATCATGTATCTCTTTATCAATTGTATCTTTAGGAAATTAAAATTCACCATCATTTTTGGAGAAAGACCTGACGTGAATAATGGAACAATATAGGGAGAGGTTTTCCTGAAATCATGAAAGTATATATTTTAATGAAAATTATTCAACTTTAGCAAAACAATCTAGAAATAAAATATTGTTCAAATATAATATATATTTTTTAAAAAAAATACCCTTTTAAAACATCGCATATTTATGACATTTAAGGATTAAAAAATCAATTATTCAATCAATTTTTGATATATATTACATAAATCACTCCAAATAAATATTTACACATTTCCACTTTGTCCAATCCTCACTCCCAACCTTTGTTCTCCTATGTGGAAACCTAGTTGTGAGTTACTTTGTGTAAGAATTAGCTTTCCTAATTTTAATATTTTAAGGATATTTTAATATTAATTTTTATGAATTGGTTTTTTATGAAGGGAATTTCAATTAATAAACCATTGATAATGAGACAAATTTTGAGGGAAAAGTCAATTTAAGGGGGGTAAATGAAACACACTGAGATTTTTATGAATTTGTTTTAATAAATTTAAATTATTATATTTGATATTTAGTGATTCATTAATCACAAATTATAGATTGTTTTATAAATAACTATGTCATATTTTTATTATAAACTACACCATGGTAAGATTTTACTACCCATAACACCGAATTCTCTTGTGTTACACACGACAACGTGTTTCTGCAAAACAAAACTTTATAATTTTTTTATTTAAATGTATTAATTATAAAATAGAAATTATAAATAGTAATATGAATAATAATAACTTATTTTTAAATTTTAAACATAATTTATCATTAAAATAAAACATATTAATAATGAATTGTGTATTTTATGGTAAAGGATTTTTATGTTTAAAAATAATATTTTCATAATTAAAATACTGGTTTTTTCCTTATGTGAAAAAAAATAAAATTGATTTTAGATACCATTACAAATTGTATTTGAAAAAATTAACTTCACTTTTTAATTTGGATTATATTAGTCTTGTTTTTTGGTATTTTTATGAGAAATTTTTTTTGGATGTACAGTGAAAATAATGATTTTTAATTGAAAGCTCCTTTTTCATCAAATTTATTTATATAGTTAAATTATATTTCAATTTTGTTTTAAATTAAAAATAGATCTATTAAAAATATATTAGTACAATTAATGTAATAATAATCCTTTTTATTTTTAATTTAGATATAATATCTAAATAAACAGATGATCATTCTAACACAAAAAACTCACTTTTTATCCACGTCTATGATATTAACATTAAATATAATTTTGACACTAATAGTATTTTAATTTCATAAAATAGACACGAAATGTTTTAATATGTTTGATATTTTATGTCTAATAAGATCAAATTATTATTTTTTCATAGATACTAGTGAAAAGATTAATATAAATTACATTTGATATGGTATAATTAAGCTAAACAACTTTCTAAACCTAAATATTTAGAGAAAAATGACATATAAAATTGTAAAAACCTATTTTATGTCCATATTAATGAAAAAAAACCTCTTAATATCTATTATGGGCCATTTTGAAATTTTGGGTACAATTTAATCTTGGGGAACACACAATTCATTTCATACAATACCAAGTGTAAAATTTCCCTCCACTATAAAAGACCTCCTCATATCCCTCTTCTCTACACCTCCCACGACACTTATGTTAGGGAATAATCTACCCAAAACACTTACAAACCTACCTCCCTTCATATTTTAATAATACCTTTAGGTATAAATCCTACCAAGGAATCCCATTGGTTAAATCCAAAAACAGTTACTAAAAAAAAGAGGTAACATCCTTCTTTAATCTCCATTCCATTATATTCATTATCCACCACCTCAATTATAATTATTATATGATCATATAATAAAAAAAATATAATTGTATTTTTATTATTATTATTGTTTTATCCACACTTACAGACATTTCCATCTAATGGATAACAATCTTTCCATTCATGTATATAGTGAACTACCACATCAAAAAATATTGTTTTGTGTTTTAACTTTACCACCTCTCATGATTGGGAAATATGATGGAAAATATATATTTTATATGATATATATTATATATAGGATGTATTTATACCTTTTTATTATTTATATAAATCATATATTAATTATTTATATTTTTTGTAAATATGGAAATTTTATTCGGGGAAGAGTTGACTACCGCCTACTCAAAGCGATGTGATTTATTAACACACTAAATGGAATGTATGAAGGATAGGTTTATTGATATTACAAGACAATTGTGACATAATAATTATAATTTCATTATAATATATATATACCTATATTTAATTTACTTTATTTATTTCATTATTACAATGAAAAATGGAAACAACGTTCATGCGTACATAGGATCTACCATCTTCATAAATGGTTTATTCCATTTCATATTTATATATTATATAGTTTTTTATAAATAAATATATACCTATTATAAATGATATTTACATCATGTCTTAAATTATTTAAATCCATATATAAGAATGAGGAAAAATAATATAATAAATTAATAACCATGCGACAACATTGGAAATATTAACCGAAGTGAAACCTTAACAAGGAGTTGATAATCTGTGGGTAATAAATAGTCTTAATAAAACCATATATCGTATTAGATATAGAAATTTTGTTCTAAACATTATTTATCATAAACTCATATTTATTATAAAGATGTTTTTTATGAGTGTAAATAGATTCATGAAATAATGCAAGATAATTTTTCTCAATTTTTATTTTTGTGAAACTCATACCCTATTCACCACGAATTTATTGTGTGAGATATGTATTATAACCATGATAGTATATTATTGTTATAATAATTAAATTTATTGTTATATACATATTCATTTGATGATATTACTTTTAGGGGGTTTATATTTCAAATTTTATGAAATCTGTAAAGTAATTTTTTCTCTATTTTCATTAATTGAGATATATGCCATTTTAAAAAACATTATTGTTTTTTGAAGAATATATACTTATTTTCACATGTTATTTCATGAATATCATTATTTTCATGATATTTTTTTAATTAGTTAATGTTATTCTATCGATTTTGTTATTATTCAATGCTATAAAATAGGTAATGATTTATAGTTTCAATCTCATTATTTTTCGAGATAGTTTATGATCATGGTACTATTATTTAAATATATATATCCATATATAAATAACTATGATTAGTTTCTTTAACCTATAGTTATTCATGTAATATCAAATTAATGGTACAATGTTTACACAATTTGGTTCTAAATATGAACAAAAAATTTTCTTTAAGAAAGTGTGACGTTACCTCTCTCTTCGGTCAGAAATTGTTGTTCCTTTAAAACCATAGATTCTAAATGAGATTCGAAAAACATTATAATATTATCCGATGATATTTAAATTAAATTTATAATCATGTTTAGTTTTCTAATTTTATTTAAAATGTAACCTTTTTTTGATTTTATGGTGGAGTCACCTTTATAAACATTTTATGGTGAAACAGGAATGTTTGGTATGTACGGATTTACCTGTTGTCATAAATTACATTCCATTGAAGATACCACTAAATGATTTCAATTTTAATTTTTAAAAGAGAAAATTTTTTATATTTTTGGGATATTTAGTTGTTTTTATTATTTTTCAGTGAAAAATTATTTAAGAAATATTTTATATTAAAATTTATTTTAAATGATTTTCAAAACCTCTATTATATGTTTCCAAAATTTATTTTTTAATGAAACTGAATTATATAATTTCTAAGATTATGTTATAATTTTTTGGATTATTTTCAATGTGAATGTTTTTCAAAATCTGTTCAAGAATAATTTATAATTTTCAAGGAAATAATTTTTCAAAATGATTTCAAGAATTATTTCTAATTTTTCAATGAAATTTTCTATGAAAATCTATTTCAAAAATATTTATTTTTAAATGATATTTTTGAGGTAGAAAATGAAAGATCCGTAAATGAACTTTTTTGAATGTTATTTTAAAATTATTTTCCATATATGATGACATCAATTGATTTCATTCCTGACCTTATAGGAAATGATCCAAAGGATCAATTCATATTATTTCATGAATGGTTTTTGTTTAGATTAAATAATATGTATGAATATTATTTCTCTTCCATGGGTTATATGTTTTTTTAACCTGATTAGTTTTCAATAGATATGATTTAAATTAAATAATTTTGTAACCTCTCGATTTTCAATTGGTTATGATGTGATGAAATTTTAATGATAATGATTTCATTTCATATGTTATGATTTGATGTTTATAATACCCATGTTTTTACATGGTTCATGAAATTATGAATATTAGGTTTTATTATATCACATGTAAGTATGATTTTATAATGTCATGGGAGGGAACAATATATATTTATCTAATTAACTGGGTAATGAAAAAAAAAATTATCTCAAGAATGTACTAGAGATGGAATCCCATGCCTGGAATATGAGGGCATCTAAAGACCAGAATAAATGGATACATGAGTGGGTATCCTAAGCTTGAAAAAAGCGGGCATCTGAGGCCTGAATCACGATTGTACATAAGAGGGAAACCCAAGACCTAAGTAAGAGGTTAAATGGATGGGAATCATAAGCCCAAAATTAGAGGGTACACAAGATGACATCCCAAGTCAAAAACAAGAGGGTACATGTGAGGGAATCCATGTCCTAAAGTAGGTGCACATCTTATTATCCCAATAATAACATGTTATGAAGTTCATTGTAGGTATCCTTGACAAAGGATTTTATGTGTTTATGTGTATGACGTGAGTTCCATGTATTATTCCTTAATGAATCATTCTATTGTATTCCTTATGATTCATAAATTATGAAATTATGATATTTATGTGATGATTCACATTTATGATCATTCATATGTAGGTTATGATAATTTAATCTTATGATATGGTTATAATACCCTTTCTATAATATTTATGCTTATATATCTCCCTTTTTACCCTTACTGGTCATATGATGTCACCCCTTTTTTGATTCATTTTCCAGATTATGAGGATATATTTTCTGTATGATATTTCTAAGAAGGGTTCCAGTTTTAGAGAACCTACTAGGATTTAATATGGCTCACTCATGTACCCATTTTTATGTTCCCATGTTTACAAAGTCACTAAACTAATAATGTATTTGGGATTAATTTTGTGTAATTATTTAATTATTATGGAAAAATAATGTAATGTCAATGTACATTATGATTGGGCCGTTATAAATAATCTCTAAAAATATTAGTTAAAATAAAATACTTTTTCTACCACCTTATGGGCATCCTTACCTAAAAATAAATTCCGAACCAAAACAAAAAAAGTAATTAAAAATATCTCAATAAATTTGTGCATTCTCAATTCAACTAATTTCTTTAGCAGTATTCCTCCTAAGAACATCCGATGTCTAATATCCAACCCAGAGCATCTCCTAATCCCTCACTAATCCTTGGCTTTCACATAAGGATCACTGTCATCCATATCACCAAAAACATACTATAAAAGGACATGTATATGGATACTAATAACCCTTCACCCCTAAAAATGTGATCTTAAATCCTTGGGAAAACAAAATGAGTAGTTTAATTTGGAAACCATGTAATCTAACTTCTATATGAAATACCCATAATTGATCCACCTACATGCGGATCATTTTAATCCATGTAATATACCCGTTATAGTTGGATATAAAATAACTTATAGATGTGGTAAAAACCTTTGTTGACTATTTTAAAAAATAATAAATGATTCAACAATACACAATTATTATATGACAATAAAAACCCACATCTCCAAACCATGATTTATAAATACGAAAAAGGGGATCATAAAAACACCTTAGATCATGTCTTTAATTCACTTGTAAACTAGAATTTCATTAAAAACATCTCAACATAAGGACCAACATAATTCACAATAGCCATACATCCAACAAGGGGTTCCCATGAAATTACCATACCTTTACTAAAAACAATAGACAAAACCAAGGTCTCAAGAAAAAATCTCTCTCCATATCTTGAAATCCAATGCTTAGAAAAAAACATAACTCCGTACACTATCTTGACCACTCTCATTGGTTTGAAAACTCATAAAAGTTTTATGATCATAAAAAATCATAATATGTGTTCCCATTTAATCCTTGAACACTAATCAATGATTTAATGTTTTATAATTTAAATAAAAGTCCCAAAGCATACTAATGTTTTTTCTAATTTAATATCTATCTGGAAATGTTCTACATAAGATTCTAAATAAAACCTTATATAACTATGTTGATCATTTCATATATCGAAATATCATATATCAAAAACCTTTTATACCTATTTCACATCCATTTTAATCACCTATGTGTCCCTATATGAAGTGTAAAACATAATTTATAAAAAAAAATATGTTTTCCATGTAACCTTAATAAAATTAAACTAATAAAATATCCAAACCAAAAATCCACATAACATCCTTTACCAAGATCACGTTTTATGCCTTTTTAATAATGTTTACAACTCTAATATCTTACCACTCATTAATTAGATATATATCATAATACATAGTTTTTATTAATAGGATTCCATTCACATGTTTTAGAAAAACCTTTTTTATAGAATTCTTTCTATCATATTATTTTACAAAAATAATTTCATTAATTATCTAGTTATATTTCTATTATAATTTATATGAGGATAATAATGTATTTGGAAACAGAATGTGCCACCACACAAATATATGTATAAAATTCTTGAAGATATAAATGACCAACCCCTCTAAATAAATTTATATTATAGGTTGATATAAAGGAAAAAAAATATATGAAATAGTAGAATGTAAATCACTATACGATAATATAATAGAAATAAACTATAAATTAAAGGAAACGTATTGATGAAATATAAACCATATATTCTGATAATTATTCATGAAGTCATAAACCATTATAAAGTACATAGAATGAAGATAAAAATCCCATAAATCAAGAATATATGACACAGTTTCACTATTGTTTTGTAAACATATTAACCATAAAAGTGAAAAAATGAATCAAAAGTAAATAGACTGAAATCATGGATTTTACCATAATAATATTTCGGCAACATTCATAGAATATCTCATTTAAAATTATCAATAACAACATATTCTCATATATACAAAAACAATATATTTAAAAATATTAATATTCAAACATAATACAATTTTTTTTCACCACAAACTATTTTCATCTAAACTCGTTCCTTGAGATGGTGCTTCCATGGGCATTGGGGTATTCATTCTATTAAGATAGCCATTTTTAGTGATGTTACATTGGTTGTACAGTGGGGAGACTATACATTCTTATTAGATATTAACACAATTACAATAATTTATGTAACATAAATATATAATATATAATATAAAACACAAAAATAACAAATCACGTCCCATGTGATAACATTATGACATTGAAAAATAAATTTGTATGATAGAAAATTCAAATAAATAATCATATCCACATAATGAATAAATAATGTTAAAAAACCCAAATACAACATCACTATGAGCTATCCTAAGCTGAAGCATAGATCCCAGAATCAATGTCCCATCCAAGACAATAGCAATTAATAACTACCTATGGAAATTACATGAAATAGTAAACTAGGAATAAGGGTAAATTTTTAATAACTAGAGTGATATGGGGTCCTCAGAAATGTGTGAGAAAAAATTAGACTGACAGTGAGTGTTCCTAATAAAAAAAATTGTATGAATAATGTTTAATTTTGTGTGATATATTATTAAATTAGTCATCATACTATAAAATTATGAATGTAAAGGGAACCTTGTTTAACTATAGGTCTTAATAAAGAAAACCATTTCAACAGTACATGATATATAAATCAACAGTGAAAATGATCCTCAACAAAGATTCATGGACTGATCATTTAACTTTTTACAATAATGAGCCATTAAAAAAAAGTCCCAAGATAAATCCACAAGGAAAAAAGGGATTTCACTACTAGCCATTCCCAATAATAATCAGTTATATGATCAAAATTAAAGGAATAATTATTAACATTTAGAAGCACATATTTATTCATACCCCATCTCACAAAAAATTAATTACATTACAATACTAACTAATATAAATAATATGATATCATCCAACAAAATTCAATAATAATTTCCCTTTCCAATCCATTGCATTAATCCATTATATTCAATATTTGTATACACTACCTGAATCCATGGGGTTTCCGCCCTTGGGAAATTAGAGTAATTAATCTATAATATCCCAGTTGGATTTCTCAAGAAATAAAATAGATCATGACCCCATTTAATCCATATATATATTTACACTCCTTCATTCCCATTTTTCATTTAATGTAAATTTATTTCTATAAATATCATTCCACTCAAATATCATCATAAGGAATCCAAGAAGACCCTTCATGGAATTCAAATGTCATATCCATTGATAAATATATTAATCATGTTATTGTTTCAAATTTAATATAATATAAAATTATATAAAATGATATTTTTAAAAAATAACCAACTTTAATAAGTTAATAATTCCATTAAAATATTACTTGGCAAAAAGAATTAAGGGGTTTAGAGGTCATATTATGCTTCCTACCTTTTATATTAAAATATTATATCAATTGGGGATACCCCCATGGGTTCCCATAAAATAAATACATTACACACAATCAAATATTCAAATATTTATATAGGCTTATACACAAACCAACCCATGATCATATGTTCAATATGGGACTCTATGTTAGAACTACTTTTTGAATTCTCATAATGGGTTCCACAAAAAAACAATATATTATTTCTATTTAAAATTATTAATTCCATACTACCATGGTTATGGATTTTAAATGATCTAACCCTGAGCCAAAATGCTAAAAATAGTTTAATTTAGTCTATGAAATGGATATTGAATCAATAAAAATTATATTAAATTTATGTTAGTAAAATGAATATTAATAATCACTGCACAAACCATGATATAATACTATGAACAATTTTGAAGGGAAATTCATGAGACAACCTAATTTATCCAGGAATAGTCCCATTTTTCATGTGTTGGCCTTCTTTTTAATAAAAAAAGAAGAAAAATGATAGAAGGAGACAATTTATATGAAAAAGGTTAAAACCCAGATAATAAATGAGAGATCATTATATATAAAGAGAAAAAAATTAGTTTATAACTATTCTAGTGTTACTAAGGGAATTTTAATACAAATTATGGATGTAAAAATTCCCAATTAATGGTGGATACATTCCATGACCCGGGATAGTGGATGTGATCCCCCAATGCACCTATAGAATTCCCTCCTGAATAAGAATTTTTAGGATAAATAAAAATGTTGGTAAGGTTGATTAATGACAATTTTCCGGATAATAAAAATGGAAATTGGAACCCACTAGGAAGCTGATAGCCTTGAATAAAGGGATAGTGGACCACCGAAAAGTTGATGAAAACATTAATACTATATCCATACTATATGGTACATCATCTTGTATGTGGTAATATTTCCAATTTCCATAATCTGTTTAAACTTTTAATTCTTCTTGAAATCTACTGAGGAAAATAGAACCCCCCAGGAACCTTGTTAGATGTCCAAATTGAGTAATTTGAGGGTTTTCCTTCTTTTAGATTCCATTCCAATGCATAGTTAAAAATCGATCACATCCACTAATTTAAAATTTAAATATTATTCAAATTCTATGCACCTATACAGAACAAAGGAATTTCACTCATGAATAATTTACATATTATAAACACAATATCCTAGAAAATATTACAAAATTTATATTATATTTATATTATTATATTACAGTGCAATTTTAATTTATTAATAAATATACTTAAAAATATTTCTATATTTATCAAAATAATTTTGATAAAATGAAATACATTTTAAATTTTTGAAAATAAAAATTATTTTGAGGTGTAATTTAGATTTTTTTTAAATTATTTGATTTTTATTTATAATAATGTTTAGTTATATTATAAAATGTTTTTTAACCCTCATGGATGCTGGATCGTGCAAAATGAATTCCATATATATAATAGTGTTTATCATTAATAATTAAAATTTTCAACTTAATATTTTTATTTGTAAATATTTTTCACAGGTAAAAGCCTTTCACCATGATATTTGATAAAGGGGTTAGATTGGGGGTTGAACAAATAGATAAGGAAAAAATTATCATTAAAAAATTGAAAATTTAATAGGTCATGTTGATTTAAACTGTATCACAAATTATCATTAAATATTGTTTTTGTTAGATATTGTTTCATAAGTTCATTAATTATATATTAATGTTTTTATATTTACAATGGTTAAACTACTATCAATTATGAAATGAAACCACATCCATTACTTTTAAACACACAATGAGAATTATAGTTTAACGTCATGCCCCATATCATTTGCTTGAGAAGGTGGAGATATGATAATAGGCCTTAATGGACGTTCCCAAAGAGCCAAAGGCTAGTAATTAATTCATGAGTGTTTATAATAAAATTGGGGACCAATTTTCCATTCGGATAAACCAAACAACCAAAAAATGAATTACCAACCGAACTACATGATTCATGTTAACATTACAACCAAAATCATATATTACCAAAAGACATCCAAATTATTCCATGAAAAATCATAAATGCCAATACAACCAATAAATACCAAACCAAAATTACATTACCAAGTGGAAGACTATACAAGAGTCACATAATAAAACAAGTCACACTCCACTACTCCACACCAAGATCCATGCTCCAAGAACGATGACATCACAAAAGAATTAGAATGAACCACTAAAAAAGGAGATACTTTACCTTAACATGTGTCCTGGAATAAAACATATTCTAAAGAACCTTTGTTCTAAAACAGTGATGAGTAATGATACTTAGTAAGATTATCCCAAATTTCTACCCTATACACACCACTGGGAATTATCCATTAGAATATTTATATTAAACAAATTATATAAAAATAAAAAATAGCTAAAAAATTTCCAATAATCCAATCACACCATAACTAAGTGACCATTTCCCCAACCATGAAAACTAAGGGCAATCTGACCAAATATTCGATAACTCACATTTATATTAAACATTAGTGAAAAAATATATCTTTTATAGAAACACACAACAAGGTAATAATAATAGTAGATCTTCCTATCCAACCCCATTTAATAATTTTCCAATCAATTGGATCTTCTTCACACTTTCCCTTGATGTTAGCCCTTCAATACACTAACCATCCCCTTTTTATAGTGGTACTCAACACCTTCTTCAAAACCTTTCAATATAAGATAAATACTTTTCAAAAACCCAAGTATATCACATCAATGTTATAACATTATGCCACAACTATTTTCAACACAAAACCACATTATGCACCACAATAATTCTAACTAAAGCCATAACCACTTCAATTAATCACCTTTTTATTAAGAACACCCATAAACCCTTATTCCATTCCAAAAAATATTTCAACAAAAAAACTACATTATTAAAATTCATATTTAAAAAAATCATGTATTCCAACCATTATCAATTCTAATATCAATAATTTAAAATCACACAAAGTGTCCCATTTTTGGAACACTCCCATTTTACACAAAAATCCCAAATCAATACCAAATGGTTTTTTACCAAGATTCACACATCATATTTCCAATTAATTTATATAGAAACAAATTAATTTCAAACAACGAATCAATTTCAAGTGAGTTAGAGTTGACAGAGAGGCCACCTACCTTTAGGGTTTCTGCTAAATCAATATACAAGAAAAAACACCATAAATCCTGGAGAACACTCCAAAAAAACCACTCTAGATCCCCTTCCCTATCATATAAAATCCTTAGTATCATTACATAAGGAAACATCTACCCATGATATAAATGAAATAGAACTATATCTATGAAACCATGATAGAGAGAAGACTAAATCTAGAGAAAACCACAAAAAACCATGAGAGGATACTAACCTGAGTATAACCATCTTCAAACCATAAAATACCCATCATATTTTCTTCAAAATCTTGTGAGAGATGTACTCTAACCATTGTGAACAAGTAATACCATGTAGGGTTTGTAATGGAAAATAAATTAGTGAGTTAGGGTAATTCCTTACTAACCCCATTTTTAAAAAAACCATATTTAAGGGGTTGCATGGTTAACTTGAATGTTTTAAAAAACAGTATGCTAACTATGTCGATGCGACTTCTAGAATAGTGACAGATCACACAATTACTTGGGATTCTCTCATGGTATCTCTACGTAATACACAAACCGTGCATCCATAAAAAGGAAACCAAAATTTTCAAATATCATTAAAAACTTTCCCATGCATTTATAAAAAACATCAAACACAAAAAAGGCATAAAAATTATAACATATCTCAAATCAGGGGTACTAAATTCTCCACACCATTGGAATTTTCGTCATTATAATGTAGAGAAAAACATATTTGCAGAATGATCATGGGCCATTGCACATCCATATCATTCTCATACTCCCAAGCCTCCACCTGAATCTACCTATATTGCCACATAAACATAAATATACTGATGGTTTTACCATGCAAGACATTCTCTTTCTTATAAAAATATCCACATTGGCACGTGCACCAAAAAAGCATCTGGATGTATCTTAGCATGATCCCATCGAATTATATAATCATCAACTGGATGATAGTTTTTCAACTGTGACACATGAAACACATTGTGCATGACACTAAACCGAGGTGGAAAAACAAAGTGAAAGGCCACCTCACCATCCCACTCTAGTATTGTAGAGACCCGAAGCCTGACGTACATATACTTTACATTACTTTTTCGGAATACTTAGTACATAACAAAAATACACACACAAGGATCGTAATAGTTTAGTGTCTTTGGAAACTCGAAATAAAATCTTCTAATCGTGGTGAAAGATCTTTAACATCTCCCATAAAGATATTCCTTTATTTTTTTACCTAAAACCTTTCTTTATATCCTGGGGACAAGAAAACATAAAAGGGTGAGCTCAAATGCTCAGTAAGGGTAAACAAAAGAAATATCAATCACATCGTATTCATAAGAACATAACATTTTGGAAATCATAACATGCAAAAGAGAGCATAATTTCATAACATGGGATAAATCATGGTAGTGAAATGTAATCACAATAATCATAACTTAAAACATGAAACTTTGTGGAATTTATAGATAATCATAGAGAGTCATTTCTTGTTAGTCAAGACTCATTGCCAAGACTTTCTTAGTGGACAAAGTCCCTTTCTGAATCGAGTAACCCTCGTTTCAGTCCAGTTTCACTGAACCGGTATAACCTACCATTCCAGCCATGTCTATCTCATGAGATATAAAATCTTTACCCAATGCATTAGAGGGAGATATAGGTCCCACCCATCTCATAATGATACCATTCTTATGTGTGCCACAAAATCATAAATCATACATCATTGCATAACCCATGTAATAAAAATGGGATTCTTAAACAACATGACATTATAAAACCATTCATATAAGATAAAGGAATTCATAAACATAATTCCATCACAACATAGTCAAATTAATGTAAAAATATGGATAGAAACATAACCCTTTATTATCTTAGATGGAAAATAATTTTGATAAAACACTTGAATTGAATTCTTGAGGAAAATATCCTTTCTTCTTAAAAAAACACTTTTCTTTTCTTAAAATGTCATAAAATTTTAAACTAAAAGAAGTTGATTAAAAATAAACTTGAAAACTTGTAAAGGATGTTTCTTGGAAATAATGTTTTAAAAATCCATTCATGCCGTATAAGTTAAAAAAAACATTCTTCGTACTTTTGTCGGAAAAGTCAAAAAGTACCTCGTACGAAAAACGACAAAAGATTCCTTTCATACATATTACTAAAAACTCACCGAAGGGTAAAAATGGATTTAAATAATTTTAGGTGGATGGAAATAATATTACATATTGATGAAACATGGATGTGGATGATAAAATACACCCCAGTAAATACTTACGAATAAACAATCTCAGATAAAAATGAGATTATGATATTTCCCTTACCTTAGGTCCGATTTGCTTCGTAAGTGTCCGAAACTCCTGTATAATTATTTAAATAATGTCATTGACTTATTACAGAATCATATTCATTGTTACGATATCATTTATGGTTCACTTATGACTTTATATTACCCGTTCTTTTGTAAATTTCATGTTAAAGAGCGTTTTGGGTAAAATTGTTTCATTTGTCGTCCGTGTTTTGACTTGTAATTATTCATATGATTACTTAGATCATGATTACATAATTACAGAATATAAAAAATGATTTATATATATATTCAGAATATACATATATATAATGAATCAATAAATGGAAAGAAATACACCGTTCATGGAGACGGTAGTCCGTACGTACGCATGAACACTGTTTTCGTTTCCTTATTGAATTGAATGGAATTAAGAATATGACATAAATATAAATATAAATAATTCCAGTATCATTATTATGTCATATATTTCATTAGAACTTATTATATATACTTTATAATCATTCATGAATGGTTAATCATTGAGAATGAATCTCATCGCGTCGTGGAGACGGTAGTCCGTACGTACGCACGAGGGATGATATCGTTCACATGGTCGTGGAATTGTGTTGAAGTGTATGTATACTATTTACAGTATCAATATCACTTTATAATAATCATATATAGTTACTCATTAAACCATTATACCCATCCAATTAAGGTGGTGGCGGAAAATAGATTACACCACGGCGTGAAGAGGGTATTCCGTACGTACGCACGCGCGGTGATTTTCTTTTTCCGTAGGATGGATAGAAGGTGAATTACAGTTGTTTAATATTTATAATAAAATATCAGTATATAATAAATGCTGATGTTATTACTTTATCATGAAAAATCTAAAGAAGAAGAAGTTGAAGAAGAAAGAAATTGAAAAGATCGGTAATGGATATTACCTGTTCTTTGAAACGCCTCTTTGAATCCTCCAATTAGGGAACTAAGATTGGTCTTTGAAGAAGACCAGGACCTCTAGGATTATTATAGGGAAGTGGAGAAGGGATTTTTGCAGGGGTTGGCCGAGCTTGAGTTCTCAAATTGGGGTGAGGAGGAGGGGGAGGAGGTACCCTTTTATAAGGGAGGAGAGGGGCACCTTAGGAATATCTCAAAATATTATTTTATATTAAAGTCAAAATCGGTTTATAATGGTTCCAAAGGGTCTTATTTCGAAGATAAAGTGGGGATGGGTCGAAATCCTATCATCCAATAGGATTTAGACAAGTTTAGGGTATTATTTTAACCTTATCAATTAGATTTAACTCTAAGTTAAATAATTTAACTTTTACCGTGTCTTTTTGTTTTCTTTCACTATATGGTTAATACACTTACTATAACATGCCAAACGAACCCCAAATTGTTTAATATTAATATATATATCCTTATCTATGTCATTTGGCCGAACCTTAGATTTTTAGGAATAAAATAACAATTAATAATATAATATTTGATTTAAAAACTATTTTGTGTCAATTTTGACACTATTTGATATATGATTTTTCTGAAAGTCATAACAGAATTATATGTTCGAACCAAGTTGATTAAATCAACCCTAATATATCTTAGTAACCTAGAAAATTAGTGGAATTCATAAAAAGTCTCAAATTACATTCATTTGAGCATTTATAACATCAATTATGTTAATATTTCCTTAAAAGGGTAATTACTGCATCATCGTTGTGTCATAAATAAATTAATTTATTTAAAGTCTAAAAATTATAAAATAAACTATCATTATGTAGGAAATCGTTTTAGCTTTCTAATGAATATTTATAGTCGAATTTATCTTATGTATAACCCTATATTAAAAATTTTTTAGTTATTAAACTTTGATTTTAACTATTTTAACTATTCATGAAATAAAATAATATTAAATGTCATAATCTAATCCAAGTGGACCTAAATGGTCATATTATATTCATAAGGTTGTTTTTGGTCGAATTACACTTATCCAATAGAATTACGACATGTGTTAGGGTAATAGTAAAATCATATTTACCCTTAGTTACCCTATTTACTATTAACCGTGGTAAAAAAAAGTAAAAAGTTACTATTCACCAAAAATTATTTTCATCTCATTGAACCACATTTTAGTCCTTGATATTAACCGTGTCTCTCAGATTTTCGAAATTCCATTCACAGAAGCGGTAAAATTAAGTTTTATGCAAAATTCAGTTTTTTAACCTACCACTTAGTGGTTTCACTATTCATCGAAAATTGAAAGTTTTCAGAAAAATACCAAAAATTAGGCCTAAGCTATATTTGATATTATGAACTCAAAAATGATGTCTATTTTACCAAATTAAAAACATATCAGTTTCATTAACTAATTTAAAAATTAATTCTCGTCGTCAGAACAAATAGCGTGTTTTTAAGAGATAATAACTATCAAAATATTGACACTAGTTTATAACTGGTTTAAATGTGAAATTACATCCAATGACCAAAATTGTATTAAATTGTAAAAATATATTCTAAATATACTTTAAAACCACCCAAATTAATAATTTATCACTATTAATTATTTCGGTTAAAAAAGATGTTTTTAATTTAAATTTAGTAATTTTCACTATTCATCAGAATATGAAAGTTATCCGGAAAGTACCAAAATTTCACCCTAAGCTAATTTTGATATTACGAATCCAAAAATGAATTCTATTTACAAAATTTCAAAAAGTGGTTATTACTATTCATAACGGCTAGTTTTAATAATATCTTAATAGCATATCGTTGTTTAGTGAAACTCGGTATTGCGTACTACACACGCTATCGAGGAAGGTCGCGATTGCATGTAATGAAAGGCAAGTCAAGTATGCGTGTTGGGCAAGCTCCTTTTGGTGTAGCGTACAACACAAGATATTAGTGAAATAAAAAAAATAATATTTTTCATAAAATCTCGGGCTGTTACATTCAACCCCCCTTAAAATGAATTTCGCCCTCGAAATTCGTCGGGGTTATAAATGGTGTACTATTTGAAAGTTTCGTTAATAGAAACCCATATCGTAAAAAGGAATACCAAAAATTGGCTTTAAAAACTTAAGTATGAAATGTAACGATTACCCAAATAAACTAATCACTGGGTTTCCACATAGGTGAAAATATGGATATGGAAGAGAAATCTAACCTTCATGTTCTGATGGAGAGTGGTAGAGAACATGGCTATGGAAAATCCAATAATCACAAATCCATAAATTTGTGACGATCTAAGGTACCATCTGATTCATCAGGTATAAGATCACTAGGACAACATTTTTGGTTTTCAAGATCATTTCCCTAAAGTTGAAGAATTTGAATTAGAATAAATACTTACTTTATTTTGGTACAATCTCACTGTTGTTCGTGCCTTGAACAATTTCCACTTCATCTCTTATATAAATGAAGTTGAATTTGTTATTCGTGAAGTGTTAGCAGATCATGTGATAGAATGACGGGTCATTCCATCTGTCTCAAACAAAAGGTTATCAAAAATTATATACATAAGTCGATCTATAGTGAGATTAATCACATATGGTTCCTAAAATGGACTTATACTTCATATATCATACTGCTTAATATAATAAAACTAATTTCTACTAAACAGGGACTTCCTGTAGGCCAGTGGTAGGCGATAAAGGCCAGTCGCACTTCGGTTGTGGGTTCGATTCCTACAGCCTTGTCCGACGCGATGGGTTGTCGCCCGTCCTGCAGGTTGTCCTTTTTCTAAAACTACATTACTATAACATCCCATCAATAATATCGAATAAAATTTTACCCTAACTTATGTCCAACATAATCTATTACAATATTTAGGCTTTTCCATAATACTTCAGTACACTCTCATAATATAGTGAAAACGATTACCAGAGATTTAATACCATCATTGATCCCCATATATCATAAGATATGTCTTGTTGGTCACATTCCAAAGATTCAAAGGCCTTAATCATGTACTCTCTTGAATACCCATTGAACCTTAGTGAAAACATGAATGCAGTTAAAAGTTAACACTTTCCACATACCAAAATCCTCAAAATTCTATATACTCAAACCAGGATATCACTTAGTCCTTATATCAATCATGAGCTCATGAATACAATCAAACATCTCATTATCTTCTTATCCCTTCATTATGCTCATATCATCTGTTTACCAAAAATGTCTCAATCACTTTTCATAGTTACTGGTACCATAAAATTATTGAAAACCACAATAGACCAAAACAGAAATATTCCAATATTCCACAATACTATATACAACATTATTTTGGAATCCCATTACATATACACTTAATCATTCCACCACATCGTTATCATATTCAACATCGCCAATGGTGATTGCATGTGACTTCCCTTTGTCCTTTGCCTTAAGCGGTTGCTCATTTCGATCATCACTAACCCTTGGATTAGGGCATTTATTAGCATAATGCCCCATTTCCTTGCACTTGTAGCATTGAAGTGTTGGTGGTGCGTTCTCTGCAGTGTTTTCTTTATTCACATCATTAAAAACCCCTTTTCCATTACTTCGACACTCAGCTTCTCGATGACCTTCTTTTCCACACTTAAAACATTTTCTAGTCCCTTTAAGACAATCTCCACCATGCTTCTTTCCACACTTTGTGCATAAGGAAACATTCATATTCTTTTCACCATTATTCTGAGATTTCTCCTTGAACTCCATCTTTCGTTTCTTGTCAAAACCATGAGATGGATATGTAACACCAACTTCCATTTCTACCTTGATAGCACAACGCACAATTTCTTCATAGCTACTGAAGTCTCTTATAGCTAATGCCCTTCAAAGACTTGGTTTTAAGCAACTGAAAAATCGATCAACTTTACATTCAGGTTGGATGATAATGCCAGATGCATACCTTGAAAGTCTTGTAAAATTCACTTCGTATATACCAACAAATTCATCATCCTTTTGCTTCAGCTCAAGAAACTCCTTTTCCATCTTTGTTCGAAGAATACGAGGGAAGTACTTACTGAACAACATGTTCTTGAACTCGTCCCATTCCATGGACTCAATTTCATCTCTTGGCCAGTATTCTTGATAAGATTCCACCATTGATTAGCTTCACCTTCCAAACGATATACTGCTAAGATGACTTTATCATGCTCAGAACATTGAAGAACTGAAAATATTTTTTCAGTGGTACTGATCCATTGTTCAACAACAAGTGGATCAGAAGACCCACTGAAAGAAGGTGGACGTTGCCTCATGAAGGACTCAATAGAATATTGTTCCCTTCTCTGCTCATTTGGAAGTCCATAATGATTCATAGCTTGTGTAAGTATAGCAATAAGATTTTGAACTCCATCTCCCATAACATTTGTTTGTTCAGGAGGGCAATCATTGCATTGTCCATTACATTGATCGACACGGTTCCTTCAGGTTCCAGCCATCGTCTAAAACCCAAAAAGAATAGTGTGAGAGGCAAAAATCATGCTAGGGAAAACAACATAATAAAGGTGGAGTATCCTCGATATCTAACATCTTAGGTTAAATTCTATGATCGTTACTGTAGTTCTAGGACTGTATCCTATACGTATACTTATCCTTAGGGACATCCCTAGACAGACCTTATAAATATCTCTAGGGATCTCACTAAAGTTCTCGCATCCGAGTTTCCAAAGGTTGACTAAACCTTTCCTCTGATACCAACTGTAGATACCCGAAGCCTGACGTAGATAGACTTTACATTACTTTTGCGGAATACTTAGTACATAACAAAAACACACACACAAGGATCGTAATAGTTTAGTGTCTTTGGAAACTCGGAATAAAATCTTCTAATCGTGGTAAAAGATCATCAACATCTCCCATAAAGAACTTCCTTTTTTTACCTAAAACCTTTCTTTATATCCTGGGGAAATGAAAACGTAAAAGGGTGAGCTCAAATGCTCAGTAAGGGTAAACAAAAGAAATACCAATCACATCGTATTCATAAGAACATAACATTTTGGAAATCATAACCTGGAAAAGAGAGCATAATTTAATAACATGGGATAAATCATGGTAGTGAAATGTAATCACAATAATCATAACTTAAAACATGAAACTTTGTGGCATTCACACATAATCATAGAGAATAATTTCTTGTTAGTCAAGACTCATTGCCAAGAATATCTTAGTGGACAAAGTCCCTTTCTGAATCGAGTAACCCTCGTTTCAGTCCTGTTTCACTGAACTGGTATAACCTACCATTCCATCCATGTCTATCTCATGAGATATAAAATCTTTACCCAATGCATTGGAGGGAGATATAGGTCCCGCCCATCTCATAATGATACCATTCTTATGTGTGCCACAAAATCATAAATCATACATCATTGCATAACCCATGTAATAAAAATGGGATTCTTAAACAACATTACATCATAAAACCATTCATATAAGATAAAGGAATTCATAAACATAATTCCATCACAACATAGTCAAATCAATGTAAAAATATGGATAGAAACAGAACCCTTTATTATCTTAGATGGAAAATAATTTTGATAAAACACTTGAATTGAATTCTTGAGGAAAATATCCTTTCTTCTTAAAAAAAACACTTTTCTTTTCTTAAAATGTCATAATATTCTAAACTAAAAGAAGTTGATTAAAAATAAACTTGAAAACTTGTAAAGTAAGTTTCTTGGAAATAATGTTTTAAAAATCCATTCATGCCGTATAAGTTAAAAAAACATTCTTCGTACTTTTGTCGGAAAAGTCAAAAAGTACCTCGTACGAAAAACGACAAAAGATTCCTTTCATACATATTACTAAAAACTCACCGAAGGGTAAAAATGGATTTAAAAAATTGTAGGTGGATGGAAATAATTTTAAATATTGATGAAACATGGATGTGGATGATAAAATACACCCCAGTAAATACTTACGAATAAACAATCTCAGATAAAAATGAGATTGTGATATTTCCCTTACCTTAGGTCCGATTTGCTTCGTAAGTGTCCGAACCTTCTGTATAATGATTTAAATAATGTCATTGACTTATTACAGAATCATGTTCATTGTTACGATATCATATATGGTTCACTTATGACTTTATATTACCCGTTCTTTTGTAAATTTCACGTTAAAGAGCGTTTTGGGTAAAATTGTTTCATTTGTCGTCCGTGTTTTGACTTGTAATTATTCATATGATTACTTAGATCATGATTACATAATTACAGAATATAAAACATGATTTATATATATATATATATTCAGAATATACATATATATAATGAATCAATAAATGGAATGAAATACACAGTTCATGGAGACGGTAGTCCGCACGTACGCATGAACGCTGTTTTCGTTTCCTTATTGAATTGAATGGAATTAAGTATATGACATACATATAAATATAAATAATTCCAATATCATTATTATGTCATATATTTCATTATAACTTTTTATATATACTTTATAATCATTCATGAATGGTTAATCATTGAGAATGAATCTCATCGCGTCGTGGAGACGGTAGTCCGTACGTACGCACGAGCGATGATATCATTCCCATGGTGGTGGAATTGTGTTGAAGTGTATGTATACTATTTCAGTATCAATATCACATTATAATAATCATATATAGTTACTCATTAAACCATTATACCCATCCAATTAAGGTGGTGGCGGAAAATAGATTACACCACGGCGTGGAGACGGTATTTTGTACGTACGCACGCACGGTGATTTTCTTTTTCCGTAGGATGGATAGAAGGTGAATTAGAGTTTTTTCATATTTATAATAACATATCAGTATATAAGAAATACTGATGTTATTACTTTATCATGAAACAACTAAAGAAGAAGAAGTTGAAGAAGAAAGAAATTGAAAAGATCGGTAATGGATATTACCTCTTCTTTGAAACGCCTCTTTGAATCCTCCACTTAGGGAACTAAGATTGGTCTTTGAAGAAGACCAGGACCTCTAGGATTATTCTAGGGAAGTGGAGAAGGGATTTTGGCAGGGGTTGTCCGAGCTTGAGTGCTCAAATTGGTGTGACGAGGAGGGGGAGGAGGTACCCTTTTATAAGGGAGGAGAGGGGCACCATAGGAATATCTCAAAATATTATTTTATATTAAAGTCAAAATCGGTTTATAATGGTTCCAAAGGGTCTTATTTCGAAGCTAAAGTGGGTATGGGTCGAAATCCTATCATCCAATAGTATTTAGACATGTTTAGGGTATTATTTTAACCTTATCAATTAGATTTAACTCTAAGTTAAATAATTTAACTTTCACCGTGTCTTTTTGTTTTCTTTCACTATATGGTTAATACACTTACTATAACATGCCAAACGAACCCCAAATTGTTTATTATTAATATATATATCCTTATCTATGTCATTTGGCCGAACCTTAGATTTTTAGGAATAAAATAACAATTAATAATATAATATTTGATTTAAAAACTATTTTGTGTCAATTTTGACACTATTTGATATATGATTTTTGTGAAAGTCATAACAGAATTATATGTTCGAACAAAGTTGATTAAATCAACACTAATATATCATAGTAACCTAGAAAAGTAGTGGAATTCATAAAAAGTCTCAAATTACATTCATTTGAGCATTTATAACATCTATTATTTTAATATTTCCTTAAAAGGGTAATTACTGCATCATCGTTGTGTCATAAATAAATTAATATATTTAAAGTATAAAAATTATAAATAAAATATCAAAATGTAGGAAATCTTTTTAGCTTTCTAATGAATATTTATAGTCGAATTTATCTTATGTATAACCCCATATTAAAAATGTTTTAGTTATTAATCATTGATTTTAACCATTTTAACTATTCATTAAATAAAATAATATTAAATGTCATAATCTAATCCAACTGGACCTAAATGGTCATATTATATTCATAAGGTTGTATTTGGTCGAATTACACCTATCCAATAGAATTAGGACATGTTTTAGGGTAATAGTAATATCATATTTACCCTTAGTTACCCTATTTACTATTAACCGTGGTAAAAAAAAGGTAAAAAGTTACTATTCACCAAAAATTATTTTCATCTCATTGAACCACATTTTAGTCCTTGATATTAACCGTGTCTCTCGGATTTCCGAAATTCCATTCACAGAAGCGGTAAAATTAAGTTTTATGCAAAATTGAGTTTTTTAACCTACCACTTAGTGGTTTCACTATTCATCGAAAATTGAAAGTTTTCAGAAAAATACCAAAAATTAAGCCTAAGCTATATTTGATATTATGAACTCAAAAATGATGTCTATTTTACCAAATTCAAAACATATCAGTTGCATTAACTAATTTAAAAATTAATTCTCGTCGTCAAAACAAATAGCGTGTTTTTAAGAGATAATAATTATCAAAAGATTGACACTAGTTTATAACTGGTTTAAATGTGAAATTACATCCAATGACCAACATTGTATTAAATTTTAAAAATATATTCTAAATATACTTTAAAACCACTCAAATTAATAATTTATCACTATTAATTATTTCGGTTAAAAAAGTTGTTTTTAATTAAAATTCAGTAATTTTCACTATTCATCAGAATATGAAAGTTATCCGAAAAGTACCAAAATTTCACCCTAAGCTAATTTTGATATTACGAATCCAAAAATGAATTCCATTTACAAAATTTCAAAAAGTGGTTATTACTATTCATAATGGCTAGTTTTAATAATATCTTAATAGCATATCGTTGTTTAGTGAAATTCGGTATTGCGTACTACACACGCTATCGAGGAAGGTCGCGATTGCATGTAATGCAAGGCAAGTCAAGGATGCGTGTTGTGCAAGATCCTTTTGGTGTAGCGTACAACACAAGACATTAGTGAAATAAAAAAAAGAATATTTTTCATAAAATCTCGGGCTGTTACAAGTATTTAAAGAGAACCCATATATATTCGAGATAACATAACCTTCATCCCAAACCAATGGTTCACAATCCTAGGAGAGGTACTCAAGAACCCCTGATCACCCACTTCGAATGAAAACAGTCATCGACGTTGGTATATATATGATTTTTTATGACTATAATTCATCTCTAATTTCTTTCAGATCAACATGTTCTTCTTAGTAGCCTCTTGGACAAGGATTGGCCCAACCATGGATGTCTCACCCACTCCCACCCAATAATGTGTAGAATGGCATGGATTCCAATACAAGGATTCAAACATATCTATATGTCTCAAGTCTTGATAATTGTTATTATATGATAATTCCACTAACGGAAAGTGCTACTCACACGAGCTACCAAAATCTGTCACAAAAGACCCTTCCAGATATTTTAATGTATTATCATCCTCTCAGATTGGATATCCATGTGAGGATGATACACCATACTTATCATTAACGGTGTTCCAAGGGCTAGATGCCTGGATTTCCTGAAAATGAGATGTGAACCTTGGATCACTATCAGAGACAATAGAAACTGGAACAGTGTGCCATTTTACTACTGGGTAGATATAGATTTTTGATAGATAACCCACCATGTGAGATTCACGAATCATAATGAAATGTTCCATCTTTGTGAGCCGAACCAAAATCACATGTGTAGTGTCTTGCTTCTAGAAAATTATCAGGAGGCCTATAACAAAATCCAATTCTATCTATACCCACAACTCTATAGGGGTAGTAAAGGATTGAAACATACATGATGGCCATTGATGCTATACCTTAACTTGCAGAAAAATCAAGCATCATGGAAAAAACTCATCCACATTCCTTTTCTTACCATCCCACCAAATCATCAATTTCATCACCTTATACATTTTATGGATTCCTAGATGGAAAACCCATCTAGAATGATTATAAGATCTATGAATTTCTTCTTGAAAAGACACATGTACAACAACATGATTCCCGAAACACAAAATTGAATTCTCATTAAATTCACATCCCTCAATGGTCTCCCCACCATTATGATTAAACCACATCCCATGCACTCAGAATGAGGTACATGTTTATATTTAAATGAAATTATCCAATAAAACAACCAAATAAACCTTAATGAAAAATGCTCTAACAACCTAGTCATCACATTCCAACCACATGTCAGCTATGACCGACATCAACTACCACTCCTTCGATACCGGTTTCACCACCTGAGCATATGATTTCACACTTAATGCATCTTCTTCTGAATTTCCCATAACATATGTTTACATCAAGTCAGAATAAATCTTTTGGAGATATTCTTATATCTCCCTGGCCTCATGTTCAAATCATGTTGTCCGAAAAATATGCTTCAATGTCTTATGATTGGTAAAAACCATGAATTTATCATTGAAGAGATAATAACACCGCGTTTTCAAAGCATAAACCACTACTTCCTACTCCAAATTATATATTGGGTAGTTCTACCCATTAAAATTCAACTGCCTGGAGCCATACAAAGCTGCGTGATCCATTTTCATGAGACCACACTCCAACCATGACCATGATGCATCATAGTACACCACCTAACCTTTCCCTATTTTTGGTAAAACCCTGATTGGTGATGATGTAAGGCATCTCTTTTGCACTTAAAACATTTCTAAAATTGTTCAATCCATTTAAATGGAACATTATTCATTGTCAAAGCTATCATTGGTCAGGCCAGGAATGAAAAATCACAAAACATACACCAATAATACCCATCTCGACCAAGGAATGTCCGTATTTCAAAAAAAAATCATTGGTGGTTTCAATGAGATAATAAATTCTATCATTTATAGATCAACTAAAACAACCCTTTTGGAAATCAGATGGCCACAGAAACAAACATATGGTATCAAAAAGTCACACATCAACAATTTGGCATACAACTAATGATCCCTCAAGATCCCCAACATTATCGCCAAATTCTTCTCATGGTCTACCCTTTTCTTGGAATACACCAACATATCATCAAAAAATTCAAAATAAAATTATTTTTATATATATGAAATATCTGATCCACCAATTCCATTAACATTGATTGTGCATTCCTTAAGCCTAAGGGAATAACCACATACTCATATTGACCATATCTACTTATAAAAGATGTTTTGGGAATTTCCCCTTTTTTCACATATAATTGATGATATCCTAGCCTTAATTAAATATTATAGAACAACGGATCTCCCTTAAACTAGTTAAAAAAATCATCAATGTGTGGATGTGGATATCAATTCATTATTGTAACCCAATTATTTCTAATAAAATTCAATCATAGCGGCAAATTTTCATCCACATTTTTAACATTAAAAACTGGTGCTGCCCACAAAGATGTACTAGGTCAGATGAAACTTTTATTTTATAACTCATCAAGATGCAATATAAAGTCTCTCAATTTCATTGGTTCCATCCAGTACTAATGAATTGAGATAATAAAGGTCCCCATAAGAATATCAATGGTGAACTCCACTTTCCTCATTATAGGAACCCAAAATAATTTTTCCTGGAAAAAATCCATAAACTGATTGAAAAAATGTCAATGAATAATTTAGGAAACAACTTCCACGGATTCCAATGACTACTCCACCAACTGAAATTATATTTTTTCATTATCTTTTTCCAACAAGACCATTTCAAAATTCCTTTCAGTATTCTCCTCTCTAAATAGATGTTCAACACCATATTCTATCGTAAAAATAACTATTTGCAAATAATATTAGATGTCACCCTTAAACATCACCATCCAATATATACACAGGACTATTTCATAAGCAACCCCCTCAAGAACTAAAAAATCCCACATCAACTCATCCCTATTGACAACTAGTCAAGGTGTTTTATATAAAAAGGATTGGAACTCTCTTAGTCCCAAACAAGAATGATGTTTTAAAATAGAAGGCATCATATCCATAGTTGAACCCGATAGATCAACGATACGAGAAGCATGAAAAGAATGTGAAGCACCCATAACAAACAATAATTGTATCAGGGTATAATTCAAAAGAATCATACCTTTCATCATGGATGGTCCTGACTAATCATCTATTATAGCATTCTTAACTATAAACAACTCCTTTATTTCCACACTCAACAGTTTGATTTCTTACTAAGGTGACATGGTATTCCCGGAATCACCATGAATCACATTTCATTGCAGACAAGGGATATGTTTCTTCACCCACATTGTCAAGGCAGAAGACATATGTGCTTTTTAAGGAGTGTCATGAACACCCATCCTCAGAGAATTCCAAAAAATATCACTGAAGATTCTCTATATTCTTATATTTATGACACGTTGGATGTTGTTACAAACAATCCCTCTTGATGTGTCATTATGATCCACAGTGAAAAATTCACAAATTTCATTGAGGCTTTAGAAATGTATTGACCAATCCTTTCATCAGATTCTGAGCCACACTCCCACCCTGGAAATAAGTGTGGCTCTTCCTCTTGAACCCACTTGTAGAGGTTCCACTATTTTCCATGGGTACTAAAATTCTTCCTCCACCATTAGCCCCTAAAATATATTTCTCATCCATTGATTTCCTATTCACCATTTATTTGTAGTCACTAATACATAAAACCACTATTTTAGAATGAATTTTCTACCACAACCCATATTCAACGATCTGTTCCTTCAAATATGTACGACCCTCTATATCAAGTGAAAACTACACTATGTTTATGAACTATGCTACATATTCTATCACTGGTAGGTTCTATTGATTTAGGATAATGAAATATATTGTGTGCTGAATTCTAAATGTATGATGGAATAATTATTCATTAAATAATTCCTCAAATCCCTCACATGCCACACCTTGGTTTATTCTAGCTGGGATAGATAACTCCCACCACTGATGAAAAATATCTCCTAACATATATGTGGATATAACCACTTTTATCTCTACCTACGTTACCATGAATTAAAATATCATATTCATTCAATTCCACCATTTTTCATCCCTTTATGAAACTAAATCACATCTAAAGATGGGTGGATTCAACTTTTGAAACTGTGCTATGTAATCAACATGTTTTGGCTCATATTCCTTATTCCCATGTTCGACATCTTGGGAATCCTTCACTATACTATGCAATATTATTTGGTTCACATAGGGTTAATGGGCCACCACATTTTCATCAGCCTCCTCTAGTTGGTCTCTATGATTCATACCTAGTTCCATTTCTATCAACACCAAAACAACCACAAGTCTCATTCCCTTTGAAAGAAAAGTTTTACAATTTTAAATTAAATTATATTACAAATATCACAACCATGATTCCAATAATTTCACATTTCCCTATCTTATATTAAAATTTCAAATTCCACTGTGTCTTGAAAATCAACACATTTTAAAAATACAACAACTATTCACTTTTAAAATACTCACATTTGAAAATAATTTCTAGTTTTGTATAAAAATCAACATAATCATAAAACCACAAAAATTATTCTACCCAATGAATTATTAATAATTATGGTAAGTCATTTATATCTTGAGTTTCATGCTCATATCATTGATTAAACCCATGAAAATGAGATTTCCAAGTCATATATGTGTATCCAAAACACATATGTACCCAACAGTCGAGTAATATGAAGTTCAACATAAAAGGGATAACTATGTCCTTTAATATTATAGATTTCATGTTCCGAAAATTATATGCCTTGATACCATCCTGACTCAATTAATGGACCATGAATTAATTTCAACCCCAAGACCAACAATTAATGCCACAAGACCAATCAAGTGATTTTACTTGAAACTTAAGGACTGAAAAAATGATACCTCTTTTAACGTCCCAACCTTTATTATTGGCTTCAGAAGGTGGGAGATGTAAATAGGACATAAGAGATGTTCCCAAGGCTCCTATGGCTTGAAATAAATGTTGAGGGATTCATGAGGAAAATGAGTAATGGTTTTACCTTGAGATAAACCAACCAAACAAAAAAATCCATTTCCAAAGAAAATACATGATGTATGATATCTTTGTAACCCAAACCACATATTACCAAAATACATCCAAACAATTCCATGATAATTGCAAAAGGCCAATACTACCAAAACAATACCAAAACAATATCATAGTACAATTCTGAATACTAAACAAGAGACCCATAATAATCCAAGAAACACTCCACTGAGTCACACCAAGTTCCTTGCTATAAGCACCACGAAATTACCAAAGCATCACAGTGAACCACAAAAAAAGTAGGAGCTTTACCTTTAACTGTTTCCTAGAATAAAACATCTACAAAGGAACCCAAGTTCCAAAACATGGGTGAGTAATAATACTTATTAGGATTTCTCCAAATGACTTCCCTACACATGCCACTTGAAACAACCATTAGACCATTTATATAAAACATGTTATATAATAAAACAAAAATTGAATCACTTACATATAATCCCAAAAAAAACATCACCAAGCCACCTTTACAATAACTATGAAAACCTAGGTAAATCAGACCAACTATGACATAGGAAACTTTACTAATACACGTTATCACAACAATATCTATCTTTCATGGAAACACACAATAAAAAAACATTGAGGAAATTTCCGGCGAAACCCATTTACTAATTTTCTAATCAGCTGGTAGTTCACACCCACTAACCTTTATGTTGTCTATTCCATCCACTATCCATCCAATTTAATAGTGGTACTCTCCGATCACTTTATAACATTTCATCACAAGATAAATGCATAGGAAACACACATGTATATCACATAATGGTAACAACATTACTCCACATCTATTTTCAATGAAACACAACTGTAAGCACTCCATCAATTCCAACACAATCCATAACCACATCCATAAATCCCCAATTTATTGAAAAAAACCATAAAAAAATATTCCATGCCAAAACATATATCAATAATGTATCCTCTTTATTGAAATTCATATTTGATAAAACATCTTCAATAATTCAAAACATTATCGAATTTGAAATCATTGTTTTAAAATCTCAAAATGAATCCCATTTTTTCATCACTCTCATTTTACCCAAAAATACCAAATAAATGCCAAATGGATTTTTACCAAGATTTACACATCATATTCCCAATTAATTTCAATTAAACAATTAATTGAAAATGAGTCCTCATGTTCTAGTGTTGTGGTGTTCAGATAGAAGCCGTGTACCGTTAAAGATCAAGCTAAATCAACCCACAAGAAAGAAAACAACAAATCCAAGAGAATGCTCCAAAAACCCACTCCATATCCCCTTCCACATCACAAAAAAATCCTTCATATCATCACATAAGGAAAAAAACCCTAGATCTACATGCATGGGCTGTAGATCTATAAATCCAAGTTATAGAGAAGAGTAGATATAGGAGAAACCACAAAACACAATGAGATGAGACTTACTCAGTAATAAATACCTTAAATATGCCAAAAACCCCTTTGATTTGCTTCCAAAATGGGTGGGAGAGATCCTATAACACTATAAAATGAACAATCCCACGTAGAGTTCATATGGGAGAAGAAATGGGTGAGTTAGGGTAAATAACGACTAGCCCCATTTTATAAAAACCTAATTTATTTGGACACAGGATTACCTCTTACAGTTTGAAAAAAAACTAAACATGAGGATTTTACTATCCATATAGTGAAAAAGTACATAGTTACCCAATATTCTCACATAGTTTTCCCTAACTGTCTCAAACTGTGAAACCTTACAAAAACCTCCAAAATTTTCCAAAACCTTATCAAACACTCACAAACTCTCCCAAAAATTTCGTAGAAACATTAGGAACATAATAAGAAAAAACATGGGTCATATACTGCAAATAGGGGGTACTAAATTCTCCCCACCATTGGACATTCTATCGTAGGAAATTAGAGAAACAAAAAATTGGTTAAAGATCGTGGTGCATTGCTCGACCATATCTTTACCCTAACCCCTTGTATCCTCGTAAATCTAACTATTATGCCACAAAAACTAAACTAGCCGATGATTTTACCATCAAATACATTCTCTTTACTATTCAAAATATGCAATAGAACAAGAACCAAAGAAGCATCCGGTTATAGATTTACCTGTTCCCATTGAATTACATAGTCACGATCTAGTAGATTATTTTTCAACTACAACGTATGAAAAAAATTGTTAACTACAATAAAAAATGCTCCCAAAGACCCAAAATAATCCTACTTTCTGTCAAACTCATTTATTTAAAAAGGGCCAATATACCTTGGATATAAATTACCCTTATTCACAAAATGATGCTGCCGAAGCATAGGATAGATTCTCAATAACCCATGATCACCCACCGTGAATAAAAACAATCATCCACATTATTCCACCTATTATTTCTTTCTACTCTAAGACATTTCCATTATTTTGATGATCATCATAACCTTATCCATTTTCTCCTAGACAAGGATCCGCCCAACCATCAATGTCTCAACCATTTCCACCCAACAATGTGAAGAACAAAAAATTATCCCATTCAAGGATTCAAAATGAGCCATATGTATCAAGGTATGCTAACATTTATTATTCAATAATTCCACTAACGGAAAGTCCTCCTCCAATATGACCCCAAAATCCATCACTAAAAGACCATATCATATCTTCTAAAGTTTGTGTCTTCCTATCTGATTAGAAATTCGTCTGAGTATGATACACTATACTCATCATTAACTTTGTTCTAACATTTTGATACAAGGATTTCCAAAAATGATATGTGAAGCCAGGTCTGTATTTGAGACAACAGAAACTGGAACCCAATGCCTCTTTACCACCACACATTTATTGATTTCGGATAGATCATCCACCATGGGAAACTCAAGAATATGAATGAAATTTGATGACTTTGTGAGTTGATCCACTATCAACTCTATAGAATTGTGCTTCCAGAACATTGTCATGAGGCCTCTAACAAAATCCACCACTATATGTTTCCACTTCCATATAGGGATAGGTAATTTTTGAAACATACCCATTGGCCTCTGATGCTCTACCATGACTTGCTGACAAGTCATGCATCTCGAAACAATCTCAGTCACTTTCATTTTCATATAATCCCACTAAAATTTCACTTTTAATGACTTATACATATTATGGATTCTTGGATAGATGAACCATCTATAATGATTATAATATTTGATAATTTCATCACAAAAAAGTCACTGGTTCAACAATCTGGTTCCAATAACATAGAACTGAATTCCCATTCATTTTCATGCCCTCAATTGGATCCATACCATTGTGTTTCAACCTCATCTTCATACAGTCATAATCTAACACTTATGCCTCCTAAAATAATACACAAGAAAATAACCAATGAAATAGTAAATAAAAAAATTATAACACCCTATTCGTCAAATTCCAAACTCATGGAGGTTATGACCAATACCAACTACAACTCATCTGATTCATGAATCGCCACTAGAGAGTATGATTTCCTTCTTAATGCATCCACCACTGTATTTACTTTATCTGATGTGTAAATCAATTAAAAATAAATCATCTAGGGATATTAAATAAATCTCCATTTCCTCATGTTCAAATCAATTTGTATGACAATTTTCATTGAACACTTATAATTAGTAAAAATGATGAATTTCTCACGGAAGCGATAATGAAGCCACATTTTCAAAGAATGAAACACCTTGACCAACTCCAAATAATGTTTTGGGTAGTTCATCCCATTCATCCTCAACTTTTTTATCCATATTCAACAACATGATCCCTTTACATGAGAACACACCCCAACCTTGAACATGACATGTAACAATACACCACATACCCATTCCCATATTATAGTAAAACTATGATTGGTTCTGATGTAAGGTCTACCATTAGCTATTCAAAAAATTTCTAACATTGTTAATTCAATTAACATGGGACATTATTCCTGGACAAAGATATCATCGGTTAGAAAAAGAATGATAAATCATGAACAAAACATCAATAATACCCATCTATGCCATGGAATCTCAATATTTCAAAAATGTTATTTGTATGTTTCCATGAGATAACAACCTCTATATTATCTGGAGCATCTGAAAAACCCCTTTCAAAAATCAAATGTCAATCGAAATGATCTTTTATATACAGATTTAACACTTTTATAATTTGGCATACAACTGATGGTCCCTAAAGATCCACATTACTATTTCCTAATGCTTTTGATGCTCTACACTTGTCCTGTAATACATCAATGAATCATCATCAAATACCACCATAAAAGAGTCAAGATATCTTTGAAATATTTTATTCATCTATTACATGAACATCAGTAGAGAATTTTTTAGACTAATGGGAATAACCACACACTCATAATGGTCGTATATACATTTGAATGATATTTTGAGAATATCTTCCTTCCTCACCCATAATTGATGATTTCTTAACCTCATTTCATGTATGGAGAACCCTTGAGATCCCCAAAACCAGTCAAAAAATCATCAATGTGTGGATGTGTATATAATTTCTTTAGATTAAACTAATTATTTCTACGATAGTACACATATATCTATAAAGATCATTCTACATTTTTAACAAATATAACCGGTGCTACTCATGGATATGAACTAGGCCGATTGAACCCTTTTTTCCAACTCTTCCAACATCACATTCTAGTCTCTCAGTTCAATCAGTTCAATATAGTATGACAGAAGTCAGATTGGTCTGGTCCTCATAAAAAGGAATATCATAAAATCAACTTCTCTCATGGGAGGAAACAATGATAATTCTTTGAAAAAAACATCCATAAAATAATATAAAACCACTAAACGATCACAATGTTCCACACCATCCACTAATTCAATGAAAAATCCACCAACTAAAATGAGATATTGACTATAGATACTATCAATAATCATGTTTCATCCAACCTTTCATTATTTTCTCCTCTAATGTGATTTTCGACATCATATTCTATCATAAAACTCATAATTCACAGATAAAAATCGATGTGGGACTTAAAAACCTCTATCCAATCCATACCTAGGACTAGGTCATAAGTATCAATCTCAATCACTAATAAATTCCACATCAACTCAATCCGTAGACAACTATACATCATGTTCAACACAATAAAGATGGGCACTATATTTGGCCCAAAGTAATTTGATGTTTTAAAATAGAAGGAATCATTTTCATAGATAAACCTAGTAGATCAATGATACTTGAATCAAGAAAATAATGTGAAGAAACCATATCAAACAACACTTGCATCAATGTAGAATTTAAACGAATCATAACATGCATTGTGGATAGTTCTGATTGATTATCCATCATAAATTTCTCAACTCTAACCAATTTCCTTCTTCGCACACACTTCTCATTTTTTCCTATTGAGGAGTCATGGTATTCCAAGAATCACGATGACTCACATTGCTCTAATAACGAGTGGTATATAGTTTCCCCATCCAGTCGACACATTAGACTTCTACAATACCATATGAGTGTCAGAAACAATAGACATCAAATAATTCTCATAACACCACTAATGATTTCCCATATACATATAGGTATGAAATTCTAGAGGTTGTGTTTTACAATCCAACTTAAACTGTCCCATTGATCCACAATGATAACATCACAACTTACTCTGAGGCATCGTAGAAAGATTCATTGACCATGTCATCAGATTCTAATACATACATTAACCGTATAAATAAGTGTCCATATTCCACAAGAACCTAGTGTTAGAGTTACCACAATTCCCCATGGATACCAACAACCATCCCCTACCTATAGACCCCAAAATATCTCTCCCACCCACAGATTCCCTATTCACTATTTTGGTGTAATCACTAATAGAAAACACTACTATGTTTGAAAAAATTTCTTACCTCATACCATATTAAATGATCTATTACTTAAATGATATACTACCCGCCAACTCAAGTGAAAACCACAATATGTTCATGAACACAGCTTCATATTCTGTTTCAGGAAGGTTCTTTGCTTCTGGATAAAGAAATATTTTGTTCTATGAATTTAGAACAATAAGGGTAGAATAGTTTGGTAAAAAAATTACTCAATGCCCTCCAATGTCACACCTTCGTCCGTTCCACCTTGGAATTCTAACTCCCACCACTAAAGAGAATGATATTAAAACATATATATGGATAACTTCACTTTCAGCACTACCGGTGTTCCAAGGAATTCAAATATTATGTTCATTGTATTAAACCATGCTTCTTCGCTTTCTTGCTCCAAATCACCCCTAACGATGGGTGGATTCTACTTTTAAAACTAATACATATAATCCACATTATTTGGATTATCTAATTTATTCCCACTTTCTATAGCATTGAAATCATGCATTGTACTCTTCATTAACTGTTAGTTCACATCTGGCTCATGTGCAACCACATTTTCATTATCCTCCTCCAGTTGGTCTGTACGACGATACCCAGTTCCATTTATATCAAAATATAAAAAACCATAAGTCTCAATCTCAAAGAAATAAAAGGATTAAAATTTCAAATTTAATTAAATTCCAACTATCACAACTAGGATTTCCATGATTTCATATTTCCCATGTTGCTTCATTTTTTAAAATTCCATCATGTTTTGAAAATCAACTCATTTTCAAATAACCACAACCAGTTACATTTCAAATCCACATTTTTCAAATTATTTTCATGATTTTTCCCCCAATTTAACATAATTATAACACCATATAAATCATTTTACCCAATTAAATATTCATCCAAGTGGGAAGTCATTTCTACCATTCTTTTCTGGCTCATCTCATTGGATACTCTCATGATAATGAGATTTTTAATGCCTTTAAGTGTCTCCAAAAGACATATGTACACAAATCCATGGTAACTTCTTGTTTAGCATAAAAGGGAAAGCTAAATCATTTTATTTTTTACATTACATGTTCCAAAAATCCTATGCCTTGATACCATCCCGACTCGAAGAATGGACTAGGAATGAATGTCAACACCTAGACCTCAAATTAATGCTAAAAGAATGAACAACAACTTTCACTTGAAACTAAAGGGATGAAAAAACTGATACCACATGCATTATCCCACCCCTTATCATTGGTTTGTTAAAGATAATAGATACTATAATGCCTTATGCTACATTTCCATGGTTCCAATGGCTGGAAATAAATGTTTAGGGCTTCATTGATAAATTGGGGAACAATTTTACTTTGGGATAAACAAACCCACCAAACAAGACATTACCATCCAAACTACATGATGCATGTTAACCTTTCAACCTAAACCATATATTACCAAAAGACATCCAGATAATACCATGACAATTTCCAAAGGACAATACATCCAAAAAATACAAAACCAATATAATTATACCAAACTAAAGGCTAAACAAGAGACCCATAGTAAACCAAGACACACTCTACTTCTCCACAACAAGCTCCATTCTCTAAGAATAACAAAATCACCAACGCATCATGACAAACCACAAGTAAAAGGAGATGATTTACCTTCACCTATGTCCTAAAATAAAACATATTCTTCTCTTTAGAGAATTCGTGTTCTTGTCAAAGACCAAAACACTAAATGTTTATTGAAATCAATAAGGGTTACAAAAGTCTGAAATAAGGAATTTCTCTAACATACCTGACATAAAGCGGGATCAACTCAAGAGGGAGAACATCACACCAATGAATCTCGTGATTAACACCTATATTGGCAAGTCCATCAGTGATCTTGTTAGCTCCATGATTGGTATGAGTGGTGGTGACATTGATCTCTGAATGAAATTCCTGGAAATAAATCAAATACGATGTGAGAATACAATCCAAGTGAATGGAACCATCCCAAATGGCCGGAATAATAGTAGTATAGTCACTCTCATTCCATATATTACTCAAATTATAAATCTTGGAATAAAAAGTCTCACAAATCATGCTCATCATCTCAGCTTCAAGGGATGAAGCAGTACCAAAAGAGACATAGAAGCATCCAAGCGTCTGGTCAAGGTGATTTTTGAATATAGCCCCATAACTTGCTGGTCTAGGGTTGACTTTGGAGGCTCCATCCACATTGACTTTAATCCAGCCTAGAGGAGGGGGGCACCAAAACACTTTAGGGGTATGCTTCAGACGAGGGTATTTCTTGTCCACCCCAATGCATCTGAGAAACCCAATGTCAAGAACAGAGTTGTTGCAATGATATTTTTGAATTGAATCCACCTCACGAATGGCCATGAGGATTATGGTTTTCCCTATATTAATATTGAATGAGATATTATGAAAAATACAACCGTTTCTACCATACCAGATTATGTGCAGAAGTTCAGCAACCGTTGTGGTAAAGAGATTTTTTATTTTCTTAGAATATGAAACTTCCAAAAATCATTTTATCTACAGGATAATATAACTAAAAGAGACCATTTAGACTGAAATATATCAAAGATATAATGCCAATGGGTGGTTTCTGTGTCACAAGAAAGAAAAAGGTGGTTTAAATCCTCTCTATGTTGATTAAACATGCGACATTTGGAGAAAATTAATTCCCTAGACATGGCACTAGGAAAGAACTATTAGCACATTTATATGAAATAGATTATATAAAAATACAAAATATTGAAACAATTATCAATAAACCAAACTAACCCTCACCAATCAACCTTTACCCAAACCATGAAAACCAAGGAAACGCCAACCAACAATTCCATAAGACAGATTACTTTTACACAACATCCAAATAGTATCTATCTTCCATAGAAACACACAACAAGGCATGAAAACATGGTTGAACTTCCCATACAAACTAATGTAATAATTTTCAAATCAAGTCGTACTTCAAATATTGTTATCTTTGATGATGGCCCTTCCGTCCACTAACCATCTGATTATTATAGTTGTACTCCCCTACCACATCATTAGATTTCGACAGATGATAAATACATAGAAAATATAGAAGAATATCCCCCCAATGTTACAAAAAAGTTCCACAATTATATTCAACACAACACTACCTTTTTCACACCAATAATTCTAGCTCACGCGATAACCACTTAAAAAAATCACTGATTTAATAAGAACACCCATACAAAATATTTCCATTCTAAAACATATTTCAATAAAAAATAACTTTATTGAAATAGATAATTTTTAAAACATTTTACATAATTCAATCCATTATTAATTTATAATCAATAATTTTAAATCACACAATGTATCCCATTTTTGCAACACTCCCATTTTTTCAAAAAATACCAAATCAAACCCAAATGGGTTTTTACCCAGATTCACACATCATATTCATAATTAATTTAAATAAAAATAATTAACTGAAAACAAAGACTCATGTTCTAGATAATTAGAGTTCAGATAAAAGCCGGTTACATTTAGGGTTCAAGTGAAATCATCCCACAATCAAACACACCCAAAATCTGGGTGAACACTAAATCAAAACTACTCTAGATCCCCTTATATATCATCAACAATATTTAATATCATCACTTAAGTAAAAAAATCCCTACGTCTCTATGAAATAATAGTATATGATGGAAACAAAGAGAAAGTGAAGAGTATATCTATTCAATACAACAATACAACAAGATCAGAGAATTAACTGAGGGGAGCTGCAATCATGCCACTAAGAAAGCCCATAGATATTCCTCAAAAATCGGTGTGAGATCCCCTCTAACCATTGAGAACATGTAATCCCATGTAGGGTTCTTATGGGATATGAAATGAGTGAATTAGACAATGTACTGTCTAATACTTTTTAAAACCCATAATTTACTAGGATGCATGGTTTTCTCCCACGGTTTGAAAAACTATTCTCTAACCATATAGATTCCAATTTCTGAAAAGAGACATATCACATAGTTACCTAGGATTATCACATGGTTTTACCTAACCATTCTCAAATGTGACACCTTAAAAAGGCCTCTAAATGTTTCAAAAATTCTTTCCAAAATATCCCAAAACTCATGTAAAAATATCCCAACAACTTTAATCACATAAAAAATCACAAACAAGGGTCAAATATCTCAAATTTTGGGTACTATATATAGTGTGGAAAACACTCTTTTAATCCCTCCCATCTACCCATAGAAACATCTTATATGTTATAGTTTCATCAATGGATCACTTCTTGATGTTATAAACCAATCATAAAGGTGTTCCATAGAAGATGTATTTAGAGGGCATCAATTAATTTGTTACTATTTTTTATTTTTCTTCTTATACCGACTCTAGGGATACTATAAGTCTCTCAACTCATAATTTTACCCATATTAGAGTTTAATCTCTAACTGGTGGAGTTGAATATTATTCTCACCATTATCTAGTTCTCTCTTCTATTCTATCATTTGACTAGGATTTTCTCTCTCTATGTCCTATCTTGTCCCTATGTCATTGGTTTTATGTTTCCTCTCCCTATTTCACCACCCCACACCTTCATGAAGACATTTCATCAAACCATATAATTCACTAGTTCCATGAGTTTCACTACATCGACTTAGTCTATATCTTTTGTGATTGGAACACCGAGGGTTTGGGATATCGATTTGGAGGTTGAGGGTCCTCTCAGTATCTCGTATCTTCTTCATTTAGGGTTTAATCGGAGGAAAGTTTTAGGGGTTTTATCCCTTCATAATTGTCCTTTTTTATTTTCTTTTACATTTCCATTTATGGAATTTTACACTATTCATATTAGGGTTCCAAAACCATTCCTTCTTATTCAATTACAGTGGTTTAAAGGATTCTTTTGATGGAAGGTTTTTAAATGAGTCCTATTATGTTCTTATGTTGCTGGTTTAATTATGGAGTTGTATGGTGATTTGGTGGTGGCATAGGGTAGAGATTGTGATGTGAATAGGATAAAAACCTTGATGGTGGAGTGACGACATGATGGATTCTTGACATGTTCTTCCTCGATTTGGATTCTTCAATGGCTCTGGTCTGTCTCAAATGTGTTCTTCCACGAGTTGTTTTGGGAATATCATCTCACAGTGTTGGAGGGTTTCCTTAGATATATAGAGTTTTTCATCATTTATATGGATTGGGTATATTTATTATGGTCTATTCAATGTGGATCCTAGAGGATTCCAATTATGAGTTTTGATCATTTTAGGCTATTATTTGGGTTATCATGTATCCCTGGTTCTTGGTATCCCTGGTTAGAGATGGTGTTTGTTTTTCTTCAGTGACGATGATGGAATTGATTTTTCAATATATAGATGGTTGTGGGTATGACGTAATAGGCATTATTTGGAATGTGATGGGTTTGAAAATGGTTTTATATCATCAATGACAACCTTATGTAATTTGAAATTTTAATCCTTTTTCTTCTGTAATGGTCTTAGAATTATGAAGTGCGGGTTATGTAGGTTTTCTTTTTTGAGGAATTTTACCTGCTAGATATTCTATTAGGGTTCAAACTTATCACTTAAAATTTTCATTATAAAATTTGAAATTGGAATTTGTTTGTGTTATAATGTTAATTGGATACCTCGTTTCTTTCTCATAATTAATATTTGTATGTATAAATGAAATGGAAACTGTGACACGTGTATACTAAATCCTCCATGGATGATTTACATTATATTTATCACCTCATTAGTTGAAATATTTTACTAATATATTGAATTATTAAATAATATATTTTTGACATATATTATAATATATAGATATCAATTATGAATCATATGATTTATATTAACATTAATTGATCATAGTAATATAAAAACAAACAATTTATCATATTGGGATATCATTAATATTGGAAATGAATTTTGTTAAAATATGAAAAATAAAAACTGTTATATAAAAACAATGATAATGAATTATTATTATAAAATTAAATAGATTATGATTCAATTTTACAACATAATTTACCACAATAGTCATATATTTTTTTAATAGAAAAATTGATCAAATAACATAAAATTTTATAGAAAAAATAAACAATATGAAATAAATGATTAATACCTGATAGTGAATTAACTAAAATTTCTAAATATATATGAAACTGTTTTTGAAAAAATTATTGAATAAAAACTGCTTTTTAGTTAAATATGATATATACACATTCCAAATGACTCGGTACTTGAGGTAAGGGAATTTATACCATAATTTCATTGCATTGAATTATGGTCATTTAGATTATAAATAACATTAAATAATTATCCCAACATTATGCTATATATTAATAACCATTCTTCCTTATAATATTTTGAAGGGGTTTAAATGTAAATTAGTTTTCTATTTTTTTGGAAATTTTATTTCCATTTGATATAATAACATGAATATCATAATTCCTAATCTTCTATTATTTCAATTATTTTTTATTATAATAAACTCATAATTGATTTTTGAACTAAATCCTTGCATGAAAATTAAACGTCTTATCATTAATTAGATATATTTTTTAATCGAGGTCACTCAATTCATAATATTATAATAACATCATATGTTAAATAAATTCTCAAATATTAGAAAAAAACTATGTAATAAATCAATATATTAGATATTATAAAAAATTAGAATTATAATGTGGTGTTGTATAATAAAAAAAGATCCCTATATATATTAAAACAAGTGGATATAGTCCTCATGATGGATGCAACTATGGGTAATAAATATAAATAATTTTTCATTGGTATTAACTATAACATTAGACGTTTTAAAACATGTGATCTTATCAACTATCATAGGATAATAATACATTAGGATGAGAATTATATACTTCATAAAGACATTTAAAAACCCAAATAAGTGAATTTTGTATATTTTTTGTCATATCACCATCCTTAAATACTATAAATTTATTCATTATATTGACATAATTGTATATATATTACCTATACGGTGTGGAAATATAGAAAATTAAAGGCATATTACTTGGAATATTATTTCATATATTTACACAAAATTTATTTACAATATTAATTATAATTATTATATCATGGATAGTTATTTATTGGAAAAAAAATTTAATTTACTTAAACTTTGTTTCATTAGTATGATAAATATATTATATATGGTAAATTCATAAGTGTGGCCCAAAATTATCATGACCCCCATTGCCTCAGAAGGTCTCACAATAGAGACTCTCTCTAGTGATTCACATATAACAAACCATTTATGTATAATTTATTCACATTAGGCATTATAGATAAGAATAAAAATAATAAAAAATATTCTATCATTCTGAAATTTTTTATTATGGTTTAAGTGACATTTTTTCCAAAAGATGTATTTCTAGCTCAGGTTAATTTTTTATCATGTTTCATTATTTTTTATTTTTATTTTATATTTCATTATAAAAAATTATGATATTTATTACACAACACACTAACCATTATTGATAATCAATGATACCCCAATTATATTTTTTTCATATCCCTGGGAAATGTATACTAAAATCCATAATATTTCTTTATGTATAATAGTTAGAATAAATTAGTTTTCATTTTAAAAAATGAGTTAAATATAATGTTTTCAAATATCCTGTGGAATCCATGTGTCAACATTGTCCCCCAAGACTACTAAAATGTTATATTATAACAAATCTTTTCTACAATATTATATAAACTGGTATATATATAACCTATGGTTCCAGGCCAGTGAAATCATTGTGGAAATATTTTTTATGAGAGGCTACATATATGTATCATTAAGAACTAGATGTAGATGAACTTATTTATAAAAAATAGACATTACAATAGACCAATAAGGTATTCAGGATGTTTTAAATTGATATTTATATTTAGATGGATTATATATTATTATTAATTATTCATAATAATATAACCTCATTTCATGTCTACAATTATTTATAATTGGATCTTATTTTATGTAAAAGGAATTATATCAATGATCATAATCTATATACGTAAACTAATTATTAATATGATAATGATGATAATGTTATGACATAGAAAATCATAAAAATACTAGTGTAACTCGGTCATGTTATGACTATTAACCTTTCCATGTGGAGAATGATGACAACTCATAGCATAGTGATACTATATTGGACATATTCATGTTGAAGCATCCTAAATCGATCAATGAAAATACATATCCATTTGAAGATAAAAAATGGATCATGTTCCTTGAAAAAATTATTATCTCATTGGGATGTAGTGAAATGGGTACATATATTATGGAAAAATAAACTATTATAGTACATACAAATCAATGGTGTTCGATTATTCGAAATAATAAGAAAGATGAAATGATTGAGTATTTGGAATAAATTAATTATAAGGTTAATTTTAAAAAAAATACATTCATTATGAGTAGCGACTTGATATAGAATGGATAATCCATAATTAATGGAAAAGGGTGGAAGAAATATTTTCTAATTATGAGTGTTTATTTTCAATGTTTTCAACGCATGATGTGTACTATAATAACAGTCTCGATAATGATGTTGATTTATCTATTTATGGAATTATGTAGACTCATCATAATGATTTAAATTTGTAACATTATTATTAAAATAAGTTTATAGCATCATGTTCCACAAATATAATGAAATAATTCTCTGTGTAAAAATAACTAAAAATAATAAAACATAGAACATGGTGATTAAGAAACATGATAACATGCATTCGTTATAATAGAAGAAAATATAGTTTAAATATTGATGTATAATAATTAAGAAATCGGTGTTACACATTGTAAAGTATTAAAAGTTAATTATAGTTGTCATCAAATTTATTTATAAAGGAATCCATGATTAGGAATGAAATAAGTTGTCAACCAATGTTTTATCACATAATAAAATGAGATGGGGAATTATTCAAATCAATAAAACAAGGGGAAATTAAATTTTATTCAGATTTATCTATATGATCATGGATAGAGACATGCCTCACTACAACTGAAGTTAATTATATATGTTACCCAATATCATATAATTGTTTTACCTAATAAATGTAACCATATGAATTAATTGATTTTTTTCTACACAATTATTTTATCATTCATTACTACTGATTACATTTAATCATCATTTTAGTCATTATGAATGAGGCAATCAATCAGAACATATAATTGGAAAATTATTAATAATATTTTATATCAATAAGTCTATTTGAATAAGAATATATTATATATATATTAAATCATGATTGATAAAAGTATAGTGATAATTGAAATATTTCATCAAATTAAGAGGATAAAAAATTATAATACAAGATTATTTTTCTAGGAGAAGGACAATAACATTTGTGAGAGAGGCATTTTTTCACAGTTATTAAGTGGAGGCACATCATTATTTGAGTTTTTTCACGATCCAACTTTTTTATGTCAATTTAATGAAATTATTAAAAAAAATATGTGATTACAACTGAAGTTTATTCTATATGTGACCCAATATCGTACACATTGATTAGATAATAAATTTAACCAAATAAATTAATTGATTTTTTATCTACACATTTTATATCAATAATTTGTAAGGATAAAATTTAATCATCATTTTATTCATTCTGAACGGGGAAATCAATTAGAACATATAAGTGGAAAATTATTAATATTTTTATATCAATATGCAGATATAAATTAAAATATATTTTTTAATTTTTAAATCATGATCATTAAAATTATTTTGTATATTGACATAATCCTTGATAATAAGTGGATAATAAATTATAATACCAGATTATATTTCTATGTGAAGGACAAAATAAATTTGTGAGAGAGGTATACATTCTTAGGTATTAAGTGGAGGTACTTCATTATTTGAGTTTTTTTATCTAGCTCTTTTATATCATTTTAATGTCATTATTAGGAAATTTTATGTGATAAATGAGATAATTTATTGGAAATACAACCTAGGAATTGATGATATACATAATTTTCAAGAGTACATTGATATATGTCTATATTAATTATATATATATACACAACATCGTGAAGTTGTGTCTTCTATTGAACTAGTCCCTATTGTAATAAAAATATCTATTAACCCCTATTATTTTGACTTGGTTGAACAGGATGAGTTAAAGAAATTTTTTAATAAAAAACATAGAAAGGGATATATTCAATCCCAAAGATTCACCATGGAGAGACCATGTTTTATTAGATTATTGGGATGATGGATTAATATTATTTACATATATTGCATGGATATCACAATCTTTATTATAAATAATTACTATATATTTCTTTTCTTGGGTGAATTATTTTTACAACATCAAGGTTCCCATTAATTAGTTTGATTGATATTCATTATAGTTTCAATAATTAAAGGGTGAAGAATGTTGACATATAAAAGAGATTATTTCATTCATGAAATGAATGTTATGAGTATTTTTCAATTCCCTATTGACTAACTAATTCCCCCTCTAATTTTTTGGATCTGATGAATATAGAATTAAAATATTATCTCCAAAACATTATTAGGGTGTAAACATGAAATATCATTGAATAATCCAAATTATATTAATAGAAGAATAATTATTTATTTATCATTCAATAGATTACTAAATGATTATATTTAATACTAAAATTTTATAACTATAAATTATTAATCTAGTATGTTTATATTGGTGGAAATATTTTCCTCAATGTTAGAGAATATTTTAGTCATTACAATACTATAGAAGCTGAGGAATTGACTGTGTTGATGAAAAAACTAAGATACATTGTTTCCGTTGAATAATTTCATAGAATCTATTATTTCTTAAAAAGGATCAAAATTAGAAATCCCTTTAACCATGATAAACCATAATGGTATAAATTTAATGTGAAAAATGAATTTTAGGAATTTTTATAGATTAGAAAATGTGTTCTTTAATGAACACATATTTACTATAACATAAAAAATAATTACATATAATTTATTATGATTCATTAATGTATTTATTTGAATGTTTAAATGATTATAATGATTGATTGGTTGATTATAAATCATTATAGAATATTATAAATTAATATTACTATATATGGCTTGATTTTGAGTTGGAATATATAATCTATGCCTTCATGATATATAGATACATTTTTATGTGGAGAAATTATAGATATTTATATGGATATAATTTGTCTTAGTATATATTATCTTAAAAAATATCTAATCATAAAATAGAGTTCATGGTTAAAAATACTCAAGGTCTATGAATATTATTTTCATCAGCACACAAGAAACTATAAAAGAAAATATGAATCAATATATATAAAGGAACATATATCTATAACCAATTTTTTTTAGAAAAGATCATATAATCCTGGATTTAAGAATATTTTATTTGGAAATAACTTTGGAGGGGTATACATTATTTTGTTTTCTTATGAATTTATAAATAACTTCACTAAATAAGGTAAAGGTATCTCATGATGGTGACACTAATTTAAAAAAAGGAAATCCATGTTATGAGTGTTTGGAGCTTAATGTAATTTATCAATGATGATTGTGTATTGATGTCAGGAAAGAGACCATGTCTTACAAATACTAGTGCAGAATATGTAATTATTATATTTGGATTATAAATTGAATGATAATATAATAATTGGTAGAAATTTTATATGTTGAGATTTGGTGGAACATTTCAAATGGGAAAACTTGAGTTGGGAAATTTGTGACTATATGTCAATATGATTAGTGTCTCAACATGTTGAATATGACTGAAAACATCATATAGTGTTAATTCATTTCATCCCTATACTAGTGAGTATGTGGAATAATTTTCAAATGTAGTTTTTTAACCAAAAAAGACTCATATATTGACTGATTTTATATGAGTCATAATGGATCAACTCACAAAATATTTCACATTTTTCATCAATAATGAAAGATCATACAATAGTTTTCCTTGACAAATAAAATATTATTGATGTTCTGAGACATAATTATACACATAGAACTTTTTATCAGATCATAACCTTGAATTAAAAATGAAATTTATGTTGAGTTCGAATAATTTTCTCATAAATGAGATATTTCTGATCTCTGTATGTCTTCATTGAAAGTAGTTATTGGGTAAAAGAACTATTCCAACATTAGAAGACATTTTTAGATCTTGATCACATTATTTTTATTAAACATAGATAATATTTCAGGATTTTGTTGAATTTTAATAAAAAAACATCATTATTTCAAGATATCATATGACACTCTAGGAAAAATTATATGTGATGAGATGTCAAACTATAACATGTTGGTATAATTATCAAGAAAGTAATATACTAGGTTCAAACATTCTTTATTGGACTAATATAAATTATTGAGGTATTCATGATCAAATGAGAACATATCAACATGGAAAAAATATATTTGGTTGTACTCAAATGAAGGACCTATAATTTCCATTGCATGATCATGTTTTTTAAAATAATATCCATTAAAACGATTTAGTTTTTTTAGATTAAATGCATATGTCTTATGTATATCATGTAATCTGATATTTTCAGTTGAATTACAATTGTGGTTAATATATTTTTATTCCATAAAACTCTCAAATGTTCATGAAATCTTCCATGTTTCAATATTAAGGAAGAACATAAAATACCCATCACACATTATCATCATTGGGAAAACATGTTATGAAAATTATATTTCTTATAATGAATAAAATGTCAAAAATTATGATTCTAGAGTGCATGTATTAGGGAATCAGGTAATAAAACTGGTGAAGGTAATCTACTAGAATCTCATCCAAGATGAAGAAACATGGGATCCTGAATATGTGATGACAAATAAATACCCACATATTTTACATGTATAAATTAATCACTAATTTGGGTGATGAAGTTTTTTATTGTAAAATGACTGTATTACAATGTGTTGTTATATCGTAGTTAAACATAAATCCCTAGAAACTATTACCCAATGCAGATGCTATTTATTAATTTTTATACTACAATAGAGAAATATTTTATAATTAAATAATTATAAAATTAGTATTTATAAACGTTATAATATAAATATTATTAAATAAATATAACTTCTATGTAAGATACTTAAAAGTTATATTAAGGGGAATTTAGATAATTTTTTTTAGGAAATTTTTTTATATTATTTCATTTGATATATAAATATAAATTTTTTTCTACCTATAGAAAATGAATTCTATAAAATGGATTGCAAATATAGATTCATAGTATTCAATATTATATAATAAATTCTACCTAATATTTTTGAATAGAATAAATTTTCAATGGACATTGATTGTCCCCGTAGAAATTGTCAAAAGTGAAAAAATTTGGGTTAACCAATGAGTAAATGGGACAATTATAAATAAAAAAAGTTATAAATAGATTGGTTTCATAAATAATGTCTAGAAATTAAAATATCTTTGTTATTTTATTTTTCATCCATAGTCCCTAATAATGAAATTAATTATATTGAAATTTTCATTACATTTTCTAGTGTTCCACTCATGTCACTTATAAATGTGCACATCCTCCAATCAATTCTATGCACAAAATAGGAGTCTAATATTGATGAAGCACTATAAAACACCTCCAATACACCGATAGGCACATCATAGATCTTCTAGTATCATAAATAAACTAGTCTATAATGTGTTAAATCACATATAACTATATCATATAACTAAGTATTTTAAGATCATTTAATTATTATTATTATTTTTCTATTTTTAATCTTTTTAAAAAAATATTTATCTAAACAATTTGAATATAAAAATATTAATATATGTAATGCATCAAAATTATATTATGTAATTTGGGTATCCATTATCATATTTCCAAATTAGTTTTCAAAAAACAAATTAAATTAATTCAATCATATGTGTAGGAAAAATTCTTCATGGACAAAAAGTATATTTTAATCATTACCTCACATGGATGTTTTAAAAAATTATTTTAATGAATGAAAAAATATTTTTCAAATACACATGGTTTTACATAGATAAATAATGAACCATTTATATTATTTTAAAATTATTTAACTAAATAATTTTACTTAAATAAAATTTAGAATATTGAGACAACATTCATAATTTGATTTTATTTGTGAAATATTTAAATCTACAAATTTTTTATATAACATGAATAATATTGATGTTTTGATTATATAATTTATTTATTTATGAAACAATTTTATATTTCTTTCTACATGGGTTAACATATTGAATTTACACTCCTAAGTGATATTCATTGGATATTTTACATGCTCCAGTGTAATCCATATTGAATGTTTTTTATTTATTAATTTCTTTAAAAATATAATTAAATCTATTGGATCTATGTTATATATTAACATAATAGTATATATCTTTCCTTATATACAGTGGATTCTTTGTAAATTTGAGGGTTTTTATAGCGAATGTTTTTTAATATTCTGACTAAAGAATTAATGATAATATTTATTGTTTTTATTTTTATATAGTTAATTATTTGTTAGTGATATATTTATTATTTATTATTTATTCACATCCTCCTTCAAATAAATTCATTAGACTAATATGTTTGATTTGTGATACCCAAAATTACTTAACCCCTTGTTGCATATGTAAGTTATATGAGAAAAATTAGCCCTGGTATTTTTCATATGCATTTCATATTAAATATTATTTCTATGAAAATAGGATTTCTGGTAAGATATATATGAATGAAAATAGGGACATAATCACTATATAATTAAAAATAAATTTTCAATAAATTTTTTCATTTAGTTCATTATAATCCTGGTAGAATTGATAATTTTATGAAATACATCAATATTTTTTATTCCTTAAACATATATCATGTTATAAAATCAGTTGATAACATATATAGTAAGCTTACCATATTATAATAGTTGATCCCAGCACTAAATATTGGTTCCATTATTTGATGAATCATAAACGATAACTAAAAATAATATCATTCAAATTTTAGATGGAATAATTTACTTATTATTGAGTCCATAAGTCACATTTTATGTTTTTAATATTTAATTATAAATCCATGTATATATGCACTATTCCAAGATTAGTATTACTTCAAAAAATATGAAATACGATCTATTAAATTCTATTCTAATGTATTAATATAACTTATAGATCATGGATATTATAATCTAGGTCATTACATGTATTATGTGAGTAAAGGAGAATATAATATTTTGTTCTCCTTCAATACAATAGTATGAATATAGATCATGAATAGAAAAACCAAAATATTTATCTATTGAAAAATTACAAACATAGAATTTGGATATTGGGAAATTTTAAAATGGTTGTGTGTTAAACAAGTTCTCTAAAAAACATCCTTCTAAAAGAAATATATTATTAATTTTCAAAAATATTATATTAGATAAAAACTATTAATTGAAAATGGGATAGTGTTTATGGTATCTATGTTATATTATATTATATTTTTTTCTTATTTTTTCATCACATGATGTAGTATTGATTAAGAACATTGAATTTAATGATTCCACATCAAATATCAAAAAAAATATGTTTAAAACAAAAGGTATAATAGTATATCACAAAATTTGATATCTAAAATAATATAGAGTGACCCATCCATATAATAAAACATCCAATATATTTTATAAATCCATATATAAAATCTTATATAATTTTATGTGATAAGGAATATGAAATAAATATTATACTATGAATCATTATTTTTAAAATATTGAACCGTGAATTTAATAAATTTCAATGCTCCAGTACAACAGTTGGGTTTTCCATGATCAAACAACACATTATATAGATATGATAAGTGACTAAAAACTATAAATATGAATATATTTTTTTCTTGAAACTGAAACAATGTATCATAAAATTATTAATATAGACATACCGTTCATCGATGATCAATACTACTAAAATATTCAACGAATTATTTAATTAAGAAAACCTAGAAGAAAAAAGGACTCCTTCTTCTATGGGGTATCCATAAGACAACATGAATCACCCATCCAATGCATGAGAATATAATTATTTATAGGAAATAGGGGTATCTTTTGACATAATTTATGGATGATACGAAGCATTAGGAATGAATGAATGAGAAAAAATGTTGAGATTTTGGGAATAAAAACATATAATTACCCATTATATTCTTATAACTATCAAGGATTTTGAGGGACTGAATTAATGTAATGATTCATTAATATATTTGGAAATTTTATTTTTTATTCATATATTCAAAAAAATAGTCTTTATTATCCTTTTGGTTTTATCTAACAACAATTCCATAAAAAAAATTTAAAAGAAATATTTCTCAGTTTTAATGCATAACAATCTTCCTTACATTTATCATACTATTTGATTTTTTGAATATCAAATTTTTTTAATCATTATGATATCCCTATATTATAATTAATGACATACCAAAACAGAATATTGTACTTATTGAGGTTCTGACGTATGATATGAAATATCTTTTCACGAGGTAATTGATAAATATATAACATATAAAAGACTCTCATGTAGTATCAATGTCATGTTGAACCAACTACAAGGTTCCCCAACTATCAGAAAATATATATGTACATTTCATTTTATTTCTTTCAATAAAATTCATAGCTTCCAAATGACTTTCATAATGATTTTAATGTTCTAATTTCACCATAAAATATGGATAATAAAAATCACGATAATTAGAAATTTTAATAGATAATATCCACTCAAAAGATGAATAATATATAAACAATGTATAACATTACATCTATTTAACTATTATAGAAATAATAATTTAAGAAAATTTGATATATGTTTTATTGGTGGAAATATATAACAATATTATTTCATCAAAATTTAAATTAATAATTTTCCAGTTTAAATGTAATGAAATATTGTATGAAATAATGTTAATCTACCTATATAAATCTTAATATTTTTTCATCCATTTTAGTATTTTTAATTTTTATTCCATAAGAATTATATCAACATAATATGTGATGATTTAGTGATGTAACCATGTATGGTGAAAATTAATGATGGGTTGAATATTTTGGATCAATATATACAAACACAGAAGATCATAGAGTTAAATGGGAGTTTCTCTCATAATTTATAAATATTTCCATTCGATATATATGAGATGAGATGATAATATATATATATATATATATATATATTTGGATATCCATTCATATATATAGGTGATTAATATAATTTGAATGGTCTTTTTGTGTATAGATACATCAAAATATAACATCTATATAAATAATATTAGAGGAAAACCAATATTTTGATAAAGAACTATCATGTTGGTTTTTAATTATAATGGTTGTTATGGGATATTTATAATTGGTAATTAAATTTTTTATATTAATTAATGCTGTAGGTTTACCATTATTCTACATTATTTTTAATTTTATTAATTTGATAAATGATATTGGTTTTGTGCCAGAATTATTTTGAGTAGTATGGATGATGATTGTCAATTTATTGATGAGTTTTAAATATATATGAGGTTTATCAAAATTCATGGAGTTGGGTTACAAAATATTTGAGTGGATTGAAAAATTGTACATATATATTATAGATATATTTATTCATTAATTATCAAAATGATAATGTTTCCTCATACATGTAAAAATAATAATAAATTATAGAAGATACCTATACATATCAAAACAATGAAGGATTTTTAATAAAATCTATAAAATAATGAGTTAGATTAATTGAAAATAAATTTACTCAGGTTGGATAATGAATGTAACATGTGAGGAACATATTATTAATTGAAATATATTGATGAATCATATGAGGAAATTAAAATGAATGATCTTTGGTCACATGAGACTAATCTAGAGATATATTTAAACATTATCTGAAGAATTAGATTCAAAATTTTATTATATGATATAAAATATGGATGGAAATAATTACAAAATAAAAAAATGATAATACATGGAATCGAAGATGATCATATGTTAATTAGAGGAAATATTATATCCAAAAAGTACTATATGATATGTAAAATAGTCTATATTAAATTTATGAACTCATACATCCTATGTAATATTCATCAATTTATATACATGAATTATATTTTTTATAAAATTTATATTTCAAAAGGAAATTTGAATATATTTCTGGTGGAAGTTAGACCAATGTATGATTTTTCTATTCATAGGTGGTTAAAAAGAATTATTACAACAAAATCCAGATTCAATATAACTAATTTGGTATTAATTATTTATGAATTAGAATTTAATTTACAATTTATAGAGGATAACTATGTAATAATGGAAAATAAATGGGTGAAATAATATTAGATATGTGGATTTTCATTCAATAATGGAGAAGAAAGTAATTTCACGATATAACAATTTTTTATATTAAGATACTGTTGTGATTATTTTTTATTATGTTGAAATTTTTTAAAAGGATGTACCATTGTGAAATGATATGGGTGATTTATTTTTGTTGAAATTATAATTTTCATGATTCCGTAAAATTGACTAAATGAGATTGATTTTTTCTATAATGTTAGAAATTACGTCACCCAAAATATATTGTGGATGAATTCTTTCATACATAAGTCGAATTTAATTTTTGGGTGGTTTCATTAACAATAAAATATTTTTTCGAATGTTTTTATGGTCTCTCAATGATATTATTTATAGGAAATGGATGTGTTTAAAAAATATCTCTGGCCAATTTAATGAATAAAAATTGTGTCATGGACCATCCTAGTGGGGACCATGCCACAACTCCCCAAGTTAGCCTATAATATGTCGGGGGAAGGTGACTAGAACTGAGTAGGCATATCACTAACATGGAAGGCATTGCATAACTACCTGTAAATAAACACATATCTCCATGAACAAAAATGTTGAAACATAATAACCACTAAGGAGAAAAATGAATTCATGCAACTAAACCCATCCAGCAATGTACACCCAAATGAAATGTGAGGAATGTAAATTAGGAAGAATACAAGCCCACCAAATGAATGAGTATTAAAAATAAAAACTACATCTTGATTCATGAAAGGGGTACTAGGACTATTTCATGTAGATGTAGCAGCACCTCGTCCTATAAGAAAGATCACAAAGCTCGGTCTGATCCGAGTCCTCCTTGGACTCCTTCAAAAGGGAGCTCATATGTACAAGACTTGACACGTGTGAGCAAGGACCGTGTAGGGGTGATTATAAAAATTCTCAGTAGAGGACCCCAAAAACCATGAAGCAATAAAATAATTAAAGGGACACTAAACTCAACAGAGTATATGAATCTTTAACATATACAAACATAAACATGCACATATACTTGAAACCCAAACCCATATTCCAAATATAGGTCACAACAACTACATACCCATGTACCCAACATAGTCGGGCCGTGTAGTGGAGTACATGTTGTGTAATAAACCCCATGTCTATGTATAATTAGAGATACACATAGAGTCTTATATCAGGACCCACACACTATATCACACCTATCACACATTGTGTCATCACTTTCTATCATGAAGAACCCTGCATGTCACTGATCTAACCTCGCATGTCGTGTTATTCAGAGAACATGCTGTGTTCATCACGTTTTTTAGAAAATGATTTTCATCCTACCGTGCATTGGGTAATGCATTGATTCTCAAACATTTCATCTTATATCAATGAATAATAAAATTATGGTTCATTTAATAATTTTAAGGATGATTCCATTAGATCCAGGCCTCCAATTGATCCCAAAAACATATATCTATCTATCCAAATAAAGAAAAATTAATGAAATATTCTCCCAAATAGAGTTTATTCATCCACATCCATCATTATCACACCACCACAACATCATCATGATGTAAGATCTATTATTTTGGATTGTTTCATTGTGATACAGATATGCAACGATCACTTATTCATAACCCATTAATAATTCAAAGAACACATAGGTTAAAATGGAGAAGAAATCCAAATAGAAAATCAAGGAACAAAATTCTGCATTCATTCATCAGGTCATTGACCTAATCATGTTCAAAGGTTCAAACTGATAAAATCAAAATAGAAATCAAATCAAACATGGAACAATTACCTAAAATAAACCTGATGAAATACCCTCCCAGAAGAATGAACGATTTTCATGTCAAACTCTTTGTGGATCAATTAGTATTCATCATTTTAATCCATGAATGTGGAAGGAATAACTGATATAAAAAACCCTTCCTCGATCATTGATTGAGTATGGAAGAATTTTCATGACCAATTAGGTCTGATATCGCTGCAAAATGAACCATGTGTCGTCGTTCGTTGTCGTTCGTTAGAATTCTCTAAGGTGGCTCCTATCTAATCCATAATATGATTATAGCGATTTGTTTCTAAGGATATGTGCGAAAATATCAGCTTATAGTTATTTAAAAATATAAAACACATTTTTTTTTCATGGAAAGTTTAAAATTAATTAAATTATTAATTTATTTACATTCATTTAAATTGTCATGAAATTATCTTTTACAACCAACTCACACCAACTGATTTAGTCCCCACCTTATGTAAAATCACAGATCTGAATGCAATGGATCCCTCATATTTTGGATATGGGAACCCTTTAAAATGTTATTCTACTATATCAGTAAAACTACTCATGCAAGATAATTAAAATATTAGTTTATTTCAACTATTTATGTTGGGCACTCCGTGCCTCAGAATTGCATTCCATTGCAAATAAAGGTATACAAATAATTCCATATAATATTTAATAATTATAAATGGAAAATATAAGATATTACATTCTCCCCGTATAAGGTCATTAAATCATGTAAAAAAATTAAACAAAAGTCTACACAAACAAATGGGGGTATGACACATGAATCTAATCCTCCCAGTCCCATGTGTTCTCCTGAAGATTCTTGGGATGCCCCCAAACACACACTAGGGAAACAAATAGCCCATGAAGGATCATATCCTATTGATCCTAATCCTCCACTAGGTACTCCAAAAAGGTCACTCTATCCATGATTCCATATTTCCCCAGTCGATGATGTCTGACAGATCGTGCACTTACCTCCTCAGTTGTGACACATGGAACACATCATATACCTGGTGCAACTACAGTGGTAATGTTAGGTGGTATGCCTCCTCTCATCCTCTGTTGTGTGTCTAAAAATGTCTAATAAACCTCAGATTCATCTTTTCACCCCCAATAATTATGTGCAACCCTTGTTGAGGTATGACCCAACATAAGACATTGTATCCCTACTCGAACTCCAGACATTCCTATTTTGTCTCCGCAGAAGACATATGCCTACTCTGTGGAGTCTCAATCCTCTCCTGGATGATTTACACATTTTTTATGTTATCATTTACCAATTATATTCCCGTGATTACTAATTCTCCATGTTTGGTCTAATAGAGTGTTGATCAGAATGGTCATTAATCTAAATCCTCAAACGGTGCCATACTAATGGTGGAGTGGTAGCCCTTGTTGTACACCAAACTACATCAGTGGTAGGTGGTCCCCCAACAAGGACCATATCCATTATATAATCCAGAAAAATATCCATTATAACTTGAATGTTTCTCTTCTACCAACCATTAATATTAGGAAGGAACATTGTGCTCAAGCATAGCTGGTCTCCACACACCTCCTTAAATCCATTCCTCTACTAGGATGTGAAACAAGAATCACGATATGATTATATCATTTAAGGGACACCATGAAACCATACTATCTCCTCCATGTATAGGTGTATGAGTCTCTAAAAAACTCTTCTCTCTGATATCTAGGAAGTGGTCTGACATGGTGAGTTGGTTAATTATCACCGAAATGGAATCATTCCCCTTGTACATTCACGATAATCACTTCAAGAAATATTAGGATAGTCTATCCCACATCCACACCAACACTTCTATGGGTGGTCAAATCCCACTGGAACATGGTGCCCAACCTTCACTTTCTGGCATGTATGGCTTCAAGAAACAAACTCTACTACAATCTAATCCATCCTTGTCCACCAAAATTGATGTTGTAAGTCATTCTATATTTTCACCACTCCGATATTTACTACCAAAGAGGATGTATGAATCTCCATCCGAACCTCCTCCCACAATGCTTCTAGTATAACTGTACATCTTCTGAATAGAATGACGTGCTCCCCACATTGCGAATATATATCAGGAGAATATCCATGGAAATAAAACCATGTAATATCTCACAGTCGGTATACCCTAAGAGTGCCTCCCTGTCTCCAAGTAAGATTGGAGTGGTGACAATCATCAACTGGAGATAGGCTGCATCATCTCAATACCAGAAAGATAACAATAGAGAGGCCCACTTCTCTGATACCTCTCTCAGTAGCTACCATCTCGATATACTGTTGAGGGAAAATACTACAATATTCCCCCTCTTAGGAGTAAAGATATCCTCAAAGTTTTAATCTTGGAGGAACTCTATCCATCACATTAGCCTCAGATTGAGATCGTTCTGTGAGAAGTTGTACATGAGGTTCTTTTAGTATGTGTAGATGATAAACTGCTGTCCCATCACGTAATGCTTCCACATATTTAATAAAAATACTACTGCTTATAACTCAAGATCATGGGTCATGTAGTTCTTCTCATGTTTCCTTAGTTGGAATGAACCATAAGTAGTCACCAAATACCTCTTCATAAAAACACATCCATGCTTGGTCCTTGATGAATCACAAAAAACTATATACTCGACAACCTCCGCTAGTAAACTCAATATTGGGGAGCTCGTCAAACTCTAACTCAAATTTTATAAAGCCTACTGGTACTTCTCCATCCATATAAAAGGATGTCCCTTTCCAGTCTAAGCATTCATCAGTGCTTATATCAGGGAGGAGTTAGGACATAATATTTGGTAATATCCTGCTAGCCTTTGGAATCTCTAAATATCATTCACCCTCTGAGGTGGCTCCCATGCTAAAACCACGATGAACTTTTCTCGGTCCACTACTACCCAATCTTCTAAGATAACATTTCTTATTAAATGGACCACCTATATCCATAATTGGAACATTGAGAGCTTCCGATAAATCCTGTGCTCTCAGAGTACGTCTACAACCATCCACAGGTGTCTCATGTGCTCCTCCTCTAACATAGAGCACACAAGGATGTCAACGACGAAGACTACATTGAACATGTCTATGTATGCCTAGATGATATGGTTCAAGAGACCCATTAACATTATGGGGGTATTTTTCACTCCAAAAGAAATCACCAAGTACTCATAGTGACCATATCATTATTTTAAATCCATCTTTGGTATATCCTCATATAGTATTTGTAACAGATGATAACATGGTCAAAGGTCATCCTTTAAGAACCATTGTGCCCCTCTCATCTGATCAAAGTGGTTATTGATCCTTGGTAGTGGCTACTTGTTCTGCCCCATTACCTTGTTTGGGCATCGGTAATCCATGAAGAACCTCAAACTCCCATCTTCCATCATGGAAAAAAACTAGGACCGCCCATGGTAAAATACTTGATATGACGAATCCATTCCTCTTCAAATCCACCAACTACACCCTCAACTCGCAAAGCTCTACAAGAGCCATCCAATATGCTTGTGAAGTTATCAGTGATGTCATTGGGTGTATGTATACGAAAAATTCTATATAACAATGGGGATATAGTCATGGAACATCTTCTAGAGAGTTATCCTTGTACTCCACCACTACTACATGGAACTAAAAGCTCACAAAATATACTGCTTTGATTGTAATTATATCCAACACACGAGTGATCAGATGCAACCTTATTTGAATTAGTGCATTATGTGTTGTTTGGGATTCCATTTCAGCAAAAAATAAAACCCCATTCCATCACTATAGTGACCCCACACTCTTCACCTAAAGCAGTCAATCTATGAATGGACCAAAGATAACTAATCTATATCGAAAATGGCATCGTAAGGCCTTGAATCTTCCACCAAGATGTTCTAATAGAAACTCTCACCTCAAAGGGTAAGATCACAATATTGAAATAGATGCATGATCATGGAGTATCCTCTCATTGGTGTCTCCAAACGTAAGGGTTGAGTCAACGACAGTACTAAAATCACAAGGTTTCACGCAAGAAATTTGGAGAGAAAATAATGAATATCACCCATTTCATAAATAAGATAGATAAGAAATAAAAGATATAGATCATACATCATATAATCTTTAGAGTTCCTAGGTCATACACCTCAACCGCATGTAGCTACCCTTGCCCCATCCTCCTGCTCCCAGAGTTGAGTGTTGACCTCCTTGGGTGGTGGTGGATGTAGGCAAAAATGTATGTCCCCTCCTGCAACTCCCCTTTCTCTTCTATAACGTCTGTTTCCTAGTAGTTATTCCTTTTACACAATCTTCATCCACCTCAGTGGTCCATCCACCACCTTCCTATCAGCAACTTGATGAGTTGGACAGTCTCTTGTGGGATGTCCTCTACTTCGCATGAGTAGCATCGCCTCTCCCTATGATCTCTGGTTTCATCATGAGATACCTAGATTATAGATCCCATGTCATGGGTCATCCTATGACATCTCCCTTATCCCGATACACATGCCTGATGATGACTCCCTACCGCTGATACATCTGTACCTGTCTACCTACTGCTGACTAGCACTAGAAATCGTTTCTTAACCATCAATCTCTTGACCACCATATCTCACTTGAAAACTATAACGACCCATACTTTACATACATTGTTATTACATCAGAATTGAAGCATACTTATTACAACATATAATAAAACCACGAAAGGACCATATAGGTATAGTGTCTTTAGAAATTGGGAAACATAAACAACTGGTTCATAAAGCGTGTACACTATCTCCCATTTATTTCATTATATCAATAGTCCCTTTTGGCATATCTTACTTAATAACCTTCTTCCTGACCTAGGGAAAGTAAACATACAAAAGGGTGATCTCAAATACTTAGTAAGGGTATTCAAATGAAATATCAATCACATCATTTTCATAATAACATAACTTTTGGAAATCTTAACCTGCAAGAGAGATCATAAATTCATAACATGGGGTAAATCATAATACGGAAAATGTAATCAAAATAATCATAACAGAAAACATGAAAGTTAGTGGAATAAAAACATAATTATATAGAATCATTTCTTAGTAGTCAAGACTCATTGCCAAGACTATCTTAGCAGACAAAGTCCATTTCTGAACTGAGTTCACTCCTCGTTTCAGTCCTGTTTCACTGAACCGGTTTAACCTGCCGTTCTAGCCATGTCTATCTCATGAGATATAAAATCTTTACCAAATGAAATGGAGGGAGATATATGTCACCGCCATCTCATAATGATTCCATTCTTATGTGTGCCACAAAATCATAAATCATACAACATTGCATAACCCATGTAATAAAAATGGGATTCTTAAACAACATGACATCATAAAACAAATTCATATAAGATAAAGGAATTCATAAAATTAATTCCATCACAACATAATTAAATCAATGTAACAATAGGGATAGAAACATAACCCTATATTATCTTAGATGGAAAATAATTTTGATAAAACACTTGAACTCCATTCTTGAGGAAAATATCCTTTCTACTTCAAAAACATTTTCCTTTCTTAACATGTCATACAATTTTAAACTAAAAGAAGTTAATTAAAAATAAACATGAAAACTTGTAAAGGAATATTCTTGGAAATAATGCTTTAAAAATCCATTCATGCCGTATAATTTAAAAAAACATTCTTCTTGTACTTTTGTCGGAAAAGTCAAAAAGTACCTCGTACGAAAAACGACAAAAGATTCCTTTCATATATTTTACTAAAAACTCACCAAAGGGTAAAATTGGATATAAACTATTGTATAAGGATATAAATATTACATATTGTGGAAACATGGATGTGGATGATAAAATGCACCCCAGTAAATTTCAAAATATAAACAATCTCGGATAAAAATGAGATTGTGATATTTCCCTTACCTTAGGTTTGATTTGCTTCATAATTGTCCGAACCTCCGGTATAATGATTTAAATAATGTTATTGACTTATTCCAGAATCATAATTATTGTTATGATATCATATATGGTCATATTCTTAGCTTATTATTAGTAATATTTCATTACGACTTGTTATTCGGGTGTTTATGACTTTTTGTTCTTATGCATGTTTGCCGAATAAATTCTTATTATTCTCCTTAGGATATAGATACCTCATTTCCAGAATGGTATTAGTGTAATATATATCATATTAATTCATTAAATTCATTTATATAATCATTATTCAATTATGATCATGTAGAACGAATCACATCACATCCTGGAGACGGTATTCCGTACGTACGCACGAGCGATGATATCGTTCCCATGATCGTGGAATAGTATTGGAGTGTATGTATACTATTTCAGAATCATTACCACTTTATAATAATCATATATAATCATTACTTTCACCCTTATACCCATCCAAGTATGGTGGTGGTGGAAAATAGATTACACCACGGCGTGGAGACAGTATTCCTTACGTACGCACGCGCGGTGATTTTGTTTTCTGTAGGATGGATAAGAGGTGAAATAGGGTTGTCTCATATTTATAATAAAATATTAGTATATGAGTGATACTGATGTTATTACCCCATAATGAAACAACTAATGATGATGAAGTGGAAGAAGAAATAAAGATGAAAGATTCGGTAACGGACATTACCTCTTCTTTGAAGCGTTTCTTTGAGACCTCCTTTTAGGGCAATAAAGTGTTCTTTGAATAACACCAGGACCTATAGGATGTCTATAGAGAAGTGGAGAGAAGAAATTGGCAGAGGTTGGCCGAGCTTGAAGGCTCAAAGTGGTGTTTGGAAGAGAGGGAGGAGGTGCCCTTTTATAATGGTGGAGAGGGGCACCATTGAAATAACTAAAAACATTATATTATTATAAAGTCAAGTTCGGTTTTAAATAGCTCCAAATTGATTTATTTCGAAGATAAGGTGGGTATGGGTCGAAATACTCTCATCCAATAGAATTTACACAAGTTTAGTTTCTATTTTAACCTTATCATTTAGATTTAACACTAAGTTAAATAATTTTACTTTTACCGTGTCATCTTGTGTTATTATACTATATGGTTAATAAACTTACTATAAAAAGACAAATGAACCCCAAGTTGTTTATTATTAATATATATAACCCTATCTAAGTCATTTGTCCTAACCTTAGATTTTTAGGAATAAAATAACAGTTAATAATATAATATTTGTTTTAAAAACTATTTTATGTCAATTTTGACACTATTTAGTAATTGATTTTTGTGTAAATCATAACAGAATGATTAGTTCAAAAAAGTAAATTAAATCAATACTAACATGTCATATTAACCTATAAAATAATTGTAATTCATAAAAAGTCTCAAATTAAATTTATTTGGGTATTTTTAAAATCAATTATGTCAATATTTCATTAATAAGATAATTACTGCATCATCGTTGTGTCATAAATAAATTAAATTACTTACTGTCTATAAATTATAAATAAAATTACATTATGTTGGAAATATTTTTATATTTCTAATTAATATATATAGTCGAATTTATCATATGTATAACCCCATTTTAAAAATGATTTACTTATTAAACTTCGATTTTAACTATTTTAACCCTTCTTTAAGTGAATTGATAATAAATGTCCTAATCTAATCCAAGTGGGCCTAAATGGTCATATTTTATTCCTAATATTGTTTTTGGTCTAATTAAACTTATCCAATATAATTAGGACATGTGTTAGGGTAATAATAATATCATTTTTACCCTTAATTACCCTATTTACTTTTAACCGTGGTAAATAAAAGTAAAAGGTTACTATTCACCAAAAAATTATTTTCATCTCATTGAACCACATTTTACTTACTGAAATCTACCATGTCTCTCGGATTTTCGAAATTACACTCACAGAAGTGGTGAAATTATGTTTTATGAAAAATTCTGTTTTTTAACTACCACTTAGTGGTTTCACTATTCATCAAAAATTGAAAGTCTTCAGAAAATTACCGAAATTTCACCCTAGGCTAATTTTGATATTCCAAATCCAAAAATGAAGTGAATTTTGAAAAATAAAATATACAAAATTTCAAAAAGTGGTTATAACTATTCATAATGGCTACTTTTAAAAATATTTTAATAGCATATCATTATTTAGTGAAACTCGGTATTGCGTACGACGCAAGCTATCAAAGAAGGTCACGGTTGCGTGTAAAGCAAGCCAAGCTAGTGTTATGTGTAGTGAAAGATTCCTTTGATGATTTATATAAAAACAAAATATTTCTCATAAAAGTCTCGGGTGTTACATTCTACCCCCCTTAAAATGAATTTCACCCTCGAAATTCATCACTTTGTAACAAACAGATGAGGATACCTCTCCCTCATCATATCCTCAAGCTCCCATGTAGCTTCTTTTAATTGGTGGTTCCTCCATAAAACTTTCACCAAGCGAGTGGTCTTGTTTCGTAGGACTTTTTCACTATGATCCAGAATCTCTATCAGCTGTTCTTCATAAGAAACATCTTGCTCCAGTGGTACAACTTCTGAGCAGAGTAAATGTGAAGGGTCAGGTATGTACTTTCTCAGGAGAGATACATGGAACACATCGTGTACTTGAGAGAGATTCAGTGGAAGAGCCAATCGGTAAGCTACCTTCCCAACACGATCCAGTATTTCGAACGGACCGATATATCTAGGGATCAACTTCCCCTTCTTTCCATATCTCATGACCCTCTTCTAGGGAGATATTCATAAGAACACTTTATCACCCACTTCAAACTCTAGGGCTTTTCTTCAGTTGCCAGCATAACTTTTTTGTCGACTCTGAGCTGCTCTTATGTGTTGTTGAATAGATTTGACCTTTTATACCATTTCATCAACGAGATCAGGTCCTAGTAGCTTTCTTTCCCCAACATCACCCCAGCAAGTTGGAGTCCTGCATTTCTTTCCATAGAGAGCTTCATAAGGAGCCATCTGAATACTGTATTGAAAGCTATTATTATAAGAAAATTCCACCAAAGGTATGAGTTGATCCCAACAACAATTGAAATCCATAGAGCAAGATCTCAACATATCTTCAAGAGTTTGAATTGTTCTCTCAGACTGCTCGTCTGTCTGAGGATGATAAGCAGTGTTGAAACTCAACTCTATATCCAGAGTATGCTGAAGACTTCCCCAGAACATCAAGGTAAATATTGGAACCCGATCAGATATAATAGAAAGTGGTACTCCATGCAATCATACCACTTCCTTTACATATATCATGTCAATCTGATCCAGAGAGAAATCCTCTCTAATAGCAATGAAGTGTGCAGACTTTGTAAGACGATCAACTATGACCCAGATAGCATTATTGCCTTTGGATGTTTTAGGATGTCCTCTGACAAAGTCCATAGTGATGTTTTCCCATTTCCTTTCAGGTATGGGTAATGGTTGTAACATCCCCTTATACTTCTGTCTCTCAGCTTTAACTTGCCGACAAACCAAGCATCGAGAGACATATTCAGCAACATCTCTTTTCATGTCATCCCACCAGAAGTACTCTTTCTGGTCTCTATACATCTTCGTGATTCTAGGATGAATAGAGAATGAAGAACTATGAGCCTCATCCAGCAGCTCCTTCTTTAATTCGGGGATGGGAGGAACACAAACCTGATTCATGAACTTTATTATCCCATCACAATCAAGGTTGAATTCATGAACATTTCTCACCTTCTTTTCTAACTCTACATCTTCTTTATGTGCCTCATTAATCTTCACATGTATAGATGGTTGAACATTCATTTGAGAAAGATACAATTTTCCTCCTTCCATTATAATTCCAAGATCCTTCCTTTGTAAATCCATAAATAATGGATCTTTTGTGATCCTCATCATGGATAAACTAGCATGGTCTTTTTGACTTAATGCATCTGCCACCTTGTTTTCTTTCCCAGGGTGGTAATGAATTGAGCAGTCGTAATCCTTAATAAGCTCCAACCATCTTCTTTGATGCATATTCAGCTCCTTTTGTGTGAAAATATACTTTAAACTTTTATGATTAGTATAAATATCACACCATTCACCATAAAGGTAATGAATCCAAATCTTTAATGAAAAGATTACCGCAGCTAACTCTAAATCATGAGTTGGGTAATTTTTCTCATGGATTTCCAACTGTCATGAAGCATAAGCTATCACCATATCATTTTTCATGAGAACACATCCCAGTCCCTTCTAGGATGTGTCACTATAGATCACAAACCTTTCTCCACTATATGGAAGTGTGAGTACAGGTACACTGGATAACCTTCTATTCAACTCCTTGAAATTCTCTTCACATTCTTCCATCCAAACAAACTTAACTCCTTTCCGAGTCAACCTAGTGAGTGTATTAGATAATCATGAAAAATATTTCACAAAACATCGATAATATCCAGCCATACCAAGAAAACATCGTATCTCAGTTACTGTTGTTGGTCTTTCCCATCTTTCGATAACCTCTGTTTTTGCTGGATCCACAGATATCCCCTGTTTTGAAATTATGTGACCCAAAAATGAAACTTTTTGAATCCAAAATTCATAGTTGGTAAATTTGGCATAAAGCTTGTCCTTTCTCAGGGTCTTCAAAATAATTCTCAAGTGATCTTCATGTTCTTCCTTGGTCTTTGAATAGACAAGAATATCGTCTATAAAGACTACCAAAAATTGATCAAGTTAGTCTCTAAAGACTCTATTCATCAGATCCATAAAGATAGCAGGGGAATTATTAAGACCAAATGGAATCACTATAAATTCATAGTGTCTATACCTTCTACGGAAAGCCATCTTAGGTATATCCTCCCTTTTGACCCTTAATTGATGATACCCTAAACGAATATCAATCTTAGAAAAGTATTGATCTCTGCGTAGTTGGTCAAATAGGTCATCAATGTGTGGGAGAGGATATTTGTTCTTGGTAGTGATCTTGTTAAGTTCTTGATAATAAATGTAGAGTCTCATTGATCCATCTTTCTTCTTATCAAACCGAACAGGTGATCCCCAAAGTGACGCACTAGAGCATATGAATCCCTTATCAAGATTCTCTTGGAGTTGCTTCTTCAATTCCTGCAACTCAATTGGGGACATTCTATAAGATGTCTTTGAAATAGGTAAAGCACCTGGTACAAGTTCTATTGAAAACTCAACTTCATGATTTGGTGGAAGACCTGACAATTCCTCAGGAAAGACATCATCAAACTCACGTACAATGGGAATATTCTTAATTGTGAGTTTCTCACCAACCATTTGAGATAAATAACCTATATTAAGTGGAATCAAGACCCATATGATGGAAGAAATTTCCAATGGATGGTTATGTTTATCCTTGCATCGATAGACGATCATTGATTGATCTAGAATATGAAATGTGACTTCCCTTCTTTGGAAATTGATATGAGCTCTATATAAAGAAAGCCAATCTATGCCAAGAATCACATCAAATTCCACTATAGGAAGGATCATAAGATTTTCCGGAAGCACTTTCCCACAAACTTCAATTGGGGAAGAATTATAAACTTTTGATGCGACTGTTGTGCCATTAGGTGTTGTCACAGCTTACTCAGCATCTAATTGTTGAGGTAAAATTGTGATACCCTTAGAAAAATCTTCAGAAATAAATGAGTGGGTAGATCCATAATCAAATAAAACATTTTCTACTTTAGAGTGGATGGTAAGTGTACCTTTCACCACATCGTTATCTTACTCCACATCACTGATAGAAATTTCATGTGACTTTCCTTTGTCTTTAGCCTTAATTTTTTTTTTGATTTCGATCATCATCAACAACCCTTGGATTACGGAATTTATTGGAATAATGCCCAATCACCTTGCACTTGAAACATTGAAGTGTAGTAGGTTCATTATGTGTGTCCCTTCCTTTGTTTACATCATTAGAAATATTCTTCCCATCATTGCAGCATTCAAATGCCCAATGACCTTCCTCCCCACATTTGAAACATTTACTTGTCCCTTTAAGACAACTCCCTCCATGTTTCTTTCCACACTTTGAGCATACGGGAAAGCTCATCTTCTTTTCAGTGTTCTCTTTAGATTTTCCTTTGAATTCCATTTTCCACTTCTTATCAAACCCATATGACTGATGGGTTACTCCAATCTACTTCTAGACTTTGAGAGCACATCGAACGATTTCCTCGTAGCTATTGAAGTCCCTTATGGCTAACGCCCTTCGAAGACTTGGTTTTAAGCCAATAAAGAATCGACTAATCTTACTATCAGGTTGGATAATAATACCAGAAGCGTACCTTGCATGTCTTGTAAAATTTGCTTCATAGGTACCAACATATTAATCATACTTTTGCTTCAGTTCAAGAAACTCTTTCTCCATCTTTGTTTGGAGAATACAAGGGAAGTACTTATTGAAAAATAAGTTCATGAACTCATCCCATTCCATGGACTCAATTTCATCACTTTGCCTCATATTCTTAATAAGATTCCACCATTGATCAGCATATCCTTCCAAACGATACACTGCTAGGATGACTTTATCATTTTTAGAACATTGAAGAACTGAAAATATCTTTTCAGTGGTACTAATCCATTGTTCAGCAACTAATGGATTAGTAGACCCACTGAAGGAAGGTGGACGCTACCTCATGAAGGATTAAACAGAATGTTGCTCCTTCCTTTTCTAGTTTTTAAGACCTACATGATTCATATCTTCAGAATGTTCTGTGAGCATGGCTACAAGATTTTTCATTCCAGCTCCCATAACGTTTGGTTGTTCAGGGGGACAATCATTGCATTGTCCGTCGCATTCCTCATTAACAAGGTTCCTTCGGGTTCCATCCATTGACTAAAACCAAGAAGAATAGTGTGAGAAACACTAATTATAATAGAAAACCACATAATCAAGAATAAAATTTCACACTTAAGGTCTTATCCTAGGTTATTCATGGTCATTTCTAAAACACTAAAATTGTGTTCTATGCTTAGGCTTTTCCTTAGGGTTCTTACTAAGGCTTTCACATCCTAGTTTCCAAAGGTTGACTATACCTTTCCTCTAATACTAACTATAACGACCCATAATTTACATACATTGTTATTACATCAGAATTGAAGCATACTTATTACAACATATAACAAAACTACGAAAGGACCATATAGGTATAGTGTCTTTAGAAACTGCGAAACATAAACAACTGGTTCATAAAGCATCTACACTATCCCCCATTTATTTCATCATATCTATAGTCCCTTTTGGCATATCTTACTTAATAACCTTCTTCCTGACCTGGGAAAAGTAAACATACAAAAGGGTGAGCTCAAATTCTCAGTAAGGGTAAACAAAATAAATATCAATCACATCATTTTCATTAGAACATAACTTTTGGAAATCTTAACCTGCAAAAGAGATCATAAATTCATAACATGGGGTAAATCATAGTAGTGAAATGTAATCCCAATAATCATAACATAAAACATGAAACTTAGTGGTATTCACACATAATCATAGAGAATCATTTCATAGTAGTCAAGACTCATTACCAAGACTATCTTAGCGGACAAAGTCAATTTCTGAACCGAGTTCACTCCTCATTTCAGTCCTGTTTCACTGAACCGGTATAACCTTCCGTTCCAGCCATGCCTATCTCATGAGATATAAAATCGTTACCTAATGCATTGGAGGGAGATATAGGTCCTACCCATCTCATAATGATACCATTCTTATGTGTGCCACAAAATCATAAATCATACATCATTTCATAACCCATGTAATAAAAATGGGATTCTTAAAAAACATGACATCACAAAACAATTCATATAAGATAAAGGAATTCATAAAAATAATTCCATCACAACATAATCAAATCAATGTTACAATAGGGATAGAAACAGAACCCTATATAATCTTATATGGAAAATAATTTTGATAAAACACTTGAACTCCATTCTTGAGGAAAATATACTTTCTACTTCAAAAACATTTTCCTTTCTTAACATGTCATACAATTTTAAACTAAAATAAGTTGATTAAAAATAAACTTGAAAACTTTTAAAGGAAGCTTCTTGTAAATAATGTTTTAAAAATCCATTCATTTCGTATAAGTTAAAAAAACATTCTTCTCGTACTTTTGTCAGAAAAGTCAAAAAGTACCTAGTATGAAAAATGACAAAAGATTTCTTTCATATCTTTTACTAAAAACTCACCAAAAGGTACAATTGGATATAAACTATTGTATAAGGATATAAATATTACATATTCTGGAAACATGGATTTGGATGATAAAATGCACCCCTGTAAATTCCAAAATATAAACAATCTCGGATAAAAATGAGATTGTGATATTTCCCTTACCTTAGGTCCGATTTGCTTCGTAACTGTCCGAACCTCCTGTATAATGATTTAAATAATGTTATTGACTTATTAATGAAGCATACTTATTGTTATGATATCATATATGGTCATATTCTTAGCTTCTTATTAGTAATATTTCATTACTACTTGTTATTCGGGTGTTTATTACTTTTTGTTCTAATGCTTGTTTGTCGAATAAATTCTTATTCTTCCCTTTAGGTTATAGATACCTCATTTCCAGAATGGTATTATTGTAATATATATCATATTTATTCATTCAATTCATTTATATAATCATTATGCAATGAATATCATGTAGAACGAATCGCATCACATCGTGGAGACGATATTCCGTACGTACGCACGAGCGATGATATCATTCCCATGATCGTGGAATTGTATTGGAGTGTATGTATACTATTTCAGAATCAATACCACTTTACAATAATCATATATATTCATTACCTTCACCCTTATACCCATCCAAGTAAGGTGGTGGTGGAAAATAGATTACACCACGGCGTGGAGATGGTATTTCGTAGGTACGCACGCGCGGTGATTTCATTTTCCGTAGGATGGATAAGAGGTGATATAGGGTTGTTTCATATTTATAATAACATATAAGTATATTATTGATACTGATGTTATTACCTCATAATGAAAAAACTAATGAAGAAGAAGTGGAATAAGAAATAAAGATGAAAGAATCGGTAACGGACATTACCTCTTCTTTGAAGAGTTTCTTTGAGACATCCTTTTAGGGCACTAAAATTGGTCCTTGAAGAAGACCAAGACCTCTAGGATGTCTCTAGGGAAGTGTAGAGAAGAAATTGGCAGAGTTTGGCCGAGCTTGAATGCTCAAAGTGGTGTGAGGAAGAGAGGGAGTAGGTGCCCTTTTATAAGGGAGGAGAGGGGAACCTTTGGAATAACTAAAAATATTATTTTATTATAAAGTCAATTTCGGTTTTAAATAGATCCAAATTGATTTATTTCGAATATAAGTTGTTTATGGGTCTAAATCCTCTGATACAATAGAATTTATACAAGTTTAGGTTCCTATTTTAACCTTATCATTTAGATTTAACACTATGTTAAATATTTTTACTTTTACCATGTCTTCTTGTGTTCTCATACTATAAGGTTAATAAACTTACTATAACAAGAAAAACGAACCCCAAGTTGTTTATTATTAATATATATAACCCTATATAAGTCATTTTTCCGAACCATAGATTTTTAGGAATAAAATAACAATTAATAATATAATATTTTTTTTAAAACTATTTTATTTCAATTTTGACACTATTTAGTAATTGATTTTTTTTGAAAATCATAACAGAATTATTAGTTAAAAAATGTTAATTAAATCAATACTAACATGTCATATTAACATAGAAAATTATTGGAATTCATAAAAAGTCTCAAATTACATTTATTTGGGTATTTATAACATCAATTATGTCAATATTTCATTAATAAGATAATTACTGCATCATAAATAAATTAAACTATTTAATGTCTAAAAATTATAAATAAAATACCATTATGTTGGAAATCTTTTTATATTTATAATTAATATTTATTGTCGAATTTATCTTATTTATAACCCCATATTAAAAATGATTTACTTATTCAACTTTGAATTTAACTATTTTAACCCTTCTTTAAGTAAATTGATAATAAATGTCCTAATCTAATCCAAGTGGGCCTAAATGGTCATATTTTATTCCTAAGATTGTTTTTGGTCGAAATAAACGTATCCAATAGAATTAGGACATGTGATAGGGTAATAATAATATCAATTTTACCCTAAATTACCCTATTTACTTTTAACCGTGGTAAATAAAAGTAAAAAGTTACTATTCACCAAAAAATTATTTTATTCTCATTGAACCACATTTTACTTTATGACATCAATAGTGTCTCTCGGATTTTCGAAATTCCACTCACAGAAGTGGTAAAATTAAGTTTTATGAAAAATTCAGTTTTTTAACTACCACTTAGTGCTTTCACTCTTCATCAAAAATTGAATGTTTTTTGAAAAATATCAAAATTTCACCCTAGGCTAATTTCGATATTCCGAATCATAAAATGAAGTCCATTTTGGAAAATAAAATTTACAAAATTTCAAAAAGTGGTTATTAATATTCATAATGGCTAGTTTTAATAATATTTTAATAGCATGTCATTGTTTAGTGAAACTCGGTATTGCGTACAACACAAGCTATCGAGGAAGGCCGCAGTTGTGTGTAAAGAAAGCCAAGCTAGTGTTGTGTGTAGTGAAAGATTCCTTTGATGATATATATAAAAACAAAATATTTCTCATAAAAGTCTCGGGTGTTACAAAGACACTTGAATATGTCAAAATGCATAAAGTCAAGACATTATCTCATACGTACCATCGTACACCTCACTTGATGGTCCGAGCTCTAAATTATTGATCCCTTACTATATCCATCATCTACTTGGAAATGTTGGTGAACCTCAATGAATAGTCACATACCATTATAATGCACTGTTAGAGCTAAATATGATCCTAGATACGTACTACATTCAAGGTAACTGATGAGATATACAACCAAAAGAGTCGCTCGAACTCCATCTAAAATAAGGTATCCTCATCGTGAGCCATCATGGTCAAACTCCACCATCACCATGCCAGAATCTGATGAAGGATCTCTCCAAGGATCACCATCTGGTCCACTAGTGTCCTCATTATAAATAAAACTATTACCACCTCCTCAAGATATTCCTCCACCACTTGAGGTCAGGATAACTTCATAACCTAATTTTTCATTGTCTCTGGAACTCATGGAGTGAACTCAGCCTATGATCCACCTCTGTTGGTACTGTAGGAACCATGTGCTACTTTACTAGTGGTCGTATAACAGGTTCACCATATAGATGTAACACGAGGGAATCATGTCCTTAAATTAAATCCACATCAATTTGGGGGCCATCCTCATGATCGATCTGCTAAATCATAGAAGGTATGCATCATAGAGGCATCCTATAAATAAAGAAGATATAATATAGGAAAATAGTCTTCTATGATAATTGACACTACAGGATATGGAAAAAAATCATTCCTATATTATTCATATACCATTATTTTGTTTCCCTGCAACTAGTGTTCACATGTACCGAGTCGAAATGCTGGTTATCGTAGACCTGGTGTACAGATACGTTAGCTGCCCACCCCAACACTGAAGTCTCTAGCCTGAAATCCAAATAAGAAACACTTAACTCTGTGTTTATATACTAATATAATAGACTCTTTGACTTATGATAGAACCGAAAACCTCTAATACAACTACGCCACGACCCGTCCGAGTGGGAGCACAACAATGACTCCCCATGCCCGCCTCAAATAGAACATGGGATGGTGACTAGCACGGAGAACGCATGTCACTAACATGGGAGGAATTACCTATGTACTTGTACACACATTCACATCTCCAATCCAACAAATGATGAAATGTAACAACCACTAAGGAACAAAATGAATGAATACGATTAAACCCAACAAATAGAGTACAACAGAATGTAAAGTGTTGAAATTAAAATGGGTCAAAATACCATCCCACCAAAAGAAAGATTCAAAAAACTACAAAGACCATCCTATAATTAAGAAACATGTTTTGGTACTATGTTTTGTTATTTTAGGAACACCTCGGCAAGTAATGATGCTCACAATGCTCGGTCTGGTCTTGGTCTACTCGGGTCTCCGTCAAAAGGCATCTCTTCTGCAAAAGGCATGACACATGCTGGAAAGTCCCATGTGGGGGTGTGTATAAAAATAGTCAATATAGGAACCTAAAAACAACAAATAAATACACAAATATAAGGTAATATCAGCTATACATAGTATATGTCTACCGAATCATGTATCAGGTTAAACATAAAATAAACTCAAAACCCAGACCCATAGTATAAAGGTAAGTCACAATGACAACATACCCACGCTAGGGATTCAGTTCGAAGATTCCACGAGGAACCCTTTCAAGAGAACTAACTCAAGGATTCTATAGATAATATGATATCCATCTGAGTAGTATGTATAGATCTGAAGAGATAACATATACACTAACTTTGTGATAATATACACATTATTTTGGAAAGATCATGATACATGGATGTGGATCACTACCAGGGCCTCTTCATATACAATGAATCATATGAATTCACATAATATATAGACAATTAATGTACTCTAGGATTGTTCACATCGATAGCTGACCCTACCTAGGGCTATGATGGGATAGATGACCTTGCTCTGGTCCTCTCGCAGGGGCCTCTTGATTCAATCTAAAGAGACCTACTAAATAGATAATACTTATGCAGATGTAAATGATACCTGAAATTCAGGGGAAATAACAAATGGGAACAACCCCAAAAAAACTTTTCCAAGGTATGATGGTCATGTAGATCCATCCGTGTACAATAAGGAAAACGGCGTGAAAAAAGGTTGCATGTTGTGTCCTATGACCTTGCGTAATTCCCATGTACAACGACCCATTAAAAATGAGAATTTCTTGTAGAAATTGATATATATGTCATGTATAAGAGTATCATGTCATTTCCTACTATCCTAGGACCTCTACATGTATGTTGGTCATGTTCCTATATACTACATCAACCCGTTTACCAGTACATGGGGTAACCCATGTAACCGGCATTGTTTGGCTGTTTTGTGGAGTACATGACATTTACTCCACCCCATGTCTACATACCATCCGAGATACACGCCATATCCTTTATAAAGACACACATGTTGTGTGAAACCTATCACATTCCATGTAATTATTTTCTATAGAGTGGAACCCTAGACACCGTTGAGTTGGCCTCAGGCACAGTGTTCTTCGGAGAATAGGTTGTCTTCGTCACATTTTTCTAGAATTTTCTTTTCGATCATGTGCATTGGGTGAATCTTTGATTCTTGATCCGGCCATATTATCTCATTTAAACTCATGATTCTAGGTCGTTTCATCATAGTAAGGTTTATTCTGTTGGTTTTAGGCCTCCAATCGGCCCATAAAACATGTTTTGATCCATTCACATGAAGAAACATTAAAAAAATAGTTTCTACCAAATTGAGTCAATTCATCCACCTCCATTGTCATCACACCTCCACTTGGTTTTCACGATTTTAGATCTATATTTTGGGATCGTTGTGTTTCATGACGGATGTGCAACAATCCATTGTTCATAACCCCGTGAAGAATGTAATGAACGTGGGAGTCAAAATGGAGAATAAATCCAAATATCAAATCGAGGAATGAACCTCCACCTTCATTCATCACAACATTGATATAATCTCATTATAAAGATCAAAAACTGAAAATCTAATTTTGAATCAAATCAATCAAGGATCAATTACCCAAATTAAACCAGATATAACACCCTTCAACAAGAATGAATGATCTATGGTTCAACCTGTTAGTGGGTTGAACTGCATCCATTTTTTGAATCCAAGAATGGGAATGAAATAATTTAAATTTCATCCCCTATATCGTTCATCAACAAAGAGTGTAAAACTGTCATCATGGATTGAGGACCGATCTCCCTGCACAATGACCCATGTGTTTTCATTCGTCGTCGTTCATCGGGAATTCGCTAGGGTTCTTACTATCTAATCCCCAAGGAATTCATGGGATTTTGTGACTATTTTTGAGCCTAACCCAAACCTATTTTTTATCTAAAACCACAAAACAATTTTCTGCATCATGGTAACGTTAAAATAAACTAAATTGTTAATTTATTTCATTTCCATTAAAATGTCCCAAAAATAATTTTTTCAGCTGACCCGCGCCAGTAAATGTTAGGCCTAGTCAAAGGTAAAGTCTCTACTCTGAATACAAAGGTGCCATCAAATTTTTGATACAGGCACCCATTTAAATGTTATTCCACTTTTTTATGAAATCTAGTCGCCTACACTACATAAAAGATTAATTTATTTCAAACATTTATTCCGGGAACTCTAGGCCTCATAACCAAATGACGTCACAAAGCCTGGTCTCAAAATAATTCCATATAATATTTAAAAATAAAACACAAAAAATAATAGAAATTATAAAATGAGCTATAAATCAATGAAATTAGAAGAAGGATATAATAGACTAGTTTGAATTGAGAATTAAACTAAGGATTGAATAGAAAATTAAAAATACTGAAAATAAATATAAATTTTAGATTCATTTATTTGAATTTTATAATATGAAAAAAATATAACGGAAATTTTATTGAGATTACTTAGATTAGAGTAATGATAATAATAAATAATAGTGATATTGAAACCAATGTTGTTTTTTCTAATGATATTACATAACAAAGGAAAATAATTTTATTCCAAAAATGTTTTTTGTGGAAAAATCCATGTTTTGAATAAGAAGTAAAATTTATGGTGTGATATAGATGTTAATGGAAATTATTATCATGAATCAAAAGTGTGAGGTTGACTATAGTTATTTAAATGTTGGATTTACTGAAGAGATATGCCATGATTATTTACTCAATAATTTAAAAAATGTGACATAACAGGTGTGATTTTAGTGAGGAAGTGTAACACCACTTGATTGAAGATTATTTTATGAAGGAGATAAAGAAGTCTATTTAAATGATATAGGACAATATTATAGAAATAATCATTCAGATAGGTTTGAACATAGTATTTGAGGTCGTACTAAATGGTTCATCATCCTAAAAATAGAATAGTTATTTGTCTCTATGTCATATTGTTGGTCATAGAAAAGAATATCATTAATATAACCTTTACATAAATAGAACCATGATATGTTAAGATATTCCATATTTTGAATGGATAATATTTACTACATACCCATTAATAGATAAAATAATTTGTGTGAACCTCATATATAGACATATTTCTTCTTTTGTGCCATTATATTTACATTTTCAATATTGTAAACCATGTAAAAAATTAAGAGAGTGATATTTACTCAAATAAACTACTTTATAAGATTAAAAATATATTTCATTATATTAATATTCAACCCATACTATCCCCACCTCTCAATATGTTCTCATCGATCATTGTAGACAAAACATTAGTATCAGAGTTAATGTTCAAACTATAATTTGGTTCTCAACAAAATTAATGATTAATATACATTTTTTACATTCCATTACTCATACAAACTCAAGAGGAAATGAATACATGGAGAAGATGTATCTACTATAGATATGAATTTTTTTATCTTATAATACACAATATAATAAATGGATGAATGTGATGATGAATATGAATAAAGAATCCGTAATATTAGGAAATGATGATAAATAATGATTCATTACATTAAATACTTGAATTTATACATATATAATACAATAAAATGAAAATGTTAGTTAAATATTTACCATGTATAAAAACCACCATTTAACATAGGTATTTGGCATGGCATAGATTAAGGATAATTAAAAAATACATCATTTCAAGGATTTATTTTCTATGATTCATGTTCATGTTACTAAGAATATTTTGGATGGATATTATTATATTGCGTATAATTATTCATGAAATTATTTGATGAAGAATATCTAAAAATTTACTGAAGATTTGGTCTATTTTTTTATGTCTCATTTAGAAACATTTCATATTATATAATATAATATGAGGATTATACATAAATAATTATTGAAGCACTATAACATAAAATATTGGAGTATATAAATATCAATAGAAATATTTTATACTAAAATTAAAATAATAAGATTCTTTCAAAATTATGCACTAATAGAATGATAAATGTTTCCAATAAAATAAATTAGAATTTACAGTCCTTTAAAATGAACGCGAAAAAAATGTTTCATTTTTTTAAAAATAAGAAAAAGGCCGTCATGAATTTGAATAACTCTAAAATATAGATAAAATAACAGGGAATGAACAACATTGAAAATTAAATTTAAGGTAATTAAAATAATAATAATGAGGAAATGGAACTAAAAATATCATTAAATGGTGACAATAAAAATTGATGTTATAATTATATGAGGAGGAATCTAAAATATCATTTTTTCATGGAATGGATGTCAAATTTTGAATTTAGAAGAATTTTTCAATATAAAAAATTATTATACGATGAAAGATGAGTTTCATTCACAAATACATTCCTAGAAAATATTAATTTTATAATACATATGACATGTGTAATGGAAAATTGGGATTATCTAGAGATAAATGAAATTAATGATCAATGTAAAATGATATATTTGATAAAGAAAATTTTTATTGTCTTCATTAATTTCTATTATAGAGGTTATGTTTTTAATTATAATCATTAATATTATGGAGAATGGAAAATCATAAAAAAAATTCCAATAAATATTATACTCATTTGAAAATTATACAATAATTTTTTAATACAAAACTACCAAAAATGTATATAATATAGTAAGAAACCATTTTATTTGGGCTCAACAGCTTATGTAGAAGTGTAAGAGGGATAGTTCTCATTCTGGAAAATATTTATATGGATGATTTTGGAGTAATGATCATGACTATTGGAATAATGTGATAAAACATAAATATTTTAAATTGAATACATCATGGTGGTGTAAGACTGAGATTTAGAATGTACACAATAGAATGATAATAATAATTAGTTCATTAATAATAGATTGTAAAATCTTGAAAATATATATAGAACATAAAATAATGTTTCTCATTGTCCAATATTCATAATCATGTTGAAAAATTAGTATAGTATTAATGAATATATATTCTAAATTTGAATAGAATTTAAACTGATTTATCATAGGAAATAATAAAAATGAAAATTTTATTAAAAATAAAAAACTGCAAATGATATTAGAGAAATGAGGTAGTTCTCCTTAAATTTTTAAAGATGGTAAAATACATTTTAAATTTAAAATTGGCCATGGAGGTTAGTATTTCTTGAGTTATATTATATAATCATATAGAAGAATAATTCCACTAATTGAATAAAATGAATGAAGTAGTGGTAGAAAATTAATAATTAGTTGAAAATTATAATATTTATCGAATATAATGTTTCTAAAATTTATGTTCCACAACCATTTTAAAATATATTAATGTCAAAAAATTTCTAATAGAATGAATTATTATATAGAAAAACTAACTATATATTAGAAATATAATTATGAAACACATGTAGATGTAATTGATTAATATAAAAAGGTTCTTTATATTGAATAAATATAATTTTTCAATAGGTTGTGTAAAAGATATGATATAAAGGATAATGAGGAGTTGTGTGGATGGAAATAATATACTAGTCCAAATTCAAATTACTTATCGATTATATTACCTGACCATGATAACATATTGAAGAATATAACACATACTATAATTATCTTTTTACAACTTAATAGAAGATGAAAATAATATTGTTTTACATGAAAATAAATTTATTTTAGAAAACCATATATACCAAAAAGAACATTTATTATAAAATCATAAATGAACGTATGAAGAACTATCAAATAATATGAAGAAAAAAGTCGGCATAATATCAGTCAATAATAAAGTATCAACCCTATTTTTTCCTTTACTGATATAATGATATCCATCATGTTCACATATATAATGAATTTGTTCATTCGTTTTTGGGAATTAAAGTAGAAGCATATTTTCAGAGAGAGAACTATGTCTTTAAATACCTTAAAAAATATTTATATGATTATAATTCACAATTGGTAGAGAACCTAAATTTTTTTCATGTATACTATTTGATGCAGAAATCAATATTGATACATCAATTAAGGTGTGCATCCCATGAGGGGTTATATTTATAAATTATTCTATCAACTAATTTTTCTTATAAAGATATTATTTCAAAAATATCATATTGGAATAATTAAATTGCAGTGGTATGTTTCGAAAAATATTAGAATTTTATGTTGAGTAGGGAGAAATGAAACAATCAATAACAAGGGGGATAATAATAAATTTAGAAATTGAATACATTTTTTTCAACTAAACATTCTAGTTGTCAGATTTGTTTTCAATATATTTATGAGATGTGTATAAATGTTTATGTTAAAATATTCATGATAATATATGAATAAAAATAGAATCATCATAAAAATATATATAATAGGGCCCAATAAATTTAATTTTTAGTCAGTATTATTAAAATTATTTATAAATAGAAATGAAGTATAATTAACCCCATATTTTTATTTTCACAAATCATTATTCACATAGAAATTATAAAAAATAATTTATGGAGAATTAATTTATTTGGAATAATACCATCCTATATCAATAATTTTTTATATATTTTTATTAAGGGTTGGGAGAAACTATTTTCAATATTTAAATTGATAAGAATATTTTAAATTTTTATATACAAAAAATCATGAAGGATGTACTTTTTAATAAATTACTTTTTTTATATGTTTTAAATTAAAATGATGTCATTTTACAATGATAAAAGTAAGGTATATGCACACAAATGAAGAAAATATGTGTTGGGTTTATAATTTTGACGAAATAATGAGAAACACCATTCATCATGGAGATTAATGTTATTTATTGTGATCATTAAAATGTATTGGAATAAAATACATCTATAAAAAGTGCTTTAGATTTTATTTTGAAAAATTAATATTAAAATTTGGATTATTATGTAAAAATTTTAATAAAATATTATCGATAATTGATCCTTAAAAATATTATAATGATGATATAATGATGTCAATATTCATAAAGGACCATCCTTGGAATTATCATTTATGAAGGCTAAGAGAATACATGGACTATTAAGAAATTTATGTATTCACTTATATTTTTTAAGATTAATTTTTTTTAATGATTAATTTGATATGTTCAAAATGTATATGCTTTTAATATATGATTATTACAATGTTGACATTTACATAAAAGGGTGAATAATTATTAGCTTAAATTTTATGTGATTTGAGGATGATTAGAAAACACAGATTTGTGTTCAAATGGTATATATTTAATTTGAAAATGATTATATATGTCATTTAAAATCATTAAATAATATATGTGAATGATGAATAAATTTCTAACCACGTGTATGAATAATTATTTTCTTATGAATATATATATATATGACTCAATTAGTGGTGTTGGAGCTGTCTAATAATTCATTCAATCATATGTTATATTGAACCTATGATAACTGGATAAAATGAGACTAAAATTGAACATATTTAATTATATAAGAATAATTCCATTTTTTAGATAAATGATATGAGTTTATACATATGATTAATCATAGTTCAAATCATACTAATCAAGATCTACATGTAAATTATTTCATCTAGAAAAAGTAATTTGAAAGATAGAAAAAATGATATGATAAATCATTCCAAAACATATAGAGTTAATAAATGGATAATAAATATGAATAAAATGGATTCATATTACCTTAAGGAATAAATATGTTTCATAAATAAATAAATAATATATAAGATTTTATAGATTTGAGATTTTATTTAGAATATAATATTCAATATTCATCTGGTGATACATATAAAATATTTATTTTTAAAATGTGACACTTTAGGAGAACATCATTTTGATGTTTTTATATGATAACCTTTTTATGATGATTCAGGATCAATTTAAGTTTTATTTGAATATCATTAAAATAAAATTAAGGATTTATAAAAGATTATTAATGAATATAAATTTCATCACAATTCTAAAATATTAATAATGTTGCAATGAATAATCAATGGATGAAAATCTATTTCAATCAGAGATTATCATTATGTCATGTATAGGAAAACCATTTTTTGATGAAAATAATCATATGATTAAGAGTGTAGGATGAGTTTTATTCATGTAATAATGAATGGTTTTCAAACAAATATGCATTAATGAAGTTTTATTTGTGAGTGATTCATGTTGTAGAAATATATTGCATAGTAAAACCATAAATATCTAGTGATTTGTTACAATTTTATTGTTTCATGAGTTGTTTCATCACCCCAAAATCATGATGCAATTTTTTGTATATAATTTTTTTAAATTAACTATCTATATTTGTTTCATATTTTGAGGGGTTCCTATGGATATTATTGGTAGTAAAAGGATGAGTTATATTTAAAAAATATAGTAGATTTAATGTTTGATAATGAGCATGATATCATGGTGATTTGGATGAGGATATTCTATATTTTTTAAATCAATGAAAAATAAAAAAATGAAATATAAAATAATGATGCAACAAATAATGTGTATTTATATATTCATTGTATTGATATTTGAATGTAGAGTGAATATTAATGTGATATTTTTGGGATTATAAAGGAAGATATTAATAAATAATAAATATGGGTGAGAGGGAACTAAAAATGATTTATGATAATGATATTCTGTATTATTATAATATATTTAGTTTCTCAACACTAGAGATCATTTTTTTGTTGATAAAAAAGATATGATAATGTACCTCAATGTTCTAAAATTCATTATCTTATGTTGAAGTCATGGGATTTTTATTAATGTTTGCAACATACGAAGATTAATAGATGCATTCATTGATGATTGCTAAAATAAATGATAGGATGTGTGACAAGATGTTTGATTTGTATAGATATTATTTAATCTTATTCATTAAAATATATGTGTGACAATAAAACCAATACATTCTTTTATTAATATACCCGTCCTTAAAATATTGATTACACAACAAGTGGATCCAATCAAACCATACATTCATGGTAGGATTGGATAAATAAAGATTCTAAGAATTGAGGAAGATTTTTCATACATGTAATTGGGATGGTCTCATATATTGAAACTATTATGGAAATATACATTACATTGATATATTCATGATGATAAATGAATTTTCATTTCTGTAGGGTAACAAGTTTTATACATTTCCGACTAATTCACAAATTTTGAGTGAGGCTAATAATCATTATGATCCATGTTGTTTACATTCATAATTATAATTTCATGCAATCAATGAAAATAATAATTTAATATATTGATATTAACACAAACTAATATTTATGTAAGAAAAATAATGCGGGTAAATAGGATAGAAATCTATTAAAACTAGCTTAATATAAATTTTTTATTAGGGTTTCCCAACCTAGTGTAATTATACATATATTACTCTTACATTACATAAAAATATATTTATAAATATAAAATATATCACAAAATTATTAATAGATTTTAAAATTGGGATTCAATCTCTAATGTTTTGTTTGTGTCGATATAGAATACCATTATTATAAATATACGCCCAATAATCGCTGTATATGCTAAAGCTTGATATAATTTTTTTAAATTTTAATATATTTTTATTGATTCATCCTAATGAATATTCCTTGATTGAGATTCTTCATTTATCCCATAAATAGTTAATTTTATTATATATATATATATATTCATTATTTGGGGGGATAATAAAAGAAATTTGTTTATGTCATGTATATATATACTGGAAATAGGATAACAAGTTGAGTGAAATGGGGATGTTGATTTTATATATTAAATTTAATTCCTAAAATGAATCCGATATGCCAACAAAGATATGATGTAAAATATTATTCATACTTTAATAAATATGACATCTTTTTCCAATGAATGGTCCATCCATTGAATTTTGTTTCTGTTTACTCTGATTTTTTTTCACATCGTAGTTTATAATAAAAATATGACAATGTATGTAACCCCTATTGATGTTAAAACCACACAAATTCTGTGTGGCCCATTTTATCATTCCAAAATAAAAATAAACTATGTCTCATCTCATTTAATATGGAAAATATTGTTAATTTGTTTCTCCTCCTTATACTATGTACATTGGTGATTTCTCAATAGTAGGGGTGTAAAAATGTGCGTACTCTATCATCCCTTCCCAAACATTTTTGGCATATGGATAAAAATGATGAAACTGTTTGATTTAATGTACGCCAAATATTCATTTATTGAGACCCCAAATTCCTAAACTATGCTTCCCCTATCTTTATTTGACACAATAATGATTTCCTATATTGTAGTGACCCTTCTATTGGGTCATGCATGAATAAATTACACATCCCTTGTCATATACAGTCCTAAGACCAAAAGTTGTGTTACACATAGCCAAACCTATAGTGTGGTTGAATATATGATTGTAAAATATTCAATGGACACATATATAGGTGTGCATCCTAAAACCTAATAATTTTCATATATTTTTCTTATTATTCAGAATCACCTATTACAAAACCCATTCAAATTCACATATATTAAGTACGGACCTCACTATGAGATTGATGCCCAAAATATGTAATTTTTATACATAATATTTCATCTATATAATCAATTATACCTTATATTTTATAATAATTTGTCCCCATGGAATGGAAATTCTTCCATTAGTACTTTAGATTCACTTAAATGTGTATCCTTATAGTAACATGGAGTTGTTTAGTGGTGGGGTATGGACTGAGTTGTTTTCCTTTGTATTTTCAGGGCCACATATGTGATTTGTTTATTTAAATATCCATTATATAGGATTGGGATATGTGATTCATGATTTCCTCTTGGAATTTGTTTAGGTATTTTCCATTATTTTCTATACTCCCAACAATTTCATATTTAGATAAAATGTTAACCACACCTATTAGAGCTGCCGACCCAATAGAAGAACTAAATTAATAAATCTACTCCAGGCCTCATTTGAATATTATTATCTGATCATTGTATTCAGAAATAAATAGATAGTAGAATAAATAAAAATATTCTATCAATCTGAAGGGATCCTTGAACTCCCTTAATCATGTTTTCAATGATGTTGTGACAAAATATACCTGTTATATATTGTATTCTGAAATAATACACTATCTTTTATTGTTATGAATTGATATGATGATAAAAAAAGATATTACATAGTTTTATACCCTCAAAACCCCATTTCTAGATACCTTTCCAATATCAATATATATTTATTAAAATTAAACATCCCAAAAACCCTCCATATTAATTTATATTAAACTAATGTAAATTATGGTTATAGATGAACACTATAATAATTACATCATCATTCATGGATGCCTGATTTTAAAAGGAACCATTGTGGTCCTTGTTACACAACTATAAATGTAATAACATTACTCATTAAACATAATTAATGAATATGGGTATCAGATCCCTTTAAAAGGATAAATAGAAAGACATTACTAAATTTCCAATATCTATTTGAACACAATTATCAACTCTTTCACTAAACCATTATATGACCCTCTCATAAAAAGTACCCAATTATATATTAAAAAAATATTGGATTGCATAAAAGATAAATGTATAATATTATCTATTCACAAAGACCTCAAATCATAGTATATAATTATGTCTTCAATATTGTCACAAAATTATATCATACCTTCTTAATCAATGGAAGGGACCACACACATTATATATACCCTAATCAGTCCTTAATAGTGTAAAACTCTACTGTAGCCATTAAGACCACATGAGAATCTTTATATCCTGGTATAACTTTATTGCGTCCAAAATTTCACAAACACCCAATATATCATTTATTTACACCAGGTATACAATATTACCCACATAACCATAAGTGTTCATGGATAAGAAAAGTCATATTGAATGCTTTACTTTGTCCCTATAAGAGGCCTAAATTTCCTATGTGACATTATTCTTTCACGGATGGAATGAAACTCAATGGTAACATGTGGTACCTCTAATGTGACATTAATTAAAAGTATATCATATATAAAATAAAAATGAGATAAAAATAGATTCTTATTTATTCCCTCATAGGACACCATAAATTGTTGAATAAACTCAATCATTAGTTAATGGAATAAAACTCCAATATTCCAATTATGTACTCAAGGGTTATTAGAAAAATAATTATAATATTAATATTTCGATTAAAACATAAAACACCGTATTATCAAAAATGTTCCCATCTAATATTATATTAATTTCCAACATAAGAATTTACACTGCCTATGAGACTTGAAATCCCATTGTACACTAATTTAACCCCATTTACATGAAACTCTATTGTTTCATTTATGTCATCATATGAGATTTCAAATACTTTCTTAACCATTATCATTTCAATATGACATTAAAATATAATTTACCAATCCATGTACTCCTAGGTGACCATAAATCTTAGATAATTCATTAGACTTCTGGGAGAGTATGATACTCTAAATTAACCACTACTTTCTATTTAGGAAACATTAAATCCTAGTATAATGTACATCCTTATTGAATTTTTTGAAATAATATCATATAAAGTATTTCATTATATGAGAACATATTTCCAAACATATAATTAATCATTTTATGGGGGGTAATAGTATCTAGGGTAAAAATTATATCCGCCTGAGAGAACATAAACTCTATTGTAACCTTAATCCTTCCATCATGTTCTGAAATAATTTGTAACCCTTAAATCATTATAAGAGGAGAAGAATCCCAATAGAAACTCATGTCATATGAGATGACATGAAATTCTATATTACCCTTTTATGTTCAGTAAAGACATATTGAATCCCATCTAAACATAAATCCTTCTAGGAAGGCACAAAGATCAAGAACTACCATTATGTTATCCTAGATGCTTTTATAAACACGAGTTACCATTTATTCCCTAATAAAAATTATAAAATTATACTATTACACACATATGTAATTTCAAAAAACCCTCAATGCCACAGAAATATTTTTTCTATAACCATTATTATAATTTTATTATCATTTTCTTCCATATAACAATTTAGAAAAATATTATAACAACTCATTAAAGTTCCATTCCTAAAATGGCTACAACATGTTATGATATGAATTCCAAAAAGGAGTATACAAATACATCAAATATTGAAAAATATCTTTCAAAAATTTATTCACCAATAGAAAATGGCTGGAGATGTAGTAGAAACATGTATTATTACTTTGATGAATTTTTCAACTATAGTCTAAATTTATAATATTTTCACATGCAAGAAAACATTATCCCTTATGGGATGAGTTGACCTCCATTTATTTCAGCTCTGATATTATAATGAAGATTCATTAATTCACCTTATGGTATATTAAACATTATAATGTATATATATAATTAATGAAGGATAAAATTCCCATAAAATTCGATAACCTCAAGTGAAGTCCTTCACATAAAAATTTTATTGTATAATTATTCATTTTCATTTTAGATATTTTTAATATGATTTATTAATTGTGCTTTTTAATTATATAAAAACACCATCTATAAATAGAAGTCATGAACCCCTAAAAATCTATTAGTCTAGTGTGTATTATGAAATTATTCAGGCCCCTAAAACACAATATTACTATTTGCTTTCTTTCAAATGATATATTCTTACATACCTGATCATTACAATAGATAAAAAATATATTCAACCATTAAACTCAACCTAGAATGAACAACACATGATTTTGAAAATATTATGGTATATCTACTCACAATAATGAGTCTCCAAAAAATTGGGTACATAAGAAATCCTTGTTAAATTAAGGCTAAGGTGGATCAATCCTTGATAATAGATGTATATAATATGGATTAACCAATCATCATTTATATTATTTTTCTGAACCTCTATCTAAATAAAAAATATAATATGTTAAAAAATGTAATGTATTCAATGAATGATTTCATTAATATTCTATAACACTATAGGATCCACCTAGGAGGTCTCCCATCAACAAAGATCATCACCAACACCAAGAAGTAACTCAGACCATAGAGGACATAGGGAATGTTATTCCATAAAATGAAAAAATAGGTCATGGGATTGAATATCTCACTAGAGATTGATCTATACAATTAGTTAAGAGATGAATTCATTACTTGGGAATAATATTATTAATAAGTGTGTCATATTTTTTAGTGAAATATTTATGGTTCTAGGTTATTAAATCACCAACTCACTATTATCCTACAAATTTATTTTTTCAATCCATGTATATATCTCAACATTTTTAGAATATTGATTCACTAATTGAGTTCCTAAAAAAATAAAATAGCAACCATTTATAATAACACTACTCATTTGGGTTATAATGATTTAAAATGGGGAAAAAATCCCAATACATGAACTATTACATGAAAAGTTTCAATAACAAAATGTAGATGGTTTCTGACATTTAAACAATGAAATAAAAAGAGAAGAAGTGTTAAACCTATTACAACCTCTACATTATAAAATTTTACATTACACGTTGGTTATTTTTTACATGAGGAGTTATATTGAACTATATTCGATCACTATATTTAGGTTGGGCTATGACATGGCCCCATGTCCACATCATCACAACCAAGTGGATTACATCTATAAACATGAAAACTAATTCCCTCTATGTGGAGTCTACACCAATATTATTAATAATTTATATCCTGACTAATATCACATAGTAACAGAGGGAAATAAATATAAAAATTCAAAAACAAATTGAATGAAATGAATCTGAAGTCATATAGAATAATAAACCAAGGAAACTAAATTTGGTAGGTCAATATGATTGTTACAAAGAGATGTATGGAAAAAAACACTATACTGTCACTACAGAGTGTTCTCTAGTACCATATCGCATCACCATACTCTGACTCATGTCCCTTTGTTTATATTTCCTTACAATTTCATATATCACTGGTTAAAAATTCTTCACATGCACCAATATTACTACGTAGGGTGTGAGTAAAAATCCCATAGGAGACCACAAAAAATTCCTCAACAAGACATCACAAGTATTATAATGCTTTATATGGTTATGTATAAAAATGTCAGATAAAAATATATTTATGTATATGGTGGTCATTCAATTACAAAGAAACATTAAATATCCATCCATATTAACATCATATATATGCCATAAATTTAATCATGACATCTGTAATGAATTAGGTCAACTATAGGAAAATCAAATACATCCCATAGTATCCATTGGGATAACAAGACTATGGTTAGGACCCATGTCCATTTGGCCTCATCTTTTGCATGGGTCAAGCCTTGTGGTCATCATATCCCAACACTACCTCTAGTTTGGCCACAAGACCATCATTTCCTCTTAATTTTTCATATGGTAGATTACTAAATTTCATAATACCCCACTATAACTTCTTATGATAGATCACTTACTATCACCATTCCACCGGTTCAGGCTATATAGGGCCATCATGTTGCATCTCAAACATGGTTCTAACATCATGCAACCAGAAGCATCATAACATGCTCCCATTTTTGGACCATATACCCCCACGAATCAATATTTCACTTTTGTACTATGTGTATATTAATACCAAAATATCATACAAAAAACACTTAACATATAAATAGTTTAATGAATGTATTTAAAATATATTTAATGGAATAAGATAAAATTCTGGGTAACAATATCTAAACACACACATTTCATCATGCTCAAACATGGGTTTCCCAGGCTATGCATACATACATATGGTATCAAATATAATACATTGTATGTATGCTAAACACACAGGAACATTAGGTCAAGCTCAATAATTGTCTCATCCTTGGACCACACAATTTCATATCATTCTAACAATCATATACAAAAACTCTACAATATAATGAAATGTAATACATAAATAGTGTTGGCATACTCATTAGGGTTCATCAAGAGTGTTATCATAAAAACAATAGTATCAAAACAACTAATAAAATATTTCATTCTATGAATTCCTATATTTGACTCAAATTAAAAAAAAAGAGAGACTAGAATAAGAATCAAGTATTAGTAAATCCAATGGAATGATTTAGAGTCACCCAATATTTCCCCTAGTCAATTTTAGAATTAATTTCTGGTTATAGAAGGGGAAATATATATCTCAACAAATAATGAGAAAATATGAATTTCTATGTCCTATTGGAGTCTAATTTTATAATAATAGTCCATATATTTAATTATTCAATTAATCCCAAATTATCATGTGAGACTAGTGAAGATGAATGAATTTATACATTGTATATATAAGGCCCCTTCCATAAAACATTGAATAATATTGAATTAAATTAATAATTCACATTGAGGATCTTTTCAGGTTTAGAGTTTTAGAGAATTAGGAGATAACTATTACATCTCAAAAGATTACAATGTAGACGCTTCTACTCTACTTCCATTTTTTTCATAAAATAAAAACCCTTAAAAAGAAACATGTCTAGTCCCATGTTTTACATAGAATGTCTTTCCTTGATCCCATCCTTAACCCTATTCACCTTTAATTCCTATGTAAAACATTTCAAAAACCTGGGATGAGCATCAAAATCTCAGTAAGGGATATAAAAATACGGAAAGAATACAATAGTCCATATATACATAAGAATCAGTGAAATCATACATTACTCGTAAAAAATAAGCACTTTAACATACATAATTAAATAATAAGATTTATGAATAACTCATAGAAATCATAAGATGTAAATGTATCTTGAGGAATTCATAACATTCTTATGTAGGGTCATGGTTACGTTTGGAATACCCATCACAGTATATTCCCTAAATCTCTTTAGATAAACCTTAGTGTTTAACTCCATCGCATTACCCAATGCATTGGAGAGATATCTCGGGCTCAACCACTCTTAGTTTATCATGGAACCACCCATATTCATAAACAATGCCCATGAACTATAACATAATTTTATCACATAAAACATGCATAAATGAAACATAACATTTCCTCGTTTTAATCACAATATATCAATACAACACATTGATATAAACAAAACATTATCAAAATAATATTCAATAACAAAATACATAAAATATAATATGGTATTTATTTTCCCTTTAAAATCATTATGGCTTGTTAAGGAAGCCGAAGATCATATAATACTCACGGCGGCGGAAAGGACGTTGTCACCGCGTACGTTAAAAAGAAATATACTTTTTGTCGTTTAGTAAAACGCATCATAGAGAAAATATTACTTTTGAATAAAAGTAAAATTCAAAGGGGTTTATACACTGTATAAATGAAATTTGTGTATAAATTAAAATATACCGCAATGAAAATAGATTGAGTTGATGTCCTGTACAAAGACGATATCCTTAGATTAAAGATAAATCAATTACATAATTATGTCTGAAAAATATAAATACACACAATATAAGTGTATATTAAGTTTAAAACAATCAGATTTATTCATACATATTCATAAAATGACATATTGAATGAATACAAGTTTAACCCAAAGAATTGAAATTGAGTTAAGAAGTTCTCTTGCAAAAATTTGACAGCCTAACAATGTCACATGAAAATTCTGAAAACGAGTTGATGAGATAAAAAATTGTATCTCATAACTTGGACATAAAATTTACATCCTTAAGGATATATAAGAACATATCCCAACATAATAATATGGAAATTAAAATACTTAACAAAATAAGTCATTTAAAATAAGGAGGGTGAAAGGTTCCCTTACCGATTTGGGTAACTTGGGAAACGTACACCACATGAAAGAAGGGTAATTCAATTGAAGATATAAATACCCATAAATGAACGTATATTACACAAAGAATACAACTATGGGAAGTAAATACACCACACAAAAGGAAAGAGTGTCAAATGTAGCATGAATCTCACGAGAACACAAAGTGAGATAAAACCCCCTTACCACATTGTGATCAATCGAGTCGTGTTACCAAAAGATAATAAACACCAAATGATTCACATAATACCATGAATATAAATCGATTCATGAACATTTATATGAACGGGATGTACAAAATAAAACACATGTAATAAATAAGTGGTGAATAATTGAAATCTCACGGAATTAAAAGTGAGATAAGAAATCCCTTACAAAATTTCGGCAGCCTAACGACGCCACTTAAAACTTCCAAAGAATGGATTGATGAGATCAAATAGGGTATATCATAATATGAACATAAAAATTACAGTAATTGGAATATAAAAGAACATACCCCAACATAAGAAAGAGGATTTTAAAAGAAAATACATAAAAAAGAGTACTTAAAAAGAGAGAGGTAGAATCCCTTACCTCAAGTCCGACTTGTCTTGTTAGTTTCATTATATTACGGAATAATAAACATTGGTCAATTTATAATTGATTAAGGAAATAATTTTATGTTTATTATTCAATTAATATCACATATTATAATTTTATAATAATTAGTTAATTATGTGAGCTCATATCAGGAGTTTTTGTCGATATTCGGTAAATGAGTCAGAAAAATGAACTTGTTTGAAATGAATTGTCCATTTAGTTATAAGTAAATAATCTCCATAATAGTATTAATTATTTAAATATCGTATAATTCCAATATATATTCATTTTATACTATTCCATAACTTTTTGAGATAAAAAAAGAAATGCACCGTACATGGAGACGGTTGGTCATACGTACACATGAACGTTACTTTCATTTCATTGTCATATTAATGGAATTAAAAATAAATGAGTGATATATATATATATATATTTTAATTATAGTATAATATATAAGTTATATAGGTCACATAATTTCATTAATTTCATTCTTTATACATTCCATGTAATTCATAAACGAGTCACATCACTTGAGGGGGTGGTAGTCCACACTTTCTCAAATGAAATTATCGCATTTTCACAACATTAAAATCATAATGTTAGGTTTTAAATATAAAATAAAGAATAATATAGAGGGAATAAATATAATATATATCATATATAAATATATTTCCATCATTATGGCCACCATGAGAGGTGGTAGGAGAAGATTGAACAATAATCGTTTCATGAGGCAGTAATTCTCCATCCACAGAAATAGTTTTTTCTTTACTGATTAGATAGAGGTGTGTGTTATTTTAGCTATAATTCATATCATAAAAACATAATAGTTTATTGAGGATACTGGAGTTGTTACAAAATAAATCTATAAAAAGTGTTTAGTGGGACTGTGATTCAAAATAAATCAAAAGAACATAAGAGAAGACACTACCTTTAAATAGGGTAACTCCCCTGGGATTGAACCCTAAGGGTTTCTTGAAAAGCTTTATGAGTAAGGTAAGGCTTAAAGGATTAATATAGGGATATTGGGAACTTATTTTAGAATAGGTTTTACGAGCCAATGGTTTTGAGAAGTGTGAGTGATGGGTAGGAAATGGGGACTTTTTATAAGGGAGATGAGGGGCTCTTTTGGAAAGCATGGAACTATTATTTTATTATATAATTCATTTCGGTTTCTAAAGGTCCCAAAATCATTAAAGTCAAATATAAGGTGTCCCATGTTCGAAATAAAATCATCCAATAATAAATGGACAAGTTTTGAATATTATTCTAAACATTATCTTCTTATTTATTTAAATCATTCGTTAAGGACGTAAACACTCCATCATCATTGTGTCATAAATAATGTTATTTATTTGATGTCTTAAAATTATAAAAATATTACCATATTGTATGATGTCTATTTAGTATTCTAATTAATATTTATAGTCGAAAATATAACATGTATAACCCCTTGTAAAAAATATTTTAGTAAAATAATACATGTTTGTGACATTTTTATTTTTACTTTAAATAAATGGTATTAATGTCATTATCATACCCAAGTGGCTCCATGGGGTCATAAAAATTGATCCATGTATTTTCTTGGTCGTCCATGAATCAACCAATAAGACAAGGACATGTGTAAAGGTAATTTCATATTATTTTCACATTATATTTACCTTAAATTAAACTAATTACCTTTAATCGTGATTAATAAAACTTAAAAGTTACTATTCAACAAAAATTATTTTCATCCTATTGAACCAGATTTTACTTACTAATGACAACCATTTTTTGGATTTTTTAAATTCAATTCACAGAATCAGTAAATCTTCGTTTAATGAAAAAATCAGTTTTTAACTACCACATAGTGGTTTCACTATTCATCAAAAATGAAGTTTTTCAGAAAAATACCAAACATTTACCCTAAGATATATTTGATATTACAAATTAAAAATGATGTCTATTTTACACAATTCAAAGCATAAAAATTTCATTAATTATTTTTATAATTAATTACTATTGTCAAAACAATTATCATTTTTTTAAGAAACATTATCTATCAAAAGATTGACAACTGTTTATGTCTAATTTCAATGTAAAATTAATCCAAATGACCGTAATTTGATTAAATGGTAAAAATATATTATAACTAAACTTTACAACCAATTATAAAGATAATATAACCATATAAATAAATTATATTAAAAAGAGGTGTTGAATTAAAATACCACACTTTTCACTATTCATTAAAAATTGAACTTTATCAGAAAAATAACAAAAAAATACAAAAAGTAAATTTTGATGTCCCTATTATAAAAAAGGATTTTATTTGGTCAAAAATAATGTAAAAGAGTGACTAAAACTATTTTTAAAGAGGTTTCTCCATAAAAAGGTGATAAATCGTCCTTTTAGTGAATATTAGAGTATTTATGCATAAAATTGGATTCATCCGCATTTTAAGACTTTATCATTTATTGGTTAAGTTTTAAAATATTTAACAAACATATATAATAATTTTATAGGTAGTTCTATTCATTCCCACCATTACAATGGTTAGGCGTTAACTACCATTTAAAATTAAATTATTATATTATTAGTGCGCTACGTTAGACTTCAAAGAAACCTGTTGCGTATTGGGTAAGCCATCAAACATAGAATTCCATTTAAAGTAATATTAAAATTTTATCCACAAATATTTATATATATGAAAATTTCATATTCTTTATTTACTTTGGATGTTATATCATACCCCCCCCTTTTGGGAATTACATCCTCTCAATTTTAAAATTGGGCTCGGAAACTTCATTGAATGCCCCACATAGGAAAAGGAGTCAACAAAAATATCACTTTAAAAGAAATAAAGAGAAGTAAAAAGGTCACCCTAGACAACAGATACTATAATTACATGAAAACATGGATATTTAGGAGAAAAAAACCATCAAGGTCTGATGGATAGTGATAGATAACATGATTTGGAGAAAGTTAACCACCAGATAATCACAATCATGTGATGGGTTAAATAGTTTTTGATTTCTCATAAGAAAAATATAACAAACAATGTTTTTTAATTAAGTTACATTTAATCGAGGAATTCATTTATGATCTTAAATAAAACATAAGGAAACATACTTACATTTCATGTAGACTTTCAACTTTTACTAGATTTCTAACATCCATATTTTCTCCAAAATATGAGTATTTATGATGACTTGTTCACATTAAGAGCATTGTAACCAACTTCATGAAGATCACCTAATCTAAAATAGAGAACTATATATTTCCCATTTCTTTCGACATTAACCAAATCCAAAAAGGTTAGTAGAATATCAGATATTCCCCAAAAGGGTAATCTTTTATAAAAAGAAAAACTACTATTAATATCCAAAATTATTCAAAAAAACCCAAAGTTCATCAAAGACCATTCAATAAATATGTATCCATAAAATTCATCAAATTAATCCAAACTAATATTGAAACCCAAATCTCTAAAGGATTTAATCACATAGTCTTCCAAGGTAAATCTTAACATTTATCTCCAAATAACATCAGTTACTCTTAAAGTATCATATTGAAAATTAATTAACCAAATCACATATCCTCTATGATAGGTTAATCATTTACATAGATAACAAAAAATCAACATATATCTGATTCGTAAGATCATCTAACTAAAAATGATTAGTCAATCTAACTATGGACTTCACATAGACCAGTGGTAGATGATAAATACCAGTCACACTTTTGTTGTGGGTTCGATTCCCGTAGCATCGTCCGATGCGACGGGTTGTCACACGGTCTGTGTGTTGTCCTTTTTCCAAAACTATATAATTCTTAAAACATTTCCCCAAAAGAGATAAAATATTCAAAATTAACCATAACATTGTTTAACCTCACGTTTATCTCATGCCTTTCATTTTCCATCATAACATATAGTAACCCATAATTACCTCAAAAGTAAGGATCACATAAACCCTAATGGTTACCTTTAATATTTTTACCTACACTTTAACATCGAGTTTATTCTCTCGTATATGATGAATTAGTGAACTCACCAAGGTTAAAGTGGTTAATCATAACTCCTGATAGTTGGTTTAGAATAACCACGAGATTTCTCATTGAATCCCCCATTTCATCTAGTCTCTTAATCAGAGAACCACCATAGTTTCCTTCAAACCCATTGTCACATTGGTGGCTACTAGATCCATCCATTTAAAAAAACCAAAAATGTCAGTGTGAGTATATCAACAAAATCATCACGTACTAATGAGGAAGATTAACACTAGGATATAATTATTCAAGTTATCTCAAACTCATTCCAACTTTCAAAAATAACAATGACTCCATATAATTTACTAAACATTGTGTTATACAAAACTTGTCACTTAAGTTTAAACAACAGCCTAACCTCTAAATTTACCCAAACCGACCTTTGATACCAACTATAAGGCCCCAACCTTAAAACATTATATAATATTCAATTAAAAGAATAATTCACATTGAGTATCTTTTTAGGATTAATGTTTTAGAGAATTAGGACATAACTATTACATCTTAGAAGATTACAAAGTAGACACTTCTACTCAGTTTCCATTTTTTTCAAAAAATAAAAACTCTTAAAAATAAACATGTCTAGTTCCATGTTTTAGATATCATTTCTTTCCTTTATCCAATATTGAGCCTATTTGTCTTTAAGTACCGTGGAAAACCTTTCAAAAATTTGGGATGAACATAAAAATCTCAGTAAGGGATATAAAAATATGAAAAGAAAACATTAGTACATATATACATAAGAATCAATGAAATTATATTTTAATCATAAAACAAAAGAACATTAACATACCTCATGAAATCATAATATTTATGAATAACTCATATAAATTATATGACGTAATCTTAACATGACGAATTCATAACATTCTTACATAGGGAGAAACCCTAATTGTTATATTTGGAATACCCATCACAGTATATTCTCTAAATCTCATTGGATAAACCTTAGCGTCTAACTCTTTCATGTTACACAATGAATTGGAGAGCTATCTCGGGCTCACCTGCCCATAGTTTATCAAAGAACCAACCATATCTGAAATGAATTCCCAAGAACCATAACATAATCATATCACATAAAACAATAATGAAGGAAACATTACATTTCAACATCTTAATAGTGGCAAATGTAGCATGAATCTCCTGAGAACACAAAGTGAGATAACACCCCTTACCTCGGAGTGATAAATCGAGTCGTATGACCAAAAGATAATAAACACAAAATGATTCACATAATACCATGAATATAAATAGAATAATGATAATATATATGAAATGGAATTACACAATACACCACAAGCAATAAATAATTGGTGAAGAATTGAAATCTCATGGAATTAAAAGTGAGATACGAAATCCCTTACGAAATTTTGGCAGCCTAACGACGCCACTTAAAACATCGAAAAAAATGGTTGATAAGATAAAATAGGTTCTCTCATCATATCAAAATAATAGGTACAGTAATAGGAATATAAAATAACATCACCCAACATAATATAGAGGATCTGAAAATAAATGACATAAAAATTAGTACTAAAAAAGACATAGGTTGGATCCCTTACCACAAGTCTGACATGTATTATTCGTTTCATTATATTCCTGAATAATATAAATTGGTAAATTTATTATTGATTAAGGACCTAATTAAAATTTTATTATTCAATTCATATCACATATTATAATTTTATAATAATTAGTTAATTATTTGATCTCATATTAGATTTTTTGTCGATGTTCGGTACATGAGTCAGAAAAATTAACTTTTTTGAAATGAATTTCCCATGTATTTATAAGTAAATCATCTCTAGAATCGTATTAATGATTAAAATATCATATATATCCAGTATATATTCATTTTATACTATTACATAACATTTGGAGATAAAAAAATGAAATGCACCATTCATTGAGACGGTAGGCCGTACGTACGCATGAACGCTACTTTCATTTCTTTGTCATATTAATGGAATTAAAAATAAATGAGAGAGATATATATATATTATAATTAGGGTTTAATATATATGTTATATAGGTCACATATTTTCATTCATTTCATTATTTATATATTCCATGTATTGAATGAACGAGTCACATCATTTGAGGGGGTGGTAGTCCACACATCCTCAAATGAAATTAACGCATTTGCACAAAATTTAAAGCATAAAATAATGATTTAAATATAAAATACACAATAATATAGAGGACATAAATATAATATTATATATATATATATACAGTTTCATCATAATGGACACCATGAGAGGTGGTATGAGAAGATTGAACAATCATTATTTCGTGAGGCAGTAATTCTCCATCCATAGAAATAGTTTGTTCTTTACCAATTATATGGAGGTGTGTGTAAGTGTATCTCAAATAATTCTCATAAATAAAATCATATTATATTTAATATACTGCTTTTGTTACAAAATAAAGGGCTAAAAAGAGTTTATGGGGCTGGATAATCAAAATAAAACAAAATAACATAAGAGAAGACAATACCTTTAAATCGGGTAACTCCCCTTGGTTTGAACCAAAAGGGTTTCTTGGAGAGCATTCTACCTAAGGTAAGGCTTCTAATATGAAAAGAGGGATATTGGGAGCTTATTTTAGTATAGTATGGGCGAGACAAATGTCTTGAGAAGTGTGAGATATGGGTATAATGAGGGGTCTTTTTATAACGGAGTGGAGGGGCTCTTTTGAAAAACAAGAAACTATTATTTTATTATATAATGATTTCTGGTTTATAAAGGTCCCAAAATCGTTAACGTAGAAAATAAGGTGGCCCATGTACTAAATAAAATCATCCAATAAGAATTGGACAAGTGTTGGATATTATTTTAAACATTATGTTTTTATTTATTTAAATCATTCATTAATGACGTAAACACTCCATCATCATTGTGTCATAAATAATTTTAATTATTTGATGTCTAAAAATTATTAAAAAAATTAACATGTTCTATTTAAGATTTTTATCTTTCTAATTAATATTTATAGTAGAAAATATAACATGTATAACCCCTTGTAACAATTGTTTTAGTAAAACAATTGAAGTTTGTGACATTTTTATTTTTACTATAAATAAATGGTATTAATGTCATTATCTTACCCAAGTGGCTCCCTGGGGTCCCACAAATTGACCCATGGATTGTCTTGGTCGGACATGAATCAATAAATAAGAGTAGGACAAGTTTAAAGGTAATTTCATATTATTTTAACATTATATTTACCTTAAATTACACTAATTACCTTTAATCGCGATTAATAAAACATAAAAGTTACTATGCACAAAAAATTATTTTCATCCCATTGAATCAAATTTTACTTACTAATGACAACCATGTATGTCTGATTTTTGAAATTCAATTCACAGAGGTGGTAATGGTTCGTTTAACGAAAAATTATGTTTTTTAACTACCACATAGTGGTTTCACTATTCAGAAAAAAATGATGTTTTTCAGAAAAGTAACAAACCTTTACCCTAATATATATTTGATATTCTGAATTAAAAAATGATTTCTATTTTAAAAAATTAAAAAATTATAAGCAGAATAAATTAATTTTATAATAAATTCCAATTGTCAAAACAATTAGCGTGTTTTTAAGAAACAATTTCTATCAAAGGATTGAAAATTGTTTATGTCTAATTTTAAAGTGAAATTATTTCAAATGACCACCATTTGATTAAATAGTAAAAATATATTCTAATTATACTTTAAGACCAATTAAAAAGACAATTTAACCATATAAATAAATTATATTAAAAGGAGGTTTTGAATTAAAATACAACATTTTTCACTATTCATTAAAAACTAAACTTTATCAGAAAAATAACAAAAACATACACAAAGTAAATTTTGATGTCCCAATTCTAAATAAAGATTTTATTTGGTCCATGAGAATGTATAAGAGTTACCAATACTATTTTTAAAGATGGTTCTCCATCAAAAGGCGATAAATCGACCATTTAGTGAATATTAGAGTATTTATGCCTAAAATTGGATTCACCCACATTTTAAACCTCTATCATTTATTGGGTAATTATTAAAATATTTAACAAACATATATAATGTTTATTTAGTTAGTTCTGTTCATTCCCTCCATTACAATGTCTAGGAATTAACTAACATATAAAATAATATTATTATATTATTAGAGTGCAACATACAATTTCAAAGAAACACATTGTTGCGTATTGGGTACTCTATAGAACATAGCTTTCTCATTAAAGTAATATTAACATTTTATCCACAAATATTAATAAATATGATAATTTCATATTCTATATCTACCTGGGATGTTACAGTATAAATGTATAATCAATAAGGGTCTACCAAATCACTAAATATTCAACTGCAGAGAATCTATAAAATTATCAAGATCACCTATTCATATAAATATGATGCCAAATTGAATAACTATGGATTTTAATTGATTATTATATCGCTATATACCTATAATTGTTTATCTAGTTTATTTTTATTGTAATAAAATATAATGATGATGAATAGAAAATATTTCTTCTATTCAAAACCAACACAATCACTACAAGGGACTCCAACATAAAATTGGGAATTCAAACAACCTAGAATGTTTGGGCAAGTGGATATATTATGGTCACAAAAATTAATATTTTTTCATGCACTAAACTATCCTCAATGGTCACGAAAATGACAACATATCCATGGCTCATTAGATTCATCCTTGATTACCCCAAATATAGCCATGTCAAGGTCTAAAATATTCCCCTTTCTGATTTTACACAAGTACGCACTACATAACACAATGGTTTACTTCATTTTCCTCATGTAGTCCAACAGGAATTAAAAAAAACATGAAATTTATAATCAATGAAAATATTTATTTCCTAATTAGGAAACAAATAATGTACTCATAAAGAGAAGGATAATGACAAGGTTTTAAAGACATGAAAATGATAATAATTATAATTTAAAATATCTCTACATAGTGATTCATATCATTGAAAATTTAATATATAAGACCTTATTGAAAAAAATACCACTTTGATTATAAATTATACTCCCAATCCCATGATTCATCCTAGAACCAACCAAAAAGGAAAATGACTCACATAATTGTCACTATATTCCCCTGTTAAACCTTATTACTATGTAAAATGATCTACAATACATACTCAAAAAATATGCATCTAGTTCCAACTATATTTCCTCATTGTTAATTATAATAACATGATCATTCATGTAACTCTGAATTATAGTCGTGGTAAATATAATTCATTCCTATATAATATTGAGGAAGTTACAGTATGTAATCCACATCTCTAGTGTGTTAAATTTTCTGCCAGTATCCTATAAATTAGGGAACTAGATTCTCCTTATTTTTCTAATATTGATTAGCCAACTAAGGTGACACCCACAACAAAACTCATCCACAAATAGAATATTCCAAAGTTATATCCATCATTCAACCTATAATTATTTTTTGTTCTGATAGGTTACAAACTATTTAATGTTCATATTTACCATCTTAGATGTCTCTTACAGTATAGACATCCAAAAAACTACATCCTCACTCACCACATTGAAAAACATTTTATGTTGAAATGTTATAAATAGAGATCCAAAAAAATTTCCAATCAAATAAAAACATAGAAAATAATTTTTTAATCAAACTCCTCCATGGTTATATGTTCCTCCTTTGATCCAATAGAGTATAAGACATATTTCCAATGTAACTCTTTAATTATTTGAATCTTTTACTCTATAAATATATCATTTTTTCGATGGAATTCCAAACTCATATTCAACTATGTACCTATAACATTAAAAATTAGTTAACTATTTTTTTCATACATTTTGGTCAACAAAAGGTATATTATTTGAAGTAACTCAACACTTTTATTATTTCCCATAGACATACACCTTCAACAATTCCAAAAAAAAAAGAGAGAGACACTAATATTTGTAATAAATGGGATAATTTTATCTTTTGATGGAATATAACATAGGTTTAATGATGAAACTCTGAGGTATTAGGTTATCCCTTCAAAAATTAGGTAATCATAATTCTCAAATCATACATCATCATTGGATGAGGATAATGAAGGAGACAATAAAATTTATGGTAAAAAATTATCCCTTAGTTAGTAAGCCATCATGATACAAAATTATTGATCCCTCTCATCATTCATGGACACCAAATTAATAGCATATATCATGGTACATTATCATCAAATCTAGACGTAATTCCTTCCTCAAAGAATGAGATTATATCATATTACACTCTCTAAATGAACATGGAATTACTATAGTCTCAATAATATAGATAACTTCATATTTATCTAAGGATGAAATTAGAGATGAGTAATCCACATTCATGTTTCCATGCATCGCTACACACTTTGGGATTGACGCTTGGATTTCTTTCTCATAGTACAATAAATAATACATGATCCCTAAAGATTTATATTATTTCACACATTTATTCTACCACATATAAACTATCCCCTCTTCCACAAAAACTACCATAAAATAATTCTACATTGATGTCTACACTCTATTATCATATAAATTTTACGTCTTCATGTAAGAGAATATATATAATAGAATATACTTTCCCTAGTTCATAGGAAATATCAATGTAAAAAAATAGATAATCTAAACATTAGCTTTGTATCATGTTATTGTAAAACTATGATAGGATATATTAGTGGCCAATGTAAATCTCATAAACCCAAAACCATTACGTTATGATTAACGTCACCAACACATCATTTCATGGACCACTATGCATTCAATAATTCTAGTCATGGGGAGATATTTGGAATGACACATATGATACTAAAGGGTCTATATGAATTATGAAATATCCCAAACTAATACCTAAGGTATCATAGTAAATTAAAAATCTAATTTAAGACAGTTTTATTCATAAAGTTACGGTTGTATTCAGTGTTCTGTTAAAATATCTAAAGTCCTCATGAGAAATCTTAATAATCATCAACATCATATATATCTTTGTAATCCCATTCAATGCTATTATTAAATAATAGAAGTCATATATGAACCATATTTAATACCCATTTATACCAATGAATTTTATGGTTCTTAAAAACATTCTTATGGAGTTCGATATATATCACCACCTCAAATATCTCTATGTCCAAAAAACTACCTCAAAAATTACATGCCCATATAATCAAACATATTAAGTCAAAAAGTGACACTTTGGTAGTTTAGAATAATGTTCAATCACAAATAATTTAATCAATAATTACTCAATGTATATTGTGTCAATATATGAGGCTCATGATTATATGTGTATGTAGTTAAAAAATAAGATAGTGATTGAGTTGAGATACTGATGGAAGATAATGTTAATTGGATCCATGAACACCTTAGGAAAATTTATCTTCAATAAATTCATCATAAGATTCACATATAGTCTTTTTATTAACGGTGACAGTATTTTTTTAATGTATCTCAATATGACAAAAATTTGCTTGTATCATGACATGAATTTAATATTCATAAAACTATAAGACCCTAACAAGTGGTCAAATAAGTCATAAATCCTTAGAAATAATTACCGAAACTTAAAATTCACTTGAGTTATCTTCCAATAATGTACATAAAAAAATGAAAACTATCATTTCTTTCTATCCCAATAATAAAATAGTAACCTAGTGAGATGTTCTTACTATTATAAAACTATTCTCCTGTAAATATCTAATATATCCTTTAGGATATATCAACTTAATTAGTGACATATTACTAGGGTGTATCAATATAGGTTTTTCTCCTAGAATTTATTAATTATCAAATTTAATTAAAATCTAAGGAGTGACCCTTAGAATTTTCCTACATCGGAATCATGACATACACCCACCACTAGATGAATAGAATATGTTATTTTTGGAACCACCGTAGGAACAATTATAACCATCAATTTTTAAAAGATAAAATATAGATCTATACTTGTCCAATTATGTATAGTCTAACATCCCACTAACATGGTAAAACTACCTTCTCTCCCTTAAGAGTTTTGAAGAACACACATGTTTTTTTGTATCCGATGTCCACCCAATATCTATCCATCTAGTCTTTTTTGATGAATAAATAAATATTAGTCATCTAATAATTATTAATTCACATAGATTTCCATTTCCAAAAACTACTACATCACATCGAATACATCTCTAAAATCAATCATATTTATTACCCATTTTTTTATATATAAATAACAACTCATAAGATAACATTAATGATATGGGAAGAATAATAATATTTTTTATCGATACAAATGAATGGAAATATTATGTATCAAAACGAGTTGTAGATATGGTAGTAGAGATCATGGACATGCCTCAAAGAGATGAATTTATATATCTTCCATCCACCAAAACCAAGTGCATCACATACACTCAACATTATTTAGATCCATGACACTATCCCAAACTTGCATGAATTTCTTGAGTCACTATCAATGTTGTTTTCTAAACCATCCATTGAGGACCTTGAGGAATCCCACTAGATAACGCTTTTATTTTACATGATCCCCCGTAAGTCAATTTCTATGATTAATTCTTAACGAAATGACAATAATACTATTTATCTTTATATTGATGAATATGATCTGTGGGTATTGGTAAATTTTATGACAATTCCCACTGAATATAGTTTATAGAAACTGAGGAAAACCTTATTCTATTGAAGGTTATAGAACTAACTTGTTATCTCTATAATTACACTTCAATTCTTCTGTAATTCCTTTTCTTTCCACTTCTTACTATATGAAGTATCACATCGATGTTCAGTGAAGAAAAAAAAGGGAAATGTAAATAAGTATTCTTTTATAAGATTGATGGTCATCATGGACCTACTGTTCACCTCTTTATATATAATCATTTACATGCTCTAATCTGGAATCCTCATCTGTGGATTTAGTGTGATTTAGATATTTTGAGACTTAATTGTCTGTTTTACATCCAATAGAGAAGAGAAGATACATAAATTCATTGTATGAGAAGAATAAATAAAAAAATTATCAAGGATCACTAAATCTGTATTAAATACTAACTATGGTCAATCTATAGTTGATGTATAATGAACTCCTTAAAGTAAATTTCATCGAATGTCATCAAAAATGACCTTATCATTTTCCAACATTGATTAATAAAACCTAATCATATTCTAGTGTTTCCTTTAGTCTTGGAAATATTTATCTGTACGAATAAATCCTTTAGTGTATCTATAAGATCAGTGATCTCGTTGATGAGGTCAGTCATGTTATCAATATTCCATTGTTCTCCGACTATGTGAATTCATTGAGGGTACTACATCAAAATATTAAATCGTAGTGGACCATAGTTGTGGAATGTAATTCATAATGTAATTTTTCTATGAATAACTCATATGGATAATGTATAATTTCATCATAATCTAATAGTGTGGGTGCGAGAAGAAATTATGATGAATTCTTCTATAATTATTTATGAAGAATTGGGACATCCTCCCTTTCGAGAGAATCCATGTTCACTTATCTATGTGGTCCTATAAGAAAACGTCATGTCTATATTGTCTAAAATTCCAAAATACCCATTTAAAACCTAATAGAAATAACTTATATAACATACTAACTAATTTATAGGCACACACATGGTTTTAAAACCGTATCCTATGAGGCTATCAATAATAATAATAATATTCCTTCATGTGTTATTCATGGGAAATGTCAAGTTTATCATACCAGTATGTTTTCCACAATCATGTATATATATATACCCAACAACATTCTCATGTTTCACTATCTAATGAAATAAAATATATATAAAAATAGTGGAGAAAAAATATATATCATAAAACATATAACTTATATCTAGATAAAAAATTAAAGATATATAATGTAGTAGTCAACAAAGATAAAATATATCTACATGACATGTGATCATACGTGCCAACTAAATATTTATAATCTTAATCACATCTAATAAAATTACTATAGAAATGCCATCAATGGTAACTCAATGTTATGTTTCATATATATAGTTCAGGAAAAATGGATCTACCCGACCTTGGTTCCACAAAACCTAACTCAATTCAAAAATTTAAAGAAATAGATTTGATTTTAAATTTGGGAATTATCCAAATAAAATATTATATAGAATATCAGAATTATTTGTTTTGAGTAGTGGCTTCACATTTGATCCTGAGGCCCTCCATCTTCAGATGTGTTTTTTGACTATCAGCGAGGGTTTAAATTCCATTAGTGGGGATACTACACCCTCAATATCAATAAAGATAAAAAATATTATATAATAACACATAATAATAAATATGAATTTCATAAAATGGAAAATCATGTATCTCATTCACTGTTATTAATAAACAAATCTCACATAACATGGATGGAAAATAATATTATTATCTATATGAGTATGAAAATCTACCACTATGGAATCACTAGGGAGTCCATCATGGTGTCCCCACCAATTATTATGATTCATCTCATTGTTTTATGTGACTGGGGTGTTTCCATCCCTAAATAAATGATCATGTCAACTTAAAACACATCAAGATACTAGTTTAATGTGTTGGTATAAGCCTAATATGTCTCCATTAACATGTATCTAATAGATGTGAACATGAATAAGATTGTATTAAATGATAATAAATAAACATGAAAGAAAAAATATTATCATGTACTAGAAATTCTTATGCTACCCAGGCTATAACTAAACCATGAACATACCTTCCTCAGCTCTCTACTCGAAACAATATCATAAAATAAGTCATCAACAATGGTCAATCACATTGTCACAAAATAAATCCTAAAATATTCATAATTAAAACGAGTTCTAGTTCATGACACAAGGTTACTAATCCATGTTTATTACATGGGTAAATAAATATGTGTTCCATATCCCAACAATACCTCATTTTAGGTCATATGGTCGTCGAATCGTGGAACATTGTATGGGGTAAGTTCTGTAACACCCACCATACACCACCTTAAAATATCAAGTCAGATATTCTAAGACCATCACATGTCTAGGTCATTATGTAGAATGATATCATGACCCATCATCAATAAGGGGCTAAATCAAGTAAGATGTCTCATCTAGACATGATACCCCTCATGGGCCATTGAACCATGATAGCCCCACCAGTCATGTTGGTACCACGCATATACAAATAGAAACATATCATATACAAAATACATCACATGAAATTAGTTTCATCATATCAGTCACATATTTATAGAGGCTTGATACAATAATCATGTGAATCAACATCCAAACACACACATGTGATCAAACTCATGCATGGGTGTCAATGGCTATATAGTCATGATCATGTGATCAAACATATAATATAGTATCAATTTTCATAAAATAATATACACATAATAAAAATGAAACATGTGCTAATAATATATTACCAATTAAATAAATCCAATAGTCAGATGGATTTCCTCTATATGGTTTTTGACTTCCTACCACAAACATGTCTATTTCAATTGCATAGTTCATCACGATTTTCATCCATTGAACCATGCTCACTCACAACATAGAAGTATCATTCATTTAATGAACTATTTGAAATGATTCCAATGAGAAATAAAAAAGTTTCTATATTAATACATAAGATAATATTAATCTAGATATAGATGTAATACTCAATCGATGTTCAGAAACATCAATAGAAAAATTTGAGTCTTGATTAAGAGGGGAAATATTTCACTCATGGAACAAATAAAAAACTAGATGTGGTGAAGGTCCCAATATTTTAATTCAACAATGACATCATATTACTTCTTTTAATTGATTATTTATATATTATTGAGTATGTTGTTACATGAGGAATGAGGTTATTTCAAGACAATGACCTCAATGAAGGATTTGGTTACTGACTCATGATTGGTTCATCATAATAGAATATTAAAAATTGTATTGATGATAGAAAAATATGGAGATGATTATTATCCAATTAATAGAGAATAATAATCAATTAATATTTTCATACGACATCTCAATTGTGATTCATGTGTTCCCCCTTTGAAATGAATACCATCCATGATGAATGTTAGGGATTTTGGTAGTTCCAAAACTCATTTAACCACAACCACGAACTCCACCAGGGCTTCAAACATACATCTTTATATGGTTAAACTAGACTAACACCTTCATCACCTATGGTGGGGTACATTCCACTAAATCATTTAATTTATCTCTATAATATCCACCAAGGGAATGGTCACATAACTTTGGCCATGTCTCATATGAGTATTGCATAAGAACAATGAACTTGTAGAATCTTAGGCCTCTCCATTTTCCCCAAACAAATTATATTTAAGATCTTACAAAGTGTTAACATAGATTGAACCATGGATGAGGTGTAGATATTTTTGGAACAATAAGTTCCAAAAATATCCAATGGTTAACTAATTTCAACTAATGATTACCAAAATATGTCAGAACTAATATATTACAAATAAAATGATAATGTAATGGCTTTAAACATTGGAATAATGTAACAAGACATTATTGGGTGATATTCACACCTATTCGAAGTCCCTTTGATGTAATATTATCATTATAAATTAAAGTGAATCTTTATTTACAAACACTTCCAAAACTAATGAATCTAGATCTCGTCAAGTGTTTCTACACCAAAAACATTTATATGATGACTAGGGATAACTAATATATCTATTTTAATTGAAATTTTCTTCATATACAGCCAATTTTTGTTATTATCAATATTATTTCAAACGAAGAACCCTCAATACAATGTTAATAACTATACATATAATGTTTAATGTACCTCATGCTAAATGAATTTGATGGTGGGAATAAAACTATAAAAACATATGACATGGAATAAAATAGAAAATATTGTGGGGACATTCTATTACATGATCTATCCGCTATAGGATTTATTCATATTTATGTAATGTGAATGGACTTATTGTTCTACATGATGTTGTTCATGTATTATCCTTTTACAATAACGAGATTTGTAATAACTGTGATTTAAAAAAATTATATGTATTATTTGTAATTATATATATAGATAAATAATTTCAACCATATGTGACACATAATGAAATATTATAGTTATATAGAGAAAAATTGGATTCATTATGAATAATAGCTGTGGATAAACATCATTTCAGATTTTTTTGTTAGGATTCTTATGTATATTAATTTTAAGGTGTTCCCTAATCAAACCTATGAATTATAATATATGACTATATAGTTACAATTCATTGAATCCTTTACTCATCTAACCATATATGTATGGAAAATTTATGAAAGGTTTCATTTTTTCCTATAGATCATCAAAAACGATGTTCTGCATGTCTTATAAAGAAATTTCCTTCTCAATAACTAGTAGAGTAGGCTTTACAAAACTGATATACTAGTAAAACCATAAAACAATGTTAATATTAAGGTTTACGTATATCATTGTAGTTTATATGTGTTATCGTGAAATAAATGAAGGAAATATTGGGGATATAATTTTATATTTCACCTTATAATTGACCCAGCTTGTTATTGAATTAGTTTGAATCATTAGATAAAAACTATTTTCAAATATACTAATATATTATTTCCCATTAAAAAACCATTTTAAATACATAACTAATGTAAAAAAAATCTATTTTATTCTCATTAGAATATTTCTTCTTTATGTAAATACATTTTCCATAGGTGAAATAATGAGTTAGGGGAATCCTAAAAAAGGATATGATGGTTTCTATAACAATAATAATAGAAACCCCAACATATTGTGATGGGGTAATATTTACATCCAGATTTAGAAGATGTATATCCTATAGGACTGATGGAATTAATATTAAATAATCATCCCTTATCACCCATGTTGTGCCATGATAGAAACACACCATTTAGTGGATCCTAAAAAGAGGTCAAAATTCATAATGTTCAGGGCCATCTTTCTTAATGAAAATGAAATCGACCTTCTTGGACCATGTAATTTTATAGTACAAAATAAGTATTTCATGAACTAATCAAGAATTCTAGTAACACTAGGATTCAAAATAATTTTCTATAAAACATTAAGTGCTTTATGGTTTTCCATAGGCTCGCAACAACAACTCGACTATCAAAGTTACATTTTGGGGTTATTTTTCAAACCTAAAGGAACATCATATTTGGGAAATATATAATGTTATAACCAATGTAATAAAATTACATAAATAATTATAATCTATGTTATCATTTAAACACAGTCAAAAAATCTAAAATCAATGTTCTGGTAATTTATTAAAACCCAAAGTAAAAAATATAACTGCCAAATATCTCTATGTTTTGAATGGGTATCATTAAATATATAGCCCACTGTAAAATCTTGACTAAATATCTATAAATTTCAATAACACAATGCAGTTTATTTTCTTTTCATACATTAGAATAACCATGGGTTACACACCCCAATGGGTATATGAAAATTGTGAGATTGACATTCCTTGTGGAATCACACCAAGTGTTCCATAAAAAGACATTTTACAGCGCTAAAAATATCTTAATTTTAAAATAAAATAATAAATGAAATAAAAGTTTACATATTTTGTTTGAAATATTAATAATAAACCATTTTTAATGGTTTATTATCATTTTTATATTAATCAATTTGAACAAACATTTCTAGTAAACTATTTGACATTTATCAAAGAAATCATCATTATATATATACTTATGTAAAAACCAAAGACTTGTGGAATGTACACATATGATAATTTTTTTCAGGGATATCAAGGTTTCTTAAAGAATGATTAGTCATGAATAATTTCACTAAAAAAATATTTACATTCTCTCCAAAGGAGCATAGAAATACCCTGATGTGCAATTCCCCTTATAATGTCACCTTTACCATTCTTCATCAAATCCAAAGAATTAAAATTGGAATACCCAGATGTATGATTCCCCATTAATAAATAATAAATTTCAGTAACAAACCCTCCATATATACCGAATTCTCACTTGTGTTGAATGGGTTACGACATTTCAAAGCACATTTTATAAATCTTTATACAATTCATTAATACTTTTTCGCAACATAACCATTCATTGAAAATAACTTTATCAATATACACTAAAATGTATCGAAATACACTGTTAATTATTAAATATTGTTCAAAAAATGGTTTATATCAAAACCACCACACACACGTGTCATCAAATTAGATATCATTCAATAATTAATTTAAGGATACAGTGTAGAAAATAAGAAATCATTCATTAATGATAACATAATTACATTAAATGAAACTATCGATGAAACTAAAGCTAGAAATGGATAAATTAATACATTAATCAGTTTATTTAATAATACACATTAAAAATAGTAACACATTTCAAGGACCCATAGGTTAATAAATTGGATATCAGCTACATAATTAAAATAGTTTACAACATGTATATGAATTTATATATAATCATTCCCATAATTACACATTACAAATGTCTCACCAGATAAAATCATGATCCTAACCAGGGGATTGGTAACATATGTGTGGATTGATATGAAACGATAAAAAATTGTAGAATAATTATAAAGGATGAAATCACAAAAATTAAGTAGAATAATATAATGATATAAATTTTGTAATAATAGCTCATAGATTATGGATAATAATAAAAAACTATGATGGATATATACATGATCATAAGTAAATAATTATGGAACTTTAAAAAATAAAATTTAATTAAAAATATTAATAATAATAAAACATGTGGTCCAGATATAAAGATATAAAAGTCATTATAAATAATTCATATCCATGAAAATATATAATTACATTATAAACAACTTGAGCATGTGTAAAAACCACAAGTTTTGTGAAATTTGTTTTAATAAGTTTAATCATTTTGGGATTTTGTGTTAAAAACAACACCTATTATAGCTGTAAATTCATGAAACTATAAATTTAGATTGTGTTACACATGATGTAAGTTTCATATTTCATTATATGACATTCTATGTTTAAAAGAAATGTGACATTCTATTACTCAGTTATTATAAAAATTTACAATTTTAACATATCGATTGGAATGGATGGTATGAATTAGATTAAATAAATTAGGAAAATATATTATCCAAAAAGGTATATATAATTAATTATTTGGTGAAAAATTATTTATAATGAAAATGAAATATCTATTTGAATATAATGGGAAGTTTTTTTTAAGAAACTATTTTTCAGGGCAAAAATGTTTAATCTAAAAAAAAATTTATAATTGAATTTATATTTATATGTTATATATTTAATGAAATGATTAATATTCATAATATTGTTTCTATTGAAGTGATATGAGTCAAACCGATTTTACACTTAAACATTATTTTTCTAAAAAATTACTTTTATATCCATTTATGCACTTGTATTATTATTAATTTTATAAAATTTTATAAAATTTCATTGAAAGGATAAATTATTTTTTTAATAAAAATTGAGATATTATCTTTGAGTAATTATTAGTGATCCTTTTAAAATATAAATATCTTTATGAATAGTGTAAAATATTATTTCTATTTATGGCTTATCATTTATATGAATTCTTTTGAAAAACAAAAATCATTTTAGATTCATATAAATGAATCATATATATATATATATATATTAATAAAATATATTTAATTGGAAAAAAATCATGTATAAATTTTCTATAAAAATATTTTAAAGCATTTAAAATTTTGTATTTGAATACTAGCTTTCTCGTTCTCTCTACATGATTTATTTTTACAAAAATACTACCACTTATGTTAATGGAATTTGAAAAAAAATATTCCATATAAAAATTAAGAATAATTTATATTATCTAACAGATTCAATTTAATGTTTTATTATACTTATTATTAAAAATTATATGAAATATTTTATTCTAATAAGAAAAAATGGGTTTTCTGTAGGGTCAAACTAAAATGTTAATGGATAAAAATGAAATAAACCATGTCCAAATTCCATGGTATAGAAAGATTTTGACATTATATCTTCCAATATTTGTAATTAAACATTTAGGATCATTTTTTCATTTTTAAAATTTTGTTACACCATTTTCTTTTCAAAAGTTACATGTGTTCCACTCACCTTACTTATAAAAGGACAACCCCTCTCCACACCACTTCACGTATTATAGAACAATTGTTTCTAGATATCTGTACCCAAATAACTTCTTCAATTAACTCCTAAAATCCTAAAATCCTTATTATTTATTAAATACTTCATATGAATGCTTTCTAAGAAAACATATAAAAGTTATCAGAAGAAGATGTATGATCCCTAATCGAGCAGTTATTTTTACTTCTCCCAATACACAATTAAATTATTATTAAACCAATATAATAGTATAAATTCAATATTTTTCACAAGATGTAAGATCCCTAATCGATCATTTAATTTTACTTCTCCCAATACATAATTAAATTATTATTAAACCAATATAACAGTATAAATTCAATATTTTCCATAAAATTAGATTTTATAATATTAATTTAATAAAAATAATAATTCCCCCTCCCATAAAATGGTTTACAAAATCATTATTCGTATGTTTGGTGCACTACCTCCTCAAGAACAGAAGCTATAAATTTTCAATCACCACTTATAATGGACAAGATGTAATAATAGATTAATTTTATATATATGATATAATTGATATTATTATGTTCAATCATGATAAAACATATTTCTAATTACATTTCTATGCATCAGAATATGATAACATTGGTCTTCGGTATGGCATACTACTGCATTGTGAAACAATGTGATTCATTCACGCCTTATATTTATGTTAATAAGGATCTTTTTAATGAAAATATTTGATATATATCAAATAAAAATGATTCTATTGTGGAAAAATATTATTTTTCATTCTTTCATTCAATCCTTTAATAAAATACAAACAACATCCATGCGTACTTACGACCTACTGTCCCTATGAACTATATAATTCATTATCTATTTATGAAATTTAATGATTTATATAAATATTTATAATGAATATATATGATTTTTATATAAAAAATAACATTTTGAATATTATTTAACCATTAATAAATTATGAGGACCAAAAAAAATAACAAATAAAAACGTACACAAAAATAAAGCATTTATTGGCTCAATGAGACATTAACATGAAATCGTAATTAAATGGGTAATAAAAGGTCATAATTATATCATATATTGTATTATATATATATATCTGTGTGTATGGATATTTAATAGATGAGTAATAATATAATATATATTTTATTGGAATTTCAAACTCATATGAGGTAAATAGAGACATAGGTTATGGGATTTCTTGTCTCACATTTATTATTGGGAGAAATATTCTATTTCACCAATTATTTAGTTTTATGAAATGTATATACATCCCATATTTCATTTTATACCATCAATATACATATTTCCATGATATGAATTTTTTCAATTTATGTCATTCATTATTTGGATTTATGATCCACAAGATTAATAATTTCATAGGTGATTTCTATCGTACTTTTATTTTATATGAGACAGAAGCCATATTCAACATACATTTCTATTATGCGGTGTATATACATCCCATGAATTTATTTAAATATTATAATCATTAATATTAAATGTATTTAGATATCAATTTATGTATCTCATTGTAACATCCCGACCCAGCCTACCATCATCCCAGTAGACTTACTAGTCACCACATGACCTCAAGCACGCATCCCCATACACCAGAGGCTACCGACTTATAATGAGGGTTCAATGACAGTCTTTGGGGAGAATATACTCATGTATCAGTGTTTTTAAATCAATATAACTGTATATAAATATATGAAAACAGTGGAAGGCCATAATAATATCAACTGAATAAAGAAAATTGCTAATGCGTGTTATAAAATGCATGGTTGGCAGGGCAAGACATATCGGAATGGTTAAAACAAAACAATATTCCATACATATTAATAATGAAATAAATAATGGACTCAAAACCCAAAGGGAAATCTCCAAGAGCATCCTGAGTTTCAACTCGATCATTTTCTCCAAACTCCAAGGTATGACAAACAACCACAGTTAGGTCCAAGGTCATGAGAATAAGAAATTCTACTCAGGTACCCCAATGAAATTACGACCCAAATAGGGTGTGAGATATAAATATCGGTAGGATTGAACCACTGGTTGTCTAGATCAATCAAGACAATGAAATATAAAACACAATGTAGATATATATATCAAAGTTATAACAGTATTAAATAACTAACCAACAACCCGTCCAGGTTCCTAAGGGTCACCTGGAAGTGATACATTCATCGAATAGTAGCTTTAATAAGATTTTTAATAGGAACTATGGATATAAATAATGTATAATGAACTATTAATCACATTATTTAATTTTCTTCATTTAATCATTTATTAAATCTAGGGTCTTGATGCTTCACGTACCTCAATACTACCACCTTCTCATATGAGGGCTTGAAGTGTTCCCTAGGTAATATGATTTTTAATACATTCTTATACTCATGAATGTGTCTAAAATATAGAAGGTGATATCATACATCAATATTTTTTTTCAGCTCATTTTTGTGTCCAATATATGTAATGATGATATTATATCTCAATAAATTATTTAACTCATGTTACAGTGTGAAGTATTCAAAGGGTATATCATATGTCAATAACTATTTTGACTCATGCGAGATTTTGAAATATTCTCAAGTGTGGCCATATCAAAGAGTGAAATTATTTATATTCATTAATTTCATATTTATAGGTCACATTTCGGAAGATACCAAAATCACAAACATAATTAAGATGACCAGTTTACTGTGGTTACTCCTCAAAAGAATGACCATGTTCCCATTCTCTTTATTCATAAGTATAATCACCATGTTACCATGTATAATTCCCATTAGAATGACTAGATTACCATTCTCATACTTATAAGTATGATGATTTTGTTACCATTTGTACTTATCTATTTAGAATGACCATGTTCCCATTCTCTTTACTCATAAGTATGACGACCAAGTTACCATTTGTACTTGACAATTACGAATGACCATGTTATTATAATTTTTTATTTAATTCATACACCAATTAATTATCCCCCTTACTCTCAATAAAAATTAAACAATTAGTTAAAAAACATCATTCCATTTGTTAACATAAAAATTTATTATGTTTTTAAAACCATTAATTGATTCATTAATTAATAATTCAATATCGCAATTCATATTCCTTAATTAATTTTCTAGTATTATTTATAACATTGTAATCTAAAACTTACATAATTAATCCCAAAATTAATTATCTAGATCACATTATAAATTTCATATAATTAATTCAAAAATAATTATCACAACTTGGACAATTAAAAGTATAATAATTAATCCCTAAATTAATTATCTACATTAAAATATCAAAGCACATAATTAGTTTAAAATTAATTATCTCAAAGTATCCCACTAAATGACTCATAATTAAACCCCTCATTAATTATCTAGGTTATAACATCAATGATCGCAATTAATTCAAATTAATTTCCTCATATCATGTGACGACCCGTCCTTGGGTCCCGTGTCGTGACTACCCCAAGCCCGCCTTCCATAGGCCAGGGGATGGTGACTAGCACCAAATGCATAAATCCCGATAACTGGGAAGGCATTTCCTTTATAAAAGTAAACAAAACACCACAGAGTACAAGCGGAAGTAATACACTAAGTAAAAAAAAGAAGTGCTGAAAAGTAAATGGGCCAGAATACAAACCCAAAAGAAAGCACAACTACAACTGAACAAGTACAACAGAAAAGACAACAGCTGGAAGGACGGAAGCAGCTCATGGGTCGTCCTCCTCGGATCCTACCTGAAGGGTAGGTACAGATAGCCTCCACAACGCCCTCGCCCGTCAACCTCCTCCGTGTGTCATCTCGTCACGAAGTCCACCTCTAGTTATTGGCTCATCGTGTAGTCCACCTCCGGGTACCGTCCAGTCCTCGAACACTCGGCCTCCGTCAGTACTGCCATCGTCTGCAACCAACACAACGAGGTGAGAGCATAGCCCGTGCAGGGGTGAGTATAACGATACTCAGTAGGGACCCCGAGACCCTCATGGTCTCACAAAAACCAACAAGGATAACCACAAAGAAGATCTCAACAGATAACCTTTACGTAGGTATATGCCCATACATATACCTAAGTTATCAAATAACCCATCTCAATCATGATGAAACACAAGGATTGTGAAATCAACGGATAACCACTACCCAGGTATATGCCCATACATATACCTAAGTTATCATGTAACCCATCTCAATCATGAGGATACACAAGTATTGTGAAATCAACGGATAACCACTACCCAGTATATTCCCATACATATACCTATGTTATCAAGTAACCCATCTCAATCATGAGGAAACACAAAGGTCAAAAGTCTTAGCTCAAACCAGGATTTTCATTATCGAAACCGTAACTGCTGAAGAGCTTCGTCTCTGGAGTGTACAGTGGTCCTGTCACGACTCTGAGGTACTGCTCACTAAACTAAGACTACTGAGGTACTCCTCCTGTCGAGTACCGCGGGCCGGCCACCCAAACACAGTAGTGCTTCCCACCGAGGTATGCAACCCAAACATAGTAGTGCACACCCCCTAGTAGCCTGCTATGGTACTCTCCGGACGAGTACCATGGGTCTGCACTGTCACACAGGTAGTGCTCCGTCCTCCATGGGTCTGCACCTCACAATGTAGTGCTCCGTCCACTAGGCTAGTTGACTCACTCCAAGTCGAGTTGGTCAAGCAGTCGTTAGGTCTCAGCCGGCTACACGGTCTCCATACTCCGCATGTTAGTCTCTGGGAGGGTCCGCTCCATGAGCTACAAGTAGATACTCCAAGTATCTCATAGTCCCACGAAGAAGTATCTTAAAGGACCGCCTCGTCATAGGGGTCTCAACGCAACAGACGGCGCGTCATTCGGACGCCCGGTTTGTGAGTTACTAGCCTTTTCGTCCCAGGGTCCCGGTTGGTTTCGTGAGTGAACCAATCCCGATAATATCTCAATTGTACCCCAAAATCTCATAGGGTAAACTCATAGGGACCGTTTCTCAACGAGATCATCAATGTCGCTGACGGTTCGTCAAACAGACATCCTGTCTGAAAGATATCATCTTTTCCGTTCCAAGGGCTCGGTTGGATTTTCGGTACAATCCAATCCGGGAACTATCCAACAGTAACCAAAACTTGGGCGAAGTATGCCAAAATTTCCGTCTCATCAAGAGGTACACAACGAGACAGACGGCGCATCAATCGGACGCCCGGTCTATGAGTTATTGGCTATTTCGTTCCAAGGGCCCGGTTGGTTTCGTGAGCGAACCAACCCGACCACACTCCGACGACATCCAAACCTCAAGCGGAGTAAGCCAAAAGATCCGTCTCACTTAGAGGAATCAATCAAAGTCGACAGCACGTCAATCGGACGTCCGGAGCTCAAGATATAAGTGTTTCCGCTCCGAGGGCCCGGTTGGATTCGGGTACGAACCAACCCGGACGAACCCAAAGTTCTCCGAAACCTTGAGTGTAATATACTGAAACGACCATCTCGTTCCAAGGATCACTACGCAACTAACGGTGTGTCGATATGAGGTACGTAACCCATGTTATGGGCCTTTTAACAATTCTGTCCGAAATGGGGGTATGGGCCCGTTCCGACCCGGCCCAGTACCCCCCTTGGCCGGGTCGACCCGGCCCGGGAGACGACCCGACCCGGTGGCCCAGCGTGGCGACCTAGACCGGCGGACTGGCGCGGCGGCGCGGTAGGGCGCGGCGGCGCAGTCCGGCACGGTGGCGCGGCAGGCACGGGCCGGCGTGGCCTGGGCGGCCCATATGTGCCGCGCGAGGGGAAAAGTCCCCCCCTTTTTCTCTAACGGCATGGCATCGTGTCGTGCCTCAAAAGAAAACGGCCCCCCACGTGGAGGGACCGCTGCTTGGTCGTTGCACGGGGGGGCAAGCCCCCCCTTTTTATATAAAAAAACATGGCGCGGCAATTAGTGCCCCGCCTTTGAAAAAAAATAACCCCCCCCCCCCCCACATGGGGGCCCGCTCGAGTAAACGCGCTGGGGGTTTCGACCCCCGGTGATTTGGTAACCGGCCGGCCATTTTGGCCGGCCGGAAAGATTTTGCTGTGGGACCGTAAGGTCCCGCCTCCCCAGCGCTGGCGGCCGGTTCATCCGGCTGCCCCAGAATTCCTGCCGCTGCCAGTATGGGTCGCGGCTCCTCTCTCATACCGCGGCCAAATGCTGCGGCCTTCGGTCGCCCGACGCGGCACGACAGCGTCGCGCATCCTTCATCGCATGTCGTTCTGAACGCGATCTCTCTCAGTTTCTCTAGCGCGGCGCGACTGCGCCACGCACCACCACCGCGGGCCGTTCCGAACGTGATCCTTGTCGTCCCCGCGCAGTGCAACAGCACCACATCACTTCCATTCCTTTCCGAAACAATCCCCAGCCACAATGGGAGGAGGGTCTGCCGTGTTTGTGCGTTCCCCCCCCCCATTAGTTCGATATCATTTGGTTTTAAAAATTAACGAAGATAGTCAAAGGAAGAAAACACGAACTCAAAAGTAAACCCCTACCTTGGGTATAAGCCGATTGGAAGGAGGCGTCGTCGTTCAAAGTTCGTCGTGGTGTGGCGTCGTGGTGATGACGACGTCGAAGGGGGACGTCGGCGTTCGTCTGACTCGAGGGAAGGCGAAGCCGTCGTCGCTTGCTACCCGATTCCTTTTCCGAGCTAGTTCGTCGATCCGTTGACGATGAAGGGGAATAAGAAGATTCGTTGAAGAGTCTCACCGCGGAAGGGGAAAATCAAGTGTTCTTCGTTAGAGGTGGCACGTTCTTCACATTCTCCAGCGAAGGAGGAGGAGGAGAGGAAAACTCAGCGCAACGCTTCCCATCCCAAAAATAAAATGAGGCTAAGGCCTTATTTTATTGATTTCTGCCAACGATTTCAAAATTAAAATGACGTAACCCTCACAATTAATTTCAAAGAATTAATTGTAAAACCTAACATCCCAATTAAATAGAGGCATTAAGAAATTAAAGAAATGCGTCAGTTGACTTCGTTTAATGGGGGGGTGCGGGTGCGTTACTTAAGAAGAAAAGAAACGGGGGGATCGTGTGGGTCCCACCTCACAAATATCCTACCAAGTGGGTAGGATATTTTGATTTTCACACTATCCGCTTCAAACCAGCTTAAGTAGCTTAAAGTGGTCTTTAAGCAGAATTAATTGAAATGAAATAAAATTGTCGTACAACTTTATTTTATTTCTTAACTTAAACCCCAAAAAAAAAATTAAAAACCACAACCGAGGAAACGCAACTCCGGAAAAGGAGTTTCTAAGCAAATATCGGCACAACAATTCCATCGGTGCCCTCAGAATTTGATTCCGAGCACCGGTTCAAATGTTAGAAAAACCTGCTTGTTCGTTCACTAAACGTACCCGACCCAAACTTCGGAAATTGATTCTGGGCACACTGGGCCTCAGAATTAGGCGCCGTCAGAAACTGTGTTCTTGTAAAATCCCAAAAAAATTATTTAAAAAAAATTACCTTGAATTTTATGGGTCTTTACATTACTCCCACCTCAGGGATTTACATCCTTGTAAATATTTAACATAAACTAGGGATACAAAAACCGGTACTGAGCACGCATCTAAGCCTTCTGCTCCCTTGTGCTCACCCGGAGGTTCCTGTACTGCCCGTTAAAGCGCACCTGAGGAAAACTCCGTCCTCGAAGGATCCTCTCCTGTCGATCCTTGATTCCCACTGGAACCTCCGTGAAAGACACTCAATCGCCATCATCCAGATCCTCATGGTCGATGATATGCGAAGGGACGGGCACGTATCTACTCAGTTGAGATACGTGGAAGTCGTCGTGCACCTGGTGCAACTGAGGTGGATGGGTCAAGCGATAAACCACCACACCTACCCCGCTAAGGACCTAGAAAGGTCCATTGAACCTCGAAGATAACTTGCTGCCTTGGCCACATCTCTGTAAACCTCATCGAGGTGAGACCGGTATAAGGACGTGATCGTCATCCTCGAACTCCAGAGGTCTCTATTTCCTGTTAGAACTGGAACTCGAAACGACTGCTGCTACGAGGGTAAGGTTGACCGACTCAAGATTGATCGGTCACACCCTCCTGTGCAAGAGTTACCCAGTGCTTCCTGGGGTTTCCTATTTCTCCGACCAAGGAAAACCCATCCCGACGTCGTAGTTAAACTACAACCTTTTTGCCTAATACCTTCAATTTCTGTATGAACTGTGATTTCCCAGCCCATACTCAAACCAACGTCGTAAGGCCTCAATGCTGCCACCAAGAGATTCCAACCTAAACTCTCACCTCGAGGGTCTGACCACACCATCGGCGTAAGTGTGATTATCGAGTCTCCTCCCAAGGTATCTCCAAATGTGAGGGTCAAGTCCACGGCTTACCGGAAACTCTAGGTCTGGGACAAGATTTGTGAAAGCGAGGAATGATTCATATCGACGTCTGTTACTACAACATCTAGTAGTGGACACAGGTAGTCCCTTGAAACAATTTTAGAGCCATTGGGTCACACTCCTTGACTGCATGCAGTCGCACTCTTCCTCCGACCTCCAGCTCCCTGAGCCTGGCGGGGATAACTAAGGCGGGTGGTTGTAGCATATTAAGATGTACACCAACTCTTGCTGCTCTCCTAGATCTGCCTCCAAGTCTGCTACTTTGCAGACTCAACTCTCTTTTAAGCTTCCTCTTATAGAAACATTTAACATGCCCGTGACTCCAAGACTGGTGCCGGTTTCTTGTTTCTTACTGCACTGTGCAGTCTTCATCCGCTCCTGGGTGATCTGCACCTTCTTTGTCTACGATCTGGAAGTGCTGCTAAAATTTCTCCCTTCCCGAAAAGAGAAACTCGGTCTCATCCCCTGGATGAACCACACCCATTGCCTAATACAGTCAACCCTGACATGAAGGATGCATTCATGCCATGGATGATTTCGTAAGGCCTCGACGTAACTACTAAGAGATCTAACTGTCACTCTCACATCCAAGGGTCGAGTCACACTGTCAGCATCAGTGCGAGGTCACCAGGTCTCCTCTAATAGAAATATCAAAAGTGAGGGTCAAGTCAACAGTCTTAACCAGGACCACTCAGTATCAACCAAAAAAAGGACATGAAAGCAAACATCACAAAGATAAGTGTATTTTTATTATTGCAGATCAATAATACAAAGACACGAATACAATAGAAAAATGGAACTAGACTACAAGGGACGTATCCACTAGTTCCACTCCTGTCCACCAGCTCCCGGAGCTCTACTGCCTTGTCCACTGGTCGGCTGTTGCTCAAGCACCCACCACTACTTCTGCCTCGGTGGCTCCTCCAAAGACTTCGGATCAACTATACGAGGAGTCAGACAGTCACGTGCTAGGTGACCCTTTCAGCTGCATTCATAACACTTACTACTCCTCATACGGCTGCCTCTAGTCCTCTTGGACCTCTGCATCATCTATCTACTTCCCACAGATGACTCGGCTACTGATCAAAAATCCTGCGGTAAATGTAGAAGCTCCTGTACACGCTCGGGGTGTAGAGCTACTAGCACAAACTCCACCCTGAAGAAGGTCTCGAAGTCTTCCCATGTGAAGGCCATCCCGTCGCAAAACTGGAACAAGTGGCTCCACCACCTACCTGCTGATTCCTGAAGAAGGCTGGCAGCAAAGATCACCATGAGGTCCGTCGGCATCCCCACTAGCCTAAAGACTCTCACCACAGCCTCCAGCCAATCCTCAGCCGCCTGCGGGTCGGTCTCTCCCCGGAACCTGGATGGCCTCTGGCGCTGGAACTAGTGCAGCGCACTCATGTGGCGTGCATCGCCTACTGCTGGGGCTGGTGGAATTGGTGGCCCAACATATGGTAGTACCTCTAGTGCCTCCTCTAGTGCCTCAACTGCATGATGGCCCTGTACCAAAGCCTTGTCGCTCGGCAAGCTGTCAGTACGCATGTCCCTCTAGGCTCTAGCTGGTCATCCATGAAAAGGCATCCTAAAAGAAACAACGTGACATGGTCAAACAATTATACCTGGTGAGCTGACCTGGTTTGAGCTGTTTTAAGGGAAAACTTTGAAAACACACACGCAATCAGTGTTTTCATGCACAAATTCAGAAATCAGTTGTCAGGGTCCTGGTGTATGGATACGTCGGCCGCCCGCACCAAAACTGGACTCCATGAACTAAAAACCACACTCGGTACTCTTAACACTATTGCTTCACAAAAAGAAAATATCAGAGTTATAAGTTATGCGGTAGAACCGACTTCTCTGATACCAATTTGTCACGACCCGTCCTCGGGGCCCGTGTCGTGACTACCCCAAGCCCGCCTTCCATAGGCCAGGGGCTGGAGACTATCACCAAAGGCATAAACCCCGATAACATGGAAGGAATTTCCTTTATAAAATTAAACAAAACACCACAGAGTACAAGAGTAAGTAAAAAACTAAGTACAAAAAAGAAGTGCTGAAAAGTAAATGGGCCAGAATTCAAACCCAAATGAAAGTACAACTACAACTGAACAAGTACAACAGAAAAGACAACAGCTGGAAGGATGGAAGCATCTCCTGAGTCATCCTCCTCGGATCCTACCTGATGGGTAGGTACAGATGGCGCAGTTCCTAGATCGTCCACCACAGATCCTACCTGAAGGGTAGGTACAGATAGCCTCTACAACGCCCCCGCCCGTCAACCTCCTCCGTGTGTCGTATCATCGCGAAGTCCACCTCCAGATACTGACTCTTCGTGTAGTCCACCTCCGGGTACCATCAAGTCCTCGAACACTTGGCCTCCGTCAGTACTACCGTCGTCTGCAACCAAAACAACGAGGTGCGGGCATAGCCCGTGCAGGGGTTGAGTATAACGATACTCAGTAGGGACCCCGAGACCCTCAAGGTCTCACAAAAAACAACAAGGATAACCACAAAGAAGATCTCAACAGATAAACTTTACTTAAATATATGCCCATACATATACCTAAGTTATCAAGTAACCCATATCAATCATGAGGACACACAAGGATTGTGAAATCAACGGATAACCACTACCCAGGTATATGCCCATACATATACCTAAGTTATCAAGTAACCCATCTCAATCATGAGGAAACACAAGGATTGTGAAATCAACGGATAACCACTCCCCAGGTATATGCCCATACATATACCTAAGTTATCATGTTACCCATCTCAATCATGAGGAAACACAAAGGTCAAAAGTCTCAGCTCAAACCAGGATTTTCATTATCGAAATTGTAACTGCTGAAGAGCTCTGTCTCTGGAGTGTACAGTGGTCTTGTCACGACTCCGTGGTACTACTCACTAACCTAAGACTGCTGAGGTACATCTCCTGTCGAGTACCGCGGGCTAGCCACCCAAACATAGTAGTGCTTCCTGCTGGGGTATGCCACCCAAACACAGTAGTGCACACCCCCTAGTAGCCTGCTGTGGTACTCTCTGGATGAGTACCATAGGTCTGCACTGTCACACAGGTAGTGCTCCATCTTCCATGGGACTGCACCTCACAAATTAGTGCTCCGTCCATTGGGCTAGTCGACTCACTCCAAGTCGAGTCGGTCAAGCAGTCGTCAGGTCTCAGTCGGTTACACGGTCTCCGTACTCCGCATGCTCATCTCTGGGAGGGTCCGCACCACGAGCTACAAGTTGATACTCCAAGTATCTCAAAGTCCCATGAAGAATTATCTCAAAGGACCGCCTCGTCATAGGGGTCTCAACGCAACAGACGGCGCCTCAATCGGATGCCCGGTCTGTGAGTTACTAGCCTTTTCATTCCAGGGGCCCGGTTGGTTTCATGAGCGAACCAACCCGGCCGCACTGCGACGACATCCAAACCTCGAGCAGAGTAAGCCAAAAGATCCGTCTCACTTAGAGGAATCCATCAAAGTCGATGGCACGTCAATCGGACGTCCGGACCTCAATATAAAAGCATTTCCGCTCCGAGGGCCCGGTTGGTTTCGGGTACGAACCAACCCGGCCGAACCCAAAGTTCTCCGAAACCTTGACTATAATATACCAAAAGGACCGTCTCATTCCAAGGATCACTATGTCGTGTACTGCGACACCAACGACGCCTTCTTCAACGACGATTATCCTTTCGCGACGCCTCCTTCTGTGACAAATATTTCCGCGAAGAACCTTCGTTCAAGCTATGCTCGAGGTAGGGGTTTAATTATTATTATTGTTTGTTCCTGATTACTTCATCATTGGTTTATCATCTATTTGGGGCCGCCTATTATCGTAATAATGGTAGGAGGTCATAATGCATGAACACGGCCGACTCTCGTCCCCTCTTGGGTTGTTTGATATTGATGCGGCATAAGCAAAGCAAAGCGGTGCTGAAGCACCTCGCAGAAATTATTAAGGAAAGGGGGTGAGGCGCAGCGTCGTCGCGCCGTGCCGTTGAAGACAAACCAAAGATGTGACGCCGTCGCACCACACCAGAGAACCACAAAAGCACCACGGCTGGAGCGGGGCCGCGGTAGAGAACGAGAACTAGCGGCCGGTTCCGGGCCACCGTCGTCAGAGCAGGGGGATAGGCCCTTACCGGTCCCGTGGTGGCATCAGCCAGCCGGCCAAAGCGGGTCGGCCGGACAGAGGAGGAGCCAGGGGTTCGAAAACCATGACTGGCCATCATGATCTTCCCCATAATGGGGCCGTGGTTACAAAACGGGGGGCAGCCCCCCCCCCCCATCCGTTCGGCCAAACGACCGAGCCGCTTGGCGGGCGCCTGCGTTCCAGCGCGCCGGGCCGGCGGCCCTGGCCGGTCCGCCGGGTCCGCCGCGCCCAGGCTGGGCCGAGGTATGCCCAAGCGGGCCGGACCTGGACCCGGGATGGGTCGACCCGGTTCGGGCCGACCCAGAGGGTATGGGGCTAGGTCGGACCGGGCCCGAACCCCCTATTATCGAACCTCCATCGGTCTTCTGCCCATAGCATGGTCTGCAGACCATTGATCGACACACCGTCAGCTGAGATGTGATCCTTGGATCGAGACGGTGGTTTCAGTATATTGTACTCAGGGTTTCTGGGAACTTTGGGTTCGGTCGGGTTGGATCGTACACAAAACCAACCGGGCCCTCATAGCAGAAACCCTTATAACATGAGTTTTAGAAGTCTGATTGACGTGCTGTCGACTTTGATGGATTCCTCTAAGTATGAAAGACCTTTTGGATTACTCCGCTCGTCGTTTGGATGCAATTAGAGTATGGTTGGGTTGGTTTTGAGTTAAAAACCAACCGGGCCCCTGGGACGAAAAAGCCAATAACTCTCAGACCGGGCGTCCGATTGACACGCCGTCTGTGACGTTGAGTTCCAGTTGACGATACAGAAATTATGGATACATCAACTCCAGACTATGTGTCAGTTGAATTATCTGCCCTTTGGCTTGTGGAGCGGACCCTCCCGAACGAGCTTGCTGTGTGCGGGAACCCTAGAGCTGGTTGTGACTGTGACAACGTTGACGACTGTGCAGAAATCCACCTTGGATTCGACGGCGATGACTGCAGCACCCAGCGATCCTACATGGATCAATGCTACTGATCCTGTGTGGGTCAGATCATGTATGGGTCAGCGCTCAGTGGTCCTGTGTGGGCCATCTCCTATAGATCATGTGTGGGTCTGATCCTGTGTGGGTCATTACGGGGGTTAGTTACCTATCGATCCTTTGTTGGTCATTGCGGGGGTTAGTACCTATCGATCATGAGTGGGTCCGACAGCATAGATGAATTAGTGGCTATATCTGATCATCTCTATCGTTTTAAGAATAAGTATACCTATGTGAGCTAAATCTTGATTTTCAATCCTTATCTTCGATAAGATTGACTTGATATCCTGTGTGGATTACGTTATGTTGTCCTGTGTGGATTGGATTGTGATTTTCGGTTTGGACTAGGTTGTACATGAGCTCGGATGTTGGAGAAAAATGAGAATTGATGACTTAGGTATATGTATGGTCATATACCTAAGTAGTGTCGGATGTTACATTGTGATTTTATCTTTCCTTTGTGGATTATCCTTTGTGAATTCTGGGAGACCTTCGATGGTCTCTGGGTCCCTACTGAGTAGCTTATACTCACCCCAGCACGGGCTATGCCTGCATTACTTTTTGTTGGTTGTAGATGACAGACATCGCTGATCACGGTTGAGGCTTGCAGAGCAGATCAGTACCCGGAGGTGGACCACTAGGTGGAAAGTACTCGGAGCGGACGGCTGGACCCGAGGAGCTGTGGAGGCTATCTGTACTCACCCTTCAGGTGGGACATCCAGTGGATGGCACGAGGCTGCGGCTTTACTTTCATTTGTTGTTTTCCCTTTCCAGTTGTACATTACATTCAGTTTGGGTTTGTATACTGGCCCACTTTCTTTTCCACACTTACTTTTGTATCTGTTTTTACATAGTGTTTACTTCTACATCTTGCTTGCTCTATGGTGTTTGTTTATTTTTCAAAGGCAATGCCTTCCCTTTTTATCGGAAATTACGCCTTGGTGCTAGTCGCCACCCACTGGCCTATCGAAGGCGGGCTTGTGGTAGTCACGGCATGAGCCCCGAGGATGGGTCATGACAAATTGGTATTAGAGGAGTTCAGTTCTACAACAGAACCTTGGAATCTGATCTTTATTCTATGTGAAGCAATAGTGTTAAGCATATTGGTTGTGGTTATCAGTCCAGGGAGTCCAGTGTTGGTGTGGCGGCCGACGTATCCATACACCATGACACTTACTTATGATTTCTGACTTAATACACGAAAACATTTATTGCATGTGTGATTCAAGTTTTCTTTGTGATTACTTTGTGTCATCTCACCACGTATACTGTTCTGACCATGGCGCACCTGTCTCTTTTCAGGATGGCCCCACGACGGCAGCCAGCTAGGGTTCCGAGATTTGTGTGTGACGACAGCCCACCGAGCAACTAGGCCTCAGTACAAGGCCCTTTGATAGCAGAGGCACTGACAGTATCTCTACCTGCCGAGCCCTGGATGATACCAACCCCAGCCGCTAACGATACATGACGCCTTAGTGCACTGCACGAATTTCAGTGTCAGAGACCGCCCAGGATCCGCAGGGAGACGAACCCTCAGGCAGTTGAGGATTGGATGGAGGCTGTTTTGGGAGTTTTCAGGTTAGTGAGGACACCAGCAGACCTCATGCTGATCCTCGCAGTGAGCCTACTGCACGCGGAAACAAGCAGATGGCGGAGCTTGATGCTCCAGGTGCACGATGAGGCATCTCTTCTCTGGATGGACTTTGAGAGCCTCTTACACTCGGAGTTCGTCCCATCCACCCTCCGTGCGGTGTGCATCCAGGATCTTCTTCATCTGCGGCAGGGCAGCTTGACGGTCACCCAGTACTCGGTGAGATTTACCGATCTCTCGTGCTACTCGACAGACATCGTACGGGACCCATTCTTCTGGGCCCAGACCATTGACAAGGGATTGAGGCATGTGATCAGGGCATCGCTGATCTCCCTCAGCATTCTGACTCAGACAAGATTATTGGAGAGAGCCCTTCTGATCGAGAGCTTCCTTGCTGAGCCTACATCAGCAGCGAGACCTACCACAGGGAGGTACGTAGAAGAGTCTTCTTCAGCAGGCAGTCGACAGATGAATCATGGGTCTAGGCAGACCAGAACCTTAGGTAGATGACCTCAAGACACTGGCTCCACAGTGCAAGCCAAACAGCACGGAGTCAGTCTTTTGAGAGGCAGACAGTGTTACACATGCGACGGGTAGGGCCACATGGCTCGTGACTGCCCGACCCGCAGTGCGGAGGAGAAGAAGATGGTTGAGGGGCCACCCAAGCAGAGACATAGGGTCGACCGTGGCGGTCCGCAGGGACCAGGAGGACAAGGAAGAGGAGCTAACCGAGAAGCATGTGGTGGGAGACGCTTTAAGGCTCTACCACCACCACCACCAGGAGTTCCACCCCGACCACATGGAGCTGGCGGGCAGAGACAGGCACAACTTCAGGTAGCGGAGGCCTACGACCACGGTGCTCCCAAGATGATTCGAGGTACTATCTATGTCTATTCCACCCTTGCTGCAGTTCTTATAGACACATGAGAGATATATTCTTTCATAGCCACTGCCCTTGTTCGGAGCCTGGAGATTCTAACTGAGCCGTTGGCTCGATCTTTACGGCTAGAGACTCCAACGAGAGCAGACTCAATGATTATGCACTGGTTCCAATGGTGTGAGATTACTCTAGGAGGAGAGAGCTTCGGCTGGGATCTTCTTGTAGCATTGTCGAGGCCTTACAACGTCATCTTGGGCATGGATTTGTTATCTACAGTCCATGCTCAGATCAACTGTATTAGGCGCAAGGTGCGGTGTGTACGCACTGATGGGAGTCGGTTCACCTTCACCGGCGAGAAGGGAGCCTTCGCAGCACAGGATGGACTCTCACAGAGGAGAGGACAGCCCATCACTAATCAGTTGGCTAGCCTCATCCTAGGAACAGTTGAAGTGCAGAGTCCGGGTTTTCCTGTAGTAGTGGATAAGTATGCAGACGTTTTTCCTGACGACATTCCGAGACTACCTCCTCGTAGAGAGGTAGACTTTTATATTGATCTGTACCCCGAGACATCCCTGATATCCACCCCAGCATATCGGATGGCTCCCGCTGAGCTTCGAGAGCTACGGGTATAGTTGGAGGACTTGTAGGGCAAGGGATTCATCTGACCCAGTGTTTCACCCTAGGCTTCCCCGATAATGTTCACCAAGAAGGCGGACGGGAGCTTGTGACTTTGTGTCGACTATCGTTGCCTGAACCAGATGACAGTGAGGAACAACTATCTGCTACCGAGGATTGACGACCTCTTCGATCAGCTCAAGGGAGCATAATGGTTCTCGAAGATAGACCTTAGATCAGGCTATCATCAGCTCAGAGTTCAGGACGAGGACATGCAGAAGACGACCTTAAGATGTCAGTACGGCCACTATGTGTTCTTGGTTATGAAATTTAAAGTAACCAATACTCCAGTAGTGTTCATGGACCTCATGAATATGATCTTTCAGCCATACCTCGATTGATTTGTCGTGGTCTTCATTGACGACATTTTCATGTACTCGACCACTGAGGAGGAGCACGCCTACCACTTGCAGGTTGTACTAGACACACTCCGAGAGCACCAGCTTTATGGAATGCTCTCGAAGTGTTAGTTCTGGATATGTGAGGTCCACTTATTGGGACACATCATCTCTGAGGCAGGAGTTGCGGTGGATCCTGCGATGATCGAGGCAGTGCTAGCTTGGGAGACACCCAAGAGTGTGACAGAGGTGCGGTGTTTCTAGGGACTAGCTGGGTACTATCAGAGATTTGTTCCAGACTTCTCCAGAGTTGCGGCCCCACTCTCAGCTTTGAAAAAGAAGGGGAAACCCTTTTTGTGGTCAAACAGATGTCAGTAGAGCTTCCAGGAGCTGAGACAGAGATTGACCAACGCACCTATCTTGAGGTTGCTAGAGGAGGGAGAAGGGTAAGTAGTTTACTGCAATGCATCAGGGAACAGACTCATATATTTCTTGAAGTAGGATCGGGACGTGATTGCCTATGGATCACGTCATTTGAGGCCTCTTGAGAATAACTACACTACCCATGACCTGGAGTTAGTAGCAGTGGCCATCGCTCTGAAGACTTGGCGACACTATCTGACGGGTGAGCGCTTTACTGTTTATTCTGACCATCAGAGTCTTGGGTACATCTTCTCTCAGAAGGAACTAAACCTGAGATAGCGGTGATGTATCAAGTTCCTCCAGGACTATGACTTTGAGATAGTCTATACTCCTGGGAAGGGGAATATAGTTTCTGATGCTCTCAGCAGGAGGACGGACATTCAACTACTTGTGGAGGCGACAGAGCAGCTAGCCTCTTTGCAGATATCCTTCATGGGTAGAGATGGAGCAGCCTTTCTTCAGTCACTCCTCCACATTTGTAGCGGGTCAGAGAGGCATAACATGGGGACGCTGACTGTGAGATGCGGCGTGCGCAGATATCCTCAGGACAGGAACCTGATGGTTTCTCCTTTGGAGGAGAGCACGATTTCCTTTTCAGAGGAAGTACCTTGGTTCCAGTTTCATTACGAGAGGAGGTGCTGAGAGAGTTTCAAACTTCCTCTTTGGTGGTACATCCTGGAGTGGTGAAGATTTACTAGGATATTAGATGACAACACTGGTGGTCGGTCATGAAGAAGGCTGTGGCAGAGTTCATTTCTCGATGCCTCACCTGCCAGCAGGTGAAGGCAAAACACTAGGTACCAGGTTGCTTGGTACAACCCTTGGAGGTCATAGAGTGGAGGTGGGATTGGATATCTATGGATTTTGTTACTGGACTTCCATGCTCATATAGAGGTCACGACTACATTTCGGTGATTGTAGACTGACTCACCAAGTCGTCTCACTTCATACCCATCAAAGAGCAGGTATCAGTGGAGAGCATGGGACGTCATTACATTCATGAGATTGTACGGCATCATGTTGTGACATCATCTATCGTCTCTGATCGAGATGATCGCTTTACTTCCCGGCTTAGGAAGGGGTTGTAGGAGGCACTCAGGATGCAGCTACGTCTGAGTATATCCTTTCACCCTCAGACAGATTGTCGGATGGAGAGGGCCATTCAAACTCTCAAGGAAATGCTCCCCGCATGTGTCCCCGACTTTGGTCGCAGCTGGGAGGACCACCTACCCTTGGTGGAATTCGCGTACAACAACAGCTACCACTCCACCATCTGGATGGAACCATACGAGGCGTTATACGACCAACCATGAATGTCACCTCTGTGCTGGACAGACCCTGGGGAGTCAGCACTTGTGGGACTAGAGATGGTCCAGGCCATGACAAAGAAGGTCCAGGTCATCCAGGAGTGGATGAGGACAGCTCAGAGCCGACAGAAGTCTTCTTTTGACAGGAGGCGGAGGCCACTGGAGTTCGAGGATGGAGACCACGTCTTCTTGCGAGTCTCGCCTCTATGTGGTATACAATGATTTGACTGAGGCGGAAAGTTATCTCCATGCTTCATCGGACCATTCCAGATCCTCATCAGGATTGGCGAGGTGGCTTATCTCCTGGATCTATCACTTCAGTTGCACCGAGTGCACGACGTCTTCCACGTATCTCAGCTGAGGAATACGTGCATGACCCGATGCATATTATTGACCATGAGGAGCTAGACATTGATGATGGGGAAAATTTTGCAGAGCTCCCATTAGAGATTGAGGATCGAGAGGAGAGGGTCCTACGTGGACGGTCGATTCCTCTAGTGCGCATCAGATGGCAGCACGAGAACCTCTAGGAGAGCACTTGGGAGCGGGAGGCTTGGATACGTGCCCAGTACCCACTTTTGTTCCACTTGTTTTTGATGTATCTTTACGGGGACGTAAATCCCTTAGGTGGGAGTAATTTAAAGACCCGTAAAATTCAAGGGAAATTTTTTCTTAATTTTCTTTGGGATTTTACAAGAACGCGGTTTCTGACGGCACTTGATTCCGAGGACCGGTGTGCCCAGAATTTATATCTGATGTTTAGCTCGGGTACGTTCAGTGAACGAACGAGCGAGTTTTTATAACTTTTGAACCGGTTCTTGAAATCGAATTCTGAGGGCACCTATGGATTCACATCGCCGGTAATTGATTAGGAACTCTTTTTCCAGAGTTGCATCTACACGTAAGAAGTTGATAAAAATTGTGGAAGTTAAAATAAAAATTTAGCTACAATTTTTATTTCTAAGTGGTTTAAGCTTTGAGTAGAAGTTGGGGTAACCACCCAACTTCCCATGGGAGGTTATGAGAGTGGTGGGGCCCACAGAATCCCCACCCTTGTATATTCCTTAACTCCTTCAAATAACCATTAATTTGATAAATTACTTTAATTAATTAAGTGATTTTAATTTGAATGTTTGAAATTCAAAAGCTTAAGTTATGTTAATAAAATAAGAGTTGAACTTATTTTATTTTGTTGGAAGTCTTGTTTCTTGAGAGGTTTGGGAGAAAAGCTAAGGGAGGCTTGATGATATTCATATTCTTCGTTGAAGAACACAAAGAATGCGAAGAACGCCATGTACCGTGACGCCAACGACACCTTCTTCAGCGAGGATTCTCCTTTCGCAACGCCTCCTTCCACGATGGTTATTTCCGCAATGAACCTCCGTTCAAGCTACGCTCGAGGTAGGGGTTTAATTATTATTTTTGTTTGTTCCCGATTACTTCATAATTGGTTTAGCATCTATTTGGGGCCACCTATTATCGCAATAACGAGAGGAGGTCGGACCGCACGAACACAGCCGACTCTCCTCCCCTCTTTGGTTGTTTGATATTGATGCGGAACGAGCAATGTAATGCGGTGCCGATGCACCGCGCGAAAATTATTAAGGAAAAGGGGTGAGATGCAGCGCCTTTATGCCATGCCATTGAAGATGAACCAATGATGTCGCGTCGTCGCGCAACGCCATATAACCACAGAAGCATCGCGGCCGGAGCGGGGCTACGGCGGAGGGGCGTGGCGCCGTTGCGCTGCGGCGGAGCAGGGGAACCGGCGGCCGGTTCCGGGCCTCCGGAATCGGAGCCGGGGGACCGACCCTTGCCTGTCCCGTGGCGGAAAAAGTCGGCCGGCCGGAGTGGGCCAGCCGGACAGAGGAGGAGCCGGAGGTTCGAAACCCCCGGCTGGCCATCATGAGCGGCCCCATAATGGGGCCACGGTTACAAAACGGGGGGCAGGCACCCCCCCATATGCTCGACCAAATGGCCGAGCCACATGGCTCGCGCCAGTGCTCTGGGCCGGATTCACTAGCCAGTCTACTAGACCGGGCCGCACCCAAGCGGGCCGTACCCGGACCCGGGACGGGTCGACCCGGTTCGGGCCGACACAGAGGGTATTGGGCCGGTTCAGATCGCGCCCGAACCCCCTATTACCGATCCTCCATCGGTATTCTGCCCATATCATGGGCTGCGGACCTCCGATCGACGCACCTTCAGCTGCGATGCAATCCTTGGATCACGGCTGTCATTTCGGTATACTGTACTCGAGGTTTTGGAGAACATTGGGTTCATCCGGGTTGGTTCGTACACGAAACCAACCGGGCCCTCAGAGCGGAAATGCTTATAACATGAGCTACGGACGCCTGATTAACGTGCCGTCGACTTTGATGGATTCCTCTATGTGAGACGGACCATTTGGATTACTTCGCTCGAGGTTAGGATGCAGTTAGAGTATGGTCGGGTTGGTTTTAACTTAAAAACCAACTAGGCCCCTGGGACGAAAAAGCCAATAACTCTCAGATCGGGCGTCCGATTGACGCGTCGTCTGTGACGGTGAGTTTCTGTTGATGATACGAAACTTTTGGATACATCAACTCCGGACTGTGTGTCAGTTGATGTATCAGCCCTTCGGCTCGTGGAGCGGACCCTCCCAAATGAGCTTGTTGTGTGCGGGAACCCTAGACCAGGCTGCTACTGTGACGACGATGACAACTGTGCAGAAATCCTCCCTGGATTCGACGGTGACGACTACAGCACTCAGAGATCCTACGTGGATTGGTGCTACCGATCATGTGTGGGTCAGATCCTATGCGGGTCAGCGTTCAGTGGACCTGTGTGGGCCAACGCCTATAGATAAAGTGTGGGTCTGATCCTGTGTGGGTCATTGCGGGGATTAGTTACCTATCAATCCTTTGTGGGTCATTGTGGGGGTTAGTACCTATCGATCATGTGTGGGTCCGATGGATTTAATGAATTAGTGGCTATATATGATCTTCTCTATCATCTTATTAAGTAGTATACCTGTGTGAGCTGAATCTTGATTTTCAATCCTTATCTTCGATAAGATTGACTTGATATCCTGTGTGGATTACGTTATGCCTTCATGTATGGATTGGATTGTGATTTCCTATATGGACTAGGTTGTACATGAGCTCGGATGTTGGAGCCAAACGAGAATTTATGACTTAGGTATATGTATGGGCATATACCTAAGTAGTGTAGGATGTTACTTTGTGATTGTATATTTCCTTTGTGGATTATCCTTTGTAGATTATAGGAGACCTTCGGGGGTATCGTGGTCCCTACTGAGTATCTTATACTCACACGTGCATGGGCTATGCCTGTACTACGTTGTGTTGGTTACAGACGATGGACAACGCTGATCGCGGTTGAGGCTTACGGAGCAGGTCGGTACCCGGAGGTGGACCACTGGGTGGAACGTACTCGGAGCGGATGGCTGGACCCGAGGAGCTATGGAGGCTATCTGTACTCACCCTTCAGGTGGGACTTCCAGTGGACGGATCGAGGCTACGACTTTAGTTTCAGTTGTTGTTTTCCCTTTCCAGTTGTACTTTACTTTCAGTTTGGGTTTGTATACTGGACCACTTACTTTTCCACACTTACATTTATATCAGTTTTTTCTTAGTGTTTACTTCTACTGCTTTCTTGCTTTGTGGTGTTTGTTTACTTTACAAAGGAAATGCCTTCCATTTTTATCAGAAATTACACCTTGGTGCTAGTCCCCAGCCCCTGGCCTTTGAAGGGCGGGCTTGGGGTCGTCATGGCATGGGCCCCAAGGACGGGTCGTGCCATTTATAAAAAATAAATATCTACCATTTATTTTCGAGTATTTATATACTCAATATTTGAAAAAAAAATTTAGGAAAAATTAAATTTATTTCCTTTTACTTTAGAAAACCCTTATCCATCAAAAATCATGTTTTCTAAAAATATTAATTTCATCATAAAATTATTCAAATGTGTTTTAATGATATTTTTATGAATTCATGAATTTTTAGAAAATGTCATTAACAAAATATTAATTTTGATTTCCATACAATTCATATTTGGATTTTACATAAAATAGGATGTGGACAATTGTATTAACATGTAACTCTTGAATATAATTTACCATCTTTATGATAATTACTATAATTTAAGACCCTTTTATAAGTGTTCATGTTTATTTTTAAGAAAATTTATTTTCTTAAATTTTTTTGAATTTATTTTCAACGTGGAATGTTTATTTTCCTTGGGAACTTTTTTTTAATAATATATAAGTCCTCCTTTTCTATATATCTAGTTTATTTGTAAAGAAAATGATTTTCAAAATTAATTATTTCTTAAATAGTGTTTTATAAAGATTAAATTATATTTTCATAAAAAATTATCTTAAGTCATGTAGATCATAGACGAAGAAGGCTGGAGTTGAGTTCTTACAAATGTCTAGTCTCACCCATTGTTCTTCGAGCGAATGGTTTATGGTTCTCATCAACTCAAAAGTCTCAGGTGTATATTTTCTCTGAAGGACATGAACCTGAGATAGAGGCGATGGCTTGAGTTCCTCTAGCACTATGACATCGAAAGAGTTTATACACCTGGGAAGGGGAACATTGTAAGGGATGCTCTTAGTAGGAGATCAGGCATTCAGCTGTTAAGAGTGGCGAGACAACAGATGGCCGTGTTTTCAAATATCCTTTGTGGATAGTGTTGGAGTGAGTACGTGTAGAACCAGATACATTTCAGGCTATGACGGAGAAGTTCCAGGTCATACAAGAGAGGATGAGAATAGCTCAGAGCCAACATAAGTCTTATGCTGATTGGAGGCGGAGACCACTAGAGTTAGAGGATGACGACCACATTTTCTTACGGGTCTCACCTCGACGTAGATTACGGAGGTTTGGCCACGAAGGAAAGTTATCTCTGTGTTTCATCAGACCATTTTAGGTTCTCAGCCAGATAGGCGACGTGGCTTATCGCATGGCTCATCCACCTCGGTTGCATCAGGTGCACAACGTCTTCCACGTATCTCAGCTGAGGTGATACGTGCACAACCAAACACATATCATCGACCATGAGGAGCTGGAAATCGATGACGGGGAAACATTGGTAGAGGTCCCGGTGGAGATCGTGGATCGACAGGAGCAGATCCTATGTGGACGGTCGATTCCTCTAGTGCACATCTGGTGGTAGCACATGAACCTCCAGTAGAGCACTTGGGAGAAGGAGGCTCAGATGCGTACACAATACCCTCATTTTTCCCCTTGTTTGTGATGTCTCTTTACGAAGACGTAAATCTCTGAGGTGGGAGTAATGTAAATACCTATAAATTTCAAGGAAATGTTTCTCTTATTTTCTTTGAGATTTTACGAGTATGCAGTTTCTAATGGAACCTGATTCTGAGGCTCAGTGTGCCCGGAATCAATTTCCTATATTTTGCTCATGTACGTTCAGTGAACGAACGAACATGTTTTTTTAACCTTTGAACCGGTGCTCGGAATCAAAATCCGAGGGCACCGATGAAACCGCAGCGTCGGTAATTTCTTAGAAAGATGTTTTCTGGGGTTGCGTTCACATGGGAGGAGTTATAAAAAAAATTGTGTAATAAATGATAAGTAAAATAAAATTGTGTGCAATTTTATTTTATCCATGGTAGTTAAACTCTCTCAGGGGAAGTTGTTGGTGGGGCCCACGACCACCCAACGTCCCATGTGTGGTTATGAGGGAGTTAAGGCCCAAACATGCCCCCACCTTTTCAAATTCCGTAACTCCTCTAACCCCCCCCCCCCTATTAACTTATGTTACTCTCCCTCACTTCAATAATACCACCTTAACACCCTATTCATTTTGACAACTCAAGATTAATTAAGTGAATTCAACTTTTGAAATTTTGAAATGCTAGAATAAGTAAATAAAATAAGGCAAAGGCCTTATTTTATTTTGGTTGTTTCATTGTGTGGAGAATTTGGGATGAAAACTCAAAGTCTTAAAGAACTCCATCTCCTTTGTTGAATAACGTCAAGACATCGATGAAGAACTCCGTCACTGCAAGGTGAGATCGACGTTCTGTTCTTTTCCCTCTCTGCAGCCAGTGTGAAACGTCATCCTCTCCTTGGACGCACACCAACACCGTCATCAAAACCACCCCCATGACGCTAGCTTCCACGAAATTCTTCGAGGTAGGGGTTATGTTCAAATTTAAACAATTAAATTTGGGATTTGTTTATCGTCGATCATGTCATGTTTTTGGATGTTTTATATCAATATAACGGAGGATGTCGGACCACACAAACACAGCCAAACCTCCTTCCCTTTTTGTTGTTGGTTTTATTTTGTGGCAAGAAATGGAGTCCACGCGGTGCCAATGCACCACGCGGGGATGAGAGTACCAAGTTCAGAGCGGGCCGCGGCATAGATGTGTGGTGTCGTCACGCCATACCAGTGAATCTGAAGGAACTGCAGCTGGAGCAGGTAGTGATGGCGGTGTGCGGTGCCATCGCGCCACACCGGAGTACAAGGAGTTTGCGACCGTGGTGGGCCATGGTGCCATCGCGCTGCGCTGGTCGGACAGGGGCCACGGCTGTTTCATAGGAGGCGGCCGGACTCGGTCGGCTGCAGGCGCACCTGGAGGTGGGACCGGCGGGTCCCGCGACAACACCAGCCAGCCAATACAGCTGGTCGTTTCCTTGAAGTCCGGGGGTTCAAAACCCATGGGCAGCAAAGCTAGGGTAGACCCCATAGGGGGCCTCCATTTCGGAAATCAGCACCCCCCCCCCCCCCCCCCGCCCTCCCCTTCGCGTCTGGCTCAGCCACGTGCCAATCCGCGGCCCGCGCTAGGCCAGACCGCCTACGCTGGGCCGGACTGCCCGTGCTGGGCCGGGATGCCCGTGCTGGGCAGGGCCACGCCAGCCGGGCCAGGCTGCACCCTAATGGGCTAGACATGGACCTGGGTTGGGTCGGCCCAGTTTGGGGTGACCCAGGGGGTATTGGGCTGGGTCGGACCGGGCCCAACCCCCTACTTTCAGACATATCCGTTCAATCACCCATAACATGGGCTAAGGACCTCCGGTCGACGCACCATCTGTTGCATTGGGATCCTTGGATGAAGATGATAGTTTCGATATATTACACGCATGGTTTTGGAGGACTTTTGGTAGGTTCGGGTTGTTTTGAACATGAAACCAACTGGGCCCTTGGAGCGGAGACACTTATAACATGAGCTTCGGACGTTCGATTGACGTGTCGTCGACTTTGGTGGATTCCTATTAGTGAGACGGTTCTTTTGGCTTCATATTCTCGAGGTTTGGACACAGCTGGAGTACGGTCAGGTTTGTTTTAGTTTAAAAACCAACAAGGCCCCTGGGACGAAAATGCCAATAACTCTCAGACCGGATGTCCGATTGACGCGCCGTCTATCACGTTGAGTTCTTTTTGACGAGATGGAACTTTGTGTTATATCAATTATAAACTTCGTGATAGTTGATGTATCGACCCACTTGGCTCATGGAGCGGACCCTCCAAGAATCGAGCGTGCTGTGTACTGGAACCCTAGAGATGGCTGCGACGAAGATGACGACTTCCATACAAGGATCCTCTATAAGTTCGATGAGGATGACTACCATACTAGGATCCTCTATGGGTTCGATGAGGACCACTACCATACTAAGATCCTTAGTGGGTTCGACGAGGACGACTACCATACTAGGATCCTCTGTGGGTTCGACGATGACCTCTACTATACTGGGATCCTCCGTGGGTTCGACGATAACGTCTACCGTGCTGGGATCCTCCGTGGGTTCAACAAAAAAATACTTCATATAATAGGATCCTCTTTGGGTTCAACAGCTTTGTCGAATGTACTTTGATCATCGGTGGGATCAGCAGCGATGACTACAATACTTGGATCATCCATGGATTCTGTAGTGACGACTTCTGTAGAAGGATACTTCGTGGGTTCGGTAGAGGAGATTATTCAGAGGCTATATCTAATCATCTCCAACTATCTTCAGAAGTAGTTTACTTGTGTGAGCTGAGTCTTGACTTTCAATCATTATCTTTGATATGATTGACTTGATATCCTGTTTGTATTGGGTTGTGTTTTCCATTGTGGACTGGGTTGTACATTCCTGTGTCGAATGGGTTGAACTTGGGTTCGTGAATTAGATCAGAACTGGAATTGATGACTTTGTTATATGTATGGGCATATACCTAAGCTGAGTTGGTTGATACGTCGGGATTGTATCATTCCTTTGTGGTTCATTGAGGATGACTACCATACTAAGATCCTTAGTGGGTTCGATTAGAACAACTACCGTACTAAGATCCTCAGTGTGTTCGATGAGGAAAACTATCGTACTAGGATCCTCTGTGGGTTCTACGATGACATCTTCCGTACATGGATCCTCTGTGGGTTTCACGACGACGTCTATCATGCTGGGATCCTCCATGGGTTCGGCGACGATGACTTCTGTACTAGGATCCTTTATGGGTTCATCATCATTGTTGAATGCACTTGGATCCTCCTTGGGTTCGGGAGAGATGACTAAAATACTTGGATCCTTCGTGGATTTGGCAGTGACGACGTCTTTACAAGGATCCTACGTGGGGTCCGCATAGGAGATGATTCATAGGCTACATCTAATCATCTCCACCTCTCATCAGAAGTAGTTTACCTATGTGAGTTGAGTCTTGAATATCAATCATTATCTTAGATATGATTGACTTTTTATCCTGTGTGGATTGGGTTGTGTTTTCCTATGTGGATTGGGTTGTACTTTCCTCTATGGACTTGGTTGAACTTTGGCTCATGAGTTGGAGCAGAGCTGGAATTGATGACTTAGATATATGTATGGGAAATATACCTATGTAGAGTTGGTTGATACATTGTGATTGTATCTTTCCTTTGTAGTTCTTCCTTCATGGATTCTGGGAGTCCTTCAGGGGTCTCGGGGACCCTACTAAGTATTGTATACTCCCCCCCTGCACGGGCTATGTCCGCACTACATTGTGATGGATGCAAACGACAGACAACGATAATCGAGGTGAAGGCTCGTGGAGATGGACAGTACCTGGAGGTGGATCGTTGGATGGGATGTATACGGAGTGGATGGCTGGAGCCGAGGATATGAAGAGACTATCTGTACCCACCCTTCAGGTGGGACTTCGAGAGGATGGCTCGGAGTTGCTGCTTTACTTTTCTACTACTGTAATTTCTATTCAGTTGTACTTTACTTTCTGTTGGGTTTGTAATATGGCCCATTTACTTTCCAGCAATTACTTTTTTACTCAGTTTAATTAGTGTTAACTTCATCTTGTGTACTCTATGGTGTTTGTTTACTTTATAAAGGCAATGCCTTCCCTTTTATCGGGGTTTACACCTTTGGTTCTAGTCTCCAAACCCTGGCCTATAGAAGGCGGGCTTGGGGTAGTCACAGCACGGGCCCCGAGGATGGGTCGTGACATTAATATTTTGGGAAAATATCCTTGAAGAACATATCAAATAGATGGTAATATTTTATCTATGTGGAAAATATTGTCATAGAATGAAAATTTATTGATTTCAATATTTTATATTTTATGAACATGGGAATTATAAATGTTAATAATCTAAACTAAGGGTTACCCCTAGACCATGTTAATTCATATGTTAGTAAAAATGGTATATTAAATGGTTTTATGTCTATTTTTATTTTAATTAATGAATTATATTGTGGATGTATTTTAGTAATGGTATTTAAATTATAATAATATGAAACAATCTATGTTTTTTTAATTATTTAAGAATATATGAGATAATGTAAGATTAACTTACGAGTTATTGATACCATCTTGTAATTATGAGTTTATGTTTAATAAAAAATTAAAATTCATTGGATCATTTTTTGAGGTTTTACATGATGTTAGTTAATCATGATAGTTTATATTTTAGGAGAAACGTATAGAATTAAAACCCCTTGGTTTTATATATTTTTAATAGAAACATTATTTAGGAAAGAATGCCATAAAAATGTGTTTTAATATGATTAAAGGTACTTATAGAATTTTGTGTTAAACTTATCTTTGAGGTTGAGGTAATTATGGGTTGCAGTTGATGACCTTGTGATGTGATCACATATTGTTTCTATCTTAGTTGATTTCTCCATCAATCCTACAGCTAGAATATATATTAATGGTATGGGAAGTTTGGACAGGGAACCACGTGAAAATAGGTCAAATTAATATTGAATATTTAAATTTATTATTTATGGATTTCATATGTATGCTCGTGTAACATTGTTTATTTTCAGAAATGTGTATCATCCTTCATTAGTTTATAAGTCTATTTGAACAATTAAAATAATAGAAGATATGATGAAATCATTTTCTATTGATTACATAAGTGGGTTAGATCAACACCTTCCGTGTGTTGATTTTTCTTTAAAAAATTTCTTTCACATGTGAATAATGACACATCCTTTTGAATAAATATTTGTAAATATGAGTTGAAACCCAACATAACGAAATGATGTTTCAATGATAATATTATCGATACCTAAGATGGATGATGGGATGGTAAAGAAGGTCAGTTCTATTTCAAAACATGTAAGGAAAATTTTAATTTGATATAAATTTTATTTAGATAATCATAAATATGATATAGTGTATTGGGATGTTAAAAATATATATCTATAGATTTTTCATGAAATAATTAATGGAAAACTAATCCCATGTTATATCAATCACTCTAAAAGACATGATCATATTTTTATAGTAGAATATCTTTTTGTGCTTCAAATTAACCATTCTTGGGTTCATGACATGTCCGAGATACATATATCAAGGGAGTATATACCAAAATATTCACCTGTATTGAACTCAATGGTTGTACAACTGCATCAAAATTTCCCTTATAAGGAACAATCAGTTGATATTTTAGATCATACAGAGTAATATGAAACAATACCACTATCCTATTCAATTTTAATGGTGAAAACAAAATAATGAATAAGATATTTGGGAACCTATTTATGTAATTTTGTAAAATTAGACATTGTTTTTGTTATAAAAGTGATGAGTTTTGAGGGATAAATTCATTTCAAAGAGGAATAGAATGCGACACATTGAGTTTTTTGGGGAAAAAAATTAGTATAAAATTTATATTTGGGATATTTTTTGTTACACAAATTATAGAGATTAGATTTTATTTCACAAAATACTATTTTTACCTATTTTTACATGTAACAATGATATTATATTTTGTTACACCCAACATCGTGTTTAATCAAAACTTGACATACTATTTAGTCATTGTTATTCAATTTGATAGACACCACCTAGATGTTATAGTAGAGAATATGAATATTTTTACTAAATTATTAATATAGATGGTTTACGCATTGTATATGTTGTTAATTCCTTAGTTAATAATTAATTATAAATCTAAATTAAAATTTTTAGAAAATAAATAGATTCATTTTTTTAAAAACTATTTCATTTTGTGCACAAACATTTTTTATCATATAAGTTGAATAAATATCTTTTGGTGAATTATTTTAATGAATTTTATAAATTATATATTCAAAAAAAATTTATAATTCATATTATGTGTCTTCTAGATAATGTATATAAATTAAAATATATATAAGAAAAAAAAATTATTTTTCAATAAAAATGTTTTCCCTAGGATTCAATATTTTCTAAAAAAAATTTCATTTTTTATAAAATTTATCTAAATTAAAAAAAAAATTAAATCATTCTGTCAAAATTATCATTGGGTATTTTTTAAAATTTTTTTGAGAATATTTGTTTTTTTTATGAATATTTAAAATACTTGTTTTTATTAACAATGGTTTTTACTTTTAAATATTATTAAAAGTAAAAATTATTTCAAATTTGGTCTAAATATTAAATTTCATGAATTAGGTTTATAATAATAAAATTCAGGTCATTCTAATAATTTTCCTATTTAATTTTTACATATAAACATATAAAATTATTATCATTTAATTTTTAAAACCTTCTTTCAAATAATGTATAACTGAATATATTTAGATCAATTTTTTTTCATATAAGTTAATATAATTATTAAAATATATTAAATCATGATAATAAGAATAATTTATATTTTCTAATATATAAAACCTAAATTTTACCAAAATTAATTATAAAAATAGTAAATAAAATAATCGTAGTTATGATTAGAATGAGTTTACTGGGTGTTAAACTAAAAAGATAAGTGTTAAAAATGACCAAAATAATGAAAAACACCAATTTCATGGATATATTATGACAATATCTCTTATAAGTTCTATTTTTTTTAATTTTAGATCATTGTTTCATGTGAACAACATTTGTTCATTTTTTCATTTCAATAAAAAATGCTTTTGCTGTCACCTAAAATATAAAAGGCCATCCGTTTTCCAGTTATAGTAAAACTACCAAACCCCATTGGTTTTCAAAATATCTACCCAAATAAGTTATTTACATACGTAATCTAATCATAAAACTATTATTTTTTTTATAAATCCCAGCTTTAAATTATTTTCGTGAAAATGAAAAGAATTTTCCCGATGAAGATGTAGCATGACGAATAGAGAGTTTTATTTCATCCAACACCTCCATCAGTTACAATTAAACCATGATGATATTATAAAATAAATATCATCTATATAATTTAATTTTAATTATGCTAATTTTATAAAATAAATAATTCACTTCATACATAATTTTTTTTATGAATTCATCATTCATGTGTACAAAAGACTACCACATGAGGAACCGATATTATTAATTTTTCATAATTACCTCTCAAAATTGGATGTTATAAATGATTTATTAATAATATTTGATAATTATGTTCTTATTATTATTCTAGAATCGTGATTTGATATATTAATTCTTACATTCCATTCCATCGGAATACAATTATGTCATTCAGGGGTACAACATACAGCCACCTCCCAAAGCAATGTGATTCATTAATGATTTATATGAATCGTAATAAGGGTGATTTTAATGAATATATTTTTCATATATTACATGAAAATCATTCTTTAATTGGAATATATTTTTAAAAATAATTTAATTCAACCATTACTGAAAAGGGAAACAATGTTCATGCATACAAACATCCTATAGTCTCCATGTATGATGTATGTCATTCTCAATATCTAAAGTTTTTACAAATATATTAATACATATATACTAAAAATTTATTATATTTTTTTAATGGCTTATATTATTTATATTAATTCACCATGATCAATGTATGGGTATAATAAAATAAAAAATCTAAATATACTCCAAAAACAAATGAGTTATTTCCCATATACACCCATAACATGATACTGTTAATAAAATATTAATAAAATATTATTAGTTTGTAATATATTTTCTGATATATATAATCATGGTTCTACAATATATTTATAAATAGATAATATTTATTATATAGGAGGATCAAAAATGATTGAATATAATCGATACATAAGGTAATATATTTCTATTATCTCTATAATTTCTTGGAGACATATAAAAATTCACCGCTCATTTATTTTCTGCGAGGAGTATACTTACCCATTGACAACATAAATTATAACTATCTTTTCTTATTTTTATTTTAATTTTTATTTCCTATTATTAATTTTAGGGGATTATAATACCAAATATTACCAATAAGGTAGGTGATTACCACCCCCTTTAGGTTTCTAGCGGACAAAATCCTTATAAACTATGTGTATTTTATGTGGTTTATATAATTTATAGGTATAAATTTTATGATTAATATTGAATTTTTTTGAATATAAATGTCCATATCATTATCTCTCACTCATGGGGATTATTGTTTAAAATTTACAAATGTTGTAAGATATTTTTCTCTCAATTTTCATTCTTGGAGACCTATGTATTTAATTAATAATAATATTATATATATCTATTATATATTTAAATAAATTTTATTCTTTTATAAGGATTTTTAATCAATGATAGCCATGTGGTTAGTTTTTTATATTACAATGTCACTATTTATCAGGATTATTTATTATTATGCTTCCACTAATATGATATTATAACATATATCCCAAGATACTAATGAATTTTTTTCCCTTTTGATTATTTATATAATATACACGTTTTCCTAGTCATTTTATTTTCTTTATACAATTATGATTTCAAAATGATGCATTTAATAAGAAAACAACATTATTTCTCTCATTGGTCAAATGCCCTTTTTCATTGAAATGTTATTTTTAAGAAGTTATTTCAAAAATGATTTTAACATTAATAAACTTAATAATCACTGAAAAGTTTAAACATTTTTAATTTTTTTGGAATTTTTTTAGTGTAATCTTGATATAGTATTTTATAAAATTCCCACATGGATTTTACTAAAAATATGAACAGAATCATTATTTTATTGTGTATGAAATGAATTGATTTTTATACCTTCATGACAATTATATTATATTAATAATTTTTTGTATTTTATAAATGTTATTTTTAATGGAAAATATTTTTACAATGATTTTTGTTTTAATTTTCATCCATCTCTGAAATGGAATTTTTCTCAAGAAATGATTTAAATGATTTGAAAGATTACATTATTACATTCCAAGGATATTTTATAAGAAAATATTTTTCATAAGTAATTGTGTTCTAAAATGTTTTTTTAAAAGGCGGATGTTTATTTTACAGATGAATTTTTTTAAAAGATTCTTAAAGCACCATTTTTCCAATTCTAATGTTATTTTGATGTAAAATTATTTTAATGATTTTTTATCTGTTGAAGGATGTAATGAAAATTTAGAATCTTATTTTTCTTAGAAAATGGTTTGAAGGATTATTTAGAATCATTTTCCATATAAAATAAAATTTTTAGATGTTACCTATTCATTATCGGTGATATGATCGAAGTATTTCGTTCCTAAATTTGTTTATAATCATGATGGATCTTTTTATGAAACATGTTTTTTCTCCCCAGTTTACAAAATTATAGAATTATTGTGAATCCTTTTAATTTCACAGGCTATACTATGATGTAATTTTGAAATAATTATGAACCCATTATCGTTTCAATAGGTTATGATGTGAACAAATAATTATGAAACCCATTTCATTTCTTGGGCTACGATATGATAAATGTTTTATTATTTATTGGTACTCATTAATATTATTTTCTTTATTTGACAAGTAGGAAAAATATCTCCAAAAAATATTTGGGTAAGGATTTAAATTCCATGATATTGATATGATTGGAAAAAGGAGTGCACCCAATTTTCTAGGGGATATATTTTCCTATATATTGGTTTGGAAGTGAACCATTACTACAATGATGATTTGGGGGGAGAACCTATTACACTGTTATAGCATTCACAGTAATCCTTGGGTACTATAAAAATGTTTTCACAAGTTTAGTTTTATGCCAATATTCAATGTATTATGACAATTTTATGATCTCAAGACTCATGGTGATATCATCAAGATCATTGTCTTATGAACTATAAATCTATATTATAATAATCAATATTTTTATATTTTATATGTATGGTGTGGTTTATAAGGTTATGATCATGTTCTCATACCCATATACTAATTTAATAATTACACATATTCCTATATTATACTTACTAAGAATGTGTTAGCATAGATCTTCTAAATTTTTTCTTCCCCGGGTTAAGAATAATTTTTAAAATATGGGTGTGATATTTCAGTGTAAAAAATGGGAAGATATTTTTGGGATATTTTTATTGTCATTCACTAAATTATAAAAATTTTAAACTTATTTTAAAATTAATTATACATTTACAAACATTGAGAATTTATATTTGTGATATAATAAAAATTCATTAAACATTTTTCATAATGATTTAAGATAATCAAGGGCTCCTATAACAGGTCTCCCAATCATAATCAAATGCTATCATTTTTTAATGGATACATTATGAACTATTCATTGGTAAAACATTGAAAAGCGACGACTGACATCACATTATCCCATTATTATCACTGTTCACATATGGATTTATATAAAGATATTAACACCATTAATATCACCATTTAGAAACCTAAAAAATGGATAACATTTTCACATGAATATTTTGAGTACTTATTATTTCCACCACATTCGCCCTTGGTGATAATATTTTCATACAATCTGGTTGATAAGTTAAATATTGTGTAATGATTAATTCCACACACTTACACTTTGGGACCCAAGGTTCCTCATAACCCATTCACATAACATTTCTATCTCATGAAATGTAATTCATTACCATGTGATTTAGAGGTATATATAGTTACTATACATCTCGTATCTCTTTAATTTTTATGATAGTTGAAAATAAAACCTAAATCATATCATGAATAACCAATAGTAAATAATTTTTCTCATTGAATTTTTAAAAACAACACATAAAAATAATATATGAAGTTAGAGAATAACTTAACTTTCATTTTATAAAAAATCATATCCTAAAATCATATATATGGTTAAAAATAAATTCATGATAAATAATCCTTGTAGGTAAAATATAATTTAAAATATTTTTTTTCATAAACCAATTTTAAAACTTTTAAATACAAAGTATTTTTCTGGGAAGGAAAAAAATATATTATGAAAAATATATTATAAAGAGTTCCTAAAAACATACCAAAATAATAGATAAAGGATTCATAAAAAATATGTTACAATTCCTTGAAATCATTTAACATTATGAGACTCATTAATAATTTAAACAAAAAAAAATGCATACATACACTAATAAATTATATGGAAACATATTGATGATAATTTCATATTAAAAATAATAATTTATAATGTAAACAAGAATAGCATGTAATTTATTCAATAAAAGATATGGGAAGAAATTAGAAACATTGTCTATAACAAAGATTAATTAAAAATTGATCCCTAAAAATTTAATATGTGTATTCAAAAAAAATTTCCATGTGGATGATAATAAATATATTTTATAATTGATAGAAAAACTGATGAATTTTATTAAATAATCCTTTTGAAAATCCACATTTCATAGATGATTTTATATCATAAAATTAGAAATATGGTAAATATTAATTCATTTTTTAAAAAAATGTCCATATGCAAATAAAATTATAGGGGATTTCAAATGAATTTTCAAAGAAATTATCGACATAGTTTATGATAGTTCAAAAGTCTCTATCTATAGAAGGATGTTGAAATGTTATCTTTATTCAATTTATAAAAATTTAATTAAGAGTATTGATAGATAATTAAAGTTAAATTTAATGGTGAATACCAATAAATAATAAATAATATAGATATAGTATATCATTAATTAATTATAAATACCTCATAAATTTAATTTTGTAATATAAGTAATGTCTCTATGAAGAGTAAATTGGGAGGAAACCCACTAACCATATTTTTTTTAGAATTTTATGAGAATATATCCTCTTATGAATCGATCATAGATAATATAATATCAAATTTGACAACATAACTCATAAATATTACCCTGTTATAGTCTTTAATGTTATTATTTATCATTCATATATATAATAGTTATTGCGTTATTTCACCATTGGCTTTCGAGGACTTTAAAAGTTGTAAATATGTATAATAATAATTTTTATTACACAAAATATTATAAAATATTTATTATTGATATATACTTTATTATTATATTTTATATGAAAAATATCGGTTAATAATTTTCTCATTTCATTCTATATGTTTTTTAGAAATTTTATGTAAAAAATAAACAATAGCATTTTATTTATAAAATGTTAAAAATAGGAATTCTACTTTAACAAGATTATAAAAACAATTAAAATTATAATAATGAAATATAATAATCCTGACATAATTAATTTAGGATAATAATATTTTTATTCATGATTACATATTGATCCACAATTGTACAATAAAACATTGTGCACATAAATTTTTAAATCGACCAAACAATAAACAAAATTCACTCAATTGGAGAGTATAGTTATGGAGGTGTTTCATTTGAAATCATATCACTATAAAATAATTAAGATGATATTATATTGAAATTGTTATGATTTCAAACCTTATAATTTGATTTATTCGTAATTTTTGAAAATCTACAGGAAAAATGAAAATAATTTCATCATAGAGGTGGTTATCCAAATATACCAACGATTATAGTATTCTTTTTTTAGTGACTGTTAGGGGTCATGGTAGATATTAAATTAAAATTTATGAATAATAATTACATGAAATATATTTCATATTCATCATTAACTCTGTAAATACTATTTGAAAATGGAGAAAATGAAAATCCAATGGTGTCACTTTGGGGAGGTTATTGTTGTTGAAACAAACTAAATATGTTCTTAAGTTTTTATAAGTGGATAGAAAGAAAGAACTAATTGTTTTAGACTTAATTTTACAACATAATATTACAATAATAAATATTTTTTATCATATTTCTGATAAATAAAAAATACAAATATGATTATAATATTTAAATTGGACACTAGATTTTACTATGGAAGATTATCACAAATTTAAGGATTTAGCCTCACTATGATTTTCTAGGGGATTATTTTAATGGTATATGGTCTACGGTGTATATTAAAAAATAATATTAGAGTAATATTAATAATTATATGTGTAGATTTTATCATATGTTGTTGTATCCTTTTATAAGTAAATAAAGTGACACTATTTGGAGACAATCATTGTTTTTCAATAATTCCAAGTGACTATTCAAGTTTCAAGGGATCAAAAGTTATTTATTTGTTAATTTTTTATTAGTTCTATTTATCATGGAACAAAAATGTGTTTCCACTATAGTTTTATACATTTTATTGAGTTTTTTCTATTATTATTTTACATTGTACTTTTTATATTTATATTTAGTTACCATTTCAACGTGGTGATTTTATATTTTTTTTCAGAAATATAATATAACACTTATGAGGAATAAGATATTTTGAAAATTATTTAATTATCCATTTAATCTAATTAAATTACAAAATATTTTAAAATATACATTCAAATAAAAATAAAAAATTTGAAGAAGAAAAGTTTTATTAGAAAAATGAAATTATAACTACTATGGAATCTTAATTTTATTTATTTTTTAATACTAATTAAATTTGAATTAATATAATTAATAATTTATTAAAATTTTATATTATATTAATTGATTATATTATTTCTCTTTAAATAATTCTTGATAAATGTTTTGAAAATAATTAAATAATAATTTTAAAAATAACATTTCACCATTATCATTGTAATTTGAATTAATAAAAACATTTTTAATTTTATATTTAAAACTATTGTTTTTTATATATATATTTATTTGAATAAATATCTAAATTATAAGATATTATTTGTCAAATAATAATTGAATGGATAGTGATAATAATCTTAACATTAGTTTGTTTTATGTATAAAAAAATGTTTTTAAAAAAAATTATTTTTATGAAAAAAGATTTATGAATTGTGTAGAATAATCAATGCAGTTGAATGAAATGTATATATTAAAATTATTTGCATTAAATGTGTATTTATTTAAAAATAAATTTAATAAAAAACTTCAAAAAATTATTTAATAATTGTATGATTTGGTGTCCTAGAACCATCTATTTATACAATGATTACATGAATATTTAATGTATTGAAATATTAAACATCTTATTAGATATTGTCCATTGATCTGCAAGGATATAATTTAATAATGTCTTAGAGTATTTTTTGCATTAATATGGTCGTAGTTCATCCCTTCTATAATGAGAACCATGATGTTCTATGATAATATTCTTAAATATTATTCTATGGTTGGATGACATACTATGATGGGACACGTAGTATATAGACAATCAAGTGTGAGTACACATAAGCATATGAAACTTATTCTCATTAAGTTCACACATGGTAATCTTTCTGATGGAAGATTATGATAACAGTCCCGCTAGTAGGAATTCCAAATTTTTTGGTGTCATCAAATATTCCTATCTACGAGCATGTGTAATGGTACTTATACATCAGGATTATTATTAATATGTTCCATGACTCGCACACATATATTTTCCAATGAAAAAAATCATGCCAAATTTTGGTGGGATGTAGGGTAAATTGGTTGTGTCACAAATGATATGTTGTGAATGGATAGGCTGAGTATGGATTTTCCCCTTCCATTTATGGAAGTTGATATATCATCCCTTTAATTGAAATAGAACTAATGCCCTAATTTCCATGTCCATGGTGTAATGATGACTTTATTTGAGGTAGTCAAAGAATTATGTATCATGTATATAGTTTTTGTATAATATCATGAATCCTACCTGATTAGATATTGGGACAAATAGATTACATTACACAGTGAGAATTCATATGTGGATTCCATCATTGTGAATTTAAGTTCTTTCTCTTCAGTTCATTGACATTTTACTAGGTAGTAAAATTATAATTTAGTCAATCCCACCTAATACCAATGATAATGAATCTTAGGGGGTCACAAAATTAGTGTTTCTGGTGGTCTTTACTAAATTTAATATGAGATTAATTTATATAATATATATAATTCTAAATACTGGGGAATAAATTTATTAATGGTAAAATAATCTCATAAATTAAATAAATTTTTATTCTCCAGATTGTAAATAAAATATAATTACTTAAATTATAGACCATTTAATAAATATTTATTTAATAGTTTTCAAATAAAAATATTTCTTTAATATAATAAGGTATTTTATTTGGGTGTTCAATAAATCAACTAGGAGTTCAAACTAACCAAGATTATTCCTGTTGATAAGTTAATTATTTATAATTTAGTAAATATTGATTAACTAGTATGCCCATGAAATTATAATAATAATGTTATAATTTTATGGAACAATATTTTTTTATAGTACCATTTTTTATAATTTGGCACACCAAAAATACTTGTGATATTGTTGTTATTATGTTTATTGAGTTTTCTTTAATAGTTATAATTTCATTATATTATTATTTTACAATTAAATATTTTTAACTGAAACTCGATGTCAATTAATAGGTAGGTACATGTATTCTGAAAAACCCTATTGAATTGAATTTTTTTGAGCAAAAAATATGCATTTTCTACTGCTCTCATCTCCCCCTATCATGAATGAGAGAGGTTCTTCATGAATAAATAATAAGCCATCAAGAATGATCGACACAAAAAAATTCCCTATGGTAGAAAGTAAAGAACAAGTTGAGTTAATTAGATTCCATTGAAGAATGTGTGGATCACCATTAGAGGGATTCTATATTGGATCCTCGCAAGCATAATGAAAGCATTCCAGATAGGTCATTCTGGTTGATCAAATATTGGCATCAAAGAATGTAACAAAAACCCAGATATTTAATTTCTTTCGAAATTATTATTCATAATTATAAACATGACGTTAAAGAACATTTTTCTCAGATCCGATGTTATTTTTATCTTTATATAAATTAGTGCCATCAATTATTGGATACTGGTATTCATCATCATATTGATCCATGATTGGTCATATATTACAAAAAAAAAGTTTGGACCTCCTAACCTCCAAACTTCCGCTACATCTAGAACCAATAATTGGCATCAAAGTGTTAAAATCATCATTTATAAGTATTTATTTAATTTTTGGATGATTTATGCTATAATAATTAAGATTTTCAGTTCCACTTTAATCATTCCATTAATCATAATTTTAAGATTCTTTTGTCTTATTTTCATTTCTTATAGATCTAAAAATATAATTAAAATTGAATCAAGGATCTCATTTGATGGCGCCGATGATTCTATAAAGGTAAAAGATAGTAAACATAATTTATAATGTTTTAAATGTCGTGTAATAAACCATGCATGTTGTGCAATCTGAATTACACACCATGTATTTTTGTTTGGTGCATTTAGAGTAATTCGATAATTAATCTCACCATGTTTATTAAAGAAAAGAGGTGTAGTTAATTCTTACATCATATATTGACCAAGATAGACTAGCGCATTTTCATCAAAATTACATGTTGTATGTCCCAATAGACATGGAATGTCGCCCCTTTGGGTCAATGGACAGACTATGTATCCCATACAAATCTAAGCTGACTGGTAACCATGTAACCCAGTGACAACAATGTGTACAAAATATTTCATTTTCTACAACATGGTCATATTTGTTGGTAATGGTGTATTTTCTGTTGGTAAAACGTTTTACTAACATATTTTCTTAGGTCACTAAACTGTCGATAAAAACTCTATTGATAAATGTTTTTGCGATATATAAAATAGTGTGGTAACAATTATAATAATACCAACAGATAACAGATTGGTCACTCTTTATGTAATACCAACAATAATATCTGTTTCTAATATAATTTTTTAATTAAACAAATAATTTTTTATTACCATATCCATTTCATTATATGCAAAAATATAATTATATATAATACAACTAATATAATTGTTAATAATTAGAAAATTAGTTTTAATTAAACTTTTATAAGTCGGTTACTTAGAAAACAATTTTATAAAAAATCATTCCCTCATGGTTCACAGTAATAGGACAATATCATGAAAATTTCTCATCACACAGACATGGAGTCTCTCAATTGAAACATATCAACCTCAATCAAAATGACATCATATTAGATTACACAAATGACATCCATGGACCATTTAAACCCAATCACCACGAATCCTCCTCGCCAGTTGAATGTTTTGGGCATAATAATCACCCTCCTCCCATGGATGGCACACATATTGGTGTCCTCGAACAATCCCAGTAGGAACACCTCCCCCGCCTCTGGAGGCACCGCCACTGTGGAGCTCGGGAACCTCAGATCAGTCTTGAATTCATAGACGATTTCACGGACGAGTGGCTGAAATGGAATCTTGCACTTATGCTACATCTAGTGATGGAAGTGCTCATAGATACCAACATAGCTCCTCCTTGACCAGGGGATGCATATGAGTGGGGTTCATCAGATTATTTGTGTTTATGGTCACCACTAAATACGTCATTCATTCATCCTTTCTCATCAATTTTGTTTAAACATGTAATAAGACAAAATATCAATCAAACAAACCCATTTGTTCCATGAAATAAAAAAGGATTAACATGATACAATTTAGAATACCCCACCATGACCATGAGTTAAATAATTATTGAAAATAATTCATAACACTACCTACTCATGTGGTCTCACACATCTTGAATATTTGCTCTACAGCTTCAGCAATAGTCTTGAAAAAATGATAGTGAGCCCAAAACTAAGAGTTCACATACAATTGAAAAGATCCTATAAATAAAGGATTTATCTAAAAAATGTCATGGAATACCTTTGAAATTGGTTATTTTGGTTTAATGAGTCCTTCAAGGAACCTTAACCAATTTGTGAATACATGTAGTAGCACTAAAATGCAATCAAACGTACACTTTCATTCAATGACATGAAATGGAATAAAATGATACAACATAAAAGACCCTACGTACTGAAGAATGATGAGTCCAATTGCTATCATAGCACTCTATAATTCTCTATGGGATGCTCACTCAGCCCCCTTGCTGCATGTATTACTGCTCAAATGGAACAACAACCACATAGTAGAATTTTCAAAGCTACAATGAAAAATTTTCTAAATTAAGAAGAATCTTATAAAAGATCAATTTCATTGTCAATATAAATTCTCAGTATACATTTGACAAGAATATGAAAATCCTTCATCCGAATTATTTGATCATCTTAAAGAATTTATAAAAAAAATATAAACTCGGCATTCACCAAGATTGTTTTTTCCAATTATTTTTCCAAGTATTTATAAAGAATGAATATAATTCTTGAAAAATATTAATAATAATAAAAGGACAGAAACATATTTTATATTTTTTACAAGATGCACATTATGAAAAATAAGAAAAAGATAATACGGAAAAATTAAAGGACGAAATAATTCATTGGATCATATGTATTACTTATCATCATTATTTTCTCTAATTATTCCCTTACTTTTATATATAGCTCAACACTATTATTTATATATTTCCATTACTTATCATTATAACACATCCCTTTTTTCACTCTTGTGATCATCCCCTAGATGAGTCACATTGCCTTGAACCAGTATTGGCTTATAAATCATTTCAATTTTCCTTAAAAATTCATGGTGTCCATCATTAATACTAGACTATAATTGATTCGTTAAAACGTTATTTCATAAGAATGACATGAATTCATCAAAGGAAGGTGTATCTAAGGAGAAATTAATCTACTAATGTGATGATAAGTGATGTCAATATGAAATAAATGGGGGACATTGTGGCTTTCAAAGAGGATATGGATAAGGTTTATGATAGAATGTTATGGAACTTCATTCCTCAAACCATGTAGAGATACGTATTCACAGACTAGGTCAACAATTTTTTTTATGTTTCTCTTCCTCGCTGTTCTCCATCTCTTATATAGGCTGAATGAATGGATTTTTCAAACTAGGGTGAGGGTTTCAACAAGTATTACATTTATCTCCAGGTTTGTTTGTTTTTGCATCAAGTGGTCCTCAGAAAGAAAATCAAGCATAACATTGCTACATAGAGTATTTTTATATGAAAAGGTTGGAAATAATTCTCTAGGGTATCACAATTTTTTTAGCTGATAACACGTTCTTCATAAAATAAACAAATATCCATTCAAGTTTTCAACAGGTTCATGAAATAATAAGGTAAACTAATTTAAAAAATACTAAACTCGAAGAAAATATGTGTGTACATATCCTAGAAGTGCACTCCCAGACATTCCAATCAAATATTGAGCTAGATGGGAATTGGAAGATGAGCATTCCCCTTAAAGTATTTAGGAGCTCCTATAGCTTTGGGAAGTGTTCACAGTCACCATTTTGAAGGGATAATGAATAATATTAAATCTTGAAACATAAAATGGAAAAATAAGTACTTCTCTTTTAGTGGTAGAATTACATTTTTAAATTTAATACTCTCTTCAAACCCATGCACATTCTCTCGATTCTCAATGTTCATAAATTTTTAGTGTGGAAAATTGAATCCATCGTGAATGGTTTGATTTGGGAATCTCATCAGTAAGGAAAATTCCATTAGGCATGTTAGGCATTCATGACTAGAAATACTAAAGTGGGAGTTATTAATATTAAAAATGTGAAAGAGACCATGAATGACATGCAAGAGAAGTTATCATGGGAAGTGATGAAAGGGAAAACTCCCCAAGAGAATATTATCAAGGAATAACATAGTAGGCATGAAAGGATTCATCCAGATGTGAATGGAACCCCTCTCATGAACAACATTCAACAGCCTCTTGAGAATCTTCATGAGCATTTCAGATGGATAGTGGGGAAAGACAACATCAACTTGTGGTCTGACTATTAGTCTAGTCTCCTTCATTTTATATTATCTTGAGTCCCAGACATCACCCTCTGAAATTTTTGAAACAATCCGATCTACATGAAAGTAGTCTTTGAAAAAAACAGAAGGTTCTGAGGGATATTATCCAATTTATAGAGGAAATCAATTGTTATAGGTTCATAGATTCCACTTCAGGATGCCTCAAAGTGGTGGAAATTATGAGGATCACATGGTTCGAATAGGAGACCAATGTCAAGGAAGATAATTTATGTGATTTATCAATTACACCCAAATTATGCTTCCTCGTTTTGATAATTCACAACCTGGACCTTCCCACAGATGAAGAAGTACAGAGTGATTCCATTTAGTTAGCTTCCAAATGAAGATGTTGCAGCTAGAAGAAAGTCAACATCACTCACAATTTATCAATATAGGAGAGAAGGAACACTTCATTTGGATGATTTTTGGAAACATAATTGGTATAAAGGTTCAGGCTCTATATATAACTGATTTTATTTCTACATTGTTTCAAGACTCAGGATACTCAAAAATAGAGATCTAGAAGGAACGTAATTGTCAGGTCATCTGGGAGGCCCGCAATGAAGATAGATGCCATGGTAATAAAATATCATCAAATCTTAGAATGGTGAAATACTAATCACTCACTGTAGATCTTAGCTCCTTGTTCAAGTAGATGAATAATTTATTACTCTCTAGAATCATAATCCACCCTTGATTAGATGGAAATATATCAGATCTAATATTTGATGGTGGGTGAGCAGGAGTACACCAACGACAAGGTTTATATTTAATTTGGATGTTTCATGTATGTAGGTCACCAAGAAGGGTGGAGGAATCTCCCATGAATCGGAAGGGACCAATGTTATTTGCCTTAGATATATTTTATTTCCAGAGAAATTCCCTAAAATTTGAAGTAAAATTCACACTAAATTGGCATTTTCTTTGCAATCAACTCAATTTCAATCCCTTTGTGGTAGAAATATACTCTTCTTTGGTGTCCAAATTTCATTGCGGTAACAAAAAAAATCCACTGGTTCATTGTTTACGAAATTAGAGATTTCACAGGTCTGACCAGTTAGGACATGGTTATTAGTTACCCTTTGGAAGACTATATCATGGAAGCAGATCACCCGGCTTCAAAATCCAAGAATTATGACACCTTTATCATATATAAAAACATTATCTCTCTTCCTTCGGACTGTACTAAAATTATCATAGGATATTCCCACAGGCTCCATCATTATTGTCCCCCGTGAAGGCTTGGTTTTATTTTTTATCATGAACTGTAACATCTTTTTCAAAATAAAAATATTAAATTTCTGTTAGTCAGTAAATGTTTCACTGTTTTATTCACTATAAAGTTGACTATTCCTTGAAAATTTAGTCTTATGTTAAATCAAGCTATAGTTTTAAATCGTCTTGAAAGGATACAAAATTTAAGAGGGACCTTAGATAAAGAGAACCAAGCTTTATTCCCTTTAAGGAAAAAAATCATAATAATGGAAGAAAGGGAGGTTGAGTCTAACATCACTAATAAGATATTAAAATGACACATCCATCCCATATAGCTTCATGAATATCCCCAAAAAACTTCTCTAGCTTTTACCCTCTCATTCAGGGACATGGGTTCCAAAAAAAACCTTACTAGTTAAATAAATAGCATAACTTCAGAATCCATAACATAAAAATTCATGAAAAATAAATAGACTATAATTTATCACCCATCATTTAACTTCACTAAATTTTACCTTTAAATCAAATAATTTATGAAAAATCAATAAAGAAAAACTGGAATTCAGTGTCACTACCTGAGTTATCATACAGATCCAAGTATACCATATTAGTAAGGTTAGAGTTGTGGTTTCCTCATGGAGACACATATTGTAACTATGAGAGAATGGTAGAGACCATTCATTGGATACATTACTTTTGAATAATTTGGAGGTGAACATCATTGTGTCTTTCAAAAAAGGTATTACCTGCAAAATAGGGAAATAAACATTCAATGATAGCCTTTAATTTATAAAAAAACTGAACTTGGCATTAGGTTTGAAATAATAAATTGTATAAAGTACCCATTATATCAAATTCTACTAGTCAATGGGCTTAACAGTATCAATAATCATCCTTCAAGCTATCATATCCTTGAAAATTAAATCCAATATGTACCATCTTACTTAGTAGGGAACCACCCAGCCCATGCATTCTGAAGAGAAAAAAATAGATAGGTCCCCATCACCATTTTAGAAACATGGGTTTTATCCCATGATGGAAATATCTATAAAAGACTAAAATCAAATAGATTTGGATTGAATTCATCATCATGAAATATATTAAATGCATTGAAATCAAGGTATTTTACTTATGAGTAAATCAGTTCAAGTAAATTGGAAAATGAGTACGATGAAATCCAATAAAGTTGGACCTTGCGACGAAGATTCTCTCATGAACCTAGGTTTCTAGAATATGATATGAGAATGATGTTTCACAAGTGGTCCCATGCAAGATTTGGATCTAGAATAGTAAATATAGATTCTTTCATGATGTAGTTTATGAACATCTCTATGAGTATTGTAGTTCTTCTCTTAAGCTGGGACATAATTTGAATAAATGCTTAATCAAGGATGTACACATTCAACATTATGAAATATGGGTTGAAAAGGGCATTCACAATATGGGAAAGGCAAGGAATGGTTTCCCCCAATTGAGGCTAGACCCTCTGGAACTCAAGATTCTAATGGATGGAATTATACTGCTATAAAACCCGATGTTGTTCATAATCTTGATGGACCTTATAATTCACAGTCAACTCCCCTTGATCTCTCTAAATTTGTGAATTTTATACATCATGCCTAGGTAAAAAATTATGGTAAGGAGAGAATCAATTAGAATGACCCAGGAACAGCTCAACCATTGCAAGAGGAGGAACAAAATATACACTCAGAACATAGTGAGTCCTCAATAGATGAGTATAAACAACCTATCCAGATGAAGAGGCCTACTTAAAATCAAGAAAGAGGGAAGGAAAAAATGAAGTGGATGATTCAAGTGGTTTCATCACATTGAATCCAATAAAAAACCAGAAATCATAGAGATTACTCTATCTGGGGTAGGAAAATTGTCCATATATCACTTGAAGCCTCTAGAAATTGTAAAATGAATACTACTCCATAACATGTAGTTAATGAACATCATAATGTATCCCCTGAAATTTATTAAATTAAGTAAAGAAAAGATGTTGAACAATATGACCCAATGTATAGAAAAGAATACCAAATTATAGAGGATTTGGGGGAAGAACTAAATTCTTGGCTAAATGAACAAGATGAAATTCTACATCAAAAGTAAAAAGAGGATGAAATAACTGCAGAGAAATAACTTCAAATCATAAAATGGATATTTATAATGATGTATGGAGAATTCAAACTGATTCATGATTTATATTTCTGAGACATTCCTAGTAATTAATCTACTGTTTTCTTTTTGGATTCATCCTTTTGGTTGCATCTTACATTTTGAACATTATTTCTTTAAGATAATTGTGTCCTCTCATATAAGGTAGAATGTTAGTATAAATCTATCTGAATGTAATACCTAATTTAATCTAAGTGTCACAGCGGTGTTAAAACATTTGTTTTTCATTGTTTCTATCTGAAGCTTGTGTGGCATTAGCATTATCTATCTATTTTGCAGCTAGATGGTCACTGGGTGACATCTGATTGTTGTTGACATATATTATTTCTATTGATGGTAGTTTTCCTTACACTGTATGTATCCAAAGACCAGATCACACTATCTACATTTTTTCAAATAGGGAAGTTCGTGTGCATTTTGAATAGTGATTTGTTTTTATATAGACTATCAGAACTTGTATATATATGGCTTGGTGTCCAACCATGATAGTTATTAACTAATAGCTGAATGCATGGTATCTTGGAAAGTGTTGAATCCAAGATGTGGAGTTCTCTATTTTTGATACAGTTTGATGTATGGACCTATATGGGCATATATCTGGATGGCACTTATGGTTAATCCAAGGAATCTTTCATTGAGGATCAGTTTGGGTAAATTATTAATCAATCTGATGATTTTGATGGTGCAGAAATTGTCCCACATGGTGGTTTTGTCAGCATACATGGCTCTCTCTTCATTTTGGTTGAAAATTCATCGACTGTTCTAGAAGATAGTATCCGGAATGTGATGATGAAGGTCACATATTTCGTTCACAAGAAGATAGAACACCACCTACAAAGGAATGCAGTTGGGAATGGAAATGTGGAAAACAGTGATGGGGTGTGGTGGTTCCAAACACTTCACATTATGCAGATTGAGTATCATCCCCTCCGGATGCAAGGATGAGTTGTTTTCTTGAATTTTACTTTAACATCCATTCTAGAAAATGGATGTTCAAGACCAAGACGCTGGTGTGGACCTACATCATTTTTCTTACGTTAGCTTTAATGATTTTTTCTCCAACTTCCTGATGGTGTAATCTCATTACACCTCAAGTGTTAGATATACCACTTGATTTGTATAGAAAATGTGGGAATAGTGGCTATGATTTTAAAAATAATTAGAATAGAAAAGTGGAAATGGTATCAACACAACATAAATCCAACTACATATATTTGATAGAATTTACCTTGACTCCCAGATTGAGTACACATGTAATTAATACGTGCTGGAATTTAGCTTCCCTAGCTATCATATTTCCATCATCCTGTGAGAAAATTAACCACTTTCACATACATCTAATTATATCTATCTTAGAAACCTCCTATCCATGTTTTTTTTCCACACTCTTAATTCAATTTCAACTATAATTTTGTTAATAAAAACAAAGAAAATTTACCCCCTAAACAAAATCCCAATTAAACACAATACAAATATGTCATTAACAACATGATAAACCTTATAAAATCATTTAACAGTGATGGCATTAACAACATGGGAAACTCTTTGTTGGATTTATACTAGAAGTAATTTCAAAATCTTTTAACAGTGATCTATTACCTATAAACTGATGTAGAACATACTCCTTCAACCATGTCAACGAATTTCTTGATGCTATGGTTCATGAAATATCTATGGAAGCTCAATGTTAAGAAAAAATATGGGACTCTACGGGGAACGTGTTTGTGCACATAGAATTCTGTGTAAGACTGTTGATGTGGCAATTAGAGTTCAGATTCATATTAAACTTTTCATCAGGGCCATGTACTCAGGCCCAACCATTCATGGAGAAACCATTGGCTACTGCATGAGAAAAATATGATGAACATCACTAGGATTACACAAACATATTTTTACATATTTTAAAGATAGATTAAGATTTCACAAACTGATTTTTACACAATTTATATAATGAGTTTATAGATTAAGAATCTAGTGGTCAAGAATTATTCAATGAAACATCCTAACCACATCTGTCCATGATCTCCATAAATACAATGATGTCAAATAAACAATCCATGTCCCCCACCTGTCCATGATCTTTAAGAATGAAGTGGTGTCAAATGCACAGGTACTCCATTCCTGACTTGAAATTATTTGACAGTCGAGCATGCCCTTCATGCATGCCATCTATGATCTTAAGGCAGTGTGTATCTATAAATACAAGAATGCATCAAAGTAGATAGAGAAGAAATATGATCAACACACAGAAAAAGCTAAACAGAATCTGTTCAAATTCAGAAAAAGGTAGGCAGTCCCAGAATTTTGCAAGCATCTGATCCAGAATCCTGCACTTGAAATCAGAAAGTGTGTCTAAAACATAGATACAAAGCAGATATCAATGAGGAAAAAATTATAGGACATTATGATAACTAAAATAATCTTATTACCAATGTTTTAGATCTGAAAACATCAAAAAATGCTAATGATCAAGAGATCCAAATAGAAACATTTCATCTGCAAGGAGTTCCTAACAACTGCCAATCAAAGAAGATCTTGAATTATAAAAATCAAGTCCAGATATCAAAAACAAAGAGAACCATATTGAAAAGAGAAAATGAATTCCAAAAAGACAATATAATTTACATACATGGTCAAACTTTACAAAAAGACAATAAATTTCAAGACATATTTCATACATGTTCAAACACTAAGAGACATTACATAAAACTCAATGAAACTTCATCAGTAATATATTTCTCGCAAACATCATACATCACTGTTGTGGAATCTCAATTACATTAAATGATCTATTCTCTGCTTTATTGGAATCCCATAACTTTGTCGGTAGTCTATAATTTTCATACAACAAATTTTGGAATGAATTTGTCACCCAATTCATGCCATAAAGACATTTATTAAAGAAAGATTAATACAACCCAAAATCAAGTTATAATGAGATTAAACCATCGAATAATTGAGGTAAATAAAAGTTGATATAATGATAAAACTAAAACAAAATCTCACAGTCCATCATACCTTCTCGGAACATCCAACTTTCACATAAAAAATCACTTCACCAAAAAAAGGTGGAAACTCAAAGATATCACCAAAACCACATAAGTATGATCTGTAGTCTTTAAAAGACACATTAAAGAAATCTGAAATACATCAATACCAAATGGGTAACATTATAATTGAAAGAAGTAGAAGTTATAGGACATCATAGATAAAAACCCACATGTAAAAAATGAAACTCCAAATAGATGGAGAAGATCAAAGAAGATATTCCAAAAAGTGTGCACTAGCAATTCTCCAGTGCATGAAAAATATGAAAATGAAACCAAAGGGGGGGAGTTAGAGAAGGTCACTACCAACATCATAAAGGATATTCTATATGTCCAATAGTCTTTATAAACATTGGGATGTTTCAGCAAAGAAAGAAGCATATATTCCCTCTCTTAAAAAGGAATAAGAGTTAGAATACGCAGAACCTTGCATACTGTATGGAATACCAACCCGTGGCATCCAAAAAATCATCGAAATCAAATGATTCAAGAAGAAAAACATTAGGAAGTTAATTCCCAAATAATCTTCTCAAACAATAAGAAGACCGAGTCCACAATACAAAGGCATGGTAGTCGGTGTCAAATTTCTCCCAATTATATTAGCTTCCAATCAAGCACATAGAAACACCAAATTATTTCCATCAAGAAACAAGATAAGGATACAAAAAAACACTGATGTCCACTATACATTAATCCTCTATCCAAAGTAAACTTCCATTAAAAACAACCAAATAACACAATAATAATATATAATGAATACACATTTTAATGAATTAACAACACGTAAAGTACCAATTGAGATTGAGGGTGAATATTTACAATATTAAACTCAATTGTAAATTAATGAATAACCATAAAATGCACAAGAACACTCTAGAAAGAATAATTTTTCAGAAAGTAGACATAAAAAAAGTAAGAAGCAAGTCTCAAAAATTTACTTCAGCATAAAATTCAGAAAATAAATGTAACAAGTGAATGAGATAATCACCTAAAGAATGCAGTTTTATCCTCTGAATTTATCCACAAAACATCACCCTTCCTCTTAAAAATAATGTAACCTTGATGAAATCTAAAATTCAATATAATGTTAACCATTAATTACAACAACAGAGTTCATTTTAAAAAATACATAACGAGAAAGTAAAAAAGTAATGGAAGATGAATGTGATCTCAATAACCTCTAGTTGTCCAAGATGAATTCAGAAGTAGCCTAAAATTGATCCAGAAAGAGAGAACCATAATATCCTTTTTTCATTAATTTCTAGATTTATTGTTCCAACAAAACAAGTTGATTCAATCATAAGATCAAAAACATTTATTAAAACTCAATACTCAATCAGAATTGAAATTATTTCAGAATCGTGGCACAAAAACTCTTCAATAAATAACCGTTAAATTAAGTACCGAATCAGTGAGCACAACACCAACATGTCGTTAGACTCAACTCCCAGAATATTTTAAAATAAATCAAGTAGTTTTCTAATAACCAAGTTGTACAGACATAATGTAGTGCTTATTTGAATTCAAATATAAGTCACTAACACAAAATCATCAAAACAAACGGGATTTCGACAGGTAACAAAATAAATGAGATGTTTTATCCATATTAAAATAAAATAAAGAAATTATATCCATACAATGAGAGGGTTTTATCCTCAAACCATCCATAATCCTCTTTCTAAATTTCACTCAACCTGATGGTTGGTGTCTGAGAATCTCGATTGAGAGAGGATGTGGATGCTAGGCGATGCAGAGTAATGCTAGGGAGATTTTGCAAGGTGGGTTGTGGTGGGGTGGTGCAGGAATGTCGATGATGGGGGGGGGGGGGGGTTGGGACACCATGGATGGATGGGTCGTGGGGGGATGCTGAGGCATTGGTATGATGAGGATGGAGGGGTCGCGGGGGGGATTCCGATCAAGAATAGGCAATGGGTTGATGTGAGGATGTTGGCGGAGAAAGCCATAGATGAAAAAGTAGCCAATAAAGATGCAGGACATGTTATTGATTGAAACGGTTGGGGTTATGGGAGGAAGAAGTGGGGAGATGGGAGGTGAGGCTAGAGTAGGGAAAGGCGGGATGTGATTTGGGAGAGCGGGATGAGTGACGGCTCTGAGAGGTGAGACAAGGGGTGACGATGGGTTGCTGATTAGGGACAATAACAAAGGTGTCCCAAAAATACAATGTAACCAAACAACTCAAATAGTTCATATGTAAAAATAGAATGTTCTAAATTGGCAACAACCATCAGAGGAATGTTCCCATATTCTTTTCAAGGGATCAGACTCACATCTCCATTTGAAGAAATAAAACTTCCATGATTATTGGTGTAACATCCCAAGTAAGTAATGAATAATAGATATGTTTATCTATGTCTATTAATGAACTAGATAGTGTTTTAGAGGCTTAAAATGAAAATAAATCCAATCTTAAGCATGGAATACACTAATATTTTTAAAAGATTATCTTACTGCCTTTTGAGGGCAAACCATTTTTAAATCTATCTTTTGACAATTTTATAAGCTATTTTAGTCAAAATAAACTTATTCTTTACGATTGGGACATCAAAATTTACTTTGTGTGAATTTTTGGTATTTTTTCTGACAATTTTCATTTTTTAATGAATAGTGAAAAATACTGCATTTTACATCAAAACTGCCTTTTAATGTAATTTATTTATATGATTAGATTATCTTTTGAATTGGTATTAAAGTGTAATTAGAATATATATTTACCATTTAATCCAATGGTGGTCATTGGAATCAATTTCACTTTGAAATTGGACTTAAACTGGTGTCAATCTTTTGATACTTATTGTTTCATAAAAACACGCTATTTGCTTTGACAGCGGGAATTAATTATTAAATTAGTTAATGTGACTTATATGTTATGAATTTTGTAAAATAGAATTCATTTTTGAATTCAGAATATAAAATATAGCATATGGTGAAGTTTTGGTATTTTTCTGAAAAACATCAATTTTTGATGAATAGTTAAATCACTATGTGGTAGTTAAAGAAACTGATTTTTCGTTTAAATGAAGTTTTGCCACATTTGTGTTTTGAATTTCAAAAATCTAACATAAATGGTTGTCATTAAGAAGTAAAATGTGGTTCAATGAGATTAAAATATTTTTTTTGTGAATAGTAACTTATTAAGTTTTTAATCATGATTTGTGGTAATTAGTGTAGTTTAAGGTAAAAATAATTCTTTAATAATATAAAATGACCTAGACACATGTCCTAACCTTATTGGATGTGTCATGTCCGACCAAGAAAATCCATGGGTCATCTTGGGGACCCCATGGAGCCACTTTGGTTGGGAAATTACATAAATACATTTTTATTTAATGTAAAAGTAAAAATGACACAAACATAATATGTATTACTAAAAAAAATTTACATGGGGTTATAAAGATCATATTTTTTATTATAAATAGTATTTGGAAAGATAAAAAGATTTCCTACATCATTGTATGTTTTTTTTATAATTTTTAGACTTTAAATAAATTAAATTATTTATGACATCATGATGACGCATCGGTGACCTCATTATTTAACGATTTAAATAAAATGGAATAATAATGTAAAATCTAAGACCAAAACATGTCCAAAACCAATTGTATGGGTGGATTTAGAACCCTTATCACCTTATACTCTAATTATGTCAATGTGGGACCATTTAAATCCGAAAATCATTTTCAAATAAAGTAATATTTCTTTACTTTCCAAGAGTGCCCCTCCTCTCCTCTTATAAAAGGCCCCCACCTCTACCTCCTTACCCACACTCCCAAAGCCTTTGGCTCGGAAAACCCCTGATCATTTTCTCTCTCCACTTCCCTCTCTTACTCCTTGAAGCCTCACTTTGGGCAGAAGTCTTCCCAAGGAAGCCTTTGAGCTCAAACCAAAGGGAGTTAACTGATTTTAAGGTAAAGTCTTCACTTGAGTCCATTTTTTTTATTTTGCATCTCCAACCCCCTAAACTATTTTTATTATTTTCTTTTGTAATAACTACAGTATACTCAATATACTAGGATGTTTTTATAATAAGTATTCGAGCTACACTTACACACACCTACATCTAATGGTTAACGAACATACTGTTTCCGTGGATAGTGAATTTATGCCTCTTGAAACATTGATTGTTCAACATGCTTTTAACACCATCAAAGTTGGACATTAAGATGTCACTATATTTATATATGATATATAATATGTTTATGTTTTCCTTAAGCTTCTGTATTTTTCTTTTTGGTCATACCTTTATGGTTTCCATTATGGGTAAACGCTATATCTTCATTTAAGGAAGTGCGGACTACCGCCCCCTCATAGTGATTTGATTCGTTAAATACCATATTTGGGACGTATAAAGGATGGAACTATGATATTATATATGATATTATACTTCAATTATAATATATCTTTATATCATTATGATTCCTTTCTATAAAATACGAAATAGAAATGAAAGTAGCGTTTTTGCGTACGTACGACTTACCGTCTCCATGAACGGTGCATTTCATTTCTTACCTCTAAATGATTATGTAATATTATAAATGAATGTATATACTGGATATATATGATATATACATCATTATTATAATTCTGGATATAATGGATACATGAACAACATGTAATTATAAAGGGATTATTTTTGACTCAAGTACCAATGATCGTTAAAACGACCGTTATTAACTTAAATAATTACATAGTGTTCATGACATGGAAATAAGTGATATAAAAGGAATAATGAACTTGAAAAAGGTTCATAAACAAGTATAAATTAACTCAAGTTTATTATTCAGGACATTAAAGAACGATCGAGTCAAGTCGGACCCGAGGTATGGGACTTCGTCTCAATCTCCTTTCATTGAGGCATATTTTTTTTATACACAACCTTCTTTTATACGGTGTATAAACCCCTTTGACATTTACGTTTATTCAAAAGGAATCTTTTTTTATATGAAGCATTTACTAAATGACAAAAGGTAATGTTTTTATCGTACGTATGCAGCGACAACGACTTCTTCACCGTGATGACCATTATTTGAGTTTCGGCTTCCTCTACAAGCCATACCTTTTTTTAAAGAAAAATAAATACCATTTTTTAATTTTATTTTATTTTGGTATTGAAAGTTGTTTTCATAATGTTGTGGTATCAATGTGTTGTATTGATATCTTGTGATTGAACGGTGGAAATGTTATGTTTCTTTTTTGCATGTTTTATGTGATATGATTATGTTGAGGTTCTTGGGTATTATTATGAAGACGGGTGGTTCAATGATAAACTAAGGGCGGGTGAGCCCGATATAACTCTCCAATGCATTGGGTAACGTGAAGGAGTGAAACTTTAAGGTTTCTCCAAAGCGATTTAGGGAATATACTGTGATGGGTATTCCAAACATAACCAAGAGGGTTACTCCCTACGTAAGAATGTTATGAATGTCTCAAGTTACCTTTAAGTATTATGATTTCCATGATTTATTCATGATTTGATGAGGTATGTTAAAGTTCTTATGTTTTATTGGTAATGTATGATCTCATTTTTATGTATATATGTACCCATGTTTCCTTTCCATATTTTTATATCCCTTACTGATCTTTGTATGCTCATCCAAAGTTTTTTTGAAATGTTTTTCACAGGTCAAGGGAAAGGTACATGATATGATGATAGTGTCAAGGAAGTGTCAAGGAAGAATCCATGTTTTATTTTAAATATGTTTCCATTGATGGTAATGAAGAATACTATCTTTATGTAACCACTTTGTTTATATGTGGAATGTAATGCAAGTTTTATTATCTAATTCTCTAAAACTATAAACCCGAAAAGATCCTCAATGTGTAATCTTGTAATAACTCAAGATTAAGTAAGGTTTAAGGTTGGGGCCCTATAGTTGGTATCAAAGGTCGGTTTAGATAACTTTAGGAGTTAAAATTCTATGAAATGATTATCCCAAAATATTTTTTTTTGAAATGATATATCATTTGATGATTACCATGTTGCTTCATCTAAGACATGTTTGTTCAGAATGGTTTTCTGCAGAGGAAATAGGCAAGCAGTGCTAGGAAGGCATGCAGAAGGATATAACCTTCTGAATCAGCATCCTGAGATGGTCGGAATTGGAACTGAACAGTTTGTTGCAGTGATGGCATAGTTGACTCAGGCTATAAATGGTGGTGGTATCCATGCACAAGATCAGCCAGATCAACCGTTGAGGAACATGTCAGCGGTGGAACATTTCATGAGGCAACATCCCCCATCATTCAGAGGATCATCTGACCCTGTGTTAGCTGAAGGGTGGATTAATGCACTGGATAAGATTTTTCATGTCATGGGGTGTTCAGACAATCAAAAGGTTAGTCTTGCTATTTACCATTTAGAGGGTGAGGCAGATCAGTGGTGGTCGATGGTTAAAAATATTAGAGACGCTGATGAGATTGATGCTCTCAACTGGGATGAATTCAAAAGTATGTTTCTTGAGAAGTATTTTCCTAAGGCTTTTCGAATTAGGATTGAAAAGCAATTCTTGGAATTGAGGCAAGAGGAAGACTCAGTGGCTTTCTATGAAGGAAGGCTCACTCGATTGGCAAGGTATGCTCCAAATTTTATCCGAGACCTTGATTATAAAATGAATCGTTTTTACTCAGGATTAAAGCCAAAATATCGAAGGTCATTAGCTTCTAGTGAGTTTAAAAGTTATGAAAATCTTGTTCGATGTGCTGAGAAGGTGGAAATGGAGTTTGCCGATGACCAAGTGTTCTATAACAACCAACAGAAGAAGAGACCGAGGTGGCAGGAGAAAGGTAAAAATTCTTCAAAAAAGTCTGATGGTAAGAAAACTAAGTTCCCAGTTTGCGATAAATGTGGAAAAAAGCATGCGGGGGAATGTCTTCTGAATTCTGGAAAGTGCTACCGATGTGGTAAGATGGGACATAAGGCTCGTGATTTCACTGAAAAGGATCAAGGGGAAGGTAAGACCAAATATGATTTACAGTTAGTGAAATGTTATAAGTGCAATGAGATGGGTCACTATGCAAACGAGTGTCCGAAAAAGAGCATCAGTGATAGGAAGTAGTTAGACTACAAACAGAAAGGGGTGGTGAAATCCTTTGAAACTACTTCATCAGATGTCGGGCCATCAAATGAAGTTGTATCAGCACCAGGGAGCTCTGTTTTTTTCAAAGATTTACTTGAGATCGGGGTACCATCAGCTGAAGGTAAAGGAGGCAGATATTTCGAAGACCGAGTTCCGTACGAGATATGGCCATTATGAATTTGTAGTAATGCCTTTTGGGCTAACCAATGAACCTGCTGTATTCATGGACTTAATGAATAGAATTTTCCATGAGTTCTTGGATAAGTTTGTGGTGGTTTTCATTGATGATATTTTGGTGTTTTATAAATGTAAAGAGGAGTATGAAAGACATTTAAGGGTTATCTTGCAAACCTTAAAAGAAAAGAAACTGTATGGAAAATTCATCAAGTGTGAGTTTTGGTTGCAACAAATTCCTTTCCTTGGTCATATTGTTTATAAAGATGGGATAACTGTTGATCCTGCAAAAACAAAAGTTGTATAAGACTTTCCAATACCCACAAATGTAACCCATATTCATAGCTTCCTTGCTTTGGAAGTCTATTACCTAAGGTTTGTTAGAAATTTTTCACGATTATCTAGTCTAATGACTAAGCTAACTCGGAAGGGTGTTAAGTTTATCTGGACAAAATAATTTGATGATAGTTTTCAGGAATTGAAAAGAAGATTGGTGAATGATCCAGTTTTGGCACTACCTTCCAGGAATGGTGAGTTTGTTATATACAGTGATGCTTCATTGAAAGGACTTGGTTGCGTCCTAATGCAGAATGATCAGGTAATTGATTATGCTTCGTGACATTTGAAACTCATGAGGTAAATTACCCTACACATGATTTGGAATTTGCTGCTGTTGTTTTCTCTTTAAATATTTGGAGGCATCATTTGTATGGAGTAAAGTGTGAAATATATACTGATCACAAAAGTTTAATGTATATATTCACTCAGAAAGAGTTAAACATGATACATTGGAGATGGATAGAATTAATCAAGGATTATGATTTTATAATTCATTACCATCTGGGAAAATAAAATAAAGTGGATGATGCTTTGAGTTGAAAAAGTAATGATTCATAAGCAATGTTGCGTTTGGAACGTGATCCTTTGGTTAAGGATTTGATGAACATTGGCATAGAAGTTGTTGGTGCAGGAAGTTATTTTGTTTTGTTTCAGGTATCAGTGAGATCATCTCTATCAGATAGAATCAAGCAGGCACAGAAGCAAGACAGTGAGTTGAAGAAAAAGGTAGAGCTGGTTCAGAAAGGTAAGTTGACTGAATTCAACATTAATAATGATTGTGTTTTGAGATTTGGGAAGAGATTGTGTGTGCCTTGTGATTCACAGTTGAAGAGAGAGTTGTTATGTGAAGCTCATAGTTCTCCGTTTTCAGTTCATCTAGGTAGTACTAAGATGTATAGAGATCTACGGGAGTATTACTGGTGGGATGGAATGAAAAGAGATATTACTAACTTTACTTTGAAGTGTTTGACTTGTCAACAGTTTAAAGAAGATAGGCAGTTACCGAAAGGGATGCTTCAGCCTCTACTAGTGCCAGAGTGGAAATGGGAGAATATATCCATGGAATTTGTTGTGGGATTACCGAAAACATCTCGAGGTAATAATTCAATCTGGGTTATTGTTGATCGCTTGACCAAGTCTGCTCATTTCCTTGCTATACGAGATACTTTTTCCCTAGAACAACTTTCCTTTTTGTATCATAAAGAGGTAGTCATGTTACATGGAGTTCCTCTCTCCATTGTATCTGACCGTGATCCCAGGTTCACTTCTAACTTTTGGAAAGGCCTTCAGAAGTCGTTGGGTACTGAATTAAATTTTAGTACAGCTTTTCATCCTCAATTAGATGGGCAGTCAGAACGAACAATTCAAACATTGGAGGATATGCTGTGTTCTTGCTCTATGGATTATCAGGGAAGTTGGGACCAACATCTTTCATTGGTTGAATTTTCATATAATAACAGTTTTCATTCCAGTATACAGATGGCACCATTTCAGGCATTATCTGGGAAGCGGTGTCGAACTCCAGCTTTCTGGGATGAAGTGGGTGAAAGGAAGATGATGGGACCAGAATTGGTAGAAGAGATGGAAGAACAAGTTTAGCTGATTCAGAAGCACATGAGAACAGCTCAGAGTAGGCAGAAGAGTTATGTAGACAAGAGGACAAAGGATCTATCTTTTGAGGTAGGTGATCATGTTTTTCTCAAAGTATCACCATGGAAAAGTGTGATGCGATTTGGTAAGAAAGGAAAGCTGAGTCCAAGGTTCATTGGACCATATGAAATTCTGGAGAGAGTTGGATCAGTTGCTTACCGAGTGGATTTACCTCCGAGTTTATCTTAGGTACACAATGTTTTTCATGTTTCGATGTTGAGAAAGTACATGCCAGATCCATCTCATGTTTTGAGTCCAGAGGTAGTTCAGCTGGAAGAGAACCTGTCTTATGAGGAACAACCGGTCCCGATTCTTGACCACAGGGAGCAAGAGTTACGGAATAAGGTGATTCAGCAGGTAAAGGTTTTGTGGAAAAACCACATGATTGAAGAGGCAACATGGGAATCTGAAAGTGCAATGAGGGATAAGTACCCCCACATATTTGATAAGTAAATAAATTGCGGGGACGCGATTTTCTAAAGTGGGGAAGGATGTAACATCCCACGTAAGTAATGAATAATAGATATTTTTATCTATGTCAATTAATGAACTAGATAGTGTTTTAGAGGCTTAAAATGAAAATAAATCCAATCTTAAACATGGAATACACTAATATTTTTAAAAGATTGTTTTACTGCCTTTTGATGGCAAACCATTTTTAAATATATCTTTTGACAATTTCATAAGCTATTTTCGTCAAAATAAACTTATTATTTATGATTGGGACATCAAAATTTACTTTGTGTGAATTTTTGGTATTTTTCTGACAATGTTCATTTTTTAATGAATAGTGAAGAATACTGCATTTTACATCAAAACTGCTTTTTAATCTAATTTATTTATATGATTAGATTATCTTTCGAATTGTTCTTAAAGTGTAATTAGAATATATTTTTACCATTTAATCCAATGGTGGTCATTGGAATAAATTTCACTTTGAAATTGGACTTAAACTGGTGTCAATCTTTTGATACTTATTGTTTCATAAAAACACGCTATTTTCTCTGACAGCGGGAATTAATTATTAAATTAGTTAATGTGACTTATATGTTATGAATTTTGTAAAATAGACTTCATTTTTGAATTCATAATATAAAATATAGCATAGGGTGATGTTTTGGTATTTTTCTGAAAAACTTAAATTTTTGATGAATAGTGAAATCACTAAGTGGTAGTTAAAGAAACTGATTTTTCGTTTAAATGAAATTTTGCAACCTTTGTGTTTTGAATTTCAAAAATCCGATATAAATGGTTGTCATTTAGAAGTAAAATGTGGTTCAATGAGATTAAAATATTTTTTGGTGAATAGTAACTTATTAAGTTTTTAATCTCGATTAGTGGTAATTAGTGTAGTTTAAGGTAAAAATAATTCTTTAATAATATAAAATGACCTATAAACATGTCCTAACCTTATTGGATGTGTCATGGCCGACCAAGACAATCCATGGGTCAACTTGGGGACCCCATGGAGCCACTTTGGTTGGGAAATGACATAAAAACCTTTTTATTTAATGTAAAAGTAAAAATGACACAAACATAATATGTATTACTAAAACAATTTTTACATGGGGTTATAAAGATCATATTTTGTATTATAAATAGTCATTGGAAAGATAAAACGATTTAATACATCATAGTAGTTTTTTTATAATTTTTAGACTTTAAATAAATTAAATTATTTATGACATCATGATGATGCAGCGATGACCTCATTATTTAACGATTTAAATAAAATTGAATGATAATGTAAAATCTAAGACCTACACATGTACAAAACCTATTGGATGGGTGCATTTCGAACACTTATCACCTTATACTCGAATTATATCAATGTGGGACCATTTAAATCTGAAACTCATTTTCAAATAAAGTAATATTTCTTTACTTTCCAAGAGTGCCCCTCCTCTCCTCTTATAAAAGGCCCCCACCTCTACCTCCTTACCTACACTCCCAAGGCCTTTGGGTCGGCCAACCCCTGCTCATTTTGTCTCTAAACTTCCCTCTATTACTTCTTGAATCCTCACTTTGTGCAGAAGTCTTCCCAAGGAAGCCTTTGAGCTCAAACTAAATGAAGTTAACCGATTTTAAGGTAAAGTCTTCACTTGAGTCCATTTGTTTTATTTTGCTTCTCCAACCTCCTAAACTCTTTTTATTCTTTTCTTTGGTAACAACTGCAGTATCCTCAATATAATAGGATGTTGTTATAATAAGTATTCGAGCTACACTTACACACACCTACATCTAATGGTTAACGAACATACTGTTTCCGTGGATGGTGAATTTATGCCTCCCGAAATGATGATTGTTCAACATTCTTTTAACAACATAAAAGGTGGCCATTAAGATGTCACTATATTTATATATGATATATAATATGTTTATGATTTTCTTAAGCTTCTGTATTTTTCTTTTTGGTCATACCTTTATGGTTTCAATTATGGGTAAACGCGATATCTTCATTTAAGGAAGTGCGGACTACCGCCCCCGCAAAGTGATTTGATTCATTAAATACCATATGTGGGATGTATAAAGGATGGAACTATGATTTTATATATGATATTATACTATAATTATAATATACCTTTATATCATTATGATTCCATTCTATAAAATACGAAATAGAAATGAAAGTAGCATTAATGCGTACGTACGGCTTACCGTCTCTATGAACGGTGCATTTCATTTCTTACCTCTAAATGATTATGTAATATTGTAAATGCATGTATATACTGGATATATATGAAATATAAATCATGATTATAATTCTGGATATAATGGATACATGAACAACATGTAATTATAAATGGATTATTTTTTACTCAAGTACCAATGATCGTTAAAATGACCGATATTAACTTAAATAATTACATAGTGTTCATGACATGGCAATAAGTGATATAAAAGGAATAATGAACTTGAAAAAGGTTCTTAAACAAGTAGAAATTAACTCAAGTTTATTATTCAGGACATTAATGAACGATCGAGTCAAGTCGGACCCGAGGTATGGGACTTCGTCTCAATCTTCTTTCATTGAGGCATATTTTGTTTTATACACAACCTTCTTTTATACGGTGTATAAACCCCTTTGACTTTTACATTTATTCAAAAGGAATATTTTTTTATACGAAGCGTTTAGTAAATGACAAAAGGGTTTGTTTTTGTCGTATGTATGCGGCGACAACGACTTCTCCGCCGTCGTGACCGTTATTTGAGTTTCGGCTTCCTCTACAAGCCATACCTTTTTTTAAAGAAAAATAAATACCATGTTTTACTTTTCTTTTCTTTTGGTATTGAAAGTGGTTTTCATAATGTTTTTATATCAATGTGTTGTATTGATATCTTGTGATTTAAAGGTGGAAGTGTTATGTTTCCTTTATGCATGTTTTATGTGATACGATTATGTTGAGGTTCTTGGGCATTATTATGAAGACGGGTGGTTCCGTGATAATCTAAGGGTGGGTGAGCTCGATATAGCTCTCCAATGCATTGGGTAACGCGAAGGAGTGAAACGTTAAGGTTTCTCCAAAGAGATTTAGGGAATATACTGTGATAGGTATTCCAAACAAAACCAAGAGGGTTACTACCTACGTAAGAATGTTATGAATGCCTCAAGTTACCTTTAAGTCTTATGATTTCAAAGATTTATTAATGATTTGATGAGGTATGTTAAAGTGCTTATGTTTTATGGGTAAAGTATTATCTCATTATTATGTATATATGTACCCATGTTTCCTTTCCATATTTTTAAATCCCTTACTGAGATTTTTATGCTAATCCCAATTTTTTTTGAAATGTTTTTCACAGGTCAAGGGAAAGGTACATGATATGATGATAGTGTCAAGGATGTGTCAAGAAAGAATCCATGTTTTATTTTAAATATGTTTCCATTGATGGGAATGAAGAATACTATCTTTTTGTAACCACTTTGTTTATATGTGGAATGTAATGCAGGTTTTATGATCTAATTCTCTAAAACTCTAAACCTGAAAAGATCCTCAATGTGTAATCTTGTAATAACTCAAGATTAAATAAGGTTTAAGGCCGGGGCCTTATAATTGGAACTCGTTAAATCAAGAATATCTAGAAAAGAAACAACAATGTTCCCATTATAAATATTATGTTTTGAATAAATCATTCATGGAATTATTTGGGATTCCCATATTCATAAACCTAACCCCAAGAGCAGCTTAGTAACCTCATTTAATAGAAGCTCAAAGAATTCTTTCCCCATAATCGTTAGAAAAACCCTAAACTGAATGGTTGAATAAGCTTCATGAGAAAGAATCAACACTATGAACAACTCAACAATGAATAAAAAACACATGTTCATTGATATTTTAACTAGTCAACAAAGATGTATACAGCATGTCAAACATCCTAAAAGATTATATTGATGATGTGATTTTCTATCATCAAATCATATGTATAAGAATCCAATGTTTGTTAATCATACAATCAGTGTGTTTACTAAAGAAAAATAAAATACTGGAGCTATTGAGAAAGGGATGCCACCCGACATCAATCCATAAACTAGTTTCCCTTCCCAAAGCACCATAAAATAATATAATTAAATAAATCTAATGTGTTGGTTATTCGAACCATCCTCCAATCCGAAAAATCACACTCTTCAATTTGGGTCTACATTTATAATCTCTTTGATTGATTTAGAAAATAAACTGCAAAAAAGGAAGGAGGCGAGACAGATATGGGTTGGGGGTAGGAGATGGATGCGACAAGGAGGTAGGTTCTGTGTGGGACGAAGGCGGGTGATGTATGGTTGATGGGTTACATCGGGGATGGCAGGATAGATTGGGGATGGTGGTGAAAAGGAGGAAGGATGAAGATGGGGTTGAGACGGGATGGAGGAGGGTGATGTGTGGTCGATGGGATAGACTCGGGATGGTGGGATATATCAGGGATGCCAGAAACAAGGATGTGGGAAAAAGGCATGTCGATGTGATAGATCGGGGATGGCGGGATAGATCGGGGTTGGGGGCGACAAGGAGGCGGGATGGCGGAAGGACAAAGGCGGGACGGAGGCCGGATGAAGTGTGTTCAATGGGACAGTGATTAGGGTTTATTGGTGTTATTTTTTTATAAAAAATATTTAAATGTTTATTAAATAAATAATATTAAAAGATATAAAAACATTTAATATTTCATGAAAAATGAATAAACAATATTGAAAAATATAAAAAACATTAAATATTTTGATAATTTTGTAATTTAAATTAAAATATGAGATGTTCTTAATAAAACTCTTGGAAATAAAACATTACTTTGGTCATAGAAATAATATATATATATATATATAATATGTTTCTCTTTATTGGTTATTGATAAAATCTTTTTTATTGAATAGTTTGTTGTAACAGTTTTTTTATGAAAAAATATTTGTTAGTAATTGAGTTATTAATAACAGATTCATGTATTAGTAAATAAATGTTGGTATTAGTATGATAAATCAATAGATTAAACTATTGGTAAATGATATGTTGGTATTTAATGATCAATATCAATAGATCTCTCTATTGGTAAAATGAAGTGTTGGTATTTAAAATTTATATCAATAAAACATTATATATGTTGGAAATGCTCATTTTTACCAACAAATATATTATCGGTCAATACATTTTTGTTGGTAAAAGGCATTTTTTTTGTAGTGTGTTTGGCCCATTGGGTATGTCGTGTACTCCAATATTTCTGTGGTAATCCCCACACACCGAGTCCCTAGGTGTGTACATAATGTTAGACGTCGAAGGCATCACACCACATGTTATTTGAAATAAACCCCATGTACTTTAAAAAAATACATAGAAATAAAACATTAATTTTTTTGTAATGTTCATAATTATATTACTGGTATATTTGAATGGGAGTTCACCGTGTTACCGCCAAGGTTTTGGATGCAAATATCATGGAAATTCCTAAAATGATTGAGATAAAATGATTACTTAATTAATGATAATAATTAATTGATTCAAGGGAGATTCATCTTAATAAGAATAATAAAATAATTGAATAGTTGTTTTACTAAATGTTTAATTCATTTCATGTATTTTTATGATCATGAGCTAGACTAGACCATTGTATGTGATTGGTTTCCATTTATTTTTTTTTCTGCGTGACATCTCTCCTCATTAATATGTTTGGCATGCATGCCCATGGGTTCTTTCATGTAAACCCACATTTTACCCCCCACTCACATGCGAGTTAAAAATAAAATGTAATGGATTGAGATCCTATGATATTGGAGGTAGTTTGTGGTGGAGCTAGGATGAAACAAATTCCAGATGAAGGAAATGTGGACATGTGGAAAGATATAAACAGTAAAACAAAAGGTTCAATGAGTTTCACACATAGTTCAAGGATAGTTTATTAACCACTATATAATCTAACCATTAGTAAAGCTCATGTTCATTCCCATTATTTTAATTTATTTTTTTCAGTTGAATAGTTTGTCATTATGGATGTGTTTTTGGGTTCACATAAATAATTATTTAAACAAGCATGATATATGAAACTAAAATAAATTATGCTTATGTGAAAATATTATCAATACAAGTTTAATCACAGAAGTAATTTCCACATAATATTAAAAATCATGTAATAAAGATAATAATCAATTTACTCATAAGAGATAAAAAAATCCCTCAAAAAATTATTAAGACAGCCTATGCCTTCATTTACATCATTAAGGGAAAGACTCCATAAAACTATGTGTTTGAACATCAATTATTGGGACACTTAATTTTATACAGGATGCCCTAATGAATTTTTTAGGTTGACTTAACCATATTACATCAAGAGAAGCAACCCTTTCTAGACATGGTGTTATATTTGGGGAAAGTGTTAATGAAATTCTGATAAGGATTTCAAGATTGGAGAGTCGACTCAACTGATTAAGGAGTTGCAAGACCATAGTTAGAAAAGACATGCCTACCTAAATACCTTCAAATAACTTAACCAATAAATAATGGGGTTATGCAAAGGGGAATTGGGATCATGCCACTAATATTTACAAGAAAATAGTCATTCTGAGTTCAATGGTGGGGGTCATTGCGACTTGATTAAATTTTTGGATACATAATGAAATTAATTTGTTATCTCTCAACAAATGTAATAAAAAAAAGTCAAAATTCCCATCTCTTGTAGTTGTAGAATAAAAATGAAAACGTTTTCAATCACACTATTCTTGTGATCAGAATTGGATAAAGACTACATCCTCACAAGAAGTAACTTTCAATAATGGTTTTGACGCCTTTGTGTCATTCTACACCATGAACCAAAATTTTACATGATGGAGTCCTCATTACAAGATCCAGCATCATAAGAGGTGAGTGATGATATGTTCATGGTATATGGATAATATATGTTGTCATATATGTTCAATGATTTATGTTATCAACAATTTTTAGTGAACTCATGAAGTCTCATGAAAACATAGTGGCCTATAGCATGATTGAGCACCTTTGTGGTCTTTACCAGGAGAGAGAGTAAGTAATGAACGGTTTGTGAAAACAATGACACTCATTATAATTAATCATGGGAAGGGAGCCCCATTTGAGACTCATGTAGTCAAGCTCATTGGATATATTGAGTTCATTGTGGTTCAAGAGTATAAAATCCCCGAATAACTGGGTACCGATCTCATTCTTGCATTGATCCTTCATTGCTTCTAATTTTTTGGTGTTAATTTAAATATATAATATATTTAGAAGTCTCTTTATGATATTAATATCCTCATTCACCATGTGGAATAATATATGATGTGTGACAAGCCTTTTGTCCTTATGGTGTATAAGAGTAAAGGGAAGATTAAGAGATTTAAGCCCAAAGCATCATCATTCCCTTCCACAGAAAGGAATATCCAATGGGAGGCATGGGAAGATGGAGATTTTAGTTTCGGTTGTGGAATGAAGGTACAATGAATGAAAAACTAGACCTAGGTAAATTTGATTGGGGATGAATCAGGTGCATTTTTTATCAAGTGTAATTTATCTTTTTCTACATATTGGTATTAGATATAGCATATGGTGATTATTTATGTATCCAAATATAGGAACCAAGTATATTCATTAAAATTGATAGAGGGTAGATAAATCTATGAGTAGCCAAAAGAGATAGACTTTCTACTATATCTGTTGGGTACTACCACCACATGTTGCAGGTTGGGATGATGTTTGTAATAAATGATTGCTATTATATGCCTTTTTTAACCAAAAACAATATTTCTGTATCCATCCAATATATAGATGGATTTATTTTCATGTTCAGAAATTAATTTTTGTTATTTTATTAAGATATAATTTGTTTTGGTAAGACACATTTATAACATGGTCATTCCGTTTTAGATTAAACAAACCAAGTAATGGAAATCAATAACAATAATATATCACATGACTCACACCACACCCAACTCTGGAATCCCTGACCTGGTTATGTAAATGATAATTTCATTACTAAGTTACATCAAGAGAGATATTTATATTTTGTCGAACTAAATCCTCTTGGTTTATGTTACACATTTTTTAAGAAAAAATCACCAAATCACCAATTGTTAGGAAATGTGAATGATCCAAAGAGCATATTGAATTGGTTCATAGTGATGTGTGTGGACCATTTCTAGTTGATGCAAGGGGTCGGTACTCATACTTCATAATTTTTAATGATGATTTTTTAGATACTGATTTATCTACCACATGAGGTATAAGTCATATGCCATTAATACGTTTAAGGTATAAATGAATGTTGTTGAGAACGATCTTGGTAAGAAGATTAGGAATCTCCTCTCATACATAGGTGGAGAAAATCATAATCAAAACATCATTGAATAGTTATGGGGGTTTTTGATCATATCCCTACTCACTCCACCTTATACACACAGGTGGAATGGTGTAAGGGAAAAATGAAACCACACATTGTTAAACATGGCAAGATCAATGATGAGTCATGAATGTATTCCATTACCATTTGGGGATATAAAACACAAAACAAATCCTGCATAGTAATCGAAGAACCAACTAAATCCATAAATGGTATTCCATACAATCTTTGGAGTGTAATAAAATCCATGTTTCTGAATATACATGTATGCAGAAGAGAAGTGCTTATTATGTCATCTTCAGGTAAAAAACTTTCACCATGAGGAAAATAGTATACCATTATAGGAAACACCCATGGATGGAAGATAATATTACCTATATGACCCCAAGACAAAATGTTAATAGTCGATAGATAGAAAATATTACATGAGAGGTAGAATATATCCAAAAGTGATAGTGGGAGAGAGATAAACTTAGATGAAGTCAAGAATCAAGGTACATAAGAGTTGGTACATGGGATGAATCCAAAAATCCCCATGGAAGAATTATCTATTCTAGAGATAGAATTATTTTTTAGGAGTACACAAGTGGTTAAAGAACCAAAACGGTAAATTTTTCTAGTTACTAAATATGTTGACTCATTATTAGTAGATAATAATGATCCTTTAATCTACTAGAAAGTAGTTAGTGGCATAAAAGATTCCACGTTGTAGGAATCCTTGAATTTAGAAATGGATTCCATACACTGAAACCAAATCTGAATTTTGGTAGATCATCTAGTAGATCTAAAACCTATTGGTTAAAAAATTGGTATTCCAAAATAAACTAGATATGTAAGGAGAAGTTATTACCTATATGGCATGAATGGTTTCAAAAGGGTTTAAATTATGTCAAGGCACTGACTACGACAAAACCTTTTTCTCCAGTTTAAATAATGAAATCCATTTGAATTTTATTAGCCATTTCCACATTCCATGACTACGAGATTTAGAAAATGGATATAAAAATAGACTTTGTTAATATGAACCTTCATAAATATATATATATATGACACAAACTAATGGGTTTATGACTCCAATGGAATCTTGTAAGATATAAAAGTTGAAAAAATCCATTTACAGATTAAAGAAAGCATCTATGTCATGGAACATTTGTTTTGATGAAGCCATAATAGAATTTTTTTATAAATAATTAATGTGTGAATTGTGTCTAAAAAAAGTTTAGTAGGAGTACAATAATTTTACCAATAGTATATATTGATGAAATATTACTTATTAGAAATGAAATAACTATCTTATAGTGTGTTAATCCATGGTTTAATAAATGATTCTCCATGGTGAACTTGGATAAGGAAACATATATTCTTAGGATCAACATCCATCATGATAGATCCAATAGATTTTTGGGCCTATGTCAAAGTACATACATTAACAAGATACAAAAGATATTCAATATGAAAAAATCTAATAGGGGATTGTTTCTAGTGTCACATGGGAGTCATCATTCCTATAATATTTTTCCACATGAACATGAAGATATAAATATAATGGAATGGATTCCAAATAGATCAATGATTGGGTCATTCATCTATGATATGCTATTTACAAGGCTAGATTTCACCTTGGCATTGAGTGAAGTAGGAAAATTTCATGTTGATCTAGGTGAACAACATTGTATTATAGTCAAGACAATCAGTATGTATATATGGTGTACTAATGATATTTTCCTGGTTAAAGATGAGATGTGGAACTAGTCATCAAAGGATCTGCTGATGCTAGTTTCTGGACTGATCAAGATGACCTGAAGTCACAATAAAGATACATTTACCATTTTAATGGAGGTGTTTTGATCTAGAAGAGATCAATGAAAGGTGTGGTCATATATTCTATATAAGAGATTGTTAATATTGTATATTTTATGGTAGCTAAAGTGGAATTTGTGATGCAGAGTTTCATCTAAGAGTTGTATGTGGTACCTAGATGTTATGATCCCATCACAATTTATTTTGATAATACTACATCAGTGGATCTTTAAAAAGAGCTATGGTTATATCAGTGGATGATGAAAATATTACAGAAGTATCATCTCATGATATATTTTTATCTGAGTGGTGAAGTTTCAATGAGTAATATTTCTATGGAAGGCAATGTGGCGGTCCCATTGAAAAAATAATTGACTCAGTAAAAACATGACCATCGTGTGAGTTCTAGGGGACTGAAAGACATTGGCAGTTGGATCTAGTATATGTTTGATCCTTTTTGAGTTGGTGTCTTAGAACCAACTATTTGAACATTGATTACATGAATATTTAATGTATTTAAATATTAAACAAATTATAACATATTGTACATTGTTCTATATGAATATAATGTTATAATGTCTTAGATTACTTATCACATTAATAAGGGCATTGCAATTCCTAGATATGACGAGAACCATGATGTTCTTTGACAGTATTCTTAAAAATTGTTTTGTGGTTATATGACATACTATGATGGGACATATAGTATATGTTCTGTCAAAACGTTTTTTGATTCCCCATCAATTAATTTTTTTGGAAATCACAAATCACACATATTTTTATCCAAAATATTTTGTTTTTGTTGCATTATTATCATCATCATGTATGTTATTCAATCACTTTGTTTTATCTGTTATTTTACAATGGAACCAGATATGTTATTTTATAATGATGATTTCATACTTTTTTTTCATCATAACCATAGTTGATGTTTATTTTAAATCATAATAATATGTTTATTTTTTTCAATCATAATTACATATATTGTCCCACAATCATAACTAGATTATGTATTGGATCATAATTAGGAATCACAACCAGATTCTGTATTTCATCCTTATTAGAAATCATAACCAGATTTTGTATTGCATCGTAATCAGGAATCATAACCAGATTAAGTACTGCATTGAATTCACATCATTGTATTCACATGTTTTGTAACCACATGCATCATAATCATGCATCATAACTAGGTTATGTATTGTATCATAGTCATTAATTGTAACAAGCATAGGTATCATAACTAGGATATGTATCATACTGTTATAATGCAATTTATTTGAGCATCGTAACCAGATTAAATATTCTGCATCAAAACCGTGTTATGAATTGTAACCAAGTTTTAATGTTTAATCATGATATGCATTGTTATCATGATTCGGGTAAAAAGTTAGTTATTTTACTTTTGAAATTCATTAAACTCTTATCATAACTTCAATACTAATTACATATTACACGTACTCATTATCTCATAATTTTTTACTTTCTAATTTCTATCTAAAATGATGTCATAAAATTGATTATTTACCAATCAAAACAATGTCATGTATTCTCCTTTTTATCGTTTTAATGCCATGTGTCTGTGTCCCTCCGTGTTTTGAGGTCTATAAATATGAATTCGTTCAAACCAGAATACATTGCATTTTCTTCTATCATGATTTATAGAGAGATGGTGTGGCTTCACTCTTGATTCGTGTAAATTACATGAATATACAATATGTGAATAGATTATTTCATGTTCTTGTATTAATATAAGTTATTTGTTTCTTATTTGTTTGGTCGATCAATGTGATAATGATCGAGGGATTCCATGGATAGAAAGAGGTGTTTTCAATCACTGTATCAAGGGTTTTCAATTACATGAAATACAGTGGTTCTGATTACAATCTTAATCGAGGGATTGCCATGATAGGAGGATAGTCACTCCAATAATTGTTTTGAGGGCTTACCAAGGTAGTGGTTAGACGGACCTTTTAACCTAGCCGAATGGGTACCCTACTCAATGGGAATAATGAATTGTAATATTTTTTCATTTCTTCTACAATTTATATTAGAAACAGAATTGTATTTTTTACTCTTTCTATTCATATTCATATCAATTCTAATTGTTTCAATTAAAATTCATTCTTAAATTTTGTATTAATATATTCTATAGACAATATAAAATAATCAATTAAATTTATTTTACTCTGATCATTATATTCAATTCAAATAAAGTTTTTGTACATTACATTTTTTTTAAGACTGATTAATCTATGTTCTTTATTTTCTGTTTAAATACAATAACATTAAACCTACAATTAACCACCTCTTGTATTGTTCCATATAAAATAAATACACATATATATTATGATCCAAAAATTATTATCAGAGGTTGCATCCATTGATATTTTTTTACATTCATTATTTCATTATCAAATATTTAGTTTACAACTATATAATACAATAATGTGTGGTGTGGAAAAGTATTATTTTATAAGATGGTAGGTATGAATATTGGATCATTTTACAACCTATATCCAACTATACCACCTATTTTTTATGGTAATGATTATGAGTACTAGAGATATCTAATAATGTCTTTGTTTATTAATACTGGAGTAGTCATCTTTATCATGCTTACTGAAGATTAAAAAAAATCCATACAAGTAAATCAGTACCTTCACCAACCAAGAGAAACTAGAACATCGATTAAACTACAAGGTACATAATAATTTGTTTTGTTCCATGAATATGAATATATATAGTAAAATATAATCATGTGAAGTATCCCAATATATCTGTAAGAAATAGGAAGTCACACCTTTTGGTACATCCAATGTAATGTAAAAAACAAGAAAAACGCATTGACAGATTATGTTTGGTTTATTTTTCCTTATTGAGAACTAGTATGTGAGGTGAAACTAAGATTTATGATAATTATCAACAGTGTAAAATCTAATGGTGAAAAAGGTCTTGATGTTAAAGCAATTGTGGGAATGATAATTGATATAATACCAAATGAATGGAAATCAAAAAGGAAAACAATTAATGAAAACATGAAAGTTACCCATGTCACTCTGGATGAGCTATTATGATCTCTTCTTCAGGACTAGACAAGAATGAAAAGATATGATTATTTTAATAAGAAACATAATAGTAATGGTAATGGGTGTGTAGCTTTTACTACTACATCTAAATCTAAGTCACTAGAAAGGATAACTAGATCCAATGACTATAAATCTATTGTTATATCAGAATCATGTGATTGTGATCATTTAGAGATTCAGTTAGCTAATATTTCTCTAAGGATGATCATGATTGTTGGAATTAATGTTATTAAATACAAATTCAAAAAGTATGGTAGGAAGGAAAAGAAAGACTCAAAGTAACATGTTATGAATGCAAGAGAGTAGGTCATTTTACACAAGATTTTCCTTTACTAATTTAAAAATACAGAAAGAATATACATTCTGAAAAGAACTAAGAAAATGTATTAAAAGAAAAAGAAAAAGAAATTATTAAAATAAATTGATACATGGAGTGAAAGTGGTGGTGATTCATCCGTTGAATCCTTAGAATCTAAATCTTTCAGACCAGAGAAAATAGGACTCATAGCCAGACTACCAATTGAAAACCATTGTTTCATGGATAAGGTACATAATGTTGATTCCCTTATAAATGTATCATTAAATGATAATTACCCAAATGAAAAAGATTATTACTCCCCGAATGAAGAATCTTCCTCAGCGAAGGACAATTCACCATCTATTGAAGAAGTATCCAGATTTTCCAAATTACATGAGAATGAAAATTCATAACTCATTAAGAAGCTTGATAATGAAAAATAGTAGAATATCTATTCTTAGAAAATAAATATTATATCATTCAAAAGATCTTGATAAGAAAAATCTTGATTTTTAAAATATATCATAAAACCTTATGGATGTAAATTATGGGAAGGATAAACATTCTATGAACATTGAACAACTTGTTTTAATGAAATATGTTTTTGGAACTAAAAACATTTCCAAAACAATTGCATGTGAGAATGATAATTTAGTAATTTGAGTAATATATGAATCTTTTAACATAAACGACTTTTATCAAACATTACTATTGTAGGGAATGAATTTGACAAAATGTATTCTCAAATCTAACCTCTAGAGAATAGTTTTGAAATTGATTACACTCACTCAAAAAAAATTTCAGTCACAACTTTTTGGTTCCTCAAAATGGTCATTTCTGCACTAAATTTCAATGTGGTGGTTATTGTGAAAGAAATTTTTCTCTTAATAAAACAAAATCACAAGGATTTCATAGTTCCTATTGTGAAAAACAAATTTGGATTCTTAGAATTCATTTATCTAACATATCCAGATCCTAACAAGTTTGGGTTCTGAAAAACTAATGGTTTATTTTTTAGGAAAACAAGAAGTGTACCATCAACAAGAACATTTGGTACATGGATAGTGGTTGTTATTGACACGTGATGGGAAACTATTTTTTGTTTGTAAATATTATTGATATAAATGGTGGAAGAGTGACATACAAAGATAATTCTTAGGGAATGATCATTTGTATATATAATATTGTTCATTTTAAAAATATTTCAATTTCAAATGATTTGTTTTTCAAAGCCTTAAGAAAAACCTTATAAGCATAATTAAATTATGTTATGAAGGTTACCATTTTAATTTTAGGAATGATAAATGTTCAGTCCAAAATTTCAAGAATGAATTCATTTTTTCTTCTCACATGCATGAGAATTTATACAAAATTAACCTAGAAGACATTAATAGGAAAGACATACATTACTTAAGTGAAATGGACGACCAATAATGGTTATGGAATAGAAGGTTTGGACACTGTAATATTAGGAACCTTTATGAACTCTCAATGAAAAGAATCATTAAGGATCTACCAGATCAAAGGTATGATTCATCAAAAGTTTGCAACCCTTGTAATCATGGAAAACTCATAAAACTATATTCAAATCAATCAATACAGTTTCAACAAAAAATTCATTACAGTTAGTGCATATAGATCTTTTTGGTCCTACACGAACTAGAGGCATTGGAGGCATGTATTGTGTTTTTGTTTTTGTTTATGACTACAATGGACTCACAAAGGTCTACATTCTAGAAATGTAATCTGAATCCTTTTTGTATTTTAAATATTTTAGAGCCCATGTTAAAAATGAGAAAAACTTACCACTAATAACTATTAATAATGTTCATGGTGGATAATTTCAAAATTTCGATTTTCAAACTATTCGTTGGGAGAAAGGTATTACTCACAATTTTGAGCTCCACGGACCCCTTAAAAATGGTTTTTTGAGAGGAAAATTGTATTATTTAGGAAATGAAAAGAACCATGTTGGGGGAATACTCAATTGCTAATAATTTCTAGGATGAAGATGTGTGTACTACATGGTATACTATAAATTGTATTTTAACTAGACCTTTTCATAATAAACACACTTTGAATTGTGAACTGGCCAATTTCCAAAAGTTTATTACTTTAGAGTGTTTGGATGCAAAGTATATATGTTGAATAAAAAATAAAATTTACATAAATTTGCACCAAAATATTATAAAGGAATATTTTTGTTTTATTCCACAACTTTTATGTCTTAGATAGTTTTTAATGAAAACCCTTGTACTTTTGATGAAATAGTGCATAACAAATTTGATGAAACTAACCCCTATGTTTCTAAAAAATACTTACCTTCGTTAGATGATGTGTTTTCACAAACCGATTATCAACCTTTGGTTGAAAACACTTCTAAAATGGAAAATACTCAATAAAATGTTTCTGAAACATTTACTCCAGATGACTTTTTGTATAAAGTAGATGAACTTTTTTTAAAACCAATATCAATTGTTACTTAGGAATCATCCTAGTGATAATATCCTTAGTGATGTAAATAAACATATGAGTACCAAACATTCCCTATGAAATGAAAAATAACGTCTTGATTCTCTATCTTAATTCGAAAAAAAACATCAAATGGGGCCTTAGGTGATGAATATTGGATTAAAGAAATGCAAGATGACCTAAATGATTTTCAAAGGAATCATGTCTCTCCCTTGGTTGAAAGACCAAAATAAAAAAAATAATTGGTTTATAATGGGTTTTCAAAAACAAATGTGATGAAAATGGAATCATTATAACAAATAAGGAAATAATTGTTGCTAAGGGATATAATCACCAAGAGGGAAAATAATATGAATAAACCTATGCTCCGGTAGCTAGACTGGAATCTAACCAAATTCTGTTTTCTTTTGAAGCATACATAAATAACAATCTTATTCAAATAGATGTAATATGTTATTTTCGTAATGGTTTTGTAAATTAAGAAGTTTTTTTGAACAAACTATAGGTTTTATATTTTCAAAACTTCATCATCATGTTTCTCAAAATACCAGTGCATTGTATGGGCTTAACAAGTCCTTGGAGCATGGTATGATATACTCATAAAATTTATTTTACAGAATAATATGAAAAAGGCCATGCTGACCCAAAAGTTTTTATAAAAATAGAAAAAAAAATTTTATTTTTCAAATATGTGTTTATGACATATATTTGGATAAACATATGAATATTTAATGATTATTTTGAAGGATTAATGAAATATGGGTTGGAAATGAGTATGATGGGTGAGTTAACATTATTTTTAGGTATTCAAATATCTCAAGAACTAGAAAAAACCTTTGTATCCCAATATAATTATATCAATGACTTACTCAAAATGAATGGATATGACAGCAATAAAAGTATTATCACTCCAATTGGTACCTCAAATACACTTGATCATGAATTAGATGGGAAACCAGTGGATCGAAAAACATTTAGAGGTATGATATGATGTTTTTTATACTTTATGGCTAGTCATCGAGGAATAATTTTGTTGGTGTGATTATGTGAAAGTTACCAATATAAACAAAAAGAATATCATTTAAAAACAATGAAATGAATTTTGTGCTTCTTAAAAAAACTATGGATTTATGACTATTCTATTTTTCTAGAAATGATTTTTTGAAAGGTTTTAAGATGCAGACTTTGGTGGTTGTAGAATTGATCGCAAAAGTACATCCAGAACATGTCTTTTCATAGTATATTATTTTGTTTCTTGGTCTTTCAAGAAACAATATTCAGTAGCACTTTCCACTGCTGAAGCTAAATATGTAGAAGCTTGATGTTTTTGGGCTCAGGTATTGTGGATGAAACACAGTTTCACTGACTATTTCATGGGTATTTACAAAACTCAAACACTATGTGATAATACTAGTGCCATTTATCTTAGTAAAAACCGTGTACATCACTCAGGTTCAAAACAAATGTATATTAGGAATCACTTTCTTAGATATCACACATAAAAAATGGGATATTTTTTTACAATTTATTGGTATGCAAGACCAACTTGATGATATTTTTCACAAAACCATTATCTTCTGATAGATTTGAATACAGTAAACAGAAACTATGAATGATTACTATAAAGTAATCACTCAATTATATTTCGTGTTTAACCAATCTCTTTTCATTGATTTACTCTTTTTTAAAGGGGGAGTATAAATAATTTTATCAGTCTCACCTTTTAATTTTTGGATTATCAATTTTACCCTTTATGACATTCAATTTTATTTATTTATTTATTTTTTTATTCTTTTCTGTATTGTGTTTTCACTAATTGGGTATACATGAATATTGGGTTCACAATAATAACTTTTAATCTTTTATTTTTCATTTTATCTAGTTTTGATTTATTAGTTTCAGGACTATATGAGTTTCATGTTTTTTTTGTTTTTTGTTTTTTTCTATTATCATGTTTTGGTTCCGTAATTTTCGGTAATAGATTAAACAATAAGAAATGAAATACATTATCAGTATTAAATTATCGATGTTGGATTACCTGGTCTATACTAGATTATCTATTGGGGATTATCCTATCAGTTATATATAATTAGTACCAGCCTATTTGATTTTATCTATTTTAGAATTCAAATTTGTTTTACATTTTTTTTTTCATATGAAAAATATATTGAAACCAAAAAATCTATCCTGGCACACTGAAAGGTAAATTTCTAAAGTATTATTTGGTTTGTTTAATTAATACATTCTCAATTTAATCTTCTCATTCCTAATCATTTTCTATTTGAATATTATTTTCTTTAGTATAAAACCTCAGGAGTTTAAAATCATTCTCGACCATTGGATTGCTCAAATATAATAGGATTCCCTCAACAATTTTTAAAAGAACCTATCCCACATCGATCAAATCTATTTATCTCTCAAGAAAAATTGGTCTTTAAATAGAAATCATCAATTGAAATATATTCCCACCTCACCTATTATAATCAAAGATCAACTCAGCTTTCATAACCGAGAGAGTCATCAATGTCGAGTTATTATTTTGGGTCCAAATCTAATACTTCACCTCCAAAGGATATGTCTCCTAATGATTTCTCATCCATATCCTTTTGAGGTGTGAGGTTAGTTTCCAGAGACATTCATGAGACATATGATTTTTCATTAATATGAAATATAAGTTTCCAAGGCTAGGAATAAATTTGTGTGGAAAGAACAGATTCGTATCTGGATTATGTTTATCATGATGAGGTGTTAAAATTTTATAAATCAGTAGAGATAAACAAGGATCTTAAGATTTAATTCATGATGTTTGATATGATGTATTTAACATCTTTAAAATAAGAATATACATTTTTAAGTAATCCATTTGAGGGTGATTAGTTATGTTCATATCATAAACTAACAGAAGATGGTGGAACATTTGATAAGCCAAAAGCTGGAGAAACACTTATTGAAATTTATGAGTAAAAGAGAAAGGCAAGTCATTTATCAAGGGATAATAGACTAATATCCCTCTGGATTCAAGGGTTAATGGTCTCGAGATTGGAGGACAATGAAACTATAAATTTCTTAGCTGTGTATGTGCTTGACTATATGGTAAAAATGAGGATGTTTAAACTTATGAGGTTTATCTTCTAGACAACAATGAAGTAAAATCTGATTGTATAAAATCTAATCTGATCATGTTTCATACTTTTATTAGAACTTTTTGGAAAGAGTGCTTGATATTATATAATGTTAAAATCAAGTTATATCTGAATTCTATCAAGGATACCTTAATCAGAAAGGATACAACAATGTGGCTCAAGTTTTAATTCATCCTCAAATAATTTTTTTTTGAAAAATATCAAGATGCTGAAAAAGAAAATGAAGTAGTTGATGGGAGTGAGACACTTTCTAAGCCATCATAGACAAAATATTAAAAAATAGAGGATGTTAAGACTATATCCCAAAATCCATCAAAGAAGAAATAAGATGTATCTGATGATGTTGTTGCAAAATGGTGGATGAAGAAAGAGGAAAGGAAATAAATAGATCCCCAGTTTTGAACGTTATCATACTAAAGATTAGGATTCAAGTGTTTGTTTGGAACAATCATTAAAATAATAAGAAAGATAGAAGATAACTAGGAATAGAAAATCCAAAGTTATTGACATTAATAGTCTTCTCAGAATAGCTAATAAGGATAAAACCAAAATTTAAATAAGGGATCCACTTGTTCAGACAGATTCGGTTCCCAAATAAAAATACAAGAAAAAACATTCATATGAACAATTGGATACACATTCCCTTGCTCAGTAAAATGAATTATAAGAAGAAGATCCAGAAGCATAAGAGGAAGAAGAGCAGGGACAAGATAAAATAAAAGTGTAAAAAATGAAGATGCAAACATGAGAAGTCATACTGCAGAATCCTCATATGTTCCATCATTCGATTTCCCATCTTCAGATCGTCATCCTTCCATAAATTATTTTCAAAAGGTACAACCAAGAATGTGATTCTGATTTCAGATAATGAAGGGGAAGAATATGAACAAAATCTGAATAAGCTAGCTCATGTTATCCAAATTGGAACCCATTTTGTTGATCTCACACAATATACTGAAGACACGGATTATGAAAGAACAACAACTATGAACGTAGTTTCATACATTGAAAAGGATTTGAATAGATTGGAAAATTTTAACTGTTTGATACAAATGTTCAGCATGGATTGAAATCCTTTCAAATTTATATAATGATATAACATGATCGGTTATGTTTTGGATGGACATATTTCAATGTCTTGAGACCAATTTCATGATTTTCAAGAAACATGCTGCAGAGCATAGTATGTATTGTATTAATGTTGTAAAATGGTCTTACAATGTTGATGAGACCCTCAAGAATCATCTCATTAAGAAATATGATTTTTTTCACAGTGTAAATGTTCTCTCTAACATTTATCATATGTTGTTCAATAATTTGAATAATATTCATGAAGTGTTTCAATGACCTGGTACCTCAAAAGGAGAAGTCTCATAATATCTTAGACATTATATGAAATGTTGTAAAAAGAGTGTAATGTTGTTGTTTCACTGTCAAGATAAGTTTTATCCTATAAATGTCCTACAAACTTAGGTTGGATGAGTTCAATAACCTGGAAGGAAAGCATAAAGATTAGGAAGAAATCAATGGGATTTGTGATGACCAAGTCTAGAAGCACGAAATGATAAACGATGAACAACATAATAAGTTTAATGCTAAGAAAGAAGCTATTGATAAACTGATGGAGGAAAAAAATGAGTTCAAAAATATGAATCTCATGATGTTTAATCATTTAAAAAATTGGAGAAAATTTTATTTTTGAACTCTTGTGGTAATGAAATTTCACATCAAGTAACAATTATAGTTTGGTACAATTTTTCTATAACCTTTTGTAGTAAATTAAGACTTCCCCTTATTATTTTGAAAATCACAAAAGAGGATAATGGTTTTGAAAAAAGATTATTTTGGATGAATTCACTATTAAATGAGATATTTAACTAGTAAAATTAATGTGAATATGATCCCCTGTGTTTTGGTTTAAAACAATGGTGGATTAGTTACATCAACCATCTCTTTGAGAACAGTTATTAAACTCATGGGAAGATAATGTTTTTTTCATGTTTGTTTTGAATTTTGTTTTTCAAAAGGTGTAGATTGTTCTGTCAAATCATTTTTTGACTTTCCCATGAATTATTTGTTTTGGAAATCATTACTCACAAATATCATAATCACAAATATTTTGTTTCTATTGCATTCTTATCATTATCATGTATGTTTTTCACTCACATTGTTTTATATATTATTTTACAATGTTACCAGATACGTTATTTTAAAATTTTAATCAAATTAATTGTTTTTTCATCCAAATCATACTAGATGTTGATATTACATCATACTCATATGTAGATTGTTTTTAATCGTAATTACATACATTTCCTCGCAATCAAAACCAGATATGTATTGCATCGTAATACAGAATCACAACCAGATTTTGTATTGCATCATAATCAATAATCATAAATAGATTATGACTGCATTGTAACCAGGAAGAATAACCAGATTATGTACTGCATCAAATTTACATGCACTATATTCACATGTTTTGTAATGACATGCATCGTTATCATGCACCATACCCATGTTAGGTATTGTATTATAGTCATGAATCATAACAAGCATAGGTATCATAACCATGATATGTATCATTCTATTATTGTGAATTTTATTTTAGAATTGGAATCATATGTAATATCGGGCATCATATCCATGTTAATAATAATAACTAGGTTATAAAGTTTAATCATGATATGCATTGATATCATTATTCAAGTAACCAAGTTATGCATTGTAATTTTGAAATGTATTTGACTATTATCATATCTTCAATGTCGATTACTTTTTACTCATACTCATCGTTTCATACTTTTGTACTTACTAATTTCTAACTAAAACAGTGTCATTGATTTGATTATTTACCAATAAAAACAATGTCATGTATTCTTTTTTTTACCGTTGTATTGTACGGTGTCGAAGTACCTCTATGAATTTTAGATAAATATGACCGTTGGGGGAAATATGACTATTGGAACCTGAGACCTATAAATATGAGGTCCTTAAAACCGAAATACATAGCTCTTTAATCTATCATGTTCTAGAGAGATATTTTGTGACTTCTCTATTGCTTCATATTAAAACCATGATGATAAAAGAACTGAACAGCTTGTTCCATGTTCATGTATTTCTATAAGTTATTTGTTTCGGCATTTTATGACTGATCATTATGATAACAATCGTGGGATTTCATGGATAGGAATGTGTGTTGTTGATCTTCATATTTAGGCTTTTCAATTACATGAAAGGAAGAGGTTCTTATTACCTTTCTATTTAACGGATTTTGGGGATAGGAAGTCAGTCGCGCATATCATCATATCGAGGTATTACCATGGTGGAGGTAAGACATACAATTTATCTTAGGTGAAAGGGTACCCTACTCATTGGTATAAAAGAATATTAATAATTTTACATTTACGCTGTTTTTTATATTAAAAAAGGAATTTTATTGTTTCATCTTTCTATAAAAATTCATATCATGTGTAACTGTTTAAATTTCGATTCATTCATATAATGTATATTAAGAGATTCTATTAGATACATGGTAGAATCAATTACATTTATATTAATCTGATCATGGTATTTAATTAAAATACAATATTTTTACATTACATTTAGTTTAAGACATCTTAAAATATGTTCTTTCTTAAGTGTTTCAATAAGAACTTTTTAAACCTACAATTCACCCCGTCCTGTATTGTGACTTCTAATATACATATACATCTATATTACCATCCAAAAAAATTCATACCATCATCTATCAGTACTCGAATGTAGATGAGACTACTTCTCCCAAAGTTCGTAGTTGGTAATCTCCATGATGGGAGATTATGAGAACAGACATCCCTGTAGGAATTATGCTTGTTTCTCTTCCATCAGATATTTATGCATTTGAAATTTTTTAGTGGTCCTTAGACATTATTATTGTCATTATTACGTTTCATGATTCTTGAAACAGCATAGTATTCATTTTGTTATTACTTTACTAAAATAAATGGTAATTAATGGTTTAAAATTGTTGTAAATACTCTAATTTATTTTTTTAAATAATTTTTTAGATGAATATATCATTGTAAATAGGTTTTAAAATAATAAATTTAAATTCAATAATTTTATGTGATTTTTTAAAATTCATATTAATTGAATAATGTCAAAATTTAAAATAAAGTTATTTTATAATAAAATATATATAATTAAATGATTTAATGTGACTAAAAATACTATTATGATCCATGTGATTTGTAACTATAAAGAAATAACATCTATGTTACATTTAAGGGATAATTATTCTTTTATAATGAATATAATACCTACTAATTAGTAACAAAATTGTTAGTGTAGCTATGGTTAAAGCATTGTTTTTATTCATTACAAACGGTAGAGATAATTTTAATTTTAAACACATATTTTTTTTATTTTATAAATTATATATAATATTTATAATACATTGTCTTATATTTAATAATAATCATCACTTTAATTTATTATCAAAATAAACATTACCGAAGTTAGAAAACTAGTTACCAGAGTGGAAATACAAATGGTAAAAGTAGGGACACATAAATTTAAATGAATAATGTGTTTAAACATGTATATTAATCTTTTTTTGTTGGTTTATATTGATTAATGTTTATATAAAAAAAATATAATTATATATTTGGATCTACTTAAGGTAATATTTACATCCAAATAGTGAATACATTTGGGTATTTACAAGAATGTCAATCCTCCTTAACTATAAAAGGATACTCACTCCCCTCAACTCATCATACCAATAAATCCTTTTGGATGATCCAAAACATTTCGAAATAACTTATTAAAAACACTCCCATTATATTAGAAGCCTTATTTTTTGGATGAAATCTAACCTTGGAATTATTTTGTGAAACCATTAGGAGGATATCCAAAGAAGAGGTGATGTTCCTCGACCAGTGCCATTATTTTATTTCACTCTCCATCACATAAAATTATTCGTAAAAATGGTCATATAATAAACTAAATATTTTTAATATCATGGTATTTCATTATAATAATTATATTACCTACATTATTCTTCACATTCATTAAATGGATTAATATATCATTATTCGTTTGTACGGTGGACTACCACCTCGTGAACTAATGTCGTTCAATTTTCCATTACCACCTCTCGTGATTGGGTTTTATGATTGATATAAATTATATACTTGATATTTATAAAATTATTTATTCATATTGAGTAATAATGTCATATATAAATTTGTATTTTTTGTTTTTTATGTGATATGATAACACCGCTTGTGTGTTTGACAGACTACCACCTCACAAAATGATGTGATTATTTTCAATAATACATTATGTGGAAGCTAATAAAAAATATTTTTTTTATTATATCTAATATAAATGACTTAATAATAATATGAATAAAATATTTATCATTTTGAAAAGATAATATATCATTTTTCTTTCGTAGTGTTCACTCACATCAAAATGATATCTTCATTCATAGACGTGTGGACTACCGCCTCCATAATGAGATGTGATTTCGTTATTCATCACCAAACAAAAAGAGAGATATATGTAATTATATATAACTATATAATAATTTATTTGGGATATTATGATTATTATTTAATGATATAATATTATTTACATTATTTCCATAATGATCCATGAAAAACAAGAATGTTATCCATGCATACGTACGGCCTACCGTCTTCATGATCATAACATTAGGTCATTTTTTATAACCATCTTAAATTATTATTTTTAAAGTATAATTGATGTATAAAGTTGATTATTTGGATATTATTAATATTTTCAAAAGATTAAATAATGTTTAGTTGGGCTATAGTTAACCTACCAAATTCATTTATGACACATGTAACATCCTAGCCTGAATTACCGTCATCATAGTAGCCAGACGAATTAGTCACATGCCCTTAAGCGCATATCCTCCTACGCCGGTGAATAAGGAATAGCAATGATGGTCTCAAGAAGTGATATAGGGTATAATATACCCTCATATCATGTAATAAAAATGGTATAACTATAGTGTGAATAACAGACAATAGTAGATAACATCAGATGTAATAATGAAAAGATAGACAACATTAGATGAAAGATAATAATAATTTTATAAAAGTGTAGAATGTCAGTTTGAACAACATATGGATGCATGTAATGATAATTATATATAATTAAAATCATAAAACAATACAACATGCTTTATAATTCAATACAAAATAGAAATTGAGTAATAAAAAGAACTGAAAATCCCAAAGAGATCTCGATGAGAATCCTGAGCTCCAGCATAGTCCTTTGGCATATAATCCTGGTAGAAGCACACAACAATAAGTAATCAACCAAGGTATCTAGTCTTATGAACAAGAAAGACCTACTTGGGTTCCCTAGTGCAATGTATGTCTAATTATAGCATGATCTATAAATCTTATTAGGCTGGTACCACCGATGATCAGCCCAATTTCGATAGTTTGTTATTAATTATGTAATGTGAAATATAGAGAAATACTATAATAACTGAAAGTGTAAAAAACACCCATCAAGGTTCTGAAGGAACACCTGATGGTGATTCATGCTTTAACTATTTGATGGTATGTCTAATCATTTAAAATTTATATATATAGTAGTAGTATATATATATATATGTTGGGTTGGATCGGGACAAACCTCCCCCTTATAAATTTTAGGGGACCTCTCATGGTCTATCCCCACCCCAGTTCTAAGTGCCCTCAATCTCTTGGCCTCTATGCCATAGCTTAATGTTTGGTGGATTGGGACCTTCCAGGGGAATCCTAATTCAAGGAGAGTTTTCAAGGTCTACCCATAACCTAATACCAAAACCCCTTAGTCTTTTCAAATGAAATCATCTTTAAATATAGGAAATATAATTGGTGTGGGATAAGAATTCCTCACAACAGTAGAATATATAATTTTTGTGGGATAATAATTCCTCCCACCGAAAATCATTTATATAGTATTGGAATGGGGTAAGAATGACTCCCATCCCTAGTCATTCGTAATACTAAAATGGGTAAGAATTCCTCCATTTTATAATCATTCATAATATTTTCATGGAGTATGAATACCACCCACCCATAATCTAATTTAAAAAAATTCATAAGTATTAACATATAATTCATTTCATATTCAGTTATATCGTAGGATTTTTCATGTTCGTATACAATTTACCACGTAGGGTATAAAGCTCTCATACATTTCATTTATCAATCCCAAACATGTGTGTTATCCCAGTGATAAAAAATAATTTATATTTATAATATAGTGTATAAGGAAATGATACTTATTCAAATCAATATCCATGTTCAAATTCAATTTTGATGAGTTACTTTGTTTAAACCATTTCCTACAAGGAATGAAACTCTTCATGACCTAACCATTTAATCAAGGTAGCTCATTTAGTATCAGTCATCATAGTTAATTTCACACCACTCAATATTACCAAACATGTAAAATTGATCAAAGGTTCTATTTTCATGGTCATTTCAATTAAAGGATTCCATGATATCATTTAAGATAACCAAACCAAATAAATTTAATTACTATATCTCAAGTGAAATTACATTTTAAATATTAATCCAAATTTAGTTTAGTGTCCAGGGAAACAAAAATCAAACCCTAAAGGGGAAACCCATTTAGGAATATTAATAAGGTATATGTTCTAAGAATACTACAATACAAACATAACATCAAGGTATAAATAATGAAACAATGAAATTGAGAAGGTAATCATAGAACTCTACTCCCTACTTTTTATTTTAATGAATGTGCACCTCTGTTTGAGGGGTCATGTTATGAAACATGGAATCTTCTTATCAAACATTCATTTATCATATTTATGAACTAATTAAATTTCATTAATTAGAATTATTTATTAAAATACTATTACAAAAGAGAAGACATTACTAAGAGTGAAAAAATGAATAATTAATTACTTAATGCTTATGTAGATTAAAAGGAAAAGAACGGGATCCTACCTTAAGGTGGAACAAAGACAAATGTTTTGGATGTTGGTTCTTTCTACCTAGAAGTTATAGCTACCCCCAATGAGAAAATTCACCTTCACATATATATGAGGACATATATACCCTATGCACACATTCGCATGTCCATAATCATGTGAAATGGGATCCTTACATATTTGATTATATGTTTATTCCCATATTCACTCATCAAAACAATAAATTTCATATATATATATAAATAGAAACACGTATCCCCATACATGAATATTGGCTTACATGGCTGAATGTACACATAACTAGGGAACATACACATATATATAAACATACCTAAGTATATGAAGGCAAGTTTCCATATAACTGGTGACCAAAAACTACCCAAATCTGACCAACACTCTACCAGTTAAATATTATGAGTTTAAATACACATAAAACACATAATAAGGGAGGTATGGAACAATAAAAAAGGTGTAAAACCACACCATGGATGGAAGCGTCAATCATATTTATCATGAACGGCTTCAACTTCAACATCGGTTGTCGGAACATGAACCAACAAGACCCAATATATTCTTCACATAACCTAGAACTGAAAGAAAAAGCGAAAAAATAAGTCAACCCATACCTAGGGTTTGGAATAACCTTAAGGGGTGATGGAATGACCAAAAGTTTCTGAGAAATGAAGAGAAGGAGGACAATTGAACCATACCTCTAATATTTAGAAAATATTCACACAAAAACTATCGAGATTTAAAGGGAGATGTGGGGGTCATAGGGGTTTCATTGTGCATGATGTGGAACCCCTAGTGTGTGTTGCATCATGTATTAGAGGGTAGAGGTTTTATGATTGTTTTATGTTTTCATTTTTTTATTAAAATTTATTTTTACAGTAGGTCTTGACCCATGGATTGGTCGGCACAGTTTAACAAATCGTGTGCCAATTGTCCACCCATTTTTGGAAATCTAGGGTACTCACATGGTATGGTAAATGGTTGGAAACTAACAGCCAACTATTTTGTTAATATTGTTTAGATACTATCCAATTCTACTAATCATGTGGTACAAGAGGACGTTTTGAAAAATTTTGTGATGCCAATGCACACCACCAATGCCCCCTTGAACAAGGCTGCACAATTTATTATAGTGGTCTGCATAGTTTTAGACAAACCTTGCACCTTAAATTGACATTTAAAACAACCATTTTATAGGTCTAACACTCTTAAGGCTCCTAGATCCATCTCAGATCCTTAACAATCCATCAACTAAATCCAGAATATGTCACTTAGAATTGTTCCAACTCCAAGAATTCAATTCCAATGTTTTTTTTAAAATGTCCCATCTAGTAAATCAAAAAGTTCAAATTCATTGTAATTTTTTATTCGATTCAAAACATGAATCATTACAACATTACCACGTTAGAACATCTATTCTCTTAGAAGCCTTCATGAACAACATTAAAATCACCTAACCTAAAGGGGCTGTGAATCTTCATTCAAATACTCATGTTTCATTCCCAAATGCCCAACGTTCCCTGAAGAAACCAATTAATAAAGCGTAACTCAATAAATTTAAAACCCAATCCAACACTACTTATCCTACTAAAACACCATTAGTTATCTTACCCAAGCCCATTTAGCTGGAGAGACAATCATGTCTTCGTCTCATTAAACATGTCTTCAAAGGAACTATCCACCATAGTTTTCAATGCTATGCGGCTGATTCCAATCAACAGATCCTCCCACAATTTTAATTTACATACAATCATTCATCTATGATTTATAACAATTCTTATAATGTGACTCATGGAACAATTAACACGATCGATCCCCATTGACATCAAATCTCATGCAAATCCAAATTTTCATGAAAATCTCCATCTCACAAAAACCACACTCATCACCACCTACAGACATTCCCAAAAATGTCTTCTCACCAACCATGGACATTAAACAAGAAGAAACCCATGTTGAGACAACTATGGATGACTATTTACAAAAACGTTTGGTTTAAATATATGTGTATTCCAAGAAGTGCTGCAATTCCTTCCTCCAAAGTCCCTTGAATTTAGTACAATCATGTTCACTGAAGCTAACACATGACATCAATTGTCATTTCTAAGATAAACCAACCAAGGGAACCATGAATCCAAAATGAAAGATAAAAATATAACCTACCAAAAAATATCAATATATTTTAAATCATTATCATAGTGTAAGACCAATTGTCTCATAGTGTACTTAGGATGAAATCAAGATAATGGACATGCATGTCTCATAGTAGAGTGCAATAAGTATATTTTTTACGATTTCTAATAAATCAATCCCAACTACTATAAGTAATAAAGGTAGAACCACCACAGGTCGTGTAACATCCCATGTAAATAATGAATATGACATTTTCATATTTATTAATATTTGTGACTAAAATGTTAATATTACTTTAAAGGTGATGTTATGATCGATGACATACCCAATACGCAATAATAAGTTTCATTGAAATATTACGTTGCACACCAATAATAAAATAATATTATTTGAAATGGTAGTTAACACCTAGCCATTGTAATGGAGGGAATGAACAGAACTAACTACAAAATGATTATATATGTTTCTTAAATATTTTTACATGTATCCAATAAATTTTTGTGGCTTAAAATTAAAATGAATAAAATTTTAAGAATAAATATTATAATATTCTTTAAAAGGTCGATTAACAGCCTTTTGAGGTTGAACCCTTTTTAAATTCACTTTTTGACACTTTTATATGAATTATTTTACAAAATAAAATTATTCGTTAGAATTGGGTTATCAAAATTTATATTGTGTATGTTTTTGTTATTTTTTCGGATAAAGTTCAATTTTTAATGAATATTGAAAAATGTTGTTTTTTAATTCAAAACCACTTTTTAATATAACTTATTTATATGGATATATTGTCTTTTTAATTGGTTTTAAAGTGTAATTGGAATATATTTTAACCATTTAATCTAATGGTGGTCATTGAAATTAATTTCACTTTGAAATTGGACATAAAAAAGTTTCAATCTTTTGGTAGATATTGTTTCTTAAAAACATGCTATTTGTTTTGACAAAAGAAATTAATTATAAAACTAATTAATGAAACTCATATGTTTTTTATTTTTTAAAATATACATCATTTTTTAATTTGGAATATCAATTATATCTTAGGGTGATTTTTTGGTATTTTTATGAAAAACATCAATTTTTGATGAATAGTGAAACCACTAAGTGGTAGTTAAAAAACAGAATTTTTGTTTAAATGAAATTTTACCGCATCTATTAATTGAATTTTAAAAATATTACATACATGGTTGTAATTATTATGTAAAATTTGGTTCATTGGGATGAAAATACTTTTTGGTGAACAATAACTTTTGAGTTTTATTAATCGCGATTCAAGGTAATTAGTGTAATTTAAGGTAAATATAATGTTATAATAATATGAAATTACCTTTACACATGTCCACCCTTTTTTTGATGAGTCATTTCCGACCAGTACAATCCATGGGTCAACTTTGGGACCCCATGGAGCCACTTAGGTAAGAAATTTGCATTAATAACTTTTTATTTAAAGTTAAAATAAAAATGTCCCAAACATGTATTGTTATAGTAAAAAACATTTACTTGGGGTTATATACCTTAAAATTTGAACTAAAAATATTATTTAGAAATATAAAATAATTTCCTACATCATAGTAATTTTTTTATAATTTTTAGACATTAAATAAATAAATTTATTTACAACACCATGATGATGCAGTGATTTCCTCAATAATGAATGATTTTAATAAAATGAAAATATAAGGTAAAATATAAGACCCAAACATGTCTAAAACCTATTGGATGGGTGTATTTGGAACATTTATCACATTATACTCGAAATATATAATTTTGGGACCTTTAAAATCTGAAAAAAGCATTTCATAATAAAGTAACATTTCATGACCTTCCAAGAGTGCCCCTCCTCCCTCTTATAAAAGGCCCCCACCTCTACTCACATACCCACACCTATCAAGAACTTGGATCATCCAAAATAAAATACTATTGTCTCTACACATCCCTATATTCATCCTAGATTCATTAACTTAGGAATAAATCTCTTTATGAAACCCTTTTAGTTCAAACCAATGGGAGTTACCCGGTTTAAAGGAAATGTATTCTCTTATGTTCTTCTATTTTATTTTGTTTCTCCAACCCCATAAACTCTATTTATTTTTTCATTTGTAACAAAATAAGTATATAAAATATAATATAATTATTTTATAAGAAGTATTCGAGATACACTTACACACACATCCATCTAATGGGTAAAGAACATACTATTTCAGTGGATGTCGAATTATTGCCTCACGAAATGATGATTGTTCAATATTCTCCTACCACCTCTCATGGTGGCCATTATGATGGAAAAATATTTATATATTATATAAATTATATTTATATCCTCTCTATGATTCTTTATTTTATATTTAAAACATACCTTTATTCTTTTCATGTTGTGAAAATACGATAATTTCATTTGAGGAAGTGTGGACTACCGCCCCCTCAAGTGACGTGACTCGTTCATGAAATACATGAAATGTATAAAGAAACAAATTAATGAACTTATGTGACCTATAATATATATATATTATACTGTTATTATAATATATATATATATCTCTCATTTACTTTTAATTCCATTAATATGACAATGAAATGAAAGTAGCATTAATACGTACGTATGACATATCGTCTCTATGAACGGTGAATTTCATTTTTAATATCAAAATGTTATGGAATAGTATAAAATGAATATATACTGGATATATATGATATTTAAATAATTACTAATATTCTGGAGATGATTTACTAATAACTACATGGACAATTCTTTTCAAAAGTGTTCATTTTTTTGACTCATGTACCGAACATCGACAAAAACATCTGATATGAACTCTCATAATTAACTAATTATTATAACATTATAATATGTGGTATGAATTGAATAATAAAATTTAAAGTAGGCCATTATGATATTATGAATTAACCAATGTTTATTATTTAGGAATATAATCAAACAAACAAGACAAGTCAGACTTGAGGTAAGGGATCTGACCTCTTTCTTTCTTTTCAAGTACTCTCTTTTATGTCATTTCTTTTATACTCCATGTTCTTATGTTGGAGGATGTTATTTTATATTAACCATACTGTAATTTTTATTATCATATGATGAGAGACCCAAACTTACAATCATTAATTCATTTTAATTATTTTTATGTGGCGTCGTTAGGCTGCCGAATTTTCGTAAGGGATTTCTAATCTGACGTTTAATTCCGTAATATTTCCATTGGTCACCACTTATTCATTGAATGTGGTGTATTGTGTACTGAAAATTGATATATATTATCATTATTATATTTATATTCATGTTTTTATGAAATTCATTTGGTGGTTATTATCTTTTGGTCATACGACTCGATTGATTACAACGAGGTAAGGGGATTTTATCTAACTTTTTATTCCCATGATATTCATACTACACTTGCCACTATTTTCTTTTGTGTGGTGTATGTACTTCCCATTATTGTATTATATGAGTAATATAACTTAATTTATGGATATTTACATCTTCATGTTATGATCCTTCTATCATGGGGTGTATGTTTCATAAGTTACCCAAAACGGTAAGGGAACCTTTCACCCTCCTATTTTAAAAGTCATCTTTTGTTAGGTCTTTTAATTTACATATTATTATGTTGGGATGTGTTCTTATATATCCTTATTGCTGTAAATGCTATGTACAACTGATGAGATACCCTTTTTATCTATCATCTACTCATTTTCTAAATTTTCAATTATCATCGTTAGGCTATTGAATTTATGTAAGGGAACTTCTCAACCAAATTTCAATTCGTCTGGTTAAACCTCTACTTCCTGATTATGTCGTACTATGAATATTCATGGATGACCATTGATTGTTTTAAAATTAATACCCTCTTATATTGGGTGTATTTATATTTGTCACACATAATTATGTAATTGATTTATCCTCAATATAAGGATACTGACTTTGCAAGGGTCTTCGTCTCAATATCCTTTCATTGAGGCATATTTTGTTCTAATACAAGACTATCTTTTATACTCTATATAAAAAACCTTTTAATTTTCAATTCATTTAAATGGAATCTTTTTCTATGAAGAATTTTACTAAACTAAAAAAAGGAATGTTTATTTTAACGTATGTGGTGACAATGACCTTTTCCGCCACCGCGAGTACTATTTGATCTTTGGTTTCCTCAACAAGCTGTAATGTTTTTAAATGTAAATAAATTCCATATACTCTTTTATGTGTTTTTGTATTGAAAATGGATTTGATAATGGATCTGTTATGTCAATATATTTATGTTATATATTGTGATTGAAATGTGGAAATGTTTTCTTTCCCCAATAATTGATTTATGTGTTATGATTTTATAATGGTACTTGGACATTTGATTGGAGGTTACATGATAAACCAAATGATGGGTGGTGCCATGTATACTAGGATGGGTGGTTATGTTATAACCTTCAATGCATTGGGTATGGAAGTCGGCCGTATTGAAAATCCATTTAGTGATATGGGTGGAAGTTGACTGTATCGTTATTCCATTTAAGTATGCTTATGTCCCAAGTTACCATTATATGTTATGTGTTATTTATATGGGTTTTATGGTAATAATTTGGTTAAAAAAGGTTGTGTAATGATCTTTAATTCAGTGAAGAGTATTTACTACCACATAAAGTTGAAATCTATTACTTATGATAAAGTATTCATGATTTATATATTGTTTTGAAAAAACTAACACTTTTCCTTCTTTTTGAATCCTTTACTGGGCTTTTTATGCCCATCCCATGTTTTTTGAATTGTTTTCCACAAGACATAAAGATGAAAATGGTCATGGATGGGATCAAGGAAAGACATGAAATCTAAAACATGGAACTAGACATGATTCTTCTTAAGAGTTTTAATTTTACGGAAAATTAGTAGAAGTGTCAACTTTGTAATCTATTAAGATCTAATAGTTATTTCCTAATTCTCTAAAAAACTAAACCCGAAAAGATCCTCTATGTGAATTATTCATTTAGTTCATTGTTATGTAATGTTTAAAGGCCGGGTCTTTATAGTTTGTATCAAAGGGAGGTTTAGATAACTTTAGGGTTTCAGGTATTCTTTATGCAGAAGGGACATTATAATAATGGTTTGGATTTTAGAAAGAGTCATAGTTTTAGATAATGTTAATGAGTTTAGGATAACATGAATAATTATATCTTAGTCTTTACCATCCTCATAAGATATTATAGGATGATTCTAATGATATACTCACACTGAACTTTTTGGTTTTATAAAATGGTTGGATCTAGTAGGCACCAAAGTAATAGTGGATGTAAAGAAAACTATGATGGTTTTCTAAAAGAGAAATTGAATGATATGGGAGATGTAATGAGAACTCTTCTGGTTATTCTCAACCAACTATCAAGAGTCATGATTATCCACATGAACCTTGGTGAGTTCTCTAATGAATCATGTATGAGAGAACCAACTCGACATGGATGTTCTGGTAATAATTATAATGGTAACCATTATGGTTTATATAATCCTTACTTTTGAGGTAATTATGGGTTACTATATGTATTGATGGAAAATGAAAGGAAGGAGATAAACTTCAGGACAATTATGTTATGTATATTTTTGAATACATTACCTATTTTTGGGAAATATTTTAAGAATTAAATATATTTTGGAAGAAAAAAACACACAGACCGACTTACTCAACAAGCTGTAATGTTTTTATAAGTAAGAAAATACAATATACTCTTTTATGTATTTTGGTAATAAAAATGGCTTTGATAATGGATTTTTTATGTCAATATATTTAAGTTGTATATTCTGGTTGAATGTGGAAATGTTTTCATTCCTTTATAATTGTTTTATGTGTTATGATTTTATAATGATACCTGGACATTTGATGGGTTGTTACATGATAAAACTAATGAAGGGTGGTTCCATGAATACCAGGACAGGTGGTTATGTTATAACCTCCAATGCATTGGGTATGGAAGTCGGCCATATGGCTATTCCATTTAGTGATATGTGATGATGTTGACCATATGGTTATTCCATTTAAGTATTATTATGTCCCATGTTACCTTTATATGTTATGTGTTCTTTATATGGGATCTATAGTAATTTTTTGGTTACAAAAGGGTATGTAATGATCTTTTATTCAGTGAAGAGTAATTGCTACTTCAGAAAGGCGAAAGGTATTACTTATGATAAAGAATTCATGATTTAATTATTGTTTTAAAAAAACTGATAGTTTTCCTTCTTTGTGTATCCTTTACTAGGATTTTTATGATCATCCCATGTTTTTTGAAATTTTTTCCATAGGAATTAAAGATGAATAGGGTCAAGTATGAGATCAAGGAATGAAATACTATCTAAAACATGGACCTAGGTATGTTTCTTTTTAAGAGTTTTTATTTTATTGAAAATTAGTAGAGGTGTCTACTTTGTAATATTTTGAGATGTAATAGTTATGTCCTAATTCTCTAAAACTCTAAACCTAAAAAGAACTTGTATGTGAATTATTCATTTTATTCATGATTATGTAATGTTTTAAGGCCGGGTCCTTATATGTCGACTATAAAGAATGGACTTGGATTCACCTTCCAATGAACCATCATCAACCAAACACATTCCTTCCCCACCCAAAGGCATCTTTTGTTTTTTAAAAATTTACCATAGAATAATAACCACAAAAAACTGTCCTCCTCAAGGGACATATACATTTACACAACCCAAAATCCTCAAGGTGTTTTATGAAAAACAAAAAATATCAAAATCTCTTCTTTTGATGTATTCATTTTACATGTAATAAAATGTGATTTCCAAAACCAACATTACACTTCTCACCTTTGGATTCTTCTATTCATCAAATGAAAAAAATAAAAACTAACCCCTCACAAGTGCACTATTAAAAAACACCATAAAAATAAGCGATGTTCCTCTGAGTCAAACTCACATATGGCCAAACATATAAATAATGAAAAACTAATAATACCACTGACTGGTAGAAAACTCAAGATATAACTAGGGTTTTCAATTCTAAGGGTGATACCTTACTTGGGATAGCCCCTTATGATGAACAAGAATCAAAACAATAATTTATTGATGAAAAAAAGACACAACCTCTAGATCCAAACATTTAATCCATTTCCAAATAGAATATGGTCTATTGAAAACAGTTATAGGGCCATTCTAAGGTAACTAAAATGAAAAGGCTCAAGCTACCGTTAATCCTGGTTTTAACACCATGGTCACCACCTATGGTTCCATTTTCAATGCTATACATTTAGGCACATTTAAAAATTACAAATTTAGGGATTTAAAGAAAACATCAAGTACCCATTTTATAGTGAAATCACCATGAAAATAATTTTTCAAACAATATCACAAAAAAATTCATGAAAGCATCATTAAAATCCATGTTTTAACCATTATGAATTTATATATATCCTTTTCTAAATAGTTAATTTAGCATCTAAATTCATTTATAACAATTATTCAGACTCACAAGGGTCCCACTAAGATAACATGGGAACTATAATATAACCCCCAATAGTTTTTTCTCATATTTTTAGAAATTTCAAACAACCATATTGGGTCATTATTAGAACATTCCCCAACTAACCTACTTGGGACGAGTTGTAAATTATAGAAGGTAAATAATTTCATTATAGTGAAAAATTAAACATACCATTACATTTATATCCATTTCACAAAGCATAATGACATCACATTGAATACGGTGTTCTATTCCCAAATTAATGAAGCACCCATACACGTCATGTATTAAAAATTATATCCCATTTATCAAAACCAAACTAAATTAAAAATTCCAAATGCTCACAAAAAATGTTTTTTTCATCTTGGTAGTCATTTAAAAACCCATAATGTTCCTATACACATTAAATTTATTCATTTTTCTCCCCTTAGTCAAATAAAATTTACCTTTGCATTTAAACTTTAAAATACTTTATATTTACTCATCAACCTAAAAATTTATATATATTACACTTAAATGGATTGAATATATACAGGTTACCTTTTCCCAGTTATAAGGAAACCCTAAACATTATAATAAAAAATTAGTCTCCATTCCTTTATGACCCATATATAAACAAAACAAAACATTCCATTGTAAGCAATAAACACAGTTAGCATGCTATTTATCATAATAGAATGGCATGTTATAACCCATGCATGTTAAATATATCACTAAACAATAATATCTATATTGGTATGATAATGGATATAAGGCATGGAATACATTCAAGAAATGAAATCAAATCAATAGGAAAACTATAATGAAACTACATGACATGGAACTATGCATGGCATGTGAATTTTCAAATGTCACTATACGAGGAATTCTATGCATCTTCCTTGACATAGTATGCCAATGATAAAATTACATAAGGTCCATATATCATAATGATTGGAATGTAAAACAATCAATATTGGTGAAATCCTATGAAATGTAACTTCAAACATCATAAACAACAATCCCATCATTAGAAACTTGGTCATTTCTCATACATGGGGTGATCAATACTAAGAAAAGCTATTAAACAATAACTAACACATTTCTACTCTCTTTTTTACCACCCAATATTAGTAAGAATATTAAATTAAAAATATTTTATACCACTTCGTATCATCCTGACCTAGATTACCATCATCTGGGTAGCCAGGCTAGTGAGTCACAGTGCCTAAATCACATCTCCATGTATGCCAGACGCTTTCTACTGGTTTCAAGGTTCTTGGGAGGTGACAGTGAAGAGATTATTCCCCCTTATCTGATTTGTGAATTGGTATAATTAGAGTGTCAGAATCAAAAAATAGAAGATAATTGTGGATGTAGTAAATAAAATATATACAATAATGAAAGATAATAATGACTATTATATAAAAGTGAACAAATTTAGTTTTTATAATAAATTAATGCATGTTATGGTTATAATACATAACTGATGGCTGTAAAAAATAAAAAATGTTGTTCAATTTATTACAAAATAATACTCATGTAAACAAAATAACTAAAATCCCTAAGGTGATCTCCATGAACATATTCATCTCTAGAAAAGTCCATTGCTCCAATCTCCATTTCTAAGAACACAACAACAAGGAATCAACCAAGGTATATAGTCTGTTGAACAAAAAATATATACTCAGTACCATAGAGAAATAGTGGCCTGATTAGTGTGTGAGATAAAAATATTTGTATTCTAACTCCACGGGTCTCTAGCCCAATTCGGAAAATGATGTATTAATTAATTAGTGTGTTGTATAGGGAAATACTAATAGAATGTAATGGATAAAAAAATTGTCATCCATGATCTTAAGGGACACCGGACAACGATAACTTCTTTAGCACATGGCGGGTATGTCTAGTCATGTCACTTCATATATATATATTACAAGTATATATATATATATAAATGTGTGTATTGCGGTGGATTAGGACATACCTCCACCATCCAAATTTTGGGGGAGCTCTCACGGTTGGCCCTTAACCCTGGTACAAGATCCCTCAGTATCTCAGCCTCCATGCAATACAATTTTATTGAGGTAGATTTAGATAAACCAACTCCATAATGATTCTAGGGTATCTCTCATGGTCATCCCCTAACCCAATACAATATCCTTTAGTCTCATGGAATGAAATCATATTTATATATTGAAAACATAAGTGGCCTCTGGTAAGAATGCCTCCCACCCATAACATATATAACTAATGGGAGGTAACAGTTTCTCCCACTCATAATCATTTATATTGTACTATAATAGGGGTAAGAATTCATTTCATCCATAATCATGTGTATATCTCTAGGGGAAAGAATGGCTCTAATTCATAATCATTCATAATACGAGCATGGGGTAAGAATTATTGTGATGAATTATTATTCATAATACTAGCATAGGGTAAAAATTCATACCACCCATAATCAAATATATAACAATGCATAAGGGAAAACCACTATGGTATTTCATATTATAAATTTCATAGGCTTGGTCTTGTTCATATGAAATTCACCATAAAAAGAATATACCTCTCAGACATGTAATTTATCATACCCATTCCAGGGTGTCATCCCTTTCATAAAAACTATCATTTACATTTATAGTATAGTGCATAATTCAATGCATCTTATGAATATCAACAACCAAGTTCATCTTCCATTCCAAAGAGCTATTTAATTTAATAATTTTATTTTAAGTAAGGTAAGTAATTATGCCCTATCCATTTAATCAAGGCATGTCATTTAGCATGGTCCATCCTACTATATTTCACCCCATGGAATTTACCCAATCATTGAAAGTAGATCCAAGGTAGAAGATTCATATTCATTCAATATAATGTATACCACAGTATAATTTAAGAAATAATAACCAAATACATTTAATTTTCATCTCTTAAAATAAATTACATTTTAATGTTTTATAAAAAATTAGATAGGTGTCCAGTGAAACAAATGTATGACTATAAAGTGGAAACTCATTTCTAAGCATTCGTAAGGGCAATGTTCTAAACCTGGTATAATTCAAAAAAATCCTATAATAAGAAAAGAAAAACGATATTTAGTAGTAAATAATTGATGTCTACTTAATACATATTATTTTGAATACAATGAACCTCTATTAGAGGAGTTTTATTAGAAACCCATGACTTTTATTATGAAACTATCATTTATATTATTTATACATTACAATAATTTCAGCCAATAGAATAATTGAAGAAAAATTACCATAAAAAGTATGTCATTAATATGATTATAATAATGAATAATTAATTACATAATGCTTTCTTAATATAATATGTAAATTATGGGGATCTAACCACAAGGTCAAACCAATCTAAACATGTCATATCGTGGAACTTTCAAAATATTTGTGGCTACTACCTGCACTGAGCATAAGACTCATCACATATATATAAGGACTCCTAGACCCTATGAACACATCCACATGGCCATGAACGTGTGGAAGGGGATCCTTAGATATATTATTATATTCATATACCCATATCCACTCACACACACATTCATTTTCATATATATATATATATTTATACATAAGAACACCTATAACCATAAATGTATATTCACTACCATGAATGAATATACACATTATGGGGGAACCTAAATATATATATATATATATATATATAATTAAATATGTATACACATGCATGTTTCCTTTGACCTTGTGAACCAAAACCACACGGCAGGGACCAATTCCCTAGAGGTTAGATATTAGGAAGGAAAAAATACATAAATATCCTAAGAAAGTAGTTGAGAAACAAAGAAGAGGTTGCAAACCATCACGTAGTATGGTTCCTACGAACCGATTCAAATTGAACCGCTTCACCTTCAAAGGTGGTTTTAGAAACAAACACCAACAAGAACCATTAGATCCTTCACATAACATAGAACTACAAAAAATATTGAAAAATTGGTTTAACAGATACCTCTGGTTCTTTCAAACCTTGGGGGAGAAGAAAAGACAATAATTGTCCATGAAATAGAGAGGAAGAGGAGTAGAGAACCATATATCAATGCATCAGACAATATTGTGGTGAACAATAGTGAGAATAGTGGGGAGAATATGGGGATATAAGGCGCTTCATTATGCATGATGTGGAAACCCCATGGGTGTGCTGCATCGCATATTATTGGGGAGAGGGGTGAAGTATGTTTTATTTTTATATATTATATTATTCACATTTTTAATAACATTTGATTATTAAAATATGTTCCAAAAGAGAGTTTGGGCCAAATGGTTTAAAAAACCATGCACTATCCATGCACCCCCTTTTGGACACATAGGGCACCCCTCATGGGCTAGCATCAAAGTTTGGAAATGGTGTGACAACTATATCGTAAAAAGTTATTATCAAGTGTCCAATGCGACTAAGCTTGATGGTTAATCGCATGATTCGAAAAATATTTTTCAACTCGTGCACACTTCCACTGCCCCCCATGAATAATACTACATGTTTTCCTACAGTGGTACACATAGTTTCAGACAAATCATGGAACCTCTATAGCCTTTCCAAACCATGATTTTCACGGTCCAGTGATCCCAAAACTCCACGACCCATCTGGAAAACATAACTGGACTTCACCCAAGTCCAAAAAAATATCACAAAGAAGAATTAATAATATTATAATTCAATTATGAATATCAGATTTAAAAATGAACACTATAGTAAATTAAATAATCAAATTCTTTTTAAATTTCTATTCGGTTCAAAACACATATCATTACAACACATAAAAATATATTTTTAAAACATATGATATAAACCTAACTGATAAATTAATGGTATATAACATGGTTTTATGTGAAATTAAAGAAATAATAAACATATAAATTGTTATTAATAAAATAATTAACTATTATGAGTTCATTATTCGAGATTATAAATACACATGTGACTTGTCCAAGTAAAGGTAAGGGCTTTTTCATTTCACGTTAACTTCAGTGAGAAATATGTCATATTCATCACTTAATTTGTTGTGTGGTGTATATACAACCCATTAATATATTTTATGATTATTATCATTAATATAATGGTTATTAGTTATCCATTTTAGTGAATTTAATTCCATGGGTTTACAGTTTCAATGTCTCCAAATTGTTAGGGGTTTTGTCTCATATTTTCTTATCTAAAACAATTGTCATGTTATACACATATAGTCATTTGAGGGGTTTATATACCAAAATATTAACATTTCATATCATCAATATAATTATTTTAAGGAAATTATAGGTTTAATTTTATTATATTATTTCATGAGGAATACGATTCGATGTTATAAAAGGAGTAAGAGTCCTTGGTTTAATCTCATCATTAATCGGGATTGTTTATGATTATGCTTACTATAAAGATATATTATTATCCAAAAGTTAGAAAATGCATGAATTATTTATTCTATGGTAATTCATTATATTTATGAGTAATAGTACCATTTCCACTCTTGGCACCTAAAATTGTTTTTTTTTCTTTTATCAAAATATGAATTTATTTATCCACACGGTCAATAATATATTTTCATTGAAAAACATTTTTTATAAAATTATTTTATTTTCTAATCATATTAAAAATAATTTATTTATGATATTTTTACCAATTATATATTTTAAAAAAATCGAATTAATATTCTTAACTCATTCAAAACAATTCACTTTTTTATCCTTTTTACCTTGAAAAAAGTTGTTTTTATGGAATGTATGAATTACATACCGACCTGACCATAATTTATTTGATGATTTATTATCATGATTATAAGTTTATGTAAAAATAAATTTCATTCTTAATAAACCATAAATTAATTCATTTTAATAAATATTTTCAAATAATATTATGTTAAAAATGATTAATTTCTTAAAATGTTATTTTCAAATGGAAAAGGTTATTTCCTAGAGAATGATCAAAATTAACTTTTAACTCTATTTAAATTCATAATCATCAATAGAACATGATGTATCGTATCATAAACTAAAGATATTTGGTATTTATTCCATCCTTATTCTTTCTCTAGATGGAATAATGTTGTTTTAAAAAAAATACTATGAAAACTATTTCTCTTCCCTGGGGTACTTCTGTTTAAAAGTAATTTTCATGGAACATGTTCCATTTTGATGGGCCAACTATGATATTAAATGAATAATGATTTTTTATAATGTATTATGATGATATTTATTCTATGTGTACTTTATTCATGTTAATTTCATAGTCTTTACTTATATTATTGGGAATCAAAGATTCGACCAGGTGAACCATTGCATTTTATATGATATGGTAGTCCTAATATAGTTGATTGATCTAGTTACAACATCTATGTTGGGGCATACCATATAGAATAATAGTATTGTTTCATATATTATATCAATGGTGTGCCTAGATAGCACTCCAATGAATTGGTCAATGATTATGTTCTCTATAAATTATCTTTGATGTTATTCATATGGTTATTCCAATTGTAAGGTTTTGTAAGGTTTTTTTCAATTTTCTATGGAGATGATTTTCTATGATTCTAATGTGTTTTATATATGATTTATATAGGTTTATGATATTTTATTTGTTTAATATTTGTATCACATAGATCATTATTTTTTATTCGTATCATTCATTCCTTTTTAAAACCCTTGTGTAATTTTTTCTTGTTTGATGATACAATTATTGATGGGCTTAAATATTATTATGTTATATTCAAGAAAATTTATTGTGTCCCCATACACTGATTATCCTATTATTATCACTAATGATATTAATTTTCTATTTCCTATATTTTACATTCAGAACATTTGAGATCACCCATATTATGTTTTTTCCTACAGTAACAAAGAATGATGTTTAATGAATTATCTATAGAATAAATTTCATATGGATTATGAAGATGATATAATGTGACATAAGAACAACTATAATAAGTGCGATAAATTATAATTTCATGACAAGGTGGGTTTTTAGGTTGGATATTTTTTTGATTGTATAAAACTATAAACCTAAAATTTATTTTTGAATGTAAGAGATCTAATTTTTCATTTTTATGTTGTATGGGTTGTGTGGAAGAAATTGGGTCACAATTATGGGACTCAAAGATGAAAATTTAATTTTATTATTTCGTCATTGGGTCATAGACTGTGGGTATTAGGCTATTATAATATTGATATTACATCATAATATTTATAAGTCTCCTTTAATGAATACTTCATTTCTACCTATAATCCTTTCATTCCATCTATTTTATACTTGGATATTCATATATCTCTCTTATCTCAATTAGGGTTACTTTAATAATGGTTATCTTATATTTGATATGTTAATAAGTAGATATCATTATGAAATTAATCATTAATACGTGTTTAAAAATAGAATATTCTCAATCAATATATATCCTCTTTACGATTTTATGCATGTGTCCAGTCTTTATCATACATATCATTCATATTATATCTGATCAATTCAATAGAAAACCCACCATTTCTATTTCATTTCCCATATGTTCATCTATACCACAACCACAGAAATATTCCTTTATAAAAATAGGGGGGTATTTTAACAGAAAAAACATTTTCATGATTTAAAAATATGTCAAAATATCATCTTATATGTTGTCTCAACTATAAGGTTTTCACTATGAATCAATAACCCTAGAGCTGATTATATCATAACTAATTTCTAAAAATATCATTAAAAATCACTAAATTAAAACAACCTAGTCATCATACCAGCTAAATAGACCTACTCTAAATGTTAGTAAAATAATAAATTATTGTAACATCTCATTACTCACTTTTATGTATTTTTGGTTCTTTATTTATTTACATGTGTTTTCAGACACCCAATAATGGAAAGTGTTTTCTGGGGAAAATGAAATAATTTATGGGGATGTATGATTGTATGAATTAATAGATATTATGTAAAAAAATAATAGTTTTGTGGTGTTCTCTTTGATTTCAAGGAATTATGGCGATGGATTTGGGTTTTTAGGGGAATATGGGATTTTAATTATCTAAAGGATACATACACATCATAAATAGTTTATTCTCTTGGCATTGGTCAATATGGATATATCACGAAATTTTTTTAGATCATGAAATTCCTGAATTCCATGAAATTTTTACACTCCATGTAAATGGTTCATGTCTTTTATTGTTCACCTATCAGATGTTAAGATTTTGGTTCAACATGTGAAAAGAATACACACCAGGAAGTGTTTTTGTGTCCTAAAATGTATTCAAATCTTGCAATGGTTCATTGTATTATTTCATAAGTTATTACAATGCATGAAACGATTACATGATTTTGATATATTTCATGTTGTGAAATGGTAAAATTTGTATTGTGAATCTAAGGTCAAGTTTTTTTTATCATTTTTGAATTTTATAGATGAAATTCGATGAAATGGTGTTTCATTCCATGAAATTACAATAGTGTGTCATTTTAAGAGATAAATGAGTATTTTTTTCAGTCTACCACATGAATCTTCTCTCTCAACATAGGGGCTCACAAAGTCAATTGTGGGAGCTCATTCTCCTTTCTGATTTCTTCATTTTATGGTTTATAATCTGAGGTTTTTTGTTTTCTCTCACATGTTCGATGATATACTTGTTTCCTAATTTACATTTATAAAAATAGTAATGATTCACTATATTTTTTAATCTAAAAATTTTATTGTGTTTTGTATTCTGAATTTGTAAATTGTGTGATCTTATTCTGGGTAGGATCTGTTCCTGGTTGTGGTTCATTGGGATTATGTAATTTAGGTTTTATTTTATTTTTTCTATCCATCGAATATTTTTCAAAATGAATTTATTCTGAGAGAAAATGTTTTTTCTCCCTTGTTTTTCACCATTGTATGGTAATTATCTTTTCCTTGAGGTCAGTTGGTTGATGATATTTTTGTGCGGACTATTGGATGTTTAACATGAAAATGGTTATGAAACGATGTCGATTTACCCATTTGGATAATTTTTTGGATCAATTAATGGGTGAAAAGTGGTTTTTAATGATCCATAATCATTTGGAATATAAATAAATCATATTTAAGGAGAATAATATGATGAAGAGAAATTCTTGGATGAGGTATGGACAATATGAATATTTTGTGATTTTTTTATTATTGGAAAATATCCTTTAGTGTTCATAGACATGATTAATCATATATTCTCTTAATATATCTAGAATGTTTTGGTAGAGTTTTAGATGATATTTTGATTTATTCAATATTTGAGTATGAGATAAATAACTAGTTTTAATTGGTTTTGGAAATCCTTAAAAATCACCACATGTATTGATAATTTCAGTAATAAAATTTCTATAACTATTATATGATGTTAATAGGCCACTTTATTTTAGAATAGGGATTATCAGTTGACCCTGTGATGTTGAATGATATATTTTCACTATAAGAACCATTAAATGACTTTTATTTGTAGATAATTATTGGAATTATATAATATTATTGATGGTTCATCATGTATTTAAATATATATGCATAATCTTTCACTGAAAATACTAAAAAAAGGGGATAAATTCACATTAGATGTAGTGGTTTAGTATTTTCTTTAGTACTGTAAATGAATTCTATCATTATCTGGTGTTATAATATTACCTGAGCCCTGTAAGGGCTATGTGGTTGTCTATAATTCATATGGTGTTTTTTTGGGATTTTTTTTATGATGGATGATCATTATTTGGATTACAGATATCAATATATTTAATGACAAGATAAGAATTAACGAACTCATAATAAAAGGATATATGTTGTTATACATCCACTAAAATGTTTGAAGAAGAACCCTTTTAGGGAGAGTTTCATGTTCTTTATTAACAATAACAATATGAGATAGATATTTTATACAAAATCCTTGAATATTAGACAAAAAAAGTTGGTGGAATTCTATCAGACATTTGTCATTAACAACACCCACACCCTAGGGTAAGAGAATGTCACTGTAGAAACTAATATTAGGAAATATCTATAATAGGATATACTGAAATCAAAATAAGAGTGCAATATTATAGGTACTTTTTCTCATTTTATATATGAGGATAAAATGGGTTTTTAGGTTTGTTTATAACTGGTTTATAGTTATCATCGACACTCCTTGTTTCTATTATTCACGGTTGGCAGAATGATGATGATTTTAGAGTAATTCATGAAGATATTTAGGTTAGGGATACTATTTTTTACATATTTAACTTTTTAGATGGTATTATCCATTTTGTAGATTATATTTCATACCAGAATAAATGATGATCTTAGGTTGGATTGATTGTTATTTTTCTTATTGGTCTATTCATCAGAGCACTAAGAATATGTATTATGACATGAAATTAATATTATAGTGTCTAGGGATGAAGGTATAAGTTTCATATTATGTGTCACATTATCTCAAATGCCAATATATTAAATGGTGGAGTCATATGACTTCTGTTTTTCATCATCCTATTCCAGTGTAGGTCTGTAAATGGGATATAGTGTCCATGTAATTCGTTGATGGTTTGAAATAGATTCACCATGGGAGGAATTATATAGGGCGGTAATTGAACTATTCAAAAATTCAACTCATTTAATTTTGATTAAAAATAACACTAAATTTAACAATATGGGTAAGCTATACGTAAAATATAACATGAGGTTATGTAGTGAAACTTCCACCATTGTTTTAAAATGGGATCCTAGGTTTACATTGAGTTTATGGAGGAGACCAGTAGTGGCGATGTAAACTTAGTTAAGGATGAGTATAGAATTTAAACCATAGAAATATGGTATGTTGAATCATGATTTTAAGATTCTGGAGTAAATTCTCTATGTCCCATACTAGGATTTCAGTTAGTCATCAAATATCTATATGGGATTTGTTGATAATAATTATAACAATATTTATCAGTCATCGATTAGAATGGATCCTTTTAACGACTTGTATGGTCAACCATTTAGGGCACCACATTGTTGGTTAGAGGCTTTAGATGGATCTTTTGTGTGAATGAGTCTCGTTCATGAGACATCATTATAGATTCATGACATATTCAATAATCTGGTTAAAAATCATTGTGATCATAAATCACATGCAGATCATCATCACAATCTTTTGGAGTTTGTGTTTGGGGGCCAAAATTTTGTGAATGTTCCACTACATTTTGGTCACTATATTCAGGGAACATATGGAATTTATTTTGGGATATATGATATATCAATTGGGAAAACTAGTTGTCTTGGGGATTTTACTTATCAGTTGGTATTTCTAGTATAGTTAATTGGAATTCACGGTATTTTCCTCAATTGATAACGAAGGTAATAAAATCCTAAAAAACCACATTATTTTATTGTAAAAGAGATCAATTTATATAATAATGAATCTATTATGGGAAATTTAAGTAGATTATTTAATTTCATGTAAATTATTTTCATGGAAAATTAAATTCAATTATTCATAGTGTTATGGAAAACAATTGAGATTCTCATGAGACTAAGGATAATGATTTATTAATGAGGGAGTGGTGGAATCACCTATTTCTGAATATAATTCTAATTCATGACTTCTCAAGGATTAAAGAATTATGTTGGGTAGTTTTAAAATCCCATTACCCACATTTAGAAATATTTATTATCCACACTCATTTACTACTTTATTTAGGTACATTATGGGACTCTCGATGATAAATGAAATTTTCGGGGGAAACGAACTAATGATTAGAGATGTATGTATTTTATTAATTAATGGAATCTAGGAATACATTTTAAAGTATTTTCCATGTTTTCAAAGATTTCGTAGAATGATATTATTGTTTTGGATTTTTTGGTATATTTATAATTTTCATTGTGTGCAGAAGATATACTCATTGTGAACTATTTACATATCGTGTATTGGTAACCTTGAAGGTATCTAAAGTTTGATTTAGATAATGAAAATAATACCCACCATACATTTATAGATGTCTATGCATATAGTTCATGTAGTTTATTGGTCAATAGGGTTCATGTAATTTAATTCTTACAAATAGTGAAAGGATTACTTATCCTGAAAAGTTTTCACATCATGTATTGGATTTTGAGAAGATGTAATGAACCAGTACATTGTAATATATTTTTAAAGTCCATGAACATTATTTAAATTTTGAAATAGTTAAATAGTGTTTTTTAATCTTATTTGACATGTTTTTTTGGGTTTTTTGGGTTTCATGGATTAAACATAATGAAATTAGGTTTCATTACATATTAATCATAAAATATTTTATATTTAGGGAACTTAAAATATTATTTTCATTCATATTACCAAATCACTCATTTATATTAACATAGAATACCATTTACAAAAATTTTGGGTCCTCAGATCTTTCAGTATCCTTTTGTTTGGGAATTTATCCTTAGGTATGTTGCACTATGTATCTCCAAGTAGGTGATTTACATTTTTCATCATTACACTTGATTTTAGCCACATTATTGCACTATGATTTTATGATTTTTATATTTTGGTGTTGATATTTTATGATATATTTTCATATATTCATCTAGAAGATGATCTTTTGTTGGTTGTGGTATGGCGAGTTCCTACTCTTTGATTTTTTTTTTGATATACCCTCTCCACCGTCTTTTTTCAGGCTAAATTGATTCTATGATGTGAAAAATAAGTATAGGTCCTCTTTTTGGTCATTTATTTCTTCCCTATTGGTGGATTCAATTTTTTGAGTGTGCGAACTACATTTTCGGTAGGCATTTCCATTTATATACTCTATTGGGTGAATTATATTTTTCAATTTCAATAAATAGTTTTTAATGAATTTGAATAATTTATTAATGTGTGTGGAAATGGTTTTGTAAAGGAAAGAGGGGATTCCCATTATTTTTGTAATAGGAGAGGGTATTCAAATAATTTTGAAATGTATTTCTAAAATGGTTTTCAACAAATTATTTTTATGGAATTATTATGAAAATATATCACATTGGAAGCCTTTTCATGTTATGTGAAGGTGTAGTGCAAGGAATCACCCCTTCAAGACGAAACGGGATCACTCACAAGGTTTTCCTATTCTCCATAAGACTATTGATCTAGGGACATCTTACACACTATTGCATTGTTAACTTTATGGGGTGTTCGTTTTCTATTTATATTCAATGCATATTTCTAGAGGCTTGATTCACGTTATTGTATATCTCTAGGTATGATTTTTCTTATTATACTGACCTATAAGTATCCATGATATAATGCTACCAATTCTATTGGTTTTACTATTATAGCATGTACTTTTATAAATTTGATATTATATTTCATACTTATGTTATTTTATATACTGATTTTATGTATATAGAATAATTTGAATCTTTTTTACATGTATTATTTTTGATGTGTGGGAAAAGGGTGAATTTAAAATTAACCAAGACCTTGATATAAATTCTATTAACATTTATATCATTCCTTGTTTTCATAAAATTTCAAAAATATTTCTATTTTTCTATATAAAAATGATATGGATAACTTGGGTGGGATCTCAAAAAGCCTGTTTATAATACACCATGTTAAATCATTCGTTGGTGTATAAAATATTGAATAAGTTGTTTTGTTAGGAAAGGTAAGGTGCTATATTGAGTTGGTGATGATTCTCTTGGATAAATCTGGCTAACTGGTGGTGATATGGTGTGAGATTCCCATGCTATCACATGGACTAGATGTTTTCGTTTTTATTTTTCACATTGTTGGAATTTTACCTTGGATATTTGTTAGCTAATTTTGAGTTGAATCACTTCTTCGATTTCCTTTGGTTATAAATTATATAAATAATTATTATTCCTTTATTTCTTTCCATCATATACTTGTATATAAATATATATATCTTGTTCTTTGCATTATATTTGGTGAAATTGTTCCATCTTGTTTTTTTGATGGTCGGGGGCTAGTTTCACACCCATGGGGATCAAAAAATGCCATTAGGGTTTGTGAAATTTTTATTCAGGTAATAGTTTGGGAGGTTATCTAGGATGGGTTCATCAAAATTAATCTAACATTTCAATTAATATATCCCAAAAACATTCTCACAACCCAAGGACCTAAGTGTATTATTTCAGGGATATTATCTATATAAATAAATTATTTTACAATACATTCAATAATTTATCCATAATCGTGATTATATGGAACCATGATTGAAATATCACATGATATAATAATGTTCAAAACATGGGGATTGTAAACATAAGAATGGGGTAAAATAAAATTCCCACTAATGAAAAGTAATTATTAAGAGGAATTATATAATTATCAAGATGGAAAATATGGGAATGATATAAATATCATAATAGAAGCTCAAAATATAGTGGATAATAATCAAAAAAGATGATGGGGAGAAATAAAATCATAAGATGATCATTAAGGAACCATAGAATAAATTAAAATTCTATAAAACAAATTTAAATATTCATAAAACATTTGAAGAACATATAAAAATGTGTTATACATTAAAAATAATGCATAATAATGAAAACAAGACATAATATGATAATTGTCTTGAAATTGTGGCTTAGTCATAAATTTTTTTTTAAATTGGAACATTGAAACTCACAAACCTTTTTTCATGTAAAATCATGAGTAGAGGTTAAGGCTAAAACAAAAATCTTTTTTGTCTTAGTGACATTCTATTATTATCACATGTAAAATTATGAGTATTCATTAAATTTATCACACTCTCTGTTTTCAAGACAATATAATTTCAAACCTATTTCCAACATAAAAATGTTAATTTTAAATAATTACATCTCATTTTCAATTTATGATCCTACTAACATATTAACATGTTCACTTTTAAAAAAATGAGTAGATCTCAGTTCCATAAAACTCATCCCTTGTGAATCTTGATACATGAAATAATATTCACATAAATTTTCTATCTTATGATAAATAATCATTTACTAAATATATTTGAGACTAATAAAATTCATTTCCATCTCTTAATCCATTAATATTTTTATACTTGAAAATAAGAAATTCATAATCTCATAATGAACCCAATAAAATGAAATATTTTTCGAAAGCACTACATAACACAAACATAATAAATAATTTACTGTTAGAAATATTAATTTAATCAATAAATCATATCTCAATGATATGATATGGTGATTAATATCTCAATATGTTAAAAAGATTCATTGGATGAAAAATATTAGTGAAAATACATATGTTTTCACAAACCCTTTTTAATATAACAATGCACAAAAAATCATTTATTGAATGTAATGAATTTTTTTTAAACATTATTATGATTAGTTCCTAAGAAAAATTCAATTAAATGAAATTATTGTTTCCAAAATTTGAAGTGAAAATACGTTGAATACATTTTCACATAATAGAAACATTAATAATATATAATAAAAAAAGACATAATAGTATCTATAAAATATGTGAATATACTATGAAAACTTTTATGTTGAAATTGAATAAAATATAATGGAATCATGACATAAAATTATTTTTTCAATATATGAATTGGATTTATTATGAAAATGATTAATATTTTTTAAAAAAAAATTTATTAATATAAAAATAAAAAATATATAATATTAATCTAATGAAAATATGGATTTTATGGTAAGGCTTGAATTATGAAAGTAAGGATAAACATCTTGAAATAATGGAACTATGCATATCAAAAACACACTTTTCATCGAAGATAATAAAACAAAAAAATTAAAACATCATAATAAAGTATTTAATTATAATAATTATATATATATTGGAAGAAAATTATTTATCATGTGATATTAATGTGCATATAAATTCACATTTGTTTTTATCAAATTTGAGAGGAATCAATTTTTAATAGAATGTTTAAATTAATTCATTACCACCTCTATGTCATTTAAATAAAAAATATTGATTAACAAAGACCAGGAAATAAATAATATAATAATATAATGTGAGAGTAAATTAATTTTATGATACATAATATTTTTATTGTACTCACCAATTAAATGGAAATTGTTGCGTAATACAAATTTTTCTTCAATGGAAGGGAATTAAGGAAGAAAACCCATTACCATATTTTTCCTATTATTGTTTACACACTTACCACATATAAATAAAACATATCTATTTTAATATCTCATTTCATAGCCATACTATCAAATATAAAACTTTTAAAATCCTTATTAAGATAATTTATTCCGTGTAAATTAATTAATTATAGAGTGTTATGATAATCAGTTATTAATACCCTTTACTATCTCTCACATGTTTAGTAACATGATATCATTGAAAATACATTTATATGAAGTAAATTTAGGAAATATATTATAATATTATTATAATACATAACATGTATTTGTTTATAATGTTCTTACTTCAGTAAATATTGTTTTGGCTATGTTATGTGACAACTGAATTGTGATATCTTATTTCAGTAATTTTAATGAATGGAAATATTCCATTAATAATATGTTTGATAATTAATATAAGATTTAAATTCGAAAATGATAATTATTATTTACATATTTGATTATTATAATATTATTATCTTATACCCATAGTGATCTAAAATCATATTTTAATACACTATTCACATATGTTGCGAACCAACCCAAACGTGAAAACACATTAACTCGATTTTATTGTATGTTTAAGTATGTGATTGTTTTCACATGATGTAATTATAACAGAATAATAAGGATCTTGGTTTTATGTTCTTATTAATGTGAAAAATAATCTATTATGTTTATATTAATCATTAAAATCAATATAATATTTTCAAATGATTCATTATGGATGTGAACTTTTTGGCATAATCATGATTAGGATCTTCATTTATCAATGCGTATGAGGGGATGATAGTGGTTATTAAATTTGAATTTTATTAACATGTTTTTATAAGACATATAATATTTATTAATTATTAATTACATTAAAAAAATAATTTAATCACATTTATTATAAAATGAACAAAATCCCTTTATGGAGGCAATAGTTCGTGCAACAACTAACGATGTTATTTTTTTCTCAGTGGATGAAAATAATTAAATAAAGGTTATCACAATAATATAATGAAATTTTTTTATATGAATGTTACTGAGGTCATCATATTATTATGGTTATATAAAAATTAGGTGCGTAAGATAATGAATAGGTCATAAGATGTAGTTAACAATTACAGTACAAATAATATTATTCATTCATGTTCACATAAAATTGAAGCTATTTTGATAAAAATGATTTAAAATAGGATAATTATATTTTTCCTAGAATATTGGGAGATTTAAATAAAATAGTTTTGAGGATTAATTATTCGGATGGGTATAACTATGGAGGGTGTTTGCATTGTCCTTTTATATGGTGAGAAAAATTGAAATTGTTGAAACACTCATAGGAATTCAATAATTCCACAATATTTTTCCACGGTCAATTTCTCGAATCATCAAAATTATAGAGTGTATCACTTTCTTTAGTTTATATTTTAACAAAAATTTATTTTCACATATGTTTAAAAAATATATTTTATGTTCAATTTAGACTTTATATATAACTTGTTTTATTAAACTAGGAATATTTTTTTATCTATGGGGTCGTATGTTTTATTAAGAAATTATAAAAACACATATGACCATATTTGGAGGAGTTTATCCTAAATTTATCATAAGTTTAAAAAATATATATTATTAGTTATTTTAAACTATACATTGATATAAAAATCGGTAGTATGTATATTTTTTTAAAGCAAAAATTTAAATGTTATGGATTGTTAATCATATTTTGTATTGATTACTAAATAAAAGAGTGACAATATATTTCATTATATTTTTATACATAATATTATTTATATATTACATGAAGTTCATTTTATTTATTTTATAGAAATTTATTGATATTAACAAAACTATTCTAAATAATAATAATTTTTACCATTATCAGGGTAATTCGAATTAACCATATCAGTCTAAATATAATACATTACAAAAACTGGACTAATTAAATAGTATCAAAATTAATATCTATATATAGATAACTTTATCAAATTAAATTTTAATTTATATGATTTGTTTTCTAGATTTTACTGCATGTAATGTGCATAAACTGCATTTCATGAAAATAACTAATTTTCATAAAAATATTTATGATGGGGATGAAATTATAAATTCCCTTAATAACAATAAATTTAATATAATTATTAATATTACAATATTATTTATTAAAAAATAAATTAAATAATATTATTCATTTGATCAGGTTGTAATTAGTTAATCAAAACTATTGAAAAAATATTTTTTGTTAAAAAAACATACATTTTTTAAATATTGAACATGGGTATATAAATTCAACATAGTATTTTATAATAAATTTTTCTAACTTTTTTGGACTAAATTTACTTCTAAATTACATAAAAAATTTAAAAATATTAAAATAATAATATAATTTTATAAAAATGTTGACATTAATAAAATCAATATTTTTTTACTATTTAGCTAAAAAACAATGATATTAGAAAATCCAAAAAATAAACATAACATAATTTTATTATCAAGAGTTAAATAATGAATTTCATATTAACAAAATTAAATAATACAATTTTGTAAAATTATCATTTTAAATTGAAATATTTATTATATTGAAAATTTATTTTAATGAAAATATTATTTTCTATATTAACGTACATTAATTGTTTAACTATTAAAGGATATTATTTCTACTGATTTTCTATAAGTGGGATTATTATATTTTCATTATTAATATATTATTTATAAGTTCATATTTTTAAATTGGGTGAATCAGGTGACACTGATTAAAAAACACAATATGCATTTTATAAGATCTAAAATCTCATGTCATTATAACCACCCACATCCAAACATTTATATCTAACAATTCCAATGGAATCCACATAATAATGGAAGAAAATATTTCTCAGAATCGACATAAAAACCACAAAAATTAATTCCAAACTAATAATCTATAATTTATTTAAATCTATATCAATTGATATGAGATGAATTAATTTGCTCAAAATTATGGTTGAACTGATAATGATATCTGAGGATTTGGATAAATAATTCCATTACCATGATGAATCTTTTTTATCTCCAAAAAAATATTCCACAAACCATATATTGGACATCAAAAGATCCAATAATTGATCACATTCTAGGAGAGAAGAACGTATATATAAGATCAAAATATAATTATATATAATAGTTAAATTCAACTAATAAACATGATTCAATACACAAGGAATTATCCAAAAAAATCAAATGGGGGTGAAGAATATTTAAAATAACTAATTAAAGACACTTTATTTAAAATCCAATACCACTGGATGAAGAAATAAGATTATCATAGTTTAATCAATACATAAAATATATATTTTAAATAATAATATTTCATCATATGGTGTTACAAGAGGTTTTTATAGTGTGGGTTCAAAAATTCCTAGCATTATTGGGATACTGGATATGTCACATAGTTTAGCTGCATTGTTTGAACAACTGTGATACAACCTTGGGAAATACCTCTATCATAGGATCCATGGTTTGAGTATAAATATACATGTTTTCAAATAATATTTCACCTAGTCATGAACAATCATATGGAAATGTGAAAAATGTGGCATTATTTCCTTGGTGACCCACATGGTTTTCCATAACCATGAACCATCAATGCATAGCCTAAGAAAACTATGAAAACACTAATTTTTTTAGAATTGTTCCAATAAAATCCAGACACAATATATGTATTAATGAAAAAGAAGTCTTTCATTTAATGTGATATCATGAAATGAAAATTCACCCAAACATATAACATTATACCAATTAAATATTATCTCATTGAATCTTGATATAAAAAATGAGCTCATTACTCCCTCATTAACTATCCGTACTACCTCCTCTCATGAGAATCAATTTCGTTTTTCAAAAAAGCATCGACCAGTGAAACAGAATCTCTATGAATGAAAATCTATTGATAGTCCAAAATAAACACTAGATAAAAAATATAAAAATAACTAGTTCCAAATTAATATTCTCTGAAATAATTTCATGAGAATTTCTAGGATTATAATCCATAAGGTGAGATATTTAAAATATTTCATGAATATAAGTAATCATGGATTGTAACATAAAGCTACCGGACTCCATAAATGTCCTCTCAACAATGAAAAAGTTTCCAATATATTTCTGAGCCAATTTACCATATTTCCCATGTTGGTGGTGACCAAAGGGTGGTAAAATTTCCAGAAAATCCTACTCAACAACCGAAAACTCAAAAGTCAGATATTTATAATATTATTATGAATTATAATAACTATTGGATTTAAATAGTATTTGATATTTGACCATAATTTTGACATATTTCTCACCGAAAATGCTATGTCCCACAAGAGAATCTTCATCCACCTCCAATGAACAGTGTGGATGTTTACAAGGATAACAATACAATTCATTAAAAGGATCCATTCATTAAGATGGATAGTAACTATTGTTTCATGAAAACTTAATTATCCAATGATGATTATCTCATTATCCTCCAAACTCCATAACATATGAATGGGTCATATCAACTAGGATATAGATATAACACATCATCTTACCATTTTTTAGTTGATTATAATCCATAGTAATCTGAACCACTGTCCCCATCACAACCTAGAGACCCTCCCAGAATAGAGAGGTAATTTTAGGATCTATATTATATATGATTGTATATTTAACTAAATGATGAATCGCAATATTGTTCACATAACTGTCTACAAAATACATTATATTACTATTTTCTAATGTTAGAATAAATTGAATAAACAATGTAAACTGATCAATTAGCAGCCCGATAAAATTAATCCCCAAAAAATTCATGTATTTTGGTTCAAAAAAAATTAAAGATACCATATACTATTTCAAAACTATGGTAATATTAGGGTTAATTAGATAATAATTATTTTTATCATCATCATTACCTTTTTTCCTTACGTAAAACAATAATACACAAAGTCAGTGACCCCACATATCATTCTCATTCACCAACAGTGATGACTCATGTTGAAATACATATTCATATTGTCAGGGATAATGTCCCATTAAGTACTAATAAAATCAAATATAATCATTTTTTTAATTATAAAATATTAATATATATATATATATAACCAATAATATGATCCATTTAAATGAGAGATACCATAAAATAATGGTCTTCCACCCGTTTTTCGATTCCATGATCTCCATTAAACTCACCATCACGATATCCCGACATAAGAATATTATCCAAGAGTGATAATATAATATTATTACTTGAAAAAAATCATAGTAATGTAATCCTATATCAAATGAAATTACATATGATAGGTGATTGTCATGAGATTCAATTCCAACATGCGCTACAAGATAACTAGAGATGAATATTTCAAGATATGTTCATCAAAAAAATTCCTTTTATTGTGGTGTAATCATTGTCAAAATCAATCCTTTTATGATAATCCATCCCTAAATTATACATTATTATCATGTTATTCTAAAGGAAGGTATGACCCAAAATCTTATTATTTTAATAGAAAATGATCCCATCTATAAAAATGTATTTTCTCTAATACCCAAGATCACGCATAACTCAGGAAAGCTCATGATCATTATTGGGGTAGTTATATTCACGTGGTTGAATAGATGATGAAACATAGGCCACTAAAAATTCCTAATCAATAATAGTATGTCATTGAACTCAATCAAAAGAGTGACAATACCCAATTAAACCATGACTAAATTCTTCTATAATTATTATTTTCTTAAAGGGTAGTTTTCATTTATCATCATTATATGATGAATAAAATTTTATTCCCAAAAAATAATTTCACCCAATTTTTAGTTTTCTCTCTCAATTATGAATAATGTATAGAAGATAAATGTATTAATAGCTGATAATAAACAACCAATCCCCAGAATCATTATATCTGAATGACTTTTTGAGTCTCTCTCATTGAAAAAATAATCTTATTCTTTCTTAAATAAACTAGGATTCCATGATTTGATATGACGTTCCTTAATAAATTTTATTCCAAATTCTAGAAGAAATATTTCTGTACTTTTTTTTAATTAATTTGTTAATCACAATTCCCAAAAACATTTTTAAATGGGAATCCTAATCCTTATCAGATATTGAATTAATCAATATAACATCCAATATTAATACAATGAATACATGATGTTATATATGGAATATATAGTTCATAAATGATGTCAAATAATCATTTGCATTAGTCAATCCAATAGTATGATATGTTATTAAGTTAGTCCATAACTATTCATTACAAGTAATTATAGTGATATCTGAAACCATAACTATGAGATTATGATTACTAGACCATACAAGATTTATGATATTCATAATTTTACTCAAAAAATTAATTATATATAAAGGGGAAAAGTATTTATTTTTAATTTTCACTCAATTAAGATTTCAATAAATGAATAAAATTGATTAGTTTTAGCATCTTACATGGAAAAAGAATAAGAGAATCCTATGGATATTCAGTTGGAAAAAATACATTCAATTATTAATCATGGAATTGAACCATCAAGTATTTCTAATTGATATGTGTGATATGATTTAATGTTATTGATATTGATTGAGTCTCAAAAACCATGTTGTAGAAAATTCCACCATCCATAATAATTGAATACAATATGAGTCACATTATAATAGTATGAAAAATCATTGTTCACTAAATAATGAATGAAAATTTTGGATTCATCTAAAGAATCAACTATATATTTAGATTAAAAATTCAATTGTTTTAGAATTGGATTTAATATTCAAATAGAACCTAGATAACATTAACAGTGAAAAAATGATATATCTTATAAGGTATATTAAATGAAACATGTCAACGATATCAATCAACCTCGATTCAATGGAAATACAACTAGTCAATTTTAATGATCATAGAATGTGATATAGGTGGATATCCATAAAATTAAATTCTATCTCAACATTAGAAATTGAGAAATAACACATGGGAGATTTGAATCCACGATCCCCTTTCTTCCAAATAAGTATATTTATTTTAATAAAAAAATACATAACATCTGTTTGATGTTTTAAAATTACAAAAATTTGTTTGTTTTAAAAGCAAGATAGAAACTTATATCAAATGGTACAGTCAATATTGAGGATAAAATACTGATTTTACCACTCAGGGTCACCAAACTCATTCCAACATTCATCGATGAATTCTATATTACATGATACTCCAACAAAGTAGAGTATTTTTGTAGAAAAACTATAGATTGGAAACTTCTTACCATTCCCTAGTCCTGTATTAAGAAAATGAACCTAGGATATGATGAGATTCATATAATGCACAATATAAATCATTATAATTATATATAAAAATTAGATTTATATTAAATAAAATGTTCAAAACAATTAGTATTTGTGTGTATTATTTTTTTACACCGGTTGAATGTTAAAGGAACACTACCAGATTCTACCAATAGTGTAGTAGATGCATGTGGTTATATTCTACCACCACCTACTCTATGAGTCTCCTGAACCTTTCTCTTTTTCCTTTGTGATCCATTAATGATTACTTGAGGTGGTGGAGGATTTCCAACAAAACCTTACTTGATTACTAAATCCATCTCTTCAATGAATACTATATCCACTACCACTTCATATGTGACAACTTATTTATTGACCAGTAGAGAATGAAAGGAAAATTTTAATCCCATCGTGACACTCTCATCTATTAGCTTGTAATGTGTCACAATATCAAGAGAAAATAATACCAAATCCAAAAATGATTAGTTACTTTTCATTAATATATCACCATGTATAATGATGTGATAATATACAGACATTTCATAGTCTTTGACTCTTGGTGGAACTACTAAAAGATAATTGTCTTGTAATATTTATCCTCAAACCATCATTTTTATTCACATTAACCATCGTATAATGCCACTATTTTTATAGGTCATTAAAAATTAATCATACCATATTTAATAATAAATTTTTTTAGAGTCTCTAATAATTCAAATTTATTGTCGATGTTTTCCATCGATTATTATATATTTTTAGGGTCATTCATCCATGGAATGGATGGTGTATTTTTTAAAAGAAATTCAAAATAAATATATTCTTCTCCATAAAATTGAATTTTATCTTACATTCCATGAGTTTTAGGAAGAGATAATTTTTGGACAACTAGGTTAACTACCCATAAAAATAACATCAATAAGGTTTTGATCTATTTGAATACTCACACCAAGACAATATACCATAATACCCTAATGGGGAACATGAGGATGTATTTTGGGATGCATGGTACTATATCAAAAAAATCCTATCATGGAATGGAGAAATAAAAGCTTTAAATTATGAGAATACCATTAAGAGCAAAGATAAAATATAGACTCAACATAAGGGTTACTGATTTGAACATCACATGGTACCAATAGTTCATCGTGAAAAAGGATGGAAAGCCACATGCTCATATAATAACACTTAAATTTTTAAATACATATTTCTTATTTTTCCCATAAATCCAATTAATTGAATCATGACAAGAAAAACATTGATGATATCAAATTTTCATGGACCAATCCAGATGAACCATCAAAAATGGATTTTAATTTACTCTCAATATGACCCAAAGAGAATTCAAAATCCCCATGAGATATAAAAAAACATGTAATCATAATATTATTTAAGAATAATTTAATGAAACTCAATAAAACAATAATCATGGAATATATATAAGGATTTAAATAAAATAATAAAATTCCATTGAAAAATTGTAATAATAGTAGTATTGAACGAATGGTATATAATCCAAAATCCATGAACAATATCCTATAATAAAACCCAATGTATAAATGATAATGACCTCTATCTACATGTGCTTAATGGATAATATCCAACTGAATAACTACTGGATACCCATGAATAGTTATCCATGAAACTCATCACCATATTATGGAGCCTTTCAAATTCCTACATCTGAAAAAAATTCTACAATCTTTCATGGGTATGTTTAGGTTTTACACAACTTGTCATGATTGGACCTAGCTTTGATTTGTATATGTTTTATAGTAAAATAATCCAAAAATAATAATTTTAATAAAAAATAATACATGATATACTATTGTCTATAATATAATATAAATCATGGATGTTCATCTTTTTAAAGAGTTTATATATATTTATGAAAAAAAATAATTTCAATGAAAATTATATGTAAAACAATTTTAATTTTTCAAATAAATAATCATATATAAATATCAAAACCAATGATAAATGGTAGGAAAATATAATATAATGCATGTTAGAGCTTGATTGGTTTCCAAAAAAATGATAATTCCTGACTAATTTATATTAAACATTCCATATAATATATCAACAATGATGAAGAGGACTATCACAATGTGAAATTCCTCATATGATTCCTTGTTTTCCGGTCCCTGGAATGTCTTCAAATAGTGTAGATAAATACATAGATGTGTGATTCAACCAACCCAATCAGTGAAATGTCCCAAAAATTAATCCACCACTTATGATAGAAATTCTTCCATGTAATATATTGATTAAGAATTTTCAAATGTCTTTGTGATATTAAACTAAAAAACTCCACCTCATTTTTTCAAATCCTAAACATGATTTGAAATTAAATTTTTTCCACAAAATAAATGTATCATTAGAGTCAATGATACTCTATAAAATAAAATGTTTACGACCAATTAAAATCATTGCAACTGAGTAAAAATATCATTAAATAATTTTTCATCTGATTACCAATTTAGGAATATTTTTTTAGAAAACAAGGTATCGTGATCATTTTTTAAACCAATTACATTAAATAAAACCACCACCACAACAAATGGAACTGTAAGAATTACCATGTTATATGTGCTCCTACAAAATAATTGTTCTACTTGAATCAAGAGAAGACCATATCCAATTAATTTTCATTAATGAATCTCCAATTAATTCATTTCTTTGATAATGTAAAGAAGAGAAGAAAAATACCTCAATGATTCCTGAGGAACAGACATTGATATCAGAATATACAAAAAATTATTTATAATTCCATGATAGATATATATGAATAAAAAATATATTATGTAAGAAATTATAGATATCAATGACAAAATGATTATTTTTCTCCATTGATATCATTACATATCTATAGGATCATTAAATAATGATAAATAAAATTAATATAATAGTGACAATCTATACCAAACAGACAATTATTAAAAATAACTCAATGAGAGGAAATAAATATCTATAAAATGTGAGATTAATCTACATTACTGGTAGCCAATTCCAATGGAAGAATAATATTGAAAATTATAGTTGAATGGGGTAATAATAGTAAATAAAATTAATTTGATCATATCACATAGTTTAACCAAATAGTTTGAATGATCATTGACCAAAAGTGTTCCCATTTTCGAGATTCTATGAAATCCACACTATTTTATAATAGGGCTCAGAAAACCATGCACCAACCATGTAAATTTTATTTTTTCCAATAATCATGGTTTCATGATCATTTATTTAGGTTTGAACTAACTATTTTCCTAACAATATAACATCCTATAAAAATATAAAATAGGGTGCATAGTTTTATTGGATAACCCACATTGATAACTTGAATAATGAACATACAATGTAAAACACTATATAAATACCATAAATCTCTAATATAACCCAAATTGAACCGGTTTATTATTGGAATTTGTTATGTAGAGGCAAAAATATTTGTACCTAATACTAAATTAGGGATGTGAAAAAGATTTCAATGTCAATGATCAAATAAAATATATCATTCAACCAAATTATTCCATTAATGAGGATTATAGAAGCTCCATTATGTCAAAAAATGTACAGGGATCAATATTGTATACTCCAAAAAAATTATTATAAAATATTTAACTTACTAATGAATCCAACAAAATATCCACACTATTCATATACTAATGGAGAATTGTTTTTTTCAATATATTCATCAATATAAAATATTGTGGTTGATTATTTGGATATACCAATGCAGTTTGGGGATAACAAAACAAGATGGAATGATCATAAATATATTAAATGGCCATTTATAAAGGTAAATTACATTGATAAAAACTTGTACATTAAAAAGAAGAGGTTATATTTAATAACCACTCCTTAACACCCTTTATTAATTAGTTATTAATTTTACTGTTTTTAAAATGTAACACATACCATTATATAATCAGTTCCCATAGAACCTATAAACATAGAATATGTTATTGATGAAGAATAAAAATCTATGTTGGGGAAATAATATAAAAGGGTAAAATTATATTATCTTGATATTTTTTAATTATGTGGTCACTGTGATTAATATTCCATTTCGTGAGCCCAAAATTTATATTTTGATTCACATTATCATTAAATAATTACTAAGCCTCCTAGAATTAAACTAACATATAATGATGTATGTAAGATCCTAAACAACTTGTGAAGTAAATTATTGTTTATATTTTCGTTTTAATCCCATTGAAATGGATATTGAAATGTTTTTTGAAAATATGGGGAGCCTTGGGGGTGTCCTAGTAGTTTTGGTTGTGAAGGGGTACAAAAATTGTATATCTGAAGCAGGTATCTGGGTTGGTTCATCTTTGTAACTAACTGTGCACCAATACCCAGCTCCCTAAAGAGGGGTTGTTCATAGTCGTTAAAAGTATGCATAGTAGGGGGGAAATCATGTGGGTTTGGACATTTATAGCATGGACAGCCTCTACATGGGTTTTCCAACCCTGTGAGAATCATAGGTAACCTTGTGACCTAGGATCCTAATGGATTGATGATGCTGCATGGTTGGGGCATGGCTTGTCTAACCTTGTGGAAAAACTATGCAGGTTAATAAAATTTGGTTTTTACCATTCCCCCCTTAGGATTTAAGAAACCTCACCCAAATATCTCTAACATTATTCCATATGTGGCCTTGTATATGAACCAAACCTTAACTATCTTCCAAAAGATGATTTCCTTTTATTCTTAGTCGTTTGGAGTTTCATTGGATGCAGATCAATGATTAAAGTGTTTGTAACACTCATATTCCATATATTTTCTAGTTATGAGATGATGTAGTTAATAATCACCTTCTGTGTGAGTAAATCTATTTTTTCTTATAGATATCTATAATGACATTTGATCGTTTGTTTTATTTTGAATCAAATCCTAATGTTAAGTGAACGTTCATTATCAGACTTGAGTCAGGTGGTCTACATGTTATGTCCTATATTCTGGATTCCCTATTTGAATGTGTATGTGTTTGTGTTGTGATATATTATTATTATCCATTTTTATTACATGGTTGCAAATGGGAATCGGGTTTTTTTATGATAATTTAAACCATTTGGATTCCCGTGGTGAATATAACGATTAGTCAACTGAGCCTATATAGACCCATGGGGTGGAATACTGCCATAAACAAGAAATATTGGCATGTTGAATGAAAACTTTTGTGGTTTGATACATTAAAAAAATTCTAAATTTGATTAACCTATTTACATAAAAATATTAAATCTTTTTATTAATATAAATAATTACATCATTGATTATGGGTAAATGGATGTATCCAATAATTCATTAATGGGGGATGTCCTTATGGTTAAATCTCTTAGGAAAGAGGAATACATTATTGTAATGTGTTAAATGGTAAAATATGATTTTTTTGGGAAATGATAATGGGATTGTTATAATTAATCATGAAAATGTTATTAAATAGAAATGTTTCACCATTGTTTATATTCTATAGTGAATCTTTTAATGATGTTGAGATAATGTGATTGTGATATATTTTAGTGGGATGTTGGACCGATGCTCCACTCTTGTGGGGTCTACTCAAATGCTTGAGGAACCCCTATCCACTAAAGTTATTTGGGTAATGGACATATTCTCTTAAACCCATGTGTATTTACATGGCCTTCCATATCGTGGTTGAGATTCTCATACCTAGAATTGTGAAACCAAATCAGATTCATGGACTAAATCTCTATGATTTCTAACAGAAGAAAAATTTCACACATGTCATAGACATCTGACTGAGGCCAATGTAATGTTGATGAAAATGGATAAAATATGTAACAACGTAAAGAAATTAATTGATCGAATATATGTTAAATTATATAATATGTTTCCTATTTTTTGTTTCATTATTTGTTATACTTTCTATAACTAAGTAAAAATAACTTTATGTTATGCAATTAAAATTTATGATAAAATGGAAACATTTTATTTTCAAGTTAGGTAATCCTCCAAAACCAAAAGAAATTACAAAATTATTGAAATAATGTTTTATTCTATTATAACCCTTACCACTCTATAGATTCCATCAGAGAGAAGTGTCCCATCTGTTTAGGTCGTCCATGATGAGGTATTAAAACTGTAGTCCATCATGTCTTGTTTTTGGATAAATTATTCCACCAAAATGTTATTTTCCATCAATACAAATGTCAAAAATGGATTTTTTTTGTTGATCCAGACACATTTTATATATTTTAGTTCACCCAAATCATCATCTCAACAATCCATTCAAAATAAACCTATATAGAATTGATATATAATTCCAACTCTATTATTTCTTCACTAGAATTAATTATGGGATAATATGATTCCATTTATTCCCTAAATTAATCATCTATTGCTCTAACAATAGAATTATCCCCTACCTTCTCTGGAATCATATCATATATCATACCACTACCCTATTTTGATTCTTTGAAACCACTACACATCTTCATATGATTTTAATCATGAGATAATTAACTCTCATTTCCTTCCTCATCATGAGACTTGGTTTATATATGCATATATTTATTATTTTTGGTAGTCCATGTTTTTGTAGCATAGGTAACTGATAATGGTATTTATGGACCTTTTCATTCAATCCCTCTAACACAATATATAATGATAGATAACATTTACATTCCTCCCATTCATCCTCTTAATACTGTGATATCCACTTCATTGAAATTCATCAATATAATCCACTAAATCATGGCTAGATAGCTCATACTCTAATATTTTCCCTCAAATGAATTGAATATCAAAATGTTTCTTCACTAGAATTGTGGTTTGGATGTTTACTTGTGTTTAATCCCATTATTCTTGTATAGAACAATCAATCTATAGATTTCAAAAAAGTTAATTACATTTATATTCAGAGAGGTCCTTCTGGAACTCACCCACCATGAAATATTCACCTACTCCCCTCTACCTCCACTAGTTACACATACAATTTCCTATTTGTCACCCTAATCCAGAAAAAAGTTCTTGTCTTTAGGAACATATTTGGTTCCCACAACCTCTATTTTGAGATACATTAGTGTTGCAATCATTTGAAGATCGATAGGACCAATTCCACCCCAAACCATGATTCAATATATATAAAAGGCCAACAACCAATGGATATTGTGGTTACTCTCATGCATCCTTCTGAATAATGAAATCCTTTGATTCTCCATTTGAATCCAAATGATCAATTGTAATACCTTTAGTAAATTATTTCCCCTCTAATTCATCTTATTCATTTTTTCCATCGGCATAGACCTTCTAATTAATTCTTTTATCACAGAAAGATGTAATCTAGACCACTCCCTTCGAACATGTACCCTAAATAAACACCAAAATCCAGGATCATTAATCAAATATATGGATGTGTTTTACAACTCCACACCTACAAACAATCATCTAATGTCACATTTTGTTTCATACATAATAAAAATCATCCCTAATTCAAGTGAAACCGATTTATTTTATTGAATCACTTTTTGAAAAGAATTCAAAACAAAATCTACCTACACTCTAGACACATCAAACTACATAAATAATATTGGAAAAATATGGTGAAAATGGAGGGTTCTACTATCAAAGAGAACATAGTTACCAATTATATTACTTAACATTTGAAAAGTTGAAGGGTTTTTAAAAGGGAGTGGGATTTAAAGAAATATAACCCAAATCATTCTAGTGGGGGTATCATTATTCATATGTAAATTTTAATTACATGTAAATATTAAAAACATGGATACAATATAGATGTGAGGGGAGACACAGCTGAGGTCATGTAATATACTATATTAGGGACTGGTTAGTGGAACCCCATTTGGGAAGTTTATAAGAGGGATTAGAGTGGTTATTTTATAATATATAATTTATTTTGTAATGGTGGATTGGAGATTAGAGGGTGTAATATCATGGAAATGAGCACTTTAATGGGATTTTTTAACACGTGTATGGGGTAAAACCTATGTACCCATGGTGGGATTTATGATCTTTCCATTTTCATTTATTGTTGGATATTATTTTACATTGAGTGATGCAGTTGTAGTATGATGTTATTAATTTTTTATATTTCATATGTGATCCAGATTGACATGAGATATTATATGAATGAATCATTATAAGAACATAAGGATACATGTGATGTGAATCATTAACGACACACAAACGATGATTTTAATGGTTCAGTATGGGAATTAAAAATAAATCTTAATTATATTTTATTTTTAAAATATAATGTGCCTACTTTTTTTGGTAATTATAATAAAAATTGAAGAATAATTATGGGATGGATAAAAATATGATTAATATGAAGAAAAACATTTAGAGTAGTTTTTACCCTTTTTCTAAAATGGCACATGTTTATGGAGTCTGGGAAATCATGTTGGGTTAGTGGTTATGTTCTTGGGGATATTGTATAGGGACTAGTTTGTTTATGGATAGACGGGAGTCGAATTTTTAAAATGAGGAAAATTTATGAAATATGTTTGAGACTTCTGCTTGGAATTATATAGGGATTACATCATTATGACATATACTAGTTTAGTTATTAGTGGATATTAAGGAGAATTATTCTCCAATAGTGGAGAAGGATACCAATTGGTTCCAGCTAATAGAGGAGAGGATTATTTCCATGAGAACATAGACGGTTTTATTCAGTTAACGGAGAGCATCCCATGGAGACCCCACCATAAGAGTGGATTAATCTTGTGAATTATATATTGTGGGGACCAGTGATGTGTTGGGGGAATATAAATGCTTTGAATGAGAAGTTAGAGTGTTTATCATGAAGGGAATATAGGAAAAGTTCATGTAACAATTTCAGCTAGAGACATTGACGCAAAGAAAGGATGAGGGATTTATGTCCTTGAATCCTGGAAACATGGTGATAGTTGGTTATCATATAATATTCACAGATATATTGTATTCTTATCTAAAATTGGAAAGTGATGATATGATTATGCCCATGATTTTTTAGGATAGGATTAGATGTGAGACCATGTCTAAGCTGAAAATCGACCTCTTGAATAGTTTTTCTCATGCGGTATATGGGAATATCATTTCATATGGGAACCTAAATGAATAATTTATTAGTGGGTGGATCATTGTAGCTTGGTAATCTGGTGGTACATTTGCATATAATAACAACCATCTTTTTTGTTGTTCTCACCAATGTTGTAGAAGATTGAGAAGTCATGGAAGAGTAAATGTCTCAAAGGGGTGTATCTTATTCCACTACTATCACTGTGGTATGAAATGCCCCATAAAAGGTTAATTTCTATAACTACTAGTGTAATGTTGATCATCCATCTGCATGGGTCTTATAAAATGGTTTTGTATGAACCAACAATAGTATGGAAGTGGTTTGATCTATTCTAATATAAATCAATGAAAGAGGTTCAAATAATTTGTATTAGTCAACAATTTGGGGTCCACCTGTCATATTTATTGATGTGATGGTTTTTTTGGACAAGAATATTCCTTTCATTATGGTAGAAAAACGACAGAAATTAACACTATAGGCCAATATAGAGGGTAATTTCGGCCTCATATGATTCATCGCACACTTTTTAGTGGTAACTCTAGTCCATAGATTATTTTAGGTGTGATCCTTATATATTTCACACTTTTTAGGGATTTATTTGATAACAGTGAATCAAATTCTATTTTACCGTTTTAGTTATTAAATTTTTTAGTTTTAGTGAAGTAACATGTGTGTGGGATTATATCGATTCCCAAAGTATTTGTTGTATAAGTGGAAACTATAAGGGAATGTAAGGATTTCACATTTGAAGACGGTGGGTACCACTTCCTAATGGACATTTTTATTGTAAATATTTACTTTTATATCCAAATAATGGTGATGGAATGGTTTTTATCACATCAAGACCATATTTATTTATACCTATTAAGGGTAATGTTTTTGTCCCTTAGGGGGAATATTATATTCAGCATAGGGATTGGGGCATCTAGGATGGTCGTCCAAGGTAATTCCTCATCTACTAGGTCATCTCATTACACATGTCGAATGTCCTCTGATGGATTATGTGGAAGGAGAACATGATGTATTTCATGTTATTTTGGATCATTTTTATAATGTATTTACTGTGTATTTCTTGGGATTCCTTCTTTAGTGTGATTTAGAGATCATAATTGAGTTTTTTCATCATTTCAGCAAGGTTTTCATTCCACCTCATTAAAAGACCTATTAGAAATTCAATATCTACTGACAATTTTACAGGAATATGATGGTAATGGATTTTTCTTCCCATATACATCCCCTTTGTGTTTAGTAGTACTTTTTGTAATGAAATCTGATGGTTCACTACACTTGTGTGTCGATTAAAGGAAATTAATTAGAATAGAAGTTAATAATTCATATCTAATTCCATGTATCATTGATCTATTTTACTAATTTATGGGTGATTCTATGTTATAAAAATTATATTTGAGGTGAGGTGATCATCTATTAAGGATGGGAAATTTTGAAATACTACAAACATCCTTTAGAAGCTGATATGGTCTTTATAATTTTTTATCATCCCATTTAGGATGAAACATTATCCAACATTTTTTATGTCCTTGATGAACTCAATAATCCATCTATACCTATCCTATTTTATAGTTGTTTTTGTTGTAGAAATAATGGTATACTTTTAGGCTCTTGATGATCATTTAATCCATCTTGGAATCGTCTTTAGAACACTGAGAGTGGATCAACTATACATAATTCTATCCATGTGTAGCTTATGAATTAACAAGTTAAATCTCATGGGACACATAATCTCTAGGTAAGGTGTGTCATTGGAACCAAAATAAGTGCACGTAATTTTGTCTTGGGATAATCCCAAGTATATTTATTAATTATATAGAATTCTAGGTCTAGTAGGCTATTACTAAAGGTTCATCAAGGACTTATCTCCCTTATAGTCTCCACATTCAAGCTTGACCATTAAGGGTGTTAATTTAGTATGTTTTTGGGAAAGTGAGAATATATTCTTTGAGCGGAACAAGCATTTGACCAATTATCAAATTTTTATAATACCTGAGATGGGTAATAATTATACCATATTTTGGGATGCATCTAGTATTGGGATCAGTGTGGTGTTGATATAGAAATATTTGGTTGTGTTGTACAAGACATTCAATATGAGTAAAAATTTAAAAAAATTCACTTAAAATGATCTTGGTTTGGGTATAGTGTTTTATGCTTTAATGTGTAAGAAGAGCTACATATTATGTGAAATCTTTATTGTGTACATTGACCATAAAACCCTTACGAACTTCTTCCAACATCATGATTTGAATATCAAATAGGGGATATGAGTTGAGTACATGAAATATTTGGTTTTTGAGATAGCCTACTTGCAGAGGTAGGAAAAAGTTTTAAAGATTCCTTATGCCAAAAGTCATAGAATCGGATAGATCAAGAGTCTATTCCTAAATGGAAAATTATAGAATTTTTTCTGAGATTCATATAGATGATTATAACAAATAGGGGAATGTAACCCTCACATAAGATATAATTTAATCAATACATATGATTTAGAACAAGGAGATGCATTATGAGTACATGAAGTCATTATCTTGAGGGATAAACTTGAAGGTTGGGAGACACCTTCTTAATACAATGTCAGTGCTGATGAGATCGTTTATTTTGAAGGACATGTTTTTATACACATATTTATATATAATTAACTGATATATGAGTTTCTTACCTCAAATTGTTTGGTTTATCCTATATAAAAAATAATATATCGTAATCTCCATAGATAGTATTAGTGACCACATATAAAGAAAGAGGTTTCTAGTTTCATGTCATGGTGACAGACATGTTAGTAGGTGAAGGCTGAACACCATATGTTGGGTGGTACTCTACAAACATTTCCCATTCTGAAAATTAAGTTGTGCGATTCCTCCTTGGACTTCATACTGGGTGTTTCATGGACACCATGGAAGATAGAATCGATATGGGTAATTTAAAATTCATTGACAAAGGTGGAAAAATCCTCTCTAATTTGTGATACTTTTATAATAGACTATTTTTTGTAAAAAATAATATTCACGAGGAAGTTCAATGATATGGGGAACCTTAGAGTATTGTTTCAGACAATGAATTATGTTTCACTTCTTAATTATAGAAAGGCTTGAATACGGATTTTAGTAGCTAGGTTCTCCTAATCATGGAATTGCACAAAAGAAATTTCTAAATCAGAGTGTATAATTTAGGTATTAGATAAAATTGTGAGAGAATGTGTTCTTGATATTTGATTAACCTAGGAAAATAACATAGTTCTTGTTGAGTTCACCTAAAAATACATTTCCAAGGAAACATTTTAGATTTTCTCATATGAGGTAGTCTTTGGTAGGCCATGTCAATCCATGTTATATTGGATAGAGGTTGGGGAATAATATTTGTTGGTGTTGAGTCTCATGCAATATACATTAGAGTAGGTAGAGTTAATTTGAAACATATAGATACATGTCAGAGTAGGTAAAAATCATAATCAAATCAACTTCATCATCATCTTGAGTTTTTAGTAGGTGGTTTTGTTTTTCTTCTTGCGTCTCCAAGTATGGGACACTATCAGATTTGGGAACACTAGATGTTGGAACCGAGTTATGTGGGGTCATTTGAGATTATAAAGAGGATGAGACTTGTGGAACACATATTTAATCTTACACATAGTTATAGTGTCATGTGTTGTTGTTTACATGTGTAATAACTTCAATAGTATCAACCTGACCATTATCATGTGAATTTAGTTGAGGATGTATAGCTTAAGGTGATATTTTATTTGATTATCATTTGGTTCGTATATGTAGATCATTGTGAGAAAATAATTCAGGGTAAGACTGTGTCATTGGTTAATGAATTTTGGAATAATGTTAATTTCTAGGAGAAATCATGGGAGTGGGAGATAGATATATGGGATCAATGGTTAAATCTCTTAACCTAGGAATCCTAGTGATAGTAAGGATTGTGTCTCCAGGAATAGATGTTATATGGTGGGGAGGATTTAATGTCTCAAATTTCTTATGTGATATTTAATTATTTATGTCTTAGATTTTATCCATTTTAAATTTTTAATGAAATTTTATCAATAAATATGGGGTTCATTAGAGCAGTCGTATGAGTTTGAGATGTTGAATGGGGAAAGAGGAAATCTTGGGCAGGTTTCACGGTTGGTGTATCGTTTTTACTAACTGTTCACCAAAATCACGAGACCTAGTGAAGGGTGTGCACAATTGGAAAAACTCTACATATTATGGGACCCACCTATTAAGGCTTCATCCATGAAATACCACCTTCCTTTTTCATGATTTATAAACCGTGGTGGCGTACTTGGAGGCGACGTGACCTAAGTGACTCTTATATTGGGGAAGTCTCCCATTGGTTGTAACTTATCGCCAACCGTGAAGGAAAACCATATGGTTCATTAGGAAATGGAGGGATTTGTTAACCTTGTTTCTCCTTTTGGATTAATGACCCTCAATTGTAATTTATCTTGCATTCATCCTATATAAAACATGGTGAAAAAATAGACCCTCAAAATCTTCAAATAGATGGTTTTCCATATATCCATATCGATTTGGAGTTTCGTTCAATGCGAATCAAAGAACCATGTGTGTGTGTGTTATAATATTATTCCTTCTATATTATTTTTAGGGGCCTGGGTAATTATTCATCTTTTTATAATAATTAAATATCACTTTTTGATCATAGTTTTAACTTGTGGCATCAAGTAGTGCTTGACTAGGAATCAAAGTCCAAGGATATGTTTGAGTTCATTAACTAACCTGAGGTAGATGATCTATAAGTTATATCCTATAGTATGTAATTCCTCATAGATTACTTTTATGGTTTTTTAGCTGTACATTTTTATTTTTCATTTGGTATCTTGTTTGGAAATATAATTTGAGTTAATTGGATGCTAAATTTAAATCTTAAAGATCTTCATGGAGCATATAGAGGTGAGTTTTCTAAAACCATTGACACCCATGGAGAGGACCACTAACTTGAACATTGAAATGGTGGGATGATTAATGACAAATTGTGGGGTTGAAGAGGTTAATCCAATGGTAAATGTTATAGATCATGTAACATGGAATTATTGGTTGTTTTGATTAACATGAAGAGTTAGGTAATTAATGATGGGTAAAAAAATGTATATGACACTTGGTTAATGGTGAATAGATTCATAGTAAAATTCATTAGGAATCAGGAATAAATCATTGTAATGTGTTAAATGGTAAAAAAAATTTCTTGTAGGAATTTATAACATTATTATTGTAATGAAAAAAGTAAATGCAAATAAATGGAAATGGTGCACCACTTTTGGGTTTCTATAATGAAATTTTTAAGGACGATGATCTTATGTTGTTGTTGTATATGGTAGTGGGTTGGTGGACTAATAATACAATATAATTGGTGGGCCGAAATTATTCTCAAGGTTCCCCATTATATATTAGTTATTAATGGAATGAACTAACACTCAAGAAAAAAAGGGAACACAAATCATTTTACATATCATTATTTGGATGATCCGATAGGGAGTTCTGAATATGGGTCAGATTCATGGTCTGATGATCTATGTTTTTAAAAGTGTGAAACTTTGGACACATCGATTAGATGAATAACACAGGAGAAAGTAGGTTAGATGAAAATTGAAAAAACATGTGACTAGAAAATGAATGTTGTTGGTCAAATAAATGTAAAATGATGTAATACAGTTACTTTTTTTCATTATTACATATGCTTCTACATGCACATTATTAGACATGATATTTTCTAGACATCGGTGGAGGTGTCCTACTATGTTTTACTCATGCCCTAAATGGGCCTCCATTCAATACCCTATATGTCTCCATGTCTTCAGTTTAGGACAAGGGTAACAACTATATTCTTGATGTTTTATTTGGGGGCATAGATACTTGTATGGATGAGTGAACTATACATGTGATCAGGATACATTTGGGGATGATTTTGTGTGTCTTTTTTGGGGGGTTTCCCTTAGACCATCTATTTTTATGCCTTTGAATGAAACATATTTTGTTTGTTTGGGGGTATGTAACCTATTCTAGAAAATTGTTTGGGGAATACACGATTATTAATTTAGTTCATCTATTATTTCTTATCTTATCTCGTGTGGATTACTCAATTAAATTTTGAATATTGTCCCCATGATTTTTATAGACCTCCACTAAGATTTTATAGACTCTAGATTAGGGGGAGACACGCCGTAGGTAAGGAAAAAAGCATTCTTGAAGAACCAATTAGTAGCACTTGGGGAGAGATATTATAATGGACCAAGGAAATAATTATTTATTTACTTCACTACTTTTCCATATAATATTATGAGTCACATGAATTGTACTATAATTAAATTTCAATATAAGAATGCAATTTGGGGAAAACTATATCATATATAGTTTTATTTACAATACAAGTGTATTTGGGTATTATATAATGATGGAGTGAAATAAAAAAATACAAATAATCGTAGCTAGAAAAATTGATTATATTGAATGGGTTGAATTGACCTATACAACACAAAAAACTACCTCCAAATTATAGAATAGGAATGACTCCTAGGATAAAGTATAGATAATTTTATTACACTGCCAATTTAGATGTCTGGGTATATCACCACTTTAATGGATATATTCAAACAAAATCATTATCTACATCAAATGGAGAATAAGTAATATCAATAATTTTTTAACAAAAACTATAATCCTATAAAAAATTTAATTATGGAGATTAGTCTATAAGACATATGATATTTTTAACCCTTATGTTGTTATATAAAAATATTAATTGAGGAAGTATTATATATTCTTTGGTGGATTTACTGATAATGAACCATTAGGGTTTATATGATCTTTGAATTTGAGGCAATTATGGGTTATGAGTTTTATGGATTCAAAATGAGGGGCATGAGATAACTATTTAGGTTAAAATATTTTATGGATATTTTTTAGGCGTTTATCTCATTTATAGAATTGTAATAAAATTATATTGTTTTTGAGAAAGGACAACATGGAGACCGTGTGAAAACTCACCACGTTAGACAAAGTTGCGTGAATTGAACCCACAACCAATGTGCGAATGGGATTTATCTATTACCACTGGTCTACATGAATTCCCTGGTTATTATGACTTGTTTTTTTTATTAAAATATTTTTTTGGATCCAGAATAAGTTGATTTTGGTAAATTATTTGTTTTAAAATGGACATACTTCGTATGGGAAAATGATTTGATGATTAATTGATAAATTTAATTTGGGAAGACGTTTTCTATTTTGGGTATACTATATACCTAGGTAAAATAGAATACAATGGGATTTTAGTTGAGGATTTATGTTTGAATTTTATTTTGGAATAATATATGATGTGTACATTTGGTGATTTTGTTTATTTATTTAAGTTATTAACCTATTTTTGAGAAGATGTGATTTGGATAATTACTTTTGAGTATGAGACGATAAGATGTGATGATATTATTTATAGATAAATGTTATGATATTCTGTGGAAGACTATGTGATCAAATTCTTATGAATTTTGTTGTTTAATATTACTTAGGATTATTTTGAGGAATTTTATGGAAAATTCTTTATTTAATAGTCTATGTTGGATTTTGGGTATTACTATGGAATCGTAGAATTAATATTAGTCTTTATTCTTAAAAAGAATTATTTTATTTGAGGGATCATCTGACCTTTTACTAACCCTTTTATTTATTGTTAATGTTTCAAGACTGGATGGATAGATAGTTAATCATTTTTGGATTAAGTGATTCTCTAGAAGTGGATTCTAGTGCTTCTAGTGTGACCATGTCATCATTAATACTCATCATTTGGAGAAAATATATGTTTGTGTTAAAAATTAGTTGAATGATGAAACTCTCCATGACAAGTATGTATGTTTTCTTATATTCGTTGTCAATCTCATAAATTAAATCATCATCATTATTAAATGGTTATTAAAAGAAAATTCCATTTATTTTCGTTTTTTGAAAATCAAATAATATTTAACTCATAACAAGTATATGGTTTTCTGGTTGTTAGGATTCTCTTGATCTTGTTTTCTGTCACTCTACATCAAAACATTATGGTCGGTTTTCTCTTCCATGTCTATGTTTTCCTAAATGGACCTCTAGTATGTGTTATCTCAGGTTACCATTGTATTTATATTTATTTCATTTAATGTGATATTTTTATTGGCACTTTTTCCAATGTGGGATTTTCAATGAAGTTTCCAAGCCCAATTTTGAAATTTATGAAGAATTAATTTAGAAAAAGGTGAATTTTGTAGTGTCCCAAGTATTTATTGAATAATACATTTTTATTTCTATTATTATTTATGAATATGATATTAATTTTACGTTAAAGTATATGTTTTTTGTAATAGTGTACTCGACATGAAACAATGAGTTTCTCCAAAATCATATGTTGCACAAAACCTCTAGTTATACTGAAAAATAATAAAATAATGTTATTATTATTTTTAATGGTATTTGATGCCTAAATGTTTGAATGTTAGAAATTAATAGTATCTACTGAATTGTTAAATATAGTTTACACATTTTTAAATAATGATTCATTGATTTCAAAAAAATTTAGAAATTGGAAGAAACCCAATTGAATTTAAAATATGTGGTTTTATGAAAAACAATTTAAAAGGGAATAATTTGATTATAACATCATATCAACCTATATATATATTTTTATTTGATAAAAATATATGTTATATTTATTAAATTTAATGTTTTAAATTTATCATATATGTTTTCTAGATTAGATATAACAATAATATCAATTTTTTGGATAAAGTGATTTTCTCTAAATGTAGTTTTACCACATTTTGATGGCGAACCCTATTAAAATATAACATTTTTAATTTTATATATTCTATTTGAAAAAAATTTACTTCTTTTACATAATTATGAAATCAAAATTTACTTTGGTTAATTTTTTGAATTTTTTTTATAATGTTCATTTATTTAATAAATAGTTAAAAAATACAGCATTTTAGTTCAAAACTGCCTTTTCACCTAATTTATATATAAAGTTTGATTTTCATTTTAATAGTTTTTAATGTGTAATGGAATTATTTTTTTACCAATTATTTGAATTTTGTTTATTTAATGTAATATATTTTTTAAATTGGACACAAACACATGACAATCTCTTGATGGATTTTACTTCTTAAAACCACACTATTTGGTTTTGACATTCAGTTTTAATTTCAAATTAATATTTTCAAATTTGGTGTTTTGAATTTGGAAAAAATGATTCCTTATTAGGAATAATATGTTCCAAATTGGGGGAATATATACCTTTTAGCTTTTAGACATTATGAATAGTAATTTCAGTAATTATTTTATTTACTATGGTTAAAAGGTAAATCTGGTATTATGGGTAAAAAATAATATTATAATAATCTAAAACTTGCCTAACACATGTCCTAATAATATTTTATGAGATATATGCGTCCATATGAATTTTTGTGTTAATTTTAGGGCCCCATGTAGCCACTTCCTTCTGAACATATGATAATATAATAATTAATTTAATGTAATGAAAAAATAACAGAAACATGTATCTTTTTCTAAAAAAATTAATATGGGGATATATAAGTGATATCATAGACTTTAAATATTTATTAGAAATATAAATATATTTATAAGTAACTTTTTTTATATAAAAATGTTATACATTAAATAAATAAATTTAATTATTACACAATGATGATTGAGTCATTTATTCATTAATGAATGATTCAAATAAATGATATTATAAATATTAAAATTAATATAATATGATTATTTTTACGACCTCAATGAATTTTTTTGATGATAGTGAAAAATTTTCATTGAGTTAATTCCTTTGGTTCTAGTTAAACAAGTTGTTACAACTTTAAAAAAAATCATTTACTAAATAGTGTCAAAATTGACCTAAATGAGTTTTTAAAACCAAAACTATTTTATTAAATGATATAGTACTCCAAATAATAAAATAATTGAAAAAATGACTCATATAATTTTTAAAATGTCATTAATGAACCAATTGGGGTTCTATTGGAATTTTATAGTTACTTTAGTAACCAAAAATTATGAAAATGGAATAATACATGGTAAGAGATGATGTTTTTATCTAAGGGTTAATGAAAAAAAGATAAGGTTAAATTTTTGATATAACCATATCTAAAACCAATTCTTTGGGAGGATGTTGACCCAAAATCATTATATCTTTGAAATAAATTACTTCTGGACCATTCAATACCAAAAATCAATTTATGACAAAATAATATTTCATGATATTCATAAAATACCCCTTCTACCTCTCATAAAGGCCAAAAACTCTACCCATTTAATCACAAATCCCTCAAGACCCTTGTATTGTCCAAATTATACAAAAATATTCTTCCAACATCTCTCCATTCCTCTTAAAAGTCTTACCATTAAAATAAGGAAAATCAATAAAGCGTTTTGGCTCCAATCAAGGGATGTTTCCCGGTTTAGAGGAAATGTCTTCTCTCATGTTCACTTCATTTATTTTCCTTCTACAGTCTCTATGATATTATTTGTCACGACCCATCCCCCGGGGCCCGTATCGTTACTACCCCAAGCCCGCCTCCTATAGGTGAGGGGCTAGCAACTTGCAAAAAAGGGGTAAATCCCTAAAATAGGATGGAATTTTGTTTACAACTGTAAACATACACAACAAAGCACAGAACTGGAAGAAAACTCATGTAAGAAGTGTATACAAAAGAAGTGCTGGAATGTAAAATGGCCATAAATACAATCCCAACTGTAAAGTGCATGTACAATTGAAAGAAAGTACAACTGAATAAAAAGTAAATCAGATACAGGGTCATCCTCTGGGATTCCTACCTGAAGGGTATGTACAGATGGACTCCTAAGTACTCCACGTCCATCAGTCCGCTCTATGTGCCGTCACGCCCAGTGGTCCACCTCTGGGTACCATACTGTCCAGCTACTCTTATCCTCAGGCAGCGCTGTCCGTCGTCTGCAACCAACACAACAAGGTGCGGGTATTGCCCGTACAGTGGTGAGTATAACAATACTCAGTAGGGACCCTGAGACCCTCATGTTCTCACAATATTTAACAATGTTAACAACAATCTAAAGAATGAACGAATAACCTTTACTTAGGTATATGCCCATACATATTCCTGGTGAAATCACAAAAGTCATTGACTAAGCTCAAACCATGATTTTATTCTAGGGGATTGAATCAAGTAAAAACCCTAGTCATACTGTCGGAACCTCGGATGATGATGTACTCATCACTTATCGAGTAATGCGGGCTTGTCGTGTCACACTGAGGCATTTCCCACTATCCTAGACTGATGTAGTACTCCTCTTGTCGAGTACCATGATTCTGCTATGTCACATAGAGGCACTCTCTATAGTGGGTCTGCCGCATCACATATAGGTGTTCCCCTCGTAACCTGCAAAGATACTCCTCCTGTCGAGTACCATGGGTCTGTCGCATCACATTGAGGCGCTCCCCTATATGGGTCTTCCATATTACGCAGAGGTGTTTCCCACTGGGCTAGTCGAAACACTCTGATTCAAAAGGTCAACAGTCGTCAGGTCTCATCCATATACATGGTATCCGTACTCCACTCACTCATTTGTGGTAGGATATGCTCATAGAGGTACTAGTAGATACTCCATCTATCAAGAAGTCCCATGAAGATGTATCTCAATGGTCAGCCTTGTCATAGGGGTCTCAACGGAATAGACGGTGCGTCAATCAGATGCCCGGTCTGTGAGTTATTGAAATTTATATTATAGGGGGCCTGTTGATTTTTATGTTCAGAAAACATGACCATACCATAACTGTGTCCAAACCTCATGTAGGGTATTCTAAAAGAACCATCTCTTTCTAAGCTTTCCATCTCCATGGACGGTTCGTTGATCGGAGACCCGTAGCCCACGATATGTGTGAAAAGTTGATACATGCCAAAGTGGGTCTGGGACTGGTCCGACCCGGTACATAGGTCCCACTCGGCCCAAGGAAGTACTGGAAAATTGACCTATACCCATGTTTCAAAACCGTGGGTATAGCCCCCAAAAATGTGGGTATAGCCTATACCCACGGTTTGTGAGTCGTGGGCTGGAGTGGAGTCGGGATAGGTCCCGAGCCTATACCCACGGTTCTACAAACCGTCAGTATAGCTTTTTTTCCACATTATAAAATCATCATATACCATTCCATGCAATCAACATCTTTACCAATGGTTTTAAACCATGGGTATTATTAATTATACAAAATTGTAAGTAGCAGGAGTTGAACCGGCATCTTTAGGGACCTGCGTGCATTACAGCCATCATGCCGCACCACTAACCTACACCACAACTGTATATATATATTACTATTATGTTAAATATATTAATTAATAACATATCAGGTGAAAAAATATCCTGCGGGATTTGATCCCCGACTATTTCTGTAAAATCAAACTTGACTAACCAACCAATCCATAAAACTTTTAGTTACATAAAGCTCAATTTACTTTATTATATTAATATATTACGCTGTATTAGAAAAAAATACATATGTGGTATTTGATCCCTAGACCGTGGGAAGATCGAAAAACAACCTCACCAACAAGCATACAGATTTTATGTGTTTAAATGTTTTATATCTTTTATATATAAATTAATCATTGGGTGTAGGTTTTCCTTCCAAAATTTTTTTGTTTCCCACAGATATTTTTTTCCCCGCCAAAGCTATACCCACGGTTTTGTAAAACCTTGGGTGTAGTTCTTCAGAAAAAATCCTATACCCACAGTTTTCATAAAACAATTGGTATAAGCCTTGAAAGAAACACATATACCCACAGTTCCGGAAAAATGTGGGTATAGGTCCTGAAAAACAATACCTACGGGTTTTCCCACAACCGTGGTTATAGGCCTGTATACTATAACTATACCAACAGTTTTCCAAAATCGTGGGTATAAGTAACACCTATGCCCACTATTTTAATCTAAACCATGATTATAGGTATATTTTACAGTAGTGAGGGGTCGGCTTGACCCGATTGGCTGGCCGGGCTCGGCGGCCCGTGTGGCTCAGCGAGCTGGACACATGCGTGGCCCGGCTGGCTAGTGGTCCGCGTGGCCCGGCCACCTAGTGGCCCGCGGCCCGGCTAGTTAGTCGGCTGACGGCCTGCCCTATCCGTGCTCAGGGGGGGAGGCACACGACCCCTGGCTCCCAAATAGTTGAACAATTTGGGTGGAACCAAACCGGCACCAGGGGCACTGGTCCAACTAACATGGGACCCAGTGGGGTCCCGCTCCTACCGGTTTACCGAGCATCCATCCGCTCCGCACCATCGGTGCGGCGCGGCGGTGCATCAGCCCTCCATCATTTCCTGCCCTGGCTATGGTTTTACACTATCGCACGACACGATGGCACCATGCCGCCTCCTCTGGGTCCCAGCCGTGCCGCGACCCCCAACTCCTCTGCCCAGCATGATAGTGCTGCGCCCTTCCAGAGAGAGAGCAGCCTTGTGCTGCCGGTTCCGTCACAGTCGGATTTCATTGCGGTCAGCCTGGCACTGGCCGCTGTTGCTCCGCCTCCGTCAACAAAAAACAAGAACAACAAGGGATAGGGTTATGATATGATTGTACGGTATGACCCCTCCTTGTTATAGTGATATTAATCGCCAATTCACAATCTATAATTTGAACGACGTAGAACAGAAATAAAATCAACCCAAATCCCCCTACCTCATTTTTTGATGTTCGTTGAAGAAGTCGTGAAAAGGTGGCATCTATTCATCAATGTCGGAAGAGGAAGAGTATATCGGTCATTTGCGGATAAGCGTTCGGATCTGATGAAGTCGGAGACGGCGTTCCTCGCGGTCAACCCCTTCTCTTTTGGAAAGGTTGAGGTTAGTTCTTCATTGGCTAAAGATGCGTTCATCTTTGAGAAGATAATTCTCCATGTTTTCCATGGATCCCTAAATGAATAGATTCCAACCAAAATTAAATAATATATTTGAATATTATTTTATTATTGTAATGAATACAAAATATTTCGAATTCAATTAATTAATGTTCCATTAATTATTTCATGTGGAGTGGCACTATAATGAGGGTTGTTCAAGAGTTTTTCCCCACATATGGGGAGTTCAAGGCATTAAGAAGCTAATCTAGTCCCCACATTAATTATCCTCCCAAGGGAGGTTATGCTCGGGTGGGCCCCACCACCATAACCTCCCATGGTAGTTTAGGGTGTGGTGGCCCCCAACACCAATCCCCCCATGGAGATTTCAACCTCCAAAATAAAAATACGCTACAAATATTTTTATTTAACTTTATAATTAAAAACTCAAAGAACTAACTTCTATTCTCGACCAAATGCTGTCGAGGTGAAAGACTTCTTAAGGGAATACTGGAACATTGAGTTCAACAGTGCCCTTAGATTTCAATTCTGAGAACCTTTTTAAATGTTATAAAATCATGCTCGTATGTATACTGAATGTACCCGAACCAAACTTCTGAAATTGATTCTGGGCACACTGGGCCTCAGAATCATGCACTGTGAATTCTCACAGGCTCATAAAAATCCACTGAATTTAATAAAAATAAACCAATGGAATTTTTGGGTCTTTACATTTCCCTACCTCAAGGCTTTACGTCCTCGTAAGACACAACTGAAACTAAGGAAACAATTTGGGGTACAGTATAAGGCCCCAGCCTTAAACCTTACTTAATCTTGAGTTATTACAAGATTACACATTGAGGATCTTTTCAGGTTTAGAGTTTTAGAGAATTAGATCATGAGACTTGAATTACATTCCACATTTAAACAAAGGGGTTACATAAAAGACAGTATTCATTCTTCCCATCAACAGAAACATATTTAAAATATAACACGGATTCTTTCTTGACACATCCTTGACACTATCATCACATCATGTACCTTTCCCTTGACCTGTGAAAAACATTTCAAAAACTTGGGATGAGCATAAACAGCTCAGTAAGGGTTATAAAAATATGGAAAGGAAACATGAGTTCATATATACATGAGAATGAAATCATACTTTACCCATAAAACATAGGCACTTTAACATACCTCATCAAACCATGAATAAATCATAGAAAATATAAGACATAATGGTAACTTGAGGCATTCATAACATTCTTATGTAGGGAGTAACCCTCTTGGTTACGTTTGGAATACCCATCACAGTATATTCCCTAAATCTCTTCGGAGAAACCTTAACGTTTCACTCCTTCGCGTTACCCAATGCATTGGAGAGCTATATTGGTCTCACCCGCCCTTAGTTTATCACGGAACCACCCGTTCTTCATAAAAATTCCCAAGGACCATAACATAATCGTATGACATAAACATGAATAAAAGAAACATAACATTTCCACATTTCAATCACAATATAACATTTTGAAATAATGAATCCATTAAAAAAGAAACCATTTCCAAAACCATTTAATAAAGAGATTTTTGAATCAAAGTGTCCCATACCACCTTGAAGCTTTTAAATTTTTAAACCATTAATATACATATAAATAAATCCTTAAAACCATTTTGAAAACATGGATATTAATAAGAAAAAATAATTAAAACATTTAAAATGATATTTTGGTTAAAGTGGTTTTACCAAAATTAGAGACACTTGAATACAACAATTGAGGAATAACATTTAGTCAGAACTTTATAATATCATGAGAATAAATGTATTCATGATATAATACTCCAAAGGACAGTATATACACCATATAAGAGTGAATTGGTTCATAACAACAATGAACCCTCAATAGAAATGTCAAATGTGATGAAATCCCTTATAAAGAAGGTATCCTTAAATTAAGGACAAATAAATCTCAAAAATATGTGTGACAAATATATATACACCCAATATAAGTGGATATTAAGTGTAAAACAAAAAATGTCATTCACACATATTCAATGGATGACATATTCAATGACTACAAGTTGAACCCGAAGAAATCGAAATTGGGTTAAAAAGTTCCCTTGACAGCCTAACGGCATCACATCAAAATGAGTTGATGAGGGATAAAAAGTGTATCTCATCACTTGGACATAAAATTTACATCAGTAAGGATGTATGATAACATATCCAAACATAAAAATATGTAAATTAAAAGACCCAATAAAAGAAGTCTTTTAAAAAAGAGGAGGGTGAAAGGTTCCCTTACCGACTTGGGTATCTTTCAAAACATACACCCCATGAAAGAAAGACAATAGGTCATTGATGTAAATACTCATAAAAGAAAATATATTGCACAAAGAGTAGAATAATGGGCATTACAGACACCACTCAAAGGAAATTGTGGAAAATGTAGCACAAATCTCACGGGAATAAAAGTGAGATGAAAAATCCCTTACGAAAACTCGGCAGCCTAACGGCGCCACATAAAACTTCCGAATATGGATTGATGAGATCAAATAGGGTATCTCATCACATTAAAATAAAATTTACAGCAAGAGGAATATATAAGAACATCCCCCAACATTAAAAATAGGAGCTTAAAAGAAGTGACATAAAGGAGAGTACTTAAAAAGAAAGAGAGAGGTTAGATCTCTTACGAAAGATTGGAAGCCTAACGGCGCCACTCAAAATGTAAAAAATGTATTGATGAGAGATAAAATGGTCTCTCATCACATGAAAATAAAATTTACAGTAGGATTAATATAAAAGAACATCCCAATCATAAGAAATATGAGCTTAAAAGAAATGACATAAAAGAGTGTACTTATAAAGAAAGAGAGATGTATGATCCCTTACCTCGGGTCCGACTTGACTCGATCGTTCTTTAATCTCCTGAATAATAAACTTGAGTTAATTTCTACTTCCTTAAGAACCTTTTTCAAGTTCATTATTACTTTTATATCACTTATTACCATGTTATAAACATTATTTAATCATTTATGTTAATCATGTTTTATTTGTCGATATTTGGTTCTTAAGTCGAAAGTGGACTTCTTACAATTACATGTTGTTTGTGTGGTCAAAGGTTCTTTATATCCAGAATGACATTCCTGATTTAGATATCATATATATCATATATATCCAGCATATACATGGATTTATAATATTACATAATCAATTGGAGGTAAGAAATGAAATGCACCGTTCATGGAGACGGTAAGCCGTACGTACGCATGAACGCTACTTTCATTTCTATTTCGTATTTTATAGAATGGAATAATAATGATATAAAGGTATATTATAATTCCAGTATAATATCATATATATAATATCATATTTACATCCTTTATACATCCCACATATGGTATTTAACGAATCAAATCACTTTGAGGGGGCGGTAGTCCGCACTTCCTTAAATGAAGATATCGTGTATACCCATAATGGAAGCCATAAAGGTAAGACAAAAATGAAAAATACAGAAGCATAAATAAAACATAAACATATTATATATCATATATAAAAATAGTTACATCATAATGGCCACCTTTGAAGGTGTTAAATGAGTATTGAACAATCATCGTTTCTTGAGGCAGAATTTCACCATCCACGGAAACCGTATGTTCTTTAACCATTTGATGTAGTTGTGTGGGAGTGTAGCTCGAATAAATCTTATAACAACATCCTAGTATATTTAATATAGTGTTGTTGTTACAAAAGAAGTAAATAAAAAGATTTTAGGGGGTTGGAGAAGCAAAATAAAACAAATGAACTTGAGAGAGTGAATTACCTTTAAAAGTGTAACTCTTTTTGATTTGAGCCTAAAGGCTTCCTTTGAAAGGATTCTGCCGAAAGGGAATCCTCTAGGATGCGTAGAGGGATGTGGAGAGAGTAAATGGGCAGGGGTTGGCCGGTCCAAAGGCTTGAGGAGTGTGTTAAATGAGGTAGAGTTGGGGGCCTTTTATAAGAGGAGAGGAGGGGCACTTTTGGAAAGTAAAGAAATATTACTTTATTTGAAAATGTGTTTCGGTTTTAAAAGGTCCCAAATTGATATAATTTGTGGATAAGGTGATAAGGGTTCGAAATACACTCATCCAATTGGTTTTGGACATGTTTAGTTCGTATATTTTACATTATCTTTCCATTTTATTTAAATCGGCAAATAATGATGTCATCGCTGCATCATTATTATGTCATAAATAATTTAATTTATTTAATGTCTAAAAATTATAAAAAAACTACTATGATGTAGGAAATATTTTTATCTTGCCAATGATTATTTATAATAAAAAATATGACTTGTATAACCCCACTTAAAAATTGTTTTAGTAAAACATATCATGTTTGTGTCAATTTTACTTTTACATTAAATAAAAAGTTATTTATGCCATTTCCCAACCAAAATGTCTCCATGGGGTCCCCAAGTTGACCCATGGCTTGTCTTGGTCGGACATGACACAACCAATAAGGTTGGGACATGTGTCTAGGTCATTTCATATTATTAATGCATTATTTATACCTTAAACTACACTAATTACCACTAATCGCGATTAAAAACTTAATAAGTTACTATTCACCAAAAAATTATTTTTATCCCATTGAAACACATTTTAATTCTTAATGACAACCATGTATGTCGGATTTTTGAAATTCAAAACACATAAGTGGTAAAATTTAATTTAAACGAAAAATCATCTTTTATAAGTGCCACTTAGTGGTTTCACTATTCATCAAAAATTGAAGTTTTTCAGAAAAATCCCAAAAATTCACCCTAAGCTATATTTCATATTCAGAATTCAAAAATGAAGTCTCTTTTACAAAATTCAAGACATATTAGTCACATTAATTAATTTAATAATTAATTCCCGCAGTCAGCGCAAATAGCGTGTTTTTATAAAACAATAAGTATCAAAAGATTGATACTAGTTTAAGTCTGATTTCAAAGTGAAATTAATTCCAATGACCACTATTGGATTTAATGGTAAAAATATTTTCTAATTTCACTTTAAAACCAATTCAAAATATAATCTAATCATATAAATAAATTAGATTAAAAATAGGTTTTGCATTAAAATACAACATTTTACACTATTCATTAAAAAATGAACTTTATCGGAAAAATACCAAAAAATTACACAAAGTAAAATTTGATGAGCCGATTCTTAATAAGAGTTTTATTTGGTCCAAAAGAATGTTTAAGAGTGAAAAAAAGTATATTTAATGACAGTTCTCCATTAAAAGGCGATAAGTGAACCTTTGGTGAAAACTAGGGCATATACGCCAAAAATTGAATTCTTTACGTATTTTAAGCCTTTAGCTTTTATTGGATAAATGTAAAAACATTTAAAAAACATATATGATCATATTTTAGTTATTTCTATCCATTCCCACCAATACAATGGCTACATGTTAACTACCATTTGAAATAATATAATTTTATTATTAGAGTGCAACGTAAGATTCCCAAGAAACTCATTGTTGCGTGTTGGGTACGCCATCGAGCATAGCGTCCCCTTTAAAGTCATATTAATATTTTATTCACAAATATGGATAAATATGAAAATGTAATATTCATTATTTACCTGGGGTGTTACATCCTTCCCCCCTTTTGGGAATTGCGTCCTCGCAATTTTCAAATTGCGCTTGGAAACATCCTTGAAAGTCCCACATTGGAACAAGAGTCGGTAAAACAATCACTTTAAAATAAATAAAGATAAGTACAAAGGTCACCCGAGTTAACGCATACTAGGATTCCATGTATGAAAATATGGACATGGAGGAAAAAACAAAGGGTCATGTTCTGATAGAGAGTGATAGAAAACATGTTTAGGAGAAAGTTAACCATGAGAAAATCACAAACTTGTGATGGGTTAAACGGTATTCGATTCCTCAATAGGAAAAGTTAATAGACAACATTTTTGTTTTAAGTTAATTTTTATTGAGGAATAAGGAAGCATTATCACTTATCATGTTGACATTCAACTTTTACTAGATTCCATAGTCAAACTCATATTTTTTCCAAAAGACGAGTATTTAGGGAGACTTGTTCACATTAAGAGTACTATAATCAACTTTTAGAGAAGCGCCTAATCCACAAAAGAGAACTATATACTTCCCATGTCTTTATATTTTAACCAAAACCAAAACCAAAAAGGCTAGTACAAGATCAGATAATCCAGAAAAGGATAACCCTTTATAAAAAAAATCTATTCTTATTCTCCAAAATTTGTCCAACAAAACCCAAAGTTCAATGAGGACCATTAGATAAACAATTTGTCGATAAAATTCTTCAAAGTAAACCAATATAAGATTGAAACCCAAATATTTGAAGGATTTAGTCACATAGTCTTCCAAGTTAAATCGTAACATTTATCTCCAAACAAAATCAGTTGCTCTTAAAGTCTCGCATTGAAAAGTAATTATCCTAATCACATATCATCCATGATAGGTTAATCATTTTCATAAGTAACCCAAAATCAACTTACTCTTAAAAAAAAGAATCAGTCAAACTAACCAGGGTCTTCACGTAGTCCAGTGGTAGGCGATAAATACCAGTCGCACTTTGGTTGTGGGTTCGATTCCCGCGGCTTTGTCCGACGCGACAGGATGTCACACGGTCTGTGTGTTGTCCTTTTTCCAAAACAATATAATTCTTAAAACATTCCCCAAAATGAGATAAAATCTTTATATTTTAACCTCAAGTTTATCTCATGCCTTTCATTTCCCAGCATATCATATAATAACCCATAATTACCTCAAAAGTAAGGATCATATAAACTCAAATGGTTACCTTTATAATTATTACCTGAACTTCCACATCGACTGGCCATCTCGTACATGATGCATTAAAGATCATACCAAGGTTCAAGTGGTTGATCATGGCTCCTTGATAGTTGGTTTAGAACAACCACGAGTTTTATCATTGAATCCCCCATTTTATCTTGTATCTTAATCATAGAACCACCATAGTTTCTTTCAACCCTCTTGTCTCTTTGGTGCCTGCTAGATCCATCCATTCACTATGAACAGAAATTTCAGTGTGAGTATATCAACAAAACCATCATGTACTAATGAGTAAGGTAAACACTAAGATACACTTACTAATTCACTTTATCTAAAACTAGGACTCTTTCTGAAATCCTAACCATTATAGTAATGCCACTTGTGCTTAAAGAATACCCTAACCTCTAAAGTTATCTAAACCGACATTTGATACCAACTATAAGGCCCCAGCCTTAAACCTTACTTAATCTTGAGTTATTACAAGATTACACATTGAGGATCTTTTCAGGTTTAGAGTTTTAGAGAATTAGATCATGAAACATGAATTACATTCCACATTTAAACAAAGGGGTTACATAAAAAACAGTATTCATTCTTCCCATCAACGGAAACATATTTAAAATATAACACAGATTCTTTCTTGACACATCCTTGACACTATCATCACATCATGTACCTTTCCCTTGACCTGTGAAAAACATTTCAAAAACTTGGGATGAGCATAAAAAGCTCAGTAAGGGTTATAAAAATATGGAAAGGAAACATGAGTTCATATATACATGAGAATGAAATCATACTTTACCCATAAAACATAGGCACTTTAACATACCTCATCAAACCATGAATAAATCATAGATAACATAAGACATAAAGGTAACTTGAGGCATTCATAACATTCTTACGTAGGGAGTAACCCTCTTGGTTACGTTTGGAATACCCATCATAGTATATTCCCTAAATCTCTTCGGAGAAACCTTAACGTTTCACTCCTTCGCGTTACCCAATGCATTGGAGAGCTATATCGGGCTCACCCGCCCTTAGTTTATCACGGAACCACCCGTTCTTCATAACAATTCCCAAGGACCATAACATAATCGTATCACATAAACATGAATAAAGGAAACATAACATTTCCACATTTCAATCACAATATAATATTTTGAAATAATGAATCCATTCAAAAAGAAACCATTTCCAAAACCATTTAATAAAGAGATTTTTGAATCAAAGTGTCCCATACCACCTTGAAGCTTTTAACATTTTAAACCATTAATATCCATATAATTAAATCCTTAAAACCATTTTGAAAACATGGATATTAATAAGAACAAATAATTAAAACATTTAAAACTATATTTTGGTTAAAGTGATTTTACCAAAATTAGAGACACTTGAATACAACAATTGAGGAATAAAATTTAGTCAGAAATTTATAATATCATGAGTATAAATGTATTCATGATATAATACTCCAAAGGACAGTATATAGACCATATAAGAGTGAATTTGTGCATAACAATAATTAACCCTCAACAGAAATGTCAAATGTGATGAAATCCCTTATAAAGAAGGTATCCTTAAATTAAGGACAAATAAATCTCAAAAATATGTGTGACAAATATATATACAGCCAATATAAGTGGATATTAAGTGTAAAACAAAAAATGTCATTCACACATATTCAATGGATGACATATTCAATGACTACAAGTTGAACCCAAAGAAATCGAAATTGGGTTAAAAAGTTCCCTTGACAGCCTAACGACATCACATCAAAATGAGTTGATGAGAGATAAAAAGTGTATCTCATCACATGGACATAAAATTTACATCAATAAGGATGTATGAGAACATATCCCAACATAAAAATATGTAAATTAAAAGACCCAATAAAAGAAGTCTTTTAAAAAAGAGGAGGGTGAAAGGTTCCCTTACCGACTTGGGTATCTTTCAAAACATACACCCCATGAAAGAAAGACAATAGGTCATTGATGTAAATACTCATAAACGAAAGTATATTCCACAAAGAGTAGAATAATGGGCAGTACATTCACCACTCAAAGGAGATTGTGGCAAATGTAGCATAAATCTCACGGGAATAAAAGTGAGATGAAAATTCCCTTACGAAAACTCGGCAGCCTAACGGCGCCACATAAAACTTCCGAATATGGATTGATGAGATCAAATAGGGTATCTCATCACATTACAATAAAATGTACAGAAATAGGAATATAGAAGAACATCCCCTAACATTACAAATAGGAGCTTAAAAGAAGTGACATAAAGGAGAGTACTTAAAAAGAAAGAGAGGTTAGATCTCTTACGAAAGATTGGCAGCCTAACGGCGCCACACAAAACTTACAAAATGGATTGATGAGAGATAAAAGGGTCTCTCATCACATGAACATAAAAATTACAGTAGGATTAATATAAAAGAACATCCCAATCATAAGAAATATGAGCTTAAAATAAATGACATAAAAGAGTGTACTTATAAAGAAAGAGAGTTGTAGGATCCCTTACCACGGGTCCGACTTGACTCGATCGTTCTTTAATCTCCTGAATAATAAACTTGAGTTAATTTCTACTTCCTTAAGAACCTTTTTCAAGTTCATTATTACTTGTATTTCACTTATTACCATGTTATAAACATTATTTAATCATTTAAGTTAATCATGTTTTATTTGTCGATATTTGGTTCTTAAGTCAAAAGTGGACTTCTTACAATTACATGTTGTTCGTGTGGTCAAATGTTCTTTATATCCAGAATGAAATTCCTGATTTGGATATCATATATATCATATATATCCAGCATATACATGTATTTATAATATTACATAATCATTTGGAGGTAAGAAATGAAATGCACCGTTCATGGAGACGGTAAGCCGTACGTACGCATGAACGCTACTTTCATTTCTATTTCGTATTTTATAGAATGGAATAATAATGATATAAAGGTATATTATAATTCTAGTATAATATCATATATATAATATCATATTTCCATCCTTTATACATCCCACATATGGTATTTAACGAATCAAATCACTTTGGGGGGCGGTAGTCCGCACTTCCTTAAATGAAGATATCGCGTATACCCATAATGGAAGCCATAAAGGTAAGACAAAAAATGAAAAATACAGAAGAATAAATAAAACATAAACATATTATATATCATATATAAAAATGGTTACATCATAATGGCCACATTTGAAGGTGTTAAATGAGTATTGAACAATCATCGTTTCGGGAGGCCGAATTTCACCATCCAAGGAAACCGTATGTTCTTTAACCATTTGATGTAGTTGTGTGAGAGTGTAGCTCGAATAAATCTTATAACAACATCCTATTATATTTAAGATACTGGTGTTGTTACAAAAGAAGTAAATAAAAAGAGTTTAGGGGGTTGGAGAAGTGTAACTCCTTTTGATTTGAGCCTAAAGGATTCCTTTGAAAGGATTCTGCCCAAAGGGAATCCTCTAGGATGAGGATAGGGATGTGGAGAGAGTAAATGGGCAGGGGTTGGCCGAGCCAAAGGCTTGAGGAGTGTGTTAAATGAGGTAGAGGTGGGGGCCTTTTATAATAGGATAGGAGGGGCACTTTTGGAAAGTAAAGAAATATTACTTTATTTGAAAATGTGTTTCGGTTTTAAAAGGTCCCACATTGATATAACTTGTGGATAAGGTGATAAGGGTTCGAAATCCACTCATCCAATTGGTTTTGGACATGTTTAGTTCATAGATTTTACATTATCTTTCCATTTTATTTAAATCTTCAAATAATGATGTCATCACTGCATCATTATTTATAATAAAAAATATGACTTGTATAACCCCACTTAAAAATTGTTTAAGTAAAACATATCATGTTTGTGTCAATTTTACTTTTACATTAAATAAAAAGTTATTTATGTCATTTCCCAACCAAAATGTCTCCATGGGGTCCCCAAGTTGACCCATGGCTTGTCTTGGTCAGCCATGACACAACCAATAAGGTTGGGACATGTGTCTAGGTCATTTCATATTATTAAAGCATTATTTATACCTTAAACTACACTAATTACCACTAATCGCGATTAAAAACTTAATAAGTTACTATTCACCAAAAAATTATTTTTATCCCATTGAACAACATTTTACTTCTTAATGACAACCATGTATGTCAAATTTTTGAAATTCAAAACACATAAGTGGTAAAATTTCATTAAAATGAAAAATCAGCTTTTATAAGTGCCACTTAGTGGTTTCACTATTCATCAAAAATTGAAGTTTTTCAGAAAAATCCCAAAAATTCACCCTAAGCTATATTTCATATTCCGAATTCAAAAATGAAGTCCGTTTTACAAAATTCAAATAATATTAGTCACAATAATTAATTTAATAATTAATTCCCGCTGTCAGCGCAAATAGCGTGTTTTTATAAAACAATAAGTATCAAAAGATTGATACTAGTTTAAGTCTGATTTCAAAGTGAAATTAATTCCAATGACCACTATTGGATTTAATGGTAAAAATATTTTCTAATTTCACTTTAAAACCAATTCAAAATATAATCTAATCATATAAATAAATTAGATTAAAAAGAGGTTTTTCATTAAAATACAACATTTTACACTATTCATTAAAAAATGAACATTATCGGAAAAATACCAAAAAATTATACAAATTAAAATTTGATGTCCCGATTCTTAATAAGAGTTTTATTTGGTCCAAATGAATGTTTAAGAGTGAACAAAACTATATTTAATGACAGTTCTCCATTAAAAGGCGATAAGTGAACCTTTGGTGAAAACTAGGGCATATACGCCAAAAATTGAATTCTTTACGTATTTTAAGCCTTTAGCTTTTATTGGATAAATATAAAAACATTTAAAAAACATATATGATCATATTTTAGTTATTTCTATCCATTCCCGCCAATACAACGATTACATGTTAACTACCATTTGAAATAATATAATTTTATTATTAGAGTGCAACGTAAGATTCCCAAGAAACTCATTGTTGCGTGTTGGGTACGCCATCGAGCATAGCGTCCCCTTTAAAGTAATATTAATATTTTATTCAAAAATATGGATAAATATGAAAATTTCATATTCATTATTTACTTGGGGTGTTACGTACAGAGCATGCATCTGAGCATCCTACTACAATGTTCTCTCCTATAGGTTCCTGTGCTACCAGCAAATGCACACTAGAGGTATCAACCATCAACGTAGGACATTCTCTTGTCAACACTCAATCACTACTAGAACCTCCGGGAAAATTACCCCATCATCGATGTCCAGCACTCCATGGTCAATAATGTGGGACGGTTTGTGCATGTATCTACTCAGTTGAGATACATGGAAGACGTCTTGAACCCGGTGAAACTGAGGTGGATGAGCTAAGCGGTAATCCACCTCACCTACTCTACTGAGGAAGACGTCGTCGCAATCCTTAATCTCCAGAGGACACCTCGTCTTGTTAGCATATGAATTATGTCTCTTATGTGTAGTCTTCATCTACTCCTCGATGATCTGCACCTTATCTGTGGTAGCCCGTACCACCTCTGGTCCCACTAGTGCTAAAATCCATGGGTCTTTCCAGCATAGTGGTGATCTGCAAGGTCGACCATACAAGGTCTCATAAGGTTCCATACTAAAGGAGGAGTGATATATGTTGTTGTATACAAACTCCACCAAAGGAAATTGATCCTCCCAGTGGCAACCAAAGTCGAGGAAACAAGCGTGGATCATGTCCTCGAGCATCTAGATGGTCCGCTCATTTTGACCATCTGTCTGAGGATGGAAGGCGGTGCTCAAGCGAAGCTGCATCCCGAAAGCTTCCTGCAACCCCTTACATAGCCGGGAAGTAAAAATTGTGTCATTTTTAGAGAAAATAGAATAAAGTAATCCCTATAAATGCATGATCTCTTGTACATATTGGTATCCCATGATCTCAACTGAGCCCTTCTCTCTGATTGGTATATGGTTGGCTGACTTGGTGAGTTGGTCAATGATCACCCATATCAAATCATGAAAACTGTATGTACGTGGAAGACCTGTCATGATGTCCATGGATATGCCATCCCACATCCACTCTGAGACCTCTATGGGATGACCCATGCCTGCTGGTACTTGGTGCTCCGCCATCACATGCTGACCAGTGAGGCATCGTGAGAGGAACTCTTCTACTGCCTTCTTCATACCTGGCCCCATGTGCTATCATCGATGGTCCTGGTACATCATCGCCACTTATAGATATACTGTTATAGGGGATGTGTGGAAATCCCTCAACCCTTCCCCCTGAAGTGAAACTGGTACCAAGGTACATCCTTTGAAAAGGATGACATGATCCCTACCTTCAAAAAATCCATCAGGTGAATGCACAGTGGATATCTAAGCATGTCACATCTCGCAGTCAGTGTCCCCATGCTGCTCTTCCCTGACTCATTGAAGATGTGGGGGTGTGACTGTAAGAGGCTGTAGATAGGCTGATACATCTCTAACCACAATGTATATCTGTAAGGAATCCAACTTCTTTGTTTCCTCTCCTAGCAGTTGTATACCAGATCTCCTTCTGATTCCATCCGCAACTACGTTCCCCTTCCCAAGAGTATAGACTATCTCGAAGTCATAGTACTAGAGAAACATGATCCATCACCGTTGTCACAGGTTTAGGTCCTTCTGAGAGAAGATATACCAGAGACTCTTGTGGTCAAATTACACAGTAAAATGTTCTCCAATAAGATAGTGTCACCTAATATTCAAGGCAAAGACCACGACTAATAATTCCAGGTCATGGGTGGAGTAGTTCTTCTCATTATATCATAACTGCCGATAACCATATGTGATCACTGCTCTCTCCTGCATCAGGACACACCCCAATCTGGTCCCTGAGGCGTCACATTAAATGACAGACCCTACGCCTTCCTCTGGAAGCCTTAAGATAGGGGCACTAGTCAGCCTGTGCCTCAGCTACTGAAAGCTCTGATGGCATCTCTTCGACCACACGAAGGGTTTCCCCTTCTTCCTCAAGGATAATTGTGGTGCTACAACTCTGGAGAAGACTATAATGATCCTCTGGTATTATCTAGCCAATCCCAGGAAACTATGTTCCTCCATCACACTCCTGGGTGGCTCCCAAGCAAGTACCACCCAATATTCGATGGATCTACTGCAACTCCAGCCTCCAAGATGACAAGTCCTAATAAGTGAAGCTCTCAATTCCAAAACTGCCACTTCGAGAGCTTACTATAAAGTTGGTTCTCTCGGAGTCTGTCCAGTACCACCTGTAAATGGTAGGCATTCTCCTCCTCAGTTGTCAAGTAGATTATAATGTCTTCGATGAAGACAACGACAAAGCTATCGAGATAAGGCTGGAAGATCTTGTTCATGAGACACATGAACACTTCAGTAGTGTTGGTTACACTGAAGGGAATATCCAATAACTCATAACGGTTTTATAGATACCTGAAGGTTATCTTATACACATAATCGGCTCAAACTCTGAGCTGGTGATAGCCTGATCTGATGTCTATCTTAGAGAACTGTCGTGCTCCCTTGAGATTATCAAAGAGGTTTTCAATCATTGGGAGTGGGTAATTTTTCTTTACGGTCACCTGGTTCTGGCGACAGTAGTCGACATGAAGCCTCAAGCTCCCATATTCCTTCTTGGAGAATAGAATCAGGGATACACCAGAAGAAACACTGGGCCAGATGAATCCCTTTCCCTACAAGTTCTCTAGCTGTATCTGCATCTCGTGAAGCTCAGCGGGAGCCATTCGATATGCATGTGTAGATATCGATGTCGTCCTGGGGTATAGGTCAATGTAGAAGTCCACCTCTCTACGAGGAGGTAGTCCTAGAACATCATCAGGTAAAACATCCATGTACTGGCCACCACTATAGGATAAGTCGGACTCTCCACATCGAATGCTCCGAGGGTAAAAAAAGCTAACTGGTGAGTGATCAGATTCACCCTCCTCCGATTGAGTCTGTCCTTTGCTGCAAAGGTTTCCTTCTAGCTGATTAAGGTGACCTAGGATCCATTCATGCAGACACACTGCAATTTTCGCCTAATATAGTCAATTTGAGCTTGGACTATAGATAACCAGTCTATACCCACGATGATGTTTCTAGGACATGAAGCCACTACTAGTAGATCCCAACTAAATCTATCACCTCCTTGAATAACTCACAATGCTATAACTAGTGTGTAATCATCGATTATGCTCTCGTAGGAGTCTCTAGATGTAAGGATCGAGCCAATGGCACCCTCGGAATCTCTGAGCTCTGAATGGGGGCAGTGGAAATGAACGAGTGACTGGAACCTGTGTCTATAAGAACTGTAGATAAGTTATATTATACATAGATCATACCTAGAATATTATACGAAGCGCTGTGGTCATATGCCTCAGCTGCTTGAATCTTAGCTCTCCCATGTCCACCTACTCCCTGCGGTCAGGGTGGACCTCCTAGTGGCAGTGGCTGTAGCACCTCGTAACATTGTCCACCCCCATCTGCTCGCCCAGATCCTCTTCCTTGTATGGTTGAGCCCTGTGGACCACCTCGATCGAATCTATGCTTTTTCATGGGAGGTCCCTAAACTATCTACTAATCATCAGAATGGTGGGTCAGACAATAGCGAGCCACGTGACCCTACCCACCGCATGACTAACACTTTCTGCTCCTGGCATATATGTCACTACCCCGGGTGCCCCGAACAACTGATCCTGAGTCATGAGGTCGTCCAATAGTGGGTCTGGTCCTCTTGGACCTCTGCATCATCTATCTACATCCAAATTCAGAAGACTCTTCTGCCTGTTTACTAATAGTGGGTCTCGGTGTTGGTGACTGCACAGCAAAGAAACTCTTTAGTAGGAGGGCTCTCTCTAACACCCCCGCTGTGGAGTAGTTCGAGAGGTAAGTGAACCTAACTAAGTATTGTACTACTATCATGCTGCCCTGGTGCATATGAAGTATCTCATTTATCCTCACCGCTCATAGAGTCACTAGAACAAACTCCGCCCAAAATAGGCTCTCGAAGTCTATCTAGAGAAGTTTCACCTCATCGTGGACCTAGATCATCAGGCTCTACCATCTACTTGCTGCTTCCTGAAGGAGACTCACAACAAGGGTCACCATAAGGTCTGATCGTGTCCCTACCATCCTGAAGACTCTCACCACAGACTGTAGCCCATCCCCAGCTGCCTGTGGGTCTGTCTCTCCCCAGAACCTGGGTGGCCTCTGGCTCTAGAACTCATGGAAAGTGCTCTAGCGGCATGCATCATCTTCTGATGGAGCCGGTGGCATCGGTGGCCAAATGTGAACTGGTAAAGTAGGTGCCTCCACTACTAAATACACCAACACCGATGCATCGTCGCATGGTGGGCTGTCAGAGCGTATGACTCTTGGGGATCTGCGAGGAGGCATCCTAAAAGGAACAGATTTCATACGCTCAAACGATTATACCTGGTAAGATGACCTAGTTGAGTTGACTTGAAGAATAAATTTTGAAGATCTGAATGCAATCATTGTATTCGTGCAATAAGTCAGAAATCAGTAGTCAGGGTCCTAGTGTATAGATACTTCGGCCGCAAGTACCAACACTAGACTCCCTGAGCTGAAAAACACACTTAGTACCCTTAAAACTATTGCTTCAAAGAAAATAATGATTAGAGTCCTATGTTCTGTGGTAGAACCAAATCCTATGAAATGAATTTGTCACGACCCATCCCCTGCAGCCCATATCAGGACTACCCCAAACCCGCCTTTCATATGCAAGGGGATGGAGACTAGCACCAATGACGTAAATTGTCACGACCCATCCTTGGGGCATGTGTCGTAACTTCCTCAAGCCCTCCTTCCATAGGCCAGGGGCTATAGACTCACACCAAAGGCGTAAATCCTGGTAAAAATGGAATGCATTGACTTTAAAAAAAGTAAAAAAACACAACAGAGTATGAAAGTGAAGTAAGCACAAAGTAAAACTGAGTACAAAACTAAGTGATGGAATGTAAAGTAGCAACCACCGAGTCGTCCTCTGAGAATCCCACCTGAAGGTTGGGTATAGATAGTCTTGTCGATACCTCAGGTCTATCCGTCTGCTCTATGTACATCCTGCCAGGTGGTCCACCTCCAGATACAGTTTATCTCCACATGACTCAACCACGATCAGTGTTGTCCGTCGTCTACAACCAACACAATGTAGTGAAGGCATTTCCCGTGAAAGGGTGAGTATAACGATATTCGGTAGGGACCCCAAGACCCCCGAAGGTCTCCCATAATCCATGAAGGATAAATATAAAAGAAAAGATTCAAACACGAAGTATCAAAAAACTCTACTTTGGTATATTCCTATACTTATACCTAAGTCATAAATCTCATTTTGGTTCCAACGTCTCAACCCAAGAACAATTTGGTCCACAGAAGGAATATGTCAATCAAATAAATGATAATGATTTGAAAGACAAGAATTATCTCACATAGGTATACTACTCATGAAGTGGGGTGGATTTGATTAGATGTAACCTCAGAATCATCTCCTATGCCGAACTCACGTTGGATCCAAATACAGAATTTGTCGCTGCTGAACCCACGTAGGATCCAAGTACAGTAACCATCACTGCCGAACCCACGTAGGATCCAAGTACAGTCTTTATCACGGTCGAACCCACAGAGGATCCAAGAACAGTCGTCCTCACTGCCGAACCAATGTATGATCCATGTACATTCATCATCGTTGTCGAACCCACGGAGGATCCTAGCACATTAGTCATCGTAGTCGCAGCTATCTCTAGGGTTCCCTCACACAGTGTGCTCGATTCTGGGAGGGTCCGCTCCTCGAGTAAAGGGTTCGATACATAAACTATCACAAAGTCCAGTGTTGATGTATCCCGAAGTTCTGCCTCATAAAAATAAACTCAACATGACAGACGGCGCGTCAATCAGACGCCCGGTCTGAGAGATATTGGCGTTTTCGTTCCAGGGGCCCTATGGGAAATATGCTCCTTCCAAACCAGGTCATTTACCAATGATGTTGAAAACTGACATAGAGTTTCGCAAAAGGACCACCTCATTGAAAGGATCCTAGTTCCGCAGATGGAACGTCGATCGAATGCGCGGTCTTTACGTTATTCACGTTTAAGTGCATAATGGGCCCGACCAATTAAGCTCAGTGGGTTTGCGGGTCAGGTCACCCAATTCTGGCGGGTCCGACCTAGTAGGGTTGTCGTACCTCCCCGAAGATTCCCGCAGCTTGGCAGGATCGGACATCTTTCCTAGTGGCTCGGGATGAATGCTGAGTGGTCAGGGGGAGCTGCCGAACCGACGGTAATGAACTCCCTAACTGGCCAGCTGGAGCGGTCGGCCCGGTCAGGCAGGCCACAGGTTCTCTAACACGGTGGCCTCCTGGCACCGCGACATTGGTCCGCCGGGCCGGCCGGTTGTCCTGCGCAGCGCCCTCCTGGTGTCGTGACTCTCCTTCCCCCGGTCGGCCGACGGGCCAGCCGGTTCTTCTGCCGAAACGGCCCACCCTATGCGGGCTATAGTTCCCACAGCATGGCATCGTGGGGCACCCCAGTTCCTTAAATTTTCACGGTCTTCTTCGTCAGTCAAGCGGCCCATGGCTGCTGGCAGTGGTTCTTCCACATGCGGTCAGTGCGCGACCGCTGACTTCGAATGTCGCCTCTTCCTGATTCCAAATAAGACAAGAAACTACAGAGGTTCGTCGGTCCATGTTTTTTCAGCCCGCACCCTCAGTGTTAGGTGGTAACAATCAGCCAACGTTCTCAATTGATTGTAACAAGAATGAGGGAGTAATTTATTTAAAATACATTAAGCAAACACCCTACCTTGAAAAAGATTCGCAGTAGCTGAGCGTCGTGGATGGCGGTGTCAATTCCATTGTCGTTGGAGTGTTCCCGAAGAAGTGGCATCTCCCCTCTTGTCGCGAAGAAAAGAATAGAAGGAACATTATCATTGGCAATTTCCCCGCAGAGGTGTCTCCTTCTTTGACGTGGAGGATGAAGTGAATTGTGGAACTGAGGAGCGTTCTTCGTTGGAGAAGAAAACTGTTCTTCATCGGAGAAGAAAAATATTCTCTTAAGAGCTCTCTTCCTTTCACACTACAAAACTCCCCACAAAATAAAATAATAAGATACTCATATTATTTTAATAACACTATCCATTTAAAATTCAAACATTCAAAAACTTAATTAATAAATTGGAGGATTTAATTTATTAATTAAGGCATCAGCATGAATTAATGGGAGAGTTGTCAACATTAAACAAGGGAGTTTAATGAGGGTTTATGAGAGTAATGGGAAGTTCACAGGTTTAGGTCATGTGAGGGCCCCACCCCATAAATATCCTCTCATGGGAGGTTATGTGGGTGTGTTACCCACCTCTAACTTTCTTTGGGAGGATATAACCACCATCCTTAAAAATAAAATTGTGCTACACCAATTTTATTTATTTTAATCTAATTCCCCAAATATTAATTCTCAACCCTCATAAAATGCAACTGCGGTAAAGGTCCCCTTATGCAATTACCAGCGGTGCGAGCTCATCGGTGCCCTCAAATTTCAATTCCAAGCACCGGTTCAAAAGATAGAAAAACACACTCATTAATTTACTGAACATACTCAAGGTAAACATGGAAATAGATTCTGAGCACACCGGGCCGCGGAGTCAAGTGTCGTTAGAAGCCACAGACTCATAAAATTCCAAAGTATTTAAGAAAAAAACTCCTTGAAATTTCCGGGTCATTACATAAATACCTAAACTGGGAAGGCATTGCAATTATAACTGTAAACAGACACTACAGAGTACACAACTGTAATTAAACACTAAGTTAAAACTATATACAAAAGAAGTGCTGGAAAGTAAAAGGGGCCGTAAATACAAGCCCAACTGTAAAGTGTAAGTACAACTGCAAGCATGTACACAGGAAGAAAATTTAAAGAAGCTACTAGGTCATCCTCTGGGGTTCCTACCTGAATGGTAGGTATAGATGGCCTTCTCAACACTCCACATCTGCCTTTCCACTCTGTGTACCGTCATGATGAGTGGTCCACCTCCGGGTACCATCCTATCCTGCAAGTCTCAGCCTCAGTCAGCAATGTCCATCATCTGCAACCAACCCAACGAGGTGAAGGCATATACTATGTAGGGGTGAGTATAATGATACTCATTAGGGACCCTGAGACCCTCAATGTCTCACAATATCCAACAAGGATAACCAAAAAGTAAGGAATCAATGAATAACCCATACTTAGTTATATGCCCAAGATTTTATTCTAGGGGATAGAATCAAGTAACAACCCCAGTCATACTGTCGGAACCTCGGCTCAGGGTGTAAACCACCTCTATTGAGTATTGTGGGTTTTCTCCGTCACACAGAGGCACTTCCCACTATCCTGGACTGCTGTGGTACTCCTTCTGGTGAGTACCGTTGGTTTTCTGCGTCACACTGAGGTGTTCTCTGCTGTGGGTCTGCCGTGTCACACAGAGGCGCTCCCCCTTGTAGCCTTCTATGGTACTCTTCCTGTCGAGTATTGTGGGTCTGTCATGTCACACAGAGGCGCTCCACACTGTGGGTCTGCAGAATCACACAGAAGCGCTTCCCACAAGGCTAGTCGAAACACTCCTAGTTGAATGTTCAACAGTCGTCAGGTCTCAGTCGACTGCTAGGTCTTCATACTCTACTCACTCGTCTCCTGGAATATCTGCTCCTCGAACTACTAGTCGATACTCCAAATATCATGAAGACCAATGAAAAATTATCTCAATGGTATACCTTGTCATAGGGGTCTCAATGCAATAGACATCACGTCTATCGGACGACCGACCAATTAGTTATTGGAATTTCTGTTCCAGGGGCCTGGTTGGTTTTTATGTTCGAACCAACCCGACTGTACCCCAATTGTGTCCAAACCTAATGTGGGGTATGCCAAAATAATCTTCCCTCCCTAATAATTATTTTATGAGTATATGGTTCATAGATTGGACTCAAGTAGCCTGAGATATGGTTGAAAAGGTGAAACTGGCCAAAGTGAGTCCGGGTCCGGTCCAAGCCAGTCGGACTGACCAGGCCCGAGGGGTTTTTCTGACCCGAGGGTACTGTCTGGCCCAAGTGCGGCCCTGTCCTAGGGGGCGACCCAGTCCAAGGGAGCGACCTGGCCCGGTGGCACACGTGGCCCGGCTGGCTGGAGGCCCGCGTTGCCCGGCTGGGTAGCGGTCTGCATGGCCCGGCGGCCTGGAGGCCAGCGGCCCCGCTGGCTGGTGGCCCGCCAGTCTTCAATAGCCATGCACATGGGGGAGGCGCGCACCCCTGGCTCCCGAATGGTTGAACGATTCTGGTGGAACCAAAATGGCACCAGGTGGGACCGATCCAGATCACGTGGGACCCAGCAGGATCCCGCTACTCCAGGATGACTGATCGGTCAGCCACTCTGCATCACCGGCGTGGCGCGGTAGCAGCGCGCCCCTCCGCCGCGGCCCTCCCTCGCCACAGTTTTGCACCCCCGCGCTATGCGATCGTACCGCACGACCCCCACTGCGGCCCGGACTAGATGTTGCCCCTGCTCATCTGTGTGGCAAGACAGCGCATCGCCACGTCAGTTGCGGCCCGACCAGGTCGTGACCCCCTTCTCCTCTGCATGGCTTGATGGTGTTATGCCCTTCCGTTGACCTGGCATCCTTGCGCCACCGGTTCCTTTGTGGCCGGATTTCTTGGCCGCCAGATTTTGTTACGGTCTGCCCGACACAAGGCTTTGATGCTCTACCTCCATCATCAACAAACGAGAACAACAAGGGGGAGGGTTGGGTCATGTTCGTGTGGTCGGATCCCTCCTCGTTATAGTGATATCAATCGGCAATGCACATTCCATAATTTGAACGATGTATAACAGGAACAAAATCTTATCCAAACCCCCTACCTCGTTTGTTGATGTTCGTTGATGATGTTATTGGGAGGGGACATCGATTCGTCAATGTTGGAAGAGGAAAAGGATATCCATTGTTGGCGGATAAACATTCGTAGGTGACGAAGTCGAAGATGGAATTCCTCAGGGTCTACCCCTTTTCTTTTAGAATGGTTGAAGTTTGTTCTTTGTTGGCAGAAGAGGTGTTCTTCATTGAGAGGATAATTATCCAAGTTCTTCCAAGGCTCCCCTAATGAATAGATTCCAACCAAAACGAAATAATAGATTTGTCAATTATTTTATTGTTTGAATGAATTCAAAAGATTTCAAATTCGAATAATTAATGTTCCATTGATTAATTCAAGTGAAGTGGCACTTTAATAAGGGGATTTCAAGAGTTTTTTCCCACTTATGGGGAGTTCAAGGAGTTAAAAATCTCATGTGGTCCCCACCTTAATTATCCACCCATGGGAGGTTATGCTCGGGTGGGCCCCACCACCATAACCTCTAATGGGAGTTTAGGTTGTGGTGGAACTCACCACCATCCACCCCTTGGATATTTTAACTTCCAAAATAAAAATAAGCTACACTTATTTTTATTTAACTTTATTCTTAAATACACCAAAAACTAACTTCCATTCTCGACCAACTGCTGTTGTGGTGAAAGGCTTCTTAAGAAAATACTGACGCTTTGAGTTCAACGGTTCCCTCAGATTTCAATTCTGAGCACTGGTTCGAAATTTATAAAATTGAGAACGTATGATTACTGAATGTACCCGTACAAAATATCATAAATTTATTCCTGGCACATCGGCCCTCAGAATCATGCGCCGTAAATAATCGCAGACTCATAAACATCCCATGAATTTAAGAAAAACAATTTCACAGAATTTCCAGGTCATTACATTATTATTATTCGATTACGTAACAACACTAGTATCCTCAATATTATATGGTGTTTTATGATATTTATTTGAACAACACTTACTCACACGTCCATCTAATGGACACAAACATACTCTTTCTATATACGATGAAATACTACCTCATGAAACAATGATTGATCTAATTTCTCCTACCACCTCTCATGGTGGCCATTATGACGAGACCATAATTATGTATGATATATATTATATTTAAATTTTCCTCATTATTATATATTTTTTAATTACAACACACTTTTATGATCTCCATGGTGTGTGAATATTATAATCTCAACTATGGAACTGTGGACTATCACCCCATAAAGTGATATGACCCATTCATGCTACACATGGAACCTATGAAGCATGGTTTTATTAAAACTATGATAAATACCTGACATAAATATAATACAGGTACAATAATATACATTTATATCATTTTTTATTATGATTTTATTATGAAAAAGAAATGAATGTAACGTTCATGAATACGTATGACCTACCATATCCTTGAATGATGAATTTCATTTCATATCTCCAAATGATATGGACTATTATAAAACCATATATGTTGGATATCTATGATATTTAAATCATGAATATCATTCTAGATACGTGGTTATTTTGACTAAATGTACAATTAATATCAAAACAAGTTATTTTTCAACTCAAGTACCAAATATTGACAAAACTACTGATATAAACATAAATAATTATAAAATTTTTATAATTTGGAAATAAGATATATAAAATGAATAATAAAAAAGAAAAATGTTTTTAAGCATCAAGAAATTAAATTACTTTTATTATTTATAAATAAAAACGAACATACAAGACGAGTCGGACTTAAGGTATGCGACTTCATCTCTATATCCATTCATTAAGGAATACATTGATAACAAGAACCTACACATTTTATATGATTTATAATAAACCCCATTGAATTTTTAATTTTTTTCAAAGGGAATCATTTTTTATGAATCATTTAATAAATGTCAGAAGGAATGTTTTTAATGTATGCAGTGACAATGACCTCTCCACTACTGTAATCGTTATTTTATATATGGATTCCTCTATAAGCCTTAATGTTTTAAAAATGAAAAGATATCACTTAATCCCTTTAAGGTTGTTTTAGTGTAGAAAATAGTTTTTGAAATAGATTGAGTATTTTAGTATCATGAAATTATTATTATTTATTTCAATTGAAATGTTTTTAATGAAATGTTGATGTTTGCAATATTTTCTATCTTATGATTATATAATGGTACTTGGACCTTTGTCGAGGGGTTATGAGATAATCCAATGAGAGGTGGTTACGTTATAAACCAAATGATGGGTGGTTCTATGATAAACCAAGGATGTGAGGTTACGTTATTACCTCCAATGCATTGGGTATGAATTCCGGACATATGGTTATTCCATTTAGTGATATTTTTGGAAGTCGGCCATATGAATATTCTATTAAGTATGTTTTTGTCCAAAGTTACCATTATATGATATATGTTGATTTCTATTGGATTTATGGAAATATTCTATTTATAAAAATGGTATTAAATGATATTATATTCATTAATGTGTTTTTGATAATTATTATAGGTGAAAAGTATAACATTATGATTAAATTTTAATAGTTTAGATGTTTTCTCAAGACTAACATTTTTCATTCATTATGTATCCCTTACTGAGATTTTGTAATCATCCAATGTTTTGAGAAGTTTTCCAACAGAAATAGAGAATAATATAGTCACAGATGGAATCATGGAGTAGTTATGATGTTAAAATATGAAATGATGTTATATATCGTTTCAAAGAGTTTTTGTTTTGTAAAATAAATGAATAGTGAGTAGTGATTAATACTTGTTATATTCAAGTTGTTATGTATCAGTTATGACCTAATTACCTAGAGATTTATACTAGAAAATATCCTCTATTTGAATTAATGTGAAATTATTGAATTATCACTATATTATGTAATGTTTATTGTTGGGGCCTTCTGTATTCCTTCCCTCCAAACATCTGTAAATAAATTAAAATATAGAATTTTGTAAAGAAGAAATTATTAACTGTATAGAATGAAAAGTATGATATTCATAGAGAAAAATATAATGGAATATAAAAATTTATATATAAATATTTTGGTTTTAATCTCTGTTATCCATGGACCTAAATATATTTTTTATTTTAACTTCTCTAGTTATTTATTTAACTTATATATAGTAGTTCAAAAATATAAAATGGGTTAAACAAAGCATATCCCAAGGAGTTTCAAACCTAGTTTATAATTTTGAATCCTCACCATGAACCAAGTGACGATTAATTTGATATCTTACATGAACCATTATGATATATTACTGATACTACATTTTTCTTAGAGCTTATAATAAATTTTATTATCTAGACATAGATATATTCGATAGGAAAACTAAAAAAATCCATATCTAAACATAAAATTTGGATTTTTTGTATACCTAGATTTAACAGATAGACATATCCCTTGGGTATGATGTACTTCATTATAAATAATCAAAAAGTTAACTAAAAAATTTTATGATACAAACAATATCATTTAATAAATAAACATTTCATAAATAATATATTCCTCCCATGATGTAAAAGATACAACTCAAATGTTATTATACAACCTAGAGGCCAATTTTTTTCCTTATAGAAAAATATGATTTATTCAAAATTCATTTTAGCATATTAGAAAATAATCAAAGGGTAGAAGTTTTATAATAAAAATAATAATGAAATTTTAGTGTTTTCCATAAATCATTATATATTCACATATAATCTCAAATGAATTAACATATACCATGGAAAATGTTTAATGAATCATGAGTTAATAAACATGATTCAAAGAACATATACATATTCACTAGAATATGAAATATGAATGTAGAATAAAAATAAATATTGGAACCATAAGTCAATACTACCCACCATGATATTCATCAAATAGTTTTCATGTGATTACATCCCATGTACCATGTTTTTCATTGAATAATCATCCTTTTTACCATTGAGTTTGAATTAAATATCACATATAACTCCATTATATTTGGGTAAACCATCCCATATAACATTATTATTTGGATGAATGCTACTATATAACCCTATATATTTAGAGAAACTATATTTTATATCCATTAGCTTTGGATAAATCATCCCTTATTGTATTTTATCCTGGGATAAATCCTCTTGGGTACCATTTTGTGATCATAGAAAATATACTTAAACTGATGAAATACATGGAGATATAATACCCATATTATCATAATCCATAAATATATTTTAAACTTTAAATAAAAAATAATAATAATGAACCAGTGCAAAAATGAATTAATCTCTTAAAAATAAAAAAAATCTGAAAATGTAAATTTAAAAGATAATTTGATATGAAAAAAAAACATTTTATTAAAAAACTATATTAAAATAAATTATCAAGGATGATTGAAACATAATATGATGAAAAATAAACCATGTGTAAAAAATAATATATAATATATAATTGTCTTCACAAAAACAATTACGAATTTTTATAAAATATGATGTGAAAATCACATTAAAAAATATTTTTATAATAATAAATTAAGGACATTGTAATAAAATTACTTATATGTATCCAAATATATTATATTTGAAAATAAATAAAGGATAAAAATTTTGAGTGGTATATATAATATTATATTTTTAAATGTTGGTAAATACTTTTAAACATTGTGAAATAACCATGTTAAATATTCAAAACAATAAAAACAGTATTAAATTATAATTATGAGAATGTGTAAATTGAAATATGATAAATATAAAAAGTAATCCATAATATCAATATCTAAAAATAAGAGAACATTTGTTTGAATTAAAAAACATTGATATTGATAAATAACCAATTAAAATTAATGTGAATTATTTATATAAAAAATCCTACAAATAAAACTATAGGATCATCAATAAAGAATACATATGATTGAAACATTATTTACCCTGAAAAAATAGTTTAAAAAATTCTTAATCATTCTTAGATATAATGGATCAATCGTGATATATAAAAGACCATGAAGATTGATTATAACCTATAGAAAACATTTGAGTAATGAAACCCCATTAAATATTTGGTAAATTATGAATAAGATCCCCATGATAGGTATAACACTAAATATATAATTGAATGTAATAATTTATATGTTTATGAGGATAAAAATGAAAATATATATTTATTTATTAATTTAAAATTAACTGTTCTGTTGCGATTAAAGTTTCATTACATGATTCAAATTTGATACAAAAAACCATAAATTTTAATTCTCACATAATGGATCATACTATATAATCCATAAAAAATGAGAACTCTTTTTTCCCTATTTAATTTTCTTTCATATCTATAAAATTTTATGTTCTTCATTTACTTGGATTCCCTCGAATGATATTCGAGTTGTGTATTCACAACATGGATATGGAAATCATAGAATAATCTTGACTACATGAAAACTATGTAAGAGGGATTATAAAATGAATTACTGAGAGATATGGATATTCATTCATTAATAGATAATAATTATGAATGTAATTTAATAATTATGAAATTGGTAAATCATAATATCATGTATATAATATGGCTAATAAAAATAGGCGTTCATGAATTAATTGAGGGAGAGAATCATAAACTGATTTACTTAACATAAAGGCTATAATAAAGTTATATATAATGAGATAAATGTGATGGAATGGTAATATCTCCCTTATAGAGAATAATTCGGAAAATAAATTTTTTAATATTGTCATACAAAATCATAATCAATTGAAACAAAAATGGATTACCATAAAAGGATTACTCAAATCAATATAGTGAGGAGTATGAACATTACATTGATAAATGGATACTTAAAGAAGTGTGGGACATATTAGAACTCTATAAACATCGTGGGATGAATTTATAGAGTGTGAGGGATTTTATATTCATGATTAAGGAATTTGGGGTTGTGATAAATTTTATAACGAGCATAATTATCACCATTTATAGTTGAAAAATATGGGATTTTGATTGAAAACTAGAGTTTTTTAAGGGTTAAGAGGGAAAACTCATGAGTGATAGGTTGGTTTTGTGAGTTAGTTGAATTTTTTGGATAATTTATATGTTAGGAATATAGAGTTAAAAATTAATACAAAAAAATGTCTTCTAGAGGGTTTATGTGAAATTATAGTTAAAAAAATTCATGATACATTATTGACCCTTTTACCGAATATTATTCATGATTTCAAATTAAACATGTTAATTATTTTTCCATAAATAATTTAATATAATCATTATTATAAAATTTATCATTAAAAATTATTAATTAATATCCATTTATTATAATTTAATTTTAAAATAAGAGAAAATTAACTTTTCATTCAAAAAATACGATATTTTCAAAAACATTCTTTTTCATAAAAACGATTCATGTTAATAAATATATTTTCATAATATTATTTAATGTTTATGGAAAAATAAATGGGGTTTGATTTATTTTTATATATCATATAATACATTTAGTTGAAAATAAATAAATTGAATTAAAAAACTAGTATTTAGAAATGTATAATTCTTTGTTAAACAATTGTTATACCTTAATGACTACTCATTTAATTGTGTATTTAATTATTATGAATAAAAGTAATGTTTAGTTTTTTTTTGAATATTTATAACCACTATATTTAAATTTAATATTCAAATATTTTGAATAATTTTATGAAATGGGTAAAAATTTATTTTAATTTAATAATGTATAATATGTTTAAAAAGTATTTTTTAATATTATTTATTATATACCATAAAAAATCTAGGCTTATATTTTAAACATAATATTTTAAAATATATATTTGTACATATAATTAATATATTTCCAAAATAAAATAATTTCAAAATATTTAATCTAAATTTATATCATATGTTATTTCATAAATTCCACATTATATTAAAAGGTTGTATTTTCTTACATTTCACTTCAATATATTTTTTAAAATTAGTATAAAAAAGGATAATCTTAAATTGATATTGAAATTTTAATTAAAATAAAAAAGTTTATTTTGATTAAATGAAACATAATAAATTATTTAATTTTACATTTAATTAAAAAAAAAGATATAATGAAAAAAAAAATTTATTGGGAAAATGATTCTATGATTCTTAACCATTCCCCTTAATATTCCCCATAATTTACTAGTTAAATTAATATGAACCACTTATTTACTCGATATTTAATTTTTCGTAATCAATGAAATGAAGCATGAAATGTAAATATATATCACATAAAATGATTTATTTTAAAAAAAATACTGTCAATGAATATTGTGATCATATTATATATATTTAGTTTATAAATTAATTATTTTTATATTAGAATTAACTGGTAGATTCCATTATAAAAATATTTTAAACATTTGGTACTTCTATTAACTTTAAAAAAAATTAATGGAAATTAAATATTATTTATAAATAGAAATTATATTATTATAATAATATATTATAGTATGGTTATATTTATATGTTCGTTTAGATATAGATAGATAACATGTTGTATTATTTTATGATAGTATTATATTATAATATCAATGTGTTACACCAACATGTGGACATACCAAGTAGTGTCCTAGTCTTATTTGTAAGGGGTTTCAGTCAAACCAAAACATATTCCAGAACCTACTAGATAATGGGTAGGTTCTAAAGAAATAAATTAGTAGATTATTCCCTTGTATACCCATAATTAATTCCCAAAAGGTTCTTTTGTACTATATTTTTGTTTGGTCAAAAAAAGACTAGATACCCTGATAGGGGAGTGAATAACTATATAGATATTATTTTTTAAATTCATCATGCACTACTCGATCATGAAATATTTAATATAAGGGTCACATTGTTTTCACTTATGTATTATTATTGATCTTATACTTTTCTTCTTTACCTGATGATAATTCTTTAAATGTAATGCAGAAATGAAAGAAAATAACTTAATGATATTTAAATGGTTCAGCCTCACTAGGATACATCCAAAGAGTATTCGACAATGACATTCCATTGTACCTAATCCACTAATGCTCAAGGTTTAGGCCAAATATTCCATTCCCATGCTCACATCCATTACAAAGTTTAGGGTTTGATCGATTTATTCCTAAGGGTCAATCCCTATTTATTTTTCTATGGCTCACTACAAGTGGTAGGGATCATTGTCTTACTTATACTTTTCTCACAACTCTTCGAAGAGATCCACTCATAGTCTATATACATCAAGGTCCCTTTATTATCTAAAATTAATGAACCCTCCAATGTGGGTAGACTCTCTTTCGAAATCCAACTTTCATCCACTAATGAATATTACTTTACCATATATGAATGGGAAATCCATATTTCATGAAGCTCATTATTGGAGCACTTCACAAGGACCCTTCATTAAGATCAAAAATTCTTCATGATATTCATTTAATTTCACAAAACTCAAATCATTCAGTTACATTTTATAGCCTTCAAAAAACTCTTGTATCCCCGAAAATCTCACAAAGCCTTCGCAATGAAATTCTAATGCTCAATGAATATTCAGTTGGATTTTAATGCCTTCGCAGATGTCTTCTCATACCACCATCATGAACACCTTCATGAATCTATAGACTTAATATTTTCATTAAATCTTACATCTCATCTGATAGGGGTAAATATCTATTTCTAGGTGTTTCCTCAAATTACATAACCTTATGGCTAGGTCATCACCATTTTGTGAAGCTCCATAATTTTCATTAATATGCTCCATGTATTGAGAGGCTCTATGAAAAAATTTCATTCATGATGATCATCATAAACATGGAGAGATCTGTCCAAAACCATCACGGTGTGGATGAATCCTTTTTGTAACCATAGGGACCACTGTCAGAAAAAATCACTTCTTCGTGAACCACCCATAGAAAACTCCCTTTCTTCATGAAACTCACATCTTATCCATATTTTCATACATCCTTAATGAAAATACACTTTCTAATGAAATTCGTAATTCATGTCATATTCATGAAGCTATTTGTTAAAAAACATCACGCCTTTGCGAACCACCCTTCACTAAACCCCATTCTTTAGGAAATTCATGATTACTCCATATTCTTAAATTTCCTTCAAGGAAAACCACTTTTGTGATGATTTTTTATAATCATAAAGTCCACCGTATAAAACATCCATGCTTTGGTGGACCACACTTCATGAAAACCAAGTATTTGTGAAATTTAATCCTTTTCTATGTTCTTTCATGGACTTCAAAGAAATCCACTTTCATAGAGATTTTTCATAATCACAATGATCATCCTCAGAGTTATTTGATCGTTTTCTAAACACACCTAGAAAATCCCATCACTGAAAAATTCAATCCATTACCATATTTTGTTGATATGTTCCTGAAAATACACTTTTATAGATACTTGTCTGAACAATATATTTTAGACGCAAAAAATATGTCAAACCATGGAAAATGATGGAACCTTATGTATTAATTATTTTACCTATTCTTCTACATACATCATTCTATCAAGATTCATTTTCAAAATTCTGTGTGAAAAATCACTCTAGACTCCACAACTTATCAAGGAATCATTTTTTATCAACAAACAAAATCAACCCCAAAGTGTTGTAATATTATCTTGAAGGATTTTTTCCAACAATCTCCCCCTTTGGATTTGTTGAAAACTCCTTCATAATATGATACCTTTTGGAATCTACATCCATCCTCTCCCACCATTAACAACAGGTGATTTAGATAGTGATCAATGATTTACAGAAAACATACTCTAATCCCACATGATAAATTAACGTCTTGAGAAAGAAGAGTAATTTGAAAATTCCATCATTGAATCACTTCATTATGAACACCAATTCATGAAACCCATGAACTGTATTATTTATGATCCTCAGCTGTCATGGTATATCATCTTGGATCTACCACTTCTTGAATCATTAGATTTAATTATCCTACTCCCCCATCTTGTTTCCCCCCTATATCATATCTCCTATTATCATCTTCTCCCCGTGTCTTTCCAATAGTATTTTCTCCCTTATATAGCCAAAATTTCATTACCCATCAATAGTCACACATTATCCACATTTATCAATGAACCCAAAGGTCACTCCATTGGGTTTTTTCATGTGTGAGGAGTTGACTATGCATTTAGTGAAAGTGTATTCCTCTCAAATTATTTTTGGGCAAGTCTTTTGTCAGAATGTTTACTACATATAGGTCTATAGGCATGTACATCAACATCACAAACCCTTGCTCTGATTTCACATTTATAAAATTATATTTGATCTGAATGTTCTTTCTTGTTATTGAACTATTGTATTTTTGATAATATTGATATCACATGAATTATCTCAATAAATTTAGATAGGATATTTTACTTCAACACTCATATCATCATGCTGCTACTTTTTCCACAATAATTGTGTACATGCCTATGTTAAAAAAATATACTTAGATTATATGGTTCTCAATGAAAAGATATATTGTCTATTTCTTAGTCATGAAATACAAAATCCACCATGATAGAGAGCACCACTTGACGTTGGTTTTCAGTAATCTGATGATTAGGCCCAATCTGCATTCCTATATCCAAATATCTTTTATTGAGATCGTTCAATATACATCAAACTAAAATCCACCATGACCATGATATAATGATGTATCCATTTTATTTAAAACATTTTTATTTCTTTTGAATTCATTTGATATCATGCATCTTGATATGTATAAAAGTCATTACCTGGTCGTGTAACTATCCAATACAACAAGCTTCCAATTATCTACCTATATTCTCTGACATTAACCACTTTTCCTTCATTATACCATGACATTTTTATCTATGTAACCACCAGATTCTTCATATCCATGGAATTATCCATTCCAAACCTTTTCAATACCTCCATGTAATTTTTAAATTGAGAAGTGATTGAACCATTCCTTCCTTGTGTGTCACCAATGATGTTCTATCATTATATTTCATCATGGATCTTCATATTCTGTGCTGATATAGATTTTACATCCTCATGTTAATCAATGATATTTTCTTTTGAATCATAATTTTACATTTTTACACCGCCATATTATCTTACCAATTATACATAATCATGAGACAAATTGGTGTTGTGATGTTCTACATTGACATCATTTATTTCAACTACTCATATCAGCTTCATGTCGATTATTTATTTATATTTTCTAATTACATCTTGGTATCATGAGAATGGTCTTATAACACCATATTTTTATAATAGAATAGATAATCAATGAAATAATTAAGTTTTATACTTCTCCCCCAACTGGTCTACTAGATTTCATACAATATAAACTTTCATCCATTTGTGATCTGGAATTTAATTAAGAGATAGAATTCTCCACATATGATATGAAACACTTCCAGTTTATATGAATACTATTTAGACAAACAAAAATTATTCTTCTCCTATATCATTTTTTAAAATATGACAGTTATCAATTATCCATAAACAAACCCTCAAATTGAATTGTGTTGGAACTCAGTGTAGGAAAAAAGTGTTAAATTTAATAACACCATAACTGGCCATTGCGCACAATTACTCCCTTTCTTCTTCAACTCTTCTAACTGATTTGAAATAGTTGATGTTTTCGAGCACATCACTTCAGCAATCTACATCATTTCATACAATTACCCTTGGATTGTACCTCCTTAAAAACCGTAAACAACTGAACATCAGTTAATAGAATTTAAACACATAGGGAGATGGGAACTCTATAGAATCTTCAAGAAGAGGATTGTGTTCGATAATGATTGATCAACTGTTTGAAACATTAATACAAAGAATTATTATCTTTATCTGAATGTTCTAACTGTTTAGCCAACTACAACCATTTTGGCCATATTACATGGAATTCCTTTTCCACATTATAAGTCATCTGATGATATTTAGATTTTGAATGCTTAGCCTTTTTTAGAATTTTTTATCTAACCCTATTAGTATAAAAATATTTGATGCTCCAACAATGTTCCATTCCTAACGATTCTCCCTATGAGTCTGAATCTATCCACTAATAATATGTTATTTCTTCTTCCTTTATTAGAGGGATCATTTTGTTTCCTCAACATCTCGCCATGTGGCATGACATGATGTTTTACCAAGGAACTATGTGTTAATTTTTCATTTATCAATTTTTTTATTCACACCAACCATTATTGTTAGGGTATAGTCATCTGATGAATTTACATTCTTTTTAATCACAAATGTATTTTCTCCTCCATTTTTCATTATAGTTCCTTCATATTCCTTCTGTGATAGTTGTAGTGAGTGAAATCGGGGAGGTAATGGATCTACCTTTCGTTGAGCTCCATTTGATTCCCCCGAGGATGTAATCCTATTTTTTATCAAACCATGTTTTCCTATAGTATATGATTTTTCATTATACACTTCTTCTGTTTGGGATCTCCTTCTAGGTACCATTTTGTTCCCCACATTCTTCTTACAACAATGTATTGTAAAGTGAACATGATCTTAACATATAAATCATATTCCATTAAAGGGATATCAAATTTTATTAGTTCATAGTGGATATGTTTTTGTAGCCAAATCCATTCTTCTGATGTTGAGACCTTAGGATTCTTGACACATACTCATGTTGTATCAATGTCCTCAAAAATATTATAAATTGAAATCATATGTTTTTTAGAGCTTTATATTTCAAAATTTTAAAGAATATTCTACTTATTCAGACTTTATGAAATAATCCTATCTTCACAATATGGATCATAATTCAATGCCCCAAAACAAAATATTGAGTTATGAGGATGCATTATAATGAAAAAAATCCTGATGACATTACTTCCTATAACATCCTTTATAGGTATACCTCTAGCACCTATATGATTTTCTTTATCTATTGAACACTTATCTACTCTCTTCTTATCATGTATTAGAGGGAGATAATTATATCATATAGCAGATTTTCCCAAAATGTATGGCCTTTTAGATGAAAAAATATGTTCTTCTGTCTCTTAATAAGTATCATATTGTCATTCCATTTCAAAATCACCTTCCAAAGAATAATAAAATAATAAGTGCAAGTTATCCTTCATTTTAGTCTTTCTTTTGGCATTGGATTTCTCCACTTATTTCATCACTGATTCTAAATCATCTACAAATTGTTGAATATTCATGACCATGGATTCAAGTTGATTATTAGGTTGTCTCTTGAGATTCTTCCCTATACTCATGTAATATTCCAATTAATGTATGATCTTATCCACAAAGTCACTTTTCTCATTTATTTAAAAAAATTTGGGAAACACAATCAAAACAACAAGAATTCTCTTCTTATAGCCTTTGGTTTTTATAAACTATTTTAGATAGCTTTGAACGAGTTCAATATTTCTCACTTTATGATTTATAATTTCTTCTGACTATTTATTATATCCATAATTATGTTAATTTTGTTTTTCTATAATTACAGATGTCTTATTCTGTTTTTTCAATTAGGAATCATTATTCTCCATCAGATCAGTAGAAACATCAATAATCCTTTGATTTCTAACCTCAGTTTAAAATAAATGGATAAAAATACCATGAGACTTTCTTTCCACTATTAATTTGTGAAATTATTCCTTTATTATGTTAAAATCATATATTAGTGAACTTCATGGAGTTTCATCTCCACAAACCATTTTATCATCACATTCAATGTCATGTTCATCAGTTATTCATAAAACATCATCGAGTGAGTCTATCTTTTCATTTTCTAATTCATCCAAATCATCCATCAATAAAATATTTGATTCTGTAAATTGAATCAATCTTTTTCTGTAAACAACTCTGCACAGAGAAATACCACCTAGGTTTTTATTCTTCTTATAAGTACATCCCATTTCCACATCACAACAAGATAAGATATTAATGAATCTTTAACATCAATAACTGATTGACCACGTTATACAAAACAAACTTTATAAAAGAATCATTTCCTCTGATACAAATTGTTAGTTCTAAAAGGGTTCTAGATACTTTGATTGGGTGGTGAATCTGGGTATGGATATTGTTTTCTAAATTCTTCTTGCCCCAATAGATATTGGCCAATTTATTCTAAGGGTGAATTTGTATTCAATTAAGTGTTAATGATGATTTTATCCATCCTTATTTATCTGATGATGAACCTTTTAATGTAATGTAGGAATACATGAACATGACACATAGATTTTTACCTGGTTCACCGTCACTGAGATACATACAAAGAGCATACAACAGTGACATTTCAATGTACCAATTCCACTAACGCTCAAGGTTTGGTCTCGATATTCTTTTTCTAAGCACACTGCCTTTATAATTTTTAGGGTTCCCTCACTACAATCCCAAGGGTCACTCCCTATGACTCTTTATATGTATTAATACTAGTGGGAAGGATAATTTTCTTCTTATTCCATCACTCTCTACTATTGGAAGGGATCAAATCACAATTTATCGACCTGTAGGCCCTTCATTATCAAAAATGAATGAATCCTTTTATGTGTGTAGTTTCTCTATTGAAGTCCATCTTTCATCCCCTAAAAAATATAACCTTACCACATATTACTGGGTATTCCCTCTTTCACATTGCTACTTCATAGACCTCTTTATAAAAAAACATCATGAGGATCAAACATTCTTCGTGAAACTGATTTACCGTCATGAAACACATATCATTTATTAGATTTTATAGCCTTCACAATGCTCTTTCATTCACCCAAAGCTCACTATGCCTTCATGAAGAAATTATATTTCAAAAAGAACAATCAATTGGATTTTAAATCCTTTATAAATGTCTTTGAATGTCACATTTGTGAACATATTAAATAATTTGGAGCCTTATGATTTTTGGTAAGTCTTGGTGCTCTTCTAAAGGGGGGTAGAGGAATATTTGTAGGTCTTCCTTCCGATTCCAGAACCATCTGTCCATGTCATCACCATTCTGTGAATCTCCTCAATTTCCTTTATAGTTCTACCTGTTTTTTAATGCTACATAAAATTTTATCATTCTTGAATCTCATCATAATCATGGAGAGTTCTGTCAAAAACCGTCATGTTTTTCATGAAGTATGTTTAAATATATAGAGGCTACCATCAAAGACCTTCATGTATTTCTGAACCACCCTTCTCGAACTCCCTTTCTTCACAAAACTCATGATTTAGAAATATTTTCATAAGGACTTAAAGGGAATACACTTTTCCAATGCAATTCATAATTCCATTCGTAATCATAGAGCTATCTTTCGCAAACCATCATGCCTTCGTGAACCACCATTCGCTAAACACCAGTCATTGTGAAATTCATGCCTTTTCCATATTTTTACATGGCCTTCAAATAAATCCACATTCATGAGGATCTGTCGTAATGACAAAGATCTCATTAAAAAAAATGCGTGCCTTTGTGAACCACCCTTCACAAAAACTCAGTCTTCACAAAATTAATTATTTTTCTATGTTTTTACATGGCATTTAAGAAAATCCACATTCACAAAGATTTGTAGTAATCACAAATATCACCATCATAATTATTTACTATTTCACGAAACAGACCTGGAATATCCCATATTTTAAAAAATCAATCCTTTACCAAATTTTGATGAGATCATGAAGAAAATAAATTTTTCGCGATGCATGGACAACCTCCAAAATTTGGACACCAGATTTTTTGAAAACAGAGGGAAACAGTGTCACCTTCTATACCAATTTAAAATAAACCATCCCTTTTTTATGGATCTTTTTCAATATAATGATTCAAATATATATCTAGACTCCACAAAATACCATATAAACCATATTTGTTAATCAACATAATCAACCCAAAAACGTTTTAATGTTACCTTGACAGATTTTTTTCCAACACACTCTCTCTGTCATGAATGTAATTATGAAATCTGTATGAACATTTGGATTTTTTGAATAGTTGTGGGTCTATAACATAGAAGTTTATCACTATGAATAACTAATATTAATACTCCTGAATAATTTCTTATAGAAAGAAACATAATTAAAAATATATATTATAATCATGTCATTATTAACTATCTATATCACAATGGCCTCCAAAAAGACAGTTTCACAAACATATTCTCATTAGACTATATCTATGACATATTAGTGTCTTAATATACCTATTCCAATGTTAGGATAAAATTATATCTTCCAAAAAACTCTTACATTCACATATATAATGACTTTAGGAAGGACCCCATAAAATTCACAATCTCTATTCCTTTAGAGTGGGATCCCTTACCAAGTATCTCAACAATACCCTCTTATTGTATTGGTCTAAAATTCAAGGATTAAAAACTAATTTCTCACAAAAAAATGGTTTCAATCTAAATTTCCATCATATTCCATCACAGACAATATATAATGCATTTTTTTATACATCCATTCATTATGTCCAACCTTCTCTGTCCAACCTTCACTGTCATGGACAACACCTCACACACAAGTGAAGAAACTCACTCATGGATGATCTATCCATGACTAAAAAAAATCTCAAACTTATATTATCTTCACTACTTAATCCATTTATATCATTCATGTATTCCATAGTTCCATTAAAAATACATATTTACCTATAAGTCATGGATATCATGAAAATACTATATAACACATTTATTTTTTGTGCCTCGAGACCCATACCCTCATAGGATGAATCAGTCACATATCATAAGTACATTAAATCTAGGATTATAACCCATAACTCAAAATCATAGATCATAATTACTAGGTATATAATTTAACTGCACTCTCACAATACAATACATCTCTTAACATTCATTAAGGTTTCAAATGGATCCTTCAAGATCTATCGTTATCTATTATATTCAATAACATCTCTTTCATGTCTCACCTATGTGACCTCATTACATGTAGGATCGTCATGATCAATTCCTAATAAGAAGGGTTATAATGCCAAACATAAACCATGTTATCATCCTGATCCCAGGACATTAACAATTCTATATATAACACCCAAGGTGTAAAATTATGTTTTATGTTTTATCAATGTTCCAGAATGCAATAAGATACATAAATATATGAAAGTAGGCATATAAGTAGTAAGAATTTTATTTATACAAAGACCATAATACATATTTGAACCATATGAACTAACCCATTAAACCCACCATTATCGATAATAAAACAACTGGAATTCATCTGAGAAACACATCGATTCATATCGGGTAGTTCACATATTTTAGATCTGATATAATCACTAATGTTATAGAAATAAAAATAGCAATGAAACTATGAAAAAGAAGAACACATAAACCATTTCAAAAAATAGTGGCGTGAGCATCGACGTACTTTTATGTGTGTCTGAATTCCATTAGATATTTATGATTCCAATGTTTTTATCTGACCATTATAAAAAATGTCTGTTAGAACATTTAAATTAAACTAGAAAACTACTTTTTATAACTGTAGATATATAAATAAAAAAAATTAATATATATAAATTTATAGAAACAATATTGATTTTAATATTATTATGAAATAAAAAATGTTAATAAATATTCAATAAATTATTATTTGAATAATTATTTTTTTTAATCATTAAAATTAAAAGATTTGGAATTTATGTTAATGTAACTATTATTAAATATTTAATTCATATTAGTAATATATATATATATATTCTTTTAAATCTATAAAAGTAATGGAGTATATTATTTGAAAATTAAAATAACATAATATAATAATAAGATATAAAATTTTATAAAAAATTAAAAAAATTATAATGAGAGGAGATGAAATCAGGGTTCGAGTTGTTCGGGGGTTTGAGATCGACACAGGAGTAAGACCGATGTAGGAATACTTTGAGTAGAGGGATCTTTTTATGGGTGTCACGGGTGATGAAAGTCTGAAGCAAGGTCACAATTGAAAATGGATGTAAACTAAACTCCAGTTCATACGAGGGTGTATTCATTCATGGATTCGAAGATCAAAGGAAAATCCATATTTATCGCTATTATGGTTTTGATCTACATGAGGTAGGATTAATCTTGTTGCTAATATCCAAATCTGCATGATTAGTAATTTAATATTCAAAACAAATTGGGTAAATAGTGACATATGTGGATAATCTATTTATTTTTCCTCATGAAATTGATGTGCCATGATTTTGATATCTGCATTGGGTATTAATTTATAAATGAAATCTTATCTTATTATTGATTTCTTGTATGTATTTCTATTGTCATCGGTTGAAGTCGTTTCCTTATTTTCTTTGGTTATAAATAGATTCTTCATGAAGAAATTGAACCAGTTCAAATACATATTAATCATATCTGTTTAATATATTTATAGGTATTAATTTTGTTTTTTTTCATATTCTTAAATTGGTCTCTCTGTTTACAAATGCAATGATATTGTTTCATATTTAATATATTTTAGGGTTGTTTTTTTATGGTTTCAGGTCGACTCTTATAAAATAAGCATCAATTTTTTTTTGGATTTTGTGCTTTAGCGATTTCAATATGTAGTTATCAGCAACATAAAAAATATATAATTATCACTTTCTAGGCACAACAGATAATAGTTTTTATACGATTTTATTTTTATTGATAGTATTTGTCATTATCATGTGGTTAGTGTTACAATGGCCTACTTGCATCAACAAATTATCCCATCAAATTGAAATAAAATACATATATAGGATGTTTTGGACTATAAATAGATGTTTATGTTGACTTTTTTGGGAAGAACTATGACTCATTTTATGATGTGTTATACTAACCTACCAAAATGCTTCATTTCATACATACCCATTAAGAGAAAAATAAGTGTGTGAGTGATTGATTGATTTTCCAGGGTTGGGGATTTTTTTAAAAATAAAATTTGTAAGGGTTTTAATTTATTTAAATTATGTTTTACACTTACGAGTCTATGAATTCTTTTTAAAAATAATTTATATTTGTTTTAATATGTGAATATACATACATGGGTTTATATTTAATAGTATATAATCTTAGAGATTTGTACTATGACAAATACATTCTATGAATTTCAATATTATTTTTCTTATAAGGGTCTTACTAATAATTTCATTTATATTAAATTATTATTTTAGAATGGAAAATTATTTCTACTATATGATTGTTTATTGTTTTCATTAAATAGATATTAAAATGTTAGTAGCTTTAAAACATTTTAATATGTTTTAGTATACTGTAATGGAATTTTTAGAATAGTTTAAATATTTTAAATTTATGATTTTATTTTAATAGTTCAAATTTATTTTGGAAGGTTAATGTACTATAAAATCATGTAGGGAATATATATATTTATATATATACTTGTATGATGATCAAGTATATAATTGTTTTAAAGAAACTATTAACCATGTATTAATTCAAATATGAATTTATAAATTAAAAATGTCATAATTTTATCATGTGAATGACATATAAAAATCAATATTATGGCCATACATAGATTATTTTGTTGACATATATACATTAAAATATACATTTATGCATGATAAATTAAATAAACTATAAAAAATTGAAATTGTGGAAATAAGGACGAAATTTTAAGTGTTTGGTTGTCGATTAATATTCCATGTGATTATTCAACATCATGTATCATGATATTTGATTATACCAAGTCAAGTATGTCATTTTCAATGAAGATAAGTATATATATATATAATTGAACATGTTTTTCTAAGAAGTATTATAAACACATTATCATATCTAAAACTCCAGTGAAAAGTATATCCATATAATGAAAGATAAGAAAAAAGTGTTTTATAAAAACTATTACCTAAACTTGGTAAATACTATAATGAATTTGAGAGTGAACTCATCCATCATGTGTGTTGGACCAATATAGCATTCATTGCTTGAAGTGGTGAAAGATGTTTTGTTCTTATGGTCATGCTTATTATTTTGAATCGAGTCACTAGATTAATTTAAAATTTATTTTTTGATGTATAATTAGTTTCCTATGAATTTTTCAATTTTGTAATGGTTTTTGTACAAATTTATTTCAAATTGAATTTTAAAAATTCATTATAATTGTGATATTTTATTAACGTGATTTATCAATGGTTTTAAAAACTCCTTAATAGGAAAATGAATGCTCACCCAACTATTTTTAAATGTTTTTAATGGAAATAATAGAAGTTCTAAATTGGGTTTAAACACATTTGGTGATAGCATGCATAGAAGCATAATAGAAAATTGTCTTCTTTTAACTATGATAAATCCGGAAATTTATTCAAATTTCTATAGAACCTAGACTGGTAAAAGTTACTGGTTTGTATATAGTGTTTTGTGTCGGTTTGTTTTCATTACAAAAAAAGAATTTACACCACATTTTTAAGAACTAAGTCCAGAATAAAGTGCTCCTATCATTATAATTGGTATCAGATGAAAGATCAAGAATACTCTAAGAATATTAGTTCCCTTCGAAATATTGAATAAACTTTCATAGTAAAAATTTTTATTTTTAGTTCTCAAATAGAATGAAAGAGAAATCAAACAAGTGTATTATTCATTCCAGATGAATTACATGCTTCGCTCATCGCAAAATCATGCGATACAGAATCTCAACCGTATGAATCCATGCATCATACTTGTAAACAACTTTACAACGTATCAGGTATGCATAATATACTTCATTTTAATCACGGTTCGAGTTTTTTTATCGAAGGCTTAAAACATATTCAATTTTTCTTCTATATATTCCATGTGGTGTATCCTGAATTACTTTTTAGGTGCTTTACCCTATTTGAGCAACTTCAATCCATCTCATACTTTTATAGATCATTAGATGAAAGTGTTGGAATCACCTGTTTTGATAATCCCAAATTATGCTTAAACATTGATTATGATATATTAAACCTTTGCATTAATCTTATTATTCTATGATTAAACGTATTTTATTCTAAACAGTTCATATTCTTACTCTCATAACTTTACTGTAACAGCTTACAGTAGTATTTACATAAGTTTGGTATTGTTAGCTAACAGTCAGAGTTTTCTTCTCAAAGTCACAGTTACAGTTAACTGTCACCTTAAGTTACTGTTGCAATAAGTTCACAGTTACAAGGTTACAGTCGAAGACTAATACAAGCTTACAGTTACAAGTCTACTGATATCTATTGTCAAAGCTCACAGACGAAGGTCACAGATACAAGACTTCTGCTCGAAGTTTTCTCTGCTCAAGTTCACAGTCGAACAAGTCTACAGTTGGAACAAGTTCACAGTCGAAATAGTTCACAGTCGAACAAGTCTACAGTTGGAACAAGTTTACAGTCGAACAAGCCTACAGTCATAAGCCTACAGTCAAGGTTACAGTTAGACAGCTTCTGTCGACTAAGTCTACTGATGATCGAAGTCTACAGTTGACAAAGGTTACAGTTCTACAAATTTGATGTTACAAGTCTACAGTTAGAAAGGCTACAGTTACATGGAGTAAAAGCTATCATTGCAAGCCTACAGACAGCAAGCCTTTGTTGAAGTCAGCAGTCAGAAGGAAGTCCACAGTTGGAAGTCCACAGTTGGAAGACCACAGTTGAAGTCAACAGTGACATACATTCTCGACTCACTGTTTTAATTTCTTTTTTTCCTACATTTAAATTTTATCTAACGGTCATATCATACATTTTGATGATTTGTCAAATATCTGATAAAGGTTGTCGGATGTCAGGAACCCGTACCTCGTACCTGCTGAAAAGAAATCTTTTCTGTCCCCTGTCGGGAGTTAAATACAAGAAGACTACGCTGCCCAAAGATAGCGCGAATGCGAACCAGAGAAGTGCGTGTTGGACGAAATATACCAGAAACACAAGAAGATAAAAACGAGCTCCATCAAGAACACAGAGAAGCACATAGACAATCAAGTATACTCGAGAAGTGTTCTGTGCATACAGGAAGAAGAACTTCATCGACTACATTCTCACTACCTGTGAACCTGAAGCATACGACACTCTGTTTCTCAAACAGAAACGAGAAGAGGACTCAAACTCTCTTCTGATCAAATACAAGAGCTACACTGAGATCACCAGAACCACTTCTAAACTCTACATCTCTTGTTCTGTGATTTATTCTACATTTTGAGCAGTGTGTGTTATCTGCTGTATTAAACACACACACTGACTCCTGTACTTTCACTGGAGGATCTGTAAATCCTCAGCAAATCTTTTTGCACTCCATTTCCCACTGTGGATAGTGGTAGAGGTCTTGTGACCTGGACAGCTTGCTGCTGTTGTTTGTTTTCCCACGAAGAACTGTGGTAGAGGTCTTGTGACCTGGACAGTGTGTTCACTGTTGTTAACCCCGATCCAGGGTGTGGATCATTCTTATATAAAATTTTGGGAGGACTAAGTCTCGGCTTGAGACTGAACCTCTTGGTTAATTTTCTGTGCTTATAGTTACACTCTATATCCATACTGTACATATTCATTTCATATTCCGCTGCTATTACTTTGAAATATAATCTATCTACAAAGCTACTTTGATAATTAAATTTGCAAGTGTTTATATTTGTTATAAATCAGTAAGTTAGTTTCAAAAGTTAATTTAATCATAAGATTAAGTTAACTGAGAATTAATCAATCTTTGAGAAACTAATTGAACCTTTATAATCTATATAAATTCACTACAGTTTAATTTGTTTTTGAAATTGGGGGATTTTAATAGAAATTGTTTTTAACAGAAATTTTAATTGGAACTCAATTCACCCCCCCTCTTGAGTGTCCACTCCGACCAACATTTGGTATCAGAGGAAGTGTTTATCTCTGTTATACTTGCTCAAAGTTTTATTGTAACTCTCTGTTTTTAAACTGTGATTGTAGTTTTATCTGAAAGATCTTAAATTTCTGTTAGTTCTAAATTTTATCTCTTTAAAACATTTTCTAAAATTTCCTTATGGATAATAGACTAGAAGGTGCTGCTACTAACAGGCCACCCTTCTTTAATGGTGTGAATTATGCCCAATGGAAGCTCAAAATGAAAATTCATTTGGAAAGTATGGGTTTTGATATTTGGACTTCTATAGAGTCTCAATACAAGATTCCAGAAACTGAAAGAATAAATTGGGATGAACCTACTAAGGTAGCTTACAATAATAATTGTAAGGCTGTGAATGCTCTCTACTGTGCTCTAGGAGATGAGGAATTCAATAGAATTTCTGCATGTAAAACTGCTTTTGAAATCTGGGACACCTTAGCTGTTTCTCATGAAGGAACAACTAATGTCAAGGAAATGCGGTTAAACACTTATACTATCAAATATGATAACTTTAAGATGAAAGCTGATGAACCTATTTCTGATATGTATCTCAGGTTTAATGAGATAGTCAACACAATGAGCTCACTCGGGAAGATTGTTCCAGCAAAGGAGCAAATCATGAGATTATTGAGATGTCTGCCTGACAGATGGAGAGGCACATCCGTTTCAATTAGAAAATTCCTGTGATATTGGAACTTTGCCTGTCAAGGAGTTAATTGGTAAGCTGATGATGTACGAAGAAGAGCTAAAGGTGAATAAAGAGGAAGATGAGGAACCAAAACGAAAATCTGTAGCTTTTAAGTCTACTGCATCAAAGAGCAAAGACAAGGAGAAAGTGCATATACCAACTGAAAGCTAATCTAGTGAAGACTTAGATTCTGACAGTGATGCCGAGATGGCACAAATAGCAAGGAGATTCAAGAAGTTCTATAGGAAGAAGAAATTCTTCAGAAAACCAAACTACAAGGGTAAGTATGATAGACAAGGTAAGTGGAAGAAAGATTGGAAGAAAACTGATAATGAAGAAGACATAGTTTGCTATGAATGTAAAAGGAAAGGACACATCAAAGCTGACTGTCCTAAGTTAAAATTCAAGAAGAAATATGTGTACAAGGACAAGAATTATAAGAAAGCTATGAAGGCCACCTGGAGTGCTTCAGAAGACAGCACAAGTGAATCAGAGTCCAGTGATTCTGAAAGAAATCGTGCTAATATGTGTTTCATGACAAACACATCTGAGGTAACCTTAGACACTCCCACTTTAAACTCTTATTATTCTGAAGGTGAAGCAGAATCTGATTCTGATTCTGAAAATATGTCTAAAGATGAATTGACTGAATACTATAATATGCTGGAAGAAACGTGTAATGAACTAAAGGATAAATATAAGTCTTTAAAGAAACAGCATGCTCTTACTGCAAGTGTCAAGTCTGCACTTGATGTAGAAAAAGAGAAAAATGTTCAATTATTAAAGGAGAATACAGAACTGAAAATATCTAATGAACAACTTAGAAAGGACTTAGAAACATTCACAAATGGAAAAGATACTCTAACCCAACTGCTAGGATAGCAAGTTGCACCTAAGTATGCTACTGGCTTGGGATACCAACCTGGACAAAGACAGTTTGCTAAAACCCGATTTATTAAGTCTGAAAAAAATCCTGCTAGTTCCAGTTTTGGAAATTCATATGCCTCAACTGGTTATTTAAATAGTTGTAGATCAAATAAAGTATATCTCTCTAAATCTGTTGCATCTATTAATTGTATGGGACCCATAAGACAAATCTGGGTACCTAAATCCTTGATTGCTAACATATCTGGACCCAAGAAAATCTGGGTACCAAAGTCATTTCTTGTCTAATCTGTTTTGTAGGAAATCTGGTTGAAAAGCAATTACAAGAAGGTATGGTACTTAGACAGTGGATGCTCAAGACACATGTCTGGGGACTATTCGTGCTTCAAAAGCTTAATAAAGGTTGATGGAGGATATGTCACTTTTGGTGATAACTCAAAAGGAAAAATCATCGGCCTAGGCCAGATTGGTAACACTGACTCCGTATTAATTTCCAAAGTTTTATTTGTTGATGGACTTAAGTACAACCTGCTTAGCATTTCTCAATTGTGTGATGATGGCTTTAATGTCAAGTTTGAAAACAATTCTTGTGATGTTTATAATTCCAAAAATGCTTTAATATTTTCTGCCTTAAGAAATGAAAATGTTTATGCTGTTGACTTAAACACTTTTTCTAAACACAATGTTACTTGCTTAAATGCTTTTCATAAAGAGTCTTGGTTGTGGCATAGGAGATTAGGACACTGCAACATTCACTCACTTAGAAAACTCTCTAAGAAACACCTAGTTAGAGACTTACCTAAGCTTGAATTCCCAAATAACAAAGTGTGTAATCCCTGTCAAAAGGGAAAACAACACAAAGTTTCTTTTAAACCAAAGAAAGAAGTTTCAACATCTCAACCACTTGAACTGGTTCACATGGATTTGTTTGGACCATCAAGAATTTCAAGTCTAAATGGGAAGCACTATGTTTATGTTCTTGTAGATGACTTTTCTAGATATACTTGGGTATACTTTCAAGCTCACAAAAGTGAAGCCTGCTCTTCCTTTGTTAAATACTCTAAGTCTGTAGAAAATCTTAGTGGACTTAAGATTAAGACCTTGAGGAGTGATCATGGCCGTGAGTTTGAGAATCAAGAATTTGAATCTTACTGCTCACACAATGGCTATGCTCACAATTTTTCTGCTCCTAGGACACCTCAACAGAATGGTGTAGTAGAAAGAAGAAACAGAACCCTGCAAGAAATTGCTAGAACTATGCTTAATGAATATGACCTGCCAATTTACATTTGGGCTGAAGCTGTTAATACAGCTTGCTATGTCATTAATAGAGTCTTGATCAGACCTGTTCTAAATAAAACCCCTTATGAGTTGTGGAATAATCGGAAGCCTAAGGTTAATTACTTTAGAGTTTTTGGTTGCAAAGTCTTTATTCTGAATACTAAAGATAATCTTGATAAATTTGCTCCAAAAAGTGATGAAGGAATTTTCCTAGGTTACTCTATGTCTAGTAAAGCCTATAGAGTGTTCAATAAGAAAACCAAATGTGTGGAAGAATCTGTTCACATCAAGTTTGATGAGACTGATCCACATGATTCTAAAACTTCTCTTGAAGATGTTGAAGAAGACTTATCTGTTCTGGACCTAAATGACAAATCTAAAGAACCTGCAATAAAAACATCCAGTTCTGGACTTTTTCCAGAATCTTCCTCTATGGAACCCGAACCTATAGATGAACCTGAAATCTCTAGTCCAACCTTTACCAAATCAACTAGGATTCTAAAGAATCATCCTGTAGATGCTGTTGTTGGTAATCTTGATAGAGGAACACAAACTAGAGCTTCTCTAAAAAATCAGGTTGAACATCAAGCTTTTCTTTCACAGCTTGAACCCAAAAATGTCAATGATGCTATCAGTGATGAATTCTGGGTAATGGCTATGCAAGAAGAACTAAATCAGTTTGAAAGAAACAAAGTTTGAGAATTAGTGGAAAGACCTAAAGACACTCTTAACATAGGCACTAAATGGGTGTTTAGAAACAAAGTTGATGAGCTTGGTAACATAATCAGAAACAAAGCTAGGCTAGTTGCACAAGGGTATAGTCAGGAAGAAGGAATAGACTATGAGGAAACCTTTTCACCCGTGGCTAGACTAGAGGCCATTATGATATTACTTGCTTATGCTGCTCATCTGAATTTCAAACTATATCAAATGGATGTTAAAAGTGCTTTTCTAAATGGATATATAATTGAGGATGTATTTGTGGAACAACCTCCTGGTTTTACAAATCCCCATTTTTCTAATCATGTTTTTAAACTATCTAAAGCTTTATATGGTTTAAAGCAAGCTCCAAGAGCTTGGTATGATAGGCTCAGCTCTTTTCTTATTTCAAAAGGATTTACTAAAGGGATAGCTGATCCTACTCTTTTTATTAAATGGATTTCTAAAGATGTCTTAATAGTACAAATTTATGTGGATGATATTATTTTTGGATCTTCTAAAAATTCTTTATGTGTTGATTTTTCAAAAATAATGCAAAATGATTTTGAAATGAGTTTAATGGGAGAACTCAAATTTTTCCTTGGATTTCAGATCTTTCAAAATAAAAATGGTATTATTTTGAACCAAAGTAAATATATTAAAGATCTTCTAAAACGTTTTTCTTTGGATGGCACCAAAGGCAGTGACACACCTATGAGCACCACTTGCAAGTTGGACAGTGATGAAACTGGTGAACTAGTGGATCAAACCAATTACAGAGGTATGATAGGTAGTCTACTGTACCTTACTGCCAGTAGACCTGACATCATGTTCAGTGTATGCATGTGTGCTCGGATTCAAGCCAATCCAAAAGAGTCTCATTTAACTGCTGTTAAAAGGATTTTCAAATATCTAAAACATACTCCCAATTTGGGATTATTTTATCCAAAAGGACAATCATTTGATTTATTAAGTTATTCTGATGCTGATTTTGCTGGCTTCAAGTTAGATAGAAAGAGCACCTCTGGAACATGTCACATTTTAGGCAAGTCACTAGTATCTTGGTGTAGTAAGAAGCAGAATTCTGTTGCATTGTCTACTGCCGAAGCTGAGTATATAGCTGCTGGTAGCTGTTGTGCACAAATCTTGTGAATGAAACACACTTTACTAGACTATGGATATAAATTCAAACATGTCTCTAAAAGGTGTGACAATAAAAGTGCTATTAACATTTCAAAAAATCCAGTATCTCATGCTAGGACAAAACATATTGATGTGAGACATCACTTTCTGAGGGATCATTATCAAAAAGGTGATATCACTCATGAGTTCATTGGCACTGAACATCAGTTAGCTGATATTTTTACAAAGCCTTTGAATTCTGAGAGATTAAGTTACATCAAACATGAGTTAGGTATGATTAACTATAGCACAGTTGAAACCTCACAGTTGAAACCTCACAGTTGAAACCTCACAGTTGAAACCTCACAGTTAGACCTCACCGGTGTACCTCACTGTTACATCTCTCTGTAGGCTGTTTCGCTGTTTAATCTTATTTTATTTTTGCGGGAATTCGAACCGTTTCTTTTCTTTATTCTTTTATTTCTAAATCCCTAAATGATAAAATTGAGAACATCGAACATATCTCAATCCACTCATCTCGACCCTTTCTCTCTCAAGTCCTAAACCCTAAACCTTCAACCGAACCTCGAAACCTCATTCAGTTCCAATGGCCAGAACAAAGCGACCCCCGACTGTTAACGAAGATGCACCTATGCCGAAGAGGACTCAAGTCGAATCCAGTGGCACCGGGAACGCCTCGATAAGACCTGTTAATCCACATCTGACTAAGAGAGAAATAGTTGCTGAGAAGGAGCTCAGTGAAGAGTGGATTTTATCGAGCAGATCATTAGTACTGGCAGTGCTTAATGATCAAGGATGGACCGAATGCTTCACAAGAAATAATGGACCGTACTACCCGAAGCTGGTGAAGGAATTCTATGAATATCTACAGTTCGAGGAAGAGGATGATCTGCATAGACTAATATCCAGAGTAAATGGAAATGAAGTCAGTTTTTCATCCGCTGAATGGGCTGCTTGTTTAAGAGTTCCTCATGAGGGTATTTACAACTACTATTCTGGAGCGGCTCCTCCAAATAGTAGAATCTTTGATCATGAGACAGCTCTGGAAGAATTGACAGGCAATGGCACTGTAAGGAAGATTATTGCTACTGAAATGAATGGAGAGGACAGGCTTCTGTTTAAGTTTATTCAGCATGTACTGAGTCCTAGAAGAGGAGATTTTGCAACTCTGAAGCATCAGGATATTTACTTGATGTACTTATTAAAACATGGAAGGAAGGTCAACCTTTGTAGGTTGCTGATGGCTCAGATGGAGGACATGATAAAGGCAAGCTCAAAATCAAGTGCCTTGTTTCATGCTAAACTCATTTCAGTTATGTTGAAAGTGAAAGGTGCAGCTGGAAGTCAGGAAGAGTTGATAGTGGCAAAGAACAGTGTATGTATCTCGAAAGTAATCTGCAAATTCATGAAGATCAGTTGGAATCCCTGGAAGAAATCATGGGTGAATGATGAGGAGAGAATCTATGAGAATTTTAGCCCTTCTACTCATCCCTCTAGACCGAGAGATAGGAGAGATCCAGGCTTAAAGCCTGATGAGCCTGAACCTGTATACTCAGATGATGAACAGACTGCAGTAGTTGGTGACTCTGCAAGAGAGAACACTCCAATTGATGAAGGGAGTGATCCTGATACTGCTCACAGTCCTGTCAGGACAGTGACGTTTGGAGCAGCAAGCCGTCCAAAAGAACTACCTAGTAGAGAACATGTTCTAAGAGACAGTGAGACTGAGACTACAGAATAAGAAGAAGAATCTCAATATTTTTTCAAGGACACCTCTGATGAGGGTGATACAGTCGAAGCAGAAGAGGCTGGAGATTTAAATGAAAAACAAGAAACTGTTGCAGAAGAACTCAGTATGAGCCCTCTGATAGGGTATACAGACAAGTCAGTGTCTGACCAGGAAGCAGGAGTGGTCTATACTACTGTTGTCATGGAAGTGGTTGATGACCCAACAGAGAAGGAGGCTAACCTCACTGCTAAACCTACAGAGGAAGCAAGTATGGAACCTGCTAGAGCTACAGAAGAGAACATAGAGTTACCCAGAGTTGAGAAGATAGTAGAAAGTGTTCAGGAAGGACCTCCAAGTGAGGGGGAGCGTGTTGGTTCAGTCTCTGTACTGTATGATATAGAAGGATGGACCTCAGATCCAGGATACATGGTGTTAGGACTCAATTATGAGGATTCGGATGAGGAAAACCAACCACCAAGAAATCCAGTCATCCTACCTAACAGCTCTCCAGTGTTAGAAACTGAAAGATTGGCCACCAAGGAAGACCTTGAATCCTTAAAGAATGAAATGAAGGAGACCATCAGACAGTCTGTTGCTGAACTGAAAACCAGTCTTTTTGATGAGCTGAAAAATGTGGAACAGTCCTTAGAACTATCTCTAGGATGTGTTGTGGGAAGTCCAATCAAAGAAGTGATGGATGAAATGAAAGTGTGCCCCACCCAAATTGAAAGCTGGACTGGAGCAGTAGTGGCTCTCAGACAATCAGTTGCTTCTTTAACTGCCCTGAGCAGTTCTCAGACACAAGTGGCCAGTGAGATTCGATACATCAAAGAAGTGGTCAAGCAGTTTGTGGAAGTATTTGAGGCTTTCAAGAAATCAGTAAAAGAACACTTTAGCAATCAGGATGCTGTCATTCAGAAAGTGATTGGAAATCTGACTCAGTCTTTCAAGGAGACAGTGGCATTCTCAGTCAAGTCCCTTCCTTCATCTAGCTCTCCTGTGGACCTTGAGCAGTTTAGAAGCCTGCTCAGAGAAGAGCTTACTCAGGCCCGTGCAAATGACACATCAGACCTACAGATCCTTGCTACTACAAGAGAAGTCAGTGGCTTTGTCCGTGAGCACCTGCAGGCTGCTACTGCTTCTCAGGAGGCCATCAAAAGTAAAGTGGATTATTACTTTGATCGGATTTTCACCAAGAATCAGTTGAACAATCACTTCAAGCTCATGCTAGAAACTATGAAGCTGCCTCCTGTAACTCAAGCTTTCAAAGAACAAGTTAGCAAGCTACGAGAGTTGACCCCGGCTTTGGATAAATTCTTGGAAAACAAAGATGACTTCTTATCTGCCATGGACAGAGGAGGAAACATCATCATGGATTTCAGGAATCTGCTCCTACCTTTTCTTCATGTGGACTGCACACCTGTTATAGTTCCTCCTGCCCTCCCTGTCTCCAACCCCAGTGGTTCTTCAGTAATGTCTCCTGCTGATGCCCTCAGAAGCCTTAGACCACTGATCCCTCGGCAAGCTACTCACTACCGGCCTTCAGGAGCCTCTGTTGCTGCCCCTCCAGACATTCCTGCTGCCATTCCTCAGCCTGTTGATCCTTCACCTCCTGCTCCATCTTCTTCCTCCAAAGGAAAATATCCCTTACCTCCAGATGACGAGGATTGAGTCTGTTTATTTTTTTTGATAGGGATCATGTATTCACATTTTGGGTCATGTAATGTACTCATTATTAATACAATGTTTCTTTTCTCTCATTCTGTCTTTCTTTTTGTTAATCACAAAGGGGGAGAAATAAAGAGAAATTGGGAGAAATTGGGAGAAATAGGAACCTCAAGGGAGAAATGAACCTATACAGAGAGGAGAAATCCTTGCGGATTATACCTAATTTTTGTGCTCATATTGCTAATACTATGTTTTGCACACTTCTCTCTGATACTTCTATATTTCATACTGACATAATTTGTGATTATCAAAAAGGGGGAGATTGTTGGAATCACCTGTTTTGATAATCCCAAATTATGCTTAAACATTGATTATGATATATTAAACCTTTGCATTAATCTAATTATTCTATGATTAAACGTATTTTATTCTAAACAGTTCATATTCTTACTCTCATAACTTTACTGTAACAGCTTACAGTAGTATTTACATAAGTTTGGTATTGTTAGCTAACAGTCAGAGTTTTCTTCTCAAAGTCACAGTTACAGTTAACTGTCACCTTAAGTTACTGTTGCAATAAGTTCACAGTTACAAGGTTACAGTCGAAGACTAATACAAGCTTACAGTTACAAGTCTACTGCTATCTATTGTCAAAGCTCACAGACGAAGGTCACAGATACAAGACTTCTGCTCGAAGTTTTCTCTGCTCAAGTTCACAGTCGAACAAGTCTACAGTTGGAACAAGTTCACAGTCGAACAAGTTCACAGTCGAACTAGTTCACAGTCGAACAAGTCTACAGTTGGAACAAGTTCACAGTCGAACAAGCCTACAGTCATAAGCCTACAGTCAAGGTTATAGTTAGACAGCTTCTGTCGACTAAGTCTACTGATGATCGAAGTCTACAGTTGACAAAGGTTACAGTTCTACAAATTTGATGTTACAAGTCTACAGTTAGAAAGGCTACAGTTACATGGAGTAAAAGCTATCATTGCAAGCCTACAGACAGCAAGCCTTTGTTGAAGTCAGCAGTCAGAAGGAAGTCCACAGTTGGAAGTCCACAGTTGGAAGTCCACAGTTGGAAGACCACAGTTGAAGTCAACAGTGACATACATTCTCGACTCACTGTTTTAATTTCTTTTTTGCCTACATTTAAATTTTATCTAACGGTCATATCATACATTTTGATGATTTGTCAAATATCTGATAAAGGTTGTCGGATGTCAGGAACCCGTACCTCGTACCTGCTGAAAAGAAATCTTTTCTGTCCCCTGTCGGGAGTTAAATACAAGAAGACTACGCTGCCCAAAGATAGCGCGAATGCGAACCAGAGAAGTGCGTGTTGGACGAAATATACCAGAAACACAAGAAGATAAAAACGAGCTCCATCAAGAACAGAGAGAAGCACATAGACAATCAAGTATACTCGAGAAGTGTTCTGTGCATACAAGAAGAAGAACTTCATCGACTATATTCTCACTACCTGTGAACCTGAAGCATACGACACTCTGTTTCTCAAACAAAAACGAGAAGAGGACTCAAACTCTCTTCTGATCAAATACAAGAGCTACACTGAGATCACCAGAACCACTTCTAAACTCTACATCTCTTGTTCTGTGATTTATTCTACATTTTGAGCAGTGTGTGTTTTCTTCTATATTAAACACACACACTGACTCCTGTACTTTCATTGGAGGATCTGCAAATCCTCAGCAAATCTTTTTGCACTCCATTTCCCACTGTGGATAGTGGTAGAGGTCTTGTGACCTGGACATCTTGCTGCTGTTGTTTGTTTTCCCACGAAGAACTGTGGTAGAGGTCTTGTGACCTGGACAGTGTGTTCACTGTTGTTAACCCCGATCCAGGGTGTGGATCATTCTTATATAAAATTTTGAGAGGACTAAGTCTCGGCTTGAGACTGAACCTCTTGGTTAATTTTCTGTGCTTATAGTTACACTCTATATCCATACTATACATATTCATTTCATATTCTGCTGCTATTACTTTGAAATATAATCTATCTACAAAGCTACTTTGATAATTAAATTCGCAAGTGTTTATATTTGTTATAAATCAGTAAGTTAGTTTCAAAAGTTAATTTAATCATAAGATTAAGTTAACTGAGAATTAATCAATCTTTGAGAAACTAATTGAACCTTTATAATCTATATAAATTCACTACAGTTTAATTTGTTTTTGAAATTGGGGGATTTTAATAGAAATTGTTTTTAATAGAAATTTTAATTGGAACTCAATTCACCCCCCCTCTTGAGTGTCCACTCCGACCAACAGAAAGAAATAATCATCAAGCTTATATGTGTCAAATTCTATGTACTTGTTTCATAGAGAGAATATGTAAATTTTTTGAAACATTTAAAGATGATTCAATGATACATTCCTATAGGAATCAAATTCAAAATGACTTTCTGGAGTACTATATTAATTATCCTTCATTATGGACTCTCTTTTGGTATATACATCTATACAACATCTCTTTCACAAGTTACATCTGGTAAAATGAAGTGGACGAATTTGAAGTCACCTTGTACATTATTTTCATGTGAAGTTAGGATGGTAACCATGGAATAAAACTTTATAGACCTTTGGAATATCATCCGAGACTTAGGGTAGATAAAAAATTTAAGTGATGAATGTAAACGAATTGTGATAGAGAAATTTAATTAGGGAGGGTTGAATGTAACACCCTAGGTTTAAAAGTAAGTTTTATTTTTTTAATGTTCCTAAATGAAATAAAATACATAAATTTATGAATGTATAAATATTAACAGTAATAACTTTATTTGTACAAATACCATAGTACATATTTGATGCACAATAACTATCCCATTAAACCCAATGTTATAAAAAAATAAAACTACAAGAATTCTTCTCAGAAGCACAATGATGCCAATTGGGTAGTTCATATCTTTTGGATCTGATATAAGCACAAAGGTTATAGAATGAATAATAAAATGAAACTAAGAATAAGACCAACAAATAAAACCATTTAAAAAACTATATGTGTGACCATCAATGCATTTTCTTTGTGTTTTAATGCCCTTAGATATTGATACTTATAATATTTTCATCTGACCGTTATAAAAACCGTCCTTTAGATCATATAAATTAAAGTTTAAAAATGAATTTTGATAACCGTTGATATATAAAAAAAATAAAAAAATAAATATACATATATATAGACAATATTTATTTAAAAATTATTAAGAAATAAAAAATAATATATATATTCAATAAATTATTCTAAGAATACATAATGTTTTACGGATTAAAATACATACATTTTAAATTTTTTTAATATTATTATTATGAAATATTTTATTAATATGAGTAATATATATATATATATATTCTTTAAATTTGTAAAATTAATGTAGTATATTATAATAAAATTAAAATGATATAAGATATTAAAATGACAAACAATATTTAAAAAAATAAAGAAAATAATAATAATATGACATGAAATAGGTGTTCGAGTAGTTTGGGTGTCTGATGTAAACGCATGAATAAAACCGATGCAGCCAGGCTTCAAGGAGAGGGAGCTTTGTTTTCAGGTTTCGTATATGATGAAGGTCTGAAGTGAGGTCACGAGTGGTAGTGGAGGTAGACTAACCTCATTTTCTTCTAAGGGCGTAGTCATTTGAGGAGTCGTGAACAAAAGGAAAAAATCTGAGTTATCATGATTAGGGATTCGATCTACTTGAGGTAGGATGAAACTTGTATCAAATATCCTGATCTATGTGACTAGTAACTGAATCTTCAAAAAAATCATGTCAGTAGCGACATATGTGCAAAATATATTTCTTTTTATTCTTGAAATCAGCGATTTCGGATTCCGAGATCTTTATTTGGGAATTTTTTATACTCAAAATCTTATCTTGTTATTGATTGTGTGTTGGAATTTCTATCACCATCGGTTGAATTCATTTTCCTTTTTTTGTAATATTATAAATCGATGCTTCAGGAGAAAAATTGAACCAGTTTGAATAAATATTAATCAAATCTATTGAATCAATTTGAGTGTATTAATTTTTTTTCATATTCATCAATTTATCCCCATGTTTACAAATTTTAAACTATTTTTTCATATTTAATATATTTCATGATCGTTTCTTATGTTTTTGGATCGACACATATTAAATATGAATCTACATTTTTTGATTTTTTTCTTTATCAATTACATTTTGCAGTTATCTACTAGATAAAAAATATATAAATATCTATATCTAGTAAAATGACATAATCACTTTTATATGTATTGATTTCCATGGAAATTATTTATCTTTATCATGTTTTCAGTGTTTCATCGACCAATTTGCATCAATACAATATCCTATAAAGCTGAAATAAAATTTATATATAGTATGTTTTGGACTATAAATATGAGTTAATGTTATGTGTTTTGGGAAGCTCTATAACATGGTTTATGAAGTGTTATACTACCCTACCTAAATACTTCATGTCTTGCACACCCTATGTGAGGAAAATAAGTGTGTGAGTGATCAATTCTTCTCCTAGGGAGGGGGAGTTTTCAACAAATAAATTTTTTAATGTTTTCATTTATTTAAATTATGTTTTACACTTTCGATTCTAAATCTTATTTATTCTAAAAAAATTATATTTGTTTTATGATGTTAATATACATACATCGGTATTCCCAACATGTGGGTATTCCCAACATAGCCTTCAATGTTTCATGTGACCTCATATGTTTTTTTAAGGGCATGAATAATATTTTCAACCGAGTCATTGTATTAGTTTAAAATCATTTTCAAAGTATAATATTTTTCATAGAATTATACTATTTTGTAATGGTTTTTTTACAAATGTAATTCTAATTTGATTTTTCTGAATGTATTATCAAAGGGATATATATTTAATGGAAATTATAAAAGGTTTTCAAAACTCTTAAATTGTAAAATTAATTCTAAATCCCTTTTTATATGTTTTCCATATGAATAATAGATGTTCTAAATTGTATTTTGACGATTTTGGTGATAGAACACATTGAATCATAGTAGTCAATTGTCATCTTTCGACTAATAGAAATCGAGAAATGTATTCTAATTTCTCTATAACCAAGACCTGTAAGAGTTACCCATATATATAAAGTGTTATGTATTGGTTCATTTTATTTATATAAAAAATTTATATTTTACACCGCATTTTTAAGCACATATTCTGGAAGATCAGGCTCGGGACATTATACTATGAAACAAAATTTTAGAATCTTCTCAGATGCCCTAAAAATGATTTCTTAGAAATCAATCAGGGAAACCAATCACCCTTACAAACATTCAACCACAATGGTTCCTTCAACTCATGTTCTATATTATGAGTACACACAGTAGTCATTAGGTATATCACTACCACATTAAACATGTACAAACATAACATTGGTCATTCTAGGACACATTCCTCTCATTCCCTACAAATATTACAAGGGGATGAACTTAGGTTAATCCTAAAAATCAAATTGTTGTTCATGACCCATCCAATGTCTCACATAATCCCTATATATACATTTTCACCTTATTTACCTAGTCACCAAGAAATGAAAACTCTTATAAGGGATAAAGAGAACTTATTAGAATTACAATATTCTTAACTCTATCATATATCATCTATAGAAGGATATCTTCATCCTTCACCCCCATATCTAAACATCATGAAGATATGAATTCATGAATATTCATTAATAACCATTTTATTATATTATATCTCATAGGTCACCTATCTCGTTAAATTATTTAACCCCTCACTAAGATCTAGTGGGCCTCATATAAGATATTTGTGCACCATCCACCACTTGAAAACCTATGTAGTTACATATAATAGAAATAATTAAATATTAAAATATATAATCATTTATTAAAATAAATATAACTTTATATTATCACTAAAAAACTCATATTGCATCATCTAATAGTTGAAACATCAAAAAATGGGATGTGATCCATCCCTCAACATGGTCTTCTAACTGTTCGACATGAAATTCTCATCAGAATTACCCAATTATACTGATAATTAAGAAAATTCACCCAAAACCCTCAAAATATTCATACTAAGAATTAAAATCAACAAATAAACATGAATAATGTTGAATATACCACCTTAGGATATCCCTTATATATTTCCTACAAACTCATAATATTACATTGACGATGATTTGGTAAACAAATCATAAAAACCTTATCCAAATTGGAGCTGAATAAGAGGCTAGAAAGAAGGGACCATTAATGAATTAATATCCATTCATATTATATAAAATTTCTATCTAAGAACACTAATAAATAACTCCTAGATTTTCAAATAAATTGTGATGGTGGTGGGGGTGTGAGATAGCTATGAATGTTTCCTCCAAACCATAAGGTTTATTAAATTTTTAGATAATATGTCAACAGAAATATGTTGGTGTTCCATTTTATAATAATAACTAGAACCCATTTATGGTGTGAAAATGGTTTCACATCCTGAAGCACTTGGGTAGAGGTATCCCTTCCACTAGAAGAACAATATTCCCATCTTAAGCAACAATTAATTTCATGAGATCCTCAATTAATAGAAAAATACACCCCTTCTCTAAACCCATTCATGATTTAGAATATTACTCACCAGGATATTGGTTTCATGCTACTAAATTTCATATTTAGTTTACTTTAACCTTGTCTAATATACACTCAAAAACACAAGGCATCAACTATGTTTCTAACAACATCCAAACCCATTATTCATGGACGTTCAATCAAGATAAATCGAAATTTGAGTCCTAGTTATTTAGCAAACCCCTAACAAAATCCAAATCAATTTCCCTTCAGAATTAAAATACCATAGTGATATTGGATGTTAAGGAATAGTTATAACATGGTATGATTTTATTAGATGGTCTACCACTACCCATAAGGTAATATCTCCATTAGATAAGAGTGGGAGACCCATACAAAAATCTATAGTTACTTTTACCCTTTTCAAAATAGTTATGGGAGTCTATTTTATAGTTCCTTCAGTATTTTTCATTTCTTGGTGTAATTATAGGAATACTATGAAAATGGAAGTATATTATATAATATTATTTAATATATATTACCACAAAAACATATCGCAATACTCTATATACATAATTATACTCCATGGGTTGGTGGACAGTGTTGAAATGTGATCATATATCTATAATTACTTTCATATATAAGCTATGTGGGGTACACATACTCACAAATAAAATCTCTTCACTCTTTCCACATCAATGTTGAACATCAATGAATTATAGAAGCCTATATCATCCCCATTATTTGTTATACCATAATTATCTATTTTATATTTCTTAATTTTTCTGAGAATAAATGGTTGATATTCCAATTTAGCAATGTTATAATATGTTATTTCCATTATACACCCCATGGCCATCCATTATAATTATATGAATTATAGATATTTCATAATATTGTATATTTATATCCATACATTAACTATTCTATATAGTCCATTTTCCCTATAATTCTTTTAATATTATAGTACAAAATTGATCAAGGATATTCATCGATTGAAATTGACAATCATGGATACCGAACACTAAGATTATTCTATGTGAATATATACATAAATCTGTGAGTATAGTTTATTTTTAAAACATATCCCCATAGAGATAATACCACAAAATATTCATGGACATGATTTATGAAAACAACTCAAGATCACAAATTTGTTATTTTTACAATTTAATTCCAATTGTACTATGGCATATAATATAATTTTATCATTTATCATTATTATATTACCAATACATTCTTATATGATTCTCTTGAGATCCGAAAAATATCCCTACTTATGGGTACTGTCATGAAATGTAAATTTAACAACCCCTTCTATAACAGCATGAATCACCCATTATGTTCAAATATCTAGATAATAATTAGTCTTCTTTGGGTAAGAATATATAGTGGGAAAGAATATCATTATAATTTTACTATAAATATTAAATTGTACCCATTTAATATGTAAAAACTAATGACCTCAATGAGCAATATTTTTATTATCTATTCCACCATCATCTTTTTATAACACACACATATATATATATATATCATTTTTTTAGTAAACAAATACCAGATTAATGTTTCATTCACCGTCAAAAAATAAATTTTTTGATGTAATTCATAAAACATATCCTATATAAATGTATATGGCTCAAGACACATATGATCCACTACTTATAATTTTATTTTAGAGTCTATGATAATTTAATATATAATTACTTCAAAAAATTGGTCCATTTAATATATAAAGTCAGTATTCATCATTACTGTGAATGTTGAATGATTTTTATTGGGTCTAACTATATTAAAATTGAACTCATAATGACCATACCTTATCCAAAGCGATATCTTGAGAATAACCTCCTTATTCACCATTAATAGATGATATCATTCCTGTTCAACCACTGTAATTATGTTTTTTTTCTCTATGAAACTAATATAACATGTTACCAATCCCTGATAATAGATACCAACACATTATTTTGATTTTGTTGAATTCATAACAATCATTATGTGTAGTATTAATGCATCCTTCTTCATCATAATGAATGTTATATCACCCATCACAAATAACATGTTAACATAAATCCCACAACGAAAATAATTTCTTCTTTCATCTTCAATTATTCTAGTTTTATGGGTGTCTGTTAGTTGGAATATCTTGATATGATAAGATCACTAATATAAATATAAATTGAGACCGTCCACTCTCCGTTAGGTGAATGATAAACAAACACTTCAGGGAATACATCAAAATTTTCCCTAAAAAATGTTCTTATCAACTAATAACATATCCTCATTTGTCTAAATAAATTAATTTATATATGGTTTCAAATAATATAGTAATTTCAATTTATGGAGAAATTTTTCTACTGGGTATTCATAATCCATAGACTTGTATAGAGGTAATGTATTACATAGGATAGTGAATTCCATTTTCATCTATTAGTAGATGATGCAAGATCCATATAAGAAAAATCAATCCACACTTAATATATATTCGAAATATGTTATGTGAATATAAATTTTTTTAAGGAAGATTCATCCCACAAATACTGACTTGGGAAGAGTAGAATTAATATGACAAAATAATTTCCCAATTTTATTTCATTAGTGGTATTATTTATCTACCTATGAAATTTATTTTCTTTTTATCCCTCTCTTCCACACTTTCATCATCTCATTGTTCCCCAGGTAGTTTTTATGAGATAATTGTATCTAGACTTATGTCTTGTGTGAAGATTTATATTTTTATTTCACTAATATGTTATATTTTGTTCTCTAAAATTAGTATTAATTCCCCCATAATATATAAATTCTTACAAGATCATTGAGAATCACCCATATTCCTTTCGACATTATGTTTATAATAGATACATTCTACATAGATATCATTATTCTTAATCATTATGGAATTTCGTTATCTATACAATTGATATCTATAAAATAGGTATGTACTATATTTCATTTAAATGATAAATTACCAATAAAATCATGAGAGGCTTGTGATGTTTTTCTCATGTTATGTTATATATTCTTTCTCGATTTCCTTGATTCTAAGGAATTCTCTCCAAATTTAAAAATATTGAGTTTAGGAAAAATATTTATCGAAACAATATATTCTTAAATCAATCCAATTTAGTGGATTTGATGCTTTAATTATTTTTCATTTATTATATTTTTCTATAAGTGATAATTTCATACAACAATGTGATAAGTGGATAATGTCACACAATATTTCATATAGTACTAGAGGATAAGAAAAATCACCTAAGTTGAATTATTTAATTTATTTGTTATTATGTGATAAAACCATGCACTAATGGTATGTGGGTTTTATTTTATAATGGAATCAAAAGAAACATGTAATTTCATATGATAATGGTTATTCCACATGATTCATGTTATTTTTCATAAATATAGTTAGTTGAACATTAACATCTATAACTTTCATGACTACCACACACATAATTTTAGGAATCTTATTAGAGAAAACATCACATTTCCTATCACATTAGTTTTTTCCATCATTCCATTTATCGAAAATGATTAATAAAAACAGTGAAAATTTATCGATTAGAATACTAAAAATAATAAAAATATAAAATGGAAACAATATACATATAAGGAATAATTATTAAAATAATTGTATACTCAATCATTTTAATTTAAATGATATAATCAATGATACACATGGTCAATTATTGATTTGGATCTTTTATATGAATTCTTTTTATTACATCATCATATTCAATAACATTATATTTAGTTCTTCGTAATAATTCATATAGAGTATGTGTACTATCAAAAAGGATTTCACTATATAACGTCATTAAATGTGTGATGAAAGTCCAATATATTATTCATCTACTAAGGACCAACTTAATAGAAAAACTAACATTATATTACTATTTTGACTAGGTAAATCTATTCCATAACCTATATGAACTAATATTTTTCCAGAATAAAATTGTATTTATAAGAGACCACACATTTTATTATTTTTCAAATATTGATATTATTTCCATTAACATATATGTAGGTTTATAAATATTTTTCCCTAATCATTGTCAAGATAATAATCATTATAATTTTCTCTTATTTGAAATATAACAACTTGATTCCCTTATATATTTTATTTTGTTATCTATAACTTATATTTTAGTAATGAATAACATATACATTGACTATAAATGAATTTGATAAACTAAAAGAATACTAACATAAATTTCAGTTGACTCATGATTATTTTGATCTCCTTAATGTGATATTAAATCCCATTGAACTTATCTCCCATTGTTGTGAATCCTAGGGGTAACATAATAAAATGAGGATATATAAAAATCTATGTATATAAACAATTATTGTTGATCCTGATAAATATTAATATATATTAGATATAAGATATGTAATGATAAAAATAGTGGGATCATATATTTTCATAGGAATGAATGGAATATATAAGATAATATTAGAGGATTCTAGCATCATTATGATGTTTCAAAAATATTAAACATGAATAAATAATGTCATTTATATTATCCCTGATGGGAAAACATAACATAATATTTGATTATCACTACCCATTCACACTATATGGTATCTAATTTTATAGAAATAATTTCCATTGCATTGGGGGTAGATAATTTGGGTCTCATTAGACACATTCGAGACATGTACATGCATATTTTTTCTAAATTATCAAATCATACATGGATGAAAATTATAAAATCCCCATGGAGTATAAAACAAATATTATAATCATTTATTATTCGATAAAAAAATCTAATATTAGATTGATTATCCATAAATATGTTATAAAATAATTAATATATGGTAATAAAATTAAAAATATGAATATATTATGAAATTATGATGATGTTATGTGATTAAATAGAAAATTGAAGCTATGTATATTTTTAAATAAACTATTTATGTGTTGCTTTAAAAAAATGATATGGAGTGATAAATAATTTATTAAGTAAAAATATTCACTAAAAAATAATGTAACAAAAATGGGATTTAATAAGAAATTATTTTTGAAAAAATACAAATGAATTAGAAGGAATGATACATTAATATAGATATTAAGTGAATAAGTTCCCTTTAAATGAGTTTTTATATCAGAATAGTTATAGAATGAATCTTGATGTACATTTTTTATATCCAACAAAAAAGTTAATATAAAATTGGTATATATAGATATAAAAAATATATAATATTTTTAGTAATTATATGATTTGTGGATAGAAGGATTGCTAGAAAGTGAAATAGAATGTGTGCCCAAAAAGTAATGATTCTGGTTTAAAATAACCCTCAACAAGTGTCCTCAATTCATTCGTTATATTTATCCAACCATATAAATAGTAAAATTATATTTATTAAAATTTATACCAAAAATATTAATAAATATTTTGTTAATTTTTTTTTTATAATTATTTGTTACTAGATTATTATTTTTGTTCACATTTTTAGGTATTTTTTGTTACATTATTTTATTGTCCCGTTATTTTGTTGATGTTGATAAAATTGCATGTACAATGATTCCAAAAAAAAACATAAGTGTAATCAAATGATTTTTTAATTTATATTGTTAATATGGTCCCAAATATCCATATGTGTCTTGATATTGGAAAAATACATTTAGATTAAATGATATTGCTACATTGTAAGAGCATTTTAAAACATTTCCTAACCATGAATAATATATTTGGTTTAAGTAAATGTTATGAAAAATAATCAAGTCAAAAATAAGAATAAATATTTAACATATATATATCTCCTTTTTACCGAAAATACTAATCTCAATTTGGCATAAATGAGGTGATGAAAATTTTCATTTTTCATTCATTAAGGCACCAAACCAACAATAATTAGTTCAAATTTTTCCATTTAAGCGGATTTAGAAGTGGTTAGAGAATTGAGATCATGTAAATTTAATTACAGTTGATTATATTAATAATAATTATTTTATTATAATATATTGGATAAAATATATTTTAGGAGGTATGTGTGTAAAAAATAATGAGATTTGGATTGATAAAACTAAAACGTCTATAGGATATTTAATAATTGTATTCCCATTGAGTGAATATATATGGTGAGAAGTATCATGTTTTAAAAAATTAAAATATGATGTTATTTCTTAGAACATTAAATCATCTTCTCACCCAATAGTACACTTCATGGCAATTATACCATAAATTTGGCAATAAATCACAATATCAATCTATAAAAACTAGAAATACATTTAAATATGATATTATATAAATAATACACTTATATAAAACATATTACATACATTAATACAACTCCACTGTATTTTCTTTATTTTATTTTTTGAATAAAATAAATCATTCAAGATATTTTCAACATTAAATTTGTAAATGTAAGTAAATATATTCAAATAATTTTCAACATATGAAAATTTTAATATTAAAATGATTTAAATGTTTATAGATATTAGTAGTATTTTTGAAACATTGAATAGTTACATATGGTTGTATAAAAAATATTATCCTATTTATAGAAATATAAATTTCTTCATGTATCTATTTTATTTACCTATTATTTATCTATAACAACAAAGTATTTCAAATATATATATATATATATATTCATAAGAATATAATTATGATTTAAACATGTCAAAAGTTTATTTTATATAAAGAAAAATATATTTTGTTTTAATATATTATTAATATATTTTTTTCTATTTATTTATATAGAAATATATATATACTAAACATAGAATATTTTTAACAAATATATTATAAGAAAAATGATTTAATATAAAATATCATTTCATGTATCAGGAAATTTCCATACCAAAAATAGGTATCCCTCAAATATATTACAACTTATTAAAATGGAATTAGACCTAATTAAATAGTGAGTAATTATTGTATTTTAATTGTTTGGTTTATACAACATTAATCTTGTGGTGGAATTCACAATGTGTAACTTCTCTCAATGATCATTTTAGTCAAACTATAATTTTTTCAATTTCTTCTCGGTCTTAGTTGAGGGTTAATAGTAACGATTCACCAAGCATCCCAATATTAGACAAATGTCCTTTATATGAAATTATCCAAAGGTTTGTGGGATTCATTCATCGATTATTTATCAATTTGTTTTCTTATATACCCTTAATATAAAATAATTGTATTTTATTTTGAATTAAATCTACTTTTCCAAGGACTATAACACCTAATAATAGTAATTCCCAAGGGAAATATTGAATTCATTAAAATTTTGTATTGTTTAAAATTAATAATATAGTTATTTTTTATATTATCTAATCCATGAATATAATACTCTATAATACTAATCAATTTACTAAACATTTCTTATTCTTTAGGAAATTTCTAATATAAATGTACGTGTTAATACATGGGACACCTAATGCTTCTGAATGGATAACATGATTGTGTACTCATATAATAAATAAATAATCAGAATTTTATAATATACATCTACCATGTAATTCATATTCCTATCACTATATACTTATATACACATACATATGAATATATTAAATAAATAATAACACTTTATTATATGAACAATGTAATATTTTTTGAAAAAAAAATTATGTCAACTAATTTTTCATTATGCCAGTAAAATTTTGTTACCAGTATTAAAGGTATGACATTAATAATATCATGGTTTTTTCATTTTAAATTATTGGGTAGGGTAGAGAATTAATTTGGATGATACCTATAATTGTGATGTTAGTTATATTTAGTACTCTAGACATTAACCGGAAGTTTTTGCAGATTACAGTAGATTTAGATACCCTGCATCAAGGTTACACATCATGTAATGTTTTAAAGATGCATTACATGAGAAGTTTAATGTCATGATAGGATTAACACAATGAAATGTTACCTGATTTTATGAGACATTACATGTCATGAGTTATTTAATGAACAACTTTTCATTAAAATAGACACATTTTTCAGTAGTTATAAAGCCTAACAATTTCATGATCTGAAATAGTATTACACATCACATAATACCTCAACTATCATTTTTAAATAGACATAAAAACTGATATATCTCTTTATATCATCTCCAAATTCATAACCCTTTGACCCAAATCCTTCCCCAAGCAATCTTGGAGCTTACTTGCCATTCATGTTCCTTTCATTCAATATTCAATCTTTGTTGGTATTATAGTACGTGTTTTGGGAAATCATTATCCATTATTCATCATCTTCGTCCATTTATCCTCCTTTAGAAATTCAATATATAATTCTGAAAAAGAACAATTTATGCCCCGTGGTTTTGGATCATTGTTCTTGGTTGAGTATCAAGGTCGTCTATATCTTTGTTCTCGTTGATGGGATCCTTTTGAATTTTTTATTTTTAGGAAAAAGCTAGGTGATTCGAAATTATTTTTCCAAAGTGATTAATATTCATTTTAGTTATTTATTTTAATAGTTGACTTAAATTAAATTTAATAAAAAAATTCAAATGATTTAATACAATACAATTTTAGTGAATTGGGAAATTTCTATTGTTTATGGACTACGAATTTTGATAGCCCCCAATTCCATTTAATTGTGGTGTGTTTATTTAAATTGGTTGATATTTGTTGTTAAATTTAAATTATAGATTTTATGTCATTTATTTCAATTGAATTTTTAAATTTATTTGTGGAAATGAGGTGTGAAATTGGTTGAAATAATTTTGAATTTATTTCAAACTTTTGAAAATGGATGATTTAAAAAAAAACTAATTCGTTCTATCTTTTAAAATGGATGTTTTTATTGAGACATATTTTGGTTTAAAATGGAAATTTGAAATTTGAAATGGAGAATGAGAATTAATTTTATTTTAAGATTTTTTAAAATAATTTTCCCATTACTAATTTTATTTTATCACATAAAATTATTATATTGTTTGTGAGTTGTTTCGATGAACTCTATGCTATTACAACCTTCTAAAACATAAATGAAACAGGTCAAAGCTCTGAATGGTTGGAGACATGTCTCCTTTTCCAAAGGTTAGAGGGACATGACTATACAAATATTGCTGAGATCACTTAGAGAGTGTGGAGTTCTATATCCATTAATATTTATACCTATTTGGATGATGACAGTGATTGTCACTCGTATAACATTTGAGATGTAAATATTTTCAAATTTTGTTTGAACTGATTCAAATGTCTTAATCATTTACATAAACTATTTTATATAAAATTTTAATTACATAAATTGTTTTAGGAACAATCCTTCACTTGTAAATCCATTTATTATTGTATTTTTCCATCCCTTTAATTATATAGTTAAATTTCATTAAATATGCTTCTAATGTGAAAAATTTTTATAATAAATTGAAAAAAGAATATTTATTCAGTATATTGTTTTAAATTGTTTATGGAATTCTTGGTGAGACCCTATAATGATTTTTAGAACACACCCTACATGTGCCTTTGAGTGTTTGTAAGTAATATTTTTTAATGTTTTATAAAGACGAAAGTATCTCATTAAGGTGGATCCAGCTATTGATCATTGGCCTTGATGAGTTGTTTACATCAGAACATTGTATGAGTTCTTCTATTTTGGTACATGGGTTGCATCACATTGGACTTGTTTATGCATTGTCGTACTATTGTAATTTCCTCCTAGTGGAGTTTAATTATGCATACTATCTTGTTACTTTTTTTCTTCTATAATGTTTATGGGAAAAACAATCCCACTTATAGTTGTATGATTCTAGGTGCTAGTCGTAGACTCTTAGGGATTGAGAAGACAATTTAGAAAATGTTGAGGCTGGCTTGGATATCGTGTTACGATGGTACCCAGGCTGGTTCTTGAAAAAGTGTTATCAAAGGTAGGTAAATATTTTGTATTAAGGTCAGTATGAAGTCGAGTGATATTGTAGAAAATTAATAAGTAGATTCGATTTAGTTCATGGGAAGCACTCAATGTAATGAACCATAAATAACATTGGATGGTTAGGGAAAGACCACTTGTGGATTAGTTCTACACATTTACTAGATTTTGATTTGTATTGAGTCGAATTAAAATTTTATTTTTCATTTGTTGGGACTAGTTTCCTTAGTTTTTCAATTTGAGTTTTAAATAAATTCTTCCACATTTTTTTCAAATGTTGTGTAGATTCCTGCCTCTGAGAAGATGTACGAGTCAGATCCTGGTAGATAATCCTTTGATCCTTAGAAAGTGAATAATATTTTGGATTCAAATATAGTTGAGGATATTATACACACTATCAGTACTCTGGTATTGTAAACACCTCCAGTCCCAATTCAGGATTTATATATGGATCCTTATGTGGATGTTCATTAAAATATCTCTCAATAGTTCCTTCTCCTGAGGCCACCAAATAATAATGGATCCGCTTATACTCAACATAGTAAGGAATGGTTGGGTAGGATAGAATGTTAGTCTTATATCTTAGATGCGTCAGACGAGATCATGGTTAAGTGTTACACCATTGTACGGGATGGACCAAGCATGAAATGGTGGGACATGAAGGTGGTGTAATAGAATAATGTGGGCCTTTCCTAGAAATACTTCAATGTTAGTTTCACTGACCAGTTATATCCATATTCTATGATTTTGCCCAAAACTATGATGTTTTTCAAGCTTGAGATCGATGATAGAACCATGAATGATTTTTCAAATAACATTGATAAACCTGTGCATTTTTCACATGATATTGTATCGAATGAGAAGATGATGTCTTGAAAATTTGAGTTGCTATGTTGATCAAATATTTGCTCATATGTTTTCTTATTGAATATGCATATATATATTGAAAAACTAGATTGGGAAATGATGGATGAGATAAAAATGGATGGAATGATATGGTTTTAGGGAGTTTTGTTTTCACCTAGTAGAAGCATGAATTCCTTCATGTTAATAAATAAAAGTGATGCTTCTCATATTAGTACTCGACGGTGTGGTCATTCCAGAACTCCTACATCTCCACGATGATTTCCATTTATTTTCTATCAGTGAGGAAATATAATACATTCTATGAAGGTTTGTAATGAGGAACCCATGAACATTATTTCCTGTGTACATTCAAGATACTTATATATATTTATCCTTATCATTTGAACTCTGCATAGTATAATTGGATAATTAGATCCTCCTAAAACAATGATGCAAATGGATGATTGACATATGATAGGGCTTAACACACATGCATCTGGATTAAAGATACATCATGTAGTGAAAGAGTTTCTTGAGGATGAAGACACATTTACAATAACAAATATAGGTAACATTACTATAGAATCATCATTAATGACTTCCCTATTAGATACCGGTGCATGTAATTATTCGATTTGAACCCATATTTAGAATATTCTAAATCATTTTTAGGTGATTTTATATTTTGAAATGTATTTTACAACAACACATGGAAAAAACATAAGGATTATCTGTATTCATGATTTTGTATTCTCTCTATCAAATGTTGTGCTTGTTTGGAGTTTTATGGTTCTCGATATTAAACCAATTGATGTCATTTTCAAAATGGACAGGCTCATTCCTAATATATTCTGGACTGATTCATATCTTTGGTTGTTCTATCATACTACACCCAGTGGTTTGTCTCTTATATTTCAAGAAGAATGGGACCCAAGGATAATCATAGTTGGTTCCACTTATAAAGAGTTTTGGAAAGTGATATACCTGTTTGATTTTTATTTGGAGCAGGAATCTTTATGAAGTGATCTCCCTTTAGTTTTTGTTGAGTTTCTAGACAAGTTTTCATCTGATATCTATTTTTTTCCAACAATAAGGGTGGTTGATTTTTCCATTGGAATAGTTCTTGGTAGTCAACTGGTTTTTATGCCCTCATTTCACATGGATCCAGCTGAAATGAAAGAGATCAAGTCATGATTTGATGATTTTATTGAGAAAGGATTCTCATTCCCAACTGTGTCACCTTGGGAGGAATCTGTTCTCTTTTTTAATAAGGTTGATGGTTCTATTTTCTTATGTGATGATATCTAAAATCTCAATCAAGTTATGGTAAAAAAATTATCTATTTACATGAATTGATGAACAATTGGATTAGTTTAAAGGGGAGAGGTGGGTTTCAATGATCATCCATTGATTAGGTTACCATAAATTGAGGATAGAAAAATTTGAAATTATTAAAACAATATTTCAGAGTAGGTAAAACCAATATGATTACCTTGTTATGTACACATTCATACAGATGCTCTTTTAGTTTTCATGGCCTTCATGAAGAGGATTTACGATGAGTATTTGGACACCATTGTGTAATCATTTTGGACAAAATCATCATGTAATCCATGTTCGAGGATGGTCATATGAATTATATTTGAATATTTCTAATTATACTAAGAAATAATTTTCTTCAAACCAATCATTCAATGTGTGATATCTAGATTTGGGAAATGAGATTCTTGGGACCCATTATGGCATATCATGGTATATTAGTTGATACTGATAAGGTGAAGGATTTTTTGACTTGATAGAAACCATGTAATGTCTTCGATAGTCAATGGTATAATTATTGTGGAATTCTTTCTTCGGGGGGGGGGGGGGGGGGGGGAGTTATACAATGCCTTCCCTTAATTAATGAAGGTGGAGGTAACTATTCCAGTCCCTCCCCAACCTGTAAAGGGGGGACCTTCATCGTCCTCCAAGGGAGTGGAGTCACTCTTTACACGATTTTATAAAGCTGAGATTCATCCACTATTCATATATTTATCACTATACCATATGTTTCTTGAGTTGTAATAAAGATTCCTTAACATTACTTTGTTGATCGCGAACATTAAAGAAGCTTCATCACTCCCCAATTAGACCACGATTGCTCGATTTTCACAGCGAATAATGTAAGTGAACACCTTTGATATGTTTATTTTAGATTCATGGGATATTTAAGACTATAGACTATCGATTATATATAAAAATTGAACTTCATGATTTATTTCACATTATAGGATGATCTGCTACATGGATGGTCTTTCATGCCACACAACTGTAAAGAGTTCCACATCTACCTTCATAGATAGACTTAAGACTTTAAGATGAAGGGGGACGCAGCCTCAGTGGTGGTTCGAGTGAGTTTTTATAACTAACCCCTTCAATATCAAAATAATTTCATTATTAGGATTCTTGGGAACATTGTAGGAAGGTTCTTGGGATCTAATTTCAAAACCACTACTTTGCACCATCCTGTTAATCCCTCACTGTGTGTCGAAATATATGTTTCAAGGAAGCCTTTAGATTTTGTTTTGATTATTGTAGGAGAGAAATTTTTTGTAGGAATGAGATGGTCCATGAATCATTGGTTTATTATTGTTTTGATTTTAATTGGTTTGGATACTTTTCTGAGACTTGTAGATGTGTGTCTAGATTGTAGGTTGTGTAGAAGGGTGTGGGAATTAGTGGGAAAAGGCTTTATTGACCAGTTCTGGGGGTGTGCCCTCTGATCAATGGTAGGTGGTGTGGAAATTGAGGGAGGGGATGATTATGATGAACCACAATATAGGACAAGTTCCATTATAAAGACAAATGTGTCTTTGGAAAACAAGGTTAAGTTCCATGATAGTGGATATGTCTATGGTCTGGATGAATGCCTAAAAGAACGGGTTCAAGGAGGTGATTTCCCTAGGCGTGGTTTCCAATCAAAGAACATAATTTTTTATTTATAGGACTTTGGGGCTGGTGGTATCTAAGATAATTTATAATACTTCTAATTTACTACCTTTTATGTATGACCATTCAATGATGGAAGCTTCTTCAGTACCCCCCTGAACCAAAAGATACTGAATTTTTTCTTAAGTTGAAGCTTCTCCTTGAAGGGAGTGGTTTTATCAGGTATACAAACCCAATAAGAGAAACTATATAGGCACCTAATGAGGATAAAATTGTATTGGTAAATGTAGAATAATATAATGATATATGGTACGATGTAGGTGAAAAAAATACAATGGCATCTGCATACAGGGATGGAAAAGTAGACATGGTGAAGGCATCAGGTAGGGAGAGACTGAAAAGAACTTGTTAAATGGTTTGAGTTTAAAATCATTTTGAGTGTCCTGGGGTAGATGAATTTCTAAATGAACTAAGGGGAGGTATTTATCACGATCCTACTATTATGGAGGTTCCTTTTGATGGATTATAATCACAAAGAAATTTTTCTAACAATATTGATGGCCTCTGAGAGATTGATTATCCACTTTAGGACACTGAAATTAATCTAGTCAGCACCTCCATGGATAGAAGAAAGGGAATCCATATAGATTGGTAGGATTATCCACAACACCTCATCCAAACAATAAATCATTAGAGAATAAATAAAAATATATTTACATTCAGTGTATGTAAGGTGATGTGCATGAGCATTCACAGGAATTTCTCATGATCTCAGATGAATAAGTGTCCAAACACTTTTTGTATCTCAATGATACTAAAGATAATGATGCTAAAATGATGGGTAGATATTTATGGATGTCTCTAAATGAGGATAAATATTTCTGGATCAATAATAAGTAAATGATCATGTTTTGGGGATTCAATAATGGGAACACCATCCTAGAAGAGTATATATAGACTTGGGAAAACATGCATTTCAATTAGAATATCTAATAATGGGGGAACCAGAAACTCATATAAGTTATATATCTTTGAAATTATTTATGTAGAATAACTAAGGTAGGATTATATTTTCCTTTAATGACTATATTATTTTCTTTTGTGGTTGAACTTGCGGTTTCACAAAAAAATTTGTATTAGTGGTTGATAAAATTCAGTCTTCTTGATTTGGAGCATCTAGGGACTAGCTGGATATTATCATCGATTCATTAAGGATTTCCTGAAGATGAATTCTTTAATGAATACTCTAACTCAGAAGGGGTAAAGTTTTATTGTAATGATAAAGGTAAAAGTATTTATTAGTGAACTAAAATGCCATTCGACTACTGCACTGGTGTAAAATATTCTAGAGGCCAGTCATGGCTATGTGGTCTTTTTTGATGCATCGGGATCAGGATTGGGAAATAATACTATACCGATAAATCATATAATTTCTTATGGATCTCTTCATATTATTCCACATGATAAGAATTATCCTACCCGTGGCCTTGAACATGAAACCATGATTTATTCTCTTTAGAATTGGAGGAACATATTTTTCTAAGAAATGTTTACTGTGTATTAAGACAAAAAAATCATGAGTATGTCTTCTCAAAAAATAAAATTTTAATATTTATCTTAGGTGTTGGGTAGACTACCTACAAAATTTCATCTTTTATATATTCTAAACCCTGTGGAAATGTAATTTAATTGCAAATGCATTGAGCCAGAAACATCTAACCAAGGTAGAGAAAAAATCATCAAAAGAATGAATTTTGATGGCTCCCTTTGCACAGTTAAATATAGGAGTTCAAGAGAAAGGGGATGATTTTTTACCAAGTTCATAGTTGAAATATGTTGTACCTGAGGTTATTCTTCATGATAAATATATTGATGATGAATTTGGTAGCATTAGAGATGTTGTTTATGGTTGGGAGATAGTTGCCTAGTGGTCTCTCTCCAAAAAGGATTCTCTATGCTATCAAGATCGATTTGTGGATCCATTAATGACATGAAAGGTTGTGATTTGGGATTATCATAATTCTCAATTGGATATGAACCTAGGAAAAACTATGATATTTTGTGATATTCGGTGGCATTTATAGTGTCCACGTGTGAAAGATGAGATTAATGTGTTTGTTTTTCAATATTATACATGCCAGTAGTTGAATCTCAGGAACCAGAAACCATTGAGATTACATCATCCCCTTCCAATACCTACATGGATGTAGGATGAAATTTCGATATACCTTTTCGTTGGATTTCTTTGTACCATGGGAAAGAAGAATGTGACATGGGTTCTGATTGACTGGTTGACCTATATAGATCACACCATACACATTCCTGATATAACCAATTTTTAGGAGTTGAGAAATATATATGTGAAAGAGATTTATCGTTTTCATGGGGTACCATATACTATAGTATTTAATAGATATCCTTGGTTCACTTCTCACTTTTGGAGATTCCGAGAAGGGGAACTATTCTCTCAGGTTTGTTTGTGCTCAAAAAACCATTTGTAGTTGGATGGATATACAGAGAGAGATATAAAGATTCTTAAAAATAGGCTTCAGAATTTTGTTCATGACTATGGTGGGGCTTGGGAGGATTACTTGTGTATTATTAGGTTTTCATATAAAAATAGTTACCAGTATGTGATACGAAAGAATCATTTTGAGGACTTATATGGATGTCCTTGTAAATCTCAGTTTTGTTAGTTAGTGATTGGTGAATGTTCCTTGGCTAGAACAAGCATGGGGAAAGATACAACATCATAGATTTAGTTAATTTGTCATATAACGTTGAAAACATAAATCCGATATAAGTCTTATATTGATAATCACCATAGGACATATGATTTTACTATTGGTGACCATGTGTTCTTGAATGTTTCAACCCGACTGGTTTATCGATGGCTTGGGTGGAATGTGAAGATTGCTCCTTGTTTCATAGGACCATTCCAGATTGTTGAGAAGATGGTGAAATTTTCATATAGTTTTTCACTTCTACCACAGATAACTTCAATACATAACATATTCCATGTATCGTAGATGAGAATGTGTTTATCAAATCTATCTCTTGTTTTGAGCTCATGTGATCTTGAGATTAATTTGAATTCATCTCTGATTGAGAGGTCAGTCAGGATAGTTGTTTCTGATACCAAGGTACATTATGGGAGGATGATACCTTTGGTTTGGGATATATAGAGTCATGGTTCTAATAATCATGTGTTGAAATAATGAGAGGAATTGATGAGAAAATAGTGGGTTTATCATTTTTTATGGAATCTTCTCCATAGGCTTTATATGGATAAACAATTTTTATGGTGGTGGTGGGCGGGGGGTTGTAACATAATGCTACCAATCTGATAGGTACCTCTTTCACCCAATCATAATATTTAATTTTTTTATCAATGTGGGAATGAGAATGAATTGAGAGGATATTGATGATTGTAAGGTTACATATTTATTGGACTCTAAGCATTAACTAGTTGTTTTTACAGTCTACAGTAGAGAAAAACTCCATGAAAATAGGATAGATGTTTTTTAATGTTCTCCATATTCATATTAATAGATGGTTCATGTAATGATAGGATAATACCATGAAAGTATACATGATGTGATGATCCTTTAGACATCATGAGTTATTTAATGAACTATTTTTTCATTTAATGTTACATGTTTTTCATCTGTTACAAAACATAACTACTTCATAATGTGAAATATTATAAAACACCATGTAATACCCAAAGTGGGTTATTTATATAGGTAGCATGACTGGTATAACTCATTTAGCTATTCACAAATTCGTCATCCTCAACCAAAATCCTTCCCCTTGTGGACTAGGATATTTCAAAACCTTTTGGATCTTTTTTAGCATTTTATTGTTGTTTTGAATGTTGTGTGATTCATGGGTAAGAGTTCTCATTCAGTCATTATCTTCATCAATTTATCATCCTTTGGGATTACAATATATCACAAATAAATTTATGTATATATGATATGTGGTGCTAGATCTTGGTTCATTGTTGATTTTCAATGTCTTATACACCTTACATCTGGTTAACAAGCCCTATTTTGAGTTTTTTTTCAAGAAATAGGTAGAATATTAATTTCTAATTCACCAATTTAAAAACCTTGAATTTATTAATTTATTTCAAATGTTTATTTAAAAATAATGGCTCAAAATTTCTTTCAATTAATTTATTAAAATAATATTACAATGTATATGATGATTTTTAATGGTTTAGCCTGATAATTTTGAAAACCCCCTATAGAGACCCGAAGCTTGACGTACATGGACATTAAATTACTTTTTTGGAATACTTAGTACATAAAAAATGCACACACACAAGGATTGTAATAGTTTAGTGTCTTTGGAAACTCAGAATATAATCATCTAATCGTGGTGAAAGATCTTCAACATCTCCCATAAAGATCTTCCTTTTTTTACCTAAAACCTTTCTTTATATCCTGGGGAAAAGAAAACATAAAAGGGTGAGCTCAAATGATCAGTAAGGGTAAACAAAATAAATATCAATCACATAGTATACATAAGCACATAACTTTTAGAAATCATAACCTGCAAAAGAGATCATAATTTCATAACATGGGATAAATCATTGCAGTGAAATGTAATCCCAATAATCATAACTTAAAACATGAAACTTTGTGGCATACACACATAATCATAGAGAATCATTTCTTGTTAGTCAAGACTCATTGCCAATACTATCTTAGTGGACAAAGTCCCAATCTGAACCGAGTCACCCTCGTTTCAGTCCTGTTTCATTGAACCGGTATAACCTACCGTTCCAGCCATGTCTATCTCATGAGATATAAAATCATTACCCAATGAATTGGAGGGAGATATAGGTCCCACCCATCTCATAATGATACCATTATTATGTGTGCCACGAAATCATAAATCATACATCATTGCATAACCCATGTAATGCAAATGGGAATCTCAAACATCATGACATCATAAAACAATTCATATAAGATAAAGGAATTCATAAAAATAATTTCATCACTACATAATCAAATCAATGTAATAATAGGGATAAAACATAACCCTTTATTATCTTAGATGGAAAATAATTTTGATAAAACACTTGAACTCCATTCTTGAGGAATATATCATTTCTGCTTCAAAAACACTTTTCCTTTCTTAACATGTCGTACAATTATAAACTAAAAGAAGTTGATTAAAAATAAACTTGAAAACTTGTAAAGGAAGCTTCTTGGAAATAATTTTTTAAAAATCCATTCATGCCGTATAAGTTAAAAAAACATTCTTCTCATACTTTTGTCGGAAAAGTCAAAAAGTACCTCGTACGAAAAAACGACAAAAGATTCCTTTCATATATTTTACTAAAAACTCACCAAATGGTAAAATTGGATTTAAAAAATTATAGGAGAATGGAAATAATATTACATATTTAGGAAACATGGATGTGGATGATAAAATACACCCCAGTAAATACTAAAGTATAAACAATCTCAGATAAAAATGAGATTGTGATATTTCCCTTACCTTAGGTCCGACTTGCTTTGTAAGTGTCCGAAAATCCTGTATAATGATTTAAATAATGTCATTGACTTATTCCAGAATCATACTAATTGTTATGATATCATATATGGTTCACTTTTGACTTTATTTTACCCGTTCGTTTGTAAATTCCATGTTAAAGAGCGTTTTGTGTAAAATCGTTTCATTTGTCGCCCGTGTTTTAACTTGTAATTATTCATATGATTACTTAGATCATTATTACTTAATTATAGAATATAAAACTTGATTTATATATAATATATATTCAGAATATACATATATATATTTGATCAATAAATGGAAAGAAATACACCGTTCATGGGGACGATAGGCCGTACGTACGCATGAACGCTGTTTTCATTTCGTTATTGAATTGAGTGGAATTAAGTAGATGACATAAATATATATACACATAAATCAAGTAGCTTTATAATGTAATATATTTCATTATTATTTCTTATATATACTTTATAATCATTCTTAAATGGTTAACATGGAAAATGAATCTCATCACGTCGTGGAGACGGTAGTCCGTACGTATGCACGGGCGATGATATCATTTCACTAATTATTGAATTGAATTGGAGTGGATGATACAATATATCAGAATAAATATGATGTTATAATAACTATGTATAGTAATTCTTTACACCATTATACCCATCCATGTAAGGTGGTGGTGGAAAATAGATTACACCACGGCGTGGAGACGGTATTCTGTACGTACACACGCGCGGTGATTTCTTTTTCCGTAGGATGGATAGATGGTGAAATAGGGTTGTTTAATACTTATAATAACATATCAGTATATTATTGATACTGATGTTATTACTTCCTAATGAAGCAACCTAAGAAGAATAAGTGGAAGAAGAATTAAAGATGAAATAATCGGTAACGGACATTACCTCTTCTTTGAAGTGCTTCTTTGAGACCTCCTTTTAGGGCTCTAAAATGTGTCTTTGAAGAAGACCAGAACCTCTAGTATGTTTATAGGGAAGTGGAGAAGAGAATTTTTCAGGGGTTGGCCGAGGTTGAAGGCTCAAAGTTGTGTGAGGAAGAGAGGGAGGAGGTGCCCTTTTATAATTGAGGAGAGGGGCTCCTTTGGAAAAACTAAAAATATTTTTTATTATAAAGTCAAGATCGGTTTTAAATAGCTCCAAATTGATTTATTTAGAGTCTAAGGTGGGGCTGGGTCGAAATCCTCTCATCCAATAGAATTTAGACAAGTTTGGGTTCCTATTTTAACCTTATCATTTAGATTTAACATTAAGTTAAATAATTTAACTTTTACCGTGTCTTCTTGTGTTCTTACACTATAAGGTTAATAAACATACTATAAGAAGCCAAACGAACCCCAATTTGTTTATTATTAATATATATAACCTTATCTAAGTCATTTTTCCGAACCTTAGATTTTTATGAATAAAATAACAATTAATAATAAAATATTTGTTTTAAAAACTATTTTATGTCAATTTTGACACTATTTAGTAATTGATTTTTGTGAAAATCATACCAGAATGATAAGTTCAAAAAAGTTAATTAAATAAATACTAACATGTCATATTAACCTAGAAAATTAGTGGAATTCATAAAAAGTCTCAAATTATATTTATTTGGGTATTTATAACATCAATTATGTCAATATTTCATTAATAAGATAATTACTGCATCATCGTTCTGTCATAAATAAATTAAATTATTTAATGTTTGAAAATTACAAATAAAATACCATTATGTAGGAAATCTTTTTAGCTTTATAATTAATATTTATAGTCGAATTTATCTTATGTATAACCCCATATTAAAAATGTTTTAGTAAATAAACTTTGATTTTAACTCTTTTAACCCTTCTTTAAAGAAATTAATAATAAATGTGCTAATCTAATTCAAGTGGGCCTAAATGGTCATATTTTATTCCTAAGTTTGTTTTTGGTCGAATTACACTTGTCCAATAGAATTATGACATGTGTTAGGGTAATAATAATATCATTTCTACCCTTAATTACCCTATTTACTTTTAACCGTGGTAAAAAAAAGTAAAAAGTTACTATTCACCAAAAATTATTTTCTACTCATTGAACCACATTTTACTCCTTGATATGAACCGTGTCTCTTGGATTTTCGAAATTCCACTCACAGAAGTGGTAAAATTCTGTTTTATGAAAACAATTCAGTTTTTTTAACTACCACTTAGTGGTCTCACTATTCATCAAAAAATGAAAGTTTTCAGAAAAATACCAAATATTAGGCCTAAGCTATATTTGATATTATGAACTCAAAAATGATGTCTATTTTACCAAATTCAAAACATATCAATTGCATTAACTATTTTAAAAATTAATTCCCGTCGTCAAAAGAAATAGCGTGTTTTTAAGAGATAATAACTATCAAAAGATTGAAACTTGTTTATAACTGGTTTAAATGTGAAATTACATCCAATGACCATCATTGTATTAAATTGTAAAAATATATTCTAAATATACTTTAAAACCACTAAAATTAATAATTTATCACTATTAATTATTTCGATTGAAAAAGTTGTTTTTAATTAAAATTTAGTAATTTCCAATATTCATCAAAATACGAAAGTTATCAGAAAATTAACAAAATTTCACCCTAATCTAATTTCGATATTCCGAATCCTAAAATGAAGTCCATTTTGAAAAATAAAATTTACAAAATTTCAAAAAGTGGTTATTACTATACATAACGGCTAGTTTTAATAATATTTTAATAGCATATCGTTGTTCAGTGAAACTCGGTATTGCGTACTACACACGCTATCAAGGAAGGTTGTGATTGCGTGTAATGAAAGGCAAGTCAAGGATGCGTGTTGTGAAAGCTCCTTTTTGTGTAGCGTACAACAAAAGACATTAATGAAATTAAAAAGAATATTTTTCATAAAATCTCGGGGTGTTACATTCTACCCCCCATAAAATGAATTTCGCCCTCAAAATTCGTTGGGGTTATAAATGGTTTACTATTCGAAAGTTTCTTTAATTGAAACCCACATCGTAAAAAGGAATACTAAAACAAATCTTTAAAAACAAAAGTATGAAATGTAACGGTTACCCAAATAAACTAATCATTGGGTTTCCACATAGGTGAAAATATGGATATGGAAGAAAAATCTAACCATCATGATCTGATGGAGGGTGGTAGAGAACATGGCTATGGAAAAGCCAACAATCACAAATCCATAAATTTGTGACGATCTAAGGTACCATCTGATTAATCAGATATAAGAGCACTAGGACAACATTTTTGGTTTTCAAGATCGTTTCCCTAAAGTTAAAGAATTTGAATTAGAATAAATACTTACTTTATTTTGGTACAATCTCACTGTTGTTCGTGCCTTGAACAATTTCCACATCATCTCCTAAATAAATGAAGTTGAATTTGTTATTCGTGAAGTGTTAGCAGATCATGTGATAGAATGACGAGTCATTCCATCTCTCTCAAACAAAAGGTTAGCAAAAGTTATTAAATATACATAAGTCATTCTATAGTGAGATTAATCATATATGGTTCCTAAAATGGACTTATACTTCATATATCATACTGCTTAATATAATAAAACTAGTTTCTACTAAATTTGGACTTCCTATAGGCCAGTGGTAGGCGATAAAGGCCAGTCGCACTTCGGTTGTGGGTTCGATTCCCACGGCCTTGTCCGACGCGATGGGCTGTCGCCCTTCCTGCAGGTTGTCCTTTTTCTAAAACTATATTACTATAACATCCCATCAATAATATCGAAAAACTTCTATCCTTAAACAATACTAAATTATTTCCAACATAATCCATTCCAATCATTAGTCTTATCTAAAATACTTTGGCCCACTCTCATAACATAGTGAAAACGATTACCAGAGATTTAATACCATCATTGATCCCCATATATCATAAGATATGTTTTGTTGGTCACATTCCAAACATTGAAAGTCCTTAATCATGTATTCTCTTGAATACCCATTGAACCTTAGTGAAAACATGAATGCAGTTAAAATTTAACACCTTCCACATACCAAAATCCTCAAAATTCCATATACTCAAACCATGATATCACATAGTCCTTATATCAATCATGAGTCATGAATACTATCAAATTTTTCATTTTCTCGTTTTCCGTTCATTATGCGCATATCATTCTTTTTCCAAAAATCTCTCAATCACTTTCCATGGTTACTGGTACCAATAAATATTCTGATATTCCACGATACTATATACAACACTATTTTGGAATCCCATTACATAAACACTTAATCATTCCACCACATCGTTGTCATATTCAACATCGCCAATAGTGATCGCATGTGACTTCCCTTTGTCCTTTTCCTTAAGCGGTTGCTCATGTCGATCATCACTAACCCTTGGATTAGGGCATTTATTGGTATAATGTCCCATCTCCTTTCACTTGAAACATTTAAGTGTTGGTGGTGCGTTCTTTGTAGTCTTTTCTTTATTCACATCATTAGAAACCCTTTTTCGATTACTTCGACACTCAGCTTCTCGATGACCTTCTTTTACACACTTAAAACATTTTCTAGTCCCTTCAAGAAAATCTCCACCATGCTTCTTTCCACACTTTGTGCATAAGGAAACATTCATCCTCTTTTCACCATTATTATGAGATTTCTCCTTGAACTCCATCTTTCGTTTCTTGTCAAAACCATGAGATGGATATGTAACACCAACTTCCATTTCTACCTTGATAGCACAACGCACAATTTGTTCATAGCAACTGAATTCTCTTATAGCTAATGCCTTTCGAAGACTTGGTTTTAAGCCACTGAAAAATCGATCAACTTTACTTTCAGGTTGGATGATAAATCCAGATGCATACCTTGAAAGTCTTGTCAAATTCTCTTCATATATACCAACAGATTCATCATCCTTCTACTTCAGCTCAAGAAACTCATTTTCCATCTTTGCTCGAATAATACGATGGATGTACTTACTGAAAAACAAGTTCTTGAACTCGTCCCATTCCATGGAATCAATTTCATCTCTTTGCCTCATATTCTTGATAAGATTCCACCATTGATCAGCTTCACCTTCCAAACGATATACAGCTTAGATGACTTTATCATGTTCAGAACATTAAAGAACTGAAAATATCTTTTCAGTAGTACTGATCCATTATTCAGAAACAAGTGGATCAGAAGACCCACTGAAAGAAGGTGGGTGTTGCCTCATGAAGGACTCAATAGAATATTGTTCCCTTCTCTTCTCATTTGGAAGTCTAGAATGATTCATAGCTTGCGTAAGTATAGCAATAAGATTTTTCACTCCATCTCCCATAACATTTGTTTGTTCAGGAGGGCAATCATTGCATTCTCCATTGCATTGATCAACACGGTTCCTTTGGGTTCCAGCCATCGTCTAAAACCCAAAAAGAATAGTGTGAGAGGCAAAAATCATGCTATGGAAAACAACATAATAAATGGGGAGTACCTTCAATGTCTAACATCTTAGGTTAAATTCTATGATTGTTACCATATTTCTAGGACTGTATCTTATACGTATACTTATCCTTAGGGACATCCCTAGACATACCTTAGAAATATCTCTAGGTATCTCACTAACATTTTCGCATCCTAGTTTCAAAGGTTGACTAAACCTTTCCTCTGATACCAACTGTAGAGACCCGAAGCTTGACGTACATGGACATTACATTACTTTTGCGGAATACTTATTACATAACAAAAACACACACACAAGGATCGTAATAGTTTAGTGTCTTTGGAAACTCGGAATATAATCTTCTAATCATGGTGAAAGATCTTCAACATCTCCCATAAAGATCATCCTTTTTTTACATAAAACATTTCTTTATATCCTGGGGAAAAGAAAACATAAAAGGGTGAGCTCAAATGCTCAGTAAGGGTAAACAAAAGAAATATCAATCACATCGTATACATAAGCACATAACTTTTGGAAATCTTAACCTGAAAAAGAGATCATAATTTCATAACATGGGATAAATCATGGCAGTGAAATGTAATCACAATAATCATAACTTAAAACATGAAACATTGTGGAATACACACATAATCATAGAGAATCATTTCTTGTTAGTCAAGACTCATTACCAGGACTATCTTAGTGGACAAAGTCCCTTTCGGAACCGAGTCACCCTCATTTCAGTCCTGTTTCACTGAACCGGTATAACCTACCGTTCCATGCCATGTCTATCTCATGAGATATAAAATCATTACCCAATGCATTGGAGAGAGATATAGGTCCCACCCATCTCATAATGATACCATTCCTATGTGTGCCACAAAATCATAAATCATACATCATTGCATAACCCATGTGATACAAATGGGAATCTTAAACATCATGACATCATAAAACAATTCATATAAGATAAAGGAATTCATAAAAATAATTCCATCACAAAATAATCAAATCAATGTAATAATAGGGATAAAACAGAACCCTTTATTATCTTAGATGGAAAATAATTTTGATAAAACACTTGAACTCCATTCATGAGGAAAATATCCTTTCATCTTCAAAAACACTTTTCCTTTCTTAACATGTTGTACAATTATAAACTAAAAGAAGTTGATTAAAAATAAACTTGAAAACTTGTAAAGGAAGCTTCTTGGAAATAATGTTTTAAAAATCCATTCATGCCGTATAAGTTAAAAAAACATTTTTCTCGTACTTTTGTCGGAAAAGTCAAAAAGTACCTCGTACGAAAAAACAACAAAATATTCCTTTCATATATTTTACTAAAAACTCACCAAAGGGTAAAATTGGATTTAAACAATTATAGGAGAATGGAAATAATATTACATATTTAGGAAACATGGATGTGGATGATAAAATACACCCCAGTAAATACTAAAGTATAAACAATCTCGGATAAAAATGAGATTGTGATATTTACCTTACCTTAGGTCCGACTTGCTTTGTAAGTGTCCGAAACTCCTGTATAATGATTTAAATAATGTCATTGACTTATTCCAGAATCATAAAAATTGTTATGATATCATATATGGTTCACTTATGAATTTATTTTACCTGTTCTTTTGTAAATTCCATGTTAAAGAGCGTTTTGGGTAAAATCGTTTCATTTGTCGTCCGTGTTTTAACTTGTAATTATTCATATGATTACTTAGATCATTATTACTTAATTATAGAATATAAAACATGATTTATATATAATATATATTCAGAATATACATATATATATTGGATTGATAAATGGAAAGAAATACATCGTTCATGGAGACGGTAGGCCATACGTACGCATGAACGCTGTTTTCTTTTCGTTATTGAATTGAGTGGAATTAAGTAGATGACATACATATATATACACATAAATAAAGTAGCTTTATAATGTAATATATTTCATTATTATTGCTTATATATACTTTATAATCATTCTTAAATGGTTAACATGGAGAATTAATCTCATCGCGTCGTGGAGACGGTAGTCCGTACGTACGCACGAGCGATGATATCATTTCAATAATTATTGAATTGAATTGGAGTGGATGATACAACATATCAGAATCAATATGATGTTCTAATAACTATGTATAGTTATTATTTACACCATTATACCCATCCATGTAAGGTGGTGGTGGAAAATAGATTACACCACGGCGTGGAGACAGTATTCGGTAAGTACGCACGCGCGGTGATTTCTTTTTCCGTAGGATGGATAGATGGTGAAATAGGGTTGTTTCATACTTATAATAACATATCAGTGTATGAGTTATACTGATGTTATTACTTCATAATGAAACAACCTAAGAAGAAGAAGTGGAAGAAGAAATAATGATGAAAGAATCGATAACGGACATTACCGCTTCATTGAAGTTCTTCTTTGTGACCTCCTTTTAGGGCTCTAAAATGGGTCTTTGAAGAAGACCGGAACCTATAGGATGTATCTAGGGAAGTGGAGAAGAGAACTTGTCAGGGGTTGGCCATGCTTGAAGGCTCAAAGTTGTGTGAGGAAGAGAGGGAGGAGGTTCCCTTTTATAAGGGAGGATAGGGGCTCCTTTGGAAAAACTAAAAATATTATTTTATTATAAAGTAAAGTTCGGTTTTAAATAGCTCCAAATTGAATTATTTAGAGGCTAATGTGGGGATGGGTCGCAATCCTCTCATACAATATAATTTAGACATGTTTAGGTTCCTATTTTAACCTTATCATTTAGATTTAACATTAAGTTAAATAATTTTACTTTTACTATGTCTTCTTGTGTTCTTACACTATAAGGTTAATAAACATAATATAAGATTCCAAACTAACCCAAATTTGTTTATTATTAATATATATAACCTTATATAAGTCATGGTGCCGAACCTTAGATTTTTAGGAATAAAATAACAATTAATAATATAATATTTGTTTTAAAAACCATTTTATGTCAATTTTGACACTATTTAGTAATTTATTTTTGTAAAACTCATAACAGAATGATAAGTTCGAACAAAGTTAATTAAATCAATACTAACATGTCATATTAACCTAGAAAATTAGTGGAATTCATAAAAAGTCTCAAATTATATTTATTTGGGTATTTATAACATCAATTATGTCAATATTTCATTACTAAGATAATTACTGCATCATTGTTGTGTCATAAATAAATTAAATTATTTAATGTCTAAAAATTACAAATAAAATACAATTATGTAGGAAATAGTTTTATTTATCTAATTAATATTTATAGTCTAATTTATCTTATGTATAACCCCATATTAAAAATGTTTTGGTAAATAAACTTTGATTTCAACTCTTTTAACCCTTCTTTAAATAAATTAATAATAAATGTCCTAATCTAATCCATGTGGGCCTAAATTGTCATATTTTATTCCTAAGTTTGTTTTTAGTCGAATTACAATTTTCCAATAGAATTAGGACATGTGTTAGGGTAATAAAAATATCATTTCTACCCTTAATTACCCTATTTACTTTTAACCGTAGTAAAAAAAAGTTAAAAGTTACTATTCACAAAAACTTATTTTCTTCTCATTGAACCACATTTTACATACTGACATCAACCGTGTCTCTCGGATTTTTGAAACTCCACTCACAGAAGCAGTAAAATTAAGTTTTATGAACAATTCAGTTTTCTTTTTTAACTACCACTTAGTGGTTTCACTATTCATCAAAAATTGAAAGATTTCAGAAAAATACCAAAAATTAGGCCTAAGATATATTTGATATTATGAACTCAAAAATTATGTCTATTTTACGAAATTCAAAACATATCAGTTGCATTAACTAATTTAAAAATTAATTCCTATCATCAAAACAAATAGCGTGTTTTTAAGAGATAATAACTATCAAAAGATTGAAACTTGTTTATAACTGGTTTAAATGTGAAATTACATCCAATGACCATCATTGTATTAAATTGTAAAAATATATTCTAAATATACTTTAAAACCACTAAAATTAATAATTTATCACTATTAATTATTTCAATTGAAAAAGTTGTTTTTAATTAAAATTTAGTAATTTCCACTATTAATCAAAATATGAAAGTTATCAGAAAATTACCAAAATTTCACCCTAAGCTAATTTCGATATTCCGAATCAGAAAATGAAGTCCATTTTGAAAAATAAAATTTAAAAAATTTCAAAATATGGTTATTACTATTCATAACGACTAGTTTTAATAATATTTTAATAGCATATCGTTGTTTAGTGAAACTCGGTATTGCGTACTACACATGCTATCAAGGAAGGTCGTGATTGCATGTAATGAAAGGCAAGTCAAGGATACGTGTTGTGCAAGCTCCTTTTGGTGTAGCGTACAACACAAGACAATAATGAAATTAAAAAGAATATTTTTCATAAAATTTCGGGGTGTTACATTCTACCCCCTTAAAATGAATTTCACCCTCGAAATTTGTTGGGGTTATAAATGGTTTACTATTCTAAAGTTTCTTTAATAGAAACCCACAGCGTAAAAAGGAATACCAAAACCAATCTTTAAAAACAAAAGTAAGAAACGTAATGGTTACCCAAATAAACTAATCATTGGGTTTCCACATTGGTGAAAATGTGGATATGGAAGAAAAATCTAACCATCATGTTCTGATGGAGAGTGGTAGAGAAAGTGGCTATGGAAAATCCAACAATCACAAATCCATAAATCTGTGACGATCTAAGGTACCATCTGATTAATCAGATATAAGAGCACTAGGACAACATTTTTGGTTTTCAAGATCGTTTCCCTAAAGTTGAAGAATTTGAATTAGAATAAATACTTACTTTATTTTGGTACAATCTCACTGTTGTTCGTGCCTTGAACAATTTCCACTTCATCTCCTAAATAAATGAAGTTGAATTTGTTATTCGTGAAGTGTTAGCAGATCATGTGATAGAATGACGAGTCATTCCATCTATCTCAAACAAAAGGTAAGCAAAAGTTATTAAATATACATAAGTCAATCTATAGTGAGATTAATCATATATGGTTCCTAAAATGGACTTATACTTCATATATCATACTGATTAATATAATAAAACAAGTTTCTACTAAATAGGGACTCCCTGTAGGAAAGTGGTAGGCGATAAAGGCCAGTCGCACTTCGGTTGTGGGTTCGATTCCCACGGCCTTGTCCGACGTGATGGGCTGTCGCCCATCCTGCAGGTTGTCCTTTTTCTAAAACTATATTACTATAACATCCCATCAATAATATCGAAAAACATCTATCCTTAAACAATACTAACTTATGTCCAACATAATCCATTCCAATCTTTAGGTTTATCTAAAATACTTTGGTCCACTCTCATAACATAGTGAAAACGATTACCAGAGATTTAATACCATCGTTGATCCCCATATATCATAAGATATGTTTTGTTGGTCACATTCCAAACATTCAAAGTCCTTAATCATGTATTCTCTTGAATACCCATTGAACCGTAGTGAAAACATGAATGCAGTTAAAAGTTAACACCTTCCACATACCAAAATCCTCAAAATTCCATATACTCAAACCATGATATCACATAGTCCTTATATCAATCATGAGATCATGAATACTGTCAAATATTTCATTTTCTCGTTTTCCGTTCATTATGAGCATATCATTCTTTTTACAAAAATATCTCAATCACTTTCCATGGTTGCTGGCACCAATAAATATTCCAATATTCCACGATACTATATACACAACTATTTTGGAATCCCATTACATAAACACATAATCATTCCACCACATCGTTGTCATATTCAACATCGCCGATAGTGATCACTTGTGACTTCCCATTGTCCTTTGCCTTAAGCGGTTGCTCATGTCGATCATCACTAACCCTTGGATTTGGGAATTTATTGGTATAATGCCCCATCTCCTTTCACATGAAACATTGAAGTGTTGGTGGTGCGTTCTCTGTAGTCTTTTCTTTATTCACATCATTAGAAACCCTTTTTCCATTACTTCGACACTCAGCTGCTCGATGACCTTCTTTTCCACACATAAAACATTTTCTAGTCCCTTTAAGACAATCTCCACCATGCTTTTTTCCACACTTTGTGCATAAGGAAACATTCATCTTCTTTTCACCATTATTTTGAGATTTCTCCTTGAACTCCATCTTTCGTTTCTTGTCAAAACCATGAGATGGATATGTAACACCAACTTCCATTTCTACCTTGATAGCACAACGCACAATTTCTTCATAGCTACTGAAATCTCTTATAGCTAATGCCCTTCGAATACTTGGTTTTAAGCCACTGAAAAATCGACCAACTTTACTATCAGGTTGGATGATAAATCCAGATGCATACATTGCAAGTCTTGTAAAATTCTCTTCGTATATACCAACAGATTCATCATCCTTCTGCTTCAGCTCAAGAAACTCCTTTTCCATCTTTGTTCGAATAATATGAGGGAAGTACTTACTGAAAAACAAGTTCTTGAACTCATCCCATTCCATGGAATCAATTTCATCTCTTTTCCTCGTATTCTTGATAAGATTCCACCATTGATCAGCTTCACCTTCAAAACAATATACTGCTAAGATGACTTTATCATGTTCAGAACATTAAAGAACTGAAAATATCTTTTCAGTAGTACTGATCCATTGTTCAGCAACAAGTGGATCATAAGACCCACTGAAAGAAGGTGGACTTTGCCTCATGAAGGACTCAATAGAATATTATTCCCTTCTCTGCTCATTTGGAAGTCTAGAATGATTCATAGCTTGTGAAAGTATAACAATAAGATTTTTCACTCCATCTCCCATAACATTTGTTTGTTCAGGAGGGCAATCATTGCATTGTCTATTGTATTGATCAACACGGTTCCTTCGGGTTCCAACCATCTTCTAAAACCCAAAAAGAATAGTGTGAGAGGCAAATATCATGCTAGGGAAAACAACATAATAAAGGGGGGGTACCTTCAATGTCTAACATCTTAGGTTAAATTATATGATTGTTACCATAGTTCTAAGACTGTATCTTATACGTATACTTATCCTTAGGGACATCCCTAGACATACCTTAGAAATTTTTCTAGAGATCTCACTAACATTTTCGCATCCTAGTTTCCAAAGGTTGACTAAACCTTTCCTCTGATACCAACTGTAGAGACCCGAATCTTGACGTACATGAACATTACATTACATTTGCGGAATACTTAGTACATAACAAAAACACACACACAAGGATCGTAATAGTTTAGTGTCTTTGGAAACTCGGAATATAATATTCTAATCGTGGTGAAAGATCTTCAACATCTCCCATAAAGATCTGCATTTTTTTTACCTAAAACCTTTCTTTATATCCTGGGGAAAAGAAAACATAAAAGGGTGAGCTCAAATGCTCAGTAAGGGTAAACAAAAGAAATATCAATCACATCGTATACATAAGCACATAACTTTTGGAAATCTTAACCTGCAAAAGAGATCATAATTTCATAACATGGGATAAATCATGGCAGTGAAATGTAATCACAATAATCATAACGTAAAACATGAAACTTTGTGGCAATACACACATAATCATAGAGAATCATTTCTTGTTAGTCAAGACTCATTTTCAAGACTATCTTAGTGGACAAAGTCCCTTTCTGAACCGAGTCACCCTCGTTTCAGTCCTGTTTCACTGAACCGGTATAACCTACTATTCCATGCCATGTCAATCTCATGAGATATAAAATCATTACCCAATGAATTTTTGGGAGATATAGGTCCCAACCATCTCATAATGATACCATTCTTATGTGTGCCACAAAATCATAAATCATACATCATTGCATAACCCATGTAATACAAATGGGAATCTTAAACATCATGATATCATAAAACAATTCATATAAGATAAAGGAATTCATAAAAATAATTCCATCACAACATAATCAAATCAATGTAATAATAGGGATAAAACAGAACCCTTTATTATCTTAGATTGAAAATAATTTTGATAAAACAATTGAACACTATTCTTGAGGAAAATATCCTTTCTGCTTCAAAAACACTTTTCCTTTCTTAACATGTCGTACAATTATAAATTAATAGAAGTTGATTAAAAATAAACTTGAATACTTGTAAAGTAATCTTCTTGGAAATAATGTTTTAAAAATCCATTCATGCCGTATATGTTAAAAAAACATTCTTCTCGTACTTTTGTCGGAAAAGTCAAAAAGTACCTCGTACGAAAAAATGACAAAATATTCCTTTCATATATTTTACTAAAAACTCACCAAAGGGTAAAATTGGATTTAAAAAATTATAGGAGAATGGAAATAATATTACATATTTAGGAAACATGGATGTGGATGTTAAAATACACCCCAGTAAATACTAAAGTATAAACAATCTCGGATAAAAATGAGATTGTGATATTTCCCTTACCTTAGGTCAAACTTGCTTTTTAAGTGTCCGAAACTCCTGTATAATGATTTAAATAATGTCATTGACTTATTCTAGAATGATAATAATTGTTATGATATCATATGTGGTTCCCTTATGACTTTATTTTACCCGTTCTTTTGTAAATTCCATGTTAAAGAGCGTTTTGGGTAAAATCGTTTCATTTGTCATCCGTGTTTTAACTTGTAATTATTCATATGAATACATAGATCATTATTACTTAATTATATAATATAAAACATGATTTATATATAATATATATTCAGAATATACATATATATATTGGATCGATAAATGGAAAGAAATACATCATTCATGGAGACGGTAGGTCGTACGTACGCATGAACGCTGTTTTCTTTTCGTTATTGAATTGAGTGGAATTAAGTAGATGACATACATATATATAAACATAAATACATTAGATTTATAATGTAATATATTTCATTATTATTTCTTATCTATACTTTATAATCATTCTTAAATGGTTAACATGGAGAATGAATCTCATCGCGTCGTGGAGACGGTAGTCCGTACGTACGCACGAGCGATGATATCATTTCAATAATTATTGAATTGAACTGGAGTGGATGATACAACATATCAGAATCAATATGATGTTCTAATAACTATGTATAGTTATTCTTTACACCATTATACCCATCCATGTAAGGTGGTGGTGGAAAATAGATTACACCACGGCGTGGAGACGGTATTCCATACGTACGCACGCGTGATGATTTCTTTTTCCGTAGGATGGATAGATAGTGAAATAGGGTTGTTTCATACTTATAATAACATATCAGTATATTATTGATACTGATGTTATTACTTCATAATGAAACAACCTAAGAAGAAGAAGTGGAAGAAGAAATAAAGATGAAAGAATCGGTAACGAACATTACCTCTTCTTTGAAGTTCTTCTTTGAGGCCTCCTTTTAGGGCTCTAAAATGGGTCTTTGAAGAAGACCGGAACCTCTAGGATGTTTCTAGGGAAGTGGAGAAGAGAATTATTTAGGGGTTGTCCCAGCTTGAAGGCTCAAAGTTGTGTGAGGAAGAGAGGGAGGAGGTGCCCTTTTATAAGGGAGGAGAGGGGCTCCTTTGGAAAAACAAAAAATATTATTTTATTATAAAGTCAATTTCAGTTTTAAATAGCTCCAAATTGATTTATTTCGAGGCTAAAGTGGGGATGGGTCGATATCCTCTCATCCAATTGAATTTAGACAAGTTTAGGTTCCTATTTTAACCTTATCATTTAGATTTAACATTAAGTTAAATAATTTTACTTTTATCGTGTCTTCTTGTGTTCTTACACTATAAGGTTAATAAACATACTATAAGAAGCCAAACTAACCCCAATTTCTTTATTATTAATATATAAAACCTTATCTAAGTCATTTTTCCGAACCTTTGATTTCTATGATTAAAATAACAATTAATAATATAATATTTGTTTTAAAAACTATTTTATGTCAATTTTGACACTATTTAGTAATTTATTTTTGTGAAAATCATAACAGAATGATAAGTTCGAAAAAAAGTTAATTAAATCAATACAAACATGTCATATTAACCTAGAAAATTAGTGGAATTCATAAAAAGTCTCCAATTATTTTTATTTCGGTATTTATAACATCAATTATGTCAATATTTCATTAATAAGATAATTACTGCATCGTTGTTGTGTCATAAATAAATTAAATTATATAATGTCTAAAAATTACAAATAAAATACCATTATGTAGGAAATATTTTTATCTTTCTAATTAATATTTATAGTTGAATTTATCTTATGTATAACCCCATATTAATTTTTTTTTAGTAAATAAACTTTGATTTTAACTCTTTAAACCCTTCTTTAAATAAATTAATAATAAATGTCCTAATCTAATCCAAGTGGGCCTAAATGGTCATATTTTATTCCTAAGTTTGTTTTTAGTCGAATTACACTTGTCCAATAGAATTAGTACATGTGTTAGGGTAATAATAATATCATTTCTACCCTTAATTACCCTATTTACTTTTAACAGTAGTAAAAAAAGTTAAAAGTTACTATTCACCAAAAATTATTTTCATCTCATTGAACCACATTTTACTTACTTACATAAACCGTGTCTCTCGGATTTTTGAAATTCCACTTACAGAAGCGGTAAAATTAGGTTTTATGAACAATTCTGTTTTCTTTTTTAACTACAACTTAGTGGTTTCACTATTCATCAAAAATTGAAAGTTTTCAGAAAAATATCAAAAATTAGGCCTAAGATATATTTGATATTATGAACTAAAAAATGATGTCTATTTTACCAAATTCAAAACATATCAGTTGCATTAACTAATTTAAAAATTAATTCCCGTCGTCAAAACAAATAGCGTGTTTTTAAGAGATAATAACTATCAAAAGATTGAAACTTGTTTATAACTGGTTTAAATGTGAAATTACATCCAATGACCATCATTGTATTAAATTGTAAAAATATATTCTAAATATACTTTAAAACCACTAAAATTAATAATTTATCACTATTAATTATTTCGATTGAAAAAGTTGTTTTTAATTAAAATTTAGTAATTTCCACTATTCATCAAAATATGAAAGTTATCAGAAAATTACCAAAATTTCACCCTAAGCTAATTTCGATATTCCGAATCCGAAAATGAAGTCCAATTTGAAAAATAAAATTTAAAAAATTTCAAAAAGTTGTTATTACTATTCATAACGGCTAGTTTTAATAATATTTTAATAGCATATCGTTGTTTAGTAAAACTCGGTATTGCGTACTACACATGCTATCAAGGAAGGTCGTGATTGCGTGTAATGAAAGGCAAGTCAAGGATGCGTGTTGTGCAAGATCCTTTTGGTGTAGCGTACAACACAAGACATTAATGAAATTAAAAAGAATATTTTTCATAAAATCTTGGGGTGTTACACCCCCAATTCTATTTAATTGGGGTGTTATTATAGAAATTTATTGATTTAAATTATTTAATTTAAACTATTAATTTAATGGAAATCATTTAAAATTTTGAAAATTATTTTTCAAATTACTTCTGAAAATGGTGGAATTTGTTTTGAATTGATTTCAAACTTGTGAAAATGGCATAAATTTTTCGGTTTGAAACCCTGTGATTTTATCTTATTAAAAAGGCATGTTTATGATAAAATATTTTTTTGGTTTTAAAAGGAAAATTGGAATTTTAAATGGATGAATGGAATTTACTTTTATTTTATAAAGCCTTGAACTAAATTTCTATTAATTCATTGTGTATTATCACATCAAGTCCTAATGTAGTTTGTGATTTATTTTAACACACTCTATGCTATAAAAATGTTCTAAAAAATAAATTTACAATTCCATATACCTCATGTGATGGTGATGGATCTCCTTTGGCCAGTATCAGAGGGATGTGTGTATACACATATTGTTGATATCACTTAGAGTGTGAGGAGTTATATAGCATGGAACTTATGTACCAATTTAGAATATGACTATGTTAATCAGTTGTTTTATATTTGGAATATAAATATATTTAAATGTTGTTTGAACTACATTACATGCTTTCAGAATTTATAAAATATGTTTTATATAAATGAATTATTTAAGAAATGGTTTTAAACATATTCTGTCACTTGTAAATCCTTTTCCTAATGTATTTTTCAATGAATTGATTTATATAGAATATATTTTTAAATATTATTTGAAATCTGATGACTATTTATATTAAATTTGATAGAATTTATTTGGTCAGTCTATTTTTGGAATCCCTTATCAAATCTTTGTTGAGACCATACAAGGATTTTTAGCTCAAACCCAACTTGTTCCCATAGGTGTTTATATATTATCTTCTTCTTTCTTTGAGAAAGGGGAAATGATCTCTTATATTTGGATCCATCTACGGATCCTTGAACTTTATGAGTAGTTTCCCATGGTACATGGGTTTTGTTCATGTATTTTAGTACTTGGGTTGTATCACTTTGGACTTGTTTATGCCTTGATATGTTTTGGTACATTACTACCTAAGGATTTTATTTTTTTATTCATAATATCTTGTTTCTTTTTTCATCTGCAATATTGGTGGGAAAACTATTCCCAACTACAATTGTATGATGTGTGGTGCTAGTCTCCATCCTATGGGGATCATTAATGTTCTTCGAGTTATGTCAGGACTAACATGGTTATCAGGATTCCAGTGTACTCAGGCTTGTTCATGATAATACATACCTGGGAAAACACTCTTTTGTTGTCCATAGTAAAATCCATATATTTATGAGACTACCATAGATTCTTGCTGATATATTTATAAATTTCAATGCTTCAATTATAATAAATAATGAATAAAAACTCAAATTAATAATTTATCCCTGACATAATCCACTATTTTCTACAATTATTTCTCACATAGTTATCATTAAAAGAGATTCACTATTTAAATCGTTAATAATGAATTTTAGAGAACATACAAATGGTCTAGTATCCAATACAACCCAACAGATGACATTATCTTAGGTAATTAGGTACCTGACATGGAAATTGACCTCATACATTTTTTATGGGCTACTTATGCCATCTCATATTTTTTTAGAATAGAAAAGATAATCATAATTGGAATATATTGTGTACATCCCATAACGAACAACTACAAGATCCCAAATATCCTTTTACTAATTCATTTAATGGAATAGAATGATGTATATTTTTTCCCTACACAAGGATACACCGTTTTTCACCATCATTAGTATAATCTATACTCAAAAAATGAAACATTCAAAATTCTTTTCTTGACTGTTCAAAAACCATATATCTGATTGTGATGTTTTTCCTTTCTGGATGGAATTAAATGACATTTTATCATTCTTGTTAAAATAGGTTACCATAAATCTCAATATGCCATTGAGAAATTAATGAATGAATATAACTATAAATAAAATTTAATTCTTCATTGGATACCATTTATGATAATGTAACCATGATCTTTATTAGAGTTATTTGAAGTGAAACATATATTTTATCTCTAACTAGGATACCATAAATATAAGAATAACCTTATAACATTATTGATGATAAGAGTCATCATTTTAACGAGTATTTCATCCCATTAGACCATAATACCTTCGTATTGTTGGTCCTTCTTAGAAAATATTAACTCTAAAATATCTATTAATCCCAACATAGAGTTATTATATCCCAGTTTAAATAAAATCATTCTTGAATTACATAATACCACAATATACTTATATTTTCCCATTAAAGACTATAAATGAAATTATATCCTTATTCCTTATTATAAGGATTTATTCACAGGTATATTAAGTTTATTTTTATGGGATATATTCAATATAATCATTACATTAATCCAATTTGGAAAAAAAAATCACCAGTACACAATATGTTCTTGAGGGGTATATAAATCAAAAAGAAGCCTTGTAAATTTTGGGAAGACTTGAAACTAAAACATATCACTTAATTAATTCTTGGTGAAAATATTCTACGTGCAACCCTAATTATTTATAGTTGAAATGCAACTTTACAATATCTATTTCATCTTTTTACGAGACCAAAAATTCTATTATTTCCTTGTGCCTTCATGGGAATTTTAAAATCTAGTGTACTATATATATCTTCCTGGTATATGTTAAATCCAATCATATCAGTATGTATTATTATAAATTATTAAACTCTAGTACACAATATAGATCCTATAGGGAGACCATAATTTCTATGTTAACATTACATATTCCAAGATGGAATTAAGAAATTGAGTAAGTTATATATCCTTATTAGAAACTAGAAATATATGAAATACAATTTGTTGATGGAACACAAATCATAAATAAAAAAAATCTCTTCATGGGTGAAAATAAAAAATATCATAATCATACACCATCTAGAAAATATTTAAAATAGAATGTAACATTTAATTTTTACCATGATACAGTAAATCACATTATAATATTTTACCTTCCAATATAGAATAAAACTCCATTGTAAACATTAACTACTACTAGGATAACTAAAAGACATTGATTTCTTTAAAACAACCTTGATGTAATGTAATTCCAATATACCCTTTATGTTATATTAAGAGAAATTAAAAAGAATAATCACATTATTAATTCATGGACAACATGAAACTCTATCATAATATTTAAATACAATTAAGAGATGGTATATCCTTTTATAAAATTTTATAATTTATTGTATTATAAGAAACTCATGAATATCCCTCTTCTTTAATTTAACACATCCATAATAAAAATGATAAATTCATGTATCACCCTATGAGGGATTAAATTACAAATCAACTTACAATATTTAATAAAATTATTGAGTGAATAATAACTTCATGTGTTATACATAAAATATCACATTTATATAATTATAAAAAATAAATTACAACATATCCAAATTCATGAGTGATAAAAGATTATCTAAAAAAATAAGTCCCCTCAATATGACGGTATGTGGCATAAATCTAATTTTTATGATTCTTAGATGGATTACATAATAATGTACATAAATATATAAGATAACATCATACTAAATAATATGCTCCATCATGAAATGTTATAACCTCCCATCCTTTCTTTTTTGGATTCATAAAATCAAATCATTTTTAATACATCTTTGTGTACAGTAAAAAAGGAATGATTTCTTTCAAAGAATAAAAGTGAAGACACATGGAATAACCACAAAATAATAATGATAGATTATTATAGAGATAATAGTTTTTTATTATATCATATATTTAATATATATGTATATTTACATAAATTTCATTCATGATTTATTTTATATAACAATTCAACATAAAGAATGAAATGTATTAAATAATATCAATTACAAAAAAACATAAATGATAATAAAAATATAATATCAATATATATTTAATGTTAAAAAATTATAAACTATCAACAACTATATAATTACAAACAAAGATAAATTAAATTATAATTTCATGAAAAATTGATTTCATATAAAGCTATTCCATAAAAACAATTTTGGATTTGACCCATTGAATAAAAATTTCATTACATTCATATATATATTATATACGTATTTTTTTGTAATTAACTGATGTAGAAATTAACAAGTAATATATCTTAAATTCATGGATTAATAAAAGTACCTATAAGTAACTTGATACATAAGAATAATGAAACATTATATGAACTCTATACATAATATAATATAATTAAATTGTTAAAATGGACGAGTTATTTGTAATTAGATGGAAATAATTTACATATTCACTATTATTTATTATTTTTATCAAAATATATTATATAAATAAATATCATATTATTTATTGATGAGTAAATGATATTAATGCTATTTAATACTTTAAAAAGCATAGATTATCCGATTTTAAAATATAATATGGCAATATAGATTCAATTTTAAATATTATTTAATTGTAATGTATATATATAGGCATGAAAAAGTTATAAGTGGTATTAATATTATTTAATTGTCTATATGTCATATTAAAAATCTACTAATATTCTAAAAAAGTAAAACATTTTTCAAAAATTTTGAACAAAAATCAATATTGGATTCATCATTTTTCAATTACATAATTTCTCATATTTTCAATTAAATATATTTATTTCTATTGTAATAATATATTATTCAATATATGTTTTTATGCTCCATCATTTTAAATATCATATTAATAGGGTAAAAAATTTATAATTTAAACTAATGTTATATCTTATTATGTACATTTGATTTCACTTTATTATTTTAGGTGTGTTAGATGATTAAAAATATAAATTCTAAATATTAAATAATATATATTAATATAAAAGTATCATTATCTTTCTTGGAAAAAAATGTATATATAATGGGACATTTTAAAAATATAATTTTAAGGGATTTTATCAAAGAATGAGATGATTAAGTAATGAATCAATCCTAGTAGTAACTGAAATAAGTTTTTTTGGAATACATCTAAATAGAATAACATGATACATTACCAAATATGGATAACTCAAATATAAAAAACTTTGAAAATAATAAAAACTTATTTTTTATAATCCTATTAAATTAATTACATTTATCTCTATGTATAAAGAGATTCTGAGATTGATGTATTGTATTGCACTTTCATCATGATCCATTAATATTTTTCTAAATTTTAATTCCTTACCAAAAAGTATTGTTATATAATCTCTTTTCAAATATATAGCCATATGGCTAGGATAGTTAAAAATGTTTATAAGGATCATGTAGGCACAAATATTTGCATGTTTCATTAAAACTTCTTATTAAATTTTTATTCAACATTAAACAAATGATGAAGAATGTAAGAAGTACGTATGTCACAAAAAAGGAATAAATAGATATTTGAAGGAGGGGAAATAAAGATTTTTTCACATCAATCTATATCTATATTGACCTTATTTTTTTAGAAACAAATCAATCTATAATTTTATTTATTATAAATCTTGTTACCAAACTGCCCATTCAACCTAGTACAAGGATACCCATGCTAGATCTGACTTGGACCGAAGGGAATTTATAATCCCCATGGGTCGGTGACTAGAACCATGCATCAAAAAATAACGAGGGAATTGATTTGGCCTTAATAATTGTAATATAAAATATTAAAAGTCGGTATTCAAAATAATTCATATGGAGATAGTATCAAAATCATCATATATAACAAAACACAAAGTAGTACATCGTCAACTACACAATTGAATGATAAAACTCCTAATGGATCCTAAAGTGTCATCCCAAAAAGATTCAATACCCCGATATAACAAGTAGACAACAACATCCCCAGTCACAATCACCACTCCATGGTCCAAAGGATCAATAATACCCTCTACATCAAAGTGGCACATTCCCTTCTCTCATACAATGATTTAGAATGTCTACAAAAACCTAAATGAAAATGTAATGTGTAAGATATAAATCATAGTAGGTACTTTCCAAGTGTTCCATTATAAATATCATAATAATTAACCATTAATTATTTTATTTTTAATAAAACAATGAACTAAATCACATTATAATATTTTAAATTAAAACATGATTTCATTACAAATTATGGAATATTTATATATATATATATAATACTTTTAAATAATTTTAAATGAACATTTTATTAATATTTCTATAAATTTGTTTGCAAGAAAAATATAGTTCAGTAAATCAATAACATGTGTATCAAATAAAAAACTCAAAGAAAAGAACAATGTACATAATCCCTAGGGTATGTTAGTTTATTAGGTAATAGTATACTCAGTCATCTCAAAATGAAAATAAATCAACTCATGTGTCAATTCAAAAATACACCACTATTGGGGGATTGGTTACCGACATTATATACCGCAAAAGTGGATCCCATCATGGGTAGTCATGCAGTAGTTGATTTAATAACATTTTTAATCAAAAATACAATTATCAATAATCATGGTCCTAGTGTTTCGATAATGGATGCCACTAAATACCAGGTATAACTTGTTTTTTAAATAATCCAGTAATCAAATGGGAAAATTTTCAATTTTAAAACATTTTAATAAATAATTACCCATTTTTTGTCAAAATTCTTTCTTGTTTAAAAACCAAACAATTGGTTTTAATTATTTCATTCCATTTAAAATAAAATTTCAATTTAAGAAATTTTAACATGATAAAAAATAATTTATTACATAATAACTATTTTAAAATCAATCCATAATTTTCAAATAATCATCCCCTCAATTTCAATTCCCTTGCAATTGGTTTTTTATTTCAATAACCATTTCTAATAGAAGATCATATCATCTAAAATTAATGTTCATAAAAAATTTAAAAAAATAATTTAATATAATCATGGAATTAAAGGATTCAATCATAGGAAAATAATTATAGAACTACAATCATTAAAATCACTGATCAAAAAGTCGACACATTCAATAGGATTTGCTATGGAATTATGAAGGAACATGAGTTCTAGGAACACAAACTAGAAACAAGATCCAAATATACTATGTTATATCCAAATATTTCAAATAGGATCTATAAATCTCTAAGGATAGAATAATTAGAGAATAAAATTATCCTCATAAGAGAATCTATACTTACCAAGAAAGATGAACAACAACAACGATGATGATCAATCATGAAATGAATTATTTGGAAGGATTGAAGATCTCTAAAATCATCTAGAGAAGACACTAGGTTGATAGAGGAAGGATTAATTATCAAATGAAATGAAAATAACATGCATGGTTCCCCAAAAACAATAAATCACACAAATAACATATTGTGTTTTCCCATTACACATTGTGTAATCCAAAAAAGGAGGAAAACCAGGAATGTGATACTTACATTTGAGACATGATATTCTCTAAGATATTTTTTAGAAGTGGAGACATAAAGAAACATATAGAGGAAATGGTTTTATTGATGATACAATTACTTCAATGAGAATAATTTTTAATAGGGTAAAATTATTTTCAATTGGTAAGCGTAACCATTAATGGTTTAATGTTATCCCCATTTAAAAAGAAATGAAAATGGATATTTTGGGAATACGATTTACCTTTCATATATATCACTACACTATTCCAAATCCAAGGACAAAAATTATTTTTAATAATATATTTTTGAATGATATTGGGTAGAGATATTCTAATAAAAGTATTTTCTCGTGATGTTGATTCCAATTTCATGTAATTTTCTATAGGTTTTTTTATTTTTACGATTCAGATTTTCAAGACAGTAAATAGTTTCTGAATATATGATTTCTATTTTATTTGATATATAATGATAAAATAAATAAAAAATAATTTTTGTTTCAAATGTAAATTTAATACCTATTTAAGCTATATTAATTTATTTAAATTTTATAATACACTCTTAAAATAATATATATAATAGAGAACAAAGAATCAATAGAAAAATGATTTTAAAACATTTTGTGTTCATTAATGTTATTTATCATTGATAAAAAATTCCAATTGTTTTAATATAAAAAATATATATGTTTAAAAATAATTTTAGATATATAATTTACATTATATCATATTAATTGATTAAAAAAATAACATGAGATTAAAAAAATCTATAATTTTTTTACCATTATAATATAAAATAAAAACAATCCAATTATTTTTATCTTTATGAATAAGAATAAAAATCATCATTTAATGTAACATTTAATGTTTGAACTAAAATATGAGATATTTTTTTTAATATAGAATATATCAGACCAACGTTTTATTATAACCATGTAAATACAAATTTTATCCTGAAATATTTTTTGAGATAGAATATTATTAAAAATGTGTTCTAAAAAACTAATCAATTACTTTTATATTATTTATATTAATTATTACATAGAAATTTTTAAATATTAAATGGTTTTATTAAGAAATTAAGTTTATCTTTCAAAATAAAAATGATAGTTTGAAACAAAAACTGAATTTTAACTATTAAACAAAAAATCGATTTTATCAGATAAATATCATTAATTAAACTTATGATAATATTGGTATAATTAATTTTTTAAATGATATTTATTTTATATAATTAAATGTTTAAATATTATGTAATTTTTTTTGTTTTTAAAAAATAAACTAAAATGTTTTTTTGTTGGATGATGTTGTTTTTATTGGTTGTATATCTTTAATTTTATTTCCTATGAATTTATAATTTATGTCATGTTACTATATTATATAAATTATACAAATATTTTATTGTTTCACTTTTTATTATTATAAAAATATATATAATATTTAAAATATATTTCTTTGAAAATAATTTTTTATTTTATTATAAATATTCTTTATCAAATACCCCTAAAAAATTATTTAAATTTTAAAATTTATATTTTCCTACTCCACTAATATTGAAATATTTATTGGTATATTATATATAAGTCATATCATAGTTGAATAAATATAATATTTATACAAAACACACAAAAATATATATATATATTAATATAATATATTTTAATATAATATTTATATTTCATGGTGAGTAATATTATTTTATATTTCACACTCCAAAATCCCCAATATAATTACACATTAATGATATATGACCAAAGACCATAATTCTAATTTCCATTTAATCAATTTATACAGTTAAAATAATCATAATTTCTATTTCAAGATATAATTATTATATCTAGTCTTTTGAATTTAATTGATCATTCAACTCTCAAGTCATAATATATAGTTAAATCGTCGTATTTTTCAAAATTTTATCCCCATCCATTATTCTATTACATATTATTGGTTTTTTTGTATAATAGTTTTCTTCAATGATTATGATTATCCAAGACATTCCCCAGTCATTATGAATTTATTATATTTAATAAAATATAAACTATTGATTATTTCTCTTTTATTGCTTTCAATTCATCAATGATGTGTAATAATATGTGGTGTAAAATTCTTTCTTTTTCATTTAATTTTTGTAATTTATAACATAGGAACAAATAATTTGTATTTAGTTTGGTTAATATATTTTTGGGGACTTTTTATAATCATGTTACAAGTGGATAGAACCAATGAACATGTTGAATCGTGTTGCAGTTATAATGGAATTATAATATGAATATCATAAGTCATATTCCAATAAATATAAATATGATATAATCTTATTATAAAACAAAAATATTATCTTAAATTTCCTAAATCAGAACATTGAAATGAGGATATGATATTTCTAGAAAATGTTATATGAAAAAAGGAGTGGGTTAAAAGGGATCCAATAACAAAAATAATAGTTCATCGTCGAGGATCATTGTTCCTCATACCAAAATATTTTTAAAATAGTTTTTTAGTTCTGATTATGTATGATTTCTCTTTTTCATGAGGCCTTTGATGTTGTTGATGCATATTTCCCTAGTTATCCATTAGATTAAGGAATTTAGTTGAATAATGTCCATGTTTCTCACACAAAAGGAATTGAACCATATGTTTTGCTTTTTGATTAACACATCCCACTCTAATGAGTCTAATAATCCTCATCAAAATCATATAAAACATTGATACTTGATGAATACATATTTTATAAGTACATTTTTTGGGTCCTCTTGAATCAATTTCCACTTATCATATTCACACAAATTTTCAAAAAAGAAAAATTAGCCTTCTTTCTCTCATCATCTTCAATTCTAGATGTTTCAGAACCGTACATCATTCCCTTCATTTTCTCACCATGTTTTTCATCAATGGTTACATTAGTAAACATTTTTTGGGATAGTTTATTTAAAAAAATCAATATATTTATCAATCCATATTTCATACTAAAGGGTTCATCATTAAGGTAATCTTTGAATTCTCCCCCATGACAAAGGTTATCTAGATTCCTTATATTTATATATATAACTAAAAAAATTATCATTAGTGATGAACATTTTACAACATAGGGGGTTTATAATAATAAATTATATAAAATGTAATCAACATTGAATCCACTTACACTTATCATCGTATTATCCTTTAATTCATTTAATTCAACCAACATTAATATTTTTTTTATTATAGTTAACTTTATATTGGTTTATCATATTATTTTAAAACCATTCCATTAAATTTAATATAAATATAATCATTCATAGATTTTTTAAAGGAGTGTCTGACTAACTATGGAAGATAATCTATGAGTGTCTTGCAATTTGTGAATTCTTTGGCCAAATCATCCAAAATTAGAGTGATGATCGAGTCAATGCTCAGTATAAATTATTCATGGTCAAAAAACCCAGGTTTATATACTCAAAAACATAATATACATTCCATTATTTAGATATGGATATATTTTTTGGAATGTCAAATAATTTATTCATTAGTGAAATATTAAAATTTTATTCCATGTCTAGCCTTATCCATAAATACTTTCTTTTTGTTTTCAAATATTTTTCTATAATCTTAGTACCCAAAAATATTTAATCCTTTTGTTGATTCCCTAAATATAAATCGTATACACATCTATACAATATTTTAGTATTTATAACATACATTCCCAACAATACATTGGAAGGATATAGAAGTCTAGTGTTATTGAAATATTAAAAATATATATTAATTATCCTAAATTTAAACAATATTATTTTCTTAATAATTCTACATATTTATCATAACACCGAACGATATTATAAAAAATCATTTTATAAATTTTTAAAAATAATTAATTAAAAGGGAGATCTATAAATACTTTCAATAGTGTAAAGAATTTAATTATCAGTAGGTGATATTAGAAAAAAAAATATCATAAATAGTATGATTAATTTTTTTTAATAATTTATCTAAGAAAAGATATCTTAATCATAGGAATTCATAAAAATTAAGATATTACATAAAATATGATATAATTAATGTAATACCATGGACAATCCAAAGACCATCCGCACTAATTAAGAAATTTCATATTGTGGAATTAGATTATTCAAAATTCTATTAAAAAAATCGGCAAATTTACCATGATTTAATAGGTTAAATCCCTAATCCCATATATAACATAACATGAGATATGAATAATTACCTCATGGATTATATGCATAAATAATTAATGCACCACCTATCAAATAAGTTAAATTCAAACATATGTGTTTCACATGGGGATAAGAATTCATAAAAAATATATTAGCATGATCAAACCCATGAGAATAATGTGTGAACCATAATTATGATTCAAGGAATAAAAATGGATTGATAAAAAGTCATCTTATAAGAATTAGTAATTATATAATTTTTACATTATTATTTTATGATTTATCATAATAATTGATTATTAGGTTATTATATAGAGTTTTCATGATATTGTATATGGAAAGGATAGAATAAAATATTATCACTTTAGTGATTTCATGAATCATCCCATGGGGCTCGTTCCGTGACTACCCTAAGCCCACCATACAATGGCCAGTGGTAGGTGACTATCAATAGGAATGGATTTTCCATTAATGGTAAGGCATTTTCTCAAAACCTATACACACAAAGAAAGGGAACACTACGCACAAGAAAAGAAAAATCGAAGAAGTAAGATTCCACCACAACTAAAAACCACCACTGACTTTATTTGTAATAATAAAAGTGAATGGGACAGAATACTAGCCCAACTGAAATGTAAATACAACAAAAAGTGAAAATAACTATTGAGGTCTTCCGTCAAGGATTCCCCGCACCTAATTTGATTTAGTTCTTTAGTATCTACACCTCTAGATATTGGTAGTGCCTTAACAACTAAGAAGTTCTAGAATGGGGTAACCCAAAGGAATGCTATGTCAAAATTCTTCCAACGCAACAGATGGAGCGTCAATTGAACACCCAATCTGTGAGATATATGCATTTTAGTTTTGAGGGCCCAGTTGGATTTGGGTACGATCCAACCTGTATTCACTCCAACATTATCTAAAAAACATGTGGCAGGTCTCAAAATGATTTTCGCATCCCAAGGATTCCAACACCTCTTATGGTTCATCAAATGAAACGTATGGTGTGTTAGATAAATCCTTTTAAGCGTATCTGTGCCGAAAAGGGGTCTGGGTCTGATCTGATCATGTCGGACAGACTCCACCCGCACGTCTTGGGCAGATCCAACATGGTTCGGGTTGATCGGACCTTGTATGGGTTTGACTCAGGTTTGACCCGGCCCAGACCGAACTGGCTGGGTCACAGACCAGTCGGCCTGAACTGACTGGTCTAGAATGTGGCCGACTTGGCCCACTAGGGAGTAACTGTCATAGGGTGGAGATAATAAGTTATATCATTATCCATGTAGAATAACTACAACACAACTAATTTCTCTATCACCTCACTCAGTAGATATAGACCTGACCTCTAGCTGAGTGTGTTTGCTACTACGTTTTCCTTCCCAAGTGTCCAAACTATCTCCAAGTCGTAGTCCTGGAGGAACTCTAGCCATCATCTCTGTCTTGGGTCAGTTCCTTTTATGAGAAGATATACCAAAGAATCTTGTGATCAGATCAGAGAGTAAACAGTTCTCCCAACTATACTCTCACATCTTGGAGCTCCATGAGATCCATCTGATATGCATTTGTAGATATTATTGTCATCCTTATGTACAATCCAATAAAGAAGTCCCTCTCACATCAGTAAGGTAATCCTGGAAACATTTTTTGAATGGATGTTCCTGAAATCTTCCACAATTTTTGGGAACTGAAAGCTAAATTAAACTACTGCCATGAGGGTAAGGCTGGCTGACTCAAGAGTGATCAGTTGCACCCTTTAATGCATGAGTTTATCCCATACTACCTATGTTTTCATTTTTTTTTCTGAACAAGGAAAAACCCATTCCAAATATATAGATATACCAAAAACTTTTTTTATTAAAACAGTCAATTTGAGCATTAATTTTGGATGACCAGTAAATACCCAAACTAACATTGTAAGGACTCAATGTTTCCACCACGAGGTTCTATATGAAACTCTTTCCTTAAGGATCAAATAACAAAGTTGGCATAAGTGTTATTATCAAGTCTCCTTTCATATGTATCTCCATACGTGCGGGTCAAGTCAATGGTTTAACTAGGAACTATATGTCTTGAAAAATATTCTCAAAAAGAACTAATTATTAGTACATATGCCTATTAATACGACAGCTAGTATAAGACATAGACTGTACCTCATAATTATTCATAGATCCCTTTGGTCACACTCTTTTACCACATGCAGCTACTCCCTTCTCATGTTCTCCAGCTCTATGAGCCTATTGGGGACCATATTGTGGTGGTGGTTGTAACATGTCGAATTGTATACCACATCATACTTCTCTCCTAGATCCTATTCAACATCTTATACACTACATATTCACCTTTCCCTGAAAAAGACACCTCATTATAAGATATTAATATTCTAAACCATGTCATCACCCTGCTGATCCACATAGTATGCTCACGGTCAGGTCCGCCATCTGACTGTATGGTGCCCAAGCTAGATGGAAACACGATCACACTACAGGACATTCCTTAGACACATGTGAGTCGGTCTCTCATCGAAACAATAGGGGTACTGGTCACTGAAACTCATGTAAGGCACTGAGATTATATGTTTCCTCTACCGGTAGCGTCGGTAGTAAATATTGACCAACAGGTAGTGGTATCATTGTGACACCACCCGGAGTTACCATCATAGTCAACAGTACCAGTACAGAAGCCTCATCAATCTATGGACCATCCTCGTGGTCACACACTAGAATCATGTTTGGTTATATGGGTGGAGGAATCTTGATAGATAATCAAGATGAACTATAGTCAAAAGGTCATACCTAGTGAGCTGACCCCAAAGAGATCAATAAAAAACATTTTCAAAACACATGCAACTAGTTTTTTCATGTACTGAGTCATAAGATATAATTCTCGGTGCTGGTTTATGGATATTTAAGCCACCGAACCAACACTGGAATCCCTGAACTGAAACACAAACTCATGAAACTTAACATTGTTGCTCTATTTAAATGATCGATTCTTAGTTCTTCTGGAATAAATGACCACCCTATGCTACCACTTTGTCTTGACCCTTCCCGCAGGGCTCGTTCCGTGACTAACCTAAGTTCACCTTTCATATATCATGGATTGGTGACTATCACCAGAATGGAATTTCCCAATAATTGGAATACATTTCCTCTAAAACCATTAAACACACAATCAAGGAACACTATGCACAAGAAAATCACAATGGAAGAGGTAAGTTCAAACCACAACTAAAAAACCACTAAGTTTAATAGTAAATATTTAATGTGAAGGGGTCATAATACCAGCCCAACTAAAGAGGAAATACAAAAAAAATGGTAACCATCTCTTGAGGTCGCTGCCAAGGATTCCTTGAACCCGGTGCAATTGAGTTCCGTAGTATCTACTCCAATGGATTTAGGTAGTTCCTCAACATATATTATGTTCTACAATGGAGTAACACAATGGACCGCCATGTTGTAAAGGTTATTACGCATTAGATGGTGCATCAATTAGGCTCCCATTTTGTGAGGTATATGAATTTTAGTGCCGAAGGCCCGGTTGGATTAGGGTATGATCCGACCCTCCACACTCCATCATAATCCAAAACCCAAGTTGAGTGATTTAAAAGGACCACCTCATCAGAAGGATTTGAACTCTATAGATGGTTCGTCAAATAGACATCTGGTTTTGTATGATACGAGCTTTTAATCAGATGTACGCTCGAAAGGGGTCTGGTTCCTCTCCGACCCTGTCAGTTCGACCCGACCATCACGTCTTGGGAAGACCCAAACCAATTCGGGTTGCCCTGACCCGGTCCAGGTCCGACCCGAGTCCAACCCATCCCGGCCCGAACTGGCCTAGTTGGGGACTATCCTGGCTTGGCCTGAACCTACTGGGCTGGTCCGTGGTAGGCTCATCCCACTGGGCAGCAGACCGGTATGTCCCACTTGTTGGACGCGACCCGTGGGAGGGGTCGTGTGACCCCTTTTACTTGAACAACACAAGGAGACATTTAGCTCTTCAACTGGCGGCCCCACATGGCTCTTTCAGGATGTCCGGTAGTCCCTATCCTTCCATCATGGATTCAATGTCATGGCCTCCACCTGCGGTGTGCGACTGTGTGCCGCCTATCTGCTGATGTGGCTGACTAAGAGTTAGCTGCCACATTGCTCCGTCGTGGCATCGTGCTGCTCCACCCTTCCATCGCGGTGAGCAGTTGTCGACCGCCGTCCTTGTCCTTAAGCACTTGTTATTTTTCTGCAGTGCTCTAGCGAGGCTACGGAGCCTCGTTTTCACTCCCTTCTACACCTACGGGCCTCCCAGAATGCCTCTGTCACTATGATTCAACAGGTTCAAGGTTCCATTTTGTTGGGAAATCTTCCCCTGAAGAACGCAATGATAAATCTGGCAGTCGAGGGTCCAGGCCCACTCTGATTGACCCACGACCTCCGCATTAGCATCATAACACGGGTGAGATTAATTTGTCTTTAAATTCTATGAATTAATAATGGAAAAAACCCAATAATTAATATATAAAAAACCAAAGAATTAATTACTAAAAAACCACTACCTCAGATTTTTTGGAATGTGTTGCAGAAGAGGAAGGAATGTCCATGTCTGAATGTGCTCATCGATGCTTGTCGTCACCCACTATTTCCCCCAATGACTGTCACATAAATCCTCACTCTAATATTGTTGAAGAAGCTGCAACACTTCGTTAGAGGTTCCTTTCTTGAGTTAAAAAACAAATTCTTGAGCTTCATTTAAATTGAATAGAGAATCCTCAAATGCTGCATTTAATTAATGGAGTTCATTTAATAACAACATTTAATGTTTCATTAACCCAATGAATGGTGAGTTTACACAACCCAAGAGTCACATCATTAAATTTCTTCTATTAATTATAACTCACCCACTCTGTGGTCCCGCCACATCGCTCAACAGTTATAAAAATAAATAAAATAACCCACAGAGTTATTTTTTTTTTGTAATGTCCAAATATTAACTTTTTTGTATAGCCTACTACAGTCACTGTTAAGCCTCCCTTAAGTGAATCTCAGCACTTTGAATTCAATGGTTCCCTCAGATTTTTAATCTATGCATCAGTTCAAAGGATAGAAATCGCAGCTCCCATGTCTACTGAGCGTACCTTAAAAACATTCAAAAATTTATTAACAGTCCCCCTTGACCCAAACCATTTGAGGTTAGGCTTTTCCTAAAGGTAATATGCCCTCACGAGCACAATAGAACTCTAATATTTTCAAATGGAATTTCCATTTAAAAGATAATTATTTTACAATAAAATAATTGTCACTTCATTATTTTATTTATGGCCAAAAACTAACTTCAAATGGTGGTGCCCACCGGCCATAGTTCGTTCTTCCTAATGAAAGAATATCCCCATGAGTTTAGTGGTAGTCCCAGTTTTTTATCTTGAGTCACCATTCTTGAGTTACATGAATTGGAAAAATAAAATAATTTTTATTTAATTATTTTATTTATAGTTATTACATTTTTTGGTTTTCTCACTGGAGGCCTATGCCGACTACACATTAGTGGTTCCTAGGGTAAACCCACCATTATAAATGCAACGATTCCATCAAATGTTGGATCTGTGCATCCATTTATGAGTTATTCTACTTTTTTAGGAAAACCACGCATGTGTGATGTTTAAAATTTACCCTTTTTCAACAGATCATTTCGGTCATTCCAGGACTCAGAATCATGGGCCGTCAGATTTTATGGTATAAAAATATTTATATATATATATAACAATATTATATGGAATTTCTAGGACATTACAATTGAATCATTATGAAATAAGTGAATGATATTTTCAAATAATTATAGATTTCTTTATTTTCCACAAAACCAATATGGAACCAATATTTTTCTATATTAAGTAAAAATGGTATTATGATTTTATTTATGGATTAAAAAATTTCATCATGTTGATACTCAACATGAGATAAATAAATTATGGTTCACCTTAGCTGAATTTATATATTATTGGTAATTTTAAGGAAACTAAAAATATTTATTTCCACAAAATTAATATGATATTATCCTTGGAATTAATTTATGTGACATATAAAAAAAATCAATATAAGGGATAGATATTTAAAAAATATATGAAATTAAATTAAACTGGTTACTAACAATTCATATAGGTCATATAAAACAGTCATTTAAATTAATATATCATTTTATTAAATGGAAATATGAAGGAAGGAACTTCATTTTGTGTAGTTCGTATAATATATTTTTGATAAATATGACACAATACATACTGGTCATAGTAGATCAAATATTAACCGTATAAAAGTAATCATGGTTTATAAAAGTATCATGTTTTAATGAGATAAATTTTATACAAAAACAAATGCACATTTTTAAATTTATCACTCAATCCCCCCATTATAAAAAGAAAATTTATAGGACATTAAATGCCATGAAATATAACATTTTCATTACTCAGTAACAGTAGGTGGATTTAGAAATAAAATTCACTGTAAATAATGGTCTATAATATGAAAAATGTATCAATGGGTGGAAATTGAGTCAATAAACACTCATAAATTTCGTAACATTTCAATCATAAGTCATTAGAATCTTTTAAATTAAATGATTCTATAAAACATAGCCTAAAATGATATCTTATGTGAAAATATATTTTTTCCCATTATATACACTATATATGTAAGATGTTTTAAAAAATATCTCTATGACGATGAATTTATAAAAATCATATACGAATTTTGATACATATTAATAATACCCATTGAATGGATAAAATATTGAAATTGATGTTAATGTTAGGTCAATAATTATAATTCATTTTATTACATATAAAATAGCTATAATGTATACAGTATATATGAAATTATTTGGATAAATGAACATGAGTCTCAAAATATGAGGTTTTGAGATGAAACCCTTACAATATTCCAGATTCATTCAGCACACATGAAAAATTAATAAATTAATAAGTTTTTTTATTTAATAATATATTATAATAATTATTATCATATATGTAATTTAATATTTTTTATTTATTATCATGTACTATTAATTTAATATATATTTTTTCATCTTTTACATGCTGATATTTAGTAAATGTTCCTATAACAACATATATATGTAGACCTTGGTTGAAAGTTTTATAAAACAATTTTAAATAATCAAAAAAATTAAATTTTTTGAAATACATTTTAAATAGTAAATATTTTTTATCAATTATGAGTTTTTATGAATAAATATACTCATTACTAATGGATGTGATATTTCCTATGTATGCACTTTTAATAAATAAAATTCTAAAATAATGTGTTGGAAAGAAGCATTATGAAAATTTAAAATTTTAGTTTCTTTGTAATATTGCATATATCATAATCATTCATCCCTGAATATTAATTTTTTTCAAACACATTTTAGGGGAAGTGAGGACAAATGTTAGTATAAAAACACATCATCAGACCCCAAACGAGATAAATGAACCATTGAACTCAATTTTGAGACTTTTAGATATATCACTCCTAAGTAGTTTCTAAAAAAATCCATTTTCCTCTAAATCTGGATCTACATTGATGAGGTCCCGAACTAGAAAGTAAATTTTTCCCATGTCTGTATGAACTCCGCCATGTTGACCTTCTCTAAATTAAATCTTCTTTCCAAAATATGTTCTTTCTTGTCGATCCACTCCATTTTCACCTCACTAGTGGCCAACTGAAGTGCTCTCTTGGATATATTTTCACCATTCTCCTTCGAGTCATTGAACGAACCTACATTCTACAAAATATATTACTCATAATGGATAATTAAATACCACATATCCCTATTAACATAATATTCTAGAGAAAATGTAGCCTCCTTCCCCAACACCACCACTTCGATATGTAGTGGAATCTCTCCTAACTGAACCTCTAACCTCTTGACTGCATCCCCCAAAAGATTCACCAAAATGTCGGAGTAATTATCTACCATATAAAATTCCTTGTCTTTCTTTGGGGACCTAGGGTCTCTAACTTGTTGGGAATTATCGCCTACCACTGTTTTAAACTAGATTTATTTGGGTCTACCACCTTTCTTGGAAGACTGAGTCTCCATTGGCCTAGGGAGATATGAGTATTCTTTGCGACCCATTGGTTTCTATTTCATATAAACTATGCATCACCCTAGGTCCATGTTTTATGTAACTACCTTAGTTCCCCTATGTATGTGAAGGAAATTATTGATCCCTCCGATAACATTATCATGGATATTTTTCCTTCTACTTCAAACTCAGATTCTGATGGGAAAGAGAGTTTTATTTAGCCCCTCCATTGGAACTCAAAACCATAATGAAATTGTATGAATTTATATAGGCTAAAGGTTTCCTATATTAGAACCCTAGTTGGAACATAAAATCCATATTTCTTCAAGCATAGGCACCTCCCTCTCTGGACCATCTATAGATATGCCATCATTATTTCATGGGAACACTGCACAAGGATGACCAGACCCCTAGCTCCACGTAGTTTCATCACCCTGATGAACCTCATAGACAGGAGCGCCACCACAATTTGAAATAACAGCTACTGCAAATAAAGGGGAGATGACTTCCTCTAATAAATTCCCTCAGTATCCCCCCTCAAACCTGAATTAACTCCCATGTCATGTCTCTGTCACATGAAAACATCAGCAACCCTAGGATCCGAAAGCATGGCCCTTTCCTCATTCTGGATGGCAGGAGAATTCCTCATTTCCCTCGATCCCTGATCCACCACCTCTATGATAGTGGTAGTCGAAAATACCTTTCCACTCTCCATCCCAACATGCATATGGTGTCCATAACCCCATATGTCTAAGGTATGGTCCTCCTACGAGAATCCTAACGATCATTTCCGAAAAATTATGGATTCATACCCAAGACGATTTGCAGGACAAAAAAAATATTGAACCCCTGATTCATATGAAATAGGTTGGTACCAATGCAATCAAACTTCAATATCAATTCAAATATTGTTTTTGGTTTCTTGGACATATTAACTTCAATAACAATCCTAGGAGAAATCGGGTGGCAGATGACTTGGGTGCAATGGTCTGGGTAGAGAAATAACCATAACAGATAACCAACCAGATGAAGGATTTCCTAGTTTTGAAATGGTAGGAAAAGACTAGGAAGAGAGATCCAAATCACTACATTTGGAGAAACTTTCTTCAAGTGAACGTTATAAAAACATTGATGTGGGAATACAGCAAACCTATGTTTATGTATAGAACATTCACTCATGGTGAATTTAGATCATATTCCGACGAAAAATTAACGAAGAAATGTTTGGAATACAAGAGCCATATGATCGTGCGTACTTGAGACATAAACATTTTAACTATCAATATGTTGTTGATGTCAACGGTGGGTTGTCTCTTGCCAAAACGAGAGACCTGCGAAAGACCCTCTAGTGCAGAGGCTTTTATGAGCTCCAGTGATGAAATCAGAATCGTGGAAAGCCCATACATGCATGATTGAACATTAGGTAAATCCTTAGTGGAGGGGACGATAGGGAGGAATGAAGGGTCAGTAATTGGGAAAACGGAGGAGGGAGAGTAGGTGATTGAAGAGGAAGAGAAATCCCCCACCCCCAGCCAAAGAGGGCTGATGAGGGGAGCCGATGATGAAGATATCACCCAGGTCATCCGAGATGAGGAGACGACATGATGTGATTCAGGTTCCTCTTCCACACAATATATAATATTTTATCCCATATATCATTTTGATTATTCATGAATGGAGTTAGTGTAAAAAATACATTACTTTGTAGATGTGGTAGTCTCTGCAATTCACAAATGGCATTTTTTTTAGCAGAATTAGAGTGATAAATAATTGAAATTTATTAATATACAAAATTTTAATTTTAATAATATTAATATTTTCATTATATTTTTTGGATATAATATATATTAAATATTAATATTATATATAAAAGATAATAATATTGTAATACCTACAATGGATATATAAAATTTTCTTTGAGATTTCCAAGAATCCCAATTATTTAATGTAACTTCAAGAGACCTGAGGATTAAAGAGGGAAAAATTAATTCTAGGATAATTATATTTATAAAGAAACATAATTTTGATTAGTTCATATTACATATTATTATATGAATATTTGTTATGTAATAAAATGTTCAATGGTATTATAGTATAGGTATAGTATATATAAAAATATAAATACATCAAAAAATAGAACATAAATGAACCACATAACATAACACATAGTTATTCATCACTATAACCCTTGTTTTAAATGTTATACATAATACCTTTATTCATGTTCTGTGGATTGGAAACATTAGAATGGGAGTGATAAAATGCTCAATGAGGGAAAACAAGTGAGATATCTAGGAATAGTTCAGCATAAGATGAGATTGTGGGTTTAGGGAGACATAAAAAAATATTTGAAAATTGTACCCTAAATATCACAGATCATAATTATGTGTTAGGATATAAATCGGGGTTGTTCATAATGAATTAATTGAAAGGGAATTAATGAACATTGTCCTTGAGAATAGAACAATTCCTTATAACATGGATTTTTGGAATACACATAAGCATAGAAAATCATGTCCTTGGTAGTGAAGGATCACATCCAATAATATCATATTACCTTGGGATAAATAATAAAACCATCAAGTAGTCATGTTCAACCCCCAAGAATATGATAGTGTACTGTTTCCCTATCTTAAATAGGTTAAATACCCATTATTTTCCTTTTTTTGACGAGATATCAATCATTACCCAAAGCATTATAGGGAAACATAATAATAGGGAAACCCATAATATAATTAAGATAATAAATATCTATTCATTATTATCATAAAATATTTATCATATCTAAACCCATTAAATTAATTAGGTTTCATAATCATTTCTATATTGAAAAACCTATGGAAAATAAACATGTTTCTTTAGCATTTGATCATTTCATAATAGCATATTTCATTTATAATTATTGGATTTCATAAACATAATGTCTTTGTAGTCATAAAAAATCCATATAAATTATATAGATTGCATTATTGGATCACATCCCTAGTAATAAGTAACTAAAATGATGATCTTTTTCTCTGATGAATAGTAATACTATTCATCGAGGAAATTAATGAATCAACAATAATACAACCACTAATAAAATATAAATTCACATAATATTATGCAAATATTTTTCATTGACACCATCCTTCGAGGTAGAAAATATTATAATTACTATATTGAGTGGTCAGGAGGGTGTAAAATACATTTCATTTTGTATAAGATAAAATGAAACATTCATTTTAAATTTTCTGTGAAAAAATAAATAAATGTATATCATTCAGAAAAATAAAATCAATATTATTTTAAAACCATTATATAAAATTTAACACATCATTAAAATATTCATTATTCTTTCATATTTTAAAAATAGATAATATTTAAAACACATTTAGAAATTATTTACATGGAAGATAAATTATTTTTTATCGAAGAAGAAATAATGTAGATTTTCCTTAAAAACAATCTTTTAGTCTATTGAGTACATAAAATGTGGAAACTTAATGAAAAAAAATATTCTATATAAATTAACTTATTAAAATAAAATTTCTGATATTATTAATTAGGATATCCAAATAATTTTTCATGAGATACTTATTTATAATAAATCCTGATAAATAATTAGATTGTTATATAAAATCCTGAAATCTTTGTTAAAATTTGAATCATATCTCAATTAAATAACTAGAATTATATGTATATTTATATTCAAATGAATCATATAAATATAAATTATTTTTTCATTACGTACATGATATAAATTAAATAAGTCTTCAATATGATATGTGTCTCATAAAAGTAATGTTAAGATGAAAAACCATTACCAAAGGTTCGACATCATTAGCAAGCATTCATAAATCTTAAATAAAATATGTATATTATATATACACAAATTTTAATAACAAATAATAATATAAAACCATGTACTATTTACTTGTAACCTTTCATCACCTATATAATTATAATTTTTTGATAAATCAGTACATCAAGTGATAACTGCATTAGATTCCACATTTTTTTTGGTTTGGAAATTTTTTGACTAGTACATTGACCATTGTTCCGTTATCACATAAAATATTATAATGATATGAATATAATATATATTAATTATATATATATATTCATCCATAAATCATAGGGGTATAAAAATTAACTTCACTTTTAAAGGTGATGGTAGGTTGTAAGTTCGCATGAACACTTTTTTCACATTTCTACAAATGAAAATAAAGAATGTAAAAATATTTCAAACATTAATGACATTTTTATGTCTTATAATTCATTTATATTAGTTAAATATATTCTCATAACCATCCCTGTTAAATCAAATTGAAAAAATAACATCACATTGTGGTGGTATAAGTCCACAGCTATGCACAAGTGACGTTGTTGTTTTCCAACGAATTATAAGGGTTAAAGGAAGATGCGATGTTATAAATTTTATATTATAGTTATGTCATAATTATTTTTTATAAAAACTAAACCAATTATAATAAAAATCAATGAAATATTATGGGTGAATAAATGAATTGTATAATTATGTGGAGAATAAATGTTGTACGTGCACAGAAGAAATAATTTCACTAACCTTTTGATTTAAAGGGGGATAATAAAAGTGGCATCATAAACATAATTACATTTTAGTATATTAATGATAATGAATTTATAATTTTATTATTAAAATAATTTATTTTTTTAAGTTAAATTGTGAATTAAAAAGGAAGTGATCGGTTTAAGAGATACCATCTTTCTTGAAATAACTCCTTGAGTTCACCTCTAATGGATCCTCGAGTTAAAATTATTGGAAGAACATATCCAAAATATGTGTATATGGATGTTCAAAATGGTTATTGGTATATTATGAATGATATGGGAGGCTCAATGTAGTTTATATAAGATAATATATGGTGTCCCATTTATAATTTATGTGAGGTGATGTCACCCCTGACATATATATTGTTTTATTTTACTATTTTCTTTGTCTTTAATATTTTTTGGAATGGTTCAGGTAAAATTCCGAATGATACTTTTTAGTTATTCTAAAATGTGGGTGTTTTTCAATAATTTTCATTGGGGGCATGGGCGGAGGGCGTTTTGGAAACCCCACATGGCTTCACCCAGGCAACAGCTCGATCCGCTTGTCTTCGAAAAATTAAAATAAGTAACTTTTTAAACTTGTTGCATAATTTATAATTTTTATTATTGTTAATGATATTTTATTATTATTAAAAATATCTGAATACTTTTATTATTTTATTTTTACAATCATATTATTTCTTATATTAATATTATTAAGAAATAAATAGTTGTTTGTACTATTTTTTATAATGATATTAATAATATTATCATGTTTATAAAAACTATAACTACAATTATTATTATTATTCTCAGTACTAATATTATATAATTATGTTAATATTGTTATTATAATTATTGTTATAACCTAATTATTACTGTTATGTTTCTATTTAATTCTTATTTTTATTTGGAATCAGGTCCTTTTTTAGGGTGTGCATCACCCTGTACCCCCCCCCCCCCCTTTGTTGTAGTGCGTAGCACGCCCCCCCCCCCCATGCAATTCCCTCTCACTGGATTATTGAAACCCCTGCCTGAGATGCCTCCCATCCATATCTGGTGGCCCAGGTGCGCTCTTCCCTACTCTCAACATTTGGCCAGATCCCCATTCGCGGTGCGAACCCCCCCCCCCCCAACCCCCAGTACACCCTCCTCACCGGCGCGACCTAGGCCGTGCACCCCAGTCATGCCTCCACTGTATGATGGAAACCTTGCCGTATAGTATCTCTGACTGGCTATCACCCTCTAGCATCCCTCGTGTCCGGTGCACGTGACTCACCATGGATGACTCCTTCCAGAGACAGCCCCCTCCTATCAAGTATTTTCACTCCCTTATTTGGTGTATTTTTTATTCTTATCCAAATCATAGATTATAGGTTTTAATTCCAAAATTAATGGTCTGAGGTTGATGCTTAAGGCTATTTTGGTTCGTCGGTTGTGTCGTTCTGTTCCAAACAGTGTTTCACACCATTATCGGGATGTTATCCATTAGTTGGGGTGGGTTTCTCTATAAATAAATTTCATGATTTATGTTTCACATGATTCATGTTTTTTAATGGTTTTTGATAATTAATTGGTGACTTTAAATGTCTAGAATAATTTATTTTATGTGCAATTGGTTGAAAATGAGTTTTCCATGTAAAATCTTGAATATTATGTGTGTGTAATGTTTTTTGTTGTATTTCCAAAAATTAGTTCATAATTTTTAATAAATTATTAAATTAAGAAACTACTACAAATAACAATTTGAATGACTGGGATTGAGGTTAGGCTTAAATAGAGGGTTTTTGGGAGAGTTTTGACATTAAATCCTTGTAGTGTAATATTAAATTATTTTATAAACTTTTAACTGTGTTATTCAATATTATATATTGTGTGAATCATGATTTGGAAACGTTTTGAAGGGTGAATTATTTTATGTGTAAATTTTAACATGCGGTGTGTTTTTTCCTAGTAATACATATGAATTGATAATTAAATTCCTAATCAGCCTTTATGAATTTATTCTGAATTTTAAATGGTTGTTTGTTTTCCTCAAATGGGATTCCATGTAGACTTTTTCACTGAATTTGTCAAAGTGGTGCATTTATAATTTAAAAATTTATTTTTTATGTTTAGTGGGTTTTTATTGAGTAGTGAATACCGTGTATTATATAAACCGTATAGTTGGATTTCCTAAATAATTTTTGATTTATGAAGACGTGGCCTGGTTTTGTAGTTGTGTTAACCTTGTCGCGGTATTCACTGAGCCAATTTTTTTTATTCTAGTGGGTTTCGAACGTCTTCTAGGGTGTGAAAACATATTCTTAGGTTGTGAATATATATATTATATATATATATTTATATATATATATATATATTCCCCAAGTATTTATTCCCTAATGGTGAGGGGAATACATGAATTGGATTATATATATATATATATATATGATTGTCTGTGTGTGTAAGTGGGTAGCAGCTGCTTTTTCTTAGAAAGCGTCAAGAGGTGGAATGTTCCGCTTGGTGCTCCTTTTGAGGTAGTTCCCCCACTGCACTCGCATTTAAAATTGGAATTTATAATTTTCTTGATATTTAATTGATTTTAATAAATGATAGTGAATTAGATTAATAATTTTGGAATAATCTATTTATGTAAACGAAGTTGTTTATTTTATACACGACAATTGAATTACATTCATGATGAATATATGCACAATATTGAATGGATTCCCATTTGTCCTTTGAACACAATTCACAGATTTTCATGTATGGTTCTGGTTTTTTGGTAAATGTATTCTTCTGATGCATGAGAAATTATTTTGGTTTCTCATGAGAAATGGTGTTTCTTTTAAAGGATTCATCAACCCTATTTGGCACTTTGATAAAATCAAATATACTAAGAAAAACTATTTTTGAAGTAACTCAGGGGGTGGCCTTAATGTGCACATGGATTTTTTGGATTATTGTGAGTGATTTTTGAGCATTTTAATTGGTTTATTTTTTGACATTATTGAATCACCCCCATTTTATTTAGTACTCATCATGGGGTCCTGACATAGTAAGTGAATCGTCAAAGATAAATTGTAGTAGTAGTTTAGATTATGCATTGGCTAGTGGCCCTTTGTATGGACTTTGCTCTTATAGGGGATTGGGCCCCTCAGTTTGGCCAGGTAGGGAAACACTGTGAATTTGGGTGTTATGACATAATTGAGAGTAGTCATGCCTTCAATATGAGTCATATATATAGTAAATTTTGGATTGTTCATGAGCTCCTAGGTTCTACCCATGTTTCATTAATATTTTTCTTTTTGTAGTAGATGATTGAGTGGCCTAGTTTGGTTGTTATTACCATTTTCTACTTTCCCATTTCCTTTATTTTGTGTTGTCTGTGTTTTTTTCCTCTTGACTAATAACAAAACTTTTATATTATATATTTTTCATGAAAAAGTTTTAAAATGTAATGCACTTTTTTTCATCAAACATTAAACTTTTTTTAAAATTATTAATAGAAATGGAATGATATTTATTATAGAAATTAAAGTGTGTGTGGAAAAATATATTTAATATAATAAATTTCAAACATGTAATTAGTAAACTATTTATATAAATATAGGTCATTGTGATAGTTTGTTGGGACTGCCTACTATGTTTTAATACTCACACCTATAGTTTTTTACTGTTTATAGTTTCTTTTAATGTTTTACTCTAGCTTGCTGACCATGGGTGACAGTTGGTTGTATATTGGTGAGACACTCTCCGAGTCGTGGGTAGTTTTGATCGTGGGAATGATAGTTTCTTGTTGTTGGTTTGTCTTCCTTTTTCGTGTCCTTTATTTTTGTTTTGTTATTCTACATATTCTGCATCATTATTTATTTTCATTTGGTGAAATTTTTCTCTATTTCTCTCTATTGATGCCTTGGAGTTGTCTCTAGTCCTAGAGGATTGGGAACGCCTCTCGGTTCTTTCCACGGATCAGCTCGGGTGACCGGTTCAGGGTTGTCCTATGTTTGATCCTGAGTTAATGGTATCAGAGGTGGTAAGTCATGATATGACCGTGTTTCATAGAGTTCCCATCATTATTTAAAGTTTTAATGGTATAAGGAGTATAATTTTCCAGACTCGAGGCATAATAATGGGAATAATGTAAGGAAAACTTGATCGTTATGAACCTCGGGTTACCATGGGATACCTGGGTTTTTTTGTGTCCTTTGATTGTTGTGATATGTTTTATGTTGTGAAATTAAATCGAGTTGGAAAAGTATCTCGTGAGCTCGCAGTTTTTGGAAAGCCATGTGGAGCCAAGGAAATTTCCCTAGAATACTCTCTGTGATGGTGGTGTGACTGGAATATGGCCTCCAACAATATGTCTGAGTCAACCATCAACACTAGTTTCCCTTATGGATATTTTAGGTCGTCATTAATTATGAAAACTGTTTGTAATGTTTTATTTTGGATCCATGAAAAGTTAAATTTGAACTGTTGATGACCATGTCTTGATTAAGATCATTGATTCCAAGTTCTATATTGTTCGCCCACATGACGTTTTGATAATTGCCCAAGGTGTTGCTTCAGGTGGTACACGCATATAAAATCGTCCATTTGATCAACCTATGGACTATTTTCTGAAATTCTTGAAGATGAACCCTCCAATGTTTAATGGTAATGTATATATTCTTGAGGAGGAGGAGTGGTGACAAAATATTTAGAGGAACATTAGTTCTATTGGGTTTCTGGAGTCATTGAAGGCGATGTAGGCCACAATTATGCATGAAGGTCCAGCCTGGAAATGGTGGAAGTCCATGTCATGAAGAAAGCCTTGATAATATATCACTTGGTAATTCTTCATAGCTTTGTTAATCCATAAATAATTCACTGAGTTGACAAAGGTAAGGAAGTGGATGGACTTGTGGTGTGTTCAATAAGGTGTTTAATCACTAGTAAAATTATATCATCTCTTTTCAGACCTAGTTCTGTATGATATATGGTTTGTGAAAATGATCCCAATAAGGATCAACATTTTGAGTCTGGACTCCAAATTGATCTGTAGTCAGAATTGTAATAGCTCAACCTAACCACCTTCATTGACGGTATAGGGAAATCCATTCTGGATAATGCTAAGTTAGCTGGAGGGCATGAGGCGGCGAATCCACCCTCAACATTGGAATTCAAAGCATTGGATGATGATATGATGAATTGGAAGTGACCTGATGCTGGTGGCTCTAATAGAGGAATCAATAAGCCTTCCTACATGCAGTCATCTTTTCAAATCGCAATGTCGTGATATGTCACTAGTGTGGTAGGCATGGTCACAAGTGGCCGACGTGCCCAAGTCCTCTGAGACCCTCCCCCACCTGTAGATGTCAGGGACACTTGTAGTGATACTGCAGAGGTGTTTCAATGAAGTTCATTGAAGCTAGACCTAGGTCGTCAAAGGTCACCTCAGCCCATCAGTAAGAGTAGGGCTATGATTGGTAGATTGGTTTGATGGTTTCTCTTGTATTTTTCTTTGGATGTAGTGGTCATCTCTTCTAGTGTTCTGTGGTGTTTTTTCATTCAGTCCTAAGAATGGGTTTTTTGGTCATCTCTGAAACATTTATTTCTTTTTATTGGATGATTGTTTGGTAAAATATTTTTTCATGTGTTATATTTGGGATTTTTTGAAGCCTAACTGCGAGGTAGGAGATTCTTAAATCATCATATATCTAGCCACAAGTCCCGGAGTGAAGCTGGAACATAGTCAGGTGAACCCCAATGGTAAAAAAGGTCCAATGATTAACCTTTATCCTTATTGTGGCATGGTTTGTTTTCATCCGAGGGTGAATACAAGTTGATATGATGATGATGATTGTTTTGATGCCCTATCAGTTCGTCTCTTCCCTTCTCCCCCTCATAGTTGGATTTTTTGGTTCGTGCAGAAAGATTTCAAGTTCAGTTAATCTCGTCAATCCTTATGATGGGGAGACCCATATTGGGTATCAATGAGTTACACCTGAATTAGTTTAGTGTTAGCCAATCCTTATAGTGGGGACTTCATTCAGGCCTCCACGTGTCAGTATCAGAGTTTCTTTTCTTGTATCGTTGGGTATCAGGTAGTCTCGTGTGGAACCAAATAATCCTACGTTCTTCCTTTTGAGTATTCATTGAAATTGGAGTGCACCCAAGCATTACGTGGGCATTGATTATAGGAATAAACTTCGAAAGTGGCATAGGTTTGTTCCTTTGTTGAAATGGATGGCTTGGGTTATTCTTAGTGACGATTAAGGTGATCTTGTTTTATGGATTCATTACATGTCATGGGTTTTATGTGTCTGTTTGAATCGATCAATTAGTGTTGCTTAAAATTTTGGAGGTGGGTGACCCTTAAAAATTTTCATCATTGATTCTAGGTCTTATAGTGGATTTCTAGTGGAGGAAAGAATTATGGTGAGGAGATTTTCCACCCCATGACTTATCTACCATTATTTATTACTATTTTATTTTTCATTCAAAATTTTTACCAAGGTTCAGGTTAAATCCCAAATGATACTTTTGAGTTATATTAAAATGTATGTGTATTTCAACTAACGTCGTTGGGTGCATGGTCACAATGCGTTTTGAAATCCCTACATATCTTCTCCAATGAAATGGATCGATCCACCTATCTTCAGAAAATTAAAATAAGTAAATTGTGTATCATGTTTCTTCATTTTTAATTTTTATTTTTGTTAAATATATTTCATTATTTTTAAAATGATATGACCACTTTAATTATTTAATTTTTAAAATCATAATATTATTATTATTTTTAAGATGAAATAGGTGTTATTACTATTTTTATCATGATATTAATTATATTATCGTGTTTATTAAAAATATAAGTACGGTTTTTATTATTATTAATCTAATATTAAAAATTATAATTATTATGGTCATATTGTTATTATAATTATTTTCAAAACATAATTATTAGTATTAAGTTTCTATTTTATTCTTATTTTTATTAGAAATTATATATTTTTCATAATAGGGTGTGCATCACCATTTACCCTCCCCCTTCTATTGTAGTGCATAGCTTACCCCCCCATGTGATTCCCTCCCCCTCGATCGGCGCAACCCCAGCCTGGTGCACCACTCATTCATCTCTAGTAGCCTATGTGTGATCCTCCATGATCTCCACCTCTGGCCAGAACCCCCATCGCGGCACGAACCCCCTAACTCGCACCTTTACCTCCTCACTAGCGTGACATAGCCCACATACCCCAGCCAAACCTTCCCTGTCTAACGGTGTTCTTCATGCGCAACAGCTCCGGCCGACAGTGACTCACCAGTGGCCCTTGTCTCTGGCGTGCGTGAATCCCCAGTGGTGACTGCTTCCGGATACAGACCAATCTTCTCTAGTAGGCTACGTCCCTTCGTTGGTGGAGTTTTTATTTTTATCAAAATTATAGAGGCTAGGGTAAAATTGAAAAATTAATGGTATGAGGTTGATGTTTAGGTTTGTTTTGGTTTTCCACTAGTGCAGTTGAGGTGCGAACAGTGATTGACACCATTTTCGGGATTTTTTTATCTGTTGAGGTGGGTTTCTCTGTGAACAAATTTTCATGATCTATGTTTCACCAGTTTCATGATATTCCCATAGTTTTTGATAATTAATTGGCGACTTGAAATGTCTAGAATAATTTATTTTATGTATAATTGATTAAAAATGGGTTTTCCATGATATATTTTTTATATTATATTCATGTAATGTTTTTCATTAATTTTCATACATGTATTTTATAATTTTTAATAAATTATTAAATTTAAGAAAAAACTGAAAATCAAAATTTGAAAGTCTTGATTTGCGGTTGGGCTTAAATAGAGGATTTTTGGGAGTGTTTTGAGGTAAAGGCCTTACAGAGTAATTTTAAATTATATTTATAAACTTTAAACTGGTTTATTTGATATTATATGTGGTGCAAATAATTATTTGTAAACGTATCAAAGTTAAAATTATTTTACATGTAAATTTTAACGTGAGGTGTGTTTTTGTCTAGAATTACGTACCTATTTTTTTAAATGATCATTCGTAATTTAGAAATTTATTGTGAATTTAAAAGGGTGGTTAGTTTTACTCAAATGGGGTTTCAACATGACATTTTGGTCGTGGTTCTTAAAGTGGTTCATGTATGGTTTCAAAAAGGATTTTTGATGTATTGTGGGTTTTTATTGAGTTGTTCATACCTTGTATTAGTTAAACCATAATTTGGATTTCATAAATAATTTTTGATTTTATAAGACGTGGCATGGTTTTGTAAGTGTGTTGACCTTGCCGTGGTATTTTCTATGCCTATGTTTCTTTATTGTTGTGGGTTTTCAACGTCTTCTTGGGAACGCACACATATTCTTAGGTACATATATATGTATATTATATATATATATGTATATATATCATCCATGTATGTATTCCTTCGTGGCGTGGGGAATACATGAATTGGATTAAGGATATATATATATATATAATCGAAAGTATGTGCGTGCAAGCGGGTAGCAACATCTTCTGGTTAGAAAGCATCATGTTTTGGAATGTTTATCTTGGTTCTCCTTTGAGGTAGGTCCCCCACTGCACTCTCTTTTAAATTTAGAATTTATTATATTCTTGATATTTCATTTATTTAAATAAAAGATATTGTATTCGATAATTAATTTTTTAATAATTTAATGATGTAAATGAAGCTGTTTATTTTATACACGGCACTTGAATTATATTCATGATAAATTGATGCACAATAGTGAATGAATGCCTATTTGGACTTTGAACATAATAAAGGGATTTTCAAGTATGGTTCTGGTTTGTTGGTAAATGTTTTCTTTTGACACATGAGAAAAGAGTTTGGTTTATCTTGAGAAATGGTGTTTCTTTTAAAAGTAGCATCAGGCCCATTTGGCACATTGATAAAATAAATTATTTTCGGAAAAAATCTATTTGGAGTTACTCAGGGGTGTCATTATTGTAAACGGGGATTTTATTTATTGTTTTGTGTGATGATTTTGGATTATAATTTGTTACTTGTTTTACATTGTAGACTCAGATCCTTTTAATTTAGTACTCGGCATGTGGAACAGTTATAGTAAGTGAATCTTTAAAGACTGATTGTGGCACTAGTTTAGATTACGCACTGGGTTGTTATGATGTCATCGAGTGTGAGTATGACTTCTAGATGAGTCATGTTTATAGTACATTCTTGATTGTTCATGAGATCATAGGTTTGAACCAATATTCTTCAGTTTTTGTTTGTATGTGATAAATAATTTAGGCGCCTAGTTTGTTTGCTGGTCTCATTTTCTAATTTCTCATTGCTTTTATTGTGTGTTTTGTTGTGTGTGTGTTTTTCCCTCCTGAATAAAAACTAAAATTTTATATTTTAATTTGTTGGAAAAATGTTTTAAAATGTCATGTAACTTTTTCCTTAAAACATTAAAATTTTTTCAGTTAAGAAAGTAAATGGAATGCTATTTATGTTAAAAATTCACGTGTGTGTGGAAAAAAATAATTTATATATTTCTGTTAAAATAAGGAATTAGTAAATTATATATATAAAGGTAGTTCTTTGGGGATAGTTTTTTGGGAACACCAACTAGTTTTTAATAATCATGCCTGTAGTTTTTTCCTGTTTTTAGTTTCTATTGTTGGTTTTACTCGAGGTTGATCACCATGGTTGAGAGTTGGTTTTGGATTGGTGAGTGACTCTCGGAGTCATGAGGAGTTTTAGTTGTGGCTAGGTTTGAATGATGTTATTGTTTGTTCTGCCTTTTTCATATCATTTATTTTCTTTTTATTATTCTACTTTTTCTACTGATTTATTTATTTTAATTGGGATAAATCATTCCATCTACCTCTCTATTTATTCCCTGGTGCTTTTCACCAGCTAGGGAGGATTGAGAATGCCTCTTGGGTTTTGCCGCAGATTAGCTCGGTTGACCAGTTTAGTGTCGAACAGGGTTGGTTTGGGACATGTCAACTTTTAGAATTTCATAAATTATTAAACAATGAATTAATTATTTATAAATAAATAATCATTATAATTTCAAAATATTCGATGACATAATTGAATGTGGTCATTATCGCATCAACCAATAATTTTTTAAAAGGTTTTTGTGGTGTTTTAAACCTTATCTTTTGGTTTATCATATTTTCTACCTATTCTAACATTAAATGTTATAACATCTTTTTTCACTCCTACAGAAAAAAATTAAATTTATGGTGACTATTTTCTCATAAATTTCCATATGAGGATGTGTTTTACACAAATATTTTAGAACCCTAGATGATGTTATGTTTTTCAGCCACATCCACTCAATGGAGGATTGGTGATCAACTTGTGAGATCATAAGAATCTAGGCCACTCCCGTTATCTCTATTCTAAAGAAAAAATTTCATTCCTAGATTTTTGCCACATTTAGTTTTCTTTAATGTTCCAGATCATTTCATCAGCTCCCCTCAACTCCTGTATTCAATCTCTGAGTTCTCAGATTCCATGAGCCATGTGGACCTAAAATTGGTGACATTATTCATGTATTGAAATTCATCAGTGGAATTATTTGAACGATTTGTCTTAGACTCTTGTGGTTTTCAAGATCACATAATTTTTGTTCTTCTCATCTATTTCCATATAATGGTTCTATGTGATTTATCAGAGTATTTCATTCATTCATGGTACATATAACTGCATAGATTGAATGGAATCCATTTATACCTCCTTCTGTGGTCCTAATATTTTAATATGAAGTGGGATACTCTATCAACAATGATATGGGTATGCTTCCTTGATCACCCTTTTAGAATTTCAAAATACCTCTATTATGATTTTATTTGGAAATCTAGTCAGCAAGTATTTATGTATATATAGGTAGGAAATTGTGGTTTTCCATCTTACATGACCTCACATTTGTGATGAATTTTATGACTCTATGAAGCCAATGGAGGTGGTTCGGATCATAGTTGGAGAGGATTTTTGATAAAAATCAATAGTGGTCGTGAAATATTGGTCATATTTTCTCCTTTCATATACTTGTGTGGTCCATCTCACCTGTGTGTTCAGATAAGGCCATAAAAATAATCACGAGTTGCCTAAGTTGACACTATATATAACAAGTTACTCTGAGAATTCAAATAAAATTAAAGTGGGATAGACAGGAAAGGGTGATCAACTCTTGGGAATTCAATTTCATAGAGGTTAGATCCAAGAAAGTTGGTCAAATGTTCACTATCATTTTCAGACATCTGAGGTTAGATTTAGGTTCATCCACCTCAAATGATCATGCCAATTGGAAGATTGTTGAAACTAGGGGGAGGGTTTGGCTGTTTAATTTTAACAAATCTCATATATAGAGGATGTGTAATATTAGAAGTATCATTAGCATGGTGATACATAGGAGTCATGAGTGGTTGTGGTGGTTTTCAGTCCAAATTCCTTTAACATCGGGCTTTATACTCAATCCCTTTCTAAGAAATTGTAACTAAGAAGTGTACCTAATCACAATGTCATCATGGAGGAAATTGTGGGGAGGATTTATGTATTATTCTAGAAAATTCATAGAGGGATAATCTAACTAATATGGGAGGTCAATGAAATTAACTTAAAAGGATAGGTCATGAACAAGGGAATGAGGTTTCACAAGAGGAATAAGAGCATATGCCCTTCATTTCCCCTAGTTCTATTGATACTCATGCTGTCCCAAGAGTACATTGTAATGTTTAATATTATCATGGTTTGATTTTTTTCTCTATCTTTATGACTGAAGCAGCTTATACAACATGAAACTTGAAAGAAAATTTAGCTCCAAAACAGGTTCTTGAACTAGAATGAAAAATTGAAGGATAATGATGATCCCGAAGGATGTAATTTTTTTCCAAGATATAAATGAAAGCAGAACAAGTCCTGATGTTCCATGGAAATTGATCTAAGTGAAAAATACATTAACACCCAACTAATGACAGATTAAGAGTATGAAAACAATGCGAACATAAAGGTTAGGTTTGGTTTGTGGAAGGGAAAGCAAGGAAATATTGTCAATGGGAATTTCCCAGTTCATAATGTGGGAAAACTAAGACCTTGCAAATATTACATTAATATTTCAATAGCAATTTTTAATGGATCTTCTAGTAAGGAAAAAAATATGGATCTCACATATGATAGATAGAATCATCAATTATAGATGTTGATATATAGTTTTATGGTTCGTTGGGTGGGGAAGATCAATGTGATGATGTTATGACTCTTGAAGGTGAATTCATTGTATAGAATATGGAACAAATTTCTATAAACACCTTAAATATAATAGAAGGGAATGTATTGGTAGAGAATGGGGATTTTTTGAAGCTCAATACTCACTCTAAATAGATGCTTTTAGAAGAATATTTTAATATCAATACTCATAACGATGTCGTTAATATAAAATACGAGAGATCTATTAGAGTTGAAAATGATGAATATAAAAGGTTGTGGATCAAATGTTTGGGGCACATTTTGGTGTGAGGTTTCAATAATAAGAAGATAAATATAGATGAATACATATAGGTAGGAGACAAGATAGATAATCATTTTGATCATCTTCTAAAGAATGTCTAAGATATGTAGGTAACCACACATAATTGGGGTGTTTATAGTTGGATGGTTCTAATATTCAAAGTCATGTCTTTGAAGATATTGGGGGATAATTTTGTGGTTATCATATTGTTAATGGATTTGTTTTGGTTTCCCACATTATCCTCAAAAGTTATTTTAGAATAAAAATTTAGTTTTAGTTAGGATATTTTTTTATCATTATTTTACAGACAATGTCCTAATTCAATATTTTTATGATATTTAAAAAATTTAATAACATATTTTTTTGAAAAAAAATTATTATTGTTAATTTTTACATAGTTCATTTCATATAACTGAAAAGACAAGGATGAAAAATTCAAAATTATATTATACACCTTTAAAAAAATTAATATGCAATATTTACCTTAAAAATGTTTGTGAAACAATATCTCACTAAACTTATATTACATTAGAAATTTATAAAATAATTTATACTATTTTTATATAAATTTATAAATACTTATTTTCATTGTAATAGAAGTTACAGAAATTATTTAATTACTAAAATATTGAAATAAATTACCACCATGATTATATATCAATTATTCAATGAATACAATTTGCATTCATTAATTTTTATCATCTTCCCATATATTAAATCCTAAATTAAATTTAAAAATATGAGAGTGTCATTTTGAAAAAATAATTTCTTCAAATATTATATTGGTCTTTTTCATGGGCATGTGTCTATTAATCATATATATATTGAGCATATTGTGATATGGGTAGAATTAAATTAGTCTAATTATAGTTAGGATGAAAACTTATGATCTTATCACTAGGATTTAAAATTGATTTACCCATTTTACCATTTTCAAAGGTGATAAATTTTACAATAGTGGCAATTGTTGATATCCGTGCATAAAAGTAGCCTATTTGACAAATTAAGACATTTAAATTCAAAAATATTAAATAAATTTTATAAAACTAAATTTAAATAAGTTGTGCATATTTATATTAAATTTATAATTAAAAATTTGAGGAAAACCATTTTTTTAATATAGATTTATCCATAATAAATGGATTTTTTTGGCATTGTTAATAAAATAAGTTAATCATCATACAATTAATTGAATATATATTATATAATATTTATTAAAATAATTCTCTAATATATATAAATTTAATTTATTATGATAAAAAATACATTGTGCACGTAAAAACAGTTTTTTAAAAATAATATCCTTTACTTTTATATATATATATTTTAAAATTTCATGTTTACTAATATACAATGATTTATGTTTACTCATACATTATTCATAATTTATTTAGTTCTATTCATATCAGCCTATATAATGGTTTTTCGTTAACTATAATATTGAATAATAATATTTTAATAGTATTTCCCAATGCCTTGAAACTTAGTTTGTCATGACACACAAGCACTCAATGAAATCAAAATATTAATATGGAAAATAATCATATAATGTTACAGTGAAACACTCTACCCACTTAAAATTTATTTCACCCTTCAAATTCATTACTATGATAATAATAGATGATAATAAATCAACCTCATCACATCCTCATATTACCAAATAGACTTTTAAAATTTGTTGTTTCGGTACCAAACGTTGACTATTTTAGTTGTCCTATTATATAGTACATTATATATATGATCCTAAATATATACTAGTATGTAATCATAAGAGACAGGGTGTTTTATTTGTTTGAATTCTTATTTGCATTAAATGTTATTCATCGGGTATGTACATCATTACGATTGATACATGGAACACTTTATGAAAAATAAGTAGATTTTGTCAACGAACCAAATGATACACTAAATTTTAGATTAGATCAAGAATATTGTATGGAAGAACATTTGAGTGGATAAACCTTCAAATAATTATAATCCTCATAACAATATTCCAAGGATACATTATTAGAAATAACTAATCCCCAAGATCACACTCTTGATCTCACATACAACTATTAGCATAATTTTTATCCACTGTGTGCCTTTCTTATATGTATCTAAATTATAATAACCTTTATTTCTATTCATATAGGAATAGTAAGTTTGAATATATTTATTTTTCTAACATCATTTCAACATTTTGGATTTCTTCATTTCCTTTGATAGAGGGATTAAAATTAACAATCTTAATGATTCAGTGAAATCTATTTTTGAAAAATAAATTAATGGGTGATGGTTTTGGTACCAATCACCTCTAGATTCAAGAGACCAATAACCCAAATATCCTCTACGGTTTGAATTTTCTCACATACTGACCATATGTATGATAATGATACAATGAATTTAAACTCAACTCTATACCCAAAGCTTAAAAAGGAATTCCATGAACATTAACAGAAACCATAAATCTTGAGTAGTGAAAATATAATGTCGTACACCATGAAACCTTACAAATTATTTAATTTATATCCTTAATAGAAGATCAAGATTGAGTTATTCTATAATTGAAATTAATTGTATGACCATCTTAAGTGATTAGGTTAAAAAATATTTTTATTTCTATTAGATCTTTTGGGAATTCCAAATACATTGTTTATTTCATATTATCCTATTTCACTTATAGTATGGGCAATCACTATTACATTAATATAGAATTTTATCTATCAGTAATAAAATGATGAAATTCCATGCCCTAAGAAAGAAATTCTGAAATATCTCTCTTCATGTTGTCCATCAATAAATACTAATTCTAATCTACATAAATATTTTTACTTCTAGGGTGAACAGAGAATGAAGAAAAATGAGATTTATCCAAACAAACTTCTTCAAATCTAGTATAGAGGGGACCCAAACATAGTTCTCAAACGTTATCATTCCATCACAATCAATGATGAATTCAAAAAGATTTATTATGTTTCTTTTCAGTTCCATGTGTTCCTTCAATAATGTATTATTCTTCTTGGGAATAGTTGTTTGGAAATTCATATGTGAATGGAAAAAAATTTCCATTTCCTTAAAAATTCCAAATTTATCCTTTGAATGAACATAAATATTGGCTAATTTTTTATCATCATCATTGAAAATATAGAATAATCGTTTTGACTCAGAGAAACTATCACCTTATTTTCTCTCACAGGGATGTAATTTATTGAGTACTAGTAATCGTTAATATTATACAACTATCTTATATTTCTGTACATTAAACAAGTTCTAAATTAAAATATTATTTAAACCATATTTATCAGTATATATAACACTCATTTTCCCACAAATATAATGCCTTTATCATGTTTAAGGAAAAAAATAAAGTAGCTAACTGCATTTCATTAGTTGTGAAATTTCTCTCAACAAAAATTATTTTGAATGAGGAAAAAGATTTCACCATATATTTCTGAAAAGGAATAGATCATATTCATTTTATTGAGGCATCAATACATATTACAATCCCCTCTCAATTATAAGGAAATGTGAGAACATGTGGATTGGTTAAAATTCTCTTAATTGCTTTCAAATTTTCATCACATTCATCTATTCAAATAATATTTCTCCCATTCATGTTAAATTGGTTATTGGATTTCTTATTCATGAGAACATATACAATGACTGCCGATAATAACAATCCAATACCTGGAAAATATAAATCTCAAACCTAATGGTTGGTCTGATTTCGTACTAAACAACACATATCTTGAAGGATATACTAATATAACCTCACATGGGATTATATATCCTTGAGATGGATCATTTAAGAGAAAAAATCATTGATGGTAAATTTTTTATAAAGATTATCATTCCACAGGGACGATGTCACAATCCTAAAATAACCATCTTGGTTTTCTCATCCGTTTGAATATATATGATTTTAATCTATTATTTCATTGACATTAAGATCAAGGTAATCCCCAAATACTATATTCCATAAATCCATAATGATATAAGGGTAATTAGTAAGGAAAAATGGAATAACTATAAATTAGCTGCCTCCATACCTTCTATTGAAATATTTATTTGGTATATCCTTTTATTTGGAAATCAATTGATAATATAAAGAATGAATTTCTATCCTATTAATGTACTGATCTCTATATAAAATATCAGAAAATAATTAATACTATCTAGATGAAACGTTTTCATTATATTTATCATGTTATCCAATCAAAAATAAATTTAGAGTCACTTTGATAATCCATTAATCATAATAAAAAATATAGCATCACCAAATGGTGACACAATTGGATGAATAAATCCCTTATCAATACTATATTGTAGAAGCATTTATATAATTTTTTGTCCTCAAAGGATTCTATTCTATATAGAGTCATTGAAATATGTGTATCAATAATAATGAGTTATACTGAAAATTAAACTTCACAATTTGATTTAAGATAAGGAAATTTATCCAAAAAATACATATACAAACACCCATATAGTAGAAATATCATTAATTATGTTATTCTTCCCATTAATTTGATGTATATTAACCTATTGAACTTAAATTATAGAACAAAATATTGATGTAATTTCTATTTGTTGTTCATATTAATCCACATAATAATAAATTATCATAGATTCATTTGGAATATAATATGTGATTTCTATGCATGTAAATTTTTATGGGATCCTTAAAATTATATTAAATCCATCCCAATAATCACATAAAAATATACTAGAGTGAGAATAATGATATTTTAAGGAATCAAATTCCATAAAAATTTTCCAGATATGAATGAGATACAAGAGACAAATGCATCACTCCGATATGGGTATAAACTAATAATTAAATATCAAATCTTTATGGATATGAATTATCATTCTTTGATGAATTTTATGATATACAAAAATTAAAATAATTATGATTAATTAGGTTACATTAGTATTTGAGAATTCTTATAACCACCTAAACAAAACCATACTATAATATATCACATTATAATACCAAAAATGTAATCAACACCATCAATGATATTGTATCATAATTACCAATCATGAAAAATAATTCACATGATTTTTAAATCATTGCACCTTATTCTCAATCCTTGAAAACATAGATTTAGATTAGGTCTCCCTTGATCATTAACAAATAATTTTGATGTTATCCACTAAATTGAATTATCCCAATGTTTATCACTATGGTTTTTTAATCTTTGTTTTCAATAGTTAACTAATCCTCTCCCTGATACCAACAGTAATGACCAATAATTCTCATATATAGTCATTTCATTCTATTAGATGAATATTTATTATATAAAAATGACCTAGAATAGAATCATATTGATATATAATCTTCAAGAACATGGATACATAAACAACGTGTGTATGTACATCATCTCATACATAATTATCCATAACTACCACCCTTCATAGAAATATCATTATTAATTACATTCATCATAATCTAGGGGAATCAAACAAAAGATAAAGAGAGATTAGATGCTCTGTAAGGGTAAAAATTTGAGATATCAATGATCACATGAGAATATAATGAGCATAAGGGTACGAAAAAATGAGCATAAAAAACATTCATAAACTATATTTTAAAAATTATTAACTAGTGGAATGGATAAAATCATTCCAGTTCATGAGACATGAATCCAGATGGAATCAAAGTAAATGATCAATGGGAAAATAATGTTGGAATATATATAGATATGTGTAAAATACAGAAGACTACAAAATAATTTCCTTAGTATTCAAAGATCATTTTCAATGATATCATACTAGACTATGTTCACTCCAAAACCAATCATTGTAGTCATGTATCACAGCCATACCTATCATATTTTACAGATCCCCTTACAAATCTATGTTCACTATCCAATCTTGTTCCATTTATCAAATGAGATATCACTCTCTGCATAATGAGATGGAGGGATACATAATTTTGAAACTACATGTTACTTATTAGTAATCAAAAACATGTGTTACATAATAACCTAAAAAACATATCATAACAAAAACCTGGAAAATAAATGGTTTTTAGAAACATTTAATCATGTAAAAACCAAAGGAAATGAAATTTTATTCATAATCATTCCACCCCTTAAACATATAATATCCTATTAAAAAAACTATGGTTTCATAAAAATATTTCCATGATAACACTAAATATCCTAGACAATGAATAAGGGTGGTATACTGGGATCTTATACCTAGTAAATTATAAGTGAAATCATCGCATTTTTAGTTTTATGAATATAAAAACCATTATAATTTCATTGAAACATTTTGGTCGAAATGATATATCCAACTTTTATAATAAAATTATAGAAAATAAAAAATCACAACATATTGTGGTATATTATTAATTTAATATACTAATAGAAACATAAAAATTAATCATTATAGTATTTATCTTTCATGATTGTGGAAATTTTCTCTTTATACAATATAATTTTAAAGAAAAAATCATTTTCACAAAAAAATTCCTCATTCAGAAATCAAGATGAAAATGCATTTTCGACCATTTTGAAAAAAATGTAAAACATGGTTAATAATGGCCTAATCAATAATATAATAATATTAAAAACATTTTCAAAAATATATTATAAAACATGGTCATTGATGGAAAATAAATTTTTACTGAAGGGAGAAATAAATTTTATTTTCATTAAGAACATTATTTAAAATTATTGATAACAAACGAAAGGAAATTTTAATTCAAAAAATATTAATCACAAATTGGATGATTAAAAAAATTTGAGGAGTTTTGAGAGAGGTATATCATAACATTTTATCATCAAAACATGATCGGTAACAATCTTTATAATGAACTAGAATATTGCATACATCATATAACATATAGTAAATAGCTATATTGTAAGACCCATGAAGGAAAGAACCATATATGTATATCTAAATCCCCATTACATTAATATGAATAATCATAAAAGTAATTAATTTTATTCATGTATTCAACATAAAATATGAAAATGGTAAATAAGGCATGTGTCTCATATTATTAAAAGTTTGACAAGAATCCCTTAACAGACATACGCAATTCTTAGTATGAAGTGAAAAATAAAGTGTAATAAATATATATACATTATTAATATATTAATTAACCAAAATCATATATATCATAACATTAATTATTTACTTATAACCTTATATCATCTGTTTATTAATAAATATATATAAAAATCATTATCATAGCTGATATCTACTTTGATTTCTTGTATTTTTTGGTTTTGTAATTTTGGTCTTTGTAAATTGTTCAAAATTCAATAATAAACATTATTATAATCATTATATATATATATATATATCATTTATTATATATATAGAGACTGAGAGTCAAACATTAATTTTACATATTGAAAAATTAATTACACTATTTATGTAGACGGTAGGTCATACATATGCCTGAAAGATCGTTTCAAATTATAGAAAATGGAATGAAAGAGAGATAAATAACAAATCAAAATTCTAGATAAACTAATATATCATATAAATAATATATATTAATTAAATATACCACTATTAACATCAATTTAAAATATAAATGTAAAAGAAATCACATCTCTTTATAGAGGTGGTAGTCCACACGTACGCACAAGTGACATTATTATTTTCGAAAATATTGGAAGGTATGATCATACATGTTATATTATAATTCCATAAGTATAGTAATAAATAAATTATAATATATAATCATTAAACCAATTATAATCTCCAAAAATGAAATATTATTTTTTGTAAAATGATTTATATCACTATATGAGATTGAACGAAGTACGTATTAATTAGAAATACATTCACAAAAAAAATTGTTTAAAAAATTAGAATAAAGGAGTCTTTAGTATCATAATTCTTTTTTAAATTTAGGAAAATGAATTTACTGTTTTATGAATTATATATAAAATTTAGGGTAGGTAAAATAATAACTAAAAAGTCATATTTTAAGGTTATTTCATCTTCTTTAAAACATCCACTTTAGATTACCTATTAAATATCATAAAGTTGGTAATTTGGGGATACCAACACTTCTAGAATGTATAAAATGAAGATAATTAGGTATTTTGCAGATCTATGTTTTATCTATTATAATCTTGATAAGAAGATAAATGATGGGTTCTCATTTATAATTTAGGTGAGATCTATATTTTGAATTTCATCAAAGACTAAATTTATATAATTGAATTGTCAAGAAAAATGATTATAAATGGAAATTGATTCAATGAAATGGTTGGATGAGATTTAAAATGAATCTAAATATTAATAAATATATATTTATATGTTGTTTTTTTTTCAAAAGTAATATGTTTTTACCAGATAGTTAACATATATTAATTTTATCCAAGGTAAAGTGTTTTTCACACTTATAGGGTTATAATTATAAATATAAGGTGAAATTTGGGTCAAATATTTAAAAGGGATGAAGTATATGACTATAGGATTTACACCATGTCATTATTAAAATAATTTAATATTTATTGATAATTATAAATATTTTTTAAAATATTAATAATTTCAAATTTGACACTGTTAATTTATTATGACATAAAACACATAAATAAAATGTTAAATTTTAATTATATTAGCTTTAAACATCACAAATATGTCATATTTAGATACATAATTCATGTAATCTTATAAATAACTCACAATATATTACCTTTAATATTTTAAAAACATTAGATTTATTTTTCGACTAATTGAATAAATAAAATATTTCTGTTGAAGAAGAAATTAATTTAATTATATAACCACAAATAATTATCGTTAAATTATATTCATGAATATAAATTCATAATTCTCGTAATATAAATTTACATTACTTCATAAATTTCTTTGGTCCCCTTGTGAGCACATTAAATGTATTTTAAACAGATATTGTCAAATTCTGTAACATACATTTATTTAAATATAATATATATGATTTTATTGCATAGACTTCCATTAAAAAATAAATATACAATCTATGGGGTTAAATGTTTAATTACATTCATCTCACATGATATATGATGGTTAATTATTCCCTTATAATAAAGAATGTACCCAAATTAACCTGATTTACCATTTATTATGGTGAAAAAATTTACCACATTTAGTGTTCATATTGAAAACAAATGAAAGGTTAATATTTTTAAAAAATTTAAAAACCTATTAAAAATAAATAAAACCATTTTAAAAAATTCAAATCATATATTCGGAGGTAATTGTTTTAAAATAAGCATGAAAAAAAACTAACAAAAACCTATTATCAGAAAAAAATACATTTTATGTATAAAACAATGTTTGTTTATCCAATTCCTATAGAAAATAATATTAAATTAATTTAAAATTATTTTATTATATATATATTTTTAAAATTGAATTACAATAATTAACTAATAGTTATTTGTATAATAAATGAGGATAAAAATACATTGTGAGCATTAATTTTTTTAAAACACATCCTTTAGATTAAATGGATATTTATTTTAAATAATGATTAATTTATAACAAACTTGAAGTGCACTGTGTTGCATTTGTTGTCAATGAGGTATGTTGTTGTCAAGGAATGAATGGATGGCTGTCAAGGCGTTTCAATATGTGAATGACAAAGGATGTGATAGTGATGGTGATGAAGGAGAATGGCCATGGTACTAAGATGCATGTCACTTAGGAGATTCACTAAGTGACATAGGATGTTGTAGTTGAAACATTATCTATGAACATCTGACGATTTATGAGCTGATCTTTAAGTTCTATGAACTTGTATCAACTGGATACAGAGTCACGACAATGTTAGAAGACCATGCATTGTCTTCAAAATGCATGAGGAGATGAAGTGATTCATCCACAATCACTAAGTGGATGAAGTGGTGCTAATGAAGTCCATGTACTATTTCTTAGTGCATGATGAATTGAATGTGATCCAACTTGATCTCTAATTAGATCAATAAAGAACATTGAGATCAGTTATTTGATTAAGGAGCTCGGTTGATGAAGAAGAACCTTCGGGACGTCCATTCTTAAATATTGAATAAATGATTAAGAAGAGGAGGAATCCATTTGAAGAAGAAATGATGAAGAAGAGAAGCGAAGAAATGAAGAAGAAGAGTTGTGGCATTTGGAATTTGAACTTGGTCACTTTGTTTTTACACAAAGGACTTGTTCTATACTTAAGCAAAAAATATGGCCAGCCAAGGCACCTTGAGGGTTCAAACCCCAAGGCATGGGCGCTAGGGCACCACGCCCATGGGGGAACCCGTGGGGCAAGCCAGGTCGGCAGGGCGCACCCAAGACACCGCATGGGCGCCTGGGGCACGCCCGAAGGAGCGCGGCAGGGGCGTTGGAGCGTACCCCAAGTGTGTCAGTGTGCATAGAGGGCGCATAGCGCGCGCCCGAGGGGCAGGAGTGGGCGCAGAGCGTGCCCGTAGGAGAACACGGTGTGGGGCGGCACTGTGGAGGGAGAGGATTCAACTGAGCGGTTGTAGGGAGCGCTTGGGTGATAAGCCACGTGAAAACAGGAGGCCGCTTCGATGTGGGATGCGGAATTTTTCCGCGGAGCGAATCCTGGCCGCACGATCGATCGCGCGCTGGATCGCAGCCGCTCATCTCATCTGCCGCGCGCCGCGATCTAATCCACCCGTCCGATGTATTTCAAACTCCGGATCCGACGGTTGAGGAGTCGTCCTCAACCTTGAGCTCGCCTGAATGCCACCCGTAGCCTCTGTTCGAACCAGAGGCATCCCGACAACGGTTTTTGAGTTCCTGACCACCTCCGAGCAAACCGAGACCTCCTTTGTGATCGTTAGGCCATAACGAACTCATGCATGCATTAAAATGTTGCATGCATGAATCGAGAAAGAATTCGAAGTTCGGCCGAGGCAAACCAAAGGTTCCGAGGCCACGTGTGTTCGTGGTATGCATAGACAAGTATTAAAAAGGCTTGCATGCGTTCTAAGTCGCATGCACGTGGAGGAGAAAAACGAAAATAAAAGTACCCGCGTGTGAAACAGAGGAAGATATCAAGATTTGAAAAATCTTGAAATACCCAAAAAACTTCGGGGATTTAAAAGTTATCTCACGTGGATGAACCACACTGCCTCTGCCTATATAAAGAGAGGCCGAGACCTCGATGAGGCTTGCTGAGTTTTTTAAGAAAGAAGTCCCGTGAGAGCACCTTTTCCTCGCGAAGAAGAGCCTGCGCGCACACTTGCGCGGCAGTACAGCCCAGAGCTCCCCTAGCTCTGTTTGGTTCCTTTTGCGCACTCCTTGGGCGAAAGAAGAAAGGGAAGGGGGACCCCTGTGCGTCTTCCCTTTGCGCGGCAGGAAGACTCGAGGCAGCCACATCACTTGCGCGCTCTCGTGGTTTGTTGAGGCTTGCGCGGCCGAGGTGCCTTGCACCATTGAGGAGCTTGCGCGACAGAACCTTTGCGCGGCCGCTTGCACCGAGGATCTTGCACGCCTTGTCCAGTGTGACCCTGCGCGGCTGTGAAGAGAGGAAGGCCGCACCCCTTGTGAGCCTATTTTGTAGGTGGAGTTCGGGCAGTGTGTGCATAAGAAGTGGGAGGCAGAGACCATTGTGTCTCTAGTGCCCAAGGAGAACCGAGGCTTTGCCTTGAGTGTATGCCAAGTGATATACCCTTGCTATTTGTGTGCAAGAGGAACAAAGAACCAAGAGGCCGAGACTTACACTTAAATTAACTAAGACTAAATGAGTTGGTCGTAGACTTGGGTGTGCGTAAGGAGGAGAATAGGCCAAGTCTCAAGTGTGTGCAAAGTGAAACAAGTGTGTGCAAAAAGACAACAAGGCTGAACCTTAGTGTGTGTGTGAACTAAAGTGTACACACAAAGAAGAAAGAGAAGAGGACTCTCACACTATTGTAGAACACACAATCTAAGTGTGTAGACAAATTGAATAAAGTGTGTGAAGTTTGAGAAGTTGGTGTGTGCTTAAAGTGTTACAACCTTTTTGGGTCTACTGCACCAAGAAGAAGAAGGGAAGTGCATGCTTGCATGCATGCACGTGCACACGTGAACAAATCTAAATCAGGATGTGTGCGTCTGAGTTTTCCAAGACCAGAAGATCTTGAAGAATATTGAGAAGCCATGCTATCAGTGCATGAGGATGCAGAGATGCCATGCACTCAGTGCATGAAGTTGTTTTGAAGTGAGACTGAAGCCAGACTGAAGTTAAAGACATTAGCTGCCTGAGTTTTCAGTAGATTGAGAAGAGCCTGATCAACATAAGTGATCAGAAGTTGCTGAGCAAGACCAATAGACCTTTTCAGATGCTGTTTAGGATTCATGAAGAGAGAGGCCGGGTCATCCTTAGAAGAAGGCGATAAAGCCCGAGCAAGACTAGAAGACCTGTTCATCACAAGTGAGCAGAGGTACAGAGAAAGGCCAGCAGTCTTTATCCCAGACTGCTGAAGATACTTGAAGAAGCTTAAAGAGAAGAAGAGCTACTCGTGAGACTCGAGGAGCCAGGAGAAGCCCCCTGTGAGACTCAGGGTGGAAGAAGTCTTCAGTGGGATTCTGGAGCAGGCCAGTGGGACTCTGGTGACACTGTGGGATGCAGTATAAAGACCCTCCTGTGGGACTCAGGAGAGATACAGTGGGACTCTATAACGACCATTGTAATACTAACAGATTATAATGGGAGAAACCATGTTGGGTCGTATAACCAACATGGCAAGGACGTAGGCCTTTGGTGCCGAACCTTGTAAATCCTTGTGTCCAGTGCCTTTACATTTACTGCATCACTCGAGGAAAGGCTGAGAGATACAAGAAGAGTGGATCGAGGCTTTGACTGGCCATAGAGGATTAATTGATAAAGAATCAATTAGTAAAATGTTATAAAGGATCACTGATTCACCCCCTCCCCCTCTCAGTGATTCACACTGATCTGGGCACTTCAATTGGTATCAGAGGGAGGTTACCTCTAAAAGAACCAATGGAGTCTTTATGAAGTGCAGATTTGAGGAAATGAGCAACCAACCTCAAATGGAGATATCTTCCAAGACTCAGAAAAATAGAAAGAAGAAACATGCCAAGAAGATGAAGAAAGCATGTCCTAGCTGTGATGAAGTTGGAACAATGAAAGATCTTCAAAGTGCAATCGAATATCTTCAGAAGACAGTCCCCAAGGAAGTGGCAATGTGTATAGCTACAGGCATCCTTGATCTTCAAGAAGAAAAATTACAGCTAGAAGAAGAAGCCAATACAATGGAAGATCATTTGGATAAAAGAGTTGGCATAACCAACACTCTCAGAAAGCTGGTGAAGGCTAAAGATGAAACTGTTTCCCTTTGCAATGAAAGATATGAAGACACTACTGAAGAATTGCAAAGAAGCCTTTCTGAGAAAGAATTCTTTAAGACGGTGGTCAAAGATGTTTTCCATGCACTGGAAATGAGGCACAAAGTTTCAATGAATGTCAGAGATGCTCAACTTGAAGACAAAGTAATCTGGGTAAAGGAGCTTGACAATTCATTACATGAAATGAAGAAGGTGCATGAAGACCAGTTAGAACAGCTGAAAGACAATTGGGAAGGAAGGCTAAGAACTGTTGAGGATGAGAAGAACTCCCTTAACATGAAATGCTTAGAACTGGAGGTGATATTGAACAATCAGCAATCACCCAAAGCTAAATCCTCCCAGTCAGCTGAAATAAGAAATTTTGCTACTCAAGTATGCTTTGAGAAGGATGATTCTAAAAGAAAGACATCCTATAATGAAAGGGCAACATCTTCTACAAAGAAGGTACTATCCATACCATCTTGTACTAATGCTTCTAATTGTGTTTCCACAAAAAGTGCAGGATGGAAGAATAATTTCAAACAAGTATGGATGAAGACTATGAAGAAAGAAAGCTCTCCTGAAGTAGCACAACAAGTCAAGAAAAGTACCCAACAATCAGAAGGACTGAAGAGGTCAAGATTTGTGGGTCAACGTTGGTGTTGTAACAAGTATGGGCATTGTGCAAAGGATTGTTGGTAAAATCCACTTAATGCCAAAGCACAGAGGAAGCCCATGCCTAGGGGAGACATCCAGAAGGAAATAAGCAACATCCAAAGGTCCAGAGACATCTGTTTACTGCTAAAAGATTTGGATTGCTTGATAACATCTCAGATGTGTGCAAAAGTGGTCAAATAGATACATGTCAATCTCTAACTGTATCCAGAGCTCAAAAGAAGAAATGATCACAGAACCTGGCTCAGAAAGAATCCTAGGGAAGCAAGAAGAAAGTTGAAGATGCTCCCAAGAAGGTTTTGAAAAGGGAAAAGAAGTCCTCGGAGTCTAAATCCAAGAAGGGTGATGCATCCAGAAGGACCACCAAGAAAACATGCTTCTACTGTGGAAAGAAAGGTCATACCATGGATCTTTGGGAACAAGCCATGGAACTGAATAGAAGCAGACTGGACTCAAAAAGACAATCAATCCAGATGAAGCAGAAGGGATTGATTGAAAATAAGTTGCCTAAGAAAGGTAGCTTAACAGCATCAAAAGAACCATGTGGAACTTCCAGAACTGAGGCCACACTTCCAAGTGACTTACTTGTCATATGGGCAAATCAGTTGCAACTTGCCAAAGATCTGCAGAGAGCTGAAGATGAAGTTCTGGCAATTGCTAAGTCAAAAGGAAAGAAAAAGATTTCACATGAAGATCATGTTCTGTGTGTGAGGTGCAATCAAGCTGGACATACTGGTGATAAATTCATGATATTCATTCCAGCTCAGAAGGGATTCTTCAAAAGAATGAAGATTGCACCAGGATACTCTAGTGCTCAGAAGGCACCTAGAAATACAGGAGTCACACACAAAGAAGTTAAAGAGGTGTTGAGATCCACACCAGCACAAACATCATTGAAGATCAAATGTGCAAGTGTGAAGAATGGTGAAAATGGGACATCTCGGTTGAGAGAATCTTCTCAACCTTGTTGTTCACATTGATGAACCAAGGAGGTTCCATCTTATTCCCTAATACTTCTGGTATTTACATGTGCTAACATTGCAAGGAATTGAAGATGATGATCATTCTCATCTGGAGAGTGGTTTGGACAGAATGGAGTGCACCCCTTGAGGGAGATCCAATCAGAAGAAGATGGGATTCTATGATTTAATACCATCTTGAGAAAAGTGAAGGTATTCCAATCATACTTTCATCCCTTGTTTCATAATTGAGTTTATCTTTTCAATTAAGGTGGAGTATGGATTGAAGACAAATGGATGAAAGGGGGAGCTTTATCTTTGCACCTGAACATTCTAATGAGTTTTGTGAAGTTGTGCAGGATTTAGCAAATTCATTATTATATCTGAAAAATTTCAAAACCCTAAGCATGATCTCACATGTGTAGAGAATTATGGACAACTTTGAATTCCTTGGTCATATCACTCTGGTTTTCTACACCGGGTTAGCCCAAGTAGACTTAGAGCTGATTTACTAAAGGTTATTTGCTAAATAGAACATGTCACATCATCCCTCTCTTAGTGCTTTTCACGAAGATTCTATTCAAAGGGAGGAAGTGATTTTTTTGAAGAGAACCACACCACACCTTTGCATTTGATTGCCAATAAGGGGGAGAAATGTTGGCACACATATTGACCCATTCATATGTGCTCTAGTGTATTTCCAACAAATACAAAGGGGGAGATTGAAGTGCACTGTGTTGCATTTGTTGTCAATGAGGTATGTTGTTGTCAAGGAATGAATGGATGGCTGTCAAGGCGTTTGAATATGTGAATGACAAAGTATGTGATGGTGATGGTGATGAAGGAGAATGGCCATGGTACTAAGATGCATGTCACTTAGGAGATTCACTATGTGACATAGGATGTTGTGGTTGAAACATTCTCTATGAACATCTGACGATTGATGAGCTGATCTTTAAGTTCTAAGAACTTGTATCAACTGCATACAAAGTCACAACAATGTTAGAAGACCATTCATTGTCTTCACAATGCATGAGGAGATGAAGTGATCCATCCACAATCACTAAGTGGATGAAGTGGTGCTAATGAAGTCCATGTACTATTTCTTAGTGCATGATGAATTGAAGATGATCCAACTTGATCTCTAATTAGATTAATGAAGAACATTGAGATCAGTTATTTGATTAAGGAGCTCGGTTGATGAAGAAGAACCTTCGGGACGTCCATTCTTAAATATTGAATACATGATTAAGAAGAGGAGGAATCCATTAGAAGAAGAAACGATGAAGAAGAGATGGGAACAAATGAAGAAGAAGAGTTGTGGCATTTGGCATTTGAACTTGGTCACTTTGTTTTTACGCAAAGGACTTGTTCTATACATAAGCAAAAAATATGGCCAGCCAAGGCACCTTGAGGGTTCAAACCCCAAGGCATGGGCGCTAGGGCACCACGCCCATGGGGGAACCCGTGGGGCAAGCCAGGGTGGCAGGGTGCACCCAAGACACCGCATGGGCGCCTGGGGCACGCCCGAAGGAGCGCGGCAGGGGCGTAGGACCGTACCCCCAAGAGTGTCAGTGTGCATAGAGGGCACATAGCGCGCGCCCGAGGGGCAGGTGTGGGCGCAGAGCGCGCCCGCAGGAGAACACGGTGCGGGGCTGCACCGTGGAGGGAGAGGATTCAACTGAGCGGCTGTAGGGAGCGCTTGGGTGATAAGCCGTGTGAAAACAGGAGGCCGCTTCGATGTGGGATGCGGAATTTTTCCGCGGAGCGAATCCTGGCCGCACGATCGATCACGCGCTGGATCGCAGCTGCTCATCTCATCTGCCGCGCGCCGTGATCTAATCCAGCCATCTGATGTATTTCAAACTCCATATCCGACTGTTGAGGAGTCGTTCTCAACCTTGAGCTCGCCTGAATGCCACCCGCAGCCTCCGTTCGAACCAGAGGCATCTCGACGACGGTTTTTGAGTTCCCGGCCACCTCCGAGCAAACCAAGACCTCCTTTGTGATCGTTAGGCCATAACGAACTCATGCATGCATTAAAATGTTGCATGCATGCATCGAGAAAGAATTCGAAGTTTGGCCGAGGCAAACCAAAGCTGCCGAGGCCACGTGTATTCATGGTATGCATAGACAAGTATTAAAAAGGATTGCATGCGTTCTAAGTTGCATGCACGTGGAGGAGAAAAACAAAAAAAAAGTACCCACGTGTGAAACAGAGGAAGATATCAAGATTTGCAAAATCGTGAAATACCCGAATACTTCGGGGATTCAAAAGTTATCTCACGCGGATGAACCACATTACCTCTGTCGATATAAAGAGAGGTCGAGACCTTGATGAGGCTTGCTGAGTTTTTTAAGAAAGAAGTCCCGTGAGAGAACCTTTGCCTCGCGAAGAAGAGCCTGCGCGCACACTTGCACGGTAGTACAGCCCAGAGCTCCCCTAGCTCTATTTGGTTCCTTTTGTGCACTCCTTGTGCGAAAGAAGAAAGGGAAGGGGGACCCCTACGCGCCTTCCCTTTGCGTGGCAGGAAGACCCGAGGCAGCCGCATCACTTGCGCGCTCTCGTGGTTTGTTGAGGCTTGCACGGACGAGGTGCCTTGCACCTTTGAGGAGCATGCGCGACAGAACCTTTGCGCGGCCGCTTGCACCGAGGATCTTGCACGCCTTGTCCAGTGTGACCCTGCGCGACTGTGAAGAGAGGAAGGCCGCACCCCTTGTGTGCCAATTTTATAGGTGGAGTTCGGGCAGTGTGTGCATAAGAAGTGGGAGGCAGAGACCATTGTGTCTCTAGTGCCCAAGGAGAACTGAGGCTTTGCCTTGAGTGTATGCCAAGTGATATACCCTTGCTATTTGTGTGCAAGAGGAACAAAGCACCAAGAGGCCGAGACTTACACTTAAATGAACTAAGACTAAATGAGTTGGTCGTAGACTTGGGTGTGCGTAAGGAGGAGAATAGGCCAAGTCTCAAGTGTGTGAAAAGTGAAACAAGTGTGTGCAAAAAGACAACAAGGCCGAACCTTAGTGTGTGTGCGAACTAAAGTGTACACACTAAGAAAAAAGAGAAGAGGACTCTCACACTATTGTAGAACACACAATCTAAGTGTGTAGACAAATTGAATAAAGTGTTTGAAGTTTGAAAAGTTGGTGTGTGCTTAAAGTGTTACACCCTTTGTGGGTCTACTGCACCAAGAAGAAGAAGGGAAGTGCATGCTTGCATGCATGCACGTGCACACGTGAACAAAGCTAAATCAGGCTGTGTGCGTCTGAGTTGTCCAAGACCAGAAGATCATGAAGAATATTGAGAAGCCATGCTGTCAGTGCATGAGGATGCAGAGATTCCATGCACTCAGTGCATGAAGTTGTTTTGAAGTGAGACTGAAGCTAGACTGAAGTTAAAGACATCAGCTGCCAGAGTTTTCAGTAGATTGAGAAGAGCATGATCAACATAAGTGATCAGAAGTTGTTGAGTAAGACCAACAGACCTTTTTAGAGGCTGTTGAGGATTCTTGAAGAGAGAGGTCGGGTCATCCTTAGAAGAAGGTGATAAAGCCCGAGCAAGACGAGAAGACATGTTCATCACAAGTGAGCAGAGGTATAGAGCAAGGCCAGTAGTCTTTATCCCAGACTGCTGAAGATACTTGAAGAAGCTTAAAGAGAAGAAGAGCTACTCGTGCGACTAGAGGATCCAGGAGACGCCCCCTGTGAGACTCAGGGTGGAAGAAGTCTTCAGTGGGATTCTGGAGCAGGCCAGTGGGACTCTAGTAACACTGTGGGACGCAGTATGAAGACCCTCCTGTGGGACTCAGGAGATATACAGTGGGACTCTGTATCGACCATTTTAATAATAACAGACTATAATGGGAGAAACCATGTTGGGGCGTATAACCAACATGGAAAGGACGTAGGCCTTTGGTGCTGAACCTTGTAAATCCTTGTGTCTAGTGCCTTTACATTTACTGCATCACTCAAGGAAAGGCTGAGAGATACAAGAAGAGTGGATCGAGGCATTAACCGGCCATAGAGGTTTAATTGATAAAGAATCAATTAGTAAAAAGTTATAAAGGATCACTGATTCACCCCCTCCCCCTCTCAGTGATTCACACTGATCTGGGCACTTCAAAACTAAATAATTTTATTCACAATTTTTTCATAATTTATTTTCTCACATTCATACCCACAAATCCTATTTAGTAGTTATATGTAACGAACTGACCTGGGTTACCCTCAAACCTGGCACCCAACCCATTCTGTTACATACCTAAAGGGAATTCTCGATCCCCAGGGGCAAGCGAAAATCACCCATGTATCAAACAACAAAACAAAGGGTATGATTTATCCAAACTTATAAAAACATGTGGCATATATGTATACAAATAATTGAGAGGAACTCATAAGAATAAAATAATATATATTCCATAATAGTAAAAAGACAAATGAAACGAACAACTACAAAAGTCGTCAATGTTCCAAAAACCAGTCCAACTTCAAGGACCAAAACAAAATATCTACTCAATGTGATGGTGTGGATGAACGCACACCATATCACCACCATCTGACCTAAACCATCTGATGCAACCCTCATCGCCTCACTGGAACTCCGTACCTTTCCTTTCATTAGAAGACACAAAAAGGTATATGCACCATCGAGGAGGTGCACAGGGTGTGAGCTAATAGGCTCAGCAGGATCCCACCTAGGTGTTATGTAACATATCTCTATATAATAATTCTTGTCCGATCAATTTAATTAAAACATTGTACGATAAGAAGTAAATATGTTTTATATAAAACAAGGTAAACATTTATCTTTTTCACAGTTCTAAAACAAAATCATGTGTATCAATTTCAATTAATATTTCACATATCATCTTTTTCAAGTAAAATAATTAATTTTTAAGATAAACAACAAGGAAAGGAAATATAAAAAAATGCAGAGGCATGAATACCGTTGAACATTATAGGTCAGACTAATAGACTAGTCATATTATAATAAATCTTGTACAAAATACAGTTCATTGAACATAGTCCAGGAATGAGATGAATATTTTGTGATTAACCCCTGACAATGTCAATATTTGTCCCCTAAATCAACATTCATAGTAAATAGAGGAAATAAAAATGGTTAAACCTCATGCTAATAATAAAACCTAGACGATTGCCTTATGAAAAACCTTCAACCCAAGTACCCACGTTAACTCAAGTGATTTTTTTCATTAATCGGTTCATTTCTTTGAATACTATTTCAGAACCATTTTACAATCCCATTTCATTGCTTTTAAATGACCACTTTTCATTAAATTTATCAAAAAACAAGGAAAATAGTTTTTGATTAAAAATATTTTTTAATCAAACACAAACGAATCATTACAATTCCATGTATAAATTGATTTATAAATCAAGATCAATATGGTTCATCGTCATTGGAAATAGATATAACCCCTCTACCTCAAAATTCAGGTCGTCCACTCTCATAATGGGATCCACCACCACCAAAAACCCATTGATGATATTTATTTCCCTAAAATCCAAACCAAATAACATGATTGATCCAAATATGAACAAAAGGGGCTGATATAATGAATAATACATATATACATCATGAACAAATTTCAGACACTCCCCGACCGAAAAAGGAAAATGCATCTGGAGTGAGATCGCACAATGGATCTAGATGAAACCAATAAGAAACACAATATTAACCCAAAACATCAAAACATACCACAAAATGGTGAAATCATGGTCAATGTAAATGAAGAAGTGAAAAAGATAACTTACCTAGAGATATTCTCCTCAACTGTAATGAATATCCAACATCGAACAAAAATATCTTGATGGAGAAGAGTCTCCCAATATCTATTGGGAAGAAATATAGGTCAAGAGTAATGGGATTTGGGAAATGAACCGAAGAAAAAATAGTTGTGATCTCATTTTAATAAAAATATGAGGGTTGTTTCATGGATTGTAATACATTTACTCTCCATGAAGACTACAATGTTCAAATACAATGAAAAATCAATATGTTCATATTAAAATCCATTGATAAAATGATTCACGATATTAAATTCATATTCATGACATTTATGCATTCACATCATGAATCCCCTTTCATATCTTGAACCTAGAAATCGATACACATTGTGTAACCCGGTTACACCACATGAAATACTTATTCATCACATAGAAATGGTATCTTAATGTTGAACGTCCAACAAATATCTATCTAAATGATTATAGGTATCCCCCAAATTCCTTACCAGTCCATTATAAACAATGGAAAAAATGATAACCATGAATAGGTCAATAGTTTTCCTGATATATTGGTAATGGGATGTTCAAAACCCACTATCGTAAAGACTTTATGTCACCTGGAAGTCATGTGGAAGATATAATACCTTGAAAAAGATGAGTTCACTACTCCCTCGTCAATGATTCACATTACTAATTCTCATGACCATATGATATGTGTTTCTGTAGACATATGAAACAATATTGAACTCCCATGGTTGATGTTTACTTGAGGTTCAATGATCTCAACTGGTTTCTCCAAAATAGAAACATTTGTCTCAAATTCAATTTCAACCCAACTCATGACATGATCAGGATCAAGGTGATTCTTCATGAACTGAGACATGTGGAAAACATCATGAACACCTTCCGTCATAAATTTCAATGAAAACTAATAATAATCCTATCCAAGCCACTCAGTGACCTCAAACGGTCCAACATATTTGTATCCAACATTCCTTGCTTTCCAAGTCGAAAATGGCACAAATGAGGGAAAACATTCATGAAAACCTCATCACCTATTAGAAATTATAATGTTCAATGTATCTGATCTGCATATTATTTTTATCAATTCTAGGATATATCAAGATATAGATGTAAATCTTGAATCATTGAGGTTGCATCCTGAATCAATGATATCCCAACTAAATATACATCACCCACCTCTGCCTAACAAATATGTGATCTGCATGAGAGAAAATACAATGCCACAAAGGGGGAAATTATGATTTTAGACTGATAACTATTATTATAAAAAACTCATCCAGTCCATGATGGATATTAAATGATCCTCCAAAATCGCAGACACTTTCTCATAACATATCTTTCATAATCTAAATCACTTACTCTATCTGACCATCAATCTAATGATGGTATGTTTTTATTAACATGACTTGATATCTCATTGAATAATGGAGACTCCTCTAAATAATTAATTTAAACATTGTATCCCTAACTGAAAAAAGGAAAAAGTACTTCCATGTAGCCTCAAAATCTCTTTCATATTCCCCTTACCTAGATTGTTGACATTAGTAGTGTCTTTGATTAGAATGAAATGATAAGACATCATCAACCAATAAACAACCTGTTAGATAGAACTCCTCCCTCGAAGAGTCCATGATAATCAAAAAACATTTCCATGTATACCTCATCCCATTTCTAAATCAACACTAGAATGGGAAGAAGTAAAAAAAGAAGGTTTAATGTGTTTTTCCTTTATCTGTTGGTAGGCGTAATAGAGAGAGACAAGCTCTGCGATGTCCTACTTCATACCCGACCACAAAAATTGTACTTTCATGTCATAATATATCTTCATAGTTTTTAGATTAATGGAACATGATGATATGTGAAAATAAAACAAGAAAACCCATCTAAATTATTTGAGGATGAAAACCCTCTTTTCAAGGTGGGGAATAACATCTAAAGAAAGAGTTTTTCAAGGAACAATCTACCCACATAATGGAATTTGCAATTATTCTGAAACATAGCATCCTGCTGCTGACCAGGAAAAATAGAATCCATGAGAGATTATTATAACAGAACATTGGTCATAACAATTCATGAATGATCCTGTTGAGTATCCATGTTCTACTGAGAGAAAGTAACTATAATTGTTCACTCCTCCTTTGATTCTAGAATATCCTATAATAATACATTCCTACAATGAGTGTCTGAAAAGACATTCCCCTTTCCTGGGGTGTAGGTGATATTAATGTCAAACATCTAATGATATTCTTCCCATCATATTTTTTTGTGATTCAAGTATTTCTGAGAAAATATAAAGCATTGACTTTTATGATTTGTAAAGACTATGAAATTATTCCCAAAAAAGACTGTTCCCACAACATTTATGAACATTAATGACTGTAGAATGGTCTAATTCCTAAGTGGGGTAATTATTTCGATGCGGTTGAAGCTGAATATTGATGTAAGCTTACAAATGTCCATATTTCATATGAACACACCCCTTACAAATTCCATAATCATCAGAAAACACCATATTTTATATATATGGATCATGTAACATCAGAGTACGATCTAATGTGATATGTCATATTTTTTCATCAAAAGAATTCTAAAACATTATTTACCATGGGATTTTCACCATTGTTTTTTTAAGATAATTTAAAGGTGACTCAAACATAGAGAAATACCTGACGAAGCATCAGTGGTACCTAAAAAGGCCATGGAAGATTCTTATCTAAATAAATTTTTTGGTTTCTTCCATGTCAAAAAACCCATCACCTTCTCTAAAGAAACTAACATATAATGATCAGAAATGTTAATCCCTAATAAAATCAATTCATGAAACAAATAACTACACTTCAATATCATTTCACACAAACTGTTATTTCCTATAATTCCTAGAATAAAACTCAGATTGTTCTCTTACTCATGCTGATAATTCAAATAAACAAGCATATCATCCATGAGCACTACCAAAATTTTGTCATGATATTTATAGAATACTTGAATACTCAAAGCCATAAAAATGAAGAAGTGTTAGTCTAACCAAAATTAATCACAAGAAATTCATAATGGTTATACCTACTTTTAAAATCCGTCAACAGTATATCAAAATCCCAAACTCTAAGAAGAAGATAACCCAACAAAAGATCAAAATTTGATATAAAATATGACACATTTTACTAATTAATCAAATCATCCATGCATAGAAAAGTATACTTTTTCTTAAATATCACTTTGTTTAACATTGTATAGTCCACACATAATTGATGAGAACTATAAACATTCATTGAAAATAACAACTGGGCTTTCTAATGAGAAACACTAGAGGAAATGAAAACATTTCCAAACAGGTCTTCCATTGGAATCTTGAGCTCTCTCAGTTACATCGATGCCATAAGATATGAAGTTATCGATATAAGCTATGTTCATGGAATTAGATCAACCATAAACTCTACCCATCTCTCTAGAGGAAGAAAAGAGAATTCATTTAAAAAACATCAGGAACAAACCAAACCACAATTGGATGATCAAAAATAAGAGAAAATTTTTTAGGATCGAACGTAATAGAATAAAAAAAGCACTTGATCACTAGGAGAAAAGACCATACACAACGTGATCTCGTGTCCCACTTTCCCTAAAAAACGTGAGATATCCCATTGGTAACATGAAACAAAACACAAAGACATAACAATTAATCTTATCTCGATGACTTAAATCCAATACATACTGATGTTGAAGTATAACAAATCTAGATCAAGAATGAGAAAACCCCAGACTAACTCAGTATCAGCTATCATTAACGAACAAGAACACTAAATCCTTAAATATTTCATCTTGAGAAGAGGAGTCTCTAACTCCATTTTAATGGAAATAATATCTATTTAATGTTTCAAAATATCAACAAATTGTGCATATATAAAATAGTAGGAGGAACCAATATCAAATATATAAATTTCTACTGAATATTTAATTTGGATAGTACCTATCAATATTGTTTAAACTGCATCTACATCTGCTGAACTCTCATCTACTGAGTGAAAATGATAAACCCTTGAGGCCTGTGGTAGGAGACCTATTCACTTTGATGATTATGAGTACACTATAGTATCATTTGTATCCAATGATCCTTGACCATAACAAGGCATAGTCATATCCTGACATCAGTACATTTATGTGACCCACACATCAACATTTTTTGCACGTATTCATTGGAATTTGATAAGAATGACTTGTTTTTCTTCCGTTTCCACACTAATGGAATGTCAAATGAAAATTTACAACTATAATAGATGGTGTAGATGAGTCTCATAACTGAGTCTCACCGCCATATCTACATTGATTATCCAATCACTTACATTTTTCCCATGCAAACCACTAATGTTTCCACTAGATGGGAGAGAAAGGGTTGGGAAATCCAAATCTTCCATCCATATTAATCTATTAAGTCATAGATCAGTATACCAGATCCAAATAGGACAAAATCATCAATGTGAAAACCCGTGATCTGATATCTGGTGGAAAAACCTGTAGCTACTTCTAAGCCTTTAGTTGTTCATTCATCGCCACATCCATGGTAAAACATACATGTTCAGTATAATGGTAAGATCATGTTGACACTAAAACCTCTCCCAATTTTAAATACAATAACTACAAAGACTTTTTTAGCATTATGGACTCTAGAAAGAAACTATTAAAAGAAGAAGGATTTGAATCTTTATTAATCCAAGTCCACGTGCCTATCTGCCTGCACCACTAAATCCCACCATCGCTTATCGGAAGCCAAAAGCCTATACTCTTAAGACATTAACCAGATATTATCATGTGTTTCCAAACATTAAAATATCTGATAGATTATATTAGGATATTCCTCCCTCTCTTAGGTTTCATTAATTCCATTAATGGAGAGTGGCTTCTTGTACCAGAACTCCAATGATCGATCTCTCTGTCCTCTAACTCCTAGTTTTACCTCAACAACAACTTTTTTAGCTCATGGTATATCTTGATCAATAGAATTAACAAACCATACTATTTTACCGATGAGATTCTAATTAATAGATGTATTCTCGTGTGGAGCATCAATTGTACCTTCTAGAGGAACTCAAGGAAGACATCTTGGATGCATACAACTATACACTAAAACATTAGAATGACTGTAAAACAGAAAAAACCTAAATTAACACAAGAAAACATATTAATAGAAAATGAGATTTAAAACCAAATAATTCATAGGAGACACAAATCCCAGCTTCCCATTTCAACTAGAGTCTCATTAGGATAAGAGTAGTCTTGGATCATATTATAACATACCTCTCAAGTAACGACAATCCTATTTCTAATGTAACAGTAACAACCTAAGAATTTGTAGAATAATAATTTTATATTTCAATTAATACATATGAATATGATATTAATTTTATGTTAAAGGGGATTCTTTTTCAGATAGCGTACATGATATGCTTCAATGATATTTTCTTAAAATATTGCATTTCACACAACATTGAGTTATATTGAAAAATAATACAATAATATTATTATTATGGTATTTAACGCCTAGATGTTGGAATGAGGGGAATGAATAGTATCAATTGAATTTTGAAATATTTTTAAAAAATATTTAAATTATGAATCATTTATTACCAAATTTATTAGAAATATAAATAAATACCAATTTTATATAATAGACGAGTTTTTATGAAAATAAATTTAAAAGGGAATAATTGTGTTTTAAAATCACTCTTTATGGAATATTATTTGATGAAAAATATATTATATATAGATATTTAATGGGATGGTTTTAATTCATTTTACATGTTTTTTATATATGTTAAAAGAATAAATTCATTTCTTCCGATAAATGAAGAATTTTTCAAAAAATGTAGTTTTACCACTTTTTGATAGAGAACCCTTTTTAAATATTTTTTGACACCTTAATATGTTTTATTATAAAAAAAAACATATAATTTAAAATTGGACCATAAATATTTACTTCGGGATAATGATTGTTATTTTTCTAATAAAGGTCAATTTTTATTGAATAGTGAATTATACTTCCTATTATGTCAAAAATGTCTTTTCATCTGATTTAATTATATAGTTATATGGTAATTATAATTGGTTTATAAGTGTAATTGTATAATATTTTAACCATTTAATCAAATTTTTTTCATTGTACATAATTTCACATTTTAATTAGAAATAAACAAATGTCAAACTTTTGATGGTTATTATTTCTTAAAAACACGCTTTTTTGGTTTTGACAACGGGATTTAATTTTAAATTAATTTATTTGTATTATATATATTTAATTTTTAAAAATGGATTCAATATTTTTAATCAGGTGGCACAAATTATTTAAGTATATGTCTTTTATTTTTAGACTTTATGAATAGTAATTTTAGTAAATATTATATTTACCATGGTTAAAGAGGAAATCAGTTAAATAAGGGTAAAAAATAATATTGTAATAATTTTATTTTACCATAAAATTTGTTATAACTGTATTTTATGAGATATTTCTGAAGATAGACATCCTCGGGTCAATTTTAGGACTCTATTGATCTACTTTTGTTTGAAAATGACATATAATTACTTTTAAATTAATGTATAGAGAAATATAATTTAAACATAAATCTATTAGTAAAACAATTTTTATATTGGGTTATATAAGCTATCTTTTCTTTATAAAAATTAATTACAAATACAAAAAATATATATTCATACATTGTGTTATTTTATTTTTAATTTTTAGATATCAGATAAATAAATATATTTTTGACATAATTATGATGTAATGATTAATTTATTAATTAATGTTTTAAATAAAAGATTTTATAAATATTAAAATAAATTTATTTTGAAACATTATATGACATACATAAGTTTTTATTGATGAGTTTTAGTTGTTATATTTTAATTAATGAAGGTTTTTCTAAATAATCATGGTTTTATGGAATTTTTTTAAATTTATTGATATGAATAGTATATAAATTTACCTAAATGAGTTTAAAAAAAAATACTTTTTTATTAAATTATATAGTAGTATTAAAAATCTAAGATTAGACCAAGTGATATATATAATGTTAAAATTATCATTAATGACTCAAATTTTGGTATCCTTTCATTTTATAGTAACTATAGTAATAATATATTTTGAAAATAAAAGAAGAGATGGTAAGAGTTGATTTATTTAACTAAGGTTTAAAGAAAAAATATGAGGTTAATGTTATGACCTAAACTTTCCTAAAACACACTGGCTGAGAGGATTTAGATCCATCCTCATCTGATCAACAAAATATATCTCTATGGTTTTATTAATTCGACATTTAATTAATTATGAAATAATACTTTCAAACATTCCTAAAGTTACCCTCCACCCTCTTATAAAAGGACACCACCTCTAAACCATACTCACACATCTCAAGCACCATTTTTTCATCCAAACACTACTCAAATAAGATCCCAACATCCCTATATTCCTCCTATAATCCTTACATTGGGATGAAGGGAATTAATGAAGGCCTTTTCTCTTAAATCAAAATGGAGTTACCCAATTTGAGGTAATGTCTTCCCTCATGATTCTTTCATTTATTTGGATTCTCTAACCCACTAAAATATCTTTATTAAATTATTTTATAACTTAATCACTAAATTTAATATACTAGGATCTTTTTATTAGAATTATTTTAACTACACTTACACACACCTCTATATAATATTTATGGAAGATAATATTTCGATAGACGACGAACTTCTGCCTCACAAAACAATGGCTATTCAGTATTCTTTTACAACCTATTATGGTGGCCATTATAACTAAAATTAAATTAAATTTGATATAATTGATTTTGTTTTATATCTATTATTTATTAATTCTCATATATAATAAACCTTTATGCTCCTCATTTTGTATAAATACAAGATTTTTTTTAAAGAAGTGTGGAATCCAACCCCCTTAAAGTGATATGAATCATTCATTTTATACATGGAATGTATAAAGGATGGAATTAATGAACTTATGTAACATATATAAAATATATATTATAATAGAGTTATAATATACCTATGTATCATTTAGTGGCCTTTCATTTAAATATGAAAAATAAACGAATGTAGCATTTATGCGTACGTATGGCTTACCATCTCCATGAATGCCGCACATAATTTCTTATATCCAAATGATATGGACTTTTCTAAATACTTATATACTTAATATATATGATATATATGATATCTAAATCGCAAATATAAATCTTGAGATAATTAACTTTTGACGACATAGATAATTTCTAATTATAGCACGTTCATTTTTTTCAATTACCGAGCATCACCAAAACAACTGATAAGAACATGAATAATTATATGACTGTTACAGCAATGTATTAATTGAGAAAAAAAGAAATAATAAATTTAAAAAAGTATCTAAATCTTTTATAAATTATCTTATGTTTATTATTTATGAAGAAAAAGGAACATACGTGATGATTCAGACATAAGGTTAGGGACTTCATCTCAATCTCCATTCATTGAGGCATATTTTGATAATTTACACCTCCTTCTTTAAACGGTTTATAAAAAACCCCTTTTACTTTTAATTTAATTCAAAGGGATTATTTTTATATGAAGATTTTTACTAAATGAAAAATAAATTTTTTTAATGTATGCTGAAACAATGACCTCTCTGCCGTCGTAATCGTTATTTGGATCCCTCTATAGGCCTTAATGTTTTTGAAAGAAATAAAAGAAACCCCTTATTCAGTTTTTTTGTGTTTTGTTATTGAAAATTGGTTTTGAAATGGTTTGAGTTTTACATTATATTGAAATGATTTCTTGTGGTTTTCAAGGATGTGTTTTTATTGAAATGTTGATATTTGATATATTTTATGTGTTATGCTTAAATAATTATACTTGGACACTTGAGGGGTGGTTACATGATAAACCAAATGAATTGTGGTTTTGTGATAAACCACGGATGGGTGGTTATGTAATAACCTCAATTAAATTAGTGTAAAGACCCAGAATTTCTATGGATTTTTTTTAAATACATGAGAATTTTAAGAGTCCGCGAAAATTTACAGTGATTGATTCCATGTCCCAGTGTGCCCAGAATATATTTCTGAAGTTTTTTTGGGTATATTCAGTAAACATAGGGATGGTATTTTATATCTTTTGAACTGGTTTTCATAATTGCAATCTTAGGGCACCGTTGAAATCATAGCGTCAGTGATTTCATAATGATACATTCACCACAGAAGCGTTCTAACGAGAATGGAAGTTAGATTTTGGGGGTATTTAATTATGATAAATAAAAATTAGAGATAACTCTTTTTTATTTTGTGGTGGTTAAAACCTCCAAGAGGAGGTTATATGTGGGATCCACAACACCATAACCTTCCAGTAGAGGTAATGGTGGTGGGGACCACCAGCGTATAACCTCCCTTGGGAGGATAAATTTCGGTGGGGACCACCAAAGTTTCTAACCCCTATAATAGCCCATTTAAGTGGAGAAGACTCTTGACCTTCTCCACTAATTAATTGAGCCTATACCACCCTGATTAATTAGATGGGTTGTCTTATTTAATTAATAACATCATTTTTAATTGTTTTTCCAACAAATAATAGATGATGTTTCCGTCTATTATTTGGTTGGCATGCTTTATTCTTTCTTTTGAGAGAATTAATGAGAGGGTAGGACATGGACGAGCCATTTCTCCCTAACGAAGAATGACGGATGTAACAACCTGAGATTTTATAAGAGACATTCTTTTTAATCTTCTATTGTACGACACACCAAGATTATCTTGCGCTATACGCAACACTGTATTAGCTTGTAGTATACACAACACTTTTCTTGGCGATTGTTACACACAATTTCAGGTTCGTTTGATAGAAGTTATTCTATGCAACATTGAGTGTATATATATATATATTCAATTTATAAATAAAATATGGTTGGATTCTGTTATACGAAACAACAAAGGAGATGTGCCCTACACGCAACCCTGACTTGGTTTGCATTACGCGCAATCGCGACCTTCCTCGATAGCGTGTCTTGTACGCAATACCGGGTTTTACTAAACAACAATATATTATTATAATATTGTTATAAACTAGCCGTTATGAATATTTTTAACTAAATTTTGAATTTTATAACATTATTATTCATCTTACACATTTCTAGTATATGGTATAAGAACAAAATAAATTTTTCGGGTAAAATAAGTATTTTTCAAAAAATGCATTTTTGCCGCCTTTTGATGGTGCACCAACTTTAAATCTAGTTTATGACATGTTTATAAGTTCAATTTGACAAAATAAAATCCCTCTTTTGAATCAGGATATAAAAATTTACATTAGATAAAGTTTTGATATTTTTCCGATAACTTTCATATTTTAATGAATAGTAAAAACACACTATATTTTAATTATAAACATCTTTTTTCATCGTAATATCTTATGTGGTTAAATTATAATATTGAATGGTTTTAAAGTATAAATAGAATATATTTTTATCATTTAATATAATTCATGTCATTAGCATTGATTTTACCTTGAATTCGTAGGTTAAATCAATTCAATCTTTTGCAATGTTTTAAAGAAAAACCCATTTTCTTTCGACAACGGGATTAATTTTAATATAATTTCTGCAAATTTTGTGTATTGAATTTGGAAAATGGATTCCATATTTAGAATCAGTGGGTCCAAATTATGTTAATAAGCTACTTTTTATTTTTGGGAATTATGAATAGTAACGATGGTAAATTTTATTTACCATAGTTAAAGGTAAATCGGGTAATTAAGGGTGAATATAATATTATAAAATTACCCTAACACTTGTAAAAATCCTATTGGATGACTAAATGTCGACCCATATCACCTAAGGGTCGGATTATATTCATTTAATGGACTATTTTCCAGGAAAATAAGTTAATTATTATTAAAACCAATGAATGTGACAACATGTCACTTTCTCAAATCTTATAAGTATAATAAGTTTAATTTAGTGATACACTTCATGAAACTTAGAAAATGAATAGTCTCCAGAAATATAATACAATTATCTACATCATAGAAATTTATTTAGAATTTTTAGGGATTAAATAATTATCATTTATTATGACAGAAAGATTATGCAGAAATTTTCTTATTAATGAAATATTGACATAATTGATGTTATAAATACCCAAATAAATGTAATTTAAGACTTTTTATGAATTTAACTAATTTTATATGTTAATATGACATGTTATTATTGTGTGTGTATGCCACAAAGTGTCATGTTTTAAGTTATGATTATTGGGATTTAATTTCACTACTATGATTTATCCCATGTTATGAAATTCTGCTCTCTTTTGCTGGTTAGGATTTCCAAAATGTTATGTTCATATGAATATGATGTGATTGATATTTCTTTTGTTTACACTTACTGAGCATTTGAGCTCACCCTTTTATGTTTTCTTTTCCCTAGGATATAAAGAAAGGTTTTAGGTAAAAAAAAGGAAAATCTTTATGGGAGATGTTGAAGATCTTTCACCACGATTAGAAGATTAAATTCCGAGTTTCCAAAGGCACTAAAATATTACGATCCTTCTGTGTATGTTTTTGTTATGTACAAAGTATTCCGAAAAAGTAATGTAATGTCCATGTACGTTAAGCTTCGGGTCTCTACAATGGTAATCTTACACCTTCTTCCTTCTTCAACCGGGAAAAAGGAGGTAGCTCTATCCATGAAGAATACCGACAACGCTGTCCTTGACTTCTTCATCTTCATTCCAACATCAACGGAACGACATTCGATTTCCTTCCTTCGTCAATGATCATTGATGAACGTGGTAGGGGTTTGAGTTGAATTTTTATTTTTGTTCTTCATCATTCAATCATCAGATTTAGTTATGCCGATTGTTATCAATGTAACGTGGAGGGCTCGGTCCATACGAACATGGCCCGAACCTACCCCTTTGGTTGTTCTCATTTATTGACAACTGATGCGGCGAAACAGTGCCACCGGAAGAGAGGATCACATCAGAGGAGCAGCCCACGGCCGACAGGCCGTGGTGGTACATGCGGTGACCAGTAACGAGCCATACATGGATGAATCCGGCGACGTAAGGGCAGCTGGGTCACTGGAGGGTCGTGGCGCCGTCGCACCACGCAGAGAACCGAGCCACGGACAGGCGGGTCGTGGCGGTGCAGTGTCATCGCACTGCGCCAGAAGAAGGATCCGCTGCCCCGAAGGCTGCAGCGGTCGAACGAGCTTTGTGTGGCACCGTCACTCTATGCTAGAGAAGAACCGCGGCCATATGCCACAACAGACAGAGGAGGGCGACAGGTTGAGCCGGCCGTCAGTGCGCGCTATAGGCATGACCCAAAGGTTCCTGTGGTGACCTAGATCCCTGCAACCTGGAGCCGGTTTGTGATCCTACACAAACGGCTTTTCCGTTTGAGAGCCCGGGGATGTGCATTTCCATTCAGGCCATGGCCAAGGCGGACCCCTGCCAGACTACCGGGTCGCCAGTCCGATCGGGCCACCGGGCCAACCGGGCCGTCATGCCGCCCCCTCGGGCCGAGCCACTCCCTCGGGTCGGGCCACATTCGGGCCGGGCCACCCCCTTCGGTAGGGAGGCCATCTCGGTCTGGGCCACTCCCTTCAGGTCCGAGTCGAACCTGCGGACTGGGTCGGACCCCAGACCAGATCCAGGTTGGGTCGGGTCGGTCCAGCTAGGTTAGACCGGACGTGGATCCGTTTAGCCCGAATACATCTTTTTTCCGGTATCTTGGGCTACAGGCATCCGAACGACAAACTGTCGGCAGAGAGGGAATTCATAGAGTGAGGTGGTTCTTTATTAATAACCCACTTGAGGTTTGGAAATAGTTGGGGTACATTCGAGTTGTTTTGAAACTAAAATCCAACTAGACCCCTCGAATAGAAATGTCAATAACTCACAGACTGGGCGTCTGATTGTCGTGCTATCTGTTGCATTGAGATCCCTATGATGAGGCAGACCTTTGAGATACTTCATTGTAGTACTCAATGACTGTTTGAGTATCGAAAAATAGCTTGTGGAGCAGATCCTCCCAGAAAAGAGCATGCATAGTGTGGAGACCGAGTAGCTAGATGAGACCTGATGACTACAGACATTTCGACTCAGAGTGTTTTGACTAGCCCAGTGGGAAGTGCCTCTGTTTGACATAGCATGCCCATATTTGGGAGTGCCTCTATGTGACTCGACATACCCATGGTACTTGAAAGGAGGAGTACCTCAGCAGGCTATGAGGGGGAGCGCCTCTATGTGGGTGCGACATAACCACAGTGGGGAGTGCCTCTGTGTGACGCAGCAGACCCACGATACTCGACAGGAGGAGTACAATATTAGTCTAGGATAGTGGGAAACACCTCGGTGTGACATGGAAGACCCACAATACTCTATTTAGAAGAAGTAAACTTGCCGCTGAGGTTTTGATAGTTTGAGTGGGAGTATTAAAAGTTACCACCTGTAGAATAAAATCCTAGTTTGAGCTGAGCCAGTGACTTTTTTGTTTACCACATGATTAATATGGGTTACTAGATAACATAAGTATATGTATGGGAATTTAACTAAGGAGGGGTTATCTGTTGTTTCATTATGTTTTGGTTATCCTTGTTGGATATTGTGTGCCCATGAGGGTATCGGGGTCCCTACTGAGTATCGTTATACTCACCCCTGCATGGGCTATGCTCGCACCTCGTTGTGTTGGATTCAGACGACTGACAGCGGTGACGGGGGCCGAGAGCGCCGGGACTGGATGGTACCCGGAGGTGGACCTTACGACGAGTCGGTACACAGAGTAGTCTGACGGACATGGAGTGCTGTGGTGGCCATCTGTACCTACCCTTCAGGTAAGAACACCGGAGGACAATCTAGAAGCTTAACGTTACCTTTCAGTTGTTTGTACCTTTTTTAGTTGTACATTCATTTAGTTGTACCGGTACTTTACTGTTGGGATTGTATTTCCAGCCCCATTTACATTGGATCACTTCTTATGTATACAGTTTTTATTAGTGTTTTACTTCCAGTTGCGTACTCTTTTTTGTTTGTTCAGTTTATAAAGGCAATGCCTTCCTAGTTTAGGGATTTACGCATTTGGTGGTAGTCTCTAGCCCCTGGCCTATAGAAGGCGGGCTTGGGGTAGTCACGATAAGGGCCCTATGGGACGAGTTGTGACAATTAGGTATAGAATTTGTCTTTATGGGTATTCCATTTAGTGATATATGTGGAAGTCGGTCTTATGGTTATTCCATTTAAGTATTTTTTTTCAGGTTACCATAATATTCTATATGTTTTTTTCTAGGGGATTTAAGGAAGTCATTCGGTTTCAAAAAGGGTTAGAAATTAAATTATTTTCAGTGATGTGTTTTTTAAACATCCTAATGCTGAAGGGTATTACATTTTGATAATGTATTGATGGTATAATTATTGATTTGAAAAACTAATAGTTTTATAAATTATGTGTCTCATACTATGGTTTTTATTCTCATCCCATGTTTTGAAATGTTTTTCATAGGACATAAATAATAATAGTGTAAAAGATGGGATTAAGGAATTTTTTTTTGTTAAAACATAAAACGATGTTGAGTATCATTTAAAAATGTTATTGTTTTATGAAAAAATCGTGAGTTGAATTGTCTACTTGTAATATTTACGTTTCCATGTATAAGTTATGAAATAATTTCATAATGTTATAAACCTTAAAACAACATCAATGTGAATTATTAACTTAATTCAAGAATGCATAAGGATTAACACCAGGGCATTCTAGATGCAATCCAAGGTGAGTTTAGAAAAATTAGGAATTATGAGTTTTTTAGACACATGGTTAGTCTATATGTCTACTCATTACATAAAATACTTGTTTTATAACTTTTACATATCAATGAAAATATTTTACAAATGGAAGGAGGAGGATCTCAAATGGCATTCCTATTTCTTCCTGATGACTTGCTTGCAATAATAATTGAAATTTCATGTCCAGAATATTTTGAAACATTTTCTAACATTCAACTCACATACAACCAATTGTTTGAGATATCAAACACCTCCGCAATACCTCGATACCATTTTGGATCTGGGGTTGTATATAATCAAATCCTATTTTCTCAATATTCTCAAATTTTCATAAATGGTAATTATTATGAAATAATTTTCATATATTTTACCTTATCCAAGGATTTTGAAGAATAATATGATTTTGAAAAAGGTGATGAAGAATGTGACCCTCAAAAAACCTATTTATTTATTTTTAATTATATTATTATACCACATACTTATGATAATTTAAAAGGACCATTGAATGAATGTTTCAAATCATACTCAGTCCGACTATTTTATAAAAATAATGTTTTATAAGATGTATTGATATTTTTTATCATACATGATTATTTTCTGATAATATTATTCTATGAACACCAATATAACTAGTGTTTTATGAGGTGTATTTGGATAAAGGATGTAGATTATTGTAAATGATATCTATATCATTTTTTCAATGCATATAACATCTATCTATGTGAACACGATGATGATGAAACCAGGTGGTTATCAAGATAAACGTACAATGTCTTTTCTTTGTGAATAGATTTATTTTATCATATTTATGTGACAAATGGAAATGTTTATAAGAATTCCTGAATTAATAAATTGTGGTCATTATGAGTTGAGATGAAAATGAATGGTATGAGAGAACATTTTTGATTAATATATGTTATGGTTATTTTTGAAGAATTTATATCATTTTTTGTAATATTATAAAATCATATTAATTTTTAAGAAGGGAAACACATATACCATGTTACAACCCATCACGTCGGACAAAGATGTGGGAATCGAACCCCCAACCAAAGTGAAACAGGGATTTATTCACACACCACTAGAAGATGTGAAGTCCCTAGTTAGTATGACTTATTATTTTTTGTTAAATGATTCTATGGATCAAAAATAAGATGATTTGAGAAGATTATATTTTATCAAATGGATATTCTTATTATAGGAAAAAGATCTGATGATTATGTGATAGATGTTATTTTGTAATGCGATTGTTCTTTTAGGTATAAAATATGCCTAAGGAAAATAGAATACTATGGGATTTTATTTGTGGAGTAATTGTTGAATATTACTTTTGGAAGAACCCATGTTTTTATTGAAAATATATGGCGATTTGGATTATTTATGGAAATGATTAACCTATAATAATGAATATTTTATTAGGTTAATTACTTTTCTTTGTGACACTTTAAGAGTATCTGATGTTATTTGGAGATCAATGTTATGATTTTTTGTGGAAGACTATGTGATTAATTCTTCATAATATTGGTTTTAAATCTTAGTTTGGATTATAATGATGATTTTTATGGACAAATGTGTATTGAATGGTCTTTCTAATCATTGGATATTGTCTGTTCAACTATAGAGATTAAGAGTAGTTTTTTAATGGATTATTTTATTTGTGGATTATCTGATATTGGTCTAACCATTTTTGTTTTTGTTATTTTTAAATACAAGGAAAATATATAGTTCACCTTTTTTGGATAATTGTATTCTTCATAGGTTAATTTTATTGCTTCAGGTGTGACCAAGTCATCTTGAATACTAATTGTTTGGAGAAACGAAGAGTTTTTGGTTGAAAATTATTTAAGGATGAAACACTACTTGAAAAGTATGTATATTTCTTTATTTTCATATTTAGTCTCATAAATATATTCTTCAACTTTATGAAAGGGAACATAAAACAAAAAATGATTACCATTTACTTTTTTCTACTAGGGATTCAATGAATGTTTATCCTGTAACAAGATTGTGTTTTTATGGTGGTTAACATTATCCTGATCATGTTTTCTATCACTCTCCATCAGAACATGATGGTTAGTTTCTCTTCGATATCCATGTTGTCAAACAGGAAATCAAATATGGGATATCTTGGGAAAACATTTTACTTCTCTTTATTTCTTTTAAATTGATAGTTTTATTTAATCTTTTTCCTATTTGGGTATTTCAATGGTTTTTATGAGCCCAAATTTAAAATTGTGAGGACACAATTTCCAAAGGGGGACTGATGTAATGACGAAAGAATTTATAGAATATTAAATTTTTATTTCATTTAATACTTATGAATAAGATATTAAATTTTTTGGTACAGGGGTCACTTTTTTATAGTGTAATCGACACGCAACAACAGGCTTCTCAGAAAATGTTCCATTGCAAACAACATTGAGTTATAGTATAAAATAATACAATAATATTATTTTTATGGTGGATAACACCAAGCCGTTGGAATAGAGTGAATTAATAGAATCAATTGAATTTTTAAATATCATTTACACATGTTTAAATGATGATTCATTGATTACCAAATTTATTAGTAATGAAAAAAAACAAATTGAATATAATGGATGTGTTTTTATGAAAACATATTTAAAAGTGAATAATTCTGTTTTCATATAAATCATTATGGAATTTTATTAAATGTAATATATATGATATATATATATATAATCTGTTGTTTTAAATTCATATTATATTTTGTCTATATATGATATTATAATAAATACAATTTTTTGATAAAAGAATTATTTTTCTAAAAATGAATTTTTTCCTCCTTTTGATGGATAACCCTTTTTAAATATAGTTTTGGACACCATTATATGTTATATTTGACAAAATAATATTCTTATTTAGAATTGGAAATTTAAAATTACATTATGTAATTTTTTGGTATTTTTATCATAATGTTCATTTTTAATGAGTTTTGAAAAATAATGCATTTTAAGTCAAAACTGTCATTTCATTTCAATTATTTATATAGTTCAATTATAATATTAATTTTTTTATAGAGTTATTGGATATTATTTTTTCCACTTAATGAATTTTTTTTATTGTACATAATTTCAATTTTTTATTATACAGAAATACTTGTCAATATTTTAATAATTATTATTCATTAAAATCACGCTTTTTGGTTTTGAAAATGAGAATTAATGTAATATTAATTTCTAAAACTTATGTATTTTAAAATAGTTATATTTTATTATTAGACATTTTGATTAGTAACTTAATTAAATATTTTATTTTCCATGGTTTAATGGTAAATCAGGTAAATAAAGAATAAATAATATTTTAATAATATTAAATTACCCTAACACTTTCCCTAACCCTATAGTATGAGATATTTCCGTCCATGGACATACATGGGCCTATTTTAGGACCCCATTGAGCCACCTGTGTGGGAAAATTACATTTAATTACTTTTAATTTATTGTTAAGGAAAATATAACCTAAACAAGTATTTTTTAGTAAATCAATTTTTATATGGGGTAATATAAACTATCATTTCAATTATAAATAGTCATTAGAAATATAAAAATATTTCTTACATAATGGTATTTTATTTATAATTTTTAGACATCTTATTAATATATATATTTAAGACATAATGAGGATGTAGTGACTACCTTATTAATGAATTGTTTTACATAAATGTGATTATAAAAACTAAAATTTATTTATTTTTAAAATTTGTATGACATCTAATTTTTTTTATGATTATTAATTGTAATATTGGAATTGATAAAATTTGTTTGATAGAATAATATAGTTATGGATTTGTTTAAATTCCAGGATATTAATACTATATAAATTGACATAAATGAGTTTTTAAACAAATACTATTTTATTAAATGATATAATAGTTCTAAAAATCTAGTATTCGTCCAAATGATAGATATGATGTTTAAATTTTCATTAAAGAACCATTTTTGGTCTCTTAGAATTTTATTGTTTCTATAGTAACCTTATATTATGAAAATAATAGAATAGAGGGTAAGAGTTAATTTATTTATCTAAGGGTCAATGCTAAATGATATCGTTAATGTTATGACCTAAACATTTCTAAAACCCATTGGCTGAGATGATTTCGAAAAATACTCATCTGATCTTCTAACTGTATAACTTTGGTGTTATTACTTCTAAAATTAATTAATAAAAAAATAATACTTTCAACCTTTCATAAAGTGCCCCCTCTTATAAAAGGACACCACCTCTAACCCTTACTCACACCTCATAAGCCCCATTGGCTCATAAAAACTCTTCCCAAATAATATTCAAACTTCCCTCTATTACTAATAAACATGTAAATTGGAATGAAGTCAACTAAAAAAGTACTTTTAGAGTAAATAAAAAAAGATTATTTGATTTGAGGTAATGTCTTCTCTCAAGATTCATTTTTTTATATGTCCTCACCAACCCCATAAACTATATTTATTAAATTATTTTTTTAAAACAAAATCTTCAATATACTAGGATTTTTTATGATAAGGAGTCTAACAAATTATATACACACTTGAGTCTAATGGGTATAGAACATACCATTTCTTTGGATTGAGAACTACTGCCTCACAAAATTGTGATTGTTCAATCTACTCCTACCACCTCTTATGGTGGAAATTATGACCACACTGTAATTATATATGATATTAATGATATTTATTTTATAAATATGCTTTTGTAATTGTCATGAACCAGCCCAGGTACCCTGGAAACCCGATAACTGATCTGGGCCTGACATATCCTGAAGGGCGTTCCCGATCCCCACAGGTCGGTGACTGGCACCTGACATCATATAACATATAAGTGGGAACGATTTTCCAATAATAATGCCAAAAAAAGCTATATGCATAACCAAAGATAATCCATTGGGAGTGATGTAAAAAAAATCCACATGGCATAAAAATCCCAACGTACTGTAAATCAAGTACTAAAAAGGGAAAATACAATTCCAAGGTCCCTGAGGACATGACTCACCAATACCAAATCTCAATAGTTGGACCCACATCCAAGCGATCCCTTCCATTTGCTCGAAAATGGAAGAAGAAAGTCTAAAAACACCAAATGGTAGATGTAGGGTGTGAGCCTAATCCCAGTATGATACCACCAATGATTCCATACGAAATTCCAAATATATATTATCCAAAAAAGATTCCAATTTTAAAGTAAACAGGTTTGTAAATTCAAAAGAAAATTTAAAAAACATGCTATACTTTTATCCAATCATTGGAAAATATATTAAGAAAGGCATTACAATTATGGAATATTTCTAAAACAATGGATTAAATAAAAATATTTATATAAAATAGTTTATATAAATTCAGAAGGCATGTAAATCAATTCAAAAGCATTGGAATAAGTTTATATCTAAAATATAAATAAATAAGTGAGCAATATGGTCATATTCCAAAAGGTACGATCGTATTTACTAGTTATAGGATTCTCTACTCTCTATGTGAACTCAACCAAAATGTGTATGCACACTTCCCTATAACACTGGCCAAAGGAGACTCATCACCAACCTGTTAGGGATGTGACCCACCACAAGTATGTTTTAGAACGTTTTCGTAGCATGGAGTGTATCCAACTAACTCACTAACTACCTAAGGCATGCATGTTCTCTTAAACGATGGGCAAACTATTTTCTAACTGCTTAAAATATGATCAATCCCATTCTTCCATTTCAAAATTACCAATTCCTTTCCATTTAAAACCAAAACATATTTCAATGGAAAACATTCCATTCCACAAGATAAAACCATTAGGTTTCTATCAAATAATTTTAAGCAATTTTAATGAGTTTGCTATCCATTAAAAACCAATTCCATAATTACACAATGTATTTCAAAAATTAATTAAACAATTTAATTGAAATAATTTCCATCAAATCTAGAATTTAAATTAAAAAATTCAAATCACCCAATTTCAATAAACACACCCAATTAAAAATAATTATGGTGCATTCAAATTTTCATGCGAAAACCATTCCAAATATCTCAATTCACTGGAATCAAGTTTTTATCAATTAATTTGAAATCCGAATTTGAGCAATTGAATTTAAATAAACAAATGAAATAAATCAATCAATACATGGAAAATCAATTTGGAATGTCAGGATGGAACAACCTACCTCAAGGTCGCTGATGTTAGCAAAAAAAGATAAACCACACGGTGTGGTTCCATACCCCTATTCGTAACAGTATTATCGTAAGCGTCAATATACAAATATTCAAAGTTTATCAAGGGTTCCTAGAACCAATAAAAATTATTTTCCTTCAATAGAAAATAAAATACGACATGCGATGATGCATTATCTCTCCGAGATAATATCTTTATTATCATTTTTTGACAAAGCATGTGCCTGAAATTATCCTTTAATAGTTCATGCAATTTACACGTTGATAATTTCATATTTAATAAAATTATACTTAATTTCTTAAGTAATTATTATATAACTATATATTTATATATATATAAACACATATATATATTTATATATCTCTTTTGATAACATTATATAATATTAATAAATTATCCCATGTGTGTTTACCGATATATATGTATATATATATATATATATCATTTGATAATTCATTATCTTTTGATAATCCAAACAATTAAAATTTTATTATTTATTATAAATTACCCTTTATAATTTTAATAATTATATTCTAATAATTATCCCCATAAAATTTCATGAAAGTAACCTTTTTACAATTATGAAAAAATACCCTTTGATAAATCATTGAAGTTTTTGTTTATTTCCAATTTCATATTATTATACCTTGATAATCTCGTGTAATTATAATTTCATATCACAATGATTTGTATTTGATAATTTTGTGAAATTACGTTTTGTTAATTACATGAATAAATCAATCTCCAGGTCTTCAAAATTATCCATTGATAATTGTGATAATCATTCCATGTGATAACTTCATTAAAATTATCATTTAATAATTTCTATAAATTACCATTGATGATAACATGCAGTTATTATTTAAAACAACAAGGTAATTATTCTTTTCAAATTCACTAATTTATCCTTTGATAATTCCTGAAATTACATGTTAATAATTCTATATAAATAAATTAACCCTAAAGATACAATGTGATTATCAGTAAATATATCTTTAGATAATAGTTTATTAAAAATATATTTGGATAATTTTGCATGAACTAATCTAATATACATGATGTTTAAATATTTGTTTGAAACAAAAAAAGAACATTTTATTCATTTTTTTTAGAATAAATTATAATTTATGAATAAAAAATAAAAATAAAAATAAATCAATCAATCAATCAAACTAGGTATGCATCACCTAAGATGGGAAGGAGGAACCATGAACACTTCCCCAACTTGAAGGAAGAAGCTGAGATGATCAACGGAGGTGCTTAAAAGTAGTTTTAGTGTCACCCGAAGATGATAAAATATTCCAACACTGATTAATCGAATCATTTGGGTATTTCAAAGCCCCATAGATGTGTAAATTTCTACTATTTGGAAACCGCTAAAAAAATCTATGATTCAATATAAAATTGAATGCGGAGTAGTTGATTCCGTTCATTTAACGTGATAATCATTTTAAATAGTAAAAACAGCATGTAAATTTGGTTTTTGGATGGTTGGGAGCGTGATAAAGGGAGGTGCGTTAGAAGATGAACAGTTACTCGTTTTTTTGGAATTAAGATAACAATTAAATGAATTTAATATATTTAATTATTTATTGTAAAAATTAAATGACATCAAATATTTTTTTCAAATAAAAGTAATACCCCTTCTAGAGTAAACACCCCGTTTCAGACCCAACGGTGGTTTCAGATTTCTCAAACGATGAGCGGGTTGAGAGAGATTAATAATTTAATAATGAATACTCAGAATAATTTATTAATAAATATAAATAGTTTTATTTTTCGAGCGAGGTGTCCAAACGCCCGATGCGAACATATGTTATACTTTTTATAGGGAAACCCCATCAATCCAGACTCATCGGTGGTCTCAGATTTCACATACGTCTCACCTTTTGGAAGATATTTAATTATATTTAATAAATAATATATTAAATATTATTTAATAACATTATCTCATGAGCGAGGCATCTAAATGTACGTCGTCATCGAATGTTATACCACTCTTAGGGTAAAGAATATATTTCGAACATACCTGTGGTCTCAGATTTTTCATACGACGACTATTTTGGAATTATTCAATTATTTTGAATAAATTTCTCATGCATAAAATAATAAATTTAATATTTTTAATCTTTCCTCTTCGATACTTTTCAGACCTCCAAAACTCATACTTACATAGTGTATAACTATGCAACTATTTAATAGAATATTTTGGAGCATTAATTTTCCATTTTTCTATTTTGTGATGTGGTTTAACAAATACCCATATTTTTACTAATAAATCATTTTCCCCAAATGACATAATTATAATTTAACAGAATAACATCTAGAAATACCTGGAACAGTAACCAGATGTTACAACCTCCCCACAATAGGAACATTCTGTCCCCAGAAAGCCTACGAAGAAACCTCTACATCAAAAAAGGCAAAGTCATTGTTCTCTCATCAGTGCTTCCCTCTCTCATGTCTAATCTGAATTAGAACTGTGATTCCTTATCACAGAGACCAAATACATCTTCCTTCCATGAAGTACCTTTGTCTCAGAATCAAAATCCATGACCGGTCTTTCAATCAAAAATAAAACAGTTTCTACTTCAAGATCATGCCAACTTAGAACGTGAGATGGGTCAGATAAATGTTTTCTTAGCTGGGAGACATTAAATACATTATGTATCATTTTCAGTTGTAGTGGTATTCCTAAATGTTAAAACAATTTCCCCATATAATCAAAACCCTCAAAATATCTCACAAAATTTGGAGGAAGCTTCCCTTGCCTCCCATGACGTCGATGACCCAACCGGGGTGAAACGTTCAAGAAAACATGGTCACCAAATCTACTTATTCAAGTAGTAGAACATCTTAATACATCCTAGTTTCACAACCCATTGGAAATTAAGGAAATACCCCTTTATATCCTTCCTTGTTGTCAACAGGGCTACATAATAGTTTTGATAACACATATCACCCTCTTTGGAGAACAGCCATTGGGCATCAGTCTCCCCACCATATAGAGTGTCTTTAATGCTAACAGAATTAGTCAACAAACTTATGTTCCGGAACAATCATCTCGAGAAGGTATGGTTTTATAGAACCATCATCTTTCATAAAGGATAGAACCTGTGCCACCCAAGGTGACACACTTGATGGAATAACGACTTTCTCATGAATATCATCCTTTTAGAACATTAATTCTTTCAGTTTTGTTTAAGCCATTTTGTATAAGGGAAAAGAAACTGGTTGAGTACCTACATCAATTCAACAAAAAACTCAATGTCTCTTACTGGTGGTAAAAGAGAAAATTTCGAAGGAAACAAGATGGGAAACTCGACGAAAATGGGTGGAAGATCACCACCCAATGAATCATTATCTGTATCAAAAGTAAACACTGATATCACTTTTCCCATCTTCAGATAAGATGGTTTTCCCCAGGTCGCCAATGGGTCCCATTCTCATTGAAATACAACAGAAACACTACTTGGTATGTTAAGGTAGACCCATCAAAGATAAAAATAAATCTTGTCTTTATTGGAAATAATCCAATCCATACTGAATATGATGTCAAGCGATTTCATGTCAAGTACCCAAAAAAAACTGCAACCATGTTTGATAACTAATAGAGAAAAGGAACAAGAGGGATAACAGATATCATGCTCTCTCTTTATAATGAGGGGTATAGTAATATCAGTGGAACAAGATAATATCTCAATAAAAGATTAATAAGATTAATAGTACGGGATGAAACAAAAGAGTGATATGCACTTGTATTAAAAGAGTTATCACTATGAAAAAACTATAGTAATAGTACCACACACATTCATTAGACCAGTGTCTGCTTCCTCTAGAGACTTTTCCACTGTGTGAAGAAGGTTCGTTCCAGATTCTTGTGGCTGGAACCCTTTTTTACGTGACAAATTTGATTGGCCTACAGTTTTTGATGGTGTTGATCATCTTGTGCCACTCTGTTGAGTGGGAAAAATGTGGCATAACATCTGAAATTCCCCCAAAGTTCTGTAGTAGCCATAGTTCTATTAACATTATCAGGCTTGACAAACTCTACATCTTTGGCCAACACCATTGGATCTAGATTGAACTATTTGGTTAAAATAACATTGACGTCCCGACAATCTACGCCCTCAAGTTTATTTGTCGGCACTATCCTATCCTACCATCTCATTCCTGGTCCCTCCAATACAAAGGTGGCACACTTCACCTTGATCTAGTCTGGTGTCTAAAAGAACTAAAACATATGTTCTATTATTCCCACCCATTCCTCATCAGGTTGAGGATCAGTGGAGCCTTAGAAAACTGGTGGTTTCTGATAAAAGAACTCTCAAGAACAATTTTGAAGAGCATTCCCCCCAGCTTCCACAACTAGAGCCTGAATGGATACTAGTGGTTGTTCCTACCCAAAAGCTCGGACACTACGCATGATCTCTATAAATAGGATCCAGTCCATAGGAGGATTCGATCGCAGAGGTTCGGTAGTATAACATTATTAGATCTAATTCACATGTATTCTTATAGGCATGATGTTAGAAAATATCAGAAGACAATAAAAAAGTCATTAGATAATTCTCATACATAGCAATGAGGGAAACATGATCCCAACTGGTATAACATAAATGATTTTTATTTCACTCTATCCAAATCAAAATCGGGAAAAGACTAGAACTAATCCATAAGGTGCCTTTCCCTAACCACCCCTAATGACGCAAGGTTCATTGTGGTGAGAGCTAACTAGGAACTCATTCGCAACTAACTCCTATGTCATGAAAAGAATTCTCAACTTCATACTCTCATCAAGGAAAGATGTTTAACCTCCCTTTGATACCATTTTTTCACGAACCATCCCAGGTACCCCTGGTAACCTGATAACCTAGCCAACCCTGACATAGCCCAAAGGGAGTTCTCGATCCCCACAGGTCGGAGACTAGCACCAGGTATCGTATAACTTACAAGTGGGAATGAATTTTCCATATGAATGAGGAAGAAAAATTTAACAAAGAAGTGTGCATAAAAAATAAACTCCAATGACAGTGATCTACCATAATAAAATGGGTCATAAAAGCCCAAAGTACTAAAACTCTAGTACTAAAAAGGAAAAAACTCCAAGGTCACTAAGGACACAACTCACCAAGACCAATTCTCAACAGCAAGATCCACATCCAATAGATCCCTTCCATTGGCTCAATCCTAGAAGAATAAAATCTACAAACACCCGAATGTAAATGTAGAGTGAGAGCCTAAGCCCAGTATAATACCACCAATGATTCCATTACAGATTATAAATATATATTATCCAAAGAAAAGATTTCAATTTTAAAGTAAATAGGGTTGGTAATTCAAAAGTATATTTAAACAAAACATGCTATGCATTTTCAAAATATTGGGAAATATATTATGTAAGGATTTACAATGATAGAATATTTCTAAAATGATGGATTATAAAAAAAACATTTATATAAAATAGTTTATATAAATTCAGCAGGAATGTAATGCACTTCAAAATAATTGGAATGAATTTATATGCCAAATATAAATAAACGAGCGAGAAACATGGTCATATTACAAAAGGTACGAAAGTATTTACCAGCTATAGGATTCTGCACCCTCTATGTGAATTCGACTAAATTTTGTGTAAACACATCCCTATGACATTGGACAAAGGAGACTCATCACCAACCCGTCAGGAATGTGACCTGCCACATGTATGTTTTAGAACATTGTCATAGTGTTGAGTGTATCCAAATAACTCACTAACTTCCTAAGGATTCCATGTGCTTATACACGACGGGAGAACTATTTTATGAATGCTTAAAATATGATCAATCCCATTCATCCATTTCATAAATGCCAATTCCTTTATATTTAAAATGAAAATAGTTTTTATTCAAAAACATTCCTTTCCACGAGATAAAACAATTGGGTTTCTATAAAATCATTTTAATCCATTTTCATGAGTTTGAAATCAATTCAAAACCAATTCCATCATTACACAATTTATTTTGAAAATTAAATTCAACAATTTAATTTAAATAATTTCCATCAAATCCACAATTTAATTTAAAAAATTTTAATCACCCAATTTCCATAAAACACCCAATTCAATACAATAGGGGTTTTCCATATATTCATGCCAAAACTATTTCAAATATATCAATTATCTAGAATAAATTTTTTTATCCATTTATTTGAAAGAAGATTTGAGCAATTGAATTTAAATCAACAATTGAAATAAATCAGGCAATACATGGATAATCAATTTGGAAAGTCAGGACAGAACCACCCTCCGCAAGGTCGTTGATGCTAGGAAAAAAAGATAAACCACCTTGTGTGGTTCAATACCCTCCTTGTGACTGTATTATTGTAAGTGTCGACACAAAAATATTCAAAGTTCATCAAGGGTTTTTATAACCAATACGAGTTATTTTATTTCAATAAAAAATAAAATATCACATGTTATGATACATTCTCTCTCCTGGATAATATTTGGATTATCATTTTATGTCAAAGTATGTGCTTGAAATAATCCATTAATAGTTCATGCAATTTAGACGTTGATAATTATATATTTAATAAAATTACCCTTAACATACAATGTAATTATAATATATATATATAAGTATATTTATATATATACACACACACATATATATATATCTCTCTCTTTTGATGACATTAGATAATTTTAAAAAATAATCATAACTGTGTTTATTGATATATATGTGTGTATATATATATATCATTTGATAATTCATTATCTTTTGTTAATCCAAAAATTTATCATTTGATAATTTTTTATAAATTATCCTTTATAATTTGAATACTTATATTCTAATAATTATCCCGATATAATTTCATGCAGGTAACATTTTTACAATTATGAAAAAAACACCCTTCGTTAAATCATTTAAATTATTGTATTTTTTCAATTTCATTTAATTATACCTTGATAATCCCATGTGATCAACATTTAATAACAAAAATATAATCTTTTGATAATTTTGTGCAATTATGTTTTGATAATTACATGAATTAATCATTCTCTAGGTCTTAAAAATTTTCCTTTTATAATTTTGATAATCATGTAATGTGATAATTTCATTAAAATTATCTTTTAATAATTTCTATAAATTACCTTTTATGATAACATGAAGTTATTCTTTAAAAAAAGGTAATTATTATGTTAAAATTCAATAATTTATCCTTGGATAATTCATGAAATGACATGTTATTAATTCTTTCTAAATAAATTATCCCTAAAGAATATATGTGATTATCAATAAATATATATTTAGTTAATTTATTTTAAAAATAGCTTTTGATACTTTTACATGAACTATTCTAATATACATTATGGTTAACTATTTGTTTTAAAGTAAAGAAAATAACATTTTTTCATTAATTTTAAAATAAATATTAATTGATGAATTAATAAAAAAAATTAAAAAAATTAAATAAATAAATCAAACTTACTATGTATCACCTAGGGAGGGAATTTGTAACCATGAACCCTTCACCAACTCAATGGATGTAGCCGAGACAATCAACAAAGGTGCTTAAAAATAGCTTTAGTGTCACCTGAAGATGATAGGAGCATCCAACACTGATTAATCGAATCATTCAGGTATTTCAAAACCCCAAAGCTGTATAACCATCTTCTATATGGAAACTGCTAAAAAAATCTGTGATTCATCCTAAAATTGAATTCAGAGTTGTTGATTTCATCCATTTAAGGATCTCATCATTTTACATACTCAAAACAGTCCATAAATTGGGTTTTTGGAAGGTTGGGTGCATGATAAATCGAGGTGCGGCATCAATAGGTAGAACCTAGTCATCTAACAACACAACAGAGGGAAATATTTCACAAATTATAAAAAACATATGGAATATATTTATACACATAATGAATATATAGGGGAATACTAAAGGAATATATATTCCATAACAGTAAAAATACTGAAAAAATGAACAACTGTAAATGTAGTCAATGCTCTAAAAAACAATTCCAACTATAAGAACCAAAACCAAACAACTACTATATGTGATGGCATGGACAAACTCCAAAACTCTCACCACTAGCTTCCCAAATCCAATAGATATGCACCTCACCACATCATTATGACACATTTCATTTCCCTATATTTGAATGTATACAAAGGTCTACACACCATTGTAGAGGTGTGCAGGGTGTGAGGTAAAAATGTCAATAGGATCCTACGCAGGTGTTGTGTAATAAGTCTCTGTATAAAAATTTTTATATGATCAATTTATGTAAAGCATTGTATGATAATCCAAAAAGAAGTGTTATAAAAAACATGGTAAATATTTCCTTTTTTACTATTATAAAAAATGTAGGTATATAAAATTCAATGAATGTTTTCCATTTCAACTTTCACAAGTACAAGAATTTATATCAATGATAAAAACAAATCTAGGAAAGGAATAACAATAACACATGAAGCAACGCCAATGACCACTATATGATAGACTAGAAGACTACTCCTAACAGAATAAACTAGGTGCACTATATTTTTCATATAACACCATCCTATGTAGAAGAAAAAGAACCCAAGAGTAAACCCCTTAAAATTTTAATATCCATCCCCTAGAACAATGGGACTACAAAAAATAGGAAAGACCCCTAAAAACCCATCCTGATAATCACAAAGAATGGATGATACCATTAAGATAATACTTATATAAATGTACCAAAGGTAACCCATATTTTGGTTTTAAAAAATCTTTCTTTTACTTTAAAATCAATTTCAAAACCATTTCACAATCCCATTTCAATGCTTTGAATAAATAATATTCCATTCCCTTTGTCAGAAAATAAGAAAAACTGTTTTTCAATAAAAAATATTTTCAATGCCAATAAATAAATCTTGTTAATTCCTTGACTTAATCAATTTATAAATAACGAACAATAAGGTACATCAACATAAGATAGAGACGGAACCACATAGTACAAAACTCGGGTCGCACTTGCCTGTAATGGGAACCACCAACAAAGATAACCCAACGATGAAAATGAAGGCCATATAATCCCATCCACATCACGTGATCAAAAAACTATGGACACAAGGGGTCTGAGTAAAAGAAAAAACTGCATACCTCAATAATGATTTCCCCCCGCAAAAAGATCGACAACGGAAAAGGCCTCCATATTGAGATTGCACAATGGATCTAGAAGAAACAAATAATAAACATCATCTTAACCCAATTGATTTGAACATGAATCCCAATGTTGATATCATGATCAATGTTGATGAATTAGTGAAATGATAACTTACCCAAAGAGGTTCCATGAAAACAAAATAAAGATCCAAGATAAAAAAAATCAATACAGATGGATACAAATCTCCCAAAATCACTATGGAAGAACTCTACATTACGATCCATGGGCCAAGAGAAAAGAATTGATGCCAAATAAAGTGCTCACCTATTTTAAAAACATTATGTGGGACATTTCATGACGTTTAATATAGTTACATGATGTGAAATCTATTATATTAAAATATATTGAGAAATCCATCTCCTCGGATTAAAAACCCATTATTTAAATAATTCATGATGTGTAAATCCTCTTCATGATTCGTAAACATTCATATCATAAATCCCCAACCACCTATTATACCCAATAACTATTAATCGGCTTATAATATTGTTTCATGGCATGAAATACATCATGATCCTATATTAAATGATGGTTAAATTTAAATTCCCTTAAAATATCTTACTTCACCATTATTGGTATCCCCCAAATTCCATTTCGGTTTTTTAGACAACAAGAAAAAGGATAACAATGATGAGGTCAATATCATACCTGATAGATCAATAACACAATGATACATGATATTTTTTATATTACATAAAAAATATTTTAATAATATATCATGGATCATTTAAAGACGGTGTCGTGTGCAACACGTGGTATCAAAGAAAATAAATTCTATTAATATATAACTATATAATAAAATATCACTGTGATAAATAATTTGGAAGTGTTTCTTATGAAATTAAAATGGTAATTTTCACCTTATATGAGTAGATTTTCCCCCTTTAATAAGTGAAAAACACCACTTTCAGGAATACCCTTTACCCTTAATGATTTAACAACATTATTCCTTGATCAATGCCTCATGATATTTAGCATAATGGAATTTGAGGTTATATATTTTTTATAAAACATAAAAAACAATACATTAATTTTTATACATGTTTCACACCTTTTACCATGGTTTTTTAAATTTTTAAATTTTTGTTTCTTACCATAGTTAAATGTTTTTAACGAAGTGAATTATATTTTATAAATAAAATATAATTAAACCATTATTACAAAATTTTAAATATTTATATAATAAATTTGCGATTAATTTTAAAAAAGAAAATTATAAAAATAATATAATCTGATTTTAAATTAAAATATTTAATATAGTACTTGTTTTATTGTAAAAAAGAAATTTAATCATTATTTCTTTTTAAAATTAATTTAGTATTTGTTAAAAATTTAATGATTGTTAATATAAATATATATTGGTGTTAAGAAAAATTTAATTTTAATTAGATAATTATATATAGAGAAAAATATTACAAGATAACATAAAAATAATTCACTAAATAATGATTTTGTGTTATTATAGAAATTAACAATAATCTTACTTGTAATTCCACGGATTCATGTATGTAACCATTAATATAGGTATTTAATGTGTAAAAACATTTTGGGAGATGTTCATGAGTGTTAGAAAACATTTGAATTTTTTTTGGATTTTATAATGGTGCATGGTTAGTGCATAGTTTGTGGAAGCAGTGCAATTGCTATATGAAATGGTGCCCAGTGAGACAACATCTAGGGGGATGGTGCCTGAGAGGGTGAACCAATTTTCCAAACTGTGATCCTTCCTTGGATAAATGGTGAAAAGTGGGGCAATGGGATTTTAAATGACTGTCACACCATTTGTTGAACCATTCAAGATAACAATTCTAGGTCCTCTAGAGGTATAAGATGATGTATGGTCAACACACTGCTTTCACAACCATGTGACTAACCATTCACATTTATAAATAAAAATAAATAATTTATAAATATTGGTTAAGATTAAGAATTTACCCCTTTTTTTATCCAAGTCTTTATTAACTCAATATTCATTCCTCCCCAAGGTAGTATAGGCTTCTCCCATCAATTTTGAGGTGATCTGATAGATTCTCTTGATGTGTTGATGTAAAGTCCCATGTTTTTTAACCAGGTTAAAATACGAGTGTTTTTTATATTTTTTCTGGTTTATCTAAGGGTCGGTTCTTAAAATAATCTCTGGAATATTATTTCCATTGTTGAAACACCTAATTGTGTTGTTTTTGGAGTTGTGTAATTACCCGATATTTTTAGTAGGCATTCCGATGAGCCTCAGGAGAACCAGATCTGAAAAAGTCAACGCTAATGGATCTGGACGTGTAACACATGGATGTGGACCAAATCGTGTAGTTTACCCTATTTAATAATTTATTTATTTTAATTATATATGATTATATGAGAGATTGTGATCAATTAAAAAAATTAATAATAATTATAATAATGAAGTTATAGATATTATTAATGTGGTTATTTAAATTAAGTGAATGATAAATAATTAATTAAATGACGGTTGATGAAATTGATGTGGATTCTGAGATTCTCAAAGAACCATTTGAATTTAATGAAGATTTTCTTAATTAATAAAGGACCATTTGTTATTAAATTGATGTTATGAGTTGGAGTTTTAATCCTTAAAATCATATTAATGGAATTGTAATAAATTGAGGAGTATTGGTTTTAATTAACTGAATGATGGAATATAAATAACAATGATGTTAGTATTACTAATATTGTGTTTATTTAATTAAATAAATGGTAAAATAATTTAATGTGGCCTTTGAACTTCTCAATAAAATAATTAATGAAAGGATTTGTTTCATATTTAATGATGTTTCGTAATTAAATAATAGTTTTGGGTTTATCAATTGTTTTAAAAATAATAACAATGGGATTATTATTATTTCATTTTTATAAATGTAATTATTATTATTATTATTATTGAAATTTAATTAGGTGTTATAGTATTAAATAAATTAATGGTAAAAAATAATTTAATAATTAATGAAAATTTAAATGTGTAAGTTAGACATAATCAAAAAGATCATTTTATTATTTCTTTTAATACATTTTAATTAAGGGGGATATTAAATTAATATTTAAATTAAATGGTGAGTTTCTATTTGAATGGTATAACTATAAATTATAATAAAATTATTATGATTATTATAATTAATATTATTATTATTAGTAGAGTTTTTTTAGTATATTAGAATTTTTATAAATTAAGGGGAGGCGTTGTACAGGGGAGGTGCGACCACTCCAACCTTGTTTTTCTTATTCTCATGTAAGGCGCAAAGCATGCCTCCTTTGTAGGCTTCCTCTATTGGGTTCTCCCTCAAAAAGCTACCCATGGTGTGACCTCATCCCTGTGGATGAATATCCCTCGGTTGGACTCCCTTACAGCAGTGCGACACCCCCTAGGAAGCCTCCTAGCAGTGCACAATTCCCCACTTTCTTAGGTCCTCCTTCAGCTATCATTTTCCTCTAATTCATTCATTGATTTAGTCGAATATTCAAGGTAGGATTTCCTTTGATAATTACCATCATAAATTTACGGATAGATGCTGTTTCGGTACCCATATTTTTTTTTCCGAATTTAGTGTTTTTGTTGTAACCCAATTTTTTGGGGTTCTTCGGTTCTAGGGTTGCACAACGAGGTTCTCAGGATTCATTGGTCCATGTTCTAGCATCCTCCACTAAAGGTGTGGCGATTCAGGCCGATTCATCTCATCAACATTTTCTAGAGGTAAATAATCATATAGTTATTTGTTTTTCCACCACCTAAACAAGAGTTTAATAATTTATCTGAGTCTCTAGTATCTACCGTTAGGTGAGTATACCTTGCTTCACTGGTTTTGGCCTTTTAAAGTTGTTTTGGTGATTGGTTGAATTTTGTTGCAGTTCACACGTGTGTGAATATATATATATATATATATATATATATATATAAAGTTGGGTTCTGTGAGACTGCGTTCCATTTGCAACTAATTTCCACCATTTAAATTAATGTACCATGTAATTAAAATGTTCTCACCCCAAGGCAGGGTCCCAAATCTCTATCACTTTATTTAGGAATTACAGCTTCTTTAAATAAATTGGGAATGGAGGTTTATTTGATTATGGAACTCCTATATTATCATGAAATGATGATTAAATAAAATCTAATGGTTATTGGTAATGTCATGTCATGCTTTATATGGTTTGGATTTTTATATGTCTTTTTTCTAGTGATGATATATAATATGTTGATGCATGACACTATTAATATCATTAAATGATGTCACCCACGTGAGATAAATGAGGACGTGATCATGTGTTGCTTTTATGCATGTATTGTTAAATTGTTTAAAGTGATATGATTAAATGGTTTAATGATTTTAATGGATAAGTATGGGTAATATGGTAATTAATTTTGGAATTAATTATCAAGTCACATGTTGGATAAAAGTGGAATTTTTTCTGAATACTTGGAATATTGAATATTTTGACATGTTCAGTATATAAATTCGAAACTGAAAATAATTAATGGATGGATTAATTGTTACATGATAAATGGTAAATGGATAAATAATTGATGAACTTGTTAAAGAGATATAATTTAATAAATTAATTGTTGAATTAATTAATTTTTCACACTTTAAATTTATGATTGTGAATTGATATTTGTTATGACTGTTGGCCAATAATAACTTTGGATGCATGTTTCTTTTCCATGCCACAAGTAGTTTAGAATGTAGTTTCCTACAAATATGATATGATTTGTGAGATGGTTGCTAAATATGTTGTCCTTTTTAGCATGTTTGACTTGGGATGTTTACGATATGCTTGTTAATTTTTAATGTCCTAAATGAATAACTATTTGAGTAAATAAGATCAAACTTGTTAATGAACTGCGATAATTAAATTTTGAGTTAATTACTTATTTGGATTTCTAAGAGTAAATAATTATTAATTATATATTATCTATAGAGATATTTAATGGATAATTAATTATAGAATTATTTTAATGGAGATTTATGTTGTTAATTAGTTTTTAAATTAATTAACGGATTGGATTAATTAATTTATAAATTAATTAATGGATTTTTTGGATTGTAAGACATGTATTTCTACACCAATGATAATTATTTATGAAAGATTGATAAAAGTGTTTTGAGATAGGGAATGATTCTCCAAATACTCAAGGGGTGCTAGACATGGTGTTCTAAACCTATATTGCATGGAAATATTATTTATGGTACAATGACTGATGGTCCTGAAACTCATGGGTTGTGAGAAAAGGATTAACACTCCAAATAATCCCGAGGGTGAAATACATTATATTCTAATCCAATTAATTGACATTGTATGATGGGTCAAATTGGTCTTACATGAAATACATTAATGGTTAATGAAAACTGTAGTTACATGATGATTGTGAATTGAATGTAAAAAAGGGTTCTGAATTATTAATGAATTGGGTAAATCACTGTTAGTGGCCGGTCCCAGGAGTGAATCACTAATCTTAATGGATAGGCACAAACATAGTATTCCAATGTTTAAATTGAATATGACATGTTATCAAAGCTGAAGCACAAGCTTGGATTCAGTCTTTACCATGATTACATAGATGGTCTTTAGATACATTTGTGGTGCGAAACTTATATGGTGGATGTCGAAGCAGATCATGAAAATTATGTAATTAGTCACGGATTGAATAACTGATAAAGGGAAAAGAATGTGTGATGAATGTTGTGTATATAATTAAAATGAATAATGCAGGATCAGATACCTACTGAGTGCTAAATCATATAGTGGGGTATATAGTTACATTATATAACTTACATTAATTATGCATGCTTTTACACTATTTAAATTATTTATTGAATGTCTAGATTTGGGTTAAACAGTGGTGGCCCCAAACTACTATGGTTTGTATCTCAAAACCTACTCGGGAAGCCATTTCACCGGGGTACCTGAGTAGATTCTATTTGGTTATAGGATTATGTTGTTTTCATTTACATGGGAGATAGGAGCAGAGGACCGAGCGGAAGCTCGGGATGCTCGAGGAGACCTCCCTCAAGGCATTGAGTCATTGTTTATTTATTTTTGTATTGGAATGTAAATCAGGCTATTTTGTTCACTATTTTCAATTTTTTAACATTATCATGTCATGCATGCATCTGCTATATAATTGGTGTTGGACACTTTTATAAAATGATTACTATTTTTCTTCCACTATATTATCATTTATTAGACTTATTCCCAAATTTATTACCGTTTTCTATTAATGAACGCTGATTTGAGGCTATAGTCTCCCCGCAGACTATCCATAGACCATTGCCTCTAGTCATCTACCTCTGGCGTACAAGGAGATGTAGTTGAGGTCATGTGCAGACCGTTCTGGCCATCAATTTAGTGGTAAGTTGGGAGGGGATGTTACAAAGAGGTATCAGAGGGTACATTTCCATTTCTCTTTCTATTTTGTTTTGGTATATTGGAGACTAGGAATGTGTCGATGCTTGGGTTAATATCTATTCTTGGGACTGATCACCCCATGTATGGGAAATGACAAAGAGGACAGGGATGGGAAATAATGTTTTTTGTATATGAGGATAGAGTTGATATGATTTCACCTTGTGTGACAGGTGTATTTTCAACTACTAATTGATTATGAATATTTTGAAAATAATTACATTGGAATGATATGGCATTAAAGATGCATAGATGTACCGTCTTAGGAATATATAGATGCCCATGCCATGCATATAACATGCCATCAATTTCATTAGTAGGATACATGCTAATTTTGATTGTGTGTGTTGGGTGCAGTGCTATGTTTTGATCTACTTTAGCATGCCTCTATAGATAACCAATTTTAATGATAGATTTCACATACTTGAGTGATTATATTCCATACCACCTCAATTATTTTCATGTTTTGTTGTTGGGACTTGAGTTTGTGTTATAGAATGATGTTATGTTACTAGTTATGATAACATGCTATAGATGATTTGATTTTTAAAAGGGATGATAATGTTAAAATTTCTAATGAATGTTGATTGTGATAAATGGGAGCCAAATGCAAACAGTAAGGTGTATGAGTGCCGTATCAATTGGTAAATGGCCACCAATCTGACTAAACCTTATAACCATAGTATGTTTGAAAATGGTTATGAATGTTAATGTGATGAGTTTGATTTTAATGAACTGTTGTGGGGTTGATTTTGAAGAAATCAAATTGAATAAATGAGACATTTGGAGATCTCCATTTTGGTAAAAGGAATTTAGATGATAAATAGCCTATTTATATTTGAATAATAATGAATATTAAATGTTTAAATAGAATGTTTTCGATTGCATGCCTATTTTTTGTAGAGAGTTGTTTTGAAATACATGTGAATTATTAATAAAACGTACTTGTGTGTTTGATGAAAATCTTTCAAATGTTGTTAGGTTGAAATGAATTAATTAAAATGGGTTAAACGAAAAATGGGATTTTGAGTTTTGTGATTTCAGTTTTGTATGACCAGGAGAGAGGGCCGACATTTATGCTTCAAAAGGGGTTATCCCATGGTAGGTAGTACCCTTAGAATATTATAGGTGTTTTAAGTATGTTAATCCCACTGCTAGGTTAGACTAATTGGGACTCAGTTTTTAGGGAAAGCCAATAGGTTTATGTTATAGATTTTATTATAAATGTTTGACATGGTGACCATGGTTCATGGAATGTCACTTGAATGCGTTTATGTGTTCTAAAATAACATGTCTTTGAAAAGTTGATATTTTCATGCAACCTCATGGAAAGTACATTGTTGGGTTGTGTAGCATCATTTCCAATTAATGTGTCGATAAGTGATATAGAGCTTTTAGAAATGATATTTCCAGTAGTAGTTCAATTGATCTTCTTAATGAACTTGTTTTTTCTCTTACTATTCTCTTCTGAATATGATGAGCAAATCCCCTATCTTGACATCTCCATGGAGACAATAATATAGAGTTGGTATTATGCCACTCTATAGTTTAAATTTTGTTGGTTTTGATGAGTGTTTGTAATATGGGTAGTACACGGGATGAATGGTTTCATTGGATACTCTGTTTATTCATGTTAAGGAATAGTTTTTTATTGCCTTGTGTTGTCTTGACATGGAAATTTCAACAGAGGTTGGGTAGGACTTTTTTATACTTCTGAATGGTTTGGGAATAGTTTTAAGGGAATGTCATCAGATAAAGGGAGAATGTGGGATTTGGATTCACGACGTCTTTCAGGGGATGCATGCGCAACCTATTCTTTTGGTTGATTGAGATTCAACCTTTTTTGTTGACAAGCTCCCTACAATGCCCCGAAATATAAGATATTATTCGATGTTTAGGATATAAAGTGAAATTTGGTTCTAGTTTTTAAGGCTCAGTGTTATGGTTGTGAATGGATAAAGGTACATTTGGAATTGGGAACACAATGTGTCACCTCTAACAAGATAAAATAACCTTGGTAGGTCGGTTGTTTTAGTAGTGGTTTCTGATGGCTTCAAGGGGATGATATGTTTTTAAGGTGGGTATATTGTAAAGTCATGTGAATTTGAACATGGTTAGAATATGAGGGTTTACGAATTTTCTTGGATTTATCGAAGGGTCGGGTTTTAAACATAGCTCCAAGTTTTTATTCCATGTGTTGGAACACCTTATGGTGTTTTTTTTGGACTTTCATAATGACCTGATATTTTTTGCGGGACTTTGGATGATTCATGGAAGCACCAGTTATGGAAAATTCCACCTTAATGGATCTTCAGAGGTAACACATGGTTGTGGACCAAGGCGTGTAGTTTACCCTATTTAATAAATTATTTATTTTAATTAAATAAAAGTATGTTGGAGATTTTGGTTAATTAAAATAATGTTTAAATAATAATAATAATAATGTTATTAGTAGTATTATTGTGATTGTTTATATTAATTTAATGATAAAGAACTAATTTAATGATGGTTGTAGAAATTGATGTGGATTTTGGGTTTATCAAAGAACCGTTTAATTTAAAAAAAGTGTTTCACAATTAATAAAGGACCATTTTTATTTAAATTTTGGTTATGTATTGGAGTTTTTTTTCACTAAAGTCGTATTAATGGTATTGTAATAAATTGGGGGTTTTGGATTTAATTATATAAAATTAGGAATAATAATAATGATGATGTTATTATTATTATTATTGTGATTATTTAATTAAATAAATGTTAAAAATTTTATTATGGCTTTTGAGATTCTCAAAAAAATGTTTAATTAAATGTGGGGTTTCAGATTTAATGATGTTTTGTTATTAAATAGAGGTGTTGGGTTTATCAATGGTTTGAAAAATAATAATGATAAGATTATTATTATTTTAGATTTATGAATGTAATAATTAATATAATTAATGAAATTAAATTTGGGGTAATGGTTTTAAATAAATGAAGGATAAAAAACAATTAAATAATTAATGTGGATTTAAATAGGGAGGTCTGACATAATCGAAAGGAGTGTTTTATGGTTTCTTTTAATACAATTTAATTAAGAGGATTATCAAATTACTTCTTTAATTAAATGGTTTGTTTCAATTTTAATTAGATAAATAGAATGATAATAATAATATTATGATTATTGTAATCAATATTATTATTATGATTAGTTTGAATTATTTTTGTAGATTAGAATTTTTTTATAAGAAGGGGAGGCATTGTACAATGGAGGCATGACCCCTGCCACAGTGTTCTTCATCTCATGTGAGGCACAAACCATGCATCCTCTAAAGGATTCGTGTATTTATTTCTACACTGAAGAGGCTACCCATGGTGTGACCTCCACTTCATGGTTGGTCTCCCTCAGCCAGACCCCCTTCCAGCAACATGACACCCCCATGCAGTCTCCCAAAAACACGAAACTACCACCTTTCTTGGGTCCTCTGTCCACTAGAAATTTGTTTGATTTCTTCCTTAGATTGACTCAATAATTCAATGTAGGAATTGTGCTGATTTTTCCCATCATCTCTTTTGTAGATTGATGTTTTTTCTGTACCCATTTAGGTTTTCCTGAATTTAGGTTTTTTGTTCTAAGCCGAATATTTGGTGTTCTTTGGTTCTAGGGTTGTTCAATGTGGTTCTTGGGATTCATTGGTTGGTGTTCTGGAATCCTCCATCGAAGGTGAGGCAGTTCAGGCCGATTCAGTTTGTCGACATTGTTCGGAGGTAAATAATTATATAGTTATTTGGTTTTGCACCACCTAAATAGGTGTCAAATATTTTATAGGGGTCTTTAGTTACTAGCGGTTGATGCATTGACCTTGCTTCCTTGGTTTTAGACTTTCAAAGTTGTGTTGGTGATTTTTTTTTATTTTGTAGTAGGGAACGCGTGCGTGAAAATATATACAGATATATATATTTAGATATATATACATATATATAAAGGTTTTGTGTGTGCGACTACGTTCCATTTCCAACTTATATCCATCATGTACATTAGTGTACAGCGTAATTAAAATGATGTCACCCCAAGGTAGGGTCCCAAATCTCTACCACATTATTTAAGAATTATACCTTTTTAAATAAATTTAGAATGTGAGTTAATTTTATTATGGAACTGAAATTTGTTTGTGAAATTATGATTAAAGAAAAACAACTAGTTAGTGGTTATGTAATATCATGCTTGATATGGTTGTCTTTTCTTATGTCTTTTTTCTACTCCTAAAAAATGATATATTGATTCATGAAACTTTTGATGTTATTAAATGATGTCACCCACATGAGAAAAATGGGGACGTGATCTTTTGTTGTTTTTAATCATGTATTGTTAAATTGGTTATAGTGGTATGATTAAATGATAAGATGTTTTGAACGGGCAACGATCAGTAATATGGTAACTCATTGTTGAATTAATTATCAATCACATGTTGGAAAAATTGTGTCGTATTTTCTGAATATTGAGAATATTTAATATTTTCACATGTTTAAAAAATAAATTGGAAACTGGTAATAAATAATAGATGGATTAATTATTACATGATAAATGGTTAATGGATAAATAATTGATGAACTGGTTAAAGAGATATTATTTAACAAATTAATTGTTGAATTAATTAATTTTCACACATTAAATATATGATTGTGAATTGATGGACAGTAGTGATTGATGTCCAATAATACCATTGGGTGCGTGTTAATTTTTCATTCAATTAGTTGTTTAGGATACAGTTGTCTAAAAATATGATATTCTTTGTGAGATGGTTTCTAAATATGTGGGTATTTTTTAGCTTGTTTGACATGGGATGTTTATGATGTCCATGTTAATTGTTAAAGTCCTAGATGAAATAGAATTTTAGTGGAAAAGTTCAGACATGTTAATGCATTGGGATAATTAAATTTCGAGATAATTTTTTATATGGATTTCTAAGAATAATATAAATTTTAGTTAGTTACTATTTATTTAGAAGTTGAATGGATAATTAATTAAAGAATTATAATATGGGGTATTTATGTTGTTAATTAGTTTTTAAATTAATTAATGGATTAGATTAATTAATTTATAAATTAATTAATGGATTGGGTTGGATTGTTAGACATGGAATTCTAAAAAAATGATAATTATTTATGAATGATTGATAAACGGATTGTGAGATAGGGACTGATTCTCCAAATACTCATGAGGTGCTATACATGGCGTACTACACCCAACATTCATGAAAATATTCTTTTATGGGACAAGGACTGATGGTTCAAATACCCACGAGTTCGGAGATAAGGATGGACTCTCCAAATACTCATGGCGGTGCTAGACATGATATTCTACTCCAATTCATTGACATTGTACTGGGGTCAAATTGTTCTAACATGAAATGAATTAATGGTTAATTGAAACTATTATGATGTGATGTTTGTGAAATGAATATATAAGAGGGTTTAGACATATTAAATAATTGGATGAGTCAATTTTAGTGGTTTGACCCAGGAGTGAATGACTAATCATAGTTTATAGGCTCGGATATAGTGTATGAAAAAACAAATTTAATATGACATGTTATCCAATCTAAAGCACAAGATTGGATTTGGTCTTTACAATGATTACATATATGGTCTTTAGAGACATCTGTAGTGAGTAACTTAAATGGGGGATGTCGAAATGGATCACGAGAATTAAGTAATTTATTAAGGTTTGAATTAACTATAAATATAAATGAATGTGTGTGATTGTTGTTTATTCAAGATAAATTAATAATGTAGGTTCAGACACCAGTTGAGAGATGAAGCAGGCACTTGGGTATATAGTTACATAGTACTTCTTACATTAATTATGCATGCTTTAACACTGTTTAAATTATTTATTAAATTTCTAGATTTGGGGTAAACACCAGTGGTCCCAACATACTTATATCTATATCTCACACCCTACTTGAGCCGCTATTACACTGGGGTACCTGAGTAGATTCTATTTGGTTGTAGGATTATTCTTATTGCATTTACATCGGAGATAGAAGTAGAGGATCGAGCGGAAGCTTGGGATGCTCAAGGAGACCTCCCTCGGGTCTTTGAGTCATTGTTTATTTATTTCAATATTGGAATGTAGAACATGATATTTTTTTCACTATTTTCTATTTTTTTAACTTTATCATGTCATGCATGCATCTTCTATATAATTGGAGTTGATCACTTTTATAAAATGATTACTCTTTGTCTTCCTCTACATTATTATTTATTAGAAATCTTCCCCTATTTATTACCATTTTATAATACTGAAATTTGATATGAGGGTATAGTCTTCCCACTAACTATATATCAACCCACGATGCATTTTTGCATCCTCTAGAATACCGGGAGAGGAACAAGATGTCATTTGGTGACCTGTCTGGCCATCAGTTTAGTGGTGAGTTGGGTCAATATGTTACAAAGTGGCAATAGAGGGTACTTTTCCTATTTTTATTTCTATTATGTGTTGGTAGGCACGAGATTAGGAAAGTGTCAATGCTTGGGTTAATATATGTGCTAGGGCCTGATCACCCCATGTGCAGGAAATGACCAAGTAACCAGGGATGGGAATTGATGATTGTATTATATGAGGTTACAGATGATGTGATTTCACATTGAGTGACTGCTGTATTTTCCACTGCTAATTAATTATGAATAATGTGAATATATTTACCTTGGCATGATATGGAAAAACGTTTTATACATGCATCATCTTAGGAACTTGTAGATTCATATGCCATGCATTTAACATTCCATGTAGTTTCATTAGAAGGATACCTGGTAATTTCGATTGTGTTCCATGGGTGTAGTGTTATGTTTTGATCAACTTTATCATGCCTCTCTAGATATCATGTTTCAGTGATAGATTTAACATTCTTGAGTGACTACATTCCATACCGCCTCTATTAATTGCATGATTTTTTGTTGTGACATGATTCTGTGTTATATAATGTTGTTGAGTTACTAGTTATAATAACATGCTAGAGATTATTTGATTTGAGAAAGGGATGATAATGTTAAATTTTTAAATGAATGTACATTATGATAAATGGGAGCCAAATACTAGTGATAAGTTTTATGGGCTCCTTATCGATTGGTAAATGGCCACCCATATGACTAAACCATATAACCATAGTGTGTTTGAAAATGGTTATGAATGTTAAAGTAATGAGTTGGATTATAATGAACCATTGTGGGGTTACTTTTGAATAACTCTAATTGAATAAATGTGACCTTTTGAGGTCTCTATTTTGGTAAAAGGAATTTAGATGCTAAATTTCCAGTTTATATTTTAATAACACTGAATGTTAAATGTTTAAAGAGGCTATTTGTGATAGCATGGATATTTTTTCAAAGGGAATTGTTTTTGAAAACCATGAGTCTTGTTAATAATAAGTACTTTTGTGTTTGTTTAAATTCATTCAAATGTTGAGCGGTTGAAATTAATTAATTAAAATGGATAAAAAAGTATTCTGAATTTTTTGATTTTAGTTTTGAATGACCAGGAGAGAGGTCCATGGATTATGGTTCGTAAGGGGCTATCCGGTGGTAGGTAGTACCCATATAATGTTCTAGGTGGTTAAAGTATGTTCATCCCACTACTAGGGAGGACTTTATTGGACTCTACTGTTATGGCATGGCGATAGGTTTATGTTACGGCTTTTATGATCAATGTTTGACATGGTCATCGTGGTTCGAGGAATGTCACATGCATGCGTTAATGTGTTATAAAATAGCATGATGATGAGTAGATGATCTTTTCATGTGACATCCCGGACAATCCTAAAGTGGGTTGTGTCACATTGTTTTCAGTTAATTTGTCGGTAGGATAAGTTGATCTTTTAAAATAGAGTTGTCTGGTAGTAGTTTGACTGATATTCTTTATGAACTTGGTTTTTAACTTAGTGTTCTCTTCTGAATACGACGAGAATTTCTCCTAACTTCAAATCTTCATGGAGACAATAAGATAGAATTGGTCTTATGCCGCTCTACATTTTAAATGTGGTGGGTTTAGATGAGTAGTTATTCTCTGGGTAGTATATGAGATGCGTGGTTTCATTGGATACTCCTTTATTCATGTTGGGGAACTATTTTTTATATCCTTGTGATGTCATGACTTGGAAATTTCACCAGAGGATGGGTAGGAATTCATTATACATGTGGATAGTTTTGGAATAGTTTGAAGGGAATGTCGTCAGATAAAGGTAGAATGTGGGTTTTGGGTTCACGATTTCTTCCGAGGGAAGTATGTGAAACTAATTCTGTTGGTTGATCGAGATTCAACAATTATTTATTACAATGTCCTGGTAATGGACACAAATATAAGATATGTTTTGATGTTTGTGCTATAAATTGAACTTTGGCTCTAGTTTTTAGGGCATTGCATTTATCCTTTTGAAGGTATAAAGATGAATTTGGCATTGGGAACATAACATGTGAGCTATAATGAGATTAAATAACCATGGTTGGTCGGTTTTTTAGTAGTGGTTACCAATGGATTCTTCTGTACAAGTTGTTTTTATGGTTGGTATATTGTAAAGTCCAGTTTTTTTTGTATAGGGTTAAAATACAAGGGTTTTTGAATTTTTTCAGTTTATTGAAGGGTTCTATTTTTAAACCTAGCTCCAGAATATTATTCCGAGTGTTAGAACACATGAAGGTGTTGTTTTTTGACTTGTTTAATTACCCGATATTTTTAAATGGCCTTATGATGTCTATCGGGAGCACCGAATATGGAAAAGTCCACTATAATGGACCTACACAGGTAGTACATAGTTGCGGACAAACGCGTGCAGTTTAAACTATTTAATAAATTATTAATTTTAATTAAATAGGATTATATGAGACACTATTATTAAATAAAAAATAATTATTAATAATAATAATGATCTTATTGTAAGTATTATTGTGATTGTATGAATTAATTGAATGATAATGAATTAGTTAAATAGTTGTTGTAGAAATTGATGTGGATTTTGGGTTTATCAATGAAATGTTTTAATTAAATAAAGAGATTTAGAATTAATAATGGGCCATTTTTAAATAAATGGAGGTTATGGGTTAGATTTTTTTTCATTTAAAATCATATTAATGGTATTGTAATAAATTGGGTGTTTTTGTTTTAATTAAATGAATGTTGTAATAAAAATGATGATGTTACTATTATTATTATTATGTTTATTTAATTAAATAAATCTTACAAAATTAATGTGGATTTGGGGCTTCTCAACAAAACGTATAATTACATGTGGGGTTTCAGATTTAATGAATTTTTTTAATTAAATAGTGGTGTCGGTTCATTAATGGTTCGAAAAATAATAAAAATGAGATAATTATTATTTTAGTTTTATTAATGTAATTATTATTATTATTATGAAAAAAAATTAGGGGTTATGGTTTTAAATAAATTATGGTTAAAAAAGATTTAAATAATTCATGTTTATTTAAATGGGGAGTCTTGAAATAATCAATAGGAGTGTTTTATTGTTTCTTTTAATAGAATTAAATTAACAGATTTATCAAATTATTGTTTTCATTAAATCGTGTGTTTTGTTTTTAAATATATAAATAGAATGATAATAATAATACTATGATTATTGTAATTAATATTATTATTATGATTATTGTAATTTATTTTAGTATATTAAAAAAATTAAAAGGCGGAGAGGTTCTCTACATGGGATGCACGACCCCTCCCACCTGGTACTTCTTCTTCTCATGTGAGGCCTGAATAATGCATACTCTGGAGGCTTCCACTATTCGTTTCTCCACCAAATATCCTACCCATGGTGTGACCGCCTCTTCATGATCGGATCACTCTTGGCCAGACCCCCCTTGCAGCAGCGCGACTCCACCTAAGATGTCTCCCTATAGAGCGCAGCTCCCCCTTTCCCGGGTCCTCAGTCCACTAGCATTTTCTACGATTCTTCCCGGTATTTAGTTGAATATTCCAGGTAAGATCTCTTATTATGTCTCCCATCATCACTTTTTTGGATTGATGTTCTTTTGGTACCAATTTAGGTTTGACCATATTTAGTGTTTTTTATATAACCTGGATTTTTTTTTGTTTTCTTCATTTTTATTGTTGTGCAATGAGGTTCTCCGGATTCATTTGTCCGCGTTCTAGAAACTTCCTTCAATGGTGAGGTAGTTCGGGCTGATTCAGTTCTTCTATGTTGTTCGGAGGTAAATAATTATATTGTTTTTCATTTTTGAACCACCTAAATAGAAGTATAATATTTTATCTGAGTCTCTGGTATCTAGTGGTAGGTGTGTAGACCATACATCATTGGTATTGGTCTTTCGATGGTGATTTAGTGATTTGTGGACTTTTACACTAGGGAACAGAAGCATGATATATATATATATATATATATATATAAAGGTGGTGTGCGTGTGACTACATTCCATTTGTAACTAATTGCCGCCATGTACATTAAAGTACTATATAATTAAAATTACTTCAACCCAAGGTATGGTCCCAAATATCAATCATGTTATTTATGTATTATTTCTTCTTCAAATAAATTGAGAGTGTGAGTTTGTTTGATTATGGAACTGCTAATTTTTATTGAAATACTAATTAAAGATAATCTTTTGGTTAATGGTAATATCATATCTTTCTTGTTGTGGTTTGAATATTCACATGTCTTCTTGCTGGTGCTGTTATATGATATTTCCATGCATGACTCTTTGATGTTATTAAATGATGTCTCCCATGTGAGATAAATGAGGACATAATCATGTGTTGGTTTTATGAATGTATTGGTAAATTAGTTAAAGTCATATTATTAAATGGTTAAATGATTTCAATGGGGGAAAGATATGTAATAGGTTAATTAATTGAGGAATTAGTTATCAAGTCACATGTTGGAAAAATCGTGGCATTTATTCGGAATATTGGGAATATTGAATATATTGACATGTTTGGAATAAAAATTAGAAACTGGTAATAATTATTGTACGGATTAATTATTAAATGATAAATGGTAAATGGATAATTAATTGATGAGGTCGTTAGAAATATATGATTTAATAAATTAATTTTGGAGTTAATTAATTTTCATGCATTAAATTTATGATTGGTAATCGATTGATTGTTATGAATTTTGGACAATAATACCTTTGGATGAGTTTTTTATTTTCCAGGACATAATTTTTTTAGGATGGAGTTGTCTAATAATATTATATGCTTTGTGAAATGGTTGCTAAATATGTGGGCCTTTTTAGCTTGTTTGACTTGGGATGTTTACAACGTGGTTTTTAATTGTTAAAATCAAAGATGAATCACTATTTTAGTGGACATGTTCACACTTGTTAAATAATTGGGATAATCAAATGTTGAGTTTATTATTTAGATATCTTTCTAATAACAATTATTTTTAAATTAGTTATTGAATATTGATATGTTGAATGGTTAATTAATTATATAATTATTTAACGAGAGGATTAGGTTGTTAAATACTTGTTAAATTAATTAACATATAAAATTGATTATGTTATGAATTTATTAATTGATTGGTTTGGGGTGTTAGACTTGGAGTTCTACACCAATGATAAATATTTATGTATTATTGATAAAAGGTTTGTGAGACTGGGACTAATGCTCCAAATACTCACGGGGTGCTATAAATGGAATTCTACACCCAGCATGCATACAAATATTCTTTTTTGGGTCAAGGACTTATTCTCCAAATACTCACGAGGGTGCTAGATGTGATTTTTAACTCCCATTAATTGACATTTGACTATGGGTCCAATTGGTCATACATGAAATGAATTAATTGTAAATGAGAATTGTTCTGACCTGATGATTGTGAATTGAATAAAAGAATGGGTTCAGACATATTAATGAATTGTGTGAATCACTATTAGTGGAATTTCCCCGGAGAGAATGACTAATTTTATTGGATGGGATCATACATAGTATATGAAATATTAAATTGAATGTGACGTGTTATCTAAGAAAAAGAACAATCTTGGATTTAGTCTTTACCTTGATTACTTATATGTCTTTTAGAGACATCTAGGGTGAGTGACTTATACGGGGGATGTCGAGCTCAGTCCAAGTCAAGAGAATTATTTAATTTACGGAGGATTGAATAAATTATATATGGAAATTAATGTGTGATTATTCTTGTGTATACATGAAAAATGTATATTACAGGTTCAGACATTAGCTTAGAGTTGAAGAAAGTGCTTGGATAAATAGTAACATTGTACAACTTACATTAATTATTCATGCATTCAAACTGTTTAAATTATTTATTGAATGTTCGGATTTGGGGTAAAAATCGGTGTACTTTCCCTACTGAGATTTATATCTCACATCCAACTGAGGCTGCCATTACCCATGCGTACATGAGTAGATTCTATTTGGTTGCAGGATTATGTAGTTTTCTTATTTACTTGGAGGAAATAAGTATAGGACCGACTCGAAGCACGAGATGCTCTAGGAGACCGCCCTCAGGGATTTTAGGAATTTTTATTTATTTCTGTATTGGAATTTAAAGAAAGCTGTTTTGTTCACTATTTTAAATTTCTGTAACATTGTCATGTCATGTATGCATGTGTTGTATAATTGGAATTGGCCACTTTTATAAAATGAGTACTATTTGGCTTTCAATACTTTATCATTTATTAGATTGAATCCCCTATTTATTTCAATTTTCTATTATTGAACTCTAGTATGAGGGTATAATCAACCCATTGACTATCCAAAGACCCTCATGGCTAGTCGACAACCTCTAGAGTTTGGGGAGACGCACTTGAGGTCTTGTGGAGACCGGTCCGGCTACCGGTTTAGGGGTGATCCGGGTCAGGACGGTATAGATAACATCTAATTATTAAAATAAGTCATCATTTTGGAATATTTTGGTGGTTTTTCATAGATCTACATTCTTCCCTCTCATGGATTCTTAGATATTGTATGTTATGGATTCATTTTATGTTCCTTTTGAAAATAATGGTATGATTTGACCATGCTCATTCTAGGGGAATATATCTATGGCAAGATCATATATATTCAACCCAATTGTGTGGATATTTTCATTCTGTTCTTTGATTCACCATAATTATTGATGTAGGTGGCTTCACTCTCAACTCCTCATAATAGAAAAAGAAGGATTTATTTCCAAATGTTTTTCCTACAAATTTATTGTGAAATTGTTTCAAACTAATTTTTTGAAACATTATTTAGGGATGATTTGATTAAATGACTTTAAAATGATGATTTTAAAATTTAATTTTGGATTGCATTCATGGAAAAGTTTTTTCAATACTAGTTTGGGTTTATTGGAATGGTTGATTGAAAAATGATATTCATTGAAATAATCGGTTTTTTTGAAATGGTTTATTATTATGGTTTTCAATAAATGTATGGTTTTATTGAAATGAATGAATTTGATTGGAAATTATTGATTTGGAATTTGTTTTTAGAATAATGGAAGTGTGTTTTCTTGTGAATTTGGTATAAAAAAGGCTATTAAGGGTAACAAAAAATAACAATTCTCTCCAAGACGGAGGCCTCGGAGCGGCATTTCCTCCATCGTTACGGAGCCTAGGGTTTTCCATTAGCTTCTCTTCCCTTCCCCTCCGACTGAGCTTGGTCCCAAAGGTGGCTTCATCTGGTTCGGCTCGATGTTGGCATGGCCTGGCGTCGTCTTGGCGTGGTGGAGCTCCGGTGTGCTGCCTTTCGCTGAACGTGGATCGTTGGTCTCTCGGCTCAGTGGGATTGTTGTTTCGGTGACGATGTGACTCGCATTTGCAGTGGTTATGGCTTTCTGGTTCTTATTGGAACAGCCAGGTGCCATTTTCGACTCGGTCCTTTGTAGCTAGGCGGCAGATCTGGAGAGGCCGGATGGGGGGCGTTGGTTTCATCGATTCTGTGAGTGATTTTTTTGGTTTTTTATTTGATGATATTTGTGGTTGTTAGATTTGGTAGGATTTGGTGACTTTGGGTTCCACCGCCCAGTCTCCTGGATGGGTTTTTGTTTGGGTTGTTTCTTTTTCGTTGATTTGTTCTGGCATGATGATGGATGGCTTTGGGTTGCTGTTAATTATTTTTGTGGTGTTGATTCTGTGATTTTGTTGTAAGGGTTTGTGTTGGATGAATTTGTGTTTTGGTCGAATGGTTTCACCGTCATCCTGAGAATGGTGGTGCGTGTTCTTCTGGATTGTCTCATCAGTGGTATGATGGATTTCTTGTGGACATGCTCCTTGAGGTGGTTGTGTGGCTCAAGGAGGGCACATGGATCATGGTGTTTTTGAATTTTGAATTTATGATGTTGTTTGCTTATGGATGATTTTCTTTTTGGTTGTGTGTTTGGTTGTGAGGTTACTGGTTATCCTAAACTGGCTTTATGAAAAAATAGGATTTGCAGTCAAAGGGTATTAAGTCTCCCAGAACATTAGTGGGGTGGATAAGCGTCAATACTATCCCTCGTCAAAATGGTTAATTTTGTGAAGTCATAGTGAAAAGATGACTCACCAATCGCATGTATAGGGAGTCTAGGATTCATGCATGGTTGTATGTGGGGATTGGTTTAATGAATATATTTAATCAAATGTTTAAATTTTTGAATTAATTTAAAAGTATTGTATGGTTTATTTCCTCACAAAAGTGGATTTTTTGGAAAATAGTTTAAAAATTTAAATTTTTTTAGATTCTATTAGAAAATATTTTAAGGATTTTTTTTAAATTATTTTATATAACTTTGATAACATATTTTATTCTTATGGGGTGATTAGTTATGTCCTTTGGTAAACATATGCCGAGTTTTATCACTCACTCTTTCTTTGGAATGTTTCTGATTTGGTAGCTGTTTTTTACCAGGGCACAAGAAATGGTAATGTTTCACCATTATTTAGTAATGCTGCTTGATACAATATATTTTTTTGGAGATTAAGTATGGATCATTTTTGTACTTGTAGTTATGTCCTTGGATTGTTTATGTTTTGTTGGTTTTTTTAGATTGGCTACTTGGATTCCGTGTAGTCTTCAACTATTGTACTCTTTTGTAGTTTGGTTTTGAAATCTATGTAATTAATTTTGGTTTATTTATATAGTTATCATGAATCATGTAGTGGTTAATTTTTAATTTAATGGTTTGATGGTATTTTTTTGTTTTTTTAAGGGAAAATCATCACCCAATTTGTTTTGAATCTATTGGAATTTATTTCCATCCTTTAGCATCTTGGGGATGTCGAATGAGGCCAAGTAACATTCCACAACCTTCTCAGGCTAATGAGTAGGGTAGGGATGTTACCGGTGGTATGAGTCTCAGTCCATCCAAATATCTTTGTAGAAAAAGTGGTATCACCTTGTTTGGCTGTTTTCTAAAAAGTGGACATCAGTTCTGTTAGTCTAAGAGTTGAAATACATTATGGTTCATTCCTCGAGTTGGGATGGTAGAATGGTGTATGTTAATTGGGACAAGGAATGTAGATCATAAAAAGGTGTACCTATTATTTTGATGCTGAACTTCATGTTGCCATGGAGTTGGGTACAAAAGTGTTTTTGAGAAACTTATTGGATTTGTAATTTCATTATCTAGGTTTTATCCAAGTAAATGAGCACAATATGAATTTTATAATTGTATTCTCACTATAAGTGGATATAACTTTTTGAGTAATTATTTTTGTTTTATTGAAATTTTCTGTGCTTTGAAATAGGTTGAAATCATTTTCAAATTTGAGATTTTAGAAAAGATCATGATTGTGGTCATTTGAAAATCGATGTTTTTCAAAAGCATGAAAGAAATTTAAAAAATGGTTGAACAATGAAATGTTTAGTATTTTCCAAGAAATTTTATGATAGAATTTTGATGTGAATTTGATTTTTCTAGGTCATTATTTTTAAGAGAGTGAGACTTAAATTGGTATTTGTGATTATATATGACCACAGTGGGTTAGGATCATAAGAACCAACCAAAAAAAGCTATAAAGAATGTGGTTGCACATGAGACATAGTTGAACTAAATACTAGATCAAAGTATAATCAATGCCTATAACGATAAAGAGAGAGGGAATATTAGGTATGAACACAGGAAGGTGGATCATTCCATCCTGTTCCAATAGAAGAATCAACACAACATTTACGATGATTTGTAACAATGGAAGGTAGAGGTGTGGATTAATAAGAAGATTTTAGTCATCAATTCACTTAGCATATCTGCAGAGTTTAATATCATAATAACAATGTATATGATGAATGATCATTCCTTCCAATGGTGGGATTTATCTATACCCTCTAAATTAGACGAAGACCTTCCCAGAGATGATTTTGAAGAAATGTTCAAAAAAATTATATCCTGAAAAATTCATAATTCAAATAAAAATTGACTTATTCCTCTTCAAGAATAACAATATACATTTCATGGAGTATATGGTTAAATTCTTGAATATAGTTCACATTAAACACAAATTTTCTTCATGGGAATCCTTGAATGAACACATCTTTTAATCAAGGCTAATGTAGGAGATTCGGTAAATGAATGATCTTATCTGTATTAAAGATTATAAAATATGATCAATTGATAGAGAATAGAAGAAATGGAAAACTAAAGAGTATGGGGTGAGGAAGCATGATTATAACCTTGAAAAAGAGAGGTAACCCTAATGATGGGAAAAAGAAGAAGCATGTAACATATTTTCGGGGTGGTATTGTGGTTTAGAATCAGATGACATGGTCGATAAGTCTTCATCAAAAACAACTGATCCATCATTGATATTTTTAATACATTTTGTTTGACCACATGAAGGGACAGCATATGGAACCACGTAGAGAGTCCCATAATTGAAATAATATGGGTAATCTTCATCGATATATACCTAGTTCTCTGAAGTCAGGAGTTGGAGACATTACTCATATATCACATACGTTGTGTGGTTCAATGATAAGAGTGAAGCTGAATACCTCTCCCCATCAAAACAAAGAGAGCTATGGTTATTCCAGGAATAACATGACTCTAAATAAAGGTAAATATCCATAGTACAATAAGGAACAAGGTGTCTCAAGTAGGAAATTATATGGAGTTGGGAATGCGATTTGGATGATCTTTATGGGACATCAACCAAAATAGGTATGATTCATTTCAATTCTGAACTTATAAATGCTTTATTTGATACAGATGCTTCTCAGTAATTTATTTCTTCTTCTGTGGTCGATTTGAAGGGTTTAAATAATGATATTATGCCTTCTATTTTGGAACATAAAACTCCTCTTCATTAAAGAAATTACCGAACATATATTTTTAGATCATGTTATACAATTGTTGATAGATCTAAACTGATATGGGGATTATCTACTCTTCACATAGATTTCATTGACATAAAACTTGGGTATAGATTGGTTTATGATGTTCAAGGCTCACATCGAATGTTATAAATGGACATCCAGTTTAATGACCAAGGATAGCATCGAGAATATCTTTAAGGGAGATATAAATGTAATGATAGGTGAAAGGTTCTTTTTGGAGCCGATTGTGGGAATAATCTCATACTACTTGGTAGTGTGGAATTCAGCATCATGGAATATATCAAGTAAGGATGTTTTATAGTTGTTTTTGATCAGTTTCATGAGGATTTCACATAAAATTTCTTAGGGTTTTCACCCATGAGAGAAGTGGAGTGTATGATAGATATTTTTCTATGGATGAGTTCTATTTTTACATCCATTTTGCCCTATGTAATAGTTTGAATTAATTGAATTAAGTGTTTTTTTAGAAGATATGGGAAACAAAGGGTTTATTTGGCCAAGCACATCCTTATGGGAAAACCAGTTTTGTTATTTAAAAAGGTGGATGGAAGTTTTTGGCTATGTGTAGATTTTTGTAATCATAATAATGTGATAATATAGAATCTGTATCCTCTTCAACAAATTTATGATCCTATTGATAAATTAAGGTGATCTCAGTGGTTCTCTACGATTGACATATCCTCAGGATACTTGCAATTTTGTTTTCAAAATGAGGATATCCCATTGACTAATTTCAAGAGTATATACCTACATTATGAATATATGGTAATTAATTTTGATCTTATGAATTCAATAGAATTAATTATGGGGTTGACGAGTTGAATATTTCAGTGATATATAGATTATTTTTGTGGGGTGTTTTTGGATGACACATTTTTGAATTCATGGACAAAGGATGAGAATAAGGAACACTTGGTAGGAGTTTTTTGTAATCATGAGGGATATTAGTTTTTATTCAAAATAGAAAATGTTTTATTTTTGGATATAATATGTATCTTTTATTTTTCATGTAATCTATGAAAAATATATTTATATAGAACGGAAAAAGATATAGGTTTTTTCTATTAGAAATCACTAAATAATGACATTGAGAAATATAGTTTCTTCGTTATAGCTGTTTATTACCATTGCATCATTCATGATTTTTATTGTCTGGCTACACCTATGACATATTTAAAAAGGAAAAATTATTTATTCCATTGGACTATGGAATTTAATAATTTATTCAATATATTAATGTTTTCCTTACATGAACGCCAATATTTATTTATAAAATCATTAAAAGGGTATGTGGTTTGTTGTGATGCTTCAGGATTAGGGTCCATACATGTTCTCAAGCATTGAAACCATGTTGTTACTTATGTATCATGGAAGTTACGTTTTTTTGATGAGAACTACCAAAAAAATAATTTGTAGTTATCTTTCATAGTCCATTATTTGAAGACATTGTGACATTACCTATTTAGAATGACATCAAATGTTTGTACGGATCACAATATCCTGAAACATATTTTTTCAACAAAGGTATTTGAATGAGAGACAATGAATATGGATGAATTATTTTCAAATTATTTACATTGACATGATGTATAAACAAGAAAATGAAAACTCAGTTATAGATACCTTATGAAGAAATTCAAGTTCAAAAAAGGGAAAAGAAATTTCATATGAGTGGCATCTGGTGTCTATCTTAGACAAAATGTATATCGAATGTGATGACTGAGGTGATGTTTCAGTTTTAATACCATTTTTGTTTGTTCATAATTTTTTGAGACATTTGAAGATTAAAAAACTCCTAATTCATAATGAGTTTCAATGAAGTCAAATATCAATGGTAGAGATATCATAAAGGGATTGAAGATGGTTGAGAATTTAGTGTTGTGGTTCAAAAATTATATGATCATACCAAAGTCATTCCAAGAACATGTTCTTAATACATAACAACATTCTATATGGGTTTTCATCCTGGAATACAAAATATGTATAAGGAATTAAAATTATATTATTCAGGGGTCAATATAATAAGGATGATGGCTGAGTTTGTTTATTGATTCTTAAGTTGTCACAAGTCAAGGAAGAGCATCAATGATCGATAGGTATGTTGTATTATTCCCATATTACTATTTGGAAATGTTAGAATATTGATATAGATTTTGTAATAGGTCTCTATATATCATTTCGAAATAATAAATACATATGGGTGATAGTGTATAACCTCACATAGTCAACTATTTTAATCCATATTCCAAAATATTACATGGTGGAATACTTTCCAGAATGCTCTATATGGGATATTGAAAAGATGCATGTCGTACTATCTTTGATAATGTCAGACAAAAATTTTAGGTTCACATGTAATATCTTTAAATACTTAAAAAATCACTTAGGAATCATTTCACAATGGGTACGGAATATCATCTTCTGACAGATGGGAAATACAAAAATACAATAAAAATGTGGAGAGACATGTTGTGGGATTGTGTAATAAATTTTGGTGGGTCATGAGAAAAGAATGTACCATTAGTGGAGTTCTCATATAACATCAGTTATCATGCCTCAACAATAATGGGCCTTTTTGAATCATTGTGCAGATGTCCTTGTAATTATCTACGTTGTTGGGTGGACACGTATGAGACATTTCTAGTTAGACAAACCCCCATCAATGAGACAACGAAGATGATTCAAATGATCAAGAAATAAATAGAGATAGTTCAGAATCATTGGAAATAATATGTGATTCATCATCAACACTCATTGTCATTTATGGTTAGTAATCAGGTGTTCTTTAGGATCCCTCCAAGGATTATAAATCATCGTTTAATATGAAAAGAATTTTATCTATTCAATAGATTGGATATATTTTTATAATTGAATGGGTTAGTGAGGTGGAATATCGGTTATATTTTCCTCCATTGTTCAGTGTGATTCATAATATCTTTCTTGTATCTCAGTTGAAAAATTATCATCTTGGTTTTGACTATCTTATTTGATGGGATCAAATCAATCTAGAGTCAGATGGTTATTTGGTTGAAATATTAGTGTAGGTTTTGTGTAGACAAAAGAATGGCTTACTTTTAAAACAGATCGATCTACCCCTGGTTTTGTGGCATCATGGACAGATTCAAAAAGAGGCATGTGAACATAATAAAAGCGATACATCATGAAATATTTCATATTGATGTGGTTTTTTTACTTTTTGAGGATTGAAATGCCAATGGGGTGGAGAATGTTGCACCACTGGATTAATTAAGTAACCCTTAATTTATGAATTTTCTATATATAAAGTGTTTGAGTGATGTTCAGAACCCTATTGAAATGTTTTTGGGGCTTCTATAACGGTTAAAATATAGTGCACAATTTGTGGAAACTGTGAATCTCTAATAGAAAACCATGAAATTAAGACAAAAACAAAGGGGATGGTGCCCAAGACGACCCACCATTTTTCCAAACTGTTTAGCTACATAAGATAAACTGTGAAAAGTGGGGAAATTGGATTTGGAGGGGTTGGAACGTGGTTTTTTCATTCAAGTGATCCAATCATGCATGGTTCACCACATGGCATAATCTGGAACAAGGCCAATGCATGGTTTTCTAAGAAATATGACTAACTATGTTGGGTTTAAAAAAAATATCCACAAATTGGGGATATAGTTTGGGATTAAGATGTAACCCCTCATTATTTTCCTAAAATAGATATATCCCTATTTTCATTCCACAAAAATGTATTAGAGGATTCTTGCATCGATCTTCATGTTATCAAATGACTTTTCATAGTTTGTTCAAAAAAAATTATCTTAATATTTCATCATTTGTTTCTTACGGGCTTCATAGATATACATTCATCCCTCTCTTGTATTCATAGATCTAGTCTAATGTGGATATATATGAGGTATTTATGCCAATAATGGATAGATTTGACCTTGTTGATGGGATGTGAATATATCTATGGTGGTATTTTAGAGATTCAACTGAATTTTTTAGAAATTATCATGTTTTTCTTCATTTTCACCAAAATTTACAAGATATGGGGATTTACCATAGACATATCGTTCTATAACTAAAAGGATTTATTTCATATTTATTTTATTTCTGGAAATTTATTTTGAAATTTTTGTGAAATAATTGTTTAAAAACTTCTCTTGGACAGTTTGTGGGATTGTTCAAAATTTGGTGTTTCAAAAAAGGTGAAATCGAAAACATGATTTTGAAATTTATATTTTTAAATGGTTATTTTACTCGGTTTAATTGAAACGTTTTTTCAATAAATAATTTGTCTTATTTTAATATTTATTGGGAAAAGGGTTTTCAATAATAGATTTGGGTTTTTTGAAATAGATTATAGTTATGGTATTCAATAAAGGTTTGGTTTTATTGAAATGATTGAATTGGTTTGGAATATATGGGTTTGGAATTGGGTTTTGGAATTATTTTTGTGTTTGTTAATGTAAATTATAGATATATAATGTTATGAAGCCTCCCCTATCAATAGTTGGATGTATAAGGGTCAGGACATTCCCCAGTCAAAATGGTTCACTAAGGGATGACTTAGTGAAAGGATGACTCATCACTCGCATGTATAGGGAGTTCCAAGTTTAATTCATGGTTAGATGTTTGAATAGGTGTAATTGATATAATTATTCAAAAAAGGAACATATAGAATAGTTTTAAAAAAAATTCCTTTAAAAAATATATTTATTTGAAAAGTATTTTGACATAGAAATTTTTTTAGATTTTGTTATAAATTTTTTCAAACTATTTTATATTAATTGATTTCTACAAATATGATATCATATTCAATAATAGTGGCATTTTTAGGGATTTTAGTTAGGGATTACATAATGAGTTTCATCACATACCCCTACTTTGGAACATTGGTTCTTCTAAAGGAATTGTTTATCGTGACATAATAAGATGTAATGTATCATACTTTTTTAGTTGTTATTCATGTCAAATGAATTTTTTGGAGTTATAGTATGGATAACATTGGAGGTTTGAGTTATTTACTTGTATTATTTGTGTTTTTTGGTTTTTCCTTCCATTTTTTACTTTGATATCTTATAGACTTTTCTTATGAAACTATTTTATAGTTTGGTTTTGATATCAATGGAATTTATTTAGGTTGTTTAATATGTTTATCATGCATTGAGTAGTGGTTACTTGGTATTTCCATGTTTTTTGGTTGTTTTATTTGTGAATGGGAAAATTACCCCTCAACAATATTGAATCCTTGGCATTTATTTCCATCTTTTTGTGTATTGGGGATATTTCTTTAGTCAATGTAACATTCCACCACATTCTCTATATAGTGATTTGGAGAAGGATGTTACCTTACTAATATTATCATTATGATTAAAAATTAAATATAAAATGATTCATAATATTGACATAATGAACTAAATTTTGATATAAAATGAATTATATTTCAATTATGACATATATAATGTATAATTAATATTTTAAATGTGAAAAAACTATTTTTAGTTTGAAATATTGAAACTCTTTCAAAATATTAAAACATTGATATGTAAATTTGGATTAGTAATTTTAAATATCTTATATTACATATTATATATTTTCTTCAATAAAAAGGGTTTCATATTCTTTTATATAATCCATAATTACGAAAGAGATAGATCGCTGAAAAATCTATTATTTTGCTATTCATATGGAAAACAATTATTTAATAAAATAAACAAAAATTATTTTATTCTAATATTTATACAAGAATGTTGCATAAATTTTAATATTTTAATAACATTTTTTTTATTTTTTTATTTTAAGAAAATTAATAAATTATTTTTAGACATAATTGGTTTTAAAAATATCATTTTTAATCCTTATGTGTTTTAAATATTATTTCATATCGATTAATAGTTTATATATGTTAATATATTATTCCTTTTATAATATTATATTATGGGGTAAAATTACATTATTTGGAAAAAATAAAAACATAATAATAGAGTTGAATAAAAATAAATACAAAATTTCTACTAAATCAATTTAATAAAATACCATTAAAAATTATTTATATTATAAAAGTAAAATTTTAAACATCCATGAATTTTGAAAATTTTATTTGAGTTATATATATAACATATCATACTCTAGCATTTTTATTTTTAATTATAATATTTATATATATATGGGTGTGTGTGTGTGTGTAACTATATTATCATATTTTTATTTCATAATCAGTTATATTATATTAAATTTATCAATTAAAAATAGCTGACATATTATATCTATAATAAATATGAATAATGTTCGGAATTGTTATGCTAATATATATGATATCCATAATGGAAGTGGAGATATTTGTAACCAAAAATATCATTCTTATATATAAACTTATGAAATAATTAATTAATTCAAATATTATTTCACAATGCATTGTTCTTACATAATGTTTTATTCTTTAATGGTTATCTTCCTCATGGTATGTTTTCATTGGAAATTTCGAATCCTTAATGTTGAAAACAATCTATGAGATTTCGTAGCCATGTTGGTTTTATTGATTTTAATATATTATAATTTATTTATTTTTTATCATTAACATATGTTCCTTATTTGTGGTGAGAAATAATCTATGATCTGTAATTCATAGATATATGACCTTATGTATTGATATCCAACATATGAATGAATAATCTGTATTAATTCTGGTTAATATCTTAAATTAAATATTTTCTTATCTTGTTTGAATTCATTTGGTGGAGTATAGAAACATTATTTAAAATGATAGATAAAAATAACACTAAATAAATTGATAATAGAAACAAAAAATATGAGAAATTGATACTTCTATATTTGTAACTTATAATGTTATCTCCTTAATAGTTCTCTTTAGAATACTATTTATTACCTATTTCATTGGGGTCCTATATTAGTATCACCAATTATCATGAGCTGTATCATGCTCACTCACCATATTCACTAATGCACCAGTACCATATATTAAAAAAAAATTAATTGCATTTATTTTTTCATCCCGGTATCCTTGTAAAACTTAGTTGATCCAATTAGAAAAAGGATTTCAATTCTGCAATAACTATAATGTGAAATATATTTTTTAATTTAAAAATATTAAAAATGAAATCATACAGGAAGTAAAAGAATTATATAATCTCCTAAAACCCATGTTCTCTTTTTTATGGATCTTCAAAATAAAAAAAATCACCAACGAACATAGTAAATGGTCAATTCATTAATTTAAAAGAAAACACAATTTTTTCACTTTTATAAAAAAAATTAAACTAATTCATATAGTAAATTTGGAACATATTAATTTTTATTACATTATACATAAATTCAAACATGCTCAATAGTAACCATTAATAACAATTTAATCCTAAAGAATATAAAAAAAATCATTTAAACAAAGATGGATATGGATGATGAAAAATTGAAAACATTATAAACAATGTTTTAAAAGAAAATCACTTAATATAAGTCCCAACTATGTTATTACATTATATAAAACTATAATAATAATATTATTTATTATTTATTCATTCATAATAACAATTTTCATTATTATTTCATTTAATTCGTTTATTATGATATTTAATATGGTTTCTAAAATAGCTAACTCCATGTGGGATATTTTTTCACATTCGGTTTATAACTTAAAAAACCATATTGTGTGTTTGTTATGGTCAAACTTTTTATTTCACAATTATAAATAAGAATAAAAATTATATATTAATACTGTAACAACCCGTCCTCGGGGCCAGTTTCGTGACTACCCCAAGCCCGCCTTCCATAGTCCATGGGCTGGCGACTGGCACTAAATTCGTAAATCTCTAAGTTGTGAAGGAATTGCATTCATAAAATGTAAACACACATAACAGAGTACACAACTGGAGGTAAAGAACTATGTGAAACGATATACAAAAGATGTTATGGAAAGAAAAAGGGGCTGGAAATACAAGCCCGATAAAAAAGTACAAGGAAAGGAAAAACAGGTACAACTAAAAAGACAAACAACTGGAAGGTGTATAGCTGCTTCTGGATAATCCACCACGGATCCTACCTGAATGGTATTTATAGATAGCCTCCTCAGTGCTCCACGTCCGTCCATCTCCTCCGGATACCGACTCGTTGTGAGGTCCACCTACGGGTACCGTCTAGTCCACGTACACTCCGCCTCGGTCAGCGCTGTCCTTCATCTGCATCCAACACAGAGAGGTGCAGGCATAGCCCGTGCCTGGGTGAGTATATAGATACTCAGTATGGACCCCGAGACCCTCAAGGTCTCACAAAATCCAACAAGTATAATCTAAAAGTACGAAATAACAGATTACCATTAATTAGATATATGCCCATACATATATCTAAGTTATCTAGTAACTCATCTAAATCATGAAAAAACACAAAAGTCATGACTCAGTTCAGACCAGGATTTTCATTATCGAAACCTCTACTGCTAGAGAACTCCTCTTCTTTCAAAAATAGTGGTCCTGTCGTGACACTAAGGCGCTTCTCACTAACCTTGGACTACTAAGGTACTCATCCTGTTGAGTACCACGGGTCTGCTTCCATATACCAGGCACAACCCCGCTGTGGGTCTACCACTAAATACTAGGTGCACCCCCTAATAGCATGCAGAGGTACTCCCCCTGTTGAGTACCATGGGTTTACCGCCTACTACCAATCACTACACCTCCATGGTCATGCACCCAACTACTAGGCACTCCCCACTGGGCTAGTCGAATCGGTCAAGCAGTTGCCAGTTCTGTCAGCTACTAGGTCTCTGCACTATGTCTTCTCATCACTATAAGTATCTACTCCCCAAGCTACTGGGAAAAACTCCAACTATCGCTAAGTCTCATGTAGATGTATCTCAAAGGTCCTTCTCGACAATGTTATCTCAATGAAACAGACAACTCGTCAAATGGATGCCTGGTCTGTTAGTAATTATCCTTTTAGTCCCGGGGGCCCGATTGGAATCGTATGGGAACCAAACCGACTGTATCTCAACAATACCCTAAACTCTTGTGGGGTATTCAATAAGGGGAAAACTCTCATCGAGATTACCAGCGCCACTAACGATTTTTAAAATGGACGCATGTAGTCCAAGATATGGGTGAAAAGGTGTAAACATCTTATAACAGGTCTTGGTCCGGTCCGACCTAGTCGGACCGACCCGGCCAAACCCGGTCTGAACCATCGTCTGACCCAGTCCGCGGGTCTGACCTGGTCTGAGGGTCCAACCTAGTCCACAGGTCTGACCCAGTCTATGTAAATGGCCATTCCCGAAGGGGCGACCCAGCTGGATAGCCTATGTGGCCAAGCTGGCCACGCTACGGGGGAGGGGGGGTTACGGTGCCCACTGGTTTCTGAACAAACTGGTGCTAGGAACCGGTTCAGTGAACCACAGGACCTGAGGGTTCCCTCCTGTAGCATGCACTGGCGGGCAGCTCAGCCGGACACACTGGTTCCTCCACCGTGGCGTGGCGATGTCGCGGTCCTGCAGGACTCCGTGCAGTACGACGGTGTCACGCCTCCTCTGACACGGCCTGGCCTGGCCACATCCTCCCGCCCCTCTAGGAGGCGTGACGATGCCACACTCATCGTCTGACCGCCGCGACCCTCTTGGTCACTCCTCTTCCGTCCAGCGTGGTGCGATGACACCACACCCCTCCGGCACCGCTGCAACCCACCTGGCCAGAACTCGGTTTTCTAGGCAGCACGACGGTGTTGCACCCTTGTTGTGACCCAGCGGCCTTAAACTGTTGGCTTGTTCGCGACCTGGTCATTGCAGGTCTCTATGTGTACCGCATCCATCGTCATCAAAAATTAACAAACAAAAGGGGAGGGTCGGGCCGTGTTCGTGCGGTCTGAGACCTCGTTGTCACGGAGAATAATAATCTATAAATTTGAATGATGAAGAACAAAAGTTTATACTCATATATAAATTAACTCAAATACCCCTTCCTCGAGTTCGGTGATATTGACAGTGTCGCGGGAAGGCGTCGTCGTTCAGTCAATGTGAGAAGGGGAAGAGGGGACTCGTCATTGGAAGAAGAGAGTTCAAAGGTGATGAATTCGAAGACGACGTCAGCATTCATCGTGGGAATCGCTTCCCTTTCTTTCCCCAATTGAAGATGAAAAAAGATGGTTTCGTTCTTCGTTGGATATAAAAGGATCCTCCCTAGCTCTCCCCTTTCTCTATTCCACCCAGTAATAATGCCCAACAAAATGAAATAATTGGTTTGCCTATTATTTTATTGTTGGCATAAATTTTAATAGTTATTTAAATTAATTAAGTTACCTCACAAATTTAATGGTTGATGTTGGCCTAATTAATTGGGGGTGGAAGGTGGAGAGGCTCCCCAATTAATTGGAAGAGTTATCACAAAAATAAACTGAGAGAGGGTTGGCTTCATTAACTCAAGGGATGTTTGGGGGGTTTAGTGGTTTTGTAGCTCATGTTGGTTCCACCTAAAAATATCCTCCCAAAGGAGGTTATACTAAGGTGGGCCCAACTACCATAACCTCACATGGGAGGTTGGGGTGTGGTGGCCCCCACCTCCGACCTCCCCTTGGAGGTTTTAACCACCCAAATAAAATAATGTTTATACTTTATTTTATTCAATTTAATTAAAACCCCCCCAAAAACTATCATTCAAGCTCGCCAGAATGCAACTACGATGAAGGCCTCACTATGCAATCACCGACGCTGCGAGTTCAACGATGCCCTATGATTCAAATTTCGAGCACCAGTTCAACATATATACAATTCCCGCTCCTACGTTTACTAAACGTACCCAAACAAATTTTCCAAAATTGATTCCGGACACACCAGGCATAGGAATCAAGCACCGTCAGAAACGGAAGACTCGAAAAATTCCAATGTATTTAAGAAAAAAATATCCACGGAAATACGGGGTCTTTACATTCTCCCCACCTCAGGGATTTACATCCCCATAACCTAAAACTCGAACTAAGGGAACAAATGGGGGGTACTGAGCACGCATCTGAGCCTTCCACACCCATGTACTCTCTTAAACGTTCTCGGTCTGCCAAATAATGTGCACCAGAGGTTTCGATCATCCATGTAGGACCCACTGCTGTTGATCCTCAATCTCCACTGGAACCTCCGTGAAAGTCACTGCGTTATCAATGTCCAGCTCCCCGTGATCGATTATGTGGGATGAGTCGTGCACCAATCTCCTCATTTGGGATACGTGGAAGACATCGTGCACTAGGTGCAATTGAGGTGGAAGAGCTAAGCGGTAATCCACCTCGCCTACTATATTTTTGTCCTAGAAAGTTCATATGAACTACAAAGATTTCATTCCACCTCATCCAAATATCTGCAAACCTCGTCGAGGTGAGACCCGTAGAAAGATGTGGTCACCATCCTTGAACTCCAGTGGTCTCCGTCTTCTATCAGCATACGACTTCTGTCTTCTTTTTGTAGTATTCATCTGCTCATGGATGATTTGAACCTTCTCCATTGTATCCAATACCATCTATGGTCCCACTAGTGCTGAATCCCCTCAGTTTTTCCAGCACAATGGTGATCTTCAAGGCGGACCATATGAGGCCTCGAAAGGTGCCATACATATGGTGGCATGATAGCTGTTGTTGTAGGAGAACTCTACCAAAGGCAATTTATCCACCCATATGCGACCAAAGTCAAGGAAACATGCATGGAGAATGTCCTCAATGGTCTAAATGGTTCTCTCGTTCTGACCATCTCTCTGAGGATGAAAGGAGGTGCTCAGACATAACGATGTCCCGAAAGACTCCTACAACCCCTTCCATAGTAGTGAAGTAAACCTTGAGTCTTGTTCAAAGAAAATCAAGGAAGGTACTCCATGTAAACACACAATCTCTTGCATATAGAGGCGTCACAAGCTGTTAAATGATCTCGACTCTCTGATCGTTAGGAAGTAGGCTGATATGGTGAGTCAGTCAACGATCACCCATATCCAGTCATGAATCCTAGATGTACATGGAAGTCCCATCACAAAGTACATGGATATCCCATCCCACATCCAATCTGGTACCTCTAAAGGATAAACCAAGCCTGCTGGTACCTGGTTCTCCGCCTTCAATTTCTGAAAAGTGAGGCATAGTTATAAAAACTCATCTACCACCTTCTTCATACCTAGCCACTAGTGCTGTCGTTGAAGGTCCTGGTAAATCTTCGCCACCCCTGGATGTACCGCTGGAGGGGATGTGTTGAATTCCCCCAACAATTCCTCCTGAAGTAAAAATGGTACCATAGTACGTCCTTTGAAGAGGTTAATGTGATCTCCACCTTCATAAAATCCATCAGGTGCCTACCATGTGGAAATCTAAGCACGTCCCATATCACAGTCAGTGTCTCCATGTTGCGCCTCCCCTGACTCGCTGAAGAAGTGGAGGAGTGACTGTAAGTGACTAAAGATAGTATTTTCCATCCCTATCCACAAAAGATATCTGTAAGGCAGCTAACTACTCTATCACCTCTCCTAGCATCTGAATTCTAGATCACTTGATGAGAACATCCGCAACAATGTTCCCTTTACCAAGAGTATAGACTATCTCGAAGTCATAGTCCTAGAGGAACTCACTCCATCCCCGATGTCTCTGGATCATGTCCTTTAGAGAGACGATATATCTGAGACTCTTGTGATTAGATTACATGGTGAAACATTTTCCCATCAGATATTGCCGCCCCATCTTCAAAGATAAAACCACTTCTGCTAAATCTAGGTCATGGGTAGGGTTGTTCTGCTCATACTGTCTCAACTGCTGAGAATGATAGGTGATCAGAGCTTGCCCCAGAATCAGGACACACCTGAGTCTGGTCCCTGATGCGTCATAGTAAACTACTTACCCTACATCTTCCCCTACAATCCTCAAATAGGGGGCACTAGTCAGCCTCTGCCTCAGCTCCTGAAAGCTCTGTTGGCATCTCTCCAACCACAAAAAGGGTTTCCCCTTCTTCTTCAGGGCTGATAGTGGTCTTGAAACTCCAGATAAGTCTTGAATGAAATTCTAATAGGATCCAACCAAGCCCAGTAAACTCTTTATCTCCATCAGACTCTTGGGTGGATCCCAAGAAAGTACCGCCTCAATCTTCGCTGAATCCACTGCAACTCCAGCCTCCAAGATGACGTGTCTTAAGAAGTGAACCTCTCGACTCCAAAACTGTCACTTCAAGAGATTACCATAAATCTGGTGATCACAAAGTGTGTCCATTACTACCTGTAAGTGGTAGGCATGCTCCTCCTCAGTAGTCGAGTAGATCAGTATGTCATCGATGAAGATTATGAAAATGCGATCGAGGTAAGGTTGGAAGATCCTATTCATGAGACTCTTGAACACTGATAGAGAATTGGTTACACCCAAGGGAATATCTGAGAACATGTAATGGCCATACCGACACCTGATGGCCATCTTCTGCATGTCTTTGTCTCGTAATATGAGCTATTGATAGCTTGATCTGAGTTCTATCTTAGAGAACCATCGAGCTCCCTTGATCTAAACGAAGAGATCATATATCCATGTAAGTGGGTAATTGCTCTTTATGGTCACCTATTTCAGGATATTGTAGTCAACACAGATCCTCAAGATCCCATACAACTTGTTGGGGAATAGAATCAGGGATACCTTTGGAAAAACACTAGACCAGATGAATCCATTCCCTATAAAGTCCTCTAGTTGTACCTGCTACTCGTGAAGCTAAGCGGGAGCCATCCGATATGCTGGAGTAGATATTGGTGACGTCTCCAGGTACAGGTCAATGTATAAGTCCACCTCTCTACGAGGAGGTAGTCCTGGAACATTTTCTGGGAAAACATCCTTGTACTGGTCCACCACTACAGGATAAGTCAGACTCTTCACATCAACTGCTCCGAGGGTAAGGCAAGCCAACTCGTGAATAATCAGTTGTACCCTCTTTCGAGTATGTCTGTCATGCACTGCAAAGGTTCCCTTCTCGCTGGTGAAGGTGAACATGGTCCCATCCATGTGGACACACCTCACTTTACGCCTAATATATTGGATCTAAGCATGGACTGTAGATAACTAGCCCATACCCAAGATGACCTCAAAAGGCCTCGATGCCGCTATGAGGAGATCGCAGTCGAAGCTCTCCTCTCCTAGAGTAAGCTCAAACTATGGGCACCAGTGCGTAATCGTCGAGTCTTCTCCCGTAGGAGTCTATAGCTATAAGGATCGAGCCAACGGCTCCGTCAGAATCTCCGTGCTCCGAAAGTGGGTAGTGGCTATGAAAGTCTAACTGTCACCTGTATCTACATGAACTGCAGGTAAGGTGGAGTAGACATAGATAATACATCGAATCATCTCTGGAGAACCATGGTTGTATTGTTAAAATGCTTGAAAATGAGATCTCCCCTATCCACCTGCTCCCTACAGTCAAGGTGGACCTCCTTGCAGTGGTGGCGGTAGCACCTTGTAACGTAACTACTACCAGCTGCTCGACTAGCTCCTCTGCCATGTCCGCCATAGCCCTATGGACCGCCTTGATCGATTCTTTGCCTCTGTCTGGGAGGTCCCTCAAATAACAGATGATATTCAGTACAACGGTTCAAACAATCACGTGTAATGTGACCAAGCCCGATGCATGAGTAACACTGCCCACTTATGGCATGAATGCCTCTTTCTCCACTCCGGGTGCCCCAAAGAACTGATCCTGAGTTGTGCGGTCATCCACCTATAGGTCTAGTCCTCTGGGACCTCTACATCATCAGTCTACTTCTAGCTGTAGAAGACTCCACTACAATTAGACTAGTAGTGGGTCTCGCTGCTGGAGACTGCTCAGCAGGGAAACTCTCCACTAGGTGGGATCTCTCCAACAATCCCACCTTTTTCAGAATGTTGAGGGAGAACATCAAGGCTCAGATCTCTCGCCTGAGCCCCTGATTGAATGTCCAGGCCATGAAAAATGGGTCTCGTACCATATCTATGGAGTAGCAAGAGAGGTTAATGAACCTCTCAGAGTACTATGCTACTGTCATTCTACCCTGCTGTAGATGAAGTAGCTCATGTATCCACACCTCTTGAAGTGTGGATGGAACAACCTCTTCCCAGAACAGGCTCACATTGTCTGTTTAGAGTAAAGTTGCCTCATATTGGACCTAAAGTATCAGGCTCCACCATCTGCCTGCTGGTTCCTGAAGAATACTTTAAGAAATGATACCATGTTTTCTTCTAGTGTCCCTACTAGCCATAAAACTCCCACCACAGCCTCCACCCAATCCTTAGCCGCATGTGGTTCCATCTCTACCCGGACCCTAGGTGGCCTCTAGTGTTGGATCTCATGCAACGCGCTCAAGCAGCATGCATCATCTGCTATTGGGGCTGTTGGAATCAGTGGCCCAACGGGTGGTGGTACCACTTGTGCCTCTGCTGGTGCCTCAACTGGAAAGGGGCCCTATCTCGAGGCCTCATCAATCGGTGGGATATCAGAGTGTACGACCCTCAGGGCTCTAACTGGTTGTCTGTGGGGAGGCATCCTCAAAGGAACAGATGCAACACAGTCAAAAAATTATACCTGATGATATGGCCTAGTTGAGATGACTTAAATAGAATCTTTTTTAACACACACACAACCTGTGTTTTCATGTATTGAGTCGGAAATCAGAAATCATGGTCCTGGTGTACGGATAGGTCACCAGCCACACCATCACTGGACTCCCTAATCTGAAAGCCACACTCAGTACCCTTAACACTATTGCTTCACAGAAAAGAATTATCAGAGTTCAGAGTTCTATGGTAGAACAGACTCCTCTGATACAAATATTCAACATGTCATCGGGGCACGTGTCGTGACTACCCCAAGTCCGCCTTCCATAGGCCAGGGGCTGGTGACTAGCACCAAAGGCATAAATCCTTAACATGGGAAGGCATTTCCTTTATAAATTGTAAATACACACAATAGAGTATGAAAATGTATGTAAAAAACTATGTAAAACATTATAAAAAAGATGTGATGTAAAGGAAAAGGGGCTGGAAATACCATCCAAACAATAAAGAAAAAGGAAAAGACAAACATGTACAACTAAAAAGACAAACATCTAGAAGGTGTCTAGCAGCTCCTGTAACTTCTACCACAGATCCTACCTGAAGGGTATGTACATATAGTTTCCTCAATGCCCCACGTATGTCTGTCTCCTCCAGATACTGACTCATCATGAGGTCCACCTCCGGGTACCGTCCAGTCCTTGTACACTCCTCCTCAATCAGCGTTGTCTATCGTCTGCATCCAACACAATGAGGTGCAGGCATAGCCTGTGTAGGGGTGAGTATAAAGATATTCAATAGGGACCCTAATACACTCAAGGTATCACAAAATTCAATAAGGATAAACTACAAGTATGAAACAACAGTTAACTGTTACTTAGGTATACTCCCATACATATACATAAGTTATCTAGTAACCCATTTCTATCATGAGGAAAACACAAAAGTCATGACTCATATCAAACAATGATTTTCATTATCGAAACCATAATGGCTAGAGAACACCTCCTCTATCGAGAACAGTGGGCTATTCACGACACCAAGGTGCTTCTCACTAACCTTGGACTGATAAGGTACTCCTCCTATCGAGTACCGCAGGACTGCTTCCAACAACTAGGTGCTACTCCATTGTGGGTATGCAGCCAAATACCAGTCGCTCCCCCTAATAGCCTTGAGAGGAACTCCTTCTGTCATGTACCACGAGTTTGCCGCCAACTACCAAGTGCTACTCTACTATTGGTCTACCACCAACTACCAGGACCTCCCCACAGGGCTAGTCGAATCGGTCAAGTAGTCGTCAGGTCTGTCAGCTACTAGGTATTCACACTCTTTCTGCTCGTCAGTGGAAGGATCTACTCCCTGAGCAATAGGGAATAACTCCAACTATCGTAACGTCTCATGAAGAAGTATCTCAAAGATCAGTCTCAACAATGGGATCCCAACACAACAGAAGACACGTCATTCAGACGCACGGTTGGTTTGTTATTAGCCTTATAGTCACAGGGGCCTGATTGGATTCGTGCGTGAACCAGCCAGACCATATCTCAACTATACCCCAAACTCTAGTGAGGTATTCTAAAAAGGACCATATCTCATTGATATTACCAGCACCACTGACGGTTCTTCAAACGGATGCATGTAGCCCAATATATGGGAGAAACGGTGTAAATGGGCTATAGTGGGTCCGGGTCTGGTCCGACACAGTCAGACGACCTGACCCGACCCGGTTTGAACTGGGGTCTAACCATGTCCGTGGGGCCGAACCTGTCTGAGGAAACGGATAGGCCCGAAACAAAGGTGGCCCGGCCCGAGGTAGGCCCGACTTGCTAGCCCGCGTTGCTCGGCTAGACAGGCCGCAGGGGGGGTGCGGCACCCCCTGGTTTCTGAAGGAACTGGCTCTAGGTGTATGTTCAGTGAAGCACGGGACCCGAGGGGTCCCGCCTGCAGCGTGCACTAGTGGCCGGCGCAGCCAGAAGCCCTGGATCTTCCACCGCGGTGCAACGATGTCGCGCTCATCGTACCATCGCCGCAACCATCCTGGCCGTAGCTCATCCTACCGGCACGGTGCGACAGCACCGCACCCCTCCAGCACCGCCGCGACCCACCTAGCCGTGGATTGATTCTCAACATGGCATGGTAGTGTCGTGCCCTTGTGGCGACCGGGTGGCTAGTGCCGCCGGATATTTCGTGGTCAGATCATTGATAGTCTCCGTGTGTACCGCCTTCATCATCATCAAATAGGTACAAATAAAATGGGAGGGTCGGGCTATGTTCGTGTGGTCCGAGCCCTCCTCTTCATAGCGAACCATAATATAGAAATTTGAATGGCAAAGAATGGAGGTTTATAATCATATATAAATTAAATCAAATCCCCCTACCTTGAGTTCATTGATGTTGATTGAGTCACGTGAAGGCGATGTTGTTCCATCAATGTCGGAGGAGGAAGAGGGTACTTGTCGTTGTCGGGCAAGCGTTCAAAGGTGACGAAGTTAAAGTCGATGTCAGCGTTCTTCGGGGGTGTTGCTTCCCTTTCTTGGCCTAGTTGAAGAATCAAGAAGTTGACGTCATTTTTCATTGGAGAGAAAAGTATCCTCTCTAGCTCTCCCCTTTCTCTATTCTACTTAGGAATAATTCCAAACAAAATAAAATAATTGGTTTTCCTATTATTTTATTATTGGCATGAATTTGAAATGTTTTTAAAATTAATTAAGTTACCTCAATAATTTAATGGTTGAAGTTGGCCTAATTAATTTGGGGAGGAATGTGGAGAGACTCCCCAATTAATAGGGAGAGTTGTCCCAAAAATTATTGGATAGAGGGTTGGCTTCATTAACTCTAGGTAAGTTTGGGGGGTTTAGTGGGTTTGTATCTCGTGTGGGTCCCACATAATAATATCCTTCCAAGAGAGGTTATACTCGGGTGGGCCCCACCACCTTAACCTCCCATGGGAGGTTTGGGTGTGGTGTCCCCACCTCCAACCTCCCCTAGGAGGTTTTAACCACCCAAATAAAATAAATTTAATACTATATTTTATTCAATTTAATTAAAAACACCCCAAAAACTATCTTCTAAACTCGCCAGAACGCAACTGCGGTGAAGGTCTCACTAAGAAATCACCAACACTGCGAGTTCAACGGTGCCCTCAGATTTCAATTCTGAGAACCGATTCAAAAGATATAAAAGTCCCACTAGTATGTTTACTAAACGTACCTGAACAAATCATTCAAAATTGATTCCGGACACACCAGGCCTCGGAATCAAGCATCGTTAGAAACTGCAGACTCGTAAAATTATTTTATATTTATGAAACAATTTTCCACCTAAATTCCATTTCTATTCAACTAATATTCATAAATAAATTATCTTGTATATCCATCCATTTATGGTTTCCATAAAAATGATCATGTTTATTACATGCCGATGGAAACTTATATATACACATGAATGATGTTTTGACTTTTTAAATGAGGAAATAAATAAATAATTTCATAACATATTACATTAACATATACATATATGTGTTTCTCATTTAATTTTTGTTAATTATTATAATCCTTATAAGATAAAAATGAAAAATGAATCACTGGGCTTCATTGTGGTAGTATTCAACACATACAAATGAGAAACATTATCAATTATTAACATAACTAAATGGTCAGAATTTATGTCATATATTGATTCCATATAATCATACCATTTATATTATATATACATATTTATTATATAATTTTTTCCTTTCGTATGTTTGGGTGATGAAAAACCAAAATATACATTTCATGGAGGTGGTGATCCACATGTACAACCAAGCAATGTCTTCATTTCCTATATGATGTAAAATGAGACCAAAAAGTGTTATTCAATTATCTTAATAATTATTCTGTAAATATTAGATAATTATTTCAATATTTAATAGTGGTTAATGAAGACTTCATGTGTGTGAAAGAAGACATAAACATCAAATAGGTCATTTTGGAATAATTTATTCTCTTAGGCTATGTCTTTTTGGCTCAAACCATAATCCATCTTGATTTGCTATTAAGATAATATTGTGACCTCATGGACATGGGGTTCGATTTTCTGGAGATATAAATTTAGATAATGGTTGTGCAATCTTTCTCATTATCTTTTATAAAGGGAGTTGATGATGTTCAATTTTACAAGTGAGGGCTATAAAATACCTAAAATGTTTATAAACTTGTAAATGTTATAAATATATAATCATAGTAAAGTGGAACAAGAAATTTCTAATTTAGATTATATGGTGATATTTTAGTGAACACTATGATAATAAAATATTTATGATGATATTTTTATAGCTATAACCAAATGTTTTTTATTAATTAACCTTGCCTAGACACTATCCTTGTGACACAATTTTCCATTGTTATTAATAAAAATATCCAAAAATTAATTTACAAATATATATATATAATCCACATCCTAACCCATATATATAATTCATTATAGGTTTTTGATGATTTAGTTGCAATTAAATATATTTTATCTCTGAAAAATGCAATGAATTTTTTTTTGAAGATTGTGCTGTTAATAAAAAAATTAACTCATAAAAAAATCATATATGATTTTGATTACAATTAAATTATTTAAATAATTTTTAATTCAAAAATTATTATACATAAATTTATAATACAAAAATAAATAATCATTAAAATCACATAGTAAAAAGAAAAAACAGTTTTGTAAAACTCAACATTTTTTACATTTCTCTTAAAAATAATTTTTTTCATAAAAAAAAAAAAAAAAAAACTGAATAAACATTAAATATTTTTATTTAAAAATTAATTTTTATTTAATTCAATTTATGAAATCAATTATTATATAATTTAATTAAAACCATTTATTTCATTTATAAATAATTTTGTTAAAAAATGATTCATTATTTAACTAAAACCCTCTTTAAAATGTACTATAGAACTATGTTGAATACTAATAAAAACAATTATTTATTATAAATCATAATATTAAATTATTTCTATGATTACATGTGTTAGTAAAATTTTAAAGGTGTGAGAATCTATTTAACTATTTTTTTGTGAAGTACTGTCAACTATTACGAATATTAGGATTGTAAGGACAATTGTGTTATCATGACTTTGTAATAGATAAAAACCTCCTAATTTAGATGAATAGATAATCATGTCAAGTTAAATTATTTCTATATTAGGGAATAACCATATAAAAATACCATGTTAAAACTTTCACATTTTTCATATATTTCATGTGGTATCTTTAATTATTAGATAATGAGAATATCCTTTTTATCCTAATAGATAATATGGTTAAAAATAACAATGAATTAAAAACAACAATAGATATCGGAATTTAGTTTAATTTTATAAAACATCATTCACCCACCCCATTCATGTGTCTACATTGTTCTATTAGTGCATTTTATTTAGTTTTTGGTAACATGTTATATCTTGTTAGATATTATTTTTTATTATAAAAGTGTATTTTTATATTGAGGTTGTGAAAATTTGATATGGATGATCCTTAGAAGAAATATTCATATTACATATATTTCAATACAAAAATGAATATACCAACCACAAGAATAATAAACTGAATGAAATTGGTGGAAAATAATTTGATGTAATATACGAACAACCTAAATTTTTAAAATATAATTCAATATGATTACTATTTTATATAATCATAATTAAAATATATTTATAATATTATTTTTTATAATTAAGGTATTTTTTTAGTGTCTTACTGGATCAAAAAAAATATTTGAATTTTATTCTCATGTTAATAATCATTTGAATAAGTATCATTTTTATGTAATAATATATATACTAGATTTAATCAAAACAATATTTGGATTAAAACTTAACTAGAGGTGAAATGTAATTCAATTGAGTGTGAATAAACAACAAATGATTGAATGTGATACACTCTCACAAAACATATTAACGAAATATATTAATTTTACTTTCATTTTAATGATATAAATTTTCAACCGATTGCAAAATTGAAAATAGTAGTTTTTCAAATTGATGTGTGTTAAAAAAATATACATCGATCTATTCATTAAAAATGTTACCATAATTATCTATAATTATTTATTGAATCACATACAGAGATATAATCTTATAGTTTCAATGATATAATAATTCCATAATAGGGAATAAAAATTCATGGCGGCTAAATGAGAATGGTAAAATGGGATAGGTAATAGTGGTAGAAAAACATTCAAGATGATAGGTACATGTTAAATATGATATTCCTAATGTGGTATTCTAGGCTAAATAATATTGACTTTATACCCCTATAGACTTCAAATGTACTAAAATTTGAAGTTATTTGAGTCACATTATATTGATGTTTATTCTATAAAAATGGATTTATTATTAGGTTAAATTGATATTGAGAATATGTGGAGAAACCTCCAGTTCATTCCCAAGTGAAAAGGTATGTTAATTACATGATGAATCTCTCTACACCAAATATAAAATATTATACTAGTGTATGGAGAATCTAAAAAATTTGTAAAATTTTGGATGGAGGATTCAAACACATCTATATTTAAATATTTCATTTTTTACATGAGATAGAATTGTTTTATTTAATTCTCCAAAAAAATGAACTATAACGAAACTGTGATATATTTTAATAAAAATAAAAACATTAGGTATAGACATTTAATCCTGACAATTGAATTATAAGGAATAAGTTTGAGTAAAAACTCTAATATATATAGATATATAATGAAAGTAATGGAAAAAATTTATGTTATTCAAATTCAATTTAAATAGCTTAAAAAACTCGGAATATATATTTTTGGTTAAAAATATATATTTCCCAAAAAAAGGTCTTTATCTTAAAAAACTCTATATATTATGATTAAATAATAATAAAATATATTTATAATATGATTAATAGTTAATAAATAAATAAATAAATAAATTACAAATGAAAAATTTTCTATTTAAAAATATATGAATTGGTTTCCCCTATATTTTAGAATGTTATTTCAATATTGAATTATTAAATTTTGGAAATTATTTATTAAAACGTATTTGATGATTAATCATAATATCATAAAATTATGTTGAATGATTTTTTATTTCATTTATCGGAATGTATAAGGCCTTGGCCTTAAACTGTACTTAATATTGAATTAAATGAATAAGTCACAATGAGGATATTTTCAGGTTTAGAGTTTTAGAGAATTAGGACATAACTATTACATCTCAAAAGATTTCAAAGTTGACACTTATACTAAGTTTCCATAGAATAAAAACTCTTAAAAATAAACATGTCTAGTTCGATGTTTTATATAGCATGACTTTCCCTTGATCCCATCCATTACCCTATTCCACATTAAGTCCTGTGAAAAACATTTCAAAAAAAAACATGGGGTGAGCATAAAAAGCTCATTAAGGGATACACAAAGAATAAAAACTGTTAGTTTATCAAAACAACAAGTAAACCATGTATACTTTATCAATGTAATACTTTTCACCATTATGAAGTAGTAAAAACTCTTCAGTGGATAAAAGATCATCACTTACCCTTATGTAACCAAAAGATTACCATAAAACCCATATAAAGATCACATAACATATAAGGGTAACTTGGGACATAAACATACTTAAATGGAATATACATACGGTAGAATTACACACATATCACTTAATGGAATAGCCATACGGCCGACTTTCATACCCAATGCATTAGAGGTTATAACGTAACCACTCGTCCTGGTATTCACGACACCACCCGACATACAGTTTATCACGTAACCACCCGTCAAATGTCTAAGTACCATTATAAAATCATAAGACATAAAAAAATATTATGCAAAGTAAAAATTTTCATAATTTGATCACAATATATCACATAAATATATTGACATAACAAATCCATTATAAAAACCATTTTCAATACCAAAATACATAATAGAGTATATGGTATTTATATCATTTTAAAAAAATTATGACTTATTGAGGAAGCCAAAGACTAAATAATACTCACAGCGGCGGAAATGGTCCTTGTCACCGCGTACGTTAAAAGAAACATTCCTTTTTGTTGTTTAGTAAAACGCTTCGTAAAAAATATTCCTTATGTATAAAAGTACAATTCAAAGGGGTTTATACACCGTATAAAAGAAAGTTTTGTATAAAATGAAATATGACTCAATGAAAGGAGATTGAGACGAAGTCCCCTACAAATTTTTTTTTAAATAAAATAGATCTATTATGTGTATTGACTATATGTACACATAAAGAAAGTACAAATACGGGATTGGACATAATATTATCATGACATAATTTGAAATTATGAGATTAACCCAAAGAATGGAAATTGTGTTAAGAAGTTCCCTTACCTCGTGTCCGACTTGACTCGATTGCTCTTTAACCTCTTGAATAATAAAATTGAGTTAATTTCTACTTACATAAGAACATTTTTCAAGTTCATTGTTACTTTTATATCACTTATTACCATGTTATAAACATTATGTAATCATTTAAGTTAATAATGTTTGTTTTGTCGATATTTGGTTCTTAAGTCGAAGATAGACTTCTTACAATTACATGTTGTTCGTGTGGTCAAAGGTTCATTATATCCAGAATTATATTCATGATTTGGATATCATATATATCATATATATCCATAATATACATGTATTTATAATATTACATAATCATTTAGAGGAATGAAATGAAATGCACCGTTCATGGAGACGGTAAGCCGTACGTACGTATGAACGCTACTTTCATTTCTATGTCATGTTAATGGAATTAAAACTAAATGAGAGATATGTATATTTTAATTCCAGAATTATATTAATCATTTAGATGTAACATACATCATATATATCCATTATATATATGTACTTATAATAGTACATTACATTTGGGGATAAGAAATGAAATGCACTGTTCATGGAGACGGTAAGCCGTACGTACGCATGAACTCTACTTTCATTTCAATGTCATACTTTAATGGAAAGAAATAATAATGATATATTGGTATATTATAATTCCAGTATAAAATCATATATAATAACTTTAAATCTATCCTTTATATGTCCCACATATGGCATTAACGAATCAAATCACTTTGAGGGGGTGGTAGTCCGCACTTCCTAAAATTAAGATATTGCATATACCCATAATGGAAGCCATAAAGGTATGCCATAAATGAAAAATACAAAAGCCTAAGGAGGACATAAACATATGTTATATCATATATAAATATAGTGGAATCTTAATGTCCACCTTTTAAGGTGTTAGAAGAATATGGAACAATCATCGTTTCATGAGGCAAAAATTCGCCATCCAGAGAAACAATATGTTTTTTAACCATTAGATGTAGGTGTGTGTATGTGTAGCTCGAATGATTCTTATAAAAAAATCCTATTATATTTTAGATACTGTATTTGTTACAAAATAAATGAATAAAAAGAGTTTTGGGGGTTGGAGAAGCAAAATAAAACAAAAGAACACAAGTGAAGACATTACCTTAAAATCAGGTAACTCTCTTAGATTTGAGCTCAATGACATCCTTGGGAATACTTATGCTCAAAGGGAGGATTCTAGGAGTAATAAAAGGATGTGGAGAGAAAACATGGGCAGGGTTTGGCTGAGCCAAAGGCTTAGGAAGTGTGGGTAAGGTGGTATAGGTGGGGGTATTTTATAAGAGGGGAGGAGGGGCACTCTTGGAAAGTTATAAAAGTTTACTTTATTATAAAATTATTATCGGATTTTAAAGGTCCCACATTGATACGAATTGAGGATAAGGTGATAAGGGTTCAAACTATACTCATAAAAGTGGTCTTTGACAAGTGTAAGTCTTATATTTTACATTATCTTTTCTTTTTATTTAAATCGTTCATTAATGAGGTAAGCGTTGTATCATCATGATGTCATAAATAATTTAATTTATTTAATGTCTAAAAATTATAATAAAACTATAATGATGTAGGAAATCTTTTTATCTTTCTAATGAATATTTATAGTAAAAAATATGACTTCTATAACCCAATTTAAAAATTGTATTAGTAAAAAACTCATGTTTGTGACATTTTTATTTTAACTTTAAATAAAATGGTATTAATATCATTTTCTTACCAAAGTGGCTCCATGGGGTCCCTAAGTTGACCCATGGATTCTCTTGGTCGACCATGACACATAAAATAAGGGTAGGACATGTGTCTAGGTCATTTCATATTATTAAAACACTATTCTTACCTTAAATTACAATAATTACCTCTAATCGCGATTAAAAAACTAAAAGTTACTATTCACCAAAAAAATTATTTTAAAAACATTGAACCACATTTTACTTCTTAATGAAAACCATGTATGTCATATTTTTGAAATTCAAAACACAAAGGTGGTAAAATTTAATTTAAACGAAATATCAGTTTTTTTATGTACCACTTAGTGGTTTCACTATTCATCAAAAATTGAAGTTTTTCAGAAAAATACCGAAACTTCACCCCTAATCTTTATTTGATATTCCGAATTCAAAAAAGATGCCTATTTTAAAAAATTCAAAACATATAAGTTTCATTAATTAATTTAATAACTAATTCCTACTGTCAGAGAAAATACCGTGTTTTTATGAAATAATAAGTATCAAAAGATTGACAGTAGTTTAAGTACAATTTCAATGTGAAATTAATTCCAATGACCACTATTGGATTAAATGGTAAAAATATATTTTAATTCAACTCTAAAACCAATTCAAATGATAATATAATAAAGTAAATAAATTAGATTAAAAAGAGGTTTTGAATTAAAATACAACATTTTTCACTATTCAATAAAAAAAAGAACTTTATCGGAAAAATACCAAAAATATACACAATGTAAATTTTGATGTCCCGATTCTAAAGAAGAGCTTTATTTGGTCCAATAGAATGTATAAGAATGGCCAAAAATATATTTAATAACGGTTCGCCATCAAAAGGCGATAAGTGAACCATTAGTGAAAATTAGGGTATATATGCCTAAAATTGAATTCTTTCTGTATTTTAAGCCTTTATCATTTATTGGATATATGTAAAAAAATTTAAAAAACATATATAATCATATTTTAGTTATTTATATCCATTCCCGCCAATACACCGACTATATGATAACTACCATTTAAAATAATATTATTTTATTACTAGTGTGCAACGTAAGATTTCAAAGAAACTCACTGTTGCGTATTGGGAATGCTATCGAACATAGAAACCCCTTTAAAGTAAAATTAATATTTAATTTGAAAATATTAATAAATATAAAAATTTATTATTCCTTATTTACCTGGGATGTTACATCCTTCCCCCCTTTTGGGAATTGGGTCCCCGCAATTTTATTCACTTTTCAAAATAAGTGGGGGTATTTATCCCTCATAGAATTTTCAGATACACATGTTTTCTCTTCAACCATATGGTTTTTCTAAAAAACTTTTACCTGGTGAATTACCTTATTTCATAACACCTACTCTCTTCGGTCAAGAATCTGGACTGTTTTTTCTTCATAAGAGAGATTCTCTTCCAACTGAACTACCTCTGGGCTCAAAACATGAGATGGGTCTGGCATATACATTCTCAACATCGAAACATGAAAAACATTGTGTACCTGAGATAAGCTAAGAGGTAAATCCACTCAGTAAGAAACTGATCCATATTTCTTTAGAATTTCATATGGTCCAATGAACCTTGGACTCAACATTCAGTTCATACCAAATCGCATCACACTTTTTCATGGTGAAATTTTGAGAAAATCATGATCACCTACCTTGAAATATAGACCCTTCCTCTGTTTATCCGCATAACTTTTTTGTCTGCTCTGAGCTGTTCTCATGTGTTTCTGAATCAACTGAAATTTTTTTGCCATCTCTTCTACAAATTCTGGTCCCATCAGCTTCCTTTCACCTACTTCATCTTAAAAAGCTGGAGGTCGACACTGCTTCCCATATAATGCCTCATACGGTGCCATCTGTATACTAGAATGAAAATTATTATTATATGAAAACTCAACCAAAGAAAGATGTTGGTCCCAAATTCCTTGAAAATCCATAGAGAATGATCATAGTATATCCTCCAAGGTCTGAATTATTCATTCTGACTTCCCATCTGATTGCGGATGAAAAGATGCACTGAAATTTAATTCAGTACCCAATGACTTCTGAAGGCCTTTCCAAAAGTTACAAGTAAACCTGAGATCACGATCAGATACAATAGAGAGGGGAACTCCATGAAACCTTACTATATCTTTAAGATACAATCAAGAAAGTCAATCTAGAGAAAATGTATCTTGAATAGGAAAGAAATGAACAGATTTAGTCAAGGGATCAACAATAACCCAGATTGCATTATTACCTCGAGATGTCCCTGGTAATCCCACAACAAAGTCCATGGATACATTTTCCCATTTCCACTTTGGCACCGGTAAAGGCTGAAGCATCCCATTCGATAATTGTCGCTCTGCTTTAACCTGCTGACAAGTCAAACACTTTATAGTAAAATTAGAAATATCTCTTTTCATTCTATCCCACCAGTAATACTTCCTCAAATCTCTATACATCTTAGTACTGACAGGATGAACTGAAAATGGGGAACTATGAGCCTCACATAACAACTCACCTTTCAACTGTGAATCACAAGGCACACACAATCTCTTCCCAAACCTCAAAACACAATCATTATCAATGTTAAATTCAGGAAACATACCCTTCTGAACCAGCTCTACCTTTTTCTGCAACCCACTGTCTTTCTTCTACGCTTGCTTAATTCTGTCTGATAGGGATGATCCCACTGATACCTGAAACAAAACAGAAGAACATCCTACACCAACAACTTCTATGCCAATGTTCATCAAATCAAAAAGCAAAGGATCTCATTGCAAACATAGCATGGTTAATGAGGCATTACTTTTTCGACTCAAAGAATCAGCCACTTTATTTTCTTTTCGCGGATTGTAATGAATTGTACAATCATAATCCTTGATTAATTCCATCCATCTACTCTGTCTCATATTCAATTCTTTCTGAGTGAATATATACTTTAAACTTTTGTGATCAGTATATATTTCACACATTACTCCATACAAATGATGCCTCCAAATTTTTAGAGCAAAAAAAAAGCAGCTAATTCCAAGTCATGTGTAGGGTAATTTTCCTCAGGAGTTTTCAACTGACGTGAAGCATATGCAATTACCTGATCATTTTCCATAAGGACATACCCATGTCCCTTCAACGAAGCATCACTGTATATAACAAACTCACCATTCCTAGAAGAAAGTTCCAAAATTGGAGCATTCACCAATCTTCTTTTCAATTCCTTCGTTAGTAACCTATGTCAACTGAGCCATCACGGCAACAAACTGTTTAGTTCTGATTCTGACCTTCTCAGGATACTGATTTGAAAGGTCATTTCCCTATGTATGCCTTCCCAGAAAATCTGTTCTGTTTTCCTATACAAAAAACCATTCTTAACAAAGAAATATCTTAGGCGAAGCAACATGGTAATCTTTGAATTCTATATCATTTCAAACATACCATAAATTAATTTATAATTTAACAATTTTCTAACTTCTAAAGTTGTCTAAACCGACCTATGATACCAACTATAAGGCCCCGGCCTTAAACTTTACTTAATATTGAATTAAATGAATAATATACATTGAGGATCTTTTCAGGTTTAGAGTTTTAGAGAATTAGGACATAACTATTACATCTCAAAATATTACAAAGTAGACACTTCTAATAAGTTTCCATAGAATAAAAACTCATAAAAAGATACATGTCTAGTTCCATGTTTTATATAGCATGACTTTCCCTTGATCCCATCCTTGACCCTATTACACATTAAGTATTGTGAAAAACATTTAAAAAAAACATGGGGTGAGCATAAAAAGCTTAGTAAGGGATACACAAAGAATGAAAACTGTTAGTTTATCCAAACAACAGGTAATACATGTATACTTTATCAAAGTAATACTTTTCACCTTTATGAAGTAGTAAAAACTCTTCACTAAAAAAAGATCATTACTTACCCTTTTGTAACCAAAAGATTACCATAAAACTCATATAAAGATCACATAATATATAAAGGTAACTTGTGACATAAACATACTTAAATGGAATAATCATACGCTCTAATTCCACACATATCACTTATTGGAATAGCCATACGGCTGACTTCCATACCCAATTCATTGTAGGTTATAACGTAACCACCCATCCTGGTATTCACGGCACCACCCTTCATATGGTTTATCACGTAACCACCCGTCAAATGTCCATGTACCATTATAAAATCTTAAGACATAAAACAAATATAATGGAAAGAAAACATTTCCACACTTTGATCACAATATATCACATAAATATATTGACATAAAAAATTCATTATGAATCCATTTTCAATACCAAAATATATAAAAGATTATATGGTATTTATTTTATTTTAAAATCATTATGACTTGTTGAGGAAGCCAAAGACCAAATAATACTCCCTGCGGCGGAATAGGTCGTTGTCACCACATACGTTAAAAGAAACATTCCTTTTTTCATTTAGTAAAACGCTTTGTAGAAAAATATTCCTTTTGTATAAAAGTAAAATTCAAAGGGGTTTATACACCATATAAAAGAAAGTTGTGTATAAAACGAAATATGACTCAATGAAAGGAGATTGAGACGAAGTCCCTTACAAAGAATATTTTTTTAAATAAAATAGATCTTTTATGTGTATTCACTATAAGTATACATAAATAAATTAAAAAAATAAGATTGGACATAATAATAACATGATATAATTTGAAATTAGTAGATTAACCCAAAGAATGGAAATTGGGTTAAGAAGTACCCTTACCTCGTGTCCAAATTGACTCGATCGTTCTTTAACCTCCTGAATAATAAACTTGAGTTAATTTATACTTGATTAAGAACCATTTTCAAGTTCATTATTCCTTTTATATCACTTATTTCCATGTTATAAACATTATGTAATCATTTAAGTTAATAATGTTTGTTTTGCTGATATTTGGTTCTTAAGTCGAAAGTGGACTTCTTACAATTACATGTTGTTCGTGTGGTCAAATGTTCTTTATATACAGAATGATATTCATTATTTGGATATCCTATATATCATATATATCTAGAATATACATGTATTTATAATATTACATAATAATTTAGAGGTAAGAAATGAAATGCACCGTTCATGGAGACGGTAAGATGTACGTATGTATGAACGCTACTTTCATTTCTATGTCATATTAATGGAATTAAAACTAAATGAGAGATATGTATATTTTAATTCAAGAATTTTATTAGTCATTTTGATGTAACAGACATCATATATATCCATTATATATATGTACTTATAATAGTACATTACATTTGGGGTCAAGAAATGAAATGCACCGTTCATGGAGACGGTAAGTCGTACGTACGCATGAACGCTACATTCATTTCTATCTCACACTTTACTGGAAATAAATAATAATGATATAAAGGTATATTATAATTCAAGTATAAAATCATATATAATAACTTTAAATCCATCCTTTATACGTCCCACATATGGCATTAACGAATCAAATCACTTTGAGGGGGCAGTAGTCCGCACTTCCTAAAATGAAGATATCACGTACACCCATAACAGAAGCCATAAAGGTATTCTATAAATGAAAAATAAAGAAGAATAAGGAGAAAATAAACATATTATATATCATATATAAATACAGTTAAATCTTAATGGCCACCTTTGAAGGTGTTAGAAGAATATTGTACAATCATCGTTTCTTGAGGCAGAAATTCACCATCCACAGAAACAGTATGTTCTTTAACCATTACATGTAGGTGTGTGTAAGTGTAGCTTGAATGCTTGTTATAAAAAAAATCTAGTATATTGATGATACTACTGTTGTTACAAATGAAATTAATAAAAGAGTTTAGGGGGTTGGAGAAGCAAAATAAAACAAAAGAACACAATTGAAGACATTACCTTAAAATCGGGTAACTCTCTTAGATTTGAGCTCAATGGCTTCATTGAGAAGACTTATGACCAAAGTGAGGCTTCTAGGAGTAAGAGAGGGATTTGTAGAGACAAAATGGGTAGGGTTTGGCCGAGACAAAAGCTTTTTATGTGTGGTTAAGGTTGTAGAGGTGGGGGCCTTTTATAAGAGGAGTGGAGGGGCACTCATGGAATGTTATAAAAGTTTAATTTATTATAAAATGATTTTCGGATTTTAAAGGTCCTAAATTAATATAATTAGAGGATAAGGTGATAAGGGATCTAAATATACTCATCCAATAGGTCTTTGACAAGTGTACATCTTATATTTTACATTATCTTTTCATTTTATTTAAATCGTTCATTAATGAAGTAATCACCGCATCATCATGATGTCATGAATAATATAATTTATTTAATGTATAAAAATTATAAAAAAATATCATGATGTATTAAATATTTTTATCATTCTAATGAATATTTATAGAAAAAAATATGACTTTTATTACTCCATTTAAAAATTGTTTTAGTAAAACAACTCATGTTTGTGACATTTTTATTTAAACTTTAAATAAAAAGGTATTAATGTCATTTTCTTACCAAAGTGGCTCCATGGGGTCCCCAAGTTGACCCATGGATTGTCTTGGTCGGCCATGACACATCCAATATGGGTAGGACTTTTGTCTAGATCATTTCATATTATTAAAACATTATTCTTACCATAAATTACACTAATTACCTCTAATCGCGATTAAAAACATAAAAGTTACTATTCACCAAAAAAAATATTTTTATCCCATTGAACTACATTTTACTTCTTAATGAAAACCATGTATGTCGGATTTTTGAAATTCAAAACAAAGAGGTGGTAAATTTTCATTTAAATGAAAAATCAGTTTTTTAAGTACAACTTAGTGGTTTCACAATTCATCAAAAATTGAAGTTTTTCAGAAAAATACCAAAACATCACCCTAAGCCTTTTTTGATATTATGAATTCAAAAATGATGCCTATTTTAGAAAATTCAAAACATATAAGTTGTATTAATTAATTTAATAATTATTTCCTGCTGTTAGAGAAAATAGCGTATTTTTATGAAACAATAAGTATCAAATGATTGACACTAGTTTAAGTACAATTTCAAAGTGAAATTAATTCCAACGACCACTATTGGATTAAATGGTAAAAATATATTCTAATTCAACTCTAAAACCAATTCAAAAGATAATCTAATAAAACAAATAAATTACATTATAAATAGGTTTTGAATTAAAATACAACATTTTCACTATTCATTAAAAAAATGAACATTATCGGAAAAATACCAAAAATTTACACAAAGTAAATTTTGATGTCCCGATTCTAAAGAAGAGTTTTATATGGCCCAATAGAATTTATAAGTGTGACCAAAAATATATTTAATGATGGTTCGCCATCAAAAGGCGATAAGTGAACCTTTAGTGAAAATTAGGGTATATATGCCTAAAATTGAATTCTTTCCGTATTTTAGGCCTTTATCTTTTATTCGATATATGTAAAAACATTTAAAAAACATATGTAATCATATTTTAGTTATTTATATCCATTCCCGCCAATACACCGACTATGTGTTAACTACCATTTAAAATAATATTATTTTATTACTAGTGTGCAACGTAAGATTTCAAAGAAACTCATTGTTGAATATCGGGTACACTATCGAACATAGAAACCCCTTTAATGTAAAATTAATATTTAATTCGAAAATATTAATAAATATGAAAATTTATTATTCTTTATTTACCTGGGATGTTACATCCTTCTCCCCTTTTGGGAATTACGTCCTCACAATTTTATTCACTTATCAAAATGAGTGGGGGTATTTATCCCTCATAGCATTTTCAGATTCACATGTTGCCTCTTAAACCATATGGTTTTTCCACAAAACCTTTACCTGGTGAATTACTTTATTTCGCAACACCTTCTCTCTTCAGTCAAGAATCTGGACTGTTTGTTCTTCATAAGAGAGATGATCTTCCAACTGAACTACCTCTGGGCTCAAAACATGAGATGGGTCTGGCATATACTTTCTCAACATCGAAACAGGAAAAAGATTGTGTACCTGAGATAAATTCAGAGGTAAATCCACTTGGTAAGAAACTGATCCAACTTTCTTTAGAATTTCATATGGTCTAATGAAACTTGGAATCATCTTTCCTTTCTTACCAAATCGCATCAAACTTTTGCATGGCGAAACTTTGAGAAAAACATGATCACCTTCCTCGAAGGATAGATCCTTCCTCTGGTTATCCACATAACTTTTTTGTCTGCTCTGAGCAGTTCTCATGTGTTTCTGAATCAACTGATCTTTTTCTTCCATCTATTCTACCAATTCTGGTCCCATCAGCTTCCTTTCACCCACATCATCCTAAAAAGATGAAGTTCGACACCGCTTCCCATATAATTCCTCAAACGGTGCCATATGTATACTAGAATGAAAACTGTTATTATATGAAAACTCAACCAAAGAAAGATGTTGGTCCCAACTTCCCTAATAACCCACAGATCAAGCTCTTAGTATATCCTCCAAGGTCCGAATTGTTCGTTCTGACTTCCCATATGGTTGCAGATGAATAGCTGTACTAAAATTTAATTCAATACCCAATGACTCTTGAAAGCCTTTCCAAATGTTAGAAGTAACTTGGGATCATAATCAGATACAATGGAGAGGGGAACTCCATGAAACCTGACTATCTCTTTAAGATAAAATCGAGAAAGTTTATCTAGAGAGAATGTATCTCGAATAGAAAGGAAATGGGAATATTTAGTCAAGCGAACAACAATAACCCAGATTGCATTATTACCTTGAGATGTCCTTGGTAATCCCACAACAAAGTCCATGGATACATTTTACCATTTCCACTTTGGCATCGGTAAAGGCTGAAGCATCCCTTTCGGTAACTGCCGCTCTGCTTTAACCTGCTGACAAGTCAAACACATTACAGTAAAATCATAAATATCTCTTTTCATACCATCCCACCAGTAATACTCCCGCAGATCTCTGTACATATTAGTACTGCCTGGATGAACTAAAAATGGGGAGCTATGAGCGTCACATAACAACTGAACTTTCACATGTGAATCACAAGGCACACAAAATATCTTCCCAAACCTCAAAACACAATCATTATCAATGTTAAATTCAGGCAACTTACCCTTCTGAAACAGCTCTACCTCTTTCTGCATCCCACTGTCTTTCTTATGTGCTTGCTTATGTCGATCTGATAGGGATGATCTCACTGATACCTAAAACAAAATAAAACAACATACTACACCAACAACTTCTATTCAAAAGTTCATCAAATCAAAAACCAAAGGATCTTGTTCCAAAGGTAGCATGGTTAATGAAGCATTACTTTTTCGACTCAAAGCATCAGCCACATTATTTTCCTTTCTCGGATAGTAATGAATTGTACAATCATAATCCTTGATTAATTCGAGCCATCTCCTCTACCTCATGTTCAATTACTTCTTAGTGAATATGTACTTAAAACTTTTTTGATCAGTATATATTTCACACTTTACTCCATACAAATAATTCCACCAAATTTTTAGAGCAAAAAAACAGCAGCTAATTCCAAGTCATGTGTACGGTAATTTACCTCATGATTTTTCAACTGACATGAAGCATATGAAATTACCTGATCATTCTGCATAAGGACACAGCCATGTCCCTTCAATGAAGAGTCACTGTACATAACAAACTCACCATTCCTAGAATAAAGTTCCAAAACTGGAGCATTCACCAATATTCTTTTCAATTCCCTTGTTAGTAGCCTGAGTCAACTGAGACATCACTGCAACAAACTATTTAGTTCTAATTTTGACCATCTCAGGATACTGATTTGAAAGGTCATTTCCCTCTGTATGCCTTCCGAGAAAAGATGTTCTGTTTCCTATACAAAAAAACCATTCTTAACAAAGAAATATCTTAGGCAAAGCAACATGGTAATCTTTAAATTCAATATCATTTCAATCATACCATATATTAATTTATAATTTAACAATTTTCTAACTTCTAATGTTTTCTAAACTGACCACTGATACCAACTACAAGGCTCGACCTTAAACCTTACTTAATATTGAATTAAATGAATAATTCACATTGAGGATCATTTCAGGTTTAGAGCTTTAGTGAATTAGGACATAACTATTACATCTCAAAATATTATAATGTAGGCACTTCTATTAAGATTCCATAGAATAAAAACTCATAAAAAGAAACATGTCTAGTTCCATGTTTTATTTGCATGACTTTCCCTTGATCCCATCCTTGACCCCATTCCACATTATGTCCTGTGAAAAACATTTCAAAAAAAAACTTGGGGTGAGCATAAAAAGCTCAGTAAGGGATACACAAAGAATAAAAACTGTTAGTTTATCAAAACAACAAGTAAACCATGTATACTTTATCAAAATAATACTTTTCACCTTTATGAAGTAGTAAAAACTCTTCACTGAAAAAAAGATCATTACTTACCCTTTTTAACCAAAATATTACCATAAAACCCATATAAATATCACATAACATATAAAGGTAAAATGGGGCATAAACATACTTACATGGAATAACCATACGGTCGAATTCCACACATATCACTTAATGGAATAGACATACAGCCGACTTCCATACCCAATCCATTGGAGGTTATAACGTAACAACCCATCCTGGTATTCACGACACCACCCATCATATGGTTTATCATGTAACCACCCATCAAATGTCCAAGTACCATTACAAAATCATAAGACATAAAACATATATAATGGAAAGAAAAAATTTCCACACTTTGATCACTATATATCACATAAATATATTGACATTAAAAATATATTATAAAAACCATTTTCAATACCAAAATACATAAAAGAGTATATGGTATTTATTTCATTTTAAAAACATTACGGCTTGTTGAGGAAGCCAAAGACCAAATAATACTCGTGGTGGCGGAAAAGGTCGTTGTCACCGCATATGTTAAAAGAAACATTACTTTTTTGTATTTAGTAAAATGCTTCATAGAAAAAGATTCATTTTGTATTAAAGTAAAATTCAAAGGGGTTTATACACCGTATAAAAGAAAGTTGTATATAAAACGAAATATGTCTCAATGAAAGGAGATTGAGACAAAGTCCCTTACAAAGAATATTTTTTTAAATAAAATAGATCTATTATGTGTATTCACTATAAGTAAACATAAAGAAATTAAAAATACCAGATAGGGAATAATAATATCATGAAATAATTTGAAAGTAGGAGATTAACCCAAAGAATGGAAATTGCGTTAGGAAGTACCCTTACCTCGTGTCCGACTAGACTTGATCATTCTTTAACCTTCTGAATAATAAACATGAGTTAATTTATACTTTATTAGGAACCTTTTTCAAGTTAATTATTCATTTTTTATCACTTATTTCCATGTTATAAACATTATGTAATCATTTATGTTAATAATGTTTGTTTTGTCGATATTTGGTTCTTAAGTCAAAAGATGACTTCTTACAATTACATGTTGTGTGTGTGGTCAAAGTTTCATTATATCCAGAATGATATTCATGATTTGGATATCATATATGTCATATATATCCAGAATATACATGTATTTATAATATTACATAATCATTTAGAGGTAAGAAATGAAATGCACCGTTTATGGAGACGGTAAGCCGTACGTACGTATGAACGATACTTTCATTTCTATGTAATATTAATGGAATTAAAACTGAATGAGAAATATGTATATTTTAATTCAATAATTATATTAATCATTTAGATGTAACATAAATCATATATATCCATTATATATATGTACTTATAATAGTACATTACATTTGGGGATATGAAATTAAATGCCCCATTCATGGAGACGGTAAGCCGTATGTACGCATGAACGCTACTTTCATTTCTATCTCATAATTTAATGGAAATAAATAATAATGATATAAAGGTATAATATAATTCAAGTATAAAATCATATATAATAACTTTAAATCCATCCTTTATACGTCCCACATATGGAATTAACGAATCAAATCACTTTGAGGGGGCGGTAGTCCGCACTTCCTAAAATGAAGATATCGTGTATACCAAAAATGGATGCCATAAAGGTATGCCATAAATGAAAAATACAGAAGCTTAAGGAGAACATAAACATATTATATATCATATATAAATATAGTGACATGTTAATGGCCACATTTGAAGGTGATAGAAGAATATTGAACAATCATCATTTCGTGAGGCAGAAATTTTCCATCCACAGAAACATTATGTACTTTAACCATTATATGTAGGTGTGTGTAAGTGTAGCTTGAATTATTCTTATAAAAAAATCCTAGTATATTGATGATACTGGATTTGGTACAAATTAAATTAATAAAAATAGTTTAGGGGGTTGGAGAAGCAAAATAAAACAAAAGAACACAAGTGAAGACATTACCTTAAAATCGGGCAACTCTCTTAGATTTGAGCTCAAAGGCTTAATTGGGAAGACTTTTGCTCAAAGTGATGCTTCTAGGAGTAGGAGAGGGATGTGGAGAGACAAGATGGGCCGGGTTTGGCCGAACCAAAGGCTTTGGAAGTGTGGGTAATGTGGTAGAGGTGGGGGCCTTTTATAAAAGGAGAGGAGGGGCACTCTTGGAATGTTATAAAAGTTTAATTTATTATAAAATGCTTTTCGGATTTTAAAGGTCCTGAATTGATATAATTATATGATAAGGTGATAAGAGTTCTAAATATACTCATCCAATAGGTCTTTGACAAGTGTACGTCTTAGATTTTACATTATCTTTTCATTTTATTTAAATCGTTCATTAATGAGGTAATCGCAACATCATCATGATGTCATAAATAATATAATTTATTTAATGTCTAAAAATTATAAAAAAAATGTCATGATGTATTAAATATTTTTAGAATTATTATGGATATTTATAGTAAAAAATATGACTTGTATAACCCCATTTAAAAATTATTTTTCTAAAACAACTCATGTTTGTGACATTTTTATTTTAACTTTAAATTAATAGGTATTAATGTCATTTTCTTACCAAAGTGGCTCCATGGGGTCCCCAAGATGACCCATTGATTGTCTTGTCCAGACATGACACATCCAATAAGGGTATCACATGTGTCTTGGTCATTTAATATTATTAAAATATTATTATTACCATAAATTACACTAATTACCTCTAATCGCGATTAAAAACTTAAAAGTTACTATTCACCAAAAAATTATATTAATCCCATTGAACCACATTTTACTTCTTAATGACAACCATTTATGTCAGATTTTTGAAATTCAAAACACAGAGGTGGTAAAATTTCATTTAAACGAAAAATCAGTTTTTTTAAGTACCACTTAGTGGTTTCACTATTCTTCAAAAATTGATGTTTTTCAGAAAAATACCAAAACATCACCCTAAGCTTTATTTGATATTATGAATTCAAAAATGAAGTCTATTTTAAAAAATTCAAAATATATAAGTTCCATCAATTAATTTAATAATTAATTTCCGCTGTCAAAGCAAATAGCGTGTTTTTAGGAAACAATAAGTATCAAAAGATTGACACTAGTTTAAGTCCAATTTAAAAGTGAAATTAATTCCAACGACCACTATTTTATTAAATAGTAAAAAAATATTCTATTTAAACTCTAAAACCAATTCAATAGATAATATAATAATATAAATAAATTATATTTAAAAGAGGTTTTGAATTAAAATACAACATTTTCACTATTCATTAATTAATGAACTTTATCAGAAAAAAACAAAAAATTTACACAAAGTAAATTTTGATGTACCGATTCTAAGGAAGAGTTTTATTTGGTCCAATAGAATGTATTAGAGTGACCAAAACTATATTTAATGACAGTTCCCCATCAAAAGGTGATAAGTGAACCTTTAGTGAAAATTAGGGTATAAATGCCTAAAATTGAATTCTTTCCGTATTTTAAGCCTTTATCTTTTATTGGATAAATTTAAAAACATCTAAAAAACATATATAATCATATTTTAGTTATTTATATCCATTCCCGCCAATACAATGGCTATATGTTAACTACCATTTAAAATAATATTATTTTGTTACTAGTGTGCAACGTAAGATTTTAAAGAAACTCATTGTTGCATATCGGGTACGCTGTCGACCATAGCAACCCATTTAAAGTAAAATGAATATTTAATTCACAAATATTATTAAATATGAAAATTTATTATTCTTTATTTACCCAGGATGTTACAGAATGATTTAGATTAATAGTTTATAAAAACATGTTAACAAGAATGAACTTTATGAAATTATTAGTATATATGAATGAATATGAAATGGTATATAAAATATACGACAAAATATTTTTTTGATAAGTGAATTTAAAATTTTAAAATTTATAGTATTAATTTTCAAGGACTTGTATATTATTATAAAATAGATATTATATATTCTTTAAAAAAATATAATACATTATTAATAATTATATTAATATTTCCCATAGTAAATTTAATAAATTTTATCCAATCTAATATATTTAAAATTTATAATCCCTGAGTCTAAATAAATGATAAATAAAAATTTATTTTCATGAATAAATATAATATTTACTTTGGTAAATTATTTTCTTTATAAAAAGTTAAAATTGAAAATTTAATATTTCTAGTGGTAAATGGACCACAAGATGACAAAAAAAAATACTAAAATTGAGTTGATATTGTCTTCCTAATACATTTCTCATCCTTACTATATAATATATCATTTTACAGATCCTCCTAATAATATTGAAATCATCTCTCATTTAATTATGTTGAAATATTACAATAATATCTTTCTAATGAATTATAAAAGTGGCCTCCCAAAAACCCCAGAAAGGAAATCATTAATTATTACATTCCCCCTGATGCCAAAATAATTCTCATTACGTTGGAGCACTCCTTTTATATCATTGTTTTTTGTTCATGGTACATTGGTCTATTCCATTAATTTCTAATTTCTAACGTTTTAGACCTGGAGCCACATAAACTGTGCCTCGAGGTTGTGTTCCATATGAACTCAATTGTTCCTCCCCGCATACAATAGTATTCCAAATAAAATATAGGTGTTATGATGGTGTTATTCAAAGACTATACCCTCATAACAAGAGTGTAGTGCAACAATAACCAATAATAATAAATTAAATAACATTTTAAAAAACTAATTGTATAATAATTATTGATCTAAATAAATAAACATGTGGATTCTAAATTAATATCATATATAAAATTATTTCATATATTTTATATAAAAATGTGAAAAATGGTCGTAAATAATTTTTCACATTAAATATGATTTACAAAAAGAAAAAAGTCCAGAATTTACCTCAATTATCACCATGATCATACGTTAGGTCCTCTACTCATATAATTTATCCTAGTAGAAAAAATAAAAAATCCATGGAAATATGCTTCTCAATATCTCTCTATATATCCATGTAGTATATTCCATATAAAAGTGTTTTTTGGAATAGTGCGTGAGATATTCTATGTAGGATAACATTATTTATTTCAATAATTGTCCATCTGGTGTATATAAAATGAACAACGTGAAGGAGAATAATAAATATATAGTAGTCATGTAATCTATAAATGGGTTGGCTCTAGTTCCTAATGGATTCCAGGCTGACACAACCTACTTCAGCCTAATACGAGACAGGTCTGAGCATGCGTCATGATACATAAAAATATATACTGAAATTTGTGTGTGTGTGTGTGTGTAATTATATGAATATGTATGTATATATGAAGTATATATGTATTAAAATATGGAGCCATATATAAAGATACATAGTGCTTTCCATGAGAAGTGGCATAAATACAACATCCATTCATAATCCCAAGAGTCTCATAAAGGGATAAGAGATGCCCTACTTTATTATCAGGTGTAATAATCGACTCCATTCTGGAGTATCAAAAATTATAAGGGACTAAATTAATGAGTACCATAAGTAATATTGGATTCAATTCAAGAGAATTAAATTTAATAATGCATTTTATGACAGATAATTATAAATTTTAATTTTTATAAATATAGATTTTGAGATCGAATAATAAAATTTGATAATGTATTAATATAAGACAATATATAGTTTCCAAAAATTCTAAATTTAATTATCCAGGGTTGTAATTCACAATTTTAAGTAAGTGTCACATGGAACATTCATTTCACTCACATTACATTTAGTTATCGTAATCTATTCAATTATTTTCCAATCTAAAACAATATTTAATGGGTTTTTAGAACATTAACATATAAGAAGATGAAATAATTTATGAAGCATATTTTAGAGACAACTTGGAGAATTTTTGGCATCAGGTGTGATGATTCAAGGTGTAAATCAACTCTTAATTAGTGAAAAATTACTATACTACTGACTTTTTTGGGGTATTTGACTCATTATCTAGTGGTGTCGTCTGATATAAGATATAGTGGAAGAAATAAAAGAAATTTAAAAAATATATAAAAATAGTGAATATTAGAATTCCAATATTTATCCTTCTATAATGTGAGGGAGATGAGTAAAATATGTTAATGAAAATATGATCTTAGTGATGTCTATCCATCATGATAGACAATGGGTGAATCCATGTTCGAATGCAGGTGGAGGCCAAGTGATTTGGAAGAGAGGACAAGAAATTTTCAGATGTGTTTTCCACTACGAAAAAAAGAAATGATAATGAGGTTTGATTTTATGAATGTAATGAAAATTAAATTACATTTCACCCAATTTTAAATGGGGGACATGGTTTGGCCTCTTAGAGTGGCCAACCCTTATGACAATCGTGAACACATACTACAAAAGTGGAACAAAGATTGCAAGCTAGGTGCATAGTTTGACCAAAATATTCAATGATTGTCTTACTCTCTCCATATATCTATTACAACCTACATGGATTGGATATAACATATATCCATAGGATCATAGATTGGAATCACTATGTTCTTTGTCCATTTTCTCATGAATCCTGAGATTTAGGGTCCTAATGATCCCTAGAAACTCAAAAAACCTCCATGTACATATTAAGAAACAGTACAATGTTAAAAAAAAATACAAACTGAAAATTAAAGTATCTATCACTCATTGTTAATATTTGATGTTACAACCACCACTATTTAATTAAACTTATCCCTAATTTCCCATTAAATGTTGATAAAACATCATATGAGGATTTTTTTGACCACTAATCCAATATTTCAAAAAAAATTCCAGGTGTCCAACTGTACACAACCAAGATTCCATAACAACCTTACTTGAGGAACTATCCTTTATGAGGGATAATTTTTTCTTAATTAAATTATACAAATAAGATACTCCTCAAAAGAATCATCATCCATAAATTTTATATAATTAGGATAAAAATAACATGTATATCCTCAATAATTAATAAAAATATGTGATATATTAAAGATATCATGCATGGAAAAGTTACTTATAGAGAAAAAATTGATATTCTAATATTCAAACTCTCTACATGATCTAAAATGACCCGACATAATGAGTTTCTATATTTATCAGTCCTCGAATCCATCCTTGACCCAAGATAGGAAAAACCCATAAAAATACTGGATGTCCCACATCAAACTCTAATGGAAAATGGTTATGATCAGTATAAGATGACTACCTAGATTTGATATATCAACTTATGTTTTCAAATAATATATTTATTATCTAATGTCTCTTAAATGATGAGAGTTCCCTACAATGATGCATCCCATTCCTCAAACAAGAACTGTGGTGAACAACATGACATAATTTATTTGACCTCATAAGGGGTCGTATGAATTGTTTCCAGAAAGATATGATTGTAATAAAATGTGGTGATAGTTTGTTTTTTCTAAAACTTACCGCTTAAACTATGTATGTATACTATATAAATATCTTTTAAAATCCATATAGTATGTTTGGATTGGCTGTTGGATGAGTTTTATACACTAAACTCATAAACACCTTTAAACTGGGTTCTTTATACAGTACTTACTAGAACAATGAAATAAATTGAGCATAAATACCTTATGGGACAAAATTAGGAACAACATTGATGAATATAACACCATGAACAGAAATCATTCCATTTTAATATCCTAGAAAGGTCACACTGATAATTAGAAAGTGAGAAACCTTGGTGAACCTAGAGATGATCACCCTTACTACAACACTTCCTCGAGGAGATATTCGAAAAACCATCACAAAATCCATAATGACTTCATCCACTTTACATTATATAATGTAAAAGGGTATAAAATTATATTAGAACATTGGTTCTCCAAGTTTAACTACTGAATAGTGGAACACCATGTGATAAAACTTGTAATCCACTTTTTAATACATGAACTCTAATACTTGAAACATACATCATTAAACATCTTGGTAATCCCTATGTGTATAAACCACATAGTGGAATGAGACTCCCAAACTAGTTATTCATGTATGTTTTTAGGAATCTCGACACATCCTGAATTACAAAAATCATATCCCCATAAATAACACAACTAGGTAGTGGGCCATAACCTGTAACACTCTCCCTAAGGACTAATACCTTGGGACTATTAATAAATATAAAACTTACCCAATCTATTGTGAAGTATTTCACTATCATTGATACAAAGAATTTATTCTTGTTATACTTTTAAACATCTAAATTCATCTAAAAATATAAATGCACTTAAATCCAATCACTATTGGCTTATTGAATAACCATTATATGAGTATTCTGATGGAAGTAATTAGACTCTATATTAACCTTCCGGGGTTTATAATAGTGATCAATTTCAAAATTATATTGGTATTATAACCATAAATAATGATTTAGATTCAAGTAACACATATAGGAAAGATATTTCTTACATTTTTTGTCCTTGTAAATGTTGAATTGGTCTCCCATTAATTAATGCATCCAACTTCGTAAGGCATTACTCCGACATCAAAAATGAGTTCATGTGTTTTCTATTCATGCTCGTGAGGCCTCGAATGAAGAGACCCATATGGAAACAATCACTTTCCTGACATAATAATTTCTCCTACATAGATTTCCAATTCATATTAATAAACCATATAACTTATTTCCAGCTCTTGATGTATCAGTATCAACACTCAATACATTCTCCCTTTCAACTTTTGAAAGGCTATTTCACATGTTTTAGAAAATAAAATAAATGCAACAATATTTTTATTCCATACTGTAAGAGATAACATTAAAATTGAAATGGAACTAAATAAAATTAATTTCAAATTCATATAGCCCCATTAAACATTGTATCAAAAATATGTTCTTGGGATTCCATCAATAAAATATATATCTCTCATTCTCTCTTCAAATAATAATATTATCCCAAAGATGATGTGATCGATGATGTGATACTTATAATACAAAAGGGGAATTTGGTGAGTTTTGAATATAGCGTGTTCTCCCCCAGTGTATTCTGTATGATCTATAGATGTTTTTCATAGTTTTGTTGGGATTATATATAATGTAAGATTTCATCGATGAATAATAAAATATATATATATATCCAAATATGGGTGTAAAACCCAAACCATAAATTCCATAGAAACATTAGTACAATTTTTGAGACTGAATGACATGATAAAATACTCATACAAGACATATCTGTTATGGAATGATGTATACAATATTTTGTATGGTCTAACACACCCATTTTGATAGTATGAATTAAAATCAATAATCATAAGAATGTTATCTTATCATATATGGTTTAAAAGGTCTTCCATATAATGTATCATATATCATTTCTTCATCATGAGATGATTAAATATCCAATAATAAATATAATTTATATTGATAACATGAACCATATAAGTGACAAGAAAAGGTGATCTCCTTGGAGGTATACAAGGTCATATAAAACCATTAGAATCCATGTTTTTTAGCTACATGTTATGAAATTAAATCTCATCAGTTTCCATCCTTTAAGTAGGATTGGATACTCGTGATATGATTGTCACTAATTTAATGGTGATCTCTACCACTCTCTCTGGAGGTAGTCACGAAATTTCATCAAGGAATAAATATATTGAAAAGTGTACTAGATGAGTAAAATAAAAACATTAAATTCCAATATCTATAATAATGTGGCAAGAAATACGGGATATCACTATTCCTAACCCATGATGATTATGTCTATCCTGACTCTCATGGAAGTCTCATTCACCATTTTGGATATATGTAACTTTCGATGATTATGTGAATTTATTTCATAGATGATATAAAAAACACGATCATGATTGGTTAATGTTCCTTTGATTACAAGTATGATGTTAAATCCAATCATCTTAATGGATTATAGGTTCAATAAAATATGATACATACCAATCTCAAGGGAGATATCCCTACACAAGAAAACAAGCTATGATCAAACCCCTAATCGTGCGTTGTGTGTAATTCTACATAGAATTATTCAATCTCTATTCCAAGATTATCCATAATTTAAAAGGAGATAAATTAATTTGTAGAACAAATACTGAACAATATAAAAACTAATTTAAAGGCAGTATAATGGTGCCTCAATCTATAGATGTTTTAGTACACTGCTCATATTTTATAGGCTACACATCATGTAGTTGGAAGAAACCATGCCCAGAGTTACAACCCGACTACATTGAGTTAAATCACTACTGTTTTAATTTATGTAAAAAGACTAGATAAATCAAGAACAACCACCCATATACATAGATTAGATAGTATTAATATAAAAACCTTGCTGGTGAGGCCTAATGGTTCCCACCCTTAAGGCATACCTAGTATGAATCCACCACCACATGGCATATATGGTGTTCATATTATAATATTGAATATTGTTAAACCTAACATAACATAGAAATTAAATATTATATTTTGAACACTAGGACCTTTTTAATGGCCTCCCACACTGGTGACATGCCATATTACTATCAATATGTGTCATCTGACTAACGCTACCCTCATGAGTAGACCCAAAATAACTCTTACAACAACTCGATGAACCACTTCCCTATAATGATATTGAATCTCCATGTAGTAAAAAATCATATTTCATTAGTTTATTTTAGTCTTTTATGGATAGGTTTACTATCTCAGAAATGGTGGTCAACTATAGTCCATTTTCAAAACAACTTTCTTTCTTGAAATTTTCACGACGAAGTTTATATTAAGAAAACATATTCTCATAGAAATGAGATGAATAATCCATCACAGTTAATTAAACCTTCTATATTATCATAAACTAACATCTGGTTTCCTATCTCAATATCTGTGGAAAAATGTAATCAAATAAGATTTCATGGTTATCTTCTATGGTTATACCCAGATAATGATAATCCTGGATAATAAAATACCATCATCTTTTGGTAGAATAATGAATGATATATGTCACAAGCATGACCCTAATCTCCAAAGGATTATAAAAATGTTAAATTAAGTATAAAACTGCATTTATCCATGACTCTTATACTCTAGGACCACCATATGGGCATATGGGTTGTGGGAGCAGGCCATAGTTGCAGTTCAAAACCAGATAGGTTCCCTGATAACAGAATAGGATAGGATCATATCCTTCATATATAAGATTCATCATGTAATTCTACTCCTTAATCTACATCATGGTTACATTGAACATTATAAGGATAACAAAAGACACCCCATATTTCCCACTACAATTTTTTGGGTCAAGGTTAGGTTCTTACATCACATATTTAAGGTGCTAGTATATGAAGTGTTGATTTCATGGTATATGTAGAAAATACCCATTTTGATTTAATTGTCATTTCCATTTCATGGTAAAAATATTATTTATCAATTTAATTTTTATATATGATAATATAAATTAATATTATTATTATATATATATCAATATAGTTAAATGAATCCCCATTCAGATATTAAAAGGCATAAGTAATATATGTTGTAGTTGGCATGTCACCAAACTGTGACCTGACCCTTTCATCCGGAATCACCATCTAATACGTCATATAATATGATATGATTAAATTAATTTTCATTTCAAATTTATATAATTACATGCTTCATAATTTACCAATTACAATATTGTCATTGAAATCAAGAAAATCATATACCATGTAACTAGTGGGTGATGGATCAAACATGTAATAATTTGTAATTTAAGGCTCCCACATAATGATATATTGGAATTCAATGTTTAGGGTGATGTATATTATTTAATTTATCCAATTATTTCATCCCTACATTAAATGTTTACAAATTTCTGAATTAATTATCAATGAACTAGTATTCAAATAGAACCAATACATATTGTAATATAACTATTGTATGGAATATTCTTGTAATATAAATCCTCATAAACCTATTGCAATTTATGTAATGATACCTCATTTCTATAATAGTAAAAATAAAATGAAAATCTATAACAATTATTACAATAATAATTACAAAAATCTTGTGTTCCACCCATTTGTGAAATAAATACAATTGTCATAGAAAAATATATATAATATCCCATTCTAGGTAATTTGGATATTCCCTATACAATGATAATATACTTATATGAATATTATCATTGAAAAATTCTGACACAATTATAGTATCCTATCTAATAAACTAAATTGTAAGAAAAAAGGAAAAGAAAAAACATTGATACCACTTTGTATCATACTACCCTATGATCTACAAAAATGATTCCCTAAGACTGTGCACCACATAACCTCCAGTGTGCCTACCCACAATCCAAGTGAAGATGACTAGTAGTGAGTGTGTGTGATGGTATGGTGGTGTATAGATACCCTATCATTTTAAATATAAAATTACATGATTTTAAAAATAATAAAACATCATATCAGATGTCTTGGAACGTAAGTACTTGTGTAATGGAAGCCTAGTAACATAAAACATAAAACATAGGACTAAATAAAACATTTATTTATTTAGACTTTATAATGATATATTAACATCCATTGTTATCATAAATCATCGTAGGATTAATAAGGGATAACATGAATAATGGGATGATCTAAAATCCTAGTAAGGGAATAAACATGTGATTAATGTTTTATAACATGACTTAGAATGCAAGACATAATGCTTTAAAAAGGCATAGAACATATAGAATAATTACTTATAATCAGAAGATCATATAAACATGGAGTCATAAAAATGATTAATCTACATAAAACATGAATTTATAATGAGTCAAGGGTCATTTCACATAGAGTATTAAAAGTCAATGTTAACCACCAAGACTATTTCACATTGTAGAACGAGTCGAGGCTAACAATCATGAACGTTGCACATAACATCTCATGAGACTCAACATTACCCAATTTATTAGAAGGCTATCTGGTTTCACACATCATTACATATTCATTAATATTCATTCCACATATATAATCATACATAAACATAAGGGATACCCATGGTAAAAATTGTGTATCACAGTCATGTCATAATGTATAAAATGAGTGTATCAAAAGAAATTCCATGATAGAAAGTAATTATATCATTCATGAACAATAATAGGGTTTAATATGAATACATAATGAAAATTGTTGTCAACATGAAGTAATAACATGTAAAAAGAGTACTTAGGAATCCTTATAATTATTACATTTTAGTCTTATTAATGGAAAAAACAAAAAGTCATAAAAGGGAATAATATTTTATATAAAACCAGATTTTAACCGGTAATCATTTCATAAAAGAAATCATGGTTTTATAAAAATAATGGTTTCTTAAAAACATAATATATAGGGTACTTTAAAATGGGTAAGAATTTAGAATGATCTCTTGAAACGAGCTTGCTTATTAGTAAGAATTGGAGAGGGAATTAATTAAAATAATTAATATCCGTAGAGGAGAATGATGAATGGATATTTAGAAATGATTAGGGATTATATAAACATCATTTATAAATATTTCATAAATATTATTAGATAATTTCTTTTTGGAAAAAGGAATGGAAAAGCAACAAGAAAGTGGTTCAATTTCATTGTTTAGTAGTGTTTTTATCCTTGGTTTTCATTATTGGTTTACTTATATATCTATATATATGGATGAACATGTAAGATGATAATGAGAGAACTGAAATTTTTTGGTATTAGGGAAAATATTGAAGATTATATGGTTATAAAATTCATTTTGTTAGCTTTTGTGGAGATGAATCATTATAAAAAAACATTAATGATAACTGTTTTTGTTAATTGGAAGTCTTTGGATCAAATCGAACACATTTTTCTTTATAAATTAATATCATGTGTACAAAAGATTATAAAACCATAAATTATGCACGGTACATATATTATAGTCTGATTAAACCATCAAAATGGTTTTATGATCATAATTGAAGATGGCGATAGATATTTAAAACCAGTCATCCTTGAATGTGATAAATTAACACATCTCAGATGGTGTTTTCATTTCTTGTATAAAATGATGAGAAATTAGAGATGACGATGAATAATTGCATTATAATAAAATAAATTATAGTACATGTATGTTACTAGAGTTATAATAACATTTGTATGAAAGGATGTGGGGAATGATAAGGAATAGAAAGGAACTTGTAAGATTATAAAACAAATGGATTGAGGAATTTTCCGATTGAATATGTCATCCTTGAGAACCTATTTTGGGAAGATGATTTTGTATTATTGAAAGACCAAGGTTAGGTATAAATGGGAAAGGGATTAGGGAGACATAAGGACAAAATTTAGAGAAGGTTCAAGGATTGAAAGGAGTGAATATAAGTGGAAAAGTGGGGTTGTTTTATTATGGGGGAGAGAAGGGGTTTAACATTATTTTAATAATTAGTTTAATATTCATTCCCAACTCTATTAATAGACTTGATTATATTAAAAAAATTGTATATCGAGAATGGGAGTTTGAGATAATGTCCTTAAATCATCCATAAATCATCTTGTGACATCATAATTCATATATATAGTATTTAAAATAAATTATAGTGTCTTATAATTCACAATAATTCTAGTATTTTGGAAAAGATAAAAAATTAAAATCAAAATTTTTATGACATGTATGTTTCCAAAATGAACTCCATTTTATAAAAATAATTTTCTAAATATGATAAATTTATTTTTTTTAAATTAAAATCATTATTTACATCTAAAATACCCATTTTAAAATTAAAACCACTTTTCTAACACTTTGAAAAAATAACTGTGGTCTCTAAAAATTTTCTTACGATTATAAGACATAAAAATTTTAATTTAAGAATTCATTTTATGAAAATAAATTTTTATTTAATTTATTAAATTTACTATAAAATTTAAATTAAATATATATGACTTAATAAAATACCTACACTTAGATAAGAATTTTTAAAATATTTAATTACTCAGACTATGTTAAAATTATATCATATTTTCAATTATAAGATGTGTAAATTTTATTTGTACTACCATTAGTGAGTTTATTATTCCATTGTTTGGTTTACTATTAAAAAGGGTCACATATCTATTTCAATGGTCATGTTACTATTTCATCGTCTATGTTCATTAACATCAAGATATATCTTTTAATTTACTCATTATTTATTTATAATGTTTTTATTGTGTTATATTTGTAATCATATATGATTATACTATAAGACATAGTTATAAAATGGAAATTATATTTATAAAACATCGGTTCATTAAATTTACTCCCTTAATAAAATTCTCCCTCATAATTTCATTTTCAATTCTAAGCCATAAACACATGTGGGTACTTTTCATTCATTACCTCCTTCAGTTCCCATGATTCCTCTTTGTACTTATTGTTCTCCCATAGTACGTTTACCAGATGAGTTGTCTTATTTCATAAAACATTATCTCAATGATTCAAGATCAATGTTAGCTGATCATCATTAGAAAGATCATTCTATAACTACGCCACCTTTAAGGATTCTACATGTGAAGGATCTGGTATGTACATTTTTTAGAGGGTAGCATAGAAGACATTGTGTACTTTTGACATGGTAGGTGGATGTGCTGGTCAATAATCCACAACTCCAAAATGATCATGAATCTCGTGGGTGATGATGTTCCAAGGACATTGCATTAATTTTTCCCCAAATATCATGACCTTCTTCCCTGGATATATACAGAGGAATACCATGTCCCCAACATTGAACTCAATGTCTCGTTGACGATTTTCTGAATAAATATTTCATCAATTATTGGTTTCCATGATAATCTACTGAGTATTTTTCACCTTCTCCACCATTTTTATAACCACTTAACGTCTTATCAACTAATTTTCACTGACTTCAGATAAACATGTCGTTGTTCTGTATCTTTTCCCATCAAGGCATTCATAGAGTTCAATTCAGATATAAGAGTGGAAACTATTTTTGTAAGAGAATTAGACAAGTTGACTATATTTTTCCCACCATCTATTGAACTCCATAGAACACTCACTGACCATGTCTTATAGTGTCTGAATAGTTCTATCAGATTTACCATCACATTGAGGATGATATGATGTACTAAAGTTTAGTTAATTGTGAATAGAAAGCTGGATACTTTTCCAGATATTCATGATGAATCATGGAGCCCTAGCAGATACAATATATAGTGGCACACCATTCATTCTTACCATATATTTGATATATATCAACTCATGTTCATTCAATGATAAGTCCTCTCAAATTTTGATAAAGTGACCAATCTTTATAAGACAATCCAGAATGACCCATATAACATTGTTTCCTCTGGATGTCCTCGTAAGTCCAATGAAAAGGTACATTATCATGTTCTCCAATTTCCATGTTGGTATAAGATGTGGTTTCATCATCCACTTATACCTTTTTCTTCCATCCTTCACTTTTTGACAGACCGGGAATATTGATATATATTGATCAATCTCTTTCTTCATATTGTACCACCAAATGTTTTCATAGAGTTCTTTATAAATCGTTGTTCTCCCTCTATGTATAGAGAAGGATGATATATGTCAATTATTCAAAATATACATCACTATATTTGTATTGGATGTTATACATAATCATGACCAAATTCTTACAACTCCTTTTCCATCAATCTTAAACTCACAGGATTTCCCATTTCTAATAGCTTTCACCCTTTTAATAATTTTCACACAATTTCTTAGAGCATCATTTATTTTAACCATGAGGGGTTGTTGAGAAACTATTTGATAAAGGATTGACTAAGTAACTCCCTTAATTATTCACATGGTCATCCCCAAATATTTTAATATTGGATCCTATTCAATTTTCATCATTGATATAGATACAAGATCCTTTCTACTTAGATAATCTTCCACCTTAATTTCCTTATAGAGGTGTTAGTGGATTGAGTAGTAATAATACATGATGAAATATAACCATATTTATAGATGTATATTAATATACTTCAATTTGAATATATTATTGAGACTCTCTTGATCAGTATATATCTCAGACTTCTCCCCACAGAGATAAGGCCACCAAATTTTAAAAGAAAATATCACAACTGCCAACTTATGATCACGCATGAGATATTTTTTCACATGTATTTTCAACTTTCATGATGTGTAGGCTATTATTTCATAGTTTTTCCGTAGAATAAAATCCTGATACCAAATTTGAAAAATCACTATACACCAAAAAGAGTTATTCAATTTTTGGGAGGGTGAGTACTAAAAAAGTGATAAGACTCATTTTAAATTCCCAAAACAGTCTTCACATTCATCAGTCCAGACAAACAACACCACCTTCCATATCAACTTGTTCATTGGGTTTGAAAAACATGATAATTACTTCAAAAATCATCGATAATACCTTGCTACACTGAGATAGCTACCGATCTCCATTACAAATGTTTTCTTGGTCCACTCTTCAATAGACATTGCTTTAGAAGGGTCTAAAAATATTTGTTTTTAAGTAATAACTTTCCCCATGAATGATATTTCATCCTTATAGAACTCGAATTCACTGTAATTTTAATATTTGTTCTCCCTTTGAATGTCATCATCATTGTGTTCAAATGATCACCATGTTCATCATATTTATTGGATAAAATCATAATATCATCGATAAAGACTCACAAAATTTTGTTGATGTAATATCTTAACACTATATTCATTAAATCCATGAATATTGCTAAATAATTAGTGAGTTTGATGGAAACCACTATGAACTCATAGTGTCTATACCTTGTTTGAAAGATAATTTTTTGAATATCTTTCTTTCCTCAACATTAATTGGTGATATCCCGAACGAAGGTCCACTTTAGAAAAATAATTGGCCCCACAAAGCTGATTGAAAAATTCATCTCTTTGTGGTAGTGGATACTTTTTCTTTATCATGATTTTATTAATCTCATGATAATCAATGTAGAGTTACATTGATCCATCCTTATTCTTGACTATGAGGATCAGATCACCCCATGGTGAAGCACACTGGCATATAAAACCCTTCGTCAGATTCTACTATAACACCATCTTCAGCTCTTCCATCTCAATAGTGGAAATTATAAAATGTGTATTTTCTATAATTAGGGATCTAGGAATATGATCAATTGGAAAATCAAGTTTTCTATCTGATGGAAGATAGGGAAATTCCTTAGGTAATACATCAGTGTGATCCATCACGAGGGGCATATCTTCGAGAAGTATCAACTCCTTTGTCTCAATTATTTGGGTTAGACATGAATTCTCATAAGGAAGTAATACCCATACCTAAGACTATAATTATAAAAGAGATTAATCTTTCTATTTAAAATTTTAACAAATTTCAGGATCCTTCACAATATGAAGAGTGATCTCCCTTTCCCAAAAGTTGATGTTTTATTTGTAAAATGTATTCCAGTCCATGCTGAAGGTGACATTGAACTCCACTAATGAAAGCATGACATAAATTTTAGGGTGGTTCAGTTCCAATCCATTTAATGAGGTGGAGTTATAATCCTTGTATACGAATATTTCACCATTTTATTATCTAAAATATAACTTATCCTCCAAATTTTGAGTTGGTTTTTGAATATTTCTTCTAAACCTTCAAGATAATAAATAATGTATCAAACCTGAATCAAATAATACTTTAGATATTCATGAATGAAAAAATAGCTTACTAGTCACCACATCACATTCTAGATCTACCTTAGTAGTAGTGATGCCATAATCCATTCCATGTTTAAGGTGAGGTTCTTGTTGATTTCATTCAAAAACCCATATCTTACTGAATTTGTTTTCATAATTCTAATGCACAATTCACTTGCAACCCAACACAATAGGATGAGTGATTATTTGAACCTCTGTTACTTCTTCCACGTTAGTGAGATTCTTTATATCATTCCCATGGTTCTTGGACAAATTTCACAATCTCCAAAATTTAATATAATTCTTGGTTCCCTTTAAATAGTTCCCAGGATTATTTTTCCCACAATGTTGACATTTGGGGAGTTCGATATTTTTTCCATCATGAGATATATTTTACAAACAACCCATATTAGACTACGACATTATTTTTTTTTCACCGGGCCCACAAATCCATTAGGAGTCTTTGATCTCCACTTCAACATTGAGCTAAAAACATAAAATCATTTCATTATTGTCGATGTCTGGAATTGCTAACACACCTCATAGAATATTCATTAGTCTACTAAAAAAGAGATCCATCATTATTTTTTTGTTCATGAAAAAGACCACGGAGTATCATTCAATCCTTTTGAAGTATGTTTTATTCACCCTTATATACATATCTTCTTTCTACTAATGACTGATAAACTCTCCTTACATCTAGAGATGGAGGTTTTGAGTAAAATATTTATTTAATTTATTTTTAATTCCTCCCAATTAATGGAATGAATTTCCTCCCAGTACATTTTATTTTTGATTAGTGTACACCACTGATCAGTATCCCCATTAAAATGATAGGCCGAAATCACAAATTTCCCTTCTTCTCAACACTGGAGGACAAAGAATATTTTTTCAACAGAGTTAATCCACTATTCTGTGAGGTGGGTATTGGAAGATCAAATAAACATGGGAGGACATTTACATACATATGATTTAATAAAAACATGATATTTTCATGGAGGAGGAGGGCCTTCAACATGATTTATGTTTTTATTCATAACATTGGTCAGCTAGGAAAGTATTGTCATGATGTTTTGAGTACCCATTCCCATCATATTTCACATATCATTATGGAAATATTCACAATCCCAATTACAATGATTGTTGGCACGTGATATTCAATTTCCCACCATTGAAAATGAAAAAGAACATACAATTAAGGGGATTTAATACATAGATAATAATCATAAAAAGTAAACATTAATCATGAAAGGATAAACTCTTAATAGAAAATTATATCACATCATGTGATTCCCTTCGATTAATTCCAGGTTATACTAGATTTTTTTCACAGCTTATATTCTTATGGGATATTTTCTTATTACATTAATACTGATTCCTAATGATCTAATGAATTTACCAAAGAATATCCCCCAGGGTTTTCAAACCAGGAGTGCAAAAAGCCCCGTTGTCATACACCATTTACCTTTTGAGTATTGAAAAATGTAGTGTTTTGGGGTTTTAAACCTAGATAAATCTGCGCCAGATCCACATCCATTTTTTAGTATCTATACTGCAATGTATTTTCTTAATAAACCACTTACTCTATATATACCAAAATATGGGGATATTTTCTTATACTTGGTCTCATACTTAAGGTTCTTACTTGAGTTATCTATTCCTATCCTCACAAAATTAATATACCATTATATATTAAAAAAATGGAGGCACTGTATATTTAAAAATAATAATACATGATTTTAAGCAAAATGAAACATCATATTACCAACCATGGATTATAAATTCTAGTGTCTTAGAAGACTAGGCACATAAAACATAAATCATGGGACTATATAAAACAATTGTTTATTTAGTATTCATAAATAGATCTTAACATCCATTGCTCTCACACATATTCAAAGGATAACCTTGTTATAACATGAACCAATGTCTGATCTAGGATCCCAATAAGGTAATACACATAAGAATAAAGCTTTAGAACTGGAGTTAGAAGGGATGAAATAATGATATAAAAAGGAATGGAACATATGGAATCATAACATATTAACATGATTTTATATAAATATATTCATTAAAATGGGGAAATAACATTGAACATGACTTTAACATGAGTCAATTCTCCTTTCAAATAGTGGATCACAAGTCAACGTTAACCAAAAAAACCATTACACATGGTAGCATGAGTCAAGGCTAACAGAAAAGGCCGTTGTGCACATCATATCATGATACTAATCATTACCCAATGCATTTGAGTACAATCAAGCCACATAGATCCTTACATGACCAACAATATTCATTCCATATAAAGAATCATACATACACATAATTGTTAACCATTTTAATAATTGGTCATCATAATCAGGTAAAAAAGTATAACAAATTATAGTATCATAAATATTACAATGAAGCAAAGAAATTATATCTTTTCCGGAAAATAATTGGTTATAATGAGATAATATCATGAAATGTTTTTCCAACATGATGTAATTATATGTCAAAAATATTACTTGTGAAATATTAGAATTAAAATATTTTAGTGCGGTTAAAGGAAAATACCAATGTTCATAAGAGGGTATAATATTTTATATAAAACTATAAGTGAAATATTGTTTTCATAATAAAAAGTGAGGTTTTATAAAAATAATGGTGGATTAGAAATAAATTATATAGTGTACGGAAAAATATTTAATATTTTGGATTGTTCCCATGAAATGGGCTTGTTTGTTGGGAAGAACTGAGGAGGGAATCATTTAAAAACATGTTTATCCCAAAAAAATAATGATTAATAGAAACCGATACATTGGTTTTGATAATATATTCAGTATTTATAATATTTGAATAAATATTATATATAAAATTATTTAGGTATAAATAAAGATAGTGAAACCCGAAGGAAAAATGGAGGGTCGGGTACAATCCCTTACCTTACGTCTGATGGTGTCCTTCACATGATCTTAATGTATTGGACAACCAAATTAAATTAATTAACTAAAATTTAAATAACCCATTATATATGTTATTGATTAAATATAACCTTATTATGTTCATTCATGACCTTTTTCATAGGTTAATAAGATCAATTTCATTTTTTGGGAACAATTGTTAGCTTGATTTCCATGATTGGTTTATATATATATATATAAGTGTAAAAATGGAAGATTAGAATGGAAGAATTTATTTTTTATTTTATTAGTAAAAAATCATAAAATTACACTTTTATAAAATTTATTTTGTTATTTTGATTGAATATGAATCATTATGTATAAGATTAATTATTTGTTTAATTAGTAGTATTTTGATCAATATCGAACTCATTTTTCTTTATAAATTAATTTCATGTGTAAAAAAGATTCCATTAACTTAAATTAGACACAATACATATATTATAGTCTGGATAAACCATTATAATGGTTTCATGGCTAAAATTTTATATGGAAATAGAAATTGAAAACTCATCATTCTTGAATGTGATAAATTTACACATGATTGATGGTGTTTTCATTTCTATTATAAAAGGAGGAAAAAGAAGATATGACGATGAATTATTCAATTATTATAAATAATTTCCTATACATGTAGGGTACTAGAGTCATCATAACATTTGGATGAATATAGGTAAGGAAGTAAATGGAAAATAAAAGTACATGAATGAAAATAAAAAAAAATGAAAAGAGGAATTTACCTCTTCAATATGTGTTCCTTGAGAACCTATTTAGGGAATAGTATTTGGTATTTTGAAGAGAAAAATGGCTGATGGACGTTAGAGAGGGAGTTTGGCTGAGATATTGTCAGAATTTAGGTGAGGAACAATGCTTGATAAGATTGAATGGAAGAGGTAACGATTGGTGGTATTTATACTAGAGGAGAAGATGGGTTACTAAATATATTAATAATTAGTTTAATATATTTGAACTAGACTATGAATAGTCTTGATTATTTGGACATAAAACATTAAATAGGGCACTTGAGTTCAAGATAATGGCCTTATATCATCCATACATCTTCTGATGTCTTTATAATTCATTATTTTAGCATTTATCATAAATTATCATATTTCACTATTCACCAAAAATTCGTGTATTTTTTAAAAATAGAAAAAAAACACCCCAACCATTTTTTTAATTTTTAAAATTATATTATGAAATCTATTTTATGAAAATAATTTTCTAAATATGATAAATTAATGTTGTAATTAAAATCATAATTTACAAGAAAAAATCATTTTTTTTAAAAAAAATTCGTTTTTTACACATTGAAAAATTAACTAAGGTCTCTTAAAATTTTATTATAGTCATAAGATATAATAATAATAATAATAATTTGTGAAATAATTTTATGAAAATAAATGTTATTTTAATTTATAATATTAATCTTAAAATTTTAATTTAATACACATGGCCTACAAAAATACCAACACTTAATTAATAATTTTATAAATATTTACTTTCTTATACTATGATATAATTATATCATATTGTAAATTATATGATAGATAAATTTTTTATGCATTCTTTAGTGATGTTACTATTAAATTGATAGGTTTACTCATCAAAAGGGCCGCATTATTATTCCAAAGGGCAAGTTACTATTTCATCTATATATGTTCCTTAACATCAAGAGATATATTTTCATTTACTCATTTGTTATTTATATGATTTTTGATATGTTATATTTGTAATATTATATGATTACACTATAATACATGATTATAATAAAGGAATTCCATTAATAAAACTTTGGGACATTACATGGATAGTTGAAATCCTCAAAATCATACTATAGGACACCTGCACACATTAAAAAAATGGATGAACAATATAATGAATGATCTTTTGTAGCCTAAGTCATCCAGATTAATAAAATGGAAAAAGTTGAATCAATGTCATATTAACAATAATTCCATATAAGTATAATAATAAAAATTAGAATATAACAAGAAATAGTAGCATGAATATATATCATGATATAAAAAACTAAAAGGATAAAAATAAATCTCTACAACCATCATCAACATAATCTATTTCGTTTGATCACGTACTAAATCCATGTATAATATAATCCAGATTCCTCAACTTGATGCATCCCTTTATCCCTACCCGATTTCGTAATTATATTTGGGTACCAAACAGTGACCAAAATAGGGAGTGAGATATACATAGAAAGCCTCCACTAATAGGTTGGATTTGTTTCCTAAAGGACATGAGGAGTACAGTTCCTGTTACAACATAAGCTGGGATACCACTTTACATGTATCACTATACTTATATATATATATGTATATGTGTATATATATGTATTTATATAGATATGTATGTATATATATTCACTATATTCATAGTAACATATATATAAATATATATATATAATTGTCGGGCAGGAAAAGACCTGAGGTGTAACTATGGAATCCATGCATTGTCAATATATTTTAATGCACTAATCACATACACAATTCATGGGTGTGATGAGTAATTATGGATTCCATGTTCACGTATCAGAAATCATAATGGACTCCATGACCATGTACAATGAGTAAAAATGGATTACCTACCCTAGTATTATATTTAATGATAGAATACATAATAGATTATCGTAAATCATAATGATTATAATTCCAATATTTAATATGAAATAATAGTTGATTACCATTATTTAATATAAGTTGAAATAAGGCTTCCTCTGCACTCTATATTCAATTACCCAATGCTGTAATTCATTATTTTACATAAGGTTCATGTGACATGGTCATACAACTCACATTTAATTTAATTAAACCAAACCATTAATAAGGTGGAAAACTAACACCATATAGATGGTATAATGGGAACATAAACATTTAAATAGTTATGTGAATTTATTAATCATGCCCAATGGGGTGAAACGGGTCTATGTGGATATCTCTAATCAGGTACAATGTGAGTGATTAGTTTTTTAATGTGGGTAAGAGATCAATTATGAAAAAACTATAATTTTTAGTCAATTTGTGGAGTTTGAATCTTGTTCCATTAGAGCGCATGTTACAAAATTACTCAAAATTTAGGAAAAAGTACTGGAACACCTACCTTATAGAGGTATATGACTCCTCATCCACTATTTTCCTCAATTCCGAGCTAAAATAGATTAAAGATATGAAATATAAAATTTATATAATAATATTTAATATTATCTCACCTTGATTATGAATTCCATTTGGTAATTGAATCATAGAAATGAAAAAAGAAGAAATATAATATTATGGACGTCTATCCAGCATGATAGATGATTACCGAGGCCATTTCCAAATAAAGGTGGATCTTCGAGCCTTGGGATATGATGACAATGAGTGTAACATCCCAAATAATTAATTAATAATAGATATTTTTATCTATGTCTATTAATGATTTAGATAGTGTTATAGAGGCTTAAAATGAAAATAAATACAATCTTATGCATGGAATACACTAATATTCTTACAAGATTGTTTTTCTGCCTTTTGATGGCAAACCATTTTTGAATCTATATTTTGACAATTTTATAAACTATGTTTCTCAAAATAAACTTATTCTTTATGATTGGGACATCAAAATTTACCTTGTGTGAATTTTTGGTATTTTTCTGAAAAACTTCAATTTTTGATGAATAGTGAAACCACTAAGTGGTAATCAAGAAAACTGATTTTTCAGTTAAATGAAAGTTTACCACTAATGTGTATTTAATTTTGAAAATCCGACATACATGGTTGTCATTACGAAGTAAAATGTGGTTCAATGAGATTAAAATATTTTTTTGGTGAATAGTAACTTATTAAGTTCTTAATCGCGATTAGTGGTAATTAGGGTAGTTTAAGGTATAAATAATGCATTAATAATATGAAATGACCTAGACACATGTCCCAACCTTATTGGTTGTGTCATGGCCGACCAATACAAGCCATGGGTCAACTTGGGGACCCCATGGAGACACTTTGGTTTGGAAATGACATAAATAACTTTTTATTAAATGTTAAAGTAAAAATGACACAAACAAGATGGGTTTTACGAAAACAATTTTTACATGGGGTTATAAAGGTCAGATTTTTTCTTATAAATAGTCATTGGAAAGATAAAAAGCTTTCCTACATCATAGTATTTTTTTATGATTTTTATACATTATCTAAATTAAATTATTTATGACATAATAATGATGCAGCGATGACATCATTATTTGACGATTTAAATAAAATGGAAAGATAATATAAAATCTATGAACTACACATGTCCAAAACCAATTGGATGAGTGGATTTCAAACCCTTATCACCATACCCACGAATTATATCAATGTGGGACCTTTTGAAACCGAAACACATTTTCAAATAAAGTAATGTTTCTTTACTTTCCAAAAGTGCCCCTCCTCTTCTCTTATAAAAGGCCCCCACCTCTACCTCATTTCACACACTCTTCAAGCCTTTGGCTCGGCCAACCCCTGCCCATTTACTCTCTCAACATCCCTCTCCTCATCCTAGAGGATTCCCTTTGGGCAGAATCCTTTCAAAGGAAGCCTTTAGGCTCAAATCAAAAGGAGTTACACTTTTAAAGGTAATTCATCCTCTCATGTTCATTTGTTTTATTTTGCTTCTCCAACCCCCTAATCTCTTTTTATTTACTTCTTTTGTAACAACACCAGTATCTTAAATATACTAGGATGTTGTTATAAGATTTATTTGAGCTACACACTCACACAACTACATCAAATGGTTAAAGAACATACAGTTTTCGTGGATGGTGAAATTCTGCCTCCCGAAACGATGATTGTTCAACACTCATTTAACACCTTCAAAGGTGGCCATTATGATGTCACTATTTTTATATATGATATATAATATTTTTATGTTTTCCTAACGCTTATGTTTTTTTCATTTTGGGAATACCTTTATGGTTTCCATTATGGGTAAACACGATATCTTCATTTTAGGAAGTGCGGACTACCGCCCCCTCAAAGTGATTTGATTCGTTAAATACCATATGTGGGACATATAAAGGATGGAACTATGATATTATATATGATATTATACTGGAATTATAATATTCCTTTATATCATTATGATTCCATTCTATAAAATATGAAATAGAAATGAAAGTAGCGTTCATGCGTACGTACGGCTTACCGTCTCCATGAACGGTGCATTTCATTTCTTACCTCTAAATGATTATGTAATATTATAAATGCATGTATGTACTGGATATATATGACATATATGATATCTACATCATGAATACTATTCTGGATAAAATGAACCTTTGACCCAATTAACAACATGTAAGTGTAAGAAGTCTATTTTTGACTTAAGAACCAAATACCGACAAAATGAACATTATTAACTTATGAACATTATTAACTTAAATGATTACATGATGTCCATAACATGGTATAAAAGGAATACTGAACTTGAAAAAGGTTCTTAAGCAAGTAGAGATTAACTCAAGTTTATTATTCAGGAGATTAAAGAACGGTCGGGTCAAGTCGGATACGAGGTATGGGACTTCGTCTCAATCTCCTTTCGTTGAGGCATATTTTATTTTATACACAACTTTCTTTTATACGGTGTATAAACCCCTTTGACTTTTACGTTTATTCAAAAGGAATATTTTTTATACGAAGCGTTTACTAAATGACAAAAGGGAATGTTTTTGTCGTACGTATGCGGCGACAACGACTTCTCCGCCGTCATAACCGTTATTTGAGTTTCGGCTTCCTCTACAAGCCATACCTTCTTTTTTTAAAAAGAAAAATAAATACCATGTTTTACATTGGTATTGAAAATGGTTTTCATAATGTTTTTATTATATCAATGTGTTGTATTGATATCTCGTGATTGAAATGTGGAAATGTTATGTTTCCTTTATGCATGTTTTATGTGATATGATTATGTTATGGTTCTTGGGCATTATTATGAAGACGGGTGGTTCCGTGATAAACTAAGGGCGGGTGAGCCCGTTATAGCTCTCCAATGCATTGGGTAACGCGAAGGAGTGAAACGTTAAGGTTTCTCTGAAGAGATTTTAGGGAATATACTGTGATGGGTATTCCAAACGTAACCAAGAGGGTTACTCCCTACGTAAGAATGTTATGAATGCCTCAAGTTACCTTTATGTTTTATGATTTCTATGATTTATTCATGATTTTATGAGGTATGCTAAAGTGCCTATGTTTTATGGGTAAAGTATGATTTCATTCTTATGTATATATGAACTCATGTTTCCTTTCCTTGTTTTTTTATAACCCATACTGAGTTTTTATGCTCATCCCAAGTTTTTGAAATGTTTTTCACAGGTCAAGGGAAAGGTACATGATAAGATGATAAAGTCAAGGATGTGTCAAGAAATAATCCACGTTTTATTTTAAATGTGTTTCCATTGATGGGAATGAAGAATACTATCTTTATGTAACCACTTTGTTTATATGTGGAATGTAATGAAAGTTTTATGATCTAATTCTCTAAAACTCTAAACCCGAAAAGATCTTCAATGTGTGATCTTGTAATAACTCAAGATTAAGTAAGGTTTAAGGCTGGGGCCTTATAGTTGGTATCAAAGGTCGGTTTAGATAACTTTAGGAGTTAGAATTCTATTAAATGATTATCCAAAAATATTTGTTTTCTAAATGATATAGCATTTAAAGATTACCATGTTGCTTCATCTAAGACATGTTTGTTCAGAATGGTTTTCCGCAGAGGAAACAGGGAAGCAGTGCTAGGAAGGCATACAGAAGGAAATAACCTTCCGAATTAGCATCCAGAAATGGTCGGAATGGGAACTGAACAGTTTGTGGCAGTAATGGTGCAGTTGACTCAAGCGATAAATGGTGGTGGTATCCATGCACGAGATCAGGCAGATCAACCGCAGAGGAACATGTCTGTGGTGGAACATTTCATGAGGCAACATCCCCCATCATTCAGAGGATAATCTGACCCTGTGCTAGCTGAAGGGTGGATTAAAGCACTGGAGAAGATTTTTGATGTCATGGGGTGTTCAGACAATCAAAAGGTTAGTCTTGCCATTTACCGTTTGGAGGGTGAAGCAGATCAGTGGTGGTCTATGGTTAAAAATATCAGGGATGCCGATGAGATTGATTCTCTTGACTAGGATGAATTCAAAGGTATATTTCTTGAGAAGTATTTTCCTAAGGCTGTTCGACTTAGTATGGAAAAGAAATTATTGGAATTGAGGCAAGAGGAAGACTCAGTGGCTGCCTATGAAGAAAGGTTCACTCGATTGGCAAGGTATGCTCCAAATTTTATCCGGGACCTTGATAGTAAAATCAATCGTTTTTACTCAGGATTAAAGCCAAAATATTGAAGGGCATTAGCTTCTCGTGAGTTTAAAAGTTATGAAAAGCTTGTTCGATGTGCTGAGAAGGTGGAAATGGAGTTTGCCGATGACCAAGTGTTCTATAACAACCAGCATAAGAAGAGACCGAGGTGGCAGGAGAAAGGTAAGAATTCTTCAAAAAAGTCTGATGGTAAGAGAACTAAGTTTCCAGTTTGTGATAAATGTGGAAAAAGGCATGCTGGGGAATGTCTTCTGAATTCTGGGAAGTGCTACCGATGTGGTAATATGGGACATAAGGCTCGCGATTGCACTGAAAAGGATCAAGGTGAAGGTAATAACAAATTTGATTTACAGTTAGTGAAATGTTATAAGTGCAATGAGATGGGTCACTAAGCAAACGAGTGTCCGAAAAGGAGCTTGAGTGATGGGAAGCAGTTAGAATACAAGCAGAAAGGGGTGGTGAAATCCTTTGCAACTACTTCAGCAGATGTCGGGCCATCAAATGAAGTTGTATCAGGTACTTTGTTTGTTTTTTCAGATTATGCCAGTGTGTTGTTTGATTTGGGGTCTACACATTCTTTCATCTCTGAAACCTTTTCTAGTAAAATGGGAATACCATCTCAAGAAATGACTCCTGAAATTTTGGTAAAAACACCTGGGGGAAGGGTCGAGGCAAAAAGAATTTATAAGAATCTTCCTATCCTTATCTGTGGAAAGAACCTACTTGCAAACCTTATTGTTCTACCTCTAGTAGAGTTTGATGTTATCCTGGGTATGGATTGGCTCTCTATTTACCATGCTAAGATTGACTGTAGAGCTAAAGAAGTTTCTTTTCAGAATGACTTTCAGTTTGTTTACAGGAATGAACCCTTACTTTTGATAACATATCAAGAGGCCGAGAAACTTTTAAATGATGGAAATGATGTTACCTTGCACACGTCGTTGAAAATAAAGGAACTGTTCAGATTAATGATGTGGCAGTGGTAAATGAGTATCCTGATGTTTTTCCTGATGAGTTTCCTGGAATAATACTAGATCGGGAAGTTGAGTTTACTGTTGACTTAGTTCCTGATGCTAAGCCAATTTCAAAACCCCCTTATCGAATGGCACAAATTGAACTTTTAGAGTTGAAGGAGCAATTGCAAGATTTATTAGAGAAAGGTTTCATTAGACCTAGAACATCACCATGGGGTGCTCCTGTTTTATTTGTTAAAAAGAAAGATGGTTCTATGAGACTTTGCATTGATTATAGAGCCTTGAATAATATCACTGTTATGAACAAATATCCTTTTCCTCATATCGATGATTTGTTTGATCAGCTCTAGGGAGCTCAGTTTTTTTCAAAGATTGACTTGAGATCGGGGTACCATCAGCTGAAGGTAAAGGAGGCAGGTATTCCGAAGACCGCGTTCCGTACGAGATATGGCCATTATGAATTTGTAGTAATGCCTTTTGGGCTAACCAATGCACCTGCTGTATTCATGGACTTAATGAATAAAATTTTCCATGAGTTCTTGGATATGTTTGTGGTGGTTTTCATTGATGATATTTTGGTGTTTTCTAAAAGTAAAGAGGAGCATGAAAAACATTTAAGGGTTATCTTGCAAACCATAAAAGAAAAGAAACTGTATGCGAAATTCAGCAAGTGTGAGTTTTGGTTGCAACAAATTTCTTTCCTTGGTCACATTGTTTCTAAAGATGGAATAACTGTTGATCCTGCAAAAACAAAAGTTGTGGAAGAATGGCCAAGACCCACAAATGTAACCGAGATTCGTAGCCTCCTTGGTTTGGCGGGATATTACCGAAGGTTTGTTAGAAATTTTTCACGGTTATCTAGTCCAATGACTAAGCTAACTCGGAAGGGTGTTAAGTTTATCTGGACAAAAGAATGTGATGATTGTTTTCAGGAATTGAAAAGGAGATTGGTGAGTGCTCCAGTTTTGGAACTACCTTCCAGGAATGGTGAGTTTGTTATATACAGTGATGCTTCATTGAAAGGACATGGTTGCATCCTAATGCAGAATGATCAGGTAATTGCTTATGCTTCACGACAGTAGAAAACTCATGAGGTAAATTACCCTACACATTATTTGGAATTAGCTACTATTGTTTTTGCTTTAAAAATTTGGAGGCATCATTTGTATGGAGTAAAGTGTGAAATATATACCGATCATAAAAGTTTAAAGTATATATTCACTCAGAAAGAGTTAAACATGAGACAAAGGAGATGGCTAGAATTAATCAAGGATTATGATTGTACAATTCATTACCATCCGGGAAAAGCAAATAAAGTGGCTGATGCTTTGAGTCAAAAAAGTAATGCTTCATTAACAATGTTGCGTTTAGAACGTGATCCTTTGGTTAAGGATTTGATGAACTTTGGCATAGAAGTTGTTGGTGCAGGAAGTCCTTCTGTTTTGTTTCAGGTATCAGTGAGATCATCTCTATTAGATAGAATCAATCAAGCACAGAAGCAAGACAGTGAGTTGCAGAAAAAGGTAGAGCTGGTTCAGAAAGGTAAGTTTCCTGAATTCAACATTGATAATGATTGTGTTTTGAGATTTGGGAAGATATTGTGTGTGCCTTGTGATTCACATTTGAAGAGAGAGTTGTTATGTGAAGCTCATAGTTCTCCGTTTTCAGTTCATCCGGGAAGTACTAAGATGTATAGAGATCTGCGGGAGTATTACTGGTGGGATGGAATGAAAAGAGATATTGCTGAATTTACTGTGAAGTGTTTGACTTGTCAGCAGGTTAAAGCAGAGCGGCAGTTACCGAATGGGATGCTTCAGCCTTTACCAGTGCCAGAGTGGAAATGAGAGAATATATCCATGGACTTTGTTGTTGGATTACCGAAGACATCTCGAGGTAATAATGCAATCTGGGTTATTGTTGATCGCTTGACAAAATCTGCTCATTTCCTTGCTATACGAGATACTTTCTCTCTTGATCAACTTTCCCGTTTGTATCTTAAAGAGATAGTCAGGTTACATGGAGTTCCTCTCTCCATTGCATCGGATCGTGATCCCAGATTTACTTCTAACTTTTGGAAAGGCCTTCAGAAGTCGTTGGGTACTGAATTAAATTTTAGTACAGCTTTTCATCCTCAATCAGATGGGCAGTCCGAACGAACAATTAAGACCTTGGAGGATATGATACGAGATTGTTCTATGGATTATCAGGGAAGTTGGGACCAACATCTTTCTTTGGTTGAATTTTCATATAATAACAGTTTCCATTCCAGTATACAGATGGCACCATTTCAGGCATTATATGGGAAGCGGTGTCGAACTCCAGCTTTCTGGGATGAAGTGGGTGAAAGGAAGTTGATGGGACCAGAATTGGTAGAAGAGATGGCAGAAAAAGTTCAGCTGATTCAGAAGCACATGAGAACAGCTCAGAGCAGGCAGAAGAGTTATGCGGATAACCAGAGGAAGGATCTATCTTTCGAGGTAGGTGATCATGTTTTTCTCAAGGTTTCTCCTTGGAAAAGTGTGATGAGATTTGGTAAGAAAGGAAAGTTGAGTCCAAGGTTCATTGGACCATACAAAATTCTGGAAAGAGTTGGATCCGTTGCATTCCGAGTGGCTTTACCTCCGAGTTTATCTCAGGTACACAATGTTTTTCACGTTTCGATGTTGAGAAAGTATATGCCAGATCCATCTCATGTTTTGAGTCCAGAGGTAGTTCAGCTAGAAGAGAACCTATATTATGAGGAACAACCGGTCCAGATTCTTGACCACAGGGAGAAAGTGTTACGGAATAAGGTGATTAAGTAGGTAAAGGTTTTGTGGAAAAACCACATGATTGAAGAGGCAACATGGGAATCTGAAAATGCAATGAGGGATTGGTACCCCCATTTATTCGATATGTAAATAAATTGCGGGGACGCAATTTTCTAAAGGGGGGAAGGATGTAACATCCCAAATAATTAATGAATAATAGATATTTTTATCTATGTCTATTAATGATTAAGATAGTGTTATATAGGCTTAAAATGAAAATAAATACAATCTTATGCATGGAATACACTAATATTCTTAAAAGATTGTTTTACTTCCTTTTGATGGCAAACCATTTTTGAATCTATATTTTGAAAATTTTATAAACTATTTTTGTCAAAATAAACTTATTCATTATGATTGGGACATCAAAATTTACCTTGTGTGAATTTTTGGTATTTTTCTGAAAAACTTCAATTTTTGATGAATAGTGAAACCACTAAGTGGTAATCAAGCAAACTGATTTTTCAGTTAAATGAAAGTTTACCACTAATGTGTATTGAATTTTGAAAATCTGACATACATGGTTGTCATTAAGAAGTAAAATGTGGTTCAATGAGATTAAAATATTTTTTTTGGTGAATAGTAACTTATTAAGTTCTTAATCGCGATTAGTGGTAATTGGGGTAGTTTAAGGTATAAATAATGCTTTAATAATATGAAATGACCTAGACACATGTCCCAACCTTATTGGTTGTGTCATGGACGACCAATAGAAGCCATGGGTCAACTTGGGGACCCCATGGAGACACTTTGGTTTGGAAATGACATAAATAACTTTTTTTTAAAAGTTAAAGTAAAAATGACACAAACAAGAGATGTTTTACGAAAACAATTTTTACATGGGGTTATAAAGATCAGATTTTTTATTATAAATAGTCATTGGAAATATAAAAAGATTTCCTACATCATAGTATTTTTTTATGATTTTTAGACATTAACTAAATTAAATTATTTATGACATAATAATGATGCAGCGATGACATCATTATTTGACGATTTAAATAAAATGGAAAGATAATATAAAATCTATGAACTAAACATGTCCAAAACCAATTGGATGAGTGGATTTCGAACCCCTATCACCTTATCCACGAATTATATCAATGTGGGACCTTTTGAAACCGAAACACATTTTCAAATAAAGTAATGTTTCTTTACTTTCCAAAAGTGCCCCTCCTCTTCTCTTATAAAAAGCCCCCACCTATACCTCATTTCACACACTCTTCAAGCCTTTGTCTCGGCCAAACCCAGCCCATTTACTCTCTCCACATCCCTCTCCTCATCCTAGAGGATTCCCATTGGGAATAATACTTTCAAAGGAAGCCTTTAGGCTCAAATCAAAAGGAGTTACACTTTTAAAGGTAATTCATCCTCTCATGTTCATTTGTTTTATTTTGCTTCTCCAACCCCATAAACTATTTTTATTTACTTCTTTTGTAACCACACCAGTATCTTCAATATACTAGGATGTTGTTATAATATTTATTTGAGCTACACTCTCACACAACTACATCAAATTGTTAAAGAACGTACGGTTTCCGTGGATGGCGAAATTCTGCCTCCCGAAACGATGATTGTTCAACACTCATTTAACACCTTCAAAGGTGGCCATTATGATGTCACTATTTTAATATATGATATATAATATGTTTATGTTTTCCTTATGCTTCTGTTTTTTTTCATTTTGGGCATACCTTTATGGTTCCCATTATGGGTAAACACGATATCTTCACTTTAGGAAGTGCGGACTACCGCCCCCTAAAAGTTATTTGATTCGTTAATACCATATGTGGGATGTGTAAAGGATAAAGTTAATGATATTATATATGTTATTATACTGGAATTATAATATACTCTTATATCATTATGATTCCATTCCAGAAAATACGAAATAAAAAAATGAAAGTAGCGTTCATGCGTACGTACGACTTACCGTCTCCATGAACGGTGCATTTCATTTCTTACCTCTAAATGATTATGTAATATCATAAATGCATGTATGTACTGGATATATATGATATATATGATATCTACATCATGAATACTATTCTGGATATAGTGAACCTTTGACCCAATTAACAACATGTAAGTGTAAAAAGTCTATTTTTGACTTAAGAACCAAATACCGACAAAATGAACATTATTAACTTATGAACATTATTAACTTAAATGATTACATGATGTCCATAACATTTTATAAAAGTAATAATGAACTTGAAAAAGGTTCTTAAGCAAGTAGATATTAACTCAAGTTTATAATTCAGGAGATTAAAGAACGGTCGGGTCAAGTCGGATATGAGGTATGGGACTTCGTCTCAATCTCCTTTCGTTGAGGCATATTTTATTTTATACACAACTTTCTTTTATACGGTGTATAAAACCCTTTGACTTTTACATTTATTCAAAAGGAATATTTTTTATACGAAGCGTTTACTAAACGACAAAAGGGAATGTTTTTGTCGTACGTATGCGGCGACAACGACTTCTCCGCCGTCGTAACCGTTATTTGAGTTTCGGCTTCCTCTACAAGCCATACATTCTTTTTTAAAAAAGAAAAATAAATACCATGTTTTACTTTGGTATTGAAAATGGTTTTCATAATGTTTTTATTATATCAATGTGTTGTATTGATATCTCGTGATTGAAATGTGGAAATGTTATGTTTCCTTTATGCATGTTTTATGTGATATGATTATGTTATGGTTCTTGGGCATTATTATGAAGACGGGTGGTTCCGTGATAAACTAAGGGCGGGTGAGCCCGTTATAGCTCTCCAATGCATTGGGTAACGCGAAGCAGTGAAACGTTAAGCTTTCTCCGAAGAGATTTTAGGGAATATACTGTGATGGGTATTCCAAACATAACCCAGAGGGTTACTCCCTACGTAGGAATGTTATGAATGCCTCAAGTTACCTTTATGTTTTATGATTTCTATGATTTATTCATGATTTTATGAGGTATGCTAAAGTGCCTATGTTTTATGGGTAAAGTATGATATCATTCTTATGTATATATGAACTCATGTTTCCTTTCCATGTTTTTTTTATAACCCATACTGAGTTTTTATGCTCATCCCATGTTTTTGAAATTTTTTTCACAGGTCAAGGGAAAGGTACATGATAAGATGATAGAGTCAAGGATGTGTCAAGAAATAATCCATGTTTTATTTTAAATGTGTTTCCATTGATGGGAATAAAGAATACTATCTTTATGTAACCACTTTGTTTATATGTGGAATGTAATGCAAGTTTTATGATCTAATTCTCTAAAACTCTAAACCCGAAAATATCCTCAATGTGTGATCTTGTAATAACTCAAGATTAAGTAAGGTTTAAGGCTGGGGCCTTATAATGAGCTCCTTGGAATTTTGTTTTCTATCAAAAATATAATATAAAATGATGTTTTAAATTAATATGTGGTATATTTACGAGGACATTTCAGCCAATTTTTATTGGGGTTCACAGTATGGCCACACCTTCTAGTCTTAATGTTCACCAATTCTTGAATTCAAGATCATATGTTGAAAAAATTATGTTGTAAATGTGCACATTTTGGAAAAACATACTAATCCCAGGTACCACTATATGTACCATTATTTAAACCCTCATATTTGTTTCAATCCAGGAATTCTTATGTCTATGGTTTAAATAATTACTATGTTTAATATATTTTCTCCAACATTCAATGATATGAGCTCCAAACATGCCCTAGACATTCCCAAAACCCTTATAACCTCATTATAACAAGAATAGTATTCATAATAACGTCCAAACACAAACCTAAATGAATTTTGAATCATTTATAATAAAATACATTACACAATGGAACTTCTTACAAAATCCCAAAAAGTCCCTATGTGAGTAATCATTTATACATAACTTTATTGTTTCATATTATTAATTTAAAAATATAAATTTCAAATAAATATGTTGTGCAATTTATATTAATAATATAATAGAATTATTTATGTTATATGTATAATTTTTAAACACTTTTTACCGTCTTTTTAAAAAATTAATCTTTGATTCATTTTTTTGAAGACTATATATCCAAAGATGATACATTTTTATTTTTCCTTAACCCTGATACATGGGTTGTTTGAATATATAAAATTATTAAAAAATATTTAATTTCTATAATTTTAATGATTATTAAATAATACACTATATTAATCTATCCTTCTAATCTATGAAAATGAAATACTCATCCTTGGGTATGTGAGGACTATGACCTCCATTAGATGGTGATTTATATTTTTATGTAAATTCATTTGTGGGTGGATCTATGAATGGGATTAACAGATTAATATTATATTTATGATATCATAATGAATCTATATGAAAAATTGTGGAATTTAGTAATGTTATTATCAATAAACTATTATTTTTAATTCAATAATTTAAAATAATTGATTATAAAGAAATGGGTCTTTTAATTATATTTAATTACATTATACAAACTATAACATCTGGTTAATTATTTTAAATTTTTATATATCAAACCTAAAAAACAAATATGAACATTATGTTCATATTTTAATAATATTTAAACTATACTACTACTAAAATAATCAATTTTTCCTAAATGTTCATGTTTAGGAAACATAATTACTTGGATGAAAAATTGCATTAATATTTAGCATTATAGAATATTAAAAGAGATATAATTTCATAATATGATATAAATAATAATTTAATGTTTTTTTAATTCTTGTAAGTTTAAATTAATATTTAACATAAAAATTAAAAATAGTCCTTTTGTTCTATTTCAAAAACCCAAACCTCATTATCACCAAAGTCATTTTGAATGTTTTTGGTTAAAAATTATGAAATGAAATTATATATTAATATTTTTTTAAAAAAAAACTCCAAATTCCATATATTAATTAATAGAGATGGAATTCTGAAATTATTAGATACCTACACAATTTTTCAAAAACATATTCAATGTGATAAGGATGTCTATCACCTGTTGTTGAAAATAATTATAATAATAACAAATAGTCAGATGTATTGAATAATTTTAACTAAAGAGTATAAATGTTTGATATTATAAAGGGAAGTCTTGGGTATTTATTTAATGATATTTATTTTATTATATATAGAATTTTGTGTAATTGAAAAAATAATGACGACCTAGGTAACCGTTTTCATCATAAATTCTACTCATTGATAAATATGTTGTATTATGAACCTACTTCAATTTTTAGAAATATATAAGGCCTTATTGGGATAACATATCGAAAAATAATTTTTAAATAGTATATTTCATTTCAAATAACAAGACAACTCATTAAATTGGTCTTCATTAAAATATTTCTCAAGGTGAAGTTGTTGTTCTTCTCAAACATAAATGGTTTTTAGACATAACTATTTTGTGAACCATTTTTCTTTTGAACTGTGCATTCATATCCCTTTTATGTAAAATTATAATATATTTTTTTATTTATTTTTAAATACAATGAAAAATAAGATTCATTACATTATATTTTATATATGTATTTTTTACCCCATCATTAATGTTTTTGGGTAACTAAATTTCCATTCATTGAGTTATTATCATCTTGTTGGACTTAAAATATTGTGACATTCTAAAAATTAATTATATTATATTGTATTGTACTTTTTTATTTGAATAAAAATTTATTCAGGGATATGAATGTGTTTAAATAATCATATTTCATAGATAATGTTTCCTGTATGGAATATTGATAACTCATTTCTCATATGCTTGATTTACATTATTTCCCCAGGACTATCTATCTTATATGATTGGTTTTTGACCAACAAAAATATTTATTGGTAAATAAAATATCGCTATATGGAAAAATTAATATTTATATAAGAGATAATATTTATACTCTATTTATAATGTTTTTTTCTAAAAAATGATGTTCTAAAAATAATTGAACATTATTTTTCTCTTCACACTCATGTTTTTCCTTAACCTATACTCATTTATCCAACATAATAATTGTGTATTTCTTAAGGCCCATTATTGGAGAATATTTTTATAAATGGATATTTTAATTGTATTTTATTTCACCATTTAAATTGTTAAATATTAAATAGACATGTGAATAAGTATATTATGTTAATGTTAAAAATGTTTTTTAGGAGATCATTTATGACTTCAAATCAAATTACCAAATATTTTTCAATAAGTTTTTTATATACTATGGATTATGTGTCATGATTTATTATCTAATATAATGGTAATCATTTTATTATTTGAGGTATTGAATGCATGATTTCAAATAATTCAATTAATTTCCACTTAATTTGTTATATTTATAGAAGCATTCTTTCAGGTGTGTTTTCTATTTATGTTCACACCCTTCAATGATTACATTTTTTCAGTAGGGATATTTAATTTTTAATCCCTAATCCTTATCCCTCCAAATTTTTTTTGTTTGTGTTATACCATTTATATTCATTGGTAAATCAAGTTGAATTCTTTATCATGTTATTCTAATATGGATGATTACTAGAACAATAATTATGCATTGTTCATTATTAACCTTCTCCTTCCATATGGGATGTGATCATTTTATTCCATTTATTATAATTTTGAGAATTTTTTATATTATTAATTTTTATAGAATACTAATTAAGGAATATGATGTATTTCTATAGGTTATTCATAATTATATGGATAGTTGCGTTCTTGTTATGATAGAGACTTCATAGGGAATGGTAAGAAATATCAGGTGGACATTTATGGTGAATGAATTATACCTAATAAAATTATGGTTAATACCAAATATATATATATATATATCTATTGTAATCATTTATAGGTCTCTATTGAAACAAAACATGGGTTTTTGTGTATACATTTACCCATATTTGTATATTTTCTTCGCACAAGGCCTTGACAACTTTTTTTCAATATCCAACATCATGAATTATATTACCATGTGATAATCTGTTATTAATATCATCAATTTAATTAATTTTCATGGATATATCTTTCACTTAGTTTATGTTCATTATTAAATTTTTTTTATTATTTATTCATTCCATATTATATATAAAATTATTAATCTTTTCCCTTCTTATATATATATTTCCCTTACCAACTAATTTATATCAACCATTTATTAGGATTCCATTCACTAGATTATGAATTAATGTAATACTTTTTATTTGTTTATAAGGATATAATATATTGAATAATTTTTGGGAGATGGATAATACTTTTTATGGATTATGTGTGATATTAAATAGTTCAAAAAGTGAAATTTTTGGAAAATTAATGGGCTTTATTAGTTTACAATTTTTCATAATTCTATAAATCTATATACATAAAAAGGTAATTGGAATGAATAATATTAAATAATTGAATTTTTTTTTATGATGGTAATATCAAGGATTATGTTGATGGTATCACATTGAGTTTGTAAAGTATGTGTTTTTGGAACAAGATCCGAGAGAGTGTGTTTCAGGTTCCAGAATTGGTATTAAAATGGGTTTCTTTAAATCATTTTAGATGAGTATGTTTATTGGGGATAATTTACATATTGATAATTTATAGTATTTCATAATATATTAGGAATATATTACCCTTTAAGATATTATATTACATAAAATTAAGGTAATAATTAAAATTTTATCGATATATTAGGATAATATAACAATATTGTAAATTAAAGGGATAAGTATAAGAGAGAGTTATATAAATATGATAACATCATTATTTATTTGGTAATGTATTATCTTTTTGGTTCTACTATTGGTTACATCCATATCTTGATACTATAGGTGGATGATGCATAAAACACAAAAGTCCCTTGGGGAAATTACAGTAATATGGAATGATTGGGCATTAACATGATCATTATCTGGTGTATGAATAAGTGGCCTTACTAGACAACTAAATCGAATCACCAATGTGATATGATTTGGATAACTCATATTCTATTTATGAACCATTATCATTGATCTAAAAATATTTATGTTAGATAACCTAATTGGAGTGTGACCACTGATATGATAAATTAACATTTATATAATCTCTTGATAAGGTACATATTAATCTATATGAAATTTATTATTCTAAGAATATATTATATTATGAAAGAATATATTTAAATCATTTTTTGGTATTGAATATTTTATAATATTTTATTGAAAAATGGTATCTATATTTAAAAGAATGGGTAAATAATTGTTAGGTAACCGAGGGCAATGTTACCTGTATTTATCATATAAATTATATATGTTTAAGTGGGATTCATATAGGATAAACCATGTAAAATTAAATATGTGTACGATAAAATATAGGTTAAAGTGATTGTTTTATATTTCCATACATATTATGATTAAAATTCAATCTAGTTATTTATTATAATTCACATATAACGATTATTACTCAAGTTTTTTCTTTTCATTTTAGGAATGGATGATGCATGATGGAACCATTATAAAAATTGATTCAATGGATAATACATTAACTATCTGAAAAAAAATAATTGGATAAATCATGGGGAGGTAAATCTTGTTATTATGTTAAATTTTCAATCATGAATTCATGTTAATAATGTGAATATAGATGAAATCCTAAACACCCGCTATAATTGAATTTTCAAATATCATTGGAATTTGTTTGAGTACGATGCTAATAGATAAAAGATACAATTTATAAAATTTTAAAAATGTGCAATGAAGCATGGGGGAAATTTACATTAATAGACGTTTAAATTCAATAATTGTAATGATTAAGGTCATCTGAATAAAGTGCATGGGACAAAAATAAGATAAAAATAATTGTATCAATTTCAACATAGATGGTAATTGTAGAAATAAATATAACAATAAAATGGTTAATAAGGGATATAATCAAAAAAACATTAGATATGTAAAATCAAATGAAACTAAATCATTATTTTTAGTTAGAGACCATTCAAAGTAGTTTTTCTAGTATCCTATTTTATTTATGTATTAACTACTTATAGGTTTTTTTAACAAATGATAACTTATTAGGGTATTATTATCAGATGAATCATTCTCAAGTATTTTTAAGAAATTTTCATTATGATTCATTATCATCTTTACATACTAGAATTATACAAGAAATATGGAATGAGTTATATCATATTAAAATGAACATAGAATATTCTTTCAAATATATATATATATATTATTCAACATCTTAAAAAACAACAATCAATTAGTATTGTATGTGAAATTTTGAGTTCCCTAAATTAATTAATATGAGTAAAAGTTTTAGGAAATAATGTTATATATGTTTTGGAGAAGGTAAAGAATAATGTTATTAATATACATATTTCTCTAAATTAGTTAATTATCATAGATTTCTTACCCCCCATGAAACACTAAAAAACAACTGTGACATATTATTACACAATTAATAATATTAAATTTTATTTTTAAACTCTAATATTTGAATTAGGTGGAAAAAAATTATATTAGATAATTTAAGATATACTTATAGAAAAAATAATCTATACAATTAATATTAATGAAATTCAATTAGTATAAAGAAAATAAGAGTGGAAATAATTTTATTCTTAATAATATATTTTTTAAAACATTGGAATTTAATTTCATGAATATATATATATATTAATTATAATGAAATAAAATATATTTATAATATTAATAATACATTTCCAGAAAAATTAACATTTATATGAGTAAAGAGTAGTTCACATTTTAAAAAGATATGAAAAATTACCACTATATTTTATATTTTGTTTAAATAATTATTTATAAATGTTTGGAAATATAATATTAAAAATGAACATTATTATGGGTGTAATAACAAAAATATTCCGATTAAGATAACTATTTAGGGTTCTTATAAATAGACTTATTATTTCATGGATAATTCAAAATAATATTTTTAAAAATAACTGACCTTATTTATATTATTAACAACTTTTTATGGTTTTTAAATTCAATAAACATTTTATATGACCAAATATGAATTTTATAAGTGTATTTTAATTATAAAATGATTGTAAATAATTTAAAATCATATAATGTTGTTTTTAGTACCAATATAATAATTTCTCTAGAATATTTTCATATATAATTATAGGTTACTATTTAAAAAAATCATATCTTTTATAAATTCAATGAAATGAAATATATTTACAATTTATAATTAGTTGATCTTAATTATGTAATAAATACCAATTTATTTATATGCATAATTTTTATGTTATTTTAGTTAAAAACTATTAAATTTGGAAAAAAATAAAATACTAAAAATATAATTCAACGGGTAAATGGACTAATACATTATATAAATATGTATATAATGGAGTGTATGAGTTGTGTATCAAAAATATATCTCCCCAAAAACATTAATTCTCAACTTCTAAGACACATGATATGTTTTCCATTTTCTCTTTTAATGTAAAGTTGAAATAATTAAGAAAACATCATTCTCACCTCTTATAAAAGGGCCCTGAAAAACCCATCAAAGAATGCTTAAAATTTTGTTTTCTTATAGATTTCACGACCCTTGTATTTACTGATAAATAATATTTCACCCTCTTGAAATTTTTAGAATACAAAATTTGTATATTTCAACTATTTATAAGGTATCTTCCAAGAAAATCTCAAAGCACTCAACTTGAGTAATCATTTTAACATGAATTCATTATATTATATTTTCAATTTACAATTAATATTATATAATTTATATGTAATTAAATCATATATGGATATATACTAACAATAATTATGTTATGTTAATAATCAGTAAAAATCCTTCAATTTATTAATTTAGGGAAAAAATAACCATTCATCTGTTGTGTAGATTACATCATAAACCATGAAATGTGTTTAATTTTTAATAACCACATTATATGAATATAAAAAATTTCGAATTTAGAAAATAATTATGGTATTTATAAAATGGTTATATTAATTAAAAAATATACCAGTTTACTCTTTAATCCAATTCAACGAAAATACAATCATAATCTATTCTTAGGAACACACTACCGCCTGCACAGAACATTGTATCCAGTTTTTCATTACCAAAATTCATGAAAGAATATATTATGATGTAATTTATGGATAAATATGACATGTATTTATTCATTATGATTTTGGAATGAATAATTGGACAACAAATTAATGATATGATATCTAAATTATGGTTCTAAATTTAGTCATTTAAAACAAGAAATATGAGATAAAATGTGTCCCCATCTTCTAAATAATTACATGACATAAAAGGTATTACATTTACAATTAATTTAAATTATGATATATAATTTTAGTACATTATATTTCTGTTCACTATTATTCTTGTATTATTATATTAAATATAATCTTCTATGTAATCATCAATTAAACAAGGTGTGTCCCTTTTGGTGTTGATTTAACAACCTACATGAACATACAGTGAAATTATATCCCCGATAAATATGAGAATTTATTTACTTGCATAATATGATATAAATATTTAAATCAGTTTTTTTGTTCTGGTAAGGTAATGTGAAAAGTTAACACCTTCATTAAGAAATCACCTTCTCTTCATTTAGAAATACTAAAACAAGCTAGTCATTAATTTCATTTTCATGGTTTTTCATCAAATCTATACTTTAATTAAATCATAGAAATGGAAAATCTCTCAATAAATATATTCTAATTCTCAAGATGACCTAATAGTGATTTATTTTTAAAAAATATATATATATAACCAAAATTTATGAATCCAGTTCAAAGTGATAATGATTTTTTACACCAACTATAATAAATATATAATAACTAAAGAATAATTATAGGTATAAATGTTTTTTAAATAATGCATATAAATAGTTAAAATTAGATATATGTTTATTTGGAATGTATTTAATTAGAATAAATTAATTAATTAAAACATTTTGTTCATTTGAAGAAACATTCTTGACATTGGTCAGAGCTTTCATCTCAAATTCCTCTCCCAGAGACATGTTTAGAATTATTCACCACATTTCATTAATATGGTATATATATATATACTAATTTGGAAACCATATCATGGATACTATTTTAATCACGTTATTTGATGATAAATTATATTCCCACTCATTTAAGGTGTTTTTATTAATATATTACTCAATCTATAAGGATTCTTGGTCTCAAATATTAAATCATTAAGACATGATTGTATTGTAAACCATGTTTTCTGTTAAATGTTTTAATTAGTAACAATGAAAATATCATTATTGTAGATATTTTACATGGTAAATACTTATCCAAAATTAGTTTCTTTCTGTCAAATTTATTTTTCCCAACATATACTCCAATCATAAATCATTTTAGACACTCAATTTTCATACATCAATTTATGTTCATCCTCTTTTAATTTTAATTCTAGACTATTCAAAAATTAATTATATTTAATATAATATTATTTTACCATTTATTTTATGTTCATACTACAGAATACCCCATTTTATATTTTTCTTATTTGAAAGATAATATTTCTCATAAATAATATTAATAACTGAAGTCTTATTTCTTTTAGTTATATTATTTAAATAATAAAATTCATTTATTTATTATTGGGTTCCCCAAGTCTAGAACATTATGCAATATAAATTTATATACCTAAATGTTGAATGATATATTTTGTTACAAATAAATGTTTTGTTATAATTTTAATATTGTGAGTTATTAAAAAATTTATTTTGAAAATATTCGAATGTTCTTACCTTTCACATTCTTAATTTTTTTTCGATGAAATATATCTCAAAAATTAAAAATTTGTCTTTCCATGGGTCCATTATTAGAGATAATTCTAAAAAACTATGGATTCATAAATATTTTACATCACATATAAATAAGATAATGTTAAAAGTGACCAGAAATTTTGTATACTATATTAAATAAAACAATATTCTTTAAAATGTATTTTTATTCATCAATTCAATTTCCTAGTCATTTTTCAATAGGATATACTCTAAAGGTGTTTATTTTTAATTAATTATAATATAATATAAATATTTACTTATTTATTTTTTTGATCGAAACCAGGCAATAAATTAATTATATTGTTGACCATTTTATTTGTGATACTGATCGAAGCATTCAATTTAAGGAGTTTTTTTAATTTATTTAAAATCCCTTGAATGTATCCTTTATTAAGATATGCTCATTTTCATTTTAAAACATCCAAAATCATCATAAATTTTATTTATTCTCATGCAATACATTTTAGTGACATTGGGAACTATTTTTCATTTATATATGTTATTATTCATATATGGGTGATTATTAATATATTGAATTTTCATTGTTTTACCATCCTCCGTGTTCCTGTAGATGTTTTATGTTAATATTATACCATTTATTTACAATGATAAAATTATTTACATCCTTAATAACTCTTTAAAACTAATGAAATAAGATTATGTATTGAAATGTAGTATTTATCATTATATTTGTTATCAGATTTTTATTCAACTATATATTACTTAAGGATCAGTATGAAACATATTATTAACTCATGTAGTGAATAAATAAGTCTAAATCTAGTGACTATTGAGGATTTTAATTATATAACTGATTTATTTATCGATATGTTACACATGAAAATCAACTTTTATTATTGTGTATACCTATCCACATGTCCATGTAGTATCATTTCATATGGCCTTGATATAATGTTTTTCTTATATTTCGTTATTCAGTCCATTAGTATAATTCTATTATTATTGATTTCTATTATTTAATTAATTATCCAACCATTCTGTATGTTTTAAATTATTCTTGGATTATTTGGTTTATTTATTCATATATTTTTATATATTTCATATTAGATTTTTTAAGAGAATCATTTATATGTTTCCCTTACTGAGCATTTTATCTCGACCCTTTCTTATGTTTCCAATCCATGGGATAAGAATAATATTATTATATGTGATACGTTAACAATGATAACACATGTGGAGGAAAAAATTGGTGATTTTTATGACCCCTTATGGATTGTCTAGCTTTTTATATAGTGGAAAACAGGCATTTCCTATGAAAATAATAGATATAATTAGTTTATGATTGTTAATAACTATAAAAATCCCTATGTATGAATTGATAAATGGGTTGTGTGATATTAAATTAATGCTAATTACATTTTTAAATATATATCTATATCCAAGCATCTACAGACGATATCATATTGACATTATAAAGTATGGGTTTATGGAAATAGATATTGTATTGTTGGACTGAAGGGAATCAAGGATAACACATTAATATACAACAAAATATAAATTTCGGTTATGTGTAATTAAAAATTTTTATACTATTTTGTTTACTTATAATACATTGGAATATAAGTAGAAATATTTTTGGATCCATCCACTTAGATGACATGCGATTCTTATTCCATGTGTTCCAATAATTTATTTTTAAAAAAAATATTATATATATTTTATATATTAAATTCAAGGTTTTTTAAAATAAATGGTTTTCCAATTAAATGTTATCTCATAATGAAAATAAATTAAAATAGTTTATTATGAAATTAGAGGTTTACCATTGGCTCCACCTAAAAATGGTCAATGTGGGACATTTGTACAAATAATCCACTAAAGAATGCATTTAATTAAATAAATAAATTTAATTAACTTATTATATTACATAGACATGTCGTCCTCTAAAAATTCCCCTGTATAAAAAATTTATAGGGCTAGATTCATAACCCTAATAACATTTGGAAAATCATATTCTACCAGTATTTGGCCCATTGAAATCATATTATGAAATGATTCTCAATCCATGTGAATTGAGGCGCAACGATGAAAACAACAAATATAAATATTTGGTGAGTATTCCATTCATTTATGAATGATCCGTATTATGATAGGACCCATTAATTTATGTATTCTTCCCCAATTGATTAAATATATATATCATAATTAGACCCATCACTTTATCTATGATAAATCAATATATTTCATGCCCCTATGTATCAGTATTTAATTGATTATTAAATTATTCCATGATATACAATGTTTCTCACCCAAAGAATCCCAATTGGAATTTATTGCCCATGAAATCATGGTAAATTCTTTTCAAACATTTTTATTGGTTTTTCCCCAACATAATATTCATGTTCTTTTCCATTGAGAAATAGAGCCATGGTATGACATTTCCGAGTAGAATCAATCCCTATAAAACCATGGATTTGAAAAGGATTCACCTCAAACAAATTGATCAGCTGTCATAAGAAGGTTTTGATTGTTTTGTGGGATGGTGGGGAATTCACATCAAATTTGGAATCTATTGAGGTTCTACAGGAAATTAATTAGGCATGAAAGGGTGTTGAGTGGGTGAATTATAATCCCTTTTCTAGAAACTAGATCACTTAAAATTTAGAACGAATGATCATCCCACTTATTTTGGGTGGTAAACCAGTAGGATGTGAGGAAGAAGGACCATATATAGAACAATGTTAATTTTACTTTCATTTCTAGAAAATATCAACTTACAAATCATATATATTGATAAAAACATGTCATGTAGTCTATTTTCTATGACATCTTGGGTTTTTTGGTGGAGTTAAATATCATCAACCGTGTGCATGAAAGGCTAACAATGAAACCCCTATAATACTGACCGACTATGTACCATAAAATAACACAGACACCAGAACATCAAGGATCATAGGGATAACTCAGTGTACGAGGAAACATCATTTTCCAATGTACACGATCATGATAAAGGTTTCACAAATGATGCCGAGAGAACAACCAGGAACCTGGGTGCCTATGACACATAATGTAGTTTCCATACATACCATGTATGTCTATCTTGACTTTTTTTTAATGTAGATTGTGATGGTATCCTTCTTGGAGTATTTTTACATATAATGTATCGTGTTCTATGTGTTATAATTAATTAAGAGGAACTCGATAATGATTGTGATTGGGTAGGATCATTTTAATTGTACCCCCATATGGAATTAATATGTGGTTACTCTACATACTAAGTGGAACCCCTATTTTTATAGGGAATAGGTCCTCTATCTACTTTGTGGTACCCCCAATGGAATCAATGGGTAGGTCCTATACTTTCTATGTGGTTTCCACCTATGATGTTATGGATCAAGTCCTCTTTATACAGTTTGGTACACTTCAATGGAATTAGGGTGCAGGTCCACTATCTACTATCTGATACCAATGTTTGTCGATAGGTTGAGGCTCTTCCATCCTTCATATTGCACTCCTATTAGAAATGGTGTAGTCCTCTTATATTTACTGGAACCCCTTCCATATAAGGGAACATTTACACTTCTTATGGATTCTTCCCCCTCGACTATGTGGCATAATGGTGACGTGTGTTTCCCTCACATGACTACTACTATGGAAAAACACATTAGATATTGTGAATCATTTATGGGAATTCTATATCTGATTGAAGAATATTATTATAGGATGGGTTGTGAGATAGGGATCCCATTACTCTCTCACTTGTGATTATTTTCTAGGGGATATATATATATTTATATATATCCATGTCATTGGATTTTTTACTCTCTTTCATTGGGTTCAGATGTCTATTACTATCGCTTCACTTATTTTCCCCCATTCAAATTTTGTGTCATCCTATGGGGTATGAATATAACAACCCCTATAGAGTATTTTCATGTATCTTCACTATCTTATGTTGATGATGGGAGTGTTGGAGGGGATTATAAATAATCAAAGGGATACCCTTGTGAATTTAATCATGAATGGTGGACAGATCATAGATATTCAGAGTTGGTCTCTCTTAGAATTTAATTTTCCCGTGTGTTCATGTTTGGAGATTTTTCTAGATGGGTGTGTATTATTCTATTTAAAATTTTCACTTTACCCTTCCATTTTTTTACACCCTATAGGTTTTTTCTTTTTGGTTCATTCTATAGATATTGCGTCTTTTAATGTTATTCCTCTATACTAATGCATGTAGATAGTCAGGTGTTCATGTACAATTATATTAAGTAATGTCCTCTCATATTAGTTATTCCTTTCAGAACATATTGCCTCCCCTTTTCCTTGGGTGGTGGTATTAGGGTAGATGTGGATAGTTCTCTATTAGGTCAGTTCGTGAAAAATTAGTATTAGAGTATTTGATTCCCTCGGATAGTTTTCGGAGTAGTCCCATTATGATAATTCGGTTGTGAGTTAGGAAAATTGTTTCAATGATATTGATGGTTGTGTTTAGGTCAGCCAACCTGGTGCTTTTGTTGCAGTCAACATATCCATTAACAAAGACTATGATAACCATCTTTTCGGCTTAAAATTCTATAAATATGGATTCATGGATCAATGGTACATTAATCATACTGGCTTGAGTCATTTGTCTTTCCTTATTTAGTCAGCACCCCACATATATATATATACTCATCTACCCGTTGTACTAATTGATTAAATTTTAATAATGCCTTCATAAAGACAACCATCCATGTATCTAATTAAATATTTTAATGACGATATAATGATTGATGAGGAATAAGTTCATGTGATATAGAATGAAAATCCTCCTATATGTGGATAGGTAGAAGAAACCCGGCCTATTGATCATAAAATCATACCAGCATGGTAAGGTGATAATTTTTATAGGCTTAGCACACTCTGTCAGTTCAAGCACATGAGGCCATTAAGGTTCTGAGGAAATCCAAATCCCAACTAAATGGAGTATTTGATAGATTTTTTTATTTTTTATTCATTATTATTAATACACCTAATAATTATTAGGTTTTACTTAAAGTTTTCCTTCTCCATAGAGCAGGTTGCTACTGGTGGAGCATTGTTACACATATGCATGATGACTCGACACTCTCTGAGGCTAAAATACAATAGTTGTTCTGTTATGAGTACTACCCCTCAGACTTGCCCATAGTTTATATTATAGAGCTTTTGGAGTTACTGTAGAGAGAGTTTCCATTGTCTAATATTTCCTCAATGTCCACATACCTTATGTGGCACTCCTCAAAACGATTCATAGTGGATACTTCTAATAATGGAAGCTATGTTTGATCTCTATAGATATATTTGTGTTAGTCTAGTATGTGTGTCCATTTCCACATATTTTGGGATGTTTTACAATATTTTATTTATGTAGAGATTCCGGTTAGTGGGATTACATGAAGCAACAACTAGAAGTGGGAATTATATATATGAGTAATCCAATATAGCTAGTAGATACTAGTCAGTAGGATCTCATTACAGGATACCTCCCCATTCTAAGACTCAAGTTTGTGGTCCTAAAGGAAAGGGGCCATATAATAGACCAAGGAATCCAAATGTGGTTTATTTATATGCATGTACCTGGTGAGGTGACACTTCGTATGATTTCCCATCTATGTGTGCTGAGGATGGAATGAAGATAGTAGATTGACCACCATAGAAGAAGTAGTGCCAGAAACAAATATCTCATTGGCCTGTAAAAGGTGTCCCCTATGGGGAGAGAGTATGAAGAGGAGAGGGTTTAGATCATGGAGGAGGAGAATATATGGTTTACAATACTATTATATCCTTCCACTACGACCATAATGAAGACCATGCCAATCTCCAGGAGATAGTAGTAAGGGTTGTGAATTGCTGGAGAACAAAGATGTGTATAATCCAGTGGTTAACAAGATGATTATAATTATTATCTATATTTATTATACTATTAATCATTTGATAATAGAAATTGTTTTCTATCATTCACTCATATATTTTTTCTTTTTTTAGATCTGGGTCTCCAAATTGGGACTTTTTCCAAATGGATTTTTTTGATGTTCTTATGGAGAATACGTTTTATATATAATTTATCTAATATAAGTTTAATCCATATCTTATTGTTTACAGGTTTTCATTAGACCATTGGGTCCTCACAAATGAAACCCTATGATTTAAACATGGGTGTGGAATAGATTTCAATTATCTGAGAACAGATTGACAGTCACTAAAGACAATTCTGAATCCTTCTCATTGATTGGATGAGATTTCCCTCTGTGGGTGAGAGATATATCATGTAAGGAAGGCTGGGTATTGAAAGAAGGAGGATACAACCCATAAACCATGAATTAGAGAGTGTAGCACATGGTGTAGTAGGTTCATCAAGAATTTGGATTCAATCATCAATGGAGGATTTCAGGGGCATCGTCCCTAATGACATTCCCAAACTACCTTAGATATGGTATATGTATATTTGTTTCATCCATTACCCAATTACTACTGTGATATATTCAACGGAATATCATACAGCCCCAACTGAGATCCAAGAAATATAGTTTCAATTATAGGACATTCAAGATAAGGGTTTTATTATAAATAGTTTTTCCGATAGGCATCTCTAGTGTTGTTTGTGAAAAAATGAGGATGGGAGCTTGTAGATTTTTTTTGATTATCATAACATGAAACAAGATATGATAAAGTACTAGTACCCCATGTCAAGGATTGAAGACCTATTCGAATAGTTTTAATATCTGATATAAATCTCAAAAATCTATCTCACATCTATATTACCCATGTTGGGTGTTTTTTAGGACGATATTATGATACTAGAATTCCTATGTCAATACTAACATTGTGAGTTCCCAGTAATGGCCATTAGTGTGATGAATTACCCTACAATGTTTAGGGATTTTATGAACATGATATCTCATCCATACGTGGACCATTTGGTTGTTTTATTCGTTGGTGAAACTCTTATATACTCTATATTAGAGGAGGATCATGCACAACACATGAGGATACTCATAGATTTTCTTTGGGATAATAAGATTTATAGAGAGCCATTGAAGTTCCAGTTCTATATCCCCATGGTCCACTTTTTGAGAAATATCATTTCTGAACATGGATTTGATATATACCTCATGAATATAAATGCAATTCCTTCTTGGGAGACACCTAAGAGTTTGTCCTAGTTTAATCATTTACTCAGCCTAGTTGGGTAATACAGTAGGTGTGTGGTAGACTTCACTAGGATTTTATCCATTTTGACTGCTCAAATATGAAATGGGAATCCATTTACCAAGGCAAATAGTTTTTGGAGAGACATCAATGATTTTAGGAGAAGGATGATGAGTGATCCAATTTTGGACAACCATAATAGGGTGTGAAGTACATAGTTTATTTTGATTCATAGTGATCATGGATATGCTGCCTATTGATGAAGATAATGTTAGGTATCTTATATGGGTTGATGTAGGTGAGACCACTCTATGAAAAAAATACATCACTTGAGAACTTGTTCCAATAGTGGTAGTATCATCTCTAAGGATGTGTATACACTATCTTCCATGAGAGATCATTATTATTCACTTAGAGCATCATATTATCTGGTATTTCTTCACATAGAGAGACTTGAACCAAAGATAGTGGTGCTAGTTGGAGTTTTTAAAGGGGAATGAATTTAAAATTGTTTATAATCTTAGGATGGGAAACATGGTTGTAGATTCTCTAACCATGTTGTCCAAGGCTCAATTGGTGTGGGAGATATCTTAGCAGTTAGTTTTCTTGTATCTGACCATAGTTTAGTAGGAGGGTGAATATTTTCTTTAGTCAATGGTGGTGACTCGTTTTCTCCTTCATCATGTGAGGGATTGTTATATGGGATACATTGAATAAGAGGTTTACATGACTATATATCATCAAGATACTAGACCAATGGATTTACGGAAGGATAGAATATTTTCATCCAATTCAAAGAGAGGAAGGTGGTCCAAGTAATGATGTGATGTGAGATGATTAGATAGTTCTTCACTAATCCTTTAAATGTATATTCAAGTGTGTAATTTTGGATAAAGACCCTCAGAGGCATATTTCATTGGATGACATGAGATGGGGTGTTAAAGAGTTCATATCATGGTGCTTCACCTATCAACAGCTGAAGGATGAGCATTAGGTTATGGAATTTCTATTTCTTCTTATTGAGATCCTATGGTAAAATTATGATAAGGTATCTGATGAACATGTGACTAGGATTCCACAGGAAACGAGAGTCCATTATTCCTTCTATGTGATAGTGAACCAACTCATGAATTTTTCACACATAATTTAAATCATGAAGAAGAGGTTGGTGGAGAGTTTGGTGAATTCTATTTTACTATTGATTGTTGACCATCATATGTTACCATTGACTGTTATCTCTGACCATGTTTTGTGCTTCATGTAACAGTTGTGAGGAGGCCTACATGAGAAATTTTTACCCATATGATGATGAGTACACCCTCCCACCCCCAACTAGATGGGAAGACATAGCCCAATGTCTAGGTGATGGAGTATTTCTTGAGGGAGTTCTTTTTATGAATAGGCCTGGGTTGATAGATTAAAATTCCATTGGTAGTGATTTCATTCATTTCTAACTACAATAATAAAATAAGAATGGGACATTTTGAGGCCTTGTTTGGGTGACCATGAATGTCACCCATAGGTCAGACTGATATTATAAAGGAATATATGTTTGGTCTATAGATGGTGCATGTGAATACAGAGATGGTAGAGTCCATCCTTGAGTGGATGAGGACATCTCAATGTAGAAAGAAATATTAAGATGATCAATGTCAAAATCAAAAGGAGTTCTAGAATGGAGGCCATGTTTTCTAAATAGTTTTCCTATGATGATTATTTCAAAAATATAGTTTAGGATGTAAGTTGTCCTTAATGTTCATTAGGCCATTTGATTATTGTAATGGGTTAGAGTGGTTTCTTACCACCATTCCCTACCCCATAGTTGGAGAAGGTGCACGAAGCCTTCCATCTGTACTAGTTAGGGAGATATATTCCTGACCCTATGCACATGATTGACATGGGTGATATGTTAATCGGGGATAGATAAAATTTACCAAACCAAACAATGGTGACTACAAATCAGCAAGATAATACCCTGTATATGTGGACCATACCCTTGGTTTGTGTGATGTGTCAGTACGGGAGCATGAAAGAGAGCTCATGTGAGTGGGAAAGTAAAATGTTTTCTTAGTATCGAACCATTTTTTAGTATTTTATCTTCAAGGATAATAATATTGAAGGATGTTTTAATATATATTATATTATTTATTCCTTGTTATATTTTGGAATATATGTATAAGTTTTTTTTAATACAGGTGTAGAGATGGTGTGCGATTATGCGGGCTGGTGGTCTTGTAAATTATATTATAAAATTATTGAATAAAGTTTATATTACATGTTCATGGTTTTCTAAATTAAATATCATATCTGTTAAACAGATTCTTGAATAAAAAATATGAGACCACGGTTGAATCTAGAAATAAAGGTTTACCCTTTGCAAGATCAAAAATAGGTCACTATGGGATATTTGGATAAATCGGTCATTTATGGTGGAATTTAATTATAATAAATAATTATTTTTTATTATTTTATTAAATTAATGACACCTATCCTCATCTATAAATTCACCATTTGATGGATCTCTTGGTTTATCATCATAATCCGAGTACCATTAAGATGAGTTTATTTCTGAAAACATTGGGGAATTTAAATCAAAATATTTTAAGACACTAAATCAAGGAAAATCGAGGATGAGTGAACCCAAAAAGTTCTCTCATTTATTGGTTAACACATTCTTATTAATAAAATATAAATTGAGTTAGGAATTATCAATTTTGGGATTATTCCCAGTTTATGAAATAGATTGATCAAGATGTAATCTATCACTTTATTTTTTTTATCCAATCCTTTTCATTAGCTAATATACCAGTACTCAATTGATTTTTAAATTATTCTATGATATTCAATGGTTCTCACACCGAGCATCCCAATTTATATTTTATGAATAATAATTCTTTTCCAATAATTGTTTAAATTGTTTTGTGCATTTCTCTTCTTGTTCATCATGTTCTTCTCTATTGGGATATGTGGTGAATGTTCGACATTATCTGGAGTCATCAATCCCCATAGAAACCCCAGATTCTTGATTGATTCATGTGTTACAATCGTATCAGTGATTATAAAATTATTTGTGTTTATATTTTGGATGTGTATATTCCACATTGGTTAAATTATATGATGAGTGGTTCATGGGAAATGAACAAGGGGTGTAAGGGTGTTGAGCGTGTGAATATGAAACCATTTTATTACCAAGGGTGGCTAAATGCGATGAATATATCATCTTCCAACCAATTTTAGGTTTTCTAGGGGAGTGAATCGAGGAGGAAGGACTGGAAATAGAATAATCACGTGTCTTCCTTCAGATTTCGGAAATTCAAGACACATACAACATGTACATTGATGAACAGATGTGGTGAAGTCTATTTTTTGTGATGGATAGTGATTTAGTGTGGAGTAAAATATGACTAATTATTTAGAGGGACTATACACTATGTGACCCTTAGAAGATTAAACTACCATGAACCCTCAGAGTAAATATAAATAGTATTGGCCAGAAGCATATGAAGAACCACATGCGAGAGGACACACCATATATATAAGTACACACGAATGAAAAAGGTTACACAAACATGACCAAGAACATGAGTAGGACCCAAGTTGGCTGAGGGATATCATATAGTTCCCATAAATTTCTTGTATGTATATTTGGGAAGAAATTAGTGCACTAATATAGACATGGAATAGTAGATGAGTGGGATTGCATGTTCTGTGGGTCCCTTTATATGTCGTGTACCCCCTTTCCTTTTTTGAAACCATCGATATCTCATGTGTCTATATTTTTTACTAAGATTTTGGACCATGAGTAGAATAACCTAAGTGTTTTTTCACCTAAAAAATTATTCTATCCTTGATTATTGATTTTAATATACAATATGAGGTGTTTTGAGTGTGAAAATTTTTTAGGTAGCGCTCATCGACAACAGTGATAGGGTAGGAGAATTTTAATGGTACCACCCAATGGATCAAGGGAGTATATCCACTAACTACATAGTAGTACCCCAATGGAATTAGAAAATATATCTTCTATATATTGAGTGCTTCCCCCTATGGAATTAGGTTGTGGTTCCTCAATCTACTGAGTGGTACACCCTATGGTGTCAGGGTTTAAGCCTTCTATATTTAGAGTGGTACCACCAAATATAATTATGGAGAGAGTACTATATCTATTGAGTGGTACCACCCTATATGGTTAAGGATAGAGGACTCTGGCCACTTAGTTGTACACCCTATTGGATAAGACACAATTCCTTCTAATACATTGTGGAAACCCTTAACATATTATTGTGTTATCTCTTTTTTTTTATTTTAACAACTATGTTGTGTGTTATATTTGTGATGTGTGGGACCACCACATAGTTACTTGTATTGATATATAGATGAGATGCAAGGTATCATTGATGGAACTTCACGAACTATTTTTTTACTCATTTATTGGGTTGGTCTATAAGATGGAGAACCCATTTCTATCTCATTTGGGCTTCTTTTATTTGGAATATATATGTATCTAGGTTTATGGATTTTGTTGCTATTTTCCTTTGGATAGAGTCGTTTATTCCCATCTTTTATCTTACTATTCCCCCTTCTTATTTTGAGGCATACATCTAGTTATGTATATAATCAACTAATCAATACTTTCCCTCCACATGTTGTGTCTTATACAGACAATTGATAGGTCGGGTAAGTTTAAAGTTTTTCATATGGATACCCTGGTGTGTTTGAGCGTATATGGAGGGAAAATCATGGAGATTCATAGCTAGTATCCCCCAGCATTAACATTTTTTATTTTTTTTATATTGGGATATCATTCTTGTTATGCATGTATCATTTCATTTTACAGTCTAGTTTACACTATCACACTCATGTACTCTCTAGAGGTTTTACATACATGGTTTATTCTCTAGATGTTTGAGGTTTTATTTTTATTCCCCTACACTAACGTATGTTGATGGTCAGGTGCATGGGTAAAAGGTACATTAGGAAAATGATTCCCATAATAGTTTGGAATTTTAGTGCATGTCACCACCACATTTCTTATAGAGGAGGGATTGGATTAGTTTCTTCTCAATCGACAATTTTTCAAGTCATGATAATAAAAAAAGAATCACCCCAAATTAGTGCCTTTGAATATAGGGTTTATCAGAAAAATATAATTCTTGTAAATCTAAACGGCCAGTAATTAGAGAAAATGTTACATGATTTTTAGGAAGGATTTACTGTTACATGATATATACAGAATTATAGTTAATTATTAGTGATTTATATAAATCTATATAAAACCCTAAATAGAAGTATTCTAGAAGATGATTTCTAATAAAACATGATGTTCTTTAGAATATAAATAGAAGTCATCGGAAAATATGTTCTAGTATAAAAATATATACATAATTATATGGAGAATTTTTATAACTATAAAAATAGTTTTTGTAACAACAATGAATAATTTTTGTACTTGTGATCCCTATAAAGTGAATTTATGTATTTGATGACGAAGAATATAGAGAAAAAAGGACTGATGACAACTATTCCTTAGTATTGATTTTGTTGGTGATGATTTTTGAGATAATTCATCCAAATAAAAGGAAAAAGGATGCCCATGATTTTATATCGCGATATATTATACACATATTTTTTAGTAACATATGCTAAAAATAATACCATTATAAGATGTGAATGATTCTAAAAGAAAATTGGAGAAATATTAAAAAATATGAGATTCTACCTAAGACAGGGATATTATCATTATATTAGTTATTGACATAGTTTATTATGATTTTTTATGGTACAAAAAATAGTAACTAAAAATCATATGAGATGAGTGGTAGTAGTAAGAAGAAAATCAGTTTGGTAATAACACGTATTATATGGATACCATCTCATTAATTGATGATACAATTCGAAAAGAAATAATTATTAACTCTTATTACTATAGAAGATACTACTATGTAGAAGGCACCACTATTGAAGATGATGGAGAATTATTCTCATGAATATAAATAGAAATACATGAACACGGGGGGGTTAATAATAGTTTAAAACAAAATTTCAGGTCATCATCGTGATATATGGTGATCTTAAATGTGGTAAGTTGATCAATTCAAAATTCATTAAAATAATTATTGTATAAATTAATACATTCATAAGTACGAAACAACCTTGAAAACATGTGTATAACGAAATATACATTTTCAGAAATTTAAAATATTTGAAAAATTAAAGTATCCCTATAGATATTTAGAAATATACAATTTGTAAAATATAAAAATTTATAAAACAAGTAAATAATATGATAATGATGAGAAAAAATCATGTAATGCTTAAGAGACCACAAAATCCATTATATTATATTATAAAGTCGAACATTTATCTAATTTTCTCAGAAGACCATTAAATATTATATCTGACGCCTTCATTTTTTATGTAGAATCCATCAATCAAAATAATTAAAAATATTTCCATCTTCATATCACTGAAAACAATTGAACTAAAATGATTATAAATACCTATATATTTTTATACCAAGAACCCTGTAATAATATAAATATTAACAAAATAAAAAATTGAAAATGAAAAAGGGGTTTAAAATGGAAAACATCATATGTAATTAACACTATGTTAAATAACTGAAGAATTATAAAACTATATAGATTTTAAGAGATCTCAAATATAAGATGTTTCAAAACTTCAAAATGAAAACAAAATTACAAAATTAATGATATGTTTTACTCTAATTAATAAAAATAATGTTCTAGAGGGGCCTACTCTAGAAGGGGACGAGAGCTTAAACCTTCACCAATGCATGCCATTTGAAATTGTTTGATTGAGATGGTATGGTTATGCCATTTGATTCGGGCCCGTGCATTCGTGTGTAGGACATCATACTGAGTTGTCTAGAATGGGTGATATTATTCATCTTTTTTATTATCTAGGGTGGTTTGGTTCATATATATTTGTTCGGGGGTTTATGGTTTTAAGAACATGTAATTGGGATCCAGGGTTTCTCACTTTTCCGGATAAGTGTTTTGATTCTAATAAAAAAATAATTTTCAATCAGTTCTATTTATATATAATAATGTAACAAACACAAATTATATAAAAATATATTCATTGGAGTAATTTTTAAATAAAATAGGCACATATTGTTTCATCCTTCAAAAATCTTATCACTAAAATACATATTTTGAATTATATAATCCTTATCAAGTACAATGCATATACGTAATGTAAAATTAATCTTTTCTATTATTTATTTAAACATATTCTCATCCCCTACCCCAAATTGACTACCAATCAACATTTATAGAAAAATAAAAATAAAAATCGATTATATTCTTGTTTTTATAAAATAGATTATAATTGATTCATTTTCTCGACAATAATCGAAAAAATAACCCCTTTTTTATTGCATAAGAAATGATATAAATAAAAAAATCGAATAAAAAAACTCATACATCCTATTTTGAATCTATAAGAACATCAAAATCTAATTGAATCAGAATTAATCACATATGAAACCACATAAAAATAATCCATAAAAATGTTTAATAAAAATAATTACCAATCCATACATTTCTCCCAAAAATGGACTATAAAATATTTCCATCAATATAAGATATTTTAAAAAATATTATGGAAAATATTTCTTTTCAATGATATCCCCAACTCTATTATTTTAAAAATAATTTTCTCTACCTTTAAAAAAGAATCATATAAAAATAATAAAATTGAACGGTTTCCCCATTTATTTTCAAAAACAATTCCTCTTAAGATAAAATAATGTTCTAAACAAAATTTTCAAATTATATATCTTAAATAAATTTAAAATATATTAAATTTATTAACTTCTACGAAAAATTAATCCATTTTGGATATTAAATCATGAATTAAAATTCTGAATATGATTATAAACATTATTGAATTAAATATATATAAAATTGTTACAATGAATCTAAAATTCCTTTTTTTACTTCATTACATTAATATTATTGATTTATTTTCATTTAAATATAATTAAACATTCTCGTTATATAATTTATTCCACTATTTAAAATAAAACATCATCCTATGAAACAATCCAACTTTTGGTAGTAATAAATCTTTAGAAAAATTAAAGGTACTAAAAAAATAATTATTTCATATTATTTTTCCATTTGAAACTATGGATGACCATATTATTTTGAGGATTAAATCATTAATAAATCATATAATAACTTCTTTAATTTTATTGTCTTATTTTTTTACATTATATGTAGTTCTTCAAATTAATTTTCATAAAAAATATAATCAAACATTTTACTTAATCACAAAGCTAAGTAAATATTTTAATATTAGGTGGAAAAATACCAATAACTAACCAAATATATATTTCCAATGAACAAATATTTTTTATTATAAAATTATACAAAAAACATATTTTTTTAAAAAAAATTAATAAAACTAATAAAAATTAATTTTATCTCATTTACACGGATTTTATCATTGTTGAGAAATATGTTAAAGGCAATGATAGTTGATCACCACCATAAATTAAAAAAATCCGATAATCATTTTAATAAAATTAAATCCATCAGGATATATTGGATTATTGAAAATTCTAGTAAATAGGTTTTATTATATATTAAATTCAGCACAAATTTCTCATTTAGCATGGTGATCCTATTGTAAATGGTGTCTTAAATATATAATAATTTCTCACAAGTGATTTTCAGTGTTCATTGTTAATTAAATTACACTGGTTTTATTGAAAATGATTTATGTTTGAGTAAATTGTAATAAAAAAATATTGAGTGTGTATTATAAACAAAAAACTTTAGTGAAACAATTCAATGCCCCCAAATATTCATCATCACTAGTTGTGAGTGTTATAGTGTGATTCATTTTACAAGAATATAAAACTAAAATAACTCTTATAAAATAGAATTATCCATATGTGATTTTCCTATATAACCAAAGCATCCAAGATATTATCTGTGTATACATTGAGTGTATAATAAGATCCGGAAGAATAAAATAGGCTACTTCTAACAAATCCTTTTAATAAATGCAAAAAAATTAATTAACCCTAAAAATGTTTTCTGTTCATATTTTTCTCAAATATAATTTTAAAAAAAAGAAAATTAATGTCTTCAAATTTTGAAAATAAATATAATTATCATTAGACCATTTCCATATAACCTATGTTATTAACTACTTTTCATCATTCATAATTATTATGTTTTTTTATATAAAAATTATTTTATGAATATATGAGGAATTTTAAAAACAATTTTTTTAAAAAAATGATCAAAGTATTTATGATTTACTATAATATTTGCATCAATATTAAACCATCATTCCCATTTATAACTCATAATTAATAACATCTAAAAAATTGATGTAAAATTTTTTAGTTAAAAAAAATAGTTTTCTCATCCTATCTTTTTTTTAAAGATATGGTAATGTAAAATGAAATATATTTAGAAATTGTTGGACCATAATTTAACTTAATAATAAAAATTGATTAAAAATCTATTATTCCTTTCATATGAAAATTATAGAGCTTATTTATGGTTGTAATTATCTTACATATGTTTATATAAATATTTTCAAAACAAGTTATATTAAAAAGTAGGTTGTTGTTCGACACTAATAACCTCTAAAAATATAATTTATAATTACTAATTATTAAATCAATTTGGTAAATATAAATATTAATTTGAGATAGGATGTTGAAAAGAATAAATATTGACCAAATCATATCTACGAAATCAAAAAATTTCCAAAAATTTATTCCTTCAACTAAAACATATTAGATAAAAATTTATTTTTTTTAAGATTATATTTATTCAATTTTCCTTATAAATTTTTTATGTCCCTTTTATGGAAAACATAGGTAATATTAAAATTTATAATTTTAATTTCTTGTTAATATTAACAAACTATATCATATAATTATATTTTAATTATAATAATATTAGAAAATACATACTCGAAGAAGTAAATCTATATTCTAACTAAATATTTTTTTAATGAATTATATGTTTTTATATGATAATATTTATTTTAAATTGTATAACAAAAAATTTACTAAAAGGTTATAATTATTGAATATATCATATAAAAATTATCTTATGGTAATTTTTTATAATAATAAAAAAACATTTTTACACAAAATAATAAAAATGTTTATTTTTAAACAAAACATTATTATCATTTCAAAAATAGTAAAAGTTATCTGTTATAAAATTGTATTAATTAAATATGTTATATTGATATATTTATAGTAATTTATTAAAGGTCATTGGAATCAATTTAATTCTTATCCTTGGTATAAAAACATGTTATATTTAAGAATGTTTTCTATTTGAAAAAGAAAGCTTCATCTATTTTTTCATGTTTATTTTTTCTTTAAATTATACAATTTACAAGGATTAAATTTGTTTAATTTGATTAATATTTTTTAATTATCATTATTAAAGGTATATAATATGGAAAGAATAATTTTTTTAATCATTAAAGGAAAATAAAGTAAAAATTGTTTTTAGTGGGAAAATATTAAACTTGTTTACTATGGGATTAAACTAAAGTTATAGGGTTTAAAATAATGGAAAAATTATAAACCATATCGGTAGCCAATATTTTCACACAATAAAATTTCATATTTTAAAATAATATAATTTTTAATGATTTTTATTTGGAATAACATTAGTCACCTTAATTATTTTGAAATATTATGTGTGTGTCATCCCCCACTTATAAAAGGACAACCCATATCCTCTCATCTCTAAACATAAATTTGCATCTAGATCTCCCAAATGGAAAAATATGTAGCTTACTAAAACCCATATACTCATCATAAAGTTCATTTAAAAAAAATACCATCCCTATATTGGTTACAATGCAATAAGAAGAATGTTTTCAGAAAAATAGGTATATAATTTAACCAATTGTTTTAGTCATATTTCTTCTTATACCTATATAAAAATATTATTTCCACTAATAAATAATAATATCATAATATAAAAAAACTGATATTTAATTTTAAATTTCTTAACATTATTCTGTATTTTTCATCATCTAATATGAAATGAATTTTTTATTGATTAGTATATAAATATACTTACCCATGAAACAATTTAATTCATCTTCCATATATACCTCCACAAAAATAGTCATAAGGAAGAATTTAATGTGAATATATAATATTAATGAAATAATTATATAATTATAATATGTAATCAATTTTCATATGATACTATGTACTAAAAAATGATAATTTCACTCATGCATACGTGTGGATTTCCATCTACATAATGTAATGCACATTTTTCATCGCCACACTAGATATATTGAATATAGAAGTTTATTTAAGACAGAATATTATACTAACGATGTGATAATAATTCTAATAATATTTAAATACAATTATCATCATTTCATCATATTCTTTAAAATATAAAAACATTATTATATTGTGTGTACAACCTACTGTCTCCATGATTGTACAATAATTCATTTTTCATATATATATATATATATATATTGTTGTGTGTTTACATTTATATATAATTCATGAAATGATAATTATTTCTAGATTCTTATTATAGATATGAATTAATAATCATATAATATCCAAGGTAACTTTACTAAATTAATTTTGAAATTATGACCGGATCATTCTCAAAACACTCGACGTGGACTTAACAGATTAAGTAATTAAATATATTATTTAAATAACTAAAACAATTAGTTTAATTATATGATATTAATAATAAAATAAGTTCTTAAGAAATTAAATAATTTATGTATTTTTATTATATATGAGATAAAGAACTTATATGATAAGTACCACCCAATGTTAGGGACACTATACATTAAAACCCACTTTTTAAGTTTTTTAAATATTTATTTTCAAAATAATTTTATTCCATATTAATATTATTAAAAATATCTAAATAATTATTTTATATTGTTATAGTTGATTTTTTATTAGAATTTAATGTCCTATTTTTGGTTTTATTAAACTAATATCAAATGTAATATTTTTATTTAATATTCACTAATCCTTTCGGAAAAAGAGAAAAATGAATACCAACATTATAATTAACAACATCCATGGGTTTTATATAACATTATCCATTAATTACTATTTGGATTCTTTTATAACATTTCATGTATTATTAATCGAAACCCATTTCATCCCTTTGTTATTGGTATTTTGAAAATTGTATTTAACAATAATTTTTATTTCTATATTAAATTTATTTTTTATTTGTTAATAAAATATATTTATTTTTATAGTAATGAATGTAACAGATTCCATGTCGTATTATTGTGTTATAATTATTTTGGCATTGTTTCTGATGATAGGTGGGCCATATACTGGTCATGATGATGGGTGATCCTAATATATCTCATGATGATGGCTGATCCCAATCTAGATCACTAAATCATTGGGATTGGGGAATGATTTAACCACTTATTGGATTGTCATAAGAGAATAATGTAATATACGTGTTAGGTTATTTAATTTTGTAATAGTGATTGAATGAATAATATAAAAATTATGTACCATGCCACATATAGTATTTTTCTATGCATTCTTCCGATTCTTACTGAATTCATGTCATCTTACAAGAGAAACTGGCATAAAAATTTTTGTTGGGTAATGTTATTCTACTTATTAATGGTGAAATATATAATGTTGATAAAATGTTTTATTCTTTTTTAATGACTTTAAATAATTTTATCTTTATTTATTTCTTTTATGATTTATTATGATTATTTTTATTAAAATATTTCGGAGGTGATGTTGATTTCATGGGAATAAGAATCATTATTTTTTATTTAATGATTATTATGATATTGGGATTTTTAAAATGATTATTACTTGACTAACTATTATTTATTTTATTTTATATTTCCCAAATATATTTTTTTCTCATCACATGTTTCATAAATTTTTTATTTGTCTTTAAAATTTGATGGGAAATTTATAATTCCATTATTAAAATTGTGAAGTTATTCAATAAAATAGATATTTATTTTCTCATAATAGTTTTTTATTATGAGAAAAATTGATATTGAATGGATGATTCAACTTTTTGAAGAACTAATATTGAATTTAAGTTTGATAAAATAATTCCTAGAAAATATAAACAAAAAATGTCTTCTGTAATTAAATAATATAATTTTTCATGTAACAATTCAATATCTAGATGGTTTGATGGCTGGTACATATGGTTGATTTTATAGAAAAGGGTAAAATAATATTAGAGGGTTATATAGTTTATATGGATACTATTAATAGGTACTTATTTGTCGATATCATGTTGTATAATTTGAATATTATTAGGTTTATTCATCTATAATAAGACTCTTTAGAATTTTTTTCCATAGAGGAAACATGGAATTAGAAGTATGAGGGACCCAAGTGGAAAATTTATTTCTAAATCAAAAAAGTAAAAGGATTTTAATTGGAAGTAATTAGTTTGTTTATATTTTGGATTTGGTGACACATGCTATAATTTTTTGTGGAATCTATGATATAAATCCACTTGATCTACTACAAGGTAACATCTTAATGATATATAATTTTATTCTATATCACCCTCCATCATTCTGTGAATCTTATGGCCCAGTGTTAGTTGGGGAATGTATTAAATATTTAAAAAATTCTATTCAATCTCATGTGTCATTCAATGAGTTAAATAGTAAATCATTATATATAAAATTTTAAAGGTGAATAGATTCAATGGTGTTAAGTGGATAATATTACTCTAAATTGTAAAAACAATTCCATGTATTATGATACATTAAAAAATATTTTCATTAGGAATAATTTTTAAAACGATTCATTGTTATGAAGGATAATAAATTCTTCTAATTAAGATAGGAGGGGGAGATTCAATGTATATATATAATGAAAACATTACCTTATTGGGATGTTACACATCAAATTTTACGTGGACTCAAGATTATACAATTAATCTATTATAATATAGATTATATTTATGATACTAAGGGTATTAGCATCCAATTAATTTGATTTTAATGCTATTTTTTTACTCTACATAGAAGGATTAAATGTGGTTTGTCAATCACTATATATTCAATAAAAAAAGTATTAAAAAGGGGTACAAGTGTTGACAAATAGGAATGATTCCTTTAAATAAATCTAATAGTAATGAAATAATTATTCTAATTATCAATTCCCATGGTATAAACCAAGAAAATTCAATATCTTCTGAAATATTGAATGTTCTTATACTGTGGCTTGTTTGGGAATATAGATCCGGATTACAAATAAAATATTCATGGTATTAGTAATACCAATTTTGAAATGTAAAAATTATGTTTTCTAAAATAAAATTTTTTGGTTCATTATTTGGATATATCAATATGAGTGAAGAGACTAATTATGGAAATTATAAAGAAAATACATAGAAATGTGTGGTTAAACCATTTTAAAATAATTCTAAAAATATTAGTCCATCGATTGATGTTGTAAAATGAAAATTAATTTTTTTTGATAATACCACTTCAGATTTTGTGTATCTAGAGACATTATTTTTTATAAATTCACTTATAAAATGAAATCTACACATCAAGAAATTTCATTAATTATTTAAGTAAAAAACATGTTCGGCCTTATTAATGGAACCCAAATTTAAAAATAATGTTTAATATTTATATATATATAAATATATCTATGTGTGTGTGTGTTTTCCCAATTATCCTTATTGTCTTTCCCCATGTATTATTTCATGTTATAATATATATGGATTAGTTTTTAGTTTATAATGATAATATAGATTACCAATCCAAAATAAATTATTTTTATAATTGAGTTATAATTTGTATATAATAATGAATATATAACATTTATAACATATCAAGAAGCTAAAAAAGTTGAAATATATTTATAGTGGTTTTAAATCTCATATTGTGAAAAATAAGTGATTTTTCTATATTCATAATGTACTGGTTGTAAAATAATACTAATATGGTTTTCTTGATTTTATTATTTTATTACTAATGAAATGTAAGATAAATTTATTATTGACATAGAGAATTATTATAAATAAATTTCACAAACCCTAATAAAATGGATCAATTAAAAATTAGGGACTTGAAAATTAATTTAAATTAATTTCCTGATAAATAATTCCATCAACCTAAGACTTCACTATGGGTTTTCATGTGTTATTGGTTGGGATGAATGATAGTTATATGAGGCTTTAAAATAATTATATATTATTTAATAATATCACTACTGAGAAGTAGTATATATTTCCTCATATCAATGAATACTTCGGTTATATCTATAGAGCCCAATTTTTTTACAAGGATGATCTTGGGTATGGGTACAATTAGATGATGTTGAAGGAAGATAATATCCTTATGATAGTGGTTCATACATGGTTTATAAATCATGATTTTGGGGTTATATACTTTTAGTTGACAATTACCCAACTATTTTTATATTAATTTTAAATGGAGATTTCAATGAATATGTGGATAAAAATTCATAGTGTTTATTGATGATATTTTGGATTATTATAAATGATATTAAGATTCATAATAACATGTAAGGTTTGATCTTAATATATCAATGAAAAGATTTATTAAAGTAAATTTTACATATTTATATTTTTGTAAAATAATATTTCATTCCATGGTTATATACCGAATTCAAATTGATTAATTTTTTATCCTTCTAAAAATAATGTTATTAATGTATGGAGAATATAAAACAATTATTATAAGATTAAAATTTTTCATGGATTACAATGATATTTATAGTGGTTTTTTGAAATCATTGCACAATTTTCTAGCCTAATAACCATGATTAATTGATATAGAGTATTGTTAATTATACTAATGGATTGAAATTTATGTTTTCATGTATTGAAAATATGATTATTTAATGCTCCAATTTTCGGTTCCCATAAAAAATGTTGACATTATTATCTATTTTGATTCATCTTTGAGGAGACTTGGTTTTGTTTTTATATCGAATAATGGTGTAGTTTAATATACTGCATGATAATTACAACCACATCAGAAATATTATCCTAAAAATGACATATAAATTGACAATATACTGCAGGATATAAAATTTAGAGACCTCTTTTATATGGAGTAAAGGGAAAAATATGTTTAGATCAAAAAATTTTGATGTATACATTTAATCAGTAAGAGTTCAAACTGATAGAGTTGATATAGCTAGAATTTATAAATGATAGGGATTTCAAACTAATTAGAATTCAGGTAAAGAAAATATAATTTTTTCTTTTATTAGTTTGATTAATAATTCTACATTACCCTTGTTATGTTATTAATAAAACCCTTTGGATAATTATTTTATGAATATTATATTAGAAATTTTACATTCAAGAACTCCCTATATTTTGTTTATGTGGTTATAATAATCATCACCATAAAAAATAATTATGAAAGTTAAAAATGAATATAAATAGTTATCAAATATGGTATAATTTTTTAATAAAATTCCAATTAAAAAATGTAATATTGAAATTTTTAGTTTTTTGATATTATTAAAATTAGATAATGTTTCATGTGTACCATAGTTGAAGAATGACTAAATGAGTGTGGATTATAGTAAACCATTTTCAATTAATCAATGTGATATAAAAATATATACCGTACTTCAGAAACATTACATGGGTGATGAAATTAAAAATTATTTTGGTGATTTTACTTTGAAATATTTTACATTTCAATAAGCTAAATCCAAATGACATTAATAAATGTGATTCTTCAACTATTTCTATGCCATAATAGAAATGGACGAATATATCCTTTGATTTAGTGATGGGATTTTCTAATATATATCAAGGTAACCATGTAATTTTGGGGATGATTGGTTGAGGAACTAAATCTTCTAATTTTCTTTCATTATGATACAATATATCTTCGTATTAGCTTTATTGATACTATCTTAAATTGATAACTACATTAAATGTATTACCTAAAACCATTGTATCATATCATATTTATTATTTTTACTCTAATTTAGGGAATGGGAATCATATTTCATTGTGTATTAAATTATATTTTATTAAATCATTACATTCTCAATATGATAGATATTCAAAGAGAATGATTTAAAAATTTGATGATATAAAAAGAGATTATCCAAGGGATTTTCAGGAATTTTAGGACCAACATATATATTTTTTTTTGACATTTTATATAATAATTTTTTTCACAGCAATATGATTTTGGAACCTTTTGAGGAATTGTATTAATAGTTTTTAAAAAACATTATTATTTGGATGAATATAAGGAAATGGGTTGTTGGGGTTATAATTGGTAAAATAATTTTTCAAGATGGTTGAGAAGTTTCAGTAGTATATGTGTGAAGATCAATGTACATAGAAATGTTATAAATATAATGTGATAAAATATCATTAATTTGGGGTTGGTAATCATGTTTTTATTAACACATATATATATTTAAAAATGTTATTTATTTTTAAAACAATGGGATGTAATGCCACATTTCATTTAATCTTATGATATATTATATTATTTGGTACTAATTTCATAACACATGTCCCTACATCCAGGTTTATCATAGGTACATGAAATACTTCATTATTATTTTTAATGAAAATATGACTTCGATGAATCTACTGTATTGATCCTTGAATTATTTTTGTTGGAACAATTTAATTATTAAATAGAATAATAATTTTCAAAATATAGATTTCAGATATCATTTTTTTAAATAATGTGACATAACATGTTCATTTTTTTAAAAAATATTTAATAAGAAACATGGGAATCCAAAAAATAATGGGGGAATGATTTCACCACTTTTTTTAAAATAAATAAAATTTTAAAGATTAAATTTATAAAATGGGGGAGATTATGTAAACACACTCATTTTTAAATTAACTTATTTTAATGTATTACTGATATTTAATAATTATATTTTCTAAAGACTCATTTATTAAAATAATATTTGGTATCTTTTAGTCATAGGGTAAAAAATCCAAAATTCTATCTAAACTGGGTTTTCAGGAATTATATTGTTTTATATAAAATTTTAATTAATAAATTTTTAAATTATTTTTTTAAAAAAGGATAACACTTTTTAATATAGAATTTATAAATTTTCTTTTATTGTTTTCTTGATAATTTCATAAATATTTTTGTATTTTGAACGAAGTTGGAATGATCTAGATTTTTATTGCGGACAACCTTTTAATTTCATGAATTTATCAACATCCAAATTTTATAATAGATTAAAAGTTAAATTTAATTACTAATTTTTTTTTAAAATCAAATAATGTTCATTAGAATCAATTTTATGCTTGATTGTCAAATAAAAAAATCATAAATTTATAATATATTCTCTCTGGAAAACAATTTTTCATTGTGTTTTTTGGTTTTTTTACAATTAAAATTGACAACTTCTTTTGAATAAATTTGATAAAAATTGATTCAATATAAGATATAGAAATATTTAATATTAACTAAGAATTTTAAAATAATTTTTTGTCATAATAAAAATTTAACATAGTGAAATTTTTTTCCCACAGTTGAGGATAAAACATGTTTATTAGGGGTTAAACAAATGTGATAATGATTAAAATTATCAAAAAACATGTGTTAATCTTATTTTATTTTTCTATTTCAACATTATCATATATATTATTCCAAAATAGTTTTTTTTGATCCATTTAGTGAAGGATCCCAACATAAATATTAAATATATATTATATTAATGATTTTATTTAAATAATAAATCTTACTAATATTCATGCAACCCAAATTATTAAATAATTAGTGTCTTGGAGATTAATTAGTAAAATTTTATGATTTAATAGAATTCTAAAAATATCATCACATTCGTTATCTTATAGGATCTTTCTATTATATATCACTTGATATAATCATATTAATATCAAGGGATATAAAACTATAAGAAATTGGTGATCTCAAACACCTAAATATTGGAAAAAATTTCAGAAATATTTTGATTATAAATAGAAACAAGTGAAAAATAACAAAAATATTTTAATAATACATCATTATACTATATGTGATAATCACAAAACATGATAAAAAAATATCATATATAGGATGTTATAGGTATATAAAACTGTTTACTTGGATCAAAATAAATATCAACATCCAAAAAATATGAGAATTGGATAATTTTAGGGAAAATATTAAAAATATGAAGTAACCATTCAAACACTGTATAACAAGATAAATGCATGAAAATTATGTATAATCATGAAAATATAACATTTTATCATTACAAAACTAAATTCATACCAACCCATTCACATGTAAAATTATAAGGAAAATTCATAACCTAATAACCATTTGTCATCCTAGCTACATACTATCCATTTTTGGAAAAAATTTCAATATTAAAATATATAATCAATTACCAAATAAATTTAATGGAGAAATATGTCCCACTAAATTTATTATCCACACCTTTTTATTCCACTTAAAAACAAAATCACCATAAAAATAATATAACCTATAGATAAAATATTTGTATCATGACATTTCATATTCTTCATATATAAAATCTTTATAATTTGCATGGGTTTTTAAAGACACTAAAAAACATCACATTTCATGAAAATAATATATTATAACATAAAAAATGACTCAATTTCTCAAATAGAATAATATTATAATAAATTTAGATGGGTGATCCAAACCTCACATAATGAATTAGAAATCATGGGGTGTAAATAGATATTAAAATACAAAACATTCCACATAACCATTTATAAAAAATAATTTGATATTATATTTCCAAAAAATATGAATGGAATGATAAGACATATTAAAATAACAATATAAATATTTAAAAATAAAATAAACATTAAATTAGATAGAGTTTGTCAAAAAAAAGTTAGGAAGATACTACTAAAACATGTACTATTAATAGAATATTTTATAATAGAGTCTATAATAAGAGTTAGTGTATCTAAAAATAGAAGTGAAAATAATTTACAAACCTTTTATTTCCCAATTATTTTTAATAATATATAATATATAAATTCTTAATGTATTAAAAAAGTTTAATGAATTCAAATTCTAAACTTCTACTTTTTCAAAAGAATAATTATTAATAGAACCAATAATATTAAATTAATATTATCAATATAAAATGTGATTTTATGAGAAAATAATTTTATTTTAAAGGATTGAGGAACTTTTTAATTTAAAAAACTACATTAAATTGAAAAAAACACTTTTATTTAAAATTATATTTATTTAAAAAAATTCATTTAACAAATAAACCAATTTGAGCTTCTACTATTAAATGGATAAATTTTGTGGGAATTAAAAATATGGACATAGAGAAAAATATTTTTATTTGTTATTGGAATTATTTTAAAATAAAACAAAATGTTAATGAAACCCTGAAATCATTGAGGATAAATAAGTTTATATGAGCCATTATTTCCCTTCCAAAGAAGATGAAAATATATTATGATGTCATTATTTTATAAAATTGATCAACCTTGAATGATAATGGACTCTTTTTATGATTATTACCAATTGAATGGAATTGAGCCTTGAAAAACTATTATTAATTTATTAATTTTTTAATCAAATGTCATTGGAAGATTGAAAATATATTATTTCTATGAATTTCATGAATTTCATAAATTATTTATTCAACTATATTTTGTGAAACTATGTAGATTAATAAAAAATTTAATTGATAGAAAAAAAACATGACTTAAATAAAGATAAGTTGAGATGAAAACCCCTTGGAGAGTCGTATATTTTGTATCAAAACTCAAAAAATGAACAAGGAAATAAATATTGTATATATTGAAATGAAATGATTTCTTCATACAAAATAAATAAGTGGTGTTATTAAAATAATATAAAATTATTCATAGTGTATAGACTATTCATATCACATGTGATTTTGATTTGAGAAAAATAGAACCCTTCATTGTTTCCCAACTCAGTCGAATGCTCAATAAAAACCAATAAAAACATAAATATAATAATATAATAGTATAGAACAACATTAATACCTATCAATATATTTAATTTTAAATTAAAATAAATACAATTATTCATATTAGTTTTTTGTTTCCTATTTTCCCACAGCATAGGATTTCTATTTTGATTGTTTCTATTAGTTTCATAAAACTGGTTTTGGGGTTCATTATTCATAAAATTTTAATTTTTTAAAATTTATTTCTTACGACATGAAAATTTTAACAAGGTATGGATTTCTAGTTCTTCTTATAAATAGAACAAATGGTCCTAGTTATGTCACCAAATCCAGATATGATGGTCACATGGGCATCTGGGATGTTTCTAGGGCTCAGTGCTCTGAAAAAAAAAGAAAGCAAAATTCGCCCGATGATTTTTCTTTAACCGTGAAACCAAACCCGCATGGCCATGTTTCCAGTTGCAAAGATTCTCTTTACGATCTATTCCTAGTTTGTGAAACCATTCACAGAGTTTGTGTGATCTTCCCATTGAGTAAGAGGGGTACGCGTGGTGTGCACACAGTTTCACCAAACCGTGCACTGAAATCGTGTGACCTAGATTTTAATGGAAAAATAAAATTTCCCATCCTTGATCATTATGTATATTTTTCCTCATCTATTTATTGATTTACATATAATTCCTTCTATTCCTCTCATAGTTTTCTAAAGGCATTCCTCCTAAAACTTGATGTTACTCCTTCATCCGGAGTTTGAATTCAATTCTGTTGGTGGCATTGGATTTTCCAAGGTATGGATAACTCTATATTCCAATATTTCCACACCCAATCTTACTATCGGTTACACTATTTTATTATATGTTGTTTCAACCTATATTCAGGTCATTTGATGTAAACTCATATATAATCCTGAATCAGAGTCTAATACACAGCAAGTAATCATCCACAATTCTAAAGTCGGTGGTCACATGTTTTTCCATATGGATATTGCTCATTTTGTATTTAATCTTATTTTTTCGTGTGCTGGACTATGTTGTTATCCATTATTGTGATGATTCATTAATATTTAATTGAACCTATAGTGATGAATTATGTTAATTTATTCATGATTAGGGGTTTTGTTATAACGCATTATCAATAAGGACTCTTAAGGGGTGATCCACTTAAATTGTCCGTCTTATTCCAATTCCTCAAAATGGGGGATTATGGTTTGTAGATTTGAACCAGTTTTAAATTGATTTTAACATTGTACCATTTATATTTGACTTTTTTAATGGTGTCTTATGGATGCTTATGATAATTTGAATTGGAATGGTAAAATTGACAATATGGGTTGTTGACCATGATCCCTTAACCTTTGCACCATAACATGAATGGTTTTACCATATTAGGAAATTAGGATGGTCATCTTGAATGGGTTGGCTATGACAAGATAGCTTGAACCTTCAAAACGATATGCCTTAAATATAATGGTTTTAGGTGATGGAAATGTCTTTCCCATATTTTGGGGTTCATTAGAAATACATCTCAATTTGGATGGTATCAAAAAACATGAAATAATGTGAGGTAGTTTTCCTTACATTATATAACATATAGATTCCTCTATCATTAGTATGCTAATGTATTATATATAATTCTGTTGGTATACATTATATTACCTATCAATTATTTACAAAATCATAGGTATTCATTATATCCACGATCCATACAATTATATGTGGATGATAGGCATTATAGCCTCGAGCTATTTTATTAAATGTGGGTGGTAAGAATTATAGCACAGATCCATTCTATTCAATGTGGGTGGTAGACACTATACCTTACATTCATTATCCTCATATGGAAGTAGACATTATATCGTAATCCATTTACATCAATATGTATATAAACAGGGTGACATAATCAGACATGATATAATTGAGCTTAAGTAGGTATACACGTCAGGTGTCTTCTATGAACCTGAGTGGGAGGGTAATTTTTTAATTATGTATTTAGTAACATTCCTTCTATTAATTTCATAGTGATTAATCACTAGCTCTAATCAGATTAGGCTTTTACAATGTTGGTGGTGGCCTATAGAGATTGATATCACACCTTATTTCTGCCACCTTTGGTACCTGTGTAGACTGTTTTCATCTAGGTGCATATAAAGGCAAGAAGCACTCTTCTAGTTTTGGCACTTTTTTCGGTGAAAATGGGAGTAGGAGTCCAGGATTTGGCTTGAAATTCTATGGGAAATCATTTTTATTTTTATTATGTTTGTATGGGTGTTCCTTGATGCAAGTTTCCTACATGAGTTCCCATTTTGTACTAGCGTTATATTCATGAATTCATGGATTATACCCTACCTAAGAGGCCTTTCTTATATTATCAGTCTTCCACTGATTTATTTAGTCTTATTTTGTTTACTTTATTTTTATATTTTTTATTCTTTTGTTATGGTATGTTTATATTACATAGTTTTGTACTCTAATATGGGAGTAATTTCTCCCCACTGGTTTATCATTACACCCCAAAGCTAGTCGTCAACCCCTGACATATGGGGAGATGCACCAAGGGTCATGTTACCAATTGGGATCCAGAACATGTTACATGGAAGTTGGGTCTGAGATTTCACAATGTTGTATCCGTAGTGGTTCCATTATTGATTTATAATTCAGTGATAAAAGATTGAAGATTAAGATTTCTTAGGGACATAGTCATGACTCATTCTTGGGAATCATAAACCCATGTATGGGAAAATGGCCAAGTTCCATAATTATTGTTATTGGGTGTTCTTGTATTAGTATTGATGTCATTTCAATACTAGGTGCTTCACATGTTTTTTATGAAATTGAGATAGATGATCTTAAAATTTTAATTTCAATGTTCGACCATATGAAATGAGGGTTATGTGTTAGACTATTCATCATGGTATAAAAAATCTGTATAGGCCATGCATTTTTTCATGTCACGTTTAAATTTTTAGCGAGTATTGATTATTGGATATTGTTATGCCTAGGAATGTATAGGTAATTGTGCTAACACAATTATTCATGGAGGATTATTTATGGTGCAAGTTTGGTGTGTGGGTACCACTCATTGATTCATAAGGTTTATGGGCCATTATTAATCATAAAATGGAATTTCAACTAACTTAACTACTTTGGGAAGGATATAATCAAATGTATAAGAAAAATTCATAATGGAAAATGACATAACATTGGACTCAACTATTTGAAATAGCTTATATCTTGAGTGTATCCTTTTCAAACCTCCTAACATAGAAGATTTACCCAATCTTTACTTTAGTAGTGGATATAATGTTTTCTTCATTTTTATGTCATGTTACGGTCTGTTCTAACATATAGTCTTGGAAGTAGAATCATGAAAAGAGACATGTTTGTTCTTATGTGAAGGATTTAGTACCAATCCTAGTTTCTTAAAATTCCTTTCACATTAGCATAAAAAGACTTCTGATATTTTCATATAGAATTATAAAATGATTCCCCCACAAAATCTTCCAGTTATGCTCCCGGAAGGTGGTGACATTCATGATCCTGAAGTGGTGGTCATTGTGCCTCCTGTTGACCTTCTAGATGATCTAGCTATGGTTCTTCCTATTATACATGAATTGGGTGTCTATGCCCAATCTTGAGAATTTTTTTTGTGTATGATGAAAAATATTAATCGTGGCGTATGACCTTCCTTAAGAATAGAAAAGTGAACTCGGGAGTTTTATCAACAAAATCATGCTACATTTCGGGGGATGAAAAGTTTTTTTTTGTGGATTTCTAGATCGAGGTGATCCTATCAATCTTTAGAGATATAGAAAATCCAATAGAAAGGAGTGTCAAAAGAGTTACTTGTATGCTACGTGACTCACCAATGTGGTGGTGGGATGTCATCCCCCATGCATTCTAATATGGAGAAATATTTTGGTATTACTTCCATATTGTCTTTTATAAATAAATATTTCCAGAGACTTTGATGGTTGATAAAGCTGGAGTGGTTATAAATTTGATGTAGGGGACCATGTTAGTCATGAATTATTCATAATTTTTAACTGAGTAACATTTTTGTGTTCCTTATCTAGTCATTTATGGCCTTATATATGTTAAGAGAATTAAGGATGGGTTGCCTTACATTGTCGGGTTACATGTCAAAGTTTTTAAGCTGATGACTATTTTTGAGATTATCAACCAGGCCATGATTACAGGGAAGGATCTAAGATATGATGATGGCTAAATCCATTGTTGCTTGACACCAAAATCATCTATTTGAACTTTATTGAGGAAAAATTGACTTTTTTGGGAATCTCATGGGAATGGTGGTGGTCAGGATCTTTCCACTATCGGTTCTCCTAGAATTCACCAGTGCAGAGTGTCAGGGCATTACAAGGGGTAGTGAACGAGTGATCCAGTTGAATGTATAGGCTATAGAAGGATGCTTCACCACCCCCATTTATGTATATTTCACCCTCAAATACCTAATGAATAAGGATGTACACTTTCTCCTTGGCCAGGAGTAGGGTCAATAAGATCATGATTGGATAGTATCTGAAATACCCCTGGTGGATTTGGCCAAGGTGGCAGTCGAGGAAGAGGCGAACATTCATATGATTCATAGTGTAGGAAGGGAAAGCCTACTCAGGGCATTCATAATGTTTCTCAATATCACGGTACATTCTAGTTACATGGAGTCCATCCTACACTATAGGAGCAGAGTGTCAGACCATCTACTGTATGAGGTACCATCCTTGTAAACTCCACATCAGTGTCTTCTTTGTTTGATAAATTAACTTCTCACTTGTTCATATCTGAGGTAATTAATAAGATTACGGGACTCAACCTTGAGAATTATCATGGATAAATAAGGATACATACACCCTTTAGGTATCTATTCAAATGGTGTTAACTATTTTTAGAACTGTCCCCTTGAGAAAGGTGGTTACCTTTTAGAATGGAACTAGTATATTATAGGTACGACATGGTTCGAAGTAATCTTCATGATGGAATGGTTAGTTCCCTACATAGACCATATTGACTGTTATCATCAGAGTGTGAAGTTAACATCACTATAGGATATTAAAAACATGCACAAGGAACAATGAGATGTTTTTGTAACGTGAGTAGGACCAGAGCAGTAGAGGCAAGATAGTGTTACAGCCCAGGTTTCTAGTCATTAACTCAATTATCATAGGATGAGGCTCGTAGTTTTTCCTCTCATAGTGGAGTACACTAGGGATATTTAAACTGATGACTTATCTGAACTACCTCTAGGGTGAGAGGTGGAGGTTACTATAGAGTTAGTTCTAGGAGCATCACTGGTCACAATTCATTCATATGGGATGGAACCTATGGAGCTTATATAATTAAAAAACCATTTAGAGGATCTTAAGGTGAAATTCTTTATATGCCCTGGTACTTATCTATGGGGTTCACCATTCCTCTTTGCAATGTAGGAAGATGGTACCCTTAGGCTTTGTGTGTATTATCGTTAGTTGAATCAGTTAACAATAAATAATCATTATTCCATTCCTAGAATAGATCAACCCTTTGATCATCTTAGTGCAGTGAGGGTGTTTCCAAAGATATATATGTGTTAGGGTAATCATTTTGGACCATTCAAGATATTAGAAATACCTCACATAGATTTTAATAAATGTTATTGTCTTTAAAAGTACCTAGTTATGCTTTTCGGAATCAAAAATGGTCCCACTAACTTCCAGTATCATAAAATTTTGGTTTTACAACAGTATCTAGATTTATTTGTGGTGGTCTTAATTAAGGATATAGTAGTGTATTTTCTCACTATATTTGAAAATTAATATTTTCTAGAGATCATGATGAATTCACAGAGGGAGCATCAGCTCAATGTTAATCTATGTAAATACCACTTCTGGATCAATAGAGTTCACTTATTGGGTTCTATCATCTTAGAGTCAGGAGTTTCTGTTTTCCCAGATAAAGTTAGGGATGTAGTTTATTAGTAGAATCCAAAAAACATATTTGATACCAAGTGTTTCTTGGATATTTCCAAATACAAATAAGATTAATTATTTCTCATTACTTATAGAATCGCTTATAGTTTTGATGAAAATGGTTTGAAATCTGAATGGTCAAAGGCTTGTGAAGCAGCTTTACAAGAGTTGAAGGGAATACAAATTTCATTATCGATACTTATTCTACTAGAGCCAAGTAGGTATTACATATTTTGTTATAAATCCTTTGGTATCATTCATGGTTAAATTCTGATGTAGTATAATTGAGTCATTGCATAATTTTCTTGTTAGTTTAGGACTCATGAGTGGAATTACCAGACACATGACCTCGATCTCACTTTTGTTGTTCATTCCTTACGATGTTGGAGACACTATTAACTAGGAGAGAATTTTGTGGTGTTAACATATAATAAAATCCTAAAATAAATCTTCCCATAGTGGGATTTGAATCTCTGGAATCATTGGTGTGTCCAATACCATAAATAATTTTATTTTTATCTAGCCTGCACTATAGAGAAAGGGAATTCATTAGCCAATGCTCTAAGCTGAAAGACACAGACATAGAAAGTACAAGTGTCCAATGATGAATGGAATCTTATTTATTTACTATTGGAGATGCACGTCAATGTTTCGGAGGAGCATGGTAAGAATATTATTTCATCCATAGTGGCGACATCTACTCTTCTTGAATGAGTATGGTTAAGATATATATTGGATACTGAAGGACATGTCATAAGGGAAGGTGTATCCGATGATGATACATGTTCTAGTTGGACATATTATAGGGATCAAACTCTTATATTCCATGAGAGTGTATGGGCTTAAACATATATCATAGAGGAGTTGATGAGGTATTTACATTCCTTAGCATGGACAGTTCACCCTAGTGTCACCAAAATGTACCTACATCTACGAAATTAATATTGGTGGCGTAGAATGAAACGTGATATAACATGTTTCATTAATCGATGCCCCACCATTCAAAAGGTGATGTTGGAACATCAATGTCTGTAAGTCCTTGTTCAGTTTTTTCCATTCATGCATGGAAGAGGGATGATGTTTCAATGGAATTCGTAACTGGACTACCAAGATCACCTTGTGGAAATGATGTGGTGTTAGTTATCGTTAATCGTTTGAAAAATGTCACAAATTTATTTATTGTGAGAAAGAACATTTATTTTTTTGTACTGGGAAGACATTATGTTAAAGAGGTGGTAAGTCCTTATAGATCACCTCATTCTATTGTTTCTGATAGGGACATCCTCTTCACGTCACGATTCTAGGAGGTGTTAAAGAATGCCTTGGGTACATAGGTACTTTTGAGCATGACCTATACCCTTCAAACTGATGGGAAGATAGAGCATACTATTCCGATGCTAGAGGACATCATTTCTGCATTCCATTTTGACCTTGATGGTTTGTGAGAGAAATAAATTTCCCTTATCAAGTTCTCTTATAAAAATAGTTTTTAGGATAACATTTATATGGATCTTTATGAATCATTTTATGGTAGGCCTTATATCTTGCCTCTTTGTTAGTTGGTGGAATTTCAAATATTTGTCCTTGGTCCTCCTCCCAAGTATAAGTCTTTTGAGTTGGTCCTGTTGATTCAGAAGTGTATATTAGGATGTTAATATAGAAAGAATTCTTATGCCAATAGAGGTCAGAAACCTCTTGAGTTCGAAGTTGGAGACCTGGTTTTCTTTAATGTATCACTTAGTTTCGGGAATAGACGTATTAAGAAGAAGGTTAAGCAATCACCATGCTACATTGGAACCTTTGAGGATGTGATGCGGATCAGACTAGTTTCTTAACTATTTGTAATTACATAGAAATATTGATCCATGCTTAATTTTTGTAATGAATCTCAGCGTTGGGGTATTATCCAGACCCATTTCATATCCTTCTTCCTGATGGGGTTGAGCTGGATATGGAAGCTTCCTTCGTAGAGTATCCACTTCGTATAGGTGGTCAGACTGTGATGATAGATCGAGGGAGGTCTGTTCCTCTTTTATGAGTTCTATGGAATCAAGGCCAGGTACATGATAAGACAACAGGGTGAGAAGCTGATGTATGATTTCAATAGATGGAAATATTTGATGACAATTCCTTTTTACCCTCAGAATGTCTACTTGAGAATGAGTGCCTATATATAGGGGTGGTTTTAACAACCATATTCTTTGACCAAGGTATGGATCATTATATTTAATTTTTAATGGATTAACTGCTTATAGTAAAGTCTCAAAATCATGATGAGAAGGTCATAAGAGCATCCAGATGTTTATAGATCCCGGTGCTCCAAAAAAGAGAAAGCAGACTGGACCGCATGGTTTGTCTGTAACCGTGCGACCCAGCCTGCACAATCATGCAATTTGTTGTATAGTTATTTTCAGATCTTTTATTCATGTTATATGCACGTCTAGTGAAACTGTGTATAGAGGTTTTGCGATATACCCAGTGAGGTAGTGGCGTATGCATAATGTGTGCATGGTTTCCCCAAACTGTGCATAGAAACCATGTGATCTGGGTTTTAAGGGAAAAAGTCCATTTTCCTTTCTGACATCAATATATCGAATTTTCCTCCTCCCTTTCTTTATTCACACAAAAACCCTTCTCTTCCACCCATATGTTTCCAAAAAACCCCATTCTTCACCCTCATGCTACTTTTTTATCTACTGTCTGAATTTAATTTCATCAGTGGTGTTGGATAGGACTAGGTAAGGCAAACCATGTGTGGGATCATTTCCTCTTTTAATCCTTCTTTCTGTTCAAATATATTAATATAGGCTCATTCAACCAATGTTTAGGGAATCAGATTAAAATACATATCTACTCCAACTTACTCTGAAATTTTGTCCGATACTAAATGAGTAAACATCTATGGCCCTAATATAGGTGTATTCATTTTTTTTCCTTTTGAGTTTTTGTCATTTTTTATTTAACCATTTTCTGTCATGGGAATGACTTTTCCAATATCCTATAATTTTTTGATTACACCATTTCTAATTGACATTATAGTGATGAATTATGGTAATTGATTCTTGTTTAGTGGTTTCATTATAACCCTTTCTCAATATGGACTCCCAAGGGGTGTTCCACCTAAATTCGTCATTTTTTGACAATTACTTAAAATAGGGGATTATTTTTTATAGCTTCTGGATTGTTTTTAAATTTATTTCACCGTTATCCCATGTCTATTTGAGTTATGTAAAGGTGTTTTAATTTTTCTTATTCACCATTAAATAGGAATGGGAAAATTGACAACATTTTTATTTAACGTTGATTCATTAGCCATCACACCGTGATTGGAATGGTTTTTCCATGTTAGACAATTAGTATGGTTGGCTTGATTGGGTATTCTTGTATGAGATAGAATATACCATAATAATGAAATGATATAAATTGAATGTTTTTAAGGGATGGAAAACACATGCCCATGTTTTGGGATTCATTAAAAATTCATCTGAACTTATCTTATTTCCACAACATGAAATAAAGTGAGATGGTTTGCCTAAATTCTATAGCATTTAAATTCAGCTACCATTTTTTTCTAATTGATTCTATTAATTATGGTTGGTAGGCATCATATCCTATATCCATTCTGTTAAAAGTGGGTGGTAGGCATTATATCTTCGATACATTCTATTAAAAGTGGGCGGTGTGCATTAAAACCCAGAGCCATTATGTTAAATGTGGGTAGTAGGAATTATATCCAGGGCCCATTAAATTAAATGTGGGTTGTAGGAATTATTTCCCTAATATATTTTATTAAATGAGGGTGGTAGGAACTATATATCCATTTCATTCACTCAGATGTGGTGGTAGACATTATAGCCCTGGTCAATTTATATCAAAATGTATATCTATATGGTGACATACTCATAAATTCTTGCACTAAGATAATGTCTGTAAGCCAAACATGTGTCCTTTAGGAAGTTGAGAAGGTGGGGTATTGTTTAATTCTGTGTTGCATTACATTCCTGCTATTTACTAAAAATTATTACTTATGAGCGCCACTAATATTACACATAGACACTATTGGTGGTGGCATTCTTAGATTGATCTCACAACCTATATGAGCTAGCTTTGGCACTCAAGAAGACTAAAATATTGTTGGTAAAAATAGAGTCAAGAACCACTCTTCAGGTTGTTGACTACTTTTTCAGTTAGAGAATAGGATAATTGGACCGAGCTTCGGCTCGAGAGGCTATGGAGAAGCTATTTTATTTTTTAAATTTTTTTATTGTGTAATTGTATTCCTATTTCTTTATTTTATACTCATTTTGTCATATCATTCCATGCATTCATTCGTGGACCAGATACAACCTATGATGCCATTCATAAATTATCATTCTTATACTGTATTTATCAGTTAGTCTATTACATTTTACTTTACCTTTCATATTGTTAGGATTCTTCTACTATATGTTTGTATTACATAGATTGGTACTCTAATATAAGGAAAAAGTCTCCCCACTAAATTACCATTACACCCCTGTTATTAGTCAACAGCCACGGGCTTATAATGAGATGCACCAGTGGTCATGTGGCTAGCCGGGCTCGGGCATGGGTAACATGGCAGTCAGGTCTGTGACGTCACATTATTATTGGTGCTATAATGGACAGATTATAATTATTTTTTATATTATATTTACATTATATTAACAATAGTTTTTGTCATAGAATAAGAAATTGGAAGTGGATCTTTTATTCGTGATATTCAGTATATTAAGGGTGTTTTCATAATTGATGAGTTAAATATTTACTGGTCACAGAAAGAAGGAAAATTTAAATTACTTCATTTTAATTTTATATTATATAATAAATTATATTCAGAAATTAATAAATGATATAATTTCAAGTCACTGTTCATGTTTGTGGACATTCCAACCCAAAATTAATCATGTTTTTACATAATTAGTGAGTATTGAAAAGAATGTTTTTCTATCGATATAATAATTTTATAAAATAAAAAAAAACTACATTTAAAAAAAAATTATGATGTTAAACATTATTTTATGTTTTTTCTATATATAATGAACAACAATATGAATAATTAATAAACAATTCTTCATTGAGGTTGTAGTCTACAGAACGCACGATTAATATTTTTTTAATCAATGATTTTGAGGGTGAATTTAGATAGTAAGTGATAATATGAAAACCATAGATACATTATAAAAGTTAAATGTTTTTAAATAAAAATGTTATTATTATTCATGGTTGGAGGTCATAAAAACATAAAATGTCACTTTATAGAGGTTGTAGTCAATGAAAAATTACTAACAATAATTCATGTTTTTCAAAATAGATGGAGGATATTAAATAATGTTTTTATAATTATTATAATAAAATTATAATAAATATTTATTATGATGTTATTATTATACTATATATATATGTTTGGTTTTTACTATAATGACTAATAATTAAATTGTAAGAAATAATTTAATACCTATGTTGAGACCTTAATCTTTTTTTTTCTAGATACCTTAGATTTGATGAAATTTGGATTTTTTTATGGTGAACAAGGGATATATAGACTATAAATGAAATAAAGGGGATGAAATTGCTGTAGGGTTTCTAGAATATTAGGAAATAGGTGTCGATTATTGAAAGGGCATAACTTACCAAAATATTATAAGTTATAGAGAGGGACTTATCCATTGAAATTAATGGAATATAATTGTTAAAAGTGGAATGACGTGAATAATTGGTGTTTTTGTTGAGGATTGGTTATTATGGCATGGAAGAATAGATTAATAACCCTACGATTATATTCTATAAGGCCAAAATTTCTTTTTTAACTATGTAAAATGTTACCCACCATAGATTATTAATTTAATCACATAATACAATTTATTATATATTAATCATGTAATTAATATTATACTGATAATTAATTATTAATTATTACCAAATTTCAAAATCCAGAATAAGAATCTGTCTCAATTTATCTTAATTCAATTTTTATATAGGATCAAATAATATTTTCAATCAATGAATTGAATTTGTTAAAAAATGTTTTTATTATAAAAAGATCATTTTTATCATTAATTATTCTTAGTTTTAATTAATATTTATTACACAAGAAATTATTTTTAATTATATATATATAATAATAACATTTCATTAATTTTTAAATTTATTCCTCTAATTTTAAAAACACATAATGCATAGAATAGTATTATTCTATGATAAATAATTTTTTATAATGATAGATGATATTTACCCAAATTAATGTAGTGTTTATAAAAAAATTGAAGTGGAACTTATTAGATAATTTGAAACTATTTATATTAAATTTAATACCCATTTTAGTTTTTATAATTGATGTAAAACAATTTTAATGTGAATTTGTATAATATATTTAAAAGAATGATAAGATGTTATATATATGTTAAACAATAAAATATAAGATTTTAATTAATATTTTATATTTTTAAATATGATATGTTTTGTAAAATAATTATACTTGTTCATGAAAATGGTTTCATAATTTTATAGTTATTCTTATCTCCAATTAATGTTTTATATTCCACGATATTTTAAAAATTGCACTTTCATTAGGCTTGATTAAATAATTTATTTTAAAAAACTTCCAAAAATTCATATTATAATATTTTGAGAATAATAATATACCAAAAATATGTTAATTTTATTGAAATTTATATTCTTACATTAATAATTTATCTTTGAAGTAAAATCATAAAATATTTGGAAAACCTATTTTTTATAGTGGATCAGTTTTTCATTATATATTCTATTCATCAAAATTAGTGAAAATCTTAAATATTTCAATTGCGAAAGATAAAATAATTAAAAGAAATTAAAATCATAGAAATATAATTTATAAGGTGTTTGGTTTTTATAATCGAGTTGAATGTTTAAGTGAAATTGAATGTTCTATTTATATATATATATACATTCATTTATAAATATTTTATAATTTGGTAAGAGTAGTTTATGACATGTAATTATATTACTATCTTGTGACAGTATGTATTTGTTCAAATTTTTGTCTTCTGTTTGGAGCAAAAAAATGGGAAAAATTATTTTTTGTAGAAAAAATAGAGTCATTACAATATACAACTATTGAAAAAAAATTCATCTTCATAATTTAATTATCATTTACTTTTTGCAATATATAAATGTCGACAAACTATTGACATTAAATAAGATAGGATCCATAATATCATGTAGTATAATAGATAACACTTTTTCTAATAACCATTTTTTGTAATTTGTTATCATAACTATGTAATGAGGGCGCTTATAAGGATCTATTTTTCTTCATAGATAATTTAATGTTGGACTTTAACTAATAGATTATCAAAATTTATTTAGACAGTGTCTTATTTATTCAAAAAATAAATTATTATTAAAATAAATATAGTCAATCTAATTTCAAAATCATCTGTGTTATTTTATATATTATGATAGATGAATATTATAATATTAAAAATATTTAATTCTAAAAACATAATAATCATAACATTAAATATTCTCCTTAAAAATTAATGATTAATGGTGAATTAATGTTCTTATAAAGCATCCAAGATGCACTAAGGTTGATAAAATTACAATACATCCACTAATTCATGGTAAAAGTCATGTGAAGACCTAATTACTATTGTCCTGTTCATTTATTGTCATCTAATAGGTTCTGCACTACACCCCGGGCCTATGAATTTATATATTCTTACAATCCATACTAATCCTTGAATTATCTTATGGTCACTAGAAATTTTTATATACTACTCATATCAGAAATTTAATTATTACTGGTGTGCTAGGATGAGTTCAATCATAATTACTCATGCTGAATTTACACTTCATTTTCCTACAATAATTTGATTCTTGGTGGCATACGTTTCCACTATAAAAGGATCTACATTTCAAATTTAGGACATTTAATTAATTATTAATCACACATATTTTTATAATTTGTCGTTGAAAATCCACTATTACATCATCACCACATCCATAATTTTTGTTATCCATCATCATTCATTTCGTTAATGCACTCATGATTTCAAATGTGTTAACATTTTTAACCTTAACTCATGTTTGTAAATTTAGAGTAATCACGAATCTATTTAATACATATCTCATTCAAATGGGATTATTGTTAAGGTAATCATTTATTTTTCTATCACACATTAATTTATATAAGTTCCTTAGAGATCCTAATATCACTATATCAAATAAGGGTGGAGTTAAGGGACAAGATATTGATAATATAAGAAATTTATCTTATTAATTAAAGGGGTATTACCATAAAAAGTATTTTTCATTTACAATATCATGATATCCTATAGTCACATTATATAATATATAACCAAATTAGTTTTACATATGATACATTAATTTGGGTTAACTTACATTTATCATCTTTATCCATAAAACTAACAATGAAATCAATCCTTCATAGTTATTCATATTGAGAAAATGTTTTAAAAAATATCTTCTAGGAGTGGAACCCAGTTATGCAGTATTTGGTACACCTTTCAGGCATTATGTTGATTATTGAGTTAATTATCAACCATTTATTTTTGATGTCATTAATGCTCAATGAATTTGTGTCATAGTGATATACACTTGTTTAATTGGGATGTGTATATATTTATAGGTAATACCCTAGACTCATTAATTTACTAAAATTTTATGATATTATCATTTATATGGACACATATATTCGTCTGTAACTAATTCTGTCTAGAATAATACACAAAAATGCTAAATTAATATCCCTATGTAATTAAAACCTTCTATGATTCCCATAGAATTCTCCCATGAAAAACATGAAATAAAAATTATTTAATATCATGATTAAAAAAAACATCTAAAGAAATTTACACAAACAAAAGAAAATAAGGATTACTATCTTATATATTATCTATATAAATATATTATTTTAATACAATTTAGAAAATTTCACCATATTCATTCTTCAATAGTCCCTTTATGACATATCTTACATGATACAATCATCTACATATATATGGATTATGGGGAAAATAAATTGGTGATTTCAGATTTTTAGTAACAGAACCACATATCATAAATATTTACACCATAAACATGAATGAATTCCTAATAATGATTTAAATACCTTAGTATTAGATCATAATAAATGATTATCATCATAGAACGTGATAATTAATACTAATATTATATCTTTATATTTTAGGATATATAAATGTTTTGACAAGAAAAAATGCATAACTATGATAAAAACACTTTAGAGTGACAAAAAGGTACAGAAGACATTTAAAATACAACATAATCATGAAACAAATTTCATTAATAGACAAGAAACTTTCAAATGTCACATAATCATAATTATAAGATTTTTTATCATTATGAACCTACCTACCCACTTTCCCATTATCTCATAAATAGGGAGTAGAGATAAATTCAATCACACTCATCATTTTTTATCCTTCGTACATGATGATATATTACAATAAAATATTTATCTCAAGAAATAAAATCTATTACCCCATTTAAAATTTGGTTTTATAGTTCCCTCCTATCTCATAATCCTTACAATTATGTTCCCCATAAAAATCATCACAACATAATACAACCAATATAAATAATATTGTTTTGTATTAATTTAGTAATATTATTATATAAAACTATTTGAAAGTAATTTGAATCAATAAAAAACTAAAAAAATTACAATTCATGAACACAAGAAATCACAGGATATCAATATATATCATTTTACCAAATTAGTCATATTTTAATTATATATATGGGATGATCTAATGCTCAAAATGGTAAATATGATCCTAGGAGGTACATAAATGCGAAACAAAAAAACAACCCTTTAGTACATTGATGTAGAAATTACATTCATTGGAATATTTATGAGGTGAAGGATAGTAATTTTTCACATCTGTATACAAAGTGTTATGAATAAAATATTATTGATAATACAAAATTAGTATAAAAAATAAGAAGGTAATTTTTTTTGAAAAATTATACTTCTTTAACGAATATTTCATTAATGATACCTAAAAAAGAAATTTTTTCTTAAAAATGTTTAAGTGAAAATTCTATAAAAACATTTTCAATTAAAGGAATATTTAATATTATATATTTAAAAATGACATAAAACTTTCAAATAATTATGTTAAAATACAGTTGTATCGTTTAAATTTTAAAATATATGTTCTATAACAGACAAATAATAATTCATAAGAGTTATCAAATAAATAAGTATAGTGGGTTATAAAATTTTATCTTTGAATAAAGAAAGAATCATTTTGATCATTTTGATATCCAACATAATTAAAAAAGAATATGAAAAAATTTATTTAAAATGATTCAAGGGAAATAAATATTTCTTTAGGGATAATAATATTATTATCTTTTACTAGGGAATGAAGATGATTATTTTCATGTAAAAATACAAATATGTATGAAAATACATTAAAATGAATGGGAGTTATTCTGTTAAAAAATTAATTTAAATGAAACATTATATTTATCTATGAAGCATTATATTGGGTGAAGAATGATTTCACTATAAAAGAATTTGGAAACATATTCTAAAATTAATGTAATTTAGAATTGTTCAATTGTGAATGATAATACATATTGTATATAATTTATGATAATATAATGATAATTGATTTGAAAAAAACCCTTACAAGATTAGTAATTTTTTAATCGAAAGACATTTGAATCATGTAAATCATATGGTTATATAAATACCCCGTATTATGTCATTTTGAATGTCAAGAACATTTTTGGTATGTACAAACACAATAATGTTTATAAATTAGTGTGAAATAATAAAACAAGTCATAATAAAGATAATTTTAGATAAAATTATCTTAAACCCATATTATATATTCAATAAAAATTTAAAATGGTAATGAATTTCTTAAAAAACATTGTATAAAATGATATGTAATGATTTTATTAAGAATAATGAAATTGAGGTAGTATTTACACTACCCAAAATGAAAGAATGTGTATAACAAAAACATGTATCAAGTGAGTCAATATTGATAGAAATAAAACTCTACCGTGTTTCCTTACACGTGTTCATTATTCATTAACATAGAATATTAAATCATTCACTAATAATTTTGTCATTGATCTAGAGAGTATAAATGGTGTTTTATTAATTAATGACTTTAAAATTGATGTAACATTTAACTTACCAATATAAAATAATAACTTGATTATTTTTTCATAATATATAATAAATTATGTTTTCATAATCATCCATGATATAATTTCATAGCATTGTTAATGTTTTTATTAAAAAGAAAACAATTGTAAACGTGATTTAATTCAATTAATGATTATTTTTTATGAGGATTTTTCTTTTTAAAATATATTATTATAACTTAATACTATTTTTATAATTTTTATATTTTTAAGGTGAAACTTATTTGGAAATTTTTGGATAAAAAAAATCTAAAAGACATAAATTGATTCTTCATCGAGGATGTAGTCTACACAATAAAAATTTATAGTTTTTATTTATCAATGAATGAGTTGGGAAAGGTTTATATTATGTGATTATTTTAAAAACATAAATAAAATATAAGGATAATATTTATTCAATTTTCCCATCATTACTACCACCAATTTGTTTTGGAGTTGAAAACCTAGAAGAATCACATCATGGTTGTGGTAATATGTTAGGACACACTATGATGGTTCTTATTAATTTATAGTAGCTGAAAAAGAATAAATATTTGTTGTGAAGTTATTATAATACCATCACATATAATAATAATGCTTACATATTTATTTTACTATAGTTATGGTCAGTTAATAAGTGATAAAATAAGTAAAAAATCTCAAAATATATGTGAAATATAAGATCTTACCTCGATCGTTATCTTGTTAATGACCATAGATTTTAGGAAAATATGAAAATTTATCATGAATATTTGAAATAGGTAATTTTAATGGAATCATGGGGATGATGTTTGGTCTTATTTTTATGGAAATGTTAAATAGTTGGTGTGTATAAAATGGCTAGAAGTGGTCCATCTTTTATAAGTAATGATGATGGAATTTTCTATGGAATATAACGGTGAGTAATGTGTGAGAATTTAATCCTAATATTTAGTATATAGTGGTGAGATAATATTTGAGAAAAATATATTGACGAATTTAAAATATAACAATTTATTTATATAATGACTATAGATGAAGTTATGTTTTGAGAATTTTCACCACCATAAATTACAATTTATAAACTTATTACTTTTAATATAATATTTATAAGGTCAATTATTTTATTATTAATTAAATGAGTGGACACTTTTAATTTTTTTATAAATTAAATTTGAATATGGGATCAATTTTCTTTATTAAATTCCAATGATTCAAATAACCTTGAAGTAAAATGTTCATAATGTATCTAAAAAATACTTTATTGGGGAAATGTAATGTTCTTAGTAAATTTTTCTTAGTCTTCTTCACCATATATTAACAAAAAAATTTTATTTAATTATTATATATTATTTATCATCATAATAGAATATTGAATTAAATTTATTCTTCAAATTAAAAAATATGCAATATATATAGTATTATTATTGCATGAAGAAAATTGTTCATTTATTTTAACTAATATTTAACAATCAAATTTTAATCTTTTTGAAGAAAATAAATTTTCCATTATTAGAAAAATTGGATCGACTAGTTTTATCTTTAAAATCAATTTTTATTAATTGAATTTATAATTATTAATTTTAAAATACAAATGTATAATATATTTATAAAAAAAAATTAGAAAATATTTATTATGTTTTAAAATTAAAAAATTTTGTATTAAAATTTAAAAAATATATATGAAAATACATAATGATACATAATAGAAATTTATTTGGTATATAAAATAGTTTCATATGTTTTAAGTTATTCGTATATCCAAGTGATGTTGCAAAAGGTTCCATATTTTTAGAAAAAGGAATTTTTCATTATTGGTATAAAATTCAATTATTTAGGAAACATTCAAAAAAATAATTCACAGATAAGATAAACTACATAAATAAAAATGGGAACTCAATTATTTTATACTTATATCACAATATTGTGAAATTTATAATTAAAATTATGTAATAAAATATCATGAAAAATATTTTTTTATTTGGAAACATTTTTTGGTTTAATTAATCTTCTTATTATATAATATATAGTCATTTATATACATATATATGTCTTTAGAATAATATAAACATTATAAAATAGATTTTATAGTTATAATTTATTTTTTTAGTATCCTATAGGTACTAATTGTTTTTTATTTTATACTGATTTTTTGTTCATAAATATATTTTACTATTTTAATTTATATATAGTTAATAATTTCATTAATACTTTCTATACCTTATAATCATATATCCACCATATTATAGTATATAATGTTTTGGTTTTTTCATTTTATCCACAGAAAACCATACTAAAAAGTATTTATTTATGTTGAAAAACATGGTTCTACCCAATGTACCCCAATAATTAATCTTTTCCTCACAATTTTATTGTCTTTTACATATATTAATTGATAAAGGAGATTTAGATATTTATATTCCTTATGATATGATCTTAAATAAAATATTTAAGACCATAGATCACTTATTCTCCATAAATATTTCACAGAAATGTGTATCATAACATAGTATTAATTCCCACGTTAATGATTCGGCTTTATGGTTAGAAAAATCATAGTTTTACATTATCAAATAGATGGTCACATTTGATTAAGAATGTTTCATTCATTATTACAGAAATATATTCAATTCGAAAGATATGCTAGTTTTTATATTTCAAAAATAAAAACAATTTTATTATGGGAGGCCATTATAATTTACAGAAAAATATATTTCCATAAATAAAAAAATTTATCCAATAATTGTATTCTAAAAAAATTGAAGTTTTTGACTTGATGTTCATTTATGTATTCCTAGATACAATATTTTTCATATGACAATAGTATGAAAAACTAATTTTGAGTGGTGGGAATGTGACCACAAAATTACCACTACCCTCTTTGTCGATTATGGTTTCCTATGTTCTTTATTGCTCCGTAGGTCAAGGAGGATACAGATTAAGACGATATTTAGAAAGAATTTATTTTGTATTTATTTTTTTATAATACCAAATATCCACATATATATTATGTAGAATTGATTGTATATTCTTATAATGATATTTCTCTTCATTCCACGTGTAAATTGAACTCTTTATTTTCACTCGATAGTTCGATGCCTCATGGATTCCATTGAAAATTTAAGGAATATTCCAATCCTATTATGTTAAATCTCGTGATAAATATTTCAAAATTATTATAATATATTTTGTTGAATATCCTTTCATTCATCCAAATAATTTCCATAACTTTCATGATCCACCAACCTTATCTTCTTGTAAGACCACAAAATTTACTGAAGAATTACATTATAATTGATAGAATGTATGACCTGCAACACAAAAAATATAATGATATATTACCTATCAATAATTTATAATATATTTATTTTTGGATTAAATTTTATCTATTATATAGATTTCAATGAACACAATTCTGATTTTTCCTGTATCGCGCTTCATATTGAGATTCTTCTATAGATTACGTTACACACAAGAATGTATGTTAATGAATAATATTAATATTATATATTAATAGTTAAATTATTTCATAGCTATTAAATTATATATTATAAGTATGAATAAATTATTATTCAAATATATGGTATAATTCAATTATGAAAAACTAATCACAAATGAATACAAAAACAATTTAAATATAGAGGAAATGTTTTTATATAATATATTTCTATGCGCTAAAATTGTTTTATGTTAAAAAATTAAATTATTTAACAAATTTTGATGATCTTAATGAAATTTATATACTATATATTCAATATAGTATTTTCCCATTTATCTAATATATTTTATAGGCATATGATAATAACAAATCTTATTTTAAACATAAAATGATATATTTTTCTAAAGGTTCTTTTTTCTACTTTAAATGGTGCACTTATTTTAAAATAATATATTAAAAATTTTATAATCTTTATTTTAAATAATAAATAAAATTTTTAAAATCTTAATTTCACAATGATATTATAGTGATTTTATTTATATTAATGGGATATTTTTTTATGATTAATGAAAAATACTGAATTGTTATTGATTAAATTTTTGTCATCAAATTAATTTACAATGTTAAATTATATTTTAAAATGGTTTTAAAATAAAAATTGTTAAATTATTTATCTATTAATCTAATTGATCTTATTTTAATCAATTTGATATTAAATTTTCATTCAAAAGCAATTAAAACTTTTGAACATTTTATATTCCAACCAAGCTTTCTCGTTGCATGTAAATGATTAATTTTAAATTATGTTATGGTAGTTTTGTGGTTTAATTTTATAATAATGGATTCCATATTTTTTATTATAATACTAAATTATAACGTCTAATATTTTACACAATTTTTTACCATTGATATTAGTGAAATTTTTTAACATTAATTAATGTAATTAATAAAAAAGTGAGTACACAAGGGCACTAAAATTTAAACATAATGGGCCAAATTTCCAAGAAGCTTGTACAAAATAAATTTTATGATCGTATTTCTATCATATAACATATAATGTAAATTGTTATTTTATATTTTTATAAACATAAAATGTAAACAATCTTGTTGAATTCACTCTTTCAAGGATTTACATGTTTCCACTAACACGACTATAAAATTAACCCCCTCTATTTCTCTCATCACACCAATCCAGACCATTATCTAAGACAACAATTAACCAAATAACCAATCTTATAACATAACATTATCCTAATATCATTATATTTTTCTTAAATACATCTTATAAACGAATTACTACAAACATTAGGAGGATACCCAAAGAATGATGAAATGTTTTTCCAAAATAGTTTTTATTATTGTTTTCCTTCTCCACCTGAATTAATTATTCTCTTATCATGATTATATAATAACTTAAAAATATAAAATATAATAATATATTTTTATGTTAATGGCATAACCTACAACAACAGACATATCCGCGAAATGGGTTACTCAATCATCGTTCATGTGTGAGGAGGATTACTGCGTCATGAACCTATGTCATTCTCTATTCCATTAACACATTTCAAGGTTGGGAATAATTATTAATATAATTTTTATATACTATATTTTATATATTTAGGATGTATTGATTATTATGTAATAATTATATAACACATATCGTAGTGATTTTCATTAATTGGGAATTTGATTACATCGTTCATGTGTACGGTGGACTAATACCTCGTGAAGTTATGTAATTCTTTCACACATTAAATGAAATGAATTAATAATGGTTTTAATAAACATATACATCTGTATATTACATTAATATGATACAAGAAATATAATATAAATATATATCATTTGAACTTCTTTCAATACGATAAGAAATGGGAAACAACGTTCATGAACATATACGACCTAACGTTGTCATGAATGGTGTCACTGATAAAAAATATTCCTTTAAAAGAACTGGAATAGTCATTTATCAGTGCTATAAAAAAATTTACTACTTCAGTGTGGTTTAAAGGACAGTTCTTTTATCATTTCTAGAGAATCATTATTAATAATTCCATTACTGATACATTAAAAATTGTAGATAAAGTGTTTTATTATCGATGTGTTTAAAAGAACTGAAAAAGGATACCATTATCAGCAAATTTATAATCACTGCAAAATATTCCTTCATTGACTCTATTAGAAGAACTATTAAATATTTATTTATCAGCAAATTAAAAAGGGTGGATAAGGGATTCATTCCTCAACTCTTATACCAGTAATTATAAATCATTCCTTTGTCGGTGATTAGATATGTGGGGATAAATGATTCTTTTTTTGGTTCTTATAAACGAAATGATAAAGGATTCCTTTATTAGAATATTAAGTAGTCATTATGAATGGTAAAATGGAAATGTGATGATACAACACATAGTAAAATCAAAAGAATGTTCAATTTGTTGTAACAACACAAGGAATCACCAGAAATAGAAATAGAAATTACCAAAATAACCCAAAAATACAAAATTTAAATGAAATAAAAATTCTAACACAAATAAAAAATAACACAACAATATAGTATGTATGTTGTTTTTCAAAAAAGATGTAATTTAAATTTTGAATAAAAAGGAAAACATGGAGTCAAATTAGTCACACTGTGAGTCGAATTGAGATGTGACTAATTCCTACACACCAAAAATGAATTATGAGTCGTTTTCCTAATGTAACAAAAAACTAAAAATGTGTTTTCCTTGTTTTGATTTTATCTATTGTTTTTTGATTTAAATTAATGTTAGTTTTGAAAAAAAATTGATGAAATTGAAGTAATAGCAGCCCTATATTGTGTTTTATTGAGGTTCACGTGATTCCTATTGTCAAAAATAACATATGTATATTTTTTATTAATGTAAACGATTAATAGAATTGAATTTTCAAGGATTTGATTTTGTTAGTTAATTTTTTCATTAAAATTAATGTCAATTATTAATATACAAATGAACATAGAGCTATACAGTCACATTGTTTGTTGTACAGATGTTCAATTGATTTTTATATGTACCAAATGACTTATAGATTGTTTTCCCAATGTATCAAATCATTAAATAAGTTTATCTTCTTTTTTTAGTATGCCACTTTGGTTTTTTAATAAAATATCATTATAAATAGTAAATATACACATTGAGAAGTATTTATGGAATCTTGTCCAGGTTTGATGTTAGACCGATTCATATAGGTGAAAAATCAACTATAAATCATTGACCAAAATTATCATAAAAATCCATTTTAATTTTCTTCATTTTTTTGAGTTACACTTTTCTGTATTAAAATGTAAATTTTAAACTATCAATGGACACTTGGAGTCATACCGGTCACATCTTGTGTCAGTTTAAGGTGAAATGGATTCCATTAAAACAAAAATTACGTTTGTATCACTTTCCTGATGTACCAAAAAGCTGAATCTGTATTATCACATTTTAGTATGTCAGTTCTTCATTTCACTAAAATTAATGTCAATATTGTATTATAAGACCCAAATGAAGTCATATCATTCACATAGTTCATCATATTAAGGTGAAAATGATATTTATACATCCTAAATTATTGATCATTTTCATAATGTATCAAAAAATTTAGAATGTATTTCCTTGATTTTCATAATGACACTTGTGTTTTTTACTGAAATGGAATTTTTAAAGTCGAAACACACACATTCATCCAAACATGATTCCTATTTTGTGGGATTGACATGAGACTGATTCAAACACATCATAAATGAATTATGAATCATTTACCAAACAATTATCAAAATATTATTGTGTTTTCTTGGTTACCAACGAGTGAAACTTTTTTGTATTAAAATTTCCATTTTAAACTAATAATGGACACATAACACCATCCCTCCTCGTTGACCATGGAATATCAATTTTAGTTTTAATCAAGTATTTTTTTAAAATAATTTTCAAAATTTGATGATTTATTACACATATTTATTCAAACACTTAATTTGGATTATATACCTATTTGATGATTGGGATTTGTACAGATGTTTCTTCAATAACACTAGGGGAGAAATTTAAGCATCCAACACAGCACGATCTTACTAGAGGATTAGTACCATGTATGAAATCATATAAATAGGTGGTGAATGCATTATTTCTATAAGTCACCTGAAACACAAGGATAATGGATCTTATCTTAGGTGACATGTGTTGTGTGGACTTGTAAACAATTTTCCACAATCACAATCATTGTACTATCCTCATTGTACTTCATTTCTCAAAAAAAAATATACTTTTGAGCCATCACGTTTTATTATACTTTACCATGGTCTCAACCGTAGTCTTCCCCTCTTCCTCCTCCTCCATGTTGGTCTTCGACTTCGACACTCCCTCCACATTTTCTTCATATAACTTTACCACTTCCATTTAAAAAAAAATTATTCTGGGAATGTTGTTACTTATAAAAAAATGATTTTCTCCATTATAAATATTCTTGAGAAAGAGATAAAAAATAATATATGAGAACTATCACACTAAATATTCACAATCAAAATATATTTCTAATATCATAACATTTGTTAGATAAAAAACACAGTAGGTAATGAACTAATTTTTTTTAATCTGCCTACAAATTTACAAAAGTATGTTTCCAACTCATCTCTAAAAAAATTTATTTCTTCTTATGAGTAAATAGGTTTTCAAAAATCATGATAGTATTGTGGAAATACATAAAAACAAATTATTTAGAAAATTATTTAATAAATTATTATTTCCATTAGAAATTACCTATTTGTGGATGTTGGTGTTTAAATGATTTATGTTTTCTCTCATAAATTTTCACAGATAATATCCACAATCTATGTCATTGTCTTTTTTAAAAATTACACTAACATTGACCAAAATAAGAAAATTGTTTTCAAATTTTTTATACATAAATAGTTATATATATATGTGCTAATTTATTGTCATTTTTAATATTCCATATGATTTATCCCTTTAGACACCAACTTTATGTCATGATCTAGCCTGGATTGAGTGACAACCCTATAATAAAGATATCTTCTTAAAACAACGAATAACCATATAATTTTAATTTAATCTATAAAATGTTGATTTAATTGTATTAAATTTTCACAATACAAATCATGTGAGGTTTTTTGGTTTCATAACGCTGCATTAAATCCAAAAAATAAATACTACGATTTTCCATATTGAATACTATCAATATTCAGTGCATCCTATAAAACCAAAAAAAAATATGTAATAAAAAAATTGAAAACCTATTTTCTGTGACTAGATTTTATATTATTAAATTTTCATTGTAGGAATCAAAAAGAGTCTGTCGATTGATGATTTTTTAATAAATTTTTCGTGTAAATTGTCTTTTTTTCTTCTTAATTGATTACCCATTCAATATAAGCTCTGGAATAAAATTGACATAGGAATTAATGAATCCAAATCAGGATTTACACAATATTATCATTATACAGTTGTGATATAAACACCTATATAAAATATGAATAGTTTCTAACTTTATTAAATATATTAGCTCACTAATTAAATAGACATCTTTTGAAAATGTACATCGTTTATGTATTCACATTTGATACTCCTTTTTAGAGTCTCTAGACTAATTATGTATGTCAATGAATTTTTATATATTTTTTCTTCTTATTCAATTTTATAAATAGTTTTATATTTAATGTTGGTCTCGTCATGAATTTGTAATGATGATAAATTTTCATCTAAAACTAGTGGGGAGAAGTTACCCTAGAAGGTTGATTTTTTTTCTTGGAAGATTCAATATATTTTATTGATTCCACCTTCTATTTCTCCAAAACATGGTCAACATAAAATGTCATGTCATAACTTTTATCCTAAACTATTACATGTTTGTTCATATGATTATTTTAAAGAAAAAGTACCTCATGTATCTTAATAAAATTAGATGACCATGCTATGAATGTTCAAATCGCAACTTTGATCATTTTAATATTTAGATCGTCAATTCGAATAAGAAACTCATCAGTCATCTCATAAGAAACATAAATACCCACTATAATGTTATTATTTAGTAATTTATTTTATATCTTGTCTCCTTGGATATTATACATTGTAACCATTAAAACATGGTGGTATGTGGGTGGTGACAGATACAAATCGCTTAAAACTATACCCTGTAGAATTTTGGTAATATAATGTTATCAGATGTTTTTTGATTCAGATTTAGGATAAATAGTAATGAAAAATGTGATTACACTAGGTAAAGAATGTATTTTTGGGGAATTACAAGCCTCATATCTAGTGGGATCATTTGGTTCATGGGAAAATCTTTGCTCCACTGTCGATTCCCTTTGATCCTTTCTTATACATTTTTCTTCCATACCAAGCCGCAAAATAATATGTTATAGTGAGAATATTTGTGTCTCCATTCAACACAACATATTATAGTTTTATTCATGTGTTGTTATCTTCTCAAAATCTGTTTGAGGAGAGACTCCAAAACCAAATCATCTAATGATACCATAATGTATAGTCCACATCAATGCTACTGAAAGAAGCTTTTCTTATTGTTTGGTCACTTCTGATTCTTGTGTCTAAACCATGGAAAAAGATATGAAACTAAATAAATTATTTTAGGTAATATTTGATTTAAATCATATGAAATTAAAATTATTTCATACTTACACACACTTCCCATACTGTTTTTTTTTCATCTACTAATTTATCCTTTTTTACACGGTCCTTCATCCATATAACATGATGTGGTATGGATGTGGATTCATTTTTTTATTCATCACACTTAATATAAAAAAAGAACAATTTTTATTTCATATCACATAAAAAATATTTTTTCTATTGATTTAAAATATATACCAATTTATTCTCTAAATAAGCGTACCCCATCCATTTATTGTTATATGGGTACATTGTTTTTTTATCGATGTTCATTATTTTCCACACTCTTTTATTATTTCATAAACTAAAAATTCTAAATAAATTTAGATAAAATAAATAATTTAAAATATTATATTAGCAACTATAATACACCATAAATGATTTCTTGTTGTGATGATTTATGAAATAATACCAATATTCCTACTTTAGAATGAGTTCATAACTATGTGGTTGGTGGGGATTTATTTTCCCCTCTACATACCTATGAATTAACATCATAATAATAGTCTAGAAGCCTCAATGAAATTTTTTAACTGCTTTTATGAAATGATTATTAAGAAAATATTCTAAACTAAATGAATTTTTCATCGAATAATGAAATAGAAATCAACATATCTTTATATATATTTTCTTTAAAATAGAGAGAGTATATTGTAACATTATTGTTATATCATTCAAAAGAATTTCCAATATTACAGGATGGATGTGGCGTAATGAATCAATGTAAATTGGAACCATTATACATTTTGTGACACCAAAAGAACTAATTCACCTTCCTTATTAGGGTTAATAGGATGATTTATTAATTCTAACCAACCTCAAATGTTATACTCTGACTCATTTCCTTGGTTATTTTATTCACCAATATGATGATACATCAATTTTTTTCTGCATTAATTATTTTTTGACACATAATAATTTCACAATTTTTTCATCCATATTATATTCTTCCTCAATATTGGTAACATCATCATGTTCATAATATGTTGTCGCATGAGTAGTCGAACATTTAATATATCTATAGTATGAATAATAAAATACACTTCGAACATCCATACATTTTTATTGAACAAATCTAACCAAAAGTCATCACATACTTTGCACTGGTGATAATTTTGGATGAATACTGCTCAGATGAGTTCAAGAAACATAGAATGGATAGGGTATGTGTCTTAGGAAACAAAATAGAATAATAAACTGTTTAAGAGATGAAATTTGAGTTTCGTGTGAGGCAAAAAAAATTAAATGGAATTTTATTTACCGATTCTATCATCTTACATTACCAAAATTAAGGAATGAACATTTCAATCGACATGAATTCCACTCAAATTAATTTATTTCCACTCACAAACATTTTTTGTTGGCCACTTCCTCTATTTTGGAATATATTACAGTAGAAAAAAATATACAGGGTATTTATGGTCGGTGGATGAGAGTGATTGAAAAATATCCATTTCCCCAAGATAAAAAGAGAAAGTATCTTGATGATGAAGATGAAAATTGTGTCATAGATCTTTGCTCATTGTTTGAGTAATGCATTTGATATTCATATTATATGGATCATCATAGTAATATTATCCTATAATTATTCTTAGTTGCTTGTTCTAATAGGATCTAATGTTACCACGCTCAAAATAAAATTAATTTTTGATGATGTGTTGATAGAAGTAACTGAGGGAATCATATATGAAAATTTATAATATGAAACCAATCTAATTTGGTCATTACTTTTTGATTAATTTGTCAGTGTCATTTTTTTCATCCTATGAAGTAGTAAATGAGGATAATGGAAATCTAGAATAGTTAAAGAGAGGGTTGGGGGATGAGGTATTCAAAGCCATGGTAGTGGCTTTGATGGAGATTAATGAATACAATATTAGTGGGAGGAATTTCGTTAAATAATTTTTTAAATACAATGATGGGAGGTCGAATAGTTTTAAAGAGAGAGTCGGATCCATCACTATGTAATGGAAGACAATCAATCATGTGATTAAGGATTCAATAATGTTAGTCATGTTTATTTTTAAATTAATATTGAAGAATTATATATATGTTCAATAGAATAACTATATTATATTAAGATGCTTGAAATTATGAAATTTTATGCATGAAGTGTATTGTATTGTAAATATATCATTCCAAAATGAATCTTTATTTACATAACCTAGTTTTTAAAACCCATGGTCGTTTTTTATGAAAATGTTTTTCTGTTTCTCATCACTATTATGTGATTTCTGTTTCCTTCCCAAAAATAAATGTAGGTACAATTCCCAGTGGTCTCATATGAAGATGGAATTAATTTAAATATTAGGGGTCGCATTGTGTTGGTATTTTTTTAAGAGATAGATATATATACAATATAGTCATAAATAAAATAGATACGGATTACTCTTATACTATATGTTTAATTATAGTTAATTTTAATGTTAATAAAATTATTATCAACTTATAATATCAATAACAGATGAAATATAATATACTAATAAAAGGAATATAAATCTTATGTGTCCAAAAACCATCAACAAGAATATAATATACTAGGATTGTACTTATCACTGTCGAAGAATCCATTATAACTTTATCCATTGATTACTAATCCATAAATAATCTATAAATCATATCTAATGACTCTTCCTAGAAGGAATATCTCAAATGTACCATTATTGGTTCCCCAAATGACCACATCGACAGAATGGTTTCTCATCAAAGTGTAAATAAGGATTAATGTGTCATGTGAACATATGTGGATGGAATAATAGAATCATTTGCCTCAATTGTACATGAATTTGAATACCTCCACTCTAAGGTTCTTGGAGAAATGAATCTCAACCCACCTAAATTTGAAATATATTTTGTTTACTCAAGGACTCTCACCTTCCTATTTTGGATATATTTTTAAGCAACCATATGATCCCTCCAATAACATGAATCTATTTATGGTTTCCATTTTTCAACTTATGCTCATTATTTATCCATATTTTTTTACTATTATATAGGAAATTGATATATTTAATGAAAAACTAAATTTATTATTCTAAAATATTATCGTAAAATCTTCTAGGAATTATAGATACTATATGTTCCCAATAATTTAACTTATACCACAGACCTAGAAGTTGATCTACAATTACTTCTATAAAATGAGGATGATATATAAGTTCTATAATACAAAGGATGTTCACTGGATCCTTCATATAGAGATATAGGGGGCATAGTGGTGACAAATTATATTTTAATATATATATTAAAATAACATTCCCCTTCTAAAAAGGAATAATTATTCAGAAATATAAACAAAATGATCGATATTAAATGTAAAACAACTAACCTTGTCTCTCATTTATTTAATTTATATTAACTATTTAAAAACATTTTATATAATTTAAACTATTATACAATAATTATTTTAAATATAAGTATGAAATAGCTAACTAATAGTATATATAAAGGGGTTACTAAATAAACACAATCAATTAATAAGTTATATGAACATAATCATCAGTAATAAGTAGATAAGAATATGTTTTTTATTTATTAATAATGTTTCTATTAATATAATTTTATAATTGTTTATTAAAAATATTAAAAAATTATATATATGAACATAAAATTTCATATATTCAAGCATATTCATATCTATTGAATCTTAATGAATAGGCGTGAGAATTGAGAAGATATATCAGGATGAAATAAACAAAAAATATCCTAGACATCATATGCTAACTCTAGTATCAAACATAATTATGTATTCTAGACATATTTATATATTATATCATTTGTCGATAATTATTTTACTTTTGGATATAACCAATACCAATATACATAGATTCACTCTGATTCCATATTCTAATATTTTTGACCTAGTATTCCAAAATTATTCCCAATTAAGGTCTTAAAATCACCCCAGGCACACTTCTCTCTCACTAAATTATTGTCTCAATGCAAAGGGATGTGAATAAAATTACCAGTATTGCAGCTTATTGAGAAAAACCAATTTTATTTATCCATATAGGCCCATTCACAAATATTGACTGACCATACCATATAAAAACATTCTTCTCTTTTTTCGAAAAAATAGTCTATTGTGGGAAAATATGAAATAGAACAACAATTTTTATTTTAGTGGTGTGGAGATGAGATGTAGAGTTCATCATGGTTAAAAAAAGCCGAAAATAAAAACAGGACCCAAAAAATTTCAATAATGATAAAAGAAAAGTAGAAAATAACATACAATTGATTTTAGCCTTGATTCAACTGAAGGACTGTAGAGTTGTCATGCCGGATGTAGAGGAGTTCACTAAGAGATTTATAATCACGAGTGAATGAGTCACTGTTATGGATCTTTTAAATAAATATGGGACATTATTAACAGCAATTTTCGAAAATGATTTATAAGGATCTCATTTATTCACACTAAATTCATAAGCGTTGATAGAAGTGATATTTATCATTACTAAAAACATGATGAAAAAAGACATATTTATTAGCTATATCATTTTAGCATTGATAATTAATTCTTTTAAATGAACTAAATTTTTTGTGCTGATAAAAGATTTATAATTATAATTATTTTAATAAATATATTATAATTTATCATGCATTTAAATATATATAATTATTTATTAAGGATTAAATAAATAGTTATATTAAAATTAAGAGTTATTTATGAACAATAGTTCTAAATATTTGAATTCATAAATATAATATATATATATATATACATTTATAAATATATATATTTCTAAATATATTTTTTACATTATTATTGGACAAATAATCATAAATACATGCAATTAAAAAATGACTGAAATTAAATAATTCAAAATGGGTACACATAAATAATATTGAAAAAATAGATAGGTTTAATTAATTAAATTTTTTTTTTAAAAATATGGATGTATATATGGATCAAAATATGAATTCATATTTCTGACCACAATTTTCTTTTTCTCACGACCCGTCCTCGGGGCCCGTGCCATGACTACCCCAAGCCCGCCTTCCATAGGCCAGGGGCTGGCGACTAGCACCAAGGCGTAAATCCCAACAAAAGGAAAGGAATTGCCTTTGAAAAGTAAACAAGCACCATAGAGTAAGCAAGCGGAAAAGTAAACACTAAGTAAATCTATAAAAAGATGTGCTGGAAGTAAAAGGGGCCGAAAATACAAGCCCAACTGTAAAGTACAACTGAAAGGGGAAAACAACAACTGTAAAGAAAGGCTGCAGCGTCGAGCCGTCCTCTGAAGGTCCCACCTGAAGGGTGGGGACAGATAGCCTCCATAGCTCCTCGATCCAGCCGTCCGCTCTGAGTACATCCCACCCAGTGGTCCACCTCCAGGTACCGTCTTGCTCCGCACGCCTCTACCACGGTCAGTACAGTCCGTCATCTGCAACCAACACCACAAAGATCGGGCATAGCCCGTGCAGGGGTGAGTATAAGCTACTCAGTAGGGACCCCGAGACCCCCGAAGGTCTCTCGAAATCCATGAAGGATAATCCACAAAGGAAAGATACAAACACGAAGTAACATCTGACACGACTTAGGTATATATGCTCATATATATACCTAAGTCATCAATTCTCATTCGGCTCCAGCTTCCGAGCCCAAGCACAACCCAGTCCACACTGGAAAGAAAAACTTATACCCACACAGGATAGCACAACACAATCCACAAAGGAGAGTAAACAGTAAATCCACACAGGATAGCTCAACACAATCCACAAAGGAGAGTAAACAGAAGATTCATCTCACACAGGTATACATCATCGAAAAGGGTGAAAGAGATGATCAGACATAGATACTGAATCATCTAAGCTGGGACCCACATAGGATAAAAGACCACCCGTCCTCATCATTTCGTTTATGCTGAGACCCACATAGGATACAAGACCAGCACGGCTGGGACCCACATAGGATACAAGACCAGCACTGAGTCATCTAGGCTGGGACCCACATAGGATACAAGACCAGAACTCTTCATTGATTCATATATACTGGGACCCACATAGGATACAAGACCAGTATTGAATCATCTAAGCTGGGACCCACATATGATACAAGACCAGCACTCTTCATTGATTCATCTATACTGGGACCCACATAGGATACAAGACCAGTATTGAATCATCTATGCTGGGACCCACATAGGATACAAGACCAGCACAGCTCGGACCCACATAGGATAAAAGACCAGCTGTCTTTGTCATCGCAGTCCACTAAGGATCTCTGCACAATCGTCGTCGTCACAGTAGCAGTCGCTGCCAGCTCTAGGGTTCCCGCACACAGCAAGCTCGTTCGGGAGGGTCCACTCCACGAGCTGAGAGGCTGATACATCAACTGTCACAAAGTCCAGAATTGATGTATCCAAATGTTCCGTATCGCCAACAGGAACTCAACGTAACAGACGACGCTTCAATCGGATGCCTGGTCTGAGAGTTATTGGCTTTTTCGTCCCAGGGGCCCGGTTGGTTTTTAAGGCAAAACCAACCCAACTGTACTCCACTTGCGTGAAAACCTCAGGCGGAGTATGCCAAAAGATCCGTCTCACTAAGAGGAACTTAACAAAGCTGACGGTACGTCAATCGGACGTCCATAGCTCAAGATATGAGCGTTTCCGCTCCGAGGGCCCGGTTGGTTTCGTGTACGAACTAACCCAGCCGAAATCAAAGTATTCCAAAACTTTGAGTGCGATATAATGAATCGACCTTCTCGATCCAAGGATCGCATCTCCGCTGACGGTTCGTCGATCGGAGGTCCGTAGCTCAAGTTATGAGCAAAAGACCGAAGTCAATTTGAAAACGGGGGGTCTGGGTCCGGGTCGACCCGGCCCGACCCCCCCCCCCCCCCCCCCCCCCGGGGTCGGCCCGAACCGGGCGACCCGAAATGGGTCGACCCGACCCGAGTCCGACCCGGCCCGGCGCGGCGGCACGGCCTGGGCGCCGCTCGGGTGCCACGCGCAGGGTGCAAGGCCCCCGCCCTTCCTGCGGGCGGCGCGGCTGAGAGCCGCGCCCCGGATCAAACGACCCCCCTCACGTGGGGGGCATGCCTTTGAGAAAAACGAGGGGCCGCATGCTCCCCTTTTGAGAAACCGGCCCCCCTCTTTATGGGGGGCCAATTAGGCAGCCCGGGGGAATTTAATTCCCCCGGTTTCCAACAATCCTGCCGGACCGACCTGGCAGGCCGGCTTCTTCTCAATAGGACCAGCAAGGGTCGGTCCTCTTCTGTCTTCCAGCACCAGCGGCCCGGCTGGCCGTCGGTCATCACGTTCCACTGCGGCCCGGAACCGGCCGCGGCCTTCGTCGTACGGTGCGGTGCGACGGCACCGCGCCCCTCCGCCGCAGCCCCGCTCCGGCCGCGGCACCTTCGGTTTTCTTCGACGCAACGCGACGGCGTCATGTTCATGATAATCTTTCCATGGTGCGGCGCAATAGTGCCGCGCAATAATTGCCGTGTGATTCCCGCGTGGTGCGACGACACCACGACATCTCGTTCATCCACAAGAAAATAATAATAATCAAGAACAAAGGAGGGGGGATTCGGCCGTGTTTGTGCGGTCCAACCCCCCTCTCGTTAGATGATAGCATATAAACATTTATCCTCAAGATTGTCATGCTAGAACAAAGAACGAGAATAACTAAATAATCAACAACAAACCCCTACCTCGGTTTCAAGAATTATGATCGTCAACGACCCGCGGAAGACGAGCGTCGCGGTGGTCGGCGTCACTGAAGAAGGACGTCGATGTCATGAAGCAAGGATTCGAAGTTCTTTGATGAAGATTTCGTCGCATGAAATCGTCGCGGAAGAGATGACGCGGAAGAAGACGTCGTTGGTATGGCGGGTATGACGTCGCAGAAGACGGTTCCCGAGAACGTGGCATTCTACGTCGATGTCCAAATGTTCTTCGCGTTCTTCGTTAAGGTTTGAAGAAGAAGAAGAAGGAGCTCTCCAATCCTCTCAAGAGCAAAGGAAACCAACCCAAAATAATAAAATAAGCTTAATCTTATTTTATTACACAACCTTCCTCTTAGAATTTCAAAGGTTTGAAATTCAAATTAACCATCCTCAATTAATTAATCCAAGTTGTCAAACATTAATTGAAATGGGTTAAAGGGGAGTTTTTGAGAGAAGTTGAGGAGTTGGGGTTCGTGTGGGCCCCACCACACTTAATCCTCCCAAGGGAGGTTAAGTGGTTGTGGGTCCCACCCCTAACTCCCTTTGGGAGGTTTTAAAAAAAACAACAAGTTAAAATAAAAATTTGTATCCCACAATTTGTATTTAACTTATTCTAAACTCCCAAAAAATAACTCTCAACCCAAAATAAACGCTACCTTGGAAAAGGTCTCCTTAAGAGAATATCGGCGCTCTGAGTTCATCGGTGCCCTTGGAATTTGATTCCGGGCACCGGTTCAAAAGTTAGAAATTCCTGCTCGTTCATTCACTAAACGTACACATGCCAAACTTCAGAAATTGATTCTGGGCACTCCGGGACTTGGAATCAGGTGCCGTCAGAAACCGCACTCTTATAAATTTCCAAATAAAATTAAGAAAAAATTTCCCTTGAATTTTACGGGTCTTTACATTACTCACACCTCAGGGCTTTACGTCCCCATAAAGATACAACAAAAACTAGGGAAACAAAAGAGGGTATTGAGCACGCATCTGAGCCTCCCGCTCCCAAGTGCTCTCCTGGAGATTCCCGTGCTGCCATTTGATGCGCACCAGTGGAATCGACCGTCCACGTAGGACCCGCTCCTGTCGATCCTCGATCTCCACCGGGACCTCCGTAAAAGTCTCCACATCATCAACGTCAATCTACCTATAATCAAAGATGTGTGTTGGGTCATGCACGTATCTTCTCAGCTGAGATACGTGGAAGACGTCGTGCACCCGGTGCAATTGAGGTGGCAGATCCAGGCGATAAGCCACCTCACCAATCCTGACGAGGACTTGGAAAGGCCCGATGAAGCATGGAGACAACTTGCCGCCTTGGCAAAATCTCCATATACCACGTCGAGGTGAGACCCGCAAGAAGTCGTGGTCGCCATCCTCGAACTCTAGTGGCCTCTGCCTCCTGTCAGCGTATGACTTCTGCCGGCTCTGAGCTATCCTCATCCGTTCCTGGATGACCTGGACCTTCTCTACTATGGCCTGGACCATCTCCGGCCCCACAAGAGCTGCTAAGATTTCTTCTTTTCCAATAAGAGAAATCTTGTCCCATCCCTTAGATGAACCACATTCTTTGCCTAATACAGTCAATCCTAACATGGATGATACTAATCCATACCAAGGATGACGTCGTAAGGCCTCGAAGCTACTACCAAGAGATCAAACCATTACTCTCGCCTCTAAGGGTTGAGTCACACTGTGGGCATCACTGTGTGGTAACTGGGTCTTCTCCAGTAGATGTCTCACAAGTGAGGGTCATGTCAACAGTCAAACTAGAACCTCTTAGTAACAACACAAAAGAGGACAGGAATGAAAACATCGCAAAGGTATGCGTCTTTTATTATTGCAGCTCATAATACAAAGACGCTACACAATAGCAACAAGGAACTAGAAGTACAAATGATGTATCCACTAGTTCTGATCTTGTCCACTTGCTCCCAGAGCTCCATGATCAAAGGCCTCAGCTGCCTGAAGCTGAGCTCTCCCATGTCCACCAACTCCCTGCGGTCGGGGTGGACCTCCTGGTGGTGGTGGTGTCAACACCTCGAAGCGTCTCCCACCATAGGCTACTCGGACAGCTCCTCTGTCTCGTCCTCCTGTAACCTGCAGACCACCATGGCCGAATCTCTTTCTGGGAGGTCCCTCTACCGCCTGCTGCTCATCTGTAAGACGAGTCGGGAAGTCTCGAGCCATATGACCTCGCCCATTGCATGCGTAGCAATGTTTTCCCCTCGCGTAGCTGGCTCTCCTTCGGGTGCCCCTCACAACCGAATCTTCATCCTGTGACTACCCATCTGATGGTCTGTCCCGCTTGGACCTCTGCGTCACCTGTTTACTAACAGCTTTAGAAGACCCTGCTACGGGCCTTCCTGCAGAGGGTCCTGTCACTGGAGCCTGCTCGGCGAGAAAACTCTCCACTAGAAGGGCCCTCTCCAACACCTCTGCCTGTGTCGGAATGTTGAGGGAGATCATCGAATCCCTGATCTCGTGTCTCAATCCCTACTCAAAGGTCTGGGCCCAGAAGAAGGGGTCCCGCACCATGTCTGTCGAGTAGCGATAAAGGTCGGTGAACCTCGCCGTGTACTGGGCGACCGTCAAGCTGCCCTGCCGCAGCTGAAGAAGCTCTTGGATGCGCACCGCATGGAGGGTGGCCGGGACGAACATGGAGCGGAATATGCTCTCAAAGTCCATCGAGAGGAGTGATGTCTCGTCGTGCACCTGGAGCATCAATCTCCACCATCGTCCTGCTGCTGCGTGCAGTAGGCTCTCCGCGAGGATCACCATGAGGTCTGCTGGTGTCCTCACTAGCCTGAAAACTCGGACGACTGCCTCCAGCCAGTCCTCGGCTACCTGGGGGTCCGTCTTCCCATGAAACCTGGGTGGTCGCTGGCACTGGAACTTGTGCAGAGCTCCGAGGCATCGTGCATCATCTGCCGCCAGTGCTGGAAGCATCGGGGGCTCGGCGGGTAAAGGTACCGCTGGTGCCTCTACTGACAAGGAGCCCTGCACCGAGGCCTCATCGCTCGGTGGGCTGTTATCACGCTCCACTCTCGGAACCCTATATGGCTGCCATCGTGGGGCCATCCTGAATGAAACAGGTGTGACACAGTCAGAACAGTATACCTGGTGAGCTGACACAAGTAATCACAAAGAAAACGTGAACACACATGCAATCAATGTTTTCGTGCATTAAGTCGGAAATCAGAAGTCAGGGTCCTGGTGTAAGGATACGTCAGCCGCCGCACCAACACTGGACTCCCTAGACTGATAACCACAGTCAATATGCTAAACATTATTGCTTCACATAGAAAAGATCAGAGTTCACAGTAGAACCGAACTCCTTTGATACCAATTTTCACGACCCATCCTCGGGGCCCATGCCGTGACTACCCTAAGCCCGCCTTCTATAGCCCAGGGGATGGCGACTAGCACAAAGGCGTAAATCCCAACAAAAGGGAAGGCATTGCCTTTGAAAAGTAAACATGCACCACAGAGTAAGCAAGCGGAAAAGTAAACACTAAGTAAAACTGTAACAAGCTGTGCTGGAAGTAAAAGGGGCCGGAAATACAAGCCTAACTGTAAAGTACAACTGAAAGGGGAAAACAACAACTGTAAATAAAGGCTGCAGCGTCGAGCCGTCCTCTGAAGGTCCCACCTGAAGGGTGGGTACAGATAGAATCCACAGCTCCTCGATCCAGCCATCCGCTCCGAGTACGTCCCACCCAGTGGTCCACCTCCAGGTACCGTCCTGCTCTGCACGCCTCCACCACGGTCAGTGCTGTCCATCGTCTGCAACCAACACCACGAAGTGTGGGCATATCCCGTGCAGGGGTGAGTATAAGCTACTCAGTAGGGACCCCGAGACCCCCGAAGGTCTCCCAAAATCCACGAAGTATAATCCAAAAAGGAAAGATACAAACACAAAGTAACATCTGACACAGATTAGGTATATGCCCATACATATACCTAAGTCATCAATTCCCGTTCAGCTCCAGCGTCCGAGCCCAAGCACAACCCAGTCCACACAGGAAAGCAAAACGTATACCCACACAGGATAGAACAACACAATCCACAAAGGAGAGTAAACAGTAAATCCACACAGGATAGCTCAACACAATCCACAAAGGAGAGTAAATAGAAGATTCAGCTCACACAGGTATACATCATCGAAAAGGGTGAAAGAGATGATCAGACATAGATACTAAATCATCTAAGCTGGGACCCACATAGGATACAAGACTAGCCGTCCTCATCGTTTCGTTTATGCTGGGACCCACATAGGATACAAGACCAGCACGGCTGGGACCCACATAGGATACAAGACCAGCACTGAGTCATCTAGGCTGGGACCCACATATGATACAAGACCAGCACTCTTCATTGATTCATCTATACTGGGACCCAGATAGGATACAAGACCAGTATTGAATAATCTAAGCTGGGACCCACATAGGATACAAGACTAGCACTCTTTATTGATTCATCTATACTGGGACCCACATAGGATACAAGACTAGTATTGAATCATCTAAGCTGAGACCCACATAGGATACAAGACCAGCACAGCTAGGACCCACATAGGATACGAGACCATCTGTCTTCGTCGTCGCAGTCCACTGAGGATCTCTGCACAATCGTCGTCGTCACAGTAGCAGTCGGAGCCAGCTCTAGGGTTCCCGCACACAGCAAGCTCATTCAGGAGGGTCCACTCCACGAGCCGAGAGGCTGATACATCAACTTTCTAAAAGTTCAGAGTTGATGTATCCAAAAGTTTCGTATCACCAACAGGAACTCAACGTAACATACGGCGGGTCAATCGGACGCCCGGTCTGAGAGTTATTGGCTTTTTTGTCCCAGGGGCCCGGTTAGTTTTTAAGGCAAAACCTACCCGACCGTACTCCACCTGCGTCCAAACCTCGGTCGGAGTATGCCAAAAGATCTGTCTCACTAAGAGGAACTCAACAAAGTTGACGGTACGTCAATCGGACATCCGTAGCTCAAGATATGAGCGTTTCCGCTCCGAGGGCCCGGTTGGTTTCGTGTACGAACCAACCCGGCCGAACTCAAAGTATTCAGAAACTTTTAGTGAAATATACTGAATCGACCGTCTCGATCCAAGGATCGCAGCGCCGCTGACGGTTTGTCGATCGGAGGTCCGTAGCTCATGTTATGAGGAAAAGACTGAAGTCGATTCGAAAACAGGGGGTCTGGGTCCGGGTCGACCGGAACGGCCGGCGGCGCGGTCCGGCGAGGCGGCGCGGCCTGGCCGGCGGTGGCGTGGCCTGGGCGCCGCTCGGGTGCCACGCGTGGGGGGCAAGGCCCCCACCCTTCCTACTGGCGGCACGGCTGAGAGCCGCGCCTCAGATGAAACGGCCCCCTCACGAGGGGGGGCTGCCTTTGAGAAAAACGGGGGGCCGCCTGCCCCACCTTTTGAGAAACCGTCCCCCCTCTTTATGGTGGGCCAATTAGGCACCCGGGGGAATTTAATTCCCCCAGTTTCCAACAATCCGACCGGCCCGACCTGGCTGCCCGGCTTCTTCTCAAAAGGACCGGCAAGGGCCGGTCCTCTTCTGTCTTCCGGCACCGGCGGCCCGGCTGGCCGTCGGTCATCACGTTCCGCCGCGGCCCGGAACCGGCCGCGGCCTTCGTCGTACGATGTGGTGCGATGACACTGCTCCCCTCCGCCACGGCCCCGCTCCGGCCACGGCGCCTTCGGTTTTCTTCGACGCGGTGCGACGGCGTCGTGTTCATGATAATCTTTCCACAGTGCGGCGCGATGGCGCCGCGCAATAATTGCCGTGTGGTTCCCACGTGGTGCGACGACACCACGCTATCTCGTTCATCCACAAGAAAATAATAATAATCAAGAACAAAGGAGGGGGGATTCAGTGGTGTTTGTGCGGTCCGTTCCCCCTCTCGTTAGATGATACCATATAAACATTTATCCTCAAGATTGTCATGCTAGAACCAAGAACGAGAATAAATAAATAATCAACAACAAACCCCTACCTCAGTTTCAAGAACGATGATCGTCAACGACCCGCGGAAGACGAGCGTCACGGTGGTCGGCGTCACGGAAGAAGGACGTCAATGTCGTGAAGTGAGGATTCAAAGTTCTTTGACGACGATTTCGTCGCGGGAAATCATCACAGAAGAAATGACGCGGAAGAAGACGTCATCGGTATCGCGGGTATGACGTCGCGGAAGACGGTTCCCGAGAACGTGTCGTTCTTCGTCGATGTCCGAATGTTCTTCGCGTTCTTCGTCAAAGTTTGAAGAAGAAGAAGATGGAGCTCTCCAATCCTCTCAAGAGCAATGGAAACCAACGCAAAATAATAAAATAATCTTATGCTTATTTTATTACACAACCTTCCTCTTAGAATTTCAAAGGTTTGAAATTCAAATTAACCCTCCTCAATTAATTAAACCAAGTTGTCAAACATTAATTGAAATGGGTTAAAGGGGTGTTTTTGAGAGAAGTTGAGGAGTTGGGGTTCGTGTGGGCCCCACCACACTTAATCCTCCCAAGGGAGGTTAAGTGGTTGTGGGTCCCACCCCTAACTCCCTTTGGGAGGTCTTAAAAAAAACAACAAGTTAAAATAAAAATTTGTATCCCACAATTTTTATTTAACTTATTCTAAACACCCAAAAACTAACTCTCAACCCGAAATAAACACAACCTCGAAAAAGGTCTCCTTAAGAGAATATCGGCGTTGCGAGTTCATCAGTGCCCTCAGAATTTGATTCTGGGCACCGGTTCAAAAGTTAGAAATTTCCGCTCGTTCGTTCACTGAACATACCCGAGCCAAACTTCCGAAATTGATTCTGGGCACTCCGGGCCTCAGAATCAGGTGCTGTTAGAAACCGCGCTCTTGTAAAATTCCAAGGAAAATTAAGAAAAAATTTCCCTTGAATTTTACGGTTCTTTATACTTTTTATACTAGAGATACATGCATTGGAGATGACAGGATGCATGTATTTTGAACCTCGTAACTCATACTATTAGGTGAAATGTCTACAAAGAAACATTAATTAGGTCAGTGAATTTAAAAGTTTCAAATATGACCAATATGTTTTAAATTGAAAAAAGAAAAGTCAGATTAAGAAACGTTGTCACAGTCTATCTAGAAATGGTGTCTCCTTGAAATAGTGTCTCCTAGAAATGGTGTCTCATCAAAATGGTGTCTCCTTTTTCAGCTTTGGTTAGTGATACACATATGATGGCTTAGTTATATATAGATTATTAACCAACAATACAGATGCAGTGTTAGGATCACGATGTCTTTCCATGGATTCTAATTCACGGTGTCTGGTCACGGTGTCTGGGTCACGGTGTCTAGTCACGGTGTGTGATCATGGTTTCTAGGTCACACAGTCTATTCACGGTGCCTGGACAAGGTTTCTGGGTCCGTGTGTCTGTTCACGGTGTCTGGTCACGATGTCTGGGTCACATTGTCTGGGTCACGATGTCTGGTCACGGTGTCTGGTCCTTTTCTAGAAAAACATAACTGGTAGCAGACACAAGGATTATCAGACATATCCAAATATCAGTATACAGACTAAAATAGTGATATTCATATTATGGATTAAACATAATAATTTATAAAAAACCTATTATAACACATACTCAAAATCTTATACAATCATTAAACAAATAACCTATTATCTTGAATAGGTTTATGTAAAACATAAAGAAACTAATCATCTTTACACATGATTTTATATAGTTTAATCAGGATTAAAAAGATTTATAGAATACATAATATTTGTGATCATTAAAACATAATTAACACATGAGGAGTTCAACTAACAAGAAGGAAAATGAGGTCAAAATGAGAAACAAAATGGGATGTTTATGGGAGTGAAGGATATCATATTTATTATGAATCAGTTTTCGTAAATTTTATTAACAACATATACCCTAAGAAACTACTAGTAAATCCAAGGAAGTCAATGTTGGAGTTTTATAAGAATCCAAATAGTGTACATCATGGATAAAATAAGGGATTACATACTTTGTAACTATATTACACACCGTGTAATTCTTTACAGAAACAATTTATGAATGGTTACTTGTGAATAACTGATTCAAGACATGAAAAGAGTACACATCATGTAAATTTATTACATGTTATGTAATATTATATTAAAATAAATAATAATTTGAGGTATTTAGTTTTTAGGTTCATCCCTATAAAAGTAAATACAATATGTGTAACAAAATTACAAACCAAGAAATTTCCAAAGAATGTTTTTAAACCAATTCTGTGGGCTTCATTTTTTTAAAAATCATGTGATGATTCTTCCTATCAACCAGGGGAGACCATCTAGTCGATTTTAGAAGCCTTCTCTCCCATACAGATGTCTTGATCATTAAAATAATCTTCAGTGAGTGGTTATTAGTCATTTTTCCTCTTCTCTTACAGTATTCTCTAATCATTATTGTGTAATCTCTTTTCAGTATTAATTTTTAATATTGATCTTGTTTGGTTATAATAAAAAAACCTCCTTTTGATAATCTACACTGTCATTAATATGGATAATATTTCTAATAGTGTTGTGTAAGAACCCATATATTCTTTTTAGGTATGGTTTTCCTTTTTTGGCAGTTTTTATGAAAAAAAGGAAAATCTGGAAATTTTTGAAGTACACGCCATGTACTTTATGAGTACACTCCATGTAATGCGATGCTGCTGGTGGCCGTGTGCTGTCCGTGTCATGGCCATACACACAACCATGTGGGAGTGACATGGAGGCCACCTAATTAGGAGTAAATAAACAGTAAGTACACGCAATTTACTTCAAAAGTACACACCGTGTATTTTGTTTTTTCATTAAATGCACCAGGGTCGCATCTGACGGACAGAACTCAATTCTTCTAGGTTGTCCTCATCCAAGGGAACCCGTACGGCTGTGGATCTTCGACAATCCCCCAATCCTTCGTCCATCCTCTGATTCAAACACCAGTGATTACATTGGAATCACATCGGTGAGTTCTTCCTTCTCCCAGAGCATAGTTTTCTAATTCCAACTCTTTTACAATTTATCATGTGTTGACCGTTTTAGATGGTTTCGTAGATCTACGAAATTATAAGGAGGTTCGAGATTTGAGGTTCACATATAGTGATCTATTAACTCTGAGGTAGGTGTTTTCTTCCTTTCCATTCAATGTATTTTTGTATCATGTGAAAATTCCACCAATACCCTTGATCAGGGTATTGCGTGTTTACCATTTTACCCCTGTTGTTTTATTTACATGCTTGTATATTTGTGTAGAAGTAATTTGGATATGAATAGGGATGATTGATATTCTTCGGATGTTTTTTTCCCATGCATGTTCGGATTACGAGCGTTTGGTTATGTTTAGCCTTTGCTGCTTTACCTGTTTTCCATGCCTATTGTAGTAGGATGGAGTGGTTTTTTTCTGACATGCATGGTGTGATGTAGACTGTTATCCATGTAGGTATGTAGGTTTTATTGGGCCATATTACACTGCTATGATCGTTGACCTACACAAGGCCGTGAGAACCTGTTGTAGTAAACTATAAGTGGAATTAACAGGGTGAGATTCCTCAAAGAGTCATTGATCATTTAGGCATTAAAGGGGATTGACCATGTCAGCATCCCCAGAGAGCGTAGAACCACTTAGGGATATAAGGGCAATTGATCGAGTGAGCTTCCTCATAGAGTCCTTATTTGCTTTAGAATATAAGATGATTGACTATGTGATCATCCTCAAAGAGTCTTTGTTTGAATTGTATGGCCTGGGATATAAGGGGAATTGACTGAGTGACCTTCCTCAGAGAGTCCTAGAACTTGGGGATATAAGGGTAATTCACTGGGTGAGCTTCCTCATAGAGTCCTTGAATACCTGAGACTATACTGGGAATGGACTATGTGAGCTTCCTTAGAGAGTATTGCATTACCTTTGACTATAAGGGGATAGACTATGAGTGCATCCGCAGATAGTCTTATTATATTCATATATAAGCCATAGGGGTTAGGCTGAGTTCACTACCTAGAGGGTTACCAGTTCATGTAAGCTTTTTGTTTTGTTGGTTGCTTTATATTGAAAATGTGGATTTTTTACTACTGAGTACTTTCCTGTTTCACTATTCTCTTCTCTTTTACCTGCTATATATTCACTAAAATTTAGGCAAAGATCTTCGGGTGGTTGCCTACTGGGATTTAGTTTCACACCCTGTATGGGCCATTATTTTAGGCCCAAACAGATTATATTGTTACAGGTATAGATAAGTTCAAGCACCCTTCCCCATCAGATACTTGACTTTCTATGGAGCTTGATAGCATAGAACCAAGCCTAAGCTTTCCATGCTGAGGAGTTGTTCTCATTTTCTTTTATACTATGGTTTATTAATATTTTTATTCCATCATTGTGACTTGTTTGGCTTCTTTCCTAGCCATATGTATCATGCATATGTTTATATATGTTCTCCAGTTTATATTTTCAGTTTTCTGCTATTACTGTTGTATGTCATTATTACTGCTTCTGCTCCTGTATATACTTAATTACTTCTTCTATGTACTCTGCCCATGGGGGAATAAATTCCCCACTATCACACCAAAGGACCTCACTACTAGTCGGATGCCTATGGAATTCGGGGAAATGTGCATGAGGCCATGTGACCAACTGGGTATGGGGCGCCTCAGGGTGGCTTCCAGAACCAAGACGTTACAAAAGTGGTATTAGCAGAAATATTTTCTCTTGAATTACTATTTGGAGCCTTTACCTAAGGATTAGAAGGAATAGGTACTTAATAATAAGCTGTGCCTGGGAGTAGCTAACTCGTGTAAAGGGAAAAGATAACCTTCCTCATTTATTTCAATTTTTTTGTTTTGCTTAATTAAATTTGATTGGATTTAACAGTGAGTGATTCACATGATTTGTTTTGTTACTGTTGACATTATTGAGGTTCAATTTCTTTCAAAACCCGGTGAGATGATGGTATTCCATCTCATTCCTCAAATAGGCACTTTTTAGAAATCATATGACATGCATTCCTGTCATTCCATAATGGATGCATTAGCGATTTCATGTTGTTGTGATAGACATTGGGTATAATATGCAAGTTGTTGTGATAGATGCCTCGATAAGAATAGCTGTTATTTTGATAGGGTAATGTTGTGTAATGTTTTTCTTGAATGGACACAAAACGTTGGTTCTTCAGCTGTTATAGGCCCTCATGGACCAGAATTTGGTGGATCATTGCCTTGTTATAACGTGAATAAGATGCCAAACATTGAATCGTGGGGAGTATGGTCCCCCACGGATTGAAATTTGGCACTTCCAATGTTTTTTTCTGTGTTTTTATGGGCTCTGATGTAGTTTCCGAGGCTTACTATCCGAAAAAACCAATAATTCATGGAATTTAGTTTTGACTACACCCCATGTGTTCTTCTTTTCGAGAAGAATCTATTTTTTTATGTATACGTTCTGTACATTATTTACACACCGTGTAATCTCTAACCATGTCGTAGGTCATGTGGGCAGAGGCACATGATAGGAAATTCCATGTAGGAACACGTTGTGTACCAGTTTATCATGAGGTGTAGTCTGACCCAGCTACCTAGTCGTGTCACGAACAACACGGTTCAGTGTTATCCATTCAAATACACGCCCTGTTAAGAATTTATATGCAGTGTAGTCTCACATAGGAACCCGTCTGTGTCACGAAAAACATGGGTCAGTGTTATCCTTTCTCATACACGCCGTTTCCATCTGGAACACACCGTGTAGTTTGAGTCATGTGTTAGGCCATGTCGCCAACAAAATGGGCCATGCAATGCTCATCACACACAAGTCGTGTCTACCATGAAAACACCAAGTAGTCTTATCTTAGGGGTGTCGTGTGGCTTAACCGTGTAGATGGAACCGGGTAGGGAAAGGGGATTCAGGTACATGCCGTGTTCTAGGACAACATTCCATGTGTTTTGGGTTGTTACATGACTAGCTACGGCTGGAGTACACGACCATGTGAATGTCTTAAGGGAAAACGCCTTGTAGGAAATGTTCCTTCCGTGTAGTCATGTTCTGTAAAACATGAATTCTTTCATTCTCCTGTTACCTTATTATAATAATTTTTTTCAGACCATGATAACCTTGATCTAAGGTGTGTGCTTGACCTTGTGGACTGATGCCACCGAAACATCCTCTGGTGGTACGTCAGCTACCAGGCAGTGATTAGACACCGGACATGGATGATCAGGGATAACATGATGATCCTCTATTTGTGCCAGCCATGGCACTATCCATTATACCAGACATAGGTGTTGATGTATAATTCAGGGACAGATTTCTGAGGATGATGGAGACCTTTAAGGGAGTGCTGCCACATGCCCCGTTGATGATAGATTTGACATGGGCTTTCCAACAGATGCATCCTCCCAACTTCATAGGGGAAAGAGGACCATAAGCTTTGGATTCGTGGCATGAAGCCACACTGACAATCTTCGAGAATCTCGAGGTACCACATGAATGTAGGGTGAAGCTTGTGACCTACCTTCTCTGAGACTCCTCCAAGAGGTGGTGGGGTCTCATCTCTATGATGGGCCGCCAATAGAATATGTCTTGGGATGATTTTCGGCATATCTTCTACGATTAAATATATCTAGAGAACTTGAGGGCCGATCGAGCCTAAGATTTTTTGAGTCAAGAGCAGGGTACTCATACTGTTATGGATTACACCTATCGCTTCACCGAGCTACAACATTTCACGCATATTCCAGGAGGCGATAAGTTGTTCCCTGTGTGAATGCTTGAGGATGGTCTGAGGCACGACATCCGATCTCAGGTGAAGATATTATGGTTGACTTTGATATCTTCTATTGTTAACTAGGAACTGATCACAGTGCATAATCAGAGGGATTCTAGAGTTGGGAGCTAGGGCGGTTTGGCATCCAGAGTTAGTGCTTTTCAATCTGATATTAGGAAGTTCCACAAGGAGACTACATGAGGAGATCAGAGCAGAAGGGACACATCTTCCATTATCCAGGAGGTGTGCTACCAGTGCAGGAGGAGTGGGCATAAGTGGCCACATTGCTCGAGAGAACTGATGGAGTGCCGATCTTATGACAAGATGGGCCATATCCATCTTTTCTGTCAGTTTTTCCCTCCAGTAGTTGGAGATGAGGGTTATTCCATGACCACACATTCAGAAGCATCACCACCTATTTCTCACTAGTTTGGGAACTAGAGATATTTCGGTCATTCAGGCCGAGGTGGAGATCGTGGATGGGGTATTTAGTCACCTGTCCTTTAGTGATGGCGGGGTGGATCAACTCAGAGTGGTCACACAGGGTCACATGGCCTTGGGGAAGGCCATACTTTTGCAGTGGAGCAGACATAGCAGGAGCAGGATCCCAGGCATTCCATAGTTCAAGGTATGATCTTAGTAGCCTCAGTTTTATCTTATACTATTTTCAACACATGGGCTTCCCATATATTTAACTCTATTGTTTTTTCGGAGATCCTTAGGCATGGTGTCTTTTCCTCTGCCAGAATTTTGATGCTAGACATGTAACACCCCAATCTTCCACGATACTCTTGTCTTTGAATAATACAATAGCATGTGTTGTACGCAACACTGAGTTCATGTACACCACGACTTACCAAACTAGCCGTTCAAAAGAGGTTATGAATAGTATTAACTAAATTTTATATATTATATTATCCTTATAATTTTAATCCATATTATGAGTTTCTAAGACATGATTTATGAACAAATTAATTTTTTCAGATAAAAGAAGTATTTTTCAAAAAATGAAATTTTACTGACTTTTAATGGAAAAGCCTTTTTAAAACCAATATTTGAAACTTTTATATATTCAATTTGACAAAATGAAATTCTTCTTTATAATCGGGACATAATAATTTAGTATCAATAATGTTTTGGTGTCTTTCTGATAACTTTCATATTTGGGTGAATAGTGAAAAATACTATATTTTAACTAAAAACAACTTTTTTAATCAAAATAATTTATATTGTTAAATTATACATTTTAATGGTTTGGAAGAATACATAGATTATATTCTTACTATTTAATCCAATGATGGTAATTTTATGTAATTTCTCCTTGAAATTGGACATAAACAAGTGTCATACTTTTGATAGTTATTATATCATAAAAATACGCCTTTTGGTTTCGAAAGCGGGAATCAATTTTAAATTAATAAATGCAACTTTAATGTTTTGAATTTGGTAAAATAGAATTAATTTTTTTTATTTGGAATAACTCACTTATCCTAGGGTGAAATTTTGGTACTTTTCTGATAACTTTTATATTTTGATGAATAGTAAAAATTACTAAATTTTAATTAAAAACAACTTTTTTAATCGAAATTATTAATAGTGATAAATTATGAATTTGAGTGGTTTTAAATTATATTTAAAATATATTTTTACCATGTAATACAATGTGGGTCATTTAACATAATTTCACATTTAAACTGAACATAAAAAACTGTCAATCTTTTGATAGTTATTATTTCTTAAAAACACGCTTTTTGTTTTAACAACGAGAATTAATTTTAAATTAATTTCTGCCACTTATGTGTATTGAATTTGTAAAAATGGATTCCATATTTGGAATCAGGATGTCAAAATTTTGAAAATAAGTAACTTTTATTTTTATCCATTTTGAATAATTACTTCGGTAAATATTTTATTTACCATGGTTAAAGGGTAAATCCGGTAAATAAGGGTAAATAAATAATATTATAATAATATATAATTATCCTAAAACACGTCTTAACCCTATCGGTTGATACATGGCCGACCATGGGCATATTTGGGTCGATTTTGGGACCCCATGGATCCACTTGTAAGTGATACTGACACTTTATATTAATTAAGTTAATGTAATTACAAATATGACATAAGCATATATCTTTTAGAAAAATAATTTTTACATTTGGTTATATATGTTGGATTTTAGGCTATAAATATTAATTAGAAATATAAAAATATCTCCTACGTAATTATTTTTTATTTATAATTTTTAGACATTAAATAATTTAGTTTATTTATGACACAATGATGATGCAGTAATTACCATAATAGTGAAAAATAAAGATAATTGATATTATAAATACCCAAATAAATATAATTTGAGACTTTATATGAATTAAAGTAATTTTATAGGATTATAGGACATGTTAGGATTGATTTAATTAACTTTTATAGAAGTAATCATTCTATTATGATTTTTACAAAAATCAATTTTTGAATAGTGTTAAAACTGACAAAAAAGTGTTTTTAAAACAAATATTATATTATTAATTGATATTATATTCCTAAAAATCTATGGTTCGGCCAAAAGACTTATATCATGATAGATGTATCATTAATGGACCACTTGGGGGTCTCTTGGATGTATATAGTAAGTTTATTAATTATATAATATAAAAATACAATGTGTCATGGTAAGTGTCAAACTAATTAACTAATAGTTAAAACTAAAGGATAAGGTTAATATAATGACCCAAACCTGTCTAAATTATATTGGTTGAGTGGTTTTCGACCCATCCCCACCTTAAAACTTAAATAATACACTTTGGATCCATTAGAAACTGAATATGAATTTATTATAAAATAATATTTCTAGCTTTTCCAAAGGTGCCGCTCACCCCTCTTATAAAAGGGCACTCCTTTTTCTAATTACATCAAACCGTCAAAGCCTTTTGGTTCATCAAAACCCTTCCCAAATAATCTCTCAACTTCCCTAAATTCATCCTAGAGGTCTTAAATTAGTCAGAAATCCAACCTAAGGAGTCCTTTTGATCAAATCAAAAGAAAGAACCCGAAAAAGAGGTAATGTTTTCACCACCCTCTTTCAAGTTCCTTTCTTCTTCCACTTTTTCTTTCCTTGTTATTTTAATTCTTAAATAATTTCTACAGTATCTTCTATATAATGTAATGTTATTATAAATATAGTAAAACCATATTCATTATTCTCACCATCCTTTGAATGACATGTCACCATACGTGCGTACGTACGGCTTACCGTCTCCAAGTCGTGGTGTAATAGTTATTCAATAACTTATTATTTTTATGGGTATAATAATGATGTTTAATTAATGTAAATAATAAATATAACAGGATAATTATTCTGTCTATATGATATACCATCAAATTATATATTATTTTAACATCAAAAAAATGATATTGTCGATCGTGTGTACGTACAGACTACCGTCTCCACGAAAGCGATGAGATTCATTCTCCATTGTATCCATTCAACTATAATTATCATTTGATGATTTATAAATAATGTTTAAAGACTTGATATAATTCTGGATATGAATAAGATACAACCTATCCATAACAAACACGGCTTATGTAACAAAGAATATAAAGGAAAATGAGTATGTTAACACCCAAAATGACGATAATACTAAGATATTATTAACAAATCAATGTTAAAAGATCATATATGATATCATATTAATGTAAATGATTCTTGTATAATTCAATAACAATTATTTAAATATTATACAAGAGGTTATCCTACCATCGACTAAGGAAAAAGTACAAAGGGGTTTCTTATCTCACTTTAAATTCCGTGAGATTTCCATTATTCACCACTTATTTATTGCATGTGGTGTGTATACTGCCCATGATTGTATTGATTGTGTAATATACATTAATTTATTGATATTTACATCATCATTTTATTATCCTTCATTCATGGGTGCATGTTTCATAAGTTATCAAATCGATAATGGAGTTTGAAATTTCAATTTCCACTCATTTGGATTTATGCATATTTCATTGATTATATTACTCCAAGATATTGTGTGGAATCACTATTCATTTGATTATGTCATAATTTCCACTCCCCTTTTCTTTGGATATAATTTTGATTCACATAATCACTCCATTGATAATTTCTCAAGTCATCGATATGAATTTGATAAGAGTAATTTTATCTCATTCTTCATTTGTGGAGTTAAACATCCAATTCATTGGTGTGGTTTTTACAAGATTATGTGTGAATGTACTTTTATTGTTTTACACTGAATATACAATCATATTTAGTGTATTTAAATTTTTCAGACATAACTATGTCATTGATTTATCCTTAACTTAAGGATACGACCTTTATGAGAGATTTCATCTCAATTTACATTCCATTGAGACTTTTTGTTGTTATACACCAAATCACTTTTATGTGGTGTATATAATTTACTTTGACATTGTATATCATTAATCTATTTATTCTCATGATATTACTACGTTCTCATTACCTCAATTATTTGTATTCAAGTGTCTCTCTTTTGGTTAGAAACTCTAACTAAAATACCATTTTTAAATGTTTTAAAGACTTATTCTTCTAAATCTTCCTCATTAATGTCCATGTTTTAAAAAATGGTTTTAAGGATTTATTTATATGGACATTGATGTTTTAAAATGAAAACTCATTTTAAATGTTTCAAAGTGGTATTGGAAACTTTGATTCAAAAATCTATTTTTAAACGGCTTCTTGACAAATAGTGTGACTTATAAATGTTTTCAAGAAAAGGGGGATATTTCTCTCAAATAGTTTTGATGGTTATTTTCAACTATGTCAATATCATTCATTATTATCGATTGAGGATAATCTAATACAATACAATCTTCCATATTGTATCTAATGAGTTATGTTCGACTCTGGATGTTCTATTTTTATACCATTCATGGTTTGTGGTTAAAGTATTGACATTTCATATGCTAGTTTTAATATGAATGTTTATGTTATATTTAAACCTGTTCATATGAGGAATGCATTGGACTTAGTAAGTGACGGGTGGAGCCCGCTATAGCTCCTCGATGCATCAGCAGGTCTCATGAGACAAACTAGTGTCTTGGCACAAGGCCTTGGAAAAATCTTATTTGTAGTCTTGGCACGAGGTCTTGTCTATGTGGTTATGATAGTCTGGAATTATTAATTCCATCATTATGAAAGTGTTTATTGATATTTCATTTGATTGTTGGACTAGTAGAATATCCTTTTGAATAGGTAAATGGCATTATTTCATTTTATATTTTCCATATTATGCTGAAGTTCAAGTTTAAAAGGCTTTTGTTTTAGTTATAAATTGCTTTAAGTGTTTATACTTATTTATGAAATCTTTTTCTATATTTTTATCCTTACTGAGCATCTGAGCTCACCCCTTTCAGTGTTTTATTTTTCCCAAGATGAGAAAAAGTAATTTATGAATGACCTGTAAGGATAGTATGAGGTGATATAAAGACAAGATGTTGTTTTAGTTTTTATACCTTATGATTTAATGTAAGACTTATGAATATATCTATTGTTTCCAAGACTACTAAACTAATCGGTCTTTCTAGACTTGATCCTTTGTGATCATGCCAATGTTATGTAATAATGCACCGAATCTAGGTATCTAGGGTCGGGGCATTACAAGACACTCCGTTGTGGATGAGAACAGATAATATATGTTAGTGCATGGAGTGACCTCTATAGGTTGGTGGGTGTCACTTCCTATGGGACCTATATGTCCTAGAAATGACGTGATATGATGTCATTCTTGTCATAGACTAGTTAGTTCAATTCCAGGAAGTCGTCGACTATTATTGTCGCATGGTGATTTTCACGTCACCAGAAGGTGAATCTTTTCTTCATAAAGGTGAATGGGATGTCCAATATAGAAGAGCGGGTCAAGAGAATCTTTGGTTGAGAGGATTTATAGACTAGGTTAATAGTTTTTATCTGGATGAGTAGGGGACATCACAGTTGGACTTTCCTCCAGTGGTGGATCGTTTTAGGGACGTCTTTCCAGATGGATTTTTAGGTTTGCCTCCATAGCAAGAGGTATAATATTCAATTGAGTTTGTTTCAGGACCAGAACTAGTGTTCATTCAACCTTATATGATGGACTAACCATAATTATAGGTGCTCATGAAGTAGTTGGAGGAGTTGCAGGAAAAGGATTTCATCTGACCCAGTACTTCTCCTTCGGGTTCGGTTGTCCTGTTTGTGAAGAATGCATATGACACCCTCAGGATTTTGTGGATTATTAGAAGTTGAACCAGTTGATGGTCAAGAACTGATATCCCTTTCCCAGTATTGATGATCTTTTAGACTAGCTTCAAGGAGCCTGAGTGTTCTTGAAGATTGACATGAGATCTGGTTATCATCGGTTGCGTGTTAAACCATCTAATATACCTCTTACAGCCTTTTGAAGCAGGTATGGTCTATAAGAGTATATGGTTATGTCGTTCGGTCCCACAAACGTGCTGATAGCTTTCATGGCCTTGATTACCGACATGTTTTATCCATAATTTGATTACTTCGTGGTTGTCTTCGTGGATGATATATTGGTGTACTCTCACACTCGACGCGACCATGACACGCATCTTGAGATCATTTTGAGTACAATATGAGAGCATCTGTTATATGCTATGCTCTCAATGTCCCCTTTTGGATGGATCAGATTCCCATCCTAGGTCATATTATCTCAGAGGCAGGAGTTTCAATAGACACAGAGATAGTGAGAAGTGTAGTTTCCTAGAAGTATCCAAAGAATCTATTTGAAGAGTGGAGTTTTCTTGGGCTGGCTGTATAATACAGAAATTTCATACATGACATCTCACGCTTAGTAGCACCGCTGACATGACTTACTAAGAAGGGTGTGAAGTTCTCATTCTCAAATTCTTGAGCGTCATCCTTTCATGAGCTAAATTGGAGGTTTAATTAAGCTTCGATACTAGTCTTTCCAGACCCGGGAAAGAGATATACTATTTATTGCGATTTTTTAGGTATTGGTCTTGGATCTGTGCTAATGCAAGTGGACAGAGTCATTGCGTATGGGTCTCGACAGTTGAGGCCACATGAGAGGAATTACTCGATGCACGATCTGGAGTTGGCAGCTATTGTTCATTCATTACGTTGTTGAATACATTATCTTCTAGGATAGAAATTTGTATTTTTCACCGACCACAAGAGTATCAGGTATATCTTCACTCTGTGTTATATGAATTTAAGAAATAGAAATGGGTTTGAGTACGTACAATCCATTGAATTTGAATATGCATATACGTCTGGGATGGTAAATGGAGTGGCTGATGCGCTGAGCAGGAGGACTTAGATACAGGTAGTTCAAGAGCACAGTATTGAGTGTAATATTATGAATCTACTACTGAGATGCATTTAGAAGTGCATAAAAAATAGGGACAATCTTTTTTTCTTCCGTAGCTCTTACCTCTACTCTTCTTGATTGAGTTCGAATGAGGCCTCTATCCGATTCAGAAGGCCTAGTCCTAAGGGAATGTGTGTCTTGAGATGACCCTATTCCTGAATGGAACATAGGCTAGGGAGAGATCTTGCATTTATAGGGGTTTATATTGGTTCCAACATACATACACGAGGAGCTGATGTGGGACCTTCATTCTTAGTTTGGGCAGTCCATCCTGGAATCACACAGATGTATCATGACCTACACCATCAGTTTTGGTGTTCAGGTATGAAGAGGGACGTTCCTGGTTTCGTAATGAGGTATTCCACTTGTCAAAAGTTGAAGGTAGAGCCTCAGTGACCAGTAGAAAATTTTCAGTAGTTTCCCATTCACGAGTGGAAGTGTAATGACGTCGTGATGGACTTCATGGCTCATTTTCCATGGTCTCCTTGAGGGAATGATATTTATTTGGTTTTCATTGATAGGATTATGATGGTTTCTCACTTATTTCCAATCATGGAGACCTTCAATATTGATGATCTAGGATGGTCTTACATCTTATAGATTGTACGTCTACATGAAGATCCACATTCCATTGTTTCAGATAGAGATGCTTGTTTTACCTCTCGGGTCATGTCGGGGCTTCAGAAGACTATGGGTACATAGTTACATTTGAGTACATCTTACCACCCCCAGACGGATTTCCACTCCGAGTGTACGATTTAGGTGCTTAAGGACATGCTACAGGCAATCATTCTGGACTTTGGAGGTTCTTGGGATAATCATATACCTTTTGTGGAGTTTTCCTACAATAATCGTTTTTAAACAACTATTCAGATTGAACCTTATGAGACATTGTATGGTAGGCAATTTCGATCACCCTTATGTTTGAAAGTGGTAATAAAGTTATATTTTCTTGGACCTTGTCTTGTTTAAAAGACCACCAAGTTGATAGAGTTGATTCAGAAGAGGATGGTTACTGTGCAATCTTGTCAGAAGTCTTATGCTAATCAGTAGAGATAACCTCTAGACTTCGAGGTCGAGGATCAGGTTTTCTTGCGTGTCACACCGAGGTTGGGACACAAGAGGATTAGCATACAGGTTATGCTTTAGTTGAGTTACATCGTGCCATTTGAGGAGTTGGAGAGAGTTGGGTTGGTTTCCTATTAGTTGCAGTTACCTCAGAGCTACTGGGCTATGCATGATATTTTTCACATTTCTAAGCTCTGACATTAATTTTCAGACCTTTCTCATGTCATTCAACCTAAGGAGGTTGAGATTGAAGTGGATGTGTTGTTTCAATAGAATCCTATTTGGATTTTATATTGCAGTACCAAGGTTCTACGAGGACGGTCAATTCCCTTGGTATGAGTGCTATGGCAGAACAGGCGGGTGAAGGGCGAGACAATGGAGAGGGAGGCCGATGTATGATCATAGTGGTCGGAGTTGTTCGGGGGTTCTTCTTCTACATTTTTTCTAGGGTAATTCGGAGACAAATTTCATTAAGGGGGGAAATTTTTATGAAACAAGATCTTCTTCTCAGGTATATTTTTTCTTTTCCAGTCATTTATAAGAAGAAGAGGACAGTCTGGAAATTTTCTAAGTACACATTGTGTACTTTATGAGTACACGCAATGTACTGTGATGCCGCCAGAGGCTGTGTGATGGCCATTTCATGGCCACATACACAGCTGTGTGGGAGTGACATGGAGGCTACCTAATGCTGAGTACGGAAACAACAAGCACACGTCGTGAACTCCAAATGTACACACCGTGTATTTTGTTTATTTCATTCAATGCACCAGGGTCGCGGCTAACATATAGAACTCACTTCTTCTTATTCATCTTCGTCTGAGAGAACCCATACGGCTGCGGATATTCAACAAGCCCTTGAGCCTCCATCCATCCTCTAATTCGAACACTGCTGATTGTGTTGGAATCACATTTGTGAGTTCTTCCTTCTCCCAAAGCATCATTTTCCAATTCCTCCTCTTTTCCATGTTATGGTGGGTTGAATGTTTTATATTTTTTCATACATATATGAGTTATAAGGAGGTTCAAGATTAGAGGTTCACATATAGTAATCTATTAACCCTAACGTAGGTGGTTTGTGCTTTTCCGTTCAAATTCATTCAATATTATTTTCAAATTCCACCAATACCCTTGAACCGGGCATTGAGTGTTTACCATTTACCCCTATTGTATTCATGCCATGATAGTATAATTGTGTAGAGGTGATTTGGATATGAATAGGGTTTATTACTATGCTTTGGATGTGTTTTTCCCATGCATATTCTGTTTACAACTGTTGGTCCTATTTAGCCTATGGATTCTTTACATGTTTTCCATGCCTGTTGTTGTAGGATAAAGAGTTTTTTTTCTCACATTCTTGGTGTTTTGTACACTGTTAGCTAAGTAGTTTTGTAGTTTTACTTAGGACATATTACATTGCTATGCTCGTTGACCTACATAGGGCCGGGAGAACTTGTTGTTGTAGAATATAAGGGGAATTGACGGGGTTAGCTTCCTTAGAGAGTCTTTGAGAACATAGGCTATAATGGAGATTGACCGAGTGAGAATCCTCCGAGATCCTAGAACCACTTTGGGCAATAAGGTGAATTGACCGAGTAAGATTCCTCAGATATTCCTTGTTTACATTAGACTATAATGGGATTGACAAAGTGAGCTTCCTCAGAGAGTCATTGTTTGAATTGTACGACATGGTCTATAAAGGTAATTGACCGAGTGAGAGTCCTCAGAGAGTCCTAGAACTTGGGGCTATATGATGAATGGACTGGGTGAGCTTCCTCAGAGAGTCCTTGACTACCCTAGACTATACGGGGAATGAACTGTGTGAGCTTCCTCAGAGATACTTTCTTTACCTTTTTCTATAAGGGGATTGACTGCGAGTGCATCCTTGGAGTTTTGTGTAATATTCATATACTGAACCAGAGGAGTTAGGCTGTGTGAATATCCCATAGGGTTACCTGTTATTGTTAGTTGTTTGTTTCTCTGGTTGCTTGATATTGAGAACATGGATTGTTTACAGCTGAGTACTTTTCTATTTTGATATTATCTACGCTTTTACCTGGCATATATTCACTAACTATTAATAATAGATCTTCATGTGGCTGCCTATTGGGATTTAGTCTCACACCCTGTTTGGGCCATGACATTAGGCCCAAACATATTATACTGTTGCATGTATGGATAAGGAAAATCGCCCTTCCACAATAGGTACATGACTTTCTATGGGGATGGAGATCCTGACACCATGCCTGGGATTGAGATGTTGAGTGGTTGTTACATTTTCCTTGTATAATTTGGTTTATTACTATTTTTATTCAAGATTGTGACTTGTTTGGATACTTTCCTAGATATATGTATCATGCATCATTTTATATGTGTTCTCTATTTTATATTTTCAGTTTTCTGATGTTACTGTTTTATGTCATTATTGCTACTTCTACTCTTGTATGTACTTACTTACTTCCACTGTATACACTTCCAAAGAGGGTATAGTTTCCCCAATATCACATCCAAGGCCCCTTCTACTAGTCGGAAACCTCTAGAATTCGAGGAAATGTGCATGAGGCCATGTGACCAACCGGGTACGGGGTGCCTCTGGGTGGCTTCCAGAATCGGGACGTTACACATTGGTTGATCATTTGATAATGGAAGTGGGTATAAACTGTAAACCTATGGTTTCATAATTTTATTGTATATCTGATGTTGCGATTGGGCCAACACACATTTGACTCAATTGACTAAATGAAGAATAAGATTATTCCTCAGACTTCCTCTAGATCTAAATAGTTATTTCCCTAGACTATGCCTATCATTTGGGAAAGTTATAAATTAATTAAATGAAATGAAAAATGGATTGATGTTTGTTTTTCGTGACATTTATTTTGGACGATTGCTTGATATTGATTCACATTGGATTGGATTATTTATTAATACAATCGCAGTGATATTAATTATGACGAATTAATATATGAAATGAGTTATTTAAAGAGAAATGGTAATTTTCATAATTAACCATTGATCAAGATGTTGTCATGTTATGATATCCTTTTTAATGACCTGTATTGTGGTAAAATTTTTCATGCCTATATGTGGTGTTTTCTATGTTGATAAATGCTGAAATACATGTATATAGATGTATCATGTCAAATACAATGAAATGATTATATGTGATACATTCGAAGTTAAACATGCTATAATGATTATATTGTGGGATATTCCTAGTGAAACATTTTAGAACTATTATATATAGGGTCATTCCATGATACATGATGAAAATCTTATATGGATGGCTATACCAACCAAAACTTATGATTTTATTTTATATCGTGTTTGGTACAAATTAATGTTGAATTCATTATATATTGGGATCATCCCTGATTTACTGATAAAATTATTATATAGAATGTTATGAACAATATTACTATAATTTACATTATGGTTATTTTGTTATGGTTGATATGGTGGCGAGATAAGCTCAGTGATATTCAAAAATAGAAAAAAGATAAGTTATGTTTAATCATTTTTATATGGTTATGAATTCAATGGTTTTGAGACATGGATATAAACATTCTGAATTGATTCCAACACAGGTTGATGTGGTGTTAATTTAGTTTTTTAATTAATTAATTCACTTTTTTATTTCATTATTGAATGAAATATTTAGTAAAATATTTTTATGTATAAATAACATTTCCAGAATATTGAGTTATCCTTGCTAATTTTCCTAGACATTGTTTTGTTCTCAAAATTATTATATGGATGTAGGTTTGGGCCATGGAATGAGACCATGTTGTTGATTTTCATTACATGGTGGGCTAGAGTTGGGAGAGGGTATTGACATAGGGTTTTAGGTTGGGGACTTTTTTGGTATTTTTTTTATTCATCTAGTCAGTTATATTTTTTTTATAGAATAAAATTTAATTACATTACAATATGTCATTACATTATTCATTTTTTATTTATTGGATTATTCAGTTGACTCTTATTTTTTGTACTATGTGGTATTTTATTTTTTCCATTGATTTTGGAATCAAATATTTATTTGTTATCATTGGTATTGGATTTTTATTATGTGTTGTAACAATATCAAAAAGGGTATAGTGTCCCCACTATACTTATTATACCCCCATCTATTTTAAAGCTGCTAGCATATGTGGAGGTGTGACTGAGGTCTCCGAACCAACTTTTTTCAGCCATGTGAGAGTGTTTTTGATCCGGGGATGATACAAAGTGGTATGAAAATAAGGTTTCTTTTCTATTCATTTACTATTTAGGAATGTTATAATTGAGTTTAAGAAGTTTCATGACTTTATAATGTGATTTTTCATGGGATTATTTGACTCACATATGAGGAATAATTTGAGTACCCATGGGTGGTATTCAATTTAAACCGTGTTCCTATTTTAATTGATGTTATTTCTCCCAAAGTGATTGACATGTTCTATGAGGTTATAGTTTTATAATGTTAATATTTTTTAGATTTATACAAATTTCGTGGTATAGTGTTGAATTATTTATAATCAAACATAATATGTACATAATGATATATATTTACATGCATTGTTCAAGATAGAGACATATTAATTTTATTGTGGAACTTTGGGAGAATGGTTAGGGAAAATCATGTGCCCTTCTCTACTCTCAATTCATCCCTGCACAGTTTACTAAACTATTATATCTTTGATTTATTGATTCCTAAAAACAATGTGACCAACTTCCTTTTAATGAGATGTAATATCCTGGTTTTTAAAAGTCCTAAAACACCCCCTAAATTCATATGAATACAATTTGTATTGACTTTATGTCTAAACCAAAAAATTAAACTGAAATTAAAGAGATCAATAACTCAATAAAAACTCAAGATCATTCTATATTCCCACCATAAATAATATCTTAATTGAAATTCCCATGCAATAGTGGTAAATAATTTTCTGAGAACAACTCTTACCACTGAGTATGTACATATACATTCAGGTCTCATGTCTCGTCATGTACACGATCATGTTGTCATTTCACCCACACTAGAGGAACTGACTCGGATCTGAGATCCTTTATGATATTAACAATAATACATATAGGACTCTCCTAGAAGGATACATCTAACAGTAAATAAATATCATAAGGCTTAATTTAGTGACATTTTTCTAAGTGATAATGGAATATATGAGATACATAGAAAACATTGTAAATATCTCAGTACCTATGTGGTATCTACAAAAGATAAGATACCGGCCAGAATCTCTCTAAAATATCGAGTTGCCTAACATATAACGATGAATGATTTCACTATCTTAGAATCTGTTTGTTCCCCAAACCTGGTGACATATGTGAAAAGTCTTTATCCCTATCCTCTAACTAAAGAGGTCATCAATAGCAATCGATATAAGATTTTATTCATGATTATGGTGAATCCATCCACTTCTTTATAAACTATACCTACTCTGAAGTCACTGAAATGAGACGTGGGATAAAAAGTACTACCCCTCTTACCTCTAACCAGCACATAGGTGGTTTTATAGAAATATAATTAAATTAATCATAAGGTTCCATCTGTATAGTATCATAATATATATTTTTTTAGTTTAATTACACCTTGTGTATATGCCTCTCCCATGAGACCCTAAAATCAACGACATAATCTTTAGGTATGTCCTCCAAAACTGGTATTGTATTCTTTGATTTTATATCATTCTAAGGGTGGTATGATATTACCAATGGCATTTTTGTACTCAATACCCTCTATAATACATTAGAAAATCGATATGTAAACTAGGAATCCATATCTGATAACTTTGTATAAGAAACCCCATGAAGGAAAAAATATCATAGATATAAACTATCCCATGATCATCTTTAGAGAATTCCTCCCTAACTTGTAGAAACTAAGATACCTTAAAGGTCCTATCATAAACAATTCATATGGAATCCCAACCTCAAAGAGACCATAGAAACTCAGTTATGAAATCCATCACACCATCACCCCTTTTCCACTATGTAATGGACAACTACAATAAAATCCCAAACAGTTTCAGGTGTTCATTCTTCACATGCTGATATGTGGAACAACACATGAAAACCCCATCAAGATCTTGTCCGTCAATGACCATTGTTGTTGTTGGTAGATGTATTCATTCTTTTTTTAATGTTTTGATGTTTTTACCACGTTGATGTAATGAAATCTAGCACGAACTTCTCACATATGTTGGTTGGAACCCAAACATGACAACTTATTTTAATACTTTCATACTCACCCATGGTCCATCCAAGTGGTGGGTCCCCATATTCCACCCTATCCCATAGAACTATGCCCTTAATATAATATAATCATCTCAACCTCATTCAGTACATAAGAGTGTATGTCACTAAAAAGGAGGAGATAAATATCTACACTTGGATGTCTATCACCTCTAAGTGAATAACAGAAAATAAGGCCATAAACATCCACTTTCTACTATCCTCATGGAATTACTTAAAATGATTCCTCCTCCCCAGTGGATCTATAACTTGATTTCAATTTCAGGGTATCTAGGAAATGATTGAGTCCAAATATATCAACCCACATTCATTTCCAAAAATTCCAATTATACTGAGTAAATATGATATTGATTTTTTTGTGGTTAGCATACTCAAAAAATACTCCCCTATAAATAATTTCTCAATAGCATAAGATATGAATAACAATGAATATGTCATGATCATATGTCAGACAATTACTATTCTGTAGACACAACTGATGGGACCCATATTATATGACTCATTCCTCATACACCAAAAAACTACTAGCCAGATACTCGATGAATCAGAAAATAATGTGCAATTTTTCATGTCTCCGGAAGAATCAAAACTGATGATGGATTCTATAAACATTTCAACACCTAAAAGGAAATCTCAAAAGTATATGGTCATTAATACATTACACCCTTTAAATTAAATAATGTAATATGTTATGGTAATCTTGATAATTTTTGTGTAAAATGTTTGTAATAACTATCTAGTACCATGAAATTCAATATATCAAATATTTTATTGGTAAACATAAAAGAAACTATAGATCTCATCATATTTAGGTTAAATGGTACTCTTGTCTTTTGAATAATATGATCCCAGAAGAGAATTATACCTATCCACATGTCGATCTTTGTGAACAAAGAATATAACTGATGATCTCTTAGTGTATCCAAAATGATATCAAGTGTTTTTCATGGTTGTGCTGACTGTGAGACCACACTAAGATATTACATAAGAATACCCCCACAAATTAATCCAAATAAGGATGAAAAACATAGTTCATTAAATCAATGAAAAATGTAGGTGTCTTCCTCACACTGAATGACAAAACCAAATACACATATATATGATAAAAACAAGGATAGTTTTATTAAGCATGTTTGGAGGTTGAACACACACATAGTGATTACTTGACCTTAAATAAATCTTTAATATAAACCAATAACCTCATATTTGGGTGAATTTATCACATATTTGTGGCATGATAAACTAGTTATTGACCATAAAATGGATCAATTTTCATTAATCGACACATATTCTGATGGTTCTATCTATATTTTTCATAGAAAGGACCATTGAACCCCCTAGATAGGTACTGGGTTACATAAAATCCTTCACATCCAACTCCTCCAGATTTTTCTTGATCTCGTTCAATTCTATAGTATACGTCCTATATGTTGAAATGGATATAGATGCAACCATATGAACAATCTTGTTGGAAAACATCTCCTCGGTCTCAAGAGGTAAACAAAAAAGTTCATCAAGTAAGGTTTCCCTAAAATGTTCAACCATTAGAATGAATTCTACAAGACAATATTCTTGATTATCTAGATATAAAATAGAAATTGGGGCTATTATTCCAACCATCTTACAATAACTGGTTCCATATAACCATTCCTAGACATCCCATTCACCATTTGGAATAAAAACCCGATCCTTTGGTTATTCGAATGTCACCCTCAAGAAATTGAAATAACTATGGTAATGATATGATTCTTGATATTCCATACAATATATTAAATCAAACCATATCCCCGTGTGGGTGAAGATAACCAATATGAAGTGAAATCCACCTACCTCAATAGAGAACTCCTTATATAAGCATAAACTGTCCATTCTAATCACTAAAATTGTATGAAGTGTCATAACTTCATAAGAAACTGAAAAATGATCCTCAAATTCGTAAAAGATGGAATACATAAGAAACATTGAGAATAACCTATATCAAAAAGATATTATTCTAGTGTAGAGGATACAAAGATAGAACTATCAGTATTGATGGACTAATGGTATACTTCTTATGTGTATAGTACACAAAATATATCTCTCATAGACCATTTATCTTTAAAACAACATCACTACCTGTCGTAGGCCAAATCTTATGTCCTGATACTACTGGTGCATGAAATTCGTGGCCATGACCCCCATCTCGACCTGAATGACCAAACCAACAATATCTTCCAGACTAACATTGAGATGTGAATCCAGCTCCCAATTCATGAGTTGGAGTTGATCCACTTCAACTGACTGTTGGAGGGAAGATCTTCCATAATAGGTCTATATGATCTATCTTGGTCCTTGATCAGACCTAGATAGGTTATCTACCACACTAACTCCTCATATTTCCCCATATCCCACATTGATTATAAAATATAGGACTACCAGCACTAACCACATAGCGTGTACTCCGCTCATGAGAAACCTCAAAATGGTGCTTCGTACCACCTAATTTTGAACCAATCCATCAATAAGATCAGGTTTCCTAAAATACATCCATTGATTCCCTTTGGTTCCATATTGTCTAGCTACTAAGGAGAAAACTGTTAGTGTATGGGGTTCTACTAGTATCCTCAGTCCCACCACCTCCAGATCATGGTCATCACCACCCTCCTTGCCTTTAACTCATTGCCATCGTGATGGAATATCTCTAAAAACTCCAAAAACATGACTCATAAATGAATTTAGTAGAAACCAAATAATATATATATATATAACCATAGGAAATTTCAACACCTTACTATGAATAAGAAACACCCAACTACCTACTCTTAAATCCAAGACATGATATAAGGGATAATCATAAAAAACCACCAGAGGCATTGGAAACTTCCCACTATAATGTCAACTATAAGATTAGATATTTGATTCAAAACATAAGTACTAATGTTTATACCCAACATCGACCTTTATATATTCACATAATTTCATTAATATTTGTATTTATTAAAAATGCTTATTAGATTGTTGAGCCACGTGCACAACCACTACCATTCTATATGGCCAGATACAAATTATAACTCAACGTGTGACATCTATTCAATCTCAAACTAAAAATTTTCTAGTCTATGTGACCAGTGGTCTAAGATTCAATGATCCATAAATCACTACCTAGGTTTCCGACTATAGCCTTTGTAGGAAAATTTTCTATATTTTATGAAAAAACAGTATAATTAAAAAAACTAATTCTAACATTCCTAAAATAATCTTTTTCTGATGAAAATTATATAACACAAGGACCAAAAAATAATTTTCAAACAGATACACAATGCATCTTATATCGTATGGCATTGGCATGTAATGTTAATCATGACATTTTCAAAACATGGCACATGTGATGATATGACCTCATCTTATTGGTCTTAGGTAAAATCCAAAATAATTATAAACATCATTCATCAAGTGCATCACCTGAAAGTGGAATCAAGTATTCTGTAATATGAAATATATAATACAACATATCCTAATTTTTCTTACTTTTTCATGCACAAATGTTAGTTAATCCCATGAATAAATCATTAATAAAATCCAACTTTCTCTTAATATATTTACCATATCTATAAAATTGTATGTTAATAATAGAAACATCCTCTAATACCACATTCTAATATCCTTACCCATAAGACACAAAATTTTTCCCCACTCTTGTGGGCCACATTAACTCAACAACACCTCCCAGTATTCTTAGAGGCTTCTGCAAATCAGAACAGATCTAAGGTCATATAGTGGGGATATTATATCCTCATAATTAGAGTGTAAAATAATTATATAAAAAGTGAATAGGAATGAATAAATATAATAAATGATAAACATATAATATATACTTCCATTGATCAAAAACAATAAAAAATTCTAGAAAAAGTTTCATATACCAATGATTATTATCTCATATTTCAATAAAAAATAGAAGGTAGTACATGGAATCATCCATTCATTATAAAACATGTATAAAAGTAAAACAAATTACCAAAAAAGAAAAAATCTCCTTCTATCATCATGAGAATATCTCATTTCTATTCTATCATACTCCTACAGAATGATATAATCAAGTATAATAAAGTGGGTGATTTACCTAGTACCTACACACGTACATGATATCATTATAGGTGCTCAATGATGACCCAAACAGGGTGTGATAGAACACTCAAAGGGATGGATCCCAATTATAATGGCCATAAACAAGAGGATACTATAATAAAATACCCATACTAGGTCTATATATAAATAATTTTAAAGAATCCAAAACAATCCTTACCCTGTAATCATGTTTTAGACCCAAAGGGATGGATCCCAATTATAATGGCTAAGGAGTACTCATCATTTTAGAACTATAAGGGCAAGATCCATGGTATAAGTGACCAAGGAATCCAATCTAGTAATAGAAGTGTATTCATATAATCTTATTAAAGAATTATGATGATCACAATTAACATGTCCATGGAGCATGTCTGAGGTGGTCCATTCATGATGGATCCAGGTTGTAGAAATGTCCATGGAATCCAAGGTAAATTATTTCCATGGAGTAAATATGTCCATTTCATCCAAATAAATACGTGTATCTTTGGAGTATAAATTTACAAGGTTTCAGCTACAATAATTGATATCTAGGGAGTATAAATGTCAATAGAATCCACTAGTATTAGGTTTCTAGGAGTATGAATTTATATTGAATCCCCAACCATTAAATAATTCATCAATCAATTCATTAATCATGCATAAACATTTCATAATCATTCATAATATATGAGTTAATCCAACTCATTTTCACAATTTCCTTAAAAAATTAACCATTTCAATCATCATGTAATAACATGGTAAAAGAGGCATTATCTATCTCCTAATGACTCATTCAATTCTAATTTATGATCTCACACAAACCCAACGAGGTGGTATAATATTGTAAAAAACATATACACCCCCAAAAGGAGCCACAGTTTGAGGATAATGATCTTTGACTATATAATTGTACTAGTGGGAATCCTAAAATGGTCACAATAAATTTAATGATCAATGTGATTTTATTTTCAGGGAAATGTAGAAGGTCTGTTTTCTGGAACCATAACAACAATAAATAAAAAACTGAAAACATTATTTAAAACATATATTCCAACTATCATATATACCTGGTAGATCACTGAACAGGTATCAGCATATAATGTGGTCTATATCTTGAGAAAAAATCACTGAATAACTAAAAAACATCAAAATATGGATTATTATCATTAATCTATATTACTCCATCAATACGAAGGAAAATGAAGAAAGACTTATGATGAATGAAGACCTCATTATTATGGAACCAACATGATGAATGAATCCTGGATAAAAAATCATAAAAATAAACCATATCAAATCCATGAAATGGACTAAGAGAATCTCACAAATTTTTTGGGAGTCTATCCACTAGATTGAGTATGAATTTAAAATTAATTTATGTGAAATTATAAGTTCAATTCTGTAATTTTTTCCAAAAACACTAAGTTATATGATATTCCACATGGTTGGCCAAATTATTTTACATCATTTGAAACATTACTTGCATAAAAGGACACATTCATGGTTATTGTGAAAGATTGGTGAATCCATTCATGGACCATTTTTGATATGTCTGGTAAAAACTGTATAACATCTCGCACAAGTGTCTTGGGATCAACACATATTTATGGGAAATGTTAATAGTTTTTATGTTCTCTATACATCCCCACATGTTTTAACCAAGCCATGCCCCTTAGGTCCCATAATTTCAATTAACTATTCATCTCATATTTATTTTCAAAAACGTGGTCTGCAAAATCTGAATAACCCTCACCCCCAAACAACTTTTTTGACCTCATTCAGTATATAAATAGTAAAAAAATTGATTTAAACTTTAATTAAAGGGATATGTACATCACAAACCCCCATGATATTATAAACTTTGTAAAATCAATATTTGGGGAAACCTATATGTGAGGCTTAGATTTAATGCTTGTCTAACATCACATTCACAATGTTCTTAGTGTTATTAAATAATGTGACTTAGGTTATGAAATAAGAATTTACAAGATGTTGGTTATCATTAAGAGAAGAGATGATATGATTTTTTTATAAGGATATCAATTGAAGGTTAATATCAACCATTTTAGTGGATATGATGATATGTGCATGAAATCAATAGAGAAAGAAATCATGTTGTGGTGTAAACATCTTGACATTCTATTCAAAATAGCCATGGAAGATATTGGAAAGTGTGATGAAACTCGAGATCTCTATAAGCTATGTTGTGGTTATAATCACATGTTATATAATTTTAAAAAAAGAAACATTTTCAATAACATGTACAATAAAAAAAAGTCACATAGATTTCATTAATTGGTGAATGCAGATGTGTGTTCACCTATCCCACCAAAATACAATAAGGGGAAGTAGTATTGTGTTCTTTTCATTGTTGATATCAGAATGATGGAATAGATAATTTTTAATGAAAAAATGTATTACATTTTTAGTAGTATACCAAAATATTGTAGAAAATTTTATAGGCTATTTGAGAAAATATTTTTATGATTCAAAATAATAATGTTATATAATTCACAAACATCTAGGTAGAGTATTTCTTGTGAAACACAAGATAAGTCCCCATGTTTCAATATTGGGAACTCCGCAACAAAATGGGGTTGTTTATAGGATGAATTTGATTATAGACACCATTTTTATTACAATGAATATTGAAAAGGAACTTCCATATAAATTTAGGAAGGAAAAAATATTGATACTATTCTATATATAGAAGTGGGAATTATTGGTTCTAAAAGAATAATATTCACTATAAAATATGAGGTAAAATAAGAATACCACATTGAAGAACTTTTTAATATATATTAGTAAGTCTCTCTTTATCAATAAAGATATACAATGAATTATTGGGTGTCATGGAGATAAGGGAATATTTATTGGATACTCATGAAAAAGAAATAATATTAATTATTTAAAAAGATATCATGTATAGTTGATAAAATGAAATGATGTCACTATAATAGAGAATGAAATTAATTGTCAAAAATACTGTAAAAATATCGTTGATGTTACTGATAATGCCATTAGAAACTCAGGTGGAGTAGAAGTGTAAAATAATGATTTCTAAGAACATACTGACGATGATTAAGATGAATTTAAATATATATATATATATATTCCTAATTGTAAAGTATAAACTTACAAGAAAATCATCATTGTTTTTTAGTTTGTTACATTTAAAACATATAGAATGTAGCCTTGATAGAAGGATTCCTTCATATCTCTATTATATCTTAAATTTTTTGAAGAAGTAGCTGAAAACGAAAACTGGGTTCAGGGTATGAATGGATAGATTGACCAAATTGATAAGAATCATACATGGGAGTATGTTTTGAGACCGGAAGAAAATAATGTCATTGGGATAAAATGTGCCTTCAGAAACAACCTAAATAAGGATGTATTGTTAAATAGAAATAAAGATGGAAAGTATTGAAGGGAAATTAATATATAAATGGAATTAATGTTCATGATACATTTCCAAAAATGTAATGGATCTTGAATATATGAATATTCCTTTCCATAATAATGAAATATATATTCAGTGTTTTCTGGATGGACATTTGTCCGAATTTCAGAATGGGTTTATGGAATAAAAAATCTACATTGAACAACTAGATGGCTTTATTTTCCCTGAGGATGGGAATAATTTTTTCTTGTCATAGGAGGAGTTATATAAATTATAGCATTCGAAAGGAGTGTGGTATTAAATACATTGTAATTATTTGATGAATCATTATTTTTATTGTGGGGTTGTTTATTACAATATATATGTCTAAAATGATAGTAATCAATGGATTATAGGGATAGTGTATTTTGAGGGCATAATATATGGTGGAATCGATTAAGAATAATGATAATTATTTTCATAATTTTGGAATGTAGAGGTTTAAATGATAATTCTAAGTAAAAAACATTTTTACTTGGTTTATAGTTGATTAATGAAAGATATTAGATATTCATTTCTGAAAAAAAAATTAAAAAAAATTCTAAGAATAATTGTAATAAATAATTATAAGGAAATGATAACTCTTGTTGTTATTGAAATGATTCCATCATGACATGAGGAAATAAAAGTGATTAATGTCATATAATATAATCTGAAAATTATATTCTAATTAAATATAATAGTAACATAAACTTATATGGTCTTTCATAAATTCTATGACGTAATGTTTCAATGAAATCCCAATGAAATACATTTTCTAAACATAATATAAATTATTTAGAATATCTCGTGAATAATGGATTTCATTTTTATATACAATGAAATAACATAGAAATAGATGTTCGGATATAAAGATATAGATTATCAAGGTTTTGATGAAGAAATAAAATCCATAATAAGTAGATAATTATATCATGGCGGATTGATTATTTATTTATAATCAGTAAATAAGATATAATTTCATAGAGAACAATAGAATCATAATCTATTAGGTCTACAAAAGCATTAAATTTTTTATTGTGGATGATAAATTATATTAATGATATTGGAGTTGAAGTGAAGTCTCAATTTTGACTCATTGTGATAATTAATGTGTTATGAATCTTAGTAAAAATATAGTCAATCACTCATAATTATGAACATGAGAATAAATTATAATTTTATAAAGGAAATGGTGGAGTGTTGGTTTTTTAATTTGGAGTATGTCCCAGTAGAAATATATATTTTAGATATTCTATTGAAGGCCTTACCCGTATAATAATCTGAACATCATCAATTGGACCTTAGAGTTCAGTTTACTTCCCATGGTTGAATAAGTGTGGATATAGGACCCCCTCTCCCAGAGGTATGTTGTGTTTTTTTTAATGTAATGACATGTGTTATTTACAATGTGGATGACATGGAATAGTGAAAAATTAGTTCATTGAAAATGTGGTAGAATATGTCTTTATCAATACATGGGATAATAAATTAGGGAATGTAGTGTAGGGATATTTTATAATATGATGATGCTCAATATATTCAATATAATATTATATATCAAGAAAAATTGGTTCTGTGATGGAAGAAGTTGTCTATTACAAGAAGGAAGTGATTTGTTGATAACCAATACGTGATATTGTTGTTTCTCATGCCAGCCATGGATCTTTTGGTTTTAGAGAGTGTGTTGAGTAAATATTTCATCTCTACATGATATCATATGAAGTGAATTTTGGTAAATATGGAAGAGTGATACATGTTTTCATCATATTTCAAATATATTTTATAAAGATGTATCAAAATGTATGTTGTTTTCAACAAACCAAAAGTGGGAGTTCTTGGAAAAAATCACCCAAGCTAATGTTGTACTGTTTTTGGTTGATTGTGGTTTCTCAGGATACTGGTTCACAAGGACATTTGTGGAGATATAGAATTATTTATGACTGGTTATATTGAAAAAGATTCAAAATAGATGTATTTTATTCTTTGTAAGTGTTAGAAAAAAATTACATGGTGTCATTATTTCTAATTATTGTTCCTATTTTTGGGATCGATAAATTTAGCTGAGGAAACAAATTTCACAAAAGATGTATTTTTATGGATATATCATGAAAATATGGAAATGGAATTGAACTCACTAATATTATATTTCATAAATGTTTTAGGATTTATGAAATAATTATCTAGGGAAGACTGATGAGTTGTGAGGAAAAAATATTTAAAAATACATTATTATGAGAAGTTTATTGAATAGAAAAAGGTGATAAGTTATAAAAATATGATATGATTCAAAAATAGAAAATTTCTAAGAAATTTTGTGATGATAGTCAGTTACATGAACATGTTTTTATTGTATTGTGAAAATATTGACTATAGATTAAAAATTTCAAAAAATGGATGAAAAATCGATAAATATCCCACTACCCCTTAGTTGAATAGTGAAAGTCATAAAAAATATACAAAGGGTCGAGAATGATGATTGTTTTGAGGAAGGATTTTTCCAATGTGATTGATTTTATGAGACCATAAATACCGCAATGATAGGATTCTTAACAAATTTTTAGTGATCTTCATGAAATTTGTATATTTTGGGAAATTTGAAAATTTTACAAAAGAATAATTCTTCAACAGGATGTGGGATGTTCCATAAATTTTATTTTCACATTGTGAAAACTGAATCCTAGATTAATATGATGGATTTTACCAATAATTATGTGAAAACATGGTATTCATAATGTGGACGAATTTTGATCATAACGATACAAAAAATGAGGTTAAAAATTATTGATTCATGAAATCAATGGAAAATTATTTTGAAGTAACAATGAGCACGCTATAGTTTTCAGAGTTTTTATTTTTCAAATTATGATTATTTTCAAATTAAGAGGGATGGTGAGTTTCTCTAAACATTGTAAACAATAGTGTTTTTAGTTTTATGTGTTATAAAGAAACATTTAAATTTTATTATATTTGATAATATCACTCTGAAATTAAGCCTGTAAAATTATTGTTCCTCATAAATTATTTCATTGATGTCATATATTTCTACAGGGAAGGGTGAAAATATTGTATATTATAAATTAGAAACAATAACTGATGGTCCAGTTTTCCTTATATTTGATACCCTGATCCAACCCTCATTCACATAGAATTTATCTAACAATGTCTAATATAAGTGTTATTTTAATAACATAATGGAAATCATTCTTTTCAATGAGTGAATATGGTTTTATTTTCATGAATTCTATTTGATCTTCGATACATTAGAATTTGATAATTCTTATTAATTTTTATATTTTCATTTATTATATAGTTCATGTCTCTTAATATTTTTTGGTGTATGGAATGTTTATTTCATCATGTTCTACTCATGAAAGTGTATGTAAATACTAAGACATTTTTCCTTTTACTATATCACCTTATATGACTCCATGTAATATTGAAGAGTAGGCATCATTCAATTTCATTCTTATCATCCTTATTAAGAAAGGGTCTTAAGAGCTATAGTGTGGTTGGATATAACTAAGGGGGTCATGAAGTAATATGAATTTATAGATTCCTCATGATTGAAAAATACTTCAAATATATTTCATTGGATAAAGAACGAGTGGTCGAGTACCATTATTCCTCATTATTAGTAGAGTATAATAACCAAGGATTTATATACATCCACTATCATTCATTGGATTTATCATTTGATCGAAAAATAATTGTACTCTAATGTTACTATAAAATTCATTAAGTGTTATCATTCAGTGAAAAAATATGTATCAGAAATGTTAAGTTAATTCTACTCAACATTGATATATAATTTGAGGATACCTTGAAGATGTATCTCTTTTTTTTTGAATGGTTTTCATTCAAAAAAATGTTATAGTATTCTCTAATTTGTTATGGACTCATTTGAGGATGTGAAGAACAAAGTCATTATAGTGAATTTCATCTATAGGATATATCCCATCATAATTGATGTGTTTTATTCCAATGGTTTCAATAAAGAGTCATTTCCTAGAAGAAGGAAAAGGTGGATGATCTTTACCAGGGATGTCAGAATGACTTGGAGGCTCTACTAAATTATCAATAATTAATTATTTAAATAGTATTCAATAAAATTATTAGTTAGTATATAAAATATTATCCATTATTTTATAGAAAAATATATATATTTTATAAATGTGGATTTTTTGGCCATATGTATAAATTATGTCTGTTTGGGGACCATCAAAATAGGGGATCCATTTTACAACCTAGACCTCAGAAATAGTTCTACTGATCTTTTATTGAGAAGATTTCTATATCATTGATTATTGAAGATCATTTTTATTTTGTGTGTGTGTTTGACTTAGGTAATCTAAATAAGTTTTTGTTAGAAATGTAACAATTTTTTGTGGAGAATTGAATTGATCGTTACAATCAAAAATCAATTTTGGGTTCTCAAACAAAAATCACTTAATTAATAATTATCATGTTTTTGTAGAGATATAATAATTTTTGATCATATATAGTAACAAGATAGCCTTATATAGTGAGGATACCTTATATGTTTTATAACATCCATATTCATATTGTAAACTGTTTTTTTTTAAATCTCCCCTAAATTTTATGTTTGATATGTCTATCAAGATATGATTTGTTTTTCAACTTAAATAAATTTTATTTTCTATTTTCATTTATTTTTTTGTAATATAATAACATCATCTGTGAATTAAGTGTCTTTCTAGGGTAAAAAACTATAAAAGTGGAGATACATTTGTTACTCACGCTTTCATATTCCAAGTTAATTTATTTATTTATTGAACATTCTCTTTTTATTGGATCCCAGGTTGGAATTCCTCATCTTTTTAATTTCTGGGGGTATAGTTCTTGGAACTATATTGGTTCACGATTTAAAATAACAATGTAAACAATCATGAAACGATTATATATGTTTTAAACCCTATCACAACATTGATTCAAGTTTACTCTAATCATTTATCCATAACCATCCATCTTCCCAAATGGATTCTAATAACATACATATAGTTAGTGAGAAATTAGCTCAGTAATGAAAATATACTATTAATCTTGCATATGAATAAGTAAAAGTAGTTAATCATTCCACTATTATAATAATAATCACTTTCCACTCTTCTTCACCCCACTAAACTACTAATTATTTTTTGGAAAAAAATGGATAAAACTAATATTTAATACCTATCATTTATCACCCTTTAATACTCAACAACCTCTCCCACTAATTAAAGCTTATATCGCTTAAGAAATGGATTTTATTGTTTCATATTACACCTCACTCAATATAATTATTATTTTACTCTCTTCTTATACTTTTATATGCTTCATGATGAACCATGTGAACAGTTTTCATTATATATCATTTTCAGTCATTACAATGTGGTTTGCGTATTTTTTTATTTGGACTTTTATCTTCAAATTTAATGTATTTTACCTATCTATAATGGTTTCAATGTATGTGTTTTTATAGTCCCCATTTTTTAAACAATAATTGGTATGATTTGGTTTTTAAGTAACTACTTATATAATATTATCCATAATTTATATATGTTTGAATGTATATGTGGTTTCTTTATTGAATTAGTTATATAGAATTTGTTTTTAAACCCATTAATTGTCTTTTACAGGTGAGTTTCAGTGGTCCTAAATATTTATCATATAAAAATAATTCTATTGAGATATAAATTTGTGTCTAAAAATATTTCCTAGGATGAATTATTTCTATATTTCATTAATTTTTTTAATTGTCTTGTAATGTCTTTTCATGGTTCTTTTGATGTTTTTTGGGTTTCTTGGATTCAATATTTATTTAACTTATGTTTTAATTGAGTTTTAAATGATAATTTCGTTAATACAAATGAAATTTTTGAGGTGATACATATAATGTTTAAAAAATATCATTTTTTGTTAAATTTTATAAAAAAGTTAACTATGGTTGATTTATAAATAGTGATATGTTAGTGAGTTCAAAACGACGATATTATTACATTATAATGTAATTTTATATAAAAAATTAATAAATTCCATACCTTCTATGATTATTATAAACTATAAATATATTCACTATAAGACCATTATATTACAATTATTATTAGTGGTATTTTATAGATGTCATACATAGGGGAATTAGTGCGAGGGATAAAGAGGGTGGGTTGAGGTATGATAAAATCATGGGTTTACTAGTAGATTATTATAGAGGTGAGGCTATGTAGTCTAAAATCCATTCCCTCCTTATATTAATTTTATCATGTGGAAATTTGGAGTTAAAATTAGATAAAAAGAAGTTATTTCTATAGAGGTGATATTTATGAACTGAAAATAATCCCCTATTTTGATGACACATCCATGCTTGGGGGATACCATAGGTTAGTCATTTATAGAAAATTGAGATGTTATAGACATGGATTTCATTTCCAACTACCAAAATGTTCCACTTATGTGTATCAATAATACCCTCAATAAATTATCAGTTCTCTCCGATTAATAATATATTTTTATCATTTGACATATTATTCTTTTCCATGAATGTAAAACTTTTTTTAGTTTTGTACTATCATATAAAATTTTGAAATTAAATTATTTCATTACTGTTTCTCAATTTTCTAATATATAAATATATATATATATATATATATTAGAATTATATGTCATGGATATATGTGAATTTTTTTATGTTTCATTTGAGGGTTTGGATTTGGAATAAATAGTTTCCTTCTAATAATATTAATAAAAAATAATTGGGAACGAGTGTTTTAGAAATCACATTGACTCTTTAAGTACATTTTCAATCTTGTTTTGATCTACATTATTTTTGGGTGTATATCAACTCTTTTAGGTATATAGATATTTTATTCAAGGAATATGACCTAAATTTCAGCAATGCATGATTGTTTAAATTATAGTGTCCTTGTTTAAATGTATTTAGGAATTTATAGGGATCACTTTTGATAGAAATTGAATTTAAATACATATTGGTAGTCCTGACGGAGTGCTGATACTAGGCACTAAATAAATAAGGAATTTAGTCCAAAAATCAGTATTGGAGACATAAATCATTTATTGAAAACAACACGTAGATATGGAATATGAAGTAAAATTATTTACACCATAAAAGATGAACGTACATCGTAAATTCATCACTCAGTGTGTTTATAACCATTGGTGATTCCTTATTCATTATATGTACTATGTGATTCATTTAAAATGTAAATAAATGATTTATTATGTAAATGTCTCATGACCAATTATTTTCTTTACTTTAAACACCTAAACTCTTTGACATTCCATGTTCAGGACTCCCTCTCGAACCCTTCTGAATATTGTGTAATTTTTGGTTAAATATCTCCTTTTAATGTTCCCCGTTAGGTTTTTAATCCCCATGGAAGTTGTATTGTATCTCCCAAGTAGTATATATTTATACATCTTCAACTTCATTGGTTATGAAATAATTGTTTTATGTATTAATTTATCATATTTTAATCAGTTTTCTTTAATCAATCCTTTTTAGTTTTCTATTATGCCCTGTCATTTAAGAAAACACTCTTTTTTCTTATCCCTATTGTGGACAGTGATTAGGATCCTGCCATTATTATGGTAGTTGTGTCTATAAATGGGGTTAATTCCTGAAATTTTATTTGTTCTCATTAATTCATTTGGTTTATTACCAATAAACAAAAATATTTTACAATTAAATAGTTTTGTTGGATTGGAATCCTGTTTTTAATGGTATTTTTATTAAAAAATTGATTTCTACACTCCATGTGTTTGACTAAGTTCATTATATGGTGGTTTTGTTTATCAAATTGGTTTTCAAGACTTCATGTGTAATGTATATTGTGTGAAACTAATTTATTTAATCTGAACATGGTTTCTAAATGGATTTTAAAAAACATATCACATTGTCTAATCGTGAGTGTGATAGGAATATAAATTTTTCTCATTGGGTTTATAATTCCATGAGACGTTTTAGTTCACATTATTATGTGTAATGAAATTGGATGTTTTATTAGATAGACTAACCTTAGGATTATATTGGGGGTTTTATTTCATGCCTAGAAAATATTCCCATGTGTTAGAGACCAAAATGGAGTACTTTTTGATTTATTATTGGTTTACCATATGATGATATTTTTATGGTTATTGTATCATATTCTTATATTATAATGTATCCATGGTTGGTTTTTAACTATTATCACATGAATTATTCCATACATGACGTATTAATTAATTTATTGATTATTTATTCACTTTTTTAAAATTATTGGATGGTTTATAAAAAGGATTCTTTTTAAAAATGACCATTGTAAATAGGTTTTGTTTTAAATATAACGATAATGAAATCATCATATTAGAAAGTGCAAATATTTTTTTGGAATACTACTGAGATATGTGCCCACAACAAAACTCTTACATTATGTTGTTGTAGATGTATATTTTTAGGACTCGAGTAATGTCAAGGTAACTACATAGTATAATGATATCAGTTTTTATCATCAATCTTCACAGTGGGATGGAATGGTGGAAATATATTATCACACCAAGACTTCTATAGACTTTTCTTGATTCATTAATATGGTTTGGATTGTTTTTATTTACACTATATTTCTCTTGGATATGGTCACTTCCTTCAAAATTTGACACTTTTGGTTTAGCATTTCTTGGTTTATCCTGATACGTAATGGTTCTAATTTGTTATACATCAACATTTAAAAATACTAGGGGGAAGATTCCAATTTTCTCTAGGTTTTTTCTCTCCAAATTCAATTAATAGGTAATAATAAGCCTAAAATTTTGTAATAATACTGGGTTTTGGTTTGGTTTCATGGTAGAACAGAGATATCATCCTCATAATTTAGATTTTTTTTAACAAAAAATTGGTCTGCGGATCTGATTTATGTTACTAAATCAATGATAAAATGGGTTTCACATGTTTTTGTACAACAATATGAAATGGTGGTGGTGTTTATTTTACTAAATGGGATATGGGGTTTATTTAAATTATCAAGATCCTTTCATTTGGTAAAAAATATTGTTCATAAGTACATTAATATCAGTAATTTTTTACATTTAGAATCATTCTTATTGAAACATACTACTTGTGTTATGATTTTGGAACATTATTAAAAGATTATTGGTTTTCATCATTTTATTATGAGAAAATTACTCCAAGAAGGGATCTTCTAATACAATTGTGGAAGCCACAATACTGGTTCTAAAAATGAATCCTCTAGTAGAATATTCTTTATTAGAATATGTAATCCATACTATTAAAACTATGGGTCATTTGGGAATTTGAAACCCTGGATGAGTGGTGGAACATGGCCCGTATTTTAAAAATTAGAATACACCCATCTTCCATAGAAACAAAAAAACCCTTAGATTTATAGGATAAGATTTATTGCATTCATAGGGTCATAAACTTTTATACAATTCATGATGACTATATGGTGGAATTTTCCATGTATATTCTTTAGAGATCTGGAAGGAGATGGTGCGACATTATTTTGTCCAAATAGTATCATTAGGATCTTTATTAGGATTCCACCATTAAAATATTCAAACAGAATATTCATCCAGTGATGTTATATATTTGAATATCTTAACAGTCGCAATCCCTTGGGTATGGGGAGTGTACCATTATTTATTATTCCACTTAAATTTATGAGTTTAGTAATTTTGAAAATGAGCTGGTAACCAACAGTTACCAAAATTCCAAATGAATTATGATATGATTGAGGGTTGATAGTAATTCTATAATCATTTCACTATTCATGTTGAGCTTTGTGTACATAGTGGGCAATGTTTAATTTTAAGAATCATTCATATTATGGAAAACAAGTTTGGGTATATATTTTGTTGGTCATGTTGTTAGACAGTTCATATATTCTATTTAGTTAACGAATCACACATGTTGTTAGTTTTCTTTAGAAATGGTTTCAGTGGATTTTTTGGGAATGTAGTATGTTTTTTATAATAATGGGGAAGGTCTTGTCCTGCCAAGAATATATATATATAATATATCAAGTATTTTCATCCTTTTGGTGAATCTAGCCAACTGATCCATTTTTTGAGGAATGATAACCCAGGGAAGTAATTATGGATACATTATTACCATGGGTTCACATGTTTGTTCTGATGCATTTAAGGGTTTTTGGTTTTACCCTAAGGGAAGGGTGATGTTCTGATGGATATGAAAACATTGGAAAGAGTAAATAAAAGATGTATTTATATGGAAGAGTATGGACCAGAGCAAAATGAATCTATAATAAAGACTATTAGTATTACTTTTTTTATTTAAAAATATGTGTTAATGGATTTGATTTATATAAGTAATACTAATTCTTTTATATAATCAATCTTAGTTTACTTTTCCATCTTTTTTCTGAGATTGTTTCATTCTTTTTGGAACTATCTATGACTTTATGAAATAGGTACAAATAAGTTTTATATTTTTAATCATGTCAGGTGATGTTATCTAACCATGTGGTAGAGGGTGAATTTTGGGTGCATAATCATAATATCATAAAACTGATTATTAGAACGAATAATATTATCTATGATAGGGAAAAAATCTATGTTTATCATCAATGAGTTTGGTATTTATCCCTAAATGATGTTACTCAAGTCCTTTATAGTGGCTGGGATTCTAGTTCTGGGAGACTGTTGAATGTCATTCTATATGAAAGGTATATCTCATGCTAGTTAAAAAATATTTTTTTTGATGTTTTTGATAATTGTTTGAGTTTTCCAATTCATACCATGGTGTGTGCATACACCAATTTCTTACTATATTATTTTTATGGTTTACATCCCTAAAGAGAGGTTGAATTTACCATTCACACGATACCCGGAATGATCCCCATATCTATGCAATATTGTCATATATAAAAGAATAAGTTAGATAAACATATGTGTCAGATTATGGGCTATGATTATCTGGGAATTATTTATCCTTGTTTGAATATATGGGATTCCCCAATACTCATTAATACCAATGTATACGGGACATTTGAATTTATGTTGACAATTGAATGTCAAATATTATGATAGTGATGAATAGATGTTACTTTCCCTTTATTGATTATCTATTTTATCAACATAGTGGATCATTTTTAATTACAAGTATTAATATATTGTTATGGAACCACAATTTTAGAGTATAAGAATATAATATATTTAATATATATATATTATGTTCAATTATATGAATTTTGACTATCTTGTTATGTCTTTCGATCTCACTAATGATTCTGTTGTATTTATATAATTGATGAACAATGTCATTTATCTATTCTTATACTCATTTTTATTTGTGTTTTTTTGATGATATTTAAATGTACTCTATGTCTGATAAGGATAACATGGAGTATTTTAATATAATTATAAGATTATTTATAAAAAATAATATTTTTTTTGTTTTACAAATGTGAGTTTTTGAAGTATAAAGTGATCTTTTGGGGAAGGTTATTTTTGATAGGGGTGTCTCAGCGGATCCCAAAAAGATATTATAAGATATTTCTTGTTATTATCCCAAAAAATTGATTGATATTTGATGCTTCTTGTGGGGGGGGGGGTTGGTAATTAAATGGGGTATGTTTATGATTTCTTGAAAATCCCATATCTCATGATATATTTAACACATAAGGTTTCATGTTTGAGTGAAATATTAAATTTTATAGTAATTTAGAGAAATTGTAATGAGGTTTTATTTAACACAAATTATTATTTTCCTAGAAATAGGTTTAGGATATAATGTTTTCTATGATTCATGTAGTATGAGTTTGGGGTGTGTCATGATATAGGGGAAATAAGTGGTGGCCTACGACTCTCATATATTATTACCTCATTAGAAGAACAATACAACCCATGATATTGAGTCATCAACAGTTCTATATGAACTCCAAATGTAGCATCATGTCCTCTATGGGTACAATTTACTCTATATTCTGAACATAAAATCTTGAAGTATATTTTCAATCAGATTGATCTGAACATGTGACACATATGCTAATTTAAGTATCTCTATAAAATTGAAATTGATATTTATTATAATCATGGGAAAGTTAATGTGGTCATGGATGTGTTGAGCATGAAATTAATTTCAATTTCCTTAAACGAATCTGTGGATGAGTGATCTTTAATGAATTTATTATGTGAGTTAGGCATGGTAGTGGAAGAAGCTGGAAGGTTGGTGAACATATCTTAAATAAGCTCTAAATTTTTTTTTGATGAGGGGATTCATCTTGATCAAGATCCTGAAATTATGTTCCAAAACGTTAGTAAAATCCAAAATCAGGTGGAGATCCTATGTGAGTAGTAATTGACTCCTAGTTGAACTTTTTGTTTTAGAAGGTTGTTTGTTACACTTTCACATAGGTAGAAGTTGATCGGAAATAAAAACCATTCTTTTTTTAGATGAACCATGGGAAAACTATGATGTATCATGACTTGAGACATAGGTATTGGTGGTTGGAGATGAGATGGTAGATTGCATATAATTTATCCCAATGTAATACGTGTTTTATAATTAAGGTGGATCACTAGTGACCAATAAGATTCTGAAATCACATTACCATTTTCTTATTGAAGTGGGATGATATTTCATTAGATATAATCATTCATTACTTTGGAATCCTACTGGTAAGGAAGATATTTGGTTGATCATTTATAAGATAATGAAATTGGTGCATTTTATTCATTTCAAAGAGTTGATAAAAGTATATCATCACAGAGTATTTAATATCAGGGAGGTTGTGAGACATCATGGGGGTCCCTATGAAATTTTTTGTTATAGAGGACCCATGTTCACAACATGTTTTTGGAATGTTATTATTGTTCCGATGGGTTTCTAGTTTAAGAATATAATTAAATATCATCTTCAGGATTATGTAATGAAAATTTAATAAATACAGATATTTGAGGATACACTTTGGTCATGTGATTGTGATTTTAGCTGTTCATGGGTTAAGAATTTTCCTCTGGTCCTGATTGACTACAAATATAGTAATCAAACATAGACTAATATCTAATTTCTTACGAAATTCATGGGTGGGTATGTAGATCCCCCTTGTTATGGTAATACGTAGGAGAGTGTTACATGGTTGGGCTCTGTCTTATTTTGGAAATGATGGAATGGATGCCAATGACCCATAAGTGGTTCGTACGAACACATTCCTATCTAAAACCCAATATATACCATTGTCAACAACTACTGGAGATTGAAGATAGTGATGTGGTTCATATCACTTTTTTTATAGCATTGTAATCCTTTGGTAAGGTAGATAGGTAATGATTCCCGTGAGAATTGTTAGCCCCTTTGAGATTGTGGATCATCATAGAAAAGAGGTGTATCAGTTAGAATTTCCATATCTTTTTACTTTTAGATACTATTTGATTCAAGTTTCCCAATGGTGGAGTTATCAACCGAATCCTTTCTGGGTGATTTAATGGGATAATGTTGTTTTTTATCAAAAAACTAATGTGGTTGGGAAACCATAATAAATTAAGGATCACGAAGAGAAGGTACTGTATGGTAAATCTATTCCCTTGGTATGTGTACTATAGAAGTACATACAGGATAACCACAAGTTATAGGAGTGATAATTGTTTATGATGAAGTATTAGTCATCCTTTACTGTAATATTTGGACCATGAGGACATTATAGGGAAAAAAAATTAATGGTCAGGATATTGTGATATCTTATTACCATCATTCAAGTACATGTTTACACTTATATTGATCCCATTTTTTGTTTGGATGTGTCTCGGTCCTTTTGATGACAGAGTGTATTTGATGAGGGATAATACATACATTTTAGGGATTTGTTTTTTTTATTGGATTCTTGTTATATATCTTATAGATGCTTTATATGGTGCACTTTGGGTTCAGGTTGAATTAGAATCCATAGGTGCAGTCCTACCGGGGGTCCTATAGTCCCCAAGCGATAGATGAATTTTAGTCTATAATTCATGGTATATGATATAAATATTTTGATGGACACAATCCATGATAATGGATTATAAAAAAAATGTTTTTATTCCATAAAATATTAACAAACCTCATAAAATCATTATATGTGAGGGACTCCATCTTGAATATTATGGTTATTTTAGATATTTTAGGGAATCTATATTCTTTAAGATCGCTCTGTTCAATGATCACTCACCGATCAAGATGATTCACATCTCCTGTAAAACTAGTTTTCCCACATCTTAATTATCATTAGTTATGATAAAACAATGAATTTGTTTATTGGTATGATTGTATTATGTTAATGTTTTTTATTGACCGTTTATAGTTTTCCATAATTTTATTGTTTTTTATAGGATTGTATTCTTGTCTTCAATATCTATTTTCAATTATGATTTAGTTTCCTCAATAATTGAGTTAGGTATCTCTATACAAGGGGTTAATTCTTGAATTTTTAAAATTTCATTTTTAATTCCTTTGGGTTATTCCATAACAAATAATGATACAAAATTGGAATGTATTTTTTTAATGATTGCCTTCAATTTTAAGGGGTTTTCATTAGAGATTGTATTGTGAATATCGATCATTTTTTCATTGTCCATAAATGGTGGTTTTGGTTTTCGAATGGGTTTTAATTCCTAGAAGGGGAGTGTATGTGATGTTGAAATTACTTATTAGTTGCAATCAATGTATTTAATTTTATTTTTAAAATCTTTAGAAACACAGTGACCATAGATTAATATAGAATAACATATTGACTCTTTGTATGTGTAATTAAATAAGAGGTTTTATTTCAGTTTTTGGTATATAATTACAATATATGTTATATTTATTTAATCCACATTGTGAATGGATTAGTTCTGTTCTTTCATGTCAACATTGTATTCCCATATACTAGATCCCAAGTGGGGTATTTTTTCATTTATGATTGATTTATCATATGATGATATGTTTGGGGTTATTTTCTGACCTGATTATATTATGGTGTATCAATGGTCGGTTTTTACCTATGATAACCTACATTATTTAGTAAATTAAATATACTTGTATTTTTTAAAAATGAATGATCATTAAATAGAAAATATTTTTTAACAAGGCATTTATATTTTAATATTGATCATTGTATATAAGATTTTTCTTAAAGCTAGTGATAAATATTCTTCATAGTATAAAATATATAAATTATTTGGGGGAATCCTACTATGCTTTGTTCTCACACCCAAAATTTTAATTTTTGAGGTTGTAGGTAATTTTTCAAGGAATATTTAATAGAGATAAGATTATGTTTCAGGATAGTTTCTTTTATTATCATCGTCTTAATAGAGGGATGGCTTGCGAGTGATGAATGGTCAAATAGGGAATATTAATACTTTTTATGATACATGATTATAGTTAAATTATTATTTTATTCTCATTGTTTTTCTCAATTATATTTTATATTTCCCTTAAATTTTACTTTGTTACTTTTACTTTTTTAGTATTTTCCTAATACTTTTTTGACCATTTTTTTGTACTTCACCATGTAGAAGACCACATTTCCTAAATTTCACGGTTACTTTAGGATGGTTTGTTGATTTTTTAATATAAAATAAATTTAAATCATTCTATTTCATTTAATGATCCATTATATATTAATAAAAAACTTAAATGAAATACTAGGTGTTATCTTTAAAATACTATTAACTATAATAAAAAATATTTTATTTAAAAAATGTTTTTATTTTATTTTAGAGATGAAAATTGTTGAACTCGTTAGTAAAATATGGTAGTTTGGTTAGCGTAATACCAATATACACCACATGGTGTGTATAGCCTGATTTTTTCTTGTATGTTTAGGATTGGATTTATAGGTGTTCTGTGTCAAGGACTCCATACACTAGTGTATAGTTAGATGGAGAATATTTACATTAGTTCATATAGAGAACATAATGGTAGAATAATAATTATATTTTATTTATTTAATATCATATAGAATTTGGAATTAATTGAATTTTAGATTTAGTATAACAATATATCAGGTTTGATCTTATTCATTCTTTAAATTCAATTTAATAACTTTTGGTTATTTTATTTTCTACTATTATTCCATGTGAGGATGAAAAAGGCATATAACACCTTGAGTTATATGAATTAGTTTTTTAAAATAAATTAAAATAATTTGATGGCATGTGTGGAATGCTACACAAAGTTTATATTTCTTTATACATAACTCTAATTTAATATTTCACTATAAATAATTATGATTTTATAATCTGGTACAATGAAAAATATGTTTTTTATTATGTTAGACATCATAATTTTTTTTTCAAGAGCATGTAGTACAAGAAATAATATGTTTTATATAACTAAAATGTAATATTAATAATATTATTTAATATAATACTTATTTCCTAGTCAATGGAATGCTGGAAATGAATATTATTACATAATTATTAAAATATTATGTTCTCAAATGATTATGATATTTCGATTAATTATAAATAAAATAATTGTAATTTAAAAGAAAAAAATGTTTTTTGATGAACAATATCATTTCAAAAAAACATTTAATCATTCATGGATGACATTATTTAAAATTAAATATCACCATTTTTATAAAATTTATTACGAAAAATAAAGATCATTTGTGAAATATGAATATCAGAAATTACTTTGGGTGGATTTTTGTATTTCTCTATGATGTATTTTTTTCATTAACAGTTACTAATACAAAAATTTAATTTAAAAAATCATTTTTTTAAATAATTTAAAATATTATAAAATAAATATTATAGATTTTTGAAGTAATATTAGTTCAATTTTTTAAAATTTAATAAATTTTTGTTCATTAGAATCAATTTGATATCCAAATTTTATAGGAAACGTCATAAAATTTTTATCATTTTAACTTTAAAATCCTACTTCCTCGACAAATCTATGAGATTAATTTTACTATAATTTTTTACAATTATATTAACTAAATTTATATCAATGGATAAAATATTTGGAATCATAATAACATTAATGTAAAATAAGTCCAACTTAATTTTTTTTTCTGAAATGATTACTGGAAAATTTTAATATTCATTAAATTTATTATGATGATAATAAGTTTACAAATGGGTAGACATAGAATATAAAGTCTAAAAAAGAACATGTAATTATAAAAAACTGATTTTATGTCAATATTTAGAACCTCTTGAACTTTGTGTTGAATAAATTTGTGTTTTTGGAAACATGCTCATGAAATTAACTCCTATAATAATATAAATAATGAAAAATATAAACTATGTTCCCTTCTTCCTTTTATTTTCTATAATGCTTTGGAATTATAAAAAACATATGATCAGTTATAGATATAATTTACGAAACTAACTTATTTATTTTTTACAAGATGTTTTATTTTAAATTATTATATATTATATAATTATGTTAAATTCATAAAAAACGACAACAAAAGAATTATTTTGTTATTAATTAGATAAATAAAATTATACTAAAATCATTAAAAGTTAAGTAAATTGAATAAATTCTTGGGTAAATTTTTTTTATAGGTAAATTTTTTCATATTAAACATATTTTTATATAATTTATTCAACTTACATTATCATATTTATATTTTATTATTTAATTTAAATGAATAATGTCAAAATTGACAGTAATTTCATTTTATAATTAAGGTTATTTTTTAATTGATTTAATATTACTATAAAACCTATATTCTAAAAATTGATTTCAAATAATTAATAAATTTCAACTACAGTCTATTTTGGTACCAATATTTCTACTATAATTAATGTATTAAATGTTAAATAAAAAACTCTGTTTTCATGATTGCAGTTAAAGCAGTGTTTTTCTCATTACACCGACATCTGAAAAAGTTAATTCCAAAAACATATAGGATTTATAAATTATAGAATACTTATAATATTCATAATAAATTAGTAAAAATTATATATTAAGGATCTCTTTATACCAGTCTCAAAGAATAAATTACTTTATTTTGAAAAATCATGAACATAATGAAAAACCAAAATGGTAAAATATGGAAACCTGGGTGTTAGGATAATTTTTTTAAAAATGTGTATAATAAACTATAACACCCCAATAAACCATTAAATATCATTTTGGGAGCAACTTGATGTCACATTAACCGACTAATAATAAATATTTTTGAGTATTTACAAGAATTCTAGTCCTCCTCAACAATAAAAGGGAACTTACTCTCTCCCACTCTTAACACCTCTCAAGACATTTGAAACACAAAATACATCCCCAAATAACCTATCATATGTCCTAATCATATCACAGTAGCCTAAAATTTGGAATAAATTCAACCATGAATGTTCTTTTTTAGAAACTAAATGGAGAAACTCAATGAAGAGGTAGTAGTCATCAACGAACCTTCTATTTTATTTCTTCCTCAGACCCCTTAAATTATTTTAATATCATGATTATATAATAGAATAAGTATTTTATATATAAATATTTGTTTTTATTTTTGGTTAAAAACTAAAAATTCTATCAAAATAATCAAATGTGGTACTAAATCCTTGTTTGTGTGTATGGCATGCTACCATATCACGAACCAATGTTGTTCATTTCCCATTACCAACATTCATGGATGGGAATGATGATCTAAATATGATTTAAATATTGTATATATTATTTAATTTTTAATATATAAGTACAATACACACATACCTTCATGATTTTTATTTTATTTGAAAAACGATAACATCGTTCGTGTGTATAGAAAACTACCACCTCACGGAGCGATGTGTTTCGTTCATGATTTATATGGAATGTATTAAAGATATATTAAATAGAAATATGTGATATATATGAAAAAAATTAAACTTAAATTATATTATATATATATATATATCATATCATTTTTTCCCTTTTAATATGATAAGAATGTTGAATCAACATTCACATTTACATACGACATACCATCTTCAAGAATGGTGTATTTCATTTCCATACACTAAGTTTTATTGTCTAATATAAATACATATATAATTATTACATATGTTATTAATATCATTTTTATCATTTTATATGTTATGAAATCAGTATCTATGTAAGATGACCCAGAATAAAAATTCAATGATGTTACATAAAACAAAGCAGTTATTACCCTAAACATAAATTTAACATGAAATTATTAATATATTAGTAATATATTTTAATAGGTAAAAAATATATGGTATTAAATATTTAATGTTTTTTTATTTAGAGATTTAAAATACACATATATTTATTATAAATGAATTTTGATCAACTATGATGATAGTTGGGGCATATGAAGTTGGATTTACATATCACCTTTTACTTTTGATAGACATAGGAACAATTCGGTGCATATTTATTTTAAGTGACATATATATAACCAATTAATTTAATTTATGATTGTTATATGTACTATTTATTCTATTTATACATTTAAATGATGATATATCTTTCATAGGGTTTGGTTTCAAAGTTACCAAAGCAGTAAGAGAATTTTGTCTCAATTTTCCTTCTTTGAGACACATGTTATGATATGCAGCTATATTAATTTAGGAGTTGTATATAACTCACCTTTTACATTTTATATCACAAATATCCTTAATTTAATTATATTTTTTGTTCCATGTCATTTAATTTTTTCATGATGATTTATATCTTATGTTAACAAAGTGGTATTAGTATATTTGTAAAATCTCATCATTTATCTCGATTGTTTATGATTATGGTTAAATTAAAATAAATCATATTATACATTTATCAGTAACTCTCATACATTTTATTACATTATATCTATTCATGATATATTCATTTAATGGAAATATTTTCAAGCATTTTTTACATAATATAATTACGAAATTGCCTTTATGAAAATACGACATTATTTATCTTTTCGGTCAAAAATTTGTTTTATTCCAAAAATCATGGTTTATAAAAATGTAATAAAAAATTATGTATTTAAATATTAAGAAATATTTAAATTAAAATTATTATAAAAATGTGTATTTTTTTAAAATTTCTATAATTTTTTTAGAACTTCCTTTATATTTTTTCCAGGTAAATTTTAAAAGAAAACAGTATTAAAAATGTGTTCTATTTTAAAAATATTTTTTAAAATAGGAATGAATATTTTCCTCAAGAAATGTTTTAAATGATTTATAAAAAATTCTTGTTATATTTTCAATGTTTTTTCAAATAACAAGATTTTGAAATTATTTTATATCTCAAAATTATTTATTTAGATTAATGTTGTCTTCCTTAACAAAGTACCCATGAGGTAATTCAAAAATAATCTTTATGTAAGATGAAACTCTTCAATATTTATCATGATTCACAAGATTTATGGTATAGAGGAACCATGATTTTTAATTTTTTGAATGGTTTTTTTATGATGATAAGTAATTTGTGAATATTGGTACTCTTACATGGGTTATACCATGATAAAATGATAATGAAACAAGTTTCCATTTGTAGGTTATTCTAGAATGAAATGATTATGAAACACTTATCCTTTCCATAGGATATGACTTGAAGAAATTTTTATGATGCTGATTTTATATCATTGTTTATTGTATGATTTTATGAAACCCTTCTATTTTTATGTGTCATGATATGATGAAATTATTATTATCTTGTTTCACAAATATGTATGATTTAGTCTTGTTATAGGTCAAAAATCTATCTCCCTCCAATTCATTGGGTAATTATTTATTTTTCATTAGATAGACATAGATTTAACGTGGAGTAATCCTAGTTCCTTAATGGTCTTTGACAACTATATTGGACTTTGGAGTAAACCTTTACAACTAAGATTGTCTTGGGAGTAATCTTAGACTACTAAGGTTGTTTTGGGTGTAAAAGAAGACTACTAAGCTGGTATTGGGAGTCAACCTTGCTTACTAAGATCATTTGGAAATTGAACCCATTCAAGTAATCCAAAATTTGATGGGAGACTTTATTACTATAGAAATGATTTCATACTTTCAAGTCTCTACCACAATTTTATGTCTTATTCATATGATATTTTCTTACAAATTAATCTCCTGATTAACTTATGATGTATATGTTATGATTTTATAGTCTTTATAGTATAAATCATGTTTATGATCATTAATATGTAGTGTATGATATTTAAATGATATTCTCCCATTCTCATACACTGATGATCACTTTATACTTGTTTACATCCTCTATTTATACATATTAAGCATCTAAGATCACCCTTTCATGTGTTTTAATTTCCCAGGATATTAAGAAAGGTTTTAAGTAGGATTAATAAATGGGATGATCTTTCATGGACTCATTTAATATATTTCCCAATGTTAAGAGATTTTTCTTTCATGTTCCTAAAGATGATAAACTATTACAACCCTTAGGAATGTACGTTTGTAATGTCATTAACATTATCATAATATTTTGTAAAATCCATTTATGAGAAGATCAGGTCACTGTTGTTGGTTTCAATGGAACATATTAGTCAATATTTGGAAACTGTGATTATTAACCATTATTGAGTTCCCTGGGGATATTTATAAATATATCGATATTGATGTCTCTAAAGAAAATTATATGGATGTGTTAAATTATATGATAATTTCTATTAATTTTGGTAAAGGATAGAGTGAATGTATATTGATAAACATATTCCTATCAACATTATACATGTAGATATTGGGCTATTAAACATGTACATAGGTGTAAAATCCAAAAAACACAATATCGAGCTAGAATTGATCTTGAAATGGTGAACCACAATGTGACATAATACAAACCTGATTTAACACTCCCATTGGATATTCTATCTAAATTAAAAAATATTTATTAACCATTGTTATTTAAATATGAATATTATTGTTAATGGCCTAATATGATCCTTATGTGTCGTAGATTAAATATGGTTTCATGAATTAGAGATAATATATTTTATTTTTCATGGTTATTTTGTGTCATGGTATGATTAGTGCCTCTCCACCTATTGATTTTTGTTTCTATCAACATAAATAACCAGATGGAAATGTTTAAAAATTTTATGTGACATTTGAATTCATAATGAGAATCTGAATAGGATGATGATTAGAGTAAATTATGAGGTGATTATTCCATGTAAGTTTTCATGATCATGATTCAAATCATGAAAGTTGACCAAATCTCGAACTAACTAATGAAGAGAAGGAGAGTTCTCTTTGAGTGTTCAGGTAATGGACTCTCTGGAAGAATGATGATTCAGATTATTTTCTGTAGAGATTATAGAATGAAACACCCAATAGGATGTCATAAATTTATAGGAAGATGTTTTTACTATGGGAAACAGGCACCCAAATTAACTCACTTCAAAAGGGAAAATGAAAATTTTAGTTATCAAAATGGATGAGAATAATGGACTCTTTTACATATCATTAAATGATGGATTATTTAAATTTTTAAGATATAGAAATTATGAAAATAAATTTCCTAAAGGGAAATCCTATAAAAAGAAAAAACATAGAGGTATTATTTTTTGTTATAATTTTTATGATGCATAGACAACATATGAAATGTGAAAGGAAATAAGTGTTAAAGAATACGTTGAAAATTAATAGTTATTTTTTTGAGAATTAAGTGGTATTAATGAAGTATTAATATATTGGAATTCTAAGATCGTATTACCCAGAGTATGAAATATATGATGATTTTTTAGTGTTAGTGTTATGATAAGGATTTGATAGAATATGTTAGATGGTACTATGGACCATGAAAATTAATTAAATAGAAAGGATTTTTTTTGAAAACATAATATTAGATGGAATTAACACTTCATATGATCCTAATGTTGAGTATATAGGGTTTAGTTTGGTTAAATATATGATTGAGACTGATAAATAAATTTGGTCTTTATTGATGACCTCTGAACTGATTAAGGGTTTATTGAAAAATTAATTTATTCTATCATTGATGAATTTTTCATACATTATTTTAATTTAAAGAATATATAAATTAATTTTTGTTTTATCTACGTAATGAAGAAGAATGGATGTTTTTAGTATGGTTTAATAGAAATTCTGGTTGTTACCAAATTTCAAGAGAATCCATTATGAAGTTATTCCCATATTTGGTATGTAAAAATCATTAACTAGCTTATAATATATGAGGGTCAATGTTATTCGCATTATAAGAAATTCTGGGCATGTACATCATATTTTTTAGATTTTCATCATTCATAGTGGTTAAATGATTACTATTTATGGAATGTATAATTTTGAACATTGAATATGTTTTTTTAGCCTAATTTATTATTTCACCATAGGAAAATTTATTCATATTCTATAACTTTTGATAACCATTTTGTTTTGATGATAACGAAGGATAGACAGACTGACATATAATTCTTTCGGATCTTATTATTTGTTAGTTCTTTTAGCATAAAAGATACCCATTCATATCTTGATGTAAGAGTTGATGTGAAAATTGATCAATAAAAATTACAAGGTTATATTGTTCGTATGAAATGTGATAGAATCATGTAAGTATGTCTTATTTGGAAAAATCATTAACATTAGGAAAATGATATTAGATAAAAAAAATTACATAGTATCTTCATTTCCAATTAATGATATAATACTTGAAATAATAATAGAATAATTGTTTTGTACTTTTTTTCATTCTATAGATCAGACACATTATTTTGAACAGCGATCTCTATCACTCTCTATTATTATTTAAACTTTTATTCCACCGTAAAATATTCACTACCCACATATGTTCTTCAATTTGGAAAGCTACATATGAGTTAGTTTGTGTAACTATTAGGTTTTTATCATTCCCATTTTAAAGGATGTTTTACTATCCATTTTTTGATGATGGTTTATATCAAAGTAGATTTAATGTATTAAAACATTGATGGACAAAATAAATTTTGAGGGAGGCATTCCTTTTAGGGGGGTAGAATGTAACAACCTGATATTTTTATGAATTATGTTTTTAGTATGATAAATTTACATGATGGATTTCATTGAACACTAAAGAATGTTAAAATTTATTTATACATAAACCCAAGTTAAAATTATGCTACATGAATCTATGAGTTTAGATTATGGTACATGAAAAAATATGTTAGCCTTGTGTTATAAAAAATAATTATTTTCTTCGATATCCTTCATTACCCGCAAAAATGAGTTTTATTGAACAACAATATACTTTTAATAACATTATTTAATATAGTAGTTATCGCCTAACCATTGAAAAGTTGGGAATGAATTGGATTAAATAAATTATAACAATTAATATTTTTAATTTTTATAAGTTATATATTTATTAAAAATAAAATAGGAATCATTATATATAAAAAGTAATGCATTTTGGAAAAATATATAGTTTCTAAAAGACTATTTACTCATCTTTCTCCAACATAATATAAAATTAAATTTACCAAATATATAAAATGTATTTTATTAAATTACCTAAAATTTTAAAATTTGAATGTATAAAATCTATTATGCTAAAATTTTCGTATTTTTTGTGATAAGTTTTAATTTTTTATGAAGAGTGAAAAATAAAATAAAAATTAATTGAAAACATCCTTTTTTTAAGTAATTATTAATAGTTAAATATATATTTAGGTTTATTTAAATTAAAATTTCATATATTTTATTTCAATTAATACAATATATGTTATTATAATAAATTTCATGTTGAAGTTTATATAAAAAGAAATAAATTTTTAAAAAACATCATAATAAAAACCCTCGTTCTGGACCCATTTGTCATATTAATATTAAATTAATATTTTTCCACATATTTAAATTTAATTTATAATAAATGGATTCAATATTTGTAATAAAATTAATTTATAATTTATAACAGTGAAAACATAATTCTTTACCTATTTTTTGGAAATAGTTAAAATTAATTATAGTGATAAAGAAAAAAAGCTTACTTAGTAATTAAAATTAGAATATATGGAGTAATAATGAACCAAAACATATATAATATGAATTTTTTTGTACATATATCGAAATACTTTCCTTAGAATATAATTTTAAATGTTTGTGGGATTCTTTTCCATGAAAGTGACCCCTATAATATGTTATGTAAATAAAAGAAAAAAATTATTTTTGTCCATTTAATTTTATAATTTCATTAAAAATGGAAATGCTTCTTAATTTCAGTTATAAATATTTTCTTGGGAGATAAGTGACCTGTTAATTTCATGATTATTTATTTTATATATTCTGAGATGATTTAATTAAATTATAATTGTAGGGAATTAAATTGTAATAATTCTATTATAAATAATTGAATAAATGAAATGATTCTAAAAATAGGAAATGAAAAGTAAATAAAATGAATTAATTGGTGACATTATCATTGAAAATTATTATATATTTTTACATATGATTGAAGATAATGTAATTTAATTCCATTATTTTCTTTATATTTTATTAATTTGAATTAAATTAATAATGTCAGCATTCACATTAATTTCATTTTATAATAAATGATATTTGATTAAATGGTTTAAAATTAATATATTTTTTAAGGTGATTTTATAATATTAATAAATATAATCTATGGTCTATTCCAGGAGAAATTTTTCAATTATATTAAAAATATTGACGGCTAAATAGAGAAATACTCAGTTAGCACTATTATGGTTAAAGTGGTGTTTTTCATGTTACAAGTGTTTTTGTTAAATTTAATATCTAAAACACTTATTATTTATAATATAAAAATTAGATTTCAAATATATAATTTTTGATTCCAAATTATCTTATATTATTCACTCAAACATATACATAAATAATAAATTATTTAGGATATAAAACTAGGCAAGAGAATAAAAACTGAAAATGTTAAAGTAAGGAAACTTAAGAGTTAAAGAACCAATTGTATATAACATGTGTAACAATGTGTTTTATAGATTTTTTCCTACCATATATTCCCTATAAACACTTTATTAATGTTTTTTTGTGAAAAATGAGGTATCCTTCTCCTCCCAATAGAAAATACTTTTGAGTAACTATAATAATTACACTCACCCTCCAATACAAAAGGGCATTCACTCTCCCAAATACTCCACAGATACCAAGTAATATAGTTAAGAAATGTCCTTTCAAAATCAATTCTCATATACCATCATATCATCCTATACTCCCAAAATTGCGATGAAATCCAACCAATGATTCCCTTTTGATAAATGCAAATAGAGATACATGAAGAAGGGTTAACGTTCATCAATGATTTTATAATTTATTCTTTAAAACCTTAAATTATTTTAATTTATTTATTATATTATAATTTAATTATAATATATTTACTTAATTGTTTTAATAATGAGGTTTTGAACTAAAAAATCATCCAAATCCATCTAATAGGTTATGAATTGTTCGTATGTATTGTAGCCTACTGTCTCACTGACCGATGACATTTGTTTTTTCATTACAAACATTAATGTTTTGGAATAATGATTTCAATAATATTTATATATTATATATATGATTTTCCATGATATATTTATTCTTGTGTAACTATATTATATCACATACCATCACGTTTTATATTTTTGGAATAATACGTAAACATCATTCATGCATACGGTGGACTATCACCATGTGAAGTGATGCGACCTGTTACGCATTACATGAAATGTATTAAAGATGGGATTAAAAGAATGATTTTCAATATATGGAAAAACAATTATACAGGAATTTTAATATATATATATATTTCATTTATGTTTCATTCTTTTAATATGAAATTAAAATTGAAAAATTGTTTATGCATGTGTACAAACTACCACTTCCATGAAGAGTGTATTTCATTTCATAGCACTAAAATTTATGGGTTAGTATAAATTAATCTAAAATAAATATATATTATATTTGAATAATTTTATTCATTCTAATGATAATGAAATATTTATCTATGTAATACTACCAAGAATAAAAAGTCAAAACATATATGGAAAACAATGTGTTCATCGCCCAAAACATAAATTCAACATGGGATTACACATAAAATTTTAATAAGAAGTCATATGTAAATAATATATGGAAGAATATAAAATAATATGGTTCTATGATATATTTAAAATCAAAAAAAATATTTTAAATACGAGTTATTAAGAATCACGACATGAATCAAGAAATATTTTTTGAGATTTACATCTCACATTTAACTTTTGTGAGACACAAGATATATTCACCAACAATTTATTCTATATAGTGTATGTAATTCCCATGAATGTATTTTATGAGACATTTACATAATTGTTTTTTTTTTGAATTTAATCATTTATTGAAGGATATCTATTTTATAGGTTTTCAGTTTCAAAGAAACAAAATTTGTAAGATAATTTTATCTCAATTTTCCTTATTTGAGACCCATGTTATGTTGTGAACCTATAATATATCACGAGGTTTATATAATACCCCATTTACATGTCATATGATGAATCTAATTCTTTTAAAGTTTTTTTAATCATAACGTAAGATTATTATTTCTTGGGGAATTAAATTCAATGTTACCAATATTTTAGATGTTTATTGATAAAATTTAATCATTTAACATGATTGTTTTAGATTACACTTCAATTAATGCAATATTATTACCCATATCTCAAGAATTATCATTAATATTATTATCATAGAATCTTATCTGATATGTTAGTGTAATAATATAATTTTATACACTTTTATTCTTAATATAATCAATAATTTTTTTAATAAAATCTTACATTATTTCTCTATTAAGTTAACAATATATTTCATTCAAAAACCCATGTTTTAGAAAAAATTGAAATTTTAAGCCCATTTTCAAAGAAAAATTAGTTATAAAATTTTATGTTATAAAATTTATTTAAAATGGTTTTTAAATATTTATAATTATTTTTTCATGTTTATTTCAATAGGAAAAGGTTTTCAAATTGTTTTTTGTTTTAAAAACAATTTTTCAAAGAGGAATGATATGTTTCTCATGAAATTGTTTAAATGAGATTTAAATATTAATTATTATGTTTTAAAGTTAGTATTTTAAAAAACATTACTTTTAAAATGTTTAATGTGTAAAAAATTATTTTCAAATAAATGATATTTACGAAAGGCTTGAGGTGATCATTAAAAAATTATCTCCATATAATATGAATTATATTGATGTAGTTTATGATTAATTGGGGATATAATCCAAGGAAACTATTCTTATTATTTATTTTAAATGTTTATGATTATGGTGATTTGTTTTTCATGAAACATGTTTCTATTCAAAGGGTTATTCCATAATAAAATGCTTATTAAACATGATTTTATTCATTTGATATTAAATGATGAAATTATTATGATGCCTATCTCTTTTCCATAGGTTTTGATATTATGAAATATTTATGATATCAATTTCATTTAATGGGCCTTGAGATATTGTTTTTGAGCCCCATTTCATTTTATGGTCTGTGATATGATTAATATTTTATTACAATGTGACCCACATATGTATGATTTCATTATGTGACTGGTTGGACCTGTATCTCCCTCTGATGCATTGGGTAATTATTTTTATGTCATGATATAAATATGGATTGAATGGGGAGTTAACCCAATTCAATAAAATAATGTCCCAACTAATATGGCCTTGGGAGTTAACCTTTACTATTATTATGATTTCAGGGGTAAAACCACTCCACTTAGATATCATTCGAAGTGAGCCATGACTACATTGGAATTAATTTCACATGTTTGTGTTTCTCCCACAACTGAATATTTTATTCCTATGTTATGAACTCAGGGATTATGATCTTCATTCCGGTATTATTTATGTATTATGATTTGATAATATTTATTCCATGAATAGTGTGTATGATCATTGATATTCATGGAATGATATTCAAATGTTATTCTCATGTTCTTATATAAATTTTTCATGTTATTCTTACATAACTCCTTTATTTCATGTAAAGAACCTACCCCATATTCTTAGAGTTGTGGCCTTATTACATTACATTAGAATGATTACTAGAATGTCAAATCGTGATGGAATGGATAGTTAAGTATATTTTGAAACAAGATACATATATAAGTTTACCATTAAATTTTGAATGTAAAAATAAAACTAATTTATTCAATTAAAAACACCCATTCCTCTTAGATTTTGATTCCTAGTCATTCATAAATTACAGTTTTATATCTTAAGAAAATGAAACATAAGAAAGGGGTGAGATCAAATTCTTAGTAAGAGTAAGAAATACAGTTAAAGATTAGATAAAAATAAATACTAGTCTTGATGAATAATTGGAATCTCGTGCCTTTATAAATAATAAACATGAACATATTATGGCAGGAATATGAGCCAAGTAAATAAGGCCATAATAAAACATAATCATGGTTATTCTACAAATATAATAACAAAATGGACATTAAAATACATTATTTATATTTAGGTACATGCATATGCCACAAGTTTTGAATTATACCATCAAGGCCTCACCCAAGACATCTAAACTTTTTAAGGCTTTGGACAAAACCATAACTCAAAATGGGCATGGCCTCATCCATGTCCATGCCTATTTCTCTCATGTGATATACCGATGCAGATAGGGAGAATAGTGGGCCCCACCCATTACATAATAAGTCCATTTTATTACTTATATGATTAGGGATAAACAGGAATAACATATACATTCATATTAAATATAACATATGAAATGTTAAAGACATTCCCTGAACAGTATGCTTAAACTCTCACCATTTAGAGTAAATTGGTGAATGGTTTTAATAAATCACATCTACAATAAAACTAGTCATATAAAATAAAATTAAATATGTAGATGGTATCATAAAATTTCAATCCCAATAATACATAATAATCAACAAGAATGTTGAAATTTACTTAAATATTCATATAAAATCATTGAGTAATTCATGAGAAAAATACGCTTCTATTTTGAAATGAGTTCTTTTGGAAGAGTCTTTGTATACAACCAAAACTGAAGCAATATAATATCTTCCAAATAAAATGATTTATTTTATAAATATAATGTTTTCTAAAAACATATTATATTGATCCCTTGAAAATAGATATAAATTTCAGAAATTCCCTTGAATCAGGCTTGTATGTCGGATAAAATTTTGAATGTTCTTTTTTAAGATGTGTTACTACAAATAAAATAAGGAAGGATTCATGTTGGTAGAAATATATAAAACAATCATAGAGAATTTATTAGGAGTAAATAAAAATACATTAGAATTTCATTGTTGTAATTAGACAATAAATGTAAACCGAATGAAAATGGATGTTCAGGTGGAAAACACTTACATTAAGTCTGAATGTGTTTTGCAATTGAACTAATGGTCCTGGAATATGAAATTAGAGTTATTAATAAAATAATTCCAAAAATATTAGATTCATTTACTTGATTATTTTTTATTACGTTCATTATGTCTATTGTGATAAATTGTTGAATTCCTTCGTTCCAGAGTGTTTGGTTTCTTAGTTTTCATAATCGGCTTAATTGTTTTTATGTAATGAAATTCATTTCGAATTGATGTAATCCTCCAAATATAAAAATTAAATATTATATATGAAAATACATAGGTTTTAATGGTCATTTTTATCATTTAGTTACATGGAATGAGTATGAGTCATTAGATTTAATATTAATGATATTCACCGAGATTATATTTGATGTGTTTTGATTATTTGGTACTAGTTTGGTCATATGATATAATTAATGTTTGTATACTAGTTCCTGAATATTGAATAAGTTATAATACATATATTATAGTCTGTTTCAACCATTAATATGGTTTTATGATCATAAACGAAGGAAAAATTGAGTAAAAAAACATTATCGTCAATGATGGTTGCAAATTGAAACCAAACATATAATAGTTTCATTTATAAAATAAAATAGTGAGAGAGAGAAAGAGTAAGAATATTTATGATCATTATTCCATTGATAAGATATAATTATATTATATAGATGATACTGGAGTTATCATGGCCATTTGAACAGATTATGTGGGGAGGGTATAACAATATAATGGAACATGAAATGAAAATGAATGAAAAAAAATGTGAATTGAACTCATGAATCCACCTCCATGATAATATTATTAAGGAAGGGGGTTTTTGTCTTTTGAAAATAAAAAGAGATTATTGGATGTGGGGAGTTACTAGAGAAGGGTATTTGGTCATAAATATGTGGAGCTTTAAGGCTTATAGGGTTGAAGAGAAGAGGGAGTGGCGGGGTGTTATAGTGGAAGAGAGCAGTGAATTGTGAATAATTTTTATTTGTTTTATTAATTTATATAAGGCATCCAATAGTATTGTTTCATGTGACACCTAATAGTAATAAATGAATTTTATTGAGAACCAAATGGCATTACATAACTCATGATATCATAAATTTTGTATTTAACTAATAATTTGTATATATTGTATTTTACCGTATTTCCCTATTCATCAAAAAGTCATGAAATTCATTAAAATATTAAAAAATCAAACAAACCATTTTTTGAAATTTATAACATAAAATTGAACTCCATTTTTCAAAAATAATTATTTTATTTATTAAAAAATCATAGTTAATTCAAAAAATAACAATTATATACGTATATTTAATTTTATATCACATTGATCAATTAATTAATATTGAATATCCTTATTACCATATGAAAATAAAATAATATAATTATTTTCTATTCATAATGGTAATATTAAAATTCATATTTCTATTTATATGGGTATGTTACTATTCACTGAAAATATAGTTGGTTCTATCAGACTCCAAATGACTTAATGATCACAACTCTAGATGACTACGTTTTGAATTTAAAAACATAGATGTGTAAATGTTGTGGTTAACGTCTAGATTATAAAATTTGTTGTTTTTTTGGGAATTTGTGCTTCTTGCATTCAATTTTTTAAACATTGGGCTGTCACATTCTCCCTACCATACAAAAAATATTTCCTTGAAATAGATAGAAAGTAACCTCACAAAAACATTTGGTAGGTATTAATCATAAGATCCACAAGTTCCCATGTTACCCCATCTATTTTAGGATTCCTCCAACATATTATCACAAGAAGAGTTGTTTGATTCCTCAACACTTGTTCTTTAGTGACCAAAATCCTAATAGGATCTTCACATTAAGATATATGAGGATCCAACTCTATACCAATAGAAGTGATGATATGGGTTGGGTATGGAATTTACATTCTCATCAATAAAACATGGAACACATTGTGTACTTTGGAAAGGATAGGAATTATAGACAAATGATATGAAACAACTCCAATTCCCCCCATAATTCAGAAAGGTCCAATGTACCTAGGGATCATTTTTCCTTTCTTCACAAATCTTATAACAAAATTCCATGGAAATAGTTCAAGAGAACATTATCTCCCACTTGATATTCCAGATACTTCCTTTGATTATTGGAAAAGCTATTTTGTTTTCTTTGAGATGATTTTATATGATCTTGAATAGTCTTTATCTGTGTTGTCCTTTCCTCTACAAGCTCTGGACCCAAAAGCCTCCCTTCTGCAACTTCATCACAACAAGTTGGTGTATGAAATCTCTTCCCATACAATGCTTCATATGGTTCCATTTGAATACTTGAATAGAAACATTTATTATACGAGATCTTATATACAGGTATATATTAATCCCACATAACATGGTAGTCAGGTGTAGATGATCTAAACCCATCACCTACAGTTTGGATTTTCCTCTCCGATTTTCCGTCAATTTGAGCGTGGTAATAATTACTCAACCGAATTTCACTATTCAAATCATTATGAAGACTTTTCGAGAAGTTTGATAAAAATGGTGGGTCATGATCAAACACACTTGAGAGAGGTGATCCATGATGTCTCACAACATCATGGATATAGATTCCACCTAGGCACTCTAGTTAAAAATCCTCCCATATATTAAGGAAATGTTCGTATTTCATAAGTTGATACACAATGACCCATATCGCATCATTATTCCATACAGTTTAGGGTAATCATGTGACAAAATTCAAGGTTATTTATTCCCATTTCTTTGTAGGAATAGGTATAGGTTACATTACTTCTTTGGGATGTTGCCTTTCAACCATCACTTGTTGAAAAACTAAACATCTTGATACATAATTCAAAATTTCCCTCATCATGTTATCCTAGAAAAATGTTCCTTCAAATCTCTATACATATTAGTGCTATATAGATGTATAGGGAAATTAGAAATATGTCCATCATATAATAACACCCTTTTTAGCTTGGGTGTTTCAAGAACACAAATCCTCTTGCAAAATTTCATAATTCCATCATCACATACGAAGTTGGACAACATCCCCTCTTGCAAAGCATTAATTTCCTTTTGAATGATTTCATCTTCACGATGTGAACTTTTAATCCTTTCTAATAATTATTGTTGGTAATTCCCATATCCATCTTTAATAGATCCATGTACAAAGAATCCTTTAATAACAACATTTTGTTGACATCTCCAGGATTCTTCCCACTCAATGCATAAACCAACTCATTTCCCTTTCCTAGGTGGTATAGTATGGAATAGTCATCATCCTTGAGTAGTTTGATCCATCGTCGTTTCTTCGTGTTGAGTTCTTTCTGTTAGAACATATACTTCTGACTCTTGTGATATGTATATATCTCAATTTTTTTTCCATAGAGATAATTTATCCATATCATCAAAGACAAGACTACTACTTCCAACTCAAGATCATGAGTGGGTTAGATTTTTTATTATTTTCTAACCAAAATTATTAATATACAATAAATATATAATCCTACATAAGGAAACAACAATGTCTTTTATTTTATTCATAACTATAGATCACAAACCCATCATTCCCCAGTGAGAGTGTTAAGATCAGATAATTCACTAATCTCCTCTAAAATTCATTGAAATTGTTTTAAAATTAATTCATCCATATAAAATTTACCCATTTACGTGTAATCATGGTCATTAGGTTGGCCAAACGGGAAAAATTATAATCAAAATGATGATAATAACCTGATAAACCTATAACACTATGTACCTCAAGTATATTCATTAGAGTATGACATTATTTCATAGCCTTTTTCTATGCAGGATCAATAGACATTGCATCTTTAGAATATATGTATCCTAGAAATGGAACTGATTGAAACCGAAATTCATACTTTCTAAACATCACATAGAATTAATTTCTTCTATGTATCTTCAGAATAGTGTGCAACTGATTTTCATGATCTTCATATATTTTGGATCTACCATGATATAAATGATAAAAACAACCACAAAGTCCCCATGATATTCCTTGAAAACTCTATTTATTAAATCAATGAATACATAGGGGCATTAGTAAATACAAAAGGAATTAATATAAACTCATAATGCCCATACCTAGTTCAAAATGCTGTTTTTGGAATTTCATCCTTCCACAAAAGAAACTAATAATATCCAGGTCAAAGGTCATCTTCGAAAAATATTGAGCTGTATGATGTTGATAAAATAAATCAACAACATATGTAAGGTGATGCTCATTCTTTATTGTTATAGCATCAATATCCTTGTAGCCAAATCACAGCCTCATGGTTCCATATTTCATATTAACAAAATGAACAGAGGATCCCCACTGAGAAAGACTAGGGGGAATATATACTTTATTTTTAAATTCCTATATTTTCTTCTTCAGTCCGACTAATTCAAAAGTGAAAATCCTATAATGCGTCTTTGATATGGGCCTTGAACCAGTAATTAAGTTAATGGAAAACTCAATTTTCCACTCCTGGGGATGCCCAGATACATCGTTCAGAAATACATCAACATATTCTTGCACAATAGGTCTATCCTATATTTTAACATTATAATCCTAACCCCTATATATTACATTCCCTTCCCTCCACAATAATTGAATTAATCATAGCTACGGTAGGTGTATTTATAACACAATCAGAGGGTTATGTTTCTCCCCAATAGATAATGGATTCCATATCGTCCTCAAAAATTGTAACCTCATTCCACAGGAAGGAAATATTTGTATCATGGATTGACAGAAAATTTCTACGAATGATTATATAAAAGTAAATATTAGATAAGACAATTAAATCAGTATATAAATAACCTTTAGATTCCATAATGTGGACTTACTGACACAACATTGTTGTAATGATTTTTCTGTTAGATGTTTTGACTGAAAACTCCCTCAACAAATCAAATTGTAAATATCTAATTTTAATGGAAAATGGTAAAGATACGAAAGAATGAGTTGATTCAGAATAAAATAAAGCATTGGCTATGTTTGAGGAAATGATGGATGTAACTTTTAACAAATCATTAAGAACTACAATATCAGCAGTTGTGATCACATAAGCTTGTCCATACTCCATTGGCCATTTCTGTGGCATGCTTCCGTGATGACTTAGACAATCATTAGAATAGTGTACCATATCCTGACAATTATATATTTGAAAATTAATAGCTTCTTTCTTCACCTTACATTCCTCATCAAGATGGAATTTCTATCAAATTTTTCGGTATACTTCATTTTCTTTTATGCAGGGACCTAGGTGTTTCCTTTCGAAATTATCATATTTTTGATATTCAAATTTTCTCTTCTTCCCTGTTTTTTTATTTCCTTTCCTATAGTTTTTATCATCCCTCTATTTTTTATCCATTAACTTAATGTCATAAGACTTATATAATGTTTTTCTTGTCTTGATATCACATGTAACTATATCCTCATATGGTGAAAAACATTGAGAGACAAGTTCCCATTGATGGAATGGTTTTAGGCATTCAAATAATTTATCAATCTTGCTCTTCAAATATTATATGTAGTCCACTACATCCCTATCTAACCATGTGAATTTATCGTTATACACTAAAACATTCTCATCTTCATTTTACTTAAAATTCAGAAACCTCCTTTCCATATATGCTCGTTGTTCATGAGGAATCCATTTATCTATGAAGATTTCCTTAAATTCCATTCATTCCTTCTATTATATATTTTCCTCCTCCTTTTTTTGGATTTAAAACCACCACTAATTTGTATCTCTCAAAAAATTATAAACTTCTATGAACACATTCTGTCTTTATTTACATCTAGAATAGAGAAATATCTTTTATACGGAGCTTATCCACTTGTCAAGTACAAATGGGTTCTTAGACTCAGTGAATGATAGAGGCTAATGTCACATAAATTTATCTAACAAAGACCCTCCACATGGTGGATATGGATGCTCCATACTTTTAAGATTAATGTTCGTAACATGATTAATTTTCTCCATTGTAGTTATAAGATGTCCTACACCATACGGAGTTCCTGAGCCAACATCATTATCTTGCATCGAAGGGAAATCCTTACATGTATACGTGTGTCCATGATTTTTCCATTTCATAAACTAGGAACCATTTATAGATAATGTCATAAACTAGATTATTATATGAATAATAATGTATAATATTAACATAGAAAAATAATTAGCATAAATTGAAATCCTTTAAATGGATAACCCCATAATCATAGTAATGGTTTCTTTGAGGAATAATTTGTTCAATCGTAATATAGATGTATATGTATATTAGATGGCACAATACATGAGGGGGTTGATTTTATGTTCAATAACATTGTATTTAAACACATAAGAACGAACTTATATTAAGAAGTCTTAAACTAATACAATTATAAATGAATAATATTTACTACCATGATCATGGATCTAATGAATATGATAAGATGTATTACTTTTAAGTAATGTAAAACAATTGTACTCTAATAGAATACAATGATAAGAGTAATACAAATGAAAAATGTTATTCTAAACATTGTATATAATCTATTAGTAAAATATAAATCGTAATTGAAACAACTGTAATTTAGATGAATATGAAAAATTGGGAAAAATACAATTACCACTACTAATAAAAATAACGATAGAAATGTAAAAGTATTATAAATATATTAACCCAAAGAGAATAGTATCATTTCACCTGGGATAGAAGGTATGTCTTACCTTTACCTTGGTAATCCTGTGATATGATGATCGGTGTGTGGGTCTTCCTATCTCCGCAATCCCTTGATTTTATAGGTAAATAGAAACTCTGTCTTTCAAAATGCTTGAATTTCCTTGATTAGATGATTGGAATGTCTATCTACCTATCCTCTGAATCCCTCGATCATTATCACATGATCAGTCACACAAAAAAAACAAATCACTTACTGTAATACAAATGCTAAGAATGAGCCATTAATTTTTTGTAATTACATGGCCTTCAAATGAAGTAAGATAGAGGTCACAACATCTCTATCTAAAACTTAATAGAATAAAACGATGATAAAAAATTCTTTATTTTCTTATTTCAGCTTCAAATGAACTCTTATTTACAGGACTCCAGTTCCAACAGTCATATTTCCTCCAATGATCATATATCTCCAAAAAACACAGATAGACTTGGACACAAGGAATTATAACAGTCATATTGAAACAGAAAACGTTAAATCGTTTTGATATGTTTATAACTAATTACACATCTTTGGTTTGGTTAAAATAATATATATGAAAATGAAAATCATGAGTACAATTGATATAAAACATTTGTTTTGATAAATATATGAAATCATTCATGTTATATAGATAACACATGAGTAAGATTAATATTACGTATTGTAAAACACTGATATAATATAGAGTTGGTATGATTTATAATGTGAGTATAATGGTCAGAGTCTATACGATAAACCGATTTAGTATGATTGAAAGAGTCATTATGATTGATAGAGTCAGTACGATAGACCAAGACTATACGATTAACAGATTCGGTGTGATTGACACAGTCAGTATGATTAACAGAATCTATACGATTAACATATTTAACAATAAAATCATAGTTATTATGATAAACAATTAAATTTTATTCAAAGTCCTTTATTTGAGAAATGAGTATAAATATATTTGTGATTTCAATAAGAAAAGACATAAAATAAAAAAACGCGACTTAACAAAATTTACATTTAAATACCACATTATAGGTTATAAGGAAAATGGGAATTGTCTTAAGAATATCCCCCATGAGTGTCAAACAAGGTGCCTAGTTAGACTCGTTGTCAGGTACCAGGATACCCTGGGTGAAGCCTGAAACTTTTTTATGGAGTTTTCACTCCTAAGTACCTATGTTCCAGAACAACATCCACTTATAGTATCCATACATGGATGTATTTTTAAAAATATCCACATAATAAATTACATAAAAAATACCCAGATCTTCTGTTATGTTTATCCTCAAAGAATATAATAGGTATTTGATCCCAAATCTACTTTTTATAAATTTGGTTTCCTTGTTTTATACTAATCATCCATTAAACCAAGTGTATAGACCCGAACTTAGTAGGACAATGTTGGTACCTTATTACATTACATTGGCATGATTACAAGAATGTTGAATCCTAAAGGAATTAATTGTTTAGTAGATTTTTATACAAGATAAATATATATGTTTAGTATTACATCTTGAAAGGAAAAACAACACTAATTTATTCCATTAGAAACAATAATTAATCATAGATTATTCATTCAAGTAATTCATATATTACGTAATCATATCCTGGGAAAATGAAACACAAGAATGGGGTAAGATAAAATACCCATTAAAAGTATGAAATACAGCAGAATATAGAATAAACATAAAAATTAGTCATGGTGAATAATTGAAAACACATGCCCATAAAAATAATGAACATGAACACATTATGGTAGGAATATGATTAGAGAAAATAAGGCCATTACAAAACATAATCATTGGTATTATACTAATAGAATAACTGCCTGAACATTAAACTACTAGCTTCGTAATGAGGGATGCTCGGATGCCTTTTTTTCTGAAATATACCATCAAGGCCTCAGCCAAGGCATCTAAAATGATAAAGGCCTCAGGCAAGTCCATGCCTATTAGTCTCATGGGACTTATGGTTGCATCAAGGGGATATAGTGGGCCCCACCCATCTAATAATATCTCTAATATCATACTCACATGGGTGAGGATAAACATAAACAACATATACATTCATATTGAAACTAACATATGAAATGTAAATAACATTCCCCGAATATTAAGCTTAAACACTAACTATTTGGAGTAAATTTGGTGAATGGTTGTTGGATAGAACATCCACAATAAAAATATTTATAAAATATCTAATTAAATATGGAAGATTATATCATAAAATATAAATCCAAATAATACATTATAATAAACAAGAGTGTCTAAATAGAAGAAAATAAACTAATAAATTCATTGAGTAATTCTTCAGATAAATAATCATTTATTTTTAAAAGTGATATTTTGGAAAAATATTTGTACAAAACGAGAACTGAAGAAAAAAAAGATATTCATAATAAAATTTGTGATTTTATTTAGATTATGGTTTCCAAAAAATATTATATGGCTCTCTTGAAAATAGGTTGGAATTTGAGAAATTCTCTTGAATCGTGCTTGTATTGGGGAAATAATTTCGAATGTTCCTTTTAATATTTGTTACACCCCATTCAATAAGGAATAAGTCTACTTGGTAGAAATATATAGAACACTGACATAGAATTTATGAGGAGTATATAACAATATGTATGAATTTAATTATGGTAATTAGACAATAAAACTAACCCGAACGAAAATGGATGTTCGGGATGAAAACCCTTAGCTTAAGAGTATATGTGTTCCACTCTTGAACATAAGGTCATGTAATATTAAATTATACTTCATAAAAAATTAATTCATAACCTATTATAAATTTATTTTTTTTATTCAGATTTTATTGAGTTTATTATGTACTTAATGATATGTTGTTTAATTTCACCATTTTTGAGTGTTTTTTTTTATTGATTTTCATAATCACTTGACTTATTTTTATGTAAAGGATTTCATGTGGAATGGATGTAAATATCCATAATTGAATTTAATTATTATTTATGAAAATACATAGGTGTTGATGTTAATTTATATCATTTAGTTACATGGAAGGAGGATTAATCATTAGATGAAATATTAATGACATTCACTTTGATTATATTAGTAGTATTTTTATTATTAGGAACTAGTTTGGTCATTTGATTCAATAGTATGTTTGTATACTAGTTAATGAATATAATACAGTGTGTAATACATATATTATATTCTGGTTCAATCAAAAAAATGGTTTCTTGTCTAGTAATTAAGGATAAACTGATGAACGAAACATCATCATTGATGATGGTTGTAAATTGGAACCTCACATACGATGATTTCATTTAAAAAACAAAACATAGAGAGAAAAAATATTAATGATGGGTAATCCATTAACATGATATAATTACTTCATATATAATATACTATATTTATAATGGTCAATTGTACAATGGAGGTGAGGATAGGATGACAATATAATGTAACATAAAACAAAGTTAAAAGAAATAGAATGTGAATTTACCCCTTATATTCACCTCCTTCAGTATCTATTTATGGGAAGTAGTTTTGGTCTTTTGGAAAGACCAATAAATTCATGTATGGGGGGTGTCTAGGTGAAGGTATATGGTCAAAAAATTTAAGAGAATCAGGGCTTAAAGAAGTGAGGAGAATAGAGAGTCAGATTAGATTTTTATAATGGAAGAGAGGAGTGAATTTTGGATATTCTGTTCATTAGATTATTAATTCTCTTCAGACAACCAATAGTAATGTTTCATGTGGCCCCTAAGAGTAATAATTTCATATATTTTCGTTCCAAGTCGGCTTACATCACTTATGATGTCATTAATTTCGTATTTAACTGATAATTTTTATATATGGTATTTTACCATTTTTTACTCTTTATCAAAAAATCAATAATTTCATAAAAATCCAAAAATGCCACCATAATTTTGTTTGAAATATAGAATTCAAAAATGAACTCCTTTTTTCAAAAATTATATTCTTAATATTATTAATTATTCTTTTTAAAAAAACCATAGTTACTTCAAAAAATGACAATTTTAAATGTATAATTAATTTTATATCGCATTCGAAAATTAATTAATATATCATTGTAATATTACCTTAAGAAAAAAATATTATTATTTATTATTAATAAGGTTCATATTAATATTCATATTTATATGTTATTATTAAGAAAAAATAATTCCGGTTCTATCAGACTTACAATGACTTATTGATCACAACTATAGATAACCGTTTTTTGAAATTTAAAACATAGAAGAGGAAAATTTGTGTTAAACTACTAGATTATAAAATTTGTTGTATTTTAGGGACATATTGTTTCATGCATTAAATATTTATTTTTAAAATCATAAGGTTTTATATTTACCCTTATAGAGAATATTATGTCACCTATTATTATGTTTCTTCTCCTTGGGTTATGATGAATAGTTTTAAGTATCATTACTAAATAGGAATATATTGGTTGGAAAAATTGATGATATATCACGTATATAGAATATTGAATTCTTAGTTTTGAAATATGGTGATATATTACTATCTTCAAGTATGTACATTTATAATGTATTTAATATTTATCTAAAATATGTAATATCCATGTATAAGAAGAATGTATTGCTATAGTACTAGAATTTAGATTTAATATTTTTATAGACTAAATATAATTTATAGTTAGAAATAATTTCTTATGATTCAATGGAACTTAACACCAACATATGGTGGTCATGAGGGAGTATTGATACATTTCACAGAACAAATCATTCATCTATGGTAGGGGTTGAAATTGGTTACTGATATATGGAATAATTCAGTGAATTCTTGAAGTTATAATTTGATTAATGTACAATCACATTTTAACCATTATTACCATACCTATTATTGTGTCATGTGTCACTAAAATTATTGATTTATAATATTAATGTAGTTAATTATTTATATGCTCCATTAATGTGGAAGGAAAAATTAATGAAATGGTTCAATGTATGAGTAATATAAAAGTAATTTATATAATTCATTGAAAAAAATGTGATGGAGATATTCTTAACGGTTGATATAAAATAATGGGTTTCTATAATTCATAGCTAGCTGAAACTAATAAATTATGTTAAATGGTCGTACCTGAGAAGCATTTATAGAGGAATATGTTTCGAATCATATTGTAAAATTATAATGATAGTTGTGTTGTTCAAATGAATTGATGAATAATAAATGAAGAATAAACTCCTGAATTTGTGATAAGCTGTGATAATTTTTTATTTCCCAAGAATATTCATTTTTTTAGGATCACTCAAAACCCATATGTACACACCAAATATAATTTATTAATTACAAATTACACATAATAACATAGTAGTTACACTATAAATTTTGTGATGTTTTAAAATTAAAGTGTTTTATTTTTTCTAACTATTCTCTAAATTACAACTAAGTGTAAATTATCTCGAAAAAATATATTCATCAGGATAGCTAATTGGGTGTGATATAAAAAATCATATCATGACCCTTATGTAGTTTTCAATCATAATGTACCACAAAATTTAAATCTGGTATTTCATAGAGAAAAATGTCATTTTATAGTTGATGATATCACAAAATGAATATTATTGAATCAAATCTCATTATCATTAATAAAATTACAATGAAATTAGAATATTTTAGAAAATAATGATGATTAAATTTGAATTAATAAATGGTGGATATAATTATTTTAATATGAATGAATCTATTTGAATAAATTTTTAAAAAATAATTATATGTAAACATGTAATGATCAGTGATTATTATTGGAATATAAATTATATATGATTCATTGAACTAGGGGTTAGAATACTTGATTTCATTACGAAAACATCAAATAGTATATCTAGAAAATTAAAATTAAAATCCAAATTTATATTTATATAAAATGAGATTAGAATATATGATATACATTAAAAACTATTTTTAATGATCATAACATTTCATTCAAGAGATAGGGATTGGAAAAAATAATGAATTTCATTTTTATACCTCGTTGTTAAAGAAAAAACATTCATTATCCAGTATTAGATAAATATTCCACTAAAAGTGATTAATAATTATGTGTTCATTAAGAATTATTATATTAATTCATAATATAATTTCAGTACTCTATTATATCATTGATGTATAAAAAAAAACCACCCATTTCATCATGTATTTATTCTCATATGGATTAATTAATAAGAGAAAAAATAAATTATATTTCACTAATTCATCCATTATAGAGAGATAATAAAGAGAGCGTCCATTATAAATGCTTATTAATATGATAACATGGTGTAAATAAACTAATGTTTTCATACACTAGAGTATTATTCATAAGATATAATGAGGGAGTATTATAAGGAACTATAATCAGATGTTAATCATCATTGAAATGGAGGCCTTACATTGGATACAGTGAAAATAAAGTAATATATATCCATTGAAAATGTATGATAGTAAATTATTTAAAAACATCACAACACCATGGGTATTCTCATTTGATTTTATCTTATGTTTGAACTTTTATAAATTACTTTTTCTTGATTATTATATAATGAATATTTATTTTATATTCGATTTGATTAATGATGAGAGAACGAAAGGTTGAATGTGATCCTTTCTGTAGTGGAAGAAGATATACAATGTAAAAATACATCAATTTTTAATGAATTACATCTCTCTAGACCCTTAATATCTACTGTTATATAGTTTATAAATTCAATTTAATCTAAAATAGTATTATTTTAGAGTAAATATTATCATATTTCATTTAATATTAGAAAAAACAATTGGATTTGTTATGATGTTTGATTCAATGAATAAGGCTCATGTTTTCTATAATACTAATTTTTATGGATGAAAATAAAGATGCATAAATTTCAAAAAAATTATATGGTCATATTTTTACCTAATTAGATAATCATAACTAATGACATTTTGATAGAATACATAGGGAATTCTTAAATTAGGTGTCTATAGTGAGGTTTTGTGAAAAAAATCATTATTCTCATGTTTTTTCATTTATTTTATAGTCAGAATAAAAAATTATGAAATTTTTGGAAAAAATATTTCAAAAGAGATTACCTTAATATAATTATATAATTATAAATGTAATTTAAACCTTGAGAACATGTCATTGGATGAATATTTCTCATAAAAAGGAAAGAAGATTTTCAGTCAGAAAAAGCCCTTCATGATATAGACCTGCATAGAGGTTTCTATGTTTGATATCAATGGTAAATATACATATAAAATATTTTAGGAATACTATAAAAATTTAGAAATTAATATTCCCACATGACGAATGATGTGGATGGTGTTTTCAGTGAAAATATATAAATAACATCAATTGAAATATTAAATAATGTACACCAAATGGTGAAGATGTGATACAATCATTGTAAGAGAAAGTGGAACCTCCAAATATAACGAATGTTATGATAATTTTATTCATGGATGATTTGGATATGAATAATAAAATATTGAAAAATGGGGAGGTGTACTCAAAATGAAAAATAGTTATAATTCATGGAAATTATAGGAAAATAAAATTTATTATATTACAAACACCAGATATTAGATAAATAATTTCCCTACAGAACGATATAAACCATGTGTTATCCCTCTCACATATAATTGGAGGTTCTAAAAATCATTGAAGAATTATAAATCCAAAATAAATTGTATGTCTTCTCCATAAAAGTAAAATATTAGAACAACATTGAGAATGAGTAGTGGTTAAAACCCCTAAATAAAAATAATAATATACCCTAAAAGAATCATTATAAATTAGTATCCATGAATTTGGAAATATGTAATGATAATGACAACATATGATTATTTCTAAATATTGAAGTGATGACTCTTAATGGAAGGTATATTCAATGTTCTACTTCAAAGGATGAATGGATATGATTATCTGTATATGTATCGTAGCTCCATGAATCAATAGTGGAATTAAAGATTGTCCTAAAAAATTTATACTTTGGTATACATATAGGATTTATGGTTTTTTATAAGATTAATTATTTATAAAAAAAATTGGAAAACGTAATTGAATATTTTATAGAAAATGTGAAAAACAATTATTTGGAATTACTCTTTTCGTATGAATAATGGGATGAATTTTACATTAAATGAAAATCTTTCAAAATAAATAGTATCTTGTATAATTATGTTGTAAAATCATGTGAAAATATAATGATTCAACTTTAACCAATAATGATACATTCATAAAAACCATCATAAAAATAAAGAAACATATAAAATGATAAAAAGGGATTCAACTCCAAAAAATTAATAGATGAATGAAAATGAGATAAAAGAAGGATCAAAATATATGAGGTAAACCTTATATCATTTAAAAATAGTATAATAATGTATACAATGTTTTTTCAAGAATTTCACCCTAATGACTGAGGTGATGACTAATGAAATTAACCTATGTTGTTGAATGAAAAACAATTTAATGACATAGAGATAATACATATATGGATGATATGTGAAAGTGTTGTATTAGTCTTATAAATGTTGTGAAGGTCCAGCTATGAATTAAATATGAGAAATTAAACATCTTAAATGATTTCTGTAAAATTGAATTCCCATAAAAGAGGATTGTTTAAATATATGGTAAGTAAAATGGATGTACTGGGTGGGGTTCGAAATGGAAATCACATTCCACGTGTTGAGGATTATTCATATATACCTATCACCAAAATTTTATCATTATTTGTATGTTTTGGTATGGTGGTGCAGGATTAATATTGAAATACCATCCAATGGTTGTATATTTTAAATTTTTATAAATGTTCTAAATTAATATTAAAAGGCTATGAGAGTGAATATATGAACCAAGTGGATAAGGACACATCGACCTCATAATTAGTTCAAATCAAAATAAATAGTCTATCATTAGATTGTTTTTTAAAATATTATATTTTTTGGTATGAATGTTTGATAACAATCATGTTTCATCCCCATGATGAAGGATGAAAAAATAATTGGTTTCTTATGCAAATAAAAGAAGCCGTGAGATAGCGATGATCATTGAAATCTATCTAAACACATTAGGAAATGTAATATCATTATAAGGAATCTATGGACATGGGTATCCAGTTGTCTCACAATTATTTCATAAATAGGTGGAACCAATTGAATTACTCGATGAAATTAACAATTAACAAGGTCTGTTATTCTTTATTAACTAACAATCCTAGGTAATTTTGATTTTAGTCACATTGATCCATTTTTATGGAATTTAAATTTCAATGTTTCTTGTACCTATGATATTAATTGCTGTATTGGAAAAACGTTGAAATTATTCACTTATTCTATTATTCCCAACACAATTCTCTCACAATATAGGCCTTTAAGAGTAGTTTATTATTATTTTATAATATTTTATTAACTAGTAGAAATATTTTATAATATGTAGTCGATAAAAGATATGAATTGGAGCTAGATGGTAAGAAAAAAACTCTCTTGTAATAAAATGGTTATCAAATTCCATAATTTGTGGATGACAATGATTTTATTAAAAACATAATTTTTTTAATAATAATATTTCTGTGTTTGATTTGATTAAAATATCCTATGATTTAGTTGGATATAGTTTGAAGATCATCTTAAAATATTATTATGAATTAAATTTTTATTATGAATAATAAATGAAGCATTTATTTACATAAATTTATTGGTAAATATAATGTTGAAAATATTTACCTAATTGTAGTGGTAAAAAATATTATACGAATATTCAAATTTATAAGGTTGAATTAGATGTGAGAAGAGTTCCTCAAATTAACGAAAACTGGTTAGAACCATTTAGATGTATTTTTCATCACTATGCATAAAGATGGCTACAAAAAAAGGAAAAAATGATCTCACTAAGAATTTGAAATCATTGATGCTTTTATAAGATCCGATGTTGGAATATTCCGAATATCATAATATAATATCATAATATAATATCAGAATATATATAAAAATTTATATTAATTTTTATATTATAAATAATCAGGAGAATAATCAATTGATTCTCAAATCATGTGGGGGAATGAATTTTTATGATAATGGTATTTAAGAAGATTAGTTCTAGAAGTGGAATGAATTGTATTTTAATGTGAATTAATAAATATAAATAAAGAATGTAGTACTGGTTAGGGAGAATATTAAATAAATGGGATTTTGATAAGAAATTTAGAATCATATGAATTCTCAAACTACTATTGAGTTGTGTGAATATATATTTTCATAACTACCCGAGTTAGAGATTTGGGAAAAGATTGTTTTCATAAAAACTCATAAATACTCATACATATTATAGTTACATGAATTATGTTTCATTAATCATGTTTGTTAATAATATGTTGAACATTTTTAGTAAATGTTTTTGTTTACCACAAGATCCATGTTATGAAATACATATTTATGTGAAAAGGCAACCATTAGTACAGTAAATTGTAACATATAAGTGAAGTAATATTTTATAGTCTATTATAAATGATAACGGAAGGAACAACATTTTAAAATGATGTGTTCCACAAACATGATAGTTAAATTTTACACAAAGTAAGTATTTCTCTACAAATATCATACTCCTAAGGTGGATAACACTAGAAGAGGTGAAGTGACATGATTGATTTTTGAAAAAAATTAGAATCCACTATTATATATGTTTTAAAAACATCTATATCACCGACCATATTTCATAAGTAAATTTTATGATTCATTATGAACCATAAAGACACCTTTTTTATATAATTTCATTTTTTAAAGGATAACATTTTTTAAATAAAAATTTTGAGAAATTTATTTGGTTAAATTCTTATAATGAAATAGTTTTATACAGGTTATGAAATTTTGAAATGTTGATATATATTGGTATGATGTAAAAAATCTATGTTTTTATGAAATCTATGATTTGTAAAATAATTGATTCGAATTGTTAAACTTGGTGAATATTGTAGTGAATAAATATAGGGAAACTAATTAAGAAGATATGTCATTTAAAAAAATAAAACGATTCATCAAAATCCTTCTTCATGTATATACATTGACTATTGACTTCAGAAAAGATGTTTCTGGAGTAAAATAAGAGTTGTTTCACCTATAGTGAAGAGTTAATGAACTGTAAATATTTTAATATTAGAAAACCGACCATGAAGTGACGATTTCCATATATTTTATCCAAAAGTCATCTGAAAAATAGTAGACATTGGAACATTGACACATTATCATGGTTTTCTACTTATGTAAGGCCTATTATGATTATCTATTGTAAATTATTCAAATAATGTTTTTTTATTCAGGATAATTTGTATCTATTTCTCTGTGAACTATAGGGTGTCAGAGTGTCCTCCCATGTTACATCCAATTAGGTAGAAATATCAAAATAATGTTGTATACATAACAAATCTAAAAATATTAAATCAATATAAACAATTACATACCACCCCTTAACTCAGAGGGATTATGGTTTCACTATTTATAATAAGTTTAAATGGTGGATAGAGATAGTCGGTTTAAACATAAAATAATATAATCATATAAACTATAAAGTCAATTATAAAAAATGATATTGGTCTGATTAATTTTATTTATCACCCAAAATTTGTATAAATTTAGAATTTCAAAAAATGACCACTTTAGACAATATAGAGTAAATGTCAATTTCTATTTTTAAATAATTAATGGAGTAAAGATTAGTAGATTAAATATATATTTTTATATAAATATATGGGTGGTTAATTGAATTATTTGGAATAATAATACATTTAAATACTATATTCTTATAGGGGGATAATAAAAATCACTATAAAGCCATATAGGTCATAGAAATAAATAGAATCAAATTATGTAGATATATTTATTATAGACTTGACATGGAAAATAAAATAAGGAGAATATTTCCACAAAGGTGAATCAATTAGAACATTTTAATGTTCATTAATATATTTTCAATTTATGATGGCGATGAATGTAAATTAATTTCATTATAATACTTTTGATAATGATGAATGAGTTATAATAGTTATTGAAAATACATTAAAATAACCTATATGGAGTTAATGTATTAGTATGATCATGTAACATGATGTGGGGATTTACTGAATCCATAGTGGTGTTTATTTATCAGAGATAATCATGGAAAAAAATTTATTTATATCATGGGAATGTACTGTGTAGATTTGGAATTCGAATATAATGATGATCAAAGTATTGAATACTGTTATGAGACATATATCATTGATTATAATAGAGAACAATTGTATTGACAGAAGTATTGGAAGGTACATAGTTTTTTTGTAATGGTAGGATGTCATTTCATGATGAAACTACAATCACACTATAAAATTTTTAATTATAATTTAATAAAATATCATGTTAGATTTAGAAAATAGATTCATCAAGTTACCTCATGGGATGTTTGAGGGATATCATCATAATCTAAGGAAAAACATAATAAATGGTTCTAAATTTGAATAATATTGATGTTCAAAATGTATAGTTTCACTATGATGTTGATGACCATGAAACAATCAAGTGGTACATCATAATGATTAGAAAATTATTGAAATATATGTCTTACTTTTATTAGATAGTCAAAGGGAATGAATGGATAGAGCTAGTGTATGAAATAATATTTTTATAGAATCTCACTAGAATATGACAATATTAATAATATCATGATACATTGTGTGTAATTTAAAAATATAATGATATGAAATAAATATTTTCACATATGTTATTCTCAATAATAAAAAATTTCCAACATTTTATTTTAGTGGAAAGAAATTAATGATATTATATTGTAATAGGTATATTAAAAAAATACCAAATATAGAATAAGGGGTTTAGACAAATTAATATATTTTACAAACTACTCACAATAGATTGTTAAATTATTATGAGTTATTATAGACTAATTACATATGAAGATCAATAAATTTCATATGATTGAATATCCCTTAAAAATGGGTTCAAATGATCGTATCATGTTCATTCAAGAGATATTTATCATTGACAATTGAGGAGTACTATTATTATATTTGGAAGTTGAAGAGGATAGTGCAAAAATATGTTGTTCAATTATAGGATACTATTTAGTTACAATATTTATATCACTCTTTACATTATTAACAAATAAAATTATAATTCAAAATAGATAGAGGTTTCTCTAATATATATTTGGATAATTAATTATTCAAATATTGCAATGAGGATTGTATCTCATCATGTTTGATAGAGTTGATGTATAATAATATGGATTTAAATGGTTTATTATTTATGATGTTATTATTCAATGAGAATATATTTTCTATTATTATTATAATGAGTTCCTCAATTAAATAAACGCTCATTACAGTCACTGAAGTACTATGTGGGAGAATAAGATGTAGTGAGATCAAACTCTAGTGTGAGGGATTACTAAACCATATATGAGTTGAGTTATTTTGGAGTAAGTGATAAGTACCTTGATGAAATTTCTATTGTATATGGTGAAATGGTTGATTTCATTATCATTACAACTCTTTGGTGAAACCCCAAATATTATCCCTTAATGAGAACTTGATAATGAACTTTTAGTTTTATTATCTAATTTTCAAATTATTATTTTATATTTAGTTTTATCATCTATGATAGAAAAACAAATTGAATCTGATGATTCCAAGGGCTAAACAAGATCAATTTGAAAAAATATTTGAATAAGGGTGGATTTTTAATCTTGTCGAACTGTAATTCAGCCCCTTTTCTCAATGGGTGCATTCAAGTAGTTTTTTCATAAACATTTATTGTATATAGATCAATAGAACATGATATGTACTACCTTGATATAGTATGTCCATTAATATATTATTAGACAAACGATGTAACCATTATAATATGGTTTTCAACAATGTAGTTATGGATCATATAGGATATTATACTTCATAGAAAGGGTTAGGTGATTGACATCATTTGTGGTTATGAATTTGACCTAAGTCAACTATACATGTACCACAATAAAATTTTCGACTAATTATCTCCTATTATTATAAATTTTACAATATTATCATCATATGATCCATCACATTGGTTACTTACATGATTAGGCCTATTTAAAACAATTTAATAAAATAAAACAAATTTACGGTTAAGAATACATGATTTAATAATACTATAGGTAAAAAAATTATAATAAAATAATAAATTTGTAAATATATTTTGACAAAGCACCCACATTTTTTCATATTAGTTTACGTATTTATTGATTTTATATCTATCTCCATATTTGGTATGTTTTATCATTCACGGTGTACCTTGGGACCATGTCAAGGTGTGAGACTATGGTATTAATCATATTGTGGAGTTTTAGTGAGGCATATGATAAAAATCATTTATCTATAGAATCCACGTGTGGTTGTATGGAATTTTAAAATGGAGTTTAGATCATTGATAACATATTTTCCAAATGGATACATAATGTTTTGATGGAGAAATTTGTTTGTTCAACCCCTTGGTAAAAATATTTAACGTTTTTATGGTTTATTTTTTATTTATTGTTACTAATAGATTATTATTTCATATTTGGGTTTCCACTTGTGTTTTAAGTTTTGATTAAAATTGATTTCAGTTATTTTGGTCAATGTTGACCTTTTATATTTAAGTGATTTTTCATGTTTTGTATTTATAGTTTCTCAAAAATTATTATTTTATGAAATTGTTGGAAATATGATAATCATATAAATAATACATAAGGATTTATGTTACTTTTCTATATTTTTAAAATATTATTTAATTCAACCAAATTTTACTATTTTATTTCAATCCAATGCTAATATAATTTTGGAATAATCATTACAATGCTTCGATAATAGTGCTGATGTTAAACCATGTTTCATTGTAATATTATGATATATTTTCATTTATTTTATACACAAGAATATAGTTTTTTAAACACTTATATATTTACTATCATGTGAATATACCTGTATAAATGTTTTAAAAAAATGTATATTTATTGATATATATATATATATATTAATATATGAACATACATAAGTAAACGTTTAAAAAAACATGTAACATTATATATATATATATTTTTTCTTGTATGTATGTGTGAATGTATATATTTTATATGTATAATCGTATAAAAAGTGGATGAATATTTTTTATGTAGATATATTTGATTAAGAAATTACATATTATTCCTATACTAACAAGTGAATATATATATATATATATTTATAATCTTTTAGAAAATATGTATGGTTTTATATATATATATATATATATGTATTTATGCATGAATATATATATATAACACATGAAATAAATATGAATTTTTTGATTTATAAAAATGATGACAAAATAAAAATATAGCAAATATGTTGTCAAAAACAATTGTAAATAAATCATTTATATAAAAAATTATATAATTTTTTTAATTAAAAAAGGTAACAAAAATAAGTAAAATTTATTCAAAAATATGAAATAAAAATTAATAAATATTTTTTGGATACTTCTATAAATATATAAAAATATAACAATTTATAGAAATCACAAATATTTGTAATCACTAAAAATATACTAATAATTGAAATAATTAGTAATAATAATTTAATAAATTTTAAGAATGAATAAATTATTATTCAATATTAGTAATGATTATTGATTATTATTTTTAAATAGTAAATATTGTTAATAATTTTAAATAGGATGTAATAACACTTAATTTTAACAAATTTTAAAACTAAATATATAGAATACTGGTAATAATTAAAAATAGTAATGTTTTCTAAAAACCAATTTATACTCAATTAATAATTAGTATTACTCCATAACTAATTCTATAAATTAAGAAAAATTATATATTATTTGAATTTTTTTGGAAATTTTTATTACACATTGTTAAAAAAATATAAATGTACTAACAAATATTAACAAAAAATAATAATTGGAAGAAATATCCTATCAATTAATATAATTAGAAATATTCATTCAATAATTTTTAATAATTAATAAATAATTAGTCTATATTAGTAATAATTAATTTTTTTATAAATTATTAAATATTATTAATAATTTTAAAATACTAATTTTTTTTTATAAACTATAATAGATTTAATAGAAATTATATTAGAAATAAGAATATTTAAAAATTAAAATATAATTTTAATTTATAATAATTCACAATTTTTAAAAAATATTCCTATTTATACAGTTTTTATGAATAATTATATACTCATAAGGAAGACTCCAGTATCTACTATGTGTTTGTGATTGAATTAATCATTAAAAAATATCAATAGATCTATTATAAATCATATATATATATATATTGTGTGTAGAAACATTTATATCATTTTTTTCAAGAAGTTTAGTCTTTTTATAAAGTAATAATTAAATTTCCATAAAATAAAGATGATACTATAATATTCCAAATGAATGAAACTATTGTTTTTTATCTATTGTTTTTTTCTGAAATATTATATTTTTTGGTATCAACATGGTGAACGGAATTTATTAGGAATTATAATTTTCTGGGTTTGGTTACGTAATTTCAATATTTGGTATATGAGATTGTTGTCCAGTCAATCCTGGTAAAAGAAATCTAAATGATATTCTAAATCTTGAATCGTAAACATATAAATTTTAAGATTTGTATATATCTATAAAGGAAGCCTTATATCTTCAATTCTAGATATGAAAACAACATATTTTTACAAAATTAATAGCTATTAGACAAGATATTGGAATACAACATAGAAGATTATATAAAATATTATATTTGGTTAAATTGTAGCTACATCATTAAAATTCATTACATTTTTGTTTCTATGAATGTGAGAGGTTAGATTATAATTTGGGTTTTAGCTTTCTGAATACCCAAGCATGTTCAGATGTCTTCATCATATATTATAGAGATTATGAATTATTAGATAGTAATTAATCATTTAAGGAATCTATCTATAAAGAGGCACAATAAAGAATTTATAGATTTCATGTGAAATAGTTGATGTATTATTAAATTACATGTTTCTTAGATCATCAATTTATTTCTCACAACATAGGTGATTTGATTAAATAAAAAATATGGCATCCCACCTTTTAACATAATTGTTCATTTAATTTTACAAACAGAGGACCTTTAAAGTGTAGTGTCATGGAAATCAAGAACAAAATACACTGCTTTACATCCCTTTGAAAATCCTTTTTAAAATTTTATCCTATGTATAACTACTACATCTCATAACCTGGAGACATAAATAAAAGCAAATGGTGATAAGAGGGCCTAGTTGGGAATGTAAGGGAATCTGTTTACCTGTGATATCAACAGGAACATGATAAAAAACATAATCACAAGTTCAATGGATTTAAAGGGATAAAATAAATAAAATTACATTAAATATAAATTTAATATGTGCATAAAACATTTATTTTATAAAATCACGGTCATATCACCAAGGTTCATCCCCAAGGTTCCATTAAAATTACAATGGTTATTCAATAGGGTATCGTGAAACTTGTCATCAGTAGAAATTAAATTCATTACCCAATGCAATAAATCACTATCAAGGTGATCCATTAATATTTATTTATTTTCATTTTATCCACATATATCAATATCAAACATTTATAAATAAACCATGTAGAATAAAATAAATGGGTTTTATTTCAAAATCGTGACATTTTAAAGATCATAAAAATAAGATCATTTTGTCATTTATAACCCATGTAAAAAGAGAAAGGGTTATATGTATGTAAATTATTGAATAAAATAGTTAAATATTATGTCTTTATGAATACACATAGAAATAAAATATGCTTGGGTATTCAAAAAAATAAAATAATATAATTTATTGATAGAAATAAAGAGAAATTTTGAGATGAAATTTCTACAACATAACGGCTATATAACATGATTTTAGAAAACAGAAAAAAAATTGATGGGACCAGGTTAAACCACTCATTAATATTATATAATACTGTATATGAATATAATAAAATTTAAATAAGAACATGGTATGGATATTTTAATGACATACCACATGAAAAATAAAAGTGAAAGAAAAGAGATGATGCAATTTCTATTACAAAAATTTGGAAACTTAATGGAATCACATAAAAATTCATAAAGTCAATTGATGTGAGTGGAGAGGGTATCTCATCATTTTAAATTGAAATTAAAAGTAATAAGGATATATAATATCATACCCCAACATAATAATATGGAAACAAGAAGAGGTAATATAATGGAAGTCATGACTTAAAAGAGGAGGGTGAAAGGTTTTTCTTTCATTCGAGAGTTACTTAGAAATCATAAAGGTTGGAAACATGGGTGATTGATGACACCTTGAGGGACTCCATTAAATTTAAAAATACTATTACATCATTTAGGGGGATTTTGGAATGAAATAAATTAGGGGAAATCTTGTTATTTATAGGAAAAGTGAGGGAATATTTAATTAATTTCCAAGGGACACCTCATTGGTGGTATTTGAAAAACCATTGGCTTACCCAGGGTATTTTCCATTGGAATTATCCACTAGGGACACCTCATAAAACATCTTACTATTCACAGGTCGACCAGATTTGTTACATCATTATTATATCATCAATGATGTCATTAAACACCTAAAACTCAAAACTGTATTTTTTCTATTCACAGAAAATTCAACTGTTTCAGAAAAATCCCAAAAATTCACCGTAACCTAATATCAATGCTCTAAATTAAAAAATAGACCCCATTTAAGGAAAATAATTTTCTAATTATTTTTTATTTAATTTTAAAAAAAATATGTTTTTTTCCAAATAAACTACATTAAATCAATAACTAGTTTTTTATCAACATAAAATAGAAATCAAGGTCCCATAAAATTATCATATAACCATAAGACAATAAATTAACACCATTTTATTTCATTTAATGAAACAAAAAGTTCATTTTATATTATTAAATATATTATAAAATTGTAAATAAAATATTTATGAACTTCGAAAATAACAAAACATATTCTATGATCGTTTTTTTAATTTTAGGATGTCTAATTTGTATTTATACATTCATGGGTGAGGTTTATATATTTTGGACGATTTACTATTCATTACTATCTATAAGGGGATGTTACAATTCATACAATACTATGTACACAAAATCAATTTCATCTTATTATACTCTAAATTTTCGACAAATCTCAACTGTAGAAGATCATTTTTTGAAAATAATTTCACATTATTAATTATTTAATATTTACATGAATATTTTAAATTACACTTTTTCTAAAACTCATCAATAAAATTCATCTTGTATTTATCCAAATATTTGAAAGTCACATGTTTTACCATAATAATAAATATCAATTTTATTTATACCAAGGGATTATAAAAAATTATCTATGGCCTTGTTACATAGCCCCTTATAACACCATCATATGACCTAAGTGTAAGGTGGGTACAGTGATAGAATTGTGGGGAAGCTCGAACAACATTTCCCGAGTGGTGGTGTATATCATCTTGAACTTCCCCCATAGGTGATTCCATTCAATATTAACTTATTGAAGCTCAGATTAGGCTTGGTATAGAGAAAATCCCAGAGATGCTGCCTCATTCCCATGCTCTGACATATGGGCTTCGTACGGCCCGATTCTACTGGATGAGGTCATAGACTCTTCTTTCAGTATTAATCAACCAAAATCACTTGTATTTATAAACCGTAATTTTAATGTTGATAACTTAGATTCCAACATTCATATTGACCAATGATCATATAATAGTCAAAACCCAACATTATCACTTCATTATTTAAAGGATATAGTGTTGTATAGTATAAAATGAAATAACCCACAAATTTTAGGAAACAAATATTATTCAAAATTTTAGGTTGTTACATTCTTCCCCCATTAATAAATTTCATCCCTGAAATTTTAACTCATACCCTAAGAAGATAAAAGGTGTGGGTACTTCTCCCTCATATACTTATATGGTTTCCATGTGGCTTATTTGAATTTGTGGTTCCTCCATAACACCTTATCTAGGTGTGTAGTCTTGTTACATAGAACCTTGTCTCTATTATCCAAGATCTCCACCGTCTTCTCCTCATAAGAGGTTTCATGTTCCAGTTGTACCACCTCTGAATTTATTACATGTGAAGGGTCAGGTATGTACTTTCTCAATAGGGATACATGGAAGACATTATGAACTTGTGCTAGATTTGGAGGAAATGCAAGCGGATAGGCCACTGCTCCAATGCGATCAAGGATTTATTAGTGGGCAATGTACCTAGTAATGAGCTTCCATTTATTACCTAACCTATTGAATCTCTTACAAGCTGATATTAGAATAAATACTTTGTCACCAACATCAAATTCCAAGTCCCTTAGACGGTTGTCGACGTAGTTTGTTTTCTGACTATGATCATCCTTAATGTGTTGTTGGATGGCATAGGATTTTTATTTCATCTCTTGCAGAATATCAGGCCCAAAAATATTTATATATCCTCATTTATGATAACAAGTAGGATTTGTACATTTTCTACCACATAAGGCATCATAGGGTGCCATTTGAATGATCGAGTGGAAGTTGTTATTGTAAGAGAACTCAACTAAAGGGAGATGTTGATCCCATCCACCTTAAAATTTCAATGAGCATGTTCTCAGCATATCCTCGAGTGTTTGAATAGTTTTTCATATTTTCCATCAGTTTGGGGGTTATAGGTCATAATAAAATCCAATTTTGTCCTCCAAGAATGTTGATGAATTCTCATGAATTTTGATGTGAACCATGGATCACGATCGGATAGGATAGAATGTGTAATTCCATCCCACCTTACCACTTCCTTTAATTAAGTCATGGAATGTTGATCAAGAGAGAAATATTTTTGAATGGAGATAAAATAGGAATTCTTGGTGAGACGGTCCACAATAAACCATATCACATTGTTTCCTTTGGATGTTCTCAGAAGACTAGTAATGATATCTATAGTGATATTTTCCCACTTCCAAGCTGGTATGATAAGTTGTTGCAATACCCCATTAGAATTTTGTCACTCTTCCTTCACTTACTATCATACTATGCAGCTTGATGTGTTTTTCATCAATCTCCATTTTCATATTAACCCACCAATAATGACCACGAAGGTCCCTATACATTTTCTTAAATCCAACATGTATAGGTAAAGAAGAGTTATGAGCTTCATCCATCATCTCCTTCTTTATATCTAGAATATATAGAACAGATAGTATTGAATGATATTTTACTACATGTTCTTGATCAATATTGAACTCAGAATACCTCCCACCCTCCAAAGCCTCAAACATATTCTGTGACAAAGGATATTCCTTTTCATCATTCTTGATCTTATCTAGAAATGATGGTTGATAAATCATTAGGTTTATGGTTGATGATGTCCCTTCCCTTATAATTCCCATTTCTAGCTTTACTAGGTCATTGATCAAAGGATCTCTTTGAGTCCTCATCATGGGAAAAACAACTGGGCCGTTACAACTTAATTTAGTAATTCCTTTTTTAATCTTTTGGGATGGTTATGAATTGAACAATCATAGTCTTTGAGAAGTTAAAACCATGTTATATGACTCATGTTCAATTCCTTTTGTGTGAAAATATACATCAGACTTTGTTGGTCTATTAATATATCACCTTTCTCTCAATAAATATAGTGCCTCCATATCATTAAAGAAGAAATGACCACAACCTGCTCTAGATCACGCATAGGATAGTTCTTCTCATGATTCTTCAGTTATTGAGATTCATATGCAATGAATTTTTCATTTTGTATGAGGATACACCCAAGCCCTTTCAGATATGCATATCTAAAAATAATGAATACTTCTTCACTTTATGGTAGAGTCAACATGGGTGCAGTAACCGAACACTTCTACAGCTCTTGGAATCATTCCTCACAATCTTTTATCTAGATAAAAATGACCCCATTTCTAGTTAACATGGTTATTGTTTTAGAATGTCACTAAAATTTCTTCAAAATCATCCTATAATATCCAGATAATCCATGGAAACTATGAATCTCTGTTATTGTTTTTGGATGAGGCCACTTCTCTACAACATTTGTCTTTGCAGGGTTAATTGTGATTCCTTCATTGGTAATAGTGGGCCACAAGAAATAAACTTGTTGAAACTGGAATTCACATATACTAAACTTCCCAAAAATCCTTTCCTTCTATAGAGTTTAAAAAATATCCCTTATATGATCCTCATTCTATTCTAGATATTTATAATATATCAGAATATCATCAATAAAAACTACCAAAAATTTATCATGATAGTTTTTAAAGACTCTATTCATCAAATCCATAAAAATATCAAGTCCATTAGTCAGTCTGAAGGGCATACCAACAAACCCATAATTCCTATATCTTGATCAGAAGGTAGTTTTTGGAATATCATCTTTTTTACCCTCAGTTGATGATAACTAGAATGAAGATCAATATTAGAGAAGAATTTGTCCCCACAATGTTTGCCAAATAATTCATCAATTCATGGAAAGAGGGTATTTGTTCTTCAATGTGTTCCCGATCTGTTCTCTATAATCAATGAATAACTGCATCAATCCATCCTTCTTCTTCTTCACAAAGTGAACTGGTTCTCCCCAAGGAGACACACTCAGTCGGATAAAACCCTTTTCTAAAAGATCTGGGAGTTGCATCTTTAACACCTCAAACTCCATATTTTACATCATATACGATGTCATTGATATCACATGGGATTTGGGTATGAGTTCAATAGAGAACTCTACATATCTATATGAGGTAGGTCCAGATAACTCCTCAGGGAATATGTAAATTTATTACTGGATGATGGGGATAGTTTCTATCATAAAAATCTAATTTACATCTTCTTCATAAACAATGAACTCTATAAGGAAAAATATTGGGGGTTCTTTTATACAAATACTTGGTTGAGATATCACTCCAAGGAAGATAATTGATGGTTTTCCATTCATGACTAATGATATTTCCTTGGTTCTACATTTTATCATAGCAATATACTTTTGGAGCCAGTCTATCCGAGTATAATGTCAAATTTCAGAATGTAAATGACTACTAAATTTGCGATAATATTGTGATCACTAAAGTAAATTATAGTTTGTAAACACTAATGATGCTTGGATAATCCCACCAGGGGACATGATTAATAACTCTACATATATAGAATAGGTTGTTGATTCTAAATTATTTGTAAAGTTGGAGAAAATAAAGGAATTCACATAACTATAATCAAACAATGAACATGCATGATTTTCGAGAACAACAAGAGTACCTTACACCACAAAATTAGGTGCTTCTACATAGGCCAAAGTGATTGCAAAAGTACAAACTTGTTCCCTTGGTCATTTCTAATGATGATGTTGATTTCACTCTACTACCCCTAGATTTGGGAAGTGATTGGAAAAGTCTCTAAGTGTTAAAAACATATAGAATTGGACATCAGGTAGGGCCTAAAACATCTTCCATTTTTCATTAGTGTTGTGAATTTATGGACTTACCTCACTACGACAATACCACACTTGTAGCATATCCTACTCCTTAGCAGGCAGTTCCTTGAATGCTTCTTCCCACATTTATTTCACATGGGATGTTGCAATTTCTTGCCTCCTATTCCCGGCTCGAAGAACCTCCCTAATTCTATATCCATAGATATTTTATTTTCATTTTATTTATGATACTATTGTGTCTTAACAATCTCCAATTCGACTTTCTTCTCACTTTGCACGATCTACTCATAGCTATCAAAATCTCGGTTGGCTAGATTCTTCAACAGATGATGTCTCAGGCCGCTGAAAATCTATCAACCTTACTATTTGGATCCATGAAAAATCTAGAGTGTAAGGTGAATGACTTGTGAGTTTCATCTCATAGCTTCCATCAGATTGATTCTCCTTCTGTTTAGCTCAAGAAAATCCTTCTTCACTCTTGTTCGCATCGATCGATGGAAATACATGTTGTAGAATATCCCTCTATACATTTCCCACTCTATAGATTCATCCTCCACTCTTGACCTCGTTTTTTTAATTAGTTAACACCACTCATAACTTCTTCCTATAAGTGATAGACAACCAGGGTGACATTCTCTTGCTCTAAACTACGGATCACAGAAAAGATCTTCTCTATATAGATGATCCATTGTTTAGAAATCCATGATTCGATCGATCCACTGAAGGATGGTGGTTGTTGAAACATAAAGGACTCAACACAATGTTGATCCCTTCATGGTGAGATCAGTATCTCCTTTTGATTCAAGTTATTTCCCATTACTTGAGTCAGTTGCTTCATCATTTGCATGAAATTTTCCATTCCTGCTTCCATGGAGTGTCATCTGTGCATGGTCAATTGCGGTCACCATTTGCACGATTACTCCTACATCCCACAATTTTCTTAAAGAATAAAACCATAGTTAGAAAAGAATTTTATTTATTAATAATATAACTATAAATGATTCTATTTATTAATACATCACACTCTAAACAATTACATTTCTCTATAAATCCTTCATAATGATTCATAAAAACATTTTGATTAAGATAATATATCTCTTGGGAATGTCATAAACAGGAGTGAAGTAAGGCTTGTTGTCATGTTCGAGGATTCCCTGGGTCATGCCCGAAACTTCTTATTATAGTATTCAATCCAAGGTACTTCTGTGCTAGAGCTGCCTCTACCAGCTCTTATCCAGACAGGGATGTATTTGCTTGATAAACCACTTACTCAATACTCACCAAAATACCATGAAGTATTCCTATATCTTAATTTTTTGATAGGGTTATTCCTAATGTATTAATATCATAATTTCCATAAATAACTAATCTTTATATTGATACAAACTGTATCATCCCTGCATTTTACTATATAACATTTCATTACATTTTACAAATAGATGACCTTTAAAGTCCAGTGTCTTGGAAATCATGATAAAATACTTGAAAACATAAAACAATATTATAAATCCACATAAAAAGACTCTTGAAAAGTTCATACTTTCTAAAACTAATGAATCTCATATCCTAGAGACATTCATCAACAGAATGGGCTAGCAGAAGGCCCAGTAAGGAAAGCACGGGAATCAGTTTACTTGTGATATCAATAAGAACATGATGAAACATATAAAGAAATGAGAAATGTAAGTATAGCCATAAAAAATTGAAAAAAATGAAACATAAAATGAATTTGTGGATAGAACATTTAATGTAGACATTCATGAACATATCCCCAATGATGATCCCCGTGGTTTCATAATAATTACAAAGTTTATTCACTAACGTATCGTGAAATTTCTAATCTCTAGAGATTAAATTCTTTACCCAATGTATTGAAGCACTATCATGGCACAATAATAATATTTAGTTATTTTTATGTGATCCACATAGATAAATATAAAAAAATTCATAAATAACCCATATAGAATAAATTAAGTAGTTTTTATTTCAAAATCTCAACGTTTTAAAAGATCTAAAAAATACGATCATTCTGTAATTTATAACCCATTGAATGGGAGTGAGGGTTATATCAATGTCAATTACAAAATAAAATAGATCAATATTATGTATTTATGAATAAACCAAGAAATTAAATAGGTTTGGGTATTCAAAAATATAAAATAATATAATTTATTGAGAGAAAGAGAGAGAAATTTTGAGACGATATTTCGGTAACATAACTGCTATATAACATTGTTTTAGAATACAATAAAAAAAGAGGGAACAAGGATAAACCACTCAGAAATAACTTATAATACAGTATAGGGATGGAATAAAATATAAATAAAAACATTTTATGTATATTTTAATGATATACCACAGAAAAATTAAACTTTAATGAAAATAGAAGATGCAATTTCATTTATGAAGATTCGGTAGCCTAATGGGGTCACATAAAAATTAAGAAAATAAATTGATGAGAGTGGAGAGGGTATATAATAATTTTAAATGAAATGTATACTAATAATGATATATTAGAGCATACACCAACATAATAAGATGGAAACTAGAAGAAAAAACATAAAGGATGTCCTGACTTAAAAAAGGAGGGTGAAAGGTTCCCTTACCTTGAACAGTAACTTCGAAAGCATGATGTTTGGGACCATTGGGGATTGAGGACACCTTGGGAGGACTTCATGGGAGGTTAAAAGACTATAACTTCATTGAGGAGGATTTTGGAATTAAATGAATGAGGGAATGACTTGGTATATATAGGAAAAATGAAGGAATATTTAATTAATTACCTTGTGACACCTCATCAGTGGTATTTGGAGAACAATGGTCTTGACCATGATATTTTCCATGGTATTGCCCAATTAGGACACCAAATAACATATATTACTATTTACAAGTCGACCTGATTTATTACATCATGATTACATCATCAATGATGTCAGTAAACACCCAAAACTCAAAACTGTATTTTTACTAGTCACTAAAAATTCAACTATTTTATAAAAATCCCAAAAAATAACCCTAACCTAATATCAATGATATGAATTTAAAAATGAACTCCATTTTATGAAAAAATAAATATTATTTTTAAAAAAAAATCAGTATTTATTCTAAATAAACAACTTTAAATCTATAACTTGTTTTGTAAACCCTTGAAAAAGAAATCCACATCCCATAAAATTATTTTATAACCATTTGACAATAATGTAACATTTAATGATTAAAGATTATGAAAATACATTTTCATTTTAATTTTTAAATAAATTATAAATTTGAAAATAAAATATTAATGACCTCCAGAAATAACAAAACATAAAAAATGATCGTTTTTCACATTTAAGATGTCTAAATTGTATTTATACATTCATGGGTGAAGTTTTTATTTTTTGGAAGATTTACTATTAATTATTATTCATAATGTTATGTCACTATTCATACATTAATATTTACATAAAATCGTGTTGATCTTATTAGACACTAAATTTCTTACTGATAACAATTGTAGAAGGCCATTTTCTGAAAATAATTTCACATTATTAATCATATAATGTTTACATGATTATTTTAAAATACAATTTTTCAAAAATTCATAAATAAAATTCATCTTATATTTATCTAGAAATTCAAAAATTACAATTTTTACCACGATAATAAAGAAAATTAATATATACCAAGGGATTAAAAAAAGTTTCTAAGGCCTCGTTATATAGCCACTTATAACACCTGTATAGGACTGAAGTGTAAGGGGTGATATAGTGATAGAATCTGGGGGGGTGCAGGAAAAACATTACTCGAGTAGTGATTTCTTTCAGCTTGAAATTATCTCTTAGGAAATTCCATTCGTCGTTCACTTATTGAAGCCCAACTTGGGATGGGACGAGAGTAATTCCCATAGATACTACCTCCTTCCATTGCTATGACATATGGGCTTTGTACGACTCGATTATACTGGATGACGTCATCTACTCTTATTTATGTATAAATCACCCAAAATCACTTGTATATATAATCAATAATTATTAGACTAAGAGTTTTGTTTCAAAAGGAAATATTGACCAACTATCATATAACAGTCATAACCCAACGGTATCACATCATTAATTTAAGGATATAGTTTTATGAAGTATTAAATGAAATTACACAAAAATTTAGGAGAAAAATATTTTTAAAAAGTTAGGGTTTTTATAGAATAAATCAAATATTTCCCTCATAAAAATATTATGTCATCCTTGTGATGGAGATTCGTGTAAACACATTGATCAGGTACATCTTTATTTTTCTTCAAAACACCATAAAATACTGTTTAGAATTCATAGTGACTATTTTGTTCATTTGGTGATTACAAAATTCAATATTCTTGTATGCCCCCACACATAACTCTATTGAAAAAACTATTCTAGATACTAATGATGTTTCCATATAAATAAACTCATTAAATTTAAGGATGTAGAGCCCCCAACCATAGTAGCCCAGAGCAAGTGTCTATTTATCTCATTGGCATAAGATACAATGAATCACGTCCTGAAGGACTGAATAGTTTTATAGTCTGAGTAGACTAGATACGTTATAGAAATTCACATTACATTTAAAAACATAAAAACACAATTAATTTTCTCTGTCAATTCCATTATTCCCCTAAGCGTATCCTTGTAGGTTAATCACTAGGGAAAATAAAATAGAAGAAATCGGTGACTTCATAGACTAATTAAGGTAAAGCATAAACACAATTATATGATTAAATTTGTTATAATAAATATATAAATCAAAATAACTAAAATATATTATATTTAATTGACAACCCAACCACACTATGGAAACAATAAATGATAATAAGGTAATAACAACTATATAATAACATGATTTTCAAAACATAACCATTTATTTGATAACTAATCAAATAATCACATTGAATATCAATTACTAAATTCATAATGATGGAATACATAATAAAATACATATAAACTATAATGATATGCACTAAATATAGTAATGTCAGCCTATACCATCAAGGAGGTTTAAATTTATGGGTAGAAACTGCTCAGATTTGACAAACGGATTTGTCTCGTGAGACATGTCATTACATCAAGGGGATATATCTATTCCCACATGTCATATAATAATTTTTTTACATTCATCATATAAAGAGGAGAAATTAAAACAAAAGATACATTTATGTTGAAAATTTTGAATATGAAATGGGGAAACTTTAACCAATTAATGCAAATAACAATAATGCAACTATATTCATATGAAAAATGATATCAAAATAGAACATCCACTTTAAAACTGATCACAATAAATTTAAAAAAATAATTGAGCTATTATAAATACAACATATCCCCTATATAATAATTAAAACTATTTTTTTTTCTTCGAGAAATATAAATACAAGTAAAATTTCTTCAAAGGTATTCTTAAGGAAAATATAAATTTCATTTGAAAAATCACTTTTATTTATATATATTTCATTTTTAGAATAAATTTCATTGAAAATATTTTTTAAAAAATAAAAATTCCCAGAATATCATGATTTATAAAAACCACTTGTTAAAATTTAAAGGAAGTGTAAAATAAATTTTGGTCATAATGGAAAGTAATTCTATACACAATACAAGAGAACATTCAATTTTCATTGTAAAATTTATTGAAAAGTGCATTATTTGTGAAATGATAAAAATATTTTTTTTAATACATTTTTTAAAAATCAAGACATTAATGATAATTTCTTTATAAATAATTTCAAAAAAGAAAAATGATTTATAAAAAAATTAGAAATCGTAGATTTTGGTGAAAAATAATTTTTTACTAAGGAAAAATAATTACATATTTTTAAAAAAACTCTTTCATTGCAATTTTATGAACCAATGAGTGGAAAATGGTGCTATTACTTTTAAATATATTGAATATCCACAAGGGGTAAAATAATGTGTGTTTATTATACAATGATCAAATAATTTAATAAAAATAATTACAATTATAATGGAACTCAATTAAAATGAGACTGTGAACTAAACCTTTACAATGATTATAACGTTGATGTGATAATTAATCAATGAATGGATTTTCTATATTAGATTTAAATAAATATAAAATAAGATGACACACAAGTTATGATAATAAATTTTTATTATACACAATATCATGGAGTATTAATGACTATATATGAGTATAATAGCCTAATGAAAATAAATTGAGTTATAAAATTCATTACCAAATGGTAAATTTTAATTAAAGCAATGTGAAATGAAATAAATCTGGATGAAATTAAAAATATGATTATGTATGAATAAATCATGACATTACAAGTCCAAGAATATGTTTATACACAACCTAACATTGAATTAGTGCATAATATAAAATATGACTCAATAGACTATAAATTGAAATGAAATCCCTCACCTCACCCTTCTTTCTGGTTGAACATTAATCAACCCCTTGTATAGTGGTTTTAAACAAGTGATTAAATTATTATGGAACCATTTTAATATTCTTAATGTCAAATATGACCCTATTATCACATCATAAATCCCATTCTTTAATAATCTCTCATTATTTACATTGATTCAGGTGTTAATTCCCTCATTTTCTCATTTTTATTTCTTCATAAAATAACCATTTTTTGAATATTATATAGTTATTTCATCACTAGAACAGTAAAAATTAATGAAATATAATATTTTTTTAAATCAATTATACTTTTAAACTTAATAATTAAATATTGTTAAAAAAATAAGTATTTTATGCTCATGGATTCGGTATTCCATACGTATGAATGAGTAACATTTATATTTTTCAATGATAATTTCAGAAAATATTTAAGTGATTTTTTATTTTTAAATAATGATAACCATATAATATATATTATATAATTAAATTAAATTAAATTATATATATCATCCATTTGTTTTGGTGATGAAAATATAGTCACATCACCTCTTAAAGGAGGTAGTCTACACTTACGCGAATGATGTTATTATCATTCATTGAGTGAAAAGGTAACAAACAAAAGGATATAGGTTTATTATCTTTATATAATGATAAATATTTCAGTAATGTAATAATAATTTCCTATATATAACATGTTATCATTAAATATATCCATATCACCTTTATACTCCACCGTACACATGATAGACATTATTGTATCTCCAATAGAATTTAAATTAAAATTTTACATATGATACAATTACTCTATAGGTATAATTATGATATAAATATTTAATATCTACAGTATATCCATCATAAAACCCAATTATGAAATATGGAAATGGAAAAATTAATTACTAAAGTGTGGGGGGTAGTCCTCTATAAACACAGATGATGATATAATAAATCATCTGATGAAGTAAAGATGGATGTAGGCTATGAACTTATTACACCTAATACATAATATTTTTCTGTTACTGAGTTTATTATATCCTATTTTTTTATATCAATATAATTTGGTAGTTGAATAAATATAATAAAAACATTTTTTCGAGAATGTTACCTTTTCTTCATGTACTATCCAAATGATTTCACCAAAAGCCATCCTAGGTTGTATTTCTATCTGTAACATCCTCTATTTTTTAAAATGTACATGTTGTTTGTTTTTTGTTTAAATTATATCATCAGACATAATAATGATGCCTAAAGAGTTCATGAAGGTCTCTAGGGTGTACATTGATCATTAGGAGCCCAAAGACTTGAAATTTTATGAGGAAGACTGGGTCACATGGTTAGTAGAAACAATTCATCCCATTCAGCAAGGTTTCTCTGAACATGAGACTTGAGGAAGTGTGATACAGGAGTTCAAATTGTTTTTTTACTACCATGTGATCCTATGTTCACTACTATCCAGAACATCACACCTTCCTAATAGTGTCCTTTTCTATGGTTGTCATAGGGTTTGGCCAACTGTGCATCCAAATTGTGTTCCCATGCCTATTTATGTGATTTTATGAAACTACAACTAAAATTTATTATGTTGACCTTACCTTATTCCTCCATTTTCACCAACAGAATCTTCCTCCCATATCTTTTGATCCGCAAAACCTAAGAATCAAGAGATCTCCTCCATCCAATATCTTTATTTCACACTATAATATCCACTATGATGATTGAGTTTTTCTCTTCAGTCCTCTCACTTCTATTTTTATATATCTTCCTCTCTATTGTGTTATCTCGATGTATGATCATGATCCATATTTTTAGGGAACTCAACAATTTCATAGATATAATTTGTTAGATCTCAAATGAAAGGCTGGTGATGGAATAACAAAATAATATTAGGATATGGTAGGTGGCCTATGTTTTTTTCTTCTTTAATTGAATTTTGTAACATGTGTCATCATTCCGTGAGTCAAACCTTTCCATAAACAAATTTAATTTTCTATTTAAATTAAATGTATTCATTAAAATTCCAATTTCAACCAATGATAGTAGAAAATCAACCCCTTTGGCTAATCTCTTTGACATATCCCCCTCTTTGGGTGTTCTATATTTTAGATCACTTTTTACTTCATTGTACTAAATTATGTAACACACCATGAGGGATTTTAGTGTTTGAAAGATTCGATGATTTGATAAATTCATTTGGTTATGGTTTTGAACAATGTGTTAGACCCATACATCCCATTATAGAAATGAAAATATTTGACTATAAGAATTGGATGAGTGTTTATTCATTACCCTTCCTCCACAGATTGTTTCTTAAGCTGAATTTTTTGGACAACTTTGATTTTTTATTATAAATAATTTATTATCTCTTTTAAATAGAGTAGTGAGTGTTATACAAGTATTTCCACATAATGTTATGGGATCATTATTCCTTCATTGGATTTTTTAGTGATTTTGAAACACACCAAGGGAGACACAAGCTACGTCTAGGATGAGCTCATTGTGTGTTTTCATTTTTACCTCTAAACAAGGGAAATTTGGTTCCCTATGGGACACCCCATGTATATGATTTGTTTATCCATGGTTGTATCATACCATGAGGAAGATTCAGTACCCTATTTGTGATACCAAGGAAGAACATGGATGTTAGTTCTTGTTTTCATCACACTACGCATGAAGTGACACTTGGAATCTCATTCTTAGGTCACCCTGTATAGACTCAAAAGGCATTGGACTCATACTAAGCCACTATAAAAATTATTTTAACTTTCTTAGAATCAGCTGATATGGGATTATGGTGACTCTTAATAATATATTAAATGTTTAACTATGTTATATATGATGTGAATGACCATAACATAGAAATTAAACCCTGAAATTAAGAATTTGGGACTTGTTTACAAATAGAAATCATAATATTTGGAAATGAGCTTATATTCAAATATTTAAAATAATCTATAAACTAGTGCTAGTTCACTTGGATTAGACACTCCATCTTAGGCCATAGAAGGTAAATATGACGGTTTTCCAAATAGAACCCAATCAAATGTGATTATATATTCATAATAGTCTTACATTTATTAATTATGGAACATTTTCCATTTAATATTGCACAATGGGGATTGAGATAAACATCATTGGTTGTGGCTGAAAGGGGTTTTATCTCACAACCTACTCGAGTCACCTTTCGTACCCAAGTAGAATTCACGATTGTAGTTATATTTCTATTTTAATGTGTATGGTTCCTAATAAATTAATAACAATGATCAATCCAACCCAACCATTTAATGAACATTTTAATACATAAATCAGTCAATTTGTATTTGATCTTCACAATGGAAGGGTCACTTAGTTAGTGTTGTATAAGACCCATGACGTGACCTTAGTAGTAGAAAGTAGTTTTTGCCTCTTATGTTATTTGTAAAACCTTATCTTATCACATAGACATGACTCCTAGAGTATGATAAGGGTTATTCCTTCTTAACTGCATGTTTTTTACCTATAAATTATTGATAACTATCCCTAAATGTTATAAATCCTTTCTATGGCGTGATATTCAAAATTAATGAGATATGAAATCCTGAAATCCTCATGTTGTGTTCCAAGGGAGTGGAGACGGGCATAATGTTGAGGTGGTGGTCCCTAAGTCAAAGGTGATACCTTCTCTAGTGCCACATAAGGAACATCCTAAGGATCTTCCACTGTGAACTAATGCTCAGTTATAGGATAATTACTTTCCATTCATGAATTTTATACAGGGTACATCCTGATATTCACTTACTATCGTAGAGTGGAAAAAGGTGTTCTGAAAGAATCATGAACCCCTTATTGGAGGAATGACTACCTCAAGCTGTAGAGTCATGGACTTTGTCCATGATGTGTATCATTTAGTATATTGAGACACATAATGTGTTGAGGGTCAAACTCATGACCAATATGATACATGATTTAGACAATAATTGGTTGAACATCCTTAATTAGTCTAGTTGGCATCAGGGTATGGTTTGGGGAGACATCAACATTACCTTCATCAACTACTTATTTCTATATACCTTGAGAACAAACGATGCTTAGGAGATCATTCAACCTCAGAGAGCTGATATTTCAGTGATGAAAGACTCTCGACTCTTCAAAGAATTATATCATTTATCACAAAACAAGTATTTTAATAAGACGAATAATATGATTCTCATCAAGGTTGGGATTATATATTTCATATTATCATAGATAAATGTATTTAAACTGACCACTCTTTTTGAGATAGTGATCTAGTATCTCATAAATAGTCAGAATATGAGGGAATCATACGATGTGAAATAGTACTGTTTAGCTTCCATGAAGATTAGTGGTTTTTCATGATTCCTGAAGTGTCATTTTGACGTTACAATAGTGTGGAAGTCACAACCAATTGAAATTCATAGAAATATATGTGGTACATCAACATTATAGTAGAAATTCTCTACAAATCCCCAGTTTATGTGGAACATGATCGAATGTTAAGCTTGCCACAAGATGGGTCACCTCTAGAATTATAAATGATAATTTTAGCCATTTCCCTATGAGTGAGGTTATTTTACATCACAACCTTTAGTTGTAGGATTATCAACAACCTGTTAGGATAGGAATTTGTCTTCTATAGGCTGTTTTGGAAGAAAAGGTATTCATGGCCAAGGTATTCATGCCACAAAGATTCAAAATTAGCAGAGTGGACCTAAAAAGACAACTCATGAATAATATCAAGTTCGTGGTTCATGACATTTCAATGTAATGAATCCTACCCCATAAGATATGTGTCTTGGGAAAAATATAGTTTGATTAATATTCTTGTATCATCCAATTTAGTAACTTATTTTTTTGATATGGGTGAATCACACTTTTTTCTATCTACTAAAACTATGTGATGTCTTAACCTGGTGATAGAGTACTCTAGTGACATTATGAACCTGTGAACGTCGTTAATAGTTTGATATTAGGGTATAAACAAGTGAATGTAGTTCCAAATTATGTTATGTGTGTGTAATTTTTTTGGAGTTTATTCATCCTTCAGATGAACAGCTTCGACTTCATTCTCGGTATGAACAACCTTGTTCCCTATCATGCCCTAGTGTATTGCAATCATTTCTTATTATCCATTACATCTCTTGAGGGGTGTACATATAACAATAATAGAGAATTATATATATAGGAGTGTTGAGATGGACCCAAGTGTACTGGGCTTCAGGGAGTGACAACCAGATGGATAGTCTCCTTATGAGGAATCATGGAATATATCTTGTGGAATTTCCTCCTATATTGGATCATTTTATGGAGTTCTTCATTACCAATCTCTCTGGCTTACCTACCGAGAGAGAGTTTGATATCCCCATATTGTTCTAGGTGTGGAACCGATGTTCATTCCTCATTATAGGACGGAACCTATAAAGATTTGGTAAATCGAGATGACGTTTGAATATTTTAAGGGTATTGGTTTATATGACCTCACACATCACCATGGGTTTCACCTATCCTTTTCACTAAAGATCTATGGTATCCTTAGATTGTGACTGGATTACCACTGACTAAACAATATTATGTCCACTTCCTCTTGTAGATAACCTACTCAATAAGATTCAGGGACCAATAACATTCCCTAATATAAATTTGAGGTTGGGATACCACCTAGATAATGTGATTCTGTATGACATACCACATTAAGAATTCATTAGAAAGTAATACTTGTACAAGTATGTTTCGTTTTTTTAGTGGTATAAACACACTGGTAGTCTTCATGGATCTAATGAATTAGTTTTTACAACAATACATTAATTAATTTCTATTGGTCTTTGTAGATGACATATTTTTGTACTCAAACAACAGACATGACCAAGATAACTATCATGGCATCATACCAAGTACACTAAAAGAGAACTATGTATATATTAAGTTTAGTAAATGAAACATCTAGATCAACATAGTTCACTTATTGGGTCATATTATCTATGAGGTCAGTGTATCTATTGACCTAGATAAGGTGATTATTGTGGTTCCTGGGGAGTGTCCTAAGAACATATTTTACAATCACAACTTCGTAGGGTTTATTGGATATTTTAGGAAAATCATCAAAGACATCTCATTGCCAGAATCACGAATTTTAGGTTTCACTAAGAAATATGTGAACTTTGGTTTGACTGAGTATTTTGAGATAGCATTTAGGGAAATAAGGGTATTATTGAACTCAAACCAAATATAGATTCTTCTTAATATGGGGAACATTTGTACTATTTTCTATGCTTCTACAGGAATTGGATTGTTGGTAGTTCTAATGTTGGGTGATCAGGTGGTAGAGTATGAGTCTTTATAGTTGATTACTAATGGGAATAACCATCATAGAAATTTCCTCATGTAGTCTACCGTGGTCCATGCTCTATTTTGATTGAGGCACACTCAATTAGGAGTGATACTAGTCATTTATTATAATTTTATAAATATCAAACCCATACCTACACTATGAGACTTGAATATAAAGAAGAAAATGTGGGTGGAATGCCTGAAACCATTCAATATTGATTTTGAGTACACAGTCTAGAATGAAAATGTAATGGTTGATGACATGGATGAGAAGATATAGATAAAATCCATCAAAGAAGCCTACAATGAGTTCCATTTGATGGATCTGTTCTCTAATTACATACTGATGTTGAAGAAAAACTTGGTAAACCAATTTTAATAGCTTTTTTGGTGACCACCCCCCCCTTCTGTAATGGGTTTAGATGAGACCATTATTTGATTCAGAGGTTCATTCCCTTATGTATAACATCACATTTGAGAACCGTCCTCTAGGTAGGATTGTTGTTGGATGTGAAACACTACACTTCTATGGTCATGTATTGGTGCCTTCATATATACAAGATGATTTAATGATGAAATATCATGCATCGTTTTTGATGTCTCCTCCTAGACATATAAATATGTATTGATACATGCGATGTTAGTATTGGAGGCCAAATATGATTGCTCTGATATCATGATATATCAATTAGTGTGCCACCTATCATTAAGTGAAGGTCAAATACCAGTGACATACTAGACGTCTAAAGTCTATCACTACTGTTGAGATGAAATATAATGACATCAACATGGATTTCATAATGGTATTGTCGATATACCCTTGATGAAACAATGTAGTATGGGAAATTGTTTACAAGTTGTTCGTGGTTTTACACTTCCTACCAATTCGGAGACCTTCTATTTTGATGTGCAAGGTAGACTTCACATCTGGGAGATAGTGTATCTTCATGGTGTTACTTATTATATCATATCATACTGAGATTCCATCATGACTTTAAGGTTCTATAAATGGTTGTAGAAATCACATCATACATAGTTTTCCATGAGTTTAGAATATAACCCTCAGACCAACGGTCCATCTAAGGGGATGAATCGGGTGTTAGTGGAATGTATTAGGGCATGTATTATTTATTTGTGAGTTTCATGTCAAGATAAAATCCACCTTGTGAATTTTTAGTACATAAAAAAATATAGGAAATGATTCTGATGGCTTCGTATGAGGCCCTTTATTGTAGACTGTGTCATTCACCTCTATGTTGGTTAGAGGAGAATTAAGTAGAACTAATATGTCATTATTTCATTCAAAATCCATCATAACAAGTCCAAATGATTTAGAAACATATTCTGAAGTCATTTACCAATCATTTCTATTTACCTTAATAGTTTCAAAATCTAAATATGATATTTATTCACATATCACCTAGATAGGGTCATTAATGAGTTAGGAGACATAGCATGTTAACTCCACAACATGTGAGACCATTAAATATATTGGAGAGAGTCGAGCCTATATCCTATTGGTTGTAGTTACTTCAGAGGTATTTTACCTCCCACATCATCTTCCATGTATCGTAGCTTCGATGGTATCATCCTGATATGTCTCATTGGATTGACATCAAGGATATTGAACTTGTGGTAAATGAATCCTTTGAGGAGAATCAAATACGTATCATTAATAAGAGCATGAATAATCCAATAGGTAGGTCAGTTCCTTTGGTCCATGTGCAATGGAATCATAGAATCATCTGTGACATGAACTAGGAGTGGGAGGATGATGTATGTGTGTAGTGGGATGACCTCTTCATTGAAAACAGTTCTCCACTCATGGAAGGAATATCAGAGGTGAGTTATCTTAAATATTGGATATTTTAACATCCCTACTTTTTTAAAAGGTACATACAATTGTTTTAGGTTTAAAATATTTTTTGGACCCTAATAATGATGTATAAAGGAGTTATGAAGGTCCTGGGGATGTTCAGGGATTGTTCTTATCTAGGAGTCATGAAATTGCAAAAGGTGGACATGGCTAAATGGTTTTTCTTCAACTATGTGACACCTGGTGCATCACCGTATGGAATTACATTCCACTGTGGCAGTAGAATTTTGAATGGTTGGTGAACAGTTTGGCCAACCATGCGGCCAAGCTGTCCCCCCATTCTTAAATGGGTGATTTTCGGACACTACCCATGATTGTTTTAAGATATTCATTTCCTTATTTCTTCATTTTCTCCAAAATTCTACTCATCACATAAGTCTCTATCTACAAAACATGTGGATTAATATAATTTGTTAATTGATTATTCTTTTTTACCATAAGAACCATTAGGTACCTATAGATATGATCATCATTTCTAAACTATCTATTATGATTTTATATTCATTTCTCTTGTGTTATCTTAGGGAATGATCATTTTCCCTATTTTGGGGGAATTTTATGATTTCTTAAATATTTCTTGTATTATCTCAAATCAAAGGCATACATGTGATAATACAAGCACTATGATGCTATGGTAGGTTATCTTGGATTTTCCCCTTATTCAATTGAATTTTATAATCTATTTCATCATAACGAGAATTAGACCATACTAATGACGCCTTTAATTTTATAATTAAATTAAATGGGGAGCCTTACCATTCTGATATTTGATCAAGATAGTGGTGAATTAGTCACCTTGTTTGATCACCTTGACTCATTCCATGAATTTTATTATGCTCCACTTTATAGGAGAACCTTCTCATTTTCATTAAATTCCCCAACACCCATTGAGGGGATTTGGTGTATCGTAGATGCCTTGATATTAAAAACATGATTTTATTTGGTCGATAAAACATAAGTAAGGACCTTATATATATTAATATAAATGAAATGGTTAGAGTAAATTAATCAGATAGGTGATTGTACAATACCCTTATTCGATAAATATTTTCATCATTGAATTTCTTAACAAATATTCATTGTTTGACATAAATAATTGATTGTGTTATTTTTCCTTAGTGATAAGGGATATAAAATTGGTTTAGACTCAAGTAAATATGGACGGGACAACAATTCCATGGTTAGATACCGTGAAAAAAATTTATACATATTGGAGGAGACACTATATTTTTCTGGAATTGGCTCACCAGGAATTTTATATTTTAGACCTAGTGGAGTGTCCCTTGTTCCCAAGAGGGTACCCTATAGATGGGATTGGAGGCGCTTTGGTAATACCATGAGATAAGAGATTCTCAGGCCCCAACATGTGGTACTAGTTATGATATTAGAGGTTATTACACAATATAATCACACCATGTCTCGATTGAGACATGAAATCTCATTTTGGGTCACATTGGATGGACTCTCATATAATTGGACTCATACAGATCCCATAGTGTGGTACTTGTAACTCTATTGGAATAACCTTATATTATATAATGGTGAATCTTTATGTTGTATTTAAATTTTAACTATGATAAATGGGAAGTGCATTACATTAACTAATAAATGACACCTTGAAATTGCAAATTTCGAGTTGTGACTGCCAAGGCAAATAACAAGCTTTTGTATAGAACATTGATATATATATATATATTTACCCTAATCACTTTAATAATACAAGATCCCTTGGTTCAGAAACATAATAACATTCCAAAATTGGTAAACTAGACAGGTGTCCATTTGGAACCCAATCTAATGTTCATATTTATTTATCATCTTATATCATTTGTTAATTATTGTTCCTTTTATATCACATCATATATATTTATCTAGACGCAATTCATGGTGGCGTACTTGGATTTCACTTCAAACACTACTCAGGTTACCTTCGGTATTAGAGTATACTTTATGATTTCACATATAGATAAAGGAATTTTTCCAGCATCTAATGCTTGAATGACTAATTTTGATAGATTTTGGGTACAAAGGACTCAGTTAATGCTCAAGATACTTTAAGTATATATATTTTTTACTTTTTTCAAATTTTATTATACAGTATGTTGTTGTATCCCCTGACTCTTATGCATGACTTTTTTTTGATACATTACCATGATCATCATCATTATCTTTTATGAAATTATTTTTTTTGATTTTATAGTAATTTATTAATCTTTTATGACTACATATCTTGTTTCAGCTACAATCTATATGTTAATACTGCCTTCGCTATGGTAAGTTACTGGTCTAGTCATATAGATTCTTCTTATATTATTTCTCATAAGTTGTATATACATATATTTCTACACTCCACTATGATCCCTGATATCATAGTCTCCCCAAGGACACTCCCAACATTTCACTATTATCTAATAAACACTATTTTTTAATGATATGTGTTTGAGGTCTTGTTTCCCACTATCATGGTCACCATTATGTGGAGCCCATGGAAGGACATCACACATCCATAAATAAGAATTCAATAATGATCGGAGGGATGTTGTGAAGTAATTTGGTTATTAAATAGAAAAAAATTGGTTTTATGTTCTGATGAATATAATAGTGGGTGTGGCCTATTATTAGTGAGATTATTGGAAAAATTTTAATTTTTTGAAATGATTTAATCATAACAAATATTAATCATGCCAAAAGCTTCCAAAATTCACCCTTATTGAAACTAGAAGACATAGCGTAAAATAATGATAGATAATGGGATTTGTATAATTTTTTATGACTTTTAACCATTATGTTTCTACTTTAACCCTAGATAAATCCATTTTTACCTTAACCATGTTATTTAATTACTAATAGTTTCACTATTCATTTTGGGGAATGATTAATTTGATCCTATTATACATTTTAAATTTTATCTATTCAAAATATGTGATAAATTATTCCAAATTCAATTCAAACATTCAAAAACATTTAATTTAATATAAATCTCTTTGATATGATGAGAGATATTTTTTAGCGTGAAAATTTTCTCATGATTATAATGGTTTTATATAACAATTCAACATTAAAATTATTGAAATGACCTAAATTAGATTAATTGATTTATTAATTAACTATCCATACATTAAAACAAATTCAAAATGTTTTTTAACATTATCAACAATTTTGTCGAATATGAATTTTTTAATCATAATTCAATATTTTATCAATTCATCAAAAATGAATCTTTTTAGAAAAATTCCAAAATTCATCCTAATATAATTTTGATTATTTGATTTTAAAAAATAAAATAACTTTAATCAAATAATTTTTCAAATAGTTAAACATAATAATTTCATATATTTTTTATCAATGTGTGACTAATATTTCATTATTAATAATAGCATTTTTTGAAAACATTTATTTTTATTATAAATGATTTATATTTTTATGGGAATTAATAAATAGAAATATAATTTGTTCAAAATATATATTATCATAATATGAATAATAATATTCATGGATTCCATTATAATAATTAGGTGATAACCTTCACATTAAAAAATATCACTTTAATAATATGTCAGGTTTCTATTAAACTCGGTGTTGAGTGTCACGCAGACTAAACTCAGTGTAATGGGTAATACATCCTTTTGAAGATTTAAATATATTTCAAAATATATTAATCAAAAATTATAGGGGTGTACTATATTAATTTAATATAGGTGATTCATGTCACGTACACATATTAAATAAAATATTATTCTTTCATAATTTTGTGGTGTTTCATTCACCATACAATGTGTATATTACGTCCACACAATTTATAATTTCTCTTAGTAATCAAGGATTTGATATTTGAAAATTATTTTGTAAAAAACCACATAAAATAGTTAATAAAATATCCTCCTAACAAAAGAGATTGGGGTTACAATGGTCATATGAAATAAGATATAACTCATTTTCTACATTAGATAAAATTGGGAACAAGTGAATATATGGACATAGAAGAGAAGAATAATTGATTATAGAGGGTGATTGAGGTCAATTATCACAAAAAAAGTTAATTTTAAATTGAATTTTAATGGAATCCATGAAAAATACATTTATGATTTAAAATATAAAATAATTCTTTTTATTTGAATGTAATAGGATATCATTTTGATTTTAGTATAGTATTTCAAATTTTGAGGAATTATTTTACACCCCATGAAAATAAGTAATATACATTCTTTATAAATTTATATTTCATAAACAAAATTTTATCATATTTTCATGATTCTATGAATTTATAATTTTCTTCACTACTCCAGGAAATGAATATCCATAAATTATTTTTTATTCCTCAAGAACTAAGATTCTCTTTTATCATATCAAAAGATTCATAAAAGGGACATGTCTTCCATATTTCTAAAAATATTTTCCAAGTCCAATATGGTTAGAAATAGTAATCCAATATAAAAAATTTGTTTATAATATTAATAAAAATTTATAATAAATATCTTAATAAATTTTTCACCTTATAGAACGTCCAAAATATTAAAATACAAAACATTTAAAATCAGGTCACTGAGTTTCTAAAATGATCATATCATTAATCCCCCAAAAAATATGATGCATATCTTAAACATCACAGACAAAGTATGTCAACACATTCACCATGTATTATCCTAAAACATTATAACAATGTGAATTACCATAATACCTTTTTAAAAACATTCATACTTTTTTCATACATAAATTAATCATTGATGATTGTATATATTACAGAGATAAAAAAATGTAGTAATCTCTATAAATTATAGAATAGCCACCTAATTGAAAAAAATTATTAATTAGTTCCAACATAGTTATTATTATCTCATTTAATATATCCATATCAGTTATATATTCATCCCAACATAATTATCATAACATTATTAACATATTACACTCTAAAATAGAGTGTTTTACATGTATTTCAACATTCTAATGAATTATTTTTCATTTTCATCAGTACCTTTCAACATAAGATTTCTAATACATAATGAAAAACTATTTTAGTATAATCATTTTATATTTCATAATTCATATAATAAAGATATCAATGATAAAATACTAAAATAAAAAAAATAATTAATCCAATAGAAACAATAATTATTCCACTTATTCTATGTTGATAACCTAATCTTAACCAGGATCCATTATCCTCTTGTGAGGTCTATTCCATTGTAGTTTGAATAATTGATTCTTGTAGTGTCACGTCTTCTAATTATTGAATCATTCCACATCATAATCCTTTTTATTACCCTTTTAATCATATCCACGGTTTAATTTCTTCCAATCCTGCATTAATCTTCCATTCTTTTTATGAAAGAACTAGGGTGTTTCATTCCATAGTTATAAATTAGTGGAAAATCCTTTTATCCCTTCTTTCCATTGTACATTGTTTTTCTTATCAAAATATTATTATTTTATTCCATTTGAAGTAAAAATACTTGTATTATTATTTATCTATATTTTTAAAACGTGACAACATTTCCTCTTATCAAGAGAATGTTTTATATAATAGTTCACCTTAAAATATTGTATTAATCCCATTAATGAAACAATCATCCTTACTCTTTCTATCGTTTTCATTTTTTTTTTGGATTACAGTCAATCAATTAGTATCCTTTTATAAATGGGAGAATATACTAGATTAGATAATATCAATATTATACATAATATATAATCATAAACGGGTGAAATAAAAAGCATAAATTAAAAATTTTGTGAATATATAATCTCATAGTCATGAATATAGTTTATTTGTGAACATCACTGTTCTCAAATATATAAGAATTGTTTCAAAATAAAATTTGAATTATTGAAATAATATCCCTCATAAGCGTCGAAATTTAGTGCATAGTAAAGATCATTTTCATAAAATAATTGATGATCATGACAAATGTAATATTCCTTTTTCAATGTTATTACTCATAGATTACTCTTTTCCAGAACCATGTATACTTATAATATCTAAACCGAGTTATATTTAAAGTAAATGACATAATTTATACTTTATGAAAACATTATGATGTTTTTCTAAACCTATCCACAATTTGAATCATAGGGCTATGTTCCCAAATATATGTTTTCTTAAAAAATCATCCCAATGGTTCTAATAAACTTTCTCAGATTCTAATTGTATCGACACCAACCCGAATAGCCTAACGTCGGGATCTACATTATCACATTGTCATAACATACATGGAATTCCATCACAATTCTCAAATAGTTTAGTAGTTTTTTCAAACTTCATATAATCATTAAATTCAATTAATATTTCAAAATAACATAAATATGGAAATATTTTTCTTTGTGACTTAAATTATTCCCCATAGGGTATCACTACATGTTAACCCAAAAAACAATTTCTCTAATCTTGGGGAATAATAAATCATGTAGAAGGATTGAGCTCAAATGCTTTGTAAGGATAATCATACAATGAAATCTAGGAATAAATAACTAATAATTAATATGTCAACAAAAATCACTACAAAACATTCCATTTATTAAATAAAGTGAATACAATATGGAATAAATAAATGTTGATAAATAAATAATAAATAAATAATCACATAAGCATGAATTGATAACAATGTATATTCTAACTAATCAAATAATAACATTAAATATTAATAACTATATTAATATTGGTGGAATTACTACTTTCATACATATTAAGACTCAAAATATTTCTTTGATACATTTAATATCAAGATCCATCCTCAATACATTCTAAATATATCTGTAGAAACCCATTTGATTTGGCCAATAAATTTTTTTCCTGTGACCTGTTGATGCATTGAGGGGCTATATTGGGCCCCCTCATTACATACTAAGTAAATTTTAATCTTTATATGGAGGGGAGAAACATAAAAAACCAAAAAATCATATTTAAAAGATATATTATAAAATTTAAAAAGATTCACTATTCTATAAACATAACCATAAACCATCAAGAATAAATTATCAAACGGAATCAAAATAGAGCATCTATATTCAAACAAATCATATCCATACATATAAAAAACAATATTCATATAAATAAAACATATTTCCTATTGATAATAATTATAATAAAGGTTTGATATCATTGAGGAATATAAATACCAAAATAATATATTTAATATAATTCAACGAAAATATCATTTTCATTTTAAAAATAAATTTTTTTAATACATAAACAATTTTGTAAAACCTTTTCCTTGAAAATAAATTAAAAAAAATAATTAAAAATATTTAATGAAATTGGTTTTTAAATAACCATATAAACATTCAATGGAAATGTCAACGAAATGTAATTAATGACAGAGCTTAGTTTCATATACAATACATGAGAAAATTTTTTCAACATTTCAAAACTATTATAAAGGATACTTGTTTATAAAATGATAGGAATATCCCATTAAAATAATTATAAAAATTAATAAATGGGAAATAATTTCTTCTAGAAATTAATTCAAAATGGATTTTTTAAAAACATATAAAAAATACATGTGTATTGATGTAAATTAATTTCTAACTGAATAAAAATAGAGTCATATTTTCATAAAAAACATTTTGTTAAAAAAATTATGTACCAGGTAGGGGAAAACTGTAAATTTAAATTAATATATATTTAATAAAAAGGTGTGGGTAAAATTGAATAGTTTTATTAAAAAATGTTCTAGTAATTTTCTTCAATGTAAATTGAAGTATAATAATATTTAATTAGAATAAGATTGTAAAATGAGGCCACATAATGATCATACTATTGATGTGAGAATTAATAAATGATTAGATTATTTTTATCAACAATAAATAAACATAAAATATTTCTAAATAAAACATAATATAATAAAATCTCATCATAAAAAAACATATAGTATCAACAACCACGGAGGATTTATATACCGCAAAAAAATGCAACTGAGTTATGAAATACTTTACCACTGCATAAATTTTAATTAAAACGCCCATAGAGAAAATAATTCATTTTAAAAGATAAAATAAAATAATGTATGAATGAATCATCATATGACACGTCAAATTTCATGGTATATATTCCATTTAAATTTTAATCAGTCCATAAAAACAAATAAACTCCAAAGGAATGTATATTGGGATTATATCTATTACCTCACAAAAAATTTTGTTTCAAATTTATTTAAAATCCTTAATAATGGTATTTAATTTGTGATTAACTTATAAATAAACCATATTAATATTTATAATATCATATATTATCTTTTTATAATATCTTGTAACCATTATATTAATAATCATTCATAATTTCCATTGATTCCGATGTTAATGGACATAATTTTTCAAGTGTCTTTCATCATGAAATATCTAATTTTTCATATATTATATACTTATAAATTCTATATTATAATAATTAATATATAATTATAATACTTTTTACATCAGTTATAATTTTTATAAAAATCATGAAGTATGGCTATGAAAAATGAAGTATGTTATTATCATGGAGATTGGAGGCCATATGTACGCATGAGTAACCTTTCAATTTTCCACTGATATTTCTAGAAAAAAGGTATGTATTGTTTTCAATTTATATAATCATTATAATATCATATATACTATATTAATTATTTTAATATATTTAAATATATGATCAATGTGGTGCGGTCATGAAAAGAGAGCCACATCATTTTGTGAAGGTAGTAGTCCTCACAAACATGAATGATGTGATCATATTTCATTGATTGAATTGGTAATAATGAAAATTAGATATATATTTCCTTATAATAATGATAAATAAGATATTAATAGCATAATTATTTAATCTATATTAAATATATTCATTAACATTATCCGTGTCACCTTCCATGTAACACATTCATGAATGAAAATTCGCAACGATTCTCGGGGGTATTTCGTTGTACGCCAGAGCAATATTATCCTATCTCTTATAGACTTTATGTTAAAATAGAATATATGGTATAAAAACCCTGGAGTTAAAATTATGTTAAAAATATCATATATATACTATATATAATTCATTATACCCAATTTTTAATGGTGGTACATGAAAAATGAATGTTATCGGTTCGTGAGGCAATAGTTCATCATACACATGAATGATGATTTCAAATCACAGGTGATGAAACTGGGGATGGTTCTAGGTCAATAAAGTAATATTAAAACCTCATATTATATGTAAGATACACATTTTATTATATCCTCATGGACTTTTAATAATTTAATGACTTGGAAGAATAAATAAAATCACAATTCTCGTTAGAGATCCTAACACCTTTTTCAATTATTCTCTTTAGGATTGTACCAAAAGATTTCCTAGGTTGGCTTTTACTCAATATATGGAATCTAGGATTATAAGATGGATGGTTTTAATTTATTTTGGTTTCTATATTCTGAATCAAATAGAATTTAAGGTGTAAAGAAGAGAGTAAAAGGGGTGGCTTTTATAAGTGAGGTGAGTGTCACACCTGTAATTTTGTGAAAAATTCTATCATTCCAACATTTTTATCATGGAACTGCCTTCCAAAATGGTCATGTATAGAAAATAAATATGATATTGTGTAAATTTGGCTTTAAAAAGGTTGTTCTATAATTTTTTTAGCTCATTTTAACCACAATTTATTGATTTTAAGACCTGGAAAATCCACTTTTACCGCAACCATTGTAATTAATTTTTACTATTTTCACAATTCATCTAAAAACTAGATATAAATTATTATAAATTTTTTTTTTTATGATTCAAAATGTGGAATAGTTTTTTCAAAATACAATTCATAGATGTGAAAAAAATAATTTAAAAATAATCCCAAATATATAATGATAAAGAAGGTCATTAAAAAGAAAATTTTCAAAATTTTACAATTTTTTTTATCAATATTAAATATGAAAACAATTCCAATTACCAAAATTATATTAATATATACAATTATAGTAATTTTTATTTTAAATTAACTCAAAATAATATTTTACATTATAAAAACAAGTAATGGAAAATGAATTTCTTTTAATTAATATTCTATATTTGAAAAATTTATCTATAAATGATAATATTCCAAAAAAATCCAAAAAAGTCACCATATTATAATATTTATATTTTAATTATAGAAATAAATAATTTAATAAAATAAATTTTATAAAATTGGTTAAATGTAATTTTATATTACTTTTTCAATATTTTAGTAATCTTTCTCTTAGAACAATAGTTTTTGTGGGAAGCATTTCTTTTTCATTTAAATTATTCATATTTTATTTCAAATTAATAAATAAAAATTGAATGTGTGTAAAAAAATTTATAATATATTAAAAGTTATTCATTTTTTCCATTCTAATGGATTGGTGATAACTATCACATTTAATAATAATGTTTTAATAATATGTCATGTTTTGTTCAAACATGGTGTTACATGTAATGAAAGCTAAAATAAATGTTTTTTGTAATGAAATATATTTAAGAGGTAGAATTTATAAAAAAAATAAATATATACTTTTGTCTTTAGGTCTTATATTTTCTTCTATAATTCATGATTTGTGTCACATACTGTTATTGAATATATATTTATTCTTTTAAAATTTCATGGTGTCACAATGTACATTTAAAGAAGAATTTCTAGGATAATTTAAATAAACTTGTTGATGCGATATATTAATTATAAAGATAATGTGTAACTACATATGATAAAGTAGGATAATGTTGTTTTACCATGATGGTTGCATTTATGTGGATGATCAGAAACATTCTATCATATAGTATATTATATGGATGGAGTTCAAATTCTATAAAATCGTGTTTTTACTATATGGATGAGAAAAAATAAATTGTTATTTTAAATGAGGGTAATGGTAGTTATCTTTAATTTAATCCATTATTAATCATGGGGATGTCCATTATAAAAATAAATAATAATTTTAGAGACATTAAATAGAATGAGATGATCCCTTAATAGGGTTTTTAGGTATCTAGGTAAAATCACATTTTTATTCATTAACTATTGTTTACTTTATACTAAATATAAATGAAATAATATATTTTTTTTGACAGATCATAATTTGATAAAGAGGATTATTTTCATATACCTCTATATTGGTCTAATATTTTGGTTCATCACATGGTAGATGTAATTCATATTATGGAAAATTTATTTTATATCATTATTTATACATCCCTATAGACACTTTTTTTTAACTGAAGAAAATGTTAAGGATTTGTTAGATATATTCCAAATTTATATATTTCCATGAACTAAGTTGTCTGAAGATAAAATATAAAACAATTTATTGAATTCAAAAGAATATTTTAAACATTATATAGAAATTATTTTTATTACTCTATAAATATATTATAGATTTTAGGTTATGAGATTGTTATGGTTTTAGTTTTTCTTGTTTCCATAGTGATATACATATTACCTGGTAAAATATTCAAGATTTTCTTATCGTAATGAAATAATTTCTGTTAGTTGGTCATATAGGGCTCTTGAATTCATTAAAATGGGTTTTTGTTAATCAAAATATGATATCTATAGTAAGATATTAGTGGAAAAATAATATTATGAAGAATCATCCATATTTCAAGATGATGTTGTTATAATTGTATTTTAATTTAAGAAAAAATTCCCTTCATCCTATATTTACTCAATGAAAAAATAATATTACATTCAACTTATGAAGAAAAATGTATATGGATAGTACAATTATGATGGATTTACCTTTTTGAGATATGTATATGTAAATTAATGAATAAAGTACATAACAAATCAACATTTGAATGGTAAGTTGTAGATGAACACTTATAAGAGAAACTTTCAAAAACAATTATTATTTATAATCATAATATCATTCAAAACATAAATGATTGTTTTAAAATAATAAAAATGATGATGATATAATTCCCAATCAGTTATTCATTTTTTTATCTTCATCTTAGTATCTATTATCATTGTTAATAATGGATATCAAAATAATAACTTCCCCAAGATCATACATATATTCCTATCAATTAAAAAGAAATTAATTTATTTTTTATGTATGTAATAATTTTTTTTTAATTTTTTTATATGAAATTCTATTTAATGAATTTTTTGTAAGACATATTATGACCAAATAAAAAAACAATTTATTAAAATTACATCTCCTTCCATTGATGAATTATGGAAATTGATTTTTTGTTATATTTTTTTCAATATCAGGTAAATATTTTTATTTAGAATTCATAATTAATGAAATTTTTTTAATGATAACAAATATAAATAATAAATATCATTTGAATAAACAAAACATGAAATTAAAATTGCTATTTTATTATGTGAAATCAAAAATCCTCCATTCGAATATTTAAATATTATATTTCATATGTGAGTAATAGATTTCTATTTTATGAAAGAATATATTTTTAATAAAATAAATCAAAGAGTAGTGGTGTTAGTTTGGAAGTATCTCATCATTAAGAATCTTAATTTGAAATTTATTGTATGATTCATGAAATAATTGAGTTTTGGTATCGTGGAAAAAATTATGTTGTGTTGATTTAATATAATTGGTTTGTAAATAGTAAAGGGTTTCAAGTTCATCTGTGTCATGGGGTCATTGGTATTAAATATAACAGTTTTATTTCCTCAAAGGAACCATTTATATTTGCCCAAAAAGTACATAATGATTATTATGAATATAAATATTTTATTTAATGACATTTTAATGAAATTTTATTGTGTAATAAAAATGAAATATTCTTTAAATCTATTTCCTGAAAATGACATGTAAAACATCTTGAGCATTTTTAGTAAAAATCCCTATAATTATATCTTACATAGATATATATAAATATATTTCATGAATACCCCTAGTTATTATATCAATAATGTCAATGAATTGGTAAAATAGGATGAAATTGAATGTTATATGAAGGTTGATGATATTGAATTTAAAGATTAATATGTTGTTATCAAGGAAGATGTAGACATTTTTATCATTGATGTTGAAGATGAAAATTAAAAATGAAAAATTATTTTTATTTTATAATTTTATTTATATGATATATTTATTAACGGTTATTAACTTGTAATATTATTTGTTTCATATTGATGGAGATAATCCTAATTATCTATTACATTCCTATAATAATTTTAATATTTACTACAGTTTATATATTACATTTATACATACAATTATTCATTTGTATGAGTATTATGTTTCTTATGGTATTTATTAGTTTTTTATATTTCATATTAATTTTAAAATAATTTAGAGTTATGATTATAATATGATTATATTTATTAATATGTAAATAGTATATTCTGGTTTTATATATTTTTTAATATTTATATCTCTATTAACAATTATTTATAGGTAACATTATTATATTATGGTATTTATTATCTTTTTATATTTTATATAAATATTTATTTTATTTTTACAAGTAATATAATTTATTTTATATATTCATTTATACTACTGATAATATTATTTTTTCTCTTACATATTTCAATCATCATAACGATAATATCAATTTATCTAACCTTGAGGATGGTACTTTGAATATTGTATTATGAAGGGGGATCAACCATTCTAGATTGATGAATTTAATTCATGATCCAAAAAATATGTACATTTCATCATTTAGTTCCTCATATATAAAGATATGTTAAAATGTTTAAGATATTTATTTTATAATTTTCTTAATTAGTTTAGGAAATAATATTATGAATAAATATGTTTATTAGCATAGTCATTCAAATTTAACTATTAGATATGATGTTGTTATTTTATGAAGTTATTTTTATGAACAATTTGTGCAATAAGGTTAGGTCCCTATTATAGTTCATTATAAAATTTTCTACCTCATTATTTTATGTTATTAAATTCTATATATTTTTTAAAAGAAATCTTTAACTACTTACATGTTTTTATATAGCCTTATAGAATTAATTGTCTCCAATTTATGATGGCCTTATATCTCCTATACCGGAGGAATGGGAGATTTGTATACATTAATGTTTTCATCAATATATACAGAACCTCTGAATGAAATCCATTAATAGAGTTATTTTTGGTCTTTGTTTTGTCTTGAATCTCTCATTGACCTGATTATAACATAGCTCATGCCTTGCATGAATTGTTCTCCTACTAGCTATGAATGTCTATTAGGAGGATTTTTTCATCTAGATGTCAAAAATGGGTTAGGGATGCAGTCAAAAATAGGGTCGAGAGTCATACTTTTTATATACATGGACAACATATGGTATGTTATTTTAGTTATAAATTTATAAATAATATAAATATAATTTATATATATTATACCTTCCACTATTGACCCCTCTATTATGGAGTCTGATGTTTAATGAAAAACATACAATGGTCCCCGTATAGGATAACTTGTTAGTGACACATTTCACCATATTATGATAAGTATTTTTACTATTTTTAATTATATTTTTTTTATTTTTGTAAGTATAGGATGATGGAAATATATTTCTACTAATACTCATTCAAGATTGATTCAAGCTGAGTATGAAGCATGTGCCAATTGCAATTCTGGTTTTAATGAGGGGGCTTGTATTCATGAAAAATTTATTTGTTTATAGAATGTTTATGTGAATAGTATGGAATCATGATTTACACATACAAGATATTATGGTATTTTTATGATATAATTGTTCAGATCGAGGGGATCTATTTTAAATTCATCATCTTAATCTTTTTTATAGTATGTAGTGATTTAGCAAGTTCATGTTGCAATGATAGAGAAGAAGTAGAGATTGTGGGGGGGGGGAGATCATGATTAGTAGTGATAAGAAGATGAGCAGTTACCTAGTATATATTGAATCCATCACGAAAGCATAAAACTCTATAAGTTTGTTTCCAAATATTTGTATTGAAATTATATTAATTATTTAATGATATATATTATGTTGGAAGTAAATATATTAACCATCATTGTGTGAACCATTACAAGATTTTTTTTTAAAAAAATACGATTAAAATTTTAATATGAATTAAATGTCCCATATTTATATTAATGGATGGCTTTAATCATAATTTATTATATTTATGAATATTTTCTATCATAGTGAAAAAATGATAAAATTTAACTAATATATTTATTGACTTCTATCTAAAATATTATACGACTCGCATTACATCATTAAAAACTATTTAAATAATATATGTGTTTTTAAAATATTCCACAATGATTATTATTCATATAAATTATAAATATTTTGTAATTATAATTCATGTTATTTTGTGATGTATTTAATATATGTATGTATTGGAGAGTTTGAATCAGTATGTGAACCAACATGGTTAATCCAGGATGAAATTCATCCAGTTTTATAATTTTTCATGTTCATATTTATTAATTTATAAATTTTCAGGCCATGGAATCAATTTCTGCCTCTAATATGGCTCATATAGCCCAATAATCATCTTCCAACCATTCATCTTTTCAAATTTTTTATTTCTTATTACATTAATTTATCCATTATTGAGGAATAATTTTTTTAATGTGTTGTAACAATCATCCACTCATCTTATTCTTAATTTTCCCTTTCATATTCTGAATTATGATATTTAAACATAATGGTGATCTATAAGACCAAATCAAAAGGGGTTAAATTGAAGTTTAAATTTTATTAAAATATTTTATCCCACACGAGTAATTATGGTTTTCATATTAATTGATGTTAAAAAATTTATAATATCATTATATAAAAATTAATCATGAAATTTTCAATGTGAAAATACAAATGTTAGAACCTAAACATTGCCTTATTAAGTAAACAGGAAATAAAAATAAAAAATATCTATATTATAAATAATTTAATATGTATCAATTAGTGTGTCAAATATAAAATATTTTTGTTTTTAAAAATCCACATCCAATTCACTTGAATACTTAAACTATATCCAAATGTTCCATCAGATCTATAGGTACTCCATGTGATCAAATGTACACAATATTCCATTGTTAACTATCAGAAAGTATGGAATCCCATTTTCCAAACATAGAAAACCTTCAACTCAATTCTCTTTATTAGTATATGTAGATAAATCTATAATCTATATTTCAATGAGATGATCAGAATAAAAAACACACCAAAAAATATTGAATATGTTTATTGAATAATTCCACTTCACACATGAAATCTAATTGATCATGACGAATTAAAAAATTCTAATTCCAGTCCCAAAATCTTTTCAATCATAATGAAATTGAGAAAATATTTTTTTCAATATAAAAAACAATGATATTTAAAATTAAAATACAAAAAGATGATCTTACATATCATACTCAAAAAATGTTTACATATTTGAGCACTGAAAGTGAAAAAGATATTTCCACAACCACACTGGTAATTTGTTTTAAATTTCAATCATAAAACTCTATTTTTTAACAGCATTTCCATGAATAATTATTTTTAATTAATATAATTATTATATAAAAAACATTGATTTTAGTATTTCGATTTCAGCAATTTTAGTTGTATAATCATTAATCCTACCATTATATCTTCAAGTAACTGTACCATTACATATTATTTTCTATCATGAAAACCATAATATTGTGTAAAATTCCCATTGAGTATATTTTTTTGATGCTACTTAGCATATGTGAATAGGTTTGATAAATAAATTCCATATATGAAAAAATATTTTACTTTCTGTCAAACCATAAATAACAAAAATTAAATATTTTCATTTAGAGTAATCCTATATAATATGTATTTTTCTATTCAATACAATGGATATAGTGGTGGGTTTTCACCAAATAAGACTTTCGTCGATACATATGGATAACTTTTCAAAAAAAAAATTTGGTAACTATTATTAAGGGTTCAGATTTATTCTTAGCACTATCCTACTATGTTTTAATAGTGAACAAACCATATAAAAATATAAATTGAATGAATCGAGGTAGGGTTCTCAATCCATATATTTTATAAAATAATTAAATACATTTTTCACTTTAACGGATTATAATTTATTTTAAAAATTTTACATGGAATAACTATATTCAAAATTCAATAAATACATTTTCTCTATTAAATATGTCTTGATATAAATAATTATTGCAAATTTCCAAGTTCTTGAATAAAAAATATTCGATATATGGAAATGATGACTTTTTATTCAAAATTAATATATGTTATGACAAAAATATTTATTGGGTTTATCTGAATATAAAATTATTTTAATAGAAATATAACTCATGTTTTAAGAAATTTTTTTATCATTCTGAATTCTTTTGAAATCGATAAATGTTTTTGTATGTGATTTAGATAGATTTATTGTGTTGCATTAATAATATTTCAATTATTTTGGATATAAATGTGGATATTATATGAAATTCATTCAAATGATGATATAAGGGAAAAATATAAACTACATAAGAAGGACTTTTTGATTTCATAATTAACGTGAAATGAGATTATTCAAATTTTTCTTTAAAGGATAAATATGTATTTTAATTATTTGTATATAGAATTTTCCAAATTTATAAATTTCCATATTAAAATATTTTTTGGATAATGATGGATGCCTCTATGAATAATATTCATATTTTAGTTACATAATAAAAATTATTTATTGTATAGAGATTAATGTAAATTTTTTATTTCCACATACATTTATATGTTACCAGGAACCACAAGTGCATTGGTAATGAACATTGGATAATTTATAATCAATGTAATCATGTCATTGTACCTATCCTATAACACCATAGTTATTAATCCACTATTAATAGAGGTATGTAAAATCAGGAATTTACTATAAGGTAGATATGGTAAAAATACCTAAAGGATAAGTTGGTGGAATTAAGGATTTACTTGACCTTATTAGGTTTTTGTAAAGTATATTGTCCCTAAAATGAATTTCCCATATATAATATAACATTTAATAGTTAGTAGTGTAAAATAACAATGTGGTTTATATATATGAATGTTGAAGGTATCATACGGAATAATTATTTTCTGTGAAATATTCATAATAATGAATCATTGAAGGAAAATGTTTTCACGACAATAAATATTTTTAGTGGTCACGGTTTCAAATTGATTATCATTGAAGGCTCATGTACGGATTTCATACATAATATAGAGGGTCTCTCCCCACTAAATGTATTAAAGGACGACTCTACAATGTCATCATTTATAGAGTAATTTATTATATATTTAGATTTCATAATGGGAAATGCATACTACCCATCAACAAATATATTCCTTCTTGGATCAATATCATTAATAAATTCCACATTAAAAGTTACCTAGTATATATTGAATCCATCTAATTATAGTATCTGTTAGTAAGTATGTCAATCAAGATTTATGAGGAATGATTTTGATCTCATTAATTTCTTTTATGTCATTATCGATGAAACTATGAAACATTGTACAGTATGATATTATAATAAATTTGATAGATTACAAAATATAAATATGAATTGATGTTTTATTAAGAATTAGGAATCAATAGATCCTTTTTATCTTCTATATTTAAATTTTGGTATTGTAATTTGTTTTCTATTTATCCTTGTGATAATTTTGGAAAATAGGTAAAAAATAACTTTTATGGGGGATAAAAAAATTTAAAGATGATTATATTTAGTTTTAGTTTTTCACTCTTGATTCATGATTCACTTATTATTTCACCATAAAAATGTTTCTCCATTCATTGTAGAGTATCATAAATTTTTAATATCATGTCTTCAAGAAAATTGGTATACACTAGCTTACATTAAATTATAGGAAATCCTTTGAGAAATTTATACAACACATCCCATTTGAATACTAACTTTTTTATGAATTTAATATCAAAAAATTTACGATTAACCACCCAATATGAAATATGTGAAGTGAAAATTTCAAAATTGAGTGAATATTTTATTGGGTAAATATGAGAGGTCATTCAAAACTATTGAAATTTGAGGTAGAGATATAATTTATTAATTATGAAGATAATTTCTATAAAAATATTCTCAATTTCGAAAAATCAGGTATCAGAATATAATATGGTTTACATTAAATATTAAAGACCATTTTATTTCCACCATAATTTTTATGTATTATGAAGACACAAGGTGATTATTCCAATATTTTTTCACATATATAATAAGAGGATATTCCAAAAAATGATTATCAATACATGTGGGATTGATATATATTGTATATGATGGAATAATTGTTTTTGAAAATTTATATCAAATAAAATATTTAATCCTCTCATTATTACCATGGTGAAATGACAAATTATTTCTTTAAATTTTTCTATAAATAGTCTGATATAGGAGACAAATCATTCAATATAACTCAAATCATTATGATTTATTAGTGTAAAAATATTAAGTATCACATTAGTTTTGTCTTGTTTCACATCTATGTAATGATGAAGTTATATAAATAAGGGAAATTTACATTATGTTTCACAGAAGGATCATTTAATAGGGTTCAATTTCAAGATTTTCTAGTTATGTTTGCTAAAACGAAATTTATATGGACAAGATAGACATAATGATATTACCGATAGAAAACTAAATGATCCATCTAGAATCCCATATTCAATCATAGAATGGGATGAATGATTGGGTTCTTGGTACATTAATACATTGATCTAGAATTCATCATGGTGAAGGGAATTACTGGATAAAAATAAACTCATCAAGATTCTATAATATCACTTTACCTTTAATAAGATAAATCCCTTTTATTTACATTTTATTTTATTTTATTGGGTGTGTCATGGGACTATCGAGGATAGAGAACATGTTCTAGGGAAACATGCATAATTTTTAAGGATTTTTGTTTTTTTAATTAATGGATCCCATGTGTAAATGTTTAATTTTGTAGCAGGGTTATTCTTATGTTTGAATAATTAATGTGGTGGTATGGGTTTTTGGGAATGAAAATAGAATTTTTTTTCAACATCATGTGTTATTACACATGATGTTTCTAGTCTATATGCCATGTATTTTATTATCAGGGTCATGTTGGGATATGAGTACCAAAAGTGAAAGGTTACATGTCATGTAAGGATTTCTCACATTTTAATCTACATGATTGGGTTTATAATAAAATGTTGATGTGTTTATTCATTTATATACCACATATAATGAATGATATGTAAAGATATCACACTCTAGGTAATCATCATTGGTTGAGGTTTTAGGGTTATATAAGATTTATTTTTAATTTCATTATTCTAAAAGCTCTTTACTCTTGTCCCAGACCACTTCCATTGTGATTTTGGGAACCTCCAATCATCATAGATCATCTCGTTCATCATTTTATCATCAGGTTTGTGTGTAAGTTTTCTTTGGGTAAGAGAATCTATCTTCCACTTTTTTTATCTTGATTTTGGTTTCCCTATTGTCTTATACATTTAAATTAATTTATCTAAGATGATTATTTTTCATGTTTTTTTCAATATATCATGAGTTATATTGTTATGGGGGATGATCCATTATTTTTTACGATGTGGTAGTTTTCTATTATTGAAGGTATGTGAGATATTTTCTCTTTTCCTATAATTTTCCTAAATTTAATCAATACAAAATTGTTTAGATTGTTTCTTGGGCCCTTGTTGTCAGTATTGTGTTCTTCTTATTGGAGGATCTCAAAGTGGTCATGTGAGACCTATGTTTTTAGGTAGGAGTTTCTATCTATATCATGTAATGGTGAATTGAACTACACTGGCTTTTAAATAATTAGATTATAAATGAAATAAAATTATTGAATTATTTGATTTGTGTGTATGGAAATGGATTTTTGATAGAAAATTGTTTCCCCTGCTTTGGAAAATGATTTTCTTTTCAAATAATAGTGATATTAATTTCTGAAATAGTTTTTAAATCATGATTTTTATGGAATGGTTTGAAATATTGGATTATAATGTTGTACACATGAGAAGCTGTAGGTTCCTAGGTAGAATTTTTATTAATAGGCCTCATAAAATGTCGAGGGTTTATTCATGGGGTGTTTCTGTACTTCCAAGGAATTTTTTTCAAGGATAAATATAATACTTTTGGGGGGTTAATTTATTGGGTTGTTTATTTTTTTCTCTAAACCTAATGCATATTTAAAGAGTCCTGATATGTTCATGATTATCAATGGTAGGTATGAGTATCCCAACTTGCCTATCCTGTAGTGATATTTTTTTAATGTTACCCATTCATTGGTTGTTTATATTTGGATTTCATGAAAATTTATTTGATATGATTTGTGATAATTTTTTTTGTATATCATCTTTGATATATGTATATGAAATTAATTAAAACTAACGTATCTGCATTATTTTGAAATGTAGATAAATAGAAAATGGATTTTTTTCAATACATTTTAAATAATTCTATTTAAATGTATATCATGTGTTGTTTTTTATTGTGTCCCATGATTCGATTATTGTATTGAGATATATTATAGATCATATGAGTGTTATGTTGTTGAGAATATTACCTCACAACCTTTTCACCCCTTCGGTTGTGAGTAGACAATTTGATGTCTTTTTATGTGTGAAATGGCAAGGATCCAGAGTGAGACAATGATTCTTTTCCATATGGGATTGGGTATATGGATGGTTACATACTGTTAGTTTCCCCCCACAATCTTATGGAGAATTTTGGAGTAGTTATCAAAGTTTTATTATGCATTGTGTTTGGATATATCTCTGGGAGATTATTTTTCTATCATTTCAATTGCATCAACTATGTTTTTCTATAATTATTACGACATATATATTCATGTTTTCATCCATTAATTATAAATATATATATGTTATGTTGACTTTTTTATGTTGAGATATTTATTTACCACATTTTTTTGTGGATGTCAGCATGCTAGTCACCAACCAATGGTTACCCGTAAGTCCCTTAATGTAAGATGAAATTCTTGTCGGGTACCTATTTGAGAGGGTATCCTGATCAGGTCCATCATATTTTGGAGTTATAGGTATTTTCTCTTCAATATTCCATACAATAGAACATTTGGAAGACTAGATAAATTTTTTGATGAACTTGAGACATAGTTTTCAAGGAGTTCGTGGGTGACTTGTTCCGTGAAAAGACTCGTGATACCATGGTATTGTTGGATTTGTGTCCCCTACTTTGAGATGTTGATGTTAATATTAGTTCTTATGGGTTTTCTAGTTTGAACTTTGATTATTCAATGTCTTATTTTTGCTTCTATTTTTTGGGGGAAATTGTATACCTTCAAGACATGTTTTACATGTCACACATGAGGGTGAAACAGACACTCTAGATTGAAATCCTCTTATGAATGATAATTCTATCAAGTATATCATTTTTTTAGTTTTTTATATCGACTATAATATAATTCATTTCAAAAACAAAATGGTTTTGGTACAATGAGGAATTTTATGATACATAGATCAATCATGGGAGTTTTTTTTGAGAAGAAACTCTCATTTAAGGGTATGAGTGAGCCTCAAGAGATGGAGACTTATCATAAAAATATCCATAAGATCATTGAATTATTTTATGTAACTATTATTATCAACATGAGTTTCAAAAAATATATAATTGAGAGTCATAATAATCGATGGTAGGATTCTTTGGTATATGAGAATATGCATACGAGCTTGGACTAGAAGGTTTTAAAGACTATCTTCTTCTATTTCATTGTTCTAAAGTCGATCATGATAGTGATGTATCTAGAATTTCTATACATTTTTCTAGAAAATAATTCATTGTCCGTATAAGCTAATCTGGTCAGTTTTTCATTATAGGTTATAATGAATGATCAGTTGAAATCTCAGACCAACGACAAGTTTTTTGAATAGATATCAAAACATTGGTATTTATACTAAATATTTGATCCTATGTTGGGATAGTGGTAGGGGATATTATGGTAGAGTTTAATATATTAGGATAAATTAAATGTTCCACCACTTCACTTACCCTAGTATCTACTTAATTGGCATTCCAGATAAAATGTGCATGTTGAAAGATCCTTATAGGATTGGTGGAGGATGTTCTCAAAGGTAGGACTTCTATGTACCATCAGATATAGTTGGATGGGTGCCTCTGACTTTATTTTAGTGTGGTGAGGTTGGATTCACCAAACATTCTGTTCATTCACCAAAAAAGGTGTGAAATATTTGTGTATATGAAGGTTATATTAAATGTTTCTATCAATATATAACTTCTCCTTGGTATGGTTGGCGATTTTCAGCTAAAATAGAAACTGTGGAATATTTTAATGCCTCAGACACTATAAGGCTCCAGAAAAATGCATCAGAAGTGATTCCCCATTACACAATAGATTAGTTTATAGGTAGATGTAGATGTGGTTCCTATAATAGTGATAGGTACCATATTTATTTCATATTTGGTAGTGGTTTCATTATTTGTTAATGGTTCTCCCAGTTCATTTATATCTAGTTGCTTTATTTACATGCTTAAAATTCCAATGACCCTCATTTAGTTTTTAGGGATTCAGTAAAATATATTGGGATGTGAAAAGATATAGGGGTTTGGTTTCCTTCTTATGCACATTCATTATTTGACGTCGAGTTAGTCTGGATTATCTTATTTTAATATGGATCTATTTTTTTTATCATCGGGATGAAATAACTTGTTTTTCATCATTCTGTGGTTTATTGATATCGTCGATGTGTCTTTTTGTATTTATATGATGGGAGCTGATGATTTTTCTAGTTAGTTGAGATCTATGGTCTGGTTGTGTATGACCTTCCATCTTAGAGCTCATTAGTTTTATGACTACTATAGTAATAGATTCTAATGATGTTTCTTCTATTTTTGATTTTACCACAATTTTTTATTTTCATGATGTTTTCTCGGAAAATTTCTAAATTATTCCTCTAAAGAAGTAACTCAAGATTAAGATTGTCCTTGATCTATGTGTATAGAATTTTTTGAGAAAATTATATCATATGGAACAAGAGGAGATTAAAGAGATCAAGATTTATTTATATGATCATATAGAATTTTTTTTTATTCTCCATGGTGTTTACCCTTGGGCATCCCAATTTCTATTTTCAACAATGTCATGTTGTTCACATTGATTGTGTGTGGACTATCAAAGTTGAATAGGAAAATGGTTAGATAAAGTATCTTTTTCCTCATGTGGATGATTTTTTTATCATTTAAAGGGTATATAGTGGTTCTTGAGGATCAATCATTTGTTAAGTTATCATCAACTTAAAGTTTTTGAGGTTGATATAATGAAGAATTCATTCCAATCATGATATGGCCATATCAAATTTGTTTTTATTTTTATTGGTTTAAATAATTCACTTTTAGTTTCTTATGACATTCATGATTCAGATATTTTATTATTAGAAAAACAATTTTTTAGTTGTGTTCATTAATAATTTTTTTAGATTATATGTTATCCAAGAATGATAATCATCACCATTTGAGTTTGGTTATGGAAATAATGATAATTAAATATTTGTGTAAAAATATTTCAAAATAAATTTTATAGATCCAAGAAGTAATGTTATTTGGGAATGTGACTTCTGGGTAAGGCATATTAGCCGATCCTAATAAGGTGATGGTTTTTCTATCATTGGATAAACCATGTATCATATTTTATATTCATAAATTCTTTTGTATTTATGGATATTATCAAAAAAAATTAATGGGTTTTCAAAAATGGTTTCACTTTTTACAAATCATACTAATAAAGGGGTTAAATTCACATTGGATGTAATGTGTCCGTATTCTTTCGATGAGCTAGAATGTCTTCTACTATTTTCACATATTTTGATCTTACCTAAGCATGGTACATGGTATGTATTTATATGTGATTTTTATGGTTGTTCTTTTGATTTTACTATTATGTAGGATGACAACTAGGTAGATTACAACTCTATTTTTCTTTAACCTCATGAGAAGAATTACCCCAACCAGAATTTATAACTTCACATGGTTATTTATACAGTTAAGTGTTGGATGAAATATATTTCTGGGTAGAGGCTCAATGTATTTTCTGACCAAAAGATTTGGATTTATGCAGTTTCTTAGAATGAATTTAGTTTTAGATAGAGGTTTTTGGTGGGATATCATAAATTTTTTGACTTTGATATTTCCAAAACCCAAGTAAAGGGGAATGTTATAGTGGAATCTCAAAGTAGGAAAATGTACTTGTAGGATGTTTTAGAACCGAATGAATAGTGGAACCTCATAGTTATTTTTACACAATAGAATATGGATTATTTGGAGGATATTTTATGGATGGTTTTACCATGTTTATATCACTACAACCGAAATTGACTTTAGCAGCAGTTTTTTAGCGGCGGTTTTTGGGAACTGATGAAAAACACTTCTTTAAAAAATTTTCATGGTGGTTTATAATAATCCCTCGTGAAACAGTATTTTTTTACACTTTCAACCCTTCCCCACCCCCCACCCCGACCCCCTTCAAACCCCACGACCCTGCTTCCCTCAGCCCCCCACTTCCCCGGCGACCCCAGCCCCCCATGATCCCGACAACCCCGACAACCCTGGTGACCACACGTCCCCCGGCCCCTTGCGACCCCAGTGACCTATACGAACCCTAAGGTTTGAATTATAGCAATTTTACCTCAATTAAATTCTCCTTATATTATTAATTATGAATATTAATTGTTGATTTTCAATTCGTTTCATTAAACATACATGTAACCACTGTTTAATATGTTATCCTTGATAGAAAAACATATAATCACTTTGTTATTATTTATGTTTAATCCCTGTCAACTTTTACAACCACATAAGGTGTTCAATTGGAATATACCTAGGTATTGTGAATTATTAGATGACCAAACCACATTCTATGTGGTTTTTTCTTGAATCATAATTGCAATGACTATAATGAATTTGATGAGAAGGGTTTCATGAGACCATATCACCTATTTCTACCTACAAAAGAATACTCCCTTGTTAAACTATAATGCTAATATATAGTAAGGCCTACTTTACTATAATGAATTATGTCACTTAGGTATGTAGTTCCTTATACTTTTGATACTCTATCATATAGTCCACAATGCATGTGTTACTCCAGCATTGAAAACCATATACGTGTGGTGCTTGGGCATTGTTTCCCTTATACTTGTGACACCCGAACATGGTGTCCCTAATACATATAATAATTAGTCATTCAATCCCTTATACTTGTAATACATGGTAATCACATCCGTAACTATATTATTACTAAGGTCTGGAGTTCCTCATACTTGTGATATATGGTGATGGAATCCCCTATACTATTAATACATTTTCATAGAATCCCCTACTACCATATGAGACTCTCGTGACTTTATAGGGATACATGAGTAATGCCTCATTTCATGGATTTTTACTCACAAGTTGTAATCATTTCTTTTTGGTAGAATGGAATGCTATATTATTTCTCTATTAGAAACCATAATTTCAATACAAACAACATAGACCCAATGTGTTCTTTTATACTGTCATTTAATTTAATTTCCGTAAATTTCTTGTGTGAGTTCAAGTGAATGGTATTGATGTCATTCTAACTTGTTGTAGTGGTTTGGATGAATATAATTCTTCCAAGTTCCAAAATATAATGTTTAGATATACTTCCTTCTAGGATCTATTTCCACCTATGTGATTTTCATTATCTTATTATGTTTTCCTGGATGATAGTACCAACACCCCACATTTCATCTCCATACTCACAACATGATTATACTATGAATCTCCAAACACCAATCCCAAAAAACATAAACTATTCTTCAAATGCCCTAATTTGATCCCGAAACCACATCAGTCGCATCTTGAACGACATTTCTGATGTGGTCTCCACCTTACCACATCAATTTTTTTGAAACAACAGTAGTAGATCCTTATCTAGATGAATTATACTAAAGGTTCTCAATCCCACCAACCAATGTGCTATCATATCCCAACCATTATGCCTTAAAACTCAAGAAAATACCAAAATTTTCAATGCCCACATCGAATTCTAAATCTGGATCTTAATTCAACTCCATGGTCAAATCCCCGATCGTCCCATTTAGCCATAATTCTCTAATCATGATCACTAACACATATATGATCCAAATCACCCTCAAGTCACACCAGCACTCTTTTCTATGTGAATACACCAAAGAAAGGTTTAGGAATTTAATCGACATGAGTTTCATAGAACATAAAAACCTAATATCCCAAGTTATTTCATCATGCATTTCCATTAAAACCACCACTAATCATGCCTTAAGACTACCATCCCTCACGTGGTTCTTGCCACTCCAAGGAACAAATAATGAATTCCTCCAAATCTAAGGCTTGACTCTAGTTTCTAAGTTTAAATTTTGAACTAAAACTTCAACCTTACCCATACTAACCTTAATATGATTCTTCCTGGAGAAATTAAGGAATTTGTAATGAACTAAAACATAATTAATTGTGATGATACCCTTGTTTTAAAATTATCACCAAATGCAAGGATCTCCTCAAAGGACTTCTACTGTGAGGCTATACAGGGATAATCAGTTAGCTCGGCTAGGATTCTTAATAAGGGATGAATTATTCCCTAAATATTCTCCATCAAATAAATAATCGTGCACACTAAGTCACCCAATAATGATTATTTACAGGGTTTTAGTATTATACATCGATCAAACTGTGTCATGTACAATAAACATAGGGAAGATATTGATCAATTATTTTTATGGTGTAATTTAATGAAATTACTAATGAAATGTGGAGTATCATAAATATACTCATTCATGGTTGTGCTAACTTCTTCCCAAAATCGAATTTGGAGGTTGTTCTTATTGCTATGATGTAGGAAATTTGTATGAAGAATTGTCATTATGAAAATTTGATTCATTCTCAAAATCTTCTTAAGAATTTTTTAATTTATGGTACTTAGCACTCTTCTTCTAGAAATTTTCTAATTATCACTCTTCTTCTAAAAATTTGGAATTTATATGTATTCTCCACAACATGTTCATGAATTAAAACATACCTAGAACCATAATATCCTACTCTCTTTGCAACATGTGTAGTTTCCCATGTGAGCACGTCAAAAAAAGTATGGATTTCTCTACACCATAGCACATAAACTTGAAAATATTCTCCTCAAATAAGTAAAATTATATTATTCCTTATTTATGATCAATGGATCATCTTTATTATATTATTTTTCTATAATAAAACACTATCATATATATGAATATATTTCTATATTTAGTATTTGCACTGTGTTTTAATTTTTTGTAATATTGTGTAGGCACATTTTGATATACATGGATAAAACCTGGATCACATTAAAAAGGAACAAATCATAGTATGTTAAGGGTTTGAGGGAGTTTTTTGAATTTTCAATTTCAAATTGATCCTCTGAAGGGAGAATAAGATATACATGTCCAAAATTTAAATTTAGAAGATGGTTGAAGAGAGATTAAGTTTATGAAAATTTAATACTGAAGAAATTCCCTATTCAATATTTGTGTTGGATTTGGCATGGAAAATCAAACGTTACATGAAGATTGAGAACTGATGTTAATTCACAGAGTGAGGTCCCCACTTCATCGACACTAGAAAATGAAATGAAAAACCTCATAAATGATGCATTCGGCACTACAAGAAACCACTATAAACATCAAAACATAAAAGAACAACCAGATGAGGGTACTACAAATTGAAATGTGACAAGTGATTTTTTTGAGAATGTAACACAACCAGATCAAGATCGTAACATATCATTGGATCCTACACTTAATTCTATGGAGCCAAATGTAAGAGAAATCGGCACTGAGTAAAATGTGTTTCATGATTTAGTTGATGATGGAAATCAAGAGTTATATAGTGGGTGTTTAAAATATTCAAATATTTTTTTTCTTCTGAATTAGTACCATATAAACTGTATATGTGGAATTAAAAGATATTGGAATTGATTCATGATGCATTTCCTGAACCAATAATCCCTGAGTCTTTTTATGATATGAAAAACATTGTTAATAGACTTGGTCTGAATTTTACAAAAATATATGCTTGTCCAAATGATTTTATGCTTTATTTGGGAGAGGATACAGGTAGACCGAATTTCCAAAAATGTTCTTCTTCTAGATGGAAATCAAAGGTTGTTGTTGGATGTCTAAATCAACATAATTTCAAGGAGAAGAAGAAAATAAACGCACCTTAAATGGTTCTGTGTTACATTCCTTTGAATCCTTGATTGTAATGATTATTCATGTCATCAAATGCCACCAAACACATGAAGTGGAATTTTCAGATAATTACAATGACGGGTTAATGAGACATCTAAGAGTTTAACAATTTTCGAAGACATTTGATTCATTACATCAATATTTCTCAGCTGATCCTTGGAATGTCGGATTGGGATTGGATGCCAATGTATTCAACGCATTTGGGAATTTGAGTACCAATTATATCATTTGGCCTGTTGTTTTGATCCCTTAAAATCTTGCCCCATGGATGTGTATGCAATAAATATCTTTTATCATTTCGATGATTATTCTGATAAAATAAATTCCTAGAAATGATATTTATGTATACTTTCATCCTTTGATTGACGAATTGCAGGATTTATGGAGAAACGATGTTGAGACATTTGATGCTTCTTCTAAAAAAATGTTCAAAATGCATGCTACATTAATGTGGACCATTAGTGACTTACCTGGGATTGGGAATTTATCTGGTTGGAACAACTAAATGGGTTTCAATTGTCCCATTTGTAACTTTGATTTTGAGCCAAAATGGATACCGCACATTCGAAAATGGTGCTTCTTGTGCCATCAAAGATTTCTTGAGGAATATCATAGATTTCGGCTGAATAGATCAGAATTTAATGGTTTCATTGATCATAGACCACCTCCAAAGTTGTTAAGTTGTTATAAAACGTTAAAATAACTTGAAAATGTTGTAAAAGAATTTGGGAAGGTTCATCATTTTAATGATAGAGTAAGATGAGTCTGAAGTTCATCGTCCAGTGAAATAAGAACACAACAAAGGAAATTAAAAAGTATATTCTATGAATTTTGTATGAGACATTTAATTTTTTGCGGCATAATTTGATGTGATGTATATTGAGAAGAATTTCTATGACAATTTTATTTTCACATTACTTAATGATCATGGAATATCGAAGGATGATCTCAATGCTCGCAAAGACTTACAAGTAATGAACATAAAACATGATATCTGGCAAGATGGGAATGAAAAGTATGTTCTAGCAATTTTTTCAATGATAAATAGGGATAAAGATACATTCTATCGAATTTTAAAGATTGTGAAGGTATTTGATGGGTATTATAGAAATATTTATAGGGGTGTTGGCTTGAATAATCGTAATTTAAATGGATTGAAAATTCATGATTCACATATTTTTTTACAATAGTTAATACCATTGGCATTGCGTACATTATTACCTTAGAATGTTACTTCCGTTGTACTCCAATTCTGCACATTTTTCAGGCAATTTTGTGAGAAATCTCTACATCCATTTCATCTTTACAATCTCTATTAAAGGTTTTTATTGAACCTTTTTTCAATGAAGATGACCTTTCCTCCATCGTTTTTCACTGTAATTATGCATTTAACTGTGCATTTGGTTGGGGAAGCTAATTTTGGTGTCCCCGTTCAATATCAATGGATGTAACCAATTGAGAGGTATTTTATTTATAAGTATTTTAGTTAAGTAAAAAATTATTGTAATTTAAATAAATGAAAAATTATGAATATTTTATTTCACAGATATATTGGGAATTTGAAAGCATACGTGAGAAATAAAGCTCAACAAGAATGCTCTATTGCTGGAGGCTATTTTTCTGAGAAGTTTCTTACCTTTTATTCCAGATACATGGATTATATTGAGAAAAGATTTAATCGAGTTTCACATGTTTACGACACATCCACTCAATATCAAATACATCAAAAATAAAAAATATTTCTAGATATTGGCCAATAGGTTGGGAGGACATCAAATGCGACACTGATAGAAATAGAATTATTGCAGGCACATAGATATGTGCTTCTCAATAGTGAAATTGCAGATCTATTTATTTGAGAGTTAAGAATACAAACCATGAGACGAATAAAAGGCCGAACATGAAATGAGAAATATATAATGAATTCCTGTGAATAAAGATCTTGTAGAATGGATTTCATAACGTGTAAGTTCATAAACATTAAAATAAATATGAATATTTGTTTGACACATTCATTTTGTAAATCTAAAAAATTATATTCCAATTTTTAGATAATGAATACAGATACTCGAGTAGATTTTTCAGAAGATTAGAAGCTTCATGCTAGAGGTCCTATAAAACAAGTTAGAGACATCTACTCTTACAATGTGAATTGCTTTAGATTTCGTCCAGTTGATCGAGAAATGGGTTTGAAAACACAGAATAGTGATATATTTACATTTTCTGATTTGTATACTATGGAAATCTTCGTGATATTATTGAATTAAACTACCATGGACATTTTTCTACTGTTTTATTCAAATGAAACTGGGTCGATATTGTCAGAGGTGTTAAATAAGATTCCATTCAATTTACTTATGTGAACTTCTCTCGCTTGATGGATGTTGGTGATCGTGAACCGCATGATCCATATATCTTAACATCACAAGAAAAAATGGTATATTATGTGAATAATGTTGTGGATGAATGGTGGAGTGTAGTTTCTAATGTAATACAATGAGATTTTTATGATATGGGTGATGAAGTGGAAGATTTTACCTCTTAAATTTAATATCATCAACAATAAAAAGCATAATTATATTTCCATGATGATATTGAAAATATTGGTCTAGCAAGGATGAATGAAGATTATGAAGTAATGAAGTAGGAAACCAATATGATTTAATGGGAAAATGAATGTATGTACAGTTATTTATTCATTCAGCAACCACTTATTTGATATGTTGAATAATTCATTATCATTGTTTTATATATTTGGTTTGTTAGTATTGGGCATCTATTATCATTTTTAATTTTTTTTCTCCATATTTATTTTGAAATATATATTCTGAACATAATTTTATTTGATTAAATGACTAGAATTCAAAGGAGGAAGTGGTACACTATTTCATCTACTACTATGACAGATGATGATCCATCATTCTCCATCCCCACGGCATCTAAGCCACTAGCTACCTACACCCCTGCACTATCTCCCCCTGAACCATCTCTCGCACCCTGTGTGGGTATCCCATCAGTCTTAGTCATCGACTACCCCTATAGGAGCCCCATTAGTGGGGAGGCAGCACACCCCTTCCAATTCAACATGGGAATACTGGAGTGTCACTCTCATAGGTACAAATTTTAATATAAATAAAATTATTGAATTTTGTTTATACTAATTCTTTTTTCATTGAAGTTGAAAAAATGAAATTATAGAGAAAAAATAAAATGTTCAGATGTTTGGAATATGAATGGAAATAATATAGTCACGCCATTTGATTCATTTGGGGTCCCTATGGATGACGTAGTGGGGTTACTTGGCTAGATTCTAGGCCAACTAGCAGTGGAGCAAATTTGCCTACCTATTTCTTATGATGATTGGAGTCATATGCCTTGAAGTTTGAAAAATGAAATTTTTTATTCCCAAATTAAGGTAATTTTAATACATTATGGTTTAATTGAATGACATGTTACTAATATGTTCAAATTTAGTTTTTGTATGCAAATGTTCTTCCACATTGCAGTTGCTGATGTGATAGCATGAAAGTGGACATTGAAAATTCTTTGAATGAAATGGAAAGACTTAAAATTGAGATTGTGGTGCAATGTCAATGATTCTTTGTTGACTGTGCAACAAATATATGAGGGGTTACCCAATGGGGTACTGAAAGATTAATTGAATGTTTTTGTTGACAGACATCGTGATGAGAAGTGGATGGTATTGAAATATATATTATTATATTGTCTGCATTTTCTATTTATAGATGTATATGAAGAGGATATGGAATTGAATACATTACTGTTAAATTTAATTTTATTTATTTTAGGATCACTCATGAATGAATACATCAAACTAGGCTAAGCAAGTCATCCCTCACACTGCAGTGTCAAAAAGCTTTTCTAGAAGTCGAACGACTCTGGTAATTTTAATATTAGTTTAAATATTTTTAAGACAATCTTATCTATTTAATATATTAAAGTGTTGATTTATCTTTTCATAATGCAGTCACAGAGTTTTGGGCACAAAGAATATGGAGCTGAAGTGTGGTTGGATGTTCACAAAAAATCAGATAGATGTTTTATTAATGAGCCCCCAAAAGAATATGGGGTATGAATTCAATTTTTCATTATAATTACTTATTTTTACTTTTCACTGTGTTAATATATATTGATATTTGATTTATTGTTAAAAATTAAGGAACTATGGCATGCCAATCCTGGTGAGTCCAACTCAGTCTCCGAGGACGATCCAGTTGCTAATGTCCTTGAGAAGGAGCATCATGGTAGAATGAGTAAGATGATTTTTTCACCCATACCATCTGAGGTGTTTGGCCGGCCACCAGGGATTTTGGTTGCATTTACTTCTAGTTATAGTCAGTCCATACCCAAAGATGCTCAAAATGAGATTGCTTCTCTATGAACCACTATTCAAGACCAGGGGGCTCAGATATCCGCTTTGCAGAAAGCGATGACTGATATATATCAGCATATGAGAAGATTTTCCCCCGGTGGTAGTGCATCGACTGTTGGTAAGAAGATAAATCAAAAAAATTAAAATCATTTAGTTTTTAAACTTTTATTGGTTTTATGTTTAAATATAAATATGATACTATATTTAAATTTCAATATAATGTTCTTACAGGTGACATCAAGAAGTGGAGCTGGAGGTGGAGAGGGTGACGATATGTGTTCATAATTGGACTGTGAGTAGTTGTATTATTAATGTGTTGGACAATTATGGGAATAGTTGGTTGTATATGAATCATGTGTGGCACATTGTTTCCACTGAAAATTTTCATGACCTAACATTTTCCTTATTACTCATGTTTCCTTTTATGAATTTTATTGTTTTTAATGTTTCCTTTCATGTCTTGATTTCTCAAGTGTGTTATTCACCATATATGTCGATTATTTATTGTGATAATTCATTTTTTATGATTCATTTTATATGAGAATGTTTTTCCATATTATTCTTATCGATGATCCATATAGGTTGATATGATTCGCGTTTTGGAACATTCATGTTGTTTGATCATAGGTGAATGTATTTTGGTTGTCCAACATATCAAAAATAAATCAGGTTCTTATTACATAACATAACTCAAGGTATTGTTTGGGCACAAAGTAGGGTAGTTTAGTTAGTTGATGCAATGCAAAAGTGTTTGGTGGAAGGAATTGACACTTTGTGACCTATTATTAAGGGAATAATTTATAGTGAATTCGTGTTGGTAATAATATTTTCTATCATTGGTGTGGGAGGCAGAGATACATGGGGAGTCTGTGTGATATTAATAAAGTTGAGTGTCGAGATTGCAGTAGGATGATCCATCTACATGATTTTTGTAGATCTTTCCTAGAGTATATAGTGAATGACTGTCTGTAATAATTCCACACATAGCAGTGGGGAAATCATCATAATGTCAGGAATGGGGATATTGTTTGGCCAATCAATCAGTTCGAAGTGGTGGCCATGGTCAAAACATCCAGAAACAAGACTTACATCACTAGCATAGAGGAGCTACTCAAGGTATCTAGGCTATATATTAGGGCCACATATCAGTACAATTGTAAAAACTGAGACCGATATGTGAGGAGCATATTGTTGGACCTTGTATAGTGAGAAGTACTATATTGGTAGCTTCCACTTTAGTATCTAAATTTTTTGATATAGGTGATTCTCATTCCATCATATTTGTACACGTTGTGGAGATCCTTGTTCTCGTCATTCAGTTTTCCTATGATGTGATGCCACTCAAAACATGGTTGGGGATTTGATTATAGAATTTATGTTAGTGTAGGGAGTTTTCCTTGATATAAGTGAGTGTCACCTCATATGGGACCTCGTTTTCCTCGAGATAATGGTTTTGAAATCATTCATGGGATGGAATGGTCATTCCACTACTAAGCTTACACTGATTGTTATTTCCAAAGGTTGTCATTCACATCACCATATGGTGGTTTTTTTATTCACAAGGGTGGATATAATGTACAAGAAATATGAGATGGAATCAAACATAATGATTTGGGTGTGATGATAGACTGAATTACTTGATTATATCGAGAGCATAATTAAGGCATTAGAAAAATTTACATGCCATCAAGGCTCATAGAATCAAAACCCGCTCATGGGAATCCCTGTTGTAGAGTTACCAATAAATTCAATTCGTACGTTCTCATAATAGATGTAGAGGCAAGATGATGTTGAATAATTAATGATGATACAATCACACAAAATTAACTTTGTAACATAAGTGAATACATGAGTTTATGTTTGTAGTTTCACTTTGTGAATTTTTAATTTATATTACTAAAGGATGTGCATTATTCTTATACATAGAATATTTTTTTATTATCTATATATATTAAAAATGTTATATTTTCTAATATAATTATTCAGATATGTGCTTATTTGTTAGTATACATTACTATTTTTCACTTATATAGAAAGTAATTGTGATGTGACAATTGTATGCACTATTTTTCTACTATGCATTACTAGTATTCACTTTTATAGAATATAAGTCCATTATTATATGCAATTATTTTCAATGAATTTATTTTTGAAATAATTCAAATTATTTATTTGTGAACATGTAATTGATTGATTGTGTCATGCTAATTCACAGGTTGAGTAGTAGTTCTTTATAACATAGTGGTTAGGTAAACAAAAGAATGTGTAAAATCAGATATTCATTAAGGGTAAACATGAGAGTTATCAATTAATAATAATATAAAATCATAAGAATAGAATAATGATATGAGAGAATGACCATTAATTATGAATATCATACACAATTCATCATATATTACATGTGGGATGTATGTTGATATGAATTGTTATATCAGAGTTTGAACTGGTATGGATGGAATATGTTGAACCTAGGCTTGGAATTATTTTCATGAAATATGATAGACATGCTTATTTATAATTTTGTTTAAAGGTATAATGTCCATGTTAAATGTTTATCTGCATTACTTTACTGAAATATGCATTTGATTGTGCTCAGTGAAGCATCACTTTTCATATTGACTAGTATGTATTCTATTAGAATATTAGAATTCCTGGAATGTTTTGTTTTTTTGGGCACTGGTGCAGGGGATGCAGAGCTGCTATTTTTTTCTGGATTAGTGTATAGTGGTGGTTTTAACTGCCAGTATAAGAAATGGGTAATATTGTAGTGGTGGTTAAACCCACTGCTAAGTATAGATATATTTCTCCTAGGGGCAGTTATAACCACAGCTACTATTTTTTAGTTATGGTTTAAACTGCAGCTACAGTGTCGCACAAGCCGTGTGTATTCCTGGGTGTTTTGTATTATTTTAGTGGCGCTTTTCTGGTGAGGGGGTGTTTTTTTTGAGCAGTTGTTATAACCACCGCAAAAAAATAAATATAAATACCACAAAATGAGGCCACTACGATGATTTCTTTAAACCGACGCAAAATGGATATAATTTCCACTAATATTTTCCAAACGTACACTTTAGCGGTAGTTCAAACCACTGCTATATAAAAACATTTCCTCTAGTATGTTATTTTCCTATAGTGTAGTTATCAACATATCTCCATGTGTCTATCAAATATATTCAGTAATATTATTATGAGTTTGGATAAACATGAGAAACTCTCTATAATGGAGATATTGTTTCTGATTGTTCAATCCCTCTATTGAAGGTAATCTCAATTTTTTGAATTTGTTTTCCATTCAACATCATTGATGAGATCTCATTTATTAGTACCAAAGTTCATCATTGGTTATTCATCTGGGAACTTTGAAGATGTATTATGGAAAGAGATAGTTATTTTGGTGGTTAGGTATGAAGGGTGATGTTTATGATTTTCCCCACATTATAACACCTTCCAATAGATAATGGTAAGGAATCTAAAACATTATGGTTTACTTAAACCTATTTTGGCACTAGTTGGGAAATGATATTATTTATCCATCGTCTTTGTTGTTAGATTATAATGGGAAACAAAAGGAAATAAAGTAATTCATGCAGTGATTGATTATTTTAAAAAGTCATCCCATTTCATTATGATCAAGGATTCAATAAAAGTTGATTTTCATGGTATGCATTATGTATAGGATATCATGTGGTAATATAGGTTTCTTCTTCCATTTCAGTAGATATGGATACATTGTTTACTTAGAGGTCTTAATGTAGCCTCTATGAGGTAATGGGGAATCATTTTAGGTCGAGTATAACATATCATCCACTAATAGATAGCCAAAGGAAGTGTGGATTCATAATTTTGGGGATATACTTCATGCATTTCCCATGAATTTTTTAAGATCATTGGATAGCCATTTGGAACTAGTTGGGTTTTCATACAACGAAAGTTATCAATTGTTGATCAGAATGGCTCCATTCAAGGATTATTATGATCACTCATTCATATCATCTCTTTGTTGGGAAGAGGTTGGAGAAGATTCATTTATTGGACAGAGTTTGGTTAAAGTGACATCTGCAAGTATTCAAGTCATACATCCATTCCTTGTTCCATATCATATTTGAAATAAATATTACATGGATCATAAGTATAATACTTTTTATTTTTCTCTTACTAATTTGGTAATATTGAATTATATTACACAGATAGCTCAATATTGGCTTGTAAAATATCTAATGTCAGCTTCAATATACTTTTGATCATTTGATGTCATGGTGTGTCTTGGGATGGTTCCATATAGATTGAAATTTCATATTCAATTTATGATAATTCCTAATGTTTTACACATACCAATGCTCAATAAATACCATCTTTATCCCTCTAAAATTCATTTATGTGTAGAGATTCAGTTAGAGATAGATTTTTCTACTATGAATCATCCTATAAAGATAATTATATCTTAATTGAAAGACTTATGTTGGATGTCAATTCAGTTGGTTAGAGTTAATAGGAGATATGGGTTATATTATTATAAAACAATTGAGGTAGATATATTGATTAAGGAGAAATAGGCTCACCTATTTACTAGAATTCATTATTACACATGATTTCTAGGAGATATAAGGTGCTATAGTGGGGTGTTTGTAATATCCCTTTACCTTCTTTATCGTAATTCCAAAATCATTTCTTGTTTTCCTACTTCTTTGGTGAATCTTTGGACTCTTGATGATGGAGATCATGTGATGAGTAAAATGAATTAATGTTCAAGGTTTTAAGTTTTTTTTTTGAATTAATAGATACCAGGTATAAATGTTTATTTCTTTAGTAGTGTTCTTATCAAGTTCATAAAATGACCATAATGGTTTAGGTTTTGTGTATGAGTGAAATGTTTTTGAATTCTTCTTAGTGATTACATTACATGTAACTAGTCTACATGTTGAGTATTTGATCACTAGGATCATGTTGTGAGATATGTATATTACATTATATTTTACAAAATGTGTAAGGATTTCATGTTTTGTAATGGTAAAGATTTGTTTTTCTATAAAACATAATAGGTATTTTGGCATACATGGACCACACGGATTACACAACATGTAATGATATTACATTCCATTTAATCATCACCATTTTCTAGTTTTAGGTGATCCTTTTTAAATCTATTTAATTATTAATCTCGATGATCTCTTCCCTCATCCCATATATCTTCGCTAACAATTTTTTGGAACCTCCCCTCCTTCATAATCGATTCATTCAAGGTTTGGTCATCACTGTTTACATAATGTTTCTCTGAGAAGAATAATAGTTATGCTTCTTCACCTCCTTTTATCATGTTATCCCTATTGTGCAATGATTATATATGTTTTTATATGATATAATTATTCTTCTTTTTTCATGTTATATATGTAGTTTGATCTTATTCTCTAGGTTGTTTCATTATTCCATGTAGTTTGGAAGGTGTTTTTCCCTGCTATGTGATATCTATCCTCTTAAATAATTTTTTTTTGGAATTTAATGAATTCATTTTTTTAATTGTTTTTAAGGCCTCCATTTTCATTTTTATGTTCTTCATATTATAGGATCTTATTGAAGGTGTGTGCAACCTATGTTTTTAGGTCGGATTTTCCATTTCTATCTTGTGTTAGTGAACTATATATATATATTCATTTTTTGATAAATTATATTACAAGTAAAATGGAATGATTGACTAATTTTATATGTTTGTGTCCAAATGTGTTTTTAAAAAAATATTTTTTTTCTCCATGTTTAGGTAAATGAAAAGTGTGCTATAAAAGAAATGTAAAATGAATTTGTGAAATGGTTTTCAATTAATTGTTTTGATGTTTTTGTTTGATAAATTTTTTTGGAAACTAAAGTACATGGAAATATATGGTAACTTTTGATAGAGGTGTAGAATAAGCCTTGTCCACTTTCAGTGTGGTTCATTCATGGAGTGTCCATTACCTCCATATGCATGTTAGTCAAGGGACATAATAGAACTTTTGGGGGGTTTATAAGTGTGGGTGTTAGTTTTCTCTCTATATTCAATGGATATTTCTATTGGATTTATGATAATTCAATTTTCAATGATAGGTATGAGTTTCCTTGATTGTTGGACTAGTAGTGATCCTTTGTTTGATATTACATATGATTTATTTTATATTTTTTATAATTCCATGGATTTCATACGATATGTGATAACGTAGTTGTTTTTGGATTTCTATATTGAAATATGTATGTTAAATTCTTTTAAATTGATTTACCTGAATTATTTGAGAATGTGGAAAGGGGTAAATTATAATTGTTTTCATTCTTTTGTTATAAATCATTAAAATATTTTATCATGCCTTATTTTCTTTATTATTAGAATTATAACCTTATTGTTTAGAAGAATTTTATGGAACAATGGGTGGGATCTTACAAAGATAGTCAGCTCAAACCATGCACACCCCTATGGTGGTTCCTAGATAATTTAATGTATTTCAATGCAGGAAAAAACAAGGCATCGTAGTGAGGCTGTGAGGTTTTTTTTTCTTGACGGGGTTGGGATTCTTGATGGTGATATATAAGTATATTTACAAAGCTATCACATGGTGATGGTTGGTGTAACATATTTTCATATTTTCATCAATCTTTGTTGGACATGTCTCTTAGAGAATGTTTTTATACCATTTCAGTTGTGTTGAATTTGTTGTTCTCAATATGTTATGACATATATATATATATATATTAATTTATTCACCCACTTATTCATTATGTATCTTTATAAATGTCATATTTGATACTTTATGTTTTTTGAAATCATTCTTCCTTTTTTTATGATGGTTTGGTGGTAGTCACCAGCCCATGGGGATCGATGCCACCCTTATGGAATGTGGAAATTCTTGTCGGTTACTAGTTTTCAATGGTATAATGATTGAATTTTTCGTAGGATTCCTAGAAGCAGTGTCTTTCTAATATTTATTTTCAAACCATATTTTTATAAAAATAATATCCATCCAAGATGAAAGGGGAAAAAATTTGGTAATTAAATTGATAAATATTTTATTGATCTAAAATGGGAATTCATATTTTTGGTAATTTCAACTATGTTCAGAAAATTAAATGTGAAATATTTCATTCTCACAGTCGATTTTGATAGGGGAATTGTTGCAAATCCATTTCAATTACTAAAAAATAATAATGTAGTTGGATTTTATTATCTTTTAAAATTTATCATAATAATTATTATTACGAACTAGATGCATTATATTGGTTTCATTTTTTGAATAATAATTATCTATCGGTATACCAAAATGATATGTGGACACCTCATTATCAACTGTAGGTAATTCTATGAAATTCCATGTGAAACCATCCCAATTATTCTTATAGATAGAGAAATATGAATCATGTTCTTTGGAGGCCATGTGGTTATTGATTAATGTAGGTTGTGGGTATTTTTCAATTCCAAGATTCACATATAAAATTCCATAAATTGTGGTAGAGAATCATTCTATAACAGATAGTGGGGAATATCTATGATATTCCTCTTATCCTCCTCTTATACATAATATTAGATTATAATGAAATAAGTGAAAATTGTATTTATTGGTTTAAGAAGATGATGTATTGGAATTTTTAACTTCCAATTCATAATGATTACAGTATATAAACATTTTTGATTCCTACAAATTTGTACTATTATTCTGGATGGGAATTCTATATATAAATTGTCTCTTCTATGTTATCATCAAGGGCCAAAGGGTGGATTTAATATTATTATTCATATTTTGAAATATGGGTACATTCATTTACAATTAGTGAGTTAGGATAATGTATGGTCCCATAGTTGATGAAAGGATCTACATAGATCTTGGATATAAGGATAGATTTTTTTAAATGTGAAATTATCAATTTGAATCATATAATTCCATCTTACAATATAGAAATATTTTTTCGTGTGAAAATTATCATAACGATGATGAGAAAAATTTCTATGCATCCGGCCATCCCTGATCTCATGGGATTTATTCAAACATGGTCAAAGAGACTGGGTTTTTTATTAGGGCTATAGATATTTCAATATAGAATTTTTCTACAGGAATTTAACAATGATACATATTAACATAGATGGTATAAAATTCTTTTCCCTAAAAATAGGTGATTATCAGTGTAGAAAAATTCCTGATACATCAACTAATATAGCTTTTAACAAATTATCCATCCTTTTAGATGTGGTATGTATGGATTATATATTGAAAAAATCAAACACATTTTTATCTATTCAATTGATATTATATTTATAATCACAACTATGTAAATGTAATTTCTAGATAATTAGGGGTAGTAGTATGCATTTTTTTCGCAAAAAACTATGTCCTTTATTTTCATTTAATATAATACATGATTTTTTAACACTATTATTGGAAATCAAAAAGATATTTCTACACCATATTGCAATACATAATGACATTAAAAAGTGTATTTCATTTCCCAATGTCATTTTGAACATATAATATCATGGGAATACAATGATTGAATACATAATATTTTATTGAATATTCTATCTTGATGAGTAAACATAAAATTAAAATAAGAGATATGGTCTCCAAATTGGGTCATAAATATGATTTGGACTAATATACTTGGCATCTCTTGGGAAACAAATAAATTTTTTGAAAGGATGAACATAATTGTTTTACAAAAAACTAATCGATGATGTTTTTATACTCGAATGAGATTAATTTATAAACCATTAAATATGTTGGTTGGATTATTTTTAATGTTTTTTTACTAGAAACCTAATAAGGCTTAATATATCAATATATGGAGGTATCCATATTTTTTATATGAAGGAGATGAGTAAAAGACAATCAAAATTGAAAAGATCAACATGATATACTTCATCCAAAATAAAAAAATTCACAATCATAAGGTCTATATATAACCTCAATAATTCCACCTAGAATATCCTTTGATTGATGGTGTGTATTGATAATTGAAATCATGTATAGAATGATGATCATATATTTTAGAATCACAATATTTTATGTTAAAGGACTATTTATCCCTATATGAGGTTATTCTATGGAATAATTATTAAGGGTATAGGATGACTATACTTTTTTTTTCCTCCCCGGATTGGATTATGAGGTAATCATTTTCAAATATGGGTTGGTCATGAACATGTGGTATGGAGAATGGCCTTACTGATTATAGAGTATATTTTGGATCTTATGGTTATTTTATAACTACCCATTTCTAGTTATGTAAATCACATTTAGATTCAATGGGGATATATCCATGATATTTCCATACATTTAAATATGAATAGAGAGCCCTTCTTTCCATATTTCATTAGTCTCTATATCCACTTACTTTAAATCCCATATATTGTATCAGGATATCATATTCATGTACATGTTCTTCGTCAAATGATGGTTTAATAAAGAATAAGAGAATTAATATGACATATTTTTACACATCATAGGTTGTTGGTTTTATATGATCGGTTGGTTCCTATTAAGTCATTGTGAATGGGGTTGGTAGTTGCAATGACCATCCTTTAAATGTCGAAATCATAAAATTAGGAAGTTCCATATCCATAATAGGAATTTCAAGGAGTTCATATTGATTCACCATGTGTCTTTTCTGAAGATCACTCTAAATCTTAAAATTTTGAAACTCATAAGATTGGGGGTTGAGGAATTCATATAATTCATCATATATTAATATAGGGTTACAATTGATTGATTCGACTACACCAAAAGTAAATTATCCACATGGTGACTTCCATTATTTTAATTTAATAATAATAATTCCATAACCCATTTAAAATTTCTCCTTATAAATATAAATCATCTTCTAGTGTTATAATGAAAACACATGGACATTGTACTAAGGGATTTACAAACAATACTTATCTAATATTATCCTTTTATAGAGGATATAATTAATTACAGAATAATAAATAATGTATTTATCCAAACATGGTGTAAGTTATAGTAAATATTTTTTTAGACTAAACTAATAGGGAATCATGTCTACTCATATTGTTGAAAATTTATTCTTCATAGTTATAATGAAATACCCATGAACCACATCATTTAAAAAATAGACTTTATTTGTTCATTATATAGTGGAATCCTCTATTATTTTTACCCATTAATATATTAATTATAATATTGATGATAATTTTATATATGATTCATCGTTTGATATTGTGCGGTTTTGGATTCATATCATATTTCAAAGACGGTTTAAGCATAATAGTCTTTTTTTCCAACATGTCCAATACTCATAACATATGGTTTTTGTGTTAGAAAATAGTTTTTCACGGTTTTAAAATTAGACTACTGCAAATAATGTATTGTAGATATAAACACATTAAATACAATGAGATATATTATATATATTGAATAACCCAAGTGAGATATTAAATATTATGTTTTGATGATGTTTTATATTAGTATTTTAGGATCATTAAAAGTAAATGTGCTATAATTGTGATGACTATTAAACAAATAATAATGAATATTTATTGTAAAAAATATATTCTCAAGCTATAAACTGTGATATGATTTTATGAATATATAAATTCATGATTAATTGAATTAGAAAATTGATTTTTTTTTGGAATTTACCTATTTCCAGGTCAAGATAAAATTTAGATTTTTATTTGTAGTGTTCATAAATTTGTATTCAAACTTGTATGATAATTTTGAAATGCTTTTTTAATTGGGATTATTAATAAAATTCAAGCCTCTTATCCAAATAATGTGACCCTTTAAAGGAAATACATAGGTGAAAAATTGGGTGAACCAATAATCCCAATAAAACCACAGTTTGGGATAAATATAGTGACAACCATTTCTATGTGGTTTCATGGATGATTCAATTGATCATTGGAAAGAATGAATGGTGAATATAGATTATATAAACACACTTGGATGATCTCTCCTGAATGTGGGACATGGACACCCCCACCCAAAAAAAAATCATGGACCATTATTCCTAGTATTTAATGTGTATCCAAGTGATGACCTCACAGTTGGATCGATTGGTTAATAAAGTGGTGATTCTTATTAATAATTGAATGTTATAATTAATTTATGATGTGATATAATAGTCAGGGATACAATATTCTTATAATTAATAAAAACATTTTGTACTGATTATCATCTGATCTCGTTTATCAATTTCATTTGACCATTCTAAGGATTTGTATTCTACCTTATGCAATTGAGAGGATTCTAAACAATGTGAAAATTTTATCTCTACGGAATTGAGATAAAACCATCCTTTTTATTATTATGTTGGAATAACTATTGAATATTGAATGTATCAACATGCATTATATAAAATCATTTAAATGTTATGTCATGAAAACAACTAATGAACTCGAAACCCATGACTGTATTAAGATACGATTTGGGTGGTGCAATTTCATCACTTGATGATAATTGCTGGATGTTCTTAAATACATGTACAATCATATTTAGCTGAAGTGAATATATAAATATTTATATAATTCATTTTTAGATAAGTGACGATGATTTACCAGGACATGTATATAAATATGTCCAGTTATAGATGTGAATGAATGAATATTTGGTGCCATGTGAATAAAAGAGTAAGGTGGTGGTTTATGCCTATAATACTCATCTATAAAGATAATTCTTATTGAAAATTTTCATGTATTATATGAACAGGAATATGATAGATTGTATAGAAAATAAATAATGACTTCACTAAGAAATGTATTAACATTTTAATTTCATTCATTATTGTATTGTGCTTCTAAAATCACTTAGGACCACATGAAATGCGATATAACTGCTAAAAATGTAATTATATTGAAAAAAATTGACCTTGTTTCATGAAGAAAATTTTATGAAATATATTAAAATATATATCATGTCTGGTTTGGTTCCATGCCTTTCAAAGATTCACAAAAAATAGTGTCTATATAATCCTGATCGGGTGAATGTGGAGTGAAGTATAATGACAATACATGAATTAATATTTGTATGATTAGTTTTATTGGTTATCACAAATTGTATTTTAATACTACATCTTAAAACATTCTTGTAAAAGAAATTTAGGGTTTACATGAATATGTAATGGTAGTATATTTAACCACCTAAAAATTCCTTCAATGATTAATAAAATATATTTTTTTCAAAATGACTAAAAGATTATATTTCGAAATGAAAGCCCATAGAATTAATATTATGGAAAGAACATTTCATGTCATGTCATAATATATATTACTGTAACTAACACTAGAATATTAATATATAATAAATGCAATAGAGAACATGAAATGGTATATTTCATTGGATTGAACTCCACTAGGTATATTACACCAACCAGGACAGCCATTAAAAGAAAAATACAATTTAGGAATATGATAGATATATTATTAAAGGAATTATAGAAACCTTTGAAAATAAAATAGTTAATGTTGTTGATTAATGTTATATATATGATGTAATTAGAAATGTGACCATTAGAATCTGATTGTTACATTACAACAACAAGAGTCTTGGTCAATAAAACCATTGGAAATTTTTAAAATTTACAATTTCATCATTATATGGTGATTTTTAGGGTTACTATATATTATTGTTAATGATAATATTTTATTGAATAAAGAAGGTTAATATTATGGTTTTAACTTATAGAATCATTCTTATGAATTGAATTTTATAAAGGTAGGTTGGAAGGTTAAATTATGGGGGTTTCCCCTTAATCAGGACCATGTAGAGCTCAAAAATTATTACTTAAATAAAATTTCATAAAACAGAAGATTCATCTAGTGGAGTTCACCACTAGATCAATTTTTTCTGAACAACCTAAAAAACTAAAACAATAAACCAACTTAACGATATAAAATATTCAAATGTAATAACATGTAAAGTATCTTGGACCTAGAAGTCTTATGGTGGAATTATTTTTCAAATTATTTAATTATTTTATATTTTCCATATTTTTATTTCTAATTACAGAGACATATAATTTCATATTATTATATAATATAATAAATTTATTGGTATAACTATAAATGGAGGATTTTGATAAAAATATTTTTTATATTTTGATATTATATATGTCATATTTAGAAATTTTTATTAATAATATAGATGATATTTGTGAATCCATAACATCCTAATCATCCAAGGGTGATTTTTATATAATTTTCAATGGCATTATAATTTTTGGGTTAAATATAAAATATTTTTTTTCTTAAGACCTTGTAAACACATAAAAATGATATAATAGTTCAGATAAATTCTTAATCTGTGAACAATAAATTATGTTATTAATATTCTTTAGTTTTTTCATTAATATCAATTTCTATAACCATAAATGACATTATAAATTCTAAAATGTAAAATATTATTTTAAAAATTACATTTTGATAAAAATTTACATTTATTTTGACAAATTAATATTTTTATGGATTTTAATTTTAATTCATAAAAATATTATAAAACATAAATAAAAATTTTAAAACCATGAGAAAAAAACATTAGCATTCTAACGTTTTTTCACAACCAACAACCTAAAATTTCATGAAAAATATATAGAAACTATTAAAAATTTACACCCCTTTTAAAATAAATACCATCCATCCCCATATTCATATTCACCACAAATTCATTTAGCATAAAATTTTGATCAATTGTCTTATCAAAATTTTCTCCCATGTATCTCTATAGTCCTAATTTCTCCTTCTCGAATCGGTAGGGAGTTACCTACCAAGGTTACGAAAGTATGATTTTTTATTTTATGATCATGTACCTCATTTATGTTATGTCTACAAAATGATTATTTACATTAATTTCAAACAATTTATATTATCTATTTATTTCCAAAATTAATGTTTTACCTTTTGATAACATTCATTCATTCTGATTATTCTTTTTACTCAGTACACATTATACATTCATCATGTTATCGAAATCTATTCATGAAATTATTTATTTTACAGTAGATATTATTATATTAATAAGAAACAATGATTTTACTTATATATGTATATTCTCCTATATGAGAACATAATATATTTACTGGGCAATTTACATCTATAAATCCCACAAACCCCCTTTAATGTGTTAAAAATTATTTAATATTCTTATATTAAAATTATTTTTGTGACATCAATTACCCTACATGAAAGGCATTAATTATTTTTTTAGTTTAATAATGAAATTATTTCTTCCATGATATATGGGGTACTTATGAATATGTAGATTTTAAGGGTTCCCTCTGAAAGATCTTCATTGTATTGTGAAAGTAATTTGTCTCTATATGTTGAATTTTTTAACAAATCACTATGTATATCCTTTGGAATTATTTTTATTTATCATGATCTTGGTAATCCATGGTGATATTATTATTAATGTATCATTATCATATTTTTTCCACATTTCAATTTATTATTTTTTATCATTATATTTGGATATAAAATATTTATTTGTGATCATTCCCTAGTATTATTCCCCATTATCACTTGAATAATATGTCCTTTGTTTATGAACATGCTGCGATTTATGATCATTCCATTATTTTGATTTATTTCACTATGATATAGTATATAGTAATTTTAATAAAAGATGAATTTGGAAATTACCCATTAAATTTGATAAGATTATATGTTTTTTTAATGCATTATGTTCCTTGATTCCATTAAACTAAACCTCAAAATATCATATTTATTAATTATGTCTGTAAAAATTTAATGAATTTGTTTTATTAAAAATATAGAACATTGTAGTTAGTAAAAACATATTCCTTAAATTATATAAAAAATATAAATTAAAATAAATTATTAAAAACACTATTATTATACCCAAATAATAGAAAAAAACATAAAATATTGTTCAATAATAAATTCAGTACTTTCAAAATAATGAAACCACTAAGTGGATACCAAAGGGTGATGTGTATTTCAATCAATTTCACATTGGTGTAATAAATATATACAAAGGAATATTAGTTATTAATTATCATCAAATTTCACACAATAAATTTGGATTTAAACACACCTGGTTTTATAGTCTAATGGGATATGTTTTATTACATACATGTGTTTAATAATCCATTATTAAGAAAATATGTAAAATATTATAGTTTCATAACATGAATATGTATTGAAAACCCAGAATTATTACATATATATAAATATTACACATAATCACCCTTTTTAATTTCATAATTCCAATATGTTATATTTTTCCACCATTTAATTCTTCCTTTAGTAAAATATAGATAAATAAGAGAAAGTGGGTAAATGATTAATGAAACAATGGATACATGGATGAAAACCGTTACATTATAAAAGAAAAAATGCAAACAATAATGAAGATGATGAATAAAATATATTAGGATATAAATAATAACCTGAATAATAATGAGTTCTTAGATTCAACTCCATTGAAAAAACATCCAGTTGAGTCATTCATGTTTCAATGACCACCGTATTTTTGTGGATCTAAAAATAAATTTATTACATAAAAATGGATTAACTCTAGAGATTAAATATTTTTTATAATCCATCATTAATAGTTAGACAACTTATCTATCTAAATATATTCTATATTAGGAGAAGATGAGTAGTGGTGGGAATAAAATAAGAACATTAATCTGAGAAGAAATATTAATGATTCATAATGTGAAGAGTTTTGGATATGTTTTTAAATATTTTTCCCCATTCAAAAAAAACAGTGAAATAATTTTTTGATCTAAATAAAATGGGTAATGATTTTTGTAATGCTTCAAATTAAACTTTATAAGAGATTATTGATAATGATCCAAATCTATTTTGTATTCTTGGGGAATGAATGATAGATTTTTTAGCGGACTAAGACACCATATCTAGAGGGATATAGACAATAAATACAATGAAATATATTAGAAGATAATGAAGAGTATTATAAATTATTTATTAGTGTTTGGATAAATTTATTAGTCTAATGGGAAGAATTAAAATAAGAGAAATAAGGATCCATTATCAAGGAATATTGTTGGATATTAAATGAAAAGAAATTTATAGTAGCTTGTCATCTGAAACAAATTTTGGAAGAATTATTTTGGGAATATATTTAATCGAAGTTAAAAATTTATATTATTTTGAAGGAGAAGTATACATATATAAAATCCCTCTTAGTGAGGGGATTCCTCATTATCTCAATGTAAATGAACACTTATGATGGTGTAAGTATATTTTTCATTAAATTGTTGAAATATATTCATCATGGGAACATTGATAATAAATTTCCAAATCAGAATACAATTGAGGGTAACCACCATGAACTTAATATTGGGACAAGGGATAAATGGTATGGATTATAAATCATTATCATTGTACAAATGTTTCTATCAAATCCTTTGAGTATGCTGTTTGTAATTGTTTCTATATATTAATTTATTTTATCAGTATTATTAATGAATATATAATCAAAAACTGATATTCTAGAAGTATATATATTAGTTAAGACTTAACATGGTATTATCATTGTATCAATGGTGTATAAAAAATTATATTATAAACTATGTAGATTATAATATCGTTGAAAATCTAGTAGTCATTACCATTATTGAATTAGAAACTATACTAGGGACGGATTGTATCTCAATGTATAAATATATGATAAACTATATAATAATGGATGTTTTAGTGTTGAAGAATGGAAATCATAGATTTCTATTTAATGTATACATTTTAAATACATATCTTTGACATGAAAAACCTCTTATATAATTATTTATGTAGATTATTGTTCACGAGGGAGAAAAAAATGACAAAATAAAGAGAGAAACCTTTCACTATTTTTGAATAATACATTAAAATACATTCTAATGTGTTACCTAGACTTCCCTTAATAATATAAATAGTGTTATACATTGAACTTATACTCCGTCCAAACCAATATTGAAGAGCCATGATAGAATGTTATATGAATAATTCAATGGTTGAAGGAAAAAATATCAAAATCATCTACTGAAGAGTTTTATTCGACCGAATGTACATCCTCGGTGAAAAAATATTATATTTTAATAGAATCTATGTCAATAAATTTCACTATTAATTGATTATATAGAACATAATGGAATTAAATTGAATAAAAAAATACAAAATATAAAGTATTTTTTGTTTATTTGACCAACTTTAGAGATAAAATAATTTACAAAAATGATATTCAATATGTGTATCCCTAGTTGACATGGATAAAAGATGATATATATAATACTAATTTCCAAAAATGATATGGATAATATGTTTTTTATAGTTCTCATGACCTTTTATTACTAATTTAATAGTATATTTATGGATTTGTAGAATAAAATATTTTTGTGACTACCTTGATAAACTCATGGTTTAATTTATTGATTACATATTGTTATATTCCAAAAGTTATATAATACATGGGGATCAACTATGGATCATATTCGAAAAATAATTTTACATAAAATATCTTTTCAAAATTCAATACATTGATGTTCTTGTAATAAAAATTAACATTCTTGAGTAAAATTCATACAAGTGAGTGAATACTAACTAATCCTAGAATTAATAAGTTTGTAGTGGAGTTGTTTAATCCTAAAGAAGTAATTAAGTTTCATAGTTTCTATAGTTTTGTGTGAATTTATTTAATTAGTTTTAAAATATTTTATCATATATTCAGTTTAAAAAGTAAGGTAACTAAATAAGGGGTCATGTTCTTGGCTGAAAATAATTAGAATGAATGAATCTAGGAACAAAAGAAGTTTCTAGTTAGTAAACACATTTTAAAATTACCATTTATTATGGAAGGATATTTTACCTATAATGATGTGTCTCGAAAAAATAATTGGCGGGTTATCTTGATAAATGCCCATGTAATCACTTGGGAAACAAAATAGATATAGAATCATAAATATAATTATACCACTAATGTCATGGAGTTACTTGATGAAGAATTTTTCATAAAGATATTGTGACAATTTAAATATGTTTATATGTGTATCACATATATATTCCATCAAATTTGAGGTATATATTCACAAAAAATAAATTTACCATGATACTTTGGGGATGGGGGGAATACTTAACAACATTCGTTTTTTAATAAATTTTCAATATAAATGAATAATAATGATAAATATGTGTTACATAGGAATGATCCTATAGATATTATTGTGATGCGGATTGATGTGGATCCATTGATCAATTAACATGTAATGTTTGAAATGGTAATCATAATGAAAGAGAAATCAGCAATTCAGCCTCTAATTATATCTGAATATCTATTTCCTGTGAATATAAAAAAATATCCAAGAGATGATCCATTTTGAAAAGAATGTAGTGTCTTTGAATAATGTGATTTATCTTGAATTCATTATTGATTAATACTATTTAATAATATTAGGTACAAATCTATATATCCCATCTATTTTGGAGAAAATTAATGCGTTTATTGATGATGTGAATAACTCTATAATCTTTATAGATCCTAGAAATAGAAAAATATATTGATACCTTTATGACCATTATTGGTGGAATGATATGAAATTTTATATTGAATATTTCATTTCATGATGAGTATTGTATAAAAAAGTGAAGGTAGAGTGAAATATTAACAATGGGGTATTGCAACCACTACCCCAAACTTTTAGGATGTGGAGATAAACACCAGTACATTTTTTTGTGGCATACCTAGGATAATGGTTGGAATAAATTATATATAGTTAATAATTAATAAGTTTAAAATTAATTCCCATTTCACCTAAAAGGAGAGGATTTATCAAGGGTGATCTTATATTTCCTATGTATTAATGAATTAAAGAGACCTCATGGAGTACTATAGTCTATTATTTATGAATGAAATCCATTATTTTTAATCTGTATTCTAGAGGATCCATCCAAATGATATGAATAAATAACATAAAAATTATACACTCCTATCTTCATCAAATTTATGGGGTCTCTTAGAGGTTAGTTGAAATTTGGAAGAAATAATATGGTCTTGATCACTTTATGTTCAAGGGATTTGGGAAGTCATCTAACATTTGTTGAATTCTCTTATAAAAATAGTTTCGACTAAAGTGTCTAAATTACACCTTCTAAATTTCATTATAGATATTTTTTAATGTCCAACATGTTGGGAAGTACATAGATAAGGGAAGACAATGGGACTCTACATTGTGTGTAATTCATCAAATAGATACAAGTGATTTCGTAACATATTAATACTACAAAGAGTTAATAGAAACTCCATACTTACAATCAAATGAAGAAAATTTAATTTAATATTAGTTATTGTGTCTTTCACATGATATGACCAATGAAATGAGGTATGAAAAATTTGTAAAATGGTAAATTGATTCCAAGTTATATTAGAATAGTTCACATATTTGAGCATGTTGAAGTGGTTTATTATTGATTATAAGTGAATCCAAATACTTACAATGTCCACAATTTATTATATTAATATATATTGAAAATGTATATATATGACCCAAAAATATAATTGATATTAATTTTTTGTAAGTGGATCATAACTTTTTATATGAATAGAAACTAGTCTATATTCATTAATTACTCGAACACAAGTTGAAGATCAAGACAACATGAATTCTAAACATTTAATGGAAAAATAAAATTTGTAAATTAGACACATGGGATCCCAAAGAAGAGAGAAAGGAAAAAATATCACTATTATTTTAAGGAGAGAGAAATTATGATGGAAGAATTTGTTAAGTGGTGATATATAAATGATAATAAATATTCATCCAATGATAATTATAAGAACACATTTTCATATTGAATACTTCATTTTCATTCTTAATTCGAGAAAAAGGAATGAATATTACAAAAAATATATTATATCTCATGTAAAAATATTTATTACAAAATATTTGACTAGTATAGGGATACATAAATAAAATTATAGAGATAATTAAGTGGTATACTATATAATATTAATCAAAACTATGAAAATTTCACTCGCTATAAAAACCATTAATTGGAAAAAAATGATAGAAAAATGATAGAAATTATTTAAGTAATTTTAAAAACCATTTGGAATGAATTACTAAATGTTTATTTTTAATGGTATATATATGAGTAGTAATTAGAAATGTGACCATTTGGATATTGAAATTATAATACTATTATGTGAATGTTGGTCATCATTTTCATTTCCCTGTATTACCATTGGTTATTTTTATCATTAGTAATGTAGACATTATAATGTGATAGCTAGGATCAATATATATTAAGTGTAATGATACTATTTAATAGATTTTTTATGGATAAATGATATCCTAAACTAGATGAATTGTTCCATGGTAATATCATTTGTAAGGTATAGGGGTATTGACAACGTCCTTGGTGTTTAATTGCGATAAAAAAATAAGAATAACATCAACAATTCTGGCTTGAAAGAAATCACCTATGAGATAATTTACATCCATTGAAGATCACATCTAGTTCAATACTTTCGAAGCCAACTCATAAAATAACCACCATAAAACACCTTATGCTTAGAGCTTATATTTATATTAAGGGTTTGTGTATGTTATCCCATGTATTATTAAGGTGTAATTATTTTAGAAATAAAATAATATTTCTATAGGGTTATTTATTTAACTTTTCTGGGACAACCTTACATGAAAATAATAGTAATAGATAATATTATGAAATAGATTTTTAAAGAATTGAAATTTGATTAAATTATTATATAATGTAATAATATTTAATTTTTATTTAAATATACATTAAAAAACATTTATAAAACAATTTAAATTTAAAAAAAAATTATTGTTTTTTATATTATAAAAATATTTACAATTGAATAGAAATTTTTTTATAATAAAAATTATTTTAATAATAAGATTACTATATTTTATAAATAAATTCATCATTAAAGAAATTTTTCTAAACTAAATGGAAGATGTTTTCTAAATGATAACATCAAAATTAGTCAATACAAGTTTTTTTTCATAATTTTCAAGTATACTCATTTTTATGTGAAATATAAAATATGATAAAAAATATGGCAAGTATTATGAAATAATAAATAAAAATAAGTGTTTTAATATTTCTGTTATGATATTTCATTATTTAGAAATGATAATTTTATTTATATTATTTTTTTCTAGTTTTAAAAGAGTTTCCAAACCTATAATTGAAATTGAATATTCTAAAACAGAAATTGTGTTTTTAAAACATATATATTTGGAAAACATATTTTTTTCATCGTTTTTGTAGTATTAATAATGTTATTTAGATTTTATTCCATTAAAATATTATATAAATGACATAAATGTCTAATACCATGAGTAAAAACCCTAAATAAGTCAATGTCTTTTCATTTTCTATACCCAAGATCCACATGACCAAAATTTATATATTAATAACCAATTTACCCACTTCTACTATAAATAACCACCCATCCCCCCATTCCTCTCAACTTTAAATCCATTAAGTATTTAATTATTTTTTTCCCATATCTATATTTCATATATCATGTTCCTATTGTTCAATTCATTCCCTCTAAAATCATTATAATGTTACCTCCCATGTCAAGGGAACTTCCCATATTTACATTTTCATTATGGTACCTTCATTGTGGTTTGTATTATAAAGTTCTAATTACATTTTATTCTTAAAAATTTGATAATTTCATTATTTCCATAAAATTGTGAATTTTAATGGGATACATAATATTATCTCCAATTAGGACCATTCCTTAGTTCAAATTGTATATGTATCATGATAATGAAATAATATCATGAACATCTCTCTTATACGTGAAAATTTTATATATTTACAATACTTCGACCACTTATTTATCTATGATTATATACCTTTATATAAACATGATTTTTTATTGGGGATTTATATTAATTTAATACATATTTCTTTTCCATGTGGTAAAAATGATGTATTGTTCTTGTATAAAAAAATAGGAATCCAATGTCATAAATTTAAACAAATTCATTATTTTTCATGTTTTATTTTAAAAATAACATCATTCAAGAACTATGTTTAATAAATTAATATATAAATTTAAAGTTTTGACCCTGATAGAACTCAAATAGATTGGGTAAAAGATTCATCTCTATATATGAAATTTTTTTACAATACCTTGATGAATAACCATGGTTAATATGTTTTATAATGAATTGTTGATAAAAAAGGTGATAACCTTTTGAATTTTTCGTTTTTATATTATAGAAATATTTTAATTTTATGATTCGTGGTCATTAAATTATGATATGCATCTTGTTCTTATGATCATTCCAAATTTTTAAGCCAGATAATAATATAAAAAATATTTCAGATCTTTATTTTTTTCTGGAATTTATGATCAATTATTTTTACTGCAGTGTGTCCCTTTGTATATGAGATTTACAATCATTAATGTAGGATTAATCTTTAGGGAAACCATTGATGTAGATAAAAATAACATTTCATCTATTTTAGTATTATGTTCTGTTTTTCTAAGATACTAAACCCTAGAAGAACTAGTGTAATATAAAAATTTTTACTCTATAGTGAATGTTTTATGTTTTAAGAAGATATTTTACCTTAGTTTACTTGTCTATTTTATACAAATAAAATAATACTTTCATGTTAACACTATATTAAAATTGATAATACCGTGAATTGTAGAATATATTAATGATGATTGAGAAATGTATATGTAATATAAGTTGTAAGAATATTATGTTCTGTATTTTGTTAGTAATATTTTCTATTGTTCTAGAAGGTATTTATGACATAATAATAAGTTATTTAAGAAGCCACAAATCATTGTACGATCTATGTACTATGATAATTAATAGTTAGTTAATATTGATATTTACAATTTATTTATGTTTTACACAAATAGATAATGTGATATTTTTTTTTGGGAATTATGATATTATCTTATGGTAGTGATGTTGTTGTAAAATTACATAAAAATATCATATTATTTTATTTTCAATAAATAAAATAAGAAGCCTTCATTTTGACTCTATAGATAGGAAATATAGTAAAAATATTTCTCATATAAGTGTAGGTGGGAACATGTGATTTCTACAAGGACTCTAGAGTAGGAATAGTGTGCGACCTAGTGTTTATGGGAATGAGAATTGACCTACATGTAAACACATTTATATAGTAATAAACCAATAAACATGTAGAATAATATTTTTCTATAAAGAATAAATATTTTTATAGTATCATTTAAAAATAAATTTTGTAATTATTAAATTATATTCTATATTTCAAACAGGATAAACTCATCCTAACATGTCTTCATGGTTTTAATTTGAAGGGGTAAAATAAAAAATAAATAAATTTTGTAAATAATCGAGACCTGATTTACCTTAAAATGTAACTCTTAAACCTCAAAGGTTGGGACCTTGAGGGCTTGGGGGCACCTTGGGAGGACTCCTTGGGAGGTCATGAGACCAGAAATTCGATGGGAATGAGTGGGGAGTCGAATGGATGAGAGGAGGGCTTGGTATTTATAGGGAAAGTGAGGGGACAAGGCATTAATGGCCAAGGGACACCTCACATGTGCTTTTATCAAACCCGTGTGCTCTCCCTTGGCATTTATCATGGAGTTTGGCCACATGGGGCCCCCAAAACAATAATTCATCACCCTTGGCCGGACAACCCTTAAAAGATCTCATGACATCATCATGACACAATTATGATGTCATTAAACATATCGAAACCCTAAAACTGCATTTTTACTATTCACTGAAAAATTCATCTTTCTCAGAAAAATCCCAAACATTCAACTTAACTAAATATCAATGCTCCGATTTCAAAAATGAACTCCATTTTGTAAAAATAATTTTCTAAATATTTTTAATTTTATTTTTAAATAAATACACTATTCACCGAAAATTCATTTTTTTCAGAAAAATCCCCAAAAATTACCATAACATAATATCGATGCTCTGAGTTCAAAAATAAAGTCATTTTTATAAAAATAATATTCTAATTATTTTTAATTAAATTTTTAATTAAAAGACACTATTCATCCGAAAAAACTAATACTTGAATAATAATTTATGAAACCGTTATTTAACCATTTTATTGAATCACATTACTTAATCAAAGTGCCTAGCTTATTTTAGTACTTTCTTTAAGTGAGATTACTAATCCATTTGGACACATTATTAATCCTAATCATAAAATCACTATTCATAATTTACTATTCATCAAAAATCAAGTTGATCTTATTAGACTCTAAATTTAGTACTGAACATAATTGCAGAAGACCATTTTTTGAAAATCATTACAAATTTTTAATTATTTAGGGTTTACATAAACATATTTAATATATCCTTTTTCTAAAATTCATAAAAAAATTTCATACTATATTTATCCGGTCATTTGAAAATTCATAAAAGAAATCAAAATTTTATTTAAAACAAAGGATTACACAAGATAGTTACGGTCTCCTTACATAGCCCCTTATCACACCAGCATAGGACCTAAGTGTAAGGTGTGCTAAGGTGAGAGAATCTGAGGGAGGCTCGGCCAACATCGCACGAGTAGTAATTTCTATCAGTTTGAACTTCTCGCGAAGGTGATCCCGTTCTAGCTTTATACGATGGAATTCAGCTTGAGTTTAGGTCCAGAGCAAATCCCAGTGGTGCTACCTCCTTCCCAAGTTCTATTAGATGGGCTTCGATCGGTCCAAGACTACTGGGTGAGGCCATCGAATCTTTTTTTATATTAATTAACCAAGATTGCTTGTATTTAGAGACAATAGTCAAAATGTTTAGTTTCCAGCGGTCATATTGACCAATGGTCAAATAACAGTCAAAACCCAACATTCTCATTTTAATTATACTCATGTTACCAAATGAAATATTTTTTTGAGTATAAAAATAACACATAAAATTAGGAAACAAATTTTATTTAAAAATTTCGGGTCGTTACAATCTTCCCCCCTTAAGAAATTGCGTCCTCGCAATTTTAAAATTGGGTTTTGAAATTTGATTGAAAGTCCCATATCGGAAAAGGAGTCAGTAAAACTATTACTTTAAAATAAAGAAAGGGAAGTACAAAGGACACCCGAGTTTACCCACACTAGGGTTCCATGTAGGAAAACATGGACATGGAGGAGAAAACAAAGGGTCATGTTCTGAGGGAGAGTGATAGAGAACATGATTAGGAGAAAGTTAACCATGAGAAAATCCCAAACTTCTGATGTGTGTAAACGGTCTTTGATTACCTAGTAGGAAACGTAAACCAACAAAATTTTTGTTTTATGTTTCTTTTCATACTTTTGAGGATTTCATTTACTACATAGAACAAAAACATAAGAAAATATTCCTACCTTCAAGTAGAGTTTCATCCTTTAACAAGTCCCTACCAACACTAATCTTTTCTCCAAATGATGAGAATTCAAAAACACTTGGTCTCATAAAAGCACAAGAATCAACTTCTATAGAATTACATAATCTAAAAATGATTAACTATCTATTTCTTCTATCTTTAAACATTATCCCAAAAACAAAAAGGTTAAGGTAAAACAACTCGTAAAAAAGAAAGAATCCCATAGGAATGGAAACTACTTTTAAATCATCAAATCTCCATGGTACTACCCAAAGTTCATCATAGACCATTCCATAAATAACGGTCCTTAAAATTCCTCAAAACAAACCAAACTAAGATTTAAACCCAAATACAAGAAGGATTTGATAACATAGTCTTCCAAAACAACTTCATTGTTCATCTATAGACAACATCAACCACTCCTAACATCTTATAAAAAAAGTAGCTAACCTAAACATATTTTACCCAAGATAGGTTAGTCATTCCCATAAGTAACCTAAATTACTATAAGTTCACCTTAAATTCATCGATTCTTCAAAATATAAGTCAACCTTACTCCTCAATGAAAATACCGTAGTAATCTATTTACCTCGATCAAATATGGTTCCCAAAATAATGAACGCCTTCCAAAATAATAATCATATTTTAATACCCTAATCATCCCTGTCATATTAATACGAAAAGCGTCGCATTTCCTATCACATTGGTTGTCGGAACATGTTCTTCCATTTCCCACCATTAACTAAGAAGAGAAAGCATAATTAGGGGCTTAAGTACTTAGCTAATAATCATGAAAAGGAACTGAAAGCATATAAGGATAACTTGTATATGAAAGGTATACCCTAACATGTGATCTCCTAGGTTCCCATATAGGTTATGAATGATCATATATTCTTATGTGAACCTTTATTTTATTTTATCTTCGTTCCTTTAACAATGGTTCATACCAAGCTTATGAATTTACCAAAGCATATCCCCCGGGAGTGTCGTAACCAAGAGTGCAGCAAGGCCCGTTGTCGTGTACCAGTTCCAATTCGAGTCTAGCTCAAAGTGGTGTTTTCGGGTTTTACCCCTATGTACATCTGTTCCAGAGCCACCTCTACCTGCTCGTATCCAGACATGGATGTATTTTCTTGGCAACCCCTTACTCAATACTCACCAAAATACCAAGAAGATTTCCTATATTAAACTTTTCTATAGGGTTCTTCCTAGAGTTTTCATATCCTAATTTCCACAAATAACTAAACCATCCTTTGATACCAACTATAGCATCCCGTATTTTTATAACATAACTTTCATTCCATTACACGGAACTGAGGATCTTTAAGGGTTAGTGCCTTGGAAACAAGGAACATAAAACATGAAACAGAAAAAAACATTCTTCTTAAACACTTGAAAGTCTTCTCCTCATGTTCACCCTAGGCTCATTACTGCATCTCATAACCTGGGGACATACATCAAAAGGAAGGGTGAGCAGAAGGCCCAGCAAGGGAATCAAGTGAAACATTTTACATATGAACATGAGATACATCAATAAAGTCATGAAAAGAACTTTAAGGAATGAAAATGAAATCATGAGGCATATCATAATAAAAATAAAACTTTTTCATAACTTGAAGATGTGGCTACATCATTTAACATAGACAATCATGAACATATCACCATGGTCTATCCCTAAGGTGTCATTTTAAAATTACCAAGGTTATTCACCAAGGTATCGTGAAAATTGTAATCTCTAGTGGTTACATCATTACCCAATGCATTGGAGCGCTATCAGGGCGCACCCTAAAATTTGCCTTTATTATGATGTGAGCCACATATATCATCATCAAGAATTTCATAAATAACCCATATAGCATAAAGGAAATGGGTGTCATTTCATAATCATAACTTTTTAAAAATAGCTTTAAAGACATGATCTTTATATCACTTTAAAACCCACAGAAAAGGAAGGTGGGTCTCATGTATGTAAATACCAGAATTTAAAATAGAACATTTTGGTATATATGTTAATACCCCTTTAGAAGAAAGAGCTTTGAGTATTCACTTAATAAAATATAAGAACTTTAGAAAAAGAGATAGACATTTTGAGACAGAAATTCTGCAGCATAACGGCAATGTTCCGAGGTTTTTGAAGACATTAAAAGAGAGGTAAATGGGTCAAACATTCATAAATGACCCATAAAATATTACATGGACAGAATAAGAAGGATACATGATCATGGTAATGAAATTTCAAGGACATACCATTTGAAATGAAAAACATGGAAGGAAGAAAAAAAATTAGATTTCTCTTATGAAAGTTCGGCAGCCTTACGACATTACTTAAACATCAACAAAAATGATTTGAAAAGATCAAATAGGGTCTATAATCATGTGAACATAAGAGTTAAGTATGATATATATAGAGATAACTCCCCAACATAACAAAAAGTAACTTGAAAGAATTGACATGAAAGTAGAACTTCAAAACGAGAAGGGTGAAGAACCACTTAAAAATTCGGCAGCCTAATGACGCCACTTAAAACATCAAAATACTGAATTGAAGAGATCAAATGGGGTCTCTAATCATATGAACATAAGAGTCCAGTATGATATATATAGATATCATACCCCAATATAACAAAAAGGAACTTGAAATAATTGACATGAAAGTAGAACTTCAAAACGAGAAAGGTGAAGAACCACTTAAAAATTCGGCAGCCAAACGACGCCACTTAAAACTTCAAAATACTGAATTGAAGAGATCAAATGGGGTCTCTCATAATATGAACATAAGAGTCCATTATGATATATATAGAGATCATACCCCAATATAACAAAAAGGAACTTGAAATAATTGACATGAAAGTAGAACTTCAAAACGAGAAGGGTGAAGAACCACTTAAAAATTCGGCAGCCTAACGACGCCACTTAAAACATCAAAATACTGAATTGAAGAGATCAAATGGGGTCTCTCATCATATGATCATAAAATATCAGTATGATAATTTAGAGATCATACCCCAACATAATAAAAAGGAACATGAAAGACTTGAATGAAAATAGAACTTGAAAATGAGGAAGGTGAAAGAATCCCTTAAAAATTCGGCAGCCTAACGGCGCCACTTAAACATTCTTAAAACGAATTGATGAGAGCAAGGGGGGGGGGGGGTCTCTCATCATATGAACATGAAATATGCAGTAGGATGAATATAAAAGAACAATATCCAACATAAGAACATGGAGTATAAAAGAAATGACATAAAAGAGATTACTTGAAAAGAAAGAGAGAGGTCGGATCCCTTACCTTAAAATGTAACTCTTAAACCTCAAAGGTTGGGACCTTGAGGGCTTGGGGGCACCTTGGGAGGACTCCTTGGGAGGTAATGAGACCATAAATTCGTTGGGAATGAGTGGGGAGTCGAATGGATGAGAGGAGGGCTTGGTATTTATAGGGAAAGTGAGGGGACAAGGCATTAATGGCCAAGGGACACCTCACATGTGCTTTTCTCAAACCCATGTGCTCTCCCTTGGCATTTATCATGGAGTTAGGCCACATGGGGACCCCAAAACAATATTTCATCACCCTTGGCCGGCCAACCCTTAAAAGATCTCATGACATCATCATGACACAATTATGATGTCATTAAACATATCGAAACCCTAAAACTGCATTTTTACTATTCACTGAAAAATTCATCTTTCTCAGAAAAATCCCAAACTTTCACCTTAACTAAATATCAATGCTCCGATTTCAAAAATGAACTCCAATTTATGAAAATAATTTTCTAAATATTTTTAATTTTATTTTTAAATTAATACACTATTCACCGAAAATTCATTGTTTTCAGAAAAATCCCCAAAAATTACCATAACATTATATCGATGCTCTGAGTTCAAAAATAAATTCATTTTTATAAAAATAATTTCCTAATTATTTTTTATTAAATTTTTAATTAAAAGACATTATTCATCTGAAAAAACTAATACTTGAATAATAATTTATGAAACCGTTATTTAACGATTTTATTGAATCACATTACTTAATCAAAGTGCCTAGCTTATTTTAATACTTTCTTTAAGTGAGATTACTAATCCATTTGGACACATTATTAATCCTAATCATAAAATCACTATTCATAATTTACTATTCATCAAAAATCAAGTTGATCTTATTAGACTCTAAATTTCGTACTGAACATAATTGCAGAAGACCATTTTTGGAAAATCATTACACATTTTTAATTATTTAGGGTTTACATAAACATATTTAAAATATCCTTTTTCTAAAATTCATCAAAAATTTGCATACTATATTTATCCGGTCATTTGAAAATTCATAAAAGAAATCGAAATTTTATTTAAAACAAAGGATTACACAAGACAGTTACGGTCTCCTTACATAGCCCCTTATCACACCGGCATAGGACCTAAGTGTAAGGTGTGCTAAGGTGAGAGAATCTGAGGGTGGCTCGGCCAACATCGCACGAGTAGTAATTTCTATCAGTTTGAACTTCTCGCGAAGGCGATCCCGTTCTAGATTTATACGATGAAGTTCAGCTTGAGTTTAGGTCCAGAGCAAACCCAGTGGTGCTACCTCCTTCCCAAGTTCTATTAGATGGGCTTCGATCGGTCCAAGACTACTGGGTGAGGCCATCGAATCTTTTTTCTATATTAATTAACCAAGATTGCTTGTATTTAGAGACAATAGTCACAATGTTTAGTTTCCAGCGGTCATATTGACCAATGGTCAAATAACAGTCAAAACCCAACAGTCTCATTTTAATTATACTCATGTTACCAAATGAAACATTTTTGTTGAGTATAACAATAACACATAAAATTAGGAAACAAAATTTATTTAAAAATTTCGGGTCCTTACAAATTCAATTTATTCGAGATCTATGATGCTCAAATGATTCATATTATACAATTAAATATTAACATGGTAGTTGAAATAGTGATTGGATAGTTATAAATTATAATCGAGACATTAGAATAATAATATCACCTATCATAGTATAAATAATTTTTTTTTTCTTATAATTAAAATATGATATATTTATATCATGGAAAAATTAAATAAAGCCATTAAAAAAGATAATTTTTTGTCTGTATTCTTGTGAAGAGTAAATATTTATTTTTAAATTTATAATTAATATAATGATTTAATAGAATTTTTTTTTTAGAAAAATAAATTCATAAAATAGTAATTTATTTCATTATAATAATAATATAATCACATGTGACCATAATTAATGTTTCCAATTCTCAAAAAATCTATTTTAATATTAAAATATGTATTTTTGAATAACTGATTATTTTAATTAAAAGTTTAATTTCTCATAATTAGTAAATAATTATTATAAATTATAGTCCATTTAATAAAAGTAAATATATAAAAATAGATAGGGTGAATATTTGGTATTTTTTCTAAAATATTTTAATGATTCGTGAATAATGATATACTATAATTTGCGCAATTTAACATCATAATGAAATAAATAAAATATTGATTCAGGGATGAGTCATGGATGATGTATGTGGATACAATCTCTAACTCACAGTCTATATATACTATATTTAGTCACAGAAATCAATACTATGAATATTCTTGAGCCCGTATATAATCTAATGAATAAAATAATCATAAAACAACCCTATCCTCCACTATAAATTTCACACCTTATCCTCATACATTATATGATTTAGATATAGTTTATATTATACATTGTTACTCTCCTTAACCTATTACCCATGTTTTGATCATTCTATTCTTACCTAAAGTCCAATCCCAAGGTCTTTAAAGTTCTTTTCAATGAGACTCTATACAACAGATAAAATCATCTTTAATTTTCATTTAATTTATTTTAATTTCCTTTTTTAATTATCTTTTCCTTACCATTTTTATCCAAAAGCACGTTATAATTCCAATATCTTATATATTTTTTAATTTCTTTTAGTTAATGTAATATCTATAATCAAACCCCTTATGTAATTCATTTTATTCTAAAAATGTCATTTTTTATGATGTGTCAATTAATTATCATCATGGATGATGTGTTTTTATTTTCCATTACCACCATTAAAGATGGTCAAAAAAAATTATTATGGATAAATCATATTTTTTATACATATTATATGTTATATAATTTTATATAATGATATGTAACCAGCATATAATCATGATATTAAATTAAATAAAATAAAATTGTGAAGGTAAAAAATCTCAAAAATAAATTTAATCATTTTAATTAGAATTTTATCTAATAAATCATTTTCATACCATATAACCAAATGAAATATAAAATAATTTAAATATATTTATGTTAACTAATTATATTTAATTTCAATTTTGTAAAATTATTCGCGTATTATATTAACTTTTATACTTCCATACAAGAAAATTGTTCATGAAAAACCAAGAAAAAAAACACCCAAAACGGCGAAATTGAATCTTAAAAGACATGAAAAAGGGAATAAATGAACCTAATAAAATTATAATATATAAAATTTTTATCGGGTTACAAATATTTTAATTATTTAATCTAATTTTATTATCATGTACTTTAATAACAAGTCTATAATGCTTTTAGAAATAAGGTATGAGATTCTATATTATCCACCATTTATTCCTTCAGGCTACACATTCTATATATTTACCCCAATTTAATTCATAATTATTTTCATTAATGCTACATTAATTATATGATTATGTTAAAATTATATGTAAATATATCAATTCATCTTTCTATTATGGTGAAATATATTTTCTATAAGGATCCCTTTTCAATTCCTCCTGATATGCAAGCACGACTAAAGGGAACTTTCCAATTACAAACACATTTCCAAGTACAAGCCGTAATATATTTTAATTAAAAATTTTGTTTTAAATCAATTTTTCATAATTAAAATCATTCTTATTTAATTTTTATTTTCAAACAAACAATTATTCCAGGTTATATTTTAAATAATCCATAATATTTTCCCTTGAATTGCACAAAAGTGGATTGTTTATAAAGATTCTTAAACACTATTTTTACATGTTTACACTTAATTTATATATAAAATTTGATTATATATTGATATTTTTTTAATAATGTCTATTTTTTATTTAAATCCATATAATAATGGATACCATTATGATAGTGTTATTTTTTATTCCTTATGACATCATTACGACACCAATTTCATTCCATGGGTATCTCATGTGTTATTTTCTAATTCCATATTGAGGTTGATGTATTATTATACCATATATAATATTTTATTGAATGTTTTATGATCATTTAGATTGGATATTTACAATATTGATACCATTCTACATATTACTCTGGATATTTAATTATTATGTTTATGGATTGGGTAAATTATTTACAATTCATATGAAAATTTATATATATATATATGTTGATTAGATATCATGAATTTCATATGAGGAATAAATTTGATATAGAATATATCAAGAGGTTCCCTTTATTTCCCCTCGATGCATTAGTATATCTAATGAGATAAACTAGACCAGGGTTTGGTTGATGAATTCCCAACTTATGTAGACATTTTTTTTGAGGCCTTGATGGTATGTTTATGATATCCAGAATTATGAATTCCATATTAATGAGACTATCTTTTGATAATACATGTCACTATTACACTATTAAAATAGTCATGACTATGTGTTATTCTCATGTTATTATTTATACTTCATTACTTGATAGCTTTTATTCAATAAATATTATTCCCGTGATTTTGTTTTGATGGAATGTGTTTCTTATTTTTTTCACCTTATCTTGTTATTTATTATTATTTATTACATCTTTTAATGCATTTATACCCTTAGCAATCATTTGATCAAACTGCATTATTATTGTTTATTTATCATTGGGACTTCAAAATGTATAATATGATTGACATACGTGGATAATATGGAGAATAGGGTTGTCTATTTTTTAATTAATTCCATGTTTCTATGTATTTCTTGTTATTGTATCTAGTTTTCCAAATCTTCTAAAAAATATAGTCTTTTTAAATGCGAATTCCTTATTTATTATTACACGGTAAAAATATAAGGCACTGACTTTGGGCTACTAGGGTCAGGGTCTTTACAAATACAATAATATCATGAAACATGATAAAGTCAAGTAAGATAATATTTTGTAACATAAATTTGTAGTTTCTATGTATGGTGAAGATAAAAAAAAATCTATATAACATTGGAAGAAAAATAATTTTTTTTATTTGATAATAATTGTAAATTATATAGTGCGTCAGTTTTGTGAATTTTTGAACAATATGACCTATGCACTATAAAATATATATATTATCTATATTAATGTAGTATATACTCCGCTGGAGGTTAATGAAAAAAATTAATATGAATCATGAAAAGATGTTTCTAAATTCAAATTAGGTTCATGGTGATGAGATAAATACAATAATGATTTGGTGGGAATAATAGTTGTAATTATTTGAGGATGAATATAATACTATCAATATTAAACATATTTAATTAGTAGTGAAACTAAGATATATAGAGGAGACAATGGATGGTACCTTCCAAGATATCGGGAAAATAAGTACATCAAATAATTGATCTTATTATAGTCATATTTTTTAAAATATTCAACCTACTCTTAATAATAGATTGAGATTATATTACGATAAATCTATTGTCAATTAATTGAAAGTGGAAACCATTTTTTTGGATCAATCTGTTATTAATAAAACAATTTTTTATGAGTACATTAGATTTCACATTGAAATTCATGAAAATATGGATGATGAAAATTTTCTAAGAATCCTACACATATTTAATGATGAGTATAATAATTTAAAAGAATTAATATACCCTAATGAATTCAAAATGGATGAATTAATTTTTTAAAAAATAAATACATCAAAGATAATTATAATATTCCCAAGGTAATTATTTAACTAGTATAATGATTCGTGAAATGAATGAATTAAAAATAAATTATATATTCATGTTACTATAATACCACAACCATAAAATAAACATGTTAGAAAAAAATTAGAAAATGCGTCCTTTGAATGTGAGAAAATAAAGAAAAAAATCATACAAAATATTGTCAGATAAGTTAGTGAATAATAATATGAATGGATTCATTTGAATGAAAAGATGATTATATTGTGATTGTAAAATAAAAATCATGAACTATATAAAATTATCCATCAACATAAAATGAAAAAAAATCATGATGGAATTGAAAAAAGAATTAATACATTAAATAAATGATTGGTATGGGGAATGAAAACTCTAATAAGGAATAATTATATTTTTTAAAAATTATTCATGTTTATAAATACTAAATATGTCTATCAAATCTGTAATGTATATAGGGATTAAACTAGAAAATTATATAAAAGGATACCAATTGAAGAATAACTAATTACAATGAAATGGAAACAATGCCTGACTTCTTGTGGTGAAAATATTATTTTGAAAATTCAGTCAATACACTAAATGATGATTGGGAATATTCATAAAAATTTATTACTCATATATATTATAAATTTGTAAGGGGATAGAATGATGAATAATGAAAAAAAAATTGATACTTCATGGATGAAGAATGTGGAGAAACATATTTTATATATAAATATTCTGGTAGAGAAAAATTTCATTTCAATGATTCTCTAACTATGGTTCATTAATGAACCAATATATCCGAATATATACACAATTTTTACTTTTTATGCAGCCTATTCAAGTTGATGAAATACTAGATTTTGATAAAAGTTTTGAACATCTCATAACAAGAAATTTTATCAACCATGGATAAATTTTGTAATTTTATTACATCAGTAAAATTTTTATAATAATATCATATGATTCTTGGACATTATTTTGAGGAAAGGAAATTATTATTAATAAATATAAACTGCATCTATTTTTGCAGATCCCAAAATGAGATTCATTAAACATCTAAATTTTATATGTTATCTCATTATTATATGATGTATTAGAGATGGGTGTATTTGATTACATTATCTGTTATAAGAATAAATATTGAATCATGTCATCAATGAGGTATGTTGAATATATTCTATATTTTACAATTTTGAATGAATAACTCATAAACAGAGAGACTAACTACATGATGTATAAAGTAGAAAATTATTTAAAATGGAAAAATACATTTATTATCTTTAATTTTATAATATATTTATTCAAATGAATGGAAATGAGTGTTTTTTTAAATAACCCATGAAATAATGATTAAATTATGGAATCTTATAGAAATGATTAAAATATAAAATTAATGGTTTGATTGATATTTATTTATATATCTAGAATCTAAATATTTTCATAACTGTTGATTAATTATATCTCTTTTTTATATTATTTTTGATTCCATACCACATTGGTGTAAATCAGACTATATGTGTCTAAAGTGGTGAAGATGTTATTCATGAAAAAATTGATTATGGAGATGCGAATTCCATCCAATAATTTTCTAATTTGTTTAATTTTATAAAATACTTCTGTGATACCATTGAATTTAGAAATATATTTTGTATTAACAAAAAATAAAATGGTATTGAAGAAGCCATAGAGTGTATATAATTTGATATTTTTATAAAGGTGATTTATTTTTTAAATTAGTTGGAAGGGTAAAATGATGTTGTTCTATAAATATTATTATTTTTAAACAATTATTAATTCCAAATATATATTTAGAGGATGTAAAGTGATTTAAAAATGTTTAAACATTTTAAAACTATGATTAAAAGTGATGAATTAAATCGGTTAAAGGAATAATAGTAATTTAAATAATTCCAGAAATAAAAAATATTATAGGAATTGGAGAAGTTGATTATTTTTCCTTGGGAACTCTCTATGAATTTGTAACAATATTTATTATATTTCACTAAAAAATGATCCAACCACCTATCTATATAATATGTCACTATTCAACATCAATTTAGTTGAGCAGTAGGGTCAAATAATCTACACAATCTGGTGTTTGAGATTATAGATGACCAATCATGTATGGCGGAATGGGAGAGGTGATTCCATGATAGAATGAATTTCTGGAACATAATTACAATAGGAATCTGCATGGTTGAGTTTGAATGATGTTGGGCATGTTGGAATTCTCATAGAGGCATGGACTATGATACATAGTTTTTGATCTATATCCAGATGTCAACCCCCACTCTTACTAAAATAGTGGAAGAATTAGTGATACTTTTTTTGGGATAGTATGGCTGAACAAATCATTAATGTGTGATTCCAGGTAGTGGAATAGAGTTATACTCTTTAGAAAATATATTTAAAGAAGTATAATACTCTGATTCAGTAAGTGTACATTATTCTATCAAGAAGAGGGTTTACATTTCACCATTATCAATGAAAAGGATTCTGTAAAACAATAAAAAATTTCAATATTTCAACTAATATAGAACTGATCACATGATTGAGATGTGGAAGAACCTATGAGAACATGAGATTCTCTAGAAGATCAAAATTTGTTCCTTGGACATTTTTATCATGAAAATTACTGAACAACTTAAATATCAATTTTTCAAAGAGTTTGGATATAGATGGGGAATTTTTTCAAATTAAAATCATAGAAAGATATCAGTTAATCTATGTATAGTCAATCAAAGTTAAATTTATCCTTCCATTATAATGAAGTATATTATTGTAGATTGAAGATCGTGACTTTCATAAACTCTTATGTAAAGTAGGAGAGCATTTGTGGTGAACATGATAAAATTGTGAGATGTTACGAAAAAGAGAAGTAAGGTGGTGGAGAAATTTTTAGCTACTCATTCATAAACACCTCTAACCTCAATCATTTTCATCGTGGAGTTAAATGTAAATCTGATAGATCATTGAGTGGAAAAAAGAGAATTTAATAATATTTGTATACATGTGATAATTTATTGTGTCATTATAAAAATATTTCTAAATAATTTGGGAAAATATATAGGATCATATGACATAAAACATGTATTTGTGTAATTACATATAAACCAATATTCATGAATTAAGAGTGAATGAACTCATAAAATTATGGACATTGTTAGGAAAATTCAAAGTATTCAATGATTCCTATGAAAACATGGAAACATACTCCAAGTTTCTCATATGTTATGGGATATATTATTAAATAAACAAGTTGAATGTTTTGTTTCATGAATTATAGAGGTTTTAGTTAATCTCTATTTCATGATAAATATGATAATATGAATACATAAACAAAATTGGGTGTTATGGATAATTTGAAGTTATTAGATGTGTGATTTCAAAAACATATACTTTTTTCATGTAATAAATATATTTAAATTGATAAGATGATGCATTTAATCACACATTCTTGATGATTGGGTAAATGAAATGCAATATATATTAAGTGAATAGTGTCTGGTGAATTTTAAGACCAAATTTGAGAAATATTTCATAAGACATTAATACCTGAGTGCTCAGTTAATTGAGAAGTTCCAAATAATTTTAAGATCAGTGAACTGTGAATATGATTAGGAATTATATATGAAGTTGATGATGTTTTAGTTGTTTTACCAAAATAGATCAATCGGTCTGGTATGTCCATAAATAACTTTTCACATAGTAAAAAAAGAAATCATAAGACAAATAAACATTTATATCATTGGATAAAAAATTGAATTGAAATGAAACTCTCTAATGGAACTCTTGTGGAGGAGAGGAAAAAATAAGGCACTATATTAAATACTAAGATAAGCGGTGACCATTGATCTCTAGTGCGACTCAAGGTATATAAGTCTACGGGACATTGTATTGAATGGAATGCATCATTATTGAGATATAACCACCAGCATATAGTTAATTATATTTAACTTGGTGGAATAACAAGTTTTATTAAGGAGTTTTTCATTTAACATAACACCTAAAAATATCTTGTGATGTGTCTCATTGACATTATATGTTGAATTACATATCCACAAATCCTAATATGTTCCATCTGATTGAATTTAACGGGTTTAAAAATAAGAAAATAATTTATTCAAACAAGTAGGGGTGAATTAACCTCTCCCCTCTCTGTGTGACTTCATGATACAATAGTAGCATCTAGGATCAATGAAATCGGTATGAATCTATGAAAACTAACTATAAATATATCTAGTTAATACATCAATCAGTGTTATATGTTCAATGATTTTTTATGATCTTCTATCTAGAAATAAATAATACCACCCTATATATCTAATTATTTTTCAATATGAAAGGTAGAGAATAATATTATTTATATGCACCATGAATATATTTATTGGGAAATTTTCATGAGTAACCTATCCAAAAATTGATGGACCTAACCTATAAGCTCTTATATATGTCTAATGATTGTCCATCTAGACACTATCCGAGAACCATAATCATTTCTACCTCATTATTCATGATCATTATAGAATTTGGGACATATGTAGACAAAATCATTGTGGGATTACAATAATGGTATTAAGTTTCATTATATATTGAAAATATTAGATTATTGATCTTGGTAGATGAGGATTTATTCCCACCCATCACAGTTATGGATTCCTTATAAATGATCTTCTTCTCGACATAGTTCCACATCCTCTGTTCTAGTTGTTAGGGATTATATTTATTCTATAAAATCTAAAAAATGGTTTTCTACTCAGGAACAAGAATGGGGGGAGTGGGAATATATTGACATTCTTAACCTATAATTGTTTTCAAATGAAAACTATTATGAATTATCCTAGTGTAACTCACATTAAATTGTTCTGAAATCTACCCCAAAGGATTAAAATTATTATATCCCTTAGTCATTTGAGTTTAATAAATTTATCTACTATGTCACAGATTGTATGGATGTCCAAATTATTTTCTGTCTAGTATTTAATCCTCTTCATGTTAAGGGATATATGAACATGTAAATAATTGATTCTCTTGATTGAATTTGTATACAGAAAAAATAATTCATGTGGTAATAAGGGCTGGTTCATATTAATAACATTATCATAAAACCATATTGAGAAAAGTATTCATCCATAGAAGGAGTCTCAACTTATGTATTCAATAGCTGGAATGTTCTCACACTCATACAATTTCATTAATGAGGCCCATATAGTCAGTTATATTTTGATATTTAATGGATATACTATATTATAAATAGTTCTGTTGTAATTGGTATGCAGATCATCTACACGTGTTTCATTTATAATACCAAATAATATTAAACAGATAAGTGAAAAAATATCACTACACGTGTTAATTATGTACAAGTTTTTTTTTCAAGAACCTCAATAAATAGAATTCTTTCATCGATTTTGTTTGGCATAGAGTTTTGGTATGATGGTTTTCCTTATTGATGTTTTCTAGGGTGTTTTCGAGTGATGATAAATCATACTAAAATAATGTTTTGGAATGTACATACATTAATTTGACTTTTGATCTATTAGGGAACATGGATTGGCCCTGGCAGGACAATAAGTGTCTATGGGGGAATGGGGTACCTAGTTAGATAGGTCATGATGTTCATCTTAAAAAGGTGGGATTAATTTGATAACATTGGAGCCCTTTTTTATAATTTAATCAGATCGAATACTTATACAATGTTTTTTTTGAAACTGCCAAGGTTGAAATGAATGATCCATAATGGTGATGTTTATCAATAAATAGGTTTTCAGAATGTTACAACCTAGATATCTAAAGGGTTAAATGAAAAAAATCACTATATATTTCCACAAGGTGAACCTTTATTACATAGATCATAAATTGTTATAACTACAACAAGTTGAATGATTCTATTCGAGTACCATTATTACAATGTCCTCAATGAAAATTTTCCTATGTGAAGCTAATTGAGGTGAAATCACACTGAAAACCCATGTGAAGTCTCGTGGGAATATTCATTAGATTATTGATCAATTTTAGTATTTGGATGGGCCCATGGGGAATAACAGCTGTCCTTATCGAAATAATTTGTTCAATATGGTCTAATATGTGATTAATTCATTAGAATTTTTTAGTGTTTGTGGAATTAGTGGGGGAAAGATTTTATATTAGTGATGAAATTTTTCGGGATAATAAAATCCTTATTCTCAAATTTTGTGTCAAATTCATGCTCTGTATAATTTGTGGAATTATGTATTATGACATTAACAAATCAATATTTAGTCTCCATAATAATGTTCTCATCTATAGTGTAAGGTGATTGATTATCTTATCAATCAAGCAGAATATCACAATTCATCATTATCATTATATTCATGGGAGAATATTTATTCCTGGATCCCCTACTTTGTTTTTACTTCTCCACTAAATTATCCATTATATTTAATTTTATTAACATAAATCATATGGGATTCTCTAAAATTCTTTTCTGATAATTTTCCTAAAGTGGGGGATAGGTAATGTAATGGGTGAAACTATAAAGGAAATTATAATGAGATTTCTCCCATAAATAATAAGACATTTATTCTTAGGGGACGATAATATGATGATATAATTTCCTCTACCACAATGGGATATTAAAAAAATTGTTTTATAACCTAGAAATTTGGGACTCATCAAGCGTTTAATAATCCTCAGGGTGGAAATAGTTGTATGAATTCCCTCTTCACTTCATGAATGGGTTGATCACATAGTCCAACCATGTAATCCACTAAATTTTTTAATTATGATTTCTCAATACCTAGTTTATGAATAAGATACATCAAATTCAAGTCCCAATCAAGGGATACATTCTATTTAGGATAATTATATGGTTTAAGATTAGAAAATTCTACTATGAGAGGACTACTCATTCATTAAATAAGTATGATGTAAGAATATATCGTTGATTCATTAAAATAAAGTTCACTACATCTCATCAATGAGATCACAAGACATTGAGGGATAAGTAAAATTTTATATACAAAGCTATGTCAGGTCAGCATTCATATGTAAATAACCTTTCATAATGGCCTTTATTTTAAAATATCCAAACTGTGGAGCAGGGTGAATTTCAATGATACATGATCACTTGAATTTTTGAAATATATATCAGATGAGGTGTTGAATATGAACTCAAACATAGTCCATAGATCATTAAGACATATAAATTATATATACATATACTATTATTCAAATATTCAAATAAATGAGATTAAAAGGAAGGGATTTTTTTAGATAGTTTATCGTATCTCCTTCAAATGATTTTAAAATTATATATAAGGATAGTTTATTCAAATAAGTGATGACGAGTCCCAATAATTTATAAGTAATAATATTTTATACATTCTGATTTCAATATTATCATAATTTAAAACATATAGTTCAATATGTAATGTCACATTAATTGTACATTTTCTTAAGTAACTTATTTATTTATAATCACGATGTTATCTTATTCATTAGTGAGATATTACCCACCAGCATTGAACAATAGTGGTCATTTCTAGAATTCCTTATTGAGTTGAGAGATATTAGTCATAATATTATCTAAAATATCAATGGGAGGATGATCTAAAGGTGGTATAGTTGAAAATAATTATCTTATTCCATATTCTTGTCATGATGGGATATTTTCCATCCGAGATGAGGTTCTTAATGTTTTATGACTTAGTTATTCATGTAACACTCTCTATGAAGGACTTCTAAGAGTCTCTTCATCATGTAGAGGAAAGTATTTTTAAAATGTGATATTGCTGGAGTTGAGAACATTATAATTAATGTTTCTTTTTTTATGATTACATTATATATTAATATCCCACCATAAGGAAAATTACTATAACATAAGGCTAGGTATAGTCCTTCAAGGATGAATGAATATAATGTAGCATATATAAAACCTTCATCCCAACTGATATCCAAAAAAATGAATTATTTTTACATCAGACACCATTTCATTAGATCAAATAAGCTAAAACTCTAAAAAATATTGCTAACACTCTAAATAATTAAGAGACTATATATAATCCTCCTATTTGGTCTCATATATTATATGATGATGATATTATATGATTGGAATGGAAATATTGTCATGTATATAGATGTGTAAAAAAATATAATCTCACACCTTTCCTCCTAATTTATTTTGGAAACACTGATAGTATTACTGTGAAGGGGTTGAATTTTGGAAAATCCCTTTAATTATACAGTGACATGTCAATGTGATTCATAAAATGTTTCCAAATTATAGAGGTGTGGTTAATTATTTAGTGTGGAAATGGGGTCTCTTTACTTGTTGGATGGAGGGATACAATGAAATGTTTCTTAAGATACTACTATGTTATGTTGGAAAACACATTTTAAGGGAATAATTACATAGTATTTCTCCCTAGATACCTGTAGAAAATGATGGTATACTTGTTCACTATATGCTAGGATGTGATCCTTTTAATTGGGATTGTCTCCTCACCATTCATTTTTAGATCTCCCGGGTTCATGGTCTTGATCCAATAGATTATGAAAATATTTTTTGGAATACATTATTGATTTTTGAGGAGTTGATTTCATAATCTTATGGTGATAATATTAGTTTATATAATTCCTCATTGAATATATTGAATTATAGTGATTTTATATTTGGACTACTAATCAAACTCCATCTGTTATGGGAGGTACAGATTATTTTGAATTGGGGAGATACACTAAAAGTGATTCACCACGATGAAACATTCCACCCACTTCATCACCGCCTATCATGGGATGAATAGTTAGGGGTTTATTTAAGTATATTATTTAATGTTGAAAATATAGAATTAGGGTAGAATCATTCAAATGATACTCATAACCCAATGAATTTGTTAGTTTTCATTGGATATAATGAATTTCTAGAAGCACATTCGGGTTCAACAGTGCCCCAATACTCACAACCTCTAAATAATATGTATATTATCATTTTGATTCAATGATTTTTTATATAAATTATTTCTGATGGTCCTTTATAAATTACAAAAAATATAAATTATAAAACTCACTAGTAGAATAGAAATTGTTAATACTATATTGACCAATTAATTTCATTATTAAAATATATATGTTGGGAGTGTCATTTCAATTTCAGACCTTATAATAATACCATTGTGTTCATATCAATTTTACTATCATGTAGAATATACATTCTAAAAGTATTTGGACTCTAGGTATTCAATAACGATACCTTAGAATAAGAATTTCTGAAGGTAGTGGTATTTTAGGAAGATCACAACATTTGGAATAGAGTCATGCCTAATTATGAACATTGTCCTAAATTTAAGTAGTGTTATTTAATTCTACACATGTCATTACATGGGATATATAACCCTTATTTCATTGTTTGATCATTTACATTTGTGGACATTAATATCCTTAAATATTGGTCTTTATCAATTATTTTTCAATATAAATTAGTGATTTTTATCTGATTATACTATAGTCCAAATCCATATATTTTTTCTATGTAGATCATATCATCATATTGGGATACATTAAGTATAGTTGTTATAGGGATCCAACAAATGAAAATTTATTCCCTTGTATCCTTGTTAAGAGAATTTACATCCACATAGATTGGAGTCTCATTATGGGAAAAGATAAACCATTTGAGTTCGGATAAAAATCATCAGTCATTATAGTTTAATGTCATATTGAAGTGAAAATTAGGCGGTATATTCCTATATTTGGTTAGTCCTGGATATGAAAGAGATAGAACACTTCCTGTTAACCAAAATAGAAATATAAACCATTGAGATTTCTTTGGACTCACATGGAATGTGGCCATGTGAGGTATAGCATTGGTTTATCTAGTACTAATATGTCATATGGAGTCGAATATGTTTTCATTCAATATATTTTTAAAAAACAAAATATATTGATACCCAGATTGAATATACACTTCTATATAGTGAAAAGTAAAATCAGTAATATTTCATCATAGATAATGAATCTATGTAATATGGACTTGTTTAAGGGGGCCAGATATCATGAATAATATATACTAAAAATGAAGAATGAATGTAGATTCACGAGTAATATATCCCCTTGTAAAAAAATGAAATATATGATGAATTTGGGTTTCAATATTGGATAGAATCATAGATATCATACATAAAAATAATAAAATCCCACAAATATCATGATATATTGTTTGATGTTATGTATAAGGATCATACCATATAGGTTAACATTATGTGGTATGAAAGATGTCAGGAAGATTTATATTGAGTATCTTGGATGTTGGACAAATGGTTTATCCTGATTATGGTATAATATTTTATTCATGAAATGTGAAAAAATATAGGAGTTTGTGAGTAATATTAATATGATTCTTTTCTTTAATTACTATATAAATAAGTTTCTTAGGTGATGGCATAGAGATTCGGAGAATACACATAGATGTAGTTCTATTGGGGAATTGATTTATTGGGCATTGAAGAAATTCATCATTATGGCCTATTTTGAAATCACAAAAATAAATAATCCCATCAATATACTATTTTAATTCTTAATATTTAGACATAATGAGAAATTATGAAACACAACTCCCATTAAGGAAATTTAAAAATTGGATAAACATATTTTACAAGATTATGAAACAGCCCTAGTTGAATTAAAATGAGCATCCACTATAATATTAGGTCAATTGGATTTTGGTTGGGAATTGATTGATTAGAATTCAAGAATTGATTATGTCCCCAATAATTAACTTGTGATAGAGACTCACATCAGAAATAGAATGCATGATTTAGAATTCACAGAAGAACATAATAATTTATGTGAAAAATGGGAGAAAACATTTTACAATGGTTTGTTTTATTTCATAACAGATGCTTTGGTGTTCCTAGAAACCTGGTTATATATATATGGTGTATTTGGAAGAGTTTTGTGATCGATATATTTTTGGTTTTGATCATGGTGATATAATTCTATAATAAGCCTTGGGGTGAATGAAAAAGGGGATATAATGAAGAAAAATTCAAAATGGAATGAGATCATTAGAAAATGATTAATAGGTACCCTAAAGAATCTTTATATCTGGTAGAGAAAATTTTATAAGAAATACATAGTTGGTTTGAAGTCCCCCTTTTCATAGGGGGAGTCATGAATGATATCCACTGTGAGTTTCTTTGAGATAACATTCTTCATGAATAATATTATAAACTATTTCCATCATGAAGGGATTCATAAGCCATTTCCATCAAAAGGTATATCATGATATTATCATGGCAATTGGATTAAATCATGTTATATTTTTATTGGTAATTTATGAACTATGTTTCAAAAATGAAAATGTATTCTCTACTCACCTCACTATATGTACATGTAGATCATGAATCATGGGTTGATATGAGGTGATAAAAAAATATTTTAAAAAATATGGGACCATATTTTTCTCATTAACAACCTTTTCAGCGGAATGAATAAGCTATATAGTGATATATGATTCTCTTGAAACATCATAATTGCGTCAAAAATGACTTAGTCCCTTCAATATAGGATCTAAAAATACATTTGGGCATCAAAAATAGTGATCCTTTACCGAATGATGAATATTCCATCCTGTAAATTTCTAAATAGTGGTAATGGTGCCATTTGGTGTATATATTTCCTTAAAGATGACTATTTTCATCCTAGATAAAAAATTTATTCATAGAATACCTCAATGTAATAAAAGAGGGATAATGGATCTCTACAAAAAAAAAATTGTTTTTTAAAATTCCTATTTTAACAAAATGATTCATGGTATAAAAAAACATGAACTTTTGGAGCTTTTTTATTGTTATCCCTCTATGATTTTCAAATAGATTCTATAGAACAGAACTATGATACTACCAATAAGATTTATCGATAACACATGTTTTCCAGGGATAAAAAGTTCATATAAGACACTCAAAAATATGTTTTATATTCTTCATACCATTTATCTACAATTTTGTGACATCCATGGACTATACCCAGAATAAGATTCACACCACCACGTCATGGTATTCAGATGTTTCTTTTAGGATAATACAACACTCATTCTGTGTGAACCCTTTTGGAGGACATCAACATATTCTACTTATCTTAGGGGTTAGAGTGACAATTATGAAAAACTCAACCTTTTTTGTTTGAGTTTGGTCATGTCATAGATTTGGAAATAATGTGTGGTGCATGAATTTATTAGTGTGATAATAATATTTATATTTACATATTTTTACACGTTATATATATATATACTTATAGTAAACATACCATATTAATCATTCTACTTTCAGTTTTAGAATGTAATTTCCATTCTCAAAAATCATTTATTATTCCAATAGTAGGTATATGTATAATAAAATGATATAATTTCATTAAATGTTACTTAAATAATTTTTCTATCAAGGTTATTAATATTACATTGTAAAAATAATTTCATAATTTTTATTTTTTTCCTATTTATAGTGGTTTTCAAATATGTGATAAATTTTTTTCCCACGTATAACAAACAACATATATTTTCATTTTATTGATTTATATTATTTTTTTACTAACTATTAAATATACAATTATACTGAGTACATTAAAAAATTAAACTTATAATTTTATATTCATTTAAAAAATAACATTTTTCAGCTCAATGATATGTAGAATACAATATTACATGTATTTATTAGAGAGATAAAAATTTTATTATTTTAAAATCCATATGTCATTATATTTGTCTATTTTACCATATATAAATTAAAAATAAGTAACCAAATAACCCCCGTCATTTTTTATCATGAGACATATAAATACTCTATAAGGATATCTATATCTAGGTCACACCCATCACATTATAGGTAGAATATATTCATCTTATGATTTGAAATTCAAAAAAATATATGGTTTCTAAATAAACTATATTATCAAGAATATTTTAATACTATGTAATTATGCTTATAAAACTAATTGGAATACATAACGTCTGGATTTATCCATTTTATAATATATTAATGAAACATAAGGGAATATCAAAAAATTAAAATTATTATCTATAAGGTATTAAAAAAATATATGATTCATGGATATGAATTAATATCAATATATTCTATAATTCAATCTTTTTTTCAATCATACAATGTCAAATTTTCAATAAATAATAATTTTTAGGTTATTAACATGTTTCATAAAAACCTATATGTAAAATCCCATGTAAATAAATAATATTCCATTTTAATATTTATTAATATTTTTGTATACAATGTTAACATTATTTTAAAGGTAATGTTATGTTCGATGGCACACCCAATACCCAACAATGAGTTTCATTGAAATCTTACGTTGCACACTAATAATATAATAATATTTTTTAAATGGTAGTTAACGCCTAGATGTTGTAATGGCGGGAATGAATAGAACTAACTAAAAAATAATTATATATGTTTTTTAAATATTTTTACAATTACCCAATAAATTATAGAGGATTAAAATGCTGATGAATCCAATTTTAGGCATAAATACTCTAATATTCACTAAAAGGTCCATTTATGGCCTTTTGATGGCGAACCATAGTTAAAAATTGTTTTGGTCACTCTTATACATTATTTTGGACCAAATTAAATCCTTCTTTATAATTGAGACATCAAAATTTACTTTGTGTATGTTATTGTTATTTATTCGATAATGTTCAATTTTTAATGAATAGTGAAAAATGTTATATTTAAATTCAAAACCTCCTTTTAATCTAATTTATTTATATGGTTATATTGTGTTTTTAATTGGTTTTAAAGTGAAGTTAGAATATATTTTTACAATTTAATATAATAGTGGTCATTTGAATAAATTTCACTTTGAATTTGGACATAAACAATTGTCAATCTTTTGATAGATATTGTTGCTTAAAAACCCGCTAATTGTTTTGACAACGAGAATTAATTATAAAAATAATTATTGAAACTTATATGTATTGAATTTTGTAAAACAGACATCATTTTTTAATTTGGAATATCAAATATATCTTGGGGTAAAAAATTTGGTATTTTTCTGAAAAACATCATTTTTGGATGAATAGTGAAACCACTAAGTTGTAGTTAAAAAACTGAATTTTTCATTAAATGAAGCTTTAACACTTTTTGAATTGAATTAAAAAAATCCAACATACATGGTTGTTATTATTAAGTAAAATGTGGTTCAATGGGCTGAAAATCATTTTTGTTCAATAGTAACTTTTAAATTTATTAATCGCGATTAAAGGTAATTAGTGTAATTTAAGTAAATATAATGTTAAAATAATATGAAATTACCTTTACACTTGACCTAATCTTTTTTTTGGAGTCATTGAAGAACAAGAAAATCCGTCGGTATATTTTTGGGACCCCATGGAGCAACTTGGGTTAGATAATGACATTAATACCTTTTATTTAATGTAAAAATATAAATGTCACAAACATGTATTGTTTTACTAAAACAATTTTAACAAGGGGTTATACATGTTATATTTTCTACTATAAATACTCATTATAAATATAATAAAATTTCATACTACATGGTAATTTTATTATAATTTTTGGACATCATATAAATAAAATTATTTATGACATAATGCTGATAGAGTGTTTACGTCACTAATGAATGAATTAAATAAATAATAAGATAGTGTTTCAAATAACATCCAACACTTGTAAAATTCTTATTGGATGATTTTATTTCGAACATGGGCCACCATAGCTTTTACATTAATGATTTTGGGACATTTATAATCCAGAAATCATAATATAATAAAATAATAGTTTCATGCTTTCCAAAAGAGCTCCTCCTCTCCCTTATAAAAATACCCCACTTACAACCCATCTCTCACACTTCTCAAGCCCTTTTTATCATCCAAAATATACTCAAATAAGCCTCAAATATCCATATATTTATCATCGAATCCAAAAATTAAGCATAAAGCTCTTCAAGAAACCATTTTGGTTCAAACCATGGGGAGTTACTCAATTTAAAGGTAATTTCTTCTCTTATGTTCTTTTGTTTTATTTTTCTTATACAACCCCCTAAAGAATTTTTATCCATTTATTTTTTAACAAAACCATAATATTCAATATACTAGGATATTGTTATGAGAATTATTAGAGCTATACTTACACACACCTTTTTATAATGTTTAAACAAAAAATTGTTTCTGTGGATGGCGAATTACTAACTCACGAAATGATGATGTCTAAATCTTCTCCTACCACCTCTCATAATGCCCATTATGATGGAACTATATTTATATATGATATATATTATATTTATTTCCTCTTTATGCTTCTATATTTTATATTTAAAACATACCGTTATGCTTTCCATGTTGTGAAAATGCGATAATTTCTTTTGAGGAAGTGTGGACTACCGCCCCCTCAAATGATATGACTCGTTCATTCAATACATGGAATGTATAAAGAGTGAAATTAATGAACATATGTGACCCATATAACATATATATTATACTGTAATTATTATATATATATATATATATCTCCCATTTATTTTTAATTTGATTAATATGACAAATAAATAAATGTAGCGTTCATGCATACATACGCCCTACCATCTCCATGAACGGTGGATTTCAGTTTTTATCTCCAAATGTTATAAAATAGTATAAAATGAATATATACTGGATATATATGATAGCTAAATCATTAATACTATTTTTTAGATTATGTACTTATAACTACATGGAATATTCTCCTCAAACAAGTTCATTTTTTGGACTCAAATATTGAACATCGACAAAAATGTCTGATACGAGCTCTCATAATTAACTAATTATTATAACATTATAATAAGTGATATTAATTGATTAATAAAAATTAAAGGATTACCTTAAAAAATTATAATTTGACAAAAGTTTATTCTTTAGAAATATAAAGAATCGAACAAGACAAGTCAGACTTGAGGTAAGGGATCCTACCTCTCTCTTTTTAAATACTATTTTATTATGTCCTTTATTTTAAGATCCACTTCCTTATGTTGTGGGATGTTCTTTTATATTACTCTTACTGTAAATTTTATGTTAATATGATGATATACCCTATTTTTTTTATCATCAATCCATTTTATTGGGAATTTTAAGTGGCGCCGTTAGGCTGCCGAAATTTCATAAGGGATTTCTTATCTCACTTTTAATTACTTGAGATTTCAATTCATTGCTAATTATTTATTGCAAGTTGTGTATTGTGTACTGCCATTTAATATAAATTATAATTATTATATTTATATTCATGGTATTATTTTATTCATTTGGTGTTTATTATCTTTTGGTCATATGAATTGATTGATCACCACAAGGTAAGGGGTTTTTATCTCACTTTGTGTTTTCATGAGATTCATGCTACATTTTCCACTTTATCCTTTTGTGTGGTGTATGTACTGACCATTATTTGTATTCTTTTTGTAATATTAATTAATTTATTGGTATTTAAATCTTCAATTGAATGACCCTTCTTTCATCGGGTGTACGTTTCGATAGTTACCCAAATCGGTAAGGGAACCTTTCACCCTTCTCTTTTTAAACTACTTCTGTTGTTATGTCTTTTAATTTACATATTATTATGTTTGGATATGTTCTTATATATCCTTATTGATGTAAATTTTATTTCCAAGTTATGATATAATATTTTCTCTCTCATCAACTCATTTTCTAAATTTTAAAGTGATGTCATTAGGGTGTCAATTTTTTGCAAGGGAACTTCTTAACTCAATTTCAATTATTTTTGTTAAACATGTACTTCGTGAATATGTCATTATATGAATATTTTTGAAGGAATATGATTTTTTTACACTTAATATCCACTTATATTGGGTGTATTTATATTTGTCACGCATAATTAGGTAATTGATTTATCTTTAATCTAAGGATACCGTCTTTGTATGGGACTTCATCTCAATCTCTTTTCATTTAGTTATATTTTGTTTTATACACAACTTTATTTTATATGGTGTATAAACCCCTTTGAATTTTATTTTTATTCAAAAGGATTCTTTTCTCTACAAATCGTTTTACTAAATGACAAAAAGTATGTTTCTTTTTAACGTACGCGGTGACAACGACCTTTCCACCACCGCCAGTATTATTTGACCCTTGGCTTCTATAACAGGCCATAATGTTTTTAAAGGGAAAATATAAAACATATAATCTTTTTGGTATTTTGGTATTTATAATGGTTTTGATAATTTTTTGATTATATCAATTTGTTGTATTGATATCTTGTGATTAAAATGTGGAAATGTTATGTTTCCTTTATTCATGTTTTATGTGATACGATTATGTTATGGTTCTTGTGAATTGTATATGAAGATGGGTGGTTCCATGATGAAATAAGGGAAGGTGAGACCGAGATAGGTCTCCAATGAATTGGGTAACATGAAAGAGTTAAACACTAAGGTTTCACCAAAGAGATTTAGGAATTATACTGTGATGGGTATTCCAAACGTAACCATGTGGGTTGCTCCCTATGAAAGAATGTAATGAATTCCTCAAGTTACGTTTTCATCTTATGACTTCTATGAGTTATTCATAAGTCTTATGATTTCATGACGTATGTTAAAGTGCTTATGTTTTATGAGTAAAGTATGATTTCATTGAATCTTATGTATACATGGAATAATGTTTTATTTCTGTATTTATATATCCTTTACTGAGCATTTTATGCTCATCCCATGTTTTTGAAATGTTTTTCGCATGAATTAAATAAGAAAATTCTCAAGGATGGGGTCAAGTAAAGACATTATATCTAAAACATGGAACTTGACATGTTTCTTTTTAAGAGTTTTCAATTTATGAAAAAAATGGAAACTGAGTTGAATTGCCTACTTTGTAATCTTATGAGATGTAATTGTTATGTCCTAATTCCCTAAAACACTAAACCTGAAAAAATTTTCAAGGTGAATTATTCATTTTATTCAATATTAGGAAATTTTTTAAGGATAGGGCCTTATAGTTGGTATCAAAGGACGGTTTTGATGTCTTTATAGGTTAGAGTGTTGTATAAGCTTATGTGTCAAGTTGTGTATAACCACAATGATTAGTATATTAGATGAAGTCGTTGTTATTTTTGAAAGTTTTAATGAGTTCGAGATAACATGGATAAGTATATCTTAGTGTTTATCTTACTCATTAGTACATGATGTTTTAGTTGATATACTTACACTGACATTTTTTATTTTAGTAAGTGGATGGATCTAACAAGCACCAAAGTGACAATGGATTTGAAGGAAACTGTGGTGGTTCTCTGATTAAGAGACTGGAGGAAATGGGGGATTCAATGAGAAATATCGTGGTTATTCTAAAAAATATATCATGATTCATGATTAACCACTTGAACCGTGGATAGTTCTCTAATTCATCATGTACGAGAGGACCAAATCAATGTGGATGTTGAGGTAATAATATTAAAGGTAACCATTTGGGTTTATATAATCATTACTTTTGAGGTAAATATGGGTTACTATATGTTATGATGGAAAATGAATGGCATGAGATAAACTTGGGGTTAAATTATGTTATGGTTATTTTTGATGATTTTATATCTTTTGGGGGGATTTTTTAAGAATTATATATTTTTTGTAAAAAGGACATCTTGCAGACCGTGTGACAACCTGTCGTGTCGGACAAAGATGCAGGAATCGAACCGACAACCAAAGTGTGACTGTTTTTTTTTTCACCAACCATTGGGCTACGTGAAGTCCCTTTTTAGTTTGACTAATTATTTTTAGTTAGATGATATTAAGAATCTGGAATAAGTTGATTTTTTTTTATCTATGGAAATGATTAACCTATCAGGGAGGATATGTGATTAGGTTAATTACATTTCAATATGAAACTCTAGGAGTAACATATGTTATTGGGAGATAAATGTTATGCATTACCTTGGAAGACTATTTTATTAAATCCATTAGAGATTTGGGATTCAATATTAGTTTGTATTACGTTGATGAATTTTATGGATAGTTATTTATTGAATGGTCTTTAATGAACTTTGGGGTTTATCTGATATGAACCATACATTACTTAGATTGGTTTGGGTAATTCAATATAACCCACTAACTTGAGGTATAGATTTATGTTAAAAATCAATTTTGAATGGAAAATAAGGATTAAAATATATTAATTAAAACATCCTCTTAGTCGTACCACTATTAAGAGACTAAATTTTTTCCCATTAAGATGAGTTATATTTTGTTGGGTGCATAATGATAATTATATGTGTCTTGATTCTCTTAATCTGGGATATTTAGTTATTCCTCGTTCACCTATTTTTTATCCTAGAACCATAGTCTATTCAACATCATATTCCTTCATATTGTATAATATTCATATTAACATTTTGCATTTATTTATTAGAATATAAACTATAACCGAATAACTTTCACTTCAAAATAACTACATCAATATAAATTCCTAGTATTTCATGATAATTAATTTCAACATTGTATCCTTTCAATGTCGCAACTATATATTATAATAATAGTAACATATCCATTATTATGAGATCCTTATCAATTCATGTTAATATCATACATTTACTTCTCTCATTAGGATACCCATTTCAATTTATATCACCTACACATCTATTTGATCATTACATTGGAATGTTTCAATTTTTTAACTATGTGTGTCTTGATTCTTGTTAATAATTTTTATGACCTTATTCATGTATATAATAAATTTTTTTTAAAAAAATAAAAACAAATAATATGAATTGATATGAATTCTTAATCATTTCACACACTTCTGATCATAAATTAATCTTAGCGCTGGGGTGAAACTATACTAATTATTTCCTAAATTTCAGATCGATAAGAAAACCCATGTCATACTCTATTAATTGAGGCATAAAAATTTTTGGGGTACATTACATGAATTTTTACACACATTTCTATGAATTGACTTAGTGAGACATGCCTTCTTTAAAACAAGGTCCTCAGTTCTTAGAATCAATTGGAGGTAAAATGTCTCCCATTTTTATTCGTTTGTTTGGTCTCCATTTCTGTATTTGATTTCTTAGTGCACTTGTTTTAGTATATTGAAATTTAAATGTCTAGATATAATTAATATAAACCATGTTAAATATCAATCCATGTCTAATTAAATTAATCTAATTGATTTATGATCTATAATTCAACCCCTCAAACAAAAAATTGAATAATACCTAACAAAGATTATTTCCTCATAATAAAATCTCAATATATGTATGATTTCATGGTGAATGATTTGAATACATCCATGTAACAAAATGGTCACACATGTGTAAAAATGTGATGTAGGTCATATTTTAGTATGTTCTTATTAATTATTTTGTACATTTAATGATGTTAAAATATCAAAAATATATTTCAATTAGAGTAATATTCAATATTAGATAAAGTAGAGTGCAATATTAAATTCAATGAATATAATTATAGTATTAAATATTTTGGATGATTTTTTTTAATTTCAAATTATATAAAAACAACACCATTTTTTGGTGTAATTATATTGAAAATACAAAAAAAATTACTAATATATTTTAGTATATAGAGAAATTAGTCTCGTATACCCATAACAGATTCCTCCAATTATATTTTATCTAAAATACCCTCCCATTCTGATACCATCAATATTAAATATTCTCTTACCATGATGTGGTACCTTCATAGTAATATTTTTCAACTAGAAGGAATGTGATACTTCAATTGGAATCCTTTTCTACCATACCTTTTACTCAACACTCCACAATATATTATTTCTAGAATGATGTTCATGTTACAACCAATTTTTTCTATAATACAAATTCTACATGATAAATTAATTACTTTTTTAATAGATCTCTATTACCACCTCCCACTTATTCCACCATTCTAATTATTTGGATACTATATTTATAAATTTTTTACCTTCCCTGAAGAATAACATCTAATAGAAAATTGATATTGAAACATAAATAATTTTTTTTCTTCCCATTTGGTAGATATGAGAATAGATTTATGTAAATTCAACCGTAGAAAATCTGAATATGATAGAATGGCTGAATTAGGCCATGTATGAACAGAATTTCATATGATTATGCTGAGCCTAGATATGGGAAGATGAACTGAATAAAATCATGTGTAAAAAATTACAACCACAACACCAAGAGTCAATAAAGTCTAATCAAGATGACCTAAAAAAGGAAAAATTCTTTTCTATTTATTTTTTGGAAGGAAGACCGAGTGGTAAGGACATTTCACATTAACGGAGATTGATTTTGGTTCCCAAAATTTGGAATGTGTTTTTACACCCTATGAAATTAATCAATGGTGACGAATTGATCCATATATATATAATGAAGCATTGATAATCAAGATGAGTAAAGTGATGAAGAACTTCCTATCTAGCTGAGTCCGATTTGAGGAAGAACCACATCATAGTAAGGGCTATGTCTATAACCCCATTATTAATACAATATGGGTGATATAGGAGGAGAAAATTGTTCCTACAAAATGAGTAGATTCCATTGTGTAAATTTTGACACCCATTTAAAGTGTTGGGAAATCATAGTGCTTCCCTTTGAGATCCATCCAAGCATTATTTTGAAGAATATTACATGGAACCAGATTAGAAAAAGAAACTAATTTTATGATTAATATGACTAATGATAGATTATTAGAGAATAGAATGAAAGTATTCGCCAATCAAAGTTGTCCCCAGGAGAATAATTTCACGTGAGACCAGTTGGGATTCAATTGATTTTGTAGTTTTTAATTCAGTCTTAATTATTCAGATTTTCAGATATTGTCTATTCTTAAATGAAATGTTTAATTATATTTCAGACTAACCATATGGGTCAGTGGGATTCTGAATAATGGTTCATCAAAATGTAAACTATAGAATGTAATGATATGAGGGAGGCTTTCATATGTGTTCATCATAAATCAAAAAAATTTGTAAGGGTAAACAAAATGACGGATCCATCATCAATGAAATCCATCTCTTTTTTGGCTATTTCAATGTTGAACATTTAATGCCCCGACCCCAGTTACCTAGAGTATGTGAATTATTATGTGAAATTGGAATTATCACCAGAGATCAAGTCACAAAATACTGATTAGTTTAGTAACATTGGATGTAATTGATACATAAAAAAGTATTACAATACATTATGAAATGAAAAATAAACATTGTGTCTCCGTTAAACACACTCATATCCCAAATACTAACCCTACAATTCAGTAATAATTTACTTTATTGCATCCTGGGAATTATTAAAACATAAGTGTTGAGCTCAGATGCTCAGTCAGGATAACAATATAGAGAAACTGTCATAAATATGCGTAAAAAATATAAGGCGGTGTATAAGACTAAAACAAAATCCTTTTAAAAAAAATTCTATATAATATGGAAAAGGTAAATCATATAATTCCATTTAATTATTCACATGGATACTCTAATAATCGAATAATCACAATTAATATCAATTGAAAATCTCATAATGATGGAATGTATAATTTAAGACTTAATAACCACATAGTCAATTCATTGTCCCAAGACCCTAAATATAAATTATGTCAAGGCCTTATTCCAGTACACTAGTTTGTCTCATGAGACCTACCAATGCATCAAAAGGATATTACAGGCCTCTTCAATCACATACTAATTCCAATGCATTCCTAATATGAAAATGTTGAAACACAACATAAACATTTCTATTAAAACAATCATTAATAATGTCTATACTTTAACTATAGATGATGAATGGTATAAAAATATCTCATCCACAATTAAACATATCATAACTCATTAAATACAATGTGACAGAGTTTATTATAATAATTCATCCTAAATCAATAATAATATCCAGTAAAGGATGATGACATAGTTGAAAATGATATGTAAAAATCTTTTAGAGAAATATCCCCTTTTTGTGAAATAATTTAAAATTAACACATTTATTGATGAATTCATTTCAAATAGATTTTTGAATAAAATTTTCCCAAACCAATTTTTACCATCTAAAATTAATTAATATTTTCGACCAATCATGTCTACATAAATAAATCTATAAAATCATTTTGAATACATGGACATTAGTTGAAAAGATTTAGAAACATAAATTATTAAAAGATTTAAAATAATGATCTTGCTAGAGATTCCATTCCACCAAACCTTAAAATTTTCCTTTTGAAAACATTTCTATGAAACATGGACATGGATGATAAATATGTCCCAGTAAATACTTACACATAAACAATCTCAAATAATAAAGAGATTGAGGAATTAAACCTTACCTTGTACATTTCATTAGTCGAGGTTATGTTCACATTATCTATAATGGTTAAATAATTATTATTAAATTATAAAAGAACCACATACATAAATATGATATCATATATGATCCTCTAATATTTCTTTGTTAATAATATTTAGCAGTATCATTGTTTTAGTTTTTAACATATTCATTTTCATTTATATGTTTTGTTATGTAAGTTATGTTTATTATGGATATGATGTATTTTATTAATATCCATAATAATATAATGTTCTTAAACATTATTTTTAATCATCAAATGATTATTTTTCTTGATTGGTTATGATAAGGAATAAAATTTCATCGCGTCGTGGAGGCGGTAAGCCATATATACACACGAGCGACAATATCATTATATTTTTTGTGAAATAATATATAGTAGGATGGTATATTATATATTTATAATAATTAATGTGTTATTTTTATTATTTACATAAATTATACTCATTATTAGACACATCCAAATAAATAAGTATTTAATAACAAATTACACCATGACATGGAGATGGTATGTCGTATATATGCCAGTATCCTGACTATGTCATTAATAGGATTCATAGAATAAAGAATATAGTTGTACCATATTTATAATAACATATCAGTTTGTATAAGGTATTGTATTTATTATTTTATTATGGAAACCACAAAGAATGAGGAAGTGGAAGAAGAAAAGAAGTTTGATAGAGGTGATGAAATAATGAACTCTTCATTGGATGCTTCCTTTTGATTTGATCAAAAGGGCTACATAGGCTGGATTTGTGATAAATTTAATGCCTATAGGTTTAATTGAGGGTAATCTTAGAGATATTTTATTAGGGGGTTTTTGAGAAAAATGTATTTGGATGTGTAAATTTAAGAGAAGGGGAAGTACCATTTTATAAGATAGGTGAGCAGAATTTTTTTAAAAGCTCGAAATATTATTTTATTATAAAATTATTTTTTATTTATAATATCTCAAAAGTGGTAAATTAAGAAGATAAGGTGGGGATGAGTTGAAATCATCTCAAACAATAGGTTTCACAAGAAATTTAGGTCACCATATTAACCATACCATTTGGATTTAACTCATAGTCAAATAGTTTAACTTTTACCATGTCTTCTTGTATTTTTATATTACATGGGTAATAATATAGTTACTATAAATATCCTATAGAAAATAAAGTGGTTAATTAATTACATATATTAAAATATATAATTCCTGTTGATAAATCTTATATTTATAAGAATTTTATATCATTGAATAAAACAGTATTTGTTTTAAAAACTCATTTATGTCAATGTTGACACTATTTAGTACATGGTTTTGGTGAAAGTCCTTACCAATTTATTACTTCAAAAAAATATTTAATAAAGCCTAAAATTTCATATATTTATATAAAATCGTTTATGAAATAAAAATTTTCAATTTACATTTAATTTAATATTTATAACTTCGATTATTTTAATCATTCGTTAAAATGGAAATTACTGTATCATTATTGTGTCACAAATAAATTTAATTATTCAATGTCTAAATATTTTAAATAAAATAACATGATATATAAAATCTTTTTACCTTTTTAATGAAAAATTATAAAAGAATTTATCTTATGGATAACTCTTTATTTAATAAAATTTATTTAATAAAATTTGAATTTAACAATTTTAACACTTCTTTAAATAAAATATAATAAATGTTCAAATCAAATCCAAGTGGATCGAAAAGGATCATATTATTGTCCTATGGTTGATTTTGGTCAAAAGTTACTTATACAATACAATTAGGACATTTGTTGGTGTAATTTGATATTATTATAATATTATTTTTACCTTTAATTATCTAATTTATTTTTAACTGTGGTAAATAAAATTCAAAAGTAATTATTCACCAAAAATTATTTTCATCCTTTTAGACCACATTTTACATACTAATGAAAACTATGACTATCATATTTTTGAAATTAAATTCACATATGTGGTAAAATTACATTTTATTCCAATTTTCAAATGTTTTTAGATGGTAGGTAAAAGACGTAAAAAGATTAATAAAATCATATTTGTCAAATCATACTATTAAGTGACTCCAATGAATTAAATTGGACAAATATAGGTATTATGTATCTATTTTGACGTAAAAATAAATTTAAATTATGAAATTATTATTTAAATAAACTATCAGTTTTAAACAATAACACATTGTTTTTCAGTATTCATAAAAAATTTAATGTTTATTGAAAAATACCAAATAGTCACCCAAATATAATTTTGATATTATAAATCAATAAATGAAGCCAATTTTGAAAAATAATATTTTAAAAACTTTAAAAATTCAGTATTATATACATAACAAAAATTTTAAAAGGAAATTTGATTGGTCATGGTGTACTAGAACCCGGAGTTGTGTACAACTAAAGCAATTGTATTAATCAAAGAGAAGTGTATTGTGGAAGCATGGGCTGTTACATTCTTCCTTCATTCAAATAATTTCTTCCTCTAAATTTCTATATTATTACTACAGCAAATATTTGGGTGGTTCATCGTCAAATGTTCCTTAGGTTCCAACATATCCTCTTCCATTTTATGGTCTCACGAAAGATATTTTATTAGACGAGTCATATGGTTTCTCGAAACATGTTCTCTAGTATCAATAATATAGATAGGAACATCAAAAAAATATAAACTGGGTGCCATATTAATTTTTTCATAGGTGAGTACATGAGTTGTGTAAGGAAAGTAGTTTTTCAAGAGTGATGTGTGGAACACATCCTGAACTTTGGAGTGACATGGAATCCTTGCCTATTTGTAAGCTTCAACTCCAATTCGTTCTAGAATTTCAAAAGTTCTTATGTTCCTGGGGCTTATTTTACCTTTTTTACCCAATATTATAGCTCCCTTCCATGGAGATACCATCAAGAAAACAAGATCTCCTAATTTAAATTCAAAATACTTCCTTTGGTTATTGGCATAAATATTTTCCCTATATTGAGCTTATTAGATTTGGGTTTGGATAATCTTTTCCTTTTCCAATTCCAGCTCGACATGTTTTGGGCCTACGAGTATTCTTTCACTAGAATTATCCCAACAAGTTGTTGAGTGACTTATGTTTCCATATAATTCTTCATATGGTTCCATATGATTACTTGAATTAAAGAAATTGTTAGAATAAATTTATACCAGTTATAAATACTAATCCCACGTGCCTTGAAAGTCATGTGAGAAATATCTAAAAAAAATTATGGCTTTAATAGTCTCTTCTGATTTTCCATCAGTTTGAGGGTGGTAGGAAGTGCTCAAACAATGTTCAGTATCCCATGACATCTGAAAAAGTTTCTAGAATCAGGATGTAAAATAGGTATTATGATCAGAAACTATAGATTGGGCTAAACCATGACATCTTACAACATCATTAATATATAGTCATGCTAAATGTGATGGTGCAAAATCTTCTCTTATAGAAATAATATGTACTTACCTGGTAAGATGATCAACAATGAACCATATTGCATATTTCCTTCTACGAGTCTTTGGTATCCCCATGACAATGTTGATCGTAATATCATCTCATTTCCACGTAGGTATGGGAAGACGTTTCTTGACAGTTCTAAGATGTTGTCTTCCATCCTTCACCTGTTGAAAAACCATACATCTTGACACATAATCAGAAATATCCCTCTTCATGTTTCCCCACCAAAAATTTTCCTTCAAATCTCTATACATATTAGTTCTACCACGATGAATAAAGAAATTAGAGATTAGAGAAATCCAATAACTATCTTTTATATCAGGTATATCAGGAACAAAAATCCTCTTCCCAAATTTCAAAATTTTATCTTTCTATAGGAATCAGATCAATCTGCCCTCATTCCCAGCTTTAACTTTCTTTTGGAACTCCTCATCATCAGTATGAGAACTTTTAATCCTTACTAGTAATGATGGTTTGGAAAAAATTTAAAAAATTATTTATGTTTCACCAAATATGGTCATTCTAATATCTATATATACTAGTTCAATGATTATAGGATCCCTTTAAACTCTCGCCTTGTTCAGAACTCCATGATTCATTCTGCTCAAAGAATCTCACACCTTATTTTCCTTCCCTGGGTGGTAGTGTATCCAGCAATCATAATCCTTGAGTAGTTAGAGCCATCACATTTTCCTCATGTTGTGTTATTTTTTTGAGAATATATACTTCAAACTCATGTAATCAATATATATCTCACATTTTTTACCAAATAGATATTGACTCCAAGTCATCAGAGAAAATATTACAACTGCTAAATCAAGATCATGAGTTGGATTGTTTTGTTCGCTAATTTTTATCTACCCTGACACATAATAAATAAATCTATCATTCTACATAGAGAAATAACCACGTCCTTTCTTTGAAGCATCACCATAAATAACAAACCCATTATTCCCTAATGTTAGATATAAAATAAGAGAATTTACTAATATTCTCTTCAATTCATCAAAAAATTATTTACGTCCTTTTTTTCCAAAAAAAATTAACCACTTTACATGGGATCTTGGTGATTGTGTTTTCAAAACGGGAAAAATTATATATAAAATGCTTCTAGTAAACTGATAAACCTATAAAACTGCATACCCCCGTGACACCCATCAGTTCTAGAAATTCTTGGATTTCCCTTGTCTTTTATTGATCAACAATGATTCTATATATAGAGAAAATATGTCCATAAAAATGAAATCACTTAAATCTAAAATCCACACTTTCTAAACATCACAAATAATTAATTTCATCTCAGGGTTTTTAGAATAGTGTGCAAGTGATTTTCATAGTCTTCATAGATTTTGGAGTATACTAAGATATCATCCATAAATACAAGTAAAAATTCCATAAAATATTCCTTGAATATTCTATTCATTAGATTAATGAAAACAGAGTGTGAATTAGTAAGTCCAAAAGTAATTACTGTAAACTCGTAATGCCCATACCTGGTTCGAAATGCTTTATTTGGAATGTCTTCTTTCATCACGCACAACTGATGATATATTGATCAAAGGTCAATCATTGAAAAATAATGAGCTCCATGAACTTTATCGAATAAATCATCAATGGAATGTTGGGGATAAATTTTATTTATTGTTATAGCATTGATATCCATGTATTCAATATACATCCTCAGAGACCCATCATTCTTCTTAACTAAGAGAACAAGGTCACCCCATAGTGAAACAGTAGTATGAATAAATTCATTATTACTCAATTACTCTAGTTTTTTCTTTAGTTCCACTAATTTTGTAGTGGCCATTCTATAATGGGTCTTTGGTATGGGTCTTGAAATTGGAATTATGTTAATGGAAAACTCAGTTTCTCATTCTGGATGATGTCCAAGTAGATCCTCTAGAAACACATCAACATATTCGTACACAATAGGTAAATACAAAATTGGAATAATCCTTTCCACAATCATATTTATTTCACCAACATTTCTTCTAATTGTTGAATTTAGAAGATCTACTAGGGGTAGATGTAAATGAATATTAGATGGTGATGTTTCTTCTCTCTAGATAAGGGATTCATTATCATCAGAAAAAATAATAACCTCTTTCTTCTTACCATAAATTTTCACATCATTGTCTGAAAGTCTATCCATAATGGGGATAATATCAAATTCAATCATGGGTATGACAATAAGATCTTAAGAACCATGTTTATATTCCATCATGGTGACTTATTGAAAATACATTGTTTCTAAGATACATCAAATAATATTTTTGACTGAAAAATCCCTGGTTTTGTAATATTTGAAATATATAATGTTTAGGGTAAACTAGGAAGATATGAAAGAATTTAATGATCCCCAAAAAAAATCATTGGATAATTTGGAAGAAATTATTAATGTATCTATAACCACATCATTAGGAACTTCAACCTCAAAAATTGTTATCACATAAGCTTAGAATTGATTCCTTTTACATTTATGAAATATGTTTATTCAAGTCATAAAACATTCATTTTCATAATTCCAAATTTCATTAAAATTGTAGTATTGAAAATTAACAGCCTCTTTCATTCACTATCATTCATGAGATTGATGGCCTTTTTGTCCACACTTGTAACAAAATCACATATATTTTGGCATATACCAGGGTGTTTCATCCCACAATTACTATAGGATGGTAATTTAACATTTCAATTCTTCCACTTAATTTCCTTTTCAGGGTGGTAAGTACATCTCTTCTTCTCTTTCTTCACTTTAATGTCATACGATATTGAGAATTCCTTTTTTGTCTTTATAGATCATGAGTCTATATCTTCGTATAATGAGAAGGATTGTGAGAATAATTCTAATCAGATAAATGATTTCAACCCCTCAATGAATAGATAAATATTACTTATTGGGTTACATATATAATCTACTGCATGCCTTGATATTCTTGAAAATTTATCCTCATACATTATGACATTCTCATCCCCCTTTTTCATCTTACTCGGAAATTTACTTTCCATATCATCTTGATGTTCATGGGGAAATAATTTTTCTATGAAAAGATATTTAAACTATCCACATTCCATATTTGATACATCTTCATAATCATTTGTGTTTTGAATTACTGACCACCATTTGTCTACATCTCCTGAGTGGTGATAAACATCCATGAAAAACATTTATCTTTTTATACTCCCCACACCATGAAATATTTTCTCTATTGAACAAATCCATTTCTAAGATAAAAATGGATTTTTAGTCCATTATAATGTTGGTGGTTGTTGACTCATGAATAGATCTAACATTGATCCTCCACATTATGGATCATGGTGCTCCAAACGGGTATGGTTATTATTCATAACCAGAGGAAGTTATCCGAGTATGGTTATAAGTTGTTCAGCACTAGTTGCATCACTAGCTTCACTATAACTATCCTCAAAAATGGGAAATCCCTACATGGATAATGATAATTGATACGGTTTCCATTCTTTCCACTAGGATCCATTTCTAAACAATGGTATATTCTATAATAGATTATGAATTGAAATGCATAATTACCAACACGTAAAATACTTATCATAAATTGAACAATCTATGCATATAATACATAATCATAGAAGATGTTTTATTTGGGGATATATTTACTCATAAATACATCATAATGTTTTGTGATGAAATAATGTGAATTATCTAATGTACATCCCCCTTTAGTGTCAAACCAGGTGCACTGTATGTCCCATTGCCTTGAACCAGGATACCCAAGGTCAAGCCCAAAACTCCTTGTCAGAGTTTTCAATCGTAGGTATATTTGTAAAAGAACCACATCTACTTTTAGTTTCTAGAAAAGATTTTATTTCTCAAAAAATCCACATAATATCTATATTACCAAATTTTTTGGATGTTATTATATACTAATCCTCAAAATCTATCTTTGGGTAATGTTCTATATCAAAGTTTTTCTAAATCTAGTTTACAAGATTTGTACTAAACTCTCTATTATACCATCTGTAATTCCATGACCCTAGTTACCCAATGTCTATTCATTATTAAATAACATTGGCCTGATAACAAGAGATCATGTCCCAAAATACTAGTATGTTTATTAGTATTGGAAATACACGATACATACATATGTTTTACATTACATTATAAAAAGAATAATGAACATTGTGTCTCCTTTGAAAACACTCATATTCCTAAGTATATCCATATAGGTCATTCATAATATACTTCTTTGTATCCTGAAAAAATATTGAAACATAAAAAATGGGTATTCTTAGATACTTAGTAAGAATAATAATATATGATAAACTATTATAAATAAGCCTAAAAATTATGTCAATGTATAAGACTAAAACACAATCCTCTTAAACATAAAATTCAGCATAATATATAAAATGTAAATCAAAAAATTCCATTTATATACTCACATGAATATTCTACAAGTATAATAATCACATGTAATATCAATATTTAATCTCATAATTATGGAATTCATAATTTCGGACATCATAACCACATAGTCAAGTCCTCATCCCAAGTCCCTAAATATCAATTTTCTCGAGGCCTTATTCCCAGAATCTATATTCATTCATGAGACCTATCGATGCATAGAAGAGATATAGAGGGCCCCTCCCATCACTTACTGATTTTAATGAATTCTGCATATGAAAATGTTGAAACATAACATAATCATTCGTTTTAATACTAGTGTATGAAATATAAATAATTTAACCAGATACCATGAATTGTATAAAAAAGCACATCCAAATTCAAACATACCAAAACTCATTCAATAAAATATTGAAGATTGTATTATAACAAATAAACCTCAATAAAGAATAATATATAGTAATGAATGTTGGCATAATTGAAAATGATCAATAAAACTCTATGAATGAAATATACCAATTTTTCTTTGAAATCTATTGAAAGTCATATATTTATAAAGCAATCCAATTAAAATATATTTTTTAATCAATGTGTCCAAAAACACTTTGATGTTTTTAAAGTAGTTAACATTTTAAAAAATCATGTCAGTTTAAAAAAATCCCTAAAATAATTTTGTATACATGACCATTAATTAAAAATATCTAGAAAAATAAATCATTAAAAAATTTAAAATGATGATATATCTAAAGAGACCCTTATAGAAAAACATAAAATATTAATTTTGAAAAAAAAATTATGAAACATGTACATGGATGATAAATATTTCCCAGTAAATATTTAGACATAAACCATCTCGGATAATAATGAGATTGAGGCATTAACACTTATCTTTAACTATTCCATAGTTGAGGGAACATTAAACTCATTTATACGGTTTAATCATTGTTAATAAATTAAACACTAATCACATAAATAAATATGATATCATATATTATCCACTAATAGTTCTTTTTTAATAATATTTCAGTAGGATCATTGTTTCGGGTGTTAACATGTTAATTTTTCTTCGTAGGTTTTGTTACATAAGTCATGGTGGATACAGATAGGATGTATTTGAGTCAAATACATAATGATATTATGTTATTAAACATTATTTTTAATCATCAAATTAATATTATTCTTTAGTGTTTATGATGGGGAATGAAATCTCATCTCATCATGGAGACAGTAATCTGTACATATGCACGATTGACAATATCATTTTATTGGTGGTGAAATCATATGTAGTGGGATTCTATATTATATATATAGAATAAATAACAAGTTATATTTGTTATTTACATCAAATAGTATAATAATGATATCAATCCAAATTACAATGTTTTGAATAACGAACTACACCATGACGTGGAGACGGTAAGTTGTATGTACGCACATATAGTGACTTTGTCATTATTAGGATGGATAGAATAATGAATATGGTTGTACAATATTTATAATAACATCTAAATATGTATATGTTTCTAGATTCAGAATTTTACTATATAAATAAAGAATAAAGAGGTAGTGTAAGATGAAACGAACATTGAAAGAGGTGACAAAATAATTACTTTTTCAATATTTCCTATTGATTTGAACAAAATGTCACCTTAGGTTGATTAATGATAAAATGAAGGCATATAAAATGAATTTAGGGTATTATGGAGGATATTTTATCATGTATTGGGAGTGCCAAAACGCTTTGGAGTTGTGAATATAAGTTAATGGGAAGTACCCTTTTATAAGAGTGGTGGGGAGAACTTTAGGAAAAGATTGAAATATTATTTTATTATAATTTTTTTCGGTGTCTAAAATCATAAAATTGATTTATTTATAGGATAATGTAGGGATGGGTAAAAATAATCTCAACCAATAGGTTTTATACATGCTTATGTCACCATATTAACCATACCTTTTAAATTTAACTCTTATTCAAATAGAAAAACTTTTACCATGTCTTCTAGTATTTTTATATTACATGGTTAATATTGTTACTATAAAATGCCATGTGAACCTAATTTTGTTTCTTAATGATATATCTATCATTATATAAGTCCTTTAAATGAGTATTATAATTTTAAGAGTATTATATAATTTCTTAAAATTTTATTTGTTTGAAAAGCACGTTTATGCTAATTTTGACACTATTCAGTATTTGGTTTTTGTGAAAGTTATTAAAAAGTGATTACATCAAAAAAATACAATGAATCAACCCTAACATGTCATATTCACCTATAAAATTCCTGTATGTAATCAAAAGTTTTAATTTACATTTAATTTTTATTTATAACCTCAATTAATTTAATATTTCATTAATAATGTAATTATTGTATCGTCATTGTGTCATAAAATATTTATGTATTTATTGTCTAAAAGATATAAATATAATAACATGATGTATAAAATCTTTTTATATTTTTAATTAATTTTTATAGTATAATTCATCTTATTTATAACTCTATATTAAAAATGGTTTAGTTATTAATATTGCAATTTAACACTTTTAACCCCTCTTTAAAAAAAATATAATAAACGTCCTAATATAATCCATGTGGATGAAGAAGGATGATATTTATGTCTTAATTTTAATTTTGGCCAAAATACACATACAAAAATTGAATTAAGACATGTTTTGGGGTACTTCTAAATTATTATAATATTATTTGTTTTCGTTTAATTACCCTATTACTTTTAACACTGGTAAATAAAATTCAAAAGTTACTATTCACCAAAAATTATTTTCAACCTGTTGAACCAAATATTAGTTACCGATAACAACCATTCGATCAAGTTTTTTAAATTCAATTCATAAAAGAGGTTAAATTATGTTTTATGAAATTTTTCAAATAATTCTAGAAGGTGGGTAAAAACGATAAAAAGATCAATAAAAATTGATATATAATATCATGTTATAAAATGACTCCAAATAATTAAATTGGACTAATATAGGTATAATGTATCTATTTTTACATTAAGATAAATTTTAATTAAAAATATTTATGTCAATAAGAATTTATTTCTAATGAATAACACAACTTTTTCACTATTTATAAAAAAATGAATGTTTTCAAAAAAATACCAAAAACTCACCCTCAACTAATTTAGATATTCAAAATATATAAGTGTAGTAAATTTTGAAAATAAAAATTATAAATTTTCCAAATGTTTTTATTACTATTCATAATTAATTTTTTAAATGGCTAGTTTGATTGGTTGTGGTGTGATATAACCTGGAGTTGCATACAACACAATCTATTGTATTAATCAAAGATAATTGTATCATGGATGATTGGGGTGTTACATTATTCTCCCCTTCAAATAAATCTGTCCTCTAAATTTCTATAATATTAATATATAAGAATATTTGGTTGGATCTTCATTGTAAGTTCCTCTGGTTCCCAAGTTGATTCTTCTATTTTATTGTTTCTCCAAATATCTTTTACCAGACGATTCGTCCGGATTCTCAACACATGTTCTCTAGTGTCTATAATTCTTGATAGGAACTTTACAAAAAGATAGATCAGGTTCTCGTTCTATTTCTTCATAGGTGAGTATATGTGTTGGTTCAGGCATGTATTTTCTCAACAATGATATGTGGAAAACATCATGAACATTAGAGAGACTTGGCGGCATTCCAAAGTAGTAAGATACAACTCCAATTCATTCTAGAATTTCGGAAGGTCTGATGTACCTAGGACATAATTTCCCCTTATTATAAAATCTCATAACACCCTATCGTAGAGATACATTCAATAAAAAATGGTCTCAAACATGAAATTCTAAATACATTATTTAGTTATTGACATTTCTCTCTTTCCAAATTTGAGGTACTTTAATGAGGGTTTGGATAATCTCAATTTTTTCCATTGTCTCCTCAACAAGTTCTGGGACTACGAGTTTTATTTCACCATCATCATCCCCAAAAGTTGTTGTGCGGCATATTTTCTCATATAATGCTTCATATGTTGCCATATAAATAATAGATTAGATGTACTACTTGAAAAGGAGTTTTCCCAAATGGATTTTTACCAATGGCTTGATGAAACTGTTGGTATACTATTAAAAAGGTAGCATTGCCAATGGTTTGAACAATCTTTTGGCAATGTGTAATAATAATTAACATTTCCCAAAGTTTTACTCAAACTATTGAGAAGTCATTAATTCTTCTAACATATACGAAATATTTTAGTAATCCATTGGTATAAAGATGATTTCCCAACAGTTTTGAAAAACCGTTGGGAATGATTTCCCCCAAATACATGGAAACCCACCTCCCCTTGTGCCCGATTACAGACCCTAATCTGAAGATCCTTCTGAAAGACTCTGTTTACCCTAGGCCATGAAACCCTCTTCAGTTATTGATCCATCTTCAATCAAGATTTTTTTATTTGTAAACTTCAAATTAGTAAGTGTTGCATATGTATTAATGTTCTATATTTTTTCTATTTTCATTTTGGCTAAATCCGAGTTCTTGCTGTCTATGGCATACGAAACACATTTATTTTTTTCTTGTTTTTTTTTCTACACTTTAATGATGGTAAAGGGTTTATTTAGTAATTTGGTCTCTAGGTTGGTAATGGATATAAGGATTGTCAATGTGAAGGGATTGAGGAGGGTTGGGGTTGTGGGGTGGGTGGTTTTCAATTTTTTAGGGTGGTGACATGGAAGTTTCTATGGACTTTAGTTTAAGAGAAAATTAGATTTGGATTTTGTATTTATAGTTTTTGTTCAATGAATAATATGAATGGTATCGATATTGATGATGAATTGTGTGTTAGTTAGGTGATGGATTTAAATTGTGATGTTGGATGGATTGGGTATTTGTAAATTTTTAGGTATTTTATGTGAATTGCCACCCCTGAACACCCCCACCCCCCAAACACCCCCACCCCCTGAACACCCCCACCCCCTAGACACCCCGCTGGCCCCCCGTTAGACAGCCCCACCCCATGCACCCCCACCACCCTAGACACCCCAACCCCCTGGACACCCCCTCGGCCCCCACATTAGACAACACCCACACCCTACACCCCCACCACCCCTAGACACCCCCACCCCCTGGACACCCCCAACCCCTAGACACACCCACACCCTAAATAGCCCCCTTGGACCCCCCCCCCCCCCCCATTCCCCTAGACGGACCCCCTAGACCCCCCCATTGGTCAACCCCCACCCCCTGCAACCCCACCACCCGAACACCCCCACCCCCCACCGGACACCCTCACACCTCATGGAGACCCCCACCCATTGGACAACCTCCACCACCTTGGACAAGCCCAACCCTCTTAGACAACCCCCTCCCCCTGGAGACCACCGCACCTCCTAAGTGCATCGATCAGTTTTTAAATTTGAATTAACAATGTAGTTGATTTCCCTTTTCCCAATGACATTTCATAAGTTACCCATAATGACTTATAAATCAAATTTTTCATTTTTTTATAATTTTAATGTGTCATGTTTTGATAATTTGAATTTTTCATGTTTTGAAAATATTAATTTTACATATTTTGATAAATTTAATGGGTTTTTTTTTTGGAATGAAATGGATAAAGAATGAATGATTTCCATTCTAAATAAATAAAATTAACCTAAGGGGTTTTTCAGGATGAACATTGAGGTGGGTGGGGAGTTCAGGGGGGTCAGGGTTGGGTGTACAGGTGGGGGAGGGGGTGTGAGATGTCCTGGGGTGTGGTCTATCCATGGGGTGGTGGTGGGATATCCTGGTGGGGGACGAGGTGTGGGCTATCCAAGGGGTAGTTAGTCGACTGTCGAGGTGGGAGTGGGGTGTGAGATATCTATGTGGGGAGTGGGGGTTGCCCAATGGGGTGTGGGGGCTGTCCAGTTAGGAGTGGGGGTTTTTAGGTGGGGGTGGGTTTTCCAGGGGTCAATAGGGGTGGCTGTAGAGGAGGGGTGTGGGCTGTCCAGGGAGGGGGTCAAATTTTTAGGGGTGGGTGGGATATCCAGGTGGGGGAGTTGGGGTGTGGTATATCCACAGAGGGAGGGGGAAGGTGGATATCTATGTGGGTGTGGGGGCAATCTAGTTGTGGGTGAGATACTGTCAAGTTGTTGGGGGGGCTATCCAGGTGGGGGTAGGGGGATGCAGGTGAGGGGTGTGGGATGTCTAGGCGGGGGTGAGGGTGGATAATCTAGTTGTGGGGTGGGGGATGTCTAGTTTGGGGTTAGGATGGGCTATCCAGGTGGGGATAAGGGCAGTTTGGGGTGGGGTGGGGGTAGTTGGGGGTGGGGGTGGGGCCATGTCCAGTTGGGGGAGGGGGTATGGGCTATCCAATGAGGGGTGGGATATCTAGGTGGGGGGGGGGTGTCCCAGGGTGGGTTGACTATCCAGGGGGGTTACAAAGGGAGTAGGGGGATGCAGGGGGTGTGGGTTGTCCAGGTGGGGGGTGGATGTCCACAGTGGTGGTGGGTGGGCTATCCAGGTTAGAGAGGGGATCTGGGATGTCAAGAGGTGTCCGCTGTCCATGGAGGGGGTGGTTTGTCCACTTCGATACTCTTCATGATAAAAATGAATTACAAACAACCAAAGTATTTTTTCTTCCACATGTTATGAGTTTTCATGAAGTTCCATACCAACAAACCCTGGTACGCTTCCAAGAGGATGTGATCTATAGAAAGAAATCTTATTCAAGTTGTTATCCACTATCCATATTTAACTCATATAAATTTAACATTCATACAACTACATATCACCATGTTATATAAAATGGCTCATAATCCCATGAGTAGTGTCCCATCGAAACTTGGCTCATATGCATAAACAACAAACATAGTATCATATTTGACACAAAAACAAAATTTTTTAAACATACAACTTGTATCAAAACCAAGAATTATCTCTCATCCAGCCTCTCAATGCCTCACTAAGCAACATACCATGCTCAAAATTTGTAGGTTTTTTTACAATGAGGTGTGTGTTTTTAAATAATTCATGTATGATTTTTCTATTGGATGATACAATCTGATCCACATATGATATTTGGATGTGTGTATACAATTAGGTGTCATTATATTTATATGTATGATATTCATGGTTTATACCAATAGTCTTTTGGGTCATCTTTAGTATGATTTAAATCATGGTACATTTAGATATAGATTGGATTATACGGTTATAGTTTGGTGGTGGATACCCCAACCCCCTTGAAAACCCCATACCCCCTAGACAACCCCTTAGAAACCCCCACCACCTAGAGCGGTGTATGTTATCACTCATATAATCTACTAAAATATAGAATTTCATCGATCTAAAATTTACTCATCTCCTAAATAATTCTCCTCCACAAGTGTACATGATCATGTACACTCATACATAGTACTTCAAAGATATTTTTTTTATAAATATATTATTTTGTTATCGTTCATATTATGATTCTCATATAGAGTGGTGTTTCAGTAATGGTTTCATACAATGTGATAAATTCTCATTTATTTAAATATATTTTTGATGAATCTTTTATCTTATTGATTTGATTTTGATGATTGACTTATAATTTTTTTTACAGAATGGGTAGAATTTGGAATTATGAAACCGAACAGATCTTATTTTATTTCTAAAACCATTTAGAGATAATATTAGATTTTTCAATTCATAAAGCTTTATATTGTGGTCACATACACTTCCTCTATTATAATTTTGTTGGAAGACCATGGTTGAGCTGTGAGGAAGTTAGCTACCACATAAACAAATATGTTTTCATGTGAACATCTTTGTGTGGAATCATAATGGGGAGAAAATGAAATATCAAATTACTGATGATCCTAATGAGTGGACTAATTAGGAGAATTTGATATATGAATGGTATCCATTTATTCTTCATCATGAAAGAGAAATGATTCTGACCCAAGAAGACTTCGATACGAGCACACATGATGCGTCTAATGAAAATAATGAAGTCATCCTGGTGAAAAAATTGAATGATGTTTCCACAACACTAGTATATCAACAATGTGGTAAAATTAAAAAGTTGGAATTTTTTAACTGGTTATTTCATGATAATTCTATGTATGTGATTTCTAATACTTCCATAGATTACATTCCTACCTTATTGAATGACTTAATACTAGACGATGCAGATATTCCCTCAAACAACTATATGGAAAGGAGGTTAATTGAGGTACTTTGATTTTTACAAAACAAAACTAATGATTTTTTGAAAGATTGCAGTTTATTCTGGGAGGAAACTGCTAAATGAAATTAATGTATAAAATGATTAACATCTTACTGGAAGCCAAAATCTAGTTGAACACCATCTCGTGTAGAACAAAAAGTGATGTTGATCTTTTTATTGATCCCTAGACTCCATAATCATTTTATGTCTGATGAAATATTAATATGAATGTGATGGCATGATACTGAGAGAAGGAAGACTAATGATGAGTTGGTTCACCCTACTGAAGGATTTTTATAGCATATATTTTATGCTCGATATCCTGATTTTACATTTGACGTGCGTAATTTAAGGCTCGGTCTTTGTGTGATGGTCTTAATCCATTTGGGAAGATTCTTACATCGCACAACACATGGCCAGTTTTTTACACATTTATAACCTTCCCCCATGGTTGTGTCTAAAAAAACAGTTCAATTTCAGGTGTATACCCATATCTATCCCTTCTGATCCTGGAAATGATATATAGATATACATGAAACATTTAATAAATGAGTTGAAACTTCATTGGGATGTGGGTGTGCGCACATATGATTCATGTTTGAAAGACATATTTTATATGTGTGTTGCACATATGTGGATGATTAATGATTTTCCTGCTTATGCAATGATGTATTGATGGATCATGGTGGGAAAACTATCATGTCTAGTTTTTATAAAGAATACATGATCCAGAATACTGACACATCATTGTAGATTCAGTTTTATGGGACATCGACTATTATTGCCAATGGACCATCCATATAGAATATATCAACGAATATTTGACTATACCATGTAGACCGAAGACCCTCCTCATCATATGTCAGGAACTTATTTTCATAATGAATTGAATGATTTCAGTTTTCCATTCGGGATGGGTCAATTGAAATCTGGAAAAAAATAATGTTTCCACTAAAACCTGTTCAAATTGGATTAAGAGAAGTATCTACTTTGATTTGCCATATTATTCACAAAAGTTATTATTTTATTTCTTAGAGATAAAGAAAATTGAAAAAAAAAGTGAATTATTGCTTTCGATTCTTCTAAATGATAAGGAAAAAACAAAATATTATTTACAGTCCTAGTGTGACATGGTTGGTTGGGGCATGAGATCAGAATTGCATCATGTGCGTATCAGTGAAAATAAATGGAATGTTCCATGTGATTCTTATGTTTTGACACCTATAGAAAAAAAATCTAGAATTAATATGGACTATTAATGTTCCAAATGGATATTCAATACACAAATCTGAACGGGTCAATAGAAGAGAGTTGAAGCTATAATCTTTGAAGACTCATGAATATCAAATCCTTCTGCATGAGTTGATTTAAATAGAAATCCATCATCTTTTGTCCAATAATTTAAGGTTGGCATTCATATGGTTGTGAAACTTTTTAAGAGGTCGTGGTGCTTAAATTTCATCAAAGTATTTATTGAAAGAAAATGTTGTTAGATACACCATTAATTTTGTGTCAGTTAGAGAAAATATTTCCTCCATAATTTTTCACATGCGTGTTGCATATGACTATCCATATTTCAACTAAAATACTTTTCAAAGGACCTATTTATTTTCATTCATTGTATCCAACTGAAATAAATATGTACACATAAAATTCTTAGTTCTGAAACAATAATCCTCCCGAAGGTTTTATCGTGAATGGTTACTTGGCTCAAGAATGTAAGAAATTCTTCTCTATGTATTTTTATGATCATATAAAAATAATTAATAGATCAATGTGAAACGAATAAGAATGGCATGAGAAAATTGAACTCCGATTTCTATCACCTCTGTAAAGAGAAGGGATTTCTAGATTATATACATTGATGACATAAAGCCTTGAAGAGTGGGAGATGGCACATCACACACTTTTCGTCAACTATGATTTTTTTCAATGACATCATCATGTATGTAAATTGAATATGAATATTATATATATATATCTATTAAATAATTCTTATTTTGATATACAGATAACATAAATTGATGATAAATAAAAAGCATTGTTCTTTATCTTTGGGAATGGGAGATACATTGCATAGAAAAGAGTTTTATACTTGGCTAAAATTGAAGGTTATAATATTATTGTAAAAAAAAATTAAATCAATATTTATTTAAGTTTAATATTCATTTATATTTAATGTATTCAGTTTCACTACTGACTCTTTTTCTGAGAAAATAAGTGCTTATATTTTGGTCCAAATACATTGGTTCTTGACTGTAAATAAATTGTTATTAATAGGTACAGATTTATTAACAATAAATGGCCAATGAACATGATAACACAACATGATGGTGTTATGGTTACTACCACAATAAACTGTTATGCTAGAGCATCAGATAGTATACCCTTATTTGAAAATGTATGTTATTATTGAGTTTTTGAATAAATAAGAATATTGGATTATTACTCTCATGGATGAGTCACGATGGTGAAATTACACTAGTTTGATTTGATGAAAAGGCATGGCACATTTAATAATGTTTTTGTATTTTGAGTAATTGATATGACTCTCAATCTTGCTACTGATAAACCATATATAATGCATCAATGGTGAAACTAGTTATTTTTGTCAAAGACCATATTCGAACTGAATTTGGAATCATTACTGAAGTAATTCCAAGACATACTTTTGATGATGGTGATGATGGAATTGAAATTATACCTACTGCCATTAGAAATGATCCATTTATTACATTTGATGAATCCAATATCTCAATTTTCATGGTTGACTATGAACCTAAAGTTGTGGTCAGAAATATATAGAATCATACATCCATGTTCTCAATTCATTGGGTTTCACTCAACATTGGTAGTTAGGGTTGGTACTATTGAAATTGATTTAATATAAATTACAAATACAATGTTTCTAAATAGAATATTATGTAAATTTTCAATTTTTATTTGTTGTAATTTTATTTTAATTTCATTTTCAAATTTTCAATTGAACTATATTCAACCCTATGAAACCAACATTCGAAACATCGCGTAAAATTCAATAATTTATTTACTATGTATAAAACTAGTATAACTCTAAGATATCCCATCAAAATTTCATAAGATAATGAACAAGATTGTTTGTCTTCTTCTGCAAAACAAGTATAGAAACCTGCATCATCTTCCTGGGATAAAGAAATTATATTTTTCCATAATTTTGAGATGTGTTTCACCCCCATATGAATCAGGTGGATATCTTGTCCTTGTTCATATGAATATATAATTATTTATAGCTATCTTAAGGGCTTAATGATTTCTAATATATAGACTGATGACACTTAGTAAATAACCATCCTACTAAAAATTAAATTTGTTTATTATAACATGGACGATTTATTGAATTCTTATATATATCCATTCAAGCTCACATAAAAAATGGATAGTTAAATTCTCCATGAATACCTCTATTCCTTATCATATATTTTGTATTTTGGGTTGCATAATAGATATCCTTTTCTAATTCAATTTTTGTTTTCAAATGAAACAAATAAAACCAATTGAAGAGAGGTAATGAAAACAAAGGATGTACAATAATTGTCGAATGGCCGAGATGGGCATTCTACCCCTAGTACGTGCAGTGAGTAGTTTATTTCAAATATATATTTAAATAATAAATAATATTATGTGATTATTATTTTTTCAACATTTTGGAATTATACACATCTTAGGTCAATAATATTTGATGAGCAGCATAGTTGTGGTCCCAGTACTCACAGTGTTCATACGAGGGGGGTTGTACGAGAGCTAGCTGATCTGGTTAGTGTACCTGATTAGACCCTATCCATCCCACTAACATACCATCTATCCCACATTCCATTCTTGGTGTGTTATTAGGGACACATGGAATATTTAGGCCTCTCATGATTTACCACCCTTTACATCTGAGCCTCCTAACCCATCTTTACCATATCCGATGATGACTTCCACTCCCCATTGAGCATTCAGCAATCCATCATCGTCATCTTCTTTTACTTATACTTCTTTATATCCGAGCATTTATATTCTATCATCTTCGAACCCTAATCTTCCAGAGTATATCCCTAAAATGCATTCATTGGGACCCACTCCACCTATACTGGGTGTTCCATCAGTTACTGCGGATCTAGAGACACCCTTTGATCAGACTACCACATGTATATTTATACACCCCTTACAATTTTTTATACCATTATTTATTTTCATTATAACATGTATTGAGAAAATATTTTTTTCATTATTTAAAGATACATCCACTGATAAGAGGTGGCGGTGGGGGCGTACACGCTTGCATGCTGTGTGGAACTGCCACACACAGTAGACAGTAGAATACCATGAAGACAGTTAAATGATTGAAAAAACCGGGCAACAATGTCTGATATTTTTTGGAAATTCATGCTAAATACATTAAAATCATTCCTTTAAAACCAATATCAAAGAGACAATTTACAAATGATGTGAATGATAATGCTTTGGTTGAGATATTGGTAAGAACATCAGTTATAGTTAATGAAATATATTATTATTTGTATTTATATGAATTAATATTTTGGTGGCAACATCAGTTTATTCTCCCCAATGGTGAAGGTGCACAACTGGAATGTTTAAAGATTTAGGTGAGCTTTATAGAGCCTATAAGCATGATTTGTATATTAGCTGGCATTCTTGAATTGGCACATAGAGAGAGGTGGTCTCTGTCATTGCTAATTTTCCATTAGAATAGTATCGAAAGACGATTACTCATTGGAAAACTACCCAGTTTATGTAATTAATCAAATTTGGGGTATTTTAATGACAATTTTCATGTTTTTTCTCAATATTACCTTTTTTATTATTAAATTTATTTATTAATATACTGTAAGAAATAAAAAATATATTGATGCTAAAAAATACATCCACACATTGGGATGTAATACGATGCTAGATCATGAGAGTAAGCTGGTATAACAGTAGTCTATATAATTTTAAATATGAAACTAATTATTGGAAATATATTTTTAATATTGGTTTCCTAAATTCAATTTTATTGTAGTAGAAAACTTTGAATATCTAAGGACGTGTGCCTTGAGTAAAACTGCTTTTCTTGAGTAGAAGAAGGATGATGGAAGTGCAATTGATGAACCGACTTAGCAGCAGATTGTATGTTTTAAATTTTGATTTAAATTTCTAATATCTATTTTGTGAGTTAATATTATATTTATATTTGTAACAGGATACTTTTGAGTCCCTTTATGCCCATTAACATGACAATTTGGGGCCAAATGATCATTTACATCAGGTGATGGGAGATGAACAACATGGAAGAGTACGATGCCGACCTGGGAACAGTATAGTCCCAATGAGGTATTTGACCTCCTTAGGTATGAGTTGTACTACCATTATGTTCCATAAGGGTAATGCACATGCAGAACAGGTTGAGAAATTGGCCAAAGAGATGGCAGAATAGTCTACTAGGGAAAATACTGCATTTATGAAACTGATGGAAGTTTTACATCCAACACATCCACCAGAGTCCATCACAGGCTCAGATTAATATATGTTTTATTTGAGTTCTATATATGATTTACATGGGGATGTTCTAGTGGTGGTTGAGATGATGGAGAGTAGGAGGGAGAGGCAGAGGAGGATGAGGGCAAGGAGGAGGCCGAGGCGGTGGAGTAGGGTGATGAGAAGGAGGGAAAAAAGTAGGCTGAGGCGGAGTATGCGGGAGAGGAGGAGGCCATTGATAACGGAGGGGAAATGATGTGGATGAAGATGAGGAAGGGGGTGATGCTAATAATGATGGATATGATAGTGATGGCGATGAATGATATATTGATCTATTACATTTTTTACTGATATTACTGACATTTGATGTTTGATGATTTGTTGTGCTTGAATGTATGTGTGATTAGGTATGTCACCTTATCTTTAATTCTTTATGTATGAATAATAATAATTGACTTTATGGCTTTCATTGATTGATTCACCACTCCCCTAAACACCCCCTGGACACCCCTTACCCACTCAGAGAGCCCCCCCAACACCTGGACACCCCCACCCCCCGTATAACCATGCTCCCATACCCCCAAACACCCTAGACACCACGCCAACCCCTAGAGACCCCCACCCCTAGAAAGCCCAACCCCATGGACAACCCCCCCCCCCCCTCAGACACCACACATACCTCCAGACAACCCCCTCCCCACACCCCCAACCCCCTGGACGCCACCCCACCCCCTAGACACCACCCAGGACACCCCACCCCTTTGGACTCCCCACCCACTGGACACCCCTACCCCCATAAACAACCCCCAATACTTGGAAACCCCCATCCCCCTGGACAGCCCCCCTCCCCACACCCCTCACCCCCCGGGACACCATCCCACCCCCTGGAAACCCCCACCCATGAACACCCCACCCCCATGGATAGCCCTAACCCTATAGACACCCCACCCCCTAAACACCCCTACCCCCTTCAACAGCCACACACCCTCCCGCGGACAGCCCACCCACCCCCCTGGACACCCCCACCCCATTGGACTCCCCTCAACCCGACCCCACTGGTCACCCCATGGACACCACCCCACTACCTAGACTCACCCACTCCCTGAATAGCCCCACACCCCAACACAAACCCTTGACACCTCCGACCCCCTTGGATAGCCCCCAACCCCCTGTAAAGCCCCTACACCCCCCTAGGAACAACCCCACCCCTAGGCACCCCCACCACCCCCCGAAAAACCCCACATCCCTTAGAGAGCCCCCACCCCCCTCGACAGCCCCACCCAGACACCCTCTACCCCCTTAGACAACCAAAAACCCATGGACATCCCCTCCACCCCCCCCCCCGGGGCAACACACCAACCCCTAGACACCCCACCACCCGCTGTAAACCCCCACCCCCATAGGCAGCCTCCACCCCTGGATACCCCCAACCTCTGAAATCCCCCCACCCCCCATGGACACCACCCCACTGCCTAAAACCCCCTAGACACCCCCACCCCCTAGAAAACCCCACATGTAACATCCCAGGTAATTGAAGAATAAAGAATTTTCATATTTATTAATATTTACGAATTAAATATTAATTTTAATTAAAATGGGATTCTACGTTCGATAGCGTACTCGATACGCAATGATGAGTTTCTTTGAAAACTTATGTTGCACACAAGTAATAAAATAATATTATTTTAAATGTTAGTTAATAAGTAGCCGTTTTACTGGCAGGAATGGATAGAAATAACTAAAATATGATTATATATGTTTTTAAATGTTTTTATATTTACCCCGTAAAAGATAAAGGCTTAAAATACGGAAAGAGTTCAATTTTAGGGATTTATACCCTAATTTTCACTAAGGGTTCACTTATCACCTTTTGACGGTGAACCGTCATTAAATATAGTTTTGATCAATATTATAAATTCTATTGGACCAAAAATAACTCTTCTTTAGAATCGGGACATCAAAATTTACCTTGTGTAAATTTTTGGTACCTTTCGGATAAAGTTCATTTTTTTAATGAATAGTGTAAAATGTGGTATTTTAATTCAAAACCTCTTTTTAATATAATTTATTTATATGATTAGATTATCTTTTGAATTGGTTTTAATGTGAAATTAGAAAATATTTTTACCATTAAATCCAATAGTGGTCGTTGAAATTAATTTCACTATGAAATCGGACTTAAACTAGTGTCAATCTTTTGATACCTATTGTTTCATAAAAACACGCTATTTGCTCTGACAGCGGGAATTAATTATTAAATTAATTAATGTGACTTATATATTTTGAATTTTGTAAAATAGACTTCATTTTTTAATTCGTAATATCAAATATAGCTTAGGGTGAATTTTTTGTATTTTTCTGAAATTCTTCAATTTTTGATGAATAGTGAAATCAGTAAGTGGTACTTATAAAAACTGATTTTCCATTTAAATGAAACTTTTCCACCTTTGTGTATTGAATTTCAAAAATCCTACATACATGGTTGTCACTAAGAAGTAAAATTTGGTTCAATGAGATTAAAATAATTTTTTGGTGAATAGTAACTTATTAAGTTTTTAATCGCGATTAGTGGTAATTAGTGTAGTTTAAGGTAAAAATAATGTTTTAATAATATGAGATGACCTAGACACATGTCCTACACTCATTTGATGTGTCATGGCCGACCAAGACAAGCCATGGGTCAACTTGGGGACCCCATGGAGCCACTTTTGTTGGAAATTGACATAAATACCTTTTATTTAATGTTAATGTAAAAAATGGCACAAACATGATATGTTTTACTAAAACAATTTTTAAATGGGGTTATACAAGTCAAAATCTTTATTATAAATAGTCATTGGAAATCTAAAACGATTTCCTACATCATAGTATTTGTTTTATAATTTTTAGACATTAAATAAATTAAATTATTTATGACATAATAATGATGCAGCGATGACATCATTATTTGACGATTTAAATAAAATGGAAAGATAATGTAACATCTATGAACTACACACGTCCAAAACTTATTGTATGGGTGGATTTAGAACCCTTATCACCTTATCCACGAATTATATCAATTTTTGACCTTCTAAAACCGAAACACATTTTCAAATAATGTAATATTTCTTTACATTCCAAAAGTGCCCCTCCTCTCCTCTTATAAAAGGCCCCCACCTCAACCTCATTTCACACACTCCTCAAGCCTTTGGCTCAGCAAACCCCTACCCATTTACTCTCTCCACAAACCTCTCCTCATCCTATAGGATTCCCTTTGGGAATAATCCTTTCAATGAAATCCTTTAGGCTCAAATAACAAGGAGTTACACTTTTAAAGGTAATTCATTCTCTCATGTTCATTTGTTTTATTTTGCTTCTCCAACCCCATAAACTCTTTTTATTTACTTCTTTTGTAACAAAACCAGTATCTTAAATATACTAGGATGTTTTTATAAGATTTATTCGAGCTACACTCTCTAACAACTACATCAAATGGTTAAAGAACATACGGTTTCCGTGGATGGTGAAATTCTGCCTCCCGAAACGATGATTGTTCAATACTCATTTAACACCTTCAATGGTGGCCATTATGATGTCACTATTTTTATATATGATATATAATATGTTTATTTTTTCTTTAAGATTCTGTATTTTTTATTTTGGGCATACCTTTATGGTTTCCATTATGGGTAACACGATATCTTCTTTTAAGGAAGTGCGGACTACAACCCCCTCAAAGTGATGTGATTCGTTAATGCCATATGTGGGACGTGTAAAGGATGGATTTAAAGTTATTATATATTATGTTATATTGGAATTATAATATACCTCTATATAATTATTATTTGTTTCCATTAAAGTATGAGATAGAAATGAAAGTAGCGTTCATGCGTACGTACGGCTTACCGTCTCCATGAACGGTGCATTTCATTTCTTATCCCCAAATGTAATGTACTATTAAAAGTACATGTATATAATCGATATATATAATGAATGATATATCTAAATGATGAATATAATTCTGGAATTAAAATATACATACCTCTCATTTAGTTTTAATTCCATTAATATGACAAAGAAATGAAAGTAGCGTTCATGCGTACGTACGGCTTACCTTCTCCATGAACGGTGCATTTCATTTTTTACCTCTAAATGATTATGTAATATTATAAATACATGTATATGCTGGATATATATTATATATATGATATCCAAATCAGGAATTTTATTCTGTATATAAAGAACCTTTAACCACACGAACAACATGTAATTGTAAGAAGTCCACTTTCGACTTAAGAACCAAATATTGACAAAACAAACATTATTAACTTAAATGGTTACATAATTTTTATAACATGGAAATAAGTGATATAAAAGGAATAATTAACTTTAAAAAGGTTCTTAATCAAGTATAAATTAACTCAAGTTTATTATTCAGGACATTAAAGAACGATCGAGTCAAGTCGGACCTGAGGTAAGGGACTTCATCTCAATCTCATTTCATTGAGGCATATTTCATTTTATACACAACTTTCTTTTATACGGTGTATAAACCCCTTTTACTTTTACTTTTATACAAATGGAATATTTTGCTATGAAGCCTTTTACTAAACGACAAAAAGGAATGTTTTTTAAACGTTCGCGGTGACAACGATCTTTTCCGCCACCGCGAGTATTATTTGGTCTTTGGCTTCCTCAAAAAGCCGTAATGTTTTTCAAATAAAATAAATACCATATACTCTTTTATGTATTTTTGTATTGAAAATGGTTTTGATAAAGGATTCTATTATGATATATTGTGATTGAAATGTGGAAATGTTATCATTCCTTTATATTGGTTTTATGTTTTATGATTTTATATTGGTACTTGGACATTTGACGGGTGGTTACGTGATAAACCATATGACGGGTGGTGCCGTGAATACCAGGACGGGTGGTTATGTTATAACCTCCAATGTATTGGGTATGGAAGTCGGCCGTATGGCTATTCCATTAAGTATGTATGGAAATTGGCCGTATGGCTATTCCATTAAGTGATATGTGTGGATGTCGACCGTATGGTTATTCCACTTAAGTATGTTTATGTCCCAAGTTACCTTTATATATGATATGTGTTCTTTATATGGGTTTTATGGTAATCCTTTGGTTACAAAAAGGTAAGTAATGATACATTATTAAGTGAAGAGTTTTTACTACTTCATGATGGTGAAGGTATTAATTTGTTAGAGTATACATGGTTTACTTGATGTTTGAAAAAGTAACAGTTTTCATTCTTTGTGTATCCCTTACTGTGGTTTTTATGCTCACCCCAAGTTTTTTCGAAATGTTTTTCACAGGACTTAAAGTGGAATAAGGAAAAGGATGGGATCAAGGGATTGTCATGCTATATAAGACATGGAACTAGACATGTTTCTTTTTAAGAGTTTTTTATTATGGAAACTTAGTAGAAGTGTCTACTTTGTAATCTTTTGAGATGTAATAGTTATGTTCTAATTCCCTAAAACTCTAAACCTGAAAAGATCCTCAATGTGAATTATTCATTTAATTCAATATTAAGTAAGGTTTAAGGCTGGGTCCGTATACCACACCCCCCCTGAAAAACGCCTCTATCCCCCCTGGGTAACACCCCACCCCATGGACCACCCCCACCACCCCCACCCCCATGGACAGCCCCCCTGGACCCCCGCCCCAATCCCCCCGGACACCCCCTACCGTCTTGGACAACCCCTACCCCCTGGACACCACCCCACCCATAGACACCCCACCCAATGGAAATCCCACCCCCACCCCCACCACCCTGGACACCCCCCCGGACACCCCCCAACCACCTGGACACCCCCACACCCTGAACAACCCCCATCCTGCCCGAACACCCTCCTACCACCCTGGACACCCCCTACCCACTTAGAATGCCTCCAACACCCTAAACACCCCCCATGGACAGCCCCCAAACCCTAGAGAACCCATAACCCAGGACACCCCTACCCACTTGGATAGCCCACCCAACCCCCGGCACAACCACCCACACTAATGTAACATTACCCGTTACTACTACATAGAATACCACATTATCCATAAATTCAAATCTCATCTGAATTCACCAATTCTTATGAACAATAATTCCATATTCAAAACCAAAAACATGAGTTTATTATATAGGGGTTGTTAAATTATGAATTCTGAATTCAATTATGTATTTGTTATAGATATTTCATTATTGTATTTATTCAATTAAGATTTATGTATTTCATAGGGTAATTGACTTACAAATTCTGAATTGAAATATGTATGTGTTAATTGTTAATTAACATATGAATAAGGAATTATGATATCTCTATTTTTGTAATTAATTTCATAATTGAATGTATTGAGAATTATATGTTGTATGAATTTAATATGAATTCATTCAAAATTCGATATGTATTATGATGGCATTGAAAATTCTATATGAATTCTGCAGAGGGGAAGGTAGACTTGGTGGTGGTGGAACTGCAGAAAGTGCATAGGGGGAAGGCGAGTTCGTGCAGTTGTATAAATCCTATGAAAAAAGTTGTAAACTGTTGGAATATGTGTCTAAATAGAACATATATCAAAGATTTATCTAAACAGTTAAAAAACTATATGATTTTAATTTACTTTTACCAACGGTTTGTGGGGAACTGTTGGTAAAAGTATATACCAACAGTATGAAAACTGTTGGTATAGACATGATGTTGGATATTTACAATGGTTAAAACCCATTGGTAAATATTTATACCAATTGTTTCATGTAACCGTTGGTATATAATTCATTTTCATACTTTATCCCCACTACTACACAACCAACATTTTGGACCAAAGTTGTTATAGATTATACCAACGATTGTCCAGCCTTTACCAATGGTTTCAAACTGTTGGCAATGTGTATGTTTCCAGTAGTAAAGCTATTGTTATAGGAAAAGTATACCAGATGTAAATACTGATCCCACATACATTGATAGTCATGTTTGAAAGATCTCAACGTGGCTAATAAGATTTGAATTGTTTGTTCCAGTTTTCCATCAGTTTTCAGGTGGTAGGAAATGTTCAGACGAATTTCATTATACCAATCATTCCGAATAATTTTCCAGAATCATGATGTAAAACGAGGATCACGATCAGAAACAATTGATAAGGGTACATCCTGAAGTATTAAAACATCATTAATATAGAGTGTTACTAAACATCCAAGTGGTACATCTTCTCTTATACCAAGAAAATGTGTTGAATTTTTAATACTATCAACAATGACCCATATTACATCATTCCTCCTATGAGACTTTGGGATCCCTATGAAAAAGTACATTGTAATATCTTACCATTTTCACTCAAGTATAGGAATTGGTTGAATAACTCCTCAAGGATGTTGTCTTCCAACCTTCACCTGTGGACAAACTATACATCTTGACACATGGTCAAAAATATCCATATTCGTGTTGTCCCAAAAAAAATTGGTCCTTCAAATATCTATACATATTAGTACTACCGGGGTTTATTGAGAAATTCGAGATGGGGTCATCATCCCACAACTCCCTTTTTGGATTTAGTATATTGTGAACACAGATCATTTTCCCAAATTTCAAAATTCTATCATCATATACAATGTTGATCAATATCCTATCATTCAGAGCTTTAATTATAATTTGGAACACCTCATCAATAGTCTGAGAACTTTTTATCCTTTTTAGAAATGATTGATTGGTAACCATTTAAAAAAATATTGATGTTTCACCATTCATGATTATTCAGATATCCATTATTACTAGATCAATAAACATAGGATCCATTTCAAATCTAATCTTGTTCATAACATCATTCTCCTTTTCCCTCAAAGCATCTTCCACCTTATTTCCCATTCCTAGTTGGTAGTATTTTGTGTAATAATAATCCATGAGTAGTTCAAGCCATCTCTTTTTTCCTTATGTTGAGTTCATTTTGTGGTAAAATATACTTCACACTCTTGTGATTAGTATATATATGACATTTTTTTACAATAGTAATTGGGTGTCTATATATATATAGAAAGGATTACAGATTCTAATTGAAGATCATTTATAGGATAGTTGTTTTCATGAATTTTTAGCTACCATTAGTCATTCGAAATAACTCTGTCATTCTTACTAATGACACAAAAAAATCATTTCATTGAATAGTCTATATAAAGAACAAACACATCATAACCCAATGGAATAGTCAAGATTATATAATTGACTAATATTATCTTCAATTCATCAAAAAAAATTCACACACTTTTGTCAAAACACATTTAACTCTTTTACGTGTGATCTTGGTTAATGGGTTTTCCAAATGTGAAAATTTCTGGAAAAAATGCCAATAGTGGCCTTCAAAAACAAAAAACCTTCATACCTAACTTATACTCTTCTGTACTGGCCCTTCTTGGATTTCCATTGTCTTTGATGGATTAATAGATATTCCATACTTAGAGAAAATATAGCCAAGAAACAAAATCTCCGGATTCCAGAATTCACACTTGATAAGCATCCCCTGTAATTCATTTCTTCTAAGAGTTTTTATAATTGTGAACATGTGATTTTCATGATCATTGTAGATTTTGGATTATATCCAGATATCATCAATAAATTAAATTACAAAGTCTTTAATATATTTCGTGAAAACACTATTCATTAGATCCTTGAAAATAGAGGTTACATTAGTATGTCCAATAGGCATGACTGGAATCTTGTAATGCTCATGCTTGGTTCAAAATTATGTCTTAGGAATGTATTCCATCTTCACTCACAACTAATGATATCCATATCGAAGTTCAAACTTTGAAAAATATTTAACACCATTAAGTTGATCGAATAAATCATCAATGCGACGTAGGGGATACTATTTCATTATTGATATAGAATGGACCTCCCTGTAATCAATACACAACCTCATAGATCCATCACTCTTATTGACAAAAAAGAACAGGGCCTCCCCATGGAAAAACTCTTGGATGAATAAATCCTTTATTACACAATTCCTCTAGTTGTTTCTTTTGTTCCACTAATTTCATTGTGAATATTCTATTAGGGGTCTTCGATATAGGCCTTGAAATAAGAATTATGTCAATGGAAAAAATTATTCTTGAGGAATTCCCAATAAATCCTCTATAAAAAAATCAACAATAATCTAGATTAATAGGTATATCCTCTATTTGAACATTAATTTCCTCACACATAGTTATTTCAATCCCTTCCCCCCTAATAATAGAATTTTGTAGAGCAACTGGGGATGGATCCAGATGGGAATAAAATGATAATGTTTCTACTCTAAAGTTATGGGATTATTTATCATCATCAAAAATTATAACATCCTTCTTCGTATAATAAATTTTCCCCTCGTTGTCCAAAAGCCTATTCATTACAAGGATTATATCAAATTCATTCATGGGTATGAAAATAAGATAAGCATATAAATCATGTTTATATGATATAATGGTAACTGATTGACAAAAAAAATCTATGATACTTCCTTTATGAGTTTTGTCTAACAAATACCTTATTAAATTAAATTATTAATAGCTAATTTTCTATGAAAATTTGAAAGATATGGAATAATGAGATGATCATGAATCAAATAAAACATTGGATAATTTTAGGATACGATTAAATTGCCTTCCACTATGTCATTCATAACATCAAACTCAGTAGTTTTGGTTTCATAAGCTTATACATTATCCATTGTAATTTATTGAGATAAGTTTCCTTAACAATTTGGAAAGTAATTTTCATAATTCCCCATTTCATTACAACTGTTGCATTGATCATTGATATCATCTTTCATTCCATTACTACCATGAGATTGGTTTCATTTTTCACCACACTTGTAACAAACTCCCATCCTCTTTAATCATGTACCAGGGTGTTTCTTCATACAATTACTACATGATGGAAATTCAAAATTTACATTATTCTGCTTAGTGTCTTTTTCAGAGTGTTAATAATATCTATTAATCTCAAAATTCACATTAAATTTATAAGTCATAGAAAATTCCTTTTCTGTCTTGATAAAACATGTAATGTATCTTCATACGATCAGATGGATTGTGAGATTAATGCTCATTATAGAAATGGAATTAACCAATCAAATAATCGAAAAATCCTACATCGTGGGATATGTATATAATCTATAGAATTCCTAGATATCCTTGTAAAGATATCCTCATTCATTGAGACATTATCGTCCTCCTATTTCCTCAGACTCAAAAATTGCCTTTCCATATCCGCGCAATCTTCACAAGGAATGTATTTTTCTATGAAAAGATCATAAAACTCCCTCTATTAAATATTTGATACTTATTCGTCATCCTTTGTGTTTTTAATTAGTGACTACCATTTATATGCTTCTCAAGAGTGGTGATAGACATCCATGAATACATTATCCCTTTCACTACTCCCCATAGAATGAAATATTTTCTATAAGTAACTTATCCATTTCTTAGCTACATATGGTTTTGTATTCCCATTGAATGTTAGTGGTTGTTTCCTCATGAAGTGGTATAATATTGATCCTCCTTGTTGTGGATCATTGTGATCCATACAAGTATGGTTACTGTTCTTATCCTGAGTGATTTTTCCCAGTGTGGTTATAAGATGTTTTTCACTAGTTGCATTACCAGATCCACTATAATTATATGGAATAGAAGGTAAATTCCTACATGGTTTATGAGCGTTGATAATGTTTCCATTGCTTCCACAAGGATCCATTTCTATGAAATAGAATAAAATAGATTAGTTTATAAATCCATATGAGTAATTCTAATAATATAAATACTTAACATAAATTGAACAGTTCATGCATATAATTAATAATAATAATAAATGTTTTTATTGGGGATTTGTTTAATCATAAATCCATCATTATGGTTTGTTGATAAATGTGAATTATCCTCTTAATATCCCACAGGAGTTTCAAACCTGGTGCATAGTAAGCACTTTTTTCATGTACCAGGATACCTCAGGTCATACCCGAAACTCCTTATCATAGATTCCACTCCAAGGTACATCTGTTCCAGAACCATGTCTACTTGTAGTATCTGGACATGGATTTATTTCTTGAAAAACCCACATAATATCTACAATAACAAAAATTTTGGATGTTCGTCTATACTAATCATCAAATTCTATCTTAGGGTAATGTTCTCTGATCATAGTTTTCTAAATCTAGTTTCCAAGGTTTGTACTAAACTTCCTCTGATACCAACTGTAACGCCCTAACCCAGGTTACCCAGATTCGGTGCGTTATTAAATAACATTGGCATGATCACAAGAGATAAAGTCCCAGAAGACCGATCAGTTTAGTAGACTATGAAGTACTTGATACATAAATAAGTTTCACAATAAATTTTGAAATGAAAATTCAATATTGTGTCTCCTTTGGACACACTCATATCCCTAATCCTATCACTGCAGATCTATCTTTAATTACTTCTTCACATCCAAGGAAAGATTAAAAAATCAGAAAGGGGTGACCTCAGATGCTTTATATCGATAAAAATATACTGTAAACTAACTTAAAAAATCCTAAAAATTTTAATGCAATGTATAAGACTAAAAAACAATAATTTTAAACATAAAATTACGTATGATACACCAAAGGTAAATTAAATTATTCTATTTAATTATTCACATCGATATTCTCCAAATCTTATAATCACATGTAATATCAATTGCTAATCTCATTATGATGAAATGCATAATTCCAGACATCATAACTACATTTTCAAGGCATCGTTCCATGAACCTAAATATAAAATTTTTCAAGGCCATATGACAAGACACTACTTTGTCTCCTTATACCTACTGATGCATCTAGGGGCTATGTAGGGCCCTGACCATCACTTAAAATGTCAATTGCATTACTCATATGAAAATTTTGAAACATAACATAATCATTCATATTAAAACTAGCACACAAAATCTCAGTACATTAACCATATACCATGAATGGTATAAAAATATCACATCTATAGAAAAACATATAATAACTTATTCAATACAATATGCGAGATTGTATTATAATAAATCGAATTAAATGAAGAATAATATCATGTAAAGGATGTCGACATAGTTGAAAATGATTACTAAAATTCTTTGAGAGAAATGTCTCTTTTTTTAAATCATTTCAAAGATACAAATTTATAAAGGATTCCATTTAAAAAGATATTTTTGAATCAAAGTGCCCCATACCAATTTCATACTTTTGAATGGAATTAATATTTTAAAACAATCATGTCCATATAAATAAATCCGTAAAATCATTTTGATAACATGTACATATATTAATAAGATTTAGATAAATAAATTATTTAAACATTTAAATTGAAGATCTTTCTACAGAGCACCTTCTAAAAAAAATTTATGTTGAAGATATTTTTTTAAAACATGGTCACGGATGATAAATATTTCCCAGTTTGTATGTACACAAAAACAATCTCAAATAATAATGAGATTATGTATTTAAACCTTACAATCAACGTTTTTTTGAGTTGAGGGTATGTTATCCTCTCGTATAATGGTTAAATCGATGTTATGAAATTATAAAAGAAACACATACATAAAAATGATATCCTAAATGATCCACTATGTACTCTTTACTAATAATATTATAGTAGTTTAATTTTTTAAGGTGTTAACTGATTCATATTCCATTATATGTTTTGTTACGTCAGTCATGTTTGTTTTGGATAGGATGTATTTGATTAATATTCATAATCATATTAAGTTATTAATTATTTTTTTATTCATCAAATGAAAATTATTCTTGAATGGTTATGATGGGTAATTGAAACTCATCGTGTCATGGAGACAGTAAGACGTATGTACGCTTGTGCGAAAATATCATTCTATTGATGTTGAAATTATATTTATTTGGATTTTATATTATATATACAGAATCAATAATATTTATTATTTATTATTTTCATTAATTATACATATTTTTATACCCATCCAAATAATTAAGTCTTGAATAACAAACTACACCACGACGTGGAGACCCTAAGCCGTACGTACACACGTATGGTGACTTTTTATTGATATGATGGATAGAATAATGAATATGGCCGTACCCTATTTATAATAACATCTCAACATGTAAAAGTTATAGGATTCATTATTTTAGTATGAAAACAACAATTAAAGAGAATGTGTAAGAAGAGAAGAACTTTGAAAGAGGTGATGAAATAATTACCTCTTCTTCGGGTGATTCCTTTTGATTTTGAAAAAAAGTGTTCCATAGGATGACTTTTAGAGAAATTTATGTCTTCTAGGTTGAAGTGAGGGTTTTTGGGAGGATATTTTAGTAGGTTTTGGCTGATCCATATGGCATTGGAGGTGTGAATGAAAGATAAAGGGATGTGCCCATTTTTAAGAGAGGTGAGGAGCAGTTTTGGAAAAGCTTGAAATATTATTTTATTATTCAATTATTTTTTGATTTTAATAGCATAAAATTAATTTATATCATGGATATGGTAGGTATTGGTATAATTAATCTCATAAAATCGGTTTTATAATTAATTATTCCCCCATATTAACCTTATCATTTAGATTTAACTATTTGTCAAAAAGATTAACTTTTACCATGTCAACTTGTATTTTTATATTAAATGGTTAATATAGTAATTATAAAATGACAAGAGTACATATTATAGATATTAATCAAATATATAACATTATATATGTTCTTTGTCCAAATATTATATTTTTAATAATATTATATCATTTAATAAAATGGTATTTGTTTTAGAATCACATTTACATCAATTTTGACAATATTTTGTATTTGGTTTTTGTGAAAGTCACAAAAAATGATTTCTTCAAACCAAACACATTTAATCAAACCTAACATGTCATATTCACCTATAAAATTCGTGGATGGTTTCTAAATTTTCATTTTCTAGTTATTATAATATTTATAAAATAAATTATGTTAATCATTAATTAATATGGTAATTACTACATAATCATTGTGTCATAAAAAATTTATTTATATAATGTCTAAAAATTATAAATAAAATACCATTATATAGGAAAACAATTTACATTTCTATTGATTATTTATAGTCCAATTGTTCATATTCATAACTCTATATTAAAAATGGCTTAGTAAATAAAATTTTAATTTAACACTTTTAACACTAGTTTAAATAAAATATAATAAAAGTCATAATGTAGTCCATGTGGATAAAAAAGGATCATATTTCTGTCCAAAGGCTGATTTTTGTCGAAATAATCTTATCCAACAGAATTAGGAGATGTGTTAGGGTAATATTATATTATTATAATATTATTTTTTTCCTTTAATTACTCTAGTTATTTTTAACCATGGTCACTAGAATTCAAAACTAATTATTCGCTAAATGTTATTTTCATCATATTGAACCACATTTTACTTACTAATGAAAAATGTGTCTGTCAGATTTTTGAAATTTAATTCACATAAGTGGTAAAGTTACATATTATGTAATATTGAAAATTTGCTAGACGGTGTGTAAAAGAAGTTAAAAAGTACAATAGAATTTTATATGTCTAATATTATTATAAAATAACTCTAATGAATTAAAGTAGACTAATATAGGTATTATATATCTATTTTGAGTTTAAAATAAATTTAAAATAAAAAATAATTATTAAATAAAAAGTTGTTTTTAAACAATAATGCAGTGTTTTCACTATTCATTGCAAATTTAATATTTTTAGAAAAATACAGAAAATTCAACCTAAGATAATTTTGATATTCAGTATTCTAAAATTAATTCCACTTTAAAAAAGTGATGTTTGTAAAATTTTAAAAGTGTGTATTAATATTGTTAACTACTTTTTAAAAGGCTGGTTTGATTGTGCGTGGTGTTCTAAAACCTGGAGTTGCGGACCACAAAAGCTATTTTATAAATCAAATACAAGCATAAAATGGAAGCTTGGTGTGTTATAGATTATATAATACTACAATAAAGTTTAGGGTAATTATGAGTGGATAGAGTTACATGAAGGTACTATAAAATATTTTAATTCAAAGTAGCCAACATAAATTATTACTTAGTAATTTGATGTCAAATTAAATTATGGGGAAAAAAGCATAAAAAGTAATGGTATGTTTATAGAATCAGCTATTGAATAATATGAAGCATGAATTGAAATAGGATGGCTACACGATTCATCTTAATTAAATTCACAAGGGGTTGTTTCATGTACTTAATAATATTTACTTTTCTGACATACTATTGATAGGGCTCAGTAAATGTATCCATAAGTATTCTATGGATGAAATAAAATAAATTTTTATTTAATTCTATAGATGGTAAAGTAAAAGATATTTTAAATTATAGAACTATATACTGAGTTTATATAAAATAAAATTTTCATCTACAAAAGTCATAAGGATAGTTACATGCAATATTAGGTAATTCTACTAGGGGGAGACTCAAAAACACTAGATTATTTTTAGTGAGGATTAGAGATAGAGTGTGGGATGTATTAGATTTAGTATAATAAAATGGAAAATTTTTCTCTCCCTCTTTGGTTATTTAATTTTATTTATAGAATTTTGTGATTTATATTTCATTTCATGAACTAAATATTTATTTTTGAAAAATAAATATTTATTTTGGAAAAATAATTTATTCTGTAGAATAAATATTTCATTATAATTACATTGAACTAATTTTTTATTTAATCAATTATACTAATTTAATTTTTTCTATTAATTTAAATAAAATAAATTTAAAGAATGCCCCCTGATTCAGATGGAAAATAACAAACAAAGTCATTATCAAGTCAATTTATGTTCATCTTTCTTACTTTTTCTCAATTAGATTCAGAAATTGTGGAATTTTTTAATGTCACTCTACCAATGATGGAGTGGGTGTTTAGGGAAAATATTTCAATGGTTGATGTGCCAATATTTATCTTTTCTGTTGAATATTGAAAAATATTTTAATTATCAAGTCAATGTTTTCCACATCGTATGGTTATCTTATAATTAGTTCGTTACTTCTTCACTATTACATGCAATTTTCATCAACTTATATATTTTATATTGATTTTTTGAGTTTTTTTTTATATTATATTATGGTACTATAAAATTATTTTCACCCTACATTGGATATCTGAAAAAAATAAACCACTGCACTAGTATCTTGTTGGATTTAATATTTATAAGATTTGATCCATTCAATTATTAGGAATCACATCTAATAGAATCATTCTTTGGGGGTTTTTCTCATAAAACATGAACAACAGATATTAATAAGAAATAATGTTTTAAAAAAATCATAAAATAATATTAATGAAAATATTTTGATTAAATATATTTTTCTTATTTAGTTATTGTAAAATATTTTTGTTAAAATTGTTTTGTAACTTCATGATGTATGTGCACAATTTTATATTAATATTGGATTTGTCCATACATTATTGATATAAAAAACATTTTAATTACTTAAATAAGAATAAAAATTATTTCATAGAAAATATGTGAGGGATAATTTTGTTAAATAATGATAAGTATTTTTACCTGATATCATTCAAGAGGGAAAAATACCATGGATGGGGAAATTTTAAATCCATCATATCATGTGAAACCTAAAATAGAATATATTTTCTTCAGGATAATAAAATTATGTGCATAAATATTATTACATTTAAATTATTACCATATTTAATGGTTTATATATTGATTATTTCTGATCATTTTTTTGATTCTTCTACAACATGATGCAAAAATATTTTTTTCAAGGGATCATTGAGGCTTAACATAAGATGTGAGGTTTCCTATTATTCAATTAATGAAATTATATAATACAATTAGAACAAAATGGTAACATATTTTATTCATGGGTGCATTTTTATAATTCTATTTTCTAAAAAATTTTCCCATTAATTTTAATGGATAAATTTAGAATCAAATCACTCATTTAATTAAAGAATATGGAGATGCATTTTATGAGGATTCAATTATTTTTATCTTCAATTTTAAATATTAATCTCATTGTTATCTCAATTCCTATATCCTCGTGGTTAATTTTATATAAATTATTATTCACACCTTTAAGATATATAGTAGTTTAATCAAATATTTAGAATTATAATGATAAAATAGATGATTATCACAGAAAATTTTGAAATAAATTATATCTTAATTAACAACATAAAAATTCTACGAGGTTGAGATTTAATAGAGAGTGGAATTTTAGTGGATCGGGAATTAAAATAAAGTATCCATTAAATGGAATAATAGAATACATACAATAAATAAATAATGAAAATTCATAAAAGCATGTCAATATTCCTAGAAATCAAAATTTGAAAAAGATAAATTGATATATGTGTGTTTTTTTATAGAATTCTTTTCCAGAGTAATAGTTTTTTCAATAAAATTTATATACTATCTCAACATCATGAAAATGATAATTTTTCATCAATTTTTTATAGGTTTTAAGTTATAGATGATCCATTTTATATTAAATAAAACAATGTTTATATAATTAAATTAATATTTTCATATAAATAACACGGAATTATAAAAAACCATCCACCTAATTTCTCTCAAAAACCTAAAACGTAAGATCAAAATGAATAAATGTATTAATACAATAATATCCAGTGGATTTTTAAGTCAAATAATATTATTAAGTTGGTTTAAATTATTAGTTAGATGGAATCTGAAGAGGAATTGTAGAAAATAGATATTAAAAATCATCAAAATCAATTCAGCCATGTGGCTAGAGAGTTAGGGTGAATGATAAACTGTAAAATTACTTATATTATAAAATATAACTCTATGGAAATTTTTATGTAAGTGGATAAAATAAATTGATTTAACTCAAATACATTTTTTAATGTTTCCTAGAATAGCTGAACAAGTTAAATTGAGTGAATCTGATTTCATATATACACAAAACTAAATTTCTAATTGTGTAAAACATCATTTAAAATGTTGAAAATAGCATAGTTTTATTTGAAAACTTAGAAGAAATTTTCACTAAAAATAAGAAAAAAATGAGAAGGTGAATATTTTAGTTGAATTTAAATATAATATTTATAGACATATATAAATACCCACACCCATCCCTTTTTGTGAAAATGTAAAACAATAATGGAATAAAAAATTTGAATTTATCAAATTTATTGATATTTAAACAAGCTACAATTTATTATTCCATTCAAACTATCCTTGATTCACATTCCAACATATCTAAAGACCCAAAACAAATTTTTTTTCTTTAAAATTAAAATTAAATAATTTGAAACATATATCCCCATAGAAGATAGAAGTGTCCTTCTTAAAAATCAATCAAAAATTCAAGGATCTGAAAATTATTTTTATCCCTATAATAATAATATATTTTGGCCAGCTAATTTTTTTGATATTGTTTATACTATCAACCTACACCATTTATTAATATATTTATATTAGATATATTAGGGTTTCTATCCCATGACATTATTTTTTTTAATATTCATTCACTCACCCAATTAGCATAATTGGTGACATAGTGGTTGGATGAGGTAAGTTATTTTATATGTAATTTTCTTATTATTTACATGGATCGGGATGAAGATGTTACAATAATTATAGTGAGGAATTTTATCCAAAAAGAAATATTGTAATATATGAATCCACTATTCAGTTAATTATTATGTTTGGGTAGAAATTTGATGAGTTTAATGTTTGAAAAAATTCCACAGAACTAGTATTGCATTATAACTATTCAATAATTTATTTATTTAAAGATTAAAACATACATTATTATTATATATACTCTTATAAAAATATTTGGATGAAGAGAATCTAATAGTGTTTTAAAATGATGCTCCCAAAATTGTGGATTTTCATCCAACTATAAAAATGAAAATCATTTATGATTTTGTCATCAATTACCTTACTACTATGAATTGTGGAGTTGATGATAACTTTTATGGTTCTAAGTTAAATAAATTATTAACAGAACATGAAGTTGATTTCCCAAATTCAAATAAATGTCTATAGTTTTTTATGGATTATGAAATTATTTTCAACAATAATTATGATTTTTATTAAATAATTATTGACAAATATCATTTGAAAACTCATGTGATATAGTTATACAGTTTGAAAAATAGTGAAGAAAATTAGAGAACTAGTATTGGATTTTAAAACATATCTAAAATCCACAAAAAATTTAAGAATCATTTTGAAGAACTTGGACCTCCCATTTCAATGATTATTCCTTCACAGAACAATTTCCAATATTGTATATTAAAACTACCCTAGAGCACCTAAAATGAACAATTTTATGTGATAAATCTACACTTTCAGTATTTAATATTATTTATATAAATGAAAATAGATATAAAAATTTTAGGTTGTCTTAAGAGTGTTAAAAACAAAAATATGTTAGTCCAAAACTGAAACTAAGGGGAATATACCATTATTCACCATGAATTTCATTTCTATTGAAATATACATCAAACATAGAGTTCATGGTAAATGGATATTTAATTTAAACATAAATGAGGTTTCAAGAGAATAGTTAATTAGTTAATTTGAAAATTGAATAATATATTACATTTTTTGAAAATATTTTGGTAAGTGATGTTTAATTTGTCCAATGGAAATGAGAATTCATTCCTGTCACCATGGATATGAATGAAACAATTCTTGTTAGGAATTAAACAAACTAGGGAGTCTATATTTTTTATATAAAGATAAAATATTCAACATGAAAGTTTCATTTTCAAATTCTATTAAATGATCAAATTATTGTGACTCTAGTTGAGAAACGGTTTTCTATTTATTGGATAGATATTATGGTTGAAATCATAAACCTATATCCCTATATGAAAAAGATAAAACAAATTTTTTTTCCAGTTTGGAACCTTATTATCTCAATTAATTCTATTCTCCTCTTATGGATCCTTACCACCATTTGAATATGGATGATTTCTATCATTTTTGACATGATAGATACAATCATTGAGATAATTATAGATTATTTTCCTTCTTTGGGAGAACTTGTGAGATATATTTATAGAATCTAGAACTATTTTTAGTGCTCTTTTTAGAAACTACTAAGGTTTTAAAATAAGTTAAATTGTAGTTAATATTGAAAAAAAATTATTTTTTGGAAATAAGGTATCTTGGAGGGTAATTTAGGTTGATAAATAAAAATATTAGTAATCCAAAAATGACCACCAAGTTAAAATTTCATGGTTGTTAGGAGTTATAGGGAATGATGACTTTTATGATAGGATTATTAATGATTATTTAAAATGGATTAATCCCTTTATTTTAATTTCATTTACAAATTCATACATTTACTTTAATGATTTATTTTTAAATTATACATTTTTATTCATTTTAAACTCACCTCATCACCCATCATCACTAAACCTTTTTAATGATGTCTAATATAATTATGTAGTGTACTTGTTTTGTCACTATTAGAGAACATTTATTCTAATGGAATGATATAAGAGAATGTATTGTGTATTATTATAGTAAACTACAAGATAATTATCAATGTCACTATATCGCTACGGAAAAGGAATTTTGGTATATTTTTTTACATTATAGATGATTATGTTTCACCTACTCATTTAAAAATTGATAGTATTTATAGTCTAAAATACCTTAAAGTGTATTTTATTGATGAAATATTATACTCTTTGAATCATAAGGTGGATAATTTTGTTATATAATTTTTATATGGAGATTATAAATTAAAAATGTGTATAAAATGTACTCACAATTCATAGGTATAGGATTCCTAATACTTAGTTTGAAGATACTATTGAAATTAATTTCTCATTCCCTAATGAAATATTATTCACACTCAATATAATGTAGCCATCATGATATGAATTTATAATCAATTTCATATCTATAAGAGTTAATCCCAATGATTTTTTACATAATAAAATTAAATAGTTCATTTAATAAAATATATAATATATGTGTGATGATCCAATACTATTTATGAGGTGCAATAATATCATCTTTAAGAGGATTGTGTTGGAAAAATAAATTATTAATTTTCTTGAGATTTTTCACTGCTCAACTAAATAGGTCATCATGGTAGAGAAAACAGTACCCAAAATTTATTACAAGATATATTTTTTAGGCCAAAATATTCATAGATGAAATTAGTTTAGTTTTGGGTAATTAAAAATTCTGAATAATATGAAATATGGAATAAATCAGGATCTACCTCATAGTGTAATTTTAGAAGACTGGTTTCTTATATATGGGGATTAGAAATTGGAGGAATAATTTCATCTCCACATGGGAAAGAGTATAATTTGGTATCTATAGTCTATGCTTCAAATGGTTTAATGTAGTGAGACTACCCAACAAATAAGATATTTGTTACATTAAATTCATTAAAAAGAATATATTTTTAGGATTTTGAGTGCCCTATGCTTTTATGACATAATATATAACCCAATTAAAAAATATCAAATTTAAATCATCTGTGGAGAAGTATATGTGTACTCAAGGAATATGAACATCATACCATCTGAAATATAGTTTTTATATCTATATTTAAAATAATTATCTAACTCAAATATTATAGAAAATTTTCACTAATTATACGATGGTTTGTTCTCTGATACTGGATGAACAATTTTTTATCCGCAATATTCAATTTAATGTCCTAACATGTTTTGGTCCATACTTGTCATTTTTTGGAAAATCAATTCAATTACCTATTGATTCACTAAAAAATAAATATTGGGTTATTTAGGAATTGAAAAATTATTTTAATATAGCTGGTGAATTTTTGTTACGTAAGTTAAGTAATATTGAAGATAATATGAGACATTCGTGTGATAATGGAAGAATTTATGTGGAAATGGGAAATGTATTTTATGATAACATCATCCAGAATAGAAAATTGGTGTCCATATAGAAGGAGACTATTTTAAATTTTATACATAATATCGATATTGATAAGAAGAAATACAATTTTTTTGGGATTATTACCATCCTTACAGTCATTTAAATTGGGATTTTGAGCATATAAGATAAGAAAAAATAAATTTAAAGTTAGATATATATGGATTTAAACTATGATTAATGGGTGATTATGGATTTTTAAGTAATCATTCTATCCAATATATTATATTATAATGTCCATTTAAATACAATAAAAAAATATCAACCTATTATTCAACCCATTTTTATTATTTTTTGTTTAATTTTTTTATTGTGGAGAATAATTTGTTTCTGTGATTTAACTATTACCCTGTATTTATTAGTATATTGAATTATTGGACTATTCCATTTTTCTTAATTAATGATTTTGATATTTTGAAAAACAAATGGAATCGTAACAATTTTTATAATTTAAATAGAATTTTAATAGTATAGTCTTACAGCCTAACCATCCCTAATCGTAACATTTTTTACGTTTTTATGAAGAGGTCTAACTTTTATTGTGTAATTATTGTATATTTAAAATTTATGTACTAAATATTGGAAAGCCATGTGGTTTTCACTCAAGATGAAAAGGATGATTTTTTCAATGTAATTAAATAAACAAAAGGCATATTTATTCAATGTATATCTTCTTATTTAAATTTTCATTTTTACTATGATTAATATTATAGTTGTTGGTGATATTTTATGATTACCTATTAGCTGAAATTTTTCCTTCATAATTTCAAAGTATATAATAGTATTAAATTTTTGGTGGGGGATGATTCTGTATAAGTTTTTTATTTATGTCAATTTTGGTTTTTAACATTATATTTTTATGTTTGTCTAAAATTAAATTATAATTATCAATTTAACTTGCTGATACGTGAAAAAATACTTGGATTCATGTTTTTATTCACTTTTTATTCAATGTTTATCAAAAAACAATTTTTAAATATATTTTAAATATCTCGTTTATACCTGAATGATAATGAATATAAATATTTTATCGGTTATTAAATACTTATAATTATGAAGAAAAAAATATATTCTCAACTTTCTTGTGACCATTAAACATAAATTTTTTTTCTTAACTGAAAATATACTTGAGAATTAATGTAATTTTTGTTTTATTTTACATAATAGTTAAAATTATGGTATATTTATTAACTTTAATTTCTAGGGGTGGTATCAATTTAATTTCTTGTAGTAACCACTAGAAACCAATAATACATTTCAATGATTTATGTTTTCATGTTACAATTAATAATTTTTAGAGGTTGAATTTTTTTATGTACATTGTATTATATATATCAACCATGTCTAGGATAATACCATTTTACCCCATGTTTTCCATTTATTTTACTATTTTTATTTGTTAATTCAAATAAACTACATGTTGAAACAGGTTTGATGAATGTTCTAAAATTAACATTACCTTTAATGTTTTTTAGAATGAAGTTTAATTAAAAAAATATTCATTGAAATCAATTCAAAAATAAAAAATCCTATTCGACGTTGATATTTTTATTCCTTTATTCATTCATTATTTTATTTTTTCAGATGTTAGATGTGTTATTTATCCAACATTGTAATTATAAAATTTTCTCATCTGAAGGGATAGTTTGGTTAATATGGATATTATTTATGTGACAATTTCTCATAAAGGTAAAGAGATTATCTAAAAATTATTTTATAGAAAATTAATGTTTTTTTCATTTGAACATATATATGGTTAATAATTACTCTAAAATTGTAACAAGATTTCCTATTTAAAATATTTATTTTCTATAGGGTAAATTCATTCAGAAAAAAATCCAAATCCCAGGCACAATGTTTTTTATAACATATTATTTATGTACATCAAATATTTTAGCCTTCAATTTCATTATATTCAAATGAATCTGACTAAATGACTAATAATGTAAATTCACTTTTTAAAATTTGTGAGGAATTTATGTGGATTATATTTGATTTACTTTTTTCCATACCCATATTGTACATGTAATAAGTTTCATATTTCAAATTTTGTTTTAATTTATTTAATATTGAATTTCATATAAAGAGTGGGAGACTATGATATTTATTTTATATTTTTTTATTTATTTTTGAAATTTATATAATTATATTATTATAGGTTTAATTCCACTTATTTTTTATCGATATCATTTTTAAATTCTGTAATTAATTTTTAAATGAGAATAATATTTTTTTCAATTTAATATTTAATTTCGATTGGGTATAGTTAGAAGTGAGTAAACTTTAACAATATGAATATTATACCATTATAATTAATCTACTATATACTCTTATTCCTTTACCACTGGTCTTGTATCTACTAACACTATGATATGTTAATGTTAGAGTAAAGTTCTACTACCGTATGAAGTAAGATACATCTAGTGGGAACATAATATACCATCCTTATTATGACCCTCTCACTTACATAATATATCCGAAACAAAATTAATTTCATTTAAACCAACATCTATCAAATTTAATCACAAGAGGAATTAAATGAGTCCAAAAAAGATGACTGTTTACACAACCCCAAACTATATCTATCCGTATTATTCTTATACATTTTCAATTATACTTGAACCATCCCAAAATAATTATAAAATATTGTGAAGTAATAATGAAGAAGGAAACATACTATTTAGTTTCTCCACTTGATATGTGTCGATATTAAATGACATAAAACTACATTTAAACCATATAAGAGGTTAAAATTGATAGATATCGTGTGTGGATTAGAGATCACTAGATGTGGCTATGTCTAGCCATGGGGAGATAAATTTGATGAAATCTTGTGTTGATGAAAAAAAAGGACACTGAGAAGATGATATCATAACATAGAATGATGGGACTCATGGTTTAATATGAGATTTTTTGATGATAGAAGATCAAGGTTGAGTCTGATGGGATGATCTGATCTGTTCTACACTCAAGATATATCAATTTATACATTGAATGATTTTGATTAGATTGATGACTAATTTTTTTCCAAATATTGATGAATCTGATATTGGAATCTCACTTAAAAGTAAATTACATACATATTAGTACCCTAACTCAATGTAAGGGTCATCAGTATGCTACATAATGGTACATCAGAAACTCAACCAGGTAGTTTAATGGCTTCTAAGTGGCTGACATAAAGGTTATTCCTTTATCATAAATTTTTTTAATGGGTAACATTAATTGAATAGACCTACATCAAGGTGACATACTTTATTATGATGATGTGTCATGGTGTATTAATGCATATTGGGCATCATCATTGTTGATCCTCTATAACAATATTCCAAATAAGTTTAATCTCAAGTGGTTGAATTTATATTAATGTACAAAAAAATTATGATTTAGGGAATGCAAAATTTTATTTTTAGAATATAGGTCAAATTAACATAAGGTGGGATCGACATTCACAAATAATTAAAAGTTTCCACGAATAGTTTTTAAAGTTATATACTGTTATATTTAATGGGGATGATGATATGATTCATCAAATTTAACTATATTTAGGGATTTTTCTGTGATTTATAAGGATTCACTTCTAACAAATGTTAGTGACATTCCTCAGTCAACGTATCAACATATAGGTTATAAATGAAAAATAACAAAGTTCAATTAGTGGTAAATATAATAGAATAGAAAATATAATGAAATAGAGACTCATACATTGAGTTTTCAGGGAATCAACCATTAATCTAGAATACCAATCATGGAACATTATAAAGAACATAACATAATTCTAGGTGGATGGAGACTCAGTTATTTTTAGGAGTGTTTTCGATGTGTAGATATAGATCTTATGTAGTGCCATTTTTTGTATGGTCATGTGGAAAATGTATCTCTTTTTAATTTATTCATTAATTATGATTTTTTGGGATTATGCTTCATTTTTTGAAACAATTATGAATTTATGGTGAACATTATGGTTGTTGATTAATTATTACGATTTAATTATTTTTACCTCTAAGTTTATTAAATCATTTAATACAGTTGACTTTATCATTTAATTAAAATATAATCACTGAGAATGAAGGGTTCTTAAAAATAATTCAATTTAATGAACAATATTTTTCTCAATTCAATCTAGGTTCATCAATATTACCTTCACTATATTAAATTCAAGAATTGATGAATTTATTGATCTCAATTCTCAACAAATTGAGATATTTATTACGTAAAAAATATATGGAAAGATTCTCTAAAATTTATATTTTAAAATTAATGGTGAGAAATAATTTAATTAGTCAATAAATGTCTTCCCTGGGCTATGTTCCTATATTGTTTAGTTTTTAACTTCTTCCCCATTTTATTAGTGGTCTGTTCAATTATTCATACTATGTTCTTGTTATAATTGTTTTTAGGCATTATATATCTGGTATTTAATTTTTTAATCATTCTCTACATAATAATTTTTAACCTCCCAAGTGGTATAGACACCCTATATAGCACTACACAAGATTTGGTTGGATATTAAATTAAAAAATCGGATCCCTTTAATGAAAAGGAATCAATATGTCTAATATATGTTTCAATCATTTGAATTGTATAATTTCGAATTAATTACTAATATTTTTGTATAGGTAAAAACACCCAAATCAGTTATTATTCATCTAACTAGGAGGCCTCAATTAAATCCTTAATCTTTCATGATGTTTGAATCATTTCTATCATTGTAAGGTTTCTTATTTAATTTGTCTTTCATAGATATGAATCCAAAATGACATAAACACATTTTAAATAAGAAAAATCACTATAGAACCAAAATCTATATCAATAACCCTATGACTATATTAAAAAGGACATAATTAATCTCTTTATTATAACATGAAATAAAAAACATGGATCATTTTCAAACCAATAGGACATTATACTACACATCATGTTCTCTCTAATCTAAATATTTTTTCCTATTATAGATAATGATACACATAAGGGTTCATGACACATGTGACCCTATTCTAGGAAAATATTATTTTTTCATATAAATTTTTATTGATTGGGATTCCAGTGTCTATATTTTAATTTTTTATATTGGAATATTCTATAAAAAATCATTTGAAAAAGATGAGATTTTTATGAAATATTTCTCTTTAAATAATTTGATTTATTTGATGGCTTGTGTAAGATACATCAAAAAATTAATACAAATCGCTTAACAATATGAAATTATTATGTGATAATTATGAACTACCCATTAAATTGGATGGTTTGAATAGTAATAACTGACTTATAAAATATTTATGTTTAAAATTCCTACTCAGTAAACATTTATTGATTAATTTTTTGAAATATTTATTAAATTTTGTTAATTTTATATTATTCTTAATAAATACATTTTCTTAAAAAATTATTTTGATTGGGACTATTTTATAATTGAATTATATAATATATATAAATATCATTTTATAAAAAATTATTATTATTGAAATCTACATATTATAATTATTCTATGTTAATGTTTTTAAATTTTTTTGACAAGATTTATTTCCTAGTGAATAGTTAAAATACCTATTTTTATTGAATGTGTTTTTTCATTTCAACCATTTGAAAAGTTACATGAATTTGTTTTAAATTTTTTAATTTTTTTATACTTGAATTTTGTAGGTCCAAATTTATTAAACAATTTATTTTTATTTTTGTCAATATGAATAGTAGCCTTACTATTTTTTAACACCTTACTAAATCCTAAATCAGGTTATTATAGGAAACAAATAAGTGATAAGGAAAGGATTATTCATCTTAATTCTTATTGGATGAATTATATTCTATAGTCAAATTTTTTTCCTAAATAGATCCATTTAATTGACATTATCCTACAAACAAGACATTTATATTATAAAAACAAAAGGATGTGACGAAATATCAATCCCTTATATTTAAATATCAATTATGTGTTCACATAGAGAAAAAAATTAGTTATGAATCCAAAATGATATTAATGATTATCATAATGAAATAATATTAATGTTGGTAAGATAATAAAAATTTTAATAAATTATATAATTACCTTAAGTAGATACATAACCTTGATATAATAATTATTCAACAAATTTAAAAACCTAATAAATGATATTAAAAATATATATAATGTTGTAATTTTTAATTATTAAGGTGATCTAAAAATTTTATATATAAAAATGACGTTTTGTGGAATTTTAAAAATATAATTTTATGAAATATAAGGGTTTTATTTATAATATTATTATTGATGTAATGAATAGTATAAAAATTATTATAATGATATTTTATGAAAATATTATTTTATTAAATTAATTATAAATCTTAAAATTATTAAAAGAAGGATATATGTGATAATATTTTGTCTAAAAAATCAGCATGTATCCATTTGTGAGTCAATAGTTCATTATATGTGAAATTTTAACCTTTTTAGTGTAAAAAATATTTTACCATGGTTCATAATAAAATATGATAATTAAGGGGTTAAACAATAAGATATAGTTTAAAAACAACATAAACATGTAAAAAAATTATAATTTTTTCTTAAACATCAACCATAAATGATATTAGCTTCAAATTACTAAACATTTTTATGTATTTTTTCTATGATAATCTTATTATATTTTATTTATTAATTAAATTCTAAAATTTCCCCTCAAATCAATTATAAAAGGAAACCTCATCCCTCGCTTCTTTAGAAAACATTTATCCTTTATCCCAACCATGATATAAAAAATTATCTTATCCACATCCATAGACAAATTATATAGGGTCCTTTTTTCAATAGACTAGCTCAGATCCCTTTAGAGGATATCTAAACGAGTCGTTTCAATGAAGAAGTGATCCTTATAAACAATAAATTTCATTTATACACTTTATTAAATATAATAAATATATGATAGTTATGATAAAATAAAAAACTAAAATTATTAAGTATGATGAAAATTTATATGGAGTTTGAAAACACTATTATAAAACATCCTTATATTGAAATAATAATAGAAAGTATTACTTATTTTTATGTACTACTGTTCGTCTTCACGTAGAGAGAGAAATAATTTTTCATTACTATATTTTTTGGAAGGATATTATGAGATGTTTAATGTTTATTAATGATATTTATATAATTTAAATAATTCTTTAATAAAAAAATAATTCTCACATTCTTATCATCCAAAACATTCAGAAATGATAGTGTCCCTTGTGTGCACATATGGACTACCATTTCCACGATGTGATTGGAATCAATTTATATTTATATTTTACCCAGTTCCTAATAATTATTAATATTATAAATATATATTAAATATATATATGATATAATAATAGTTATATAAACTTGATTTATTATTTAACTTTGTTTCATACCATTAGTCATAAAATGGAAACAACATCTAGGCGTACGTATGACATAACAACTCTATGATTGGTGTAAAATATTTTTCTATCTCTATGTTTTATGAAGGATTTTAAATATTTATATAATTAAGATATATTTATTTATACCATTTTTAACATTATAATGTTTTTGTACTATACTCAAAATATATGTATTGGGATTTCCATATCGAAACATGCTTTGAAAATGAACCTGTTATCATCAAGAACATTGGTTTTAATAATAACATATTAATAAATAAGGGATATTTTTTTATAAATAAATCATACATGGTATGATCTATATATATATATATATCAAAAATTCATAATAAATTCATATTTATTATAAAATTGGTTTGAATTTAAACATGTAAGGGTATGGATTGAGGTAAGATATTTTCATCTCCAATTTATTTTTGTGTGACACATGACATAATAAACACTTACTTCTTTTATATAGTGTAAAAAGCAGCCATGAGTTTTATTTTATGTTTCTTTTTTATTTATTTTTTATTGATTAAATTTCCATCTATGTTTCTATAATTCATGGGTATTTTGAATTGAATGTTATCAAAGTGGTAAGGGTTTATTTCAAAATATCATCATTATTCAAGACAGTTTAGGCTCAAGTATCCACAATGGAATATATCAAGTAAATCACCATGTTTTCAAAAAATTATTTTACAAATGTTGTTATTATTTTCACAGTTTTTTTGGAATCATTTTTTCATATTATTGACTTCTTTTAAAAAATTATTTGAAAAATTATTTTTATCATTTTCAACATGATGTACATTGTGACTTTTCTTAAAAAATACAAAATGATTGTTTTTTAACATATAATATAATATAAAATTATCCCACCATCATTTCACCTATAATAATTCAATATTACTTTATATAGTTACATTTTCATTTTCTAATTATGTGTTTTTATTTAAAAATTTATAGTTTTTTAAATGTAATAGTAAATTTAAAATTTAAAAGTTATTTTTCCATAGTTTTGTTCAATATGATATTTCAAAATCATTTATCATATAATATTATATCCTTTTATCAAAAATTGTCTTTATATGGGATATTATCTATGGATAAAATACTTATTCTTTTTTCTGAATGATTTATCTATATGATGGAATAATGTTTATGAAAGCCATATTGTAAGGGTTATGATATGATCAATGATTTCTTAACCTATGGAACACATGTGTAGGGTTTTTATTATGATATAGGTTGGACATATATATAACTGTAATTCATGGTGTATTTAATTATATATCATCATATATTTAATTAAAAAATATATTATGTTATTGATCCTTTATAGTAATTAAGTCTATGTTCATGATCTATTTGAGAAAGAAGTCGATGTGTTTGATCAATTATGGGAAACATGTGTTGATGTCTGATATTATGGTATGGGAAGTTAACCATAACATAATAAGTGTCTTCTATATATCTGATGATGCAAAAAAGTTGACATGAGATTATGGTTCATTATTGAGTTATATTGACTTATAATTTTTATGATTCATCCCATTTAAATTGTTAATGTTTTTTCACATAAATCATATTTATTAGTTTTGTGTGTGAAATTTTTATGTTATGATAATGATCTCATTCCCTTATTATTCATTTATGACTTTTTATTGTAATTAATTAATATCTCCATGTCCATCCTTTTTTATCATCTCATCTAACCCATTACTATTTTTCATTTACCATGGATATGAAGAAAAGTTTTAAATAAGAAACTTATTTGAAGGATTCTAAAACTGAAGAAATTTTGGGAGATGATATATATTATTAGGAACTAGTTGAATTATTTTTCAAGATATATATGATTTTATACTAATTCTCTAAAAGTATAGACACAAAATGTTCCTTGGTTATGTATGTTATCCAATATATCATTTTTTGTGTTGTAATATTTTTATAGATAGAATTAGGTCACATTTATCTATTTTAAAGTCAAAAATATAATGTTTATGTTATTGCAATATATCCTGATGTGTGGGATTCAAGGCTATTCCTGTTGGTATTAGAGTAGAGTTTAGATATATTTTTCTATTATAATGTTTTCTTGTGATGTTATCTTAAGAGATATAGATATCATCATGGTTGTAAATGATTGAGGTTGGCCATAATATTTGAGTCATAGATACCCCCTTTTGAATTTTTATGTCACCGATTTTTTGTGATTCTAATGATATTTTGGGACATGGATATATAACATTTTGGTTTAAAATGATTTATTTAATGAGGAAAATGTTTTTTACTTTTGTGTAAAAAAATTGAAATATATTTATAAACATTACAGTATCTATGATACTTGATGTAATTAGGGTTTGTTAAATTTTTTGTTTGAAAATTGAATGGTGTGAGATAATATCTGAGATTAAATGTTTTTTATTAATGTCTAGTATTTGGCGCTTTTTTTGGATTTGTATCAATTTTTTTTGAATGATATAAAAGTTTTATAAAAAGTACGGTGCGATGTTTGGGAAGTTACCAGTCACATACAGTATGGTTGTGTGGCTTGAACCCACAACTGGAGGATGATAATGGTGATTCTATTACCACTAGCCTACATGATTTCATCCTCTGCGTGACATTATTTTTTCATAATTTAAAATATCTAGTATATATCAGCTATGATAATTTTTTGGAACGTATTTTTTATTATATAAATAACAATGGGATTGTAAATTTATTTTGAGACTGATGTTATTTTAGAATACATTTACTATTTAGGGAAACGTATATTATTTAAATAAATATAATTTTATGGAATTTTATTTGAGTAGTAATGGTTTAATTTAATTTTGTATAACTATATGAAATTTTATTTTTTGGGATTGTGGTTATTTATGAAAATGGTTCTTATATCTGGATGATTATATGTTATTGGTATGCATGTTTGGGTAGATAAATAATAAATTTATCTTATTATATGTAATACCCCAAGATTTCATAGTGTGTTATTTCTTCAAAATAATTCATTAACTTGCACTACACGCAACACCGAGTTCGAACACACCATAACTAATCAAACTAGCCGTTATGAATAGTAATACCTACTTTTTGAAATTATATATATTTTATATTTGAAAATGGACTTCATTTTTGGATTCGGAATATCAAATTTATCCTAAGGTGAAATTTTGGTACATTTCGGATAACTTTCATATTTTGATGAATAGTGAAAATTACTAAATTTTAATTAAAAACAACTTTTTTAATCAAAATAATTAATAGTGATAAATTATGAATTTGAGTGGTTTTAAAGTATATTTAGAATATATTTTTACCGTTTAATATAATTTTGGTCATTGGACATAATTTTACAATTAAACCGAACATAAACGAGTGTCAATCTTTCGATAGTTATTATCTCTTAAAAACACGCTTTTTGTTTTGACAGCGGGAATTAATTTTAAATTAATTTCTGCCACTTATGTGTTTTGAATTTAGATAAATGGATTCCATATTTGGAATCATAATGTTCAAATTTTGTAAATAAATAACTTTTATTTTTAGACATTTTGAATAATTACTGCGGTAAATATTTTATTTACCATGGTTAAGGGTAAATCCGGTAAATAAGGGTTAAAAAATAATATTATAATAATACTAAATTACCCTAAAACGTATCTTAACCCTATTGGTTGATACATGGTCGACCATGGGCATCTTTGGGTCGATTTTGGGACCCCATGGATCCACTTGTAAGTGATAATGACACTTTATTTTAATTAAGTTAAAATGAATACAAAAATGACACAAGCATATATCTTTTAGAAACAGAATTGTTATATAAGGTTATATATGTTGGAATTTAGATTACAAATATTCATTAGAAAGATAAAAAGATTTCCTACATAATTATATTTTATTTATAATTTTTAGACATTAAATAATTTATTTTATTTATGACACAATGATGATGCAGTAATTACTATAATAGTGAAAAATTAAAATAATTGATATTATAAATACCCAAATAAATATAATATGAAACTTTTAATGAATTAAACTAATTTTATAGGATAATATGATATATTAGGAGTGATTTAATTTAATTTGTTCGAAGTAATCAATCTGTTATGAGTTTCAAAAAAATCAACTATTGAATAGTGTCAAAATTGACATAAAAGAGTTCATAAAACAAATATTATATTATTAATTGATATTAAATTCCTAAAAATCTAAGGTTAGGCCAAGAGACTTATATAATGATAGGTTCATCATTAAAGGACCACTTGGGGGTCGTTTGGATGTATATAGTATGTTTATTAACCATATTATATAAAAATACAAAGAGACATTGTAAAAGTGAAACTAATTAACTTAGAGTTAATACTTAAAGATAAGGTTAATATAAGTACCCAAACCAGTCTAAATTCTATTGGTTGAGTGGTTTTCGAACTATCCCCACATTAAACTTTGAATAATCAACTTTTGAGCCATGAGAAACCGAATATGAATTTATTATAAATTAATATTTCTAGCTTTTCCAAAGGTGCCCCTCACCCCTCTTATAAAAGGGCTCTCCTCCTTCTCATTTATTCACACATTAAAAGCCTTTTGGTTCAGCCAAACTCTGCCCAAATACTCTCCCAACTTCCCTCAATACAACCTAGGGGCCTTAGTGTGATCAAAAAGCCAACCTAAGGAGCCCTTTTGATCAAATCAAAAGGAAGAACCCGAAGAAGAGGTAATGTTTTCACCACACCTTTTCAAGTTCCTTTATTCTTACACTTCTTCTTTCTTTGTTCTTACCATTCTAAAATAATAACTCCAGTATCTCACATATACTATGATGTTATTATAAATATGGTACAACCATATTCAGTATTCTATCCACCCTTTGAATAACATGTCACCATACGTGCGTACGTACGGCTTACCGTCTCAACGTCGTGGTGTAATTGTTATTCAATATAATATTATTTGGATGGGTATAATAATGATGTCTAACTTGGGTAAATAATAAATATAACATGTTAATGATTCTTTATATATGATATACCATCCATTTATATATTATTTTAATATCAAAAGAATGATATTGTCGCTCGTGCGTACGTACGGACTACCGTCTCCACGAACGCGATGAGATTCATTCTCCATCGTATCCATTCAAGTATAAGTATCATTTGATGATTTAAAAATGATGTTTAAGAAATTTATATCATTCTGGATATGAATAAGATAAAACAAAAATGTCTTATGTAACAAAACATATAAAAGAAAATGAGTAAGTTAACACCCGAAACGACGATAATTCTAAGATACTATTAACAAATCAATTTTAAAAGATCATATATGATATCATATTAATATATATGATTCTTGTATAATTTAATAACAATTATTTCAACATTATACAGGAGGTTAACCTACCCCATACAAGGAATATTACAAGGTAAGGGTTATTTCACAATCTCTTCATTATTCGAGGTTGTTTATACGTAATAATCTACTGGGATCTCTTTATCATCCACATCCATGTTTCTTCAAAATGTATTTCAAAACATTTTTATTATTTACAAGAATATGGGTTTAAGTCATTTATACCCTTGTTTGACTTTTTATAAGAGGTTTATAAAGGAATCTTTCCTTCGTTTTCAAAACAAGGTCCTTTTTAACCTTTTCGACAGAATTATGGTAAGAATGTTTTTTTAACTTATACGGCGGGTGAGGCTATTTTCCACCGTTATAAAATCTTCAAAGCTTCCCTTACAAGCTTATAAGAATATTTTCAAATAAATTTTTTTATTTTATATGGATCTTAAATGATTTCAAAATAAAAGGAGATATTTATTTTAAAAGAATTTTGATTTCATCTATGTCAACATCCTTTGATGGATTTTAAGATTATTTGAAGTTGATTTATTATGATACAAAAACTTCTATATTGTATTGAAGGTTTTGTGATATGTTTGACTGTGGATGTGCTATTTTTATACCATTCATTGTTTATGGTGAAAGTATTGACATTTCGTATGCTAGTTTTAATACGAATGTTTATGTTATATTTAAACCTTTTCATATGGGAATGCATTGGACTTAGTAAGTGACGGGTGTAGCCCGCTATAGCTCCTCGATGCATCGGTAGGTCTCATGAGACAAACTAGTGTCTTGGCACAAGGCCTTGACAAAATCTTATTTGTAGTCTTGGCACGAGGCCTTGACTCTGTGGTTATGATAGTCTGGCATTATGCATTCCAACATTATGAAAGTGGTTATTTATTTTTTCATGTGATTATTCGATTAGTAGAATATCCATGTGAATAAGTAAATGGCATTATTTCATTTTATTTATGCCATACCATGTTGAAAGTTCATGTTTTAAAGGCTTTTGTTTTAGTTATACATTGCCTTAAATGTTTATTCTAATTTATGAAAGTTTCCGCTATATTGTTATCCTTAATGGGCATTTGAGCTCACCCCTTTTCTATGTTTTATTTTTTTCCCAGGATGTGAAGAAGTAAGTTATGAATGACCTGCAAGGATATTATGAGGGGATAATAGTGTGGATTGTGGAAACATTATGTTGTTGTATTAGTTTTTCATTTTATGATGTAATGTAAAACTTATGAATATATCTAGTGTTTCCAAGGCTATTAAACCAATCGGTCTTTCGAGATTTGATATTTCTTGTGATCATGCCAATGTTTATGTAATTAATTCACCGACTCTGGGTAACTGGGTTCGGGGCGTTACAGTTGGTATCAGAGGAAGTTTAGTACAAACCTTGGAAACTAGATTTAGATAAACTCTGATTAGAGCACGTAGACCTAAGATGAACTTTGAGGATTAATATAGAAGAACTACCTAGAATTTTGGTATTGTAGAGATTTTGTGAGTTTTCCGAGCAATACATCCCTGTCTGGATACGAGCAGGTAGAGGCGGCTCTGGCACAGATGTACCTAGGGGTAAAACCCGAAAACACCGCTTTGAGCTAGACTCGAACGGGAACTGGTGCACGACAACGGGCCTTGCTGCACTCTTGGTTACGACACTCCTGGGGGATATGCTTAGGTTAACTCTCATTTTCTTTACAAATCATTATGAAGGGTTTATGAGTATATACTTCCTCAAAGGAGACATTTTTATGATTATGGATTATATCCATAATCTATTTAATTTATGTTATGTGTTTTAAAAGTTTGGGATTAGGTATTGTTATTCATAAACTAATCTATTGTATGCCAATGTTTAGAAATGGCACCTAGTAGAAGGAATGAGAACTCCAACAATGCACATGATACAAAGAGAAAGAAAGATCATATATTTTTTGGTCTTATGCTAGAATTTACAAGAGAAATAGTCTCGCATGTATTATCATCATATGAAGAAATAATATCATGTGTTGATAAGATAAGTAAAGAGTTTACTGAGTCCTATGGCTTTGAAGGGAAGCAAGAGAATAAAAGGGTGGAAGAGAGAAATATGGATAAAGGGAAGAGGGAAAAGAAGAATTAACCCATATGTGGTAACTGTGGAAAGAAACACCCTGGAACTTGCCTGAAAGGAATGGGAGTTTGTTATAAGTGTAGAGGAAAAGGGCACAAAGTACGTGAGTGCAAGGGTAAGAAAATGGTTTCAAATGTACAATGCTTCATTTGCAAGGAGTTTGGACACTACGCGAACCTATGTCCCAGTCATCAGACTATGCCACAAATGTTGTTATTGGATAATAATCAAGTTATGATACTACCACAGATGAAGAGGAATGATTAGAGTTCTTATATTGATTATGTCAATTGAGTGTTGTATCAACAATGTACTTGTTATAATAATTATGGAGTATATAAGGATTGTACTGCAGTACTATTTCATTAAGGACTTGAGATTGTGTGGAACAATGAAAAGTGACTCAATAGCAGGATAAATTTTTGGAAAATATATGGTTGAGAGAATGATAAATCATAATACAGTTCTGATACAGAGGTAGTGATTTTGGAATAATATGTGATTGTTTTGGATAAATTATATTGGATACTCTTGACTATCTTGGAACTGATTAATGATTTTTATATTCCATCATTATTGGGGTTTAAAATTTTTTTGGATTAATGAAGTATATCCAGCATTCTATATGGAATAAGGGAGCATGAATGTAATCAATAAGGAATATGGTAATACATGATGAAGGTATTCATATGCTATTACGGGGTAAAAAGGATCTATATTATGTTTACCTTCCTTATAAATGTCGGACTGTGAGTTTGGACAGAAGTATTTTGGATAGTTCTAGTTTGGATTATTTTGGATTGCCATAAAAGGACAACCCGGAGGTCGGGCGGCAAACCGTCGCGTCCGGCAAGGCTGTGAGACTTGAACCCGCAACCGAAGGGCGACAAGGGTGTATCACCAACGACTGGCCCACGAGATGTCCTGGATTAAATAATGTAGTTTTTATTAAAAGATCTTGTAGATGAATTATAAATTTGTTTATTTTGGAACCCTATACGAATAGTGTAAATAGATTTTTTTTACATTCTATTATCTTTTAGAGTGAAAGATGAGTTTGTGGTAGAAATTTATTAATGGATAAAACACTAATTATAAAGTAAGTATATCTCCTTATGATCTTAGCCAATCTCATAAATAAATTCCTCAACATTAAGAAAAGAAACTTAGAACAAAAATGTTTTCCTAGATGATACCTTATATCATCACTAAATTATGGCTTTGGGATTGTTGGCCTTTTCATAGCCATGTTCTCTACCACTCTCCATCAGATAATTGATGGTTAGATTTTTCTTCCATATCCATATTTTCCTACATGGAACCCTAGTATGTGTTATTTTCGGTAATCTTCATACTTTCGACCCTTTATTTTAAATAGAGGCCTAATTAATTCATTTTTCGATGTGGGATTTCAACTAAGATATTTTGAAACGTCAAAAATGTGTTATCCTAATACCCTATGTTTTGTTGAACCGATGGTATTTCAAATCATCATAGATTGATGAATTTAAGGACCTCAATTTTACACTTGTTTGTGATTGATTACCTCAATCACTACCTATAAATATTTAAGTTTTTCCTCCAATTATATGTCTCTAATTTCCACCAATGTTCTCCTAATCGAGATCATAATTTGGTGGCAACCCTTTGATTTCTCTTTTCCTCATATTAAGACTAAATTTTAGTAAACCAATTTCCGATGTGGGTTTTCCCACAAATATATTTTCTATTTTCAACCTTTTATTTTCGAAGAAAAATTTCAAATTGCGAGGACGCAATTTATTGAAGGAGGGGAGAATGTAACACCCCAAGATTTCATAGTGTGTTATTTCCTAAAAATAATTCAATAACTTGCACTACACGCAACACCGAGTTCTAACACACCATAACTAATCAAACTAGCCGTTATGAATAGTTATACCTACTTTTTGAAATTATATATATTTTATATTTGAAAATGGACTTCATTTTTGGATTCGGGATATCGAATTTTGCCTAAGATGAAATTTTGGTACATTTCGGATAACTTTCATATTTTGATGAATAGTGAAAATTACTAAATTTTAATTAAAGACAACTTTTTTAATCAAAATAATTAATAGTGATAAATTATGAATTTGAGTGGTTTTAAAGTATATTAAGAATATATTTTTACAGTTTAATATAATTTTGGTCATTGGACATAATTTTACAATTAAACCGAACATAAACGAGTGTCAATCTTTCGATAGTTATTATCTCTTAAAAACACGCTTTTTGTTTTGACAGCGGGAATTAATTTTAAATTAATTTCTGCCACTTCTGTGTTTTGAATTTATAAAAATGGATTCCATATTTGGAATCAGGATGTTCAAATTGTGTAAATAAGTAACTTTTATTTTTAGACATTTTGAATAATTACTGCGGTAAATATTTTATTTACCATGGTTAAGTGTAAATCCGGTAAATAAGGGTTAAAAAATAATATTATAATAATATTAATTACCCTAAAACGTGTCTTAACCCTATTGGTTGATATACGGTCGACCATGGGAATCTTTGGGTCGATTTTGGGACCCCATGTATCCACTTGTAAGTGATAATGACACTTTATTTTAATTAAGTTAAAATGAATACAAAAATGACACAAGCATATATATTTTAGAGAAACAATTTTTACATAGGGTAATATATGTTCGATTTTATATTATAAATATTCATTAGAAAGATAAAAAGATTTCCTACGTAATGATATTTTATTTATAATTTTTAGACATTAAATAATATATTTTATTTATGACACAATGATGATGCAGTAATTACTATAATAGTAAAAAATTAAAATAATTGATATTATAAATACCCAAATAAATATAATATGCAACTTTTAATGAATTAAAATAATTTTCTAGGATAATATGATATATTACGATTTATTTAATTTACTTTGTTCGAAGTAATAAATCTGTTATGAGTTTCACAAAATTCAACTATTGAAGAGTGTCAAAATTGACATAAAAGAGTTCTTAAAACAAATATTATATTATTAATTGATATTAAATTCCTAAAAATCTAAGGTTCAGCCAAGAGACATATATAATGATAGGTTCATCATTAATGGACCACTTGGGGGTCTTTTGGATGTGTATAGTAAGTTTATTAACCATATTATATAAAAATACAAAGAGACATTGTAAAAGTGAAACTAATTAAGTTAGAGTTAATACTTAAAGATAAGGTTAATATAAGTACCCAAACCTGTCTAAATTCTATTGGTTGGGTGGTTTTAGACCTATCCCCACATTAACCTTTGAATAATAAACTTTGGAGCCATTAGAAACCAAATATGAATTTATTATAAATTAATATTTCTAGCTTTTCCAAAGGTGCCCCTCACCCCTCTTATAAAAGGGCACTCCTGCTTCTCATTTCTTCACACCTTAAAAGCCTTTTGGTTCGGCCAAACTCTGCCCAAATACTCTCCCAACTTCCCTCACTACAACCTAGGGGCCTTAGTTTGATCAGAAATCCAACCTAAGGAGCCCTTTTGATCAAATCAAAAGGAAGAACCCGAAGAAAAGGTAATGTTTTCACCACCCCTTTTCAAGTTCCTTTCTTCTTCCACTTCTTTTTTCTTTGTTCTTACCATTCTAAATTAATAACTCCAGTATCTCACATATACTGTGATGTTATTATAAATATGGTACAACCATATTCAGTATTCTATCCACCCTTTGAATAACATGTCACCATACGTGCGTACGTACGGCTTACCGTCTCCACGTCGTGGTGTAACTGTTATTCAATATAATATTATTTGGATGGGTATAATAATGATGACTAACTCAGGAAAATAATAAATATAACATGTTAATGATTCTTTATATATGATATACCATCCATTTATATATTATTTTAATATCAAAAGAATGATATTGTCGCTTGTGCGTACGTACGGACTACCGTCTCCACGAACGCGATGAGATTCATTCTCCATCGTATCCATTCAAGTATAATTATCATTTGATGATTTAAAAATGATTTTTAAGGAATTGATATCATTTTGGATATGAATAAGATACAACAAAATTGGCTTATGTAATAAAACATATAAAAGAAAATGAGTAAGTTAACACCCGAAACGACGATAATTCTAAGATATTATTAACAAATCAATGTTAAAAGATCTTATATGATATCATATTAATATATATGATTCTTGTAAAATTTATTAACAATTATTTCAACATTATACAAGAGGTTAACCTACCCCATACAAGGAAAAGTACAAGGTAAGGGTTATTTCACAATCTCTTCATTATCCGAGGTTGTTTATACGTAATAATCTATTGTGATCTCTTTATCATCCACATCCATGTTTCTTCAAAATGTATTTCAAAACATTTTTATTATTTACAAGAATATGGGTTAAAGTCATTTATACCCTTTTTGGACTTTTTATAAGAGGTTTATAAAGGAATCTTTCCGACATTTTCAAAACAAGGTCCTTTTTAACCTTTTCTACAGAATTATGGTAAGAATGTTTTTTTAACATATACGGTGGGTGCGGCTATTTTCCGCCGTTATAAAATCTTCAAAGCTTCTCTTACAAGATTATAAGAATATTTTCAAATAAAATTTTTTATTTTATATGGATCTTAAATGATTTCAAAATAAAAGGAGATATTTCTTTTAAAAGAATTTTGATTTCATCTATGTCAACATCCTTTGATGGATTTTAAGATTATTTGAAGTTGATTTATTATGATACAAAAATTCTATAATGTATTGAAGGTTTTTTGATATGTTTGACTGTGGATGTGCTATTTTTATACCATTCATAGTTTATGGTGAAAGTATTGACATTTCGTATGCTATTTTTAATACGAATGTTTATGTTATATTTAAACCTTTTCATATGGGAATGCATTGGACTTAGTAAGTGACGGGTGGAGCCCGCTATAGCTCCTCGATGCATCGGTAGGTCTCATGAGACAAACTAGTGTCTTGGCACAAGGCCTTGAAAAAATCATATTTGTAGTCTTGGCACGAGGCCTTGACTATGTGGTTATGATAGTCTGGCATTATGCATTCCAACATTATGAAAGTGGTTATTGATTTTTTCATGTGATTATTCGATTAGTAGAATATCCATGTGAATAAGTAAATGGAATTATTTCATTTTATTTATGCCATACCATGTTGAAAGTTCATGTTTGAAAGGCTTTTGTTTTAGTTATACATTGCCTTAAATGTTTATTCTTATTTATGAAAGTTTCTGCTATATTGTTATCCTTACTGGGCATTTGAGCTCACCCCTTTTCTATGTTTTATTTTTTTCCCAGGATGTGAAGAAGTAAGTTATGAATGACCTGCAGGGATATTATGAGTGGATAATAGTGTGGATTGTGGAAACATTATGTTGTTGTATTAGTTTTTCATTTTATGATGTAATGTAAAACTTATGAATATATCTAGTGTTTCCAAGGCTACTAAACCAATCGGTCTTTCGAGATTTGATCTTTCTTGTGATCATGCCAATGTTTATGTAATTAATGCACCGACTCTGGGTAACTATGGTCGGGGCATTACATTATACTTTGTGATCAAATAATTATAATTTTTGGGTTTTAGTATTTTTATATAATATTTTGGGTAATATTATGTGTATTTTACAATTTAATGAACTATGTTGAATTTTTAATATTACAGTCAAATTTAAGATATTAAAGTAGTTTTAATTATAAAAGGATTTATTATTTTTTTGAATCTTCTAATTAGTTTTTAAATATTTTAGTTTTTTTTAGTTCCTAAAGACATGTGAAATACATTTTTACTATTTTTTGAGTTAGTGGATATATTATAGCTTGATTTTAGTGGTTCATACAATAAATATCCATCTATAATACTCATTATATAGAGAAAAAGATAAGATTGTAGTGGAAAATGATTAAAATAAAAAACATCAATTATAAAGTAAGTGTCTTTATTATTGTTCATAGAATAAGTAGTAAAGTAATTAATCAAATATAGGAAAAGGACCATAAGGAAAATTATTTTCCCTAAAACCTTTGATTTCGTTGAATTTATTATCTTTTTCACATCTTTGGTTTTCTGTTTTGAGAATTTTAACATTATCAATATTGTTTAATTTTTTGAGATAAATGTTCTGTGTACATTAATTCACTACTAAAAAAATGATATTCTATTATAAAATGTAGGATTTTTAATAAAAGATAAACATTGTACGTTCTTTTAACAATTTTAAAGAGAATGTTTAATTAGTCCTTATTGTGATGTGGGTTTCCAAAATGGAATTTTCAAATAAAAAAATTATTCAATGTTGACAAAAAACTATACGAACACAATTTATAAAATGGGGGGATAATGTAAAACTTATATATTTTTATGAAATAATTTTCTTCAAATAAATTTATTTATTCGATTGATTATTATTCCTGAAACTTGGATTTTAAATAAACTACATAACGTTATTAAAATAATACTTCAACATTAGAACCTACCCATTACATTGGAATGTTTTAATATTATTAACAGAATTGTGAAATATAAATTTATAATGTAATTAATGAGTAAAAATATAATGATTAATTCTTATAAAATAGGTTCTCAATTTTCATCAATGTTATAATATGCTTTAGAAATATTTTTTCTTCAAAAATTATTTTTTTTGATAAAATTATATTATTAAAAATATCAACGTATATAAATTTTGTTTCTTCAAAATAAAATATTTATTTAAATAATATTATATCAATTAACAAATTGTAAAAATTAGTTATTTCTCTGAAAAGATTTATTTTCCTTTGAATAAGGAAAAACATGTATTTTTTTATAACTGTATTATTATTTAAACCAATTGTAACATTTATTTTTTTAAGAAAAAATTCAATTTTAGGTAAAATTATTTGTACGTTATTATTAAAGACGCAATTATTTTAATTTTAATCAATTTAATTGTCTAATTTGATATAAAAATAGTTTTATACGTAAAAGTGACTTTTTATGATAATCAGTTTTTCATTGTAACTTGTATTATTTTAAATTATATTTTTCTAGTTATGCGTTTTTCTTGAATAATGGCTTATGTATTTTGATTTGGGAGTTATAAATTTTGTTAATTGATATTGTTTATTTTTTTGAATAGTAATAGTAACTTTTGTAAGTTTTATCACCATAGTAAAGGGTAAATTGGGTTAATATAGGTCAAAAATAAGAGATAAGGCCATAATTAGCAATGAAAATTATTTTGGTTGAATTAAATATGATAAGTAACCAATAACATTATATATTGAGTCAATTTATGGACATTTATCCATGAAATTGACATATATATTATTTAAACCAATGGAAGTGACAAAATGTCACTCTATTAGTATTAAATATCATTTATGTGTTCACATATATGAGAAATTGTTATGAATTAATTTTAATAGTAATCTTGGGGCTAAAATAATATTCATGAAATTAATTTGTTTTTAAATATTTGTAACTAAATTACTACATTATATACTAACACAATGATTATGATGTAATTTAATTAATACAAAATTAAGCTAAATGTTATAAAAAATATTAAATGTATTATAATTTGATATAATAAATGAAATAAAATATCTTTATATGTGATTATGACATGTTTAGGATGTATTTAATTTGGTATTTTTTATTTATAAATGTTTTATTTATGTTTTTACATTTAAAGTAATAAATAGTATCAAAAATGAAAAAAATGATATTTTACGAAGATTGTATTTTATTAAATTATTTAAAATCATAAAAATCAAAATTTGTTAAAAAAATGGACAAGATATGGTTTAAAATATAATTACATGTCCATTTAGGTGTAACTTGATACATTATATGTAAAATTATAACCTCTTAAGTGTAAATACAATGTTAACATAGTTGATAAAAAAATATTTTAATTAAGGGGTTAAAATTAAATATCATTATGTTGGGGATATGGGTGATCCCGTTGTGCTTGAGAACACGCCTCACGCACCAGGGGATTTTTAAAAAAAAATCAACTGTTAGGCCCTCGTCAGCCCGCTCATTTGAGGAGATTCTGGCACTAGTATCCTTCGTTCCCTAATCAATTCATCTAGAAAAGGCCCTCTTCATGAGTGGGGGTCTCCAAGTCTCCTCTCAAAGGCTCATAGCGATGATTTTTCATTGAATATGCCTTGTGAGACTCATCAGATGGTCCTCAGATTCCCTTCTTCACGGCACCTCTTCTGGTCTCCTCACAGGTCTCAAGGGATGTCTCTCAGATATCAGTGGTTTTACCTTCTTTATATTTTATGAAGTTGTTTCCATATTGATATGGACTCTAGTGGCTCAGTTTGGTTACGTAAAACTGTCTCTCCTGGCCTTCAATAACTTTGTTTCCTCCTGGGGTTTTGGTGTTCTTGTTCGCATCACAAGTATCCAATGGAATTTTTTTGTCAGGTTTTGGTGTTAGAGTAATATTTCGTTAAAGCATTGTTACAATCCCTTCATTCGAGGGCCGGTGGCACATTAACATGACTTAGTTTTCAGTGGAAGTTCACACAGGGAAGGAGAGTCATCATGTAGTTGTCTAGATCTACTTCACATGCCTCTCATTTCATTTCCAGAACGTCTCTCTTATACATGGTATCAATGATTCGCATAGAGGTTTCCTCTATGTGGATGACCAGACCTGATGGGGAGAGAAGACCATGGTGGATTGTATTTGTGTTGATTTAGTCCTTTCAATTCCCATTCTAGAGAATATTTCTTAGAATATTCAACAGTTTTCTGAGTCGATTCAAGATATTTTCTTCCTAGTTCTTCCCAGGTATTGCTTAGCATTCCCTCTTCATGGACATTACTTACATAATTATTGGAAAAGTCACTAGGAATCAAGGACCCAACAATATTGATTAGCTCTTGCATGAGTCCCTGATTTTCCTCTAACGAGGCCTAGTCAAGACAATGATCCAGTGAATCAATTGGATTTCCTAGTGATAAAGATAGTTTAGTTTTGGCTTCATCTATATTTGAGCCCCCCATATTCCTCCCAATGTGAGGTAGGTCCCATAAACCAAGGTGAGAGTTCCTTTTGGAAAACAATTCTATAATCCAGTGGTCCATGTAGGCTTGGGGTGTTTTTTTGAGTCTTTCTAGTGGCTGTCGAATGGGACACTTTTGGAGAGGATCCTTGGGTCTACATCGACCCTAATGTTTCATCCTCCTCTAACCTTCACCCCCACAAGGATGTATTACAGTTCAATCTAAGGTACTTATTATGAGGATAGTTCGTTAAATGAATCTTTTTCTCTTATAGAGTTGGAGGAAACTCAGTCTAATTACATGTTTGGTTGTCCCAAATTTGTTTCCTTGGTTCCTAGTGTGGATGGACATGTTGGGGATCATGGGGGTGGGTATAAGATTCCATGGAGAGTAGGGAGGGGGATATCCTTTAATATATTTATTCATTACCCTAATCCAGTACCAATTCCTTCAAATCCAAGTTTGGAGATACATAAAAGATCATGTTTTAACCTTCAGTAGTCTCGAGAGTGTTATTTTACACTTCACACCGAGACCTTCTCGCCTGGGTCCAAATCTCTTCCTTTATCTTTCCAATGATACCCATGATGATATGGAATGCCTATGGATTAAGAGAAAGTTTACATATATGCTTTTTTTATTTGTAATCTAATAATTATAAGTTTCAGTTGGTATTCATCCTCAAAAACTAACAATAAGGTGCTAAAATTATGTAATTCTCTTGTTGGATTAAAATGCATAATTTCAGGAATGCAGATTATATTAACATACATATTTGTTTATTCTAGAGAATGTTTATTTCAAAATACTTACTTTAGGTGTGGGAGAAATTAATCACCATGAAAATCACAAGTTCTGAGTGAATCCCCATTATTTATTTCTATTATGGCAGTTGTGATGCCAAAAGGAGGGGGATGATTTGGCATGAGATTTCAGGCTTCGACCTATGGGGTTTGCCTTGGATTATAGGGGGAGACATCAATGTTGTTTCCGATCTATAGGAGAAGAAAGGGTGGGGTACATTCCCACAAAAGGCTAGTTTGGACATTGTATAGTTTATGGCTGGAAAAGGATTAATGGACCATGCATAATCAGGCCTGAGGTTCATCTGTTACAAATATCATTAGGGTAGAAGAAGCTATTAGAGGTGTTTAGATCACTACATTTCCAACATTCCTTCTCTCTCAATGTTTCCCAACATGAAGGTCAAATACCAATTGTGAGGAGAGTCAGATCACTCTATGTTTCTACTCTCTCTGTCCTTAGTATAATCCAACTATGATAGTTTTACATTTTTTATCTAGTGGCGAGAGGAAATGATGTATAATGAGATTGTTTGAGATTCGTGGGAGGAACTTGTTTGTGGTCATTCTGTGGTGACCCTACATTAACATGTTGATCTAAATAAAAGAGAGGCTCCACCAGCGGGTGAGGAATATTCCTCTAACAGAAAAATTTATAGAGAACATTATGCAGGTTGTGAAGCAGCTGGATACCAGCCTGGAGGTGACATGCTATGAGTCTGGTTTTGCTGAGCTCATTGATAAGAAGAAGAAAAAATTAATCTTATCCATTCCCAAGAGAAAATGGATATAGATGCTTCCAAGATTAGGTGGCTAATAGTGGGAGAAAAAAAATGAATTTTATCATGCATGAATTTAAGATAAGAGGTGGCCCATCAAGATAAATATAAGGCTAGAAGAAGGATCCTTTACTGATGACTTAGATTTTGTTAGAGGGATAGTGCACACATTTTTCAAAAACCTATTGTATAGGACAAATTCATCAAAACCATACAGCTATCCGACTAGGAATGCAGCTTTTTTGGGAAAACCTTTCATTGTTTTGTCTTCACAGGTCAATGAATTTCTAGTTTTTCAGCTATGGGAAGAATAAATTTATGGCTCCATGATGAAGAATAATCCTGGTAGTGCTACAGAGCTAGAAAATCTCCCAATATGATTCTATAGGGGATCATGGGAGACTATTAAAGGGGACTTCATAGTGGAGATTCAATATTTTTTTCGAGGTGGGGGCCTTCCCCGGGTGGCATGTGCTACTTTCCTACTATTACTTCCGAAGATAAAATACCGATATTCCTTAGTTCAATACCAACCCATATGATTGGGAAACATTTCATATAAGATTTTGTAATGTATTATCTACCCAAGGTTATCATATTTATACCCCCAATGCATCTCCCTTGAACTACATAGGTTTGTGAAAGGTCGATCAATCCATGGTGTGATGACTCTATCTAAGAGATGATCTGGGAAATCAACACTAGAAGACACAAGTCTAATATCATCATTAATCTAGATTTGTGTAGGGAATATCATAGGGTGGAATGTGCCTTTTTTAATAGGGTTTTGGTTATATGGGTTTCTTGGAATGGGAATGCGATATATTCCTTTAATGCATCAGTTTCATCGAGTTAATTATTTCTTTTATGGGTAGATCATATGGGGTTTTCAATGCTATGAGATATATTCTCCAAGAATGTCTAGTATCTCCATGATTTTATGTATTAGTGGAGGATAGATTATAATAAATGTTAATTAGATGGATTCATAATGGAGATATCCTTCCATATCAAAGAAAAATGATCCCACCATGAGTTTCACATATCATGTTTGCTAACGATTCCATTATCTTAATAAATATAGGAAGGTGATCCATGATGGGAATTACAACAATTACCAATGAATACTGCCACTTTAGTGGCTAAGAAGGTAAAAAAGACAAAATTAATCCTACATTTCAAAAAAATGCACAGACAGGGGAGCAGTGAAAATTAGCAACAGGATTGGCATGTTGTGATGCCAGAGTCCTATGTAATTAATGGGAACTTCTATTTCTCTATGTGGAATGTGAATCAAGGACTTATATCATGTGGTGAGAAGGATCGTGATCCATGTGATCACCTGGAAGAATTATATTTTGCCTTTCTGGGTCGTATTACTCTAGTTAATAGTGTCTTATCAGCAATTACAGTGCATTCAACAATGTCCACCTATGTTCCAATAGGGGTTCATATATCTACCACAAAAATTATTAATGGTTTCATATGGTATGCTTCATCTCAGGGATAAAAGACACTGGGTTTCGTGGAAAAAAATGTCCAAGCCAATCCATGAGAGATGTATTAATGTGAGGAGCTTAGCATCCACTATACAATTCATTAATTTAAATAAAGAGTTTGAAATTATAGATGGTCTCTCTTGGTAGGGAAAGACCATGTCCCATAACAGGGGAGGTAAAACAAGAAACCAATCTGTGGTCAATTCTTCTCTTTGGTAATCAATTAGCTTCTTCATCCCAGCTCTTCAACGTCACTCGCAATGGATCATTGGGCAGGGTAACAATCATTTATTCTTCGATCAATGTGTTGGTGAAGAAATAGGGAATCTAGCTTAACCTATGCCCAAAATAAACTTCTGTAATGAGATCTATTATCCCAACATTATATCGATTGGCTTAGGATGAGAAGAAAATACAGGTGTTAAATTCTATACTCATCTACATGGATCTAGATAAATTTGTTTTTACTCCTTATACCATGGGAAACTTCAATAACATATATTAATAAATGATTTATTTTTCCTCATATCAAGGATATTGAAGGAGAAAAGTGGTGTGGTGCAACAAGATCCCTTAAAAATAATTATTTCTTGTCTAAAAGATCAGAAATCACGTGATTCCATTAGACGAAAGTATCAAAAAACTATTTATAAGCATCATGTCTTGTTTCCATTGTTGTTGTAGTAACCAATAGGAGGACAGTAATAAAATATTCATTGAGGGAGACAAAGATCAAATGGCATGGATATTCTTTTGTGAGTCCAAATATACTCTTCCTAGGTTCACCATACTGAACCCCTCATCGATAGATTATTTTAGGGGATGGAAAGAGTGGGAACAGAATGAATGGGTCATGTTTTTCTCTGAAACACCAGGTGTGGTGTCCTTTGTAGGAAAGGAACCAGGCGAGGTATGAGAGGGTTCCTTATTCATAGAATTCCATCATTACAAGGACTCGGAGTTTGCTGGAGGACCGGTTACCCTTTTTCAGAAACTAGGTGGTAGTGCCCTCTCTTAGGACGATTTATGTCGTTTCAATAGTGGCTCACTCCCCTTGCTCCAGATTCCATGGCTAGTGGGTGCAATGGTTTCCCCCTGATGTTGGATTCAATCTAAATACAGGCAGTTGATTCAAAGAGGGAATTTATCAGGGAGGATTGGTCTAGTGAGATTAGAAGGGGAGTGTGGTTGTGGCCTTTAAGTCCCACTATGGGAATGGTACTGGCATTTAGGCTGAGTCCAATGCATTGTTCTCTAGGATATTGTTGATAATCTTGAAGAACATCAATTTATACCATGTGGAGATTGATTAAATGATCATTCACGGATCCCTTCATGAAAAATATCGAACACCATGGTCGATATCTTATATCATAAGAAAATGCAGAGCTTACCTTAGTAACGATATTAAGGTTAATTATACCCTAGGTGAGGGAAATAGTGTTCCAGATCATTTAGCCTCATTATCTATCCATAAACATTTAATCAAATACTATCCCAACATTTCCCTTATTAAACTGAGGTAATGTCCTTAATAAGAGAGGATTCCCTCATCCTACAACAAATTAAGCCTCATAAGGCTCTGTTTGGTTTTTTTGCTTGTTTATTTTTCTCTATAATAAAAATGGAATCGATTATGAAACAAATAGGATAAAAAAGAACAAATAGTTTAAAATATATACATAAATTATCGAAATTTTTTATTTTGAACATATATAAAACAATATTAAACCTTAGGTTTCAATTAATAACCATTTGTATGTAACTTTCTTGTGAATAGTCTTATTGTATATTATTTTTTTAGGAAATTAAAAAACCACCCCTGAACTAAATTCCAAAAATACATATCCTACCTCACTTATTTACACCAATTTGAGTAGTCATGGTCAACCATACTATAAAATATTCTCTTCTTCACTTCTCTATACACATTATAGAAAATATATTGTTTCAAAAATAATAACCCTAGATTCTATTGGATAATATATGATGTATTTGTTTTGAATATGAGGTAATTTCTCAAACAAACCAATTTCTTTTTACATCTTATTTACCACCTATAAAACTATGATACCTATTATAAAATAATATAATTAGTCTCAAAAATATTATTAAATGTTATTTTGAATATTAAAACAATAATATAACCCTTCTTACCCATCATGTAAGAAGTTAAGGTGTCGCTCATGCGTACGTACAACTTAACATCTCCATATAACAATACTATTTGTTTCTCATCACCATCATTTATAGATAAGTATTATTATTATTTTAATATTTTTATATTATATTTATGAAATAATTATACCTCTATAATGATAATATAATTTCCATCTTCTTATCATCAAATCATTTAGAAAATGATTATATCAATCGTGCTTACATATGTGATTACATCCCTATGATATGATGTGATTATTTATTCATATATAATCCCCACGGATGAAAATAAGGATGATGTTTATCAAAATTTATTATATATTTGACATAAAAATTAATTTTTGATGTTTATTTATTATTTACCATTATTTCATTACATAAGTTGAAAAATAGAAATAACGTTCATGCCTATGAACAACATACCATTTCTATTATTGGGCAAATTAATTTATCTCTTTATATAATTTAATAATGAATTTAAGTATGTATATAATTAATATATATTATTTTTACACCATAATTTAAATTATGAAAAAATTGGTCTATTATCCATATATAAGGATCGAGACTACTGAATCAAAATATTCTTTTAAAATGATGTAGTTATCATCTAAAACAGTTATATTAAAAAAAATTAATTAATAGCTATTAAGATGATATAAAAAATAATACATGGTATAACAGATATATGGTTCTATAATAAATAAAGAAAATGAAAATTTTATTATATTTTATTTATAAATGTGAAGAAGTAAATGTGGTACTTAAGGTATGGTATTTTTTTCATAATATTACTTCCATGGGACCCATGTAATATTCAACACATGTCTCTTATATGGTATATATATAAATTCTATGAATATATTTTACGATTATTATTACGATTTTTATGGGCATTACATATCGTTATATAGTTATTTCATTCATTAGGCATCCTATTTAAATGTTATCAATGTTGTAATGGTTAATTTCACAATCTCATCATTATTCAGAATATTTTATGTTTACGATTACGATGGGGAATATTTACATTCCGTATCAATGTGTTTTAAAAATTAATTAAAAAGGGTTTTTTTATTCTACTAAACTTTTTCTGAATAATTTTTACCCATGTTAATATTTTTTACAAAACTATTTTAGTTGAAACTTTTTTTCATATTCCAATTTTGGTACTTTGTAAACTTTCCATAAAAATTTGAAGAGAATGATTTTTGAACTTATATGAATTTTTTTATCACCATCAGGAAGACTCATTACATAGAATATATTTTTATGGTTACATGTTTATTTTAAAATAATGTTTATTTCAATTTAAAGATAACCATTTTTTATAAAAGAGAAGTTAATTTAAAATTGAAAATTTGTTTTACTAAAGAATTATTTCTTGATATCATTAGAAATAATTTTCTATATAATATTATATCTATTGATTAATCATATAATTTATTTGTGATATGATCTAAGTATGAAATAATTATTATTTCACTACATTTTTTATGTTTGTGATGGAATAAGGATAATTAAACACATTTTTTATGGGTTAATATATAATGAAAGATCTATGATAATGTGGAACACACATGTTAGGTTTTATTGGGTGAAAAGTGGGACCTATATCTTCCTAAAATTAATTGGGTAAAAAATTATATCTCATGATATTTTTAAGGGAAACCAGTTCATTTAAATAATATGTAATTTGAAACATGTAAATGTGATTGATCCATTATGGGGAATAGTTGTTGATGTCTGATCTTGTTGCCTTAGTAGTAAACCATTGAATATGAAATAGATTCTATATATATAATGATTCCACAAATAATTATTAAAATATATTATAGTTCATTTTTGAGTTATATTTATTTTTAATTTTTATAATTCATGTCCTTTGAAATGTAAATATTTTTTTACACAACTCTTGCCAATGATTTTCATTATATATTGTAAGAAATTTAAATGTTAAAATCACAAAATCGTTCTCTATTTCTTATATTATGCTTTAATATAATCCAAAATTGATATTCCCCATGTATATCATTACTAATAATCTGATCTCCCATTTTTTTATGTTTCCATTCCCTTGGATATGTTGAAATTTTTTATGTAGTATGTTTTTAAGGGTGTTAGACATGAAGAAATTTAGAGAGGTGATATATTTTATTATGAAAAAAATGTTTAATTTCTTATGATATAATAGTGTTTTTCTAAATTCTCCAAAACACTAAACCAAAAAAAGTTCCTATTGTATATATATGAGGAAATATCTTCTTTTGATGTTTTAATGTTTGGATAGAAAACTTTAGGTCATATTTATCATTATCAAAGTCATAAATATAAAATTTATGTTTTCACACCGAATATAGATATGTGGGATTTGGGTAATTTAAAACAATATTATATCACTGAGTTCTGTATTATGTGAGAATACAATAATAATCTCTTCTATATGGTTTATAATCTATTACAAGTCAAAACCAATCTATATTATTTAATTATTATATTAATACCAATCCTCATTATTTTAGGACATGGAAATTTTAACCATCACTTAAATTCTCCCTTCCTTATGTCATATATCATGCATAAAGATTTTAAATATGCATAACCTACCCATGTATTTCAATAATGAGTTTATTATTTTATAAGGGGCACCTCTACTAGGCAATAATAATCATTGCTTTAATATATGATCAATCTAGACACTAACATCTTCCTCGTGAGGGGATGCTCCTATAATCATCATAAACATTTAATATTTTTTATATAAAAATTATAATTCCAGTGTGGAAAATGATATTCCATTTAATATTGATCTGATATTTAACAGTTAATTTGATTTTATGAAATTTATTTACACAATTCCTCCAATCGATCAATGTTTTTGTGGCTCCCTTAGATTTCTTGTCCCATTATTATAATCACATTACCACTAAAATTTTCAATCCAATAACCATTACCATAAAAAATGTTCATTCAAATCCAAATTGAAATAAAATAAAAATTATCTCCAATTTCATTATGTTTGTATCATGACCCTATTAGTCATAAAATCTCATTTTTTAAATATTCATGATATTTCACGTATACCAATAAATTTTTAAAGAAATATTGTATTAAAATATGTCACCCTAACATTATTGTTTGGAGAACCATAAAAACATTGAAAAAAAGTCATAAAGATATTCCTATTGATAACTAAATAATTTAGGAATGAAAAAAATAAAATTCTATAATTACTATGTCACATTTTTATTATAATGTAAAAAGTAAGTGTTAGTTAAAGGGAATGATAAATTCATAAAGTTCCTAATATATTTCCCTATAAAAATAAATGTGTAAATCATTGGACCTAATGGTAAATAAAATTGTTTGAATAGTCTATAATCATAATCCTACACTCTATTCTGTGTTCAATACATGGTGGTGTTACCTCAATTCTTCATGAACACATCATGAGATACCTACGATTAATAAACATAAATTATTTATTACGTTCGATCATATAAATAATCTTTTCTCTGTCCATCAATAATGATAATGTAAATCTCTCTCGGACACCTTAATTTGTAAATAACCATCAGTTCCCCTATATTTTTTCCTACAACCTAAATGTTTTTTTAGAAGATAAGCGACCTCTCATTTCCACATTCATAGGAATAATTTTAGTACAACAAAACTATTGAATGTGGTTTGATGAAATACACTTCATACCAATCACATGTAACCTCATTCCTAATCAAATAACATGAGTAAAGAATATAATATTATTTATTCTAAACATTAAATAGGATTTTATATCCCCATTATTATAAATTATTTATTCATACTCATTATTGAGTGAAGAAATATGGCACTAAACTTATCAATATTTTCCAATCTACAACATGAGACCACATACCAAAAGATATTGTTATCCAAAATCTATTTCCTCCTATAAGATGTTTCAAATGAGCTCTGGGTTCTCATTTGCATGTGGTTTTATGTATTAAGTTTTTTATATATCGTGATTGTTTGACCATAAATAATAGAAAATGTTGGTACAATTGTCAACACCCTAAACCAAATGAAACTATTTTGGATATTTTTAAATGTTTGTGGTAGTGATCATGAAATTTAGTTTGGTAAATTCATTTCCAATGCTATTTGATATATAATTAATCCATTTGGTCCATATATTCTGATAAAAAACATAGGCTCACATTTTGTGACATATTAGCACGTAAACATCATAGATAAACAGATATTTTATATTAAATGTTTAAAAACTTGAATGGTAATCAGGAAATCATATTGATCCTCTCCACTCTAGGATGGAGTCTTATACTACTCAATAGTAATTAATTATTAGAATTGCATGCACTCATATTAAATTTTAGTTTTACACCACATAATCGGTGGGCTTTATAAAATAATATATGCTTTCTAATTATCCTCTCAAAAATTAGACACCATAAAATGATAGGTCCATGAATGAAATGACAAAATCCATGTAATTCCTACCATATAATCATAATTCAAGACAATATGAAATCTACAGTTCCCTCCACCAATGTAAAAACATGTTCATTTGTTTATTCCTAACAAATTTTTTGATAATTTACATAGGTCTCCCAGATTTGATAATTTGTGGCATTTTCACCCCCTTAGACATTGGCATCCGCACTCAAAATATTTACCTGTTGGGTCCTTCATTAAACATATTCATCCCATTATATTTTTGAATGGATAAACAATATTTCTATGGATATTGTTTTTATGAATGTACCCATCTATTACCGATTATAATAGGAAAACCTTCAATACTTTAATAGTTTGGATCTAGAGTTATTCATATGCAATCTTTTAAAACACGTGAATTTCATCTATGTATAGGACGAAAGATTCCAAAATAAAATTTCTCTAAATCACAATTAAAGAAATAGTCAAATTTAATTTTGTTTTTGTATTTAGGTTATATTCATAATAATCCTCTATACATTCTTACTTAAATAAAAATAAAAGGTCAGAGCAAAGAAGAATAACATTAATTATTGGAAATTGGGAATAATTTCAATATTCATTAATCATTAATAAGTGGAATTGTAATGTTCAAAATTTTATTTATCTTTTTGCGATAATGTTATATCAAAAATATTTCAGAAAATATTACATTACAAAATGATATCTATATTATAATGAATGTCCCCATTCGATTTTTTGTCATAACTATTGTATTTGTAAATATATACAATCTTAACCAAATTATTATCTGGTATATGATGAAGAATATACACCATATTTACACTAATTTACCCTAATTCATTTCATCATACATTTGATTTCATTACCTATCCATTTCATCCTTGGTTTTATCCTACTGCTACAAGAGAATACCTTTATTAGATTTGATTTCATTACGAAAAATTTCATTACATTATGTCCACCTCTATGTAATTAGTTTCCCATTTATATTCCATAACCCAAATTCTAGTAGAGGAATTGGGTGATATCTCCTGGGAATCTAATGATTTTTCATATTCTTCTATCTTTTGTAGCTAGATAATTTCTTTCAATAATCCATTGATAAATTTAATGTTTTTTCCAACATATAAAAAAAATTGATATTGAAATTAGTGAATATTCTTTCTTGGATGTGAGAAAGGGTTTTTAGAAATAATCATTAATAATTTTTGAATTCAATTTTAATGGGTAACATAATATATGTTAGTATTTTTTCCTTATATATCATTAATCCTATATATAAGGACCCAACCTTAAACCTTATATAATCTTGAGTTATTACAAGATTACACATTGAGGATCTTTTCAGGTTTATAGTTTTAGAGAATTGGATCATGAAACTTGTATTACATTCCACATCTAAACAAAGTGGTTACATAAAAGACAATATTCATTCTTCCCATCAACGGAAAAATATTTAAAATAAAACACGGATTCTTTCTTGACACATCTTTGACACTATCATCACATCATGTACCTTTCGCTTGACCTGTGAGAAACATTTCAAAAACATGGGATGAGCATAAAAAAGCTCAGTAAGGGTTATAAAAAATGGAAAGGAAACATGAGTTTATATATACATAATAATGAAATCATACTTTACCCATAAAACAAAGGCACTTTAACATACCTCATCAAACCATGAATAAATCATAGAAATCATAAGACATAAAGGTAACTTGAGGCATTCATTACATTCTTACATAGGGACTGACCCTCTTGGTTACGTTTGGAATACCCATCACAGTATATTCCCTAAATCTCTTCGGAGAAACCTTAATGTTTCACTCCTTCGCATTACCCAATGCGTTGGAGAGCTATATCGGGTTCACCCACCCTTAGTTTATCACAGAACCACCCGTTTTCATAAAAATGCCCAAGAACCATAAATGTATCACATAAAACATTTATAATGGAAACATAACATTTCCACATGTCAATCACAATATAATATTTTAGTATATTGAAGTAATGAATCCGTTCAAAAAGAAACCATTTCCAAAACCATTTAAAACATTTAATAAGGAGATTTTTGAATCAAAGTGTCTCATACCACCTTGAAGCTTTTAACATTTTAAACAATTAATATCCATATAAATAAATCCATAAAACCATTTTGAAAACATGGATATTAATAAGAACAAATCATTAAAACATTTAAATGGATATTTTGGTTAAAGGGTTTTTACCAAAATTAGAGACACTTGAATACAATAATTGAGGAATAACATTTAATCAGAACCTTATAATATCATGAGAATAAATGGATTCATGATATAATATTCCAAAGGACAGTATATACACCATATAAGAGTGAATTGGTTCATAACAACAATGAAGTCTCGATATAGATGTAAAATGTGATGAAATCCCTTATGAAGAAGGTATCCTTAAATTAAGGATAAATCAATCTCAAAATTATGTGTGACAAATATAAATACACCCAATATAATTGGATATTAAGTGTAAAACAATAAAAGGTCATTCACAAATATTCAAAGGATGACATATTCAATAACTATATGTTGAACCCAAAGAAATCGAAATTGGGTTAAAAAGTTCCCTTGGTAAAATTCGACAGCCTAACGGCGTCAATTCAAAATTTCAGAAAATGAGTTGATGAGATATAAAAAGGGAATCTCATCACATGGAAATAAAATTTACATCAATAAGGATATATAATAACATATCCCAACATAATAGTATGTGAATTAAAAGATATAACAAACGAAGTCTTTTAAAATGAGGAGGGTGAAAGGTTTCCTTACCGACTTGGGTAACTTTTGAAAAGTACACCCCATTGAAGAAATTTCATAAAATGAATATGTAAATGCACATAAAAGGAATTATATTGAAAAAGGAGTGTAATAATGGGCAGTACATAAACCACTCAATGGAAATTGTGGCAAATGTAGCATAAATCTCACGGGTATAAAAGTGAGATGTAAAATCCCTTATGAAAACTCGGCAACCTAACGACGCCACTTAAAACTTCCAAAAATGGATTGATGAGATCAAATAGGTTATCTCATCACATTAAAATAAAATTTATAGAAATAGGAATATAAAATAACATCCCCATCATAACAAAGAGGAGCTTAAAATAAGTGACATAAAGGAGAGTACTTAAAAAGAAAGAGAGAGGTTGGATCTCTTACGAAAAATTCGGCAGCCTAACGGTGCCACTAAAAACTTCCCAAAAGGATTGATGAGAGATAATATGGTCTCTCATCACATGAAAATAAAAATTACAGTATGCTTAATATAAAATAACATCCCAATAACAAGAAATATGAGCTTTAGAGGGAATGACATAAAAGAGTGTACTTAAAAAGAAAGAGAGGTGTATGATATCTTACATCGTATCTGACATGACCCGACCATTCTTTAATATCCTGAATAATAAACTTGAGTTAATATCTACTTGCTTAAGAACCTTTTTCAAGTTCATTATTCCTTTTATACCATGTTATGAACATCATTTAATCATTTATGTTAATAATGTTCATTTTGTCGGTATTTGGTTCTTAAGTCAAAAATAGACTTCTTACACTTACATGTTGTTAATTTGGTCAAAGGTTTGTTATATCCAGAATGGTATTAAAGATTTGGATAACATATATATCATATATATTCATCATATACATGTATTTATAATATTACATCACATTTAGAGGTAAGAAATGAAATGCACCGTTCATGGAGACGGTAAGCCGTACGTACGCATGAACGCTACTTCCATTTCTATTTCATATTTTCTGGAATGGAATCAAAATGATATAAGAGTATATTATAATTCCAGTATAATAAAATATATAATATCATTAAATTTATCCTTTGCACATCCCACATATGGTATTAACGAATCAAATAACTTTCAGGGGGCGGTAGTCCGTAGTTCCTAAAATGAAGATATCATGTTTACTCATAATGGAAACAATAATGGTATGCCATAAATGAAAAATACAGAAGCTTAAGGACAGAATTAAAATATTATATATCATATTTAAAAATAGTGACATCATAATGGCCACCTTTGAAGGTGTTAAATGAGTATTGAACAATCATCGTTTCGGGAGGCAGAATTTCGCCATCCACGGAAACCGTATGTTCTTTAACCATTTGATGTAGTTGTGCGAGAGTGTAGCTCGAATAAATCTTATAAAAAAATCCTAGTATATTTAAGATACTATTTTTGTTACAAAAGAAGTAAATAAAAAGAGTTTAGGGGGTTGGAGAAGCAAAATAAAACAAATGAACATGAGAGAATGAATTACCTTTATAAGTGTAACTCCTTTTGATTTGAGCCTAAAGGTTTCCTTTGAAAGGATTATGCCCAAAGGGAATCATCTAGGATGAGTAGAGGGATGTGGAGAGAGTAAATGGGCAGAATATGGATGAGCCAAAGACTTGAGGAGTGTGTGAAATGAGGTATAGGTGGGGGCCTTTTATAAGACGAGAGGAGGGGCACTTTTGGAAAGTAAGAAATATTACTTTATTTGAACATGTGTTTCGGTTTTAAAAGGTCCCACATTGGAATAATTCATGTAAAAGGTGATAAGGGTTCGAAATCCACCCATAAAATAAGTTTTGTACATGTGTAGGTCATAGATTTTACATTATCTTCTCATGTTATTTAAATCATCAGATAATGATGTCATCGCTGTATCATTATGATGTCATAAAAAATTTAATTTATTTAATGTCTAAAAATTATAAAAAAATTACTATGATGTAGGAAATCTGTTTATCTTTCCAATGAATATTTATAATAAAAAAATCTGACTTGTATAACCCCACTGAAAAATTGTTTTAGTAAAACATATCATGTTTGTGTCATTCTTACTTTTACATTAAATAAAAAGTTATTTATGTCATTTCCCAACCAAAGTGGCTCTATGGGGTCCCCAAGTTGACCCATGGCTTTTCTTCCTCGGCCATCACACATCCAATGAGTTTAGGACATGTGTCAAGTTCATTTCATATTATTAAAACATTATTTTTACCTTAAACTACACTAATTACCTCTAATCGTGATTAAAAACTTAATAAGTTACTATTCACCAAAAATTATTTTTATCCCATTGAAGAACATTTTACTTCTTAATGAAAACCATGTATGTTGGATTTTTGAAATTCAAAACACAAAGATGGCAAAATTTCATTTAAACGGAAAAATCAGTTTTTATAAGTACCACTTAGTGGTGTCACTATTCATCAAAAATTGATGTTTTTTCAGAAAAATCCCAACAATTCACCCTAAGCTATATTTGATATTCCAAATTCAAAAATGAAGCCTATTTTAAAAAATACAAAGCATATAAGTAAAATTAATTAATTTAATAATTAATTCCCACTGTCAGAGCAAATAGCGTGTTTTTATGAAACAATAAGTATCAAAAGATTGATACTAGTTTAAGTCCGATTTCAAAGTGAAATTGATTCCAACAACAACTATTGGATTTAATGGTAAAAAATATAATCTAATTTCATTTTAAAACCAATTCAAAATATAATCTAATCATATTAATAAATTATATTAAATAGAGGTTTTGAATTAAAATACAACATTTTGCACTATTCATTAAAAAATGAACTTTATCAGAAAGATACCAAAAATTTACACAAATTAAATTTTGATGTCCCAATTCTTAAGAAGAGTTTTATTTGGTCCAAAAGGATGTATAATAGTGAAAAAAACTATATTTAATGACAGTTCTCCATCAAAAGGCGATAAGTGAACCTTTAGTGAAAACTAGGGCATATACGCCAAAAATTGAATTCTTTCCATATTTTATGCCATTGTCTTTTATTGGATAAATGTAAAAACATTTAAAAACATATATAATCATACTTTAGTTATTTATATCCATTCCCGCCAATACAACGGCTACATGTTAACTTCCATTTAAAATAATATTAATTTATTATTAGAGTGCAACGTAAGATTTCAATGAAACTCTTAGTTGTGTATCAGGTACGCTATTGAACATAGCAACCCTTTAAAGTAATATTAATACATTATTCACAAATATGGATAAATATGAAAATTTCATATTCTTTATTTACCTGGGGTGTTACATCCTTCCCCCCTTTTGGGAATTGCATCCTCGCAATTTTGAAAATTGAGATTGGAAACATCCTTGAATGTCCCACATCGGAACAAGAGTCGGTAAAACAACAACTTTAAAATAAAGAAAGATAAGTACAAAGGTCACCCGAGTTAACCCATACTATGATTCCATGTAGAAAAATATGGACATGGAGGAGAAAACATAGGGTCATGTTCTGATGGAGAGTGATAGAAAACATGTTTAGGAGAAAGTTAACCACAAGAAAATCACAAACTTGTGATGGGTTAAACGGTATTAGATTCCCCAGTAGGAAAAGTTAATAGACAACATCTTTGTTTTATGTTACTTTTTATTGAGTAATTCATTCATAGGGAAACATAATCACTTATCATGTTTGATTCAACTTTTACACAAACTCATATTTTCTCCAAAAGACGAGTATTTAGGAAGACTTGTTCACATTAAGAGTACTATAATAATCTTCTAGAGAATCACCTAATCCACCAAAGAGAACTATATAAATCCCATATCTTTAGACCTTAACCAAAACCAAAAATGATAGTACAAGGTCAGATAATCCAGAAAAGGATAACCCTTTAAAAAGAAAATCTATGCTTAATCTCCAAAATTTGTCCAACAAAACCCAAAGTTCAACGAGGACCATCCGATAAACAATTTGTCCATAAAATTATTCAAAGTAAACCAATATAATATTGAAACCCAAATATTTGAATGATTTAGTCACATCGTAACATTTATCTCCAAACAACATTAGTTGCTCCTAAATTCTCGTATTGAAAAGTAATTAACCTAATCACATATCCTCCATGATAGGATAATCATTTTCATAAATAACCCAAAATCAACTTACTCTAAATTCATAAGATCATCTAACTAAAAATAATAATAAGTCAAACTAACCAGGGACTTCATGTAGTCCAGTGGTAGGTGATAAATACCATTTTCACTTTGGTTGTGGGTTCGATTCCCACAGCTTTGTCCGACGTGATGGGTTGTAACACGGTCTGCGTGTTGTCCTTTTTATAAAACTCCAAAAATAACCCTAACATGTTTTAACCTCAATCGTTTCCTTATACCTTTAATTTTCATCCGAATTCGTTACGATCTCAACATCGTAATTCTTGAAGTCTTATTTCACCACCAAAAGATAAAATAAAACGATTCCCAAAATGAATAACATCATACCATGATCATGGCGTCCACTCGGTTTCATACTCATCTTGCTCACGTAGGTAGAAGTCTCATGCATTACAACAATGATTTAGAGATCCTTGAAAATCATTTGCTTCCTCCATCCACATACACCTCGTACAACATGGGTCATATGGGTGTTCACAGAAAAACAGTTTTGGAAAATAATCATGTATGACATATAATTCCAAAACATCTGATAAAACCTAATTTCTATAAAATAGTCGGACCGAAATAGAGTTGAAACATTATATTATTGTTCCTTTTAAAATACCATAAGTATGTGATGTGATAATATATCTTAAAAGCAAATATAAATAGGTTGCGCAAGGGTCTCCTTCCTCAGCACCTTTTTTAAAATCATAATATGCTTCAAATTCTAGTGATAAGGTAAAATATTTAAAAATACCTTGATAATATTTACCTTTCTTGAAAATAAGAGAATATTGTGAAAATAGTATTTGTCTAAAAACAACCCATGATCCACGATGATAACGAGGTATAGTGGAGGTGTTTGATATCTCAAACAACTTCTTGCAAGTGAGTTGTAGGCTAGAAAAAGTTTCACAATCATCCGAAGATGACTTTGCAATAATTATTGCAAGCATGTCATCAGGAAGAGATAGGAATTTCATTTGATATCCTTCTCCTTCCATTCATAACCGACTTTACTTGACCTGAAAAAAGTTATAAAACAAGGATTTAACTTAAATAATAGATATAGGGACTAATCATGTGTCTCACAAGAACTCCTAATCCCTAAAGTTGTCTAAACCGACCTCTGATACCAACTATAAGGCCCCAGACTTAAACCTTACATAATCTTGAGTTATTACAAGATTACACATTGAGGATCTTTTCAGGTTTATAGTTTTAGAGAATTAGATGATGAAACTTGCATTACATTCCACATTTAAACAAAGTGGTTACATAAAAGACAATATTCATTCTTCCCATCAACAGAAACATATTTAAAATAAAACACGGATTCTTTCTTGAAACATCCTTGACACTATCATCACATCATGCACCTTTCCCTTGACTTGAGAAAAACATTTCCAAAACTTGGGATGAGCATAAAAAGCTCAGTAAGGGTTATAAAAAAATGGAAAGGAAACATGAGTTCATATATACATAAGAATGAAATCATACTTTACCCATAAAACAAAGGCACTTTAACATACCTCATCAAACCATGAATAAATCATAGAAATCATAAGACATAAAGGTAACTTGAGGCATTCATAACATTCTTACGTAGGGAGTAACCCTCTTGGTTACGTTTGGAATACCCATCACAGTATATTCCCTAAATCTCTTCGGAGAAACCTTAACGTTTCACTCCTTCGCGTTACCCAATGCATTGGAGAGCTATATCGGGCTCACCCGCCCTTAGTTTATCACGGAACGACCCGTTTTCATAACAATGCCGAAGAACCATAAACCTATCACATAAAACATGTATAAAGGAAACATAACATTTCCACATGTCAATCACAATATAACATTTTAGTATATTCAAATAATGAATCCGTTCAAAAAGAAACCATTTCCAAAACCATTTAAAACATTTAATAAGGAGATTTTTGAATCAAAGTGTCCCATACCACCGTGAAGCTTTTAACATTTTAAACCATTAATATCCATATAAATAAATCCTTAAAACCATTTTGAAAACATGGATATTAATAAGAACAAATAATTAAAACATTTAAAGCGATATTTTGGTTAAAGGGTTTTTTCGAAAATTAGAGACACTTGAATACAATAATTGAGGAATAACATTTAATCAGAACCTTATAATATCATGAGAATAAATGCATTCATGATATAATATTCCAAAGGACAGTATATACACCATATAAGAGTGAATTGGTGCATAACAACAATGAAGTCTCAATAGAGATGTAAAATGTGATGAAATCCCTTATAAAGAAGGTATCCTTAAATTAAGGATAAATCAATCTCAAAATTATGTGTGACAAATATAAATACACCCAATATAATTGGATATTAAATGTAAAACAATAAATTTTCATTCAAAAATATTCAAAGGATTACATATTCAATAACTACATGTTGAACCCAAAGAAATCTAAATTGGGTTAAAAAGTTCCCTTGGTAAAATTCGACAGCCTAACGGTGTCACTTCAAAATTTCAGAAAATGAGTTAATGAGAGATAAAAAGAGAATCTCATCAATTGTAAATAAAATTTATATCAATCAGGATATAGAAGTACATATCCCAACATAATAGTATGTGAATTAAAATTCATAACAAACAAAGTCTTTTAAAATGAGGAGGGTGAAAGGTTCCCTTACCGACTTGGGTAACTTTTGAAAAGTACACCCCATTGATGAAGTGTCATAAAATGAATATGTAAATGCCCATAAATGGAATTATATTAAAAAAGGAGTGTAATAATGGGCAGTACATAAACCACTCAAAGGAAATTGTGGAAAATGTAGCATAAATCTCACGGGTATAAAAGTGAGATGAAAAATCCCTTACGAAAACGCGGAAGCCTAACGGAGCCACTTAAAACTTACAAAAATGGATTGATGAGATCAAATAGAGTATCTCATCACATTACAATAAAATGTACCTCAAGAGTAATATAAAATAACATCCCCCATCATAACAAAGAGGATCTCAAAATAAGTGACATAAAGGTGAGTACTTAAAAAGAAAGAGAGAGGTTGGATCTCTTACGAAAAATTCGGCACCCTAACGGTGCCACTCAAAACACCCAAAATGGATTGATGAGATAGAATAGGGTCTCTCATCACATGAACATAAAAATTACAGTATGTTTAATATAAAATAACATTCCCAATAACAAGAAATATGAGCTTTAGAGGGAATGACATAAAAGAGTGTACTTAAAAAGAAAGAGAGGTGTCTGATCCCTTACCTCATATCCGACTTGACCCAACTGTTATTTAATATCCTGAATAATAAAATTGAGTTAATCTCTACTTGCTTAAGAACCTTTTTCAAGTTCATTATTCCTTTTATACCATGTTATGAACATCATGTAATAATTTAAGTTAATAATGTTCATTTGTTCGGTATTTGGTTCTTAAGTCAAAAATAGACTTCTTACACTTACATGTTGTTAATTTGGTCAAAGTTTCGTTATATCCAAAATGATATTTTTGATTTGGATAACATATATATCATATATATTCATCATATACATGTATTCATAATATTACATCACATTTAGAGGTAAGAAATGAAATGCACCGTTCATGGAGACGGTAAGCCATACGTACACATGAACGCTACTTCCATTTCTATTTCGTATTTTCTGGAATGGAATAATAATTATATAAGAGTATATTATAATTAAAGTATAATAAAATATATAATATCATTAACTTTATCCTTTACACATCCCACATATGGTATTAACGAATCAAATCACTTTCAGGGGGCGGTAGTCCGCACTTCCTAAAATGAAGATATCGTGTTTACCCATAATGGAAACAATAATGGTATGCCATAAATGAAAAATACATAAGCTTAAGAAAAGAATAAACATATTATATATCATATATAAAAATAGTGACATCATAATGGCCACCTTTGAAGGTATTAAATGAGTATTGAACAATCATCGTTTCGGGAGGCAGAATTTCACCATCCACGGAAACCGTATATTCATTAACCATTTGATGTAGTTGTGTGAGAGTGTAGCTCGAATAAATCTTATAACAACATCCTAGTATATTTAAGATACTTTTTTTGTTACAAAATAAGTAAATAAAAAGATTTTAGGGGGTTGGAGAAGCAAAATAAAACAAATGAACATGAGAGAATGAATTACCTTTAAAAGTGTAACTCTTTTTGATTTGAGCCTAAAGGCTTCCTTTTAAAAGATTCTTCCCAACGAGAATCCTCTAGGATGAGGAGAGGGATGTGGAGAGAGTAAATGGACAAGGAATGGCCGAGACAAAGGCTTGAGGAGTGTGTGAAATGAGGTAGAGGTGGGGGCCTTTTATAAGAGTAGAGGAGGGGCACTTTTGGAAAGTAAGAAATATTACTTTATTTGAACATGTGTTTCGGTTTTAAAAGGTCCCACATTGATATAAATCGTGGATAAGGTGATAAGGGTTCTAAATCCACCCATTCAATAAGTTTTGGACTGGTGTAGGTCATAGAGTTTACATTATCTTCTCATTTTATATAAATCATCAGATAATGATGTCATCACTGCATCATTATGATGTCATAAATAATTTAATTTATTTAATGTCTAAAAATTATAAAAAATTTACTGTGATGTAGGAAATATGTTTAGCCTTCCAATGACTATTTATAATAAAAAAATCTGACTTGTATAACCCCACATAAAAATTCTTTTAGTAAAACATATCATGTTTATGTCATTCATACTTTTACATTAAATAAAAAGTTATTTATGTCATTTACCAACCAAAGTGGCTCCATTGGGTCCCCAAGTTGACCCATGGATTTTCTTGGTCGGACATCACACATCCAATGAGGTTATTACATGTTTCATGTTCATTTCATATTATTAAAACATTATTTTTACCTTAAACTACACTAATTACCTCTAATCGCGATTAAAAACTTAATAAGTTACTATTCACCAAAAAATTATTTTTATCCCATTGAACCACATTTTACTTCTTAATGAAAACCATGTATGTCGGATTTTTGAAATTCAAAACAAAAAGATGAAAAAATTTAATTTAAACGGAAAAATCAGTTTTTTTAAGTACCACTTAGTGGTGTCACTATTCATCAAAAATTGATGTTTTTCAGAAAAACCCCAAAACTTCACCCTAAGCTATATTTGATATTACAAATTCAAAAATGAAGTCTATTTTAAAAATTAAAAATCATATAAGTCAAATTAATTAATTTAAAAATTAATTCCCGCTGTCAGAGCAAATAGCGTGTTTTTATGAAACAATAAGTATCAAAAGATGGATACTAGTTTAAGTCTGATTTCAAAGTGAAATTGATTCCAACGACCACTATTGTATTTAATGGTAAAAAATATATTATAATTTCACTTTAAAACCAATTCAAAAGATAATCTAATCATATCAATAAATTAGATTGAAAAGAGGTTTTGAATTAAAATACAACATTTTGCACTATTCATTAAAAAAATGAACTTTATCAGAAAGATACCAATAATTTACACAAACTAAATTTTGATGCCCCAATTCTTAATAAGAGTTTTATTTGGTCTAAAAGGATGTATAAGAGTGAACAAAACTATATTTAATGACGGTTCTCCATCAAAAGGTGATAAGTGAACCTTTAGTGAAAACTAGGGCATATACGCCAAAAATTGAATTCTTTCCGTATTTTATGCCTTTATATTTTATTGGATAAATGTACAAACAATTAAAAACATATATAATCATATTTTAGTTATTTCTATCCATTCCCTCCAATACAACGGCTACATGTTAACTACCATTTAAAATAATATTATTTTATTATTAGAGTGCAACGTAAGATTTCAATGAAACTCTTTGTTGTGTATCGGGTACGCTATCGAACATAAAAACCCTTTAATGTAATATTAATACTTTATTCAAAAATATGGATAAATATGAAAATGTCATATTATTTATTTACCTGGGGTGTTACACTATAAGAAGTGGAATATTTCAATAAATATCACTCAGGAGAAATTTTTGGTATATCCCTCTAAATTCAGATAATACTAAAAACTAATGGCCTTTCAATACTTTAAATACTAGATCACATTCTTATGGTGGGTCTACCTTAATAATTTCGAATATTGAAGGTAATGTTTCTTGTGATATGAAAATTTTAACTAAGTTATAGACTTCAAATTAAAACTGATGGAAATAGAAATAGTCACCCAAATAAGTTAATATTTTTATCCACACTATTGGAGTCTTCCTGATTGATACATCTCCCACATGTGGTTGAAATTCTAATACCAATTTATTAACACATAAAATAAGTTTCTCCACATTAACAACATTGGTACATTCAATCATAGTATTTATCCAAGCCATAAAAACATATTATTTTATGACTTTTAATAAATATTAACAATTAATTCAAAACAATATCAGAAGGACTAGTGTCTTTGGAAGAATAGATTAATAAATACATCCTTTCAAATGAAAAAATCATTATTATTTTTAAAAACAGTGTTTAATGATCCTATATCCAATAGATCATATAAAAATTAATAGGATTCCTTGAGGAAAATACATAACATAATGAGTGGACTAGAAATCCATGTATGTTAATAAATATGAAATAAATCATTAAAAGAGAGGTAAGAAACAATCCATGGAATCATAAAGGGAATGATCATAGTCATGGAATAATTGAATAACTTCATGATATTGTAAGATCATGTAATCATGGAATACAAAATGACAATATATGACATGAAATTATAAAAATAAGTCTCACTGCCCTCTAATGAAAATCATAATAATGAAGGAAAATTTCCATGCAATATTGGGTCCAAAACACGTTCAATTAAACATATTTAAAATTTTCCTTGGTGGATTTTTTTTCACTACCAAATACATTGTATAAAATCTCATGCGGTATTATGATTTGAACAATATAGTAGAAATTTATATAATTTATGAATTATCAATCATATAACAATGTGTGTTAGGTTAACTTCTCATAAATAAATCACAATAATGATCATGAACGTTGTAAGGTTATAGGATTGATAATTCTGATTAAAGGAATAACTGAAGGATAAACAATAAGTATTTATAATAGAATTTTGACTTAAATTATTTTAGAAATTCATTATTGAAAATGGTACATATGTCCTAAAAAAATAAAATATTGATAATTAATGAGAAGTGTATCGCACCCCATTTCAAGTATGTAATCCTTATTTTAAATATCAGGTTTATATACAGTGTTTTGGTGATGTTTGTGTGGGGCTTGTATAATTTTGGAATGATTTTACGGATTTAATAAGGGTTCATGGTTTGTGCACGATTAGTGAAAACCCTGAAACATTCCTAGGAAAAATTGATAAAATGAGATTGAAGGCACTGGGTAGGTGCATGGTTAAGTAGAGAAGATTTCTCAAACCATGTGGCCGTCAAGTGGAAACCCCAAAATGCTGGACAATTGGATTTGACATGGTTATATCATCTGTTGGAAATGGTGTGATCCAACCATATTCGGCTCCCCTTATGGTAGTTTCTGGTGCACAATTAGCACATTGTTTGTATAACTATACAAAAACTATGGATGGTTTAAAAACAAGATCAATAAAAATTGGATCTATATCAGTTTTTTTTAATAATTATTTCATGCCCCATTTGACCCAAAAATGGTATTCCTCCTACTCAAAGTATAGAGAAGTTTATTACATTGGTTTGGAAGTGAAATAGAGTCATTTTCTGGTGCCTTATGGTCGAACTATTTTTTAGTCACCATTTATGGTTTTTATTAATATTTTCTCGTATATATACTTCTTCCTCTCCCTAAATTTCTTATATATATGTTAGTTCTGGATATATATATAAGTTAATTAAGGCCAATTATTATTATATTTCACTTTTTAAATTATATTGAAAGAGATTTGAGGTAGTTATTTCGAGATTCATCCCATTTTCTAGTATATTTTTAGTTTTTTTCTATTTTCTACATGTTTTTTAGAGGTATGTGTCTTCACTCTTGACTCATATTTTTAGAATATGAATGATTGATTCAAAATTGGTTGTATTAGATTATTTGTTTTGTGAAATTGTTGTAAAAATCATTTTAAAACCCCACTTTGGTGATGGTTTGTAATTTATGTTTAAATTGTGTAGTTGTTATGCTAAATACATTGTGGTTTGATTTTAAAATGATGATTATAAAATAACTTTTTTGGTTTGATTTTGGAAAATTGTTTTATATAATGTCTTTCAATAAAAATTTTGTTTTATTGAAATGGATTTAGAAAACATGGGTTTATCATGGGATTGGATTGGTTTACGTGTGTTCATGTGAATTGGGGTCGATAAGAGATTGAGGTACCCCCATCAAAATTATGGGATGGATATGGGCGCGAAGTTAAACTATGAATGTTTTTTCTAATTTGAAGGCTTAGTGGGAGGATAACTCACCACTCATGAGATATTGGGAGGTACATGTTGCATGCACGTTTGGATGTATGTATATATGGATTGGAATGGAATGGATTATTGCAAAATTGGAATTTGACATTTCTTTAGTGCATTGTTTGGTTTCTTTCTCGGGAAATCTGTATTGTTTGGTGATTTTTTTTTATATAAAACTTGTTTATATTTTGTTACAAATTGATTAGTAACTATTTAATATATACACTTTTATTCAAATTTGGTAACCATTTCTATCCTAGTAGCATGATTAGGGTATACATTTTGGAAAAAACTACTACATTTCATTACTAACACTTAATTTGGAACATTTTTTCTTTTACAAATGTCTTTAATCGAGACATCAAGAGTTTTAAATAATCCATCTTAAATAGTTGTTCTTAGAGACACATGGCACATTTTTTTGGTGTAGATCATAGAGAAGGTAGGAGATTTATATTTTGGTTATATTTTCGTTTTGTTGGTTTTGTAGTCTTCCACTATGTACATTGTTTTTTAAGTTTTATCATGTGGTTATTTTGTAGTTGTTTTTGATTTAATGATATGTTGAGTTGTTTTTTATTTTGATAATGCATCATGGAGTTGTTTAGTTTTTTATGGTTTTTTGTTTTTTTATTTCAATTTAAAATGGAAAATTATCCCCCAATTGTAAATGAATATTTTAGCATTTATTTTGACACTTTGGAATCTTTTGGATGTATCATAAGGACAAGTAGCATTTCCACCTAGAATCACGCCAATTAAAAGAGGTGGGATGCTAGAAGTTGTATCAATGTTTTTCCTTCCAAATATAATATTTAATCAAGGGGTCTTCACTTTATGGTGTCATTGAGTTGAAATTCATTCAGCACTGTTCCTTTTTTTGGGTTGGTATAAAGGATATAGATTATTAGGACTTGAAATATAGAGCATAAAAATATGAATCAAACCTTTTATTATCCACTTAATGTTACCAGGGAGTTGGGTAGATAATTTTTTGGGATACACTTATAGTATTTATAATCTCATTGTCATTGGATTATCCAACGAGACGAGCATTATACGGATTAGATAAACGACTTCCCACTCGAATTGTGAATTTCATTTTCAGTAATTATTTTATACACCATGATGATTTTTTAAAATATTTAACTACGTTTCAAATGAAATATTTTTAAAAGTGTTTGATTGTGATATTTGAAATGTTTTTTGATTTTCAATATAAGGTGATGTTTTTAAAAAAACATTTAAAATTGAAAATGTTTATTTTTGAATTAATTATATTGATAATTTTAAGTGCTATAATTGGAGATGTTAATACATCAGTTAATTGAGTGTGATACATTTCATGTTTTTGGTATTATAGTAGATGGAACCATATAGTCATCGTAGAAACAAACTAGAAGAAGCTGCTAAAATTTTGGTGCAACTTGAGCCACGGGTGAAACAACAGTTGGTTTAGATGATTGCCCAAGAATTTTAGAATGTGGATAGCTGGAAATGGAGGGATGGTCTATGGAATGAGGACCATTCAATCCAATTTTATAAATAGAATTCACACATTAATCGGGCTCATTCTAAACCATAAAAGGTATAGGTGTGGTTGAATAGGATGAAATGTATCTTTGATTTAATTAGCTCACCAACAGAGCTAAATGTGAAGCTTCAGACTTATATGTTGTAATATCCTACACGCTAGGTGTGGGATTTATAATTACCGAGTAAATTGGACCAAGGCCTCTCATGGGAGGATTTTGAAAAATTGTTTTAAAAACAATTATATCGTCCTATGTTTAGAATTCAATCAACAAAAAAATTATTTATGTTGATGTAGGAAAATTATTATATAAAATATTATATAGATAAATTTATAAATTTTGTTTTCTTTTAAACCAAGGATTTTTTTAGTGTCTCCTTAAAGGAATGAATCATTAATTCAAGGATAATTTTGGAGATTCAGTTGATGATTTTTGTACACTATATCCCAGATTATACAAATATGGTCAATATAGAAATAGTGGTTGACCGAGAAATTTAATGTACTATGGCATGATTAAGTATGTTGATACACAAATAAAATGGGGGTAAATAGTACACTTAGATCAATATTAAGTGTGACACGTGTTTCTATGGGGGGAGAATGAATTAATGTCTTTCATTAGGATCAGTGAACCTTCCTCCATGACCCAAGAGAAAAGTTGGATCTTTTTTATCTGGTTCACTTAACCGCATAAAGCATTAGTGTACAAGAACACCTTTATCATTACACAAACACAATTATATGGGGTATCTTTACTACTATTACTGTAGGGCTCAAATGTATAGTGTTTGAGACACTTCTGATGTGTATAATACATCATGTGACTTGATGATATGAGGGAAGATAAATACTTATTATTATTATTATTATAATCCTTGACATGGTGATTCCAGGAATACCATTAATAATGACCCTAACTTTTTACACATATCATTACAGGATTTTAAGAATAATTTAACATCAAATTATAGGATAAGTATCATAATGTCTAGTGTCATGGAATTCAAGTTACATAAAAATGAAAACATGGGACTTAATAAAACATCTATTTATTTATCATCCATTAAGTGCTCCTAACTTCCTATTATCACAAACATATTAATAGCATAACATGGAGATAACAAGAAAAATTGGATGAGTTAACATCCAGTAAGGGGATAAACATTGAAATAAATCTTAACACATGAGTTAAAAGGCATAACGTAATGATATTAAAAGAAATGGAAAAGGATTTAACATAAGAAATCCAACAATGGGATCATCTAATCATGGATTCACAGTAATGTGTAAGAAACATAAAACATTACTTTATAACAATTCAAAGCTCATTTCACATAGAGGATCATGAGTAAAGGCTCAAAGCAGATAGAGGAGCACAATTCAAGGCTAACTACCAAGAATGTTTCACTTTAGGTTTCATGAGAATAAACATTACACAGTGAATTAGAGCACAATTTGGTCACAACTATCATATCATGTTCATGAAAATTATTTCCACAAAACTAATCATACATTAGTAAACAATCATAAACAAAAGGGTAACCTGTGGAAAGAATTGGGTATCATAATCCTATTAAAAACATAAAAAATAGGTATATCATAAATGTGTAAATGAAATAATGTAATTAAATCATAAATGGATATTATTAATGTAATATTGTAAAATATCATGATTAGTGATGTAAAACTAAATTGAAAAGAGTCTTTATGAGACATACAAAATAAATCCTTATAGTACAATTTAAGGGAAAACATTCAAGATTCATTAAAATGGAAAAGGAATAATTTTTTTATAAAACTAAAATTTAACCAAGGTAGTTTCTCATGATAAAAAGTGTGATTTTTTAAAAAAAAATTGGGCTTAAAATATATAATTAGTATCACTTGAAAATATATATGAATTCGAGAATTTCCTTCAATTTGGGCTTGCTTATAAGGAATAATTGAGTAGGAAACCATTTAAAAACATGTATATCATAAAAATAAGGATGAATGGAAAAAAATCATCTATTTGTAAAATATATACAAATTACAGAATATGTACATAAAAATAAAATTTATTTTAATTTGTGTAAAAATAGAGAAGGGGTAACCCAAAGTAATAATAGATGTTTGGGAAGAATCACATACCATATATTTGAAATGATTCAGAAATTGACCTAAATTTCTTGAATAATAAAATCAGATTCAATACTTAAATTTTAAAAAATAATTTATACATGTATATTACTTATTATAAATTTAAAAAATATCATTTACGGCCTTTTGGATGAGTTCAACGATTAAATCTCATAATTTTGGGAGCATTTATTTCCTTTATTTTCATGATTGGTTTACATGTATATGTGTAAATAAAATCATATAAACTAAGGATTTTTATCTTTAACTAAACATATATGTTAGTAAAAAACATATATAATATTATAATACATTTTTTTTAAATATTAAGGATGATTCATTAGATAAATCATTTGTTATAATCGATTACCCTAATTTAGCATTATTTTTATCACAATGAACTAGTTTTGTTTTATAAATCAATATCATGGGTAAGAAATTAATTAAGAACATCAAATAAAATTTAATAAATATTTTGTAATATTTTGAAACAAAAAAATGGTTTCATGACCAGCATTGATGGTGGAATTTAAATATGAAAGAACATTGTCTGCGATGGTGATAGAACCACACCTCATGAATGATCTTTTCATTCAAAAAATGAAAGAGAGAGAGAAGTTGATCCTTGATTAAGAATTATTCCATAAAAATGATAAAATTAAACTATATCTAATATAATAGTATTTTTATGGAACTTAAGAAAGTTTAGTTGGGGATAATATAAGAAAATAATGGATCGTGAAAAAGAAATTGAAAGTAAACAGATGAGGGTATAACCTCTTCATTCCTTCTTCTTGAGAACCACTTTAGGGGAATGTTTTGGGTAATTTGTTATGGGAAAAAGCTATTGGAAATTGGGGATAAGATGGAGAAGTGTATTTGGAAGAATATATGAAAGGATCATGTCTTGATAGGTGTGAGCAGAAGAGGTTGTGAGGGCTGGTATTTTTAGTGGAAGATAGGGTTTTTTTTAATATATTAATGATTATATTATTATTTTGATCAAGAAAATAAAAAGTGTTGATTATTGAGACTAAATAAATTAATATGGTCATTTTTTTGATCCATTTTTCCTACACCATCCATGACTCAATGAATAGTGTTTTTATCTTATAATGTATGTGTAATATAAATTACTGTATTTTACTGTTCACAAAAAATTCATGTATTTCAGAAAAATCTCAAAACATCACCGTTAAATTTTTTTGATATTTAGATTTTAGAAATTAACTAAATTTTATTACAATATTTTCTAATATATGATAAATTTAATTCTTAATTGAAATCTTAATTTACACAAAAAAATAGTGATTTAAAATTACAAATAATTTTATATCAATTTGAAATTTTATCTAAGGTCGCATAAAATTATCTTATAATCCTAAGAAGTAAGATGTCTAATTTTTGAACACGGTTTAGAAAAATAATCATTCTTTAAAATTGTTCAATAATTCCTAAAATTTAAATTAAATATTTATGACTTACAAATATAATTATAATTAATAAACAATTTCAAAAAAAAATTTATATAAAATATGATATATTTATATCATATTTTCACCTATAATATGGATATATTTTATTTATACATTCATTTTACTGGTTAATATTCAATTATCCAGATTACTATTTATTAGGGTATCAATACTATTCCAATGGAAAATTTACTATTTCATCGGTATTGGTTTCTTAACTTCTATAATCGCTTCTTATTTCATTCTTACATCATTTATAATGATTTTATAGTGTTATTTATGTGTTTATACTATATTAAATAATTAAAATTTGAGTATTTTCATTAATAAAACTTCATCTCATTACATAATGAATTTTCATGTAGTGAAAGTTCAAGAACGAAATAGATAAAAATCGTGGCAAGAAAAAAATTATATGGAGCAGAGTAGGTTATTGTGGATGATCGAACTAGACCATCAATTGTGTGATGTATGATGTTTTTTAAATTATACCCTTATAAAAGCATTTTTTTGATATGGGTGCATCATATTCCCTTATTTTGTATCATTCTATTGATTTAATGAGTTTAAAAGTTTATTTGATGCATTCTATGATAAAACTTTGAACACCTCTTGGTCGAATAGAATGTTGAGATTTTGTGCATAAAGCGTATCCTATAACTATTGATGGAGACAAGATGAAATGATTTTTCTATATTCATGATATATATTTCTATGATAGACACCTATGTATTGAGGGGTTGACTATGTTCAGGTCACACATCGACAATTATACATGAAGAGTCAATTTTAAAACTGAAGAAATATTCAACCATCTCTTTTGAGGAAAAAAAAGTCTTATGGAAGATGAAATGGGATTGTTGGTACCAAAATATGGAATTATTTGGTTCCAGTTTTAATATTTGACCATGTCATTGATGGATGAGATCATGGATAGATTTTTTTCAGACATTGTAGACAAATTTTCCAATTCTCTCCCCAAAACATTTTTCAATGCTATAATCTATAAGGGAAGTGGATTTTACGATTGATATCTTTCTATGAATGAATCCTATTTACCATTAATCATATATGATGGCACAAATAAAATTAATGTAAATAAAGTGTATTTTTAAGAGTCATAAAGTAGAGGTTTCGTTCGACCAAGCATATCTCTGTGGGTAGAAACAATTTAATTTGTCAAGAAGGTATATCAAATTCTTCATCTATGTATCGAATAATGTAAGAATTACCATGTTATGATAAATGATAGGTATTCACTTCCATTCATTTATGGTCAATTTGATAAATTTAGGGGATCTCAATGGTTCTCCTAATTTGGCATGCAGTCCAGATATCACCAATTACAAGTTCAGAAGGAGGATATTTTGAAGACAACATCTAAGAGTATATATGTCCATTCTGAGTATATGGTAATGCCTTCAAGACTTATTAATTCACTTTTAGTCCTTATATAATATATGTATCTGATATTTTAATGTTATATGGATCTATTATGGTTGTTTTTGTGGATGAAGTATTGTTATATTCCAAGAAAAAGGATGAACATGAGAAATAATTTGTGATGGTGTAGGGAATATTGAAATATCATAATTTATATTCCATATAATTAATTTATGATTTCTATATATAAGAGTAGTTTTTCCTTGGTCATGTAATATCGAAAAAATGTGTTTTTATGGATCCAATAACAATAGATGTTTTTATCTCTTGGCATCCACCAAAGAATGTCATTGAGATAAGACATTTTTTAATATAGATGGATAGTACCAATGTGTTTTCATCATTTATCATGAGTATCTACAACTATAAAATATTTAAAAAAGTCTAATGATCAATTAGAATTTAATAATTAATTTCAAATGTTTATTAAGGAAGAAAAGCATCATCTTACATCATCACAAACCTTGCTTTTACTAGAACCAGGGCATGAGACCATGGTGTATTGTTATATATTGGGTTATGGGATGAGATGTTTTATCATGATGTTATATCATGTTGTTACTAATGTATCTAGGAAGGTATGGTTTCATGAGAAGAACTACACACCAGACAATTTATATTTAGCTATTGTATTCCATGCTTAGAAGATATGGTGTCATTTTGTCTTTTGTTAGAAATGTATTTTGTTACAGCTCAAAAAAATATGAAACATATTTTTTTCAAAATGGGATTGTAATCTAAGAAAATTAATATGGATGTATTATAACAAAATGTTCTACTTTGAGATGATTTATTCACTGAGAAAGGGAAATTAGGAGGAATATACATTAAGCAGAAAGTTATATAGTAGGTTAGAAAATGAAGCTTCAAATGGTTGGAATTTTTTTTCAATCCTAGATAACATGCTCTTGGAATGTGAAGAACAAGGTGAAGTTGTGGATTTATTTCCCTTTTAATTATTTAAGGATTTGGTTAATATAGTTATACAAACAAATAAATCAAATGCATAATGTGTGCTTATGAGGTCAAAACTCAATTGCAGTGAAAAAATCGAGGGATGGAGAGTGGATTGAAGTTTACTAATATGGTTCAAAAATTGGTTCGTCGTACCTATGGTTGGTAAGGATCAAATTATTCATGGTTACAAACATTAATTATGGTTTTCTCTCGTTTTATGAATAATATTAATAATTCATTGATAGAATATATTTCTTTGGTATGGTATAAAAGGGAAAGAGGAAGAGTTTGTTTCAATACGTGAAAACCATCAATATGTTATATCCGAGCATCAGTGGCCAACATATATATTATATTATTTACCTATTCATGTTTTGAAATGGGAGGATATATACATGTATTTTTTAATTGGTATCCCCATAATATTTTAGAAACCTGATTCCATATGGATGATAGTAGATCAGATCCAAAATTCGAATTATCTAATCCCTATTTGTGAGTTTCATATGGTTGAGGATTTATTAAAAATATATATCTGAAAAGTGGTAAAGATGCAGGGCATACCATTTTCAATTTGGTCAGTTAGACATATGTGGTTTATTTCCCCTTTTGGTAAATCCTTACTTAAAACCCTTAGTGCTCAGTTGACCATGAGTACATCGTATCATCTTCAAATCGATGGCCAATCCAAAAGGATGAAAAAAATGTTGGAAGACATGTTTTGGGATAGTGTAATGTATTTGGGGATCATGGGATGAGTATGTTTCATTGGTTTTGTTATCATATAACAACATTTATCAGGTCTCTATAAATATGGATTATTTTGATTCATTGAATGGGAGTCTGTATCATTCGCTATTTTTTGGGTATAAATTGGTTAAACTTCAATCGTTCTATTGAGACTTGTCCAAAAGATAGTGGATAATATTTGGTTAATAATAAAATGGACAGAGATAGCTTAGATTTATCCAGAACCATATATAGATCTTCGTCAATAGAAATTTTCATTTGTGGTGAGTGATCATGTGTTCTTGAGTAATTCTCCAGTTCATGGACATCGATGTTTTTGGAAGAATTTAATGTTATCTCCTCAATATATAGTCCCCATTAAGATACATTAAGGGGTTTGGTAGGTGGCATATGGTTTTTTATTTCCACCATGGCTGAGTGTTGTAAAAAATTTGTTTCAAGTATCTTAGTAGAAAAAGTATCTACCTGATCATGAACTTATGATTAGATGGGACCACATTGATATAGATTTGGTTTATTTGTTGGTGCACATGCTAGTGTAAATTTTGGATAGGTAATAAAATGTCTTTCATGATAAAAGCACCGGTCTAGTTCTAATTTGTGGAAGATTAGTCTGATTCAAGAACCTATTAGGGAACTAGATAAGGGAATGAAAGAGAAACGACCATAAATCATTCATATCAATGATATTTTTCAACATTCTATCGAAGGAAATAACAATGTTGGGGAAAATGTAGCCCTCCAAGACTCATTTAAGTAGACACTTTTATTTATTTTATCAATATAAGGAGTTTGGGTGAAGTTTGGGAGGGTTGGGTAGAAGTTTTTAATTTATTAGGATATTTTCTAAGGGTGCCCGGTTGGTTCATAATTAGTGGAAACCATGAAACATTCCCATGAAACTGATCATGATTTGAAAGAGGGATCTAGGTATGTGTATGATTAAGAAGCATATTTTGACAAAACTATAAATCCACTTAGTAGAAAACCTGAAAATCTAGATATTAAGATTTTCTATGGTTGGTACTAGATTTGAAAACAATGTGAGGCTCCCCCATGAGGCAGTAGTTGGAGCAGAGTTCGCATATAGTTTGTCTGAACATGACACTAACTGAGAATGATTTAAAATCTAGATAAAAAATGGATATATGTCTTATTTTCATTTTGACACCTTATTCAATCACTATTTCAAACCAAACTCTGAATTTCTATATCTCAAAATCTAGGGAATATTTCCCAATCAATATTAATGTAATCGAGATGCATGTCTTAGTGTGTTTAAGCCCTAATATTATAGAAATTCGTTGAATATGGTTATATTATATGGTTTCCCATATATCTACATCTCTCTCTCTCACCTTCTAAGATATTTGGATGTTGTGGATAGATTTACGGTATTTTATTCCACGTATGATTAGATTTGGGTTTATTCCTGATAGGCGAGTAGATCTAAAGTAGGGTTTAGAAGATTCAACCTGTTTTCGTGATATTTTTCAGGCCATTTTCTGATTTTCACAAGCTTTCCCAGGAATGTGGCTTCACTCTTGACTTCTCTATTTAGAATATTAATATGTTATTTCAAATCCGTTTTTTTCTTGAATGTTTTGGTAAAATTCATGTCAAAATAATTGTAGAAACAATATTTGGGGATGGATTATTGTTTTCATGGAAATTGTGGAATTGTTATACTTAATCAGTTATTTCTTATCTTAACTTGATGATTTGAAAATCGGTAGTTTTGTTTTATTTATAAAAATAAATTTATGGAATGGTTTTCAATAAAAATATGGTTTTATTTATATGTATTTGGGACACATGGGATTTCCATGGTATTTGCGTGCATGGAGTGTGTTTATGTACATTAGGATGGATAAGGGCAAAACGATCCCTTATGAAAATGTTGAAACAGATATGGGGGGGAAGTACCCTCATCAAAGTGGTCCACAATGAGATATATTAGTATAAGGATAACTCACCACTCTCGATAATAGGGTGTTCCAAGATCTATGAGTGTTTGGATGTTTAGATATGTTTAATGGAATGGATTATGTCAAATTAGAAATTGACATGGTAATATATAATTTTTGTGATGGTTTCCATGGGTCTTAATATTATTTATTAAAAACCATTTTGTTATGGAATTTGTTTATATTTTGATATAAAATGTTATGAAATTATTATATATAAATTGTTTTTATATATGTGCTAACATGTTATATCCTAGTGGTGTGAGTAATGAAGTCGTGAAAGGATAACCTACTATGTTTCATTACTCACCCCAACATTAGAACCTTGGTTCCTTCTCATATGTAATTTATCATGACATAGAAAATATTTAAGTATCAAACTTCTCTTGTGGTGCTTCTTGTACTTGGGCTGGTTTGTTGAGTGTAGTATGGGGAGGGATTGATATTAATATTTTTGTTTCCTTTTAGTATTTTTTGGTAGTATTCTATTGTGTACATGGTTGTTTTATAGTCTTCCATTACGTTTCACTTGTAGTGTGTTTAATATTATGAAATGATTGATTGTCTTTCATTTTCATCATGCATCATGTATTGGTCTAATTTTTTATATCCTTTCTCAGTTGTTGTTTTATTTTCAAAGGGGAAATTTTCCCTGAACTATAAATGAATCCATGGGAATTTATTATCATTCTTCGACATCTTGAGGATGTCATTTAATTCCATGAATCATTTCCTCCTTGACATAATCCAATTAGGAGGGGTAGGATTTTACATGATGGGTCTGTAGTAGAAAAATAAAAATCAATTTCATTTGTGATTAATTATGACATAAGTAATGGGACTATTTATTGAATGTTATAGAATATTATTTTTCATAATAATAATAATTTAACTAAGATGTTTCATTAATAATTAATTAGGTTTTATATAATAAAACCATGGTTTAAAAATATTTTATTGTGGTGGTGATTTTCATTTCATTAGAAGAAGTAAAGTTACCTTAATTTAGGATTAAATATTAATTTGAAATTCAAATGGACCTTAAAACATGTAAATTATATAATTATAATATGTTAAATATCTATTGAAATTTTTAAAGAAGAATATTTGATAATATGGGAAAAATTATGTAAATTTACATCTAACAACTAACAAGGGTGGTACAAACGATCCCTAACATTTTGATAGAATTAATTCTATGATTTCAATTACCATCCTTTTTAATTACAATAAATTCATTAAATATACCCCTAAGAATAATTTTTATCAATATTTAATATAATGATTTGCATTTTTTATATTTTTAGTAATTTATAATAATGGTTTTTCATATATTGATTACTCGGGTTTTTTTCTAATTTCATCATAAAAATTTCAATTTGATAAACATTGTAAATGGCGTGGTAAAATAAAATCAGGAACACTATTATTTTTTTATGTTTTCCAATTATTTATTAAATTAATATAATATTATTACACATTAAAAAGATTGCATAAAATAGATCCAAATAAATATTGGTTCCCTAATAAGTCTATTCAAAATCATTAATGAATCTATATATATTTATTATTTATATTACAAATATATTTAATTGTATTATCATTTCATAATATTAATATTTTTTAAAATATAATTTTGATAAAACATATTAAAATTTTAAAATAGACCATTTAATTCGGTAATCAAAATAATGTTATACTTCATCCTGTGGAGGTAATATCTTGTATTTACATAGACAATGTAAATTTTTATATAGAACTTGAAGTCATTTAAAAATAAACCAAATATTATTTAATAATCATAATAATATTTTAATTATTATATTTATTAATTAAATCTTTTAGACCAACAATAAAAATTATATTTCAATGAAAATCTCATCATTCATGTTGGTGCCAGTCATGAAAATTTATGATGACATTTTCATTTTCATGGAATTATTTTCTAGTGGAGTACATAATTTATATTTAATTAATATGATAAAAAATAGTTGTAGTAGTTTTTTATATAATATCATCTCATATATTGGGAATTTAAGATGTGTATGAGAACAAAAGTTCTAGTGATGTTGGGTTTAGAGAATTACCCAACACTTGAATGTTCTCCATTGGGTAACTCCCCAATTTTCCATTGACGGTTCACTGTTTGAGATAATGGAATCAATGGATTGGTGAGTGTGTTGAAGAGATACTTGGAGAGATTTTTTTATGAAATAATTTTTAATGGGTGCCAAAATTGGGAGTGGGGGGGATGTGGTCTTATTTTATAAGAGATAAAAATTTCACTTTTGTAAATACAAATTAGATAATATTATTATCACTTGGTTATTTAAAGAAATATAATAAAGATTAAGAAAATATTTTTTGTGGAATATTATAAATTTTATACCCCAAAAAAATTCAATGTAATACATATTTTAAACATGTTAAACAAAATTTCATAAGTTGTAAACCAAATTCATTAAATTTATGTGATTTACTAATGTGTGCATACTGAATTCAAATCTTCAAATAATTATATAATATAAAATTTATATGTCATGGGTAGATTATTCTTAGTATTAGTGCACATAACACATGAATTAAATTTCATAGATAGTGTTTATTTTGAAGAAAATATTTAAATAAAGAGGAAAAGTATCATTTTTTATGATTTTCAGGATATAAATTGATTTAGTGTACAAATAATTATTTTTACAAGTCAATCACGTCAAGAAAAAACCGAACTAATCAAAATAATAAATATATATATGAAAAAACGAAAAATATTTTTCTTATTACAGTTAAAATAAAACATACAATTTCTTAAGTAAAAGGTATGTTTTATAAATTCAAATAACTATAAATAAAACGACTTCCACAATTCATTAAACAAATACTTTACAAATAAACAGGATTTATAAAGTCTTATGTTTCTCTTTCAAACATGTCTTGTAATAAAAGTCTATGTTTTTCACAAACCTATATTTTTCACTAATCTAGAAACAATTAGTAATATTAGAGAAATATATAATATTAATAGTCAAATTCTTTTCATGTGATTAATTTAAATATTAAATTCATTTTATTATATTAAATTTATATGTTTGTTGATAATTAATTTTAATGTACTAAATATATTTTGTATTAAAAAGAATTTTCAAAAAATTCCAAATATTGAAAAAAAATGTCAAATATGTGTAATTAAATTAAAAATAGTTGGAAGTTTATAATTTAACTAATAAAATACATACATTATTTAGATAATGGTTTTATAAATTTCTAATTTATACCTATATATCGTAAATTTCATTAAAGTGATGTTAATTATGAAAATGATTTTTTCACTATTTACCTAAAAATTTACATTTTTAAATAGCCAATGTTATATATTAAAATAATATTTAAATTATAAATCAAAAAATGATGTTTTCTTTGTAAAATTCATTTTATTATATATTTCATTATTACATATAAAAAATTGGAATCATTATTTATTGAAAAATACATTTATTTATAACATTATTTGTTGAGATTCTTAATTTCTATAATACATAAATAATGATAATATTAATAATTTAACATTATAATTTACTAAAATCACCATTAACAAATAATTAACCATGTTATCTATAATAAAAATTATAACATATAAAAAGATAGAATATTAATCATATTAATGTGATAATAAAAATACTATAAAATGACCATCAGATATATAAAAATATGTATTAATATATTTCATAATAATCTTACACTAATTATATAATGACCCCAACTCTAGTAACCCTGAGATGATTTCCACTTTATTACATTATCATATATACAAGGTTTCAAATCCTAGTGGGATGATATGTTTCATTATTTAAGAGAAAAATGTACATATATGATACCTCCATTACATGGATAAACAAAATAAAAAAGTATAGAAATTTAAAATAATTTTCATAATATAAATCATTCTAATACATCTTCTTTATATACTGGTGAAGGGAAGAAAAATTTATCTGAGCTCAAATTCATTATAAGGACTACATAGAGCCTTTAACAATCCAGAATTTTAACAATGGAAAATCCCATCTTATAATTATTCCATTTAGAATAAATGACATAAAAGAACATAAATAAGAAAATTAAAAAATTATAAAAGATGAATGAAAAAATGAATAGGTATTTTTAGATAATAAAGAGTATATCCCAATAGAAGGTTAAATTGACCAATATTACTATAATGTGACCATTATTATTAGTAATCTGCCCAATATAATAGTAACCTCATCAATAACAGTATAGATAATATTTAATTATCATTAAAAATATAATATGATATTATTATATCATAGTATAAGTAGATAAATGTTTTAAAATTATTAATTAATTTTGGGTATTTTAATATTACCTAATTTTTTTTTTCAATTTTACCATTAATAAAATTATTCAAATGAAATTGTATTTCTAAAAAACATATTCATAAATTAATATTTTTCTCTATTAATTATAGGATAATTTAATGAGACATTAGGTAATTTTTTAAAGTGTCATGTAATTTGTTATAATTTTTAAAATAATTTTTTAGGAAATTTTGATTTTATTTAAAAACTAAATTTTCATATTAAGATAATATTTTAAAAAAATTGATTCCTTTTTTTAATTTTACATTTTGAGAAATTGTTAGGGTGATTAATTGGTATTTTTACAAAATAGTTGACGTTTCAGAGAATTGGTAAATTCATTAATCTTTGGTATTTAAAAAATACATGAATTATTTAGTCATAGATGATATGTGGATGATGTAAGCCCAAAATCTCAAATCATCGTTAATTATTTTAATATATTTATTTATAAGGTTCCAAAAATTCATATACATGTGACAAAATAGTAAACAAATGAACAAAACAATCAGAAAACACACATATCCTCCCCTCAAAATACCTCCCCTCAAAACATATTCTCCTCACAACTCCAAATGCTAGATGATTTTCCAATTTCATCCGAATTTTCATCCCAAACCCCTTCCCCACATCTTGGAGCATTGTTTCTCAACGAAAGACAAAAACAAATTTCTATAAAGAGGTTATCAAAGAGAATAATTAAAGATGTAAAACCCACATTTATTTTTTAAATTTTCATTTTACATTTATTTCTTATTATTTTTTTCTCATTACCTCCCCTTGTTAATTTGTAATTATATTTCAATTATCTTATATATTTTGTAATATTATTATGCTAATGGATAAATGCCTCATCAATTGTGATATGTTTTAATTTTCCATTATAGCCATTAATGATTTCCACAAAACCATAATAATAGTTGAAATTTATTTTAAAATTAATGTTTTAAATTTTTTTGAACTAACATATATATATATATATAGTATTAAATAAATATATCAAACAAGGTTTTGAGGATAAAAAAATAACCAAATTGATGGAAATTATCATCATTAATGTTTTTTCTAGTGATTTATCATTATCCCATATAACCAAATGACATATAAGATCATTTAATATTATGGAAGTTTATTAGTAATATGTAATGTCAATTTTTTAAAATTATTCTCATTTTCCAAGACCATAAAAACTTATTTACAAGTGAAAATATCTAGAAATCTGTGAAAACAAACACTCTCAAATTATGAAATTGAGTAGTATAACTCAGTAAATTGGCCATAAAAATTTAATAAATTATAATAAATAGATTAAGTGCGGAAGAGGTTATTGATTTACTAACTAATGAATATAATTTTATTATCATGGATATTAATGTGAGGAAATCATTCAAACATATGTTACGGTGGTTCTTGAACCCAATTTCTTTTCATTGGGTTATTGCCCTTTCATGCCAAATTTCATTGTTGGTGATCTTTTAATATTACTCAAATATAATTTCATTATTATTACATATTATATTCTTAGATTACATGTTTGTAATTTTTTTATTAAAAATTCAATGATTTTTCAAAATAAATCATGTTTCTAAAATAAATTATTTTACATATCCTGATATTGTTTCTTCTTCACTCAAGATTGATTTTTCTTATACTAGTATGATATTCTATTTTTTGTACCCTAAAAATTTCTCCTGAATGTATGTTTTATGAAATGAAAGCCATTATTTCTCAGGGGTTATTTTAGGAATATTATTGAAATAAATTCCATGTGGGTTGCCTAATTATGTAAATATTATAAAATAATGGGTCCATCCATAATTTTATAACACAATAATAGATTGGGTATTGTGATACACCTAATTAAATAACGTGAAATATGTATGAAAATGATGCTATCATTGTTCACAGATATGATTTTATGATTATTAGCATATGTCATGCAAGAACCTGATAGTAGCATTAATCACATTTATGCGTGGTAGTAGACCACTATGACATGATGTTATATTTTCATGAATTTCCTCATTCAATGTATATATCTCTTTATTTAACTCATTATTGTGAATATTATAGTATTATTATGTTGTGATGATTATGATTATTCCGAACCCATCATATAATCATTATTTTTCTTTTCAAACCTATGATGAGGCTTTTTCTCACCCATTTCCTTAATGTATATCCTCATGTGATTACATATACTAATGAGAACATTAATATCATTAAAAATCTAGAGAATGGGGAATTTAATGATTTTTTAGTTTATTTATATATGTGTAATAAATTTACCAAAATTTTCCAAGAAACTAAAACTTCATATCCTATTTTTGAAACTCCATTATATTGTTAATCTATAAAATTATTTAATCATAATATATGAAAACATTTGGGTATGTATAGAGGTATTAGTGCATGGTTTAGTTTATTTTTGAATAATTATTAAATAGAATTATTAAAAATACTTGGTATGAAACAAATTAAAAGTACCCACCGGATAATATTTTTTGAAAATTTTTTATATAGGGTTCCCATAGGATATTCCTTTAGTGTTGATTTCACAGAAACAATAAATTATCCATTAATGAAATGTTGAAACATGTTTTTCTCAAACCCTTTGTATTTCAATAAATAGTGGGCTCTAGGAGAAACAAATACAACAACCCGTTTGACAGACAATGCAGTAACGACCAGAACGACATTCCTAATGCCTTGGCAGGTTGAGTTAAAATTTTTAGGGAAATTCTTACCCATATTTATAGGCTACATGAAATAAACAAAATAATATGAAGCATAATAAATCACAGTATGGTGGAGAAACTGGTTATCTAATATTTATGTGGCAACAACCACTGACTTTTAATTGATGTGTTGATCCAAAAGTCATGGAATAGAGGGTCAACTCAATAGAGAATAACTTTTCAATGTTTCCTTGTTCTAATATAAAGAAGGTTACTCGGATCATTTTTCATTTATATAGAGAGTTTTTTCATTTATAGGTGTTGATTAATAACAACACGATGATGGATGGAATTTAAGAGTTGGACTGGATAGGCATCATAAAATATACTCCTAGTTATCTCTTCATATGAATATGGGAGAGAAATCATAGAGTTTATGTAAATGGTTTGCGAATATATCTAGAATTACAAATAAAATTTCACAAGGTGTGAAAGGTACACCTCTAGAGTTATTATCATGAATGATAGAAAAATAGATATATTATTTAGCAGTTTAAAACCACACCATCTAAAAGATATAGAAATATAAGACGTTATGATTTATGAATAATTTGTTAGAAGTTATATCAAATTATAGATGGTGTTTGGAAAATTGTTGTATGGATATGGAGACAACAAATTAAATATAGAGTTTCATGATGGGGTATATAATGAAAAAGGTGGAAAGAACACTCAACCACTCACACAGAAAAAATGTGAGAAGAATCATTATTGGTATTATCTTAAGAGGATGGGTAAATTCAACAAGTGTGGGAGAGAAGACCACCAATGTCATTAATTTTTACGAAAAATGAGGAATTTGGATAATGTGGAGGAGGAAAAAAGTGCACCACCTATGGTTCAATGCTTCAATTGAAGGGGAAAATAGCCCTTTGAAATCCAACACACTAAACCTCGAGACCTTAAGGGTAATCAGTGTCATCAACCATGATAGCGAAAGGAGAAAGGGAAATATTATTCCATCACTAAAACTAAGGTGGATCCAAAAACTATGTTGTGATAGGTACACTATTTATTCATTCAAGAATAGGGAACATAGTATTTTATTCAATTTCTACCCAGTACCTCAAATCATAAAGGTTCAGTAAGAAAATTCAAAACCCACCTCAAAATATAGAGGTAGAGTTATATTTTAGAATATAAAATTGGAAAATTATTGCGTCAAAGTATATAAATCATCCTCTGTTTCTTTTCATGGACTAAATCATCCCAAAAATAATTTCGTACTTCTATTGGTGGAGTTCGATTCCATATTATGCATGGATTGACTATCTTTATACAAATCCAACATCAAATATTGGGAATGGGACAACACATTTCATATCCCGAAACACTATCCATTTCTATATAATTGTAAGGATGATGATGAATCGTTTTCAGAATAATAGACACAGTTGGGATATTATTTCCTTATGAGCAATCACATCTAGGTCCAATTATTCATCAAAATAACAAAGTCATTATTAAAAACAAGACCATATTGAGGGGATTCATAGATTTATTCCGTAATTATTTTTCTAAACATCCTCTAGAATGATAGGATTATTTCCAAATTAAACATATTCCCGGATCCTTGAATATATCAAAGAAACCTTATATAATAGCCACTGTTTAGATATTGGAATTAAAAAAACATATACAAGAGAGTTTGAAAATGGTTTTATAAGCTTTAGTACATCCTGATCGCTCATATAATTTATATTTCTCATGATTAATGTTGGGTCAATGTTCCTCTACATTGATTATTGTTAGCTCAAAAAAATCACAGCCAATTACAAGTATCCTCTTTCATGGATAGATTTCTTGTTCGATCAACTATGTGTGGACATGTATTTTCTAAGGTGGATATCTATCAAGACATCACCACGTAATGATTATAAAAGAATATTTTAACAGTACCCCAATTCAAATGATACAGGGATGCTAGGATTTTATTGTGATGCCTTCCAAACTCACTAATTCTACATTAATATTAATTAACTTAATGAATAGATATTTAGATATTCCCTTGACAAATTTTTTATACTATTTATTGATGATATTATTCTATACTCATATAAAAAGGGGGAACATGAAGATAATATGAATATTATGCTAACAACTTTGAAAAGTGATAATCATTATGAAATTTTCAGTAAATTTGGGTTCTGCATGGAAGATTTAGCATTAATGGGGAATGTGATAACCAGTAAAGAAATATATGTGAATTCTTCCAAGAAAACTGTAATAGATGAGTCGCATTAGAAAACTTATATACTATAGATATATAGTTTACGTTAATTATTTGGGTATTATAAGATATTTTTGAATAAATTTCATTAATATTTCAACCCACTATCCAAGCTGATTTGGAAGGGAAAAATGTTTTTCTAGAATAGTGAATGTGAAGACTTATTCAAGTAGTTAAAAATGAGTTTTGTCACTACAGTCGTACTAACACTTATAATAAGTATGGAAATATTATAGGAATTTGGAGATTTATAAATTAAGGTCTTAGGATATGTTTTGATGAAAAATTATAATGTGACAGCAGGATCATCAAGGAAGATGGAACATTCATGAGAAAAACTATTCTATGCATGATCATAAGTTATAAACTGTGATATTCTCATTAAAAAATGTGCATTATTATATATATGGGGATACATGTGAGATATATAATATTAATAAGATCCTTACATATATATTCTAATATAACATTATTAATATTTTCTAGAGAATATGGTCAGAGATCATCAAATATTATGAATACTAAATCCTTTACCATACTGTCAAAGAGAATAAAGTTGAAAATTATCAAAGTAGAAATGATCTTGGAAAATTAGAAAGGATGATAATTTAGAAGGATCCAATCTGCCTATATTTTATATGGAGGCTCAAAGAAATGATGTCTTAATTAAGAAGAAGGACAAAGTTCAAAATTGATGTGGAATGAGGTATAAGATCTTCATCATGAGTAAATGTACCATACAATCCAGAGATAAAAAAATAGTTTCTGAATGATACCCATATCTCAATATTCTATATTCATCTATTTATTATAATGATGTATCAAAACATTTGAGTGATCTATTGGTGGGAAAATATGAATAATGGGATCACTGAATATACATCAATGTGTCTGCTATATCTGCAACTGAATTCTAGAAGGAAAATATCTATGGGGATTATGGAACCATTATGCCTGGTAAAATGGAAATAGAAAAACATATCCATTGAATTTTTCAACATAATTCCATATAAATTCAATGGAAACAATGTTATATGTGTTTTTACGTATCATCTCACAATGACATAACACATTATCGGGATTGAAGAAGAATTTTCACTAGATCAAAATTCATGTATATAAATTAGAAAGGTGGTAAGGCCATAAGGAGTATAACTATCAATTGTATCTGATTGAGCTTCTTGATTCACTTAAATGTTCTAGAAAATACTCCAATACTCTCTAAACACTATCTGAACCTCAATATGTCTTATCGTTCTCCTAGGTATGGATAATAAAAGTGGAATTGTTACGAACTGGAAGATATATTGATAATACATTCTATGGAATTAAATAAAGGATTGTATCAACATCAACCATTATATGAGTTATCTAACAAAAATAACTTCCACTCGAGCATCTAAATGTCTCTATATAATGCCATTTATGGTAATAGAAAAATAATATCGGCATGTTTGGAAGAGATCAGTGAATGTATGATGCATGCACCTAAAATGGTTGATGATATGTTGAAAAAGGTGAAAAGCATTCAGTATGAATTCCAAACATCCAAAATTTAATGAAAGTGATATGCAAGAAATCATCAATAGAACCTGTGGTTTGAGGTTAGAGACAAGATATTCCTACATATATCTTCATTGAAGTGGATACTGATATTTGGGAAGAAAAGAAATCTGAGTCCTAGGTATATCATCCACATTTAGATTCATTATTATTATGTGTTGTCTCTTATTGACTTGAACTTCCACCAACCACGTCACATGAACATAGTGTATTCCATGTATCCATCATAAATAATTACATACTAGATCCATCACTTGTACTGAATCTAGAGATGGTACACTTGAATAATGATCTATCTTAAGAGGAGAATCCATGGAGGATCATTGACCTTAAATAGAAAATTTATACACAAAAGACTTATCCCCTAGTCTATTAATATGGTGAAACCATAAGTACAATGTGTAAAAATGTGATCTAGATGAAGTGATAGAGTGTAGGTACCCTTACCTATTTTCACCATAGTATTTAATATGAAATTTTGAGTATAAAATTTTGTAAGGGGGGAAGAATGTAACAACATGAAATTTTATCAATCGAACCACCCTTCTAATAATATTAAATATAATTTAAATCAATTAAAATCACATAAAGAACCCAATACATACATTATAATTGATGAATTAATGAAATACGAGGTATTTCTAGATGTTAAGGAAGTTATACCAATGGAATAGTAACATTACCTTTAGAATTGAAAAGTGACCATTAATAATATAAATCCATCCAATAGAATTTAGAACACATATATAAAATGAAATTAATATTTTTTTATCTTATGAATGATAGTATTATATAATTATATAATACTATGAGAAAATAAATGTTTTGAAACTTGTTAATTACGTATTGGTATTTTCATAAAACATAAATGTATATTTCCAATTTTATATTAAATAAAAATTCTTAAAATAAATTTTATTATAATAAAATATATTCATAAATTAATAATTTCATTCTTTTTACTAAAAGATAATTTTATGAGACCTTATTTAATTTTTCAAACGGTTATAAAATCAGTACTAATTTTTAAAATATCTCTTTATGAAAAAATGAGGATTTTGATTAAAAAAATAATTTCTCATTTTTAGAAAATTTATTATCATAAAATGGATTCCATTTTTGAATTCAACACATTGAAAATGTTGAGGGTGAATTTTAGGTTTTTTTCTAAAATATTTGACCTTTTGATGAATACAAAAATACAGTAACAAAATTCATTAAACAAATACATGAATTATTGAGTCATATATGTCGTATAGATGATGTAGTCACAAAATATCAAAATTCAAAAAATTATTTTAATATATTTAAATATATTTTCAACCTATAAATATTCTTTATTCAACATAATAAACTAATGACCAAAATAAGGAACTAATGAACAAAATAAAAAACACCCCTCTCTTCCCCTATAAATACCACCCCGTGCCTACTATTCTCCTCACACTTACATAGTAGTTATGTTTGAAAAATATTTTCCCAATACTATTCCCAATCCATTAACCCATATCCATGATATTTTATCCTAAAAAAAGTTAACAAAGCCATTTTTCCAACAAGGGTTCACACGGAGGAAAACTCATGTGGTAAAACCCACTTCCATTTTCTATAAATTTCATTAAACTTTCATTTAATTAATTTTTTTATTCTCTCATAATCTACCATTGACCAATTAACATGATAAATCTAGTATAATAGATATTCTGTAATTTTATTGTGTTATAAGAATAATCTCTACTCATACCTATTCCCCTCCCCCTTTTATTCTATAAAAAGAAACATTGTATGCGAGGTGATGTTTTATTGACTTTAAGGATGAAACATTTTCACATACATTTACCACCATCAAGTCTAGTCATAGAAATATTATAATGGATTAAATATATTTTAAATTGAATTTATTATTTTTTCTGGTTCTAAAACTAACATAATTATATAGTATTAAATAATAATAAAAAACCAGTTTGTGATGACCATAAACATTCCAAATGAATCTATGATATTATAATTAATATCATATATAGTGATTAATCCTTTTACCATATACACAATTGATATATAATATCATGTAATATTTTGGATTTTTATTAGTATCATATAATCTTAATTCTAAAAAATTATCCCAATTTTACATGATCATTCTTAGATATATACAAACAAAAAAAAACAAACATAAATGATTAAATTGAATTCTATAACTCATTAAAATGTCCACACAAAAAGTAACAATATTATAATTTATAAAAAAATTATATTGGGTTATATATTTACTAATTAATGAATATATTTTTATTATGAATAATATTAATGCGAATAAAGTATTCAATCATAAGGTAAGTAGATTCTCAAACACAATTTTCTTTTAATTGGGTTATTTCTATTTTGTAGTAAATTTCACGGTGGGTGTTATTTTATGATTCCAAAAATATATTATCATAGAACCTCAAATAATTTACATGAATGTATTCTTTATGAAATTTAACCAATTCCATTCCATGGTATATTTTATGTCTAATATTGATATCCATTATATGTGGCATGCTTGATTAGGTAAATGTTATGATGTGATGAGTACACTCATGAATTATATTGTTATTTATTACATAGTGTATTAGGATGTGTCTCATGAGATATTGTAAAATATGTGTGAACATGATGGTATATTGTTTTTCACAGTAAAGATGTAAGGATTATGCACATGATACTAAATTTTTTCACAACTTTATGTGGTAGTTGGACACTTAGACATGATATTTTATTTTTATGAATTCACAAATTCCATGCTTATATCTATTGATTCCTATCGTGGTTAAGATGATGGTAGTATTCTTATTTTTTGATGATGATGATTATTCTCACCCCATGATATATTGATTCATGTTTTTATCTATCCTCTAACTAGTATTTTACCTCACACCATTCAAGGATGTATATCCTCATGTGATTACTTACACTTATGAGAACATGTGTAGAACTAAATGACTAGTATAACAGGAATTAAATATTTTTTTTGTTATTTAAATGTTATGAATCTTCCTAATTTTTCCAACACACCAACCATTTGGATCTTTGTTTTGTAAAACTAATATATTGATAATATTTAAAATTATTTAATATTAATGTGAGAAAAATATGGGTCTCAAAAAATCCAATTTTATGACTAATAAATAAAACATAGCCTAATTTTAAAATTAAATAAATGAAAAAACCTTCTATTTATTCAATAACTTGTGTAAGAGATAATGACTATTCATTATGGAATTTTAAATAATTGAACACACATTCCATCAAATACATGAATTGAAGATTAATGAATTAAAATATAATGAAAATGTGAAAATATCATGTATAATTAGGATAAATTAATTACCAATGGTTCATATTCTTAACTATTGGATTTCATGTTCTTCGGAAACATGAAACCCCTACCATTAAAAATTTTAAAATGATATTTTCAAACTACAGCTAAAATCCCAACAGATTTTGGAAATTGGTTGTCTCATGGGACCTATCAATGTATCTAGGGGCAATATATTACTAGGCCCTACCGTTAAATTCATATCCAAAGAATTAATAATATATCAAATAATCAATTTAATTAATAAATCCACATTTCTTATCATCAAATATGTGTATTGAGTAATGAATATAGATGTATCAAATTTTTCATAGTTAATAATTTAATATCCAATGTGACCAATGTTTGATAGATAGAAATATGTTTTAAGAAATAATCATATACATGGTAAAATATTATTTATATTTATTATAAATTTAATTTATAAGTAATCAAGGTCACAAAAATAGTGATTTATTCAAGATATATTCAAAAATAAAAAGACATATTGATTATTTAACTAAATATTTACAGATTTGGTAACTATTAAATTTAAACCACCTGATGAAAAAACATAAACAGAACGTTTATAATCATGAATAAAGATTGTTTCATTTTATATTCAACAAATGTTGTGTATAAACACAACATAAAATTAAATTAGTTTATATTAAAAAGTATTTAATAATGAATTGGAAATTGAGATGAAATCCTTTACAACTTGGTAATGTTTTAGTAATATCATCTTAGGTGAAATAATTCATATTGAATCTAAAAATAAATTTATTTTTAATTTAATAATGATATTACATGTAATATATGTATTAATTACATTATATTAAATAATTTAGGTTCATAATAAAAATAATTCTCAATAACCGAAAATTGAGATGAAGTCCCTTACCTCATGCATCCCATTGGATGAACATGAATTAAAAATATTTATAATGGGTTTTAAAAAGATATTAATTTAATGTAGAAACATATTCATATTTTTAATGTCAAAAATGATACCCTCATAACATTTTACCACCCTTCTATCAATAATAATTCATATTTTCATTATTCTGGTTGTTGATTACCTTGTTTTATAAACCAGATTTTGTTGGGAAAGTTCATATTATTATACATAGAATATAAATACATTATCTCCAAGATGATAATAATTTAAAAAATATTATATTCAATCAGTATATATATTATATTAATCATTCATAATATTTTGGAATGGAAAATGAATCACATCACTTCGTGGAAACTGTAGGTCACACATACAAACGAACGATGATATCATTCCTCTAATGTGTTAATGGGAAATGAAATATACTGTATATTAATTTACCATAATTTTTATATATTCATATGTATCACATATATTAATTATGTTTATACTTATTTTATTTCATGTAATTTATAAGTGAAAAATGAATAACATTGCATCAAGATGTGGTTGTCCACTGTATAAATGAGGGAATGATTCTTTTCCAAATGAAATAGAAATTAATAAGGAATATGTGATATTATAATTTTATAATTATAATTTTATAATAATAATTATACATATATATATATAATGAAATTATCATTATTACCAACTGTGGAAGTTTTAGATGAAAAATAAATTCCATCGGTTCGCGATGCGGCAGTTTATCATACACATGATTAAAGATTTTGGTTCACATTTTATGGAATAGTTGATATATATAGGTTATTCCATTGAAATGTTAATATATATATATATTTTAATTAAATTTTTATTATATCATCTTTAGTGAATAATATATGAATGATATAGAAGAATAATTAAAACTAATATGATTATTTTATAACCTTACATTCTCTTCATACAACTTCTTTAAGTTTTCACCACGACCCTTACTAAGATGACAATATGATTAAAAATATTAATATAGAATATTTGAATGGGATTTTGAAGGTGATTTGGTTAGGTATTTTCTAGAAAATGACATTCGAAGTTTTATGATGATGGAAGAGGGGTAAATTTTGAACTAATTTTTAATATGATCTATTTTTTTAATGTATATGATGTTTCCAATGCAAGCCAATATTTTTACCAATTCATTATAATATGAACCATTTCAGAAAAAACCAAAAAGTTTCCCTAATATAACATTTACTTTATTATTTAAAAAATAAAATTTTATAAAATACATTTTCTAAACCTGAAAAAATTGATTTCTAAATTCTATGTGAAAAGTGAAACTAAACTGCTTTTTAGAAAAATATAGTTTTTTAGAAAAAATAAAGTTTAATTTAAAATCCTTAATATTTTTATAATCAATAATTATCTATAATTTTCATAATTTATGTAGTCCAATTAAAACAATAAAATTAACATCTAGGTTATAATGGTAATGATTAAATAATTATATTTTAATAGAATATTATGTTTTGTTTAAACCATGTGTTGTGTGCATCAAAAGAAGAAATGTGATTAAATTTATTTCAAAGAAAATAAATTTTAATTTCTTGTGGGGTTACATTCTTAACCCATACATAAAATTCATCCTAAAAATTAATAGTATATTACCTTTTAAATATATTAGGTATTTTATCTAAATAATATCCTTGGGTTCCCATGTTGATTCCTCCATTGTATGAATTTTATTATGTACCTTTACTACTCAAGTCATCTAATTCAACATTACATGCTCTCTAATACCATTAATCTAGATGGTTTTAACCTAGAATGGTTTATTAGTTTACATTTCTTTTTCATCACAGGTGATCAAATGAATTTGGCAAGGCATGTACTTCTTTAATAATTATATAATGACCACATCACGTACTTTTCAGAGATTTGGTGGACCATAAAAATGTTAAGTGAAGCTCCAATAGATGCATGAACCCTAAGGGACAGAGTGAATCAATGATAATCTTATTAAAAATATAAACTCTTAGAAATATAAACCTTATAAATTATTATATTTTTTTCATTATAAGTATTTAGTATACTCAAATTAATGAAAAAATAGGAATGAAGGAAATGAACAAATGATTTTAAAGGTCCCGCCTTATTTTAAGACCCTGTAAAAATTCCATAACAACTTCTATGGTTCAATGGATCTATAATTATTTAGTGAATATAACTTATGTTTTAACTCCCATTAGACACCTTGTATCTATTTATTCTAATTATTAAACTAACACAAGTATATTATTATATTTTCCAGAAAAATATCTTGAGCCGTAAAAAAATTACATTGATCAAAATACTCAGATGGGGTACATACATAATCTATTTCAGATATGAACACTATTTCATCTTCTCTATTGACAAATAATTTATCTAGTAATCTATGTTCATTACAACTTACCTGAAACAATTCATGAAATAACTTTCTAGTTGACATAATTAATAAAAAATAGAACACAAAATACAATTCTCAGAACCCTCTATGCTCTTCTTTGTCGTTTCACTATGTTTGGTAAGCTAAACATTCTCATGTCTAATCATTTTATAAATCAATATGTACAAAAACCTCCTATGACACAAAAAAATCATCATTTTATGTTTTTATACCTCTGAATAGTGGTATGTGAAATTTCCTTTCAAGCTCAACTTAATGGTGCACTCACAAATAGTAATGGAAGGGAAATTGAAATGTTTTCACACTCACACAAATTCATTGATCTAGATCAATCATATATTTAAACACCATCTATATAAATTAACTAACACTAATTTTTTCTAATAACACTTTCTTGAATTCTCTAGAACATCTGAAATATCCACCCTACTGAAATTATAACTTTAAAATGTTCTTAAAATTGTTTTGTCCTGAAATTGGTTGTCTGAAACTTATGAATCATCAATTCAATTTGGAAAATTCATCATATGTCCAGTTATTTTTACCCTCATTGTTTAAATATCATTTATTGAGTCCTATATATGTTTTTTATTCCAATCACTGGAGAAAATTAATTTTTATAATTCACATCTTTAAGAAACATTCATTCAATGGACTCTCATAAGAAAATATTTTTGAATTCAATTTCTTCAACAGAGATTCAAAAAAATATAGATTTTAACATTATTGGTCCTATATATGTTGTTCTTAACCATTGATGAAAAAAATATTCTAAAATAATGAAAACATTTTCATCTCATATATCCAAGACAATTAAATATGGTTTCTTATATTATTGAAAATTATAAACACTTTATATCTTTATGCCCTCACAATCTAGTAGCATCTTTAAAATAATTTAATTTGTCTTTTTCTAGATCCTCTATCTACTAAACTACATTCAATCACTCAAAAATTCTACATCTGATCATTATTTTATAGAAAATTGTTTCTTATTAGAATTATTATGTCCCCCTTTTCCGTTACTAATTTATTGAAATTTTATTCCTTTAGTAATTTTAAATTCTTCTGTATTTTGATAAACCGAAAAAACACAAAAAAAAATTGGATATTCTTAAAAATCCCATACTCTAGGTAATGTTTAATGTGCTTCTTACATATTATTTATGATATAAAACAATCATATAAGACAATCTAAAGTTATAAATTATTATCACTTGCATCAAATTTTAATGCATATAAAGTCAGACTTTATAAAAGTATCCTAATTCCAACGGTTAATTTAATTTATTATCTAATAAATAAAATTACAATTAATCATCATTGGAAAAAATACATATTTTTTGGATATTTTTATTCTCACTAACTGTGTCCCAAAATATTCAAACATTACACAACATCTTCCATTTTGGTTTTATCTGGTAAGTACATCAGTAAATCCATTTGAATCTCTATATTAAGAACCTCATTGCCTAGAAAACAAAAAAAAATCGTTTAACCAAAATAATTCATAATGAGGTTTTCAATGATGTTGAGAACATTGAGATCTATAAAAAATCATCTCAACAATTATTGAATGTTCTAAAACTACTCGACTTTCCTAGCATTCTGACATTACAACTTTCTATTTTTCTAGACACACTAAATGAATTCAAAACAATATTTCTAGAAACATTACGGACAACTCATCTAATAAGATTATATTTTAATACAAAAACATTAATTACAATAATATAGCTGTCAATAATAACAAAACGTTGTTACAAAACATCACAAAGGATCGTAAATCTCCCCTGTTGTATTTTTTAAAAACTATCTAATTAAAAAAAGACTCGGCTCATCATTTCATAACACCTATAATTTTATAGAAAAAAATTTCTATCAAATTAGATTTTTGAAAATTTAAAAAAAACTACCTTTATAAAACGATAGTCTCATGAAAACACAGTACTATATAAAGTACTATTTTTTAAGAAATTCCATCCCTCCGTGACATAAAAATTTCAAGCCATGTTAATATATATTCTCCCTGAGTTATTTTTCCTCATCTATTTCTACCTTTCCCCCATTCTATGATAACCACATATTTAAATTTATTTAATTAATAAAAGTATTTCTCTCCCCCTTTTAAGAAAAATATTAAAAAAACAACCTTTTTCAATATAATCCAATTCATGAAGGGGACCTTCCTTTTGAAATTTACGATGTAAATAGTGGTCGATGATCATGATGTTTTACCATATAATATAATAATGATTATTTTGGATTTTATTTTTTAAATATATCATCATTTTTATAGTCCATTCAAATATATTCTAGAAAAACATCTATTAGAACATTCTATTTTATCAATTGAAATATAATATCAATTTCCTTTGTTCTTGAGTGTTGGACATGATTTTTAGGAAGATGAATGTCACTCTGATTATCAGAAAGATTCATCAATCCGGTAGAAACATTCACATATAAATACTCGAGATGGACATTCATCCATAATATTTTAGTATTATACATGTGTGTAGAAACTTATTCTGATACTGTTGTTCTCAAATTCATTGAAATTGTTTTCTTACTATGCCAACTCACACAACATTATATATATTAAACTTTTCATACATAAGTTTACTTTAAATCATTTCAATCTCTATCAAAATAATAATTATTAAAACCATAAAATTCTATATCACTTCCACTTTTGTATAATATCCAATTTTATTTTTTTTATTTATCATATCGCAGAATTAATTTCTTTTCCAATATAGGAGTTTATTTCATATCACTATAAAATATAGAGCACAATTTAATAGCATAACCAATATCATATATTGATTTTTTAGGGTAAAAAACATCATATCATCATTCAGAACACTTTCAAACTAACACATTTCTCAACATCATCTTTACTCGTATTTATCCCAACTAAATTATGAGCATAAACTTTTATAGATTCATCCATAATAATATTTTCTAAAAATTCCCAAGTATAATTTAATTGATATAGTAAATTAAAATATTGTTTTTGATTAACATATAAACCTTGAAAAAATGTCAATTATCATAATATTAACATCTCAACATTATCCTTAACGTCCTCCCAAAATTATTTAAAAACATTTTCTTATTATCTAGGAAAAAATATATCATCTACGTACACATTTGCAATTAGAATTATGGATTTTACTTCATTTAAATATAATTTCCAACCAACTTTTCATTAAGGAAATATTAAAAATTCTCGAACAGCTATCATTTTTGAAATACAATGAATATTGGGATGATTAAAAACCATAAAAGTAGTTATTCATTTTACAAACTATTCTTCCATAATCTTCATGTTGTAGGCAACAATGTTTCTCAATCATAAATTATTATCAAAATAAACAGTATGGGAAGTTGAATTTACATCCATCTGATAATCATTGTTACATAGTTATGTATCCACTACTATATAATTTTCATATTTTATAATATTTAGACTAGATAAATGGGTTCTTATCAATTTACACCTTCACCTCTGAATTGAATTTACAATAAAAGTCACAATTTTTTTATTGAAACTTCTCCTTATCAATTCAACTTTTCTTTATAAACCCATTTATTTCCAATGAAATTTTTATCTAATGGTCATTCAAAAAGTTTCCATGTTTCATTTTTCACAATTTTATCTAACTCCAAATACATAACATTAACTCATTATTTTTGTTTTATTTTTTCATAAACAGATTCTATTTTAATCTATGGAATTAGTGGTCTCTAATTTTCTATTCTCAACATTATTATATTGTTAATAATATATTTAATATATCCGTGTATTTATTTAGTTTATAATAATTTTTTAGATTAAGAATTTTAAATATTTCTATTATAGGTTCATTATATACATCACATGATTCCATTAAGTCCTGAGATATCTATTTTATCCAACATTAACCATTATTGGAAATATTCAGTTTTTATTCCTCAACATTTTCTAGATCCTTTGTTATGGAATTTTTTTATTCAAAAAATTTCACATCATATGAATGCACTATATTAAAGAAAATAAAACATTTTTTACTTCTTCAATTTGGTGATTTTCCAATGAAACATCATTCCTCTTCTCTTTCATCATATTTTCCATGATCTAGAAATTTTTATAAAAAACTGACTTTCAAACACATAAATAATTTTAATTGATGTTTAATTTTTATATTTCATTTAAACATAAATATTTTCGTGATTTTGGCTTGATAAAAAATCATTTTTGTAAATGCATTGTAATACTAAAATATTCTCTTTAGTTAAACATTGAATGTTTGAATATTTCATACATACTTCTTCCCATTTACACCAAATTTCTATGTTTTCTTTTCTGTAACTCCACTTTTGGGGGGCATGAGAAACTATAAAAATGTTGGAATCTTTTTTTACAATAATATTAAATAGTGTTACATGTGGACTTTGTATAATTATATGTTCCCAAAATCAATATATAAACACCTGTTTATCTCTCAATAACTTTCTTAAATAATCCATACATTTCTATAGCCTCTGACTTCTATATCATAAACCTAATGATGGTCATCCATGTGAAATAATCAAAAAAATGTTTTAATGTATTAATATCCTTTTTTATTGATTTCTCGGTGGTCAGCATTGATCTAAATGAAAATTTTCAAGAGGGATGGTATATTGAATCAAAATATTCATATGTCTTCTACGAGTCATTTTATATTTATGAAATTTCGTGACAATATTATATTATAATATTTTTAATTCATGGATCATTAATATTGTATCAAATTAAGAATGTTTTTTCATTATTTTCATCCCATTATAACAAATTCTCTAATTCCATTTTTTATTTTTATTTTCAAAACTATGATATCGTGAGTCACCATGTTCTTCTATCTATAAGATATTTTTATTAACTCTTTCACCTTTAGTTACAACATCTCCATACTTCAAAGTTATTATGGAAAAATTATATTTTATGAATATCACTTCCTTCACATCATAATAAAGTTTACATACTCTAATTAGGTTGTGTTTTATCGAATCGTAATATAAAAATTCATAAGATTAAATTTTTATGCTTCAATCATTGTCATTCCTATTCCTCAAATTTTATGAAACTATCATTCCTAATGGTAACTTTTCCTCTATATTTATTTTTAAAATCTATTATGATTTTAAAATATCACATCATGTGTGTAGAAATAAAAATATCAATAATACATGGTTTTGTCCTTTTTGTTTCTCTTACAGTTTTCCCGAAAACGAATCCTCTTCCCTCAACATTCTTCATTCCCACAAAATTTTCTTTTATAGAAAAAAAATTCAATTGAATTTTTTCCTTTAAATTCATTAGCACAAAGTCCAATATAATCCCACACACAACTTACATATTCTTTGAATTCATTTTTTATGTAACATGTTTTCTATCATCTTAGTAATTTACATATATAATATTCAAATATTAGGAATGCTACTCATTATTCTTCTACTATTTCTTCCCATATATTCATAACACCTTTAAGTATCTAAAAAATTATTCCAATAGTTGAAAACCATGATCTAATACATCCCACACCACTATAAAGATCACTAAATTCTTTTTTTTATAGAATTATTATTTTATTAATATAATTGTTTTATAATCATAACTTCTTTCTCCTCTAAAATTCTATAGTTGTGTTCCATCATTCTCATTGATAGAATTTTAATTTTTTTAATATAATAGACTTTTTACATACCTTATCATCCCAAATTTTCCTAACACTGTGTATATCTCCGGAAATGTAAAAAAATAGTTGAAACATTATATTATGAAGGATGATATTAAACATAATTCTCAGTGTGTTATTTTTCTTCAGATTTAAATTGTTCAACTTTTACGTACGAATCCTTTCTAAAAATTTCATTCATCTTTCTTACAAACCATTAAGTATCATGTTATTTTGAGTGACCATTGTTAATTTAACATTTCATAGCTATAGACTTATTACTATTATCTTAAACTATGTTTCCATATACATGAATTCTCATTATGTATCCTAATATCTTTTGTATGTGTTTTTCTTTCTACGTAGGAAAAAATTTTCAACCTCCTATCCCTTTAACTATATCTTTCTTCATCACTCTATTTTTGTTATAATGTTTATTATTATGTTCAAGGCATGAAACAAGTTCTGATCTGATTTGATACTCTCTTTATGATTTTCCACCTCCTTCTTCTTCCCTAATGACAAATATTCTATTTTCAAAAAATATTAAAATAATTTTTTGATTCATTATGAACATTCATATTCTGATGAATCAATCTAATCTATGTCAAATTAGACATTTTTATTAAGCATTTTTCCTCTATTTCTATTTGAGTTTATCTTTAAACTATTGTACAAATTTTTTTATGTTTTATCATATATCTTCCATAAACTATTATGTTCACAATAATTCATATATTTTGTAACATTGTGTTTGGGGAAAACTCCTAGAAAATTTCTCGATTCTACCACACTCAAAATAAATTGATATGTTTCTTTCCTCAATAGTTTATTCTTCCAATTTTAATATTCATGGACATTAGTGACATGATTTTTTTCATTCATCTCATAATACTTCTTGTCTTAAAAATCAGAAGGGTCGACATATTTAAAAACTAGAAACTTCAAATTCCTCATTTTATCAAATCCCATTTCATTTTTGATATTCTTTTTGAATGATTGATATTTTCTCATATAAAAAGAAATTAGAAGTTCATTCAACTCATCAAGTGATAAATCTTATTCATCCTCTTATGTAAATTCTTAAGAATAATACCAATCAGAAATTCATCCCATGAGTATCATAAAAAGTATATAATCTCTTATGATATTCCTATAATATTTGATATTGTAAAAATTTCTATTCACTCAAGTTATGTACTCATAAATAATGTTTCTATATCTAAATCATATGTCTTCAAACATGTAATTACATATTTATATCTTTTCTTCCATAACATTATTATTTATGTTGAATATTATTTTGATCTTTTTCCAATAATATAATTGCTATTTTAAAACACATGAAAATATTATACTCATTTTTTAGAAAGCGACATAAGAAGATCATTTCCCGATGTTCCATTAAAATAAATGTTTCTCTTTATAGAAAAAATCATGGGGAGATATTTCACATTAGTTGGAAACCCAATTGTAGTAGTATTAACAATATCGATGCCAAGTGACCAAATATATGGTATCATTATATTTCTACAGCCATGATAATTTTTTCGATTGAAGGTTTCAATACCTATTATATTAACAGATTGAAAATTAATTTTTTATTATAAAACACTTTTAAGGGAAAAACATCCATCTGTAATACAAAAACATTATTTTGAATGATATGGTGTTCAATAAGACATTTCTAAAAAACATTCAAAATACATCATTAGTATATAACAGATCCAATTATTTTAATGATATCTATGTTTATGTTGTACTAGGGGATACATTTCCCATTATAATCAATTATTATGACACCAATCCTTGGAGATGATATCGGTAAAACATTATTTAAATGTTTTAATTCCAAATACTTACATTGATTTTGTCCATAACTTTCTCACATACATTGAGATAATTTTAAATGAGCATGAATAATAAGAAAATTAAAATTTTTTATTTTCAGTAATTAATAGTCACACATGTTTCATATCACTAAAATCATCCAAACAATATACAGTATGACATATATTCTAACATAATTCATCATATAGAACCATTATAATACATGAATGAAAATTATTGATTTAGGAAAACACTAAAAAATGTAAATAATAGTCCCAAATATATTTATTGTCAAGTGATAATGAACCTAAAATGAGATCCATTTTTTGAATTCTCATTTTAGATAGTCCATTAGTTTTAGGATGGAATACTATGCTCTAATTATTATTAGTATTTTGAAACTTCTAATTACTCTTTCATAATTTCGATGTAAAATTGTGGTGATGATAAGACATGATTGAAATTGGTGAACCAAGAAGTATTGAAATATCATTAATATAGTTCCCTTCCAAAAACTCAAGAAGTAAATATTCTCTTATAATGTGTAAATATTTATATTTTGTTAATTGATCAATGATAACCCTATTTGTGTCACTATTCATAGGATTATATGGTATTCCTATGAAAAATTAAATTGTAATTTCATCCCATCATTAATAGAACCATTAACATAGTATTCTTATAAATCCTCATTTTGGTTATAACTCAATGATCTTTCCTGTTGAAATTATCTTCTACCTTATTTGGTGTCCTTGAGCGGTAGTGTATCAGTGAATCATAATCCTTGATTTGTTTTACATATATCAATTCTTTAATATTTATATATTTCAATGAAAATTATTTTTTATGGCTTTTATGATACATTAATGTCACAAAACATTCACCATAGATATAATATATCTTAATCATAAAATAAAATATTATAGTTGTATTTAGTGTTGAAGGTTATATAATGGCTATAAAAGGGGTAATTGTAGTTTACAAAATTAATCTACCTAAAATCCCAATCCTCTTAAGTGATAATTATCATACTCAGACTTCTTTATATGATCAGAGTTCCTATAATGGAAACACGTTAAATTCAGAAAATTAGACTTTATAAATGTTTAGTAAGAATAATATTTCTATATAAATGTATACTTGAAATAATAAACTCATATAAATATGAAAATATAATTCTCTCAGAAAATAAAAATGAACTAAAAAATGATGTTGAAAATATTTTTCACTCTTTCAACATTAGATTTATGGTAGCCACAAACCCTAACATTGGGTATCCTCTGTTTTTATCCAAACCAAAAGTTGTATCTTTATTCTATAAGAAAAAAAATAATCATAAAAATTAGAATATAATCATTATTACTATCCCCAAAATCAATCAAACACCATAAAAAAATATGTCTCCATATACCTAGAATACCTTGATCTAAATATATATCGAACACATAAAATATAAATAAAAAATGTCCCAAAGAGTATAAAAACATTACCCAGATTCCTTATAAAAAAATATATGAATGTTTTTTAATATAGTTGTAACTAGATGTTATAGAAGATAAAACATTATGTTGGTTGAGTTTAAAGAAAATAATATCCCAACTCCTCACCTGGAAGTCATTTTATAATCTCATTTAAAATTGTCACATTCCATAATTCTTGAAGTTTGTTTTAATGACCATAGATTAAAACTATCTTATAATCTTGACAAGATTTTTATATCTCCATAAAATTTCAATTTGATTGCCTAATCATAGTATGGTAAAAATTAATTTTCTTATTGAAATGATTCTGAAATCTGAAAATAAACATTATTATTCCAATGTAATAAATTTTTATTTGTCCAATATATCAATACATGGTCAGTCTAGTGTATGAAACATTATCATCTCAATAGCTAGAAAAAAATCACTCATATGGAATTAAATTTTTTAATTTGGCAAAATGGATTTTGATAATTAAATAGAATGGAATTATTCAATCTGATTGATATAACTATAATAATTTAATGTACTAAACATATCCAATATAAGGTACGGAACTTAGTCACTACGATGAATTACACTATGATACATTGATGGATTGAACTTAGTTACTCTAATGGATCAAACATTTTTTCTCTAATGGATTATATGTAGTCAGTATGGTTGACTATATATTTTCTGTCAGATGAATAGTACTTAGTCGGTCTAATTGTATTATACATAGCGTGTTAAATAGATCAGAAACTGTATAAAGTTTATATTTTTTGTTAGAATGATTTCACCATCCAGAAGAATAAAAATGTTTTCTACACAAATATTTTAATAGACATGGAAAATATAAACATTGATAAACATAGTTTTTAAGGAATTATATTTTTATTTTAATAAATATTAATAGAATTTTTATAAATTATAACATTAAACTCAATAATATCCATTTTTTCAAAAGAACAAAATACAATAATTAAATTGAATGAAAATAATTCTGAAAAATATAGAATCTCATAATTCATTTATCAAATTCATATTATAATCTATTCAAGAAAACATATTAACACTTCTTTGGTGTCTCCTAATATTTCTTTAAAATAATTTTTGATGAAATAACATTATCTAGAAGGTGTTTTATTATTATGATAAAAAAATAACTTCTTAAAAATAATATATCCCCCAAAATAAAATCCTTAATTAAAATTCAAACCCAATAATATCTTCGATTATATTATCCCCATTTACTATATACAAAAATAATAAGGTATAATGTTCATAAAAATTTAATGTAACAAGTTAGTTTAAATAATAAATCATTCAGAAATATATAAAAAATATTAAACCATTTAAGATTGAAAAAAAAAATGCAGAATTATTTATTAAAAAAATATTCATAAAAAATTTTTATTTTAAAAAAATTAAGAGTTAATAATTAAATATATATATTGTTTTTCAACTTCATTATAATAACAATATATTGAATACCTCATTTTATTACATAATCTTGTCATTGCGTGTAACAAAACACATGATCTTGTAATGTTTAATTTCTTGTAAATTACCTACATAACACATGAGAATATAATCAATTCATATATTCCAATTGAAAAACAAACTCATGGGTTCAACCAAGTATTATTTATCAATATCTCACATCCGTGGGATATATATCAATGAAAAGGGGTGAGCATGAAGCCCAGTAAGGTAATTAGCAATAGAGACTTCTGACATGTGATCACGAAACATATCCATAGGAACAATAGGCATAATAATAATTAATCAATAAGATGAATATCATAATAGTAATATCATGAATAATATAATTTAAATGGGGTTAAAACTTTTAATCGATACATTCATAATCATATCATGATGTTGTATCACCATGCGTCATTAATCAAAATTATCTTGGATATTCACAATGGTATTCTGAAACATGTCATCTATAAAGATTTAATTTATTACCCAATGAGTTGGAGTGATCTCAGGGAAAAAATGCGTATATATTAATTTATTGAGAGCCTTAAATACTATAAAAAATATTCTCAATAATAACTATTGTATAATAATTAATAAGTTTCTTATCAAAATCATGGCGTTCAAAAGTGATTAGAGACATGACCATAAATCATTTTTAATCCCTTAAAAGGGAATGTGGGATTCATATTGGTAAATAATAGAATCAATAAATTATATAACATCTAGGTTAATTTATATGTAAGAGTAATGAGAGAGTGATTCAAGTAAAATTAAATAAATAGTTATTTCTCATATAAAAGAGTTAAATAAATTTTCTAGAATGATGAGAAAAAAAATGGATTAAAGAAATAGAGAATGGGTGGGAAAGGGTCTCAAATTGATAAATTATTATTCATATACTAATGGGATAATATAAATTATAAAAAAGGGATTTGTTTGGAAATTGTATGATATACCAAAAAATGAAACTTTAATTCAAAATAGAAGATGATATTTCTTTTACCATCAAGATATGTTCTTAAATCAAAAGGACTGGAACCATGGTTGCATAAAGGAATTTTTTGGGGGGACTATTTTAAAGGTAAAATAACATTAACATCATATAAGAAAGTTTGGGAGTGAATGGGAATTGTGAAATTGGTGGGTATTCATAGAAAAAGTGAAATAAATATTTAATAATTTGAAAATATATTTCTTGCAAATATATATTGTGGATAATAAAAAAACATTATATTAACCATGATTTTTTCTCATGGATTTGGACATTTGAGTAAAATTTTATTATATTGTATTCAAAGAGTATAGAACACCATATTTCAATATATATTTGGACATGAAATGTAAAATGTTTCACAAAATAATTCATTTAAAAACATAATTTCTATTTTAGAATTCGGGAAGTCATACAAAGGTTCATAAATTCATGAAAATCCATAAAATCCATAATATTAATAAAATTAAAAATAATACATACTATACTATGGTTAATTAATTATTAAATCACTATGACATAAATCTGATGTCATAAAACATACCGAAAACACAAAACTGTATTTTTATTATTAATGAAATAATAATGTATCTTTGAAATTTTTTATAAATTCACCTATTCCTAATTTCTGCTTCATGATTTCAAATATAATGTTTAATTTATTATTAGTTCTTTTGAAAATGACAATTTGGTGATTAAATATAATAATCTTTAATTATTTAAAATTATCATTTTTAAATGCTAAAGAATTATTTTGACCCTTATAAATTATCCAATGACATTATAAAAGTATTTTATAATTTATATTGAAAGAATAATTTTAGCAGAGAAAATTTCATTAAAAAAATATTATTTATAATACCTTAATTTATTATAATAAAATATAATTTTTAAAATAAAATTTATATATTTTGTGTAAAATTATCAATTTATCAAATTTGTAACAATTAAATATATATTTTATTAAAAAACCGTACACAAAATTGATCTAATGGAATAAAATTTTTAGTAATGAAATAGAATAATACTTTAAGTAATATCAAGACACATAACCCCATATAAAATCTGTATATTCTCTATAGTGAAGGATCATAATTGTGGTAGATTCATAGGGTGGATAGACTACCATTGACTAAGTGGTAATCTCTATTAACAATAAATTCTACAATAGGTGATTTCGTTGAAGCCTCACGTTTTCATGCTCATCTTGGGAATAGCCAAGGGTGACCCCCATTGACACTGACTCACTCCTATGTTCTGACAAATGGGATTCAGAAAACATGACTCAACTAGTTGAGGCCATCATTTCCCCTTTATGCATAAATTATCCTAATTATTTAAAACTTATAAATACTAATTATAAATGAAAAATTATTACCCATGGGTATAGTTTTCAATAGTAAATTTGACTAATAGCTTTAGTAACCAATAATTATATTGGACCTGTAATAATATATCATTTGAATCCAAAAGGTCACATTTCCTTTTATACAATATAAATACTCCTCCATTGATTCACTAAATATTCACTAATATTTCTCTTTAGTATATATTTTAATCTATTAATATGTTAATTCATTTAAAAATATTATTTTAATTTTTTATAGTGGTGACCTTAGGGGGATGACTCTAGAAGATTTTTTGGTTCTATATTCTTCCATTTTAGCTATTCATTTTTATTTTTTGAAGTGGTATTGTTTCTAATTTTAAATAGATTCATAAATGATTAATAAAATTATCTGTATTAATGAGAAATTTTTTTATGTTTTCATTATATGTTGTAGAAGTATAATGTTATATAATATATAACACTATTTTATTCAGGTTACAAATATCGTTTATAAAATCATGGTTTTTTACACACTCATATTTTTAAATTCATCTTGATTTTCCCTGACTCAGCTACCAATGATTTCAATATAAATATCTTATCATTAATAACATAAAATAATAAAATTTATTACTTGAAATTAGTAATATGTTCCATTAGAATTCCTATTTTATTATATTCTTCTTCAAACATCACATATTATTCCATGGAAAACAAATTATTCTTCTTTGAATTCATTATTTCATGAACCTGAGAGTCTGAAAATTCATTCAATTGATCAAAAGGAATAAACATTCCTGATGAATTAGAAGAAATTTTTTAATGTAATCGACAATTTCAAATGGTGTCTTATTATCATCTTCAATTTAGTCATCAAGGAACATTAATTATATTTCTATCTCTTTCAACCATCTAATAATATGATTTATACTTATCTATTTTTCTATAGAATCAATATAGATGTTTTGAATTCTACTTCATTTTGAAGAACAATGTCAGTTATCTTATTCAACCCATCATAGTTTTCTCAAACATTGAATATATTTTGAATGTGATTAAAATTAGTTCTAATATTTTAGAGAAATAAAATTTAATCAACAGGAATCTTTATGGTTTCATTAAGATAAGTTAATATTGATTTAATTTTTTGTTCATATTGATTGGTTGGATAATTTGATGAATCTGATGATACATTGAAAAGAAAAAATCTTGAAGGTATAACATTTATATTAACAATTTCTTTGTATTTTTCTATTGTATCACTCAACACATTCATGAAATCAATAATCTTATAAAATTTAGGCATTTCCACTAAATTAGTTTAAGATATTCCGTTCTCCATTTCCTTATAAAATTTTTTAAATTCATTGGAATCATATAATTCAACATAAATTAAGGGTGAAAGTGTAAAACATTAGGTCTGGGAAGAATTATCTTATTCTCTTTAGTTTTCTTATTCTTATTATTCCTCCATTCAAGATTCTTTTTATTCTATTTGGATTTTATTTGAAAATCACTTATGAGCATCGCATCACATCTAAAATATTCTTTTTCAGGTTTCTGCATTATTTCTACAACAAGTATAACATTATATATTACTTTTTTCAATAGAATTAATTACATTATATGTTTTAAATATTTCTTCTATGGTCTATTATATTGAGAAACATCCTTCCGAAGAATTTTCAGTTGAACAATTAATAAAGGATAAATTGAAGGTGCTCTTTCCCAATCAGCACCATGGAAGTCTCCATTATATCATTCCTCTCCATCCATGATATATTATAATATTTTATATTTATAAAATATTTTCTCCTTATTCAAATAATTTCCATTATCTTTCAGAACATTATGAGTTTTCTCTTTCAATTATAAGGCATCGACACAATCAAGAGAAAATACCTGATATTTAATATTCAACTCAACATTTTGATTCTTTAACTCTTTATATGCTTCATAGGAAATTAACATCACTTTAATTTTTCCCCTTGAGCTGCATGACCACCCATCCTTTCCTTTTCAATATTTTTCCTTAATTGAACAACATCGATATGAGAGGCATCATTGTGTGTCTTATAGACCATTTTTTAATTATGAAACAAAGTTCAACCTTGAAATGGTTTCTTCACTAATTTCATATAATTTATCACTTACAGAAAATTATTATTTTTTATTCTCAATAAATATCATGAAATTTACAGATATATTGTTGATGGAGCATCAAAATAAAAAAAACTCAATTTCATTGAAAATATATTAAGAGGTTCAATTGAGAGTAAAATAGTCTTCATAAGAATGATGCTTTTAAAATTCATCAAGAAGGTCAAAAAAAAGATATATCTTAACTTAATAATATCTCTATCCAATTTCCATAGAATAAGATACCCTGGAACCAACAATGTTATAACTCTTACACCTGGTTTTAGATAATAAAATATTCCTAATCTTCTCAAATGTAGGAAAAAAAAGTAATTGACATAGTATTTTCAAAACATCCATAATTTGGATCCATCATGTGTGTAACTAGATAATGTTATTCTTCCATAGCAAGGTCTAAGAAATCATAAAATTAATAAATATTATTCATATAATACTCATTCAAAATAATTAATGAGATTACCTCCAATTTATATTCAATACAAAAAAACATATAGGTTGAACCCCTTTACCATCATAGGATATTAAAGATAAAAATTATCATTATTTATATATACCCTTTTCTTATAATTTATCTGGAAGATTTGCATTATAAAATAAATTGTTTTTTCAAAACAGATCATTCCAATCAATCATTCTTTAATGACTACCCTATTTCTAATTTCATTTTCAGAATTCATTTTCCATAAATTGAGATTAACAATTGTACAAGATAAAGAGTTATCATATGGATAGAAAATGATCAGAGACATGAGAAATTTTAGGGCCTAGGTTAAACATCAATATGAGAGATCTTTATGGGATGTGGTAAGATAACATTATATTTATTGGCTCGGAGGTGACCATTTTCACTTCCTTAAATATGATAGTGAAAAACAAATTCTTTATCTTATCTGATGGTTGAAATTTATCCTCAAAAGAATTAATATAAATAGAAAACATTTTATTGTGTTTTTAATTAAATTATCATCAAATGAATTAATTGTTCAAAATTTTAGTAGTATGAATATTAAAAATTATATTGTTTGTAAAACTAAATAAACTGTAAACAACATAGAAATAAAATAATATTGCATAGCAATAACTATATATTATAAATTACATCGTCCAGTAAAACAGAAACATACTTTGGGAAATTTTATCCAAGAACTATTCTTAATTTATCTTAAATAAATATGTTTCCAATAGAAAAAATATTTTTGAAAAATAATAATTTCTATAGAAACAAAATTTGTTATAAGTATTAATGTTTTTAGAATAAATAGATATTTTAAAAAACCAACGTCTTTAAATTAACTTAAATCATTTAAAAAACCATCGTTTTTAGATAAATTAAATTTCTTCTGAAATCCATTTTTTAGATAAAATAAAAATTAAATAATATAATATTATTTTATAAAAACAACAAAAAATTAGAAAAAAAATGTTTTAGAAATAATATAAATTTAATAGAAATAAAATTTGATTATAAAAACTAAAAAATTAATAAAAAGAATTTTTTTAATTTTTGAAAAACACAACATATGTATGACCCTATTTTAATGTATTTTATTATGGTAAAATTATTCCTATAACATAATTATAAATTAATGATAATGCAATATTTACAATTTTGATATTCTAATTAATATATTCAAAAATAATAGAATCAATGGTTTTAGTAAAAATAAAATCAATTTTTTATTGCATTTTGAAGAATTGTAAAATAATATATCCTCTTTTGTGTGGTAATGAAGGAAATGGTGTATTATATCTATGATCATAGAAATTGATTTATGTGACAGGTCGTTACATAAGGTTATTGAACTTCCGTAACGAAAAAAATTAGAGTTATACTAAAATTCAATTCAAAATGAGTAAGTGTGGGTAGCATCCTCTATAATTGAGCACATCAACATCCAAATGACACATAATTTACTTCAATAGTGGAATGTTCTATATAATTCAATTTCATTATGTACCATTAAATTGAATCTTCTCGTATGAAATGAAATGTTCTACATATACTTTTTATAACTATTTCCATCCATTAAATTTTAGTATCTAAAAAATTTTAAGTTCAAAATCATTTCCTAAAACATAAAATAAGAATAGATCTATTATTCCCTTAAGGTACATAAATTCATTTTACAACATTAATATTGGATTACTTTGTATTATCATGATATATTTTACATAACAATACATAAAACATTAAATATGTATGACTAGATATTAAATATTGAAAACTACCAATCATTCTTCTAAAATTATTTTGATTAAATTATTTCATAGTCACATAAAAGTGTAATATATTTATGGATCTATATTACTAATACATTTATTATTTTCATATCCTAATATTTAAAGAATATATTTCATATACATTTGAATAAATATAATAATTACTTCTGATTTTTTGGAATTTTTTTAACAATAAAAATAATTACGTTCACAAATCTTGATCATTACAAACTTGGATTTGAAAAAAAAACATGAAATAATATTAATGATATTTTAGAGTTTATTCAAATATAAAGTAATTTAAACAAATTAGAACATTTATTTTTATTATTATTTTTTTAATAAATATTATTTTAATAATAACTCCCTTTAAAAATAATAACAAAAGACATGTTATCTATAATACCATGCTTTAGGGGTTTTTTAATGTACATAAAATTCCCTAGTAAATCTTAATACATGGTTTTCATTTTTTTAAATCTAGTGTATTCTTCATCATAAAAACATTCTTGAATAGATATATTAATAATGTAAAAATATATATCCATATGAAAAAATTTAATATTAATAAATTCATCATATATGAGAATAATATTAATAGATGTATATCTTGATATAGGATCCTATTTTTCATTATCTTATGTATACCATTATAGATTCTTTTCTTCTGAAAAAAATAATTCATTATGTACAACTCTAATTCCATTTTCATCACAATTATTTTAAAAAATTCCATTTTATACTAATTACAAAAGTATAATTAGGAAATTTAACTGAAGTCCATATTTGATTCATTTAGAATTCATTGAGTTGATATTAAACATCTATTATTGGATCATCATCACTAAAATCCTCCCCATGTGTCTTATGTTCAAATTTTAATAAAAATTAATAATATTTAAATTCATTTCTTTTGGATCCTATAGTTCTCACATGTTTACCAAAATCATTAATAATATTATCACTAGGATGATGCCAAATAATCAAAAGATTATATAGTTAACAAAAAATGTTCATCCACAACACATTGAAATAAATGTTGAGGTAAAAATTCATGAAGAAAATTCTTCATTTTTTCTCTCATAATTAGAACAATGGTACATTGGTTTAGAATCATTTTTTTAAATAATATCCAAAAAATTTAATCATGTTTTTTTGAAAACAAAAGGATCACTTTCATAAAATTATACCTGCATTGTTTTCTCATTAGTGCTTATATTTTTTTTTAAAATAATATATCTTGTTTTCAAGATATATAATAACCTAGAAATATTACTTCATTATACATAAGTGAAAATTTATAAAAAAATTATCTTTAGTATTCAAAATGAACACATTATATCCCCTAAAATTATATTATCAATATTTTGAATTTCATCCATTCTAAAACACATACAAATTAATACTAATAAAATTTCATATTAAATTAAAATTTATAGTATTATAGATAGTACTAACTTCTTCTTGGAACCAATTTTTTTATTGATGTATATGGAATATTGTTTGAGATTTTTGTCAATCCATGTTGGGTTGTTGCTGGAGTGTGCAAGAAATGAGTTCTTTTGATTGAGTGTGATAGTTGTTTTAATGGTGGGGGTGTTTCCTAGTGTTTGGTAAATTTTTGGGCCAGAAATTCATAAGATGATTTTTGTAAAAGGAAGAGTTTTAGCTAAGGAATAGAATACCATGAACCATGTTCTAGGAAAAGTTCACAGATCACAAAATACAGACATGAAATTGAAAACACTGAACCAAAAGAGGGAACCGTATGCAGACTACGTAAGAGAAATATTTATGATGAGATAAAGGTTAAAGGAAATTCTTGTTGTTTGTAGAAGGAAAATTGTTTATGGGACGACATGTATTTCGTGAAAATGAGGTGGAGTTTTGATAAGCTACAAAGGGATTAATTAGAAAAAATGATATGGTGATTTGTGCCAAATTATATGGAGAATTGGTGTACATAGTATGCATAGGTAATATGGTTCGTGGAAGATACACGGTACACTGAAAAGGTGGTTCTGTGTTGATTCTTTGGTAAATCATGGATTATTGGATTATTCGGATCTATTTTTTTATATAAGGAGAACTAATCCCTTTATTTGATTGAGGCTCTGAGATTAAAATATCGAAGATTAATTCATTAAAATCTCTAAGTAGTTCATAGGATGAAAAACCCATAAATACATTAAATAAAAATCTTGAATGTAATTAGGTGAAGTCCAAAATGGTTCATGGAAGATATTACGTGAAGGTGAAGTTGGTCCACATAAGAATAATACCAATTTGTGGAAGTCAGTTATTATAATAGGAGTTCGTCCATAGAGAAAAATAGGTATGCCAATGTCGTACATGGACACAACATGCAGAGGTTGTAGTTGGAGCCGGTATACAAATAATCACAATTCACTAAGGAATAATGAACATTATGGAGGGAATTGTAGTATGAGGAGGAATAAGTCTAGTTTTTAGATGACAAGTTCATGAAAAAATAGTATGCAGAATAGTGGATTACATCTCCAGGGGAAAATGAGACGTCAAATTAGCATCTATCTATAGTTAAGGATGCATGATTTAATGTCAACCAATTATTGTGACATTTAGGTTGATAAACTGAGTTCATATTCTTCCCAACATAGTGAGGAAGGTGGAGTTAGATGAAGTGATATGATTGATGCCGTTAGTTATCCATAAAACATATTAAATGTAGTGTTCCTATCATATAGTGACTATGCAAACCATATCTAATCCACAAATACTATAGATTGGAGTAATTTGGTATGATCGAAAACATATTGGTCAATGCTCCTTATATATAGCCCAGAGTGGTGAACCAAGAAAAATTGTTGTGTATTCTCTTTGCATGTGATTGTTTGTTTCTTGTGGCTTCTCAGCTGACAGGTTTAACAGGTTACTTCTAATGTTGTAGTAAGATCCATCTATTTAAAATAAGATGTTGACACCCTGATTCACCCCTCCCCTCTCACGGTGTTCCATGGACCTTCAATTGTTACAAGAGTGAAAATTTTATTGGCGTTAAATATGTCATTCAGTTCTACAATTAAGAATACAATGAATGTTCGGGGAGTCCCCCTCTTTTATATAAGAACCTTTCAGATCTAAAATAATATGATGAGATCTTTTCTAAACTTTCTTGGAATGGAAGTAATATTTTCTACATCATAAGGAATATTGTTCATTGATCTGACATGGATGTCTCTAACTAATGTAGAAAGGAAAATTCATGATACTGATTCCAAACACATAATTCCCCCATTATAGCACATTCTCATCAAATATATATAATATGGATGAAGAATACATCACCAAAGTATATGTGGGAAAAGATGGAGAATAATTATGAAGGTGAAAACAATGTAAAGGAGGAAAAACTACATGTTTTTAAAAATATGTTTGTTGTTTTGAAGATTTATCCAGATGAAAAAAATGATAAATTTTTAAATTAAATTATTGAATATGTTAGAGAAATACAAGGACTTGGTGAAAAATAAAAGAAGATGATATTTTGAAGAAAACATTAATAATACTTCCACCACTTTACAATGAGAAGGTGTCATCCCTTGAGGAATGATATCATTATAAGCATTCTCTAGAAGTCCTACTGAGCAGCATGGTGTCATGTGATGTGAGAGTCAAACCAAAAGATGTAATGACTCGAGTAAGAAATGAAATTTAATTCAAAGACATGAAAAAAATTAAATATCAACAGATAATATCGATGAACATAAAGAGGAAAAATAAATTCTTTCTCTCATTTGCATTGTTTTAAAAAAGGTGGAAATTTGATGGAAAGTTACTTCTTCCATGTTTTCACTATGGTAGATTTGGGCACAGTCCCTCTTGATTCACTATAACGATTGATGATGAAAAAAGCGATGATGAAGACATGTAAAAGCCTTAGAAAATGATTTTCCAAAAGAGATATTTGATGTCTGGAATGAAAATAATGAGAATGGTTATTTTTTTAAGAAGAAGAGGATGATTGTTATTTCTTTGAAGAATAAGAGGAAATGGGATTTTAATTTGGAACACATGCATAAATTATGGATACCATTGAAAAATCAGAACCACTATGAGATGAAACATGAGATAATCAGTTTAACACTGATGTTTATTTCATGTTCCATCTTAAGGATGATTTTGGTAAGACAGATGAAAAATGCAAGAAATGATAAAATTGGAACAGAATAGTCGAAGAGTCATTAGAATATGTTGATATAATGGAATCTAAAATTGATCGACTTGAGGAATTAGTAAAGGGGAATTCAAAAACATATAACAGATTAGTTGATATAGTGTAACTAATGTTCATAATTGAAGAACAAGTAAATATCATTAATTACCTTACATCGAGACTGGGGGAGAGGTCAAAAACATTATAGGGACTTGAAGAAGAAGTTATTACTCATAGTAGTAAACATAAAAGTGAAACAAACCCAAAATAATCAAAGAATAATATTCATTTCGAAAAATTCTCAGATGTTGTGATGCTAGAGAGAGTTTATAATTATTATGATGGAGTTAAAAAGGATCTAAATTATCAAAGACCCTTAATCATGGAAAACATAAGAATTAGTTTTGATGATAAAAAATTCAATGTTTTAAGTAAAATGGTCCAAAATAAATGTACCATGAAATTTGGACATATCACAAAGACACCTGAACTCCAAAAAAAGAAAGACTCAAATCAGACTGAAAGGAGGATTGAAAACTATTCTCATGTTACAAAATATGATATATAGTAAAACTATACATCTAATAATGTTGACATAAGAAGTAATAGAATTGAAAATACATTTCCACATATGAAATGGAAAATATGTGGCTGTTTATGGAATACCATGTCATACTGTGAAGATGAAAAGTGCTATTTGAACATGGAAGAGATAGTATGTTAATTAAGGATATTGAATTCATATATTAATTATTATAGAACATACTATTTTTATGGTTATTTATTTCATTGTTCTCACTTTGGCCATAAAGCTATTGATTTTTAGAAGTGGAATGGCGAGAACAATTCATATAGAACTTTGAGACAGTTCAATACTCTCAGACAAGATGGTGTTGTTCTTATAAAAAAATATTAATGCTCTGGAAGAAGAATGTGAGTTTTATTAACATATGCACATAGAAAAGAGATTTTAAAATATATCCTTGTGTTTCACTCAGACTAATTAGTCATGGAATGAAATGTAGAAAATTGAAAAATCCAACATTTCATAAGTTTCCCTCAATGATAACAAGAATATAAGCACATATATTCTTGATAGTGTATGGCGATCCCATATACTGGTAAAAGTATACATATTAAGGATGTTAAGAAAAAGGATTATAGAATAACGAGAATTGTTAATGATGGTGTTTTGAATATCAATGGTTATGGAAGTACTGAAATGACCAAAGGAGATGTATAGAAGGCCTACATACATCAATAAAAATACATGGAAAATATATCTTCTAGGAATATTTTCCGGGATATCCCAAATATGTATCAAGAATGGGAAAATAATTGTGATGCTTGATTTCGATGGAAGTTTTTCTACTATTGATATGTTCCAAAGAAGAAAAGGTCATCAAATCTTCTCGATCTCATTCATATATACATATGTGGTCAGAAAAATATTATTATATATCATATATAAAGGTACTCTATTCATTTCATTGATGATTATAGTAGAATGGATTATGTGATGGTTATAAACAGGAATCGATAAGTTCTTGACTACATGAAAACCTATCACCGAATATCCAAGAATGATACTGGATGGTCAATAAATGTTACATGATCTAGAAAAGGTCTAGAATATACATCAATTGAGTTTTAAAAATACATTTTAAGACATGGGATACAATATGAGGTTGTTGTTTTGAGAACTCTATAGAAAAATTCATTTGTTGAAAACCAAAATCGACATGTGATTACTATGTCCCAAACTATGCTAGTTGAGAGTTGCATCTCTCGCCATTACAAGAAAGTGGCTTTCCAATATGTAGTTTATATTCAAAATTTAACTAGGAGTTTCATGGTAGAAACTAAGGTACGTTATGATTTATGGAATGGAAGGAATCCATATTTAATATATTTTCATGTTTTTTTATGTAAATTTTTTATCTGAAACAATTAAAGAAATAAATTAATGTATGGTGATGTTGTGGATTAAGGAATATTCCTTGGATATTCAATAAATATCAATTCCAAAAATTTCATTAATAAATATATTGAAAAATAATAGATAGTAGTGATTTGAAGATAATTGATGATAAAATAAAAAATGGCTCATGGAATTTGTCTGCTGATGTGATAGAACATAAAGAAGAATGAGGACACTTAACATATAAAAATAAATAAATAGAGGAATACATGAAAAACATATAATATTTACATCATTATTTTGACATAGAAGAATATCCAGATGAGGAAACCCTGGCTGACGAAAAAACTTGTGAACCTCACAGGAGAAATCAATGAGAAGATACTGATCGATCCAACATCATTAGAGATTGGGAAGATCCCATAAAAACCATGATAATGATGAATAGTAAAAAATCTATATTCCTTTAAATTGTGAAACCATATTCATTTTATGAAGCTGTAAAAGGTGAATTAATGGTGAAGGCCATCAATGAATAATTTGGTCAGATTGATAAGAACAAAACATGGTTTCTAGTTAAGAGATAGGAAACCCACATTGCAATTAGTATGAAGTGTATTATCAAAAATAATACTAATGAGAATGGAAATTTTATGAGAAATAAGGCATGAATAGTGAATAATGTCTATTCATAGATATAATGTGTTGATGTTGAAGAAACATTTTCTCTGGTGGCTAGACTGGAGTTGATCAGACTATTTAATTCTATTGGAATTCAAATTGGATACAATGTATATCAAATGGATTTCAAGATAGATTTATAAAATGGTGTTGTTGAGGAATAAGAATATTTTGAAAAATAGTGGTCTTAAATCTTTTTAATGATGAAATGAATGTTTTCATATTAAACAAGGCTTTCTATGGATTGAAGCAGACACCATGATCATGTTATTTTCAACCAGATTCTTATCTAAAGAACCTAGAATTTATAATAGGAGGTGTGTATCCCAATATATGTGTGATGAATTATAATAAAGAGAAGTTCATGGTTCTTGTGTGCATAAATGATCTTATATTTGGCGTAATCATACATGTATAAGTGGATAAATTTACTAATAAATTAATATCGTAATTTTAAATTTCTATAATTGGTAAAATCACATACTTCTGGGAGCTGTATTTTATTAAGAGTAAACACTAAACTTTCATTTCTTAGGAGAACTATGAAAGAGATTTCCAAAAGAAATTCAATATGCATGAATCCAAACCAAAGACAAATCTGATTGTGATTGGAACCCAACATATAAAGTATAAGGATGAGACTTCTGTAGATCCCACATTGTATAGGGGAATCATTTGAAGCTTATTGTACTTGACTACGACACGACCTAATGTTTTATATACAACATGGTTAGTGGATTTCTTTCAATCTAATAAAAAATAATAACACACGGAGTTAGTAAAAATAATCATGATGTACATTTAAATAACTAATAATTATGTCTTATAATTTACTATAAGAAGATATAGAGAGCTATCATCATTTTCCGATACTGATTGTGCTGGATATGTTGTTGATTTAAAGTCTACAAGTTTTGGAGAATTCTTTATTGGAATGAGATGTGTGGGTAGGTTGAGTAAGAAATATGAAATTTCTCCTCTTATAACTACTAAATTATATTATATCTGAAATACAAAGTCTTACACTCAACTACTATGGATTAAGAAACAACTAAGTTATATTGGGGATGAGGTAAAAAGCCCATTGGTGATTCATTGTAATAACAAGACCACAATTTATCTTATGAAGAATTATATACCTCATTCTCAAATAAAACTCATTGTAATATGAAACTACTTCATCAATGAAAAAGTTGAACAAGGCATGATTAAAATGGATCATGTTGTTGATATACTAACCAAGACATTTTTAGCACATGTGTATGAGAAGCATCGGTTGACCCTTGATGTTCAACCACCTCCTATTGTGTGATGAGTTAATGGTTGGCCCCTTCAACTATGTTATTATAACAGTTTCAATATTTTCATTGATTATTGCATGTTTATGTGGGAGATATGATCCATGGGTAGTGTTTTATTGATATCAATACATCAAAATTTGGTTCTTTTGGATTATTTCCAATGGGGGAGAATGGAGATATTCAATGTTTTATGGTTCAAATAAAGGGGATAAAATGGGAAATGGTGATAGAGAATAGACGAATTAAAAAATGTTACAATGGGGTATAATGATGAGTTACATAGTATAGTTTGATTTTGGAGACAATTAGAAATAAAATTGGAGTGCAGATTTGGATGGTACTTCATTGAATTTATCTACGAATGTCCAACAAACCCAATGGGGTAGATTTTTGGAACTAAGGTAATTAAATTATGGAGATGGATTATGGTTAGTGATTATTTTCAATTAAAATTGGGTTGATCAAGGATTTTGTAAGGAATGTGTTACATGGATTGGAGATGAATTTAGTATTGAAGTTGGTGTAGATTATGAGTGTTTTCCAAATTTTTTGGCCAAAAATTCGTATTTTTTAAGAAGAATAGTCTCAAAAAAGGAATAGAGGATCACAACCCATATTCCGAGAATAGTTCAGAAATCCTAAAATACAATACATAGAGTGGAGAACCATGAACCACAAATAATTAATGGTATACATAACGTGTAGGAGGTACAATTCTCATTGAAAAGTTGGATCATGGGAAGGCCTATTGTTTCAGTAAGTAAAGCAGTACATGGGATGTCGTGTCATTCGTGAAAATGAGGCACAATTTTTTAGAATCCACCAAGTGTGTCGTTTGAGGATACGAGATGTTGATTTTTTCCATTGTGTATGAATAATGGTGTTACATGGACCATGTAGGGAATATAGTTCATGGGAGTTGCATGGTACATTGTAAACATGATTCTTTTTCATTGATTTTGTAATTCAAGATTTAGTAGATTATATGGATCTATTTTCTTATATAAGTAGATATAATCCCATCATTAGAGTGAGGTTGAAAATTTGAAATATCCGATAAGTATTCAGGGAAATATTGAAGTATATCATGGGAAGAAAATCCAACAAATTATATTAAATATTTTTCAGAATGTAATTCAGTAATATCAAAAATAGTCTGTGGAAGAGATTTCATGAAAGATGACTAGGTACATCGAGGAAGAAGACCAGTTTCTGGAAGGCGATTAGTTTGAGATGAGTTATCCCATCGGAAAAATGTGGTACATGAAAGAAATACATGTATGTAGCTAGAAGAGGATGTACGAGGAGGTGGTACATGGAGCAATGCAGTTCGCAAAGGAATAACTCATAGTATGTGGGGAAGAGCAGTATGTCGAGGAAGAAGGCTAGTTTGTGGAGGAAAAGGTCATGAATGAAAAATATGTAGATTAGTACATAAAATATTCAGGGAAAAGTGGGACATCAACATAGAATCTATATATATTAGGTTCTATGATTTAATGCCAGCCCATTGGAGCAACATTTATGTTGATAAAATGAGTTTAGATTCTTCCCAGAGCATTGATCAATGGGGAGTCAGCGAAACTTATCTAAGGGATGCAGTATGTTATCGCTGAAACCTTGTATATGTATGGTGTCTGGTATAGAGTTATTGTGTAAACGTTTTGTAATCATAACATGTAAAGACCGGAAAATTTCTAGGAAATTTTTTTCATAAATTCATGGGAATTTTACAAGTACGCAGTTTCTGATGGCACATGATTCTGAGGCCTGGTGTTCCAGGAATATTTTTCTGAAGTTTAGCTCAGGTACGTTCAGTGAATGAATGAGCAGGTTTTTCTATCTTTTGAACCATTGGCCAAAATTGAAATCTGAGGGCACCGATTAACTCACAACACCGGTATTTTTTTAAGGGGACCTTTAACACAATTGCGTTTTATCCTGGTTGTAAGTTAAAATTGGGGTTTAGTTAAGGAGTTAAATAAAATTGATAGAACAATTTTATATTAATGGAAGTTAATCCCTCCCATGGAAATTTATTGGTGGGACCCCACCCACCCCACTTTTACTGTGTGGATATTAGGAATGTGGGGCCCACATGGGACCCTACATTTATCCTCCCCCCTAAACTCCCTTAAACTCCCTTCAATAAATTGGATACCCCCATATTGAATGAGACTCTTCCTATCTCTCTCTCTCTCTCTTTAAATTTTGACAACATACCCTAATTAATGAATTCATCCTCTTCAATTAATTGAATGGAGGTTTTGAATTTAAACCATCTGTTGTGTGAAAAAAAATAATAGCATGAGATATTATTTTAGCTTGAGCTTCTGGAGTGTTGGAAAAGGCTTTGGGGAGAGATCTTGATTTTTTGAAGTACATCAACTCTCTGACGAAGAACGACCTTTCCTAACGGTGAAGAATGGTCCACGTTTCTCTAATAATATTCTTCCTCTGCATCAAGGGAGGAGACACCGACGTGGGGAACACACCAACGACGATGGTTCTTTCTCTGATATTGATGAAGAGACACCGTTTTCCGTGTCTATGACGAACAAACCTTAAACAAGGTAGGGGGATTATGTTCAATTTTAATGGATTAAAATTGGGCCTTGTTTGTCATTGTACATCTTGGTTTTTCCCGGCCTATTTCTATCACCTAACGTGGAGGGCGCGGGCTGAAATAACATGGTCTGGTGACCAACCGCTAGATGTTATTTATTTATTTTTGGAATCGGTGACCGGAGGCGAAACGTTGAAGAGAACGACGGCGGATGGTCCGTCGTCGCACACGCAAAGAAAAGCCGCGGCCCAGTGGGCCGCGGTGGAGGAAGCATGGCTCTGTCACACCAAGCTGGGAACGCATTGTCGAGGATAGGGCATGCCATGGTGGAGAAAGGCGGTGTTGTAGCTCTTGCTGTGTGCAAGGAACCGCGGCCCGCTTCACGGGCTGCTTCGGTGGAAGAACCAGTCGGCCCGTCAGTTGGTCGGGTAAAGGAAAGCCGCGGCTCCAGGAGGGTGCTGCGCCGGACAAAACGCGGCCCGCCCGAGCGGGTCGCTTATGCCTGGAGGCCGGCTGGTTAAGGACAGCGGCGCGCCGCTTGGCACCGCCGGTTTGGGCACCCCTAGGGCCGCCCCCTCCCCCCCCCCCCCCCCCCCCCTCAGACCACTCGTCCTTTAGGCTGTGCTACTCTGCCAGCTGGCCGTGCACGGGGGGATGCTCCCAATCGGGTCGTGCCGGCCAGGCCAGGTCGTGCCTCCCTGGGAAGGGTTGCGCCTCTTTGGGTTGGGTCGTGCCCCTCGGACGGTCTTTTCAATTCTTTGGGCCAATCCGACACCCCTTTTGGGTCAGACACAACAAAACTGAGTTAACTCGACCCATCTGCCCACTGGTTTTAACGGGCCGGACCCATTTTCACATAAGCGTGAATAACTTAAAGACTGCGCGTCTGATCGACGCGTTGTCTGTGGAATTAGGACCCTATCTACAGGTTGGTCCCTTTTCAATACTTTAAGTGATTTTTGGACAACTTTGGAAAATGGCTGGGCTTGGAACGAGCATATTTCCAACCGGGCCCCTAGAATGGAAAAGCCAATATCTCTCAAACAGGGCGTCTGATTGATGCGTCGTCTATCAAGTTGAGTTTCTATTGACGTGATGGAACTTTTGGATACATAACTATGGAATTTGTGATAATTGATGTATCGAACCCCCTTGGCTCGAGACGTGGACCCTCCCGGAATCGAGCGTGCTATGTGCGGGAACCCTAGAGATTGTTGCGACTACGATGACTACCGTGCTGGGATTCTCCATGGGTTCGATGACGATGATGACTGTACTTGGATCCTCCATGGGTTTGGCAGTGAGGATGATTGTACTTGGATCCTTCTTGGGTTCGGCAGCAATGACAACTGTACTTGGATCCTATGTGGGTTCGGCAGTGATGGTTAATATACATGGATCCTACGTGGGTTTAGCAGTGACGACTTCTGTACTAGGATTTTACATGGGTTCGACAGAGGAGATAATTCAGAGGATACATCTAATTATCCCCACCCTACTTCAAAATTTGTATACCTATATGAGATGAGTCTTGACTTTCAATCATTATCATTGATGTGATTGGCTTCTTTCTTTTTTGGACTGGGTGGTGCTTGTGTTGGAGAGTTGGAGTCGAACTGTAATTGATGACTTTGGTATATGTGTGGGCATATACATAAGTAGAGTCTGCTGATACTTCATGATTGTATCTTTCCTTTGTTAATTATCCTTCGTGGATTCTATGATTCCTTTGGGGGTCTCGGGTTCTATACTGAGTATCGTATACTCACCCCTACATGGGATATACACGTATTACTTTGTGTTCGATACAGATGACAGACAGAACTGAGGCTTGTGGAGCTGGATGGTACCCGGAGGTGGACCACTTGGTGGGACGTACACAGGGCCAACGGTTGGACCTAAGGAGTAGAGGAGACCATACGTACCAACCCTTTAGGTGGAATATCTGGAGGAAAAATTAGTGGTTGCTTCTTTACTTACAGCTGTTGTACTTTCTTTTCTGTTGTACTGTACTTTCAGTTGGGTTTGTATATTTTCCCATTTACTTTTCAGCACTTACTTTTGTACTAAGTTATACTTAGTTCTTACTTCACTTGTGTACTCTATTGTGTTTGTTTAGTTTATAAAGGCAATGAATTCCCTTTTACCGGGATTTATGCCATTGGTTCTAGTCACCACCCCCTGACCTATGGAAGGCTGGTTTGGGGTAGACACGACACGGGCCCCGAGGACGGGTCGTGAAAAATTGGTATCATAGGAGTCGGTTCTACCGCAGAACTCAAGACTTTTATCTTTCTCTACTGTGAAGAAATATTGTTAAGAGTAATGAGTATGGTTTTCAGTATAGGGAGTACAGTGTTGGTGCGGCGGCCGACGTATCCATACACCCGGACACTGACTCCTGATTTCTGACTTAGTGCCCGAAAAAATTGGTTGCATGTGTGTTTCAAAAGCTTTCATTGTGATTACTTTTTGTCAGCTCACCAGGTATACTGTTTGACCGTGGCGCATTTGTTTCTTTTCAGGATGGCCCCACAATGGTAGCCAGCTAGGGTTCCTAGTTACGTGCGAGATGGAAGCACACCGAGCGAAAAGGCATCGGTGCAGGGCCCATCACATAGGAGGCACTAGCGGTACCACTACCCACTGAGCCACCGATACTACCAACCCGAGCAGCAAAGAGTGCACGCTGCCTGAGTGCGTTGCACAAGTTCTAGAAACAGAGGCTGTCTAGGTTCCGTGGAGAGACGGACCCTCTGGCATCCAAGGATTGGCTGGAAGCTATTGTCAGAGTCTTAAGATTGGTAGGGACACCAACTGACCTTATGGTGATCCTTTCTGCAAGTCTACTACATGAAACATCAGGTAGATAGTGGATCCTTATTCTCTAGGTGAACGACGAGGCATCTCTACATTGGACAGACTTCAAGAGTCTCTTCCACTCGGAGTTTGTTCCAGCCCCCCTCCATGCGGTGCGCATCCAGGAGTTATTACATCTGCGGCAGGGCAGCATGACAGTAGCTCAATAATCAGTGAGATTTACCGATTTCACGCGCTACACCACGGATAAGGTACGTGACCCATTCTTCTAGTCCTGGACCTTTGAGCAGGGAAAGATGCATGTGACCAAGGATTTGATGATCTCCCTCAGCATTCCGACCTAGACAGGATTGATGGAGTGAGCCCTTATTGTGGAGAGCATTCTTGCTGAGCCGACACCAGCAGTGAGACCCACAACTGGGCTACACGTAGCAGAGTCTTATGCAGCCGATAGTAGATAGATGACGCATAGGTCTAAGTGGAGCAGGCCATTAGGTGGGCGACATCAGGATACTGGTTCGGATGTGCGGGGCACGTGAAGTAGAGTCATCCATACGAGGGGCAGACTGTGCTATGCATGCGTCGGGCAGGGCCACATTGCTCGTGACTGCCTGACCATTCATGCAGAGTAGCAGAAAACAATAGAGGGACCTCCCAGGTAGAGGCAGAGGTTCAACTGTGGTGGTCCGTATGGAGTAGGCGGATGAGGTAGAGGAGCGGGCCGAGCAGTAGGTCGTGGAAGATGCTTTGATGCTCTACCACCACCACCACCAGGAGGAACACCCCGACCATAGGGAGTTGGCAGACAAGGGCAGGCTTAGCTCTAGGTGGTCAAGGCCTACGACCAAGGCACACTTGAGATGATTTGAGGTAGTATCTGTGTCTAATCCACCGTTACTGCAGTTCTTATTGACATGGGAGTGAGTCATTCTTTTATTTATGCTGCCCTTTTTTGGATCTCTAATATTCCGATAGAGTTGTTGGCTCGATCATTACGGCTAGAGACTCCTATGAGAGTAGACTCGATGATTACACACTGGTGCTGGCAGTGTGAGATTAATCTAGGAGGCAATAGCTTCGGCTGGGATCTTTTTGTAGTGGAATCGAGGCCTTACGACGTCATATTGGTTATGGATGGTTGTCTACAGTCCATGCTCAAATTGACTGCATTAGGCGCAATGTGTGGTGTGTCCGCACGGATGGGGCCAGGTTCACCTTCACCGGTGAGAAGGGAACCTTTGCAGCGCAGGATGGACTTAAGCAGAGGAGAGGGAAGGAAATCCTATTTTAGTTTCCTAGTTTCATCCTAGGTGCAGTTGATGTGTGGAGTTCGAGTTTTGTTGTTGTGGTGGATCAGTATGAAAATGTTTTTCCTGATGACGTACTAAGAATACCTCCTTGCATAGAGGTAGACTTCTACATAGACATGTAGCCCAGTACAACACTGATATCTACTCCAGCATATCGGATGGCTCCTTCTGAGCTTCTTGATCTATGGGTATAGCTGGAGGGCTTGTAGGGAACGAGATTCATCTGACCCAGTGTTTCACCCTGGGATTCATCCATTATATTCGCCAAGAAGGCGGATGGGAGCTTACAACTATGTGTTGACTACCATCGCCTAAATTAGGTGACTGTAAAGGACATGTACCCACTCCCGGGTATTGACTAACTCTTTAATCAGCTCAAGGGAGAACAATTATTCTCAAAGATAGACCTCAGGTAGGGCTATCACCAGCTCAGAGTTCGAGACGAGGATGTGCAGAAGGCGGAATTTAGGTGTCGGAAAGGCCACTATGAGTTTTTGCTTATGCCCTTCAGCATAACAAACGGTCCAGTGGTGTTAAAGAGTCTCATGAACATGATCTTTCACCCTTACCTCTATCGTTTTGTCGCAGTCTTCATCGACGACATACTGATTTACTTGACTACTGAGGAGGAGAACGCATATCACTTGTGGGTTCTACTGGACACACTCCAAGAGCACCAGCTTTATGGTAAGCTCTTGAAGTGCCAGTTCTAGATTATAGATGTTCATTTCATGGAAAACGTTATCTCATAGGATAGGTTTGTAGTGGACCCCGTGAAGATCGAGGATGTACTTGCTTCAAAGCCACCCAGGAGCATGACAGAGGTGTGGAGTTTCTTGGGCCTAGCTGGATACTATCGGAGATTTATTCCAGACTTATCCAGAGTTACAGCACCACTTTTAGCATTGATGAAGAAGGGGAAAACCTTCGTGTGGTCAGATTGATATGAGCAGAGCTTCCATGATATGAGATAGAGATTGACCATTGCACCCATCTTGAGGGTACCAGAGGAGGGTGTATGGTACATAGTTTACTATGACGCATCAAGGACCGGACTCGAGTGTGTTCTGATGCAGGAGTAAGTAGTGATCGCTTACGGCTCACAAAAGCTGAGAAAGCACGAGTATAACTACACTACCCATGAACTGTAGATAGCAGAAGTGGTCTTTTCCTTGAAGATGTGGCGACACTATCTTATGAGTGAGCACATTACAGTCTACTCTGACCACCAGAGTCTCAGGTACATCTTCTCGCACAAGGACCTGAACCTGAGACAGTGATAATGGCTCGAGTTCCTCCATGACAATGACTTCAATATAGTCCATACCCTTGGGAAAGGGAACATGGTAGCATATGATCTCATCATAAGGTTAGGCATTCACCTACTTAAAGAGGAGACAGAGCAGTTAGCCGCTTTGCAGATATCCTTCATGGATAGAGATGGAGAATCATTTCTGCAGTCTCTCACAGTCACTCATCCACTACATCAGCGTGTCAGAGAGGGTCAGCGTGGGGACGTCGACTGTGAGATGCGACATGCTCAGATATCCTCAGGGAAGGCACCTGGTGTATTTTTAGAAGGAGGAGAGCATGTCATCCTCTTTAGGGGACGTACCATGGTACCTGTTTCATTATAGGAGGAAGTGATGAGTGAGTTCCACACTCCCCCTTTATCGGTACATCCTGGAGTGGAGAATAAGTACCAGGACCTCAAATGAATGCACTGGTGGCCAGTTATGAAGAAGTTTGTAGCAGAGTTTGTTTCATGGTGTCTTACTTGTCAACCAGTGAAGGCGGAGAATCAAGTGCCAGAGGGCGTGATACAACCCTTAGAGGTCCAAGAGTGGATGTGGGAAGGGATATCCAGGGATTTTGTGATGGGGATTCCACGTACATCCAGAGGACATGACTCCATCTGGGTGATCGTCGACCGACTCACCAAGTTGGCCCACTTCCTACCTATCAGAGAGTAGGTCTCAGTATAGAGCCTGGGATGCCTCTACATTAAGGAGATTGTACAACTTCATAGTGTGTCGTTGTCTATAGTCTCCGATCAAGATACTCTCTTTACTTCCCGACTTTTGAAGGGGTTACAAAAGGATTTTGGGACGGAACTACATCTGAGCACTGCCTTTAATCCTCATATGGATGGCTAGACAGAGAGCACCATACAGACACTCGAGGACAGGCTCTGTGCATGTGTCCTGAACTTTGGTCGCAATTGAGAGGATCATTTAACCTTGGAGGAGTTTGCGTACAACAACAGCTACCACTCCACCATTGGGATGGTTCCATATGAGGCACTATACGACCGACCATGAAGACCACATTTGTGCTAGACTAGGCCAGGGGAGTCAGCACTTTTAGGTCCAAAGATGGTGCAGGATATGATGAAAAAGGTGCAGATCATCCTGGAGTGTATGAGGACTGCACATAGTAGATAGAAGACCTAAGCTGATAGGAGATGAAGACTACTGGAGTTCGAGGATATAGACCACATTTTCTTATGGGTGTCACCTCGATGTCAATTACAGAGATTTGGACAGGGTGGCAAGTTATCTCTATGCTTCATCGAACCATTCTAGGTCCTCAGCAGGGTAGGTGAGGTGGCTTACTGCCTAGCCCTTCCACATTAGTTATACTGGGTGCACGACTTCTTCCACGTATCTCAGCTGAGTAGATACGTGCACGACCCATCACACATCATCGATCATGGGGAACTGTACATCGATGACGGGGTGAAATTCATGGAGGTCCTAGTGGAGATCGATGATCGACATGAGTGGGTCCTACATGGATGGTTGATTCCTCTAGTGCGCATTCGTTGGCAGCACGAAAACCTCCAGGAGAGAACATGCGGGCTAGAGGCTCAGATGCATTCTCAGTACCCTCATATGTTCCCCTAGTCTTTGTTGTAGCTTTACGGGGATGTAAAGCCCCGAGGTGTGGTTAATGTAATGACTATGAAATGTCAATGAAATTTTTTTCATAAATGTTTTGGAATTATACGAGTACACAGTTTTTGACGTCACCTAATTCTGAGGCCCGATGTGCCCGAAATATTTTTTTTGAAGTTTAGCTCAGGTACGTTCAGTGAACAAAGGATTGAGTTTTCTATATTTTGAACGGGTGCTCAGAATTGAAATCTGGGGGCACCGATGAACACGCAGTTCCTGTATTTTCTTAAGGGGACCTTTAACGCAATTTTTTTTAGCGGGTTGTAAGTTAAAATTGGGGTTTAGTTAAGGGATTAAATAAAATTGTTAGAACAATTTTATATATATGGAAGTTAATCCCTCCCATGGGATGTTATTGGTGGGACCCACACCCACCCAACATCTCATGTCTGTATATTAGAAAGGTGGGTCCCACACGAGCCCCAACCTTTCACCTATATCCCAAACTCCCATAATATCCTTTCAATAAATTGGCAACGCCCATATTGAATGAGACTCTTCCTCTCTCTCTCTCTCTCTCTTTAAATTTTACCAACATACCCTAATTAATGAATTCAACCTCTTCAATTAAATTTATTGAGGATTGAAATTTTAAACCATTTTTTTTGTGAATAAAAATAATAGCATGAGCTATTATTTTAGTTTGAGCATTTGGTTTGTTGGAAAAACCATTGGGGAGAGCTCTTGGTTTTTTGATGAACATCGAATCTCAAATGAAGAACGACCTTTATTTACTGCGAAGAACGCTCCAAGCTTCTCCAATCCCCTTCTTCCTCTACATCAATGGAGGAGACACCGACGTGGGGAACTCACCAACGAAGATGATTCTTTCTCCGATGTTGATGAAGCGACACCACTTTTCACATCTACAACAAAAAAAAACTAAAATGAGGTAGGGGGATTATGTTCAATTTTAATGGATTAAAATTGTGCCTCATTTGTCATTGTAGATCTTTATTTGTCCCGGCCTATAGTTATTTCCATATAAGGATGGGGCGGGCCGAACAAACATGGCCAGATGACCCTCCGCTAGATCTTATTTATTTATTTTTGGAATCAGCGACCGGAGGCGGAACGCGGAAGACGCTGGCGGTGTAAGGGCCACCGTCTCACACGCAAAGAAAAGACACAGCCAAGCGGGCCGTAGTAGAGGAAGCATGGTGCCATCACACCATGCCAGGAATGTGGATCCGCGGCCAGGGCCGGTCGCAGCTGAGGAATCCGACGACGGCTATGCGGAAGGAGCCACGGCCCACGAAGCGGGCCGCTTCGGCAGAAGAATCAGCCAGCCCGTCGGCCAGTATGTAGAAGGAAAGTCATGGCACCAAGAGTTTTCCACGTCGGATGAACTGCGGCCCGCCCTAGCAGGCATCTTGTGCTAGAAGGTCGTCCGACACCGGCCAGTTTGCACCACCAGTTCCGGAAGCCCGCCCCCCCAGACCGCTCGTCCTTTGGGCCGAGCCAACAGGGATGCACCTAGCTGGGCCGGGCCGGACCGCATGATTCTTTGGGCACTTCTGACACCCCTTTCGGGTTTGACCCACCAAAACTGGGTTAACCCGACCCATCAGCCCAGTGGGATTAATGGGCTTGGCCAGTTTTCAGTTAAGCGTGAATAACTTAAAGATTGTGCGTCCGATCGACACGCCATTTGCAGCATTGGGACCCTTTCGATGAGGCAGTCCCTTTGCGATACTCTATGTCAGATTTGGACAACTATGGAAAACGGCCGGTTTTGGAACTAGCATATTTCCAACCGGGGCCCTGAAACAGAAAAGCCAATATTTCTCAGACCGAGCGTCTGATTGATGTGTCGTCTATCATGTTGAGTTCTTATTGACGAGACGGAACATTAAGATACATAAAATCTAGACATTGTTATTTTTGATGTATCTAACCCCCTTGACTTGAGGAGCGGACCCTCCCAGAATCAAGTTTGTTGTGTGTGAGAACTCTAGAGCAGGCTCCGACTGCGACGACTACCGTAATGGGATTCTCCATGGGTTCGACGATGATGCCAACTGTACTTGGATCCTCTGTGGGTTCGGCATTGAGGATAACTGTACTTGGATCCTCTGTGGGTTTGGCATTGATGACGGCTGTACTTGGATCCTATGTGCGTTCGGCAATGATGGTTTCTGTACCTGGATCCTACGTGGGTTCAGTAGTGACGAATTCTGTACTAGGATCCTTTGTGGGTTCGTCAGAGGAGATGATTGAGAGGCTACATATAATCATCCCCACCCTTCTTTGTATGTTGTATACCTGTGTCAGCTAAGTCTTGACTTTCAATCATTATCATTGATGTGATTGGCTTCTTTCCTATGTGGACTGGGTTGTGCTTGGGCTCGAGATTTTGAGCTGAAATGTAATTGATGACTTGGGTATATGTATGGTCATATACCTATGTATAGTCAGTTGATACTTCATGATTGTATCTTTCTTTTGTGGTTTACCCTTCATGGATTCTGGGAGACCTTCGGGGGTCTTGGGGTCTCTACTGAGTATCCTATACTCACCCATGCACGGGTTATGCCCGCACTACTTTGTATTGGATGCAGACGATGAAAAACACTAATCGAGGTAAAGACTTCTTGATCTAGATGGTACCCGTAGGTGGACCACATGGCGGGACGTACACAGGGTGGAAGACCGGACTCGAGGAGCTGATGAGACCATATGTACCCACCCTTCAAGTGGAATATCCAGAGGACGACTCAATGGTTGTCGCTTTACTTACTGTTGTTGTAATTTCATTTCAGTTGTACAGTACTTTCAGTTGGATTTGTATACTAGCCCATTTACTTTTCAGCACTTACTTTTATACTCAGTTTAACTTAGTGCTTACTTCACTTGTGTACTCTGTTGTGTTTGTTTACTTAATAAAGTCAATACCTTACCTTTTACCTGGATTTATGCCTTTGGTGATAGTCGTCAGCCCCTAATCTATGGAATGCGGTCTTGGGGTAGTCACGGCACAGGCCCCGAGGACGGGTCGTGACATAACATATTAATGATTAGTGGTATTTGGTATGACATAAAACCAAACTGCACATGCTCTTTGGATGTAGCCCTTAGTGGTGAACCAAATCAAATTGATGTGTCTTCCCTTAACATGTTATTTTTTGTTTTCTACAATTTCTCCTCTGACAAGTTTAATAGGTTACTTCCAATGTGGGAAAATTTCTATTGGTTTCATAGAAAAATTATACACCTTGATTAACCCATCCTCTCTTAGGGTGTTCAGGGGTCCATCAACTTCGTCATGCATTTTTTTAAAATGATTATTTATTCAACATGGTTATTAACATTTATAGAAGAATTATATTTCTTCATTCAACTACACAATTTTTTGTTGTGATATATATTCTAAAATTTAATGTATATACCTTTTTTTAATACAAAATATTTTTAAAAATAAAATTTTTAAATTCCCCAAAATGATCATTATAAATAGTTATCAAGGTAAAATTTTCCAAAATTTTTATATGGGATACAAAAGTTTTAATATAAAAATTTAATTCTGACTTTTTTAAGAAAATAGACCAATGTATATCTTATTTAATCCTAAATTAAAACATATCCAATGTAATTTCCACTTATACGTCTATATTTTACAGAACCTAATAAATCCAATTGATCGAACATTAATGAATAATAATGTTATACATCCCTAAAATATTCAAAATTTGACTTATATTGCATTAAAAACTAATGTGGATAATAAATTTTTGAATAATTAATCTTAAAATATGATATATCTTTAATATATCATATTATGGATTGTTTATATGAAGATATAACATTAATTTTCGAAATATTCTATACCATAAAAACATATTTGTCTTCTTTTTCACTAAATAAAGGTAGGTCATCAATCATAGGGTTTTTATGCTATTTATATAAGAATTATAATGGATATTGGAAAAAATAATAGATTTATCTTTGGAAATATGAATAGTAAATTTTTTATTCCTGAATTTCACATGATATCCCTCATCAAATAATTGACGAATTCTATTATGGTTTTGATAAGACTTAAAACATATAAAACATTTGAAGTAAAATCATTACCAAGTTGAAAAAATTTACCAATTCAAATAATTTATCATTGGGAAATTCCTTTAAACGTATCATTTTCAAAAAATTTAAATAAAATTCTTTATGAAAGATTTATTCCTTGCGACATTCCTGGAACAACCACTATCCATGAATCAAATGTTATTTTTGTGGGTACAATTATATTTTTCCTAAAATTATACGGTTTATATAATGGAACCCAAACCTACATCGGTTTTTCATTATTAGAAAAATATATTTTCTAAATCCTTATCTATCTAAAATTACTATGTTGAGTAGTATTAAATAATATATAAAAATAATTTATTTGAAATCATAATGATTTTACATTATTTAATGAATATATACTCTTTTGTCGTACTCCACTTTTGAGCTTTTTAAAAAAACGGGGTACTATTTGGAATAAAATTTTTTAAAAAAAATTATTTTTTTAAAGTAAAACACATTCAAGAAAAATAATTATGAATGTTTATCAATATTTACATATTATAAGAAAATTCCCTAGTAGTAAAAATTGAAATTATGTTTTTCAAACTTAAAATTTCAGAAATTAGATTCACAACTAAATTTATATCCTCAACATAAGTTATCGTAAAAATATCTTTTTCTAATTATTATATAAAAATTGTTTTCTCAAGATTATAGTTCTCTTATTATTTTGGGAAATTATAAATTTCATTAGTAATCCTTGATATTCATAAAATATCATTTGCATGTTTTTCATCAGCATCATTATGTTTTTTAGAAACTTTTCAATTTTTGTTTTCTAAAATGATATGAAATAATAAATCTTCTTCAAAAATAGGTAAATTATTATTTTCTTCTAATAAATTAAATTCTTCATTTGAAGATATATAATTATTCTCTTTTACAAAATCACGATAATTATCCTTTCACATATGATTTTTGAATGTTTCAACAGATAACATAAAAACAAAAATCTTATTGTTCTTTATAATTTTTCTAATGAAACCAATATTCTTATAATCTATACATACAATATATGATTTATTTTTTATGGAAATATACGTCAATTATAATTCCCGATGTCTAAAATATTCAAATATTTCATACATATATGTGTTTAGATATCATTAAAATTCATCTTAGAATTTCAATTCATATTATCTTTTCCCTTAAACATGGGAAAACCTAGTCTTATATGAATTTACTTCTTATAATCCTAAAAAATTAACTCTAAATAATATTTCTTCTTATTTAAGTCTTTATGTCTCATTATAAAATTATATAAAATTTATTTCTTCTAAAAAAAATTTATTTTCTTAGGGAGATTAGATAACTCATTCATAGACTATTCTAAAGAAATTATCTATGTTTCAACCTCAATATTATTTTTCACTAATAAATTGGAATGTTTTTTAGATGAAAAAATATTAATAGTACCGTTAAATGCTACATAAAGAAACTCTAGAATTTTTTTTGTATCTTCTCAAAATATCTCTTTAATATTAACTCATGCAACATGATACAATCTTTCAAATCATCAAAGTTGATCCTCTTCATCTTCCTTCTGTTATCCTAATCTATTTTTTTTTACTACTATTTCCAAAGAAACTTTTTGACGATCATTACTTCTTGAATTGTATATTTGAGATCATTTTATCCAATGTATTTGAAAATAATTACAATTTAATTAATGTTTTATTGATTATAGAAATATATTATCCCTAAGTAAAATAAAAATATTGATAATCTCCTATTAAAATAATACTTCTGGTCTCAATCTCTTAAAAAGTACCAAAATGAGTAAATTCCATCTTTTTTAATGTTATCCATATATCTCTATGAATATATTTGACTATAGATATTTCATATCATAGAAAAAAATGTATTTCTATCATCATAATTTAGTTGATATTCAAGATTCTATTTTTTAGTAAACATAAACACATTATTGTAATGAATTTTAAGTTTTCCAGTAAGAAAAAAAATGTAATCTAATAGAGTATAAACCATAAATGTATTAATATTGAGTGTCCAATACTCATAAACAACAACATATAAAATTTCCATCCTATTAGGAATAATATTCATATGTTTTTATACATTTAAACATAAAATATTTTTAAACAACATAAATAAACATTCAAAAAAATCACTCTATTTCAAAATAAAATAAACAAGACATATATACATAATATAATTACAAAAAGTAGAAAAAAATAAATACATAATCAAAATAACAGAGGAATAAACTAGAAATTTATGTAGAATATACTAATTTAATACCAATTTTTGGATCAATAAGTATATAATGGATATAAGAGGGGGTAAATATTATTTTAAAAACAAACTAAACAAAATAAAATACTATTATTCAAGATTTTGGACATAGATATCGTCCCATGATCAGAGTTTCTATAATAGATACATAGTATATAAGGAAAATAATACTTTAAAAAAATTAGTAAAATAAACATTTTATATAAATGCACAATGAATATAATAAACATGTGAAACATAGTAAAATTAAATATTAAAAAATAATGACTTATAAAACTCTTCAAAAAATATTTTATTCTCATTAACCATAAGTGTTAATGTTGTAAAAACCATGACTTTGGGTATCCTATGTTTTCAACATCTATGTAATGTATTTATTTATACAGTAGTAAATACCTCATCATAACTATCAGATTTATCCCATTATTCATATCTTAGGAACCCTCTAATTATCCTGGTCATAATGAGAAATATTTTTAACCTTATATTCCCTCGATCAAATCACAGATCAAGAACATTGAAAACAAATGAAAACTGTTTTATGGAATTACAATACTCTCTTGAATACTTTAGGATGAAAACTCATTGATGATTTTTCAATGTGTGTGTAAAAATATCTTATAGTAGTAAAATATTAATATTGTTTGATTATAAGATAAATTATATATGATCTCCTTGAATAGTGCGTTATTTATAGGCTAACCTCGAATGGTCATATTTCATGAATCATAGAGTTCATTGAAATAACCTCAGATGAACTCTAGTTGGACCACACATATTATTCTATACATATCCATCAATTATCCTTTTGATATCATAAACACAATACTATAAATGGATTACATCTAATATTAATAAATTTTACTATTGGATTATAAACATTATTATTCTGAGGCAATAAAATATATTCTGTCCAATTGATCAAAACATAGTCAATCTGATGGATGAATCATCACCATTCCAACATGCTATACAACATCACACTGATGGAATGGACTTAGTTAATGTGATGGATTGTAATTTTCAATCCAATGGATTGGAAATCATCAATATTTTGGATGTAAATAGGTCACACCGAGGGACTATGAAGTGTTCCACTAATATATTAAAAATAGTTTGTCTGGTGTGTTAAATTCGGTTACTCTGATGCATGAAAATCTGTTGCACTAATTGATTAAACTCAGTTACATAGATGTATAAGACATAGTGATTATAATGGAATATACTTTTTTAGTATGATGGACCCGACATATATATACTATTAGACTAGAAATATTTAGTCTTATGTTTGTATTTCATCAATCTGATTGACTAAGGAAGTCCAGTATGATGCCCAAAAACGTGTTGAAGGATTCTATTCTTCTGTTATAATGATTTATTTATTCCTAATAATAAATTCTTTTCTAAAAAATTGAATAAAATACAGAGAAAATATAATTATAGTAGAAGCATTTATAATAATTGTGTTATGATTATCATAATGGAGGGTAGATTTTCTATAAAGTATACCTTTTGACTCAACATTGCCAACTCATAGTCTGGGGTCATAATCTTTTTCTAATGATCCTTTGACTACATTGATTAATATTAAACAAATTTATCATTTTTCATTGGAACACAACCATGTCCCTTATTCAATGAATCATTATGTATCACAAAACCATCATATCATGATGCTTGATTCAAAATCGGATCTTGAACAACCTTATATTAAGTTCATCTAAATTTTCTTCACATTCTCCAATCTTAAAAACACAACACTTTTTCATGTAATATTGGGTATGATGTTATCCAATCAGGGAATATTATGAATTGATCTCTAATAGTAACATTGAAAACTTATAATACTATATATCTCTATTATTTTAATTACTTTAGACCTTTCTATGAAAAATGTTTTCTTTAGGGGATCAACTAAGATTCTATCCATGGAAATGACATAGCTATGAAAATAATCTTCTTATAGCTAAAAATTGTACTTCATAAATTTCATATATAACTCATTAATTTTAATACAATTATGAATAATATGAAATTCATTTTAATAGTCCTCATATATTTTAGGATACACTATGATATCAGTAATGAATACTAAAAAAACTAATCAAGATATTCCTTATATACAATGTTCATTACATCTTTAAAAATATAGAGTGAAATATAAATCCAAATATAATTACTATAAATCCATAATTTCCATACCTCATTGTAAATATTGTCTTCAAAACTTCTTCCTTATTTATTCTTGAATAATGAAACACCTAAAAAAGAACAATATTCTAAAAATATTGATATTTGTGAAGTTTATCGAACAAGGAATCAATATTTGGTATGAGATAATTGTTCTTTATGGTAATATAATTTACCTATCTATTATAAATTCATATCATCTAGGAAACGTTTTTATCCACAATAAAGAGAATTACTGCTCAAAATGTATTAAAACTAGGTCGATTAATTCTTTTCTCACACAACTCCTCTTGTTTCTTATTCGACATCACCAATTCAATATTTACCATTTTATTTGGGGTTTTAATATTGGTTGTTTATAGGGGATTAAATAAATGAAAAAATAAACTTCATGATTTGGTTGATGACCAGGTAATTATTTCAGAAATACATGAATGCATTCATATACGATAGATAAATCCTCATTTTAAATATTACCTTATCTCCCCCTATATTGTGACAAAAATGTTTCCCCAATAATAACATTCAATAGAGCTGAACTGGTGGATCTAGACATGTCTCAAATTATGATATCTCATCTCTAATTATAATAAATTCAACATCTCCCCTATGAATAGTAATTTGTTTTATTGTATAATAAATATTTTTCTTCATATTTTGATATCCATTGTAGGATTAGGATTATTTCGATTTAAATCATAAGTATAGTAATATGTTTTGAAAATAAATAATTTTTTTTGTTTCATAATATGTATTTTCTAACACATCTTTGTTCTAGTTAGATTTCCAATATGATTTTTGGGTAATAACTCTATTTTTAATGTTTTATAGAAATATCTAATTTTCATTGAAAATTTGGAAAATATAAAAGAGTGAATGAATCCATAATTAAATAATGGATTAACTAAATTTCACGATATGATTAAGGTATTTGAAACAAAATCCTTTGGTTCTTTCACCTCATATGTAGAGATCTTATAAGCCTATACTTCTACCCCTAGCCACATATGTGGTAGCTTCCCCTGAAGATTTGGGTACCTATTTATGCAGTTCCCCATCTCCCTACAGAAGAAATAAAAGATAATATTTTTTTCTTTCATTCATTTTCATTAATTTTCATTATTCACCTTATTATTTAACTTATAAAAAACACACATACAATTAACACTTTTCCTAGTATGATTCTATCCATAGCTTTTGTAAGATATAAATTTCTTCACTTACATCTTATTTTCATATTCATTCCATGTATCTTGGTTCCCATTCAACATCTTATTTTTCTGATTCTACCAGAACATGTATGATTTAAATAATTCATTTTTTGTTTTGATTGAAAATAAAACTATTTTACCATATGATTAAATATTTAGAGAGACAATTCCCATTAGGATGCATGGATTAATCCTGTCAAAAAAATAGTCTATCTTTCATTCAATGTTGTGTTTGTAATATGTAGTATTCTTGGAGAGCATTGTAATGGTATCATCCTACTCAGAAACATAATCTTATTCCATTATCTTTAAATTGAGTAATATTTTATTTATATCATTTCATTGTGCATGATGGAAATAATTTTCAAATAATGTTTCATTAAAATAATTTTATTCCATGTGTTTTATTTCCTCTTCATCCATGGTATTTAAGATCAATGAAAACCACTAATTATAATCACCATTATGCTATGATACAAGAAGTATAACCTATTCCTGTAAATTGTTTCATAAATTCCATAATATCTTCTCAAGGTTCTTAAAAAATTAAATTTCACCCATATAATTAGTATTCTCACAAAATGATAGGGTATTATGTCACATAAAGTGTTCCAATATTAGACGATCCCACTTTGGATCAATAGGTTTCTTCATTTATAAAATGTTATTTTTAATAACTAGATAAATATGAAAAAATATATTAATTAACTTCTCAGTTCCAATACATGATTTAATATTTATAATAATTTGAACCAATCCAGTATATAATATTGCTTGAAAATGGTGTAACACCCAACAAAAATTATAAATTTATGCATTAGGAATCATTGATTAATAAACATGTTTTCTTTGGGAATATCGTTATTTTTAAATCCTTCATAATGGTTTATAATGAAAATGTTAATTATCACAATAATATCACTTAGGAGTGTGAATCATATTTTCTATTAAGATCTATTTTCAACCACCAAGTTATGATTGGGTCAAGCCAGATGTACCCTTTTTTTGATTTCTTTATCTTAGGTACAAATATGTCCTAACAATGTTTTATTATAGTATCCAGATAGTGATGGGTTTCTAGGAAGACCAATGTAAACTCTTTGTCTCAAAAACAATTGGATGGTATTCTATAGATATCCTAAAATTATACCGTTGTTTTATGTTACCAAATTTATGTTTCAATTACTCCAGTTTACAAGGATTATAATAGACTTATTTTGATAAAACAAAATTGAACCCCACTCTAGTATCCCAAAGTCAATGTCTACTTTATTTCATTTTCATTTATATAGGGGGTAAAATACCATAGGACCGATCAGTATAGTATTTTTTGAGAATTATATGTATACATGATACATATTTCACATATGAAAATAAAATAAAAAAAGTATTAATGTAAAAAAAATTGATCCTTGAACACATTCAATGAATTCTTGTTCATACTGCAGGGAAAGAAAAAAAAAAGGTGAGCTAAATGCTCAGTAATTATTAATTATAGCATAATATGTCCTGATTAAATAAACAATGATCAATATGGATAGGTAAATAAATGAAAAAAAAATCCATATAATCAATATCTTGAATATTAGATAAGTCATAATAATTATATGAAGGAAAATAACTGAACATAAGAGTCATTGATTCAATAAAATGAGAATGAATACATCCATAGATAGTATCAATGTTAAACTATCATGGATAATAATTAAAATAAAATTATCAATGATGTAAATTGTTAATTATTGGATTTAATGATCTTAGGAATCATGATACCTATATTATCAATACCTTTCACAATAATTTTAAGAACTATGGGAGAAACCCCATCTGATTTGGCCAAAAAATTTGTCTCATTGTACATATTGATTCACCAAAGGGATATCTATAAAATGTCCCCACACATAAATGCACATTCAAAGAATTATACATACATCAAAAGATCTATTTATTTCTTTAATCAATATTCCATGTCATCAAATATTTGTATTGAGTATCGGATAATGATTTTTTGATTTGTACACAGTTAATCAAATAACATTAAAAGTACAAACTAAACATTAAAATGGTATATGGTTTAAGAAATAATAATAATCATGTTAAAGATAATATTTATATTTATGATAAATGTAATTTCCAATAAAATATGATCACATGAAAGTGATTGTTTCAAGATATAGTAAATAATCCCAAAAGAAAGTGAAATTGTAAAATAAATTTTATCTCATTGGTAATATTGGAATTTTAACCCCTTGAATAATAAACATAAAACCAAACATTTATAATCATTAATAAATAAGTAGTCATTTAAACATAATATAAAATTAATTATATAAATCAGATAAACTTAATGGGTTCATATTAAAAAATATGACACAATGAAATGGAAATCGAGAGAAAATCCCTTACCACATGGTATCAAAAATGTAAAATCCCTATGGAATAAATATATTGTTTTGAAACATAAAATACCATTATTTAGGAAGGATTAAAGACATTACATGTAAAAATATTATTAATTTCCCCAAATAAAATAAATATTTTTTGCAATATATGATCTGGACATAGACATTACATTTTCTTGAGTTTAAGTAAAAATATCATTTCTATACAATTGAGTAAATTTTCTATAAATCCCTGACCCCGGATTCCCAATTCCAATGAATTATTTTAATACATTGGTATGATTACAAGTAATCAAATCCTGAAGGACCAGTCATTTGAGTATTCTTGCAAAAGAGATTACACACATGAATATTTTCTTTCAATTCAAAACATAAAATGAAACATAGCCCATTCATTGATATCACCATTATTATCTTATCTTAACCATTAATATCAATCATAAAACACTTCTTGTCATATTTGGAAAATAAAACATATAAAAGGGATGAGCTCATATGTTTAGATAGGATACACAATAAAGCGTAATCATTCATAATTAAGAATAAACATTAGAGACATGGTATAAAACTAAAATAAAACACTTTCAAATTTAAAACTCATCATAATATGGAAATAATATATTAAATAATGAAATTTCATAATCCATATGGATATTCTACTAGTCTAATAATCACATTAATTATCTATAAATAATCTCCTAATTAGGGAATTCATAATTCTAGACATTTGAAACATACCATCGAGTCATCATATCGAGAATCTAATATTGTCAAGGCATCATGCCAAGAATCTAATACATTAAATGCATCATGTAAAGAATATAATAAATTGGTATGTCCTAGTCTATAACAATATTTATTTTCTTTCATTAAACCAACTAATGCATCCATAGTTTATAAAATACCCCACCAATCACATACTAAGTCCAACACATTCCCCGTATGAAAAGGATAAAACACGGCATATACATTAGTTTTATACTTAGCATAAAAAATATTAATACTTAAACCATAAACATGAATTGTATCAAAATAGCACATACACAGAAAAAAATATCATAAAACCTTCAATAAATCAACCTCAATTAAGAATAAAATCCAATAAATAATGTTCACATAGATGAAATTTATCAAATAAAATAAATAAAATTATTTGAGAATAATATACCTTTTTTGACATTGAAATAGATTAAAATACACACAATTATAAAACAAAACATTTATTTGGAAAATAACATTGTATGCTAGTAAAAGAATCATCAAAATGTTTTGGTGACATAACGGAGGAAAAATCCACTCATGTCATATAAGTTAAAAAACAATCATTTCATAATTGTTTGAAATGTACATAAAGTACCTTGTTTGGAAAATAATAGAAATATTCCTTTCAAAACACTTTATAATAATTCAAACATGGGTATAAGTGAAATTAAATAATTTTAGAGAAATAATAAAAATATACTGAAATTTCCTTTTAGGAAAAATTTACATGGATGATAAATATGTCCCAGTATAGGAATACGCATAAATAATCCCAAATAATAATGTTATTAAAATATTAACCCATACATTTTGATTCCTTTTTTTGGTGATCATCCTTTAACCACCTCTGGAATATCACCTCCTTGATAGACCATAAAGGGCCTTGGATTTGGACTTTTGGTGAGACTAGCAGTAGTTAGATGTAGGTAGAGTGAGGGATAGAGATTAGTGATAATATTTTAGGAGCTATAATGATTTTTGGATCAATATTGGGAGGTGGATAAGTGGAATTTATACATGAGGAACAGTGTATTAAATTAATTAAATTATTGAATATTTTATATCAAAAGACAACCATATAGAGGTGATATTAAAATACATGACTTTGTATTTTAATTAATGTTTAATAGGTTGTTAATGGTTTATCCACACCTCAACCATCCAATAAATTTTGTAGTTTTATGGTATGAAAATTTTTATACTTTTAATTTTAACCCTTGTCAAAATTTTACTTATACAACAATAAAAAATTCTTTTACCTTGGTAAAATTTTTATAAATATATATGAAATTTAACATAAAACCTAATTTAGACCATATAATTCCATATATAGAATCTATTTTTACCAAATTCTTTTCACACAGTTTCAAAAATTGGATTTAAAATTTATTTTGTAGACAAAAGTAAAAGCAGGTTTTTAATGTGAAATGTTCAAAATATCACACATATTTTATATCCAGTTTCAATTTTGAATTGGTTATAATTTTCTATATTTAATTAAATGATAAAATAATATTTTATTGACATTATCATACCAAATAAAATTTCAATATATCTATATAAAAAAATTAAGTGAACAAGTAGTTTTGAATTAGAATAATGTATTTTTCACTATTGATTAAAAATTGAATGTTATCATAAAATAAAATAAAACTAATCCCAACTAAAATATTAAGTAATAATCATAATGAAAAAGTTTAGTTTGTCAAAATTAATACATAAAAGTGTCAAAAATTGTTTTTAAATAGGTATTTCTATAAAAAGGTAGTAAAATTGCATTTTTTTTAAAAAAATTATTTTACTCAAAAAATTAATTTTGTTATTATATCATTTCTATGAAATATAGAGTTGAATTTTAAATTTTATAAAATAAAAAATTTGGTTATTACTATTCAGAACCAATTTTTAAAAATCAATGTTATCTATTATAATAAATATTAATATTTTATTAATATATTTCTGTTTTCTAAAGTTGGGAGTTGTGTTTAATGCAAGCCAACACATTGTTGTGTGAAGAATAAGCTTAACATGGTGTTGAGTAAAAATAAAAAAAAGATAATTAAATTTTTATATATATTAAAATATTGTAATGTCTTGGGGTGATACATTCTCTCCTCCTTCAACAAATTGGGTCCTCACAATTTAATATCATGATCAAAAACTAGGGGTATGATATTTCAAAACATCTTTGCTAAAATCCCCCATAGGAAAAAGGATTACTAATATCCCCACATTAAAATAAATAAATGGATGTATGAAGGTCACCAGAGATAACACATACTAGGGATCCATGTAACAAAACATGTAAATGAAAGAAAAATATAACCATTGTGTTCTGATGGAGTTCATAGAGAACATGATTAGGAAAATGTTAAAAATCACAATTCCCTACATATACAATGGTATAAGGGATCATTAGATTAATTTTAGAAAGTACTAGGATATCATTTTTGGTTTCAAGATTCATTCCTTATAGTGTAATAATTAATGTACATAATAAACAAAGAACTCAAGGAAAAATACTTACTTGATATGTAGAGCTTCATACTTTAACTAATTTATAACACCACACATATTTCCCAACCAATGATAATAAAACTGAAATATATTCTATTTATCTTAATCATATAATGTTAAAAAAATGAAGATATACCATTTAAAAAAAACTATGTTATTCTAAATGGGGACTTCATGTAGGCTAGTGGTCGGTGATAATGTCTTGTTGCACGTTGGTTGTGGGTTCAATTCTTGTAGCCTTGTCTAGCATGATGAGTTACCACCCGACCTATGAGTTTTAATTTTTCTATTACTATATTAGTATAACAATCCAACAATAACCTTTCTATATTCATCATTAAATAAATTTATTATCCTCAAAAACATAATATCCAATGTTCACCTTACTTCATTCAAACCTTAAGACTCAAACAAAACACTTCCATTGAAATTATCTATCAAAAAATGTCGCTCATTTTCAAAAATAAATCATACCATCTGATTCTTAGAAAAAAATATTATAACTCTTATTGTCACATACAAAATATTTGATCACCTATAAATCCTTAATGAGAACTCTTATGCATACAAATCCTAAAATATTATATTCTAGAGTACAATCCTAATATATGACATTATTATTATAACATGAATATAATAACATAATTCTTGAATCCATAATCCTATATTTATTAGTTTCTCCACATCGACTGTAGTAATAGAATATGATTTACCATGATCCCGTTTTTTATGAGCTAAATTTCGTTAACAATTGGAGCATTCATTTTCTTAGTGCCTCATATATTTATAGTGGAAACATTTAACATTGGTAAATTTTTTCTTTCCCTTCCAATAAAGATCATTGTGTCTATTTTCTCCACACATGAAATCAACACATTTTATATTAAACCATGAAAATGGGTGTTACCCTCCATAATTTTCACATGTGAGAATATCCTTATTTCACTTCTTCCTGCTACCCTTCTCTTGGTCCACCATTCTTTTATTCTCTTGCATTCCCTTAAATTCATAGGACATAACAAATTTATTTTTTATCTTGATAGCATGTGAGAGTATATATTCGTAAAAAGAGAATGATTATGAGACTAACTAACTATTAAGGAATGGTTTTAATCAAACAATATTACATCCTATGTTACATATGTAGTCTAATTCATGCCTTACTAACCTTCTGAAGTTAGATTTATACTTTGAAACTTTCTCCTCTTCATACCACGGTTTTAGAAATTTCCTCTCCACAAAAGGGATATATTTTTCTAGAAAATTTTTATTAAATTCCCTCTATTCCATATTTTGACTTCTTCATCCTTCTCCATGTTTTTAATTAATGACCACCATTAATATGCATCTCTTGATAGACGCTAGAATGACATAACAGATTTTCCATTTTGTAACTCCATATTGAAATAAATATTTTCTCTAGGGAACATATCCAGTTCTAAGATACAAAAGGTTTTTTAGTCCCATTGAATGTTGGGGGTTGATTCCTCGTAAAGCAGTCAAACATTGATCATCCATGTTGTGGGTCAGGCTACTCAATATGAGGAAGGTTATTGTTCATAATATGAGTCGTCAATCTGAGTATCATTGTATGATCCTCAGCACCAGTTGTATCACCAACTCTGCTATCATTATCTTGTATAAGAGAGAAATCCATACTTGTATTCGGTGAATTGATATGGTTTTTGTTCCTTCCCCTGGGTGTAATTTCTAGAAAAAGGCATACACTAGATTAGGTTAGAAATCATAATTCGTAATTCCAAACTATTATTTTAAATTGGAAAAATTTATGCATATCTAATCCATAATCATAAGAACGGTTTCTTTGGGGACATATTTTCTAATAAATCCATCGTAATGATTTGTAATGAAAATTTCAATTATTATAAGCATATCCCATGAGATTTTCAAAATATGTTCATAGTAAGACATATTTTTGTGTATCTGGTCTCTCTGAGTCAGGACCAGAACACCTTGTACTAGTAATTATGCCTAGGTACATCTATTCAAGAACCACATACACTTTTAGTCACCTAATATGGATATATTTTCTAGAAATGCCAATATAATCTAAATATTACCACAAATCAAGGATATTATTCTATACTCATCCTCAAAGTCAATATTAGGGTTATGTTTCATAATATAAATTTTCTAAATCTAGTTTCCATGGTTGTTACTAAACTTCCTCTAGTACCAATTATAGTTCCCTGAACCATGATTCCCAGAGGCAGTGTATTATTATAATAAATTATTATGATTATAAGAAATAGAACACTGAAGGACCGGTAAATTTAATAGACTTTTAAAATATATTGCATACATGAACCTTTCATTACAATTCGAAATTTAATATGAAACATAGTCCATTTGTTGTGAAACCAATTATTCTTCCAGATTAACCAAGTATATCAATCAAAAAACATGTGTGGAATCCTAGAAAAATAAAACATTCAAAAGGAGTGAGCTCAGATTCTCATTAAGGTTCAAAAATAGAGAATATGCTCGCATAAATAATCATAAAGTGTTTAGGAAATTTATAAAAATTTAATACAATACTTTTAAACATAATCCACAACATAATATGGAATAAATAAATTAAATAATTACATAAAATCATCCACACATATATTCTACTAATTGAACAATCACAAGTAATATGAATAACTTATCTTATAATGAGGTAATGCATATTTCTAGAAATTTTAAACTTACCATCGAGGATTCATGCCAGAATATAATATTATCAAGGCTTCATGATGTGAGTCAAATACATTCAAGGATTCATGCCAATAATATAATAAATGGGTAAGGCATTATCTAAAAAATATATCTATTCTGTTTCATGAACCCTTCTGATGAATCGAGGGGCCATAGTGGGCCCCTCCATTCACTTATTATGACTAATAAATCACTCAAATGAATACGGTGAAACATACCATAAACATTATTTTTAATAAAATCATACAATATGTTTTTCTCTAACCATAACCCAGGAATTGTATCAAAATATAACATCCGCAGTAAAAAATATCATAAATTATTCAGTAAATTAACCTCAATTAAGCATAAAATCTGAAAAAGTATGTTGAAATAGAGGAAATTAATCTAAAAAAATCATTAAATTCTTTGAGAGTAATATACCTCTATCTATTGAGCTCGTACCTAAGTGGTAAGGGATTTTTCTTGGCATCCAAGAGACCCAGAATCAAAAACGGATGGAGTTGAATTTATAGGGTACTCTAGAAGAATTGTATTTGGTACTATTCGATGTTGTATCAGGCAAAACTTTTTACCAAATTTGGGCCTTCGGCCCACTATTTTGGGCCTATGGGTGCTAAGGTAATTCAGGTCATCCAAGGCCTTCGGGCTTCATGGCCATCAGGCTTCAAGACCTTCAGGCATCATGGATTTCGGGCCTCCTGGACATTAGGCCACAAAGACCATGGACTAGCCCAATTCAGACAAAGGATGCCCCAGAAGAGGATCAAATCAACAATAGTTGTAACACCCCAATCTTCTATGGTACACTTCTCTTTCAATAATACGATAGTGTGTGTTGTACGCAACACTAAGATCAAGTACACCACGACTTACCAAACTAGCCGTTCAAAAGAGTTTATGAATATTATTAACTAAATTTTAAATATTATATTATACTTATAATTTAAATCCATATTATGAGTTTATAAGACATGGTTTATGAAGAAATTCATTTTTTCAGTTAAAAGAAGTATTTTTCAAAAAATGAAATTTTAACGGCTTTTAATGGCGAAGCCTTTTTAAAACCAATATTTGAAACTTTTATATATTTAATTTGACCAAATTAAATTCTTATTTACAATCGGGACATAAGAATTTTTTATCAATAAATTTTTGATGTCTTTTTGATAACTTTCATATTTGGGTGAATAGTGAAAAATACTATATTTTAACTGAAAACAACTTTTTTAATCAAAATAATTTATATTGTTAAATTATAAATTTTAATTGTTTGGAAGTATAAATAGATTATATTTTTACTATTTAATCCAATGATGGTCATTTTATGTAATTTCACCTTGAAATTGGACATGAACAATTGTCAAAATTTTGATAGTTAATATTTCTTAAAAATACGCCTTTTGGTTTCGAAAGCGGGAATCAATTTTAAATTGACAAATGCAACTTTTATGTTTTGAATTTTGTAAAATAGACTTCATTTTTAGATTCGGAATAACGAAATTATCCTAGGGTGAAATTTTGGTTCTTTTCGGATAACTTTTATATTTTCATGAATAGTAAAAATTACTAAATTTTAATTAAATTTTTTTTAATCGAAATAATTAATAGTGATAAATTATGAATTTGAGTGATTTTAAATTATATTTAAAATATATTTTTACCATGTAATCCAATGTGGGTCATTGAACATAATTTCTCATTTAAACCGAAAATAAACAAATGTCAATGTTTTGATAGTTATTATTTCTTAAAAACACGCTTTTTGTTTTAACAATGGGAAATAATTTTAAATTAATTTCTGCCACTTCTGTGTATTTAATTTGGAAAATGGATTCCATAATTGGAATCAGGATGTCCAAATTTTGTAAATAAGTAACTTTTCTTTTTAGACATTTTGAATAATTACTTCGGTAAATATTTTATTTACCATGGTTAAAGGGTAAATCCAGTAAATAAGGGTAAATAAATAATATTATAATAATATTAAATTACCCTAAAACGTGTCTTAACCATATTTTTTGATACATGGCCGACCATGGGCATATTTGGGTCGATTTTGGGACCCCATGGATCCACTTGTAAGTGATAATGACACTTTATATTAATTAAGTTAAAGTAATTACAAAAATGACATAAGCATATATCTTTTAGAAAAACAATTTTTACATTGGGTTATATATGTTGTCCATTAGACTATAAATATTAATTAGAAAGATAAAACTCCTTCTTAAATAATTATATTTTATTTATAATTTTTAGACATTAAATAATTTAGTTTATTTATGACACAATGATGATACAGTAATTACCATAATAGTGAACAAATAAGATAATTGATATTATAAATACCCAAATAAATATAATTTGAGACGTTTTATGAATTAAAGTAATTTTATTGGATAATATGACATGTTAGTATTGATTTAAGCAACCTTTTTCTAAGTAATAATTTTATTTTGACTTTTACAAAAATCAATTGTTGAATAGTTTCAAAACTGACATAAAAGAGTTTTTAAAACACATATTATATTATTAATTGATATTAAATTTCAAAAAATATAAGGTTCAGCCAAGAGACTTATATCATGATAGTTGTCTCATTAATGGACCACTTGGGGATCTCTTGGATGTATATAGTAGGTTTATTAACAATATAATATAAAAATACTAAGTGGCATGGTAAGTGTCAAACTAATTAACTAAGAGTTAAAAATAAAAGATGAGGTTAATATAATGACCCAAAATAGTCTAAATTCTATTGTTTGAGTGTTTTTCGACCTACACCCACCTTAAAATTTTAATAATACACTTTGGAGCCATTAGAAACCAAATATGAATTTTTTATAAAATAATATTCTGAGCTTATCCAAAGGTGCCCCTCACTCCTCTTATAAAAGGGCACTCATTCTTCTCATTACATCACACCTTCAAACCATTTTTGTTCGGCCAAAACCTGCCCAAATACTCTCTCAAATTCCCTAACTTCTTCCTAGAGGCCTTAACTTAGTCAGAAAGCCAACCTATGGAGTCCTTTTGATCAAATCAAAAGGAAGAACCCGAAGAAGATGTAATGTTTTCACCACCCTCTTTCAAGTTCCTTTCTTCTTCCACTTTTTCTTTCTTTGTTATTTTCATTATTAAATAATAACTCCAGTATCTTCTATATACTGTGATGTTATTATAAATTTAGTAAAACCATATTCATTATTCTATCCATTCTTTGAATGACATGTCACCATACGTGCGTATGTACAGCTTACCGTCTCCACGTCGTGGTGTAAAAGTTATTCAATTACATATTATTTGGATGGGTATAATAATGATTTGTAATTTAGGTAAATAATAAATATAACATGATAATTATTCTTTCTATATGATATACCATCCAATTATATATTATTTTAACATCAAAAAATGATATTGTCACTCGTGCGTACGTATGGACTACCGTCTCCATGAAAGCGATGAGATTCATTCTCCATCGTATCCATTCAAGTATAATTATCATTTGATGATTTAAAAATTATTTTTTAGATACTTGATATAATTATGGATATTAATGAGAGACAACCTATCCATAACAAACACGTCTTACGTAACAAAGAATATAAAGGAAAATGAGTATGTTAACACCCAAAATGACGATAATACTAAGATATTATTAACAAATAAATGTTAAAAGATCATATATTATATCATATTAATGTAAATGATTCTTTTATAATTCAATAAAAATTATTTTACCATTATACTGGAGGTTAACCTACCATCGACCAAGGAAAATGTACAAAGTAAGGGGTTTCTTATCTCACTTTAAATTCCATGAGATTTCAATTATTCACCACTTATTTATTGCATGTGGTGTGTATACTGCCCATGATTGTATTGATTGTGAATATACATTAATTTTTGGATATATACATCATCATTGTATTATCCTTATTTCATGGGTGCATGTTTCATAAGTTACCAAATCGATAAGGGAATTTGTAATTTCAATTTCCACTCATTTGGCTTTATGCATATTTCATTGATTATATTACTCCAAGATTATGTGTGAAATCCCTATTCACTTGATTATGTCATAATTTTCACTCCACTTTTCATTGGATATACTTTTGATATACATAATCACTCCATTGATAATTTCTCAAGTCATCGATATGATTTTGATCAGAGTAATTCTAACTCATTCTCCATTTGTTGAGTTAAACATCCAATTCATTGGTGTGGTTTTTACAAGATTATGTGTGAATGTCCTTTGACTGTTTTACACTGAATATTCAATCATATTTAGTGTATTTATATTTTCCACACATAACTATGTCGTAGATTTATCCTTAACTTAAGTATACGACCTTTATGAGTGATTTAATCTCAATTTACATTCCATTGAGACTTCTTTGTTGTTATACACCAAATCACTTTTATGTGGTGTATATAATGTACATTGACATTTTATATCATGAATCCCTTTATTCTCATGATATTACTAAGTTTTTATTACCTCAATTATTTTTATTCAAGTGTCTCTCTTTTGGTTAGAAACTCTAACTAAAATACCATTTTAAATGTTTTAAAGACTTATTCTTCTAAATCATGCTCATTTTATTCCATGTTTTAAAAAATGGTTTTAATGATTTATTTATATAGACATTAAAGTTTTAAAACTAAAAATCCTTTTATAAGTTTCAAAGTGGTATGGGACACTTTGATTCAAAAATCTATTTTTAAATGGCTTCTTGACAAATAGTGTGATTTATAAATGTTTTCAAGAAAAGGGGGATATTTCTCTCAAATAGTTTTGATGGTTATTTCCAACTATGTCAATATCATTCATTATTATCGATTGAGGTTAATCTGATACAATAAAATCTTCTATATTGTATCAAATGAGTTATGTTCGACTGTGGATGTGCTATTTTTATACCATTCATGGTTTGTGGTTAAAGCATTGACATTTCCTATGCTAGTTTTAATACAAATGTTTATGTTATGTTTAAACCGGTTCATATGAGGAATGCATTGGACTTAGTAAGTGACGGGTGGAGCCCGCTATAGCTCCTCGATGTATCGGTAGGTCTCATGATACAAACTAGTGTCTTGGCACAAGGCCTTGGAAAAAATCTTATTTGTAGTCACGGAACGAGGCCTTGGCTATGTGGTTATGATAGTCTAGCATTATGAATTCCATCATAATGAAAGTGGTTATTGATATTGCATGTGATTGTTCGACTAGTAGAATATCCATGTAAATAAGTAAATGTCATTATTTCATTTTATCTTTTCCATATTATGCTGAAGTTCAAGTTTAAAAGGATTTTGTTTTAGTTATAAATTGCTTTAAGTGTTTATGCTTATCTATGAAAGCTTCTACTATATTGTTATCCTTACTGAGCATCTGATCTCACCCCTTTCAGTGTTTTATTTTCCCAAGATGAGAAGTAGTAATTTATGAATGGCCTAAAAGGATAGTATGAGGGGATATGAAGACAAGATGTCGTATTAGTTTTATTACCTTAAGATGTAATGTAAGACATATGAATATATCTAGTGTTTCCAAGACTATTAACTAATCAGTCTTTCGAGACTTAATCCTTTGTGATCATGCCAATGTTATGTAATAATGCACTGACTCTGGGTATCTAGGGTCGGGGCATTACAGTTGGTATCAGAGAAAGTTTACTATACACATTGGAAGCTAGATTTAGATAAACTCTCATTAGAGCACGTAGACCTAAGATGAAAATTGCAGATTAGTATTGAATAACATCCTAGAATTTTGGTATTGTAGGGATTTTGTAAGTTTTCCAGGCAATACATCCCTGTCTGTATACGAGCAGGTAGAGGCGGCACTGGCACAGATGTACCTAGCGGTAAAACCCGAAAACACCACTTTGAGCTAGACTCGAACGGGAATTGGTGCACGACAACGGGACTTGATGCACTCTTGGTTACGACACTCTTGGGGGATATGCTTAGGAAAATTTACATTTTCATTACAAACCAATTTGAAGTAATATATATATAATATGAGAGTAAATGACCTTGGTTAATCCTAATATGTTTCAAATTGAGAATATGGTGTCATGTTAATCTCTAAATGATTTTATGACTACTGTTACTCACACAATGCTTTCTGGTTTTAGTCAATGGCTAGATTCCAAGGAAGTCATAGTGACTTTGAGAATGATGTACAAGGTGGGAACGGTGGTGGAAATGAGCAACAAAATGGAATGTTGATAGGCATAAAAGATATCATCTTTATGCCAAATCAGTTTTCCAAAAATATGATCAACAACATATATATTAACCACCTCCCGGACTCAACAAGGAAGAGAAAGGTGATGAATGATAAGACCTCCAGTAATGGAGACCATGGAGAAAAGAACCCTAAAATTCAATTATGCAAGAAATGTGGTAGGAGACACCCAGGAAAGTGTATCAATGGGACCAAGAAATGCTTTACGTGTGGGAAGGAAGGACATAAAATAAAGAATTGCCGAAGAAAAATGAAGAGTACTATGGAAGAAGATAAAAATGGTCCAAATAATCCATTTACAATCATTTGCCGTAAATGTAGGGGACCTGGCCATTACCCAAGTGAATGCCCTATTCTATAGGATATTTTCATGGTCAAAGAATAAGCTATGTGGAAATAAATGGTTGGAGAAATGTTTATATAGTTTTAGTGCTCCATGTTGACGGGTTTACTTTGGAATATTTTTTCTTGTATTTGTAACCCTACAGTTTTCCATGTGAGAATGATTTTTGAGGAAGAATTATCTCTTCTCTTGTGGATATAGTTTAAAATAACCATTTGGTTTTATATGATCATTGGGTTTGGGAAAATTATTAGTTATTATAATTTGGGATGAAAATGTAAGGTATGAGATAAGATCTGTGGTTAAATTATCTTATGGTTATTTTTAGGAATTTATCTCATTTTGGTAATGTTATAAAACATAGTTTTTGAAAAGGACAACACGCAGAGTGTGTGACAACCCATCGTGTTGGACAAATCTGTGGGAATAGAACCCACAACCAATGTGCGATTGGGATTTATCGCCTACCACTAGACTACGTGAAGTCCCTGGATAGTGTGACTAATTATTTTTAGTTAAATGATTTTATTGATCAATAATAAGTTGATTTGGGTTCTTATGTCATATCAAATTAATACCCTTGGTATACGAAAATGATTTGGTGATTATGTGACAAATGTTATTTTGGAAGATGTTCGTTTTATTGGGAACACTATATGCCCAAGGAAAATAGAATACTATGGGGTTTCATTTGTGGAGTAATGGTGGATATTTATCTACATTTTTATTGTGTATTTATAGTGATTTGAGTTATTTATGAAAATGATTAACCTATAATAGAGAATATGTGATGAGGTTAATTACTTTTATGTATGTGACTTTAAGAGTATTTGATGTCATTTGGAGATACAATTTAACATGGGAGACTACATAATCAAATTCTTCTATGTTTTGGGTTTCAATATTAGTTTTTTATTAAATTGAAGGATTTTAAGGACAATTGATTATTGAATGGTATTTATTTAACTTTGGGGTATTATTGGTTTAATTTTAGAAATTAAGATTAGTTTCTATTTCTCTCAAGTAATATACTTTTGGGGATCATTAGATCTTGTACTAACCATTTTGGATTTGATTAATCACTAAAGACAATGTAAATATATATTTTATCCTGCATGGATCATGTGATTCTATAAAAGTTTATTGTAGCTCTTCCAGTGTGACCAAGTATTCTTGAATACTCATCGTTTAAAAAAATGAGTTAATGGTGGAAATTTATTAAAGAATGAAACTCTACATAAAAAGTAATTATATATCTTTATATTCTTAGTAAATATCATAAATTAATTCCTCATCCTTATGTAATGTAACTTAAAACAAAAAATGTTGTCCGTTTACTTTTCCTACTAGGAGACTAATGATCATTTGTCCCAACACAAGTTTGTGGTTTTCTTATTGTTAACTTTCTCTTGATCATGATTTCTATCCCTCTCCTTCCGAACATGACACTTAGTTAATCATCTATATCCATGTTTTCCTACCTGGAATCCTAGTATGGGTTATCTTGGGTGACCTTTATACCTCTCATTATTTCTTTTTAAGTGATTGTTTTATTGACTCTTTTTCCGATGTGGGACTTTCCATTCTCAGTCTCAATTTTTAAAATTGCGAGGAAGCAATTTATTTAAGGAGTGGTGAATGTAACACCCCAATCTTCTATGGTACACTTCTCTCTGAATAATACAATAGCGTGTGTTGTACGCAACACTGAGTTCAAATACACCATGACTTACCAAACTAGCCGTTCAAAGGAGGTTATGAATAGTGTTAACTGAATTTTAAATATTATATTATCCTTATAATTTTAATCCATATTATGAGTTTCTACGACATGATTTATTAACAAATTCATTTTTTCAGATAAAAGAAGTATTTTTCAAAAAATGAAATTTTACCGCCTTTTAATAGCGATGCCTTTTTAAAACAAATATTTGAAAAATTTATATATTCAATTTGAAAAAATGAAATTCTTCTTTAGAATCGGGATATAATAATTTATTATCAATAATGTTTTGGTGTCTTTCTGATAACTTTCATATTTGTGTGAATAGTGAAAAATACTATATTTTAAGTGAAAACAACTTTTTTAATCAAAATAATTTAGTGTTAAATTATAAATTTTAATGGTTTTTAAGTATAAATAGATTATATATTTACTATTTAATCCAATGATGGTCATTTTAAGTAATTTCACCTTGAAATTGGACTTCAACAAGTGTCAAACTTTTGATAGTTATTATTTCTTAAAAATACGCCTTTTGGTTTCGAAAGCGGTAATCAATTTTAAATTAATAAATGAAACTTTTATGATTTTAATTTGGTAAAATAGACTTCATTTTTATATTTTTAATTACGAAATTATCCTAGGGTGAAATTTTGGTACTTTTCGGATAACTTATATATTTTGATGAATAGTAAAAATTACTAAATTTTAATTAAAAACTACATTTTTAATCAAAATAATTAATAGTGATAAATTATGAATTTTAGTGGTTTTAAATAATATTTAAAATATATTTTTACCATGTAATAAAATGTGGGTCATTGAACATAATTTCACATTTAAACCGAACATAAACAACTGTCAATCTTTTGATAGTTATTATTTCTTAAAAACAGGCTTTTTGTTTTATCAACAGAAATTAATATTAAATTAATTTCTGCCACTTCTGTATATTTAATTTAGAAAAATGGATTCCATATTTGGAATCAGGATTTTCAAATTGTGTAAATATGTAACTTTTATATTTAGACATTTTGAATAATTAGTTCGGTAAATATTTTATTTACCATGGTCAAAGGGTAAATCCGGTAAATAAGGCTAAATAAGTAATATTATAATAATATTAAATTACCCTAAAATGTGTCATAACCCTATTGGTTGATACATGGCCGACCATGGTCATCTTTGGGTCGATTTTGGGACCCCATGGTTCCACTTGTAAGTGATAATGACACTTTATATTAATTAAGTTGATGTAATTACAAAAATGACATAAGCATATATCTTTTAGAAAAACAATTTTTACATAGGGTTATATATGTTGGATTTTAGACTATAAATATTAATTAGAAAGATAAAAATATTTCCTACGTAATTATATTTTATTTATAATTTTTATACATTAAACAATTTAGTTTATTTATGACACAATGTTGATGCAGTAATTACCATAATAGTGAACAATTAAGATAATTGATTTTATAAATACCCATATAAATAAAATTTTAGACGTCTTATGAATTAAACTAATTTTATAGGATAATATGACATGTTAGGATTGATTTAATTAACCTTTTTAGAAGTAATAATTCTATTATGATTGTTACAAAAAATCAATTTTTGAATAGTGTCAAAATTGACATAAAAAAGTTTTTAAAACAAATATTATATTATTAATTTATATTAAATTTCGAAAAATCTAAGGTTAGGCCAAGAGACTTATATAATGATAGTTGTATCATTAATGGATCACTTGGGGGTCTCCTGGATCTATATAGTATGTTTATTAACTATATAATATAAAAATAGAAAGTGGCATGGTAAGTGTCAAACTAATTAACTAAGAGTTAAAACTAAAAGATAAGGTTAATATAATGACCCAAACCTATATAAATTCTATTAGTTGAGTGATTTTAGACCCACCCCACCTTAACAAATAAATAATACACTTTTAAACTATTAAAAACCGAATATGAATTTATTATAAAATAATATTCCTAGCATTTCCAAAGGTGCCCCTCACGCCTGTTATAAAAGGGCACTCCTTCTTCTCATTACATCACACCTTCAAAGCATTTTGGTTCGTCCAAAACCTGCCCAAATACTCTCTAAACTTCCCTAAATTCATCCAAGAGGCCTTAACTTAGTCAGAAAGCCAACCTATGGAGTCATTTTTATCAAATCAAAAGGAATAACCCGAAGAAAAGGTAATGTTTTCACCACCCTCTTTCAAGTTCCTTTCTTCTTCCACTTTTTCTTTATTTGTTATTTTAATTCTTAAATAATAACTCTAATATCTTCTATATACTGTGATGTTATTATAAATATAGTAAAACCATATTCAGTATTCTATCCATCCTTTGAGTGACATGTCACCATATGTGCGTACGTACGGCTTACCGTCTCCACGTCGTGGTGTAATAGTTATTCAATAACTTATTATTTGGATGGGTATAATAATGATGTGTAATTAATGTAAATAATAAATATAACATTATAATTATTCTTTCTATATGATATACCATCCAATTATATATTATTTTAACATCAAAAGAATGATATTGTCGCTCGTGCGTACGTACGGACTACCGTCTCCATGAAAGCGATGAGATTCATTATCCATCGTATCCATTAAAGTATAATTATCATTTGATGATTTAAAAATAATGTTTAAAGACTTGATATAATTCTGGATATGAATGATATACAACCTATCCATAACAAACACGGCTTACGTAACAAAGAATATAAAGGAAAATGGGTAAGTTAACACGCAAAATGACGATAATACTAAGATATTATTAACAAATAAATGTTAAAAGATCGTTTATGATATAATATTAATGTAAATTATTCTTGTATAATTCAATAACAATTATTTCACCATTATACTAGAGGTTAACCTACCATCGACCAAGGAAAAAGTACAAAGTAAGGGGTTTCTTATCTCACTTTAAATTCGGTGAGATTTCCATTATTCACCACTTATTTATTGCATGTGGTGTGTATACTGGCCATGATTGTATTGATTGTGTAATATACTTTAATTTATGGATATTTACATCATCATTTTATTATCCTTCTTTCATGGGTTCATGTTTCATATGTTACCAAATCGATAAGAGAATTTGAAATTTCAATTTCCACTCATTTGGCTTTACGCATATTTTATTGATTATATTACTCCAAGATTATGTGTGGAATCACTATTCATGTTATTATGTAATAATTTCCACTCCCCTTTTCTTTGGATATACTTTTGATACACATAATCACTCCATTGATAATTTCTCAAGTAATCGATATGAATTTGATAAGAGTAATTTTAACTCATTCTCCATTTGTTGAGTTAAACATCCAATTCATTGGTGTGGTTTTTACAAGATTATGTGTGAATTTCCACTGATTGTTTTACACTGAATATCCAATCATATTTAGTATATTTATATTTTTCACACATAACAATGTCGTTGATTTATCCTTAACTAAAGGATTCGACCTTTATGAGAGATTTCATCTCAATTTACATTCTATTGAGACTTCTTTGTTGTTATACACCGAATCACTTTTATGTGGTGTATATAATGTTCTTTGACATTGTATATCACGAATCCCTTTATTGTCATGATATTACTATGTTTTTATTACATCAATTATTTGTATTCAAGTGTCTCTTTTTTGGTTATAAACTCTAACTAAAATACCTTTTTTAAATGCTTTAAAGACTTATTATTCTAAATCTTGCTCATTAATGTCCATGTTTTAAAAAATGGGTTTAAGGATTTATTTATATGGACATTATAGTTTTAAAATTGAAACTCCTTTTAAAAGTTTCAAAGTGGTATGGGAAACATTGATTCAAAAATCTATTTTTAAACGGCTTCTTGACAAATAGTGTGACTTATAAATGTTTTCAAGAAAAGGGAGATATTTCTCTCAAATAGTTTTGATGGTTATTTTCAACTATGTCAATATCATTCATTATTATCGATTGAGGTTAATATGATATAATACAATCTTCCATATTCTATCGAATGAGTTATGTTCGACTGTGGATGTGCTATTTTTATACCATTAATGGTTTGTGGTTAACGTATTGACATTTCGTATGCTAGTTTTAATACGATTGTTTATGTTATATTTAAACCTGTTCATATGAGGAATGCATTGGACTTAGTAAGTGATGGGTGGATCCCGCAATAGCTCCTCAATGCTTCGGTAGGTCTCATGAGACAAACTAGTGTCTTGGCACAAGGCCTTGGAAAAATCTTATTTGTAGTCATGGCACGAGGACTTGGCTATGTGTTTTTGATAGTCTGGCATTATGCATTCCATAATTATGAAAGTGGTTATTGATATTGCATGTGATTGTTAGACTAGTAGAATATCCATGTGAATAAGTAAATGGAATTATTTCATTTTATCTTTCCCATATTATGCTGAAGTTCAAGTTTAAAAGGCTTTTGTTTTAGTTATAAATTGCTTTAATTGTTTATGCTTATCTATGAAATCTTATACTATATTCTTATCCTTACTGAGAATCTGAGCTCACCCCTTTCAATGTTTTATTTTTCCCAGGATGAGAAGAAGTAATTTATGAATGACCTGCAAGGATAGTATGAGGGGATATGAAGACAAGATGTTGTTTTAGTTTTTTTACCTTATGATGTTATGTAATACTTATGAATATATCTACTATTTCCAAGAAAACTAAACTAATCGGTCTTTCGAGACTTGATCCTTTGTGATCATTCCAATGATATGTAATAATTCACCGACTCTGGGTATCTAGGGTCGGGGCATTACAATAGTAGTAGTCACCAAAAGTACAGCTAACCGTATTAGAAGAATTAGAGGCTATGGAAACCGCCATCGAAATTAGGCATCATACTACTTTATTCGAGGAAATACTATCGGATCAGTAATGAAACGTTGGGAGCTCGGTGATCAATGATGCATATTCTGGGGAGGGACAGTTCAACAAGTGGTTTGGGCTTATGGGTCATGTATTGGGCATGGTATGCCTTTGGGCCATCGGGGCATGTATTGTGAGTCATGTCAGGCCTTCTGTATTGGTCCTATGGGTCATGTATGAGTTCTCATTATATAATAAAAGGGGGATTATCAATAATAAAAATAAATAAAGGAGGCCTTCACGAAATTTAGGTGAATATACATCTTCACTTTAAATATTTTAAAACTTGATCAATTGTAAAAGAAAACATTTATTTAAAATATAACCTTGTAATCGTGTAAAGGAATCATCCAAAATGTTAGGGTAACATGATAGTGGAAAAAATAATTCATTCCATGTATGTTAAAAACATTTGTACCTTAATGTTTCAAAAAGGCCACAAAGTACCCTGTTTGGAAAACGAAAGAACAATTTCTTTCATAACATTTTTCAAAAGTCAAACATGTGTATCAATGAATCAAACTTTTATTAGAGAAATTGAAAAAATATTATGAATTTTTTTATCAAACATTGACATGGATAATAAATATTTCCCTAGTAAGTACTTATGAATAAACAATCTTTTATAACAATGAGATTTTAAAATTAACACTTACCTTGTGATTCCTTTTTAGGTGATCTTCCTCTAACCTCCTCTTCAATATCACCTCCTCGAATGACTCTTGATGGCCTTAAATTTGGTCTTTTGGTGGAAAAGAAGAACATGGACATAGGGAGATTGAAGAGGAGAGGTTTGGGAAGATATTTGAGGTTCTAAAAGGATTTTCGGTCGAAAAATGTGGTGGATAGGTGGTATTTTTACATTAGAAGATGTGTGTTCAAGTGATTAATCTATTTATTACTTTATATTAAAAGGCAACCATATAGATGTGGCATTAAATTACATGAAATTAGCATGTAATTAATGTTTTATAATCTTTTTAGGGTCGGGAAAAACCTCAACCATCCAACAAATTTTGTAATTTTTACCATTGTTATGTTTTTAAATTTTAATTTTATCCCTTGTCGAAATTTTACTTTTACTATGGTAAATACATTTTTTACCATGGTAAATTTTTAAACCAAAAATAGAATTTAACCAAAAAACTAATTTAGAATGTCATATTGGATATATTTAATCAACATTACCAAATTTAATTCTCAAAATTTGTCAAATTAAATTTAAAATTAATTCCATCGACAATACAAAAAACCTTGTTTTTAAAGTGAAATGTTCAGAAGTAGAAATAGATTTTATATCCAATTTCAACTAAAAATTTGGCCCTATCACCTAAATTTAATTAAATGATACAATAATATTATAATTAAAATATAAAACCAAAAAAAGATAATCTATATAAATAAATAAATTAGACTAAAATGCATATTGAAATTCAAATGCAGTATTTTTCACTGTTCATTAAAATATGAAAGTTATCACCAAAAAACAAAATTTTATTAGAACTAAATTTGTATTCCATGATTCTGAATAAGAAGATTATTTTATTAAACTGAATATATAAACTATCTAATATTATATTTAAAGTGGTTTTTCTATTAAAAGTTGGTAAACCTGCATTTTTTTTAATACATCTTTTATTCCAAAAAATTGTATTTCTTCTTATATCTTGTCTAATAAGAACATAAAATGAATATTGAAATTATATAAAATCCAAAAAGTTTTTAATATTATTCATAACTAATTTTTAAATGGATTTTTTATATATTATATTAAATTAAAATATTTTATTAATATATTGTTGTTCAGTAAAAATGTCCCTTACATGTAACACAAGCCAACCCATTGTTATCTATTGTGTAATCTTATCATGAAGTTGAGTAAAAATATCTAAAGAAAAAAATTTATTTTTATTTTTAAATTAATATATTATAAAGACTTTGGGTGTTAAATTTTTATATTTAGTGGTTTAGAGAAGTCGGCCATAACTCAAACATAACAAAAACAAAAAATAAAATTTGGAGAATTTCTCTTAATATCCGTTTTCCCATAATATAAAACTTTTAAAATATTTTATTATTTTTTTTAAAAAAATACACAACATTCAACATATTTTTGTTCCATTCCCATAAATATCCTCAAATCCTATTAAAGCATTTTAAAATTTGGGATGATAAAAAATACCAGTAATGAAATTAAAAAGAAATAAAAAAATTATCATTGTGAAAAATACGAAAAATCCTATAACATTTACCATTACCTTTAATTTTTTTATTCAATGAAATAAAATAAACTCACATGAAAAATAGTAACGTTTTCTCTAAATCAATTTTGTTAAAACCTAAATAATGTTTTTAAGACACCCTTATTGGTGACATGGATGATCTTGTTCGTTAAAAACATTCAGAACACTTTCAATTGGAATAAACCTATATATGATATATGATACAAAAATTACCTTATTCATTTGAGATCTATAATGGGGATCACGATTAATTTATTATATATCAACCTCACCCATTATTCATGAGATATAATCAGGCTGAACCCTTAATAAAATCTTTTTCGAGATAACCCATGATCTATAATGGTGTTCAATCCATAATATTTTCTATATTGGGATCACCTGTATCATATATTTATCAAGTACCATTACATGAATAAAACATTTTATTCTTCATTCATTAAATTATTAAAACAATTTAAAAACTATGTTTAACCCATAAGAAAAATGATTTTTTAATATCAAAATAATCTATAATTTTAAAAAACCATTTTCAATTCCATAATACCCATCCATATAGAAATTCGTTTTCTCATTAAATAAACAATGCATTCTTCCAATGTAATAAATTAATAATATACTATCTATAGTGGTGTAAAATTCCATGTCACTATGTACATTAACAATATAACAATCATTTTTTGTTTTTCAAAAAAATCAATATAAAACATGAAAAAGATATAAGTTTTCACAAACATTAAAATAATATAAAAGGGATATAAAATTTTTATTATAAATTTATTTATTTCCATACAATATATGAAAATAATTTTCAAAACATGGATATGGAACATTAAGACTTTTAATTAAAATTTTGAAAGTGTATTTATTTTAATTAAAATCCCATTCTCATCTTAGAAATATTTGAATCATAAGCCCCATAAAATAATAAAATTAAAAAAACATTTAATATGATGATAAAGGATAAATTAACCATACATCATTTTGAAATGGTTGTATATACACCACACAAATATATCGGTTTATAACATAAAAACAAGCATCAACAAATGGAAATTAAAATCTAGTCCCTTAACTTGGGTCCAACTTATCACATATGTCTATATTAATTAATAATAAAATTACGTTAATTATTTAACTAATTGAGTAATTTTTTATCTTTTATATTTCTTTGATTTCACTTATATTATTTTTATTTAAAATTATTTAACCACTTTTTTTATATCAGATATTTTGACCATATTCACCTTTTATGACAAAAAATGACTTTGGTTGGTTTACTTTGTTCAAATGGGTCATTATATAAACATAATAAAATAATAATCATAAAATATTTAACTTATTAATACATCAAATATACTTCTATGTAAAACAATTAAAGGTGTTTTTGATACATTAAGTATGATATAATCCTGGAAATGGTAGGTCATATATATGCTTGGGTAACTTTTCCATTCATACAAGGATCATTATAAAAAGAAGTTTTGTGTAATTGTATCTTTCAAGAATGATAATTATATAATAAATACCATTTTTTATTTTAATATATATATATATATATCACCCATGTAGTGAGGTGATGAAAATAGTGCCACATCACAACGTGAAGTGGGTAGTCCAGATGTACAGAAATGACATTTCCACATTTTTTGAGAGAAAAGGTGACAATGAAAATGATATATAGTATTGTTAATATTATAAATAAGCAATTAATATCATAATTATATCATTTATTTATAGAAAATTCATTTTATTTACACAAATTATCTTCTATTTATATTGTCAGTGAAAAATAAATCACATAGATCCGCTAGTTAGTAGCCCATCTTACAGAAAAGCGATGTTATTGTTCTCCTAGAAAATGGAATGTTAAAAAATATATACAAGATATAAATAATTCACAGTTATATTATATTATAAATATTGTTTATATATATTATATATGTCATCATTCCCAATGGTTAGAGGTGTTAATAAAAAAAATAACATCATTTCACTAGGTGGTAGTCCGCTGTACAAAATAATGATGAATATATAGCCTATTTTATGGAAGTGGATATAGTTTTAGGTAATTATATTGTAATAAAAAATCCATTATATATAAAATGATATTGATATTAAATCATCTACTATTTACAAGAACCTATGGAGGTGGAGAAATAAATAGTATAAAAACTATCGTTGAAGAATGTTACATTTTCATTATGTATCCTCATTATATTTTCATTATAAACTTTTTTAAGATAGATTTATTACAAAACTAATTCATCTAGTATGAGCATAGAAAAGTTAATATGTGATTTTTTTGTCTCGTTTATAAATAAATCTAGTATGAATGTGTGAAAAATAGAAGAGAGTGGGTGGCCTTTTATACGAGAGGTGAGTGGCACACCAATTATATTTCTAAAAGATTCAATCATAACCACATTTGTATAATGAAAAAGCCTTTGAATAGTATATTATAGATTATATATTGTATTGGATATCAATTATGACATAAAATGGATGTTATAAATTATGTTAAGTAATTTTAACCCATTTTTTTAGTTTAACCAAAAAAAATCCATTTTTACCTAAACTTTGGTAATTAAGTTTTACTATTTTCAATAATTATTTTGTTATAAAATTACATTCAATTTATTGGATATTATAATTTATTATGATTCAAATTTTTGAATTCATTTCTACATAGTAAATTAATATAAGTGGAAAATATATAATTTAAAATTAATCTTGTACATGTGATGAGAATGTGTGTTTTTTAAGAGAAAATATTCAAAAGAATATATAATGGTATATCAAATATCAATATTAAAATCATTATAATGATTTAAATTAGATTAATGTATAAAATAATAAACTAATTTTACTTAAAAACCATTTTAAAATATAATTTAACATTATAAATAATTTAAATGAAAATGCATTTTGTAACTAAAATTCAGTATTTTTATAATTCATCAATAAATGAACTATTTATAGAAAAATACAAAAAAATTCACCACAATATATTTTTATATTATAATTTCACAAATGATATTTATTTTTTGAAATAAATTTTCTATGGGTGGAAAAAAACTTTAATGTAATTCTGAAAATCGTGACTATACTTGTAAAAAATATACAGTTTTCCAGAGAACATTTTTTTTAAATGGTATAATTTTTATCTCAAAAAAATACGTCAAAATAAGATTCATAATATAGTTATTAATATTGATATCATCCAATTTAATAACTATTTAATAATGGTAACTATATTACAGTTCAATTAGACTCAGTTTTTCATGTTTCACAAGCTATCAAAGAGATTTAATTTAAATAAATATATTATATGGTTTGATTAAATTTAATGAATTTTAGTGTCTGTATAACATTAATTTATAATTTGGGATGAAATTTTTAAACCATATTTTTTTCCTAATACAATAAAATTCACTTTTAATTGTTTTAAATATCTATAAAAGAGTGAAAATTAATTCTTTCTAGGTCTAACAATTTTAGAAAAACTAATATAGTTAGAAAAAGTCAACCAAAATAATAAATTAATCTAAAAACCTAAAGATAAAACCATCAGTTTATCATTTATATTTACTAATCAAATCCTTCAATAAAAAGGATTGTTATATTCAATAGTGCATTGCGTAGTCCATATATATGTAATAAAAACTTTATAGCCATTTTTTCATTCCTATCATGTCATGAGGAACATATGGATATTATAGTTATCACCCAATAAGAGGGTTGACCTTTTTTATGAATTTTGTTAATATTCTTTTAATAATGTTGTCAAAGAAATATTATGGACATAACTGAAATAAAATTAATCATTTAACAACCTTCTTACTATGTTTTTTATACATATATTTTTAAAAGTCTAATAATAATATTTTTCTTGAATTAAAATTTCATTTTTGATCATATTAACCCAAAACATTATCAATATCTCTAAAATTATGTTTACAAAATGTAATGGAATTAGCCCTTAGTCATTTTTACAAAAAAAAATACACTTCATATATTTATAAAACTCTATAATTGTCTCTCAATTTATTTCCATTACATAAAAAATTAAAAAAGGTATTTCCAAGACATTGATATTATAATCAACCATTTGAAACTAATGATCTACCTAAAAGAGTCAAAATTTCAACCTATGGACCAATATCAGATATAGAAGTATAAATTTATTTTCCATTCCATTTTTTCTTCTTGGTTTGATGATTTCCACCTTGATTATGTTAATTAAAAATCACATTATCATAATGATCCATTTTATTTTTGATAAAACATCTCACCATTTACTAGAAATTTTTTATTTCATTATTGGATTTTTCATAAATATTTTCGTTATAGTCAAAACCATGATAACCAAATACATACACTAGTAACACTTTACATATGCTAACATACATTCACCAAAATTAATTCTACCACATTTGGAAGATATTTTGGGCTAACCATCGGGCATCATGGATGGTTGGTTCTCCCAAACCATCCACTTTGACTACTTGCTATTCTTTTCATTTTAGGAACCATTTTTTTCATAAAACATATTCTAAAATTTCTCAGCATAATGAAAAAATAAATCCTAGAATTTAAATTCTCATATATTCAGGTCTCTTTTCTTTATAGGTTATAGTCTTTAGTAAAATGTATTAATTTTAACATCAATTTCCAAAAACAATTGGTATGTTCGTATATAGTGTTGCACACTTGGTTTCATATATGGATAAAGAATATAAATATTTTAACATCAATTCCATGAATTATGTCTCTGACCTATTCTGAAGAATATTAGTTAAATATTTCTCAACATTGATAAACATAAAATATCCACATTCCATAGATTCAATATAAAATATATCCGTGGTTTTTATAAAAAAATACAACTTTCAATTAGCTTAACCTTAAATATGATGAATGAAAATGGTTACCTTTTGACATTATGAACATTCCATGATGTCAAATATTATTTCCATCTCATTTATTTTTTCTTTCATCTACCATTGGATTAGATAATCCACAAAGTAATGGGCGATGTTACCTCATGAAATTATCGTATATCGAAAAGTTTATTTTTTGTATATTTGGGTTGACTCTATCATAGATACCACCACCTTTTATATCTTGTTTCAACATAGTGATAACTACAACAAACTATTCTATTCCAATTCCAACCATCTCGACATACTAATTTGGAATGATATTTTATTCTCAGTTTCTTCCCCCTATAACTCCCTTACTTCCTCTATGAATTCCATTCTAAAATTTCATTTTTTTTAGTTGAATCAACCTTGTAATATTAATATAGTATATAATTTTAAAATTGTTGTAAGTTATAATATTTCTATAATATGTTTTTAAAATTATACTGGTATAAAAAGTTATCTAATCATCATGTGAGACCAAATATAAATACCAAACATTATTCATTATATAATATTGATTTTTATGTCTTGAATTCATTCTTCTACATATCAGGATACATTTAGGTTTATATTTTTAAAGAATTAGTCTATAACTTAAACATTAAAATATGATAAAATAAAAATTCTACACTTAGGATTAGTATCCAATTTCATTATATTATAAATAATTCATAATAATGAATTATTTATATTCATCTAAAATCTCCATGAATTTAAAATGGACTTCATTCCTTCCATAACTCTCCCTTAATACCAATTAAACATATTTTGAAAAATATTGTGACCAAAAAAATCTATGTAAATGACATAAATTAAGGAAAACCATTATTCTATTGAAAAATTTGAATATTAATATAATTTTTTTCTTTAAATTCAATGATTTTTTTGGTATTAAATAAAACTGTTCCACTTGAAAAACACACCCACATTTTTATCAGATAACACCTTAAAACCCATGACAAGAAATTTAAAACCTTTTTTGGTAACTAACATCATCATATTCGTAAAACCCTTTGAAACCCCTTTTTATTATTATATCCATGTTATCAAATTATAATATAATTAGTACCCAATTAAATGGAGATGTATAATTAGGAACACACTTTGTATAAGTTATATCAAGATCACTCTTTTTTAGGAGCTATAATGGGGCTCAACCCTTCGTGTATTCTACATAGGGCTCACACATAATCTTTAATCGGGATCAACCATTTTATATGATCTATCAGTCATTAAAATTCCATATAATTCTCAATTATTATATCATTTATTAAAAAATTTAATCCTGTAATTTTTCATTACAAAACTATTTTAAAACTCTTTTAAAGTCATACGAATAAAATATTTTTTATATTAAAATAACATTTTATTTTGAAAAAAAATTCAATAACAAAACCATCCATAAATTTAGAAATATTGTTTCTTATTGATGAAAATATGAAATAATTCAAAGGCATGATAAAATCAAATAATATCCCAAGTCCTATAAAAGTCATTTTCAACATCTATTTTAGGAATTGGACATTCCTTTTATTGTTTGATAAAATATTTAATATAAAACCCATAAAAATAATCTTTCAAAAATACATTAAAATAAATCGAACGATAAAAAAAATCATTGTAACATATTTTATTTTCATATAAAAACATTCACATAATCATATAAAATTCCTATACATAGAACAAGATGAGATTAAACATAAATATTTATAAAAAAATTAATGAAAAGTCCCTTGTAACCATGGAATTAATTGAATCACAATCCCCATGAAATAATAACACAAAAAGTTTAAATACCATGAAATTATAGAAAATCATGATATAACATATAAAAGGGTATTTATACACACTAAAAAACAATATAGGGGCATAACATCAAAATGTTTTTCATTAAAATGAAATTGATACTACGTCCTCTACCTTCTAGATGAATTGAAAATTTGGTCTTTATAATCCTAAATAATAAATATATTTTATTTATTTACATAATTTATGAAATTATTCAACTGTATTAGTAAAAATATTTTATTTATTATAGTGTATTATACTATTTCATAGTAAATTAATTTTAAATTGGATATTTTAAACATATTAAGAATATGTGTCGAAAATCCCTTTGGTATGTTAACATTGGACAAAGTGTTCATTATTGTAAAGTATAAAAAATAATAATCATGATATATTTATCATACTAATATATTGATTATACATTAAACACCAATCTTGAATTAAGGTTTTGAGAAATGATGTACATTAAAATCATAGAGATGGTAGGATGTCCGTACACATAAGTGAAATTTCCATTTCTCATCGATCATTATTGAAATAATGTATTAATTACTTTAAAATAAAAATATTTTAATAATATAATAAATATCTGATTATTTATTTAATTATAATATTATATATTATCCGTGTTATGTGCTGATGAATATAGTGTCACATCACTTGATGACGGTGGTAGTCTAGACGTACATGATAGAAGTTATCACCTTTTTCAGTGAATGAAAACATAACAAGTGGAACAATATATTATATTTACATAATTATAAACATGTCATTGATATCTTATTTATAAATGTTATATCACATATATTCATTCATTTTTTCCATGTTACCATCAATTTAATGCTTTATTGAGAAACGAATCGCATCACTTCATGAGGGTGTAGTCTGATGTACAAAAGTTAGACATTATCATAACCCGTATAGAATGGAACCTAAATGATTTATATAAGGTATAATCACTAAATATATATAATTATTTACTAAATATAATTTATTTAATTTATATATATCATCATTCCAAACCATCAGAGGTTGTAATGGAAAATCGAATGACTACAATTCGTGAGGTGGTAGTCTTCCATATACACAAATGTTGATTTCATAACCTATTTTATGGAAGTAAATATGATTTTGTGTAATAAAATTATTAATAAAAAATAATTTTTTATTTAATAAAATATTTTAATTTTATAATAATGTCTCAATAAACATTTTAGGTTGTTGATAAAAAGATAAAATAACAACACATGTTGAATAATGTCTCCACTTATTCTAATATCCTCTCTAGGTTTTTACTAACAGATTTTCTAGGAGGAATTTAATTCCCAATGGAATCTATGATGAGGGTAGTGTGGATGGTACTTTGTTTTTCTAGGTTTGACTGGATTAAAATTATGTGAAGGTGAAAAAAATAGTGTATATTGGATGTCGTTGTATAATTCAGGTGAGTGACAAACTTCTATTATTTTTAAAACATTCAATCGTGCCAATTTTTTATCATGATAAAAGCTTAAAAAATATTACACTATAAAAAATAGAATAGATAAGTTCAGTTATGGCCAGATAATGGGTGTTGAATAATTTTTAGGTCAATTATTACCTTTATATTCTTAGTTTAACCCCATGATAAATTTAATTTTACAGTAACATCGATAATTAATATTTACTATTTTCACTATTATTTTTCATCAATACTTATTTTGAACATATTAGACATTATAAAATATAATTATTTACAATATTTAATACATTTTTTCATATTCAATTCAAAAAAGTGGATAAATTAAATTCAATATTAATTCTGGAGGCATGATGAGAAAGTGGGTTTTGAAAGAGAAAATAGTCAAAAGTTCATGATGTTTTTATATCAATATTCAATTTTAAAATTAATAAAATAAACTAAATTAGATTAATTGATATAAAATTTAACTATATTTAGTTTTAAAAAAAATAATAAAAAATATAATTTACCATTATAAATAATTTTATCAAAATTGTGGGTTTCAATTAAAATTTTGTAAATTTTCACTATTCCCCAAAAAAATAATATTTATCAAAAAATAAAAAAAACATCTCTTGGATTATTTTTATACTATTATATTGAAAATACTATTTATATTTTCAAATTAGGATTCAAATATTTCCCAAAATTATTTTTAACTTATTGGCGCAAAGCAGGACTGACCCATATTTTAGAAGAAAATAAATTTTTTAGAAAAATTTTCCTTTTCATTAAAATGGTTCTAAATTTATATATATAAAAAATATATCCAAAATTTTCATAAATATGTTAGTTTTTTTATTACTCACCAATTTAATGTATCAGTTACAATGGTATATAATATTACAGTTCGTTTAGACTTGGGTTTTCATGTTCTACAAGATATCTAAGATATTATTATTTTTTGAAATATATTTTTTGGGTTGTTTATGATTGGTTGTACCACCCAATGTTTTTATGGTCCATATTATTCAAATTAATATAAATTTTCATATATATCTTCCAATTCACTAATTTAAACATTCCTTTCACACAAAACTGACTTGTTGTACATTACACACAACACTGAGTTGGGGTACGATACACGCAACAATTAGTATAGATTTTGTTTAATGTATAAAAGAACTAATTTTGGATTTTGTTATATGAAACACCAATGTAATATTTCACTACATTCCCCACTTATTTGGCATTCGTTATACGCAAGAGCAACCTTCCTTGATAGCTTGCATTGTACGTAATACCGAGTTTCACTAAACAATGATATATTATTAAAATATTGATATGGGATATAAAATTTCCATTATGTATAGTATTAACCTCATTTTAAATATTATATAATATCAAAAATCAACTTATTTATTTTCAAGACATGATATAATAACAAATTCAATTTTTTAGATAAAAGAATTATTTTCTCCAAAAATATAGTTTTACTGTCTTTTGATTGAGAACACATTTTAAATCTATTTTTTACACTTTTATAAGTTTTATTTTTCATAATAAAATTTTTATTTATAATTGGGACTTCATGATTATCTTGGTTTAAATTTTGGATTTTTTCTAATGAAATTCATATTTTAATGAATAGGGAAAAATACTGCATTTTAATTCTAAACTACATTTTCATCTAATTTACTCATATAGTTATATTATCATTATAATTGGTTTTAAATTGTAATTGAATTATTTTTTAATAGTTTAATACAATTTTGGTAATTTAATGTTATTTCACATTTAAATTGGGCATAAACACATTTAAATTTTTAGATTTTTTTTACTTCATTAAAACCCTCTTTCTGGTTTTTAAAATGGGATTAAATTTTAAATTAATTAATAAATCTTATATTTTTTGAATTATGAAAAATGGACTCAATATTTAGAATAATGGTAAAAATTTATGTTAATAAGTTACATTAATTTTTTGGATATTATGAATAGTAACTATGATAATTTTTATTTACCATAGTTAAAGGTAAATCAAGTCAATTTGGGTTACAAACAATATGATAATGAAAATAATATTACCATAACACATGATGGAATAATATTGGACTTATTAAATTCAACCAATATCACATAAGGGTATGAATGTATTCCTTTAGTCAGATATTTCCCCTGAATGATATGTAACTATAATTATAAAAAAAGAAAGTGACAACATGTCACTCTCATTTATTTTATAAGTAAAATAATTTTAATATAGAGATAAAATTTGTAAAACATAGAACATAAAGTTTCTTAGGAACATTAATGAAATTATATAATTCATGTGAATTTATTCAGTATTTTTAGAGATTAAATAATAACCATTAATGATGATACAATAATGATGTGGAAATTATTTTGTTAATAGAAATATCAAATAAATGGTTTTAAACTTATTAAAATAAATATCATATCAAATAATTGATGTACCTTGTGAATTTTATAGGTGAATATGACATCATAGTATTGTCTTAAATAATTTTTTTTAATTTATTTTTGGTGTAGATTATATTTGAAGTCAGATGAATGAATAGTGTCAAAATTGACTGTATTTATATTTTATAAAAATAACATATTATTAAATTATTTAAAAATCACATACTTATATAAAATTTACAAATTCAAATTTATATGGTTTCCAATGTCATAAAATATCCAATTATGGAAAATTAACAACATATAAGTAAATATATATAATAATTTTATATTTAGAATATTATTACCACAAATAATCTTAAATAGATTAAATAACGATAAATCAAAATGATAATATATGAAATAAAAATCAAATCCTATATAAATTATATTAGTTTAAATAATTTGGACTCATACACATATTATATTTAAATTAAATGAGTTTTGGGCCATTATAAACAGACAATAAATTTATAATAAATTAATATTTCAATAATTTTGTTAAAGTGCCCATCCTCCCTCTTATAAAAGGACATCAAATATAACCCTTACTCACACCTTTAAATCCATTTGGCTCATTCAAAACCAGATAAAATAACATCCCAAAATGCCTCCCACACTCTTATAGGCCTCACATTGGGCAGAAATCCCTCCCAATGATACCTTTTGTTCAAATCAATTAGATATACTCGAAAAGATATAATTATTTTACCACCTCTTTCAAAATACTATTCTTCTTCTACTTCCTCTTATTATTATTTTTACATACTAATGAAATAAAAACAGTATATTATATATTCATATTTGTTATTATAATCATGGCATATCATTATACCTCATTTTATATATCCTACATATAACAATATCACCATGCGTGCGTACCTACGTCTTACTATCTCCACGATGCGGTGTAATTTGTTATTCAATAATACTATTTTTAGATGGGTATAATTATGAGTATAATTGATTTAAATAATGAATATAAAATGGAAATTATTTTTTATAATTAATATTCCATCCAATTATATACCATTAAACCATTAAGTGAATGATATCGTCACTCGTGCGTACGTACGCCCTACCGTCTCGACAATGAGATGTGATTCATTCTACATGATCTCCATTAAATGTTTATTATACATGAATATAATAAATAAATATTATATTTATTTTACTAATATCATTATTTAATTGATATAAATATAACCAAGTAAGTGGAATAATGAACTTATCTAAAAAACATGCATAAAAAATAAAGCATTTAATATCTAAATATTGGGTGATAAAGAATTGTTACTAAAAACAGATAAGAATATGATCCTATAAGATATCATAAAAATGAATATGATTCTGTAAAATTTCAATAACAATATTTAAATATTTATACATGGGGATCAGATACATATATAGCATATCGGGCCTAAGGTAATGGATAACTTTGCAAATATCATTTTTATCCACGATGGTTTATTTTTATGTATTTACTAGGGTATATTAATCAACCACGTCCATGTTTCCTAAATTTTATTTTCAAAATATTCTTTATCTCCTTCTATAATTTTTTAAACTCAATTATTTCTATTGTTGAATTTTTACTATATGGTATGAATGAAATATCATTTCATTTTTTGGTATGAGGTACTTTTTGACTTTTCCATCAAAAGGACGAGAAGAATGTTTTTTTCTAACATGTACGATATAAATGGGTTTTTATGATTTCATAATGCCTTATTTCGTTGAATCTTCCCCAAAAAGATTACAAGTTTATCTTCACATAAAATTATTTGTTCTATAATTTTGTTTCATTTTGATGAATGAAATTATTTTGGAATATGAATGGTCATTTTCCTCGAGGATTAAGTTCAAGTGTTTTATAAAAATTATTTTTCATCTGAGATATCATAGGGTTTTGTTTCTATCCCTATTATTACTTTAATGTTATTTCATTTAAGATGGAATGATTTTTATCTAATTATTTTATATGGACTATGTTATTATGGATCAATGTTTATGATACCCATTTTATTTCAAGGGTTATACTATGATGAACGAATTATATTTTTTTAAAATATGTAAATATTATTTCATTATGAGATAGGTGGGGACTATATATCCCTCTAATGCATTGGGTAATGATTTATATCTCATGATATAGACAGGAATGGAATGAAAAGTAAATTTGGTTTAGTAATATAGGGCTGGATCGGAAAGAAAATCAATTTCAGTAATACATGGCTTTAATGTCAATTAAATCCAGTATTGTAATAGATGTTGTCCACTATGATGGTGTGGGCAGCGATGCCTTGGCTACTACTGAAATCAAATTAATTTCCAATTTTTTCCTGAATTCTATATTTTCATCCAATTCTATTTTATCATGTTTAATGTTTCTTTATGGTCTATTCCTTATGCACTGCCATGATATTTTTCCGGACTCAGTATTTTGATATGTAAATATTATGTTCATGTTTTTACATTATTCTATTTATGGTTTGTTCTCCATGATTACCCTTAGTGAGAATTTGTGCTCTCAATTTTTTTATGTTTTATTTTTCCTAGGATATAATGAAAGGGTTTTCTTAAAAAATAGTGAATTATCTTTATGGGTTATGTTAAATATCTTTCACAATGTAATAATATTATGTTCTATGTTTCCAAAGACACTAAAATAATACGGTCATTTGGCGTATGTTTGTGTAATGTATTAAGTATTACTCAAATGTACTGTCTATGTACATCTATCTTGTGTCATTATATTGGGTTTTTCATGTAGAATACACTATCAAATAAATTTTTTCTTGTGAAATCTCAGTTTGTTACACTCAATAATATAATATGTCCCAATGAACAAAAATTGAGATGAATTCGCATACCATAAACTTCCAGTTGGCTAAATTTCCATAAAATAATGTATAATTATTTTATGTATATAATTAATTTAATAAATTTACATATTCATATTTATATTATAATATATTATACACTTATAAATTTTTACAACATGTTTGTTAATAATTTTTCATTATTTTTACTATTTTGTTTGTTAATTTCCTTATTTTCTCATCTATATTTTGACAAGAATGTTCTTATTTTTATACATAGGATATTAATAAATCATCAATAAAAATATTATAATGTTATAAATATAATATTTAAACTGAAATTACATTATTATAAGAATTAGAAAAATTTGATCAATGGAAATGAATTTCAATGCTTTGTAGAGACAGTGGGTCATAAATACGTAAGGGTGATAATATCATTCCATTAACAGGTGAATATCTAGGAAATATAATGATGTATTAATATTTATTTAATTTATATCTTGTAATATATATCACATATCTTCATTATAATTATCATTATTTCTTACCCAATTAAGCATAAGTGAAAAATGAATCAAATCACATCGTAAGGTGGAATTATTCTGTAACCACAATCACCATTATTATATTTAAAAAAAATAAAAGGAAGGAGGTATATGTGATATTATTAATATAAAAGTATAATTATTTAATAAATATTATTTAGATACATTAAATATATTATTATATGATATTGTTGATGATATTTATGGGAAACTAGGTACATCGGTTTGTGAGGTAGTTGTCTGCCACAAACATGATTGAGGATTTCATTTCCCATTTTATGGAAGAGGAGATATATACATTTTGTTTCATAAAAACAGTAAAAAATAAGTATATGGAATATAGATTTTTTATTATATTATAATTATGGAATAAAAATTTTAGGATGTGGGTGATGAAATAAAATAAAAATTATTTTTTAAGAACGTTACAACTCTTTCAAACAACCCCCTAATATTTGCACAAAAAACCCTGCATAAGATGAATTCATAAACAATTAAAGGGACCTTTTATACTTTAATGTTAGTAAACAATTTATTTAAATATTAGTTTTATTAGACATTATTTATTGGATCTTTGAAGAAGGAAGATGTGGGGAAGGCCATTTCAAGTAGGGTAGAAAAAAATCATTTCATTTTTGGAAAGAATCAGTTACACTGAATTTTTTATCATGAAAAAAAATCCTAAAATGCTTAAACATAAAACCTTATAGGTGATAAGGTTGAAATATTTCCACCTAATGTTTTTTGACAAGTTGTTTGGTCTTCAAAACCATTATCTTTTTGGTTTAACTAGCCCATAAATCATATTGTCATCTTAACCAAAATATTCATTTTTTTACTTCTTTTACTATTAATATTTTTAAAACATTAAGGTGAGCTTATTATATATTATTAATTATTGAGATTCCAAATAAATAATTTATTTTAAAAAATTAAACTCATAAAACTGGAATAATATAATTTAAAACTATACCCACAAACACGATGAAATGTATGTTTCCAAAGAGATAATTCTCATAACAATAAAAGGACATAATATGATAATTCAAAATGGAAACAATTCCACGAAAATTTATATATAATATAATATAATATAACTAATTTTCCTCTAAATATTATTTTAAATACATCTTATTATTGTGAGTAATTATTAAATAAAAAATTATTTAATAAATATCAGTATTTGAGTATGTAACACCCCGAACCTAGTTACCCAGAGTCAGAGCATTAGTTTAATACATTAGCATGATTACAAGGTATCAAGTCCCGAAGGACCGATCAGTTTAGAATTCTTGAAAAATAGATTACCTACATGAATGTTACATTACACTTTCTAACATACACTATTTTATAAATAGTTTTTTGAGAATTCCATTGTTCCCGTATCCTAACCCGGAATCTCAATAATAAAAAACATATTGGGATCGTGGGAAAATAAAACATAGGAAAGGGGTGAGCTCATATGCTCAGTAAGGGTAAATAATTTAGCAGAAGCTATATACTTTTAAGCAAATATGTTTAATAAAAACAAAGGCCCTCCTTTTAAAAATAAACTTGTACATAATATGGAAAAAAATAAAAAAACTATCATATTAACATGCACATGGATATTATACTAGTTGAATAATGACAGGTAACAACTAATTTCATAATGATGGAATTTAGAGTGCTGGACTTTAATTTCTATGTCAAGGCCTCTTGCCAAGACGTAGAAGCTAACAGTAATCGGACCCCAACCCGGAGAGCCTCTATAACCGGACTCCACCCCGGAGAGCCTCTATAACCGGACTCCAACCTGGAGAGTCTGATGTAACCAGACCCCATCATTGAGGGATTACATTTACCAGTCCCTAACCAGGAACTTACTAGTCCAACAAATTAATCTTAAGAAGAGGATAAAATATAATATAAACATTCGTAATAAAACTAGCATTCAAAATGTCAATACTTTAACCATAAACCATGAATGGAATAAAAATAACTCATCTATAGTAAAACATATCAAAATACCTTAAATAAAATATGAAGGATTTATATTATAATATATTAACTTTATACAAGTGTAAAATTTATCAAAGGATGTTGACATAGATGAAATCAAAACAATTTAAGAGAAATATCTCTTTCTATTTTGAAATCATTTAAGAGTTACATTATTACAATGAAAATTTTTATTTTCAAAATATTCATATAATCTAGTAAGGGAATAATTGATGATTATATAACAGCAGAAAATAGTCTCACCTGCCATATAAGTTAAAAAAGTCATTCTTAACTTAATTTTGTCAAAAAGTTTATAAAGTACCTTATTTGGAAAACAACGGCAAGAATCCTTTCAAAACAAATATAAGGTAAAATAAGGGTATAAATGACTTTAATCCATTTTTTAGTAAATAGTAAAAGAAAAATCAAATTCATTTTAATAAACTTGGATGTGTATGATAAAGAGGTCCCAATAGATAATTACATATAAACAACCATGAATAATGAAGAGGTTGTAGAAGTAACCCTTAACATGTACATTTCCGTTGGTTGAGGGTACATTTAACCTCATGTATAATGACCATATTAAGTTAATAAATTATAACAGAACCATATTCATATTTATTATATCATACCTGATTTATTTATGACTTTATGATTCCCATTTAATAATGATTTCCATGTCAAATTAACATTTTATATAATAATCATTTTCTTTATTGTACGTGTTTTAACATGTTATTCTTGATCATATCATTTAGATCATAATTTCAATACATAAATAATATAAACCTTGTTTTATATATCATATATATTTATAATATAAATATTTATAATTGATATATATCAGATATGGAAGGCACCATTTATAAAGATGGTAGGTCGTACGTATGCATAAATGTTGTTTCCGTTTTCATATCATATTGAAAAGAAGTAAGTGAATATAATATATGTAAGTATATATATATATATATATATAACCAATGGAATTATTATTTCATATATTATATACTTATTAATTATAAGGCCCCAGCCTTAAACGTTACTTAATATTGAATTAAATTAATAATTCACATTGAGGATCTTTTCAGGTTTAGAGTTTTAGAGAATTAGAACATAACTATTACATCTTAAAATATTACAAAGTAGACACTTCTACTAAGTCTCCATAAAATAAAAACTCTTAAAAAGAAATATGTCTAGATTCCATGTTTTATATATCATGAAATTCTCTTGATCCCATCCTTGACCTTATTCCACTTTAAGTCCTGTGAAAAACATTTCGAAAAACTTGGGGTGAGCATAAAAAGCTCAGTAAGGGATACAAAAAGAATGAAAACTGTTAGTTTTTCAAACATCAAGTAAACCATGTATACTATATCAATGTAATACCTTCACCTTCATGAAGTAGTAAAAAAAATCTTCACTGAATAAAGTATCATTACTTACCTTTTTGTATCAAAAGGAATTACCATAAAACCCATATAAAGAACACATAGAATATATAAAGGTAACTTGGGACATAAACATACTTAAGTGGAATACCCATACGGTTGACTTCCACACATATCACTTAATGGAATAGCCATACGGCCAATTTCCATACATACTTAATGGAATAGCCATACGGCCGACTTCCATACCCAATGCATTGGAGGTTATAACGTAACCACCCGTCCTGGTATTCACGGCACCACCCGTCATATGGTTTATAACGTAACCACCCGTTAAAATGTCCAAGTACCAGTATAAAATCATAAAACATAAAACCAATATAAAGGAATGATAACATTTCCACATTTCAATCACAATATATCATAAATATTTGACATAATAGAATCCTTTTTCAAAACCATTTTCAAAACCATTTAAAACATTTAATAAAGAGATTTTTGAGTCAAAGTTTCCCATACAACCTTGATGCTTAAAATTTTAAACCATTAATATCCATATAAATAAATTATTAAAACCATTTTGAAAACATGTATATTAATAAGAACAAATAATTAAAACATTTAAAATGACATTTTGGTTAAAGGGGTTTTACCAAAATTAGAGACACTTGAATACAATAATTGGGGAATAACATATAGTCAGAACTTCATATTATCATGAGAATAAATGGATTCATGATATAATACTCCAAAGGATAGTATATACACCATATAAGAGTGAATTGGTGCATAACAACAATGAACCCTCAATAGAAATGTCAAATGTGATGAAATCCCTTATAAAGAAGGTATCCTTAAATTAAGGACAAATCAATCTCAAAAAAATATGTGTGACAAATATAAATACACCCAATATAAGTGGATATTAAGTGTACAACAATAAAAGGTCATTCAAACATATTCAATGGATGACATATTCAATGACTACATGTTGAACCCAAAGAAATCGAAATTGGGTTAAAAAGTTCCCTTGACAGCCTAACGGCATCACATCAAAATGAGTTGATGAAAGATAAAAAGAGTATCTCATCACTTGGACATAAAATTTACCTCAATAAGGATATATGATAACATATCCCAACATAACAATATGTAAATTAAAAGACCCAACCAAAGAAGTCTTTTAAAAAAGAGGAGGGTGAAAGGTTCCCTTACCGACTTGGGTATCTTTCAAAACATACACCCCATGAAAGAAGGACAATAGATCATTGATGTAAATACTCATAAAAGAAAGTATATTACACAAAGAGTAGAATAATGGGCAGTACATACACCACTCAATGTAATTTGTGGAAAATGTAGCATAAATGTCACGGGAATAAAAGTGAGATGAAAAATCCCTTACGAAAACTCGGCAGCCTAACGACGCCACATAAAACATCCAAAATGGATTGATGAGAGAGAATAGGGTCTCTCATCACATGAACATAAAAATTACAGTAAGATTAATATAAAAGAACATCCCAATAACAATAAAGATGAGCTTTAAAAGGAATGACATAAAAGAGTTTACTTCAAAATAAAGAGAGGTGTAGGATCCCTTACCTCGGGTCCGACTTGACTCGATCGTTCTTTAATCTCCTGAATAATAAACTTGATTTAATTTATATTTCGTTAAGAACCTTTTTCAAGTTCATTATTCCTTTTATATCACTTATTAAAACATTATTTAATCATTTAAGTTAATCATGTTTGTTTTGTCGATATTTGGTTCTTAAGTCGAAAGTGGACTTCTTACAATTACATGTTGTTCATGTGGTCAAAGGTTCTTTATATCCAGAATGACATTCCTAATTTGGATATCAAATATATATCATATATATCCATCATATACATGTATTTATAATATTACATAATCATTTATAGGTAATAAATGAAATGCACCGTTCATGGAGATGGTAAGCCGTACGTACGCATGAACGCTACTTTCATTTCATTGTGATATTAATGGAATTAAAACTAAATGAGAGGTAGGTATATTTTAATCCCAGAATTTTATTCATCATTTAGATATATCATTAATTATATATATCCATTATATACATGTACTTTTAATAGTACATTACATTTGTGGATAAGAAATGAAATACACCGTTCATGGAGACGGTAAGCCGTACGTACGCATGAACGCTACTTTCATTTCTATCTCATACTTTAATGGAAAGAAATAATAATGATATAGAGGTATATAATAATTCCAGTATAATATCATATATAATAACATTAAATCCATCCTTTATACATCCCACGTATGGCATTAACGAATCACATCACTTTGAGGGGGCGGTAGTCCGCACTTCCTAAAATAAAGATATCGCGTATACCAATAATGGAAACTATAAAGGTAAGAAACAAATGAAAAATACAGAAGCATAAGTAAAACATAAACATATTATATATCATATATAAAAGTAGTGAAATCATAATGGCCACCTTTGAAGGTGTTAAATGAGTATTGAACAATCATCGTTTCGGGAGGCACAATTTTTCCATCCACGGAAACCGTATGTTCTTTAACCATTTGATGTAGTTGTGTGAGAGTGTAGCTCCAATAAATCATATAACAACATCCTATTATTTAGAAGATACTGGTGTTGTTACAAAAGAAATAAATAAAAAGAGTTTAGGGGGTTGGAGAATCAAAATAAAACAAATGAACATGAGAGAATGAATTACCTTTAAAAGTGTAACTCCTTTTGATTTGAACCTAAAAGATTCCATTGAAAGGATTCTGCCCAAATGGAATCCTCTAGGATGAGGAGAAGTATGTGGAGAGAGTAAATGGGCAGGTTTTGGCCGAGCCAAAGGCTTGAGGAGTGTGTGAAATGTGGTAGAGTTGGGGGCCTTTTATAAGAGGAGAGGAGGGGCACTTTTGGAAAGTAAGAAATATTACTTTATTTGAAAATGTGTTTCGGTTTTAAAAGGACCCACATTGATATAATTCGTGGATACGGTGATAAGGGTTATAAATCCAATCATACAATTGGTTTTTGACATGTGTAGTTCATAGATTTTACATTATCTTTCCATTTTATTTAAATCTTCAAATAATGATGTCATCGCTGCATCATTATTATGTCATAAATAATTTAATTTATTTAATGTCTAAAAATTATAAAAAAAATACTATGATGTAGGAAATATTTTTATCTTTCCAATGACTATTTATAATAAAAAATCTGATTTTCATAACCCCATATAAAAATTGTTTTCGTAAAACATCGCTTTTTTGTGTCATTTTTACTTTAACATTTAATAAAAAGTTATTTATGTCATTTCCAAACCAAAGTGTCTCCATGGGGTCCCCAAGTTGACCCATGGCTTGTCTTGGTCGGACATGACACAACCAATAAGGTTGGGACATGTGTCTAGGTCATTTCATATTATTAAATCATTATTTATACCTTATACTACACTAATTACCCCAAATCGCGATTAAAAACTTAATAAGTTACTATTCAACAAAAATTTATTTTTATCCCATTGAACCACATTTTACTTCTTAATGACAACCATGTATGTCAGATTTTTGAAATTCAAAACACATAAGTGGTAAAATTTCATTTAAACAAAAAATCAGCTTTTATAAGTACCACTTAGTGGTTTCACTATTCATTAAAAATTGATGTTTTTCAGAAAAATCCCAAAAATTCACCCTAAGATTTATTTGATATTCCGAATTCAAAAATGAAGTCCGTTTTACAGAATTCAAAACATATTAGTCACATTAATTAATTTAATAATTAATTCCCGCTGTCAGAGCAAATAGCGGGTTTTTATTAAACAATAAGTATCAAAAGATTGACACTAGTTTAAGTCTGATTTCAAAGTGAAATTAATCCCAACAACCACTATTGGATTTAATGGTAAAAATATTTTCTAATTTCACTTTAAAACCAATTCAAAATATAATGTATTCATATAAATAAATTAGATTAAAAAGAGGTTTTGAATTAAAATACAACATTTTACACTATTCATTAAAAAATGAACTTTATCGGAAAAATACCAAAAAATTACACAAAGTAAAATTTGATGTCCCGATTCTTAATAAGAGTTTTATTTGGTCCAAAATAATTTTTAAGAGTGAACAAAACTATATTGAATGATAGTTCTCCATTAAAAGGCGATAAGTGAACCTTTAGTGAAAACTAGGGCATATACGCCTAAAATTGAATTCTTTCTGTATTTTAAGCCTTTATCTTTTATTGGATAAATGTAAAAAACATTTAGAAACATGTATAATCATATTTTAGTTATTTCTATCCATTCCCTCCAATACAACGGCTACATGTTAACTGTCATTTAAAATAATATTAATTTATTATTAGAGTGCAACGTAAGATTCAAAAGAAACTCGTTGTTGCGTATTGGGTATGCCATCGAGCATTACATCCCCTTTAAAGTAATTTAAATATTTTATTCACAAATATGGATAAATATGAAATATCATGTTCTTTATTTACCTAGGGTGTTACATCCTTCCACCCTTTTGGGAATTGCGTCCTCGCAATTTTAAAATTGCGCTTAGAAACATCCTTGAAAGTCCCACATCGGAACAAAAGTCGGTAAAACAATCACTTTAAAATAATGAAAGATAAGTACAAAGGTCACCCGAGTTAACCCATACTGGGATTCCAAGTATGAAAATATGGACATGGAGGAAAAAAAAGGGTCATGTTCTGATGGAGAGTGATAGAAAACATGTTTAGGAGAAAGTTAACCATGAGAAAATCACAAACTTGTGATGGGTTAAACGGTATTCGATTCCCCAGTAGGAAAAGTTAATAGACAACATTTTTGTTTTAAGTTACTTTTTATTGTGGAATTTATTCATAAGGAAACATAATCACTTATCATGTTGACTCTCAACTTTTATTAGATTCCTTACACAAACTCATATTTTCTCCATAAGGCGAGTATTTAGGAAGACTTGTTCAAATTAAGAGTACTATAATCAACTTCTAGAGAATTACCTAACCCAAAAAAAGAGAACTATATACTTCCCATGTCTTTATACTTTAACCAAAACGAAAACCAGAAAGGTTAGTACAAGGTCAGATAATCCAGAAAAGGATAACCCATTAGAAAGAAAATCTATTCTTAATCTCCAAAATTTTTCCAACAAAACCCAAAGTTCAACGAGGACCATCTGATAAATAATTTGTCCATAAAATTCTTCAAAGTAAACCAATATAAGATTGAAACCCAAATATTTGAAGGATTTAGTCACATAGTCTTCCAAGTTAAATCTTAACATTTATCTCCAAACAAAATCAGTTGCTCTTAAAGTCTCGCATTGAAAGTAATTAACCTAATCACATATCCTCCATGATAGGTTAATCATTTTCATAAATAACCCAAAATCAACCTACTCTAAATTCATAAAATCATATAACTAAAAAGAATTAGTCAAACTAACCAGGGACTTCACGTAGTCCAGTGGTAGGAGATAAATACCAGTCACACTTTGGTTGTGGGTTCGATTCCCGCAGCTTTGTCCGACGCGACGGGTTGTCACACGGTCTGCGTGTTGTCCTTTTTCCAAAACTATATAATTCTTAAAACATTCCCCAAAATGAGATAAAATCTTCAAGAATAATCATAACATATTTTAACCTCAATTTTATCTCATGCCCTTCATTTTCCATCATATCATAGAGTAACCCATAATTACCTAAAAAGTAAGGAACATATAAACCCTAATGGTTACCTTAATAATTATTACCTGAATTTCCACATCTGGTTGGCCATCTCAAAAATGATGCATTAGAGAACTCACCAAGGTTGAAGTGGTTGATCATGACTCCTTGATAGTTGGATTAGAACAACCATGAGATTCCTCATTGAATCCCCCATCTCATCCAGACTCTTAATCAGAGAACCATCACAGTTTCCTTCAAACCCATTGTCACTTTGGTGCCTGCTAGATCTAGCCATTTACTAAAACCAAAAAGGTCAGTGTGAGTATATCAACAAAACCATCATGTACTAATGAGGAAGATAAACACTAAGATATACTTACTCATTCACTTTATCAAAAACTACGACTCTTTTTGAAATCCTAACCATTATGGCAATGTCACTTGTGCTTAGAGAATACCCTAACCTCTAAAGTTATCTAAACCGACCTTTGATACCAACTATAAGGCCCCAGCCTTAAACCTTACTTAATATTGAATTAAATTAATAATTCACATTGAGGATCTTTTCAGGTTTAGAGTTTTAGAACAGAACTATTACATCTTAAAAGATTACAAAGTAGACACTTCTACTAAGTCTCCATAAAATAAAAACTCTTAAAAAGAAAGATGTCTAGATTCCATGTTTTATATAGCATGAAATTCCCTTGATCCCATCATTGACCTTATTCCACTTTAAGTCCTGTGAAAAACATTTCGAAAAACTTGGGGTGAGCATAAAAAGCTTAGTAAGGGATACAAAAAGAATGAAAACTGTTAGTTTTTCAAACATCAAGTAAACCATGTATACTATATCAAAGTAATACCTTCACCTTCATGAAGTAGTAAAAAAAATCTTCACTGAATAAAGTATGATTACTTACCTTTTTGTAACCAAAGGAATTACCATAAAACCCATATAAAGAACACATAGAATATATAAAGGTAACTTGGGACATAAACATACTTAAGTGGAATACCCATACGGTTGACTTCCACACATATCACTTAATGGAATATCCATACGGCCAATTTCCATACATACCTAATGGAATATACATACGGCCGACTTCCATACCTAATGCATTGGAGGTTATAACATAACCACCCGTCCTGGTATTCACAGCACCACCCGTCATATGGTTTATAACGTAACCACCCGTTAAAATGTCCAAGTACCAGTATAAAATCATAAAACATAAAACCAATATAAAGGAATGATAACATTTCCACATTTCAATCACAATATATCATAAATATATTGACATAATAGAATCCTTTTTCAAAACCATTTTCAAAACCATTTAAAACATTTAATAAAGAGATTTTTGAGTCAAAGTGTCACATACCACCTTGAAGCTTAAAATTTTAAACCATTAATATCCATATAACTAAATCCTTAAAACCATTTTGAAAACATGGATATTAATAAGAACAAATAATTAATACATTTAAAATGACATTTTGGTTAAAGGGGTTTTACCAAAATTAGAGACACTTGAATACAATAATTGAGGAATAAAATTTAGTCAGAACATTATATTATCATGAGAATAAATGGATTCATGATATAATACTCCAAATGATAGTATATACACCATATAAGAGTGAATTGGTGCATAACAACAATGAACCCTCAATAGAAATGTCAAATGTGATGAAATCCCTTGTAAAGAAGGTATCCTTAAATTAAGGACAAATCAATCTCAAAAAAATATGTGTGACAAATATAAATACACCCAATATAAGTGGATATTAAGTGTACAACAATAAAAGGTCACTCAAACATATTCAATGGATGACATATTCAATGACTACATGTTAAACCCAAAGAAATCGAAATTGGGTTAAAAAGTTCCCTTGACAGCCTAACGGCATCACATCAAAATTAGTTGATAAGAGATAAAAAGAGTATCTCATCACTTGGACATAAAATTTACCTCAATAAGGATATATGATAACATATCCCAACATAACAATATGTAAATTAAAAGACCCAACCAAAGAAGTCTTTTAAATAAGAGGAGGGTGAAAGGTTCCCTTACCGACTTGGGTATCTTTCAAAACATACACCCCATGAAAAAAGGACAATAGATCATTGATGTAAATACTCATAAAAGAAAGTATATTACACAAAGATTAGAATAATGGGCAGTACATACACCACTTAATGTAATTTGTGGCAAATGTAGCATAAATCTCACGGGAATAAAAGTGAGATGAAAAATCCCTTACGAAAACTCGGCAGCCTAACGGCGCCACATAAAACATCCAAAATGGATTGATGAGAGAGAATAGGGTCTCTCATCACATGAACATATAAATTACAGTAATATTAATATAAAAGAACATCCCAATAACAATAAATATGAGCTTTAAAAGAAATGACATAAAAGAGTTTACTTAAAATGAAAGAGAGGTGTAGGATCCCTTACCTCGGGTCCGACTTGACTCGATCGTTCTTTAATCTCCTGAATAATAAACTTGAGTTAATTTATACTTCCTTAAGAACCTTTTTCCTGTTCATTATTCCTTTTATATCACTTATTAAAACATTATTTAATCATTTAAGTTAATCATGTTTGTTTTGTCGATATTTGGTTCTTAAGTCGAAAGTGGACTTCTTACAATTACATGTTGTTCGTGTGGTCAAAGGTTCTTTATATCCAGAATGACATTCCTGACTTTGATATCAAATATATATCATATATATCCTTCATATACATGTATTTATAATATTACATAATCATTTAGAGGTAATAAATGAAATGCACCGTTAATGGAGATGGTAAGCCGTACGTACGCATGAACGCCACTTTCATTTCTTCGTCATATTAATGGAATTAAAAATAAATGAGAGGTAGGTATATTTTAATCCTAGAATTATATTCATCATTTAGATATATCATTAATTATATATATCCATTATATACATGTACTTTTAATAGTACATTACATTTGGGGATAAGAAATGAAATGCACCGTTCATGGAGACGGTAAGCCGTACGTACGCATGAACGCTACTTTCATTTCTATCTCATACTTTAATGGAAAGAAATAATAATGATATAGGGGTATATAATAATTCCAGTATAATATCATATATAATAACATTAAATCCATCCTTTATACATCCCACTTATGGCATTAACGAATCACATCACTTTGAGGGGGCGGTTGTCCGCACTTCCTAAAATGAAGATATCGCGTATACCCATAATGGAAACCATAAAGGTAAGAAACAAATGAAAAATACAGAAGAATAAGTAAAACATAAACATATTATATATCATATATAAAAATAGTGACATCATAATGGCCACCTTTGAAGGTGTTAAATGAGTATTGAACAATCATCGTTTCGGGAGGCACAATTTTGCCATCCACGGAAACTGTATGTTCTTTAACCATTTTATGTAGTTGTGTGAGAGTGTAGCTCAAATAAATCATATAACAACATCCTATTATATTGAAGATACTGGTTTTGTTACAAAAGAAATAAATAAAAAGAGTTTAGTGGGTTGGAGAATCAAAATAAAACAAATGAACATGAGAGAATGAATTACCTTTAAAAGTGTAACTCCTTTTGATTTGAGCCTAAAGGCTTCCATTGAAAGGATTCTGCCCAAAAGGAATCATCTAGGATGAGGAGAAGTATGTGGAGAGAGTAAATGGGCAGGGTTTGGCCGAGCCAAAGGCTTGAGGAGTGTGTGAAATGTGGTAGAGGTGGGGGCCTTTTATAAGAGGAGAGGAGGGGCACTTTTGGAAAGTAAGAAATATTACTTTATTTGAAAATGTGTTTCGGTTTTAAAAGGTCCCACATTGATATAATTCGTGGATAAGGTGATAAGGGTACGAAATCCACTCATCCAATTGGTTTTGGACATGTGTAGTTCATATATTTTACATTATCTTTCCATTTTATTTAAATCTTCAAATAATGATGTCATCGCTGCATCATTATTATGTCATAAATAATTTAATTTATTTAATGTCTAAAAATTATAAAAAAAACACTATGATGTAGGTAATCTTTTTAGATTTCCAATGACTATTTATAATAAAAAATATGATCTTTATAACCCCATGTAAAAATTGTTTTCGTAAAACATCTCTTTTTTGTGTCATCTTTACTTTAACATTTAATAAAAAGTTATTTATGTCATTTCCAAACCAAAGTGTCTCCATGGGGTCCCCAAGTTGACCCATGGCTTGTCTTGGTCGGCCATAACACAACCAATAAGTTTGGGACATGTTTCTAGGTAATTTCATATTATTAAAGCATTATTTATACCTTAAACTACACTAATTACCCCTAATCGCGATTAAAAACTTAATAAGTTACTATTCACCAAAAATTTATTTTTAACCCATTGAACCACATTTTACTTCTTAATGACAACCATGTATGTCGGATTTTTGAAATTCAAAACACATAAGTGGTAAAATTTTATTTAAACGAAAAATCAGCTTTTATAAGTACCACTTAGTGGTTTCACTATTCATCAAAAATTGATGTTTTTCAGAAAAATCCCAAAAATTCACCCTAAGCTATATTTGATATTCCGAATTCAAAAATGAATTCTGTTTTAAAAAATTCAAAACATATTATTCACATTGATTAATTTAATAATTAATTCCCGCCGTCAGAGCAAATAGCGGGTTTTTATAAAACAATAAGTATCAAAAGATTGACACTAGTTTAAGTCTGATTTCAAAGTGAAATTAATCCCAACGACCACTATTGGATTTAATGGTAAAAATATATTCTAATTTCACTTTAAAACCAATTTAAAATATAATCTATTCATATAAATAAATTAGATTAAAAAGAGGTTTTGAATTAAAATACAACATTTTACACTATTCATTAAAAAATGAACTTTATCGGAAAAATACCTAAAAATTACACAAAGTAAAATTTGATGTCCCGATTCTTAATAAGAGTTTTATTTGGTCCAAAATAATTTTTAAGAGTGAACAAAACTATATTGAATGACAGTTCTCCATTAAAAGGCGATAAGTGAACCTTTAGTGAAAACTAGGGCATATACGCCTAAAATTGAATTCTTTCTGTATTTTAAGCCTTTATCTTTTATTGGATAAATGTAAAAAACATTTAAAAACATGTATAATCATATTTTAGTTATTTCTATCCATTCCCGCCAATACAACGGCTACATGTTAACTGTCATTTAAAATAATATTATTTTATTATTAGAGTGCAACGTAAGATTTCAAAGAAACTCGTTGTTGCGTATTGGGTACGCCATCGAGCATTACATCACCTTTAAAGTAATTTAAATATTTTATTCACAAATATGGATAAATATGAAATGTCATGTTCTTTATTTACCTGGGGTGTTACATTAATATTATATATAATTATATTCATTGTAGAATGGTGAACGTGGGAATCAATATCATCGCTTTGTGGAGACGGTAATCCGTACTTACGCATGAGCGACAATATCATTATATTGATGGTGAAATCGCATGTAATTGGATGGTATATCATATATACAGAATAAATAACATGTAATAATTAATATTTACATCAATTATACACATTATTGTGCCCATACAAATAGTTAATTGTTGAATGACAAACTACACCATGATGTGGAGACGTTGAGCTGCACGTACGCACGTATGGTGACTTTTTCATTTATAGAATGGAGATAAAAAAAGAATTTGGTTGTAACATATTTATAATAAGATTACAGTATTTTTAAGTTAATATATTCGTCACTTTAGTATGGAAACAACAAAGAAAAAAGATTTGGAAGGAGAAAAGAACTTAAAAGAGGGTGGTGAAAGTATTACCTCTTCTTCGAGTGTTTCCATTTATGTGGATCAAAAAGGCTCCTTAGGTTGGATTTATGAACAAATTAAGGCCTATAGTTTTATGTGATGGAATTTGGGAGGATATTTGGTTAGGTTTTGTCAATCCAAATGGCTTTGAAGTTGTGAATTTGAGAGAAGGGGAAGTGACCTTTTATAAGAAAGGTAAAGGGAACCTTAGGAAAAGATTGAAATATTTTTTTATAATAAAATAATTTTCGGTATATAATGGATCCAAAATGAATTATTTGAAGTATAATGCGGGTATGGGTCTAATAACACTCAACCAATAGGTTTTATACAGGTTTGGGTTACTATATTAACCTTATATTTTAGATTTAACTCTTAGTTAAATTGTTTCACATTTACCACGCCGCTTTCTATTTTTATATTATATGGAAAATAAACATACTATAAACATCCAAAATAACTCCAACTGGTTCATTAATGATATATATAATAGTATTTATTCCCTTTATCCGATACTTAGATTTTTATGAATAGAATACCAATTAATAATATAATATTTGTTTTAAAAACTCTTTTATGTAAATTTTGACATTATTTAATATTTTTTTTCAAAGTCATAAAACCATAATTACTTCATAATAAAAACATTTAATAAACCCTAACATGTCATAGTCTCCAATAAAATTTGCGTGTGGCATAAAAACATTAAAATTATATTTATTTTAGTATTTATAATATCATTTATTTGATTGTTTCATTAATAAACAATACTACATCATTATTATGCCGTATATAAATATATATATTTTATGTCTAAAAATTATAAATAAACTATCATGAGGTATGAAATATTTTTACCTTTCTAATGAATATTTATATTCTAATAGAACAATTATATAACCTCATATAAAAAATGTTTTACTAAAAGATATTTTCTTTTGTTATTTTTGACTTTACTTTAGATTATTTAATATAAAATGTCATTATCACTCCCAACTGGATCCATGGGGTTCCAAAATCGACACAAGGATGACCATGGTCATACATGTATCATAAAATAGGTTTATGATAGAGGTTAGTGTAATTTAATGTTATTTTATAATTATTTATTTACCCATATTTATCAGATTTACCCTTTAACCATGGTAAATAAAATATTTACCAAAAAATTATTCATAATGTCTAAAAATAAAAGTTAACTATTTAAAATATTTGGAACTTATAATTAAAAATATGGATTAAATTTTTCCAAATTAAAAACACAGAAGTGGGATAAATTATTTTAAAATTAATTCCTTTTGTCAAAACAAAAAACGTGTTATTAAGAAATCATAACTATCAAAAGATTGACACTTTTTTATATCAAATTTAAATGTAAAATTACATCCAATGACCTAAATTATATTTAATGATAAAAATATAATCTAATTATACTTAAATACCTTGAAAATGTATAATTTAACACTATAAATTATTTTGATTAAAAAAGTTGCTTGTAATTAAAATTCAGTAATTTTTTCACTATTCATCAAAATATGAAAGTCATCAGAATAGTACCCAAATTTTATCCAAACTAAATTTTTATGTATGTCTTCTAAATATGAATTTAATTTCACTAAATTGAGTATATAAAAGTTTCAAATATTGTATTTAAAATGGGTTCTCCATTAAAATTCATAAAACATCATTTTTTGAAAAATACATCTTTTATCTTCAAATTTGAATTTTTATTATATTATTTCTATGAAACACATAATATGAATGTTGAATTTATATGTAGTATATAAGATTAGAAATTTTGTTAATACTATTCATAATCTATTATTGAACGGCTAGTTTGGTAAGTTGTGGTGCGTTCGACCACGTTGTTGCGTGTATCGAAAGTTATTGAATTACTTTAAAGAGATAACATACTATGAAATCTTGGGGTGTTACATTTTACCATCCATAAATAAATAGATTCCTCACAATTAGAAATTTTTCATCGAAAATAATGTTTAAAATTTGAAAATACCTTTGTGGGAAAACCCACATCAGAAATTGGGTTAATAAAATTTAGACTTAATAAGAGGACAAGGGAAATGAAATGGTCACCATAAAATTATGATCTCTATTAGGATAACATTGGTGGAAATTAGAGACACATAATTGGAGTGAAAATTATATATTTATCGGGAGTGATCGAGGTCATCAATCACAAAACTATTGTAGAATGAGGGCATTAAATCCATCAATCTATGATGATTTAAAATTCCATTGGCTCAATAAAACATAATGTATTAGGATACCACTTTTTTGGTTTTAACATCCCTTCCCTAAAGTTTGAGAATTAATTTAGCCATAGAATAAAAGTGGAAAATTATATATATATATATATATATATATAAAATTTACATTTAGAGTTTCATCCTTCAACTAATTCTTACAACAAAATCATCTTTCACTATAAAAGATTTCAAAAAAATATTCTATTTATTCTAATCGTATAGGGTTCCAAAAATAATGAATTTATAATTCACCAATCAGACCCTTTAGAAAAACTCGATTTTACTGTCCAAATACTTCATGTATTCTAGTGGTAGGAGATAAATCTCAATCGAACTATGGTTCTGGGTTCTATTCCCATAGTTTTTTCTGACACGATGGATTGTCACACGGTCTGCAGGTTTACTTTTTATAAAAATTCAAAAATAAACTTAACAACAATATCTTATTTCAAACATAATCCTTTCCAACCTTTAGACTTATCCAATATACATTTATACAAACTCACAGTCCATAATTTATAAGTATGTTAATCACTATTAAGATCCTTTTTTCCACGTAATAACATGTTTACACCTTCATCATGTACTATTCTAAAACATGGTGACACCCTGAATTGTCATATAACCATATTGATTACATTCATGCTCATTTATTCATTATAAAATACTAGATATTCTCTCCCTATATAAAATTTTGTAAACTCCAACAATGATGGAATATAAGAATCATTAATCAGATTCAAGTTTGTCAAGAATTTCCAATATAATTTATCCAAATCAACCATATCTTATTCCAAAATAACTACATCAGTATCATGACCATATTGTGGTATACCTTTCCTTCAACTATTTATTTTCCGAAAAAAATAATCTGCAATTGATTCACTTTTCTTGGTTCCACTAAATCTAAAGTCCTTAAAGAAATAATAGTGCAGTACAATCCTTATATACTCCATAGTTATTATAACAAACACATCATTGATACAATACTCAAATGACACAATTATTTAATAACAACATAAGAAATATTAATCATTCCACTTCATCTTTGAATGTATCATGACATGAATATTATCTAATAGAATCATTTGGGGTATCCTCTGATGATTTGGAAATTGACTCACGTAGTGTCCCAACTCCTTGCAGATGAAGCATTGAACATTTCAAACCTTTTTCTTACCCTTTCAATCACGTACTTAGTGTCCTTTTTCTCCACACTTATAACAAACTCCTATTCCCTTCAAGTGTCTACCATGGTGATTCTTTCCACTCTTATCGCATATGGGAAAATCCATCATTCCATTATTCCATTTATCCATATTTCTCTCTATAATATTTTTCTTCTCTGGCTTCCTTTCAATTCTATAGGACTCAAAAAATTATTTTATTATCTTGTTAACACATGATAGTATATCTTCATATGATGATAACACATGGGAGACTGTATCATTTCTAAATGTTGTTTTAACACCCATAAAATATGTGATCATTATTACAAATTGGATCATGTGTATTGCTGGAGGTCTCATTCCATCTTATGTGAGCCTTTTATAAACAATGACATACACTTGGATAGTTTATGAATCACAATGCATAATTCCAATCAAGTAAAATACCAAACATAAATTGAAAAGATTACGAATATAATCTATAATCATAAAATGTTTTCATTGAGGAAGTATTTACTTATGAATCCTTTATAATGGATTGTAATGAAAATGTGAAATATCATAATCATATCCCCCGAGAGTGTTGTAATCAAGAGTGAAACAAGGCCCGTTGTCATTCACCATGATAACTTGGGTGAAGCCCGAAACTCTTTGTTGGAGTTTTCACTCATAGGTACATATGCGCTACAACCACCTCTACTTGATATTATCCATACAGGGATGTATTTGTTGGAAGTTACACAAAATCTCTATACTACAAAAATTATAAGAGGATCTATACTAATCCTCAAATCCAATCTTAGGGTAATGTTCTCTAATCAGAGTTTATCTAAATCAATTTTCTATGTTTGTTTCTAAACATCCTCTGATACTAAATGTAATGACCCAAAATCAATTTCCCAGAGTCATTGAATAATTTTAAAACATTGGCATGATTATAAGGAATAAATTCCCAAAGGACCGATCAGTTTAGCATTCTTGGAAAATAGATTACGTACATGAAAATTACATGACACTTTCTAACAGACATTACAGCATAAATAGTTCATTTATAACTCCATTGTTCCTTTACCTTAACCTTTCATCTCAATCATAAAACACTTCTTGGGATATTTGGAAAACAAAAAAAACAAAGGGGTGAGATAAGATACTTCGTAAGGGTAAATAATTTAGTGGAAGCTATATTCTGTTAAGGAATGGTGTTTAATAAAAACAACAAACTTTTAAACATGAACATGAAAATAATATGGAAAAAATATATCAAAAATTACCATATTAACATGAACATAGATATTCTAATAGACGAATAATAACATGTAATAACTAATTTCATATTGAGGGGATTTATAGTACAGGACTTTAATTTCTATGTAAAGGCCTCATTCTAGGACTGAGGGGCTAACTGTAACTGGACCCCTACCCAGAGAGCCTCTATAACCAGACTCCAACACGGAGAGCCTCTGTAACTGGACTCTAACCCAAAGGCTCTTCTATAACTGGACCCCAACTCGGAGGGCTTACTTTTACCAGTCCCTAGCCCAAAACATAATAGACCAACACATTCATCTTAAGAAGAGGTTGAAATATAACATAATCATTCGTATTAAACTAGCATAAAAAATGTCAGTACGTGAACCATAAACCAGGAATGGCATAAAAATAAATCATCCACAGTCAGACATATCACAAAATCTTAAATACAATATGGAATATTTGTATCATAATAATTTAAATTCAAACAGGTGTAAAATTTATCAAATGTTGTTGACATAGATGAAAATAGAACTATTTGAGAGAAATATCTCTTTCTATTTTGAATTCACATAAGAGTCTCATAATTATAAAGAATTTTTTTTAAAAAAAATTCTTATAAGAATTTAAGGGAAGATTTGATGACGTTATAATGGTGGAAAATAGCCGCACCCATTGTATAAGTTAAAAAATACATTCTTACCTTAATTTTTTCGAAATGGTTATAAAGTACCTTGTTTGTAAAAGGATGGATATATTCCATTCAAAAACATATAAGGCAAAATAAGGGTATAAATGACATTAACCCATTTTCTAGTAAATAGTAAAAATGGTTTGAAATAAATTTTATAAAACATGGATGTGGATGATAAAGAGATCTCAGTATATAATTACATATAAACAACCTTGAATAATGATGAGGTTGTAGATTTAACCCTTACATTGTAATTTTTCTTTGGTCAAGGGTGCGGTTAACCTTCTGTATAATGACCATAGTATGTTATTAAATTATACCAAAACCATATTCATATTTATTATATCATAAATGATTCATTTATGACTTTATACATCCAATTTAATAATGATTTCCATGTTAAATTAACATTTTAGGTAACAACCACTTTCTTTATCATAAGTGTTTTAACTTTTAATTGTTGATCGTATCATTTAGATCATTATTAAAATACTTCCAAAATATAAACCTTGATTTATATATCATATATATTAAGAATATAAATATTTATAATATATAGATATATGAAATGGAAGACACCATTTATGGAGACGGTAGGTCATACGTACGCATAAACGTTGTTTCTATTTTCATATAGTATTGAATGGAAGGAAGTGAATAAGATATATGTAAGTACATATATATTTATCCAGTAGAACTATTATTTCATATATTATATAATTTTTAATAATATCTATATTTAGAATCATTATTGAATGGTGAACGTGGGAATGAATCTCATAGTGTCATGAGAACTGTAATCTGTACGTACGCACGAGTGACAATATCATTATATTGATGGTGAAATAGTGTGTAATTAGATGTTATATCATATATACAGAATCATTAACATGTTATATTTATTATTTACATCAATTATTCTCATTATTATACCCATCCAACCAGTGAATTGTTTAATGACAAACTACACCACGAAATGGTGACGGTAAACTGTACGTACGCACGTATAGTGACTCTGTCATTTATAGGATGGAGATAATAAAAAATATGGTTGTACCATATTTATAATAACATCACAGTATGAATAAGGTACTGATTTTTTTACTTTAGTATGGAAAAAACAATTAAATAAGAAGTGGAAGAAGAAAAGAACATGGAAGAGAATGGTGAAATTATTACATCTTCTTCGAGTGTTTCATTTTGAGTTGATCATAAGGGCTCCATAGGTTGTATTTCTAACAATATATGGAATATGGGTTAAATTCAGATATTTTGAGAGGATATTAGGTCAGGTTTTGGTTGATCCAAATGGATTTGAAGGTGTGAATTTGAGAGGTGGGGTAGTGCCATTTTACAAGAGGGGTGAGGGGAAACTATGGAAAAGATTGACATGTTATTTTATAATAAAATATATTTCAGTTTATAATGGATTCAAAATGAATTATATAAAGGAAAAGTTAGTTATTGGTCTAAATACACTCAAACAATATGTTTTATATAGTTTTTGGTTACTATACTAACCTTATCTTTTAGATTTAACTCGTAGTTAAATAGTTTGACATTTACCTTGTCTTTTTGTATTATTATATTATATGGTTAATAAACATACTATAAACATTTAAGAAAAACCAAAGTGGTTAATTAATGATATCTATAATAGTATTTAACCCCTCTGGCTGAACCTTAGATTTTTAGGAATAGAATACCAACTAATAATATAATATTTTTTCTAAAAACCTTTTTATTTCAATGTTGACATTATTTAATAATTGATTTTTGTTAAAGTTATGACAACATCATTACTTAGAGATAAATATATTTAATAAACCCTAACATGTCATAGTCACATATAAATTTTTTTTATGGAATAAAAACATTGAAATTATTTTTATTTTGGTATTTATAATATCATTTATTTTATTGTTTCATTAATAAGGAAAATAATGAATCATTATTGTGTCATATATAAATATATATATATATTATATATCTAAAAATTATAAATAAATATATTGAGGTAGGAAATCATTTTATCTTTCCAATTAATATTTATAGTTGAATAGATCAATTATATATCCTCATATAAAAATTGTTTCACTAAAATATATTTTCTTTGGTTATTTGTGTCTTTACTTTAGATTATTTAATATAAAATGTCATTATCACTCCCATGTGGCTCCATGGAGTCAAATAATCGACCCAAGGATGGTTGTGGTCGAAAAAGTATCATCCAATAGGTTTATGACATGTGTTAGTGTAATTTAATATTATTTTAATATTATTTTTTACCCATATTTAGCTGATTTACCCTTTAACCGTGGTGAATAAAATTTATACCAAAGTAATTATTCATGATATCTAAGAATAAAAGTTACCAATTTACATAATTTGGACTTATGATTCCAAATATGGAATAATTTTTTCCAAATTCAAAACGAAGAGGTGGAAAAAATTAATTTAAAATTAATTACCGTTGTCATAATAAAAAATGTGTTTTTAAGAAATAATAACTAACCAGAAATTGGAACTTGTCTATATCCAATTTAAATATTAAATTACATTCAATTAACTAAATTATATTTAATGATAAAAATATAATCTAATGATACTTAAACCCCATTAAATGTAAAATTTAAGACTATAAATTATTTTGATTAAAAATGTTGTTTTTAATTAAAATTTATTTTTTTTACTATTCAAAAAAATATAAATGTTATCAAAATAGTACAAAAACGTTAAGCAAACTAAATTATTATGTACCCCTTCTAAATATGAATTTAAATTCACTGAATTGAATATATTAATGTGTATAATATTGGATTTAAAAAGGGTTCTCCATTAAAAGTGATAAAACTGCTTTTTTTGAAAAATATCTATTTTATATTAAAAATTGAATTTTTATTATGTTATGTCTAAGAAATACATAATATTAATGTTAAATTTATATATATAATATAATATTTGAAATATATTTAGTACTATTCACATCCTTTTTTTGAACGGCTATTTTGGTATGTTGTGGTGTGCTCAAACTCGTTGTTGCCTGTAGCGCATGTTATTGAATTAATTTTAAGAGATAGAATATTTTGAAATCATTGGGTGTTAAATAATCTCCTCCTTCAATATATTGTTTCCTAAAAATTTGAAATTGTTCCTTGAAAATAATTGGTTAAATTTTGAAAATACTTTTATGGGAAACCGACATCAGAAATTGGGTTTATAAAATTTAGTCTTAATAAGAGTACAAGGGAAATGAAAGGGTCACCAAAAAATTATGATCTCGATTAGGAGAACATTTGTGGCAATTATAGACTCATAATTGGAGGAAAAACTTAAATATTTATTGTTATTAATTAAGGTCATCAATCACAAACAATTATAAAATTGAGGGCCTCAAATCCATCAATCCAGGATGATTTAAAATACCATCGGTTCAACAAAACATAAGGTATTAGAATAACTAGTTTTTGGTTTTAAGATCCCTTCCCTAAATATTGAGAATTAATTTAACCATATAATAACTAGGAATATATATATATATTAATACTTGACAAGTATAGTTCCATTCTTTAACAAATTCCAACCACAAACTCGTCTTTCACTCCAAAAGATTTCAACAAAATATTATATTTATACTAATCATATAGAGTTCCAAAAATAATAAATTTATAATTAACCTATTAGACCATTTAAAAGGACTAGATTATAAAACCAAGGGACCTCACATAGTCCAGTGGTTGAATATAAATCCCAAACTCCCTATGGTAGTGTGTTCGATTTCCACAGCATTGTCTGACGCGACAGATTGTCACATGGTTTTTGTGTTGTCCTTTTTATAACAATCCAAAAATAACCTTAACAAAATTATCAATTTTCAAACATAATTCATTCCAACCATTAGTATTATCAAAAATACCTCTATCCAAACTCACAGTCAAAAATTTATAAGTAAGTTAAACACAATGTAGATCTTTTTTCCATGTAATAACATGTGAGCACCTTCATCATGTATTATTTTAAGACTTGGTAACACCCAGAATTATCATATAACTGTATTGATTACATTCACGCTCCCTTATTCTTTATATAATACTACATATACTCCCTATATCCAAAAAATTTGTAAACTCCAACAATAATGGAATATAAAAATAATTAATCAGTTTCATGGTAGTCAAGAATATCCAATATAATTTATCCAAATAAACTATCTCTTATTCCTAAATCAGTACCTCAGTATCAGGACCATATTTTGGTTTACATTTCCTTCAACCATTTATTTTCCAAAAAACAATTAACCTTCTATTGAGTCACATTTCATGGTTCCACACAATCTCAAGACCTTAATTAAATAATATTGTAGTAAAATCCTTATAAACTCTATAATTATTATAACCAGTACATCATTGATAAAAAACTCAAATGACGTAATTCTTCAATAACAACATAAGAACTATTAATAATTTTTATTCATCTTTTATAGTATCATAACTTGATTATTATCCATCAACATCATTTGGGGAATACACTGATGATTTGGACATTGATTCACGTAGTGTCCCAACTCCTTGCAGAAGAAGCATTGTACATTTGAAACCTTTTTCTTACACTTGCAATAATGTACTTGGTGTCCTTTTTCTCCACACTTATAACAAACTCCCATTCCCATCAATAATTTACAAGGGTGATTCTTCCCATAGTTATCACATATGGGAAAATCCTTCTCTCCTTTATTCCCTTTATCCATATTTCTCTCTACCATCTTTTTCTTCTCAGAATACCCTTCAAAGCCATAGGACTCAAGAAATTGTTTTCTTATCTTATTAACACATGATACTATTTCTTAATATGATGATAACACATGGGAGACTATTTCCATTCTAAATGTTATCTTAATTCCATGAATGATATGATCCTTCTTACTCTTTGGATCATGCGCATTGCTGGAGGGCTCATTCAATCTTCTGGGTGCCATTTCTAAACTATGGAATACACTAGGTTAGTTTATGAATCCCAATGCATAATTCCAAACATGTAAAATACCCAATATAAAATGAAATGATTATGCATATAATCTATAATCATAAAATGTTATCTTTTATGAAGTATTTACTCACAAATCCTTCATAATTGCTTGTAATAAAAATGTGAAATATCTTAAGCATTTCCCCCGGGAGTGTCGTAACCAATACTACTGCATGGATAGTTGTCGTGCACCAGGATACCTCGTGTTAGGCCAGTAACTCCTTGTCAGAGTTCTCACTCCTAGGTACATCTTTTCTAGAGCCACGACTACCTACTTATATCCAGAGAGGGGTATATTTATTGGGAAATACAAAAAATATCTATATTACCAAAATTCTTGAAATTTATTCTATACTATTCCTAAATGTCTATCTTAGGGTAATGTTCTTTAATAAGAGTTTATCTAAATCTATTTCCAATGTTGTTTTTAAACTTCCTCTCATACAAAATAATACTCCCTGATCCTAGTTACCTAGATTCGGTGAATTATTTTAATACATTGGCATGATTACAAAGAATCAAGTCTTGAAAGATAGATCCGTTTTTCATTCTTGGAAAATATATTACATACATGAACGTTACATTCCACTTTCTAACATACATTACATCATAGATAATTCTTTGAGAACACCATTTTTTCCTTATATTAACCCCGCTTTTCAATCATAAAACACATCTTGGGATCTTGGGAAAATCAATCATAAGAAACGGGTGAGCTCAAATGCTCTGTAAGGGTAAATAATTTAGTGGAAGCTATAAACTTTTAAGGGAAAATTTGTAATAAAAAAAGCCTTTTAAACATAAACATGATCATAATATGGAAAAAATAAATCAAAAATTACCATATTAACATGAACATGTATATTCTACTAGTCAAATAATCACATGTAATAACCAATTTCATAATGAGGGAATTTACAGTACTGGAATTTAATTTCTATGTCAAGGTTGTGTGCCATGACATTGGGGCTAACAATAACTGGACCCCAAAGAACAGAGCCTCTGTAACCGGACTCCAACCTGGAGAGCCTCTGTAACCGGGCTCCAACCCAAAGGGACTGCTATCACCGAACCCCAACCTGAAGGGTTTACTTTTACTGGTCCCCAACCCGGAATATACTAGTCCAACACATTCATCATATAGAAGATGTTGAAATATAACATAAACATTCATATTAAAACTAGCATACAAAATATCAATACTTGAACCATATACTATGAATGGAATAATAATAACTCATCCAAAGTCAAAAATATCGGAAAACCATAAATAAAATATTGAAGATTTGTATCATAATAAATTAATTTCAAACAAGTGTAAAATTTATCAATGGATGTTTACATAGATGAAATACAAACTATTTGAGAGAAATTTCTCGTTTTATTTAGAAATCATTTATGAAAAACATTATTATAACGAAAAAAAATTATTTTGAGAATATTCTTATAATATTTTAAGGGAATATTTGATGATGTTATAATGATGGAAAATAGCTTCACCCATTGTATATGTTAAAAACACATTCTACCCTTAATTGTGTCGAAAATGTTATAAAGTACCTTGTTTGGAAAACAACAGAAATATTCCTTTCAAAAACATATAAAGTCAAATAAGGGTATAAATGACTTAAAAAAAATTTCTAGTAAATAGTAAAAATGTTTTGAAAAGAATTTTAAGAAACATGGATGTGGATGATAAAGAGGTCCCAGTAGATAATTACATATAAACAACCTTGAATAATGAAGAGGTTGTAGGATTAACCAAAACCTTGTACTTTTCCTTTGGTCGACGGTATGTTCAAACTCTTGTATAATGACCATAGTATGTTATGAAATTATACCATAACCATATTCATATTAATTATATCATTCATGATTTATTTATGACTTTATACTACCCATTTAATAATGATTTCCATGTTAAATTATCATTTTAGGTAATAATCAATTTATTTATCTTAAGTGTTTTAACATGTTATTCTTGATCGTATAACATAGATCATGAATCAGATACTTACATAATATAAAAATTGATTTATAAATCATATATATTTAGGATATAAATATTTATAATAGATAGATATATAAAATATAAGGCACCACTGATGGAGACAGAAGGTCGTACTTACGCATAAACGTTGTTTCTGTTTTCATATCGTATTGAATGGAAGTAAGTGAATAAGATATATTTAAGTACATACATAAATATATAAATATATCTACTAGAATTATTATTTCATATATTGTATACTTATTAATAATATATATATTTATAATCATCGTTTAATGGTGAACGTTGGAATGAATCTCATCGCGTTGTGGAGACGGTAATCCGTACGTACACACAAGCGACAATATCATTATATCGATGGTGAAATTATATGTATTTGGATGTTATATCATATATAAAGAATCATTAACATGTTATATTTATTATTTATATCAATTATACTCATTATTATATCCATCCAAATAGTGAATTGTTGAATGAAAAACTACACCACAACGTTGAGACAGTAAGTCGTACGTACACACGTGTGGTGACTATGTCATTTATAGGATGGAGAGAATAAAGAATATGGTTGTAACATATTTATAATTACATAACAGTATATAGAAGTTACTGGATTTTTTACTTTAGTGTGGAAACAACAATGAAAGAATAAGTGGAAGAAAAAAACTTTATTAAGGGTGGTGAAATTATTTCCTCTTCTTCGGGTGTTTCCTTTTGAGTTGATCAAAAGGGCTCCATAGGTTGAATTTATGACCAATATAAGGACTCTTTGTTGAAGTGAGGGAATTTGGGAGGATATTTGGATGGGGTTGGCTGGTCCAAATGGCTTCGATGGTGTGAATTTGAGAGAAGGGGAAGTGCCCTTTTATAAGAAGGGTGAGGGGCACCATAGGAAAAGATTGTAATATTACTTTATAATAAACACATTTTTGTTTTATTATGGATCACAAATGATTTAGTTAATGTCTATGGTGTGTATATATTGAAAACCACTCAACCAAAAGGTTTTTATAGTTTTGGGTTACAATATTAACCTTGTCTTTTATATTTAACTCTTAGATAAATAGTTTGATATTTACCATGTCTCTTTGTATTTTTATATTATATGGTTAATAAGCAAACTATAAACTTCCAATATAACCCCATGTAATTAATTAATGAAATATATAACAGTATTTAAGCCCTTTGGATGAACCTTATATTTTTCAGAATAGAATAACAATTAATAATATATTATTTGTTTTAAAAAAAAAATTATGTCAATTTTGACATTATTTAATAATTGATTTTTTGTTAAAACCCTAACAACTTCATTAATTTGAACTAAATACATTTAATAAACCCTCTCATGAAATAGACACCTATAAATTTTTGTATGGAATAAAAACATTCAAATTATATTTATTTTAGTATTTATAATATCATTTATTTGATTGCTTCATTAATAAGTAGTGATGCAAAACGGCATTGCGACCCGTGGGCTTTGCGGGTATGGAGCAGATACGGGGCAGGGAGGGCCTAAAAATTTTGACCGCAAAGGGTGCGGGCCAATGCAAGTTGAGCATGAGCGGGTTCGGGCCAAAGCTGGTTGAGCTCGTGCGGGTGCGGTCTGACCCATGGGCCTAATTTAAATTTTTTTGTACAATATAGGCTTCTTCGACATTTTTTTTAAACATAATTAAACGATGACATATGATTGATCACCGTAATGGTCAAAACATTTCACCATTAATTTACATGTAAATTTTAAATAGGTTAATATTAATTTTTTTAATACGATATTATAATATTTATATAGTAATTATTAACCATATTCACATGGTGTGTCATCACACCTCTCAAAAAATGCAACTAATCTCTCCTGCACTCGGTTTCAATTCTAAAAGAGTTATTATAATTATAATATTTTTTGGAGAAAATTTATTTTGTTATTACTTAATTTTATTTTGTTATTAAGAAAACATGAAAGGACCTCATCAGACTCAAATATCCTCCTCTAAAACCAGTCATTGCAAAAAGTGTCGTCGTTCATTAATAGGTCTAGCCATTCGCCTCGCCACACAGCCAACATCATCACCACATCGGTGTCGGCACATGACACCATTAACCGATAGAAAACTGTTCGATCACATCTCTTAAAACTCTTACTATTGTAAATTCAAATTTCTACCATCAACTAAAATTAATAATGAAGAATAATATAATATTTAATTGATTATAAATAGTATTTTTTTTAAAATGCGGGCAGCCCGCGGGCAACCCGCAGGCATTTGCGGGGTGGGGCGGGCTTGGATTTTTTTGTTCGCATTATATGCGGGCTTTTGAAAACAAAGCCACATGGGCCCAAACTCACGCGGGCTTGTCCCGCCCCACCCGTTTTGCATTACTTTTAATAAGGAAAATACGGCATTATAATTGTTTCATATATAAATATATTTACTTTATGTCTAAAATTTATAAAACAAATATACTGAGGTAGTAAATATTTTTATATTTCTAATGACCATTTATAGTCTAATAGATCAATTATATAACCTCATATAATTTTTTTGTACTAAATGATGTGTTCATTTGTTATTTTTGTCTTTACATTAGATTATTTATTATAAATTTTCATTACCCCTCCCATGTGGCTCAATGGGGACCCAAAATCGACCAAAGAATGCTCATGGTAAGACATGTATCAGAAAATAGTGTAATAACACTTGTTAGGGTAATTTAATATTATTTTATTATTATTTCATTACTCAAATTTACCAGATTTACCCTTTAACCATGGTAAATAAAATATTAACAAATGTAATTATTCATAATGTCTAAATATAAAAGATACATATTTACACAATTTGGACATTGTGATTCCAAATATGGAATCCATTTTTTCCAATTGAAAACAAATAAGATTCAGAAATTAATTTAAAATTAATTCCCGTTGTCAAAACAAAAAGCGTGTTTTTAATAAATAATAACTATCAAAAGATTGACACTTGTTTATATCCAATTTAAATTTAAATTAAATCCAATGGAATAAATTATTTTTAGTGATAAAAATATAATATAATTATACTTAAAACCCATTCACATTTATAATTTAACAATATAAATTATTTTCATTAAAATGTTGTTTTCAGTTAAAATTTATTATTATTTTCACTATTCATCAAAATATGAAAGTTATCATAATAATAATAAAAATTATCCAAAATAAATTTTCTATGTCCCTATTCTAAAGATGAATTTAATTTCACTATATTGAATTTATAAAAGTTTCAAATATTGTATTTTAAAACGGTTCTCCATTAAAAGTCATAAAACTGCATTTTTTTTAAAATAACTCTTTTATCTAAAAAATTTATTTTTCATATATTATAACTAAGAAACAAGTAATATGAATTTTAAATATATATATTATATAAGATTTTAAATTCATTTAATACTATTCATAACCACTTTTTGAGTGGCTAATTTTGTAAGTTGTGATGCGCTCGAACTTGTTGTTGTGTATAGTGAAAGTAATTGAATTACTTTGAAGAGATGACATACTATGAAATCATGGGGTGTTACAGAGTCTTCATCCAAAATTGAGACATTTCAGAAAATTCTACATTATTTACCTTAAAATAATTTTGATATGATTATTCAAAAAATGATTTTAATTTCAACCAAAAATTTATAAAATTAAATAAAATTAAATTGCAATTATGTGTGCAAATCACGAGTAAACAAACTTTTTGAAAAATATATTTTTTTTTTGAAAAAAATAATTTTTCATTCAAATGATTCTTATTTTACTTATAACCAAAAGATAAAAAAATTCATAACTTATTTTTTCCTATTAATACCTTCAATATTAATGACTATGTTATTACTGTAACGTTAAATAATAATATTTAAATAAAGTAGTGTGTTTCATTTAAACCTATATTCTCATGAATTCCATGATATTGAACAGATTGAATTTATTTAAAAGGAAATAAATCATAAAATATATATGTGATACATATTCATACATAATAATTAAATTAATATGTTCTATTGGTATGAAAATTTCATAGTTTCATTTTACAAGGTTGTTTCTTTTGGATAAAGTGATCTAATAATTATTTCTTAAATAATGGAGAACCAATAAAAAATATCAGGTTTTTATATTTTCTTCTGGGAAAAAAATAGATTACTTCGATGAAATTTTACAAAACATATTATGGGAGTAATTTCCATATGGATATCAAAATAAAAATTTTATTGTAAGTGTATCATGGTTTGATTTTTTTTGTAAAGTGATGTTTTTATATAATCAATTTAATGTGACCCCTTTTAAAAAAACATATGATTCATTCCAAATAAAATATTTATCTATGACAAATATAGAAAATTTTAAGGCATAACATTCTCCATTCATTTAATAAGATTAAAATTCCATAAATATAATAAAAATAACGCAATTTTTTTTACTAATAACATGATAACTAATATTTAAAATATTATATTACATAATAAATCCATAAATATATAGTGAAAATTATCTACATACCTCAAAAATTGTCATTTCATAATTGTTTCCTTCTTCCAATTATGAAAGTGGTGGTTATTGATTCTTTTCTATTTTATCAATTGAATTACTGAATTATATGTAATAGTACCAAAATTCAACACATTAAAAACATTCAATCGTTCGAGGATATTTATGGTAACATTATATTCTTATATTTTATCATTTTTGTTCCCTAGAAATATTTTTTATAATTCACTTTGTTAATGTAAGAGAATTTTATTCCAACACTATTGAAAAATTTTACCGGATTCTTCTTCCCAAATTTCATTAATATAAATTTTTTATTAACCATTCCCATTACATCTTCATTACCCGACACTTAATGAGACTCTATCTTATTCATGATTATTTGATTTATTATTTATACTATGATCACATTGTTAAAAATATTTTATTTTATTTTATTTTTCATTATCCCTAGATTTCTTAATATAGATCCCACATTAATGGGTCGATCATTTAGTCTATCACTTCATAATCTGGCACCCACGTTGTAAAAAAATTTCATTATTTTTTATCAATTTGTAAATAATTAATTTTTCAAAATTTACAATGAACATTTATCATCATAAAATAATTATCATAGACAAATAATAAAAAAATTTACATAAATGTGTCAAAATTTAATATACCATCATATTTTCAAATACATTTTTCCATATTTTTTATATGAAACTCTATTAAACTATATCATTCATGGTTTAACTAATAACATAATTAGATAAACAGATATGATAATTTTAAAACATATATCATTCCAAATTAATCCTTGTTTACACTGAATCGTGTTATCTTATAGTTCTCATCCAAGACACTCAAATTAACTAGGAATCCAATCCATCATAGTGGTTCACAATGAGAATAAGAACAAACTAGAATAGCCTCCATGAGTGAATAGCCTGGGGTGTAGTCTTTTCGCACCCAACTTGAATCTGTTGGTGATTGATACAATTCTTAATATAACACATTATGGATTATTTCCACTAGATGAATTTGTGCTACAATCACATCAACTTTCTAGTATCCATCAAATGATTTTTTTTAAGAAAAATACCAACTCAAAAAATAAAAAAAAATCAATATAAGTTCATTTATAGAAACTCATATAGAGATTTTATACTAATGTTATTTCATTTTAACCAGAAAATATAACTAAACCATTCTATTATAACAATAATTTAATCCCAATCCATAAACTAGTATAATATCATGGTTTTTTATGAAGATTTTCGAAAAAAATAATGTAGGTTTATAGTGCCTCTAGAATATAAGGTACATAAATACAACATAATAAACATAAAAAATTGTTATATATTTTAAACTCCCAAGGTGATACTCATGAAAATAGATATTATGAAACAACTCAAGATACCCTTGGGAAAATAAATATATAAATTTATGAGCATGAAATCCTAATATGAAAATATAAATAGAAAAATACTATAAGAGTCCAAAGGCGGAACAAGATTTTATAAAAATAATAATCATAATAATTAAAATGTGTAATAATGATGTGGATCCAAAAGATTAGAGAATCAATTAAAATGTAGAAACACAATAATACATGATATAAAAAACATATGCCAAGGGACACTCCAATGAACATGATTATAATGTTAAAAAAGTTAAATATTGAATTCAGTTCACTATCTATTCAAATAAAAATAGTGTGAATAGTCCCAAAAGGGATTAGGTTTACTCCCAAACCCATCACATTGAATCTCCAGGGAAATAAATCTCTAGAAAATGTGTTATAGGGATATATAATTTCAGGCTCATCCATCACATTACATAGTGTTTTTGTTGAATTTTCATTGAAACATACATGGTATTTAATGAAATGAAAACATTACACCATTAATTAGAGGAATATATAATTTTGGGATGAAAAATCACATAACTAAAATCATATTGACATACATTACACATAAACAAATTGATACCAAATATAACTCATAAGCATGATCATACTCTTGAGATGGATGTGGGATTCATAATTATTATTCATGAAAGGGTAAATCAAAGGAAATACCAAATGATATATGTATTAATTTGTTTTTAATTTATAATTTATAATGGAATGTATGAATTTAACATGGAATTTCAATATATAGAATTCATGATAAGGACATGTGGAAGAAATAATAAAAATGAACAATATAAGTTATTCTTTTGATAAAAGTAAATAGTTTTTATGGATCTAAATACCATATAATATTTTATAAATTCCAATATTGAAAAAAGGTGGATATAAAAAATCTAATGAAATTTTTAGAATCTATTCATGTTTTATTAATATTTTGTGGCTTTGATTAATTCCATGAGATATGAAATATGAAAGTTTCCTTAAATAAGGATTATTTAAATATGGTAATTACAATTTGAATTAAAATATATATAACCATGATGACGAAATGAATTTTTGACATTATATATATGTATGTAACATATATAACAAATAAAATATGTTCCAGATAAATATATTCTTTAAATGGAAAAAAATAATGAGAGTATGCCACCAATAATAATTGACGATGGAACAGAAGATCCATTAATTTTGCTGTGAATTTATTCTACACTTGTATTTAAAATCCAAAATAAAAAAATCAAGTTCATTAAATATGGTAAAAAAGAACATCTTCCTCTATAATTATTTTTCAAAATCCAATATACTATCATGTGTTATTTATTGTTAATATCATTCCCCCTTGTGTTGGTTACTCGTGGTTGTTTAGTTAATCACTAAATAACCAGTTTTGTATGATGAACACATTTAAAGGTGTTGTAATAAAAGAACATATTCTACCAAATTTTGAACATTTATTTCATTTATTATTCAATTATATAAATAATAATACTTTTTCTAATGTAAAAAAAAATCTAAATTAATATATAATTCTTTATATTTATATTTAAAGTAGTTAATATTAATATAATTGTATATTATTTGTATTCATTATAAATTATAATATATTATCATTCAAAAATTTTATTACTGACATATATATCATTTCAATTCATCATATTATTATTCCAAAATCTGTCATCTTTTCTTGTTATGGATAAATGAAATATTCCAATTTGTAGAGGCGTTAATCCACATATACATGGATGATTAACTCTTTCATTTATAGAAAAAGTTGGGGTATGAATATAAAATAATAATTTATTATAATATTAATAATGTTATAATTATTATTATATTCATTAAAGAAGTCTTTATTGTAATCTATGTAATGATTTTATGAGAAATAATTCATTCCTTCAAGGAGGTGATAATTTAAACAAATATAAAATGACCATTTCATTTATTTAAAAAAATTGTAATGGCTCGGACCTCTCTAGTACATTACATTTTGAAAATATGTTGTTTGAGGTGTTCCGACAGGTCAAGGTGACTTATCCCCAATAATGTTTCAAATTTCAAATTCTGTAAACAGTTCCATCAGTGAACAGTTCTATCGGTAACCTCTCTTTCCGTTTCCAAATTTACAATTCTATGAATAGTTCCATCATTGAATAGTTCTATCGATGACCTCTATCAGTAACCTCTATCAGTGAACTCTATTGGTAACCTATAACGGAAGGTGAACAATTTTCTATTGGTGAGAATTAGGGAACAGTGTTCTATCAGTGAGGTTAAGTGAACAGTGTTCTATTAGTGAGGTTCAGTGAACAGTGTTCTATCAGTGAGGATTTAGTGAACAGTGTTCTATCAGTGAGGATTTAGTGAACAGGGTTCTATTAGTGAGGATATAGTGACAACAGTTCTATCAGTGAGGATTTAGTGAACAATGTTCTATCAGTTAGGATATATTAAACACTGTTCTATTAGTGAGGATTTAGTGAACAGTTTCCTATCAGTAATGATTTAGTGAATAGTGTTTTATCAGTGAGGATATAGTGAACAGTGTTCTATCACTGAGGATTTTGTTAATAGTGTACTATCACTGTGGATTTAGTGAACAGTTTTCTATTAGTGAGGATTTAGTGAACAGTGTTCTATCAGTGAGGATTTACTTAATAGTGTTCTATTAGTGAGGATTTAGTGAACATTGTTCTATCAGTGATTATTCAATGAGCAGTGTTCTATCGGTGAGGATTCAGTGATCAGTGTTCTATCGGTGAGGATTTAGTGAACAGTGTTCTATCGGCGAGGATTTAGTGAACAGTTCTCTATCAGTGATGATTTAGTGAACAGTGTTCTATCAGTGAGGATTTAAGGAATAGTGTTTTATCAGTGAGGATTTAGTGAACATTGTTCTATTAGTGAGGATTTAGTGAACAGTGTTCAATCAGTGAGAATTTAGTGAACAGTGTACTGTCAGTGAGGATATAGTGAATAGTGATCTCCCAATGAAGATTTAGTGAGCAATGTTCTGTCAGTGAGGATTTAGTGAACAGTGTTCCCTCAATGAGGATTCAGTGAACAATGTTATGTCAATGAGGTTCAGTGAATAGTGTTCTATCAGAAAGGTTCAATGAACAATGTTCTATCAGTGAGGTTTTGTAAACAGTTCTATTCATGGGGTTCTATGAACAGTGTTTCCAGAATGGTGTGGTCTATTGGTAACCTATAACGGTAGGTGTATAGTAATGGAAGGTGTATAGTAACGGCAGGTCTATAGTGTTTCCCGAAAAGTGATATCTATCGGTAACCTCTATCAGTAACCTCTAACATTATGTGTATAGTAATGGTAGGTGTACAATGTTTCCAGCTTCTTACAGTTCCACCCCTTTAACATTTCCTTTGATGTAAAATAAATTTAAAGCCTTATTTTAATGACCCTTTAAGGCAGATTCAAAGACCATTAATCCTATATTAATTAGTATATTTCTCGGTAGGATTTTACTTGGTCAAACCGTGTGGGTTAATGTGATTCTCTTTTAATGGGAAATTAAGTGTATCGTAAACCGTCACCACATTAAATCTTCAAAAGGGACAAGATATCATCCTCCCTTGTTCTTACTCTTTGTTCATAGCTATGAGATGCTAGAAAATTTCAATCCATCCCATAGAAGTTGCACAATCAAACAATACTCCTCGGATTGGTTCCGCTCTATTTTGATGCAACCGAGTTGTATCGGTCAATCTTCGATATAAGGTATGTTTTATTGTCATTCCTTTGGGGATCATATATTCATGTTTCTCAATTCCATATTATAGTGTGTAATCTCAAGGATTCTAATGGGGTTTTTCTTGGCTTTTGTTTGGTGATGTCGTACTGTGGCATCCTCAGGAGGATGCAATTGTCGCGAGAGGAGGATCGTGACCCGTTGTGTGAATAAAGAACGTGAGGAACTATTTGAGGTAGGGGATTCATTGCTTGTATATTCTTTTACGTGCAACTATATTTTTAGCAAGTTTAGTCCCACTAGAAGACAATGGAATTGACATAATAAATATTTTAACCGGATAAAAAAATTGATATCGGTCGTATGTTATTGCTTCTTGTTTTGATAGATATTATGATTTCTATGATTATTTTTATTATTTGTTCATTCATGATGGAAATCAGTAATGAACATAAATTGGGATTAATTGGTAATTGTTTGGCTAAATATGAAGAGGAATGTAAACAAATTTTGTTCTGGTTGTAATTTGTTGTTAATCAAATTGGCGCAGTAAGCATGATTAATTATTTGTAATAGATTAATGATTATTTTTTCCAAATTTGGGACCTAGGAATAAAAAATATGTTAATTCAATAATGATTAAAGAACTGATTTTTTAATAATTTCTTAATGGGTTCACTAGTGCAGAAATCGTTTTTTATGTCACCATTTTTTACGTCGGTTATATATAACCGACGTAACAATGCAGCGAGTAGATTTTTCACGTCGGTTATTTTAAGAACCGACGTTACAAATCACGCCTGTTGGGTTTTTACGTCGGTTATTTGATAACCGACGTAATAAACCAATGCGCGGGGGGTTTTTTTACGTCAGTTATTTGATAACCGACATAAAAAACGCGACGATGTCGGGTTTTTTACGTCGGTTATTTGGAAACCGACGTAAAAAACCAAAGCCCTGGGGGGGTTTCTACGTCGGTTTCCAAATAACCGACGTAAAAATACCCGATATCTACGTGTTTTTTACGTCGGTTATAAAATAACCGACGTAAAAAAACAAAGGGTGGGAGCCTTTTTACGTCGGTTTTAGGATAACCGACGTAAAAAAGCTAAAAAATAGTTTATAATGTCGGTTATATAATAACCGACGTTATAAATCATTTAAACAAATTAAAGCCCGTGTTCTGTCATTTACGATTTTTTCGATTGACAGTCGCCGGCTCGTCTCTCTCTCGCGCGGTAAACCGTAATCGGCTCGTCGATCGCCTGCATTACACTCATTTTGGCTTCATTGTTTATCTTCTTCACTGCTCTCGGATCTATCATCTCAACTCGCGACATTCAAGTAAGCCTTCCACGAATTTATTTCGTTCATTTTTGTTTCGATTCTTGATGTGCTTTTGGTTCGTTTTTGAATCTCCTGGAAGCCAAAGTAAGCATTATGTATGATGATTGGAGAGGTGTGGATAAAGCGATTATCTCTCAGTTGTGTGAGACGATTTTGGTAAGATCTTTTGTCATTGTTTGAGCATTTTTTTAATGTTTCTGGTATATATAATCTGTTTAACCTCTTTATCAGATGACATTTGATATTCCTGACACTATAGGAGTCAGGAAGAAATGCTTATCGTTGGCTGCCAGGAGATGGAGGGATTTCAAATCAACCCTCACATCTGATTTCATTTATGGTCATAGGAGTCATGACAATCCATGTCGTATATATCCTTTTATAGATGAAGACACATGGAGATAGTTTTTTGAAAGTAGAAAAAAAGAGTCATTTCTGGTAAGGGAAATGTAAACTTTTATATACTTTCTTATATAAATGATTTTATTAATGTTTTGTTAATGATTTCTTATTCTTAAATTACAGCAAACAAGGAAATCTCATCAGGAGATCCAATCTAAAAATGTATACCCTCATAGTTTATCTCAGGGAGGGTATACATTATTGGAAGAAAAAATGATATCGGAAAAATTTCAACAACTAAGAGCTGAGTCTTCAAGCTCTGGAGAGGTGGCCCCTCCATCCCCTCCATCTAGACATGAAAAATGGAAGAGAGCTCGGAAGGGAAAAAAAGGGAAATATCTTTCGGAAGAATCGAGAATCGTAGCTGAGAGGATTGTAAGATATCTATTTAATTTATTTAAGTTAACTTTTTTCTTCATATAAGTTTCAATCATTACAGAAATGTTCAATTAATTAATACAAGACTCTCTTGAGGAGCAAAGTTCAGAGGGGACATTTAGAGCTACTGGGAGGGAAGATATTTTATTTGCAGCATTGGGAAGGCCCGAACATCCTGGTCGTGTAAGAGGATATCCGATAGGTGTATCGGTAAGAAAAGTGGTTCCACGTTCTTCAACTTATAACATTGAGGGGGTTTATAAAAAAATAGAATCCTTGGAGGCTGAAGTTCAAAATATTAATGCGACAATGGAAGACAAGATTAGAGATTCGGTGCAGTCTATGTTTGCAGAAATGCAAAGACAATTTCAGACTGTAGCTCCCACTCCTCCACCTCCCCCTGCAGACCCCATTATTTATCCTCCACCTCCGCCAATAGCTCCCACTCCCCCACCTCAGCCTGCAGACCCCATTGTTTATCCTACGCCTCCGCCGCAGCTTCCTACATATTGTGAGTTGTATGTTGATGATTCTCAACATCATATAGTAGCATACGGGTTGGTATATTGTATAGGAGATACAGTTCATCATCAACAATTAGAGGTAGAGAATCAGAGGGTCACTGTACAGGATATTATAGATAGATCATCTAGGGTACCAATACCTACATATGAGGTGGCGACAGTTGGACAGAGTATCGGCCATTTTTTAGTTTGGCCATCCAGACTTCTTCGACTCATTACCATAGAGGTATGAATCTTATATCTTTTATTTTATTTTTTTTATTAATGTTGTTTTATCATTTGAAAACTACTATAATTCTCAATTTTTTTTCACAGGAATACTTCAAAGGTAAAGAAATATTGTATAGACAACAACAAAGACAACATGCTATGAGATCAGATACATATTCTAGTGGTCTTGGTAGATTGTCAAGATATTCACATTTGTTGTTGGGTTTTTATGAGTTTCCAATGGAATCTCATGTTTGTGGACGTGAAATAAGTGTGGGGATTACAAAATCTGATATCATGGAGCTTGTTACTGGAGATAAGTTGGGCATCAACGTGGTGAAAATTTTTTCCATGTAAGTCTTAACACCTTTTCCATGCGTTATATTTATTAAAAATGTATACTTACATATGTTTTGTATTAGGTATCTTTATAAAATTTGTGAGAGGAATGAACTGACAGAAGTATATTGATTCATGGACCCACAATTGATATCCCCTGAAGCATGTCCATTGACTGAGGAACAAAGAATGGTTTATATTGCTGAAAGATTTGAAAAGAATATAATCCAACAATGTTGGATGATGCCTTTTTGTGAGAGGTATGAAACACATTTCTCTCAAAGAGTTAATTAAATTTTAACATAAAAAACCACTAACATTAAATTTCCTTTTTTCAGTAATCATTGGATGTTAGGGATTTTTTGCCCAAGGGAGAAATCTCTTTATTGGATATGCTCTGTTCATGGTGATGTGCGGGCAAGTTTTAAGAATATATTGGAAAATTAAGTTTCAATTTCTCAATAGTTTTATATATTATAATGAGTTTTAAATTTACCTCATTCGTATTATTTTCTAACAGTGCATGGGTCTACTTTCGAAAAAACACAAAGAAAAGAAATGCAAAGATCAAATATGTAAATGCGAAGGTAAATTTCCATTTAAAATTTGTACTTTTCGATTTATTACATAAAAATAATATATTGAATTTACACTCATTCAAAACAGAATTTTCATGAACAACAAGGCCTCATCGAATGCGGATATTATATGTTAAGATTTATGTATGAAATAATAACAACTGGGACAGTTGTGAATTTTGACCTGGTACGATTTCCTCTTAAACTTTGCCATAATATTTCAATTTGATTTATTCATTATACATGTTAACTATCTTCTTTTTCATTTGTAGCTTTTTGATGACCCTCAACCCTATACTGCTGAAGACATCAAACACGTACAAGTGGAGTGGTCAAATTATTTTACAGGTTTGATTGAATTTTAGTTGTTTGTAATGTAAAATGTAATTTTGAATATTGTCGTTTTAATTGTGTATTTGGTAGTTTTTTAGGTTTGATTTAGTTTTTTTGAAGTTGATAGTGTATGTTTTGAATGTTATATAAGTGAATGTTTAATTTTTCTCTACTTCTTGTTTTGGTCTACTTTTGATGGTTCTTCTGGTATGGATTTGGGTCTGTGGGGGAGGGGTTCCAAGGGTGTGGGGGTGTGTTCAGTGGGGTTTGGGGTGTCCAGCGGTCTGGGAGGGCTGTCCGGTGGGGTGGGGGGACAGTCCTGGGGGGTGGCAGGGATGTCCAGGGGTTTGGGAAGCCGGTCCAGGGCTGTGGGAGTGCTGTCCTGGGGTGGGGGGTTGTCCATGGGTGTGGTGGGGGCTGTCAAGTGGGGTGAGGGGATGAGGAGGTGTTGTTCAGGCGGGTGGGGGGTTGTCGAGGGGTGTTTGGGGGTGTCCGGGGGTCGGGGGGCAGTCCAGGAGTGTGGTGGGGGCTCCAATGGGGTGGGGGAGGGTTGTCGAAGGGGTATACATGAGGGTGGGTGCTCCAATGGGGTGGGGGAGGGCTGTCCAGGGGGTATACATGAGGGTGAGGGCTCCAACGGGGTGGGGGAGGGCTGTCCATGGGGTATAAATGATGGTGGATGCTGTCTAGTGGGTATGTTTTATATGTTATCTATGTACATGCTTAATTTCGATGTACTTCTGTTTTTGTGGTACGATTTCTTGATTTGTTTTCTGGTTGATTCTGGTGGAGAGAAGATCACTGCATTCTGTTTAAAAAAAATTGGGTTTATCACGTCGGTTATTTAATAACCGAGGTGATAAAATGCCTGGAAAATAGTTTATCGCGTCGGTTATTTAATAACCAACGTGATAAACGGCCTGCAGAATGGTTTATCACGTCGTTTATTTAATAACCGACGTGATAAAAGGCCTGGAGAATGGTTTATCACGTCGGTTATTTAATAACCGACGTGATAAAGTTCCGGGAGAATGGTTTAGCACGTTGGTTATTGAATAACCGACGTGATAAACCGCCTCCCTCCAGTTTATCACGGCGGTTATACAATAACTGACGTGATAAACCCCCCTCCCCCGGTTTTTCACGTCGGTTTTATATGAACCGACGTGGTAAACCATGCTCAGCCCGGTTTATCACGTCAGTTCTTATCGAACAGACGTGATAAACCGCCCTCACCCCCAGTTTATCACGTCAGTTCTAAAATAACTGACGTGATTAACATCGCGATTTTATGTTTTTGACGTCGGTTTTTAAATAACTGACGTCAAAAACCTTATTTATAACGTCTCACGTATTAACGTCGGCTAGAAACCGACGTAAAAAATTAAAAATAAACGACGTCAAAAACGTTTTCTGCACTAGTGGTTTTGAGTTACCTTTTTGGTTGTTAAAGGGCCAAGAGCCCTGTTAATACAATTTTGTTTTCCTATTGCTTGTACTATGATGTGAGACTGGATGGGTGTTGTGATATGTGGGGATATAGAGGCCCTTTTGGTTGTTGCAGAAGATGATGCCTAGAGTGGAGAGATGCATCGGTTTGTGCATGTGGGTGTCGGAGAGGACACTAAGGATGATGGAATGGGATGGATGTGATTTTTGGATGCTTGCAGATTTTTGATTGGTTGTTTATCTGATTTACTTTTCCCCACTACTCAAGTCAGTTGTTATTACATACCCTTCTTCTGAAAGAGTCGAAGGCACATGGGGTATGCCACATGCTTTCCATGTTTAGCTTGTTAAGGAAGGATGGGTATATGATCTTGCTATAAGAGGCAAAGACTCGACGGGTAGTACATCTACCCACCGTGTTGAGACCCCTTATGTTTAGTAGCATAGAATGTTTTTCTAGAATGCATGGGAATGTGGTAAAGTAATTCTATAATGAATAATTGAATAAATGGTGTTAACTCATGCGGATAGAGTTTCTGGAACATAATGATGAGGTTTTAATTTTGAAGGAACAATTGACTTTGGTTGTGATGCTAATGAAAATTAATGTCGAATTGTTCATTGTTAATTAATGTATAAAGAATTTAATTAACATAATGTGGAAATGAAAATGGGATTTAAGTAATCTAATAATATCTTTAAATGTTTTTGTGCATATAGGATACCTAGTCATAGATGTAGCAGCCCAGAGTCTGAGTGATGTTAGCTACAGTGTGTCTAAGACTAGGTTATGCCCATAGTGTGGTTGTGATTTATTTTATTTTCAAGACTTTTTGTGTTTCTATATGCTACTCCACCCTGTCAATAAGTGAAATTGACACCCCGAGGATTTTGGGCCCTGGGGGGGTGTTTTCCCCAACATTCTGGTGGGAGGATGGATGGTTGACTACCCCATTTGGCCCCGCTCCCTTCTCTTGGTAGTTACTTGTGTTGGTAGGAACATTGGTTAGTTTTCCCCATATATTTTTGTAGAGGGATGTAATGGATTTTGTTTATTCACACACATATATTTTGGATATAGTTTTCTATGTACTACAATAGGTGTAACATGTATAGGTTCTGATGGCTTGAGGATCCTTACTTGGTGTATGGGCTGTGATGGCTTGATGTATAATACCCGATGTGTGATACACGTTAAGCGAGCTGTGGTGGCTCCCATAAAATACCTGGTTACATTAGTGTGTGGATGTGGTGGTTTTTTTTCAAGAGGATCATATTGTGGTGCTTCGCCCAAGTGTCTCCAAGCAATCCTTTTTGGAGAGAGATGCTCAGGATGTGCGACGTTGGGGGAAAGTGGCAAAATAGTGGGGAAGTATTAGCGGGTTAACCTAGATATTCATTATTATATGAAATATTCTTGTATGCGGTATTTGGTGAGAGTATCCATGGTGAGGTTTTGAACGTAGTATACCTGTTTAGGTGACGAGTTAGTTTCACTTGTTGTTCACTATGCTTTAGCATGAATTCTTTACATTTTCACGAGAGGCTTCAGGAAGTATTCTACTGAGTATACTGTTATACTCACCCAATGTATATATAAACTAATTTTCAGGTCACATGGAGAATTTTTGAGATCAGGCTGGTGTTGACTAGCTTGTGGTAGCAGGAGCTGTTTAGGCTTGTGGTTTCTATTGTTTTTACTTTCTTTTGGGTACTTGTAGTTTTTCCCATTTCGGTTGTAGTACTTCCGCATGACATTTCATATGTGTACTTGGGTTTTCGTTTATATTTCATTCTGAGTTGGAGTTGATTGGTGTCCATCTTATCTCTCTCTTAGGCATGTGTTCATTTATAGGGTAATGGCTCTCATTTTGTGTGTTACTATATCCTTGGTGCTAGTCTCCAACCAGGGGCCTACTGGAGGAGGGACTCGGGGGGTCATTATCTCCATTATCACACTACCGACCTAGGAGGGGTACACATTGTGGGGAGGGGGTCGAGACAGAGTGGTATCAAATGTCTGGTTTAGGGATAGGATGTAGTTTAGAGTTAGGCACATGTAAGGTTACATGGGTTGGTAGGGAAATGGTGTCATTCATGTTTATCAAGTGAGGTAAACACAGGAGACCAGCTGAGACAAAAGCATTTAGGGCCCCCTATGATCTGATGTACGGACCTTTAAGTTCACAATGGCTACTAAACAAGGTGATACTAGTTGTAGGGTAGAGCCTAAGGAATGGATCATGCATCATTCTTCTATGTGCATGTGTTTGAATGGGCAGACCATGGGATAGGTTAACCTAATATTAATAAAATAAAACAATTAATTAATTAATGTTGACTCTTCTATATTCCAGGTTTGGGTAATCTAACGGTTGTTATTTTACAGTTATAGATCCAGGTTAACTTACTCGTCAGGTTTGCGTAGAAAATGCCTAGCAGGCTATTCCAACTGATCGTCGTAGGGTAGAGGTTGACGACAACAATAATTGGAGGCAGACACTCTGAGAGTTTGAGTGCCAGAATCTGTAGAAGTATGAGGGATCTATTCTTTAAGAATTCACGGAAGACTGGTTAGAGGAGGTTGAGATCGGCATCAATTTGATTCGTGCTCGTAAGAAGCACCGGGTGTCCTTGGTTTTCACGACCCCCTCCCACCAAAGATGCCCCACCTAAGCTGGAAATGGTGAAAGGAAGATAATGACCCTCGAGTCCCGCCTCCAGTAGGCCCCGGGGTGGCGACTAGCACCATGGTTATGAGTTTTCACAAATATGGGAGGAATTACCTTTTTTATTATTTACGATCATGAAATAGGACAATTCAACCACCAAAAAGAAAAGAAAAAGTGTATAGAAATAATCCCAAACCAATCCCACATGCATGATTAAATAGTTCTGAAACAAGGTACAAGTACAAGAAAGCTCAAAAATTACAATACCAAAAGAAACAAGAGTACAACAAACTACAACAACTCCAACTTTCCTGACTAGTAGGGTCCCGCATGGCCCTGGTAGTCCTCCTGGAAACCTGAATGTCAATTTAGGGTGAGCATACAAGTATACTCAGTATGGAAACCTAATGCTCTCATGCACATGTGGGGTAGACATCCTAATGTCCCATGAGAACAACAGAAGAAACCAAAACCTAACAAGGAATTCTATCCACCCAACCTCACCATCCATGCTCACCAAAAACACAAACAACAGGTAGTAGTAGTAGTATATAAGATCAAGAGTATTGGGTACCCCACACCATTTCCCACTAGTTAGATGCTCTTCCTATTGGAGAATGTCTTGACACTGCCACACTCTTCCCGCACGCACACTCCTAGGCCTCAAGAACCACATTTCCCGACAACAAACACCTGAGCCTCACAACCACGTATCCTGCCCGCACACACCTGGGCCTCAAAACCACGTTTCTCGCCTCCACACAACTGGGACTCACAACCACGTATCTCGCCCGAACACACCTGGGCCTCACAACCTCGTATCCCACCCGCACACCCCTGGGCCTCATCCCGAAGGTTCTTGGGATATAGTAAAACCTGCCCGAAGAGTCTTGGGATAAAACCACACCAATTGAAACCTACCTGAAGAATCTTGGGTGTAAGGTCACCTCAAGCTATCACATCCTAGGGAAGAAGAAGCCGGAAGGATCTTGTAAGTAGGTGGAGAACACCCTCTCCCATGAAATGGGAGTGTTCGACACTAAGTGTTCAACATGGGTGGGGTGCGATAAAACACAAAGATACAGATATATATATATATTTATATATATACCAAACACTCAGCCCAACCTATGGCTTCTAAACAGAGAGACGGAGCACGTGCATCTTCACTACTATAACTAAGCATGCATACAACGAACAATCCCGAAACCCCATTTAAGTTTTCATCTCTCAACAGAATCAGTTTATTATTTCCTTAACAACTAGGCAACTATCCACAACAAACCACATCGATCATTCGTAAAGCATGTCCCTTCCATCCACAAATGAAGTTAGGAAAACACAAGCAACACAACCAAGTCCCTTCTTATTAACCAGCTAACCCATTGATTATTATTCTAGTTCCATTACCATGTCCCACCATTTGTTAACTCTTGCAATTTTTATTTATTATTCACAACCCATAGTTTGTTCACATTGAAGCCCATCTCTGCAGCCCTGCTGCCAACCACTATAACCACAATCACACTGAATCTCGTACATCATTATGCCTTTAATACCATTTATCCCAGCCCCGCTGCCCATCACCAACATAGTATTCACAACAACCCACAACCAAGCCAACCACATCCCCGCTACTCTCCCCATCCACAACAACCCACAAAACACCCCCATCACATGCCACGTATCCAAGCCAACACCCACATATTCACTATTCCATTTTTTTCAACCGGGGTGATCACACAAGGGTTCTAGATTTTAAATCAGCCAACATTACGTGATTATCCAAATTCCACATTCAAAAAAGTCTCATTCACAAAAACGGTCTAGAAATATAGGGAAACATTTAATTGCGCAAGAAAAGGCCCCCAACAACCGTGATTTTTAGTAGACAGAAGCCTATTCAATTCACAACATAAAAATAGGATATACAAAGATAAACATAACAATTTCACCATCCCCGTTATTTAACCAATTATTATCATCATTTAATGGTTCAACCATTTATCATGAAAACAAGAGGATACCCACCCCGCATGATGCACAATTTAGAGAGACGATGGTAAGATCCCTACCCCAACGGTTTCTGATAACAATGCTCCCCCGGATCAACTTTAGAAGTAGTTCGTCGGCGTCCGTCGCTTCTGGAAAAACCCAAAAAACCTCCTTGGGTGGATGATGGGAAGGAAATGCTGACCTAAAGAGAACGGATCCAATCCCAGATGTTCTGCCTTATCATTATGATCCTGTGGACACTGACGGATCGTAAATCGGGGCTCGGACGAAGATGTTATGGAAGAAAAAGATCCTTTGAGTCTCTTGGGAGAGCTCTGCTCAGAGAAATGGGGAGGAGAGGGGTGAGTTGAAAAGGAGGAGAGGACCCCTCCATTTATAGATGTGAAAAACAATAGTACACGACATGTACTTTATGGTACATGGCGTGTACTTGGCCATTTCACACGGTCACAACGCAGCTTCCAACACGGCCTTCAAAACGGAACACGGTCGTTGACTGGTCAACACACGGTTTGAGGGTAACACATACACGGGGAGGGACTACACAGCGTGTAGTATTGGATACATGATGTGTACTCATTTATATCACATGGCAAGGACACGGCTCCAACACGGCACACGATCGTTGACTAGTCAACACATGGTTTGAAGGTAATGCATACGCGGGGAGGGACTACACTGTGTGTAGTATTGGATACACGGTGTGTACTCATTTATATCACAAGGAAAGGACATGGCTGTCAACACGAGGTATACCCGACGAGGGGGTATACATCGTGTACTCACACTACACGGCGTGTAGTTTCAAAATTCTGAAAAGTCTGGAAAAAGTCCATTTTACCCTCTAGAACACTTCATGACCTTCTTTTTGACAAAGGAATGGCCCGGAGAGGTCCAGGCCATTACATCATATACCTCTTAATAAATTATCGTCCCTAAGAATACAAAATCCATCCAAGAGGATCCCAACAAGATACCTCTTAGGTCCCTCATTATAATAGGAACCCAACCATCAACCCTAATTATAGGTGTTAGGAATTGCTTCTCCTATGTCGAGATATTATCCGCTTTAGGTGGCACTGACCCGCCTGCACAGCTTTAATCGTATCCGCATTAATGCGTCTCGATTAAGGATTGGGTCTTCCCAATTGCATTTATTAGGATATTATAACTTACACTACCCCCAATAGCACACAAACCACACACTGCCTGAACAGGTGGTTTGGGGAAAAAAAAATTCTTATGTCGAGATGTTATCCACTTTAGGTGGCACTGACATGCACGCACGGGTTCAATTGCATCCTCATTAATGCGTCTCGATTAAGGATCAGGTTTATCCCCCTTTTCCCACACATCCGGACATGCTACAAACTTCTAGAGAACAAGGAAACAAAAGGTCTCACAACCGACAAGACAAGATTTCCATATATCAAAGGTACATAGTACAACATCAAAACAAATCTCAGAAGAACAAGGCAGAACACAACTCAAAACAACTCTGGGTACTGAGCGTGCATCTGAGCCTCCCGCTTCCAAGTTCTCTCCTCAAGGCTGCCCTGCCTCCACAACACATGATCCAACGTAATGGTTCGTCCGTGGAGTACCTTCTCATTATGATCCTCGATTATGACTGGTCATTCCTCGAATGTCGCGTCATCTCCCATATATAACTCTCCCCAGTCGATAACGTGAGAGTCATCGTGTAAGTACCGACAGAGCTCGTAGAAGTGGAAGATGTCGGGAACCTTCTCCAACTGAGGTGGCAGGGCTAGCTGATATGCTACCTCGTCGACTCGCCTCAGAACCTCAAAAGGTCGGATGAACCTCGGGGAGATCTTACTCCCATTCCCGAACATCCGCTGCCCCTATCGAGGGGAAACCGTCAAGAACACATGATCTCCCACCTCGAACTCCAAGGGCCTCCTCCGACGATCATCAAAAGACTTCTGTCGGTCATGAACCTCTTTCAACCTCTCACATACAAGATGGAATTTCTCTATGGTGCTCTGCACTACCTCTGGCCCTAGAGCACCTATCTCACCAACCTCTGCCCAGAAAATGGGTGAACGACATGGTCTTCCATACAAAGCCTCAAACGGTGCCATGACAAAAGTAGAGTGGAATATGTTGTTGTATGAAATATCTACTAAAGGCAAGTGTTTTACCCAACCCTCCTAAATCAAGAACGCATGCTCGCAGCATGTCCCCCGATGTCTAGATATTCCGCTCTGTCTGCCCGTCGGTCTGGGGGTGGAAAGTAGTGCTAAGGCGTAGCTGGGGGGCCAAAAGCATGTTGTAACCCCTTCCAGACTCGTGAGGTAAACCGAGTATCCCAATCTGAGATTATAGACGTCAGAACTCCATGCAAATGAACCACCTCGTCTATGTATCTCTATGCTAAGGTACTCACCGAGCCCGACTCCTTAATTTCTAAGAAGTGAGATGATTTTGTCAGACGATCCACCACCACCCGGATAGCATCATAACATCCCTGAGCTCTGGGTAGTCCTATGACGAAGTCCATTTATATGTCATCCCACTTCCACTCGGGGAAATCTAATGGATGCAACAAACCACTGGGAACATGGTGTTCAGCCTTCACTTACAGACACACTAGGTATTTATCCACAAACTCCTCCACTGCCCATTTCTCCCCGGGCCATCAAAACTATTCCCTCAGGCCTCGGTACATTTTTGAAACTCCCAGATGTACCTCCAAGGCTGAGCTATAGAACTCACAGAGAACTCCCTCACGCATCTCCTCCGGAACAAACAACCTTCCATGGAAAAGAATCTGATGTCCACTATCCTCTGACCATCCTTCTAGAGTGTTTCCCTGATCAACACGATCCCTCATCACTTCTGCCTTGTAGTCCCCCCATTGATACTCTTCCACCAGCTATAACATGGAGGATTGAACCTTCATATGAAACAAAAAGCCTCTAACACCTTCTACTGTGGCATCCAAGTGAAAGGCATCCAATTCTCCCATCTCTTTCCAAGCATCAGCGGATTCCCAAACCACTTCCTTATGTGACTTCCTGCTCATGGCATCAGCCACAATGTTTCCCTTAACTTCATTGTATGAGATCTCAAAGTAATAGTCTTTGAGAAACTCGGCCCATCTCCACTGCCATAAGTTCAGGTCATGCTAAGACAAGATATAACGTAAGCTCTTGTGATCTAAGATGACCAGAAAGTGCTCCCCAAAGAGGTAATGTATCCATAACATCAGTTTGAACACTACTGCTGCAAGTTCTATGTCATGGGTGGCATAGTTACACTCGTGAGGGTGCAACTACCTAGACCCATAACAGATCACACCCTTCTTCTGCATCAGCACGCACCACAGACCAAGGCCAGAAGCATCACAAAACACCTCATTCAACAACCCTTCCTCTGGAAACCTGAGTACGTGAGCACTGACCAACTTCTCCTTCAGTTAGTCGAATTCTTTCTAGAATTTCTTGCTCCATAGGAAAACCTGGTTCTTCCTAGTCAATGATGTCAATGGATCAGCAACTCGAGAGAAGTCCCAAATGAACCTCTGATAGTAACCTGCCAACCCTAGGAAACTACGATCTTCCGCCACGATCTTGGGTGCCACCCAAGAAACAATGGCCTCCACCTTCGACGGGTCCACTGACACTCCATGTTGAGACACTACGTGCCCAAGGAAGTGAACTTCTTGTGTCAATAACTTACACTTTGACAATTTCCTGTAAAGCTGGTGGTGTCGAAGGACTTCCAAGACTGCCCTGAGATGCTCAACCTGGTCCTCCTCTGATCTTGAGTAGATCAGGATGTCATCGATAAACACAACGATGAACCGGTCCAGTAACTCTCGAAAGACAATGTTCTTAAGTCCCATGAAGATGGTCGGTGCATTCGTAACTCCAAACGGCATCACTACAAACTCGAAGTTCCCATACCTACACCTGGAAGCCGTCTTTGAGATGCCATTGTCCTTTACCCTCAGCTAATGATATCCAGATCTTCGATCAATCTTAGAAAACCATCCTGCTACCCTTAGTTGGTCGAAGAGATCATCTATCCTTGGAAGGGGGTAACAGTTCTTGAACATTACCTGATTCAGCCTTTGGTAGTCTATGCATAACCAGAGACCACCATCTGCCATCTTCACCAACAAAACTGGAGCACCCCATGGTGACATGCTGGGTCGAACAAAACACTTCTCCATCAGATCATCAATCTGAATCCTCAACTCCCTCAACCCCGAAGGTGCCATCCGATAAAGTTCCATCAAAATCCGATGGGCACCAGGCTGTAAGTCTATCCTGAACTCAACATCACGTCGGGGGGTAGAGTCACAACCTCCTCGGAAAAAACATTGAGGAACTCCCCAACAACCTCTGAGAAATCCATCATCTCTGTATCACGTGGAACCACTGATAACACGCCTAATAAAGAAAGGAGAGGCACCCCACTATGGCTTCCCACCTGATAGCTCTTCTCACCAACAAAAGATACACGTTGCCCGTCCACGTCGGAGAACACGACTCTTCTTTGGAAGCACTCGATAATGAAACTAACAGAAAACAACCAGTTGATTCCTAGGATGACATCGTACAGGTGAATCTGTAGCAAAAGAACATCCCCACTTGATTGATGTGGTCCCAACATTATCCCACATCCCTGGAAAACAAAAGATACGCTAGTCTGGCCTCCAACTGGTGTACTCAGCACTAGAGGTACGTAAATTCTCTCTACATCTAGTCCTAATGCATGGGTTAGACCAGCTGTAACAAATGAGTGTGAAGCTATCGAATCAAACAAAGTAAAAATGAGTGTGCTGAACAAACAAATCGTACCTCGCAACACCTCTGGTCCTGCTGGAGCTGTCAACTCTACTGCGTGCAACTGTCCACGCCCAGCTCCTCTGCCTCTCTAATGTTGACCACCTTCCCAACCACATCATGGACGAGGTCCCTGAGGGGCACCCTGAGGTCGGCCTCCTCCTACAATGTCTGGCCTCGGGGGAGTAGGGTCATGCAGCTGCGGGAAGGGCCTCACCGGAAACTGGTGCAGCTGAGGCGGGCGTTAAACCTGCACACATCCACCGTACTGATCTCGGGTCACGTAGCAACTCTGAACGTGCCCAAAACCTCCACAAGAAAAAAAATTAGGTCATGGGATCGTGAAAAAGGGATGAGACCCAAAGATCTGAACTGGAACTGCTGGGGTCTGCTCCCTACCGGCCTGAACCTGGAAGGTCCCATCACAGGAGACCTGCTGCTGACTACCTTCTCCTTTGATGAGCCTGGCTGGATCCCCTCTCGTGGTGCACCTCCAAGTGAGTGCATCCTCTCTACAACTTCTTCCTTCTTCTGTACTGCCAAGTATGTTGGAAGGGTGACGGGGGTGACAGCATACTGGAGCGAAGGACAAAGCGCCTCCCCCAAACGTCTCACCCGAGACTCCTCATCCAGAAAGAGATCTAGAGCAAAGCATAAGAGATCTTTGAACTTGATCCCCAACTCTCGTACTGACAAACATCTGTACTGTACGGAGAGTATCTCCTACTGCTTCTCCACCTTGATCATGGAAGAAAGGAATTCCTCTCGGAATTCCTTCTCAAAGTCATCCCAGGGAACCTCTACCTCTATCCTCTCTCTACGGTAGAGCGTCCACCACTGTCGCGCCGCACCTCTCAGCTGACTGACTGCTAGGGGAACCCAGTACTCCCTCGGAGCACGGATTAAGGTAAAAAAGATCACTAGCTCTTCATGCCACCCCTCCATCTCCATATCCGAAGTACTACCCTTGTACTTCTTGAGGGTTTTTCCCTGGAAAGAATGGAGAGTCTTCTGCCACTGGCTATCATCCTCCTCTTGTTCAATCCTAAACTAATCGACCGCCTAAATCTGTTGGGACTCGTCCATCTGAGTCACCCGGGGATGACATCCAGGTGCCATAGTTGTACGGTAAACAAGGATTGCCTAATCCTAAGTAGCAAGGAATTTCTCAAGGTCTCATTTTATCATTTTCTTTCAATTTTATTCCCAAAACACTGAAATCAAGTAAAACACAATCATGATGATGCATGTACCTTCCCTAGGGTCTCTACCCTGCAATCATTGTAGTCTCACATGGTCGTTCGGTAGGCTCAAAGTCCTTGCATCGGATCACGGGGGGCCCTAAAATCCCATGTCCTAGCCATTCATCCCTGGCCTATGTCACGGTCCAGGATTTACCAACATTATGGCCCTACCATCCCATGCAATCCTCATTGTTCCTACCTCCAAACTCCATCATATATCTCAACCATCACCTCTGATACCATTCTGTCATGACCCCCTCCCACCAAATATTCCACTCCTGAGATGGTAATGGTCAAAGGGAGATAATGACCCCCGAGTCCCACCTCCAGAAAGCCCCATGGTGGCTACTAGCACCAAGGGTATGATTTTTCACAAATGTGGGAGGAATTACTCTTTTATTATTTAAGATAGGGAAATACGAAAAGTCACCCACCCAAAAGAAAATAACAAGTGTATATAAATAAACCCAAAACAATCCCACATGCATGTTTAAATAGTTATGAAACAAGGTACAAGTACAAGAAAGCTCAAAAATTAAATTAACAAAAGAAACAAGAGTATATCAAACTGTAATAATTCCAACGGTCCCGACTAGTAGGGTCCCACACGGCCCTGGTAGTCCTCATGTAAACCTAAAATTAAACATAGGGTGAGCATACAAGAATACTCAGTAAGGAAACCTAAAGCTCTTGTGCACATGTGGGGGAGACATTCTAAAGTCCCTTGAGAACAAAAAAAGAAACCAAATCCTAACAAGGAATTCTATCCACCCAACCTCACCAACCACGCTCACCAAAAACACAAACAATAGGTAATAGTAGTAGTATATAAGATCAAGATTATTGGGTACCCGACACCATTTCCCAATATTTAGATGCTCTTCCTAATGGCGAACGTCCTGACGCTGCCACACTCTTCCCGCCCGCACAAAACTGGGTATCAAGTACCACATATCTCGCCCGCACACACCTGCGCCTCACAACCACGTATCCCGCCCGCACACACCTGGGCCTCACAACCACGTATCTCACCCACACACACCTGGGAATCACAACAACATAACCCGATCGCACACCCCTGGTCCTCACAACCTTGTATCCCGCCCTCACACACTCGGTCCTCATCCGGAAGGTTCTTGTGAAATAGTAAAACCAGCCTGAAGAGTCTTGGGCTAAAACCACCCTAGTCGAAACCTACCTGAAGAATCATGGGTGTAAGGTTGCTTCAATCCATCACAACCTACAGATGAAGAAGCAGGAAAGAGCTAGTAACTAAGGGGAAAACACCCTCTCCCATGAAATGGAAGTGTTCGGCACTAAGTGCTCAACATGGGTGGGGTGAAATAAAACAAAAAGATATAGATATATGTATATACCAAACACTCAGCCCAACCTATGGCTTCTAAACAAAGAGATGGAGCACGTGCCTTGACACTGCTATCACGAAGCATGCATACAACAAAAAATCCCGAATCCCCATTTAAGTTTTCATGTTTCAACAGAATAAGTTTATTAGTTCGTTAACTACTGGTAAACTATCCACAACCAACCCCATCGATGGTTCATAAAGCATATCCCTGCCATCCACAAATCAAGTTGGGAAAACACTAAAAACACAACCAAGTCCCTTCTTGTTAACCAACCAACCCATTTTTTATTATTCCTGTTCTATTACCATGCCCCTCCATTTATTAACACTTCCACTTTTTATTTATTATTCACATCCCATAGTTTGTTCACATTCAAGCCCATCCCTACATCACTACTACTAACAACCATAACCACAATCACACCGAAACCTATACATCATTATCCCTTTAATACCATTTATCATAGCCCAGGTGCCTGTCACCAACATAGTATTCACACCAACCCACAACCAAGCCAAACGCAGCCCCGCTACTCGCCCGATCCACAAAAACCCACAAAACACCCCCATCACATGCCACATATCCAAGCCAACACCCAGATGTTCATTATTCCATTATGTTCAACCGGGGTGATCACAGAAGGGTTCCAGATTTTAAATCATCCAACTTTACGTGATTATCCAAATTCCACATTCAACAAAGTCCCATTCACAAAAACGGTCTACAAAGATAGGGAAACATTTAATTGCGCAAGAAAAGAACCCCAACGACCTTTATTTTCAGTAGGCATAATCCTATTTAATTCACAACATAACAATAGGATAAAAAAAGATAATCACAACAACTTCACCAACCCCGCTCTTTAACAAGTTATTATCTTTGTTTAATTTTTCAACCATTTCTCATGAAAACAAGAGGATACCACCCTTCATGATGCACAATTTGGAGAGAAAAAGGTAAGATCCCTACCTCAGCAGGTTCTGATAAGAATGCTCCCCCCGGATCAACTTTAAAAGACATCCGTCGGTGTCCGTCACTTATGGAAAAACCCGGAAAAACCTACTCGGGTGGATGATAGGAAAGAAAGGTTGAAGGAAAGACAACTGATCCAAGCTCAGATGTGCTGCCTCGTCATTATGATCCTGTGGCTGCTGACAGATCGTAAATCGGAGCTCGGACGAAGAAGTTATGGAAGAAAAAGAGCCTTCGAGTCTCTTGGGAGAGCTCTACTTAGAGGAATGGGGAGGAGAGGGGTGAGTTGAAAAGGAGGAGAGTACCCCTCCTTTTATAGGTGTGAAAAAAAAGTACACGACATGTACTTTATGGTATATGGAGTGTACTTGGCCATTTCACGTGGTCACCACGCAGCTTCCAACACGGCCTCCAACTCGGAAAGCATCCATTAACTGGTCAACACACGTTTTGAGGGTAACGCATATGCGGGGAGGGACTACAAGGCGTGTAGTATTGGATACATGGCATGTACTCATTTATTTCACATGGCAAGGAAACGGCTCCAACAAGGCACAGAACCGTTAACTGGTCAACACATGGTTTGAAGGTAACGCATACGCGGGGAGGGACTACACAGCGTATAGTATTGGATACACGGCATGTACTCATTTATTTACACGTCAAGGACACAGCCTTCAACATGGGGTATACCAGGCGAGGGGGTACACGGCGTGTACTCACACTACACGGCGTGTAGTTTCAAAATTTTGAAAAATGTAGGAAAAGTCCATTTTACCCTCCAGAACACTTAGTGACCTTCTTTTTGACAAAGGAATTGGCCGGAGATGTCCAGGCCACTACATTGGTTGTGACGATTTTGTGTGGATCAGCGAGGAAGTCATGGTTCTTGTTCCTCGGGGATCGTTAGGAGTCGACGATCTCATGGGAGGAGTTCCAAGACAAGTTTAGAGTGGAGTTTCTTTCTTCGACTGTGAAGGCGTCCAGTGGCCGTAAGCTTATTACCCATAGATAAGGGAGATCCAGTGTTCGAGAGTTTGGAATCCAATTCAAGAACCTTTTACAATATGATTTAGAACAGCTATTAGATGAGGAGGCCAGGCAGATGCATTTCGAGGATGCTTTGCATACGGATATCTAGTGCCAGGTTACCACATTTATGCTAAAAACTGATCGTGAGGTGTTGGTGAGGGCAGAAGATGTCGAAAGGACTTTGGCCAGGACCGAATCATTATGAAATGGGAATCAGCATGACTTCTCACGAAGCAGAGCTATGGTCCGGGGTTCTCGATTTCTAGGGTAGAATGAGTTTCCATTCGACCTGGGGTAGGTCCAAGCCCTTCACATCTTGTTTCTCTAGATGCAGCAACTCTCAAGCCTATTCCAAGGTATCAGGTTCTTTTCTTTCTTGCGGTGGTCGTTGTTATCAACAGAGGGAGTTCCCGTCCTTTTAGAGTGTTCATCATGCATCAAGCACTACACTCTAGGTTCCGTTGTTGATACTGTTCCCTCCAAGGCAGCAGCAGCCGGTTGCACCAGATTTAGATAAGCATATGGTAGATGGGGCAGGTAGAGGATAACCCCATGACTCTCCCCATCCTCAGAGAGCATAGCGCGGATGTGGTGAAGGTCTTCTTTAATGTCTTAAAGGTCGTAGAGGAGGTCATGGTCAGCATCATTCTCTAGCGTTGCCATCTCCAGGCGATCCAGATGTCGTTCGAGGTACCATTTGCTTATTTTCTACCTTGGTGTATTCCTTGTTTGATTCAGAGGTAACACAATCATTCATATCACATACCCTTTTCCATGCTTTGGGACTTGAGGTAGAGAGGCTTCGAGTGCCCTTGGCAATGACTACGCTAGTTGGAGGTCAAGCTGACTTGTTTAAAGTATGTAGAGATGGTGAGCTTGTGTTGGGGAAACACCAATCTTCTGGAGATTTCCTATGTTTAGGAATACAACCATAATATGTCATCCTTGGCTTGGATTAGTTGTATTCGGTGCAAGCTATCGTGGATTGCTTCAAGAAGAAGGTCATCTTCATTGGTGCGGATGGAGATCAAGTGGTGTTTGGTTGTGACCGAGATCCTCAGATGGGTCATAGGCATGTTCTATCCTTATCATCCATCATGGAAGATATTATGTTGAGTTCTTTAGAGGTTCAGTGGTTGGAATTTCTTAGGGTCGTAGAGGAGTACCCTAATGTCTTTCAAGAAGTTGTTCTAGAATTACCCCCTCAATAAGAGTTCGAGTTTTGGTTTGAGAAACATCCCAGAGCATCTCCTATCTATAATTCTCCATATAGGATGGCCCCTTATGAGCTACGAGAGCTACATATACATCTTTATGTTCTATTACAGTGTGGTTTTGTTTGGCCAAGTGTGTCACCTTTGGGTGCACCAGTTTTTTTCGTGAAGAAGTCTGATGTCAGTTTGCGGTTGTGTGTCGATTATCGACGCTTAAACAAAGTGACAATAAAGAATCAGTATCCTCTACCATGAATTGATTATTTATTCGATCAAATGAAAGGTGCTAGTCGGTTATCAGAGATTGATTTGCGATCGGGATATCATCATATGCGTGTGAAGGATGAGGATATCCTGATGGCTGCCTTGTTTTGTTGTCATGGGCATTATGAGTTTGTTGTAAAGCCATTTTGCATGACGAATGATCGAGCTGTATTCATGGGATTGATGAATTCTGTGTTATGTGAGTTCCTGGACAAGTTTATAGAATATTTCATCGATGACATCCTTGTGTACTCCACATCTGAAGAGGAGCATACAGAGCATATACAAGCTGTTTTGGGAGTTCTTCACCAACATCAGCTTTTCAGGAAGTTGTCGAAGTGTGAATTTTGAGCTCAAGATGTCCATTTATTGGGGCATGTTGTGTCCCAATAGGGAGTACATTTGGATCCATCTAAGATAGAAGAATTTGTGTCTTGGGTATCCCCCAAGAATGTTTTAGAGTTGAAAAGTTTCTCTGGTCTCACAGGATACTACAGGAGGTTCATAGCCAATTTATCATGTGTTGCGACTCCTCTGAAAGCTTTTACTAGTAAGGATCAGACATTAATTTAAACAGATCAGTGTCAGGAAGCTTTCAAGTAACCAAAGGAGAAGTTATTAAGTGATCCCATCCTTTTTCATCTAGCTGAGGGAGTTCAGTTTGATATTTTCTATGATGCTTCAAATTTGGGGTTAGGTTGTGTTCTCATGCAGGAGAGGTCAGTTGTTTATTATGGGTCTCATCAGTTTCATCCCAATGAACGCTACTATTCCACCCATGATCTTGAGTTGGAAGATGTGGTGTTTTCTCTTAAGTTGTGGAGACATTACATCATTGGTGTGCACTTTGTGGTTGTCACTGATCATAAGAGTTTGAGGTATGTTTTCTCCCTTCATGACTTGAACAAACGACAACGTCGGTGGACAGGGTTCTTATGGGAATACGACTTCAAAATATCATATACACTTGGAAAAGGGAATGTTGTAGCTGATGCGCTGAGATGAATGTTGCGTTGTGATTTTGTGCGTGAATCTGGTGATTCATGGAGAGTAATGGAAGAACTATCAACATTGCATCTTGATATGGACGAAAATGGGGGTAGAGGTTGTCTTTTTCAGATGATGGTACAATCATCCATGATTCAGATGGTGGAAGAGTACTAGTTGGGAGATCTGGAGGTGGAGGTTTGGAGAGGCCGAGTTGGTTATAGTGAGGCCCATAATGGTTGGTCGGAGTAAGAACAACACCGAGTGTTGTATCATGGAGGGTATTTTTTCCCATTATGATGCGTGATACAGTTCTCAGAGAGTTTCATAGTTTGCCTTTAGCGGTCCATCCTGGCGTGACAAAGATGTATCGAGCCTTGAAGAGCCAGTTTTAGTGGCCTGGAATGAAGTCTGCGGTTGCAGAGTTTGTGTCTCGATGTTTAGTCTACCAGAAGGTGAAGGCCGAACACCGTGTTCCTGGTGGTCTTCTCTAGCCATTAGATATTCCTTATTGGAAGTGGGAGGACATCTCAATGGACTTTGTTACTGGTTTACCTCGATTACTGAGAGGACAATATGCTATTTGGGTGGTAGTGGAACATTTAACAAAATCGGCCCACTTCATAGCATTCAAAGAGTCAAACATAGTTGAAGTTTTGTTGAGGCAGTATCTAGAGGAGGTGGTGAGACTTCATGGAGTCCCTATGATGATTATTTTAGATCGAGATCCTCATTTTACCTCCAGGGTGTGGAGTGGTCTCCAACATGATTTCAGTTCTCAACTATGCTTTAGCACAAATTTTCATCCTCAAACAGATGGTTAGACAGAGCGAACCATCTAGAATCTTGAATACATGTTACTCTCTTGTGTTCTTGATTTTGGAGGTTCATGGATGAGGGACATACCCTTGGTGGAGTTCTCTTACAATAATATTTTCTTCTACACCATCTACATGGCGTCATTTGAAGCCTTATATTGCTGGCCTTTCCGTTCTTTATTGTGCTGGACTGGGGTCCGAGAGGCAGTAATTCTCGGACCGGAACTAGTGCAGAATACAATAGAGATGGTATAGGTCATTCATGAGAGGATGAAGAAAGTGTAGGATCATCAGAAATCATATTCCAGTCATAGGAGGAGACCCTTGGAGTTTAAATTTGGGGATCATGTGTTTCTGAAGGTAACTCACCGTCATGGGTAGTGAAGGTTGGGTCATGGAAGTAAGCTTTCTCCCTGGATTGTGGGTCCTTTTGATGTGTTATCTCATGTTGGAGTTGTGGCATATCGAGTAGTACTTCCCCATAGATGAGTCGGATACATGATGTTTTCCATGTATCACAGCTATGTCATTATCTTCATGATGACTCTCACATCATCCATTGGGGAGAGATCGAAGTTGATGATGATGCAACCTTTGAGGAGTGACATGTGGTGATCTAAGACCGCTAGCAGTAGGTTTTGCGTGGGAGTTCTATCCCCTTAGATCATGTCTTGTGGCGATAAGGTGGAACGGAGGAGAGTACCTGGGAACCTGAGTCACAGATAGGTGCTCAGTACCCAGAGTTGTTTGTTGTTTAAATATTTTCATTTAACGATGTTCAATTTGTGGTTTGACCTTTATTGTTTTATTTATGAATTTATTTTTTTGCTTTTGTGGCTTGCACTTTTTTGATAGGTATCACGATGGGTGTTTGTTCAGACCTCGTTTCTATTTTTTGTCTCTTTAGGTTAGTTTTGAATTCTTGAGGACGAGAATGTTTTGGAAGGTATCTGATGTAATGGCACAGTTTTCTCTGGTCCATTACATTGTGATAATATGGTGTTTGAAGTGCTCTGGGAGATCAATGTAACTTAACCCCAATAATTTTCTAAATTTCCAATTCTATGAACTGTTTCATTAGTTAACAGTTCTATTGGTAATCACTCTTTCCATTTCCAATTTTCCAATTTTGTTAATAGTTCCATCATTGAATAGTTATATCAGTAACCTCTTTCAGTAACCTCTATCGGTATCCTAAATTAGTAACCTAAAATTGTAGGTGAAAAGTGTTCTATCGGTGAGGTTCAGTGAACAGTGTTCTATCGGTGTGTTTCAGTGAACAGTGTTCTATTAGTGAGAATTTAGTTAACAGTGTTCTATCAGGGAGGATTTAGTGAACAGTGATCTATCAGTGAGGATTTAGTGAGTAGTGTTCTATCAGTGAGGATTTAGTGAATAGTGTTCTATCAGTGAGGATTTAGTTAAAAATGTTCTATCAGTGAGGATTTTGTTAACATTGTTCTATTAGTGAGGATTTAGTGAACATTGTTGTATCAGTGATGATTTAGTGAAAAGTGTTCTATCAGTGAGGATTTAGTGAACATCGTTCTATCAGTGAGGACTTAGTGAACATTGTTCTATCAGTGATGATTTAGTTAACAATGTTCTATTAGTGAGGATTTAGTAAACAGTGTTCTTTCAGTCAGGATTTAGTGAACAGTGTTCAATCAACGAGGATTTTGTGAACAGTGTTCTATCAGTGAGGATTTAGTGAACAGTAAACTATTAGTGAGGATTTAGTTAACAGTGTTCTATTAGTGAGGATTTTGTGAATATTGTTCTATTAGTGAGGATTTAGTGAACAATGTTCTATCAGTGAGGAATTAGTGAACATTGTTTTATCAGTGATGATTTGGTGAACAATGTTCTATTAGTGAGGATTAAGTGAACAATGTTCTATCTGTGAGGATTTAGTGAACAGTGTTCTATCAGTTAAGATTTGGTGAACATTGTTCTTACCGTGAGGATTTAGTGAACAATGTTTTATTAGTGAGGATTTAGTGAAGATTGTTCTATCAGTGAGGTACAGTGAACATTGTTCAATCAGAGAGGCTTTGTGAACAGTTCTATCAGTGAGGTTCAATGAACAGTGTTTCCAAAATGGTGAGGTATATCAGTAACCTCTAACTTTAGGTGTACAGTAATGATAGGCGTACAGTAATGGTAGGTCTAAAGTGTTTCCAGAATGGTGAGGTCTATAGGTATCCTCTATCGGTAACCTCTAACAGTAGGTGCACAGTAATGGTAGGTGTACAGTAAAGGTAGCTGGACAGTGTTTCCAGCTTCCTATAGTCTCACCCCTTTAATGCTTGCTTTGATGTAATATACATTTAAAGCCTTATTTTAAGGACTCTTAAGTCCGATTAGATGACCATTAATCCTATATTAATTATCCTTATGGATCATGATGTTTTTACTCGGTCAAACCGCGTGAGTTAATGTGATCTGATTTTAATGGGGAATTAAACGTATCTTAAACTATCGCCCCATTAAATCTTCAAATGGGACAAGATATCATCCTCCTTTGTTATTCCTCTTCGTTCTTGTCTTTGAGATGCTAGAACCTTTTAATCCTTCCCATAATAGTTGCACAATCAATCATTACTCCTCGGATTGGTTCCGCTCTATTTTGATTCAACCAAGTTGTATCGGTCAATCTTCGATATAAGGTAGGTTTTATTGTCATTCCTTTTTGGATCATCTCCTCATGATTCTCCTTTCCATATTATGGCATGCAATCTCCATGCTTCTAATGGGGTTTTTCTTGGGGTTTTGTTGGTTCTGCTGTATCGTGGCATCCTCAGGTGGATGTAGTTGTCACGAGAGGAGGATCGTGACCCATTGTGTGGATAAATAACACGAGGAACTATTTGAGGCAGGGGATTTTTTGCTTATCTTTTCTTTTATGTGAAACTATATTGTTAGCATGTTTAATCCCACCGGATGACAATAGAATTGACATAATAAATATTTTAACTGGATAAATAAATTGATATCAGTAGAATGTTATTGCCTCATGTTTTTCTAGATAGTGTGATATATATTCTTGTTTTGATTAGTTGTTTGTTCTTGATGGAAAACTATAAATAATGTAAATTGGGATTAATTGATAATTGTTTGGATAAAGAAAAAGAGGCATGTAAACGAATTTTGTTCTATTTGTAATTTTAGGTTAACCAAATAGGCACAGTAAGCATGTTTAATTATTTGTGATAGCTTACTGATTAGGTTTCTCGAATTTGGAACCTATGAATAACAAATATGTTAATTCAATATGGATTAATGAGCTGATTTTTAGATAATTCTTTAAGGGGTTCTGAGTTACCCTCTTGATTTTAAAGGTCCAAGATACCAATTAATGTGGTGTTTCTTTCCTTACTGCTGGTTTTGTGATGTGAGCCTGGATGGGTGTTGTGATATGTGGGGACATGGAGTCCATTTTGGTTGTGGTAGTAGATTAATCCTAGAGTGGAGATATGCACTGGTTTATGCATGTGTTTGTTGGGGAGGAAACCATGGAAGATGGAATGGGATCGATGTGATTGTTGGATGATTGCTGATTTTTGATTGGTTGTTTATCTGCATTACTTTTCCCCACTGCTCAAGGCAGCTGGTCTTACTTACCCTTCTTACGAAAGAGGTGAAGACACATGGGGTATTCCATGGGATTTCTGTGTCTATCTTCTCATGGAAGGATCAGTATATGCTCTTCCTATGAGTGGAAAAGACTCGACGGGTAGTACATCTAACCACTGTGTTGATCCCCCTTGTTTTTAGTAGCATATAATGTTTTTCTAGAATGTCTGGGAATGTGGGAAAGTAATTATATAATTAATAATTGAATAAATGGTGTTAACCCATGGTGAAGGAGTTTCTAGAACATAATGATGTGGTTGTAATTTTGAAGGAACAATTGACTTTGGGTGTGATGCTAATGAAACTTAATGTAGAATTGTTCATAGTTAATTAATGTATAAAAAATTTAATTAACATAAATTGGAACTGAAAAAGGGAACTAAGTAATCTAATAAAGTTCTTTAAATGGTTGTGTGCATATAGGATACCTAGTCCTAGAAGTAGCAGTCCAGAGTCTGAGAGACGTTAGTTTTATTGTGTCTATGATTAGGTTATGCCCATAGTGTGGTTGTGAGTTACAGTATTTTCTGTACTTTTTGTGTTTTCATATTCTACATCACCCTGTTAGTAATAGAAACTAATACCCTAGGGATTCTAATCCCTGCGGGTGTTTTCCCCAACATTTTGATGGGAGGATGGATGGATGACTACCCCATTTGGCCCTGCTCTCTTCTCTTGGTAGTTACATGTGCAGGTAGGCACATTGGTCAGTTTTACCCATATATGTGTGTAGAGGGTTGTAATGGATTGTGTTTATTCACACACATATATTCTGTATATAGTTTTCTATGGACTACTATAGGTGTAACGTGTATAGGCTATGATGGCTTGAGGATCCATACTCATTTTATGGGTTGTAATGGCTTGAGGTATAATCCCTGACGTATGATACACGTTATGCGATCTGTGTTGGCTCCTAGAAAATACCTGGTAAGTTTGGTTTCTGGACATGGTGGTTTTGTTACACGAGTTTCATATTGTGGTGCTTCGCGCAGGTGTCTGTGGGAAATCCTTTTTGGTGAGAGATGCTCAGGACGTGCGACGTTGGGGAAGAGCGACTAACTAGTTGGGAAGTAGTAGCGGGGTACCTTTGATATTCATTATTATATGATATATTTTTGTATTAATTACTTGGTGAGAGTATCCATGGTGAGATTGGGAACTTAGTATACTATTTTAGGTGAAGAGTTAGTTTCACTTGTTGTTTACTATGCTTTAGCAAGATTTCTTTACTTTTGCACGAGAGGCTTCTGGAAGGATCTTACTGAGTATACTATTATACTCACCCTATGTATATACAAACTATTTTTCAGGTCACTTGGAGCATGTTAGAGATCAGGCTGGTGTTTACTAGATTGTGGTTTTAGGATCTGTTCAGGCTTGTGGTTTCTGCTGTTTTTACTTTCTTTTGGGTACTTGCAGTTTTTCCCCTTCCGGTTGTAGTACTTATGCATGACATTTCATATGTGTACTTGGGTTTTCGTTTATATTACAGTTTGAGTTGGAGGTGATTGGTGTCTATCATATCTCTCTCTTATGCATGTGTTCTCTTAGAGGGTAATGCCTCCTATTTTGTGTGTTACTATACCCTCGAAGCTAGTCACCAACCCGGGGCCTACTGGAGGCGGGACTCAAGGGTCATTATCTCCCTTATCACATTTCCATCCCAGGAGGGGTACACATTGTGGGGAGGGGGTTATGACAAATTTAGAGAAGAATAATAAAGATATTTTATTATTATAAAGACAAATATGAATAATAAAAATTATTTTGTTGTAATTTATTTATGAATATTGGAGATTTTATGGGTTTAGATTAATAAATGAGCTAGAACAGCAAGATTTAAAGTGTTTCCTCTCCCTTGGAATTTCTCCATTAGGTATCTCTTTACATCTCATTAGCTTAGTATTTTTGTTTGAAAATTGATTCAAGTAAATTTATAGGTAATTTAAGAGATACTAATGTAGAGTTATTGTTGAATTAATTATTTTGAATGCGTGGAAAAATATATAAGAGGCTGTCTAGTTATATAATGAGGAAAAGAGAAATTTTTAAATACACATTATTTTTTTAATAATATAAAATCATTATTCTCAAAAAAAATAAAAAAATTTACATTTTTGTTGTGGGGATAGAGATAATAAATATCCACCCTCCACTATTAAATATAATACCATTTTTGAACACGATCATGCAATATTTACATGGTTTAAACTATTTTACAATAATTTACTCTTATAGTGGTATCCCCACTTTCACCTCAGTGAAATAGATTTAATGGAAAATTTTAAAATTGATATTAGTTAATAATATTCCCATTATGATATAAAATATGTAAATAATTTTAAAAAATAATACTCTAGTGGGTTAGAGAAATTTATATTATAACTAGTGCACATAAATCATAAATAAATTTTTATTGAAAGAGTTAATTTAGAAAGGAAATTTTTTATATGGGTTACGATTATAAAAGTTTTTAATTTCTAAGACATAAATTATATTATTATAAAAACAAAAAAATGATTATTAAATTTCAAATCAATCCAAAACAAATATTAAAAACATTATTTTTAATTAAATGAATAGATGAAATTATTTTTTAGAAATAAAATATTACATTAGTTTTACGTCGTGAAATATACATTTTTTGAAATTAATAAATTATATTCAAAATAGTTAAAATTAATAATGATATATTTATTTTATCAATTTAAGGGTTTATTAAAATTTAATTTCTCGCTTATAAATATATAATGTAACAAAAGACATTGTTTTGGAAAAAAAATATTTCTCATAATTCATTTAAAAAGAATTTATTTTAGAAAAATACAAAAAATTGATCATAATATGTTTATAAATTAATAAAACAAAAATTAGATTTAATTTTTTATATAAAATTTATATAATTAATAATATTTATTAATAATATACTAAATTTATAATGTAATCGTTTTTTTAAAATATTATAACTTATGTTGTAAAATCTCAAAAAATATTTATTATATTAAAAATAAATATAAAAAATAATTCAAATAATTTAATATATATAGTATGATAAATATGTTTCATGAATTTTAAATTCATAATTATATATTAATAATTAAGTAAAATGATTGTTATTTATTTTATCATCATTTTACTCTCTTATCCAAAAAATCAATATTTTTAGAAAAAAATTAATTTTAACCAAATATCTACAATCTAAATTTAAATAATATTTTTATTATCAGAAATCAAATTTTATAAGTTTTTATTTTGGTTTTTCTATGTAATCATCAAATGTAATGAAAAACTGGTTTTATGGGAAAATATATAATATGTAAAAAAAATATTCATATTCAAATATTAAAAAACACTAACAATGATAACATTAAAAAATATATGTTATATATTTTTTAAAATCATTATTTAATAGTAACAAACTTATTTTTCTTTAATATAGTAAAAAATTTATTAAAATATTGATTAAAAAACAATATAATGTGTTAGGTAAATTTTTATGAGATAACCTATATATATTATAATATATGATAATTCAATTTTTATTTTGGTAATATTATTAATACAAATAAATTCAATGGATGTGTTTTAATAGTCTAAACATGTTATTATCTTTGTTAAATTTGTATTTTGTGTGTAGAAATATATTAAACATATTGTTAATACGTTAGAAAAAATAAAATATATCATTTTCATGTTTTTTCCGTAATTATTGTAGATTTATCCATAGGATGTACATTAGCATTGAAACCTCCAAATATAGTTCTTCCATGTAGGACCCAAGGAACCCTGAGATGGGATCGGTGAATTAGGATGTCAACTTTTTCATTTAAAATAATAGATATTTTTTCAAAGATGATAGGAACTAGTTAAACCTTTTGAAGGAATCATATAGTAATAAAACATTCACATATGGATAGACAAGATATAAGTATTACATGGTTTACCACTAAGCATAATTTTAAAATGAATACACTAAGAATGCGTTTTTCATACATATATCCACTAATCATTACAAGTTACGGAATTATAAAGTTCATACATAGTCACTATATTCTAACTACATTATGTTTACATGATTCTTGGTATAGCACAATGCCTCTATCTGGACACTTCCATAAAATTCCTTTAACTCACTATATTGGGTTATTTATTATTCAGTTTATTGACTTTATGCTCAATTTAGTATATTTGATTTATTTTAATTTGTCTCTAGCCATCATGAGACTCTTCTTACATCATAGTCTTGAGTTGATTCACTTGAAATCGTTATTCAGTAAAAACAAATGTTCAACACCATTACTCATGAATCTCTTACTATTAATGAAAACTCAATTCTGATTCCAATAAATAACAAAATTCCTGAAACTAGATAGATTCACATTACTACCAACCAATAATAATCTCACAACCTTCACAGAACAAATTTCTGTCATGGGACACTAAGTCATTACAAAACTCTGAGTCTTCAAGAAACTCTCATAACTCAAAATGATTTTCATTGGATAATAATTATCCAATCTTTTCATTAGGATCATGCTCACCTAAAATTACATATTTATGAAGGTCCTAGACTTCATGAAATTGGTGTGATTCATACACTTCTATATTTTTTCATGTAAAATGAATTGGGGGTAGCTGCCTTAATTATGAACAGACCTTCACGAATATCCCCTACCTTAAACAGCCTTTTCCCAAAACACCAAAGACATGATCATGAAGATAAACTATTCATGGAGAACTAATGAATTTTTACCCATTATCAATGCTTTTCATAGTTTCCTAGAATCAATATCTTTCCATCATGTTTTCATGATGCTCATTCATGCTTGTATCCAGTGAGTTTGTTGTCTTTCCATCATGTGATCATGATAATCGTTTGGGATTATCCACATCTTCATGAAACACCACTTTCCTAAAATGCACACTTTAAAAACAAATTACTTTTCTAAATTTGATAAGATAAAATCCTAGAAAACAACATTTTTTAAATATTACATCTTCTTCCTCGTATCAAATAAACAAATTTAAGACACTGGTAAATGAAGCCTCCTTTACCACTTTACCAATATTGTATTATAAAAACACTTGTATTGAATCTCTTGGATTCACCACGTGTGGATTGAATATAAACACAAACTATATTATCATTAAATCTTGGAAAAGCCTTAGGTATAAAAATCACTCTCTTTGGGATTAGTGGAAATATGTTGAATTATTATAATATAGAACATACCAAAAATAAGAACATGGTAGACATGAAATAACTCATCCATAAATATATGCCTACATAAGAAAATCATACTGTAGAAAACTATAGTTCTAAAAGACAATTTTGTGCCACCATATACCACCATCCAATATTTAATACTAATACTATTTGAGTATCACTTTTATTGAAAACCAATACTAATTGAATTTTATTTATCTCCCCCGTTGTAATTAATCCCAAAAAATGGTATTTTAACTTTTAGTGCTCAAAAAATACCCATAGGTCAAATCTCCTCCCTAAAGCTACATCAAATTTATAAAAATATTAAAATAGATAACAAAATTGGGAATAAGGTATGTACTGTATCCTTATGATACACTAATAGGTAAAAGAACACCGAGGTTCAACCTATGTTTTTCATTTATTTTTTTTTATTTTTGGCTTTTTCATAATGTTATACACTTAGTAATTAGTTCCAAAATGATCTACTACAACCACACTTTGTTTAATATTTTTTTGATGAATTTGTACTAGATCTTAATATATTTGGTACTATTGTGATGAACCAGATACTATATAAGATAGATCGTGATATTTTAATCATATTCAATCATGTTTTATTGTTTCACCTCATAACCAATATCATTTATTTGTTTCTTAATCCCAAAAATATGATTGAAATCTTTTATTTCTGAAATATATTCTGCTACAACTGTTCTAAGAGAAGTGTTTTCCTACTTATTTCTCACCAATCCCACAAATTTGTTACCTATGATTAAATCACCACCACTTGTAGACATTCAATTCACCATATCTTCATCCCAATAAGCATAAGAAAATGATGAAAATATTTTTTCCCTTCTTGGTGAAATGTATAATCTAAAATTATGTGTACCTTGAATATACATCATGATTCATTTAATACCTTCCAAATGATATTACTTCATATTAATTCCATAGGATGCCATTATTAATGTTTCAAAGTAAATATATCCTCATTGTTAAGTCAATTATAATAGTATCCCATTGATTTTCTTATATATGGTGGGATAAATAGATGTCTCATCCTTGTGGTTCCCATGTTTTCTCCCAAAATCAATATGAGTTGACAACAGTTTGGAGTCTTACATGTTGAATTTATTGTAAAGATCTCTTGTGTATTTTCCTTGGTCAATGCATATTTAATACTTATAGATTATTATTGATCATTATTCTTTAGTATCCCCTTAATGTGAAGAACGTATCAATATATTTATAATGGTGGATATCATAATGAATGAATTTCTAGAAACTTCAATATAGAGAATTCACGAGAATGGATATTCTTGTTTTGATTGTCCACATTGGAAATATTTCACGAATTCTCTATGGATAATTTTTTTGAGCACATGCTCTCTACAATTCCAAAAATAAGATCAAGAAGATATGATACCTTTTTATCCTTGTTTACTAGAATAGAACATCTTTATCTTCATCCAAAATGATCCTCCATAAAAATTTTATTTGAATACCAAATTTAGGAGACATTCAGTATCGTGGATTCTTCATCTTGGCAATAAACCATTGAAATCCCTAAATGATTATCATTTTCTCACACTGAGAACTAGTGTAACTATTGATTACCTATATTATAATATAAATTATTATAAATAATCAATAAGGGAATAATTTGGATCATCCTCACATTATCAATATTAATAGAATGGTTGAGATGATTTCCTCATCTATGTTGATTCCTTTTCCCCATTCTTCTTGTTTTCACATCTAAATATCATTTATAATTTCTTACGGCATCATGGATCAATCCAAATTGTCTTATTATTTCTGAAGATAACATTTATTCTTACCAGTCTTCATGGATGATCCTTTATTACTCCTCTTCAGGAATTATTCTTGTTTTGGTTGTATGGTTAAACAAAAATTTTCTATATGAGCAGATTTATTTTAACTCTCACACAAAACATATTTAAAACAATTGATTAATTTTGTTTAAAAACTATCATGCACTTTTTCTTCCTCATGTGTAATCTTTTCATTTAACATTCACCAACCTTAACCTATAAAAATTCATGTTTCTTTACTTTTTCCATATTTTATGGTCGAATAACTAATTTTCCACTTAGAACTATTGCAGTATGTTTTGATCATCAACATGGGTTCTTCTAAGTGTTATCCAAATTAGTAGATCTTTGGGATGCACAACCCTTCAACTTCATGGATTTTTAATCAAGGGTCTTCACATATTTTTTACTTGAGAACTTCTTGGTAGATTTTTTTCCAATATTCTTCATATTTCTTACCAAGGTATCATCTTTATAATTAGAAGGCTTTTGTGGACTTATATTCCTTTGAACATTAAATGCATGTTGAGATATTCATGTAACAACCTTGTCACGCATACATCACATATGTCAACTTGCTTCCCAAATTTTTTTGTAGTATAAAGATTCTTCTAGACCTATGGATGTTTAATCTTCTTCACTTTAATTATCCCACTTCCAATAGGGTTCATTTGTGGTTTTTAATTTAGTCAATTGTACAAACAATTAAATTCAACATGGTAAAATCTATTACAAAACAAATATTAAACGGTAAACAATGATCTGCATATATACTTTGTATAAGGTTGTTGTGTTTTCTTTATGACATGTTGTGATCATTGTGGGAAATTAGCTTCTATGATCTTTTCCCTTTTCGCCTAATTCATGGTGTTAGGATTCTTATCATTTTCATTATCTATACATTTTTAGTATTTGTATTATAAACTTAAATTTTCATGATAATTTTTTAGACGCATTAATACAAATTGGATTGTATAGTAACTATTTCTACTTACCTACATGAGATATATCATCAAAATATGTCATGATCTTATTTACACATGGTTGAGTTCTTTCCGCTTTAGAATCCTATAGTGAAAATTGAGTTGTTGAACCAACATTTTCTTTATTTTTGGAATTATTGATCCATTTATTCACAAGATTAGTTGATTGAGATTCCCAGTATAAACATTTTATATAGAGGATAATTTTATAATATTTAAAAATAATAATTTTTTAATCACAAGCCTTCTTAATTCTTAATTTTTATTATTAATACATATTAACTATGATATAAATCAAATATTCCAGTTCTTTTATATTCGTGGATATTTTTCCCAATTTAATCCCATTATATAATCTCTATTTATACAATTTCATTTTAAAATGAATTGTTATTTTCTTCCTGAGTATCCTTTACTATATTTTTATCTCCAAAATATTTGAGGTATTTTGAGTAAATTATTTCATGTTACCCCATTATTTCTAAAATGGTTCCTACCATTCTAGATATCATTAAACAATCATTAATTTGTTCATTTTATTCCCTTTTCCAAATAATGAAATTCTCCATACAGGTGGGTGATCTTTACCTACATACATAACAGTATTTGAAACCAATGGATGATATTTATTTGGGAATATCATATTGAAAATTTCTTAGTCTATCAATTAGAAATTATTATAAGGATTTATATTTATCATCATCTCCACATGTGGTAAGATCCTTATTTTTTATAAACATTCAATTGTACTGAAACATACCACCTGGTCATTGGAATATTTTTATTTATGTGATGTGTAAAGGATTTCCTTCACTTTTTTGGAAACATAATCAACCTACTTGTTACCTTCCTTGCATAACATATCTTGATTTCCATAAATTCTTGAAAAACCTCATAATTACTATTCTATATATAAGACAGTCTTATTTAAAATGACCTTCTCTTTATTTTTTATTCATCATGGCCTTGGTGGATATGGACTTCTAATCTATGATAACTAACCTTTTATTAAAACTAATCTTCATTGATGACTCACGAAAGACACTGGAATATTCAAAAGAGAATATCATTACTATATAGAATCCAAAATAGGTCAAACTTGTTTTTTATATAACTTATAGGACCACAAATCACCCTGATAGGGGATTGGTGAATATGTGTGTCATATTTTTTTTAAACAATTGATCATGTTTTTATATGGATGATAACTTTTTAAACCTATATTATGGTGTCATATTGTAATTAAACATTAATGTGTAGAGACACAACATAGCAGTTTTACTTGGATCACCACAAAGGGCTGTTCTATAGAGAATGTGCTGAAATTGTGTCAGTCATTCCAAAATCCATTAATCTTCACTAGTTGTAAAATAAAAAAGTTCAGAAACAATAACTATGTTCAAGACACATCACCATTACAATATTTTTGGGATATAACACTTCCTCATTTAGGAAACTTTCATAGACTCCCCTTATCTCAACGCTTTTGGTGAAATCTCACATAGTTTAACAAATTGAATATTGATTTAGTAGAATGGAATTTCAGTCTTTCTACCTGACTAGAAAGATACTTTGGTTGCATTATAGTCCTGATTTGATGCAGTTGAATGCATTGTTCCCAAAAATAGACGTTCAACACAACTATCCATGAAGCTTTATGCCTTCCTAAAACCTCGGTTACCTTTTAAATAAACATAGACAATCATGAAACCACACACAATAACAATGCTCCCAACCTTATTGAATCACGTAGAATAAACCAAACAAACATCCTTTGTGAATCACACTACCTTAACATCATATTAAGTCTTCATGAAACTCTTAATACACACAAATCATCCATAACACAAAATAAATGGAATAAGTTAAGATGTAACCAATATTTTGGTAATGCTCAATATCTCATATAGATAGAGATTAAAATATAACCCAAATTTTATGTAATCATAGTGATTCAATAGTTCCTAAAATTCATTTTCATGTAAAATAATTTAGGACTAGCCACCTATTTATCGGAACAACACTTCATGGAGATCTCATGACTCTAGTGGTTTTTTCCCAATCATCTAATACTCTTTTCAATAAGCTTCTCTATCTGTGAATCTCAACTAATATTTAACTTTTTCATGATGCTTCTCATAGTGACCAAGATTTATCTTCTTTCCACTATACATTTGTGATGCTCTTTCATGATTATAGTCACCAAGATTTAAAATCTTATCAAGATGTCTTTGTGATGATAGTTTGTAATTTTACACATATTAATAAAGAAAAACCTTTTAGAAACCCAATATATGAAAAATAAACCAGTTTACTATATTTGATAAGTGATTATCCCAGAAAACAAAATTTCCTAAATTTTTATTCTTTTTCCTGATTTTGAACATAAAATTTTTGAAAACGCTATGAAATGACACCAAAATAAACATTTTAGTCATCTTATAATGTAATATATCTTTCCATGAAAACACCCTGATCAATCCAGTGTTAATTGATAAAAAAAAACTAAAATCTATTTTTGCCTATGAAAAGACATTGATCCAATATTCCATTGTACTAATCTTGAACACCTTCGATGGGTACCTCACAAGTATATTTTATAAGATCTATGTTTGGGAAATATTATTAGAGGGGAACCCATGGATAACTATAATAATAAATAGTGGGTTTGAAACAATTTATTTCTGGACAATAAATTATTCTGTATAATGAAAAATATTTATGTAAATATAATATCTATATGGTTTCTATATAATTGATGTTAAACATATATCCTTAAAATTACTTTTTGGAGTCCTCATGATTAGCCAAGGAGGTATGGGGATCAATTTTTTTATAAAAATATTCCATCCTCACTAAAACCTGAAATATAATGATAATATCTATTAAAATAATGAATAATATAATATGTGTAATAATTTTATAGTCACATTTTCTAATCATAACATAACTACTTAATGATTACAATTAGGGGTGGATGGAGGAATTTATAATGACCCATACTTTACATACATTGTTAGTACTTCAAAAATTGAATCACACTTATTACAATATATAACAAAACCAGGAAAGGACCGTATAGGTATAGAGTCTTTAGAAACTGGGAAACATAAACAACTGGTTCATAAAGCATCAACTTTGCCTCCCACTTATTTTATCATATCTAGAGTCCCTTTTTGGCATATCCTAATTAATAAGCTTCTTCCTGACCTAGGGAATGAAAACATAAAAAAGGGTGAGCTCAAATGCTTAGTAAGGGTAAATAAAACAAATATCAATCACATCATATTCATAAGAACATAACATTTTGGAAATCTTAACCTGCAAAAGAGAGCATAATTTCATAACATGGGATAAATCATAGCAGTGAAATGAAATCCCAATAATCAAAACGTAAAACATGAAACTTTGTGGCATACACACATAATCATAGAGAATCATTTCTTAGTAGTCAAGACTCATTGCCAAGACTATCTTAGCGGACAAAGTCCATTTCTGAACCGAGTTCACTCCTCGTTTCAGTCCTGTTTCACTGAACCGGTTTAACCTGCCGTTCCAGCCATGTCTATCTCATGAGATAAAAAATCTTTACCCAATGCATTAGAGGTAGATATAGGTACCACCCATCTCATAATGATACCATTCTTATGTATTCCACAAAATCAGAAACCATACATCATAGCATAACCCATGTAATAAAAATGGGAATCTTAAACATCGTGACATCATAAAACAAATCATATAAGATAAAGGAATTCATAAAAATATAATTCCATCACAACATAATCAAATCAATTTAATAATAGGGATAGAAAAAGAACCCTTTATTATCTTATATGGAAAATAATTTTGATAAAACACTTGAACTCCATTCTTGAGGAAAATATCCTTTCTACTTCAAAAACAATTTTCCTTTCTTAATATGTCATGCAATTCTAAAGTAAAAGAATTTGATTAAACTTAAACATGAAAACTTGTAGAGGAAGCTTCTTGGAAATAATGTTTTAAAAATCCATTCATGCCGTATATGTTAAAAAAAACTCTTCTCGTACTTTTGTCAGAAAAGTCAAAAAGTACCTCGTATGAAAAACGACAAAAGATTCCTTTCATATCTTTTACTAAAAACTCACAGAATGGTAAAATTGGATTTAAAAAAATTGTAGGTGGATGGAAACAATATTACATATCTAGGAAACATGGATGAGGATGATAAAATACACCCCAGTAAATTCCAAAATATAAACAATCTCAGATAAAAATGAGATTGTGATATTTCCCTTACCTTAGGTCCGATTTGCTTCATAAGTGTCCAAACCTCCTATATAATGATTTAAATAATGTTATTGACTTATTAAAGAATCATACTAATTGTTATGATATCATATATGGTCATATTCTTAGCTTATTATTAGTAATATTTCATTGCTACTTGTTATTCGGGTGTTTGTTACTTTTTGTTCTTATGCGTGTTTTTGTCGAATAAATTCTTATTCATATTTTCAGGTTATAGATAACTAACTTCCATAATGTTATTAGTGTAATATATATTATATTCATTCATTCAATTCATTTATATAATCATTATGAAATGAAGATCATGTAGAACGAGTCATATCACATCGTGGAGACGGTATTCCGTACGTACGCACGAGCGATGATATCATTCCCATGATCATGGAATTGTATTGGAGTGTATGTATACTATTTCAGAATAAATAAAACTTTAAAATAATCATATATATTCATTCTTTACACCATTATACCCATCCATGTAAGGTGGTGGTGGAAAATAGATTACACCACGGCGTGGAGACGGTATTCCGTACGTAAGCACGCACGGTGATTTCTTTTTCCGTAAGATGGATAGATGGTGAAATAGGGTTGTTTCATAAATATAATAACATATAAGTATATTAGTGATACTGATGTTATTACTTAATAATGAAACAACTAAATAAGAATAAGTGAAAGAATAAATAAAGATGAAAGAATCGGTAACAGACATTACCTCTCCTTTGAAGCCTTTCTTTGAGACCTCCTTTTAGGGCACTAAAATAGGTCATTAAAGAAGACCAAGACCTCTAGGATGTTTCTATGGAAGTGGAAAGGAGAAATTGTTAGGGATTGGCCGAGAATGAAGGCTCAAAGTGGTGTGAGGAAGAGGGGGAGGAGGTGCCCTTTTATAAGGGAGGAGAGGGGCACCTTTGGAATAACTAAAAATATTATTTTATTACAAAGCCAAATTCGGTTTTAAATTTCTCCAAATTGATTTATTTAGAAGATAAGGTGGGGATGGGTCTAAATCCTCTCATCCAATAGAATTTAGACAAGTTTATGTTCCTATTTTAACCTTATCATTTAGATTTAACACTAAGTTAAATAATTTTACTTTTACCTTGTCTTCTTGTGTTCTTATACTATATGGTTAATAAACTTACAATAACAAGACAAAAGAACCCCAAGTTGTTTATTATTAATATATATGACCTTATCTAAGTCATTTGGCCGAACCATAGATTTTTATGAATAAAATAACAATTAATAATTTAATATTGGTTTTAAAAACTATTTTATGTCAATTTTGACAGTATTTGGTAATTTATTTTTGTGAAAATCATAATAGAATGATTAGTTCAAAAAAAGATAATTAAATCAATAATAACATGGAATATTAACCTATAAAATTATTTTAATTCATAAAAAGTCTCGAATTACATTTATTTGGGTATTTATAACATTAATTATGTCAATATTTCATTAATAAGATAATTACTGCATCATTGTTGTGTCATAACTAAATTAAATTATTTAATGTCTAAAAAGTATCAATAAAATACCATTATGTTGGAAATCTTTTTATCTTTCTAATGAATATTTATAGTCGAATCTATCTTATGTATAAACCCATATTAAAAATGATTTACTTATTAAAATTTCATTTTAACTATTTTAACCCTTCTTTAAGTAAATTGATAATAAATGTCCTAATCTAATCCAAGTAGTCCTAAATGGTCATATTTTATTCCTAAGATTATTTTTGGTCGAATTAAACTTATTAAATAGAATTAGGACATGTGTTACGGTAATAATAATATCATTTTTCCCTTAATTACCCTATTTACTTTTAAGCGTGGTAAATAAAAGTAAAAAGATACTATTCACCAAAAAATTATTTTCATCTCATTGAACCACATTTTACTTACTGACATCAACCATGTCTCTCGGATTTTCAAAATTCCACTCACAGAAGCAGTAAAATAAAGTTTTATGAAAAATTCTGATTTTTAACTACCACTTAGTGGTTTCACTATTCATCAAAAATTGAAAGTTTTCAGAAAAATACCAAAATTTCACCCTAGTCTAATTTCGATATTACGAATCCAAAAATAAAGTCCATTTTGAAAAACAAAATTTACAAAATTTCAAAAAGTGGTTATTACTATTCATAATGGCCAGTTTTAATAATATTTTAATAGCATATCGTCGTTTAGTGAAACTTGCTATTGCATATGACGCAAGCTATCGAGGAATGTCGTGGTTGCGTGTAAAGCAAGCCAAGCTAGTGTTGTGTATAGTGAAAGATTCCTTTGATGATTTATAAAAAAAATATTTCTCATCAAAGTCTCAGGTGTAACATTCTACCCCCCTTAAAATGAATTTCGCCCTCGAAATTCATCACTTTGTAAAAAAAAGATGAGGATAACTCTCCCTCATCATATCCTCAAGCTCCCATGTAGCTTCTTCTAATTGGTGGTTCTTCCATAAAACCTTCACCAAGCGAGTGGTCTTGTTTCGTAGAACTTTTTCGCTACGATGCTGAATCTCTATCAGTTGTTCTTGATAAGAAAGATCTTTCTCCAGCAGTACAACTTCTGAGCTGAGTACATGTGATGGGTCAGGTATGTACTTTATCAGGAGAGATACATGGAACACATCGTGTACTTGAGAGAGATTCGGTGGAAGCGCCAATCGGTAAGCTAACATCCCAACACGATCCAGTATTTTGAAGTGACCGATATATTTGGCCTCAACTTCCCCTTCTTTCCAAATCTCATGACCCTCTTCTAGGGAGATATTCGTAAGAACAACTTATCACCCACTTCAAACTCTAGGTCTTTTCTTCGGTTGTTGAAATAAATTTTCTGACGACTCTGAGCTGCTCTTATGTGTTGTTGAATAGATCTGACCTTTTCTGCCATTTCATCAATGAGATAAGGTCCTAATAGCTTTCTTTCCCCAACATCAACCCCGCAAGTTGGAGTCCTGCATTTCTTTCCATAGAGATCTTCATAAGGAGCCATCTGAATACTGGAGTGAAAGCTATTATTATAAGAAAATTCCACCAAAGGTAGGTGTTGATCCCAACCACCTTTGAAATCCATAGAGCAAGCTCTCAACATATCATTTAGAGTTTGAATTGTTCTCTCAGACTGACCATCTGTCTGAGGATGATAAGCAGTGCTGAAACTCAACTATGTATCCAGAGTATGCTGAAGACTTCACCAGAACATCAAGGTAAATCTCAGATCCTGATCAGATATAATAGAAAGTGGTACTCCGTGCAATCTTACCACTTCCTTTACATATATCATGGCAATATGATCCAGAGAGAAATCCTCTCTAATAGCAATGAAGTGTGCAGACTTTGTAATATGATCAAATTTGACCCAGATAACATTATTGCCTTTGGATGTTTTAGGAAGTCCTATGAAAAAGTCCATAGTGATGTTTTCCCATTTCCATTCGGGTATGGGTAACGGTTGTAACATCCCATTAGACTTCTGTCTCTCAGCTTTAACTTTCTGAAAAACCAAGCACCGAGAGACATATTCAGCAACATCTCTTTTCATGCCATCCCACCCGAAGTAGTCTTTCAGGTCCCTATACATCTTCGTGCTTCCAGGATGAATAGAGAATGAAGAACTATGAGCATCATCCAGCATCTCCTTCATTAATTTGGGGATGGGATGAACACAAACCCGATTCCTGAACTATATTATCCCATCACAATCAAGTTTGAATTCAGGAACATTTCTCACCTTCTTTTGTAACTCGAAATCTTCTTTCTGTGCCTCATTAATCTTCACATGTATAGATGGTTGAACATTCGTTTGAGAAAGATAAGATTTTTCCCTTTCCATTATAATTCCAAGATCCAACCATTGTAAATCCGTAAATATTGGATCTTTTGTGATCCTAATCATGGATAAACCGGCATGGTCATGTCGACTTAATGCATATGCCACCTTGTTTGCTTTCCCAGGGTGGTAATGAATTGAGCAGTCGTAATCCTTAATCAGCTCCCAAAATCTTATTTGACGCATATTCATATCCTTTTGTGTGAAAATATACTTTAAAATTTTATGATCAGTATAAATATCACACCTCTCCCCATAAAGGTAATGCCTCCAAATCTTTAATGCAAAGATTACCACAACTAACTCCAAATCATGAGTTGGGTAATTTTGCTCATGGATTTTCAACTGTCGTGAGGCATAAGATATCACCATATCATTTTACATTATAATACACCCCAATTCCTTTTTGGATGCATCACTGTAGATCACAAACCTTTCTCCACTACAAGGAAGTGTGAGCACAGGTGCACTGGATAACCTTCTTTTCAACTCCTTGAAATTCTCTTCACATTCCTCCGTCCAGACAAACTTAACTCCTTTCTGAGTCAACTTGGTGAGTGGATTAGATAATCGTGCAAAATCGTTCACAAAACGTCGATAATATCCAGCCAAACCAAGAAAACTTCAGATCTCAGTTACTGTTGTTGGTCTCGACCATCTTTCGATAACCTCTGTGTTTGTTGGATCCACAGATATCCCCTCTTTTGAGATTATGTGACCCAAAAATACATCTTCTTGAAGCCAAAATTCACACTTGGTAAATTTTGTCATAAATCTTCTCCTTTCTAAGGGTCTTCAATATAATTCTCAAGTGATCTTCATGTTCTTCCTTGCACTTTGAATAGACAAGAATATCATCTATAAATACTACAAAAAAGTGATCAAGATAGTCTCTAATGACTCTATTCATTAGATCCATGAATATAGCAGGGGCATTAGTAAGAACAAATGGCATCACTATAAATTCCTAGTGTCTATACCTTGTACGGAAAGTCGTTGTAGACGCCGGAAAAGTCCGTTGTTCCCAAACGAAGCTCCGGATGCGGAAAGCGAAGTGATATTTGGAGTCAGAGGCACGTTCCGGAGGGCCCGGAGGACTTGCGCGAAATTTCAGAGGCTCGCGCGCAAAGTTGAGTCGCGGCGCGCAATCCTCCCGGGATGCGCGCAATGCGATGGGCCGGCACGCTATTTTGCGCGCCCGCAGCCTGCGCGGCGCCTTTGCTCGCTGGGTCCTGATTCCGCGACCGCGAAGCGAATTGCGCGCCCGAGACCGGATTCCGCGCCCGGGGTTGCCTATAAATATAAGGCGACCCCCGACGTTTTGAAGGTTGCCGGAATCCGAAGCGTCGCTCGTTCGCGCAATCCATCCCCTTCCGTGCGCAATGCCGATCTTCAGGTAACCTCCTTTCTTTCGCGCAATAGAGCCTTGGGGTCCGCCTTCGCGCGCAATCCCCTTGGCTCATTTCCTTTGAATAAATTTCAACCCGAAGGTCTTTGCGCGCAAAAGAAGCCTCTTGCGCGCAATTGCCCCCGGGTGCGCGCAATCCAGCCCGATTGCACGCACCCCCCATTTTCAAAGTGGCCATTCGTTAGAGAATGAGCCGTTGCCCCCGCGTGCTACCCGAAGCCCGGTGCGCGCAATCCCAATCATCCGCGCGCGAAGCGCTGGCCCAATTGCGCGCCAGCCCGCCATTTTGCGCGCCGACCCGCGGTTTTGCGCGCAAAGCTCCTCTTTTCCGCGCAATCCGCCAGGGTCGCCTCCCTTGACCCCTTGAGGGTACCCGCCTGCGTGGCGCCCGATGATCCTCATCCTGGGTGCCCGAACCGTGCGCTGTCTTCCCGTGCAGCCTTCCAGGCTCGTGCGAAGTGACACGGACCCATCGGCGGCAATCATTCGTCCAGCATGACGTTAAACTGCATATTCGTCCAGCATGACGTTAAACTGCATATTGGTCCAGCATGACGTTAAACTGCATATTCGTCCAGCATGACGTTAAACTGCATATTCGTCCAGCATGACGTTAAACTGCATATTCGTCCAGCATGACGTTAAACTGCATATTCGTCCAGCATGACGTTAAACTGCATATTCGTCCAGCATGACGTTAAACTGCATATTCGTCCAGCATGACGTTAAACTGCATATTCGTCCTGCATGACGTTAAACTGCACAATGTCCAGCATGACGTTAAACTGCATATATGTCCAGCATGACGTTAAACTGCGCATTCGTCCCGCATGACGTTAAACTGCCCATACGTCCAGCATGACGTTAAACTGCACACCCGTCCAAGCTGCACGACGCTAAACTGCCTAGCCCCCATCGTTCGCGCTGCAAGACGTTAAACTGCCAAGTGTTTCGTCCTCAACACACGACGTTAAACTGTGCTTCGTCCGGCAAGACGTTAAACCGTCCGCTTCGTCCTCAACACACGACGTTAAACTGTGTTTTGTCCGGCAAGACGTTAAACCGTCCGCTTCGTCCTCAACACACGACGTTAAACTGTACTTCGTCTGGCAAGACGCTAAACCGTCCGCATCATCCGATCCCGTGCTCTACACGCAGGGTCTCCCCCGGTTTGGATGTGGCCCCCACCCGCTCGTCTCTGCAGGGATGTCGGGATTGTCCCGCTTTTGGGACGATTTAATGGGAGTGGCTTTTCCCTACGGGGGCAGGGTATTACAAACCCCTAGTTTCTCGTGGGAGGCTGCACATGTGTATCTCCATTGCGCCTCCCCACTTCCGAAGCCAGTAGAGGGTGTGACTGGGATCGAGGTGTCTTCTGCTTTCGGTCCAAGTCCCTTCCAACTGAGTTTTGCCGCATCCGGGCTGCCTCAAGTGCGTAAGTCCTGACAGAATGAACTACGTGGACTTTGATCCCTGTCTTCTAAACAGGGTACGTAGGAAGCCTTCTTGAGGTCCAAGCCCGCCACCTGGTCGTCCCGGTCGTATTTACGTCGGTTCGTCCATCAGTGGACCCCTCCAGGGTTCACGCTTGCGTCGATTCACCTATGAATCCGCCCCTGTGGGAGACTGCCCGTGTGTATCTCCACGGTGCCTCCCCACAGCCCCCCCCCCCTTTCCATTTCTCCTTTTATCGTCCAGCATGACGTGAAACTGTGATCCACCCGGCCGTTCCATCCCCCTCTGTGCGAGGTGGTTCGGTTCAATCCTCCGCCCGGCGGCCTCGACCTCTTCGTGAGTCGGCTTGCCGACGTCCAGCATGACGTTAAACTGTATACCCGAACTACGTTGACTTTGATCCGTGCTAACGCGCGGTACGTAGGAAGCCCCTACGGGGTCCAAGCTCTCCACTCCATCATCCATCCTGATCCTTACCCGGGCCGTCACATCCCGGTGGGGTCATGCCACTTCACTCCACTCCACGTTACTTGGGAAGCCGCCCATGTGCTGGCCCCAGCGTCGGAGGTTCCCCGCAAGGGGTTCTGTCATCTGATCCACTTTTCGTGTTGATCGGTCAGATGTCGTCCCCGCTGGACGTTAAACTCGCGGCATACCCCGTGTTAAACATGGGAAGCTGAGGAAAACCTCAGGTGACACAGTTCCCTGCACCCAGTACGGGATGCCTCAGGCTATCATGCCTTCGAGAAGCCCTATTAGGGATGGAAGACAGACGTGCAGAGCCGCAGTGTCACGACATGCCCCAAGCACCCAGAGCCACCCGGCCTTCTCACTGCAGGTTGCTGCCCCGCCCAGACTCCTTGGAGCGTCCGGGCGGAAGCAGCGTAATTAACCGGTGTCCATGAAGATATGGCGCCGGGAACGAGATTTACGAACATTCTTAATTCTATGAGGGAGACCCGGATTAGGCGACGAGTTCCGAGGAGACGTCCAAGGAAGGAGGAGCCGACATCCCATCATCCCGGTTTCGATCAAGGAGCAGACGCCCCTGAATAAGGGACGAATGCCGCCCGCCCTTGGAAAGCGGGACTGCGGAACCACAAGCCGCGCGCCCATCCCCTCGGGTTGACGGGTGCACGCGCGAACGCGTCCTGGCGGAACAGCGTAACCCGACGCACATCCGCACTGAAACAGAAAAATGGTGAACCCGACGTGAATCTCTTCTCCTCGATACGAAGACCGATGGCTTTCAGAGGTGTTGGAAGACCGGCATGTTGCCCGGCCAAGCATTCAGTCTTACCCGCCAGGGGCTGGGGAAGTGAAATCGGGCACTCCGTCTCGCAACGTCGAGGGCCTGGGTTCCCCCCACGGAAGGCGTCGTGGCGCTAATGGTTGGTTGTCGATTCCTTTTTCCTGTCAGTGTTAATGGGGTCTTCTCCCTACTTTCAGAAATCAGGTCGCCCGATCCAGTGCCCGATCGCCACCCGCCCACTGGCGCAGGGATAGGGGAAACACCGACGCGGCTACTCCGCGCGGTCCTGCCTGTTCCACAGTCGTCCCAGCAGCCGCAATTGCGGGACGACCACGCCCTCTCTCCCCCTCGGAGGTCATCCAGAGAAGGGTGATCAACACCCTGGTGCGGAGATACGAGGAAGAGGGAGTCATCCCCACTAGGGAAATGGCTCGCATAGACCTTGAGGAGGCTGCGCCTCGCCACCATCGCCGCCCCCGAGGGCCGCGCAGGGAGGCACCGCTGCCTACCTCAACGTCCAATCGCTTCGGGAGTTTATCCCCGGAGAGCTCTGACAGTTCCCTTCCCTATGCGGATGAGGTGGAAGATGCCCGGGATCACCCTATCCGGGATTCGCTCCAGGGATCTACGGTAAGGACTCCCGCCAGGCCACGACGACACTGCCGCCAGGCCTCTCCAGTCGAAGAGCGGGCTCTCCACCTGCCCGCGCCGCTCATCCCGACTCGTCTGTCTCGACGCCAACGTCGGGCACGAGCGGAAGAGGATGCCCACCTTGGGGCTCTAGCAACAGCGGCCGCATTGGCCCAAGCCACTGCTGGCTCCAGTCGCCAGGCCTCTGCGCATCCTGAGCAGGGGAACTCCTATGCCCGACCTGGATCGAGGCCCCGACCGCCCCAAAGGCAGGTTGGGTCGACTCTCCCGGTTGCTGGCACTGGCAGTAGCCACCGCGGACCACCTCGCGGTAGCGCTATTCACCGGAAGGATCTACTCTGTGTGGCCGATCCAGGAGGCATGGGTCATCCCACCTTCCGATCCCGGCCCAGAGGCCTGCCCGGAATCATCTCTCCCCGCGTCCCCTTTGATATCTGTCCCGGTGCCCCTCGCACCTTGGTTCCCAGTCCTCTTGGCCCCAGCACCAGTGCGGCCGGAGGACGCCAGGACAGAGATCAGCCCTGCCCCAAAGAACCACCCAGGGGAAAGAAGGCAAGGCGTCGACGCCGAGGGAAGAATGTTACGGAATTCCGGACAGAGATCCGACCGGTTTGCTTCTCTGACTCAGAGGCGGAGTACGATTCGGCGACAGAGCCCCTTCCCCAATCCCGCCAGTCAAGGGCAGGGGTAGGAATGCGGCACGTCATCCTCGTGCTCCCCGAGAGCGAGATCGATGTGATCCCCGCTTCTCTCCGAAGGTATATCCGGAGTAACGAGGGCCTGGTAGACCCCCAAGGATCAAGCTTGTGGTTGGTACCGGCCCCTTCGGAAGTGCCTTCCGTCTCGATCGGAGAAGCCGGAGACTTTTTCTGGGGACCGACGGTCGAACCACGATTTGGTGCGCCCTCGGCGAGCACCGATGCTACGGCAGGATGTTCGCTCGTCGGCCCGTCCTATCGTGATGTGGTAGCCAGGGCACCGACAACCTCAGAGGGCGGCCCGGGATATGGAGGCCAATCGGCCTGCTCGCCGTATTCACCGCCGGCCAGCCCGTCAGCCCGGCGGCCCGCCTCGGCACCACTACCAGTTCCCCGTCCGTTCCCAGCCATGGTAGAGGACCAAGGAGATCTGGGTCCCGAGTTTGAGTCGTGGAGCTTCTGGACCGTCCTTGCAGAGGGCCACTTCCCTGAGAAGTTTTGGCCAGTCGCAGGACCGGGCTTTGATGCACCCGAATCGCTCACCCCGGATGAGTTCGAATGCTTCCGCCGAACTCTCCGGGAGACTCGCTCCTTTCTTCGCCGCCTACAAATGCCATACCCCGGGAGTCAAGCGCACCTGGAGGATATTGGTGAGAAGTGCCGTCAAATTGACCTGGCCATGCTCCCCGCGGTTCGGCACCCCGGGTCATTTGAGCACCACGAGGCCCTCCAACAACGATGCGTTGAGTGTTTTCAGGTACCCCGCAAAGTTATCGAGGAAGCCACTCCCCACGTGTATATCTGTGGATGGGGGCAGTACGCTGCCCTACGCTTCAGTGTGATTCGCCGACAGCCCGATTCGCTGGGTGGCCCTGAGGGTATATCCCCAGGGACAGAGACAGTCAATATGGCTGACCTGTCGGGAGAGGGGAACGACTTGGAACTTCTCTATGGGGGCTTCCCCCCCGAAGACAAGCCGTCGTTAGATCCATCGGTGAGAGTTACTCGTCATCAGAGGAACCTCCTGGGGCTCCCCGCACCCACTGAAGCACTGACGTTGAGCCGAAACGTCAGCAAAGGAAAAGAGCACAGCGAGGCTATAAGGCCCGCCGACCCATCTGCCTCCATGCAGAGGGCAGAGGAGGATCCCGAGAAGGCTACGCTACGTCAGCAACTCGCCGAACAGAAGAAGCTGGTTGACCAGCTCCTCGCCGAGCGCGCTGCAGAACGGCGGCCTGACTACGGTGATCCCAGGCCAGGACAGCAGGGACCGGAACAACCGCTCCTCGATGAGACTCTCCCGGGCAACCGTGATTACGCCGTGTTCGCCGACAGGAGAGAGGCCATTGCCTATGGCAAGAGGGCGCGGTATGTTTCGCCACACCCTCCCGAGCGGCGTGACTACCTGAGAGATCCCGCTCGGATTCCTCCCGCTGCCCCAAGGGCCGCTCCGCCCGCCATCCCACGAGCTGCCGAGTTCGACGACCCGGTCGACGACCCGATTGAAGGGCCATGCAATGCGCTCGTGGTTAGAGATCCTCGCCAGGACTGGAACCCATGTCCGGACGATCCGATGGCGGCACTCATTGCCCGCTTGGAATCCTTGGAGACTCGGCAGGTGGCGATCCCACCGGACGGCAAGCCCTACCCAGCATGGGTGGATGACATGTCGGCGCCTCCGGGATTCGGGAATCCCACTTTCGCCCGCTTCAACGGAACTGGAGATCCGCCACAGCATTTAGCCCACTTCAACTCGAGGTGCGGGCCTATGTTGGAGACTCCGGCGCAGCAGGAGGCCGCTAAGCTTCGCTGCTTTGTTCAGACACTGGAAGGGCGAGCATTTGTCTGGTACATCCGGCTCCCCGTCGGGTCGGTAACCAGCTGGGAGGACCTCTGTAGACAGTTCCTCTACCAGTTCAGTTCCACGACCCGGAAGACAAGTATCGCTGACCTCTTCAAGTGCAAGCAGAGGCCTGATGAGCGAGTCGCGGACTTCGTCGCCCGATGGAAGGGTCTCACGTATTCCCTTGACATGCCATTGACTCAGGAGCAGTTATTGACAATGTGCGTCGGGAACGTCAAGACCGAGCTGGTCCCTTCCCTGATCACTCAGAATTACCCCAAAGGGTTCAGGGACTTCTCAGACAAAGCTCAGCGTCTTGAGGAAGCCCTGCAACAGGCCAGCCAGGCACACCCGCTGCCTCCTATGATTCCTGCAAGGAGAGTCAGTAGGGCTGAGCCCACTGCTGTTGCCCAGATAGAGGCCCCCAGGCCATTGGAGCTGCTTCCGGCGAGGCCAGCTCCACAGCCTCACAGGAACCCGCCTCCACGGGCTCAGTTTCCGGCCCAGCAGCGGCATCCCCAGAACCGGCCGGCCCCTCCGCGTAATGTACTGCCACAACCCAGGCGAGATAATCAGGGTCCACATCCTCGGCCGGCCCCTCCAGCCCCTCGTCAAGACCACGCTCCCAGGGGCCCGCGACACCTGACTTACTCATTTCATGAGGATCAGGTCCCCGGTTACTTCCGGAGCGCCCTGGAGCAGAGGATTGTGCGATTGCCTGAGTGTTGGAGGCCAGAGGAGGCACATCTTACGAATAACCCCCGCTACTGCCCCTACCATCGGGCCCTGGGGCACACCATCCAGCGGTGCTATGTGTTTAAGGATTGGCTCCAAGACCAGATTAACAACAATGTAATCAGGTTGGGCCCAGCTCCAGCACAAGTGGCGGGCGTGTTCGTGGGATCAGATGACGATAGTGGCAACGAGGACGAATGGCAGCTGGTCTCCGACCGCGGATCCCAGAAGTACAATAACTGGATGGCCCGCAAGACGACCATTCGCGCCCATGGAATCATCCGTGCGCGCTTGAATCGGCCTGAGCCCCCAGAACCTGCTGGTGCTGCTTCGGCATCGTCGTCCCAGCCTGCCTCTTCCAAGAGGAGCAAACGGCGGCAGCGCAAGAAGGAAGAGCGCGCCCCGCCGGTTCCGCCACTATCCCGCACTCTCGGCGATTTCATGCCCCCGGAGACGGGGGTCCCTCCTCGGATCCGCCCGGTGATGGATGATTCGTCCGATGACGGTATTGGGTACGCTTCGGTTAATACCGTCGAGCTGGTAAATCCCTTTTCGGTTCCCGACGTTGAAGAACACCAGGTGGACCTCCCTAGTGTCCCCGGTCGTCGCTACCGTCGGAAGAACCGCAGCAACAGGAGTCGCCGGGGCACAGCCGTTGGTACCTCCAGCCAGGCCGTGCACGCCACTGAGACTAGGCAGCAGGCTCAAAACCGAGCTCAGCGCGCGCAGCCCCCCCATCCGGGGATGACGGATTCGCCTCCGCCACTGTTTGTGGTGTGGGACCAGGCAGAACCGCCTCAGCCGCGTCGCGACCAGCTCCGCCCTGCCACGAGTCCATCCCGGCCTCCTAACTCCAGTACGGTGACCATTTCCCGGACTGCGACCAGTGAACAGTGATATGCGCCAAGTACCAGTCGGCCGTCGATCCAACCGGCAAGGCTCGTCATGCCACCAACCGCAGAGCAACCTCCTGCAACCAGGGGCTCGCGCTTGGCCAAAAAGTATGATGTCCTGAAGCACTTGGCCGACATCCCAGCAAGGCTCTCCATACTTGAGGCTCTGCGCATGTCATCTGAGATGCACGAGGCACTCGCTGAAGCCCTGAAAAGCCCCCTCCAGTTTGAGACAGAGGTTGCGGCTGCAGAGGCCTTTCACGCCGAAACGATCGAGGACGCCGAATGTCAGGCAGTTATCTCGTTCTCTGGTAAGGATGAAGACCCTCCTATACAGGGACATATCCGTCCGCTGTATGTCACTGGCCAGTTCAATGGCCTTGAAGTCCGGTGCTGTCTTGCCGACACGGGGTCCGGGATTAACCTGATTCCAACTCGGACGCTCCGGAGATTGGGGTTGTCTGAGGATGACTTGATTCCCTCCGACCTCAGGATCCAGGGGTACGACCGTACCGAGCAAACCCCGGTCGGCAAGATACGTTTGAAGACCCAGTTCGGTGACTTGGTTGCCAACACCGAATTCATGGTAGTCTCTCAGGACACTGCGTATAACGCATTGATGGGCAGGCCATGGCTTCACCTTCACGCGGCGGTTCCCTCGTCATACCACTAATGCCTCAAATACTCCCTTAATGGTCGAGTAGGCGTGCTTCAAGGAGATGCCTCTCCTTTTGCCTCATGTGAAGCCCGCTATCTGGACGCGGACTATTACAAGAGCAAGGATAAGCAGATCCTGGCAGGTGAGGTTGAGCCTGTCGCTGTTGCAAGCGATCCCTGGGCAAGTCTGGATGACGCTTACGTCCTCTCGATTCACCGGTTGGACGTCGCCATGGTCTTGACGGTCCGCGAGTCTCCTGATGAGATGGCCGCGACCGCCCGCGCCAGCACCAGTGGCCCAGCAGGATCTGGTAGCCCCAATGTAGTTTCCAACGCAGTCTCTCCCGTGGACGATCCCTCCCCGAGCGGAGAGGATATGGAAGACGCACCCCCAGCCTTTGAGGAGGGCGTCCCCGCCACGGTCGATGAGTTAATACAGGTGAACCTTGGAACCGAGGCCGATCCAAGACCCACATTGGTTAGTGCCGCCATGCCCTCTGAGGAGCGGCAGCAGTACGTGGACTTTCTCAGGCAGCACCGTGATGTGTTCGCTTGGGGCTATGACGAGATGCTGGGGCTAGATCCTCAGGTAGCCGTCCACCGCCTTGGTCTCCCGGCGAACCATCGCGGGTTCAAGCAGCCTCCCAGGAAGATGCACCCATCCCACGGTGCCATGGTTGAGGCCGAAGTTGACAAGCTTATCAAAGCCAACTTCGTGAGGGAAGTTCAGTACCCCAAATGGCTGGCCAACATTGTGCCGGTCAGGAAGAAGAACGGGCAGATTAGAGTCTGCATCGACTTCCGCGATCTCAACCGCCACTGTCCGAAGGATGATTTTCCCCTTCCAGTGACAGAGCTGTTGATTGATGCCACGGCAGGGTTCCAAGCCCTCTCCTTCATGGATGGATACTCCGGATACAACCAAATTCGGATGGCCCCTGAGGATGAGGAGTTCACTGCCTTCAGGGCCCCCCAAGGTACCTTTTGCTACCGGGTCATGCCCTTCGGCCTGAAGAATGCAGGTGCCACCTATCAACGGGCGATGCACCGCATATTCAAGCCAATCCTCGGCACACTGGTGGAATGCTACGTCGACGACTTGGTTGTCAAATCGCGCCAGCGTCAGGACCATCTCAACGATCTTGAGAAAGTGTTCAGCTTCCTCCGGTCTCGCTGCCTGAAGATGAACCCGTTGAAGTGTGCCTTTGGGGTCACCTCCGGAAATTTCCTTGGATTTGTGGTAAGATACCGGGGTATTGAGATCGACCCAGAGAAAATCAGGGCGATTAGCCAGATGCCTCCCCCAGGTACCGTCCGGGAACTGCAAGGGTTCCAAGGCCACTTAGCCTATATACGCCGATTCATCGCGAATCTGGCCGGCAAGTGTAAGCCCTTTTCTCGGCTCATGAAGAAAGGTGCCACCTATGTATGGGATAAAGAGTGTCAGACCGCTTTCGAGGAAATCAAGCAGTACCTGCTTCAACCTCCGGTCCTGATGCCGCCCGTATCCGGAAAGTCGCTGGTCCTTTATGTGACCGCCCTGGAACGGTCCCTGGGTGCCCTTCTCGCCCAGAAGAACAACGAGGGAACAGAGAATAGCCTCTATTACCTCATTCGCATGCTCCTCGATGCGGAAGTTAGGTATTCCCCCATTGAGAAGAGCTGCCTGGCGCTCGTATTTACCGTACAGAAATTACGGCACTACTTGCAGCACCATGAGGTACAGTTGGTTTCTCGGGTAGACCCGTTGAAATATATCCTGAGCCGGCCTATGTTGACTGGCCGCCTAGCGCGGTGGGCTGTGATTCTCCAGCAGTTCGACATCAGGTATATGTCTCAGAAGGCCATCAAAGGGAAAGCATTGGCAGACTTTCTGAAAGCTCATCCGACCTCCGCGGATCAGCCGCTGGATCTAGGCTTTCCTGATGAGGCCATTCTCTCGGTTGATTGAGCCGATCCATGCTGGCAGATGCACTTTGACGGTGCATCCCGGAGCCCCACCGGTAGAAGACTCGATAATCCTAAGCTCAACAGAGTGGGCTTGGGCATCGTCTTCATTACCCCGGAGCGAGCCGTGCTGCCATACTCTTTCCTGTTGTCAGAGGGCTGTACCAACAATGAGGCGGAATACCATGCCCTCATCACCGGCCTCGAGTTGGCTCTCGAGATCGACGTGCCCCGTCTGTGCGTGAAAGGGGACTCCGAACTGGTCGTTAAGCAGATCAATGGCGACTACGTTGTCAGGAAGCCGGAACTTGTGCCATTGTTGGAGTGCACCCTCCTTCTGATGGCCCGGTTCCCTTCTCGGCCGGAAATTGTCCATGTTCCCCGGTCGCAGAACGATCGAGCAGATGCTTTGGCCAGCCTCGCTGCGTCACTTGCGGAGCCTGAACAGGACAACCTGATCGTCCGCGTGACGCGCCGCAGGCTCATCGCTCCCGTTATCCCGGAAGAAGATCGCGGCCCGTTGGTAAGTAACCTCACCACGGTTGCCCCTATGCCCGGAGCCCCGAGTACCCCAGATATGACAGTTGGATCAGCCCCTGATTGGAGGACGCCGTTGGTTGAGTACCTCCAACATGGCATTCTTCCATCGGATCGGGCCGAGCGCGAGCGAGTTCGACGCCGCGCATCGCAGTTCGTCCTCCAGAGCAGTCCCGGCCTGGAGCAGATCCTCTACAAACGCTGATTTGATGGTGTTCTCCTCCGTTGCCTTCAGGGAGTTGAGATCCCACGAGTCATGCAAGAGGTTCATGCTGGTTCATGTGGAGCCCACCAGACTGGCCCGAAGCTGTCCCACCAGATTCGGAGGTTGGGATACTTTTGGCCCTCTATGATCCATGACTGCATCGAGTATGCCAGGAGGTGCCATGCATGCCAGGTTCATGCGAACTTTGGGCATCGGCAGCCGGAGCCTCTCCATACCACAAGGTATTCCTGGCCCTTTGCAGTCTGGGGACTGGACGTTGTGGGACCTTACCCGCCGGCGACAGCTCGCCAGTTCCGGTTCATTCTGTCCGCCACGGACTTCTTCTCCAAATGGGAAGAAGCGATTCCGCTCAGAGAGGTCAAATCTTGTTCGATCGCTGACTTCGTGACCTCCAACATCATCTATCGATTTGGAGTGCCTCACGCTATCCTCACGGATAACGGAACCAATTTCCGAGCAGACGAGTTGAAGAAGTTGTACGCCAAGTATAACATTCGCTCGAACCATACATCTCGCTATCATGCGCAGGCGAATGGACAGATCGAGGCGTTCAACAAAACCCTCTCTAACATTCTGCAAAAGATGGTTGGTCAGAAAAAGAAGAGTTGGCCGGACAAGCTCCCCAACGCCCTCTGGGCTTATCGGACGACGACTCGCAATTCCACCCAGATGACCCCTTATTCCCTGGTGTATGGAGCTGAGGCCTTCCTGCCCATCGAGATACAGTTGCCGTCCTTGCGCACTGCGGTCTACGACCAGCAAGCGCCGGACAGAGTTGCTGAAGCCCGTCTAGTCGAGTTGGAAGCACTGGATGAGAATAGACTTCGCGCTTTGCACAACTTGGAGAGGCATCAAAGCAGAATGGCTCGAGCTTTCAATAAGAAGGTTCGCCTCCGCTCCTTCCTGCAGGGTGATCTAGTGCTAGCCCTAAGAGCGCCGATGATCCCCGGCAGGAAGCCGCCCAAGTTGGAGCCCAAGTGGGAGGGACCTTTTGTTGTCCACAAGGTCTATCCCAATGGTGCGTACTCCCTAGCGACTATGGATGGTGAGCGTGTCACTCCTCCCACCAACGCTAGGTTCCTCAAGCAGTACTTTGTCTGAGTGTGCCCACGTCCTGCACGACGTTAAACTGCATTCGTCCAGGCTACAAGACGTTAAACTGTTCAGCATTCGTCCGCGCTGCAAGACGTTAAACTGCCAAGTGCTACGTCCTGCACGACGTTAAAATGCATTCGTCCAGGCTACAAGACGTTAAACTGTTCAGCATTCGTCCGCGCTGCAAGACGTTAAACTGCCAAGTGCTACGTCCTGCACGACGTTAAACTGCATTCGTCCAGGCTACAAGACGTTAAACTGTTCAGCATTCGTCCGCGCTGCAAGACGTTAAACTGCCAAGTGCTTCGTCCTGCATGACGCTAAACTGCACTACGTCCGAGCTACAAGACGTTAAACTGTTCAGCATTCGTCCTGCATAATGTAAAACTGCCCCTCAAGAACTACGTGCGGCTTGATTCCCATCCTTATGGGATACGTAGGACCGCCTGAACATTCATGTTTCAGGCCCAGCCCCATCCTTCGGGAATTTCCATCCCATCCTGGGCCCTTGGTCTAGTTGCCTCTGGGTATGTGGCGTATCGCGTGCGCGGGGGATTATGTCCTCATTTACGTCGGTTTTCTCGCCACGTTGTACGCCCCCCACGTTTGGGGATGCCTTCTGCTCCCCCCTTCTTTTTCCCTCATCGTCCTGCATGACGTTAAACTACCTCTCAAAGAACTACGTATGGCTTGATTCCCATCCTTATGGGATACGTAGGACCGCCTGGACATTCATGTTTCAGGCCCAGCCCCATTTCCCGGGAATCTCTATCCCGCGTTGGGCCTATGGCCCCAGTTCCCCTCCTTTTTTGTGCGAGGCGTATCGCGTGAGCGGGGGATTATGTCCTCATTCACGTCGGTCTACTGGCCGCGCCGTACGCCCCTCCCCGTGTGTGGGACTACCTCACACCCCTCATCGTCCTGCATGACGTTAAACTGCCTCTCCAGAACTACGTATGGCTTGATTCCCATCCTTATGGGATACGTAGGACCGCCTGGACGCTGATGTTTCAGGTCCAGCCCCGTCTCCTGGTTGATCACGGGGATCTGCCCTCTTTTGGTTGCTCTCAGTGTGAGTCCTCCGACCCTTTCCGGAGATCTGTTAACATGTTTTGGGTACTTCGGTCTATGACTCGTAGTGTCAGATTCAATCCCGACAAGTCTTGTGTTGCTTGTCAGGCCTCGCGCTTCCTCTTGTTCGAGCCTTCACTCAGAGGGATCCTCGTTAGCGGTTTTGGTACGATGCCTCAGTGCTCTCCTACCGCTCCGGGTCGATTTACCGGCGAGTCCTGGGCCGCAAATCGATATGAATCCTGCGATTGAGCGGTTGATGCTCGTTTTCTTGCCCCGTCTTAGGCTGATGCGATCGGATGTTGTGTTGCGAATATGGTCAGCAACGTCCTTGATCGCCATGTCGGCTCTTTCAGGCTCTGAACATTGGATTGCGCAGTCCTCATCACACTCCGCCTTTATGCGTTGTAGTGGAATCTCGACACTCTCTTCATACTGACCTCCAGTACACCTCTACACGTTAGGCAGACCAACCAGGGTAATGATGTCGTTCGAGGTTCCCATGATCTAAGCACCAGGGATATATGCGGATATCCTCCCTAAGGGCCATGCGTAGCTGGACCCTCGTCCCCATAAGGAGGAGGGAGTCGCCCGAACAATCAATTTCTGGGCCCAGTATATCTGGAGGCTAGCATCTCTGCCCCTCGGGTGATGGACATATGCAGACCCCTATCCCAAGACTCTTCTCCGGGAATCGTGCGTGACCGCAGGGCTGGGTATGTTCCCACCTCCGCCGTGTCCGCCGTACCGCAATAAGCGGATTCCTCCATGGTCCGAACCACACGACCTTAAACTGCGTTGTCTGGTCCTACCACACGACCGTAAACTGTGATCGTCTTGGCCGCCCGACGAGAAACGGCACTGCATCGTGATGTTCTCCTCTGGGGACACTCATGTTGGGCGCTGGTTAATAACCACGCCATTCATCAATGCCTTCCATGGATTGATTATTGTGGCGACGCCAGAGATTTCTCAATCACAGGCGTGTCGCCGCACAAAGAAAAACCACTCATCTTTAAGGACAAACAAGAAATATCAAATGCCGCTCCTTCTGTGTGCGAGGGTCAGACCTGCACTCTTCCCCGCGCTGGTGCCCGATTGTGTTGCGCCGCGCTTCAAGAACTACGTGCGGCTTGATTCCCATCCTTATGGGATACGTAGGAACGCCCAGATGTTTGAAACTTCGGGTCCAGCCCCCCACCTCTTAGAGATCCCCCCTTCTCTGGGGAATCTGCCGCCTTCAGGTCACCCTCAAGGCGTGTACCCTGACCCCTTGCCGTGGTCCACCGGTGTCAAGAGTACTCTGGTTTATTGCCAGGAGTGTCAGGTTCAGCTTGGTCAGGTTTCCTCCGCTTTTCAGGCTTCGTGCTCCCTTTCATTCGGACCCATCATCTACGCCCTGGGTGGAGCCCCCGTGAACGGTTCGGACACAATGCCTCAGTGCTCTCCCACCGACTCGGGCCGGTACCCCCAATGGCCTCGGGCAGCAAATCGATATGAATCCTGCGATTGAGCGGTCGATGCTCGTTTGCTGCCTCATTCCACCAACGGTTAGTGCGATATTGATGCTGCTTTTCCGCCACGGTCGGCAGTACTCCCATATCGTTACGCCGGTGCCCCCAGTCCTTGAACGAATGGCCGCATGATTCACATTTTCCACCTCCCATTCCGTCCAGGCGAAACCTCGACACTCTTGACACTATCCCTCAATGCATCTTCGCATATCCAGGGGATATGACCACGATGTGGCGTGCTTTGAGGTCCTTATGGTCCGAGCTCTAAGACCTTAAACTAAGATCTCTCCTTATGGTCCGAGCTCTAAGACCTTAAACTAAGATCTCTCCTTATGGTCCGAGCTCTAAGACCTTAAACTAAGATCTCTCCTTATGGTCTGAGCTCTAAGACCTTAAACTAAGATCTCTCCTTATGGTCCGAGCTCTAAGACCTTAAACTAAGATCTCTCCTTATGGTCCGAGCTCTAAGACCTTAAACTAAGATCTCCCCTTATGGTCCGAGCTCTAAGACCTTAAACTAAGATCTAGCCCTTATGGTCCGAGCTCTAAGACCTTAAACTAAGATCTAGCCCTTATGGTCCGAGCTCTAAGACCTTAAACTAAGATCTACCCCTATGGTCCGAGCTCTATGACCCTAAACTAAGATCTCCCCAAATGGGGTCCTACGTCCTGCATGACGTTAAACTGCACTTCCAGAACTACGTGTGGCTTGATCTCCAGCCTGATGGAGTACGTAGGAACGCCCGGGCATTCCGACTCGGGTCCAGCCTCAGGGATCGTTAAGTCCCGCCCCTCCTCGTCGCCGGCCGTCTGGCCTGACTTCGGGTAGAGTGGTGCAGTTGTGATATTCTCCCCGATTCAGCTCGGGATGCCCCATCGCAAGGATGGGAAGCGACGGTTTCCTCGTCAGAGAGGTGTTGTCTGAGAATTGAGGTGACTCACGGCCAGATTAGTGCATCCGCCTAATACGCTTTCCCCACGGTGGCGCAATTTTGAGAGCGTTGGATTCTGTCCGAACAAATCGTCACTTCGCCCCACGCTTCGCATGCCCTGTTGATCTGGATTTCCACCCTTGTGTCTGAAGGAACCCCAAAGCGGTATTCATGATGACATGTGGTCCGCCTCCTGCAATATGAATGATGACCTTTTTCAGTCCGTCTATTGCAGTTGTTATGGTCGATCCACTATCCGCCTACCGTCTTGGGCATTTCCTGGAAGGCCGACCGTTGTGGATGTCTGGATTCGGGACGCGCGATTCACCTTTTCTCATTTCCCTATGTTCGGATAAAATCTCAACGCCCCTAGCATTGTCCCGCTCGTGTGTTGGAACAGGTTGGGGGGATGGTACATTGATTAGGTCTGAGGTCTCCTTTCCTAGGAATGACCTCCCTCTTTTCTCCAGAAATCCAGGCCCAATTATGGATGCCTGATGCTTGGTTAACACTCCCGCAAGACAACGAATTGTGGTTGAGCATGTTAAACCAAAAGATGCAGATAAATATATTGATTCATACAGATGGATCAAAGTAGCGGAAGCAAATGTTTTGGGAATGGCAAAACAAAGCCCTTAGGGATTAGCGTGCTGAATGAGTCTTTCTAATACCGCTACCCTTTGGCTGGTGGCCTCCAGAGCTGCTTCTCGCTCTCTGCGTGCCCTCTCTTCGTCGGCGGTCGCAGCGCGCAATTCGTCGATTCTGGCCTGTGCACGCTCCCGCATGACCTGAATTGTGACCATCGGTTGGCCCACCTCCGTCAGCTGTACCTGGGCGTCAACCAGCTGGGCTGCTAGTTGCTCCACAAGCTCGGTACACGTTGCGACGAAGGCCTCCTTCTCTGCCGCCTGCCCTTCGAGGCGCCGGACTTCCTGCTCCGCCGCGAGGAGCGCCCGCGTGCTCTCCGACATGTCCCGACTTTGTGTGACGTCGGCACGCCGGCAGCTCTCGCGCATCTTTTCGGCCATGAAATCACGGAACGTTAGATGGAGGCGTTGAGCATCAGCTCCCCCGGCACACAGAAAGCGCAGCCAGGTTTGAAGTGATCCCATGCACCCCAGCCACTCCGACGGGTCTCGCTTGAGGAAGCGCTGGATGCACTTCCACCCCCTACGGCGCGTTATCCGGCTCTCCTCGACCGCCTCCGTGTCTGAGTCGTCCATCTCCTCGGGATCGGTAGACCGGTAGGCAGGGAAGGCAGCCAGCAGGTCTGCTGCAGGGTCCGCCCCTGGGAGGTCCTCACGAGGGATAGGTTCCCCAACATCCGGGCGACCTTCTTCTCTCTCCCCAGCGGCGCTGACACCCTCGTCAGCCCCCAACCTCTCTCCGATGGCAGCACCGCCGACGTCCGCAGCCCCTTGATCAGCAGTTGGTGGGGCCGGCTCGGTTTGGGAAGTCTGTTCCGGAGCAAGCAGCATGTCTGCCACCGGTCCACTCGTGGATGGCCCGGGTTCGGCAACCCGATGAGCCTCCAGTGTTGAGATCACTGCGCAGGGCATGCCATGGTTAGTCACGGATCGTCAACGGCAAGCACCAGCAGTAAAGTAGGGAGACTTACGGGAGTTCGGAGCGTCATCTTCCGCTATCCCGGTCGCCGCAGGAACAGTTGCAGCAGGGGACCCCTTAGCGCTTGTCAGTTCGATAATGGGTGCCTGGCCCCCGCCTTGTCCTGCTGGCGCCTCTCCTACTCCCGCTGAGGACGCCTGACCGACGTCCGTGTGCTCCTGAGAAAGATGGAGAAATGGGTTAGAAGCTGCATAAGAGAGTGGATGAAGCAGATTGAGTAGGGATAGAAGCGGACCTCGAGGAGCTCAGTGACATCAACGTTGTCAGAGCCGGCCACCTCGCCGCTCTCCCGTGGGCTCCCCTGATGGGATCTTCCCTCGGAGCCTTCATCCTCCCCCATTTCCTCCTCTTCTTCGGAGTCGCTGCTACTGTCATCTTCTTCCGGCGGCATCTGTTCCGGAGCGGGCTCGAGACCGAGCATCACCTTCACCAGAAGGGATGGCTCCGCGCGCTGACCACGTTGGCGCGCGTACTCGTCCATGGCCGTCAGATACGCATACTGCCGGTTGAAGTCCACTCTGTCGGCAATCTGGAGGCGCCCGACCTCTGGAAGATAGATTCCTTCTCTGAGTATCTTTCGCCAGATGGCGTCGGTCCCCAGTGACTGCCGCAGAGTCATCCAGGCCGACCACAGCGCCGGGAAGACCGCATCATGGGAAGGTTCGAGCAGACGTCTCACCTGATTCCCGGGCCGCTCGTCGACCACCGCACGTGCCCCTTCTCTGGGCGCTGAGGTCGTGGCGGCAGCTCGCGATGTGCCCGCCGCCGAAGTCCCTGCCCGCGCCGGCTCCGCTGTTTGGCGTGCCTCCGTTCTCCCCCGTGTGGCGGCGCCTCGCCTCCTTCCTTGAAGCCCGGTCTCCGCACGGGTAACCTCGAGCCGCCGAACTAGCTTCCGTAAAAGCCCCTCGGGGTACGCGATGGCCCAGTGTTCGGCATACTCGGTTGCCAAGCCTGCGTCAACTCCGGTAGGAGGGAGAGTGATGACGTCGCCAGAGCCGAAAGCGGCAAACATCAGCCACATCTGGCGAAGGACGCCAGGGTTCGTCTCCTCCCGGACAGCAGTGAATACCCTCTTCGGCATCCATTGAAGGCACCCGAACTGCCTGGCGAACCGGGTCGGCACGTAAGGCTCGCAAATCACCTTCCCGTCGATCCGAGCCACGAGCACCCCGCCCCGCATGTTCAGGAAGTATTCATGCTGCTCCAGCGGACCCTGCCCATTGTCGATCATCTGGCCGACGGGAGTGGGGAACGGACTGAAGTTGAAGTTGGCATGATTGCCAATCCGGATCCGCACGCCCTCCTCACTTAGGGTCATCGGAGCGACCCCCGCGATGTTCAGCAGGGAGGGTCGCAGGCCGTTGCCCGTAGGAATGATGGCGTTCGGAAACGTGTACCCACCGAGGTGAGCAGCCACCCAGCCGTGGAAGAACTGAAAGGGCCCACAGATCCTTCGTGGCGACCCCCCTCGTGAGATGCGTCCCAGGATGGCATACAGCCTCGCCAACACTGGGACCCCGAGGTTGTATCTCTTGTTGGCGGCCATAGCGCCCGCCATCGCCAGTGTCGCCGGGCGAACGCCCATTCTCGCGTCCCGCACTGGCAGGAGCCACCCACTCAGAAAGGCGGCCAGGAACGCCGTGTACCGGACATTTGGGTCCCGGGCCTCGATAACGCGGTACCCCCATGAGCGGTAGTCGCCCGTCTCCAGGACCCGCCAGTACGACCCGTTCCGGCTCCTCTGAGCTACGGTCGGGCACCGCTTCCCCCTACCTGGCATCTTGACCGCCGGGCCATGCTCCAAGAACTGGCCGAACCATTCCTTGTAGGCTATGTCCTTCTGGAAGTCTTTGATCCCGAGCCGCTGCGTAGCCAGGTCAAGCAGATGCCAGGTCAGAATGGGAGTCTGTGACCTGTCCTCCCAGATGTTCTTCGGTGGCAGGAACTCATCGTATTGGTAGCCCTCCAGCTGGATACCTCCGATGCAGTGGATGTCCCAGAGACCGATGCCGACCTCCCCATGGTGAAGATGGAAGGTGTTGGTATCCGGAGACCATCGGGTGAACAGCTCCGGCCCGAGCTCGGACTGCTGGTAGAAGTGGAACTGCGACGTCCACACCGCCTCGAACTGGCCGATGTACCGCAGCTCCTCTGCGAAGTGATCGCAAGTGTGGCGTACCCAGAACGCCCAGGCCCACTCACTAGTGAAATTGCCCCCAGACCGCAAGTCCCAGTCCTTCAGCCATCCCTTGGTGTCTTCAGTGGCACTCTGGCGATATGTGCTCGAGTAGAGGGCTGGAGAATTCTCCGCAGTAGGCTCACCCCCGTCAATGGTCTGCGTCCTCGGGTTCAGGACGTAGACATCCAAGTACCTGGTTTCCCTGGAAGGATGCCCATTGTTGGTGATGTTATAGCGGTGAAGCTCGTCCTCCCGAGTCACCCAGGTCCGTGGCGCATCAACCTCGAACCCTGGCACCGGAACCTCATCGAGGATGCCGATGTTCCAGAGCGGCAGGTTGTCCGACAGTGGATATGTCTTCTGGGCCGGCGTTAGTAAGTCGAACAAGGATTGATTGTTGGAAACAATCTCCTTGGCTCCGTAAACCTCCTCGTTCGCCGCCATCTCAGCCCTGCGAGTGGCGGCATCCCCCTCATTTCCTCTGTGCGCGGCCATCTCAGAAGTTTCGGGAGTCGTGCGGGTTAAGGGATGAAGCGTGCGGGATCGGACGAGGCTGGTAGAGAAGTTTGAAGGGTGGCGCGCAATCCAAGTGGACGACGCGCAATTGGGAAGAATGTCGCGCAAAGTTCCGGGTTTTCGCGCAAAGACAGGCGAATTACGGACGGTTTTGCGCGCCGATCGGGCGAATTTCGCGCCGGAAAGGGCAATTTCGCGCACGAGAGCGTTGGAGCCTATCGCGCGGAAGGCCTGAGTACGGAACGCGGGACCCAGGGCCCCTATTTATAGGCGAGGACGGGGTCCGGGCTGCGCGGAAAGCGCTTTGCGCGACCGCAGCGGCGAATTTCGCGCCCGGCGCCACTTTTTGCGCGCCTAAGTCCCGCGCCGCCCAGGACTTCGGCATTCCGGCGTCTCCCTCAAAACCCGATCGTTGCGACCTCTCGCCGACCAGATTCCGAGGGGGGGCTTTTGTAGACGCCTGAAAAGTCCGTTGTTCCCAAACGAAGCTCCGGATGCGGAAAGCGAAGTGATATTTGGAGTCAGAGGCACGTTCCGGAGGGCCCGGAGGACTTGCGCGAAATTTCAGAGGCCCGCGCGCAAAGTTGAGTCGCGGCGCGCAATCCTCCCGGGATGCGCGCAATGCGCTGGGCCGGCGCGCTATTTTGCGCGCCCGCGGCCTGCGCGGCGCCTTTGCGCGCTGGGTCCTGATTCCGCGACCGCGAAGCGAATTGCGCGCCCGAGACCGGATTCCGCGCCCGGGGTTGCCTATAAATATAAGGCGACCCCCGACGTTTTGAAGGTTGCCGGAATCCGAAGCGTCGCTCGTTCGCGCAATCCAGCCCCTTCCGCGCGCAATGCCGATCTTCAGGTAACCTCCTTTCTTTCGCGCAATAGAGCCTTGGGGTCCGCCTTCGCGCGCAATCCCCTTGGCTCATTTCCTTTGAATAAATTTCAACCCGAAGGTCTTTGCGCACAAAAGAAGCCTCTTGCGCGCAATTGCCCCCGGGTGCGCGCAATCCAGCCCGATTGCGCGCACCCCCCATTTTCAAAGTGGCCATTCGTTAGAGAATGAGCCGTTTCCCCCGCGCGCAACCTGAAGCCCGGTGCGCGCAATCCCAATCATCCGCGCGCGAAGCGCTGGCCCAATTGCGCGCCAGCCCGCCATTTTGCGCGCCGACCCGCGGTTTTGCGCGCAAAGCTCCTCTTTTGCGCGCAATCCGCCAAGGTCGCCTCCCTTGACCCCTTGAGGGTACCCGCCTGCGTGGCGCCCGATGATCCTCATCCTGGGTGCCCGAACCGTGCGCTGTCTTCCCGTGCAGCCTTCCAGGCTCGTGCGAAGTGACACGGACCCATCGGCGGCAATCATTCGTCCAGCATGACGTTAAACTGCATATTCGTCCAGCATGACGTTAAACTGCATATTCGTCCAGCATGACGTTAAACTGCATATTCGTCCAGCATGATGTTAAACTGCATATTCGTCCAGCATGACGTTACACTGCATATTCGTCCAGCATGACGTTAAACTGCACAATGTCCAGCATGACGTTAAACTGCACAATGTCCAGCATGACGTTAAACTGCATATATGTCCAGCATGACGTTAAACTGCGCATTCGTCCCGCATGACGTTAAACTGCCCATACGTCCAGCATGACGTTAAACTGCACACCCGTCCAAGCTGCACGACGCTAAACTGCCTAGCCCCCATCGTCCGCGCTGCAAGACGTTAAACTGCCGAGTGTTTCGTCCTCAACACACGACGTTAAACTGTGCTTCGTCCGGCAAGACGTTAAACCGTCCGCTTCGTCCTCAACACACGACGTTAAACTGTGCTTTGTCCGGCAAGACGTTAAACCGTCCGCTTCGTCCTCAACACACGACGTTAAACTGTACTTCGTCTAGCAAGACGCTAAACCGTCCGCATCATCCGATTCCGTGCTCTGCACGCAGGGTCTCCCCCGGTTTGGATGTGGCCCCCACCCGCTCGTCTCTGCAGGGATGTCGGGATTGTCCCGCTTTTGGGACGATTTAATGGGAGTGGCTTTTCCCTACGGGGGCAGGGTATTACAAACCCCTAGTTTCTCGTGGGAGGCTGCACATGTGTATCTCCATTGCGCCTCCCCACTGCCGAAGCCAGTAGAGGGTGTGACTGGGATCGAGGTGTCTTCTGCTTTCGGTCCAAGTCCCTTCCAACTGAGTTTTTCCGCATCCGGGCTGCCTCAAGTGCGTAAGTCCTGACAGAATGAACTACGTGGACTTTGATCCCTGTCTTCTAAACAGGGTACGTAGGAAGCCTTCTTGAGGTCCAAGCCCGCCACCTGGTCGTCCCGGTCGTATTTACGTCGGTTCGTCCATCAGTGGACCCCTCCAGGGTTCACGCTTGCGTCGATTCACCTATGAATCCGCCCCTGTGGGAGACTGCCCGTGTGTATCTCCACGGTGCCTCCCCACAGCCCCCCCTTTTCCATTTCTCCTTTTATCGTCCAGCATGACGTGAAACTGTGATCCACCCGGCCGTTCCATCCCCCTCTGTGCGAGGTGGTTCGGTTCAATCCTCCGCCAGGCGGCCTCGACCTCTTCGTGAGTCGGCTTGCCGACGTCCAGCATGACGTTAAACTGTATACCCGAACTACGTTGACTTTGATCCGTGCTAACAGGCGGTACGTAGGATGCCCCTACGGGGTCCAAGCTCTCCACTCCATCATCCATCCTGATCCTTACCCGGGCCGCCACATCCCGGTTGGGTCATGCCACTTCACTCCACTCCACGTTACTTGGGAAGCCGCCCATGTGCTGGCCCCAGCGTCGGAGGTTCCCCGCAAGGGGTTCTGTCATCTGATCCACTTTTCGTGTTGATCGGTCCGATGCCGTCCCCGCTGGACGTTAAACTCGCGGAATACCCCGTGTTAAACATGGGAAGCTGAGGAAAACCTCAGGTGACACAGTTCCCCGCACCCAGTACGGGATGCCTCAGGCCATCATGCCTTCGAGAAGCCCTATTAGGGACGGAAGACAGACGTGCAGAGCCGCAGTGTCACGACACGCCCCCAGCACCCAGAGCCACCCGGCCTTCTCACTGCAGGTTGCTGCCCCGCCCAGACTCCTTGGAGCGTCCTGGCGGAAGCAGCGTAATTAACCGGTGTCCATGAAGATATGGCGCCGGGAACGAGATTCACGAACATTCTTAAGTCTATGAGGGAGACCCGGATTAGGCGACGAGTTCCGAGGAGACGTCCAAGGAAGGAGGAGCCGACATCCCATCATCCCGGTTTCGATCAAGGAGCAGACGCCCCTGAATAAGGGACGAATGCCACCCGCCCTTGGAAAGCGGGACTGCGGGACCACAAGCCGCGCGCCCATCCCCTCGGGTTGACGGGTGCACGCGCGAACGCGTCCTGGCGGAACAGCGTAACCCGACGCACATCCGCACCGAAACAGTCGTCCTTGGAATATCCTCCCTTTTGACCCTTAATTGATGATACTGTGAACGAAGATCAATCTTGGAATAGTATTGAGCTCCGTGTAGTAGGTCAAATAGGTCATCAATGCGTGGGAGAGGATATTTTTTCTTGATAGTTATCTTGTTAAGTTCTCTATAATCAATGCAGAGTCTCATTGATCCATCTTTCTTCTTATCAAATAGAACAGGTGCTCCCCAAGGTGACGCACTAGGGCATATGAACCCCTTATCAAGATTTTCTTGGTGTTTCTTCTTCAATTCATACAACTCAATTGGGGCCATTCTATAAGGTGTCTTTGAAATAGGCAAAGCACTCGGTATGAGTTCTATTGAAAACTCAACTTCACGATTTGGTGGAAGACCTGGCAATTCCCCCGGAAAGACATCATCAAACTCCAGTACAATGGGAATATTCTTAATTGTCAGTTTCTCACCAACCATTTGAGATAAATAACCTTCATTTAGTGGAATCAAGACCCATAAGATGTAAAAAATTTCCACTAGAAGGTTATGTTCATCCTTGCATCGATAGACGATCATAGATTGATCTGGAATATGAAATATGACTTCCCTTCTTTGGAAATTGATATGATCTCCATATAAAGAATGCCAATCCATGCCAAGAATCACATAAATTTCCACTATAGGAAGGATCACAAGATTTTCAGGAAGAAATTTCCCACAAACATTAATCAGGGAAGAATTATAAACTATTGATGCGACTGTTGGGCCATTAGGTGTTGTCACGGCTAACTCAACATCCAATTGTTGAGGTAATATGGTGATACCCATAAAAAAATCTTCAGAAATAAATGAGTGGGTAGATCTAGAATCAAATAAAACATTTTCAACTTTAGATTGGGTGGTATGTTTACCTTTCACCACATCGTTTTCGTACTCCACATCACTGATAGAAATTTCATGTGACTTTCCTTTTTCTTTAGCCTTAATATTTTGTTGATGTCGATCATCATAAAAAACCCTTGGATTAGGGAATTTATTGGAATAATTCCCTGTAAATACCCATAAATTTCAACGAAATTTTTTTTCTCAATTTTCTATGGAATTTTACAAGAACGCAGTTTCTGACGGCACCAGATTCCGAGGCCTGGTGTGCCTAGAATCATTTTCTGAAGTTTGGCTCGGGTAGGTTCAGTGAACGAATGAGCAGGTTTTTCTAAATTTTGAACCGGTGCTCAGAATCAAATTCCAAGGGCACCGATAGAATCGTAGCGCTGCTATTTTTTTAGAAACGCCTCTTTCGGAGTTGCATTTTCTCGGGTGTGGTTTTTAATTTTTTGGGATTTATGTTAAGAAATAAAATAAAGTGGTGCGACAACTTTATTTTTATTTCACTTAAGCCAATTAAAGCCACTTAATCTGAGTTGATGCAGATAGGGTGGAATTCAAAATCTCCTACCCTCTTGGTATGATATTTGTGAGGTAGGGCCCGCACGAGCCCCACTATTTCTTTTCTACTAAGTAACGCACCCGCGAAAACCCGTCATTATGAAAGTCAACTGACGCATTTTCTTAAATTCTTAACGCACCAATTATATGGGAGGTTAACTTCATTAAATTAATTCTATGAATTAATTTAATCATTTCTTAACCTATTTACAATCCGTTGGCGTAATAATTAAATAAGACCAATGCACGACCTCTTGAGGATTGCTCGTTGAGAGGCTTTTGACAAAAATTTTGTGCCTTCATCCTCCTCTGCGAAGAATGTGAAGAACGCGAAGAACGTGAAGAACGTCGTCACCCTCGGAGATTGACGACGCTTCTTCCGATACGTTCTTCCCCGCAACGATCTCCGATCACCAACTGCTTGAGGTAGGAGATTTCAGGTTTCTTCTTTTAAAATATCCTATGTGGGTTCGATGATTAAGACTATCGTACTAGAATCCTATGTGGGTTCGACGAGGAAGACTATTGTACTGGAATCATATGTGGGTTCGACGATGAAGACTATCGTATTTGAATCCTATGTGGGTTCGACGATGAAGACTATCGTACTGGAATCCTATGTGGGTTCGACGATGAAGACTATCGTACTGGAATCCTATGTGGGTTCGTCGATGAAGACTATCGTACTAGAATCCTATGTGGGTTCGACGATGAAGACTATCATACTAGAATCCTATGTGGGTTCGATGATGAAGTCTATCGTACTGGAATCCTATGTGGGTTCGACGATGAAGACTATCGTACTGGAATCCTATGTGGGTTAGACAATGAAGACTATCGTACTGGAATCCTATGTGGGTTCGACGATGAAGACTGTCGTACTGGAATCCTATGTGGGTTAGACGATGAAGACTATCATACTAGAATCCTATGTGGGTTCGACGATGAAGACAATTGATCCGGAATCCTCTGTGGGTTCGATGATGATGACTACAGTGCTTGAATCCTACGTGGGTCCTAGAAGATGAATCTGTGATTACATCTGATCATCTCTCTTACTTTACAAATTATGTGTACCTATGTGAGCTGAATCCTGTGTTGCTTCCTTTGTGGAAGGTGTTATGCTATCCTTTGGGGGTTTATGTTTTTATTTCTTGTGTGGACTGGGTCGTACTTGGGCTCGGATTTTGGAGCCGAACGAGAATAGACGACTTAGGTATATGTATGCGCATATACCTAAGCAGTTTCGGATGTTACTTCTTGATTGTATCTTTCCTTTGTGGATTATCCTTAGTGGATTCTGGGATACCTTCGGGGGTCTCGGGGTCCCTACTGAGTAGCTTATACTCACCCCTACACGGGCTATTCCCGCACTACGTTGTGTTGGTTGCAGACGACAGACATCGTTGATCGTGGTGGAGGCTTGCGGAGCAGGGCGGTACCTGGAGGTGGACCACTAGGTGAGACGTACTCGGAGCGGTCGGCTAGACCAGAGGAGCAGTGGAGGCTATCTGCACCCACCCTTCAAGTGGGACTTCCAGTGGATGGCTCGATGTTGCGGCTTTTCCCTTTCAGTTGTACTTTACAGTTGGGTTTGTATTTCCGCCCCCCCATTACTTTTCCGCACTTAATATTGTTCCGGATTTTACTTAGTGTTTTATTTTTCCTCTTGCTTACAATGTGGTTCTTGTTTACTTTACAATGGAAATGACTTCCCTTTTTACTGGGATTTACGCCTTGGTGCTAGTCGCCAGCCCCTGGCCTATGGAAGGCGGGCTTGGGGTAGTCACGGCACGGGCCCCGAGGACGGGTCGTGACAAATTGGTATCAGAGGGGGTCGGTTCTACCATAGACTCTGATCTTTATTCTATGTGAAGCAATAGTGTTTAGCGTATTGAGTGTGGTTATCAGTCCAGGGATCCCAGTGTTGGTGCGGCGGCTGACGTATCCGTACACCAGGACCCTAACTTCTAATTTCTAACTTAATGCACGAAAACATTTATTGCGTGTGTGTTTCAAGTTTTCCTTGTAATTACTTGTATCAGCTCACCAGGTATACTGTTCTGACCATGGCCCACCTGTTTCTTTTCAGGATGGCCCCACGACATAAGTCAGCTAGGGTTCCGAGAGTTGTGCATGGAGAGAGCCCACCGAGCGATGAGGAATCGGTACAGGGCCCTTTGATAGCTGAGGCACCGGCGGTACCTATACCCGCCGAGCCACCGATGCTACCAGCCCCAGCCTTAGACGATGCACGTCTCCTTAGTGCACTGCATGAGTTCCAGTGCCAGCGACCGCCCAGGTTCTGCGGGGAGACGGACCCTCAGGCTGCCGAGGACTGGCTGGAGGCATTTTTACGGGGTTTCAGATTAGTGAGGACACCAGCAGACCTCATGGTGATCCTCGCAGCGAGCCTCCTGCACGCGGTGGCAGGAAGATGGTGGAGCTTGATGCTCCAGGTGCACGATGAGGCATCTCTCCTCTGGACAGACTTTGAGAGCATCTTCCTCTCGGAGTTCGTCCCAGCCACCCTCCGTGCAGTGCGCATCTAGAAGCTACTACAGCTGCGGCAGGGCAGCATGACGGTTGCCCAATACTCGGCAAGATTTACTGATCTCTCGCGCTACTCAACCGATATGGTACGAGATCCGTTCTTCTAGGCCCGGACCCTCGAGCAGGGACTGAGGAATGAGATCAGGGCCTCGATGATCTCCCTCAACATTCTGATGCAGGCAGAGGTGTTGGAGAGAGCCCTTTTAGTAGAGAGTTTCACCGCCGAGCAGGCACCAGCGGCAGGACCCTCTACAGAATGACCCGTAGCGGAGTCTTCTGCAGCTGGCAGTCGATAGGTGACATAGAGGTTCAAGCAGGCCATACCTTCAGATGTGAAATCTCAGGGTGATGATTCAGTTGTGCGGGGCACATGAAGGAGAGCCAGCTACTCGAGGAGCAGGCAATGCTACGCATGCGGCGGGCAAGGTCACATGGCTTGAGACTGCCCGACTCGTCCTGCTGATGAACAACAGGCGGTAGAGGGACCTCCCAGGAAGAGGTTCGACCATGACGGTCTGCAGGGAGCAGGCGGGCGAGGCAGAGGATCTGGTCGTGCAGCTGGAGGTGAACGACGCTTCAGGGTGTTGCCACCACCACCACTAGGAGGTCCACCCCGACCGCAGGGGACAAGAGGACATGGGAGAGCTCAGCTTTAGGCAGCTGAGGCCTATAATCATGGAGCTCTGGGAGTAGGTGGACAGGAGCGAGACTAGCTCTAGACCTAGAGACTTTTGTTCATGTTTCTTTTAGTTTTTTTGTTGTATGTTTTTAGATTCTTTGTGTCTTTGTACTTGAGATGTAGTAATAAAAGACTCCTTTTTTGTGGCATTTACTTTCCTGTGCTCTCTTGTGTTGTTACTATGAGGTTCTAGTTTAGACTATTGACATGACCCTCACTTGAGAGATACATACTGGAGGAGACCCAATTACCACACACTGATGCCGACAATGTGACTCAACCCTTGGAGGCAAGAGTAACGGTTGGATCTCTTGGTAGTAGCGTCGAGGCCTTACGACGTCATCCTTGATATGGGTTTGTATCGTCCATGATGGTATTGACTGTATTAGGTGAAGAACGTGGTTCATCCAAGGGATGAGACCAGATTTCTCTTATCAGCAAAGAAGAAATCGCAGCAGCTCTTGTAGGACCAGAGAAGGTCCAGATCATCCAGGTGCGGATGAGGACAGATCAGAGATGGAAAAAGTATTATGCTGACAGGAGGTGGAGGCCACTAGAGTTCGAGGATGGCGACCACGTCTTCTTACGTGTCTCACCGTGACATGGTTTACGGAGATTTGGCCGAGGTGGCTAGTTATCTCCACGCTTCATCGGACCATTCCAGGTCCTCAGCAGGTTTGGTGAGGTGGCTTATCTCCTGGCTCTACCACCTCAGTTGCACCGGGTGCACGTCATCTTCCACGTATCTTAGCTGAGAAGATACGTGCATGACCTGACACACATCATTGGCCATGGGGAGCTGGACGTTGATGATGGGGTGACTTTTGCGGAGGTCACAGTGGAGATCGAGGATCGACAGGAGCGGGTCCTTCGTGGATGATCGATTCCTGTAGTGTGCATCAGAAGGCAGCACGGGAACCTCCAGGAGAGAACTTGGGAGCAGGAGGCTCAGATGCGTTCTCAGTACCGCCTTTGTATCTCTATGTTGGTAGTGAAGCTTTACGGGGACGTAAAGCCCTGTGGTGGGAGTAATGTAAAGACCCATAAATTTCAAGGAAATTTTTTTCCTTAATTTTCTTTGGAATTTTACAAGAACGCAGTTTCCGACGACACCTGATTCCGAGGCCCGGTGTGCCCAGAATCATTTTCCGAAGTTTGGCTCGGGTACGTTCAGTGAACGAATGAGCGGGTTTTTCTAACTTTTGAACCGGTACTCGGAATCAAATTCTGAGGGCACCGATGGAATCACAACGCCGGTATTTTCTTAGAAAGGCGTCTTCCAGAGTTGCATTTGCTCGGGTGTGGTTTTTAATTTTTTGGGCTTTAAGTTAAGAAATAAAATAAAGTGGTGCGACAACTTTATTTTTATTTCACTTAAGACGCTTAAAATCCACTTAAAGCCACTTAAGCTGAGTTGAAGTGGATGGGGTGGAATTTAAAATATCCTACCCTCTTGGAAGGATATTTATGAGGTGGGTCCCGCACGAGCCCCACTTTTTCTTTTCCACTAAGTAACGCACCCGTGAAAACCCATCATTATGAAAGTCAACTGATGCGTTTTCTTAAATTCATAACGCACCAATTAATTGGGCTGTTAACTTCGTTAAATTAATTCTATGAATTAATTTAATCGTTTCTTAACCTATTTACAATCGGTTGGCGTAATACTAAAATAAGACCAATGCACGACATCTTGAGGATTGCTCGTTGAGTGGCTTTTGACAAAAAATTTGTGCCTTCATCCTCCTTCGCGAAGAACGCGAAGAACGTGAAGAACGCTGTCACCCTCGGAGATTGATGACGCTTCTTCCGAGACTTTCTTCCCCGCAACGATCTCCAATCACCAACTGCTTGAGGTAGGAGATTTCGGGTTTCTTCTTTTAAAATATCCTATTTGGTTTCGACGATGAAGACTATCGTATTGGAATCCTATGTGGGTTCGACGATGAAGACTATCATACTGGAATCCTATGTGGGTTTGACGATGAAGACTATCTTACTGGAATCCTAGGTGGGTTTGATTATGAAGACTATCGTACGGGAATCCTATGTGGGTTCGACGAAGAATACTATCGTACTGGAAACCTATGTGGGTTCGACGATGAAGACTATCATAGTGGAATCCTATGTGGGTTCGACGATGAAGACTATCGTACTGGAATCCTATGTGGGTTCGACGATGAAGACTATCATACTAGAATCCTATGTGGGTTCGACGATGAAGACTATGGTACTGGAATCCTATGTGGGTTCGACGATGAAGACTATCCTACTGGAATCCTATGTGGGTTCGACGATGAAGACTATCGTACTGGAATCCTATGTGGGTTCGACGATGAAGACTATCGTACTGGAATCCTATGTGGGTTCGAAAATGAAAACAATTGTTCCAGAATCCTCTGTGGGTTTGACGATGATGACTACAGTGCTTGTATCCTACGTGGGTCCTAGAAGATGAATTAATGATTACATCTGATCATCTCTCTTACTTTACAAATGATGAGTATCTGTGTGAGCTGAATCCTATGTTTCTTCCTTTTTGGAAGGTGTTATGTTATCCTGTGTGGGTTTACGTTTTGCTTTCATGTGTGGACTGGGTTGTACTTGGGCTCAAATGTTGGAGCAGAACGAGAATTGATGACATAAGTATATGTATGGGAATATACCTAAGTAGTGTTGGATGTTACTTCTTGATTGTATCTTTCCTTTATGGATTATCCTTAGTGGATTCTGGCAGACCTTCGAGGGTCTAGGGGTCCCTACTGAGTAGCTTATACTCACCCATGCACGGGCGATGTCCGCACTACGTTGTTTTGGTTGCAGACGACGGACAACGCTGATCGTGGTGGAGGCTTGCGGAGCAGGACGATACCTGGAGGTGGACCACTGGGTGGGACGTACTCAGAGCGGTCTGCTGGACCAGAGGAGCAGTGAAGGCTATCTACACCCACACTTCAGGTGGGACTTCTAGTGGATGGATTGACGTTGCGGCTTTTCCCTTTCAGTTGTACTTTACAGTTGGGTTTGTATTTCCGGCCCCCCTTTACTTTTCCGCACTTACTGTTGTACCAGCTTTTACATAGTGTTTACTTTTTCCTCTTTCTTACTCTGTGGTGCTTGTTTACTTTACAAAGGCAATGCCTTCCCTTTTTACCAGGATTTACGCCTTGGTGCTAGTTTCCAGCCCCTGGCCTATGGAAGGCGGGTTTGGGGTAGTCACAACACGGGCCCCGAGGACGGGTCGTGGCATTACCCATCTCCTTGAACTTGAAACATTGGAGTGTAGTAGGTTCATTATGTGTGTCCCTTCGTTTTTTTGCATCATTAGACATCTTCTTCCCATCATTGCGGCATTAAAATGCTCGATGACCTTTCTTTCCACATTTGAAACATTTACTTGTCCCTTTAAGACAACTCCCTCCATGTTTCTTTCCACACTTTGAGCATAAGGGAAAGATCATCTTCTTTTCAGTGTGCTATTTAGATTTTCCTTTGAATTCCATTTTCCTCTTCTTATCAAACCCATATGACTGATGGGTTACTCTAATCTCCATCTCGACTTTGAGAGCACATCGAATGATTTCCTCGTAGCTATTAACGCCCCTTATGGATAAGGCCCTTCGAAGACTTGGTTTTAAGCCACTAAAGAATCGATCAATCTTACTCTCTGGTTGGATAATAATACCAGAAGTGTACCTTGCAATTATTTTAAATTTTTCTTCATAGGTACCAACAGATTCATCATCCTTTTTCTTCAGTTCAAGAAACTCTTTCTCCATATTTGTTCGGAGAATACGAGGGAAGTACTTATTGAAAAATAAGTTCTTGAACTCGTCTCATTCCATGGACTCAATTTAACCTCTTTTCCTCGTATTTTTAATAAGATTCCACCATTGATCAGCATCTCCTTACAAATGATACACTTATAGGATGACTTTATCATGTTCAGAACATTGAAGAACTGAAAATATCTTTTCAGTAGTACAGATCCATTGTTCAGCAACTAATGGATCAGTAGACCCACTGAATGAAGGTGGATGCTACCTCTTGAAGGATTCAATAGAATTTTTCTCCCTCTTTTGCTAGTTTGGAAGTCCAACATGATTCATTTCTTGAGAAAGTTGCGTGAGCATGGCTACAAGATTTTACATTCCATCTCCCATAACATTTGGTTGCTCAGGGGGATAATCATTGCATTGCCCATCGCATTCCGCATTAACACGGTTCCTTCGGGTTCCAGCCATTGACTAAAACCAAGAAGAATAGTGTGAGAAACACTAATTATAATAGGAAAACCACATAATCAAGAATAAAATTTCATGCTTAAGGTCTTATCCTGGGTTATTTATGGTCATTTCTAAAACACTAAGATTGTGTTCTGTGCTTAGACTTATCCTTAGGGTTCTTACTAAGGCTTTCACATCCTAGTTTCCAAAGGTTGGCTATACCTTTCCTCTGATACCAACTATAATGACCCATACTTTACATACATTGTTAGTACTTAAAAAATTGAAGCACACTTATTACAACATATAACAAAACCAGGAAAGGAACGTATAGGTATAGAGTCTTTAGAAACTGGGAAACATAAACAACTGGTTCATAAATCATCAACTTTGTCTCCCACTTATTTCATCATATCTATAGTCCCTTTTTGGCATATCCTACTTAATAAGCTTATTCCTGACCTGGGGAAATAAAACATACAAAAGGGTGAGCTCAAATGCTCAGTAAGGGTAAACAAAAGAAATATCAATCACATCATATTCATAAGAACATAACATTTTGGAAATCTTAACCTGCAAAAGAGGGCATAATTTCATAACATGGGATAAATCATAGCAGTGAAATGAAATCCCAATAATCATAACGTAAAACATGAAAATTTGTGTCATACACACATAATCATAGAGGATCATTTCTTATTAGTCAAGACTCATTGCCAAGACTATCTTAGTGGAAAAAGTCCATTTGTGAACTGAGGTCACTCCTCGTTTCAGTCCTATTTCACTGAACCGGTTTAACCTGACGTTCCAGCCATGTATATCTAATGAGATATAAAATCATTAACCAATGCATTGGAGGGAGATATAGGTCCCACCCATCTCATAATGATTCCATTATTATGTGTTCCATAAAATTAGAAACCATACATCATAGGATAACCCTTGTAATAAAAATGGGAATCTAAAACATCGTGACATCATAAAACAATTCATATAAGATAAAGGATTTCATAAAAATATAATTCCATCATAACATAATCAAATCAATGTAATAATAGGTATAGAAACATAACCCTTTATTATCTTATAGGGAAAATAATTTTGATAAATCACTTGAACTCCATTCTTGAGGAAAACATCCTCTCTACTTGAAAAACACTTTTCCTTTCTTAACATGTCATAAAATTCTAAACTAAAAGAAGTTGATTAAAAATAAAATTGAAAACTTTTATAGGAATCTTTTTGGAAATAATGTTTTAAAAATCTATTCATGCCGTATAATTTTAAAAAAACATTCTCCTTGTACTTTTGTCGGAAAATTCAAAAAGTACCTCGTACGAAAAATCACAAAAGATTCCTTTCATATCATTTACTAAAAACTCAAAGAAGGGTGAAAATGGATTTAAAATTTTTTTAGGTTGATGGAAACAATATTACATAGCGAGGAAACATAGATGTGGATGATAAAATACACCCCAGTAAATTCAAAAATATAAACAATCTCGGATAAAAATGAGATTGTGATATTTCCCTTACCTTAGGTATGATTTGCTTCGTCAGTGTCTGAACCTACTGTATAATGATTTAAATAATGTTATTGACTTATTTTTGAATCATAATCATCGTTATTATTTCATATATGGTCATATTCTTAGCTTATTATTAGTAATATTTCATTGCTACTTGTTATTCGGGTGTTTATTACTTTTTGTTCTTATGCATGTTTTGTCAAATAAATTCTTATTCTTCTTTTTAGGTTATAGATACCTCACTTAAAGAATGGTATTAGTGTAATATATATCATATTCATCCATTAAATTCATTTATATAATCATTATGCAATGAAGATCATGTAGAACGAGTCGCATCACATCGTGGAGACGGTATTCTGTAAGTACACACGAGCGATGATATCGTTCCCATGATCGTGGAATTGTGTTGGGGTGTATGTATACTATTTCAGAATCAATACCACTTTACAATAATCATATATATTCATTATTTACACCATTATACCCATCCAAGTAAGGTGGTGGTGGAAAATAGATTACACCACGGTGTGGAGACGGTATTCTGTACGTACGCACGCGCGGTGATTTATTTTTCCGTAGGATGGATAGATGGTGAAATATGGTTGTTTCATACTTATAATAACATATCAGTATATGAGTTATACTGATGTTATTACTTCATAATGAAACAACTAAAGAAGACGAAGTGGAAGAAGAAATAAAGATGACAGAATTGGTAAGAGACATTACCACTTCTTTGAAGCATTTCTTTGAGACCTCCTTTTAGGGAACTAAAACAGGTCTTTGAAGAATACCAGAACCTCTAGGATGTTTCTAAGTAAGTGTATAGGAGAAATTGGCAGGGGTTGGCCGAGCATGAAGGCTCAATGTGGTGTGAGGAAGAGGGGGAGGAGGTGCCCTTTTATAAGGGAGGAGAGGGGCACCTTTGGAATAACTAAAAATATTATTTTATTATAAAGCCCTATTCGGTTTTAAATAGCTCCAAATTGATTTATTTCGAAGATAAGGTGGGGATGGGTCGAAATACTCTCATCAAATAGAATTTAGACAAGTTTATGTTCCTATTATAACCTTATCATCTAGATTTAACACTAAGTTAAATAATTTTACTTTTACCGTGTCTTCTTGTGTTCTTATACTATAAGGTTAATAAACATACTATAACAAGAAAAAATAACCACAAGTAATTTATTATTAATATATATAACCTTATATAAGTCATTTTGCCGAACCTTAAATTTTTCAGAATAAAATAACAATTAATAATATAATATTTGTTTTAAAAACTATTTTATGTCAATTTTGACACTATTTAGAAATTTATTTTTGTGAAAATCATAATAGAATAATTAGTTCGAAAACTGTTAATTAAATCAATAATAACATGTCATATTAACCTATAAAATTATTGGAATTCATAAAAAGTCTCATATTACATTTATTTGGGTATTTATAACATCAATTATGTCAATATTTCATTAATAAGATAATTACTGCATCATTGTTGTGTCATAAATAAATTAAATTTTTTAATGCCTTAAAATTATAAATAAAATACCATTATGTTTTAATTCTTTTTATCTTTCTAATGAATATTTATAGTCGAATTTATCTTCTGTATAACCCCATATTAAAAATTATTTACTTATTAAACTTAGATTTTAACTATTTTAACCCTTCTTTAAGTAAATTGATAATAAATGTCCTAATCTAATCCAAGTGGGCCTAAATTGTCATATTTTATTCCTAAGATTATTTTTGGTCGAATTAAACTTATCCAATAGAATAAGGACATGTGTTAGGGTAATAATAATATCATTTTTACCATTAATTGCCCTATTTACTTTTAACCGTGGTAAATAAAAGTAAAAAATTACTATTCACCAAAAAATTATTTTCATCTCATTGAACCACATTTTACTTACTGACGTCGACCGTGTCTCTTGGATTTTCGAAATTCCACTCACAGAAGCGGTAAAATTAAGTTTTATGAAAAATTCAGTTTTTTAACTACCACGTAGTGGTTTCACTATTCATCAAAAATTGAATGTTTTCAGAAAAATACCAAAATTTCACCCTAGGCTAATTTCGATATTCCGAATCCAAAAATGAAGTCCATTTTGAAAAATAAAATTTACAAAATTTTAAAAAGTGGTTATTACTATTCATAACGGCTAGTTTTAATAATATATTAATAGCATATCGTCGTTTTGTGAAACTCGGTACTGCATACGGCGCAAGCTATCGAGGAAGGCCGTGGTTCCGTGTAAAGCAAGCCAAGCTAGTGTTGTGTATAGTGAAAGATTCATTTGATGATTTATAAAAACAAAATATTTCTCATAAAAGTCTCGGGTGTTACAGAACTCATACCAGTGTTCCTTATTTATTAGTTATGAATATTTTGATAGAATCAGTTTGAGTTATTCTCAATATATCAATTTTGAATTAACATAGACAAAAACTCCAAGGTATGATGTAAAAAATAGTAATTATATTATAAATATGATAAAATTCAATATGACCAAAAATAAACATATATATATTTCACATCATTCTCATAATGTAGGCATTACATGAAAAAGATAACCATTAAATCCAAATACCTATGGTTTATTGATTTTGAGAACTATATACAAAATACATTCATTTTACAATACTTGTAAATATTTTACTATGATCAAACCGCACTTAAAACCATTCTATACTTCTCATATCCTATATTAATATTCATAACCTACTAAAAGAAAAAATAATCAAGTGCAGGGATCAAAAATTGGGAAATTGAAAAATTATCAACATGATATAAATGTTTTATAATAACAATTTGGTAAAAATTAGCATACAATAAATATGTTATTACATATGATATAGATCAAAAATTGTTATAAAAAATTATAGGTAGAGTAACAGAAAATTAGTAATGAATAAACTGATATCATGGAATATAGTTGAATAAAAATTTTGGAATGATGGATTTAAGAAAATTTATCCTAGGATAATTTAATTTTATATATTTAGAAACAATATAAACCAATAAATGAGAAATATATTCTAGTAACACCTCGATGATTACATAATATAGTGTGTATAGGTTATTTGATCATTCCATGTGAAACCTTTCTCATGGGACGAAATTAATACCTATTATATTTGAATTCTATTAGAGTGAACTATACTATTAATTACATATAAATGATTATATATTCCATATTAAGAACATAATCCAATCATAAGTCATTATCAGGATAAAACCCAAGAGAATAATGTTGGTTTTATAATCTCAGCTGAAAGCCATACCGGATGCTATATATTATCTAATAGAAGAAATAATTAATTAATATTAGATGTTCATAATATAATATAGAATTATATTACCTAAAAATTTATTTATAATCTACATAAATATCATAGAGCACAGGAAAATATATAATTTTAAAAACTACAAATTGAAGTGATGTTTTTGGAAATGTTTAAAATGTTTTTAAATAGAAAACTGTTGATTATTTATTTTCAAACTAGATTTTAACAATTCAATTTTTTATATAAAATACAAATTTTTTTCATAAATTAATCATAGTGATAAAAAATTACAGGGTAGGAAATGAATATGAAATAATAAATAGGGAAGTTAATTTTAATCATGTTTACTTAAATGATAATTTTATGAAGGGACTCAAAACTTATATTAACCCAAAAAATTAAAGGTATAGTAAATTGGGAATGTATGTGAAGAATGATTGTGAAGAATTTATATTAGATAAATTAGAAAATATAGTGGAATTGTGAAATAAAAATAAAGGTATATTGTTACATTAATGTTGAAATATTAGTTCAAAATATAATGTTTTCTATTTTTAAATATAATTTTTTTGAAACCGGTATAATTAAATGGATGGTAAAACATTTGAATGAAAATATTTTAGGATGAATTGGGATTCCATTGGAGATAATATATATTTTGGGATCCATATTAGGAAATAATATCATATATGTGATGGAAAAATTTGGATGTGGAGGGGGAAATTCTTTAAAATTGTCGGGTATTATTCATAACAATGTTATAATTTTTATCATTAAATCTAAAAATGATGATTTTTTTTAATGACATAATTACCCAAATGAGTAAAATTATATTTATCGTACTGAATTAATAAATTTAATAATAATTCAAAAAAGAGAAAATAAGTGTTTTTCTAGATCCAAATATAATGAAAATTTAGTTAAACAAATTATTATATTTTTATCCCCCAAATCGATATCCCATAAAGGTATAACATGATATTGATTTATAAATAACATAAATTTGAATAATATAATGAAAACTATCAATTATTTTCAAATTTTTACATTTCAACATGGGGAAAAGTGGTTAATACAAATTATATTATAATGAATCAAAATTAAGATGTGGGAACTCTATCTTTAGGAAGGTATTCGTTCGACACGTGCACATAACATCCAAAAAAATAAAAAAAATAAGATAAGATATATATTTAAAAATTCATATATATTTCATTTAATATGTTTTCTTATATTTATGTGCTATTACATAATTAAATAGATTTATCTTATGTCTGTAAATTGAGTTGGTTCTGTCATTTCCTTTGTAAATTCATTTTCATGTTAGTTGGGGTAAAAAGTGTTATAAAATGTCATTATAAATAGAATAATTTTATAATTTTATATGTTTTATTATTCTATTAACATAAAATTAATATATTTTCCCAGTATTTATGAAAATGTATTAAAATTATGAAAGGTGCCATCATATGTTCATTTATGGTAGTGAAAATAACATTGAATTTTTATTATTAATATCACTTATATAAGCTACAATATGGTAATTATAAAATATTAATAGTTTAAAATATATAAATTTAATTCATTAACTAAATTCTTATTTCTATTTATGTAAATATTTAATGAAAAATTAAATACAAAATTATGTGGATTTGGTGGTTTTCACTACATTAAGATGACACTACAATATATCATAGAACATAATAGACGTAGAAAATAGAATAATTAAACCTTCATAATCATATTGTTGTTATAAATATTTTATTTTTTCATTATATGACTCTTCTGAACTATCCATGAAGGTAGTTTATAAGAAATTTAACATGTTTTGGAGGGAGGAAATAGTTTTCCCATATATATATAGACATCTTAATTTTTCCAATGGTTTTAGTTAATGTAAAATAATGGATGTTAAGTTTCATACACCTTGAGTATTAGGAATTTTTTTAATAAATTATTCTTATTTGAAACATTTATCTTCAAACAACACTAGTTTATTCTTTCAATACACAAAAAATTAGGTTAGCTTATGTTACACATGATACTGAGTTTTTGCAAAACAACGATATATTATAATATTATTAAGACAATGCAATTATAACAAATATGTTAAACCAAGAGTTATGAATAATAATAAATATTTTTAAAATAATATGTAAAAATTTCTTTATATAAAAATGTATTCATACAAAATAAATAAATGAAGTAATGTCAGTATATGATTCAAAAGTACTCTTTTTCAAAACAATAATTGTAATGTATTTTTCTGAATAATATAATTTTTATGTTCAAAAACCTTAAGAAAATGAATTTTATAAAATCAAATATATTTTTTAAATAATAATTTCAAAATAATATAATGGTGATGTTTTCATATTTTTTCTAAAATGTATAATTTTTTATTGAATATTGAAAATGCTGAATTTTAATTTAAAACTGTCTTTTAGATAATTTTTTATGAAGATAAATTATATTTTAAATTGGTATTAATGTAAAATTGGTTCAAATATAAATAAATTAATCCAATTTAGTTCATTGGGAAAATTTTCTATTTCAATTTTGATATAAAATAAATTTAAACTTTTGAACATTTTCTCTTTAAAAAGTCAATTTGTAGTCGTGTTGATACAATTAATTTTTAAATAAATAATTTTCACCTCCATTAATATAATTTTTAGAAAATTATTCAATATTTTAAATCATATTAATATATTTTTTTTTCTAATATCAAATTAATTTTTTTTAAATTTAATTGTGAATTTAGTAAAAATTAATTACTGATGTTTAGGTAAAATTAGTTTAATGGGGGTTAAACTAAATTGATACAGGTAAGAATGACCTATAAACTTGTTTAAAAACTATTTAATATCGATATATAGATCACTAAACCTATTATTTTTTATAATATCATATTTTGGACCCTTTTGAATTATTAAAAAAGTTGTAGCACTAAAATCTTTTAAAAAATTCCAAGTGTATCCTCTTCCCCACTTATAAATGGACGCTACCTCCCCTCTCTTATTCACACCATAAAACATTTTATTTTGATGAATTAAAAACCCAAATAACTTCTCATCTTTCTTCCAATAATCCCAAAATAATTATTTTGGACATAAATCTGTGAATGGAGGGCTTTCACTTTAATCCTAATGATGATATTTGAAGAAGAGGTAAAGTTCATCAGTGATCGTTCTTATTTTATTTAATACTCCAACACATAAAATTAATATAAACTATTTATGATATAATAAAATAAGTATCTTAAATTTTTTGATATGTGGGTATATTATGTGCTTCACCTACTACCATCTCCACTTCCATCAAATGGGTTATGAAATCATCATCAGTGTGTGCGACAAACTACCGCCTTATGAAGTGATGCCAATCAATTTACAATTTTCAACAATAAATGATGGTTATAATTAAGCACATATTATTTATATATTATATTTATGTTTTTATTATTATTGAATTATTAAATCTCAAATAAATTCATATTATTCATTTTCTGTGAGTATGATTACATTGCTATTGTTCACAAAAACGACCGCCTATCAAAGCAATGTGATTCCTTCTTATTTTACATGGAGTGCATTAAGGATGGGTTTAATGAGAATATGTGATATATATATATGAAATTTAAATGGATTTTTAATTATATTATATAATTTAACATTAATTATTTCAATCCAACAAGAAAAGGGAAACAACATTCAAGATTACTAATACCAAACATCTCCATGAACGATGCATTTCGTATTATATATTTAAATATTATGGATTACTATATATAAAAATATAGTAAATATATATTATCTTAATTTCATTTTAATAATTTAGTAGATTACAAAAACCTATTAAAATTATGAGGATGAAAAAATAAAAAATAAAAACTGATAAAAAACAAGTAGGGTTTCACCCGATGTATGACTATTTGATGAAATTGTTAATAAATAGGTAATAAATAGTCATACTAAAATAATATATGGTATGGTATATACTTTCTATCTAATATATTTATAATTTAATTATATTTTTTATACATGAATTTTTAAAGTGCATGAAAAAGTCAAGATTTTGGTAGGGGGTTGATGCCTCACTTTTTACTTATGTGAGCCACATGCCATATTACCCATATATTTTTTTATGAGGTGTAAATAATTCTCATGAATTTTTTTTTGGATATTACTAATGAATATTATTGTTATTTAAATATCCATTTTAGGATATATGTTTTATGGGGTTTATAGATCCAAATTTACCAAAACGTTAAGGTATATCTATCTAAATTTACATTCTTTGAGATATACATTATATTATTCACCCGTTTTCATTAATGAGGTGTATATAAAACCCCATTAACATGTAATATAAAAAATTTATTTATCATTATTATTGTTTTGGTTACATTTTATTTTATTCATTTTTTTCTATTATGATTCAAAATTATCGAACTGATAATGGTGTTATATTACAATATCATTGTGAATCAAGATTATTTATTATTCAATTTTGGATTAAAACAATTATTATAGATCTCTCAATAACTCATGGATTTTCACCTCCTCTAGTTATTAATAATTTTTCAAGTAATATATCAATTTTATTTCCCATTGTTACTTAAATAATTGAGAAATTTTTTTTGAAGAAAATATATTTTTTCATCTCTCTTTGGTCTAAAATACATTTTATTAAAAAACCATGTACTCTAAAAATAATTTTAGAAATTTGTTACCATTATAATAGGATTGTTTCAATATATTTTTACCTTTTTTATTTTTTTAAAAAAAATTAAGGGAATTTTTTTTCCTAAAATTGAATGATAGGTTTTTACCGAAAATGTGAATAGAATAATTTTTTAATGTGTGTAGTGTGAAAAAAATTTCCATTCATCATGATCATTGTTTTCTTTGAAGAATAAATTATAATTTTTTATTGGTAAGTTCCATTAAAAATACATTCAATTGTTTTTATGTTTCATAATGTGATATTTCCATGTTGAGAGGATATTTGTCTCATGGAGTGCTTTATATGATTAATATAATCCATTTTCCATCTAAGATGACAACTGTTAATATAAATTATGACATATTAGGGATATGATCCAAAGATACCATTCATTTTTTTCTCTGAATGGTTTATGTTTATGAAAAATATTTTACCCCCATGGGTTATAACATTATAAAATGATTATGAAACCCACAATATTTCCTAGGTTATTCTATGAGGAAATACTGAAATCATTTTAAAACTTATCTTTTTTTCCAAAGTTTATGATATGATTATAGGTTTATGAAACCCATTTCATTTCATAGTATTTGATATGTTAAATTTTTTGGTCTTATGGAACACGTGAATATTTTGTTCATTACGGGATGGTTGTATAACATATATAAATGTTATTATGTTTCCCTATAATGATTTATAGAATTATTCATATCTTAAGAGATAGACAGAACAAAAATAGGGAGTGAACCATGTTCAGTAAGGTACTTTTTCTTCTTTGATAAACTAGGGATTGAACCATGACTACTATGATGATTATGTGTATGTCATAAATTCCATGTATTGTTTAAATTACATTCAATAAAGGATCTTTTTCATTGATTTTTATCTGATTCATGACTTATGAACTTCCAATATTTATGTCATGACTCATGATTCTAATCATTGATATTCAGGTTAGGGTTTTAATTTTTAATTCTCATGTTAGCATACCCTAACATTTATTTTATTATTATATATCTCACATTTTCTCTTACTGGGCATCAAAGGTAAACCTCAATTATGTTTCATTTACCGATTTAAATATGAAATTTATTAAGTAAGATATTTTCGATAAAGGGAAGAAGATAATGGAGATGATGTATTATAACTATTTACTAGTTGTTTATTTTTCATTGTTTCCTGGATCACTAAAATGTTATATATCTCTGTCTTGTTTTTTTATTTAAAAAATAATCATTTTAAATTGATATAATATATATGTATTTAAATCATGGGTCTCTATAGTCAGTTTCATAGGACATGTTCATTTAACATTTGTAAACAAGGTTGAAAAAAACATTATGTCATCCCTAAGAAAATGTGTTATGATATATTTTCAGATGAGTCAATGTATTAATAAATGTTCTTAAATATTTGTTATAGATATATTATGTGGTTTTTAAGAAATCACATTCGTATGTGGATACTACAATTTGATGTGTCTCTAGAAAGGAGGCACATATCGGTAATAACTCAGAAATGGGCGTATTGAGCATGAATTAATTTTCACGTTGGGTATGAAGATGAGCCCTTATGTACACATGTTTTGACATTCCTATGGGATATTATTTAGAAATTCACAAAATCTTTATGAATAACCATGAAGAATTTAAATAAAATATTACAATGAATGACATAGAAAAAAAAACAAAAAAATACGAATTAATGAAGAATCTGTCATGATATAGACATACTATAAGTAATTATTCATGATTATATAGTTCCCATTATGATTTTTTTCTTACACTATGATTTTTGGAGTTATTACATAGCTATAACATGAATGAATCTTATTAATGTGGGGTTTAATGGTAAATTTAATGATTTTATTCTGTATCATCCGTATTTTATAAGATATAAAATGAAAAATATCATTGTTATGATCACCAAACCTTCTCAAGCTATGAATCGTGATGGAAATACAAATGAACAAGTAAGGTAACATTATGAGGTTTCTAAAATGAGGTTATTTCCACCTTCCTTTTATTGATCGATTGATCCAAGTGTTTTTTAGAAATGGATCTATCAAAAAAATTTATTTTTGTTCTCCAGTGATTGGAACATGAAAAAGTAATTTTTTATCTACCACTTGAAAGGTGAAGAAAAATAATGGTGGATTGTTATCAAGAATATGAGGAAACTATTTGTAATTAACCCTGTGGATAGGGATGATCTTAGTAAACTAGTTTTCAATAAGTACTTTCCTTGTATTCATCATATAAATATAGAAAAGAAATTCCTTTATTTAATGAAAAATGATGATGAATATTTTTGTACCAATAAAGAAAATTTCACAATAATTTTGTGTTATGCTTTTGTTATTATCATTAAACTTGAATGAAAGGTAAATTGATATTTTAGTTTCATAAAACTAATCATCTTAAGTGAGTTATCCATAGGATACATCTATAGTTATTTAGATATTTTTTAAGTTCTATCACGGTGGAAATAGAGGCTTGAGTTATATTTTAATCTCATCGATTTTTAAATAAAACAAATATCAATATCAAAAGATAATCTAAATTGCTTGTAGATAAAAAGTTGATATTTCATTTATTCTCAATGCGTGGGAAGAAATAAGTAAATTATCTAAGGGTGAGAGTAAATTTTTTATGTGTGGAAGTGAATGTCATTGGACAAATTATTATCGATGTGATGGGAAGAAGATAGATAAAAATGAGAATATGGGGAATGATTCCTAGAATCCAACACCCACAAAACATTATTTCAAATAATATTAGTAGGGAAACCTTGTTTACTTCTTCCCAAATCTGATGGTTAATTATGAGTATAGTCATCTACAATCTCTGAAGCCTATGTACAAGGGTAAATCTCATTTGTTCATGGCTTCAAAAGATAGGTGTGATAATGCTATAGTGTAAATTTCACTTACTAACCAATATATATCTTCCAATGACTTATTTAACGCTATAACTACAAATTATTTACTAATTAATTAATTATAAACGTGTATCAAGATTCCACTCAAATGATTATACATATAATTACTACTGGAAATTCTTAATGGTACGTCGATCACATCGCAATTATATGATTCCCCCTTTATTGATATTAATGGGAATGTGCTTCCCACAAATAATTTCTTCCATCCTATGGTTCAATTTGATGTTATCTTGGGAATGGATTGGATATCCCTACATAGAAAATGCATCAATCATCAAGGAAAAGAAGTTAAATATGATATTCCAAAACAACCTATGTTCATATATCAATTTGAAGATAATTATGAACATCTGATGGAGATCACGTCCAATGTATATGGTTTATGTCTCACTGATAAGGGGTTATTAACTAAATTGGATGGAGGAAAACATATCATCAATGATATACCTATTTTCCATTAATTTATTTATGTCTTTATGAAGATTTTCACATCCTTCCACTAAAACATGAGGTTGTTTTCTTAATATAACCCATACATGATGTCACAGAAATTTCAACGACACCCAACAAAATGGCCTTGATTGAAATACAAGAATTGAATTATAAACTTTATGAAAACCTAGAAAAGGGATTTATTCTTCCAAGCCTATCACCTTTGGGAGAAATTATTATTTTTGATAAAAATAATGATGGTTAAATGAGACTCTACATTGAATATTGGTATCTGGAAAACATCAATTATATGAACATATTTCCTCTTCCATATGCTGATGATTTTTTTTACCAATTATATGGATCTCAATACTTTTCCAAGATTGAACATTGTTTGGGATATCATATATTATGGGTCAAGAAGTAAAATACACCCATGATAGAATTTTTTGAAGGGTATAGAAACTATGAATATATAGTGCTTTCGTTCGGACTTACTAATACCCCTTCAATCATCATGGATTTAATGAATAGATCCAAAATATTACTCTGATTGGTTTGTGGTTGTCTTTATATATGATATTCTTATCTATTAAAAGATAATGGGATATCATAAAGGCCACGTGATATTTTTACTAAAGGCCATATGGAATTTTATCCGATATTAAAAATATACATATTGTAAATTTTTTCAGTAAATTGTATAATTTTTGGTTTATATAATCTTAGCAGAGTGTATCTCATAAGTTTCATTAATAAAAAAGTTAATTTATTGTTAGCCCAGACCAACCACTGTGAATTTTGTCTAATGTTTTCATGGATTCATGTGATACTAAAGGTGGTTTGTGGAGATTTTTTTGTGAAATTATAATCTTATGATTATGTTATCTCAGAAGGTTGACATATTCTGATAGACTGATGAATGTTAAGAAAATTTCAAGGAACTAAATAAGGGATTGGTCAGTGTGCCTACACATACCCTATAGTGTAAAAGGTTTTGTAATCAATATTGGTTAATCCATGAATTTATTATGGTGTTTTCTTATGAAGATGGAATAGTTGAAGATTATGCCTCATGAAATTTGAAGATTCATGGGGAAAATTACCCACCTCATTATTTGGAGTTAGATGTGGTTATTTTTTTTATTAATGATATTTTGGAATTATATTTACTAGGAATAGTGTGATATTTATAATGATAATAAAGAGTTAAAGTATATATTAACACATAAAGTGTTGAATACTATCAAATGAAGATAGTTAGAGGTGATTAAGGTTTTTTACCTCTGATAACATTACCAATATAAAATGTGAACATGGTGGCTAATATTTCAATTCGAAATGATCATGATTGATTATCCATGATGGGCATTAAAAATATACATTATTAGTATAATTTCAATGGATGGATATATAAATCTTAATGGAAGTGTAAAATCATATCGTCCTCTATTGAATGTTCAACTATTTATCTATGTGAATATTAAGGAGGTGCATAAAGTAGATGTAGAGTTCTAAAGGATGGTTAGAAATTTTCTTTAGTTTTACCTTGATCATGGTGGAATGATAAGGTTCAAGAATTTTTTATGTTTTTTATCCATACCAAACACGAAGAAGGATATTATAGAGGAATCACATAGTTCTTCATTCAATATTTTTCTCGGATAAAGGCAGATATATTCAATATTTTAATTAATATTTCTAGTAGGGTAAAATATAGATAGATTAAATGGAGTTTGTATACTGATTCATGGTATGTTAGCAAGTAAATGATAAAAAAATATAACTAAATTTTCTATATATTACCCATAACATATTGTGAATAGGAAAAACACAATGGATTTTGTCATTGGACTCCCTAAAACATCAAAATTGCTTAATGCAATATGGATTGTAGTAGATGACGTTCTTAATTCAACAAACCTCATTGAAATCAAGAAAAACATATCTATGGTCATTTTATTGGATATAAATTAAGGAAGTGGTATGGTATCACTGATTATTAAATTCCATTGTGTGTGACCAAGATATAGGTTTTAATTCAATTATTTCATGAAGACTTCAGTAAGATCTTGATATAGAGATGAGTTTCAGCAATACATATCATCCTCAAATATATTTTTATTCTTAAATAAAAATTCAAAACCTAGATTAAATGTTGAGGTGTTTATCTTTATATTTTAGAGGTTGTTGGGATCAACACTTTCCTATAGCTGTGATTTCTTACAATAATTGATTTCAATAAAAAATTCATATGGATCCCAATGAAGACCATTATGGAATGAAATGTAGAGATACAAAATTATAGAATGATGTTGGAGAATGAAATATATTTCAACCTAAGAGCGCCAAATAAATGGTAAAAGATTTTAGATTCATTTAGCAACATATCATGGAAGCTCAAAGTCAGTTGAAAAGTTATGTTGATAATTACATGTGTGATCTAGATTTTGTAGTTTGTGATAAGGTATTTCTAATACTTTTGTTATGGAAAAAGGTTATCATATTTGATTAAAAGGTAAAATATTCCTTAGTTATATCACTCCCTTTGAAAGTATTGATTATATGGGGATTTTATCCAATCACCTATAGATCCCACCATACCTCTCTCAAGACCTTGAAGTGTTCCATGTATCTCTCTTAAGGAAGTATATACCTGACCCTTCATATGTACTAAAATCGTAAGTCAAAACACTATAGAAAGATGTTTTTTATGAGGAATAAACTGTGAAGATTTTGGATCATAAAGATACTTGTTTATAAATCAAGACAACTCTCATAGTTAAACTATTATAGTGGAACCACCAGTTTGAAAAATATTTTTGTGATCCTGAAAATAATAAATTACTAATATTATTAGATCAAGACCATTATATCTTTACTGTTAAACATAGTGAAATGAATAATAAAACTACTTTTTTAATATTATGTATAAGGTTTATATATATATAATACAGATTTAAAATAAATAATTTTTAATAATTTCATTATATGTTTCAAATATACAACTTTTTCAAAATATAGATTTTTTTATTTTTTTACAATAAAAAAACTAATTTTTTAAAATTTTAGAAAATAAATTTTTTAAAATAAAATAAATTTTTTAAATCATAATTCCAAAATTTTATTAGAGTGATTTTTCGGGATTTTTTTTAAATGTTTCAGTTTTAATGAGTACTAAGAAATTCTAAATTTTAATGGAAAACTAAATATTTATTTAACTTTTTTATAATGATAAATTTTGTTTTTAATTAGTTTAATATAAGAATAATTTAAGTAATAAATACACTAATTCAATTTATGACATTAGTTTCAATTTCATGTTTAATTGGATATAATAGCATTCCATATCTTAAACTGTTTTTCATTAAAAACATTTTCTCTAATCGGGTCTCTATGATTATTTTTTAAATTAATTTTTTACACTTTTATAAAAAATGAACAAATTATTTAATTATAGGAATAAAAATAATTTATATAATCTAATTTGGTAGACTTCATTTTTTACCAAATTAATAGTAAAAGTAATAAAAGTTAATTAATGTGGTTAAGGTAAAAATAGATTTACATAGGGAAAAAACATGATAAAGATACAATTAAATTATAAACCCTTCTAAAAACATTATTCTTATCATATATAGACCATTTTATGTATAAGTTTGTATAATTTCCCATTGTGGACCCTTTTTACATACAAAAAATGTGGGAGCACAGAATTCATTTATAAACTACCAAGTGTGTCCTCTCCTCGCTTATAAAGGATACAAATTATCCTCTCTTCTTTACACCATCAACCCATTTTTATTTGAAACATATTTACCCATATTACTTTACAAGTTTTTTCCCTTCATACTAGAATCCATGGTTTTGATAGAATGCCAACCAAGGAACGCTTTTACTGTAAACCTAAGGAGGATACCCGATGAAGAGATAATGTTCATAAATATGAATTTATTTTATTTATTAATCCCATGTATAAATTCTCATTATACCATGATGATGTAAAAACCATAGTATCTTACATGAAGTAATATTTCATTATATAAATAGATTTACCTACATCCATCTCCACTTAAATCAAATGGGTTACGAAATCATCCTTCATGTGTATAGCAGATAACCACCTAACGAAACAGTGTCATTTATTTTCCATTAGAACCTATAAAATATTTTTATATTGATGGATTTATTATTCATACATGGTATTTATTATTATATTTATTATTCTTTAAATATTATATCACACATACCTTTGGACTCATCATTTTTTGAGAATGTGATAACATCGCTCATGTGTATGGAAGACAACATCTGAACGAAGAGATGTGATTCATTCACAAATTAAATGGAAGGTATTATGGATTGGTTTATTGAAAATATATGATATGTCTGACATTATAATTATTTTGGTATGATAATATATCATTTATATTTCTTTCATTAAATTTGAAAAAAAATGGAAACAATGTTCACGTGTACGTATGACATATCTTCTCCATGAATGGTGAAATTCATTCTCTAAACTAAATATTATGGATTTAAAAAATTCCATATATAATTTTGGAAATGTAAAAAATTTTGTATATTATATAACCATGATCATATTAAGAGGACCTAAAAATAACAAATCATAACATAATTGAAAAAAGTTGTTATTACCAAAAAGGAGATATTAATATGAAATTATTAATAAATGGATAATAAATAGTAACAATAAGAAAATATTGTATCATATATATTTTAATTGAATTGAATTATAATAAACATTTATTTATTATTCTGTTGGTTTTAACAACAATGATTAATGTCTGTACTTAAGGTATGAGATTTTCATCTCACTTTTTACTTCTGTAGGATACATGCAATGTTCACCACTTATTAATTTTATGAGATGTATATAGTACTCATGAATCAATTTTATGATTCTACATTAGAAAATTATTGGGATTTAAATATCCATTTTATGATCTCCCTTTCATGGGGATTATGGTTCAAACGTTACCATTCCAGTATGGGTTTTTTATCCTAATTTTCCTTGTTCGCAACGTATATTACGTTATTCCCCTATATCCTTTCATGAGGTGTATGTACAGATACATTGTCATGTTATATCATGAATATATTTATCCAAATGATATTTTTAGTTCACTTTTATATTATTCTTTCATTATGATTACGATTAATGGTTAAACAATTTGTAATGATGTCTTACTACAATCACATCGTTTATTAGGATTGTTTATAGCTATGTTTATGTCTATAAAATGAAACAATAAATACCTAAATAAAATCATGACATTTATTATCCTCTATTTAATAATTTTATTTTTAAGTAGTATTACCATTTTCCCACTCATTAGAAATTAAATAATTCATAAAATATATGTTCATAAAATGTGAATTTATTTTTCATTTCAATTAGAAATCAATTTCTTCCAAAATAGTGTTTTCTGAAAATGATTTCAATTTTTTTTAATATTATACCATTATTTTAATGGGATGTTTTACACATGTTTTATTTTTTTTAAAAAAATGAATGAAATATTCAAGGAATTTTCCAATCAATTCCCATTTGTATTTGACAATTAATGTGAATGGAATCTTTATTTTAACGTGTATGAAATGATTGATACTTCTCATAGTCAGGAAAGTTATTTTCATTAAAGATTATATTATAAAATTTATTTTTTATCATCAATGTTAAATATTTTCAAATGGTTTTATGATTTAAATATTCTTTAAAAGTGGAAATTATATACTCCATAGCAAGTGTTTTAAATTATCGATCCAAATCATTTTCCATCTAATATGACTCACATTGATTTTTACAATTCATTACTAGGTATATATCCCAAGCATAACATTATTATTCATTATCTTAATGTTTTATATTAATGATGATATGTTTTTAGTAAACTCATTTCTCTTCCATGGGTTATACTATATTCAATTTATTCTAAATCCTACATTTTTTCATGGGTTATCCTATGATGAAATTTTGAACTGATTATAAAGATATACTATTTTAAATAGTTTATAATACGATTAAATTTTTCTCAAACCAATTTTATTTAATGGAATATGATATATATAATTTTAATGATCATGTTGTACACATAAATATGGTTTTATTTATAATAACGGTGGGATCTATAGCTACTTCTAATGCATTGGGTAAGGATTTATTTATTATGAGATAGATAGTTTTGGAATGGTGAGTAAAACTAGTTAAGTATATGACATTGTCCACTATGATGGTATTTAGAGTGAACATTGTATCTACGATATATTTTTGATTCAACCCATTCCAATATTAGATCCTTGTAAATTAGTCTTTACTTATATGCTAATTATTTTCTATGCTTTTGTAAATAACAAAATGTTGATGGGTTATGTCAATGTCATGCCCCCATGGATTTTTTTCTCTAATTTCATTTTTGATTCGTGTCTTACAAACTGCGAATATTTATTCCATGAATAAAGATTTTACTATTTAATATGAAGGATATTTTTAACATATTCTATGATTATGTTCTAAATCATTATCTTCATTTCATGCTTGCATATCTCCGTTTTTACCCTTACTGGTCATATCAGCTCAACCATTCTTATGTTTCTTTTCCTATGGTTTTGAAGAAATGTATTGTGTATGTTTTTTATAATAATGTTTCTAGGTATTAAGATCACAGTATCAGATGATATGAACTACCTATGTACTAATTTTATTCATCCATCTTTTCAAAGTCAGGATACTATTAGGGTGCTTAGGCGTGTGTTTATTTAATGTAACAAATGTTAATCTTAAATGATTTAATATTTATGAGTGAAATTATTAGGCAACAATAATGTTAGAATTACAATATTAAACCACATTAAAATAATTAATTTTGAATTATGTTCATGAAATAAAAATATTTGGGTGGGTAAATAATAATGATAACAAAGAGTATTCGGTTGATAAATTTTTCGGAATTGATCTCTTTTTATAAGTGAAAAAATCTGATTTTCATAATTAATCATTTATTTTCCAAATAATTATGAAACTATTTTATGTAAAAGAGATAATGTTTAGAAAATAGATGATCCAATGATGTGGTTATATGTAAAAACACATAAAAAATTAATTTTATTAAATTTTATTAATATGTTTTCAGTATTTTATCAATTGTTTTCTAACTATTGCAATTTTTTTAGCTTGGTAACTAATTTTTACCTAAGTAACGAATTCATTTACACAATATATATGTTATCCACTCATAGAAAATTTGTATATTCTAAAAAAATAAACACTACTTCATAAAAATAAAATAAAAAATATTCAAAAATTTACTTCTAAATTCAATCATATATTATATACATAGTAATATTTTATATAAAAATTTTGTTATAATAATTTTTTCTTATGGGTATGCTCTTGGAGTCCTAAATAATATAATTGTGTTTATTGGGTAAATTATTAATGAAAATATTCATCTATATTTAATTAAATATGGATATTTTATATTCATAATAAATTTATTTATTACGTGGTTCTTTTCTAATGTTTTTTACTTGAGTTTGTTCTTTAATTTTATTCTAACTCCTTACCTAAGTTTTACATGGTAGAAAACATCAAAAAATATTTTCAAATTATTCATAATATTATTTATGTTTTGGGATTAAATTTTATATATTAAATACAATTTGGAAATCCATCTATGATGCTTGGTGATGGTAAAATAGACACTTATCTCAATGAGGATACAGTCCTCACATACGAATGATTTATATTTACAATTCTCAATAAATGATAGCGAAATAAAGCATGTGATAAATTGGATTTTTTGAATACAATTTGAACTACGTATGACTAAATTATTTAAAATATATGTTGTTTTGGAATATCTTCGACTGAAATTCAATTAGGTAGTATAATAATGACTTTTCGGAATTGATACCTTTTATAAATGAAGAAAGGGGAACCTTCATGATCATCATTCATTTTTTATAATAAAATTACACTTTTCAATGTAATATAACATTAGACATCAGAGGTAATAGATAATAGGATGATATAGAGTGGTGAAGCAATCAACCAATTATTTTTACACATGTTTTAATCATGTTGGAAATCATTTTTAAAAGGTTTTTACATTCAATTTATTTATCTTCATAACAAGTTTTCAATTATGTAATTCATGTTTTACTAAAATTATAAGAAATTATTTTTTACCAAATAATGGGTTTCAAAATAAAAATGTATTCCTTATAAAATATAATTGTATTTATTTATATGAAAAAATTGAAATTGAAATTAAAATATTTTATATCAAGAAGAAAAAAAATTCTTGAACAGTTTTCTATAAACCATGATGTGTTCATAATAATGTTTAAAGTTTGTTACAAATTAAATGTTTGGTAATATATTTGTAATTTAAAAAAAATTACATTCATCATTTCAAATATGTTAATTTTATTTACCATGTAAAAATCATATAACATTAATAATCCAATTTTTTGAAAATAACCCTTACACTATTAGAATTTTCATTAAATTTAATCATATTAATGATGAATTTATGAAATAAAATTGATATTATTACATAAATGGAAATTTTTGCTTAAAATAAAATATGTTTTCAAAACTAATTTTATGAATAAAATATGTCTTTAGAGTGATATATTAATTATGTTTCCAAAACATTAAACTTGGTATTTATACATACAAAATAGTATTTTTATAACATTTATATTAATCCATAAATAAATTCATGATCATGAAACGTTTTTTATATAATTAATTGATCATTATTATAACATGATTAATTATAAATAGATATTGTATTAAATATGAACTATATTTTCCTCTATTTACAAGAAAATATATTGTTTTAGTATAATTCCAAAAATTAATCCTAAGATATAGTTGATATTTTTAATTAATATAATTAAAATAATATAAAAATATTTTAATTATTGAGTTTATAAATGTTTATTTTAATTTGATATACAATATATAATTGAGAACTTATTTTGTTGGAAAAATACATTTTAAAAAATTATGTTATCTTAATAGAGTTTTTTTTTCATTTATAATAAGATAAATTATGTTGATTACAAGATGATATATTATTATTAAATTTTTATTTTAATATTGAACTAATATTTTCTTATTTTAGTGTTTTATGTGAAGTAATATATCAATTATAATATATATTTTTGAAAATAGTTTTTTCAAAATAGTAGCATCTTACAATACCCCACTAATCCTAAATAATTGTTTTCCAATGATTTTCCTTATTCAATAATTGTGAAAATAGATATGGGTATATAAAATAGTGACAAAAGTAATGGTATTATTTATAATGGGATATAAATATAATTATCTTAGGTATGAATAAGAATATTTTTTAAAAAAATCTTCATTCAAAAATTTATATAGAATTACCGTTTACATCATAATTTTTATGAAACTCTTCCCAAAAAAATAATATATCAAAAAATAGTTGTGAAAATATTTGATTATTTCATATTAAAGATTCGTATTAATAATAAATCAAAAGACGGTGGTTTCTTCTCTAATAAATGATCAGTTTAAATAAATGATTCCTTCATTTCATCTATGGAATAATTAGATCAATATATAACACCATTTTTTAGACTAGGTCATAAATTTTTAAATTCCAATTAGTTTATCTGTCTTAACAACTTACAGCCTCAAATTCAATTTATAAACTCCATATGGGTACATTAAAATAATGTATTTAAGAAAATCATATCCTCTTGGAATGTTTATGTCCTGAACCCCTCCCCCCAAATGCACCCCTCATGGGACAACAATGTGTGAAGGATAATGGTTATCCCAGAGTCTAACCTCATGTAGTTTTATAGTTCATTACTTGTCCCAATGTTATAATAAACATACAAATGGGGGTATTTCCATATAAGAGAACATGTGTAAGATTGAGATAAGAATGATACACTAACCAAATCAAGTGTGGATGTTTAAATGAAATCCCAAGTGAGTAAGTGTAATTTATTACCAAACTAAACAAAATGAATAGAAACTAAATGTGAAAAAAAATAACCACAATAATGACCTTGAAGCCAAAATACCTCTAGAAAAACAAAGATGTAGTAATATCTATACTGATCTCAAACCCTTCCCTTATAAAAAAAATATTTTATAAATACAACCACGAACCAGCCCGGGTACCATGGTAAGCTAATAACTGAGTCATACATGACATATCCAGAGGGCTGTTCCTGATCCCATGGGTCAGTGTCCAGGATCGAGCATCATAAAAACTAAATCTGTGAATTATATTTCCACTAAAAATGAGGAAGAAAAATAAAAAAGGTAGTATGTATAAGAAAAATAAACTCCAATTAGAGTGATTTACCTAAAGTAAAACTAACATTAAATTCATAAGCTACAACCCAAGTGACAAAATAAAAGAAAAAACATTTGTAGTCCATAATGAATCAAGTCACAAAGTAAAAGGTTCAACAACTGGATACACCTCCCAGATGACCTTTCCCCCTGCCTAAACATGGAAGTATATAATTTACAAATAATTGATGGCACAAGTAGGGTTTGATATAAAATTCATAGCAGGGTCTCACCAAGGATTCCATAATATATTCCAATAATATATTAACTAATAGAATTCATTAAATTTCGAAAATAAAACAGTTTCAAATTTATAATTATATTTAAACAAACAATTATATACAGTTAAAATGATTAAAAAATAATTTAAGTAATTACTTTATAAGTTAACAAATATTTCTAGAACAATAGATTCAATAATACATATTATAGAAAACATTTTATATAAATTTAGATGGGCATGTGAAATAGTTTAACCATATTGAAATACAATTATATCACAAATACAAACAAGGGAGAAACAGGGTCATATTCAAAATAGTTTCGAATGTTCTAGGCTAATAAACTCTTCACTATCTAAGTGATCATGAAAATTTTTGTATACACTGACTAAGAACTAATTTTTATTTGATTATCCAAGCACATTGTAAGGAAAGTGAGAAACCACAGTGTCAAGCATAACAACAATTAATTACTGAAAATTCCCAAGAACACAAAAATTCTACCTCTCCCCAGCATTTGCATTGTGTATAGGTCCACCTCCAAGACATGAACACTCAGACAGTCCCGTGCAAACAAGCGAATGCACAATCCTGATGGCCAGGCCATACCCTCTCTGAGTCCAAATGCCATGCCGAAGAGGTGAAATCGTGCTCTGGACCCCATCTGATGTAGAACCAGAAAAATGCTGGGAACAAACCCCCAAAATCACCTTAAAACCCACTGACTGAAGATAAGTCCTCATCATTAAACACTCATTTATATTTAATGACCGAGAATTAGTCAGAAAATGAAAGAATAGAGTCATTTAATGAATATTTAAACCTGCTAGAGTTCATATCCCTAAACAACTTCCATGAAATATCATTTACCTGAGTATGTGGCTCTTCCTTTAACATGACTTCTAAAGCAATAGAGAGTTCATCCCATACCTATATGTATTCCTCGAGCTTTAATAGCCCATGGTTAAATCCCCAAACCAAAATCACGTACTATTGGTCAAACCAACAGTATTTCTCCTCATTAATATTCATTTCAATATTCTGGACCATCATCATGGATGCATCCTCTTCAGATGCACTGAGGTACAACACCTTCTCTTTAACCTCATCCACCGAACTCATAATTAAACCCCATGATCCAGGTCGATCAGGGAGTTCTGGATTAAAGAAATCCTCACAATCAACCCTCTCATCCACTCTCTTTTTTGTAGACAGGGTCTTGAAAGGAGGTCGTAAGGAGGAGTATTCCTTCCTGCCATTCCTCCTTCTGTTTCTCCTCCTCCTCAAGCTTATTTCTCCAGTAGAGATTCTATTAATATCTCCCATGAGAAGCTCCACTCATTCCCCATTTTCAAATACTATTTCTTCATGATTATTGTTCATCCCTTCCGTAGTGAGGACATAAAATTGGTTTCCCACCAGTATGGAGTACTGAACCCCCCTGACCACTTCCTCACAGGAAGAATCACCAGCCTGCTCATCCTCTCGAAAAACCACCCTATTTGAAGGGACCAACTCCATATTCAGCCCTTGCCTTCCCTTTTTCAGGTCATCCTATTTGGAACCCTCCACTCCCGATATAATCTCCTCCACATAAACCCACTACTGCTCTAGCACCTGAAAAATCCTATACACCCTTGGCCCTTCATGAGTTGCAGTCGGGTGAACCACATCCGCCTCCCTCCTAGCAGACATGAATGGAAAACTGCTACGACAGGATGGGCTGGCCAACTCCTGCCTATGCCTCTTGAACACACTCTCCACCGTCAGATTCACATTTTTCAAGAGTTTCTTCACTGAAGAAAAAGATCGGGGAGCACGCTTAGGTAAAAACTCCCATGATCCATCACACACCCTGGGAGGATTGGCAGAACCTCATTGTCGATCTATCAACCCAGAGGATTTCGTATTACCCTCAGGATGAATTTCAGCTTCTCCTCTACTGGTATACCTTGGATTCATATCATTCCTCTTATATTTTCTACGGAAATCCTCCATTAAGTGACCCATTCACTTGCATTCACAGCACTAATCGGTCCAATATTCAAAAACCACATGTTGTTTGCAGCGGTATTCTTCGCCCACAATGATCCACACATACTCGAAAGGAACCAGTGAAACATCCATTTCAACACAGATCCTAGGATTCAAGGGATTACAAATATCCTCTGTGCGACTATCAAGAACATGTATCTACCTATCAAATTAAATAAAATATGAAGAATGGATGGATTTTGAAATAGTAGAGGGAGGTTGGGGAAGCATAACCATATTTCCATTGAAGGATGATCGCGGTCCATATCCAAGACAAAGTACCACCGTAGAAGATTAAATCAGAAACCGTTGAATATTATTGAAGCACTTGACGAGGCCTTGATGAGATCGGCCTCGGAGATAAAACAGACTATAATTTGACGATTATCTATAAGACCCACCATAGCCCTCTCTTGCAGACCCCATGAATCGAATGCGTGCCTATCAAATGTGTCTACCGAGGGTCGCCGCTAAATGAATCTTGCAATAAATGTGTGTTTCAGAAGGTCTGAAGTCTCTGAAAATTCCGATGTTGATAGTGAAAGGTTAGGGAAACCATCAAGTAAATTCATAACTTTAAAGCTGAGCGGGATTTAGGGAAAATTCGGCAGCGAATCGGGGTTTGAGAACATAATGAAATGAGAGGAGGCATCTCTTCTTGATGGTAAAGCTCCCTCCCCCATTAGTGAGGGCTGGACCAGGGCAGAAGTCGCCACCATCGTGAAGAGAAAGCTTCTAGGTTGTCCTCCACTGTCGTGAAGAGCCGCCGCCTGCACTGAAAATTTGGGTATACAGGCATCCCTCTATAATTTTCCAATAGTGACTCATCACTATCACCTCGTGGATGTGACTTACTACCTTAATGTTTTAGAACTTTTTATAATCATAGAGTGTGTCCAAATAACTCAAAAAATACCTAAGTATTTCATTTTCTCTTAGACGATCAATAATGGGAAACTTATTTCAATACTTCTTAAAATAAAATTAAATCTCATTCCCCCATGTCAAATGTAAAATTTTCCATTAAAACACAAAACATGTTTTAGCAAAAAAACAAGAATCATTAACAAGATAAACCACTAGGTTTATATCAAAATATTTTAACACAAATTTATCATTTAAATTATTCAATCTATTTTTTTCAATCATTAAAATTATGTAATTAAATTGAAACAACTTTTATCCATTTGAAAACACACCCAAATTCACCAGAATTAAGGATTTTCCCCAATTTCTTTCCAAAACAATTTCAAACCTCCCATTTTAATATAATATGGTTTTAATAAAAATAGTTGAAAGAAATTCCAATCAATTTAATTTAAAAAAACATAAATATATCAATAAATTTAAGGTTTTTTTATTTGGCCAAATAGGATGGAATCACCCAAATGTTTCTCAAAACTCAACACCCACAACAAAACCCTTCTACGAGAACAATGGAATAAAAGACATAATAACTCAACTGAGAAACAAGATTTATCAACATAGATTTCAGATATATCAATCTAAATATGATACACTGAACTAAAATTGGGAGAAATATAGGACGAGATGATGAAAAAATAGAATGCTTTCTCGGGAATCCACATCATATGGGCAACGATGATCGAACGCTAAATGGAGGGACCCAAAAGCGTTGGAGAGATCCAAGAAATCATGGGGAAGGCTATAGGAAGAGAGAAATGATACTCGAATGGAAAAAATTGTGATACACTAGTTTATAATCCAGTTTCAAATTCACAGTCAGTGTATTACATAACATGTAACCATATTACACGTCATGAAATTGTTAATTTCTACAACCGTGGAGAAATGTGTCTCGTAAAATTAAAAACTAATCTTTAATTAACTAATGATGTGTAATGACTCATCATGTCATTTAAATTTCACAATCTGATCTCTTCATAGTATGAACCCAGAAACCATTACCTATCGTGTGACCTAGTCAAATAGTGTGTATCCCCCCTACAACCTGCAGAAACGACTGGTTAAATTTCAGATCCCAACAAAACTATATCCTCACCATTATAGGTATCCCTTCAATTAATTATCTATCATATTCATTTAATAAAAATAAAACACCATGTTAGGTTTTATGACATACCTCCCAAATCGGTAACTAGATATCACAACTTCCCACCATAAACACTTTATGTCCCTAGAATGACTATGAAGAATATACCATTAAATAAAGAGTCAATTGTTCTCTCATATATTCTTCATTTTCCCTCACATCAAGACTATCATAACCATGATTACATAGCACACATACTAAATGTATCATCTTCCAATGAAGTTCCATTTTTTAGAATCAACTATCTCAATTTTCTGCACTATCAATGATTGATCTTGTTCAATCTCTAACTCACTCTATCTCAAAATATTAGATGTATTAGAGAGATACTTTCTCATTTGTGAAACATTTAACATGTTATCTATCAATGTTGGATTTGGAGGATGTGTTAAATGATATGTAACCTTCCCACCTGCTCAACAACCTCAAGAGGTCCCATAATCTGATGATTAAGCTTCCTTTTCCTCCCAATCTGTTGATGATCCAATTAGGGTGGAACATTCTAGAATAAATGTTCACTGATTAAAAAATCCATAGGTCTATGAAGATCACTATAAGAATTTTATCAGATCCGGACAGTCAGTATTCACTAATTAATTAACTTAATCTTTTGAGTCGCCACTTGAACCAAACTAGGTCAAACCAAGTAACTTTCACCAATCTCTGACCAACACAATATAGATATACACTGTCAGCTATACAAGGCCTCAAAATAAGTCATTATGATTAGGGACTAGTAACTATTGTTATATAAAAACTAAAATGGTCTACATGATCATCTCATTCCCCACTAAACTCGATAACACAAGTGCAAATCATATCTCCAAAAATATGTATAGATCTCTCTGTTTGGTTACTCAATTATGGATGGTAGGTCGTGCTAAAAAATAACTGAGATCTTAGTTCCTCTTGAAGGCGTCTCCAATATTGAAATGTGAACTGAGGATTCCTATCAAAAATAGTAATATATAGATCTATACTTCGATGAAAAATCTCTTTTAAATAGAGATTTCATATCCCCTCAACTTTGGTTGTAACAACAATGGGTATGAAATGATCCATCCTAGTCAGGATACTGATCACAAAGCATATCTTATTCTTCCTTAATTGGGTATGAAAAAACCCAAACACATAGTATTATGAGATCTCATCCAACTTCCAAGTAGGAACTGGATATTTCTGAAGTAATCATAAAGGTTTCTTGTGATTGGAAATCACCTGTTGGCATGTTTAACAACAGGAAAAAAAAATAAAAATGAACTCTCTCATACCTGGACCCCAAACTCACCATTATATATCATAGGAAATCCTTGTGGCTCTAGGGTCCACATCACACTAGGATGTATAAAATACCCATAACACACCTTCCTTTCCAATAACGGCATAATTAAGTTATTCCAATAACATAGAACACCATCTTTCGAGAATGAACACTAAGCAACAATCTCCACACTATAATGATAGTTTCCAATTATATGTAATTCTTCATCAATATGTTAATCATGAAGAATCATCATGATAAGATTTAATTATAACTTAATAATGGATAAATAATCCTCTCCCTCTAATTCTAAGACTTTAATATCTAACATTTCAAAGAGGTCCATCAGATTCCACTCTTCTGGAGATTTATTCAATTCCTAGGTTAGAATATTCATGCTCCAAACAACTTCAATGACATTACCTTTCTTCCTGGTATAGGTTATTTCCAATTATAAATATTATAGTACTTCATCCAAATTGTTTGGTGTTGGCTCAAAAAAATTTTAGATAATATATAACTAAAACTCTGATTCTATGAATACACAATAAACCATTCTCTAAAAAGTTAATTCTATCAACTCTAAAGTGTATGAATCACAGTTTCATGTTTACGGTCATGGGTATGATAATTCATCATGTGTGGCCTATGTTGATAAAAACCATAAGTAATTACATGTTCTCCCTACATAAAAATGTAGCCAACGCCTGGGCCTGATGCATCATGGAAGACCACACAGCCTTAGCCAGCCTCTAAAAGAGTCAACACTAGCATAGTGGTCACAAGGTGTCTCACCTCAACAAAATAATTATGACTTTTATCATCCCATGAAAACATCACTACCTTCCATATTATAGAATCCAACTTTTACAAGTACTTCACAGATCAATGATTATATCTGGTTATTCCTAAGAAGATCAAATCTTAAAGATAGTACATGGTTCTCCCAAGTCATAATTTCCTTCACCTACTCAGGATCATATGATGTTCCTTGTTACATCACTACATGTAAAAATAATTTCACATCAAGAATCTAATAATCACAAATTGAAAAGATGGAATATCATTGTTGATTTCTCACCAAACATAGAACTTTTATCAGATGATGTACATGATCTTACATAAACATGGAGTTATTGAGGATTTTGTCATCAAAGACTACCCCAAATATACCCAAATACTCATGTAAAATACTATTCATTAATTCCATGAAGGGCATAATAAGTTACTCATAAATCACATACCTTCTCTTAAAGGGGGTTTTCAGAATGTCATATTCTTTTATGCTCAATTGATGGTAACCATATCAAAGGAAACACTTAAAAACCCACTACTCTACTTCTAACTGTTCAAACATATCATCAATTGATGGAGACAAATAATTTTTCATTGATGTATCTTTATTGAAATTTTAGTAATAAACACATAAAAAATTGAACTATTATATCTCCTAACATAGATAAATGGAACTTCTCATGGTGACATACTCAAGCGTATAATGCATATCTCTAGGAGAAATTCCAACGAGAACTTAAGATATTTCATTTTAGCCGGAGACATATGGTAAGAGGGAATCAAAAATGGTTGAGTACCTGGCATTAAGTCAATAGAAATATCAATCCCCCTTACTAGTTCCAATCCAGAAAATCAGAAAGAAGCACATTGGGAAACTCAAAGAAAACTAGAAGGAGATCACCTCTCATAGATTAACAATCCATATCAAACGAAATCAATAATATTACTTTCCCAAAATGTGGATAATAAGGTTAAACTCATCTTGACATTATGTTTCATTCACCATAAAAGTCAACTAGCGCACCACGAGTTGTAGTAAGGTAGACCCACTGATCATAATAGTCATTTTAGGCATTATTATCAAGGATCCTACAAAATCTATAAATGAAATCTAGAGTTTTTATGTTGAGAATGAGACACATCCAAGCCACCTCGACATCATATAGAGAGAATAAAAAATTTGGCCTAATTAGACCCCACTCTCTCTTTGTACAATGGGGTGCAGTAATATCCATTCCACAAGATAAAATATTCATAGAAATATTATTTTATAAAAACATGTTAAAATAAATAAATGAGATGCACCAGTAATAAATAGGCATGTCAGGGATGGAAAAGATATAGTAATGGTACCTCTCCCAATCTCTAGACTTGCATCATATACCTCTAGAGAAACGTACAATACTTTAAGTATATTTGTTCTAGATGCTTGTGGATGGAACCCTTTTATATGTGAAGCATCTGATTTCCCCAAAGTTTTCGTAGGAATTGAAAATCATGTTCCACTACATTGTTAATAAAATTTATGGTAGAATATTTGTATGATTCGCAAATATCCATAGAAGATATAGTTAGTGGATGCCTCATTGGAAACCCTCTTATAATGTCTTTTCTTTCCATGTGGAAAGAAAATCAAAGGACTTCATCATTGAACTGTATGAGGTTTAGAATGACATCACCATAGATAAATGAAATGATAATCATCACGCTTCCCCTTTCCCATTAAGGAACTCATGCAACCACTAGGAGAAAAAGGAACTCCCATCAGCCCTAATTTTCCATCCAGTTCCATCTAAACCATCATCACCCAATCAAGAACATTAGTATACATGGGCAGTTTTAGAAAGAAAAAATGAGAATGGATATCTTGTTTATTTTCCAACTCAAAACATTGAGCCTTAATCATCTCACTAGATATAATATCAATTGAAAATAGCTCAAGTTCATCAAATCGATTGGAATACTCTCTCATGGTTATGGCATCTTGATTAAACTTGAAAAATCACATAGCCTTGGCCAAAACCATCCACTATGGATATAATTAATGTGTGAAAATAACCATGATGTCTTTAAACTCTATGTCCCCACGTTTCTTTGTTCTCACCATCATGTCTCACATTCTCTAAGTCAGTCATTAGAGCACGAAGTTGGAACACTTCCCATTGATCATGCCTATTGTCTCCAATAAATAAAAAAGGCGTTCTATCCAACCCAACCATTTCATAATATGTTCATAATCAGTGGAGTGATTTTAAAATGTTGTCTTTTGAAAAAATAACCCTTGGAAATTTCATTGAGAGTGCCCCTCTGTTGATATACATATAATGATTAAATGACAACTGGAGGTAGAGCATGTCTAAGAGCTTGGACAAAGCAGACAATCACCTCAACTTGATTTGGGTCCACTAGAGAATTCACTAGATGTGATTCAGTAGCATATTCCTCTTAAATTTGATTCACATGTCTTCATGGATGATTAAGGATACAATGAATCAGTATAGAAAAAGTAAGACAGTAGTTAATTCTAAAATAGATTGATGGAGGAAACATAATCCCATCCAATATAACCAAAAATAATTGGATTTCACTCTATCCTAATCGAAATACCAATGTACTTGAACTATGACAAAAGACATCATTCCTTAAACACCACTGGTGAGTTAAGGTTAGTTAAGGTTACAGATGCCTAGGAAATCAATCACAAACACATCATATGTCCCGATAGAATTTCACAAGTATGTATTGACTCAATAAAAAAAGAAACTCAAACCTTCCTCTAATACCAATTTATCATGAACTATATTGGGTACTCTGGTAACCCAATAACTGAGCCATACCTAACATAGAAAGGGTGTTATTGATCTCCATGGGTCGGTGAATAGAGCCATGCATCATACAAATTGAAAGAGGGAATTATATTTTTACTGACAATGTGGAAGTAAAATAACCATGGAAGTATTAATAAAAAAATAAACTCCCTTGAGAGTAATGTTCCATAATTAAAAGAAGTATTAATTTACAAATCTATAATCCAAGTACCAAAACAGGGAACAATAGCCCATGTTATTAAGGAAAATCTAGACCAAGTCAAGGTTCAACAGGTATATCCACATTTAAGAGAAATTTAATGTTAATCTATTTAGAAAAACATGGAAGAATCGAAAATAGAAATAAATCAATAAATTTAAGGTTATTCAATTCTTATAAATGGGATTGTATCATCAACACTTTTCCTATAACTCAACACTCACAATGAATCCAATAAATGATAGAAAAGGCATAGAATACCTCAAAACATTACCTATAAATTAGAAATAGAAACACAGTGTCATATCTATCAATCTAAAGATGATACATTGAACCCAATGGAGGAGAAATTTATGAAGAGATGATGAAAAATGATAGATCTTACCAAATAATCTGTACCACAAGTGCAACAATGATCAACTATTGAACGAATGGACCCATACGGTATGGAGAGTGTTAATATTGCATGGGGAAGGCCTTAATTTAAGTGAATTGATATTGGAAAGTAACCAAAAGTGATATATCATTCATGTAGCATGTTTAAAAACCACAATCGAAGAGTTACACGAAATGAAACCCTATTGAACATCATGAAATAGTTAATTTCTACAACCGTTGGAAAATGATTCACTTCTAGTTAAAAAATGATCTTTAATAAACACACAATATGTAATCACTCTTCACATCCCGTAACATTCACATTGTGAATATTTCATGGTATGCACCTAGAAACCATTACACATAATGCTTCCTAGTTATGTGGCATGTAACCCCTTCTAGCCTACAGAAATGACTGGTAAAGATGAAAATCCAAAAAATATTTTACATCATCATTATAGGTATCCTGGCGGTTCATTTATATCCCCACAAAATTAACATAAAGGAAAAACCAAGTCAATTTTATTGGTTCACCTATTAGTTCAGTTATGGGAAGTTACAACCTCCCCAACATAAAAAATTTATGTCCACATAAATCCTATGAAGAAGCTTCTGTGCAAAAAATATGAGGCCCATATTCTCTCGTCAATGTCTCCCATTCCACCGTATCTTGAATAGAGGAACAATTTTTCTAGATTACACACACCAAATGTATCATACTCTTTTGAAAATAGTTTTTTTCAGAATCAACTATCCCAACAAGATTCTCATTCAAAGAGAGATCAATTTTAATCTCAATATCACTACATCTCAAAATATGAGATGGATCAGGGAGATACATTCATATCGGTGACACATAGAACCTATTTTGTATTGTTTTCATCTATGGAAGAATTTCTAAATGGCTTGAATGTTTTCCCAACTTCTCAACATCCTCAAAATGACCCACAAAATAAAGAGAAAATTGCACTGACTCCCAAGCTATCAATGACCCAATCATGGTGAAACTTTCAAGAACACCTAGTCACCAATTTAAAATTCTAGATATCTTATATAAGTCCCCAGCCTTAAACCTTCATTAATATTGAATTAAATGAATAATTCACATTCAGGATCTTTTTAGGTTTAGAGTTTTATAGAATTATGAAATAACTATTACATCTCAAAAGATTACAAAGTAGAAACTTCTAATAAGATTCCATAAAATAAAATCTCTTAAAAAGAAACATGTCTAGTTCCATGTTTTAGATAGCATTACTTTTCTTTGATCCCAACCATGACCCTATTCCACTTTAAGTGCTGTGAAAAACATTTCAAAAACATGGGGTGAGCATAAAAATCTCATTAAGGGATACACAAATAAGGAAATCTGTTAGATTTTCAAAACCACCAGTAAACCATGAATACTTTATCAATGTAACAATTTTCACCTTTATGAAGCAGAAAATACTATTCATTGAATAAAAGATCATTAATTACCCTTTTGTAATAAAAATATAACCATAAAACCCATATAAAGAACACATAACATATAAAGGTAACTTGGGACATAAACATACTTAAATGGAATAACCATATGGCCGACTTCCACACATACTTAAATGAAATAGCCATACGGCTAACTTCCATACCCAATGCATTGGAGGTTATAACGTAACCACTCGTCCTGGTATTCATGGCACCACCCATTATATGGTTTATCATGTAACCAACCATCAAATGTCCACGTATCGTTATAAAATCCTAAGACATAAAACAAATATAATGGAAAGAAAACATTTCCACACTTTATCACAATATATCACATAAATATATTGAAATAACAAATCCATTATAAAAACCATTTTCAATAGAAAAATAGATGAAAATAAATCCATTGTATTTATTTTCCATTAAAAAAGTTATGTCTTGTAGAGGAATCTGAAGCTCAAATAATGGTCACGGTGGCGGAGAAGTCATTGTCGCTGCCTACGTACGACAAAAACATTCCCTTTTGTCATTTAGTAAAACTCTTCGTATAAAAAGATTCCTTTTGAATAAATGTAAAAGTCAAATGGGTTTATACACTGTATAAAAGGAAGTAGTGTATAAAACAAAATATGCCTCAATGAAAGGATATTGAGAAGAAGTCCCATACCTCGGGTCCGACTTGACTCGATCATTCTTTAACATCCTGAATAATAAACTTGAGTAAATTTCTACTTTGTTAAGAACCCTTTTCAAGTTAATTATTACTTTAATATCACTTATGAACATGTTATAAACATTTTGTAATCATCTATGTTAATAATGTTTGTTTTGTCGATATTTGGTTCTTAAGTCGAAAGTGGACTTCATACAATTACGTGTTGTTCGTGTGGTCAAAGGTTCATTATATCCAGAATGATATTAATGATTTGGATATCTTATATATCATATATATCCTGCATATATATTTATTTATAATATTACATAATCATTTAGTGGTAAGAAATGAAATGCACCGTTCATGGAGACGGTAAGCCGTACGTACGCATTAACGCTACTTTCATTTCTATGTCATATTAATGGAATTAAAACTAAATGAGAGATATGTATATTTTAATTCCAGAATTATATTCATCATTTATATGTAACATAAATCATATATATCCATTATATATATGTACTTATAATAGTACATTACATTTGGGGATAAGAAATGAAATGCACCGTTCATGGAGACGGTAAACCGTACGTATGCATGAACGCTACTTTCATTTCTATCTCATGCTTAATTGAAACAAATAATAATGATATAAAGTTATATTATAATTCCAGTATAACATAATATATAATAACTTTAAATCCATCCTTTATACGTCCCACGTATGGTATTAACGAATCAAATCACTTTGAGGGGGCGGTAGTCCGCACTTCCTAAAACAAATTATCGTGTATACCCATAATGGAAGCCATAAAGGTATGCCATAAATGAAAAATAAAGAAGCTTAAGGAGAACATAAACATGTTATATATCATATATATATATATATAGTGACATCTTAATGTCCACCTTTGAATGTGTTAGAAGAATATTGAACAATCATCGTTTCGTGAGGTAGAAATTCGCCATCCACAAAAACAGTATGTTCTTTAACCATTAGATGTAGGTGTGTGTAAGTGTATATCGAAAGATTCAAATAAAAACATCCTCATATATTTAAGATACTGGATTTGTTACAAAATAAATGAATAAAAAGTGTTTAGGGGGTTGGAGGAGCAAAATAAAACTAAAAAACACAAGTGAATACATTACCTTAAAATCGGGTAACTCTCTATGATTTGAGCTCAAAGGTTTCCTTGGGAATACTTTTGACCGACGTTTGGATTCTAGGAGTAAGGGAGGGATGTGGATAGGTAAAAAGATCAGGGTTTGGCCGAGCTAAAGGCTTGAGAGGTGGGGGCCTTTTATAAGAGGAGAGAAGGGGCACTCTTGTAATGTTATAAAAGGTTTCTTTATCATAAAATTATTTTCGGATTTTAAAGGTCCCACATTGATATAATTCAAGGATAAGGTGATAAGGGTACGAAATATACTCATCCAATAGGTCTTTGACAAGTTTATGTCTTAGATTTTACATTATCGTTTCATTTTATTTAAATCCTTCATTAATGAGGTAATCACTGCGTCATCCTGATGTCATAAATAATTTAATTTATTTAATGTCTAAAAATTATCAAAAAACAGCATGATGTAGGAAATCTTTTTATATTTATAATTAATATTTATAGTAAAAAATATGACTTGTATAACCCCACTTAATTTTTTTAGTAAAACAACTCATGTTTGTGATATTTTTACTTTAACATTAAATAAAAAGATATTAATGTCATTTTCCTTCCAAAGTTTCTCAATGGGGTCCCCAAGTTGACCCATGGATTTTCTTGGTCTTCCATGACACATAAAATAAGGGTAGGAAATGTTTCTAGGTCATTTCATATTATTAAAACATTATTTTTACCTTAAACTATACTAATTACCTTTAATCGCGATTAAAAACTTAAATGTTACTATTCACCAAAAAATTATTTTAATCCAATTGAACCAAATTTTACTTCTTAATGACAACCATGTATGTCGGATTTTTGAAATTCAAAACACGGAGGTGGAAATTTTTCATTTAAACGGAAAATCAGTTTTTGAAGTACCACTTAGTGGTTTCACTATTCATCAAAAATTGACGTTTTTCCGAAAAATACCAAAACATCACCCCAAGATATATTTGATATTATGAATTAAAAAATGATTTCTATTTTACAAAATTAAAAAAATATAAGTTGCATTAATTAATTTAATAATTAATTCCCACTGTGAGAGCAAATAGCGTGTTTTTATGAAACAAAATATATCAAAAGATTGACACTAGTTTAAGTCTGATTTCAAAGTGAAATTACTTCCAATGACCACTATTGGATTAAATGGTAAAAATATATTCTAATTTAACTTTAAAAATAATTCAAAAGATAATATAATCATATAAATAAATTATATTGAAAAGAGGTTTTGAATTAAAATACAACATTTTTCACTATTCATTAAAAAATGAACTTTATCGGAAAAACACCAAAAATTTACACAAAGTAAATTTTGATGTCCCGATTCTAAAGAAGAATTATATTTGGTCCAATAGAATTTATAAGAGTGACCAAATATATATTTAATGACGGTTCACTATCAAAAGCTGATAAGTGGACCTTTAGTAAAAATTAGAGTACATATGCCAAAAATTGAATTATTTTCGTATTTTAAGCCTTTATCCATTATTGGATAAATGTAAGAACATTTAACAATTATATATAATCATATTTTAGTTATTTATATTCATTCTTGCCAATACAACGACCATGTGTTAACTACCATTTAAAATAATATTGTTTTATTACTAGTGTCCAATGTAAGATTTCAAAGAAACTCATTGTTGCGTGTCGTGTACGCTATCGAACATAACAAACCCTTAATGTAAAATTAAAATTCAATTCTCAAATATTAATAAATATGAAAATGTATTATTCTTTATTTACCTGGGATGTTACATCCTTCCCCCCTTTTGGGAATTGCGTCCTCGCAATTTTATCCACTTATCAAAATAAGTGGGGGTATTTATCCCTCATATCATTTTCAGATTCCCATGTTTCCTCTTCAACCATATGGTTTTTCCACAAAACCATTACCTGGTGGATTACCTTATTTTGCAACACATGCTCTCTTCGGTCAAGAATATGGACCGGTTGTTCTTCATAAGAGAGATTCTCTTCCAACTGAACTACCTCTAGGCTCAAAACATGAGATGGATCTGGCATATACTTTCTCAACATCGAAACATGAAAAACATTGTGTACCTGAGATAAACTCGGAGGTAAAGCCACTCGGTAAGCAACTGATCCAACTCTCTCCAGAATTTCATATGGTCCAATGAACCTTGGACTCAGCTTTCCTTTCTTACCAAATCGCATCACACTTTTCCACGGTGAAACTTTGAGAAAAACATGATCACCTACCTCAAAAGAGAGATCCTTCCTCCTATTGTCTGTATAACTCTTATGCCTTCTCTGATCCGTTCTCATGTGTTTCTGTATCAGCTGAACTTTTTCTTCCAACTCTTTTACCAATTTTGGTCCCATCTGCTTTCTTTCACCCTCTTCATCCCAGAAATCTGGAGTTCGACACTGCTTCCCATATAACTCCTCAAATGGTGCCATCTGTATACTAGAATGAAAACTGTTATTATATGAAAATTCAACCAATGAAATATGTTGGTCCCAAATTCCCTGATAATCCATTGAACAAGCACCTAGCATATCCTCAAAAGTCTGAATTGTTCGTTCTGAATTCCCATCTGATTGAGGATGAAAAGCTGTACTAAAATTTAATTCAGTACCCAACGACTTCTGAAGGCCTTTCCAAATAGTTAGAAGTGAACCTGGGATCACGGTTAAATACAATGGAGAGAGGAACTCCATGTAACTAGACTTTATCTTTAAGATACAACCGAGCAAGTTAATCTAGAGACAATGTATCTAGAATAGGAAGGAAATGAGAAGATTTAGTCAGTCCATCAACAATAACCTAGATTGCATTATTACCTCGAGATGTCCTCAGTAATCCCACAACAAATTCCAGGGATATATTTTCCCATTTCCACTCTGGCACTGGTAAAGGCTGAAGCATCCCTTTCGGTAACTGCCGCTCTGCTTTAACCTGCTGACAAGTCAAACACTTTACAGTAAAATCAGCAATATCTCTTTTCATTCCATCCCCCCAGTAACACTCCCGCAGATCTCTGTACATCTTAGTACTGCCAGGATGAACTGAAAACGGGGAACTATGAACCTCACATAACAACTCATTCTTCAACTTTAAATCACCAAGAACACATAATCTCTTCCCAAACCTCAAAACATAATAATTATCAATGTTTAATTCAGGAAAATTACACTTCTGGACCAACTCTACCTTTTTCTGCAACCCACTGTCTTTCTTCTGCGCTTGCTTAATTCTTTCTGATAGGGATGATCTCACTGATACTTTTTCCACTCAAAGCATCATCCACTTTATTTTCTTTTCCCGGATGGTAATGAATTGTACAATTGTAATCCTTGATTAATTCCAGCCATCTCCTCTGTCTCATGTTCAATTCTTTCTGAGTGAATATATACTTTAAACTTTTGTGATCAGTATATATTTTACACATTACTCCATACAAATGATGCCTCCAAATTTTTAGAGCAAAAACAACAGAAGCTAATTCCATGTCTTGTGTAGGGTAATTTACCTCATGAGTTTTCAACTGACGTGAAGCATATGCAATTACCTGATCATTCTGCATAAGGACACATCCAAGTCCCTTCAACAAAGCATCAATGTATATAACAAACTCACCATTCCTAGAAGGAAGTTCCAAAACTGAAGCACTCACCAATCTTCTTTTCAACTGCATCGGTAGTAACCCGAGTCAACTGATCCATCACTGCAACAAACTGTTTAGTTCTGATTCTTACCATCACAGGATACGGATTTGAAAAGTCATTTCCCTCTATATGCCTTCCCAGAAAATTTGATTTGTTTCCTCTATGAAAAACTATTCTTAACAAAGAAATATCTTATGAAAAGCAACATGGTAATCTTTAAATGCTATATCATTTCAATTATACCATAAATTAATTTATAATTTAAAAATTTTCTAACTCCTAAATTTTTCTAAACTGACCTCTGATACCAACTATAATGCCCCGGCCTTATACCTTACTTAATATTGAATTAAATGAATAATTCACATTGATGATATTTTCAGGTTTAGAGTTTTATAGAATTAGGACATAACTATTACATCTCAAAAGATTACAAAGTAGAAACTTCTACTAAGTTTCCATAAAATAAAATCTCCTAAAAATAAACATGTCTAGTTACATGTTTTAGATAGCATGACTTTTCTTTGATCCCATCCATGACCCTGTTCCACTATAAGTCCTGTGAAAAACATTTCAATAACTTGGGGTGAGCATAAAAATATCAATAAGGGATACACAAATAAGGAAATCTGTTAGTTTTTGAAAACCACCAGTAAACCTTGAATACTTTATCAAAGTAATACATTTCACCTTTATGAAGTAGAAAATACTCTTCACTGAATAAAAGATCATTATTTACCCTTTTGTAATCAAAATATTACCATAAAACCCATATAAAGAACACATAACATATAAAGGTAACTTGGGATATAAACATACTTAAATGGAATAACCATACGGTCGACTTCCACACATACTTAAATGGAATAGCCATACGGCCAACTTCTATACCCAAAGCATTGGAGGTTATAACATAACCACCCGTCCTGGTATTCACGGCACCACCCATCATATGGTTTATCACGTAACCACCCATCAAATGTCCAAGTACCATTATAAAATCATAAGACATAAAACAAATATAATGGAAAGAAAACATTTCCACACTTTGATCACAATATTTCACTTAAATATATTGACATAAAAAATCCATTATAAAAACCATTTTCAATACCAAAATATAAGAAAAGAAAAACATGGTATTTATTTTTCATTAAAAAAAGTATGTCTTGTAGAGGAAGCCGAAGCCCAAATAATGGTCACGGTGGAGGAGAAGTCATTGTCTCCGCATTCGTACAACAAAAACATTCCATTTTGTCGTTTAGTAAAACACTTTGTATAAAAAGATTCATTTTGAATAAATGTAAAATTCAAAGGGGTTTATACACTGTATAAAAGCAAGTGGTGTATAAAACAATATATGCCTCAATGAAAGGAGATTGAGACGAAGTCCCATACCTCATTTCCGACTTGACTCGATCGTTCTTTAACGTCCTGAATAATAAACTTGAGTTAATTTATACTTTCTTAAGAACCTTTTTCATTTTAATTATTACATTTATATCACTTATTACAATGTTATAAACATTATGTAATCATTTAAGTTAATAATGTTTGTTTTGTCAATATTTGGTTCTTAAGTCGAAAGTGGATTTCTTATAATTACATGTTGTTCGTGTGGTCAAAGGTTCATTATATCCAGAATGATATTCATGATTTGGATATCTTATATATCATATATATCCTGAATATAAATGTATTTATAATATTACATAATAATTTAGAGGTATGAAATGAAATGCACCGTTCATGGAGACGGTAAGCCGTACGTACGCATGAACGCTAATTTCATTTATCTGTCATATTAATGGAATTAAAACTAAATGAGAGATATGTATATTTTAATTCCATAATTATATTCATAATATAGATGTAACATAAATAATATATATACATTATATATATGTACTTATAATAGTACATTACATTTGGGGATAAGAAATGAAATGCACCGTTCATGGAGACGGTATGTTGTACGTTCGTATGAACACTACTTTCATTTCTATCTCATACTTTAATGGAAAGAAATAATAATTATATAAAGGTATATTATAAATCCAGTATAACATAATATATAACAACTTAAAATCCATCCTTTATACGTCCCACATATGTCATTAACGAATCAAATCACTTTAAGGGGGCGGTAGTTCTCACTTCCTAAAATGAATTTATCGTGTTTACCCATAATGGAAGCCACAAAGTTATTACTTAAATGAAAAATACATAAGCTTAAGGAGAACATCAACATGTTATATATCATATATAAATATAGTGACATCTTAATGGCCACCTTTTAAGGTGTTAGAAGAATATTGAACAATCATCGTTTCGTGAGGCAGAAATATTCCATCCACAGAAACAATATGTTCTTTAACCATTAGATGTTGGTGTGTGTAAGTATAGCTCGAATGATTCTTATATAAACATCCTAGTATATTTAAGATACTAGATTTGTTACAAAATAAATGAATAAAAAGAGTTTAGGGTGTTGGAGGAGAAAAATAAAACAAAACACAACTGAAGAAATTACCTTAAAATCTGGTAACTATCTATGATTTGAGCTCAAAGGATTCCTTGGGAAGACATCTTCCCAAAGTGAGGCTTCTAGGAGTAATATAGGGATGTGGAGAGACAAAAAGAATAGGGTTTGTCTGAGCCAAATGCTTTATAGGTGTGAGTAAGGAGGTAGAGGTTGGGGCCTTTTACAAGAGGAGAGGAGGTGCACTCTTGGAAAGTAATAAAAGGTTACTTTATCATAAATTGATTTTCGGATTTTAAAGGTCTCACATTGATATAATTCGATTATAAGTTGATAAGGGTTATAAATATACTCATCCAATAGGTTTTTGACAATTTTAAGTCTTAGATTTTACTTTATCTTTTCATTTTATTTAAATTGTTCATTAATGATGTAATCGCTACATCATACTGATGTCATAAATAATTTAACTTATATAATGTATAAAAATTATATAAAAACTATCATGATGTAAGAAATCATTTCATCATTATAATGAATATTTATAGTCAAAAATATGACTTTTATAACCTCACTTAATTTTTTTAGTAAAACAACTCATGTTTGTGACATTTTCACTTTAACATTAAATAAAAAGATATTAATGTCATTTTCCATCCAAATTGGCACCATTGGGTCCCCAAGTTGACCCATGGATTTCCTTGGTCGGCCATGACACATCCAATAATGGTAGGACATGTTTATAGGTCATTTCATGTTATTAAAACATTATTTTTACCCTAAACTACACTAATTACCTCTAATCATGATTAAAAACTTAAAAGTTACTATCCACCAAAAAAATATTTTAATCCAATTGTACCACATTTTACTTCTTAATGAAGACCATGTATGTCGGATTTTTGAAATTCAAAACACTGAGGTGGTAAAATTTCATTTAAACAGAAAATCTGTTTTTTAAGTACCACTTAGTGGTTTCACTATTCATCAAAAATTGAAGTTTTTCAGAAAAATACCAAAACATCACTCTAAGATATATTTGATATTCCTAATTCAAAAATGATGTATATTTTAAAAAATTCCAAACATATATTTTTCATTAAGTAATTTAATAATTAATTCTCGCTGTCAGAGCAAATAGCATGTTTTTATGAAACAAAATGTATCAAAAGATTGACACTAGTTTAAGTCTGATTTCAATGTAAAATTAATTCCAATGACCACTATTGGATTAAATGGTAAAAATATATTCTAATTGAAATTTAAAACCAATTCAAAAGATAATCTAATCATATAAATAAATTAGATTAAAAATATGTTTTGATTTAAAATACAACATTTTTCACTATTCAATAAAAAATGATCTTTATCGGAAAAATACCAAAAATTTACACAAATTATATTTTGATGTCTCAATTATAAAGAAGAATTTTATTTGGTCCAATATAATGTATAAGAGTGACCAAAACTATATTTAATGATGGTTCTCCATCAAATGTTGATAAGTGGACCTTTAGGGAAAAATAGAGTATATATGCCTAAAATTGAATTCTTTTCGTATTTTAAGCATTTATACTTTATTGGATAAATGTGAAAACATTTGAAAAACATATATAATAATAGTTTAGTTATTTCTATTCATTCCATCCAATACAACGGCTACGTGCTAACAACCATCTAAAATAATATTGTTTTATTACTAGTGTGCAACGTAAGATTTCAAATAAACTCTTTGTTGCGTATCGGGTACGCTATCGAACATAGAAACCCCTTTAAAGTAAAATTAATATTCAATTATCAAATATTAATAAATATGAAAATGTATTATTCTTTATTTACCTGGGATGTTACATCTTATGTGTTTATTAGCAGAAGAATTATATTTTCTCTGGGCTGTCATCATTATCTATTGAATTAACTAAAATTTTCATTATCATATCTTTCACCAAACATGGTCCAACAAAGGATAGTTCACCAGTCTCTAACTAAAAAAAATAAATACTTACACATTCATGCATATAAGGCCTCAAAAAGATCCTTTCTAATTATGTACCTTAAACTATTATTATAAGAAAACTCTTCCAGCCCTAAATGATCATCCCAAGCCATGATAAAGTCAATAAGACAAGCAAAAAACATATCATGAAAAGTTTGTATAGCTCTATTTTTATGTACATCAGACTACGAATAGTAGTACATGCTCAAAAAAGATGAGATGCCAGAGCTCCCTTAAGGCCTCTCCAAAATTGATAAGTAAACTAAGGATCACAATAATAAATGATAGTAGATAGAACTCCATTTAAATGAACTATCAATTTTATGTAGATAATTTATAAATCATAAAATTTAGTTGTATCACAAATGGGTATGAAGTGATCTATCTTGGTGAGCCTATTGATCACAATCCATATAAAATTCTTCCTTCTCTAGGTACGAGTTAAGATAACCAAAAATTCCATAGACATCACATCCTAGTTCAAATTACGAACTGGATCAAGCTAAGGTAAACTCAAACATCAGTAGTTCTCGGTATACACATGCTATCATGTATAACAGTGGGAAACAAACTCATTAATTCCATGTCTGATACATATCCACTAGAAATATTTTCTCATATAATATAAAATAATAGTGGTTCCGGGGTACAAATCTTACTAGAAATTTCGACAGTCCCCCATCACAGTTTTCCTAGCCGCTAACGACACCAAAAAAGTGACTTCAATGACATAGAACACCCTCTGTGGTGAACGACCACTAGGCAATTATCCCCTATCAATAAAGAGTGTTTATAATTCTACAAAATTCATGATCAATATTATGATCCAAAAAAATCATCATGATAATGTCAGATGATAACAGAATGCTGGATAAAGAAACCAATTTCCCTAATTTCTGTACTCCAATATCCAACTATGAAAATAGGGCCATTAGATTCCACTCATCTATATATTATTTCACATCTTGTGTTAGAAGTTTCTGGCTCTAACCATCTGTAATGAAATTCCCTTTTTCTGGGGTGTAAGTGATGTCAATGTCAAAAGATTTTAAGTACTCCACCCAACTCCCCTAATAGAGGTTCAAATATATTCAAGAGAATATATAACTCAATATCTTGTGGAATGAATACATAGTAAACCTTTCTCGATAAAGATAATGTCGCAAACTCTTAAGTGCGTTTGAACGATCTGCATGTTCAATGTTATCGGTATGATAATTCGTCTCATATGGGATAAGATGATGATATCATTAAGAAAAAACATGATCGTCCAAAATAAGAACTCTACCCAAGCCAGAACCAGATGCATCACAAAAGACCACCAAGCCATGACCTGCATCATGAATAGTCAACATTGATGTAGAAGTAAAAATGTGTTTCAGCACCACAAAATAATTCTGACATTTATCATTTCAAAAAAACTTCACTCCCTTCTGTGTTAGAACATATATTAGGGAATCCATGATGGATAGGTCATTCATGAACTAACGATAATATCCCAATTAACCCTATAGACTACAAATCATGAAGACATCTCGTGGTTGATACCATGTTTGAATATCATTTACCTTATGAGGATCATCTAGTATTCCCTATTACATCATCATGTTTCCCAAAAAGTTCACATTCTTTGTCCATAAATCGCACAATGAAAGTTAGAAAAAAATAAACTGATTTCACAATAGATCAATACTTTTCTCAAATATTTTACATGATCCTCCTCATACATGGATTAATTGAGGATGTTTTCCAAAAATAATACCACAAAGTAATCTAGATACTCAAGTAAAATTATATTCACCAAATCCATGAAAGTAATAGGATAATTTGTTAGACCAAAAAAAATAATGGGTAATCATAATGGTCATACCCACTTTGAAAGGCAGTTTTCAAAATTTCATGTTATTTTATTCTCAACAGATGGTAACCAGATCTAATTTTGATCATTGAAAACAACTTCCCCATTTTTAACAGATAAAATAGGTCATCAATACTTGGAAACAGATATCATTTCTATACTATAACATGATATAGATTTAGGTAATCAACACATTAGTAAATATAACCATTATATTTATTAGAAAATTTAAATAGAAACACCAATGGGGGCACACTCAGGAAAATAATTCCTTTCTATATAATATAATCTAGATAGAACCTCATATATTTAATTTTATATTGATCCATATGTTATGAGGGAATATAAACTAGTTGAGTTATATGAACTAAATAAATGGAAAACTCGACCTCCATTACCGATTTAAAACAAAATAAATTAGAAGGAACACATCGAGAAATTATATAACAACTATAGGGATATCACATCTCAAATATTCAAAATACAGATCTGAATCAGACACTAATATTAGTTTCCCAAACTATACATAATAAGGTATGACTTTTCTCAACCAATTGTCATATTTTACCTAAAATATAATAGAGACATCACTTGTTTTAGTATGGTAGAACCACTAAAGGTAACAGTCAATCTGGGCATTATTGGTAATGAACAAATGAATTCCAAAAAATTTCAATAGGTTTCATGTCGAGAAACAAAAAACAACAAGACCTACTGCATCTATAGAGAGTGGGAACAAGCGGGGCTACAATGACCCCTCAATGTCACTGGACCCACATCTTATTCCTCTAGAGACTCTTCGACTATGTGAAGTAGCTTTGTTCATGAGTTTTGTGGATAGAACTCTTTTATATGTCAAGAATATGATTTCCCCACATATTTATAATGACTTAATGATCATGTTCAATTGTTAAGAGTAGAAAACATATTGCAGAATATCTATTAGTTTCCTAAATTCCTGCAAGACCTACTGTTCTTGGGTGCCTCAATTTAAACACTTAGAATTTCATTTATTTCCACATTAATAGAAAATAAGAGGACATATTCTTTTAAATGTATGAGGTCTGTAATGACCCTTACATTGAGGTTTATCACCTGATTCATCGGGAATCTAATTTCCCATGAAATAACTCACACTACCATTAGGATAAAATGAACTCTCGTCATCCTTAAGTTGCTAGATAGGACCATATCAACCATCATCTCCTTCTAAATCACATTATCATAACTAGGTAGCATTTGCCAGAAAATATGATAATGGATATCTGATAAAAGTCCCAACTCAAACTATTGAGCCATCATCCCCCCATTAGATACAATTGAAGGTACATACTACATTTGTTCAACAAAGCATTTTTAATACTCAGTCATGGATATGTCTGCATGCACAATTATGAAAACCTCTACAGCCTTGGACAACACCATCGAATATGGATAGAAATTGTTGGTGAAAATAACCATGAACTCTTTACACACTAATACCTCATGTTTCGTTGTGGTCACCATTGTGTCTACAATCTCTTTCTCGGTCCTTCCAGCATGAAGGTGGCACACATTTCATTGATCATGTATGGTGTCTCAATGAACTCAAATAGTTATTATATCTTACCCAACCATTCCATGTCATATTTAGGATTATTTAACCCTTTGAAAATGGGAGGATTATAGTGAATTAATTGTTGAGAACTAAATTTGGGATAATCCTTATGTGGTTCGAAAGCTGAAGCCTGAATGAGAACTGGAAGTGGTGTCTATCCCATTACTCAGAAAATGTGTACAATAAACTCAACTAGATATAGGTAAAATATATGGTTTTCTATTTTTTTTAATTAGAATCATAATCCAAGATTAGATGAACATATATTCTTAGATTAATAGTGCTCCAAATCATTATTAGATAGTAAGGAGGACATTAGATAATACTCAAAAAGAGTGATATGGAAAACATAATCCAGATCGGTAGAACAAACTTCATTTCGATGTAAATCTATCCAAATAAAAATATGATAAACACTATAAGTATTACACAAAAATTATTCTCTAACCACCCCTAGTGACTTAGGTTTTATTGCAATGAGATATGGTCATGCGTTCGATCACAACTTCCACCTATGTCTTGACAAGAATTAATAAGTGCATACTGACTCAAGAAAAAAACAACCTGAACTTATCTCTGATACCACTTTATTATGAACCAATCCAAGTATCCTGGTAACTTGTTTACTAATCAACATATGAGTTATAACAAATGGAGTTCCATATCCCCATGGGTCGATGAATAATACATAGCATCTTTCAAACAGAAAGTGTGAATGATTTTTCCACTAATAATGTGGATGAAAAATAAACAAGGATGTATGTATAAAAAATAAATGCTATTGGGAGTATTGTACCAAAATAAACACAAGATTTAAAGATCAAAAATACCTCGAAATTAACAAAATATGTAAAAAACACCTATTACCTAAAGAAAAATCTCAATATGTACATGGTAAAACAATTGGATCTACCTCTAAGAGGTATTTTCCCCTTACTCAAACAATGAATGAGATAATATAAAAACTCCCTAAATCACAAATAGGGTGAGAGATAAAAATCATAACTGGGTCTAACCAAGTGTTAAATAATAGATTCCAACATTAGAATAAAAATGTAAATGATTTCAATTTTAAAATTTAACACTTTTGGAAATTTGAATCATATTTAAAACAATCACTCTATACAGTTCAAATGGTAGAAAATACATTAAGAAAAGTGTTTACATGCGACTAAATATTTATAAAAAAATGGATTAAATGAAATTTTTTATATAAAACAGTTTATATAATTTCATATTTTCCAGTAAAATAGTTTAATGTTATTGCCATACATTTATATCTCAAATATTAATAAGATAGACACATGGTCATCTTCTAAATATGTACGGCAGATCCATGATATAAGAATCTACATACTATAAGTGATCATTAAAATATGTGTATACAATTATCCCTATGACACAGGCCAAAGGTGACTCATCAACATCTGATCGGGGATGTGACCTCCTACATTTATAATTTAGAACGTTGTATAATAGTATACTATGTCCAAATAAAGAACAATATTTATAAGACTTCCATGTTCTCTTATAAAATTAATGATGGGAAATTAATTTTAAGACTTACTAAAATAAAATTAAATCACATTCCCCCCATTTCAATTTTCTATTTTCTATTTAGATCCAAAAGTGTTTTTAATTAAAAACATACCCCATTAACAAGATAAAACAACAAATTTATTTCCAAAAATTCTACACCATCTTCACTATTTAAGAAATTACACCAATTATGTTTCAATAATTAAAATTAATCAATTAAATTGAAACCATTTCAATCCATTTTCAAACACACCACAATTCACTATAATTTTTTGTTTTCTCAATTTCATCAAAAAATCATTTCAAACATCGCAATTCACTGTAATTTGGTTTTAATAAAAACCAACTAATAAAAATTTCAAAAAATTGAATTTAAAACAATAACTAAAAAAATTAATCGATTTGTGGTTAATCAATTGGCTATAAAATATTGAATCTACTACCTTTTCATGAAACAAAACACTCGTAATGAAACTAATCAATGATAAAGAAGGTACATAAAACCTCGAACCTCCACTAAGAAATGATATATATTAACAAAAGTTCGAGATATATTGGTCACAGGAAGATCAATTGATCCCAATGTAGGGAAAAGAGAGGAAGAGATTAGGAATGGAAAATAAACTTACTCAAAAATCCTCACTTTAAACGTAATGACGTTCGAATGCAGAACAAATGGAAATAAATGGTTTTCGTATCTCCAAGATCACCTGGGGAAGGTCATAGGTCGATTGAAATTAAACTATAAAGGACCAACAGAGGAAGATCCATTGTGAATCCTACTTAGAAACGGTAGTTAGGGTATTACACAATGTTTAACCCTATTACACATCATGAAATAGTTAAAATTCATAACTACATAAAAAATGTCGCTTCAAACTAAAAACTAATCTTTAATTAATTCACTACATGTAATGAATCATCTTTTCCTTTATCTTTTATGGTATAAAACATTCATATTTAGCACCCTACAACCATTACAAATCATGTAACCATAAAAAACAGAGTGTAACCCCTCTACATCTTATAAAAATGGACTTTTAAATATGAGAGTCCAACAAATCTATAACATCACCATTATAGGTATCCCTACAATTCATTCTCAACATTACCCATTTAACAAAAACGAAAAACCAAGACAAGATTAATGACTTAGCTTCCATATTGATAACAGGGAATTATATATAAATAAAATGAGAAAACAAATATACATAGTAGGATCATCCATGGATCCTATGGTAAAAATTATAATGAAAACATACTAAAGAAGAGTTAATAATAGTGGAAGTGACACCTCACCTAAACTTGAATACTATGATCCCTTCCTAACCATGGTAATTTCCTAAAATGTATCACATACAAGAGATCCTATATTATTTTAATGAAATAATAGGGTTACCCCAATTCCACTTAACTATAAGTTTTCAACTCATCCCCCTCATCAAATGTATGGATCCAAATTACTTCAAAAGTAAGGGAGCACAAATACACATTTCCTACTGTTCCACGACATGAATATCAGGAATCAAATCAACCAATAATCCATTTTCACATATTCTTATTGTGACCAAGTAATTTTTAGGGGCCACCAAAACTAGTATGATGTCTAATGTAGATTATTTATTGTACCTCAATCCATAACATTCCATAAATTGAGTAAGGTACCCCAAATAATAACAACCTAAACATGACATAACCACCATAATACATTGGATAATATATCTATATATACAGGCGTTTGAAGTGACCAAAATCTATTATAGTTCTCTATACACATATATGGGTAATCCTAACCACCGTGTATACCAACACATATTACTACAATGTGAAGAGAGAAGAAACAAAGGCAGTTGTAAGCTATTTATCCCCACCACCCAGACGTTGGGGACTAAATATTAAAATATAATTCATTTAATTATTTTTTTATTCATTTTATTTTGAAAAAAAAATCTATACATTTTACATTACACTATGAAATAGAGACTTATCAATTCGTTGAATGAACACACAAAAATATTCCAACAAAGTAGAACTTATTTATTCTACATCTACATCTACAAATATAAATTTTGTAAATTTTGGTCTAATATGTATTTTTTATTTTAATTCAATCAGAAAAATCCTAAAAAAAAGAAAAAGTACTCTTTTTTAGTGCATGAAATCTGAAAAGAAACAAAAAAAGAAGAAAAATTCTATTGTTAGGTATTAACAATTTCATAGGTAGGTTATAAATTAGTTGTTAGTCACTATAACTAGCATGTGTATGGTAATGTACAAAATTAAAAGTAAAACAATAAATGATATATATGATAAAAAACTACTAGAATAATATTTTACATTGATCAACTATAGCTATTGTCACCATGAAATTTGGCTTCCAATTCACGAGAAAATAAATCAAATAAGAAGAGAAGCATTTATATGATCTGTATTAAAATAATTTTCCTTCATTATAAATTAAACTTTATGTTAATAAATAAATTATACACAATTTATCATTATTAAAAAAATATTTCATTAAACATCATGTAATATTTGATGAATCTACACTTTATCATCATCATTATTGGTCCATGACCTCCAGTCATAATCCAACCGACTACACAATTTCTTTGAACTACCATTAATTTATTTTTATTAATTCAAGAACCAACTAGGTGGGATAAGATAATTATACTTAAAATATCAAACATTACATAATTATTGTTACTAATAGAAAAAAATGTCGGAAACCATCACGAGATGCGAGCAAGAATATCCAGAAACCTCAATATGTGGGGAATGTATTGCAAATAATACCTCCAAACTGACTATCAAACTATTAAAAACATTCATTCATAAAAAATCAAACCATTTGATAACACATATATGTGTATTCAAAGATTCAACCTATTCCAACATATTTGGCTCCCACAACACCCTCAACCATATCACTATGCATCTTGACATCACATGGGTCCACTACATCTATAATATCAGGCCTCCCCACCAATATCGCATCAACCATTTTAGGACCAAATCGCACCACATAGAAAGGCCCACAACTAGAGCACGTTAAAAGTAATTAAAAACATAATCAATATTTAATCTTGGCCCCAAATTAAGTGATTCGTTAATTTACATGCAAACAGGAAATCTATTGGCTGTAATAAAAGGTATTTAACCAGCATAAGTTAATGATCTCTCTCTGACCCAAAAAATTATCCTTATCAGAAAAAAATATTTTAATCCTTCTTGAATTAAAAAAATTTAATTATCATAGGTTCCATCAATTTTAATCTTATTTTAATAAATATATGAAGCCATTAAATTTTTAAAACATTTATGTAGAATAAATATCTATTTTCAAGAAAAACAAGGAATATAAAAACTCTTCTAACATGAAATTAATTATCAATGTTATAATTAATAAATTCAGAATTATTTTATTTATATAACTCCATTAAAACATATAACAAAATATTTGTTTCTACACACAATAATCACTAGTTTGATTTCATTAAAATTAGAAATATCTCGGGATCTATATTCATACCTTTTTAATTCACTATCAAAACAAAAATTATTACTGGATTTATCTTATTTACCTGATCTCATCAAATTAAACGTGTAAATACAAGCCTAAAAAACATTCTAAACAAATCATAGTATAGATAGCAGAATATCTTAATAAAAAAGTTGAAAATTTTTATCATAGTTGAAAGTAAATCATGTGATCATGAAATGTAAACCTATTCAATTAATTAATAATATTTAATCATTATTTTGTCATTTCAACCCATATAAAAATATGTTAAGCATGTTGAATTACTTTTTTATATAAATAAATAAGATAATAAATTAATATGGTAACTAAAATCTATGACATCCATCTCATGACGATGGATCAATATCACATATCTCTGTTGACCTCTTTCATAGGAAAAGAACATCCCTTCAAAGAAGTCAAAATATAACTATGCCTACAATAATAAAAAATCTAGTATAATAATTTAGATAAACATCTATAGAATGGAATTGGATATTGGTAGGAAAAATATTAAATTGGTAGAAAATTATATGGAAATGGATGTAGATCATACATTAGTATTCTACTGATTGGTCTCTAGAAGTCGTGGCTTGATCCCTTTCAAAATGGGGAATTAAATCTATTGACGATTAGTCTGACACCTTGATTTCATGAGGGAGGATTATGATAAAAGTGGATTTGGATGATTGGGGGTTATTTATAGGGAGACTAAAAATATAAAATCCATGTTGAAACCCCTCATACCAAGACACAGAGCTTCCTGAGTTGCTGAAAATTTTGATGTAGTGCATAACATTATGTCATAGTCAACTTGGCCAAAGACATGTCTCAGATACAAATATGGAAACATGTCATAGATCATATAAACATTAGGGTGATACTAAAAAATATCCTAAAGACAAACCATAGAATATATCAACCAGTGTTCTAGGAAATAGAACATCTTAGAACCATAGAACATGGGGGTTAAATTGGAAGAATCGGTCTATTTATACCTATGGTCTTTGCACCCCAACAATATAGTCCATGACCCAATAAATAGTTGAAATACACCATCTCCAAAAATTTGGTCCCAACCTATAAAATATTGTATGTTTCTTTTAATATCTTACCTCAGACATCTAACTCCATATCCAGACTCCCCAATGTCGTAGCCTCAAACCAAACGGTTCAGTACATAGCTACACATCATAGAAATGGGTGAAATCCACTATTTTCCACTAAAAAAATCTAAGAACAACTCGGATACTCCATTAGGTGCATCTAAAACCAAAAACACCCAAATGAATTATTACTACAGCCTAGGACCCCACATCAAATATCTGTCAAACCATTCTCATCTATGAGGGTTTAAAACAAAACCCAGTGTGATGTAAGAAAAGGGGTCCTATAAACAGCCACCCCGTAAGATATGTATCATGAATCCTATAAACAAAAAATATTAACCATATAACATAGAATATATAAATGATAAACCACTTAATAGTAACAACCACCTCTTAAAAATTTCACCAGGTAGATACATCTCAAATGATAGAAAGGTCAACAATAAAGCATGAAGTGAAAACCATATAAAAAATCAAAAATGTTCAATTAATATATAAAGTTAAATGTTAAATGGGGAGATGTAAACATAAAATCACTGGATTATAGGAATTTATATGTGAATCATGTTCTCGGGTTCTCTCATCCACTCCACCATGACTCTAGAGGACACAAACCAATGAAATATCATGCATGCACAACACCTTCATAAGGTGGTTGACGATCGCAACCAGCTTCTCCATGAAGGTCACATCATCATCAACATCTATCTCGCCAAATATATGATGTGAGATTCATCATGAAGATAACTAATGTGATAAGATACATGTGAAATATGGTGTGTATCAATAAACTATGTTGGAAGTGATATCTGATTTCACACAACTATAATGAGGACCAACACCTCAAATTACATATCAATTTGTGGAGAAATGTTACCCCCATAGAAAACATTCAATTATCTTGTTGATTATTCTAATTAATCAATACATTATCTCAAATATTGACATATAAATGTATCTTACTTTGATAGAAAAAGGAATAATTATGATATTATATTTTATTCATCCTTTTGAGAATTATCAGAATCATTTATATCATTTTCTTCACTAGCTATGGCCTGATAATTACTAACTATCTTGACCAGGTCCAAAATAATGAAGAATATAGTGGATCTCCATAAAAATCATCACATGGTTGCATGATTTTTTTATTGTTAAAAATTAATGTAATAAAACATTATAAAGGGATGGGTCTTTATCCAAAAACCTACAAAGTCCATGACATAATAACACAAAAGTTATTCAAGAGTCTAGATACAATACATAACCATTATTATATGTAATAAATAATATCTATAGCTTAAAATAAATCCCAAATCATACTAATGGCATATCCACACCCTAGGGGTAAAATGGGAATCCTAATTAGAGATGATCATCATCAAAACCCTTTGGTCTCTCACTAACTACTCAAGATAATACCATAACAGAAACTCCACTATGATCTACTTATTTACCTCTATAAATTATAATATTTAAACAATTGATCAATTATCACCCATAAATAACAAATGACTTAATGGGATGAAGGAAACCCATAAAAATGTTCCATTTATATTTCCTCCTACTTCTATTGAGGAACATCTAATTGCTGTAGAAAACCACCAAGATCCTAATAATCTAACATAAACTTCTAAAAAACCAAACTATTAAACACAAAATCTGTAACCACATGATATAACCTACTACACCTAAAATGACCACTAAAATAACAATAAATATTTTTCACACTAAGATTTAATGCTATGGGCTATGAAACTCATGGAGAACCATATCACATATCACCAAATGGAAAAACACATCCCTTAGAACAACACTTGGAATTTCACATACTTTGTATAACAATAAGGGGATCACAAAACAAATCAGCCTCTCTATAACTCTACCTTAGAATCCTATATTTGTGACTCTTCTAATTACTAATCCAATGGTCACTACACTTTCATCTAAACAATAAATACACTTTCACCAACCACTCTCATGTCATGATGCATCTGGGAGATCACTTTTATTACTCTTATGGCTTATGTATATTCATGTAGGGAATCTTTACATGTCTTCCTTCTATATATATCATTAAAATATTTTCCATGGCTAGTGTAAAAAAAATCGTGATGATGAAATCATATAATGACTACATCCACCATAATTTTCACATGTTTATGTCATGTTCATAGATGACATTCCACAGATTGATATGATTGGTAGAAACCACAAAACATTCAATAGTGATGTACATTATCCAAAAATTCAATCCAACCATAACTGATTTCATCTCGATATTATGGGTGGTATAGTTAGGATCAGGGGGCCTAACTACCGACACCGATTAGAACTAACTAATCTCTTATACATAAAATCATATAAAAATCCAATATGTATTGTGTTATAAAAAATCAAAATAAACCTTTTAAACTCAAAAAAAAATGAACTGTATTATTAAACATTTTCTTCTTCAACTACTTAATAGCTTACAGAAACAGGGAAGTCAGAAAAAATTCTCTCCCCTTTATCACTAAAAGTGTCAGAGGATTCATATCCAAATGTAAATCATATTTGAAACACCTTACTAGACATCCACAACATGAATACAATGAAACACTGTAATAATGGTTAGAGAAACCCATGAAAAACCAACTCTATCATCGAATTATACACAAATAATCCTTATTTTACCAGATATTCCCCATGGAGAAAACATTACGAGTATGGTACTCTCAATTTAAAAATGATTTGAATATATTTTGAGGATGAACTACACAAAAACATGACACAACTACTCTACAGTCTCCTCCTCAAAGTCATAGTATACATACATTTGTCGAAGAGAGAATGTATAAACCGATAACCCTACCAAAATCATGTTAACTATACGAATTAACATGGCCAATGAATTTGTTCCATAAAAAATCACATTTATCGTATCATTCCCATGATTTTATGAAAAAGTGTATTTTATAATATTATCTTATTTTACCCACAAATGATGATATCCTAACCGCATTAATTTTATTGAGATAGAAAATTACCCTTTTATATAATTGATGTAATAAAAAATACTTGAAATATGGAATAAATTATTCCTAGTTGCCTATTTTAAGTGACAATAATTTATACAATGATGAAAACATACATAATGATTTTATAAGAACAAAACTGATTCATCCATTTGGGATTCACATGACCAAAAAATTCATGGTAATACATCATCGAGCTATACTTGTAGATATAATAATAGATAAGTTTCAATATTATATGAAGGAATTGAGATCCTGGAAATTCTTGGTTGTAGATTAATCCCAAACTCGATCAATATTTGAGTAGAAATAATAAAACCCTCCTTTTTAAAATAACATGGTACTCTTCTACAACCTTGGGAAACACCATTAGTTAAACCTCTAACGAACTCAAAAATATTTCTTCCAAAAAGTAAGAAAATGAATGATCAATACCCTAATCCACCAAGGGGTAATTCTCAAAAATGATCACTCTAAACTTTGCATCAGAATCATAGAACATAACTTGTCTACTAATGTAATAAACATTTTTCAGCACTAAAAAATCTATTCTATACTGAATATATTGTCATATGATTGTATCTATAAACATATAAATCCTAAAACAGGTTGATAATACACCTTAACTAGATCAAATGTTATTTATAATTCACATAGATAATATCTTCCTTCAATAAGAATTGTTAGCACCAAGGACACAAAAATCCTAATCACCCCATGTACCAAATCATGGACTACAGCAGGATATATAGAGGAGCGATTAGATATTAAATTAAAAAATGAATTAAATTTTGTAGGAAAAAAAAGGTTTCCATGATTGACATTTCTATTCCACAATGATACAATTCTAGAGAGTGAAACTGACCACAACATTCTCAGTGACCTCTCTAAACCTAATGACACCACTTCTATGGTCATAATCTACTCTCTAAGGTTGATGGGCCTCTTAGATTTTTCCTTAGCCTGCAATATATTATCAATAAAAATAACCATATAGAGCATCCTTCTACTTCTATCTTGGATACAATAGTCTCAATAAAAGGAACCTGAAGTTGGAAACTTATCAAACTCTTCCTCAAAATAAAGCTCATGAACTCTCTCAACTAGTGAACTCAACCACAAAAATAAAAACAAGTGTTTTATCCCTATGAAAGGTCCAATGATCCACCACCCCCTAAAAATATGATGATTAATCATGGAACATAACTCCAACTATTTTTAATGTCTTTTATCTTGGATGCTATGAACCGTAGACCACAAATCTGATTCATGAAAAATCTCAATGACTCACCTTTTATAATGACCCTATTCCTTGAACTGTCCTCTCAATGAAATTTTCTATTTCTAGAATTATGATATATTTGAAAAAAATAGGTGTCACAGTTCTAAATCATAGGATGGAATGTCTTCATGAAATTCAATATTCTTGTCTCTTGTTCTATAAATAGGACTGAGGCATTTTAGAGAATTGTCCTAAAATTAATCCTGAAACCAATTACTCTATAACTCCTCTACCAAAGGGTATGTAATCCTAGAAACATGAACCATTTGTGTTAGATAAAGTAAACTCTTCTTGAAACTAAATCATAAACAATCCCATGAAACCACTTAATCTTATCAGTCTCCTAGTAACATGATCCAACCTTTACTTACTACTCCACAAAGTATTATCGTAGACAAAAAAACCAATTCTTATTACAAGAATAGATATAGCTAATATATATATATATATATCAACATCCTCCAATAATTCTTCTATGAATAAGTTTAAAAATAATCCCTCATTCATATTTATACTCTATCACTGAAATCCCAATGTGTCCTCTATTTTTCCTCAATGTCAAACTTTACTCTATGGGGATCTACTAGAACATCATACCAAACATCTTAGGTATAAACCTGGATAGGAAATAAACCATGTAGTATACCTGAAAATGTAAAAAATGGTCAGAGACTCTTAAGACCATAATATGGAATATTTATCATTATTTAATTTATTCATTTTATTTAATTATTTATGGATTAACATAATTAAAAGTATCAACCACATCAAACATAGGAATAAGAAATTATAATTCATGATCCATTCCAAGGACTCTACCTTGGAACCAACATCACATCGTTTAGTACACTCGATGAACATAATTTTCTATGAATCATATCATTGGGGCCCCAAATACCCATTTTTACTGGTTTTTATTTTTAAAATCACTTTTTAAATAAAATTGGCATGTTTTTTCTACCAACCCACAATTTTCTCAAATTTAAAAAAATATAAGCTCTAATATATTCACCATGATGAACCTCTTATATCAATCTATCATTACCCTTTCCCCCAAATAGTATATCTCCATGGTCGTAAATAAGTATAAGAGGATAGTTACCCATAATCCCCAACACTAATAGACCTATATATGGAGACTATAAATTTTGGAATAATAAACACACTGTTGAGAAGCATTGTCCTCTAAGAGAAAAAAAAATATGAATGAGATAATAAATATACTATAATAAGCTTATTCCTATATATATAAAATAAATCCCAATTGCACACAAGAAATGTCACCAGAAATTAAATAGTCTCAATGTAATATAAAATTACCAAAATCTATGTTTAGTAGTGACAAAAAATACCAAATACCTCTTAAAAACCATGCGATAGTGATTTCTAGACATAGCTCTATCATGATCCTAATAACCTAAAATTAGTTAATATATATTTGGGTTGACCAAAATATTATAACTAGGACACTCCTTAGAACCTCTCAAGAAAAATACAAATAATGAATACTAGAGAAGAGAGAACCAAAGTTAAAAAACTCATCACCAAAAAAGTATAAAAACATCCATTTCATGCCATAAACATCATTCACTATGTATATAATAAATGTGTTTATGTAAATTTTTATATTTATAAACATAGGGTTCCATGATACCACTTCCCCACAAGGTTTTGTATCTTCCCCAACATATTTCATCTAAATACATCTACCTCTAAACCTAATATACACTAAAGATAGTTAGGATAAAGAATTATATAACGCATCTCATGCATCAAGTCATATCATCTACTCATATCTTATCTCTATATAGTAAAATAGTATTTTATAGGATCCACCACAACCCATATGACATGTATTATACATCTAGTACTATATATAAAAATATTGCATCCCATACACTGAGTAAGATACCTAAATCTATAAATGACTATGCAAGCATAACTATAATGACTCTTTAGATAGTATATCATCAGATAAATGTTTATGAAAAAACTACAGGCCAGTACATCCCTCTTCACAAAAATTGGTAAAATATAACGTCTTTACATACTAGTATATAATACTACCAATAGAATAGATCGGGGATATAGGGGTAGCTAACCATCCACTTACTACTGGGATATTAGGGAAACTTCCCTCCTAGTATACACTGGTGACAATTTTCTAAACCGACACACATGGGGTAGTTTATGAAATCAGAACACCAAATGGTATTACATATATTACAAATACTTATAGGAATAAACTAGTCCAATTATATATTGTATATATTTTAATTTGAACACTTAGTTACCACTGTAAGAGAATATACATCCTATATGAACATAATAATTTAATGTAGATACATTTAATTAAATTCCATTTAAAAAAATTTCATTTCCTTTATTTATTAATTATCCATAAATGACCAATTTTCTAAACTACACATCATTAACCATCAATTAATATTTATTATAATTTAATTTATTATCCTCATGTGAGGTCAGTTTCCTCCATAATTAATCCAAATGTGTTATGATTTTATCTTAATTTTTATTAACATTTTAATTATAGAAATAACTGTCCCCCTGGGTTAAATTTTTATTTCGAATTATGAAACACTCCAAAACACCAGTTATCCTAGAAAAACATCATAAGATAACATCATTATAAGAAACCAAACACTTATATGTGCCTTATGAAATGGGGAATGAAATGTAGATAAACCATCAAAAGAAACAACACAACCATTAATGATTTTCACTAACAAGAATGTATTATATATTTTAGCATACCAATTTGTAATTATAGATTCAAATCATTCCAACATATCAATATTCATTCCTGAACCCGCTTGTATATATCCATGAATCTAATCATCAAAGGCATCAATGACTGACATAAAATCATTCCACCCTACCCATATCTCTTCATCCATCTTAGGCCTCCATCACACCAGATATAAAGACCCACGACCAGAGTGCATTAAAAGGTAGAAAATGATAAAAATTTTCAATATAGAATATTGGATGTTAAAAAATCATTTATCATTTATATTCAAACAACCTATCTCGTCCAAAATATTAGGAAATTAGACTTCACTAGAAACAGGCTCTCTCGATCCCAATTAATTTTTTTTTCAAATAACATGTTTTTATTCCACATAAAATAACCAATTTAATTATAAAATGTTCTAACTAATGGAAACCTAAGGCATTATATTTGTCAAGAAATTAAATTATAATAAAATTACTTATAGTGTAAGCATTCAATTTTCAAAAACCAAAAGGATGGTTAAAACCCTATTTAATATTCCTTTAATTATTAATCTCAAATAAAATAAATACAGCTTCATGTTCATTATGTAAATCTATTGACACAATGATGATCATAATTATTAGAACATTAATTAAAAATCATTTTTATTTACATATAATTAAAATATTCCAAGGATCTGTAAAAATTATTTTTTATTCCATGTCCAAAAAAATGATATCTTTCTTTACATATCTGATATCACTTATTTGAATATTATATTCCAAGATTAACACACATAATAAAAAGTCATAGTATATATAAAAAATAATCTTATAAAAACATAAAGAAAACCATTATCATTGTGGAAAGAACCAAAATGGGATCATTAAATATTAAAAAATTACATCCTTTAATACTGTTTAATATTTATTAGATTAATTACACCATCATTAAAAGGGATATATCATGTGAAATTTATGATTTAACATAAATAAATTGTATAAACAATGAATCTAAAAACTCCATTCTTTGATGATCTTTGCATGATAATAAATCAATGTTGCAGATCATTGATAAAATGTCCAGCAATAACACTATATCCATCTAACATCATTATGCCACAACTATGCTAGAAAGAACAATATAAACTATATAATAATGATGGAGGTAAGCTTTAATATAGTGAAAAGGGTGAAAAGGGATGAAATTGTATCAAATTGAGTAAAATATATAAAAACATGAGGTTGATAATACATTGGTACACTATACATTGATCTCTAGAATCTAGGTTTCGATCCCCATAGACATGGGGCTCCAAATCCATAAAAATAACTACAGGTAAATAAGGGTTTGAGGAGAAGAAGTATGCTAAAATGGGGGTTAGAGGCTTTGGGTATTTATTGGGGGTCTAAAAATATGATGTCCACGGTTAATTACCATGACCATGACAAAAAAAATACGAATGAAGGAAAAATATGATGAATGTAATGAAATTATTTCATACTTCCTATGGTCAAAATCATTTATAATATAAAATGATGGATCTACGAAAAAAATTATAAAAAGTTAATTGGTCCTATGGAATAACATAATCAACCATGCAGAAAAATCCCAAGTACCCAAATGGTGCAATACAATGTATCAATGATATACATTGTATAGGTGATTAAATTGTTAGAAACAACCCATTTACATCATTGGCCATTGCACTGTGACCTTTTCCTCAACAACACTACAACCAGCTAGTCTAGGACAAAGTATAATTTCACAACACATCCCTTCCTAAATTGGTAGCCTCTTAGAATATCCTACCTTAAACCACCAACCCCAAATCTAGACTCTCCTACACCTCAAAATCCACCCATACCATATAGTACAACAATCCACGGAAACGACTTAGATCAAGTACCCTAATTTTTTCCCCAAATGTCTCTCTAGACAACTTGAAAAAAAAATCATTCTCCCACACCCAAAAATATCAAAGGACGCGATACTGGGTCTCAATCCCTCAAAACCCATAAATATCTTTTTTATGATAACCCTTAATGTAAAAAACTTATAAGTAATTGTACTATAGGTTGGTTGGAATGTTTCTAAATTTCCAAGATATTTTAGGATTACAAATTTATAGAACAAATAAATATATTAAACTATATTTATAATAGTGAAATTATGTATCTATTGGTTTCTTTAAAATTTTCCTCATAATTTCATATTCCTTGCAAAAAATTGAGGAAATTTCTTCCTTTAAATTAGGTTCCCTTTATTTGGAGGTATAAGTTAAAATAGGTCGCAATCATCCATTGGACATATATATTTTTAATTAAGTAGGATGAGAAAAAAATTATTTTCAATGGTAATAAATAAAAAAGGACACCAATTATGACTTTAGAAAATTACATATTACTCCAATGTGAATATTCCTTTTTACCAAATAAACATTAAAATAAAATAAATCAATAAATATGAAGGAAAATAACATTAAACCGCCAATATATAATAAAATATTTGTTAATAATGAATAAAGAAATGAAAAAATAAATAATGATAGTTAAGAAAAAAATAGAATTCGTGAAAAAAACATGTCACTATTTGATGTTAAGAATTTTTTACCAAAAGTATATTTTTATATATTATAAAATAAAAAATATATATTTAAATTCTATATAATTAAATTAAAAACCAATTAGGTATTATTTTAAATTCATTAAAATTAACCATTACAATAACCCTTATAATGGAATATCTATATTGTTTTATTTTAGAATACCCCTTATGAGATACATAATTTCCATTAACATTGTCTCTCTACATAATAAATTAGATTGTTATATCAGTATCACCTATAATCAGAGCTATATCAGGCTCACGAATCATTATATAAAACATCATAAAACCATAGCCTGAGAGAACCACATAAATGTTTCATCCACATGATAAAAACTGTTAAAATAATATTTCTAACACATATTCAAAAGTCCAACAGAGAATCACGAAAAAATATGTAAAATAATTATACCTTTGAAAACAAATAAAAATTAAAACATTACAAAAAATATAAGTAGAATATTATTTGGAAAAATCATGGAAACATGTCTAGTAAAGTCTATAAAAATAATTTCTATGAGATTTGGAAAACACAGTCATGTTCTAAATGCTAAAAAATATTACTTTTCTTTTTGAAAAAATGTTTCAAAAGAATACCATAGTAAAAAATATTAAATGATTATTTTTGAAATCCATTATAACAAATAGTGTATATTTATAATGGTTTTAATTATATAATTATATCTTAGAGAATTTAATCATTGATTTATTTTGATGAAAATATATATTGAAGATAAATTGGTATATCATTGAAATATTGGTTTTATTAAAAAAAATTATTACCTTGTATCATTAATCACCATGTAGTTCCTTTTAAATAATAAATAATAAAATTGTATTAATTTTATAAATTCCTAAATAAATTTAATCTAATTTAATTATCATAATTATTTTTATAAAAATAATTACCATTTACTCTATAGTTAAAAAATTTATTAAGTTCACAATGGATTATTAGGGGTTATTTGGTTGATAACCTCATAAATTGATTGATTCAATTACCATTGATGAATTATTCATGATTACATTATAAAAATAATCACAAACATGAAACAAATATCATTTAAAAATATTAGGTAAATTTTGGAAACCATTTATTTAATGTATTCATAGAAAACCAATCATGTCTCTTTGTGGTGGTGGATGTACACATATATGCACGAGTGATGTTATCGTTTTCAAATGGATAGAAGGGTAATAAGTAACATTATGTCATATATTTTATTTATAATATTTATATCATAAAAATTATATGTATTAATAAATTCAAAAAAAGTAACCAGCTATTTGAGGTGGTGATGGAAAAAACTACACAACTTCATGAAGGTAGTAGTCCATACATATACATAAATGAATTTTTCATTTTCAACATGATGGAAAATAAAATAAAAATGGGTTTTTGCATAAACGTAATAACATTTCAGTTCATAAAAGATACTAATGTTGATATATCAACATGATTAATGTAAAATTCAAGGAGGTGGATGAATGAATTAATGTGAAACCCCTCGGTTAATAAGTTATACATCCTCTTTGAAATATTTTTTAAGATTACACATTGTTCCTTCTATGACTAGTCCATTGATATGAATATTACATATATGATGTGTTCTAGGATGATGGGATGGTCCATGGGATGATATTGGTGTATATACACAACTCAAGGAATGTGAATAAAATTATGTAAGTGGGGTTCCCTTTTATATGTGATGAGAATGACACTATTTTAATTATCTAATGTTCAAAAAAAATATAATGTATCCATAACCAAAAAATTGGCCCTAAAAATTCAATTTAATTTATAAGGTAATGTGGGATGAAAATAAATTATCTAATACAAATCAAGATAATTTTTTGTGACCTTATTCGATATTTTTTTCATAATTAACATATTTTGACTTTCACCATGGGGTCTAATATTTTAAATGGAAATAATAAAATACTGACAAAAATAATATTGAACGTATTACAAAATTTTATATTCTTGATTTAATATATGTATTTATTATTTTTATATTTATTTCCTAAAATTGTGAATAATTAATTTCAATATATGAATGAAAATATCCATGAAAAAATATAAAAATTATTTCTTATGCGGTATAATTAATTAAAACATAATAATTAAATAAAATTATTCATACGGAATTATATAGATTTAATGTTACCAAACGAGACAAATGTTACATTTAAACATATCCATTTAATGATTCACTACTAGAAATAGTTGAATAGAAATGATATTTTTAATTGAAATCCAAATATTTCCCATTTCAATCAAAATATAAATATTCTCAAATAAATCCAAAAATTCATATTATACTATATTTGATAAGATGTTTTAAAAAATGAATTCTATTTCACAAAATTAAATTTTAACAAATTTTATATTTTATATTTTATATAAAACCATATAATTCATAGACCACGTTTTAGTTTGAACTAAAAATGTTTACTTTGGATTGAAAAAGAACATAAAATTATTATGATGAATATGATTCCAATGAAAAAAAATACTTATAATTAAAATGGGAATAAATATATTCACTATTAACATTATATAGGTTTACACAATATTCCACGTTTTCTAAAATTCCAACCTTACAACATTATTTTTTTATTAATCATGTGTGGGTATTTTTCATTCCTATAGTTTTCTATTACCCATGTAGCTTCTTCAACCATATGGTTAATATAGAATAACATAACTTGCTGAATTTTCAATTTCCATAAAAATAGATCTCTACAATATAGAATATGATATTAATTTTCCTTATATGAATGATTTTCTTACAAATGAACTACTTTTGGGAACAAAACATGAGATTAAAAATGTATATATTTCATTCAAAATGAATCATTAAATACATCATGTGGCTAAGATAAACTCATTGGTAAGGCCACTCGATATGCAACAGATATTTTTGTTTTCTAATATTACATGGGCCAATATATAGTGAAAATATTCTTCCATTATTTCCAACACTCATAACTCTTTTTCAATAAGGCACTTTAAGAGAAATGTTATCTCCAAATTCAAACAAGATATATTTACACTATTATTTACATATGATTTTCTTGTTTTTGTGACTCCCTCATATTGTCTTTATGAATTTTTACATTCCCTACCATATATCCTTTCATTTATTTTCTGAAAATATATCCTCTCATAGACTCCAAAACAAAATAATGGAGTTCGACGCCACTTTCTATATAATTCCACAAATAGTACCTTTTTTATAATATAATAAAAAACTTATTTATAAGAACATTCCACTAATTTAAAATATTGAAATATACTCCCAATATAATCCAATGAATGTGACCTAAGAATATCATTCACTTTTTGAATCATTATTTTTGACATTCCATCATATTGATTATGAACAACAATATGAAAATTTCACATATTACCAAATTACATTTGGATTCATTTCTAATTTTTGAATAAATATATGATCATTACCGTGTAGAATTGATATAATCACTAAAGGTAAAATATTATTTATTTGAAATAAATTATATAATATTGATCCAAAGTCATTGTATTAAAAATATGATGAAATTTTTTCAAAATTATTCAAAATAGTAGTAATAAATTTCATATTATTACCTTTAGATGTCATTGGTAATCCCCCCAATAAATCTACCATTATATTCTACCTTTACCAATATGAAACTGAAAATGGTTGAAGCATCACATTCAATTTCATTCACTCACCTTTAACCTATTTAATATTAAAAAATTTCCTAGTAAAATATAGCGTAAATTTTTTTATTCCTTCCCATGATTGATATTCTCATATTTCATCATACTTCATATCACTATGAGGATGAAAAAATATAGAGAGTTGTGTCCGTTATGAAATAATTATTTCTTTAATTAGAAATTAATAATAACATGTATCCTTTTTTAAAATTATATGATAAAATATTTTTTAATATAAAAGATATGAAACATACACATTGTAACTAATTAGACTCTTTATTTATAACCCAGAACATCGTTATTATATTTCATAGTTCTTTCATCCAGGGATGATTATACTGATTCCCATTCAAAAAGTGAAAATATTTCTTGATTCAAAACTTGTAAACCTTGATTCCAATAATCATTATCTAATAGATTATATAGATAATTAATAATGGATGATTATGAATTGTCTTTTGGACTCAAGGAATTTAATAACTTATATTACATAGATGGAGTGTACATAATCATTTAATAAAAATCCATTATTAGTTATAACAAACTTGTTCACCTCATGTTCAACATTTGTTGAGTGAATATATATTTTAATCATTTATGGTCTAGATATTTTTTTTTCTTATTTTAACCTATACAAAATATTCATTTTAATTATTATATCAATTGTAAATTACACTTTCTCATCATCACATATTTTATAACAATACCATGAAATGTAAATACCCATGATTCATATGTATTCACAAAATCATCATGAGTACTGAAAAAACCATCTTCCCTTAACAAGTATTGAAATAGATAATAATTTCTACTTTTCCAAAATGTAAATCCTAGAACAATATAATTATCTACTTTTCTTTTACATTCCCCAAAAGCATTCATTAAATTCCATTATAGAGAAAAATTTAACTGGTTTTCATTTTAATATATTTAGTATTCCTGATTCCCAATGAATATTTTTAACAAGGACATGGTAGTATCCTTGTAATTCAAGAACAAAATAAAATTATAATGAAATTTATTGGTCTTTTTCACTCTTCCACAACTTTTTTAAGGAAAAAAGTTATTCCATTGTTAGAAGCAATATTACAATGGAAATAATGTTATTATTGACAAAATTTCAAGCCATTATTTTTTTCATACACCATTATTTCTTTTGTGGTATATATATAATTACTTAGTGTTTTCCCATTGAATTTATATATATATATATATATAAATTTATATTAATATATTAAATGAAAACAACAATAATTTTAAACAAAAAATTAACGAAAAGCATATTCATAAGATAATTTTATTAATCATGTGGATTAATAAAACCCCAAATAATTAATGCTCAGAATTTACACTTGTCTAGTTAGTCTATAAAAAAACTAGTGCAATGCCTCTTAATACCTTACCAAAAGAACATTCGACAAATGTTATAGTGAATCTTCGTTGACTGGTGATGTATTCCCCATTTTGATGAATGAGAGTCTCTCATTAGCTAATCCCACAAGATTGTTTGCATAATCATCCTATAATGTATATTGACCATGTTATCAACATATACTAACCATCCTAGTAATGGACCACCCCCTACTAATCATTATTATGACACTACAAACTAAGGATATTTATCTTTTATAATCTTCACCCTATCCAAAAACTAAGACAAGATAACAACGGGTTGTCATGTCAGGAATCTATGATCCAGAGTTTCATATACATGCAATTATACCGTAAAAAACCTAAGAACCATTTTGTTATTTATTATTTTTTACAATGTTGTTATATCTTTAATTTTTTCATTCATAGATAATATAAAATTAAATATACCTTCCCTGTTTTGTATGTTATTAAACATATGAACAAAAATAGATAATATACAAAATAAATCAACCTAAAATTCATATCATACTAGGATAAGACATATTAATGGTTATTTTATTCCATGTAATAAAAAAACCTCCCAATAGAGTGGTATTGTCACCAAAATTTCAATGTGTTTACAAATGATACCATATCCAATTCATTCAGTAAGTAGATTTAATACTAGTTTTATAGCTGATGTGACTCCTAAGAAACATTATGATCACTACACATCACTATGACACTAAAATCTATACATGAGTCATTAGATTACACTACATAAATGATCATGAGATACTGAAGAACCAAAGTGGAGTGATCATAAATTTCATCCATTAATTAATTAGAACATTCTCACATAGATCATTAAACTAAAACAACATGTATATGATAGTATTCCCTATCATCAATGATACAAAGTAGGTGAAGCCTTGAATAAATTATTGATATTAATCTTCTAACACAATGGAATATCATATTTTAAAATTTTTCTCAAGTCTGAGACCTATACATCACCACATTAACTTTCTATAGAGATACTAAAATTCAAAACATAAATCATACAGTACAAAGAAAACATACCTCTTGAATAAATAAAACATACTATAAATGATTGGAAACAACATGTGGTGTATGAAGAGTAAAAAATATACACTCAACGTGTTTGACATGAAAATTATAAGCCCTTGAGTATATAAGGATATAATAAATAATGAACATTATGAAAGGGTGAATATATGAGAGAATGATCATGTTAAATTGTACCATGAACACTGTGAGATATTTCTATAAAATTTAATATTGTGATGAGGTACTTTTATGAAATTTACATACACATGGATTTCATCCATGGAATGTCTTCCACTTTTACCTAAAACTGAGGAAAGTTTGATCAATGAAAACTCAACAAGAATAGTCATCCTCCTCGTGTCTAACCAAACTAATCATAAAAATTATTAAAAGGATTCATGTGATTCACATTTACCTAATTCAGATTCATATAGTTTACACATGTTTTTAGACTACAATCTTTTTTCCGGATGAACAATAAAGGATCAACCCCGTAGAGATGTGAAAAATTTAATATAACCCATCATCTCTATGTACTCAAGTGAAATATAAACCGTTCACAACTAATTTGTAGAAATATGATATTGAAGAATCAATATGGGTTACACACCCAGCATGAGTTCCATATGTTACTCTACACACCGGTATTATGGTAGTGTTTAGAATTCATCTTGAAAGGAATCATGTTATAGATTGAATATATGATAAAAATAAGAGGACCTGAAAATAATGTTTTGGAAAGAGATAATATGGTTAAATGAGTCATGATAGCTCTAATAATTCTTAAATATGGTCCCAATCAACGACAATGAATATTCCAATTGAAGAATATCATAAAATTCCCTTACTTATATAAAATAAATAATACCAACAAATGATAAAAAATGATGTGATAACGAAATATAGTCATGTATTTCATCCCAATAATCACATAAAAAGTCGTTATATCAAGGATCCTAATATCCCACAAGTTTTCAAAGCTAGTAACAATAGTTAGATACTCTATACATCTCTGGATATGAAAACATTCTTCCCCATGTGTATGTCATGAGAAATAAAATGCGAAAGTAACATAATATTTATTCTAAGACCATAAAAACATGGGTTGATTTGAAAAAAATGTGGTAAAATATTATTGAATTTTTTGTACAAAAAGAAGAAGTGATCCAGAAAATACCTCTAATAGTTTATTTTCCCTATCTACAATCATTCAATTCTTTAATGACCACATATTGTTGGCCTTCCTCTGTTCTACGACTCTGAACCAATGGTTCCTAAAATGCTTGAGTCATGTTCATATAAAGAGTATGAACATTCACTTATGGACGCCAACTAGATCCCCTGATGATAGATTGTATCTTTCCTGCTCAGATGTATAAACTTGTCATTAAATATCTCTAGTAGAACAACTAGAGATTCCCCTTATATAAACACTACTAAAACATTATCTAATTTTTTTGGTGTATATGGTAGTTTATGTCCTTCCCATAGTAAATGAACTATGGAACACTTCCCAAGTGGGATAAATAATCTATACTATACTCAACTTGAATATTTACACCCTACTACATATCCCTGATATTTATCATCTAAATACTATATGCCACTCTCATAAATATAGTATGTGGTCCACTACCCTATATAATATAGTATGCTAGAAGAAGTACCAATTAATCCTCCTTTATGAGGTTATCAATAGTTAAGGTCTTATGCAGAACCTCATGGTTTCTATTAGTTAATAGTTCCAAACCAACTGTCTGATATCCCGATAAAGATTTATCCTAACTTGCTATAAATTTTTACCAAAAATTATAGTTATGTAGAGAGAAAAATAACACTTTTTTTGATAAAAGAGGGGTAAATATATTCATTAAATTATGGATCCATGTAAGATATTGAATGATTAGGTACATCCATACACCATAGAAATATTTAAAATATAACTAACTGGAATATAAATCACATATAATGTATTATATTGTAATAAAAAATATCACCAACACTATAATTTTATATAAAAAATACACCCAATGTTGAATGAAACACCAGCATATATGAGGTATTATTTAAAATTTGTTAACACTACAAAATCCCCAGAATTCAATCCTAGTACCCCTACAACGTCAATTCTCCTCCACTTAATCATCTACATAAAGCCTATTTCCCTTACCAGGATCCCAAATCACGAATTTTTCCTACATATCAAGATCCCCTAATAGTGTGATAGTTATATAACATAATTGGACACCAATAATTAATCCTTAAAATGAGTTCACCGGTATATAATCATTAATCAAAGATAATATAAATTTAAAAAAAACTCATTAATTTTTTTTATCATTAATTCATGTTCTGAATAGGACACCATGAGCCCTAGTTTTACTATCTTCATCACCGATCAAAAATAATTTTCTTAGATATTATATGAAGTTATCAAGTGCGGGAAACAAATATGGTAATCTTGTTTATTTGTTTTCTTGAAGAGTCATGTTGGTTTTTTCAATATGTCGGTCACTCCCCATCTCTATCATGGGTCATTTCGTAATTCCATCATATCCATTCTATATCGTTGGTCTGACCTAGTGGCTTAGATACCATGTTTCTTCTTTTTGTAATCCCACAAGGACATGATTCCCCAACTATCACTACCACATTTCAGCCCTAATTTTCATTATTCCCCTACCCTATGCTCAATTCCTTCTCCACCATTGGAATATATCTTTTACAATCCCCATCAAAGAGATTACCATATGAAGAATATCCAACTATTCTGAGTACTAGTATAAACACCTTAAAATGCATGGTAATGTATTATAACATTGAAGATAATATATATTAAAAACATTGAAAAAAATATAGAGAAATCGTATCAAAAAATAAGAACATGTGATCAACATTGAATATGGTAACATGAAACATAGGAATACATTTGTATTAAAGAATAATATACGAGTCTCGCGGGTTAAAAAAATAGAAATGTGAACACTTTTTATAAAATTCAAACAAGTTATTCTGATTCAAGTATAATTTCAAAGATACAAGAGTATACAAGGGCCCAATATGGTATGATCTTCCAACCTTTAGCTTGTTAATTTTTAACACAGAAACTATTTAATTGATAATACCCGAGTCACACATGAGTTATAACCAAATTGATCCACACACAATGAATCCAAAACAATGATCCCAACACAGCATATAATGGATATAGAATATTATTCTAAACAATTATATCTAAAAACGATTGGATTTAGACAAATAAACATCTCTTGATCTTCCAAAAATTATAGAAATTAGATTTATCAATGGTGGCTCATCAAACACTATGCATCCTCCATGGTTCTTGAAAAAATTACTGAATTCGTCATTAGATGGAATCAAAATCCATAGATCTATACATGTTATGTTAAATCTATGATTTGATCAATATTAGAGGGGTATATGAAGAATAAACCCAGATAATAGATTTTCTAAATCACATAGCATGATTTCGTGACCTTAAACACCCAGGGATTCTCTTGAATCATGATCGTAAAGAGTGGAAGACATTGAAAGAATAATTTTGATTCTTTAGGGTCCATGTGAAAATTTATATAAGTTAGGAGGGTCAAGAATAGGTAATTAATGTCCATTAAGGAGGACTTTAATACCATTAAATCTCACACACTTGTTTTGGTTTCACATTTTTTTGAAACCATAAAATATTAGTATGAGGATATCTGTATCTTGTATACACCCATATGATTTGGAAAATGGTGTTCTTATACACTACACCAAACATAATTTTGACCTCTTGAATGTATTACATAATTTATAACCTTGGGACACACTATTCCAAAAACCATTATCAATTAAAATGATCCACCTTATATTCTAATATCAATAGAAAATGATTTCCTATATTATCATCATGGTTTAGAGAAATTGTTATCAAATCATGAACCAATATTAATACTTTTAAAACACTAAATAACAAACCTAATACCCTTGAAACTCATCCTAAAAAATTTATAGATAAAAATACATGAATAATGGATAAAAATAACTTATAATTCACATAAAAACACTGGGGTCATTAAACATCCACCATCCACTCAAGGATCTATGAGACCCTTTAATTTCATAATATGTGTAAGCCAAATATATGTTATCGTTTATGATTTAATAACATGGAAACATTAATAGATTGATAACAACATTGTCATATATACATTTATCGTTTTTTACCCCCCATACCATATAGGTTTTTAAATAATACCGTGAAGCTCAATCTATGTATAATACCTAATCTTGTGTCTATTGATTTTATAACCACATTTTCGGTTTTAGTGATCCATTCTATCTAAAAATAGTACTCAATTGGGAAGAACCAAATTATCTCTCATGATTTCTTATTCTCTATGAAATTATTTGTCCTTCTATACTTAGTTTTCAATATACAGGATGAGAATAATTAGTTAGTATTGCATCCCATGGGAAACCCCCATTCAATATTTTGTTGTTATAACTTATTGGATAATAGATACATAGTCACTAGATGGTAGACTAGAGGAAATAATTCCTTTTTAATTACATTAAATTTCATAATACCCGCCTTAGGAATTACTGTTAAACTACATTATTTGGTACTAATATATGACCGTAAATTGTTTTACCCATTCAAGTTGGTTTTCGATTCCAATAAATCATGTTATATATGATTACTCTTTGAGATTGATATACATCCATCAAAATACTTGTACAAGTGATCATATACCTCCAAATATCACCTAAATCATTCCTCAATAGAATATATTACATGTGGTATTATAAATACCATCCCCATTACAATATACTCTACAAACAATCTTAATTATTCCGTATTTCTAATCGGGCCACATCCTGCTTGATAGGCTATGAATTTTATCCCAAAATAATTAATATATCTCTTGGGAACATATTCCCTAGAAAATAATTTCATAATCATAGATCCATTAATATTTGAAGTCGAACATAAAGGGTTAAACATGAGTAAGGATCTCACCAACTACCTCCATATTTTTTAACATAGAAATAAACATTGTATGATTTTAAAACACACTGAAGTGTTCATGGATTTTTGTGCATGGAAAAAATCAGAGGGGACCTTGTTAGATAACCTTTAATGGCATGGCATGTCTAATAATGTGTCACCAATCTACATGGGTCCTAATTCATTTAATAAGGACACATAGAAATATATTTTTCTATGTTGCATCCTAACATCAAAAATATAGTGAGCTAGTATTTACATATATGAATATTAAATATATTTATATGAATATTAACACCATTAAAAAAGTACATGGATGGGGACCATAATATTCTAACTTATTTAAAAACATAAAACAAAATATTCTAAAATGGGGAAAGATGTTACTTATTTATGAAAATGATTTTCGCATTTTTTACATATACTTAAAATCATTCCTCATTACCTAGGTAATGGAATCATAAGAAAGGGTGATATTAGATGATTAGTAAGGGTAAGTAAAAGATATAAATACGAATAACATGATAATTATAGTATAAGACCATGATAATAATATTGTAATATCATACCATGTATATCAACAATCACATACCTGAGTCATGGAGAAAATAATGGATGTTCATAAGACATGAATCATAAGAGAATCAAGTGAATAATCTGTGAATGAATGACAAAGGCACAAGAAATATACTTGTTAGCACACACATAATGATAGAAAATATTACGTCAATGATATATACAAAGACCGTCATATCAAGTTAGGCTTGGGTAATCACCCATGTAACATATTTAGACTGGGAATAAAATCCCATGAACCATCATCCTTTCAGGATTAGGCTACAACACATATACCCAATTGTTTTTGGGATTGGGATACAACTAGTGCACCCTCTTGTTTTTGGATTGGGATATAACCCTTGTAACATCTTATTATAGGGCTTGGGCTACAACCCCTATACCCTCTTGTTTTTTAGCATGGGCTACAATCCGTATACCCCCTTATTTTAAAGCTTCAGCTACATCCAATGTACCCTAATATTTTTTGGAATGGTTTACAATCCATGTAGCCAATTTTTTTATTCTTGGTCTAAAACTCATGTACCCTCTTTTTTCAGGGGATATAACCCATGTACCATCTTTTTTTAAAAATTATAATAAAACCCATGTACCCTCTTATTTTTATTCATGGGATATAGCACGTGTACCATTTGAGATCATGTACCATTTATAGTTACCCAATGAATTATAGGGATATATTTTTCTCACCCATCACATTTTGAAATCATACATAAATGCACCAAAAATCATAAAACATTCATCATATGATGAAACTATGGAAGATATGGGTTTTAGAAACATCATATCATAACACATGAAATGAAATGGGTGTTATAAACAATTCATAATATCATAACCTAAATAAAATATATTGGTTAAATAATCATTTCATACTATAATAAATCATAAATGTATTTTATTTTCATAATCATTTTATCATGGTAGAACATGTGGAAAAGAAAATGGTTTTATAACTAACATGTCACCAATGTAATGTCTCTAAAATTCAATATAAATAAATTTAAATCTATAAGGGATTCTTTCAAAGCCATGTGATGAAAAGAAACATGATTTTGAGGCATGTTGCGCCCTAAATAAAGTTTTTACCTTTTTAATGTTATTTAAAATAGCACACACGTGCAGGTTTGGTAGATTCAAAACGTGTACTCAGATTAAAAACGTAATGAATTATTGTGTCTAGAATGATTAAATTACTGAAGAAAGGAAAAAACCTCGACTGAAGTGAGTCGAGGGTAAAAGATAATTTTTTATCATTCTAAATAAAAACAATAAAATCTTTTGAAATTTTATATTATTCAAAATTTGTTCAATGCGACGCAACATCTATTCGGTTGTTTCTATTAATAAATGAAATAGAGAAGGGGAAATGAAACCGAAGCTTAATATGAACTCTTTTTCATTTCATATATGAAATAGAGTAATGATTATATGACTCATAATAAATTAAAATGATGAAATGTGTTTCACCCATTTAATTTTTTAATAGAGATACAAGATTTTTGGCTTGATCCTCGATGTAACACCTCAATATTTTATGAGTTACATTCGTTTTAATATATTGTATGTCTTCTGTTGTACACTACATAAATATTACCTTGATCTATACTCAACAATGTATTATCTTTATCTATACACAACACTATTATTGTCTAACATTACATTCAGGATTGACATTCCTTGATTGCTTGCTTTTTACACAATCCAGTGTTTCACTAAACAACGATATGTTATAAAAATATTATTATTTAATGTGATAATAACGAGCCGTTTTGAATAGTATTAATCAAATTTTTAATTTTATATAACATTAACATCCATCATATGTATTTTCTAGATATGATATAACAACAAATTCAATTTTAATATAACATATATTTTTTAAAAAATGTAGTTTTGCCGACTTTTGATGGAGCTCCCATTTTAAATATATTTTTTAACACTTTTCTATACTTTATTGGAAAAAATAAACTTCTTTTTTGGAAGAGGGATAAAAAAAATTTACTTTTGTGTATTTGTTTGTATTTTTCTGTTAAAATTCATATTTTAATTAATAGTGAAAAATATTGCATTTTAATTCAAAATTATATTTTCATATTATTTATTAATATAGATAGATTATATTATGAATTGGTTTAAAAGTGTTATTGAATTATTTCTTATCATATAATGAAGTTTTTTTCATTGAAATTAATGTTAAATTTAAATTTGAAATAAACACATGAAAATATTGTGATAATTGTTTACTTCTTAAAAACCTTCTCATTGGTTTTTGACAAAGGGAATTAATTTTAAATTAATTTCTGCAAATTCTATGTTTTTAATAATAAAAAATGGATTCCATATTTTTAATTATTGGGTCCAAATTATGTTAAGAGGTTGAAATTATCATTTTGGATATTATAAATAGTAACTACGGTTGTTTTTATTTAACAATGTTAAAGGTAAGTTGGGTAAATTAGTGTAACAAATAATATCGTAAAGATAATTAAATGATCCTAAAAGCTAAATTTTTTTATAAATAATAATCTATCCTTAACATCTTATTTTTTAAACTTAGTAATATATGGGACACTTAACAATAAAAATAACATAGATATTAATAAAACCAATTAAAGTGACACAATTTAAAACTCACAATTTAAAAGTATAATATTTTTAATATAGGTATAAATATGTGATATCTTAGAGGAAAAATTCTCCATGGAAAGAAAAAATAATTAACTACATCATGAAAATTTATTTTTAATTTTTATGAAATTGATAATTACCTAAAAGTGAAATACTTTGATAATGTTAAAATTAATTAATTGACAAGAAATCCATAAAAAAATTTTTATTAAAAAAAATACATAAACACATGAAAAAATCTCATTTTTATGTTATATATACACTATAATCATCCATGTTTTTAGAAATTAACCATTTAGATCTTTATTGAAGATATTATGTCAATTAATTTTTTTTATTTAAAGTAATGTTAATGTTTTCACATTCATAATTTAATAAGAATATGATTTTTAATGTTAACTATTACATAATTGAAATTAAACTAAATATATTCCGGTTAAAAAATATTAAATTTATGTTCGTCATTGTATTTTATATAAAATTATTACTCTAAAAATAAGTATATTTAATAACTACACCATATTGATGTAGTGATTATTTAAATATTGGAGATATAAAATAAATGTTCATAAGGTTATTAAAATAAATATATTTCGTAATAATAAATTTATCCAATGAATTCTCTAGATTTCTTTGATACAATAGAGATATAATAAAAAAATATTAGGATAACACTCTATCAAGATATTCATAAAAATCTAGGAAATGAATAGTGTCAAATTTGACACAATTGATATTTTGTTAAAATAATGTTTTATAAAATTATATAAATATAATAAAATAATTTAAAAAATATATAATTATTATTATATGGTGTCAAATGTTCTAAATTATTAATTAATGTTATAATTGAAATCAAATAAGTAAATATTATGCCTTTTTAATATTCAAACATTTGTTATCTTAATTTAAATTAAGCAAAATAAGTAATTGGTAATTAAAATTATAATTTTAAAAAATATATATAAACATGTATTAATTTGAATAGTTGATTATATTTCAATCATATCATAACTTATATTTGAATATATCTCATTTTAGTGGTATTTATATTGATTTCAATATTATTATAAATTAATAGTTTCAGAAATTCCAAAAGTGACTCTCACCCCATTATAATAGGACCCCTCCTTCATCATTTATCCACAAAACATTAAGACATCAAGTTTATATATACCCTAAATATTTATCTTCTAAAACTAAATAGTTACATTCTAGTGTTTTTGTTATTTTTAAATGACCAACTCTAGTTCCATCAGAAGAGATCTAAAGGGAGCACGTCAAGGCGGAGGTAATCAACTCTACTTATTCTTTCAGTATTTCTTTATTGTTATTACATTTCATTAGTTTATTCATTATAAACTAATAAATTATTTATAATTTATATTTTTATTTGTCATTTTAATTATGAAACAACTATACTCCACCTTTTACCCATCTTACAAAAAATTAAATCACCACGTATGTGTTTGTACGGCATACCATCTCCACGCCGTGGGGTACTCTGTTTTTCGCCACCACCATACATGGATGCATTTAATGATGGAAATAAACACAATATATTATTATTATAACATGATATTTATTATTAAATTTTATAAATCATCCACATCCAAACCATTCAACAACTATTCAAATGACATTTTCACTCATGTGTACGTACGACATACCATCTCTATGATGTGATGTGATTCATTCTACATGATCTTCATTAAAGAATGATTATAAAAATGTTCAAGATGAATAAATATGGTATCTATTTTGTTGATATACTTTTCTATTATTATAAATATGACTAAATAAGTAGAAATAGAACTTATTTGACAAAACATGCATAAAAACATAAAGTAGTTAACAACCGAAAAAAGTAACATTACTAACAAATGATGATACTATGATCATATAAGAGATAATAAAAATTAATATGATTCCGGAATAAGTAAATAAGATTATTCAAATAATTATACATGATTTTTGGATACAAAAAAAAGCATATCGGACAAAAGGTAAGGGATTATTTTGACACACATTTATTTCTTGTGGGATATATTCTTTATGCACAATCTAATTATTTTTTGTTGTGTTTTAACCATGAATATTTTTATTATTTTTATTATGAATGTTATGATATTTAAATATTCATAAAATTTTCTTTATTTAATGAGGAATATAATTTTTTTGATTAAGAACATGTTACAGATAATTTTGCAGTCTCATTTTTATCTCAGATTGTAAATATGTAAATATTTACTGGGGATCTATTTACCAAACATATCTATGCTTTATAAACATGTTTTCATAAAATGTTTATTATTATTATATATATTTTTAAATTCATTTTTATCCTTTTTGACATTTACTTCTTTTTATGGAAGTAATCTCTCTTACATTTTCCATACAAGGTACTTTTTGACATTTCCTACAAGAGTACGAGAAAAATGTTTTTTCAACATATACAACATGAATAGATTTTTATGTCTTTATAATTACTTTTTTAGATGAATATTCATATACAAGAATTAATGTTTATATTTAAATAAATTATTTTCTTTTAAAAATTTATGTAATTTTTATAAAAAATTTGTGTTTGAAAAAGAAAGTATATCTCCCTCAAAAATTAAGATCATGTGTTTTATCAAAAAAAAATTCCATCTAAGATTACATATGTTTATGATTTTATCCCTATTATTTAATTGTCTTATTTGTGTTTATTTTAGACTTTTTTTTATGAAATCTATTTATTTTATATGGATTATGATGGAATGATGTTTAAGAAACCCATTTTATAGCACGGGTTATGCTATGATAAAAGATTTATGACTTTGTAGAAGATGTAGTAATGATTTTATTATGAGATGGGTGGAACCTATATCTCCCTCCAATTCATTGGGTAATTATTTTTATCTAATGAGATAAACATGACTAGAACGTCATTTAAATTTTTTTCAGTAATACACGGCTGAAATGACAAGTAAATATGACTCAATAATACATGGATGGAATGACAAGTAAACTAGGTTTAGTAATGGAAATTGTCCACAATGATGATCTTGGAAGCAGTGCCTTGGATACTATGTAAATCATATTCTGTGCATATTTTTTTCCACAATTCCATGTTTTATAACAATGTTATTATATCATGGTTAATGTTCCTTTATGATGTATTCCATATGTACTTCCATGATTTATATCATGACCCGTGATTTTGATATTTAAACATTATGTTCATATTTTTACATTATTATATTTATTGTTTGTTCTTTATTCTCAATTTATACCATTACTCGGAATTTGAGATCACCCTTTTGATGTTTTCTTTTCCCCAAGATATAAAGAACAGTTTTAGGTTGGAAAAAAAATTAGGGAAGGTTTGGTGAGATATGTTGAAGATCTTTCACTAATATTGAAGATTATGCTCTAGGATTCCAAAGACACTAAATGAATATGATCTTGGTCACATTTTTGTGTCAGGTTTTAAGTATTAAAAAAAGTAATGAAATTCCCATGTATGAAAATCTTGTGTCGTTAGATTTGGTATCAGACAGAAGGATCAATCAAACTTTGGAAAATAGGATGAAAAATATTTAGTGAGATATCTAGAGATATTTCTATGTTATGTGTATGGATGTCTCTAAGGGTAAGTCTATCTATAGGTTACATTCCTATAATTATTGTAAGGGTCTTGAATAACCTCGTATTAAACATAATATGTTAGATATTTAATGTTCTCCCTCTTGATTATGTTGTTTTTCTAGTAGTATTTCCCCCTCTCACACTAGTTTTTTAGGTATTTTCAAAATGGCAGGAAACAAGAGGATTTATGTTATTGAAGAATATTATTGACAATGCAATGATATTCTTCATTAGAACCCAAATAAAATTTGAGTGAGGAGGATAAACATCATTATTATTCTTAATCATAAATATACTAATATGATCAATAAAAAAAAATTGGTGAGTATACTAACCAAACTAATAAGAGAATAAAAGAGTTTCATAGTGATCATAGATGAAATAAACTTCAATTTTTCTCATGTAAATCATGTGGGAAGTGGCCTAGAAGAGAATGTTTCAAATGAACTAGAAGATGCTTTGGGTGTGAAAAATAAGGACACAAATCTATTAATTTCAAAGAAAAATGTTCATTTAACATAATGGAACAAATAATGGTATTTCTAAGATATCAATGATAGTTAAATGTTTTAAATGTTTAATGTATGATAATTTTAAAACTCATTTCGAAAAAGGAAAATATCATTAAGAGAATCATCATGTTCATATGGGCAGTATTTATGTTGATGAAAATAAATAGATTACAAAAGAAATATGAGATGAAAGAAGTTTTGAGGAATAAAACTATGAAGCTTGGTCAATGGTTTTAGAATATAGTGGAATAATTACATTATTATCAAGATTAATGTTGTATGGGTAATTTTTTGGTATTATAGAATAATGAAATATCTAAGGATTGTTAAACAATTGTTTTTCCTTAAGAATTTTAAAGTACATGTTGAATGATACTGGTTAACATGAAAAGAGATTTAAATATTTTTTGAAAGCACGTGATATGCACATAATAAGGGGGCATGGAGATAATGAGTTGTTTGATAGAATTAATGACCTCATGAATGATATAATGACAATTTTACATAATGGATTGAGTGTACATATTTTTTTGGTATATTTGGTGTGTGGAACAAGATAATTTTTTATAGAACTCATGTTTTAAATTAGGTTCTATGGTTATTTATGTTTCAAGATAATACATGATTAAGGTATTCCGATGTTTGGATTATGAAAACCAAGAACTAAATAATTAGTTCTGGTAGATACATGTTAATTCTATTTAGTTCACCTCTATACAATGTTTTATATTTTTATTTTTTTGAAGAGTTGTGATGTTATCTATTTATGATTTTATTATAAGTTATATTCTAGTTTATGTTTGTTAGATTATTGTGTTATCTCACTATAGGTGGCATTTTTCATATTTTATTACCCGTGTTAACCTTTTTATTGAACCATATAGAATAACCAATCATTCTATCAGGTGATCTAATAACACTGTATAAATGAAAAATTAATATTTATTTCATTAAAAAAGAGATGAAGTGGAAATTTTTCATGGAACGAGCAATGGTGAGATTGTACCAAAATCATGTAAGTATTTATTCGGATGCTAAATTATTTAACTTTAGGGAAAGGATCTGAAAACCAAAAATGTTATCGTACTAACATATTATCCCATGAATCTGATCGTCCCTTTAATAATTGAAGATTTGTGGATTTCTAGCAGTTAACTTTCTCCAAACCTTATTCTATATCACTATTGATGAAAACATAATGGTTTGATTTTTCTTCCATATCCATGCTTTCACTTCACACCTATGTTCTCATGTGTGGAAACCCATAGATGAGTTACTTTTGTTAACCATTAAGTTTCTAACATCCCTTTTTAAAATAATGTTCAGTATTCTCTTTTTCAATATGGGTTTGTATGAAAGAAACTCTCAAGTAGTAGACCTTTTTTAACCCTAATGAATTTTGAGGGTGAAATTAATTATAAAGGGGTATAATGTGACACACCAAGGGTTTATGAGATAGATTATTTTGAATTAAATTGATGTATTGTTTTGTATGATACAAAAATATTAGATTACACTGTAGACAACATCGTATTAGCTTGTAGTAACTGAAACACTATTCTTGTCTTGCATTACATGGAAGAGCGACCGTCCTCGATATCTTGTATTGTAGGCAATACCAAGTTTCACTAAACAATGATATATTATTAAAATTTTATTATTTAATGAGATGTAGACTAGAAATTATGAATATTATTAAATTTAATATTATATTAACATTCATCTTACGTATTTTCTAGACATCATATATGAACAAATTCCATTTTTTATATAATAAGCATTTTTTTAAAAATACAGCTTTCCTCCATTTGATGGCATGCAAAATTTAAATTTTTTTTAACACTTTTATATATTATATTTTGAAAAAAATTATTTTCATTTTTTGGAATCATGAAAAAAATTACTTTTGTTAAATTTTTGGGGTTTTTCAGATAAAATTCATATTTTAATGAATAAAGAAAATGTACTGCATTTTAATTCAAAACTACTTTTTTATCTAATTTATTTATATAGATAAATAATATTTTTAATTGTTTTTAATGTTAAATTATATTATGATTTTATCCTTTAATCCAATTTTCGTCATTATAAGTTATTTCACTTTTAAATTGGTTGTAAACACGTGACAGTATTTTGATAAGTTTTTACTTCTTAAAAACGACGTTCTCTGGTTTTTAACAAAGATAATTAATTTCAAATTAATTTCTACCAGTTATTTATTCTGAATAATGAAAAATGGATTCCATATTTTGAATTAGTGGGTAAAATTTTGTTAAAAGGGTACTTTTATTTTTTTTGGATATTATGAATAGTACCCATGGTATTTTTTATTTAATGTAGTTAAAGGTAAATTGGGAAAATTAGTGTAAAAAATAATATAATAATTAGAATAAAATGATCCTAAAACATAAAAAAATAATATTTTATGAATATAATTCTACACTTAAAATATTTTAATTTTGAGACATAGTTATTTAAGGGGCACTTGACAATGAAAATGACTGAGAGATTAATAAAACCAATAAAAGTGACAAAATACCAAACTCACATTTCTTTAACGTATAAAAATGTCACTATAGGGATAACTATGTGATATCTTAAAAAATTTGTATTTAATGAAAAGTTAAAATAATTACCTATATCATGGTAATTTATGTTTAATTTTTTGAAAATGAGTAATTACAATAAATTTGTATACATTAATGATGTAAAAATGAATTAATTGCTGAGAAATCCATAAAACAATTTCTATTAAAATAGTAATAACCATAAATGGATTAACACATGAAAAATTATATTAGTTGAACATATAATTTTAATAATAATCCCTTGATGATAAAGTGACCACTTTGATCTTTATAGAAGAGATTATGAGCTTTAATTTATTTTCTATAAATTAATGTTAAAGTTGTCATATTCACACTTTAATAATTATAGCATTTTTTATGATGGATTTTCCCAAATCCAAATTCAAATACATATATTCTTATGAAATATAGTATATGTATGTTCATTATAGTATTTATTTCACATTTTTATTCTTTAAATAATTATATTAAATAATTACATAATATTGATGTATTAATTATTTTAAAAATGACGATATCTTATCAATGTTAATATAAATATTAAAATAAATATAATTTTGGATAATTTATTTTTCCAATGAATTTTATAGATGACCTTGACCAATTATGGATATAATAAAATAATTTTTTTGAGGATAAAACCATAACATAATATTTAAAAAAATCCATGAAATGAATAGTGTCAAAAATTGACAAAATCGATATTTTGTAAAAAAATTGTTTTGTAAAATTATTTAAAAATAATATAATAATTTTAAAAATATATAATAATTATTATGTGGAATGAAATGTTATAGATTATTTATTTATGTTATAATTGAAATAAAATAACTAAATATTTCACCTTTTTAATATAAAAGCATTTGTTTTCTTAATTAACGGTAACTGGTATAACTAATTGTAAATTATAATGATAATGTATAAATTGACATAAAAACTTGTGAAAATTGTATTGTTTGATGAAATTTATATATTATCGTATCTTATCCTTGAATATAACTAATTTTTTAGGTACTTGGAAGGATTTTAAATTTATTATAAATTAATAGTTTTAGAAATTCGAAAAGTGTCCCACACACTAATTAAAAAAGGACACCTCCGAACTCATTTATCCACTACTCATTAAGATTTCAATTACGTCTATACCCTTAAAATTTCTCTTCTAAAACTCCCCATTAACATTCTCGATGTTCATATATTTTCAAAAGACCTACTCTAGTGCTATTAAGAGGATATCTAAAGGGATCACATCAAATAAGAAATAATCTTCTCTACTGATTCTTTAAATATATGTTTCATTAAAAACTAATAAGTATATAGTAATTTATATACTTAGATGTTATCATAATTATGAATCATCTATATTCCATGTTCTATTCATCTTACAAAAAATTAGGTCACCATGCGTGTGTACGTACAACATACCATCTCTATTTCTTGGTGTACTATGTTTTTCATCACCACATTACTCGGATGGGTATAATGAAGGAATTAATGACTATATATTATCATAATAACCTGATATTGATTCTAAAATTCTATAAACCATACACTTAAAACCAATTCAAAAAGTATTCAAATGATATCGTCGCTCGTACGTACGTACGACCTACTATCACCACAATGTGATGGGATTCATTCTACATGATATTTATTAAAGAATGATTATATAAATGTTTATAATTAATAAATGTGTTATCTTTTACGTTAATATGATTTTATTAGGATATAACTATGACCTCATAAGGAGAAACATAACTTATTCGACAAAACAATTATAATAACATAATGAAGTTAACACTTAAATAATGAGAAATAATACAAATAAGTGACAATAATATAATTATATATGATATCATAAAAATTAGTATTCTTATTAAAGAAGTAAATAATGATATTTATATCATTATTCGGGTGTTTTGGATACATACGAATCATATTATACCAAAGATAATGGATTATTTTGTCTAACTTTTATTTCTATGGGACATATGCATTATACACCATCTATTTTTTGTGGCATTTTACCCTTGAGTGTTTTTATTATTATTATTATGAAGGATATGATATTTCCATAGGCATAAAATTTATTCAATTTTATGAGGCATACGATTATATTAATTATAAATTTGTAAGGGATAATTTTGAAATTTCATTTTTATCTGAGTTTATTTATATGTAAATTTTTATTGGGGATATATTTATAATCCATGTCCATGATTTATATAAATGTTTTCATTAAAAGATTACTATTATTAATTGTGTTTTTAAATTCATTTTTACCCATTTTTTTCTTTTCCTACAAGGTATGGAAGGAATATTGTTTTCGTTTCTCCATATAATGTACCTTTTGAAATTTCCAGCAAGAGTACAAGAAAAATGTTTTTTAACTTATACGGTATGAACATATTTATATTTCTTCATAACTCCTTATTTCCATGAAGCTTCTTCAACATAATTTAAATTTTATTTTCAAAAAATACTATTTTTTTAAATTTTGAGGAATTTTGAGAAAATAAAATGTTTTTTTGAAAAAGAAAGGATATTTTCCTCAAGAATTAAGTTCAACTATGTTATCAAAAATAATTTCCATCTAAGATTAAATAGGTTTATTTTTCTATTCCTATTATTAAATTGATCTAATTGTGTCTGTGATGTAATTATTTTTATAAAATCTGTTTATTTTATATGAATAGTGATGTCATGATGTTTAAGAAACCCTTTTTATTTCATGGGTTATGCTATGATGATTGATTTAGGTTTTTTTGGAATATGTAAGAATTATTTCATTATGAGATGGGTGGGACATATATATATCTACAATTAATTGGAAAAATATTTATATCTCATGAGATAAACATGACTAGAATGGAAACTAAATCTTGTTTAGAATTATACGGTTGGAATGACATGTAAATCTGGTTCACTAATACATGGCTGTAGTTTTACGTAAAACATGTTCGATAATGTACTTTTTCCACTATGATGGTCTTTTAATCAATTCCTAGGCTACTAGGGATATCATGTTATGTTCTTATTTTTTACCAAAATTCCTTGTTTTATACTAATGATATTTTATCACGGTTTATGTTCCATTATGATCTATTCCTTACATAATGCCAATATTTTTTTCATGACCCAATATTTTGATATTTAAACATTATGTTCTTGTTTTTACGTTATTTTTTTGGTTTCTTATATTTCCTCAATGTTTACCCTTACTCGGCATTTGATCTCACCGATTTTATGATTTATTTTCCCCAAGATATAATGAATGGTTATAGGTAAAAGAAAAAAATAGGAATATCATTGTGGTAGATGTTGAAGATATTTAACCAAGTTAGAAGATTATGGACCATGTTTTGAAAGACACTAAACTAGTACAGTATTGGGGTTCCTATTTTTGTCATGAATTAACTATTCTGAAAAATTAATTTAATATTCATGTATGTCATAATTGGGTCATTAGATTGGAACTACTCTGAATCTTTGGAGGATGCACATTGGTGAGCGACAAACGATAAATCGCCACTAATGATAGATTGAGGATCAAGCAATGACAGACAATGATAGTCCAACTATGATATTCTCCATCAAATGATCCAACTTCGAGGTAGGGGTTTTGTTATGTGTGATCATATTTCCCCATTCTATCTTTCTAAATGGAGAATATGTATCAACACACTAAATAGTTGATCTATGTGTTGTTTGTTCATGCATAACAGATTGTTCATTATGAGGCTTAATTACTTATAAAAATGGTGCTTATTCTTTTCAATTTTATTCTAACGAGATAAATGAAGGCCAAACGAACTAGGCCAATGACCATCGTTTTGGTTTTTTAGTTCTCATATCCCTATTCTTATTTTCATCCTCTATAGACCCACATTGTAATGTCGGACCCTACTGCGAGGGTGCAAGCATGACCAGACCTCGGATCGATGGAAGATGACCCAGAGCTTGTGGTAGGTGAGATAATGACCTGATGAGTATAGAACAACTTCTGTATCGAAGAACGGACCATCGGAGTATGTCTAATGGTCCACATTGGAAACTGCGTGTGGGAGGTACCTCGTTCTAGTGGCATGCCATATTTATAGAGGATTTAAGAAACTATGTTGTGGGAAGTGGACAAAGGGTCATCAGAAACGGATGGTAGTGGTGTTGGAAGACACGGTTGATGAGTCATGCCACCCGACTAGACTATGGCGGAAACCCATGGCAACAACCGCGGGTGGGATACGGCACCTAATACTTCTCAAGAAGATCATACTGGCCCACTCTAGTGGGCTGGGATGGTCTGGCTGGCCAGGCCCAGTGCCTCGGGTCGGGCTATCACAACTAGCTGAGATATCGTTGTTGGCCGGGTCGGACCCAGTCGTTCTAAGGTATGCCAAGTGGGTCTGGTCGACATGCCAGGTCAGGTTGGATGCTAGTTGGATTGACGGACCCTGGGTATGGTCGAGTTAGGTTAGGTCAGTCACAGCCCCAACTGGCCCCTTTTAACTAAAATTTTCATGTCCTCCAAATAGTGTGTTTGATTAACAATCTATGTGCATCGTTGGGACCCTCGCGATGAGGAGTTCCACATGATATACTCTTAGTTGGATTTAGGGAAATTTATATTTAATTGATAGAATGAGTAGTATATTCTCACAAAATCAATCATTCTATGAGTAGGAATACTATGGTTGGATGTGATGAAAAGGAAGTGACGAGTGGGTCTAGGTTCCCCAACATAACGAAGTGATGAGCGGGTATTGGTGCCCCACTAGTAAAAGGTAAAGAATGGTCTTGGTTCCCCAGAGTCCCCAAGTTATGAGCTGGTCTAGGTTCCCCAAAATGTCTATGTGACGAGTAGTTCTATGTTCCCTAGGAGGCCTATGTGACCCATCAGGGATGAGTGGATCAACAGTACTAGGTGTTTAGTGTTTATGACAAACAGCTTTGTGTTTTATAATTTATATTAATTATTGTGTGATCTAACTCTGGTGACCCCATCTTGAATTTACTCATTATATGCAACACTTCGTGTACCTATTTTGTAGTATAATTTGTGAATACTTTTCTTTGTGGTATTTCATTTTTGTTTTGGGTTCCTTACTGTGTTTTGTGTTACTAACCCATGCACGAGACCCTCCTGTACATGTCATTCCTTATAAAGATTATAGATTCTTTGATATAGAACCTGGTGGTCCAAGACCAGGTGTTGAATAGTGATATATTTCAGATGAGGCACACTTCCACATCTTCATGTGGACCCCCTTCACCTACGCTTATGGTAGGTTTTACCTAAAATGGATTTCATAAGCCGGTACTTTTCTTTTTGGGGGATTGTATTCTAGCCCCCTTTATATTCAGTTTTGTACTATTTCTCTCAATGGTAGTCTTAGTAGAATGTGTGTTTACTTTTCCACCTTCTGGGTTGGGTTGTATATGTTTGTCTATACACATAATCATTAAAATCTCTCCCACATTTGGGATAATGCCTTTGGTGCTAGTCTCCAGCCCCTGGCCTTTGGGAGGCGGGCTTGGGGTAGACAAAACATGGGACCCAGTGTACAGGTCGTGACAATCAATTTCATAAACCTTTCATATAAATAATAAGAATAGTACCATAACATCATAACCTTAGTAATTCATAAACTAAATTAAATTAAGAAATATAATATGTAAAATAATTTTTAATTCCATATAAAATAATACTGAAAGAAAATAACCATTAAACTATTTAAAGTGTCTCTTGAAACATTGAAACATTTGAATCATAATCCCCCTAAATTAATAACATTAAATGAATCCTATAATATCATGAATATAATTATATTCTACATATAACATTTAAAAGAGTACAATATTCACCTCAAAAATGAGTATAGGTTCATAACATATCATGTGTCTTAAAAAATGAATGTTGGGAAAAATTACAATACATATATTATAACTTTTGAAATGAAAAACCCCTGAAAAAATAATATGAATGGAAACATTTAATACCATTAAATAAATTAAATTAACGATATAAAATTTCATATGGTAATATATACACCACACAAAAAACTAATTACTAGTGAATATAGCACATATCTCAAAAAATATAATTGAGCTGAGAAATCCCTTACCTTATGTATCTACTTTCTTCAAACACATTATTACTCATGAATAATAAGTATAATTTTATTATAAATATATAAAAAAACCATATTCTTATATATAAAACCATATATTATTTTATTTGGAATTTATATTACCCGTTTGTAAACAATTTCTTTTTAATGATATGATTCGAGTAATAATCGACAGGTTTTTAATATATGTTTTTACATGTTATTATTCATCTTCTTACTTATATCATGATTTTTTATTAAAATAATGTAAAAAATAATATAAATATCATATATATTCAATTTATATTTATTTTTAATAATTTATAAAATATTTAAATATGGAATGGAATACATTGTTCAATGAGATGGTAGGTTGTACGTTCACTTGAATGTTGTTTATATTTTCTTATTTTATAGAAAATAAATAAGTAAAGGAATTATTTGTATAAATATATATGAAATATCATTCCAATATAATTATTATTTCATATATGTAATATTATTTCACTAAACCCGTCCTTGATACATTCCATATGAAGTGTAAACAAATCATGTCACCTTAAGTTGGTGGTAGTCCACACGTCCTCATACAAAGTTATCATATTTACCAAAAATAGAAATAATCTTGGTATTTGTTATATAATAATTATATAGGAATAAGTAAATCATAAATATCATATATATGAAATAAAAATAGTTTTTCCATCATAATTCCCAACCATGAGAGGTGATAATGGAAAAAGAAACAATATTGTTTTGCGACGTAGTAGTCCACCCTACACAGGAATGGTAACTTTGTTACCCATTTAATGGATGAGTGTACAAGTGTGGGTATAACTCTTATAAAATAACATATACATATATTTATAACAATGATAATATTATATAATCCCAGAATAAAAATAATAGAACGGATGGAGATAAAAATAAATAGAATCAAACGTTGAAGAACATTACCTCTTTTTCGGGTAACTCCATTTTATTTCCACTAAAATACTTCCTTGGATGGATTTTTTTCTAAAATTGAGGCTTATAATATTATAATATATAAATTGGGAGATTATATTTTTATTTTATGAATGGTATGTATCTTCTTTATAAGAGTGATGAAGGGGAAGTGTGAATTCATTTTTATAGTAGAGGAGCTGTGGAATTCTTGTGAATACCATGAGGTAAAACCCATTGGGATGTCTACATTACTTCATGTTCCTAAAAGTCGGAAATTAATTGATTAAATGTGGGTAATAATTGATAAAAAACTCAAAAAAATTAACTTAATTTTTTTCTTGACATCTATGTTTCCTAACTTTTATCATTTTGGATTTTATTAAGGTAACTAGTTTTCTGACTAAAATAATTTAACAATTAAGACATACATAAAGTAATATTTATTATGATATTTAGAACAATTGAATTATAAATATTATATATAATTTAGAAAAACCACATGTGTGGTGGATATTAATTTTAAAACGAGATCATGTAACACACATAACAATGTTTAATCCTAAACCACGATAATAATGTTTTTACTATTTAATGGTCAATATGTTCATTATAAATTTTTATTTTTTACATAAAGGGAAAATATTTTATATTTATTAATATTTTCATATCATTTTCACGAATATAGTTTTCTTAGTAAATTTTTAATATTTTCATAAATAAAAAACTATTATAAAATAACATCAACGACAAATTTGAAACTATTTACCTAATTTTAATTAAAATATGTTAAGAAAAATCTGTAATTTGAAAATACAAAGTTCACAAAAGTGTAAAATTATATATTAATCTAAAAAAATATAATAATTCAATCAATTTATTTCACTTTTATTATTTTTTGTATCATTTATTTTAGTAAATTATTAATTAAATAATTACCATAGTTGGGATTCATTAAAAATTTATCCTAACTAATTTATCTCTAAAAAATAAATATAAATTAATAAGAATAAAAAAACTCATTTCCTTACAAAATATTTTGTATAATAGAACTAATGTTGTTTTTTTCTCCATATCTCTAGGCTTTATAAATGTTAATGTTAAGCATGTTTCCTTTTTCTGTCATTCCCCTTACAAAGCTTATTATATAGGTCACTTTCAGGGAATAATATCCCAATAACTCATAATAAACAATCCAAAGGTTGGGAGGTTATATATATGTCCATGAAATTGGTGTTGGAAGGTTTTTTGGTCATATATAGACATAATATTCTAATTTTAATAATTATGTTAGCTTGTTTTTACCTCAATCAATTAAATTTATTTTTACTATTTTCACTAATCATTTCATTTAAAAAATTATTGATATTATTTGACCAAGATGTTCAATATAATTCCAAATAAACATATCCATTTTTGGAAATTCAACTCTTACATGTGGTGAAAATTAATTTCAAATTAAACTCAGAGATGTTATAAGACTGTGGGTTTTTAAGAAGAAAGGATCAAAGGTTTGACATCTTTTTACACAATTTCTTAATGAAATTGGTTACATGGAATAAATTTAATAAGATTAAATAATAATTATATAATTATAAAAAATAAAATTAAAATATGATTTAAATATATAAATAAGTATGATGAAAAATCATTATTTAATTAAAATTTAGTGTTTTCACTATTTTTTTAAAAAAGAAATATTTCAGAAAAATAAAACTTATTCACCATAAGATAATTTTGAAATTATAAATTTTAAAATGATTTTTATTTTATCTAATTAAATTTATAAAATTTTCTAAAAAAATATTATTTTTAACAGAAAGAAATAAAAATTAGTTCTTTTATGAAAATAGTATTATTCTCAAAACATATAGAATTTACTAAAATTAAAAATTTCAGAATCAATATGTTTTGTTGATATGAAAAAAATAACATTATTATTTAAAAACTAGTTATTTTTATTCATATTACTAATTTTATAGATATTTTATAATATTATTATTTTAAAAAATAAAATTCTCTTATGTAGAAAGGTATTGTTGTGTATAATTCAAACTAAGATGATGTTGCGTGTAACACAAAAATAACTTGTTGTGGAATGTAATAAAATATTAACATGGTTTATCATGAAATTCCATACATCATAGAAATTTAATTTATTTTAAAAAATATAATTAATAAAATCTCAGGGGCTCATATTCTTCCCTCCTTAAAATAAATTTCTCCCTTGAAATTTATCTAGGTTATCAATGGTTTAATACTTAAATGTTCCTTTCATAGAAACCATCATCATAAAAATAAATACTAAAACATCCTTTAATAATGTATTGTTAAAACTATAATGGTTACACAATGTAACTCCAAACTTATTATCCTCAAAGGAGAACATAGGTCTGATGTGAAAACAAGGACACAGAAGGAAAGCATAAAAATCATAGAAATTGATAATGATCACTCATCACAAGAAATTTTTTGGTCCATAAAAATATTACAATCAAAAAACCATAAACATAATAATAACAAAATAGGTCATTGATATCATCAAAAATGATTATAATAGGAAAATATTTTATTTTGAGAGCATTTTGTTAAAGCTGAATAATTTTTCACAAGAAGGTATTCTTACTTGATTTTATTCCCCCTAAAAAAATATCAGAGTTTGTTTAAGACATGATCGATTCCCACTTCATCTATTACTCATGGGAAAAAAGTGATTTTTTCATTCTTGGAGAGCTAACATATCGTGAGAACCATAGATATAATGATAAGTCATTCCATTAGTCTAATATAATCATCACAACAAAATGTTTAGCACATTCATAAATCCTCATATGGTGACATTATACATTAATATATGAAACTTCATCCATTGTTTAATTTAAACAATCCCATAAATGGTCAGCCTTTGTAAGACCTCCAACTGATGAGAATACAAAACATTATAAATATGGTTACAAAATAAGTATAACATTAATCCCGCGTATATCATAAATTTATTGTGGTATTCGCATTCCAAACATGTGAAAACCTTCATCCAGTATTCTCTTGAAACAATGTAAAAACATAAATTAATATTAATACATTTCGAAAAAAATTCATTTTTCCTTATACCAACTATTACTAGATATATTATTTAAATCCATGACATTTTAATCTTCATTCATGATAACATAAAACACATTTTCAACAAATTATTAATCCTTACTAAGATCATCGATACCATCCAATTTACTTTATCAAAATCAATAATATCTTTATCCAAGATAAACAAATTTTTCATATCATGACCACATTAAGGGTTACCTTTATATTAACAAAACATAAATATTCAATAAAAACAGTGTTTTATTCAATTAATACCATTTCATGTATCATTTCAAATCCTTAATGAAAAACATATATGAAAAATATGTATGAATTTCATGATTTATATAACATAGCCACTGAAATAAAAAACAAAAATACTCCATTCATTTAACTCTATTATTAATCAATTTCTTAGGATTTATCAACTTATTCCATGATACCCCTTTCCTATAATATAAAATATGAATAGTTTTATATGGTTATTTGACCTCAATTTAATCATTTTTTTATATTTAATGTAAAAAATAATGTTTGTATATATCATACCTTTCATATGAATTTTTTGGTCACTTTATCATCGGTAGTATAACCAACACTCGTACTACCTTCCTAATTATCATCATGATGTTTCCACTTATGGCATTAATTTTTTTAATTCCAAAAATTTCTACATCTGAATCATTCAATGTTATCCCAATTTATTCTAGTTCCCACTGCTGACATAGAAAATAACTCATAGTGTTAGCAACAATTATCATAATAAAAAACAATATAATCCTTAAATATCACTTATAGTATTTATAAATCAGGAAACCTATATTTAAATTAATGAAACATAAGGTTTATCGTTTGATAAATCCCTATAAATATCTATAAAATTAACCCAAAGGATCTCACTAATGATTTATAATTTTATTTCAAAAATGTTGACTACACAATTCCATTGATACCAAGTATAGACTACCAAGATTAACATACATTCATATTACATCAAATTTAAGGGAATATTAATCATATTACAAAATTATATGCCGGTGGATCATAATAGTTAAGTGTATTAAGACACTCTCAAGAAAATAATTTATCTTGGTGGATTAAATTCAATTTTTCTCACAGTTATTATCCCTTTTAGTACATATAATTGAAACATTTTTTCATAACCTAGGGAAAGGAAACATAATAAAGGGTGAGTTCATATGATCAGTAATTGTAAATAGAGAAGATATGTATCCATAAAATGATCAAAATTGTAAAAGAACATAAGAATAACATTTCAAGATCATACCATGTATAACAAATATCACATACATGAGTCATGGAATAAATATTGGTAGTTCTCAAGACAAAAATTGTGAAGGATTCTGGAGCATAATTCATGAGATAATAACACAGGCATAAGAAATATTATTTTTGGAATACACATATTCATAGAAAACTGTATCAATGATACCTTCCAAGACCATAATAAAATTTTATATCTAGGTAATCACCCATGTACCTTCTTCAAGATTGGGCTAATAACCTATACACCTTGTTATTTTCTCACATAGGCCATTACCTATATAACCCTGTGTTTTGGGGCATGGGTAAAAACCATTGTACCCTATTTTTTGGTAATGGGATATAACCCATGTAACAACATTATTTTGGGATTTTCCTACAACACTTTTACACTATATTTTTAGTCTTGGGATAAAACCTATATACCATATTATTTTTCATCTTGGGATACAACCCAAGTACCATATTTCTTTTAGGATTAGGCTGAAACATGTGTACACTCTTATTTTGTGTAATGGTATAAAAATCATATTCCGTTTTAGATCATATAATATTTATCATTACCCATTAAATTAGATGCATATATAGGTCCCACACATCAAAAAATGAAATCATGCATACATGTTCCATAAGATGATAAAACATTCATCATATCATGACCCATAAAAAGAGTAGGGGTTCATAAATATCACATCATAACCCGAAGAAAGAAATGGGTATGAGAAAAATTTCATCAAATCATAAAATATGTAAAATATATAGGATTTATAATCATTTCATCATATAATAACCAATTAAAGGATGTGTTCTCCACATGAATTTTATTATGGTATAATTCATGGAAGAGAAATGGGTCTTACAAAAAACAAGTCCTCGAATTCATAATCCATTAATAAATAAAAGAAAAATGTTAAAAATTAAGAATAAACCTTTGACAACCCTGCTTTTATTACAAACCTAAACATGATTTATTACATAAGACTTCACTTGATACAACAAGAAGATCGAGAGGTTTAGTGTATTTAGGGCTTAGGATCATTACATAAAAACGTGAAACATGAAATACAACATCTTTATTGAAAAATTCCTTTACATGACCACTATATTCCCTCAAACTTATCATTTCATGGGATAACCTGGGGACATTCATAAGAAAAGGGTGAGCTATAAAGCCCAGTAAGGGAGTACACATGGAATAACATGAGGAGTAAAATACATGTTAGACAATAGGGATATCAATAGAGCATTAAAAAAACATGAACATAAATGAATGATAAAGCATGATAATCATAACATGGAAATGTGGAAACAACACTTAACATGGAATTAGCATGAGCCAAGGCTCATTGCACATAGAGCATGATTAAATCATCATTGCACATAAAACACGAGTAAACCCTCATTGCACTTGAATTAGCATGAGTCAACACTCATTGCACATGACGTATCATGATACTATACTTTACCCAATTCATTTGAGCGCTATAAGGGCGCACCCTTCTTAAACATTTCATTTCATGCATAAGTGTGCCACATGGATCATAAAACATGGATTCATAAAACATAATCATTTACTCCATGATAAAGGAATGTGGAATTCATACATGAAACATTACAATCAATAAGTAAATGTGCATAAAGTTGAATACCCTTGATAGATAAATGGGCAAGGTATTCACCACACAATGACATTGGCTTAGAAAATTGGTGCGATTTCGGCAGCGAAACAGCGTGACACAAAAATTCATCAAAATGGTTGATGAGAGAGAAAGGGGTTCATCATAATATTTACATGTAATGGACTGTAAAGAGTTTATATAGATACATGTCCTAATAATTTTAATGGAATTTAGATTCATGATACAAAAGTATTTCTTGAATGTAAAAGAGGAGAGAGAAGTTCATTTCAGAATTTCAGCATAGTAACGGGTGTACATGGGAGGCATTTAATGAGAGAGAAAGGGTCTCCCATCATTAAAACATAAATATGGAAGTATAAGGGTGGTGTGAAACCATACCCCAACATGTATAATTGAAATAAAAAGGGAAAAACAACTTAAATAAAATTGGAAAAAATGAGAAAGGAAGAAAAAACCCTTACTTGGAAGTGTGATTCCAAAGGCTAGAGAGAGGCTTATGAGAGGCTTCTTGGGAGCTTGGGGAACCATGGGAGGATTATAGAGAGAGTAGGTCAGAGGTTGGAAAAACTCCAAGGGCTTTGAGTGAGGAGGAAGTGGGAGCTTGGGTGGGTTTATATATGAAAGGTTAAGGAAATCTTTATTATTTAGGTTTGGCTCCCCTTACAATAAATTAATCCAAACCACAAACCATACCATGGTTTTTGCCCATGTTTTTTGGAAAAGGGAATAGGAAAACAATATTTTATAAGGCAAAAGTCCTAACTTCTTAAAATATTAGGGTCGCTTATGTGGAGGTCAGTCACACTCCCATGGAAATTAATTTAAAAAGGCAAGGTGTTGAATAAGTCTTGAGGGGTCCATTAATGCTTTGAAAAGAAAGTCAAACAAACCCAAAATCACTTTATTTTAATGTTAAAACATATATTGGCCGAACATAAATATTATAGTATTTTATTACATCACGATTGGGTCATTATAATGTCATAAAATTCATTATATATTTAAACGGTATTTAATTTTTACCCAAAAATTTGACTGTCTAAGAAAATTATGAAAAATTCACCATTTGAAAATTTTGAAATCCTGATTCCTGAAATAACATTTATTTTATCTAACTAATTTTCTAAATATTCCAATTTTCACTTTTAAAATAAAAACCGACATTTATCGAAAATTCACGGGTTTTGACAGAAATAAAAATTTTTATTGCATTCATAAAATTATAAGATCATTTATATTTAATAAAAAATAATTTAATAATTATATTATAATTTAATTAAAATATTATTTATTTCAAAAATCCCTTAATTAAATAAAATATATTTCTTAATTAAGTAATAACTAAAAATGCCATTTGTACTTTAAAAATTATTTACAATGTATCAAAAATGACTAGAAATTATATTCATTATTATATACGAAATTAATATACATTAACATAGTACTAATTATTTGTTACATAACCCTTAAAACATCCTCATAAGACCTAAGCGTAAGGTGAGCAATGGTGGAAGACTCTTGGGGTGGCTCGGATAACATCGCTCGAGTGATAATTTCAATCAACTTCCACTTTTCCCATAGACGGTCACGTTCGAGCTTGACATGATGAAGCTCTACTTGGGCATGGTCAAGGGAAAAGCCCAAAGACGCCACCTCTTTTCCGAGCTCCGAAAAATGGGCTTCGTATGGGGAAATTCTACTGGATGAGTCCATCGCTTCGTTTGTCTGAGTAAATTGGATTTGTTAAAGTCTTATATTTATACTAATCATGTGATCACTGTTCAACGGCTATATTAGCAAGGGTCAATATTCGAAACATAAATCCAAAGAATTTGACATTTTATATAAACATAAAGAGACATTTAATTAGATCATGAGGGATTTCCATTAATAAAACTTTGGGTCATTACAATATTCCCCCTTAAAAAATTTCTCCCTTGAAATTTTCCTTTTCCCACAATAAAAAAATGTGGGTAACTCAGCTTCATCATATCCTCCGATTCCCAAGTCGCTTCTTCAAACTTGTGGTTTCTCCACAACACCTTGAGGAGGGGCATTTTTTTATTTCATAAAACGTTTTCTCTATGATCTAAGATCATCACTAGTTGCGCCTCATAAAAAAGATCATCTTCCAATTATACCACCTCGGAAGAGAGTACATGTGAAGGGTCAGGTATGTACTTCATTAAGAGGGACACATGAAAGACATCATGTAATTTCGCCATGGAAGGTGTAAGTGCTAGTCGATAGGCCACAGCCCCGAAATGATCAAGAATCTTGAAGGGGCCGATGTACCTTGGACTTAACTTCCCTTTCCTTCCAAACATCATGACCTTATTCCATGGAGATATGCATAGAAACACCATGTCTCCAACTTTAAACTCAAGGCCTTGTAAATTATTATCTTCATAACTCTTATTTCGACTCTAGGATACCTTGATATGCTACTAAATGGTTTTCACCTTCTCCACCATTTCTTCGATCATTTCTTTTCCAAGCAGCTTACGTTCACCGACCGCATCCCAACATGCTGGTGTTATGCACCTTTTACCATACAGGGCTTCATATGGTGTCATTTGGATGCTCGAGTGGAAACTGTTATTATAAGAGAACTCTACCAGAGGAAGATGTTGATCCCATCCTCCTTTAAAGTTTATTGAGCACGCTCTCAACGTATCCTCAAGTGTTTGGATAGTTCGCTCGGATTGGGCATCTGTTTGAAGATGATAGGCCATACTGTTATTCAGGTCCGTATTCAGAGCATATTGAAGACTCTTCCAAAACTTAGAGGTGAATATTGGATCTCGGTCAGACACAACAGATAGTGGTACTCCATGCAACCTTACCACTTCCCTGATATATATCTATGTCAGTTGATCCAAAGATAAATCCTCCCGAATAGCAATGAAGTGTGCCGTCTTTGTAATATGGTCCACAACAACCCAGATTGCATTGTTGCCTTTGGATGTCCTTAGAAGTCCGGTGACAGAGTCCATGGTGATGTTCTCCCATTTTCATTCTGGTATGGGCAATGGTTGCATCATCCCCTTAGACATCTGCCTCTCTTCCTTCACTTGCTGACACACCAGGCACATTGATGTATATTCAATGATCTCCGTCTTCTTATTATCCCACCAAAAGTTTTCTTTGAGATCTCGATACATCTTTGTGCTCCCTGGGTGAATAGATAAATTTGAACTATGTGCATCATCCAAAAGTTCCTTCTTCAACTCTAGGATTGATGGGACACAATTTTTTTTCCCAAACCACACAATTCCTTCTTCATTAACATTAATCTATGAGGATTTCCCTTTTTTGATAGCTTCCATTTTTTCCTGAATTCCCCCATCAACATTTTGAGCATCCTTTCACATTTCCAAAAGAGATGGTTGAGCAATCATTTGTGAAAGTATTGATGATATTCCCTTCTATAGGATTCCCACGTCCATCTTTATCAAGTCTAAGAAGATTGTATCCTTCTCAATTCTCATCATTGATAGAATTGCTAGGTCCATTCTACTTAGGGCATCTGCCACCTTGTTCGCTTTCCCAGGGTGGTAATGTATTGAAGATTCATAATTCTTGATGAGCTCTATACATCTTCTTGGGCACATATTATGATCTTTCTATGTGAATATATATTTAAGACTCTTGTTTTCAGTATATATCTCACATTTCTCTCTATAAGGATAATGCCTCTATATTTTCTAGGCAAAGATCACCACCGCCAACTCCATATCATGTGTTGGATAGTTTCTCTCATGGATTTTCAACTACCTTGAGGCATGGGATGTGACTTTATAATTATTCATCAGCACACATCCTAAGCCATTCTTTGATGCATCACTAAAAACAAAAAAAAGTTCCCCACTTGAGGGTAAAGTGAGCACGGGCGTAGTGATAAGCCTCCATTTCAACTCCTTGATGCTTTTTTCGCATTCATCACTACAGGAAAAATTTACTCCCTTTTGAGTTAGCTTGGTAAGAGGGTTGGACAATCGTGAGAAATTTCACACAAATCGTCGATAATATCCATCAAACCCCAAGAAGCTACAGATATCCGTTACTGATGTTGGCCTTGGCCATCCCTAAATTGCATCAGTTTTGGAGGGGTCCACATATATCCCATTGCTTGTGATGATATGGCCCAATAATGAGACCTCCTTCAACCAGAACTCACTCTTATTGTACATTTCATAGACCTTCTCCTTTCTCAAAGTCTCTAGTACAGTTTTAAATGCTATTCATGATCCTCCTTGGTTTTGGAGTATATTAGAATATCATCTATAAAGACTACCACAAATTTGATAAGGTAATCTCTAAATACTCTATTCATCAAGTCCATGAATATTGGTGGAGCATTGGTGAGTCTGAAAGGCATTACTATGAATTCATAGTGCCTGTACCTTTAACGAAAAACAGTCATGGGGACATCTTCCTTCTTCACCCTTACTTGATAATATCCCGACCGCAAATCCACCTTGGAGAAGTACTGTGATCCCCACAGCATATCAAACAAGTCATCGATTCTTGGGAGAGGATACTTGTTCTTTATCGTGATTTGGTTATGTTCACGATAATGGATGCAAAGACGCATTGACCCATCCTTATTCTTGACGAAGAGGACTGGTGCACCCCATGGTGAAGCACTTGGGCGTATAAACCCTTTATCCAGATTCTCCTGTAGTTGTTTCTTCATCTCTTCAATCTCTACAACAGCCATTCTATATGGATTCATGGATATTTGTTGCACCCCAGGTATAAGTTCAATTGAGAACTCAACATCTCTTCTTGGAAGAAGACCAGGCAGTTCCTCGGGAAACACTTCAGCGAATTCCCTCACAATAGGCATTTCTTCAAGGATGGTTTCTTCCTTGGACTCAATCATCCGAGCCAGATACACGTGCTCATAAGTCAGTAATATCCATGCTTGAGATGATGGAGCTAAAGGTGATTCATCTTCCTCTTGACACTTGTAAAGAATCGGGGTTCAATTCTCCACATGGAGTGTAATTTCCCTCTCCAGACAATTTATGTTGGCTCTATATAAGGAAATCCAATACATTCCAAGAATTGCATCAAATTCCACCAGAGGGAGTTTGACGAGGTTCAATGGGAAATTCAATCCATACACTATAACAGGGGAGGACTTATATTAATGGGATGCAATGATTTACCCATTTTCCACACTCACTGACATCTTTACTTCAATGATTTTTAGTGGTGCTGGGATTATTCTACTAAAATTTCGAGATATAAAAGAATGTGTAGAACATGAATCAAAAAGTACGTTAGCTATTAATGAATTAATAACTAGCGAACCTGTCACCACATCATTTTCGAGGTTCACTTTGGCATAAGTGATGGCAAAAGCTCTTCCTTGCTTCCTTGGAGGTTGTTGGTTGTCTCTGAAAACCCTTGGATTAGGGAACTGATTTGAAAAATGACCTGATTCTTTGCATTTGTAGCATTGAACAACACGTTGAGGTTCGAACGGAGCATTCCTCTCCTCTGTCGCAGCTGTGGGAATTTCTTTCCAACAGTTAACAGCTAGGTTGCCTTCTCTTCCACACCTGAATAATTTTCTTGTCCCCTTAAGGCAATTTCAAGGGTGCTTCATTACGCACATTTGGTAAGTGGTGTGCAGGATCTTCTTAGCACTGTTGGATTTATCCATCGGACCACCAGCATTAAATTCCACCTTACGCTTCTTTTCCCCATGATACCCTTGTGATTCCCTGATCTCCATTTCAACCTTGAGGGCACATTGGACAATTTCCTCATATCTGTCGAAGTCAAGGATCACTAATGCTTTCCACAAGCTAGGATTCAGCCCACCAAAGAAGCGGTCAACCTTGCATTCAGGGGTAACAACAAAGCCAGAAGTGTATCGTTCCAGCCTTGTAAAGTTTTCCTCGTACGCTCCAACAGATTCTTCATCTTTTTGATCGTGGGAAATGAAGTCCCTTTCCATCTTTTGTTGGAGGGTGCGCGAAAATTATTTATCAAAAAACATCTTCCGGAAATCCTTCCATTCCAACGCCTCGATCTCCTCCTCAGGCTTTGTATTTTGGATCAACGTCCACCATTGATCAGCTTCACCCTCTATACAACAAGCAACTAGGAGGCCCTTCTCTTCTTCTAAATATTGAAGGATGGATAAGATCTTTTCAATGGAGTTGATCCATTGTTCAGTGATCGTGGGATCGGATGATCCACTAAATGAATGAGGCCTTTGTCTCATGAAGCTCTCGATAGCAACTTGTTCTTTCTTAGGGGGGGGGGGGGTTGAACGTTCCACTTGAACTGTGTTTCTATTCAATACTAGAGTTAGCTGAGAGATAAGCGTGTCAATTTTTGTGATTCCAGCTCCCATTGGATTGGCCATCTCATTAGTACAATCATCACACTGATCTTCACAACGGTTGTTAGCCCGAGTCCTCCTATTACCGGCCATTGGCTGGAATTAATGGAAAGTTAGGAGAAACACATAAAGGGTAATCCAAAGGCAAAAGTTTATGACTTATAAATAAACTTTTATTTTCTTACTCAAGATTCCATAGGCTTCAATCTAGGCTTCTCATGATCTAAATTCTAACATATATTCATAGGAGAATTTTTTTAATTCTTTTAATAAGGGTTCATACTACACTTTTGAATTTATCAAAAAATATCCCTCGAGATTGTCGTAACCAAGAGTGTAGTAAGGCCAGTTGTTGTGCACCACTTCCCATTCGAGTCTAGCTCAAAGAGGTGTTTTCAGGTTTTACCCCTATGATATATCTGTGCCAGATCTGCCTCTACTTGCTCGTATCCAGACAGGGATGTATTTTTTTGATAAACCACTTACTCATTACTTACCAAAACATAGGGATGTTTTTATTATACTTAGTCTTGTATATAAGGCTTTACTAGGGTTTCCTAATCCCTAAAATAACTAAACCTATCCTCTGATACCAACTATCACAACCCTTCTTTTATTACAAACATAAATATGATTTATTACATAAAACATCACCTGATACAACAAGAAGATTGAGAGGTTTAGTGTCTTTGGGGCTTAGGTTCATTACACATAAACATGAAACAACAAATACAACATCTTTATTGAAAATTTCCTTTACATGACCACTACATTACCTCGTACTTAGCATTGCATGGGATAACCTGAGTACATGCATAAGAAAAGGGTGAGCTATAAATCCTAGTATGGGAGTACACATGGAATAACATGAGAAGTACAATACATGTTAGAAAATAGTGATATCAATAGAGCATTAAGGAAACATGAACATAAAGGAATGATAAAGCATGATAATCATAACATGGAAATGTGGAAACAACACTTAACATGGAATTAGCATGAGCCAAGGCTCATTGCACATAGAGCATGAGTAAATCCTCATTGCACATAAGGCACGAGTAAACCCTCATTGAACATTAATTAGAATGATTCAACACTCATTTCACATGATGTATCAGGATACTATACTTTACCCAATGCATTGGAGCGTTATAAGGGCGCACCCTTCTTAAACATTTCATTTCATGCATAAGTGTGCCACATGGATCATAAAACATGGATTCATAAAACATAATAATCTATTCCACAATAAAGGAATGTGGAATTCATACATGAAACTTTTCAATCAATAATTAAATGTGCATAAAGGTGAATACCCTTAATGGAGAAATGGGCATCGTATTCACTACACAATGACATTGGCTTAGAAAATTAGTGCGGTTTTGGCAGAGTAACGGTGTGACATAATAATTCATAAAAATGGTTGATGAGAGTGAAAGGGGTTCCTCATCCTATTTAAATCTAATGGACAGTAAGGAGGTTATATAAATACATGTCCTGACAATTTTAATGGAATTTAGATTCATGATACAAAATTATTGCTTGAATGTAAAAGGGGAGAGAGAAGTTCCTTTCGGAATTTCAGCATAGTAACGGGTGTACATGGGAGGCATTTAATGAGAGAAAAAGGGTCTCCCATCATTCAATCATAAAGAGGGATGTATGAGGGAGGTTCAAAACCATACCCCAAAGTTTATAATTGAAATTAAAATGGAAAAACAAATTAACAAAAATTGGAAAAAAATGAGAAAGGAAGAAAAAACCCTTACTTGGAAGTGTGCTTCCAAAGGCTAGAGATATGCTTTTGAGAGGCTTATTGGGATCTTGGGGCACCTTGGGAGTATTCTAGAGAGTGTAGGGTAGAGGTTGGATGAACACCAAGGGCTTTGAGTGCAGAGTAAGTGGGAGGTTGGGTGGGTTTATATAGGAAAGGTGAAGGAATTCTTTATAATTTAGGTTTGGGTGCCCTTACATTAAATTAATCCAAACCATAAACCATCCCATGGATTTTGCCCTTGGTTTTTGGAAAAATGGAATAGGAAAACAATATTTTATAAGGCCAAATTCCTAACTTCTTAAAATATTATGGTTGCTTATGTGGAGGTGAGTCACACTCCAATGAAAATTAATTTAAAAAGGCAAGGTGTTGAATAAGTCTTGAGGGGTCCATTAATGCTTTCAAAAGTAAGTCAAACAAACCCAAAATCACTTTATTTTAATATTAAAACATATATTGGACTAAAATAAAGATTATATTATTTTATTACATCACTATTGGGTCATTATGATGTCATAAAACACATTATATATTTAAACGGTATTTAATTTTTACCCAAAGATTTGACTATCTATGAAAATTATGAAAAATTCACTATTGGATAATTTTAGTGTCCTAATTCCACAAATAACAGTTATTTTATCTAAATATATTTCTAAATAGGTTAATTTTCACTTTTAAAATAAAAACCTAAATTTTTCGAAAATTCACGGGTTTTGACAGAAATAAAAATTTTAATTGCATTGATAAAATTATAAGATCATAAATATTTAATAAAAAATAATTTAATATTATTATTATTATTTTATTAAAATATTATTTAATTCAAAAATACCTTAATTTAATGAAATAATTTCCTTAATTAAATAATAACTAAAAACACCATTTGTACTGTAAAAACTATTTACAATGTATCAAATATGACTAGAAATTATATTCATTATTATATTCAAAAATAATGTACATGAACATAGTACTACTTATTTGTTACATAACTCCTTAAAAAAGTGGAATAAGACCTAAGGGTAAGGTGTGCGATGGTGATAGACTCTTGGGGTGGCTCAGATAACATCGCTCGAGTGGTAATTTCAATCAACTTCCACTTTTCTCATAGACAGTCACGTTTCAGCTTGACATGATGATGCTTAGCTTGGGCTTGGTCAAGGGCGAAGCCCAAAGACCCCACCTCGTTTTCGAGCTCCAAAATATGGGCTTCATATGGGGAAATTCTACTGGATGATTTCATCGCCTCCTTTTTCTGAGTAAATTGGATTTGTTAAAGTCCTATATTTATACTAATCATTTGATCACTGTTCAACGGCTATATTAGCAACAGTCAAAATTCATAACATAAAAACAATGAAGTTGACATTTTATATAAACATAAATAGAAATTTAATTATATCAAGTGGGATTTCCAATAATGAAACATTTGGTCATTACAAAACCTAATAAATCCTAAAATATATCAAATTATTTCATCTTATATAGAAAATAATTATTAAAGACACATTAAAACATTTTTTTTGTAAACTAATCTTTTATCATTTCAACATATCTCATACAATTTTTCTAATTTAAAATCCTAATACTCATTAAAAAAACATTACATGATGCATATAATTTCATCAAATGAACTATATTAATTATATACAATGTCAAATTTAGTTATATAAAACACATAAAATAATACACGTGCAAAAAATTACATGTGTCTCAAAAAAGGAAAATGAGACAAAATTACGTTACCAATTTGATAACATTTTAAATGTAAACCCCCATGAAATAAAAAAATAAATTAAATCTTTTAATAATAGGAAATAATTTAAATTAATGATATAAAATATCATTGTGAAGTATATACACAAAAAACATGAATAATGGGTGAATATATCATATATCTAACAGAAATAAAAGTGCGATGAGAACCCCTTTACATAATTCTTGAATTTCATTATACATGATAAACCTCCTATAAAAGAAGTATAATTTTATTATAAATATACCACATAATTTTATTCATATATATAATTACATATATTATTTTATTGTGGCTTTATATTACCGATTTTTTAACAATTTAATATTATACTTATGTTTCTGATAATAGTCACTTTTTTCGCATATGTTATGACAAGTTATACACGATCCTTTTATATATATATTTATTTCCTTATTTCCATAATTTAATACATGATATAAATATAATATATATTCAGTATATACGTTTTTATTATAATATATAATAGATATAAATATGAAATGTAAAAAAAAGTTCTTGGAGACGGTATGTCGTAGTATGCCTGACCGTCATTTCCATTTTCATATCGTATTGAAGGAAAGAAATGAAATAAAATATATGTATGTATATATATATTTATTATATAACTATAATTGAATTATTTTTTCATATATATCATATAATTTCCCAAAATTCATTATAACTAAATTCTATTAATGGGTGAATGAAACACATCGCATTGAAGAGGTGGTAATCCACATGTCTAGAAAGAAGTAATTATATTTACAAAAATTGGAATGAATGAAAGAATTTTTATATACAAATTTAATAATCATATATGAATTATAACTACAATATATGAAAATATAATATATTATGTCCATTATAATTCTCAGCCATCTGAGATGGTAAAAGAAAAATGAATGAAATCATTTTGTGAGGCTGTACTTCGCCATACACATGAATGATAAATTATTTACCAATTTGATAATGTTTTTTATAGGATTATTAAGAACCCTTATATAAAAAAATATTATAATATTGAGGATACTAATTTTTTTATATAATCATGGAATAAGAATAACTTAATGGGTGGATAATGAAATAAACTTAAATGCACATTACAGAACGTTACCACATTTTTTGGTAACTCCGTGTGGTTTGTACTAAAGGGATTCCGTGGTTGGATGTCTACCAAAATTTATAATTCTAAGATGAGATTATTTATTTGTAGATATAATTTTGGTGGAGTTTGGACTATCCAAAGTGTCTTGAGAGGTGTGAGTAAGGGGCTGTTTGAATGCCTTTGTATCGAGGAGGAGTGGAATTCAAATAAATACCCAAAAACACACTATTGTGAGGTATCCCTTACCTCATGTTCTTAAAAAATGAAAAAAATATATATTAAATTGTAATTATTGTTGATAAAACCACCTCCACAAAAAAATAATTTCATTTTTAAATTTTTTTGCCTCAATACCTATATTTCGCAACTTTTATCATTTTGGTTTTTATTAGGGTAAATAATTTTGTTATATATATAATTTAAACATTAATAATAAATTATATTTAGATTAATAAAAATTTTCCCACTTAATTAAAAATATTTTATATAATTTACAAAAAAAATGAATTTAATGTGTGTCGAAATGAAATTTTAACGCACTTAATGAGAAAAAACACTACTTTGTCCGAACCATGCTAAAAAGGTTTTCTAATTTAATGGTCAATATATGAATTATAAACAAAAACATTGTCCATGAAGATACCAAATTTTATATTTATAAATATTTACAAATCAGTTGGAAGAGTATAGTATTTTTAGTAAATTTCAAATCATTTAGTAAAATAAAATATATTATAAAACAGCATTAATGTCAATATTGAAATTATTTGATTATTTTATATTGAAAAATATCAAGGAAAAATATATTTTGGCTATATTAAGTTTAAAAAATTTTAAAATGATAAATTCAATTAAAAAGAAAAAACAATTAAATAAATTTACTTCGCATTAATTATTTTTACTATCATTTACTTTAGTAAATTATTAATTAAATAATTAATGTATTTTGAATTTGGTAAGAAGTTAACAAAAATAATTCATATATATAAATTTTATATAAATTAATATGTTGAAATAATATTCTTTGACATTAAAAATAATATGTACATCAGAACTAATGTGGTTTTTTCCATATCAAAAGGCTTGATAAATGTTAAAGGAATGGAAGGTTCCTTTTTGTATTATCTCTAACATCACTAATTATATAGGTATATTTCATGGAATATTATCCCAATAACTCATTATAAATTATCATAATGTGGTAATGGTTCAAATATTCTCATCCAATGCGTGTTGGAAAAGTTTTGGTTCATTTATACACCTTATATTCTATGTTTAATCATTAAATAATCTTATTCATACCATTATCAATGTAATTAATTTTATCTGTTTTCTCTAATAATTTCAGTCCAAAAAATAATTTTATTTTATTTAAATGAAATATTTATATTTATTCCAAATATTTATATCAATTTTCAAATAATTTAATTCACATAAGTGTCTAGAATTAATTTAATTTTAATCCCACATATGGTGTGAGATATGGGTTTTAAAGGAGAGAAGTTCAAAATTTTGAAATATTTTTATATCCCATTTCAATATGAAATTAGTTCCAATAACGTAAATAAGATTAATTTATAGAACATCGATCTAATTAATAATTATAATCAATTTTAAATGTGTTTTATCATAATAAATAAATTATATAAAAAACGGGTTTCAATTAAAATATTGTAATTTTCACTACTCATCCAAAAAATGTTATATTTCAAAAAAAATCACAAAAATTTACCCTAATATTGTTTTTACATTAATAATTTAATAATTGTGTTTATTTTATATAATTATGGTCCTAAAATTTTAGAAAATTAATATTATTAAGGTTCACATGATGACATAAAAATATTTTTTGAGAAAATAGTATTTTTTTCAAAACATATAGACATTACCAAAAAATATATATTATATTATAAATGTGTTTTACCTATATGAAACAATTGAGAATAATATTTAAAAAGTATATATTATTTTCTATAGTGTTATTTCATACGGATATTTTATAAATGACTTGCTAAAAAAATAAAATTCTCTAACGTCTAAACTCTGTGTTGTGTGTAACACAAGCTATGATGATGTTGCATGTAGTGCAAGTTTAACTTCTCGTAGCATATAAAGAAAGTTTAACTTCATGTAGAGAGAAATTAAATACATCAAAAAATTTAATTTATTCATAATAATCTAATTCATAATAATATATGGTGTAACAATACACAAAGACTACCTCCCTATATGGTGATAAAACCCAAAGCTCACAAATATGGGGATATAAACATCAACATAATAAAATGAATAAAATAATTATGATTATCCATTTATATATATTTATGGTTTCATCAGTGTGTATCCTCTGATATTTATTTAATTTCACATTCATATACAACATCTAATACATGAAAATGTTCACATTGACACATTCGAATTACTAGTCCTTAAAATAGGTAGAAGACACCTTCTATTATCCAATGGAAGGACTTTGTAAAATGTATATAAAATTGAAAATATATTCATTGAATAGTAAATAATACCCCCAAAATAATTGGGGATGATAAAGACCTCACATCACCTCTCCCAATGGATATTCCATTATGTAAATTCTAATGTCCCAATTGATGCATTTTCTAAGATTCAATAAGAAATATTAAAATAATTATTTGATACTCTAAAATAATATTTTTTACATTTAATTATTCATAATTATGATGAATAATTAAATTGTGAAAGTGAAAATCATTTAGTATTGATTTAAAAATTTTATATGTGACAATCTATCCCAAAAAATACCTAGCATAGGTGGATGAACTAACATGAAAAAATCATGAATTAAAGTACTGATCTATATGGGATGTTAAATTATAAATAATAATCACAAATATTTTATAAGAACTGTTATTCTTTAAAGATCCACCATGTAGGTCCCAAAAAAATGATATCATCCCTCTATATCTTGATGGGAAATTCACTCAAATAATGAAACTAACAATGAAAACAAAAAAGAAATCAGCACCATTATCAACATTTAATTTATAAAAGATCACCCAAATACATATAGAGTAAAGCCCTATAATAATTGTATAAGGATATTGGATTCTTGTTAAAAGATCTATAAATAATATTCTGAAAACCTAAACCAGAAGAATGAAAAATAACATGGATAGAACTATTTATCTTTTTTTCACCTGAGGTCTTACTCTTACAATATCATCACCACCATCTAAAACATAAAATACATTTTTATATGTCACCTATTATAGTTCCATTTCTATACATGAGTCATTAAAATAATTATTTACAAACATCAGTATGGGGTTTTCTAGTTGTGTCTATAAAAATGATTGCCACATCCAAACGTGTAGATTAAGAGAAAAAACGGGGATGTAATACAAAAAATAAAATTTCTCTATAAACAATACAGAGATGATTTAATCAAAATAAATTAGTATATATAATGGATAATGACTCATTAAATATTTTTGTAGATTCTTTATGAAAAATAATTTCAAAACAAACACGATGGGGAATTACTTATTGTGATAAAGGGACACTCACACCGATATCATTGTAATTTCTTATGTTTGAAAATAATTAAAATAAAAAAAATTAGTTTTATTATAGAGAAAAGTAGAATACCTAGTTGTAAATCCATATTCAATTAATCATAGGGATATAGTTAGTTAGGTACCAAATTACAATAGAGGGTGTACAAAAAATAAGAATATTATCGTTCCCATGATAAAATTTATGATCAAAGGGTTTTGATATTCCACACTTATTCCCATTATTATCAATTCCAACACATAATACTTCTATTTATAATGGTGAAATTATTCAAAAATATAGAGGGAAGCAATATATTTTTTTATGTGTATAAGCATTTATAACCTTAATTTACCACATCAAAAGGGATCGATTCAAATTAATTATATCACATATATTAGTCATTATTTATTTTAAAAACTTTTTTATAAAAAACATAGCATTCCTTTAAAATTTTGGTTGATTATATAGTTATTATAATAAAATTACTTCTTAAAATCACCTCAAATAATCAATCAAATCATTAGAGTAGACATTTAATCCAGTAATGCAATAATAAAATCCCGGAACTGTTAGATAAATACCTATACAAAAAACCCTTAATTAAAATTTGAGGGAAATTTATCATATGTATTTATTTCTCTAAGGAAGTTCAAAAAAATGGGTGAATTTTAGAACATGTGAAGAAGGATTAAATTCACTTAAAAGGTGTGTTATTATATAATCTTCTCAAATAGATACATAAAATAATTACAAAGATATGAAGAATATGGGATCTTTACATTAGGGACCTCAAACGATCCCAAGGGATGATATGATAGGAATATCTAAATTAAAATGAGAAGGTATAGTTTGATCCAAAATATTTATAAAACATTGGAAGGATTCATGGTATCTAAAATCATGTTCCAACCATGTATATGGTACTACCCAAATTAAGGTTTACTTTTTTGTAATATAATTTTCTATCTATGTGGACACCTATGAAAGGTGTTATATGTTTTTCATTTATAGGATTCATGGTTTTCACTTACAATTCCCAATCCATGACTCTTTGAAAACATAAAAATTTAAAAAAATCAATATTGAAATTCATAGAATGAAATAAAAACATAAATAATAATAATAAATAGTATGTATCATAACACAAAACGAGACAATGATAGTGAAAAATCTCCCCTCTTTATAAAATTTTACCCCAAGAAAGTAATTTTAAAAATGATAACATAGAATGATTTTATTAAAATACACACTCAGAGTGGATTACTGCTCTAACATCTCATAATAATACCTCCCTTTCTTGTATAATAAGTGAACCAATAAAAATTATTTATCACAGAAAATATTCTTTATGGAGTAAAAATATTAGGATTATTTTCTCACGTTCCTAGACCAATAGTAATTTTCCAAGAACATCCAAGTTTAATATATAATCATGATTTTGATGATCCTTCTTTATCTATGATAAATGGAATAAAACATGAACTGATTATGAGTACGAAGATAAATCCAAAATATTCCCCAAAATAATATGCATTTCTATGATCCTTAAAGGGTCCCACATACCATAAATAGGATTTATCTACTTCTGAAGTTAGAAACCAAGATGATTCTATAAACCTGTGATAACCCAATCACAAAATAATAAATGCATTGGATGATTGCAATGATGATGTAGTGTTTATGGAAACTAGATTCCAACACATTTTAATATGCATAACTAGAACCATACTATTCATCTCTTAAATGATGCCAAGACCCCTCATATATGTCTTGCACACCTGATATAAAAATAGAGGGGATTAGAATTACTGAAACTATATAGTATCAAAATGATTCATAGTCAAAAAATACTATTATAAATTATTATAAATAGATTCAATCCACAATTTATAGTAATTATATGGTAATATAAAATCTAAATCCCAAACATAATTTATATCATGTAAATTCAATGGATAAAATATTTATTCCCATTCATTTGTTGATGGTATACAATGATAAATTTCAATTTGAAACCCATTTCCTATTAAAGGACATTCCAAAATTCATATATGTATTAAAAATATTTATTATAAATTATATCATAATTCACCATGTGTACTCTCACAATCTAAATAATTTTAAATATTCAATTATCCTTACCCTTTGTGTTATCCTTGACTAGAATGCAGGGAGATGAAATATTTAATTTATCAATCACAACCATGTTTTCATTATTCAGCCAAATTGTATGAGGTTTCCCAATTATAATTTTAATCTATACCTCATCACTTTTGAATGTTGGAATAATATTAAGTTGATGTCAACATAAGGGCTTTTAATTTTCTACATTAAGCTACTGATAAGAATATAATCTTGAGAAAAATATCACTATGACATGGCTTAAACCTTTCCACCAATATCAGTTCTCCAACTCAAAATACATATTGGTGGAACCTCTATTGATTTCCCCATTAGAGGGATGGAAATGATTCTTCACAACATTCCACATTAATAGAGGAATTATATAATAGACTGTAAATTAAATTAGAAAAATGATCAATAGACAACAGGCGTTATTTGTCTCCACACCATTCATGATAATTCTTATATAATTGAACTCATTATACCTTATGTTTCTTGATAAATAAGACTATAAATGGATATTTACAACAATAAATTAACATGGAATAATTCATCTATCTCTTTTATCACCAATTGAGGCATCTTCTAAATATAACTCATCATGTTGAATTCATCGTTGGATTCATTCAACACCTATAAAGCCTAAATGAATTTTATGAGTTTTGATAACTACTTTTTCTATTACTATTGTATTGTTGGGGATAGTACTGAATTCTTAAATATATTCCCCCCATGTCCCCTATCTGAAAATAAAATAATTAAAATAAAATAATTAATTCAAACATTTGTGATGAGAAATCAGTGTGAATCTCTCTTTGAAACGATAGTGATTCAATTGGTTTTTAATTTTCACAACCTCCAATAATATATTTTCATGCTCAAATAATTCTATTCATGTGGTTATAGTTGACATATACCATAAATCATGACATGACATTACTTAAAAATCATTAAACCCATAATTGTACCTGGTGCACCATAATATAAAACTATAGCAATGTCTCTTCTTAGGTAGTATGATTATATGAGATATTTTCAAATTATATTCCACCTCATAAAAGGAGACTATATACATATGTCCCCATTAAAACATCATCCCCCACTTATTGAGAGTTTAAAATGGGCACTAAAACCTTGATACATTCTTATCAAATCACTGATACTATATACCTAGACCTAGAAAATTTATATATTGAGGAAATTAATTGGTTCATACAAACTTATTAAATCCTCATTTTTATGAATAAATAAAATACCATTTCCGGAAACAACATGTCTAATGTTCATGAGTTCAGTGATCCAATAGTTATACATTGATGAATTTTAATAAGGATGATGATCAAAATTAGATGTAGATTAAATTTCAACTTGACGATCATAATCCTACAATGTTTTTAAATAAACCATGATATAATTAATTAATATAGGGATGAAGGAGTTGAGATATAAATGAAATATCTAGATCTTAACATCCAAAAACACCACATAATAATTTTCTATACCAAATGACAAGACAAATAATCATAATAAGTATTGATGAATCTAAATGTAGTCATGGGAATTTTAGAATCTGTCAAAATTTTCTAGTGAATTCCACTACAATTAATCTAATGTTGTATGAGTTCTTTTCAAGGGGTATTTACTCATAATGGTCACCATATATAGATATCAATATCAATTATAAAGGAAATGACCCTCCTTGGTGATAATAGAAAAGAGAACTAGAGTATTCCATAGAAATTCACTCGATAAAATTATTCACTTTTCTTCCATGTCATCTAATGAAAACATATATTATCTTAATTTATTCACTACTATATGATATAATTTTCATGAAATATATGTTTTTTTGTGATCTTTGTATAAAATGAAAACAAGGCTTCCCACATCGGAACTAACATTAATAAATGTCTTGTAAACACTTATGGAAGTTCCCTAAAACTAGATTAATATCAGACCCAAAAATCTATTTATCATCTTATATCAATATATATGTTACCGGACATATAAATATACAAAACATTCTAATAGAATTTCAAACATGATTAGACGGTATGTCTCATTCTAAAAAATATTGATGAAAAAACACATCATGGGTAGTATGTTATCCCGCCAAAGATAACTACCAATATAAGATTTGAATGTAGTCAGACAAAAAAACCTAATAAAAAAATATTCGATACTATTAATCAAAATAAGTACATCCCATATAAAATTCAACATTATATATATAGACAATTTATGAAGGAAATCTAATGATAGATAAATTTTTTCTTCCTAATAGGTGTAGAGTTTTCTGTAACATATGATAAAATTTCATAAAGGAGATTTTGAAAATAAATGATATGGGATAATATAAATGAATATGTGGAAATTTTATCAAATAAAAAATAATCCATATATTATTATACAGGAACCATACCACATACAGTTGTCATACAATAATTTTATTCAACTTGAAGTTACACCTAAACCTTAATCTCTCTCACTTTTGAATAATATTGAGGTCAACCAACACATTGATTCTCATTTCTCAAATAGAATAGAACAAAATATTATCCAAAAATATATTTATCCCCATGATACCATTTTCATTACTCCATGTAATTATCTTAATGAATTATAGTCGACTAGTTGTCCAAGATTGTGCATTTGTATTAGAGGGATGCGAATGAAATATGTAATCAGATTTTCCATCATGATATTTTGTTCCCATACTTATAATATTCATGAAAATAAGTGATCAAGTACTCATATATACCAATGATATTTATTGGGATAGTTTTAAGGTGAATCTTTTTCATCCTCTTCACACATCATTACACATTCACTAAACATTAAAAAAATTACATTCACATCAACAATGCATATAAGGACCATAAATAACCCATGAAATAACTTTATGATATACAAACAAAATCATTTTTTATTCAAAAACATAGGTATAAGTGGGGAACATCTTTAAAATACTAGGCATAAAATAATAGTTTGATTACCCAAATCACAAAAATCCGTATTCAACTAATTAATTATATAAATCTTGGATAAAAAATATTACACACAATTAACTGATTCTTATAATCCATGACAATATACTTTCCCATATTTTAGGATAGTAACTCTTATGATTTATAAAAGTACATCATGTTAGAATGAAATGTTGGGTGAGAATTATGCTTATGTTTTTCAACCCCATAATCTCATGGAAAACTTCTTTTGGTGATTGTTTCTTCATTTAAAAGATGGAATCCTATGGTATAGAATTTCAAAATAAATACCATTATTCTAAAATGAAATTAATGTACCTATCTATTGTAATCATGGAAAATTATAAAAACATTATATATGGATTATAAGGAATGTAAAACTGCAACAAATATATTTTCACTTTACTTCAGTCTATCTTAGGGAAAATATTCCAACGATTTTACCAGAGGTTTTAAAGGATACCTTCTATTGGTTATAGTTTTATAATAAATCAACTATAGAGGATATTATAACTAACTATAGAAATAATTAATTATAACCAAAATATATGAAATAATTATAAAAATGTAATTATTCTATTTAAAGTGAGAATCAAATGAATGATGAAAATCCCCACAGTGGATGGTTTTCATGGATGGTTATTAAAAATATAAATCGTCCATAATATTCAAATTATATGAATAGTTTATCTCTCATGTATTAAAAAAATTATCCATAAAATGATCCATTATTTAATGTTTGAAGCCTTCGCTACCATGTGTTTCATAGGTTGGCCACAAAGTCAGTAGCATGTGTGACCTAGTTGTGTAACCTATGAAATTTCCAAAATCCTATATTTTTTTAGAAAATATCTACATATTTGGATTTAAAATAAAATACATCTCAAATTACACAATTTTAAACAAATTATGATTAATTAAGGCCTATTATAAGGATTTATGGAAATTATATCACCTACTGCCTATCCCACAAGACCAGATATTCATATATCTTAAATAGAAGTACTTCCATAAATAGCATACATAAAAATAAGAGATTTAATAGAAATTCATGTTCCAACCTAGGATCCCCCCAACCTACATACAAGAAATAACATATGTCATGGAATGATGTTTCTGGTAGATTGACATAGTAAGAAAATAAGTTCTTAGGAATCCTAAACGTACAATGGGATAACATTTTCCTAATAAATCCACCTTGTTCTACCTATCCATGATGATAAAATGACAAGACCATATATGATTTAATCAATAACTCTCATTGAGAATCCCAACATTTTCCAACTACATCCCCCTTTGAGTTATTGGGTCAAATATATTCAGTTGGGTTTTTCCTTTGTCTTTAAGCCTTGGTTTTTTGAACCTTGAATATTCCGGGACTAAAATTTTTCACTACTCTAAATGCATGAAATTTCATGATTTTTCAACCCTCATTATTTGAATAATTAATTTATCCTAGAAGGAAGACTGAAAATCAACACAGACAATGTCCAGATGATGACCAGCCTAGGAAATCAAATCCCTCTAGCTCTCAGATAGATCACACAGTATATAGGTAGAAAAATGAACATATTCTCTAGAGTAATATTCATATAATAATATATAGATAGGGTTTCCTCTATCCAATACTCAAATACATGTGGAACACCATCCAATGAGAAGGTGTAAGTATGATTCTTCTTGAACTCGTGATTCAAATCATCCATTCTATAATCATGTCACAGTGTACCCTATATGGACTTCATCAGATGTAGAAAACTCTCACAAAGTTTTGTGTTAGTGACTATAAAAGGTAGAAAAATGAATTCATCAATTGGCACTATCAACGGTACGACTAGTGGCTAAGGGACCACTATGTGTGGATTACAAACATCACCACCTTCATAGCAAACAACAAGAAGATTTTGTTGAATAATAGGTATAAAAAAGACATGAAATTGCCTCAGAATAAGCTTAAATTAAATAAAAACACTAACAAAAGAATATTATAAGATTAATGGATCACATCAAATGGTATATTACCCCAACAAACAATGTATAAGGTTAGGTCTTAGTAAGTGATCATGTTTCAGTTATAAGGGTTCTAGTAGATGAAAGGGTAAATAGCATTTGCATCTTCCATTAGTGGAAACCATTTAATTTTAAGTCATGTTATTGTATTTAAGTGTAATTTTATTATAAAAATATATAAAAATATGTTTAAAATGGTTTTTTATTCCCAATGAGTTAGGTCCCATACACCTTACAACTGAAATCAAAACCCATTTAATTTCAAAATAACCCATTCTAAATCCAGTCTTAGATTTTAAAATGTTATATCGAATGGATTCACTTGGTAAACATTCCAATCAACCCACGAGGGCCCATACACCTCATGAATTTAAATCATAAATCAGTTAATAACATCTAAATATAATCATATTCATAACATAACTACCACATATGTTTTCACAAATCAATGGAGAAACAAGTAAAGAAATCACTGAAATGCACCTATATTGCATGGAATATTCATGGCAGGTGAATTGTAGGTGCTTATGATGATGCTTGTAACAAATCACCTTTCCCTCAGGTCATCGGTCAAAGGATGAAATGGTATTATCAATATAAATAATTATAATATCAATCAAAAAACATGTGAATCACCCAATGGAAAAACCATATCAACTATAATAGGAAAAATTAAACTACAATCATTATTTCAGAAAAATATTCATTTAACCAGAACATGTGTTATCTACTTCCGAGAATGGATTATAACAAAATTATGAGTAATTTCTAATATCCTATCTATTTCTTCCAAATCGTAATGTATAAAATTACATCTAATACCACATTTTGACGTCCCAAACCTAGAATCCACTAAGGGGATCTCTGATCTCATTTGATCACATAGCCTCAAGTGCATCTCTTTTAATGCTAGAGGTTGTTGACTTGTAGTAATGGCCAAGGGTGTGTCCATGGGAATACTATTCCATCCATAACAGGGTGGAAAAAAGTGTATAAATATAATAATTGGAAAATTTCAGATGTAATATATGTAAACAGATAGACCATCATAATCTGCAGTACCCCCGGTTTCGGGTATATAACCCCCTTTCTTCACGTTTTTTTATTCATGTGTCTTTGATTGGGATTCCATAAAATAGGGAGTTTCCATAAAATATAGATTTTCCACAATATATAGAGTTTCCAAAAAGTGGTGTGTTTCTATAAATTGGGGTGTTTCCTTAATGTGGGGTGTTTCCATAATGTGGGGTGTTTCCATAAAGTAGGTTGTTTCCATAAAGTGGGTTGTTTCCAAAAAGTGGGGTATTTCCATAAATTGGGTTGTTTCGAAAAAAATGGGTAAAGGTGAAGGATGGAAGATTTTGGGGGGGTTTTAAGGACTATTGGAACCAAAACTAAGGTTTCATGATCCGTACATGGTTGGCACAAGCCTTGTGGTCAAATCTTGCACAGAGGTCAAATCTAGATCTAATTTTCTAGGAGATTACTCATTTTTGCTTTATTTATTTCTTTATAGTTTCCAAACGCCCCTAATTAGAAATTAATCTCACTAGAAGGCTGTAGAACCCTCCCAACATGAGTTGAATCCATTCTTAGTCCATCCCTTGGATATTTTGATTTCGATTCTTGAGGAATGTCACCATTCTTTACGAATTCTTCTTGTTTTATTAGATTTTCTTATATCTACTTCCCTGAACTCTATTATTTCTCAGATCTGAACCTATAGTGGGTATATATACGTTTCTGGATGCCAAATATTTCAATTTTGAGTCGTTTTGTTTCTAGGATAAGAGATCTAATGTCACTTTTGGGGAATCGACCCGCTTCCTTATGCGTTCTTCGTCTGTTGTTAAAGGTTCATCAAAACCTTCGAGGTTGGTGGATTCTCTCTCAACTCATCTTGATATAATTGATTTTATTATATTAAAATTTTTTATTGATTGTGAAATGTATGTAAAAATATTAATTTTTAATGATTTAAGGTTTTTGTGAAATTCCGTGATCTTGATGGATAGTTCGGAAAAATGTGGTATAATTTAAAATGATGATTTTAAATTATTGATTTTTTTGGAATTTCTAAATGGTTGATGAAAATGGGTTTTCAATAGAATTTTTTTCAATATAAATGGATTTTTGTTGATATTTTTTGGAGTGGAAATGGTTTGGAAATTAAATGGTTTTGATGCAAATAGTATTCAATAAAAAGGTGTTTTTATTGAAATGTTTATTTTTGATTTATCATTGGGCATATGTGTTGTGTGATCATGTTGAATATATGAGGCTTGGATGAAATATGACCATGTGCTTGGTGCCAAAGATTTAATGTCACATGGGAATTTCATATATGAGGTTTGGTTGAAATATGACCTTGTGCTCGCTGCTAAATGATTAATGTCACATGTGATATAATTACCTTGTGACGACTTGGTATATCGATAAAAAGCCTCTCATGAGTATGCAACTGTCATAATGTAACATTCATGGTTGAATTCATGGGTTTGAGTAATGGTTGAGTATGCCAATATAGGGATATTTGGAAATGGTTGTAATGATTGTTTTGTTATTTTTCTTTAAAAATATCTTGCTCGAAAAATAGGTTTCAATTTCACATATATGGTTTTGGTAATGAATGGTTTTGGAAATTTCTTTATATTAACTTATAAATAGATTTTGAGAAATTTTTTTAGAAAAATAAGTTTATATAATTGTTTCGAGGTCATCTATTCTAGTGGCGCGAGTAGGGAAGTCATTGGAGAAAACCTACTGAGTTTTATACTCACCCTTGCTTTGGAACATTGGTGCTTTTGTAGATGTTATATTCCAGGATAGGGGAAACGGTAATGTTTCACATGTGTATAGAACTACCTCGTGATGTTGGAAGGTTTGGAGATTTTGGAGCTTGAATCATATGGATCATAGAGTATTGACGTCTTTGGAGAGTCTGGTGTAGTTTATCCTGTGTGTACTTTGATACTTGGTTATCCTTCTGTTGTGTCTTATATTGAGGTGGTTTTGAGTGCATAAAGTTGTTGAGTTTTCTTTAATTTGTTCATACATCATATATTGAATTTTTTCTTATGGGTGGTATGTTTATTTGTTTTTTTTCTAATGTATAAATCATCCCCCACTTGTATTTGAAACCCTTAGTAATTTATTTCCAGCCATTGGAATCTTGGGGATGCCACTTAAGCCCTAGTAATGACTCATTGTACTCTCAATACAATGAAAATTGGCGTGTCATTACAAATGGTATCAGCTTGTTCGGTCCTTGCGTAACAAGTAGTCATCAATGTTCCTAGTTTTAGAAAAAAAATACCTCCTTTTATATTCCTTGGGTGGGAATCGTAGAAAGGAGTATGATTTTCAGAACATGAAATATATAGCTTAAAAGGATGTAGCTAACCCTTTTAAGTTGAACTTCATGTTACCAGGGAGTTGGGTAAATAATTGTTTGGAAACACTTCTTGGATTTTGAAATCTCTTTGTCAAGGGTTTAGCCAATGAGACGAGCATGACATGCATTATAGAAGAATGACTTCCCGTTAAGATTGCATACATCATTATGAGAAATGATCATTTTTGAAAAGTATGGAATTGGTTTTCAAATGAAAGATTTTGTAAAAGTTAATGATTGTTGTATTTTAAAAATGGATTAATTTTAAAAAGAATGTGAAGTGGTTTCAAAAATTGTTGAACATGGGAAAAAAGATGATTTGGAAAACAATATTGTGATAGTTGATGTGATAGAATTTGAAATGCTTAGCCTACAGTTTCTAGACAGTGAGATTAGCGGAGTTTTTTGTTAGTTTAGAAAATGGCACATGGTAGGCATCATCGAAACCAACCTGAAGAAGTTTCAGAGAATGTGGTTTCACCAGAACCACGTGTGAACCAAGATCTAGTTCAGAGTATTTTCCAATATTTTCAAGTTGTGGACAAAGAGAACCGGAGGAATGAGCATCGACATGTGGATCATACCATCCAGTTCATGAAGTAGAATCCTCCTAATTTCCTGGGTGATATTGAACCCGAGAAGGGGGAGGTTTGGTTATTTAGGATGAATAATATCTTCAACTTCATTGGCACACCAGTAGAGATAAAGCTCAAACTGGCGACGTATATGCTCGAATATCTTGCATGTCCATTGTGGGATTTATCATTGCATGATAAATTGGATGAAAAACATACATGGGGGGATTTTGAGGAATTGATTATCAAAAAATTCTACCCTCACCCGTTCAGGATCCAGAAAATGACAGACTACTTCAACCTGAAACAAGAGAGTCTCTCTGTCATAGAGTATGTGGCTAAGATCATGAACTTAGTACACCTTGCACCAGAAGCCACACCAAGTGCCACTTTGAAGGAAGGCATCTTCGAATCTGGGCTACGACAAGAGATTCGATCAAAGGTTACAATACTTTGTATTATAGACTATACAGAGATGCTGAACAGAGTGACTGTGTCTGAATATGATATCTCAGTATCTATGGTTGGAGACATGATGATACCTATAGGAAACAGTGGGAACTCAGCTGCTAAGAACAAGAGAAAACAAGACACCTATTTCCATGGTGCAATTAGAAATCAAAACCTGATGGCTAAATCATTAAAACTTCCTCCACGACCCCACAGCAAAGTTGGTTGTTTAAAATTTGGTTCACTTGACCACATTAACATGATATTGTACTGTACAACCTAATGAATTTAATAACTATAAAAATATGAGATATCTTCGGAGCTATTGTCACAGCGCTCCAAGGTCAGGTGCTCGAGACACTTCTCAACTATAACAAGAATCGTATGCTTCGACTAGAGGAGGATACCATAATCAGTCCCGTCAGTAGATCAAAGCTAGACATGGTGATTATATAAATACTATGACTCCTCAACTAGGGAAACCTCATCAAGAAACATGGAGAATAGTATAGTGAAGATGCAATTATAGAGATCTGAGCAGATTATTTTTGATGATCAGGTTGGACCATCTACAGTTATAGGTATGATTGTTTTGAATTCTACCTTTGTGCAAGTGTTTTTGGATACTGGTGCATCACATTCCTTCATTATTTCTCATTTTGTTTAATTTCTATGTTTAAAACATTTGATGATGCCTTCTATTTTGAAACAGAAAACTCCACTTTGTGAGAGAGAATTTAAAGCCTTTTTTGTAGATAATGTTCTATAACTGTTGATGGAGTTGAGATAAAATGTGAATTCTCAATGTTGGATATGGATGTCTATGATTTAATCCTGGGTATGTATTGGCTGAAAAAACTCAGGGATCAAATCAACTGTTATAGGAGAACAGTTAGTTTCATGACTAAGGATGGCATCGAGCATCTCCTTAGAGGAGAGAGTATTGTAAAGAAAGGTGCAAAGAACTCGTTGGCACCAATGGTGGGAACGATATCATACCAATTTGCAGTGTTGACTTTGGCATCAATGGAAGAGGTTAAGGAAAATATTTTTCCAACTGTTCTGGATCAATTTCCAGATATCTTTCCCAAGAACTTCTCAGGTTTACCACCTCTAAGGGATGTGGAGTTTACGATTGATCTCTTTTTAGGGACCAGACCTATTTCACTTCCATCTTATAGGATGGAACCAATATAGTTATGATAATTGAATGTGCAGTAATAGAAGCTGGAAACAAAAGGATTTCATTCAACCAAGTACGTCTCCATGGGCAGCGCTGGGTTTGTTCATGGAGAAGGTAGATGAAACTCTTCGGTTTTGTGTTCATTATTGTATTCTTAACAAAGTTACGATAAAGAATAGATAACCACATCCATGCAGTGATGATATATTTTATCAATTAAGGGGAGATTAGTATTTCTTCAATATTTAAATGCAATCAAGATATCACCAATTGAGAGTTCGGAAAGAGGATATTCAAAAGACCACTTTTATAAGTAGATATGGACACTATGAATATGTAGTCATGCCTTTCGGTCTAACGAATAAACCAGAAATCTTCATAAAATTGATGAATTGGATATTTCAAAAATATCTGGATTCTTTTATTTTGGTGTTTGTGGATGACATTTTGTTCTATTCAATGAAAAGGGCTAATCATGAGGTGCACTTGGAATTAGAGTTACAAATCATGAGAGATCATCATTTGTATGACAAATTATCAATGTGTGATTTTGGGATAAAGGAAGTACGTTTCCTTGGCCATTTTATTCCAGAGAAAGGCAATTGTATTGATACAAAAAAGATAGAAGCCATTATCTCATGGAAACCACTAAATAATGTGTTCGAGATATAAAGTCTTATTGGTCTATCTGGTTACTACCGATGCTTTGTGAGTGATTTCTCGTGACTAGATTCACCAATGATAGCTCTGATAAAGGATAATGGTCCATTACAATGGACGGAAGAATGTCGAAATTATTTCATGGAACTGAATGCTCATCTTAGACCAGCACCAATCATGTTCTTTCCCAATTACTGACAGGGTTATGTGATGTATTGTGATGCTTAAGGATCAAGGTTGGGCTATGTTATCTTGAAAAGAGCTCATGTGGTTTCTTATGGTTCAAGTAAGTTGATGGTGCATGAGAATAATTACACAACACATGATTTAGAGTTAGCTGTAGTCGTCCATTCTATGAAAATATAGAGACATTATCTCTTTGGTGAGAACTTTATTGTGTTTACTAGTCACAAAATCTTGAAACACATTTTCTCACAGCAAGATATGATTATGAGGAAAAGGATATGGATGGAGTATCTTTAAATTATTGACATTGACTTGGTATACACACCAAGGAATGAAAATTAGATAGTGGATGCATTGAGTACAAAGTCATATTCTCAGTTGGCGAAAGAAGCTTCAGATGAATGGAAGTTCATTTCGATCTTAGTCGACATGCATGTGGAAGGTGAAGAGAAAGGTGATGTTTCGGTTTTTGTATGCTATGATTGTTCCTAATTTAGTAAAAATGATCAAAGAGGCACTAACATCTAATGAAGAATATCTGGTTATAAGTTAAAAACTCACTGGTGGGGAGACCATTAAATGATGGAAACAAGATGGGGGTTCAGTTTTTTGTTTCACAGATCGGATGGTTGTAGCTATAGTTTTCCATGAATGAATCCTTTATGCTTACAACCATTCAGGATGGGCTGTATATCCATGTACACTGAAGATGTATAAGGCGTTAAAGGCACTGTTCTGGTGGAGTGGCATGAAAAGGAAGGTGGTTGAGTTCGTCTCACGGTGCTTAACTTGTCAGTAGGTTGAAGTAGAGCATTGGAGACTAGACAGTATGTTACAATCTTTGCCCATACTAGTGTGGAAATGGTATCAAATAGCAATGGAATTTTTTACAGGTATTCCTAGAATGGTCCAGAAACACAATGCCATTTGGGTGATCGTGGATCTACTAACCAAGTCGACCAATTTCATCCCTATTCATAAAACTCATACGGTAGAGGATCTTTCAAAATTCTATATTCGAGAAGTGTTAAATAGACATGGTGTACCAATGCCAATAGTCTCAGATATATATCTGAGGATCACTTCTCATTTCTGGAAAACTTTATAGGCATCCCTTGGAACTCAGTTGATTATGAGCACCGTGTATCATCCTCAAATGGATGGGAAATCCCAGCGGAGGATAAAAACGTTGGAAGACTTGTTTCGGGCTTGTGTAATGGATTTTGGTGGCTCATGGGAGGAATATATACCATTAGTGGAGTTCTCATACATTAACAGCTATAAAAAATTGATATTCATGGATCCTTTTGAATAATTGTATTGGAATCCTTGTTGTTCTCCACTATGCTGGGTGGAAAACATGTTAAAAATTACTAGTCCGGCCAAGAAATTTCCCAGAAACAACCAAGAAGATCCAGTTGAATAGAATGAGGATGGAGACATCTCAGAGTCGTAAAAAAATTTATGCAGATCACCATCGAAGACCGTTGTCATTCATTTTGGGTGATCAAATCTTCTTAAGGATCTCTCCATGGCTTGTACTTCATCGTTTAGGGAAACAGGGAAAGTTATCTCCTAGATACATTGTCTTTTTTGAGATACTGGAATGGGTTGGAGAAGTGGAATATCGGTTGGCATTACCACCACGGTTTAGTTCAGGGCACAATCTGTTCCATGTATCCCAGTTGAAAAAGTATCACCATGATCCTGACCATGTTATCAGATCGGATCACATTGATCTAGAACCAGATGCATCACGGGTACATATTCTAGTGCAGATCATAGATAGACAAGAGATTGTCTTGCGTGGGAAAAGCATCGGCCTAGTGCGGATCATTGATAGAAAAGAGACATGGGAACATGGGAATGAAATTAAAGATCATTTTATGAAACTCCTTTTTCCTTACAAGGGATTTCTAATTTTGGATGATGGAAAGAACAATTTTGGGGAGAATGATGTGCCCCCGGTTTGGGGTATATAACCCGCTTTCCACATGTTTTTTTATTTGGTGTGTCTTTGATTGGGTTTCCATAAAATAGATCATTTCCATAAAATATATAGTTTCCATAAAATATAGATCTTCCCTAAAATAGAGATTTACCATAATATAAAGAGTATCCATTATGTGGGTTGTTTCCATAAAGTGGGGGGTTTCCATAAAGTGGGGTGTTTCCATAAAGTGGGTTGTTTCCATAAAGTGGGGTGTTTCCATAAATTAGGATCTTTCTATAAAAATGGGTAAAGGTGAAGGATGGAATATTCTAGGGGGTTTTTAAGTAGTTTTGGGACCAAAAGTAGGTTTTCATGATCCATACCTGGTTGGCACAAACCGTGGGGTAGAATCTTGCACAGAGGTGAAATCTAGATCGTATTTTCTAGGAGCTTCCTTGTTTTTTCTATATTTATTTCTTTTTGGATTAAAAATGCCATTAATTAGATATTACTCTCTCTATATGGATGTATAATCCTCCCCACATGAGTTGAATCCATTCTAGATCCTTCCCTTGGTGATTTCGAGTCTGATTCTTGAGGTATGTCACCATTCTTTATGTATTTGTCATGTTTCCTTAGATCTACTTAGATCTACTTCTCCGATCTCCATTATATCTCATATTTGATCCTATAGTGGGTAAATATACGTTTTTTTATGCCAAATATTTCATTTATGTGTCGTTATCTTTCTACGATAAGAGATCTAAGGCCGCTCATGGAGAATCGACCTGCTTCCTTGTGTGTTCTTCGTCTGTTGTTAAAGTTTCATCAAAACCTTCGAGGAAGGTGGCGTATCAATTGTCTCCTATTGCATGAATTTATTTTAATATATTCAAATTTCTTTATTAATTTTGATATTCATGGAAAAATTTTCATTTGTGATGATTTTTGTTTTTTGTGAAATTGATTGATCTTGGTGACTAGTTGTGGAAATGGGTGTTTAATTTAAAATGATGATTTTAAATTATGGATTTTCAGTTATTGATAAATGGTTAATGAAAAAGGAGTTTCCAATAGAAATGATTTTCAATAAAAATGCATTTTTATTGAAATGGTTTGTTGTTGAAATGGTTTGGCATTGAAATTGTTTTGACGGAAATTGTTTTCAATAAAAAGGTGTTTTTATTGAAAGGTTTATTTTGGCTTGATTATTGGGAATGTGTGGTATTTGTTCATATTTCATATACGGGTCATGGTTGAAAAATGACCTTGTTCTCGGTTCCAATTTTTTAATGGCATAGGAGAATTTAATATATGGGGCATGGTTGAAATTTGACCTTGCGCTTGGTGCCAAAAAAATTAATGGCACATGGGAAACAATTACACTGTGAAGACTTGGTAGAGTGATGAGAAACTGCTCATTAGTATGGAACTGTCATAATGTAGCATGCACAGTTTGTTTCATGGGTTTGCGTAATGGTCAGGTATGCGAGTATAGGGGTATTGGGAAATTGTTGTAAATATTTTTTGGTTATTTTTCAGGGAAAATATCTTACTACAAATATTGGTTCCAATTGCACTTGTATGGTTTTGGCAATGAATGGTTTTGGAAAATTGTTTATATTTAGTTATAAACCTCTTTTGAGAAACTGTTTTATGTAACCCATTTTATATAGTTGTTTCTAACTCTTCTATCCTAGTGGTATGAGTAGGGAATTCATTGGGGAAAACCTATGGAGGTTTATACTCACCCCTGCTTTGGCACTTTGGTGCTTTTTCAAATGCTATCTTCTGGGACAAGGGAAAAGGTAATGTATCACACCGGTTTAGTACTCCCTCGTGATGTTGGGCTGTTCCGATATTTTGGATCTTGAATCATGTGGCACACAGAGTCTTGAAGTCTTTGGAGAGTCTTGTGTAGTTTATCTGTTGTGTACTCTGATACTTGGTTATCCTTCTGTTGTTGCTTACATTGATGTGGTTTTGAGTGTATGAATTTGTTGAGTTTTCATTCATTTGTTCTTTCATCATATAGTGAATGTTTGGTTATGTTTGGTAGGTTTATTTGTTTATTTCTTAATGGGTAAATCTTCCCCCCACTAGTATTTGAATCCCTTTGGCCTTTATTTCCAACCTTCGGCATCTTGGGGATGTCGCTTAAGGCCTAGTAATGGCTCGTTGTACTCTCAAGCCAATGTGAATTTGTGGTTCATTACATAAACATACACAAAAGATATTGAACCAGTAATCCAATATAGTGAAACAATATAGGAAAAATAAATATATGAATAAATATATAATAGTACTCAAAATATTTTGATAACATATTCCATGTGTATAAAAAGGAAAACATGTATAAATTGAATCATAAGATACATGATATATAAAACAAGAAAAAATAATCCAAAAACTATCCAGACATCCTGAGATCTAGCTTGGTCATTTTCTACCAAGCTCTATCCTAATTAATGAAAGAAATATCAAGTGTCCAATGTTGGAATCTTCCTCTTATTAACTTCTGTATAAATGTAATTTACCTAGGTACTAATGGAGGCCTGGATAGGGTGTAAGATAAATCATAGTCGACCACCACCAATAGCATCTATAACATCATGTTTTTGTAATATAAACTAAAATAGTGTGTAAGAATATTTATAAAATGTAAACAATATATTAATGTAAATACACAAGTACCTACTTCAACATTGGCTAGTGTTTAAAGCTGTAATAATTTCATTTATTAATTATACTTTAGTTTATATAGTAAGTCATGTGGGTTATAATTAGAACGAACGTCATATCATGATGATAATAGTAAATGATCCAATATATAACAAGGCATCAAGTGATAATGGTCATAGAAATGAGGAACCATGGTAATAATATTGAAATACATGACCTGAGTGGTTGAGCCAACTATGTAATAATCTTTATACTAGACAAATGGGAAATACTGTAATCCAAGGTTCATCTCCAAAGAAATTCTATAATTATATAATTATAAACAAGTCCAGGGAATTCATCCTAGGTAAAACATGATAAGAAATGACTAGGTCCAATGGTGTATCCAATTTTCCTCATGTCCATAGATGTCATGCTAGATCCAATGAGTTTATTTATGAAATAAAATAATGACAATTTATGGATTATATATTATCGTACTAAGAATTCACAAGTATAAAAAGATCAGGAAACAATGTCGATATCAGTCTTGGAATCCGGTATCCCGGATTGAGAATGGTATCCACAAGTACTCAAGGCATTGCCTTAGGAATACTAGGTTAGATCAAGTCTAACAAATACTATATTAATTAATAGGTTTGTACGTAATGGCCACATTATACCTAATTTATTTAATTAATTTGTCCATGTAATATCCTTGCCATTTAATAATTCATTAATTCAAGTTGTTTCCTTCCATTAGTTTGATAATTCTAATTGGGAATGACACCATTTAGTTAATTTAAGTAATTTTATTTATTTAGTTCAATACATTAACATTCGTTAACATCAAAATGATGGATATATATGTTCAACTATATGGAATTAATTTATAATAAACTAGTCCAAGAGATATCCATAATATACTTTCCCATTAACCATCTAAAAATTCATTAATATATTATTTTACTTACCTTATTAGCATAATATGATATATTTACATTTAATATACATTAAAAATTTATAGATTTAATTGAACACTTACCTTTATAATGATCTAGCCGAATCACAACCAAACAGAGGAACAAATAGGCTTAACAAGCTACTAAAAGATGGATCATCGAAAACCACCTACCTGGGGGGTTGGCATTGATAACATGATCTCTAATGATTGATAACATATATAACTAGGGTTATAGAATATGATTATAATTAATATAATAAATTCTTGTGAGTTTAATAGGATATTCCCTATGAAATCAGTGTCCGCAAAATTATAGGTTTTTTTTAAAATGTTGAAACCTGAGGGATGAGTCATAGACCACCCACCAATATCTCGTATGAATCTCCTCATACAATACCAGCCTTTAGTTTAGCCTGGTTTGGAATAAAATATAATGAATAGATCTAAACCCTAAAAATAGGGCATTTGATCTTACATCTAAATAGTTTTGTCGAGGGAATGAAGAATGAAAAACATCTAAATAGGGATATAGAACTTACCAATGTGAATCCAATGTGATGAATCGGGATAAAATTGAAGTTAGGATGGTGAATTGTTAAAAAATCATATAGAAAGGGGTTTTATAGCTTCAAAACAGGATAGAGAGGTAAATGTGTTCTGTATTCCAGAATGAGCCGAGATGGATAGGACAATTCTAAAAGATCATTATGTTATTTTTTTATATTTTCTAAAAAAAATAGGGGTTTCACTATTTGGCCCCAAGGTTGGCTAAACTGTCTGCCAACCATGAGCCTCCCACTACTCAAGGAGGTAACCCACATAGTTAAGGAAGCCATGCGCCAACTCTATGAATCTCCTCTTCTGAAAACTATATAAATTCCACACGGGCATGCAGACCATTTCACACTATTAGAAATAATTGTGTTCCCTTCTTGATCCTCTGTCCAGCGCCACATGGTTAGGAGAAACCATGCGGGATTTTCCGTATAGTATATAATAATCATTTTGCATAGTTATTATCTCCACCGGTCGAGGATCCAATCTTGGAACAAGAACCAGACACCCCAAAACCATCAAAAACTTATTAGGCATCCCTATTGGGTCCAAAATAAACAACTGGGGAAAATTTAAAAATTTATCTACCTAAGATAAAAAAAGATTCATAATCATAGGTTCTTTTTAATATTCCATATCATACTCATATTGACTATCAATATAATATGACCATTCAGGTTCTGGAAGATATCTTACAAGCCTATAATTTAGATTTTGGTGGATTTTTTAAGTAGTACACGGAACTCATGGAGTCTGTATATGATAACAGTGTCCAAGAATTAAAAAAATAGAAAAATTTAGAGGTTTTGTATGGTAGGATGTACTTTTTTCCTATTTCGTGGATAAAGGCTGGTGTATCAGCACTTGTAAGGCCTACTCTCATGTAGGACAAAACTGCGTCGGTTTTGATGATCAAGAGGCATTTGGTGACCACAGTGAGTAGGAAAAATACATCTGTATACCATAAAAGACAACCACTATAGTTCAAGTTTGTTCATCCTATTTTTATATTTGTGTCACCAGGCATGGGGAAATTACATATCATGAAACAGTGAAATCTAGTGACTAGGTTTGTTGGTTAGTTTTTGATAGTGTATAGGTTTGGTTTAGTGACATATCGATTATCCATTTTATTTAATTATTGTGCCATGAACAATGTGTTTCATGTGTAGTAGCTTCAGATATATTTTCTAACAACTTCTCATGATTTGGATTTTGAGGACATTGATTTTAGTGATGATTCGTCCTTTGTGGAGAATCTAGTAATGATTATGTACCATAGTGATAAGTATCGATGAGGTAAGACTATACCTCTGGTTCGAGTGCAATGGAAGTATCGGCATGTCTGAGAGGATACAATGGAGAGATATTCTGATTACTAAGTACAATGACCATAAATGTTTGTTGAGACCTCATAGTAACACTTGGTTCATCTTGGGGATGAGATGTTATATGGTGAGGATTTTATAGGATCTTATCTTTTTCTTGGTGCATAGTCTTCAAGAGTTTTCATTAAATGTAATATTTTGAGGTATTTCTTCATCTTTATTCCATGGTGGTTGATTCTTTACTTTAGAAGGATATATGTTAGAGGGAAATGGTGTAAGGTTTTGGGATGTATGTTTATTTGATCCAATGGAGTTTGGATATAATTATATTTAATGGTTTTACAATATTTTTCCATGTTTTGGATGGAATTGGAGTTCGTTCGGGCCCTTTTTGTAAAAAATAGGAAAAGAACTTTCTGTTGGGAATTTAAACATCGTGTACATGTGACATCACCTGAAACTTCTACTATACACATTTCACGAACCATTACAGTGTGTGAAATGGTTACACATCATTTAAACTATTCAAATCATGTAACAATTGATTGGGACATATATTAACCAAGGGTGACAGTTTTTCGGTATATCCCTCTAAAAAGAAATAAATGATGTGTAAAAGTGTTACACTCCATGTAATATCATGACCATAAGTTTTAAACATCATCATGAATGATATTTTTTTTATTACTTCTATGATCCATTCTTCTCTCAACCTAATATAGTTTTTCAGATGATATTTGCATGCCATCCTCCCTTTAGGAAATCCTTTTTTTGCAGTCTATCACTGATAATTCTTTGGATATGTTTTTACATGCCTCATCTATTTTTCTCTATTAAATAATTGGTTTAGATATTCACCTAGGTTGATCAAGGTTCTTTTAACATGCTCTTTCACTGTATTCCTTGTGGGTGAAACCATTTTAAATTAATGTATTAATCATTAGTTAAATGTGTGGGGTCTAAACAATATCATTACGACCTGTTTAATTATAGAATTTTGTTCAATATTGTGATTATGCCATCTTTATTTTCTATTAATTAATTAAATTTTGAATTGAGTTATAACTTGGGATCCCATTGGATCTAATTTTTTGTTATTTGTCTTGTATATACCATTCATGTGAGTGAAAACATTAATATATATTAATTGAATAATGGATTAATTTTTTTTTTAGCATGAAATGAGTTTTGGGTGATTTATTACTATAGATTCACTTTGTATTCTCTTGATTATTGAAATGAATTCCATGTTATTTATTTATCACCAATTGATAAATGAAATTTGTAATTGAATGATAACTAAAAATTTTCATAATTGACTACTAATCCTTATGATTTGATATCTGAATATCCTTTTATCTATGCCTAGTGATTCATGATGTAATTCTTATATTGTGGGAAATGCCTTTTTAGTCATGTTGTAATGCTTATATTGTTGGTTTTTCCCAATTATTCATGTTTCCATGCTAATATAGCCGAATATGCCAAGTGAACCACGATATAATGCTTAATTGGAGGGTTATGACAAGGGATTCATTGTATAATTCTTATAAAGTAGTCTATTCCCATTGACACATCTTTAAATTCATATATACTTGTCTTGGCCCAAATACATGAAATAATGCTTTTACATAGGTCTTGTCCTAAATTTATCAATGAAATCCATATATGTCAATATTGACATAGATTTTTGTTATTTATACCATGGATATATCATTATAGTTGGCATGGTTGTGATACATGATTATATATATTTTTATGGGGGGCCAATGTAGGTTATGTTTTACCATATTTATAGGGGTAGGGATGGTATGGTCATGAGACATAACTAAAGACATTTCGGAATGGTTTTGATTAATGTTGATCGATAAATTGAATTGATTTATTAATTAATACACATTTTTATATCTTATTTCATAAACTTTTTATCAGATGTGTTATGTTTAGACATAGTGGTTTCAACTTACTAATATTTACAAGCATCCAGTGTGTGCCAACATTTGGTACCCGATCAGATTACATATTGTATGATTGTACAACGGAAATGGGCCATGTTTTTTTATTGTTTCCAATTGAATTGGCTGCTACTTAGGGATATGGATGATATGAGGTTTAGGACCGAGGAATTTTGAGTTTTCATTTGAACATGATAGTATTTTATTTTTATTACTTCTAGAATGACATTTGGTCACATTTCCTAATATCATCACATTATTCATTAATTATTTATTGGATTATTTTGCTGGCTTTTTTTATTTTTTCCACCATATTGTATTGTCTCCATTATTTCCGATCTTATGATTGTAATTATTATATAATTATTATATTTTTTAACTCTATAAGCAAGTCGTATAGTCTCCCCACTATTCTTTTCAAAACCCCACTACTATTTTTCAAACTATAGAATATGGGAAGGCAGGGTAGGAATATTAAACTAACCCATTTCTAAAATGTCATAGAGTTTTGGATCAGAGTACATTACATCTCATGAAAAAAAATTATAATAAAATTTAAAAATACATTCATGATATTATATATTAACAAAGTCGTAGGAAATCTAGAACAATCTTCCAAAATAGTCTAATTTTTTAAAACGGTATGTGTATCTTGTAAGGCTAACCAAAGGATTGTGTTTATAGTGTAAAATAAATTAATAGAAAATTATAGAAATTTTGATACCAATATTTTTTTAAAATGAGGTATCACCCCTACCTTTTTTGAACTAAAATATAAAATCATCATACAGGAAAATCTTATGTCACCTAACAATTCATTTCCATTACCTATATTATTTTTTTAAATATCTAAATACAACATTTGGGTTTATAGATACTATATGAATATATAACACATTATAATCCCACCATGTTTTCTATGAGGAACCATTGATAGATAATGATATCATTCAAGTTTAAATTTAATCATTATTAAAATGTTACTTTTGATCATTTTAAAAAACCATGTAACTAATTTCAAGATTTATAAAAATTTAATAATGAATATAAATTACTTTTAAATATTGATTTTTAAAAAATACACATGTGGGATGAGGTTACTATGCTCAATCAATATTATGAATCATGTAATTTATTATATTAGAAACTAATAATATCCAACTGTGCATTGATTATAATGGAAAAATATTTCAAATCATAAGAATTAAATCTCATCAACATAATCATAGTGTTATATTGAGTTGTCTAATCTAATTCATAGGAGGTCGTAACAATTTTATATCGATACTGATCATAGGTTCCAACTTAAACACATGAGGATCCCATTTAAAATAATCATATCTATGAATTTTAGTTTCACCATCTAAGTCACTTCCAATTCAAGGAAAATTTCATCAAACATATGTATTTCAACATTTCAGGTTCAAACAAGAACATATATTTAGAACCAAATTAATTTCACATATCAAAAGATAACTATTAAATAATTATATCACGTATTTCAATGCCCAATGAATTCATAATATGGTTCACCAATTAAAAATACTATTTTAATAATATGAATGGAAATATAGTTCATGTATTAAATATATCTGATGAATAATCCGACATTAATTAATTAAACCATTTTAGAATAGAGTTAATCAACTTGATTTGAGGTTGAATAGCCCTTATAAGGCTATATAAATATATAAATATGAAATTAAATCATAATTTTTTTAAATGAAATTGCAATGCCTATATTTTCATATGAAAGGAAAGATACCATGAATATTGATAATCTAGAATTATGGAATTTTCATTAAATACATTTACAATTTTTTTTCTTTTAATTTTTTAAAATCCACATAGATTTAACATAAAATGGGAATAAGAGGGGATTTATTTTTGATGGACTTGGGTTGTATGAATTGGGAGAGAGGAGAAACATAGGGATAATAAATCAAGTGTAATAAGTTAAATTAAAATAATGTTATAAAATCATGGTTTGGATAAAAACAAAGGCCACCCAGTTTATTAAATAATGTTCCAATTAGAAGGATGACCCTAGACAACATTGGAGGTTCCACATTGAAAACCATGTTCCATCTATGTGAGTTTTTGTAAAATTTTATATAGGTTCTACATAGTTGGGTCACAATGTTTTCACAAATCATGTAGACATTATCTAACATGAAAAACTCCATCATTTCCATAATAAAATAAAAATATAAAAATGCCTAGAATGAATGAATACTCTTAAAATAAAATAAAATGATTTTTTTAATCCTTAAAATGACTCAATAGGTGTGGCATTACCATTTTCAATTTATAATATGATCCTCAACAAATATATTTTCTGTTCATGAGTGCATATTATGTATCAAAATGTGAATCATTTTTTTTAATTTCCTATTTTTTCTGAAAAAATATCTTTTATATGTAATTAAGGATTATATATTATTCGATATTTCAATTTAACATAGACTAATTCATTCTTATTCACATAACAAAATTTTGTGTCCATGTATTATAGTCTTTTTTTTAAAGAATAAAATGATAAATATAATCCACACAAACATGGAGAAAATTTCAATAAAATAAACATCACATACTTTATAAAATATGTTATGTATCCAATATAAAATAAAATGGAATTTTATATTTCATTAGAAATAACATAGAGTTATTAATCATATTATATTTTAAAATGTATTTTTATCGTAATGTGTTGTCTAAAATCCCGATTTTTCTATTTTGATAGATTTTATATATTCCTTTGACTAATATCCACCTCCAACTAGTAATTCTTGAACATCATCATATTGGTCCATGCCATCTACAAACCATCTCTCGACACCTCTAATCACTCTAAGACATCTCAAAATGATATTGATGACATTTGATGTTATCTAGATGTTCCCAAGGAACATAAATCTCATTTATAGATATATATATGTATATTGTGCGTACTTTATATATATCACTTCAATAGATCACTATAACATTATTAGGTCCTATATCAATCTAAATCATTTGAAATCATCAACTATGTGTAATTTTTTATTTGAAAAAAATATTCATTATGCTTGATAATAAATGGATGTATTCTCTCAATTTTAAAACTGATTTGTAACCAAATTCATTCAAATCATATGTTGGACTAACCTTTTTTGATAATCCCGAATCATGTTTTGATAATACCAAATCTCGTTTTCATTTTATGTGAGAACTATGTTTGCATTATTTAGAAATTATGTTTCATTAATATTTCATGTTTCTATAGAGTAATATTCATATTCTCTCAATCTCACTGTTTAATTGGTTAAGTTTACACTGCAAAATTTATCTAAGTGAAAAGTTCACTCATACAGGGTCACCATTAAAAGGTCATCATTAATAGGTCACCGCGACATGGTCACTGTTACATGGTCACTATTACAAGGTCACTGCTACAAGGTCACTGTTATAGGGTCATCGTTACAAGGTCACTGCTACAAGGTCACTATTACAAGGTCACTGTTACAAGGTAACAATGACAAGGTCACCACTACAAGGTCATTGTTACAAGGTTACTGATACAAGGTCACCGATACAAGCCTACTCCTGAAGGTTACCGTTGAAGGTTACCGATGAAAGGTTACAGTTGGAGGTTGCTGATGTACACCTGCTGATTGAAGCCTACAGATGTGAAGGCTACCATTACCAGTGTACCATAATCTTTTACTCCATAATTTTTAAAATTCTTATATTTTTTTAACAGTCATATGTTTCTAACATTAATTCTCTTAAATTAATTAATGCTTATTGTAGACATATCAGGAGGCCATATCTTGACAGTACGAGGTACGAGAAAGATTGAACATGAAGTACCTACTCCTATTGTTAGACACCAAATACAAAAAAAAATGACTGAAGAAAATGAAGATATATATAGAGACATAGATAAAAACAAAGAATTATTGAAGTACACAAGTCGAATGCATAAGGAATACACTATAAAAGAATAAGTAATATCCTTTTTTAGCATCTTCACGGAAAACCCCAAGAACTACAAGAAGATTATCTTGGGAAAAGCAACTTGAGGATGCTTTCTACGTCTCTTAAACTTCCAATAAACTCAAGAAGCATAACATCCAATACCAAGAAGTTGGTACACAGAGTTATGACATTCTGTTTTAGCGACAACATCCAAAGATAGACTCAATCTTCAAATTCCTTACTTCATGGAGTCAAGAGCTAAACTGAAAACACATAAATCCTTCTAAACTCTATATCATCCTAATTGCTCTATTGTTTCTTTCATTTTTACATTTATGAGTAGTGTGTGTTTGTTGCTCACACACTGCCTCATGTTCTTTAAGTAGGGGATACTAAAAATCCCCACTCAAAACTATCTGAACTTTGTTTTCGCACATATAACTGTGGAAGAATCCTTGTGTGGCTTGGTTTCTTGTTTTCCCACGTAGCACTGTGGAAAATGTTTTTGAACCTAGACAGTTTGTAGAAACTGTTGTAAACCCAGATACAGGTTCTGTATCAAGTTTATTTATACAAACATCTAGGTGGTAGGTGATCACCAATGAGAGAGGACTAAGTCTCATTTTGATATTGAACCTCTTATTTTACATCACAGTGCACTACATTTTTATTATACTCTGTTTTATCTATTTTACACTACTTACATTAGCTAAAACGTAAAAAAAATTCTTTTACTTTGCTACTTAGTATTGGTTAGTGTGTGTATTTCTTTGATTCAATAAACTTGTTTCAAAAGTTGGAGAAGTGTTTCTCACTACTTCAACAGAGGACTAATCACCCTTTTATAAACCGTTTGACCAATTAGTCATCTATATCTCTACTATTTTAATTAACTGGGCCATTTTCAAAACATGGGGGGTATTTTTAATAATGTTTTTAACAGAAATTATAAGTAGGAACTCAATTCACTCCCCCCCCCTCTTGAGTATCCACTCCAACCAACATTTGGTATCAAATTGTTTCTTTATTTTTATGTTTCCAAATTATTTTCAACGTTGATTTTAGTTGTATCTTAATGATATAAAAATTTCTATCATATATAAATTTTTCAGTTCTTTAAATTCTTTGTAACTATGGGAACTAGAATTGAGGGTGCTACTACTAAAATTCTGCCTTTCATTAATAGTAATAACTATGCTCAGTGGAAATTAAAAATGAAAATGTATCTAGAAATCATGGGACCTGAAATATAGGACAAAATTGAAGAACAAAATGTATTTTCTACTACTGCTAGGGACATGTGGTCTGAGTTGACTAAAGACATGTTTAATAATAACTGTAAAACAATTAATTCTCTGTACAATTATCTATATGATAAGGAATTCAATGAAATATCTTCTTGTAATACTAAAAATGAATGTTGAGATACTTAGCTATTTCTCATGAGGGAAAAATCAATGTTAAATAGATTAGATCAAATACATACACTATTAAATATGATATTTTAAAATGAATCTTGAGGAAATTATTTCTGAAATGTATCTTAGGTTCAATGAAATAGTAAACACCTTGAGTATTCTTAGAATACTAGTGGATAGTAAGGATCAAATCATGAGACTGGTTTGATGCCTACCTGACAGAATGAGAGGAACCTCTGTTTCTATCAGAGAATCTTGTATCATAGGCAATATTCTAGTGAACGAACTAATTGGAAAACTTTTGATGTAAGAATAATAACTTAAATTGAATCATGAAGTAGGAGAAGAACCAAGGAAGATGTCAATAGCATTAAAGACTTCAAACGTGTAAAGACCCGAATCCGAAGCCACTCAACTAGTTCCCCGTACCTGGTTCACCACATGACCTCAAGAGAATTTCTCAAAACGCTAGAGGCTACCGACTAGCAGCAAGGGACTTAGTGAGTCATCGGAGAAACTCTGCCCTCATTTGGTAAGGTATACAAGGGAAAGGAAATAAAAGTAAATAGTGGAAGTAGTAAACAGCACAAAATATCTAAAACTAAATAGTGGAATCAATGAATATATAGTAATGATTATAATTATGTGTTAGGTATAATTATCTATGGAAATCATCAAACACAACAATGTGCTGAAATACAACTAAGAAACAAAGTACGAAAAGTAAACAGTAACTCCAGCAACATCGCAATCCTAAGATCCGTCATATTCCCTCGAGTTCCAACTAGTAATCATGTACCTTAAGTAGAAGGGCCACAATCCCTATCCACACCTGCAACCATATAACCTGTTTGGGCTGAAAATTCGGACCCAAACAAGGTCTGAGACTAATCCTATTAGGCAACCACCATAAGATCTGTGCCCTAATGTCAGTGAGTAATATAGTAGAAGTAATGAAAGTAAATGTAGTAATTAAAAAGGATTAAAAAATTAAAAAATACTACCAATTACTATTCACATTCATTGAACAATTAATTCATTCATTTAATTAAACAACCAAGGAATCTAGAAAAGCTCTCTATTCCAAGGTAAACAAATAACATAGCAGGCATCAAAAGACTACCTAAACAAACAAGTTGGCCAATAGATCCAAGCTTGTGCTTTGGCTTGGTAGACACATCTAAACCAATTAAACAATCAACATTCACACTGACTCTCTGGGTGTCTCGAATAGCAGAACCCTATAGTCATGTAAACATACAAAGGCACAGACACTCTGGGAATCACTCCTGTCGATTACCTTGTGGTCTTGCAATGATAGCTACAGACACTCTGAGGAAGATCTTATATATAATTCCTCTTATGGTCTCAATAAGTGCGTAAGCTAAGGAATCTTTTAGTAAGAAAAAATTACAATTCACATAGGTCCTGCGTAAGAAACTAATTCCAACAGACCCCCTAGGGATGCACTTAATCTTCTATTCCCTCTTTGGTCTCCCGCTCCAGGTCCATACAGCCTTGAGCAGTCCAGTCATGCATGATCAAATGTCAGTAGACCTAAGTAAGTTTAGAAACTACTTGCAGAAAATCCACAATGCATCAAATGCATTAAAACAGCAGTCAACACATGAAATCAATTATAACAAGAAAACTAGCAATTGCAATAGGGTTTGCCTTCCAGCAAAACTGTTCCAAAGGGAGATAAATAGCCAAACAGGGATAACACCCATGAGGCGATCCTCAAACATTCAAAAAAATTCTATATTATTATCAATTAACCTTAATCTAACAAGAAATATAAGGTAATTAAACAATATGACCAAAATCCCTAACCTGGGATACCCGAAACATGGGAATCCGTCACTTTTTCACAAAAAATCAAAGACATTCATCGTAATCCAACAAACCACCTACCTCGATCCTAGGAGATAAATATACTTGAACCTCGGCCCATGAATTGGCCTAAAATGGAGTATATATGCAAAAATTTCTAAAACGTTCAAACTATGATAACTCTTATAAGAGAAAGAATAAATAAATGTGGCCACAGAAGAATCGAGAACTCACCGCTGCGATTCTATTGCAATGGATGGTGTTTGATTCAGAAAACTGGTGACGGATTGGTAGCTAGAAGAAGATTCTTCCTCCTCAGATGCACTGGATGGAATTAGGGGTAGAAGAAGATGGAAATAAGGATTAGACGTAACCCCAATCCGTTTAACGAAAAAAAAAGTACACAACATGTACTTCTAGAGTACATGGCATGTACTTTGCTTTTCCGTACTCCATTTTAGGCGGCATCCAATTCACCCTTACACGGTCGTATGTGTGGTAATGACACGTCCATCACACGTCATCTAGTGGCATTGAAGTATAAGGCATGTACTCATAATGTACACGGCGTGTACTCCGAAAATTTCCAGATTTTCCTCTTTCTTGAAAACTACCATAAAATGAAATGCATACCTAAAAAGAAGATATGGTTTTATACGAACTTAACCGATTAAAAAAATTCTTCCCCAAATATCCCTAACAAGGTGGTGAAGTATAAACCACAAACATCTCTAAACACTGTGATCTCATATTAACCTCCCTCTCCCGAGTCTCATCCTGTACACAGCCGTGCTTCCATAACACCCATACCAGAGGAACAGACTGGCCACAGAGTACCTTTTCACTAAGATAAGAAATCCTGATAGGATGCTCCAATAATTATGCATCCTAATCATGCTCAACCTCCTATGATTGAAAAATATGAGACGGGTCTGAGAAATAGCATCTAAGTCGAGAAACATGGAAGATGTTGTGCATAACCTATTACCTCTGAGGTAACTAAAACCAATAAGAAACTAGCCCGACTCTCTCCAGAACCTCAAACAGCACGACATATCTCTGTGAAAGTTTACCCTATCTCCTGATCCTCTTGTGTCCCAAACTCAGGGTAACACGTAGGAAAACCTGATCTATGACCTTGAACTCCAAAGGTCGTCTCCGCTGATCAGCATAAGATTTTCTGCTGAGACAGTGCAGTAGCCATCCTTTTCCGAATCAACTCCACCAGTTCTGTGGTCTCCTAAACAGGACTAGGTCCCCGCATAGCTGCCTATCGTGCCTCTAGCCAACCCAAAGGTGAATGGCACAACCTACCGTACAAATCCTCGTAAGGTTCCATGTGAATAGTTTCTTGAAAACTATTATTGTATGAAAACTCTTATAGTGGTATATGTCTCTCCCAAGAACCTCCAAAATCAAGTACGGATGCTCGTAGCATGTCCTATAGAAATTGAATCATGCACTCTGACTGGACATCTGTCTGGAGATGGTATGTCGTACTCAGAAGTACCTGTGTTCCCAAATCCCTCTGTAGCCCTTTCCAGAAATGAAACATAAAGTGGGAGTCCCTATCTAAAATGATAATACTTGGAACCCCATGAAAGCATACAATCGCATGGATGTACAACCGTCCAAGATCATCAAGAGTGAAGGTCTCCTTAATCGGCAAGAAGTGATCATCCTTCGTGATCCTGTGAATAACACCCCATATCATGTCATTCCCTCGAGGCGATCTCGGTAACGCTATCACAATGTCCATCGCAACATCATTCCACTTCCACTCAAGAATGGGCAACTATTGTAAAATCCATGATTGTCACTGATGCTCCACTTTCACCTGCTGACAGTTGGAACCCCTCATGACAAAACCAGCAATATCTCTCTTCGTAAATGGCCACCTATACTGGCGGTGTAGATCATGATACATCTTGGTGACGCCAGGATGATCTGCCCAAACTAAGGAATGAAATTCTCACATCATATCCTTGCGTATATCAGCTGGCACCCATACACATACCTAGAAATGCAAGATCTCACCCTCGCCTATGGTCCATCCGGGAAGACGGTCCTCTCCTAACATTCTTTCTCATAGGACTACACCTTCAGAATCTAATAGCTGTCTTATTCGAACTCGGTCAAGAAGGGTAGAGTTAATTGCTACAGAAGAAAGAAAATTCTGACCCTGTCTGTCCTGCACCTCAAAATGCATTTCAGAGAACAGATCCATATGCTGCCACTCACTACTCACCTCTTGAACTGCCTATATTTGTGTCCATATTCTCAGTGTGTCTACCACAGCATTGCCTTTCCTAGGCATATAAGAAAGCTCAAAATCGAAAGACTATAGGTACTCAACCCGCCTCTGATATCTCATATTCACGTCAAGATGCGTGAAGTTATACTTGAGGAACTTGTGGTCGGTATATACCATAAAATCATCTCCCAAAAGATAATGTCTCCAAAAACTCAATGAATGAACAACTGCAACAAACTCCAGGTCGTACGTAGGATAGTTCACCTCATGTGGCCTCAACTTCTGAGATCCATATGCAATAACACGATTCTCCTGCATAAGCACTACTCTATGCTCGATGCCAGATGCATCATAGAAAACTGTATAACTCTTGCATGGCTCCGGAAAAACTAGAATCACAGCTGAAGTCAATATCCCCACCATCTTCTGAAAGGCTTAATCATAGGCTCTTTACCGAACATACTTCACCCCCTTCTTATTCAAGCCCATCAACGGTGCTTCTAATCATGATAAGTCCTATATAAACGGCATGGAGTTACCAGCCATCCCTTATAATCTTCGTACCATGAAGAAATTATTCAGATGCTCCTAGGTAACTACTACTCTCACCTTTTCTAAATCTACTGATACTCCTGTCTCTGAGATGGAATAAACTAGGAAGTGAATCTCATCCATCCAAAAGTGGCACTTTGAGATCTTAGCATATAACTGATTCTCCCTCATTGTATTCAAAATGATCTCAAGATGGGTAGCATGGTCGTGTAGAGTGTGAGAGTACACCAAGATATCATCCACGAAAACCACCATCAAAGAATCTAATTAAGGATGGAAAACTATGTTCATCAGCACCATGAAAACTGCTAGGGTGTTCGTGAGACCGAACAACATAACAAAATACTCATACAGACCATACCTGCACCAGAAGGATGTAAGAGGTATATCAGATGGTCTCACATGAAACTGATGATAGCCGGATCTCAAAATGATCTTCGAGAACACTCTGGATCCTCGAAGATGATCAAATAGATTAGCTATCTGTGGAAATGGATATCGTTTCTTGACCGTAAACTGGTATAGTTTCCGATAATCCACACAATTCTGTAAACTACCATCCGTCTTATTTGCAAAAATAATGGGTCAACCCCAAGAAAAAGTACTGGGTCGGATAAAACCCTTTGCCTCAAACTCCTCCAACTACTTCTGAAGCTCCAATAACTTTGGTGTAGCCATCCTATAAGGATGTATGGATACCAGTGCTACTCATGGAACAAGCCCAATAGAGAAGTCTACCTCTCACTCCTGAGGAAAACCAGAAAAGTCTTCTTGAAAGACATCTGGAAAGTGAGCAACCACTAGAGGAAAATATATCTGAGAAGTCCCCTAGTCATCCAAATATAAGCTAGAAATATAGGCCGTAACACCGCCCAACCCATGATGCTTTGGTCCAGCTCTAATCTCCTGGACATCCCATTCGCCCTTGTGAAGAAAAGATCTGCCCTCGGGTGATGTGAATCTCACCATACGCCGATAGTAATCGACAAAGGCCTAGAAGGGAACTAACTAGTCCATCTTGAGAATGACATTATAGCCTTTCATATCCAAAATATAGAGATTCCCTGAAAAATGACACCCACCAACCTCAAGGGGCATTCTAATAATTGATGCTTTCTAGCAGTTCTAATTCACAAGGGAGTGTCTAGCATAATCATATCTTCAGAAGTATAAACAGTATGTCTATGGATATCTAGAGTAGGCATAGAAATAAAGCTATGAGAAGCACCTGTAAAAAAAATGCAGACGATAAATCTGAGGCTACTAAAATCGTACCTCGTACTGTAGAAGGTCTAGGATCCTACTCCGGATGAATCTTCTTTATCGCAACAGTTCGGCCTGTGTCGCGGCCCTATGTAGTAGCCTGAGATCCCTAAGCTGACCCTCCCTGAGCGTGACCACTTTGTCCATAGCATCTACCCTGGCCGGAATGACCTGAAGAACTCCAGCCCCAAGTCTGTTGCGGAACTGGTAATCCAACTCCTGTACATGGAGTCGATACTGATCCTCGCTCACTAGCCACTGGAATGAAAACCTTGTAGAAATGCTACAGATGACCCATCTTGTTGCATGATTGGCACTCCACTGGTTCTCATGAGCACTGAGGCGTCTTATGCCCACTTTTTACACAATGATATCACACCACTTGGTTCCCATAAAGAAGATACCATCTACCAGAAGAAAAACCTCACATCCTCAAGTCACCTCATGTTGACTCTCGGTGGCGCTTCCTGTTGTCCATCTGAAATGAATGAGCCCTGGATGCTGAACCACCCTAGTCCACAGCTCTAGTATCCTACAAATTTATCCCCATGATAAGTGATTGGTTTACTATCAGAGTAATTGAAACCAACTTAAATATGTTCACCTACGATCTGGAGTCCTATCTAAGGCCATCCTCAAACTTCCTCGCTAAAAACAGCTCTTCATTCCCCAGAACGAGAGTGAAACACTGTAACTATGTGGAGTGATAGGAATACTCCAGAAATATGAGAGTAGTCTACTACAGGTTCATGAACTACAGTGGAAAGAAAGGATCAAATCATGACACTGCATTGATGCCTACCTCATATAGTGAGAGGAACCTCTGTTTCTATCTGAGAATCTTGTGACATTGGAAATCTTCCAGTGAAGGAACTAATATGAATGCTTTTGATGTATGAAGAAGAACATAAACTAAATCAAGAAGTAGGATAAAAACCCAGGAATAAGTTAATAGCATTCAAGACATCAACTTCAAAGATCAAAGATAAAGAAAATGTTAATCTTCATGTAGACAGTTCCACTAGTGAAGTGTCAGATTCAGACAGTGATGAAGAGATGTCTTATCTTGTAAAGAGATTCAAAAAGTTCTACTGAAAGAATAAATTATTTAGGAATTTGAACTACAACGGAAATAATGATGGTAATGGAAAATGGAAGAAAGATATAAAATGGATTGACAAATCGAATGAAATAATATACCACGAGTGCAAACGAAAAGGTCATGTGAAGGCAGATCTCCCCAATATTAAATTTAAGAAGAAGTATGAAGACAATGGAAAATGATATAAAAAGGGCTACGAATGCCACCTGGAGTGCTTGAGAAGAGCTCCAGTTGATAAGATGCTTCTTATAGTGAACAAATCAATCATGCCAACTTATGCTCCATGACAAAAACAACGGATGTAACATTTAACTCTTCTTTACATAATGCCTATTATTCTGGAAATTAGAGTGAGTCACATGATGATGAAGATATGACTAATTATGAATTATTTGAATACTCTTAAATTCTTGAGGAAACCATTAATGAGCTCAAGGACAAATATAAATCATTAAAGAGATAGTATTCATTAAATGAAATTATAATTCTGATTCGGATATTGAAAAGGAAAAATGTGCCGATCTATTAAAAGAAAATATTGGACTCAAATTATCATATGATAAAATTTAAAATGGATTTAGAAGAATTTATTACTGGTAGTGATACCTTGAATCAGTTCCAAGGACAACAGATTGCCCCAAATATACACCAGGTCTTGGATATCAACTAGGATAGGGAAGAACTATGAAAACTAAATTTGTTCCAAAATCTGGAAAATTCATAGTTAGTTCATGTTCTTGACCATTTGTTGAAAAACATTCTCTAAAGGACCAAAAAAAGTGTTTATGTATCAAAATATATCTAATGATTATAGGAAATCTATGAATCAAATATGGGTTCCCAAAATATTACTTGAGAACCTCTCTGGACCCAAGAAAATCTAGGTACCAATGTTACACTACACTTAATCTGTTTTGTCGGAAAATTTTCTAAAGAGTTCCTATAAGACCTTCTATTACTTAGAGAGTGGATGTTCAAGACATATGAAAAGATATTACTCATGCTTTAAGAGCCTAATAAAAGGTGGTGGTGCTGATCCACAAGAACCCAAAACCTCTCTTGAATAACTTGAGGAAGATATGTCTATTTTGGACCTTAATGATAATGATAGTGAACCTCCTGTGAAAGTTACCAGTTCTAGTAATCCTCTAGAATCTGAATATGTTGAGTCATAACCTATAAAAAATGAGGAGTCTACTTAAACTCTATCTAGAGGTATTATAATTCTCAGGAATCATCCTTTAGATGCTGGAGTAGGTGATTTAAGTATAAGAACACAAACTAGAGAATCTCTGACAAATTAGGTCGAACATCAAGATATTATTTCAAACATGAACCCAAAAATATTAATTATGCTATCAATAATAAATTTTGGGTGATGTCTATGCAAGAAGAATTAAATCAATTTGAATGATAAAAATTCTGGGAACTAGTTTAGAGACCTAAGGACACTTTGACAATAGGTACTAAAGGTGTTTTTAGGAAAAAAGTTGATGAGTCTGGAAATAGAGTTAGAAACAAAGCTAGGTTATTTGCACAAGTATATAATCAAGAGGAATGAATAGACTATGAGGATACCTTTTCACCTGGAGCTAGGTTATAGGACATTAGGATACTACTTGCTTATACAGCTCATCTGAATTTTAAACATTATCAAATGGATGTTAAAAGTACATTTCTAAATGGCTACATAGTTGAGGATTTTTTTTTTGAACAACCACCTGGTTTTACAGATCCCCATTTTCTAAATCATGTTTTCAAACATTCAAATTCTTTATACTGTTTAATGAAAGCCCCAAGAGCATGGTATAATAGGCTCAGCTCTTTTCTTATTTAAAAAAGTTTTACAAAATGAATTGATGAACCTACTCTCTTCATTAAAAGAAATTCAAAAGATGTTTCGATAGTACAAATTTAAGTAGATGATATAATTTTTGGATCATCTTAAAATTATTTATGTAGAGATTTTCCAAAAATAACACCAAATGAATTTGAATTGAGTTTAATGGGGGAACATAAATTTTTCCTTGAATTTCAAAATTTTCAAAATTAATATGGTATTATTTTTAATCAAAGTAAATATATTAATTAACTTTTAAAATGTTTTGGTTTAGATGGTAGTAAAGGTAGTGATACACCTATGAGTACCACTTGTAAGTTGGATGCTAATGAAACTGGTGAACCGGTGGATCAAACCTACTATAGAGTTATGATAGGGATTATATTCTACCTTACAGCTAGAAGACCTGAAATTATGTTTAGTGTATGCATGTGTGCTCGTTTTCAAGAAAATCCCAAATAATTTCATTTTACTATTGTTAAAAGGATTTTTAAATATATCAAGTTTACTATAAATCTAGGACTATTCTATCCAAGTGGACAACTGTTTGATTTAATAAGTTATTAAGATGCTGACTTTTTTGGTTGTGAGTTAGATAGAAAAATCACCTTTGGATCATGTCACATGTTAGGCATGTCACTAGTATCATGGTGTATTATGAAATAGAATTCTGTTCATTATCTACTATCGAAGCTGAATATATAGCAGTTGGTAGTTGTTGTGCTCAAATTCTTTGGATGAAACACACTTTACTAGACTGGAGATATCAATTAAAACATATCTCTATAAACTATGACAACACAAGTGCTATCAACATCTCTAAAAATCTAGTATCTCTTAATAAGACAAAGTATATTGATGTAAGACATCATTTCTTAAGAGATCAATATCAAACAGGTGATATCACTCTTGAATTCATTAGCATTGAACACAAATTGAATGATATATTCAAAAATCCTTTGAATTATAAGAGGTTAAATTACATCAAACATGAGTTAGGAATGATAAACCGATGGGACCTCACTGTTAGACCTAACCAATAGGACCTCACCATTAGACCTTACCGATAGGACCTCACCATTAGACATCACTGATAGGACCTCAACGTTAGACCTTACTCATAGGACCTCACCATTAGACCTTACTGATAGGACCTCACCATTAGACCATACTGATAGGACCTCACTATTAGAACTTACTGATAGGACCTCACCATTGGACCTTACCGATATGACCTCACCATTAGACCTTACCTATATTCCCTCACCGTTAGACCTTACAGATAAGACCTCACCGTTAAACCTTACTGATAGGACCTCACTGTTGAACTATACCGATAGGACCTCACCATTAGACCTTACCGATACCTTCTTACCGATTGACGACTTGAATCTGAGACATTACGTTTTTGTTCTCTTAGTCGGAATCTAAAACATTGTCTACATATTACTTATTCATTTTATCTCTTTTATTTTTCCGATCCTTAAATGATAAAATTTAAACATGAATCACTTTTCAATTTACATCAATCCCACTCTTGAATATTTTTCTCCCCAATCTAAGAATATAAACCTCTACTAGAACCTTGAACCTCTCCAGGTCGATGGAACGCGTCAAAAAGATGTCAGTTGCTGATAAATGAGATGCACTTGATCCTAAGAGTCCTAGAGCCTAGTAGAGGAATCCAGACAATGGAAATGGTTCTGAATCCACATTTATCCCAATGGAAAATATTAGTTGAGAAGGAGTTATGTTCAGAGTGGTTGCAGTCGATCCTGTCATTAGTACTTAAGGCACTGGAAGCTCAGGGGTAGGTTGAATGTTTTTCAAACAATATTGGACCCTATTGCATGAAGTTAGTGAAGAATGTTTATGAGTACCTCAAGTTAGAGCAGTTTGAGGATGAGCACCAAATTATTTATAGAGTAAAATGAGTAAGTGTGAACTTATCCTCTGCTGAATGGGATAAATACTTGAGCATTCCACATGAAGGGACTTTTGATTTTTACTCAAAAGTGGTGCCTCCCACTAGTGAGTTCTTCTGTTGTGAAGAAGCATTAGCTAAACTTACAGGGAATGGAATCCCTAGAAAATTCATTGCTATTGAGATGGAAGGAAAAGGCAAGATTCAATTTAAGTTCATCCAACATGTCTTGAGTCCTAGGAGAGGGGACTTTGAAACATTAAAGTATCAGGATGTCTTTCACTTGTATATGTTAACGCATGAACTGAATATCATCTTATGTAGGATTATGATGATTCAACTAAAAATATGATAATTACTAGTTCCAAATCCAATGCCTTATTCCATGCTAAGTTGATATCCCTAATGTTGAAAGTGAAATGAGTTGTTGGAGATAATAAGGAAACTTTTGTTGTGAAAGATAACCACTGCATCACCAAAGTAATCTGCAAGTTAATGAAGATCAACTGGAATCCATGGATGAATAGATGGGTGAATGATGAGGCTAAGATATATGATGAGTTTAATCTTGTATCTCATCCTACTTGGACTAATAATAAGAGATACCCCAGTTTTAAGCCTGATGAAGTTGAGCCTACCTATTCGGATGAAGAAAAAGGTAATGTTGTTGTTGCACAAGAAAGAGAGGATTCTCCTATAGTTGACAGGAGTGATCCTGACCTGCCCTCGAATTCCTATGTTAATATGGTATCCTTTGCTGAGCCAAGCCCACCAATGAGATTTCCTAGAAGGGATACATTCCTATGGGACAGTGATAAGGAAACCAGTGAAGAAGAAGGGGATAATATTGTCTTATGAGAAGTTAGAGATACCTCAGATGAGGATGAGGACTCTGAATCATGTCATGATGACTTTGAAATAGCTGCTACTGAAAATGAAGTGGAATGTTTAAGACTTAGTCCTTTAATAGGACATACAGAAAGGATAGAAAGTAGATATGAAGAAGTTGTTGATTCATTCAAAGCTAGACTTGTTCTGGAAGTTGTTGATGAATCTAGGGATGAATTGGTAGTAGAACTTCTTTTTGATGAAACTGATCAAGGAGGTCAGATAGGGATGGTTGTGGTTGTTCAGGAGAATTCTCTATATGGGGGAGAGGAAGTTGTTGCTAAAGGGTCAGTTGCTGGTGCTCATGAAATAGAGTACTGGATAGAAGCTCCTGGCATTGTGGTTTTAGGACTATACTATGGAGACTCTAAAGATGACCTTCCTATCAGAATCCCTCTAATTATAAATATCTCAGAAACTACCATTGTGCAGATAGTGGTTTTGATGCCTTGAGACTATGTGAAGAATGATGAATTGGATTCTTTGAACTCATAACTAAAGCAGCAGATTGATGATAAAACCACTAATATTTCAAGAAAAATAACTCTCAATCAAGAACTCATGCCATTTTTAGTGGAAAATATAGTCTCTACCTCTAACTCAGGTGTGTAACATGAGGTAAAGGAAAAATACTTCTCAATGAAGAACTCATGCCATTTTTAGTGGAAAATATAGTTTCCATAGAGTTATTAATGTCCTCTAACTCTCAATCAATAACTCATGCCATTTTCATCAAATGGTCACAGTGTTTGAGGAATTTAATAAGTCTATGGAAACACACAAGAAAATCCAAGATGATGAAGTAAAAAGGATGATCAGTGGGCAAACCAAATAATTTAATGAGACTATGGCTTTCACTCTGGCACCTCTGGGTGCATCTTCATCTTCTTCCACCTCTCCTTCAGTTTACATTGAAGCTTTGAAGAGAGTTGTTAGAGAAGAATTGGAAAAGATCTCTGGTACTAGTACCTCAGACTCTTAGGTCATTTCCATTACATGGGTAATTCATAATCTTGTAGAAATTTATTTAAGGGAAGCTGCTCAAAATCATATGACCATCAAGGATCAATTTTACTTCTATTACAAATGGGTTTACACTAAGCATCAGATGGATGACCACTTCATGTTTCTATTAGAGAACTTCAGGACTCCACCTGTCCCTCAGGAATTTAAGGATCAATTGAGAATGCTTCGAGAGTTGACTCCTACATTAGAGAAATTTATAGAAAAGAAGGATGATTTAATTTCAGCTATGGGAATAGGAGGTAGTATCATTATGGACTTCAAGAATCTTCTCTTGGGATTCCTTCATGTGGACTATACACCCATAATTGTCCCTCCAGCCTTTCCTTCTATATTTGATGACTCAAGATCTGCCAGTGCTGCTCCTATGATGTCTCCTATTCAAGCTATCAGAAGCTTGACCCCTACCATTCCTCATAGATTTACTCACTACCGGTCTTCTGATGATTCTGTTTCAGCTCCTCCTACTCTGATAATAGCCATCCCTATGCCTATTCTTCCACCTTCAGAACATGTATCCTCATCTTCTAAGGGTAAAGCATCAATGGACATCTCTAATGTTGATTGTGTGTGGACTGTCTTAGCTGATATGGATTAGTGTATTTATTTTTTATACTATACTACTGTTGTATTAATCCAAACTCTCTTTTCACTATTTTCATTATCTACACTTTTTTTTAATCAAAAAGGGGGGTAAGATATTCAAAGAAGCCTAGAAGGGGATAAGTGTATTTATTTTTTATATATGTTCTGGGCTAAATGTAGTGTTCTATCACTGATGAAATTTGCAGATATGCTTAACCTTGATTTAAAACTCTTAAACCTAAAGATTCAATGATATATTTTGTGATTATCAAAATGGGGGATATCATTGGACTCACCTATTTTGATAATCCCAAATCATGTTTTGATAATACCAAAACTTGTTGTCATTTTAAGTGAGAGCCATGTTTTCATTCTATACAAATTATGTTTCATTAATATTTCTTGTTTCTATAGAGTAATATTCATTTAATCTCAATCTCATTTCTTAATTAGTTAAGCTTACAGTGCAAACTTTATCTAAGTACATAGGTCACTGATGCAAGGTCAACGTTACAAGGTCACTATTACAAGGTCACCACTACAAGGTCACCGTTACAAGATCACCATTACAAGGTCACCGCTACAAGTTCACCGTTACAATGTCACCGCTATAATGTCACCATTACAAGGTCACTGTTACAAGGTCACCATTACAAGGTCACCACTACAAGGTCACCATTATAAGGTTACCTATATAAGTTCACCAATACAAGCCTACTGATGAAGGTTACCTATAATGGTTACTGATGAAAGGTTAGAGTTAGAGGCTATCTATGTAAACATGCTGATTGAAACCTACTAATGCGAAGGATACCATTACTAGTCTACCATACTCTTCTTCTCCATACTTTTAAAATTTTTAAGATTATTTTAATGGTCATATTTTTCCCACATTAATGCTTCTATCTTATTTAATTCTTATTGTAGACATGTCAGGAGACCGTATCTTGACAGTATGAGGTATGAGAAAGATTTCACGTGATGCACCAGTTCCTATTGTCGGATCCCAAATACGAATGAAATGGACTGAAAAAATTAAAATATATATAGAGGCACAGAGAAAAACAAAAAAGTAGTGAAGTACAGAAGTCGAATGCATAAGGAAGAAACAATCGAAGAAGAATAAGGAACCATTATGAGAATCTTCATAGAAAACCCAAATAACTACAAGAGTATTATGTTAGGAAAAACAATGTGAGTTTTCCTTATAATTATTTTAAACATCCAATAAACTCAAGAAGTAGAACATCCAATTCCTTGAAGCTAGTACCTGGAGGTGTGACACTCTAGTTTGGAGACAACTTCCAGAGATAGACTCAAACATTATATTCCTTACTTCAAGGATTCAAGACATGAATATCAAACACATAGTGCCTTATATACTCCATCTCATTCTAATTTATCTATTGTTTCCTTTATTTATTACATTTCTTAGAAGTCTGTGTTTGTTTCGCACACACTGTCTCATGTGCTTTAACTGGGGGATACTTAAAAATTCCCACTAAAAAGTATCTCAACTATTGTTTCCCATGCATAACTGTGGAAGAATCCTTATGTGGCTTGGTTTATTATTTTTCCAAGTACAAATGTGGTATAGGTTGTAGAACCTGTAAAATTTGTAGAAACTGTTGTAAACCTTGATTCAGGTTGTGTATCAATATTTTGTATACAAACTGCTTGGTGGCAGGTGATCACCAAGAGGAGAGGACTAAGTCTCAGATTAAGACTGAACCTCTTGTTTTACTTCACTATGTACTACAATTTTATTATACTCGGTTTTATCTCTTTTTTACTTCTCACATTAACTAAAACATAAAAATATTTGGCTTTCACTTTGATAGTTAGTTTTGGTTGGTGTGTGTTTTTATTTGATTAAGTAAACTTGTTTGAAAAGTTGGATAAGTGATTCTCACTATTTAAACAGAGGACTAATCACCCTTTGAAAAACATATTGAGCAATTATACATCTATATCTCTACTGCCTTAATTAACTAGCCGTTTTAAAGACTTGCGGGATCTTTTTAATAATTTTTTTAACTAAAATTTTAAGTAGGAACTAAATTCCCCCCACTTGAGTATTCAATCCAACCAACATCTTATATATTCCTTATTTTAGTAATAATTTAAAACAAATAATGTTTACTGATCCAAACATTCATGTACAAATACCATTTATTCACCTCAAAATTATTACTAAAAAACTTCAAATACGATAGTTTATTTCATAGGAACTAGTAACATAGAAATTAAACTCATTTTCCAAAAAATACAGTACCTCTTCAACAAAATCAATGGAAAAATCAGATACAATAATCAATGAGATAAAATTTGTAGTACAAATATTATCAACACTTTCATCCAAATTGTTCTCTTTATTAATGACCACATAAATATTGAAATTCAACTTTTATATTGACAACAAATATAGTTATCACAATATTTTGGACACATAAACAAAACCCTATAGAATTTTTTTCAATTAATATAACCATATACCATAAAACACTACCAATATAATATTATTCATAATCTATCATTCTCGATTATTAATAATAAATATAATGATTTAAATGTAATGGGAATCATCTTTGTTATATCATTCTTTCTAAAATAAAATCAACTCTATTTTATTAAAACATAAACCCCTTGATAGAGGGATATAATCATATATCTTAACAAATTAGAAATAAATTAATCATCATTTATTCATTAAGAGTAATTTTTTTTAGAAACATAGAAATTAATGTTTTATATTAAATTGTGAAACATGTGACACCGTATCAAATTTTATTTCTAGGGGTTGATCAAGGATATTTACACATAAAAACAAAATACAATATAGGTTAAATTAAAAACATATTGACCTAGACATTATAAATTATATTTTTTTCCTCAATGATTTGTGAATTATTTTATTTAATATTTTTTATTCACATACATCCCATAGACAAACCACAAAGACATTATCTAATTAATAGTTATCATTAAATTAGTAGAAAACAAAATATAATAAAATTTCATATACTTCATGTGGAAAATAGATTTTATAAAACGATAATAGGAACATTTTTATCATCTTAATATGTAAGAATTATCAACCCCACAAACAACACTATGGAAAACTAAAAATATACTAACAAGATAATAAACATTTAGGTACCTTAAAATATATAACCATGGTATAAATTATACTAAATTATGTATAAATTAATGAAGTTGTTCTTATAAGAGGTAATATTCCAATTGGAATGGTAATGTGACCATTATAAATATTATCCTAAGTGTTAAAAATAGTATTTTTATCATTAAGAATAGTAACATGACTGATGGAATAGTAATTCAACCTCAATATGGTAGTATATAATATAAATTATATTTATCATATGGAAACACAAGACATAAACACATATTGTTCCATAAAATTTATTTTATATTAAAATAATAACAATATAAGGATCTATGTTCAAGTGACTTTAGTGGATTAGACACAAAATTAAAGCATCTTAATACATCACATCATTGTATTTATTTAATCCCCATAGGTATGTACTAACTCCTAAATGACTTCTTAATCATATATAATAAAACATGCGAAAAATACATATGAATTAAGATGATCTTAAAATCTAATTAATCAAATAAATATGATAAACTAGTATAAAATGTGAGTCCTAGCATGATAAAAATAATTAAATGATCATGAGAATGGAATCATGGAATAATCATGAGATAGAATTAGATCCTAGAGTAAACATGATTTTATATGAAAGGATCCACCCTTAATCATTATGTAATCCTAAAACCTTAAACAAGAAATCACTTTTTTACATTCCTATATAACATTTATGTTTATAGATTTATAAATTTATGTAATAACTCATACATATCAAACCATATTTTAAAAAATGGAAACTTTTATTTGGTAACCATTTTTACAAAAATATTAATATTTTTATGTAGACAATTATATCCTTTTTTTGAATCATCTTCATAAATTTCACATTGATTTTTTCCATTCACATTTCAATCAATAACCCTATGTAAAACATTTTAAAAAATGATGGGTGCAAAAAAAAATTAATTGAAAAAACTAAATTCCATTGGTCAAGTGAAAAATTTTAAAACCAATAAAATATATACCTTTATCACATTATTCTTAAATATTTTAAAATAAATCATTTACATTTGAAAATAACTCACATTTTTAAACCCCTGACATTTTTTTTGAAATATTTTCTTTTAAATTATTTTTTTCCCTAGATTTCTTGAGTTATATGCAACAAAAAGTTTTCACAAAACACAAAAAAAATAATAAATATGTTTTTTTAATTTTTTTCATAGACTTTGTATTAGAGGGTATGAATATTAAAAACCAAATAATGAAAAATATATTCTCTTTAAATTTATAAAATGAATTCATAATTTATCAAATCGTTGTGATAAAAAAATATTTTCTAAAAAACATATTTTTATACATGCAATGTATTTAATGTTAATAAATAGAAATAATAATTATTTGTTCATAATTTTAATGAAATTTATATATTATTTAACAATTAACTTTATTAAATATTTAAAAAATACTTCTTTGGGCTTAGGATATGAAGAAATCACGTTTTATTCTTAAAAATAAGGATTTCCTAAAAATAATATTTTTCAATTTTTTCACAAATAAATTAAAATTAATATCTGCCATTTTAATTATTGAATTGTATTTTATTAATTTCATATATAAACTATAGAGGTTAATAAGAGGTAATTATTCCCATTTTTTCACTAATATGAATTATTACCATAGTAGTATGTGTTACGTTGGAAAATTGTAAATCAGGTAATTAAATTTACTAATAAAACGATATGAATTATAAAATAACCCTAAAACGATCATTAACATTATTTTATGAATCCAATTTTTTCATATTCATCCAATATTAACGTTTATGGAATTTTAGGACCATTCGGATGATATTACTATATAATTATTTTTGTCATGATACTTTATTTCAAATTTTACGAAATAAAATAATTTCTTACACAATTCTAACAAAGTAATTATTTAATTAATGGACAAATCTAATAAATGATATTATAAATATAAAAAGTATTATAATAAAATAGAATTAATTCGATCCATGAATTATATAGATATAGATGAAATTTTAAGGATTTGTGAATGAATTATATTATAATTACACTTTTCATGATATATTTAACATAAAATTAAATCAGTAGTATCCAAATTGAAAATAATTATATTTTATCAAAATAATATTTTATTAAATTATTTTAATTTCTTAAAATATTTAAATAATACAACATTGTTATTTATGGTCTAAAATATCATAAATTTTCTATTTATTGATCTATTTTCACTTTATATGTTAAAATTACAACATTTTAATGTTGAAAAATAGTTAGATGAGTTAAAATTGAAATAGGTTAACTAAAGTTTAATCAAAATAATAAGGTTTCAAATTACACCAGAAAATGCCTAAATTTTATTATTATATGGTTTTAAAACCATTACCCACCTTATCTTATAATATCTTTCAATTTGGAGTTGTTTTTTGCAAAAAATAATTTTTTTATAATATAATCATCTGTGAAATTCCAAAATTACCCCTCACCCAAAATAAAAAAGGGCCCCTCTGCACTTACCTCATTACACTAAATTGAGACTTATATATGAACAATATTATACCAAATTATATTAAAAACATTTATAAGCACATTATAGAGGTTATTTTTTCCCAAAATAAAATATCATGATCCGTTTAGAGTATATCTAAAGGAGACGTTTTGATGATGAGGTAATCACCATAACTAATATCTCTTTTTATACTCATATTTACCGCCTCTAAACCTATGATATTTTTCATAAAATATTAAATTAAGCAACCAAATATTTTTTTAATGTTATTATGATTATAAAAATACCATTATAAACCATCTCTACCATTTATAAAAGTAAATGGATTGCTTTTGTGTACATACGACAATCCATCTTCACGTAGCGAAAAAATACATTTTTAATATACATAATTTATGGATGGTTTTTATGATGGTTTAGGGTATATATATGATATATATGACATAATTATTATTATTTAATGATAATATAATTTATACCATCTTACCATCCAATCCTTTTGGAAAGGATAACATCACTCATGACTATATATGAACTACCATCTCAACTATCTAATACATGTTGATATCTTTATTTGTGCATTTAAATGGTGTTTTAATCCACACAATCCCTTAGTATATTGTTTTCTATAAAAATAGATTTAGCTCTCGAATTCAGATGGCTCTCTATAAAGCCCTCTATGCTAAGAAGTGTAGAACTATAACATGTTGGAATGAAGCAAGTGAAATAATGCTATTGGTAATAGATCTTGATGAGGAAATGAGATAGAAGGTTAGATCTATTTAACAACAAATTAAAGAATCTCATAGTCGACAAAAATGTTTTACTTCTAGTATACAAAGAGATATAGAATTTTAAGAGGTTAAAAAGGTATTACTATGAATATAACCCAAGAAAATATTGATTATATATGGAAGGAAAGTCATTTTAAGAATTAAGAATATCGGTCCTTTGGAATATATTGATTTTATCCGGATGGTAGCTTATCGATTAGTGCATCCAGCAAATCACTATCAAGTTCATGTTTTGTTCCATGATTCTATCTCGATGAAGTAAATATATAGTCCTTAACGTGTACTAAACATAGAGGCAATATCACTAAATCAAGATCATTCATATAAAGAACAACTAGTACATATTTCTTATTGTAGATTGAATGTTCTACAAAACAAGACAACTCGAACGGTTAACATTTTATGGTGAAACCACCAATTTGAGGATATTATGTGGGAACTTGGAGATGTAATGAGTAATAATTTTCCTCATTTAATTATATTATTTTAAATAATTTTTAGTATGGAATTGATTTTATGGGGGGTGGAACATAATACCCAGATATTTTCATTAAATATTTCATCATTGAATAATTTTATCCCTTGGATAATTTTTGATACATGCAACAACGAGTTTTTATGAACCTTAAATAATTATTAAAATATTATATTTCCATTATTTTTAGGCATTATATTGTGGGATTAGAATATTAATAACTAATTTATGAAAAATATATGATCTACACATTCATAAAATGAATTAAATAGTTATCAAATGATTCTAATTAAAATTTTATTTTAAAAAAATTATTTTTATATATTAAAGGTATTTTAAAAAAAATATTTTTATTAATCACTATTGCTTAATGTTTTTTATAAAACGTATATATTATTTAGTTTATAATTTTTTTAAAATTTCAAAAATATTTATCTATTCATTGGGGAAGAATAAATCTATTGTAAATTTTAAAAATGTTTCTTTCTCTAAAAGAAGTTTTTGTAGGATTTTTTACACTACCATTAAAATTAATAACACCCATTTATATATATTTATTCTGAAAAAATAAATAAATATCAACAATCATGAGGTTTATATTTGGTAATTATTTCCCTTTTATAGTTTTTCAATATTAATACTACCCATATTAATTTTTGTTACCACGGGAAAAGGAAAATTGGGTAATTAATAATTAAAATAAAAGGATAAAAATTATAACATGAACATAAAACTTTAAAAATATTTATTTTATGAGTCCATTTCATCCATAAATATTATATATTTAGTTATATGGCGTTTTATGGTAATTTGTATGTGATTATGACCTTTACACTATTCTATTTTAAGAAAAGTCAATCAGGTCACACACTTGTTTTATTAAAAAATATATTTTTAATATGTAGTTTTATAGAAGTTATCTTCAACTATAATTTTTATATATAATGATACAATATTTCTACACATCATGTTAATTAATTCATAATTTTTTTGAATTGAAGAATTACATTATATACATCCACAACACTAAAGTAGTAATAATTTAATTAATGGAAAAGTCTAAAAAGTATATAACAAATATTAAAAGAATTATAATTTTATAAAATTAATGGGGGGTAAAACATTTAAAGATAATTATATAATATTAGGTAGGTTTTATGTAAGTATATTTTAATTATAATATTCTCATGATGTATTTAAAATTAAATAAATTGAATAGTGTTAAAATTGACAATAATGATATTTTATCAAAGTAAAATATGAATAAAATTATTTAAAATTCATAGAAATATTTAAATAAATAAATTTGGTTATAATATGGTATAAAAGTATCTAATATCACCATTTGTGGTCCAATTATTAATTTATAAGTAAAAATTATAACCCTATTATTGGAACCATAGTTAAAATTTAAATAGGATAAGTAAGGGATAATCAAAATGAAAAGGTTTACAATTACACCAAACATGTCTAAAAATTATTTTTTACAGGATTAAGACACTATACCACATTATATTCAAATAAATTTCCATTTTTGTGTATATTTATGTAGATTTAATTTATCATAATTTAATCTTTTGTGAAATTAAAAAAATTAACCCTCATCTCAATTTTAAAAGGGCCTCTCATCCCTCGTTGCATTACACAAATTTTATCCTTATATTATGACCATAATTGAATTAATTATATTTTAAAAAAACCTATAAACATTATATTTTTTTATTATCCTCAAAATTCAAATCCTAGGGACCATTAAAGGAGATCGAAAGGAGTTGTTTTGGAAAATAGGTAATCACCTTAACCGATCCATTTTGTTTTTCTACAACTTTTTACATCTTATAATTCTATGACATATATCATCATTTATAAATTTTTATTCTAAATATTCTGATTTTATATTATTATTATTAAACCACATTTAGACACTTTCTTCCCCATAAAATATTATGTGATGATATTGCTCATGTGTTTGTAAAACTTACTATCTCCACGTATTGATACAATTAATTTTTAATCACGATATTATTACAAAGGGTATTATAATACATTAAATGGTTATTTAAATTTTTTATTACCAATTATAAAAATGTAATGAAATTATCATATCTTCCAACTTACCATATAATCCATTGAGAAACGATAACATCGCTCGTGTGTATATATGGACTACTATATCTACGATACGTTGTGGTTTTGTTTTCATTAATATTTCACTTTGACAATAATAACGATAGATTTTATGAATATATATGATATATAATATCTAATAGTAATTATTTAAAAGTTCAATTATTATTTTACATTAATTTTATTTCATTTATAGACAAATAGAAACATCATCCAAGTGTATGTACGACGTATAGTCTCTATAAATGGTGTAATGCATCTTTATATATATAGTATTTATAAATGGTAATAATTAAGTATTTATTGAATATATATGATTTTAATACCATTAATAACATTATAGAAATAATGGTACAAGGATAAATGTATAAGTACCAGGAATGATGAACTGAAACACTCTTGGAAAACAAAGTTGTTATCACACAAAACAATGATTATAGTAACCAATTATTTTTAGAAGGATGATAAAATGTTATAAATAAATAATAAAGAAAACAATAGATATGAATATGGTTATATTATACTTGAAAAATAAATATATATTTATCAATCAAGTGTTTTGAATGTGAATTAAGAAATGTGAGACTTGAGGTAAGGGTTAATTTCACATTCTCATCATTATTCAAGATTTCGTATGTTTAAGTCTCTATTGGGGAATATTTCTCTTCTGTATACATGTTTCCTAAAAAAATTAAATATTTTTTAATAAAATATAAGGATTTTTCATAATTAATTTTTACCCTTCTTTTCAATTTTTTTCAAAATGATATGAGAGGAATATTTTTTCATTTTCCTAATGAGATATTTTATAAATTTTCTTACAAAAATACCGAAGTGATGTTTTTCAACTTATATGACATGAATTGTTTTTCCTACCAACATGAATAATATTTTCAATGTAGAATACATTAGAATGTTACAAGGTTCATTTCAATGAAATTGTTTACCCATTATAAGGGAACGACTTTTTAAAATAATATTTGATTTCTAAATGGAATGGTTATTTTTATAAATAATTATTCTCAGTAATCATTCAAAATAATATTTCCATACAATATTACATACTTTGATTTAAAAAATTATTTAATGAGGATATCATCTAAGGGTAAAATTATTATTCTTTCTAGGAATGTGTTATTTTTATGATTAAATGTTTATAACACCCATTTCATTTTATGGGGCATGATATGAAGAATAAATTATGATTTTATAAACAAAAATTTATAATTTTAATTATGTGATGGGTGGGATGAATATATCCCTCTAATGAATTTGGTAAATATTAATTTTCTTTAATATAAACGGTATTATAATAGGGTGTAAACCCATTTTAATAAGGCATATTTTACAATATGATAGTCATGGGAGTGAACCTTGACTACTATGACAATTTGTGGAGTGAATCAATTCCACATTTATAATATAGGGAAGATCCTTGATTACAAAAACAATGATTTTATATGATTATTTATATGCAACAAAACCATGTCCTATACGAATGATACTCTCTCATTTATCATATTCCATTATGATTCGTGTCTTATAAATTTCAAAGTTTTATTCCGTGACTCGATATTGTGATATATAATATAAAGGGTTTCAAATGTTATTTTCATGTTCTTCTTCTCTTATACACATGTTATAATATTGTAATCATTTTTATCTCCATTTGTTACCCTTAATAAATATTTAATCTAACCCTATTCCTATTTTCCTTCCCATGGGTAGAAATAACATACAAGTTTTTAAAAAATAACATTGTATAATACAGAGTATGTGTTATGTAAAACTTATCTTAGAGGAAAGTATAACATCCAGAGACGTTAAGATTTATTTATTTTTAAATAAATTCAATATCATCAATAGATTTCATTATAGGAAACACTATGTTTATATTACGTTACAAAAAACATAATTTACATCTTTCATTATATACCACACTGAGTTTTTCATGTGTCACATATAATAATGGGTTTTTATAGTGTTATACAAAACAAAGATTTTTAATTATCATTACACAAAACACATAGTTTAAACAAAATTTAAAATATAATTAAAATATTATTATTAAATATTATAGTTATATACAATCTATTAGAATGGTAATTATTAATAGTAATAACTAAATTATGAAAATTACTATTACATATTGGTTAAAAATAAAATCATACTTTCTTAAAGAAAAAAATAAATGTTTTATGAAGAATGTGATTTTTCTAAAAGACTGTTTAGTTACATGTTTCATATATACATATAAATTAATTTTTACCACATATAGAAAAATAAATAATTTTTTTAAGATCATTATATCAAGATTATATATGGGTTATTCTTGAGGATATTTTAGAAAAGTTTCATTTTTTTAATAGTGAACAATATCGAATTTTAATTAAAAACTATCTTTTCTTTAGAATTTTTTAATACTATAAATTACATTTAAAAATGGACTTAAAGTAAAATTAGTTTAATTTTTTAATTGTTCATATAATTTATTCATTGTGATAAATATCCTATTTAAATATGATATATAAGACTTGTAATCATTTCTACTTTTTCTATTTAAAATTTCGGTTTCTCATAGTGTTTGTGGGATAATTTTAAATTAAATTTTTACACATATGTGAATTTAAGTTTTTAAAAATTGGTTTAAAATTTTTTATAATAATAATTTATAATTTCATATAGGTCCAAAAAAATCATCCAAAACAAATAGTTAATATTGTAAATATTAGTTATTGGGGTTAATGTAAAAAAATTGGTTTACTAGGGTTAAAACTAAAATGATGAGGGTAAAAATGAACCATAAACGTGTATAAAACTATTTTCTGGACACATTTAAAAACATTCTTCTATAATGTTCTATAATTTTCTATTTTGGACCATTGTGACATATGGAAAACGTTGGACCACTTAATTCATTTCAAAAATACCATGTGGGTCCTCTCCCCCTCTTATAAAAGGCCACCCACACTGATATCTTCTTCACACCTTAAAACCTATTTTGGATTGGCCAATTCCTACCCCAGTCAGTTCTAAAACTATCTCCCCAAATACTATAATCCTTAATTTGGGAATAATTCGATCTTATTATGCACTTAGTGATAACCTATGGATGATTGTCGAAGTAGTGGTAATGTTCCTAAACTAGCATCTTTATTTTTTTTCTTCCTCCGCTTATATTAATTATTATTACAAAACTGATATAATAAAATTAGTAAATTCATTATAATAGTATCTTCTTATAATATTTTAATGTCCTAAAAAAATCTCCACAACTATTACATGGGTAATGAAATCATCTTTTGTGTGTACCCAGGTCTACAGCCTCTCGAAATAATGTAATTCGCTCATCCATTACCACCTTTAATGGTTGGGTGTAATGACGGATATAAATTATATATATGTAATATTAAGAAAATAATTAAACTATAGATTCATTATATAATATAAAACATTTTTTCTTTACATTCCATATGAATATGATATAATCTCTCGTGTTTACAACAGACTACCTCCTCATGAAGTGATGTGATTTGTCATTCATTAACACTTTATATGGAATGTAAAAGGTTTAAGTTAATGATTAATAGTGAAATAAAAAAAGTAATTACTAAACTTATGACATATTTCTTATTCAATAAATACAAAATATATCCTTTCCTTTCTTACCTTTTCTCTCACTTGAGGATGATAACACATTTCATGTATGTGTTGACTTCCGTCATCACAAAGCAATGTGACTCTATTTTATTCACCACACCACAAGGATAATATATATAATTATATTTATATAAATAATATTGTATATAATATATTATGTCCATTACATAAATATATATTATTACTTACCCCCTTTTATAATGATCATTGAAAAGCGGAAATGACACTCATATGTACATACAAACTATCATCTTCATGATCATAATGAACCTCATTTTTCATTACCATATTTTATATTTGGTTTTAAAATTATATTTGATATAAATTTTTTTAAAATTCATTTGTGGTAAAAATATATAATATTTGAAAGAACTGGAACTTCCCTGAAGAAATATGCATGAGAAAACAAGGTAATTAGCACCTAAAATATTGAATATAATAAAAAATTATTAACAAATGGGTGAATGGTTGTTATAAAAGGACAATATAAGATAGTATAAATATTAATATATTTAATGAATAATTTAATAAAAATTTTAGAACAATTATACAGGAGGCTAAATCACATTCAACTAAATAGAAGTGTGAGGTATGGGATTCCTTAACTCAATTCCATTCCTTATGATAAACTTCTATATCACTGATTATGTTATTCTAAGATTATGAATATAATGAATGTTGATTAACATATGTGGTATTTACTATTTTTATTTTGATATTTCTTTGATTGACCTAATATTTTCATTTATTAATTATCACATCAATTTTATGATAATTGTAAATATTTATTTCACAATCTCATTCTAATAGAGATTTATTGTCAATGAATTTTGGTTGAAGGTAATTATTTACCATTTCCTGATAAACACATTAAATTTTATTATCATAAATTTATTCATTATATTACCAATAAATGGTACTGTTTTCCATTATTCAGTGCTTAAATTAATGGATAAATTGTTTTATGTAAGCCTTCAATCACTTCTCTCTTAGATCAGAAATATTTTTTTTCCAAAATTTATTTTTCAAAAATTGCTTTCAAAATTGTTTTTATCCATTTAAGAAAATTATTTTTTATAAGAATTTTTACCCAATTTAAATCTCTAAAAATAATAAAATGAATCATTTTTTATTTTTAAAATAATTATTAATGTCCTATTAAGAAAAAGTGAAAGGAATATTCTTAACATTTTCTAAACAAAGCTCATGTGAGAAGTTATTTGGAGTTATTGGCCACCATTTATTTCTTCCATATTTGGCTCTTCTACTTGATTAAATGGATTGTGTTTCAGTCACATTCCATTCCATGATGATTATGATTATTGATTCATGATTTCATTCATTTTACATAAACCTTACTGATCATTTTCATCTCACCCTTATTTAATTTTCTTTACCCCAGAACCCTTGATGTGTAATATGTTTTATTTGAAAGGATATTCTAGAGGGAGAATTTAATTCAGGAAAAAATAGTTTAATTTGTAGGTTCAAATGTAATGAAAGACTCAATTATGGATCTGGTTTAAAAAGAATACTAAATTATTTATCCCTTTGCGATATAATTCAGGTGATCTTATGTGAATGTAATAAAGAATTAATTGGATCTATTCTACAAGGGTCGAGTTTATTAAATATGGTATTAGAGAAAGTTTAGTAGAAACATTGGGAATTTGATTTTGGGAAAACATAAATTAAGGATAAAAAACTTGTGATATAAATTGAGGATATGTATAGAAGAATATACTTATGTTTTTCTAAAGAAGATATTATGTTTTTATTATTAAGAATAAATCCATGTCTAGATAATATATTTGCATTTGGTTCTTGAATAGAGGTAATTACGGTAATAACTCTAAAAAAGGTGCATTGGGATGGACCTGATCATCCCCCGGTGCATCATAATGGGCCTTATTAGGATCCTTAATTTACACTCTTGAGAAATATGGAAAGGATAATTCAAATTTTCTTTACAAACCATTGTAATGTATTTAAAATTGAGACATCAAAAGAGAAACCATTTTTATGATTATGAGATTTGAAGCACATAATGTTTTCACTTTATATTAATAATATCACTATTTTTATCATAAATTGTTTTTTATAATAAAATTTAAAAATATTATGTATTACATAATTTATAAATGACTCTTAGAAGAAGGAATTAAAAATATATCTACACATTCAGTCCAAAGAGTAAGAACTAACATTACATTGATAGTCTTAAGACAATATTTTGAATGTAACTAGTTTCCCAAAAATTCTCAACATTTAAGGACATGGTATCAAGTGGAATAAATATAGATAAATAATTGTCTATGTATTATGGATTTTAAAGGATTTAAAAGGATAATATTATGGTATAGGAGAATATGGATAAACTGATGAAGGGAAATAATGATTTTTTCTATAACTTGTACTTGAGGAATGAAACACCGTGGAAAATTCTCAAAAGGAACGAGATATTTCAAAAAAATTGGAGAGAAATGGCACTATGAATGTGATTGAAGTTATAAGAAAAACGTTTCTAATCTATATTGATTCAACATTAAAAATATGGGGAACTACATAAATCAATGTCTCATGTTTCAAAGCAGTATATATCAAGATAACCTAATGGATCATGGTCATGCATATATTATTGCAACCAATTAAGAGGAATTATTATTGGTATTTTTTTGACATACAATAATTATGTCATTTGAGTATTTCACCTATGTTATGTAAGATATAATAATTATGATATATATAAATATTTTATTGAAATATGTTTTCATTAAGAATTTAAAAGTGTGTCTAAAACGGTATCGATGACCATGAATAGTGATTTAGTGTAAAATATGACTTATTAAAAATCATATTACTGAAAAAAATATTTCCATTAATCTAGATTTTCATTAAGGTATAAGGAAGAATTACGTTTTTCTATATGTTTTTAGGACTTTCATGTTTTTATCATTCCATAAGAAAAAACACGATGATTGTATTTACATGTTTGGTATGTAAATATTAATAGGTTCTTCATGTTGTTGAGAGATTACTAATATGTTCATTTTAGAAATTATGTGACCTTATTTCGGATTTCATATATATTAATCTTTTCTGAGGTTTATAAGTTTAACCGTATTTGAATTGTTTTAAGATCAAGATATATATTAGTATATTAATTTACTATATAGATATTTATACATATAGGATACCTTGTGCTAACTATATTCTAATATTAATCACAAGAGATCAAATTAATGAAAAAATTATCTATTATAGATGTTATGATCCATTAAAATTGAATATTATTTATTCAGGAAAAAAATATTCATTTATGGATATTCATTTCTTACAGTAAGTGGTGACTTGGATATTTATTAATGACCAACCAAAGGATGAAATTTTTCATATGAGGTAGAATCATTTCAAGTTATTATATGTCCTTATATTCTTATAATGTAAAAAAATTACAAAAAATTTAAAAAGGGATCATGAAAGAAATAGCATATTATATTTTTATCTAATAAATCAAATTGTCGTTTAAATAAGCATAGATTTATGGTTTTGATTCCCTTAACATTCCATTGATCATTCGCTTCTCTATGATAGATAACCTATATCACCCCCTATAATTATTTATGCCTTTATTCCATGTCCATTTATTCACTTACCACCAATTTTATTTTATGTAGATTACTATTTATGTGTTATTAAATTTGACTTTTTATTTCCTTCTCTGTTTTATTGAGAGAATGTTTTATCAACCCTTTTACGATGTTAGTTTTTCCACAATGGAATTTCAAAATGTAAAACCATTGATCTCATAGATCAAGTATAAATTGTGAGGATGATATTTTTTTATGGAGGGGACAATTTAAAACCCCATGTTATTAAAATAAGAACATTTTATTTGATAGGATATATGAAATGTAACCCAATATTAGTAGAATATATACCACCCGGATACTTTATGATATATTTAATTCTAAATAAATTCAATCTTATCAATAGATTTCATTAAATACAATATTATATTTATATTTCATTACATAAAACACTATGATTACATTTCATTATATGTAACACTGATTTATCTGGAATTAAACACAACACATGGGTTTTCTTGTGTTACAAGCTACAATAATTTGTAGCTTATTTCACACAAAACAACAAGTTTTAATGAAATGTGAAATGTTATTAAAAATTATTAATTAATATAAAACTTATAAATTATCCCTTAGAATAGAGGGTATGAGTAATAATAATTATATTATGAAAAATTTGGTTATCAATTTACTAAAAATAAAATATAAAATAATTCAAAATAAAGAGAAATGTTTTTGAAAAAAAAATTATTTTCTAAAAGATAGTTTAATCACTCTTTGTGAAAATAATATAAAATTAAATTTTTAAAAATTGAATTAATTTATTCAAAAAATTAGAATTTATTTTGGAAATCATTTTATTAAAATTATATTAGTGGCACTTTTTTGGATTTTTAATTAATATTTATTTTTTGACGAATGGTAAAAAATAATGAATTTTAATGGAAAACATTCTTTTTCATTAAAAAAATTAAAACGTTAAATTTTATTTTGAGTTAATTATAATGTAAATTTAGTTATATTTTATAAAAATTAATCTAATTTATGTCATTATAATAAAATTAATATTTAAATCTGATATAAAAATTTTGTAAACTTTGGGAAATTGTTTCTTTAAAAACTAGTTTTATTATAATATATGCGTGATTAATTTTAAATTAATTTTTTCCACTTATCTAAATTGAATTTGGAAAAAAAATTATTCTATTTTTTGATTCATATTAATTTATAATATTTAATAATTCCCAATTAATTTTTCACAAAAATTAATAGTGAATGTAGTAAAAATTAATTAATGTGGTTTAGGTTAAAGTCAGTTTACTAGGGGATAAACTAAAAAGATAATGCTAAAAAATTAAATATACACTTCTAGGAAAACTATTTAATTTCCATATTTGGAACATTACACCAATAATGTTAGAAAATTAACCATTTTAGACCCATTTTACAAATAAAAAATGTTTTAGTACTCAATTGTTTTCTAAAATACAAAGAGTTTCCTCTCCCCAACATATAAAAGGAAATAACTATCATCTATTATTCACACCATAAAACCAATTTGGTTATAAAATACCATAAAATTTCACATCCCGACATCCATCCCATTATCCAATAAACCTTATTTTGGTAATAATTTCATCTTATTAAGTCTTTAGTGAAAACATAAAAAAGGATACCTGAAGTAGATGTAATTTTATTCAATTTTAGGTGGTTCTTAACCACCTAAAATTATTATCAAATCATGATGATATTATAAAATAATAATATACCATATACTATTATGTTTTCATAAAAATATCATGACTAAAACCCATCCCCAATTCCATCTAATGGGTTATGAAATCATCATTCGAGTGTACAGCGGATTATCACCAATTGAACATATGTCATTAGTTCTTCCATTTCCAACATCCAATGCTCTGTATGATGAAGGATATAAATAATATATGTGATATTAATAAAATAATGATACATTTTTAGTGATTATATCTTATAAATATTTGTTTATTTTATTACTATTATGTGGGGATACGATAATGTGGATCGTTTGTCTAACAGACTTCCACCTCATGAAGAAATGTTATTTTCCTTTCATTAATGCTTTATATCGAATGTAATAAGGTTAAAAATAATTATAATATGTTTTTTAAATAACATAATTATGATATTCGTGAAATATTTATCATTTTTTAAAGATAATATAAAACATTTTCTTTCAAAGCTTTTCACTCACTTAAAGATGATCATGTCGTTTTTGTATGTGTGGACCACCACCTTCATGAAGTAATGTGACACTCTTTCCACCACCACACAACATGGATGATATATATAATTGTATTTAATGAAATATTGGGGAATATAAGATATTTTTACCATTTTTTAAGATTAAAACATTACATACCTCTTTCTATAATTATCATTGAAAAATTGTAACTTTACTCAGGTGTATGTACGACCTTCCATCCCCATGACTATAAAATACTTCATTTTTCATGACAATTATTCATCATTTTTTTAATTATAATCGATGAAAAAATATGATAATTATTTCCTGGTATAATTATATAATATGTGCAAGAAATGGATCATTCATGATGAATTATGATTTAGGAATCAATGCCATTAACACCCGAAAATTGAAAATAATGAGAGTTCATTAATGAATGTGTGATATGATGTCATAGAAGCATAATATGTAATCTTATAAATATTAATATGGTTCTATTATAACTTATTAAATTCTTTAAACCACTATAAATGATTTTAAATCATGTTCAACCAAAAGGAAGTGTGAGTTAATAGAATTCTTAACTCAATTTCATACACTCGGTTAAACATCTACATCATCTATTTTAAAATTCATTGATTAATTGCATAATTAATTTGTATTACCTTATGTTGTATTTAAATTTTCTATGTATATTTAAAATTCAAAAAATTAATCAATTAATTTATAAATTAGTTTTTAATGGTTATAATCATGGTAATGTTTTATATCATAATCTCATTCTATCTAGGAATATTTTTTTGTGAAATTAAGTTGAACGAAATTAATTTTCAATTTCTTATTAAATGCATTTAATTTTCCTATCCTATGATTATTCATGATAATTTAAATTAATAGAACAATTTTTCAATCCTTTTCACTTCAATTAATTGATGAAATGATTTGTGAGCATCTATCTTAATTTATCTCCTTGGTTGGAAATCTACATTCTTCAAAACAAAGTTTTCTAAAGATACTTTCCAACGTATTATTGATAATTTCAAAATAATTTATTGGAAATAAAATTACCTATTTTTACACATTATAAAATATCTTCAACGGAATATTAAGTCCTTTTCAAAGCAATTAATATTTTTATTTCACTGAAAATGTTATTTGAATCTTCTCCTCATTTTTCAAATAATGCGCTTTCCTAATCATTTTACATTATAAAAGAAATGTTATTTTTAACTTCTATGATATTTATTAACTTAACTTTTGTCATATATATAATTTATTTGAATCTTCATTTTTAATTTTATGAAGATCATTTTAAATAAAATGTTTTTAAAAGTTTATTTTCATGGAAAGGGGTTTTCAAAAACAATATAATAATGGAAATGATATTTATGTGGAGAATGTCATTAAAGATCTTTTTATGGTATTTTTCTTCATCAAAGACATTAATAATTTATTTTTATTATGATCCACTACAGATATAATAAATTTCTGTAATTATAATTCTTTATTTGTATGTTTTATTATATTAATTACTATGTACATTCTATTTTGGTAAAATTCCCCTTATTACTCCGGATGGTATATGGTTTTTTTTATTGATCATGGAATGTATTCATGTTTTATATGGTAGTTTTTTAATTTTAATTTTTGTTTTTTAGGTTTCTCCCATTAATATGAGGAATGAAACAGAATTATTATGTTTGGGATTGGGCATGTAATAGTCCCCTGATGTATCGATTGGTCCCATTCTAAAAATAAATATTCCAATTTGGATTTTTTTATGTTGATACATTTAAACATTCATGGTAATAGATCATGAAAGTTTTCATCTTGATGATAGACCATGATAGTTCATATGTCTAAAATTTTTCATTCCACCATTATGAATCCTGTTATAGATATTCCTTGTTATTATTAGATTTATTATAATATCCATGGTTATGTTTTCAAGATCATGTTATTTTATTTATAGAATTAAATGATCAGAATTTCTTACATTCATATTATAATCATATTATTCATTATATGGAACCTGGTTAAGTTTTATACATATGTATGTTAATTATTCTTATGGATTCATGAAAACTTCTAATGAAAAAAACCCTTACTTCACATTTGACATCACCATTATTTTGTTTCATTTACATAGGAACCCATGAAGTGTAATTTGTTTGATATGAAAGGATGTATTTAATGGAAAAATGTATTCTCGAAATAAAAATTATTTTTTATTTTTTATATTCAAATATAATACAAGACTGATGTATTTATCTTATTTACCAAGACACCTAAACTATAAAATCCGTTATTGTATCATTCCTTGTATATTATGCCAATTTAGAAAAGAAGGCACCATCACCTGTCTACTATGATCATGGAAATTACATAGGTTATGAAGAAGGGTAATGAGTATGATATGTATAAAAGCGTATTAGTTATGAAGAAATAATGTGGAGACGGTGTAGATATTTTCTAAAAAAATTCTTATATTTCCATTACCCATGGACACATGACCTATACAGTTCTGGAATGGATTTTTATATCACGTAAAAAATATTGATCTCTTTTCATATAATATCTATGTGTGTAAAGTATTAGTTTTAATACATTTTTCATAAAGATGAATATCAATACCCATACCAAGAATAGAAAAAACATGTAGGAAATTATGGAATCAATATTATATCACTCTTAATTTTGGAGTAACCATCAAGGTTACACATGGAATGAACCTTACTATTATACAAGGAATAACTATCAAAATATAATACCATAATCTCTTTTGATAAACCTAATTGGATAAATCTTTCCCATATTTGTAATAACCATCACATTATATTATTATATTCTATTTATAAAAATGAAATCAATTATTGATGTCATTTTACCCAATGAATTAGGGGGATATAATAGTCTCAAATATGAATGGTTTATTATGTAACTACTCATCCTCAAAAATAATGCCAATGAAAAATAACATAATACATTTAAATTTTCATCATAAATTGTTTTTTCTATCCATAGGAAATAATTTCTTAGTATTATTTATCATGTTCCTTCAAAATCCATTCTTACAAACATGCACTCCAAGAATAAATGGAAATAGGTAGATTTAAGGAATAAAAAATTAAATCTTATAAATGAATATATAAATCAAATATGATTTACAAAAATAAAAAAATTCATTGTCACCAGGTCATTTATAACAGTGCATTACATTATAATTTTTAAAAAAAATTCAAACCATTCCTTAAAATAAATAATTTTTCTACACATTGAAATAAAGACAAATATGTTATAAAATTAACATTATAATTATTGTATGTGTATATAAATACATCAAAAATATAATTTCAAAACTATATATGTAAAAAAAGATTATTTCAAAAGAAACATTAAAAGTGGTTTTTGGAAAAAGTTATCATTCCTTAGTCTGAATCATTACATAAATTATTTATCTTCATGGTTAATAAAAATTGATAATTATTTACTGGAATAATAAATTTCATAAATTTTATTATTCATTTTATAATCTTTTTACACTGTTATAAAAATTAATTAATCATTTAAGCTCACATAGGATAATATAAAAATATTTTGTAACTAAGTTCAAAATGACTTTGGTAAGATGAATATGGTAAATGGAGTCATTATTAAGTTATGTCCAGAAAATTTATAATCACCAAATTTTCATTTTTATAGATAAATTATACTTTAAAAACAATGAATGATAATAATGAAAATTTAACTATATTAAAATCATTGATATGTTATGTCATAGTATGTCGGAATAAAGTTTCCATTTTGGAGAGAAGATTATGGAGATTATGTAAGTATAATTTTATATTTATAAAATGATAACTCTACAATAAAAATCTTTTTTTATTAATTAAACTAACATATAACACCCATTTTCTGTGGTAATGATAAATTAATCAAATCACTTCCAGTGTGTGGTTTTCCAAACAAATGGATGAATTTCATTATCATTTTCTAGTGTATGGTAAGGTAATAAAATATGTGAAGTGATTTCTATATGGAATTATTAATATGTAATTAATATAACACATTTTTCTTATGTCCATCATTATATATTTCCATGCAAAGGAGTGATGGAAAATGATTTACATTGAATCACAAGGTGGTAGTATACCATAAAAAAGAATGATGAATTCATTTCCCATTTGATGGAGATTAGAAATATATATTGGTTATTCCATAAAATTAATAAAATATCAATATATATATGATACTGTGGTTTTTATTTTATCATGGATGAATAAAATTTTAAGAAAGTGGAAGGATAGATACACAACCACATGTAGTAAAAAAAATATTCTTCGTAAAGTATCATCAGATTAATGCCATAATAGCTTTAAGATTGGTATTATTCCAAAAATAAGTCATATATAATGTGGGGAGGTATTATAGGAATTTATTTTAGAAGAAAATTGAAAATAAAATTGAATTAGTAGTGTAGAGTATTGAGAAGAAGTGGTACCCTTTTATAAAATAGAGGATATGTTGACTTGTAATTAACTAAAATATTTATTTAATATAAAAAACATTTAATACAAAAATATATCCAAATTGATATGATTATTGGATTGGATGAGTTCAAGTGTAAATAATTTTACAAAATAATTCTTTTACATATTAATATCACATTTTTACCCTTATATTTTGTTAACCCTTTGTTAACACTTATAACAATTACTAGAATATTAAGGATTTATACACATTAAGGGTTACTAATTATACAAAAAAAATGACAAAATACCCATAAATAGACTATGGGAGATTGAATTATCCAAATTCCATTTTTAAAAAATCTAATATATTTTTTAATTTTTAATCATTTAATAAAATATTTTTAATAAAAAAAATATCATTAATATCAATTTCATAACTATACATTTACATTGAATTTAATGAAATAAAAAAATATTATTATAATCCAATGTATAAGAAAATATAATACATTTTAGTTTTATCTAATAAAATGTTTTGAATTTTTTAATTATAATATTTATATTATTTGTAATATTAATTATTTTATTTTTTTAATGAATTGAATAATAACTCATTCATCATTTTATAAACATTTATGGCAATTATATATATACTAAAAATTAAAAATAAATTACCATGATGATGATAAATAATTTAGTTATAATTACTTTTTTATTATATGACATATCATCTGGTTATCCATGTGAAAAAAGATAATATTGTTTTTAAAAACCAGAGTGTAATATTTTTGAGTTTTTTTAAATAAAATATAATGATGTTTTAAATCACATTAAAATGGAATCAAATGGCCATATATTAATCCAATGGATGATTTGGTATTAGATATTCAAATATAATAAAATTATGGAAAAACATTGGTCATTATGGAGTCATTATCATTTTATTTGTAACCTTTGCTACCTGATGTATACATTAATATTTTATGAAAAAATATTATTGAATCTATTCATATTGACCAAAAAAGGGTACTATTAGCCAAATTTGGACCCAAAAATTATAAATATATAAAAAATTAGAAATTCCAGACACTGAAGTGGTATAATCTAATTTCAAATAAATGACAAAATATAATGAAAAATAATTTTTCAGAAAAAAGACTCTTTTTATGAATAAAATGTTGTTACACAAAATTCATGTATAAATTATTTTTGAAAATAATATTAGATTATCTTAAATAAAAATTAATTAATTAAATTTAAAACTAAAATAACATATTATTATAATTTACAAATACTTCAAAAAAATACACAATTGTCAATCAAAATCATAATTTTTACCTATTCATTGAAAAATCCAAATTTTCATAAAACTATCAAAAAATAATTTTAATATAATTTTGAAATTTTGAATTCAAGAAATGGTTTATATTTTTCTAAATTAAATTTCTATAATTTAGAAATTATTATTTTCAATAATACTAGATTATACATAAATATAATTTTTTTGAAATAATGGTTTATTTCCTATTAATGTTTTCTAAAATTTTATAATTAACAAATGAATATATGAAAAAGAATTATATTAAAATTAAAAAATAAATTAAATTAATCATTAATTTTGGAAATTTAATAATAATAATTTTATTCATTTATTAAATAAGTTGTATATCATTCACTCATAGAATTTTTAGACTGTCGTGCTACAACTTCAAACATATGGATTTTCAGAATACTTTTTACCTATGAATTAACTTATTCTAAAATACATGGTCTCTCTCATCAATAATCTGAGTATTATATTTCTCATAAGATACGTTATCCTCTAACGTAAGTACCCTATGGTTCAAAACTAGAGATTTAATTTTATCACACATTCTTATCATAAAAACATGAAACAAATGTAACTTGGAAAAAATAATAGGTTATGCCACTTGTTAGAAAACTAATCAACATTTATCTAATATATAATATTTTCCAATATTCCATTTAATTAAAATAAAATTTTAAAAAAAAATACATAAAACTATTTAATGGTGATACTTAAATAAAAATATTATAACCTACCATGAGGGAAAGATATTTTTTCAATTACCTACATAATTATTCTTCTAACCCTAATACATCCTCATATGTTGTTGAATAATGCTTATCTTCTCAACCATTTAATCTTATAGCTCTAGAAAAATTCAAGATCCTTTCTCCAAATTCATCTCCAAAATTTACAGTTTGATACCTATTTCCAAATAATTCCTTAAAATGTGTAAACTATATTCATCAGTAAAAATTGTTATTATAAAAAAATTAAACAATAAACGATATTGATCCCAACTTCATTGGTAATCTGTTGAAAAAGAGTCAATCATTTATTTCATGGTATGAATTTATTATTTATACTATCCATAAAACAGAGGAAAAATTTCATAACAGATATTTAATTCATTACCCAATGACTTGTGAAGTCCCTTCCTAAAATTAGAAGTGAATGTTTGATCATGGTCAAATATAATGGATAATGGATGTCCATTTTCCTGACTATATCATTAATAAATAGTCGAAAAAGTTGATCTAAATACATATTTTTTTGAATTGGATGAAAATTCATAGATTTAGTAAATTGATCAAGAATAACACATATTTTATTATTACAACGAGATTTCCTTGGCAATCCCACTATGAACTCCTAGGTTAAATTTTCACATTTCCACTCTTGCAATGGAAAAGGATGAAGTGACCCCTTCATTTTAATGTCTTAACCTATTCATAAGTAAAAAATTTTGTTGTAAAATATTCAATTTCACTTTTCATTCCATCGAACAGGTAATACTCTTGACTTTAATTGTACATCTTTGTATAACCTGGATGAATGGATTATGGGGAAATATAAGCATCACTCAACAATTCTCCATTTAACATGGAATTACAAGGTAAAGCTAATATCTATCAAATTCTCAAAACAAAATTTATCAATGTAAAATTAATTAAAATTCACTTCTTAACCAATTTACTCTTTTTCAGTAACTCATTGTCTCCCATTTTATATTTCTTAACTCTATCAGACAATGTCGACCACACTAATATCAGAAATAAGACGTAGTCCTATATCAACAACTTCTAAGACAAAATTCATCAAATCTTAAAATAATGTGTCAAGTAAAAAATAAAAAAAAATAATTGAGAATTTACATTTCCAACATAAGGAATCAACAAATTTATTTTAATTTCCATAATAATATGAATTCGGAAGTCATAATCCATTATCTATTCTAGCCATCTCTTATATATCAGTTTCGCATCATTCTATGAGAAATTTTGCATAAAATATTTATGATAAGTATATATTTCAAAAATGAAACCATATAAGTCATGTATCTAAATTTTTAAAGAAAACACTCTAGATTTTAGTTCTAGATAATGTGTTGGATAACTTTTATCATGTGGTTTTACTTAATGTGAAGAATATGAAATTACCTGATCACTATGAATCATGAAACAACCACATCCATTAAATGAATCAGCACAATATATTTAAAATTTATAATTCTATAAGATAATAGGAAAAATTATTGCATTAAATAGTATTTATTTTATTTTGTGGAAATAGTCACCACATTCTATTATTAAAATAAACACATCCCACTTTTGAATTAATTTTCTATTGGGAAATATATTAATGAAATGTTCTTAATAAACTGCATTTAATTTAAAACTAATCTGTGATATATATAAATATAAATAACTTTATTTGGTCTTGTAAATTAATAAATTACTATAATTTTAAAGGGATAAATTGTTAATTTATTTTTATTTATGATGCATCCTTGTAATGAAATTATTTGTAACAAAAAATAAAATTTTACAAATTTTCATTATAAATTATAAAATTACTTTTTCTTCTTAACAATCCATAGATGTTTTTCAGGTCCCCAAATTTTTTTTAATAAATCATGATATCATTAATAAAAATTACCAAAAAATTAATCAAACATTTATGGATGACATTGTTCATAAGATACACAAAAAAATTAAGAGAATTATTTAACTAGAATTGAATAAACTCAAACTCATAATGCATATATATAGCCAAAAATTTAATTTCCAAAATGTAATATTTTGTTCCCATCAATTGAATGTACCCAAACCATAGGTCATAGTTTGAAAATATATATCTCATTGAAGTTGACTGAAGAACATGATCATATGAGGAAAAAAATACATATTTTTAATAACTATGTTATTCGAATCACTCTATTCAGTTGAATTCCTCATATAACCATATTTATTTTAATAAAATTATACATCATCCTAGATGAAGTTAAATGATGAATGAAACCTTTATCATGCAACTGTTTTAACTATTTTTTCATTATAAATGAACTACATGATCCATTCAGTATGTGTGTTTTGAAATTGGATTAGAATTAGGAACTAAGCCAATAAAAAATACAACTTCTCATTAAATAATAACAGAGGGAAACCCGTCTAAGAATACATATACCTATTATTTTACTACTGATACATCATTAAACATAATATTTCACTTATTTTCAACATTATGTGAAACATAAATTTCATTTTTCTATTTTAATATTTTTCTTGGATACATTATTTGTTATTAAAGGTATGGGTAAATTCTTGAATAAAAATTGCAACACTTTCTGAAAAAAAAAATCTTATTGAAATCTACGAATCTATTATAGTAAGAAAAATGGAGAGCCAATTTATATCTAGAATAACATAAAATAATACTAGAGACAAGACATTAATGTTTTAAGGTTGAATCATTCAATATAAAATAAAACAAATATTATTATAATTTTATTTTTCCCTAATACTTCCATTGTTTTTTATCTTAGGTTGGGGATTCATTTCATGAGGTAGCATTTCTAACTTACCAGAAAATTTCTCAAAAATGAATGAATTTTAAGAATCAGAATAATATATATGATAGGATAATCTGAATAAATAATAATTCTACCTCTTTCCACATGGTTTGTTAGACCAAATTATATAGAATTAGTTTTAATGTATTTCACCAAAACTGTCTTCTTATAGTCTAACTCATTCTCATCATTCATATTCTTATTGGAACATGTATGGGTATAATGACTCGCCTCATTACAATTAAATAAATTTATAGTCTTTCTATCAGAATTTTCATTACCACCATCAAGATTATTTTAATTTTAATTTCAATCAATATTCCAAAATTTGTACATTAGAAGAACATACCAAACTTTATAATGCATTTCCTTGTGTGATTTTCACCATAACTCTCACAAACTAGAAAATAAATTTTCTTATCATAATATTAATTTTATCTATTTTCCCCTTTTCCATTAACCATGTAATCATTTTATTCTAATTTTTAATGTACGCATGATCATTTTAAAAATAGATTTACTCCTTCTTATGAAATCATAAAATTTTCGCATAACATTTGAATTCATGGGATTTTAAATCTCATTGATATATTTTCGTCAATCCTAAGTAAAATAGATTATTTTTTATATCTATATCTCGAATAAAATGTGATATGTAAGTTTCCATTTGAGTGAAAGTTTTTATGTATGTAGCCACGAATTCATAATCCTTTTTTTCAATTCTAATAGTATTTTTTCTATTATAATTTGATCCTTTGTAGGAATTTAAATATAAAAGAAAGTATTATTAAATTAATCCCATTCCATAGGAACAATATTCTCTCATTTCTAGACATTAATGACTATTAAACACCACTAGTAAACCTCACCATTAAAACTATAAATTGGAAAATTTTATTTATAATTATATGAACATACTATGAAATTGAATATATTTTATAGGTATTTAATACATAATTCATCTACCTCTAGGTCATTTGATACAGTAAATATTATAGGATGTTTTCTCATAAAATTATCCACTATCATCATGTTTCTCTATTATAGATCAGGAAGCACTATTGAATATATTCTTCCAACATGTATGGACTCTTTAAACTAATTATTAATTATAAAAACATGTTTATTTACAGTTAAAACCATTCAAGGTTACTAATTTAGAAGGATATTATCACATTAGGGTCGTCATATTATAGAGTACATGTTTTATCTATTGAAAACCATTCTCAAAATACTTATTTTAGTAAAAACATTGTAATATTTAAATTGTATATTATTTAAACTTCACTATATTGTAAAATGTTATTCTGGGAATTCTATCAAAGTTATTCTAACCCCTAATGTTATCTAATCCTTTTATATGATTCCAAATGTAAGGACACAACCTTAAAAATAGAATATTATTGTAACTTTAAACAAGATTTCACTTTCGTACATTCCCAAATATCATTTAGGCATAGAATTAATGACATTTAGATCATAACTCACACATATAAAACCCATATTTGAAAATGTGGAAAATATCATTCACTATATATTTTTCTTAAGGTATAAAATTTTTTAAATAAGACATGATTAATTTTCATGAAAATATTCATAGAATTCATCTTGATTTATTCCTTTCCCATACCCTTCCTTATGCCTTTGAAAATAAATTAAACCATAATAAGAGCATAAAATTATAATTAAGAGACATAAAGAAAAGAAATCTTTTAGTCCAATAAAAAAACATGAAAACCATAAAATACATACCTTCAACAGATTATTCATTGAGTTATGAAATAAATAATTATAATATGAGAAACACACAAATTTTTTTATTAATACCTTTAAAAAAAATTGTGATCCTAGATTAAGATTATAGGATTATTGGAAATCTTTTTAAAATTATTCATTCATATAGAGTAACCCACATTGTTAAACAAGGAATAACCATTGGATTTATAGATGGAATAAACATTAAAATATATTCACATTATCATAGAGGATAAACCTGATCAATTAACACAATATCGTATTGGGAATATCCATCCCAATACACTCTAAATTTTCTAAAGACAATGCTAATTGGTTAACTTCTTCCATTTACTTGATTCTTTAAAAATATATAACATGATTTCCCACCATTTTTTTATAACAAAAACAACCATCCATATAAAAAATTCCTATGAAACATCATAGAATACCATAAATCATGCGTCATAAAATGTTCATTTCTCACATAAGAAAACATATTTTGATATTGATATATATCATTCTATTAAAGACAATATTTCAGTACATAAATTCTTAGAATATAACGAAATAAGTTTTTATCTGAATAAAACATGTAATATTATATTGAAATATAAAAATCTAATAACAAATATAGAGACAATGAAGTTCATTGTCACCGTATACAATAATATTGAAGATTTATTTTTTTCTTTTGAAAAGAAAGTTATAGAATTACATAATGATATTCATTTTCAAAACATTTGAATGAAAATAAAAAGAAACATAAAATTTAGATTATAATTATTTTATTTCAATATAAAAAATTCCATAATTGAAATTTTATAAATATGGAAATGAAATAAAAATATCAATTTCACGTAAATGATAAAATACTATTTTTAAAATGAAAGTCTCTTACCTTGAGTCTTACTAGTCACACACATTATTATTCTTCCAAAATAATAATATTATATTAATTATTTAATTTATTGATATTAATTTTTTTATTATTCATTTTATCTCTCTAATTCTAATGCTAAAACAAGTATATAGTCACTTATGTTCACGTGAAATTTATTGATGATATTTGGGTAATAATTTCAAAACAACATTGGTAAGTTGACTTTGGAGATAATTATCATTAATAAATTATACCTAGAATGATAATAATTACATAATTTTATTTTATTTATATAAATTATACTATTAAAATTAATAATGAAATATGGTATTAAAAAATGATTTACATTACCATCATGGAGTGAGTATGTCATGTGTACGCATGAACAACATTTCCATTTTCCAATAATCATCGTGGAAAAGAATATATGATTAATTTTACCATTATATAAGAACTGAAAATCAAAAATATAATATTACTTCATTAATTATAATTATATAGATCATCCACTTCATGTGTGGGTGAAACAATATTCACATAACATCATGGAGTTGGCGGTCCACACATACATATGAATGATGTTTTCATTGTCCAAGGTATGAAAAGGTTATAAAATATATGTTATATTTTTATTAAAAAAATAAATGATTCATTAATATCATATATATTAATTAAATCCATAATTATAACTAGGTATGTGAGATATTGAAGTAATATTATTTTCACCAGTTTGTGGGGCGGTATTCCACCATCAAAATGAAGGATGAATTCATTTACAATTTATTGAGGATTGGAGATGAACAAAGGTTTTATATTAAAAAAATAAAATATCATCTTATAGAAGATTATTTTTTTTAAGTTTTTTTGAATATTTTAAGGAATTCAAAGAATAAACAAAACAAAAACATACAATTAAACACTATTCTACTTCTCCAGAAAGTCTCTATTTCATAAAACGTTAATCCGTATATGATTGGTTGTCTTCCAAAATTAAATATTCTATAATAGTGTTATAGATTATATTAATATGATTGAGTTGGTATTTTATGATCCAAAGTTTTTTTGAATTGTGACAAAATGAGAATAAATGATGCCCTTTTATAAGAGAGTGGTGGGGAAATGTTGGAATTTACAATAAACAGTTATTTAATATAAAGTAATGTTTTAAAAAAAAGATAAAAATTAATATCATTGATAGATAAGATAGTAATGTGTTGAAACAATATTATCATATAATTTTCATAGGATTAGATCACATATTTACTCATATATTTTTTCTTTAACTCTTCATTAACCCTTTTGAAAATTATCGTTATATTAATTATTTTAACCTATTTAATGGTTAAAAATGTTACTATAAATTGAAAAATTCTACATAAATAAAAAAATTACTTAAAAAATTAAAAACATTTCATTATTTTTTCTAGAAATATTATATATATTATTTTTTTATTTTACATCTTATAATAAAATATTATTTATTATAAAATATAACTATTATTAAATTTATAACTATTCATTTCACATGATATTAATAAATTATATAAAATTGATGAATTAGAATGAAATTTATAAACTCCTCTAAAATTTATCATGATTTTGTTTAAAGATATTTGGTCACACTAATTTTCTCAAATTTCACCCCTTTTAATATTTTTAATATCAATTTTTCTTATTTACTATATTATTAAAATAATTATTGTGTCAGAGTTATGAAAGAACATTACCTAATTATATCGTTATCAGTATTAAAAATAAATTATTATGATCGTGAAAAATCAGTTCTTATTCAAATTATTATTTATCACTTAACATATCTTCTCATTATACCCATGTTCAGAATGTTATATTTATTGACATCCAGAGTGTGACATTTTTTAATCTTCATTACATAAAATAATATAAATTTATCATCACATAAAACTAGAATAAAAGTCATATATTTGGGCATTGGATGATTATGGATGATGTATACACTTCTAATAAAATTAAATAATGTTTTAGTTTTATTATTTAGTCCTAATGGTTTTTAACCATAATTGAAAAATTTACCCATTATTGTAGAAACAAAAATTACTAATATTATTATTAATATATCCCAAAACTAAATGGTACATATTTACCACATTTTTTAGAACGGATACAAAATAGATATTCTATTATTTCAGATAAAAATCACAATTTTGGTAAAATTTAACTTAAATCAAAATTTTTCAAAATTTGATAAAATATCTTTTCAAAAAAATTCCATTCATGAGTATAAAAAAAAATTATATACAATTATTGAATAAAAAACATATAAAAACAGAAATAATATAATTTAAAATAAAATGGAACAAATTAAAATTGTAAAATAATCTAAAAAAGGATTTTAAATTATAAATAATTTAATTTAAAATATAGTATTTAATAAATATCAGTTGTTTTCATTATTCCTTAAAAAATAAAACATTACAAAAAATTATAAAAAAACATGTTAAGATAATTTTGACATGATGAATTAAAAAATGAAATGAATTTTTTTTAATTAAATTTCTATAATTTTAAAATAATTATTTTAAATAAAACAATATAATACATAATAATAAAATTATATTAGAAATAAATATTTTTTATTTTTCATTTAAAAATTTCATTAATTCTTAGTCTTATTTAATGAATATATTAAAGGTTTTTATTTTCATATTATATGGGTAGTTACAATATCATATGAAGATTGATTCATGCTAAGGTGAAAAACAACTAAACATTACATCTTTGTCATACATCGTGTATCCCTAACTTATAAACATAACATTATTATGTAGTTTAACTGTCCACACACCATAGTTGGCTTCGAAGACTTCACACATAGTATGATATCTCAAGAGTCATAATCATTAAACAATGAATTGTTGTGATATATAATCCTTATACGACCCATAACATAACTGAAAGCATATAAATATGATAATGATAAACTTTATATAAGTTGTAGTATTGTTAAAACCCCTTGAGAAAGAAGTTGTTTTAATGATATTCTCACAAAGTATATCTGAATGAAATTAAATTAGGATTGGTATATATAGAATAAATTAAATTAATTTGTAAATTCAAATCTAAAAGGAAAAAAATAATTGATAATAGGGACCAATGGTATAAAAATACATCTGTAGGTTTGGATAAGTTAACATTAAAATAAAACACCACAGTTATGCTTTTCAAAGTAGGTAATTGATATTTTCAGGAAAATTGATCTTAAAAATTAATAAAAATAAGAAATGTTTCCCAAAGTATAAAAATAATTTTTAAAAAATTTTATAATCAGTTCATATTTTAAAAAATTTTAAGGCTTCGATGGTTGATAAGATACTAGAATTTCAAAGTCCCATTAAATCTGGTTTCCCCAGAAGTGTGTATTTCAATGGATCAGAAATCATGATAAAAAATTAAATGATAGTTGAATTAAAATATATATATATATATCATAGGTACAAATATAAATCAATTGAATATGTACATTAATATAAGTTAACAAAGAATATATAAAAGTCTGAAAAAGATTAACTATTATATTATGAGGGGTGCATGGAAGATTAATCACCCTAATATGGGAAATCATTATTCATATTTTAATAACATCCTATATAAAAATATAAAATATATTAAATACCATAATAATAACATCATTATTTTATAATTATTTTCCATGAGTTTATTTAATGTAATATATTGTTCATTTATTAAATCATCTCCACTTTTATCTATTGCTCATAGTGGCCTAGTTTTTTTTTATATAAATCTCTTAAAAATATTAACCATGGTAAATTTTATATTTTAAATAGATTAACAATATTAATAATATTAATAATTAATTAAATAGATTTATTATACATAAAAATAATTTTTTAATTCATAAATAATTTTATCAAATTTTAAAAAATACATTGTTATGTACTGGTGGTTATCCACACATACATGCGACCAACAATTTGACATTTCATATAATAGTATGGAGGTATTATGTAAAATTATTTATCATTTAAAAACCATAATAATGATATATATATATATATCGATTCATTAAAAATCCATTTTCAAATAGACAATAAATTGGGTAAAAAAATATGACACATTGTGCATGGATGTCAAACTTCGCACATACGCATAAAGACATTTTTTTCATATAGTTTTGGGTGATGTCATAAAATGGATATAGAATTTGTAAAATAATATAATATAATATAATTTCTTCTGATTTTATAATAATTTAATGGGTACAATTGATTATAGATGTTATAATAAATAAAAAATAATAACTTAAGGTTATGAAACAAATGATAAAATATTTGAGAACATGCACATTCTATTGAGTTAATTTTTTAAAATGAAAAAGAAATGCTAAATAATAGTAACCAGGGAATTGAGGTGGAATAATTTTATTCTAGGATAGGTATCTAGGAAATATTTTAAATATTATAATGTAAGGTCATGTATGGAATGGGTGGAAGTGTTCTCATTTTATCCGTGAATAATATGACACTATCAATGTGAAAGAATTTTGTGTAACAGTTATGAATGGAAGTTCATGATTGTTTGGTGTGTGAGGTATTTTATGGGGGGTGATAAATGTGGTTAACACTTACCAATCTAAAAAATGGGCTATATATTGTTTAAATTTCATGTAAATAAATGTAAAAATTGACCCAGTTCTGATTATGAATTTACACACTAACTAGTTTTAATCAAATATTAATCATTATTACATAAAATAAAAGGGGACCTCTATTAAAAAATTGAAATTAGATGTATCTAGATTTATAATACATATAATATAATTCAACATACATATTTTATAAAATTATATATAATTAAAACATATTATATTTTGAAAAACTGATTTTATAAGAAAATACCACTTATGATAAATAAATGTTAATAAAAACTTTATAATCATGATATATTTAATATTTTTAATTAACAAATAAAATTATTGTAAATATTTATTTCTAAAAACAATTAATTCTATAATGTTGAAATTAATATTAAAATAATCCATGTTTTGTATTTTTTACTATTCACCTAAAAATTAAATATTTCATAAAATACTAATAATAAAAACTAATATTATTTTGGTTTTATAAATTAAATGAAGAATCTAATTTTATCTAGTTATCTTTCTAAATAATATGTATTTAACGTTTCATTGAAAATACTCAATATCAAATAATTCACTTTTATAAACAAACCGTTTTTCATTATTAATTATTTTAAATTCTACTTTATAAAAACATTACAATTAAAATAATAACAACATATGAGAACATGTATTGATATATAATAATCATTTAAATTTGACCAGTGTCATTTGTTATTGTATCATAATTTTCAATTTAATACTTTTTAATAATGAAATAAATTTTTTGATGAATATATATACTGAAATCCTAGGATGATACTCATAATTCTCTTTTTATTCCAAAATCCTTGAAGCACAGGGTGGTATAAATTGGTGGTCTTAAATAATCTCTATGAACAACATGCCTATATTCTTTTGGTACAAAATACTAACAATTTTAAAGAATAATACTTTCACTAGTGACTCCCTTACTAGCTATAAAATCAAACTCTATTTTTAACTCCCTCATACTGTTACTTACCTCTATGCCATAGTAAATGAGAATATTATTTTTAATAATTGTAGAGCTGATATAGCATGTAAATTTTGTGATATCCTGAATGGAGTAAATGAGAAGCATGGAATATGATTACACCACTCCAATTCCAATGTTTTGATGTTTTTACACAAATAGGTCACAATATAGACCTCTTACCTCTTCTCAAATGGAATAGGACTCTCTATAAAATGAGCAGAACCCCAAGGATAAAATTTCCTTTTTCATAGAAAACCATGACACCACCTCATAACACCATGAATGGGGTACTATTCAACATTGATCTTAAGACTAGTGTCGGGTGGAATCCACTTATCCCACCTACCTTGGCCATCCAAGCATGAACCTTTTTCTAAAATAAAACCACTTTTAATTAACCCCTACTTGAGCATTGCCACCCAAGCCCAATGTAGAAAGTGAAATCCTTATTTTAGTATACGAGAAAAGTACGAGAACCTATGGAAACATTTAGTTCCTTCCAAATTTTGTTTCCATGACTCTCAAATCACTTGTCCCACTGTATAAAACGAAATGGAATGAAACATTGTTTGGGTGACTCATTAATCCACCACCATGAAAGAGGATGAGATTAACTCCATTCTCATTCCACACTATACCAAAATTCCATTTCACTATATAACAAAATCCATATTAATCATGCCTAATCACCTTTGATAAACAAATTCTAGGCCCATGCAATTTAGGAACCTCAAAACATTATCAAATTGATCCCATGTGGATATAAATCATATGAATATTATTTTCAATGGTCATATCCCTATTCCATAATCTCCGTGTAAAAAAAATATTGTTTTTAGGGAACAATTTACACTATAAGATGCATACCCACTTTTGATTCTTTTAATCTAAATGCACCAAAGTGGAAAATCCCTTATTCTATAGAGACCCAATCGGAACATCTTGGAAAAACATATATAATTTTCATCCACTAGGTTAATAATGTCATGGATTATCTTCTTCTAATCACAACTAATTGTATTAATCAGATTTAGATCTATTCAATTCATCTTGAAAGAGATATCTGAAACTAGACATCCAAAGATGAAAATAATACATATAGCCCGATAGTCCATATAAATCATAATATCACCCCATCTAATAATCCATAAAAATTCTTCTTAGAGTATCTAAAAAATTTCTACTATATATCATGCTAATATCGAAAACCATCCAACACTCTCCCACCACTATCCACAATACTCCCGATAATAGTCACTGATATATATTTCCCATAGTATCTTCCTTTAGTTGATGTCCCATTAACTACTTACTTTAATTAGTTTAATAGCTTCTATTACACATCTCAAATTAACACATTATTGATCAATCACTTTTTTTATACTTTTTAATGCATCCCGGTATCACTTACATGCGAGTTTATTATCCTATAGGATGTTGTTTTTTATTTTCTTCATTTTATAACCAGTATGAATGAGTGACTTATTAATGAAACACATGTTCAAAGAAGTGTCCATAAAAATCTATTAAATAGTATAATTAACCCTTTCCCCCTTTAATAACTTTTACCATTTAAATTTTATTAAAAATACTAAGGTGTAAATAGATTAGGGTACTTTTATTTTGTTATCTCTTCAGGATCCAATTTCCCCAACTTAATATTATGGTTTTTCTAATGTACTTTGAAAATAATTTTTATCATTTTGTGTTGATATTTATCTCAATAGTCTATGATATCTACTATTATCTCATTATAAGAGGTATCATCTTCTATTTTCGTCATCTATGGATTCTGAACAAGTGATGGTCTGGTATGTACTTCCATTAGAGGGACTCATCAAATACATCATGTACTTTGGTGAGGTTTTGAGGTTGTTATAGTATATATTCTACATCATCATTGAAATAAAGTATCTCATACGGTATAATGTTTTTCAACATAACATCCCATTCTTACCAAAACTCCAGACTCCATTCCATGGAAGTATTTAGAGAAACTCTTTATCTCCAAAATCAAACTCTATAATACATTGACGGTTATTATCTTAAATCTTCCTTCAACTTTATGTCATTATTATGGTTTTATAATATTCAAGGACATTATATTATTTATTCTACAATATTATATAGTAAAAACATTCATTCAAAACATCATCATAAAAAATAATTTCTTTACATCTATTCCCCTATATCTCTTATTAAAGGTACATTTGGATACTTCAGTGAATATCGTTATTGTAAGAGAACTAACCGGAGAATGATTTTCCTCAAATCCTCCTTTAATGACTATATAATAGGCCAATATCATATCCTCAAATATATATATATAATATTAATTTTATAAATGTTGTTGGGGTGATAAAAAAACTGAATTTCAACTCCATTTTTAGTGAAATCATGTGTAAATATAAGAACATTAAGGAAAAGCTAAAATCATTATCAGATAAAATTGAAAATGGATACCAATATAGCCTCACCACTTCTATTATATATATCATTATATGGTGATCATGTGATAATTTTATTCAAACCATAATTATATTAAAATTCATTAATATAATTATCACCCCAACCTATATATCATTGTTTAGTTTTAATGTACTTTGATGATCGATGATAAAATAAAAAGTTATGTTATCTCATTTACATATAGATATTGGAGATGGTTCCATCATTCCATTTGAATTATACTTCAAATCCTTCACATGATGTCACACCAAGAACATTGATATATTCTTCCATATTCTTATTTTATTTTTACACTAATAGTGTAATGGGAGATGTATATATATTATCTGGTTTCATGGGTTGAAGGAGAATTCCAATCAATTACAATAATTGAATATTTATTTCTTTAAAAATGGTTTAAAGGGTACACATAGTAATTTCAAGAATAACATAACTCCTTCATCATCAACCATGAACTTAGATGTTTTTTCCTTATTCGAAACATCCACATTCTTCTATATCCCAAAATAATCCTTTTGTTCTATCTTAATATTAACATGCAGATATGGTTGAAAAATCATTTGACATAGGAAGGATGATGTTTATATCATCATTAATTTCACTTCTATGTTCTAAATGTCCTTGGAGATAATATTCATCCTAATCTTTATCAATAATAATGTCTCACGATCTTTTATATAATGATATTTTTTTCTCAATGTTCTCCTCCCCTAGAAGGTAGTGGAATGAGAAAATAATAATCCTTTTATAAAATATTACTATATTTGTTGAAATGTGATGATATCCTTCTATGAAAATACATATTTTAGGCTCATGTGGTTTGTAAATATATATACTAATTCCCTCTATATAGATAATTTTATAATTCTTTATATAGAATATTATGATAGAAATCTCCATGTCATGCCTAAAAATTTCTTCTTATTAAAAATTAACTGTATTGAGGTATATGATATTAAACAATCATTCAGCATGATTTGATAACCCAAAACTGTCTTTTAAGTATCACTATAAATCAAAAATTCTTCCGAACATATGAGTATGTTTAGTATAGGTGTTGTGGTATGCCTCTTATTCAGTAACATTAATCCCATTCCACGCAAATTTGTCCATACATTCATCACAACATATTAATTAATATTAATTAAGATGTTTTCAATAATGATAATTTTCTTAAATATTAATGAAATTATCTAACTATTTTGAGAAAAATTTAAATCCTCGTCACAAATAATGGACTAGGACAACCGTCATTATACTTAGTTATTGAGGGTTATACATATATCCCATTAGTTTTTGATAATATTCTATAATAATTCCACATTATTTATACATAAAATATATTTTATAAAATTTTTATTTAATTTATTATTCATTATTGTCATTAATACAATAATCAAATTCTCCCCATGTTCCTCCTTTATTATAGTGTATATAATATTATTTTTTATAAACACTAGCACAATTATGTATAGGTAATCACTAAAGAAACTATTCATTAATACCGTAATTACTTCATGATAATTCATGATTCAAAATGGCAGGACTATGAACTCATAATTATTGTGCCTTGTACAATATATGGACTTATAAATATATACTTTCAACACCATTAGAAGATGAAATACTTATCGATGTTCCACTTTCAATAAGTATTTATCACTATGAAACAGATAAATTAAGTTATATATCCATTTAAATTGATACTTATTCATTATCATGATTATGGTTATTTTATGATAATTTATAAAAATATGTGTCGACCTATCCAGCTTCTTGAAAAGTTGAATTGGTGCGCACCATGGTGAATCACATGGCTGCATAAAACCCATGTTCATATATTCTTTTAATTTATTCTATAATTATTCTAGTTCAATGTGGTCCACTCTATATGATTAAATATATATATTTAGTGATCCAAGAATATATTCAATTGAGAACCTGACCTCTAGATCTGTAGGAATACCATACAAATTTTCAGTAAATATATCAATATACTCTATTATATTTGAGATATCTTTCATATCATTCCTATCATTTTATTATATCATTTTAAATATATAATCATTATCATCAGAAAAAAATATCCATACATATGGAAAAGGACCCAATGATGGTTCATCTTTATCCATACAATTGTAAAGAATTAGAAGATAATTTAGGATATGGATTTTGATATTATTTACATAATAGTAGATGGAAGCTCTATAAAATGTCCACCAATCCATTCCAAATAAAAAATTATATTCTAGTAAATGAATTCCTAAAAGTTATTCTAAGATAATCATCCCCCAAATAATAATTGGGGAAGATTTATATTCCTGAGATTCAATAATCTATCCATTAACTATCTTCACAAATAATTTAAACTATATATTTTATGGTGAACTTTGAATAGTTTTTCAAAACATGAATGATATGAAATAATGTGTAGAACAATAATCAAATAGTATTTTCACTCTTCCTAAATGAATAACTCAAATACCTTCCACCACATTGTTGTATTAATAAACCTCTACATTAGTGATATTATTTGACTTCCCATTGTCTATAGGAATTTGTAATTATTAATGTTGTTAAGCTTAGACAAACATTAGCATAGTGAATTTTTTTAAATAATTTAAGGTGATATTACAATTGAAACACAAGAAAAATAGATGGGGATTCAACTGAATATTTTTTCCATCAATCTCATTAGTAGTGTTTTCCCTCTCACGTATGAATGAGTTAGCTACATTCCCCTACATTCCACACAATAATCACTTCTTGTTCCCCTAGAGAAAAATTCTAAGATGCTTATTCCATTTCCTAAATTGGGTTGGATGTTGGACCTTCTTACCATTATGGTTTTGATCTGGTGATTAACAAATTTTAATCTACATTCTCATTTTCATATCTCTATTACCCTAAGAATCACCCACTTCTATCTCCTCTTTGAGATCTCATGAGATAAATTCTTGATAAAATTTAATGTCTAGTACCAAAATTGATTATTGAATTATATGATTCAACAGTATAAAGATTTATTCAATATTTATTTCATGTCTCGCAAATAATATGGATGAATACTCTACCTGTATTATGAATTTTACCTCACAATAAAAAATAAATTTTCCATCCTTATTCATGAGTGAAATACTCTCCATCCAAATTTTATAATGGAGAGCATGTAAAAAATACATACTTATAACCATACACCTGAACTAATATAACTCTATATATCTGATTTATTACATACTCTTCTTATTCTTCATCTGTGACAAGAACTCACAATATTCTCCCTCAAATATGAAAAAACCAGTATAAACTCCACTTATTAAAATCCTTGAAAGATTAATAATATCATTTGGACTAAGTTAATCCATTATTCACATATTATGAGTTTTATAGATCCATAAAATATCGGATGCCACAATCATATAAAGGAATTGAGTTCAAAATTCTATCTTAATGGGAATTCCATGAAATTCATGATATTATTTTTAACATCAGTAAGTTGTACCAGTGCAACAATGATGTTATAATATCTCATTCCTATCCTTTTACTAATTTAATTTGGGATTTAATCAAATTTAACTTCGAAAATATAATTAAAAATACTCCTCCAAGGCCTATAAATTTGATAAAATTATCTAATGATATGGATTATAATACCCCAAAAATTTATTACTAGGTCAACAAAAAACATTGAAGGATAACTCAAAAATGCTTGGAATATCCTAAATTATAAATCTATAAGTTTTAATCTAGGTTATGCATGTCGATCTCCAAATTTTGTTCCTCAAACCCAAATACCTATTAAATTCATTAAAATATATTTAAATTTATCATAGTTTTTTTAAAATTTATTGGTAATTAATATAATCATATCCCCATGAGTCTCTCACAAAGTTCATAGTAAGGGAACATTAACTGTGCACTATAATGAATATCATATTACAATAGACCAGTGATATATATGTTTATTACACCTACATACTTCTAGGAAAAAATTTCATCCACATTCTGGAATCTATATAGGTATTTTATTTCTATGATAACCTCACAATCACTACTTTACAAATATTATCAATGTTCTCTAATACATTGTTTTTTCCAACGGGTTTTCAATGTTGTTATCATATTATAATCATCAAAAATAGTTTTTTCTTTACAATGATACAATCTATGGAGACATAATCCTTAAAAACTGATTATTTCATATCATTGACATATTTTTATGTAATAACAACTTCATGATTTAGGGTCCATTTTCTTTAGAGGATTAGACACATCAATACAATAACATACCTAATGACATCAGTTCTTATATATAATATTGATAGAGTTGTCCTAAATCCCACATGTACTCTTAAATGTAAATAAGAATACTTATGGGATATATATCTAGAAAATTGTTATCTCGAAATAAAATTAATAGAATAATCATGATAAAGGAGCATAACATGGGATACATAACAAGATTTAATAAAGGGGGAGATCATAATAATGGAAGAATGTATTAGAAAAATGATAACACGAGATCATGGAGTAATTATTATCGTATAATATGAACATATAATCATAGGATTATAGAAATACCTTTTAAACTTCATAATAAGCATTTGTAAATGAACGCTACCTCATTAACATAAGACATTTGGATAGGATAAATACCCACACACAATAGATGGAAAGTATTATGGCCCACATACCATGAAGGAAATATTACACCATGAATTAGAAGGAAATAAAAATTTAGTCCCACCCAACAAAAAACTAAAATAATAAATATTTTTGGCATGTGATAAATATTATCCATACATAAGTCATAAACATGGTAAAAACCAATGTAAAAATCATGGTTTTTTAATCATGTATCGATGATTATAATAATGATATGACATAAAGATTATCATGAGTAGAAAAAAAAGTTATATTTACATTATTATATGAATTTAACATAATCTCTGATCATGGAATAATAAGGTAGAAAAATCCATGAGATGGTTGAGAGAAGAAAGAAAAAAAAATTTGTGATCGTTTTGGAAATATATTATGTACATTTTATTAAAAAGGGTTAATAATTTTTTCATTTCAATTAGAATGGAACCTATATGGTTCAAAATAAAATAAATAATTATTTTATAAGTTATTCATCATTTAAAAAAAATTAGTAGGTAAAAGTTTACGTGAAATAATAATTTTAAATTACACATAAATCATGTTTCCTTGAATGGGGGTATTTTATAGGATCTTAAAGATGTTTGACCCTAAAATGTATGTGATATTAAAAAAGGTATATATTTAAGATAAAAATATTCATAAATAATATAATAACATTATAATATGGTTTCATATAAGGTAGAATATGATTAGAAAATGTAAATGGTAAGTTATGAGGGGAATATGGAATATCACATATCTTTTTGTCTGAAACCATTCTAAAATTTTATTGAAAAATATTTTTTGAAAAAATAAGATATTAAAACACTTAGTAAGAACTTTATTATTCCATAATTTGTTTCCTAGAGTCTAATTATTATCATAATTTTTTTACTTACAGAATCTTTTCTACATCTATCTATTACTCTAGGTGGTTTGGTTTATTTTTAAGTGAATATCTTGGAATTTGACCATGAATTAGTTTATTTTTAAAATTTATTTAAAATTTAAATATTATAAATTGTTTAATAAAAGTCATTTTTATACATAAAAATCCAATTTTTATTTCATAAATTAATGGAGGAAATGGGAAAAAACTTTCTATAATAGGGTAATAATCCTCACATTCACACGGTCAACAAATTTACTATCCAAAAAATCAGATGTTAATATAAATTTAAAATGATTTATCTTATAATAATCATAATAATGATATAAATAAAATACTTTTCAATTATGAAAAATTTAATCAAACATTTTCTTAGAAAAATATGTGTTTATTACCCATGTGGCGGGAACAAAATAGTATGATGGCTTGATTGTGGGGTTTGATTTTTATAAAATCATTTACATCAGGTTCTCCATTCATGTTTATATATAATAGAATCTACAAATGGTTCCCATATCTATAACTGGGTACATTCCTACATTCCAATGGTAGGTGATCAATTGGGGTTTCAGAACAAATGGAATTTAGGAACTCACATTGGTCGAGAGGATGTGAGGTCGATCTCATCACACACTTTTGGTGGGATTATTTCTTAGTTCATTACACTCATGTATATTTATGATATGTTTGAAAATATCATAGTAATTCTGATACACTACCCATTACCCTAATGAAATAATCCAGTATTGAATCCTTCCAGGTGTAAATGAGGGCCAATTAATTAGTCTATCTATATGGATCCATGATTCTTCACCAATTAGCCCTTAATTGGTAAATTCTTATTCCTTGAATCCATATAACTGATCACTCAATGGTTTTTTCAGCACGGGAGGTGGTTAATATTATAAGGATGTGATCAAACCTTTAAGAGGCATCCTTCGCATCGTACATCTTGCTATAATCAAAATCTAAAAAATTTGTCAACAACATGAAATATAACATCATTTAGAATTGGTATATATGATTTCACTAAGTAACAAGGTATCAAACACAACTCTCAAGGTGGTTTCCTATATATCATAGTTATAGAAGGAGTTAGATTGATCATAGTTTTGTCAGTCCATGGGACATTCCATGAGGTAGATTCCCTTATATAGGGGTAGTCATATCATGACCCTAATTGGGTATTTCACACCGAGGCTTCACTAGATACTAGAGATTCATGATTTAAATGATATGATCGCTGAAAAATATCTAATACTAGGTGATCCATGGTCAGTTTGAGAAATAATGGATAGAAGGTAATCTGTCTCACTTCATATCAATGTGGGACTCATGTGATTGGATGACACTTTGGATTTCTAATATGTAGCTTGGGCCTTAATTAACAGTCATAAATATCCCAGTAATGGATGGAATCATTTCTATCATAGATCATTTTGTTTCTTGATCCACTGTTGGATGACTAAAAATTATTATCCAATTGGATTAATTTTGTCCTGATGGTTAAAATTTCAGATACATATAAGTATTTACACTAAGGTTGAGGACCATTGCGCTTGGGACTTAATAATGAACCTATTTTTTCTTATTTAGTGTAGGAATTAATGTTCTCATAGTTTAATTTCTATCGTAATAAACTGGTGGATGAGAAAGAATGATCATCCCATGGGAGTTAATGGGTCCTGATGGTTGGAATGTTAGAGACATAGATGGAATTACACTAAGGTGGATGACCATTTGAGCTAGAGCCTTATGAAGTCATCAAATATATCTTGGTTATGCTAGGAATCATATTTCTTGTAGTTTAGTTGATGTGGGATTACACACAGAGGTTTCCCTTATAGATTCACTAGATTATGTTATCATATCCGAAAATGTCTACTCGACATGACTTGATTATCTTCCAGACATTTCTGATCACATACCTGGCATGTTTGGGGATGTATATATATTCCATGTCTTCTTAAAGTAACATGTTTTAAGATAATATCAGGATCCAGATGAATAGTGTGTAGGAAATATTATAACCAAAGAGACATGTCTGCAGACCATCGCATGATCAATGCTGTTTCCGACGCTTTCGCCGGGGCGCGCGCGCATCCGTCCGTCAGGGGGGGAGAGACGCGCGGCTTTGTTGCCCCTCATTCCCGCTTTCAAAAGGCGGGCGGCATTCGTTCCTTATTCAGGTACGTCTGCTCCTTGATCGAAACGGGATGATGGGATGTCGGTTCTTCCTCCTGTGGATTCCTCCTCAGAACTCGTCACCTAGTCCGGGTCTCCCTTATAGATTTAATACGTAGTTCGTGAAACTCTTCCCAGTGCCATGTTTCCATGGGTGCCGGTTAATTACGCTGCTCCTGTCGGGACATTCCAAAGGGTCCAGTTAGGGAAACAACCTTCGGTCAGGGGAGTAGTCACGTTGAGGAATCAGTAGCGTGTCTGGATGCTGGGGTACCTGACATATCTGTCTATTATCCTTGATCACAAAGCTTCTCGGGGGCGTGGAAGCCCGAGGCATCCCACATCGAGCGCGGGGAATTACATGTCATAGACACGTATCTGAGGTTTTCCTCAGCTTCCCGTGTTCAACACAGGGCATGCCGCGAGTTTAACGTCCAGCGGAGACGGATGAGGGTGATCAGAACTTCCCATAGAGACGGATCAGATTGGTGTACCGCATGGAGATGGCTATGGTCCCATAGAGACGGATCAGAACGCCCAATGGGGACGGATCTGAGGTGGTGCACTCCCTATAGGGGAAAAGGGTGATGAATCGGGGTGTACACAGAGGACAGCGACCCAGAGATGTGATGGGACTTACACATGGAAAGTGGCCCAGGAACCGCTAGGAGCAGCGAGGGGGTGGATGGCAGGAGTGAAATGGAGGAGGATGAAACGGGACCATCGCAGGGGGCGACGGTGAAATTGGGCTTGATCCTTGAAGAGGCTTCCTACGTATCCCCGTGGCAGGGAATCAAAGTCCGCGTAGTTCGGGGAATACAGTTTAACGTCATGTGGGACGAAGATGGGACCCGGCGTGAAGAAACGACGGGTGGGTGTGTCGGTGAACCGACGTGAAAGTAGACCTTAGTCTACTATTGGTGGGCTTGAACCTCGTGGAGGCATCCTACGTACCATGCCTTGACATGTATCAAAGACCTCGTAGTTCAGATGATACAGTTTAACGTCATGCGGGACGATAGTGAACCCTGACGTGAATAAACGACGGGTGAGCTTGAACCTCATGGAGGCTTCCTACATACCATGCCTTGACATGGATCAAAGTCCTCGTAGTTCGGATGGGGTTAGGTCACAATGGCTTACCACCGGACCAGAATGTAGCTTAACGTCATGCTGGACGAAGATAGAACACGACGTGAATTGGGTGATGGGTGGGCTTGAACCTCGTGGAGGCTTCCTACGTACCATGCCTTGACATGGATCAAAGACCTCGTAGTTCAAAAGGGAATGGGTCGCAGCGGCTTACCACTGGACCGGGATGGGACCCGACGTGAAATGACGGGTGGGTTGCGCCGGTAAACCAACGTGAAAGCGGACCTTGGTCCACTATTGGTGGGCTTGAACCTCGTGGAGGCTTCCTACGTACCATGCCTTGACACGGATCAAAGACCTCGTAGTTCAGGTGGGGATTTGCCGGCGAACCGACGTGAAAGTAGACCTTGGTCCACTAGTGGTGGGCTTGAACCTCGTGGAGGCCTCCTACGTACCATGCCTTGAAACGGATCAAAGTCCTCGTAGTTCGGATGGGGACGGGTCACAATGGCTTACCACTAGACCGGGGTGCAGTTTAATGTCATGCCGGACAGGAGTGTGCAGTTTAACGTCATGCTGGACGCGGGTGTGACCCGACGTGAAAGTAGACTCGTGAGTCCACTGGTGGTGGGCTTGAACCTTGTGGAGGCTTCCTACGTACCATGCCTTGACACGGATCAGAGTCCTCGTAGTTCAGGTTGTGCAGTTTAACGTCTTTGCTGGATGGGGCATACAGTTTAACGTCGTGCTGGACGTGGGCGAAACTCGACGTGAATGAACGACCGAGCAATATGGCTTGAGCCTCATGGAGGCTTCCTACGTACCATGCCTTGACACGGATCAAAGTCCTCGTAGTTCGGATGGGTTTGTCAAGGTCGGTGATCACTCTAAGCCCACGTGAGTCATGCTCGGTGTGAGAAACAAGAGGTTGCAAGGACCTGATGATCACGTCGCGAGGGGTGCGTCCGTGAGAAGCGAAAAGGGGCTTACGCGTTGGGCTGCCCATGGTGTTGGGACTTACGCCAGGATGGAGGCCCATGGCGCGACAAAGCGCGGGAAAGATGGACCTTGGTCCGACGATGGGAGGTGCCTCGTTTCCTATCACGTCCTCCACTGACCTTGGTAGTGGGGAAGTACCGAGATGCACGGGCGCAATCATCCGTACCAAAGGTTAGGGATTTACGCTCTGAGGCGACCCTTCCCCTGCAAACATACACCACTCCGACAAAGAGGATCTCATTCCATGTGCGGAAGAGTTCCACTCCCGTGGAGACGAGTGGTGTAATGAATGTTCGAGCTGGGGGGACCCTTCGTGAGGGAGGCGAGGTTGGGTCACAGTTTAACGTCATGTGTTGAGGACGTGGTGCTTGGTAGTTTAGCGTCCTGCAGCTCGGACGAGGTGGCTTCACTCCACACCCCTAGGGCGTACATAACCGGTACCCTCTGGTCCTTGGGGAAGGGAAGGTGTCGGTAAGGCCATGGTAAAGGGGGGTCGTGAGAGGAACCATCGAGGGGTCCACGTTAGCGTGGCTATGCGAAGAAGCAATAACCATTAGCGTGCCTATGCGAAGAAGCATTAGGCGAAGCAACGCTACGGGAGGTGTTGTCCATGGGACTTTGAAATCACATCGTGCAAACCTGGAGGGTCGCACGGAAAGAGGAATCGCTAAGCAGAGGAGTGTGCTTTGCGAAGTGGGGTGCCTTGGCCTTAGCATGGGGCATAGGTGGGAGTGGGAGGTGCTTCGCGAAGTGGAACAGTGTTCGCGGAGCACTGCCTCGCGAAGAAGGAGTGGTTCGCGAAGCAGGGTCCTGCCAAGCAATGTGCTTCGCGATGCATAGTTATCCTGCCTTGGCATAGGGATTACTAGCATGGGTTGGGTTTTTCGCGAAGCACAAGTGCTCCGCGGCTGCCCGGGTTCCCTTGGGAATCCCCTTCCTTTGCGAAAGCCCTTGAGCTTCGCCAAGGGCATCCCTCTCGGAAGAGGGGCTCAAAACGAAACAAATCAGAGTCGTCTCGCGAAGTAGAAATACCTCGCGGAGCTCATGATTCCCGGGGCAAAGCGTGCTTCGCGATTCAGGAGAGGAGAAGCCGAAGGGTCGGATTGTCCATCCTGGGGACTCAGGGGGAGTCGAGTATTTATAGGGAAGGGGCGCCGCGAAGCAGGGCTCGCGTGCCGCCTTCGGGGCTTCGCGGCGGCTCGCGAACGTCAAACCGGTTCGCGGAGGATTACCGCCTCAGGAGCTTCGCGGCGCCTCGCGAACGTCAAACCGGTTCGCGGAGGATTACCACCTCAGGAGCTTCGCGGCGGCTCGCGAACGTCAAACCGGTTCGCGGAGGATTACTGCCTCAGGAGCTTCGCGGCGACTCGCGAACGTCAAACCGGTTCGCGGAGGATTACCGCCTCCGGAGCTTCGCGGGGCCGCCAAGGTTGGGGCGCTTCGCGGCGGGGCTCCGCGGACGGGCTCCGCGGCTGTGCTTCGCGGCTGTGCTTTGCGAGGCAGCGCACCGGCTGTCTTTTTCGTTCCTTCCTTTCGGGCCATATTTTTTGCGCCAACAAATGCCCCCCCTCAGACTTGGAGCCGCGGAGGGCGAAGGGTCGAAGTCTAAGGGACAATCGCCAAAAAAATGTCAGTGGTTCGCGATACGTCATCGCGAAGGGGGACCGCGATGCTCGCCAAACTATACAGGATGATGCGGCGCATTAGCGAGGGCAAGAAGCCGCCAAGAATATGCGGGCCCTTCCATCTCCTGTATGGGTGGATCGCGGCGCATATCAGGGGGATTTACGAGTATCCAAACCCCATTTCGCCGCCGGGATCAGACTTTCGCCCTTCCATTCTGAACGCAGTTGGGAGCTTCCCATTCAGACTGGCCGTTCCGATGGTGCTGAATAGGGTGTGGAGGGCGGACGAGTTCAACTTTCATCCCTTTCCACTGCCGACGGGGAGGCTTACTGATGATGTACGGGGAACGGAAGAGCATCGGGCTTACCTCCTGGCCTTCCGAGGTCGCGTTTCGGTGGCTCGGATAGATCGTGAGCCAATCTGTGAACCGTACACCCCGCATCGTTTTGCGAGGCAGTTCTGGTGCCTCCAGCAGCTGACCCCGCAGGTATATTGGGAGGTGCGTCACGAGGAGCACCCGTGTGTGATGAGGCAGCTGTGGCTCATGTTCACACGTGAGGATGGAAAGATGCAGATCACATTGCCTCCATCCACCGCCGCCTTCGGCTTAGTGAAGGAGTACGCCATCAGCTGGGAGGCCTCTTATCCCGGGGAGATGCTGAAGCAGCCAACGATCCGGGTTGGTGACGGTGGGCCTCCTTTATCTCGAGGTCGGGGTCGGAGGGCAGCTAGGGCCGCCCACGGCAGCGGGGCTGCCATGGCAGAGAGACCCGCACCGGCCGAGGATATGGCAGCAGCGGCGGATCCGGTGGTTCCGGGAGAGCAGGGTCATCCGGAGGGGCGGCCACCGAGGGGATTCCGTCGGATATCCGCTCAGGCTCCGGGGAAGCGGCTGCGTCACATTGACATGGCAGAAGATGCTGTCTTTCCGGAAGCTTGGGACACCTGGGATGTCAACCGGCAATTCCTCAGCCCATCTGAGATGTGGGCCCACCTGAATCACCTCGGGATGAGACTGCTGGGCATAGGCCCAGTCCGGGCCGGATTCATGGTGTCTCCGGCGGAGGCGGAGCAATACTTGAACGAGCTGGAGGATTACATCCACTCCAGTGGTGTCCCTCGCCCAATGACAGACCGGGTGAGGGTACTGTTGAATCAGACGGTCCCTCCACAGCTATCGGCTGCCGATCTGAGGGAGCGCTTCCCCTTGCCGGAGGAATCAGGGGGCTCTTCTCGGGAGGATGAGGCTGGAGGAGGGAGCCCGCTGGAGGAGGGCGAGGTCAGAGACCGAAGCTCAGAATCCGACGACTCCACGGAGGCTCTCGAGGTAGCATTCCGAACCTCTCTTCTTACGATCTGTTATTGAATCCCTACGGACTTCTCACCAATGTTTGGGTCATGCAGGAGGAACTTGTTCATAGGCCTCGTTCTCGCTCCTCGGCGGGTGACGACACGGGACTTTCAGAACTCGCGTCTATGGCTGCGTCCAGTTCTGCGTCTGGTGGGACCAGGGGGTCTGAGGTGGCTCCTCTGAAATCTCCAGACCTTCCAACCGTATACGGGGGGCCTCGCCTCGGAGTCCCATCAGTACCGGCCCAGGAGCAGCGCTCGGAAGTCGATCTTCGTAAGTCTCTTCTACCGGTCTCCTCGTTGCCACATGTGGGCCATGTCGACTAACGTTTATGTCTCTTTCGGTCATACAGTTCTCCGACTGGCGTGGGCTGCTGCAGCGAGGCTGGTTGGGATGTCTGGCGGCGTCCCTCCCAGGGGCATGCCGGTGATGGTGATGATAGTCCCTTCACCTCCTCAAGCTGCGGCGCACACCATCACTGGCGGGACCACCAGCAGGGTCATACCTGAAGTCATCGAGGTGGACTCCGAGGAAGAGGATCGACCGGTCAGTCCCAGTCCTGTCGTGCCTGTGCCAACGTCAGGTGTCGTACCAGACTCAACACCAGATGCAGATCCCGCTGAGGAATTCCTGCAGGCATATCCTGTGTACGAGCCTGTCGACCGCGCGGATTGGGACGAAACAGCCTCCGATGAGGAAGACAGCAGCATAGTCCGCCGCCGGTCGTGGAAGCTGATCACGCGCTTTATCCGGGACACTCCCCAAGCGCAATGGCTGGCCGAAATGGATAGGCTCCGCTCGCGGTTGCGCGAACTGTGTGCCGGGGGAGTGGATGCCCAACGCCCTCACGCGCTCATCCGAGACCTCATGGCTGAGAAGATCCGGGAGCATGATCGTGGGCTGAGTGTGGGATGGAAGCGGAGAAAGGCGACCAGCATCAGGAAGCTCCAGGAGGCTGAAGGCGAGGTCCAACAGATGCAGATCCGGGCCAACGAGCTTTCAGCCACTCTCGATGCACAGTCTGAGCTGGTCTTACGACTGAAGGCCCAGCTGGCAGAGGCTGAGGAGCATATGGAGCAGACCTCTGGAAGGATGGCTGTCGTCCAGGCCGAGGTGGAAAGGGCCCGGGCCAGGGTTGACGGATTACGCCCCGCCGCTGCTGAAGAGGAGCGGGAGTTAAATCAGCGGCAACAGGCTCTGGACGCCGCAAGTCAACGGGTGGCGGAGCTGCAACGCTCTTTTGACGGAGTCAACCCGTCCATGGGGGAAGTCAACCCCCGAGTATTGTAGCGAACTCGAGAGAAAATTTTATTAACACTTTTGTGCTCCAACTCTTTCTTTCTCCTTTGTTTTGAGTTCCGTAGCACGCACGATTTCCACTGTTGAATTGCCTTGTTGCATCCCTACAATGTTTGCGGGACGTTTGACGACAATTCCCCCAAACCAGTCCAGATTCCCGAAAGATGGGGAAGGCTTGATCGGAGGAGGAACTTCCAGGATAGCCGAATTACCGTTTTTCCAACGTGCTCTTATGCACGAACGGGGCAACACCAGGGGCGCTGAAACCGGTTCAAACAGATGAAGATGGGAAGTGTGAATCACGATGCCCAAATTCGGAACACTGCAGGGATGGCGTGACAATAAAGGACAACCGCTAACCGTGGCGGACAAACGGTATCCTTACTGCGTTAGCCTGAAATGGGGACAATAAATGAACATCAACCGCTGACCATATTCGCAACACGGGATTTTATCAATTTGTTGTCGATCAATCTTCCAGGACGTTGGCCCAGGACAGTTGGTGGACCATAGGTCAGACATCCATACTGTTAGGGGGTCCTTCCAGACATGACCAGTCTTCCGGAACGTTGGCCCAGGACGGTAGGTGAGCCGATGCGGCACAAGACCAGGCCGTTAGGGGGTTACATCAGACATGAAAGAGGACGAGGGTCCGAATAAGGGACACGCAAAGCGTGGAACATGGAGTGGTGGTTTGTTCAAACAGAATCCAACACTTCGGTAGTTGCACCACCATGGTGGGAGTACGCTAGATGGGCGCCTCGGTCTGATCATGGATCATTCCTTTTTGGGACAGGGCCTCTCTGGCGAGGGGATCTATCGCTTCCCAATGGGATCGTGGGGCATCCTGAACTTGTTCAGGGTAAAATTGTAGCTACATAGTTCTCCCCGAGGGGTCAGGCCAGAGGGATGGAAATGGGGAGGAACAGGATTTTGCGATTCCTGGGGCTGGACCCTAGGTGAAATGTCTGGGTGTCTCTACGTATCCCATGATGATGGGAATCAAGCCGTACGTAGTTCTGAAAGCGTAGTTTAACGTCATACTGGACGAGGAGCAGCCTAACCATGTTGGTACACATCCAGCCAAAACTACTAAGCCCACATGAGTCGTGCTCGGTGTGGGAAACAAGTAGTAGTGGTGGGAATTTCCCGACGCAGAGAGGGGCAGGTTAGGGCAAAGGGATACTCGGTGACTACCGGCCCAATGACACTAACACGATCATTCAGCGCACCTAGATGCGCGAAGAGAAAGAGCCTAGTATGATGGAGTTGCACTTGAACATGAGGGAGTGGACATGTGTGAATCATGACGCTCGAGATTCGGATCACGATGGTGGCGGCGTGGCGATGGAGGACTACTGCTGACCATATTCGCAACACAGCATCCTATCGCGTTAGCCTGAAGTGGAGACAAACAAATGAGGGTCGACCGTTGACCATGTTCGAAACACGGGACCGTGTCACAAATGTTGTCAATTATCCGTAGGGACGTTGGCCCGAAACGATTGAAGGGCCCTTTGGTCCAGCATTCATGGAGAGCCCTTAAGCTTAGTGTCCACGTCGTCCGAGGGTCCTTTTGGATGTGGAAGAGGATGAGGATCCAAATAGTGAGCTCACAAAGCTTGGTCATGGGATGAGGGGAATGTCCCTGTGAAAATCCCATGCTTCGGGCTTTTTTGTCAAAACACATCTGAATACGTCAACGAAACGTATTAGAGAGAGGGAGCAGATTCCTTTCCGTTGGGGAGATCTTAGTTTATGGTCATAGAATTCGGACCATGGATTGAAAAAAGGGATCAGGGGACGCATGACATCACAACCTGATGTGAACGAGGACATAGTCCTGCTTACCATGCATTCTCTGGGGAAATGCCCGAGTCGAGGGACCGAACTCAAGGGTTAGGCTGGGCCCGCGGGGAAGTACCCGGGCGCTCCTGCGTATCTCATGAGGATGAGAATCAAGCCATACGTAGTTCTGGAAGGTGGCAGGGTAAGGTACCAGTGCCAGGGGAAAGGGGAAGTGCGGACGTGGCCCTTGCACTAAAAGAAGCGGAATTTGATGTATCTTGTTTGTTCTTTGAGGTGAATGGTTTTTTTTGTGAAGCAACAGGCCTAGAACTGTAGGTCGTGATGTCGCCACAAGAATCAAGCCGTGATGGGCGTTGACAAATGGCATGGCGCGTGGCCAGTACCCAACGTGATTTCCTCTACAGCGAGGTCACCACAATGCGGTGCCGTTTTTCGTCGTGCGGCCAGGACGATAATGTCACAGTTTAGGGTCGTATGATAGGACCAAGCATGCATTTTATCGTCATGCAGCGCAGACGTAGTAGAGACGATGCTAGGCGGGAAATGTGCGCAGTGTTATAAAACACAATTGACGGAGACATGATCCCACATCAGATTGTACGCCATTTGGAGGGAGAAACCTTAGGCTGAGGGGCCTACACAGAGGTGAAACAGGGAGAGTGACTGGCTTCCTGAATGGGTTGTACCCGGAGACAGGGCGTCTGGGCGGCCCTATGTATCCCATGAGGATGGGAACCAAGTTGAACGTAGTCCCGAATGGATCTTAGTTTATGGTCTTAGAGCTCGGACTATGGGAGCCCCAAAGGGCGCCAGATTGCAGCTTTGTCCCCCTAGCATGCAAAGGTGCACTGAGGGATAGCGCCAAAAGTGTCGAGATTCCACCTGGACATGACGGGGTGGAAAATGATGTGAATCATGCAACCAACATTCAAGGACTGAAGGGGCTGGCATGACGACAGGGGATTACTGCTGACCATGTTCGCAACACAGCATCCTGTCGCGTTAGCCTGAAAGGAGGACTAACAAAACGAGCATTGACCGCTGACCATATTCGCAACGCGGGATTTTATCGATTTGTTGTCCGTCACCCTGGAGGGCATTGGCCCGTATCGGTAGGAGAGCCCTTGGGCGTAGTATCCAGGCCGTTCTTGGGGGTCCCTCTGGGTGTGAAAGATGATGGAAGTCCGAATAGAGGGGAACACGAAGCTTGACAAGTGGAAGGAACTTGATCAAGTTGAATCTGACACTCTTGGTGCTAGACTAGAGTGCTCTTAATACATGGGTGAACCGCTGCAGGGAGCCAAGGGACTCAACCTTGAGGGTGATCGAGAGATGGCAGATTCCCAGGGGAAGGGGGCATGGTGCCCAAAACCTTGTATCATACCTACACACCCCCACGCTGGAGAGGGATGGACCAAGTGGCCTAGGTGACCGGGAAATCAGGAGATCTCCAAGAGGTGGGGCTGGACCCGAATCTTAGACATTCAGGTGATCCTACGTATCCCATTAGGATGGGAATCAAGCCACACGTAGTTCTGAAATGTGCCTTTTAACGTCATGCAGGACAGAAGGTCAGGAGGACTGAACCTCAGAATGGGGCGTGCGTGGTGCAGCTATTGCAAACCCATCGTAAATGAGGACGTAGTCCCACACTGCGCCACGCAGTCCCGTGATCAGGGTCCTCAAGGCAGGACTAGAGAGGTAAATTCGCTGAACTCCATCTGGATTCGAAGACAAGGGGTCTTGAACGTAATTCCAGATGAGAGTCTTAGTTTATGGTCTTAGAGCTTGGACCATGGGTGGTGACTACTACCGAGTAAGCACAGATGTCAACCCAATCCCTAAGCCCACGTGAGATAAACTCGGTGTGGGAAACAAGGGGGGTATCCTCATCACAATACTTGGGGCATCCATCAAAGGGGAGTCAGCAGAGAATTTCGAAGGACACCTTTGCTGTAGCTTGTTCCTCGAACGCGCGAACGTGTACGGGGGAAAAGTACCAAGATTCCCGAGACTCTACTTGGACATGAGGAAGTGATGAAGGGTGTGAATTGTGTACCCGACATTTGGGCTTAATGGGTTGGCGTGACGACAGAGGAAAACTGTTATCCATGACGGAAACACAGCGCCTGTATCGCGTTAGCCTGAGGTGGGAGCAACAAACGAGCATCGACCGCTGACCATATTCGCAACGCGGGATTTTATCGATTTGTTGTCCGAAACCCCCGAGGGCTTTGGCCCGTATCGGTAGGAGAGCCCTTGGGAATTGTATCCAGGCCGTTCTTGGGGGTCCCTCTGGGTGTGAGAGATGATGAAATCCCTGATGCGGGGATACGCAAAGCCTGGAAAGCGGGCGCGGACGTGTCGGAGTAAAGCTTGGCATTCCAGGTAATAAACCAGAGTACTCTTAAGCACATTGGTGAACCGCCGAAGAAAAAGGATCGACGAAACAGCTCAGTAGGGGGGGCATGGCGCAGTCATCACGAGATCGTCGTGAATGAGGACATGATCCCACAACGCACCATATGATCCCCTCATGGAGGAAGGATAGGCCATGGGGCCAAGATGGGATGGGGATTCCCAAGAGATGGGGCTGGACCCGAAACATAGACATTCAGGTGATCCTACGTATCCCATTAGGATGGTAATCAAGCCACACGTAGTTCTTGAAATGCAGTTTAACGTCATACTGGACGAAGATGAACAGTTTTACGTCTTGCAGGACGAAGATGAACAGTTTTACGTCTTGCAGGACGATAATGATCAGTTTTACGTCATGACGGACGAAGATGAACAGTTTAACGTCATGCAGGACGATGATGAGCAGTTTTACGTCATGCAGGAAGAAGATGAACAGTTTAACGTCATGCAGGACGATGATGCAGTTTAAAGTCTTGCAGGACGATAATGATCAGTTTTACGTCATGACGGACGAAGATGAACAGTTTAACATCATGCAGGACGATGATTGTTATGCAGTTTAATGTCGTGCAACTAGGACATGGCTGTCACGCAGTTTAACATCATGCAACTGGGACAGTTGTTACGCAGTTTAACGTCATGCAACTAGGACGGTTGTTACACAGTTTAACGTCATGCAACTAGGACGGTTGTTACGCAGTTTAACGTCATGCAACTAGGACGGTTGTTACGCAGTTTAACGTCATGCAACTAGGACGGTTGTTACGCAGTTTAACGTCATGCAACTAGGACGGTTGTTACGTAGTTTAACGTCATGCAACTAGGACGGTTGTTACGCAGTTTAACGTCATGCAACTAGGACGGTTGTTACGCAGTTTAACGTCATGCAACTAGGACGGTTGTTACGCAGTTTAACGTCATGCAACTAGGACGGTTGTTACGCAGTTTAACGTCATGCAACTAGGACGGGGGGCCAGGGGCCCAAGGAGGCCAAGGGGCCTGAGGCTGGGCCTCGTGAGGGGAGTTGCACGGCACGACACATGATCCCGACGTGAATGAGGACGTAGTCCCATACCACACCGTACACTCCGGGTAAGAACGGACTTAGGCTGTGACCTGGAAAGGCCAAGGGGCCTAAGGTCAAGCATCAGTCAGGAAGGCCTGACTGGTTTGTAGTTTAACGTCTTACATGAGGACGGGGGTCGGGGACCCAAGGAGGCCAAGGGGCCTGAGGCTGAGCCTCGTAAAGGGAGGACGTACGGCATGGTACATGATCCCGACGTGAATGAGGACGTAGTCCCACATCACACCGCACACCCTTATGAGAAATCCTGGGTCGTGGCCCGGATCGCCAGCGCCACCTGGGGGAAGTTTGTCACCTTGGGATGGGGCAGAGGGGATCACTGTTCTTGATGCCTAGGGCATCTCGGGGTGGACCCGAAGATCCAGGACATTGTTGACCGTGTTCGAAACACAGCGTTCCTATGGTGACCCGCATGGGGGCAACAAATGAGCGTCGACCGCTGACCAAATTCGCAACGCGGGATTTGTATCGACTTGTTTCTTAAGGAAACCCTCGGGGGCGTTGGCCCGTATCGGTAGGAGAGCCCTTGGGCGTAGTATCCAGGCCGTTCTTGGGGGTCCCTCCGGGCGTGAAAGGGTGACAGAATCCCAGCCAATGAGTGGGTGAAACTCAGCTGCGTTCATCCACGAAAGGGGCAAACACCTCCAGGGGGAAATGTGCAGCCGGGTCGGGGCTTGCTCGACGTGGGTCGGGGAAAAAGTGTGAACCCTGCCATGTCTTGACCCGGGGGGAAGATCTTGGCTTTTGGGCTGGGCCAACGGACGAAATGTTCGGGCGTTCCTACGTATCTCATAAGGATGAGAATCAAGCCATACGTAGTTCTTGAAATCCAAGCAGTTTAGCGTCATGCGGTAAGGACGTGGGAGGGTAGAAGAACGGGAGTGGGCGCATGGTGCGACCTTTACAATCTTTGCGCGATTGGGGTTGCATGAGCGGGGCCAAGGAAGCCTACTCCCTGCTACGCAGAGACCTTCCAAGGAGACTATCCCAGAGGGAATAGCGAAAGAGAAAAGCTTGGGGCTGGGCTCAAGACGAGGCGTCCGAGCGTTCCTACGTATCCCATGAAGATGGGAATCAAGCCATACGTAGTTCTTAGCATGCAGTTTAACGTCATGCGGGACGGTGAGAAGCACCTCCTTTCGGGATATGTATGGTACGACAGGTAATCCGTCGTGAACGGGGACATAGTCCCACATCATGCCATACAATCCCACAAGAGGGTAAGTCGGGGAAAGACTAAGGGGAGGGCCCGAGGTCAAGCCGCGGTGGAGACGGGGCCAGGGGCCCAAGGAGGCCAAGAGGCCTGAGGCTAGGCCTCGGTCAGGAAGACCTGACTGGCTTGCAGTTTAACGTCTTGCAGTGAGGACGGAGAGGCAGTTTAATGTCATGCGGGACCAAGTCGCAGTTTAGAGTCATGCAGGACCCTCTCGCAGTTTAGGGTCGTGCAGGACCACTGCAGTTTAATGTCGTGCGGGACCCTCTCGCAGTTTAGGGTCGTGCAGGACCACTGCAGTTTAATGTCGTGCGGGACCCTCTCGCAGTTTAGGGTCGTGCAGGACCACTTTTTGCCCTAGGCAAAGTATCGCTTGAGGAATTTGGCATTGGTGGGAGGGGTTACACGCTCTCCATCCATGGTCACCAAGGAGTATGCTCCGTTGGGGTAAACCTTATGGATGATGTAAGGCCCTTCCCATTTGGGTTCTAACTTGGGTGGTTTCCTACCGGGGATCATTGGCGCTCGAAGGGCCAGTACCAGGTCACCCTGTAGAAAAGAGCGGATACGAACCTTCTTGTCAAAAGCTCTCGCTATCTTGTCCTGATGCCTTTCCAGATTGTGCAGGGCACGGAGCCGGTTCTCGTCCAGTGCCTCTAATTCAGCTAGATGGATCTCGGCTACCTCATCTGGTGTCTGGTGATCATAAACTGCAGTGCGTAGCGATGGCAGCTGGATCTCAATGGGTAGGACGGCCTTAGCTCCATACACCAGGGAATATGGGGTCACCTAGGTAGAGTTGCGAGTCGTCGTCCGGTAAGCCCAAAGGGCGTTGGGGAGCTTGTCCGGCCAACTCTTCTTGTTCTGACCAACCATCTTCTGCAGAATGTTAGAGAGGGTCTTGTTGAACACCTTAATCTGCCCATTCACCTGCGCGTGGTAGCAGGAGGTATGGTTCGACTGGATGTCGTACTTAGTGTACAATTTCTTCAATTCAGCTGCTCGGAAGTTGGTGCCGTTATCGGTGAGGACAGCGTGAGGGACTCCAAACCGGTGGATAATGTTGGAGCTTACAAAGTCAACGATGGAACGGGCCTTGACCTCTTTGAGCGGAACTGCTTCTGCCCACTTGGAGAAGAAATCTGTAGCAGTCAAGATGAACCTACACTGGCGGGCTGTTGCCGGTGGATACGGTCCCACTACATCGAGTCCCCATACCGCAAATGGCCAAGAGTACTTGGTGGGGTGGAGGGGTTCTGGTGGCCGATGCAAGAAGTTGGCGTGTACTTGGCACGCGTGGCATCTCTTGGCGTACCCAATACAATCGTGGATCATGGAGGGCCAGAAGTACCCTAACCTCCGGATTTGCTGGGACAGTTTCGGCCCAGCTTGATGGGCGCCACAAGAACCGGCATGAACCTCTTGCATAACTTGAGGTATCTCCACTCCTTGGATGCAACGGAGGAGGACACCATCGAAACTCCGTTTATAGAGGGCCTGCTCAAGACTGGGGCCGCTCTGGAGGGTGAATTGCGGCGCGCGGTGTCGTATTCGCTCGCGTTCAGCCCGGTCATCCGGGAGCCGACCATTTTGGAGATACTCGACAAAAGGTGCTCTCCAGTCGGGGGTGGTTTCAACCACTGCGTCTGACGAACCCGGGACTCCCGATGTGGGGGGTCCGGCGGTGAGATGACTTACCCGCAGGCTATCACGGTCCTCTTGGGTAACGGGAGCAATGACTCTCCGATGGGCCACGTGTATGACCAAATCATCTTGCTCGGGTTCTGCGAGCGACGCGGCTAAGCCAGCCAGGGCGTCCGCTTGTCCGTTCTGCGATCTTGGGACATGGGTGACCTCTGGCCGAGGAGAGAACTGGGCCATTAGGAGGAGGGTGTACTCCAGCAACGGTGCAAGCTCTGGCTTCCTGACGACCTAGTCTCCATTAACCTGTTTGATCACCAGCTCAGAATCTCCCTTCACATGTAGATGGGGAACATGGATCTCAAGGGCCAACTCGAGGCCGGTGATGAGAGCCTGGTACTCTGCCTCGTTGTTCGTACAACCTTCTGACAGCAGGAACGAGTACGGCAGGACGGCTTGCGCCGGGGTAATGAAAACAATGCCCAGACCCACTCTGTTGAGCTTGGGGTCGTTGAGCCTTCTACCGGTGGGGCTCCGGGAGGCACCGTCGAAATGCATTTGCCAACATGGGGCAGCATGATCGACTGAGAGGATCGTCTCGTCGGGAAAATCCAGGTTCAGGGATTGATCCGCAGAGGTTGGATGGGCAGCTAAAAAGTCTTCCAACGCTTGTCCCATAACGGCCTTCTGAGGCACGAACCTGATATCAAATTGCTGGAGAATCACCACCCACCGTGCTAGTCGGCCAGTCAGCATGGGGCGGTTCAGGATGTACTTCAGCGGATCTACCCGAGAGATCAATTATACCTCGTGGTGTTGCAGGTAGTGCCGCAGCTTCTGCACAGCGAAGACGAGCGCAAGGCAGCACTTTTCGATGGGGGAGTATCTGACCTCCGTATCGAGAAGCATGCGGCTGAGATAGTAGAGACTATTCTCAGTGCCCTCGTTATTCTTCTGGGCGAGCAGCGCACCGAGGGATCTCTCCAGGGCGGTCACATAAAGGACCAGCGGCTTTTCGGAGACGGGTGGCATCAAGACTGGAGGTTGGAGCAGATACTGCTTGATCTCCTCGAAGGCGGCCCGACACTCCTCATCCCATTCGTAGGCAGCGTCTTTCTTCATGAGCCGGGAAAAGGGCTTACACTTGCCGGCCAGATTCGCAATGAATCGGCGTATATAGGCTAAGTGGCCTTGCAGGCCTCGTAGCTCTCGAATATTGCTCGAGGGAGGCATTTGGCTGATGGCCTTGATCTTTTCCGGGTCGATCTCGATACATCGGTATCTGACAATGAAGCCCAGAAACTTCCCGGAGGTGACTCCGAAGGCACACTTCAGCGGGTTCATCTTCAGGTGACGGGAACGGAGGAAACCGAACACTTTCTCAAGGTCTTTGAGGTGGTCCTGGCACTGGTGCGATTTGACTACGAGGTCATCCACGTAGCATTCCACCAATGTCCCGAGGATCGGTTTGAATATGCAATGCATGGCCCTCTGATAAGTGGCACCCGCATTTTTCAAACCGAATGGCATTACCCGGTAGCAAAAGGTACCCTGGGGAGCCCTGAAGGCAGTGGACTCCTCGTCTTCGGGGGCCATCCGGATCTGGTTATACCCGGAATACCCGTCCATGAAAGAGAGGGCTCGGAACCCGGCCGTGGCGTCAATCAACAGCTCCGTCACTGGGAGTGGGAAGTCATCCTTTGGGCAGTGGCGATTGAGATCGCGGAAGTCGATGCAGACTCTGATCTGCCCATTCTTCTTCCTGACCGGCACAATGTTGGCGAGCCATTTGGGGTAGTGGACCTCCTTAATGAAGTTGGCTTTGATAAGCTTTTCGACTTCGGCCTCAACCATAGCACCATGAGAAGGGTGCATTTTCCTGGGAGGCTGCTTGAACCCACGGTGTTTTACCGGGAGACCAAGGCGGTGGATGGATACCTGAGGATCTAGCCCCGGCATCTCATCGTAACTCCAGGCAAACACATCGCGGTGCTGTTTGAGGAAGTCTACATACCGCTGCCGCTCCTCAGAGGGCATGGCGACACTGACCAATGTGGGTGTTGGATCTGCCTCGCTACCAAGGTTCACCTGTACCAGTTCATCAACCGTGGTAGAGACGCCTTCTTCAAAGGCTGGGGGAGCATCCTCCAAGTCTTCCTCCCCAACCGTGGGGGAACTTCCCGCGACGGAAGATACTTCTGGATTCTCAAAACCCGAGGGGAAACTAGTGCCAGCTTGAGCAGCAGCGGTCATCATATCAGGAGACTCACTTGTCGTTGAGACCATAGGAATAAATTCATTTGATCCGATCCCATCTGGCCTTCGGCCTAAGGGGCCACGCTTGATGATATCAAAGCAGTGGTGACGTGTCGGCCTGAGTCGGTTGATTCCAGCCCGGCGAAATAGACACGTATGGCGCACCGCCGTTGCCATCAGCTTGACGTCCCGGTACCGTACAGGGGTAGGAGGTTCCGGGATGACCCGAGCCTGGTTGATGTAGGAGTACTAGGTGATTTTCCGTCGTCGCTTGGACATGGGAACATGCCTTCCTTGCGTACCCGAAACAACAAAACATTGTCACATGTCGGGGGTCGTGGCCTCCAACCGGTGGATCGGGAGGATGTAGGCGTCGTCCATGCTTGCCCAAGGATCACTTGTGATCGGGGCGGGCTCATCCTCGCTCACCAGGATTTGCTTGTCCTTACTTTTGTAATAACCCGCATCCAGATAGCGGGCCTCACAAGAAGCGAAAGGGGACGCGTCTCCTTGGAGCACGCCTACTCGACCGTTGAGCGAGTACTTAAGGCACTGGTGATACGACGAGGGAACCGCTGCATGCAGATGGAGCCATGGCCTGCCCATCAATGCGTTGTAGGCGGTGTCCTGAGAAACAACCATAAACTCGGTGCTGGCAATTAAGCCACCGAATTGGGTCTTCAGAAGGATCTTTCCAACCGGGGTTTGCTCTGTCCTGTCGTACCCCTGGATCCTGAGGTCAGAGGGAGTCAAATCACCTTCGGACAGACCCAGCTTTCGCAGTGTCCGGGTCGGAATTAGATTGATTCCAGAACCCGTGTCAACGAGGCATCGGCGGACTTCCACACCGTTGAAGTGGCCAGTGATATACAGTGGGCGAATGTGCCCCTGTATAGGAGGGTCTTCATCTTCACCGGAGAACGAGATAACCGCCTGACATTCGGCGTCTTCAATCGTCTCGGTATGGAAGGCTTCCGCAGCCGCCACTTCTGTCTTGAACTGGAGGGGGCTCCTTAGGGCCTCGGCAAGTGCCTCGCGCATTTCAGATGACAGGCGAAGGGACTCGAGGATGGAAAGCCTCACCGGGATGCCGACTAGATGCTTCAGAACATCGTACTTTCGTGCCAAACGTAAACCTCTGCTTACAGGAGGTCGTTCGGCATTTGGATGCACAGCGGGTCCGGCTGGCTGAACCGGCGAGTAACTAGTACTGGGTACATCTCGCTGCCTACCAGTAGAAGCCTGAGGAGTAGTCGCCGGGCTAGGATCGGACAGCAGAGGCTGGCCTGTTGCCGGGCAAGACTGGCTGTGACATGAACGAGGCGGCTCTCCCTGATCCAGCATCACAAACGACGGTGGAGGTAGAGCCGAGGGTGCTGGATGGGCCTGCGCGTGCTGAGATCTGTGCTGAGCCTGCTGCCTGGTCTCGGTAGCGTGCACGGCTTGGCCGCAAATGCCGGCTGACGTACCTCGATGACCAGCGCGGTCGCGATTCCGCCGACGTTGACATCGGCTGGAAACGTTGGGGAGGTCTGCCTGGGGTTCCCCCTCGTCGGGGGTCATATAGGGCTTTACCAGCTCCACGGTGTTAACCGAAGCGTACCCTTGACTGTCGCTCGAAGATTCATCCACCGCTGGGCGGATTCTGGGAGGAATGCCCATTTCGGGAGGCATAAAGTCGCCGAGAGTGCGGGATGACGACGGCACTGGCGGTGCACGTTGCTTCTTCTTACGTCGCCGCTGCTTGCCCTTTTGGGCAGAGGTTGACTGTGAAGACGATGTTGAGGCACCCACTACTTCTTCTGAAGGTTCCGACTGCTTCAGGCGTGCCCGGATGATGCCCTGGGCACGGACGACGGTTTTTCGAGCCATCCAGTCATCGTATTTCTGGGACTCGCGGCTAGGGACCTGCTGCCACTCACCTTCGCCGTCGCTGCCGATTTCTGATCCCGCATAGACGCCTGCCACTTGCGCTGGCACTGGGCCCAACTTGACTATGTTGTTGTTGACCTGGTCCTGAAGCCAGTCTTTGAACACATAGCATCGCTTGAGGGTGTGCCCCAGGATTCAATGATAAGGGCAGTAGTTGGGGTGATCGGTGAGATGCGCCTCTGCCGGCCTCCTGCACTCAGGCAGACGCACGATCCCTTGCCCTAGAGCTCTTCGGAAGTAGCCAGGGACCTGATTTTCATTGAACGAATAGGTATGGTACTTTCTTTCCGGGTAAGGAGCCCTGGGGGCCTGGTCCTGTCGAGGGACCGGAGGGGCCTGCCGAGGAGGCGGCGCCTGGTTGTCTCGCCTAGGTGGCGGTGGCGCATTGCGCGGGGGGAACCTGTCGGTTCTGAGGCGGTCGCTGCTGGGCAGGAGCCTGCGCTTGAGGTGGAGGACCTCTGCGGGGTTGCGGGGGTGGTGCCGCCGGTAGCAATTCCAGCTGCCTCGGGGCTTCTATTTGAGCCACCGCGGTGGGTTCAGCCCTGGCGGCCCTCCTGGCTGGGATCATAGGGGGAAGCAAACGTGCCTGACTAGCCTGTTGCAGGGCCTCCTCGAGGCGCTGGGCCTTATCCGAGAAATCCCTGAACCCTCCAGGGTAGTTCTGGGTAATCAAGGAGGGTACCAGCTCTGTCTTGACGTTTCCCACACACATCGTCAGTAATTGCTCCTGAGTCAGTGGCATATCGAGGGAATACGTATGCCCTTTCCACCGGGCGATGAAGTCTGCAACCCGCTCATCAGGCCTCTGTTTGCACATGAAGAGGTCCGCAATGCTGGTCTTTCACGTGGTGGAGCTGAACTGGTATAAGAACTGCCGGCGAAGATCCTCCCAACCGGTCACTGATCCGATGGGGAGCTGGCTGTACCAGACGAATGCCGGACCTTCCAATGTCTGTACAAAACATCGGAGCTTAGCGGCTTCTTGCTGAGCTGGGGTCCCCAGCATGGGGCCACACCTGGAAGAGAAATGAGCTAAGTGCTGGGGTGGGTCCCCTGTCCCGTTAAACGGCGAGAAAGTGGGGTTCCCAAAACCCGGAGGCGCAGGCATATCATCCACCCACGCGGGGTAAAGCTTGCCATCCGGTGGGACCGCCACCTGCCGCGTTTCCAACGCCTTGAGGCGGGCAGTGAGTGCCGCAATAAGGTCCTCCGGGTGGGGGTCCCTGTCATGACGGGGATCCCTAACCACAAGCGCGTTGCCAGGTTCTTCAACACGGTAGACGGCTTCGGCCGCTCGTGGGTCAACTGGCTGGACGACCTGCTGGGCGACTGGGGGGACCCGGGTGGGATTCTTCAGATTGCCCCGTCGCTCAGGGGGGTTTGGCGAGACATATCGCGCCCTCTTGCCGTATGTTCCGGCTTCCGCCCTGTCCGCGACAGTAGCATGATCAGGGTTGCCCGGAGGCATCTCACCGGGGGGGGGGGAATTGTTCCTGCCCCTGCTGCCCCGGCCTGGGATTACCATAGTCGGGTCGCCGCTCTGCGGCGCGCTTAGCCAATAGTTCGTCAACCAGCCTCTTCTGCTCGGCAAGCTGCTGGCGCAACGTGGCCTTCTCAGGATCCTCGTCTGTTTTCTGCATAGAGGCGGACGGGTCGGAGTGCTTGACTATTCCGACATGCTCCTTACCCTTGCCAGTGCTTCGACCGAGTGCCAGTGACTCGGTGGGCACGGGGAGGCCTAGCAGGTTCCTTTGCTGACGGGTGACTCTCCCTGATGGGTCGAGTAGTGGCGGTACGCCCTCGGATGGTAAGTCCCCATCAAGGAACTCAAGCTCATCTTCCTTATCCACAACGTCGGCCATGTGGACTGTGACCACTCTTGAGGGCATATCCTCGATGTCGCATAGCGAATCAGGCTGTCGTCGGATAGGGTCAAAGAGGAGAGCGGCATAGCGTCCCCAGCCACGGACTTGCACATGGGGGGTGGCTTCCCTGACGATCTTGCGGAGTGCCTTGAAACTCTGAATTCATTTTCGTTGGAGGGCACTCTGGTGACCGGGCGACTCGGGGTGCTGGGCCACAAGGAGCGCCGCTGCGTCAATCAGGCGGCACTGTTTTCCAATCTCCTCGAAGTGCTCTCGACTCCGGGGGTACACTACCCGTTCCCAGCGGAGGCGGAAGTGCGTCGCCCACAGGGTTCGACAAAAGCACCCCACTTCTTCAGGGGTAAGCGACTCGGGTACGCGGAAATCCAGTGCCGCCATGGGCCAGAACTTTTCTGGGAAGTAGTCCACTGCAAGAATACTCCAGAAGCTCCTGGGTTCGTCCTCGGGGTTCGGCCCTACATTTCCCCACTCATCAACCGGGGGCGGCTGAGGGACCAGTAGCAGTACCGAGGCGGACCTCTGGGATAGCAAACTCGGCGGTGGAGAATATGGTGCGCAAGCAGACTGGCCACCGAATTCTGGGCCTTCCTCTGAAGAGCGAGGTGACCTGACCACAATATCACGATAGGACGGGCTAACAGCCACTTCTCCGGTACGGGAATTGCCGTTACCGGTGTCCGGTCATGTCGTGGCTCTACCACCGTTGACCCCCAAAATAGCTCCTCGCGATCCCGAGTAGAGGTAGAGGGCGCTTCGGGTGACGATGGCGGTGACTGCGCGGCCGAAACCTGCGAAGTTCTCAAAATCTCTTCCTCCTGAATGTACCTGCGGAGAGAGACGGGAATCCGGTGGACCTCAAATTCTGGGAGAACGAGGCTGACGCGTCTGGTTCCTGCCCCTGTCCTTGATACGGAGGAGCCGGGAGAAGGTTCCATCGCTGAATCGCATTCCACTTCCGAATCGGAGAAGCGAGCAGGTTTGATTACCCCCTGGACCTTCCCAGGATTCTTCTTGTGGTGGTGACGACCTGCTCTTCTGCCCCTGGGTGGCTCTTCGGGACAGGGCTGACCCCTATCAGGCAGCCTTGGGGCGGCGCTGGCGCCGTGACGGAGAGGGCCCCCACTTGAGACAGCCGGGGTGCGAGGGGCACCAGGGAAAATGTCGAAGGGTTCATGGGGAGGGCCTCCATGAACAGTAACCGTGTGGGCGGGGCCTCTGTTGGAACTGGCAGGAGCATGGGGAAGACCTCCATGGTCGATGCGAGTGGAGCGAGGCTGACCTTCACTCCTTGAGTTTCTGGGGCGAGGAGGACCTTCGCCAGCCGCGGAGAGGACGTAGGGGGGACCCCCACGTTGAAGAAGGACCGGATGGACGGTACCCTCAGAAGGATGGACTCCATACCCTGTACAACGGGCGCGGGAAATGTTTCCGCGCTGAACATCACTGCCACGGGGCAGGTCTTCCTGTAGGATGGGGGCAGCACGAGGCATGCCTCCATGGCGAACCTCGGAGCGGGAAAGGCCCACGCTCTGTGCAGTAGTGGCACGGGGAGGACCTCCGTACGGGGTGGCATCACCGCGGGTTAACTCGCGGCGATCACTTCTTGGGCCTGCAACCCGGAGAGTCAACCCATCCTGCCCGCGGGGCGGTTGGGGTCTCGATCCTGGTTGGGCGAAGGGGTGCCCCTGCTCAATGTAGGCGGGGGCTTCATACTGTACGTCGGCGGTGGCTCGGGCCACTGTAGCTGTCGACGTGGACGCGGCTAGGCGAGCGTCCTCAGCCCGGGCCCGGCGCTGACGTCGGGTCAGGCGGGCCGGTGCAGGCGGTGCAGGGACGTAGTCTGCCTGCTCTTCCTGCGGGGCCGGACGGCGGCGCTGACATGGCCGGGCGGGAGCTCTCGCCTGGGGTCCCTAGGTCGGGGCCCTGAGCGGGCTGAGCTGGACCGCGCCTGCCTCTTCGGCGTAAGGAGAAGAGTCGTCAAGACGTTCCGGGGATAGGCTCCCGAAACGGTTGAATGTCGAGGTGGGGAGCAGGAGCTCCCTGCGCGTCCTGTTAGGGCGGCGTTGACGGCGGGGCCTGGAGGCCTCCAGGTCCAAGCGGGCCATATCCCTAGTCGGGATGACCCCTTCCTCCTCGTACCTGCGCACGAGGTTGTTGATCACCCTTCGTTGGATGACCTCTGATGGGGAAAGGGGACGTGGACGTCCCGTATTCCGTGATGTGGCAGCCGTCGTGGCGGTGGTGGCTCCATGTGGAGTGGCCGTCGTGGTGCTGCCCCTGCCCCTGTGTGGGCGCGGAGCGGATGGCGACCGCATCTCTGAAGTAGAAACCTGGTTCCTGGAAAGCGAAAGGATCAACTCGTCAGTACTGAGAGGAAAAGGATTGACAGCCAGTGCCCCAGCGTTCTTCCATCCTCCATGTCTGTGAGAAGGATCCACGCCAACATGCTGTAGAGCGGAGTGCCCCACGTTCTACTACCCCGACTACCGGTGAGTTTCACGACAGGCCCGCCATTTGCTTGGCGGGACTAGGCAACGGATATCTGAATCCGGTGACACGTCAATCTACTAGTGTCTTGAACGCTACTAATCTCCATGCTGAGGAGAAGAATTTCACGTCGGGTTCACCATTTCTGTTTCCGACGCTTTCTCCGGGGCGCGCGCGCATCCATCCGTCAGGGGGGGAGAGACGCGCGGCTTTGTTGCCCCACATTCCCGCTTTCCAAAGGCGGGCAGCATTCGTTCCTTATTCAGGTACGTCTACTCCTTGATCGAAACGGGATGATGGGATGTCGGTTCTTCCTCCTGTGGATTCCTCCTCAGAACTCGTCACCTAGTCCGGGTCTCCCTTATAGATTTAATACGTAGTTCATGAAACTCTTCCCAGTGCCAGGTTTCCATGGGTGCCGGTTAATTACGCTGCTCCTGTCGGGACATTCCAAAGGGTCCAGTCAGGGCAACAACCTTCGGTCAGGGGAGTAGTCACATTGAGGCATCAGTAGCGTGTCTGGATGCTGGGGTACCTGACATATCTGTCTGTTATCCTTGATCACAAGGATTCTCGAGGGCGTGGAAGCCCGAGGCATCCCACATAGAGCGCGGGGAATTACATGTCATAGACACGTATCTGAGGTTTTCCTCAGCTTCTCGTGTTCAACACAGGGCATGCCGCGAGTTTAACGTCCAGCGGAGACAGATGAGGGTGATCATAACGTCCCATAGAGACGGATCAGATTGGTGTACCGCATGGAGACGGATATGGTCCCATAGAGACGGATCAGAACGCCCAATGGGGACGGATCCGAGGTGGTGCACTCCCTATAGGGGAAAAGGGTGATGAATCGGGGTGTACACAGAGGACAGCGACCCGGAGATGTGATGGGACTTACACATGGAAAGTGGCCCAGGCACCGCTAGGAGCAGCGAGGGGGTGGATGGCATGAGTGAAATGGAGGAGGATGAAACGGGACCCTCGCAGTGGGCGACGGTGAAATTGGGCTTGAGCCTTGAAGAGGCTTCCTACGTATCCCCGTGGCCGGGAATCAAAGTCCGCGTAGTTCGGGGAATACAGTTTAACGTCATGTGGGACGAAGATGGGACCCGGCGTGAAGAAACGACGGGTGGGTGTGTCGGTGAACCGACGTGAAAGTAGACCTTGGTCCACTATTGGTGGGCTTGAACCTCGTGGAGGCGTCCTACGTACCATACCTTGACATGGATCAAAGACCTCGTAGTTCAGATGATACAGTTTAACGTCATGCGGGACGATAGTGAACCCTGACGTGAATAAACGACGGGTGAGCTTGAACCTCATGGAGGCTTCCTACGTACCATGCCTTGACATGGATCAAAGTCCTCGTAGTTCGGACGGGGTTAGGTCACAATGGCTTACCACCAGACCAGAATGTAGCTTAACGTCATGCTGGACGAAGATAGAACACGACGTGAATTGGGTGATGGGTGGGCTTGAACCTCATGGAGGCTTCCTACGTACCATGCCTTGACATGGATCAAAGACCTCGTAGTTCAAAAGGGAATGGGTCGCAGCGGCTTACCACTGGACCGGGATGGGACCCGACGTGAAATGACGGGTGGGTTGCGCCGGTAAACCGACGTGAAAGCGGACCTTGGTCCACTATTGGTGGGCTTGAACCTCGTGGAGGCTTCCTACGTACCATGCCTTGACACGGATCAAAGACCTCGTAATTCAGGTGGGGATTTGCCGGAGAACCGACGTGAAAGTAGACCTTGGTCCACTAGTGGTGGGCTTGAACCTCGTGGAGGCCTCCTACGTACCATGCCTTGACACGGATCAAAGTCCTCGTAGTTCGGATGGGGACGGGTCACAATGGCTTACCACTGGACCGGGGTGCAGTTTAATGTCGTGCCGGACAGGAGTGTGCAGTTTAACGTCATGCTGGATGCGGGTGTGACCCGACGTGAAAGTAGACTCGTGAGTCCACTGGTGGTGGGCTTGAACCTCGTGGAGGCTTCCTACGTACCATGCCTTGACACGGATCAGAGTCCTCGTAGTTCAGGTTGTGCAGTTTAACGTCTTTGCTGGACGGGGCATACAGTTTAACGTCGTGCTGGACGTGGGTGAAACTCGACGTGAATGAACGAAAGAGCAATATGGCTTGAGCCTCATGGAGGCTTCCTACGTACCATGCCTTGACACGGATCAAAGTCCTCGTAGTTCGGATGGGTTTGTCAAGGTCGGTGCTCACTCTAAGCCCACGTGAGTCATGCTCGGTGTGAGAAACAAGAGGTTGCAAGGACCTGACAATCACGTCGCGAGGGGTGCGTCCGTGAGAAGAGAAAAGGGGATTACGCGTTGGGCAGCCCATGGTGTTGGGACTTACTCCAGGATGGAGGCCCATGGCGCGACAAAGCGCGGGAAAGATGGACCTTGGTCCGACGATGGGAGGTGCCTCGTTTCCTATCACGTCCTCCACTGACCTTGGTAGTGGGGAAGTACCGAGATGCACGGGCACAATCATCCGTACCAAAGGTTAGGGATTTACGCTCTGAGGCGACCCTTCCCCTGCGAACATACACCACTCCGACAAAGAGGATCTCATTCCATGTGCGGAAGAGTTCCACTCCCGTGGAGACGAGTGGTGTAATGAATGTTCGAGCTGGGGGGACCCTTCGTGAGGGAGGCGAGGTTGGGTCACAGTTTAACATCATGTGTTTAGGACGTGGTGCTTGGCAGTTTAGCGTCCTGCAGCTCGGACGAGGTGGCTTCACTCCACACCCCTAGGGCTTACATAACCGGTACCCTCTGGTCCTTGGGGAAGGGAAGGTGTCGGTAAGGCCATGGTAAAGGGGGGTCGTGAGAGGAACCATCGAGGGGTCCACGTTAGCGTGGCTATGCGAAGAAGCAATAACCATTAGCGTGCCTATGCGAAGAAGCATTAGGCGAAGCAACGCTACGGGAGGTTTTGTCCATGGGACTTTGAAATCACATCGTGCAAACCTGGAGGGTCGCACGGAAAGAGGAATCGCTAAGCAGAGGAGTGTGCTTTGCGAAGTGGGGTGCCTTGGCCTTAGCATGGGGCATAGGTGGGAGTGGGAGGTGCTTCGCGAAGTGGAACAGTGTTCGCGGAGCACTGCCTCACGAAGAAGGAGTGGTTCGCGAAGCAGGGTCCTGCCAAGCAATGTGCTTCGCGATGCATAGTTATCCTGCCTTGGCATAGGGATTACTAGCATGGGATGGGTGTTTCGCGAAGCACAAGTGCTCCGCGGCTGCCCGGGTTCCCTTGGGAATCCCCTTCCTTTGCGAAAGCCCTTGAGCTTCGCGAAGGGAATCCCTCTCGGAAGAGGGGCTCAAAACGAAACAAATCAGAGTCGTCTCGCGAAGTAGAAATACCTCGCGGAGCTCATGATTCCCGGGGCAAAGCGTGCTTCGCGATTCGGGAGAGGAGAAGCAGAAGGGTCGGATTGTCTGTCCTGGGGACTCAGGGGGAGTCGAGTATTTATAGGGTAGGGGCGCCGCGAAGGAGGGCTCGCGCGCCGCCTTCGGGGCTTCGCGGCGGCTCGCGAACGTCAAACCGGTTCGTGGAGGATTACCGCCTCAGGAGCTTCGCGGCGCCTCGCGAACGTCAAACCGGTTCGTGGAGGATTACCGCCTTAGGAGCTTCGCGGCGGCTCGCGAACGTCAAACCGGTTCGCGGAGGATTACCGCCTCAGGAGCTTCGCGGCGCCTCGCGAACGTCAAACCGGTTCGCGGAGGATTACCGCCTCCGGAGCTTCGCGGGTCCACCAAGGTTGGGGCGCTTCGCGGCGGGGCTCCGCGGACGGGCTCCGCGGCTGTGCTTCGCGGCTGTGCTTCGCGAGGCAGCGCGCCGACTGTCTTTTTCGTTCCTTCCTTTCGGGCCATATTTTTGGCGCCAACAAATGCATACATATTCAGTGGGTGTTTCATAATCTGGTTGACTTGTCTAGAAGACATTGCAAGATCAAGGCTCAAATGTCTATAGGGTGTCTCATGACTTGGATGACATGTCTGGAGCACATTTCATGATCAATTATAGCATTTCATGGTAGCACCACAAGAAACAGTTGATATATCAAAGTTCTATTTGAGACCTAGAATACATTTCTTGGTGCAGACATATGATTTGGGGTGACATGTCTAGGGGCCATCAAAAGGTTTTGATGGAAAGACCAAAGAACATTGAAAGACATTGGTTGCCTACCCGGAGGATTTTTTGTTATATTAATGACATGTAAAATGGATATTTCATGATACATATAGCATATAAAAGGAGCATTGATTAATTTGGGATACATGCCCTACTGTTATCGAATGATCATGTTTGGTCATTCATTGGGTATAAGGATCATTGAATTTTACTTTTTGTAAGTCTCCCTTATTTTTATAGTTCTTTGTTTTATCCTAGATTGAATATTTACCTTTAAGAGTTACTAATGATAGATTATTTTATGTTTTTTCTGACCTATCCAACATGTGGGATGTCCTTCACACAATCGGGCTAACACACTATATGTCCATCACAAGATATATAAGTAATCATGTGTAGTTCCTGTTTATCTTATTCTATCCTTTTATTCATTCATTAGATTTTACTTGGTAGTAGACGTGATTGATTTTGTGATCGGTCACTCTGAGAATTCTACTCATACACTCTTGTTTTCTATTAATCATGATTTTTTATATTGGGGGGGTGGAGAGATTCATAGACCTCACTGCCCCAGTTATACATATCCTTTCATGGAGTGTATATCATGAATTTGGTCTGGATTCAGTGGTCAGTTTCAGTTGAATGTTCATTCCATGACCCTGTAATGGGACATCCATACTATCTTCTTAAGACAATGACCATGAGAATGTTCCCACATTTCCATTTATGTTACTCCTGAGATGATTCTAGGTATTTCTCTTGGCCATGTTGACATGTTACGAACCATCCATATGGTCAGTAAAACATCTCTAGGGGTATTCATGAAATACAGATGATTATAGAAATTCTTTCACATGATGAGAGATGGATTTTAAGGGACCTTTTTCAAGATAAATGCAGCTTATCAAGAGGGCTTCTTCAAGATCATGTAGTCATGTCATGGGGTCTCACAAGATCATGTCGGATTTCTATGAGTTCCATAGTGAGATCAATATTCCATGTGTATGGTCCTTTCTGACACCATTATAGATTTTATAGATGGCCTCATGTGATCAATGGTGATCACCTAGGGAATATTACCCCTTTCGCAAGAAAGAAAACATATCCTCACTCCACAAGAGGCCTTTAAATTTCCCCTTTTTATTCCCTTCATTGTTTTACAATGGGAGAACACATCATGAAGTAATGTGAGTGTTGTTAAAGACAGTTACACTCCTTTAATTCAAGGCATCACATGACTTGTAAAGGTTCTTGTGATGATATGTGACAATTTTCATAGAAAACCCTAATTTTTTTCTATAGAGCTGAAGGGGGAGTGAATAATTGACTAGACATGTTCAAAACTCTTTGCATGATGAGAATGACCTGTCAACAGGTTCAAACGTGATACTATAGTAATATCTCTACGTGTATGTGAGGGCTTCCAAACCACAAGATCACATTGATTGAGTATCAGTGACCTCTTAAAGACTCCATATTCTGAATATTTCTACCATCTATTTTATATTTTTTTGGATGATTATCATGTGCCTTCAAGTTAACAAGTTTTGTGGCTCCGAGAAACTCATTTGGTAGCCTTTAAATGATTAGTGAGATTCATAGATGATTATATGAATAATAAGGTGTCTTCTAAATGGGTTCCTCATGATCTCAAGTAGATCATTTGGTGAACATGACCTATTTCATAACCATATTCCGATCATATTCACATTTGGTGAGCTTTAATAAACACACACACCCCCTAAGGAGAAACTTCCATGGGGAAAAGGGCTTGGTTCTATGGAAAGTGAATTACAAACAGAGACTTTGGGACTACCTCTCAGTGGTATCTTGGGTGACATCTGGTCTTCTGGGTGACTGTTGGTATTCCGCCAACTTCCCTATAAATAGGGGAATTCAGGGTAGCTCATTCCCCTGAAATATCATCACTTAATAGGACATAATATCTTCTACCGTTACATGAATGCTTTCTAATAACATCCATAAGAACTAATTACGAGACATGCCCGCAATACTATTTTGTAATAAATTTTTTCCGGAGATTTTTTCCTGATTCCTTCCTTGACATAGCACATTTTTGAATCATCATTGAATTAATTTTTGGTAATATCATGATATTTATAAAAATTAATTGTTTTTATGTCATTATTACTGGATTCACATGATCTACTACTTCAGTCGCATTACCACACAACTCTTATGTGATTCACATGACCATGTCTTTGTCACATGATTACAAGACTTATGAATGTTTTTGTTGTCATTATATTTCTTGTGGATTATGTGAACTGTGATATCCTCATGGGTCGTTCCATTTTTGAGACCTGTATCAGGTCATACGATTGTGAATAACCTTATGGTTCATACACTTTTCATGATTCTTCTCGTAACATGTGAATCATTTGAAGTTATTTTTTCTGATATATATTGCTTAATTTTTTTATATAGATCCAAGATCATGTGTATCTTATGTTGCAGATATCTAGGGTTCTTTCATTTCTACAAAATATAATTATTACCCTTAATATTGTGTTCATTTAAAAAATATGGTTTTGTAGAGGCTTCTCTCTTCTAGACCTCATAATAATCCTTTTTCACATAAACATCCCTGGTATTGATTAAGCCTAGAAGATGATGTTTCCATTCCATATAATGAGTAAAATCAGCCATCTTTCTTGTTTTCAAAATCCCCCAGTTTTTATTATATGATGGTTTCTACAGTTATAAAACTGGTTTTAGAACAGTCCCAGGGGATATCCAATATACTCGAGAACTCCCCTCTAGGTCCAGACGGCTACGATTTCACCCACCAACCCAATTCTAAAATCTATTAGAGCATATTTGTCACTTACAAAAATAATCATGTGATGGATGGATCATGGAATGGGATATTAATCATGGTGGAAATTTTTTTGATAATTGGCAGCAGCAATTATGGGTTAGATTGAGCTGTTTGTAATTTTCCAACTAGGTACACAATATCTAACTTTACAAGGTTGTTTGAATTTTCTAGTTCATCATTTATCATCATTTGGAACTTCTCAAAAAATTTATTAGAAATTGGTTCCATGGTACCAATTCATTCAACCTATCACATATTGATCCAGTAAAAAACCATTGGGATGATAACTTACTGGGTGGGATACCTCCTTGGCGAAATGTATGATGGGTTTCATAATATTTTGGGCATCTGGGATAACCCTAAAGAGACACAGGTTTTGGGAAGGGGTATTCTAAACCATTTGAAATAAATTTTATATATGGATTTTAATATGAACTCTCGCATCTCCTTTAATGACTAACTTAACATTTTTACCTATCATAGGGGAGTTCGACCAACCTCAATACTGCCACACCAGTTCCCTTCCTAACATGTTTATGATAGCAATATCTCATATTGGGAAATACAAGAATCTAGAGACTCTACCACATATGGTTAGAAAGTGAGAAAAGATATATCACCAAGCCTTGGGATAGTGGGTTTCATTGACATGTGCTTGAATGAGAGGATTTCCCTAGATGGAGTGTGTGATCAGGAATCCGGGTTAGTTTATTAGTGATCGTAGTTTGGTTAGAAAAGGGGAAACCTCTCAATATTGTTGTACAAAATCCTGAAAAACATTAAAAGATAATGGATCATGATTAAAAAATAAACATCCCTTATAGAATCAGCTTTCCATTTGGATTTTATTTTATTGGATAAGGGAGCACTCCTACAACTACAGATACCACAACACTATTTGTATCCCTAGTGACTTGTTTGTCCCAAGGCTTCTACAAAACATCAGGGTTTATTAAATTTATTCAGGCCAAAATGTGGTTTTTAACACATTATTATTCTCTAATCAATTCAATTTCATCCATTATGTTGCACCGACTGGGCCCATTATTGATAATGGGGGTGGCCTTTTCAATAAACGGTCATACAAGATCCCCATTTTGGATGAGGCTATCATTTCTAAGATGGATGAGTTGAACATTTTTTATTTTTATACCCTTTAACTATTATTTTCATGTTTAATTGTATCCAAATGTTTTCTCCTCTCCCCTCAGCTGGTGTGTAATGAGAGGAACACCCCAAGATTATCCACCAATTTGAGATTTTATTGTCTCTTGAGAATACCAATGATGTGATTATTTGGGTTCCTACTAGAACCCCTACTTTCCCAGAATAATATTATTCCTCTTATTGGGAATAATTTTACCTATGTGGTGTGCTAAATAGACAATTCTATCATGTGGAAATACTATATTACTCACCGACCAATTTTTTCATAGAAATAATAACGATTATTCTAGATTAATGTGAATCCTCAGGGAAGCATCCCTATCCAAGTGAAGTCCATCCCATCATTGGGGAATAATTTTTAAAGCAATATAGTACTTTTATATCAGAAATTAATTATGAATCTTTTGAGAGAAGAGTATATGGTACTTCCTCTTATTCATTTTCTCAGGCAGTTGTTCCCCCTTTTGATATAATTACTCTCATAGTTGTAGAGGTTCATACAAGGCGTAGGATAAAATGGAATCATATTCACTCATTTACCACTAAAACACCCCAAGAAACATTTCATGATCAATAATAGAGGATTTTTGGCTCATTCATGATTTGGGGGAGGGTTTCTTTGACTCTCATCCATTGTGTGAAATCATGGGACAAACCATCCTAATGCACCAAGAGTTGGCTACTAGAGAGTGTGGCCTGCACAATTTCAATTTAACTCCCCTATATGAACTAATTTGGAGGGAATAAAAGGCATTAGAACATATCCATTAGATCATATTATAACTAGATACCAAAATAGATGTATTGAAATAATATATATTGAGAAAATAAGATATCATAGATCGCTCAATTTCTGACCGTTCAGCAATTATTTCCTCAATATAAACAACTAAGAGAATATTTCAAGGACTTTATAAAATCATAAATACACTTTTACCATAAGAAACAGAGGGATATGTGGGGTGGGGGAAACATCAGTGTTCAATAAACACTTCTCTTCAGAGTCTTATCAACTTGTCCAACTTAGACGATCAAATTTTATTACTATCTGATAGTTAATATATTATTCGTTTTGATTAAATATTTATAGATTCTCTTATATGTGGGGATACATAATTTTTTAGGAAATCAGTGAATTGATCTCTTGAACCTTCCATTTCTTCTTTCCATCAATAATTTATTCATGATGTGCATGAAATTTTATTAATCTAATGGTCCATGAATCATCAAAGATACCCATCCTTCATATAATATCATGTAAAACAATAATGCATGGATTTGAATTTTAAAATGATATAATACTATTCATATAAAATTTGCACATACACCTACTAACATGTGATTCATCATAGATGTATTTACAATAATTAACATGGGATTAATTGGTTCATAAAAGGACAATTTAGGTAAAAAACCTATATCCTAGAGGGAGGATTATCCCTCTTTAACAGAATTTAGTGGGCATAGTAATAATATATTGATTTTTTATAAGTCCATATAGAGGGATCTAAAATATTTGTTTCTTATTATACATATTTCTCTAATATTTTCTTGATCATCATATAGGGGAAGGATTAATGGGCTTGGAAATAGCTTTACTTAGGCTAAAAACTTATGAGTTTTTGACATAAAATGTTTTGTGCATTTTTTATATCTTGGAAACTAAATCATTGTTGTGTTTTAGTTTAGTGAATTTTATCTCAATACATATATTTCTTTAGTTTTAGGTCATTTTGTATCATACCTTCCATTTTTTTATTTTAGTGTCTTTCATCTTGGACGATATTTCACTGGTAATATAAATTTTTTATGTATCATTATTCATGTAGTTTAATATCATGCAGTAAGAATGTATTTCGAGAATTTTAACATCAAGTGCTAATTATGTAGCTAGGTTTTGTAGTTTAAAATTTTTCTGGCATGATACAGATACTATGAAGTTTAAATTCGAAATTCTGGGCCTAAAAATACTATAAATTTTAATCTCTTGTTTCCATGAATTGTGTTATGTAGTTTAATGTAATGTGGTGAGGACAATGTAATGTTTTGAAATTTAAATTATTTTTTTGAGGAAGTAAAATATTCTATCTAGTTTAAAGTCTTGAATTCATAAAGTCAAATATTGTGTTGTTAAATGTGTTTCTAGCAGGACTTATTTCATGTAGTTTACTATTTTGATGTAGGGGAATATTTTGTGTAGTTTAATGTCATGTGATAAGGACATATATTTTATATTAAGTTTAAATACTTTCTTAAAGGAAATAAAACAGGATATGTAGTTTAATGTATTTTTACTAGCACTTAAGATACTACACATTTTAAATTCTTATTATCCAGAAAGTTTCTATGTAGATTAATGTCATGTGGAAAATATATCTTCTATAGAGTTTAATATCAAGTGGTAAGGAAATATATATGGTCTGTAGTATAAATTAATTCTACTAGGATATTAAATTTTCTTTATAGTTTAAATTATTATTGCTAGGGAAAAAATACTATGAAATTTAAAGACTTCTGTGAGGACATGATTGGTGAATATATAATAAGATAAATATATACTAGGGATGACCCAAAACCCTAAAGGGTATTCAATCCTCCATAGTACTCAAGGGGCTCATGGGGATTAGAGTTCCTTTTAAAAAAATAGTATATGCCTATATTTGGTAGGTAAAATCTTATATGTATTGATATCATGGTCAAACAGAGGTGTCCATACTCTTTTTTGAGGGATGTAAAAGATTTATGGTGGTACTAGAGAATGAGGGGGAAATACTAGGGGATCTGAGTCAACCTTAATAGTTGGAACATGATTTGTGTAAGTCAAAACCCAAAAATTTGATTCGAGAAAAATAGAATGTGGAAAACATACTGAGGAGGATTCGTAACACCCTGAAGAATCAGGTTTCACCATAGTGTTACCAAGAATCACATGGATCAAATTTCCTTTTCTTGATGATTAGGTTCCTCGAGTTGGTAGGTCAAAGCCGTAATTGATTAATGGAATATTCAAACAGGGGATTCCCCACTCTTTTTTGAGGTCCATAAAAGATTATTGAGAATTCAAGTATCCATATAGTGAGGTTGGGAGTTACATAAATTCTATCTAAGAAGTTTTATGCAACGCTATTGTAGTTTATTTTATATTTGGAGAGCTCAGACCCTACAGCCTATTGATTTGAGTGATGAGGTTTGGTCCATCAAAACAGTTCCAAAAGGAATTTTTTCATTTGTACATTTATAATGTGTACAAAACCTAGGGACAAGAAATTAAGGATATCATATCCTATTAAATAGTATAGTTATAGGTATTGTAAATCATCTTCTAAAGTGTTCGGGTCATGAAAATGGTATGGAAAAATATTGTTGGTAATGTCCTATAACAATCTAACGTGATGAGTTCATACATGTTGATGTCAATCTCATAAGGATCAAAAAAACATTTTTTGTAAAGAAATTATGCATTAGGTGGACTACCATATGTGTATATGTAGTATCCATAGGCATACATTCATATTCAAACAAAGGGTCCCTTGAAGTTAGGCATCCTTATCCAAGGGCTATGGATGGCTTATGAAGATCTGGGGCGCTCAAACCATGAAGTGTGATTTGTGTAAAATTTTATATTCAAGAAGGGTTAGATCACCCCAAATGTTGTTCAACCACCTAGATTACACATTTTAATGGTGTAGAGATGTGAAAAATAATTACCATAAAGTTTTCCTAGACTAGTGGGTCCCATGATCATGTTTAGACTTTTACTTTTTCCACATTGTAGGCCCTATGAGTTTTATTACCAAATCATTTACACCTGAATTGTTTCCTAAATTTTGGAGATAATGTTTTTTTTTAGTGAAGACATGAATTTTTCTCTCGATTACCTTTGCAGGTATTTAACCTGGTAAGTTTTGTTTCTCATTCACTATTAGTGTTTTGTCTTGTAATATGGACCAATAATGGCTACAGTTTATCTTCTAATATCATTGACCAAAGTTTAGTCAGTTTAAGGTTGTGATTCACATGGTTATACTACAAGGAGAATGTGACACAATGGAATAATTAAGATACCCACGGTGAATAGTAATCCAACATCTTTATAAATGTGGGATGAAAATGTTTTAATTCATGGATTGAGGTGATCGGGTCAAGGGTAATGTTATGGTACAATCATATCATGGATGAACCAAAACACCCTAAGGTGTTGTGCTCCACCATGGTGATGTTAGGGATCGCAAGGATAATAGTTCCACTTTTAGAAGATGATAATGCATTTGGTTTATTACCATTGGCACATATGTAGGAACCATAAACATACATTCATAGTCAAACAAAGGCTTCCCTGAAGCTAGATATCTTTTCCAACGGCCTAGAAATATTTTTTGCTATCTGAGGAGATAAAATAATGAAGTGTGACCTATGAGATGAGTGGATTTAAAATTTGTAGAATAACCCTATACTCTATTTGAATATGGTTAGGCACTTATGATCCTTTGATAAGGGATGATGGTGGGTGATGGTCTAGACATTTTAACATCATGTAATTGGATTTATCCTTTCATGATGTTTTAGATTCGTGTGACCAAGAAAAAATCCTTTTAGTTTAATTTCATGTGGTTAGGATGTTTTCTACATAGGTCTAGCCCATATATACTTAGGGGTGCATGTTTTTCATTTATATGTTGTATCTAAACCAATGATTTTAGATCTGGGAAATTCTACAAATCATGTGACGTCAAGTTTAAAGCCACACATAGTATTTATATGATAGTTCCCCATGTAGGTCTGACCTAGATGCCAAGATAGGAGATAAATTATTGTTTTATCATGGTTAAAACTAATAATTAGAGATCTATGTGTCTCTATATAACATATGATACAATAATCATGCCCCAAATATTCTTTGAATGGGGAATTCTCCACACAGGTCAGACCCATGTGTAGAGGGGGTATTTTTCTTGTTCATTATTATAGTTGTACCCATGATTGGTAATCTGAACGTCATTACATATTAGGTGATGACATGAATCAAGACGCACATATTTTTTGAGAAACTATGTTGTTTAATGTCATGCGGTTAGGATATTGGCCCGCTACATGAAAAGGGAATATTTTGTTTTGGTTTAAGAATGGAGTTTTTGGCATCACTGCATATTCTAGGATTAAAATATCAATCCACATGTAGTTCATGAATGGGAAACGCTCTACACAGTTCTAACGGATATGCATAGAGGTGAATTTTTAAAGTTTATTATTGTAGGTGGGCCTAGAATTAGAAATCTGTGTGTAAATATGTATATTGTAATCACAAGAATAAATCAATACATAGTTATTCTATATAGGTTACATAGAATAAATGACTATTGATAGTGGAGATCTTGGGAAATTTACATATTAATGAATAGTTTTATGTCATAAAAGAGACATAAAACATGTTGTTTAATTTCATGTGATGAGGACGAATTATGTTCATTTTATGTTTGTTTAGTCTAGAACCTGATAACCTTGTCATGATATAATTTATCTCGATCATGCAGGGATGCCATTATTGAATTTATTAAGCTCACATGAGCCATGCCTTGTGTGGGAAACAAATAATTCTAATGTTTTTATTATGATATAGAAAAAATTAGAGAAATGATTGGGTAATTTTGTAACATGTTGTGTCAATGCCAAGATACATGATTTAGGAATCCATGAATTTCGCATTGTAATTATAATAAAGTTAAAAATAGGTCCAGAAAACATGTGAATTTTTGTGTCGTGTAGTGAGGAAATAATCCATTTAGTTTAATCTATTACGGTAAGGATGTGGGTCACTTGATGAGGAAGAAGAGTAATATTGGGGATAGTGCCAAGAATAAAGGACTTAGTATCATTACGTATCTTGTGATTGCATTAATCAAGCCACATGAAGTTATTAGATGATAATTTCATATGTGAATCTAACTCACACATAGGGATAAGTGTAAGTTCCATTACTTTTTCATTGATCGATAATTTTTGTAATGAATTGTCGGTAAGATGATGTTCCTCATGTAGTTTAAATTCATGAGGTGAGGAATCCTCACATGCATTTTAACATTATGTTGTCATGTCTTTTTATTTATAATTTAACTCTTGTGGTTAGAATGCAAGATAATATATTATTTAATGAATTGTTGTTAGGACCTCATCCATGTATGTAAAAGTCTTGTGGTGAGGATCAGGCCTGTATATTTTAACAATATATGGTTAGGATTTGGTCTGTATTTTTTACCTTCATATGGTTATTAATTATTTCATACAACATAATTTTAAATGGTTATGACATGTTCTATACAGTTTAATGTCATACGCTCAATATGTGTTTTTAATAAGAAAACATCGTGTGGTAAAGACATGGTCCATATAGTTTAACATCATTTAGTCTGAATGTGGTTTATATATTTTATTTTCATATTGTTAGGATATGGGAGGCTTTGATGGTGGCTTTGAAAATTATTCCTTAAGAAACCATGTAATGGTGGGGGAGTGATATTCTCCCCATCTATTGTGGCTGGTGGATAATCTCCATTGTGATATGCCTTACATATAATATAACAACTTTCCAATTATGGTTATATATTTAGAGTTTTCATTCTTAGTATAATTAGGGATTTAAGATCCAATATAGGTTCTCCTTCAATTAATTAATGGTGGAAAACCTTTTTATTGAAGGCCCATGTGATCTAATTGTGATGGAATTCTAGGTTTTTCAAAGTAATAAACTAATTCTCTTCAAGTCACAACAATTAATCCAAACACTTTTTCGATTTCTCGTTATCTGAAATTTTCCAAAATATAGCTATTCTTAGTGAGGTAATATATACTACTATGGCTAACATGTTCTAAATTCCATACTCTAATGAATATAGAGTTTATTTTTTTCCAGTACGTGTGATGGTATTGTAGGCCAATAAAGGATGGACGATCTTTTTCAACCAATAATTCTCTTCCTTATTCGCCATATTCTAGATTGTATTTGAAAGAGTCTCATTCAAGGCTAATATCAATCCATTTTTCACTATGTTGTGGTGAGTTATTGATTGAACTCAATGTTATACTCCTAGTAAAATTTCATTAACTCTGTAAAATAAAGGTTGGTGTAGTTGTTCATAATGATTGTTTGAGGGACTTCAAACTTGGTGAAGATATGAGGCTAAATGATGTTGATGACATTATTTTTTCCAACTTCCATGAGTGGTATTTCCTTTGTCCACATGGAAAATAAGTTGGTAATTTAAAATATGAACTAAAAAATCTTATTTGTTTCTGAAGGGATATGGCCCCACAACATTAATTCCACATACTACAAATGGAATTCAATACTATTAGTATTTAGAAATTATGGGTGTTTATAGATGATGTTTTCATAAATTTGGAATGATTGAAATTTACTAGTGAATTACATGAATTATTTTATCATGGTTTATAAGTAGTAACCAGGCCTCTTTATTTGGTGGGAGAGCATGGAACCAGACTAATGAGCGATATAGGATAAAGTGTGGACTTCTCCCATGAGAGCAAGAATCTCTCGTTATGATATGCATCTGATGAGGATTCTATTAAAGACTTACTTATAGAGGTATTGATTCCCATTAAGACCATCATGAAGGGTAATGTTTTCTACTGAGTTCCAAATCAGAACCCTTACAGCTCGGTCTATTGGTAGATTCCAATTTTAGTGATCATTAATTATGGGGGCCACCAATCTAGTGGTTGATATTGGTTCCTCGTTTTTTGGGGTAGAGTTTTTTTGAGCACGTGCATATTTCCTTTAATTTTATTTCATATGATTTTGTTTGATGGCTTTTATTATGTATCTTAATGATATCTTAATTTATGTTATTTGGATTTTTTTTATTCTTATCACATTGGAAATATAAGATATTTGTCTATATTTTATTAGTTAATGAGGAAGTTTGAAAATGATTATTTATTTCTAAAAAATTTAATGAAGTTGCTACTATGTTTTTAGAAACTCTACATTTCACTGTTTTAAAACATTTATGTATTTATTTTTACTAAAACTTCTAAATATGTCCGATTTGAATGAAACTTGATTATATGGAAATATAAAATGTTTATATTTATTTCATTAGTTTACATCAAAATCTAAAATTATCGTTTGAACGGACTTTTAATTACTTGAAATTCTGATATTCTGTTTTGATGTAGCAATTTTTCCAGAATTGTTTTGATTCTGTTTTTTAATGATTTTAGGAACTGTAGATGTCTTTTTTAATTGATTCGTTTTTTGGAAATATAATAAGGTTTTCTACAAATCATTAGTTTTGAACGAAGTCTGAATCTGCTGTTAAGAGCCCATAAAAATTCGTTGAAGTTTGTCACAACATTCTGTCCAGATTTTTGTCTCAAAAATAAGGTTGATTTTTTTTCAAAAGTAAGGTTCATTTTTGTTTCAAAAGTAATGTTCATTTTTGTTTCAAAAGTAATTTTCATTTTTGTTTCAAAAATATGGTTCATTTTTGTTTCAAAAGTAAGGTTCATTTTTGTTTCAAAAGTAATGTTCATTTTTGTTTCAAAAGTAAGGTTCATTTTTTGTTTCAAAAGTAAGGTTCATTTTTTTTATCAAAAGTAAGGTTCATTTTTGTTTCAAAAGTAAGGTTCATTTTTGTTTCAAAAGTAAGGTTCATTTTTTATCAAAAGTAAGGTTCATTTGTTATCAAAAGTTAGGTTCATTTGTTTCAAAAGTAAGGTTCATTTTTATCAAATGTAAGGTTCATTTGATATCAAAAGTAAGGTTCATTTGTTATCAAAATTATGGTTACTATTCATACCCTACGTTACTGTTCGTACCCTACGTTACTTTACTATTCATACCCTACATTACTTTACTGTTCATACCCTACGTTACTTTACTATTCATACCATATGTTACTTTACTTTTCATACCCTATGTTACTTTATTGTTCGCTCTGAAGTTATTGTTCGCTCCAAAGTTATTGTTCGCTTGGAAGTTACTATTCACTCCGAAGTTACTATTCACTCAGAAGTTACTATTCAATTCGAAGTTACTGTTCATTCCGAAGTTACTGTTCTTTCGGTGCAATTTTTAAAAAAATTGATTTTCTGGAATTATATAGATTATTTTTTAACGATTTTTTTTGGAGAAAATCCTTATTAAATATAAGGATCATAATGAAAGAGTTTTTTATGTTTTTGGTGCTATATTTAGAGAGAATATTTAATAACGTTCTTCAAATTATTTTACAAATAAATTTGGACATTTTTAGATTGTTTAAATTTAAATGTTTGAATTTTATTCCAGAATCTGCTGCTAGTTTTCAGGAACTGTTTTATCTTTGTTTAAATCATTTTAAATTGATTTAAAATTCTTTTTTGAATCATTCAATGCTTTTATTATTCTATAGATTTCATTGGAAGACTTATTAAAAATATATTAAATTCTACTATTAGATATTTTATTCTACGGGAATAAAGAAGCAACGGTTCTGCTATTTTCAGGGAGATATTTATGGGATCTCTTAACATAATTAATTTTGAATATCCTAAGGAAGAGGAGTTGCCGCACCTGCTAGATATTTTTTATTCTCTATATATATATAGTTCTCTCTTACAGGAAAAACAACAACACAATACAAAGAGAATGTGATGTGATCTTTGAATCCGTTGTGCATTTGCAACATCCTATGACACTCTGCTTCACCACCTGCTCGGTCTCTCAAGCGCTGAATTAATTCTTCTTCGACTAAAATTTCATTGACGAGACGTTCTGAACTAAACATCAAGAACCATAACCTGTGATTTAATTTTTATCTCCTCTTTCATCTAGTTCTGAGTCTGTAACAATACTTCCCATCTCTCACACGCACTCTTATTTTTCTGTTTATTCTTTTGCACAAAAAAAATTATTTGTTATTCTTTTTCTTCAGGTTATGACCCCTGGATTCTAATGTCAGGATCTTAGAGTTGTGACTCCTTGTATCTAAATTGAAGACTATTTGGGTTGTGACTCCCAGTATCTAAAGTCAAGTTGTAAGGTTTGTGACTCCACACACAAAAGTTAGTGTCGTGGTTATCCCTCCACTAGAAAGGGATTTTGTAATTGGGTTATGATTCCCCTTTAAAAATCATTTTTAGTGCACACGTATCTCTCGCCGAGTAGAGAGGTATAAGAGTAGAGTGGGCCTACTTTGGACCGAACTACTATAAAAAACATCCTTGCGTTATTTATTTTTTCTGCTTCTAATTAATTTTAATAATTAACTTTGATAATTAATTTATTTGATTACAATTTTAATCTGGTCTATTCACCCCCCCCCCCTCTAGACCATCTGCCATTACCCTGTCCAACCTAAAAATTGGTATCAAAGGATAACCTTCTTAAGAATAGTTTTTCTCTATAATTATATTTCATTATACTTAGTTGTTCCTTCGGGAATTTATCCAATAATTTCTTTTATCTGCTTTTATATTTTATTGTGCTAACCTATTCCTAGACCTCACACTCTAAGGATAAAGATCTTATAAGATGGAAGGATTGAACCCGAATGATGCATTTATTCCTCAGAAGCCACCACATTTTGATGGCAATTATTATGGATACTGAAGATCTTGAAAGGAGGAATACCTCAAATAGTTGAGCATTGAGCACTGGTCTATCATGTGAGAACAATACACACTACCTAATGCTGATCTAGATACTCTTATAGGAATTGATACTACTAGATATGACTTAAATTACAAAGTCGTTAATATTTTATATTGTGCTATTAACATAAGAGTTTTTAGTCATGTTTCTGAATGCAAGACAACTCATTAGATTTTGAATATTTTGCAAGTTACTCACCTTCGCTCTGACAAATTGATCCGAACCAAACTTGGAATGCTTCGTGCTGAGTATCAAGACTTCAAGATGGGTGAAGATGAAACTGTAAATCAAATGTTCAATAGATTCACAAGTATTTTGAATGGAATGAATTCACTTGGATAATCTCTAGAAAGTCCTATACTTGTTGAAAGAGTCCTACGAGCATTACCAAAGAAATGGCATGCAAAGAAGGTTTCCATTGATGAAAGAAAGAACTTCAAAGAGTACACACTTGATGAACTGATTGGATAACTACTCCAATATGAACTGGAACTGAAGAACATAACTGATGAGGAGACAACAAAATGAAAAGGTGTAGATTTTAAGTCTATGAATGTTATGTCTAATAATTCATCTGATTATGATCTACAAGATATTAAACAGGAAGACATGTCTCAGTTTGTAACTGAATTCTACGAAATAATGAAAAAGAAAGGTTTCAAAAACCAGTTTAGTAGAAATACTCAAAAAGAAAAATATAAGGGAGATAAGAAAGGTGATACAAATAACAATTCTTCAGATGTAACTTGTTATGAGTGCAGGAAGAAAGATCATATCAAACCCGATTGGCCTAATCTAAAAAATAAAGACAAATGCAAAAAGAAGGATAGAAAGGCATTGGAAACCTGCTGGAGTTGTACTGAAGAATATGATTCTAGTGAACAAACTGGAAATGGAAAATAATCTGCTAACTTGTGTTTCATGGCATCACTGGATAAGGGTTTTAATTCTAGTTATTATTCTGAATGTTCTGATTCTGAATTTGAATCTGAAAACCCCAATGTTTTTGAATTAAATAAAAAAATTGAAAGATGAAGAAAAGATATTTTCAATGTTGCTGATTTATATAATAAACTTAAAGAAGATTATGAAAAACTTATTTCTGAAAATAAAGTAATTTTGAAAGAAAATAAATGGTTAATAAACACTGCTTCTTCTTCTCATTCAACAGTTTATGATAATTTGAAAACTGCTCAAGATTTGAATGAGAAATTGAAAAAGGTAGTTGAATGTCTTAAACAAAATTTATCTTCTTTTATTCAAGGTCGTGAAAAATATCATGAGATGATGTCTTTGACGAAAACTGATAAAAATAAATATGGTTTTGGTTATGATAAAAGATTACCTCAAATGTATAAAACTTGTTTTGTTAAAAGTAAAAATGGTTGTACTTCAACTGTTACTTGTTTTAAATGTGGCATGAATGGTCACTATGCCAATGATTGTTCACTTAGCTTTAAACAATCTTCGGGATTTACAAAAACTAATATTTCGAAATCATTTTTATCGAGAGTACCTTACAATACATGTTTAAATTCTTGATGGGTACCTAAAAATTTTATTTCTAATCCTATTGGACCCAAAGTATCTTGGGTACCAAAATTGTCAATTAATTGATTTTTGTAGGAAAAATTCCTTGGATGTCTCAAGAACGACATATGGTACATGGACAGTGGATGCTCAAGCCATATGACTAGAGACCCATCAAAATTTACCACATACAACACATGTGATAGAGGCACTGTTACTTTTGGAGACAATTCCAAAGGCAAAGTAAAAGGTTTTGGTAAATTTGGTATTTCAAATTCTACATTTATTTCAAAAGTTTTATATGTTGAAGGTTTAAAACATAATTTAATTAGTATATCACTACTATGTGATGATGGAATGGAAGTCAAATTTAAAAATGATAAATGTTTAGTTTTTAAAGATGATTCTTTATTATTTTATGCTAATTGAAAATATAATATTTATACTATTGATTTTTCTGAACTAACTGTTCAACATGTAAAGTGTTTGAATGTTGTACAGAATGACAACATCCTTTGGCACTGACGTTTAGGACATGTTAATTTTAGATTTTTTTATAAGCTCTCAAGGCATGAGAATGTTTTACAGCTTCCTTGTTTGAAGAAAGAACAACATCATGTTTGTGACGCATGCATGAAAGGAAAGCAACACAAAATTTCTTTTAGACCTATCAATAAGATATGTACTAATAAGCCTTTACAGTTAGTACATCTTGATTTATTTGGTCCAACTCAAATTTCTAGCCTTGGTGGAAAGTAATATATTTAGTTATTGTTTATGATTATAGTAGATTTACTTGGGTATATTTTCTAGCTCATAAAAATGATAATTTATTTAAATTCACTGCTTTCACTAAATTAGTTCAAAATGAAAAAGGATGTATGATTATTTCTATTCGTAGTAATAAAGGAGGTGAATTTCATAATTTATATTTTCAAAAATTCTGTCAAAATAATGGATATTTTCATAATTTCTCTACTCATAGACCACCACAACTAAATGGTGTTGTATAACGGAAAAATAGAACTCTTATTGAAATGGCTCGAACTATGTTAAATGAATATAATATACCTAGATATTTTTGGGATGAGGCTATTTTTACTACATGTTATATTTCAAATATAATTCTTATTAGAACTTTTCTAAAAATAAATCCTTATGAATTATTCAAAAATAAAAATCCTAAAGTTGGTTATTTTAGTGTTTTTGGATGCAAAGATTTTATTTTAAATTCAAAAGATAATTTAGATAAATTTGATGCTAAATGTGATGAAGGTGTTTTTCTTGGTTATTCTAATAACAGTAAAGCTTATAGAGTTTATAATAAAAGAACGATGGTTATTGAAGAGTCTGTTCATGTTATGTTTGATGAAAATAATGTTAAAATAAATTATGATTCTAATGATGTTGATGATGAGTTTAGAGATTTTAATTTTGGTGAAGATTTTCCTCAAGATAAGATTGAATTATTTGAGGGGGATAATACTCCTTCTCAACCTGATCCAAGATCATGGACGATTCACAAAGATCATCCTGTTGAAAATGTAATTGGCAATGTTGATTCTGGTGTCAAAACCAGAAATTCTATTTTAAATTATTGTGCCAATTCTGCTTTTATTTCTGATTTTGTTCTTGTTGATATTCATGATGCTTTAAAAGATTCAAAATGGATTATTTATATGCAAGATGAATTAAATAAGTTTGTTAGAAATAATGTTTGGAATTTAGTATAATTTCCTGAAGATAAGCATGTAATTTGAACTAAGTGGATCTTTAGAAACAAGCTGGATGAATTTGGACAGATTGTCAAAAACAAAGCAAGACTTGTTGCTCAAGGATACTCTCATGAACAAGGTATAGACATTGAAGATTCATTTTCACCTGTTGCCAATTTAGAGTCAATTAGAATTTTGTTAGCCTTTGCATGTTTTCAAGGTTTAAAATTATATAAAATGGATGTAAAAAGCACTTTCTTAAATGGTTTTATTACTGAAGAATTTTATGTTTCACAACCCCCTGGTTTTGAAAATGAAAAAGTTCCCAACCATGTTTTAAAATTATCCAAAGCTTTATACGGTCTCAAACAAGCACCTCGTGCTTGGTATGAAAGAAATTCTTTATTTTTATTAAAAAATGGTTTAAAGAGAGGAAATATTGATCCCACTCTTTTTATTAAAAGATCTTCTGATGATATTTTAATTGTTCAAATTTATGTTGATGATATATTGTTTGGATCATCTAGTGACATACTTTGTAATGATTTTTCTTTATTGATGTCTTCTGAATTTTACATGAGTTTAATGGGAGAATTAAAGTTTTTTCTTGGACTTCAAATTTCTCAAAGGAAAGATGGAATATTTCTTAATCAACCTAAGTATGCTACAGATTTAGTTAAACGATTTGGTATTGATTCCTCTAAATCCATGAAAACCCCTATGGGTACTAATTGTAAATTAGATAGTGATGCATCTGGTAAATCAGTTTATTTAACAGTTTATAGAGGTATGATCGGTAGCTTTCTATATTTAACAGCATCTAGACCTGATATCATTTTTAGTGTTTGTTTATGTGATAGATTTCAAGTTGATCCTAAAGAAAGTCATATTAAATCTGTAAAAAGAATAATTAGATATGTTAAAGGAAGTGTTGACTCTGGTTTATTTTATCCAAAATATAACTGTTTTGATTTAACATAATATTTTGATTCTGATTTTGGAGGCTGTAGAATTGAATGAAAAAGCACATCAGGTATGTGTCATTTTTTGGGAAAATGTTTAATATCTTGGTCATCTATGAAACAATTATCTATTTCTTTATCTACTGAAGAAGTCGAGTATATCTCTAATACTAGTAGGTGTGCTCAAAATTTATGGAGTAAGAAAACATTATGTTATTTTAGTGTTTATATTGATAAACTACCTATTTATTGTGATAATACATCTGCAATTTCTATTTCTAAAAACCCCATACAACATTCTAGAACAAAAATATTGATCTTAGATTTCATTTATTTCGAGATCATGTGAATAAGGGTGATATTGTTTTATAATTTATCCCTTCTGAAAATCATCTTGTAGATATTTTTAAAAAGCCTTTAGACTCTGCTCAGTTTGAGAAAATTAAATTTTATCTTGGTGTGTTGGAATTTTAAATTTTATTTGCTGCATTTGTTTAGGGGGAGCATGTTTTCACTTTTTGTTTATTTACAAAAAGGGGGAGATGTTTTGGAGACAAGTTTTGGTGAGAAATAATTTGGATTTAATCATTTTAAAAATTCATTTATGGTTTAAATGTTTTGGTTTTTTAATCAAACAAAAAGGGGGAGATTGTTTGTGCATGTGCATATTTCCTTTAATTTGATTTCATATGATTTTTTTTGATTAATTTTGTTATGTATTTTGATGATATCTTAATTTATGTTATTTTGATTTTTTTTATTCTTATCACATTGGAAATATAATATATTTATCTATATTTTATTAGTTAATGAGGATGTTTTAAAATGCTTATTTATTTATCAAAAATTTAATGAAGTTGCTACTATGTTTTTAGAAACTCTACATTTCAATATTTTAAAACATTTATGTATTTATTTTTACTAAAACATCTAAATTTGACTGATTTTCATGAAACTTGATTCTATGGAAAGATAAAATGATTATCTTGATTTCATTAGTTTACAACAAAGTCTAAAAATATCGTTTGAATGGACTTTTAATTACTTGAAGTTTGGATATTCTGTTTTGAAGTAGCAGTTTTTCCAGAATAGTTTTGCTTCTGTTGTTTAATGATTTTAGGAATTGTAGATGTTTTTTTAATTGATTCTTTATTTGTTGGAAATATAATAAGTTTTTCTACAAATCATTAGTTTTGACCGAAGTCTGAATCTGCTGTTAAGAGCTCTTAAAAATTCGTTGAATTTTGTCACAAAATTCTATCCAGATTTTTTTTTCAAAAGTAAGGTTCATTTTTGTTTCAAAAGTAAGGTTCATTTTTGTTTCAAAAGTAATGTTTATTTTTGTTTCAAAAGTAATGTTCATTTTTGTTTCAAAAGTAAGGTTTATTTTTTGTTTCAAAATTAAGGTTCATTTTTGTTTTAAAAGTAATGTTCATTTTTGTTTAAAAAGTAAGTTTCATTTTTTGTTTCAAAAGTAAGGATCAATTTTTTTATCAAAAGTAAGGTTCATTTTTGTTTCAAAAGTAAGGTTCATTTTTGTTTCAAAAGTAAGGTTCATTTGTTATCAAAATTAAGGTTCATTTGTTATCAAAATTAAGGTTCATTTGCTTCAAAAGTAACGTTCATTTTTATCAAAAGAAAGATTCATTTGTTATCAAAAGAAAGGTTCATTTGTTATCAAAATTATGGTTACTGTTCATACCCTACGTTACTGTTCATACCCTACGTTACTTTACTATTCATACCCTATGTTACTTTATTGTTCGCTCCGAAGTTATTGTTCGCTCCAAAGTTATTGTTCGCTCGGATGTTACTATTCACTCTGAAGTTACTATTCACTCTAAAGTTACTATTCACTCGGAAGATACTATTCACTTCGAAGTTACTGTTCATTCCGAAGTTACTGTTCATTCTGTGCAATTTTTTAAAAAATTGATTTTCAGCAATTATATAGATTTTTTAACGGTTTTTTTTGTAAAATCCTCATTAAATATAAGGATCAAAATGAAAGAGTTTTTTATGTTTTTGGTGATATATTTAGAGAGAAAATTTAATAACGTTCTTCAACGTATTTTACAAATAAATTTTGTCGTTTTAAGATTGTTTAAATTAAAATTTTTGAATTTTATTCTAGAATCTGCTGCTAGTTTTTAGGAATTGTTTTGACTTTGTTTAAATCATTTTAAATGGATTTAAAATTCTGTTTTGAATCATTAAATGATTTTATTATTCTGGAGATTTTATTGGAAGACTTATACAAAATATATTGAATTACTCTATTATATATTTTATTCTACGGGAATAAAGAAGCAACGGTTATGCTATTTTCAGGGAGATATTTATGAGATCTCTTAACTTAATTAATTTTGAATATCCTAAGGAAGTGGAGTTACTGCACCTACTAGATATTTTTTATTCTCTATATATATATAGTTCTCTCTTTCAGGAGAAACAACAACACAATACAAAGAGAAAGTGTTGTGATCTTTGAATCTGTTGTGCATTTGCAACTTCCTGTGACACTTTACTTCACCACCTACTCAGTCTCTCAAGTGCTGAATTAATTCTTCTTCGACTACAATTTCATTGACGAGACGTGCTGAACTAAACCTCAAGAACTAGTACCTGTGATTTAATTTTTACCTTCTCTTTCATCTGGTTCTGAGTCTGTAACACTACTTCCCATCTATCACACGCACTGTTATTTTTCTTTTTATGCTTTTGCACACAAAAGAATTATTTGTTATTCTTTTTCTTCGATTTGTGACCCCCGGATTCTAAAGTCAGGATCTTAGGGTTGTGACTCCCTGTATCTAAAGTCAAGACTGTTTGGGTTGTGACTCCCAGTATCTAAGGTCAGGTTGTAAGGGTTGTGACTCACCACACAAAAGTCAGTGTCGTGGTTATCCCTCCACTAGAAATGGATTTTGTAATTGGTTTATGATTCCCCTTTAAAAATCATTTTTAGTGCACACGTATCTCTCGCCGAGTAGAGAGGTATAAGAGTAGAGTGGGATTACTTTGGACCGAACTACTATAAAAAACATCCTTGCGTTATTTATTTTTCCATTGTTAATTAATTTTAATAATTAACTTTGATAATTAATTTATTTGATTAAATTTTTAATCTGGTCTATTCACCCCCCCCCCCCTCTAGACCATCTGTCATTACCCTATCTGACCTAACAATTGGTATCAAAGGATAACCTTCTTAAGAATAGTTTTTCTTTATATTTATATTTAATTATAATTAGTTGTTACTTCCGGAATTTATCCAATAATTTATTTTATCTTCTTTTATATTTTATTGTTCTAATCTATTCCTAGACCTCATAGTCTAAGGATAAAGATCTTATAAGATGACAGGATTGAACCCGAATGATGCCTGGATTCCTCAGAAGCCACCACATTTTGATGGCAATGATTAGGGATACTGGAGATTTCGAATGGAGGCATACCTCAAACAGTTGATCATTGAGCATTGGTTTATCATGTCAGAACAATACACACTACCTGATGCTGATCCAGATACTCTTACAGGAATTGATGCTACTAGATATGTCTTAAATTAAAAAGTCATTAATATTTTATATTGTGTTATTAACAGAAGTGTTTTTATTCATGTTTCTGCATGCAAGACAGCTCATGAGATTTTGAAGATTTAGCAAGTTACTCACCTTCACTCTGACAAATTGATCCGAACCAATCTCGGAATGCTTCGTGCTGAGTATCAAGACTTCAAGATTGGTGAAGATGAAACTGTAAATCAAATGTTCCATAGATTCACAAGAATTGTGAATGGAATGAATTCACTTGGAGAATCTCTGTAAAGTCCTATACTTGTTGAAATATTGCTACGAGCATTACCAAATAAATTGTATGCAAAGAAGGTTGCCATTGATGAAAGCAAGAACTTCAAAGAGTACACACTTGATGAACTGATTGGATCATTACTTCAATATGAACTGGAACTGAAGAACATAGCTAATGAGGAGACAAGAAAAAGAAAATGTGTAGATTTTATGTCTATGAATGTTATGTCTAATAATTCTTCTAATTCTGATCTACAAGATATTAAAAAGGAAGACATGGCTCAGATTGTAACTGGATTCTACAAAATAACGAAAAAAGAAGGTTTCAAAAACCAGTTTAGTAGAAATACTCAAAAAGAAAAATATAAAAGAGATAATAAAGGTGATACAAATTACAATGCTTCAGATGTAACTTGTTATGGGTGCAGGAAGAAAGGTCATATCAAACTTGATTGCCCTAAACTAAAGAATAAAGACAAATACAAAAAGAAGGATAGAAAGGCATTGGCAACCAGCTGGAGTTGTACTGAAGAATCTGATTCTAGTGAACAAACAGGAAATGAAAAAGAATCTTCTAACTTGTGTTTCATGGAATCACTGGATAAAGTTTTTAATTCTAGTTATTATTCTGAATGTTCTGATTCTGAATATGAATCTGAAAACCCCAATGTTTTTGTATTAAATAAAGAAATTGAAAGATGAAGAAAAGATATTTTCAAAGCAGTTGATTTATATAATAAACTTAAAGAAGATAATGAAAAACTTATTTCTGAAAATATAGTAATTTTGAAAGAAAATAAAAGGTTAATAAACACTTCTTATTCTTCTCATTCAACAGTTTATGATAATTTGAAAACAGCTCAGGATTTGAATGAGAAATTGAAAAAGGAAGTTGAATGTCTTAAGCAAAATTTATCTGATTTTATTCAAGGTCGTGAAAAATGTCATGAGATGATGTCTTTGACTAAAACTGATAAAAATAAATATGGTTTTGGTTATGATAAAAGATTACCTCAAATGTATAAAACTTGTTTTGTTAAAAGTAAAAATGGTTGTACTTTAACTGTTACTTGTTTTAAATGTAGAATGAATGGTCACTATGCCAATGATAGTTTACGTAGATTTAAACAATCTTTGGGATTTACAAAATATAATATTTCTAAATCATTTTTATCGAGAGTACCTTAAAATACATGTTTAAATTCTGTATGGGTACCTAAAAATTGTATTACTAAACCTATTGGACCCAAAGTAGCTTGGGTACCAAAATTGTCAATTAATTGATTTTTGTAGGAAAAATGCCTTGGATGTATCAAGATGACATATGGTACATGGACAGTGGATACTCTTGGCAAATGACTGGAGACCCATCAAAATTTACCAAATACAACACATGTGATGGAGGCACTGTTACTTTTGGAGACAAATCCAAAGGCAAAGTAAAAGGTTTTGGTAAAGTTGGTATTTCAAATTCAACATTTATTTAAAATGTTTTATATGTTGAAGGTTTAAAACATAATTTAATAAGTATATCACAATTATGTGATGATGGAATCGAAGTTAAATTTCAAAATGATAAATTTTTAGTTTTTAAAGATGATTCTTTATTATTTTATGATAATCAAAAATATAATATTTATACTATTGATTTTTTTGAACTAACTGTTCAACATGTAAAGTGTTTGAATGTTTCACAGAATAACAACACCCTTTGGCACCAAAATTTAGGACATGTTAATTTTAGATTGTTTCAGAAGCTCTCAAAGCATGAGAATGTTTTACAGCTTCCTTGTTTTAATAAAGAACGACATCATGTTTGTGACGCCTGCATGAAAGGGAAACAACATAAAATTTCTTTTAGACCTATCAATCAGATAAGTACTATTAGGCGTTTATCGTTAGAACATCTTGATTTATTTGGTCGAACTCAAATTTATAGCCTTTGTGGAAAGAAATATACTTTAATTATTGTTAATGATTATAGTAGATTTACTTGGGTATATTTTCTAGCTCATAAAAATTATACTTTATCTAAATTCACTGCTTTCTCTAAATTAGTTCAAAATGAAAAATGTTGTCTGATTATTTCTATTCGTAGTGATAAAAGAGGTGAATTTCATAATTTACATGTTGAAAAATTCTGTGAAAATAATGGATATTTTCATAATTTCTCTGCTCCTAGAACACCACAACAAAATGGTGTTGTAGAACGGAAAAATATAACTCTTATTGAAATGTCTCTAACTATGTTGAGTGAATATAATCTGCCTAGATATTTTTGGGATGAGGCTGTTTTTGCTGCATGTTATATTTCAAATAGAATTCTTATTAGACCTTTGCTAAAGAAAAATCTTTATGAATTATTCAAAAATAAAAAGCCTAAATTTGGTTATTTTAGTTTGTTTGGATGCAAAGTTTTTATTTTAAATTCAAAGGATAATTTAGATAAATTTGATGCTAAAAGTGATGAAGGTATTTTTCTTGGTTATTCTAATAACAGTAAATCTTATAGAGATTATAATAAAAGATCGATGGTTATTGAAGAGTCAGTTCATGTTATGATTGATGAAAATAATGTTAAAATAAATTATGATCCTAATGTTATTGATGATGAGTTTAGATATTTTAATTTTAGTGAAGATTTTCATCAAGATAAGAGTGAAATAATTGAGGGGGAGAATAATCCTTCTCAACCTGATCCAAGATCATGGATGATTCACAAAGATCATCCTGTTGAAAATTTAATTGGCAATGTTGATTCTGGTGTCAAAACAAGAAATTCTATTTTAAATTATTGTGCCAATTTTTCTTTAATTTCTGATTTTGTTCTTGTTGATATTCATGATGCTTTAAAAGATTCAAACTGGATTATTTCTATGCAAGATGAATTAAATCAGTTTGTTAGAAATAATGTTTGTAATTTAGTAGAATTGCCTGAAGATAAGCATGTAATTAGAACTAAGTGGATCTTTAGAAACAAGATGGATGAATCTGGACAGATTTTCAAAAACAAAGACAGACTTGTTGCTCAAGGATACTCTCGGGAAGAAGGTATAGACTTTGAAGATTCATTTGCACCTGTTTCCAGGATAGATTCAATTAGAATTTTTTTAGCCTTTGCATGTTTTCAAGGTTTTAAATTATATCAAATGGATGTAAAAAGAACTTTCTTAAATGGTTTTACTACTGAAGAATTTTATGTTTCACAACCCCCTGGTTTCGAAAATGAAAAATTTCCCAACCATGTTTTTAAATTATCCAAAGCTTTATACGGTCTCAAACAAGCACCTCATGCTTGCTATGAAATACTTTCTGTATTTTTATTAAAAAATGGTTTCATGAAAGGAAATGTTGATCCCATTCTTTTTATTAAAAGATCTTATGATGATATTTTAATTCTTCAAATTTATGTTGATGATATATTTTTTGGATCATCTAGAGACATACTTTGTAATGATTTTTTTATTGATGTCTTCTGAATTTGACATGAGTTTAATGGGAGAATTAATGTTTTTTCTTGGACTTCTAATTTCTCAAAGGAAAGATGGAATTTTTCGTAATCAATCTAAGTATTCTAAAGATTTAGTTAAACGATTTGGTCTTGATTCCTCTAAATCCATGAAAACCCCTATGGGTACTAATTGTAAATTAGATAGTGATTCATCTGGTAAATCAGTTTATTTAACAGTTTATTGAGGTATGATCGATATCTTGCTATATTTAACAGCATCTAGACCTAATATCATTTTTAGTGTTTGTTTATGTGCTATATATCAAGTTGATCCTAGTGAAAGTCATATTAAAGAAGTTAAAAGAATAATTATATATGTTAAAGGAACTGTTGATTCTGGTTTATTTTATCCAAAATATAATTGTTTTGGTTTAACATCTTATTCTGATTCTGATTTTGGAGGCTGTAGAATTGTCCGAAAAAGAACATCAGGTATGTGTCGTTTTTTGGGAAAATGTTTAATATCTTGGTCTTCTAAAAAAATTATCTGTTGCTTTATCTACTATAGAAGCCGGGTATATCTCTACTACTAGTAGTTGTTCTCAAAGTATATGGATTAAGTAAACTTTATGTGATTTTGATATTTATCTTGATAAACTACCTATTTATTGTGATAATACATCTGCAATTTCTATTTCTAAAAACCCCTTACAACATTCTATAACAAAACATATTGATATTAGATTTCATTTCATTTGAGATCATGTGAATAAGGGTGATATTGTTTTAGAATTTATCCCTTCTGAAAATCAGCTTGCAGATATTTTTACAAAGCCTTTAGACTCTGCTCAGTTTGAGAAAATTAAATTTTCTCTTGGTGTGTTGGATTTTTAAATTTTATTTACTGCATTTGTTTAGGGGGGTCATGTTTTCACTTTTTGTTTATTTACAAAAAGGGGGAGATGTTTTGGAGAGAAGTTTTGGTGAGAAATAATTTGGATTTAATCATTTTAAAAATTCATTTATGGTTTAAATGTTTTGGTTTTGTAATCAAAAAAAAGGTGGAGATTGTTTGTGCATGTGCATATTTCGTTTAATTTGATTTCATATGATTTTGTTTGATTAATTTTATTATGTATTTTGATGCTATCTTAATTTATGTTATTTGGATTTTTTTTCATATCACATTGAAAATATAAGATATTTATCTATATTTTATTATTTAATGAGGATGTTTGAAAATGCTTATTTATTTCTCAAAAATTTAATGAAGTTGCTACTATGTTTTTAGAAACACTACATTTCAATATTTTAAAACTTTTATGTATTCATTTTTACTAAAACATATAAATTTGTCCAATTTGCATGAAACTTGATTCTATGGAATGATAAAATGTTTATCTTTATTTTATTAGTTTACATCAAAGTCTAAAAATATCGTTTGAATGGACTTTTAATTACTTGAAGTTCTGATATTCTATTTTGAAGTAGTAGTTTTTCCAGAATAGTTTTGCTTCTGTTGTTTAATGATTTTAGGAACTGTAGATGTTTTTTTAATTGATTCTTTCTTTGTTGGAAATATAATAAGTTTTTCTACAAATCATTAGTTTTGACCAAATCCTGAATCTGCTGTTAAAAGCCTTTAAAAATTCGTTGAAGTTTGTCACAACATTCTGTCCAGATTTCTGTTTCAAAAGTAAGGTTCATTTTTGTTTCAAAAGTAAGGCTCATTTTAGTTTCAAAATTAATTTTCATTTTTGTTTCAAAAGTAATGTTCATTTTTGTTTCAAAAGTAAGTTTCATTTTTGTTTAAAAATTAAGGTTCATTATTGTTTCAAAAGTAATGTTCATTTTTGTTTCAAAAGTAAGGTTCATTTTTTGTTTCAAAAGTAAGGTTCATTTTTTTATCAAAAGTAAGGTTCATTTTTTTTTCAAATGTAGGGTTCATTTTTGTTTCAAAAGTAAGGTTCATTTTTTATCAAAATTAAAGTTCATTTGTTATCAAAAGTAAGGTTCATTTGTTTCAAAAGTAAGGTTCATTTTTATCAAAAGTATGGTTCATTTGTTAACAAAATTAAGGATCATTTGTTATGAAAAGTATGGTTACTGTTCATACCCTACATTACTATTCATACCATACGTTACATTACTATTCATACCCTACGTTACTTTACTGTTCATACCCTACGTTACTTTACTATTCATACCCTAAGTTACTTTATTGTTCACTCTGAAGTTATTGTTCGCTCCAAAGTTATTGTTCGCTTGGAAGTTTCTATTCACTCTAAAGTTACTATTCACTCGGAAGTTACTATTCACTTCGAAGTAACTGTTCATTCCGAAGTTACTATTCATTCCGTGAAATTTTTTAGAAAATTGATTTTCTGCAATTATATAGATTATTGTTTAACGATTTTTTTTGTAAATTCATCATTAAATATAAAGATCATAATGAAAGTGTTTTTGATGTTTTTGGTGATATATTTAGAGAGAAAATTTAATAATGTTCTTCAATGTATTTTACAAATAAATTTGGACGTTTTAAGATTGTTTAAATTTTAATGTTTGAATTTAATTCCAGAATCTGCTGCTAGTTTTTAGGAACAGTTTTTACTTTGTTTATATCGTTTTAAATGGATTTCAAATTTTGTTTTGAATCATTCAATTATATTATTATTCTGGAGATTTTATTGGAAGACTTATTCAAAATATATTGAATTCCTCTATTAGATATTTTATTCTACAGGAATAAAGAAGCAACGGTTCTGCTATTTTCACAGAGATATTTATGGGATCTCTTAACTTAATTAATTTTAAATATCCTAAGGAAGAGGAGTTGTTGAACCTGATAGATATTTTTTATTCTATATATATATATAGTTCTCTCTTGCAGGAAAAACCACAATACAATACAAAGATAAACTGCTATGATCTTTGAATCTGCTGTGCATTTGCAACGTCATGTGACACTCTGCTTCACCACCTGCTCGGTCTCTCATGCGCTGAATTAATTCTACTTCGACTACAATTTCATTAACGAGACGTGCTGAACTAAACCTCAAGAACCAGTACCTGTGATTTAATTTTTTCTTCTCTTTCATCTGGTTCTGAGTCTGTAACACTACTTCCCATCTCTCGCACGCACTCTTATTTTTATCTTTATGCTTTTTCACACAAAATCATTATTTGTTATTCTTTTTCTTCGGGTTGTGACTCTCGGATTCTAAAGTCATGATCTTAGGGTTGTGACTCCTTGTATCCAAAGTCAAGACTGTTTGGGTTGTGACTCCCGGAATCTAAATTCTGGTTGTAAGGGTTGTGACTCCCCACACCAAATTCAGTGTCGTGGTTATCCCTCCACTAGAAAAGGATTTTGTAATTGGGTTATGATTCCCCTTTAAAAATAATTTTTACTGCACACGTATCTCTCGCCGAGTAGAGAGGTATAAGAGTAGAGTAAGCCTACTTTGGACCAAACTAATATAAAAAACATCCTTGCGTTATTTATTTTTTCCGCTGATAATTAATTTTAATAATTATCTTTGATAATTAATTTATTTGATTAAATTTTTAATCTGGTCTATTCACCCCCACCCCCCCTCTAGACCATCTGCCATTACCCTGTCTGACCTAACAGAGTTTACCATATTTACTTTTCCAAATTATAGATGATGATTTATAAGACTATCCATCAGTGCATGGTTTGGATAGTCTCTTTCTCTTGATCAGGGTCGGCTGGGATTGTGGTTTCATTATCTAATGCGCCAACACGAGTATTGTGGAAGCATTTTGCATGATACAACATGGGCTCAAAAGTGAGATCTGCCATAAGACCTCTAACATAACCATTATGAAGAGACAATTATTCCTTTTTTATGGTATATTATATATTGATCTTCTTTATCAATATCGTTGAATTCACATTGATGTTTAGGTAGGCTATTGTTGTATTAGGGATTCTTCCAACCTAGTGATAAGGGATTGTAATTCTGTCTCATTATTAATGCAGTGATTGGATAGTGAGAAAAATTACAGAAAAATTACTTTTGGGGAAAATAGATTCCATAAAATAAATCTATTGAGTTTTAAGTTTTCAAGTGTCTTACTGATAGGACTACAAGATGTGTTATCCCAATACATCTCCCATGTTTGGGGATTTTCATGGTCAAAGAAGACCTAATTGTCTAGAATAATGGTATCCACATGAGTACATTCTTAGGAGGGGTGTTCCATGTGGAAAAAATGTATCACGTGGAATTTCACTGACTCATATGACACAAACTCAATGTCATAATATTTCAAAATGGTTGTCAATTAGTTCAAAGGCTTAGTCAAAATGGGACAACTAAGAAAGTACTTGAGTGGTTCAATAAAAGATACCAGGTTTAATTTTTGATGATTCAAGTAATAACTCGTATTTTTAACAATAAATATGAGGGTCTTGATTTTCTTCTTGACATCAGAATATTAGGCCCCATTTCCTAGAATCATTCAGTTGAGGTATAAGAGATTTTTCTCATTCCCTAAATAATTTTATGTGAATATACAGTTCCATGTGATCATTCCATGGAGGAGACATATAATATTAGTGGATTCCCTTCCACCATTAGCTTCAAGACTAGTGGATGTAGCATGTACAACTTGAGACTCTCAATGGATTCCTGGAAGTCCCCATCCCATTAATAGGTAATTCCATTTTTTGTTATTTGGGTAAGTGGTGGTATTTTCCTTTCCCTAATAGCTATGAAATGCCAAATTAATGTGGGTTTCATTAGGTGAACCCCCAGTTATTTTAGATTTAGAGGGGGAGACATCACTAGGATTGATCTGGTATTTGTAGGGTCAACCTAAATGAAATGGTAATGTACCGAAAATTCATGAAACATTCTTGATGTTTTCCTAAAAGAGAATTTCATTGGATTCATCTTCATACTATGATGAGACAACTTGTATAATACTGTTTGATGATCCATGAAGTGATCACATCACTATTGATATTTGACACCAATTAATTGCAGTAACATTCATAAATTCACCCCAGGAAGAGTTTAAAGATATAATACATGGAATTTTGATATGTAGTTAAGACATTATTTAATACGAAGGACTGGATTGAAAACTAAAATACACACTGGAGTGCACCAAAGTTCGTGTATTTCTCATCTTCTAGGTCCTTTTTTATCTAATTGTACCTTGATTAACAATACATGAAGGGAAGGTTTGGAAGCTAGCAGTTTTATCAATAAAGAGCTATATGACTGAAAATTGAAAGTATTCATTTGGTCAGTGTTGATTAATTTCTCTGAAATTGATACAAACACTAATATGATTGTAACTTTTCTATAAAGAGATTATGTTGGTCAGCCATCCTAGGTATTTCACTTCTCAGAAAAAGATGGATTTAGTCAATTTTTCAACTTCCACCTGTACATTAGTTGAATAATAGTTGTCCATCCTCCTAGATTCCTTTTTTAAAACTTTATGGTCATCTTGTTAGACAACATGGTTCTTAGCCACATATGGATCAAATTTAGATATTTCTAAATAATTCCAACAGGACTCATATAAATGGTTCTTTATAAATTCAATATATCTCTCTTTCTCCTTGAGAGGAATGGAATCACTAATCAGTGTAGGTCCTAGATATTCTAATATACCCAAATTTACCTTCATAATATCATCAATGGATGTAGAGATGCATTCCAAAAATGCAGGAGGGGATTTCATGTTGTTATCCTCTTCATTTACCACTTATGAGTATATGGATGGATTTTTAGATGAATTTTTATATTTGAGGGAATCTCTATCACGATTTCAGTGATTGAGTCCATGGGAATAAATATTATCATCCCTTACTTATATTATTATTTTAGAGAGATTCTAGATATTATTTTCAGTTACACTATGACTGGGGATAGATGGGGCTTGGACATCTAGGATATGATCTATTTCCCCATTCAGATTTATGGGTGGCACATAATCACTGTCAAGCACACTGTATAGACTTTTGGGGACGGTGACCAAAAAATTGGAGGAAAACCCATATGCTTTCATCCACCATAATTTTTTACCTCCCCTTTTATAAAATCATACCTCAGCATATATAGATTCCCAAGACGTGAAGGGGTAATTCTCACCATGTGTTATGTTGACCTTTCCATTGATGCGGTATTTCAAACATTGATGAAATGTTGTAGGAACATCTATATGGTTATGAATCTAAGGCCTTCTCAGTTGGACATTGTATGTGGTGTATTTTTGGATAGCCATGAAATTAAAATTATCTATGAGATCCCCAAATTGGGATTTGAGCTTGTTCTTCTAAAGAGTTCTTTTCTCACACTTATAATACCCATGAATGGTCATCTATGTAGGAGATAAAATTCCTTCACTATATCCCAAATTGTTTAGGGTATAAATCATGATAATGTTTTTTTCAAACCCATTTCTAATTGAATCCTTTTTAATATTGTTATTATCAAGGTGTATAGAAACATATAGGGGACTTATGTGCCCCTAGAGGACCTCAACCTGATCCTTTTCGATAAATGTGATGGATATAATGAATTTTGATTGTGTGATATCTAATCTATAAACCTTATATGTAGTGACTAATATCTTGAAAACATGTGGGCTCTGAAGGGACTCAATGAGGGACTCAATGAGTTCTTCTTAATGGTAGAGTGCATCCAGGATTGAGGTACTTTTTGGGATAACCTCCTATTTTTTTCAAAATGTAATACTTTTCTTCCAAATATCAGTGCTTCTCAAGGTGAGGTTTATCAAAATTATAAGGGCTTATATCTAAGAAATTCAATATATAAGGGTATGGTGCATGTGTAAAAGTCAATGGAGGATCTGCTTGTAGTGGAATAGGTCTTTCTAGGCATCCCTATTATCTAGGATACTCAAACAACAATGATCTAACATGTCGGACTTGTAAGACAACATAACAACCACTAAGGAATTCAATAAAACCACCAGGTATATTTTGGTCTTTCTAGAGTACCATTCCATGTGTTTAAGATAAATATTTTCCTCTTTGTGAATGTTAATGAGATTTTGGGTCTGACCATCACCACTTGGTCATATGTACCCTTGCCTCCATCGCTTGTGGCCTTAGGTTTCTTGGTTATGTATAAGGAACTCATACTTAGTGGAATATTAATCATCAAAGTATGTTTATGAAAAGTGTATCACATTAAAATAAAAATATATTATCTCATCGTCTGACGAGGGATTATTTTTATTGGTCGGTTCTCATTCATCAAATGTTGTAGGTATGAAATATACAAGAGTGAGAGATTGAATCTAAGTGGAATATGAGTATTTTATTTCAATTTCTCCATATGTATAATGGTATAATCCACATTTGGAAGGAAGATTTTATCTAACCTCCCTAGATGATTGAACTATTTTAGGTCTTTGAATCTGTTCTCTCAGGGTGACAGGAGCTCAGTCAACTACGTTTTGAGTCATTCGGTTATTGAACATCATCACACACCTAGCCCGAATATTTTTTACAATCACATTTTTATTCTAATGGTAAAATGGTTATAAATCTAACATGCTCTGAGGAGTTATTAAACATCACTAGTACGTAATAAATAATGAGTTTAAGGGTGTCTATGAAGATGAAACAATGCTCGATATTGTGACTCAACATTCTATGAAATGGAAAATAGTTTACAGGTTCAGTGAGGTTTACCTCATTGGGATTCCTTGAATGTAAAATATATAGAACGTTATTATCTGGATCTATATGGATATAACTAGAGACTATTTCATTTTATAAGCTGTATTCCTTATTCATCAATTCCTGAAATCATGGGTGACCTTGATATTTTTTTTCTTTTTGGTCATGATAGATTTTACTATTTTACCTCTTGATAAGATCTATTGGATAGTTTAAGACCTTCTTCGGTTCTTGAATGGGAACTATTTTTATTTTGAGGGTAAGAGTGAAATTTTATACCATAGAGAGCCTTTTCCCCAATACAGAGGGATAGATTCGAGACTTAGCATTAGTTTATGAATCTAATATTCAATATGTCTTTCAATTTCTATGAACTCATACCTAGATTTATAAATAGGATTACTTGTGTTTTTATATCATCCTAGAGATTTTTGGAAAAGAGGTACATTAATTTCTTCTATGAGTCAATGATAATGAGTGAATAAGTTAAACCTTTACATCTACATATAAAGTTAGATGCCCTCTCATTTTCATTATACTTGCAGTTTTTCATGAGGAAAATTGTCATTTTCCTTTGATTATAGTTGATATCTAAATGAATTGATGAAAAGGACTTCTAATTATAAAATAGATCCTTCTAGTATAATTATATACCAAAAAAGTTTAGCCAAATCATAATATTTATAAAACACATCATCTTGGTCACCTCCTACTGATCTTGAGGACCAATCATCTGTCCACATCCATACATTAAGTGTGTGAGATGCTATGTATTGTCTCTCCTATAATCAAAGGTGTAAAAGGAATGATTTTTTAAATTTGTTAGGGTAAATATCATATCCCAATCATAGTTTTTCTTTACTATTATTATTTTCATGGTGTAGGATCCTTTGGTTAATGTTCGTATTGATTTCCCAGAGATAATGTTCATGTTTAGGAGTTTTTGGATAGATTTGGCCCTTTACACAGTTTGAACCTAGTCTAGTTAATGACATTCAAGGCCCATGAGAAACCATTCATCCATCTTTTGATCTCTATGATAAATAGAACATATTGAAGAAAATATCGGAAACCATGTGGGAAGTGTGTGGGACGGCTCTACCAAATAACAGAGCTGAGATTTACGATTGGTTCATGGTTTCCCAAACTATGTGTCCAGCCCATGTGGGTGTCCTCCTCTTCTTGTAGAGTGTTCATGGTTAGAATATGGTTTACTACACTATTCAACCAAACCATGTGACTTTCTTCGATATCCTAAAACATTAATTTTTAGGTTTTCCCTCATCTAATTAAAACACATTTTGGATTTATCTTCCCCCTTTATAATTTTTAGAGCATGATAGGGCTCCCAAACACCACCAACTTAGTTTATCCTCTTTATTTAGTTCTTCTTCAAGGTTTCAAAATGATTTTCCGTCGGTTTTTTAAATTTCCTTTTCATCTCTTCATTCTATCTTGGTTTCTTGGTTTTCCATGGGTGGGTTTGCTCTTTGAAAATACCTAGGATAGAGGGTTAATGTTTTCCTTGTGTTTCTTTGATATTTGGGTGTTTGGATTATCTCTTGATCCTTGTTATTCCTTCTTTGAGATTATCTTTTCATTATCATGTTTTTAAGGTTGGTTTTTTCATTCATTTCCTTATCGATGTTTTATAATTGATGGTTATCCTTTCCAAAATAATATTTAAATGATTTTTATGATAGTATTGTGTTAATATGATTTTGTATAACATTTATACATTTAAATTCTAATGATAATGGTTTTTAAGGATTTACTTGGTTATGCTTATATTTATATGTTTGTAAAATGTTTGATAAAATGTTATTTGGCCTTTAAAAGTGAAATTTTGTATTAGGGTTTTTGTTTGGACTAAATTGGGGTTTGGTAATTAGGTTTTCATTGTGAATTCTTGTTTTTGTGTGGTTTTGATTTTGTCCTCATATGTGTGGGTTGTTGTGATGGGTGGTATTTTTTATGGCTCTCGGAATTGAATCCTTTGGTATTTTGTGTCTTTTAGAGAGTGGACTAATGTTTGAAGGAATATTCATATGGTCACATGTGCACTTATTGATTGGATCAAATGATAATGGATTTATTTATAAAGGGCCCTTCTTGAGACCAGATTCCAAAATTATCCCCTTATATCACTTCTCTTCCCCAGTTATCCATGTCTTATAAGTTTCTATCGTACCCTTAGAGTATTCAAAATGGATTCTTGTATCTTGAATGGTTACTTGGTTGAAATGGATTCGAAATAGGTTTCAAATGTTTTTTGGAATTTTTTTCTCATTTGGAACCTTGGATGCACAGTTTGGTAAGAAAAATGATTTCAAAGTCCATTTTGGTATCTTCTGAACATAATTGGTGTTTCCCCCATTGTTTTGGAAATGATTTTGAAATGGAATTATCTTTTTAAATTCCATGTCCTAGTTAGTAATTTGTGATTCTCTAGAAATTGGTGTTAAAACTCATGTTTTGTGGATGCCTGGATTCCACTTGTGTGTGTATTGGTGTGTAAGGGGAATGGATATTGTAGTCCCTCCATGTAGAGGGTATCCAAAAAAAGTCATCTCACTGTTTTCTCAAGGAAATCATGATGGAATTTTTGGGTTATGTTTAATTCAATGCATGAAATTACTTCCTCATTTTATAAGTACTATTATCATGGAATTCATGGGTGTTTTCTAGATGGTCATGTGATGATATCATGCTAGTCTTTATTGGATGAACTATTAATCCCAAGATTTATTGAGGGTATCAGTGGGATTTTTTCCATTGGTGAGTCTAGTTTAGATAATCCATTTAGGTTATTCACTATGGAGTTGCACCATACGATGATGGGTGAGTACGAATCCAGTATTTCTAGGGATTTATTATAAATATTTTTAAGAAATTTCCAAGAAAACATATATGTATATATTGTATCATCTTCATGGACCAAGATTAATTATTTTCTTGTTCTGATTAATTTTATTAATTCTTTTATTTTTTTTCATTTCTATTTAATCACATCGATTATACTATTTTATTGAGGATTTGGTACTGAATTGGTTTTTAAAAAAATGAAGAAGCGAATGCGATGCGTGTTATTTAAAAAAGAAAATTTTTGTAAAGACATGTTTTATTATTTATATGATAAACCCTGTTTTTCGAAATTTACATAAAAATATTATTTTTGGAAAAAAAATTGGAATTAAAATGTATAGATTTTTTTCTTACCTTCATAGATATTTATGATAACACCCTACTTATTCTACTCAATATAGGTCGACCCAAGATATTTTATTATTTTAGGTTTTATTCATGTTTTTTGTCGATAGGGATAGTTATTATGGATGATAGTGACTAAGATGTCACATGGAGATCATTAAATTCCTTATTTTTCTTTAGTTTAATTTTTAGGATCTGTTCTGTACATTATTAGTTGTTTTTTAATCATTTTAATTTTTTAATTGTACATTGTGGTTATGGATATTCCTAGTTTTGTTGTCAACTGCATTTTATTTTTTCACCTTGGGATAAATCATTTTCCTTTTGATATCCTTGATGCCCGACACTAGTCGCCATCACTTGAGTATTGTGAAAGCCTCTCAGGACTTATCTCTGGTGGGGCAATGCATTAGTGTGGATGGAAGGTCAATATTGTTCATGAAAAATGGAATCATATGATCCATTTTATTATAGAGGTGTCAGGTGGTTTTAAGATTTGGACTATCAGGTATCGATAAATAGGCATGGGAAAGATGTAATGAACCATTGCTCGTTTCGATCCTTGAGTGTCTGGAGGTAGTCCCGGACTTGATCATTTTAATTGGTCCATGTTAGTCTCAAATAATAACCAAAATGATACAATGTTGTGTGATGGTATTATATAATGTATTGAAACATGTCGATCCCAATTTCATGGCTCAAGATATTTCTAGCTGTCGGTGATTTTCGGGGGCATGGTCCACTAATCCATATGGTCGAGTTATACATGGCAACTAGTTCCTTACTCATTGAGTTTTATGTGAGTGGATTTTTAAATTTAAGATGGTTTTCAAAAGATTTTTTTTTCAAAATTGAAATAATTTTGGGGATTGTTTTTGTTTCAAATTTTGTGATTGGTGTTTGATTTGGATTTTAAAAGTTTTTTTGGGTATTTTTATGTGTCCATGGAGTGAAATTGTCTTGATTTTAAAATGTAAGTGGAGGTTTTTGAAGAAGTATTTTGGTGTAGGTTTTTGAGGATTTTTTTTAATGTTGATTTTTATTGTTGAATGTTCTTATTGGTTGTGTTTTGGTTTGATGTTGATATGGTTTTCTGTTTGTTTTTTATATAGATTATGTTGACCGGATAGTAATCCCAGGTTTCTAATGAGACTTTTAAGGTTGTCAACCCTTCCCAGAATCCCAGTGGAGTGGTGGGATATATTCCTTCTCATTTATTACCCATTTTTTATGGTGACTGAGGTTTCTTAGGGCTTGAAAAGTTGCTTTATAAAGTTGAGGGTGTCTTTAGGTCACTGAGAACTATCGAAATCATGAGAGATATTGCTGATTTGGGTTTATTTGACATCTTGGGTTTAGATTAGTGGAATTTGATTGTCTCATCATCATTGAATGTTGGGATATCATTGGAAATTTAAAATAATACCTTTATCTGATAGTTCATACCTATGGAGGTTAAGGTGAGTAAATTGGAAGAGATCTTTGGTATTCTACAAGGTAAAAAAATGGTGATGGCCGATGTGGATCACTATAAAGAGTTGGATAAATTTTTATGGAGATATCATCAAAGGATAACATTAAAGTTTCTCTTTTTTTGTTCATCCTCCAGATATTAAGGATAAATTACATCGATCAATGGAATATCTATTCAAGAAACTGGTTGATGATTCATTTCTGGCAGATGCGGTTCCCAGAGTGAAATCTATAGAAGTTAGAGACCGGGTTTCTATTGGAACCTGTGAAGGTCCCCCAAATTAAAAGAAGTGTATACTAGACGAAACAATACCTGATGTGCCTCCATATTTTTTCCAACTTCTAATTCATTAGAGAGTTCACTCATTTGCTTCCAATATGGTATTTTTTGGCATTATATGTCGTATTATCATAGTACCTTGAAGGATTGTCAGAGATGTTGGTGTTTGGTTTACCTGGAGATGGTATAGTGATGTTTCTAGAAAATGATGATCTAAAAAGTTTTTTTTATTCATGAATATGTGGAAGAAGATTCATCAAGACATCAGAGCTCCATTCATAAGCGCAGAGTGAATATTTTCATGATGTCAATGATCTTTGGGGGTGTAAGAAACCTTGGCCTTGCTTTTTTCTCCACCAACAGAGTGGAGGTGGCTTAAATCCTCCACTATTTTCCTATTAATTTAAATTTTTTCCCATGTTTTAGAAGGCCTTAATGGCCCCATTTTTTTGTGATTTTGTGATTTATATTTTTTAAGAGACCTGTGTTGATATTCTTATGGATTGGTTTTGGTTTTCATTCATTCCTCTATTGGAGATTCCCATGTCCTATGGAAATTATGGATTTATGTTTGGTTCATTGTTTTGTTTGAATTCATTCCATGGGGTTCCCTTGTGTCAAGGGTTTTTCTTCTGATTTGGAGTTCTCAATGGTAGATCTAGTTGGTCAGTGTAGGGATTTCCCATATTACTTCATGATGGGTTTCTTTTATGGGTGTTGTATTGTTGTATAGTTTCTTATGTTGGGGGTAACACATTTCTTCCCATTATCTATAGTTCTCTTGATATTTGTTTGTTATAAATTTTTTGTGGGGCATGAAAATTTGAGACTTCCCTATGAATTTTGTGGTGTTCTTCTATTTCATTTATTTTGGGGTTAAATTTGTTTTCCTCATTCAGTTTTGGTGACTTTATCGGGGAATAACATGTTTTTGGTGGGGATAATTTCCACTCTCAGGAAATGTTTTTTAATTTATTTTATTCTTTTCATATTTTTGGATATTTTGGTTGGTGTTCGTATCATGTTCCAAGTAAGAGTTTTTCTGTTTTAGAGTCTTTAGATGTTATTTATTCATATTCATAGTTTAAACACGGTGTGTCCAAAACCATGTGTTGCCCAAGAGAAATAGTGGATCCCTCTTTTAGTGTTTTGGATAAGGAGTAAAAATTGTGTACTTTTATAGGAAACTGTAAGGTAGTAGTTCACGATGGATATACCAAATGATACTAATTTTTATCAAGGATGGTTCATGGTTTCCCCAACCATGGGGATAACCTGTGTAGTTGTCATTCTCTTCTAGTACTGTGAGAATGGTTGGTGCATTGTTTGGTAAGACATTAATCCAAACCATGTAACTTCTCAGGCTTTCAAAGAACTTGAATTTCAAGATTTTTCCTCCACTGATTAAAAATCATTCTGGTTTCATCTCCCCCTTTCCCATTTTTGGAACCCAATAGGAATCCCAAGCTCCTCCCCATTGGTTTCTCCTCCTCCTTTTGTGCTTCCTCAATGTTAATAGTTGAGGTGCCTTAGAAATTGTGGATAATTTCCTTTTCTTATCATCTTTCTATCTTGGTTACTTTGTTTTCCTGAGGTGGGTTAATTCTTTTCCAACCCAGAGGGTGGTGGGTTGAGGTTTCTCTTGTGTTTATTTGATGTTAGGGTGTCTGAATTGTCTATTGAGCCTTGTTCTTCCTTCTCTGAGAGTCTATCTACATTTATGCATAATTGAGGCATTTTTTCCCTAAATTCCCTTCCCAAATCATGCCAATTTATGGTTTATCATTCCTAAATTATTTTTAAGTGTGTTGTTTATATATTTGGGGTCTTAGTATAATATTTTGTATCATTTCTGTGTTATAATTCTGATGAAAATTCGTTTTCAAGGGATTTCCATGGTTATCCATATATGTATATTTATATTAAGTGATATGTAAGATTTAATTTTTCCCTTAAAATTGATGTTTGGTATTCAGTTTTGTATTGGACTAAATTGGATTTGGTTAATTAGGTCTTCCTAGAGAATTGGTCTTTGTGTGTGATTTTTGATTTAGTGCTCATATGTGTGGGTTGTTTTTGATTAGTGGTATTTCTTATGGTGTCTAATTGAATTTAATACTTTTGTATTTTTTGGCTTCCAACTAGTTATCCATTGGATATGGGTAGATCCATATGGGTATGGGGTTCACATATGGATGGGATCATAAATAATAATATATTTCTTTATAAAATGTTCTTCTTGATCCTAGTTTCCAAAAATTATAATATTCCATCTCTTTTCTTCCCTAGACCACTGCATCAAATATGGTTCTACCAAACCCTTAGGGTTTTCAAAATGAATTATTGGTTTATAAATAGTTACTTTTTTAAAATGAAATTAAAGGTTCTCTCAGTTGTGTTTAAGAATGTTTTAATCATTTAGAACCTTGAATGCATGATTTGTCAAGAAACATCACTTTAAAGACCCTTTTGAAATTTTTTGACCATAATTGGATTCCACCTTAATATTGGAATTTTTTTTTAAATTGAACTATATCCATAAATACTTTGGATGGGTTGGTACTTTTTGATTCTTGGGAAAGTGGTTTTGAAACTCATGTGATACGTAGGATTGGTTGTAACTTGTGTGTGGCTTGATGTGAGATGGGAACCTCTATAGTTGTCCCTCCAAGGAGATGGCCTCTTTATATGTAGTGTTAGAGTGTGGGATACTAAATATGGGTTGAATCAATGGGTTATGGTTAATGTAACATGTGTGATGACCTCCAAATTCTCGATGTATTTTTATCATGGGATTCTTTTTCATCATCTAGAGTTTTGAGTGGCGGTTTCATGTTGCTTCAGATTAGACAGACTAGTAACCTTAGATTTCTTGACATATCTGGTTTGGTTTTTGGATTGGGGATGCTATTTTAGAGCAACAAGGTTGGTTATTAACTGTGGAGATACACTATAAACCGATAGGTGAGTCTGACCAGAGTGTGTTCATGGATTTCATCTAGTGATTTTGTGTAAATTCCCATGATTACATATATGTATGTTCTGTTTCACCCTTATTCACCTTGATTGTCTTCCACTCTAGTTATAACATATTATACTATTTCATTTATTTATTTTTCATAGTTGTTTGACCACTTGGATTAGAATCCTTTATTCTAAAAAGATAGTTTTTGGAAAGTCGTGGTTGATAATTTAAAATGATAAAACATTATTTTTTATATTTACATAAAATTCGACTATTTTCAATGTATAGTAAAAGGGAATGTATCAAATATGTGGTTATTTCCTACTGATATGTTTATGATCACACCTTACTCATGCCACTTGGCACTGGTAGACTCGATTCATTGTGTTTGTTTATGTTTTTTTTAGGTTTTCCTGTAGAAGACGTTGGTTTTATAGAAAGTGGTAACCAAGAGGCCACATGGATATTTTTTCATTATTGATATGGTTCTAGTTTCAATTTTTAGGTTATTTGTTGTTTAGTTGTAGTTTTTATTTGATCCTATTTTTTATTGTATTCAATTTTAATAGAACCTCTTGGTTTTTTTGTATACTCTATTCGGGTTTTTTATCTAGGGATAAATCATTCCCACTATGATATCTTTGATTCCCAACACTAGTTTCTATCCTGGGGTGGATCAAAAATGGATATCGAGCTTAGCCATAGGCTATGTCAGGTGACCTCTTGGATGGTAACATAGCCTTGTTCATGATAGAAAAACTATCATTAATCCATTCAGGGTGTGACATTTTCTCAAGTTTCACATGTGCGAATCACTCATCCTTGGAATCCATCTGAGTAGCCAAGAACGCAATGTTATTGAGTAGTTCCATAGGTAGTATTGCTTGATCTACCTCCAATCTATATAAAAAAATAAGGGGTTTGAAAATGTGGCATCACTTTCATTTCTCACAGATTCTTGATCCATTCTAAGAGTGAATTATGGCCCTATTTAGGGAGAGATTGTTTCCAAACATTAGAAAATTCAAAATCATTTTTATCTTCATCATCTATGTTGAATAGAAACCTTGATGTTCAACTAGTATGACACTCATATTCCACTCTTTTAGGTGGATTTTCTCTGCTATATGTGCAGTTGAAATAATATTTTCAACTAGGTAGAGGGTATACCTAGTGGGAATGTTTCCCCAAAGTATATCCTCATTGATTTGTATGGGATTTTGACCCTCATTGTCAAATTATTCACTTAGTTCCACCATAGAATTAATTTTCACTCATTTTTTATGTGATTGAGATGTATACAGACCATTCCCTTTATTTTTATTAGTGTCCCACCATAGTGGTGGAAACCAGTTTTTCAAAAGATCAATGTTTTGGATCCTCCTCTGGTTCTGAGTATGTACTGCTTCAGGGGGTACATCTAGATCCTTCTCTTCGGATATATTATTCATATTACATCCATCTCAATCTGTTTCTTAATCCACATAATATTTTTTATTAACAGTGATTACATTAAATGTGATTAATCAAGAAAAGGAATTTATACCATTATTCTCGATGCAATATTATGATTCTTCACTCTTTGCTTTTAGGTTTTTTCTCAAACCCTTTTTTATGTTTGAGAATTTTGGCTTGCAAATTAAGTGGGGTTTTAATTCCTTCATCATACCTCCCTCCTATCTCGACCTTCTAATGGTGACCTTGTGGGAGTTTCTATTCATGCATTATAAATGGTCCCCAAAGAGCATATCCATGTCTTGCAAATAATGAATGGATGAGATATTGACTATTGATATTTTCCTCGTAACATAAAGACACTTGATTACCTCTATAGTGATGAGGATGAAGAAAATTCTCCCAAACCTCTGAAATGAGGCCAATTTGGGTCAATAATTTGAATTTTTTGTCCTAATATTGATTGTCTGATTATTTCAATCGAGGAATCGATTATTCCTACAACAAAAAATGAGATATAAATTCCCCAATACTGGTGGGGTGTGGATGATCTATAATATCATGGACTACCCTAGAACTCACTTGGGGGATGATGAACCTAATTAATGTGATTGAGATATAAATTATCACATCATTGAGGATGGGTTTATTTTTAACTACAACTGATATGTACTGAATCCTATCAGGAATGGATGATATGAGGGGTGGAGGAGGTGGTAGATACTACCCTAGATCACTGGGTTGGGTTCTCATTTAGATGGATACTATTTCAGCTTCAATTACATCCGGATAGATATGTCGCAGGTTTTCTCTTGTACGAGTTGGGTTAAAAATAAACACATGATATGTTCATTTACTATAGGATGTTATCAGAATTACCATAACTTTGAATTCCATGTCTATAATGTGTTCATGTTTATTCAAATGGCCCAGTTCAAAGACATTTTTTCAATCCTATCCATCCTTTCCTGATGACTTAGCCCCATTTAAGAAATAATATTCTATTATAGTGACCAAGTGGCTCACTCGTTGTCCATTACCCATATTCTGACTGATGATAGGACATTACCTGTTGTTATATCTAAAATATTCTTTTATTAATTTTATATGGTGATGTAAAATGATACATATTTCACCTATACATGTATACGTACCTCTGAGGATTCCCTAGAAATCAGTTGATGGATATATTTCATGATATGATAATAAACACTATGAACTCACTTCTTATGATCCTCCATTCTTAGGTTCTGGGATATAGAAAATGTGGCCATATCCAAATGAAAATAGACCGTACTGATGATTTGAAGGTGACTCTAATATCCTAGATAAAGTATGTGTCTATCCTTAAATAATTTATATGTCTCCCACACATTTCGGTGTACATATAACATGTACTCATTTTTTTGGATCATCAGGGATATCATTTTATGAAGTGAAAAAAGTATAGAACAAGATAGCGAGGTTTTTCTAGGTAACTCTCTATATTTAAATGTCAAACTCCTAAAAATAAAAATATATTTCTCTATAATGTTAGATCATATAAGGATCTTCATGGGGTTTTCAACTGACTGGAGTGGAGCATTTTTGGATGTTGATGAGGAATGATATATGTTTGACCCTGATGCTTTGATAAACTCTATACATGAATGCATCTTTGTTTTGAGAACATATTTACACCAAGATTTATAGTAATGGGGTTTATTTCCTTCCTTGTGGGAGATATCATCAGGGTGAGGTTGACCATTAGGGGTTTTAGGAGTAGAGTCTCTACGATCCATTTCCACACAACCATGAGATGCAATATCATGGCAATGACTCCATTCATCTTTAGTTGAATAATAAATGGAATATAAGGGTGCTGATAATGTGTATAGAACAAAATTAAGGACATTTCAGTCACTAATACAAAATAGGCCTTTAAATTTGCTAAAAATGGCCTTTATAGGTGCTTGATAAAAGCTTACTACTAAAGTGAGATTAAAATATCTTGTCTTTTATCATCGTCAAAAAATGATGATAAATGACCTATTTATGAGGGATTTTGATAGCACTAATAAACGACCAATTTTTCAGCTATTTTATTTAGTACTGAAGAGGGATACCTTTATCAGTGTTTTTCAACATTCGGATAAAGGGAACATTTATCAGTGCCTTCAAAAGTGTTGATAAAGGGGGAATTTATCATCTCTTTAAAAATTCATGATAAATGATACATTTATGAGGTATTTTAAATGCTCTAATAAAGGTTCATACAATATTTTTTGGAATAGGAAAAAAATTATGTTAGTAATCATATAAATAAATAAATATACCAAGTGATTTAATTTTAAAATATACTTTGAGTCATACCATGAACAACATGTATAGGATTGATTTGAGGGTGATTCATATACATCATGCCACATCTTATAAATATCCCATCATTATCCCTATGAAAACTAATTAAATATGTATATGATAAATCCCGTGGGTGCATCCTAGTGGTTTTTTTATTGATACTTTTTGAAATAAAATGTTGATTTTAAACTAATAACAGAATCTTTGAGTCATATTGGACACATCTTGTATTTTATTGAGGTGAGGATAATTAATACATGTCAGAAAATTAATTATAGATTATTTATATAAATTATAAAAATAATCTGAAAGAATTTAATCATTTTTGAATAGGTCAGTTGTCCATTTTACAAAATGTGATATCAATTTTATTTTAAAAGATGCACTTGGAGGCATACCGATCACACCTTCTTTCAGATTGAGGTGAGTCGTATTTTAACACATATCAAATGACATATGGATCATTTTATTAATGTATGAATTAAATAAGAATTTTTTTCTTAGTTTTGAGTATGTCACTTTTCTTTTTTTACTAAAACTTCATTTTATACTGGAAACATGAAATTTTGACTCATACTGATCACAACATTTATTAGATTGACTAAGACCGATTCCAACATGTCACAAATTAATTATGAAATATTTTTCCAAAATATCATGAAAATCCAAGTGCTTTGTTTGGTTTTTAGTGAGTAAAAACTTTTAAAACTATAATGATGGTTTTAAAACAATAACATGAACCTTGAATAATAATGGTCACGTCATGTACCAAATTGAGGTGTGACTGATTTCTACTTGTAAAAAGTGACATTCAAATACTTTTCAAAGAGTATCAATATAATCAGAATATGTTTGCACAATTTTCAGTAGGTCAGTTTTCCATTATAGTCAAATTTATGTCAATTTTATATAAAAGCCAGAACTTGGAGTCATACCTGATATATTGTGCATCTGATTATGGTGAGGTTGATTCATACATGTCTCAAATTACATATGATAATTTTATTAAATTATCAAAACTATAAAAATTCATTTTTCATGGTTATCAGTACGCCACATGTATTTTTAACTAAAATTTCATTATAAACATGAATCTTTTACTTTCAATCAAAATGATCAAATCATGTATCGGTTTGATGAGAGAAAAATTCTTACCCATAACAAAGGACATATAAACAGTTTTCCAATGTTTTCATAAAGATTCAAGTTTCATTGATTGGTTTTATTTGAGTTAACATTTTTAAAATAAACTGTTAATTTTAAACATAAAACAAAAACACTGATCCATGTCACGCAAATAGTGTATCAGATTGAGGTAAAGTTGATTCCTAAAATTGATGTGAATTTTAAGTAAAAAATATGACCTAGTATTTATACTGGTCACACCGTGCATTGCATTGAGGTGTGGATGATTAATAAACATCTAAAATTACTTATAGATAGTGCTGATAATGTATCAAATCAATCCAAACTCATTTTCATAGTTTTTAGTACGCCACAAGTAATTCTTACTGAAATTTCATTTCAAACTAGAAACATGCAATTTGAGTCATATCAGTCACATAGTGTATTGGTTCAATGTGAGACTGATTCCTACACATGGAAAATGTATTATGAATCATTTTCCAAAATTATACTGAAAATCATAATGTGTTTGACTATTTTTTTATGGGTGACATTTTTTGATTTAAAATGTTGATTTTAAACATATAACGAATAGTTTAAGTCATACTGGGAACATAGTGTGTCGGATTGAGGTGTGGTTGATTCCTATACATGAAGAAATAACAGTCACATCGTGTATAATATTTATGTGCAGTTTATTCCTAAACATCTCAAAGTCTAAAAAGAAGCTTATGTACCAATGATAAAATGAATTTCAATTCCATTATTTCTAGAACTACATAATCTATATATTGACCTGATGTTCTTAGCCAAAAAAAACTTTTCATTATTAAAATCCATAAGATTTGAGAAATAAAATATTCCCATTATATCACGAGAGAAGTCACCACAATAACCACATCAGTTTCCCCTACTCTTCTAGATTTCAAAATAATGTTTTCTAAATAAACAACATAAAGTCAATATAACTTAGCAAATAATATATGAAAAACTAAATAACTATTAGATAAAAATGATAATGAAATTAACTCAAAAATAGTAGATAAAATGATGAAGAAATTAATTAAATGGGTAGTAAGGAATCACCATTTCATGATGTTTTTATGAATTATAGATGCATTTCTTTTTTTTATTATCTCTGTAGAAAGATCTACTTATAATATCTTGTCAGCAAGATCATCTTTGAAAAAACCACCCCAACTGGAAAAAAAAGAGTCCCTATATATAAGAAAATAATTATAATATGAGTAATAATTAAAAATTAAGAAAAAATAGATATGAAACAATACATTAACTCTATAGACAATGATTTTAATGTGAAAACATCAAGATTAACTCTATGATTGAGTAGTGGGGGTACATGATGGAAATTGATAAATTCCAACACTATATAAATTAAAATGGATTTAATGAATTATAATTATGTAGACTTTTTGGTATAGAAATGCTAGAAAGCTAGATAGACCACCCCAACTCAAAAAAAAAAGAATCAACCTATATAAGAAAACAATTCTTTTGTGAGTAATACTAAAATTAAATAAATTAATAATAAATATTAAAAAATATAGGAAAAATTATTAAATTGTGCAAACATCATGATTGCTTCTATGATTGGTAATTGACGGTATTGTTGCTCATCCTAAAAAGGCACGAAATATGGAAATAATGATTCTAAAATAATTTAACTCAATAATAAATAATGAAAACCAAATCACTATTCCGTTGTAAATTTTTGGAGTAAAATAGGGAATGTGTGTCATAACATTAACATTACATCTTCTCAAAGGGATTATTTCATTATAGTTTTTTATTCTAAGGAATTGGTAACAGCATCATGTATAGAAGATATTTTCTACGTGAGTAGTAAAAAAAATTAATTTAATATATTATAATAGACTAGATAACATATAAAATTATGAGAAAAAACATAATATATTAAAAAAATTATCTTTTCATTGAACTCTCATTCATTTTTTAAGGTTTTAGGATTTTTGTTCCTCTATTAAGAATAAAAATCTCCACTTTTTAGACCCCTCTAATGTACAAGACATTTTCTACAAAGGGATAGGCATAAAATGATTGTGATCTCTCAATGAAAGGGTTTTTTGGAATTAGATTTTGATCATACCCAACATTTATTTTTTTCTTGTAGGACAATCGACCAATTCTGGTTTGTTAGATCTCAGACCAAAAAATAATTTCACTTCTTGTGATATAATTATGAATGGATTGTCTTTTTCCCCTTCCACATTGAAATTCTACTTCACAAAACACATTTCTTTAAATTTCCCTACAATCATATTGTCTACCAATTTGAAAAGTAAAACATTCCATTAAAATATTATATAATACAGCTTGTATATCTATTAAACAGTACCAAAATATAGCATATTTACATAAATTGGATTTTTGTACTTAGAAACATATATATGAATCACTTCTTCCAAAAACATAACACCATTATTTTTCATCATACTACAGTCATTTTATGATTTTTTTATAGAAGGTATAACCATTTATTTCAAACCCAATGTATTATATAACATTTTTATTTTGTCCCCTAACTATCCATTGAAGCCATTCTGAAATTGAATTCTTATTTTTGTATTAATCCTTATAACATTGATCTTGGAACCATACTATCAACTATTGATAATTTTTAATTGATAACCATCCTTCATCCCTTGATAGATTCAAATATATAAGAATCTCTTGGTGTGCATCAATGTATAGATCAACATCTTCACTATCATGTAATATTTTTTGGGGTGCTTTATCCCTCCCTATCAAGTTATTTTTAATCATATTTCTTTTGGAAATATGTTTTCCCATAAGGCGTCAGCTATGAAGAGACTTTGGGAGGCTGATGCTATCAACATCTGATAGGTAATCATTAAATAATTCAATAGCTTCCCCAACATTATATTATTATACAATAAAACCATCTAGATGACTTTTATTCTTGATGGAACCTTTAAAAATATGTATATATCTTTAAATGGGTTTAATCCACCAATAATAGATGGGACTATATAGGTAAACCTATTTAACCATGTAAACCATCAGGTAGACCATTATATCAATGAATTAAGGTGGAAGGAACATATCTATATAATATAAAATGACTATAACCTCCATATTCATCATTGGTAAATTTTCCAAGTCTATAAGTTTATTACATATGAATTTGAGAATGAGATGATTCTGATTGATGTATGTTGTACATTTTGAGGGAGAATGTATAAGAATTCAATAGGCATAAAATAATTCATCAGAACCTGACAGTGATTTAATTTTTGTCCTTGTAACTTCAAATTAGTCATTTAAATAACATTCTTGATATTTTTTTGAATTCCCCTTTAAATATTTTACACAATTAAGGATATATAAAAAATTTAATTTTTCATGTTTGGATAGAGTGTAAGATACTATAGCAATCAAGTTCATCCTTTTACCCATCACCAATTCAAACTCTTCCCTTATCCTCTTTTCAATCAAGTCTGACCTAGCCTTGATTCATTATTAATTTTTTCCAAGAACATTTATTAATGTTCCAATAAGACTATAATGTTCATTTTTTTACAGTAATGAAATCAAAAAAAAATTAGACATACAAAAAATTTGAATATTTTAGTTTAAAATAATTTTATCTCTTCTTCCAACCTAATATTGTGTTGTTTTCTGAAAATGTTTTAACAAAAATAGTGTTAATATATTATAATTTATTGTATAGTTGATCACCCATTTCTGGAGATGGAATTGTACATTGTTTGATATTCCAATCAAATGATGTCGTCTTGGATTGGTATTTATGTCATCGAGGTAAAAATTATATTTTCCCAAAAACCACAGACTTCAAGGAATATTTTAATCAAACTGAGTATGTGTGTTTTTCACAAATGAGACACCCAAATATTCCATTAATGCTATAGCCTATTAAATTTTCATAAGCGGGATAGTCATTTATCATCCCATACAACATGGACCTCATTGTGGATTATTTATTTATATTATCATCATACATTATAACACTTATATCCCACATAAATTTCAAAACGTTTATCAATGAATCCAAATGGATATCAATATTAATACTGGGTTTCTTTGGTCTCGATATAAGTAGAGACCACATAATGTACTTTTGCTTCATGAATAACCATGGAGGTATGTTATAATTTACCAACATGACAAGCCATGTACTACGAGTACAGCTCTATAAAACAAAAAAATTTATTCCTTCTATAGATAACACAATATAAATTTTTATTGGATCATTTCTAAATTTAGGATACGTGTAAGCAATTTTCATCCACTAAGGATAATCTGAAAGATGACATAGGTTCCAATATTTAATTCATATATCTGCACTCTATGTCAGCTATCTCATGGTTTCATAAAATCTATAGAGTCTACTAAACCTTATAATGATAGTAAATTACCATATAGATTTTGAAGGACTAGATTTATTTTTAATATATTGATATATTCCACACTTAGGGAATTTTATGAGTTATTCATGGTCCTTGAAAAACAATATGAAATCATTTGAACAACCATATATTTTTTAGATATAATTCCCATTTAACATAAAATCTATTTAACATCATATGTTTGACATGGTAGTTTATTTTATTATGTAGAATATCATTTATGTGACTAATTAATTATTTAAAGTTGGTGTCACACCATCTGTTGCTAGATTCCATGTTATATAACTTCAATACAATTGAATATTTTTTGTATTTGGTATGACCAGTATAAAATGGTCTATTGGCATAGCTATTTAACTTCTCAAATAAAATTATAAAATCATGAAGTTCATCATAAATTTCTATTTTTCATTTCTTTCATAAGAACTCAATCATCATTTAAAATGGTATTCATATCAAATGATTTGTAAACCGCAGTATCATCCCAATCGATGTTCACATTCAGTTTTTCCATGTGTTTATTATAAGATTTATATATCTGATGAATCTGGTGATAAATAAAATATTCTTCCAACTCTTCCTTACTAATTTTTCTTGAATAGTGACAATGTAAACAAGGAAAAAGGATTTTAGAAGGTTCAAATGAATACTCTCCTAAAAACTTGATGAAATCGTTAACTCAATCTTCATACTCTTTTGTGGCATGACTATCATGCATCCATTTTCAATTCTTATACATCATATTGGGTTCATAAAATATAAATTTAATATTCCCAATAAAAAAATACACCTAAGAAATTCATTTTCAAAGGTGAATTATATATACAATTCTACTAAGTGAAACCCAACATTTGATTGTTTCAATGAATTTTAGTATGCTTTGGAGAAAACGAATTATTGAATTTTTTAAATGAATTACTCTACTACGATTGGTGGTGTAATATTAATTAATTCCAAAGAGAGAGTTTTTGACAACATTAATGCTCATCATCTCATATCCCAAACATTTATCTTTTTTTTGACAAACATCCTTTATCTCTTGTGGACGTTCACCTATCTTGGTTGAAATACTCAAATTGGTAGTCATCCATGGAATTACTTGTTCTCATATTCATACAGAAAACATAAAATAGATGGGGGATGAGACTCATAAAATAAAATGAAATAACCATTCTAGTGATGAAACTACCAAAGATGGCAGTTGTCTATAGAAGAGATGGAGGATGATTCTTAAGAAAAAAGATAGAATAATAACTTATGTTTGACACACATCAGTAATTTATTAAATCCCTTAATCAATTGAAAATAAAATATAGTAAATTCGGGAGTAACAAGAAAACCAAGTATAAAAAATAATATTAATAAACACTCATTCAATCAACTAAAATACATAAAAATGTATTGATAAAACATTTTAACAAATAAAGAGTTATTTAATATATATGTATGGTGACCAGAGATTCATAAAAGTGGAACCAATACATTTAGACCAAAAATGATGAATTCCTACCAATAATTTCTAATATAAAGAATTTTATAACTTCCATTCTATTTTTGGGAACATGTGATGTAATAAACTATTGAATTATAACATCTAATATAAATTGTATATAAAATACATGAAAATATATCAAGAATCTTCAGATTTCATTTCACCACACCGACCCATACCAAGTGTTCTAGGGAGGCCTTCACATCAGATCTACCCATCTAAAGGATTCTAGAGAGGTCATCTTATACACATTGACCCATCCATACGATTCAAAGGAGATCCATAACGAAGTTTGAATAAGATAATAATACACATCAATAATATGTATCACAAATAAGGGATAAAAATACCCCAAACCTTGAAACATATTTCTGAAGCACACAAGCCTCAACCAAGATAGAATGACTCCTAAGAGGTCGCATTTTCTAAGTGTACTACCCTTAATTCATTCGATAATCTATGCAGAGTCCCAAAATGAATAGATCTATAAATCATCACTCCTAATATAAAGTATTTACTAAATAAAATTTAAAATAACTAGTCAGTTTAATATTTCAAGAAGTGGTATCATATTCTACAAATCTACAACCATGTAAATTGATATATACAAAATTATATAGATAATGTTAAATGGGATTAGACTTCTACAATATAGTTAATTCCACTATTTATCCATTGAAAATAAATCATTATTCATCCAGACTTTTCCATAAATAAATGAGTGGCTCAAAATCCCCTAAATTAATTCATAAATCCAATTGAGAAGGTAGAAAATGCTTGTATGTCCTAGGAGAAAAGCTGGGAGGGCTCATAGTATAGGTGTTTTGCACTCAAAAAAATTCAAGCATCATAATGGACATTCTCTATGGCCAAATCTACAAAATAGAAAACGCATCACTCTAATAGTAGGATTGAAAATTTTACTTGGGCCAAAACCATTGATGTTTTACACCTTAAGTTACCCTATAGAAAGTAAAGAATATATATATTTGAGATAAAGTAAAGAAAGGCTTATGTTCAAGCCTTCGATTCATTAGACCCTTGAATTGTTCGATCCTTGGATCCGATCCCTAGAATTGCTCGAGCCTTGATTTGATATTCGATTCGAGCTTTGATTCACCAAGGAGGATCATCATCAGTGGGTGGAATTGGCTGAGAGCATTGAAAATCATGAAATGGTTAAAAAATGTTAGGGATATTAAAATCGATCGGAACACTTTTTCTAGTGCTTCTAAAAATCACTGATAATGATACCATTTATCATCACTTAAGTAATAAGTTCTGATATAATCCAAGTTTATTAGCTCTAAAGTTTTAATGCTGATAAATATAACTTTTATCAATTTTATTAGCATAGATAAATTTCTATATTTTTCAGCACTAGAAAAGGGCTTATAAAGATTTATTTTATTAGCACTTATTACTTAAGTGCTGTAAAAGGATTTATAATTAAAATTATAAACAAAAATTATAAATATATATATATATATATAATTATATATATTTAATAAATATAAATAAGTATAAATATAGTAATTATATTCCTTATTTAAATATATTTATTATAAATCTATAATTATTAAATATTTATTTATTTATTTATAATTTTAATTTATAATTGTATACATATTTTATAAAATAATATTTATATCATTATATATATTTATAAAAATATATAAATTTTATAAATGTATACAAAATTAAATATAGAAAATATATTCATTATTTATATAAATTTATTATTAATTTAATATTTATTTAAATACATATAATAATATTTGTAAAATTAAATGAATAATTTAAAAAGAATAAAATTAATTTATTTGTAATTATAAATATATAAATGTATAAATATAGTAATTTTACATTTACAAATATATTAATTTATAAATATTTTTATAAAAATATATTTTTAAAAAATTAATAAATATTTAATCTTAAGTGTATTACTGTTTAAAATATGTGAAATTGAATAAATTAAAAATAAGTACACATTAACAATATTAAGAAAATGGATAGGTTTTGTGTGTGTGAGTTGTATATAATACTTTATAGATTACGTATATTTGAAATCAATATAACACATGTCTGATCTATGTTAAATTGAAAAATGAAACAAAATTCAATTATGTCCATTACTCTCTGAAATTAGTCAGAATTTTTAAATCAATATAATTTTTAATTATAAACCATTATTCACTAAATATATGACTATTTAATGTAAAAGCATAAATATTTTATATTATATATATCATATTTATAAATATTTATTTATATTTATTTGTATTTTTAATCTATCTTATTTATTAACATTATTAATAATTATTTACATAATAAAATGATAAATATTTTTTTTCAGTTTACTTATTTTTAATTTTTATTTGTTTAATATTCATTTTTAATACACATATATATATTTAATATATAATATTTATTCATATTTATAATTTAAATATTTCATAATAAATTTATTCATTTTTATCCATAACTATATAATAAATAATATTTTTTTATATTTTTTTAATAAACTAAATTTTTATTTATCATTTATTTATTTATTTGATTTTCTTTAGACCTTTTTCATCACTAAAAAAGGATACCTTTATGGGCACTAAAAATAAATCATTGATAATGGTTATACATTATCCGGGCCCAAAAAAATAACTAATAGAAGTTTCCTTATCAATGCTAAAACAAAACCATAGATAAAAGGTTAAATTTATCACCACTTTTTTTAGAACTGATAACAGTTCCTTCTGATGGCGATTTTATCTATCCCTGACAATGGTCAGTGTCATTAAAGGTTTATTTTGTAGTATTTCATTGAGAATTTTAGTGATATGAACCTCAGTCTTTATCGTGGCTAGAATATGCTGACTATCCTTTTTTGATTTAACAAGGATATGAGCCTACACTATGATGACTACAAAAATATGTTGATAATAATCTCGTGTTGAAGGAGTATGATCCCATGGATAAAAGGTATGCAGAATATACGAGTGAGCTTCATCATTATTGGAAGTAATAGTATCTTGCCTATGGGTGGTTTCCAAATTATGGCAATCAGCCCAAGATGAAGGGGGGATATAATATAAACTCACATATTAACTCCCCATAGGAATATTAAGAAGGATATATGGAATAGGATAATGGATATGATCCTCCACTTGTATAGACTCTGAAAGATGTTAGTATAGTTTGTCATTGGAAGATGTAGAGATATAAACCCTGCTTTTGTGGGATACTAGAATTTTCCTTGTGGGTTAACTAACTAGATTATGAGCATGTCCAATGGAATTTGTCACTCTCACATGGTGATCCTTAGTCAAAGCAGTGTTATTATCATAATACCGAGCCTTTTATGTATTTCTATAGTCATTTTAAATTAGAATATGATCCTTTATTGGGTCATGTGTCTCTATCACTTATTGATCCCTAGTGAGAACTAGGATATGGGTCTAATCCTAAGGCTTTGGAGTGCATAGAACCTCTTTTTTTATAGAAATGTACCCTTTTTCTAGGGCAGGTGGAACTCTCACTTGGTGATCTCCTTTTGGAACTAGAATATGATCATGTTCTAGTCTCTCATATTTTAAAAGAATATGCTGATAATCCACCTATATAAGAGAAAGAATGTGTACTTTCTCTATAGCAACCACTGGTTCCTGTTGATCAGAGTATTATGATTCCCTGGCTGTATGGATAAGAGTATTTTATAGTCCCTGTATCTTTACCAATGCTAGAATATGTCAGAGAAGTTCTTCAGTTACTACTAGAATGTAATGGAACTTCATCAAAATGTGCACATGAATGTAAGCCTACTCATTTTAAGGCTCCACTATATAATCCAATATATATTCAATTGAATAGGTGTTATGGGATCACTTATTTCCACCATGTGTGACCATAATGTGATTATGGACATCATGCATATGGGTAGGGATAAGTGTCTCCCCAATGCTTGTTGTAGGAATATTCACATTGGTTGATTTCAAGTGATAAGGTATATAAGCCTTCTTACTAGCTACTGCTAGAATATGATGGTGGGAATCATTAGTGTAAGTGGGTATATAGGCACAATCCTGCTTATGAAAAGCTTTCTGCACCCATTTTTTTTCCTTGTTTCCCATTTATGGGTACCAGATGAGGAAATTTGTTAGTAGTTTTCTCTGCATAAAACTATGTGGAACCAATGGGGTGGTTTCGGTGATATATGTTAATATGATCCCTCCTTGGAAGCTCCGTAACAAGAAGGGTTACATAGTTTACATACATATCCACCTTCATTAAGCACCAAAGGTGTTGATTTTCTAACTCCATGGATATACTTCTAAAGTGGTTGGTAATGTTAATTATTTCCATTTCCTTTATTGCATCTTTATTTGGACGATGCAGACTCACCGGTTTCATCATTTAGAGACCTGCATGGGAACCCTCAACGTTTGGGATCATACCATGTTGATGGTATTCCTAGACCACAGTACCTTTCACCTGATGTTTAAGGTATTAGGTGGGTGAGGTCATTCTACATACTTTTGGGGTTGTATCCTTAACTAACATTCCATAAAAGACGATATATAATGACATCACCTCGGGTCCGGGTTTTTTTAGAGTAGTATTTGTACTCACAAATAATCCATGGAACAAGGTCACTGATTAATTTATAATCAAATGAATGATGCATGCTCTATAAAATTTTTATACAATTACCCTTTCTTATTCATTTCCCTACTATTCTACATGAATGGATTAGTCACCCTAAGGATGGAGTTATTTTAAGAGAACCATGATAAAATAGAATTAGCTGATCATTTTTATCATTTGAAATTTTTAAGTGTGGATCACAATTTTTTGTGTAAGATATGAAAACTAAATTTCATGATGCATGGTAAACTGGTCATTTTTCTAATTTGTGATATTCATGTCAGGTTCATAATTTTATTTTCACATGAAAACATATGTTGATCACCCACATGGAGAGAATAAAATGGTCTGACAGTTTGACTTGGGTTGTTTGATTTCTATACAATAATTTATGTAGATCTCACCATTCATATTCATATTTTATTAAAAATCCAAATGGTTATCATATAATTAACTTGTTAAAGTACTTATTTTCAGAAGAATTATTTCAAATGGGGTTTCAAACCCAATAAAATTTAGGATCGCACATTGGTCAATATGATGGGTGGATGGTCTCGTCAAAAACTTTTGGTCGATAAGTTTTTCAATCTTCGAGACACTCTTAAATATTTAATATATAGTGGTGAATCTCTTCATAATCCTAATATGACATCAATTATCATAATAAAAATATCATGTTTTGATTAAATCAATATGTAAATTAGGGACTATTAATTATTCCATCTATATGTATCTTATGTATTTCATCTACTTCCACTTATTGGGTAGATGGTTGTGACTTGAATCCATATAACTATGAAATCTCGTGTATGTTGTCATCTATGGAGGTAGCTAATATTCTAAGGATCGGATTGAACCTTTATGATGTGTCCTACATATCCTAATTAAAGTAGTAATTAATACCCAAATATTTTTTTAAATCTATGCAGTTTAAAATCATGTTGACGGGATGTATATGAGATCCCTAAGTCACCATGTTTCGTGATCTATCCACATGAAAAGGTCATAAATATTCTAGTTATAGAATGAATAATATCTATCACAGTTCTATTATGACCTTATGATGTTCCCTTAGTTATATTCCCTTATATGGGGGTTGTCATATCATGCCACTGATCCGGGGCATGACACTAAGGTTTTCATTGTTATTGTCTATTCATGATGAAAATGATATTATCATTTCAAATTTCTATGCCTTCATGAGCCAGGCCTAGTGTGAGAATCAAGGGACAACTAGTTATCATCCTCACTATATTTGTTTGTTGGAATTATTTCAAAGGAAGATTCATTGTAAGTTTAATTTAGATCTTAGGCCATAGAAAGGAATCCCATATATTCTAATTATAGCAGGAATCATAATTATTGTAGTTCAGTTCCCTTTTTGATCTACTAGTGGATATAGTAGAATAATTTTCTCATGGGAGTGGTTGGTCCTTGATGGTTCGAATGTCAAAGACATATATGGGATTACACTAATCTTGATACCCATTTAAGATCATTCTTTTAGAATTAATCCTACATATTCTTGTTATAGTAGGAATCAGAGATATCATAGATCTATTGCTTTCTTAATCTCCTAGTGGATGCCGAAGAATGATCATCCCATGGGAGTGATTGGGAATTGATGGATGAAATGTCAAAGGCATAAGGAGACATAAACGGAGGTCGGATGTAGAGACCCGAAGCCTGAAGTACATTGACATTACATTACATTTGCAGAATTCTTAGTACATAACAAAAACACACACATAAGGATCGTAATAGTTTAGTGTCTTTAGAAACTCGGAGTATAATCTTCTAATCCTGGTGAAAGATCTTCAACATCTCCCATAAAGATCATCCATTTTTTTATACCTAAAACCTTTCTTTATATCCTGGGGAAAAGTAAACATAAAAGGGTGAGCTCAAATGCTCAGTAAGGGTAAAAAAAAGAAATATCAATCACATCATATTCATAAGAACATAACATTTTGGAAATCTTAACCTGCAAAAGAGAGCATAATTTCATAACATGGGATAAATCATAGTAGTGAAATGAAATCCCAATAATCATAACATAAAACATGGAATGTTGTGTAATACACACATAATCATAGAGAATCATTTCTTGTTAGTCATGACTCATTGCCAAGACTATCTTAGTGGACAAAGTCCCTTTCTGAATCGAGTCACCCTCGTTTCAGTCCTGTTTCACTGAACCGGTATAACCTACCATTCCAGCCATGTCTATCTCATGAGATATGAAATCTTTACCCAATGCATTGGAGGGAGTTATAGGTCCCACCCATCTCATAATTATATCATTCTTATGTGTGCCACAAAATCATAAATCATACATCATTACATAACCCATGTAATAAAAATGGGATTCTTAAACATCATGACATCATAAAACAATTCACATAAGATAAAGGAATTCATAAAAATAATTCTATAACAACATAATCAAATCAATGTAATAATAGGGATAAAAATATAACCCTTTATTATCTTAGATGGAAAATAATTTTGATAAAACACTTGAACTCCATTCTTGAGGAAAATATCCTTTCTTCTTCAAAAACACTTTTCTTTTCTTAACATGTCATAAAATTATAACTAAAAGAAGTTGATTAAAAACAAACTTGAAATCTTGTAAAGGAAGCTTCTTGGAAATAATGTTTTAAAAATCAATTCATGCCGTATAAGTTAAAAAACATTCTTCTCGTACTTTTGTCAGAAAAGTCAATAATACCTCGTACGAAAAACGACAAAAGATTCCTTTCATATCTTTTACTAAAAACTCACCAAAGGGTAAAATTGGATTTTAAAAAATTGTAGGTGGATGAAAATAATATTACATATTGAGGAAACATGGATGTGGATGATAAAATACACCCAAGTAAATTACAAAGTATAAACAATATCGGATAGAAATGAGATTGTGATATTTCCCTTACCTTAGGTCTGACTTGCTTTATAAGTGTCCGAACCTCCTCTTCTTTGGAACGCCTCTTTGAATCCTCCACTTAGGGAACTAAGATTGGTCTTTGAAGAAGACCAGGACCTCTAGGATTATTATAGGGAAGTGGAGAAGAGAAAATCGCAGGGGTTGGCTGAGCTTGGAAGCTCAAATTGGTGTGAGGAGGAGGGGGAGGAGGTGCCCTTTTATAAGGGAGGAGAGGGGCACCTTAGGAATATCTCAAAATATTATTTTATATTAAAGTCATAATCGGTTTATAATGGTTCCAAAGGGTCTTATTTCGACGCTAAAGTTGGTATGGGTCAAAATCCTATCATCCAATAGGATTTAGACAAGTTTAGGGTATTATTTTAACCTTATCAATTAGATTTAACTCTATGTTAAATAATTTAACTTTTACCATGTCTTTTTGTTTTCTTTCACTATATGGTTAATACAATTACTATAACATTCCAAACGAACCCCAAATTGTATATTATTAATACATATATCCATATCTAAGTCATTCTGCCGAACCTTAGATTTTTAGGAATAAAATAACAATTAATAATATAATATTTGATTTAAAAACTATTTTGTGTCAATTTTGACACTATTTGATATTTGATTTTTGTGAAAGTCATAACAGAATTATATATTCGAACCAAGTTGATTAAATCAACACTAATATATCATATTAACCTATAAAATTAGTGGAATTAATAAAAAGTCTTAAATTACATTTATTTTGGTATTTAAAATATCAATTATGTCAATGTTTCATTAATAAGATAATTACTGCATCATCTTTGTGTCATAAATAAATTAAATTATTTGATGTCTTAAAATTACAAATAAATTACCATCATGTAGGAAATCGTTTTAGCTTTCTAATTAATATTTACAATCGAATTTATCTTATTTACAACCCTATATTAAAAATGTTTTAGTAAATATACTTTGATTTTAACTCTTTTAACTCTTCTTTGAATTAAATAATAATAAATGTCCTAATCTAATCCAAGTGGGCCTAAATTATAATATTTTACACTTAAGGTTGTTTTTGGTCGAGATACACTTGTCCAATAGGATTAGGACATGTGTTAGGGTAATATTAATATCATTTTTACCCTTAATTACCCTATTTACTTTTAACCGTGGTAAATAAAAGTAAAAAGTTACTATTCACCAAAAATTATTTTCATCTCATTGAACCATATTTTACTTACTAACATCAACCATGTCTCTCGGATTTTTGAAATTCCATTCACAGAAGCGGTAAAATTAAGTTTTATGAAAAATTCAGTTTTTTAACTACCACTTAGTAGTTTCACTATTCATCAAAAATTGATGTTTTTCAGAACAATGCCAAAATTTCATCCTAAGCTATATTTCATATTCCGAATTCAAAAATGAAGTCTATTTTACCAAATTCATAACATAGAAGTTGCATTAATTAATTTTATAATTAAATCCCGCTGTTAAAACAAATAGTGTGTTTTTAAGAAACAATATCTATCAAAAGATTGACACTTGTTTATGTCTGGTTTAAATGTGAAATTACATCCAATAACCAACATTGTATTAAATTGTAAAAATATATTCTAAATATAGTTTAAAACCACTAAAATTAATAATTTATCACTATTAATTATTTCGATTGAAAATTTTGTTTTTAATTAAAATTTAGTAATTTTCACTATTCATCAAAATATGAAAGTTATCCGAAAATCACCAAAATTTCACCTTTGGCTAAATTCGATACTCCGAATCCAAAAATGAAGTCCATTTTGAGAGCTAAAATTTCTAAAATTTTAAAAGGTGGTTATTACTATTCATAACGGCTAGTTATAATAATATTTTAATAGCATATCGTTGTTTAGTGAAACTCGGTATTGCGTACTACACGCGCTATCGAGGAAGGTCGTGATTGCATGTAATGCAAGGCAAGTCAAGGATGTGTGCTGTGAAAGCTCTTTTTGGTGTAGCGTACAACACAAGAAATTAATGAAATTAAAAAGAATATTTTTCATAAAATCCCGGGGTGTTACATTCTACCCCCATTAAAATGAATTTCACCCTCGAAATTCATCGGGGTTATAAATGGTTTACTACTCGAAAGTTTCTTTAATAGAAACCCACATCGTAAAAAGGAATACCAAAACCAGTCTTTTAAAAACAAAAGTATGAAACGTAATGGTTACCCAAATAAACTAATCACTGGGTTTCCACATAGGTGAAAATATGGATATGGAAGAAAAATCTAACCATAATGTTCTGATGGAGAGTGGTAGAGAACATGGCTATGGAAAAGCCAGCAATCACAAAGCCATAAATTTGTGATGATCTATGGTACCATCTGATTCATCAGATATAAGATCACTAGGACAACATTTTTGGTTTTCAAGATAGTTTCCCTAAGGTTGAAGAATTTGAATTATAATAAATACTTACATTATTTTGGTACAATCTCACTGTTGTTCATGCCTTGAACAATTTCCACTTCATCTCTTAAATAAATGATGTTGAATTTGTTATTCGTGAAGTGTTAGCAGATCATGTGATAGAATGATGGGTCATTCCATCTGTCTCAATCAAAAGGTTAGCAAAAGTTATTAAATATACACAAGTCATTCTATAGTGAGATTAATCATATATGGTTCTAAAATGGACTTATACTTCATATATCATACCGCTTAATATAATAAAACTAGTTTCTACTAAACAGGGACTTCCTGTAGGCCAGTGGAAGGCGATAAAGGCCAGTCGCACTTCGGTTGTGGGTTCAATTTCCACAGCCTTGTCTGACGCGATGGGCTGTCGCCCATCCTGCAGGTTGTCTTTTTTCTAAAACTATATTACTATAACATCCCATCAATTATATAGAAAAAAACTTCTATCCTTAAACAATACTAACTTATGTCCAACATAATCCATTCCAATCTTTAGGCTTATCCATAATACTGCAGTCCACTCTCATAACATAGTGAAAATGATTACCAGAGATTTAACACCATCGTTGATCCCCATATATCATAAGATATGTTTTGTTGGTCACATTCCAAACATTCAAAGTCCTTAATAATGTATTTTCTTGAATACCCAATGAACCATAGTGAAAACATGAATGCAGTTAAAAGTTAACACTTTTCACATACCAAAATCCTCAAAATTCTATATACTCACACCATGATATCACTTAGTCCCTATATCAATCATGAGCTCATGAATACAATTAAACATTTCGTTTTCTCGTTTTCCCTTAATTATGCGCATATCATCTTATTTCCAAAAATATCTCAATCACTTTGAATACCACATTAGACCAATACTTAAATATTCCAATACTCCATGATACAATATTATTTTGTAATCCCATTACATAAACACTTAATCATTCCACCACATCATTTTCATATTCAACATCGCCAATAGTGATCGCATGTGACTTCCCTTTGTCCTTTGCCTTCAGTGGTTGCTCATGTTGATCATCACTAACCCTTGGATTAGGGTATTTATTAGCATAATGCCCCATTTCCTTGCACTTGAAGCATTGAAGTGTTGGTGGTGCGTTCTCTGCAGTGTTTTCTTTATTCACATCATTAGAAACCCTTTTCCATTACTTCAACACTCAGCTGCTCTATGACCTTCTTTTACACACTTAAAACATTTTCTAGTCCCTTTAAGACAATCTCCATCATGCTTCTTTCCAAACTTTGTGCATAAGGAAACATTCATCTTCTTTTCACCATTATTCTGAGATTTCTCCTTGAAATCCATCTTTCGTTTCTTGTCAAAATCATGAGATGGATATGTAACACCAACTTCCATTTCTACCTTGATAGCACAACGCACAATTTCTTCATAGCTACTGAAGTCTCTTATAGCTAATGCCCTTCGAAGACTTGGTTTTAAGCCATTGAAAAATCGATCAACTTTACATTCAGGTTGGATGATAATTCCAGATGCATACCATTCAAGTCTTGTAAAATTCGCTTCGTATATACCAACAGATTCATCATCCTTTTGCTTTAGTTCAAGAAACTCCTACATCTTTGTTCGAAGAATACGAGGGAAGTACCTACTGAAAAACAAGTTCTTGAACTCGTCCCATTCCATGGACTCAATTTCATCTCTTGGCCTCGTATTCTTGATAATATTCCACCATTGATCAGCTTCACCTTCCAAATGATATACTACTAAGATGACTTTATCATGTTCAGAACATTGTAGAACTGAAAATATCTTTTCAGTGGTGCTGATCCATTGTTCAGCAACAAGTGGATCAGAAGTCCCACTGAAAGAAGGTGGACATTTCCTCATGAAGGACTCAATAGAATACTGTTTCTTTCTCTGCTCATTTGGAAGTCCAGAATGATTCATAGCTTGTGTAAGGATAGCAATAAGATTTTTCACTCCATCTCCCATAACATTTGTTTGTTCAGGAGGACAGTCATTGCATTGTCCATTGCATTGATCAACACGGTTCTTTCGGGTTCCAGCCATCATCTAAAACCCAAAATGAATAGTGTGAGATGAAAAAATCATAATAAAGGGGGATTAACTTCATTATCTAAGTTCTTAGGTTAAATTATAAGATCTTTACCGTAGTTATAGGACTGTATCCTATATTTATACTTATCCTTAGCAGCATCCCTAGACATACCTTAGAAATATCTCTAGGGATCTCACTAACGCTTTCGCATCCTAGTTTCCAAAGGTTGACTAAACCTTTCCTCTGATACCAACTGTAGAGACCCGAAGCTTGACGTACATTGACATTACATTACATTTTCGGAATACTTAGTACATAACAAAAACACACACACAAGGATCGTAATAGTTTAGTGTCTTTTGAAACTCGGAGTATAATCTTCTAATCCTGGTGAAAGATCTTCAACATCTCCCATAAATATCTTACCTTTTTTTATACCTAAAACCTTTCTTTATATCCTGGGGAAAAGTAAACATAAAAGGGTGAGCTCAAATGCTCAGTAAGGGTAAACAAAAGAAATATCAATCACATCATATTCATAAAAACATAACATTTTGGAAATCTTAACCTGCAAAAGAGAGCATAATTTCATAACATGGGATAAATCATAGTAGTGAAATGAAATCCCAATAATCATAACTTAAAACATGGAACTTTGTGACATACACACATAATCATAGAAAATCATTTCTTGTTAGTCATGACTCATTGCCAAGACTATCTTAGTGGACAAAGTCCCTTTCTGAATCGAGTCACCCTCGTTTCAGTCCTGTTTCACTGAACCGGTATAACCTACCATTCCAGCCATGTCTATCTCATGAGATATGAAATCGTTACCCAATGCATTGGAGGGAGATATAGGTCCCACCCATCTCATAATGATACCATTCTTATGTGTGCCACAAAATCATAAATCATACATCATTACATAACCCATGTAATAAAAATGGGATTCTTAAACATCATGACATCATAAAACAATTCACATAAGATAAAGGATTTCTTAAAAATAATTCCATCACAACATAATCAAATCAATGTAATAATAGGGATAAAAATAGAACCCTTTATTATCATAGAGGGAAAATAATTTTTATAAAACACTTCAACTCCATTCTTGAGGAAAATATCCTTTCTTCTTCAAAAACACTTTTCTTTTCTTAACATGTCATAAAATTATAACTAAAAGAAGTTAATTAAAAATAAATATGAAATATTTTAAAGGAAGATTCTTGGAAATAATTTTTTAAAAATACATTCATGCCATATAAGTTAAAAAAAACATTCTCCTCGTACTTTTTTCGGAAAAGCAATAATACCTCGTACGAAAAACGACAAAAGATTCCTTTCAAATCTTTTACTAAAAACTCACTAAAGGGTAAAATTGTATTTAAAAAAATTATAGGTGGATGAAAATAATATTACATATTGAGGAAACATGGATGTGGATGATAAAATACACCCCAGTAAATTACAAAGTATAAACAATCTCGGATAGAAATGAGATTGTGATATTTCCCTTACCTTAGGTCTGACTTGCTTTGTAAGTGTCCGAACCTCCTCTTCTTTGGAACACCTCTTTGAATCCTCCACATAGGGAACTAAGATTGGTCTTTGAAGAATACCAGGACCTCTAGGATTATTCTAGGGAAGTGGAGAAGAGAAAATGTCAGGGTTTGGGCGAGCATTAATGCTCAAATTGGTGTGAGGAGGAGGGGGAGGAGGTGCCCTTTTATAAGGGAGGAGAGGGGCACCATAGGAATATCTCAAAATATTATTTTATATTAAAGTCAAAATCAGTTTATAATGGTTCCCAAGGGTCTTATTTCAAAGATAAAGTGGGGATGGGTCAAAATCCTATCATTCTATAGGATTTAGACAGGTTTAGGGTATTATTTTAACCTTATCAATTAGATTTAACTCTAAGTTGAATAATTTAACTTTTACCGTGTCTTTTTGTTTTCTTTCACTATATGGTTAATACACTTACTATAAAATGCCAAACGAACCCCAAATTGTATATTATTAATACATATATCTTTATCTAAGTCATTTGGCCGAACCTTATATTTTTAGGAATAAAATAACAATTAATAATATAATATTTTATTTAAAAACTATTTTGTGTCAATTTTGACACTATTTGATATATGATTTTTGTGATAGTCATAACAGAATTATATGTTCTAACCAATCTGATTAAATCAACACTAATATATCATAGTAACCTATAAAATTAGTGGAATTCATAAAAAGTCTTAAATTACATTTATTTTGGTATTTATAATATCAATTATGTCAATGTTTCATTAATAAGATAATTACTGCATCATCTTTGTGTCATAAATAAATTAAATTATTTGATGTCTAAAAATTACAAATAAAATACCATCATGTAGTAAATCTTTTTATCATTCTAATTAATATTTACATTCGAATTTATCTAATGTACAACCCTATATTAAAAATGTTTTAGTAAATATACTTTGATTTTAACTCTTTTAACTCTTCTTTGAATTAAATAACAATAAATGTCCTAATCTAATCCAAGTGGGCCTAAATGATAATATTTCACACTTAAGGTTGTTTTTGGTCGAGATACACTTGTCCAATAGGATTAGGACATGTGTTAGAGTAATATTAATATCATTTTTACCCTTAATTACCCTATTTACTTTTAACCGTGGTAAGTAAAAGTAAAACGTTACTATTCACCAAAAAATATTTTCATCTCATTGAACGACATTTTACTTACTGACATCAACTGTGTCTCTCAGATTTTTGAAATTCCATTCACAGAGGCGGTAAAATTATGTTTTATGAAAAATTCAGTTTTTTAACTACCACTTAGTAGTTTCACTATTCATCAAAAATTGATGTTTTTCAGAACAATGCCAAAATTTCATCCTAAGCTAATTTCATATTCCGAATTCAAAAATGAAGTCTATTTTACCAAATTCATAACATAGAAGTTACATTAATTAATTTTATAATTAAATCCCGCCGTTAAAACAAATAGCGTGTTTTTAAGAAACAATATCTATCAAAAGATTGACACTTGTTTCTGTCTGGTTTAAATGTGAAATTACATCCAATGACCAACATTATATTAAATTGTAAAAATATATTCTAAATATACTTTAAAACCACTCAAATTAATAATTTATCACTATTAATTATTTCTATTGAAAAATTTGTTTTTAATTAAAATTTAGTAATTTTCACTATTCATCAAAATATGAAAGTTATCCGAAAATCACCAAAATTTCACCTTAGGCTAAATTCGATACTCCAAATCCAAAAATGAAGTCCATTTTGAGAGCTAAAATTTCTAAAATTTTAAAAGGTGGTTATTACTATTCATAACGGCTAGTTATAATAATATTTTAATAGCATATCGTTGTTTAGTGAAACTCGGTATTGCGTACTACACACGCTATCGAGGAAGGTCGCCATTGCGTGTAATGCAAGGCAAGTCAAGGATGTGTGTTGTGCAAGCTCCTTTTGGTGTAGCATACAACACAAGACATTAATGAAATTAAAAAGAATATTTTTCATAAAATCTCGGGGTGTTACATCGGATCCCATTTCAGATCAAAACTAAATAAGGAGTCCTACCTATCTTATTTATTTAATGAATTATATTTCTCATAGTTCAGTTACTTGAGGCTTTCAATTGTCGGTTTCCCATATAGATCCACTAGAAATGGTTATCATGTCATGATACATCTTCTTGATTAGGCCTCCTTGTTTTCATTACATTTATTATTCTCTTCTAATCATCTTTGAGGATGTTGAGACATTCCTGGGTTTGTTGGTGTAAATTCTTAATGAAAATCGTATGATCTGGTTAACTTTTCTAGAGTATGTTTCACAACCTGAATGATAATTCCAGAGACCATTGCTTGATCAATACTGAAATGTATGGAGGGTTTTGCATGATCTGGATGACTTGTCTCAAAGATGTCATAAGATCAAGGATGACATGTTTTGAGGGTGTCTCATGTGTTAGAAGACATTTTTGTAGGATGGCACTTGATCTAGACAGGGTTTTCCAAGAAAAATATCTAGAACCAATTGACAAATTCTGGTTTCGTTACAAGACCTATCATGCACGTCTTGGCATCGCCGCATGATTTGGGGTGACATGTCTGGAGGCCATCACTAGGTTTTAATGGAAATCCTAAATGAAATAAAAATACTTGGAGTAATTTATAGAGGTTATCATGAAACATTCATGACATATCCAAGGGACATCACATGATCCATATAGCATGATGAGGGATCATCGTATGATTTGGGTATCATCCCTCAGTGCTTTCGCAGGAATTGGGTTTGTCCTGAGAAGCACATAAGGATCATCGAATATATATTTTAATAAGCATCTAAAATTTTTATAGTCCTTTATTCCATCCATTGTTGAATATGTGCCGAATGTTTTTCGTGTGTTAACTTATTTAATGTTTCACCAAAGTCATCCAACATGCATGATATCCTTCATATAATCTATCTAACATTCAAAAAGTCAATCCTATGATATATATGTGATAATAAAAATTGGATATTCTCGTTCTGTAGTAATTTCAGTCATTATCCATATTTTACTTGGTAGGAAACTTGTACAATCGCATCATTGGTCCCTCCAAGAATTCGGCTCTAGCACCATTGTGTGCGATCAATCATCCCTTTTTTGAGTTGAGGGGGGGGTGGATTTAAAGACCTCCACATCCCAATTTTATACCACATATCCAAATGAATATCTACTGGATTTTTGTATGATTATGTCGGAACTTTTGGTTTCACAAGCTTCTTATAACATATTCATTGCCAATCCATGGTGTTTCCTGATGGCAGAGATCCCAATAATGTTCCCCTTTTCAATTTATATTCAACCTATGATGAGAAAATGGATTTCCCAAAACCATGTGAAAATGTCAACGATATTCAAAAAGGTGGGAATGATAGGTTTAGGTGTCTTTATGATATCATAATGCCTTGATAAAGTCCTTGGTGTTATCCAATTTGTCTTGTATGGGGCGTTTCGGAAGACAAAGGTAGCTGTTCAAGAGGGCTTCCACGAGATCATGCTTTCATATCGAGGGGTCCTAAAAGATCATGATGGCTTTACAAGGGATACTTCATGAGATGATCCTTTCATGTATAAGGGCCATTTTTATGCCATAATTCATTTTTGAGAGGACCTAACATGTTCAATGGTTATCACCCTGGGCATATGCTCGGTTTTCTATTATGAACAGTGTATCCCCGCAATGTTTGAATCGTTCATCTTTCCTCTTTTTATTTAATTATTTATTTTAGAATGGAGGGATAACTCACATATCTGGGTGATTGTTTTCGAATATAATGACCCTCTTTCTGTGTGATACGTTATGTGACTAGTAATGGAACTTGCGATGATGTATGATCATTGTCATGTAAAACCCTTCTGTTTGTCTAGGGAGACGAAGGGGGTGCACATAATTGACAAGATAGGTCTAAAATGAATCTTATGATGATGACATGTTAATAGGTTCTCACAAGATAAGGTGGACATGTCATTAAGGCTCCATGAATTATTTTGAACCGCAGGAGCACATCACATGTGTATCAAAGACTACTTAAGGCCTCTGTCTTCGGCATATTTTTACCCTTTATTTTGCAAGGTTTTTTGGATGATTCTACGGTTCCCGCCAGTTTAAAAGTTTTTTGACATTAAGGAAATCATTTGGAAGCCTCCACGTGATCAGTTTGTTTCTTGGAAGCCTTTTCAAGAACATAGGGTTTCCAAAGGGGCACTGCAAGATCTCAAGTAGATCAGGCGCTACACATGAACCATTCACATGAGCTTTTAAATTACATTCAATTGGATTTACTTTTAAAGGATATATGATCCTCATGTTCTAGCCACTTTATATTCCTTTTCATTTTGGATGAAATAATATCCAAGATTTTGGGTATTTGATCCCTTATAGATTTTCTAATTTTCATTTGGAAGCTTTAAGCATGATTATGGAAAAAAGGATATTCTATACGTGAATACAGTAGTATGCACATACTCATAGTGATGTTTTTATTTTTTTACTGGTTTTGGAGGAAGGATTAAAAAGGGATATTCAATTAGTATAATAACATACATGAACATAATTAATACTGATTTTATCATAATCCTCCAAATACAATATTTTATAAGTTCTAAAATAAACAATGATTAATATATAATGGTTAATAAGTGCGTGATACATTAATTAATACATTAAATAATCTCTTGAAAGTCATATTAAAAATAAATGATTTATGAAAACATGTGTAAACTAGTGTCTTGATATTGTGAAATTTAATATTAGTAGATTTAATTATGTTATATTTTCAATATTAATTATATTTTGAGGTCATTTATAAGGGGGGGTGGAATCAGACTCTTTTTATAAGTGAAAAAAAGACAATTTCAACTCAAAATAATTTTATGGGGTAGGAAATACATATTCAATAATGTTTAGTGAGTTATGTGTCGGATGGTTTGTGAGACATTGGGGTAAAATTTCAAATATACAAAATGGGTTCTAATATTTCCATTGTTCATATAATATTAGGAAAATCTGAGAAACTTTAGATTAATTACTTAAAAACTAATTAGTCATAATTAAATATTATGAATGATAATAAATGTATTACTAAAAATAGAAGATAACCTTTCATTTAAAATTTTTATGTGCTTGATATATATTTGGAGTGAATTTAATTGAATCAAATTTCAAAATAAATTAATATTTACTTATAAATTAAAATATATATTTTTTGGAAGATATGATTTATAACAAAATTTCACTTATTTTCAAAAATGATAACAATAAATTTTTAAACTTTATATTTTAAATATATATATATAAATTGTTTCATAAATATTAATTTTAAAAAATATATAAATTATGGATGAAATTAAACAAGATGAGTATTTTTTTATTATTAAAATAAAAATAAACATTCAAGATGAATTCTAGAAATTTATACTGGGATAATTTTGGTATTATAAATTTAAAAAAGAGAATAATTTTATCAAATTATGTTTACAAAAAAATAACAATTTATCACATAATTGGAAATTCATAAAATATAAATTATATAATATTATTACCCAATGTTTTTTTATCATTATGATTTTATAATATTATGTTCTAAAAACATCCCATTACAATGAATTTCATTATATTATATCATTAATTAATACATATTACACTTTTAATCTAATAAACATAATTTTTTAATTTTATATAAATTTAATTTTTTTAGTGTGTTTCATGTTATCGAATTTAAAGGGAATATATATACAAAGATCAAGTCATGTTATATTTCATTATTAATTAAAGAAAATATAAATGTTATATTTTTAGAAAATAAATATCATGATTAAATAATAATAGGAAATAATATTGTTTTTAATGAACTCCTTTTTATATACGTAACAAAATCATTATTTTAATGATAATAAATAACATTACGAATGTAAATAAAATATATTTATCAAATTATTTTCAATTTTAAAATCAAAATATAATAATTTCTAAATGTTATTTTTTTGTATTTTTCTATAATACCTTATTATTTTATATTAAAAATATTATTTTGACATCACTAATGTATTTTTATCATGTGATCCAATATATAATAATGAAATAATAAATTCTATAACTTTTGAATCGACCAAAATCTCATTTAACAATATAATTTTAAAATATAAAAAAATGAACTTAAATTGTAGTCTAAAAAATTGATTTTGAAACCTAGATTGATATAGCATTACTTTAAAATAACTATTTTACATTTTTTTCACATTCCACTTAGTAATTTAATTAATTCAAATAAGGAAATAATTATATATCCTTAAATAATTACCTTTTCATCATAAATGACTGAAAATTTCAAGAATATCACTCTTATAATGTTTACAATGGAAAATATATTTTATTACATATTTTAAATAAAAAAATACCACTCTCTTAAAGTATAAATACCTCATATTCCACCCATTATCACATAGATTTTACCTCACCAACGAATGCCAAACATATTCCTAGAATACCAATATTATGATATTAATAATAGTTAAACTCAGTATATATAAACTAAACATAAAACAATCATGAATATAAGTATTATAGAAAATAGGATACATTAAAATTGAGTAATGTTTTGTCCAATTTTCTTCCTATTTTGAACTTATCTTACACATTTTTTCTATTCTATTAAAACCGAATAATTTACTAATTAATTATATAGTATGTTAAATTAATATTAATATTGTTAACCTACTATAATTATTAAATTTATGACATAATTTTATGTAATACTACTCTTCCTTTTCATTTGACAATTTCTCGTTGATAATAAGTTATCCCCCTATAAGGACATTAAAATAATTATTCTTATCACAGCATTCATGGATGAATATTATTATTTCATATAATATGTCATAGATTAATATATTTCACTTATGGTTTTATATTATAAAAACAATATGTTTACAATACATAACTTTTAAATGATATTTAAAATAACATGATTTAAGGTTAGGGGACTCTCAATCTCAACTCTTTCTTTTGGGTTACCTCTTATGTCAGTTTATTTTCACTATCGATATTCCCCTAATTTAATCAAAATGTACATTAATTATTCATTTAATTTTATTTATGGGAATATTAGTTTTTATACAATGAAAAATTTATTTGTATATCAATATTAATCGATTTTTAAATTAATTATTTTCCCCAAAACATCAAAACTACTTGTTTTTAATTGTTTCTTCTCCACTCAAGAATGATGGTATTTTATCCCAAAATATGATATAATATATTAATTGGAGAACACCAATGGTCAATTATTAATTTAAATTTTATGAAAACTATATGAAACATATTCTATTCATTGTGTTTATTTCATGACTATATTTTATATATGTTCTCATTTTATAAGGCTTGAAAGATCATTAACATTTCATGATGTGATGGGTTGGATAGGAATTAAAAGTCAATTCTATATTCATATTAATGAGATATATATCATGATATTATTTGTATTAATCATTTTTATGCTAAAATATTTTTTCAAAATTATAATTTTACTATTTTGGATCATAATTTATGTGTGAACAAGATATGAGAGTTGTTAACAACTATGTGTGGTATTCCACAACAAAGTTATGATCATTCATTATTATGAATATTCTATTTTAAAATACATTTTCAAATGATTACTTCATTATTATATTGATATTCCAATGCCTATGTTAGGATAATGATGATTGTTTTCACCAATGTATTATTGTTTTTTGTCTCCAATTCATTATATGTTATCTCCCCCCTTATGTCGAATTTAGGATTCGCCGTTCAAAGATGTAAATCCTTTTAGAAATAATTTTTTTATAAAAATATGAGAAGTAATAAAATTAATATGATGATGTATTGAAAAAAAGTTATATTTTATAATGTACAAGTGATATATCATTCTAATTTTCCCCAGATAAAAGACAATTTGATTCTTGAATATGTTAATATTTTATTATTTATCATAAAAATAATAAATAATCATGAATGAAAAATACGATTCATTATAGATGGTATTAGAGGTAATTTTTAGTTAATATGTGGATTTATAATGTAAAATGTTAATGAAAATATTAAACATAATTTTCAATATTTAGGGGAGAAAGATGATGTTTTATTAAATTATAAGTGCTTATAGATTCTGAATAAAAAACCTTTATCTGAATACTACAATAGGTTGCGTATCTGAAATAAATATGAATAGGGGTAATAATCCCAATAAAAATCATTGTGTATAAACATGACCTGACCCTAGTGCATGAAAAAGAGGCATTATTTCACACATGGTATGATACTACCAAAGTAAATGATTCTGTTAATGATAAGTTCTATAAAAACCATTATAAATTATATATAGCTAAAGTAATTATTTCTATTATTCCTATAAAATGATTAATTCCCGTGATCCTAGAAGAAAAATTTAAGAATTAGGCTATGATAAACATATGGATACCCAATTATTTGAACATAAAATTTATTTCCATATGAGAATAAATGATTTGTTTTTTATTTTTTGAAATTTTTTCAAAACATTTCAAATTTATAAAATGATGTGAATCCAGAGATACATGACCAATAACTCATATGAGTGATAATTAAATGTTTGTTTGAATCAAATTACTAATGTGATGGGAGGTGGATTTCAGAATGCCATAAATATAGTAACCTAGAATAATAAGGATATTAAAAATAAAATAAATCATTTAGAACATTATCATTAAGTAAATAATGAATGATTTTCCATCTAGACCATTATACAACATAGACCATAGATGTTTAGTAGATGATCAATCCACTTTCTTCTAAATAGTGGGTATACTCAAGGGAGAAGATATTTTCTATTCTCTAATATTTGGAGAAAGAGATAGTTACATTGGTTATATATCATTTTGGTGGATAATGTTATAGTTTATGGACAAAAATAAATATATGAATCTAAAATATAAAATATATGAAATGGAGTTGGATCACATTAGAAAGGTATTTAAAAACATTTATTTTCCTAAAAACCCTTGAAAATTTATTTGTAATTTTTATAGATATTATGAAAAAGGGAGTAAATTAGTCATGGAATACATGGAAAATTTCATGAGGATTATTAGAATCACCTTAATTTTTTAGCAAAAATATTGGAAAAATAGGTAGATTCTTTTGTAGTTTGAAACCATATCTTTGAAATCCTCTAGATATCTAAGACATTAAGATATACGAAGAGGTTGTTCGATTTTATCTCATATTAGAGATGTATTTTGGAGAAAGTTATGACATATATATATAAGAATAAAATAATGGTATTTAAATCTGTTTAACTGAATAATAATGAATGAAAAAAAATTCAACGACACACATATCAATGATTTGGAAAGAAGAATCATGGTAATTGATAAAAAAGAGATAAAAAATCAATTAATGCAGTAAAGGTGGAACCCAATATCAGTAATGTAGAAGTGATATGAAAAATATGGCCGATGTGATGAATGAATGGAAAGATCATCATAATGAACCTAGAATTGTTAATTTCATCAAATATAATGAGCAAGGGAACTATTCAATCTAGAGAACTAAAAATAAGTACCCAACCTTAAATGTAAAAAAAATTATCTCTAATGTAATGGAAGAAATTTAATACAAACTAAATGATATTTTTGGTTTATAGGGTTAGATAATTATTTTTTTACCCATAAAGAATAAACTATTACATCATAAAGGTGACACTTCCACCCAATATCCATTTTTCCCACAATACTAAACTTCTATTAAATAACATGGTTTCATTTCATGAAATATAATCACAATTTTTATCCTTAAATCATACGTCTACCTATATATCAATAAAACACCATAAATCTAGTTTAAAATTTAGGATAATCTCAGAATTTCAAAACAATTTCCCTAAATTGATAGAAAGAAACTAGTTAGCCCATGAATACTCATAAAATATTTTGTTACTGAAAATTAACATTGATCTAAAATACAATATTTTATTAAAAAATAAATCAATTAAAATGACCAAATATTTTCATTAAAAATTTCATATGAAATAATAATGGATAAATAATAATCATATATATTCATTTCACTCATGAAAACTCTTGAAATATTTTCCAAAAAATTATATATTTCACGATTATAAATTTTCATAAAATTTTCATTAAACATAAGAACACTAACATACCATTTCAAATTATTTTGCATCCATAAAAAGGAATTTTAGGAATAAAAAAATTGGTAAAATGGTATATAATATTCATATCACTCTTAAAATTACACTAAAAAATGAATAAATTACCCCAAAAATCAGTTAATCAGTTAGGATAAACCTTTATGAAGTCAAATGAACCCCTTTAACCAATGCATTTGAGAACATTGTCAAGATCATACATAATAGTTATCTATATAAGGATCAAAATTAATCCTAAAAAATTCCCCCAAAACTGAAATTATAATTAAAGAATAATGTTTCATTTTGCATCACCATAATCACAAAAATATACCTTGAATCCATAAGATAAATAATTCTAGATATCAAAATATCCATTCAATTTAAAACTGTTTTTGACAACACCAATAATAAAGTTTTTTAGGATTATTAATTAAATAATCACAGACACTTATATTTTAATCTAAAAATGAAACCATGGTTATTGTGGTTTTAAAATATATTGATGATATATATGTTAAAATATATCAATCCCATTAATGTTTTTTTCAAAATGTTCTATAAAATATTCATAAAAAGACTCCTTTTAATGAAAATAAAAATAATAGAAAATAAGGAATAAAAATAATTTATAAGTAGTTTACATAAATATAAATGAAACCTTAAATTAATTAAATGAATATTTATATTAAAGATAAATATTTAAAAATTAAATCATAAATACATTTATAATGTGTTTTTTAAGGTATATGTCACCTTATCTTATATTTGGCTCCTCAAAAATGATTATTATATCCAATATAATAAAATTGTATCAATTATTTTGTTATTAATAACATTTCTTAGGTTTAATCCCTTACCACTAAACCATTTATTTGTTTTCATTACTGTTTTAATCACTTGATTAGTTATGTCTATGTTTGGTGTTCTGAGGATGTTTGGCTATATTTTCAAATTTACATTGGTATATTGACCATTTTCAAGGACGTAATTATTATATGATCTCAAAAACAAAAAAGAGAAATAATTATAATATTTATATATTAATAATAAATTTAAAACCAAAAGTAAATGATGGCTATTAATAATGAATTACATTACAATCATAGAGATGGTATTATGTGTGTATGCAATAGTAGAATTACCATTTTCCAATGAACATGAGGTAAACATGATAGAATATTTATTTATATAATGAAAAATATATCATAAAATTAATACTCAATTTTTAAATAAAATAATATACTCTATCCATTTAATTTAGTGAAGAAAAAAATCACATTGCTTCATAGAGGTTGTAATCCACAAATAAGCTTTTATAATTTTTCAATAGTTGAAAAGGAATAAAAATGAATAATTTATTTTCTTTAAAAAATTATAATAGTTTATTGTTTTGATATATAAAAATGAAATCGACCATTATTTCTGTCTATAAGAAAAAATAATGAAAAATAAATTGCATCGACTAATGAGGAAGTTTCTCATTATACACCTGAAAGATTGTTCAACTCCTCATTTGAATGAAGATGACATATATCTTGGTTATTACATTACGATAATAACATATTAGAATATAAAAGTTAATTATTTTATTTTTTAAACATTTTTAAATAATGTTTTATAGAAGTTTTATAAGAAATTAAAAAATTGATCTGTTATGAACAATACATCTTCTTTAGTAAAAATATTTGGTTTTATAAATAAATACATCCTTGCATAGTTTTTTGATCATAATTGGAGATATATGATGTGGTATTTTATTTTAGTAAATTTTTTTTAGGGATTAGTTATACCAAAATTTCCATGAAGTTTGAAGGGAGTGAATATTGAGACACATTTTATAGGTGGATGAGAGAGCACAATATGGATTTTTAAAATTACTAATATAAAGAAATGATTTACTTAAGAAAAAAGGATTTAAATTGGAACACATATGAATATTATAGGAGTTATGGTATAAATAATTCCATTTAAGAGGACATAGAAATGTTTTTAGTAACATTTATCCCTAATCACTTTAGTTTAACCCACGATAAATCTATTTTATCCTTACCTGTGGTAACAAATTTTTAATGTTTTACTATTCATTATGATAAAAAATTTACTAAAATATATTATTTGTTATTAATTAGGTCGATTAAAAATATAGAATACATTTTATTAATTTAATATCAATGAAATGAAATATTATAATTTATAAATAAACATAGAAAACCTAAAGATAAAGGGTTTTTAAAAAATTTCATTAAAAGTATGAAATTTGTTTTATATCATATTCTAGTACAATGTTGATTTTAATAAAATTGATATTATTATTCTTAGTTAAATAGAAAAAAAATAAATTTAAAAATATAGAAAATATATAATTATAAATTTGAAATATATGAAAATAAATTATAGTCTTAATTAGTATACATTAATTTTCTATATTCATTAAAATGAAAATATTCACAAAATACTAAAAAAGTCACCCTAAGATAATTTTTACATGATAAATTGAAATAATTTTGTTTTTAATTTTTTTTTAATTATTTTGAAATATAGTTTTCACATCCGAGTTCTGAATTCCCCTCAATGGTGATCTATACACAGTTTTTCACATGGCCTCAAGCGCATCTCCCCCAATGCCAAAGGCTACTGACTATAAGTGAGGGAATATGTGTTTCATTGGGGAGACTCTTTCCACATTATAATAGTGTGACACATTTGACCCTATAGCATCACAAGATTCAGCATGGTCTCATTCTCTCCTTCTTATAAGTAACATATAAATTACCTATAAGAGGTTCATTTCCCATATCATTAACTACAATCATATATTATTTTTTGGTCAAAAAAGGATACCCAATTTTGGTATAAGATATTATACCAGAAGGAAACCAACCAAGGTCTATGAAAAACAGTTGATGAATATATATAAAAAATGTGCATGAAGTATAGAAATAACCAATGAAATATGAAAAAGTAAACAACCCTCGTGTTTAATAAATTTTAATTAACAATTCAATCTCAATAAATTTATATGTCTCGAGATTCGTATCATGCCCGATACCCCACATATATTCAATAGCACAAATAGATTACTAAGCTAGACTTTAGTAAATATATGATCCAACACTTAATACAAGATTGTTCTTTGACTTGGCAGGTGGTTCATATAGTCTTCTAAATCAAATTGGAACCTATTACTGTTACTGGATTTCCTACGTTGTAATTTAGGTATCGCTCTAGGTATGATATCACATAGTTCTTGTCCTTTAAATTGATCAACTGTAATTAATGTATCGCTCGACTATGATATCCACCCACACCTTGCAATTCGGTCTTAATAAACCTCTCTAGAACCCATTATCACTCTAGTTGAGGTATAGAGTACTTCCAATCAAGCCTACCCTGGAGGGTCCTATAGGGAGATCATGTGTAACACATGGTCATAATAGTCACTGTACTTTTTCAGTCTGTTCATGGAACCGTTCATTCAGATCCACGATTCACAGGGCATATAAGGTTTACTCCATTGACATCATCCATGGAATCCCTCAACTAGATCCATGTTTAACCACTGGCATTAATAGTTTCTGACAAATGAGTACATCCATGGAATCCCTAATTTGGATCCATTTATCACTCACAACATATAATGTTTCAACACATTTATTTCTTCTGTGGAATTATACCAGGAATCCATGTATCACCCAAGATATATAAGTCAATATTCACAATTTTCCATCCATATAATTCCTATATTAATCCATGTATCACTCTATCCTATTAATCATTTAACACATTCAATTTCATTTAAACAATTCATTAAATTTTACAATTTCAAAACAAAAGGTATTCTATATAACTCAACTAAAAAGGGTTACTCAAGCAAGGACTAACCTCAAAGTCCTGGCCTTTAAATTTCTATCATGGGAATAATATGATAATGAGATTCCTTTAAATAATAAATCCATCACATTACATGGTCTAAACATAACTCACACAGGCTAGAAATTCACAGGCCATTCCAAAACACACATGTCCATTTTTAATATAATAATCATATCAAGAAATCACATGGATTATTTTTCATATAACACACATGGATAAATCAATGATTATAAAAAATCAAGCCAATTTCCTCAAATCAAGTCATATCTTATACTTTACTCACATGGGCAAGGAAATACAAGTAAATTTTTTATTTAACAAGTAATTGAATATATGGGTAAAGTGGAAAATCATCTATCCCAAACCCTTAATTCATTTCATTAAAAACTAAATTCATAAATAAATTAATAAATATGATATATATATACCAATTCATAAATAAAATCCCATGATCAATGGGTTAACAGAATTCCTCTTATGCATCCCTGGATGAAATCCATAAAGGTCTATTTCAAGATAACTCTTCCATGGGGTGGTTCATATTCAATTTATACAACCTGTAATAAGTGTGATTTATCCTTTTTTACTCAATAAGGAATACCTATAAATTCTATGATTTAAATTATATTTAGGTAATTCCAAGGAAATGGGTGCACAACATGAAGGAAAATATATATAGCCTGATATAAAGTGAATGGAATGAAACCACCTACCTTAGGTCATTGCTAAATAGCTCATCCAGTATCAACATCTGATTCGATGTAGATTTAATAAAATATAAAGAACGGATGCATAAAAATGTGTTGTTGTATATGATATTATATTCAAATTGATAATCTGATATCCAAAAAAATAGAATGGATAAAAAAATAATTTAGATCTTACCATTGTGGATACAATGAGACAGACATCACTCGAATCAGATATTGGATGGAGATCATACGTCAAATCCAATAATAGCCTTCAAGTGGAGCTCAAAAAGTATCTCTTTGTTACGAAATTAATGAAGGGAAATTTTATATTTTGTGATATAAATTTTCAAATTAAAATCATCATTTTACCCCAAAAATGGGGTCTCACAGTTTTGGCACATGGTTTTTTATATCGTGTTCCATGTCACGTGGTTTCTTATTGACGAAAGGGGCATCGCATTGTTTACCTTCATGGCTAGACTGACCATGTGAAAACCAAGTGGTAATCCCCTATATAAATTATATACTTGGTTTCAGGGTTTTTATGGAACCATGAGGCGTTCTTTAACGGTTTTCATTAACCTTGAAAATGGTCCTTTTCATCCCCCGTCTTCGGTTTCGGGCACTGAACTACCCCCAGACACTCATTATAGCTCAATGAACCCCAAGTGAATTCACCGTAGGTCATATTTAATCATTTAAATTTTAAATTGATAGAAAAAGAAAGATATTTACCAAAAAGAAGAACTGGGTTCTTACAAACATCACCCCTTAAAGCAATTCATTACTAAATTTCCCTTCCAAGGGTAGAAAACCATGATCTAAGAGAAACTCCATCCAATACAATCAAACATCTGGCATCCGCACCCAGTTCTCAACATGTACTCTATCATGTAACTATAGCACCCTTACTATAGAAACAGAATGTCCTTAGAGAAACTTCATTCTAAAATCTTAATTACGTAAAGGATTCTCCCTAAATGACGCATCTACCAATAATTTAACCTCCTCAGGATGAAAACATGAGATGAGTTTAAATAGTAACTACATATCTTAGAAACTTGAAAGATATAATCCATGAATTGGTATGTCTAATGTAACAATAACATATTTCCTACTCTCCCAACTCTCTCCAGAATCATTAATGCCCCAACATACCTCTATGAAAGATTACCCTGTCATCTGGTCCTCTTATGTCCAAGACTCACTGAAACATGTTTGAAAACCTTATCCCTAACCTCAAACTCTTGAGGAAATCTGTGGTAATCGGCATATGATTTATTATGATACATCACATTATCAATCCCCTTATAAATCAAATTCATATATTATGTGGTCTCGTGAATAGGATGGGGTCCCATCACAAATTCTTCTCCTACCTCCAGCCAACACAAGGGTGATCAACATGGTATGCTGTAAAATACCACATATGTCTCCATCTGAATATATCCTAAATTATATTATTGTAGGTAAACTCAACCATGGGTATATGATTTTTCTAAGATCCACCAAAATCAAAAACACATGCCTGCAGCTTCTCCCCTAGCACTTGTATCATACGCTCTGACTGGCCATCAGTCTGAGGGTGATATAATGTTCTCAGAATAACTAGTATACCCTATTCACTCTAGAAAACGCCTTCCATAAACAAGGCATAAAATTTGAAACACTATCAAAAATTATGGTGTGCACTCCCCCCATGAATTCATACTATCTCATTGATATAAAAGCTCCTAATATCATCCACACTAAAAGTCTCATTGATCATCCATAAAATATCAACCTTCTTTATCTTGTCAATAATAACCGAAAAATCATTATTACGAAGTCACCTTCACAATATTAAGTTCTTACAATGAACTCCCCTAAGATTTATATTGAAACTACCATCATGATTTCATTTAACAGGGTGACCATGAACACAACTGAGGTCATAACCGAGTCCTCACTGAAAGGAAAAGTCAAATCTCAATCAACCTAACTAAAACCAGTCATTCATGCATCCCTGGAATAAAACTGCTGACCATCACATAATACTTGACTTAAACTGATGTTTCATTCAAAATTTTTCCATTGGACCATACATAAGGAACATGAATAATTACGAGCAAGGCCACTTCTGGATGAATTATGTTAGAAATTCTCATCTTATATGACTGGTGTATTATAGAATAATTACAGTTCTCTCTCTTAAGGAACATAATTTTCACCACATACCATTCACTGAATCCCATGCCTGACTCCGAGTAATGTTCCTTCATCAAACCATACCTGGATCATTTAAATTTTTGTGCAATAGTATGAACAAATGTGTAACCTAGATCGAGCCTTCTAAACTTATTACCCTATTAATGCATTACATCTAATCCTAACAAAAAAACTATAATAACATCAAATTCAATCAACTTGAGTCCATGGTATTATCCTTATGTATTCTACACCCCATTCATTAAGTGAGATGTTGGTACAAAGCCAAGATTCCCAAATATGAATGTTGACTGAGCCCATAGTGGCATCCTCCTACAAGTTAGATCAGGGAAGTGGTCAATGTCCAAAATTCCATTCAATGCATTCTAATATGGGAACCCAAGTATCACTCAAGAATAACTGTGCCTTAATGCGAACTACACATTAGCATTAAAAATGGAGAAACTACCTAGAAAATCTCCACATATTTTAAAGATTTTGGGTGGTGTAATAATAACAATTTTTTAGTCAATCAAGGATGGTGTCAATATAGGGGACGTGCTCCTTTTGAAAAAGAAATCATTAAGAGGATTCAAAATTTATCAAGAAGATTAGTCGAGCCACTATTGGACAACTTCCTTTGAAAGACGATCGTATTTACCAGCTTGCATCTCATTAATCAATACATGGGACATTATTGACTAATGAATCCATGATCATTAAAAATTAATCACTAAAGACCCCCCATGATCAAAGACATTTTTCCATGGTTTTATAAACATCCAATCACATAAATTTCATGCTTCTGAGCAAAAAATAAATAAATAAAACATGACTTGAAAGCCTCAAAATAATTCAAGAAGAATCAACCATTTCCTAAGGGTCGTTCTTGGTTTTTTCCCTTCCAATTAAAAGTACATACATCCACTAACATGACTCTACCAATGTTATTAGTGTCCTTATCATCGAAATAAGATATATACTAGATGCCCACAGGAATTTTAGATCATATTCACTATAAAATTATGATTTAATACTCCTTAGATCCATGATCAAAATTCTAAAACATTTGGCATGAAACCCGATACCATAAACACCAATTTGAATAAGCATTCCATTTAAAATTTTAGGGTTATACTCTATACAAACAATACTAGAATGACACCATGTGTCTAAAATGATTCGCAAACCTTTATCCTAGTTTTAATGTACCGAGGTTGCAACCTACCATATGATATCCCCTTACAAAAGCCTGATCACTAACCCCGTCACAATGTCCTTAAAAATATAATGTCACTAGGCTCAAAATCCTAACATATAATCCATTTCTAAAAAGGAAAACCTAATGTAAAATTCTCACGCTTCTATTCCATGGAAACTCAATGAGAAATTTAATCTACACTTACATGATGGTCTAAATAAAGACACCACAATAGGATCCATTTTAAATTCATTATATTTATTCACATTTAACTTTTAAAAGTTTTAAAAGATCAAATTCGAGACATAAAGTACTAACTCATATGGAAAAGTCACTTAGTACCTTATTCAAATCAAAGCCACCAGGAATAATAGAAAAGATAAGTTAACTTCCATATTTATAAATTAAACAAAAAAAGTTATTTAAATACCTTCATTATTAGTAAATTTATCAAATTAATACCTTTTATGTCAAAATAGATAAGGCAGCCTACTACGGTCCCATTTAAACCAACCTGGGTTCCTTAAAAAGTAACCCAATTGGAGTTGTATATTTATTTAATTTGTAAACACCCGGACCCAGTTATCTCATAAGAAACTTTCCCCTAACTAACATACTTGGGATTATTTTTCAATTTAGAAATGTTAAAAAATCATATTAAGTTCAAAATTAATGGAATTCAAATTTATAACCATTTCATGATATACCACATTGTCAAATATATAATGGTATATTAATATGGGTGGCCATTTACCAATACATAAGGCGCCCTTATAGTTTATAGGATAGAATTTGGATCCAATAAAATTAAAACCCACACACTTTAAAATATGAACCTTCATAGCCATTACATTTTAAGAGGGGTCCATAAAGACATATGTAAATCTCACAACTCAAAAGTGTAGGATGTGACTAAAACATCTTATAACCAAATTCAACACCACATCTTGCTCCTAATCCTAAGAATGTAAAGAAATGATAGACACAAAAACCACTAGAAACACTACATCTTCCCCACTCAAAGGGTGGGTCTAGATTAATTTTATTCTATAAACAATTCAGTTCATAGTTCATTTCCAGACACATTTCCCATTGATTCCATGAATATTTCACATTTAAATCACAATTCAATTTAAATTATGAACAATGGTTTTCCAAATTATAGTCCATGAGGTCCCATAATCCCTAGATTCCAAATCATAGCATCTATCCAATCCATAATATAACACGCCACAATATAAATGTCATAATATCAGAAATATTAATCATGGAACCTATAACAACAACATACAAAAAGTAATGCATACTAAATGGAATTTTATAATGCAAGGAATATTAAATCTAACATGTTACTTTATGATGGGTGAAATGGTATAACCTCTTATCATCAGGTTGAAACACCATAAAACCCAAAATTATATCAATAATAACCTCGCAATACAAGTGAATCACCCAACGGTAGAATCAAATCAACTGTAATTTCCAAAATCAAGAAAAACATCAATTTAATTCGAGTCAATTTGGATTTTTTCCAGTATTTGGGTTAGCTACATTGGGGAACAACTCATTAACATATCCAATTTTTATCCTATGGTATTCTATTATTGTCAAAAAATATTATAAAAACTAGAAACGACTATTTGGATACTAATTTGTAACATCTCGATTCCAAATGACACTCAAAGGTTCTCCCTACCCAGTTGTCGACATATCCTCAAGTGCATCTTCCTAATTGCAAGAGGTTGCCGATAAGAAGTGAGAGCCTATGTGTGTTAGTGAAGAGACTATGTACTTTTTATAAGAGTGAAACGGAGTAGAAATACAATAATAGTTCAATATCAGAAGTAGTAAACCATACAAAAGGAATAAATAGTGAAAGATTGATATTATAAACAATGTGATAAATCAAATCAAATGAATGATTATGATACATGTCATATGTTTCTAAAAACATCCAAAGAAGGTACATAGAATTCAAATATAGTACATGTCCCAAAAGTAAAAAATATCCAAAATAATCCCAATAGAATCACAAGTCTCATCACGGTCCCATGCTCTCCTTCTCTAAATAGGCATTTCAAGTACTTGTGTTGCAGTGAATTCCATTATTATTACTTTCCATCATATAATCTATTTTCCAAATAGGGGACCCAAACTAGGTGTTATATAATCCCATTAGGAAACCTCCCAAGGTCTTTTCCAAAGAATTGTTAAATATATATAACAAGTGTGCATGCAGTATTGCAATAATTAAGTACATACTCAAAATTAAAAATCCATCATGTTTAATGAATTTCATTTAACAATTCAATCTCATTTAATTTATATGTATCTATATTTGGCTCAACTCAATAACCCCCACCCCCACCCCACCCATATAGACAATAGATCATATATTTTCCTAAACATTCCATCTATAATGATATGAGTTAATCATGAATCTAAGCTTGTACTTTTCCTTGGTAGATGTTTCACATAGTCTTATAAATAAAATTGGAACCTCAGCCCATCCTTGAAATTTCTAAGATGGATTTTTGGTATCGCTCAATGTATGATATCACACTATGCTTGTTCAAGACATTACTTAACTAGAAATCATGTATCATCCATGTATGATATCCAATAAAACCCTAAAATCATGTCTTGACAAACATATTTTGAACCTGGTATAGCTCTAGGTGATATATGGTGTCCTGTCAATTAATTCCATCCTTGGTGGTCATATAGGGAGTCCAATTATCATCCCTGAGAATAATAATCAATATACATTTTGAGTCAGTCCATGGAATCCTTCCTTTGGATCACATTTCGTCCATCCATGGCATCTTTCAACTAGATCCATGATTTACCCAAGGAATTAATAGGTCAAGGGCAATGAGTTTTTTCATGGAATTCCTCATTTGGATCCATATATCACTCATGGAATATGGAGCTTCAATCTGCCTATGAAATTATAATGTGAATGGACATATCACCGAAGGTATAAAATTCAATAGTTACAAGAGTATATCTAGGGAATTCCAATCAAAATAAATGTATCCCCCTCGCCTAATAATTATTATCTGATTCAATTTCATTTTAAAAATTCATTAATCATTCCAATTCAAAACCGAAGGCATTCAATATAACTCACCTTAAACGGGGGACTCAACGAAGGACCAACCTCAAAGGCTTGGTCTTACATTTACTCATTTGGGAATAACCTGATAAAAACCTTGTAATGATTAATCAATCTACCACATATCATGGCCTCAAAATAACCCACATGGGCTAGAGATTCATAGTCCATTCAAATGATCACATGTCCATTTTTTATATAACAAACCTATCAAGCTATCACATGGTTTATTCATCATATAACTCAAGTGGTAAAATAGACGATAAGGGAAATTAAATCCAATTTCCTCAAATCATAGAATATCCTTTACTTTACTCACATGGGAAAGGAAATAGAAGTCAAGAAATATTTAAACAAGTAAAGGAATATACGGGTCTATGGGAAGTCATCCATCCCACGCCCTCAATTAATTTTTTTATAATTAAATTATAAATCAATTAATCAATTTGATATATATTTCAATCCACAAATGAAATCCCATTAACCAAGGGAAAAAGGAATTACTCATAGGAATCCAAGGATGAAATCCATAAAGGGACATTTCAATACAACTCTCCCATGGGGTGGTTCTTATTCATGGAATAAAACTTGTAAAAGGAATGATTAATCCACTTTATCTAAATAGCTAATACCTTTAAATTGAAGGATTTAAATACAATATAAGCGATTCTTGTAAAATCGGTATGTTCCATGATGACATATATAAATTTACCGACCTAAAGAGAAAGGCATGAGACCACCTACCGTAGGTCTGTTCTCGATAGCTCATCCAGTATCAGCTCATAATTCAACCTAGATTATAAGAAATATGAATAATTGATGATGAATGAGAAATTATGTCATATGATCCTAAATACAAAGAGCACACATAATAGCTAGAAGAAACAAGAATGGCTAAAATTGAATTTAGATCATACCGTTGCAAATCTGATGAGATATACAGTGCTCAAAGTAGAGTTCAGACAGAGATGGAGCCTCAAATCCTAGAATAACCTCCAAGGTGACCTATGTAATGATCTCTATGATGAGAGAATAATTGAGGAAAATTGGGTTTTATGTTACAAGACACATTAGTTAAAAAATAATCGTTTTACACATAAAACTAGGCAACACTATTTAGGAATATGGTCTCATGCATGAGAAAGGGGTGTTACACATTATTCCTTCATGGTTAAAATAACTATGCACAAACTGTGTGGTAGGCCTCTATAAAAATTATAGACCATGATATATTATTTCTCTATAATTGTGTGGAATTATCACACAGTTTTCACTTATAATTCAACATTGATTTCCTCCTCTGTCTCGGGTTCTGGGATTCGAACCAGCCACAGACACTCCTGACGCCTTTGTGAACTCTAATTTAATTCATATTTTTTCATGATTAAGCATCTAAATTGATAATTTATGGAAAATATACATTAATAATTTAAATAATAACCCGGTAATTACACTAATAATTTATTTAAAAATATATAATATATGAATTTCTAATTTAGTTAGAAATAAACACATTAAATTTTTATTAGAAAATAACTAATATTAATATAATGAATAAAATTTAAATAATATAATAAGGATTATAGTTAATAATTTAAATGATTTATTTTTTTCATTAAAATGATATTTACATTTCCCCCTTTTGGAAATTACGTTCTCATAGTTTTATTTACTATTCAAATGATAGTAGAAAACTTTCCCTCCCTCTATTTTCGGATAACCATGGTTTACATTCAATTATATTGTTTTTCCACAAAGACATTACCTATTTAAGATCTTTAATACAAATCACATAATCTATATGGTTTCCAAACTTTACTACCAGTTCCTCATAAGAATAGTTTTCTTCCAACTAAATTAGTTCAGTTATTAAAACATGATACCAACCATACACATATTTTGTAAAAATATAACATGAAATGTGTCATGTACATGAAATAAACTCTAAAAATGAAATAAAAATTGAATTTTATACATTCATTTCTATAATTTATTATTTTTCAATTAAATGTGTACATAGATTACCTTTTTTAAAAAACACACAACATAATCCTATGGAGATACATTATGAAAAATAATAATCACTTTCCTCGAATGAAATACTATTCCCCCAATTATCTACATAATGTTTCTTCCAAATTTGATATATGAAAATTTATTGTTGAATCATATACACCTTCATCACCATTTATTCTACCAATTCATGTCACTACAACATTACTTCCTAGACTTCATCTTGAAAAACTAGAGTCTGAAACCACATTCCATAATATGATTCTAAAGGTGAAATATATATACTAGAATGGATATTATTATTGTAAGAAAAATAAAGAATGTTATATGTTGATCCCAACATCCCAAATAATCCCTTGATCAGGTTTGAATAATATACTCTTATGTTTCAATTATTCACTCAAACTATTCGGGATTGAGTATGAAAGGTTTTACTAAAATTAAATTCATTACCCAATTACCTATAATGTGATTTCAATGAATTATAAGTGAATATATGATCATCATAACAAATAATTGAAATATGGAATTCTGGTAATTTAATTTTCTATTTTAAATAATATATAGAAAGAAGATATCATGACATATTATTACTAATTGAAACAATATGTAAATATTTCGATAATAAATCAATAGTATCCGGGATCTAATTATTTTCATAATATATGATTGTAAATACCACTGTTAAATCCATTGAACTATTCTAAAATTTCTATTCTCTCAATAAAAAAATAGGAATAATCAACTTTGGTGATTATCATATTTCCTTTAACGTATTGACTAGTAAAACATTTCATAGTAAAATTAGCAATATATTTCTTCATTGATTCCCTACAAAAATGATCTTGATGTTCTTTAAACATTTTTATTGTGAATGGGTGAATTTGAAAGGGAGTTTAATGATCCTCACTTGAAAGTTAATTCTTTAATTTGGGGTCATAATAAACATATTAACTTTTTCTGAATCTTGAAAAATATTCAATATCAAATTTAAAATATGGATTCTTACATTTCATTGAAAATATAACATTTTCCTGTTAAAAAACTCTCTTATTTATAAACATTATTAATACAATATGAAAATGATGATGGAATTATTCCATGTTTCAAAATATCGGTAGTTCATGAATGCTCAATTTCTATGACATTATTCATCAACTTAGAAACAAACAGTTTATGCTCAACATGTAACACAGTTATTATAGTATTATCATTCTAACTCAAGGAATCAAATAAAATGTTTTCATTACCATAATAGTAATAATATTTTCATTCATAATGCAATATCAATTATAGATATATCCCCTATCTCAGATTAAAAAACTTTTTTAAGTAAATATATCATTAAATATTTTTTAATAATTTTATATTTCACACTTTAATCAACATAAAATACGTCCAAATAAATCTAAATCAAATTCTATCCCCTAGAATAAGAGTTTATGCGTTCAATAATATTTATCATTGGTTTTTAACATATTTGAAGAATAATATACTAAATTATCATTCTATATTAAAAACAACCTAACTCATTCATCAAAGAATCCCTATAGATAACAACATACCTACTTCAAGATGGCAGATCTAAAACTAGATCAATCACTTATCTTCATTTAAATTCTAGGAAACATACATTTCATTCCTTTATCAAGATAAACCTAAATATTTTTAAAGTTAAAATTTTAAGTGGGCTAGATAACTATGAAATATTATTAAATAACCACCATAAATATCCAATTAATCCAATAATACTATGAATCTAAACAAAATTTTTAGGCCATGTTCATTCATTAACCATTTTAGTTTTAACATGATTAAAAATTATTCGAACATTATTTATTGTATTTCCATTAAATAAAATGTATTATGATAAAAAAAACTTTTTATTAATTTTCCACATAACTTAAATACATTCATCATTTTAGGGAAAATCCTTAGATTTTTTTGATCATCATCATAAATATTATAATAAAATAAAAATCATTAGTGAAAACAACCACAAGATTAACCAAATATTTATAGAAAACACTATTATTATTATCCTTGAATATATAAAGAAAATTGTCAACCCATAGGGCATAAAACAAAACTCATACTATCTATACCATGTATAAAACTCTATCATAGGGATGTCATCATCCTTTACCTTCATATGATAGTACGTGGACATAATATCAACATTCGAAAAATAATGATCTCCCTAAATTTAATCAAAGAAGTCATAAATTTGAGAAAACATATATATAGATATATATATATATATATATATATATTGATAAGAATGATTTTATTATGTGCCTTATAATCAATGAAAAGCCTCATAGATCCAATGTCCCTTCTAACAAATAAAATAGGAGAACCCTATGGTAATGTACTATGTTGAATGAAATATTCATCATTTATTTATTCTAACTACTTCCTAAATAACAAATTTTAGATTGGAGAAATTAAAAATGGGGATTTAAAATTTTCTTAACATCAAAAACAAAGTTAATTGAAAATTAAACTTCTTTATAAATAATATTACTGGAGAACTCATATGTAAAAACTTCAATATATTATTTTATAATCATCACATCATTAATCTAAATATACCCCTTATTTTGAACAATATGGAAAATATAACACTAACATCCATTATTTAATAAATTTCGTGATTCTTTTTATGTTATAAATGTTTTTAATTCTTTCTAATATTAAAAAAACACATTTTAGAAAATAAATTCATTATGTCAACACTTTATCTTAGCATTCTTAACTAATTATCAATCCAGAACAATAAAATAATCTAAATCTATAATGTAAACTATAATAAGTAGAGCTGGGAAATCCATTCCACATATAATGATAAGAATATATTTTTAAATTATTATTCCTTTATAATACCCATTGATAATTTTATCACAAGATCTAACATATTTTTATATGGTGAAATATTAATTTTACCCAAAAAAACATTGAATTAAAAAATTATGTGAACCTAAAATCAAATAATATATTAGAATGATCTAAATAAATAATAAATTTACCTTTTTAGACCTTTGTTTTAAGGACGAAATTTTATAAAAATATGATTAGGATTTCACCACACCCTTCATTTTATATTAATATTATTTCCCATCATTCAACCCTTATATGAATATAAATCAACATAATGAATCATCTAGATAAATTTAAAATAGCATACTTCCTATTTATCAAAAAATGATATAAATATATTATTCTTTGAAATAACATGTTATTTTCAAAATCTATCCCCATTAAAAATTCTTCTAATACTTCATAATACATTTTATTGGGATTTTTTACAACCCTTATCACAAACTAAGACATTATTTTATTACATTCATATTTATTTTACGAATTATTCCCAATTTTATACCTCCGCAACCATTCTTTCTTCTTATTTTCATAGAATTCCAGATCATAAAGAAAATATCCACATTTTTAGCACATAACATAATTTTTTCAAAACATTTAAATTACAAAGAATACAATTTTAACCTTAATGTTATCTTTAATATTGATTTAAAGACATTTTATTTATTATCAATTTCCTAGATATGATTTTTTATATTCCTCTCAAAACTGGTGAAGTATGATTCATATGTGGCCACTGAATCATTCAAGTTTTCTTTTAATTTTATTAATTTATTTTCTATAATAATTCAATAAACCATGGTAGAATTATTCTCACAATGAATATTATTAATTTTATTCCATTCCATGATTTCAATATCTTATATTTCTTTAGTATTCTTAATATTTCCCCATTATCGATTTGTTTTACCTTAAATATAGTAAATATAAATAGTTATATTTTTATGGTTCAATCATCTCATGAATTCAAATATATTTTATATATATTTAATTCATCCCATATATAAAAGTGAGTTTTAAGGTCTACTAAATAATGGAGGTTTTTGTCTCATAAAATGAGACACTATAGACATATTCACATGTGGTATATTAAGTTTCACTATATTATTTATACCAAAACTATTTCTAACCTACATTAATTGATCCCTAATTGAATAAAACTACACTATTGAAAATTAAAATATCCATGTTTGTTTATTTTGAAGGATATTTTCCACTTTGTGCCTTATAAATTAATCTTTTATATTTACTTTTCATAATATCATTTTGAATATATAGAGTTTTGGTGAATAAACATGATAATATTCAAATGAAATATCATGATACCCATAAATTAGAATATTTTAATTCTATTGAATAATATCATCCATGAAAATAAAATTATATGAAACTTTTCACTCAAAGCATATATAAGGACCCAAACATTAAAAAAAATTGTATCTTTTGAAAATAATTAATTTTTATGAATTTTTTAAAATCATTAGGGTTTAGGGTTTTATAAATATTTTTAATCTCCATTAAAAAATAAATTACTACATCAAAAATTGAATACTTCAAGACAATATTAATATATCGCATAACTAAAAAAATTATATATAAAAAATTTTCTTTCCAAGTCATAAATTAACGATTTTCATATTTTTCTCATCTATGTCCCTAAACAACCATTATATCCTTTGAAAAACATTACAAAATTTTTCTGGAGTAGAAAATAATAATTAAAAAATATAAAAAGTAAAAAATAAACCTATATATACATGAATAAATATAAGAATTTACCTTTTTTGAAAATAAAATTTGACCTAAAAATAATCAATTCTATAAGGACCCAGAACCTAGTATCCTAGAGAAGGTGGTCACATTTTTACATTGGCACTAGATACAAGGTATCACATCGGAAAAGACTAAATAGTTTAGTAGACATGGTAAATTAATTTATACTTAAATTTCATTACATTTTAATATATATAATAGGGAATGTGTTTTCTTGGAGAACGTCATTATTCCTCATAGTATATCCCTTCATATTAATCAAAAACCACTTCCCAGTATTATAATGAAAATCAAACATAAAAATGGGGTTAGGTAAAATGGTTAGTAATGGTAAGATTACATTGAAAGATTCATGAATAAATAAAAATAATCAATAATGAAAGCTAAATAACCAAAAAAAATTAATTAATAAAATAAGAATAATATTTTAGAAATAAACGGTGATCAAATAAAGAAATATAAATAATCACTTGGTATTGAAACTTTTATAGGAATATTGTAACTAATAAAATAATAACATTGATATCAATAACTAATCTCATAATGATGGAATTCATAACATTTGACATATCAGACATACTATAAAGACCTTTAATAAGACCACTTAAATGTTTGGGTAGAAACCCATCTAATTTGGCAAACTAATTTATCTCACGAGACTTATCAATGTATCGAGTGGATATCTATAAATGGTATATGTATGTCACTAACTAATTCCAATGAATTCATCATGTTAATGGGATAAATCATAACCAACATAAACTTCCATATTGAAAAAACTATCATATTTAATATTAATAATTACCCCAATCAGAATAACATAATCATAAACCATCTAGAGAAATATGGTGAATGGTAATAAAAGTGTACTTCCTTAGTCAAACTGATCATAAAATATCCCAAAAAAATAATAAATAATATATCAATACAATACAAACAGAGTGGATCATATATAAATTAAATAATTTATGTCATTAAGAAACACCGTGATATTTTCTTTAAAATGATTTTTTTTTAAAAATAACCTTTTCATTTTTAAAATATATCTTCAAAAGTAAAACCTCATAATATATTTTGAAATTACTTCTCATTGAAAATAAATTTCAAAACAAATAAATTAATCTTCAAATTTATGAGTGATCATGATGGTAAAAAATTTAATTCATTTCCTATATGTTAAAAAAATATTTGTATAACATTTGTTGGTAAAATTCAAATAGGCCTTTTTTTTAAAATGATATGATGATTCATTTCAAAAAATTGGTAAAAAGTAAAAAATAAGAATTTTTTTAATAAATAATTTTAAAATTATAAAATAATTTTGAAACCATTTTTAGAAATATGGATTTTGATTAAATAGGACTTCTGATCAATGAGAGAAATGAAACCATATTTTTTAAAATAATCTCATTTATTTTTATTACAAATGAGTGGAAAATTTTACTATTATTGGAAAATTTTAGGTATAAATAGATTATAATTAAATTTATTTTTTATGATTTAAATAAAAAACAATTCCCCCAATGGCTAATTAACAAGAAAACACTCTCAAATAATTATGAAATAATATAATAAAACCATGCCACTTTGGTAACATTTGATTCATATGACCCTATAAAGGTAACACATCAAATAAAAATTTAAATACTATAAAGTTAAATAGATTCATGATATACCATATCAAAATGGGTAGTATATATACAACACAAATGAATTATTGGTGAATATTGAATTTGTCACATGAAAGTAAAAGTGATACAAGAAACCCTTACCTATGGTTCTAATTCCTTCATAGCTTTTTGATACTCTTATGTAATAAATATATGTTTATTAAAAGCTAATAAAAAATCATATTCATATATCTAATATCATATATTATCCTCTTATAACACATTATCACTAATTGTTTTATAATTTTTTATTATTTTTGTTGTTTCTGGTGTCAATTGCATTGTTTTCTCGTTTGTGTTTTATAATGAAAGGCTTATTTATTGTAGATAATATATAGTCCCATCATATACAGATTTATATTAATGTCATAAATATTATTTTTTATCATCAAATACATACTTATAACCATTCTTTAATGTTTTACATAGTGAATGAATCACATCGCTTCATGGAGATGCCATGATGTGTGTACGCATGAGCGAAGAAATCAATCCATTAACGAATGAAAGGGTAAGAAATTGTATGATATATTAATATTATAGAATTTATACCATGTCATATATATAACATATACTCAATAAATTTATCCTCATTAACATCAATATAATCAATATGTTAAAAAATAATCACATCACTTTGCGAGGCAATAGTCCACCGTACACATATAAGATGTTATCAAGTTTTTAATAGAATAGAATGTAAGAAGATGTATGAAATATAATAATTTTATAAGTATAATTATATAATTAATATTTTATATCCTATAAATACATCATTATATAAAAATTAACATCTTTTTATGGAAAAAAATTTACAACTCTTAATGACGAGATTGTCTTCTACCGACATGATTGATGATTTTATTATAATTTGATAGAATTTGTACTATATAAATATTACTAAATAATAATAATAACATATAATTATGTGGGATAAATTGGTTTTATTATATTTCATGTGTTAATGGATACATTAATATTATAAAATAAGAAATAAATTGAAAGACCATAGTAAAGACAACTACATTCTCTTAGGGAAACTTTGTTTGGATCCCTTCTTAAGGATCCTAGTGTTGGTCATTTAGGAAGAAAAAAATTAATGTGTATACGTATTTTTAAGAGGTATTTGTATATTATTTTAATTTAAAAGGTTTTTAGGGGCATGAATGAGTGAGGGGAGTGAATGCCCTTTCTTAATTGAAGGGGAGTGGCATTTTAGTATATACCCAAAAAGATTCAATAATTGGAAGTCAGTCTCATCTCATGTCCCTAATAAATTGATACATAATAGATTTGAAGATTTATATGGTCAAACCACACCTCTACCATAGAAAACATGTTTTAAACAAGTTATATCATATCCTTTAGGTTTACATAATTTTACAATATTAGTTTCACCACAGTAACTGGTATCTTTTTATATTCTTATGTAATTTATCCTTTAATAATTTTATTATGATAAGAATTAACAAAGATTTTTTCCCTAATATTATAAATATTAATTCCAATTTATTAAATAAAATTCTATTTTTTTGTTTAAAATTGATTTTAACCTAATCTTATGTAACATGAAAATCAATGTTTTAAGCTTCATTTAGGTAATTATTTTTTTTCTTTATTAATATTTTGGAATAGAAATAAATTTGAAAATATTATATAATATGAATAATTATTATTTTAAATAATGAATCTATTTTATCAAATTCAAATAATTGAACAGGTAGATTTTAATTTATGATTAATCCCATCGAAGTGATGAAAATTTGGTTTTCCAACGAGAACATTTTCAGAATTATAGAATGTTTAAATATAATGATTCAAATTTATATTGATTGAAATTACAAAAATTAGCTAATATATATTATAATTTAACTATATTCACTTTATAAACAACTGTAAAAATTATTAAAAAAATATGATATAATGAAAAATTCATTTTATAATAAAAATCTACATCCAACTATTCATCCAAATTTTAAAATTTCTATAAAATTATCAAAAATTCCCAAATAGATAATTTCAATATTTATATTTCCAAAATTATGTTTACTCATTAAAATAAATATTATAAATTGGTAATAAATAAATTTTAAATTATTTGTGAAAAGCACTACTAAGCAACCTTTTTAAAAGATATAGTTTTTTAGAAAATATTTTATTTCATTCAAATGATTCTTATTTTTTCAAATAAATATATATATATTCTATTTATTTCATATATGGGAAAGCTATAAAATTGTAATAATTTAGATATTACTATTTATACCCACTAACATAACAAAAATGTTTTAATGTTCATTCTTAAATAATAATATTTTAATAGAGTTTCATATTTAATGAAAACCAGTGTTGTGTGCATTGTAATCTATCAAGGAGAAATAATTAATTTAAAAATAAATATATAATAAAATATATATGTGATAAATTATGTTCTAATCTTGGTTTTGTGTGTCATATATGATATCAATGATGGTGTTTCTCTTCTGAAATCTCATGGAATTACATTCTACCCCCTTAAATAAACTATGTTCTCCAAATATAATTTTGATCTCGGAAATTAATGGTTTAAAATTCAGAAAAAAAAATTCAGGAAACCAATATCATAAAACATTTCAATGAAAATATGCCTATAAATGATAATGGGAAGTATAAAGGTCATTTATATTAATACATCATTATGTTTCCATATAGGAGAACATTTGTTGGATATGATGATATAAACATGAAAGAAAAGCATAAATAATTATAGGGTGATAGATATCATTGATCACAATAAAGTAAATGGTCAATATAGAGTTAAGGACCTAAAACCATAAATCTATTGTGAATTAAAATACCATTTATTATCATATTTTAAGGAAATATGATATCATTTTTTTTCAAGATCATTTTTCAAAATTTGAGAAATAATTTTACTATCTAATAATATAAGGAAATATACATAGCTAATTTATTTATATTTAATAAGAAAATGTTCATCCTTTTTTTGTTTCAATCAACTTCCACATCAAAATTTACTTTAAAGAACGAATACTCACAACTGATTTTTTTCCCTGAATCATTAAAATTAACTTTAAATAGTGAATATGATCCCCAATGAAATGAAAACTATTTCCTATAATATTTTCCAAAACCAAAATGGATAATATGTTTCATCCCACACTAACCAAACATCAAATTAATCCACTCAATAAATATTTAACATTATGATCTTACCAAAATACATTTTACCAAATTTAATTTCCATAAAATTAAATGGAAGGTCAGTAAATCAACATTATATTCCGTAAAAAATGTATAGTGTCTCTTTATGTCACGTTACAAATATGTGAATACCATAAAACATGCATACTTCCAAAAAAAATATTTTTATCCTTATTCATTAAATAAAATATCAAAATATTGAATTAAATTTATAGTTCCCAAAAATTAGTAAACTCTAGAAGAGATAACATAAACTATCTAATCACTAATGAATTTCAAAGTCACTAATATTATATAATAAACAAATATTTGTCATTATTATCTCAAAATTGGGATGATATCAAGGGGTTTCTTCCCTAAACCATGTTTTTTTCAAAAAGATAAACTTTCCACTAAAACATTGTTCATCGTACCATAAAACATATGCATTCAAATCCTTATTGAAAAACTTCTACAGTATTATCCTTTTTCATTGCATGATTATTATAACAAAAATACCAGTGGTAAGATTACATCTATAAAATAATTCATGACTCTAAAAAAAATCATTCTAATTTTTTTTATTTGTCACTTACATTTGATCATGATCCCTTAGATTCTTTGGAGGTACTCTACCTTTATGCATGGGGAATTCATTTGCATCGTGATCCATATCCTTACTGTTAAACATTGGAAATTGGAATCTTCTTTCATACCCTTTTAATCACATTCCTTATGTCATTTCTCTCCACACTTGTAGAAAAATCCCATTCCATTCAAGCAAGTAGTGGGGTATTTCATTCCATAATTATCACTTGTGGGAAAATCATTCTATACCTTCTTCCCTTTATCTGATTTTTTCTCTATCTCCCAATTGTTGTTTTTAATCCATTAGAATCCATAATAGATGGAGAATTATTTCTCTACCTTTATATAACATGATATTATGTCCTTATCTGATAAAATATTTTGGGATACTAGTTCCCTTTGAAAATTTATCATCCGAACATTAGTGAAAAGATAAATATTGCTCTTTAGATTATGTACATAGAACATAGTATGTATTTCTATCCTTTAAATGTTATATTCAATAATAGAAACATTTTAATATTTAATTTTTACTAGACTTCAGAACATTAACCACATGTCCTCTCATTTCTAATGAGAAATATACTTTTCTATGAATAGTAACTTTAAAACCATCCATTCCATAGTCAATATTTATTCAACATACATAGTGTTTTGAATAAATGACCACTATTAATTAGCATATAATGAGAAATAATAAATTGACATGAAAACCTTCCCCCATTCGTTATTATCCTTTGAGTGGAATATCTTATTTATGTAACTTATTCATTTCTCCGCTAAAAATGGATTTAAAGTAATTTTGAATGATTGTGGTTATTGATTCATAAGGATGTATAATATTGTCACAATACATGGTGGGTCATAATGATAATCTATATGAAAAAGGTTATTATTAATAACCTGATTTAGTTTCCCCAATATTGTTATAATTTGATTAGTGCTAGTTGTATCCCCCAATTCAACATAATTATCTTTCATAAGAGGTAATTCCATATGTGGGGTGTGTACGTTGATATGGTTTTCATTCCCCCATTAAAATATTCATTTCCATACAATGGAATACACCATATTAGATCATAACATTATGAAACTTAATTTATAATCCCAAAACTAGTGAAACACTTTGTCTTTAATCAAAAAAATTAGGCATCACAAATATTATTGTCTTAAACATTGTTTCTCTAGAGAATATTTCAAATCATTATATTTTTTCAAACTCTTCACAATTTTTTGTAAATATAATGTGAATTAACCCAAACATACCACCAAGGAGTATCAAACCCGGTGCATTATATTGCCTATTTTCATGTACCTAGTAGCACTCTAGTCATGCCCAATACACCTTTTTCTGAGTTATCACCCAAAAGTACATATGTGACAGTAGCATGTCCACTTATAGTATCCCGAAAGGTATGTGTCTATAGTAAAAATAATATAATCAATACATTGTAACATAATATGATCTTCTTCTATACTTATCGTTAATTTATATCCCAATTTTCAATTCCCTAATCTATGATTCCTAAATATGGTTCCTATGGTTTCTACTAAAATTGTATTATACCAACTATAACGACCTTGAATACAGTAGCCCAAATCTGGTGGATAAATTATTAACATGGAACCAAATTCATGGAATTACATATTAGAGTACTAGATAGTTTTAGTAGTCCTGGTAAATTTCTTACATATGAGAGTTTCACATACAATTGACAAAATAAAATACTAAAAGTGTTTTCTTTGAGAATATCATTATTCTGTGTAGTATATCCATATATATCAATCAAGAACTCTTCCTGGTATCAAGAGAAAAATAAAATATATAAATGGAGTGAGATAATAATAACAGTAAGGTTAAGCATACAAAAAAATGATTCATTAATAAATAATCATAAAAAAAATATGCCAAGGTAAATAACTGAAACACAATATATTTAATCAATAGACTAAGCATAATATGGAAGAAATATTTGGTGATAAAATAAATTCATATAAATAATCACATGAAGATGGAACATAGATAAGGATATTATAAGTAATAAAATAAGCACACGAATATGAATAACTAATGTAATAATGAGTTAATTCTTAATATCGGATATCTCAAGTATTCTTTCAAGACCAATCAAAAGATTGTTTGAATATGTGGGTAGAAACCCACCTAATTTGGCCAACTGATTTGTTTCCTGAGTCATGTTTTCTATATATAGTTCGAATACGCTGGTACCCTAACACCTGAGATACTCATTTCATTAGCTAAAGGGCATTCTTGATCCCCATGGGATGGAAATGAGCACCTAGAATAATGAAAGAAAAAAATATGGAACTCTTTTTCCCACATAAATAAAAAAAGAATAGATACATATAAATATGATGAGAAGAAACTCACAAAGAATATAGTACAATAAATTCAAAAATTTATAATACAACCCATGTAGTACATCACAAAAGTACTAGAACAATAATAAAAATAAATTAAGTCCCAAAGGACACAACACTCCATGCTCAAATGATTTAATAATAACAGCAACCCATATGTGGGACTTTCCCTTTGCTCAAACCTAGAATAAGGAAATCTAAAAATTCCCAAAGTCAATTGTAGGGTGTGAGATAAAATGTCATTAGTGTCTCACAAGTATTCCACAAAAATATTCTATAATAAAATAAACCAAATAATGTTTTGAATTTCAAATAAAATAGGCATGGAAGTGCAGCTGAATATTTAAAAAAAATCTTTTCAATTAAATTGATTGAAATGTTTCAAAAAATGGATCAAAAAACATTTTATATAAAATAGTTTATATAAATCAATAAGTATGTTTCAATATGTTTTATAAATAATGAAATATATATATAAAGTACTCCAAAAAACATAGTCATCTACCAATGGGTACAATAGTTCTATGTTATGGTATCCTCGCACATCTCGTATTGGTGATCAGGATAATATTGTACGCATATCCCTCATAAATAGGTCAAAGAGGACTCATAAACATTCTATCAGCGATAAGATCCACCGTGTTATGTTTTTGTTAGAGTTATAATGCTTCTATCCATTTCTAGGGAATTATCATCCTAGTGTTTTTTTCAAAAATAAACCACTTACTAAAAAAAATTACCTGTTCTCAAAAAAATAAATCAAAATAGAAAAATTATTTCAACACATTTTAAAATACAATCACCCCTTCTTCAGTTTCAATAATCTAATTTTGTCATTAAAAATCAAACATGGGTTTAAAATCAATTCAATAATTTTATAAGATAAAACTAATAATATATTATTTTAAAATAAATATAATCCCTTTTTCTTGAAATAAAATTCCAATAATCAATTTCACAATTTCAATCAAAATAAAATTAGACCCAAAATTCCAATTCCATTAGAATTGGGGATTTTCCATAATATTCCTGAAAACTCAATTTAAAATTCCAATTTATACCAAATAGTTTCTTCAAAAATTATTTGGATAAATTTAATTAAAATAAATAAAAAAAATATATTTTTAACATGAAAAATATCAATGGAACCACCTACCTTTTATCAGATAGATCATGTATCACCATAACAGCAACAGGAAAAACTAATGAAGAACATCATCAGTAGAGATCAAGTAAAAACATCTAAACAAAACAATAAAAAATGAGTTTAGATCCATCAACAACAAGATGATATAACTATCTCTACGCACAAAATATGTACATAGTGATAGAGAAGGAACTAGAAAAGTACTATTACTGGGGAGGAATCAAATGAAATTCACCTTGCATCTATTCACCTAAAATATGTTTAGACGATCGAAAATGGGTTCCTCGGAGCTCCAATGACCTAATAAGACATTCAATACCATGTTAAGGTCAACCAAGTGATATGATATGGATTCCAGAATTTTTAATTTAACTTTAAGTATTAAAAAAGTCCAAGAAACTATGTGTTTGTAAGGAAACAGGTGGTACCTGGTGGGCAAGGATCTGACGGTCATATTAAGGTGGGTTGTCTATGTTTTCAGTGAGGATAAGTTTTTACATAGGTATCAAATTAGTAACCCATAGTTAATTGATGTGGAACTACCTAGGTTGATATATAGTGTCCACAATGATAATGTTCTGCTATAAATTTGGGGTGAATGTAACAACAAAAAATGATAATTGGTTAAATTACTAAATAATATTACTCATGTCAACAAGGTTCACATTTATTTTTAGCAACCAGCTAGACTAGAAATCCAAAGATAATAATTATTTTCATAGAGTAGCAATTACGATGAGTGACCTTATTGGATGTTTCAGTAGGTGTGTTTGAGTAAGTAAAAACACACTGAAAGAAAATGTGTTGGCATGTGGGGACTATAATTAGTCTAATAAGTGTCTCTGATGGGTAATATACTGTGGTGTGATTGAAAGGAAACTAATGTATTATAATAGACTTTTAACTTGTTATGTCTAATGAAATATTCATTTTAAATTAGTGAACGACAATCAAAAGATATATTTCTATTGAAAAACCTAACAAAAATATATTAATACAATCCCAAATTAAATAACCATAACAATAAACCATCCATTATAATACAATGAATAGTAATAAAATTGTACATCCTTAATTAAACTAATCATAAACAATCCAAAAAATGATTAAAGATAATATTACCAAAACATTCCCCTATCATAGTACAATTATTATAAATTGTTTATGTCGCATAATAATATAATTACCATAAGAATTTAATTAATGGAAACTTGGTTCATGGATTAGATAAGGTCGTGTCACAACACATGTTGATATATCAAGGGGATATTTATAATCTATTCCCACTCATAACATACTATGTATAATTCATTACTCATGTTAAAGGGGAACCATAATCATGATTAACATTTGAATTGAAAAATCTAACATGTTAAATGTTAATATATACCACAATAAAATAAACATAATTAGAAACCACCTAGATTATTATAGAAAATGGTAATAAAATTTTAAATCATTAGTCAAAATGATCATAAACCATCTGAAGAAATAATAAATATGACATAAATACAACATACCCCTAATGGATCATAATTATAATAAATAGTTATGTCATTGATGAATATAAATACCATAATAATGTTATTAAAAATTATGGAAAATAACCTTTCCACTTTAAAATTATCATTTTTTAATAAATTTTCAGAAAATATTTTTAAATTATTTTTTTTAAAATTCATCGAATCTTATAATTTTGTCTTCAGACTATTTATTTTTCATGATGGATGGAAATTAAATTCATGCCTTACATATCATGATAATGATTCCTTTAACTTTTTTTGTAAAATCCAGCGGGTCCTTATTTTAAAAAAAATCATGAAGATGCGTTTAGTAATTTTTTCTAAAAATTATAAATTGGGGAAACATTTGTTTTATAAATCATTTTTAAATGTATTAATACTTTTTATAAATAGTTTTTAGAAAACATAGATTTTGATGGAAATGATTTTTTGACCCAGAAGAGAAATAAAAACAGATTTTTTAAAAAAAATATTTCCTAATAGAGGATGAATTGGTAATATTTCTTGAAATGTTTATGAATAATGAGAGGATAATTAAATATATTTGTTTTTTATATAAATAAAAATAAATTTCTTTAATATAGGATTAAAAAAATAATGCCAAATAATTTTGAGATTGTGAAATAAACTATAACAACTTTTGTGACATTTAAATCCTAAGCCCAATCATAGAAATAACATATAATAATAAATTCAATTCAATTAGTGAAAATAGATTCGTGATTAACATATAATAATTGTATTTATATACACCATATAATGGAATAAGTTATGAATTCTATGAATTTCCCACAGAAGTAAAAGTGGGATAAGAAAACCATACCTCATGTTCAAAAACCATCGTATATGCTTGAACATCTTTTATAATAAATTTAGGTTTGTTATAAACATATTAATAAACCAAAATCATATATACCATACCATATATGAGCCAAATATAAAATTTTACTACCTTTTTGTTAATAATATCACATTATTATCTCTATTTTTGGTGTTCAATACTTTGACTTATCAGGCGTGTTTTGTAATTAATATCCCGATTATTTGGAATAGGATATAGATCCATTATATAAATAATGATATTATGTTTAAAAATATATATATTTTAAATATAGACATCATTATATCCTCTCTTTAAAATTTTACATAGAAAAATAATCATGTTGCTTCGTGGAGACGGTAGGCGGTATTTACACACGAGCGAAAATGTAATTCACTTAAAGAGAGAAAGGGAAAAGAAGTTTAAAATATATTTATTTTATTTTATTTATATCATGTAATATATATAACATATATTAATTATATTTTACCTTATTAGCTTCCATGGAATGTGTATGTGAAAAACGAATCACACAGTTTCACGAGGCGGTAATCCACTGCACACATGTGTGGTGTTATCATATTTTAAATGGAATATAAAGTAAAAATATATGTGTTATATTTTAACGTTTTGTATATAATTATATATTATATATTATATATCTATATATATATATATTACATAAACCATTATATCCAACTATTATATGTGTTGATGGAAAAATTAACTTCTATTCGTGAGGCATTATTCTTCCATACACATGATTGATGATTACGTTTCCTATATCATTAAAGAGGAGGTGGATAAATATTTTTCCATAAAAATTATATATATGTATGTGGGAAATATTGGTATTATTATATTGTAATTTTTAATTAATAATTTTTGTTTCTAATGAGGAAAGAAAGAGGAAGTGTTTAGAGAAGACAAATACCTTATCTTAGAGAAACCACCTTTGCATCCCTTCTTAAAGACACTATGGATGTTATTTTTGGAATCCCTGAAGGTATAAAATTTTGAAAAGGTAACTGGGGACTATTTTTTAAAGGTTATTTTTTAGAAAAATATCTTTATGTGTGTGATTATTTATGGGGAGTGAGTGCACTTAGTGATATTTTTTTAACTGCCCAAAACTATTCAATAATGGGATGCACTATCACAGCAAGTGCCTCCAAAAATTGATAAATAATTGAGTGAAGGTATTATATGTTTTATCCACACATCTAACACACACAAAATTATTCTTCTTATACCTTATCCATTAGGTTTATATAATTTAACCATTTTAGTTTTTTCCACAGTTACTCACATCCTTTAATTTACCTAGGTAATTTATCTTTTAAGTGGAAAATGATGCTTACTAAATATTTTATAACTCCGAATTCAAAATATTAAAACAAATTTATGAAATAAAAACCCATTTTTGAGGATATTAAATTTTGGCACAAATACATGTAACATGAATAACTACATTTTAACCTTAATTATTGTAATTAATTTTTATTTTTGTTGTTAATCATTATGAATATAAATTAATTTGAAATTAAAATATAATATAAATTATTTTGATTATAAATATGGAATATACTTTTTAAAATTAAAATTATATAAATTTAATTATAAAATTTAATATTAATCCCACGAACGTGATGAAAAATGATTTTCCATTGAGAAAAGTTTCAAAATATTGATAGTTTTAATATCAAAATTGAAATTGAAATTGATTACAATAAAATATTTTTTAAATTTTAATATAATTCAACTGTTTTTTTAATATAATTTTATTGTATAATTTTACTTTATAAATAATTAAAACGAAAAGGTATCATTCAATAAAAGTAATTATTTTTTTATTATTCATCAAAAAATTAATATTTTAGGAAAATTATAAAATATTATACAAAATATATTTCTGAAAGATATTTTTAAAAAATGTAGTGTATTTTTATAAAAATAGTTTATATATTTGGTTGAATTTAATTTTAAATTATTTACACAAAGAGTGGCTAAACTGCAATTTTAGGAAAAAAACTAGTTTTTTTTAACCTTTATTTCTTCATTAAAATAAATTTTATTTTATTTATAATAAATAGATATAAATTGAGTTTATTATATTATTATTTAATCCATATAATTTTAACAGTTTATTTATTAATACTCATATCCGTTAACCTAATGTTTTGGTTATTCAAATCTTGTTTAAATAATAATATTTTAATAGATTATCATGCTCCACCTAAACCCTATATTGCGTTCATTGAAAGATATTACAGATATTAAATTTATTTTAAAATTAAATATATCTTAATTTCTCTTTGTGTTTCATTATCATCTACCAATGGCGTTATATGTCGTATATGAAATCAAAGCTGATGTTTAACATATAAAATCTTGGGGTGTTACCATTTCTTACTGAGGAAATAAAATTATCTACACAATTATTTTCATAGAACATTTCATAATAATACATAATGAAATGAATCCTCATAATTTTTTATTTAGAACCATTAAAACTCATGAAAACGTTTTCACAATTTTACACCTATCACCCTTAAAAAGTAGCAAAAACTATCCTTCAAACTAAATCATTATATCATTCGATGACAAATAATATGATGTTCATATAAACCCATATCATGAATTGATAAATAATGTAGGTTAATTGGGACATCATTTTAATATCACTCATATAATATCCCTTATATATAGAATAACCGTCTCTTATAAATTTTAATATTCTCTTAATGGAAACTTATAACCAGTTAACTCTTTTAGTTTAACTAATGTATTGGAGATTTTGTTCAGGATCAGCCATCCTCATGATCATTATTAAGCTCACACATCAACATAAATAATTCCAAACAAACATAAAATAATTAAAAAACATGATATATTTCTTTTCCATGATCATACACATAAAAATATACCATACCCCTTCTTGAGACAACCCCTTTAGGTTTATAACTAAAGCCTCCCTCATATATTTGTTTCATCAAAACATGGACTCAAGGTCTTATTAGGATATTTTAAGAACATATAAATGTATTTATATGAAATATTAAGAGACTCACTCTGTGTATATTTAGAATAAGAGGGTGTGTCCTTTATTTGTGGGGAGAGGACATAAATGGAATTTTGAATATGCTTAAAATATATTATGTCTTACTCCATAAAAATGGGAAAAATAAACCATTGGAAAATGTTATATTATATCTTGTATAAATATTTCAATAAAAATGTATTTTTATAATTTTATTGATAATTTTTACCTTTATCACTTCATATTAACACTCCCCCACCTCAGGTATATCTATTTTAACCATAAGTTTGGTAACATATTTTGTTATTTTTTATTAATTATCACAAAATATTATTTTTAACATGATAAAAATTAATAATAATTATGATTACAAATATGTCATCCATTTTATTAAATTAAATTCAAATAATTATTATAATTTTATATTATATCAAACCCATGAAACTCATTGAAATATATTTTTAGAAAAATGCTTTTTATGTATAGAAATGTATACATAACAAATTATAGAATAATGTTGTTCTTAATGAATTGTATGACATTATTTTTTAAAAACATTAACTAGTAAATGTTTTAAAATAATTCAATATTGAATTTAAATTTATTAATACAAGAAAAGAAGAGTATTTTTTAATAAAAATCATAAATTTTAACTATTCATTGAAAAATCAAAATTTTTATAAATTTTTAGAAAAATGAATACTAAGGTAATTTTTATTTGAAATGTTCAAAATTAAAGTCAATATTTTGAAAATAATTTTATATATTATGGATTTTTTGATTTTCAATAAAATATTATATTTAATTAATATACAACATGGATAGAAATAATTCATTTTCATTGTGACTAGAAAGTTTTCAAACATTCATAAAATGTATATAACTCTATAAAATATAAATTATGGATTTTAATAAGTCATGAAAATGAATTATTTTAATTCTTACTGGGTTTTCACAATACCCCCCAATCACTAAGGTAAATATATGTTAGCAACCACAAAAGAAGAAGGATAATTGGAATGTTGTTGTCATCACCACAATTAAAGAGGAAAATGAAAATATTTTTTTACAAGGTACACATCATATTCAACCAAGAATGAAAAAATAATAATTAGATTCTATTTTTATTAATTACAGTATATATTTCATGTTATCTAGAGATATTTTTTTATATCCTTAATGCCATTAAGTATATTTAACTAAGAAAAACATGTATTGGTGAAATCATTACAAACCTAAGTGTTATAGTCTTCTCTTACAAGTGTATATGGGAGTATTCTTCCAAAAAATATCATAATCCTTCTCTTGGATTATTTTTTAGAAATGATACTAAAGGGTTATATGTCTTTATATAGATCTTAAATAAATAATTTTTAAATATATATCTCATTACATATTCAGAAAACACCCATGATCCAATAAAAATTAAAAGAATAAAATGAGTCTATTGTAGTGAATCCCTCAATTTTGTTGGGGATGATGTAATGCACTGACCCTAGTTACCCAGAGTCGGTGCATTATTACATAAAATTGGCATGATCACAAGAAAGATCATGTCTCGAAAGACCGATTAGTTTAGTAGCTTTGGAATAACTAGATACATTCATCAAGTTTACATTACATCATAAAATGAAAACTAAAACAATATAGTCTCCATATTCCACACTCTTATCCCCTCATACTACCCCTGTAGGTCATTCATAAAATACTAATTCACATCCTAGTAAAAATAAAACATAGAAAGAGTTGAGCTCAAATGTAACACCCCAATCTTCCACGGTACACTTCTCTTTGAATAATACAATAGCGTGTGTTGTACGCAACACTGAGTTCAAGTACACCACGACTTACCAAACTAGCCGTTCAAAAGAGGTTATGAATAGTATTAACTAAATTTTAAATATTATGTTATCTTTATAATTTTAATCCATATTATGAGTTTCTAAGACATGGTTTATGAACAAATTTATTTTTTCAGATAAAATAAGTATTTTTCAAAAAATTAAATTTTACCGACTTTTAATGGGAATCCATTTTAAAACCAATATTTGAAACTTTTATATATTCAATTTGACAAAATTAAATTCTTCTTTAGAATTGTGACATAAGAATTTAGTATCAATAATGTTTTGGTGTCTTTCTGATAACTTTCATATTTGGGTGAATAGTGAAAAATACTATATTTTAACTGAAAACAACTTTTTTAATCAAAATAATTTATATTGATAAATTATAAATTTTAATGGTTTGGAAGTATAAATAGATTATCTTTTTACTATTTAATCCAATGATGGTCATTTTATGTAATTTCACCAAGAAATTGGACATAAAAAAGTATCAAACTTTTGATAGTTATTATTTCTTAAAAATACGCCTTTTGGTTTCGAAAGTGGGAATCAATTTTAAATTAATAAATGCAAATTTTATGTTTTGAATTTGGTAAAATAGACTTCATTTTTAGATTCGGAATAACAAAATTATACTAGGGTGAAATTATGGTACTTTTCGGATAACTTTTATATTTTGATGAATAGTAAAAATTACTAAATTTTAATTAAAAACAACTTTTTTAATCAAAATAATTAATAGTGATAAATTATGAATTTTAGTGGTTTTAAATTATATTTAAAATATATTTTTACCATGTAATACAATGTGGGTCATTGAACATAATTTCACATTTAAACCGAACATAAACAACTGTCAATCTTTTGATATTTATTATTTCTTAAAAACACGCTTTTTGTTTTCACAACGGGAATTAATTTTAAATTAATTTCTGACACTTATGTGTATTGAATTTGGAAAAATGGATTCCATATTTGGAATCAGGATTTCCAAATTGTGTAAATAATTAACTTTTATTTTTATACATTTTGAATAATTACTTCGGTAAATATTTTATTTACCATGCTTAAAAGGTAAATCCAGTAAATAAGGGTAAATAAATAATATTATAATAATATTAAATTACACTAAAAGTGTCTTAACCCTATTGGTTGATACATGGCCGACAATGGGCATCTTTGGGTCGATTTTGAGACCCCATGGATCCACTTGTAAGTGATAATGGCAGTTTATATTAATTAAGTTAAAGTAATTACAAATATGACACAAGCATTTATCTTTTAGCACAAAAATTTTTAAATAGGGTTATATATGTTGTATTTTAGAAAATAAATATTCATTAGAAAGCTAAAAATATTTGCTAAATAATTATACTTTATTTATAATTTTTAGACATTAAATAATTTAGTTTATTTATGACACAATGATGATACAGTAATTACCATAATAGTGAAAAATTAAGATAATTGATATTATAAATACCCAAATAAATATAATTTGAGACTTTTTATGAATTAAACTTATTTTATAGGATAATATGACATGTTATGATTTATTTACTTAACGTTTTTCTAAGTAATCATTCTATTATGAATTTTAAAAAAAATCAATTTTTGAATAGTGTCAAAATTGACATAAAAGAGTTTTTAAAACAAATATTATATTATTAATTGATATTAAATTCCTAAAAATCTATGATTAAGAAAATAGACATATATAATGATATTTGTATCATTAATGGACCACTTGGGGGTCTCTTGGATGTATATAGTATGTTTATTAAATATATAATATAAAAATACAAAGTGGCATGGTAAGTGTCAAACTAATTAACTAAGAGTTCAAACTAAAAGATAAGGTTAATATAATGCCCCAAACCTGTTTAAATTCTATTTTTTGAGTGGTTTTCGACCCACACCACCTTAAAATTTAAAGAATACACTTTTTATCCATTAGAAACCGAATATGAATTTATTATAAAATAATATTTCTAGCATTTGCAAAGGTGCCCCTCACCCCTCTTATAAAAGGGCACTCCTTCTTCTCATTATATAACACCTTAAAAGCCTTTTGGTTCGGCCAAAACCTGACCAAATACTCTATCAACTTCCCTAAATTCATCCTAGAGGCCTTAACATAGTCAGAAAGCTAACCTATGGAGTCCATTTGATCAAATCAAAAGGAAGAACCCGAAGAAGAGGTAATGTTTTCACCACCCTCTTTCAAGTTCCTTTCATCTTCCACTTCTTCTTTCTTTGTTATTTTTATTCTTAAATAATAAATCCATTATCTTATATATACTTTGATGTTATTATAAATATATTAAAACCATATTCAGTATTCTATCCATCCTTTGAATGACATGTCACCATACGTGCGTACGTACGACTTACCGTCTCCACGTCGTGGGGTAATAGTTATTAAATAAATTATTATTTGGATGGGTATAATAATGATGTGTAATTAATTTAAATAATAAATATAACATGATAATTATTCATTCTATATGATATACAATCCAATTATATATTATTTTAACATCAAAAGAATGATATTGTCGCTCGTGTGTACGTATGGACTACCGTCTCCACGAAAGCGATTAGATTCATTCTCCATCGTATCCATTCAAGTATAATTATCATTTCATTATTTAAAAATAATGTTTAAAGACTTTATATAATTCTGTATATGAATAAGATACAGCCTATCCATAACAAACACGGCTTACCTAACAAAGAATATAAAGGAAAATGAGTAATTTAACACCCAAAATGACGATAATACTAAGATATTATTAACAAATCAATGTTAAAAGATCATATATGATATCATATTAATTTAAATGATTCTTGTGTAATTCAATAAAAATTATTTCACCATTATACAGGAGGTTAACCTACCATCAACCAAGGAAAAAGTACAAAGTAAAGGGTTTCTTATCTCACTTTAAATTCCGTGAGATTTCCATTATTCACCACTTATTTATTGCATGTGGTGTGTATACTGCCCATGATTGTATTGATTGTGTAATATACTTTAATTTATGGATATTTACATCATCATTTTATAATCCTTATTTCATGGGTGCATGTTTCATAAGTTACCAAATCGAAAAGGGAATTTGAAATTTCAATTTCTACTCATTTGGCATTACGCATATTTCATTGATTATATTACTCCAAGATTATGTGTGGAATCACTATTCATTTGATTATGTAATAATTTCCACTCCCCTTTTCTTTGTATATACTTTTGATACACATAATCACTCCATTGATAATTTCTCAAGTCATCGATATGAATTTGGTAAGAGTAATTTTAACTCATTCTCTATTTGTTGAGTTAAACATCTAATTAATTGGTGTGGTTTTTACAAGATTATGTGTGAATGTCCTTTGATTATTTTACACTGAATATCAAATAATATTTATTGTATTTATATTTTTCACACATAACTATTTCGTTGATTTATCCTTAACTTAAGGATACGACCTTTATGAGATATTTCATCTCAATTTACATTCCATTGAGACTTCTTTGTTGTTATACACGAAATCCCTTTTATGTGGTGTATATAATGTACTTTGACATTGTATATCATGAATCTATTTATTCTCATGATATTACTAAGTTTTGATTACCTCAATTATTTGTATTCAAGTGTCTCTCTTTTGGTTAGAAACTCTAACTAAAATATCATTTTTAAATGTTTTAAAGACTTATTATTCTAAATATTTCCCATTAATGTCCATGTTTTAAAAAATGGTTTTAAGGATTTATTTATATGGATATTAAAGTTTTAAAATTAAAACTCCTTTTAAATTTTTCAAAGTGGTATGGGAAACTTTGATTCAAAAATCTATTTTTAAACGGTTTCTTGACAAATAGTGTGACTTATAAATGTTTTCAAGAAAAGGGGGATATTTCTCTCAAATAGTTTTGATGGTTATTTTCGACTATGTAAATATCATTCATTATTATCGATTGAGGTTAATCTGATACAATACAATCTTCCATATTGTATCAAATTAGTTATGTTTGACTGTGGATATGCTACTTTTATACTATTCCTGGTTTTTGGTTCAAGTATTGACATTTCGTATGCTAGTTTTAATATGAATGTTTATGTTATGTTTAAACCTGTTCATATGAGGAATGAATTGGACTTAGTAAGTGACAGGTGGAGCCCGCTATAGCTCTTCGATGCATCGGTAGGTCTCATGAGACAAACTAGTGTCTTGGCACAAGGCCTTGGAAAAATCTTATTTGTAGTCTTGGCACGAGGCCTTGGCTATGTGGTTATGATAGTCTGGCATTATGCATTCAATCATTATGAAAGTGGTTATTGATATTGCATGTGATTGTTCGACTAGTAGAATATCCATGTGAATAAGTAAATGGAATTATTTCATTTTATCTTTTCCATATTATGCTAAAGTTCAAGTTTAAGAGGATTTTGTTTTAGTTATAAATTTCATTAAGTGTTTATGCTTATCTATAAAAGCTTTTTCTATATTGTTATCCTTACTGAGCATCTGAGCTCACCCCTTTCAGTGTTTTATTTTTTCCAGGATGAGAAGAAGTAATTTATGAATGACCTGCAAGGATAGTATGAGGGGATATGAAGACAAGATTTTGTTTTAGTTTTTTCTTACGTTATGATTTAATGTAAGAATTATGAATATATCTAGTGTTTCCAAGACTACTAAACTAATCGGTCTTTCGAGACATGATCCTTTGTGATCATGCCAATGTTATGTAATAATGCACTGACTCTGGGTATCTAGGGTCAGGGCATTACAGTTGGTATCAGAGGAAGTTTAGTATACAACATGGAAGCTAGATTTAGATAAACTCTGATTAGATGAAGTAGACCTAAGATGAACTTTGAAGATTAGTATGGAATAACTTCCTAGAATTTTGGTATTGTAGAGATTTTGTGAGTTTTCTGAGCAATACATCCCTGTCTGGATATGAGTAGGTAGAGGCGGCTCTGGCACAGATATACCTAGGGGTAAAACCCGAAAACATCACTTTGATCTAGACTCGAATGGGAACTGGTGCATGACAACGGGCCTTGCTGCACTCTTGGTTACGACACTCCCGGGGGATATTCTTTGGATAATTTACATTTTATTTACAAACAAATTTGAAGTAATATATATATAAGATGAGAGTAAATGACCTTGGTTAATCCTAATATGTTTCAAATTGAGAATATGGTGACATGTTAATCTCTAAATGATTTTATGACTACTGTTACTCACACAATGCTTTCTGGTTTTAGTCAATGGCTAGATTCCAAGGATGTCATAGTGACTTTTTGAATGATTTACAAGGTGGGAACAGTGGTGGGAATGAGCAAAAAAATGGAATGTTGGTAGGCGTAAAATATATCCTCTTTATACCAAATCAGTTTTCCAAAAATATGATCAACGACATATATATTAACCAACTCCCGGACACAACAAGGAAGAGAAAGGTGATGAATGATAAGAGCTCCAGCAATGGAGACCATGGAGAAAAGAACCCTCAATTTCCATCATCCAAGAAATGTGGTAGGAGACACCCAGGAAAGTGCCTCAATGGGACCAAGAAATGATTTACGTGTGGGAAGTAAGGACATAAAATGAACAATTTCTGAAGAAAAATGAAGAGTACTATCGAAGAAGAAAAAAATGGTCTTAAGAATCCATTTACAGTCATTTGCCGTAAATGTAGGGGACCTGGCCTTTACCCAAGTGAATTCCGTATTCTATAGGATATTTTCTTGGTCAAAGAAGAAGCTATGTGGAAATAAATGGTTGGAGAAATGTTTAAAAAGTTTTAGTGCTCCTTGTTGATGGGTTTACTTTGGAATAATTTTCTCTTGTATTTGTAACCCAGCAGTTTTCCATTTGAGAATGATATTTGAGGAAGAATTATCTCTTCTCTTGTAGATATAGTTATAAATAACCATTTCATTATATATGATCATTGGGTTTGAGACAATTATATGTTATTATAATTTGGGATGAAAATGCAAGGTATGAGATAAGATTTGTGGTTAAATTATGTTATGGTTATTTTGAGGAATTTATCTCATTTTGGTAATGTTATAAAACATAGTTTTTGAAAAGGAAAACACGCAGACCGTGTGATAACCCGTCGCGTCGGACAAAGCTGTGGGAATCGAACCCACAACCAAAGTGCGATTGGGATTTATCACCTACCACTGGACTATGTGAAGTCCCTGGATAGTGTGACTAATTATTTTTAGTTAAATGATTTTATTGATCAATAATAAGTTGATTTGGGTTCTTATGTCTTATCAAATGAGTGCCCTTGGTATAGGAAAATGATTTGGTGATTAAGTGATAAATGTTATTTTGGAAGATGTTCTCTTTGTTGGGAACACTATATGCCCAAGGAAAATATAATACTATGGGGTTTCATTTGTGGAGTAATGGTGGATTTTTATCTACATTTTTATTGTGGATTTATAGTGATTTCGGTTATTTATAGAAATGATTAACCTATAATAGAGAATATGTGATGAGGTTAATTAGTTTTAAGTATGTGACTTTAAGAGTATTTGATTTCATTTGGAGATACAATTTAACATTGGAGACTACATAATCAAATTCTTCTAAATTTTGGGTTTCAATATTAGTTTGGATCATATTGAAGTATTTTAAGGACAATTGATTATTGAATGGTATTTATTTAACTTTGGGGTATTATTGGTTTAATTTTAGAAATTAAGATTACTGTTTATTTCTCTCAAGGAATATCCTTTTGGGGGATCATTATATCTTTTACTAATCATTTTGGTTTTGATTAATCTCTAAAGACAATGCAAATATATAGTTTATCCTGCATGGATCATGTGATTCTATAGAAGTTTATTCTAGCTCTTCCAGTGTGACCAAGTCTTCTTGAATACTCATCGTTTTAAAAAAATTAGTTAGTTGTGGAAATTTATTAAAGAATGAAACTCTACTTAAAAAGTAAGTATATATCTTTATATTCTTAATCAATATCATAAATGAATTCTTCATCCTTATGTAATGTAACTTAAAACAAAAATTGTTGTCCATTTACTTTTCCTACTAGGAGACTAATGATTGTTTGTCCCAACATAAGTTTGTGGTTTTCTTATTGTTAACTTTATCCTGATCATGATTTCTATCCCTCTCCATCAGAACATGACACTTATTTTATCATCCATATCCATGTTTTCCTACCTGGAATCCTAGTATGGGTTATCTTGGGTGACCTTTATACCTCTCTTTCTTTCTTTTAAAGTGATAGTTCAATTGACTCTTTTTCTGATGTGGGACATTCCATTATCAGGCCCAATTTTTAAAATTTAGAGGACACAATTTAATGATGGAGGGGTGAATGTAACACCACAATCTTCCACGGTACACTTCTCTTTGAATAATAAAATAGCATGTGTTGTACGCAACACTGAGTTCAAGTACACCCCGACTTACCAAACTAGCCGTTCAAAAGAGGTTAAGAATAGTATTAACTAAATTTTAAATATTATATTATCCTTATAATTTTAATCTATATTATGAGTTTCTAAGACATGATTTATGAACAAATTCATTTTTCAGATAAAAGATCTATGTTTCAAAAATGAAATTTTACCGCCTTTTAATGGCAAAGCCTTTTTAAAACCAATATTTGAAACTTTTATATATTCAATTTGACAAAATGAAATTCTTCATTAGAATAGAGACATAAGAATTTAGTATCAATAATGTTTTGGTGTCTTTCTGGTAACTTTCATATTTGGGTGAATAGTGAAAATACTATATTTTAACTGAAAACAACTTTTTTAATCAAAATAATTTATATTGTGAAATTATACATTTTAATGGTTTGGAAGTATAAATAGATTATATTTTTACAATTTAATCCAATTATGGTCATTATAAGTAATTTAACTTTGAAATTTGACATAAACAAGTGTCAAACTTTTGATAGTTATTATTTCTTAAAAATACGCCTTTTGGTTTCGAAAGCAGGAATCAGTTTTAAATTAAAAAATGAAAATTTTATGTTTTTAATTTGGTAAAATAGACTTCATTTTTAGATTCTTAATAACGAAATTATCCTAGGGTGAAATTTTCATACTTTTCCGATAACTTTTATATTTTGATGAATAGTAAAAATTACTAAATTTTAATTAAAAACAACTTTTTTAATCGAAATAATTAATAGTGATAAATTATGAATTTAAGTGGTTTTAAATTTTATTTAAATTATATTTTTAACATGTAATACAATGTGGTTCATTGAACATAATTTCACATTTAAACCAAACATAAACAACTGCCAATCTTTTGATAGTTATTATTTCTTAAAAACACGTTTTTTGTTTTAACAACGGAAATTAATTTTAAATTAATTTCTGCCACTTCTGTGTATTGAATTTGGAAAAATGGATTCCATATTTGGAATCAGGATTTCCAAATTGTGTAAATAAGTGACTTTTATTTTTAGACATTTTGAATAATTACTTCGGTAAATATTTTATTTACTATGGTTAAAGGAAAAATACGGTAAATAAGGGTAAATAAATAATATTATAATAATATTAAATTACCCTAAAACGTGTCTTAAACATATTGGTTGATACATGGCCGACCATGGTCATGTTTGCGTCGATTTTGGTACCACATGGATCCACTTGTAAGTGATAATGACACTTTATATTAATTAAGTTAAAGTAATTAAAAAAATGACATAAGCATATATCTTTTAGCAAAACAATTTTTACATAGGGTTATATATATTGGATTTTAGACTATAAATATTCATTAGAAATCTAAAACTATTTCCTAAATAATTATAGTTTATTGATAATTTTTAGACATTAAATAATTTAGTTTATTTATGACACAATGATGATGCAGTAATTACCATAATAGTAGAAATTTAGGATAATTGATATTATAAATACTCAAACAAATATAATTTGAGACATTTTATGAATTATACTAATTTTATTGGATAATATTACATGTTAGGATTCATGTAATTTACATTGTTAGAAGTAATAATTCTATTATGATTTTCACTAAAATCAATTTTTGAATAGGGTCAAAATTGACATAAAAGAGTTTTTTTTAAAAAAATATTATATTATTAACTGATATTAAATTCCTAAAAATCTAAAGTTTGGCCAAGAGACTTATATCATGATAGTTGTATCATTAATGGACCACTTGGGGGTCTCTTGGATGTATATTTTATGTTTATTAACTATATAATATAAAAATACAAAGTGTCTTGGTAAGTGTCAAACTAACTATCATAGAGTTAAAACTAAAAGATAAGGTTAATATAATGACCCAAACCTGTCTAAATTATATTGGATGAGTGGTTTACGACCCATCCCAACCTTAACTGTTAAATAATACACTTTGGAGCAATTAGAAACCGAATATGAATTTATTATAAAATAATATTTCTAGCTTTTCCAATGGTGCCCCTCACCCCTCTTATAAAAGGGAACTCCTTCTTCTCATTACATCACACCTTCAAAGCCTTTTGGTTCGGCCAAAAACTGCCCAAATACTCTCTCAACTTACCTAAATTCATCCTAGAGGCCTTAGCTTAGTCATAAATCCAACCTAAGGAGTCCCTTTGATCAAATCAAAAGGAAGAACCCGAAGAAGAGGTAATGTTTTCACAACCCTCTTTCAAGATCCTTTCTTCTTCCACTTTTTCGTTCTTTGTTATTTTCATTCTTAAATAATAACTTCAGTATCTTCTATGTACTGTGATGTTATTATAAATATAGTAAAACCATATTTAGTATTATATCCATCCTTTGAATCACATGTCACCATACGTGCGTACGTACGGCTTACCGTCTCCACGTCGTGGTGTAATAGTTATTCAATAACTTATTATTTGTATGGGTATAATAATGATGTGTAATTCATGTAAATAATAAATATAACATGATATTTATTCTATCCATATGATATACCACCCAATTATATATTATTTTAACATCAAAAGAATGATATTGTCGCTTGTGCGTATGTACGGACTACCGTCTCCATAAATGTAACACCCGAGTCTTTTATGTTATATGAATCATCAAAGGAATCTTTTTCTACACAACACTTGATTGGCTTGCGTTACACGCAATCGCGACCTTCCTCGATAGCTTGCATCGTACGCAATACCGAGTTTCACTAAACAACAATATGCTATTAAAACTAGCCGTTATGAATAGTAATAACCACTTTTTGAAATTTTATAAATTTTATTTTTCAAAATGGACTTCATTTTTGGATTCAGAATATCGAAATTAGCCTATGGTGAAATTTTGGTATTTTTCTGAAAACTTTCAATTTTTGATGAATAGTGAAACCACTAAGTGGTAGGTTAAAAACTGAATTTTGCATAAAACTTAATTTTACCGCTTCTGTGAATGGAATTTCGAAAATCCGACAGACACGGTTGATATCAGTAAGTAAAATGTGGTTCAATGAGATAAAAATAATTTTTTGGTGAATAGTAACTTTTTACTTTTTTTACCGTGGTTAATAGTAAATAGGGTAACTAAGGGTAAATATGATATCAATATTACCCTAACACATGTCCTAATTCTATTTTACAAGTGTAATTCGACCAAAAACAAACTTAGGAATAAAATATGACCATTTAGGCCCACTTGGATTAGATTAGGACATTTATTATTAATTTATTTAAAGAAGGGTTAAAATAGTTAAAATCAATGTTTAATAAGTAAATCATTTTTAATATGGGGTTATACATAAGATAAATTCGACTATAAATATTAATTAGAAAGATAAAAAGATATCCTACATAATGGTATTTTATTTGTAATTTGTAGACATTAAATAATTTAATTTATTTATGACACAATGATGATGCAGTAATTATCTTATTAATGAAATATTGACATAATTGATGTTATAAACAACAAAATAAATGTAATTTGAGACTTTTTATGAATTACACTAATTTTCTAGGTTACTATGATATATTAGTGTTTATTTAATCAACTTGGTTCGAACATATAATTCTGATATGACTTTCACAAAAATCATATATCAAATAGTGTCAAAATTGACACAAAATAGTTTTTAAATCAAATATTATATTATTAATTGTTATTTTATTCCTAAAAATCTAAGGTTCGGCCAAATGACTTAGATAAGGATATATATATTAATAATAAACAATTTGGGGTTCGTTTGGCATGTTATAGTAAGTTTATTAACCATATAGTGAAAGAAAACAAAAAGACACCGTAAAAGTTAAATTAATTAACTTAGAGTTAAATCTAATTGATAAGGTTAAAATAATACCCTAAACTTGTCTAAATCCTATTGGTTGATAGGATTTCGACCCATCCCCACTTAACTTCGAAATAATACCCTTTGGAACCATTATAAACCGATTTTGACTTTAATATAAAATAATATTTTGAGATATTCCTAAGGTGCCCCTCTCCTCCCTTATAAAAGGGTACCTCCTCCCCCTCCTCCTCACACCAGTTTGAGCACTCAAGCTCGGCCAACCCCTGCCATTTTCTCCTCTCCACTTCCCTAGAATAATCCTAGAGGTCCTGGTCTTCTCCAAAGACCAATCTTAGTTCCTTAAGTGGAGGATTCAAAGAAGCGTTCCAAAGAAGAGGTAATATCCATTACCGATCTTTTCAATTTCTTTCTTCTTCAACTTCTTCTCCTTTAGTTGTTTCATGATAAATTAATAACATCAGTATTACTTAAATACTGATATGTTATTATAAATATGAAACAACCCTAATTCATCTTCTATCCATCCTACAGAAAAAATGAAATCACCGCGTGTGCGTACGTACGGAATACCGTCTCCACGCCGTGGTGTAATCTATTTTCCACCATCACCTTACAAGGATGGGTATAATGGTGTAATGAGTAACTATTTATGATTATTATAAAGTAATTTTGATACGGAAATAATATACATATACTCCAATACAATTCCACGATCATAGGAATGATATCATCACTCGTGCGTACGTACGGAATACCCTCTCCACGATGTGATGCGACTCGTTCTACATGATCATCATTACATAGTAATTATATAAATGAATTGAATGAATAAATATGATATATGTTACACTAATACCATTCTGGATATAAGGTATCTATAACCTTAAAAGAAGAATAAGAATTTATTCGACAAAACACACATAAGAACAAAAGGCAACAAAGACCCGAGTAACAAGTAACAATGAAATATTACTAATAAGAAGCTAAGAATATGACCATATATGATATCGTATCAATATGTATGATTCTGTAATAAGTCAATAACATTATTTAAACCATTATACAGGAGCTTCGGACACATACAAAGAAAATCGTACCTAAGGTAAGGGAAATATCACAATCTCATTTTTATCCAAGATTGTTTATACTTTGGTATTTACTGGGGTGTATTTTATCAACCACATCCATGTTTCATAAATATGTAATATTATTTCAATCCACCTACAATTTTTTTAAAATCCATTTTTACCCTTCGGTGAGTTTTTAATAAAAGATATGAAGGGAATCTTTTGTCATTTTTCGTATGAGGTACTTTTTGACTTTTCCGACAAAAGTACAAAGAATGTTTTTTTTAACTTATACGGCATGAATGGATTTTTAAAACATTACTTCCAAGAAGCTTCCTTTACAAGTTTTCAAGTTTATTTTTAATCAACTTCTTTTATTTTAAAGTGGTATGACATGTTATGAAAGGAAAAATGTTTTTGACGAAGAAAGGATATTTTCCTCAAGAATTGAGTTCAAGTGTTTTATCAAAATTATTTTCCATCTAAGATAATAAAGGGTTCTGTTTTTATCCCTATTATTACATTGATTTGATCATGTTGAATTCCTTTATCTTATGTGAATTAATTTATGATGTCCTGATGTTTCAAGAATCCCATTTTTGTTACATGTGTTATGCGATGATGTATGTTTTATGATTATGTGGCACACATAAGAAAGGATTCATTATAAGATGGGTGGGACCTATATCTCCCTCCAATGCATTGGGTAAAGATTTTATATCTCATGAGATAGACATGGCTGGAACGGAAGGTTATTTCGGTTCAGTGATACAGGACTGAAACGAGGAGTGAACTCGGTTCAGAAAGGGACTTTGTCCACTAAGATAGTCTTGGAAATGAGTCATGACTAACAAGAAATGATTTTCCATGATTATGTGTGCATGCCACAAAGTTTCAAGTTTTATGTTATGATTATGGGGATCTCATTTTCACTTCTATGATTTATTCCATGTTAAGATATTATGATCTCTTTTGCAGGTTTTGATTTTCAAAAAGATATGATATGATTTTTATTTCCTTTATTTGCCCTTGCTGAGCATTTGAGCTCACCCTTTTATGTTTTATTTTCCCCAGGTCAGGAAGATGGATATTAAGTAGAATATGCTGAAAGGGACCCTAGATATGATGAAATAAATGGGAGACACTGTTGAAGATTTATGAACCAGTTGTTTATGTTTCCCAGTTTCTAAAGACACTATACCTATATGATCCTTTGTGGTTTTGTCATATGTTGTAATAAGTGTGCTTCAATTTTGAAGTATTAACAATGTATGTAAAGTATGGGTCGTTATAGTTGGTATCAGAGGAAATGTATAGTCAACCTTTGGAAACTAGGATGTGAAAGCCTTAGTAAGAACCCTAAGGATAAGTCTAAGCATAGAACACAATCTTAGAAATGGCCATGAATAACCTAGGATAAGACCATAAGCATGAAAATTTTATTCTTGAATTATGTGGTTTCCTATTATAATTAGTGTTGCTCACACTATTCTTCTTGGTTTTAGTCAATGGCTGGAACCTGAAGGAACCGTGTTAATGCGGAATGCGATGGGCAATGCAATGATTGTCCCCCTGAGCAACCAAACGATATGGGAGCTGGAATGCAAAATCTTGTAGCCATGCTCACACAACTTTCTCAAGCTATGAATCATGCAGGATTTCCAAACGAGCAAAGGAGGGAGCAGCATTCTGTTGAATCCTTCATGAGGCAGCGTCCACCTTCTTTCAGCGGGTCTACTGATCCATTAGTTGCTGAACAATGGATTAGTACTACTGAAAAGATATTTTCAGTTCTTCAATGTTCTGAACATGATAAAGTCATCCTAGCAGTGTATCGTTTGGAAGGAGATGCTGATCAATGGTGGAATCTTATTAAGAATACGAGGCAAAGGGATGAAATTGAGTCTATGGAATGAGACGAGTTCAAGAACTTATTTTTCAATAAGTACTTCCCTCGTATTCTCCGAACAAAGATGGAGAAAGAGTTTCTTGAACTGAAGCAAAGGGATGATGAATCTGTTGGTACCTATGAAGCAAATTTTACAAGACTTGCAAGGTACGCTTCTGGTATTATTATCCAACCTGAGAGTAAGATCGATCGATTCTTTAGTGGCTTAAAACCAAGTCTTCGAAGGGCGTTAGCCATAAGGGACTTCAATTGCTACGAGGAAATCGTTCGATGTGCTCTCAAAGTCGAGATGGAGATTGGAATAACCCATCAGTCACATGGGTTTGATAAGAAGAGGAAGATGGAATTCAAAGAAAAATCTAAAGAGCACACGGAAAAGAAGATGAGCTTTTCCTTATGCTCAAAGTGTGGAAAGAAACATGGAGGGATTTGTCTTAAAGGCACAAGTAAATGTTTCAAATGTGGAAAGGAAGGTCATCGGGCATTTGAATGCCGCGATAATGGGAAGAAGATGTCTAATGATGAAAACAAAGGAAGGGATACACAGAATGAACCTACTACACTTCAATGTTTCAAGTGCAAGGAGATGGGGCATTATGCCAATCAATGCCCAAATCCAAGGGTTGATGATGATGGTCGACGTCAACAAAATCTTAAGGCTAAAGATAAAGGAAAGTCACATGCAATTTCTATCAGCGATGTGGAGTACGATAACGAAGTGGTGAAAGGTACACTTACCATCCACTCTAAAGTAGAAAATGTTTTATTTGATTCTAGATCCACCCACTCTTTTATTTCTAAAGAATTTTCTAAGGGTATCACCATATTACCTCAACAATTAGATGTTGAGTTAGCTGTGACAACACCTAATGGCACAACAATCGCATCAAAAGTTTATAATTCTTCTCCGATCGAAGTTTGTGGGAAAGTGCTTCCTGCAAATCTTGTGATCCTTCCTTTAGTGGAATTTGATGTGATTCTTGGCATGGATTGGATTTCTCTACATGGAGCTCATATCAATTGCCAAAGAAGGGAAGTCACATTTCATATTCCAGATCAATCTACGATCGTATACCAATGCAAGGATGAACATAACCTTCCAGTGGAAATTTCTTCCATCTTATGGGTATTGATTCCACTAAATGAAGGTTATTTATCTCAAATGGTTGGTGAGAAACTCACGATAAAGAATATGCCCATTGTACGGGAGTTTGATGATGTCTTTCCGGAGGAATTACCAGGTCTTCCACCAAATCGTGAAGTTGAGTTTTCAATAGAACTCGTACCGGGTGCTTTGCCAATTTCAAAGACACCTTATAGAATGGCCCCAATTGAGTTGCAGGAATTGAAGAAGCAACTCCAAGAGAATCTTGATAAGGGATTCATACGCCCTAGTGCGTCACCTTGGGGAGCACCTGTTCTATTTGTTAAGAAGAAAGATGGATCAATGAGACTCTGCATTGATTATCGAGAACTTAACAAGATCACTATCAAGTACAAATATCCTCTCCCACGCATTGATGACTTATTTGACCAACTACACGGAGCTCAATACTTTTCGAAGATTGATCTTCGTTCAGGGTATCATCAATTAAGGGTCAAAAGGGAGGATATACCAAAGACGGCTTTCCGTACAAGGTATGGACACTATGAATTTATAGTGATGTCATTTGGTCTTACTAATACCCCTGCTATCTTCATGGATCTAATGAATAGAGTCTTTAGAGACTATCTTGATCAATTTGTGGTAGTCTTTATAGACGATATTCTTGTCTATTCAAAGAGAAAGGAAGAGCATGAAGATCACTTGAGAATTATATTGAAAACCCTGAGAAAGGAGAAGTTTTATGCCAAATTTACCAAGTGTGAATTTTGGCTTCAAAAAGTTGCATTTTTGGGTCACATAATCTCAAAAGAGGGGATATCTGTGGATCCAGCAAAAACAGAGGTTATCGAAAGATGGTCAAGACCAACAACAGTAACTGAGATCCGAAGTTTTCTTGGTTTGGCTGGATATTATCGACGTTTTGTAAAAGATTTTTCACGATTATCTAATCCTCTCACCAAGTTGACTCGGAAAGGAGTTAAGTTTGTCTGGACAGAGGAATGTAAAGAGAATTTCAAGGAGTTAAAAAGAAGGTTATCCAGTGCACCTGTGCTCACACTGTCTTGTAGTGGAGAAAGGTTTGTGATCTACAGTGATGCATCCAAGAAGGGATTGGGGTGTGTTCTTATGCAAAATGATATGGTGATAGCTTATGCCTCACGACAGTTGAAAATCCATGAGCAAAACTACCCAAAACATGATTTGGAGTTGGCTGCGGTAATCTTTGCATTAAAGATTTGGAGGCATTACCTTTATGGTGAAAGGTGTGATATTTATACTGATCATAAAAGTTTAAAGTATATTTTCACACAAAAGGAGTTGAATATGCGTCAAAGAAGATGGTTGGAGCTGATTAAGGATTATGACTGCTCAATCCATTACCACCCTGGGAAAGCAAACAAGGTGGCAGATACATTAAGTCGACAAGACCATGCTAGTTTATCCATGATGAGGATCACAAAAGATCCAATATTTATGGATTTACAAAGGATGGATCTTGGAATTATAATGGAAGGGGGAAAATCTTATCTTTCTCAAATGAATGTTCAACCATCTATACATGTGAAGATTAAAGAGGCAGAGAAAGAAGATGTCGAGTTACAAAAGAAGGTGAGAAATGTTCCTGAATTCAACCTTGATTGTGATGGGATAATAAAGTTCAGGAATCGGGTTTGCGTTCCTCCCATCCCCGAATTAAAGAATGAGCTTCTGGATGAGGCTCATAGTTCATCATTCTCTATTCATCCTGGAAGCACGAAGATGTATAAGGACCTGAAAGAGTACTTCTGGTGGGATGGCATTAAAAGAGATGTTGCTGAATATGTCTCTCGATGCTTGGTTTGTCAACAAGTTAAATCTGAGAGACAGAAGTCTAAGGGGATGTTACAACCATTACCCATACCCGAATGGAAATGGGAAAACATCACTATGGACTTTGTCACAGGACTTCCTAAAACATCCAAAGGCAATAATGCTATCTGGGTCATAGTTGATCGTCTTACAAAATCTGCACACTTCATTGCTATTAGAGAGGATTTCTCTCTAGATCAGCTTGCCAGGATATATGTAAAGGAAGTGATAAGATTGCATTGAGTACCACTTTCTATTATATCTGATCGGGATCCGAGATTTACCTCGAAGTTCTGGCGAAGTCTTCAGCATACTCTGGATATAGAGTTGAGTTTCAGCACTGCTTATCATCCCCAAACAGACGGTCAGTCTGAGAGAACAATTCAAACCCTAGAAGATATGTTGAGATCTTGCTCTATGGATTTCAAAGGAGGTTGGGATCAACACCTACCTTTGGTGGAATTTTCTTATAATAATAGCTTTCACTCCAGTATTCAGATGGCTCCTTATGAAGCTCTCTATGGAAATAAATGCAGGACTCCAACTTGCTGGGATGAAGTTGGGGAAAGAAAGCTATTAGGACCTGATCTCGTTGATTAAATGGCAGAAAAGGTCAGATCTATTCAACAACACATAAGCGCAGCTCAGAGTCGACAGAAAAGTTATGCCGACAACCGAAGAAAAGACCTAGAGTTTGAAGTGGGTGATAAAGTGTTCTTATGAATATCTCCCTGGAAGAGGGTTATGAGATTTGGAAAGAAGGGGAAGTTGAGCCCTAGATATATCGGTCCTTTCGAAATACTGGATCGTGTTGGGAAGGTAGCTTACCGATTGGCGCTTCCACCGAATCTCTCTCAAGTTCACGATGTGTTCCATGTATCTCTCCTGAGAAAGTACATACCAGATCCTTCACATGTACTCAGCTCAGAAGTTGTACCGCTGGAGCAAGATCTTTCTTATGAAGAACAGCCGATAGAGATTCTGGATCGTAGCGAAAAAGTCCTACGAAACAAGACCACTCGCTTGGTGAAAGTTTTATGGAGGAACCACCAACTTGAAGAATCTACATGGGAGCTTGAGGATATGATGAGGGAGAATTATCCTCATCTGTTTGTTACAAAGTGACGAATTTCGAGGGCGAAATTCTTTTTAAGGGGGGTAGAATGTAACACCCGAGACTTTTATGTTATATGAATCATCAAAGGAATCTTTTTCTACACAACACTTGCTTGGCTTGCTTTACACGCAATCGCGACCTTCCTCGATAGCTTGCATCGTACGCAATACCGAGTTTCACTAAACAACAATATGCTATTAAAACTAGCCGTTATGAATAGTAATAACCACTTTTTGAAATTTTATAAATTTTATTTTTCAAAATGGACTTCATTTTTGGATTCAGAATATCGAAATTAGCCTAGGGTGAAATTTTGGTATTTTTCTGAAAACTTTCAATTTTTGATGAATAGTGAAACCACTAAGTGGTAGGTTAAAAACTGAATTTTGCATAAAACTTAATTTTACCGCTTCTGTGAATGGAATTTCGAAAATCCGACAGACACGGTTGATATCAGTAAGTAAAATGTGGTTCAATGAGATAAAAATAATTTTTTGGTGAATAGTAACTTTTTACTTTTTTTACCGCGGTTAATAGTAAATAGGGTAACTAAGGGTAAATATGATATCAATATTACCCTAACACATGTCCTAATTCTATTGTACAAGTGTAATTCGACCAAAAACAAACTTAGGAATAAAATATGACCATTTAGGCCCACTTGGATTAGATTAGGACATTTATTATTAATTTATTTAAAGAAGGGTTAAAATAGTTATAATCAATGTTTAATAAGTAAATCATTTTTAATATGGGGTTATACATAAGATAAATTCGACTATAAATATTCATTAGAAAGCTAACAAGATTTCCTACATAATGGTATTTTATTTGTAATTTTTAGACATTAAATAATTTAATTTATTTATGACACAATGATGATGCAGTAATTATCTTATTAATGAAATATTGACATAATTGATGTTATAAACACCAAAATAAATGTAATTTGAGACTTTTTATGAATTACACTAATTTTCTAGGTTACTATGATATATTATTGTTGATTTAATCAACTTTGTTCGAACATATAATTCTGATATGACTTTCACAAAAATCATATATCAAACAGTGTCAAAATTGACACAAAATAGTTTTTAAATCAAATATTATATTATTAATTGTTATTTTATTCCTAAAAATCTACGGTTCGGCAAAATGACTTAGATAAGGATATATATATTAATAATAACAATTTGGGGTTCGTTTGGAATGTTATAGTAAGTGTATTAACCATATAGTGAAAGAAAACAAAAAGACACGGTAAAAGTTAAATTAATTAACTTAGAGTTAAATCTAATTGATAAGGTTAAAATAATACCCTAAACTTGTCTAAATCCTAGTGGTTGATAGGATTTCGACCCATCCCCACTTTAGCTTCTAAATAAGACCATTTGGAACCATTATAAACCGATTTTGACTTTAATATAAAATAATATTTTGAGATATTCCTAAGGTGCCCCTCTCCTCCCTTATAAAAGGGCACCTCCTCCCCCTCCTCCTCACACCAATTTGAGCACTCATGCTCGGCCAACCCCTGCCATTTTCTCCTCTCCACTTCCCTAGAATAATCCTAGAGGTCCTGGTCTTCTCCATAGACCAATCTTAGTTCCTTAAGTGGAGGATTCAAAGAAGCGTTCCAAAGAAGAGGTAATATCCATTACCGATCTTTTCAATTTCTTTCTTCTTCAACTTCTTCTCCTTTAGTTGTTTCATGATAAAGTAATAACATCAGTATTACTTACATACTGATATGTTATTATAAATATGAAACAACCCTAATTCACCTTCTATCCATCCTACGGAAAAAATGAAATCACCGCGCGTGCGTACGTACGGAATACCGTCTCCACGCCTTGGTGTAATCTATTTTCCACCATCACCTTACAAGGATGGGTATAATGGTGTAATGAGTAACTATTTATGATTATTATAAAGTAATATTGATACTGAAATAATATACATATACTCCAATACAATTCCACGATCATAGGAATGATATCATCACTCGTGCGTACGTACGGAATACCGTCTCCACGATGTGATGCGACTCGTTCTACATGATCATCATTACATAGTAATTATATAAATGAATTGAATGAATAAATATGATATATGTTACACTAATACCATTCTGGATATAAGGTATCTATAACCTTAAAATAAGAATAAGAATTTATTCGACAAAACACACATAAGAACAAAAGGCAACAAAGACCCGAGTAACAAGTAACAATGAAATATTACTAATAAGAAGCTAAGAATATGACCATATATGATATCATATCAATATGTATGATTCCGGAATAAGTCAATAACATTATTTAAACCATTATACAGGAGCTTCGGACACATACAAAGCAAATCGGACCTAAGGTAATGGAAATATCACAATCTCATTTTTATCCGATATTGTTTATACTTTGGTATTTACTGGGGTGTATTTTATCAACCACATCCATGTTTCATAAATATGTGATATTATTTCAATCCACCTACAATTTTTTTTAAATCCATTTTTACCCTTCGGTGAGTTTTTAATAAAAGATATGAAGGGAATATTTTGTCGTTTTTCATACGAGGTACTTTTTGACTTTTCCGACAAAAGTACAAAGAATGTTTTTTTAACTTATACGGCATGAATGGATTTTTAAAACATTACTTCCAAGAATCTTCCTTTACATGTTTTCAAGTTTATTTTTAATCAAATTCTTTTATTTTAAAGTGGTATGACATGTTATGAAAGGAAAAATGTTTTTGACGAAGAAAGTATATTTTCCTCAAGAATGGAGTTCAAGTGTTTTATCAAAATTATTTTCCATCTACGATAATAAAGGGTTCTGTTTTTATCCCTATTATTACATTGATTTGATCATGTTGAATTCCTTTATCTTATATGAATTGATTTATGATGTCATGATGTTTCAAGAATCCCATTTTTGTTACATGTGTTATGCGATGATGTATGTTTTATGATTATGTGGCACACATAAGAAAGGATTCATTATAAGATAGGTGGGACCTATATCTCCCTCCAATGCATTGGGTAAATATTTTATATCTCATGAGATAGACATGGCTGGAACGGAAGGTTATTTCGGTTCAGTGATACAGGACTGAAACGAGGAGTGAACTCGGTTCAGAAAGGGACTTTGTCCCCTAAGATAGTCTTGGCAATGAGTCATGACTAACAAGAAATGATTTTCCATGATTATGTGTGCATGCCACAAAGTTTCAAGTTTTATGTTATGATTATGGGGATCTCATTTTCACTTCTATGATTTATTCCATGTTAAGATATTATGATCTCTTTTGCAGGTTTTGATTTTCAAAAAGATATGATATGATTTTTATTTCCTTTATTTGCCCTTGCTGAGCATTTGAGCTCACCCTTTTATGTTTTCTTTTCCCCAGGTCAGGAAGATGGATATTAAGTAGAATATGCTGAAAGGGACCCTAGATATGATGAAATAAATGGGAGACACTGTAGAAGATTTATGAACCAGTTGTTTATGTTTCCGAGTTTCTAAAGACACTATACCTATACGATCCTTTGTGGTTTTGTCATATGTTGTAATAAGTGTGCTTCAATTTTGATGTATTAACACTGTATGTAAAGTATGGGTCGTTATAATAAAAGCGATGAGATTTATTCTCCATCGTATATATTAAAGTATAATTATCATTTGATGATTTAAAAATAATGTTTAAAGACTTGATATAATTCTGGATATGAATAATATACAACCTATCCATAACAAACACGGCTTACGTAACAAAGAATATAAAGAAAAATGAGTAAGTTAACACCCAAAATGACGATAATACTAAGAGATTATTAACAAATCAATGTTAAAAGATCATATATGATATCATATTAATGTAAATGATTCTTGTATAATTCAATAAGAATTATTTCACCATTATACAGGAGGTTAACCTACCATCGACCAAGGAAAAAGTACACAGTAAGGGGTTTCTTATCTCACTTTAAATTCCGTGAGATTTCCATTATTCACAACTTATTTTTTGCATGTGGTGTGTATACTGCCCATGATTGTATTGATTGTGTAATAAAATTTAATTTATGGATATTTACATCATCATTGTATTATCCTTCTTTCATGGGTGCATGTTTCATAAGTTACCAAATCGATAAGGGAATTTGAAATTTCAATTTCCACTCATTTGGCATTACGCATATTTCATTGATTATATTACTCCAAGATTATTTGTGGAATCGCTATTCATTTGATTATGTCATAATTTCCACTCCCCTTTTCATTGGATATACTTTTGATACACATAATCACTCCATTGATAATTTCTCAAGTCATCGATATGAATTTGGTAAGAGTAATTTTAACTCATTCTCCATTTGTTGAGTTAAACATCTAATTCATTGGTGTGGTTTTTACAAGATTATGTGTGAATGTCCTTTGATTGTTTTACACTGAATATACAATCATATTTAGTGTATTTATATTTTTCACACATAACTATGTCGTTGATTTATCCTTAACTTAAGGATACGACCTTTATGAGAGATTTCATCGCAATTTACATTCCATTGAGACTTCTTTGTTGTTATAGACCAAATCACTTTTATGTGCTCTGTATAATTTACTTTGACATTGTATATCATGAATACCTTTATTCTCATGATATTACTAAGTTTTGATTACCTCAATTATTTTTATTCAAGTGTCTCTCTTTTGGTTAGAAACTCCAACTTAAATACAATTTTTAATTGTTTTAAAGACTTATTCTTCTAAATCTTGCTCATTAATGTCCATGTTTTAAAAAATGGTTTTAAGGATTTATTTATATGGACATTAATGTTTTAAAATTTAAACTCCTTTTAAAAGTTTCAAAGTGGTATGGGACACTTTGATTCAAAAATATATTTTTAAACGGCTTCTTGACAAATAGTGTGACTTATAAATGTTTTCAAGAAAAGGGGGATATTTCTCTCAAATAGTTGTGATGGTTATTTTCAACTATGTCAATATCATTCAGTATTATCGATTGATGTTAATTTGATACAATAAAATCTTCCATATTGTATCGAATGAGGTATGTTTGACTGTGGATGTGATATTTTTATACCATTCATGGTTTGTGGTTAAAGTATTGACATTTCGTATGCTAGTTTTAATACGAATGTTTATGTTATGTTTAAACCTGTTCATATGAGAAATGAATTGGACTTAGTAAGTGACGGGTGGAGCCTGCTATAGCTCCTCGATGCATCGGTAGGTCTCATGAGACAAACTAGTGTCTTGGCACAAGGCCTTGGAAAAATATTATTTGTAGTCTTGGCACGAGGACTTGGCTATGTGGTTATGATAATCTGGCATTATGCATTCCTTCATTATGAAAGTGGTTATTGATATTACATGTGATTGTTCGAATAGTAGAATATCCATGTGAATAAGTAAATGGCATTATTTCATTTTATCTTTTCCATATTATGCTAAAGTTCAAGTTTAAAAGGCTTTTGTTTTAGTTATAAATTGCTTTAAGTGTTTATTCTTATCTATGAAAGCTTCTGATATATTGTTATCCTTACTGAGCATCTGATCTCACTCCTTTCAGTGTTTTATTTTTCCCAAGATGAGAAGAAGTAATTTATGAATGACCTGCAAGGGTAGTATGAGGGGATATGAAGACGAGATGTTTTTTTAGTTTCTTTTACCTTATGATGTAATGTAAGACTTATGAATATATCTAGTGTTTCCAATACTACTAAACTAATCGGTCTTTCGAGACTTGATCCTTTGTGATCATGACAATGTTATGTAATAATGCACCGACTCTGGGTATATAGGGTTGGGGCATTACATCAAATGCCCAGTAAGGATAACAATATAGCAGAAACTTTCATAAATAAGCATAAACATTTAAGGCAATGTATAACTAAAACAAAAGCCTTTTAAAACTTAAACTTCAGAATAATTTGGCAGAAATAAAATGAATTGATTCCATATACTTATTCACATGGATATTCTACCAGTCGAATAATCACATGCAATATCAATAACCGCTTTCATAATGATGGAATACATAATGTCATACAATCATAACCACATAGTCAAGAACCCGTTCCAAGAATAAAAATAAGATTTTGTCAAGGCCTCATGCCAAGAAACTAGTTTGTCTAATCAGTCCTACCTATGCATCGAGGAGCTATAGCGGGCTCCACCGATCACTTATTAAGTCCAATGCATTCCTCATATGAACAGGTTTCAACATAACATAAACATTCGTATTAAAACTAGCATACGATATGTCAATAAATTCACCATAAACCATGAATGGTATAAAAGTAACACATCTACAGTCAAACATATCACAAACCCTTCAATACAATATGGAATTTTTGTATCATAATAAATCAACTACAAATAAACTTAAAATCCATCAAAGGATGTTGACATAGATGAAATCAAAACTACTTGAGGGAAATATCAATTTTTTGAAATCATTTAAAAGTCACATAATTATAAAATAAACCATTTACTTTGAAAATATCCTTATAAGATTGTAAGGTAAAATTCTAAGTTTTTATTACGGTGGAAAATAGCTGCACCCGCCATATAAGTTAAAAAAAGACATTCTTAGCTTAATTCTATCGAAAAGGTTAAAAAGGACCTTGTTTGGAAAACAACAGAAATCTTCCTTTATAAACCTCTTATATAATGTCAAAACTAGGTATAAATGACATTAAGCCATATTCTGTAAAATATCAATAATGTTTTGAAATACATTTTTAAGAAACATGGATGTGGATGATAAATACTTCCCAGTAGATTATTACGTATAAACAATCTCGGATAATGAAGAGATTGCGAAATAAACCCTTACCTTGTACTTTTACTTGGTCGGGGGTAGGATAACCTCCTGTATAATGGTGAAATAATTGTTATTAAATTATACAAGAATCATATACATTAATATGATATCATATATGATCTTTTAACATTGCCTTGATAATAATATCTTAGTATTATCATCGTTTCGGGTGTTAACTTACTCATATATGTTTTGTTAAATAAGCCATGTTTTTTATGGATAGGTTGTTTATTATTCATATCTAGAATTATATGATGTCCCTATACATTATTTTTAATCATCAAATGATAATTATACTTGAATGGATATGATGGAGAATTAATCTCATCACGTTCGTGGATACGGTAGTCCGTACTTATGCACGAGAGACAATATCATTCTTTTCATGTTAAAATAATATATAATTGGATGGTATATCATATATACATAATCATTATCATGTTATATTTATTATTTACATGAATTACACATCATTATTATACCCATCCAAATAATAATATATTGAATTACAATTACACCACGACGTGGAGACGGTAAGCCATACATACGCACGTATGGTGACATGTCATTCAAAGGATGAATAGAAAAATGAATATGGTTGTACCATATTTATAATAATATCAAAGTATATAGGGGAGAAAAGAGTTATTATTTTAGAATGGGAATAACAAATAAGAAGAAGTTGAAGAAGAAAGGAACTTGAAAACGGGTGGTGAAAACATTACCTCTTCTTCGGGTTCTTCCTTTTGATTTTATCAAAAGGGCTCCTTAGGTTGGCTTTATGATCAAACTAAGGCATCTAGTTTTAAGTGAGGGATGTTGAGAGAGTGTTTGGGTAGGTTTTGACCAAGAAAAAAGGCTTTGAAAGTGTGAATTAGTGATAAGGGGGAGTTCCCTTTTATAAGAGGGGTGAGGGGAACCTTTGGAAAAGAGAGAAATATTATTTTATAATAAATTAATATTCGGTTTCTAATGGATTATTAGTGAGTTATTTAAATTTTAAGGTGTGGATTGGTCCACAAACACTCAACCAATAGGTTTTAGATAGGTTTGGGTCACTATATTAACCTTATCTTTTAGTTTTAACACTTAGTTAATTAGTTTAACATTTACCATGTCACTTTGTATTTTTATATTATATAGTTAATAAACATACTATATACATCCAAGAGACACCCATGTGGTCCATTAATGATACACCTATCATGATATAAGTCTCTTGTCCAAACCTTATATTTTTAGGAATTTAATATCAATTAATAATTTAATATTTGTTTTAAAAACTCTTTTATGTTAATTTTGACACTATTCAATAATTGATTTTAGTTAAAGTATTAAAAACTTTGTTAATTCATACCAAATTCATTTAAGAAATCCTATTATGTCATATTAAGCAATATAATTCGTGAATGTCATCAAAACTGTCAAATAATATTAATTTTAACATTTATAATACCAATTATTTGATTCTTTTATTAATAAGGAAAATACTGCATCATTATTGTGTCAAAAATAATATTAATTATTAAATGTATAAAAATTATAAATAAAATACCATTATGTAGGAAATCATTATATCTTTCTAATGAAAATTTTTAGTCAAAAATCCAACATATATAACCCTATGTAAATATTGTTTTGCTAAAAGATATATGCTTTTGTCATTTTTGTATTTATTTTAACTTAATTAATATAAAGTGTCATTATCACATACAAGTGGCTCCATGGGGTCCCAAAATCGACCCAAAGATTCCCATGGTCAGACATGTAAAAACCAATAAGTTTAGGACACGTTTTAGGGTAATTTATTTTTATTATAATATTATTTTCTTCACCCTTGGCTAATTTCGATATTCAAAATCCAAAAATGAAGTCAATTTTGAGAAATAAAATTTATTAAATTTCAAAAAGTGTGTATTACTATTCATAACGGCTAGTATTATTGGTTGTGGTGTGTGTTAGAACTTCAAGTTTTATAAAACACATGCTACTGTGTTATTCAAAGAGAAGTGTACCGTGAAATCTTGGGGTGTTACATTCTCCCCTCCTTCAAATAATTTCACCCTTGAAATTTCAAGAATTTTATTGCATAAAAAGACTCAGGTGGTTCTTCATCATAAGTTCCTCGGGTTCCCACATTGCCTCTTCCAAATTATGGTCTCTCTATAGAGCTTTTACTAGATTAGTCATCTGGTTTCTCAGCACTTGTTCTCTTGTATCAAGAATCCCGATGGGCTCTTCGCAATAAGACAGATCAGGTTCCAGTTCTAATTCCTCATAGGTGAGTACATACATTGGTTCAGGCATGTATTTTCTCAACAGTGATACGTGGAACACATCTTAAACTTTGGAGAGATTTGGCAGTATTTCCAAACAGTAAGCTACAGCCCCAATTAGTTCTAGAATTTGGAAAGGACTGATGTACCTGGGACTCAATTTACCTTTCTTTCCAAAACGTATAACTCCCTTCCATGGAGATACCTTCAAGAAAACATGATCACCCACCTGAAATTCCAAATCCTTTCTTCAGTTGTTAGCATAGCTCTTTTGCCTACTTTGAGCTGCTTTGATGTGGTTTTGGATTACCTTCAACTTTTCCATCGGTTCCTCCACCATTTCTGGGCCTACAAGTTTTCTTTCACCAACGTCATCCCAACAGGTTGGTGTGCGACATCTCTTTCCATATAACGCTTCATATAGTGCCATCTGAATACTTGAATGGAAACTATTATTATAGGAAAATTCGACCAGATATAAATATTGATCCCACATACCCTGAAAGTCAAGTGAGAAAGATCTCAACATGTCTTCTAAGGTTTGAATAGTCCGTTTCGATTGTCCATTTGTTTGAGGGTGGTAAGCAGTGCTCAAATGAATTTCAGTATCCAAGGCCTTTTGATTACTCTTCCAGAATCTCGAAGTAAAACGGGGATCTCGATCAGAAACAATCGATAGGGGTACTCCATGAAGTCTTTCAACTTCATTAACATATAGTCTTTCCTGATGTTCAAGTTGTAAATATTCCCTTATAGAAAGAAAATGTGTTGAATTGGTAAGACAATCAACAATGACCCATATTACATCGTTCCTTCTAGGAGTCTTTGGTATTCCCATGAAAAAGTCCATAGTGATATTATCCCATTTCCACTACGGTATGGGAAGAGGTATCATGACTCCTCCAGGATGATTCCTTCCAGCTTTCACTTGTTGAAAAACCATACATCTTGACACAAAATCAGCAATCTCCCTCTTCATGTTGTCCCACAAAAAATATTCCTTTAAATATCTATACATTTTGGTGATCCCATGGTGTATAGAGAAATTGGAACTTTGAGCATCGTCTAAAAATTCCCTTTTTAAATCAGGTATATCGGTAACATAAAGTCTCTTCCTGTATTTAAAAATTCCTTCTTCATACACAAAGTCTCTCAATCTCCCATCATTCACAGCTTTAATCTTCTTTTGAAATTCTTCATCATCGGTCTGAGAACTATTTATCGTTTCTAGTAAAGATGGTATGGAAACCATTTGAAAAAGCACTGATGTTTCACCTTCCATGGTTATTCCCATGTCTATCTTCACTACATCCATGAAAATTGGATCCCTTTAAATTCTCATATTGTTCAATACTATAATATATTTTCTTCTCAAAGCATCTGCCACCTTATTTGCCTTCCCCGAGGGGTAGTGTATCGTACAATCATAATCCTTGACTAATTCAAGCCATCTCCTTTGCCTCATCTTGAGTTCTTTTTGTGAGAAAATATACTTCAAAATCTTATGATTAGTATAAATCTCACATTTTTCACCATAGAAGTAGTGTCTCCATATATTAAAAGAAAATATTGCAACTGCTAACTCGATATCCTGAGTAGAATAGTTTTTCTCGTGAATTTTCAACTGTCGTGATGCATAGGCAATAACACTATCATTCTGCAAAAGGACACAACCAAGTCCTTTCGTCAATGCATCACTATAAATAACAAACCCATCATTCCTCGATGGTATAGTCAATATAAGAGCATTGACTAATCTTCTCTTCAGTTCTTCAAAATATTATTCAAACTCTTTTTTTCAAACAAATTTAACACCCTTACGTCTGATCTTGTTAATGTGTTAACCAATCGGGAAAATATCTGGATGAAACGTCGATAATAACCTGCTAAACCAATAAAACTGCGTACCTCAGTTATTTTCATAGGTGCTGGCCATTCGTGGATTGTCATGGTCGTACAAGGATCTACAGAGATTCCATCTTTAGAGACAATATGGCCAAAAAAAGAAATCTCCTGAATCCAGAATTCAAACTTGCTAAACTTGCCATATAATTCATGTCTTCTCAGAGTCTTCAGGATAATGCGCAAGTGATTTTCCTGATTTTTGTATCTTTTGGAGTATACCAAGATATCATCAATAAATAAAACCACAAAATCATCGATATATTCATTAAAAACTCAATTCATTAGATCCATGAATACAGAGGGTGCATTAGTCAGCCCAAAAGGCATTACCGTAAACTCGTAATGCCCGTACCTTGTTTAAAATGTTGTCTTCAGAATGTCTTCCTTCTTCATACAACTGATGGTATCCAGATCGAAGGTCAATCTTTTAAAAGTATTGAGCTCCATGTAGTTGGTAAAATAAATCATCAATGTGAGGTAGGGGATAATTATTCTCTATTTTTATAGCATTGATCTCCCTGTAGTCAATACATAACCTCATAGATCCATCATTATTTTTAACAAAAAGAACATGGGCTCCACATGGAAAAACACTAGGGTTAATAAATCCTTTATTACTCAATTCGCCTAGTTTTTTCTTTAGTTCAACTAATTCAATGATGTCCATTCTATAAGGGGTCTTCGATATAGGCCTTAATCTGGGAATTAAATAAATGGAAAACCAAATTTCTCATTCTGGAGGATGTCGAGGTGAATCTTCTAAAAAAACATATACATATTCTTTCACAATTGGTACATCCTCTATTTTAACATTCCTTTCCTCACCCATAGTCATTTCATTCTCTTCCTCCCCAATAATTGAATTTAGTTGAGCGACTGGGGTGGATCTAGATAAGAATTAGGTGGTGGCGATTCTTCTCTAAAGATAAGTTTTTCCTTATCATCATCATCAAAAATTGTAACCTCCTTATTCTCGAAATATATATTCGCATCATGTTCGGAAATCCAATCCATACCAAGGATTATATCAAACTCAATCATAGGTATGATGATGAGATCAGTGGATAAAGAAAATTTATGTGCTCTAATTGAGACTGATTCACAAAACATTGTTGCAATGATACTTCCCTTATGAGGTTTCACTTACAACTCCCTTGTTAAATAAAATTGGAAATATCTAATTTTCTTAGAAAACTAGGAAGATATGAAACAATGCGATGATCCATAATCAAATAATTCATTTTCTAAACTTGAGGAAACCATTAAATTACCTGCCACCACGTCTTTCGAAGCTTCTACCTCAGCAGTAGTGATAGCATAAGTTTGGCCTTGATCCCTTGGCATTTTCTGAGGTAAGTTCCCCTAACACTTAGGACATTCATTTGCATAATGTCCCATTTCACTGCAATTGTAGCATTGGACATCGGTAGCTTCCTTCTTCCCCTTGCAATCACGAGATTGGTGGCTATTTTCACCACACTTGTAACAGACTCTCATTCCTTTTTAGCAAGTACCGGGGTGTTTCCTCCCACATTTACTGCAGGATGGATATTCAAATTTACCCTTCTTCCTCCTATTTCCATTCCCATATTAATCAGCAGATCTCTTCTTCTCTTGCTTTTCTTTAAAGTAATAAGACTTAGAAAATTCCTTTTTTGTCTTGATAGCATATGAGACAGTTTCTTCATACGATAAGAAGGATTGTGAGACTAATGCTCAATGGGGAAATGATTTTATCCCATCAAAGAAACGATCAATATTACTTCTTGGGTTACATATATAATCTCCATCATACCTTTCTAACCTTGTAATGTCAGCCTCATTCTTCGCGACATTCTCATCCTCCTTTTGTCTCAGACTCAGAAATGGTCTTTTCATATCTGCTCGATGGTCATGAGGAAAGTATTTTTCTAAAAATATATCTTTTAACTACCTCCATTCCATATTTTATACTTCATCATCTTCCTTCATGTTTTGATTCAATGACCACCATTGATCAGAATCTTCAGTGGGGCGGTAAACTGCCATGATAACTTTTTCCCTTTCACTACTCCCCAAAGCCTGAAATATTTTCTCTAGGGAATTTATCCATTGATCAGCTACTAAAGGATTTGTACTCCTATTAATCGTTGGTGGTTGTTGCCTCATGAAGAGATCTAACATTGATCCTCCACGTTATGGATCAGGGTGCTCCATACGGGTAAGGTTATTATTCATAACCTAAGTGAGTTGTCCTAATATGGTGATTAGCTGATCAGCACCTGTTTCATCACCAGCTACACTATAATTATCTTGAGTAGGAGGTAAATCCATACATGTAGTGCGTGCATTGATACGGTTTCCATTTCTTCCAATAGGCTCCATTTCTAAATAATGGCATAAACTAGATCAGTTTATGAATCAAAATAAATAATTCCATACTTATAAATCACTTAACATAAATTGAACTATTTAAGGATATAAGCCATAATCATAATAATTTTTTCGTTGAGGAAGTATATACTCATAAACCCTTCATAATTATTTGTAATGAAAATGAGAGTTATCCTAAGCCTATCCCCCGGAAGTTTCGTAACCAAGAGTGCAGCAAGATCCGTTTTCATGCACCAGTTCCCGTTCCAGTCTAGCTCAAACCGGTGTTTTCGGGTTTTACCCCAAGGTACATCTGTGCCAGATCTACCTCTACCTGCTCGTATCCAGATAGGGATGTATTTCTTGAAAACTCACAAAATCTCTACAATACCAAAATTATAGGAAGTTATTCTATACTAATCCCCAAAGTCACTCTTAGGTCTATGTGCTCAAATCAGATTTTATCTACATATAGCTTCCAAGGATTGTACTAAATATCCTCCGATATCAACTGTAAGGCCCCGAACCCAGTTACCTAGAGTCGGTGCATTATTACAAAACATTGGCATGATCATAATAAAGATCAAGTCTCGAATTACCGATTACTTTAGTATCCTTGGAATAACTAGATACATTCATAATGTTTACATTACATCATAAAATGAAAACTACAACAATATAGTCTCCATAGTCCACACTCTTATACCCTCATACTATCCCTGTAGGTCATTCATAAAATACTTCTTCACATCCCGGGAAAAATAAAACATAGAAAGTGGTGAGCTCAAATGCCCAGTAAAGATAACAATATAGCGGAAACTTTCATAAATAAGCATAAACAATTAAGGCAATGTATAACTAAAACAAAATCCTTTTAAAACATGAACTTTAGAATAATATGGTAGAAATAAAATTAAATAATTCCATATACTTATTCACATGGATATTCTACTAGTCGAATAATCACATGCAATATCAATAACCACTTTCATAATGATGGAATGCATAATGCCAGACTATCATAACCACATAGTCAAGGCCTCATTCCAAGACTACAAATAACATTTTGTCAAGGCCTCATGCCAACACACTAGTTTGTCTCATGATACCTATAGATGCATCAAGGAGATATAGCGGGCTCCACCCATCACTTATTAAGTCCAATGCATTCCTCATATGAAAAGGTTTCAACATAACATAAACATTCGTTTCGAAACTAGCATATGAAATGTCAATACATTAATCATAAATCATGAATGGTATAAAAATAACACATCCACAGTCAAACATATCGCAAAACCTTAAATACAATATGGAAGTTTTGTATCATAATAAATCAACATCAAATAAGCTTAAAATCCATCAAAGGATGTTGACATAGATGAAATCAAAACTATTTGAGAGAAATATCTATTTTTTTGAAATCATTTAAAAGTCACATAATTATAAAATAAAACATTTACTTTCAAAATATCCTTAAAATATTGTAATGGTGGCTTCTAAGTTTTTATAACAGTGTAAAATAGCCTCACCCGCCGTATAAGTTAAAAAAAGACATTCATACCTTCATTCTTGTCGATAAGGTTAAAAAAGACCTTTTTTGGAAAATGACGGAAAGATTCTTTTAGAAAACTCTTATAAAAAGTAAAAAAAGGGTATAAGTAAACTGTAACCCATATTCTGTAAAATAGAAACAATGTTTTGAAATATATTTTTAAGAAACATGTATGTGGATGATAAAGAAGTCCCAGTAGATTATTACGTATAAACAACCTCGGATAATGAAGAGATTGTGAAATAAAACCTTTCCTTGTACTTTTCCATGGTTGGGGGAAGGTTAACCTCCTTTATAATGGTGAAATAATTTCTATTAAATTATAAAAGAATCATATACATTAATATGATATCATATATGATCTTTTAACATTGCTTTGTTAATAATATCTTAGTATTATTGTCGTTTCGGGTGTTAACTTACTCGTATATGTTTTGTTACATAAGCTGTGTTTATTATAAATAGGTTGTATCATATTCATATCCAAAATGATATAAAGTCCTTAAAAATTATTTTTAATCAGCAAATTATAATTATAATGAATGCATACGATGGAGAATGAATCTCATCGCGTTCCTGGAGACGGTAGTCCGTACGTACGCACGAGCGACAATATCATTCTTTTGATATTAAAATAATATATAATTGAATGGTATATATTATATACAGAATCATTATCATGTTATATTTATTATTTACATGAATTACACATCATCATTATACCCATACAAATAATAATATATTGAATAACAATTACACAACAACGTGGAGACGGTAAGCCGTACGTACGCACGTATGGTGACATGTCATTCAAATGATGGATAGAATACTGAATATGGTTATAAAATATTTAAAATAATATCATATTATATAGTAGATACAAGATTTATTATTTTAGTTGGGAATAACAGAGAAAGAAGAAGTTAAAGAAGAAAGGAACTTGAAAGAGGGTGGTGAAAAATTACCTCTTCTTCAGGTTCTTCCTTTTGATTTGATCAAAAGGGCTCCTTAGGATGGATTTATGATCAAACTAAGGCCTCTAGGTTGAATTTAGAGATGTTTAGAGAGTGTTAGGGTGGGTTTTGGTTGAGCCAAAAGGCTTAGTATGTGTGAATTAGTGACAAGGGGGAGTGCCCTGTTATAAGAGGGGTGAGGGGCACCTTTGGAAAAGCTAGAAATATTATATATAATAAATTAATATTTGGTTTCTAATGGATCTAGAGTGGATTATTTAAAGGTTAAGGTGGGGATAGGTATAAAACTACTCAACAAATAAGTTTTAGACAGGTTTGGGTCACTATATTAACCTTATCTTTTAGTTTTAACTCTTAATTAATTAGTTTAACATTTACCATGTCAGTTGGTATTTTTATATTATATAGTTAATTAACTTACTATATACATCCAAAAAACCACCAAGTGGTCCATTAATGATACACCTATCATGATATAAGTCTCTTGGAAGCACCTTATATTTTTAGGAATTCAATATCAATTAAAAATATAATATATGTTTTAAAAACTCTTTTATGTGAATTTTGACACTATTCAATAATTGATTTTTGTTAAAGTCTTAAAAACTTTATTATTTCGAAAAAAAATCATTTAAGAAATCCTATAATTTCATATTGATCAATAAAATTCATTTATGTCATCAATACTCGCATATTATATTAATTTTAACATTTATAATACCAATTATTTGATTCTTTCATTAATCAGGAAAATACTGCATCATTATTGTGTCATAAATAATATTAATTATTAAATGTCTAAAAACTATAAATAAAATATCTTTATGTAAGAAATATTTTTAGATTTTTAATTAATATTTATAGTCGAAAATCCAACATATATAACCCTATGTAATAGTTGTTTTGCTAAAAGATATATGCTTATGTCATTTTTGTATTTATTTTAACTTAATTAATATAAAGTGCCATTATCACTTACAAGTGGCTCCATGGGGTCCCAAAATCGACCCAAATATTCCCATGGCCGGACATGTATCATCCAATAAGTTTAGGTCACGTTTTAGGTTAATTTATTATTATTATCATTTTATTTTGTTTTACCCTATCCTAATTTCGATATTCCGAATCCAAAAATCAAGTCAATTTTGAGAAATAAAATTTATAAAATTTCAAAAAGTGGGTATTTCTATTCATAACGTCTAGTTTGATTGGTTGGGGTGTGTGTTAGAACTCGAAGTTGCATACAACACACGCTAATGTATTATTCAAAGAGAAGCTTACTGTGGAATCTTGGGGTGTTACAGATGATACCATGTAAATGATAATGTCATGATTAAATTGTAAAGTATAATTAATATATCATCATTAACGATATTCCTATTGTGATAAAAAAATTATTTATTTTGAGAAGAGGGGCTCAATATTCACCCATATTATGAGGGTGATTTCTCAGATGAACTAATGCCCAGATCCACTCTTATCTCCAAACACCACTATACAATGACCCTGATAGTACTCAAAGAGTTAAATAAAAAGTTCAAATTAATTTAGAATAAATGGTCATATATATATATGTTCATACCATATGTTTTTACCCAGTTAACATTATCATTAATGTGAATATACTTATATATTTGAGTATTAATTACCTAAATCTCAACATGATCAAAATAAAAACATATATCCCCTTATAATTATTGATTATTGTTTGATCATCATCAAGGAGATCATCATAGAAGAAGAGTTTATTTTCATTCTTGATATAAAAACCTAATGGTGTTGATGTAAGATATTCATAATATAGACATTTTAAAAAATATAGACACTATGACTTTATAGTGATTCTCATAAAAATACCTAGAGGCCATATCATATTCATTTAATTCATGAATCATATTTTGATATAAATTTAAAAAAAATCAAATTAATTATTATTTAAATTCCCATATTTTTCTATCTTCAAGGAGTAACATGAAGAAATTATGAAGGCTGTGCTAGAGAAATTAAGAAATTAAGAATTATATGTTATGTTCAACAATTTTAACATTTTTATGTAGTAAGGAACATCATTACAGAACGTAAACACTGGGGAATGAATTTATATATACCCTCAATGAAAATAGTTAGAAAGGAACAGACCAATCTATGATGTGTCCTGGAAATCCAGTTTTCCTGGATTAGCTAGAAACTACTGAAATTTGTTTGATACATTTCTCAATAATATCTATCATAATAACTATTTTAACATATAAAGGTGTAACGTATATTTGGATGGTAGAAAGTGATGATATATTTATGGATCTCTAGAAGATGAAAATCACTATTCATCTAATTGTAAAACTGTCAATCGGTAAAGTTTATGTGATATACAGTGATTCCTCAAAGAATAATTTTTTTTTTACTCTTGAAAAATAATGAATTGGCATCCAATACAACACAAAATATTAGGCTTCATTGGAAGAACAACTTAATGAATGATCTCGACATAATAAATTTTATCTTTGATTTTAATATTTGAAGGAATGATGTTTATGGAGAGAATTGTTGCATATATGATAATGTTATGATTATAATGTATGTAATCACCAAAAGAGAACTCAATATACATTAATGATGTTCTTTATAGTAAATAAAATACATCGATTTCACTATTCACAATAATCCATGAAGAATGAATATAGTATATGATTCTCCTAGCCAAAAAGAACTTAAAACTTTATCTATGATTATGTTTTAGAAATAATATATCATAATATATAAGAAATATATTGATATAGAATTCATAAATGTAGATAATAATTCCTATCATTCATAATGATTTCCCAACCATATATCCAAAGAACGATCATGGAGGCACAAATGGATGATCTAGAGAATTAAGTGAATGTGGATTCAGTAAAGAAAGGAAAGAATAATGAATTCCACATAAATTAAGAAACAATATTTATGTTTTCAATGAGAACATGTGTTTTGTAACCACTAAAGATAAATAATGATAATGGTGATAATACTCAAATGTAATCCTTCTTCATCAATCATTGATGCACAATAATGTACCATGAACATAAAATTCACTACTGGAGGGGGGGGATAATGTAGGATATTGATGAGTACTCCATAATGTTTTTAGTACAATAGCAAGTTAATTTAGTGTGGTAGAAATACATGGGAGGATGTAGACATTTCCCATACCAACATGAAAATGGAGGAATATCAATATCCACACATCATTGGGGTCCTGAAAAACATACATATGAAGAAATGTTTTATGGTTTTTAGTCAATAAACTGACAAATGTATCCATATTCATTACTATTTATGATGATTTCATGCTTCACCAACATTCTAAGAAAAAATTGAATTTGTGAGGTAGTATAGGGGACCAAATTCGATCCTATGTGATCAAGATCTCTGTTTCACAAAAAAAATTATATTTTTTTAATATGATCTAAATACTAAATTGATTCTTAGTACATCTTATCACCCCCAATATGATTTCAAAGGTTAATTTTTATGATTAAGTAATTTCTATCATATTTCTCAAATGAATTTTATTGAGGATGGGATAAATATTTCCCTTTAGCTGAGTTTTCATTCCAAAATAACTTCCCTTCAATTACTCAAATATCCACTTATGAATATCTATATAAGAATATATTTAGAACTATTACATGTTTAGATTATATTGGTAACTAAATATACATACTGTAAATATTGTATATGAAATTATAGATAAGGTTTGATAAATAAAACAATATATAAAATCTTCTCATAAAATGTCAATCAGAAATATTGAAAACTATTGACGGGACTAATAGTATCATGTTGGATAAATATTTATCAATAAAATATCACCATGGATGTGATTCATACAGTTTTTAAAGATTAGGGAGCTCATCACTATGTACATTGAACACTTTGAGATTGTTGATCACATATGAGAAGTGTCATGTCATCATTTACATTCATAATTCATTTATAAAGTTCATGATATATTCCATATATATCTCATAATAAATTACATACATGATCCATCACATGTACTAAATTTTTATGTGAAAAATCTAATTAATTCCCTCTTTAATCAGAATTATCCAATGAATAACATGGACCACATATGAAGTTTTTTAAAAAAAAACTAGACAACTCATATATTAAAAGTGTTTTGGTGGAACTATAAATATGATGAGTCCATATGGTAACCAACGGAAACAGTGAAACAAAAATACCCACACATAATCTCATTTGTATATATGGGTTCAAATTTTAGGGTTTAAATTTATAAAGGGGAGAAGAATTTAATGACCAAGACATTATAAATGGTATTTATTTCCAAAATAAATTTTATTTACATTATATTGAAAAAATATATATATAAATATAGAACCTATAAAAACAATCAATACTTTAAATTTTTAAATAATATCATTACATTTATCAAAAACTAAATACATGTAAATTTAAAATATTAAATTGGAGAAAAACTAGGATATAAAAATTTGGATCTGTTTAATTTGTATAAATTATCTCCCCCATAATAAATATATATGAAAACAAAAAATAATAAACTAATAAACCAATTAGAAAAGAAAAATATAAAATTCTAGGAGGAATTGTAATAAATATTATATAATATAATTTAGAGGTATTTATAGGAGATAATATTAATGTTGGAATAGTAATGTTTCTATATGGATTAAAAACCGTACAATAATTAATAATAACTAAAATATTTCAAACAGTTTCTAGACCATTGGAATATTAATTTGACCTCAATACTCTAAATTTCAAAATAAAAAATAATTATAATAATTAATTTTAAAAAAATTAAATATTATAATTCCATAAAATAAATATCCTGATCAAAAACACAAATAACTTACTATCATTTTTTCCATAAACCATTTTTAATATATATCATAAATATCATAACATTAATTGTTTAAATAAAAGTACATTTGCAAGAAATTGTTTCAATAAAATTGATTCCATTATTAAAATAATCTCATAAAAATATTCTATTGGTTATTTTTTGCAATTTTTTAATATATTAAAATTTCTAATAAATTTTAAAAATACAATTTTTTTAAAAAAAACAGTGTATCATAATTACATCATCAAAGAGGTTAAAATTGCATAATAAATTCTATAAAATTTGGATTAACAAAAAAATTAATAAGATAATTGATTAATTCAAGAAAAATAAAATTAAATTCTAAACCAAAATAGTTTCTTCCAATGTCTAAAATGATAAAGTATTCAATTAAAATAAAATGATTTCTTTTTTCAACTTTCTTTTTTAATAAACTAATGATTTTGGGTTTGGAAGTATTTAGAAGTAATAAAACCATTTAGTTTAATTAATATATGATTTATAATGTCTATAATATAACTAATACATGGTTTAAACTGGAAATATTTTTTATTATATACATTAATACAATAATTTCTCTCTCCTCATGTATAAATAAGCCATCTCTGTCCCCATGGTAAACCACTTCTCCCTCGTACTAAAAATCCAATTATCTACTAAAATTACCCCTAATATTCCTTATATAATATTTATATAATTTCTGAAATTACTCACCATCTTTGACACACTCATATTAGTGATATATTAAAGAACCAATAATGGAAATAGGGTATGGTTTAATCAAATTTTAATCTCATTTTCCTATTCTATTCCTTATTTCATATATTAAATTCAATCCCAAACATGATAAAATTACTAATTAGTATGTTAAAATTACTATAAATATTTTAACCTACTATAATGAATATATTAAAGACATATTTTTAAGTCATACATCACTTCCATATTTTTCAATGACCAGTTACTGGTCAATTAATCGCCTCCGGGGACATTTCCAACTCTTTATTAATCACCAACTTCAAATATGGTTATTTCTAATTATATATAAGATATAATTATGCATTTACATATCTTTTAGTATTCTATAATAAACTAAAATTAAGTATAATTTACTTTTAAGATGAACATTAAATTTAAATAATACGTGATAATTTAATGAAAAAATGACATCAAAACAATTAATTTTTAATAATGAGTAATACAAAATCGAATCTGATATTATAAAGGATAAATAATTATATAAATGAATCTCAATAACTTTGGGTTTTATGTTTTACCAAACATGTGTATGTATTTAAATGGTTTAAAGTAGATAAAACATGTTCAAATTTAAGGTAAAGTGATCATCAAACCAAACTTCTTCAATTTGATTATCTCTAAAATAAAAATATTTTTAGTAAGGATATTCTTAAAATATCCATAAAATAACATTTAACTATTATTTAGATTTTATTTATGGGGATAGAAATATTTTGACCTTGTCCAATTTATTTTTAATGAAATTTGAATTATTTTTTAAAATTAATTTATTTTCAAGAACATCGCGTTGACTTCTTTTGAGTTTTTCCACTCCGCATAAGAATGATGATCATTGTTTCCAAAATATGATCTCCAAAATTCATTTAGTAACCCCATAAGTTGTTTATTAGTGATTTTTTTATAAAAATTATATAAAAAATATTCCTTTCCATTGCTATATTTCACAACTAAAATAGTTTTATATTGTTATTTCATGTGGCATGAATAATTAGGAGAATTTTATGATCTGATATATGAAAATAGGATTATATTTCTATTCAATGCATTCTAAGTTTTGATATATCTCATGAGATTATATATATTATTTGGGAATGTGATTATTTTTTGTTTAAAATTATGATGTTATGATTCATTCCCATTTGTTTTTCATAAACATGATTCAAATATTTCACAACTAGGTTTGGTATTTGACCAATATGTTATAATACTTCCATAGTAGACATATTCCACATTACCTTTTATTTTCAAATTATTTCCTTAGGCTAATGATTATGTTGCAAATATTTTTATATGATGATGATGATTATAATCACTTATATACAATTTATTAATGTCTCATATTTATCCTATTTTACACCTCCCCTTAATTATGTATTAGATCAACAATTTATTTGATGTATGTCATAATTAAATGCTCTAAAAACATGTGAGATTTTTTAAGTAATTTTTTGATGTATTGAAATAATGTTTTTGTTTTTTATGTACTAGTGATTTATAAACAAAATTTTATAAGGATACTAAAACATTCAATCCTTGAATGAATAAAAATAATGTAAGTTATATTAATATTATATATTAGAATTTTAATAAAAAAAATTCCCAGTATTAAAAATATTCAAGTGGATGGATTCTAATGCCCCCATTATTATACCTTCTTACGAAGTAATCACACCATGTTAATGAAAAATTATTAAACTCATGTTGGGAAGGAAAATGTTACCATCAGAAATAAAAACATATATTCTATAATTTTATCAAAATTTATCAAATTCAAGGGATATTTTTTTCTTTATTGGATATACTACAAGATATGACACAATCAATCATCGTCATGTATAGTCTTCCTTTATGTAAACTAAATACAGTAATTTTGATTCAATTATTAACTTTTAAGAAGATAATAAGATATTAATTGAATAATTACATGATGGATAATACTAAATGTGTTAAGACATTCTGTGTTGAAATTTACCTAACAACAATATAGACACATTATGGGGTTGGTGAATCTGGTGTTGCCTACTTTTGCATAATCTCAGTTTCTCATATAAGTATCTAACACCACATAATTTTTTTTCCTGTTATCTATTTAAATTATAATATATATTTATTTTATTTTAATATAATACATCACATAAGAAATACATGAAATATTGAAATGGTTGAAACATGGTATTTTTACAAAGCTAATCCTATATTTGGGAAACATACTCCCTGATGCGATTCTTTGTCTTCTAAAACCACAAACTAATTTATCCACTATAAACACTTATTAATAGAATTGGTTTAATAACACCATAGTTATTCAAAAACTAACATTTCTTCTCAATGTGAATAAAACAATTTTCTTCATTTCTTTTATTCATAATAGATTTTTACTACAATTTCCTCCCATTCCTAGAATCACACCAGTTCTACAACATCCCACAATGTATATACACAAGTTTCCTCTAAATGAATTTTTAATTTTATCAATGACCACTATAGATTTTTAATTGTATCCAAAAAACTGATATTCTAAGTCATAAAAACGGAATTTGATTAATAAAATTTATGTGATAAGAGTGAAATAATCTCGAACTGTATTTTTCTCTCATAATCAAAATATTTTTACAAAAAAATACCTCTTTGATATGAATAGCAGTATAAATTTCATTCTTTACTCTATTATTCATATCAACATCTATAATAATGGATGTGGAAACATCCTATTATTTATTTTTTCATTAAAACATGAGGTACTATAACGATCCAATATTTTTCAATGGAAGTTGTGTTCTTTTAAATATTTCATAATCACATTAAATAACAAAATAATTAACTACTAAGTGCTATGTGACCCATAAACATATGTTTGTCACTTCTGTGATGTGAATTTCAAAAATCTAACATACACGGTTGCGATCAGTAAGTTATTTGGAGTCTAATAATGTAAACATAATTTTTGGTGAATAGTAACCAATCCTTATGAATAGTAATAGACCATTATGAATAGTAATATAACCTAATGAATTGTAACCATACCTGTGATAGTATATAAATAATATTCAAGTGAAATTATGATATACCTATGCTTTGGAATAAGTAAAATAATGTTTTAAAACTGTTGTTTTTAGAATAAATTATGATTTTAATTAAATATTAAATTAATAAAATTTAAAAACATATTTTTGAAAAAACTACTTTATTTTTGGATTCTACATGTTGAAAAATGGTTGTGGTGAATTTTGGGGATTTTTCTGAAATACTTGAATTTTTTTTAATATTGAAATATGGTAAAATACAATATATCAGTTAAATACACTATTCATTACATCACAAGTGATGTAAGACCACTTGGTTCGAACTCATATGATAAAATTACTATTCTGGGTCAAGTAAGACTCATTATTCCTTTTCTTGTGGTGAAATAATAAATTAATGATTTTTATATTAAGAAATCCCTTCTCTCCTCCACTATAAAACCGCCTCTCACTCCCCCTTCTCTTCACTCCTCTAATGCCTTGTTCCTTCTCCAAATACTTTCCAAATATCCTCCCAAACTCATATCCTACGTCCAAAAAGATTTGGTCTCATAAAAATACCAAAAACCCTCCTTTAAAGAGGATCTCAAGGAAGCTTGGTTCAAGAACTAAATTCCTCTTTTCAATTTTTTGTTTTTCCTTTCAAGTTCATTTGTTTTCTTTTTCTATTAACTCTCCTTATCCAAATTTTTTGATGACTCTAGTACCTTATATGTACTATAATGTTTTCATAACAGTGGAATAATTTATCATAATATCTCCCTTTTACCTTCTTTTATAGTAGTACCAAGAACACCATCCGAGATATGTCAATTTACCACATTCAAGGACGATGGGATTTCTATTTCTATTATAATTCTCAATTATGGTCATGAAACCATTATTTTTATTGTTGAACCAGATTATTATATACATAATATACCCTATTTAAGGTTCTATAATCCCATTGTACAAATGGTATTATGTTATAAAGAAAAATGAGTTTGTCGTAATCAAAACCCACAACTTGACTGAAACTGTTATCATTAAAGTCATGTATAATTATTCATCCTCATTCAATGTAACCAAGTTATATAAATGACCTATAACACCTAAGGACGATCATAAATAATATGGGAAATCAATTTTTGATACTTATAGTGAACCGATTATGAAAATAAAGAAAACAAACATTGTGGAACGACGATATTCAATATAATAACTTATCAATAAGGGAATAAATGAACTAAAAAAATATGATAATCTAACTAAATTTTTAATAGGTTCTTCAGTAGTTTATTAATAATTATAATTTCATATTCCAAGAGCATAATACATTCAGATTTAAGGTCAGGGTTTTTTCAACCCAAACTTCCATTTTCATTCGGTTTACTTTTATTGTCTAATTACATCAATGAAATTCTAGTATATTATTATGTAATACTCATAAAATCTGTTCGAGTGTTCTATATATGTTTACAAACTAGAACCCTTCCTTATTTTTTGGATAGTTGCATATTTTAAAAGGAACATTCAAAATTGTTTCCGAAATACAGGCTCGGTCCAAAAGAATTTATCTAATTCGTACCTATTTTAAAGGGCACTATATAATCTGTTTTTGGAATCCATTATCCTTATAAAATCACTCATTTTTTTATAAAAATACAATTTTACTTAGCTTATGGTTTTATACTAATATTTTTCCCTATTAAATCTTCTTTTCAAAGTAATAGAGTATTTATCTCAATATTTACTCGAAGATTTTATAAGAGAAACTTCATATATTTCCACACTCTTGTTAGATATTATATATTATTTGGATTATTATTCCATGTTATCATCTACCAAATTTAATTTAATGGTTAATTATTATTTTGGCTATTGATGTGCTATCTTAAAACCATTCACCAGTTTACTTCGAATGATTAGTTTTTTTAATTAATGTTCAGGGAAAACTATTTACATTTCTTATATTAGTTTCAATATGTATGTGTTTGATGTTTATGTTTATATCCGTTCATATGAGTAATTCATTGGACATTGTAAGTGTCATTTGGGGCCCTATATATCCCCTTTGTGGTTCGGTATGTCTCAAGAGACAAATTACAGTCTTGGCACATGGCCTTGACAAAATGATTATTTACTATCTTGGAACGAGGCCTTGACATTATAGATATGTTGTCCCACATTATTCATTCCCCCATTATGAATATAGTATTAATGGTTTTTTTGGTTATTATAATATTATAATACCCATGATTATGTTATGTTATGTAAATAATTACTAATCTCAAATTTCTGCCATATTATGTTCAAGTTTATTTTTAAAGGCATGTGTTTTCAAATTATGCTAAGTATTTTGTTAAGTTAAGATTATAAATTATTATTAATTTCATAATCTAGTGTCTTCCATTATCTAGATATGGAACCTTGTGGAAGGAATGGAAACCTCACAAAGGCACATGTCCCCTATAAGGATTTTCCTCCGACGCAGGATAATGATGTTGGCTCTAGTGCTGTGACTGGTGCTGAGAAACTCATAGCTATATTGGGACAACTTACTTAGGTTATGAATAATAACCTTACCCATATGGAGCATTCGAAACGACCATTTAGAAGAGATATTTTATAATGCATTATTCGACAATAACCTCCACCATTTAATGAGACTAAAAACTAGTTTGTAGCCGAGAAGAAAATATGTTCCCTTGAGAATATATTTCTCACTTTGGGATGTAATGAAAGTGAGAAGGTTTTCATGGCAGTTTATATTCTAACAGGATATGTGGATCATTTGTGGTTATTAATCTAAAACAAAAAGGAGGAGGAAGAAATAGAAGATATGGAATGGAGGGATTTTAATGAAATCTTCTTAAAAAAATATTTCCCTCATGAACAGCGAGCAGATATGGGAGTCAATTCTTGAATCTGAGCCAGAAAAAGAATGAAAATATTTCCAATTATGAAGAAAACTTTACAAGGCCGGAAAGGCATGTTGTAGACCACATACCCAATCCAAGGAGTAAAATTGATCGATTATAGGATGATTTAAAACCATTCCTTCAAAGAGCTCTGGTCTCTCAAAGTTTCTCATCATACGAAGATATAGTATCAAGTGATATTAAGACAAAAAATGAGTTCTCTAAGTATTATGACTTTAAGGGAATGCCATAGAAGATGGGGGCTGCTGAAAACTATGGGAAAGGAAATAAAGAATTGGGAAAGAAGAGAAGAGTTTAATTTCCATCATGCAGTAATCATGGGAGAAACACCCTGTCACTTTATTGAAGGGAATGGGAGTCTATTACAAGTGCGGAGAAGAAGGCCTCCTATATCGGGATTGTAAGGGGAAGAAATAAGCTACCAATGTTTTGTGCTACAATTTCAGGGAGATGGGACATGACACACATGAATGTATTAAGCATCAGGGAAATGTTCTCCAAGAAGGGCAAGGGAGAAATACCAAGCTTATACAGTCACAATTATGAAGGTTAAAGTTCTTAATGATGTGGTGGTAGGCACATTGATTATTTCTTCCAACTAATCTAATTGTTTATTTGATTCTGGATCATCGCATTCATTTGTATCTTACCAGTTTATAAATAACAAATTAGATATGTCCAATTTGATTTAATAAAATATTTATCAATCAAAACCCCTGGTGGATGTATCAGTCCAACAAAGACATGTGAATTAGTCCCAATCATGGAAAATAAACGTGATTTAGTTTCTAACCTTATCATCATACCAATGTTTGACTATGATATAATTCTTGGTATGAATTGGCTATCAAATTATGATGCGAAGATATATTTCAAGAAGAAGGAAGTTATAATTTTTTATAATGGTGTATAATCCCTTATTTTTAGAGCTGAAACCATGCCATTTGCTTCTCATCTAGATCCACCCCTAGTAAATCTACTGAATTAAATTATTGGGGAGGAAGGTAATGAAATAAATGGGGGTGAGAAGAAGAATGTACGGATAGAGGATGTACCTTTTGTGCCAGAAAGATGGGTGTATGAGGTAGGTCATTGACTACTGGGAGATCAATGTTATTATAATAAATAATAAGTATCCTCTTCCATGAATTGATGATTTATTTGGTCATCTTCATGGAGCCCAATATTTTTATAAGATTGATCATCGATCTGAATATCATCAATTGCTTGTGAGGAAGGAAGACTTTCCAAAAAAATCATTTCGGACCAGTTACAGGCATTATGTGTTCACAATAATTCCTTTTGGACTAAAAAATGCACCATCTATATTCATGGATCCAATGAACATAGTTTTCATGGATTATCTTGATAACATTGTAGTGGTTTCTATTAACGATATCCTGGTATACTCTAAAATCCATTAAGATCATGAAAATCAGTTGTGCACTATTCTGAAGACACTTAGAAGAAATAAATTATATGGGAAGTTTAGCAAGTGTGATTTTTGGCTCCCAATTGTTTTTTATGCCCACATTGTCTCTAAAGATGGAATACTTTCAGATCATGTGAAGAAAAAGTTTGTACAAGAATGTCCTACTCTAAAGATTGTAAGTGAGGTATGTAGTTTTATTGGTTTAGTCAGTTGTTATTGGTGTTTTGTTCAGAACATCCCCCATATAGCCAACCTAATGACCAACCTCACATGAAATGGGGATAATTTTATATGGACCATGTAATGTGAATAATTATTTGATTAATTAAAAAGAGGTTAGTGAATGCTCTGATCCTAACCCTTCTATCGGGGAATGATGGGTTTGTTACTATAGCGATGCATAAAATAAATGACATGTTTGTGTCGTTATCTAAAATGATCGAGTGATTGAGTATGCATCTAAGAAGCTAAAAATTCATGAAAAAAACTATCCAACTCAATATCTTGAGTTATTAGTCGTAATCATTACTTTGATGATTTGGATACATTACCTCTATGGCGAAAAATGTTAGATATATACAGATCATAAGAGATTGAAATATATATTCTCATAGAATGAACTCAACATGAGACAAAGGATATGGATTGACCTACTCAAAGACTATGATTTCACAACACACTACCACCCAGGGAAAGAAAATAAGGAAGCATATGCTCTAAGTAGAAAGGACCAGGGAATTATGAACAAGATTAGAGTTGAAAGGGATCCTATGTTCATGGATATATTAAAGATTTATATGGTAATTACCAAGGAATGTAACATGTCACTACTTTTCAAATGGTTATCAAACCTTCTCTACTGGAATGGATAAAAAGTCATGAGGCTGAGGATGATAAGTTTCAATAGAATAATAAATATATAAATGATGGGAAGTTGACTGACTTTGCATATTAATGACGCATTTTGAAATTCAGAAAGAGTCTTTCTATTCCCACTATTCTTGAGCTAAAGAGGGAACTATTGCATGATTCTAATATCTTTAATTTCTGTATACACACTGGTAGCACATAGATGTATCAAGATCTCCATGAAAAATTTTGTTCATTCAATATGAAAAGGTTCATTGTTGAATGTACGTCAAAGTGACTGGTATGTCAACAAGTGAAGGCTGAGAGGAAAATGTCTAAGGGGATGATGCAACCACTACCCATACCAACATTTAAGTGGGAAAACATTACCAGGGACTTTGTCACTGGGCTTCCAAGGACATATAGAGGAAGCAATACTATATGGGTCATTATGGATCATATTACAAAGACATCTTGCTTTATCGTGATATGAGATGACTTCTCATTGGATAAACTTGAATGGATGTACATTAAATAAGTGTTAAGTCTGGATAGAGTACCACTATCTATTGTATCTGACCGTGATCAAAGATTCACCTCGATGTTCTGGAAAAGTCCCCAACAAGCTCTAAGCACTGAACTGAACTTCATTACGGCCTATCATCCTCAAATTGATTGCCAATTTTAGCGGACTATTCATACATTGGAAGACATTTTCAAAGCATGTTCTATGGAATTCAATGAAATATGGGACCAATATCTTCAACATGTTGAATTCTCTAACAACAACAGCTTCCACTAGAGCATCTGAATGGAACCATATGAAACCATTTATGGGAAAACATTCAAAACTCTAGAGTATTGGGATGAATTTGTTGAGTGTAAGCTACTAGGACCTAAAATGGTCAAAGAAATGGTGGAGATGGTGAAAACAATTCAGCAGCATATCAAGGAAACCAAAAGTTGATAGAAGAGTTATGTAGATAACCGTCGATGAGACCATGGATGCAAATTTGGAGACTAGGTATTTCTACGTATATCTCCATGGAAAAAGGTCATGATATTTGGGAAGAAAGGAAAGCTAAGTCCCAGGTATATCGGCCCCTTTGACATCTTTGATCGAGTCGGAGGGCCAATCGACTGGCACTTCCACCTACCATGTCAAAAGTACATGAATTATTTCATATATCCCTCTTAAGGAATTTCATACCAGACCCTTCAAATGTACTCTCTTTAGAGGTGGCATAGTTGGAGGATAATATTTCTTATGAGGAGCAGTCGGTGAAAATCTTAGATCATAGAGAAAAAGTTCTATGCAACAATACTACACATCTGGTCAAGGTTCTATATAGAAACCATAAGTATGAGGAGGCAACATGGGAATTAGTGGAAGAAATTAAGGAAAATTACCTCCTCCTATTTTTGGCCTACTTTGTAAAATGAAATTTCGAGGGTGAATTTTTGTATGGGGGGAAGAATGTAACAACCCAATATTTTTCAATGGAAATACCTTTCTTATAAATATTTTAGAATCACATGAAATCACAACATAATTAACTACTAAGTTCTATGTTACCCTAAAAACATATGTTTGTCACTTCTGTGATGTGAATTTCGAAAATTTGACATACACGGTTGCGATCAGTAAGTTATTTGGAGTCCAATAAGGAAAACTTAATTTTTATGAATAGTAACTTACCCTTTTGAATAGTAACAACCCCTTATAAATATTAATATACCCTAATGAATGGTAACATTAGCTGTGATACTATATAAATATTATTCAAGTGAAATTATGATATACCTATGCTTTGATATAAGTAAAAAAATGGTTTAAAACTGTTGTTTTTAGACAAAAATATGATTTTAATTAAATATAAAATTAATCATATTTAAAAAATTATTTATGAAAAATGGACTTCATTTTTGGATTCTACACATCAAAAAATGGTTGGGGTGAATTTTTGGGATTTTTCTGAAATACTTGAATTTTTTATGAATAGTGAAATACGGTAAAATAACGTATATCAATTAAATACACTATTCATGACATCACAAGTGTTTTAAGCCCAATTGGTTTGAAATCACATGATAAAATTACTATTATTTCTCAATTAAGAATCACTATATCTTGTCTTGTGGGGAAATAATAAATTAATGAATTTTATATTAGGAAATCCCCTCTCTCCTCCACAATAAAACCCCCTCTCACTCCCCCTTCACTTCACTCCTCTCAGACCTTGTTCATTCTCCAAATTCTATCCAAATATCTTCCCAACCTTTTATCCCACGTCAATAAATCCTTGGTTTTATAAAAAGACCAAAACCTCTCCCTTAAAGAGGCCCTGAAGGAAGTTTGGTTCAAGAGGTAAATTCCTCTTTTCAATTCTTTGTCTTTCCTTTCAAGTTCATTTGTTTTCTTTTTAAATTAGCTCTCCTTATCAAAATATTTTGATGACTTCAGAACCTTATATTTACTGGATTATTTTGATTATAGTGTAATAATTTATCATCAACTCTCAATTATACCTTCTTTTGTACTCATAGTAAGAAACCCATCTGATATTTGTCAATTTAACACATTCAATGACGTTGGGATTTCAATTTATATTATCATTCTCAATTATGGTCGTAAAACCATTAATTTTATAGTTGAAACATATTATTATATACTTTACATACCCTATTAAAGGTTCTATAATCCCTTTTTACAAATGGTATTATGTTATAAAGAAAAATGAGATTGTTGTAATAAAAACCAAAAAATTAACCGAAACAGTTATCTTGAAAGTTCTATATAATAATTTATTCTCATGCCGTGTAACCAAGTTATTTAAATGACCTCAAACACCTATAGATAGTCATAAATAATATTCTATTTCAATTCTGGTTATTTACATCTATTCCACATGAACTCCATTACTTAAGAACAAGTTAATCGATTATGAAAATAACAAAAACAAACACTGTGGAAAGACGAAATTCAATATAATAACTTATCAATAAGGGAATAAATGAATTGAAGATAATTTTCATAAACTAAATAAATTTCTAGTAGGTTCATAAATATTTTATTAATAAGTATTATTTCATATTCCAGGTTCTTATGTTTAAGAGCGGAACTCGTTCGTATTTAAGGTAAGGGTTTTATCTACCTGAACATCCATTTCCATTCGGGTAACTTTTATTGTCTAATTACATAAATTAAATTCTGTTATATTATTATTTAATCCTCATAAAATCTGTCCTAGTGTTCTATATATGTTTACAACCCATAATCCAACCTTATTTTGTGGATATTTACATGTTTTAAAATGAAATTTCAAAATTGTTTCTGAAATACAAGCCTGGTCCAAGGGAATTTTTCTAATTCTTACCTATTTTAAAGGGAACTCTATAATATGTTTTTGGAAACCATTTTAATTAAAAAAATAAGTAATTTCATTATGAAAATACTAATTTACTTAACACATGGTTTTATACAAATAGTTTTCTAAAATAACTGTTCTTTTCAAAATAAAAGTGTATGTATCTCAAGATTTACTCGAAGATTTTATAAGAGAATCTTCATCAAGTTCAAAACTCTTGTTGATTATTATTTATTATTGGGATTATTATTACATGTTATCATCTAACATATTTAATTTAATGGTTTGTGATTATTTTGTATGTTGATGTGCTATCTTAAAACCATTCACCAGTTTACTTCAAAAGGTTAGTGTATTTTTCTTAATGTTCGACGAAAGCTATTTAAATTTCATAAATTAGTTTCAATATGAATGTGAGTGTTGTTTATGTTTTTCCCCATTATTATAAAGAATTAATTGGACATATTAAGTGCTGTATGAGTCCCTATACACATTCTCAGTGCATCGGTAGGTCTCATTAGACAAACTACGGTCTAGGAACAAGGCCTTTACAAAATGATTATTTATGGTCTTGGCACGAGACCTTGACGGTATGCATATGTTGTCCCACATTTTTCATTCCCTAATTATGAATATTTTATTAATGGTTCATGTGGATATTATACTATTATAATACCCACGATTATGTTTTGTTAATGAAATATTTACTAAGATCATATTTCTGCCATATTATGTTCAAGTTCATTTTTAAAGGCATGTGTTTTCAATTATTCACCATGTCTAATGTTTATGTTATATTCCACTCTATTGATTACCCTTAATGAGCATTATAGATCCCCCCTTTCTTATTTTTTCTTTCTGAAGGGCAATAATAATTTTTTTATGAATGACATACAGAAATAACCTAGGAGTTATAGAAGTTGTCTAAGGAGTTTCTATGCTATTTTTCATGTCATGTTGTAATGATGATCTTATGTAAGTTTCTTGTTTCAAATACTACTAAACTAATCAGTCCTTAGGGATGCTTATTCCTTGTTTCTATGCCAATAGGTCACCAACTCTGGGAAACTAGGGTACAGTCCCTATAGGAACAATATTTTTCTCCACTAGATTAGATACACCTGATTCATTTTCATTCAATGATCCATTGTTAATTTCTATCAACACCTCATCAAAAACTAGAATTGCAACATTGGATAACCTTGTTTTCCACCCCCTTTTACACTTATGTCATGATCATAATATTTTTTATATTTATAATTGTGAACATGTCTATTTAATATTAATGAAACATTATAATTTCTTTAATTTCATGAATGATAGTGTACTCCAATGACATAATTATACACATAATCCTTACCATTTTTCACCTATAACATGATAGCATTTCTATTAATTTTCATTTTTTCTCATTTTATTCCCTCAATGTTTTAACTAAATGTTTCATTCTAATCATTATTTAATTCTCTAGTTCATCCTCATCTTCATCTTCAAAAAAATCATAATTTAAAATTGATAAAAGAATTCTTAGATTCATTCAAATAGAAAAAATATATTATAGTGTGATTATTTCTACCATGTCCATAAAATCCCTGAAAATATGTCATAAAAAACTAGATTAAATATAAGTTATGAAATAATATCCATGCACTTCATTCTTAAATCACTTCTTGATTCACAATTTATTTTCATATATTTTTATCATATAAGAAAGACACATGCATCATAAAATTTTATTATACCCTGATACTAAATTATGTATCTTAATCTATTGAAATAAAATATCTAATTAAAAAGAGAAAAGATATTTTCCATCATCCATTTAATTATTCTTCCTCAATCCAAGTTTGGATTTTATCACTTCAAATCATTATGATATTTCGAAAATATAATAACATCTTAGGAATCTGCCTAAATATTTTCCTTCATTGGATGATAAATTAAGATACTAAAATAATCATATTTCATATTGTCACAATTTCACAATGTCTAAATTCACATACAACATTGATTTTATAAATGGGAATGTAATATATTATGTTGTTTTAAATTTCATATATATAAATCATAATGTAATTCGACCTCTTAAGTATTCTAATGATATAAGAAATTTCTAAAATTGAAAGATCAAAAAACATATACAGACATCTTAATATCCATTATAACATGACTAATGTCAAATATATATAGAGGGTGATTTCCCTAATTCAGTAAATTAACCAAACTCATATAACATATTGTCAGATAGAAATGTTTTTCACAAAATATTACCTTAACAAGACAAATAAATGATATTTCTCCTTTCATATTATACATTGGAACTTTTCTAGAATAAGTAAAAAGTTTTAAAATTAAATTAATTTAATTTAAAATATATTTCAATTCAACAATGATTCAACTTAGGAAAATCAAATAACTTTCAAAGGGATGAAAATGACATAAGAAATTATCTTATAAATTCTATTGTGTTTCAACTTAATAATACATTCTCCTGAAATATTTACCCCTTAATTTTAGTTTCTTCATATTCATTCACTACCTATACACATAAAAAATCTAAGACATTATGAAATGTTCGTCAAAATATTATTTTAAAATCGATTTTATAAATACTGAGATCTAATACCACATATGGATTCATTAATATTTGACCTTGATTTTGATAGTTCAAGTAGAGATATTAGATCTCTTAATATATAAAATTTCATGATTGCATTACAAAATATCATAAAAATTAAATGATTTATTTTTTGAACAACTATAATTATTTTTAATGAAGATAAGATAATAAATATTATAACTTATAGTGGATTCATTAAAATTAATGTAATCATTTTTTAATTTCATAATGGGTAGCCTTAGTTTATTAAATGGGTGGATAGTTATTCCATAAACCATAATCTGAATAACTTTTATTGATATAATCATTGAAAACAAAAAATGTTCACGTTTTTCCGCCAATTGTTTTTTTAATATTTTTAAATTCAAGACCTAAAATATACATGTGAATATTTAATGAGAAGATTAAAATTCCTCAACCATGTAATAAAAATATATCGAGGATAATTTTTTCACCCCATTATACATAAAAAATATGTTGTTGAAGGCCATTCAAAAGATAATTTTCATCATTTTCTATTCTAAATATAACAAACTTAAAATCCCCTTATCTTATTCCACATCCTACATACTATAGAAATTACTTGATAGATGGGTCAAAGCATAACATTAATAACTATTATTATTACATTCGTAAAGTAAAAGTATATATGGGAATACATAGTATGAAAAAACAATAGTAATTTTAAAAATAATTATAGATTTACATATAATTTACACAATGTGGTATCAACATCAAATTCCATTATATATGGATTTATAAAAATTTCCTTCATCAACTATTATAAACCAAAATTATATATCACAAGATTCATGAAAAATATTCATGTGTAGGAATTATTATTCCAAATTTTTGGGATAATAACTCACCCATTATAATATATTCCACATAAATAAGAATCAATGTTTGTAGATTGAAAAATAATTCCTCAAATTTCATCTTTTTAAGGGTTTGTTTAGATTCCAGATATTAATAAAAGTTATTCATGTGTGAATGATTTATTATTCTGATATATCTCCCATAATTTATGAATTCCCTATATCATCACTATAGAAATTGTTTTCCATAAACATCCTCCATGTAGTCTTGATACAATATGATGTATAATACATATTAAATATAAATACCAATTGAAATTTTTGTGTGAAATTACGATAATATTTCTATGATTTTTAAATTTTGAAATAATAATCAATTCTTTTCATCCAAAAGAAGACATTCTCATTTTTGAGTGAGACGTCCAATATTTTTTGGGAATAAGGTGTTATTATTTTAGATCCATAGTTATAGAATTATGGATGATTCTATTTTTTCAACCATGAAACTCCTATCATTTTGGGATTTAATTTTATATTCTACATTATTATTTTATTTTCCTTAGGTTTCATGTTCTAATTATATATTTGGCATCATGGGATTCATATTATTTTTCGTATAATTTTCAATTACGATATAATTAATTTTTGATCTAGAAATTTGCTTCAAAATATCATACTGATTCCATCTTCAAAGTCACTTGTTATAGATCTATCCATATGGTCAATGGGTCATTAGAACCATAATTCCTAGAGAGATTACTGAGTCAATGACTCCTTTTAATTCTTTTTTTGGAAACCACTATATTCCTTTTAGAGATTTGATTTAACACTAATTATTATAAAATAGTCTTTATAGGTGTAGGATAAATATCTAGTGAAATTAATTCCACAAATTTTATAATTTCACCATATTTGTAAGAATTGTAGTAGAAAAGATTTAATTTAATCATAACATTTGGAGAAATGTTGTGTTCATAAAAAGTTGAAAAATATTTTTCTGATATCATTACACCAAATAAAAAAAAAATTCATTTTATTTTGTTTGATTTTATTTCATTATCATATAAAAATAAGACTATAGATTTTTCAATTCGTATAAATAATAAATAGGATTATGGTAGTCCTGTTTTATTTAAATTTTGTACAATAGATTGTTATTTAAGTTCCTCTAGTCAGTGTAATAGTTTTCTTTCATATTTTTTTATGATCTACTACGGCATAAATATTTTTATTATAGGGATATTTATAAATATTTTTATTATTCATTAGTTTCCAAATCCTTTTGATAGAGTTATTTGTGTGATTAGAATACAAAGGTATATATTATCCAATGATATTGAGAGATTTCGACGATAAGAATATAGAGTTATTTTAAATATATTTTGTTAATGGATTTCAAGTATTTTAAAGCGTAATCACATATTTTTGGGTTTATATTAAGTAATTCTTTGGATAAGAAGATTTAAAAATTAGATTATAATGAAAGATCCTCCTTGTAATTATAATAATAGAGAGACATTATAATATCCTTTAATGATGTGTTGGGTTTGTTAACCAGTAAAAATTTTCATTATTTCTATTGTATTTAAATTTTTTATACCTATTCTTTTTATTAATAATTTTAGATGAATATATTTATTTTTGAATTTTTATTATGATTCATATATTTTTATATTTTTTTAATTTATGAAAAAAATAGTGATTGTTATATTGTTTAATTTGGGTTGTCTTAAACTATAAAGAATTTTAATTTCTACTATATATACTTCATGAAAACGGGTTTGGAATATATTAACTTTTCTTAATAAATTTCATTAGTTGGATGAAACCCATTTATCGTGTTTTGCAATAATTTATCCCCATTGTTTAGTTTTAAATCTATCTATATTTGGGAGAACAATTAATATCAACACATTTCACATTTATTAAGACTGGTCCAAGACTTATTGTTGTAAATTTGGTTTAATATAATTTTTTTACACAAATTTCATAGTAGAAAAAAGAATAAATTTAAGATTGCATGAATATCATTTTGTCTATATACTGTATGAATATTAATCCAATACATATCAATGATGGGAATTATTACAAGTACCACTATGATCTAATAAATAACATATTTTAATACTTTAGTGGAATAATATCTCATAATGTTGGTAAATTATAAAATGAATGAGAAGGATTTTCAAAATTTTATTCAGGTGAGAAATATTTTTTTAGTATAAATATAATTTATGAAAGATGTTATTTTTCTTGATGATGAGAATCATTTATAATCAAATATATTCTTTTTAGACATTTAATTTTTTTTTGAAAAATATGGAGGATACCCATTTTTAAAAATCTAATTTTCTGGAAATTAGAAGATGTATATTACATATATTATATTGAGTTTTTTTTCAAGAAAAAGATTATGTATCTCAAAAGCATTTGGAAATTATGTCTCTTGTTTTAAGATCCTGACCATTTATAGATATATATCTCAATCATATATAAGAACTATTTTATGCTTCATTTAGTGTATCTTTGTTCAGTTTTATTTCAAAGAGTTATTGGGTGAGATTGGGGAATTTTGGAAGGAATATGGGCAGTGCCCTGTTGGGGCACGATTTGCCAAAACAGTTTCCCCAGGGAAGAAACCCATATGAACCCAAATTGATGGGATTATCATGGTTTTTTTTATAGTTTTTTAGATCATTATACCTCCTAGTAGTAACTATACAACCCCTAGGAAGAGGAACATGGATAGGCACATGGATATGGGAAATCGTGCATCGCGTATAGGAAACTACGTACATGGAAAATTAAACCCCCAAAAAATAAAAAATTCACAGAACACTTATTTATATCTCTAAACACCATGGATTGAAAATAACACATTTTCCTTCAAATTTAGATGATATGGGATGACTTAGATGTCTTTCTAACCTCTATTCATGAAAAATCAAAGATTAGATTAATGGATATGCACCTCTCCCAATAAGAGATTCTAATCCTATTTGGTTTCCTCACCCTCTCCCAACATTCTATCATGTTCTGAAGGGATTTTTTCATCCAATGGTAATGTATACAGATCTAGGTATTTATAGATCTTAATCAATTCAATTTGGATCATGGTTTTGTTTCTAGATCAAGTTCTTTGTTGTTCAATTTAACATTCCAATTAAATTTGGGGATTACCATTGGCGAGTGTCCATAAAATATCCTGAAGTTAGTGCTCAAATTTTCTTCCCAAATATCTGATTTAATTTCACATAGATGATTTTTAAATTGAAATTTCCTTGATTAGGTAATTGCATCGGATATTGAATTAATTAAATTTAATTGGATTAAATTTCGGTCCATTGAAATTGGTTGATTTGTGATTTTGAATGTGATGTGATATTAGGTTTATAGAATTGGTCAATTAAATGGGGTTTGGTAATTGATTACTTTTTAATATATGTAATTGATACATAATTGGAATAAAGAGATTGTTTTCTTAACGATGAAGGGTTATTGGTAAATGTGAATAACTTTTTTCAAATAGTTTTATAGTGATTTGTTTATATTTTTTCATTTGAATTAAAGTGATAAATCTTTATTGAATTGAAAATTGAAATGGTTTACCATGATGTGAAATATTTATGAGGGGTTTAATTATGATTAACCTTGTCAAATGTGATAAATGGGCTATTTTGTGATTGATTTTGAAATGGGGTCTGGGACCTAGACTAATACTCTAAATAAGCATGGGGTAGTATTTGTGACATTCTATATTCAAATACATAAATCTGATTATTGTTGTATGGGATAGGGACTGATGCTTTAAATACCCATGGGGTGTAAGAAATAGACTGATGATCCAAATACCCTTGGGGTTCTAGACATGATGTTCTACATCCATGAGATTGGCATTAGACTATGGTTCCAAATAGACATTATATGGATGGAATTGAAATAACAATGATAACCATGGTATTGATATGTGATATACTATGGAGACAGTTTAGACTATGACATGGCTTGAAGCAGATAATGTTGGTTTATGTGTCATCATGATCTCATGGTTATTTATGTGGTTCATTGTTGAATAATTAAATGTGGGAACTGTTTAATTTATTATACATTGTTATTTATAAAACTGTAAACATTGTTATTGACTGAATATTATTTTAGACACTATAGGTAGGTGCCTACTGAGTTATACTCACACCCTTCTTGGGCTTCCAGATCTGTACCTGAATAAATATCATGTTTTGTTGATAGTTTAAGAAAAATATACCTACAATAGATGGCTGATTTGGGATGGATCATGGATTAGGGAACTATACATGGTGTTTGGACCGTCTTGGGAGTCTCACAATGTCTTTATTTTGTATTTACAGTATAAACATGAAACGTATTTGGCATAAAATATCTACTATTTTGGTTTGGATATTGTATTCCTCTTTTGGTCATCATTTGATGATTGTTTGATTCTATTCATGATTGTTATATTTTTTTTATTATTGTTTATTTCTATTATTGTGATGCTTTGATTATTATGAAATAGTCTTCCCACGTTTTATATATGACCCTCACTACTAGTCGGAATCCTCTAGCATATGGGAGGCGCTCTTGAGGTCATGTAGCTGAACGACTCTGGGAACTAGTCTGGGACACATGGGTTAGGATGTTATAGTTGTAGACAATTTGAAATCACTTTGAGAGAATGATCTTTCAGAAAATATGATAGTGTAAATATATATTTATATATATATCAATTTTGGTGGGAATATAATTGTAAAGATATTAATTTAATGAAATATTTGATTAATCTATGTTATGATAATTTTATGGGTTTAATAATTCAATAAGTGTGTAGATTAAAAAGATACATTGGGGTGGTTAAGATGATTATTAGTGTAGCTTTTTCATAATAACAATGTAAAGTTTTATCTAGAGTTATAAATTTTAGTGATAATATTCATATTAATAAATATAAATTAATGTCATATACTAATATTGATGGATATAGTGTGAAAGAATATTTTCTACAATATCAATTAACATGAATAATGTTATCTGAGATTATGATATTTAATATGATTATTGGAATGAAAAAAAGGGGAACTATTAGAATAAAGAATAAACGTATCTGAATAATATTAATAAAACCTCTCTAATCATATAATATATGGTTGTCTATGGTTTAAATAGATAGAAAAATAAAAAAAATTATCTTCTATTGAATTTTTTTCAATTTGTAACCTAATATTAGGGGGCATTCACTACCATAAATAGGGGTTTCACAATTATTTATTAAAATATTTTGTGAAAACATCTGTATTTTCTCTTATACATACCCACCATGGTTTATCTTTCATTAAGAAATGTCTTTATCACCCTTTATATATTATTATTATTTGATTTATTTTGTAAAATTATATATTTTATATCTTATGATTTGTTATATTCATGAAATGTGATTTTTTAATGTTTATTAATCCCATTCTTTTTATATCAATTCTATATATGATGATTTCAAACTATTATGAATCCCAATTTTATTATTTAGGTTAATTTATTTTCTTATGACTAATTTAATGTTTCACACACATGTATGGATTCTAAGATTATTTTCCCCTATATATTCTTATAATTTATTGTGAAAAGGAAAATATCCCATGGGATAGAAATTTTACATGCGTGGGTTCACAAGTAGATAGGTTCACAAATGGTGAGTTTAATGGTGTTTATATATACTCACATTTTTATGATTTAATGGGCTGGAGGGTAGAAAATTAAAAAATGATATGAATGTATATGCTTATTATTTTTGGAAAATTTTCATGTTGTTAATCAAGTCATACCATGTTTACCTGATTACGTTGTAATTTCAATTTATTTCCCTCAATTATGTAATACTTATAAGTTTTTTTCATTATATATATATATATATATATCAATTTATGTTACAATGTTTAGTCATACATAACATTTTCATTATGATATTATATAACATTATCATGTTGTATGATTATTATCTATCATCTTATGGTTTTTTATTATGTTATTTAAATCAATCTCTTACACTCTTTCATGTTTATGAAAAAATAATTTATGACGTGATGTTTTGTTATTTATAATCAAAGCTCACTAATTTCATAAGTCACTATTCCCTTGGTTATAAAGATGATTATATAGTGCGATATATAGAGAAAATTGTATATTAGAGAAATTATATGGACAACTGTTTTTAGTTGCAGTTAATAAATATGTTTATGTTGTTAATCTCCAAGAAAATAAATAATTTTATCTAGTGGTTGTTCAATTATTTTATGATAATTTATTATTTTAAATACTAAAAATAATTTATAATTGATTTAATGGTATTCTTAGGTCACATCAACTTGTATCAGAATAGATTTTTGTTATTTTTGTGGATTAGTTTAGTTATTCTGGGTTTCAGTTTAGATATCTATAATTAATAAATCATATATATGTGTCAAATTATAGGATTATATGATAAAATAATCATTAAAGTATCTCGTAAATGGATTTACATATCAAAAAAAGACATTTTCTGTATAATACAAGTTGTTTGGTTGTAGTAAAAATTTATTTTTTTGTAATATCCCTAAAAAGGGTTAGTTAATCACTAACTCTATCATCACCTTAATTCTTGATGAGTGGGAAAAATACATTACACATGGTATGACATTCCCATGGTATATTCTTTTGTTTATAACATGCTCATTAAAACCACCAATGATGGATTGATTTCCTTATTATTTTAAGTTATTATATTAAAAAATATATAAGATTACAACAAGAAGTATCATAGGTGAGACTAATATTGATAGATTTTGAATTAAATGAATGATAAGACAATAATAAAATGTAAAATAACAATACATTGTATGGTTTAATTCATTTTATGATTATTATAATTCCCATTTATCGTTAATGTTTTTCACTATTGTAAACCCTTGATGGCTTTAATGACTGCTTTAACCAAAAGGAATCAAGTTAACCATTGGTGTGAAGTAATATGTGATGATTAACTCGACAAACAAACCATTGGAATGGTAGATTGACTAAAAATGTTTATAATTCCAAACCAACAAACATGAACCTTGATTAATAATTTATCCATAGTTTTAACCCCTAGTGAACTAAAGAAGTGTAGCAACCCCAACCATAGAATCCTGAAGTCGAATCATGGTACCATTACATTGGAATAATATTCAAGGAATCGCACCCTAAAGGCTTGATCATTTTACTATTTTTGGTAACCTATATACACACATGAATCTTACATTCCATTGGTAATAAAAAATTACAACCTAATTTTTTTAAAAAATATATTTATTCCATATAGTATATCCATTCATATAAATATTAATAAATATCATAGATTCCTTGAAACGAAAACAAAATAAGGGTGTTATTAAATGCTAATTAAGGGTTAAGTACAGTGTAATATATCATTAAGAAATAATTAATAATTAATATGTTAAGGTAAATATCTTAAAACACATTCCATTTAAATATCAGGATAAGTAATAATCAATATGGAAATGTAATTAAATAAAAACACATGCAATTTAAATAACTGGATATGTAATAATTAATATGTCAGGGCAAATAATTGAAACGACATAACATTTAATCAATAAACTAAAAATGAAATTCATCCATATACTTTTTCATAGTGAAAATATCATGGAAAATAATAACAGAATCATAATGATGAAATGCTTAATAATTGGACACCTTGTTTCCTTGGAACATGGAAACTTTACCAGTAAGACATTTCAAAAAACAATTTAAAAATTATTGTTAAAAATAAATTATCTAATGTTATCCAACTAATTATTACCATGATAACATAAATGCATCAAGGGGATTAATTAAATGTTCTCCAACCCATGTTATATGTGTCCACATAGTTTCTCATATATTGAATAATCGATTTAATTCATAAAAAATGTGTGTTGTCAAATATCTATATTTAGTGAAGAATACAGATTTATCAATACTTACCCAAATAATCAAGAAATTTTTAAAGTAAAAACCCAAATATAAAAATAATTTAAAATTTTAGAAATAATCATATCCATGATAAATAATGTGGATATTTTTGGGAAATTTAATGTTCAACAATCACTAGAAAGTGAGTAACTCAAGAAAAATGTAATGACTACAAATGTTTTTAAGGAGGTGAATTTAAATTCTATCCATGGTAAAAATAATCATAATCCATATAAATAAATAATAATGATGGTATCAATATGATGTCAACCCATTGATGTAAGAATAATGTTTGTTATTGATGATGAAATAAAAAAAGAATCTTTAAAAATATTCATGAAGAAAATACACATTTCATTTTGAAAAAAAATTGAAAATAATTCCCCTTAAAAATAATATTTATATAAATTTATTTATAAATCTCTTGGTAAAATTTAAAAGTAATCTTCAAATATATTACTGTGGGAAATTCTTTAAAAGCTAAATAGATCATTCCTTTTATATGGTAGAATGGTTAGAAAAGTTCATTATTTGGAATGAGATAAGAATATTCCTTTGAAATAATTTGTGAAAACAAATTGGTACAAATATTTTTAATAAATCATTTTTGAAAAGGTTGAAATCATTTTTGGAAACATTTATATAAAACATGATTCTAGAAAAAAACAGGTTTCTGAGAAAAGAGGGAAATGAAGTTGGGTTTTCTTAAAAACATTTTTTAAAACATTTTAATTAAAAAAGTGTTGAAAAATGTTAATATTAGATAAATATAATCTCAAATAACCGTAGTATAATAAAATTAAATGTTTTATCATAAAAATATAGAATAATTTCATTCAATGGAATTTCAAATGTAAATAATCTCGAAAAAATGTGATTGTGAAGTAAACTCTTACAAATATCATTTCATCGAAGTGAGAATTAACCAATGAATAAACTATGTGTATCAACTATAAATCCTAATAAACCTTGTTTAAATACAAAAATAGATAGTCATAATTAATTATACACATAATCTTATAATATTAATGACAATTAATAAGTAATATTAACCTATGAAAATGAATTGTGTTATGGAATTATTTACCACTTGGTGAATTTAAATTCAAATCTAATTAGATGAAATAATAAAAATGGAAACATAAAATACCATGAAGAATTAATTATTTATGATAGTACATGTTTAGGGGTAGTATATACACCATATAAAAGTAATTAGGTGCAAAACGTTGTAATATTCCTCAATAAAGTCAAATTGAGATGCAATCCCTAACCTTTCACTTTTATTTTCATCATACATTCTTTAACCTCATGTATAGTGATATTAAAAATGTTATTTAAATGTTTATATACCACATTAATATTTATTATATCATAAATTATGCTTTTTTTAACATATTATTACTCATTTGTTAATAATTTTTCATTATTTTTATTATTTCAATTAATAACTTTCATTGTTTTTCAAATACGTTTTCAATTTTTTTATTACTATTAAATTTATACTGATTTAAAAATCTCCATAATTTAAACCATTATTTAAATATCATATATATTCATTATATATTTATTTATATTAATCCACAATATTTAGTGACGAGACATAAAATACATCGATCACATAGATGGTAGGTCGTACGTATGCATGAACGTTGTATCCATTTTCATTCCAAATTGAATGAAAATTAAATAATATATATATATAAATGAATATTGTCATTAAAATATAATATTTATGTCAAATATATTACATATTTTTATTAAAACCATCTTTAATACATTTCTTTTAAAGTATGAATGAATCACATCGCTTTCTGAAGTGGTGGTTCGTCTTACACACAAACCAAGTTATCTTATCCATAAAAAATAGAAACAATAAATTTATGTATTATATAATAATTAAAAAGGAAAAAAACATCATAAATACCGTAAATATCATATACAAATATTATTTCTATTCCAAACCTTGCAGTATTTTAATTGAAAAAACAACAACATCAGTGTATGAGGCGTAATCCTCCATACACACGAACAATGATTTTGTAACTCATTCCATGGAAGTGTGTGTGGTTGTATGATGCACACTTAATATAAAAATATTAATATATTTGATATACTAATGATATTATATAAACTTCATATAATATTAAGTTAAGTATGTGGAGGAGGAAATCAAATAAAAACGCATTTATAAAAACATTACCACTTCTTCAGCTATCCTCCATAGGTTTGCCCAAATTAATTTCTAAGAATTATTTGCTCCCAAAATAAGGCTAATGTAATTAATTTATTGATTCTTATAAGTGATATGGGATTTTTTATATCAAAAGTTCCTAAGACGTGCGATGAGTGGAAGAAAGGAGAAGGTGTTTTATAAGTGGGGTGAGTGGCAAACTAGAAAATTTTAAAAAGAGTGACTTTCACCAATTTTTTTTACTTTTAAATTGACTAAAATAATTAGAAAAGCTCTATAATAGATGGTATAATTTCAAATTATTAATAGAAAATGAGTTTTAGAAAATTTTCTAGGTCATTTTTCCCCATCAGATTACAGTTTCGTCCTATTGAAAACTTGTTTTTATCTTAATCGTTGTAGTTAATTTTAACTTTTTTCATTATTCACATTGTTAAAAAATTAAGGTAGAATTATTATAAATTATATATTATTATGATTAAAAATATTGATTCCATTTTTCAAAATTTAAACCAAAAATTGGAATAAATCAATTTAAAATTAATCCTACAGATGTGATGGGAAAGGGGGTTTTTAAAGTGGAAATGCTCAAAAGATTACAATGTTTTTATTTCAAAATTAATTATTAAATTGATTAAAATGAACTAAATATGATTAATATATTTATAATTTAACTATTTTTATATAAAAATCATTTTCAAATATAATTTAAAATTAATAATTATTTAGATGGAAAGCCGGTTTTCAATTAATATTCAGTATTTTTCACTATTAATAAAAATTGAAACTTCGTAGAAAAATAGTAAAAGTCACCCAAAGATATTTTTGAAATTAATATTTAAAAAATAATTTTATTTTTTAAAATATAAAATATAAAATTTTCTAAATTTTATGTTAAAATAAGTGTTCCATTAAAAGACAATGAAACTGCCTTTAGAAAAATACAGCTCTTAATGTGTAAAATTGGATTTGTACTTATCTTATGAATATAAAATCTGTTGTATAAATATAAAAAAATTATTAAATATATAATATATAAATTTCAATAATGTCATCAATTAATATTAATTAAATTACTTTATTAATATAGAACTCATTTAGTATATAAAAATTAGTTTTTGTTAAAAACATTTCCTTTAAATGAAATTGTTTCTTACAAAAAATTCAAATCAATTTGTAATAATGAATTTAAAAATATAGTTTAATAATTTATTTAATGATTTTTATAACTACCAATTTATCGTCTATGAATTAATTTTCATTTTAAATAATAATATAAATTGTATTTTGTAAAACGTGGACTTGTGTGTAACGCATGCTATCGAAGTAACTCATTGTTATGAGGGAAGAAATATAACTCTTTATTGAGTTAATTACATGTTATAGAATATAATTAATTTATCTAAAATAGTAGATATCTCATAATTTATCGAGATGTAACATCCCTTAATATAGAACACTCTCACGTGGCCCAAATGGATTGGTTAGGACACCTCAATCATTACTCTGTGTATGCTAGCGGCTTCTGATAGGCAGTGAGTGTGTGATTAGTATAGTGGGGGGGATATACCAGCTATTTAGTGAGTTAAAATAGTTATAATAATCCAATACCAATGATAATAAACCTATATTAGAGTCCATAAAAAAGAAAAAATATAATCCAATTGAATATCAACAATACGAGCCAACTAAATAATAAAAAAATTAAAAAATTAATATTTTTATTAACGACTAAAATGTAACTAAATTCAATTCCATAAATAGGGAAAAATAAAAAAACCTACATACTCAATAAAATAATCTAAATTTACCAGTATCAACACCAACTTTGATCCTATCTACAAACTCTCATCCATGCGGCAAAGATAATCAACAGCAAGGTCCCTTTCCCTTGTCCAAATATGAATCAATATAATCTAATCAAGTACAAAAAGGAATTTTGAATATGGGGTGATTATAACTTAATAGGTCAACAACACAGTGTCTGAACAAGATTAGTCTGATAGAATGTTATTGTGGCAATAAAATAAACAAGTGTATTAATTAACTAAACAATTAAATTAACAATGCATCATCCTACTTCAGCACCTTGCTAGACTATCTCTAAGAATGTCTCATAAACATAAAACAATAACCATATAACCTAGGATTAATATAACCTCCCCTGACTCCATGTCGGGAAATTTCTGAACATGTCGCATAGCAAATCCAACCATAACCTTATACCCAAGGTATAAATTACACAAATCTTGGTTATATACTACTATATAAAAAATTTTATAATTAATCAAGGTTGAGCCTGGTTTATAATCATTTTATATTCTATTATGGCCATTCCAGGTATATAATCATTTCTGCATGTGTCACTATGTATATCCATTTACATATTCATTTCAACATGTCTCATGGAACAACTCGATATATAATCATTTCCGCATGGTTCACTAGGAATATCCTTCTATATAAGAATTTCAATATAAGTCATTGGGCATAGCCCACTATATAATCATTTTAGTATTTTTAACCTCATTTAATTCCCCATAATATCATTACAACATTAACAAAAAAACATAACATAACAACAAGGATATCATAAATAACACATCATCAGGCTCAATGGTTAATTATGGAAATTTCCATTTATCTTTCAAATAATAATTTCATATATCAATTGGTCATAAATAGTAACATGTTACCTGTATCAATAAAAAATCTAAGCCAAGGTGAACCTATATCAACAAATCACCCAAAATCCATGTCATGCTGAACACACTTTTTTCCATTTATAAATTTATTTAATAAAAATTTCTCTCACCCAAATGATGTCCATAAGCTGGGTCAATAACCATTTGGATCCAAATGGACTCATAAGATTAATCTATTTCATCATATAATCAATTTAGGTTCATTCGTATTGTTGTAATTGCAATATTTCATATACTTGACAGTTATTAAGAAATAGGGTTTAGACCCACTTCCATTAACTGATGATCATCCAATGATTCCTATATAATTTTCCACAATAATGAAGGAATATATATTCTCAAGAACATTCCTAGATTTTAACTAATAAATTCTAAAACCAATAATACAAATAGTACAAGTATTATCCCGAAAAGTTTAGAGAATGATAGAAGAGAATAGGAAAAATAAAGAAAATTTTCTTAATATGGATTAGATGTGTGATTGGGATATCCATAAGGAAGGGAAGGATTCCAAAATCCCTGAGAAGGTCATTATAGGTCAAGAGAAAGAATCCACATGAAATTTGGAATTAAAATTAACCACATGACACTGTTTTAAAAACCTTCTCGCTATAATACATAGGGATTAATATGGTTACACGTCATGTGTTTCTTTTTACATGGATATTCTGAAAAACCCATCTCCTTGAATCATTATTTATTTTAATCATATATTATATGACGTGAAATATAATTACAGGATGTGTACTCCATTCATGTTGTGAATCATTTCATGAAAAATAACCATTCATGACATGTGTCTGGAAACAACTACACAACATGTATTATATTTACAAGATGTATAACAGTTTTACATACATTGTTTTATCCGAATTCCCTTATCAAAAACACCAAATCTCATTAAGGATTCATAAAATTCCATAAAACCTTGGTATCCCTCAACCCATTTATTCTCAGTCTACATTAATTCAAACAGTATGCCTGAATGGCTCCCCATGTGGATCCTCTTTGGTTTTTTTCAAGTTTCATCAAAACCCAATCCTATATTTATAAAAACAAACATACATCCAAAATCATTAATTTAATTTCCCCTAAAAAGAATCTATTTCTCAAAAAAAAATACATTTTTACCAAGGATCAAATGAAATAAAAATTCAAAGGGGGATATACCAAGAAAAAGACAGGATCTTAAAACCACCCCATCGTATAACAACTCATTTGCAGGCTACTCCAAGCATCATTATGAGTTCCTGACAAACAAGTATGGCTATTGTGCTTGCATATTAATCTATGTATCGCAAGTCTCCTCTTGAAATCTCTCATATTTACACTTCACCCTAACCAAAGGAATCACCCTACATCAAATATTATTCGAAGTACATTCCATAATATGTATCAGATGATCTTCTAAGGAAATATCAGCACTGATCTCACCATCTTCTACATATATCTTGTGAGAATGTTCAAAATAGTATCTCCAATGATATTACACCTGAAACTTTTTTTGAATTTCACTATAGAAAATTGGAAGGGCTAATCGATATTCTACATGAGAATTCATATACACTATATGAAACAGCCCAACAAACCTAGGCCCTAGATTTCCTTATTTCCACATACGGCGTTACACCATCCTAAGTGACACTCAAAAAAAATATAATGACCAACATTGAACTCTAGTGGTCATATTATATGGTTAGTGTGTGATTTGTTCCTAATAAATATGTCCATAAACTATTTTATGATCAATTGAACTTGTTTAGACATTTCCATCATGAGACTATGTCCAAGATAACCTGACACGCCTGCCTCTATCCAAAAAAGAGGTGAATGGAATGGCCTTCAATGAGAAACCTCATAATTTTTCATTTGTATTTATGCCTAGAAGATATTATTATATAAAAACTCCACTAGTTTCATATTATGTACCATAAAACACAAATATTCAAAAACTAATATTGAAACATATCCTCAGGAACCTAAATAGTCTTCTTAGATTGACCGTGTGTCTAAGGATGATAGGACATACTCAAAAAAACTTGTCGTCCCAAAGCATTTGTAAGATACTATTATAAATAAGAGGAGAAATTGGGATCTCTTTATTAAATGATACTCCTTAGAACACTATGTATCCAAACTACCACTTTCACATAAAGACTTCCAAGATCATCAATGTTGAAGGTATCCCTAATAGTCAATAAATAAGATACCATTGTTAGTTGATCTGCAATCACCCATACAACATCCTTCTTTTGGGTTTTCCTGGGAAAACATGTCATAAAATCCATAGTTACATCATCTCATTTCCACTCATGAATAGGAAAATGATGAAAAAAATCATTTGTCCTCTAATGCTCTGCTTTAACCTTCTAAAAAGTGTAACATCGCACCGTTAATCTTTTTACTTACTACTTAATTGTTGAACCCTAATAATATCTATGGAGGAAATGATACATCTTTTTCAAGACAAGATATACCATCCATATATAATCATGGAACTCTTTTATTATCTCCTCGCACAAGCCCATAGGAATCCATACTCTTCCATGGAAAATAAGAAAATTTTCACTGATAATAGATCATCCTAATGGTGTCTCCCCACCATGTAAGTTGTATCTTTGAACTAAGACCTCTAGATAAAATAACTGATTAGTCTCCATCTATTTCAAAATCAATGGTATAATTTATATTGATTTCACATATACTCAATCCTCAGATTTCTAAATATCTAGATCCATGTTGTCAAAGAGGTCTATTTCCCACCACTCATTTAAAGACTCCAATACTTCCTCATTCAACAACTTTTATCCTAATTCTTCAACTATAGAATTTCCCTATATTATTCTATAAGCCAACTCGAAGTCAAAGCACTAAAAATACTCGACTTACCTACTCTACTAAAGGTTCAAGTCCCACTGATTTAAAATATTATTAAGGTTTTTGTGTTACATGTATCAAACAATCGACTTGTCCATGATATATTTCCTCCAGCATATTAGGGTATGTACTAGAGATTATAACTCCAAATCATGAGTAGTATAATTCCTCACATGAAGGCTTAGCTATCTGAAGCCATAAGAAACCACTTGATCCTCCAACATTATAACTATTATGAGTCCAACTGTGGATGCATCATAGTACATGGTATATTCATTACCCATCACAGAAAAATTGGGGTTATGTTCATAGGTTATCCTTCCTATTATCTCATGAAAATATCTCTCTCAAGCAGCTAACCATACAATATTTACCCCTTTCATGTCTGTCCCTTACATTGCTGCGACAAAATGGTAAAATACCAAGATAAAGTGTCAATAATGACCTCCTAAACCTAGAAACCTATGAATATCAATTTAATTATTGGGTTATTTTTAATATATCATAGATGTGACTCTCTATCCGTATACTAATACTCCTTTCTCTGAGATCACATGTCCCAGTAAGTGTGCTTTATCAAATTAGAAATAGTAATTGTTTAGAATTGCATAAATTTTATGCTCTCTCAATGTACCCAAGATGATGTAAATATGTTTGGAATGAACATCGTTTAACTAGTTGTACACTAAGATGTTGTAAAAAAACAAAAACAACCTGATCCAGAAAAAGATGAAAGGTTAAAATCATCATGTCTATGAATACGACCAGTTTGTTATTCAACAAAAAAACAACACTATGAAATCATAAATGCCATACCTAATTCAAAAACAATATGAGGTATTCCAAATGATATAACCCACAACTAATGGTATCTAGATCTTAGTTTGATCTTGTATAATATCTTATCACCTCTCATCTTATTAGAAATATCTTCGATGCATGGAAAGAGATATCAGTTCTTGACTATCATCTAGTTCAACCATCAATAATCCACACCAACGAAAGAAGTCCAATCAGCCTTCTTGATGAAGTGAACTAGATAACCCCGAGGAGATGTAATAGGATATATAAAACACATAGGTTCTATATCTTACAACTATTATTTCAAATTTTGAATCACTATTAGTGCCATTTTGTAAGGTGGGATCGAAATTACCTCTACTCTAGCACCAAATTGATTGTAAACTCGATCTATCATTTTGGTGGTAAGTTGTAGAAATCATCTGGAATGACATTATGAAAATAATATTAAAATGGAGGAATGGAATATTTTTTTATACCACCATCATCTATAGAATGATGGGATATTTGATCTATGAGAGAATCCAATCTACTATGAATGTTTCTTGTGTGACCAATATGAAGATCCCACTCTCTTTGGTGAGAATAGATTCATCCTTCCATAGATAAAAAGGTAACTCTCATCCAACATTAGATGATATGTTCCTGTTATAGAACTATCAAATCCATAACAAGATTCAAATAGAATCAATTCATTTCCAGCACAAGTGGTTCCAAAAAAATGGTAAAAACCAATCTCTATACAACACACCATGCATCATTTGATATTATTTGATTACACTCACAATAGTGTGTAAATGGTTAAAACACCATCAATGATTTCCACTTATGAGAAAAAACTGTTTACAAAATTAATAAATAAAATTTAATGTGATGCTTTGATATCAAACCAAAATCAAACAAGGGTAAATAATAGAACAATCATACCTCTGGCTATATACATTCCAAAATCCACACTAGATGGATTAGTTTTCATTACATGCATCTTACAAGCCACTCTTCCATGGGATCTATCCTGAATCCCCAAAGCTATACCCTCTTTATGGTACTTTCATTCCAACACAAGGGTACCACATCCACTTCCCTGACAATAACCTCGTGTCGAACTCAAACTACCTTTCTGTTGAGGAGTGGTTGAGTCCTCACCATAGTATAGAACCTTATCTTGTCCACATACCACTTATCTATTGTTGTATTCCACTACAAAACCATTTTAGGTGGCCTAGTCTATTAAAAAAATAAACACAAAAGTAGTTTATAGACACTAAGGATGATTACGGCCCATATTTCAACACTGAGAGTACTACTACAGAAAAACTTCCTGACAAGGATTCCCACTACCCTGACTCCTCTGACTGCTACTACCTTAGAGAAAACTAAGATAGGGATGCATCTTTCTACAAGAAGAAGATTTCACATTTTACCTACTGGAATAGCAAGGCCACTACTCAATGCATCTACCATATTCCCATTCAGGGTGAGTACCTAATCCTTCCCATATTTAAAACATCTTAGACAGAACACATTCACCTACAAACTGATATCATAGTGAAGAACATCCTAAAAACTCCTCACCCAGGGTATCTCATCAACAGCCAAATATACTACAAAGAACTATAGGTTGGCAAAATTTTCAACGCATTCTATCACTGACTTGCCCTTATATGTTTTGTTAATGAACTTAGGGGCCATCTCATGCCTCAAAATCATAGGATAAAAATGGATCATGAACATCATTATGAATTTTTTCAAATATAACTCTTCTTGTTTCCCTACCTTCTCTAGAATGCCTCTCCAATTCTTGGTTCATCCATGAATCATATAAGTATTAGGTTTAACCATTCTATCATTGGGTGGCTCAAAATGTTTACATATCATTTGGACTGACACAATCTAGAACATGGCTACCTGGGGCCCTCCCTACCCAGAAAATGTAAGTGGATATTGAATTTAAAACACTCTCGTAAGATCAAGAATTGAAGACGTGGTGTGAATAGACTCACTTTACTTGGATCTTTGTACCCTCAGGAATCATTCATGAAGCTAAACATTCATCTGATCCTTTAGAACTATAGGAAGCTTCAGTTCAGTAATAATTAGGATCGTGTTGATTTAAACTCTCTAGAAACTCAAATTGATGAAAATTAGGATAACTTTTCTCTACAATATAAACACACTCTTTAGACATTAGCTATAAAAACAAGGTGAACCCTAAAAGGTGACAAAAACATAAAATCATTGAGTTCTGGTCTCTCTAAACAACGATTACAAGTGTTTTATCATGAAATAATAGTATATTTATTTTATTTATCAGGAATAAAAGATATCTCATATCAAAGTTCATCATGAAAGTATATAACCCGCTCAAGATTGAATCTATATAGTTTTTAGAATAAGCATGCATCATGGTTTCTTCATAGTTTCCCAAGTCGTTCACATGAACCATGCAAAAAAATTTGGTGACATATTATTTTGGGTAAAATAACAAAATTTTACTTAAACATTCTTATAAACTAATTTTTTTGTCCTACTCATTCCAATGGAGAGACTTCATCACTTTTTTGAGAGCTTTTTCAAGCCTTATCCTTGTATTTGATTTCATTCATTCATTCAACATCTGATTCTTGTTCTATTCATCTCATTGGATCTGTGCCAGTGATTTCATTACTCATCATGCATCATACATCATTTTTATTTGTATCGACAATGTTATATTTGTGAAATCTAATATGAACTATTTTTTGGGTTTTCATCCATTCTACTTTTTTCATCTTATCTCAACCAAATCTTAGGTCAATACTTCATGATTGTTCCACCACATGTATTCACTGGGTGTTTTATACCTTTTCATTAATGTTTGGTGTTTATATTCTATTTTTTAATTATTTCATATGATGGCCCTTCCGATGTTTCCCCTAATAATAAATTAATGTCCAAATTAAAATTTTTGGATCCTTTTTAGTTCACCATCTAGTACCATTATATAGTTGAGGTTCATTCACCTCATCCCTTGTCATATGTTTGTGAGCATTCCAATTTTAGTGGGAGCCTAAATGAAAATTGAATGAGACTTTAGGGGATGTAATATTCTTCCTTATCTATGAAATTAAATGGTTATTGGAATGGTTAAATTTTTAGATAGAAAATGTAAAAATGTGTTGGATGAACCCATGGATTGTAAATGATTCTGAAATGCATTGTAAATGATTAATGATTTTATTGATGAATTTATAATGGTAGTGGATTCCTTGGACATTTTTACTACTTAGATCCTAAATAAATTGGATTACATGTATATTTATACTCCATAGATCTTGATTATGGTAGTGGATTATTTGTACATTTCTAGTGCTAGTATTTTTATTCCATATGATTCTAAAGAAAATTCTAAACCATTGAATCTAATTACATTGAATTCCATGGAAATTTCTAGTACATGGATCTGGATTGCTTAGACCACCTTGGACATGCTCCATAGACATGCTACTTAGTCTCCTGCCAAGTTGTTGCCGATTTTTTAAGGAGATTCTCCAAGGAATCTATGTGATGCAGTAGTATTTTATACCTTGTATCTGGCCCATGTAGATCTAAAATGATGAGGGTGCCTTGTAAATTATGCATTTGATCCAATCCATTGGGTGTAATACATGATTAAAAAGTATGGGAAATTGTATATTCCTTGCCATTATTTGTATATATCCCTATAATTGGTAATTGATTACAGTTTCCCCTTGTTTGGGGTGATGGATTATAATTCATTGGGATCCATGTTTTTCTGAATAGAAAAACATCTTATTTTTTAACATTACGTTTATTAATATTATAAATATTATATAACACACACTATTTCATTATTTATACACAAATTGGATATGTTATAGACACCATTGGTGGTGGCCGACTTAGTTGTACCTCACACATAGTTCGGGCCACCTTTGGGTACACAAAAAAACATCATGGATATAGGTGGGGACTAATTAAAGCTCCCACTTTATGATGCTTCATTTTACTATTTATTATAATCAAGAGAGAATAAGAATAAGCTATGATCATTATGCTAGATGGAGATAGTTAATTTTTTTTTTAATTTCTTTGATACATGAATTATACAAGATGAATTCTACCTTGTATTGTATGTCATTTTATATGTAGACATGAAATGTTCATCATTTGTATACAACACTACTTATTGATTTTATTATTATTTTTGATGTCTATATGTTTATATTCTTTCTTTGACTTTTATTATTTTTTTACATACTTATTAATTTATAATACAGATGTGTTAAATGGTGATTATGAGTGTATATTCTCCTCACTATACCAAGTTAGACCCTCGAAGGTAGTTGTCGTACTCCGGTATACGGGGTGGTGTGCTTGAGGCCATGTGACACACCAGGTTGGGGCACTATTTAGTGTCTCTTGAGTTGGGATGTTACATATCCAGTAATATTTAAGCCTTTATCATCCTCAAATTTGACAAAATATTTCTTTTGATATTTTCTGTCTATAAAAATATCATTATTTCCCATCATATTGGATGAACATTCACTATCAAGGATATATACACTACTATGATCTGAAGCTTTAAATGATATCTCAAAAATCACTACCTACTCAACTCTTTTATTTTTGATCCATGTCATTGGATACAAACATTTTTGGAATGATATTCATGATCGTTCACATTAAAGTATTGATAAAAATTTCCATGCATAGATAAAAATAAATTTATCATTTTTATTACATTTAATTATTCTTTGTGATGTTGCTTATGACCACTTTGGGTATTATTTTTCATATTTCTTCTAATTGGTGATGAAAAATATCAATCCATGTGTCTGAATACTCTACACAAAAAACAGGATCCATTAAAATCATTATTGGAATATTGAATTCTATGTGGTTGTGTTTCCTTCTCTCATTCCCTTTGGTAGCTTTTGGCCATCAAATCTACATTTTGGTAAAGTCTCTTATTTCTACAGTAATAACACATAATATTCATTTAGTTCCAATAAGTCATTATTATAGGACCGATTATTCCTTAGATTCTCTAAATTTTATAATTATTATTTTTTTAAAAATCCATTTTCCACATCAGAGAGGGATCTTCTGTTTTTACATCAATAATTAGAGAATTTTTTTCATCAAGACTAATAAAATCATTATATTTTATAAATTACTTTTGATTTTGTTTTATTGGACCAATATTCTAAACATACATCATTTCTTTCACTTGAGTGATACACTTCCTTGATGTCAAATTATTAGTTAATAGTTTCTCCTAGTCATTAAATTATCTTTATAGGTTGAAAACTTCCACTTCATGCAGTTTGATATGTTTGATTTGATCTATTTATTTGTTATTAAAAACATTAATCACTATTTTTTCTACAATATTCATCTTGTAATCAATGACCATTTCTGATTTATCTCTCATGGAAAAGCTAATCAATTCAAATTCTTCCATCAGCTCAGAAAATTCTTCTTCATGCAATCATATATAGAGTTTGGTAACAGGAACCACTCTGTTAGCTTTGTTTATTTTGGATCTTCAAACATATATATCCTCGAGAGAGGCTAGAGATCAATCCTTACGGAGTATTCCCCATTAAAATGTTCACGTTAATCCCTTATCTATGAGTTATTGTACCCATACACCAAATATTTTATAGTATTGATCTATTTAAATTTAACTTCATTGATAGCTTACTATAAGGCCCCAGCCTTAAACCTTACTTAATATTGAATTAAATGAATAATTCACATTGAGGATCTTTTCAGGATTAGAGTTTTATAGAATTAGAACATAACTATTACATCTCAAAAGATTAAAAAGTAAGAACTTCTAATAAGTTTCCATAAAATAAAATCTCTTAAAAAGAAACATGTCTAGTTCGATGTTTTAGATAGCATGAATTTTCTTTGATCTCATCCTTGACCCTATTCCACTTTAAGTCCTGTGAAAAACATTTCAAAAACTTGGTGTGAACATAAAAAGCTCAGTAAGGGATACTCAAAGAAGAAAATATGTTAGTTTTTCAAAACCACCAGTAAACCATGAATACTTTATCAAAGTAATACTTTTCACCTTTATGAAGCAGAAAATACTCTTCATTGAATAAAAGATCATTACTTACCCTTTTGTAATCAAAATATTACCATAAAACCCATATAAAGAACACATAACATATAAAGGTAACTTGGGACATAAACATACTTAAATGGAATAAACATACGGTCAACTTCCACACATACATAAATGGAATAGCCATACGGCTGACTTCCATACCCAATGCATTGGAGGTTATAACATAACCACCCGTCCTGGTATTCACGGCACCACCGGTCATATGGTTTATCACGTAACCACCCGTCAAATGTCCAAGTTCCATTATAAAATCATAATACATAAAACAAATGGAAAGAAAACATTTCCACACTTTGATCACAATATATTGCTTAAATATATTGACATAAAAAATCCATTATAAAAACCATTTTCAATACCAAGATACATAAAAGAGTATATGGTATTTTTTTCATTTTAAAAACATTACCGCTTGTTGAGGAAGCCAAAGACCAAATAATACTCGCGGTGGCGGAAAAGGTCGTTGTCACCGCATACATTAAAAGAAACATTCCTTTTTTCATTTAGTAAAACACTTCGTAGAAAAATATTCCTTTTGTATAAAAGTAAATGTCAAAGGGGTTTATACACCGTATAAAAGAAAGTGTTGTATTATAACAAAATATGCCTCAATGAAAGGATATTGAGATGAAGTCCCTTATAAATATCATTTTTTAAATAAAATAGATCTATTATGTGTATTCACTATAAGTACACATAAATAATGTTCAAATACAAGATAGGACATAATAATATCATGACGTAATTTGAAAGTTGGAGATTAACCCAAAGAACGGAAATTGGGTTAAGAATTTCCCTTACCTCGGGTTCGACGTCACTCGATCGTTCTTTAACATCCTGAATAATAAAATTGAGTAATTTTCTACTTGATTTAGAAACTTTTTCAATTTCATTATTGCTTTTATATTAACGATCATTTTGGCGATATTGGGAACTTGAGTCAAAAGTGACCTTCTTATATTTACAAGTTGTTCACGTAGTCAAATTTCCATTATCACAAGAATGATATTAATGATGTAGATGCCATATTTATCATATATATACAGTATATAAATGCATCTATAATATTACATAATCATTTAGAGGTAAGAAATGAAATGCACCATTCTTGGAGAAAGTAAGCCGTACGTACGCATGAACGCTGCTTTCATTTCTATGTCATACTAATGGAATTAAAACTAAATTAGAGATATGTATATTTTAATTCCAGAATTATATTAATCATTTAGATTTAACATAAATCATATATATCCATTATATATATGTACTTATAATAGTACATTACATTTGGGGATAAGAAATGAAATGCACCGTTCATGGAGACGGTAAGCCGTACGTACGCATGAACGCTACTTTCATTTCTATCTCATACTTTAATTGAGTGAAATCATGATGATAAAAAGTTATATTATAATTCCAGTATATTATAATATATAATATCATTAAATCCATCCTTTATATGTCTCACGCATGGCATTAACGAATCAAATCACTTTGAGGGGCCGATAGTCCGCACTTCCTAAAATGAAATTATCGTGTTTACCCACAATGGAAACCATAAAGGTATGAAAAAAATGAAAAATACAGAAGATTAAGTAAAACATAAACATATAATATATCATATATAAATATAGTTTCATCTTAATGTCCACCTTTGAAGGTGTTATATGAGTGTTGAACAATCATCATTTCGTGAGGCAAAAATTCTCCATCCAAAGAAACAGTATGTTCTTTAACCATTAGATGAAGGTGTGTGTAATTGTTGCTCGAATGATTATTATAAAATAATCCTAGTATATTGAAGATACTATATTTTTTACAAAATAAATGAATAAAAAATAGTTTAGGGGGTTGGAGAAGCAAAATAAAACAAAAGAACACAAGTGAAGACATTACCTTAAAATCGGGTAAATCTCTTTGATTTGAGCTCAAAGGCATCCTTGGGAAGACTTAGTCCCAATGTGAGGCTTCTAGGAGTAAGATACGGATGTGGAGAGACAAAAAGATCAGGGGTTGGCCAAGCCAAAGGCTTGAGAGGAGAGGGTAAGGAGGTAGAGGTGGGAGCCTTTTATAAGAGGAGATGAGGGGCACTCTTGGAAAGTTGTAAAATGTTACTTTATCATAAAATGATTTTTGGATTTTAAAGGTCCCAAATTGATATAATTCTAGGATAAGGTGATAAGGGTTAGATATATACTCATCAAATAGGTCTTTGACAACTGTAAGTCTTAGATTTTATATTATCGTTTTATTTTATTTAAATCATTTATTATTGAGGTAATCGTTGCATCATCACGATGTCATAAATAATTTAATTTATTTAATGTCTAGAAATTATAAAAAATATATAATGATGTAGGAAATATTTTTAGATTTCTAATGAATATTTATAGTCATAAATATGACTTGTATAACCCCACTTAAATTTTTTTTAGTAAGTCAACTCATGTTTGTGACATTTTTACTTTAACATTAAATAAAAAGATATTAATGTAATTTTCCTTCCAAATTGGCTCCATGGGGTCCCCAAGTTGACCCATGGATTGTCTTGGTCGTCCATGACACATCAAATAAGGTTAGGACATGTGTCTAGGTCATTTCATATTATTAAAACATTATTTTTACCTTAAACTACACTAATTACCTCTAATCGCGATTAAAAACATAAAAGTTACTATTCAAAAAAAATATTTTAATCCCATTGAACCACATTTTACATATTAATGAAAACCATGTATGTAGGATTTTTCAAATTCAAAACACAGAGGTGGTAAATTTTCATTTAAACAGAAAATCAATTTTTTAAGTACCACTTAGTGGTTTCACTATTCATCAAAAATTGAAGTTTTTCAGAAAAATACCAAAACTTTACCCTAAGATATATTTGATATTACGAATTCAAAAATGATGTCTATTTTAAAAAATTAAAAACATATAAGTTGCATTAATTAATTTAATAATTAATTTCCACTGCCGGAGCAATTAGCGTGTTTTTATGAAACAAAATGCATCAAAAGATTGACACTAATTTAAGTCTGATTTAAAAGGGAAATTAATTCCAACGACCACTATTGGATTAAATGATAAAAATATATTCTAATTAAAATTTAAAACCAATTAAAAATATAATCTAATCATATAAATAAATAATATTAAAAAGAGTTTTTTAATTAAAATACAACATTTTCACTATTCATTAAAAAATGATCTTTATCGGAAAAATACCAAAAATTTACACAAAGTAAATTTTGATGTCCCGATTCTAAATAAGAATTTTATTTGGTCCAATAAAATGTATAAGAGTGACCAAAACTATATTTAATGACGGTTCTCCATCAAAAGTTGATAAGTGGACCTTTAGAGAAAATTAGAGTGTATATGCCTAAAATTGAATTATTTTTGTATTTTAAGCCTTTATCTTTTATTGGATAAATGTAAAAACATTTAACAAGCATATATAATCATATTTTAGTTATTTATATTCATTCCCTCTAATAAAACGGCTACGTGTTAACTACCATTTAAAATAATATTTTATTATTACTAGTGTGGAATGTAAGATTTCAAAGAAACTCTTTGTTTTGTATCGGGTACGCTATCGAACATAGAAACACCTTTAAAGTAAAATTAATATTCAATTCTCAAATATTAATAAATATGAAAATGTATTATTCTTTATTTACCTGGGATGTTACATCCTTCTCCCCTTTTGGGAATTGTGTCCTCGCAATTTTATTCACTTATCAAAATAAGTGTGGGTATTTATCCCTCATAGCATCTTCAGATTCCCATGTTTCCTCTTCAACCATATTGTTTTTCCACAAAACCTTTACCTGGTGAATTACCTTATTTCTCAACACTTTATCTCTTCGGTCAAGAATATGGATGAGTTGTTCTTCATAAGAGAGATTCTCTTCCAACTGAACTACCTCTGGGCTCAAAACATGAGTTGGATCTGGCATATACTATCTCAACATAGAAACATGAAAAACATTGTGTACCTAAGATAAACTCAGAGGTAAATCCACTCGGTAAGCAACTGATCCAACTCTCTCCATAATTTCATATGGCCCAATGAACCTTGGACTCAGCTTTCCTTCCTTACCAAATCGCATCACACTTTTCCACGATGAAACTTTGAGAAAAACATGATCACCTACCTCAAAAGAGAGATCCTTCCTCGTGCTGTCTACATAACTCTTCTGCCTGCTCTGAGCCGTTCTTATGTGTTTCTGTATCAGCTGAAGTTTTTCTTCCAACTCTTCTACCAATTCTGGTCCCATCAACTTCCTTTCACCCACTTCATCCCAGAAAGCTAGAGTTCGACACCGCTTCCCATATAACGCCTCAAATGGTGCCATCTGTATACTGGAATGAAAACTGTTATTATATGAAAATTAAACAAAAGAAAGATGTTGGTCCCAACTTCCCTGATAATCCATTGAACGAGCACGTAGCATATCCTCAAAAGTCTGAATTGTTCGTTCTGACTGCCCATCTGATTGAGGATGAAAAGCTGTACTAAAATTTAATTCAGTACCCAATGACTTCTGAAGGCCTTTCCAAAAGTTAGAAGTGAACCTGGGATCACGGTCAGATACAATGGAGATAGGAACTCCATGTAACCAGACTATCTCTTTAAGATACAACCAAGCAAGTTGATCTAGAGACAAAGTATCTAGAATAGAAAGGAAACGAGCAGATTTAGTCAATTGATCAAAAAATAACATAGATTGCATTATTACCTTGAGATGTCCTTGGTAATCCCACAACAATGTCTATGGATATATTTTCCCATTTCCACTCTGGAACTGGTAAATCCGGAAGCATACATTTCGGTAACTACCACTCTGCTTTAACCTGCTGACAATTCAAACACTTTACAGTAATCTAAGCAATATCTCTTTTCATTCCATACCACTAGTAATACTCCCACAGATCTCTGTACATCTTAGTACTGCTAGGATAAACTGAAAACGGGGAACTATGAGCCTCACATAACAACTCATTCTTCAACATTAAATCACCAGGCACACATAATCTCTTCCCAAACCTCAAAACACAATCATTATCAAGGTTGAATTCAGGAAACTTACACTTCTGAACCAAATCTACCTTTTTCTGCAACCCACTGTCTTTCTTCTGTGCTTTCTTAATTCTGTCTGATATGGATGATCTCACTGATACTTTTTCAACTCAAAGAATCATCCACTTTATTTTCTTTTCCCGGATGGTAATGAATTATACAATCATAATCCTTGATTAATTATAGCCATCTCGTTTGTCTCATGTTCAATTCTTTCTGAGTGAATATATACTTTAAAATTTTTTGATTAGTATATATTTCACACTTTACTCCATACAAATGATGCCTCCAAATTTTTAGAGAAAAAACAACAGCAGCTAATTCCAAGTCATGTGTAGGCTAATTTACCTCATGATTTTTCAAATGACGTGAAGCATATGAAATTACCTGATCATTCTACCTAAGGAAGCAGCCAAATCCCTTCAACGAAGCATCACTGTATATAACAAACTCACCATTCCTAGAAGGAAGTTCCAAAACTTGAGAATTCAGCAATATTCATTTCAATTCCTTAGATAGTAACATGAGTCAACAGAGCCATCACTGCAAAAAATTGTTTAGTTCTGATTCTGACCATCTCAGGATACTGATTTGAAAGTTCATTACCCTCTGTATGCCTTCCCAGAAAATTTGTTCTGTTTACTCTACGAAAAACCATTCTTAACAAAGAAATATCTTAGGTGAAGAAACATGGTAATCTTTAAATGCTATATCATTTCAATTATACCATAAATTAATTTATAATTTAACAATTTTCTAGCTCCTAAAGTTGTCTAAACCGACCTCTGATACAAACTATAAGGCCCCATCCTTAAACCTTACTTAATTTTCAATTAAATGAATAATTCACATTAAGGATCTTTTCAGGTTTAGAGTTTTAGAGAATTAGGAGATAAGTATTACATCTAAAAAGATTACAAATTAGAAACTTATACTAAGTTTCCATAAAATAAAATCTCTTAAAAAGAAACATGTCTAGTTTCATGTTTTAGATACCATGACTTTTCTTTGATCTCATCCTTGACCCTATTCCACTTTAAGTCCTGTGAAAAACATTTCAAAAACTTGGGGTGAGCATAAAAAGCTCAATAAGGGATACACAAAGAAGGAAATCTGTTAGTTTTTCAAAACCACCAGTAAACCATGAATATATTATCAATGTAATACTTTTCATCTTTATGAAGCAGAAAATACTCTTCATTGAATAAAAGATCATTACTTACCCTTTTGTAATCAAAATATTACCATAAAACCCATATAAAGAACACATAACATATAAAGGTAACTTGGGACATAAACATACTTAAATGGAATAACCATACGGTCGACTTCCACACATACTTAAATGGAATAGCCATACGGCCGACTTCCATACCCAATGCATTGGAGGTTATAACATAACCACCCATCCTGGTATTCACGGCACCACCCGTCATATGGTTTGTCACGTAACCACCCGTCAAATGTCCAAGTTCCTTTATAAAATTATAAGACATAAAACAAATGGAAATAAAACCTTTCCACACTTTGATCAGAATATATCACTTAAATATATTGACATAACAAATCCATTATTAAAACCATTTTCAATAACAAGATACATAAAATAGTATATTGTATTAATTTCATTTTAAAAACATTTCGGCTTGTTGAGGAAGCCAGAGACCAAATAATACTCACGGCGGCCTAAAAAGTCGTTTTTACCGCGTACGTTAAAAGAAACAATCATTTTTGTCGTTTAGTAAAATGCTTCGTAGAAAAATATTCCTTTTGTATAAAAGTAAAAGTCAAAGGGGTTTATACACCGTATAAAAGAAAGCATTGTATTATAACAAAATATGCCTCAATGAAAGGAGATTGAGACGAAGTCCCTTACAAATATCATTTTTTAAATAAAATAGATCTATTATGTATATTAACTATAAGTACACATAAAAAAAGTACAAATACAAGATAGGACATAATAATATCATGAAGAAATTTGAATGTAGGAGATTAACCCAAAGAATGGAAATTGGGTTAAGAAGTTCCCTTAACTCGGGTCCGACTTCACTCGATCATTCTTTAACGTCCTGAATAGTAAAATTGTGTAAATTTCTACTTGCTTAAGAACCTTTTTCAAGTTCATTATTCCTTTTATATTAACGGTCGTTTTTTCGATATTTGGTACTTGAGTCAAATGTGACCTTCTTATATTTACAAGTTGTTCACGTAGTCAAATGTCCATTATCACAAGAATGATATTCATGATGTAGATTCCATATATATCATATATATATAGTATATACATGCATTTATAATATTACATAATCATTTAGAGGTAAGAAATGAAATTCCCCATTCATGGAGACGGTAAGCCATACGTACACATGAACGCTACTTTAATTTCCATGTCATACTAATGGAATTAAAACTAAATGAGAGATATGTATATTTTAATTCCATAATTATATTAATCATTTAGATGTAACATAAATCATACATATCCATTATATATATGTAGTTATAATATTACATTACATTTGGGGATAAGAAATGAAATGCATTGTTCATGGAGACGGTAAGTCGTACGTATGCATGAACGCTACTTTGATTTATATCTCATACTTTAATTGAGTGAAATCATAATGATAAAAAGGTATATTATAATTCCAGTATATTATCATATATAATATAATTAAATCCATCCTTTATATGTCCCACTTAAGGCATTAACGAATCAAATCACTTTGAGGGGGCGGTAGTCCACACTTCCTAAAATGAAATTATCATGTTTACCCACAATGGAAACCATAAAGGTATGACACAAATGAAAAATACATAAGCATAAGTAAAATATAAACATATTATATATCATATATAAATATATTTTCATCTTAATGTCCACCTTTGAAGGTGTTTTATGAGTTTTGAACAATCATCGTTTCGTGAGGCATAAATTTGCCATCCAAAGAAACAGTATGTTCTTTAACCATTAGATGAAGGTGTGTGTAAGTGTAGCTCGAATGATTCTTATAACAACATCCTAGTATATTGAAGATACTGTATTTGTTACAAAAGAAATTAATAAAAAGATTTTAGGGGGTTGGAGAAGCAAAATAAAACAAAAGAACACAAGTGAAGACATTGCCATAAAATTGGGTAACTCTTTCTGATTTGAGCTCAAAGGCTTCCTTGGAAGACTTCTGCCCAAAGTGAGGCTTCTAGGAGTAAGAGAGGGATGTTGAGAGAAAACAATTGTAGGGGTTGTCCGATACAAAGGCTTGAGAGGTGTGGGTATGGAGGTAGAGGTGGGGGCCTTTTATAAGAGGAGAGGAGGGGTTGTCCGATACAATAGGTCTTTGATAAGTGTAAGTCCTAGATTTACCTTATCTTTTCATTTTATTTAAATCGTTCATTAATGAGGTAATCGTTGCATCATCTTGATGTCATAAATAACTTAATTTATTTAATGTCTAAAAATTATAAAAAAAATATCATGATGTAGTAAATCTTTTATCATTCTAATGAATATTTATAGTCAAAAATATGTCTTGTATAACCCCACTTAAAATTTTTTTTAGTAAAACAACTCATGTTTGTGACATTTTTACTTTAACATTAAATAAAAAGATATTAATGTCATTTTCCTTCCAAAGTGGCTCCATGTGGTCCCCATGTTGACCCATGGATTCTCTTGGTCGGCCATGACACATCCAATAATGGTAGTACATGTGTCTAGGTCATTTAATATTATTGAAACATTATTTTTACCTTAAACTACACTAATTACCTCTAATCGCAAATAAAAACATAAAATTTACTATTCACCAAAAAATTATTTTAATCCCATTGAACCACATTTTACTTCTTAATAATAACCATTTATGTCGGATTTTTTTAATTCAAAACAAAAAGGTGGTAAAATTTCATTTAAACGGAAAATCATTTTTTTAAGTACCACTTAGTGGTTTCACTATTCGTCAAAAATTGATGTTTTTCAGAAAAATACCAAAACATCACACTAAGATATATTTTATATTCCGAATTCAAAAATTATATCTATTTTACAAAATTAAAAACATATAAGTTTCATTAATTAATTTAATAATTAATTCCCGTTGTCAAAGTAGAGCGTATTTTTATGAAACAAAATGTATCAAAAGATTGACACTAGTTTAAGTCCGATTTCAAAGTGAAATTAATTCCAACGACCACTATTGTATTAAATGGTAAAAATATATTCTAATTTAAATTTAAAACCAATTCAAAAGATAATCTAATAATATAAATAAATTAGATTAAAAAGAGGTTTTGAATTAAAATACAACATTTTTCACTATTCATTAAAAAATGATCTTTATCGGAAAAATACCAAAAATTTACACAAAGTATATTTTGATGCCCCGATTCTAAAGAAGAATTTTATTTGGTCCAATAGAATGTATAAGAGTGACCAAAACTATATTTAATGACGGTTCGCCATCAAAAGTTGCTAAGTGGACCTTCAGTGAAAATTAGAGTATATATGCCTAAAATTGAATTCTTTTCGTATTTTAAGCCTTTATCCTTTATTAGATAAATTTAAAAACATTTAACAAACATATATAATCATATTTTTGTTATTTATATTCATTCTAGCCAATACAACAGCTACGTGTTAACTACCATTTAAAATAATATTTTTTTATTACTAGTGTGCAATGTAAGATTTCAAAGAAACTCTTTGTTGCGTATCGGGTACGCTATCGAACATAGAAACCCCTTTAAAGTAAAATTAATATTCAATTCTAAAATATTAATAAATATGAAAATGTATTATTCTTTATTTACCTGGATGTTACACTTACACTACATGTAACACCTATCATTAAAGAAAAATGAAATATTATCATGTTATCATTACAACCTAGCCATTGAATTAGTTGTGATGAAAAGTATTGAACAAAATTTGAAATTTATATATTATATACTCAATAAAAATTTTTAAAATTCCTACAATATAATTTATAGAAGTAAGATAAAAATAAATCCAATTTTATACATAAAAACTATATTAATTCTATTAGTTTTTTTCTGCCTATTAATGGAAGGCTTGTTTTAAAACTAAATTTTGACACTTTTTATAAATTATATATTATAAAATAATTTTTTTTTAAATATTATTGTCAAAAAAAATTTAGGGTGAATTTTTTTATTTTTCTAAACAAATTGATTTTCTAGTGACCAATGAAAAATACCAATTTTTATAAGAATATTATGTTATTTATCATAAAATTTTACATTATTTTTTTAATTCCAAATTAATGTATCTTTAAAAATATTTACTTATAAATATTATAATAAAATTAATTTTTATCATCCTTATATCTTATTTTGGTGTAAGTATTTTTTTGGGGCCTAAAAATTAAATTTTCAATAAAGCTATTTTTATTTTCGAGGTTGAATTTTAATTAAATTTAAAAAAAACTTTTTAATTTTAAAAAATGGATTTTATATTTAGATTCATAATTTACAAATTTATTCAGTAGGTTCCTTTTATGTTTTCCAATATGAATAGAATCCTTATTAATTTTTGATACCCCGGTAAATGGTAAATTAGGTAATTTAGGTTAAAAATAAATTGATAAGGATTAGAAAATAACATTGAAACTTGCCCAAATTTTATTAAATGGTTATATTTCGTCAATAATAAATTAATTTTTTGTTGTATGACCATTTATTTTCATTATTATGAGGATATGATGTCAATAATATTTTATATAATGAAAAGTCCAAGATACTGAATTGAAATGTTTAATAAATATAAATTTTTTAATGTTTTGGTATCTAGAAGATATGTTTGAATATAAATATTCATATTAAATATAGAATATTTCTCATCCAAATTGAATGTTTTTAAATTTTTTTTAATAAACAATTACCTTAAATAATTATTCAACAATATTGTAGTGATTATTTTATTAATGAAAATATCAAACAAATGATATTAAAAATATTAAAATAAATATCATTGGGTTAAATTAATGTCACCAAAAAAATCTCTAGATTACTTAAAAAATTATTTATATATTACAACATTCTGTTTAAATTTATATTTCTATATTAATTTTAGTAAATTCAAGGTAATGAATAGTTCTTCAAATTGACATTATGAATATTTTATAGTAAATAATATTTTATTAGATGATATAAAATTCCTTATAATATTATATATGACCAAATAATTAAGATAATATATGAAATTTTACCCCTGTTCCATTTATGGGTAATTTACTATTTTAAAGTAATTATATTAACCCTTAAAGAGTAAAAATCCATGTTGTTATGGTAAGAGTTAAAATGGGAAATAAGGGTTAAAACAAATGTAAAGTATATAACCATGACGTAAATATTTCCCAAAAAATAATTTGATTAAAAATATTCTAAATTTATCACCTTATTCTTGAATTTTAAATGCTTAATGGAAACTTTTCGATAAAAATGATTGTTTCCGACGCTTTCGCCGGGGCGCGCGCGCATCCGTCCATGGAGGGGGGACGCGCGGCTTTGTTGCCCCGCATTCCCGCTTTCCAAAGGCGGGCAGCATTCGTTCCTTTTTCAGGGACGTCTGCTCCTTGATCGAAACGGGATGATGGGATGTCGGTTCTTCCTTCCGTGGATTCCTCCTCAGAACTCGTCACCTAGTCCGGGTCTCCCTTATAGATTTAATACGTAGTTCGTGAAACTCTTCCCAGTACCATGTTTCCATGGACGCCGGTTAATTACACTGCTTCTGTCGGGATATTCCAAAGGGTCCAGTCAGGGCAGCAACCTTCGGTCAGGGGAGTAGTCACGTTGAGGCATCAGTAGCGTGTCTGGATGCTGGGGTACCTGGCATGTCTGTCTGTTATCCTTGATCACAAGGCTTCTCGAGGGCGTGGAAGCCCGAGGCATCCCACATCGAGCACGGGGAATTACATGTCATAGACACGTATCTGAGGTTTTCCTCAGCTTCCCGTGTTCAACACAGGGTATGTTGCAAGATTAGCATCTAGCAGAGACGGATCAATCCAACCAGAGCATTAGCTGGGATAAATCGGATTGAGGGTCCCTCCTTGAAGGGACATCGACACCGGGGCTAGCCCGTGGGCGACAGTGAATGGAGTGGAAGGAGAGTGAAGTGGAACCATCGCAGGGGGGGGCGACAGTGAAGTTGGGCATGAGCCCTGACGTGGCTTCCTACGTATCCCCGTGGCAGGGAATCAAAGTCTGCGTAGTTCGGGATGGTGCCGGTAAACCGACGTGAAGCGGGACCTTGGCCCGATGAATGTCGTCAGCGTACCAACGTGAAGGTGGACCTTGGTCCGATGGGAGTTGGGCTTGAACCTCGTGGAGGCTTCCTACGTACCATGCCTTGACATGGATCAAAGACCTCGTAGTTCAAATGGTGGGTCGCAATGTCTTACCACTGGACCGAAACGGGACCCGACGTGAATGAGCAACGGGTGGGCTTGAACCTCGTGGAGGCTTCCTACGTACCATGCCTTGACATGGATCAAAGACCTCGTAGTTCAAATGGGAAATAGGTGGGCAGTTTAATGTCATGCAGGACAAAGGGGGCATACAGTTTAACATCATGTTGGACGAGGGCGAAACTCGACGTAAATGAACGACCGAGCAATGTGGCTTGAACCTCGTGGAGGCTTCCTACGTACCCTGCCTTGACATGGATCAAAGACCTCGTAGTTCAGGTGGTCACAACGGCTTATCGCTGGACTGGAATGAGACCCGACGTGAATGAGCGATGGGTGGGCTTGAACCTCGTGGAGGCTTCCTACGTACCATGCCTTGACATGGATCAAAGAACTCGTAGTTCAAATGGGAATATGTGGGTTTCGCCGGTGAACCGACGTGAAAGCAGACCTTGGTCCACTATTGGTGGGCTTGAACCTCGTTGAGGCTTCCTACGTACCATGCCTTGACATGGATCAAAGACTTCGTAGTTCAAATGGGGTGGGTCGCAATGGCATACCACTGGACCGAAATTTCAGTTTAACGTCGTGCTGGACGGGGGTGAGACCCGACGTGAAATGACAGGTGGGCTTGAACCTCGTGGAGGCTTCCTACGTACCATGCCATGACATGGATCAAAGACCTCGTAGTTCAGATGGAGGGTCGCAATGGCTTACCACTGGACCGGAGTGCAGTTTAATGTCATGTTGGACGTGGGTGAAACCCGACGTGAAAGACGGGCGGGCTTGAACCTCGTAGAGGCTTCCTACGTACCATGCCTTGACATGGATCAAATACCTCGTAGTTCAGATGGGTTTGTCAGGGTCGGTGCTCACTCTAAGACCACGTGATTCATGCTCGGTGTGAGAAACAAGAGGTTGCATGGACCTGACGATCACGTCGCGAAGGGTGCGTCCGTGAGAAGCGAAGAGGGGCTTACGCGTTGGGCGGCCCATGGTGTTGGGACTTACTCCAGGATGGAGGCCCATGGAGCGACAAAGCGCGGGGAAGATGGACCTTGGTCCGACGATGGGAGGTTCCTCGTTCCCTATCACGTCCTCCACTGACCTTGGTAGTGGGGAAGTACCGAGATGCACGGGTGCAATCATCTGTACCAAAGGTTAGGGACTTACGCTCTGAGGCGACCCTTCCCCTGCGAACATACACCACTCCGACAAGGAGGATCTCATTCCATGTGCGGAAGAGTTCCATTCCCATGGAGACGAGTGGTGTAAAAAATGTTCGAGTTGGGGGGACCCTTCGTGAGGGAGACGAGGTTGGGTCACAGTTTAACGTCATGTGCTGAGGACGTGGTGCTTGGCAGTTTAACGTCCTGCAGCTCGGACGAGGTGGGTTCACTCCACACCCCTAGGGCTTACATAACCGGTACCCTCTGGTCCTTGGGGAAGGGAAGGTGCCGGTAAGGCCATGGTAAAGGGGGGTCGTGGGACGAACCTTAGAGGGGTCCACGTTAGCGTGGCTATGCGAAGAAGCAATAGCCATTAGTGTGCCTATGCGAAGAAGCATTAGGCGAAGCAACGCTACGGGAGGTGTTGTCCATGGGACTTTGAAATCACATCGTGCAAACCGGGAGGGTCGCACGGAAAGAGGAATCGCTAAGCAGAGGAGTGTTCTTTGCGAAGTGGGGTGCCTTGGCCTTATCATGGGGCATAGGTGGGAGTGGGAGGTGCTTCGCGAAGTGGAACAGTGTTCGCGGAGCACTGCCTCGCGAAGAATGAGTGGTTCGCGAAGCAGGGTCCTGCCAAGCAATGTGCTTCGTGAAGTGGAGCGATCCTGCCTTAGCATAGGGATTACTCGTATGGGTTGGGTGTTTCGCGAAGCACGAGTGCTCTGTGGCTGCCCGGGTTCCCTTGGGAATCCCCTTCCTTCGCGAATGCCCTTGAGCTTTGCGTAGGGCATCCCTCTCGGAAGAGGGGCTAAAAACGGAACAAATCAGAGTCGTCTCGCGAAGTAGAAATACCTCGCGGAGCTCATGATTCCCGGGAAAAAGCGTGATTCGCGATTCGGGAGAGGAGAAGCCGAAAGGTCGGATTTTCCGTCTTCTGGACTCAGAGGGAGTCGAGTATTTATAGGGAAGGGGCGCCGCGAAGCAGGGCTCGCGCGCCGCCTTCGGGGCTTCGCGGCGGCTCGCGAACGTCAAACGGGTTCGCAGAGGATTACCGCCTCCGGAGCTTCGCGGCGTCGCCATGGTTAGGGCGCTTCGCGGCGCGGCCTCGCGGCTGTGCTTCGCGGCTGTGCTTCGCCGCTGTGCTTCGCGATACAGCGCGCCGGCTGTCTTTTTCGTTCCTTCCTTTCGGGCCACATTTTTGGCGCCAACAAATGCCCCCCCTCAGACTTGGAGCCGCGGAGGGCGAAGGGTCGAAGTCTGAGGGACAATCGCCAAAATTGTCGGTGGTTCGCGAAGCCGGATCGCAAAGGGGGCCCGCGATGCTCGCCGGGGCCGCGGATCCGGACGCGCCGCGATGCTTCGCGCGGGTGGGGCGCGCCGCGATGCTTCGGGGTCGTCGCCTATAAATTGGGGGGTCCGCCCTATTTTGTCTTTACGTGCCTTCCTTTTCTTTTTGTTCTCTCGATCTCGCGATGCTCCGCGTACTCCGCGACAGCCCTCCGCGAATCGAGCTTCGCAGCGAACCGTGGGTCTCCGACTCCGCGTCCGCGCCAAGCAAACCATTGCTTGTCTGCCTTGGCCGGACTTCGCGGTTTGAACTTGCGACCGGCCTTCGCGATCCGGCTTCACAATCGAGCTTCGCGATCGAGCTTTGCGATCCATCCAAAAGAATCCTTTTCTAAGGGCCAGAGTTAAAATGGCCCATCAAGAAGCTGTCTTGGGGGTCCTCGCAGATGCTGCTCATCGAGATGAGATGGCCAACCGTCCAGGCTTGGGGGAGATGGTTCGGAGCCACTCGGACCACACTTCCTTGACAGACCTGCTGTCGGAAGGTCAGAAGTATTACCCGCAGTGCAAGAAACTGCCGTTGTACGGCTTCGGGCTGAGGGATGACGTCTTCATCCCTGAAGCAAGAAGGGATGAACCAGCTTGCTGGTTCAGGAACACACCATGCCAGCACCAATGGTTCAGGGCGGCTGATGGTCATGCACAGGAGGATTTCACACCCGTCACCGCTGATTGCCTCTACAATCATGTGAACGACATTGACGGGGGGCCACTGCAACCGGAAACGTCCCCTCCTCTCTACCGCACCATGCTGAAGGCAGCTCTGCAAGATCTGAAGAAGGGATGGTCCGATGAGTGGGACCTGCGCCAGGGCGGCAACTTTACCGATGACTGGGCCTGGGCCTACTGGGTAGGCGCCTCATGCGAGGAGTTCGAGGCCGAGCTAAGGAGAGTGGGATTGTATGAGGCGGCATGGGCCTCCCAGTTCCACATTTACCAACCAAAGCAACTGATGCCGGAACTGTTGAGTAGGTGGTCGTCCAGAACCAACACTTTTCACCTACATCACGGGGAGGTGGGCATCAGCCTGTGGGATGTCTACCAGGTTTCTGGGGTCCCGATCTTGGGGGCCATGTATGACGAGTTCCTCCCCGTTTCCAGCGTGTGGGGATATGCTGAGCAAATGCCACGGCTGGCGTCAGCGCTGATGGCGCTTGTCCCTGGAGAGGACAAGGAAGCAGTGAGGGATGTCCACTTCAGAAGATGGTTCAAACGCTTCCTGAACTTCCCCGAAGATCGAGAGTTCCCTCCAAGGCCTCAAACTTGTCCGAGGGCAGCCCGGCGGGGCAAGGGACACTCGTACTGGCGGGTCTTGGAGGACAGCCAATGGAAGACTTGGGGTTTCAGTGTTAGCACTGAGCAACAGCCAATAGTCAGGCTGGCGGCGTTCATCGCGGCTCTCATTTGTGGGTGGATCCTACCGGTGAGAGATACAAGCATGGGGGTATGTCCCAGCTCGTTCATCATGGCATCGATGTTGGCCATGGGGCAGCAGATCAACATGGGGATCCCGATGCTCACCAAACTATACAGAATGTTGCGGCGTATTAGCGAGGGCAAGAATCCGCCAAGAATATGCGGGCCCTTCCACCTCCTGTATGGGTGGATCGCGGCGCATATCAGGGGGATTTACGAGTATCCAAACCCCATTTCGCCGCCGGGATCAGACTTTCGCCCCTCCATTCTGAACGCAGTTGGGTGCTTCCCATTCAAACTAGCCGTTCCGATGGTGCTGAATAGGGTGTGGAGGGCGGACGAGTTCAACTTTCAACCCTTCCCACTGCTGACGGTGAGGCTTACTGGTGATGGACGGGGAACGGAAGATCATCGGGCTTACCTCCTGGCCTTCCGAGGTGGAGTTTTGGTGGCTCAGATAGATCGTGAGCCAATCTGTGAACCGTACACCCCACATCGTTTTGCGAGGCAGTTCTGGTGCCTCCAGCGGCTGACCCCGCAGGTATACTGGGAGGTGCGTCACGAGGAGCACCCGTGTGTGATGAGGCAGTTGTGGCTCATGTTCCCACGTGAGGATGGAAAGATGCAGATCGCATTGCCTCCGTCCACCGCCGCCTTCGGCTTAGTGAAGGAGTACGCCATCAGTTGGGAGGCCGCCAATCCCAGGGAGATGCTGAAGCAGCCAATGATCCGGGTTGGTGACGGTAGGCCTCCTTTATCTCGAGGTCAGGGTCGGAGGGCTGCTAGGGCCGCTCGCGGCAGTGGGGTTGCCATGGCGGCGAGACCCGCACCGGCTGAGGGTATGGCAGCAGCGGCGGATCCGGTGGTTCCGGGAGAGCAGGGTCATCCGGAGGGGCGGCCACCGAGGGGGTTCCGTAGGATACCCACTCAGGCTCCGGGGAAGCGGCTGCGTCACATCGATATGGCAGAAGATGCTGTCTTTCCGGAAGCTTGGGACATTTGGGATGTCAACCGGCAATTCCTCAGCCCACCTAAGATGTGGGCCCACCTGAATCGCCTCGGGATGGAACTGTTGGGCATAGGCCCAGTTCGGGCTGGATTTATGGTGTCTCTGGCGGAGGCGGAGCAATACTTGAACGAGCTGGAGGATTACGTCCACTCCAGTGGTGTTCCTCGCCCAATGACGGATCGGGTGAGGGTACTGTTGAATCAGACAGTGCCCCCGCAGCTATCGGCTGCCGATCTGAGGGAGCGCTTCCCTTGGCCGGAGGAATCAGGGGACTCTTCTCAGGGGGACGAGGCTGGAGGAGGGAGCCCATTGGAGGAGGGCAAGGTCAGAGACCGAAGCTCAGAATCCGACGACTTCGCGGAGGCTCTCGAGGTAGCATTCCGAACTTCTCCCCTTACGACCTGTTTTTGAATCCCTACGGACTTCTCACCAATGTTTGAGCCATGCAGGAGGAACTTGTTCGTAGGCCTCGTTCTCGCTCCTTGGCGGGTGATGTTGTGGGACCTTCAGAACCTGCACATATGGTTGCGTCCAGTTCTGCGTCTGGTGGGACCAGGGGGTCTGAGGCGGCTCCTCTGGAATCTCCAGACCTTCCAACAGTATACGGGGGGCCTCGTCTCGGGGTCCCATCAGTACTGGCCCAGGAGCAGCGCTCGGAAGTCGATCTTCATAAGTCTCCTCCACCGGTCTCCTCGTTGCCACATGTGGGCCATGCCAACTAACGTTTATGTCTCTTTCTATCATACTGTTCTCTGACTGGCGTGGGCTGCTGCAGCGAGGCTGGTCGGGATGTCTGGCGGCGTCCCTCCCAGGGGCATGCCGGTGATGGTGACGATAGTCGCTTCACCTCCTCAAGCTGCGGCGCACACCATCACTGGAGGGACCACCAGCAGGGCCATACCTGAAGTCATCGAGGTGGAATCTGAGGAAGAGGATCAACTGGTCGGTCCCAGTCCTGTCATGCCTGCGTCGGCGTCAGGTGTCGTACCAGACTCAACACCAGATGCGGATCCCGCTGAGGAATTCCTACAGGCATATCCTGCGTACGAGCCTACCGACCGCGCGGATTGGGACGAAACAGCCTCTGATGAGGAAGACAGCAACATAGTCCGTCGCCGGTCGTGGAAGCTGATCACGCGCTTTATCAGGGACACTCCCCAAGCGCAATGGCTGGCCAAAATGGATAGACTCCGCTCGCGGTTGCGCGAACTGTGTGTCGGGGGAGTGGATGCCCAACGCCCTCACGCACTCATCCGAGACCTCATGGCTGAGAAGATCCGGGAGCATGACCGTGGGTTGAGAGTGGGATGGCAGCGGAGGAAGGCGACCAGCATTAGGAAGCTCCAGGAGGCTGAAGGCGAGGTCCAACAAATGCAGATCCGGGCCAACGAGCTTTCAGCCACTCTCGATGCCCAGTCCGAGCTGGTCTCACGATTGAAGGCCCAGCTAGCGGAGGCTGAGGAACATATGGGGCAAACCTCTGGAAGGATGGATGTCGTTCGGGCCGAGGTGGAAAGGGCCAGGGCCAGAGTTGACGAATTACACCCCGCCGCCGCTGAAGAGGAGCGGGAGTTGAATCAGCGGCAACAGGCTTTGGACGCCGCAAGTCAATGGGTGGCGGAGCTGCAACTCTCTTTTGATGGAGTCAACCCGTCCATGGGGGAAGTCAACCCCCGAGTATTGTAGCGAACCCGAAAGAAACTTTTATTAACACTTTTGTGCTTCAACTCTTTCTTTCTCCTCTGTTTTGAGTGTCGTGGCACGCACGATTTCAACTGTTGAATTGCCTTGTTACATCCCTACAATGTATGCGGGACGTTTGACGACAATCCCTCAAGCTAGTCCAGATTCCCGAAAGATGGGGAAGGCTTGATCGGAGGAGGAACTTCCAGGATAGCTGAATTACCGTTTCTCCAACGTGCTCTTATGCACGAACGGGGCAGCACCAAGGGCGCTGAAATCGGTTCAAACAGATGAAAATGGGAAGTGTGAATCACGATACCCAACTTTGGAACACTGTGGGGATGGCGTGACAATAAAGGACAACCGTTAACCGTGGCGGACAAACGGTATCCTTACTGCGTTAGCCTGAAATGGGGACAACAAATGAGCATCGACCGCTGACCATATTCGCAACGCAGGATTTTATCAATTTGTTGTCAATCAATCTTCCAGGACGTTGGCCCAGGACAGTTGGTGGACCATAGGTCAGACATACATACTGTTAGGGGGTCCTTCCAGACATGACCAATCTTCCGGAACGTTGGCCCCGGACGGTAGGTGAGCCGATGCGGCATAAGACCAGGCCGTTAGGGGGGTTCCTTCAGACATGAAAGAGGACGAGGGTCCGAATAAGGGACACGCAAACCGTGGAACATGAAGTGGTGGTTTGTTCAAACAGAATCCAACACTTCGGTAGTTGCACCACCGTGGTGGGAGTACGCCAGGTGGGCGCATCGGCCTGATCACGGATCATTCTTTCTTCCAGATAGGGCCTCTAGCGAGGGCTGGAAATGGGGAGGAACAAGATTTCGTGATTCCAGGGGCTGAACCCTAGGTGAAATGCCTGGGTGTCTCTACGTATCCCACGTGATGATGGGAATCAAGCCGCACGTAGTTCTGGAAGCGGAGTTTAACGTCTTACTGGACGAGGAGCAGCCTGACCGTGTCGGTACACATCCAGCCAAAACTACTAAGCCCACGTGAGTCATGCTCGGTGTGGGAAACAAGCAGTAGTGGTGGGAATTCCCGACGCAGAGAGGGGCAGGTTGGGGCAAAGGGATGCTCGGTGACTACCGGCCCGATGACACTAACATGATCATTCAGCACACCTAGATGCGCGAAAAGAAAGAGCCGAGTATGATGGAGTTCCACTTGAACATGAGGGAGTGGAAATGTGTGAATCATGACGCTCGAGATTTGGATCAGGATGATGGCGGCGTGGCGATAGAGGATTACTGCTGACCATGTTCGCAATACAGCATCCTATCGCGTTAGCCTAGAATGGGGACAGACAAATGAGGGTCAACCGTTGACCACGTTCGAAACACGGGACCATGTCACAAATGTTGTCAGATATCCGTAGGGACGTTGGCCCGAAACGATTGAAGGGCCCTTAGGTCCAGCATTCATGGAGAGCCATTAAACTTAGTATCCACGTCGTCCGAGGGTCCTTTTGGAAGTGGAAGAGGATGAGGATCCAAATAGAAAGCTCACGAAGCTTGGTCATGAGGTGAGGGGAATGTCCCTGTGAAAATCTCATGCTTCGGGCTTTCTGTCGAAACACATCTGAATACGTCAACGAAACGTATTAGAGAGGGGGAGCAGATTCCTTTCCCTTGGGAAGATCTTAGTTTAGGGTCATAGAATTCGGACCATGGATGGGAAAAAGGGATCAGGGGACGCATGACATCACAACCTGACGTGAATGAGGACATAGTCCTGCTTACCATGAATTCTCTGGGGAAATGCCCGAGTCGAGGGACCGAACTCAAGGGTTAGGCTGGGCCCGCGGGGAAGTACCCGGGCGCTCCTACGTATCTCATAAGGATGAGAATCAAGCCATACGTAGTTCTGGAAGGTGGCACGGTAAGGTACCAGTGCCAGGGGAGAAGGGAAGTGTGGGCATAGCCCTTGCACTAAAGAAGCGGAATTTGATGTATCTTGTTTGTTCTTTAAGGTGAATGGTTTTTTTTTTGTGAAGCGACAGGCCTAGAACAGTAGGTCGTGATGTCGCCACAAGAATCAAGCCGTGATGGGCGTTGACAAACAGTATGGCACATGACCAATACCCAACGTGATGTCCTCTACAGCGAGGTCACCACCATGCGGTGCCGTTTTTCGTCGTGCGGCCAGGACGATAATGTCACAGTTTAGGGTCGTATGATAGGGCCAAGCATGCATTTTATCGTCATGCAGTGCGGATGTAGCAGAGACGATGCTAGGCGAGAAATGTGCGCAGTGTTATAAAACACAATTGACGGAGACATGATCCCACATCAGATTGTACGCCATCCGGAGAGGGAAACCGTAGGCCGAGGGGCCTACACAGAGGTGAAACAAGGAGAGAGACTGGCTTCCTGAATGGGTTGTACCCAGAGACAGGGCGTCCTGGCGGTCATACGTGTCCCATGAGGATGGGAATCAAGTTGAACGTAGTCCCGAATGGATCTTAGTTTATGGTCTGAGAGCTCGGACCATGGGAGTCCCAAAGGACGCCATATTGCAGCTTTGTCCCCCTAGCATGCAAAGGTGCACTGAGGGATAGAGCCAAAAGTGTCGAGATTCCACCTGAACATGATGGGGTGGAAAATGATGTGAATCATGCAACCAACATTCAAGGACATAAGGGGTTGGCGTGACGACAAAGGATTACTGCTGACCATGTTCTCAACACAGCATCCTGTCACGTTAGCCTGAAATGAGGATTAACAAAACGAGCATCGACCGCTGACCATATTTGCAACGCGGGATTTTATCGATTTGTTGTCCGAAACCCTGGGGGGCGTTGGCCCGTATCTGTAGGAGAGCCCTTGGGCGTAGTATCCAGGCCGTTCTTGGGGGTCCCTCCGGGTGTGAAAGATAATGGAAGTCCGAATAGAGGGGAACACGAAGCTTGACAAGTGAAAGGAACTTGATCAAGTTGAACCTGACACTCTTGGTGCTAGACTAGAGTGCTCTTAATACATGGGTGAACCACTGCAGGGAGTCAAGGGACTCAACCTTGAAGGTGATCGAAAGACGACAGATTCCCAGGGGAAGGGGGCATGGTGCCCGAAACCTTGTATCATACCTACACCCCCCCCCCCCCCCCGCTGGAGAGGGATGGACCAAGTGGCCTAGGTGACCGGGAAATCAGGAGATCTCCCAGAGGTGGGGCTGGACCCGAATCTTAGACATTCAGGTGGTCCTACGTATCCCATTAGGATGGGAATCAAGCCACACGTAGTTCTGGAAGGTGCCTTTTAACGTCATGCAGGACGGGGAATAGGAGGACTGAACCTCGGAATGGGGCGTGCGTGGTGCGACTATTGTAATCCCGGCGTGAATGAGGACGTATTCCTACACTGCGCCACGCAGCCCTATGATCAGGGTCCTGAAGGCAGTATTAGAGAGGTAAATTTGCTAAACTCAGGATGGGTCCGAAGACAAGGGGTCTTGAACGTAGTTCCAGATGAGAGTCTTAGTTTATGGTCTTAGAGCTCGGATCGTGGATGGTAACAACTCCCGAGTAAGCACAGATGTTAACCCAATCCCTAAGACCACGTGAGATAAACTCGGTGTGGGAAACAAGGGGGGTATCCTCATCGCAATACTTGGGGCGTCCGCCAATGGGGAGTCGGCAGAGAGTTCCGAAGGACACTTTGGATGTAGCTTGTTCCTCCAACGCGCAGACGTGAACGGGGGAAAAGTACCAAGAGTCCCGAGACTCTACTAGGACATGACGAAGTGATGAAGGGCGTGAATTGTGTACCCGGCATTTGGGCTTAATGGGTTGGCGTGACGACAGAGGAAAACTGTTATCCATGACGGAAACACAGCGTCTGTATCGCGTTAGCCTGAGGTGGGAACAACAAACGAGCATCGACCGCTGACAATATTCACAACGCGGGATTTTATCGATTTGTTGTTCGAAACCCTCGGGGGCGTTGGCCCGTATCGGTAGGAGAGCCCTTGGGCATTGTATCCAGGCCGTTCTTGGGGGTCCCTCCGGGTGTGAAAGATGATGAAAGCCCTGATGCGGGGATACGCAAAGCCTGGAAAGCAGGTGCGGACGTGTCCGAGTAAAGCTTGGCATTCCAGGTAATAAACCAGAGTACTCTTAAGCACATTGGTGAACCGCCGAAAAAGAGGGATCGATGAAACAACTCAGTAGGGGGTGGGAGCATGGCGTGGTCACCACGAGACCGTCGTGAATGAGGACATAATCCCACACCGCACCATATGATCCCCTCATGGAGGAAGGATAGGCCATGGGGCCAAGATGGGATGGGGATTCCCGAGAGATGGGGCTGGACCCGAAGCTTAGACATTCAGGTGATCCTACGTATCCCATTAGGATGGGAATCAAGCCACACGTAGTTCTTGAAATGCAGTTTAACGTCATGCAAGACGAGGAGGGGAGTAATATACTCCTAAACAAGGGAGGTGTATGGCATGGTAAAGAAGCCTTCGTGAATGAGGACGTAGTCCTACGTCACACCATACGATCCTATAAGATAGGTCCTGGGCTGCAGCCCGGAAAGGCCAAGGGGCCTGGGGATGAGCCTCGGTCAGGAAGGCCTGACTGATTTGTAGTTTAACGTCTTACATGAGGATGGGGGTCGGGGACCCGAGGAGGCCAAGGGGCCCGAGGCTGGGCCTTGTAAAGGGAGTTGCACGGCCTGGTACATGATCCCGACGTGAATGAGGACGTAGTCCCACACCACACCGTACACTCCGGGTGAGGAATCCTGGGCCGTGGCCCAGAGAAAAGGGGAAGTTATTAGTCAGAAAGTCCTGACTGGTTTGTAGTTTAACGTCTTACATGAGGACGAGGCTCGGGGACCTGAAAAGGCCATGGGGCCTGAGGCTGAGCCTCGCAAAGGGAGGGCATACGGCATGGTACATGATCCCGACGTGAATAAGGACGCAGTCCTACATCACACCGTACACCCTTATGGGGAATCCTTGGACGTGGCCCGGATCGCTAGCACCACCTGGGGGAAGTTTGTCACCTTGGGATGGGGCAGAGGGGATCACAGTTCTTGATGAGTGGGGCATCTCGGGGTGGATCCGAAGATCCAGGACACTGTTGACCATGTTCGAAACACAGCGTTCCTATGGTGACCCGCATGGGGGCAACAAATGAGCGTCGACCGCTGACCAAATTCGCAACGCGGGACTTGTATCGATTTGTTGCTTGAAAACCCTCGGGGACGTTGGCCCGTATCGGCAGGAGAGCCCTTGGGCATTGTATCCAGGCCGTTATCGGGGGTCCCTCCGAGTGTGAAAGGGTAACAGAATCCCAGTCAAGGAGTGGGTGAAGCTCAATTGCGTCCATCCATGAAAGGGGAAAACACCTCCAGGGGGAATGTGCAGCGGGGCCGAGGCTTGCTCGACGTGGGTCGGGGAAAAAGTGTGCACCCTGCCATGTCTTGACCCGAGGGGAAGATTTTGGCTTTAGGGCTGGGCCAACGGACGAAATGTCCGGGCATTCCTACGTATCTCATAAGGATGAGAATCAAGCCATACGTAGTTCTTGAAGGCCATGCAGTTTAGCGTCATGCGGTTAGGACGTGGGAGGGTAGAAGAATGGGAGTGGGCGCATGATGCGACCTTTACAATCTTTGCGCGAGTGGGGTTGCATGAGCGGGGCCAAGAAAGCCTACCCCCTGCTACACAATGATCCTCCAAGGAGACTATCCCCAGGGGGAATAGCGGAAGAGAAAAGCTTGGGGCTGGGCTCAAGACGAGGCGTCCGAGCGTTCCTACGTATCCCATGAAGACGGGAATCAAGACATACGTAGTTCTTGACATGCAGTTTAACGTCATTCGGGACGAAGGGCATCTCATTCGGGGATGTGTACGGTATGGTACATGATCCCAACATGAGGACGTAGTCCTACACCATACCGTATAATCCCGTAAGAGGGTAAATCGGAGAGAAACGAGGAGGCCTGGGGCCAGACGGCGGTGGAGACGGGGCCAGGGGCCCAAAGAGGCCGAGGGGCCTGAGGCTGAGCCTCGGTCAGGAAGACCTGACTGGCTTGCAGTTTAACGTCTTGCAGTGAGGACGGAGATGCAGTTTAAGGTCATGTGGGACCAAGTCGCAGTTTAGGGTCGTGCAGGACCCTCTCGCAGTTTAGGGTCGTGCAGGACCAAGGCAGTTTAGGGTCATGCAGGACCACTTTTTTGCCCTAGGCAAAGTATCGCTTGAGGAATTTGGCATTGGTGGGAGGAGTTACACGCTCTCCATCTGTGGTCACCAAGGAGTATGCTCCGTTGGGGTAAACCTTATGGATGATATAAGGGCCTTCCCATTTGGGTTCTAACTTGGGTGGTTTCCTACCGGGAATCATTGGCGCTCGAAGGGCCAGTACCAGGTCACCCTGTAGAAAAGAGCGGAGACGAACCTTCTTGTCAAAAGCTCTCGCTATCTTGTCCTGATGCCTTTCCAGATTGTGCAGGGCACGAAGCCGGTTCTCGTACAGCGTCTCTAATTCATCTAGACGGATCTCGGCTACCTCATCTGATGTCTGGTGATCATAAACTGCGGTGCGTAGCGACGGCAGCTGGATCTCAATGGGTAGGATGGCCTCAACTCCATACACCAGGGAATATGGGGTCACCTGGGTAGAGTTGCGAGTCGTCGTCCGGTAAGCCCAGAGGGCGTTGGGGAGCTTGTCCGGCCAACTCTTCTTATTCTGACCAACCATCTTCTGCAGAATGTTAGAGAGGGTCTTGTTGAACGCCTCGATCTGTCCATTCGCCTGTGCGTGGTAGCGGGAGGTATGGTTCGACCGGATGTCGAACTTAGCGTACAATTTCTTCAATTCAGCTACTCGAAAGTTGGTGCCGTTATCGGTGAGGACAGCGTGAGGGACTCCAAACCGGTGGATAATGTTGGAACTCACAAAGTCAACGATGGAACGGGCCTTGACCTCTTTGATCGGAACTGCTTCTACCCACTTGGAGAAGAAATCTGTAGCGGTCAGGATGAACTTGCACTGGCGGGCTGTTGCTGGTGGATACGGTCCCGCTACATCAAGTCCCCATACCGCAAATGGCCAAGAGTACTTGGTGGGGTGGAGGGGTTCTGGCGGTCGATGCAAGAAGTTGGCGTGTACTTGGCACGCGTGACATCTCTTGGCGTATCCAATACAATCGTGGATCATGGAGGGCCAGAAGTACCCTAACCTCCGGATTTGCTGGGACAGCTTCGGCCCAGCTTGATGGGCGCCACAGGAACCGGCATGAACCTCTTGCATAACTTGAGGTATTTCTACTCCCTGGATGCAACAGAGGAGGACACCATCGAAGCTCCGCTTATAAAGGGTCTGCTCAAGACTGGGGCCGCTCTGGAGGGTAAATTGCAGTGCGCGGCGTCGTATTCGCTCGCGTTCGGCCCGGTCGTCCGGGAGCTGACCATTTTGGAGATACTCGACAAAAGGTGCTCTCCAGTCGGGGGTGGTTTCAACCACAGCGTCTGACGAACCCGGGACTCCCGATATGGAGGGTCCGGCGGTGAGATGACTTACCCGCAGGCCATCACGGTCCTCTTGGGTGACGGGAGCAATGACTCTCCGATGGGCCACGTGTATGACCAAATCATCTTGCTCGGGTTCTGCGAGCGACGCGGCTAAGCCAGCCAGGGCGTCCGCTTGGCCGTTCTGCGATCTTGGGACATGGGTAACCTCTGGCCGAGAAGAGAACTGTGCCATTAGGAGGAGGGTGTACTCCAGCAACGGTGCAAGCTCTGGCTTCCTGACGACGTAGTCACCATTAACCTGTCTGATTACCAGCTCGGAATCTCCCTTCACATGCAGATGGGGAACATGGATCTCAAGGGCCAACTTGAGGCCAGTGATGTGAGTCTGGTACTCTACCTCGTTGTTTGTACAACCTTCTGACAATAGGAACGAGTACGGTAGGACAGCTTGCGCCGGGGTAATAAAAACAATGCCTAGACCCACTCTGTTGAGCTTGGGGTCGTTGAGCCTTCTACCGGTGGGGCTCTGGGAGGCGTCGTCGAAATGCATTTTCCAACATGGGACAGCATGATCGACTGAGAGGATCGTCTCGTCGGGGAAATCCAGGTCCAGGGATTGATCCGCGGAGGTTGGATGGGCAGCTAAAAAGTCTGCCAATTCCTGTCCCTTAACGGCCTTCTGAGGCACGAACCTGATATCAAACTGCTGGAGAATCACTGCCCACCGTGCTAGTCGGCTAGTCAGCATGGGGCGGTTCAGGATGTACTTCAGCTGATCTACCCGAGAGATCAGTTGTACCTCGTGGTGTTGCAGGTAGTGCCGCAACTTCTGCACAGCGAAGACGAGCGCAAGGCAGCTCTTTTCGATAGGGGAGTATCTGACCTCCGTATCGAAAAGCATGCGGCTGAGATAGTAGAGACTGTTCTCAGTGCCCTCGTTATTCTTCTGGGCGAGCAGCGCACCGAGGGATCTCTCCAGGGCGGTCACGTAAAGGACCAGCGGCTTTCCGGAGACGGGTGGCATCAAGACCGGAGGTTGGAGCAGATACTGCTTGATTTCCTCGAAGGTGGCCCGACACTCCTCATCCCATTCGTAGGCAGCGTCTTTCTTTATGATCTGCGAAAAGGGCTTACACCTGCCGGCCAAATTCGCAATGAATCGGCGTATATAGGCTAAGTGGCCTTGCAGGCCTCGAAGCTCCCGAATGTTGCTCGGGGGAGGCATTCGGCTAATGGCCTTGATCTTCTCTGGGTCGATCTCGATACCTCGGTATCTGACAACGAAGCCCAGAAACTTCCCGGAGGTGACTCCAAAGGCACACTTCAGCGGGTTCATCTTCAGGTGACGGGAACGGAGGAAACCGAACACTTTCTCAAGGTCTTTGAGATGGTCCTGGCGCTGGCGCGATTTGACTACAAGGTCATCCATGTAGCATTCCACCAATGTCCCGAGGATCGGTTTGAATATGCGATGCATGGCCCTCTGATAAGTGGGACCTGCATTTTTCAAACCGAATGGCATTACCTGGTAGCAAAAGGTACCCTGGGGAGCCCTGAAGGCAGTGGACTCCTCGTCTTCGGGGGCCATCCGGATCTGGTTATACCCGAAATACCCATCCATGAAAGAGAGGGCTTGGAACCCGGCCGTGGCGTCAATCAACAGTTCCGTCACTGGGAGTGGGAAGTCATCCTTTGGGCAGTGGCGATTGAGATCGCGAAAGTCGATGCAGACTCTGATCTGCCCATTCTTCTTCCTGACCGGCACAATGTTGGCGAGCCATTTGGGGTACTGGACCTCCTTAATGAAGTTGGCTTTGATAAGCTTTTCAACTTCGGCCTCCACCATAGCACCATGAGAAGGGTGCATTTTCCTGGGAGGCTGCTTGAACCCACAGTGTTTTGCCGGGAGACCTAGACGGTGGACGGCCACTTGGGGATCCAGCCCTGGCATCTCATCGTAACTCCAGGCAAACACATCACGGTGCTGTTTGAGGAAGTCTACATACTACTGCCGCTCCTCGAGGGACATGGCCGCACTGATCAATGTGGGTCTCGGATCTGCCTCGCTACCAAGGTTCACCTATTCCAGTTCATCAACCGTGGTAGAGACGCCTTCTTCAAAGGCTGGGGGAGCATCCTCCAAGTCTTCCTCCCCAGCCGTGGGGGAACTTCCCACAACAGAAGATACTTCTGGGCTCTCAAAACCCGAGGGGCAGCTGGTGCCGGCTTGGGCAGCAGCAGTCATCACATCAGGAGACTCACTTGTCGTTGAAACCATAGCAATGAATTCATTTGATCTGATCCCATCTGGACTTCGGCCTAAGGGGCCACGCTTGATGATATCAAAGCAGTGGTGACGCGTCGGCTTGAGTTGGTTAATTCCAGCCCGGCGGAATAGACACGTATGGCACACCGCCATTGTCATCAGCTTGACGTCCCGGTACCGTACAGGGGTAGGAGGTTCCGGGATGACCCGAGCCTGGTTGATGTAGGAGTACGAGGTGATTTTCCGTCGTCGCTTGGACACGGGAACATGCCTTCCTTGCGTACCCGAAACAACAAAACATTTCCCCATGTCGGGGGTCGTGGCCTCAAACCGGTGGATCGGGAGGATGTAGGCATCGTCCATGCTTGCCCAGGGATCACTTGTGATCGGGGTAGGCTCATCCTCGCTTACCAGGATTTGCTTGTCCTTACTTTTGTAATAACCCGCATCCAGATAGCGGGCCTCACAAGAAACGAAAGGGGACGCGTCTCCTTGGAGCATTCCTACTCAACCGTTGAGCGAGTACTTAAGGCACTGGTGATACGACGAGGGGACCGCTGCATGCAGATGGAGCCATGGCCTACCCATCAATGCGTTGTAGGCGGTGTCCTGAGAAACAACCATGAACTCGGTGCTGGCAATTAAGCCACCGAACTGGGTCTTCAGGCGGATCTTGCCGACTGGGGTTTTCTCTGTCCTGTCGTACCCCTGAATCCTGAGGTCAGAGGGAGTCAAATCAGCTTCGGACAGACCCAGCTTTCGCAGCGTCCGGGTCGGAATTAAGTTGATCCCAGAACCCGTGTCAATGAGGCATCGGCGGACTTCCACACCGTTGAAGTGGCCAGTGATATACAGTGGGCGAATGTGTCCCTGTATAGGGGGGTCTTCATCTTCACCGGAGAACGAGATAACCGCCTGACATTCGGCGTTTTCAATCGTCTCGGTATGGAAGGCTTCCGCAGCTGCCACTTCCGTCTCGAACTGGAGGGGGCTCCTTAGGGCCTCGGCAAGTGCCTCGCGCATTTCAGATGACAGGCGAAGGGCCTCGAGGATGGAAAGCCTCGCCGGGATACTGGCCAGATGCTTCAAAACATCGTACTTTCATGCCAAACGCGAACCTCTGCTTACAGGAGGTCGTTCGACATTTGGATGCACAGCGGGCCCGGCTGGCTGAACCGGTGAGTAACTAGTATTGGGTACATCTTGCTGCCTACCAGTAGAAGCCTGAAGAATAGTCACTGGATTAGGATCGGACAGCAGAGGCTGGCCTGTCGCCGGGCAAGACTGGCTGTGATATGAACGAGGCGGCTCTCCCCGATCCAGCAACACGAACGGTGGTGGAGGTAGAGCCGAGGGTGCCGGATGGGTCTGCGCGTGCTGAGATCTACGCTGAGCCTGCTGCCTAGTCTTGGTAGTGTGCACGGCATGGTCACAAGTTCCCGCTGACGTACCTCGATGACCGGCGCGATTGCGATTCCGCCGACGTTGACGTCGGCTGGAAACGTTGAGGAGGTCTGCCTGGGGTTCCCCCTCGTCGGGGGTCATATAGGGCTTTACCAGCTCCACGGTGTTAACTGAAGCGTACCCTTGACTGTCACTCGAAGAGTCATCCACCGCTGGGCGGATTCTAGGAGGAATGCCCATTTCGGGAGGCATGAAGTCGCCGAGAGTGCGGGATGACGACGGCACTGGCGGTGCACGTTGCTTCTTCTTGCGTCGCCGCTGCTTGCCCTTTTGGGCAGAGGTCGACTGTGAAGACGATGCTGAGGCACCGGCTACTTCTTATGAAGGTTCCAACTGCTTCAGGCGTGCCCGGATGATACCCTGGGCACGGACGACGGTTTTTCGAGCCATCCAGTTGTCGTATTTCTGGGACCCGCGGCTAGGGACCTGCTGCCACTCACCTTCGCTGTCGCTGCCGATTTCTGATCCCGCAAAGACGCCTGCCACTTGCGCTGGCGCTGGGCCCAACTTGACTATGTTGTTGTTGACCTGGTCCTGAAGCCAGTCTTTAAACACATAGCATCGCTTGAGGGTGTGCCCTAGGATTCGATGATAAGGGCAGTAGTTGGGGTGATCGGTAAGATGCGCCTCTGCCGGCCTCCTGCATTTAGGCAGACGCACAATCCCTTGCTCTAGAGCACTCTGGAAGTAGCCAGGGACCTGATTTTCGTTGAACGAATAGGTATGGTACTTTCTTTCCGGATAGGGGGCCATGGGGTCCTAGTCCTGTCGAGTGACCGGAGGGGCCTGCCGAGGAGGCTGCGCCTGGTTGTCTCGCCTAGGTGGCGGTTGCGCATTGCGCGGGGGAACCTGTCGGTTCTGAGGCGGTCGCTGCTGGGCAGGAGCATGTGCTTGAGGTGGAGGACCTCTGCGGGGTTGCGGGGGTGGTGCCGCCGGTAGCAATTCCAGCTGCCTCGGGGCTTTTATTTGAGCCACCGCGGTGGGTTCAGCCCTGGCGGCCCTCCTGGCTGGGATCATGGGGGGCAGCAAACGCGCCTGACTAGCCTGTTGCAGGGCCTCCTCGAGGCGCTGGGCCTTATCCGAGAAATCTCTGAACCCTACAGGGTAATTCTGGGTAATCATGGAGGGTAACAGCTCTGTCTTGACGTTCCCCACACACATCGTCAGTAATTTCTCCTGAGTCAGTGGCATATCGAGGGAATACGTATGTCCTTTCCACCGGGTGATGAAGTCTGCAACTCGCTCATCAGGCCTCTGTTTTCACTTGAAGAGGTCCGCAATGCTGGTCTTTCACGTGGTGGAGCTAAACTGGTATAAGAACTGCCGACGAAGATCCTCCCAACCGGTCACTGATCCGATAGGGAGCTGGCTGTACCAGACGAATGCCGGACCTTCCAATGTCTGTACAAAACATCGGAGCTTAGCGGCTTCTTGCTGAGCCGAGGTCCCCAGCATGGGGCCACACCTGGAAGAGAAATGAGCCAAGTACTGGGGTGGGTCCCCTATCCCGTTAAAAGGCGAGAAAGTGGGGTTCCCAAAACCCGGAGGTGCGGGCATATCATCCACCCACGCGGGATAAGGCTTGCCATCCAGTGGGACCGCAACCTGCCGTGTTTCCAATGCCTCGAGGCGGGCTGTGAGTGCCGCAATAAGGTCCTCCGGGTGGGGGTCCCTGTCTTGACGGGGATCCCTAACCACAAGCGAATTTCCAGGTTCTTCAACACGGTAGACGGCTTCGGCCGCTCGCGGGTCAACTGGCTGGACGACCTGCTGGGCGACTGGGGGGACCCGGGTTGGATTTTTCAGATTGCCCCGTCGCTCAGGGGGGTTTGGCAAGACGTATCGCGCCCTCTTGCCGTATGTTCCGGCTTCCGACCTATCCGTGGCAGTAGCATGATCAGGGTTGCCCGGAGGAATCTCACCGGGGGGAAATTGTTCCTGCCCCTGCTGCCCCGGCCTGGGATTACCATAGTCGGGTCGCCGCTCTGCGGCGCGCTCAGCCAATAGTTCTTCAACCAGCCTCTTCTGCTCATCAAGCTGCTGGCGTAACGCGGCCTTTTCAGGATCTTCGTCCGTTTTCTGCACAGAGGCGGACGGGTCAGAGTGCTTGACTATTCCGACGTGCTCCTTACCCTTGCCAGTGCTTCGACCGAGTGCCAGTGACTCGGTGGGTACGGGGAGGCCTAGCAGGTTCCTCTGCTAACGGGTGACTCTCCCTGATGGGTCGAGTAGTGGCGGTACGCCCTCGGATGGTAAGTCCCCATCAAGGAACTCAAGCTCATCTTCCTTATCCACAACGTCGGCCATGTGGACTGTGACCCCTCTCGAGGGCATGTCCTCGATGTCGCATAGCGAATCGGGTTGTCGTCGAATAGGATCGAAGAGGAGAGCGGCATAGCGTCCCCAACCACGGAGTTGCACATGGGGGGTGGCTTCCCTGACGATCTTGCGGAGTGCCTTGAAACTCTTAACGCATTTTCATTGGAGGGCACTCTGGTGACCGGGCAACTCGGGGTGCTGGGCCACAAGGAGCGCCGCCGCATCAATCAGGCGGCACTGTTTGCCAATCTCCTCGAAGTGCTCTCGACTCCTGGGGTATACTACCCATTCCCAGTGGAGGCGGAAGTTTGTCGCCCACAGGGTTCGACAAAAGCATCCCACTTCTTTTGGCGTAAGCGACTCGGGTACGCGGAAATTCAGTGCCGCCGTGGGCCAGAACTTCTCTGGGAAGTAGTCCGCTGCAAGAATACTCCAGAAGCTCCTGGGTTCATCCTCGGGGTTCGGCCCTACATTACCCCACTCATCAACCGGGGGTGGCTGAGGGACCGGTAGCGGTACCGAGGCGGACCTCTGGGATAGAAAACTCGGCGGTGGAGAATATGGTGAGCGAGCAGACTGGCCACAGAATTCTGGGCCTTCCTCTGAAGAGAGAGGTGACCTGACCACAATGTCACGATAGGACGGGCTAACAGCCACTGCTTCGGGTACGGGAATTGCCATTACCGGTGTCTGGTCATGTCGTGGCTCTACCACCGTTGATCCCCAAAACAGCTCCTTGTGATCTCGAGTAGAGGTAGAGGGCGCTTTGGGAAACGGTGGTGGTAACTGCGCGGTCGAAACCTGCAGAGTTCTCAGAATCTCTTCCTCCTGGATGTACCTACGGAGAGAGACGGGAATCCGGTGGACCTCAAATTCTGGGAGAACGAGGCTGACGCGTCTGGTTCCTACCCCAGTCCTTGATACGGTGGAGCTGGGAGAAGGTTCCATCACTGAATCGTATTCCGCTTCCGAATCAGAGAAGCGGATAGCCTTGATCTCCACCTGGGCCTTCCCAGGATTCTTCTTGTGGTGGCGACGACCCACTCTTCTGCCCCTGGGTGGCTCTTCGGGACAGGGTTGACCCCTATCAGGCAACCTTGGGGCGGCGCTGGCGCCGTGGCGGAGAGGGCCCCCACTCGAGACAGCCGGGGTGCGGGGGGCACTAGGGCAAATGTCGAAGGGTACATGGGGAGGACCTCCATGAACAGTACCCATGTGGGCGGGGCCTCTGTTGGAACTGGCAGGATCATGGGGAAGGCCTCCATGGTTGATACGAGTGGAGCGAGGCTGACCTTCACTCCTTGAATTGCTGGGGCGAGGAGGACCTTCGCCAGTCGCGGAGAGGACGTAGGGGGGACCCCCACATTGAAGAAGGACCAGATGGACGGTGCCTTCAGAAGGATGGACTCCATACCCTGTACAGCGGACGCGGGAAATGTTTCTGCGCTGAGCATCACTGCCACGGGGCAGGTCTTCCTGCAGGATGGGGGCAGCACGAGGCATGCCTCCATGATGAACCTTGGAGCGGGGAAGGCCCACGCTCTGTGGAGTAGTGGTATGGGGAGGACCTCCGTACGGGGTGGCATCACCGCGAGTTAGCTCGCGGCGATCACTACTTGGGCCTGCAACCCGGAGAGTCAACCCAGCCTGCCCGTGGGGCGGTTGGGGTCTCGATCCTAGTTGGGCGAAGGGGTGCCCCTGCTCAATGTACGCTGGGGCTTCATAATGTACGTCGGCGGTGGCTCGGGCCACTGTAGCTGTCGACGTGGACGCGCCTAGGCGAGCATCCTCAGCCCGGGCCCGGCGCTGACGTCGGGTCAGGCGGGCTGGTGCAGGTGGTGCAGGGACGTAGTCTGCCTGCTCTTCTTGCGGGGCTGGACGGTGGCGCTGACGCGGCCGGACGGGAGCTCTCGCCTGGGGGCCCTGGGTCAGTACCCTGAGCGGACTGAGCCGGACGGTGCATGCCTCTTCAGCTTAAGGAAAAGAGTCGTCAAGGCGTTCCAGAGATAGGCTCCCGAAACGGTTGAATGTCTGGGTGGGGAGCAGGGGCTCCCTGCGCGGCCGGTTAGGGCGGCGTTGATGGCGGGGCCTGGAGGCCTCCAGGTCCAAGTGGGCCATATCCCTAGTCAGGATGACCCCTTCCTCCTCGTACCTGCGCACGAGGCTGTTGATCACCCTTCGTTGGATGACCTCTGATGGGGAAAGGGGACGTGGACGTCCCGTATTCCGTGATGTGGCATCCGTCGTGGTGGTGGCGGCGCCATGTGGAGTGGCCGTCGTGGTGTTGCCCCTGCCCCTGCGCGGGCGAGGAGCGGATGGTGACCGCATCTCTGAAATAGCAACCTGGTTCCTGGCGAGCGAATGGATCAACTCATCAGTACTAAGAGGAAAAGGATTGACAGCCAGTGCCCCAGCGTTCTTCCATCCTCCATGTCTGTGAGAAGGATCCACGCCAACACGCTGCAGAGCGGAGTGCCCCACGCTCTACTACCCCGACTTCCGGTGAGTTCAATGACAGGCCCGCTACTTGCTTGGCGGGACCAGGCAATGGATATCTGGATCCGGTGACACGTCAATCTACTGGTGTCTCAAACGCTACTAATCTCCATGCTGAGGAGAAGAATTTCCCGTCGGGTTCACCATTTCTGTTTCTGACGCTTTCGCCGGGGCGCACGCGCATCCGTCCGTGGAGGGGGGACGCGCGGATTTCTTGCCCCGCATTCCCGCTTTCCAAAGGCAGGCAGCATTCGTTCCTTTTTCAGGGACGTCTGCTCCTTGATCGAAACCGGATGATGGGATGTTGGTTCTTCCTTCCGTGGATTCCTCCTCAGAACTCGTCACCTAGTCCGGGTCTCCCTTATAGATTTAATACGTAGTTCGTGAAACGCTTCCCAGTACCATGTTTCCATGGACGCCGGTTAATTACACTGCTTCTGTCGGGACATTCCAAAGGGTCCAGTCAGGGCAGCAACCTTCGGTCAGGGGAGTAGTCACGTTGAGGCATCAGTAGCGTGTCTGGATGCTGGGGTACCTGGCGTGTCTGTCTGTTATCCTTGATCACAAGGCTTCTCGAGGGCGTGGAAGCCCGAGGCATCCCACATCGAGCGCGGGGAATTACATGTCATAGACACGTATCTGAGGTTTTCCTCAACTTCCCGTGTTCAACACAAGTTATGCTGCAAGATTAGCGTCTAGCAGAGATGGATCAATCCAACCAGAGCATTAGCTGGGATAAATCGGATTGAGGGACCCTCCTTGAAGGGATATCGACACCGGGGCTAGCCCGTGGGCGACAGTGAATGGAGTGGAAGGAGAGTGAAGTGGAACCATCTCAGGCGGGGCGACAGTGAAGTTGGGCTTGAGCCTTGACGAGGCTTCCTACATATCCCCGTGGCAGGGAATCAAAGTCCGCGTAGTTCGGGATGGTGTCGGTAAACCGACGTGAAGCGGGACCTTGGCCCGATGAATGTCGTCAGCGTACCGACGTGAAGGTGGACCTTGGTCCGATGGGAGTTGGGCTTGAACCTCGTGGAGGCTTCCTACGTACCATGCCTTGACATGGATCAAAGACCTCGTAGTTCAAATGGTGGGTCAAAATGGCTTACCACTGGACCGGAACGGGACCCGACGTGAATGAGCGACGGGCGGGCTTGAACCTCGTGGAGGCTTCCTACGTACCATGCCTTGACATGGATCAAAGACCTCGTAGTTCAAATGGGAAATAGGTGGGCAGTTTAATGTCATGCAGGACAAAGGGGGCATACAGTTTAACGTCGTGCTGGACGAGGGAGAAACTCGACGTAAATGAACGACCGAGCAATGTGGCTTGAACCTCTTGGAGGCTTCCTACGTACCATGCCTTGACATGGATCAAAGACCTCGTAGTTCAGGTGGTCACAACGGCTTACCGTTGGACTGGAATGAGACCCGACGTGAATGAGCGACGGGTGGGCTTGAACCTCGTGGAGGCTTCCTACGTACCATGCCTTGACATGGATCAAAGACCTCGTAGTTCAAATGGGAATAGGTGGGTTTTGCCGGTGAACCAATGTGAAAGCTGGCCTTGGTCCACTATTGGTGGGCTTGAACCTCGTGGAGGCTTCCTACGTACCATGCCTTGACATGGATCAAAGACTTCGTAGTTCAAATGGGGTGGGTCGCAATGTCTTACCACTGGACCGGAATTGCAATTTAACGTCGTGTTGGACGGGGGTGAGACCCGACGTGAAATGACGAGTGGGCTTGAACCTCGTGGAGGCTTCCTACGTACCATGCCTTGACATGGATCAAAGACCTCGTAGTTCAGATGGCGGGTCGCAATGGCTTACCACTGGACCGGAGTGCAGTTTAACGTTGTGCTAGACGTGGGTGAAACCCGACGTGAAAGACGGGCGGGCTTGAACCTCGTAGAGGCTTCCTACGTACCATGCCTTGACATGGATCAAAGACCTCGTAGTTCAGATGGGTTTTTCTGGGTCGGTGCTCACTCTAAGCCCACGTGAGTCATGCTCAGTGTGAGAAACAAGAGGATGCATGGACCTGACGATCACGTCGCAAAGGGTGCATCCGTGAGAAGCGAAGAGGGGCTTACGCGTTGGGCGGCCCATGGTGTTGGGACTTACTCCAGGATGGAGTCCCATGGCGCGACAGAGCGCGGGGAAGATGGACCTTGGTCCGACGATGGGAGGTGCCTCGTTCCCTATCACGTCCTCTACTGACCTTGGTAGTGGGGAAGTACCGAGATGCACGGGTGCAATCATCTGTACCAAAGGTTAGGGACTTACGCTCTGAGGCGACCCTTCCCCTGCGAACATACACAACTCCGACAAGGAGGATCTCATTCCATGTGCGGAAGAGTTCCATCCCCGTGGAGACGAGTGGTGTAAAAAATGTTCGAGTTGGGGGGACCCTTCGTGAGGGAGATGAGGTTGGGTCACAGTTTAACATCATGTGATGAGGACGTGGTGCTTGGCAGTTTAACGTCCTGCAGCTCGGATGAGGTGGGTTCACTCCACACCCCTAGGGCTTACATAACCGGTACCCTCTGGTCCTTGGGGAAGGGAAGGTGCCAGTAAGGCCATGGTAAAGGGGGGTCATGGGACGAACCATCGAGGGGTCCACGTTAGCGTGGCTATGCGATGAAGCAATAGCCATTAGCGTGCCTATGCGAAGAAGCATTAGGCGAAGCAACGCTACGGGAGGTGTTGTCCATTGGACTTTGAAATCACATCGTGCAAACCTGGAGGGTCGCACGGTAAGAGGAATCGCTAAGCAGAGGAGTGTGCTTTGCGTAGTGGGGTGCCTTGTCCTTAGCATGGGGCATAGGTGGGAGTGGGAGGTGCTTCGCGAAGTGGAACAGTGTTCGCGGAGCACTGCCTCGCGAAGAAGGAGTGGTTCGCGAAGCAGGGTCCTGCCAAGCAATGTGCTTCGCGAAGTGGAGCGATCCTGCCTTAGCATAGGGATTACTCGTATGGGTTGGGTGTTTCGCGAAGCACGAGTGCTCCGCGGCTGCCCGGGTTCCCTTGGGAATCCCCTTCCTTCGCGCATGCCCTTGAGCTTCGCGAAGGGCATCCCTCTCGGAAGAGGGGCTGAAAACGGAACAAATCAGAGTCGTCTCGCGAAGTAGAAATACCTCGCGGAGCTCATGATTCCCGGGGCAAAGCGTGCTTCGCGATTCGGGAGAGGAGAAGCCGAAAGGTCGGATTGTCCGTCGTCTGGACTCAGGGGGAGTCGAGTATTTATAGGGAAGGGGCGCCGCGAAGCAGGGCTCGCGCGCCGCCTTCGGGGCTTCGCGGCGGCTCGCGAACGTTAAACGGGTTCGCGGAGGATTACCGCCTCCGGAGCTTCGCGGCGGCTCGCGAACGTCAAATGGGTTCGCGGAGGATTACCGCCTCCGGAGCTTCGCGGCGTCGCCATGGTTAGGGCGCTTCGCGGCGCGGCCTCGCGGCTGTGCTTCGCGGCTGTGCTTCGCGGCTGTGCTTCACGATGCAGCGCGCCGGCTGTCTTTTTCGTTCCTTCCTTTCGGGCCACATTTTTGGTGCCAACAATGACTTATAAATTATTTAAATCAAATATAGTTACAAAATGTCACTCTCTTTTTATTTAAAACCATTTCTGTGTTCAAAAAGGGGAAAATATTGATATGAATGAAAATAGATTTGTATTTTTAAATTAATGAAATTAGTTTCACTAAATAAATTTATTTTTAATTATTATGAATTATATAATAACGTTAAATGATTTTTCCATACAAATATAGTATTTATTTAACTAACAGAAAAATAAATTAAATGATTCTAAAATATAAATTATTTTGTAATTTAAATGTGTTAATGTGTGAAATGGATTTTAATGATCTATATAGAATGTTATATAGGTTTTTTAATTATTATATTTTTATTTAGTCTCTATCATTGTGTATTTTAAGTCAACGTAAATGAATAGTATAAATTTGACATTAATGATAATTTTTAAATATAATATTTTATTATATTTTATAAAATTCAAAATAGTATTATATTTTTCAATTATAATGAAATATATTTTAAACAAAAAAAATTATATGAGTAAATTTTCTATTTATAGTAACGTTATTAACTCTTTGTTATTGAAATAGTGGTTACTACGATTAAGGGAAAAAATAACTAACCAAGGTGTAAACAAATCGATAAAGTATAAAATGACACCATAACATGTCTAAATTATATTTTTTGGAGATATTAGAACCCTATAATATATTATGTATTTATAACTCTCCATTTAGAGGCTTTATTCATGATAAATTTACTATTTATAGTTTAACATTTTGAGAAATTCGAGAAGTGTCTCTCATCGGAATTATAAAAAACCACTCCATCTCCCACTTCATTAAACCACATTGAGCCATATTGAACAACAAAACCGAAACATCTTCAATTTTAAATATCCATAGTTAAGTTATGGAGGTTTTTTTCTTTCCAAAATACCTACCCTAGGACCCTTAAGATAAGTTCTAAAGGAAGCTCACCAAAAAAGAGGTAATCGTCACTACCAACACTTTCAGGATTATTTATTCTTCTATTTCCAAATCATGTGTTATTTAAGTGATAAATTAATAAAAAAGTATCTAATATATATTTTAATATTTTATTATTATTATGGTACAACCATATTTCACCTTTCATCCATCATACAAAAAACAAAAGCACAGTGTCTGTGTACTTGCGTCTTACCGTCTCCAGGTCGTGGTGTACTTTTTCCATCACTGCCTTAATTATATGGGAATAATTATGAAAATAATATATATATATATATATATTATAAGTATGAAATTATATTTATTCTTTAAAAATTAAAATATAAACCACTTCTTTACACTTTCACTGTTAGGGTAATGATAGCATCGTTCATGTGTACGTACAGCCTACCATCTCCACATTATGATGTGATTCAGTTTCTACATTAACCATTCAATAATGATTATTAAATTATATATAATTAAAAAATATGATAAATATGACCTTAAAATCATTCTATAAATGATGTAATTATATCTTATACACAAGAACCTAGATATACATGACCAAACATGTGTTGGAAAATGATGTTGTAAACACCCAAACCAAGGAAAATAATGAACTATTTTTAACAAATGGATAATAAAATGATATAATAGGATCATATATGATATCATAAATATAAATATGGTTCTAGTATATATTAGTAGCATTATTTTAATCATTATACATTATTTTGATTCACATTCAACCAATGTGAAGCCTAAGGTAAGGGACTACATCTCAATTTCAAGTTCATTGAGACTTATGTGGTATTAGGCACCTAATAATTTGGTGTGATATATATACACCCCCTTTGAGGTAATTTTTCATTTGAAAATATATTTATCTTAATTATCCATATTATTTATATCATGGATATGATTATTTCTTAAACTGATTAACATTTTTTACATATGGTTTTTACTTTGAATGGTATTTTATTAATTGGGGAAATATTGATAAATATGTATCTTATACTCAACACATATATCTAATGATAAGTAATATTGTTCATGATTTAAATAGATTATTTGATATATGTACAATTATTTTTATTTTTAGATATGATTTTGTCATGTTATTATATATCCCTTCAATGCATTGACAGGTCTAATGAGAAAAAATAGTTTTCCAAATTAAACATGTTTCTACCTATAATGTTAAACCATCCTGTGAAAGGTCTTGATAGTTGTGATATCATGTTCAAGATATTGGAAGTCCAATAATTATGCATTTCATTCATTCATTTTTAGTTATCACTATTTATAATATTTTCACATTAAAAAAATCAATAGATTCATTCCATTCATTAATTATTGATTAAATGGAATGTGCGTTTTGTTATTTACCTTGACATATTTATTATGCTTTATTGAATATGTATCAATTATTATTAATTAATCTTTCCACTATATGTAACCATTACTGATAATTTATCTTACCCTTTTTTTTACTTCCCAAGGTTATAAAGATCAGATTTTATAATGAGTTCATGGATGAAAATTTATTTCCATTGTTATGTATTATTTTATTTACCAATGTAATAAGGGTACCATATATTTATCTAGTTCTTCCATAATACAAAACTGATTGGTCTTCAGGATTGGATTCCATTTTTATTATTACAATCTAATAAATGAAGGCATGGGATCTAGGAATTTATATTTGGCATCTTTGAAGTTAACTACAACTACCACCATAACATTTTCTCTATTTTTCATAAATTTCTCCATCTCTTAAACCTTGTATTCTTAGGAACATCTATTTTCCTATGAATAAATATTATTCTTTAGTAATAATTTTCTCTTAAAAATTTTCATACCTTTCACATAGGTTTATGTATTCTTCAATGGAATTTCAACTTCCACTTCATCAACATCTTGAAACTTAATGGGGTATCTTGTAGTAAGATGTCCATCCTTTCCACACAAAAACTATGAAAGTGGAATTTTACATTTAAAAATTCATCATCATATTTCTATATATGAATAAGGAAATAAAACGATCTCATATATCTCTTATTCCTTTAAGAAATATTCAATAGTTATCTTCTCTATGGTATTGAACTCCACCTATTTTTTCTTACCTTTTTTTTCATAGATACATTGTTTTAATTTCTCATCCTTTATGTGATAAGAGTAATTTGAAGACTGTCCAATTTCATATCTTTTGAATAATTATATTTCATTGTAGAGACATTAGGACTTAGACCATCTTGAAGTTTTATTAATTTGAACTTAATGATATTTACAACTTATATAATTTCTCTAAGACCACACATTTCTTCCATAATAACATTCCCTCGGTCAAAGGACATACCAACAAAATATTTGGGTTTATTATTACGTCTACATATTTTTTCACAAAACATATAATTTTAAATCTATAACATTTTAATATCCTTAATTGATATTTAATAGCTTTTACCAGATGTAATTCATTAATGTTGATGGTATGACCATCATGTAGATTATGTTAGATAATGCTCCTCAAAAGTAATTTACCCCTTTAGAATCAAAACCCAATCCTCTAAAGTCTACTTATTATAAAACACTACATCCCACACTAGAAATAATACCATACTTCATAGTTTTATAGAATCCCATGAAAAATTAGGGGAATAATTGTTGAATATAATTCTTCCATAATCCAAAATTGTTTCCATTTTAGATAAAAATACAATTTTGATTAATAACCTCTACTAAAACAAAATAGAGAGAAAACCATGATTATAAAAATGGTTTTGATACCAATTTTTACTCCAACTACGTTAAATACCCATTGATGGATGGGTGAATCGGAGTATGAAAGATGAAAAAAACCACCACTTTGGATTTTATTTCATCATTAAAAAACACTTTTCTCTCCCTTTCCCATAACAATGTATGAGAAAAAAAAGTTGCATGAAAGAAATATATTTTTATTAGTTCACCCACACTCAGTTAAATCCAAAGAGCATAAAAATTAAAAGTTTATATGTAAAAATATACTGAAGAAAATTTTTATTTATATTCATCATAGAAGACTCAATATCCCTCCTATTTTATGACCAATCACTATTTTAAAGCTCACTTGTATCTCATTTTAATTGTTCTCACTGGTCATTTATAAAGTTATTACATTGATTACATAAATCAATATTATTTATACACTATTTGGTGCATCATCAAATTCCACTTTCATCAAATTCATGAATACCACTATAACACATAATTTCTTGGAAAATACATCATATTCTCAAAAGATTCACTTCTGACAAACTCTATCATACCTTTCATTAACTTATCAATTTTTTATGAAACTTTCTGATTTTGTAAAACATACAACTTTCATGAAAATTAAAACTTCTATAAATATCACTAATCATTTAAGAAACTGACTTTCATCTTAAAAATAGTTTTATTCTAAAAAACTTTATAGAAAGAAAAATCCTTCACAAACACTTTTGTGAATTCAGATTCCTTGGATATTAGTTAAGGATTCTACAATTCCACTTGGGGGGATAATTGCCTATTTATAGACATTGACTCTGTTTTGTGAAACATCAACAGTCACTACTGCCTTTTCAAAATGTTCTTTATACGTTTTCACTAAAATACTTATCTTTTTCAAACTTCATATAAATTTTACATTCACAAAACTTTTCACAATCCAGTATTATACCTTCTTTCCATCTATGAAATTCATCATAATCACATTACTTTTCAACTTTTTCCTTTTTAGCTCATTATCCATTTAAAAAATGTTATTTCTTGAATATCATCTATTTTGATACTTTTTAAAAATACCTAGTCAGCAATTGTGGAGAAATAACACAACTAAATTTTTTATCCCTCTTCGTGAATAAAAAAATCATCCTAAAATTGAATGAATAATACCTTGATGGTTTTTTCCCAGAAATTCAGTAATTTGTTTATATAATAAAAATTAATATCATTATTCATTAACCTCATTGTTTTAATTTTCATAAAATCATGATTATTTTTATATTTAATGTGTTTTAGGTTTTTTCTTAGCTATTAATACTATGAGATAGATTAGATAAATTTACCTATGTATGAGACACTACCAATAGAGAATCACTTCCAAGGAAGTCTAACCATTCCCTTGAGACACTACCAAGGATGGGTAGTAGTCTTCAATGAGTTTACACTATGTTGGAAATTTCAAAAACTATAAAAAAGTCTCACCACAAAGCAGTCTCACTCTAATAAAGTCTCATTGTCACCTTGGAACTCCATTCGGAAAGACTCGCCACTAAAGTGGAGGCCAAACCAAAGAACCCTACCACCAACCTAACTCACTGCTAGATCAAGACACCATTCCAATGTCTCGCTACCAGATATAGATGTTTCTAGAAGTTTCAACATTACATAGAGTCACAACCAGAAGTTTCACTACTAAAAAGATACACTTCCAGTTTTTATGTTTATTTTAAATTAAATTTATCTAATGATTAGATCATTTATTTTAATGATAAAACATATTCTAATTATTATGACTTAATTTTTTGATATATATCCAATAAAGTTCTTGTGATAATTTAGACCATTAGGATAATAGGATTTAGTGGATTCTATTTATTGTTTCTACTATAAAAGGATAATGTAGACTCCCTCGTGATTAGAATAGAAGTTCTAGATGAAATGATAGACTTTTACACGTCAAGGGAGCGGAGTAGATGTGAAGTATTCCATAGAGAAATAAGTCTTACCTATGATTAATTGTATACAAAGATACTCTTGTTGAACATTAAGAAAATTTCCTACAAACTCGCAATATGGGGTTTTCAAAACTCTATTCATTAAATAAATTCTTAAACTCAAATCGAGCTGCATTTCAAATTACATTTGAGAGTCACATTCTACATAGCATATCAGATAGAGCAACACAATATTTCTACTCAATTTACATTCTCTATTTATTTATATTTTTATTTTGGTAGTGTGTATTAATATGTTCTATTCTATCCCACATGGTATCTATCATTAAACTCTAATATACATAGATATCTTCTCAAAACCGTTTACTCTTGCATCCCACATTCTATGGTAGAGGTCTCACTATGGATTTTTTTATCTATGCTCCAATGATTTCTGTAGAATAGGTCCTTTATGGCCTGAATAGTTTCTATACTATTGTAACACCCAATATAGGTTATGGATTAAATTTATTTTTATCTATACTCCAATGATTTTTGTTTTATTTTTCGTTATGTCTACACATTGAAAAAATATTTGTTTTAAACTATATACAAAACTAATACTTCTATAGTTTAACTTAATTAGTGTCTATATAATATTTTGATTAAGTAAATTTATTTTAAATGATAGAATAATATTTTATATTGTTTTAACTAAGACCAAATCAATCTTCTAATAAATCTTCTAAAAGAATAAAATTATATTGATCTACTATTTGTGGAAAACAGGGAAACATTTTATTTAAAGTGGGAGATTTTATTTAAATACATTATAGTATAAATTTTTATTTGGTACTCAATTAACCCCCTCCTTACCACCCCCACCTTTTCTGAATATAATCACTCTGAACAACATTTGGTATTAAAGGAGTTATCTTTGGTATCAATGGTTTTCAAAACATGTCAACTATTATTTTTGTTATTATTTAAAGATAAAAAATTTATATTAGTTATAAATTCAATTATTTAAATGGAATATAGAGAAGAAGGTTATTCTACCAACATACCTCCTTTTTTAGTGTTAATAATTATGCTCAGTGGAACAATAATATGAAAATTCATATAGAGATTATCGTTTTTCAGATTTGGACCACCATAGAGGATAAATATGAATTACGTTAAATTACTAGAGTTACGTGGTCTGGAGCTACCAAAACCATCTATAAAAATAACTATAAAGATATGAATTCTTCTTACTGTTCTTTAAGAGATGGGGCTTTCAATATAAATTCTTCTTGTAAAACTTATTTTGAAATTTTAGATACACTAGATGTTACACATGGGGAAAAAATAAAGTTAAAAGTATTAGATTGAATATATATACTATTAAGTATGATGCGTTTAAGATAAATCCTGATAAATTAATTTCTAAAATGCATCTCAAGTTCAATGAAATTGTGATCACCAAGAGGTCGTTGGGAAATTCAGTATCTAACATATATAAAATTAAGATATTGCTAAGATGTCTTACCAAAATATAGAGAGGCACATCTATTTCAATTAGAGATTCATGTGACATCAGTAAACTAACAATCAAAGAGATAATTGGGAAACTAATGATGTATGTAGAAGAACTGAAAGACAACTTAGAATAGTATAATGATCCAAAAATATTTTTAATAGCCTTCAAGTCTACTATATCCAAATATAGAGAAAAAGAAAAGGAAAAGATTTAAACTGAATGTTCAAGTGACAGTGATTCACCTCTAGAAAATGATGAGAAAATGGCCCATCTGGCCCTAATATTTAATTAATTATATTCAAAGATGATTTTTTTCATAAATCCTAGTTATTAAAGAAATCATGACACTAAAGGCAACTGGAAAAAGGATTGGAAGAAAGATGATAATGAAATTACATGTTATTAATGGAAAAGAAATGGACGTGTCGATTTATTCTATCCAAAAATTAAATACAAAAAGATATATGATGAAAAGTACCACAATTTTAAGAAATCTATCATAGCAACATGGATTTTCATTGAGGTAGATCTAGTGATTCTGACTCTATTCTTGATAAAAATCTAGATCAATCCAGCATGTTCTTCATGACTAATGTCTTCAAGGTACCTATTTTTTCTAATATTTTTCCGATGATTAATGATAGTAATTATCGGAGTGACTATAATTATGATTAAATATGTCAAGAAGATATGTTTGAATATTTAAAAATTATATAGGATACTTTTGATAAACATTAGAATAAATATAAAGTTTGGAAGAGAAAACATGATTTATCTGCCAATATTATATTTGGTTTATCATTTGATAAAGAGAAAAGTACTTATTTATTAATGGACAATATTGGAAAAAAATTCCTAATGAACAACTAAATAAGGACTTAAATTTTTTTAGCAATGGTAGAGAAAATCTTACACAGATTTTAGGTAAACCGGATCCTTCAACATATGGTTATGGTCTAGGATAACAACTTGGACAAAGTAAAATAGTTAGGATCACATTTGTAACCAATTAATAAATATCTATTTATAGTTATTATTATAGAGGACTAAATAATGTTTTTTTCAAAACAATTACAGTATATTTATGAGTGACCTAATATAAAAATGGGGGTTCATAATTTCAATATTACTGACAATTCTAGACCAAAGAAAATTTGGGTACCAAAATCACTCCACTTTTATGAAAACTACTTAAAGAACCCATAAAAAGTCAATGGTACATGGAAAGTGTTTGTTCAATGCATATAAAATGATAATATTATTTCTTTAAGAACCTAATACAGGATTATGATGCTCTTATCACCATTGGTGATAATGATTACTAAAAAATCATCTATCATAGAAAATTTGGTAACATCAATTTATTTACAATTTCTAAGGTATTTTTTGATTATGGTTTGAAGTATATACTAATAATAATAATTTAGGGCATCATAACCATACTGTTAAGGCCTCATTTCATGTCCATAAATAACCATTTTGTCAAGGCCCTGTGCCAAGACCTAGTTTGTTTCATGAGACCTGCCGATGCACCGTGTGGATAAAGAGGGCCCCACCCAACACTTACTAAATCTAATTAATTATTCATATGAATGGGGATAAAAAAGGATACATATACATTCATATTGAAACTAAAATATTAAATGTAAATAACTTTCCCTGAACATTAAGCATAAACACTAACCATTTGGTATAAATTGGGGAATGGTTTTAAGATAGTACATCTACATTCAGACTAATCATAAAACATCAAACTAAATATGTTATATGGTATAATAAAATATTAATACCAATAGTACATAATAATAAACAAGAGTTATTAAACATATGAAGGTACCCTTTTAAAATCATCGAGTAATTCTTGAGATAAATAATCTTTTACTTTGAAAAAAAGGGTTCTTTTTTAAAATTCTTCGTATAAAACAAAAATGAAGAAAGATATTATTTTTATAATAAAATGGGTGATTTTAGAAATTTAATGGTTTCTAAAAACATATTATGTAGTTCCCTTGAAAATAGGTAAGAATTTAATAAATTCTGTTGAATCGAGTTTGTATTTCGGGAAGAATTTACTAAAAGATTCTTTTAAAAAGTTTAACTCCCCATAAATGAAGATAGGATTATGGTTGGAACACATATATAGAATATTAAAACCTAATTTATGATAACTACATATGAATAAATAATAATTTAATATAGTTTTCTACAGAATAAAAGTAACACAAATGAAAATGGAGGTTCGGGTAGAAAACCCATACCTTAAGTCTGAAGTAGTTACTCACTTGATCTTAATGACCAGAATAATAAAATTTAGCTTCATAAATGAATAATTATAGAACATCATATATATTTAATTGATTTATTATAACCTTATTAGGTATATTTAATGAATTATAATGGGTTAATAGAATCAATTTCATTATTTGGGAGTGTTTCTTTCCTTGGTTTTCATGATCAGTTTAATTATATACATGCACGTATAAACTTGTAGGATGAGAATGGTTTTACAGAATATACCTTGTATGTTATTATTAAAAAAACTATAATATTACATGGTTATAAAATTCATTTTGTTATTTGTACTGAAGATGAATCTTTATATAAGTCTTTAATGACAATTGTTTGCGTTAATTGGTGGTTTTGGTTCACAACGAACAAATTTTTATTTATAAATTAATATCATGTTTGAAAAGGATTCTAGAACCTTTAATAAGTTATTTTACATATATTAAAATCGTTTTGAATCCTAAAAATGGTTTCATGACCAGTATTGGAAATGTAAATAGAAATCGAAAACTTTTCGTCCGTGAATGTGATAAATTAACACATCTTGAATGGGGTTTTCATTTCTACTACAAAATATGAGGAAAGATTAATTATTAAATTATCATAATATATATATACATATATATATTAATTATAAGGTAATGTATTTTTCATAAAATTTTTATGAAAGTAGGAGAGGAAATAAAAATAAAATAAAGGGACTTGAAATAAAAGAAATGAGAAGATGAATTTACATCATAAAGTTATCTTCCTTGAGAGCCTCTTTAGGGTAGATGTTTTGGTCTTTATATGAGAGAAAGGGCTATTGGACGTGGTTTATGAGCTTTGATTGATATTTGGGTAGAATTTAGATAAGGAACAAGGCTTTGGAGGAGTGAAGGTAAGAGGGATGGAGGTGCGGTTTTATAGTGGATGAGAGGAGTGATTTTTTATTATCTCATTCATTATTTTATTATTTTTTCCAATACAAGAAATAGTATTAAATATTTTAACCAAGAATAGTAATATGTGCATGTTAGTTCTAAATAATGGCAATTTATATCTACTAAGAATAAATCATGATGTAGAAATTCACTTAATTATCATTTTTCGTAAATTATCAAATTTAACAATTCACCAAAAATTTGAGTATTTCAGAAAAATCCCCAAAATTCATCCAAACTATTTCTATAAATTTAGAATTCAATAATAATCTCCATTTTTTCAAAATAATTTTCTAAATAAGATAAATTTAATTTCTAATAAATTCAATTTTTAATTGAAAAATACAGATTTATATTTAAAACTGATTTCATAAAACTTTTAAAAATTAAATAAGGTATTTTTAAATTATCAAAAAAATATAGGACAAAAAATATCTATTTTGGATAAAAATTATAAAAAAATTAATTTTATTAATTTATTAATTTATTAATTCAAAATTGAAATTAAATATTTATTTCAAAAAAATACCAACACATAAATATTAATTTCCAAAATACTCTATTTCATTTATAAAACATCTAAATTTTATTTATACAATCATTAAAAATGTTACTATTCATAAGGGTACATTACTATTTATAAAGGTATGTTGTTATTCGTATAGGTAACTTACTATTCACCAAAAATGTAATTTTATCAGACTCTAAAGATCTTACTAAATGAAACTGTTTATATCAGTTTTTCAAAATTCAAATCATAGAGGTGGAAAAATTATGATTACTAGCTAGGTTATAACAAAGTGGTTTTGTACAAACCTAGTGTTTTATGAATTCAATGTTAAATTATTTTGTAAAATCTTGGGGTGTTACATTCTCTACTCCATACAAATAGTTTGTCTTTTAAATTCACAGAATGTTACCCCATAAAACATATTTGGGAACGTATTCATCATAATCTCTCTATGCTCCCTTGTTGCCTCTTCGATTTTATGATTTCTTCCAAATCATCTTTACAAGTTGTGTTGTCTGATTCCCCAACACCCATTTTTTAGTGTCTAGAATCTGGGTATTCTCTTCACAGTATGGTATGTTAGGTTCGAATTCTATTATATCAAAAGTGATGACATGTGTTGGGTCTTGCATATAAATTCTCAAAAATGATTCATCGAATAAATTGTGTACTTTATATGGGCAAGGCGACATTGCAAAATGTTAGACCACAACTACAATTCTCTCTAAAATTTCAAAACTTCCAATATATATGGGGCTCAATTTCCCTTTCTTCATAAATCATATAACACCCTTCCATGTAGATACTTTTACGAAAACATGATCTTCCACATGAAATTCCAAATCCTTCTTTCAATTATCAGCATAGATATTTTTCCTGATTTGATATGGGTATGAATAGTCTTTACCTTTTTATTATTTCCACCGCAAAATCTAGACCCACAAGCTTCCTTTCACAAACTTTATCCGAAAAAGTTGGTGTACGACATCTCTTACCATACAATTCTTCATATGGTTCCATTTGAATACTATAATGGAAACTATTATTGTTGTGAAACTCTACCAAAGGTAAATACTGATCCCACATACCTTGAAAACCAAGTGATCATGATCTTAATATGTCGTTTAATGTTTGGATTTTCCTTTTTGATAGATCAAAAGTTTTTGGGTGGTAAGATTTACTCAAACAGAGCTCAGTATCTAATGATTTTGGATGAATTTTATAATATTTCAATGTAAACCAAGGATCATGATCAGAAACATTTGAAATTGGTTCTCCATGAAGTCTCACCACTTCATTTTTATAGATTCGGTCAAGGCACTCCAGTGGAAAATCCTCCCTTATTACATGGGAATGTGTAGATTTCGTAAGTCGGCCCACAATTACCCATATTGATACATTCATCCATGGAGTTTTGGATAATCTAGTGACAAAATCCATGGTGATGTCATCCCATTTCCATGTAGGAATAGGTAGGGGATGAAATACACCTCAAGGATGTTGTCATTCAGCCTTCACTTGTTAAAAAACTAAACATCTTGATACATAATCAGAAATTTCTCACTTCATGTTTTCCCACCAGAAATGTTCCTCCAAATACCTATACATTTTAGTGCTAACATGGTTTATATTGAAAATAGAGCTATGTGCATTTTTCAATAACTTTTTTTTTGATGTGGTATAGAGGGAACACATATCATGTTCCCAAATTTCAGAATTCCATCTTCACATAGGAAGAAATCTAAATTTCCATCATTCACATAAATAATTTTCTTTTTAAGAATCTCATCATCAGACTAAGAAGTTTTAAAACTCTCCAACAAAGATAGTGGGGAAACAAAATGAAAAAGTACTGATGTTTCACCTCCTTTGATAATTTGAATATCTATATTTATTATATCCATAAACACAAGGTCCCTTCCAATCCTCATTTTTTTAGTACTCCATGATCCTATCTGCTCAATGAATCAGCTACCTTATTTTACATTCCAAGGTGGTAGGGTACTGAACAATCATAAACCTTGACTAGTTCGGGCCATCACCATTCCCTAATGTTGAGTAAATTCTATGAGAATTTATATTTTAAAATCTTCTGATATTTATATATCTCGCAACATTCACCATAGAGATAGTGTATCCATATTTTTAGATCAAATATCATAGAATCTATGTCAAGATCATGAGTAAGATTGTTTTGTTCAGGAATTTTTAACAACCTTGATACATAGAAAATAACTATATCATTCTTTATAAGGAAAATTCCATGTCTTTTCTTTGATGCATCACTATAGAAAACAAACCCATCATTTCCAAATGGTAGAGTTACGATTTGACAATTCACTAATATCCACTTTAATTATTTGAAACATTCCTCACATTCTCTTGTCCATATGAACACAAGACCTTTACAAGTAAGCTTGGTTAACGGTTTTCCTAATTAGGTGAGGTTCTTAATGAAATGGAAATAATAACCTACTAAACCAATAAAACTACATACCAAGGTTATATTCGTTAGTGTAGGTCATTCCTAGATAGCTTTTATATTCGCAGTATCAACAGATATTACATACTTAGGGATAATATAGCCATGAAATGAAACTTATTGATGAAAAAATTCACACTTTCTTAACATCCCATATAATTCATTTCTTGTAAGTGTCTTCAGAATAATGTGAAATTTATTTTCATGGTCTTCGTAGATTTTGGAGAATACCAAGATATCATTAACATATACCATAATAAAGTTATCAATATATTCCTTGAAAACCTTATTCCTTATGTACATGAAAATAGAGTGTGTGTTAGTCTGTAAAAAAGGAATTATTGTAAACTTGTAGAGCCCATACATGGCTTGAAATGATGTCTATGGAATGTCTTCCTTCCATACTCACAACTGATGATATCTAGATCGAAGTTCAATCTTTGAAAAATATTTGACAACATGAATTTGATCTAATAAATCATCAATGAGAGGAAGGGGATACTTGTTCTTTATTTTTATGGCCATGATCTCTCTATAGTTAATGTACAACCTCATGATCCATCTTTATTCTTAATGAAAATATTTGGGGCTACCCAAGTAGAAACACTAGGGTGAATAAATCCTTTATAACTCAATTCCTCTAGTTTTTTTATGTTCTACTAATTCCACAGTGTCCATTCTCTAATGATTCTATGATATTGGTCTTGAACCAAGAATGTAATCAATAGAGAACAAAACGTCCTACTCTGGAGGATTTCAAATTAAATCCTCTGGAAAACATCAATATATTCTCGCACAATAGGTACATTCTAAATTTGAAAATTTCTTTCCTCACTCATAGATATTGAGTTCTCATCCTCCCCAATAATTGAATTCAGTATACCTATTGTGGGTGGATCTGGATAATAATTAGTTGGTGATGTTTCTTCCCTAATGATAAGGGATTACACATCATCCTCAAATATTGTGACTTTATTATTTTTTCAATATATTTTCACACCATAATTTGAAATCCAATCCATACCGAGAATTATTTTAAAGTCAATCATGTGTATGATAATAATATCCACATATAAAGTACATTTATATGTCATAATTGAGACTGCCCAAAACATCTTTATTGGGATGATACTTCCGTTACGATGTTTGACTAACAAATCCATTATTAAATCAAATTGGAAGTATCTATTTTTTTGGGAAATTTGTAATATATAAAATAATGTGATGATCTATAATCAAATAAATCATTGTCTATGTTTGAGTAAATTATTAAAGTACCTTCCACCACATCATTAAGAACTTCATGCTCGGTAGTAGTGACCGTATAAGCTTAGTCTTTCTCTTTTGGACTTCTTTGGTGGAATTTTCCTTGAATATTAGTCCATTCATGTGTAATATTGTTCAGCATCCCTCTTATTCTCTAGATTTACTATGAATTCATAGGTCCAATATTATTTATTTTCTTTCTTTATAGGAGATGAGATTATATCTTTATATGATGAGAAATTCTGGGAGACAAGTACCCTTTTGATGAATAGTTTTAAACCATCAAATAATTGATCAATCTTACTCCATAGATTACATATGTAGTCAAATGCATTCTTTTCCATTCTTGAAAACTTTTCATTATACATGGAGACATTTCCCTCCTATTTCAAGCTTAGATTAAATAATTGTTCTTCCATATGTTCTCGTTCTCTGGGAAAATATATTTCTTGGAAACTTTTCTTTAAAATACCTCCATTCCATATTTTTAATCGATTCCTCCCCCTTTATTTTTTGTATCAATGAAAACCATTGATCATCATCTCTTGATAGATGATACACTTCCATGACAACCTTCTCTCTTTCATTTCATCCAAAGTAATAAATAACATCTCTAAAGAACTAATCCACTGCTCTATTGTGACTTGGTTTGTAGTCCAATTGAATTCTAGTGGATGTTTTTGCATAAAGAGATCTATCATATCTCCTCCACATTATGGGTCAAGATGCTTCATGTGGGTAAGGTTATTATTCATAACTAGTGTAAGTTTTCCCAGAATAGTTATATATTTCTCTACACCAGTCACATCTCAAGATCCAACATCATTATCTTTCATAGGATTGAAATCCCTACATGGGATACACCTGTTATTCAAGTAATTTTTATTTCTTCCACTAGATGTCATTTTTAAATAATGGAATACAGTAGGTTAGGTTAGGAATCATAATTTACTATCTCAACATTGAAAAATAATTGATGTAAATTGAAATCCAACTAATGGCTAATCCCATAATCATAAAAAAAAATCTTTAAGGAAAAAATTAAATTTAATTCCTTCATAATGGCTTGTATAAAAATGTGAATTATCTTTAGTATATCTCTAGGGATGGGCAAACTATATTCACAATAAGGCATATTATCGTGTACTAGGATACCCTAGGTTAAGCCTAAAACTCTGTGTCTAAATTCATACTACTGGGTACATATATTCTTGAATGACATCCACTTATAGTATCCCAACAGGGATGTATTTTCTAGAAAGATCCACATACCCTATTCCTTACCAAAATTCCAGGATGTTCTTGTATGTTTATCCTCAAATATCAACTTAGGGTTTTGTTTCCTATTCCAATTTTTCTAAATCATGTTTCCGTGTTTTCTACTAAATTTCGTTTGATACCAATTGCAAAGTCCCCACCCCAGTTAACCAGAGTGGACACCTTATTTTATTACATTGGTATATAAACAAGGAATATTCATCTCGAAGGACCGAGTAGTTTAAAATATTTGGAAATGAGATACATACATATGTTCAACATTACAACTAGAAAAGAAATATAAAATAAGTATTCCTTTGAAAACATAAATATCTCTTAGTTAATCCCTGGAGTTCATTCATAATATACCTCTTCAAATCTTGTGAAAAAAAAGACATAATAAAGGGATGATCTCAAACGCTAGTAAGGTTAAGCGATACAGTAGAATTAATCAAAATCATTATCACTAGGCATGGTGAATAACTAAAACACAACCCTTTAAGAATAAACTTGATCATAATATAACGTGAATAAGAAGTGAATAAATATTACCATAATAAAACATAATTATGGGTATTATACTAGTCGAATAACCAGGTGAACTATAAATTATATGTTTCAAATTCAGGGAATGCATAATTCGTGACTTCATAACCATATCGTCAAGGCCTCATTCCAAGACTATAAAAACCCATTTTTTTCAAGGCCTCATGCCAAAACCTTGTTTGTCTCATGAGACCTACCAATTCACAGAGTGGCTACAATGGGCCCCACCTAACACTTACTAAGTCAAATTCATTCCACATATTAATGTGGATAGACATAAAAAATATACATTCATATTGAAATGACTAAATAAAATGTAAATAACTTTCCCCAAGCATTAAGAATAAATACTGACCATTCAGAGTAAATTGGTGAATGATTTTAAGAAAAGACAGCCATAGTAAAACTAATAATAAAAAATTCAATTAAATATTGTAGGTTATATCATAAAACATTAATGCCAATAATACTTAAAAATAAATAAGTGTTTTGAAATAGATGAAGGTACTCTTATAAAATCATCGAGTAATTCTTAAGATAAATACTCTTTTACATAAGAAAGAAGAATTAGTTAGAAAAGTATTTTTATAAAATCTTAAGTGGAGTGGGATATTAATTTGATAATAAAATGAGTTTTTTTAGTAATTTAATGTTTGAAAAAAATTATTATAGATTAACCTTGAAAATAGATTAGAATTTGACAAATTCCCTTGAATCGGGCTTGTATTTCAGGGTGTATATTTTCAAAGATCATTTTCTAATGTATAACTCCACATAAATGATAGTAGGATTATAGTTGGTACAAATATATAGAAAACTCACATAGAATTTATGAGGACTATATATAAATAAATAATAATTTAATTGAGTTAAGTAGATAAAAAGAGTAAACCGAATGAAAATGGAGGTTCGGGTAAAAAGCCCCTACCTTTAGTCGGAAGGTGTTCCTCACTTGATCATAATTACCTTAATAATAAAATTTAGGTTCATAAATTAATAATTCCATAACCTCGTATCTATGAAATTTATTTATTACAACCTTATTATTTTCATTCAATGATTTATGATGGGTTAAGTTATTCAATTTAATTGTTTGGGTGCCTTTTCATCCTTGGTTTTCATGATTGGTTTACTTATATTCATGTATGCATAAACATGTAGAATTATAATGGTTTACCAGAATTTAAGTAGTGTGTTATTAGTTAACAAAAGTAAGATTAAATATTTATAAAATTCAATTGGTTATTTTGAGTGAATATGAATCATTATATAAAACATTAATGACAATTGTTGAGGATAATTGGTAGGTTTTTCTTCACAATGAACTCATTTTGATTTACAAATTAATATAATCTGTAAAAAAAATGATTACATAACCTCAAATAAGTTATAGTACATATATTATGATCTAGTTAATTGATCAAGTTGGTTTCATTACCAGAATTAAAGACAGAAATAGAAATTGAAATCCCATTGTCCTTAAATGTGATAAATTAACACATCTCGTATGGTGTTTTCATTTCTAGTATAAAATAAGGGGAAATAAGATATTATGATGAATTATTAAATTATCATAAAAATATATAGTACATTTAAGGTATGGGAGTTATCACAACATTTTTATGAAAGGATGAGAGGAAATAAAGAGCATTGAAAGGGAATTGAAATAAAATAAATGAGAAGAGGAATTTACCTCTTGACGTTATCTTTATTGAGAGCCTATTTAGGGAATAGATTTTGAAAATTTTATTAGAACAAGGGACTCTTGACGTGAGAGAGGATATTGGTAGGATAATGTTTTTGAATTTTTACAAGGAAAACGTCTTGAGAGGAGTGAAGAGAAGAGATTGTGGGGGGGTTATAGTGGATGAGAGCAGTAATTTTTTATTATCTTTTTCATAATTTTATTATTTTACCCAAGACTAGAAATATTATTTATTCTTGTGACAAAAAATAGTAATTTTTTTATTTGAGTTCGAAATAATATCCATTTACATCATACATTACTCAAGCATGATTGAAAACCATGTCCCTTATATACATGAAAATAGAGGGTGTGTTAGTCATTCCAAAAGTCAATATTGTAAACTCATAGAGCCCATACATGGTTCGAAATGATTTCTATGGAATGTCTTCCTTTCATACTCACAATTGATCATATCCAGATCAAAGTTCAATCTTGGAAACATATTTGACTACATGAAACTGATCCAATAAATCATCAATGCGAGATAGGGGATACTTGTTCTTTATTGTTATGACCTAGATCTCTCTGTAGTGAATGTAAAACCTCATGATCTATCATTATTATTAATGAAAATAATTAGGGCTACCCATGGAGAGACACTAGGGTGAATAAATCCTTTATAACTCAATTACTATAGTTTTTTCTTAAGTTCTACTAATTCCACAGTGTTCATTCTCTAAGGATTCTTTGATATAGGTCTTGAACAAAGAATATAATCAATAGAGAAATAAACTTCCTACTCTAGAGTATTTCCAATTAAATCATCCAGAAAACAACAATATATTCTTGAACAATAGGTACATTTTAAATTTGAACATTTCTTTTCTCACTCATAGATATGGAGTTCTCATACTCCCCAATAATTGAATTCAGTAGGCCTATTGTGGGTGGATCTAGATGATAATTAATTGGTGATGATTCTTACCTAATGATAAGGTATTACACATCATCCTCAAATATTGTGACTTTATTATTTTTTTAATATATTTCACACGATAATTTGAAATCCAATCCATACTGAGAATTTTTTTAAATTCAATCATGTGTATAATGATAATATCTATAGATAAAGTACATTTATATGTCATAATTGGGACTGTCCGAAACATATTTATTGGGATGATACTTCTGTTATAATGTGTGACTAACAACTCCTTTATTAAATCAAATTGGAAGTATCTATTTTTTTGGAAAATTGGTAAGATATAAAATAATGTGATGATCTATAATCAAATAAATCATTGACTATGTTTGAGGAAATTATTAAAGTACCCTCCACCACATCACTAAGAACTTCAAGCTCAGTAGTTGTGACCGAATAATCTTGTACATTCTTCCTTGGCCTTCTTTAGTGGAATTTTCCTTGAATCTTAGGAAATTAATGTGCATAATTTTCAATATCTTAACAATTATAGCATTGAAAACTAGTATCTTATTTCTTTCTATTGAAATCACAAGAATGGTGGCCTTTTTCTCCAAACATGTAATAAATACCCATTCCATTCAGGTAATAACTAGGGTGTTTCTTCCCACAATTACTACCAGGTGGAAAGTCAACTTTTCCCTTCTTCCCCATTTATTTATTTCCTTTTTTAGAGAGTTCATCATCTATATTATTCTCTATCTTTACTATTAATTCATATTTCCAATATTATTCATTTTTTGTCTTGATAGCACATTAGACTATATCTTTATATGATGAGAAATTCTGGGAGACAAGTTCCCTTTTGAGGAATAGTTTTAAACCATAAAAGAATTGATAAATCTTACTCCATGTATTACATGTGTAGTCAATTGCATTCCTTGATAGCCTTTTAAACTTTTCATCATACATGGAGACATTCCACTCCTCTTTATGCCTCAAATTAATGAATTGTTTTTTCATATTTTCTCGTTCTCTGGGAAAATATTGTTCTTGGAAAATTTCCATAAAATACCTCCATTCCATATTTTCAATAGATTCCTCTCCCTTTATATTTCTTATCAATGATAACCATTTATCATCATCTCTTGATAGATGATACACTTCCATGACAACCTTCTCCCTTTCATTGCATCCAAGTAATAAATAACTTCTCTAAAGTACTAATCCATTGCTCTACTATGACTGGGTTTGTAGTACCATTGAATGAGGAAGGTTGTTTTTGAATAAAGTGATCTAACATATCTCCTCCACATTCTGGGTCAAGGTGCTCCATATGGGTAAGGTTATTATTCATAACATGTGTCATTTGGCCCAGTATAGTTATATATTTCTCAGCACCAGTCGCATCTCGAGATCCAACATCATTATCTTGCATTGGCGGGAAATAAAAACAAGGGATACATGCATTCAAGTAATTTTTATTGCTTACACTAGCTGTCATTTATAAATAATGGAATACACTAGGTTAGGTTAGGAATAATAATGTACTATCTCAACATAGAAAAATACTTGACGTAAATTGAAATCCTATGCATGGGTAATCCCATAATCATAAAAAAAATTCTTTAAGGAAAAAATTAAATTTAATAACTTCATAATGTATTGTAAAAAAATTTGAATTATCCTTGTCATATCCCCAGGGAGGGTCAAACTAGATGCGCAATAAGGCATATTATCGTGTACCAGGATACCCTAGGTTAAGCCTGAAACTCTGTGTCGAAATTATTAATCCTATGTACATATGTTCTTCAATGGATTCCACTTATAGTATCCAAAGAGGGATGTATTTTCTATAAAGATCTAAATAATCTATTCCTTACCAAAATTCTAGGATGTTCTTGTATGTTTGTCCTCAAATAACAACTTATGGTTTGGTTTCATATTCCACGCTTTCTAAATCATGTTTCTGTGGTTTCTACTAAATTTAATTTGATACCAATTTCGATGTCCCAACCCCAGTTTCCTAGAGTGGCTACCTTATTTTATTACATTGGTATATAAACAGGGAATATGCATCTCAAAGGACTGAGTGGGTTAGTAGATTTGGAAATGAGATACATACATAAGTTCAGCATTAAAACTAGAAAATAAATATAAAATAAATATTCCTTTGAAAACATCTATATCTCCTAATTAATCCATGGAGTTCATTCATAATATACCTCTTCACATCAAGCGAAAAAATAATAAATAAGAAAGGGGATTTCTCAAATGCTAGTAAAGTTAAGTGATACAGTGGAACCAATCAAGAACATTAACACTAGGCATGGTGAATAACTAAAACACATGCCTTTAAGAATAAACTTGAACATAATATGACCTGAATAAGAGGTGAATAAATATTACCACAATAAAACATAATCATGGGTATTATACAAGTCGAATGACCAGGTTAACTATAAATTATTAGTTTCAAATTTAAGGAATTCATAATGTGGCACCTAATAACCATATCGTCAAGGACTCATTCCAAGACCACAAATAACCATTTTTTCAAGGCCTCGTTCTAAGACCAAGTTTGTCTCATGAGACCTACCAATTCACAGAAGGGCTAAAACGAGCCCCACCTAACACTTACTAAGTCAAATTCATTCCACATATTAATGTGGATAGACATAAAAAAATATACATTCATATTTAAATGACCATATAAAATGTAAATAACTTTCGTCAAACATTAAGAATAAATACTAACAATTCAGAGTAAGTTGGTGAACGATTATAAGAAAAGACAACCAAAGTCACACTAATAATAAAAAATTAAATTAAATTTGGTAGATGATATCATATAATTTTAATCCCGATAATACATAATAATCAATATGAGTTTTGAAATAGATGAAGGTACTCTTATAAAATCTTCTAGTAATTCTTAAGATAAATACTCTTTTACATTGGAAAGAAGAGTTCTTCGGAAAATTATTTTTATAAAATATAAAGTGGAGTGGTTATTATTTTCATAATAAAATGACTGTTTTTAGGAATATATTCGTTGAAGAAAAATTATTATATATTTCCCTTGAAAATAGATAAGAATTTGACAAATTCTCTTGAATCGGGCATGTATTTCGGGAAGGATTTTTGGAAAGATCATTTTCTAATGTATAACTCCACATATATGAAAGTAGGATTATAGTTTGTACACATATATAGAAAACTCACATAGAATTTATGAGTAGTTCATATAAATAAATACTAATTTAATTGAGTTTTTTAGAGAATAAGAGTAAACTGCATGAAACTAGAGGTTCGAGTAGAAACCCCTTGCCTTTAGTTGGAAGGTGTTCCTCACTTGATCATAATGACCTTAATAACAAAATTTTGGTTCATAAATTAATAATTCCATAACCTCATATCTACGTAATTTATTTATTATAACCTTAGTATGTTCATTCAAGGATTTATGATGGGTTAAGATATTCAATTTCATGGTTTGGGTGCCTTTTCTTCCTTGAGTTTCAGGATTGGTTTACTTATATTCATGTATGCATAAACATGTATAATGATAATGGTTTCCCAGAATAGAAGTAGAATTTTATTAGGTAACAAACGTAATATTAAATATTTTTAAAATTCGTTTGGTTATTTGGAGTGAATATGAATCATTATATAAAACATTAATGCCAATTGTTGGGGTTAATTTGCAGGTTTTTTTCACAACAAACTCATTTTGATTTACAAATTAATATAATGGGTAAAAAATTATTATAGAATCTCAAATAAGTTATAATACATATATTATGGTCTACTTAAATGATAAAATTTGTTTTATTACAATAATTAAAGACATAAATATAAATTGAAAACCCATTGTCCTTGAATGTGATAAATCAACACATCTCATATGGTGTTTTCATTTCTAGTATAAAATAATTGGAAATGAGAAATGAGGATGAATTATTACATTGTCATAAAAACAGTCCAGGACATGTAAGTTATGAGAGTTATCAAAACATTTTTATGAAAGGAGGAGATTAAATAAATAGAATAGAAAAGGAATTGAAATAAAATAAATGAGAAGAAGAATTTACCTCTTGAACATATCTTTATTGAGAGCCTCTTTTAGGGTAGAGATTTTGGAAATTTTATTATACCAAGGGACTCTAGATGTGCAGGATGATATTGGTAGGATATTTTTTATAAATTTCTACAAGGAAAAAGTCTTGAGAGGAGTGAATAGAAGAGAGAGTGGGGGTGTATGGTGGAGGAGAGTAGTGATTTTTTATTATCTTTTTCATAATTTTATTATTTTAACAAAGACTAAAAATAATATTTATTATTTGTGACAAAAAATAGTAATATGTTTATTTTATTTCGAAATAATATCCATTTACAACATCCATGACTAACGCAAGATGCACAAATTCATTTAATGGACATTTTTTATAAATTATCAAATTTCACTATTCACAAAAAAATCATGAATTTCAGAAAAATCCCAAAAATTCACCCAAACCATTTTTTAGTGTGTATAATTCAAAAATGAACTCCATTTTAACTAAATATGTTTATAAATAACAAAAATTTAATATTTAATAAAATAATTATTTACTTGAAAAATACAGATTTAAATTTAAAACTCATATTGTAATACTTTTAAAAATTAACTAAGGTCTTATTAAATTATCCTAAAATTATAGGAAAATATATATATTTAAGAAAACATTTTAGGAAAAGTAATTTTATTAATTTATTTTTTTAAAAATATAGTTAAATATTTATTACTCAAAAAACTACCAACACATAATTATTAATTTCTAAAATACTCTGTTTCATTTCTAAGAAATATAAATATTATTCATACTTTAATAGGAAAGGTTACTATACATAATGGTATATTACTATTTAAAAGGGTATGTTACTATTCATATGGGTAAGTTTCTATTCGCCAAAAATGAATGTTGATTTAATCAGACTCTAAATATCTTACTGAACCCAACCATGTATGTCAGTTTTTTTAAATTCAAATCAATGAGGGGGGAAATTATGATTATTGGGTACGTTTTAACAAATTTGTTTTGTATAGATTCAATGTTTCATGCATTAAATATTAAATCTATTTGAAAAATCATGGGGTGCTATATAGGCTCAACACATAACTTATTTATAAAGGTTTTTAAAAAAGTATAGCTGACCCTATGATTTTTATGAAATTAATTTCAAAAGATATTTTAGTTGTAAAAATATATTTATATGATATTATTTATATATTTTCAAAAAATTATTTATGTGCCAATTTTTCAAAAATTATGCACAATGAATTTGAAATTAGTTTAATGGATGAACTAAAATTCTTTCTTGGTTTTAAAATTTTTCAAAATACAGAACCTATCATTTTAAATCAATGTAAATATACAAAGGATATTTTAAATGGTTTTTACTTGGCTAACACTTTGATTAGTGAAATTTATACGATTACCACCTGTAAATTGTTCCTTCATAAAGCTATGATACTAGTGGAACAAACCTGTTATAGAGGTATGATCACAAGACATCTATATCTTACTGTTATCCAACCGAATAATATGTTTAGTGTGTGTATGTGTTCTCACTTTCTAGAAAATCTGAAAGAGTATTTCTTGGTTGCGGTAATAAGAATTTTCAATTACTTATATATTCAACCAATTTAGTATTATTTAATATAAGTGGATAATAATTTGATTTTGTTAGTTATTCAAATTCTGATTTTGGTGGATGTAATTTAGATATAAAAAGAACCTCTGGAACATGTAACTTTTTTGTAAAGTCTCTAGTTTCTAGGTCTAGTTAGAAGAATAATTTTGTTGCACTGTCTATAGATAAAACTAAATACATAGTTGCAGGTAGCTGTTGTGAAAAAAAATATATGGATGAAACATAAATTACTGGACTATGGATATCAATTTTGACATGTGCCTATATGTTTTGATAATACAAGTGCTATAAATATTTCCAATTACATTATCTCACATTCTATAACAAAACATATTGACTCAAAATATCATTTTCTGAGAGATATTTTTAAAAATATTTATATATATCTTTAAAAATTTGGTACAAAACATCATCTTGCTGATATATTCACTAATCCTTTCAATTATGAAATAATGAATTACATCAAACATGAATTAAGTATGATCAATTTTAGTTAAGTTTAATTTATCAGGACTCCCTGTTGTGAATGACTCGTCATTGTGAATGTATCACCCTTGTGAATGAATCATCACTATGACTATCTCATTGTTCTTAATGTCTTGCCATTGTAAATATCTCACCATTGTGAATGTCTCAACATTCTTAATGTCTCACCATTTGGAATTTATCACCATTTTTAATTAATCTCCATTGTGATTGTATTGTCGTTGTATATGTATCTCTATTTTGAATGAATCACTATTAATATATCACACTGTTAAACATATCACTATTTATATTTATCACCATTGAACTTCTCACCATTTTTTGTCTCACTATTGGAATGTTTCATGCCTTTTTAAAAAAAATTAGTTCATATTTTTGAACCACAGATTTTTAAATTATTTATATTTTACTTAATTTTTATGTTTCAGTTCAAATGTTATTTCGATTTAAAATTTATCCTGATTCCCATTGTTGATTTTTCAGATCCCTAAAAATATGAGATGATAAATGTGATAGTTATATTAGTTTCAATGAACACACTTTCAATGTTCCCTTTTATCTCGATCCATGTGCAATCTTTTTCACTCAACCGTTTAACCTTAGCCTTTCCTTCGACTGACCAAACCTCCATGGACAGTGTAAAGCGTCCTTCAATGTATTTTCTAGGAAAGATTCATTTTGTGATGAACCAGAAAGGAGAACAGAGTCATCCCACACTGATAAAACTGTTGAATCTCGATATTTCTAAAAGATTATTCATTCCAAATGAATAACATCAATCTGAGTGGCTGTCATCTAATAAATCATTAGAGATGAATGTTATATAGAACAAAGGATGGATGGAGTGGTTATATTTAAATGATAAATTGTTTTATCCAAGATTGGTATATCATTTTTTTCAATATGTGGAGTTTGGTTTTCTATAAAATAAGAACATCGAGTGTGAACCCAAATTAACAGCCATTGAATAACCTTTTCTTCAAGGTAGTAGGATAGTTGTTTAAAATTATTACAAGAAGGTGTGTTCAATGAATACTAAGGAACAATTAGTGATTCTTGTGATTATTTCAAAAATGAATAATAAATTGAAGATTTGATTAGATATAAAATAGTACGAAGGATCATTGCCTCTATGTTTGATGGATAGTTCATACTACACTTCAAATTTATCCATCACTTATTGTGTTCATGAAATTGTGACTTTTCTACCTTAAGATATCAGGATGTATATTTTTTATGTCTTATAAAAAGGGAATAGAAGAAAAACCTTTCAAGATATCTTATGCATCATTTGATAGAAATAAACAAGGTAACCTTTATATAGAACTATATGATCTAACCGAAGTAAATTTCTTCTATGATTAAATCCAAAGTACTAGTTACGAAATATGAATGATCTATAGTGGACTGTGGTGGATTTTTTATCAATAGATTAATTTGTATAATGATGAAGATCAGTTGGAATCCTTAGAAAAAGTAATTGTTAAGTGATACTGAAATGCTTTCTAATGTATTTAATCTTGTAGATCATCATTCTAAATTAAGAGACTGTGTTCACACTGGTGTAGATCGTGATGAAATTGTTTAGTAATAAAATAGTTATAATTAAAAAGAGGTTTCTACCTCTAGATAAGAATATGATAATGAAATTTCCTAATTATGAAGGAAGTGACTCTATTCTGTATCCTAGAAATTATACTATCACATATGAATCTCATAGTCAACATGGGAATCCCCCTAAGAGAGATAAGTTAGTAAAAAGTTATGAGGAATAAACTGAAGACTCTTGAGAATATCAGTCCAAATGTAATTCTAAATCAGATGAATATAATGGGGATGATGTCATTGAAGAAGGAAGTGGAAAGTAAAATGAGGATTTTAACAGAGTTGATGATGATGATTTATCATTTCTAGATTTTTCTAGGGGAAAAATTAGAATAGGGGATGTTGAGATTGCTCAAGATCTTCTTCATTCTCATGGTGGTTCTATTTCAAGTTTAGAGAAGAGGCCTAGTTTTTTTTTGTGACATAGATATTCTTACTAATGAAAAGGGATATTCATCTATTGGAGGAGAAGTCCCCATGTTTGGGAAGTCATGAAGTCATTTATGGTTATATTAATGTAAATTGTGTGGTTGTTTCTGATGATCAGATACATTCAGATCATGTTTTTATGGAGAAAATGAGAATTATTATTTTTGTTGAGTACCATGTGGAAGAAAAAATGGAAGTTGTGCCTGTAGATAATATTTTTGATGAATATAGATCTATTAAGACCCATGAATCTGAGACTCCACCTATGATTATTTGATCTCTATTTGGGTATACCTCTTAAAATCCTTCAGTTTATGAACTTCCTGATAATCCTTCATAATGTTGGATAGACCCATTGTATGAATAATTGGATAATTATCATGGGAGTCCACCAAATAATGATGTAAAAACAAATCATGAAGAATAATAAAGTAAGGGATCATTGATTGATTAGATTGATTCATCAAATGAGTTAATGATATTTTCTCCTGTTAGAGAATTTACTCCTGCAATTCCACTAGTTTCTATTAATATGGTCATAAAGAGTGACTTAGATGAGTTCAGAGGTAAGATAGTTCTAGATTTTGATAACCTTGGGAAAATTCAATTACCACTTCTTACTATGATAAGTGAAAAATATGTGTGATATATGTATGAGTTTTTGATTCATCATATTCAACCAAAGATGTTGCCCCACATTCAGGAAGCAAAATTAAGAATAAAAGAATTTCCAGTGAGTGAGAGTCTTTGAGATCTATTGTTGAAAGGATGTAATTAAGTTTTGTAACTGGTATGGATGCTTTATTGGAGAGAGTGGGAAATCATACTTTTGTGGAATCAAGTTCTACTAATACTCCTCTTCATGTATTTTATTTGTATTTTCTCGGTTCTGTGGTCATAGAAGATATTAGAGCTACATCAACTAGTGAATCAAGTTATGATACTACATAGAATCAAGAAACCTTAAGAAAAATAAGGTATAATAGTGATCATTTTCTCCATTTGATTATAGAATATTATTGTGAAAAGAAGTCTGAACAGGATACTATAACCAAGGGAATCAAGTATTATCTCTCAAGGATATATACTAAGCATTTCATGGATTCCAATTTCATATTCCTAGCTCCGAATTTGAGGATGCCTCTTGTGACCCGAGACATTAAAGAACAATTTGATTATTTGAATGTATTTAATCCTCTTTTAATGATTTTTATGTAAGGTTTGAAATATTTCTTCAATGAAATAGAGAGGGGTGAAAATATAATAATGAAATTTATACACCTTCTGGAACCATTTCCACATGTGCACGGTACTACTATTATAGCTCATGATCTCATCCCTGTTGCATCCCACCTAACGCATCCTAAAACTACACTAGAGTATATCCTGCCAAGAGTGGCCATAGATCCTCATTTACCTAGTCCATCGAAGTTACAATTATTTTCTCTAACTCCCAGGTAGGAAGCAAATCACCTCTGACTAATCCCCATTCTATAATTTCAACCTCCTTCATCTTTTTTCTATGTTCCTTTAATTATTCATTTAGTACCTTCAACCATTCATATAATTACTTCAAGACCTACTATTAAGACCTCTAACTAATCCAAGGAGAAGGTAAAAGAACTATTGAGTTATTCCAATGAGCCTAATTATAATCGTTCATTTGATATAGTTTGTATGATAGAAATTTTTTTAAAAACCTTTTTGGGTGTATCGTTTTACTAAACATTAGTTTGTTTTTTAATAGAACTCATCATATTATTTTTATTCTATTTTTCTATAATTTTATTTTTTATATACTATAACTTTTTATTATTTAATTATTCACTTTTTAATAATCTCAAAAGGGGGTTAGCTCTATTATCTCTATTAAAAATTGATTAATTTTCATTCGTACCATACTTTCATATATATTTCTTCCCTCATTTGGTATTATGTGATATATTTCCTTCCTTATCTTACTCTGATACCTTACTTATTTATGTAAAGCTTTTACTTTTATGCTATGTGTTTCAATTCCATTCCTTGTACCTTTCTTATTCTTTCGTATCATATGTGTAAAATATCATGATTTACATTTGATTCCATTAAAATAAAATTCCATGATTTATGATCACAAAAGGGGTAGATTGTCTACCTCCTTGTTTTAATGATCATAAAATCATGATTATTTTGATATTTAATGAATTTCATATTTTATGTAAGATATTTATATAATGAGACAAATTAGAGAAATTTTCTTATGTATGAGACACTGCTAACAAAGACTCACCACCAAGGAAGTCTGGTTGTTGCCTTTAGACACCACCAAGGATGAGTCATCGTAAGCAATGTGTCACCGATGAGATGAAAATTTGGAAAAGTATAAAATATTATCACAACCAATAATGTATCACCCCCAACAAAGTTCCACCAATTCCATAAGTCTCTGTTTAGAAAGACTCACCGCTAGAGTGGAGTCACCGCAAAAGAAACCTTCCGCTAACTTCAGACACTGCCTGATCAGGACATTTTTCCAATGTCTCACCACCAGACGTTGACACCGCTAGAATTATCATCGTTCCAAGGATAAAAACCATAAGATTCACTACTCAAAATAAATTCCACTAGTGTTTACATTTAATTTTCATTAAATTTATCAAATAGATAGTTTATCGAATTTAATGATCAATCATATTCTAATTATTGTTACTAAATTTATTAATAGAGATGAATTAATGATAGTGTTAGAACATGCATTCTAAGGTATAGAAGATCTGGTGGATTTTATTTTCTTCCATTTCTATTAAATGATGAAGAATACTTCATCATGATAATAAAATAAGTGTTGAACTAATAGATAATCATATACATATGAAGAGAGATGAGTAGCTATGAATTATGCCATACCCATAGAATTCTTACCTGTGAGTAATTATAGACAAGGAGAAGCCCGTTAAATATCTAGTCAACTCTATATAGATTCACATGAAGGATTTTTAGAAACTCCATTATTTATAAAAGTTTTGAAACTCATTTGAAGATGCATTCCAAACTAAATTAAAGATTAACAAGTTGTAGATCATATTAGACAAAGAAACATGATCTCTTTACTCTTATGAATTTCTCAATTTGTCTATTTAAATTTAAATTTCATGCAGTCTGGATTACTCTGTAATATTATAGATCATACTATCTCCTTCTTTAAAGTGAAATATACATAGATATCCTCTCAACACCTTTTACGCATGTTTCCCACATGTTTTTTATAGGTCCAATAATAGCATGTTTTATCTATACTCCCATGATTACTGTGGAAGAAGTAATATATGGACTATAAATATTTTATACTGTTGTAACACCCGATCTAGTTTTTGGGTAAATGTTTAATTTTATATAAACTATTTGGTAGCAGGTGATTTCTAATTGTAGAGGACTAATTATCATCTTGAGACTGAACCTCTTGTATTAAAATTTTACTGGTTGTTTAGTTTTACATTATTTATTTTCATTAAACATGATATTTTTAAACTAAAACAAAACTACTACTTTTATAGTTTCTATAAATTATTTTTATAGAATTTTTTTATTATATAAATTTATTTATAATGTTATAAGTGTATTTTCTATTGTTTTACCCAATACATGATCAATATTTTGAGAAATATTCTCAAATATTAAAACATATATCAATCTATTATTTTGGTAAACCTGGTCAATTTTTATTTAAACTGGGGGATTTTATTTGAATCCATTTTAACAAAAAAAATAATGGGTACTCAATTCATCAACCACCCCCCTCTTGAGATTGTAACTCTAACCAACATAATCCTTTTTCAATAACATAACATTTTAAACAAAAAAACTAATAACACCATTATGAACAAATGACATTATAAATATTCAAAATTTCCACTTTTTTAAGATCATATATTGATAAATCAATGTAATTTTTTTAAAAAAATGATTTATAATGCATAAATATCCTTATACACATTAAAATGTCATCAAAATTGAATGAATATGATTAAATTAGTTGAAAAGCCACTCTAATATATATCAAATAATAAAAACCCATACAAGGAACAATATGACAGAAAAAAGAATAAAAAATTATATTAATGTTTTAGTAGCCATTCATGGTTTGGTAACATGGTCTAGTGGAGCATGATGAAGCTCTGAAACAACCATTGGAAGCTTCAATGGACCAGTACCATAGTCTTTATAGAATTTACTCCGCTTTGTGAGAAACTTTTTCACCTCCACTTATACGTCCATTTTAAATATAAAATCCAAAAATATCACTTACCAAACTTCATGAATATAATTAAAAATGAAACTTCATGATTATAAATAAAAATAGAAAATACAAATAATTAGAACATGAAATTCCAAAATAGAATTAAACTTTGTTTTCAAAATGAAGATTAGAAATTAAAATGGTCAAAAACACTAAAAATTATCAAAATATCTAAGAACAAATATTAATTATAAAATAATAATAAATTATATATTTTGGGATTTATATGGCATAAAATAAATCATACATGCATGTATAAATACAAACTAGTTACATGAGGTCACTCATTAACCACTAACTTGACACTAAATGGTAAAAAATCATGATATGTCACTCTTCTAAGTAAATCCTTATACATACATGAACAACTCGACCTATATACATCATGTGGTGTATGTAGGGTGTGATCTATCAAAAATACAGAATTCCACCAATATTTCCATGTGTTTCTATATATATTTGTATCCTTGAAATTGTAGTTTGAAATATAATATTTCAAATTTGGTATTCTAAAATTATTGGAAATTCAATCTGTGTATCTAAACATTTGACATGACCATGTATTTGAAACTAATAATATCCTATTTAAAAATTATTTTAATGAAATTTATATAGAAATAAATATTACTTACAGATACCCCTCCACGTGTGTCTTTGGATCTCAAATTAGTGGTTCCACAATTATAAACATTTTTAATATTTGTTTAAATAATATTTCATTAGAATACATATTTAAAATGATAGGTAAATCAAAATTGAAAATAATAATCTCAATATACCATAAAATCAAAAAAAATCATCATATAGTTATAAAATAACTAAACAATATAAAATCAACATACAACATAATGATATATTTGAGAGACACATATAAATCCTTCTATTTTGTACAATTATTACACATCATAACACATGAAAGTCCATTGTAATAACCAGTTAAATATTTGAAATATTATATATATATTTCTCATTCCTTTGAAAATTTCACCTATAAATTTAAATAGGTATATAATATTAATATTTCTCAATAAAGATGAATTTATAAACCCATGAATACAATATATTGTTGAAAAAAATGGAAAACAATGAAACATATACCTGGAATAAAGTGTTGATGGAGTAAATATGTAATATATTAAGTATAGGTTTAATTTAAACCTCTTCACAATATAAAATAAAGAACAATAATGAATTATAAACAAAACCCTTTTAGGGTTACACTAGAAGAACAATGAAATAAGTGATGTGATAAAAAAGACAAAAATAGAGTGAGGAGGTGTAAAAGCATAATTAATCCATTCTTATAGAGATCTAGATTAGAGAATATGAATCGATGTGTGAAGGATGGGAGTTAAAAATTGGGTAATTATTTCATGGGTCACGTTATATGAAATGTGATGTGAGAATAGTATGGTATACTGGTAGGGTTTAAATTAAAAGAGAGTAGATTATTCGTTTTATTTTTTGTCACAGGGTGAGGTTTTATGATCTGGCACTACAGTCTGTTGCGCCAACCAAAGACTATATACCTCCTTTTGGAATTCCTATAAAAAACTTCATGGTTCATGCTAAAAAGTGTAATAATTGATCACCAACATTTTTGGATGTCCTACAACTTTGACAATCATTTCATGGGTACATTGCACAGTTGGTCCTAATAGTGTGTCAACCATGCACCAAGCACTGAAACCCAAAAAAATTAAAATTATGATAAAACCATACATGAGGTCCATGAAAATGTAAAATAAATAAATAAATAAATTATAATGCATAAAAATTTGGGGATTGACGATACAAATTCTCATTATTATTCCAATTACTAGGAAAACTGAAATAATAAATTTTATACCCATAATACCTTCACTGAAATCCATATTCATCACTACACACCCATTACTGATAACCATATCCCATGATATTGATATATATACATTTCATGGTGTCCCCTTAATCAGATTCACATCACCACTACTATGGATTTATTGTTTCCTCCACAAATTTGGAATGATCGTTCTTAATGCTTAATTGAATGTATATAATTATTTTATATTATCAAAAAAAGTTAATTTTATTACCATTGGAATGATAATAATATTCTGATTCTTTATTACATCACTATGTCTTTTTAACTCCATCAAAACATTCCATCATAATTTTTAATTGAATACATCAACAATAAAAATTGAAATAATATCATAATCAAAACTATATGTTTGAATATAAATTTATCTTAGATTCTTATAACTAAATGGGTTATGCTTTTTAATGGTGGAAAATTATCATAAATACTAGGAAAAAAGTAAAATATCATCATAACAGAATGGTTTAATTTCATGAATATATTTTTAGTAAATATTTTCATAACTCTTTGTACTTAAATTAAGAGGGAATTTCTTAGGTTTATGAAAATAGAGGTTACGCATGTTCGGTCACATGAATAGAAATACATATAACATCAATGGAATGTCCTTGTATTTTTAATTGACATAGAAATTAATGTTGGATACTTCTTTAATGACATAAAACTATGTCGTTAAAATGATGTTGTTATTTTACACTTTATTACATTTAAAGAAAGATTATGACGTTTCCCAAAGGTAAAGATAAATAATAATGAATCTCAGCAAACGCATGGGGATATACATTAGATGAAATGCATTATTTTTATCATTTGGTGTTTATTTGAAAATTATATTGTGTTGAAGAAGATAAATAAACCAACCTTCAAAAAGTGATGGACGAATCATGAAAAAATTCCTCAAAGAAATAAGTAAATATACCATGTTTGGTAAATATGGGAATTAATCACAAGATTAATGAATAGATTTGAACAATCTATGTAATAGGATGAAAGAAATTAATCTTCTACTAACCCACCCCCCCCCCCCCAAAGTTTATATTGTTATATATATCAGTAATATGGATACTATAAAAATCATTATTCCAAGATATGGGTTCTAAAAGATTACATAAATCCATAACCTCAAAACCAATATTTCAAGGACAACTTATTTTGTGACTACTATCGAGGAGTGTTTTGAAAATGATGTGGTGATAGGTTTACTTTTAATTTATTCAAAAATATAAAATAAATTTTTTTTTGATATAATCATCCATTGATATCATTACTGTTCTCTATAAATATTTTATCATCATCTCAAAATATGAAAGAAGATATTTCATTAAAATAACTGACCAGTTATTTTATTACATCACATGTATATTACACTTCCTAAATTAATTTCTATTGGAAGAATCTTCATATAATTATAGTTATTCTTTTTTTCATAGAAATTGATGTAATCTTTATAATTCAGTATTTAATATTATATTAATAAAATATAAACTTTTTAAAGGGGGTATTTCTGACATATCCCAAATAGTCCTCTAAAACTGATCAATTGTAAGGATAATTATAAATATACTTCAAAAAATCCTTTTAAAGAATAAATATTAGTATCCATTGATATTAAATATCTATATAAAACAATTGAGTAAATGGAGAGGATATTACTTATTGAAAATACCATTTTTCAAATTTATACTAATGTTTTGGCTAAATAGATTCTTGGAATTCCTCATTACCAATAGCTTTCTTCCATTGTAGAACATATTCTTGGATTTCTACCCATATACATGAATATCTATATAATTCACCACATTGAACATTGAGGGATGAATAAGAAGTAATATTAAATCTTATATATGGGTTATATACACCCTATAACATCTCAATGGGGTGCCCAAATCCTCATTTCCATTATGATTTCTCAATCATTGTTTGTTTACATTGATAACCGATAAATTAATAAGATCATGATAATGATACAATTTCCACTTACATAGACTACTAACTTAATAAACCAACTATGTAGATCCAAATATATCTCAATTATTAAACTATTATAGAGTTTTAATCAATTGAAATAAAAACTTCTCTGTGAGTTTGTGTAGATTATCGTGGAGGGAGAGTTTCGACACAAACAAACCTTAATCTATGAAACTTGGTTTGACTTCTATAATTTCTATAAGAAGCGGGGTCATCTTGGGGTATACTATAGAAGTAGTAGGATGTATTTTATATAGGTTGTTGATCTAAGCGATAGTGGAAAGGGGTTTTCTATGGGTGAAGGTAGTAGAAAATCTTTGGAAGTTGAACCAGTGTGCGCCAAAAGTGGCACTGAATATGGAAAGAAACATGAGATGGATGCACCATGACATAGGTTTGGTCTTATAGCACAGGATTATTGGAATAAAATACTACCCCCCCCCCCTCCAAACCTGAATGTAGCTATGGTGTTTTAAAGATTGAATAGGGGCCTGGGGGTGTTCATCCCAGGGGGAATGGTGAGCAAAGACACATAATCTGACATGGGTGATAACGAGGCGGTACCTTAGGATAAAGAAGTTTCAGGCCATAGTAAAGAGGTAGGGAAAGACCTGAACATGATTTGGGAAGGAATATCAACTAGGGGTAATAATGATGGAGTGAAGGAGCTCCACCTGGAGGAAATGGAAATCCAGATAGTTCCCAAAAATGCAGCCAATGTTAGTGAGGTGATAGAGGAACTTTGTGGGGACCATGACTCTGGTGATTATTCCCAATGTTTGGCCCTTAAGGACACCTCAATAAAAAATCTATATATGGGACAAGGGTATCAATAGGCAGGAGCCTCTGATATGCCAATGCAGGCCATGTAGGTGACCCTTTCTTATGCTGAGAGGGTTATAGCTGGGAGATCAAATGTGAACTTTCAAAACCGGTTTGCAGTGTTGGGTGATGACAACTTCCCAGCTAAGGGGAACTAAACAAGAAGGAGGTTACACATGTAGAGGACCACTCGGTAGATGTGGGAGAGTCCCTAGAGGAGATGGACTATTTTTGGGATGCCTCATCTAATCCCATGGAAGTGACCATTGCGGAGGGATATCTTACATCCTCTTCACGGAAGAGCAAGTTCACTACTATTGATTCTGATGGCTTTATCAAGAACAACCAGAGGGGGAGACTTAGGAAGGAGTATTCTAACCTAACTATTCCTCTTATCACTAGATCTATAGGTATGGGAAGCCAGCCCTCAAAGGATCCTATTACTGTAAGCAACTCGAATGTTGTGTCCAAAGAATATAGTGACTCGATGTTTGCAGGTGGTGAGGTTGGTGTCCATCCCACACCCCTAATGAAGACGAGGGATCCTAGACTGCAACGTGAGACAAGCTCCACCGACGACCCTCAGCGATAGATATCCTTGGTGTTGGAACACATAGATATACTTTTTCACTCAGATGATGAAATAGAAGAGGAATATATGAATATAAAAGCATTGAAGAAGATGGGAAGAACGATTCATGTGATCACCTCTAAGGAACAAGGATAGTAGATTGATAAAGAAGCTTGTATTATGATCAGAGTATTTAATATGGGGAAGATTAACATGGAAGAATTACTAAAATCTTGGGAAAACATGGAGCATCAATATGAGGGAATATTAAAGGGCTACCCTGGATCCCAGGTAAATTCTATTCCCAAGATATTGTTTAGGGAAATTGATTCCAATCGTCTCAAACTATTCTTCAACAAATCTATATATTATTTTGGTGTTTAATGTTGTTAGGGGTCTCACTATCCCATAAAAGTGTTTGAAAATAAAAATTAACATTGGATAATAGTGATATAAGCCTGTTTTTTTAACGATTCTCTTTGTCTTATAGATAATTTCTAAAAAAAATCACTTGTATACAACTATCTTACCATGATTACTCAGAAAATAATAAAAACAATTTTTATATGTGATTTTTGAAATATCTTTGTGGAGTTTTAAATAGGACGGTCAAAATAATATTTCTCATAATTCTCACAATAAAGTATTGAGTATATAAAATGATTTTTCAATGTTAAATAAATGTTTTTCACTCATAAAAATGATAAATATACTACCCATGCATCATGTTAATTGATGGTAGATGATAAAAACAAACATACTTAAGATCTTGACATATCAAAATTAATTATTGACTTAATAATTGGAAGAAAATAACATTATTTAGAATTTATCAAAATATAGAGTAAAATATATATATATATATATATAAGAAGATAAATATAAACCCATGATGATTTCTAGAGCTCATCATATATTACAACATCAAAATCCAATATAATCCCTGGAATTTTAATACTATTATATATGATCTATGATGAACTTATCCTGAAATAATATCCATGATGAGGATTAAATGACATAAAATACTCATGGACTAGTAATTTAAGGAAATGAGAGTCATAATTAAATATTATATAATGTAAATTAATGAAATGATTTATGAAACATCTATCAAGATGATTATAAATAAGGATTAATGTGATGACATCAATATTGAAAAAAAAATTGGTCTCAATAATAGTGGTAAAATCCCTATGATTAGTATCTATAAAAAATAATTGTATGATATGGGATTAAATAATCTGTATCAACATCGATTTAGATAAAGAAAGACTGATAATATGATTCATGAAACACAGCATCCCCCATACTCCTGGGAAAAAATATTCAAAATGTTGTCTAAATAAACATTTTATGGTACTATATGATGAAATTTATTAATGAATATATTTATGACTTCATGGAATGATAATAATTTAGGGAATAATGATAAAATTTAAACCAGGTGATGAAATTATCAAATATATTGGTTTAGAAATGTTATAATATCACCATGTGCTTGGTCATGACTTACTCAAATACATATAATGTAATAAAATACATATGGATTTCCATAGAACATATTAAAACGAAATCATATTCCATTAGCGTCAATAAATACTTACCAATTTCTTTATATGACATGAAATATATCAAAGAATTTTTTATTCTTTGTTGAACCAAATAATCAATTATATTAAATTGAGATCCATGATTCAGTTATACTGTCTTGATGATCACTAACAAGGAATTGAACACAATGATAAATTTTTTTAAGAAATATTACTCTGTAACATGATAAATTTAAAAATATAAATAAAACCCTGAAAGATGTTTTTAGATATTTCTCTATGGAAATTAAGGTATGTTGGGTTCAATTCCTTTCTCTAGCCAAGAGAGCATACAATAATAGCTTCCACTACAAAAAGTAGATTAACATTATAAAAAAATCTATATAAGGATATATAGAATTATAAAATGTTGTGATAATGTTAGAGAATGGATTTTATTTCATATAAAACTGGTATAGGTGATAATAGATATGTTTTAATATATTCATTAACTTTATACAAATTCATAGATTCAATAGAAAAAATGCACTAAATATTTTTTTGGTGGACCTAATGATTATGGTTTGATATATCATTTACCAAATTATAAGACTATGGGGGATATTTATAAGTTTATAGAGGAATGAGAATTTATGTCCCATTTAATTGGTCCCTTTAAGATTCATTATTACATTGGGGGTGTCTCCAACTGACTTTTACCTACACGGGGGGTTTCTCAAGTGTATTATGTGTTCCACTTATCTCTCTTAATGAAGAATATATAAGTTCCTATAAATTTACCAAATCAATTACTGGTAGAGTAGGAGTATGATCTCCCTTAAAAAAGATATAATAGTGGAAATAATAAATTAAATATATATTTTGTTATAAAACATGACCAATAATATTTTTAGAGTTCTACAGTGAAATAAAATACATAAAGATAAAACTTGGAAACTAGAGGGTATTATGAATCAAATGTATGCTCTTATATTTATGTATTAGGTACTGAATTCAGATTTATATTATGAATCATATTAATGATGGAAGAATGCAAAAACATGGAATTTTGTTATACTTATATTTTCTCTCTTTAATATTTGTGTGGTATGATGTACAATATATATCGATCACATGATGAAAATAATTTCATTACAAAAATATAAATGGTGAAATTTAAATTATGAATCTACACTGGAGAATAAAAAATATTACAATGGCTTAAACAAACTACATGATAAAAATATAATATCTTATTTTAAAAAATAATGGTCCACAAAAACATAATAGGCATGAAAAAAAGTAAAAACGTTATACTTAAAGTAAGAAATAAAAAAGGAATTTTAAAATTAAATATGATTCACCTTGATATAAATTCATTGAATGGTTAATGTGGGAAATTTAATATTTTATAGTATGTATTGTGTATTGTAAAAGTGGGAATCGTAGACCCAACAAAATAGTACTTTTTAATTACCATATCATGTATACAGTTTGTTATGTGTGATGCACTCTTACCATTATAGTGTAGACATTTCCGTATCAACTATTTAAATGAAAATTTCCATATATTAATTGAAATATCAAAAGGTTTTAGAAGATATCAGGATATATAGATACTATGAAATTAATCATAAATATATGTCGTATAGTCTAGATACATCATTCTGACTAGACACATTTGATTTATAATTATCTGGTGCTGAGGGATCATAATCATTGAGACATTTTCTCATGAAGTTCTCACATGGTGATCTCTTGTATTTGATATCATAAGGAAAGACCTGCCAATAGGGACACCATATGTTTTTATGTGTCATTGGTTGTTCCAACCTATAGATATGTGTATTGATCTCTTAACCTAAGATTGTTATCAAATTGTTCGATTTTATCATGTACTTTTATGTATGTAAAAAATCATGATAATGAAATCGTGGGAAGGTAGATTGTTTTTTATGCATCTTTGGTGGTATGGAATTAGTTGATTGGTCAAGAAAATGTTTGTCACTTCGGGGTTGAGGAAGTAATACATCTCGGCCTTGGTTGATCAGGATCATAGTATCATCATAAGTCTTTGGACAAGGTAGACAAAGGTAAATGTTTCCATTTATACCAAAAAATAATAAAGAAAAGAAGGATGATAACACAAGTGTGTGTCCATCTTTATGAGATATCTAATGAGGATACTATATTACATAGTGTGTGTTTGTTGGTCGGATGTCATTATTATGACTATTACTTATATCTTTAGGGTCATTGATTACATACTAAACTCCAGAATTGTTCTATAAATATTATTTAAAACTATCGAGTTAAGGGCTTGAAGGCTCACACACAATATTGTATTCAAGAATATGCCCTATTTAGGTGAATAGGAATATTGGACATGGTGGGCCCCACTATGGGATCCAAGTGATGTCCATGTTATCAATCACTAACAAATAAAAAAATCATTATTATTCAAGTGAATAATATGTAGGTAAAATTTATTTATTACAATTATTTAAAATTATTATGTAAATAAAAGAATTATTATTATTCAAATGAATATTATTTTAATATTCTATGTTCATTTAATATTGGTGGGAATTACGTGCCAAGTGAAATGGTAGTCTTTTATCAGATAATATATTTAATATATATTATAGGTATTTTGATAAACTATAAATAATATTTATGATGCATTTTTGTTCTTAATAATTATTTATTGCCTATTTAGTGGGTGTTTTATAAACGGGGGCTCAAGAACCATTTACGGGTTATCGACTCACCCACTATATAATTAGGAGAAGAGAACCTCATCTTGGTATTGCTCATTCTAATGGACTGAGATCATCTCTCTCCTACCACCTTCTAGAGAGATAAATTATCTCTTCAACCGCCAATCCAAGCACACCATTGATGGAATAAAGTTAATGGATCATGTTGATCAATGTGACACCAAAGGATTCATCACAGCTCCATGCTAGGACCCATAATTCATCAAATAGTGTGCATGTGGACTCTTGATGCATTTTTAGATGATTTAGTGGTGTCTGGATTTTGATCCATCATAAAATGGTCATCGGAAACCTATGGAAATCAAATACACCACCAGATCAAACAGAGTACATGTTCATTTTATTTTGATGCTTTATTAAATTCACATGAGATTCACAGACCATACATGGGTCTCATATCACTGAATATATAAGGTTTCATCACCCTGATTATAAAAAAATTTAAAATCATTGGCCCTCTATCTTCTGCTACTGCTCAGGTACCATTAATTGGTATCAAAGGGATCACATGAAAATTATGAGCCCCAGAAAATTTATGTGAATTAAATAATGTATAGGGTTTATCTATGATCCCAATGGACCTAACCACACTTAAATCCAATCTCATAGGGCCCTATTATGTCCATCCAAAAACAATTGGATCAAAATAAGTTGTGTATTTGTGTATAATTTGAAGAAAATATATTTATATATGTTTACATTTCACCTTAAGGTAAATCCTGATCAACTCCAGTAATGTTTCTTGGTTGGAATTAATTTTTCCATGGGATCGCTACTATTGGCACATAAGATATTGTTGGAAAATATTTCATGTTTTAATAATCTCAAATCATGTAAATTCTATTTAATCATGTATAATCATTTCAATCATGTATATTTAAGTTTCAATATGTGTAATTATTATTATCTATGACCATATATAAGTTTAACGCATTCTAATAATATTTTTGTTTTAAGACAGCCCAAATAGAAATATTTCCTTAGTATGAAAAAATAACACCGATTTAAGAGATGAGACACTAATAATTCAACTGAGTAACCGATAGTTTAAAAGGACTCACCGATAGATGACTCACCGACAGTGAAATTGACACAATTCCAGACTGACTATCAAATTGATGGTTCAAATGAGTCACTAATAGTTCAATTTTATCACTGATAGAAGGACATGTCGATGTAAGTACATACTGATATAGGGAATTACCGATGAAAGGAATTACCAATATAAGGACTTACAGATGCAAGGACTTATGGATTGAAGGAATTACTGACACAAAGACCTACGGACGCATGGTGCTACTGACGCATGGTAATACTGATGCATGGTACAACCAAGGAATGGTGCCACTAATGCATGGAAAGACTGAAAGAATGACACACCAATGGAATGATTCACCGATAAAAGGAGATATTGATAGAGGAATCACCAACAGTATATTTAAATTTCCTTTTATTTATTATTATTTATAACAGTCACATTTTGGGTGCTTTAATGTGACTGATTGATTTAAGGCCTCTTTTCATACATCTTTAATAATGATTTCAGAAGTATGAGGTTCAACACCTCCATCAAACATGCAACTTTTTGGTCTATATGAATAATAAATAAAAGGAATCGAGTTGAAAGAAAAAATTCACCAATGAAATACATTAATATCCTCATAGACACATTAGAAGATACCCATGAACAACATACAGAAATGAAGAATACACAAGGAACTCTTCATTCCTACTTTTTGTGATCCAGAGAACTATTTTCCATCAATGTTCATACATCTCTAAAGCATTCAACTAAACCTAAGAGGAATAAAATCTCATCTTCCTAGAAGACAGAACACATTTCACCATGACACTCTTTTTCAATGTCTAATTTTAGAAGAGGACTCTATCTTCAACTCTGATACATCAAGGAGTCTAAATATGAACTACAAAACACCAAAATCCCTTTAAACCCCATCCAATATTTATTGATATTTTGTGTAACTTTTTATTAAATTTTCAACCAGTGTGTCCATATATATGTAAAACACACACTGTCTGTTGCATTAAACTTTAGGATACTATATATCCTCACACAACTATCTTTTGTGCTTGTTTATCCCATATAGAATTATGGTAGAGGTCTAATGTGACCTAGTTTTACTTTGTTCCTATATAGAACTATGGTAAAGGTCTTGTAACCTGGACAGTCTATGTACTATTGTGTAAACATCGATATAGGGTGTAGATCACAACTTTTCTATATAGATTTATTGGTGGTTGGTGATCACAAAGAGGATAAGGCTATGTCTTGGCTTTAGACTGAACCTCTTGTTTTATATCTACTTTGTTTTCAAATTTATTTTTATTTGTATTTATGTGTACTTCAAAAAATTAGATTTTACATTTATAGTTAGTCTTGGATACTTTTTATAAATATTTTGGATTATTAAATTAGATTCAAAAGTTGTATCAATATGTCATATTATTACAACTGAGAAATAATCAGTCTTCTGAGAAATTACTTGAACAGATAGACTATTATAAATTCAAAACTTTGATTAACTGGAATGTTAATATTTGAATTCGTGGAATATTTTTAATAATAAATTTAACAGATTTTTTTTGAACTCAATTCCCCCCCCCCCTTCTTGAGGGTCCAACTCCAACTAACAGCTACTATCCCGGCCACGGAGTCTGGTCGGAATAGTTTTTTCTTTTCTAATAAGTTTCCACTAGTTTTATAGATTCTTTATTAAAATAATAATTATAATTTTATTATCAAAATATTGATTTTTTATTATTATAATATTTTTTGTTTTACATATATTGAAAGTAAATTAATTTGTATTTGGAAAAAGATTTTCAAATGGGTGGTTGTACGGATGTGGATAAATCAACAGAAAAGAATAATTAAATAATAAGAGGGATAAGGAGGGGGTGGAAGGTTGAGAAGGTAAAAAAAAAGGCCCAACAAGGTCTTATTCCATAGCCATGATAGCCCCCACCCCTCCTCAGTCTCCCCTTTCTTTTCAATGACTTCCTTGTAGGGAAAAAACACTTTCATCTTCAACTAGTGTCATCCAGGTCTCCCTCTACAAACATGAGTGTCAACACCACCATCTAGATTTATATGATTTCACTCTATATGGCCTCAACCAGTAACCTCATAGCTGATTCTACACCTTCGACTTCAAAATTGCATCCACGGGCATGATCTAGTAAGCAGAAACTATCTGACCAACCCCCTTCGGGTCGGACCTCCTTTTGACTAGTGGTCACATGGCTCCCCTCTCCTTACAAAACATGCCACCACCCTCCTATAATCCTCAATAGTTGGAGGTACCTTCACCCAAGTATTTTCTAGATCCATAAGGGAAGATGGTTGGCTCGGATAACAATGCCTTAGACTCCCCTACCATCACCATCTAAATTCCATGAGACACCAGAATGCATGGGGCTCCCCTTCTAGCCAAATATGGTTTTGAGTTCCAGGTCATCGGTACATCCTACGAGTGATACCCCCATTCAACTCTATCCATCACAACATCTTCACAGTAGAGTATTAACCCTTTATAGGTCCTTGGTATGTCCCATTATGGGTTCATGTTGGGTATGCAAGAACCAGAACGAGTCTGGGCGGCTGACCTAGTGTAGAACAACCACAAATGGGCTCTATCCAACCTAGAAAGGGCCTACACAGGATTGATCTAACCCGCTTTTGGCATGCGTAGGGTTTTAGGGGAAACTAATATAATTATTCAGTCAAAAATAATTAAGTTATTTAATTTATATTTAATATTAAATTAAATTTATTAAAATTTATTTTTATCAATAATAATTATATTTTAATATCCAAAGAAATTTACATTATTTTCTAATTAAGTTATATTAATTTATTTATTTATTTTTTGTAATTAAAATTAAATTATTTATGAGACCAATAATAATGAAATTATTTTTAATTTTATTAATTCATTTAATTAAATTAAACCCCCGTACTTTAATTTATTGAAATTTAATTTTTATTCTGCTTGTACATTACATGTTAATTAGACTTAAACAATTGACTGGAATGTGTATACCAGGATTTTTTATTTAATTATTTTTAATTTCATGTATTGTTTGTAAATAATTAAGTGGTATTTTTCATCATCTTTTATTTTTTTCAATAATTATAAGGGTATGTCAGTCCAAATTAATCTTTTGTATGTTGCACCCCTAGTTTCCCTCTTCTGTGAGGGAGTACATTTATACTTTAATGAAGATGATATATGATGTGGGACTTTCCATGACATGGATTTTGTAAGATGAAGACAACATAAATTCAAGATGGAATCTATATGAGAAGTCGATACACTAAATGGGGGAAAGATGCATCGTGAGTCAACTGAGGACTCAGGTATGATACCCATAGGTCGTGGTTTATGCATTAATTTTAAATGGATGAACCAAAATTAGATGCTCTATAATATTTGGGTATATTATTTCTTTTCTTTATATGTTTATTATTTAATGAATTTTCATGAAATTGGGAAATATATAAAATAATAAACAATAAAATACCAAAGTAAGCGATGAATGTTTTTCTATTAATTTTCATTTGTGATCGCGATGATAGAGTATGAACAAGATCAATATAAATGGATTACATTATTCAATAAAAACATAAAATCCTCAAAGAAATATTAAGATTTAAAGGCCTTTTGTCATTTGAATTTAAACACAACCAGGTGTTTGAGGTGCTCGGTCAGCCATAGATGATGGTGCCTCCTATTATTAGGGAGTTCTTATGAGAATGATGGATTGAATTCACTGAATTTTGTAGCTAAGGATTGTCCATAGCTATCTTTTTATCACTTTAGAGTAAAATAATTGAGTCCATGAAGGATATGATTCTGAGAAGATATGACATCATTCAAGAGATCAAGGGTCCACGAGTTCAGGTGGTTGGCTAGTGAAAAGTTTACCTTGAACTCTCCACGTAGTGGTGTAACCATAGCATGTAGACTATGAGGGGTTTTCCGAGGATCATTTCAAGTATAATAATCAATAAATAAAGTGTTCTGATTATAGTATAGAGGGTTCCTATAATTTAATAAAAATGTGGGATAAATTTAATAATTAATTAATCTAAAATGTCTAATTAGGTAATCAAGATAAAAGTCCAATAAACTAGATTTTATTTTTGTATAAAATGGAAAGTATTACTACAAAAACTCTTTGATAATTATCAGAAAAAAGTAAATATCCAAAATATCATTAATTTATAAGTGTATTACATGCACTTTCGTATAATACTACGATATCAAAAATATAATGTTCTTGAGTCCCCAATACCTATTAATACACCTTGGGAAGTGAGGTTGTTAAAAAGGCATATATGATACTCATGTATGAAGCATATAATGGTTTTTTTATAATGCGTTCACCAATGTCTATTATAATTTTTTGTTAAAACATTGAGACATGGATGATTTAACATTATTTCTCATCTCTGAGGAATAACTGAGGAGAAGGTGAAGCAAAATATAAATAAGGTGATGATTACACTAGACATTTGTAAATTGACTGATGGGTCATGATCTTTCAATGGTACCCTTCCTCACATTATATTCAGCCATTAACTCTGATTTCATATAATATAAAAAAATAAACAACATAGAATTAAAATCATCATTAACTTTTAGGTAACATTTTCAAAGTTAATAAGAACAGTTAAGAAAGATTGATATTTTGACTCTTATAGTGAACAAGTTGAAAGAGAAGGTTATAGGCCAAAAGAAAGATATAAAATGAAGACAGCTTCACAACATCCTTCCAATAATAAGTATTAAATATGAGGTTATTTTCTTCCTATATCGTGAAATAAATCAATTGAATTTCACATGCAATGAACTAAATCAAAGAAGAAAGTAGTCACTTCTTTTTTAGGTAAATTTGTCAATTATTTGTAATACTTTAGTCATACTAATTGGGTATTAAAAATAAAGTATAATGATCACATATTTTTATGGAAAAATGTAACCAAGTATTTAAAACATTAAATAAATAAGTTTTATTCTCCATGTAGACAAGAAAGGGTGGCTCCTAAGTCAGTAGTGAGAAGTACAAAACTTTTTTATGGCTATGTTTATTGATTCAAGTAGACATTTTATTGATTAAAACCCAAAGATTTATCTCATGTGTCTATTGGACACTAGGATACATTATTTTAGGCACAAGAATGAATTTTTTTTCATTTCATACTCAACCAATAGTTTAGTGTCACATGAATCATAGGCAATATGTGCTGAATATAAAATGTAAGACTTATATACCTTGTTTTGGAAAGATAATTCTTTCTCAAGTAAAATGAAAAGTGGACTTCATGTATATACTATGTATTTTATTTATACAAAATTAAGTTAAACACATTAATTATTAATAATGTAAATACATAAGTGTTTTGGAAAAAGAAACCCTTAAAAATAAAGGTATGCTACAAAAATTTAAAAATTAGCTCATCTAGAGAGAATAAAATATTAAAATTGTAAGATGATGGTAAATAAACATGAAATTAATCTTTTAGGTATTTAATTAATGATAATGTGAAGTTTGTAGTAATCATGGTTAGGAGATACAATATGGTTTGGTCTTTCATGCTAAAGAATATCTTGAAAAATACTTTATTGATCAATATAATATAGTGTGGAGTAATTCCTAAATTCACATTAACATATCCATATATTGGTTATGATGATAATAAGGATGATCAATAATTATTCTTACATGTTAACATTGATAAATAAAATTTATCATGGAGAAATTTTTAAACATACATTTCCTTTTGCACATCACATTTATGATGTAAGTATAAGGAGCATGAATGTTGATATAAATTGTAGAAACATCCTTTATATTTCAATATGTTCATCAAAAATAAAGGTGATATCCCATAACCATATTCCAACTATAATGAAAAATAATTCTCATATGAGTCTTAGTATGATGTAAATCTATTATTTCATAATACATGTGTTAGATTAAGTGATTTTCTTAGGATATAAACAACCTTTAATCAATAAAAAATCAATATACATCTAAAGTAATTATCCTAAATGTTTCTTAGTATATTACAGAATTACCATTGATATAATTTTTATAGTCAAATAATAAAAAATTTCAATAAAAGGATGCACATATCTACATGATATTTTGGGAGAAATATTGACATGTTTTTAGTCAATAATATAGATGCATATGTAGTTGACATAGGAATTATTCCACAAGAGGTGTGTAAATGAGAATATTTTAGAGACACATACTGTTTAGAAAGGATAAAACCATATTAATGGTTTTATATTCACTATAGTCAGTAACACATTATTAATTGAGTAAAATAATTCTTATAAGTTAGTAGTATATGTAAATTAGGTAAAATTGAAAATATCAATTAAAATTTACTAATGGATTACATTTATTAAACTAAAGGGGTCTTGTTATTTTTATTGCAACTGTGGGTATTCAAGTGGAACTATACATTGATGGAATAAAAGTTATTCTAATATGGATCAATTGGTTAGAACAACTCATTATACCAAAATCCATTAGGATTTTACTTGTCAAATATCATTTATTTGATCATATTATTGATCATTTTATGTTCATACTACCAATCATGGATGGTGTCTATACAACACAACCAAAAAGATGTGGTGACATTATAAAAATTTCAATCAGGATTTAAAGTTACTGAAATAAAACTATAGATTAAGATTAAGGAAAAATATCTTAGAGCATTCATTTGGAATTAATCCTTTCCATGTTTCTACTAGAGGTTAGTGGTGGATTCATTATTTTCTAGTAAAATATGTTTACTAACTTATTGAAAAAACAATTGTTCTTATAAATAACTAAGCCAAAATGAAACAAACTCTCCCAAGATTGACTTAAAGTATCAACCTATGTTCTAGAGAATAGGATCTATTGAGGTGGATCTATAGGTTACTTTTACCAAGCCAATCACATATATAATAACATAGCATCAAAAATAAATGATGGAATAATTCGTGAGAGAATTCTTTCTAGTGACATGTGGCATTAATCCCTCTAAGAAGATATGTAAGGGAATAGGAGGAGATAAAATTGGTGAGTTGAATTACATACACTTTTGTGATAAATCAGTCACATATTTCATGATATGTAAAAGATATGATATTTATGACATATAAATTATAGTAGTAATATATCAATTATATCTTGGAGAACCACAAGGGGAGAAGTTAGAACTATCTGATTGTACATCGGTTCATACAATGGATATATACCAGGTATGTGGAGAGGAAATGATACTATTTTTATGGGGACATAAACTATCCTTCCTTAAATCCATGTGATCAAATATCATATTCATGCTAATAAAATTAGTGATAAAAATTCATATAGTTCAATGGTAGCCATACTTACAAATAATGTGTGCGTCCCTGCTTCTGTGGAAGCTAAGAATTGGTTATTAAGTGAAGTTATTCTTTCCAGTTCCTAGAATAACACCTAGTATGTAAAGTTTTATCATTATGATAATTATTTACAGGTACTATACAAGATTTAATGTTTTCATAGTAGAAAAATAGGAATATATTCATGGGTAACATCTCTTTAGATGTTTTACTCAAGGAGATGAGTTTACACATAGCATAATAACCACATAGAAAATATATGGCATGCATAGAAACTAATGTTTTGACTCAAAAGAAACATGACCTTAATCATATGTGAGCTATCATGGGTGGTTAGAATGTCGGATCTTCTAAAAGGGAGAGTATTGTAATATGGGGTTCTTTAGACCCAACTAAACAATGATTTTTTATTACCATATCATGTATATATTTAGTTATGCACGATGTAATCTTAAAATTATGTTATCTCCATTTCTATATCCACTATTTAAATGGTAATTCATATAGATTAATAATTGTATCAAAAGTTTATAGTAGATCCTGAGATATAATGAGAAACTTGTGATAATATAACATTAATCTTAAATATATGTCTTATGGTCTAGATATATCATAATAACTAGATACATTTCATTTATTACTATCATGTGTTGTATGATCATAATCATTGAGACTTATTCTCATGAATTTTTTACTTGGTGATCTCTAGTAGTTCAAATCATGAGGACATGGCCACCAATTGTAATACCACATTTTTTCAAGTTTCATTGTTTCTTCATTTCTACATACAAATTTATTAGTCTCCCTACATGATAACATTATTAATTTGTTCCATTTGATTGTATAAATTGATGCAAGAAAAATGCCATTTTTAATGAAATAATGGACCGAAAGATTTTGTTGGATGTGTCTTTTGTGTTGGGGCATTGGTTGGGTTGTGAACAAAGGATGTATCACTTCTTAGTTAATGAAGTAATATATCTCATTATTGGTTGATCAAGATGGTAGTAACTTCATATGTCTTTTTCCAAGGCTGTTGAGGGTAAATACATCTAGTGAGATCAACAAACAATAAATCTTCTAAGGATGATGACACAATTGTGCATCATGCTTTAGGATATATCTAAAGACAAAAATATTATAATATATTATGTGAGTTTATATGTTGGTTTTCATTGATATAATTTTTCATTATCTCTTTCTAGACTGTGAGAGGTTTCTAGACTCTGCTCGTAGTCTATAAATATTATTCACATCTACCAAAAAATGGGACAAGAGGGTCACACACAATAGTGTATTCAAGAATCTTTCTTATTCTGGTGAATATGAAATGTTTGTGTGTGGTGAAAGTTTTCAAACATCCATAAATTAATAAAATCATTATTATTATTATAAAAAATAATTTGGTTAAAATTATTTACATTTTTTTTACAATTTTTTAACAGAATAGATGAATTAATATTATTAGACGGAATATTATATTAATATTCTAGGTTTATTTAACATTGGAGGGGATAACAAGCCGAGTTAAATGACTTGATTTTATAATGTAATTAATTTAATATATATTATATGTATTTGATAAAATATATTTAATAATTATGATGTAGTTTTCTTTTTCATAAGTTTTTTTATTTAGAAGACGTTTTATTTCCAGGGGCTGGGGAACCCTTTCTCGGAAATCGACTCACACATTATATAAGCATGAGAGGATAAGATGATATTGGAAGTATTAATTTCAATGGAATGAGAGAATATCTCTCCTCCCACATTCTCTATAGATGAAGAATCTATATGAGTGTCGATACAATCACACCTTCAATCGGTCGAAGGAAAGGGAATGAGGTGATTGAAGTGACTCTGAAGGATTTGTCAAAGTTTTGTGATAGGACCCAGAATTCAATGAATGGTGAGTTGAAGAATTCTGGAACTGTGTGTAAGATAAAGAGGTGTACGACTTAAGATTATTCGTGTAATCATTGTTGGAAAACATTATAACGACCCATACTTTACATACATTGTTACTACATCAAAATTGAAGCACACTTATTACAACATATGACAAAACCACAAAGGACCGTATAGGTATAGTGTCTTTAGAAACTGGGAAACATAAACAACTGGTTCATAAATCTTCTACAGTGTCTCCCATTTATTTCATCATATCTATGGTCCCTTTTAGCATATTCTACTTAATATCCATCATCCTGACCTGGGGAAAAGAAAACATAAAAGGGTGAGCTCAAATGCTCAGCAAGGGCAAATAAAGGAAATAAAAATCATATCATATCTTTTTGAAAATCAAAACCTGCAAAAGAGATCATAATATCTTATCATGGAATAATTCATAGAAGTGAAAATGAGATCCCCATAATCATAACATAAAACTTGAAACTTTGTGGCATGCACAAATAATCATGGAAATCATTTCTTGTTAGTCATGACTCATTGCCAAGACTATCTTAGTGGACAAAGTCCCTTTCGGAACCGAGTTCACTCCTCGTTTCAGTCCTGTATCACTGAACCGAAATAACCTTCCGTTCCAGCCATGTCTATCTCATGAGATATAAAATCTTTACCCAATGCATTGGAGGGAGATATAGGTCCCACCCATCTTATAATGAATCCTTTCTTATGTGTGCCACATAATCATAAAACATACATCATCGCATAACACATGTAACAAAAATGGGATTCTTGAAACATCATGACATCATAAGTCAATTCATATAAGATAAAGGAATTCATAAAAATAATTCCATCACAACATGATCAAATCAATGTAATAATAGGGATAAAAACAGAACCCTTTATTATCTTAGATGGAAAATAATTTTGATAAAACAATTGAACTCCATTCTTGAGGAAAATATCCTTTCTTCTTCAAAAACATTTTTCCTTTCATAACATGTCATATAACTTTAAAATAAAATAAGTTGATAAAAAATAAACTTGAGAACTTGTAAAGGAAGCTTCTTGGAAATAATGTTTTAAAAATCTATTCATGCCGTATAAGTTAAAAAAACATTCTTCGTACTTTTGTCGGAAAAGTCAAAAAGTACCTCATACGACAAAAGATTCCTTTCATACATATTACTAAAAACTCACCAAAGGGTAAAAATGGATTTAAACAATTGTAGGTGGATGGAAATAATATTACATTTTGATGAAACATGGATGTGGATGATAAAATACACCCCAGTAAATACTTACGAATAAACAATCTCGGATAAAAATGAGATTGTGATATTTCCCTTACCTTATGTCCGATTTGCTTTGTTTGTGTCCGAAGCACCTGTATAATGGTTTAAATAATGTTATTGACTTATTCCAGAATCATACATATTGATATTATATCATATATGGTCATATTATTAGCTTCTTGTTAGTAATATTTCATTGTTACTTGTTACTCGGGTCTTTATAACTTTTTGTTCTTATGCGTGTTTTGTTGAATAAATTCTTATTCTTATCTTTAGGTTATAGATAATTCATTTCCAGAATGGTATTAATGTAGTATATACCATATTCATTCATTGAATTCATTTATATAATCATTATGAAATGAAGATCATGTAGAACGAGTCGCATCACATCGTGGAGACGGTATTCCGTACGTACGCACGAGTGATGATATCGTTCCTATGATCGTGGAATTGTATTGGAGTATATATTATTTCAGTATCAATATTACTTAATAATAATCATATATAGTTACTCATTACACCATTATACCCATCCTTTTAAGGTGATGGTGGAAAATAGATTACACCACGGCGTGGAGACGGTATTCCGTACGTACGCACGCGCGGTGATTTCATTTTTCCGTAGGATGGATAGAAGGTGAATTAGGGTTGTTTCATATTTATAATACCATATCAGTATGTAATTAATACTGATGTTATTACTTTATCATGAAACAACTAAAGAAGAAGAAGTTGAAGAAGAAAGAAATTGAAAAGATCGGTAATGGATATTACCTCTTCTTTGGAACGCCTCTTTGAATCCTCCACTTAAGGAACTAAGATTGGTCTTTGGAGAAGACCAGGACCTCTATGATTATTCTAGGGAAGTGTAGAGGAGAAAATGGCATGGGTTGGCCGAGCTTGAGTGCTCAAATTGGTGTGATGAGGAGGGGGAGGAGGTGCCCTTTTATAAGGGAGGAGAGGGGCACCTTAGGAATATCTCAAAATATTATTTTATATTAAAGTAAAAATCGGTTTATAATGGTTCCAAAGGGTCTTATTTAGAAGCTAAAGTGGGGATGGGTCGAAATCCTATCAACCAATAGGATTTAAACAAGTTTAGGGTATTATTTTAACCTTATCAATTAGATTTAACTCTAAGTTAATTAATTTAACTTTTACCGTGTCTTTTTGTTTTCTTTCACTATATGGTTAATACACTTACTATAACATGCCAAACGAACCCCAAATTGTTTATTATTAATATATATATATCCTTATCTAAGTCATTTGGCCGAACCTTAGATTTTTAGGAATAAAATAACAATTAATAATATAATATTTGATTTAAAAACTATTTTGTGTCAATTTTGACACTATTTGATATATGATTTTTTTGAAAGTCATAACAGAATTATATGTTCGAAAAAAGTTGATTAAATCAACACTAATATATCATAGTAACCTATAAAATTATTGGAATTCATAAAAAGTCTTAAATTACATTTATTTTGGTATTTATATTATCAATTATGTCAATATTTCATTAATAAGATAATTGCTGCATCATCTTTGTGTCATATATAAATTAAATTATTTGATGTATAAAAATTACAAATAAAATATCATCATGTAGGAAATCTTTTTATCTTTCTAATGAATATTTAAAATAGAATTTATCTTATGTATAACCACATATTAAAAATGATTTACTTATTAAACTTTGATTTTAACAATTTTAACTCTTCTTTAAATAAATTAATAATAAATGTCCTAATCTAATCCAAGTTGGCCTAAATGGTCATATTTTATTCCTAAGTTTGTTTTTGGTCGAATTACACTTGTACAATAGAATTAGGACATGTGTTAGGGTAATATTAATATCATATTTACCCTTAGTTACCCTATTTACTATTAACCGCGGTAAAAATCGTAAAAAGTTACTATTCACCAAAAAATTATTTTTATCTCATTGAACCACATTTTACTTACTGATATCAACCGTGTCTGTCGGATTTTTGAAATTCCATTCACAGAAGCGGTAAAATTAATTTTTATGCAAAATTCAGTTTTTAACCTACCACTTAGTGGTTTCACTATTCATCAAAAATTGAAAGTTTTCAGAAAAATACCAAAATTTCACCCTAGGCTAATTTCGATATTCTGAGTCCAAAAATGAAGTCCATTTTGAAAAATAAAATTTATAAAATTTTAAAAAGAGGTTATTACTATTCATAACGGCTAGTTTTAATAGCATATTGTTGTTTAGTGAAACTCGGTATTGCGTACGACGCAAGCTATCGAGGAAGGTCGCGATTGCGTGCAAAGCAAGCCAAGCAAGTGTTGTGTAGAAAAAGATTCCTTTGATGGTTTATATAACATAAAAGTCTCGGGTGTTACATTCTACCCTCCTTAAAAAGAATTTCGCCCTCGAAATTCGTCACTTTGTAACAAACAAATGAGGATACTTCTCCCTCATCATACCCTCAAGCTCCCATGTAGCTTCTTCAAGTTAGTGGTTCCTCCATAAAACTTTCACCAAGCGAGTGGTCTTGTTTCATAGGACTTTTTCGCTACGATCCAGAATCTCTATCGGCTGTTCTTTATAAGAAAGATCTTGCTCCAGCGGTACAACTTCTGAGCTGAGTACATGTGAAGGATCAGGTATGTACTTTCTCAGGAGAGATACGTGGAACACATCGTGAACTTGAGAGAGATTCGGTGGAAGCGCCAATCGGTAAGCTACCTTCCCAACACGATCCAATATTTCAAAAGGACCGATATATCTAGGTCTCAACTTCCCCTTCTTTCCAAATCTCATAACCCTCTTCCAGGGAGATATTCGTAAGAACACTTTATCACCCACTTCAAACTCTAGGTCTTTTCTTCGGTTGTCGGCATAACTTTTCTGTCGACCCTGAGCTGCTCTTATGTGTTGTTGAATAGATCTAACCTTTTCTACCATTTCATCAACGATATCAGGTCCTAATAGCTTTCTTTCCCCAACTTCATCCCAGCAAGTTGGAGTCCTGCATTTCTTTCCATAGAGAGCTTCATAAGGAGACATCTGAATACTGGAGTGAAAGCTATTATTATAAGAAAATTCCACCAAAGGTAGGTGTTGATCCCAACCTCCTTTGAAATCCATAGAGCAAGCTCTCAACATATCTTCTAGGGTTTGAATTGTTCTCTCAGACTGACCGTCTGTCTGGGGATGATAAGCAGTGCTGAAACTCAACTCTGTATCCAGAGTATGCTGAAGACTTCGCCAGAACTTCGAGGTAAATCTCGGATCCCGATCAGATATAATAGAAAATGGTACTCCATGCAATCTTACCACTTCCTTTACATATATCCTGGAAAGCTGATCTAGAGAGAAATCCTCTCTAATAGGAATGAAGTGTGCAGACTTTGTAAGACGATCAACTATGACCCAGATAGCATTATTGCCTTTGGATGTTTTAGGAAGTCCTGTGACAAAGTACATAGTGATGTTTTCCCATTTCCATTCGGGTATGGGTAATGGTTGTAACATCCCCTTAGACTTCTGTCTCTCAGCTTTAACTTTTTGACAAACCAAGCATCGAGAGACATATTCAGCAACATCTCTTTTCATGCCATCCCACCAGAAGTACTCTTTCAGGTCCCTATACATCTTCGTGCTTCCAGGATGAATAGAGAATGAAGAACTATGAGCCTCATCCAGCAGCTCTTTCTTTAATTCGGGGATGGGAGGAACACAAACCTTATTCCTGAACTTTATTATCCCATCACAATCAAGGTTGAATTCAGGAACATTTCTCACCTTCTTTTGTAACTCGGCATCTTCTTTCTGTGCCTCTTTAATCTTCACATGTATAGATGGTTGAACATTCATTTGAGAAAGATAAGATTTTTCCTTTTCCATTATAATTCCAAGATCCATCCTTTGTAAATCCATAAATATTGGATCTTTTGTGATCCTCATCATGGATAAACTAGCATGGTCTTGTCGACTTAATGCATCTGCCACCTTGTTTGCTTTCCCAGGGTGGTAATGGATTGAGCAGTCATAATCCTTAATCAGCTCCAACCATCTTCTTTGACGCATATTCAACTCCTTTTGTGTGAAAATATACTTTAAACTTTTATGATCAGTATAAATATCACACCTTTCACCATAAAGGTAATGCCTCCAAATCTTTAATGCAAAGATTACCGCAGCCAACTCCAAATCATGTGTTGGGTAATTTTGCTCATGGATTTTCAACTGTCGTGAGGCATAAGCTATCACCATATCATTTTGCATAAGAACACACCCCAATCCCTTCTTGGATGCATCACTGTAGATCACAAACCTTTCTCCACTACAAGGCAGTGTGAGCACAGGTGCACTGGATAACCTTCTTTTCAACTCCTTGAAATTCTCTTCACATTCCTCTGTCCAGACAAACTTAACTCCTTTCCGAGTCAACTTGGTGAGTGGATTAGATAATCGTGAAAAATCTTTTACAAAACGTCGATAATATCCAGCCAAACCAAGAAAACTTCGGATCTCAGTTACTGTTGTTGGTCTTGACCATCTTTCGATAACCTCTGTTTTTGCTGGATCCACAGATATCGCCTCTTTTGAGATTATATGACCCAAAAATGCAACTTTTTGAAGCCAAAATTCACACTTGGTAAATTTGGCATAAAGCTTATCCTTTCTCAGGGTCTTCAATATAATTCTCAAGTGATCTTCATGCTCTTCCTTGCTCTTTGAATAGACAAGAATATCGTCTATAAAGACTACTAGAAATTGATCAAGATAGTCTCTATAGACTCTATTCATTAGATCCATGAAGATAGCAGGGGCATTAGTAAGACCAAATGGCATCACTATAAATTCATAGTGTCCATACCTTGTACGGAAAGCCGTCTTTGGTATATCCTCCCTTTTGACCCTTAATTGATGATACCCTGAACGAAGATCAATCTTGGAAAAGTATTGAGCTCCGCGTAGTTGGTCAAATAAGTCATCAATGCGTGGGAGAGGATATTTGTTCTTGATAATGATCTTGTTAAGTTCTCGATAATCAATGCAGCGTCTCATTGATCCATCTTTCTTCTTAACAAATAGAACAGGTGCTCCCCAAGGTGACGCACTAGGGCGTATGAATCCCTTATCAAGATTCTCTTGGAGTTGCTTCTTCAATTCATGCAACTCAATTGGGGCCATTCTATAAGGTGTCTTCGAAATAGGCAAAGCACCCGGTACGAGTTCTATTGAAAACTCAACTTCACGATTTGGTGGAAGACCCGGCAATTCCTCCGGAAAGACATCATCAAACTCCCGTACAATGGGCATATTCTTAATCGTGAGTTTCTCACCAACCATTTGAGATAAATAACCTTCATTTAGTGGAATCAATACCCATAAGATGGAAGAAATTTCCACTGGAAGGTTATGTTCATCCTTGCATTGATAGACGATCGTAGATTGATCTGGAATATGAAATGTGACTTCCCTTATTTGGCAATTGATATGAGCTCCATGTAGAGAAAGCCAATCCATGCCAAGAATCACATCAAATTCCACTAAAGGAAGGATCACAAGATTTGCAGGAAGTACTTTCCCACAAACTTCGATCGGAGAAGAATTATAAACTTTTGATGCGATTGATGTGCCATTAGGTGTTGTCACAGTTAACTCAACATATAATTGTTGAGTTAATACGGTGATACCCTTAGAAAAGTCTTCAGAAATAAAAGAGTGGGTGGATCCAGAATCAAATAAAACATTTGCTACTTTAGAGTGGATGGTAAGTGTACCTTTCACCACATCGTTATCGTACTCCACATCGCTGATAGAAATTGCATGTGACTTTCCTTTGTCTTTAGCCTTAAGATTTTGTTGACGTCGACCATCATCATCAACCCTTGGATTTGGGCATTGATTGGCATAATGCCCCATCTCCTTGCACTTGAAACATTGAAGTGTAGTAGGTTCATTCTGTGTATCCCTTCCTTTGTTTGCATCATTAGACATCTTCTTCCCATTATCACGGCATTCAAATGCCCGATGACCTTCCTTTCCACATTTAAAACATTTACTTGTCCCTTTAAGACAACTCCCTCCATGTTTCTTTCCACACTTTGAGCATAAGGGAAAGTTCATCTTCTTTTCCGTGTGCTCTTTAGATTTTTCTTTGAATTCCATCTTCCTCTTCTTATCAAACCCATGTGACTGATGGGCTACTCCAATCTCCATCTCGACTTTGAGAGCACATCGAATGATTTCCTCGTAGCTATTGAAGTCCCTTATGGCTAACGCCCTTCGAAGACTTGGTTTTAAGCCACTAAAGAATCGATCGATCTTACTCTCAGGTTGGATAATAATACCAAAAGCGTACCATGCAAGTCTTGTAAAATTTGCTTCATAGGTACTAACAGATTCATCATCCCTTTGCTTCAGTTCAAGGAACTCTTTCTCCATCTTTGTTCGGAGAATACGAGGGAAGTACTTATTGAAAAATAAGTTCTTGAACTCGTCCCATTCCATAGACTCAATTTCATCCCTCTGCCTCGTATGCTTAACAAGATTCCACCATTGATCCGCATCTCCTTCCAAACGATACACTGCTAGGATGACTTTATCATGCTCAGAACATTGAAGCACTGAAAATATCTTTTCAGTAGTACTAATCCATTTTTCAGCAACTAATGGATCAGTAGACCCGCTGAAAGAAGGTGGACGCTGCCTCATGAAGGATTCAACAGAATGTTGCTCCCTCCTTTGTTCGTTTGGAAATCCTACATGATTCATAGCTTGAGAAAGTTGTGTGAGCATGGCTACAAGATTTTGCATTCCAGCTCCCATATCGTTTGGTTGCTCAGTGGGACAATCATTGCATTGCCAATCGCATTCCGCATTAACACGGTTCCTTCGGGTTCCAGCCATTGACTAAAACCAAGAAGAATAGTGTGAGCAACACTAATTATAATAGGAAACCACATAATTCAAGAATAAAATTTTCATTCTTAAGGTCTTATCCTAGGTTATTCAAGGCCATTTCTAAAATTGTGTTCTATGCTTAGACTGATCCTTAGGGTTCTTACTAAGGCTTTCACATCCTAGTTTCCAAATGTTGACTATACCTTTCCTCTGATACCAACTATAACGACCCATACTTTACATACATTGTTACTACTTCAAAATTGAAGCACACATATTACAACATATGACAAAACCACAAAGGACCGTATAGGTATAGTGTCTTTAGAAACTGGGAAACAAAAACAACTGGTTCATAAATCTTCTACAGTGTCTCCCATTTATTTCATCATATCTAGGGTCCCTTTTAGCATATTCTACTTAATATCCATCTTCCTGACCTGGGGAAAAGAAAACATAAAAGGGTGAGCTCAAATGCTCACCAAGGGCAAATAAAGGAAATAAAAATCATATCATATCTTTTTGAAAATCAAAACCTGCAAAATAGATCATAATATCTTATCATGGAATAATTCATAGAAGTGAAAATGAGATCCCTATAATCATAACATAAAACTTGAAACTTTGTGGCATGCACACATAATCATTGAAATCATTTCTTGTTAGTCATGACTCATTGCCAAGACTATCTTAGTGGACAAAGTCCCTTTCTGAACCGAGTTCACTCCTCGTTTCAGTCCTGTATCACTGAACCGAAATAACCTTCCGTTCCAGCCATGTCTATCTCATGAGATATAAAATCTTTACCCAATGCATTGGAGGGAGATATAGGTCCCACCCATCTTATAATGAATCCTTTCTTATGTGTGCCACGTAATCATAAAACATACATCATCGCATAACACATGTAACAAAAATGGGATTCTTGAAACATCATGACATCATAAATCAATTCATATAAGATAAAGGAATTCATAAAAATAATTCCATCACAACATGATCAAATCAATGTAATAATAGGGATAAAAACAGAACCCTTTATTATCTTAGATGGAAAATAATTTTGATAAAACACTTGAACTCCATTCTTGAGGAAAATATCCTTTCTTCTTCAAAAACATTTTTCCTTTCATAACATGTCATATAACTTTAAAATAAAAGAAGTTGATTAAAAATAAACTTTAGAACTTGTAAAGGAAGCTTCTTGGAAATAATGTTTTAAAAATATATTCATGCCGTATAAGTTAAAAAAACATTCTTCGTACTTTTGTCGGAAAAGTCAAAAAGTACCTCGTACGACAAAAGATTCCTTTCATACATATTACTAAAAACTCACCAAAGGGTAAAAATGGATTTAAAAAATTGTAGGTGGATGGAAATAATATTACATTTTGATGAAACATGGATGTGGATGATAAAATACACCCCAGTAAATACTTACGAATAAACAATCTCGGATAAAAATGAGATTGTGATATTTCCCTTACCTTAGGTCCGATTTGCTTTGTTCGTGTCCGAAGCTCCTGTATAATGGTTTAAATAATGTTATTGACTTATTCCAGAATCATACATATTGATATGATATCATATATGGTCATATTATTAGCTTCTTGTTAGTAATATTTCATTGTTACTTGTTACTCGGGTCTTTATAACTTTTTGTTCTTATGCGTGTTTTGTTGAATAAATTCTTATTCTTATCTTTAGGTTATAGATAATTCATTTCAAGAATGGTATTAGTGTAGTATATACCATATTCATTCATTCAATTCATTTATATAATCATTATGAAATGAAGATCATGTAGAACGAGTCGCATCACATCGTGGAGACGGTATTCCGTACGTACGCACGAGTGATGATATCGTTCCTATGATCGTGGAATTGTATTGGAGTATATATTATTTCAGTATCAATATTACTTCATAATAATCATATATAGTTACTCATTACACCATTATACCATTCCTTGTAAGGTGATGGTGGAAAATAGATTACACCACGGCGTGGAGACGGTATTCCGTACGTACGCACGCGCGGTGATTTCATTTTTCCGTAGGATGGATAGAAGGTGAATTAGGGTTGTTTCATATTTATAATAACATATCAGTATGTAAGTAATACTGATGTTATTACTTTATCATGAAACAACTAAAGAAGAAGAAGTTGAAGAAGAAAGAAATTGAAAAGATCGGTAATGGATATTACCTCTTCTTTGGAACGCCTCTTTGAATCCTCCACTTAAGGAACTATGATTGGTCTTTGGAGAAGACCAGGACCTCTAGGATTATTCTAGGGAAGTGGAGAGGATAAAATGGCAGGGGTTGGCCGAGCTTGAGTGCTCAAATTGGTGTGAGGAGGAGGGGGAGGAGGTGCCCTTTTATAAGGGAGGAGAGGGGCACCTTAGGAATATCTCAAAATATTATTTTATATTAAAGTCAAAATCGGTTTATAATGGTTCCAAAGGGTCTTATTTCGAAGCTAAAGTGGGGATGGGTCGAAGTCCTATCAACCAATAGGATTTAAACAAGTTTAGGGTATTATTTTAACCTTATCAATTAGATTTAACTCTAAGTTAATTAATTTAACTTTTACCGTGTCTTTTTGTTTTCTTTCACTATATGGTTAATACACTTACTATAACATGCCAAACGAACCCCAAATTGTTTATTATTAATATATATATCCTTATCTAAGTCATTTGGCCGACCGTTAGATTTTTAGGAATAAAATAACAATTAATAATATAATATTTGATTTAAAAACTATTTTGTGTCAATTTTGACACTATTTGATATATGATTTTTTTGAAAGTCATAACAGAATTATATGTTCGAACCAAGTTTATTAAATCAACACTAATATATCATAGTAACCTATAAAATTAGTGGAATTCATAAAAAGTCTTAAATTACATTTATTTTGGTATTTATATTATCAATTATGTCAATATTTCATTAATAAGATAATTACTGCATCATCTTTGTGTCATATATAAATTAAATTATTTGATGTCTAAAAATTACAAATAAAATATCATCATGTAGGAAATCTTTTTATCTTTCTAATGAATATTTACAATCGAATTTATCTTATGTATAACCCCATATTAAAAATTATTTACTTATTAAACTTTGATTTTAACTATTTTAACCCTTCTTTAAATAAATTAATAATAAATGTCCTAATCTAATCCAAGTGTGCCTAAATGGTCATATTTTATTCCTAAGTTTGTTTTTGGTCGAATTACACTTGTCCAATAGAATTAGGACATGTGTTAGGGTAATATTAATATCATATTTACCCTTAGTTACCCTATTTACTATTAACCGCGGTAAAAATCGTAAAAAGTTACTATTCACCAAAAAATTATTTTTATCTCATTGAACCACATTTTACTTACTGATATCAACCGTGTCTGTCGGATTTTTGAAATTCCATTCACAGAAGCGGTAAAATTAATTTTTTTGAAAAATTCAGTTTTTAACCTACCACTTAGTGGTTTCACTATTCATCAAAAATTGAAAGTTTTCAGAAAAATACCAAAATTTCACCCTAGGCTAATTTCGATATTCTGAGTCCAAAAATGAAGTCCATTTTGAAAAATAAATTTTATAAAATTTTAAAAAGTGGTTATTACTATTCATAACGGCTAGTTTTAATAGCATATTGTTGTTTAGTGAAACTTGGTATTGCGTACGACGCAAGCTATCGAGGAAGGTCGCGATTGCGTGCAAAGAAAGCCAAGCAAGTGTTGTGTAGAAAAAGATTCCTTTGATGGTTTATATAACATAAAAGTCTCGGGTGTTACAAACATTTTGTATTCAAACATGATACTGGATCAAACAATGTACATGTTCGTTTTATTTTTCTACTTTGTTTAATTCAGGTGAGATCCTCAGAGTGTAATAGGGCCCAGGTTGCTAAAGATGAAAAGTTCCATCATCCTGGAAATGAAAAAATTTAAAATCCCCATCCCAATAGCTTCTTATGTTGTCATAATACATTTATAGTGGACATTTAATTAATATATGATAGTGAGGGATAATAAATGACCTTTCAAAAGGTAACTAGAAAAATTAGAATTAAAAAATCTAAATTTTTATTATTTAAAATGAGTAAAAAAACTAAATATAAATATTTTTATTCAATAAGAATTATTATTAAGTCATATAATTTATATTTAAAAAATAATAACTATTAATAAAGCGTGTTTTAAGTTATTTAGTAAAATATTAATTTTAAAAAAATAATTATGGAAATATGAATTTGAATTTATTTGAAATATATTAACTAATTAATTATATATCATTTACTTATTAATAAATATAATCACATAGAAAGTTAATCAGTCGATGAAAAAATATAATTTTTGAAAAAAAGTTTTATTTTATTCTATTATATAGATTTATTTAAATAAAAAATTGAATTATATTTAAAAAATGTAATAATGTGGGATTAATAATTTTTTTGAGGAAATATGAATTGGAAAAATATATATTTTAATCACACAGATGGAATTTTGGTGAAATCACACATATTTCATGTAGTATTGTTATTTGAAATAGAAAATGTATATTTGTTTGAGAGAACCAATCTCAAATGTAAAAAAGACCAAAAAACTCTCATTGTCCAAGGTAGTATTTAGTTCCTTACCTCTTACATTTTTTGATGAAAATTAATTCCTCATAATTAAGGAATAGGACACCAATATTGGGTGGGTAGGGTCGCTAAATATTTATATCTATAGAGTGGGGTTTGAATCAAATGAAAATTTTCTTTAAATTCCATGCAAAATATCTCTAATATTCTTAGAGTTCATATGAAAATATTAGATCAAAAAAAGTTCAGATGGTCTTGGGGTATTTATAAACAGCCTACAAAATATAAGAACATGATGCATCCCCATATACCACATCTTAGAAATGTATGATAAGGGTAAACAATGACACAATGAAAAGTAACACACCACAGACTCCTTGGGGAATCCTTTTCTAAAATTCTTGGGGGCTCTATGTTCTAATAACCAAAATCCTAGATGGATGGCTAGGTTACAGCCATGCTCCATGCCATAACGGTATCATGATTTCTTGAAATATCCATTTTCTTCCCAAAAAATTATGATCCACAACCAACCTTTTATTCCATTACAACCACAAGGCCTATGACATAGCTTTATTCTATGTCAAAACTATTCCAATATTGGAAGTGGCTTATATTTTCTTACACCCATGATCCTACGCCACAACTGATTACTCCATGCTGCAACCACCAGTATTATGAAGTATTCCAAATATCCATAGAAAAGAATCATAATCACATATACCATAATTCCCCCTCCTAGATAAACCAAGGTTCAACCAAACAAGAAAAAAATTGGTTCAAACTAATTTTACAAAAACATTAAATAGGAAAATGCCTAGAAGAAGACAATATTTTACAACCTCCCAAAATTTATCAAATCATCCCTTTGTTTCTTTGATAATCGTTTTGGATTAATGGTGATCAAGTCTAGACACTATGTATATATATATTAGGACCCCTTTCTATGTACCCCACTCAATGGAAGACATTCTACCACTTCACTTGCACGATTTGTATGACCTTCCACCATATATTTATCTCACTATGGTCCATGATATGAATCATATTATCCTAAAGTACACATCAATATATATTATAAATTATTCAATTACTATCATGTGGGGAGGCTTAGGATAACATATTTGATGCTATGACATTTAAAACACATCATGTATGAAACTATAGCATCATGGAAGGGATAAATGGCATATCTCTAGGCTGGCCATTTTCACTATCTCGAATGGCTTGAAAAATCATGATCCTAGATTTTATTGTTTTTAGATATGTTGTGGCCCCAGACTTGTAACAACCCAAATAAAAACATGATGAAAAACCAAAAACTCTACAGTTTTTCTCTAATGGTCATCATATGATTTTTGTTCGATCTGTATGGTCACCAATCATATTCTGATCAACTGATCTTACTTAGATGTCTCCTATGTGAGAATCGTTCCAACAAGAACTGGATCACCACACTATAACTAGAAAATAGAATTATGAAAATATATTCTCTATAAATCCTCAAAATGAGCTATTTGAATCAATACCTAGAAGTTTTCTTATAATATAACAACATGAGTTCATAAATTATTCTCACAATAACCACTAAAATCAAAAAAACATGATCAAAAAAATTCCCCTAGGATCTAAATCATCCGTTGAGATTTTACATTAATATAAGGATGATAGGATATACTAAGAAGAAAATTCAATCTAAAATCCGTCTAAAAAACTTTTTAAAATGGAGATGTGAAATGGGGATCTCGATCTAAAGTGATACTTTTCAAAAAAAACCATGTAGTTGAGCTATATTTTACATGTAATTACTACTGAAATCATTGAATATGGCGGTCTACCTGATAGTTATAAAGTAGGATAATATTATCAGTTGACACATTGTCCCCCATACTTCATCATTCATGTTGGGTTTACTTGGTAATCCAGTCATGTAATCTATATTGAAATCATATCTTTTCCATTATGAATTGGATAGAGGTTATAACAACCAAAAAGTTCTCTAATTCTAGTCCTTTACCTGCTAATAGGTTAAACATCTCACCATCAATCCCACTATCTTCATTTTTATTCCTAGAAACCAGTATTTCCAATGGATATCATAATAAATCCGAGACAAACATAGACGAACCACCCATCTAGAATCATGAAAATCTTTCATCATATTTCTGCATTAGCACGTATAAACCCTTACATAGAGATAGATAAAAAGAAAATTTCCATGCCCAAGATACAATCTAGATGGAGGATCCCCATCATGTATGTTTTCCCAAAGATGTAATCCCTCCAGATTAGATAATTTTTCAATAATTTTCAAGTCTATAATCACATATATAACTAATATAAACTTCATATCTACACATACATGGGACTCTAGAACATTGGGATGCTAGTAAATATAGAGAACCATCAGCCACCACTCATCATAAGACTCACTCACTTCCTCTATTTGTATCTTCCATTACAAAGAAATGACAATGACATTTCCCCTGATTAGTGCGTAAGAAATCTAGAATTGGAAGGAATATAAAAAATTAACCCTCTTCTTCGTTTAATGGATCGAATCTCACTGTGAAAAACATTATTGAGGATATTATTTTATTTTTATATCACAGTCTACTCGACCACTATATAGTGTCTCTAATATCTCAAGTTTTATACCACATTAGTTAACTTTTGATCATGAGTATGTTATATCCTCTAATTCATTCTTAGCTATCTTGGGTAATAAAAACCACATGATCCTATTACATCATATCAATTATTATTTCTTCTCTAGATGTGGGATAGTTCATTGAATACTGATTACCCATAATTGGAAAGATGAGAATAGATGTGGAGGTTAGCCTACTCTTCGTCTCCTAAAAACTCTCTCCCACAATCATTTGACCAAAAAAACATCACCAATTTCTTTGAAGTACTAAAAACCAGTGGTTATGGATATAAAAACTCTTGTATGTAACACTGATAATAGCCTTCTAGATAGAGAAAACTTGCAATGTTAGTGGAATTTTTGGGTTGAACCAAATATACAATAGTTGTATCCATATTTAGGTTTAATTACACTCCAACCTATGAGATTACATAGCCCAAGAATTTTAGTTAATCAATCAAGAATGTTATTTTTTATGGATTGGATTAGAGCTACTACCGTACCAGTTGACAAACGAGGATGTTAATATGTTTGGAATTATCATCTATGGATTGAGTGTACACTATGATATTAATAAAAATCTATAAAAACTGATCATTGAACAGATAAAAGTTTTGGATCATCAAATACATGATATCTCTTGTGTATTAATCAGAATAAATGGCATCTCTACATACTCATATAAGCTATAACTTCTCTTAAAGATATACTATGGTGTATTTAATGGTCTTAACCTCAACTGGTGGAACCTTAACCATAATTTATTCTTGGAGAAAATTCAGGTACCACTCATCCTATCAAATTTATAATTGATGCACATTAGGGGATATATCTTCTTGACCATTATCTTGTTCAATTTCTAATAATTTACACCTAGACACAAATTCTTACCAGCCTTCTTGGGGAAAATCAAGTGATAACCCCACGGTGATGTACTAGTTCATATGAGTCCCTTTTCTTCATGATCATATAACTAAATAATTAACTCATGTAGATCTTTTTGTTCTATCCTATAAGGTATGAGAGAAAATATCTCATATCCATGAACCAAATAGATTATAAACTCAATATCACATATAGGTTATAAGTTGAATAATTATTTGGGAAATACATCCAAAAAATGTTTCACTACTAGAGGAAGTGTATCATGTTTCATGCCACCATCATCCATAAAAAGGATTTCTATTTGAGCTATGAGAAAATCTAATATACACTAAATTGGTCTGAAATAACATACCTATAATTCCCAAGCATGATGGTTAGAATAAATATCTCTTTTGAGTGTATAAACGTAAATCTCCTTCGATAAAAGTTGTTATGATCCTGATATATAATTAATAAATACATACCTAGAATAAAATCAAATTCATTAATTACCAACATATAAATCTCCCAAAGGAAATTATTGCCACTAATTTCTAATAACATCCCTTACAATGCTTTGTATGGTTTGATATTTGTCCCAAATTCATATTGATGGTCATTACACCATACAAACTCTCAAAATAAAAGCCTAATCCATTTCAAAATTAAGAAGATATAATGGAATGTGATTCTCATTTATCAAAAAAAACACAATAAAGTGTTGATGATATAAAAATCCTACCTATAATGTTAGAATGACCTAAATACAAGCTAGTTTGTGTACACTCTATTGAGTGAAATTTATTTGACCATCCCCCTTAGGATCCGGTCTGAATCTCTTACATCATTCCCTCATTCCGGTAATTCGCTATCCTACACTAGGTTACCAATTCCCTTACATCAACATCAACACAAATTGAAACTCCATATACCTATTTAATAAGGGTTAGTTAAGCACTTTACATACATTGTTTCCTATCTTGATCCCCTACCACTAATCTCCTACTAAGAGTTCCAAAAACTTTCTGATGAAAATCCGTCCTATTGAAATTACGACACTCCACTATTGGGTAAGGGTACTGAGGATTTTTATGACCCAAATATTAGTAGTGATAAAATTACAAGAGACCAATGTTTTGAAATTACTACCCACTTCCCTGGATTCTCTTCTCACTACATCCCTAGTGAAAACTAATGCATTGATTCTTTTTTCCTCTCGAATAAGATCACCCAAATCACCCTAAAAAAACTAATCAGCCACCACTCAAGGCCTCTCTAAATTTCCATTTAATGATGAGAGCCTCATTTCTCATGTTCAAAAATCTAGTTATGATAATTAAATTCACCAAATAACTTATTTTATAGTGAATCTCACCCTGAAAACCTCTCACTTAGGGAATGTCATCGGCTACCAAAGATAGATAAAATCACTTCTGGTCAGTGAAAAATCAAACACTAAAATATTATCTTAATTCATATGAGTGAAATTGTTAGATTTCACATCCTTCAATTTCTATTAAGATAAATGGATTATAAAAATCACCTAAAATCCTTCTAGGATAACTCCTCTTACTGCTTTGTGTGCACTATGATATCCCATAAATGCTTATCTTGTAATCAAACCATGTATGTGGAAAGTTCACTATCCAAGTAGTGGGATTCGCAAGTATTATATATATAATTTCAAAAAACTCAATATAGAACTCATATGCATGGGTCTTACCCCCCTAGTAAACGCAGAAAAATACTATTATTGGAATAATTCTCGTAGTTCAGAAATCATATGTATAGCGTAGACAATCTCTCTATCCATGGTTTAAATTACCCTAATAATTAAATGTTTAAAATGATTTTCTAATTAACTTTTTGTCTTTGTAAGGTGTTTTGGATCAACTACAATATAATTTTTCTGATTACTACACCCCTGACACTCGGTATAAAGATGATATGGTATATTTTTTTCATCAAAGGTTAAAAAAATCATTAGAACATATGTTACAAAACAAGGTTTCCTTAATAGGTGAATATAAAAGTAAAAATATTTCTCAAGTATTCTCTACACTTATCTTAACATGTGATTTGTAATTTCATAATAGCTTCTTTCAAATCCTTGACCATGTATAATAAGGGATTTTATTTTATAGTTCATTTGGAAAAATATGTACCATGTAATAGATATTTCCCTAGCATGAGAAATGCATGTCAACATATATCACTATGTGCATATAATCATGCATGTATAATCATCTCATTACATTCCATCCCACATGTAATAAACACAACATACTATAACATCACACAAAAATTACATCACAAAAAGAAAAATAACATAAATTTTAACCAGAAAACAATAAAAACATTAATCTCATCCCTGGGAACACATTGTTTTTTTGTGTACATGGGAAAGATACTCCCTTGAATGAGACAAATAACAAGAACCAACACATCCTAGTCACATTTATAAATTTCCAAAACACTAAAGATTCAAAAAATCAAACCTAATCTGTGATACCACTTTATAACATCCCCGACCCAATTCTCCCTCATATGATAAGGACAGTTTGGATATATGAACTCCTTCATGACTATATATATTCTAAAGGCCTATAAATAGTTGATATGGTGAATGAAATATATTATGGAGACTATATTATCTTTTATAGAGTAATAAAAATGGTGGAAATAATAATCAGAGAAAAAGAAAATTTACGAATAATATAAATGATCAACAGATTATAATTTTATAATAGGGAGATGAATCAAATTATCTAAATAATAATAAACCATGTGATTATATGATGAAGTATAGTTGAATATATTTTTTGAAATTCTTAAAAATAAAAACTTAAATGATCCATAAAAACACCAATTTCTCTATTACCAAACCCCTTGTCAATACTTTCTTCATGCTCCAACCCATCCAGTAGGAATAATAAATAATGGGCTCCCCTACCCTTGTTTAAATATGCATATGTGAAGTCCTTCCAGGTACTTGATGGGAGCCTATCAAGGGTGTGAGTTCAACTAAGTATGTCATCACCATTTTGTCAAAACATATCTTGTTAGAGGAACATAGTGCATGGAATAAAGCAATGAACATGGTATTAATTTAATAAATTAATACTTTGAATAAAATAAACATGTGGACTCTTAAACTCTAGGGTTACACCTTGGTGTCATCCAAACCTACTTTGGAACCATTCCAGATAACTCTAATAATTCAATAGATCCATTCCATCCATATCCAAAAACCTTATATGGTAAAGTACATAAAACAAGTATAAGTGAACCATTATTGGAGAATAAGGGAAAACCAATTATATAATCATTTAAACCTCATGGGGTCCATACCCTATATATAATAATTTCAGCATTACTAGGCACAAGACATATATGTAATAATTTCTTCATAACCAAGAACAATCCATAGATATATGAATTTCACATTAACTTGGAAAAAATACAACATGTAATAATTTCATTATATATGAGAACAATCCTTTTATATAATAATTTTGTAATAACAAAATATCAAGACCAAAAATAAGGTCATTATAGGACATAAAGTTCATTTTCACCTGATAACCATTTATATAGCACTTTGTTATAATATATTTCATGATCTTAGTGATAAAAAATTATTATATTAATTCATGTTTATTGTTAAATATCAATTTCAATTCCATTAGTATGACATAATACTCCCTACTTATCAATTAAAAATACCAAATTTATTACAAATCAATTAAACTATTTAGTCCAGGTGATTCCATTTTAAAAAAACATTGCAATGAATGTATGTTTAGTATAATTTATATAGTTAATCCAATAATTAAAAAAGTCCTAAAAATATCATAGGGATCTATATCTAGTTTGAACATGTCTCAATGATATAATTAGTGTCACACCAATCAGTTGGTTGTAAGTCTCAATTTTGACACCAAAGGAACTAATGGGATCTAATATAAGGTCTATAAATTTTTTATCATCCCATAGATAATTATAAAAATATCCATGTTTTTACATGGTTCCTTTGATAAATCTCACATATTTTTTATACTGATGATATTTTAAAAAAAATGGGGATATTTTTTAGTTGACCCACCTCAAAAGAGAGGAAATGAAGACAAACTATTGGCATCTAATGTAGTGTTTTTTTCCTTTTACCTTACCTACATCGACAACAAGGAATTATTCAAAGTCTTATCTTGGAACACCTATATATAAATGAATAATTCCCCATACATATATCATTTTAATGTGGGGGTCGAATCCAATTAAAAGAAGGTATAAGATCCTTTAAAAATATACCTCATAAGCCTAGGGGTCGACACTAAATGTTTGGGCCAAAAAACATTCATATGGGCCATGGGATATTTTTATATAGCCTGATAAATATTATAATTTATTCCATCCCCATGGAGAACACCAAACAAATGGATGAAAAAAGGGAAACTATGGAACACCATAAATTTACATGTCAGAGGTTCCCTAGAAAAACTGCATCCAGGATCTATGGAGGACTTTATGCCACAGATACTATAAATTCATGGGAGAAGCAACATCACAGGCTAAAACACCACTTAAAATTACTTAGAATCCCTGATGGATATATATGATACATCTATACACCGTGATAAATGCGATCTGAAATTGGTAGAACTGCCCAATTTTCTTTTTGAGGACCTTATGCCAATACCATACTTCCACATCGTAGCAACCATGTAGCCTATTCTAGAGCCTTATTCCATGCTTTAAATATTCCAAAATTTGTATCATCTCTATATTTCATCATTATATAACCCTACATCATATCTAGAAACTCCAAGCTACATCCACCAATCTTATAGAGCAGTTTCGATATCCACTTTCCCGAACCCTCTACTCAACTCCTATAACTCTCCCCCCATATAAACCAAGGGTTAACGAAAAAATAAAAACAATGTGTTCAAAAAGGTTTTATAATAACATTAAGGAGGAATATACTAGTAAAACATAAGAGCATGTATATGGTGTCCTAGGGAAACGGGGAAAACTTATAAATACTCATATCAATTTCTCCATAATAATTTAATCAAAATAATATGTACACATTGAAGCTATTTATAAATCATAAAATGGTGAGATGGATGATCATGAGAGATATTGAATTATTAACACAATGGGATTATAAAATCAAAATACTTTTTTATGTTTTACAAAAATAAATAATCTTCACACATAGAGGTAGAATAGTAAAGGGTGATTATTAAGAAATAACTTATAACATAGAAAAAAGATATAAATTACACAATAAAATAATCAATAAACAACATATCATAGAATAGAAATTTGATAAATTAATATACATGGAAAATCATACCATGATTCATGAATCTATAATAATACATTGATAATATTAGATATAAACATAACTACATCATGCTTATACTCGACATTACGTATATAGTTATTCTCATGAAGTCCATGAATAATACATTGAAAATGTTTAGTAGCATAATGTGCATGTTTTACATAATTAACATAATGGATATAATATTTTATCAAATTTAATAAATGGATTTATAATTATGGCCCCAAATTTCATCATAATTTATATATCTATATATATATACCATAATTATATGAAACAAGTCATAAATCTAACAAAATCATAACAAGGATTAGCCATTGAAATACAATGTGCATAAAAAGAAATAGATTTCTTATATACATAATTTTTCATCTATAATGATAATTAACTTTATGAAATTACCAACATATAAAAAAATGTTATACTAACATATCAATATTTTACAATCTAAATTTATTATTTAGTCTATCTTTTTGAAAAATATTAAATCCTAAGAAATATTTATATGGTTTTCATAGAGGTGGGTCGTTGTAAGGAAGGTTATATTATATTAAATTAATAACAATGAGGTAATAGAACATTTATTTCATAAATATTTAATTTACACATAATCACCTATAAATAGTAATGTGGTTAATGAATCAGCAAATTAAGTTTACTTAGTACCAACTCATGAAAAAGATACCATCCACAGAAATAAAACATAAAAAATTGTTGTAGGATAAAAGATAAAAAGTATTTATATAAAATATAATAATTTAGATGAAGATAATATATTGAAGAAGTATTCTAGAATAAATTTCGTGTATATAACAAAACATTGTAATTTATAATTGAAATATCATTCTTAAGGATAATCATAATTGTTAAAATGTTTTAAATAGAAATGATATTTAAAAAATGAATAATTCTTTTATCATGTAATACAAAAAATATATTTTAATGATATTTATAATAAAAATAAATAGGAAAATAGATGGTAGGATATTAATAATATTATTAAAACCTTAATAGGTGATATCATAAAAATATTTAAATAAATTAAATTCGATAATATTTTTCACAAGGGTGATATGAGTGAGAAAAATAAGTATTATAAAAATTAATTGATATAATTTTATAATATTAGAACCTAATTTAGTTAATGTAGAGGAAAAATTATCATTTTTATAAAATCTAATAGTTTCTCATAATGAATTCATATGGTTTGACATATGAAGGTAATATAAAAGGAATATTAAAGAGATAAATATCCAAAGGAAAATACTGATGAATATAGAACATTAACATAAGTGAAGAATATAATAAATTTTTAAAGATAATGTGATAGAGATATAGTTTAATAGAGAACATAATTATAACAAGGAAATAGTGGATTAAAATGAATATGAAAAACGCATGGTAGGATAATGATATCCATAATAGGGATATGTATAAATGAATTACTTTGGTGTAATGAAGTAATCTATAATGTATGTATTAAATATATTTTAAATTTTTTATCTAGATTATTATATAAAATAATTATTTAATTTCTCAAAATAAGATATATTTGGATGAGAAGCCTTGTTACCTCAAATCTCACATGCTTTGATGATCCCCAAACCTCCAACGGAGATAAATCATATATGTTAATAACATAATGGAACATTTTACTTATGTCTACGTCAAATATTTTAATTTTTTATAATTAAATTTTATTTATTTAATAGATTAGTTTGATCACATCTATCACTTCGTTTTTTTCAATATACAACACTGATATCGCCGATATATAATTGTGATAGTAAGTGGCCATTATGAAATTGTTCAAAATTAATGAATTTCGTACTTGTATTTACTTTTATATCATTCAAAAGGATTAAATATTCTATTTGAAAATAGATTTTAGAAGGATTATAATCTGGAGATAAAATAACTAAATGAATGTGGTTATTTCACTAAATTTACTATTATTGTAATTTTTTTTATAACATTAATTTTAATAAATTTATATAAATTATTAATCTAAAAATATTACATAATATTAATATTTATAATATTTATATATATGGAGTAAAGTTTAAAACAAAGAAATAAAAAAGTCCAATTGAAAATCATCATCGTCTACATATGTGAAATAAACTTACCACTATGTGACTTGGGTTTTAATATGTCTTTTTGTAAGAATAAAAAAATAGTCAATATTGCATACTAAAATTTTTTATCATAGTATAATTGTACTATAATTTTATTTTTTTGGAAATATAAATATGAATAGATGAGTGATATGAGGTGAATTAAAAAATAAATCTTGTATTTAAGAAGATAAATATTCAATATTTAGTTACATGCTATGAAACATTAAAAACTATGAACTAAAAAATTGTTCAAAGAAAAGAAATTTGAATAATCTTATAAAATTAAATAATAATATTCAATTTTTTAATGATTTGATTTAAAATCAAAAAGTAATTATTGATAGGAAAAATATATATATAACATAATCAAATAGGTTTATGAGGGTCATCAAGCCAATGAGTGCAAGGGGATAAAACAAATCAATGATGTCCATTGATTCTACAATAGAGAAACGTTGCATTATTCAAACCAATTCCTAAATCCTAAGTGAACATACCGTAGAAGAGTCTGAGGGTATAAGCTAGATTTTTTAACATCACTGAATCGATATGGTAAGCTTCTAATAATTAGGTGACGGGTACATTAATAATTGCCAAAAAAATTGGGTAATAATTTCATTGAATAATGATCGTCTTTCTCTTTTATATCTCCTATATTTGGAAATAGAAAATTATATTTTTCTAGAACTATAAGAATGGTGTGTTTATAAAATAACATATACTAAAAACATTACTATGATAGGGATTTTTTAGGAAGTTACCATTATAACACATAAACATATTGTGATATTATTATCATAAATGTGGTTTACCATAATTTAGAATTGAATGGTATTCAAAATATGATGCAAAAAAAATTATTTTAAAGAGAAATAAATTATGATTCATGATGATAATGTGGAATTATTTATCTTTATACCAGAGAATTCATTATCTAAGTCATGTCTAGGTTCACACCACATAGAAATTCAAAATGAGATTCATATGGAAGATGACAAAAAAATTGCAGATGGAAAAGGTAATCATCAAATTTAAGATATTCTTATGTTATAAGAATATGTTGATGTATTTCCTAATGATTTACTTCGAAATCCACAAGATCATTATGTTGAGTTTCCAATTAATTTAATATTTCAATCAAGTCCTACAACGAAGTATCCCTATAGAATCGAAACTATGGAATTATTGGATATAATGAAAAAAACTAGAGTTTTGTGACAAGGAATTAGCACATCATACTATTTCACATTGAGGAGTATCTATTATCATTGTTAATAACGAGGATATATTCATGAGTTTGTGCATTGGTTATAGGTAAATCTATTTGAGTATTATAAAAAACAAGTATCATCCTCCTTGAATTGTTAAATTCTTTAATTAAATTCAAATAATACATTTCAAATATTTAACTAAAATCATCTTATATTCAATTTTGAATAAAAAAAGAAAGGAATTACAAAGTCATCATTCTAAATGAGTTATTGGAATTATGAATTTAGAGTAATTCTATTTGGATTGACTAATAAAACATTATTCATTATAGATCTAATGAATAGTGTATTCAGTAAATATCTTAATAAATTATTGATGGTATTCATTCATGACATCATGGTGTACTTTAAAAGCTATGAAAAGCATGAAAATATTTTATGGATTATTCATGAGACTACTACATAAAAAGAGTTTTATGGAAGATTTTTCAGGTGTGAATTATGGATTTAGAATGTTTCTTTGAAGAAATATATTCTATTTAAGTGGATAATTATAGTTGATACTTTAAAGAAAAATTCATTCAATTAATTAAATACATGAATAAATAAATAACAAATCTATATAGTATCATTTTTTAGTAGGTTACATTCAGTTATTTGTTCGTCATTTTTTTTATTAGATAACTCGTTGTCCAATCTTACATTTAAAGTGGTTAAATTCATATGGATAAAGGAATGTGATTAATGTTTTGAATAATTTAGTAGAATATTGTTAAATTACCAAATTTTGACTCTACATTTTGGGAATAAAGGATTTGTGATATATAGTGATTCATCAAAGAAGGGACATGGTTTTTTAGTTATGAAAAATTATTATTTTATTGTAAATGCATCAAGGAAATTAAAGGATTGTGAATAGAAATATCCAAAAAAATATCTTGAAAAAATAGCTATAATATGTTATTTTAATTACTGGATACATTATCTTTATGGTAAAATATGTGAGATATACCCAATCCTTAATTTCTTAAAATACATGTTTTAAAAAAATAGAAAAATATGTTGAAAAGGAGATGGCTCTAGCTACTCAAGAATTATGATCACTCAATAAAATACCACTTAGGGAATGAAAATAAGGTAATTGAAGCATTGATAAATAATGATCAACGAGCTCTTAAAAATATGACGATTGATTGGGATCATATGTGAATGGACTTAGTGATGATAGATATGGTAGTTATTAAGGAAGGTTAAACATAATCCATTTTTTAAATGATTGATAAACCATAATTATTAGAATGGGAATAATGTTCCCAATATGATAATGAAAATTTTCATATGAAAATTAAATCCTTGAATGATTGGAAATTGTTACACTACATTTATAAAGATGGTGCTTTAGAATTTGGATAGAGAAATTTTTTTCATATATAATTGAGCTAAATACGTAATTTTTTTATTATACTAATAGATTGAATTTCTAAATATACCAGGGTTAGACCAAGATGTATAGATATTTGAGGGAATATTTTTGGTAGGATAACACGATGTGGGAGATTTTTTATTATGTTTTGTAATGACTTTTTTCCAATAATTGAAGGTTGAGGGTTAGTATCCTTTAAGAATCGTGCAAAATCATTCAAATCCTATTTGGAAATTAGATGATATTACTATAGAAATTTTCACCAGATTAATAAAATCTCTTAAAACAAATGATGAAGTATGGGTTACCATCGACTATTTCACCGAATATGCACATTTCCCATAAATAAGAGAATATTTAACACTTAGGAACCTCACAAGGATCTATAATAATTAATATTTAAGAGTTAAAGGATAAAATAATTCAATTTTTTATAATTTTGGTGCCATATTTACATCAAAATTCGGGATGATTCTTTATAAGTCTATTGATACTGAGCCATATTTGAGAACAGGTCATAATATTTAAACTGGAAGACATTCAGAAAAGATTATTAAAACTTTGTAAGACATTATTATTTCATACTCATATGACCATAAAGGTATGTTGGATATGAATTTACCTTTGGTAGAGTTTTCCAATAAAAATATTTTCCACTAAAGTATTCAAATAGTGTCATGTAAAGCATTATATTCCACAATATATTGTTCTTCAAATTATTTAAATGAATATTGTAAAAGGAAACTAATAGGCCTAGAACCCATTGAGGAGATGATGAAAATTTTAAATAAAATTTAGTCTCATATTAATGAAACTCACATCAGAAAAAATAGTTATAAAAATAATCATAGGAATGATATGGAATTTCATGTGTGAGGTTATGTTTTCTTGAATGTGTTTCCATGGAAGGATTTTATAAGGTTTGTTATAAAAGGGGAACTATAGTACAGATGCATCAAGAAGTTTTAAATTATGTAAATATTTTTATCTATGGGTTACTAATTAGAAATTCCACAAAGCCTATCTAAAGTATATTATTTTTTCCATAAATAAAGTTTGATGAATTATATTACAGGCACAATGTATGTGATATCTTTTGAGAAAATAGAATTCAAACCTGATTTATATTACTGTGAATATACCTTCTTAATTCATGATAGTAGAGAAAAATTGTAGAGAAATCTTCCAACAAACATGTAATGGTACATTATTGAAATCATAAATTGGATAAATAAATGTGGGAAATAGATTATGATATTATGTATAAGCACACAAATTTCTCTAGAAAGTGATATTCCTGAAACTTTTTATTATGAAATTTTTGTAGGAGGTATGAATGTAATACCTGATATTATATTATAGTAAGTCAAAATTATATCATAATATAACTATAAAAATTTAACATTTTAATATTCTATGGAACAAATAAATTTATTTGATAGGTTGAATCATTATTTTGAACATAAATTGTCCAAACAAGCCTACAATGATTTTTTGATATTTTCCCATACAAATAATTTTATGTGAATTATTAAACATGTAATATTTATATTTTTCTCATTTTATTTATAATTATGAATTATAATATTTATAAATAATAATTTATTTAATATCAATTTAACATAAATTAATATATTATCATTTAGAAGTATAAGGTGTATTTGTTTTGAAAACAGCTTTTTTTCTAAAACTGTTTTTGTTGAAAAAGACATAATGTTTATTCATTTTTAATTAAATAAAATAATAATTAAAAATTAAAAATTTAGATGAAATATTTATATTATACATCTAACTATATTATCTCAAATCCATTAAATAATGATTAATAGTTATATACTCAATATAAGATAATCTAATACTTGAAAAATGAATTTCAGGAAAATCGTTTCTCGACACATTTTTAGATTTACATTCAAATGAAATTCTTCATATTATAAAAATTTAGTTTGATAAAATGGATTACCTATTTTTAATAATAATAATTAATATTATGTAATACATTAATATTAATTTTTTCCTAATGGACAGTGAATTTAGTTATAATTAATTACCATGGTGAAGGATAAAACAGTATTTTGGGCGTTACAAGAACTTATATTCAAATTAATTTACCAAACACATAATATTTTTATTTTATAAATTAAATATCATATTTATTATTATTATTTAAAACTATTTTATCAACTATCATTTTATTTCTGGTCTTTAGAGATAAATTACCTAATGTAAAAAAATTAATTACTTTGGTGAAAACTCAAATGGTAAAGATAATTAATTTCGAGTTTAAAAGAAATAAAATGTATCAAATATGCTTATTTTTATTTTTATAGTTTTTGATATACCTTATAATCCTACATAAAATTATTTATCGATTTTTTAGGAACATATGTTATGGGTGAGTTCCCATAATTGAATAATTTTTCATATATTAAAAAATGCCACTCTACCTCAATTAAAAATGGGAACCAGTTCCTCTCACTTATTCACAAATATAAAGAATTTTATGTAGAAAATTACATACCAAAATTATTCCCCATAATCATTATCTATATTATATATGTTGTTTTATTCCCAAAATACCATTACTAGCATCCATAATAAGATATTCAAAGGTGGTTTCTTCAATAGAAGGTATTCATCTTCACCCAGATCTTTCTTTTTCCTCCTTTTTGATCACCTTAAATTATGTCTAAACAATTACAGTATAATAACACCATTATATAAAATATATAGATATTATATTATATTTACTTCATAATAATTATCTATCTCCTCCTTAATCAAATGGGAAATAATTTTATCGCTCTTGTGTACAACAGACTACCACCTCGCAAACTGATGTGATTTTTTTCTGTCACCAACTCACATTGATAGTCCAAAGGATGGTAATATTTAATATTAATTGTTAATTTAAAATTATATTAATTAAATAAAATTAATATATATTCAATTTATTTACCCTCTCACCCATTAAGGGGGTGACATCATCACTCAAGCGTATGTATGACTTACAGTCACCAAGAAGCGATGCAAATCATTTCCCAAGTAAAATATTGAAGAATGATTATAAAAAGGTATATAAGGAGAAAATTTTTTATTTATAATATAAATATAATTCTATAGATGATGGAACTATATTCTATAAATAAGAACTATATCTTTGTTTTCAAGACATGGATGAGGAAACGAAGCAGTAAACACTCGAAACCATGACAATGATGAAATATTATTATTGATTGTGTGGTAATATTTTGTAAGATGGTAATATAAGATATAATAAATATTAATATAGTTTTATTATAAATTAATGAATTTATTAAAACTATTTTTCAGTATTTTAATGCATTTAAAAATAAAGGGAATAAAGAGGTGAGGGATTCTATCTCGATTTACACATCATTGAGACATATTTTTTATTATGAACCTATTCAATTTTTTGTGGTGTATATACTAACCCATTTAGGAATTAAAGAGGAATAAATATTTATTCATGATGATTAATGTTTCAATTCAAGCCAATTATTTCAAGGGGTAACTATTTTAATGTTACCAAAGAAGTAATAATTTAATTTATAATATAATTTTTTTAGGAATACAATTATTTTCATTGAAGTAATGTTATAGTATATCGTTACAAAATCAATAACTTTTTATATACTATTTATATATAAGTATTGTAAATATTAACTTTCAACCTTTCCTCTATTTGGTATTTTATTAATGTAATTAAATGTTTAAAAATAGAAAAAAAAAATTCTCTTTTATCAGATATGTTTTCCTTCCATATTCATGTTATTCAAAAAAAATTATAAAATAACTTCTATAAAATTTAATTATTTACTATGAAAATTTTAATTTATTATTGAAATTTAAAAAGTATTTTAAATTAATATTTCTAAATTTTTCAAAATGGATGTTTTCTTCTTTCTTTAAATAATAAAATGAATTTTTTTTTCAATGTATATAGTGATAACGGGATTCCCTATCACCATAACCATTTTATAAAATTTAGATTCTTCTACATATTATGAATGGTTTTAAAAAATAGAAATATTTTATTAGAGATTATTTTAATATTTCACTTGGATTCCATTAATTCATCCAAACGACATTAATTTATTACAAAATATATGTTAGATCTAATTCATTTGGTGGTTGTTAACATTCCCTTGAAACGTGCACTTTAATTTGATCATTGTAAATTATATTCCTCTAAAATATCCATACTATTTAAGATGTATATGATTATTTCATAAACTATATATCTTTTTTATATATGGTTTCTTACTTTGATAGTTATTTAATTGAGTGGTAAATCATGTATAGTCTATATTTATTACCCAATATGAATATATTTTTATTATTCATATTATTCATGAATTAAATCTATAATTTGATATATGAGTTATGATTTGGAGATGTATTGTTGTTTTGGGCTTGGAATTATATATCCCCTCAATGGATCTACAAGACTAATGAGACAAATCATTTATCAAAATTAAAAGAGTTTGTAACACTATTTTTAAACGGTATTGGATTGTGGTCTTGATTATATATTTATCATGATGTATGAGATAATGATTTCAAATATTATTGGTTTACATCATTAATAATTTATTTTCAATTACCTTTGATATTTTTGAATTTATATTATAAGATGATGCATTTCTTGCTCAATTTACACAATAAAATGTATGAGTTTTGGATTATTTAACATGTCAAATTGATTATACATAATTTATTCATGATATATTCCACTATACATAACCCTTACTAAGAATTATAGACCATCCTTATTTTCTTTTCCTTCCTCATGATATGATGAAAAATTCTAAAGAGCTCAAGGATGTTAAAAATGTTCTATTATGATTTATATTTTATTCCCAATGTAAATCGTTATCATGTATGTATTTGGTTTTCTAAGACTAATAAACTGATCAGTCCTACATGGTAAAAACCTTGTATGTTTTCTAATGTACTAATTTAACCACCAGATATATGATATTGGGGTTAGGGTCGATACATCATTTTCTTATATAGAGGGCGGCCACCTTGCGAACCAATGTAAACCATTTTCCATCACCACCACTCAATGATGGTTATAATGATGGATTTAATGTATATATATGATATTAATTAAATTATTATTATTCTGAAATGATTACATATAATCTAATTTCTTACCTCTCTATCCACTGAAAAATTATAATGTTGTTCAAGTGTATGTGTGTATTATAGCCTCCCTGAGGTGACGTGATTCATTTCTCCAATATACCACTGATGGATTGTTGTAGAATTTTCTTCAATGTATAAAAATAATGAACATTTCATTATTACTATTATTTTGATAATGAAATAATTACCTATTTGACCATCATCAACCGATCGATGTAATTTTGGGTGTGTGAGCTAAATATCTTAAAAACATTTATCTTTATGATAAATGAATAAGTAAGTTAATATAATATGATAATATATAAAAATAATAATAATAAATATCAAAATGGGTTTTAGGATAGTAAATAACTAGCATATTTTTATTATTCCTTATGATCAATAATTTATGTGGAAAATCGGACTTGAGGTAAAAAAACTGTAAAAAAATAATTTTAAAGGTATTGAAGATTAATTTTCAAAAAACAATTCCCCCATGTCTATATTATTAAAAATAAAATAATAAAATATTTATATAGAAAAAAATGAATTAAAAATAAAATATTATGATGCTTGTAAATTTTATATAAATTTTTGTGAAGGTAAACTTTTTCAGTAATATATATAAATTATTTGTAATGTTATTCCAAAATGAAAAATAAATTTTAACCTTTAATGTATACAACATCAATGACTTTTACTACCCCCAGAAATGTTATTTTATTTTTTTCATTATAATCATACATTTTTGATTCATATAAAAACCTTTCCTCCATTTATTTTATATATTTTAGTTTTTAAAATGGTTTTTTAAATGGAAAAAGAATTTTGATATCCAAAGTTATTTTTATATTTCATAAAAACAATTTTATTTGTTTTACAATTAATAGTAGAATGAATAAAACATTTTATTCTTGATATAGATCTATAAATTTATATATTATGACATTTAATCATGAAAAAACTTATAGAAATAGGAGAACCTCATACAGCTTATACTAACAGGTGACCTCCATATAGGTTATGCAAACTAGTGAGATAGATATAGCTTATATTGCTGGTGAGCCTATTATAGCACTATAATTAATTGGTTTATATTCCTTGAATTAAATTACAAGGATGGATTTAACCAAGGTGGTTACTCTGATAGATTTTACTAGGTGACATTTCTTTTTAACATGAGTGAACACAGGTTATAAATATGATACTCTATGTTTTTTAAAGGGTGTATATTTTCATGCTATGGTTTTTAATGGTTTTCATTATGAAAATATATTTTATTCCATGTTTCTATTATTTATTTTATACACATAATAAATAATATAATAATGGTAAATATTTTATTGTTTTTCATGTAATTCACAAGAATAATATTTTTATCAAATTTTTATCACTTACTGAGCATTTTTTTATATCCCATGTTTTTATATGATATTCCATAGGGATTAAGTTTGAATTTAAATCTAAAAACATAAATGTTAAATTTATGAAAATTACTTTGAAAAATAAATCTTTTATTTATAATGAATTAATTTTTAGGGTAATATATATTCTATGTATAAGTGTCCCGATTGAATGAATTTTACCTAATTGTTTAAAAATATAAACATAAAATGTCTCTAGGTTTGTAGGAAATCTTATATTTCAATTTTATGTTATTTGGTTTAGAAGGATAAAATTGGATCGTGATTATATATATCATATCTAGAAAGGCAAATATTTTATTTTCAATATAGCATCTTAGAGAATGGGTTCAGGGATATTTTACTCCAATTGTATTTTTTAATACGTTGGAAATAATGTAAAAAATATGGATACCACACCCTAATAAATGATGTGGTGAATTTTCATAATCCCAATAAAAATTATGAGGCTCATTATAAGTATTTTTTGTACTATGTTAGACAAATGTGATATTTTTTAAATGTAAATATATAGATACCAGACATCATTACTAAATGTATTCCATTCTATCGTCCTTTGGAGTTGATTATGATAATGGGTTTGTTAGTATAAGGATATATTTTTGAGATTTAATTTCAATTGGTTAATAATTATATGATGGTTATCACAATATTATGTCATGGGCAGTCATGATGTGGTTATACTGAGGGATGAAAATGATCAAAACATAAGATATCACGTGATTGGGTTAAATGTATATGGGTTATTTGAATCCTAAAACAATCATTTTAGATGTAACAAATTCATTGCGTACTAAATCTAGATAAATTAAAAAATGTTATTCATTTCAACAGATAATATTAGAATGAAATATTGGACAATATTATCATTTTTAGGAGGTGTTTTTCAACACACTAAAATTATATAGGATTGTTATCATTATCCTGGAGTATGAGGTAATTTATTGTGATCCTTAGCCTTGATGTTTTGATATTATTAACTAATGATAGAAAATGTAGAAATAAATTTACCTTATAAAATTAATTTATCTTTATTATTGTGGAGGAACAATAATGATGCCAAAATATAGTGGAATTCCCGGCATGAACATGGATTTTTTAACGGACATCTAGGATTTTATTTAAGTGTAAGTATACTAGTTTTATCCCTATACTGATTGTGGAGAATATTTATGAACTATTAATGGAGTAGTTTCTCCCATTATTATGACGATCAGTAAATAAAACATATAGATAAAGATATATATCAATAGGTGTGGGAGATAAGTGACATGTATATATTTTGTGATGGATATAAATATAGCTTGTTCATATCTCCAAACTCAAATTTCAAAGATCATGTAGTGATATTTTTATTTTTGTTTCATTAGAACGCCATAATGAAATGATCCTTGAATTTTCCAAGATTGTGGGAATAATTAAAAAGACATATATGTCTCTTTGATTATATTATTTTATAATATAAACTATAAGAAATAGGGAGTTTTCAATTTAAATAAAGTGATTGATCATTGGAAATGATTGATTGAAAATTAGAAATAACTTATTTCACCCCACCCCTACTCTATATAGTAACCACATATGGGAAAAATGTGTAACAACTCTATATTTTCAGAAAACAATATGTTCGATAACATATAAGATCTAGAAAACCAATCTTAAAATAACTATGAAATATAACCATTATAACCTAGCTGTTGAATTGGTGGGTACAGATAGAAATAATATAATTATGAAATATTTATATAAAATAAATATTAAACAAATATTTTTTGATTAATTCTTAGGTAATTAGAATTGATTTTTTAGTAATATCATTTGATGCTTCAAAAATAAATTTTCTATAAAATTCATAATTACCTATTTTTGGAAAAATTATTAAAATTAATGTTTAGAAATTTTACAAGTTTTATATGATAAAAAATATATAATTTTTTAAATCATTATATCATTATAATATTAATATTTATTTTTGAAAATTTTCTGAAGGGTTTTATTTTTCAATGAACTATAAAAAATACAGATTTTTTATGAAAAATGTATTTTATTGTTTAGTATTTACAAAGTAAAATTATATTTTGAATTAGTTAAAAAAATATAATTATTTTATGTGGTTAAAAAATCTAATTATTTAATTTGTAATGAATTTTATACTTTAATTTTGTATAAAAACATTTTAATAATTAAAAAGAAATTTTTCCAAATCAAAGTGTTTATCGATGCGTTTTTTGTTTTAATATTAAACTAATTTTTTCACTTTAATATATTTAATATTGAAAAATTGATTAAATATTTGGGATCATGATTTCTATATTTAGTAAATATATCACTTTTAGTTTCGGTCATAAGTAACAGAGACAAGAGTAATTTTTTTATTGTCACCGTAAAGGTAAAAAGAATAAATTAGGGTTAAAACTAATATAATAAGGTCTCAAAATCAACCAAAAACATTGATCTATACCATTTTATGAGTTTATTTCATTAATTTCATCTAATTCTATAATAAATGGAATTTTGGTTCCATTTTCCTTTGATAATGACATTTATAATATTTTTATAAAAGATAAAGTCAAAAATATAATTCTTTTCACATTAATGTCTCTTCAATTAGTATATATGTAAATAATATTATTTGTTCATTTGAAGATGGGTAATTTAAATATAAATAGTTTTTTGACATGGTAATTATTTTATAATTTTTTTAATTAAATAATTCTGTAAAATTCTTATGTGGTACTAATGGAGTATTTATTCGCATAACATAAAAATAAATTTAAATGACCTTAAATATATTAATTGTCATATAATTTGAGAAATTTTTGTTTCCCATGATTTTTTTAGATATTTATTATATATTATTAACATTTTATAGGTTTATATATGAATTCCATATTTTTATTGATGATATAAAAATTCAAATTATATGAATAGTGTAAACATTATCACCAATGATATTTAACAGATATAATGTTTAAATAAATTATGTAAAAATTATTAAAATATAAATTATAAAATTAGGATAATATATGGTAAAAAAATTCATTATTTATCCATTTATGATTCAATAGTTATTTTATAAATGAAATTTTAATCCTTTAAGTGTTAAAAATAGTTATAGTGGTTAAGGTTAAAATGGGTTAACTAAGAGGATAAAACAAAAGATAAGGTTCAAAACAGAATTTAAACTACTAAAAACATTATTGTTTGATGGTACTAAAACCACAAGATATCATAGAATGTCTTCATTATAAATTAATCTTTCAAAAAAATCCAAAAGGACCCCTCACCTCAATTATTTGTGGAAACTCCTCCCCCATATTGTTCGCACTTTTTAATCTATATAGTGTAATCTCATAGGTAATTTTGATATAAAAAAATTCATATATCCATTCATTAATTATAAAATATTTGTAAATTTTTTGGTAAAAGGAGATGCTTTATATGTAACCAAATTGGTTTTTTTTATTATATGATTTTATTTAAAAAAATTATTTCAAAATTATATAATTTTATTTAGATAAATGAAATTAATTTTTTAAATCACAATATCAAATTTATCTTAATATTAATTTATTATAATTTTATGAAAACTTTTATTTTTAACAGAGTGGGAATATATTATGTTTTATAGAAAAAGGTATTTTCCATTGAGGTATTTATAAAGTATAATCATGTATTATATTAGTTTTAAAATTTAATTATTTTTTTATTATTTAAAAAAAATAGAATTAATTTTATACTTTAATGTAGTATAAAAAAATTTATACTGAAAAAACAAATTTTTCAGATAACTATTTTTCATTGCATTTTTTCTATTTAATTTTAAATTCTTTTATAACACGTTTGTGTTTTCAATTTTGAAAAATGGAATATATAATTAGAATCTGTGATTCCAAAAATTTTAAATATTTTCCCTTTATTTTTTGTTCATATGAATATTAGACTTAATAGTTTTTCTTACCACTATATTGGTCAAATCGAGCAATTAATGTGAAAAATAAAATGTTGTTGTCTGAAGAATGACCATAAAAAATGAATTAATTTTACTTGATAATTATATCTCACCCATATTCATGAAAATCTATAATTTATATCCTTTTTTCCATTTTTTTGTGATTATATCCTTTATAATATTTTATTTAATGAAAGGTAAAAAATGTCAGACTCTTGTTTTTTAATAACTGTAGTATATTTTACATATGTATAACCAAAGGATATGTGAAGTTATAAATAATAATTATAAGGAGTAATTTTTATTTTTTATTATAATTTATATTTAGGTTTTATTTTTCAAATAATTACCTTAAATGATTACACAATGTTGATGCAATAATTATTCTATTAATGTGGAAATAAAATAAATGATATTAAAAATATTAAAAGTATTATAATATAAAAGATTTAATAAGACACATGAATTTTATAGATCAACCTGAGATATTATATAGGATTGGATTCATTGTATTTGTGTTCATTTTTTTTCTCTTGGTGTTATACATGTCGAAGAATGTGAATAGTTATAATATCGACATTATATTTTATAATAAATGATATTTTATTAAGTAATTTGAAATGGATAAAAATATTATATTCTATAAAATGACTTTTATATGGTTAATTTAGTCCTATATGGTCCATTTATGGGTTTTTTTCATTTTATTGTAAAATTATTAACCCATAAAGGGTAGAATACATTATTATTAAAGTAATTTCCAGGAAGGTCAACAGAGGGTTAAAACAAAAAGATAAGAGTAAAAATGTAATCTAAACATGTCCAAAAAAATATTATATGTGGGAATTTAGAATCATCATGGTCTTAGGTTCAAATATTTATACTTTTGATCCATTTATACATCATAATTAATTTATATTATATAAATATTTTAATAAATTTTAAGATTGGCCCTCTCCTCTCCTACAAAAGGGAATCACTTCTTCTCATTCATTCACACTTAAAAGAATTATGATTAAGCTGTTAACATCCAAAATCCATTCTTAAATTCCATACCCAAGATATATAGGAATTATTTTGGACATAATACAAATCATATAGGGCATACAGTTTTAAGGAATGGAGAATTTCCAATGGAGATGTATAGCTTTTAACACTTGATTTACCATTATTTATTCTTCTAATTCCTTCAAATATTATTGATCCATGATAAAATAATAAATATGGTATCATATATAAAACTAATATATTATAATTTCAATTGAATGAAATATATCCATCTCTAACCTTCTTCAAATGGAAATGTAATCTATCGTTCGTGTGTACCGCGGACTGCCACCACGCAACCCAATGTAATTACTTTTCCACCACCGTCTCACATGAATGGTCATTATAATGGATTTTAGTTAGATATATATGATCTTAATGATATGTTTATAATTATAGAAATATAATATTACCCTTATTCTCTTACCATTCCTTACACTATAAAATGATAACATATTTCTCAGGAATGTTTGAACTTCTACCTCCACAAAGAGATTCAATAAATTTTTCAAAAAAATCATATGGATGAAACATATTTTTATAATTAAATAATTAATACTTTTTTTATGATATTATTATAATTCTGTAAAGGTATAATGATACACACAATCTTTCCACAATTATTGTTATAAAATAAAAATGTTATGCATGCGTGCATACAAGCTATCTTTCCAATGATTGTAATGTTGTTCATTTCTTAAAATATTCCGTCATTATTGGTTTTACAATTATAATTGATGTATAAATATTATAATTATTTCTTGATTATTATTCTATATATTATGGAATAATGACCACTCTAACCATTTTTAACTTATCAAAATCAATTTGGACTTATGAATCAGATATCATAAAAACATATGTCATTAAAGGTAATTATTTTAACATATTAATAAGTGATATTAAAGGAATAATAGTGTACTTGATGATTCGGACTCAAGGTATGGGACATTCTTTTGGAAAATCGTATTTTAATTTTTCCCTTAAAACATTCTATTTCTTCCATGACCATAATTTTAAAATAATTTAATGGATGTGTATAAAAGAATTATAAAGTGTAGTTTATGTCACTTTTCCATCATTTAAAGAGATTATGGTAATATATTGTTATTCTTATTCCATGTATACCTACGATGGTTATTCCATGCTTATCAATGATGGTAACTCTATTGATAATATTGATATAAGAATTATTCCCAAGTTTCCTACATTTTTATCTATTATTAATGTATATTTTAAAAGTTTAAATTGAGATAAAATTGTGTGTTTTCATATAGAAATGATTTATTTCAAAAGTTTAAGAATAATATGATAAGGTTATATATTTTACAGGGTTTCATGTGTTTCACTAAATAAAAATATTTTATATTTTTATTTACCTTACTAATATTTTTGTATTCATCCCATATTCTAAAATTCATCTCACATGGTTTAAATATGGGTAAGGAAAAAGAAGCAGTTGAGTTAAAATTCATCAAGATTTATCATGAAATGAAATAATGTATTATATTAAATGTTAGATATTATATGAAAAATTTATATCAAATAAAAGTGTACACTCTCTAAAATATTATGTTGATGTGTATAAGTAATGACATAAATCTATAAAAATATAAACCTAAATTATCTTTGGGAAAGTAAGGAAGTGAATTATTCTTTAAAGTCACTAGAATATGTAATTGTTAAGGTTGGGTTCTTATAGTTTGATTCAGAACAAAAGTTTAGATAACATTGAGGGTTGGGATAAGGTTAATATAATACCCTTAAAACTATTTTACATTGTGGTTAAATAGAAATGGTATATCATTTGAATATTACCATGTTTCTTCGACTAAATAATATCTATTCAGAATGGTTTTCCATATAGGAAAAGGGGAATTTGAATTAGTTTGAAACAATGAGGATGATATCCTTATGAAGAAAAAACATGTAATGGTTTGAATTTGAACTAGATAGTTTTTTATAGTGATTTTTGAGTTGCCAAAGGCTATAAATGGTGGTAGTATAATTTTTATGTAGCAACCAGATCTATGATAGAAGAATATGATCATATTGTAGCAATTTATAAGAAAAAGATCTCTAATATTCAACGGAAAATATAACCAAGTGGTTATTGATGTATGGATAAAGGTCTTATAAAGTATATTTTATGTCATTAGATTTTCGGATAATCCAAATGTAAGTCTTTCAACTTATCATTTTGATGGTAAAGCTGACCAGTGGAGGTGAATTGTAAAGAATATTAAAAAATATTAGGAAATTGATTCCTTATAATTGAATGAATTGACGAAAAAAATTTCCTTGAGAAATATTTTCTTAAGGAAGGCCAACATAGTATAAAAAAACAATTTACTCAATTGAAATAGAAGAAAGAAAAAGAAAATTTTAATCGATTGGAAAGATATGTACCACATTTTATTTAGGATAGTAATATAAAAACAATTGGTTTTACTCATGATTGATGCCAGGATATTAAAGGGAATTAGCTTCTTATATATTATATTATTAATTTAAACCTGTGTGATGTGATGAGAAGGTAAGAATAGAGTTTTATGATGATCAATTATACACTTACAATGACCATAAAAAGATGTCAATAAATTATGTAAAGGTGATAAATTAATCAAATAAATCATATGGATAGAAGATTTTGTTTTAGTTTATGATATTTTTGTTACAGATTACTTTGGGTAATTCCTTATGAAGTATAGTAAGGCCTTCTAATGTGGTAGGTTTTGTCATATGGATGTAAATATCAATGAAAAATTATGGGTAATGGAATGTCCAATTCAGATATATAGTTAGTAAATAGTCGTAAATGTAATGAGATAATTCATTATAAACATGGGTATCTGAAAAAAAAATTTAGTGATAGGAAGCCTTAGGACTATAAGAAAAAGGGTGTGGTAAAATCCTTTCCAACTACTTCAGTATATGATGGTCCATCGATCAATGTTTTATCTTGTACATTTCATATTTATTAAATTATGCTAATTTCTTGTTCAATTTTGGGTCTAAAAATTATTTCATTTCTGAATAAAATTTGGTAAATTAGATATTTCACCATAATAAATAAATGCAGTACATGTTGTAAAAACAAATGCAGTGTATTTAGAAAACTATTTTATAATTCTTAATTTCATTGATTGTGGAATTATTTTACCCATGAATTTCTTTTCATGCCACTATTATAGTTTTATGTGATTATAGGTGAGGATTAGATCTCTGTTTACCATGCTTGGATAGATTATAGAGATAAAGAAATTATTTTTTAGAATGGTTTTCAATTAATATAAATTAATTAACCCATACCTTTAATAACATATCATGAAGCTGAGAAACTGGGAAAAAATGAAAATAAGATTTATCCTGCATATATTATTGAAATAATGAATCTATTTAGATTAATGATGTTATGGTATCAAATTCACATATTTGAAAATTGACACCACATGTAACTATTATTCACCACATGTTGACATAACATGAAAGTTGTTTTCACCACATGTCGACATGTCGTGAAAGTATATTACACCCCCTTGAATTGTATTTCACCATGTGTCAACAAGTCGTGAAATACAATTACACCAAGTTTGAAATAAGGAATCTATTTAGGGGGATTTCCTGTATGAAGCCTACAAAGCTGTGTAAAACTAGATGTGGACCTCCCACTTTGCTACAAAGCATCTATGGAACTCCCTCTCCAATATAAAGCCACTTTGCAGCACCTCCTTAGATCAATACTCCTCCACTGACCTCCTCCTTGGGCCGAAACACCTCTGTGCACCACTGTCTTCGATCGTAAACCTTCCACGCACCTCTAGGGTATGGGTTTTCTTCATGTTTAGATCTATATTTATCTTAAAATCCTCTTCCTGGATAATATAAATATGATAATGTACTGTTGGATCTAGATATAGATCTATATTTGTTGATTCTACATGTCAGACTGTTGAATCTAGATCTATATTTCTTAAATCTAGATCTAGGCTTGTTAGATTTAGATCTAGATTTAACATATCTTGTTTCACTTACCTATGGATTTAGGTTTTGGAAAATTTTCATCATCATGTTATCGGTTGATATTATTCAAATTCTGATTATCCATTGGCAAGAGTTTTTCACCGTTCTTTTGGTATGTGGACTAAATTTCAAATCACATGGTCTCAATTACAATTATATGTATGTAATTGTACAATTGATATTAGATTTTTACAAATTTTCTTCTTTATTAAATTCTTTAATTTGGTGAATTATTTAATTAAATAAAATGTGAAATTGGGATATTGGAATTTTAGATCATGAATAATTAATTAATATATTAATTATGAGTAAATTGAGATTGTTGATTTGGAAATAATTAAATGTTAATATAATTATCAAAAAACTCTTTTATTGACTGATATAATTAATTATTGAAAAAATTACGGGATATTTGGAATGAATTAGACAATTAATTGATAAATTAATTAGGGTAATTAAATTGATTAATATAAGACATTTAATAGAGGAATTAATTTGAAATATTGAACTCATTGAGATAATGAAATTAATTTACAAATCAATTAGGGTTATTGAATGGTTTAGTTGATATTAATTAATTTAATAATTAATTAATGAGAGTTATGTGATTATTTAATTATTGAATTAAATAAATGGATTAATCACATGATGAATTAATTAATTAGAGCTATTTTATTATTTAATTTTCGAAATAAATAAATTAAATAATAAATTTATGAACTGATTAATGAGAGTTATGTGATTATTTAATTTTTGAATTAAATCATTGGATTAATTAATTGATGAATTAATTAAGAGGGTTTGTGTGATTATTTAATTATTGAATTAAATAAAGGGATTGATTAATTGATGAATTAATTAATGGGATTTATGTGATTATTTAAGTGATGAATTAAATAAAGGGATTAATAAATTATCTAATTAATTAAGGGGAGTTATTTAATTTTTGAATAAAAATAATAGATTAATTAATCAATAAAATTAGTTAATGGGAGTTATTTGATTATTTAATAGGTGAATTATATAATAGGATTGATAGGATTAATTATTTTTTTAATTAATTAATGATATTGAGGGAATTAATTAATTATTGAATTAATTAATGGGTATTATTATGTTGAAACAATTAAATTATTTAGAATAATTAATTGGAAAATTAATTAAGGGATATTGTTATGTTGAAGAAATTTAATGATTTAGATTAATTAATTGTTAAATTAATTAATGAGGATTTTTTTTATGGTGCAATTGAATGACTTGGATTAATTAATTACTTAATTAATTAATGTGGATTGATTGGATATTGAATTGATAGAATTGGAAAATTAATTGTGGAAATAATTATGGAGAAAAGAAATTTTCAATTTTAGATAATTAATTATTGAATTAATTATTTGGTATTGATATTTTTTTTTGAATAATTTATTTTTGAATTAATTATGGGATTTGGAGTTTGTGGATATTGATTAATTAATTAATGATTTAATTAATGGGACTGACGTATTTAATTATTTGTGGAATTAATTAAGTGTATTTATGTAAAAAACTAATTGTTAAATTATTAATGGAATTGGGGGATCATTAATTGTTGATTTAATTGTCAAATTTTTTAATGATAAATTGTGAATAATTAATTGTGGAATTAATTATTGGATGTCCATTTATGAAATGATTAATTAGCTGTTTAATTCGTTAATAGACTTTTTATGGTTAATTAAATATTTAATTAATTAATAGAAGTATTTTGATTAGTTAATTGGTGAATTAATTAATGTTATGTACATTGTTAATTTATTATTCAATTAATTAAAAGATTTTTAATGGTTATTTAGTTGTGTAAATTAATTAATAAAATTTATGTGAATAATTAATCGATGGGTTAATTAATATAAACGGATTATGATTAATTAATGGGTCAATCAAGATTGAAGGTTTGTACTCATAACTCCTTTGATATACTTGCAGTAGGTAATGGGGAGGAGGATGAACCACCTAATATCGATATGGAAGATTCTCTCACCATAGTTTGAGCACTCATTCTCAAACTGCTCATTGATTGGTTTTTTGTTTTTTTGTTGTTTTTCTTTTTCCTCTATTTTACTTTGTACCTTCATTTAAGTTTTTTATGGTCATTAGGCTTCACTTTTTCAGATAAAAATTAGTTATTTGATTAATGGAATGAATGTAGTTAATTAATTATTGAGTTAATTAATAGAGTTTAAGTGACCAATAAATTGATTGATTAATTAAAGGTATTGTTATCATTAATTAATTTTGGAAATTATTTAGTGAAATTGATATGATTAATTTAATCATTGGATAAATTAATGGATATGTTTTATGTTTAATTAATTGGTGAATTAATTAACTGAATGGCTGTAGTTAATTAATTTTTCAATTAAGTAATGGATATAGACTGACCAATTAATTGTTTAATTAATTAAAGGGTTAGATATTATTAATTTATTTTTAAATAAATAATGTAATGATTGGTTAAATGGATATTGGTTGTGATTATGTTTGTATAGAGTAGAAAATGGGATAATTTTGGTGTATGAAAGGGATTAACTGGGAATACTGAGAGAGAATCTGTTAGTGTTTGCCAAATGACATTGTGAGCCTTCGTAGAAGAAGACTCTGTGTACTTCTATTTGTTTTCTAAAGCACTGTGTGGACCTTCGAAGAAGATGACCATGTGAGCTTCTATTTTTTTTTTGAAGGACCATGTCAGAATTAGAGGAAGAAGACTGTATGAGATTTGGTTTGTTATTCAAAAGACTATTGATCCTTTGAGAAAAAACACCATGATAGATTTCCTTTTTTCCCTATAAATAATTTTTACATTGTTTTGTATTTCTCACTACACACCCTTGAGGTTAGAGCCCATAGATCATGTTACTCATGACACACTGATTTACATGTTTTATTCATTTGATGAAATGTGATTTGTGATAATGAAGGGTAACATGAAAATTTAGGATTATGATATCCCTTGGGGATAGTTTTGACTCAGGAATGAGATGAAGTATGTATTGAGGTTTATGTGTCATTTGTAACATGAGGGTTTATGTGGTTAAATAAAGGATAATTGAATAAATTTAAAAAATTTACATTATTACTTTTGTTTTATTATTTATAAAACTGAATACACTATTATTAAATGGATTTGTTTTAGAATTCATCGGTGGTGTCTTACTTAGTTGTACTCACACCCTACTCAAGCTACCTCAATGGTACCCGAATAGACTTTGTGTTTTCTGGACTGGTTAAGGGAAAAGGCCCAATGTTAGATGGCTAAGTTGGGATGGATCATGGGTTACGGAATCAGGCATGTTTTGAAACATTCTTTGGAGTTGTCAGTGTATTTAAATTTTGGTTTTCATTTGACACATGGCACGTACTTAGCATGGAATTTTTACTATTTAGTTTTGACATTGTATTTATATTTTTGGTAATCTTGTGATATTGGTTTTGGCTATGGATATATATATATATGCTTTTACTATTGTTTATTTATTTTTCTGGTTTATTACTCTGATAAAATAAAAAAAGATAATAGTCTCCCCATTACTGATATTAGACCCTCACAGCAAGTCAGAAGCCTCTAGCATACGGGGATGCATGCCTAAGGTCATGATGAAGTACGGCTCAGGGCACCGGTGAGTAGAACCTGGGTGAGGACATTACAAAGTGATATCAGAGTGAGAGGACTAGTTTAGGATATACCTAACACTGAGAGGGGGTGAATCGGTTTTGGGGACTTTTAAAACTAATTTCAACTTTTATCCATGTACCTCTTGACCTATTAGGATATTGATTCTCTTATTCTCTTTTCCCGGTCACATGCAATAATAGAAAGCAGTAAAAATATGCACATGATATTTTTACAAGTTTCACCACTCAATAATAGAAGTACGTCCTTGCCATGCATGGGGATAACCAATGCATGGATTCTACACTATAATGTAATATGTTGTTACAATGGAGTGGCATGGAAAACAATCATCTAGCCAGTGTGAGTCCCTACACTTTAGCGGTGGTGGGAAACAATCCTCTTCCTTGGACTGGTGATAGCCTAGTCTAACTAGCATCCTCTAGCTGGTTCCTTATACTGCCTATGGAGGCAGTCGTCTTCCTTCTTCAAAAGGTAGATTCTGCTCTTGCTCTTCTTCAGTGCTCTTCACTTGATTACTTTCAAAGCAGTATGAAACCAATTCTTCTTTTCTTTTTTTCTTCTTCACTAGTGAAAAGCCAACTACACTAGTACTTCTTCCTTTTCTTTAGTGTAATAACAGAATACACCAACACTTCTTCTTATTTCTTAGCAAGAATCACATATACCAATGTGATTATTCAAGAAATGAAGATTGGATTACTTTTCATCATCAGAGTGAGTTCTTCTCTTGTTCATAAATGCATGTGATCATGCATATGGCATGTAGTTGATCTCTTTTCCTTCTTCTTCTCTTCTCTTTATGCAACAAACTTGTAAGCTGCACACTCTTCTTCTTCTTCTACTACTTCTTCAATGCAAAACAAGTTCAACTGAAACCCACTCTTCTTCACACGTTTTTTTAGTGAAAAACCATCTGCACTGAGCACTTCTTCTTCTTCTTCTTTCTAGAATAACAACTTAGATGATCAGAAGCTGGTAAGAACTTCAAGAACAACTCATAGCTTGCGCGCCAATTTTTACTTTCCCGCCACCTTGCTTGTGTGCCACCAAATAATTGCATGCCACAATTGTTCCCAACTCAAAAATTGCGCACCACCTTTGGCTTAAACACACTCTTCGCTTGCGCACCTCTAACAACCTTCATGCCAAAACTTGCGAGACAAAACTTTCACACCAAAACATGTGCGATAATACTTGTGCGAAAATACTTGCGCAGAAATACTTGCGCGGAAAAACTTGTGCAGGAAAAGTTGTGCGGAAATACTTGCGTGACAAAAAATGTGCAGAAAAACTTGTGCGGCAATACTTGTGCGGAAATACTTGCGCAGAAATACTTGCGTGGAAATACTTGCGCGCCTTATAAATAACCCTCATCTTGTGCACCACTTTAGCACTTTCACACCCTTCCATGACTAGCACGACACTTTCTTTACTTTTTCATATTTTTATATGATGATGTTGGAATATGACTTGCTTGAAACATGCACATTAACACCAAGACTTGTGCACCAATACTTGTGCGACACTCTTGACTTGCGCAACACTTTCTAACATTCACACCACTCTATTTCCTTTGTCATATTTTGATTGGATGATCTTTGAGATATGACTTGCGCGCCACTTATACTTCTACACCAATACTTGTGCGCCAATAATTTTGTTCCAAAACATGCGCACCAGTCTTGACTTGCGCGCCACTTTCTTTCCTTTTCCAAAATCACTTCTTTACATTTTCTTATTTTCAGGCCCAAAAATTTGGAAAACACTGGAAAACAGCACCACCTTAGACTGTTATTTTGTACTTCCTCTAGATGGTCTCTTCCTTTGTCATTTCTCTCTTCACTTCTTCCCATAACCATTCTTTAGCTTTCATCATGAACTCTACTATCGTTATATATATCCTTTGATAGATCAGCATTAGCATCTTCAGAGTTACGATGGGAAGTACTAAAACATCTTTATCTTCCAGCAACATCATTCCTTCCTATCAAAACTGTATATGAATGGCATCATCATTTCTCCCCCTTTCCTTCATAAGGCTAGCATCACAATTTCTTCTAACTTATGATATTTGTAAAATACATATCATTAAAGCATCGTTTGGTTTCATCCATTCTTTTTGGAATATGAATTCCAAAGTACTTCTTTCATCCTCATTTCTAATCCTCAATTCCTTTTGGAGTGTTAATTCCAAAGAACTCCATTTATCTCTCTTCTTCCAAAAGAGGAGGCTTAAGGCTTCTTCAAACACCTTCTTAGAATTCCAAGTCCTTCCACACTCTCTCTTCATCTTTAGCCATCATTATTCTCCAATCATCCTCAAATGGTTGATACTTCTCTACTCTTCATTGATGTAAACAATGTGTCACCTTTGACACATGTTCTTTGAACATAGGATCAGTTCAACAATCATCTGAATTAATCTTCTTAGAGAATTGATCAAGTATAGAATCCAATGCTATGATTCTATAACAATTATCTGGGAAACCTCACTTCATCCAATCTACACTAACCTTTTAGTCCTTCTTTATCTCCTTCTTCATTTTGACGAGTATTGACAACTGTTGACAAAAACTACAATCTTCATACACAAATTGGTCCAATAATCTCCCCTTTTTATTTTGTTGTCAATACCAAAAATACTCCTAAAATGAATGAGTCAATGTCAAAATAAAAAACTTTTATCTCCCCTTTACTTGTTTCTCTTCCCCTTTCATTTTAAAATTTCATTTCACTTTCTATCCCCCTTATTAACAAGAAATACAAAGTTCATGGTTGAGAGGGTATCAGTCCTTACTTAAGAAATGTGCCACCAATCATTTCCCTCCATGCCTACATGAGCAAAGCTCGATTTAGAAAACAAGAGAATTTGATTTAAACAAATAAGTTTTCCATTATCAAATGATTGTGATACCTCATGAGATGAGATCTCCTACACTTTCCTTCAAGGATTTTCCACTTTCATTCCAGGATAATGATATTGAATGTGATAGGCAATAATAAATCTTGAAATTCTTGCACTCACTTAAACAAGAGGATCAAAAACATTCAGGTGAAATTAGCAGGATAAGTGGCCTTAGGGAACTTTCATTCCTCTTATTTCACTGATTAACCTAGTTACTCCTCCTTTATAAAAATATATTTATTTTGAGTAACCAAGGATGAGAGATTAAGAAACGACATACCTTTTCCAATGACATGGTCTTCATAAAATATTCAGAGTAATTGAATTTTATACCAAATGATGTTGATAATGATTGAGATAATGACTCTGACAGCTTCTTCATGTGTCTCCCCCTCAAGGGAACACTTCTCCTCACTGAATCCCAGGTTTTCCTCATGAGATCATACTTCACCTTCAATTCCTTGTATGATAATAACAAATACAATACACAAAGATTTAATGGAATAAGGTGGATCCTCTTTTCTCAATAAATATTAACAACAAGGTTGAGATGATCTTCTCAACATAGATGCTACATTATTCACACTTTCAAAACTGATATTCAATAATGACTGTGATTGTGTGGACCTCACTATTTATTTCATATCTTTGTCTATGAATATTCTTTCTTTAAGGGATTTCAGAGCACTAGAATCTCCTGGTGCAACTTTCATCTTTTTGAGGAATTCTTGTTGTGTTGGAACAAATTCAAATCACCTTCTCACAGTATAACTAGCCTTGTTTCACCCCACACACAAAACTTCATTGTATTCACGTAGAATATTCTTGTTTTATTTAGCACTAGACTTAGCTTGTGCAACTTCCATTTTCCTCATTCTGTCCAAATATTCTATCCAAACCAAAAATATATCATTAGGGATTGAGGCATTATGATTGGATATTCTACATAGATTCTTCTGAGTAGCTTCTTTCTTAGTAGTTCTTTTAGATGTACCAACCTTAACCTTTTTGGATTTAGAATCCAAAGACTTCTCATCTTTCCTTCCTGAAATCTTATTGGGAGAATTTTTTTTCACATTTTTCATCTGATTTCTTCCCAAGGATGCTTCTTCATTATTGACCAACTTTTGTGGTCTTCTTTTCTTATATGAACATGCAAAATTCATATGACCACTCCTATTACATACATCACAGATGTTATCTAACATTCCAAATCTATTTGAAGTATATAGATGTTTCTGGATATGTGGATGTTGCATATTTTTCTTTGGATTTCACCCTCTTGAGATGGGATTTCTCTGTGCTTTTACATTTAAGGGATTGTACCAATAATCCAGTGTATAATGCCTGAATCTATTACAACACCATCATTGACCAACAAACCTTGAATTCCTGACATCTTCTTTATAAGGTTGCTGAAGCTTTTTCGTGATATGTTGTGATTTTTGTGGGGAGATATCTTCCATACTCTTTTAACTATTCACCATATCCATGGTGATAGTTATCTCCTCACTTTTATTTATCTATACTTGTTTAGAATTTTTCTTCCAACCTGCACTTTTTGTAGAAACAATTTTAGAACTATGATTACATGTTGTTATGGATGGTACCTTTACTATATCAGCTACTTTTGATAGATCAATGAGTGAGGCCATGATCTTATTATCACATGTTGGGGGTCTTTTGACAGTAGAATCCTTCATTGAGAATTGAATACTGACAACTATTGTTTCCTTCTTTTGTGGAGACTCAATATGTGTCTTCTCAAGATTGGTAAACTCAGCTTCCAATTCTAGAAATCTCTGATTGAGGATTAATTCATGGTCTTCAATAATAGTTATCTTCTCTTCACAAGCCTTCTTTAATCTTTCAACTTCAGCTTCAAGAATCTTCACATTGTTTTGTAAAAAAGATTCAAGTTCATTGATCTTCTTGGAATATTTTTCCAAATATAACTCTTTCACATCATTCCCTTTTTTAATCTCATCTTCAAGTGCATGGATCTTCTCATCTAGAGTCTTATTGACTCCCTCTTTTTCTTCAACATCTTTTATCTACATTGAAGACCTTACTTCAAATCCCCTCTTGGTTTCTTCAAAGGATCCAACCTGTCTGGAGAGCTTTAAACATTCAATAATTTTTTCTTGTAAGCCATTCTCCAACACATCAGTTTTTTCTTCTAGCTGAGTGATATTTTCCTGCATACATTGAAATACTCCCCAAACCAGGGATACACTTTCTTCAAAAATACCATGTAGAATCATTATTAATCTATCAACTGATATTTCTTGAGATGTTGTAGATTTATCATCACCACTTGTGCTCGCATTTTCATCATGAGGATAATTTCCAAATTTATTAACACATACCTCATGATCCGTTGAGGTAGGAAGGTTGTCTATCATATTGGTGGGGACTTGAGCAACCTTCTCATTACCTTCCAAGTCTGGTGTGTCTTCAACGTCAGCCAAATATGGAGAACCAGATGCTTCCTCTTATTTAGATAAGATGGAATTATTCTTCAATTTTCTCTTCTCTTTATTTTTCCTGCTCATCATGGTCTTGGTAGATATTTATTTCTGCTCAGAGATATATGGATCTTTATAAACACTGCTCTTCATTGTTGACTTTGGAAAGGAGCTCATGTTTTCAAAAGATAACAACTTCACTGAAGAGAATCCAATAGAGGTGAACCTCCCTCTAATGACAATTGAGAGGAACAATTTGGGATATACCTAACACTAAGAGGGGGTGAATCAGTGTTGGGGAATTTTAAAACCAATTTCAACTTTTATCCCTGTACCTATTGACCTGTTAGGATCTTGATTCTATTATTCTTTTTTCAATGTCGCATGTAATAATTGAAAGCATTAAAAATATGCACACGATATTTTTACAAGGTTCACCACTCAATAAGAGTAGCTACGTCCTTTCCATGCATGGGGATGACCAGTGCATGGATTCTCCACTATAATGTGATATGATGTTACAATGTAGTGGCTAGGAAAACAATCCTCTAGCCAGTGTGAGTCCCTACACTTTGGAGGGGGTGGGAAACAATCCTCTTCCCTGAACTGGTGATAGCCTAGTCCAACTTGCAGCCTCTAGCTGGTTCTTTATACTTCCTATGGAGATAGTTTTCTTCCTTATTCAAAAGGTATATTTTGATCTCTCTCTTCCTCAATGCTCTTCACTTGATTACTTGAAAATTAGTAGGTAATAAATTCTTCTTGTCTTCTTCTTTTCTTCTTCACTAGTGAAAAACCAGCTGCACTAGGACTTTTTCATTTTCTTTATTTCAATAACAGAATGCACTAACACTTCTTATTCATTCTTAGAAATAATCACATATACCAATGTGATTATTCAGGAAACGAAGATCAGCATACTTGGCATCATCAGATTGAGTTCTTATCTTGTTCATAAATTCATGTGATCATGCATATGGCATGTAGTTTAATGCTTTTCCTTCTTCTTCTCTTCTCTTTATGCAGAAAACTTGTAAGATGCACACTCTTCTTCTTCTTCCGCTACATCAATGAAAAACAAGCTGCACTGAAACCTACTCTTCGTCACATGTTTTTTTAGTGAAAAACCATCTGCACCGAGTTCTTCTTCTTCTTCTTCTTTATAGAATCACAACTCAGTTGATCAGAAGCTGGTAAGAACATCTATAACAACTCATAGCATGCGTGCCAATTCTTACATGCACTCCACCATGCTTGCTCGCCACCAAATACTTGCGCGCCACAATTTTTCCCAACTCAAAACATTCGTGCCACCTTTGGCTTAAACACACTCTTCACTTGTGCACCTCTAAAAACTTGCACGCCAAAAATTGCACGCCAAAACTTGCACACCAAAACTTGCACGACAATACTTGCGTGGAAATACTTGTGCGACAATACTTGGGCAACAATACTTACGCAGCAAAACTTTCGAGACAATAATTTCGCGGAAAAACATCCACAGAAAAACTTGCACGGAAATACTTGTGTGGAAATACTTCCACGCCTTATAAATAACCCTCATCTTGCACGTAACTTCAGCACTTGCGTGCCCTTCCATAACTTACCCGACAGTTTCTTTCCTTCGTCATATTTTGATATGATGATGTTGGAATATGACTTGCATGCAACATGAACTTTCATGCCAAGACTTGTGCACCAATACTTGTGCGACACTCTTGACTTGCACGACACTTTCTAACATGAGTGCCACTTTATTTCCTTTTTCATATTTTTATTGGATGATCTTTGAGATATGACTTGCGCACCACTTATACATGTGTGCTAATACTTGTGCGCTAATACTTTTGCTCCAAAACTTGCACGCCACTCTTGGATTGTGCGCCACTTTCATTCCTTTTCCAAACAACTTCTTTACATTTTCTGATTTTCAGGCCCAAAAATTTGTCAAACATTGGAAAACGGCGCCACCTTAAACTGTTATTTTGTGCCGCATCCAAATGGTCACTTCCTTTGTCAATTCTCTCTTCACTGCCTCCCATAAACATTATTTATATTTCATCATGAACTATGTTATCGTGATATATATCCTTTGATAGATCAGAATTAGCATCGTCAGAGTTACAATGGGAAGTACTAAAACTTCATTATCTTCTAGCAACACCATTCCTTCCAATCAAAACAGTATATGACTGGCATCATCATTTCTCCCCCTTTCCTTCATAAGTCTTTCATCACAAGTTCTCCTAACTTATGATATTTTTGAAATGCATATTAGTAATGTATCGTCTAGTTTCATCCACTCTTTTTGGAATATGAATTCCAAAGTACTTCTTTCATCCTCACTTCAAATCCTCAATTCATTTTGGAGTGTTAATTCCAAATAACTCCATTTATCTCTCTTCTTCCAAAATTGGAGGCTTAAGGCTTCTTTAAACACCTTTTTAGAATGCCAAGTCTTTCCACACTCTCTCTTCATCTTCATCCATCATTTTTTTCCAATCATCCTCAAATGGTTAATACTTCTCCATTCTTTATTGTTGTAAACAATGTGTCACCTTTGACACAAGTTCTTTGAACATAGGATCAGTTCAACAATCATCTGAATTAATATTCTTAGAGAATTTCTAATGTATGAAATCCAATGATATGATTCCATAAAAATTCTCCAGGAAACCTCACTTCATCCAATATCCACTAACTTTTTAGTCCTTCTCCATCTCCTTATTCATTTTGACGAGTATTGACAACTGTTGACAACTAATACAATCTTCATACACAAAGTGGTCCCAACACAGAGTAGTTTTCTTTTCTTTTTAATTATTATTACTATTTGGTAAAGGTAGACATGATATGAGGAAGAGTCAAGTCTTGGTTCTATGTTTTGGTATGGGAGTATCTACCCTATGTATAGAGGGGCACCCAAGTACCTAGGGTGGGATTTTTGTTATTGCTATTTTCAGTTACCGTTGAAAATTATATCACCATCGGTGACACGCTTGTATTGTGATGTGATTGTTGTTTCTAATATTTTTTGAGAATTATATCATGGAATGAAATGGTATGATAGTTGAGTCATCATGCGTCCTTCAAAGCAATTATCATAATTTTGTGACATTCATCATTTTAGGAATGCATGCGAAAATGGGTGGTGGGAAAGATGTTGAACGTGAACTGGTTTTCATTTATTTTGAAATTGAATTGAAAAATGTGTCTAATATTAAATTGGAAGATTGAAAATGATGCAATATGTCAATAAATGGGTGTCTAAATAAAAAACACGAATAATTATAATGTTCTTACCCTTTTAACAATGACATAAGTGTATGATAGTTAAGGGTAGTGATAGTGACTCGGTATTGACCATGTGGAATGAAAATGGGGGATGCTTTATATGGTCATTTGTAAATACCTCTTTCTAACTATTGTAATTATTTGAATTAAAAATCACTTGTTTTGTTTTTTGGCCCTTTATGTGGGTAGTTTGGGTAGTGAGACTTCCCTAGATTGAGAACTTAGTTTTGAGCTGTGCAAGGGACAGGATGGTATTATATCAATGTGGTTAGATGATGGCGGTTAAGGAATCCCAATAATTTTGAATGGTTATGGTATTTCTAGAGTGTGAGGTAACATTTTTAATGAAGGATTTGTGGTGGTGTTCATCAACGAATTCCTAGTGTACTTTTAATTTGTGGTGATCATGTCTCCTACCTTAACATCATATCAGGTACACTAAGAAATATCATACTTTACTCCAAGATAATCAAATGATTTTTGGTCTGATATGGGGCCCCTTAGAGGTTGTTATTTTGAAGTTTTATACGTGGATATGGATAGTGGAAGGTATTCCATTGATAGTTTATGGATGAGTTCTCAGGATTAACCAGAGGTCAATAAAAAAACAATGTGGTTGAGTTTCTTGAAAAATCAGTGTTAACGATGCTCTTAAGTTGTGCAGTGATATTTTTATAGTAGGTATGAGGAATAAGACCAAGATTTTTAAGTAGTAGCATTGAAATTCCAATTTGGAACTAGTATGGTGCGTGTTTAATTACTCGTAGAAAGGTCGAGTCGGCCTTAGAGGTAGATGATATATTTCCTTTGTAGGTTAATTTTTATAGAAAGGCTGAGTGGGAATGGTGGATATATTCTTTGAGGTTGTTGGGAATAGTGATTTTGGAAAATTCATTGGGTATATTTTGGAAGTTGATCTTAAAACCAAAGTGTCCTTTTAGGATCATCTGACAAATGTGTTGGGTTATTGTGGGAAGGTGTTGTAGGAAAACACTCTGTCGATAGATCATATATCGTGTAAACATGGGCATGTGGAGGAAAAACAAGGGGGAGATAAGAGGATATTACGGCTTAAGGGACGGATCTACTTAATTATAAATCATAGAGGATCTTGGGAGTATATCTCAAGGACGAGCTGTAATAATATAGACATTAAGATCCAATATTTTTTTATGGTTATAACAGTATTATGTGGTGAGTTCCATCTATAGAACAAAGATGCAAAATGGACCTAATTCACAACATGAATTGATTTCAGCAGACCCTATGATTTGTATTCTTAGCTTGAATTAAATCACAAACCCAAAAATTTACACCCACTATAACTATTTTTCAACACATGTTGACATGTCACAAATGTGGTTTTCCCCATGTCGATGTTTCATAAAAATATATAAAACCCCCTATAACTATATTTCACCACATGTTGAGATTTCATGAAAGTAAATTACCCCACGTGTTATTTTTTTTTATTTTTTTAAGGGGTGGTGACATGATTTTGGTAGAAAATAGAATGAAAGTGGGTATAATCATATGAATCCTCCAGAGTTGTGTAATTATATACGCGGACCTCCCTCTCTACTATAGAGAATCTACGGACCACCCTTTCTATTGGAGAGCCTCTGTGAACCTCCTTCGTAGATCAAAAATCCTTTGTGCACCTCCTCCTTGGACTAAAACCCCTTTGCACACAACTTTTTTTTTACCTAAGACCCTCCGCACACCTCTCAGGTATATATTTTCTTCTCATATAGATCTTTCTTTCTCTACAAATCCACTTCCTAGATAAAATAAATATGTTTATTTTCTATTATATGTAGATCTATATTTATTTAATCTATGTATAGACTTTTTTGATCTATATGTATATTTCATGAATCTATATCAAGGCATATTGGATCTAGAGCTATATTTTTTGAATCTAGATCTAAAGCTACTGGATTTAAATCTATATTTATGAAATCTTGATTCATTTAACTATGGATTTATGTTTTGGATGATGATCGCATTCATCATATCATTCTCATATGATTTGATTCAAATTGGTATTATCTGTTGAAAAGTCGTAGTGGCTTGGACCTTCGTAATCCATTCCTTTTTGAAAATCTAGTGTTTGAGGTGTTCTAGAGGTCACTGTGGTTATTTCCAAGAGTTTTCTAGTTTTTCTAGTTTTACAATGGTTATTCAATAATGGTAGGTCACAAATGGTGAGTTAGGATAGGTGACTCACACCAGTGAGTAGTGATAGTGATTTTCTAACGGTATCTCTTCTAACGATAGGTGGTGACAGTAGGTCATCCCAATAGTGAGTCGTATCGGAGACCCACAACAGTGAATCACTAATGGTGAATCACAGTGGTGACTTTCTGATGGATACCCATATAGGTGACTCACAACAGTGACTCACAGAATGGGACACACTTTGGTGACTCGCTGTAGTGACTCACTGACTGTGACTCACATCGGTGACTCGCAACGGTCACTTGCTGATAGTGACTCCCATCGGTGACTCTCATTGGTGACTTGTTGATAGTTAATCACATCAACAACTCAAAAATATGACTCACTGATGGTGATTCATGATGGTAGGTCACACTAGTGACTCACCCAATGGTGAGTCATTTCGACTGTTTTTCAAAATTTCTAGTTATTTCATATTCTCCCCTTTGTCATTTTACTTGAAATAAAATGAGTTTAAAACCAATATTAATTTTTTTTGATGATTTTTCAAATGATGTAAAATTTATCTTCAATTTACTAACACTCATGAGGCTTTTAGTTAGTCAAAATGTGTAGTCAAGATCCACTTTTAATAGGGAGTTCAAAACAGTTTCATATCCCTTGAGTCTCATATATAGTCCTTCAAAGACAGACACCTTTCCTTTATTCCTTATTTCTGTTTTCTCTTGATACCTGGGTGTCTTAGAACCTTTCTTCCCTGATGAGTCATATGTTTTTGTTGCACCCTTGAGTTATGTTTCTCAAGATCCTTCTACACCCCCTGTTTGGCATATGGAGGAGGTTTTGATCATCTATTTCTTGAGGTAAAGATCTATTGGTCCCTCTTATTTGTAATTCATGTAGGGTGGGTGTGTGAATGATTCACATGTGAAGGTAGATGAATACATGTTTAATAAAGATAATCAAATAGGCTTTAAACAGATAAATCGGGGATGGGTAAAAGTGACAGATGCTTCTGTTTTACTATTTATTGATATTGTGATCTATATATGTTATATGCCTACTGAAAATCAGGGTCATTTGGTGGTCTTTGTTTGGGAACTCAGGATGACATGTGATGGATTGTTCTTGATCATGGGTTGAATGGTTGTACATATGAAATTGATTAACTATGTATATTTTGATAAATAAATATATTCACCAATGTTGAACTTGGTCTATGATAACTCATGAATTATGAGAGTTAAATTAAAGAATGAGTGTTTTCTAAATCTGAATACATGCTTCCCTGTTTGGTGTGGTAGTTTGATGTTGGTGGATTTTTCTATCTTGTGCCTCATTTGGTTGTATGGTATTGGGGTTGAGAGCACATTTATACAGTGGTGTGGTATGGGTGGTGTAATGTAATCTCATGTTGATATATTGATTTATTATGGAATGGATGGGTAGTGTTTGAGAAGCAGGGATGCAGGTTTGGGTTATGGTATGTTTATGTAGCTGGGTATGATGGTTGTGGTGTTGTTATGAAGTAGGTAAATCGGGATGGTTATGATGAAATTTTCTACGAAGTTTGGCTGTGAGTTGTGGGTTTTCATTCTAAGATGGTGGTTTGGGTAGAATGACAATATAGAATGATGATGGCAGTGGTTGGTATGGGTATTGGAAGAAGTGTAAATATGAAGTGAGTTTTTTCACTATGGATATTCTTCCACTGAATGGTTTATGGTTCGAGGCTTGTCGGGTGCTATGGTTGGTGGTTTCTTGGGTAGGGATGCAATTAATAAATTATTTCCTTTATAAATAATGATATTTGGTTAAATGAGTTGGATGGGGGGCATGTTTAAGTTGTGGCATGTTGTGGATGTCTTTCATTTACAAACATTAAAAGTGACTATTTTTTGTGTTAAATAAATGCATCTAGAGGTAGCAGTTGAGTTGGAAGTATCATAGGTTGTTCGATTGTTTGATTAAGAACACATAGTTTGGGCTTGAGTATTTTATACAATACATACATAATTTTATTTTCCATTTGTTTTCTTTATGAACCATACTCTAGTTGAACACTATGGGCTGAACTCACCCAATTTTGTGAGGGAAGGTGTCTCTCCAAAACATCCCAGTGAGAGGATAAAGGTATGGCCACCTTCTCCTCCCTAATCCCTCTATCAGGTGGTGATATCCCAAGATTCTCTGGGCATGTAGTGGTTTTTGAGGCCCAGGTGTGTGTGTGTGTGTGTGTGTGTTAAAGTTGTGCTTTATTATGTTTCTTTAGGATGAGATGTGTTGTAGTTTCCCATGTGTCCTTAGGATGATATGTGTTCTACTTTCCCAAGTGTTTACAAGATGTGATGTGGTATGTGGCCTAGGAGTCTGCTAGCAGGATGTGGTTGTGAGGCCTAGGTGTGTGTGGGCGGGTTGTGACGTGGTACTTTTGGGAGAGGTGATTGTGCAAGAATGTTTTCCATTAGGGTTGTGAGAGTGTCCAATCAGTGCGAAAGTGGTTTGGGGTACTCTATCATCGATGTGATCTATATTACATTACATGAATTTCATTGTTTGCTGATTTTTCCTTTGGTGAGGTTGGGGTATCTAGTATTAATTGTTATGTAATGTTTGTTTCTTCTGTATTTCTCATAGGGTAATTTGTATTCTTCCCAAATTTTTCATGAGAGACTCAAGTTTTTCTACTGAGTATACTTTTACGCTCACCCTACATATATAAAATAGAATTTAGGTTTCCAAGAGGACTAAGGGTACTATGCTTGGTATTATTAGCTTAAAATTTGGGATATATTCCATATCGCTACTGAGTATTGTTCTTTGTTACTTACATTGGAGTTTTATTGTATTCCTAACATTTTTTTATTTGGAAAAATGCATGTGGAATGGATTTTGGATTCTTTTATATATATTTATTATATTTGTTTTAAGGTTGATACATCTTATCTCTTGATCATGTTTCTTTATAAAAAGGTTAATGCCTCCCATTTAGGTAGATTCTATAACCTTAATGTTGGTCGCCACCCCGGGGCCTACTGGAGGTTGGACTCAGGGGTCATTATATCTCTTCCTTCATTTCCTGCTCATGAGAGGCATCTTTGGAGGTAGGGGTTCATGATAGAATGGTTTCAGATGTTGTTGGTTCATAGATAAGATGGATTTAGGAGTTAAGAACAGTGAGGACTTCATGTTTTGGTAGGGAAACAATGTAAGGTGACCTTGGCACGTGACATAGGCCAGGGAAGACCATCTAGGAAATGGGATTTTAGGGGCCACTGTGATCTGATGCATGGAATATGATCCTACTGAATGACCAAGTAATACTACACCATTTGCAGTATAGTGACCCTATGAAGGGTACATGATTCATAATGAATTATTTTCTTGTTTTAATATAGTTTTTCCAAGAACATAAATAAATAATGAGTTAAAATGAATCTTAAATAAAATTTCATACTACATGGGATTATGAATTCCTTGTTTACCTTTTAGCTATGGAACCCAATTAACATCTATGTCTAGTACAAGAAGTGGAGGCAGGACAGGATGGCTTAGTGTATCAGTGGAGGGTTGACCCAGTGGAGGAGGATGACCAGTGACAGAAAACATTAAGTGCTTTCCAGCTACAAACTATTGGAAATTATGAGGGTAACATTTCAGACATGGAAAAATATAGTCGGATCGAGGAGATTTTGATCACATTCAGCTTGATCTGAGATCTGACTTTGTACTGGGTTCCCTTTGCGATGATCTTGATGCGGGGAGCTACGAATCGGTTTTGGATTCTTTTTTGGGGGAGAGGAAGGAGGCTTCTATTCTATGGGTTGATTTTGAGAAGAATTTCTGAGCAGGATTCCCCTCTTTGAACATGAAGGTGGAGAAGATGAAGGAGTTAATCTCCCTCCAATAGGGTAGTATGTCGGTATAAGAGTTGCAGATCAAATTCAAGGATCTGCTTCATTTTTCTTTGGATCTCTTATTGGATTAGGGGTCTTATACGAGCTTCCAAGGGTAAGAATTTTGTTCTCCTCTCCAATACACGGTTACTCCCTTTACCTTTCCGACATACTTGGAGGTCAAAAATAAGTTGTAGGTAGTTGATAGGATGCACCCACAAGGAGTTATACCGCAAGAGGGATGTCATCCTTATTCTTCTAAGAAAGAAATTACCAGTAGTAGGTCTCAGGAACTAGATCCTTTGACGTTCCGACTAGTGGGGAGGAAACCTCAGCAGTTTCAGTTTCAACATTCTAGTCCTTGTGCCTATCATTTGGGCATGGGGCTAGTTTGTTTTTTCAATGGAGTCCATGGGAATCTTCAAAGTCAGTGTCGGATGCCCTTTTGAGCTCACTATGGTGGGGGTGGTCAGGTTATGGGCCCTCCTCAGTACCAGTTGTCGGTGGGTCAGTTCCAATAGCCAGGAAAGAAGCCTCATGCTCCATTGAGAGGAGACGTAGAAGTTAGAGGCCAAACTCATGGTGTTCCTCAAGAAACTCATCCCAGGCATGGTCAAGGATTCATTCTTCGGTAAACAGGCAGATTATATGGTCTTGGTTAGTTTCACACTATAAAGGAAGTAGTTCAAGTATGTTCGGATATCGTTCGAGGTACTATCAGTTTATTGAGTACTATTTCTTATGATTTGATTGATTTAGGAGATTTTTACTACTTTCTTGAACCCATTATATCCCATGCTCAAGTACTAGACGTTGAGATACTTCTTGTTCCCCAAGTGTTGAGTACACTAGTCAGAAGTTAGACCATCTTTTTTATATGTTTCAGTGATATAGACTAAAAATGGGTCTGCATCAGTCCTGTGGGGATCTAATCTTGTTACATATACAATTGTATATGTCATCCTTGGCATCAACCAGTTTTACTCTCTGCATGATTTTATCAACTTCTTCCAAAGGGGAGTTGTGTTTTCAGACATGGGTGGCCAGTGTGTGGATTTCATTGGTGAGTGGAGTTTTCATATAGAAAGAAATTATATAGAGCCCCTTCTTTCCTTGTTGGATGATCTATTAGTATAATCAGTGGATACTGATATTGGTAAGGTTCCTGGTGTTGTTACAGAGTTTTGGGATTTCTTCCCTGATTAAGTTGTGACTCTACCCCCTCGGTGTGATGTTGAGCTCAAAATATAATTGCATCCACTGCTTCTCCGATTTCGATGGTTGTTTATTAGATTACACCTTCAAAGTTGAAGGAGTTGAGAATTCAGATAGATTATTTAATTCCATAGGGTTTCATTAGGAATATTGTGTCATCGTGAAGTCCTCCAATCTTGTTTTCCATGAAAGAATATGGTGGTATGAGGTTGTGAATAGACTATCAGAGATTGAATGAGGTTACAGTCAAGAACCCTTACTTTCTTCTGAGGATAGATAATCCTTTCGACAAGCTAATGGGAGACTGTTAGTTCTATAAGATTGATCTGTATCCTGTTTATCACCAGATGAAGGTGAAAGAAAGTGATATCCCAAAGAATGTGTTCAAGTTAATGTATAGGCATTTTGTGTTCATGGTTATGTATTTATGTGTTACGAACAAAGCAGTCGTGTTCATGGTGCCCAAGAACTCCATTTTCCATGAGTTTTTAGACTAGTTTTTCATTATATTCCTCAATGACATCTTGATCTTCTCAATGTCAGAGGAGTATCATACCGAGCATCTCAATACTATCTTGGAGTTCCTTCATTTCAACCGGCATTGTGGGAATTTTTCTCAATTTATTTTTTCGACAAGAGAGGAACACTTCCTCAGAAATTTGGTGTCTTAATAGAGTATAGCAGTGGACCCATCGAGGGTTGAGGCTATTGTTTCTCAAGAATCACCCAAGAGTGTTATAGAGGTCCCTAGATTTCTCAGTCTGGAAGGCTATTACTAGAGTTTTCTACCCTATTTATCTTCATTTTCAGCCTCGTTGATAGCTCTAACATGAAAAGACTAGTCTTTTGTATGGTTTTTACGGTGCAAGGCAGCGTCCGTCTATCTGAAGGGGAAGTGAAGAGTTGGTGTCCTGGAACCAACTAGTTTTACATTTATTACATGGATATTTAATTTATTTAAATATTAAACATATTAATGCAGGTTGTTTATTGTTCTTCATTAATATAATGTAATAATGTCCTAGAGTATTTTTTTTCTTTGATAAGGTCATTCCAGTTCCCCACTATTATGAGAACCTTGAAATAATACAACAATATTTTTAAATATAGTTCTACTACTGGATAACATAATATGATGGGACACATAGAATAGAAACTGTCATGTGTGAGTACTCATAAGAATATGAGACTTCCACTCAATAATTTTACACTTGGTAATCTCCATGACAAGAGATTATGAGAACAGACCCCCCAGTAGAAATTCTTCATGTTTTGGTGTCATCATATATTCCTATATGCGAGCATGTGTACTTCTCCATAATATTTAAGATTATCAATATTATGTGTCATGACTCACGTGCTTTGATTTACTAACATAAATCGTCATGCAGATATTTGGTGGGGAATAGGGTAAATTGGGTGTGTCATGAGTGGCATGTTATTAATGGATAATTCGAGGAATTATTTGTTCCTTCCATTTATGGTAGTTGATATCTTGTCCCTTTGATTAAAATAGAACCGTCAAGTGAAATTCAATGCTCATGGTGTAATGATGAGTTTATTTTAGGTAGTCAAAGAATGGTGTATCAAGCCTAAAGGTTTATGAAACTGTCATAAAACCTGGTTGATGAGATATTGAGATAAAGGGATTGTATTATGTAGTGAACTTTTGTATTTGGGTGCCATTTTTTTGACTTTATATTATTTTTCTTGGGTTCCTTGACCCATTTCTAGACAGTGATCTTGGACTTTAGGCAAGTCTTCCAAATTCCAACAAGAAAGAATTATATAGGGTTACACACTAAGTGTTTTTTATGGTCTTGTTTAAATTATATTTTAATTTAATTGATAGAATAAATATTATGCTCAAGACCATGCAATAATTTTATTCAAGTCCAAATAATAACATAAAATAAATAATTATTTATTTACCGGATTGTGAGTAAAATATATTTATTTATTTTATTTAACATTTAATAAATAATTATTTACTAATTTGTAAATAAAATATTTATTTTAGAGAATAAGTTATTTATTTATTTATTTAGGTGTTCAATAAATGGAAGAAGAGTTCGATTAGACCATGTCTGGCCTATTAGGAAAATAATTATTTTCAATGTGGTAAATAATTATTTAACTAGTAAGAACAAGTTAAAATAATAATAACAAAGCTATTATTTTTTTGATGTGGAATTTTATTTATAATTTTGTTTTTTTCAAGTTGGAGCACCATAAATAATGACGCATTATTACTATTAAAATCATGGGTTTTCTCTAAGGTTATAAATTTATTTAATTGCTATTATACAATTAAATATTGTAAATGAAGCCCCTTGTCTATAAATAGACACATATATCTATTATGCCATTTACAGAAATTCACACCCGGTGAATTGAGAAATTTTTAGCTAAAAAATTTCTCTATCAAATCCTATTCTCATCCCTCTCAATAATGAGATATGTTATTTGAGTCCAAGGAACAAGAAATCAATAACGATCAACAAAATACACTCGCTTCACCGTGCTAGCACCCAGAAAACGTGTGGTGTCGATCAGAGGCCATCAGAACACGTGTGGATCACCACTAGAGATATTCTAGTTTGGATCCTCACAAGTGCAATGAGATAATCTAGAAGGGTCATTCTGAATGATAAAGGTCATTAAAAAAGAATATAATGAAGATCCAAGTACTCTGTTCTTTATGAAATTAATTAAATTATTTATAAACATGATGTGCAAGATAATCTCTAAAGGTTTTGGGCCTCTCCCTTATTTATTTAAATCTTTGATTCTATTATGTGGATATTTGTGTTCATCTTCATATTGGTCCTAGAATAATCAATGATCTTGGTAAAAACTAAATTCAGGATTTTGCATAACTGCACTTCCACTGCACCCAGAACCTATAGGATGTTGTTCTGTGCTTTGGTCCTTATGTTTCAAGAGTAAAGGATGATATTTGAGGGGTTTTTGTGATAGTTCCCATCTAGTATTGGGATGCTTGTTGATTTATTAGAGGGGATTGATCTCTTGTATTTATAGTAAGTTACAACCCCATGAACAAAACTATACCACCCATAATCTAAAGCTAGAAGTGATCAAGTTCCCACTAAATTTTTGGTGACATTACCTCATTGGGGAGCACTTTGTGGTCATCATAGATCAAAATCACTTATGGTATATCTTTTCCTAGAAATATATGAACTTGAAACTGTAGATGTGGATGGAGTTTCTCCAGCACTATGACTTTGAAATCTCTTACACCTCAATAATAGAGAATTTCATGGATATTGATTTGATCATAAAGTCGTAGAAGGAGGTAGTTCATAAATTTGTGGAGGCTTGGAATGCAATGGAGGACTTATCCCCCTTATACCTTGATGTAGGAATGGATGGTGGCAGAGGATGTCTGTTTCATATGATGGTGTAGTCTACTCTGATGTAGTAGGTGTAAGAGACTTATTGGGGGACTCAGAGGCATATGTGATGCACAATTGAATTGACCATTGCGATTCTATAGAGGGATGGTTGGAGGATGGTCGAAATTGGATGTTATTTCATGGGAAGCTGTTTGTTCCTGTGGCGATGCACAAGGGATTTCTCCATGAGATTCACAGGTCTCCTTTAGTGGTACACCTAGAAGTTTCCATGATGTATCATGGGTTGAGGATTTCGTTTTGGTGGCCCATAATTAAGCGGGTAGCAGAGTCTGTGGAAAAGCGCTTAGTGCTATAGTAGGTGAAGGTTGAGCACTGTGTTCTCTATAGTTTTTTATATCCCATAGATTTCCCTGAGTAGAATTGGGATGACATATCAATGGATTTCATCATAGGGTTACCTAGGGATCATGGAGGCTATGATAAAATCTTGGTAGTGGTGGATCGGCTGAAGAAATTGGCTTACTTATTAGGGATCAAGGAGTGTGGCATAATAGATTCTTTAGACAAGAGGTATGTGGATGAGGTCGTGAGGCTTCATAGATTTTGGAAATCCATTGTATTGTATCAGGATACACATTTTACCTCACGATTCTATAGGGGATTAAATCATTGTTTTGGTACTTATTGATGCCTCAGCACTACCATCCACCCTCAAACAAATGGGTAGATAGAATGGACAATATAGATAATGGAGGACATGTTTCGAGTATGCGTCTTGGACTTTGGTGGATCTTCGGTATGACAACTTCCCTTGGTAAAATTATCTTACAATTATAGTTATCACTATTCCTTTGACATGGCTTTCTTTGAATTCTTATATTGGAGATTATGTCATGCACCTTTGTGTTGGACAGAGTTTTGGGAGATAGATATTCTTGGTCCCAAAGTACTATAGAGAAAACTATAAAAGGCTCAGCTCATTCATGATGGGATATAAGTAGAACATGATTGGTAGAAGTTATATGTCGATCGATTGAGGAGGCCCTAGGAGTTGGAAGTTGTGCACCATGTATTGTCGGAGGTTTTCCCTCGATATGGAATGTGGAGGTTTGACAAAGTGAGTAAGCTTTCTCCCAGGTTCATCAGACCCGTCGAGGTGTTGGGAAGAGTTGGTGAAGTGGCATACCAGTTGGAATTTCCACTGTTGTTGGAGATAATCCATAAATTAATTCTTGTCACTCGTCTTTCCTTATTGTTTTTTCCTTCATAATGTAATTATTGAACCATATTTGTTATGAGATGAGTTGTTCTATACTCTATGATGTGTGATAAAGTCTTGAAATTGGAAAGTGGAAAACACGATTCTTAATTGAGATGAATTAATTGAGATGCGATTAAAACAATGAGGTTAAGTCATTACAACTAAGAGAATATAGTATCTTGACCTAGAGGAAGGAATTTCATAATTCATATGTCCAGACGGTGTGTATTTTTGAGAATTCATGGTGTTTCTTTTGATTGTTTGGGGTAGTATATTTTGGAGGAGGTGATCTTGGATGTTGGGCTTTCACTCCATCTTTTTTACAACATAGGGTGGTTTATCATTGAACTTTGACGTTGTAGCGGTGTTTCAAGCACAACGATAACCTTGAGAGGTATCTCACAGGGTGGTTGCTCAGACCCCTCTTTTCCTTTAGGTTTGGTTTTGGATTCTCAAGGGAGATAATAGTTTTATAGGTATCTAATGTAAAAGACCAAACCTCCCCAGTCCATTCCCTGGTCAAAATCAATTTTCATCGGTGTTCTGGAGGTCATAGTGTCTCTTTTCCAAAGTTTTCCCATTTTTTCAGTTTTCCAACGGTGAGTCGGGAATGGTAGGTCACTGACTGTAAGAACCTAGTTTTTAACTCAAGTATGGATCCTTTAATTTTTAGTCCAAATATTTACATTGGACCTAATATGGATTCCTAATGAGTTTTTAAAGGCTCTAAGGGTGTCTGGGGATTGTTCGGAGTCCAGAACCCATATTTTTGGGGAAAACTGGCTTGGCGCACGGTTTAGAGTATACTATGTAGATTGTGTTTTTTTGGATAGAGTCACCTCGCACGGTTGGTGCACGGTCATGCAGTAGAATCATTTGAATGCCACTTTATATCAGGTACCCATACATGACTTGTGCATAGTTTGATCAAACCATATAGAGGATGTTTTTTCAGGAAAAACCATCTCACACGGTTTGCACACTGTTTGAAAAACTATTCATAAAAACCTTGCGTAGGCTAAAATTCTTGTTAAATTGTCCAAAATTTCATTAATGATCTATTTACTCCCCTCTTCTTCTCAAATTCGATAACCAGTGGGATTAAGACCATTCCCTCTCATTTTGGAGATTTATGAAGGGAAAATATAGGTATTAAGAGATCTCCTTTGTCTGGCATCTGATCAAGCTTTTGTTGGTCCCGTTGGATGTTCAACGGTAAGTACTCTAGTCCTCTTTAGTCATTATTCTCTCTTTATCTCGATATAGATATCATCATGTGACTATTTTTTACCTTTTCATAGATCTACTCTGAACCAAGAAAAATCAAGGGCCAATACTAGAGGATGAGATTCATACAACCCTGAGGTTGGAGGTTTATAACTCATCCCTAATGTTCGCTGATTTTGAAATATTCATGTGGGGCCCACCGATTTCATCAGAATCCATTTCTAAAATTCACATGTCATGATTATACTTTTTATAATTTTATGATTATCCTCTTTTTAAATATGTGATTATTTTTTATTGGTTACACCCAAAACTCAATATGTCCTATGTTGATGGTTATGCCCAATTTGGTTTTTTAGTGTTTTGAAATGTCTGGTCCATTGTTCGAGTGTTCCTTTGCTTGACCATCTTAAAGGTGAGCCTTACTATAGTAAATGGATTTTTATTAATGAGAATTTCATAATGGCTTGTACCATTTATGCTTACCACATGACCCGCCAATGGTAAGTTCTCCAAATTTATTATTAAATGCGAAATGTGAAATAGAAAGTATACTATGTATATAACCTGGCCTTTTTAAATGAGTTTGAATAAAGGTTACATGTCAGTATCACCCCTTTCCATATTGATGGAAGGTACCAGAGTGAACCTAAATAATTAAATATGACTTAATGGTAAATTAATATTTTAATAAATGGTTGAAATGCTACATGGACTATCCACACTAATGGAAGACAATTATTTAACCTAAATAATGATTACATGATTACCATATCAAATAGAAATGGATTGAATCAATATCACATTGGATTTGGATAGAATAATACCTTGGGACTTGGAAACCCCATTTCGGTTCAAGGATGCGATGTTCTTAGGTTTATACAAACCAAGAGTCTAGTTCTTTTATATTACTTGGATTCCCAATAAATTATTGTATGGTCCTTTACATTATTACATGATACCTCAAATGCACTACTTAGATCCAACATTGACTAGTAGGTTCCATGGTGAAATCCCATAGGGCCCTATCCTTTCTTAGCCCCATTTTACCTTGGTTGATCACCATGGAATCGGTACGCGCCTTATTATGGAATTACTTGGATTATGCTCCTTAGATTACACTCTTACCCCTTACCTATACTCAAATACTATTGAGTAAGAAGTCCATGAGATCTACATTAGCTTGGTTATTACCCAGTAACTCCATGACCAAATATCTTTGTTAGGTTTTCTTGTAACATCTTGGGACATTCACTACTTATACAATCACGAGGTGATGTTAGTGTTGGCTATGCCTCACATGACCTATTAACATTAAATGGTAATTACGTAATTAATGAACTTGATAAATGTTCAGACATCAGCCAAGGGCTGAAGCAGGTACTGGTTATTTAGTTATATTGTATTGATTGATTTACATTATACATGTATGTCTACCCAATGATATATTACATTACACTTGACATAGGTTATAGACATCATTGGTGGTGTGCCACTGAGATTTATCTCCCACCCTCTCTGGATTTTGTTTTGTACCCAGATTAGATTACATGGTTGCATGTGATGACAAATGGAAGCATATAGATTCAAACACTAGATTGGTTTCCGTTTAGGATGAATCTTGATAGCAGGTGACCGAGTAGGGTCTTGGGATGGTTGGAGTAGCCTCTGTTTTATTTTATTTGGGGAACATGTTATGCATATTTTCTTGTGTCCATTTTTTCCAGTTTTCTAGTGACATGTCATTACATCTCCATTGTTTCAGTTGATACAATTATTCTTTTCCTCATTTATCTATTACTAAAATTTTCTTTTTATATTTAATTACATTTCTTTTATTGTTCATTATTAATTTATATTCCTTCCACTATGCTACACTCGTTTAACGAGGGCATAGTCTTCCCACGGATACACCCTAGGCTCTGGCTGCTAGTCGGAAGCCTCCGGCATTCGGGGAGATGCGTTTGAGGCCATGTTTCCCAATAGGATTGGGGAACTCGTTAAGTGGCATCTGGGTCTAGTACATCAAAAAGTGGTATTAGATCTGGTTTATTTTATTTATTTACTATTTAGCGACAAGATATTGGAGAATATAAATGCTTGGGACTTGATCATAAGATATTCTTGGGCATCCCAAACCCATGTTCAGGGTAAAGACCAAGTTTACTAAATTATAATTTTTTTCTAGTTTTTCGAATTACAGTTGATATTATATCATCATTGGGTGATGCACATGTTGTGTGGTGTTGTTTATTATTACTGTGTTAGAGAATTTATTCCTTCCTTAGACTGATTATATGAGGGAAAGGATCATTCCTAAATGAATCATTATAGGAACCTAGAATTTACATGCCATGTATATTTCCATGCCATATAGGTTCATTTCACTGCTTTTCATTTCTTGATATGCTTTCGATTGTTAAGTGATGATGTGATAGTTTACATTTACTTGTATTACATTGGCTATGATTGAGTGATTTCATGTCTCAATTCATGAGGTGTATGGGCCCAAATTTTTTGGGATGAGTAATTTACTATGTCGATCCATTATGTTATAAGTAAGTGGGTGTCGTTTCTGGTGATAGGTGTATGGGCACAGATTCATTGGAAATGGATATCCATTTTAAAGTGAATCATAAAATATAAAATGAATTGGTTTCACATCTTTATATCTCCATGTCATGTCTATGAAAGGTAATGGAATGAATTAGGAAATTAACTGCAAAATGGAATGAAACTTATACTCAATAACTTACCAATATCGGGTCATCAAAGTAGGTAGTTGAGGTATTATTCCTTGGGTAGTGAGTTTTCTTACATTCAATTTCCACTAGTGATGTTATCTCCTTGATCCCATGATTGTTCTAAGGTGTGTAATTGGCATTTGTAGACCAATTCTACCATGACATCCTCATGTTGTTCTCCAGGAGGGTGGTGATGACCATGATCTAGATAGGGTGGGCCCTGAGCTACCAGTCTTACCTATAAGTGTGACACATGAGGCACCACCTACTGTATCTAATTTGGGAACTGAATCTCAATTATGTGATCGTTTCTTATGTATGATTAATTCCATGCATGTTACATCATGGGTTGCACCTACGATGGCTGATCTGACCCACGAGTTCAATTAGAAGTAGAATCCTACTTTTCTAGGGGATGGCAGTCCTCATGCTACCAAGTCTTGGCTAGATTCCATGATTTCTATTTTTGAGCATCTAGAAACACCTCTAGAGTGGAGAGTCAGGCTTACTATATATTTACATTGGGATTCAGCCAAGCATTGGTGGGATGTGGTTACCTTGGATGGTCATCATCAGGTAATGTGATGGGTTGATTTCCAGACTACATCAGGCACTGAGAGAAGACACAGCCAGAGAGCTCATGCATCTCAATAAGGGTTCTATGTCAGTTATGGAATATTCATCACGTTTCACTGATTTAGAGTGCTTTTCACATCTTCTATACAGTGATGAGCTTTCGCGTGCTCGACGTTTTGAGGATGGGCTCCAGTATGCCATCCAATGGTGAATGTCTTTCACCTTTTTACCTTTTCTGAAATAGTTTATCAGGACCTTATCAATGATCGTAACCTGAGGTTCGACATTAGTACCAGGTTTAAAGGAACAGTGTTACATAAGGCTAGTAGTTCTTCTGGTGGTAGGAAACGTTCACTTGAGGTTTCTCATTAGGGAAGTGGAGGCTAGAGTATCCAGTTTGTTAGATCTGTGGTGTTTTATCAGTTTGGAAGACCAGGTCATAAGAATCCCCAATGTGATAGAGACCTTATGGAGTGTCAGGATTGCATCCATATGGGTCATATTCATTGTTTCTGTAAGACCTTACCACCAGCTTCAAGTAGAAAATGATCAGCCTCTTCTCCATCTACAGGAGAGATTTCTTTTGTGCCATGCCAGGAAGAATGTTGGAATAGCACCGGTATGTCTGGCTAGGAAGGTGTTCTTGGTTGTGGTAGTCTGACCCCTGTTCACTAGCAGTGCTAGTTGAGAAATCATGATCCTCGTAGTCTATCTATTGCATAGGGTCATGGATCAGGTCAGTTTCATTCTTTGTAGTTGATACCTGAGGATCCAGCTATAGGACCATCTATAGTATGAGTTACTATTCTAGTAACCTCCACCTTTTCCTCTAATTTTTTTGATACAGGTGCTTCAAACTCTTTTATTTATATATATATTATGTAAATTATCATACTAGATATACAGTATCACTATGGTGTTATAACCCTCGATACACCATTAAAATTATGGATGGATGGAATACGCCAGTACTGGGACTATCCCCTTGAGGTAGGCAGTTACCCTTTCTTGTGGAATCTCTTTGTTCATGAGATAATGGGCTTCAAAGTCATTATTGGGGTGGACTGTTTAGTCCAATATCACTCTTTTGTATATTGTTATCATTGTAGTGTCTCTTTTAAATCACCGTAAGGTAGAAGTTATATTTTCAAAAAATATTGGGATGTACTTGCTGAGAGAACTGGACCGAAGAATCATGGGCTATGTGAAGTGACTGTCTAGATTACAATATTTTCCCTGAGGATTAGATATTTCTTCAAACTAATTTCCCTCCAGTATTAGATCATTTTAGGGAAGTCTTTCCTGATGAATTTTTTGGATTACCTCTTAAGGGAGAAGTATATTTAACAATAGATCTTGTTCTAGGAGTAGATTTAGTGTCTATTTATCTATATAGGATGGCACTTACTAATCTTCAAGAGCTCAAGTGGAAGATAGAGGACCTAGAGGCCAAAGGATTTATAAGGCCCAGTACTTCCTATTGGGGTTCTCCCATTATTTTCTTCACGAAGGTGGATGTAACCTTACATCTATTCATGGATTGCACAAGGTTGAACTAGCTTACGGTCAAGAATCGGTATCCACTTCCTTGAATAGATGCTCCCTTTAACAAGCTCTGAAGAGAAAATGTGTTCTCTAAGATCAACCGGAGATCTTGTTATCATTAAGTGTGTTTCATATCATTAGACATACCTCGTACAGCTTTCCATATCAGGTATGTTCTGTATGAGTGTCTTGTTATGATGTTCGGTCTTACAAATGCACCTGTCGTTTTCATAGATTTGATGAATACAGTTTCCACCTCCATTTGTACACTTTTTTCATGGTCTTTGTGGACAACATTTTGGTGTATTCTATCACCCATAACGACCATGACAAACATCTTGAGATCATTTTTCGTACACTGAGAGGGAATCAGAATTATGCCAAGATTTATAATTTAAAATTATGGTTCGAAAAGGTCCACTTCTTGGGTCATGATATTTTAGAATCAGGAGTATCTATTGACCCTGAAATGGATAGTGTTGTAATTTCCTAGAAGCATCCCAAGAACGTGTTTGATGTCAATAGTTTCTTAGGGATTTCTTGATATTATAAAAATTTTATATATGACATATCACGTCTTGCTTCACTTCATACTGGACTTACAAAAAAGGGTGTTAAGTTCCTAGGGTTAGAAGCATGCGCAAAATCCTTTTAGGAACTGAAATGGAGGCTTGTCTCAGAACTAATTTTGATTCATCCTGATCCAAGTAAAGGTAATATTGTCCACTTCGATGCATTAATAATTTTCCTTGGATTAGTGTTGATTTTTGAAGACAATGTTGTTGCATACAGATCTTGGTAATTGAGGCCTCATGAGAGAAATTACCCAATGCACGACTGTGATCTAACAACAGTTTTTTATTCCATACATTTCTAGAGACACTATCTCTTGGGTGAGTGCATTGTGGTGTATAGAAATGTCATGATTCTTTAGTATATCTTTTCTTAGCTTGAATTTAACCTCATACAGTGGATATGGGTCAAATATCTAAAATGCTTTGATTTTGAGATTGACTATACACCTCGAAAGGGCAATGTGGTCACTGATGCACTGAGTCGGAAAACTCAAATGCATCCCATACAGGAAGCCAGTGATGAATCAAAGATAATGTCCCTCTTTTCTGAAATTCATTTGTAGTTTCAAGATAGTCACAAGCATTCTTACCTCTAAAACATAACAGTTACCTCTTCCCTATTAGAGAAGGTGAAGAGTAGATAGTTTTAAAATCCTAAAGGTTTGGTTCTCCGTGAGAGTATATAAAGAGATAACCCACCATCAGATTGGTATGTGGACAAAGATGACGTCTTGCATCTACATGGATGTATTTGGATTCTTTCAGATATGAGAGAGGAGTTGATGAAAAATTCCCACGCTTCTCAGTGGTCAGTTCATTCAGGAATCTTGATGATGTATTGAGATATGTGAAGATAGTATTGGATTCTTGGAATGAAACACCAAATTGTAGGATTTATCACTAGGTGTTACACCTATTAGCAGGTGAATGCATAGAACCAGAGACCTCCAAGCTTGTTACAACTGCTTCTAGTCCCATAATGGAAATGGGAAGATGTGGTTGTGGTTTTTATTGTCGAATTACCTAGGTATTAGAGGGTCGAATTGTTATATGGATAGTCATTGACCAACTAACAAAATCATCCCACTTCATTCCTATATGGGAGAATTTATCATTAGATAAGTTGGGAAGACTGTATGTCTACGAGATTATATGACTACATGGGGTTCCATAAACTATAATTTTATATAGGAATGCTCATTTCACTTCACAGTTCTAGAAAGTATTGTAGAAAGCATCAAGAAATTAGGTGCTTCTAAGCCTATCTTTTCACCCTCAGACAAATGGAAAATCAGAACAGACAATATAGATTCTAGAGGATATTCTCTAAGAATGTGTCCATGAATTTGGTTATTCTTTGGAGAATCATGTTCCTATCATCAAGTTCACATATAATAACAATTTTCTAGTGATGATTCAGATGGTTCCTTTTGAGGCCTTATTTGGTAGGCCAATTTTTTCACCCTTGTGCTGGCTAGAGGTAGGTGAGGCAACCCTACAATGTCTTCATCTTTTTCAGGAGACTTCATAATAGGTTCTACTGATCAGGTAGTGTATGCCTACTTCTTAGTCTAGACAAAAATATTATTTTGATCATCTCTAATGACCTCTTGAGTTCGAGATTTGGGATCATGTTTTTTAGGGTATTTCCTAGGCTAGGGCATAGACAGTTAAGTGAGAAGGGAAGATTTTCTCTTCATTATGTTGGGCCATTTGAAATTCTAGAGAGAGTCGGGTTGGTAGCCTATTAGTTGCTACTACCTTAGTGGTACCATTCCATGCACGACGTCTTTCATGTCTCATAGCTTCACAAATATCATGTTGGCTGACCTAGACCATCGTTGATGCTGGTCAAAGTTTAAATTTTTTTAATCCTACTAACTATAGTATATGTGGAAAGAAGGGGAGAACCTACAGGGAAGGCATTTTTTACCACTATTCTTCTAAAAAAATCTAACAAAAAGACCCCAATGTTGTCAGAAATGGGATTGAGTTTCTATATTTCTATTTTTTTTCTTTTTTTTATATTATTTATTAAGAAGTGAAGTGACAAAACACTATATAAGTTGTATCTAAACTAAGTTTAAGCGAGAAATAGTTGAAAACAAAGGAAAACAGAGATAAAACATCCCTGATAATTGAATATTATTGAGAAATGTGTCCGAGGAAAATATCAACTCTACTGGTTTTGAAGACATTCCTTCTTACAATAGTGATTGCAACTATTACCACTAAAAATGAGTGATTTATTTCCCTCTCCAAGAGATAAATCACTCAAGCCGACAAGTCTTGGAGTTCACCAATCTTAGATTAATAAACTTGAGATTTCCAGTTTAAAAAAGATTACAGAACAAACTCATTGTATGTTCTGTTGTCTTTTATTTAAATTTAAAAGTACAAGAAAATTAATCCACATTCGAAATCACTATATGAATGTAGAATTTCAAGATTAAGATTAGATGATACGTTGCAATTTAATGAAATCAGAACTAATCTCTCTTATTAATGCCGACCACATTAAAAAATGATAGGGGGAAGAGATACAGAAGATAACCAGTAGATTTTATTTTTAACCCCAAACTGAAAATATTTATCCTAACATTGTCTAAATTATATATACTAAAATCATTCAATTACAGAGGAAGATAATTGAAACAAAATGGAGGAAAAAAACTCCCTCTGCTAGCATGAATTTCTGCTGCTCCTGACCCTCGGGTCTCTAGGGAAACGTTCTTCGAGAAGTTCTTTATAAATCTCCTATGGTTCTCACTCTACTCTTGAGTGAATAATGATCGAATGAATTCATCCTGCCTATGGTGTGTTTTTGGAATGAAAGAGAGTCTGTTTAATTCTCACTACTACTCTTCTTTTAATATCATCCTTCATATACTGCTTGTCACCACTCACTTCCACTGACTTGGGCACATTTTTTTCAATTTTAGCGCACACGTGTATTTTACGCAACAGGAACGTTGAACAGTTTTTTCCCACGTAACTAACTCCGGGTGAGTTAGTTGCGTGAACCAGGATGTTTACACATCTCCTGAATGAGCCTACATAGTTATAATAGAAATGTAAATAAATAAAAACGCAATGAATGTAATATAGTTATTTCTTAGTTTAATGTTATATTTCTTCTTAAAAAGTTAACTAATGATAATTAATAAATAATTAATAGATAATTATAATTCAATATTATGATTATTAATTTATTATAAAATCTTTCATAAAGTTATTAAGAAATTATAAATAATTATTTAATTAGAAAGTAAAACTAAATTAGATTACTTAAATTATATTCATATTAATTACTTTATTAATTTAATTAATATAATTATTATGTTAGAAATAAAATTAAAGTGTTAATATATTTATATTAAATAATATTTAACTTAATTTATTAAATATAATTGTTTATAATTTAAACTAATAAATTATTATTAATTAGTCTTTTATTTTAATTTATAACTTATCTATTTACTTATATTATAATTGTTTTAAATTATAACTTTTACAAAATATATTATATTCATTTGATTAATTTATTATAATTTACTTTTACTTTATGTTTTCTCTTTATTATTTTTTTATCTTTATCCCACCCCCATATTTCACGCTACAGCTGCCTTCTTCGGCTTCATCTCTATAACAGCAGCAGGGGTGCAACAATTTCCTTCCTCGACTTCGATAGTGAGTTCTTTAATTTAGCAGGATCGTAGATCATCAACCCCAAATGGGGATGCTCCTCCTCAAATGAAAATATCCTCCCCAACATGTGGATTTGGTAGTCCAAAAGGATCTCCTGATCACAGTGGCAAAGTATCATGTGTCCATCCTGAGATGTATGGCGGTCTTCTCAATTTCAGCGGCTCCAAAAAAATGACTCCACCTTGCTCACATCAGCACACAATAGCTTGAGTCTTCAGATGTGGCATGAAGACAGACTCTCCTGACTCATCCTTGGAACACGGCGTATGTTCCCTCCCCTCCACTAACTCAGCTCCGTCTCCTGGTGACAACGTCTCTATGTGAACTTCATCTAGGATACATGGGCGTCGATTCCTCCCATGGTGGCATGCGGCGGAAGTGGTGTTGCAGAGAACTCCTCACACAGTGACCCTCTCCTTCAAAGTAACAATGGTGCGGCCTCGGGTACTCTGGAACCACAATGGAAGAGGATATTCAAAGCAATTCACAGTGGAATCCCTCATCAAAATCGGTGCAGTGACAACGAATCTCCTCAGCTTCGTCTCCGGAGGAACTCCTCTTCATCTTCGTCTCCTCATCCTCGAACCAGCCTCGACAAGGTGAAATCAACCTGAAGATTCTGTGGCAGGTGATACTCCTCTTTTTCCATCTAAGGTAGTTTGAGTTAGTTTCCAGAAAATGGAAGAGATGTAGGGGTGCAGGTGTTGTAAGATGCAAGGGGAAAGCTGGACTACTTGCTTGGGAGCGAACGGAGCGCAGCAGGTTTGAGGTGAAGCGAGAATGAGTGATGAGGATTTACGGTGGAAAACAGGGAAAAGAAACCGGCGTGAATGTTACGGTGGAAAGTGGTACTGTAAATTTGAATACGGTTACGGTGAGACAGGTGTTAGAACCGATGTGAGAAAATGGTGAGTCCGTGAGAAAGAGAAGATAGTGGGAAAATTGAGACACCGTAACTGAATGGTGAAATGGTAAAAAGGTTTCACGATGGCACTGTAAATGAAGGAAATAGTGAAAAATGTTAAGTTGAGACAGTAAAAAGGTTTCACGATGGCATTGTAAATAAACGAAACGGTGGCAATGGTTACAGTCCCACCGTGAAATGGAAACGGTGTGAGGAAACGATGAGTCTGTGAACCAGAAAAATAAATAGAGAGATAGAATAAATTAAAACATAAATAAAATATGAAAAAATAATTAAATAACACTAAAACATAATTAAAACAATTGAAAAGTTAAGTACAACATAAACTGTAATAAATTTATAAAACCAATTAATCTTAAGTTAAACTATTAATAACTTTAATTAGTAAAATTTAAATTTTCACAATACTAAAACTAAAATTAAAAGGTTGTTAAATTATTAAAAGTAAATATATAATTTAAGCACTAAAATTACAAATTTAAATTATTTCTGCTATAACAAACTAATTTAATTAAAAAAGACAATTAATTATCATTTTTCTGAATAATTGAGTTGGATTAAGACTTTAAATTATAAATCTTTAATAAATTTAGTTTGTTTAAAAACATAAATTAGTAATTAATTAATTATTAAAAGACATGATAATTAGGTTATATTAATTAATTTTGAAATACATGAAATGTTAAATTAATGCTTCATTATCAAAGTTTAAATGCAGAATTAATTAATTAGCTAATTAATGTTAAATTATTAATTATGCAGAATAAAAAAACAAACTAAATAAAAAATTATTAGACTATAAAATTAATGTAATAAATTAATTAATTATTTTAAGGCTTATAAAAACAACTAATTACAAAAATTTATTAAATTTTAAAATTTATTCATAGAAACACAAAAGTGTTAATATTTATTATAAAGTACAAGAATAACCAATTAAATCATTAAAAATTAATAAAAAGATGTGGCAAAAAAGCGTTTTTATGGCCACATCAAGTTCCCCCACACTAAATCATTGTTTTTCCTCAAATAATTCCATGTTTACTTTTCTTTGAAAAAAATAAAGTGTTTATTATTTAGCTTAAACTGGAACATGTCCAGCAATTTGAAACAAAGGACAAAAACATGTCTATAGGATTTTTGGAAATAAATTTCTCATATGAATCTTACTTAGAAAAAATAATCAAAGGTAGTATTGAAGACTATAAATCATCAAGCAATGAAAGTATCATGACTCATATGTGATATTGTTTAGTGACTAACTTCAATCCAGGGTCAAGTCTAGAGTCTAAGAGTGACAAAAGGTAAAATTTATGGGGAATTAAGAACATAAAAGTAGGAACTTTATACATTGAATTTTTCACCTAGGTTCTAAAAATAAATATATTCTTTTTGTGAATCACATCAGTGATACAACCTAAATGACTAACATAAAAACCAGTTGACCACATCTTCATTTGGCGTTATTCATTCTCCTCACCTTAATGAACTCATTTCTGACCGTAGACACTTTATTTTATTTTTTCCCAAGCTATTTATCATGTGCTAAGCACTGTGCAATGCACTTATTCAAAGTGTACAAAGGGATTATATTAAACAAAAACTCACCCAGCATCTAGAGTCTTGGAGACTCACCGTGGGATCCCAGATTCCCAAACTACTTCAGTTTCAAAATATTTATATCAATAATCATTTATATTGGATCATTAAGGTAATTACTTTAATAAATAAAAGAAAAAATGAGTTACCAGGGATCAAATTCAAATTTCCAATTCCAAGAGTTATGATCATAATTTCATTAAAATATCACCCGTGTCACTCTCAGGAATAATTCCTAATCCAAAATTTCCATTAGATCACTAAGATAGATCACTCAGCAATCATCCATTATCACTAATTTCATATTCAAAACAAATCTTAACTTCCAGCAAGGTACTTGTTCTAAGGAAAGACACATTTTAATACAGAGTGAAGCCTAAAATTATGAAAGAATTTAGAAAAAAAATTACACATTTTTTACAAGAAATTTTGAGTTGCAGTGGGAATTGATGTGCTTATATTAAAGAACAGTTAATAACAGTAATGAATTGAGCACCTCCCCCACACATAAAACCTAACTTTGTCCCCAAAGTTGACTTCCAAATGGGAGAATAATAAATAATCAATTATGGTTCAAAACAGATTTTCAATAAAGTAGATATATGACATGTATAAATGGTCTCAATGAAGTTCAAAAATATTGTTCACTACAAAGATTAACTAAACAGCAGGTTCATTAGCTAGTATATGCATTAAATATTACATTCAATGAAAAATATTTTCAAAATAGCTAAAAAGTAGCAAATTGGGTGTGGGTGCACAGTTTATTGGGGTGAAAGAAAGTTTAGCAGAATTTATTCATTAGATATCCAATACACCAACAAAGTTCATGTTAAACATCCCAACATTAATCAGATTTAAAAGACCAAAAGTATGTACCCCCCCCCCCACACACACACACTTAAATTCATGAAGTGAATGGAATTTAAACAATGAAATTTAGTTCAGAGCAACAAGTACTTTCATATTTTTTAATGCAAGAAGAATTTTTTAGTAGCAACAATTATGCAGTGGATTTTTTTTCCTAAAGAATTGAGGAGAAGAATAATGAAATAAAAATTAACAGAAAGATACTTCCTTGAATATATCTGTCAATTTCCATTTAGTATGGTAATTACACTCCTTAAATGACATGGAATCCGCATCATAGAAACACAGAGCATTTAAACCAGTAAGAGAAATCTAGCAGAGATAGAGCATACAGAAGGAAACATGGAAGCACATTATTCAAAGTAAAATAAGAACATAAAAAAAGTAAACACGAATAAAAGAACATTGGTTGACTCCCATGAAGAATTGATTTTAATCTCTTAAGTTAGAGTTTATTTAATAATAATTTTTATTATTTATTAACACAACAAATACCATTGGTTGCCTCCCATGGAGTGATAGATTTATAGTCCCCAGCCAGACTTCATTCAAGATCAGTTTTTGAGCACAGTGAAGGCAGTCAGGCCCTTTGGTTTTCCCTAAAAATAAATTTTCACTCTCTTCCCATTGACTAACATGGGTTTATTCTCTTAAACTATAATTTCAACAGCTCAATTTTTAAACACTCTTACTACAAAAAAAGGTCTAGACCACTTGGACTTCAGCTTTCTAGGAAAAAGATTAAGTCTAGAGTTAAAGAGAAGGACCTTCTGTCCAGGTTGAAACTCTTTGTTTTTAATGATAGAATCATGAAAATGTGTAGTCTTCTCCTTATAAATTCTTGAATTATCATAACTCTATCTCCTAATCACATCGATTTCACTCAACTCAAGTAATCTCCTCTTGTTCGCACTCTTAAAATCAATGTTTAGAACCTTAACTTCCCAAAAATATTTATGTTACAACTCCACAGGTAAATGAACGCATTTCCCAAACAACAGCCTATAAGGAGACATACCTATTGGGGTCTTGAAATCAGTTCTATATTCCCATAAAGCTTCATCCAATTTAAGAGACCAATCTTTCCTTGAGTTTGACACAGTTTTCTCAAGTATTTGTTTCAGTTACCTATTTGAAATTTCCACATGTCCACTGGACTGTGGATGATAAAGAGTTCCAATTTTATGAACACAACCATATTTCTCCATTAAAGCTTCAAATTTATAGTTTTTATAGTGTGTTCCATTATCGGTGATAAAAGCTCTTGGGACTCTAAATCTTGTAAAGATGTTCTTTTACACAAATATTATTACAAAATTGGCATGATTGTTGGGCAGTGCCACTACCTCAACCCATTTTGAAACATAGTCAACAGCGACAAGAAAATACTCATTCCCATGAGATGATGGAAATGGACCCATGAAATCTAAACCCCAGACATCAAAAATTTCTACTTCTAAAATTCCTTTTTGGGGTAACTTCTGCTTCCTACCTACATTTCCTAGCCTCTGACACCTATCACAGCCAACTACAAAGGTCCTAGCATCCTGAAAAAGTGTAGGCTAATAGAAACCATATTGTAAGACTTTATGAGCAGTTCATTCACCACCATGGTGACCCCCCACCCCCAAGGTGAGGAGTGACAACTCTCTAAAATAGGAAACATCTCTTCCTCAGGTATACACCTTATAAGAATACCATCAGTACACCTTCTAAACAGCAAGAGGTCATCCCAAAAATAATACTTAAGCTCAAAAATGAATATCATTATTTGATTATTGGACAGATTTTTGGGAAAAATACTTTCTGCAAGGAAGTTGGTAAAATCAGCAAACCAAGAAGACTGCCTGATTGACACATTAAGAAGCTTTTCATCAGTAAAGGAAGAGTTAATATCCCTAGAATTTTAAGATTCATATTGAGTAAGTGGAAGCCTAGAAATGTGTTCAGCAACTAAATTTTCAGCTCCCTACTTGCCCCAAATATCTAAATCAAATTCTTGTAACAATAGCATCCATCTAATCATCTTCGGTTTAGCTTCCTTCTTACACAGAAAGTACTTTAAAGCAGAATGATCAGTGAAAATGATGACTTTGGATCCTAACAAATAATTTATAAACTTCTCAAAAGAAAAAACAACAAGTAAAAATTCTTTTTCAGTGGTGGTATAACTCTTTTGGGCTTCATCTAGCAGTATATTAGCATAATACACCACATGTAACTTTATATATCTCTTCTTTCCATGTACAACACCTACATCCATATCACTAGCATCACACATAATTTCAAAAGGTAGTTTCTAGTCAGGTGCATTGATAATGGGTGATGTAGTGAGTTTCTCTTTAAGCAGATTAAATGATTTCGAACAGTTTTCTTCAAAATTGAAAGGTTCATCATTGACCAGTAAAGAACACAAGGGCTTAGTTATTTTTTAAAAATATTTTATGAATCTTCAGTAGAACCCGGCATGCCGTAGGAAACTTATAACACCTCTAACATTTACAGGAGGAGTAAATTTTTTAATAACATCAATATTAGCAGTATCAACTTCTAGACCTCATTTGGACACTTTATGAACAATCACTATACCTTCTGTGACCATGAACTGACTTTTCTTCCAATTAAGAACAAGGTTGGTTTCAATGCATCTCTCTAAGACTAACTCAAGATTTCCAAGACAAGTATCAAAGGTACTACCCACAATGGAGAAATCATCCACGAAAACCTCAATAATTTTCTTAATCATATCTGAAAAGATAGCCATCATACACCTTTGAAAGGTGGCTGGAGATCTACACAACCCAAAAGGCATCCGTGTGTAGGAAAATGTTCCAAAGGTGCATGTGAAAGTAGTCTTTTCCTGATCATCTAGAGCAACGGGAATCTGGTTTTAACTACATTACCCATCCATAAAACAGAAAAACTCATTTCCAGCAATCCTCTCAAGCATTTGGTCCAAGAAGGGAATTGGAAAATGTTTCTTCTTAGTTGCTCCATTAATCTTCCTATAATCTATACAGACTCTCCATTTTTTCGCTTTTCTAACTTGGAATTCTTCATTTTTTTCATTTTTAACTATAGTAAAACCTCCCTTCTTAGGTACAACCTGGACAGGGCTGACCCAAGCACTGTCAGAAATGGGATATATCATTCAAATGTCCAGCAACTTAATCACTTCCTATCTCACAATTTATTTCCTGATTGGATTCAACCTTCTTTGACACACTACCCTAGTATTATGGTCAGGATATATAGGTATTTTATCTATACATAATGAGGGATTAATACCCTTGATATCAGTTATTTTCCATCTTATGTAAGATTTAATCTTTCTCAAAATATATAACAATTGTTCCTCTTGGTTTTTATTCAGTTCAATAGAAATTATTACAGGAAAAGTGGAGTTCTGACCCAGGAATGAATATTTAAGATGAGAAGGGATTGGTTTTAGTTAAAGAGTGTGTAGTTATACACCCTAAGGAAGACTCTTAGGCCTAGGATGTACAGGATCTTCAACATACCTATTGTAAGGAGTATTAAAAGATGAAAGATATTAAATTTCATGATCAGACTCATAAGAAACAGTGTTACTGTCCAGCGTGGGGAGTACACCATCTAAGTATTCCATATCAAAATTCAACAAATTTATAAATAAATAATCATCAAGTTGTCTTATAAGTTCTCCCTAAATATCATCAAAATGTTCAGCATGGTTGGTGTCAACAGAAACACCTTCATATTCACTCAAAAATCTCCTAAGTTCAAAAACAGTGGACTCTTCTACAACAGAAACTGGACAGTTGTCCAGTTCTAGAAAATTTTCCAGATTGGGTGTTTGAGGAGAATTTTTAACTTCTAAAATAGATTCAATAGGATTTTCAGCTTCTAAATAAATTTCTTCAACAGAGGATTGATTTTCAGATTTTTCAATATTTTCAATTGAGTTCTCTCCTTCTAAGGACTCTACCATTGAACAGTTTTCAGAAAAAGTTGGTCTTTTAATATTCTTAAACACATTGAAATCTTTTTCCTATTCTCCAATTTTAAAAATAAGTTGACCCTTAGAAACATCAACGACAGTGCCACCTATAGCCAAGAAGGGCCTGACCAAGATGATGGGAACTTCTTGATCACACTCCACATCCAAGACTAAAAATTTTGTAGGAAAAAATAGCTTCTTAACCCCAACTAGAAAATCATCTACCCTAACCATAGGATGAGTGAATGATCTATTAGCTAACTATAGTATGACTTTAGTGGGTTGAAGGTCCCCCAACCTCAACTATTGAAACAGTGAGTATGGGAGGAGATTAATGCTAGCACCTAAATCACACAAACAGTTGAGATGATCAGAGTTTCCTAGTGTAAAAGGTATGATAAAACTTCCTGGGTCTTTTAGTTTAGGTGGGATTTTCTTTTGGAGTATAGCACCGCACTCTTTAGTGAGGCTATAAGTAGAAAATTCTTCAAGAGTTTTTTTGTTTGAATTTTTTTTAAATAGATTTAAAATAATATGGGAATTGAATTAAATCTTGAATGAATGGATTTTTTACTTTATGTTTGGAAAGATGACCAAGAAACTGAAGAAGTTCAGCCTTGGTGTTACTTTGAGGTTTCAGCTTCTCAGGGAAAGGGATGGGTGGGGAAAAAAAATTATGTACATTTGGTATATCACTCACCTATTCATAAAATTTTTCTTTTCCAATATTATTTTTATTTTTAAATGAAGTTTCAGCTTGGGTTTTAGGTGAAAAATTCAGATTTCAATCATTTTCATGGCTTTTCTGTGAATTTCCTGCATGTGTATAAAGCAGATTTTTATTTCTAGATTGAAGAAGAATTTCATTTTGGTCATTTTCATGGGGCTTTTCAGTAGAAGTTTGAGTATTAATCCCACTTCTAGTGACAACATCCATGGAATTCTCTCTAGGGTTAAGATTAGTGGTACTTTTATGTTTACATTTTTTCCTAGATGGAAAATCTCTAGAAAGTTGACCAAGTTGTGTTTCCATGTTTTGCATTCTCACATCAGTTTGCATTTTTTCTGAATCGTATTGATTTTGATGTTTGGTTAGCTGAGTCATGTATCTTTCTTCATGGGAGTTTATTTTGTTCAAAATTAGATCAAGATTAGAGGACATGTGACTATCATTGTTTCCTTGTACATTTGAAGACTCACCCCTTTGTTGGTTCTGATAATTTGGTCTTGGTTGATTAGAGAAATTAGAGGCAGTGGATTGTTTGATTAAGCCTTGATCTTTCCACGACATATTTGGATGGTTCCTATATCCATGGTGGTAATTATTTGAAAACAGATCTTCTTTAGGAGGCATTCTAGGACTATAGTTAACAAAGTTTGAATTTTCTTATTTTTGAGATGGCATATCAAAAGTAGGACAAAAGCTTCCAGTATGACCAAACATACCACACTGGATACACTATTCCCTTAAATATTGGTTGGTGTTTTGACAGGCAAGTTGGTTAACAATTTGTTTTGAGATCTGGTTTCTTAAAGATTGAAGTTGATGGGTGATTTTAGCAAGTTGAATTTGAGTTTCATTCAGTGAACCTGTGTTTGAATTAACATTTCTATTGACTTGTTTACTTCTTGAATTTTAATGTTGTGAATTCAGTGAAATATTATTAAAAAATTTCTATGTTCTTCATATGTTTTATCATTGTAATTACCCCCAGCAGCTTGGTCAACTAGATTCTGTCCAAAGAAGGATAGCCCTCCATAGAAAGTATCCATGAGAAGGTGATATGGGAGTTGATGATGGGGACACTGCCCAGACAGATCCCTGAATATATCCCAAGCTTCATGAAAAGCTTATCCATCCTCTTTATAAAAACTAGTTATCTTAGATCTAAGTTTACCTTTTAATCTTTCGAGATAGAATTTCATAATGAAACAATTATACACTTGACCCCAGTTTTCAAAAATGTTCTCATCCAGACACAGAAATCAATTCCTAGAATTCCTTTTAAGGAAAAAAGGGTAAGAATCTCATTCTAATTTCATTATCTATGAGTCCAAGAAGAGGTAATTGTTACACAGTATTATACAAGTCTCTAATTAAGTCTAAAGAGTCCTCATTAGATAGCCCATTAAAAGCAGGAAGCAATGAAATGTGTGATTATTTCAATTCATAATTTTTGGCCCTAAAAGATAACCTAATGGATGATGGGTTGCTTGAAACATGAGGGAGTTGGAATTCTCTCAACCTAGGCCTTTCATGTTCATCTAATAGTTCTGGTCGATTTTGATAGTGGTTAGGTTCATGTACTCTCTTACCTATGTTTTCCATTTCAGATTTGTTCTTCCTTCTTAGAGCAGTGAGATATTTGTCTATTTCAAGGATCAGAGGCTCTATACTAACATCACAGTGTCTTGTGCTCATACAAATAGAAACAGACAGTACTCAAAAGTAATAATTCAGAAAGAAGTGAAACATATTTTTTTACAATTTTCAAATTTTTCAATTTTTTTAAGATTTTTATATATGGGTTTTTTTTTAGTTTTTTTTAGCGTAATGGCTCGTGCCTTCCCCAGCAATGGTGCTAAAAACTTGACCTAGACCTTCGTTGAAGCCAGTCAAAGTTTTTAATTTATAATCCTAATAACTATAGTATATGTGGAATGCAGGGTCGAACCCACAGGGAAGGAAGTTTTGACCACTATTCTTCTAAAAAACTAACAAAAAGACCCCACTATTGTCAGCAATGAGATTGAGTTTCTATTTTTCTATTTTTTTTAATTTTTTTTATATTCATTATTAAGAATTGAAGTGAAAAAACACTATAGAACATGTATCTAAACTAAGTTTAAGCGAGAAACAATTGAAAACATAGGAAAACAGAGATAAAACAACACTGATAAATGAACAATCTAGAGAAATGTGTCTGGCGAATATATCAACTCTACTGGTTTTGAAGACATTATTTCTCACAATAGTGAATATAACTAATACCACTGAAAATGAGTGATTTATTTCCCTCACCATGAGATAAATTACTCAATTTGACAAATCTTGGAGTTCGCCACTCTTAGATTAGTCAACTTGAGAATTCTAGTTTGAAAAAGTTCACAGAACAAACTCGGTGTATGTTCTGTAGTCTTTTATTTCAATTTAAAAGTTCAAGAAAATTAATCCACATTCAAACTCACCGTATGAATTTAGAATTTCAAGATTAAGATCAGGTGATATGTTGCAATTGAAAGAAATCAGAACTGATCTCTCTAATCAATGCCGACTACATTAAAAAATGATAGTGAGAAGATATAAAGAAGATAACCAGTAGATTTAATTTTTTACCCCAAACTGAAAATATTTAGCCTAACATCGTCTCAATTACATATACTAAAATCATTCAATTACAGAGGAAGAGAATTGATAGAACACAGAGGAAGTAAACTCCCTCTGCTAGCATGAACTGCTGCTACTCCTGGCCCTTGGGTCTCTAGGGAAAGGTTATCCGAGAAGTGCTCCAGGAATCGCCTCTGGTTCTTGCTCTACTCCCAAGTGAATAATGATTGAATGAATTCCTCCCACCTTTGGTGTGTTTTTGGAATAAAATAGAGTCTCATTAATTCCCGCTGCTACTCTTCTTTTAATATCATCTGTCATCTACTTCTTTTCACCGCTCGCTTCCACCGACTTGGACCCGTCTTTTTATATTTCACTGGACATGTGTGTTTTTTTGCGACTGGCACGTCGTACTATTTTTTCCCACGTAACTAACTCCGAGTGAGTTAGTTGCAGGAACATGGATGTTTACACGTCTCTTGAAAGAACTTGCATAGTTAGAATAGAAAAGTAAATAAATAAAAACGCAATGAAAGTAATATAGTTATTTCTTAGTTTAATGTTACATTTCTTGTTAAAAAGTTAATTAATGTTAATTAATAAATAATTTATTGACAATTATTATTAAATATTATGATTATGAATTTATAATAAAATCTTTAATAAAGTTATTAAGTTAATATAAATAATTAAGAAATTAGAAAGTGAAACTAAATTAGATTACTTAAATTATATTAATATGAATTACTTTATTAATTTAATTAATATAATTATTCTTTTAGAAATAAAATTAAAGTGTTAATATATTTATATCAGTTAATATTTAACTTAATATATTAAATATAACTGTTTATAATTTAAACTAATAGATTATAATTAATTAGTCTTGTATTTTAATTTATAACTTATCTATTTATTAATATTATAATTTTTATAAATTATAACTTTTACAAATTATATTATATTCATTTGATTAATTTATTATAATTAAGTTTTAATTTAGGTTTTCATTTTATTATTTTTTTATCTTTATCCTGCGCCCAAATTCCACGCTACATCTGCCTTCTTGGGAATCATCTCCATGACAGCAGCAGGGGCGCAAAAATTTCCTTCCTCGACTCCAACAGTGAGTTGTTTAATGCAGCAGGATCACAGATCATCAACCCCAAGTGGGGATGATCCTCCTTAGATGAAAATATCCTCCCTAAGCCACAGATTTGGTAGTCCAAGAGGGTCTTCTACTCAAGGCAGCAAAGTATCATGTGTCCATCCCGAGATCTGTATGAAGGTCTTCTCAGTTTCAACGGCTCCAACAAAACGACTCCACCTTGCTCACATCAGCACACTATTGCTTGAGTCCTCAGATCCGGTGTGACGACGGACTCTCTTGACTCGTCCTTGGTACACGGCGTTTGTTCCCTCCACTCCACCAACTCTGCTCCAGCTCTCCATGATGACGTCTCTATGTGAACCTCGTCTAGAATACATGGGCAAATATTCCTCCCATGGCAGCCTGCTGCGGAAGTGGGGTTGCAGCGAACTCTTCAGGAAGTGACCCTCTCCTTCATAGTATCTGATCGAACAGTGACTCAATAAACTTTAGGTCAGTGAATGGTGACTCACCAGATGTATCTCACAATAGTTACACACCCTATTTTGATTCATTTCAACAGTTTTTCAAAAATTCTCGTTTTTTCCCAGTTTTTCCAAATTTACACCTTTAACATTTTATTTGATGTAAAATGTTCTTAAGACCATATATAAGTATATTTGAATTCGTTTTGAAGGATGTAAAATATATATTGATATTCCTAATTACCAGGAGGATTTAATTATGTCAAAACATGTAGTCAAGATCCATTTTTATGGGGAGTTAAAAATAGTTTCATATCCCTTGAGCCTTAAATCTAGTCCTTCGACGTCAGACACCCAGACACCTTTAATTCATTCATTCATTCTCTTTTATCTTGATACCCATGAATCCCAAAACCTTTTCTCTCTAAGGAGTCGCACATCTGTGTTTCACCCTTGAATAATGTTTCTCTCTAGCCTTGCTCACCCCCTGTTTGGCATAAGGAGGAGGTGTTGATCATCTGTTTCTTGAGGTAGGGATCCATTCATCCCTCTTATTTGTGTATTATGTTGGGTGGGTGTACAAATGTTTCCCATGCAAAGACAGTTGAATCCAGGTTTAATAAAGATAATCGAATCGGCTTTAAAAAATAAAAAAAGGGATGGGGAAAAGTGATGAAAACAACTATTTTACAGTTTATTGATATTGTGATCTATATAGGCTATATTCTTACTGAAAATCATTTCCATTTGTGGTATTTTTTTTAACATGGGAAGAATTGTGATGGATTTTTGTTGATCATGTGTCGAATGGAAATATATATGAAATATATGAAATATGTATATTATTTTAAATAAATGGATTCCCCCAGGATCGAACTTGTTCTGTGATAACCCATGAATTAATTATGTAGAATTAAAGAACAAGTGTTTGCAAAATCAGAATCACCCTGCCTTGTTTGGTGTGGTTGTGTGATGTGTGTGGTTTTATTTTGCCTTGTGCCTTGTATGGTTGGGTGGTGATGGGGTTGAGAGAATATATATTAGGTGGGGTGGTATGGGTGGTTAATGGAATCTTAGGTTGAGAGATTGATTGATTGTGGAATGTCTAGGATGTTTTTGAGCAGTGGGGTAGTAGGTTCGAGTTTTGGTATGTTTATGTTGTTGGGTGTGATGGTTATGATGTTGTTATGCAGCGAGGCTCACGGGTTGGTTGTAATGAGATGGGTTATGAATTTTGACTATGATTTTTGGGGTTTTCTATTGATATTGTTGTTTGGGCAGAATTAATTTGAATAATGTTGATTTCATTGGTTGTTATGGTTGTTGGACGAAGTGGAAATATAAAGTGAGTTTCTTTAATGTGGTTCTTTTTTCTATACATGGTTTATGTTGTGGGGCTTGTTTCATGATTTTATTGGTATTTTCTCATGTAGGTATGGAATGAATAAATGGTTTCCTTAACAAATAATGATATTTGGTAAAAATCAGTTGGCTAGGGGTGTTTTTGAGTTGTGGCTTATTGTGGATGGATTTCATTATAAACTTCTAGAGTGACTATTTTTTTTGTAAAAAATTCATTTAGAGGTATTAGTAGAGTTGGAAGTATCATAGGGTAGATTGTTATTTGATTAAGAACCCATAGGTTGGGCTTGAGTTTTTTATACAATATGTACATACCTGTATTTTCCTTTTGTTTTTTATACACACCCCACCCTAGTTGAGAACAATGTGCATAACACCCCCATTTTCACAAGGGAGGGTGTCTTTACCAATCATCTTGGTGGGAGGATGGATGGATGGCCACCCTCTCTTCCCTTCTCTTTCTTCCATGCAATTATAGCCCAAGATTATTCACACAAGTAATGGTCTGTGAGGCCCAGGTGTGTACAGGAGAGTTGTGTTTTCCCAGGTGTCTTTGGGATGAGATGAGTTGTAGTTTCCCAGGTGTCCTCATGATGAGATGTGTTGTGATTTCCTAGGTGTTTTCGGGATTTGATGTAGTATGCATCCCAGGTGTTTGCGAGAAAGATGTGGTTGTGAGGCCTAGATGTGTGCAGAAGAGATGTGATGAGCTTTGTTTTCCCAGGTTGTGGGCTAGCTATGAGGCCTAGGTTTGTGTGGTCGGGTTGTGATGTGGTAATTTCAGTAGATCCGGGAGTGTTAGGATGTCTTCTATTAGGGTGTGAGAGGAGATAATCTGTTAGAAATTGGTTTGGGGTACCCTATCATCGATGTAAATTCTATTTTGATGTATTATATCATTTTATTTAAAATAATAACTTCTAAATTATGGAATTATAATTTGAAAAAATGATATTAATTTTTAAATTCATCATGTCCATATTATCTTAATATTAATTTTGGATAATTTTCTAAAAATATTGATTATTCAATAAATAATGAATAATAGTTATTTTTATTTAAAACTGTATTTATTAAAATATTTATTGAGTAAGTATATTTTATGTTTTTAAAAAAATTAATTAGTTTATTTTAATTAAAAACATTAAAATTATGGTTTTTTACAAAAAATTTATACTTGAATTTATTATAATAACATTTTATACTTAAAAAGGTAATTTTTCTTACATCTATTTTTCATTGTGTTTTGACGGATTAATTAAAAATTAAATTCCAAAAAATAGGTGTTTTAATTTTTAAAAATGTATTCAATATTTTACATTAGGGTTTAGAAATTCAATATATAGGTCGCTTTAATATTTCTGGTCTGTATTAATATGAACCTCAGTTATTTGTTTTACATTGTAAAGGGTAAGTCAGGTAATTAATGTTAAAAATAAAATGATAAGGAATTAGTAATAACACCAAAACATGAAATAATTTTATTTTATGACTATATCTCATCCATAATCACCCAATGGTTGAATATTTTTCATTTTATTTCTATTTTGATATGTTAATAACCCTTATAATATATTATATAAAAAATTAAAAAAACATGAAATCCTATTTTTAATTTATATAATATTTTTGGCATGAGGATAACTAGAGTATATTTTATATTACAAATATTTATTTGATTTGTAAATGATTTATATTCATCACGTTAATTTATTATTATTTTCTTGATAAAATTATTTCCTTTAGTTCTTAAATAATGTTGAGAGAGAAATAATTCAATTAATGGACAAATAAAATAAATAATATTAAAAATAATGAAATTAGTATAATTTGGAAGAATTAATTTGACCCAAAAAAATTGAGATAAAAATAACATATTATATAGTTTTTTTTCTCTATATTAAAATTCATTTTTTGGCATCGTGTTATTAAATTCAAAGTAAATGAATAGTTCTCAAATTGACATTAATGATAATTTATAATAAATAATATTTTATTAAATAATTTAAAATTAATATGATTTTAACATTCATCCCAATTAATATTATTTGGTTAATTACATAAAGCATGGCCCTTTTATGTTTTCATTCCATTTTATTTTAAAATTATTAACCCTTAATGCGTAGAGATCATTAATACTACTAAAATTGTTAATAAAGATAATGAAGGGTTAAAACAAAAAATAATTTGTAAAAAAAGAGATCTAAAAATATCCAAAAATTATTTGATAAGATAATCTAGAATACTAATAATATTATATTCAAATATTATCAATTTGGAGGAATTTATAATTCAACATTAATTTATACTAACTAGACATTTCAATAAATTCCAAGTGTGCCCCCCCTCTCTTTTAAATGGGAACAACTTTTTTTTGATTTTATAACACATAAAACCCTTTTTATTTATCCAATAGTGGTAAAAATCTATTCTTATAATCTATTCCCATGTTATAGAGTCTTTTTTTGGTTGAATAATATTCATATATGGCTTAATGTATTAAATAAAAGATACTTTCTAAAGAAGTGGTATAACTTTTAATCGTATATTTTAGTTTTATTTCTTAATCCACATCCTTCAAATCATATTCAAACATGATAAAATAACAGAATAATTATTATAAATATACTAAGATGATATTAATTGAATTACATAACCTATATATATTTCCAACCTCCATCAAATGGGAAAAGAATTCATCATTCGTGGGTATGACAGATTACCACCTCACAAACTAATGTAATTTTTTATTCATCACCATCTATCATGGATGATAATAATGATAAATTTAAGTTTCATATAAATATATATATAATAAATTAAATATTATTCATTAAAAAAATATATAATATAACACACATATTTTTACAATTATGGACACAAGAAAATGATGGCATTGTTCATGTGTGCGTGTGGACTACCACATCCACAAAGTGATGTGATTCATTTTTCAACACCGCATAAAATAGATTATAAAAATAATTATAATTAAGAAATAATTTTATATTAATTATATTAATGTAAATATTTAAAGATAAAATTATACTTACATTCACTTCATAATGATAATTGAAAAATGGAAACATTAATCATACGTACGTATGGTCTAACATCTCCATGATTGTAATGTTTTATATTTTTCATAAACATAATTAATAATTATTTTCAAAATTAAAATTTATGTATAAAAATTATATTTATGTCATTATTATTATTTTATAGATGATATTAAATTGACCTCTTTGTCCTCAGTCAAATTACCAATGTTATTTTGGAATTACGAACACAGTATCATCAAAATATCGAATATGAACTTAAATGATTAAGTATTTATTATAAAATGGTAAAAAGTGTGAAAAAAAGGAATATTAAAAATGAAAATATTTCTCAAAAAATTAAATAATTAAAATATATTTATTATTCTAAGAGATAAAAAATGTACATGAAAAGTCAAACTCATAGAAAGGGACTTTTTTTTAAAATCCATATTTAATGTTTCCCTTAAAACTATTTTTTTCATTCATTATAAATATTTATGAAATAAATTTATAGATGTAAATAAAATAATTAAAAATTAAGTTTTATTTTGATTTTGATTTTCATTCAATGGTTTTGAAAAAAAGTCTTCTATTAGAAATATTTGACTTTCATTACAAAATTCTAAAGGAAGTTTCAATTTTCACATATATGACAACAATGGTACTTCACACCACAATAACCATTATTTGAAATTTGGATTAATTTATAAGAATTAATTTTTTATTCTAATGAAAAAAAATCTTCCTTTTGTTCATGGAATTTCAATTTGAAAAAATAGGATTTAAAGGAAAGGTATTTGAAAAATGTTTTTTATATCTGAAATAAAGTTTTTTATAATTTACACTTTTATGTACTATTTTATAGTTCCTAATAATTTTTTATATTTTTGGGAGGTTTCATTATAACCCAAGGGAGGTTGTGCCTATTATATCCCTCCAATGCATTGGGTAAAGCGAAAAAGTAAATTGATTATATTTCTCCTAATAAAACATGGGAATATAATGGGTTGGTTTTTTCAAATATAGGACAAATTTGACTGATTACGTTTATCTTATGAGATTATGAGAATATATATCAATGGTTATTACAAGAATAATTTTTATGTTTATTCCATGTGTAACCATGAGGGTTACTCCATATATAAGAGTGATATGAAGATTATTCCCAAGTTTACTATGTGTTTTATCTATTCTTAATATGGTTTTTAAAAGTTTACATCGTTCAAAAAGTATAATCTTTTTATATGGAAATGACTTATTTAATAAGACAGATGATTAATGAGATAAATGAAAGTATTATATGGGTTTTTAAGTTTTTCACTGGACTAATGGATTTATTTTTTATACCCTCTAGTGAGCCTTTTGTGCTCATCCGATTTTTTAAATTGTTTTTCATATTGTTTAAGAATTTTTAAGGAAAATAAATAAGTCAGTTAGAAATTCAAGATTTTTTTTCATGAAAATAAATCATGTTTCATTTTAAATGGTTAAAATTTGGAAAAATCTATTCTTAATAGAACATTATACATTATAAAATATGGTTTTTATGTGTATGAGTTATGAAATAACTCTATAAAACTTGTAACCTAATAGTTATTTAGTAATATAAGAAAGTGAATTATAGTTTAAAGTCACTAGAATAGGTAATTTTTATAGTATGGTTGTAATGTCATGGAAATTAAAGGTAATATTTTTAATTATATGGAATTATTCTGAGACCACGCGCTCTGAGGGTAAGTGATTCCAAGTCCTAGAGATCCCAGAACAGAATTTTGATGTTTTTAAGGTACGTTCAGTAAACGTGCAAGAAAGATTTTCTAACTTTTGAATCGGTGCTTGGATCAAAAATATGAGGGAACCATTAAACTTAGAATGCTAGGATTCACCTAGAATGGAATTAACTTTGGTTGAAAAGGGCTGTATATAAATGTTTATTTTGGGACTTTTCAAAAAATAATAAAATAACATCAAAAAAGTTATTTTACTTATTTGTTTAAAAGAAGAGAGGCAAAATAGTGATGATGCGGTGCAGTGATGAAGTAGCGATGAGGTGCATTAATGAGTCTCATTAATGGGCTGTATCACGTAGTGTGACAATGAAATAAAGGAAGTGTAACATCGACAATGTTTTATAAATGAAACAATGTAATGAAGCGACGTCGCAGCATAACTGAAACGTTGTGGCATGTTTCCTTTTAATTGTTTGATGGGTTGGTAAAACGAGGAAAAAACCATGGTGATTATCAAACTAACTTCCAATGGTCTTCCTCTCCAATGAAAAACAACGCACAGGCAGATCATCACCGACTTCGACACACCTCGAATAACGGACCCAGAAGCGACGAGCGTCATCGAAGTCTTGAAACCTCGAGGACGAAACACCACAGCTTCGAATGTCAATGAGGTAGGTGTTGTTCTATTTTGATGTTCTTACCCATTATTTTATAGAAACGACATATGTGGATAAACCCAAAAATAGGTTGATCCGAGATTTGTGCATTTAGGCGGGAGGTTAAATTTATTTGGGGATTTCTCTATCCGGGATTCAAACATTACTTGATATGATTGAACAACAATCACCAAAACTCCCTATATTTTAAACCGCCAACTAGGAGGGCATGTGCCGACACGAACAAGACCTTAGCACCTACTCTATGTGTATTCTTTGTGGTTGTACCCTCAAAATGGATGCAAGATGTTTTCTGGACCTTCGAGGTGAAGAGGACGCTCCTCAGAGACCGTAGGCGTAGGTGGCATGAAGAACGGACCCGTGAAGCGGGTTCGATGGTATGCCGAAGGTTCTTCCAGCGCATCAGCAGCTGCACGTGGTGGCACTGGCTGCATGCTGGATGTCGGGACAGGAGGCCACCTGTCGTGTCGGCAGCTCGGAGAAGCGGTGTGTCTATCAGAGGGCTGCGGTAATGGAATGTGTAGGGCCAGGTGGGCACCACGTAGAGTGACAACCCACGTATGGGGCGTTCGTGCGGCTGCCGAGCCACGATCCATTGACCGTTGTAGGAGGCGAGACCCTGCATCCCCGGGGCCAGTTGGGGCCTGACGCGGTAGCCTGCTGTGTCCTGGCTGGAAGGCGCACCACCGGCAGCACTGAATGGTCGGGTTTCGGGCTGGTAGGCCATGCCCCCAGCCAGTAGGCCAGTCTCATGGCCCAACGTCCTCATCCAACCCCCAATGGGCCAGACCTGTAACGGTGGGCCGGTCCACGCCCCGTGGGCCGGACCGGATGAGACCGAGTCATCGGGTGACCCAGCAGGTTGGACCCTCGGCCAAACTGGATCAGGTCCATCAAGGCCCATTAGATCTGGAACCCTGTCAAGGCCAGACTAGACCGACCCAAACCTGAACTCGGTTAGGTCGAGTCTGTCGGACCTAAATCAAGGTATGTGGGACACCTGGGGTTAGTTCATTGGGTCAATCCGACTGGGTCAGACCAGATTGAGACATAATTGGACTCTATTTAATAAAATTATAACATCATGCAGACTCAGCGTCTGATTGACAAGACGTTTGCAGATATGGGACCATCTCTATGAGGATGATCTTTTGGATTGTCCTAATAAGGATTTCATGGAAGTTGAGATGCTACTAATGGCTTGAGGAGTGGTTCTCCCAAGCGCACTATGTACGGAACCCTGCAGTTGGCTAAGACCTCATAACTCATGACTTTCAACTCTATGAGACTCGACAATGGCCCAGTGGGAAGAACTTTTGTGTTTCTTTGTAAGATCATAGTGGGAATCACATCGGTGTGACTTTTCAAGCCCACAATACGTGACAAATAAGAGTACCTCAGTTGGCCAAGATTAGTGGGAAGCACTTATGTGGGAGTTTGTAGGCCCACAGTACGTGATGCAGAGGTATAACTAAGCAGTCCAAGGTTAGTGGGAAGCACTTTTTTCTGACATGGAAGGCCCACTATACTCGATAGAGGAGGATTTATCTAGTAGCTAAGGTGTTCATTGATGTGACTGATGATTCTTCTATAACTTCCCTAAATATATTCCTATTATGAGCTTTCTTTTTCTTCGTGATTTACTTTGAGAATTTTTTTTTGATATTTCATTTTTGTTTCGGTGTCCCTACTGAGTACATTGTTACTCACCTCTACACTGTCTTTTCCCACACATGTTTTGTCTGGTACGGACGTTCGACGTTTCAATAGGGAATTTGGTGTACCATGACCTAGAGGTTCTTAGGGAGACAGGATTGACAGATGCTACGATGGTGTACATGGTGGCTCAAGACCAGGAGGGTCCCGGTATGATTTGGTGGACAGGACGTTCGAGTTCAGCTTCCAGTATCTACACCACTCTCACGATCATGTGGGGTTTTCCACAAATGGCCAGTAGAGTTTTTTTTCGTACATTGTGGTTTTCAGTTATTTTTTTAGGTTTGTATTCTGATCCACTTATATTAGTTTTACTCATACTTAGCTTTATTTTAGTGATACATATTTCCTTTTCAGTGAGTGGGACTTGGTTTTTTGTGTGTCTGTGTGTGTACAGGTACTTAGTAAAATTCCTCCTACTTCCAGGTTTACACCTTTGATGCAAGTCTCGAGCCCCTATCCATTGGGAGGTAGGCTTGGAGTAGTCATGAAATGGGCCTCGGGGTACTAGTTGTGACAAAGTGACATCATAGGGCGGTCGGTCCTACCATAAAGACTGTGAGTATGTTGTTTTGTTTTGGGGAAATAGTGTTAAGTGTTTCAAGTTTGACTTTTAGATTCAGGGATCCATCATTAGTACAGCGACCGACGTATCCATACATTGTGACCTTGAATTCTGATTTTCGGCTCAATACATGAAAACATTGGTTGCATAAGTGTCTCCTTATGTTATTTTGAATAAAAGTCATCTCATCAGGTATAACCTTCTGACTGTGGTACATCTTGATCTATCTCAGGATGCCTTAACCTGGAAGACCAGTCAGGATCCCGATATGAGCTCATCGGGGTAGCCCACCTAGTTACGAGGCTTCCGTTCAGGGAACAGTTCTAGATATGGCCCCACCTGGTGGTTCACTAGTGCTACCAAAACCCGATGGGTAGAATCTACTTTAGGTGGTTCCGGTAGAGGACGTGCGCAGATTCAGTGCCCTGTACAAGTTTTAGAGACAGAAACCTCCCAAGTTCAAGGGAGAGACAGATCCTTAGGTCGTTGAGGACTAGCTGGAGGAAGAGACGTGGGAATTTTTCCTGGTGAGGACATCTCCTGACTAGATGGTGATCTTATTAGCGAGCCTTCTACAGGGATCGGTTGGCAGATGGTGGATCTTGACCACCCATACGCATGATGAGCTGACTCTTACCTGGGAAAACTTCGAGGGGCTTTTCTAGGATGAGTTTTTCCCTATGACCATGCACTCTATTCACATTTAGGAGCTTATTCACCTTCAGTAGGGCAGAAAAATGGTGGCTTAGTACTCAGCGAGGTTCACGGATCATTCACTCTACTCCACAGACATGGTGTGAGACCCTTACTTCAGGTCTAGAGAATAACAAACCTTCTCTTTATTACACACATAAACATGATTTATTACATAAACTCTTCACATGATACAACATGAAAGATCAAAAATTCTAGTGTCTTTGGGTGTTAGGAACATTACATAATGACTCAAAACATGAAACACAACATCTTTATTGAAAACTTCCTTTACATGACCACTACATTCCCTCGTACTTAGCACTGCTTGAGATAACCTTAGGACATGCATAAGAACAGGGTGAGCTATAAAGCCCAATAAGGGAGTAAACAAGGAATAACATGAAGAATACAATACATGTTAGGAAATATCCATATCAATAGAGTATACTATAAACATGAACATAAAGGCATGATAAAGCATGATTATCACAAAATATAAATGTAGCAACAACACTTAACATGGTATTAGCATCGGCCAAGGATCATTTCACATGGATAATGAGTAAACATTAATTGAACTTGAATTATAATGAGTAAACCCTCATTACACTTGACTTATCAAGATACTAATCTTTACCCAATGCATTGGATCACTATCCGGGCGCACCCTTCTTAAACATTTCACTTCAGGAATAAGTCTGCCACAAGATCATACAACATAAATTCATTAAACATCATAATTTATTCCACGATAAATGAATTGGAAATTAATACATGAAATTATTCCTTAAATAACAACATGTGAATAAAGTTGAATATCCTTGGAAGAGATATGGGCATGGTATTTACTACAAAATGATTTTGGCTTGGTGAATGGTGCTGCAATTTTGGCAGCATAACAACATGAAAAAAGACTACATAAAAAAGGTTTATGAGAGAGAAAAGGTTGTATCATACTATTTAAATGAAATTTAAATTAAGGGGGTCATATAAGTACATTTCCCAACATATGTAATGGAATTTCGATTCATAATACAAAAGAATTTCTGGAATGTAAACGAGGAGAGAGAATTTTCTTACAGAATTTCCACGTTGTAACGGGAGTACATCAGAGGCATTAATGAGAGAGAAAATATGGGTATCTAGTCCTTCAAAAATAAAGATGTATGTATGAGGGAGGTGATAAATTATACCCCAACATTTATAATTGAAAATAAAAGGGCATAAAAATATTAAGAAACCTGGATAAAATGAGAAAAGAAGGAATCCCTTACATGGAAGTGTGATACCAAAGGCTTGGGAGAGGCTTGAGAGAGGATTCTTGAGAGATTGGGGCACCTTGGGAGGATTATATAGAGATTATTGAAGAGGTTGGATGAAATCCAAATTATTTGAGTGAAGAGGAAGTGGGATCATGGGTGGGTTTATATAGAAAAGGAGAGGGAATTGTTTATTATTTAGGTTAGGGTCACCACACATTAAACTAATCCAAACAACAAACCAACCCATGGTTTTTTCCCATAGATTTTTCCAAATGGGATTAGAAATAAATATTTTATAATGAAAATTTCCAAAATACTTAAAATATTAGGCTTGCTTATGTGGTGGGGAGTCACACTCTCAAGAAAATCATTTTAAAAATACAAGATGTTTTATAAGTCTTGGACGGTCCACTAAAGCTTTGTAAAATAAATAAAATAAACCTATAATCACATTAATTTAATGGAAAATCATATATTGGCCGAAAATAATGTGTATAGTATTTTATTACATCACTATTGGGTCATTATGATGTCATGAAACACATTATATATTTAAACGGTATTTAATTTTTACCCAAAAATTCGACTGTCACATAAAATTATGAAAAATTCACCATTGGATAATTTCAAAATCATGATTCCAAAAATAACATTAATTTTATATATACATTTTTATATACATGTGAATTTTTACTTTTAAAATAAAAATCGATATTTATTGAAAATTCATGAGTTTTGACAAAAACAACTTTCAAACCATAATAAAAATCACAATTGTATTCAAAAAATTTTAGGATAATTTATATTAAATAAAAATTAATTTAGTAATAATATTATTTTAAAATATTATTTAATTTAAATAAACATTAATTCCTAAAAATATATTTACTAATTTCATATTAACTAAAAATGCTATTTTTGTTTTAAAAACTATTTACAATGTAACAATAATAAAATGAAAGTACATTCTCCATAAAAAAATAATGTACATAATAATAGTATTAGGGTCTCGTTACATAACTCCTTATAACACATACATAATACCTATGGGTAAGGTGTGCGATGGTGAAAGACTCTTGGGGTGGCTCAGATAACATCGCTTGAGTGGTAATGTCTATCAACTTCCATATCTCCCGTAGGCGGTTTTGTCTGAGATTAACATGTTAAAGCTCGGCTTGGGCTTGTTCAAGAGTGAAGAACAATGATGCCACCTAAATTCTTAGCTTTGAAAAATGGGATTCGTAGGGAGAAATTATACTGGTTGAGGTCATTGATTCCTTTTTCTGAGTAAAATGGATTTGTGAAAGCCTTATATTTATATTAATCATGTGATCACTATTTAACAACTATATTAGAAATGGTCATAATTCATAATGGTATTGTAAAATCCAAAAACATAAAATCAAAGAAGATCATATGTTATATAACCATTTTACATAATAATAAATTTAATTAGATCAAAGGTAATTTTCATTTATGAAAGTTTGGGTCGTTACATTGAGCCTTTGATAAGGGAATCAGGAGGGATATTAGGGCATCAGTGTTGTCTTTCAACATTCCTAACTAGGTCGGGGTTCTAGAGTGATCCCTTATTCTGGAGTGCTTTTTGACGGAGTGGTAACTGATGGCTTGCGCTGCCCAAAGACCCCATGTGGAGGAGTCTTCAGTAGGAAGCCGAAAACAGACACGAGGGCTCAAGCGGTTGAGGTATTTTAGAGGATGACCCCAAGAATTGGGGTCGGTAGTACATGCTCCCCGTCTAGAGGGAGTCAGTTGGGAGATAGGTAGTGCTTCGTGTGCAGTGGACAGGGACACATGGCTTTTGACTGCCTGACCCACCATATAGATGACCATCATACGGTCGAGGGGCCGCTAAGACAGTGGCGGCAGTTCAAGAGAGGATCTCTGTAGGGAGGCGAACAAGGGAAGGGAGAAGGCTGAGTAGTTGGTGGTGGGCGGCAGTTCGAGGTGTTACCACCACCACCCCCTGGTGGTCCACCCCGACCTTAGGGCGTAAGCAGACAGGGGCGAGCTCAGCTCCAGGTAATATAAGCTTATGACCATAGTTCTATAGGGATTATCTGAGGCATGATATGTGTCTTCACCACCCTAGTAGTAGTTCTTATATACATAGGTTATAGTCGCCCCTTTTTTTCCATGGCTCTCGTTCAGCACATGGAGATTATTTTATAGTTGTTGTCTCAATACTTATGACTAGAGACTCCCATGTGAGGGGATTATATGATTACACACTAGTGTTAGTAGTGTGATCTTACTATAGGATGTGATAGCTTCATCTCGGATCTCCTAGTAGTAGCATCAAGGCCTTACTATGAAATCTTGGGTATATAGTGGTTATCCATAGTCTATGTTCAGATCGATTGTTTTATGTGTATAGTGTGGTGTGTCCAATGAGATGGGACCAGTTTTTCCTTCACCAGTGAGAAGGAAAACCTTGCAGCACATGATGTACTTTCTCAGAGGAGGGTGTAGCCAATTACTCACTGGTTGACTAGTCTCGCCCTTGTAGTAGTGTTTGAGAGGAGTTCAATCTTTCCTGTAGTGGTGGACGAGTATGAAGATGTTTTTCCTGATGATGTTCCTGGACTACCTCCTTATTGGGAGGTAGACTTTTGCCTCAACATGTACCCCAGGACGGCACTGATATTCACACCAGCATATCAGAAGGCTCACTTTTAGCTTCATGATCTGAGGTTATAGTTGGAGGACTTGCAGTAGATGGGGTTGATAAGGCCCAGTGTTTCATCATGGGAAGCCCCATTGCTTTTTCCCAAGAAGACATACAGGAGTTTGAGGTTGTGTGTGGACTTCTGGTGCCTGAACCAGGCGACCATGAAGAAAAATTATACACTTCCAAAGACTGATGACCTCTTCAACCAATTGAAGGGTGTGAGGTGGTTCTCTAAGATAGACCGCAGATCGCATTATCCCCAGCTTTGGGTACGATATGAGGATGTACCAAAGACATACTTAAGGTGTCGATAAAACCACTATGAGTTCCTGGTGATTTCCTTAGGTGTGACCAACACCCTAGCAGTGTTCATGGGACTCATGACAAAGATCTTCTAGCCTTACCTAGACTTTTTTTTGGTCTTTATTGGTGACATCTTGGTGTACTCGGCATCATAGGAGGAGCATGCTACACACCTGCGTATAGCCCTAGATAAACTCCAAAAGCACCATCATTATGGTAATATCTCAAAGTGTTGGTTTTGGATACATGAGTTCCACATCCTAGTACACGTCATCTCAGAGGCTGGAGTTCCAGTGGATCCAATAAAGTAGATGTGGTACTTACTTGGGAGTCGCCAAGGAACGTGAATGAGGTGTAGAGATTCTTAGTGTTTTCTAGTTACTATAGGTGGTTTGTGATGGACTTTTATAGAGTAAAAACACCCTTATCATCTATGACATGGAAGGACACCCCTTCATGTGGAAGAAGAAATTTAAATATAGTCTCCAAGAGTTGATGTTGATACTAACTAGTGCCCCCATCTTTAGACTACCAGAAGAGGGTGTTGGTTATTTAGTTTACTATGATGCGTCAGAGATCGGACTGGGTTATGTCCTAATGAAGGAGCGAGCAGTGATAACCTACAGCTCATTCTAGTTTATGTAGAATGATCATAACTATGTGACCCATGACCAGGATTTGGCATGAGTGGTCTTTTCTTTGAAGATGTGGTGTCACTACTTGATGGGTGAATGATTTATGGTTTACTCCAACAATAAGAGTCCCAGGTATATCTTCTCCCAGAAAGACTTGAACCTGAGACAGCGGCGATGTCTAGAGTTCTTCTAGGACTGTGACTTTTAGATGGTCTATACTCCTAGAAAGGGGAACATGGTGGAAGACACGCTCAGCAGGAGGATCGGTTTGCATCTTCTGAGTGAGGTGACAGAGTAGTTGGTTGTGATGCAGATATCCTTCATGGATGATGGTGAAGTTTCTTACCTTCAGTCTATGACTATTACTCCTCCACTCTTATAGATATTTATGGAGGCATAGTTGGTGGATAATTAATGTGAGTCCTAAAATGATCATTAATCCTTAGGACGGGCTCCTAATATATTTTTGATAGGTTGGGAGCATGTCATCCTTTTCAGAGGGTGCACCATAGTGCCAGTGATGTTGTGGGAGGAGGTGTTGAGGGAGTTTCATACATCCCCCTTGGAGGTACATCCTAGAGTGGAAAAGATGTTCCAGGACCTCTAATGTCAATACTATTGATCAGGGATGAAGAAAGTGGTAGCCGAGTTCGTTTCACAATGCCTCACTTGTCAGCAAGTGAAGGTCGAGCATCATTTTCCAGCAGGCATGGCCCAGCCACTCAAGGTACTGGATTAGAAATTGGATGGTATCTCAATGGTCTTATGATAGGGTTACCAAGGAAATCATTGGGCCACAACTCTATCTGGGTGATCATTGATGGACTAACCATGCTGGCTCACTTCCAACACACCCGGGAGCTGGGACCGGTAGTGGGATTTAGACGCCTCTATGTCCAAGAGATAGTACAGCTCCATGAGGTGGCTTCAGTGATCGTCTTATACTGTGATGCGCGCTTTACATCCCAACTGTGGAAGGGATTACAAGAGGCGTTTGGGACTCAGCTTTACTTTTTCACAACCTTTCTTCCCCAAAAGGATGGTCAGACAAATAAAACTATACAGACCTTGGACGAAATTCTTCATTCTTGTGTCCTGGCCTTTGGTCATAGTTGGGAGGACCACTTTCCTTTGGTGGAGTTCTCATAAAAATAAATATATCACTCCACCATCATCATGGAACTGGTTGTGGCTTTGTACATGTGGACTTAAAGATCACCCCTATGCAGGAAAAACCCTAGGGAGTCGGTACTCATGGGTCCAGAGTTGGTATAGGCTACTATAGAGATGGTGAAGATCAACCAGGAGTGGAATATTACTACACAAAGTATACATAAGTATTATTTCGATAGGAGATGGAAACCTTTGGAGTCTATGGAGGGTGATCATGTGTTCCTCTGGGTCTTACATTGACGAGGATTGCAGAGATTTGGCCAGGGTGGAATGTTATCTCTGAGGTTTATCAGACGTTTTCATATCCAAAGCAAATGTAGTGATGTGGCATACCGTGTAGCTCTTCCCAAAAGATGTGACATGTTCATGATGTTTTCCATGTGTCGCATATGGGGAGTTACGTCCATGATTCATCACACATCATCGACTTGGGAGATCTTAACATTGAAGATGGGAAAACTTTTTCCAAGTTCCTGGTGCAGATAGAGTATCGACAGGATCAGGTTCTACGTGGGTGGTTGATTCCTCTGGTGCGAGTTCAGTGGCAGCATTGGAATCTCAATGAGATCACATGGGAGCTGGAGGTTCAGATTCGTGCTCAGTACCCACATCAGTTTGATTAGTTTTTTTTTTAGTTTTGGGGACCTAAATCCCTAATTTGGAAAGAATGTAATGTCTCTAAAATTCTATGTAATTTTATTTTTAATAATATGGAATTATTATGATACTACACTCTCTGAAGGAATGTGGTTCTGAGTCCCAGAGAGCTCAGAACGAAATTTTGAAATTTTTTTAAGGTACGTTTAGTAAACGCGCGAGTGGGTTTCTCTAAATTTTTAACCGGTGATCAAATCAAAAAATATGAGGGTATCTTTAAACAAGGAAGGCCTATATTCACCTAAAATTGAGTTAACTTTGGTAGGTGAGGACAGAGCGAAAATATTTATTTTCAGACTTTTTTGGAAAATAATAAAATTACTTCAAAAAAAATTATTTTATTTATTTTGCCGACCAACGAGCGACGACATGGAGATTCTGTGATGCAACGATGAGGAATTTAAGAGGTGCATTAATAAATATCATTAATGTCCCATATAATGCATCATCATTATGAAATAAGGGAAGTGTAATCGTGATACTATTTCATAAATGAAACAGTGAAACGATGCAACGCCACAACATAACGGAAACATTGCGACATGTTTTCTTTTAATTTTTTGACGCAATCGTGGAATGAGGATTAAACCTTAGAGATTCTCTAAAAAACCTCCAATGGCCTTCCTTTAAAATGAAAATAACACACTGTCAGATCGTCACTTACTTCGACACACCTCAAATAACAGAGCTAGAAGCGATGACCGACGTCGATGTCCTGAAAATTCTAGGATGAAACGCCATGACTTCAAACGTCAAAGAGGTACAGGGTGTTTTATTTTGATGTCCTTCACCTTTATTTTCTATAAAAGATGGAAGCGGATCAACCCACTAATAGGTTGATCCTCGATTTTTTCATTTATGCATAAGGCTAACTTTATTGGCGTATATCTCTATCCAGGATTCAATCATTAATAGATATTATTGAAAAATGATCCCTGACCCCCCCCCCCATTTTAAACCTCTAACACGGAGGGCATGGTCCAACACGAACTGGGCCCAAGCACATCATCCATGTGAGTTATTTTTGGTTATACCCTAAAAATGGAGAAAAGATGATTTTAGGACCTTCGTGGTGAAGAGGATTCTGCCCAGTCACAGTAGGGGTAGGTGGCTCGAAGAACAGACCACCGAAGCGTGTCTAGTGGTCCACAGAAGGTTTTTCCGGCGTCGGTGGTCGGGGCAGCAGTGGTAGGCGAAGTCGATGTCTTCATGCCGGACGGCAGAATAGAAGACTTCCAGACGTGCTGGCGTCCGATAAAAGAAGCATGCCCATCGATGCGCTACAACGGCAGAGGTTGCGGTCCACTGGTCGTGGAAATGGATTGCATGGCGCCAGGCGGGTGCCTCGTGGAGGGACAACCCGCATCCAGGCCCTCAGGGCAGCCGGCGAGCCATGGTCCAACGACCGCAGTAGGAGGTGAGCCTCAACATCTGCGGGACCAGATAGGGCTGAACACAACAGCTTACCGTGTCCTAGATGGACAACACCCCACCGGCCGCACTGAGTGACTGACCGTGAGGCAGACATGTTACGCCCCTAGCCAGCGAGCTAAGCCGATCCTGCGACCCAGCATGCATGTCCTGCACCCAACAGGTTGGACCCGCACTGGCAAGCCAGACCCGCATAGGAGAGCCGAACTCAGGGCTCAGCGGGTCGATCTCGCGCCCAACGGGCCAGATTAGTACAGAGAAGCTAGACATGTGCCCTTCGGGTTATGCTGGACTTGACAGGGTTGTCAGGCGACCCGGATAGCTGGAGCCTTGGCCAAACCAGGCCGGTCCCATGCCCAGAGGATGGTCCCACACCCAGCAGGCCCGATCCGAGTAGGCATGTCGGACCCACGCCCTTTAGGCCGGGCCAGACTACATAGGGTCGCTGGGTGACCCGGTGAGCTGGACCCTCAGCCAAACCAGGCCGGGTCAAGCAAGGCCAATTGGGCCCGACCCACTGGCCAGAACAAACCAGACCAACCCAGACCCAAACCGGGTCAAGTCGATTTAGTCAAAACTAAACTAGGGTATGTGGGACCCCCTAGCCAAGTTGGTCAGCTTAGTCTGACTATGTCAGCACTGACTGAGAACCAACCGGCCCCTATTTACTAAAATGCTAATAAATTGCAAACCGAGCGTCCGATTGACAATCTGTTTACGGTAGTGGGACCCTCTTTATGAGGAGTATATTTTGGCATTCCTTGGAGAGGATTTAATGGAATTTGAGATGAAACTAATGTCTTGAGTATCATACATCCCTGGAACACTACGTACGAAACCCTGTGGTTGGTTGAGACCTGAGGACTGCTGACTTTCGACTCTGTGGGACACAACTATGGCGTAGTGGGAAGCACTTTTATGTGAATTTGTTGGACCATGGGGGAAATAACTTCTATGTGACTTTGAAGGACCACGGTACGCAATGAGGAGGAGTACCTTAGTTGGCCAAGGTTAGTGGGAAGAACATCTGTGTGACTTAGTAGGCCCATTTTACTCAATAAAGTAGGAGTTCTCTAGCAGCCAATGTGTTTGGTGATGTGAATGATGATTCTTTTATCACTACACTAAATGTATACCTGGTTTGAGCTATCTTGTGCTTCATGCTTTACATTGAGTATTGGTGTGTGGTCTTTAATTTTTGTTTTTGGGTCCCTACTAATTACCTTTTTACTCACCCTTGCATGGGTTTCACCCGCATGTGTTGTGTCTAGTGTAGATGATCGATGTTTCGACAGAGATTTTGGTGGACCAGGACCCATAGGTGCTTAGGGAGAAGGGACCAATGGACGCTATGATGGTGGAATTGGTGACCTAGGACCAGACATGGCTAATATGATCGGGTGGATATGACGTTCTACTTCAGCTTCCGGTAGCTACACAACTCTTATGATCAACTGGGGTTATCCGCGGATGGCCACCAGAGTTTCCTTTTTTTTACTTTGTTGTTTTTAGTTCTTTTCTTTGTATTTGTATTCTATGTGACTTATATTAGTTGTACATGTACCCACCTTTTTTAGTGATACTTTTTTCCTTTTCAGTGAATGAGACTTGGTTAGGCATGTGTGTGCGTATAGGAAGATAGAAAAATGCCTCCCACTTACATATTGACACCTTCAGTAATAGTCTCCAGCCCTTGTCCTTTGAGAGGTGGGCTTGGGGTAGTCACAACACGGGCCTCGGGGGATGGGTTTTGAGAATGGTCAGAAAATATTTCTCAACCAAACCCTACAGAAATCCCTTCTAAACTTCCTTATAAAATTCTAGAGAGGTTGGTGTTCCTAACATGCCAACCCTTGGATCCTTATCAGTAGATCTAAAGGATTTACATCAAATAAGATGAGGTTAGAATTCTTTCTAAGCATATAGAACTTGAGGTAATGGCATATAACCTCAAATTATCATCTTTATGATATATGGTATGTAAGGAGCCTATCTTATTTTATGATGTTTTTACACCACCCATTGACATGATATATCATCATTATACTTATGTTCATTGTAATTAATCTTTCATTTGATTTTATTCATTCATGGGTATTATGGTACAATTGTTACTAAAGCAGTAACAGTCTTATAGTAAAATCTGATTTTTTAATAGTTTTTTATGATTAAGTACACAATGATGAAATATTATGATTTTAATCTCAATAAACTATTGAAATATTTTCCTACTAGGGATAATTCTTGAGAATACATTTTCTTCATTCATTTTCCTCTCTCTACGTACTAAAGAGATTAAAGGAGTATTTTAAATGAAAAACCTAATTTATTTCTCTCTTCGGTCAAATATTATTTTTCCTCTATATACATGTTTTCTAAAATTGTTTTCTATATTGTTTATAATATTTTTATATGACTATTTAAAGTCATTTTTACACATGATTGTATTTTTTAGAGTGCCTTTAATGAATTATTTAGGTTTCTTTGAAAATGAGGTACATTTTGACTTTTTACAAAAGTTTAAAATGAATTTTTTATTTTAACTTATACAGAATGAATGTAATTACCACCATCATTACTACTCAAATTTTTAATGATATTTTATATGTTTTAAAGTTTCTTTTTAAAAAATATTTCTTCAATATTTTTGAATTTTGTTTATATTAAATATGATTCTTCATTGTAAAAGGGGGTATATTACTCAATATATGTTCCATGTGATCATTAAAATAATTTTCCATCAAATATGGAATCCTTTAATGTTTCTAAAACATAAATAGGAATATTATTGATTTTTACCATCCTTGTTATTACTCTATATTTTTTATGATTGTGATGAAAATATATATATGAAACCCAATTATTTTCTATGGGTTATGCTATGATGAAATGTTTGTGAGCCCCATTTTTTTCAAGTGTTCTGATTTGAGGAATGATTTATGATTTAGTATCCAAAATATATATATTATTTTAATTTTTTTAGGGGTTTTCAAAAAAAATTAAATTCATCCAATAAATTTAGTAAATATAGATATCTCAAAAGACAAATAGGACCAGAATGTGGAGTGAACCCGATTCTGTAAAGGACTCGGTACACTATGATACTTTTTTAGTGAACCTAGACTAATATAATGGATTGGGGTGTGCTAAAAATCCACTATGATAGTCTTGTAAGTGAGGCATGAATAATAAGTAAATTATTTTATATTTTTATATGTATGCCACAAAAATATGGATTATTCCAATGTTATACTTAGATAGATTATTTTCTTTGACTCATTTGTGCCTCAATTCTTATGAACTACCAATATTAATGAAATAATCCAGATTATGATATCTGATATACAGGGTATGGTATTAAAATGTTAATTTTGTTTTCTCATTCCCTTACACCCATGTTATTATCAGGAGATCATTGATATATCTTTTAATTACACTTATTATTCATCTAATCTCACACTTTCTAATCTTTCCTTTTACCCTTGCGGTGAGTAAAGTTACTAAGTATTATATGTTAAAAATTCGTGCTATTTATGAAGATTTTAGTGGGAGATGATGTAGTAAACTTATCAAATAATTTTTTTCAATAAATGTTTCCATTGAAATTTGACCTATATGATTCCATCTTGGAACATTATGTTATGTATTGAAAATTTTTCTAAATATATTCCATATTAATGTATTAAAGGTATGGATCTTTATAGTTGGTATCATAGAAAGGTTTTATTACCTTTGGAAACTAGTGTGAGGAAGCATTAGTGATAACCCTAAGGATAATTCTATATATAGGATAAAATTATAATATTTTCTTAATGACCACGGATGGCCTAGGTCAAACATAAGGTGTCATATATTGAAAAAGATATTCAATTATATAGATACACTATAATTTATTTTTCAATATCCCTAACTATAACTCTTGTTTCTCACATTATACCTTTTGGTTTTAGTCAATGGATATAACTAGAAGGATCAATGCTAATGCCAACAGAGAGTGTAATGATTTTCATAATGAGAAATAATATGGAATAGGATTTGGAATAAAAAAATATATAATTATAACTAATCAGTTATACCATTATAATATTAACAACATCTACATGGTTGAGTTTCTTACAATAAAAAATATTAGAAATGGTAATTTTTATAAAGACCATATATGAAAGAAGAATTAGCATCCTACATGTCAAGAATATGTTGGGAAACAATCAAAGGAAAGTTTAAAATGAAAGATAATATGTTTTATATATAGAAATTAAGGGTAGAGATAAATTAATTTACAGGGAAAAATGTTGAGTTCAGTGGTGGAAAATCAATTCCATCATAAGTTATCATTTATTGTTTAATGACTCATGTGTGGGGAATATGCGAATTATATGAGCCAATGACCTAATACATGGGTTATATCCTAGTACAAGGATGTAAATATTCTATGAAACTCATTAAGATGAAATATTTAATGTTTTTATGTATTATAATTTAATAATTTTATCAATTATATTATAGATATTAAAATCATGAAACATATTAGGATCATCCTACATTATTTTTTTAAGGTGTTTAAAGAATGTGTTGAATAGTTTTAATAAATAAGAAAAGTGATTTAGTGGCAAGGTGGTGATATTTAGTTGGTATAATGTGATTATTGACATTAAAGTGATAGTACTGGAGAACTATAAATTGTGTGAGGATTTCAAGAAAATGGGATTTAGGTTAAATATGATGAATTTTATTGTATTTTTTTGATTTATGGAATATGTTGAATAATCAAGGATGTTATTTGAGTAATAAGGAATGTTTTAGATTTTGAATAATATGTTTTTTCAAGTGATGTTTATATAAAATTTATGGAAACCATCATGGGTATATATGATTAAGGTTACTTGAATGCTCAAACTAACCAACCCCCACTTTTAAATGATTTACGAGATGGGATTTTTAAGTGATTTAAAAAACAATTCAGGGTTTTATGAAGAATTATATCTTTAGGTTTAAATAACCATTTAGGATAATATAATTCTAAAGTAATTATGTTCAATGGGATAGTGGTATATAGATAATCATGATGATTTAAAATTAACTCATTAACACATACATATGTCAAAGATATTTATGGTCATTATAACGAGTACCATTCATGTTAGTTCCTGATTATGATTCATGATATTTTTGTGAATTTATATATACCATATGATTATATAGTTATTTGTCATGATGATTAATAATATTTAGGGATATTTTTTCTTAGTATTTGTTATATGTATCCCTTGGGTTTAACATGTGATATTATTTTTGATAAATGAAATTAAATTTTTGAATCTGTAAGTCAAAGTGTATTAAATGGCCTTTGATGTTAAAAATTCTCTTAATATTATGGTTACTTTTGAGATATTCACATTATTTTTTTGGAAAATTTTAATAGTTATATTAATATAGTTTTACAAAAAATATAATCCATAGTACGGGCGACAACCCACCAAATCTGGAAAGGCCATGGGTCTTAAACCCACAGCTGAAGGGTGAAAAGGGTGCATCACCTACCATGGGAAAATGAGATGTCCTAGTTAGTAAAACTTAGATAATATTTAGAAGATTAATATTAAGATATTATTTTATATTAATGTTAAATTATGAATTATCTTTTAGTATCATATATAATTTTAAAGTGACATTGTGATAATTCAAGAAAATTTTTGAAATGATTTTGCATATTTTGGAGATTATATGGTTAGGGAATATACATTTTTTGGAATATTATTAAGAAAAAAGTTTTTTTGGTCATGTAATAATATAATAATCAATCCCCTATGAATTTTTCATTTTGGACATCTAGTATTTTTCGTAGTTATATATGGAATAATCTAAGTCAAACATTAGATGTTATTAGTGAGGATTTGAAGAAAAATGTTATATTTATTCATTTAAATCATTATTAATTTTATGAATTATCATTCCTTGTGAAAACCATTTTTTATATATTATTAATAACTAATTATAGGAAGAATATCTAGGTATGAATTTTGGTTTTTTAAGTATATACTAGGGATTTTGAAAAACAAATTCATCTTAAATTCTTCTAGTTTGGAGAAACAAAATATATTATGGTGTAAATTGACTAAAGGATACAATTATGAATTATAAGTAAGTATATTACCTTATCTTCAGTGTCTATTTGGTTAATAAAACCCTTTATATATAGGAAAAAGTATATTGAAACCAAAAAAATATCATATGACCTTAATTTTAGATGAAAATATGGACTTTAGACAACTTATTGATTTATCGTTTTGTGGACATTAACTTAATCTTGATCATTCACATTCTTATGATAAATGTTCTCTTTCACTATACATCATAATATGGGAATTAATTTTTCCTTCCATGACCAAATTTTTACTTCTTAGTAATGTTTACCTTTCTATAATCCTAGATATGTGTTCATCTAGATAACATTTATACTTTTCTTCGTATATTTTCAAGAGGATGTTTTTTAACAATTTTTACGAATTGGGATTTCAAAGAAAATTGAAAATATTAAACCCTTGATTCCTAATAACATGATCAAATTTTGATGATTCAATTTTTTAAAATAGAGGATGATGTAACTACTTAATATTTTTAAAATAATATTATTTTTTATATCTTATGATATACACAACAATAACTTTAAACAAACTATGAAAAATTATAATTATAACCTAGTCATTTAATTGGTGGGTATAAATAGGATTAAACACATTAGTGTGTGTGTGTGTGTGTGTCTACATATATATTTCTGTGTGTGTCAAAATAAATAAAATTAGAATGACTAATTATTTGGTATTTAACATTTAATTTTATGTAAATTCATTTCATTCTTCAAAAATATATATTCTTCAAAAATGGTTTTTATTTATTTTTGTGAGAAAATATTAAAAATAATTATGGGACACTTAGAAATTTTATTTGATAAATAATATATTATTTTTTAATTTAACATAAAATAATCTTATGAATAACTTTTGAGAATTTTCTTATAGTTTTGATTTTTCCGGGAAAAGTGAAAAATATTGAATTTTATTGAAAATTGTATATTATTTTGTATTATTTACAAAGTTAAATTTTAATTTTTTTTCAAATTTAATTAGTTCTGTTTCATTAAAAATAAAATTACGGTATTTGGAGTGAATTTCTAATTTTAATTTCATATAAAAACATTTTCATACATAGAAGGAAATTTTTCTAAAAAATAGTTTTTCATTATGTTTAATGTTTTTATGTTAAATAAATTTATACCTCATCTTGGAATTGAATATAGAAAAATATATTTCATATTTTGAATTAGGAGGTCCAAATTTTTTAAATAGTTCAATTTTAATTTTGGTTATAATGAATAGTAACTATAATAAATCTGTTAACTTCACGATAAATTTTTCCCATTCATGAAACTTCTTGTAATCAAAAAACATAACACATTTATCCTTTAAAGATTAAAACCCATTACTGATACATTATTTATCAAATCTCCTCTGTCTTGATGATTTATCAATATACCTAGTCAATATTTGGGTTGTAAATCCACAATTAAACTTGTGAACCCAGTTTTTAAACAAACAAAAGCAACCAAAAAACACAACAATTTTACATTGAGGGATTTTTTCAAAACATATTCAATAATTTATTAATACCATAGAATTTTAAAATATAAAACTTTTTTAATAATAAAATATTTTTAAAAAAATTTATAAAAGCACCATTATAAAAAAATAACATTATACAAATTCAAAATTTCCACTTTCTTTAAGATCATATTCAAATAAATAAAAATAAACTTTCCCCCAAACTATTTTTTTCTTATATAATTATCATTTTCAAAATAAAATCTCATAAAAATTGAGTAAATAAAATAAAATAATGTGAAAACTATAAATAATCTATATTATATAAGAAAAAACCTAACTAGAAAAATATAATAGAAAAATGAATGAAATTTTATTTTAAGGTTTTAGTGGCCATGAATGGATTTTCAACCTGGTCTTGTGGGCTAATATGAAACTATGAAACATCAATTATATTTTTCATCAGACCATTCCCATGATCTCTATATAATTACTTGGACCTTGTAAGAAATTTTTGTACCTCTACTTCTATGTCTATTTTCAATATAACATCTAAAAATTCATTAAACACACTCTATGATTAAAATTTAGCATTACAAATCATAATTTTGAAGAAAAATAAGCAACAAAAAAATAATGAGAATATGAAACTTAGGAATCAAATAAAAATCAGTTTTTAAAATGATCAGCTTTTTTTATTTTCTCAAAAAATCAGTAATTGAACAAAATATATAAAAACAAATATTAAATCAAAATTGAAAAGAAAACAATTTTTTTGATATTTATAAGGCATAAAATAAATCATACATGCCTAGTTAAAGATAACCTAGTGTAATGAGGTCGCACATTAACCACTAAGTCAACAATAAATGATATAAATCATGTGGTGTAAGTATATTGAGATCTAACATCCTTATAGGATTAAACCAATAATTCCTTATGTTTTCTATTAAAAAATATCCTATAAATTCTAATTTGAAATAAAATATTTTAAATTTCATTTCCCAAAATTTTAGGAAAACTATAACTATTATTATTTTATACAAACCACTTAAAAACTATAACGGTAATTTGAATTAATGGAATGATTTTAATATAAGATAATTTTAAAAATTAATTTTTCTAAATCCATTTACAACCCTATTTTTATATGAATTTTTTTTACATAAAACCCAACCATCAATTAAAACATCAATGATTCATATATATATATAAATATCCAAGAAATGTAATTATTAAATAAGTAATAAAATATAATAAAAAAAATAGGGAATAAAAATGATCGAATGGAATATCACTTAATAAAGTTATAAAAATAAAATAATTTTGATGTATAAACATACATAGTATGAATAATAGGAAAAAAATAAATTTTTAATCATGGAAGACTCCAGAACATATAGTGAGATGAACTATGAAGCACTAAGGTGCAACCATCTACCGGCCTATCAATTAAATCATAGTCCATATACTTTCAAAATACTCAACCAGGTTCACCAATGGAACCCCATTTACTAGGATTTATCATAACACCAAAGTAATTTATTTTGTATTCATACATAATAGGAATAATGATAGTATCTAAATTTGTCACTACAATTCTTACGATTCCCATGATAAAATTATCATATGGTGTTGAAGGAGGTAAGAATCCTCAAATTCATATTAATAATAATCCATAAGGAAAACCCATCCACTAGTATTCCTTAAACTAAACTCCAATACCCCTCAAACTCAAGACCTTACTAAAAACAAATCTTATATAATCACCAAATTCCAATTATCACAATAGGGTATCATAAGTCTTATGGAATGTATTAAACTAGTTTACGGAAGGAAATTTTTATATCTATATTTCTAACTTGACCATAAATTTGAAAAATATTTATATCCTATTTAAAAATTATTTTATTTAAATCTATCTATAAATCAACATTATATATAGATTTCCTTTTAATTTATCCATATGTTTCTTTAGATTTCACCTTAGTAGTTCCACCATAGTAACCATTTTTTAATATGTTTAGAAATAGGACAACATTTTAAAATGTATTTCAAAATATAAGGAAACCAAACATGAAATGAATAATCTCAATAAAACATAAAATCAACATAAAAATGAATAAAAATATAATTTTACAATAGTTTAAAAATATAATATCAATAAACAACCAAATAATGAATTGAGAGACAAAAATAAATCTCTACATTTTTTTAAAATTTAACACATAATAGCACATGAAAATACAATTTAATTGCTAGTTAAATATTAAAAACATTTTATCAATGTTATTAGTTCCTTTGAGAATTTCTCCTAGACATTTAAGTAAGTATATAATATTGAAATTTATTAATAAATAGGAATTTATAAACCCAATAATACTTCATATTTTTTTTAAAAATGGAAAATATAGAAACATATACCTAGAATAAAGTGTTGATATATTAAATATGTAATATATGATGGTTTATAAACAATTTACACTTCTTCATACACTAACATAAAGAAAAATAATGAATTACAATTGTATCCATTTTAGGGTTTTATTAATAGCACAATAAAACAAGTTATGTGAGAAAAAATATTAAAATAGATGGAGGAGGTTGATGGGGATAATAAATCATTTCCTAAATATATATGGCTTGGAATTGGATATAGAGGAGTTTAGGAATATATACGTGAAGGGTGGGAGTTAAAATAGGCCGGATTGGATCACCTATTATGAAATTATAGAGAAGAATGGTGTGGAAGAGTGGAAGGGTTTTAATTAAAAGATAGTATATTATACATTTATTTTTCAAATATTGAGGTTTTATGATCTATACCTGCAATCTAACACACTATCCCAAAATTATGTACCTTTTTCTAGAATCCCTAGTGAACATTGAAAGGTTTATTCCGAAAAAGTATACTAATCAATCACTGATTGTGTGGGAGGTACTATAAATACTACATGCATTTCATAGTTAGTTCAAATAGTTAGTATTAATAGTGTTTCAACCACATTCCAAGCACTGCAACACAAATATAAAAAATATGATAGAAACATATCTAATACCCATGATATAATCAATAAATAAATAAATTATGCTGCAAAAAAATTGGGGGGTGTAACAACATAAATGATCATGATTTTTCCAAATAGTAAGCATACAGAAATAAAGAATGTTATAACCATAAAATCATCATTAAAATACAAAATCATCATTAAAATTCCAATACTAATAACCACATTCTAAGATATTGATATATAAAAGTTTCATGATGTCCCCAAAATCTCCTTAACATAAACACCACTATAGATTTAATTCATCCTATTATGATTTGAAATGATCATCCTTAACATTTAATTTAATGTATATATTTATTGTATAATATCAAAAACATAAATCTGGTTTAAATTTTAATGATAATAATATTCCCCTCCTTAGCTATGTTACCATGTATTTTTTACTCAATCAAAACATTCCATAAAAATCATTAATTGAATACATCAACAAATAAAATTGAAAAAATATTCTAATCATAACTATTGGTCAAAACCAAAGTTATCTTAGCTACATATAAATGAATGAGTTATGCTGGATAATGGTGGGAACATATCCTGAATTAAAGGATAAAGGAAAATTTTATCATGATGGAATTGGTTAATTTCAGGAATATATTTTTATTTTATATTTTCATAACTCTTTATACTAAACTGGAGAGATAATTTATTAGGCTTGTGAAAATAGAGGTTATGCCTATTTCGTCACACTAGGAGAACTACATAATAAATTCATGGAATTTATTTTTATTTTTAATTGGACTAAAAATTTAGGTTTACAACTTATTTAATGACCTAAAACCAAATCATCAAAATATGGTAGTTATTTTACACTTTGACACATGTATGGAAACATTATCATGTTCCCAAAAGGTAGATATAATGATCGATGAATCTCAACATACCCCTGGGGATTTATATAAGATGAGATGCATGATTTTTATCATTAGGTGTTCATTTCAGAAACCTACTATGGAGAAGAAGATTCATCAACCCACCTGTGAAAAGTATAACATGAATTATGAAGAAAAATTCATCATAGAAATAAGTAAATATATTGTGTGTGTAAAATATAGAAATTAATCACAAGATTGTTTAATGGATTTGAAAAAAATTGTTAATTTTATTGAATAAAGTAATATTCTACTCAACCCCCCCCCCCCTAACCAATTTCTAATTTTGTATCTTCCCAGAATATGGCAACTACAAAAATAATTACATGAAGGTAAAGGTTCTAGAATATTACTAAAATAAAAAATATCAAAATCAAGATAGAAAGGATATATTCTATTATGACTACTATTGAGTTGTGTTATGAAAATGATATTGCGATAGATACAATTTTCATTTATTCAACAATATTAAATGTACTATTTTATTCAAGAAATATATATTCATTCATGTTATTAATTTTTTTATAATTATTTAATCATCAACCCACAAAATCAAGGAATATATCTCATCAAAATCAATAACCATATTATTAATAACGTCACTAGTTTATTAAACATCCTAAATTAATGTATATTGGGAAAATATTTCTATAATACGGGTTATGATCCATTTATTAGAAATTTATTTATTATAGGTAATTAAATATTTATACTTTTTTATTATTATTTTTACATAGGTTAGGGAAGTGGAAAACAAAGGGAAGTCAAAACTAATTGCATGTGGGGAGGCTAGGAATAAAGACCTCCTTAAAAACCACCACAAGGAACAACCATAATTTTTCTATATAATTTATTCTTATTATCTAAAATATCATCTTTCAGAACAGAATAAACATAAAATATCCATAATTGTTATCTAAAGTTGATTGAGTGTAATGAGAATTCTGAAAGTATTTTGGATAATCATTCTCAAGAAATTTTTTTTTCCATTAATAGTGAATATCAATATAAAACAAATGAGGAAATAGAGAGGATATTATTTAAAGAAAATATCTTTTTTCAAATATATGATAATGTATTCACTAAATATATTATTAAATGTCCCCATTATCAAGAGGTTTAGTCCCCTATAGAATATAGTCATGGAGTTAAGAACATATCCATGAGTACATATATAATTCACCCACATTGACTTATTAGAAATGAATAATAAACTATATTAAATCCTCGATAAGGGTTCGATACACCATTGTACTTCTCTATGAGGTGACATAATCTTCTTTTCCATGATGAATGTTGGGCCACAATATCTCTGCCTTGATAATCGTAAACCTATAAACATCATGATAATGAGATAATATCCACTTATATAGACTTCTGACTTAATAGGACAACTATGGGGATCATAGTATACCACAATAAATGAACTGTGATTGATATATCATATATTGGAAGATAAAATGTTTTATATTCCTGAGATTTATAACAAAATAATATAGTTATAAACTTAGTATGTATTGATTCTTTTAAGACTCTACAACTTCTTAAATTTTTAGGGACATGATGTTCAGTTTAATTAGATATTTCATTAAACAATAAATATGGATCCTTATATATGATATTATCATATATCAAAAATATATTTAAATTATGAATAAAACATCATCATTTTTTAATACATTTAAAAAGGATATTTTATATAAAAAGTAATGAATTTATTTTTTATAGATGGAAAAGTAGATTTCATAGGGAATTCAATGACGGTTAAATAAATTTCAATGGACCTTTCACTTAATATATTAATCTGTGAGTGACCCGGACTAAAAATAGTCATAGAAATATTTTATTTCCAAGTGTTTCTAAGTTATTTTTGATAATTTTTTATAAATAATTCACTATTATCGAACTATATTACCGTTAAAATTTAGAAAATAATAATAAATTTTTTGATATATGATTGTTAAAACAGCATCATAGATTTTAAAAATAGGGTAGTCATAATAATATTAAATGAAATTCCCTCAATTAGTGAAGGATTAATAATATACAATGTTTTTTTATTAAAAAATTGTGGTTTTGTACTCATGAACAATGATAATGGTATTTAATATACGTCATGATAATTGATGGTACATGAGAAAAATAAACATACTCATGATATTTAATTATAAGAATTAAATATTAACCTAAAAAAATTATAATACATCTATTGAGAAAATATTAAACTATAGCCTAATAAAAAAATAATATATATATATATATATATACATAAAATAGGATCAACACACACCAATGTTTATTATTATAGAATATCAAATATTACGACATCTAAATCCATTAAAATCTATATAAATTTAATAATTTCATATATGATATATGATTAACTGATTCTAAAACAATATCCATGATAATGATTCAATGAGATAAAATCTTCATAAATTTTTAATAGAAAGAAATATAAATCATATTTAAAGATAAGACAATATACATTACTAAAATGATTTATAAAACATCTATCAGGATAATGATAAAGAGTTACCAACCTGATGAGGTTGATCAACAAAAAAAATTCTAAATAAGGATGGGAAAATGTATAGGTACAAAATTGGTAAAAAAAATTGTATGATATGAGATTACATTTTCTTTATTTACGTTGATTTAGTTAAAGAAAGAGAAATAAGATGATTCCAAAAAAAACATCCTCTATACTCCAAAGAATAAAAAATATTCATAATGGTGTCTAAAATAATTTTTTATGGATATATATGATGAAATATAATAAGAAATATATTTATGACTACATGGTATGAAAATAAGTTTGGTAATAATGAAAAAATTTCAAGGTTTTGATGAAATCATCAGTTATATTGTCTATGAAATGTTTTAAAATCACCATGGGCTTTGTCATAACATATTCATATACATATAAAGTAATAAATTGCATATAGATTACCATTCAACATCGTAAATAGAAATCTTATTCCATTACCATTAATAAATAATTCTTTGTTGATCAATATTCCAGGATATAAATCAGATACTTGTTAATGCCTCATAGAACATAACTATTAATTATATCAAATTAATAACAATGATTTAGCTAAAAAATCATGAAGATCACAAAAGAATACATCGAATGCATTGAATGCATTGATTAACATTTTTTCAAAGAATATTTTTAAGTAAGATTCTAAATCTATAAGGACTATTTAATCCCCAGAGAATATGATTTGGGATTTCTCTAAGTAAATTAAGGGATATTGGGATTATTCCCTTCCTATGTGCAAGTTCCGATTTATTATAATATTAAAATTAGATTTAACATTATAAATAAATCTATATAAAGATATTTAGAATAATAAAATGTTTTTATAATGTTATAAAAATTATTTTATTACAAATAAAACTCATATATAAGATAATAGAGAAGGTCAAAACAATTATATAACTTATAATACATTAATAGAGTCAAGAGAAAAACTACACTAAATATTATATGGTTGACCTAAAGATTATGGTTTGATATGTGGTATACCAAATAATGTATTTTTGGGGGATATTTATAATTTTATAAAAAGAATGAGAAGTTATGTACCATGTATATCAGTCTCTATGATATACATGATTGCATTGGAGTTGTGTCCTATTAACATTACAAAACACCAGAGGTGTCTCAAGTGAATTATGTGTTCCATTTATCTCTCATAATGAATTCTATAAAAGATCTTATATATTTACTCAATTAATGGGTAGTAGAGTTGGAGTATAAACTTTCATATAAAGAGGTGTTAGTGGAAATAATGAATCAAATATATAATGTTTTGTAAAAAAGGACCACTCATATTGTCAAATTACTATAGAAAAATAAAATACATGAATGTGAAACTTGGAAACTAGAGGATATGATGAAACAAATGTATCCTCATATATTTATTTCTTTGGGTTTGTATTAAAATTTTCATTACGAAGGATGGAATAATGTGAAACCATGAATTTTTTGGATATTTAAATTTTCTCTCTTTAATATTTATTTGGTACAGTGAAAAGTATAAATGAATCACAAGATGAGTTAATTTCATTACATCAGTATAAATCATGATTATTTAATTATGAATTTTCTATATAGAGTCTAAAATATTACAATGGTGTAAAAAACTAAATAACAAAACTAGAATGTCATATTTAAGAATGTCATGGTCCATACAAAAAATCAGTCATGAAAAAAATAAAAAAAAATGTACTATGAGAAATAAAATAGGAATTTTAAAATTATATATAAATCACCTTGATATAAATTTTTTGAATTATTGATATTGGGAATTAATTGTTTTTATAGGATATATAGTGTCCATTGCGATAATATATGATAGTTATGGATAGTAAATAACCTTTCAAAAGGTAGCTAGAAAAGATATAATTAAAAAAAATCAAAAATTTATAATTTAAAATGATTAAAAACAAAAAATATTTTTTTATTCAATATGAATACTTCTCAATTCATATAACTTATATATCAAATAATTATAAATATTAATAAATTGTGTTTTACCACGTTTAGTAAAAGATTAATTTAAAAAAATTATACACATATGAATATACATTTATGTAAAATATATGAAATAATTAATTATATACAATATAACTATTAATAAATATAATCACAAAGAAAGTTCACCAATCAATGAAAAAGAATATAATTTTATAACATAAGTTATATATTTATCTATTCTATGTATTTATTTAAATAAAAATTAATAAACTATATATTTAAAAATTAATAATGTGGTATTAAATATTTTTGTGGTGAAATTTAAATTAACAAACTATATATTTTTTTCACGCACGTGTATTCTTTGTGAAATAACACATATTTCATGTACGATTTTTATTTTAAATAGAAAACATAGATATTCTTTAGAAAACTGACCTCAAATGTGAATAATACACAGACAGTCTCTTGATGTCCAAGGGGGGGTTTTATTCCTTCTCCTTACATTTTTCAATGATATGTAATTCTTAAAAATGAAGGCCTAGAACACCAATATCTGAAGGATAGATTCACCACATATAGATATCAAGATATAGGGGTTGAATCTAATGATAAAGTGGTTTAAATACCTTTTAAAATCTCTCTATGATTTCTAGGGGTTGAGATGAAAAGATTATATCAAAAAAATTCAGATAATCTAGAGGTATTTATACATACAAAAAACAATACAAGTCCATGATGAAGCCCCATATACCACACCACAAAAATGGATGAAAATTGGGTAAATATGATGAAACATAGAGGAATGCACAAGAGCCTCCCTACTCAAACCATTTCTGATATCCATGGTGGCCCCCATGCCACAACACCCAAAATCCCTGATGGATAGCTATGTCTCACTTAGGATCCATGCCAAATGAGTATCAATATAAATATCCAATTTTCCCATATAACGCCCTACCACCACAGCCACCTGTCTACGCCATTACGCCCACCCATCCTAGTAAGCTACCTTGTATAACAATATAGCTATTCCAAAATTGGTAGTAAATCATATTTTCCTAATTTTTGGACCCTATGCCATAATCAGTTTCTCCAAACCAGAAAGTCTTGAATTTTGAATAAGTTATGACCTCCATGGCATGGAAACTGTATATCATATCCCACCATTATCCCTCCTAGAGAAACCAAGGTTCAACCAACTAAGAAAAATATCTAGTTCAAAATGTTTCTACAAAAATATTAAAGAGGAACATACCTAGAAGAAGATAGGTCTTACACACTCCCACACCATATAAAATCTCATCCTTGTGATTCTCTGAGAATCATTATGGATCACTGACAAAAATTATTAGCCACTATGTATGTATATCAGGCACTCTATCTAGGGAAACCTCATATAGATTGCCTTGATACCACTTTACATTCACTATATGTATGACCTTTCCCTATAGATTCTTCTAACTATGGTCTATGATATGAATCAAGTTCTCCTCAATGGACACATCAACATCTAGTATATAATCATCAATGTCTAACATGTGGGGAAGTTTTAGGATGATATCATTGATGTTATATCATTGGAAACAAAATAGGTGTAGAACTGTTGTATTTTTTAAGGGATAAATTGTATGCCTTTGGGCCAGCCATTTCCACTATCTTGAATGGCTAGAAAAACTAGGTTTCTTGCCTCACCTATTTTTAAGTATTGTGTTTCCCCAGACATTGAAACACCTAAAATAAGAAAAAACGATAAACCTCCCACTATATAGGTCATATTTAATGGTTAGCATATGATTTATGTTAGATTTATACATCCACCAATCACAATCTAACCAAAGAAACTTTCTCAGAAATATCCTATATACAACTATGTCCAATAAGCACTGAATTACCTTCCACTTAATATAAAATATGAGAATGAAACTTTATTATACAAAAATACTCAAAATGATCCATTTAGATCAATACCTAGAAAATGTTATTATAAGAAAACTCCAGGACTACCAAAATTTTTCTTTCAATAACCACTATAATCCAAAACTTGATCTCATAAAATTTCCACCAAGATCGTCATCATCTATTCAGATTATCCATTTTTCTAAGGATTATATGATATACTTAGAAACAATGGCATTCTCAAATCCTTTTAAATATCCTTTTAAAATTGATATATGAAATAAGGATCATAATCTAAAATGATACATTTAAAAATGCATGTTTTAAAACTACCATTGGCATGTAAAGGATACATAGGTCATATATGAAGACGGTTTCCCTAATAGAAATAAATTGTGATACCATCAGCATTAAATCCTGTATCACACATACTACATCATTATTTTTTGTTTTCCTTGTTAATAGTTCAACAAAATCTATAGTGAAATCATCACGTTTCTATTCTGAATTAGATAGAGGCAATAAAAACCCATCAGGACTCTAATACTTGTATTTCACTAGTTGATGGGTGAAACATATCACCATGAAGCTCGTAATATTTTTTTTTATTCTTTCACAGCATTATTTTCTATAGAGATCATAATAAATATTTTTTGGACCTGGATACACTACCCATATGGAATCCTTCAACTCTCTTATGAGCTACTCGTATAATCCCATAGGGTCCCATATGCAACCATGGATAAGAATAACATCTCCACTTTTAAGATTCCGTCTTGATTGAGGCTCTCTATCATTTACAATTTACGATATAGATAATAAATCTATATTATAAAATTTATCTATCTAAATCTAGTAACAAATAATAGGTATAACCAATGTTAAAGTCATATATACACATCCATTTGAATTTGAAATATTGATATACTTGTATATATTGACCACAATCAGCCTCCATGCATCACAGGAGACCTGTACTTCCCCTTTATGTATCATCCATCATAAATCATTATCAGTTAAATTTTCCTTTCCAAGTGTGTAAGAAAACTCAAATTTAAAGTAAAATAGATAATTAACCCTCCTACTTAGATGATGGTTCAGGCCTTACTAGAAATTTTTTTATCGAGTAACTTGTTGTATTTTACATTATAATTCATCACAGTGCATGGAATAATACATACCCAGCACTGGAAATGTGATAATTACTACTGAGATATTCTTACTATTTATATCCTAAAATTTTCTCTCAAAATCATTTGACCAAATAAACATCATCAACTTCTTTCACATCTTGAACATTAGTGATTAAAGATATGAAAATTTGTAGATGGAACACAAATAATAGATTTCTAGACCTATAAAACTTCGAATCTTGATGACTTTCATGGGTTAAACCTATTATAACATAGTTGTAATGTGCACTAGGTCCAATTCCACTAAAACATGTGAGATAACATGACCCATAAGGTTAACATGATCAATCGAGAAGTTCTATTTCAATATCATGGAATAATGGTGATATCCTCTTATTTTGTACAAGATGATGTCATGATAATAGTAATAATCATATACGAATTTGGATTACACTATAATATCAATGAGAAAAATAAAAAATAATAATCATATAATAGATGAAAAATCAATTCCTAAAATACATTAATATTGTTGGTTTATTCATCAAAATGAAAGGAATCTCCAGAAAAACATATGATCCATACATGTTCCAAAAATAATATGAAGTTTTCCCAATGGTATCACACTCAACTAGTGGTACCCTAACCACAAGTAATTCTTGGATAAAATTTAGTAACCCATCAACTTGTAAAATAGATCATTGATGTGTGTAAGGGGATACTAATTATGGACCAATATGTCGTTCAATGCCTAATAATCCATACATAGATAAAAAAGATCATTAGCCTTATTGTATAAAATCATGTGAGAACCCCACAGTGATGTACTAGTTCATATGAGTCCCTTTTCTCCTTGATAATATAACTCAACCTTCAAATCATGTATATTTTTTGGTGTCATCCTATAAGGTGGGAAGGAAACCTTCTCAGCTCTCATCTCTAACTAGATCATGAACTCGATGTCCCACTTAGTTGGTATATATGGACCTGGCCATAAAAATTTTCATAATATATTTATTTCACATAGAATAAACTTATTACATTCCCAAAGATATTTTCCATTTAGAGTTTTATATAATTATGTCATAATTCTCACAAAACAACTCATAAGAATACAAAGTGGATTCTACTAAAACATTGTCTACTTCTTCCATAATAAAAAAGTTTTTTAATAAAACGTGAATTATTTTCTTCAAAATTCTTCACATAATTCATCTTGGCTTCTAATTTTCTCATATAATTTCTTAAAAACTATGAGAAACATTATAAATCATAGTATGAGCCCAAAAAACTTAGAAAGATACATAAAAAGAAAGAAATAAATTTTTCATCCATGAATACCTATAAACATATGAATTCATTTTCACAAATATATACTTCTCAACCTTAAAGTATCATATACTTTTGAAAACATGAAATTTCCATCAATTATAGGAAACATAAATAAACCATTTAGGTAAATTGAGGTATCTTTATATTACAATTATTACACAGTATTTTAATCCCCAAGACTACCTTATGATTTATAACCCTCATGACTACATTATATTGTAACCCTCATGGATACCTTATGATGTAACCATCACAATTACAATTTGAAAAAAAAACAATGTAAACTTCCAAAATAAACATACCGAATAAATTTTAGGGATATAAAGGTCCATACCCTAATTAGAAAAATTCCCTAAGAACCAAAACATAATCATAAAATATGAATACTTTCATCATAAAAATCATTCATTGATAAAAATCACTTATTTTAAAGAATATTGTGCACATTAAAGGAAAACAATTCTTTGAAAATAATAATGGAATATTGTAAAGAAGAAACCAAAATATAAATACATCACGATAGAGGTAAAGTATTATCATGTTTTATATGTTAAAAAAACAATCCATTTTAATTTTCCAAAAAATAGAAATTAAAAGAGGTTTTTTTTAAATAAAATTCTCTTAACTCAGGTTTTGATTTCATCAAATGTGTTAAAACCTCATATATAATGGTCTAAACAGTTTTATAAAATTTTTAAATAACTATATTCATATTTATAATACATTATATAAACTTTTTATAAAATATTTTCACCCATTTATTAATAATATTTAAATATTTACTTTGTTTTGGGTGCATTTATTTTAGGGTTTCTATGGTGGGTTCATTCTGGATTTTCTTATCAAATAGACAAAAAAACCAAAAGTAAAATGAAATGGTTTTAATATGTTTAATTAATTTTAAATGATACTATATATCACTTTCTATGATATTAGGATGATTCATTAGATAAAACTTTAATGATAAAGGTTTCGTTTATTTTTGGAGGTTTTTTGGGACCATCACAAACTAGTTTTGAATTATTTAATGTTATGTTTATTAATTAGTAACAGAATACTAAAAAAGTTATAATATATATTAAAATATTTTTTAACCATAATATATTTTTTATGAGTAGTCTTAAAAGAGGTAAAGTAACATGAACATTTGATGACCACGATGGCAGTGAATCAACACATCATGGAAGATGCTTTCATTTTCTAGAATAAGAGGAGAATACGAGAGGTTTGATGTTGGATATTAAATTAACACAATAATATTATAGTACATATAAGTTAATGGAGTTATAATTTCACTTTTTATATGGTATTTGAGGAGATAAAGACAATATAAAATACATTGAAAATAAAATAAAATAAAATGAAAGAAGATTTCACCTCTTGAACTCTCCTCCTTGGGAACCTCCTTAGGGAAATTGGATTTAGTATTTTTTTTTATACAGAAGGATCATAGATGTGGGGGATTGGATTTTGAATAATATTTGGAAGATTTTTGATAAGATTAATGTATTTTTAAGTGTTATGAGAAGATGTGTTGAGGGTGGTATTTATAGGGTAGGAGAGGGGTGTTTTCTCATTATTTAATTAATTAGTTTATTATTTTGGATCAACACTATAAATAGTAAGATAATTATAACTAAATATATTGAACTAATTAAGGGGGTTATAGATTACTGTGATTAAATCATAAATTACTCAATTAATATTTTATTTATCTTATAATATATATATACTATAAATTATTATATTTTACTATTCACTAAAAATTCAAATGTTTTTGAAAAATCCCAAAAACTCACCATAACCATTTTTTAATGTTTAGAATTCAAAAATTAAATATATTTAATGAAAATAATTTTATAAATATGTGAAATTTAATCTTTAATTAAAAACATCATTCATTTGAAAAATATTGATTTTAAAATTATAACTGATTCTATGACACCTTGAAAATTTAAGTAAGGTCTCATAAAATTATTTTATAATCACATTAAAACAAATTATTAATTAATGAATCTATTTTATGAATATAAATTTCATTTTAGTACATTATATTAATTACAAAATTGTAAATAAACATTTATGTTTCCCAAAAAAATCAATACTTAATTTATCATTTTCAAAAACATTATTAACTTATTACATGATATATCATATTTTCACTTATAAGATGAATAAATTTTAATTATACTCTCATATTTGAGGATATTGTTATATTTGTATTAATTATTTAATTTCTATTAATACAAATTATTTCAATATAAATTTATCAGAGATGTAACTATTAAATTCCAGAATGAAAATAAATCATTTTGTAAGTACCTATGTTATTACATGGTAAATTAAAGAAGTATTCAAGAAATACGTAATTAAAATGGTTCAACACTATAGGTAATGTATCATTATGCATTCCAACATCATACAAAACAATTCATTCTATCTTTACTCAGAGACAATCCAATCTACACTAAATTGGTCTTGTATGGACTACCTGAAAATCCCATTCACCTTGGATAGAATGGCTACCCCATATGAGGATATAAAGGTAACTCTCCTTTGATAATAGTTGATATGAGCATGTTATAGAACTAGAAAATCCACAAAAAGAATCATATAAAATCTTATAATTTACAGTATAAAAATATCCCAAAGGATATAGTATCCACCAATTTCAAAAAAAACATCCCCTACAACTTTTTATACCCTCTCGTTGTTCTTCCAATGTTGTATTGATGGTCATAAAACCATACAAGCTATAACACCCTAATATTTTAAAAGAATAAAATTTTGTTTGATATCATAAAAGATATGAAACACTGAACCTATATAAGAATTCAACACCATAATACATTAAATTATATTTTATTTAAACAAAATTTAATTTCGTTAATAGCTTGCAATACAAGAAACTCCAGGTTTAAACAAAACACAATTTAATCATGCTTTTCTATTTTAGATTAAAAATATTTTTTTTCTAGTTTTTGAATATTTATTTAATAAAATAAACTTAATATTTTATATCATAATACCAAAATTATATTTGGGTGATTTTCTTTTATTTTTTAAAAAGTTAAATTGATGTTGAATTTTAATTGAAAACTATAATGTTCTTTAAATAATTTATGATGTAAAATTATATTTTAAATTAATTTTAAAGTAAAATAATATCTATAATATATAAACTAATATAATTTTTTCATTTTAATAATTTTCATATCGAATTTTGATATAAAAACTTTGTAAACTTTTGAACATTTTCACTTTGAAAACCTACTTTCTCATCATGTTTAAGGGAAGAATTTTGTATTAAATTTTTTAACTTATTTCAATATAATTTGGTAAAATGGATTCCATATTTGGAATCATAATAATTTTTAATATCTAATAAGGTCAACTTAATTTTTGACTAAAATAAATAATGAAAATAGTAAAACATATATTTACCACGGCTCAGATAAAAATGGATTTATCAGGAGTTGAACTAGAATGATGAGAGTGAAAATGAACTAAAATATTATATTTTTTTATTTAATTGTTTTATTTCAACCTTTTACATAAAAATATATAAAATATATAAATTCCTTGACAATTTTCTTTGAATATGACCAATATAATAAGTAAAGAACACAACAAAAAAGATATTTTCTTTATTTTCAATATCTATAAATATTTGGGATAGGGAAAAATTAAATATGTTTGGTTATAAGTATTATTTGAAAATATAAATGAACTTTTTTATAATAATAATTTTTTTTTGAGATGAAATAATTACTTTAAATAACTAAGAATCAAAAATGAAATTATTATTTAGTTAATAATTAGAAAAATGGTACTAAAAATATTTAAAGTGTCGTAAATTGAGGAAATTATGGTATAAAATAATTTTTTTTGATTAATATATCATGTTAAAATAGTTTTAACATCAAATATTTTAATTACATCATTTTATTCATAATTTTATATTCATATTAAATGAATAATGTCAAAATTGAAAATAATATTTTTTTTAATAAATGATATTTTATTAAATGATTTAAAACGAATAAAAATAATAAATTATAAAAAGATGTTTTAAAATGTCAATAAATTTTTGATATATTCCATTAATGGATAAATTTTTATTTTATAATTAATATATTGATCCCCAAATAGTTAAAACATTATTAGTACAGTCAAGGTTATAGTGGTGTTTTTACGAGTTACATGAACTTGTGTTAAAATTAATTTCTAAAAAATATTGGATTATTATTTTATTAATTGTATATCATATTTAGAATTAGTGGAACCAAATTTCCTAATAATTATAATTTCAATTATGTCCTAATTTATAAATTTCCTAGGATATAAAATTAGATAACGTAGTGAAAATACAAAATGGTAAAAGTAGGGAAAGAGAGAATTCAAAAAAACAAATGATTAAAATATGTGTTTTATTGTGTTTTGGAGGTTTTCATAGACCATATCATCCTTATAACCATTAAAATATAAATTTTTTAGCCTCATTAGGAAATGTTGACCCCCTCCCACCAATAGTAAATACCTTTGAGTTTTTTCCAGAATAACACTCCTCAACTGTAAAAATACACTCACTCCCCTCACTTATTAAAACATATCAAGCCACATGGATCATAAAAACACTAAAAATATCACATATACACTTTATATAAATAATCCTATAATCCTTATTTTGTTCTAAAATCCAACCCATGTAATATTTAGTGCAAACATAAGGGGGATATGCGAAGAAGAGGTAATGTTATTCAACGAGCATCTTTATTTTATTTCTTTCTACATCACTTTTAATAATTATTAACCCATACTCATATAATAACATATATATATATAATATAATATTATGTTTTTATAATAATTCCATGGCCTAAAACCATAACCACTTCCATAAAATGGGTTATGAAATCGTATTTTGTCTCTACGATGGACTACCACCTCGCAAACCGATGTCGTTCATTTTTCCATTACCACCTCTCGTGGTTGAGAATGATGATTGATATAAAGTATATATATGAAATTTGTAACATAATTATACCTTTTGATTAATTATATATATACATTTATATTTTCCATTACATAGAGTTCATGATAACATTGGTTGTGTGTACATCGGACTACCTCCTCGTGAAGCGATATGATTCATTTTTCACTAACGAATTACATAGAAGATAAAAAAGGTAAATTTAATTAATATATGAGACCTACATGAAATAATTATGATATGAATGAAATATTTATCATTCTTAAAATATATTATATCAATTTTATCATACATTTTCTCTCACCGAAATATGATAACGTCGTTCAGGGACGTGTAGACTACCACCTCCATGAAGTGATGTGATCTCTTTTGTCATAACCACATAAAAATAATGAAACATATTAGTAAATATAATTAAATAAAATGGTATTTACTATAATATTATTATTATTTAATTAAAAATGATAATTTCCTTCTTCTCATGATGATCATTGAAAAATGGAAATGTTACTCATGAATACATATGATTTACCGACTCCATGATCGCAACGTTAGTTCCTTTTGCATAACCATATTAAATGATTGGTTTCAAAATTATAATTTATGTTTTAATATGAAAATAATTGTATTATCATTATTATTCATGATATGTTTAAATAATGGCCTATTTTTTCATATTCAACATACCAAAGTCATTTTTAACACATAATCTGAATATAGTCAAAACAGCTGATGTAATCCTAATTAATTAAATAATTGTATATAAAATGATAATAAGTGAAATAAAATTAATAATAAACATGATTTTTTTAAAAATGTTAAATAATTAACATATGTTTACAATTTAGTATTATAAATAAAAACATGACAAGAAGGACTCAAAGTATGGGTTTTCTAGTGTCACTTTAATTTCAATAAGATGTATGCCATATTAAGCACTTATTTTTGTTTTGTAGTGTATATAATACCCATTAATACATTTAATTATACTTATAATTAAATTTATTTGAATATACATATCCATTTTAGGATCTTAATTCAATAGAGTTTATGGATTCAATGTTACAGAAGTGGGAAGGGTTTTTTTTCAAAATTTTCCTTTTTTGAGAGGCATGTTATATTATACCCCAATTTTATTTTATTAAGTGCATATATTTCATCTTTGACATGTTATATCATTTCTGTTGTTAATTTATTGATATTATAAGATAAATTTAATTTTATTATTTCATGGGGACTACGATACAATGTTACAAAAGTGGTAATATTCTTTAGTTACAATCTCATTTTTTATCAGCAGTGTTTATAATCATGCTTCAAATAATGAGGTATTATGATCCATCTCTCAATAAGATCATGAATGTTTTATACTCTAGTTATTCATGATATTTAAAAGTAATAGTATCATTTTCCCACTATTTGGTACTTAAATTTTTGATAAATTTCTTTTAATAAAATCTAACTTTATTTTTCTCTTTGGTCAGAAATAAGTTTTCTTACAAAACCATTTTTTGAAATGGTTTTCAAATTTTTTTAACCTTTTAAAAATGATTTATTAATGGAATTTTTACTCATTTTTTCTTTTAAAAAAATGTAACTTCTTGTCTCTTTCTGAACAGGGCAATTATTTATCCTTTTTATCATGTATTAGAAATTTTCTTTATAACATGTATAGAATTACCACTGACATGACAATAATTTATTTGGTTATTTCTTTGAAAGTTTACAAGGTTATTTTTAAATTATTTTTTTCTTCATATCCTATAAATTATTGGGTTTTAAAAAATATTTTCAAAGAAATGAATTTTTCAAATTTTTTGTGTTTTAAAAGGTTATTTTAAAAATGAAAAGTATATTTTCTTCAATAATGTTTTTAATGATCTTTTAATGGTTTTCCATTCATAAATTTCAACCAAACTTGTTGTTACTAATCCTCTATTGGGGATATTTGGTATTAACACCATCCTCATTCTTTCTCTAGAAGGTATAATATTGTTTCATAGAGATTTTTATGAAACACATTTATCTTCCATGGGTAAATAATGTATCAAAGAAGTTATCATCGAACCCATTTCTTTTACATGGGTTAACAATGTTGTGAAAGTAATAATGATTTTTTTATGATTTTTTATGATTTTTATGATGATATGAAATCTCTTTGTACTTTATTCATGTTATGGTTATTTCACATTAATTATATGATAGGGAATCCCATATAGCATTGGGTGATCTCATTATATGTTAAATGATGGGGAATCCCAGATAGCATAAAGTGATCTTGTTATAACATATATGATGGGGTTTCCAATATAGAAATGGGTGACCATGTTATATCTTATATGATGGGTTAGCCTGCATAGATCTTCAATGCATTGGGAAATGATTATATTCTTCGTAGATGTATATTGGAAGTAGTTCGTATGGATATTCTAGTTGTAAGGGTTCTGTAACGTTTTTGTAAGTTTTTTGTGAATATGATATTCCAAGATACCAATATTTTTTATTTATACTTCATAGGGTTTTATTATGTTTCATTTGATCAATATTGGAATCAAATAGCTCAAGATTATAGATACTTATTACTCCTTCATTTGTTAAATCATTATACCATGATTTCATGTTTTATGATCCATGTATTGATGGGTATGGGAATTATTATGTTATACTCCTGCACTTTTATTATGCCATTGTATCTTATTTTCTTCTTATGCTCACTGGTTAAATTCATTATTTAATTCTTGCGTTTTACCTTTTGGAGAATCTGAGCTCACCTTTATTATGTTTCCATTTATCCATGTTATAATGAATGAGTATGAATTAGTTTTTCTATAATTGATTTTATATGGATGAATTTGATGACTTCATATGAAATATTAAAAGTTGTCTTAAGTAAGATAAATGATCATTTGATGACATTGGTATTGTTCATGTTGGATTTTATCCTAGTTCCCTAAAAATATAAACCTAAAAGTTCTTAGAGAATGTAAGTTATCCAATTTTTTATGTTTTAAGGTTTAAATGGAAAAAATATGGTCACAATTATTGACATTAATGTTGGAAATTTAAAGTTTACAATTTTAGAACCAGATTTAAGATTGAGGGTGTTAGGATATTATATTTGGTATTAAATATATGTTTAGATAAATTTTTAGATTAGGATTTAATCATGTGATTTTATCTTAAGAGTTATAGATACCATCATAGGTTTATACTATTAAGGTTGATCAAATGTTTTAATTCTTAAATACCCCATTTAAGGGTTTTAAGTAGTAAAAATATTACGATTATTAATGATATTTTCAGAGAATTTCTTTGTGGTGGGGTACTTGTAACCCATGGGATAATCATGAAGAGAAATTTAGGGAGTATTTATGTATTCATGTTAATGAAAAAAAGGACAAGTCGAAGGTTGGGTGACAACCTATCACATCCTGCAAGGATGCTAGGTTTGAACCCACAACCAAAGAAAGAAAATGGTGTATCACCTACCACTGATCCACACATTGTCATGGTAAGTATGAAATATTTACATGAAAATATTAATTTAAATTCGGAAACATATGGGATTTTATTTGAGAAATAATTTTTTATTTATCTTTGAATAATATATGATAAAATCCTTCTAATATTTGGTTTTTCAACTTAGTTAGGAAAAGTTTCAAGAATTTTAATTATAGTTACTTATGGAATTATTTGGTTTAAACATTGGGTATTACCTATAAAATTCAGATATTTGGGTATAAAGGGTGATTTATTTTGGAAATTCACTTACTATTTGGTAACCATTTTGGTTTTGGTCAATAGCTAATGATAGGAAGGATATTTGGTTGTGATTTAGGGGATTATATGGTCCTTTAAAAGTTTATTTTTTTCCTTAGGAATAAAAAATACATCTTCAAATGAAATAATTTGGAAAAAAAGATGATATTTTTTGGATATTATTTAAAGGATGAATCTTGACTTTTCAAGTGTGATATTTCCATATTCTGTTAGTCTAGATGGTAAGATAATTCCTCAAATCTAGGAAAAATATCTTGAAAAAAATTATCCTAATATCTTAATTTATAATGAATATATGATCTTTTAGATCATCATAGATTTATGGATTTGTGGCCCTTAACATTCTATTGATCATTCACTTTCCTGTTATCAATGACCTTTATCACTCTCTATAATTATTTGTGTTTTTCCTCCATGTCCATATCTTCACTTTCCACCAATGTTATTCTTCTTATAAACCTAGTTATATGTTACTATATATGACATTAATAAGTCATATTATCTCTAATCTATAGGATTTTTTATTAACCCCTTTTATGATGTTGGTTTATAAACATTATCTTCAAATATTCATCATTTGATTATACAGAGAAAGATTAAATTGCGAGGACACAATTTATTAAGGGGGCTGTAACACCCCAAAATTTTAAAAAAATAAAATTACATTTAACAAAATAAATTATGTGAAAAAATTAAAAAAATAATGTAAAAAATACTTTACAGTATATTTATTTTCTAATAAATTTAATTTCATTAATAGCTTGTGATAAAAGTATCACTGAGTTTAAAAATAACATGGTTTAGTCTTGCTTAGATAACTTAATTTAATGTTAGTTTTTACCACTTTTTTTAAATTTATTTTATAAAAAAAATAATTATTGAAATATGAATACCAAAATTATCTTAGCATGAATTTTTAGGATTTTTTTGAAAAGTTTCTTTTTCTGATTAATAGTGAAAATATTGAATTTTAATTGAAAACTCTCTTTTCATTTTAATAATTTATAATGTTAAATTATATTTTGAATAGGTTTTAATGTAAAATTAGTCTAATAATATAAAATTAAATCAAATTTAGGTCATTTTAATCATTTACATAGAGAATTTTGATACAAAAACTTTGTAAAGTTTTGAACATTTTCATTTTAAAAACTAGCACTCTCATCACATCTATAGGATAAATTTTAAATTAAAATTTTTAAAATTTTTAAATTTAATTTTGGAAAAATGATTAAATATTTATAATAATCATAATTTTTAATTTATAATATGGTCAAATTAATTTTTAACCAAAATGGATAGTAAAAATAGTAAATATTGTTTACCATAGTTATTGAAAAAATGGATTTGTTGGGGAGGTAAACTAAAATGATGAGATTAAAATGGCATAAAATATTATCTTAATTTTATTGAATGATTTTATTAAGAACTTTTACATCATTTTCTCTAAAATATTTTAATTCATTTCCAATTTCATTAGAATATGACCCATATAATACGTTAATTAATGAAAAAGGACAAAAAAAGGATTTTCTAACTTTTAATATATATAATGATTTGATATAAGGAAAAACATATGTTAAGATATAAGAATTATTTTGAAATATAAATGTGTTTTTTTCATGATAATTTATTTTAATTTTTTTTATATGACATAATAACTTTAAAATCATAAGAAACACCAACACATTCATTATTTAGTTAATAATGAACTAAAATAAATTGTACTAAAAATATAAAATGTGAAGTAAATTGGGTAAATTATTTTTTAAAATTAAATTTTTAGAAGGAAATATCATGTTACACTGGTTTGAATACAATATATTTTAGTTCCATCAATGTTTTGATAATTTTAAATTCATATTAATTGAATAATGTCAAAATGGAAAATAATATTATTTTATAATAAATGATATTTTATTAAATTATTTAAAATGACTGAAAATCATATTTTCCTCCAAATTAGTTTAAAATGTTAATAAATATCATAAATTGTCACGACCCATCCCCCATGTCTCGTATCGTGACTACCACAAGCCTACCTTCCATAGGCCAGGGGCTGGCAACTAGAACCAAAGGCGTAAATCCCTAAACTGGGAAGGCATTGACTTTATATCTGTAAACAAACACATCATATTACACAACTGGAAGCGGAACACTAAATAAACTGTATACAAAAGAAGTGTTGGAAAGTAAAAGGGGCTGGAAATACAAGCCCAACCAGAAAGTACAAGTACAAATGAAAGCAAGTACAACTGAAGAAATGTGAAGCATCTATTGGGTCGTCCTCTGGGGTTCCTACCTAAAGGGTAGGTACATATGGCCACTTTAGCACTCCACGTTTGTCAGGCTCCCCCATGTACTGACTCGTCGTAAGGTCCACCTCTAGGTACCGTTCATTCCCGCTACCCTCAGCCTCAGTCAGCATTGTCCGTCGTCGACAACCAACACAACGAGGTGTGGGCAAAGCCCGTGTAGGGGTGAGTATAACGATACTCATTAGGAACCCCAAGACCCTCAAGGTCTCACAAAATCCAACAAGGATAAACAAAAAAGAATGAAATCAATGGATAACCATTACTTAGGTAATGCGTATACATATACCTAAGTTATCTAATAACCCATCTCAATCATGGGGAAAACACAAAATTCAATAACTCAGCTCAAACTAGGATTTTATTCTAGGGGTAATATCTAGTAACATCCCCAGTCACACTGTCGAAACCTTGGTTGATGATGTACTCCTCCTCTATCAAGTACAGTGGACCTTCCGCGTCACAAAGAGGTGCTTCCCACTATCATGGACTGATCTGGTACTCCTCCTGTCGAGTCATGTGGGTCTGTTCTGCTCAAACAGAGGCTCTTCCCACTGTGGGTCTACCGCGCTCACATAGAGGCGCTCCCCCTCATAGTCTGCTGAGGTACTCCTCATATCGAGTATCATGTGTCTGCCGCATCACACAGAGGAGCTCTCCACTATGGGTCTACCGTGACACACAGAGGTGCTCCCCACTAGGCTAGTCGAAACACTCCTAGTCAAAAGGTCAGTAGTCGTCACGTCTCAGCCAGCTACTATGTCTTTGTACTCCCCTTGCTCGTCTCTGAGATAATCCACCCCACGAGCTACAGGTCGATCCTCCAATTGTCACGAATTCTCATGTAGAAGTGTCTCAAAAGGTCTGCTTTTTCATAGGCGTCTTAATGCAACAGACGGCGTGTCAAATGGACACCCAGTCTGTGAGTTATTGGCATTTCTGTTCCGGGGCCCCTGTTGGATTTTAGGTTCAAACTGACCCAAATGTATCCCAAATATTTTCAATTCTCAAGTGGGTTATGCCAAAATAATATTTTCTCTCTAAGCTTTCCGTCGCCACAGACGGTTCGTTGATCAGACACATATAACCCAAGTTATGGGCGAAAAGGTTAATTCGGGTCAAACAGGTCCGGACTGGGGTCTGACCCGGTCCGCGGGTCCCACCCAGCCCATGGATCCAACCCGGCCATAGGGGGAGGCCCAGCCCGAGGGGCGGCCCGGCCTGAAGGGGTGGCTCGGCCCATGCTGGGTCCTTCCCGCGCTAGCTCCGGCCCGGCGGCCCGCGTGGCCTGGCTGGTGGCCCGCGTGGTCCGGATCGAGGCTCGCGTGGCCTGGCTGGCGGCCCGCGTGGCCTGGCTAGAAGCCCGCGTGGCCTGGCTGACGGCCTGCGTGGCCTAGCGAGCCAGCGACTGGAAGCGTCCTACGGGGCCCTCCCTATCCATGTAAGGGCGAGGGGGGTGATGCGCCCCCTGTCTCCCAATCAAAACCTGTGCAAGGCGCCGGTTCCGTAACCCGTGGGACCCGGGGGGTCCCGCCTTGCCCGGCTGGCCGAGCAGGGAGCTGGATCCGCACCGCCAGTGGCAGGCCCAGCCGGCCGCCTCTACACCTCTATCATGGCCCGCCCTAGTTCCGGTTCTTCTCCTCTGCATGGTGCAACGACAACGCTCCCCTCCATCGTGGCCCGGCCTGGCCACGACCATCTTCTCCTCCACGTGGCGTGACAGCGCCCTGCCCCTCCAACGTAGCCTTCTTTTCCTCCGCACGGCAAAACTGCACCATGCCCTTCTGGGGACCCAGTGGCCTTGCGCTGCCGGTTTCTTCGCGGTCTGCCCGACGCTGGCCACCGTTGCTTCTCATCTCCTCTAGTGGCATCGTTCCACCACCGCCTTCATCAACAAGAAAGGGTAAAAGGAGGGGGTTGGGCCATTTTCGTGTGGCCCACACCCTCCGCCTTATCATGATAACAATTGTAAAAACACAAACCAAGTTTTGTACGTTGAAGGATGGAAACAAATCAATCTTAAATCCCCCTACCTTGGGTTCGTTGACGATGTTGCGGAAAGGCAGACGTCGTTCCTTGACGTCAGAAAGAAGATGAAGAAGTCGAGGATGACGTCGGCGACATTCTTCAAGGATGGTGCTTCCCTTTCTTGACCCGGTTGAAGATCATTCTTCGTTGGCAGAATAGGCATTCTCCACTGAGAGAATTAGTTCCTCCAAGCTCTTCCAACACCTCTCCTAATGCTCCACCAAATGAATATGACAACCAAAAATAATGGGTTAAGCTAATCCATTATTTAATTTTTGACCAAAATATTCAAAGATTTCAAAAATTATTAATTAATGTTCCATTAATTAATTTGATTGGATTGCCACATTTATGAAGGAAGTTCAACGGTTTCCCCCACTTATAGAGAGTTCAAGGGGGTTTAAAGATCATGTGGTCCCCACCTCTTTAATTGATAAGAGGTGTTTAGTCCTTGGGTGGGCCCCACCACCATAACCTCTCATGGGAGGTTATGGTGTGTTGGCCCCGACCTCTAACCTCCACTTGGAGGTTTTAACCACCAAATAAAAATAATCTACACACTTTATTTTATTTTATTTTATTCTTAACAACTCTAAAAACTAACTTTCATTCTCGACCAACTGTCATCAAGGTGGAAGTCTTTTTAAGAGAATATCACCCTACGAGTTCAACGGTGCCCTTGGATTTTAGTTCCAAGAACCGGTTCAAAAGTTTTAAAATCCTGCTCTCACGTTTACTGAACGTACCTGAACAAAACTTCATAAATTGATTCTGAGCACACCGGGCCTCGAAATCAAGCGCCATAAATTTTGGTTGACTCGTAAAAATCCCATGAATTAAAAAAAATCCATGGAATTTTCGGGTCTTTACGTCCCCATAAGTTGTAACTCGAAATATGGGAACAAAAGTGGGTACTAAGCACGCATCTGAGCCTCCCGCTACCATGTGCTCCCATGGAGGTTCTCGTGCTGCCAACGAAAGCGCACCAGGGGTATCAACCATCCATGTAGGATTCGCTCCTATCGATCCCCAATCTCCACTGGAATCTCCATGAAACTCTCACCGTCATCGATGTCTAGCTCTCCATAGTCGATGATGTGGGAAGGGTCGTGCACGTATCTCCTCAGTTGAGATATGTGGAAGACATCCTGCACCCGATGCAACTGGGGTGGAAGAGCTAAGTGGTAATCCACCTCACCTACTCTGCTAAGGACTTGGAAAGGTTTGATCAATCGCAGAGACAACTTGTCGCCTCAGCCAAATCTCTATAGGCCTCATCGAGGTGAGACCCATAAGAAGATGTGGTCACCACCCTCAAACTCTAGAGGACTCTACCTCATATCAGCATATGACTTTTGTCTGCTCTATGCAGTCTTCATCTACTCCAAGATGATCTGTACCTTTTTTGTGGTAGCGCGTACCATCTTGGGTCCCACTAGTGCTGACTTCCATGGGTTTGTCCACCACAGTGGTGATCTGCAAGGTCGGCCATACAAGGCCTCAAAAGGTTCCATACCGATGGTGGAGTGATATTTTTTGTTGTAGGAAAAATCTAACAACAGTAAGTGATCCTCCTAGATATGACCAAAGTGGAAGACACAAGCTTGGAGCATGTCCTTGAGGATCTGAATGGTCCACTCAGTCTGACCATCTGTCTGAGTATGGAAGGTTGTGCTCAAGCGAAGCTGTGTCCTGAAAGCTTCCTACAACCCCTTCCATAGCTAGGAAGTAAACCCTATGTCATGGTCGGAGACAATAGAAGAAGGTACTCCATGAAAATTCACAATCTCCCTCGATTAGATGCATCCTAAGCTTTCTACGGAACCCTTATCTCTGATCTGTAGGAAGTGGGCCGACTTGGTGAGTCGGTCATCAATCACCCATATCGAATCATGAATCATGTATGTATGTGGATGACCTATCACGAAGTCCATGGATATCCCATACCACCTCTACTCTGGGACCGCTAAAGGTTGAACCAATCCTACTGGTACCAGGTGCTCTGCCTTCACTTGTTGACAAGTGAGGCACCGTGAGACAAACTCTACTAATGCCTTCTTCATACCTTTCCACCAGTGTTTTCGTCGAAGGTCCTGGTACATCTTCTACACTCATGGATGTACCGCTAGAGGGGATATGTATAACTCCCTCAATACTTACTCCTGAAGTGCCACGGGTACCATGGTACGTCCTCTGAAGAGGATGATGTTCTCCCCACCTTCAGAGAATCCATCAGGTTCATGCCCTATGGATATCTGAGCACGTCGTGTCTCATTGTCAACATCCCCTTATTGTGCCTCCCTGAATTACTGAAGAATTGGGGGAGTGACTGTAAGAGACTGTAGATAGGCTGATCCATATCTATCCACAAAGGATATTTGTAAGGCATCCAGATGATCTGTCCCCTCTCCTAGCAGCTGTATACCAGATATCCTGCTGAGAGAATTTGCTAAAATGTTCTCCTTCCTATGAGTATAGACTATCTCGAAGTCATAGTCCTGGAGGAACTCGAGCCATCGTCGTTGTCTTGGGTTTGGGTCCTTTTGAGAGAATATATACCTGATACTCTTGTGATCAGAATACACAGTAAAACGTTCTCCCATCAGCTAGTTCCACCACATATTCAAGGAGAAGACCACTACTGCTAACTCCAGTTCATGGGTAGCGTAGTTCTACTCATGTTGTCTCAACTGCCGATAAAAATAAGTGATCACTACTCGCTCTTGCATCAAGACACAGCCGAGTCTGGTCCCTGATGTGTCACAGTAGACTACGTACCCTACGACTTCTTCTAGAAGTCTGAAGATAAGGGAACTATTCAGCCTCTTCCTCAGCTCTTGAAAGCTCTGCTAGCATCTCTCCAACCACACAAAGGGTTTCCCCTTCTTTGTCAAGTCTGATAGTGGAGCTTCCACTCTATAGAATTCTAGAACGAACCTCTGATAGTATCCAGCCAAACCCAGGAATCTCTGTACCTCTGTCACATGCCTTGGTGGATTCCAAGAAAGTACCGCCTCAATATTCGCTAGATCTACTGCAAATCCAGCCTCCAAGATGACGTGTCCCAAGAAATGAACCTCTCAAATCCAAAACCGGCACTTCAAGAGCTTACCATAAAGCTGGTTCTCTCGGAGTGTGTCCAGTACTTCCTGCAAATGGTAGGCATACTCCTCTTTAGTTTTCAAGTTGATCATAATGTCGTCGATGAAGACTATGAAAAAGAGATTGAGGTATGGCTGGAAGATCATGTTCATCAGACTCATGAACACTGCTGGAGCATTGGTTATGCCAAACGGGCATAACCAAGAACTCATAGTGGCCGTACCGACACCTGAAGGCCATCTTCTACACATCCTCATCTCGAAATCTGAGCTGGTGATAGTCTGGTCTAAGGTTTATCTTTGAGATCCACCGTGCTCCCTTTAGCTAATCAAAGAGTTTGTAATTCCTTGGGAGTGGGTACTTGTTCTTCACGGTCACCTGGTACAGGTGACGGTAGTCAACATAGAGCCTCAAGATTCCATCTGCCTTTTTTGGCGAATAGAATAGCGTCTCCCTAGGGAGAAACACTGGGCCGGATGAATCCCTTCCCCTGCAAGTCCTCCAGTTGTACCCGTAGCTCACGAAGCTCAGCGGGAGCCATCCGATATGCTGGAGTAGATATCGGTGTCGTCCCAGCATACAGGTCAATGTAGAAGTCAACATATCTGTGAGGAGGTAGTCCTGGGACATCACCAGAGAAAACATCCGCGTACTGGTTCACCACTACATGATAAGTCAGACTCTCCACATCAACTACTCTGAGGGTAAGGCATGCCAACTGGTGAGTGATCGGCTTCACCCTCCACCAAGTAAGTCAGTCTGGTGCTTCAAAGGTTCTCTTCTCACGGGTGAATGTGAACTTGGTCCCATCCGTGCAGACACACTGCACATTGCGCCTAATATGGTCGATCTGAGCATGGACTGTAGATAACCAGTCTATACCCAAGATAACATCGTAAGGCCTTGACGCCACTACTAGGAGATCTCAGCCGAAGCTTTCAAATCCTAGATTAAGATCGCACTGTCAGAACCAGTGTGTAATCATTGAATCTGTTCTCGTCGGAGTCTCTAGCAGTAAGGATCGAGCCAACGACTCCTTCAAAATCTCCAAGCTCCGAATGAGGGATGTGGCAATGAATGAGTGACTGCCACCTGTGTCTATAAGAACTGAATCCAAGGTAGAGTAGACACATATCGTACCTCGAATCATCTATGGAGCACTGTGATCGTAAGCGTCATCTGCCTAGAGCTGAGCTCTCCCCTGTCCACCTACACCCTACGGTCAGGGTGGACCTCCTGGTGGTGGTGGTGGTAACACCTCATAACATCATCCACCGCCAGCTGCACGTCCAGCTCCTCTTCCACGTCTGCCTCCTCCCTGCGAACCGCCTCGATCGAACCTCTGCCTCTGCCTGAAGAACGATGGAAGAAAGGATCACCATGAAGTTTGATGGTGTCCCTCCAAGCCTGAAGACTCTCACCATAGCCTCCATCCAATCATCAACCACCTGAGGTTCTATCTCTCCCCTGATCCTGGGTGGCATTTGGCGTTGGAACTCATGCAATGCGCTCAAGAAGCGTGCATCATCTGCTGTTGGGGCTGGTGGCATCGGTGGCCCAATGGGAAGTATTATCGTTGGTGCCTCCTCTGGAAAAGGACCACGCACCAAGGCCTCGTCGCTCGGTGAGATTTCAGTACGTACGACTCTCGAGGCTCCGCGGAGAGGAATCCTGAAAGAAATAGATTCAATACGGACAAAATAATTATACCTGGTGAGCTGATCTAGTTGATATGACTTAAATAAAAACTTTTGGAAACACACACGCAATCAGTGTTTTCATGCACTGAGTCGGAAATCCGAAGTCAGGGTCCTGGTGTATGGATACGTCAGCTGCCAACACCAACACTGGGCTCCCTGAAATGAAGACCACACTTAGTACCCTTAACACTATTGCTTCATAGAAAATAAATATCAGAGTCCTAAGTTATGTGGTAGAATCGACTCCTCCGATACCAATTTTTCATGACTTGTACCCCGGGGCCTGTATTGTGACAACCCCAAGCCCGCCTTCCATAGGCCATGGGTTGGCGACTAGCACCAAAGGCATAAATACCTAAAATGGGAAGGCATTACCTTTATATCTATAAAAAACACATCAGAGTACACAACTGGAATAAGAACACTATGTAAAACTATATACAAAAGAAGTGATGGAAAGTAAAAGGGGCCAGAAATACAAGCCCAACCGGAAAGTACAAGTACGACTGAAATAAAGTACAACTAAAAAAAAGTGAAGAAGATACTTGGTCGTCCTTCGGGGTTCCTACCTAAAGGGTGGGTACATATGGCCTCCTTATCACTCCAAGTCTGTCTAGCTCCTCCATGTACCTACTCGTCGTAAGGTCCTCCTTCGAGTACCGTCCAGTTCTACTACCCTCGGCCTCAGTCAGCGTTGTCTGTCATCTACAACCAACACAATGAGGTGCGGGAAAAGCCCGTTTAGGTATGAGTATAACGATACTCAGTAGGGACCCCGAGACAATCAAGGTCTCACAAAATCCAACAAGGATAAACCACAAAGTATGAAATCAACGGATAACCATTACTTAGGTATATGCCCATACATATACCAAAGTTATCTAAAAACCCATCTCAATCATGAGGAAAACCCAAAAGTCATTGACTCAGCTCAAAACAGGATTTTATTCTAGGGGTAGTATCAAGTAACATCCCCAGTCAAATTGTCAAAACCTCAGCAGATGGTGTACTCCTCCTCTATCGAGTACAGTGGGCATGCCACGTCACACAGAGGTGCTTCCCACTATCATGGACTGTTGTGGTACTCCTCCCGTCGAGTATCGTGGGTCTGCTACGCTCACAGAGAGGCGCTTCCCACTGTGGGTATGCCGCACTGACACAGAGGTGCTCCCCCTCGTAGCCTGCTGAGGTACTCCTCCTGTGGAGTACTGTGGGTCTGTCGTGTCACACTGAGGTAGTCCCCACTGGGCTATTTGAAACACTCTGAGTCGAAAGGTCAGCAGTCATCAGGTCTCATCCAACTACTAGGTCTTCGTACTCCTCTCGCTCATCTCTGGGAGGATCCTCTCCACGAGCTATAGGTCGATCTTACAAATGTCACTAAGTCCCATATAGAAGTATATCAAAACGTCCACCTCGTCATAGGGGTCTCAATGCAATAGACGGCGCGTCAAACGAACGCTCGGTCTGTGAGTTATTGGAATTTCCATTCCTGGGGCCCGGTTGGATTTTAGGTTCAAACCAACACGACCATACCACACTATGTTCAAACCTAAATTGGAAAATTTCAAAAGAACTGTCTCGATCTAATATTTCTATCACCGCAGATGGTTCGTCGATCGGAAACCTGTAGCCCAAGTTATGGGTAAAATGGTGAATTCGGGTCAAACGGGTCTGGACTGGGGACTGACCCGGTCCGCGGGTCTGACTCGGCACGAGGGGGTGGCCCGATCCAAGGGGGCAGCCCGGACCGAGGGGGCGGCCCAGACCGAGGGGGCGGCCCGGACCGAGGGGGCGGCCCGGACCGAGGGGGCGGCCCGACCCGAGGAGGCGGCACAACCCGCACTGCGTCTGGACCCACGGCCCGGCTGCCTACATGGCATGGCTGGCGGCCCGTGTGGTCTGGCCAGCGGCCCGCGTGGCCTGGCCATCATCCCTCATGGCCTGGATGACCAGCGGCTGGTGGCGCCCTACGGGCCCCGGCCTTGCTGCATGAGGGGGGGTGTTGCGCCACCTCTCTCTTGAACATAATTGGGCTCTAGGCACCGGTTCGGTAAACCACGTGTCCCGAGGGGTCTCGAATTGTCCGGCTGGCCTAGGGCCAGTCGGTTTCGCACCGCTTCGGCTGGCCTAGCCAGCTGCCTCTTCACCTCCGCCGCAGCCCACCCTTGCCACAGCTCTCCTCTTCCGCGCGGCGCGATGGATCGGTGCCCCTCTGTCGCAGCCTGGCCTAGCCGTGACCCTCTTCTCCTCCACACGGCGCGACAACACCGCACTCCTCTATCATGGCCCGGCTTGGCCACAACCCTCTTCTCCTCCACGCGGCACGACAGCGTCGTGCCCTTCTAGCGGCCCAGTGTCCTTGGGGTGCCGGTTTCTTCGCTGTCATCCCGACGCCAGCCGCCATTGCTCCGCCTCTCCTCCGGAAAAACCGTTCAACCACTTCCATCGTTAAAAAGCATGGGTAAACGGAGGGGGTTCGGGCCATTTTTGTGCGTCCCGCACCCTTAGCCTTATGGTGATAACAATTGGAAAAACAAAAACCATGTTTTGTACATTGAAGGAAGGAAAAAATCAATCTTAAATCCCCCTACCTCCGGTTCATTGACGAGGTTGCGGAAAGGCGGACGTCTTTCCTTGACGTCTGAAAGAAGATGAAGAAGTCGAGGAATACGACGTCGGTATTCTTCAAGGATGGTGCTTCCCTTTCTTTCCCCGATTGAAGATCGTTCTTCGTTGGTGGAAGAGGCGTTCTTCATTTGGATAATTAGTTCCTCCAAGATCTTCCAACCCCTCTCCCAATGCTCCACCAAATGAATATGCCAACCAAAAATAATGGGTTAAGCTAACCCATTATTTAATTTTTGGCCAAAAAATTCAAAAGATTTCAAAAATAATTAATTAATGTTTCATTAATTAATTTGAGTGGATTGACACATTTATGAGGGAAGTTAAAGGGTTTCCCCCACTTATGGAGAGTTCCAGGGGGTTTAAAGCCTGTGTGGTCCCCACCTCTTTAGTGAATAAGAGGTTTTTAGAACTCTAGTGGGCCCCATGACCATAACCTCTCATGGGAGGTTATGGTGTGGTGGCCCCCACCTCTAACCTTCACATGGAGGTTTTGAACACCAAATAAAAATAAGTTACACACTTAGTTTTATTTAATTTTATTCTTAAAAACTCTAAAAACTAACTTTCATTATCGACCAACTACTGTTGAGCTGGAAGTTTTCTTAAGCGAATACTAACGCTGTGAGTTCAACAGTGCCCTGGGATTTTAGTTTCGAGAACCGGTTCAAAATTTATAAAATCCCACTCGCACGTTTACTGAACATACCTGAACAAAACTTCAAAATTTGATTCCGGGCATACCGGCCCTCGGAATCAAGCCCCGTAAATTTTTACGAACTCGTAAAAATCCAATGTATTTAAAAAATATTTTTCATGGAATTTTTGGGTCTTTAAATCAATTTTCCATTAATATACCAAATTTTATTTTATAATTAATATATTTACTCAAAAATAGTAAGAACATTGTTAGTGAAGTTAATGATAATGCGATATTTTTGCGTGTTACATGCTCTTCTGTTGAAATTAATTTTCAACACACATATATATTTTATATTATTAACTATATATAATATTTATAATTATTGGGTATAAGATTTCTAATAATCCTCACTTTAATTTAGTCTTAAATGATAAATGTCCTAGGTTATAAAACAAGTTAACGCGGTTAAAACCCAAAATCGTAATAGTTGGGAAACATATATAACATCCCATTACTGTTTCAATTATTCCTAAACCTTCTTGGGTTAAATTATTATTATGTTAAATGGAAAAAATGGTTTATCAGTGAGAATTTGTGTTTTTGTTAAACACGTTACGAAATGGTAAAACACCCAGTTAACACTCAATGATTTTCGATTAAATATTTTCTGAGTTAAACAATCAGTAAGTATGAGTTTTTGAGACCCACAAAATCTCGGCGAAGATAGAATACAATTATTAAATAGAATATATTAAGTGTGCATTTTTTATTCAAAATATTTAAATAACTCCAAAATGATGCATCATTTGTGAAATCTGAGACATCGTTTATGTCTGAAATATGGCAGTTGCCCTATGAGGGGTATAACATTTGAAGGCGCTGCACATTTGGATTTATTTCTTGTGAGATAAAGTTATTAAATAATATTTAATATAATATTTTTTAAAAAATAATTAAATATCTCTCAAATGGTGCATCGTATGGGAAATATAAGACCACCGATGGGTCCAGAATTAGAGTTTTGCCCTAGATAGGGTATAACATTTGTAAGCGTCGGGCATTTGAATGCCTCACTCGTAAAAATATCCATTTTTATTTTAATTAATTAATTATTCCTATTTTTCATTATTATATCATTAATATCTCTCAAACCATTCATCATTTGAGAAATCTGAGGTCACTTATGGGTCTGTAATGATGGTTTTATCTTAGACGAGGTATAACATTGGTAAGCGTCGGGCGTTTGAATGTCTCGATCGTAAAAAACCATTTTTATTTTAATTAATTATTTAATCCATTTTTTAAATAATAAATCATTAATATCTCTCAAATGGTTCATCGTTTGATAAATCTGAGACTACTGTTTCGTCTGAAATGAGTAGTTTACCATAAACATGGTATAATATTAATGTGCAATGGATGTTTGGTAACTTTTAATATTTTAGTTAAATAATTAAATTTAATAATTTAATTAAAAATGGGTGTTACTTTTCATGTCTCCCGAAAATGGAGATTCAACCATTGATGCTCAATTAACTTTCTAAAACCTTTATTTTTCAATTCTTTCGAATGGTTTTAGTTGCAAAGCCTTAAAGGGGTTAAATAAATGAATCCGCAATGAATTTCGGGTGAAATGGAAGATTAAAATGAGGGTTTAAAATTGTGATTTTAATTCATTCAGTTTTGGTATTTATTAAATAGTCGAATTTGTTTGCATTATTTGTTAGGCGTTATTTAATTTTTAAGTTAAATAACTAATTTTATTAATTTAATAATTAAACCAAATTTAACAAAGAAAAACTATCTCACCATCTTAACCACACGTGGACGACCATTGATGGCAACCTTTTATTTCAAAAACTTTGGTTTCACCAACGTTTCAACCCGTTTTTGTTGCAACTCATTAATTGGGTGAAATTAATGACTCTACATTAATTTTTGGGTTGATTCACTTTTGGAATAAAGTGTTTTAAAAGTGTGTTGAGGGTGTTGCGTTTTTAGGGTTCTAAAATCACAAAAGGTCTTGATTATTTTTGTTGTTCAATCTTTTTGTCCTCTAAGGATCTCAAAACACCCTCTTGCACAACTGCACAACACTCTGAAGTTTGGTAATGGTTTTCCTGTATTTTCATACCCTTGTGCAGTGGGAGGTTGAAGAAGAACCGTAAGTGTTCTATTTTATTTATTTAATTTATTTATTATTCTTAAAATATTCTAAATTCAATAACTTTTTCATTATTTATCAGAATTGCATGTCATCAGAACCGTTGAATTCATCTTAACGATCATAATTGTAAAATATTTTTTGGTTCGATGGTAGAAAGGTATTCTATGAACCTATTTTTACATTTTAAGGGATGTTTGAAAATAAATTATTAATGGATAATTTCTAAATTATAAATGGATAATTTGTGAAAAATTGTCATCAATTAATTATACTGGGAATAATTGTTATAGGATAAACACATGGTTTTATATAGTGATAGTTTATAAAATTGTCTTGTGATAATTGCTGTGAATTATTAAAGGACAATTTCACATCTTATTTAAAATAAAGATCAAAACTTAATAGCACAAAATTATCAAAATATAAACTTTGTTTTATGAAATGATAATCACATGGGATTATTAGGGTATAATTAAATGAAATTGGAAAACGATAATTTCAATGTTTTATCAAAGGATATATCTTTTTCAATATTATAAAAGGATATCAGCATGAAATTTTATGAGGATAATTGCACAAGATTATTGGAAGGTAATTATAAATAAAAATATCAATTGATAATTTCATCAAATTATCGAAATATAATTATAAAGAATTATCTAGGTATAATATCATAAATTTGTCAAGATAATTTAAGTATATTTTTTAAAGGATAATTATGTGTTAATTGTCACGTGACAAGTTTATCAAGATTATCCTGAGATAAACACATTTTTTTCAAATGATACTTATTATAATTAAAAAATTATTATTTTAAAATTATCCAAGAGAGATAAAATATTATCGCATTTAATATTTTAATTGATAATTTGAAATTATCCAAGACAGATAAAATATTATCGTATGTAATATTTTAATCAATAATTAGTAATTTACCATGAGAAATAAAATATTATCGCATGTAATATTTTAATCAATAATTTATAATTATCAATGAGAGAGAAAATGTAATCGCATGTAATATTTTATTTCCTTGAGAATTAAAATAGAGGGATATAATTATCAAATTAGGTTTATAATTGTTCTTATAGATAGTTACTATGATTGCATGCGTTAAAATAAAACGATAATCCATAGATTATCCATGAGAGAGAAAATGTAATCGCATGTAATATTTTATTTTATTGAGAAATAAAATAGAGGGATATAATTATAAAATGAGATATATAATTATTCTTGTATATATTTATTTTAATTGCATGCATTAATATAAAATGATAATCCATATATTATTTAGGAGAGATAAAATATAATCACATGTAATATGTTACGTCCTTGTGAAATAAAAGAGATGTTCCAGTTCTAGGAACCCTTGATGAGCGTTGAGGATTGGTGTGTCGATGATTATGATAAAAATGTCATGAGGAGGTGTATTGAACCACACTGGGTGGATTATCGTTGTTGCTAACATCAGTGACCTTGAGGTAGGTGATTCTATTCTGATTAGCCAAATTGATTATCCTTGCATTGCTTGATTTATTTCAATTTTTTATTTAAGTTCAATTTCTCAAATATTCTTTCAATTAAATTGATAAAATCTCAATTCCAGTTAATCAAGACAATGGAAATGGTTTTGGTATGGATATTTGGAAAAACCCAATTCCATTGAATTGGGTGTGTTTATGAAAATTGGCTGATTTAAATTGTTTAATTTAAATTGTGGATTTGATGGAAATGAATTCAATTAAATTATTGAATTTAATTGTGGAAATCAATTGTGTAATGATAGAATTGGTTTTGAATGGATTTCAAACTGCTGAAAATGGATTGAAATTATTTGATAGAAACCCAATGGTTTATCTTGTGAAAAACGCATTTTTTTTTAATAAAGCCTCTTTTGTTTTAAATAAAAAAAATTGGAACTTTTGAAATAGAATAATGGGATTTATAATATTTTAAGAACTCTTAAAAAAGTTTTCCCATCATGTAAGAGAAGATGAAAGCCTTAGGTAGTTGGTGAGTTATTTCGATACACTCTACACTACAAAAATGTTCTAAAACATACTTGTGGCGGGTCACATCCTCGAAGGGTTGGTGATGAGTCTCCTTTGGCCAATGTCATAGGGACGTGTGTATACACATTTTTCTGAGTTCACATAGAGAGTGCAGAATCCTATAGCGGGTTAATACTATCATACCTTTTGACAGATGACCATGTTGCTTGCTTGTTTATTTATATTTGATATATAAATGTAAGCCAATGCTTTTGAACTGCTTTACATGTCTGCTGCATTTATATAAAATATTTTATATAAATTTTTTACATTATCCATTGTTTTATAAATATTACACCATTTTTAAAATCATTTTTTAAAATATTTATTTCCATCATTTGAAAATGTATAGAATGTTTTGTTTAAATGTTATTTTGAATTTCCTAACCTGTTTACTTTAAAATTTAAATATTTTATTTGGATAATATATGTTTGTCATCTTTTATGGAAGCATTGGCAGTATCCTACTAGGCTTGGTATCACACCCTACTTTTTCCATCGGTTGTTTGTAGACTTTATTCATCCTAGTTCAATCAAAGGGATGGGATCTCTTGGAGGTTGATCCAGCTATTGAGATTTGGCCTTTGAGAGTTGTGTCCTTAGGGAACTTGGTGTTGTTTTTACCATTTTAGTAATTGGTTTTTAATACTTTGGTCTTTTTATACCGTATTATATTCTGGAACTTCACTCCCAATGTATCTTCTTTTGTTATACATACTGTATTGTTTTCTTTTTCTTCCATATTCTTGTGGAAAAATCATTCACACATGTATGTTGTATGATGCCTGGTGCTAGTCGCTGGCCCATGGGGATCGGGAACTCCCTTCAGGCTCTATCAGGGCCATCTTGGTTATCAGGTTACTAGGGTTCTTGGGCTGGTTTGTGACAAAGTGGTATTAGAGCGAGGATAAGCATCTTTCCTTGATGACAGTATGCATTTGAGTGTTCTTGTCGGGACATAGAAGGTAGTTGTGATTGAGTGTCCTTCCAGCTCTCACCACAATGAAATTTATGTCACCAGGGGTAGTAAGGTAAAAACTTTTTGTGAATTAGTTCTAGTCTTTTCCCTATTTTTACTTGGATAGAGTGAAATCCAAAGCATGTATGTTCTACTATTCGGGATCATGTTTCCCTCGTTGTTATATACGAGCATTAACTAATGTCTTCCTAGTTATATACTGATGTTGTGTAACATCATGCCTCCGAGAAGACGTGTGAACCAGATCTAGGAAGAGGCTGCTTCTAAACATCAATGAGAAAATCCTTCAGTGGACCCAAGCCTAGTTGAGATCATTATTGGAACTATCCAAGCTCTGGGATAGGCACTACCTATAGTCCCCATTTAGTCTCTAAATGTAGAACCTGGGGTTCTCTTTGAAATTTTTCTCAAGAGTTCTTTCACCAGGGACCACTAGTTTTCAAAGGCTCCACTGATCCTCAACATGATAAAAAATGGTTGGGCAGGATAGAACTTTTTTTTGAGTTCCTGTAGACACCAGACGCGATCAAGGTGAAGTGTTCCACCTTTGTGTTGGAGGGACCAAGAAAGAGATGGTGGGACATGATAGTGACGACAAAGAAATATGAGGGATTATATTGGAAGGACATCAAGGTTCTTTTCACCAAATAGTTTTATCCAGAGCCAATGGTGTTGGCCAAAGATGTGGAGTTTTTCTAGCCTGAGTAGGATAAAAGAACTATGGATCCTATGGCTATTTGAGGTACTTACAGAAGTTATGACACATCTTTCCCACTCCATGTAGTGGAAAAAGATCATCAACACCTTCAAAAACTGTGGGTAAATCAAATGATTCACATACAAAAGGGTTCAAGCCATAGGCATCCAGAACGAAGCTTCTTCACATAGTGGAAGAGTCTCTAGAGGAAGAAGATACTGGTCCAATGACCATGATTGGTAATATTACTATAGCTTTGTCGTAGCGACTACTCTTTTGATACAAGTGCATTTCACTCATTTATTTTAACTCGTACTATAAATCTTCTTAATCTTCCTATGGATATTTTATCATGTGCAATGAATATTACAATACCCCTCTGTATAAAGTGGGAGCATGGTCTCCATAATCCTTCGTGTGTCTTCTCTCTATCAGTAGTCAAACATGCTTGGAGTTATTTTTGGTACTCAACTAGAAATTAAATGTCATATTTGGGATGGATTGGCTCGTTACCAATAAATATTGGATTGATTGTTATCTTCAATGGGTCTATCTTACCACACCTCGTGGTGTGTCTCTTGTCTTCCAAAGAGAATGGACACAATGTTTATCATGGCCAGGCCTTCTTATCTAGAGTTGAGGGTGGTAATATTAGTGTCTTCATTTGATTTAGATCCGTGGTCTCCCTCTAGTTGTCACTGAGTTTCCAATTTTGTTTCTTTATGATTTTTTCTGGTTTACCACAGGTAAGAGAGGTTGAGTTTTCCATTGACTTGATTCCCGATACTCAACCAGTTTCTTTTCCCTCTTACCAAATTTCACTAACTGAATTGAAAGAACTAATGTACATGTTGGATGATTTAATTGAGAACCCATTTATTAACCAAAGTGTGTCACCTTGGGAGGCTTCGGTTCTATCTGCCATGAATGTCGATTGATCTCTAACATCTTCTCTTCTAAGGATGATTCTTCAAGAACAGAATCTTGTTGGCGAATTCTGTAAACATTAGAGACTCTCTTTATGGATGGGAGACTGATACCCAGGGGTCGTTATCCAAAGAGGGTGTTATGTGTTATCAAAACCGTTATGTAGCACCGTTAGTTACAAGGAAGGATATAATGGTGGATTTCCATAATTTCAAATGGTTTGTGCACCCAGGAAGCACTAAGACGTTCTACGAATTGATGTAGCATTTTTAGTGACCATGTATTCTTGAAGGATTCAACCCGTTTGGGTCATCGATGAATTTGGAGGCAAGGGAAGCTTGCTCCTTGTTTTGTGGGATCTTTCAAGGTTGTTGATTTGGTGGGGAAAGTTGTTTAACATTTAGCACTAACATTCCAAATGACTTCAATACATAATGTGTTTCATGTATCTCATCTTCAAATGCTATTATCTGATCCATCTCATGTTCTAAGTTTTCATGATCTTGAAGTGAAACCAATTTTATCTGTGAGTGTACGACCAATAATAGTTGTTGATTCATAGACCAAGGTACATCATGGGAGGATGTAACCTCTCATCTATATGTTTTGGAGGCTTCTTTGTAGGCTGTATGGGGACATAAAGTTCCTATGATGGGGATATTGTGACATCCCATTACGGTTTCAGGTATTCCTAAACCTTCTTGGGTTAAATTATTATTACGTTAAATGGAAAAAAACGGTTTATCAGTGAATTTTTTTTTTGTTAAACACGTCATGGAATGGTAAAATGCTAAATTACAACTCTATAATTTTCAATTAAATATGTTTTGAGTTAAACAATGAGTAATTATGAGTTTTTGAGACCTACAAAAGCTCGGAGAAGATAGAATAAAATTATTAAGTAGAATATATTAAGTGTGAACTTTTTATTAAAAATATTTAAATAACTCAAAAATGATGTGTCGTTTAAGATATTTGAGACATCTATTATGTTTGAAATATAGAGTTTACCTTATGAGGGGTATAACATTTGAAGGCGCCAGACATTGGGATGTCTCACTTGTGATATAAAGTTATTAAATATTATTTAATATATTGTTTTTTTAAATAATTAAATATCTCTAAAAAGGTGAATCGTATGTGAAATATGAGACCACTGATGGGTCCGGAATGAGAAGTTTACCCAAGATAGGGTATAACATTTGTAAATGTTAGGCGTTTAAACGCCTCGCTCGCAAAAATAACCATTTTTTATTTTAATTAATTAATTATTCTTATTTTTCATTAATAAATCATTAATATCTCTCAAATTATTCATCGTTTGAGAAATTTGAGGTCACCTATGGGTCCAGAATGACTGTGTTACCTTAGATGGGGTATAACATTGTTATGTGTCAGGCATTTGGATGTCTCACTCGGAAAAATAACCTCTTTTATTTTAGTTAATTATTTAATTCGTTTTTTAAATAATAAATCATTAATATCCCTCAAACGGTTCATCGTTTGGTAAATCTGATACCACTATTGGGTTCAGAATGGATTGTTTACCTTAGTTAGGGTATAATTTTTATGTGCAATGGATGTTTGGTAACTTTTAAAATTTGAGTTAAATAATTAAATATAATAATTTAATTAAAAACATTTGTTAATATTCATCACTCCCCCAAATGGTTTTTCCACCATTGATGACTAATTAACTTTATAAAACCTTCATTTTTACATCGTTTTGAATGATTTCAGTTGCAACGCCTTAAATGGGTGAAATAAATAAGTTCGTAATGAATTTTGTGTGAAACGGAAGATTAAAACGAGTGTTTAATATTGAGGTTTTTAGTTCATCCGATTTTCGGATTTATTAAATAGTCGAATTTGTTTGCATTAATTTTTTGGCATTATTTAATTTTTTATGTTAAATAACTAAATTTATTAATTTAATAATTAAACCAATTTTAATAAAACAAAACTATCTCACCTTCTTAACCACACGTGAATGGCCATTGATGGCCACCTTTGATTTCAAAAACTTCTGTTTCACCACTGTTTCAACCTGTTTTTGTTGCAACTCATTGATTATGTTAAATTAATGACTCAATATTAATTTTTGGGTTGATTAAATTTTGGAATTGGGTGTTTTAAAAGTGCGTTGAGGGTGCTGTGTTTTTAGGGTACTAAAATCACCATAGGTCTTGATTCTTCTTGTTGGTCGATATTTTTGTCCTCCGATGATCTCAACACACCCTCTTGCACAATCGTTTAACACTCTAAAGCTTGGTAGTGGTTTTCCTGGATTTTCTTACCCTAGCGTAGTGGGAGGTTGAAGAAGAACCATGAGCGTTACATTTTATTTATTTTATTTATTTATTATTCTCCATATCTTCTAAATTCAATAACTTTATTGTTATTGATCAGAATTGCATCTCATCGGTACCGTTGAATTCATCGCGACGAGCATAATAAAATAATATTTTTTGTTTTGAAGGCAGTAAGGTATTCCTTGATCCATTTTTTCACATTTTAATGGATCTATGAAAATAAATAATTAAAGGATAATTTCTAAATTATGAATAGATAATTTGTGAAAAAATATCTTAAAATAATTATACTTGGAATAATTGTAATAGTATAATCACATGGTGTTATCTAGTGACAGTTTATAAAATTATCTTATTATAATTTCTTATAATTATTAAAGAAGAATTGCATGTATTATTAAAAATAATTATCAAAACGTAATTGCACAAAATTATCAAAAGATAATCTTTATTTTATGAATTGATAATCCCATGGGTTTATCAGGGTATACATAAATTAAATTGGAAAATGGTAATTTCAATTTTTTATAAAAGGATATATTTTTTTCTATATTATAAAAGAATATCTATATGAAATTTTATGGGGATAATTGAAAAATATTATTGGGTGGTAATTATAAATAAAAATATCAATTGATAATTTCATCAAATTATCAAAATATGATTTTAAATAATTACCTAAGGATAATTTCATGACTTTATCAAGATAATTTAGTCAATTTTTTTAAATCATAATTATGAGGTAATTATCATGTGACAAGTTTATCAAAATTATCATGGGATAATCACATTTTTTTTGTCAAAGGGTACTTATTATAATTAAAAACTGATAATTTAAAAATTATCCATGAGAGATAAAATATTATCACATTCAATATTTAAATTGATAATTTAAAATTATCCAAGATAGATAAAATATTTTCGTAGGTAATATTTTAATCAATAATTAGTAATTATCCACGAGAGAAAAAATATTATCGCCTGTAATATTTTAATCAATAATTTGTAATTATCATTGAGAGAGAAAATGTAATCTCATGTAATATTTTATTTCCTTGATAAGTAAAATAGAGAAATTTAATTATCAAATGTGGTTTATAATTATTCATATGGATATTTATTGTGATTTCATGTGTTAAAATAAAACGATAATAAATAGATTATCCATGAGAGATAAAATGTAATCGCATGTAATATTTTATTTTCTTGAGAAATAAAATAGAGGGATATAATTAAAAAATGAGGTTTATAATTATTCTTATGGATATTTATTATCACTGGATGCGTTAACATAAAACAATAATCCATAAATTATCTAGTATAGTGAAAATATAAGCACATGTAATATTTTAATTTATTGTGAAATAAAATAGATTTTTTGTTTATAGGAACCCTTAACGATCATCGAGGATTTGTGTGTCGAATCTTACGATACAAATGTCATTTGGAGGTGTATTGAACCACACTAGGTGGATTATCATTGTTGTTAACATAAGTGACCTTGAGGTAGGTGGTTCTGTTCTAATTATCCAAATTGATTATCCTTGTATTACTTGATTTATTTCAATTGTTGACTTAAATTCAATTTCTCAAATCTTCTTTCAATTAAATTGATAAAAACTCGATTCCGTTGAATCGATACATTTGAAATGGTTTTGGCATAGAAATTTAGAAAACCCCAATTCCATTAAATTGGGTGTGTTTATGGAAATTGGCTGATTTAAATTTTTTAATCTAAATTTTGGATTTGACAGAAATGTTTTCAATTAAATTATTGAATTTAATTGAGGAAATAAATTGTGTAATGATGGAATTTGTTATGAAGTAATTTCAAAATTGTGAAAATAGCTTAAAATTATTTTATATAATCCAGGAGGTTTATATTATGAAAAAGGCATGTTTTTTAATAAAACTAGTTTGGTTTTAAATAGAAATAAATTGGGAGTTTTGAAATGGAAGAATGAGATTGATCGTATTTTAAGAAATCTTAAAATAGTTCGCCCATCATGTAATAGCACATGAAAGTCTTAGGTAGTTAGAGAGTTATTTGGATACACTCTACACTATGAAAACATTCTAAAACATACTTTCTGTGAGTCACATCCCCAATGGGTTGGTTATGAGTCTCCTTTGGCCAGTGTTATAGGGACGTGTGTATACACATTTTGTTGAGTTCTTGTAGAGAGTGTGGAATCCTATAACTAGTTAATACTATCGTTCCTTTTAGCAGATGACCATCTTGCTCGGTTGTATTTTTATATTTGAGATATAAATGTATGTCAATGATTTTGAACTAATTTACATGCATTTTGAATTTATATAAACTGTTTCATATAAATGTTTGACATAATACATTGTTTTGGAAATATTCCACTATTTATAAAATCATTGCTTCAAATATTTATTTCCATCATTTGAAAATGTATAGCATATTTTGTTTAAATATGATTTTGAATTTCACAACCCATTTACTTTGAAATTGAAATATTTTCTTTGGATAATCTATGTTTGGCATCTATTGTGAAATATTTGGTGGTATCCTACTGGGATTAGGCTCACACCCTACTTTTGTCTTCAGGTGTTTGTAGACTTTCTTCGTCCAAGTCCGAGAAAAGGGAAGGGATATCTTGGAGATGGATCCAGTTGTTGAGATTTGGTCTTGGAGAGTTTGGTCCTTAGAGATCTTGTGATTTTTTTCCCATTTTAGTACTTGGGTTGTAGTACTTTTGTCTTTTTATGCCTTATTGTATTCTGGTACATCACTCCTAACATATTTTCTTTTGTTATGCATATTGTACTATTTTTCTTTTCTTCCGCATTCTTGTGGAAAAATCATTCCCACATGTATGTTATATGATGCCAAGTGATAGTCATCAACCCGTGGGGATCCAAAATTCCCTTCAGGCTTTGTTAGGGCCAGCTCGATTATCAAGTTACCAGGGTACCCGTGCAGGTTCGTGATAGGAAACATATAACTTAAGGAATAAAAGTTTAAAAAATGTGTTCTATTATGTTTTGGAGTTTTTTATAGACCATATAATTACTCATATAATTTAATTATTAACTTTTGAGAAAATTGAGTTGATATTGACATCCCAATAGTGAATACTTTTGGGTATTTACAATAATGTCACTCCTCCTTAGCTATAAAACAACACTCACTCCTGACACATCATTACTCCTATCAAGAAATTTGTATCATCCAAACCCTTACCATATTTTTTATAAACATACCTAATATAATCTTATAATTATTATATTGGTAATAAAGATAACCTATAAAAGATACATTGAAAACCTAAGGAGGATACTCGAAAAATATTTAATTTTCTTCAACAAGCATCTTTATTTTATTTATTTTTGTACCACATTCAATTATAAATTAAAAATATCATATAATATCCTCAGTATAATCCATATAGTGTTATGTTTTTATAATAATTTAAAAATAAAAAACCATATTCACTTTTATCAAATGGGTTTCGAAATCATCATTCGTGTGTATGGTGGAATAATGCCTCACGAACATATGTCATTCATTTTTACATTACAACCATTCACGATTGGGTATGATTATGGATATAAAGTACATATATGATATATATATATATATATAACATAATTATACCAATATATTTATTATATAATATTTTATTTTTTATTTTCCATTTTTTAGGAGACACGATAACATCGCTTGTGTGTACGACGGACTACTGCCTCATGAAGTCATGTTGTTAGTCTTACACTAACATGTTACATGGAAGGGAACATGGGTAAAGCTAATTAATATATGTTATATAAATTAAATAATAATGATATTAATTACATATATATCATTATGAAAATATATTTTATCATTTTTATTTCTTACCTTTTTAGTCACTGAAAATTGAAAATTCCATTCATAGATGTGTGGACTACTGCCTCCATGAAGCGATGTGATTCCTTTTTTCATCACTGATTATAAATAATTATATATATATATATAAGTAAATATATTTACAATATATTACCTATATGATATTATTATCATTTTGAAATATAAAATATTTCTTAACTTATTATCAATATGATCATTGAAAAATAAAAACGTTATTCATGCATACACATGACCTTCCATCTCTGTGATCGTAATGAGAGTTCATTTTTCCTACACATATAAAATTATTGGTTTTAAAAGTAAAATTTACATATAAATATGATACTTTTTTAATGATTACTGTTCTATATATGTTTAAATAGTAATATGATTCTATATAACAAGGTAATAAGTGAAATAAAGTTAATAAAAAACTTGAAAGGTTTTTTTAAGTAAATAAATATTTTATATATGTCTATTATTCAGGAAGATAAAGACACATGTGTCGGATTAGACTCAATGTAGGGGTTTTCTTGCCTCACTTTCATTTATGTGATACATATGTCATATTCTCCAATTATTTTCGATGTATGGGGTTTTTAAAACCCCTGATACAATTTATTATTAAAGAAATTAAATTTATGGGGATTTAAATCTCCATTTCGTGGGGATTATGGTTTCAAATTTTCCAAATTGGTACGGGATTTTTGTATTAATTTTCCTTCTTTGAGATGTATGTTATGTTACACAACTATACTCTTTTATGAGGTTTATATACTTCTCATTTAAAATTTAATATCATGAATCTTACTATTTTAAAGATATTATAAGTTTCATTTTATGTTATTATATTATGGGGATTACTATTCAAAGTTAAAAATTTTGTAAAAGTCTTTTCCTGCAATCTCATCATGTATCAGGATTGTTTATGATTACGCTTCCAACGATGAGTTATTTTTATAAATATCTTAAATAACTCATTAATTTTATTCTAATTTGTCTATTAATGATATTTGCATGTAATAGTACTATTTTCCACTCTTTGAAACTTAAAATGGTTGAGAAATTTTTTTTAATAAAATTCAAAATTATTTCTCTTTTCGGTCAAAAATTTGTTTTCTTTAAAAACATGTTTTCTAAATAAAATTAAAAAATGTTTTTAAACTTTTAAAACTTATTTTTAGAGAATTTCTTACCAATTTTCTTATTTTTACAAAACCATTTAAAAGTAATCTTCTTTTCACTTTCTGAATGATGTACATTTCTAACCCTTTTATCATTCAAAATTAATGTTCTTTATTGTATGTATGGAATTACCCATCAACGTGAACATAATTTATTTGAAGCATATTTTTAATGTTTATAAGGTTATTTTTAATTAATTTTTTTTTATTAATATATTATAAATTCTTAGTTTTTAAAAATGATTTTTGAAAAAGGTATTTTTTTTTAAAATGTGTTTTAAATGTGATTTTAAAAATGGAATTGTTATTTTCCATAAGAATTTGTTTATGATCTATTAAATTTATTTACAATAATCATTGTAAATCATCATTTTTTTATTTATCCTATACAGAGTTTATTTGGTATTGATACCATCCCCATTATTTCTCTAGATGGAATAATATTGTTTCAATTTTTTTTTTGAAACTTGCTTCTCTTCCACAGGTTTATCTTGTTTCAAATAAACTTTCATGAAAACTATTTACATCCCATAGGTAAACCAAGTTATGAAAAGAATAATGATAGATTTTATTAGTTTTATGAGGATATGAAATAATTTTTCTATTTTCATATTATGGTTATTTTACATTACATATATGATGGGCTAGCCCAGATAGTTCATGGTGAGCCTGTTACAGTATATAAGATGGTATGGCCTAGATAGATCTAGGTGATCCCATTAGAGCTTATGATGGGGTAACCTAGATGGCATTAGGCAATCCAATTATAGCTTAAATTATGCGTACACCTAGATAGTTCTCTAATGCATTGGGTAACGACTATGTTCACTAGAGAATTATAATGTAATTTTTTCGTATGGTAATTCCAATTGTAAAGGTTTTGTAAGTTTTCAATGTGTTTTATGTTCTAAGATAAAAATATGTTTTATTTATTATTGTGATGGGGTTATGATATTTAATTTGATCAAGATTTCTATCCCGTGGATCATTATTGTTGATTCTTATAATTCCTTTTTTTAAATTATTCCTTGAGTTCATGTTTGATGATCCGTTATTAATGGATATGAATATTCTTATGTTATAATCATAAAATTGGACTATTTCATCATGATCTTATGATATTTTTATGCCCACTGATGAAATTCATTTTTATTCCTTATATTTTCTCTTACTGTGCATTTGAACTCACCCTTATTTTGTTTCCTTTTCACCTAGTTATAAAAAATGAGGTTGATCTAAATAAGTCTAGAAATGATTTCACCTGGTTGATTATAATGACTTAATTTTAAATAAGAAAATCTATTTTAAGTAAGATAAATACTCATTTGAAAACATGGGTATTTTTTATGTAGGATTTTTTTTCAGATTCTCTAAAACTCTCAACATAAAAGGTCCTTGAAAATGTAAGTGATCCAATTTTTCCTTTTGATGTTGCAATATTTGAATAGAGAAAATTAGGTCCCAATTATTGGTATCAAAGATATAAATGTGATGTTTATTATTTTATCACTAGATCTTGGGTCTTGGGATATTATAAAATCTCTCAACATACAATTCCAAACCATTTAAAAATTAATAAGATAAAATGGAAAACAATTCTCATGTATAAAAAAAACACAAGATAATGTAGATGATACAATAATTTTACCTCTAATGGTAGAAGTAACTGAATCGAAACTATTTAGTATAGAATCTATATAGTGAAATTGACTTGATCATCTACCCTAGGTTCTATAATGACGCCTCTGCACCATTCTCTATGGATGGTTCTTCCTCTCCTATGTTGGGGTACCAATTCACCTTCCGCAAAAAGAACGTCTAGGGGAACTAAAACTACCTATTTTTCTATGATGTTACGAAGACATCTCCATAATTTGGTTCCTATTCTAATCCCCTACAACTATTATTCATCTTTTAATTCCTGAAAAATTCTGAAGACGAACTATCTTTCCAAAAGCTACACACTCCACTGTGGGGTAAGGACACTAAGGATTCTGGTGTCCTGAATTTTCACACAATTAAAAATGAATCATACCAATGTTTTGATATGGATATCCAATTCCATGGATTCTCTGCTCATTACTACCCCAGTGAAAACTTTTTTAGTGGTTCTTATTTCTACAAGAATAACATCTCTAAGATCCCATTTTTGAAATTTCATGTCCACTACTCGGGGCCTATATTAGTTTCCATTTTATAATGAGAACCCGGTATATAATATCTATTAATCTAATTAGATAAAATCACATTCAATCGTAACCTTATTTCATAGAGAAAAAAATCCTAGAAAAATCTCACTCTAGGGATGTTATCAGGGCCAAAAGATGGATCAAAGAAAAATAGGCTAGCCAAACATATAGAATAGTCCATCACTAAAATACCACACAAGTCATATGAATGAACTCATGATATTTCTCATCCCTTAATGTCTTTGGATTTAAATTACTCAAAAAATCACTTGTAAATCCTTCTAGGAGAACTTCTCATGCTTCCTAGAATACTCTATCTTATCCCACCAATGCTTATCTTGTCATTACATCAAATATAAAAAAAATATTCAGCCTCCTATCAGTGGGTGTCCTGAGGTGCAATAATATAATTCGGATATAGTCAATCTAGAACTTAGATTTTTGGGTCGTCCCTCCCTAGTGAATGTAAAAAAGATACTATTACTAGAACAATATCTTCAACTCAGACATCATAAGTACAGTGTTAATAGCCTCCCCCTCCATCGATCTCATGAACCATGGGAAGAAATCATGATGATGGTCATCTATCTGATTCATTAGAGATATAAAAAGTTCTGGATTGATTGCATTATATTTTTTCTGATTAACACACTCTAAAAACTCAATCTATAGATGATGAAGCATACTTTTCTCATAAAATATTAAAACACTCCTTAGAACACAAGTTACAAAACAATGTCATCCTCAATAGGTTAATATAATATTGGAATGTTGGATCAAGTATCCTATATTCATATATTTACATGTGATAAATAATTAAAAAATATTTCCATCCAAATCCCTTATCAAGTATAATAAGGGACATTATTTCATGGTTCATGTTGGTAGATATGTCAAATGAAATAGGTATCTCTCTATCATGACCAATGCATGCCAATATATATCACCATATGCATATCATTATGCATGTATACTCATCTCATGCAATATAGACCCATGAGTAAAAACCTCAAAATACAGTAACATCACACAACACCTGTTTCACCAAAGGTGAAATAAAGTCAAATGTAACCAAAAAACAATATAAATATAAATATCATCCCTGGGAAATCATTTTTTCATGTGAACATGGGTTAGATACTACCATTAATGAGATAAATAAAAACCACCAACACATTCTAGTCTACTTTCTATATTTACCAAATATTAAATCATTAGAAAAGAAAACCAGATCTATAATGCCACTTTGTAACATCCCCGAATAGGGGCTCCCTACCATGAGCACTTCAAATTATAAATGTGAACTCATGTGTGCCTCCCCGTATGAAAAAGACTTGATAATAGTAGTGAGATTGTACTGAATATAGTATGGAGACTGCACCCTATGTTATAGAGTAATAAAATAGTGGAAATAATTATCATAGTATTAGAAAACTATATAGAAAATTTAAATGGTCATCATATTATAATAGTATAATGAGGAGATGAATCCAATAATAAAAATAAAAATAAACCATGTAATTATATGATGAAATGTAATTGAATACCATATAAAAATTTATACAAATAAAAAATAGAATAATCCATAAAAGTTACCAAAGTCCCCAGTACCAAAACCCATGTCAATATCATCTTCAATGTCTAACCCATCCAGTATGAAATATGAACAATGGGTTCCCTTTCCCTTATCCAAATCTATATCCATAAAATATATCTGGGTACCATATGGTGGCTCATCTAGCATGTGAGTAAAACTTTGTAGGCTGAAACTACTATGTCTAAACATGTTCAGTCATAAGAAAATAGTGTTTGGAACAAAGTGATAAATAGGGTGTTAATATAACACATTAATACTTCAAAAAAATCACTACCCTTAAACTCTAGAGTGTATCCCAGGGGTCATCCAAACCTACTTTGGAACTATTCTAGATAACTATGAGAATCCATTAATGTCATTATATAATCATTTCAACATCATGGAGCCCAATCCTTATATATAATAATTTCAGGATAACTGGGAGTAATCCCTATATATAATAATTTCATCATAACTAAGTACAATCCCAAAATATATGAATTTCATCGTCACTAGGTAATAGACCTATATATAATAATTTTATCATATATGGGAATAAGTCCTATATATAAAAATTTTATCATAAATGCATATAAAGAATAACAAGAATCTCTTTACGATACATTAGGTTCATTTTCCCCATATTACCATTTATCTAGTCCTTTATAATACACAATGTTGTGATCAACATTATCAAAATTATTATATTAAATCCGGTTTAACTTATCATTTCATTTTCAAGGTCATTATCATACTAGAATACTCACAACCAATCAAATAAACATGCCAATATGATTATAGATCAACAAACCAATTTAGTCCAGCTAGTTATGTTTCAAGAAATAACAACTAATTTCTTATCATTTAAATTTATATAGTTAATACCATAATTAATATATTTACAATAAAAAGGATAGGGTTGCATCCAATGTAAATGGGTTCTATGAGCCTTTACAAATATCACCTATAATCCTAGGAGATGACAGTAAAATATTGGATCAAAAAAATTTCATATGGTCTATGGGGTATTTATATATATCATTATAAATTTAAGACCACAGTGAACCCCCATGGACCATGCCACATAAATGGCTGAAAAAGGGAAACTATGACACAATATAAAGGTCTATGTTGGAGCTTCTATGTAAAAACTATATTGAGGATCTATGGATCCCTTTATACCAAAGACACTATAAATACATGGTAAAGACACATTGAAACCTAAACTACCACACCAAATAACCTATAATCCCTAAGGGAAGGCTACACTATATCCAGACTCCATTCTATAGGTGTTTTAAAATTGGTAGAACCAACCAATTTTCTTCTTGAGGCCCTTATTCCACAACCACACTTCCACATCATAGCAACCATTCAACCTATACCGCTATCTACATCCATAATGAAAATATTACAAAATTGGTATTAACTCTAATTTCCCTCTTCCAAAACCCTACACCATATCCAAAATCATTGTGTTACATACAAAAATCTAATAGTGTAGTCTTTAGCTCTATGGTGTAGAATCCTCTCCTCAACTCCCCTCATTCTCCCTCCCAAGGGAACCAAGTTTTGACCAAACAAGAAAACTAATGGGATAAAAAAATGTTTTACAATAAAATTAAATAAGACAATACATAGAAAAAATATGGGATATTACAAATGATATCCATTGGAAATGGGGAATCCTTATAATGTTTTGAGACAAATTTCTCAATAATAATTTAATCAAAATCAAAGACACATATTAAAGTTATTAAAAAATTAGAAAAATAGAATATGAATGATCCTGAGATATATTGAATGATTAAAATAATGGGATTATAAAATCAAAAAAAAAATATGAGGTCAAAATAAAAAATAATGTCACATAGATGTAGAAACATAAAATACAGTCATGAAGGAATGATAAAATAATAAAATATTACTATTTATATTATTTATATACATGGAAAAAAATTAAAATAACCAAGATGAAAATGTATAAAATAATCAATATAGATGGGTGATAAACATACCAAGGTTGTACAAACATACCAAGGTTAATATAAAAATAATGAAGTGGTGATTGGTGCTTCAAAGTGTGATTTCTGAAGAATATAAAAATAATCAATATAGTTAACATAAATCTACATCAGAATATAATGACGATATGATTTTATTTTATTATTTTGAATTATAAATATGCATATATGGGTGATATGAGGTGGATTAAAAAATTAATCATTTATTTAAGAAGAGAAGTATTCAATATTTAGTTACAACCTATGAAATGTTAGAAAAATGATAAATTGAAAATAGGCTCAAATAAATGTATTTCAATAATCTTTTTAAATTAAATAATAATATTAAATTATATTATGTTTTGATTTAACATCAATAAGGAATGATTGTTAATGATTAGAGATATATAAGAAAATCAAATAGGTTTTGGAGGGTCACCTGGCTAATGAATGGAAGGGTGTAGAATAAATAAATTTATTATAGTGCTTCCACTATAGATAAATGTATCCTTATTCACAATAATTCTTGAATAACCCTGGGAGTATGTAGGGGTAAGGGAAAGAATATAAGATCACTAAATCTATAGTGTAATCTCCCAATGATGTGGTGGAAGGTACATTAATCTTTTCTAAAAACTTGGGTAATTATTTATTTGATTATGGATCCTCATGCTCTATTATGTCTCTTATATTTGGAATGAAAAATTAATATTTACCTAACACCTTAATAATTGTGTTGTTAGCCAAAACATCTAGTGGAAATCTCATAATTCTAGGGATATGTCGGGATTTTTCCATTTAATACATAAACAACACCTATCTGTTGATGTTATTATCATAAATATGGTTAACTTTGATATAACCCATAATATGGAATGGAATTCTAAATATAATGAAAAAATTTATTATAAATAGAAGGAAACTATGTTCCATATTGATGATATATAATTTTGTATCTTTAGAGAGAAGACTCCATCATCTGAGTAATTTCTAGATCCACACCCTATAACACTTCTAAATGAGATTCATAGGGAAGATGAGGTAACAAAAACTATGTATAGAAAATATAGTCTTCAAAATGAGTATTTTTATATTATGTAGGAATATTTTATGTATTTACAAATAAATTATTGAGGCATACACATAATCATTATTTTTGGGTTTCCCATAGATTTAATCCTTGAATAAAGTCTTATATCAAAGACTCCTAATAGAATGGAAACTGTAGAATTTGTGGAGTTAAAAAACAAACGAGAGGAGATTTATGATAAATAATTAATAGACCAAATTATTTCACAACGTGTATCCCATGTTATCTTTATTTAGAAGAAGGATGAATCTATGAGTCTTTGCATTGATTATAGGTAAATAAATTCCATTATGATAAATAAAAAGAATTATCTACCTTTCATTGATGACGTATTTAATCAAATTCAGAGAGATCAATATTTTTCAAACATTGAACTATGTTCTGGGTATCTTCAATTGTGAGTAAAAAAAAGTAATAAATTCTTAAGATATAATTATTAATGATTTATGGAAATTAATGGTTTATAGTAATTCCATTTGGGTTGAAAAAACCACCATTAGTTTTTATAGATCTAATGAATAGAGTTTTCAATGAATATCTTAATAAATTATTTATGGTATTCATTGATAATATCTTGGTGTATTATAACATATATGAGGAACATATAAATCATTTAGGATCATTTTTGAGACACTTAGAAGAAAATAGTTTTATGGGAGACTTATAAAGTGTGAATTCAATATTAGGAATGTTTATTTTCATGAATATATTGTCTCCATGTATGAAATCCAAGATGATCCTGTTAATATAAAGACACTCAATGAATAGTCCACATGAAAAAAAACCTAATTGAACTGTGTATTATCATTATTTTGGAATGTTACAATTAGTGATCTGTTCAGAATTTATCTTGATTTTCTAGCCCATTAACCAAGATTAAATGTAAAGGGGATAAGTTAAAATGGATATGGAAATTCAATTAATGTTTTTAACAATTTAAGAGGTTATTGGTCAATGATCCAATGTTTTATCTACCATTTGGAACTGAAGTATTTGGGTTATATAGTGATGTATTAATGATGGGACTTGGTTATGTCCCTATGAAAAATTATTAAGTTATAGCATATGCATCAATCCAGTTAAAGGCTCGTGAAAAAAACTATCCAACCCAATATATTTTGATAAGGGATATAATATTTGATTTTAAAAAAAGGATACATTATCTCTATGGTTAAAAATGTGATATATACAGAGACAATAATTTATAAAAAAATAAATATTTTTAAAATAAATAGAGAAATATGAGGCAAAATTGATGAATTGATCTATTCAAGGATTATGATCACTCAATACAATACCACATAGGGAATGAAAATAAGTTAATTTATGCCTTGAGAAAAAATGTTCATGGAATTCTTATAAAAAAGGGGATTGATTATAATCCCATGTTTATGGATCAATTGGAGATTATATGTTAACTGTTAAGGAAGTTGAAACATCACCCATTTTACAAATGATTTCTAAATTATTATTGTTGGAAAGAATAAAAGGTTCCCAATCTGATGGTCATAATTTTCAAAAGAAAATTAAACTTGTGAATGAAAGAAAACTGGTAGATTTTGTTTATGGATTAGAAAGTGAAAATGTGTTCCATCTATACCTAACATAAAAAGGTAATCATTCGATGATTCTAATAGCATGAATTTCTAAATATACTATGGAATCACTAATATGTATATGGATTTGAGGGAATATGTTTGGTGGGATAACAAGATGTGGAAAATTTATGATTATGTTTCAAGATGGTTGGTTTTCCAATATGTGATATCTAACAGATAGTATCCTAGATGATTTTTTTAACCTCTTCATAATACTACGTGGAAATGAGATGACATTAAAATGGAAATTGTAACTTTATTACCAAGTCTCCTAAAATAAATGATGCAATAGGGGTTACCATTGATCACCTAAACAAATCTGTACATTTTCTCATAATAAGAGAATATTTTTCTTTTACTCACCTCACAAATATCTATGTTAATTAATTTTTAACACTTTATAGTGAATGTGCTCTAATTGTGTATTCTTTTTATGCCTGATTTACTTCATAATTATAGAATAGTATTTAAAAGGATTTTGATATTGAGCTTCATTTCAGAACATCCTACCATATTAAAACTGATGTATATTCTGAAAGGATTTTTTAAACATTGGAGGACATGTTTAGTTCATGCTCACATGACCACAAAGATATGTAGAATATGAATTTACCTTTTGTATATTTTTTCTATAAAAATATTTTCTAGTCATGTATTCAAATAGTGCCACGTGTAGCATTATATGAAAATAGATTTTGTACTCCAACTTATTTGGATGAAGTTGGTAAAAGAAAACATATAGGCCCAAAACATTTTGAGGAGACAATGAAAAAGGTAAATAATATTCGGTCTTATATTAATAAAACTCAAATAAGGGAAAAATAGTTATACCAAAAATCATCGAAATAATATGTAATTTATTGTAAGTGTTTAAGTTTTATTGAAAGTGTCTACATTGAAGGGTTTTATAAGGTTCGGTGAGAAATTTATATTAAACCCTAGATACATCTCACTGTTAAAAATTATGGAAATAATTGTAGTTTTGGATTTCCCATTATCAGTTCTATTTATCATATCTAAATTAAAATATGTGTTCGATAAATCATTTCTAAAGAAGTATATTCTAGGCCCAACGTATGTGTTAACCATAGAACAAATATAATTGGAACGTGATTTATCTTATTCGGAATAACCCTTCCTGATTCATGTTACTATAGAGGATGCATTGAGAAATATGCCAACCCAAATGGTAAAGTTACATTAGATTAATCACAAATGGATTAATAAATCTATAAAATAGAGGATAATATGAATTATAAGCACACTTATTTTTCTAGAAATTTATATTCATGAAAAGTTTATAGATGAAATTTTTTTAAGAGGTATAAATGTAGTACTCGAGCTTCAATTATAATAATTTAAAATTATATATGCATATAACTATAAAAATAACATTTTTATATTTCATATCACAAAAATTCTAATTTGATAAGATGAATTACTATTTCGAACTTACTTGGTCAAAATTAGCCTATAATGAACTTTGGATATTTTCATTTACAAATTCATGTTTGTCAATAATTAAAATTTAGTATTTATGTATTCCTCCATTTATTTATAATAATGTATAATAATATTTTTAATAAACAATTTATTGACTATATATTCTATCTAAATAAATATAACATCATTTAGAGGTAAAAGGTGCAATTTTTTGGAAAACTATTTTTTTTAAATCGTCTTTGTTAAAAAAGGCACAATGTCTATCCATTTTAAATTATCAAAAGAATCTTTAATAATTAAATATTTAAATGAAATATATTTATATATTATATATATAGATATAAGAATTTAAAACCTTAAAATGATGATTACCAGTAATGTAGTATATATAGGGTAATATAATGCATGAAAAAGATTTTCTTGAAAACCCTTTTCTTGAACCATTTGTGGATTTATTATCAAATTAAAAATTTCCAATTATTTTAATTAAATTTGATAAAATGGATTCCTTATTTTTAAAAATAATAATTAATTTATTAAATATTTTAAACTTAATTTTTTCATAATGAATAGTGAAAATAGTAAAAGTTAATTTACATGATTAAGGTAAAAATGGGGTTTGTCCCATTACATGAACTTATGTTAAAATTGATTTACCAAAAACATATAATTTCTCTATGATAAGTCATATCAAATATTTAATATCATTGGGTCTAAATTATTTAATATGTGTAATTTTATTTTTTATCTTTAGTAATAAATTACATAGTGTAAAAAATCATTTACTCCCGTGAAAACTCAAATGGTAAAAGAAAATAACCTTGAAGGTAAATATAATAAAATAATTAAAAGTTATTTATTTTTATTTTTTAAGGTGTTTAAATACCTTATCATCCATCCAGACCATTATTCATCAATGTTTTATACACATTGGTTTTGACTAAGTTCCACTTATTTTTGGTATTTACAAAAAATGAAAATTCACCTCAATTACGAAATGGAGCCCTTTTCCCCCCACATATTCACACATATAAATCCATTTATATAGAACATAAACTAGATAAATATCTCAAAAAATCATTATATTTGTCCTAGATGGTCTGGTATTCCCAAAAGACCAATCCTAGGGTCTATAATAAGATATGCAAAGGGAGTTTCTCTAAGAGAAGTTAATCATTTTCACGAGGCTCTTTATTTTTACTCCTTTTATAACCATTAGTTATGTATTTATAATTATAATATAATATAACCACTATATAAAATATTATTATATATTATTATATCTATTTTTTAAAAATTATTCATATTCTCTTCTATCCAATGGGGAACAAAGTTATCGCTCATGTGTACGACAGACTACCACCTGACAAACTGATGTAATTTATTATCCATCACCGATTCAAATGGATAGTCATAATTATAGAAATAATATGTATTACTGATTAATTTGAAATAATATTAATTATTAAAAATTAATATTTCTTCATCTTTATTACCCTATCACCTAGTAAGGGGATGATATCATCACTTAAGCGTATGTACGACCTACCGTCTCTATGAAGCGATGTGATTAATTTCCCATGTAATTTTAAAAACTTATTCTAAAAATGTATATAATAAAAAAATATGATATTTATAACATTAATATAATTATAGAGGTGATTTAACTATATCTTATTCACAATAATTGGATCTTTGGTGAAAAACCCTGGATCAGAAAATGAAGGAGTAAATATCTAAAACAATGGAAATAACAAAATATTGTTAACGAATGGCTAGAAATTTTTTATAAGAGGGACATATATGATATTTTAAATATGAATATAGATTTGTTATAAAATAATGAAATTTTTAAAACCGTTATTCATGATCCTAATGAATTTTCAACTAAAGGGAAGAACAAGGTCAGCGATTCTGTTTCTATTTACACTCCATTGAGTCATATTTGTTATTATGCACATATTCACTTTTATGTGCAGTATATACTGCCCCTTTAATGTATTTAACATGAATAAATATTTATTCATGATGAATAATTCTTCCATTAATACTCATAATTTCAGGGTGTAATTATTTTCATATTTCCAAAGAGGTAGTAATTTAATTTGTAATATAATTTCTCTCTAGACATATATTATTTTCATTGAAGGAATATTATAATTTCTCCTTCTAAAATTGTATAAATTTTACTATCATATTTATATTAAAATAGATTTAATATTTTCTTCCAAACTATAATCTATTTTTTATTTTATTAATTTAATTAAATGTCTAAACATAAAAAAATTATTTCTTATTTATCAGATATATTTTTCTTCCATTTTCCTATTTTAAAATTATTTTACAAAAGAAATGTAATGTAATAAAATAATTTGTTATGGAAAGTTTAAATTATCCTTTACTTTTAAAAGTAATTTTAACGGAATATTTCTACTATTTTCTAAAGATGAAATTTTCAAATATATTTAGAAAAAAATCAAAAAATATTTTTTTTTAATTTTTACAATGATGACGGAATTCCTCACCTCCATAAAATTTTTATGAAATTTATATTCTTCTAAAAATTTAAAATTGATTTAGAAAATAATAACTATTTTATGTTGTATTTTTTTAATATTTCACTTTCATTCACTTTTTTCATCCAAAAGACATGAATTTATCAAAAAGTATATATTACCTCTCACTTATTTGGTGGTTGTTAATAGTCAACTGAAATGTTCACTTTAATTTGATCATTGGAATTTATTTACATCTAAAATATCCATATTATTTATCATGGATATTTTTATTTCTTAAAAAATATATCATTTTTATATGCAATGTTTTACTTTGATAGTTATTTTATTGACTGGGTAAATTTTGTATAATCTATATTTATTACTCAATATAGATACTTACTAATAAAGCATATTTTTCATGAATTAAATTGATCATTTAATATAAGAGGTATTATTTGGAAATATATTGATGGGTGGAGCCTAGAATTATAGTTACTAATAAGGCATATTTTTGAACTATATTAGTGTAGGGTCTTGACGGTAAAGATTTCATTAAGTATAATATAATGATTTAAAATATTAAAATTTTAATGAATTAATAATTTATTTATTATTATCAATTATATTTTTTTCATTTATATTATCCAAGGATTCAATTCGTGTTCAAGTTACTAATTAAAATGCTAGTGCTTTTAATTATTTGACAAATTATATTGATTATACCTTATTTACTCATGATACCTTACATTGTATATAATCAACAATAGATATTATAGATACCCATAATTTTGTTTCATTTACCCATTACATAATGAAAAATTCTTAGAATGAGTTCAAGGATGTCGAAGGTTTTCCATTATATGATTTATATTTTATTCCATATATAAATGGGTATAATGTATGTATCTTTTTTTCGAAGACTATTAAACTAATAAATCCTATATTTTTAAATACCTTATATGTATTCTAATGTAATAAATTATTCACTATCCCTAGGTTATTGGATTCAGGTTTGTTACATCATTCGTATATATGCATGAATATCACCTTACGAACCAATGTAAAACATTTCCATCATTACCATTCACAACTAGTTATAATTATAGATTTAATGTATATATATGAAATTTGTGAAATTATTATTATCCTTAAATGATTATATATCATTTTATTTATTAACTTCCCATATTTTGGAAATCGATAATAGCATTCTTGCATGTGTGTTTTTTACAACTACCCCAAAGCGATGTGATTTCTTTATTCCCTTTACCTTTCATGGATAGCTATAGAATTATTTTCAATGTCTAAAACCCCGAAATATGTCTTGATTAATATTATAATAATCATGGAATAATTACTTATTTAACCATAGTCAACCTACCAAAGTCATTTTGGTCATATGAGTCGAATATCATCAAAACATCTTACTTGAACATAAATAAATAAGTAATTTAAAATAATATTATAATAAATAAAATAAAAAGAATAATAAATATAAAAAATGGTTTTTTGGAAAGTAAATAATTCTCATATTTTTATTATTCTATAGGATAAATAATATATGTGACAAATCATACTGGTGGTAATGGACACTTTAACATAAAGTTTTTTAAATGTATTAAAAATTTATTTTCAAAATGTTTTTCTTCCATGTATATATTCTTAAAATTAAATTATTTTTTTATTTATATAGATATAATTAAATTAAAAATAACATTCTATAAACCTTTTTAATTTTATATAAATTTTCTCAAAATTAAATTATTTATATAGTTTATATCCAAATTTTGGAATTTCCTTACAAAAGAAAAACTGAAAAATCAATTTTAATATTTACAATATCAACGAGTTTTTCAGCAGCCAAAATATTATTTTATTTTATTTTATTTCATTATAATCCCACACATTTTCTTTATATAAAAAACGTTCCTCTGTTTATTTTATATATTTATGTTTTAAAAATTGATTTTCAAAAAAATGGTATTTTTATATCTACTATTGTTTTTCATATGAGATAAAATGATTTTTTTTGTGTTTTATAAAGAAAACCTGAATGAATAAAATATTTTATTGATGATATAGTACTAGATAAATACATATTATAACATGTGAGCTCGATATAGATCATATGAATGGGTGAGAACGATATAGCTTATACAAATGGGTGATCCTGATATAGGTTATAAGAACTAGTGAGCCCAATATAGCTTATACAGAAGATAAGCCTCATATATCCCTCCAAAAAATTAGTGAATATTCCTTGAGTTCAATGGAAATAAGGAGAGATTCAACCAAGGTGGTTTCAATGATAGATTTAACTTGGAACCATATATTTCTAACATGAGTGAACATAGGTTATGAATATGATGCTTTATGTTTAATAAAAGGGTATATATTTTCATCTAGTAGTTTTTAATGGTTTTCATTGATAAAACAGATTTTATCCCTTTGGGTATGATTTATTTTATATTCTTACTAAAAAAATGGAAAGGTTAATATTTTATCTATTTTCTTATTAGTCACTAGAATAATATATTTATTATTATTATTTACCTTACTGAGCATTTTTATTTCCTTATCACATGATTTCAAATGATTTTTGAAAGGGAGTAAGGATGAGTAAAAAATCTAATAGCATCAATGTTTATGATATTGAATTTACCCTAAAACTATTATATTTATAATGAATTTACTATTTGGTTAAAATATATACTATGTAGAAGTATCCACATTGAAATAATTTTCACTGACTTGTTGAAAATATAAACCTAAAAGGTATTGGGTATGTTGGAAATCAAATATTTCAGTTCTATCTTATATGATTTGGAAGGCCATAATTCATTCGTGATTATTAGTATCAAATCCATAATTCTAAATATTTTTTTCTCAGCATTGGATCTAGGAGTGTGGGTTTGTGTATATTATACTTCAATTTTATTTTTTAGTACTTTAGTCATAATGTCCAAATTATGGATATCTTTCCCAAGTAGATGATGTGGTGAATTTTTAGAATCCCGATAATAAATGATGAGGCTCACTATATGAAATTTTCATACTTTGTTTTACACATGTGGTATTTTCTTAAATGTGAAGATAGTGTAACCCTATGTCACATCTAAGCATATGTCATTCTATGGGGATTTGGGTTTGAGGAGTAAAATGGGTATATGAGCATAAAGCTACATTCATTAGATTGAATTTAAATTGGTGAATAGTTATATCATGGTTATGAAAATATTATGTCATGGTTGGTCATGATATGGTTATATTCATGGTTGAAAATGACCACAATATGAGAGAGAATCTGATAGGGTTCAAAGGATGTGGGTCAGATGGATCCTAAATCAATAATTTTAGATTACACCACTCTATTGTAAACTAAATATAATGAAATGAACTGAATTTTATTCATTTCAAAAGTAAATATTTGAATGAGATATTGCACTATATTATCATGTTCATGAGGTATTTTGGAACCTACTAAAATTTTATACTAATGTTATCAACATAATTGAAAATGAAGTAACTTAGTGTGATCCTCATCCTTGATGGTTTGATATAATAAACTAGTTATTAAAAATATAAAATTATATAATACCTTGAGAAACAAAATTATAAGGATTATAGATGAGGAATGATGATGATACCAAACTACAGTGGAATTTTAGGCATGAACATGAACGTTTTAAATAATATCTAGGATTTCATTTCAATGTATCTTCATTCGTTTTATCACTATGGAAAAGGAGGAGAATATTTATGAACTATTTATGGTGTAGTTTCACTCATTATTGTAATGCTAAAAAAATAAAACTCTTACAGAAAAATTAATATCTATAGGTGTGAGATTGAATTGACGTGTCTATATTTTTTATGGTTATAATTTTTTTTTCATGTTTCCACTCTAAATTGACAATATCATGTAGAGATATTAGTGTTTCAGTTCCATTATCAATCCACCATTGCATGATCATTTAATTGTCTTTGATTCTGTGAATAATGAAAAAGCATATATAACTCTTTTATTAGAATATTTTGTCACATCAACAATGATAACTAGGGGGTTTGTTCCTTTTTAAAAAAGGAAATGATCATTGTAAAGAGTTTATTTATAATTAGGTATACCTTGTTTTACCACACCCCGTACTATTTTTATGAACCTTACATGGGAAAACATGTTAAAACTCTATATTTTTTAAACAAGAATATGTTCGATAACTTACAAGATCTAGATCACAAATATTTAACAAACTATCAAATAATATCATTATAACCTAGTTATTGAACTGGTGGGTATGAATAAGATTAATTGAATTATGAAATATATAATTCAATGACCCACTAAATAAAAATTTATTAATCAATTCTTAGCGAATTACCAATAATGTTTCAGTAATTTCATTTAATTCTTGAAAAATATATTTTCTTTAAAAATTAAAATTATAAATTATTGTGAAATTTTATTGAAATTACTTTTTAGAAATATTAATAATTGTATTTGACAGAAAATATATAATTTTTGAATTCAGTATATCATAATAATCTTTTGATTATTTTCTGATAATTTTATAAAGGTTTTTATTTTTTTAATGAACTGTGAAAGTACAAATTGTTTTATTGAAAATTGTATTTTATTTTTTAGTATTTACAAAGTAAAACTCTATTTTTAATTAGATCTAAAATATAATTATTTCATTTTTCTTAAAACAGAAATGACATTATTTATAATTAATTTTATATTTTAATTTGATATAAATTCATTTTTATACATAAATGGATTTTTTTTTAAAAACAATTGCCATTGTGTTTAGTGTTTTTATATAAAATTATTTTTTTCTACTTTAATGAATTGAATAATAAAAATGGAATAAATATTTGGAATCTGGAGGTCAATATATTTTCAATAGGCCACTTTTACCTTTTCCATAATGAATAATGACCATAATAAGTTTTTTTATTGTCATTGTAAAAGCAAAAAAGATAAATTATGGATAAAACTAATATAATAAGGTCTTAAAATAAACCCAAAACATGGATTTATTATATTTTATGTGTTCATTTCAGCCACTTATATAGATTTCTGATATATATATAATTTTGGTACCATTTTCCTTTGATAATGACATTGATAATATTTATGTAAAAGATAAATATAAAATGTCCTTATTTTTAATTTAATATCTCTTAAATTATTTATTAATGAAAAAAGATTATAAGTTCAGTGAAAATAGTTATTTTAAAGACAATTGATTCTCTTTTCATGGTAATTGTTTTATAATATTTATTAATGAAATAATTACATTAAATTCTTTCATAGTATTATTAAATTATTTATTCAATTAATAGAAGAATAAAATTAAATGATTTTAAATACATTAAATGTGATGTAATTCAGAAAAATTATTGTTTCCCAAAAAAAATTATATATTTATTATATATTATTAATTTTTTAGAGTTTTATATATGATTTCCATATTTTTATTGGTGTCATTAAAAATCAAATTATATTAATAGTGTCAAGAATGTCATTAATGTTATTTTATAGTAATAATATTTAAATTAATTATATAAATATTAAAAATATATATCAACAGGATAATTAGGAAAATATATAGTCAAATATTTCATCCATTATCCATTTATCATCCAATAGATAACTTATAAGTAATATTATAAACCAATAATTGTGAAAAATGTTTTCATCATGGTTAAGTTTAAAATGGGTTAACTAAGGGGATAAACCAAAAGATATGGTTTAAAACAAAATTTAAATAAGTATAAATTTTATTATTTTATGGGATTGTAACCAAATTATATTATACATTCAAATCAATGTCCATTTGGAATAATTTTTCTTGTGAATGACTTCATTATAATTTAATATTTTTTGAAATTAAAAAATTGACCCACACCCAATTTATTATTGGCACCTCTTCCACTTAACACTATTTGATACATCTTGTGTCATATTCTAGCTAAATTTTATTTAAAATAATTTCAAATATTCATTAGTTAATGATAAAAAAATTGAATTTTTTTTTGTCAAAAGAAGAAATTTATTTCTAACCAAACTAGATTTTAATGTATTATATGCTTCTATTTTAAATACTAATTTCAAAATTATATAATTATAATTTGAAAAAATGAACATAATTTTTTAACTCACAATTTCAAAATTATCTTAATATGAATTTTTGATAATTTTATAAAAATTTTGTCTTTTTAGTGAATTCGAAAAAATAATAATTTTTATAGAAAACAATATTTTAGTTTAAAGTATTTATAAAGTAAAATCAAGTATTATAATAGTTTAAAATATAATTACTAATATTTTATTTAAAAAATCAAGTTAATTTTTTGGAAATGAATTTTATACTTGAATATAGTATTAAAAAAGTATACTTAAAAGGGGAATTTTTCTAAAAAACTATTTCTCATTTTTCCTTGATAATTTAATTTTAAATTGATTTATATAATGCTTGTATCTTGAATTATAAAAAATAGATTTCATAATTGGAATCACTCATTCCAAATTCAATAAATATTTTTCCTTTTATTTTTTCTCAATATGAATTATAACCTCAATACAAAAAATTTATCACAATATAAGGTAAATCTGGTAATAAAGGTGAAAAATAAAATGATAAGGTCCAAATAATGATCCTAACACTTGAATTAATTTTATTTGATTATTATACCTCATCCATAATCATCCAAAATTCCAATATATATCCTTTTTCCATTTTTATGGGATTTTAATGGTTATAATATTTTATTTAATGAAAATTAAAATATTTCACAACATTGTTTTTAATAATTATAATATATTTAACATACATATAATTATATAATATAATCAATTATAAATAGTAAAATGAAGGATAAATTACTTTTATTCATCAGGATAATTTATATTTAATTTTTCATTTATAACTAGAGGATATGTTTAGTTATAAATTGTAATTTTAGAAAAAAATGTGTGATTTTTAAATTTAAATGATTTACTTTATAAGCTTAATAAATAATGTGATAAAAGTAATTATTTTATTGGTTTTTATTTTTTTCATTGTACTAACATATTTTATCATTTTCTTTACCTTACTGTGATTTATTATTCTCATCCCAAATTTTTAAATTCATCTCACAGGTTTTAACGATGGGAAAGGGAATGTAAGAAGTCATGTGAAAAGTTATGAAGATTTTTAATGAAAAGAAAAATTGTTTTAAGTTATATGTTTTATATTACAGGAAAAATTGATAAAGCATATAAGTTTAAACTTTATGAATTATTGTTTTTATTTTTATATATTGTAACTTAAGTCTTAAAAAATATAAATTTAAAACATATTTGGGAAAATAAAAAAATTAAATGTAGTTTAAATTCACTATAATAAGTAATGTTTAAGTTTGGGTACTTACAGTTAGATTCTGAACAATGGATTAGATAACGTTAAGGGTTAGGATAATGATAATATAATACCATTAAAAAATATGTTAATTTATGGTTATGTTAAAAAGGTATATCATTTAAAAATTACCATGTTTCATTGACTAAACTATGTCAATTTAAAATGGTTTTATATATAGGAAATAGGGAAGTTGAAGTAGGAAGACACTATGGGGATGATATCATCCTAAAGAAATAACCCAAAATGGTTGGAATTGTAAATAAATAATTTACATATATTAATGGATCAGTTGAAATAGGATATAAATTGAGGTGGTATAATTAAAAGGTTATTTTTAGATCTGTGAAAGAGGAATATGCTCAGATTGAATAAATTTATAAGAAAACATTCACCAACATTTAATGGACCATCTTGACCAATGGTAGTTGAATGATGGATAAAAATCCTATAAATGATAGTTATTGTCATGGTATATTCAGATATTTAAAAGGTAAGTTTTTTTATTTTCCATTTTGTTATTGAAGCTGAACAATGGTAGTCAATAGTAAATAATATCAGAGAAAATTATCAAATTTTTGCCTTATAATTGGATTAATTTAAGAATATTTTCCTTGAGGAATATTTTCCTAGGTCATTTAAACATATGATAGAAAATAAATTCTTGGAATTTAAACAAAAGGAGGAAGATCCAGTGGTTGTGTACAACGATAATTTCACATGATTCAAAAGGTACACAACACATTTTATTTGGGTTCTTTATAAAATATTAATTGGATTTACTCAGGATTAAATCTAGGATGTTTAAGGGAATCAGATTCCCATGAATTAAAAAGTTATGAGAAACCTTTTTGATTTACTTAGAAGTTATAAATAAAGTTTTTCGGTGACCATGTGTACATTTAATACTCTCATAAAAAGGGGTCATTGTGGTAGCTAAAGGGGGAATGGATTAAATAAATTTCATTTATAGAAAATTAAATTTTTAGTTTATGAGTTTTTTGGTAAAAATATCACTTTAAAATTCTATATAAAGTATAGTAAGTAAAAATGATATGGAAATTTTAGTCATATAGAGGTTAATTTTAATGAATAAATCTTCGTAGGGGTAAGTCCAATTGTGATAGATAGTGAGTAAAGTCTTTTACATGTAATGAGATGCTTTATTGTGCACATGCATGTCTAAGAAAGAAACACAATGTTGTAAAGTATACAAACTATAAGTAAAAAATGTGTGGTGAAATAATTTTCCACTACATCTGTAGATGATTGGTCTTCAAAGAGTGTGGTGTCATTTTCTATATTATGATAATTTATTTTTTTTATTCTGGGTCTACACCTAGTTTCATTTCAAAAAAAATCATATAAATTATAAATTTAACCTCAATAAATGAATCCAAAACTTATGCTAAAAACATGGAGGAAGTATTAAAACAAAAAAAAATTCTATGATTCTTAATTTCATTATTTCTGTAACAATATTACCTAAAAACCTTGTTGAATTTTATCTATTAGAGTTTAATTTCATTCGAGGTATGGATTGGCTCTCAGTTTAACAAGCTAAGATAAATTATAGAGCTCAATTATTATTTATCCAAAAAAGGTTCAATTCATATAAAATAATGAACCCATACCTTCTATAACATATCAAAAAGAAAAGAAAATATTATAATATAGAGATTAAAGTTTTCTTATACATATTATTGAAATAAGTGAACTATTTAGATTAATGATTTCCTATTACTAAATTAATTACTATATGTTTTTCCAGATAATTTTCTCAATGTTACACTAGACTGGGATGTTAAATTCACTATTAACATAGTTTCTTATGCTAATCAAATTTCAAAACCCCCTTATATAATCCCTCATATATAACTTCTAGGTTTTAAAAGGTAGTAGCATTTGTTCCTTGATAATGGTTTAATTATTCTTATCACTTCACCAAAGGGTTATTCTATTTTATATATTAAAAATAAATATTATTACATGAGGCTTTTCATTGATTATAGATCTTTTAAAAAAATTTCAATAAAGAATAAGTATTTATTCCCTCATATCAATGATTTATTTGATCAGATCTGGGGAGCTAATTAATATTCGAAGGTTAACCTATGGTCTAGTTACTGTAATTTGAAGGTAAAATAGGATGGCACTCCATAAATATAGTTTAAAAAAAGAAACAATAATAATGAGTATGTGTTCATTCACTTGAGTTTGAGAATTCCATCATTTTTATTTATGGATCTTATTAGTAATGTCTTCCATGATAATTTTGATATTTTTTTGGTTTTATTTATTGTTGATATATTTATTTATTTAATAAAATATAGTTTTTTAAAAAATCTAAGGATTCTTCTAAAAACACTTAAATAAAATATATTATATAAAAATTTTAGAAAATTTTATTTTTGATTGTAGGAGATTTCATTCCATGGACACATCTTTAATAAAGATGACATAATAGTTCATCCCACTAAAACTAAAGTGGTTGATGAACAGAAAAATCCAAAAAAAATTCTAATATTTTTAGTTTTCTTGGATTAGTAGGCTATTGGTGGTGGTTTTTTGAAAACATTACATGGTTCTCTAGTCTATTATGTTAACTTCAAATAGAGTTAGGTTCATTTAGATAAAAGAATGTGGTGACTTTTACTAGGAACTGAAAGAAAGATCAATAAATGCTCTAATTTTTTCTATGTCATCTATAAATCTTGATTTTTTCATATACATTAATGCTTCATTAAGTTTAATTGGTTGTTTCATGATGTATAATGAATAGATAATTGGTTATGACTTAGGTTAACTAAAAACACGTGAGAAAAATTGTCCTATATAGGACCATGAACTAGAATCTTAAATATTTACATTAAAATTTTAGATAAATAATTTATATAGATCCATATGTGAAAATATATTGATCATAAAATTCTTATGTGTATATTCACTCAGGAAGAGTTACTCTTAAGATGAAGAAGATGGATAGGATTGATAAATTATTATGGAAAAAAATTCATCATCATCCTGGAATGGAATAAAAAGTATTTGAAGTATCGAGATAAAAAAGTAATGGTACATTAATAATTACATGTTAGGAACATTTACCTTTAGTTACATATTTGACTAATTTTGGTCTTATTGTTGGGGATGTGGCCACTTCCTTTATTTTCTTTCATGCATTGTAATTTTTTGTGTAGAATTAATCATGTCTATAAGGAATACTACGAGTTACAAAAGATGGTTGAATTTTTTAGGAAGCCTATGTTTCATTAATTTAATGTTGATAAATATTTTTTTTTAATATTTTATAAGATATTATATGTACCGTTAAATTCATAGATAAATAAATAATTGATGATTGAATCCTATAGTTCCTAGTTTTCCATTCATCATGGTAGTATTGAGATATACCAAATCTTTCTGGAGTATTATAGGTGGGATTGAATGGAAATTTATATTTCTGATTTTAGTACGATATTTCTGACTTGTGAATAGTTTAAGGTAGAGTAAATTTCCAAAATGGATGCTTTATCCTTTTCATATTATGGAGTTGAAATGGAAAATGTATCCATGTATTTTTTTAGTGTGATTTTCATATATATCTTGAGGTAATTATATGATTTGGATTATTTTTTATTGATTAACATAATCTATGAATTTATTTCACATTTGATATATTATGTCTTAATATCATCATTGTAAATTTTATCTTAAGAAGATATTCAGGCTACAAAGAGTTACTCTATTAATTGAATCAGTTTTGATCTAAGTCTTACTCGTAATTTCTAGAGGGGATGTTATAAGTCATTAGGAACTGGATTAAATTTCAACAAATCCTTTCATCCACAGTCTGGTGGAAAGCATAAATGAACATTTTAGACCATGGAAGACATACTTCATGCTTGTTAAATTAATTACAATGGAAAATGGGACCATAATCTTTCATTAGTTTTTTGTTCTTAAAGAAATAGTTTTAATTCAAGTGTGCATATGATACCTTTTGAGGAATTATATGGAAAAATGTGTTGAACATTATATTTTTGGGATATATTATGAGAAATGAAGTTTATGGGGTTATTATTGGTATAGAAAATTGTTGAAAATTTAAGTATGATTCATCAAAATATCAGAATGAAATTGAAGAGTTAGATATTTTATGTGGATGATCAGAGAAAATATATCCCTTTAGATGTAGGTAATCATGATTTTCATAAAGTATCTACATTGAAAAGTGTTATGAATTATCCTAAAAAGTGGAATTTAATTCCACAGTATATAGGTCCATATGAAATTCTCTAAAAAGTTATATTAGTTTAATAATTAATTTTAATTCCTATGAGTTTATCATTGGTATAAATTTTTTTCATGTTTTGATGTTAAGAAAATATATGGCATATTAATCTCATGTTTTGAGCCCAGAGGTATTTTAATTGGAATATAACCTTTATTTGATTAATATCCTATTCATATTCTTGATCATAGAGTTCATGTGACGAGGATCAAGTTAATTCACCATGTTCAAGTTTTGTGGGAAAACAATACGGTTGAAGAAGAAACATGGGAGTTGGAAAGTGATATGAGGAAAAGGTATCCCCACTTGTTTAATAAGTGAATAATAGTGTCGTGATTTAATTTCAAAATGTGGAGTATAATCTTACAGCCTAGGTAACTTTGATATAAAAAAATTAATATATTCCTTAGTTAATTATAAAATATTATACAGTTTTTTTTCATGAAGAAAATAGCTTAGTTTCTAACCAAATTGGATTTTTATGTATTATAGCATTTTATTTAAAATAATAATTTATAAATTATAAAATTTTAATTTTAAAAAATTATATTCAATTTTTAATTCATTATTTCAAGATTATCTTAATATTAATTTTTTGATAATTTTCTAAAAAATTTTATTTTTTAATGATGATTGAAAATAATAAATTTTATGAAAAACTGTATTTTTTTAAAGTATTTATAAAGTAAAATTCTATTTTATATTAGATTTAAAATTTCATTAGTTAATTTTTATTTAATATAATCCATATATAGTGTTTTTAATGAATTTTATACTTTAATTTTGTATAAAACATTTTATACATAAAAAGGTAAAATTGTTAAAAACTATTTTTAATTGCCTTTTTCTTACTTCATTTTAAATTAAATTCCACCAAATTTGTTTTTTTTAATTTGGATACATGTATTCCATATTTAAAATTAATTGTTACGAATTTAGTAAATAAGTCCCTATTATTTTTTTAAATATGAATAGTGTCTTTTGTAATAAAAATTAACACGGTAATGGGAATATCAAGTAATTAAAGTTAAAAATAAAATGATAAGGACTAAATAATGTCCCTAAAATAGGCATTAATTTTTTTGGATAACTATATCTCAACCATAAATATCCAAGGGTTGAATATTTTTAGTTTTTATTCTAATTTGAGGTGTTTATAACATTTTAAATATTTAATATAAAAAGAATAAAAAAAGGTATACTCTTGTTTTCAATAAATATAATATTTTTAATATGAAGATAAATAGAAGATATTGGCATGTATCGTAATTTTTTTGTATTATTTTTTAATATTATAACAAATTATTACCAGACCAGGCCTTGTGACGGTGTCCGATTCTGAGGCCCGGGGAGCCCGGAATAAATTTTTGCACAAATTAAACTTTTAAATAGTAGACAAGAGCACTTTTCCTAAAAAAGTGGAATAACTTTTCAATGAGTTATCTGATTATAAATCTGATATCACTATTACATTTAGAGCAGATACTTTACCCTAGGCAAGGCCTGACATCGAATGGTGTGGGTCGGTATCAGAAATTAGTTTTTGGACATTTTAAAGGAAATAAAAAAAAATTCATAATTTATTTTATTTCAAACTTTTCCATGACAAAACAATTAATTGTGTGGTTTTAAATTACCATGATCCCAGACGTAGGCACATAACCTTGGAAAAAATCTCTGGAATCCTCTGGGACTTTGGAGAGGATCCACCCTAGATAATTCCCAAAGAACGAAAACACATGGATCATTGTGCAGTGAGATCAAACCTCAATCAGTGACAATTGATTTTCTATCCTTTTTTTGATGATTGAGGTAAGGGTTGTTATTTAAATTTTTCTTTCTCCCTTGTTGGATTCAAATGATGAACATGGATCAACCCATGAACAGATTGACCCGTGGATCGTTCATTTCTTACGAGAGGGTATTTTATAAGGTTAATTTTTTGGAATTGATCCATGTGTGATTTGATTCATATTTTTGATTTTCTCTATTTGTTCCTTCTAATGGTAGTGGATCAAGGTCGTAACAAATGACGGTGGAGGTTTATTCCTCAATTTTCAATTTGTATTTTCTTCTCCCCTTCGACCTGCGAATTCTTCACTTTATTTGTAGGGTTATCGCCAATGAATCATTGTACATCCTTCTCACAATAAAATAATCCCAAATCATAGATCCAGCATCATGATGACTTAGAGGAGGTTCGACAACAATGGAAACAAAAAAATCGACTGAGTTACTGAGAAATATATCTTCAAAGGTTCTTCGTGCAGATGGATCGAAGCATGTTTTTGGGAGATATTGGAGGCCCAAAACCAATGGAATGTACCTTGCAGTGATGAAACAGACCTGAATCTTGAGTTTCATGGTGATCAGACAGATGGAACAAGAATCAAAGCTTCACCCGAGCTTCCAGACCAAGAATAGTGTTTTATGAAAATATATGATGAACATGGCGTGTTCTCCGAAGAACACGATATGTGGGCAGGCTCTATAGCAGCTATGGTTCCGTGTTCCAGGAAGCGATGACACAACATGTGATAGATTTCACACAACATGTGGGTACCTATGTGGGACTCAGCTTGTATCTAGGATGATACACAGAAATGGGGTGGAGTACATACAATGTACTCCACTACACGGCCAGACCAGGCCATTTATGAGGGTTACCCCATGTACCGGTACATGGGTTGGCGACATAGGTTGAAGCCTTGTACGGGAACATGACCATCATACATAGAGATGCACCTAGATTGAAGTACATGGCGTGTTACTCTTCTACACTCTTTGTATGTTGATTTTTAAATGGCATGCACTTTATGACACGGGTCATTGTACACGGGCAGTTCCCGGGGTCAGAGGACACGACGTGTTGCACTTCTACATTCCATGTACTTTATTCTACATGTCTTGATCTCCTTGTACATTGTACCTTGGACAAGTTTCCTTTGGGTAATTTCCCCTTTGGTCATCCCCCTAAAGGTCGGGTATTGTTTCCATCCACATAAGTATGATCCATTAGGAGGAATTTCTAGATAGAGCCAGAGTCCCTCTAAGAGGCCTAAAGTGAGATCCTCTACCCATTCATGGACCTAGGTAGAGTAATGTCTCGATGTGACCAATCCTACAGGATGTCGATCCTCTACATAGAAGTTGAATCTATATGAGTCGTGGTATATGCCAAGGTCATGGTAGTAATCCTCATCCATGTATTTTGATCTTTCTTCACTCAGGAGTGAGTTCTCTAGGCATGAGTGCATCTTTTCTCCCTTCAAATATATTAGTGCATCTATCTCTCTCTCGTGACACTTTCGGACAAACGTACTTCTCTAAAGGACTTCATCAGAGCTATCAGACTCATGGAGTGAGTTCTCCCAGATGTGTGCTTCGTGGAATCTTTGAACTGAATTCCTAGTGTGGGTATGCGGTCATTGTGACTTACCTATAGACAATAGGTTTGGGTTTCGAGTATATCTAGATGTTTCTCTTATTATATGTTCTATAGACATATACTATGTATATATGATTGTACCTTTAACATGTGTGTTACTTCGTGGTTTTCGAGGCCCTCTATTGATTATTGATATACTCACCCCTACATGGGAATTTCCCCCCACATGTTGACTCTTTTGAAGATGAGAAGCCTTTTGATAGATTCCTGGGAGGACCAGAATCGGACCGAACTTTGTGAGATTCCTTACATGCCGAGTTGTTCCTACGACTATGATAAGTAGTCCCAGTACCTATTTCTTACTTACAGGTTGGAATTTCTAGTTTTCAGACTCTCTCTTTTGGTGGGCTTGTATTCTAACCCAGTTTACATTCTATACTTTACATTATATTGTACTCGATTGGTTGGGTTTACTAGTATGCATCCATTTTTTCCTTAGTGGTTTTTATATTTCATTATTTTTGGGCCTTGATATGTGTGCCTATGTATAGGTACTTAGGCAATGTCTCCCATGTTAGCGATATTCCTACTCGATTCTATTCAATAACCCCTAACCAATTGGAGGTGGGCTTGGGGAGTCATATTGTGGGCCCCACTAGGATGGGTCATGACATAGTGGTATTATAGGTGGTCAGTTCAACCGTAGGAACAAGAGTTTGTGATATAGGTTTGGGAAATAGTGTTAAGTGTTTTGAGTTCGGATTTCAGGTAAGGGACTCTAGTGCTGGTGTGGGAAACCGATGTATCCATACACGAGGACACTGATAACCTTATTTTCAACTCGTTACATGAGAACACTAGTTGCAGGGAATGAAAATAAAGGTACATTAATCATATAGGAATGAGTTTTGTTTTCAATTTCCTTTAGTGTCCGCTATACAGATATAATCTTTGACCATGGTACATCTTTTTTCCTTTACAATATGGCTTTGTGATGTATACAAGCTGGGATTCAGCATGTCGATCACGAGGATGAACCTCTCTATGACGAGTCTTCGATTCAATGACCAGTTCTCAAGTATTACCTGAAGGTGGCGCACCTTCTATACCATTACCAGTGGAGAAGCATGAGGTACCTGTAGTACCAGCAGATGAGGATTGAAGGTTGAGCAAGCTCCATGAGTTTCAATGACAGAGTCCCCTGAGGTTCTGAGGTGAGACCGACCCTCTAGTAGCTGAGGACTGGATCGAGACGATGACTAGAGTTTTCCATCTAGTGAGGAAACCAGCGGACCAGATGGTGATCCTAGAAGAAAGACTTTTTTAGGGTTTAGTAGGGAGATGGTAGAGTTTGACCATGAAGACTCCTGAATAGGAGACTCTTTCATGGACAGAGTTCGAGTGAATCTTTAGGGAAGAGTTCTCTCTAGTTATGTTGAGAGAAGTACATATCCAAGAGATTATTCAACTCTAGTAGGGAATTTTAATGGTGGATACCTATTCCTTGTGGTTAACCAACCTTGTCAGGTACTCAATAGATATGGTTAAGGATCATTACATCTAATCTTGGACCTTCAAGTGGGGTCTACTATGGGACATCTAATCGAGTGTCGGGCCTCTATGCATTTCGACTTATGCAGGAGTGCTCGAGTGAGCTTTGGGGGTCGAGAGATTCTTGGCTGAGCAGAGACATCCACTGGCAGTCAGCAGTTGGAAGACAGGTGCAGAGACTTTGGTAGAAGGGAGACGACATCAGGCACAAGGGTCTGGATGTGGGAGACATCACAAGAAGAACCAGGGTGGGGGTCTATAGTCCAGGGTTCTCAGGATGGAACTAGTCAGCCTAGGGAGAGGCGATGCTTCTCATGCAATGACATTGTACATATCTCTAGATACTTTCCAACACATCGAGCTGCTAACAGGGAGGTAGTGGATGGACCACCAATGTAGAGGTAGATAATGGAGTAGGCAGACCCTCCAAGTGGTGAACAAGGAAGAGGAGTAGTGAGAGTTACAGGATGTGGCAGACATTTTGACCTACTTACACCACCACCTTAGGAGGTCCGCACTAGGCTTAGGGAGTTAGGTGATAGGGGAGAAAGTAGCTACATGCAGTTGAGGACTACGACCAAAGTACTCTAGGGATGATCCAAAGTATTATTTGTGTCTTTTCTACCATAGATGTCATACTTATAAACACAGGTTCCAGTCATTCTTTCCTCGCCACATGTCTTGTGCAAAACCTTGAGATTCCGTTAAAGTTTTTGAATCGACCATTACTTTGGGAGAAACCAACGGGAGGATAATCAATGATCATGTATCTTTTTTGATAGTGTGATATTACCCTAGAAGGTTAGAGTTTCGGTTGGAACCTCTTGGTGGAATCTTCAAGGCCTTATGAAGTTATTCTCAGTAAGGATTTTTTATCTTTGGTCCATTCCCATGTTGACTGCTTGAGTTGAAGAGTGTGGTGTGTCTGCAACGATGGAACAAGGTTTTCCTTTGATGGTGAAAGGGAAACATAGGCAGTACATAATGGGATCAATTACAGGAGGGTGCAGTAGATTACTCACGAGTTTTCTAGCCTTACCCTCAGAGAAGCAGATGTTGTGAGCTTTCGGTTCCCAGTAGGTGTGGCGGAGTATGAGGACGTGTTTATAGAAGATGCTCCAAGACTACCTCCCCATCGGGTTTTTGACTTTTGAATCGACTTACACCTAGAGACGTCACTGATATCCTCACCGGTGTATTGGATGGATCCTATGGAGCTTCATGAGCTAAGGGTACAGTTGAAGGATTAAAAGAAAAAGGGCTTTGGAAAACCCATTGTTTTACCCTAGGCAGCCCAAGTTTTGTTTGCAAAGAAGGGAGATGGTAGTTTGTGGTTGTGCATGGATTACCGGTACCTGAACTAGGTAACGGAGAAGAACAAGTATCCACTGCAAAGGATCAACGAACTCTTCAATCAGCTGATAGGGTCACAATGGTTCTTGAATGTTGACCTTCGATCAGGTTACCACCATTAACGAGTACGAGATGAGGATATACTTAAAAAGGCTTTCAGATTCCACTATGGTCACTACGAGTACATAGTGATGCCTTTCAGTGTGATGAACGCCCCTATAGTGTTCATGGGACTCAGGAACTGGATCTTTCAGTCGTACTTAGATCGGTTCACAGTGGTCTTCCTCAATGACATCCTTGTGTACTCAAAGCTTGAGGAGGAACATGTGAGATGCCTTTGGATGTTTCTAGATGTATTTCGGGCGCACTAGCTTTATGGGAATCTCTCAAAGTGCTGATTGTGGATACAGTAAGTCTACATTTTGGGACATGTTATCTCAGCATATGGGGTAGTAGTGGACCCATCAAAGGTCGAGGTGGTGTTACCATGGGAGACAACTTGGATCATGACAGAGGTGTGGAGATTCCTTAAGTTAGAAAAATATTACCATAGATTCATTCCTGATTTCTCCTGGATTTCATCACTGATTATAGATTTGACCTAAAAGGATAATCCTTTCATATGCACTGAGAAGTACCAGCAGTTGAGGTAGAGTTTGAAGAGTGCCCTAATCTGGAGGTTACCAGAGGAGGTTTTCGAGTACATTGTTTTCTATAGAGTATTAGGGATCGGGATTGGATGTGTTCTAATTCAAATACAAGAAGTGGTTACCTCTATATTTCTCTAGCTAAGTCCACATGAAAAGAACTATGCAACCCATTATCTAGAGTTGTAATCGATAGTATTTGTGTTGAATATGTGGAACCACTACCTAATGGGAGAGTGGTATATCATCTACTATGACCAAATGAGCCTCAAGTACATCTTCTTAAAGAAGGACATGAACTTGAGGAATAAGCGATGTCTAGATTTACTCTAGGATTATAAATTTGAGATGGTCTATAATCCTAGGAAGGGGAACTTTGTGGTAGATTCTCTCCGTAAGAGATTGATTTTGCAGCTACTGAGTGAGGCATCATAGCAGTTGGACTTGTTATAGTTATCCTTCATGTATGGAGATGATGAAGCTTATATCCATTCAATGGTTTTCACTCCTCCACTTTTACGGTGATTCAGGAAGGCATAGCTAGGGGATGTTGACTACGAGACTTTACATGCTAAATTTTCTACTGGACATGCTCAGGATGGATATTCACAAGTTGGGGAGAACGTCATTCTTTTCAGAGGATGCACAGTTGTAGCAGCAGCGTTGCAGGTGGAGATTGTGAGGGAGTTTCAAAAATACCCTTTATAGGTACATCCTGTAGTGGAGAAAATGTAACAAGACCACTAATGTCTGTTCTTGTGGACCAAAATAAAGAATGCAGTAGCAGATTTCATTTCTCGATCTCTTAAATGCTAGCAGGTGAAGGTTGAGCATTGTTTCCAATGTTGTTAACTCACCCCCAAGATGTTTCGGAGTGGAAGCGGGATAGAATATCGATTGAATTTGTGATGGGATTACCACAAATGTCCAGGGGACACGATTCTATCTAGATGATCATGGAATGACTCACCAAGTCAGACCACTTCCTAGCTATTAGGGAGTAGAGTTCCATAGATAACATAGGATGCCTCTATGTGCAGGAGATAGTTTGGCTTTATGTCATCCTTTCGATGGTAGTCTCAGATCACGATGCTCGTTTCATATCCCAGTTGTGAAAAGGATTTCAGGAGGCATTTGGGAATCAGATTCGATAGAGTACAGTGTTACATCCCCAAATATTTGGTCATACTGAGAGAACCATTCTAGTTTTAGAGTATATGATGTGGGAATATATCTTGAACTTTGGTCATAGTAGGGAGGGCAACCTACCACTGGTGGAGTTTTCGTACAATAACAACTTCCACTCCCCCATCGCTATGGAACCATTTGAGGCTTTATATGGGCAACCCTTTCGGTCACGGATTTGATTGACTGAGATTAGAGAGTCGACACTCATGGGTCCAGAGTTGGTTTAAGCTACCACCAAGAAAATGAAAATCATACAGGGATAGATAAAGACTACATAGAGTAGATATAAGTCTTATAATGAAAGAAAATGGAGACCTTTGGAGTTCGAGGAGGGAGACAATGTCTTCCTTAGGGCGTCACCTCATCAAGGGTTGCAGAGATTTGGCCGAGGGAGAGTTGTCTCTAAGGTTCATGATCCATTTTTAAATACTTTGCAGAGTTGGTGAGGTGTCGTACTAACTTGCTCTAGCACTGTAGTTGCAATGATTACATGATGAATTCCACATGTCGCAGCTGAGGAGGTACGTGAATGATATTTAGAACATCATCGACTAAGGTGAGTTGGACATTGAGTATGGAGAGAACTTCGCAGAGTACCCTGTGGAGATCGAGGATCGACATGAGAGGATCCTTCATGGATGATCAATTCTCTGGGTGTGTATCTGGTGGAAATACGGGAATCATTATGAGAGAATGTGGTAGTAGGATGCTCATATTCGTGCCTAGTACCCACATCTGTTTGAGTTTCCCTCTATTTTGGATTTTCGGGGACATAAATCCCTAAGGTGGGGAGAATTTAATGTATTGGAATTTCTTATTACTATTTTTAAATATTATATGGAATTACTATAATACTGGGATTTGTGACAGTGTGTACTTCCGAGACCCGGAGTGCCCAGAATAAATGATTGAAATAAATAAAAATGTAAATATCCAGTGTGAGAAGTTTTCCTAAAAAGTTGATTAAATTCTAAAGGAGTGCCCAATTTATAAACATGAGACCACCGTTGTGTTTAGAGTAGAAGCATTACCACAGGTGAGGCCTAACATCAACCGACGCAAGTCGGCGTCATAAGTTAGTTTTTGGACATTTTAAAGGAAATAAAATAAATTAATAATTTATTTTATTTTAAACGTTTCCATGATGCAGTGATGAGTTATTTGGTTTTCAGTAACCAGGAGCCTAGGATTAGTCACATAACCCTCAAAAAATATCTGGAATCCTCTATGACTTTAGAGAAGAGCCACCATAGAGAATTCTTGATGAACAATGACACATGGATTGTTGTGCAGCAAGATCAGACCTTAATAGATGACGACCGATTTTCTATCCATCGTCAACAATTGAGGTAGGGGTTCTTATTTAAATTCTTCCTTCCCCATTATTGGATTCAAAAGACAAACATTGATTAACCCACAAACAGGTTGACCCATGGATAATTCATTTCTTGTGGGAGGGTCTTTTATGAGGTTTATTTTGGGTAATTGATCCCCATTTGATTTGATTTATAATTTTTATTGTCTCTTGTTGATCCTTCTAATGATAGATGATTAACTACGTGAAAAATGGGAGGGTAGGTTTGTTCCTAAATTTTATATTTTTATTTTCTTCTCCTCTTTGACCCATGAATTATTCACATTCTTCATGGGGTTATGAAAAACCAATTTTTGTGCATCCATATCACAACACAATGATCCCAAAACGTAGATCTGGCGTCATGATGACCTAATGGAGGTACGATGATAATGGTGGCGAATAAATCAACTTGGTTCAGAGAAATATTTCTTTAATGGTTCTCTATGTGGATGGATCAAAACATGTTTTCATAATCGATTAGAGGACTGAAACCAATAGAATAAACATTGTGATGATGGAACAACCCATAATCTTGAGTTTCATGGAAACCAAATAGCTAGATTGAGAATCAGAGCCCCACCTGAGGTGCTAGATGAAGAATAGTGTTTTCTAGAGAAACGCGATAAACATGGAATGTTCTTTGAAAAACATGGTGTGTGGGGCCAGATTAACATCGGCTGGGGTTTTGTATTGTAGGAAGCGATAACACAGAGTGTGAAAGATGTCACATGGCGTGTGGGTCCCTACATAGGACTTGGCCTATATCTCGGATGATACACGGACATGGGGTGGAGTATAGGGCATGTACTCCACTACACGGCCAGACCAGACCAGTTTCGAGGGTTACCCCACGTACCGGTACACAGGTTGGTAGACAGGGGTTGAAGTCGTGTACGGGCACACAACTAGTGTACACATAGCATCCCCCAGATATCAAAACATAGCATGTTACTCTTCTACACATTTTTTATACCGATTTTTACATGGCATTCTCTTTCAGGCATAGATCGTTGTACATGGGAAGTATCCAGGGTCAAAGGACATGGCGTGTGACACTTCTTCAGACCATTAAAATTATTCTACATGGATTGATCTTTTTGTACATCATACCTTGGAAAAGTTTTTTTGAGTTATTTCCCCTTTTCTCATTCCCCTGGAGTTCAGGTATCATTTCAATACACAATTGTATGATCCCTTCAGCAGGACTTTCTAAATAGATTCAGAGTCCCTCTTAGAGGCTTGAAGCAATATCTTCTACCCATTCTTGTCCCTAGTTAGAGTTAGGTATCGACATGCCCAAACCAAAAATATGCTGATCCTCTACCTAGAATGTGATTCTGGATGAGTTGTGGTATATTCCAAGGCCCAGGTATTGATCCTCATCCATGTATCCTGATCTTTCCCTACTCTGGAGTGAGTTCTCCAGACATGAGTGCATTTGTTCTCTCTTTAGATCTATCAGTGCATCTATCTATATCTCATGACACTTCCTGATGAACGTACTTCTTAGATGGATGTCATAAGAGCTATCCGACTCATGGAGTCTATTCCTCCGAATGAGTGCGTCATGAAATCTTCAAACAGAATCCCTACCGTGGGTATGCAGTCGTTCTAACTTATCTATAGACTATGGGTCTGGTTTTCAAGTATATATGGATGTTTCTCTTGTTAAATGTTCTGTAGACATATACTATATAGAGATAATTATACCTTTACCTTGTGTCTTTCTTTGTGGTTTTTAGGGTTCTCTACTGAGTATTTTTATACTCACTCTTGCACGGGCTTTTCCTGCACAAGTCACATCTTGTGCAGACAAGCGGCCTTTTGACAAAGTCCAGGGAGGAACAGTACCGTACTGAGATTTGTGAGATTCCTTTCATGCTGATGTTTTCTTATGGATATGAGTAGTAGTCCTGGTACATATTTTTCATGCAGACTGTATTCAATTTTGCAGACTTTATCTTTTCGTGGGCTTGTATTCAAGCACATTTTACTTTCTGCACTTTACTTTCTGTTGTACTCTTTTGGTTAGGTTTAGTTGTATGCATGCAATTTGTTCCTTAGTGGTTTTTACATTTCAGATTTTGTGGGAATGGATATGTGGGTGTGTGTACAGGTACATAGGAAATGACTCTCACGTTTGTGATATGCCTACTCAGTGCTGGTCACAAGCCCCTGTCCTCTTAGAGGCGGGCTTGGTGAGTCGCACTGTAGGACCCACTAGGACAAGTCGTGATAGATACATTCAATTATAAATAGTAATTTTACTTTTATATGATTTATCTACTTAATGGTAATTTATTGATAATTTTTATGAGGAAATAATTATCATAAATGCTTAAAAAACACATAGAGGGTAATTATTCAATAAATGGTACAAAACATACATTAAATATATTAAAAGTAGTATAATTTGGAAGAATTAATATGATCCTAAAATTTTCTATATATACATGAAATATTATAGAGTTTTGGATTCATTTTATTTGATATACTTTGTTGACATGGTTTTATTAAAGTTAAATAAAATGAATAGCTCTAAAATTGACATTAATAATATTTTATAATAAATAATATTTTTTAAAATGATTTAAAATTCATATAAATCTAAAAATCTTCCAAATTAATAGAATATGGCTATTTACATCAACCAAGATCCATTTATGTGTTTTTTTATATTTAATTATAACATTATTTACCCTTAATGTGTGTAAAACATTAATATTACTATAATTGGTTATATGGATAATAAAGGGTTAAAAATTGATTATGAAAAAATTGTAAACTGAACATATCCAAAAATTATATTATGGGATTATATAGAAAAATATTTATATTATCTTCAAATATTGTGAATTTTGAGTGATTTGGACTTCAATATTAATTTATATTAACTAAATATTTTAATAAATTCTAATAGTGCCGCTCCCCTCTCCAATAAATAAGAACCACTTCTATTGATTCCATAAAACATAAAATCTTTTTTATTAATCCAATAATGGAAAAAATAAATTCATATAATCAATACCCATTCTATAGAGGCCTTATTCTAGGTATCATAACATTCATATAAGTCATAAGGTGTTAATTAAAGGATATATTCTAAAGAAGAGGTATGGCTTTTAACAACATGTTTTAGTTTTATTTCTTCTTCCAGATCCTTAAATTATTTTTAAAACATGATGAAATAAAAAAACCAATATCCAATATATACTTATATTTTATTTATTCAATTACATAACCTATATACATTTCCAACCTCCATCAAATGGGAAACGGATTCATCATTCGTGTGTGTAGTGGACTATTGTCTCACAAACCGATGTAATTTTTTATCCATCACTATCTATCAGATATGATTATAATGATGGATTTAAGTTATCTATATATGATATTAATTAAATATTAGTAATTATTTAAATAAAATATAATAGAAAACCTTTTACCATTCAATACGAAATAAAATTATAATGTTGTTCGTGCATATGTGAGGACTACCACCTCCATGAGGTGATGTGATTCGTTTTTCATCTTCACATCACATGGATTATACATAAAATTATATTTTAATAAATAATATTATATTTATGATATTAATATAAATATTTAATTATAAAATGATACTTACCTTTATTCCATAATGATCATTGAATAGTGGAAACGTTACTTATGCATACGTACGACATCTCATCTCTATAATTATAATGTTTCCAAGTTTTCATAATGATAATTTCGGATTGGTTTTAAAAGTATAATTTTTGTATAAAAATTATAATTGTTTCAATATTATTATTCTGTAGATGATAAAATATTGAACTCTTTGACCATATTAAACATTCTGATGTCATTTTGGACTTATAAACCGAATATTATCAAAACATATGATGTGAACATAAATAATTAAATAAGTGTTATAAAGTAGTAATATATGAGATATAATGAATAGTAAAAATGAAATAAAAATATCAAACATGTAAATAATTAACATATATTTAATTTTCAGAAAGATAAAAAATTTACATGATGTGTCGGACTCAAAGAAAGGGACTCTATTTTTAAAAAACTCTTTTAAAATTTCCATTCAAAAAATATATTTATTCAATTTCAATGTTTTTAAAATTATTTTATGGATGTAAATTAATAAATTATAAAGTAAATTTTATGTCTCTTTTGAAATTTTTTCAGTGGTTTTGAAAAATACTATTTTTACAGAAACATTTAACTTTCTTTAATAACTAGAAAAGTAATTTTTTATTTTAAATGATACAGAGACAATGATATTTTATACCACCATAACTATTATTTGATTTTTTATTCCTTTATAATAATTCATTTTTTATTCAAATAAAACATTATTTTCCTTTGTTCATGGAATTTAGTTTTGAAAACTGGATTTTAAAGGAAAGGGGTCAAAAAATGTTTTATTGCATATGAAAGCATGAATTGTTTATAATGATTGGTTGTCTCATTATAAAATAAGGTAGGTTGACCTTACCTCTCCTTCCAATGCATTAGGTAAAGGGACATATTTAACTAATTTTGTTTCTCATAATAGAATATGGGAATATAAAATGATTTTTTTCCAAATATCTGATGAACTTAACAAATTAAATTTATCCTAATAGATTATAAGAATAAATTATAATGGTTATTCCAAGTATAACTGTGATGGTTATTACATGTGCAACCATGAGGGTTAATCCATATGTATGAGTAATATGAAAATTATTTCCATGTTTTCTACATGTTTTATATATGATTTTTAGGGTTTTTAAATGTTTTATTTGATCAAAAAGTGTGATTTTTTCATGTGGAAATTATTTATTTCATATGTTTAATAATTAATGAGATAGAGGAAATTATTTTATGGGTTTTCAATTTTTTCATTGGACTAATGGATTCACTATTTTTATGTCTCTTACTAAGACTTTTATTATCATCCCATGTTTTAAATTGTTTTCCTATTATTTAAGGATGAATAAGGGAAAGGAATAATTCATGTAGAAAGTCATAAAGATTTTTCATACAAACAAATCAATTTTGATTTTAAATGTTTAAAATTTGGTAAAACTTATACTTAATAGAAGTTTCTAAATTTTAAAATATGGTTTTTATATGTATGAGTTATTACATACCTTTCTAAAAATATTAAACAAAAATATCTTTGGGAACTTATGAATGGGAATTATAGTGTAAATTCACTATAATATGTAATGCTTAAAGTATGGTCCTTACATATTGATCGACCAAACCCTACCAAAATCCCTTATCGACTTCCTTTTAAAAGTTATAGTGGTGATTTTATTCCTAGTAGACCAATACCAGCATCATTAATATAAGATATAATGAATTTATGTCAATGAAGATTAGGTTAGAGTGACATCGAATCAAGTGGAACTCGAGGTAACTTTATGTCACCAAAAATTATATTATTTGGGAAATATGTTATGTAATGAACCTGTCTTATTTAATGAGGTTCATATTATACACATTGACATGTTATATCATGTTTATATTTAATTTCATGATCTTTAATGTTTCATTTGATTTTATTCTTTCATGGGGCTTAAGGTTCAAATGCTACCAAAGTTGTAATGGTCTTATGTTACAATCTAATTTTTTATTGGTATTTTTTATTATTAAGTTCACAATAATGAAATATTATTCTCTTCCTCTCACTGTAATGAGGAAATAATTTTCTTCTATGTGTAATTTTATAGAATACTTTTTTTTATTCATTTTCTTCTCTCTATGTACTCAAGAGGTTGAAGGAGTATTTTTTAGGAAAAAACAAATTTATTTCTCTCCACATTCAAAGATTCTATTCTTATATATATACATGTTTTTTAAAAATGTTTTAAATAATGTTTTTAATATTCCAATATTATTATTTACAGTCATTTCTACCCATTAATTACTTTTTTCAACATTCCTTATAATAATTCATCATATTGTTTTCAAAATGTGGTACTTTTTTACTTTTTACAAAATTTTGAAAGGAATGTTTTCTTTCCACTTATATGTAATAAATAAAATTTCATTCCATCGTGAATACTTCATTATTTGATTCCTTCATTAATTTTTATAAAGGATCTATTATAAAAAAATATTTCTTTAATATCTAAGGAATTTTTTTATTTTCAATATTTTTTTGAAATTAACAAATGATATCTTCGTCAATATATGTTTTAAGAGATATTTAAAATACTTTTCCATAAAATATGGAATCATTTAATGTATCATGACATATAATATTTATGTGATTCACTGATACCATCCTTATTCTTAATCTATATAGTTTATGATAATGATGATAAGTTGTTTATGAAACCCATTTCATTTCCACTGGTTATACTATGATGAAATATTTTTGAAACCCATTTCATTTAATGGGTTCTTATATGATGAATTATTTATGATATATTTCCTCACACATATATATAATATTAATTATTTTATGGTTGGTCCCTGTAAGAACCCGGTTCTTGTTTTTGAGGTACGAGCTTTTTCTTTTCTCTTTCCCTGAAGTGTTTTTGAGAAAATATGGGAAATGGGGAAAATTCCAATTTTTGGAAAGTACACGCCATGTACTTTGTCCACACTCCGTGTACTGTAGGCTGTGTGGGATAAGTACACAGGGCATGTGGTCGTGTCGGTGATGAAGGGTGTATGAACCAACTACATGCCGTGTAGTGGTACCTTACACGCCGTGTAGTCAGTCGGTAGACGAATAGTAAGGTGGTGCCCAGTTGTGTGATTGAACATGTCGTGTACTCAAGTAGACACGTCATGTAGTCATATCGGCAGATGAACAGTGTCGCACTGGCGGGAAGCCGCCAGAGGAACAGTTTAAAAAATGGGAAGTACACACCGTGTACTTGGAAGTACACATCGTGTACTTTGTTTTTTCGCTTAAAATGGGCAGTACCCTTCCCTATTCACAGGGAAGGCTTAGAACCGGAGGAATGAGCGGAAGGGGACGACCGAACTTTTGAAGATCTGTTGGGTGTTCGTATGGAATCTGTTTCCGCCTCGGACGATCTTGTTGGGACCGCACGGGTAAGCCCTCCGCTCTCCTTAATCCATTCATATCAATTCTTTCCTGAGGAAAAGTTATTTATGTTTAAACAGTTTTTTTCTTCATCAGATCTACGTCGTTCTTGGGCGTTTCTGGAACCGACGTTCGTGTATAGCGCTCGTTGGTGTATAAGGTAGGTGGCTTGGTGTTATGTTTTCCAAATGTCATGTGTTTTGTGCATTTTTGTGCCATGAACCCATGTTGGGGTGTCATGTAGCTGAGGCCATTTCTATATTAAACACCTATAATTGAATAGGTGATTAATTATGATAATAAAATGTTGGTTGAGATCATTGCTTGGATCTGGGACCATCCAGAGGGGTGTATTCCCCTGTTTATCCATTTGGCCAGGATACCCGAGGGTATGCCTTGTTTAAATTATTCATTACTTTTGACTTGAGAGTAATTGTATTCAAATTGCATGTTTATATGTTGGGCATGGACCGGTTACTTATGCATGAGGGTGGTGTTTTTCTATGGCCTGAGGGCGTGATTGTACTAGCCAGAGGGAAACATTCTATTTCGCCTGAGGGAAACCTTTCGTGCCTAAGAGATTGAATTATGTGCCTAAGAGTGACACTTCCTACGCCTGAGGGAAAATTCTGTTACGCCTGAGGGATATACCTTCAGGTGGGATTCTACTTACCTGAGGGTAAGGTTTTGCTTGTCTGAGGATGTGGACTGTTTACTTAGAAATGCACTGTGGTGATTTATAATTTTTTATGGATTAACTAAATAATAAAATGCCAATATTATTGTTAAGTTAGTTACTTTTCAGTACTGCTTACTTTATTGCAGTTACTATTGCACATTGTTGTTGCATGATTATACGCAGTTGAGCACGAGCCTTTGGTGGGTGCCTACTGAGATATATTTCTCATTCCCTGTTTGTGTCACGCTTTTTGGCCCAAACAGATTACGTTGTTGCATGTGTGGATAGGGGCAAGAGTCCCTATATAGGAACATGATTGCTGCTGAGGAGTAGGAGGGCATGGGACCGAGCCTAGGCTCGCGAAGCCGTTGCCAGCTGTTTTTCTTTGTTTCGTTGTACTCTTCTTTCGGTTGTACTATAGTGATGTATGACATTTTCTGGCTGTTTTCATAGTACTTGAGAAATGTAGAATCATTATTTATATATTGTTGGTTGTATACACTGTAGTTGTTTATTTCAGTTGTGTATGTTTTACTGCTTCTGTTGTTTGATGTATGTTTTATTTTGTATTCTGCTACACTCCACTTTGACAAATGAGGGTATAGTTTCCCCACTATCAGACCTGGGCCCTCGCTGCTAGTCGGCAGCCTCTGGCATTTGGGGAAATACGCTTGAGGTCATGTGGAAAACTGGGTTTGGGGAACCTGTTGCGTGGCACCCGGAACCAGGACGCTACAAAGTGTTATCAGAGGAGTTCTTTTCTTTGACTTACTATTTGGAGTCGTAGTCAGGGATAGGACGAACGGTAGTTGGTAATAAGCTGTGCCTGGGCGTAGCTAACCCGTGTACAGGGAAAAGCCAGGCTACCTCGTATTTTTCAATTTTCTGATTTTTCAAATTTTACAGTTGATATATTGTCACCGTTGGGTGACGCACTTGAGATTGTGCTGTTATAATTTATTTGTGGGTTATATTTAGTTGCAACCCTGTGAGATAAGGGTATGCCATCTCATGCATTATTTAGGAACATGCTAGAATCACATGTCATGCATAGTTTCCATTCCATGTAGGTGCATTAGAAATTTCATGTTGTTGTGATAGTTGTTGTGCTAGAAAAGAATGCTGTTATGATATCTTCTTGATTAATACCTGTTGTTTGATAGGGTATTTTTGAGTGAGCATGTTTATAAAAGAATGGATCCCAAACTTTGGTTTTTGGGGATTATGAGCCCCCATTTACCGGAATTTGGTAGATCATTGACTGTTTATTTTGTTATAACACAGATAAGCTATCAAACTTTGATTCGTGGGGGGTATGGGCACTCACGGATCGGAATTTGACACTTAGGTGTTGATTTTTAGTGTTTTCTGGGTTCCGGAGAAGTTTCTAAGGCTTACTGTCCGGAAACCCAGTATACACACTTTTTAGTAATATAGACATGTCGTGTATGTTCTTCTGTTTTTGAAGAAAAATAAAATTTTTTAGTACACGCCGTGTACATAGAGTACACGCCGTGTAGTCTCTTCCCGTGTCATAAACCGTGTAGGTGGCGACACGGGTTAAGGGAGGGCTTGGGTAAAACACGCTGTGTACTGAGTCCAGCCGTGTAACTAACAACACGGGTAGGTGAACTCCTTTACAAAACACGTCGTTTCGATGATGAACACATCGTGTAGTGTGACCTGGGGACTCGGCCATGTAACTAACAACATGGGTCAGTGTCACCTCTTCTTGAACACGCCATGTACCTGTGGGACATGACGTGTAGTCTTGTCCGAGGACAAACCATGTGGAGTTAGCCATGTGACTGGAGAACATGGTGATGAACATTCCATGTGCAGGTGTAACATGCTGTGTAGTGTCAAGACGAGTAGTCGGACGTGTCAAAAATGACACGGGCAGTTGGAAATAACACCATACACGCCGTGTAGATATTATACACGTCGTGTAGTTTTGTTCAAACAGGAGCTGTGTGGCTTAGCCATGCTGAAGGACCTGGGCAGGGGAAGGGGAGTCAAGTACATGCCGTGTAGTCAGTATACATGTTGTGTAGTCTTGTTTTGAAAAATTTTAATTCCTTCTTCCTCGTGTTTCCTTTTGTGCTTCTTCTTTTTTGGTCGTTGTTAAACTTGTTCTGAAGGTACGTTTTTGACCTTGTAATGTCATTCTACCTAGACGACCGCGCATTGTTCTCCAGGAGAGCGGTGATGACTATACTCCAGAGATGGTGGGCCATGGTCTACCAGTTGATCCTCCAGCAGAGCCAAATGCAGCACCAGTCGTTATACCGGACACAAGCGCGGAGGTGTAATTCTGTGAAGGCTTTATGCACTTTATGCAGACCTTTCAGGGAGCTCCGCCGGCTACCACATCTATGGCTGAGTTGATGTGTATCTTTCAGCAGCAGCATCCGCCTACGTTTTCAGGGGATGGCGGACCACAGGTTGTAGAGTCTTGTCTCAGATTGATGCAGACTATTTTCGAGCATCTTGAGACACCTCCAGGGTGGAGGGTCAAGCTCACGACATACATGCTGAGTGATTCTGCCAAGAGGTGGTTGGATGTTACCACCCAGTCAGATCACCATAGAGACATGGCATGGGAATATTTTCAGGCACACTTCTATGACTTCTTCTTCCCAGAGACGCTGAGGGAAGACAGAGCTCGAGAGTTCATGAATCTGCAGTAGGGCGCTATATCGGTGATGGACTGTTCTGCTCACTTTACCGAGCTTCAGCTCTTTGCACCCGTGCTGGTGGGTGATGAGACACTGAGAGCCAGACGTATTGAGGATGATCTTCGTTATGACATCCGAGCACTGGTGAATGTTTTCTTGTTGCCTATTGTACATGCTATTGTGAACCAGGAACTAATTATAGAGAGTAACCTACGAGAATCTAGTGGTGTGGGTCAGGGCGGTTCATCACCAGTTACTGGTACTATTTCTATTGGTAAGAGGAAGAGATAGATGGACTTCTCTCAGGGTGGCAGTACCAGCGATGCAGCTTGTTCAGGTGGCCCGATCAGGTGCTACCAGTGTGGTAGAGAGGGACACAAGAGACCGTAGTGTCCACAAGAACCAGTGGAGTACCGATCTTGCAACAAGATGGGTCATCTGCAGCGTTTTTGTAGGGCGTATTTACCAGTGGCTAGTGAGAGGGGTTCTGTGCAGACTCCGCGTGCGGGAGCAGGACTAGCGGCTTCTTACCAGTCGGAGAACTGCAATACGTCAGGGCATGTAGGCAGAGATGGTAGTCATGGTCGTGGTAGCCAGACACCAGGATCTCAGAGGCAGTAGGGTGGGACAGCTAAGGGTAGCCAGGCTGTGTCGCAGGGTCGCGACACTGGGTAGGCATATGCAGTGCAACAGACCCAGCAGGAGCAGGATCCCGGACCTTCTACCGTCAGAGGTACTATCTTAGTAGGTTCTGTTTTATCTTCAGTACTTTTTGATACGGGTACTACACATAGTTTATATCTATTCCCATTGTGGTGATCCTTGGGCTCTGTGTTTCTACTTTTTCTGATATCATGACGTTGGACACACCGTTGGGGACTAGAACGGCTGGTGTGCGTCAGTGCAAGGAGTTCCCCCTTGAGGTTGGTGGGTGTCACTTTCTTTGGGAGCTCTATGTCTTAGAGATGACAACTTATGACGTCATTCTCGGGATGGACTGGTTGGTTCCCTTTAGAGCCTTTGTGAACTGTTATCGCCTCAGGGTGCGTTTCACGTCACCAGAGGGGGAGAGTTTCTATACAAGGGCGAGTGGGATGTTCAGGTGAGTCAAGATAGACCAGAGCATCATGGGTGAGGTGGATTCACAACCCAGATTGCGAGTTTATATCTGGATGACCAGGGGACTTGTCATACGGATTTCCCTCAAGTGGTCGATCGTTTCAGGGATGTCTTCGCAGACAACTTTTCAGGTCTTCCTCCGGAGTGATAGGTGGATTTCTCTATTGAGCTTGTGCCAGGAGTAGCATTGGTGTCCATTCCTCCTTATAGGATGGCTACATCTAAGTTGCAGGAGCTCAAGAGGAAGTTAGAGGATTTATAGGCGAAGGGTTTCATCTGACCCAGTACTTCTCCTTGGGTTTCTCCGGTCCTTTTTTCAAAGAAGGCAGATGGTACCCTTAGTCTTTGTGTGGATTATCGGAAGCTGAACCAGTTGACTGTTAAGAACCGATATCCCTTGCCAAGGATTGATGATCTTTTTGATCAACTCCATGGAGCACAAGTGTTCTCTAAGATTGATTTGAGATCAGGATATCACCAGTTGCGGATTAGACCATCTGATATACCTCTCACAGCTTTCAGGAGAAGGTATGGTCTATACGAGTATACGGTTATACCGTTCAGACTCACGAACACGCCAGAAATTTTCATGGCTCTGATGAATCGTGTGTTCCATCATTATCTGGAATCTTTTATGGTAGTATTCATGGACGATATCTTGGTGTACTCTCACACTTGACATGATTATGCCACCCATCTTGAGATCGTATTGAGTACACTGAGAGAGCATCGGCTATATGCTAAACTCTCAAAGTGCCACTTTTGGATGGACCAGTTTCACTTCATGGGTCATATCATCTCGGAGGCAGGAGTTAAAGTAGACCCAGAGAAGTTGAGAGTAGTAGTTTCCTGGGAGCATCCTAAGAATGTGTTTGAGATATGGAGTTTCTTAGGGATGGATGGTTACTACAGGCATTTTATAAAAGACTTCTCCTTCTTAGCAGCGCCGTTGACGGGATTGACTAAGATGGGTGTGAAGTTTGTTTGGTCGGAAGCTTGCGAGGCAGCCTTTCAGAACTTTAAAGGAAGGCTGACATCAGCACCGATCCTGATACTCCCATAGCAGGGGAAGAGCTATATAGTTTACTGTGATGCATCAGGGATTGGGCTAGGAGTAGTGTTGATGCAGGGCGATCGAGTAGTTGCGTACGGGTCTCGGCAGTAGAGGCCACATGATAGGAATTAACCAACACATGATCACGAGTTGGCTAGAGTTTTTCATGTTTTGCGCTGTTGGAGACATTATCTGTTGGGAGAACGTTTTGTGGTCTTCACTGACCACAAAAGTCTCAAGTACACTTTTACTCAACGTCACTTGAAACTGAGGCAGAGACGGTGGGTTGAATACTGCCAGTCCTTTGATTTTGAGCTTGCATATACACTTGGTAAAGGTAATGCAGTAGCTGATGCACTGAGCAGAAAGACTTAGATACAGGAAGTGCAGGAGGCTAGTGACGAGTGGAAGCTCATGGATTTGTTCTCTGAGATGCATCTGGAGGTGAAAAATAGTCAGAGGCAGACTTATCTTTCCTCTTTAGCTGTGACTTCTACCCTCTTGGATAGAGTGAGGATGAGACAACTATCTGATTTATAAGGCCTAGTTCTATGGGAGTCGGCGGAAAGTGAGGACCCTCCTCCTGGTTAGACGATAAGCGATGAAGAGGTTCTGCGTTTCCATGGATGAGTATGGGTTCCAGGGGATATACGCGAGGAGCTGATGTGGGATTTTCATGCTTCACCTGGGTTAGTTCATCCCGGGGTTACCAAGATGTACCGTGACTTGAGACGTCAGTACTGGTGGTCAGGTATGATGAGAGATGTGGCTAGTTATGTTACGAGGTGTTCCACCTGTCAGCAGGTTAAGGTGGAACATTAGAGACCAGCTGGACTGTTACAGCAGTTACCTATTCCGGAATGGAAATGGGATGATGTCGCGATGGATTTCATTACTGGATTGTCGAGGTCACCTCGTGGCAATGACATCGTGTGGGTTGTCATGGAAAGACTCACGAAGGTATCCCACTTTTTGCTGATCAAAGAGACCTTCGGTGTTGATGAGCTCGGAAGGCTGTATATCTGAGAGATCATACGTCTTCATGGGGTCCCTCATTCCATCGTTTCAGATAGGGACACCTATTTTACGTCTCATTTCTGGCAGAGTTTCCAGAGGTCACTGGGTACATAGGTGCTTCTGAGCAAAACATACCACCCTCAGACAGATGGCCAGTCAGAGTGTACTATATAGGTTCTTGAGAACATGTTGCATGCATGCGTCCTGGACTTTAGGGGATCTTGGGAGAAGCATATACCCCTAGTCGAGTTTTCCTATAACAATAGCTTCGAGGAAACTATTGAGATGGAACCTTATGAGGCTTTATATGGTAGGCCATGTTGATCACCTTTGTGCTGGTTAGAGGCAGGTGAGGCAACTTTACTGGGACCACATCTCGTGCAGGAGACTTCTGAGCAGGTCCAGTTGATTCAGAAGCGGATGGCTACCATGCAGTCTCATCAGAAGTCAAATGCTGATCACCGCAGACGACCTTTGGAGTTCGTGGTCGGGGATCAGGTTTTCTTGCGTGTTTCGCCGAGGCTGGGACACAAGCGGATCAGGAGACAGGGTAAACTTTTACCGAGGTATGTGGGCCTATTTGAGATTCTGGATAGAGTCGGGCCGGTTGCTTATCGGTTGCAGTTACCTCAGAGGTATCGGGTCATGCACGACATCTTCCATGTGTCTCAGTTGCACCGTTATCACTCGGACTCGTCTCACGTTTTTCATCCAGAGGAGGTTGAGCTAGAGTTAGATGCGTCCTTTGAGGGGCATCTGATTTGTATCGTTGACATGACCACGAAGGTTCTATAAGGCCGGTCAGTTCCTCTCGTATGGGTGCTATGACAGTATGGCCGAGTACAGGATGAAACCTGGGAGCGGGAGAGCACTGTACGTGCTCATTGGCTGGAGTTGTTCATGGCTATATCTTCGCCACCGTTGGAAGGGAAATTCGGGGACGAATTTCTTTAAGGGGGGAAGTTTGTAAGAACTCAGTTCTTGTTTTTTAGGTACATGATTCTTCTTTTCTCTTTCCCTAAAGTGTTTTTGAGAAAATATGGGAAATCGGGAAAAATCCAATTTTTGGAAAGTACACGCCGTGTACGTTTTCCACATGCCATGTACTGTTGGACATGTGGGATAAGTACACAGGGTGTGTGGTCGTGTCGGTGATGAAGGGTGTAGAAACCAACTACATACCGTGTAGGGGTCCCTTACTTGTCGTGTAGTGAGTCGGCAGGAGAATTGTAAGGCGGTGGCCAGCTGTGTGACTGAACATGTCGTGTACTCAAGTAGAAACGCCATGTAGTCATGTCAGCAGATGAACAGTGTGGCGCTGGCGGGAAGCCGCCAGAGGAACAGTTTAAAAAATGGGAAGTACACACTGTGTACTTGGAAGTACATGACGTGTACTTTGTTTTTTTCCCTTAAAATGGGTAGTATCCTTCCCTGTTAACTGGGAAGTCTTAGAACCGGAGGAAGGAGCAGGAGGGGATAGCCGAACCTTTGAAGATCTTCCAGGTGTTCGTCTAGAATCCGTTTCTGGCTCGGATGATCTCGTTGGAACTGCACGGGTAAGCCCTCCACTCTACTTAAGTCGTTCATACCAATTATTTCTTGAGGTAATGTTATTTACATTTAAACGGGTTTTTTTCTTCGTTAGATCTACATCGTTCTTGGGAGTTTCTGGAAACGATATTCGTGTATAGCTCTCGTTGGCGTATAAGGTAGGTGGATTGGTGTTAATTTTTCCAACGGTCGTGTGTTTTGTGCATTTTTGTGCCACGAACCCATGTTGGGGTGTTGTGTGGCTGAGTCCATTTCTATATTAAACACCTAGAATCGAATCGGTGATTAATTATAATAATAAAATGTTGGTTGGGATCATTGCTTGGATCCAGGACCATCTCGAGGGGTGCGTTCCTCTGTTTAGCCATTTGTCCAAGATACCCGAGGGCATGCCTTGTTTAAATTATTCATTACTTTTGCCTTGAGAGGAATTGTATTCAAATTGCATGTTTATATGTTGGGCATGGCCCGGTTACTTATGCCTGAGGGCGGTGTTTTTCTATGGCATGAGGGCGTGATTGTACTAGCCTGAGGGCAACGTTCGATTTCACCTAAGGGAAACCTTTCGAGCCTGAGGGATTCACTTCTATGCCTATGGGCGACACTTCCTATGCCTGAGGGCAAATTCTATTACGCCTGAGGGCTATACCCATGGGTGGGATTCGACTTACCTGAGGGTAAGGTTTTTCTTGTCTGAGGACGTGGACTGTTTACTTAGAAATGCACTATAGTGATTTCTAATATTTAATGGATTAACTAAATATTAAAATGTAAATTTAATTGTTAAGTTAGTTACTTTTCAGTACTGCTTACTTTATTGCAGTTACTATTGCACACTGTTGTTGCATGCTTATACGGAGTTGAGCACGGGCCTTTGGTGGGTGCCTACTGAAATATATTTCTCACACCCTGTTTGGGTCATGCTTTTTGGCCCAAACAGATTATGTTATTGAAGATTTGGATAGGGGAAAGAGTCCCTATACAGGTGCATGATTGCTGCTGAGGACTAGGAGGGCATGGGATCGAGACTAGGCTCGCGATGCCGCTGCCAGCTGTTTTTCTTTGATTCACTGTACTCTGCTTTTGGTTGTACTGTAGTGATGTATAACATGTTCTGGCTGTTTTCTTAGAACTTGAGACATGTAGCATCATTAATTTTATATTGTTGTTTGTATACACTACAATTGTTTATTTTAGTTGTGTATGTTTTACTACTTCTGTTGTTTGATGTATGTTTTTCTTGGTATTCCGTTATGCTACACTTTGAAAAATGAGGGCATAGTTTCCCCACTATCAGACTTGGGCCCTCTCTGCTAGTTGGTAGCCTCTAGCATTTGGGGAAATGTGCTTGAGTTCATGTGGCGAACCAGGTTCGGGGCACCCGTTGCGTGGCACCCAGAACCGGGACGCTACAGTCCCATAATTATATATTCATTTAATGCATTGAGTAAATATAGAAATATCCTGATATAAATAGTATTGTAATGGAGAGTGGGCCTAGTTCAGTAAGGGTATCAATCCAAAATGATGATCTTGGGAGGGAACCTTGACTATTATAACTGTTCAGGGTGTCAAACCAATCCATTAAGATAGTCAAGGTAGTGATTCTTGACAAATAGTAAATTATTTTCTAATTTTTTAAGCATGTCACAAACTCATGTATTTATACAATGTTATCCTAATTTAGATTATGTAATTTAATTATTTTATGATTCATTTCATATGAAATTACCAGATATTTGACATAAATCAATATTATGATCTATAATATAGAGGGTATGGTTTCTAAATGTTAAGATCATTTTCATATTCCCATATTCCCATTTGTTTCTCATGTTATCATTGATATTTCTCTTGATTACCATTTAGGGGCATCTTTGCTCTCCCTTTCTAATGTTTAATTTTACCCATGTTATGAGGAAAGATACTAAGTACTATATATTATGAATGGGTTTTGATAATGAATATTTTAGTGGGAGATAGTATAATAAACTAATGAAATAGTTTTTTATGTATACATGTTTCTATATATATTATACCTATAAAATTATGGCATGGATCGTTATGTTATGTATTGAATATTCATCAAAAAATATGTAATAAAAATGTATGTAAATTATGTGTCTCTATAGTTGGAATCCAAGAAAGGTTATGTTACCTTTGGAAACTATGATGAGGAATCATTAGTGAGAACCCTAGGGATAATTCTACATAGAGGATAACATCATAATGTTTTTTTAGTGATCATGGATGGAAAATGTCAAACCTAAGTATTCATGTATTAAAAAGGATATATCATGATAACCCAATAAATTATTTTTCAGGATTCCTCACTGTGAATATTGTTTCTCAAACTACACATTTTGGTTTTAGTCAATGGATAGAAATAGGAGTATTCATATTAGTACTAGTAGACAATGTAAAGATTGTCATAATGAGAAATAATATGAAATAAGATATGGAATTGAAACTTGTATAATTATTCCTAATCATATTTCCCATTATAATATTAATAACCTATAATCAGGTGAGTTTCATAAAGCAATAAATAAGAAAAATAAGGAGTTTCTTGAAGAACATAGAGGAAATAGAATCCAGCTTCCTACATGTCAATAATGTGGGGAGAAACACTCATGGAAAAGTCTCAAAGGAATAAAAATATGTTTTCTATATAGAAATTAAGTGTAGAGAGTAGGTAGTTTTATAATAAAAATGAACAGTTCAATAGAGTAAAATATATTCCATCAAAAGGTACCATTTTTTGTTTAATGTATCATGTGTGGGGAATAAGGGAATTATCTAATCCAATGCCCAAATCTAAGGGTTATCTCTTAAACCAAGGAAAACTAATTCTATGATACTATTTATAGTGAAATGATTAAATTTTTTATTGGGATTCATGAATTATATAAATGATATTATATATATTAAAATTATGAAACGTCTTAGGATTGTTCCATAGTAGTTTTTTAAGGATTTGAAAACAAATGTTCAATGGTTTTGATAACTAAGAAAAGTGATTTAGTGGTAAAGTGATAATATTTAGTTGGGATAAAGTGATGATTTACAGTAATGGGATAGTATTGATGAACTATATATTGTGTAATTATTTTATGATAATGTGATTCATGTCATCTTTGATTAAATTTATTTCATTTTTTGATTTATGGGATATACTTAATAGTTTATGATATTATTTGAGGAATAAGGATTTTCTTAATTTTCAAAGAATATATTTTTTCAAGTGAGGTTTACATAAAATTTATAGATACCATAATGGGTTTATAAGATTAAGGTTGATCATAAGTTCAGAGTCATCAACACAAACTTTATATTGTTTTAAATTATAGGATTTTAAAGTGATTGGAAAATTTTATTGGGTTTTAGGAAGAATACACCCTTGAGGATTAAATAACCTTTTTGGTTAGTCTTTTGTTAAAATAATTATAGTCAATTGAGTATTCAGATATTGATAATCTCGATTATTTAAAAGTAATTCATTTACAAGGAGATATTTCAAATATAATTATGGTCATGTAAATGAGTACCATATAGGTTATTATCAAATTTTGATTCGTGATATTTTGGGGAAGTTCACTATATTATATGATTATATAGTTATTTTTCATGGGGATTAATGATATTTTGGGATACGTTTTATCAGGTTACATTATATTTAACCCTTAGGTTTAACATATCATATTATTTTGGATAAATGCAACTAAATATTTTAATATGTAAGTTTAAGTGTATTAAATAACCACTGAGGTTAAAAATTCCTTAGAAGTTAAGGTTATTTTTGAAATATTCACCATATTTTTGGGTATGTTATAATAATTATATTAATATATTTTTATAAAAATAAAAACCCATAGGATGGGTGACAACCCGTCACATATGGAAAGTCTGTGGTGCTAAAACTGAAAACCAAATGGTAATAGGGATACATCACCTACCACAGGCCTACGAGTTGATTATATTTAAATGATAAAAATAAATATGATAATTTACATCGGGTTAAAGTTTGAATTTTCATTTTGAAGAACATATTATTTTAATGTTTCATTATGATGATTTAAGTAATTTATCTAAATGGTTTAGTAGATTTTAGGGAATTTGTGATCAGGGATTATATATATTTTGGTACAATATTTAGAAAAAGTGTACATTGTGCATGGAACAATATGTGAATCAATTCTATCTGATTTTTTGGATTTAAAACTATATAATTTTTTATAGTTATATATGGAATAATCTAAGTTGAACATTGGGTGTAATTGTTGAGGATTTGGCGATTATTGTTGTATTTATTCATTTAAATGTTTATTCTTTTTATGAATTGTCAATACATGGGAAAAGCATTTTTTATTAATTCCTAGTTATAATATGAATATATGGGTAAACATTTTGAATATATTAGAAGTATATTTTAGTTATTTAGGCATAAAAATTTTCATCTCAAATACTCATAGTTTATAGAAACAAAAAAGATTATTGTGGAAATTGACTAAAGGAAAAAATTATATGTTATAAGTAATTGTATTACCTTATATTCAATGTTTATATAGTAAATGAATTCCTCAAATCTTCTAAAAATGATATTGAAACAAATAAAAATTGTCCAATTACCTTCAATACATATTAATTTATGGTTTTTTCATAACTCATTGATTTATGGTCTTGTGGTCGTTCAATAAATCATGATCATTAATATTATTATGATAAATTCTCTCAATCACTATCCACCATTATATTAAAAATAATTTTTTATTCCTTTTACATATTTTTATTTCCTTATAATTTTTACCTATCTAAAAACCTAGATATGTGTTATTCTATATAACCATTTTATTTCTATTAACTTCATTTTAAGAGAATGTTTTTTAACCCTTTTTATGAGGTGATATTTAAAAAAAGTAATTTTAAAATATCAAACCCTTGATTCTTGAGAACATGATCAAATTATGAGGATGAAATTTATTAAATTATAGGAGGATATAATGACAAGATATCTTAAAATTAACATTATATTTGATAGTGTATAAGATACAAGATAGTAAGTTTAAACAATGCATGAAACATTATCATTATAACCTAGTCATTGAATTGGTGGATAAGAATATGATTAAACACATTATTGTATATATACACATATAATGGTCCTAATCAATAAAAATTTTGTGATTAATTATTTGAAATAAGGCATTAAATTTTATTTAAAATAATTTTATTTTTCAAAAATATGTATTCTTTGAAAATAGTTTGTATTTATTTTTATGATAAAATATTAGAAATAATTCCTAGAACTTTTAGAGATTTTATTTGTTAAAAAATATTTATTTTTTTAATTCAGTTTATATAAATAATCGTATGAATAATTTTTGAGGATTTTCTTAAAGGTGTTATTTTTCAATGAATATTGAATTTTTTTGAATTTTATAGAAAACATAATTTTATTTTTTAATATTTAAAAATTAAAATTAAAATTTTTATTTGTTTGAAAATATTAATAGTTCTATATAATTAAAAAAATATAATTATTTTATTTTGAATGAATTTTTTAGTTGAATTTGATATAAAAAACTATACATAAAATTGAAATTTTCACAAAATCATTTTTTCATTATGTTAAACCTTTTTATGATAAATTAATTTATAACACATATAAGAATTGAATATTTAGAAATGGATTCCATATTTGGAATCAAAAGTTCCAAATTTGGTAAATATTTCACTTTTACTTTTGGTCATAATAAATATTAACCGCAGAAATTTTTTTACCTTCACGGTAATGGTAAATTAGGTTAATTAGGGTTAAAACTAATATAATATGGTCTCAAACAATCCCAAAACATGGATTTATCCTAATGCCTGATTTTATTTTAGACAAGTACATTTAATCCTCTATTATATGAAATTTTGGTGATTTTCCCTTGATAATGACATTTATAATATTTATGTAAAAGATAAAGTAAAAATGTCATTCTAATGACACTAATATTTCTTGAATTATTTTATAAGTAAAAAAGGAGTATAACTTCAAATAAAATTATAAATTTTAAAGATAAATTGTTTTATTATCATCGTAAATTATTTATAACTTTTAGGAATGAAATAATTATCTTAAATACAAACACAAGCTATTATAGTATTTCTTCAATTAAAATAAAAATAAAATAAATTATTTTAAAAATATTAAAATTAATGTAATTTAAAAAATATATTTTTCTACTTAAATTTATTAATACTTATTACTTATTATGAATGTGAAAAGGGTTTATATTTTCATTTTGATTTTTCTAGATATCATTAAAATTCAAACTAAATGAATAGTGTCAAAAATGACACTACTAATATTTAATGGAAATAAACTTTTATTAAATTATATCAAAATTAATAAGCTATTATAAGAGAGAAATTAGGATAATATTTGGTCAAATTTTTCAATCTTTTTCTAATTTTGAGAAAATATTTATCTTATAAGTAATATTATAAACCATTAAGTGTGAAAAAATTGTTAACTTGCTTAGGGTTAAAATGGATTAACTAAGCGGTTAAACTGAAAGAGAAGATTCAAAACTCCACTTAAACATATCCCAATTATATTTTTTGATAGGATTATAACCACATAATATCATGGATTCAAATATATGAAAATTTGTATTCTTTGTTTTGAATGAATTTATAATTTCATCTTTAACAAAATTCAAAAATCACCCCTCGCCTCACTTATAAAAGGAAACCACCTCTCCACACATCTTCAAACATATTGATCCATTTAGCTCAACCAGCCCCTACTAAAATCACTTATCAACTTCCTTATTCGCATTCTATAGGTTCTTTTATTCCAAAAATAAAATCCCTAGGATCCTTAAAATGGTATATAATGTAGTTCTTTCAAATAAGATGAGGTTAGAGTGATTTCAAAGAATGTGGAACTCAATGTAAGGGTTTATCATGTCAAATTATCTTCTTTAGGACATATGTTATATCATTAAAATAAATTCTTTTATTTTGTGTCTATATTTCCCTTTGACATGTTATATCATATTTATCCCTATGTGCATGATATTTATTTTAAGATCCTAACCTTTCTATTGGTGTCTCATGCTTGTTTTCAAGTACTCTTTTATCCTTGTTTTGATCATAAATTTGTTGGGTTTTACCTTGGAGATGTTTTGGGTAAAATAATAGAATTTTGGAATTTTATGGAGTGGTGTTGGGAAATTCACGATTCACACATGGTATTCCCAAACTGTGTTCCCTATCCCAGCAAAACGTTCAATCCCAAATAGAGGGGAATTGAATGGTTGGTGCATAGTCTGTCAAATTTTTCACCCTCTCAGTTGAAAATATGAATCCCTAATAAGAGGTTCACGCTTAAGGTGCATGGTTTTAAAAACCTTGTGCCCCATCCTAAGAAACTTTGTGCATGTAACACCCCAAGATTTCATAGTACATTATTTATTCAAAGTAATTCAATAACTTCCATTACACACAACATCGAGTTCTTGCACACCATGACTTACCAAACAAGCCGTTCAAAAGCGTTTATTAATATTATTAACTGAATTTTCAACTTTATATAATCCTTATAATTTTAGAATCCATATTATGAGTTTCTTAGACATAATGTAATAACAAATACATTTTTTTTGATAAAAGAAGTATTTTTCAAAAAATTAAATTTTACCGCCTCTTAATGGCGAAGCCTTTTTAAATCCAATATTTGAAACTTTTATATATTCAATTTGAAAAAAATAAACTTCTTATTTTGAATCAATACATAAGAATTTAGTTTCAATAAATTTTTTTGTGTTTTTCTGATAACTTTCATATTTGGGTGAATAGTGAAAAATACTATATTTTAACTGAAAAAAACTTTTTAAATCAAAATAATTAATATTGTTAAATTATAAATTTTAATGGTTTGTAAGTATAAATATATTATAATTTTACCATTTAATCCAATTATGGTCATTTTAAGTAATTTCACTTTAAAATTGGACATAAACAACTGTCAAATATTTGGTTGTTATTATTTCTTAAAAATACGCCTTTTGATTTTGACAGCAGGAATTAATTTTAAATTAATAAATGCAACTTATATGTTTTGAATTTGGTAAAATACTCTTCATTATTGAATTTGGAATTTCAAAATTATCTTGGGGTAAATTTTTTGTATTTTTCTAAAAACTTTTAATTTTTGATGAATAGTGAAAAACACTAAGTTATAGTTTTAAACCGAATTTTTATTTAAATAATTATTTATTTTATATAAATTTATTTTATGTCAAAATAGATACATAATACCTATATAAGTTCATTTTAATTCATTAGAGTCAGTTTATAATAATTTTAGATATATAAAAAGTTTATTGAACTTTTCACCGTCTTTTACCCACATCCTAGGAGAATTTGCAAATTCACATAAACCTTAATTTTACGGCATCTATGAGTGAAATTTAAAAAATCCGAGAGACACTGTTAATATCAATGAGTAAAATGTGGTTCAATAAGATAAAAATAATTTTTACTGAATAGTAAGTTTTTACTTTTATTTACCACGGTAAAAAGTAAATAGGGTAATTAAAGATAAAAATGAAATTATTATCACCCTAACACATGTCAAAATTCTATTGGCTAAATATAATTCTACAAAAAAACCTTATTAATAAAATATGAACCTCTTTGGTCCACTTGGATTAGATTAGGACATTTATTATTATTTAATTCAAAGAAGAGTAAAAAGAGTTAAAATCAAAGTTTAATTACTAAAACATTTTTAATATAAAGTTATACATAAGATAAATTCGATTATAAATATTACATAGAAATATAAAAATATTTCCTACATAATGGTATTTTATTTATAATTTTTAAAAATTAAATAATTTATTTTATTTATGACACAATGGTGATGCAGTAACTACCTAATTAATGAAATATTATAATAATTGATATTATAAATATCCAAATAAATATAATTTGAGACTTTTAATGAATTAAACTTATTATATTGGTTAATATGACATGTTAGGATTGATTAAATGAATTTGGTTCGAATTAATAAAGTTATTAAGACTTTAACAAAAATCAATTATTAAATAGTGTCAAAATTGACATAAATGAGTTTTTAAAACAAATATTATATTATTAATTGATATAAAATTATTTAAAATATAAGGGTCAGAAAAAGGACTTATATGATGATATTTATGTCATTAATGAACCACTTGGGGTTCTCTTGGCAGTTTATCGTAAGTTTATTAACCATATAATATAAAAATACAAAGAGACATGGTAGATGTCAAACTATTTAACTAATAGTTAAATCTAAAAAATAAGGGTAAAATTGTGACCCAAACTTGTATAAAACTTATTGGTTGAGTTTTTTTCGACCTATCCCCACCTTAGACGTTGAATAATACACTTTTTAGCCATTATAAACCCAATATTCTTTTATTATAAAATAATACTTTAAGTTTTTCCTAAAGAGCCCCTCCTCCCCTTATAAAAGGACACTACTTATAACCAATTACTTGCACCTATAAAGCCTTTTGGCTCGTAAAAACTCTGACTAATTAAGCTCCCTACATCACTCTCCTCCTCCTATAATCCTTACCTTAGGCATAAGGCACTTCAAGAGTCCTTTTTGGTTCAAACCAAAGGGAGTTACCCAAATTAAAGGTAATGATTTCTCTTAGCTTCTTTTCCTTTATTTTACTTCTCCAACCCCTAAACACTTCTAATTATTTTATTTTGTAACAACACCAGTATACTCAATATACTAGGATATTGTTATGAGAAGTATTATAACTACACTTAAACACACCACCATCTAATGGGTGAAGAACATAATGTTTTTTTGGATGGAAACCAAACGCCTCACGAAACGATGATTGTTCAATTATCTCCTACCACCTCTCATTGTGGCCATTATGATGGAACTATAACTAAATATGATATTCATGATATTTATTTTATATATAATCTTCTGTAATTCCATTTTATTTCATACCATTATTCATTTCATGTTTTATATATATATGATAATTTCATTTGAGGAAGTGCGGACTACCGCCCCCTCAAAGTGATATGACTCGTTCATACCATACATGGAATGTATAAAGGATGGTGTTAATTAACTTAAGTAAAACATATAAGATATTATATTATACTGGAATAATAATATACCTATGTATCATTTGGTTATGATTCCTTTTAAAATGAAAAATGAAATGGAAGTAACGTTCGTGCGTACGTACGAATTACTGCCTCCCCGAACGCGATGAGATCCATTTCCCCATCATATCCATTCAAGACTAATTCTAATTTGATGATTAAAAGTAATGTTTAAGGACTTGATATCATTCTGTATATGGATAAGATACAACCTATCCATAACAAACATGACTTACGTTACGAATCATATAAAGGAAAACGAATCAGTTAACACCCGAAACGATTATAATACTAAAATATTATTAACAAAAAAATATTAAAAGATCATATATGATATCAGATTTATGTATATGATTATTGTATAATTTAATAAAAATGATTTAACTATTATACAGGAGGTTAACCTACACTCTATCAAGGAAAATTACAAGGAAAGGGTTAATTTCACAATCTCTTTATTATCTAAGGTTGTTTATACGTAATTATCTACTGGGACCTCTTTATCATGCACATCCATGTTTCTTAAAAATATATTTCAAGAGATTCTTACTATTTTACAGAATATGAGTTAAAGTCATTTATACCCTTTTTGACTTTTTATAATAATTTTATAAATGAATCCTTACGTCATTTTCCAAAAAAGGACCTTTTTAACCTTTTTGACAAATTAAGGTAAGAATGTATTTTTTTTAACTTATACGATGGGTGCGGCTATTTTCCACCATTTTAAAATCTTCGAAGCTTCCCTTACAAGCTTATAAGAATATTTTCAACGTAAATGTTTTATTTTATAATTATGTGAATTTTAAATGATTTCAAAAAAAGAGATATTTCTCTCAAATAGTTTTTATTTCATCTATGTCAACATCCTTTGATGGATTTTAAGCTTATTTGAAGTTGATTTATTATGATACAAAACTTCCATATTGTATTGAAGGTTTTTTTATATGTTTGACTGTGGATATGTTATTTTTATACCATTCATGGTTTATAGAGAAAGTATTTACATTTCGTATTCTAGTTTTAATATGAATGTTTATGTTATGTTTAAACCTGTTTATATGAGGAATGCATTGGACTTAGTATGTGACGGGTGGAGCCCACTATAGCTCATCGATGCATCGGTAGGTCTCATGATACAAACTAGTGTCTTGTCACGAGGCCTTGAAAAAATCTTATTTTTAGTCTTGGCACGAGGCCTTGGCTATGTGGTTATGATAGTCTGACATTATGCATTCCATCATTATGAAAGTGGTTATTGATATTGCATGTGATTATTCGACTAGTAAAATATCCATGTGAATAAGTAAATGGAATTATTTCATTTTATATTTTCCATATTATGCTAAAGTTCAAGTTTAAAAGGCTTTTGTTTTATTTATACATTTCCTTAAATGTTTATGCTTATTTATGAAAGTTTCCGCTATATTGTTATCCTTACTGAGCATCTGAGCTCACCCCTTTCAATGTTTTATATTCCCAGGATGTGAAGAAGTATTTTATGAATGACATGAAGGGCTAGTATGAGGGGATATGAAGAAAATATGTTGTTGTAGTTTTTCACTTTATGGTGTAATGTAAACTTTATGAATGTATCTAGTGATTCCAAGGCTACTAAACTAATCAGTCTTTCAAGACTTGATTTTTTTTATCATGCCAATGTTATGTAATAGTGCACCGACTCTGGGTAACTGGGTTCGGGGAGTTACAGTGCATTGTTATTAGTTTTATAAATATTTTAATTAAAATTATAAACCCCCTAGTTATTATACCTAAACACCCCATATCAAACATAAACTAATTCCCCCAAATTTTGAAGCTCTGGGGAGGGGTTTCCAAGCCTCCAAGAACTCTATTCTTAAGGAATACAAGATCCTATTAAAGTATATTCACCTATTCTTGTATGTGATATCTTCCCTTTTTTCTTCCTATCTCACTTGTATCTTATTTTGGGTAAATAATAAAATTTTATTCCCCAATGGTGTTGGTTTAGATCTCAGATTGGTTGGATTTTGATCTATTTTATCTTGTTTTTAGGATTTGGTTCAAGATATTTTTCATTGTCATGAATTCAATTATTCCATTTCAATTTTGAATTTATCTTTTTGGTGTACTTTCATCAATGAACTTTAGGTAGGTGTTATATTTATCAATTCCCAAATTCTTGATTCCAATTATATGTATATAATTTTCAAATTTCTATTTCATATTTAAAAATTTTATCTTGAATTGGATTAATTAATTTTCCAATTGATTAATTAATGGATTGTGGAAGTGATTGATTAATTTGGTTATAAAATTAGTTAATTTATTGGATTTTGAAATTTTTTATTAATGGGATGTTGAATTGATTGATTAATGGGAATTAAGGGATTGTTAAATTAACCTTAAAAGGATAATGGTTTATATGATTAAATCTTGATAAATGGATTAATGTTGAATTGTTGTATTATTCCATGTGAATTAATGTGATGAACATTTTTTGTTTAATAAATTGACCTATTATACCATAATGTGAACGTTTTATAATAAGGTTAATGATGATTAACCTTAATGAATGAGATGTATGTGATATATGTGATTTTGTGTTATATACGATATAAGGGTGTGGAATATGGATTGATGCATCAAAATCCCATATGTGATTGACTAATATACGTGTTTGGGACATGTACTGATGCTTTAAAATCCCATATACGGTAAAAGTGAGTTGTGGGACATGGAATGATGCTTCAAATACCCATGGGTGATGTATATGGTGTTCTAGGCCCAAACTGTTGGCATTGGACTATGGTTCGAAGTATCCATGACAAAAATTGAAATTAAATGGATAATAGAATCCCATGATATATGGAATTGTTATTCCTTGTGTGATATAGTTTGGACTATGGCATGGTCTGAAGCCAGTATTGATGGTTCGGGTGTCATCATGAACCTGGGTAATTTATGTGGTTAATTAAAGAATAATGAAAAGTGATAACTATCTACTTTATTGTAATTTATTCTTTATTATTTATTTTTGGGTTTTATTTAGTCACTTGACACATATATGACATGAAAAATATAATATTTAGTTTTGGATACTGTATTCCTATTTTGTTCATCGTGTGATACAATTATTATTCTGGTTAGGGTCATTAGCATTTGGTTACTGTTTCTTTATTTCCACTATTGTGTTATATTATTAAGTTGGATATAGTATCCCCATGTTATATATTGGACATTTACTACTATTATGTAGCCTCTAGCACATGGGGAGGTGTTCCTGTGTCTACGTAGTGAACCGTCTTGGGGCATCGACATGTGGCACCTGGGTCGGGACCTTACAAAGTGGTATTAAGAGAGAGTTTTCTTTTATTTTGTCTTGATATTTGGGAAATGTAGATAATATATTATAATGATTCATTCCTTGGTCAAGAGCTCATTAATTGGAGTATCTAACCCATGTATGGGAGTAAAACCAAGTACCTAGGGTGGGATTATTGTTATTGATGCTTGATGCTACATTTTAATGTTATTTTCCCTGAAGTGACACACTTGTTGTCTGATGTTGTTATTTTAATGATATTTTTGCATCATGGCTTGGAATGGTACGAGAGTGGTGTAATCATTCATCATTTTAGGCACTCATTACTTATTGTACATGCATCATTTTAGGCATGCATGGAAAATCATGTCTTAGGGTAATTTATTTAAATGAAAATTATTTAATTTCTTGAGTAATTTAAATCAAACCGGTGCATACTATGAAATTGATAATTTAGAATATACTAAATATGGTAAAAGAATTAGATAAAATGGTTTTTATTGATAATCTTTAATTTTGAAAGTGTTTACCCTATGTTAACCATGACTTGGTTAAGAGATAGTTGAGGGTTATGATAGTGCCTCAGTGTTGACCTTGTGGTAGGATAGAGGGGATGAATTTTTATGGATTTATGTGAGACACCATTGTTAAATTGTGTAAATTTTATGTTACGTATCCTAAAATGTGTTTTATGAATTGTATATATAAGGCTCTATGATGATAGTTGTTTATAATACAATAGGAGAACATAGATGGAAATATGACTCTAGTATTAGAAACTGAGGCTCTGATAGTTCTGACTGAGGAACCAGAGAGTAGTTCCATGAAAAAATTTATCACTTTATTTAGTTTATGTAAAGATACCCAGAGTGAGTTGTGAAAAGTATATCTAACTTGACATAGTATTTCCTGTTTCAACACCCTCTAATGTTCACCAGAGAGGGTGGACCTAAGGTAGTTGAGTTCTATATTGAGTTTATCCATTTGATTCTTGACAACCTAGAGACTCTTGCTGATTAGAGAGTCAAAATGGATATATATATATGTTATGTGGTCAGGTGAAGCATTGTTTTGACATCCAAACTTAGGATATATAGTTTTAGAATATAGAGTAGAAGAACTTTTGAGAAAAGTTCTTAGAGAAATTTTACCCTCATATTCTCAGGCGGGAGAGGGAAGCTATGCTTATGTGGTTGACCCAGGGGATCATGTCTGTGACGGACTATATAGAATACTTTACTTACTTGTATCACATTTTTTAGCTTTATTAGGCGTTGAAGTTATTGCATCAAAAAAATCAAGATGGAGTTAAATGTTAGATTAAGTCTGAGGTAAATATCTTTTAGCTGACAATGTTTTCATAAGTGGTGAATCTGGCATTCAATTCTTAGGTGAACCTAAAATATGCTTCCAATGGAGTAAATATGATTTTTACTGGATGACCAATAGGTACATATTCCAAGAGTAGGAAGCGTCGCTATGAAAAGTCCAACTAGGGTGATAGCAAGTAGAGTATCTAGGGGAAGAATCAGTTACTCTGGAAATTACCCAAGTGACATGCCACCAGTATGGTAGGATGATACAAATTCATAGATAGTGTCCCTGAACACCGTTAGAGTGCTTACCTTATGGTAGTATGGGAAATCTACAATGGTTCTTCAAAAACTAACAACATATGGGTAATGATGGAGAAGCTAGGAAGAACCAAATTATGGGAAGGTGTCATCTACACTATACCAATATAATAGTTATAGTTCTATTTACCGTGGTGATAGAGGAAGTGGATGTGGTACTTCTGGGAAAGATAACCTATATCAACAGGTTGGTGTAGATTAGGGGACTTATACTACAACATGGTGAATAATGGAAATACATTTTCATGTTGTTCGACCTATACTTTTGTATAGTGAGGATGGACCATCGATAGTCAGAGGTATTATTCTGGTAGCTTCAATACTTTCTACTTATTTATTTGATATAGGTGTCTCTCATTATTTTATATCTACAGAACTAGTTAATGTTTTGAGTTTGTAGGTGGATTTCATTAGTGGGGTGATAATGATAGATACACCATTGGGAGTACAATCGAGAGAAATCTATTTGTGAAAGTGGTGTTTTCTCATGGTTGGGGAGTATCATTTTTTATTTGGATCTCTGAATCCTAGATATGTCTGTTTTTGACTTTATTTTGGTATATAATGGTTATTATTATACTGATTACATATATATTTTGATCATAGGAGAGTGAACTTTACATCTCTTGAGGGAGAAAATTATGTTCATCATGGAGATTGGAATATCCAGGCGGGCAATGTATGGTCATTGTATTAGCAAACTGGGGGATATCACTGCCCAAGTTGAAATTCTGTTGTTGGTTATAGGGTTTTCAATCATGATATCTTTCCACTCATGGTGGACCAGTTCCAAGAGGTGTTTCTTGAGTACTTATCAAGTCTACCACCTGAGAGGGATGTTCAGTTTACAATTAAACTCATTCGAGAGCCAGTTTCTATTACACCATATAGAATGGTACCAAAAGAGAATCAAGATCTTAATACATAGCTGGAAGAGTTGATAGATAAGAGTTTTATCCATCTAATTATGTCAACTTGTGTTTCTCTAGTCTTTTTTGCAAAGAATTCTAATGGGACTTTGCGCTTATGTGTTGACTACTGAAATTTGAATCAGATAATAGTGAAGAACTAGTATCCTCTCTTGTGTATTGATGATCTCTTTGTCCATTTGAGAGGATCTTGTGTGTTCTCTATGGTTGACTTGATATTGGGGTATCAAAAGATGAGATTTTGACCCTATGATATACTGTGAACTACTAACATAAGTAGGTGTGGCCTATATGAGTTTTTCGTCATGCCATTCGGGCTGAAAAACCCACCAACTATGTTTATGATCATAATGAACAAAATATTCAACCCTTAACTAGATCATTTTGTGACTATTTTTTCTGTATGACATCTTGGTGTTCTCCAACACTCATGATGATCATGCTCAACATATTGAAATCGTCCTGAGTACACTAAGAGAGAATCAACTAAACAACAAGATATCTAGGTTCTAATTATATATTGATTAGGTAAATTTCATGGGTCACATCATCTCGGATAAATGGGTTTCAGTGGATCCACAGAAGGTTCAAGTAGTAATTTCATGGGAGGATCACAAGAATGATTTTGATATATTTAGTTTTCTACGAATAGAGGACTACTATTGGAGGTTCTTATAAGGCTTATCCTACTAAGAAGCACCAATTTTGGGAATGAGTAGGAAGGGTTAATGTTTGAATGGTATGGATCATAAATAAATCTCTCCCGGAGTTAAAGAAGAGATTGATTATTACTCTAATCTTGATCATGTCCGAGCTAGGTGATGAATACATAGTGTTTTTTGACACATCTGGGATAGGGCAAGGAGAAATGTTGATCTTGGAATATTGAGTTGTGGCATATGGGTCATGACTGTTGAGTCCACATGAATAGAATTAACCTACGCATGACCGCGAGTTAACTGTTATGGTTTATAACTTGAAGTGTTGAAGTAATTATCTATTGGGTGAATATTTTACTGTGTATGTTGATCAAAAGAGCTTAAATTATATCTTTTTGAAATCGGATTTTAATCTCCAGCTACATAGATGTATTCAGTATATACAATCATTTTATTTTTAGCTATCATATATGCCTGAGAAGGGAAATAATTTTAGTAATACTTTAAAAATATAAACTCAGACTTAGGCAGTTCATAAATCTAGTTTTGAGTGGAATATGGAGGCTTTACTATCACAGATTCATGTTGTGGTTTGGTAAGACTAGGATCAGATGACCCTTGTATCATTATCAATTGATTTCTTACTATTGACTCTGATCAAGGAGAGGAAATATGGGGATATAGAGTTTTTGGACTTGAGAGAAATCCTGAAGGTGGGGATTCACCATCATATTGTATTTTAGATGAGGATGTGATCATCTATATCTGGGGTTTTGTTTTTGTTCTTATGTGTATGCGAGAGGATATGATGTGTGAATTTATTTCTTCGAAGTAGGAGGTGTATCTGTGTTTGACCAAAATATTCCATGACCTACATCAATAGTATTTTTGGTCGGGTAGGAAAAATGAGATTGAAGGGTTCATGACATGATTCTAAAACTATCAATAGGTAAATGTCAAGAATCAACAAACCGGTGATTTACTACAACCGTTACACATTCTAGAAGGTAAGCGTGATGACATTAATATGGATTTCATGGTAGGTATTCTAAGGATGCCTTAAATGAATGATGAAAGTTGGGCCATTGTGGATCAACTGATAAAAGTAGATCATTTCTTTTCATTTCAAGAGACTTTTTAGGGGATCAATTTGGAGACTATTTCATCTTGGAGATAGTTCTTCTATATGGGGTTTCTCATAGTATAGTTTTTTACAATGAGAAAGGTTTCAATTCGCACTTCTAGAAAGGCTTGCGGAAGCTTTTTGGTACAGAAGTAGTTCTGAGTAAGTCTTTCCACTATAAGACATATGATAAATCAAAAAATCCTTTACAAGTTTTTAAAGATTGGTATGATCATGTATACTTGACTTTGGTGGGTCTTGGGAGAATCACTATATCTTGTTGACTTATCCTATAAAAATTGTTATTAGGAAACTATTCAGATGGCATAAAATGAAGCATCATATGATAGGCCATACATATCAGCTCTATTTTGGATGGAGATAGGTGATTCAGGTATATTGGGACCACGTCTCATGCAAGAGATATCAGAGTAGGTTTAACTAATTTGAAAATGTATGGTTACCTCTCAAAGTAGTCAAAAGTCATTATTGATTGATGTAGATGACCCCATGAGTTTGCAGTGGGGGATTGTGTTTTCCTCTGGGTGTCACATAGATTGGGTCAATATAAGATTCAGATATAGGGCAAGTTGAAGGCTAGGCTATTCAAACCTTTTGAGGTTTTTGAGAGAATCGGGTATTGGCGTATCGATTTTCTCTTCCATAGATTTATGGTGATATAAAACACATTTTTCATGTGTCATAACTTTAGTGGAATCACCTTGACCCTTATCATTTGATCGATGTTAATGATGTTGATCTTAATATCAATGCATAATTTTAGGAGCATCTGATATGTGTTGTTGATCATAGTGATACATTTTTGTGGGGAAATATCAAGATTATGGTTTGAGTATTGTGTCATGATGGAAATGTTCAGGAGGAAACATGGGAGAGAGAAGTAGATATGTGTACTTAGTGGCCTGATATTTTAACCTTGAAATCATAGAGATGCTTGGGTGTACAACTCGAGGATAAGCTATTATGAGTTGAGGATATTGTAAGATCTCAAACTTTCTAGAGGTGTCTCACACCCATTTTTAGGTACTATTTTACCTTTGTTTTGAGCATGACTGGGTTGGGTTTTACCTTAGAGATTTTTCAGGAGAAAAAATATAATTTTGGAATTTTTTCAGGGGTTTTGGGTAGTTCATGGTAGGCACATAATATTCCAAAACTGTTCACCCCATCTTAGCAAACTATGAAATCCCAAACAGAGGGGAATTATATAGTTGGCTCACAATTTGTAAAAATGTGCACCCTAATGGTAGAAACTGTTCCCCCCTAAGAAGAGTTGCATGATTAAGGGGCACGGTTTATCAAACGTTGCACCCCATCCCAAAAAAATGTTCACACTGTTTCAATTTTTCTTAAATGTTTATTAAAATACCGAACCCATAGGTTATTATACGTAAAGACCTAAGATCAAACCTAAACCAATTCCTTTGAATTTTGAAACTACCAGGAGATTCCAAGCCTCCAAAAACTTCATTCTTGATTAATTGAATATTTGATTGAAGGATCAACACCTCTTCTAGTACGTAATATCCTCTTGTGTGGTTTTCTCTTTCTCTCCCATATCTTCTTCTGGAGGAAGAAGAATTTTTTATTACCCATTGTCATTGTTTTAGATTTGGTATTGATGAATTATTATCCTTTTGATCTTAACTTAAAATCTTAAATGCCTTATATTTTTTGGATTTTTTGGATAGTACCTCTTTTAAGGTTTTAGGGGGAATCCTTACATAACCTATAGTCCCAAGGCACAAGGCCCAAACATGACCTGAATGTCCAAAGGAACAATACCCAATACACAATATTTGAAGGATCGAGACCTAACACACTTGAAAAATCCTTTTCCTAACATCTAGATGTTCAAGTAGCCTATCTCCCCACTTGACATGGCTGAACGGCTAGCATTGCCCCGTGCATTGATATATGGTGTCGGGTACCGATGGTGGTTTACATACCCTCTCATTCTTCCAATCTAGTTAGCTCTACTCTGGTAGCTATTACTTTTCTCTAAATACTCTTATGGGCCTACTCCTTTATGTCCCAAAATAACTATCACATTGATCATTTTGATCTTGTTTCTAAGATTTTGTTCTAGATCTTCTACACCATCATAAATTCAATTATTCCATTTCAATTTGGGGTTCTTCCATTTATAAAAAATCCATTAACGAGGTTGAGGTAGGTGGTTCATTTATCAATTCCAAAAGTTATGATTCCAATTTCATTTATTTAACAGTGGAATTTATATTGCACATTTATTAATTGCATCTTGGATTGGATTAATTCATTTTTTAACTAATAAATTAATGGATTATGGAATAGGTTGATTAATGGGGTTATGAAATTGGTCAATTGATGTTATTGTTGAATAGGTTGATTAATGGGATTTTGAATTGATTAATTGATGGGAATTAAGGGATGGTTTAATTAAACTTAAAGTGTTAATGGTTATATAATTAAATATTGATTAATTTTTTAATGGTGAATTTTCACATTATTCCTTGTTAATTAAAGTGATTAACTATATATGTTTGATAAATTATAATGTTATACCATGATGTGAATGTTTGATAAGAAGGCTAATGATGATTAACCTTAATGAATGGGATGTATGTGATATATGTGATATATCTTTGTAGGACATGAAAAGATACTTCAAAATCCAATATTTCATTGACTAGTATACATGTATAAGACATGTAATGATTCTTTAAATCCCATATGTGATAAAAATGAGTTGTGGGACACAAAAAAATGATTTAAATACCCATGGGGTGCTAGAATTTATGTTCTAAGCCAAAAATGTTCGCATTGGACTATGGTTCCATGTAGTTATGATATAAGTTCAAATTAAATGGACAATAGACACCCATTTTATATTAAATTTTGATTTCTTGTGTGGTATGGTTCATACCCCAGCACAATTCGAAGAAGGTATTAATCATTCGGGTGTCATCATGAACCCAGGTAATTTATGTGGTTAATAAAAGAATAACGAAATGTGATAACAATTTACATTATTATAATTTTTCTTTATTCAATTTCATATACATTTATAGATTGGATAATGATTTAGACATTGTTGGTGGTGGACTACTGAGTTGTACTCACACCCTACTTGGACTATCTAATTGGTACCCAAATAGACATCATGTTTATAGGATATGATATAGGCAAGAGCCCTATGTTATATGGATGAGTTGGGAAGGATCATGGATGATGGAACTGGATATGATGTCAGTACCCATTTTTGTAGTTTTTAGTGTGTCTTTTATTTTTGTTTTATTTAAACACATGACACGTATATGAAATGACATATCTATTATTTTGGTTTTGATATTGTATTCTTTTTTTGGTTATCATGTGATACTGTTATTATTCTTGTTATGTTAATTATAATTTTGTTATTTTTTATTTATTTCTATTGTTTTGATTCTTTGATAAAGATGGTATAATATCTCCATGTCATATATTTGACCGACACTACAATTTGGCAGCTTCTAGTGTATGGGGAGGCACATCTGAGGTCAAATAGAAAACTAGATAAGGGCACTGACATGTGGCACCTAGGCCGATATGTTATATTTAATGTTTCAATTGAGTTTATTCTTTCATAGAGATTATGACCTTAATTTTACCAAAATGGTAAGGGTTTTATGATACAGTCTCAATGTTTACCTTTATTGATTATAAATATGTTTTGGATGGTGAATATTTTGATCTACCAGTCAAAATATTAATGAGTTTTTTTCTACTTTGGTAATTTTTTAAGAATACATTTTTACCTTTCATTTTACTCTCTATATACTCAGGAGACCAAATAAATATTTTTATGGAAAAAAGTGACTTTATTTCTATCTTTATTTGAAGGTATTTTTTCATCCATATTCATGATATCTAAAAAATCAATAATTTTTCTCATATTCTCTTATGATTATTTAAGGGAATTTTTACCCATTATTGACTTTTTTAAAATGGATTATATGAAGAAACAAAATTATGAATGAGGTTCTTTTTTACTTTTTAAAAATGTGTGAAAATAATGTTTTCTCTTTACTTATACACCAAGAGTAGAATTTCCTACTATCATGATTGCTCAATTCTATAAAGCTTCCTTTATAATTTTTATTGGTTCCTTTTTATGAAATTTTATTATTTAATATTTGGGAAATTTTTTAAATTTTTAATAACTAATTTCAAAGTAAAAAAATGATATTTTCCTCATGAAATGTTCTATGTGATGTTTAAAGAAATTTTCCTTTTATGATGACATCATTTGATGTTTTAAAAGCTTTACAATAGTTAAGATTGAATTATACCATCCTTATTGTTTTTCTATATTTTTTATGATTATGATGGAAAGATTTTTTATAAAACCAGTTTCTTTTCCTTAGGATATGCTATGATGAAATATTTATGAGACCAATTTTTTTTATGGGTTCTGATATGATAAGTATTTTATGATATTTTAGAAGAAATATATATTATTTTTATTTTTTGATGGGTGCTCTTGGATTTATATCTCTCTAATTCATTGGGTAAGGTTTGATATATCATGATCTAAATAGGACAAGACTAGGGAGTAAACCAAGTTCAATAAGGGACATTGTTTACTATGATAACATTGGGAGTGAAATTACTACTAAGATTATTTTCATAATGAACCCAATAAACTATGATAGTCTTGGAAATGAACCCTAAATTATAAAAAAGTTACTTAATATACCAATGTGTATGAAAAAAAACGTATATCTTGTGAGGATGTACTACTCTTATGAATTATGTTGTATGATTCCTTTACGAATCATGTCTTATAAACTTCTATTATCTATTTTATAACTCAATATTATGATCTATAATATATAGGTTATGATTTTCAAATGTTATACCATTGTTATGCTAATGTGATCATTGATATCTCACTTTTCTACCCTTACAGAGCATCTAACCTTACACTATCCTATGATTTTTTTCCCTGGCTTATGATGAAATTTTATAAGTATGATATGTATAAGAAGGGAGATAGATATAAATATTTTAGTGGGAGATAAAATTGTACGCTTATGAACCAGTTTTTTATGTATCCATGTTTCCAAATATACTTGTATTATATGATTCTTTCATGGATTGTTATGTTTTTTTATTGGTGATTCAACTAAAAAGATGTAATATCTATGTGTGAAATGTATGGGTTGGTATATAATATGAAATTATTAAATATCATATTATTTAATAAAAACTATATAATTAATGCTATAGAGTTCATATTTTTCTATAAATTAATATTTTTTTCTCATGGGTGCAATTTTGATTTTATATTAAACCAAGCTTTTTAAATATCTTCTTTAGGTAACTCAATTGACCCTCATAGTTTCTTTATAATTATTTTTAAAGTAATATTTAATTTATTAATGAGTAATTATAAAAAAATACTATATTCATTTATAAAATAATTTATCCTATATAGAATATTCAAATAAATAATGGTAGAAGGGATGAAAAACAAAATACATCATCAGTGGTGGTAGTGAACTAAGAACAATATGGGTTATGTTTTAATTTAACAATAAATGATACATACTATGATTACATAAAATAATTTAATATAATTAAACATTAAAATACCGACAAAACCATTTCATTATATCAATACGGATAGAATAAATTTAGAGGATTTATGTAATTTTTGAAATTTCGGCTTATATTTTCTCTAAAATGATCACAATATTCAAGATCAAACACCATACCCATAACATAGATTAAAAAAACCATGATTTACATTTATTTAAATATAAAAATTATTACTACGAAATTATTTGGGAATGTATGGATATGAATAACCATGATATAATATATATTTATAGATTTTTTGTTAATAAAATGAAATATCTTTTATACATTTATTATTAATTGGTTATAAATTATGATAAAATATTTTGAAGGTAATATTGTTATTTTTCATGAAAATATCTTTATGTGTGCAATGTATTTGATCATAATAGATTTCATTAATTACTATTAATAAATTATTAAAATGAAAAAATTAGATTATATATCCAATATAATGAATTAACATTCATTGAAATTCGTTATTAGTATTTTATGAGTATAATAATTTAATGTGTCAAAAAAGAAATTCTTCCAAAATGGTTCTTATTATGATTTTTTAGATACTATAATTAATTTTTAACACATTTTAATTTTTTAAAAAAAATTGATATTATTCATGAAATAATTATTTATTAATGGGGTTAGGATTAATTTTTTAGTTTTTTTTTTGAAAATAATTTCATTTTATGTTAATAGTGAAATATAATGATTTTTTAAAAGCATTAATTTTATTTATTTAAATGAATCATTGTAAATTTCCAATGATGTTTTGGATTTAGTTTAGAAATTAAATAATATGCCATTTCTTAAACAAAATTATAAATTTAATATTTGATATTGTAATAATTTTATTTTTATGCTTAAAAATGCATTTTTTCTATATATTTATTTCGATGCGTTTAATGTTAATTTATTTAAAAAAAATCAAAAAATGAATTTATTATTGAAATTGGATTTAATATTTAAAATTAATAGTTCATAATTTGGTAAATAGATCAATTTAATTTTTAGTTATAGTGAATTGTAACTATAGTAAATGTTTATCACCACCGTAATGAGTAAAATAAGTCAATTATGTTTGAAATAATAGTATAAGGTCACAAAACAATTTATTTTAATTTATTTTATGATAGCAATTTTACTATAAACTAATTAACATTGATAATATGTCATTTTCATGCCACATACCTTTGATTGTAAATTTTATATTTTTTTAAGTTAAGAATATTTGAAAAATGTAACTCTCTTTATTTTAATATCTATAACATGATATCATAGAAATAAAAAGAATATATTAATTTTTATAAATGGTTATATTTGACATGAATAAAATATTTCAATGATATTAATTTTTTCATAATTTTTAGATATTGTATGATTTCCTTGACTACTTTCGCAACACTGATGCAAGTCTTGTACGAGTTGTGCAAAAATAATAAATGGTTTCAAAAATATTAAGTAATAAATTTTCAATGAATTGTAGTTACCTTAGAATATCATGGATAATAATAATTTCTTTTTTATAGTTAAATAATTTATATTCAAATTACATTTTTATCTTGATTCCATTATGTCAAAATATTTGAATAGTCTTAAAAGTTAGATTAAATGTTATTTAAAGTTTAATAATTATTTATAAATAATTAGAAAATTATAAAAATCATATACTAAATCAGTTTTATATTAGATCGGGGGTCATATCAGTCATGGTGAAATTATGTACAATTTTTTATTTCAAAAATTACATACATGATGCATAAAGGGTAATCTTTTTTAATAGTGGTTATTGTTAAAAATGGTTCTTAATGAGGTAAATTGAAATATAAGATTGAAAATGAAATATATAAATATATAATTTTGTCTTGTTGACAATATTAAGAACATATGCTATGTATCTTCAACAAAATAGGTAGTTTGGTGTAATTTTTCATGAGTTAGACATGTATTATATATTAATATTCAAAGAATTAAAATGTTTTCCACCAACGTAACTTATAAAAGGGAAACCCCTCTACACTATTACTCACTAACATTGAGAAAAAATCCATTAATAATACCTAATAAAATACTAACCTATATGCAATCCACATATCCAATACCTTTAGGGAATTTCATATGACCTTAAAGAAATATTTTTTTTTAAGAAAAATAAAGATTCCAAAGAAGAGAAACAACTCTTAACCAGGTTCATTAATTTTATTTATTTTTATATAATTTTCAATTATATATAAACCAATATGATACACTCACATTAGTTTCATCAATATTCATAAAACTTTATGTAATTTGACTGAAACTTATTCATTTTTGTCTATATAGTGTAAAATGGAAGTGTCAGTTTTGGGTATATATGGACAACCCTCTCCACGTAGCAATGTGGTTTATTTTTAATCACTACCTCATATGGATGTATATAATTATATATAATATGAATATATATTATATTAATTAGATTACTAATATTTTTTATTTATTATATTTTAATTATAATTTTACCCTTCAATCTATTGGTACATTATAACGTGGTTTTTGTGTTCATGTGGATTACAACCTCTATGAGGGTATGTGATTTATTTTTCATGTATTTCATTAATGGGTGATTCAAAATTTCAATATAATTTATATACATAATAATTATGAAATTATTAAAATATTTTACAAGATTAAATTGAAAAAATATATGGATTGACCAAAACTATTAAACTAAGACCAACATGATAAGCAAAAAAATTATCCCCTCAGATGATGAAGTTATAAAAAATTGTTAATAAATAGGTGATCAAATAAAATAAGTGATTTATATGTTTTATAACAACTGTGAATAAAATTATTTTATAAATACATAATGTATATGAATCTATTATATGTCTGTCTATGATTGTATATTATTCATGTTGGACCTGAGTTAAATCCAATTTCATCTCATTTTAAACTTAATGATTCATATTTTATATTATGAACTTAATTTTATTTAAATGAGATATATACTTCCCCTTTTAGAAATAACAGCATAGTAACAAATTCAATGATCCAAAGATTTTGTATATTTGTCCAATTAGATTCATGCACCCCATTTATAGAATAATATATAAATATTATTTCATTCATTCATTACATTCATTATTTAAGATATCATGTTCTCTTTAGTACATTTATTTACCATAGGATATAGACCAAATAAAGAGGTAAGCTAAAATCCCAATAAGGGGATGAATAACATAGAAGTAATAAGAGAGACGAATCAATTGTACATGGGTGAGAATAATCATTATCCTCATATATTAATTATTGGATCATTATAACAATAATGATAGAATCGTTTTAAAAAGGCTTTTAACAATTCATATTCTTAATAATGAACCATTATAACATAGTGGTCAAGTACTTCATATAATTGTGTGAAAAAGGGAATCTTGTTCATGCATAAAATAAGTACATAAATCATAACATCATATTTTTGAAAAAACATAGCATCATGTCAAATCATAATACTTATGATATCATAGTATATATCAAATTACAGAATTCATTATTGGGATATACAATTTTGGAACCACCTTTCACATCATAAAATTTTCATGATCATGAATTCCATAAGCATAGAGAATAAATAACAACTATAGTCATGAAATAAACCAATGGAAATTATTTGGTTTCATTGAGTTTGCATAAAATAAACATTAACGAAAAAAAAATTCTATTTACAAGTGAATATGGGAGATCATATTTTAGAGCAAAATAACATTATTCTTAAGTAGAGAAGAAATAACTAAAAAGGATTGAATGTGATGTTTTGAAATATAATTTATTTCATGACCCCCCCCCCCCCACCAAAGATACTAAAAGGGAGATAGATAATGACCTCTGATTCCCGCCTCCAGTACTCCCTAGGTTGGAGACTAGCACCAAGGGTATAAAAATATCATCAAATGAGAGGCATTTTAATAAAAAATAAATAGTATTGGGAGATATGAAAAATCAAACAAAATAAAATCCATGATATATATAAAAAGGAAACCAAAAATTCAACCAAAAATTCATGTGTAAATAAAATGGATACAATTTAAAGTCTCTAAAATAAAGACTAAATAAAAACTAAGGTAGCGACACAGAAACAACTCCAAAGGTCTAAACTAGAAATGTCCAGCATAGTCCACAAACTCCTCCTGGAATCTTGTAAAATAGTTTTTATATACATAGGGTGAGCATACATGAATAATTAGTAGGAAAACCAAAGTCTCTCATCCACATGTGGAAATATCATACTGATTAACTTGTTAAAAAAATAGTAGAACCAGTCAGCACCTAAACAGGTATACTGACCAAAACCCAAACATTACCAAGACTCTTTCACCTAATAATGAATCCAAAAATATAATATAATATAAATAATATTGATGATAGGCTACCTTGCACCTCTTTCCCACTTATTTTTTCCTCTCAAACGCCAACGTCGCACATACTGGCGCTCCCACCACTTCTCAGTAACATCACATCACATCTTGTACACAAACCCATGGGCCATCACATTCTTCCCACACACACCTAGTCCATTATGTATCACAACATTACAACTCAATAGCATCACTTTTGACCTTTGCTTATCATAGCTCGTGCATTTCCTTCTCATCTCCTGGAAGAGGGAGTGGGGAAGAGTGGGTAGACTTCCAACTATATTTCCACTAGGTTTTTGGGAAAAACACTTCCCACATAACTATTTATGAGTAGACACATAGTGATCGATGAGGGTAGGGGTGCATATAGAAATTAAATTAATATAAAATGGAAATTATATAATATCAGACACACAAGACCAATCCTATGGGAAATATCACAATGTCACCACATCACCGCATAACCTCGGAAGCTTCCAATGCCACTTCTAAATTCACAACACCACACAAGAACAATAATCCACATTTCATATTTCAATATTTACTTTATCAAATCAAGACAATTTCAGAATTTCTATTTACCAACCTATTCCAAAAAACAACCCATTAATTTTTCATTCATCAACAACCATAAAAACCAAGATTTCAATTATAATCTCAAGCATTGATTATCTTTTCTAACACATGACATTATAATTTAACATTATTATTTAATATCGTTATTACCCTAGAATCTATCACAAAGGAACTTATTACCATCATATCCACATAATATTACAAACATAATATTTTTATATTTAAGAAAATGGGGATTCCACCTCATTCCACTTCTTTATTTAAGGGTATTCTCAAACAAACCATAAATCTTGGGGAAACCATTTTATCAACCAAATATAAGTTATTAACAAATTTCATTTATTGCGATTTCAAACAACCACACCGATCAAGATTTAACAACACATATCAAATTAGTAAAAAAATGCTTCTAGTAGCTATGATTTTTAGTGTGGCATCAAGCATGCATAATCCTTTAAATTGTATTACAACACAAGAAAAAACATGCGAGTTATTCCTTTTTATTAAAAATAATAATAATAAAATTCATGCGATTATCAATTTCTATCTCCAAGTTCATATTTAAATTATCTAAATGAACACATGTAATGATAAGGATAATATTTTTATATGCAAGCAATAATACTTTTTGTCGGTATAATTATCGACAGCATGAAAAATTCATCTAATGTACATGTGAAATTCCTTCATTCCCCATAAATTTCAATTAACTAATTGATTATCTTTATTAAGCTGATGCATAAAATTTTCTCAAAGAATAACATAAGTATACCCCTCCCACATGATACAAAAAAAAGATGATAAGGGATCCCCTACCTCAATTTGTAGACCCGACAAAGGTGAAGAACAATGTTTGGAAGGATCGTCACAAGAAAACATACGGTTCTCTATCCGCAATAAATTAAGTGTAATGAGTTGGAATTAAATTAAATATAGAAAATATAACACAATTTCATCCAAAGATAGCTCCTATCTTACCTTCTACTCATAAAAAATAATCCAAAAAAATTGAAAGCATGTAAATCTAATTAATATTTAGGGAAATATGGAAGACAGAATTTGAATATATATAGGGTATTTATTTACCTGATTTTTAATTATAAAAACACATTTTTCATATAATTCCTATATTTAATTCATTCATTTAATTAGATCATTTAATTTAAAATTATTACACAATTTATTATTTTATTCTTAATTCTTAATTTCAATCATTTTCAAATAATAATTTCAACCAGTTTATTATTTAAAACACCACACACCCCACTCTCTCTTTTTTTTAATTTTTATAAATATTTTTTTCATTCTCATTTAATTTTTAAAACTGATTAATGTCACTCATTTTAACACTTTTAAATCCCATTATTATTATTATTTTAATCCGCAATTATGACATTCTCTCTCTAATCTCACATTTATATCTTATTTAATTAATTAAAATAATTCTCCCACTTTAATTCCCTTAATCTTGCATTTTATCCTATTTTTAAATAATTCTCTCATTTAATTCAAAAATTAGTAAAAGTTTTATTATTTATTAATTTATTTATTATTATGTGCTTTGTGGACCTGATCCTAGAGTGAAAAAAAGGTACCCAACATCAGTTTTGAAATGACCATCTCAAAATCGGTGTTACGATACCATTGATGGTCTGACAATTAGATACCGTATGATGAAATTGTGGTATTAATTATACCCCAAACAATAATAATAGAATATTTTTAATAATCACTCTTATTTAATTTCTCCCTCAATTAATTCTTCACTAAATTAAAACACACTCACTAATCATTATTCTCAAAATTAATGAACTCTCTCTCTCCATCATTTTTTTTTGTCAACACCCAACTCCCTATTTTATTCCCCTTTTAAATTTAATGTCACATATATTTATATATGTAATGTAACTTCATAAATATATATATATATATATATATATATATATATATATATTTAGTTATTTATTTATTTATTTATTTATACATTACTTTTCTTATTTGCAACGCTTTTTTTAATTTCATTCCAACTATTTTTTTATTTTTTAAAAGTTATTTCTTTTTTTCAATTCAAAATTTCATATAATTTATGTATATATATATATTATAATCTCATATATATAAAAAAATCAATGATATATATATATAATACAATATATATATACAAAACAAATTGATATCTAAACACTTTTATAAATACATTAATATATATATATATTTGTGTGTGTGTGTGTGTGTATATATATATATATAAAACGTTTTACATACAAAACATTATTGCAGCTTTAATGCATATATGTAACATATCACATGATGAGAAAAATAAGTTTTATTAACATGTAGTGTTTCTAGATCTGTCAAAACCCTATACATAAGGTCTTCATTTTATATATAATATATTTTCATATTTTATTTAACAAAACAATTTAAATGTTGATTAAATATTTTGTGTGTAATAGAATTAATAATTATTGTATGATAACTTAATTGATTTGTTTCCTTTTTAGTTATTATCTCTATAATTTATTCATTTATAAAAAAAATTCTCATTAAAATCATAACTCCCACACACACCAACAATTCATGATTATAATATTTGATTTCCCATTTCTCTCTCTTTTATTTAATTCAAATAATTAGTTCTCATCATTATTACACCACACATATTACAATTATTGTTATTATTAAATTCATTTAACATCCACCCCTTTTTAAACACCATAAATATATATATATAACAATACACACATATATTCATCTTTCCAATATATATATAAATATATATATGCCCAGGCACATATAAGTATCTATATACATATATAACAATGCTTATTATTTATATCATATCATTGTATATATATTTGTCTGTGTGTGCGTGTTAATGTAATATATATGTATACGTATGTGAAGTTATACATATACATATGTCTATATTTATATATATAACATTTTTGAAATAAAATAATTTTTTAATTTTTTAATTATGACATAAAGCATGTAAATATACATATTTACACTCATGTATAACATGTTTTATAATTTTTAATATACTTCATGTCATTAAAATTTTGAAAAGGAGATTTAAATTCAATTATATTGAATTGATTTTAATTAAATAAATTTTTATAAATTAAATCATTTCATTTTAAAAACTTCTAAAATAAATATTTAATTTCAAAATTAATATAAATAAATTATCAAACCCATTTTATACAACTTTTAAAATTTTCCAAATATTCCTGAACCTCATAACTCTTAAGAAACGCCCTAATATGAAAAAGTAAAGATCCGGGATTTTTCGAACCTTAAAAATTTCATTTTCAAAAAACATTTAAATTAGAATAGAAATTATTTCCACATAGTAGAAACACACACATGTATATATAATTAAAATGGAATTAATAGTGAATGGAAATGTTTAGGATATTATAGGATTATCTATACTATAAACAGTATGATATAAGATATAACTTGATAAAATATTTAGGCTTGATAATCCCATTACATTAAATCCCATTATGTTTTACATCATTTTCAAATCATATATTAAACATATGTTTATTAACAAATGAAACTAATAGTGATTTATGATAATCTATGTCGCTATTGACACGTTATAATTTTTGGAATCTATTTTAAAATATTCTTTGTTAAAGGTGAATTTTTTATTTCCTTGTTTTCATTAAAATATCTCATCTTGTTTTGATTTCAATATTCTGGTTCATTTTAATTTATAAATAAGTAAAATTAATTCTACCATCTTAAAATTTTAATTTATATATTTATATATTTGATAAAAATTTTATTGACCATCCATGAAGTTGGTGATAGTCATAGAGTTGGAAATATTTTTATAGGCGGTTAATCATGTGTTAAAAATTCATTTTCATAACAGGAGGAAGATAAGTAAAAAATAAAAATATTTAATAAATATAATCATTATGTTATGTTATAATTATTAATATAATTTTAACATTTTACCTGATTAATTTTACATTCTTTTTTATAAAGTTTATATATATGAAAGTGTAAGAGAATGGGAAAATGAGAAAAAAGATGATAAATCTTTACCATATTCTTAGTGTCGTTTCATTTCTTTGGAACAATTCTATTGGAATTAATTGATTTTAGTGACACCCAACCATCCATAAGGGTGTCAATGGGATTATGATATTAATTTTAGGAATAATTTTTGCATTGTTATGTTAGATTGGAGTTGGTTTATAGGGTAATGGAGAGGGGGTAATTAAATTATAGGAGATTGGTATTTTTGAGAAAACTTTTGTGATAAAATATAATTCCAATGGTAAAATTTTATAAAAGCGGTATTCATGAATTTTTTACTAAAATATAAATAAAAATTTATTTTTCTCTTTTAATTGATTCCCTAAACCAAATTCATTATTTTATTAAAAAAGTAACATGGAAAAAAGACAAATTATTATTTTAATGGAATACTTCATCTTTTTAGTCTTTAGAAAAGGGATTCAAGGTTTGAAATTTAAGAGTATTTTTTTAAAATTGAATAATTTAACCTATTAAAGGAGTTTTTGGTTGATCTATATGTTATAGAATATATTATGATATTGTTTCCTCTTGGATGATGTAGTTTGAATACAGCAATTATGTTACAACTATATTTCTAATATTCATTAAAAATATTGTATTTCTATAAATTACTATAAAATGACCCTTAGAAAATTTCCATGTAATGATTATAAAAATGAATGTCATGTTATCAAAAAAATCATACGTAATTTTTATTATTAACCTAAAATTTAATATTTCAACAAAATAAATTAAAATATAGTTTTTAAAAATGTGTTTATTGATTATTTGAGTATTTAATACTGATATGAATTTTATGTAATTATAATATATATTTATTCTAAAATTACTCGTGATAAATTTATTGCTGTTATATTTTATTAATTTGACTACAAATTACTATTCCAATTTTCAATATATTATTCCTAGTGGTCATGTTATTATTCCTAAAGGTAACATTACTATTATAATATTTATATTATCTCATATAAATAACTTTTCATTCCTTTTTTTACCATTCTTCCAATGGTGATATAATTTCATTTTCTAAAATTATGATTGGTTTATTAATATTTTGTTTTATTTCTATATTTTTGTTTATGGGGAGATAATTCTAGTAGAAAATGATGATATAACCTTCTCTATTTTAGTTTTTTATTTTTATTTTTCCATTCCAATATGATATTTTTCATTTTCTTGGGTTATTTATTGACTAATTCAATGATCTCTATTAATTAATTACTATTATTTGGTTTCTCTATGTGTTTTTTTATAATACTATATAATATAATATATGAAACTTTTATTTAGGGAAAAAATTCATTTATAATTTATATATTGTTACATACTTCATAACTTTATTAATTTCATCCATAATATTTAAACACATATTCTTAGTTGAGAATATATGGGGGTATATATCTATCAATTCTTTCTTCAGATCTATTATAGCCTCTCCAAATTTATGGTACCAAAATAGTAATTTTATAAGTTGATTTGTCTTATTTATTAAAACATTATCTATAAAACAAATTATTATTAAAATATAATCCTCACTAAAGAGTTCATTATTTAGTTGTACCACCTATTTATTCAATACATGTGAGGTATTGAGTATCTATGTCTTCATGAGAGATACATGGAATAAATCATGAACTTGATCCATGTTTGGTTAAAGTTATGTCCAATGGGACACTATTCCTATGTGGTCAAGGATATAAAAGATGATTATAAACCTAGGGATGAGATTAACCATTGTTTTGGCGTACATGACTCTTATCCATGGTGATATTCAAAGAAAAAAATTATCTCCAACATTAAACTTCATATACCTTCATGGTTTTTCAGCATTGCTCTTATATGAAATTTGAGCATCTCTTATATGTTATGGGATGGAATGAAACATCTCTATCATATTAATTACAAGATTAGGTCCATGTAAATTCCATTCAAAAACATCATCCCAATATATAGGAGTTATACCTCACTACTCAGATAGTAATACATTTTGTCTATTAAAATACTCGAACAGATGTTTTCATGTATGAGAAATGAAAAAATAAGATATGTTGATCCAATGATCCTTTAAATTCCATTAGGAAACCTATTAGTATTTCCTAGAGTGTCTGAATATTCCTTTAAAAACTAGCCTCTGAGCGGCGTCTCCCTGTTTCTCTCTCGTGCTAAGGTTTCTCCTCGGAGGCGGCCCGGAGTGGGGGAGGCCATCGCGCGGCCCTCCAGCATCTGCCCCCCCCCCCCCCTCTTTCACTTATTACACTTATTTTCTCCTTGATTCGTCTTTGGCAGAGACCTATGAACTCTCTCGGGTGAAGGTTCTCTGATTTTGGCATTTCCATCGTGTTTGGTTAGCTCTGGTCATCTGCCTCGTCGACAGTGTCGGTGCTCAGAGCCCTCGGCCACTCTTTCCCTGCTCTGGTTCCGCGTTATTCTTCACCCCTCCAAGGAGGATCGAGAGCGGTGATAATGGGGAGATTTTGGGATGTGCGTTTCAGAAGCCGTCGGCGTGCCTGGCGCAGCCCTTCAACTATGGTGTTTATGAAACATAAACTTCCCGGTGAAGTTTCTGGTTTGTGGGTTTTGTTCAGTGTTTCTTCCTCGTGCCATCGGTGAATGTTTTTTATGTTTTTTCTGTATTTTTGATTTGGTGAGATACGGATTTGATTCTGGTATTGGGTCGTGCTCATATCTCGTTTTGGTGGAGGTCGTTCGAGTTTTCTTCGACGACGATGTAACACCCCAAACTTCCACGGTGCTCTTCTCTTTGAATAATACAATAGTGTGTGTTGTACGCAACTTCGCGTTCTAACACACAACACAACCAATCAAACTACCCGTTATGAATAGTAATACCCACTTTTTGAAATTTTATAAACTTTATTTCTCAAAATGGACTTCATTTTTAGATTTTTAATATCTAAATTATCCTGGGGTAAAATTTTGGAACTTTTCGGATAACAATTATATTTTGAGGAATAGTGAAAATTAATAAATTTTAATTAAAAACAACTTTTTTAATCGAAATAACTAACAGTGATAAATTATTAATTTGAGTGGTTTTAAAGTATATTTAGAATACATTTTTACCATTTAATACAATGTTGTTCATTGGAAATAATTTGAAAATTAAACCGGACATGAACACGTGTCAATCTTTTGATGGTTATTATCTCTTAAAAACACGCTTTTTGTTTTAACAACGAGAATTAATTTTAAATTAATTTCTGCCACTTTTGTGTTTTGAATTTGGAAAAATTGATTCCATATTTGGAATCAGGATATCTATATTGTGTAAATAGGTAACTTTTATTTTTATACATTTTGAATAATTACTTCGGTAAATATTTTATTTATCATGGTTAAAGGGTAAATCTGGTAAATAAAGGTAACAAAAATAATATTATAATAATAATAAATTACCCTAAAACATGTCATAAACTTATTGGTTAATACATGTCCGAACATGGTCATATTTGGGTCGATTTTGGGACCCCATGGATCCACTTGTAAGTGATAATGACACTTTATATTAATTAAGTTAAAATAAATACAAAAATGACATAAGCATATATCTTTTAGAAAAACAATTTTTACATAGCTTTATATATGTTGGATTTTAGACTATAAATATTAATTATAAAGATAAAAAGATTTAATACATAATTGTATTTTATTTATAATTTTTAGACATTTAATAATTAATATTATTTATGACACAATAATGATACAGTATTTTCCTTATTAACGAATGAATCAAATAATTGGTATTATAAATGTAAAAATTAATATAATTTGAATGTTTTGATGACATAAACGAATTTTATTTCTTAATATGACATTATATAATTTCTTAAATTAATTTGGTTCAAATTAATAAATTTGTTAATACTTTAACAAAAATCAATTATTGAATAGTGTGAAAATTCACATAAAAGAGTTTTTAAAACAAATATTATATTATTAATTGATATTAAATTATTAAAAGTATAAGGCTCGGCCAATAGTCTTGTATCATGATATTTGTATCATTAATGTACCACTTAGGGGTATCTTGGATGTATATAGTAAGTTTATTAACTATATAATATAAAAATACAAAGTGACATGGTAAATGTTAAACTAATTAACTAAGAGTTAAAACTAAAAGATAATGTTAATATAGTGACCCAAACCTCTCTAAAACCTATTTTTTGAGGTTTTTTCGACCTATCCCCACCTTAAACTTTAAATAATACACTTTGTAGCCATTAGAAACCGAATATGAATTTATTATAAAATAATATTTCTAGCTTTTCCAAAGGTGCCACTCACCCCTCTTATAAAAGGGCACTCCTCCTTCTCACTAATTCACACATTCAAAGCCTTTTGGATGGTCCAAACCCTGAACAAAAACTCTCTAAACTTCCATCAATTCAATCTAGATGCCTTAGTTTGATCATAAAGCCAACCTAAGGATCCCTTCTAATCAAATCAAAAGGAAGAACCCGAAGAAGAGGTAATGTTTTCACCACCCTCTTTCAAGTTCCTTTGGTCTTCAACTTATTCTTTATTTGTTATTACCATTCTAAAATAGTAACTCCTATATCTCCTATATACTTTGATATTATTATAAATATGTTACATCCATATTCATTATTCTATCCATCCTTTGAATGACATGTCACCATATGTGCGTACGTACGGCTTACCGTCTCCACGTCGTGGTGTAATTGTTATTCAATATATTATTATTTTTATGGGTATAATAATGATGTGTAATTCATTTAAATAATAAATATAACTTTATAATGATCCTGTATATATGATATACCATCCAATTATATATTATTTTAATATCAAAATAATGATATTGCCGCTCGTGCGTACATACGGACTACCGTCTCCACGAACACGATGTGATTCATTCTCCGTCATATCCATTCAAGTATAATTATCATTTGATGATTAAAAATAATGATTAAGGACTTGATATCATTCTGGATATGAATAAGATACAACCTATCCATAACAAACATGGATTATGTAACAAAACATATACGAGTAAGTTAACACCTGAAACGATGATAATACTAAGATATTATTAACAAAGCAATGATAAAAGATCATATATGATATCATATTAATGTATATGATTATTTTATAATTTAATAACAATTATTTAACCATTATACAGGAGATTAAACTACCCCCAACCAAGGAAAATTACAAGGTAAGGGTTTATTTCGCAATCTCTTCATTATCCAAGGTTGTTTATACGTAATAATCTACTGGGACTTCTTTATCATCCACATCCATGTTTCTTAAAAATGTATTTCAAAACATTCTTGCTATTTTACAGAATATGGGTTAAAGTCAATTATACCAGTGTTTAACTTTTTATAAGAGGTTTATAAAGTAATATTTCCGCCGTTTTCCAAACAAGGTCCTTTTTAACCTTTTCGACAGAATTAAGGTAAGAATGTATTTTTTTAACTTATACGGAATGTGAGGCTATTTTTCACCGTTATAAAAACATAGAAGCTTCCCTTACAATATTATAAGGATATTTTCATATTAAATGTTTTATTTTATAATTATGTGACTTTCAAATGATTTCAAAAAAATAGATATTTCTCTAAAATAGTTTTGATTTCATCTATGTCAACATCCTTTGATATATTTTAAGCTTATTTGAAGTTGATTTATTATGATACAAAACTTCCATATTGTATTAAAGGTTTTGTGATATGTTTGACTATGGATGTGTTATTTTTATACCATTCATGGTTTATGGTGAAAGTATTGACATTTTGTATGCTAGTTTTAATATGAATGTTTATGTTATGTTGAAACCTGTTCATATAAGGAATGCATTGGACTTAATAAGTGATGGGTGGATCCCGCTACAGATACTCGATGCATCGATAGGTCTCATGAGACAAACTAGTGTCTTAGCACGAGGCCTTGACAAAATCTTATTTGTAGTCTTGGCACGAGTCCTTGACTATGTGGTTATGATAGTCTGGCATTATTCATTACATCATTATGAAAGTGGTTATTGATATTGAATGTGATTATTCGACAAGTAGAATATCCATGTGAATAGGTATATGGAATTATTTCATTTTATTTATTCCATATTATGCTTAAGTTCAAGTTTTAAAAGGCTTTTGTTTTAGTTATACATTGCCTTAAATGTTTATACTTATTTATGAATGTTTCCTCTATATTGTTATCCTTACTAGGCATTTGAGCTCACCACTTTCTATGTTTTATTTTTCCCAGGATGTGAAGAAGTATTTTATGAATGACTTATAGGGATAGTATGAGGGGATAAGATTGTTGACTATGGAGATTATATTGTTGTAGTTTTCATTTTATGATGTAATGTAAACTTTATGAATGTATCTAGTTATTCCAAGGCTACTAAACTAATCGTTCTTTCGAGACTTGATATTTCTTGTGATCATGCCAATGTTATGTAATAATGCACTAACTCTGGGTAACTGGGGTCGAGGCATTACAATGAGTTGATGATGGTTGTGTTTTGATGAGGTCGGTTCATCTGTGATGGTGGATTGATGAAGCATTGATTTCCAGTTATGGTGTTTCTAGTTTGCTTTATGGTTCGTCATTTATTCCTCATAATGGTCTTACGGTTGATGATGGCGTGACAATGTTGCCGATAGTATTCAGAGGGGGATGACGAAGATATGTTTTTTGAACTATGGCAAGGGTGAAGGTTTGTTATATTGTTTGAAGCTGTAGTGGTGATGGTTGGTGGGTTCTCTCCGGTGATGGTTGACGAAGGTGATGATGATGTTGACGAGGTGGGTCGTTGTTGGGGGCATGAAACGAGGAGGATCACTAACCGAGGATGTGTGTTTCAAGTCATCCTGTGAGATTTTTAATTTTATTTGGAAGTTGATTTCATATTTGGTGTCTTTTGATTTTGGTGATCTGGTAATCTATTGTATGGCATGGCTCCCGCTCACCCAAAAAGTGGTTTTTGAAAATCAAATAAAAATATAATTATCAGAGAGTCTGAATATTCCTTTCAAGTTGGTTATTACATTGGGTTGATAGTTCGTAATATAGTTCAATTCGTTATTCAAAGCTTGTAGGATACTTATCAAAAATGTATATGTGAACTATAGATCATAATTAGAAATGATCAATAGTGGTTCCCCATACAATCTCCCAACGTCCTCTACTTATATCATGTAATGTTTTCCATACAAAAAATATTTATGAATAAGGATGATGTGGGTAGTCTTGGTGATTTGATCCACTATAAAAAATCACATTGGTTTGATTTTATATCTTTTGGAAACCATTAACAAACTCCATAGTGATTTTCTCTTAATTCCTAGTGGGTATGGAGAATGGTAACATCATCCCCATGGACTACTATCACCCTAACATAACTTTTTGACATACCGAGAACATTGAGGTTTAATAACAAATATAATTCTTGATGTTTTCCCACTATAAATTCTATAAATGATCAAAATACATGTTGTTATAACTAGGATGGATGGATAAATATGATTTATAATCATTATCCAATAGATCCTTCTTTATCTCTGGTGATGAAGGCACACAAAGTCTTTATTCAAAATAAATAAAAACATATGTGTTGATATAGAATTCATGAATATTCGGTTTCTTTATATCTTCCTAAATATTTTATGTTCTAGATTATCCTTATGTGCGTCCTTTATCTCTTATTGGATAAACGGTTTCATAATAATTTCATAATTGTAGGATGTATTCCCTACCATTTTTTCCAGATAAATTCATTTCATATCCAAGAAAATATGTTCTTTCACACTAAAAATCATATATATATTATTATATTCTATTCCACTAATAGAATTATATGCCTTATTCAACTTTTTAAGTGTGTAGTGAATATATAAGTTGCAGTGCTTGATTAACCCAAACCATCTTTATCAATTCATATTTTGAACTTTCTATGTGAATATATATATATTAAACTCTTTTTCACTATATATATATCTCACTTATCACCATATGGGTACTACTAAAAAAACATCAAATTATAAAACATTTCTACTAACTCTTTGTCATGCATTTGGTAGTTCTACTCATGTATCTTTAAATGTAAAGAGGCATAGGCTATCACTTTATTATTCTTTATGAGTACACAACCTAAAACATTGTTTATAGAATCATTGTATATCACAGATCTTTCTCAATGTGAGTGTAGTGTGAGTAGATGCATAGTGCATAGCCTCATCATGAGACCCTTAATTATTTCCAGACATTCTTCTTTTTAGATATACTTTACACCATTATGTGTTAACAAAGTTTATATGCAATAAAATCATGAGAATTCCCTCATAAGTCATCATTAGTATAACTGTAATTTAGGAAAACTATAGATTTATATGAAACTTGTGTTTCTAGGTCATTCATTGATTTTCTATTTCATTGAGGGTTCCACAAAAATTCCATAACTATTTATCAAATTTTCTAATAATTCCACTTATTGTATCTAAAAGTCACACCTTTTATCCATAGAATACATTTTCGCCTTTATGAATATCAACATCAAAATCCTTTGAAACTATTAATGTTACTCCTTTATATTTCAATAAATGATAATTACATCAATAAATATTTCCATAAATATACAAAGGTTGTGTTTATATACTTTATTCATGAAGTAAATGATGATCTGAAGGAAGTTAGTAATTCTAATGGCATCACAATGGGTTCATAGTTTCCATAGATTTTATATAAGGATGTATTCTAAATATCATCCATCGTTTCTATAGATGTTGATATCTAGAATGAATATATGCTTTTGAGAAGTACTAAGATCATCAATATTGATCAACCAAGTCATAAACCCTAGGAAGGGGACACTTTTTCTTGATTATGATCATGTAGAGCTATCGGTGCTAAATGATTATCCTCATAGATCCATCATTTTTATTATAAAATAAGACAGATGCACCCCATTGTGAAGTAATTGTTCATATTAAACCTTTTTCAAAATTCTATTACAGCTACTTCATTATTTCTCCCTACTCTACCAAATCATCCCTATTAGTGAATTTAGATAAATGGGTAACTCTGGGTATAAGTTAGAAAGAGAGATCTACCTCATAATTTTGGGTAATCCCAAGGAACTCCACATGAAACACATTATTATATTCCCCAAAATAGGCATCTCATAGAGTTTGATAAATTATTTTTTTTCAACTTTTTTAGAAGGATATGCTTATTCACTAGGAATCTTTACCTACACCATTGAGGGAATATTTTTAAGATATCCATGATCTTTAATGAATTTCTATATTATTTTAGATGGAATATAATATATATAGATATTTTTTTCCCAAATGTTTTGTGAGATATATATAATTTGATCCAATCCATACCCAATATAGTTTCAAATTATAACAAGATATTGATTACAAGATTAACTAAAAGAATCATCCCACATATGCTAAATGTATAAGTGTATAACTCTTGAGTTGAACGGATTTCACCAATAACTGTTTTATGGATATTTCTATTTCAAGGAATTAGGAAAGTGATTTAATATTTCTACCAAAAATAATAGATAAAAAGTAAATCATATAACAAAAAAACATATTAAAACATTTACATTATTAAGTGAATAGAATTTCTACCTTATACAACTTTATATTCTTGTTCCATATCAGCATTAGTGATGGTATAAAAATTCTCTTCCTCCTTAAAGTTGATGCACTGAACAATTGGGGGTGCATTGGGATGGTCCTTCCTTTCCACCATAATTTTGGTTGGATTATTGTAACATGCCAAGTAAGTAATGAATAATAAATATTTTTATCTATGTCTATTAATTATTAAGATAGTGTTATAGAGGCTTAAAATGAAAATAAATACAATCTTATGCATGGAATACACTAATATTCTTAAAAGATTGTTTTAGTGCCTTATGATGGGAAACCCTTTTTGAATCTATATTTTGACAATTTTATAAACTATGTTTGTCAAAATAAACTTATTCTTTATTATTGGGACATCAAAATTTACCTTGTGTGAATTTTTGGTATTTTTCTGACAATGTTCATTTTTTAATGAATAGTGTAAAATACTGCATTTTACATCAAAACTGTTTTTTAATCTAATTTATTTATATGATTAGATTATGTTTTGAATTGGTTTTGAAGTGAAATTTGAATATATTTTTACCATTTTATCCAATGGTGGTCATTGGAATCAATTTCACTTTGAAATTAGACTTAAACTAGTGTCAATCTTTTGATACTTATTGTTTTGTAAAAACACGCTATTTGCTCTGGCAGCGGGAATTAATTATTAAATTAATTAATTTGACTTATATGTATTGAATTTTGTAAAATAGACTTCATTTTTGAATTTTGAATATCAAATATAGCTTAGGGTGAATTTTTGGTAATTTTCTAAAAAACTTCAATTTTTGATGAATAGTGAAACCACTAAGTGGTAATCAAGCAAACTGATTTTTCAGTTAAATGAAAGTTTACCACTAATGTGTATTGAATTTTGAAAATCCGACATACATGGTTGTCATTAATAATTAAAATGTGGTTCAATGAGATTAAAATAATTTTTTGGTAAATAGTAACTTATTAAGTTTTTAATCGCGATTAGTGGTAATTAGGGTAGTTTAAGGTATAAATAATGCTTTAATATTATAAAATGACCTAGACACATGTCCCAACCTTATTGTTTGTGTCATGGCCGACCAAGACAAGCCATGGGTCAACTTGGGGACCCCATGGATCCACTTTTGTTGGGAAATGACATAAATAACTTTTTATTAAATGTTAAAGTAAAAATGACACAAACATAATATGTTTTACGAAAACAATTTTTACATGGGGTTATAAAGATCATATTTTTGATTATAAATAGTCATTGGAAAGCTAAAAAGATTTCCTACATCATAGTAGTTTTTTTTATGATTTTTAGACATTATATAAATTAAATTATTTATGACATAATAATGATGTAGCGATGACATCATTATTTGACGATTTAAATAAAATGGAAAGACAATGTAAAATCTATGAACTACACATGTCCAAAACAAATTGGATGAGTGTATTTAGAACCCTTATCACCTTATCCACTAATTATATCAATGTGGTACCTTTTGAAACCGAAACACATTTTCAAATAAAGTAATATTTCTTTACATTCCAAAAGTGCCCCTCCTCTCCTCTTATAAAAGGCCCCCACCTCTACCTCATTTCACACACTACTCAAGCCTTTGGCTCGGACATACCCTGCCCATTTACTCTCTCCACAACCCTATCCTCATCCTAGAGGATTCCCTTTGGGAATAATCCTTTCAAAGGAAGCCTTTTGGCTCAAATAAAAAGGAGATACACTTTTAAAGGTAATTCATTCTCTCATGTTCATTTGTTTTATTTTGCTTCTCCAACCCCCTAAACTCTTTTTATTTACTTCTTTTGTAACAAGACCAGTATATTCAATATACTAGGATGTTGTTATAAGATTTATTTGAGATACAATCTCACACAACTACATCAAATGGTTAAAGAACATACGGTTTCCGTGGATGGCGAAATTCTGCCCCCCGAAACGATGATTGTTCAATACTCATTTAACACCTTCAAAGGTGGCCATTATGATGTAACTATTTTTATATATGATATATAATATGTTTATGTTTTCCTTAAGCTTCTGTTTTTTTTCATTTTGGGCATACCTTTATGGTTTCCATTATGGGTAAAACACAATATCTTCATTTTAGGAAGTGCGGACTACCGCCACCTAAAAGTGATTTGATTCGTTAATACCATATGTGGGATGTGTAAAGGATAAAGTTAATGATATTATATATGTTATTATACTGTAATTATAATATACTCTTATATCATTATGATTCCATTCCAGAAAATACGAAATAGAAATGGAAGTAGCGTTCATGCATACGTACGGCTTACCGTCTCCATGAACGGTGCATTTCATTTCTTACCTCTAAATGTGATGTAATATTATAAATACATGTATATGATGAATATATATTATATATATGTTATCCAAATCATTAATATAATTCTGGATATAATGAACCTTTGACCAAATTAACAACATGTAAGTGTAAGAAGTCTATTTTTGACTTAAGAACCAAATACCGACAAAATGAACACTATTAACTTAAATGATTACATGATGTTCATAACATGGAATAAAAGGAATAATGAACTTGAAAAAGGTTCATAAGCAAGTAGATATTAACTCAAGTTTATTATTCAGGAGATTAAAGAACGGTCGGGTCAAGTCGGATACGAGGTATGGGACTTCGTCTCAATCTCCTTTCATTGAGGCATATTTTATTTTATACACAACTTTCTTTTATACGGTGTATAAAACCCTTTGACTTTTACGTTTATTCAAAAGGAATCTTTTTATACGAAGCATTTACTAAACGACAAAAGGGAATGTTTTTGTCGTACGTATGCGGCGACAACGACTTCTCCACCGTCGTGACCGTTATTTGAGTTTCGGCTTCCTCTACAAGCCATGCCTTCTTTTTAAAAGAAAAATAAATACCATGTTTTACATTGGTATTGAAAATGGTTTTCATAATGTTTTTATTATATCAATGTGTTCTATTGATATCTCGTGATTAAAATGTGGAAATTTTATGTTTCCTTTATGCATGTTTTATGTGATATGATTATGTCATGGTTCTTGGGCATTATTATGAAGACGGGTGGTTTCGTGATAAACTAAGGGCGGGTGAGCCCGTTATAGCTCTCCAATGCATTGGGTAACGCGAAGGAGTGAAACGTTAAGGTTTCTCTGAAGAGATTTTAGGTAATATACTGTCATGGGTATTCCAAACGTAACCAAGAGGGTTACTCCCTACGTAAGAATGTTATGAATGCCTCAAGTTACCTTTATGTCTTATGATTTCTATGATTTATTCATGATTTTATGGGGTATGTTAAAGTGCCTATGTTTTATGGGTAAAGTATGATTTCATTCTTATGTATATATGAACTCATGTTTACTTTCCATGCTTTTTTTATATCCCATACTGAGTTTTTATGGTCATCCCATGTTTTTGAAATGTTTTTCACAGGTCAAGGGAAAGGTACATGATAAGATGATAGAGTCAAGGATGTGTCAAGAAATAATCCATGTTTTATTTTAAATGTGTTTCCATTGATGGGAAGGAAGAATACTATCTTTATGTAACCACTTTGTTTATATGTGGAATGTAATGCAAGTTTTATGATCTAATTCTCTAAAACTCTAAACCCGAAATGATCCTCAATGTGTAATCTTGTAATAACTCAAGATTAAGTAAGGTTTAAGGCTGGGGCCTTATAGTTGGTATCAAAGGTCGGTTTAGATAACTTTAGGAGTTAGAATTCTATTAAATGATTATACAAAAATATTTTTTTTGAAATGATATAGCATTTAAATATTACCATGTTGCTTCATCTAAGACATGTTTGTTCAGAATGGTTTTCCGCAGAGGAAACAGGGAAGCAGTGCTAGGAAGGCATATAGAAGGAAATAACCTTCTGAATCAGCATCCAAAAATGGTCGGAATTGGAACTGAACAGTTTGTTGCAGTAATGGCGCAGTTGACTCAAGCGATAAATGGTGGTGGTATCCATGCACGAGATCAGCCAGATCAACCGCAGAGGAACATGTCAGTGGTGGAACATTTCATGAGGCAACATCCACCATCATTCAGAGGATCATCTGACCCTGTGCTAGCTGAAGGGTGGATTAAAGCACTGGAGAAGATTTTTGATGTCATGGGGTGTTCAGACAATCAAAAGGTTAGTCTTGCTATTTACCGTTTGGAGGGTGAATCAGATCAGTGGTGGTCTATGGTTAAAAATATCAGGGACGCCGATGAGATTGATGCTCTTGACTGGGATGAATTCAAAGGTATGTTTCTTGAGAAGTATTTTCCTAAGGCTGTTCGACTTAGGATGGAAAAGCAATTCTTTGAATTGAGGCAAGAGGAAGACTCAGTGGCTGCCTATGAAGAAAGGTTCACTCGATTGGCAAGGTATGCTCCAAATTTTATCCGAGACCTTGATAGTAAAATCAATAGTTTTTACTCAGGATTAAAGCCAAAATATCGAAGGGCATTAGATTCTCGTGAGTTTAAAAGTTATGAAAATCTTGTTCGATGTGCTGAGAAGGTGGAAATGGAGTTTGTCGATGACCAAGTGTTCTATAACAACCAGCAGAAGAAGAGACCGAGGTGGCAGGAGAAAGGTAATAATTCTTCAAAAAAGTATGATGGTAAGAGAACTAAGTTTCCAGTTTGTGATAAATGTGGCAAAAGTCATGCTGGGGAATGTCTTCTGAATTCTGGGAAGTGCTACCGATGTGGTAAGATGGGACATAAGGCTCGTGATTGCACTGAAAAGGATCAAGGTGAAGGTAAGAACAAATTTTATTTACAGTTAGTGAAATGTTATAAGTGCAATGAGATGGGTCACTATGCAAACGAGTGTCCGACAAAGAGCTTGAGTGATGGGAAGCAGTTGGACTACAAGCAGAAAGGGGTAGTGAAATCCTTTGCAACTACTTCAGCAGATGTCGGGCCATCAAATGAAGTTGTATCAGGTACTTTGTTTGTTTTTTCAGATTATTCCAGTGTGTTGTTTGATTCGGGGTCTACACATTCTTTCATCTCTAAAACCTTTTCTAGTATAATGGGAATACCATCTCTAGAAATGACTCCTGAACTTTTGGTAAAAACACCTGGGGGAAATGTCGAGGCAAAAAGAATTTATAAGAATCTTCCTATCCTTATCTGTGGAAAGAACCTACTTGCAAACCTTATTGTTCTACCTCTAGTAGAGTTTGATGTTATCCTGGGTATGGATTGGCTCTCTATTTACCATGCTAAGATTGACTGTAGAGCTAAAGAAGTTTCTTTTCAGAAAGGCTTTCAGTTTGTTTACAAGAATGAACCCTTACTTTTGATAACATATCAAGAGGCCGAGAAACTTGTAAAAGATGAAAATGAATGTTACCTTTCACACGTCGTTGAAAATAAAGGAACTGTTCAGATTAATGATGTGCCAGTGGTAAACGAGTATCCTGATGTTTTTCCTGATGAGTTGCCTGGAATAATACCAGATCGGGAAGTTGAGTTTACTGTTGACTTAGTTCCTGATGCTAAGCCAATTTCAAAAACCCCTTATCGAATGGCACAAATTGAACTTTTAGAGTTGAAGGAGCAATTGCAAGATTTATTAGAGAAAGGTTTCATTAGACCCAGCACATCACCATGGGGTGCTCCTATTTTATTTGTTAAAAAAAAGATGGTTCTATGAGACTTTTCATTGATTATAGAGCCTTGAATAATATCACTGTTAAGAACAAATATCCTTTGCCTCATATCGATGATTTGTTTGATCAGCTCCAGGGAGCTCAGTTTTTTTCAAAGATTGACTTGAGATCGGGGTACCATCAGCTGAAGGTAAAGGAGGAAGATATTCCGAAGACCGCGTTCCGTACGAGATATGGCCATTATGAATTTCTAGTAATGCCTTTTGGGCTAACCAATGCACCTGCTGTATTCATGGACTTAATGAATAGAATTTTCCATGAGTTCTTGGATAAGTTTGTGGTGGTTTTCATTGATGATATTTTGGTGTTTTCTAAAAGTAAAAAAGAGCATGAAAGACATTTAAGGGTTATCTTGCAAACCTTAAAAGAAAAGAAACTGTATGGGAAATTCAGCAAGTGTGAGTTTTGGTTGCAACAAATTTCTTTCCTTGGTCACATTGTTTCTAAAGATGGAATAACTATTGATCCTGCAAAAACAAAAGTTGTGGAAGAATGGCCAAGACCCACAAATGTAACAGAGATTCGTAGCTTCTTTGGTTTGGCGGGATATTACCGAAGGTTTGTTAGAAATTTTTCACGGTTATCTAGTCCAATGACTAAGCTAACTCGGAAGGGTGTTAAGTTTATCTGGACAAAAGAATGTGATGATTGTTTTCAGGAATTGAAAAGAAGATTGGTGAATGCTCCAGTTTTGGCACTACCTTCCAGGAATGGGGAGTTTGTTATATACAGGGATGCTTCATTGAAAGGACTTGGTTGCGTCCTAATGCAGAATGATCAGGTAATTGCTTATGCTTCACGACAGTTGAAAACTCATGAGGTAAATTACCCTACACATGATTTGGAATTAGCTGCTGTTGTTTTTGCTTTAAAAATTTGGAGGCGTCATTTGTATGGAGTAAAGTGTGAAATATATACCGATCACAAAAGTTTAAAGTATATATTCACTCAGAAAGAGTTAAACATGAGACAAAGGAGATGGCTGCAATTAATCAAGGATTATGATTGTACAATTCATTACCATCCGGGAAAAGCAAATAAAGTGGCTGATGCTTTGAGTCGAAAAAGTAATGCTTCATTAGCAATGTTGCGTTTGGAACGTGATACTTTGGTTAAGGATTTGATGAACTTTGGCATAGAAGTTGTTGGTGCAAGAAGTCCTTCTGTTTTGTTTCAGGTATCAGTGAGATCATCTCTATCAGATAGAATCAAGTAAGCACAGAAGCAAGATAGTGAGTTGCAGAAAAAGGTAGAGCTGGTTCAGAAAGGTAAGTTGCCTGAATTCATCATTGATAATGATTGCGTTTTGAGATTTGGGAAGAGATTGTGTGTGCCTTGTGATTCACAGTTAAAGAGAGAGTTGTTATGTGAATCTCATAGTTCTCCGTTTTCAGTTCATCCGGGCAGTACTAAGATGTATAGAGATCTGCGGGAGTATTACTGGTGGGATGGAATGAAAAGAGATATTGCTGATTTTACTGTGAAGTGTTTGACTTTTCAGTAGGTTAAAGCAGAGCGGAAGTTACCGAAAGGGATGATTCAGCCTTTACCAGTGCCATAGTGGAAATGGGAGAATATATCCATGGACTTTGTTGTTGTATTACCGAAGACATCTCGAGGTAATAATGCAATCTGGGTTATTGTTGATCGCTTGACCAAATCTGCTCATTTCCTTTCTATACGAGATACTTTCTCTCTTGATCAACTTTCTCGTTTGTATCTTAAAGAGATAGTCAGGTTACATGGAGTTCCTCTCTCCATTGTATCAGATCGTGATCCCAGATTACTTCTAACTTTTGAAAAGGCCTTCAGAAGTCGTTGGGTACTGAATTAAATTTTAGTACAGTTTTTCATCCTCAATCAGATGGACAGTCAGAACGAACAATTCAGACATTGGAGGATATGCTACGAGCTTGTTCTATGGATTATCAGGGAAGTTGGGACCAACATCTTTCTTTGGTTGAATTTTCATATAATAACAGTTTTCATTCCAGTATACAAATGGCACCATTTCAGGCATTATATGGGAAGCAGTGTCGAACTCCAGCTTTCTGGGATGAAGTGGGTGAAAGGAAGTTGATGGGACCAGAATTGGTAGAAGAGATGGCAGAAAAAGTTCAGCTGATTCAGAAACACATGAGAACAGCTCACAACAGGTAGAAGAGTTATGCGGATAACCGGAGGAAGGGTCTATCTTTCGAGGTAGGTGATCATGTTTTTCTCAAGGTTTCTCCTTGGAAAAGTGTGATGAGATTTGGTAAGAAAGGAAAGTTGAGTCCAAGGTTCATTGGACTATATCAAATTATGGAAAGAGTTGGATCAGTTGCATACCGAGTGGATTTACCTCCGAGTTTATCTCAGGTACACAATGTTTTTCACATTTCGATGTTGAGAAAGTATATGCCAGATCCATCTCATGTTTTGAGTCCAGAGGTAGTTCAGCTGGAAGAGAACCTATCTTATGAGGAACAACCGGTCCAGATTCTTGACCACAGGGAGCAAGTGTTACGGAATAAGGTGATTCACCAGGTAAAGGTTTTGTGGAAAAACCACATGATTGAAGAGGCAACATGGGAATCTGAAAATGCAATGAGGGATAAGTACCCCCATTTATTCGATAAGTAAATAAATTGCGGGGACGCAATTTTCTAAAGGGGGGAAGGATGTAACATCCCAAGTAAGTAATGAATAATATATATTTTTATCTATGTCTATTAATGATTAAGATAGTGTTATAGAGGCTTAAAATGAAAATAAATACAATCTTATGCATGGAATACACTAATATTCTTAAAAGATTGTTTTAGTGCCTTATGATGGGAAACCCTTTTTGAATCTATATTTTGACAATTTTATAAACTATGTTTGTCAAAATAAACTTATTCTTTATTATTGGGACATCAAAATTTACCTTGTGTGAATTTTTGGTATTTTTCTGACAATGTTCATTTTTTAATGAATAGTGAAAAATACTGCATTTTACATCAAAACTGCTTTTTAATCTAATTTATTTATATGATTAGATTATGTTTTGAATTGGTTTTGAAGTGAAATTGGAATATATTTTTACCATTTTATCCAATGGTGGTCATTGGAATCAATTTCACTTTGAAATTAGACTTAAACTGGTGTCAATCTTTTGATACTTATTGTTTTGTAAAAACACGCTATTTGCTCTAGCAGCGGGAATTAATTATTAAATTAATTAATTTGACTTATATGTATTGAATTTTGTAAAATAGACTTCATTTTTGAATTTGTAATATCAAATATAGCTTAGGGTGAATTTTTGGTAATTTTCTGAAAAACTTCAATTTTTGATGAATAGTGAAACCACAAAGTGGTAATCAAGCAAACTGATTTTTCAGTTAAATGAAAGTTTACCACTAATGTGTATTGAATTTTGAAAATCCGACATACATGGTTGTCATTAAGATGTAAAATGTGGTTTAATGAGATTAAAATAATTTTTTGGTGAATAGTAACTTATTAAGTTTTTAATCGCGATTAGTGGTAATTAGTGTAGTTTAAGGTATAAATAATGCTTTAATAATATAAAATGACCTAAACACATGTCCCAACATTATTGTTTGTGTCATGGCCGACCAATACAAGCCGTGGGTCAACTTGGGGACCCCATGGATCCACTTTTGTTGGGAAATGACATAAATAACTTTTTATTAAATGTTAAAGTAAAAATGACACAAACATAATATGTTTTACGAAAACAATTTTTACATGGGGTTATAAAGATCAGATTTTTGATTATAAATAGTCATTGGAAAGATAAAAGTATTTCCTACATCATAGTAGTTTTTTTATGATTTTTAGACATTAAATAAATTAAATTATTTATGACATAATAATGATGCAGCGATGACATCATTATTTGACGATTTAAATAAAATGGAAAGACAATGTGAAATCTATGAACTAAACATGTCCAAAACCAATTGGATGAGTAGATTTCGAACCCTTATCACCTTATCCACGAATTATATCAATGTGGGTCCTTTTGAAACCGAAACACATTTTCAAATAAAGTAATATTTCATTACTTTCCAAAAGTGTCCCTCCTCTCCTCTTATAAAAGGCCCCCACCTCTACCTCATTTCACACACTACTCAAGCCTTTGGCTCGGCCAACACCTGCCCATTTACTCTCTCCACATCCCTCTCCTCATCCTATAGGATTCCCTTTGGGCATAATCCTTTCAAAGGAAGCCTTTTGGCTCAAATCAAAAGGAGATATACTTTTAAAGGTAATTCATTCTCTCATGTTCATTTGTTTTATTTTGCTTCTCCAACCCCCTAAACTCTTTTTATTTACTTCTTTTATAACAACACCAGTATCTTCAATATACTAGGATGTTGTTATAAGATTTATTTGAGCTACAATCTCACACAACTACATCAAATGGTTAAAGAACATACGGTTTCCGTGGATGGTGAAATTCTGCCTCCCGAAACGATGATTGTTCAACACTCATTTAACACCTTCAAAGGTGGCCATTATGATGTCACTATTTTTATATATGATATATAATATGTTTATGTTTTCCTTAAGCTTCTGTTTTTTTTCATTTTGGGCATACCTTTATGGTTTCCATTATGGATAAAACACGATATCTTCATTTTAGGAAGTGCGGACTACCGCCCCCTAAAAGTGATTTGATTCGTTAATACCATATGTGGGATGTGTAAAGGATAAAGTTAATGATATTATATATGTTATTATACTGGAATTATAATATACTCTTATATAATTATGATTCCATTCCAGAAAATACGAAATAGAAATGGAAGTAGCATTCATGCGTACGTACGGCTTACCGTCTCCATGAACGGTGCATTTCATTTCTTACCTCTAAATGTGATTTAATATTATAAATACATGTATATGATGAATATATATGATATATATTTTATCCAAATAATTAATATCATTCTGGATATAATGAAATTTTGACCAAATTAACAACATGTAAGTGTAAGAAGTCTATTTTTGACTTAAGAACCAAATACCAACAAATTGAACACTATTAACTTAAATGATTACATGATGTTCATAACATGGTATAAAAGGAATAATGAACTTGAAAAAGGTTCATAAGCAAGTAGATATTAACTCAAGTTTATTATTCAGGAGATTAAAGAACGGTCGGGTCAAGTCGGATACGAGGTATGGGACTTCATCTCAATCTCCTTTCATTGAGGCATATTTTATTTTAGACACAACTTTCTTTTATACGGTGTATAAACCCCTTTGACTTTTACGTTTATTCAAAAGGAATCTTTTTATACGAAGCGTTTACTAAACGAAAAAAGGGAATGTTTTTGTTGTACGTATGCGGCGACAACGACTTCTCCGCCGTCGTGACCGTTATTTGAGTTTCGGCTTCCTCTACAATCCATACCTTCTTTTTAAAAGAAAAATAAATACCATGTTTTACTTTGGTATTGAAAATGGTTTTCATAATGTTTTTATTATATCAATGTGTTCTATTGATATCTCGTGATTGAAATGTGGAAATTTTATGTTTCCTTTATGCATGTTTTATGTGATATGATTATGTCATGGTTCTTGGGCATTATTATGAAGACGGGTGGTTCCGTGATAAACTAAGGGCGGGTGAGCCCGTTATAGCTCTCCAATGCATTGGGTAACGCGAAGGAGTGAAACGTTAAGGTTTCTCCGAAGATATTTTAGGGAATATACTGTGATGGGTATTCCAAATGTAACCAAGAGGGTTACTCCCTACGTAAGAATGTTATGAATGCCTCAAGTTACCTTTATGTCTTATGATTTCTATGATTTATTCATGATTTTATGGGGTATGTTAAAGTGCCTATGTTTTATGGGTAAAGTATGATTTCATTCTTATGTATATATGAACTCATGTTTCCTTTCCATGTTTTTTTTATATCCCATACTGAGTTTTTATGCTCATCCCAAGTTTTTGAAATGTTTTTCACAGGTCAAGGGAAAGGTACATGATAAGATGATAGAGTCAAGGATGTGTCAAGAAATAATCCATGTTTTATTTTAAATGTGTTTCCATTGATGGGAAGGAATAATACTATCTTTATGTAACCACTTTGTTTATATGTGGAATGTAATGAAAGTTTTATGATCTAATTCTCTAAAACTCTAAACCCGAAAAGATCCTCAACATGTAATCTTGTAATAACTCAAGATTAAGTAAGGTTTAAGGCTGGGGCCTTATAATTATTCATATATCTTTGACATTTATGGTATAAGTTGTATTCCCTCATACACTTATATCATTTCCCTATCGCATTGAGACAATTCCCATGACTCTTCTTTCCACGTCGAACAAATGTGTGTAGTTTGATCTATTTCCCTTCTTTTTCATTCAATTTCCCATATTTAAACTCCATTATTATCTTCTTATCTCTATATCAAAGAGAATATTCTATCAAAAATATCTCTACCTATTAATAAAATTAAACTTCCCCTTCATTACACCAAAAGTCTGGAATAACTATAGACTTTTCAAGATGTCTTTTGAAACCATAAAACAATATATATATATATATATTTCTATTATTGTTGATAAAATAACATAAGGCATATCTTCTAGGACTCATGAAATGTACCTTGTAATTCATGATTGATTCAAACTCCAATTTCTTGATCTCTAGAAATTATCTATCTTTGTTTGAATATATTTATGGAAATATTATTATGAAATAAATTCTTAAAGTATTCTGAATCTATTTATTCAATTTCTTCATTTAGCTTCATACTCACTATAAATAATAACCATAAATTATCTTCTATATCTAAATGATAAATAGATCAGGTAAATTTTCATTCTCGTAATAATGGATCATAAAAAAGATCTTCTTCAATAAGTTAACCCACTATTCTAGGATATGTATATTATATGATTTACGAAATTTCAGTGGTCATTGTCGCATAAATGACATGATTGATACTTTATACATCTTGGGTGAAGGAAGGAATTATATAGGGTTCATGGAATATTTCAAATCCTGAGATATCTAGGTAAGTAATACCTTAAGGATTTGAACTCGCTCTCCCATTTTATTAGAAATGTCATTCTGAAAATCATTACATTGTCCCTCCCATGGTTTGTTCCTCATGTTTCTCCCAGTTCCCACTATTATCTTAAATAAGAAAGGTTTAAACAATAAATTATCCAAAAATATTGTTTAAATAAATATTTCTCATGTGAAAATCAAAAATAAAGTTATGTGATTAGGTATCCATATGTTTAGAAAAACCTTATTCCCAAAATATTATTTTTGAATAATGTAGTTAAGAATATTATAAAATTAAATGGAAGAATTACTTTAGTTATATATCCAAAATAATGGTTTGTATATATAAATTTATTAACTGAATTATATCCATATGGAGTGTCAAACCTGGTGTATAGTAAGGTCCCTTTGTTTTATACTAGGTACATGTTGTGTTATTAACCTATGATCCCTTACATGGTTATTACACCAAGTTACATCAACACCAGAGCTTCATCCACTTTTAATATACATATAGAGATTTTACATTTTAAAAACCACACACCCATATACATTAATAATGAATTTAGTATTATCTAGTATAACTAAAACTTATCCCAAGGGTTTTCCCTATCATTTTTTCACCCTAATTATAAAATTAACTTTACCATAACTCTGATAGAGGCTATAGTGGCCCAATTTTCTTTTACTTGTATGTTTCATTATTTTTAAGATAAATAACATAATTTTAGTACAACTAGTAATCAACAGGATGGTTATCATGGAAAAATTAGGATCATGCATCCCTTATACATAATAAAACAAAAACATTATTTCTAACCTTCATCATAATCCTTCAAAAATATCTCACATTCTATTAAATATATGTATAAACAAAAGTATATACATCAAAGAAAGGGGATATATGACATCCCAATATGGGGAGGGATAACTTATATGGGGAAATATACATGAATCCATAGTAAATATGTGATCAATTTAATGACTCGAACTCATTCTTATGCATCCAGTATTATAAATTCTTTTTGTTTGTTTTTATAAAATATAATAGAAAAATATGCAAAATATTTTACATTCCAATACCTTTTCCAGTATAGTTTTTGTATAATTAGACAAAAACAATATATTTTATCAGAGATTTAAAATATTTTTTATATTTGTCCAATAGATTTTACGGGCATAGTTCTTAAAAAAATCAATTATATGCATAAAAACCAATATTTTTCAAAAGGGTAATTTTTCCTCCATTAAATAGAGAAACCATTTAAATAAAAAAATTTGACACATTTATAGTTTTTATGTGAAAAAATAAAATTATTATTTTATATAGGGAAATAAAAATTTACTCATTTTATTTTTTGGTAATATTATAATAAGTTTAATGTTTTGGTGAATAGAAATAAAATATTACATTTTAATTAAAAACATATTTTTCATCAAAAAAATATATAATGTTAAACTATATTTTTAAATGGTTTTAAAGAATAATTAGATTATCTTTTTATAATTTAATCCAAATTATGTCAATGGAATCCAATTCACAATGAATTGTGATATAAAAACATTTCAATATTTTTAAGGTTTTCACGTTTAAAACCCATTTTCTTATTCCATCAACAAGATTAATTTTAAGTTAAAAACTTAAACTCCTATATTTTAAATTTTTAAAAATAGATTCCATATTTTTAATCAGTGGGTCCAAATTATATAAATAGTTTTCCTTTGTTTTCAGGCATTATCAATGGTAACATTAGTAACTTTTATTTCCATTCTAAAAGGTAAATCGGGTAATTAAGGCTAAAAACTAATATTATAAATATTTGAAAATTACCATAACACTTTTCTTATTTTAAGTTGATAAGTTTTTTTCGACCCAAATCATCCTTGGGCCAAAATTATAACCTTTTTAAATAACTTGGATGAGATTATAGAATTTATTATATTATTTAAAGAAAAGTTAAAGATGTCATACTCATTTTTTTATTAATTATAAAAATTTTAATATGGTATTATAGAGGATATGGTTTACTATAAATAGTAATTTTAATGATAAAATATTTTTTATTTATCATGGTAATTTATTTTAAATTTTTATGAAATAAATAATTATCTTAAAGGACTATATAATGATGATGCAGCAATTGTTTAATTAATGGAAATATCTAACAAGTGATATTCAAAATAATTAGATAAATAGATTTTCATATATTTAATTTCATAAAATAATTTTAAGGATTACTTTGACATGTTATGGATTATTTAATATAGTTGGTTCAAATATATCATGTCTTTATGATCTTTTTTAAAAATACAAGTAATGATTATTGTCAAAAATAAGAATAATGATATTTAATCAAAATAATGTTTTATTAAATTATTTAAAAACCCTAAAACATTATTAAAAATAAAAAATAATTATAATATGATCAAATATTATATAAATTTATAATTTATTGTCCAATTGAAACCATATAAATAAAAAATACAAGCTTTTAATATTGAGAAATGTTTTACATTTGTTAAATTAAAATAGGTTAAGTAAGGGTTAATCAAAATGATAAGGTTTAAAAAATACATAGACATGCCAAAAATATATTATTTGATGAGATTAAAAGATTATATAATATTATATTATAATACATGTAATTTTGGTTGTATTTTTAATGATATTAAATTTATTAAAAAATAATATTTTTAGAAATTACAAAACTTCCCTCCACCGCAATTATAAAAGAGAACCCGTTCTCTCACTTATTCACATCACATTGAGCCATAAATATTGATCATACCCTACCCATTTTTATTATAAACTTCCCTAGATGTATCCTAGAATTTATATTCTTCTCACAATCCCAAATCTAGTGTCCCTAAGAGGAGATCAAAAGGAGGTTCACTAAGGAAGAGGTAATCGTCTTTACCAACGTTCTCAAGAGTATTTATTCTTATAAATCATCTTCATGTGTTGTTTACATTATAAATTAATAAATCCAGTATCAAATATATGATTTTATTTTATTATGATTATGTAACAACAATATTTTACCTTTTAACCATCCTACGAAAAAAGACATTACCACACGTGTGTTCTTACGACCTACCGTCTCCACATCGTGGTGTAATCTATTTTTCATTACTACTTTACATCCATAGATTAAATGATGGAAAAAATAGATATATATATATATATATATTATAATTATAACATGATAATGATTATGGAAAAAAATCTAAACACTATCCACTTTCATACCATTTCACAATGAAGGGAATGATATCATCGCTCGTGGGTACGTACGACCTACCATCTCCATGACTCGACATGGGTCATTATCATCATTAATTAATGACTATATAAATGTAAATAATTCATAATTATGATATATAATACCTTAATATAACTCTTGAAATGATAGGGATATATTCTCTGTGCATGAATTGGTACTTATACGATAAAACATGCATAGGAAATTGCAGCAGTTAACACCTAAAAGAAGAGTAATAATGAAATTTTATTAACAAGCGATTGATAAGAAAATAATATATGATATCATAAAAATGAATATGGTTTTTTAATAAGTTAATATCATTATTCAATCCATTATACTGGAGTTTTAAAAAACTATGAAGGAAATCCAACATAAGGTAAGGGGATTTTTAGTCTCGATTTTATTTCTGCGAAACGTATGTTATATTCGACACTCGTTTATTATGTGTGGTGTATATACATACCATTAATATATTTTATGAGACTTATATAGAATATTAGGGTATTTTAGTATCCTTGTTATTTTATTTCTTTCATGGTGTATACAATTCTACTGATTACAAAGTGATGAGTGCTTATTTCCCAATCTCTTCAGTATTTGGTACTGTTTTATTTTAAGTCTTTATTGGGGAATATTAATCATCCATTTCCATGTTTTCCAAAAATATTTTCCGTAAATGTTTTAATATTTGACCATAGATGTTTAATTCCATTTGACCCCATTTATAATTTTATTAAATGGTTTGAAAATATTATTTTTGTCATTTTCCAAACAATTGTCTTCGTGAATTTACCAAAAACAAATATATAGATAGAATATTTTTAACTTATATTTCATGAATATAATATTCCATCATCATGATTCCTTAATTACTTGAATATTCCTTTACAATATAATATATTTTTTTCAAAGAAAATGTTTTCCAGAAAAATTTCATGGCATTTTGAGAAAAGAAATGGTTTTCAAAGTAGAAAGGATATTTTCCTTAAAAAATATTTTCAAGTAAACTCTCAAAATTATTTTCCATATAAGATAAAAAATGTTGATGTTACTTATTATTTTATGGGGATATTTTTAAAATATATTATCCCTATTATTCAAATAGTTGGATTATTTTTATGATGAAAATATATATATGAAACTCATTTATTTTCCATGGGTTATGTTATGATTGAATGATATTTATGAAACCCATTTTTTTCATGGTTTCTGATACGATGAATGAATTATATTCTTTCAGAACACATAGCTATGGTTTTCATTATTTTATGGGTGGTAATTATGTATCCCTAAAATTAATTGGTTAAATATTTATATCTCATGAGATAGAGAGAACTGGAATAAAAAGTGAACTTGGTTAAGTAATCCAGGGATGGAATGAGGGGTCAACTCGGTTTAGTAAAGGACTTTGTCTACCATGATAGTATGAAGAGTGAACCATGACTACTATGATGGTTTGAGGAGGAATAAATTTCACTATTATAGTCATGTAAAAGATTCATGATTACTAATGAAAATATTTTCTATGATTATGTGTTTTTTACAACTTTCATGTTTTATTCCAATGCTATTTTCTTATCGTTCGTGTTCCATTATGATTTATGTCTTATGAACTTCTGATATTTATTCATTAACTCAATATTTTGATATATATTATACATGTTATGATTTTAAAATTTACATTCATATAATTGCATTCTTATGCACATTTTTTTCTTGATATTCCACTGGTTTTCCATTACTGAGTATATAATATAACCCTTTTTTGTGTTTTCTTTTCCCCAGGATATAAATAAATGTTTTAGGTAAGGTTGATAAAGGGGAATATCTTTGTGGGAAACATTGAATATATTTTACCAGATTATAATTTTTTGTTTCACATTTTCAAAGGCAATAAACTAATACGGTCCTTGGTAATCTTGATGTGTAATGTATTGAGTATTCCACCATGAGGATATAATATATATGTACGTAAATATAGGGTAATTGTAGATAAAATTCTTTTATAGACATATTATTTACTATTGGGATAATAAAATATTGAAATATAAAATCTAATGTAAAAATATTTCTTATGAATTAGACCAGATTCGATAAAAAAATTTGTGGACAGAAAATCAAGACTGGTCTTGACCAAACCAGAATTAAACAAGGTTATTTTCCAAATTAAATCTAAGCATATAGTATAAAATTTTGTTTTGTTAAAAAGGAGTAAAATATATATTTATTTTTTAACATGTCATCACTGTTTGTGATCTAAAAACAACGACGAAGCGATAAAAAAAACACTGAAAGTGATTTTTCGATTTAAAAAACCTGGGTTTTAGTTTATTCAAAGATTACTCAACAAAAATAATTTAACTCATAGAAATCAATGAAAAATAATCCACATATCATTTTCAAATATTCACCATAGTTGAACAAAGTCGATCAAAGTAAGAATAAAACAAATAATATGATAAATAGGGTGAACTGAAAGTGATATACTCGAATGCCTAAAAAGAAAACAAATACCTACCACTCATAGATCTAAAAATTGATATTTAATAAAAGGAAGGTGGAGAATAGGGCTCACCTATTCCACAGTCAAACCCAATCTATACTTTGATGCCCTTCAACATCACAGGGTCCACCCTCACTAGCGGTGGATCTCTCCACCGAGCTTGACCACTTATATCAAGGTCAATTCCATCAGAGAACCACATTGTTTAGCTCAAATCTACCTGAAGATTAATCCCTCAGTTCCTCATGTCAAACAAATCCCTCGACTTCAACTCAACCTCTTTCAAAACCGTGGGTTTTGATTCCCCCCCCCCTTATTTCACAATTTCAATTTTTATAACAATAATGATGATGCTAATATTTTCTTAAACACTTAATTATAATTTTTTATAATTTCACTAATGAATAATAAATTATATTACTTTCAGTTTCATAAAATTAATTTACCCAAATTTTAATATTTATATTTATAAATAATTTTTTAATTTTAAAAAAAATTACTATAATTTATTTATTAAAACAAAATTTATATAAATAAAAATGATTTAATTTCTGAAAATAAATTAATTATATTAAAACATATCATGTAATAATTATTTTCTAAAATTAATTAAATAAAATAAATTATTTTTTAATAAAGATGCATTTAAAAGCTTCATTTTAATTTTTTTATTTATTTATTTGCTTTCTAAATTGATAATTTAATATTAATTTATAATTTTGTAGCATTAATAATATTTTTTCTAATATTTAATTAATGTTTAAATGAAGATATTAAGTAATTCTTATCTAAAGCCTGGGGATATTAAATTCCCCCCCCCCCCCAAATAATTATTCTCTCACAATTCATTCATCTGATTTAATAACATTCTAAATTTCAATCTTCAATATGAAAATGATTGAACTTATGTATTATTTGGGGTATTTATCTACCTAGATGTTTGAAATAAAGTTCTATCGCATATATTTTTTCCCTCAAAATACAATGTCTAATCACCAAATTTGTCTAAATTGTTTCTATGATACCAACTATAAATCCCCGAACTCATGCTTCCAGATTCAGTACTAAAAATACTGTGTATTTTTTTATAAATAAAAAATAAAAAATAAACTGAATATTTTACATTCCCAGGCCTTTAATAGTATAGGTTTTTTAGAATTAAATAAAAAAATTACAATTTATAAGAGATGTAGAAAAACCAAATATATTATTTGTGTGCTAACTCCAAAAGAAAAGTCCACTATCCTAGAACTTTTAAAACACCTTTGAAAAAAAATTAAAACTTGGGATGAGTAAAAAAATATCAGTAACGCATTTCAAAACATGTGGAGATCAAACAGAGTTTGTAATTCAATATAAAAGTAAATCATGTTAAATGTTTGAAAATATAGGCCATAGAAACTATAAATACTTTTGAAAATAACAAATTTTGTGAAGTGGATTTCAACATATATAACCTTTGTAAAATCCATTTCATTCATTCATAAAATAATAAATATTTCTTTTCAAAACACATAAATGTTCATAAATAATTACCAAAGTCATCTTAAATCATAGCATAAAGTCATAGTTTACTCTCGAGACAACATAACATGGAGTACATAGTCTCATGATGGACTAAGTTTACTCCCAAATTCCATAATTTGCTTAGGATAACCTCATGTGCACTATATATGGCATCTCATGAGATTTATAACATTACCCAACACATTAGGGAACTATATCAGTGCACCAATCATGTAAGCTATAACGAGATCACCCAGAACTATCTGGGGGAACCCATCACACAATTGGAAAAAGTCCCAAAAGGGTTTGGGATTACTCTTTATCCCATCGAATTGGAAATCATGGGATTTAAAAACATGGTAACTTATATTTCAAATAATAAAAACCTTAAATATTATTTAAAACAGTATGCTTTTAAATCCATATCTTAAAAAAATTTCTTATATATTTCATGATAAAATTAATATCCCATGAAATAATAAATGTATATATACATATATATAATTATATATATGTACATATATACATTTATTTACATACATAGAGTAAAAAAAGTTTACATATTCATAGTTATATGTAATGATATCAGAATAAATTTTTTTATATAAAATAACATGTATATGTAAATATACATTCATTTACATAAATATATATATATATCATAAATAAAATGGTTTTACATAAATAGATTCATACAATTAAAAACATATATCTATTAAAAATATATTAAAAATTCGTTTTACCTAGAATGACACACATATATATACACACATAGATATATATATGTGTTTGAATAAAATAGTTTCATAATAAATTTTATATTTTTGTATAATTTTTTGAAAATAAAACTATTTTAACATAAATATTAATTTTAAAAATTATATAACATCCGTTGAATTTATAAAAGTCTACTTGAGATTCATTAAATATTCAAAATAATTTTATAAAAATAAATCCATGTGAAAAAATGATTTTTAACATGAACTAATGCATATATATATAATGTTTTAAATGATTTTTAACATCAAATGCAAATCGGAATTTTTTTTCCAGCATTTCTAAAATACTATTTATAAATAAAATTGTCACATTTTTTATACTTAAAGACATAATTTTAAAACACAAATCAAAAAACCTTTTAAATCAAAAACATAATCAACTTATTTTATTAAAAATACATAAGGATAAAATAAAATTCATATGAAGTTTTATATACATAAATTTTAGAAAAATACCCTTACTAACAGTTTTTTAAAAAAATAGAACATATTTTTAATTTTGAAAAAGTAATTTTTTATAAAATAAAATATTTAGAGAGAAATTAATATAAAAACCAAATTCGATGGATAAAAATATAAAGGATTCCAAATATAATAATTATCATAAACTCATATTAAAGCATAATTTGATATATTTAAAAATAAAAATAAAAATAAATCCCTTACTAAGGATTTTCTATAGGCATAATATATATATATATATATGACACCGTTATAAATTTTAATAAAATCTTAATTTTTGTAAATTTAAATAATTTTATAAAAATAATTAAATAAATTTGAAAAATATAAACCCTTACTTGATTTTCTGAAAAAAAAAATGAAGACCTTCTTCTATTGCTTTGGACTCACTCTCACACTCTCTCCAGACTGAAAATTGATTTTAAATTTACATATGAAAAATGATATAAGGATTTTATAGACATATGATTTACTATTTAAATAATAAAATATTAAAAGATAAAATCTAATGCAACAATAACGATATGTATTAGTCCAGATTCAATTTGAAAATTCATGGCTCTAAAATCTATATTTGGATTCCAAAAACCCGAATAAAATAAGGCTACTTGTCAAATTAAAGATAAATAGATAAGATACTATTTTATTTTGTCAAAATGATAAGAAATATATATATGTATTTTATAAATAGTTATCATTACTGTTGATTAAAAGTAAACAAAGAAGTATAAAAAACAAGACATCTAATGTGTCTTTTACATTTAACAATAATGGGTTTCAAATTTTTTAAATATTCCTCAAAAAACCTTGTTTAGCCCCCTAAGATCATTAAAAAATCATACACATGTCATTTTAAAATATTCAATATAGTGTAATAGATTCAATCATAGGAAGAAGAAAATAAATACAATGACAAAAAGGGTAAACCAAAAGTGATGGATTTGAACACCTAATAAGAAAAATAAATACCTACCCTTTATAGATCTGTAAACCAATTTACAAGAGAAGGAAGATGAAAAAAAATCATGCACCTCTTCCATATTCGAAACCTATCCATGCTTTGAACCCCATTGACATCCCTTGGTCCACTCTAACTAAAAGTTGTTCTCTCCACTGAGATCGACCCCTTCTATCGAGGTCGGTTCCATCGGAGTACCCATGTGATCGGTTCGACTCTCCCTAATGAAAACCCCCTCAGCACCTCCTAGGAAATGAATCCCCTGGAATCATCTCGACCTCCTTCGAAACCTTGGGTTTCAATTCCCTCAAATCCTTCCAGTTCATGGTTTCTCTTTTTTTAAAATAAAATTATTTTCATTTATTTTTTTATTCGTTTCAACATTTTTTTAAAGATATATATGAAATATAATTATCACAATCATATTTATTAATTTATAAAAACAATTTATTGACCAAATTTTTATAAAAAAATTAATAATCCTAATTTAGTATTTTTTTTAATATATATGTATTAACCAAATTAAATTTTAAAAAAATTATATTTTCAAAATACCAATTTATTATTCATATTCAAGATGTTTAAAATAATAATAATAATACTAATATTTTCTTAAAAACTTAATTATATATTTTTTATAATTTCATTAGTGAATAATAAATTATATTACCTTTAGTTTATTAAAATTAATTTTTCCAGATTTTTAAATTTATTATTATAAATAATTTATTATTTAAAATAAAATTCGTATAAATTATTTATTAAAAAAATTGTATAAACAAAAAATAATTTAATTCATGGAAGTCAATTCAATATATTAAAACATACCCAGTAATAATTATTTGATAAAATTGATTAAATAAAATTAATTATTTATTAATAAAGTTTCATTTAAGAGTGTCATTCTAATTTCTTCATTTATTTATTTACATTCTTAATTGATAATTTAATATTCATTTACAATTTTTTCATTGATATTATTATTTCTAATATTTAATTGATGTTTAAATCTAGATATAAAGTAATTCTTATCTTAATACTTTGGATGTTACATTATACCTCTTAAAATAATTTCACTCTCTCAATTCGTTCGTCTGACCTAAGAAAATTCTGAATTTTCATATTCAGAATGATAACAACTAGACTTCTCTATTCTTATGGGTATTTATCTACCTAGAAGTTCCAAATATTGTTATATTGGGTATGTTTTCTTTTTCTCAAAATACAATGTCTAATCTTTAAAGTTGTCTAGACCACTTCTCTAATACCAACTATAAAGATCGAAAATCATGCTTCTGTATTTTATAGTAAATATTTTGTGTATTTTTTTATACAGTAAAATTGAAAAATAAACAGAAGCTTTTACATTCTAATATAATTTCTTGTCTAGGTATTGGATAATTAAACAAAAACATTACAATTTATCAGAGATGTACATAATTAAAATAAAACAACTAATACATTTCACGTGCGCTAACTCCAAAAGTGGACTTGTCTATATTAGAACTTATAAAAGACCTATGAATAACATTTTAAAATGTGGTATGAGTGAAAAAAAGCTTAGTAATAGGTTTCAAAACATGTGTAGACCAAGAAAATATTGTGATTCAATATAAAAGTAAATCATGTTTCAAGTTCGATAATGCAGGCTATAGAAATCATGAGTACTTTTGAAAATAAACACATTTTCAAGGTGGATTTCAACATACAAAACCTTTGGAAAATCCATTTAGTTAATTCAAAAAACAATAAGTATTTATCTAGAAAACTCATGAGCATACATAAATAATCACCAAAGGAAACTTAGCTTATAACATAAAGTCACAATTTACTCCTGAGATAACATATCATGGTGGACATAATTCTATGATGGATTTGGTTCACTCCCTAATCCCATAATCTTCATAGGACAACATCTTGTGCATCATACATGGAATCTCATGTGATTTATAACATTACCCAATGAATTGTGGTTCAATTTGGGTGCACCCTTCATGTATTCTATAAAAGGATCACCCAGTGCTATCTAGGCACACCCATCACATAGTTGGGAGAAGTACAATAAGTTTTTGGGTTTAATCCATATCCCATTTAAGTACAATTCTTAGGATTTTAAAACATGGTAACTTGTATTTCATATCCTAAATACCATAATGATTCTTTGAAACCATGAGCTTCAATATCCATCTCTTAAACAAATTGATTGAATATATATATATATATATATATATATATATATATATATCAGGATAAAAGTAGTTTCTCATGAAATAATATATGAATATATACAAATATAAAAAGATATATAAATTTATATATATATATATATATAATAACATACACAGAGTAAAAAACAGGTTTGTATATTCATACTCATATGTAGGATATCCAAAAAAATATTTTTACATAAAATAACATGTGTGTGTTTGTATACATTCATTTATATCTATACACAAATATAATTATATTAGAAATAAAATAGTTTTACATAAATTGATTCATACATTTAAATACATGTATCTATTAAAACCAGAGTAAAAAAACAGTTTTACCTAAAATTATACATATGTATATATATGTATTTATACATAGATATCAGTACATTTTTTAAGAAAATTATTTCATAAGAAATGTTATATTTATGTATACTTGTTAGAAAATAAAAATATTTTAACATAAATATAAATTTTGAAAATTCTATAACATTCGTTGAATTTTAAAAGTCCAATTGAGATTCTTTGAACATTAAAAATAATTTTATAAAAATAAATCTATTCACAGAAATAATTTTTAAAGTTAATTTATGAAAATATATATATAATCTTCTTAAATTATTTTTACATGAAACAGAAATCTGTAAACAAATTTGCAACATTTCCAAAATACGAATTATAAATGAAATTGTCCCCTTTTTTATACTTAAAATCATAATTTTAAAACAAAAATCTAGACACCTTTTCCATCAAAAACACAATAAAAATATTTTATTAATAATACATATAGATGAAAAACAATTTTACATACAATTTTTTAAATATATAATTCTAAAAACAATCCCCTTACTAAGGGTTTTCTTAAAAAATAGAACTACATAATTATAATTTTGAAGAAATGAATTTTTTAAAAATAAAACCCTAGAAGACTAATTAATATATAAACATAATTTTATATATAAAAATAAAAAAAATCACTTGCAGCATAATTATCATAAACTGACATTATATCATAATTTGATAGATTTAAAAATAAAAATGAAAACAATCTCTTACTAAGTATTTTTTAGGAAGAATATATATATATATGTGTGTGTGTGTGTGTGTCTGTGTGTGTGTGTGTGTCTGTGTGTGTGTGTGTGTGTGTGTGTGTGGATGTATGTATGTATGTATGTATGTATGTATGTATGTATGTATGTATGTATGTATGTATGTATGTATGTATGTATGTATGTATGTATGTATGTATGTATGTATGTATGTATGTATGTATGTATGTATGTATGTATGTATGTATATATGTATGTATGTATGTATGTATGTAATTTTGGAAATTAAAATTATTATATAAAATTATATTTTTTTTATAAAAACATAAACCCTTGATTTAAAAAAAACAGAAGCCTTCTTCTCTTACTTCAGACCCACTCTCACACTCTCTTAGAACATAGAATTGGTTTTTCAATTTACATATACACATTGATATAATTATTTTATATGCATATGATTTACTATTTGGCTATTAAAATATTGAAAGATAAAATCTAATTCAATGATATTGATATGCATTAGTCAAGATTCAGTTTGAGAATGTGTGGCTATAAAATCTATATTGGGTTAGAAAAAACCAATACAAAATAAGGATATTTGTATAATTAAATATAATTAGATAATATGTGGTTTTTTTCTTCAAAATGTTGGGAAATATAAATTTATTTTATAACTGGTCGTCAGAGTTGGTGATTTTAACACAATGATGAAGCAAAAAAAACAAGACCATGAATGCGATTTTTAGTTTTAAAAATATTGGGTTTCAATTTATTACAAGATTTCTCAAGAAGCCTTATATAACCCTCAGAAATCTTTAACAAATCATACAAATTTCCTTTTAAAATATTCACTACAGTTGAACAGAGTCTGTCGGAGGAAGAGGAAAACAAAGATGAAAACAAATAGGGTAAACTAAAATAAATAGATTCAAACACCAAACAAGAAAAAAATACATACCTCTCATAGACCTGCAAATAAATTTTCATAAGAAAGAAAACAAAAAAACAACATGTACCTCTTCCACAGTTGAACTATATCTGCGCTTCGAACCCCTTCAACATCGCCCGTCTATCCTCACTGCTGGCTGATCTCTCCACTGAACACAACCCCCTCTTCTGATATTAATTCCATCTAAGAACCAATATGCTCGACTCAACTCTCCATGGATACCAACCCCCCAATGCCTCTCATGAAACAAATCCCTAGGATTTGCCTCGGCCACCTTCAAAACCTTGGGTTTTGATTCCCTCAAATTCTCCCCCCCACCGCATTTCATGATTTCATTTTTAAAATAAAATTATTTTCATTTCATTCTTTTATTCATTTCATCATTTTTTTAATACATATATATGAAATATAATTATCATAATTATATTTATAAATACATAAAAACAATTTATAAACCATATTTTTATAAAAAAAAGTAATAATATTTATTTGGTATTTTTAAAATATTTATAATAACCAAATTAAATTTAAAATGAAAATTATAATTTCAAAATAACAATATATTATTCATCTTTAAGATGTTTAAAAATAATAATAACACTAATATTTTCTAAAACACCTAATTTTATTTTTTTTAATTTCATTAATGAATAATAATTAATATTACCTCTAGTTTAATAAAATTAATTTATCCAAATATAAACATTTTTAATTATAAATATATTTTTTTAAAATAAAATTAATATAATTTATTTATTAACAAAATTCATGTAAACAAAAATAATTTAATTTATGTAAGTCAATTACTTATATTAAAACATATCAAATTATAATTATTTGATAATTTTAACTAGGTAAAATAATTTATTTATTAATAAATTTTCATTTAAGAGGATTATTTTATTATTTTATTATTTTTATTTAATTTTTTAGTTGATAATTTAATATTAATTTTCAATTTGTTTACATTAATATTATTATTTATAGTATTTAATTAATATTTAAATCAAGATACTGAGTAATTCTTATCTTAATACTTGGGATGTTACAAGGATAATTATCTTAATCATATCATAAGAACGGTATCGTCATCATTATGATGGTGAAACCTTTTGAAAATGGTAGGGAATTTTTCAGGTTCATAATAATGAAATATAATAACATAGTGGTCAAAAACAATACAAAGTTGTAAAAAAATCTAGTATCATGTTCACGCATAGCATATGTTCATAAATCATAAAATATTAATTCTAAACCAAGTTAGAATCATGTTATTTTTTTATACACATAATTTCATTAGGTATATAAAATTACCCAATGTATTAGTGGGCTATATAATTATTATCCAACTAGGCACATCAAAAAATGATTATGATCTAACATGCCAAATTCCCATGAGAGATAAAAAATTGTACTCATGAAATAAACAAAAATAAAGCAATGTGTTTCAAAGAGTATTTATAAAATATATATTAATAAATACCCTTTTTTGTTCCCAAATGAATATGGGAGATCATATTTTGGTATAAAATTCATGAATCATTAGTAAAGCAGAAACAACCCAAATATATTCAATGAAATGCTTTGGAATATTTGAACATTATGAAAAATCATTGAAATGTTTATCGAAATGATTTTATCATAGTAAAAACATTTATAACACCATAAAAAATGACATAATAAGGAAATTTTAATAATTTTAGTGTAATATCCATACTTAAGGTAATTTGATATAGGAGATATCCCAAAAGATAAAATACGTGTTCAAGAATCCCCTTAACATAAATTATGTTATTTTTCGTCTCAATTACACCTCTTACATAATAAAAATATGGTTTTTAATACTTTAGAACCATAATTGTATTATTTTATTTTATTTCACTGTTGATCTATTATAATTATTTTATTTTAATTCATAATAATCTTTGTTAAACTTGAATTGTGTTGATGTCATATTATCATTAAATTATCCTATCCTATTTCTATTCTTCTAGTGTTTTTCATGGAAAATTTTACAGATGAAAATTTTATTCCAAAATAATGAAATAAATTTAATTACAGATATATATATTACAATTAATACATACTAGTTATCCATTATGGTTTTGATAATATGACTGTTGGAAATGTCCTTAAAGGTGGTTAATTAATTGTTAACGAGACATTGTCAAAAGGGGGAAAGGGATGTATGACTTATATATTTTTTATAAATTTAAAAACTATATTAGGTCATTAATATATTTTTAACATACCATATAATTAATTTTAGAATGTTTTTTCTTAAATGGAATAGTGAAAAAAATCGGAATATGAGAGGAAATTGAGAGAAAAATATGACGAAACCTTACACTTATCTCATTTTTCTTCCTATATAAAACACTAAACTCTTTGAATTTTTGTATTTGAGTGATTCTATGATTTCACTGGGGATGGAAAGGGTCCATATTTTGAGAATATGTGTCCATTATTTTCTTCCTTAAGAGAGATAGATGTGGTTTCTGAAGGGGGTTAGGGGGTATTAATATATGATGAGGGTGGTATTTCTGAGTTAAAATATTTACTAAATTATAATTTTCACCATAAATTTTATAATATTTATATTTGTGAAATTTTTTAGATATTTGAATAAAATAAATTAAATGTAGTACATTAAAATATTTTCAAGACCAAATACAATAATTTATTAAAATAATATCATAAAAAATATACGTTATTTTAATGGAATACTTTATCATATTAGAATTTAAAAGAAAATTCTTAGGTTTAGAATAGAAATATATTTTATTAAATGACTAATATATCTTGATAAATTATTTTATGGTTTATCCACACATTATTTATTTTATTATGTCATTTATATGTCTTCAATGAGGTAATTAAAATACATTGGTATGTAAAAACTTTCTTTTTACTATTCTATAAAATTTGACGTATTTTATAAAATTACACAAACAGTAAACCTTATATAATTTTGATGTGTTGATTATAAAAATTAAATTCATTTTATCAAAATAATTTTCTATCATATGGAATTTTAAATGTTAACATAAAAAATGTTTTTTACAAAGTACTTTGAGATATACTTTAACGAAAAGGCATATTTTTTCTTTGATTTTTTAATGCACATATTTTTTATGTAAATATAATATTTATTTTTTCATGAAGTATTAATGATAAAATTTATCAACATTATATTTTTTATTTCAAAAAAAAATTACTATTCAACTTTTATGTTATTATTCCTAACTGTCAAGTTACTATTCCTAATGGGTTGGATATTTTTCCAAATTGTTGCATTAATATTACAACATTCATATTAAATCCTATAAATTCCATCATATATAATTCACTACAAATCCTCCCAAATATTTATATTTTATTTTTCAAAAAATTCAATTTCATTATTAATATTTTTGTGTTTTTTATAGTGTTTTTCATGGAGGTGATAATTCTAGAAAATTATGATGATCCAAATTTATCCATTATAGTTAATTTATTTTATATTTTTGTCCCATTATAATTTTTAAATTTTTATGAATCTAATTTGTTACTAATGTGATGGTCTCCATTAATAAAAACGTTTTTTTGGTTTTTTACATGTTCCATGTACATAATACTATACAATATACTATTAAACACATTTATTTAGGTGAAAAAGATAATCTAAATCTTCTTCATTAGATTTTACCTATTATGAGGTTTTAATTAATGATTTAAAAAGGTATTAATGTATTTTCACGAAAATATACTTTTATTTTAGGATTGTTTATTATCACATTTCCCTTAAATAAATTATATTTTCCTAATATCTAAAACCACATATATTGTTTTCTCTATAGAATATGTTTGGGGTATAAAAAAGTATACTCCATGTATTATATTGTTTGATTATGAATCAATAATTAATTTACATGTAGGTGAAATTCTTTTAATAATTATTTTTTAATTTTTTCCCTCCAACTATTTTTCTTCCATTTCAATGTTTAATTTAATTCTTAAAGAAATTTTTTCTTTACACTTCAGTGATTATTTGATGCCATTATCAACCATATTTGAATTTAATTAAAAAAATAAATATAATATTCAGTTTTTCCCTAAATTAGTCACTTTAAAAAAAATAAAAAAAATAAAGGAATATATGTTTTGACATTTATTAAATTAGTGGAATTTCTTTCCTTCATGATCATTCATTATAATCATCATGTTTCCATTATTATATTGAATGATAATTTTTTTAAAAATGTTTTGGGAATTTTTTTATAATATTATCAAAAAATTGGAATTTTTTTCTTGAAAAAGTGAAATGAATTTTGAAATTTATTTATAAATATTCTCTCACACAAACATTCAATGATGTTACTTAAATGTATTTCTTAATTTTTCCTTTTAATTTTCAAAATCCTTGGTTTAAAAACAAGAACATAATTTATAAGGAATTAATTATCATATTTCAACCTTTATTTAATAATGGTTTTATAGGCTTTAACTTCCTCATGATCATATTATTTATAACTCTCCATAATTTCAAAAGACCTTATTTTCTCCCCCATGTCCATATTTTAAGTATCATTGATTTATAAATTATAAATCCCACTAAATTGATATTGTATTAAGAATATATGAATATATAAATACATTGTTTGGTTTAAGAGATATTATTATGACTCTTTGTTCATTGATTATTGAAATATTTCATATTTTTTATTTAATTATAATTAATGTTGATATATAAATATTTTTAATTGTGGATTCTATTGGTGTCTCAATATATGAGTAAAGCATAAGATTTAAAAGTTATATATGTTGCATGGTTATATATATCTCATCTATTCATCAATACGAATCATGATACAAAATATTAAGAATCACATATCAGTTGGATATTTGGTTTACACTAAACCATTTAACAATAACAATATATAATAGGCCATGATGGATAGAATCGTGATATCTTGGCTGATTTATTAATGGAATGATCAAAAATCTAAAATTACACCTTTACATTTTATATAATTAGCATTTCATGATCCATGTGATTATAAGGTTTATTTTATCATTGGATGAACATTAAATACAAGTTTTTTATAGAATGGAATGTGTTTTAAATTTTCCACTTTTCCATGTTAATTTTTCTTTATTTACTCATTATATCATTTGTCTTATAGAACCTATACTAATTTTCAAATCTCAACCATTTTTTTTCATTTCCCTAGTATATAATTAATGAACCATTGAATGATTCTCTAGAATGATTAAAAAAAATTTATATAATTTTTTTAATAAAAAATGTTATGTGGATGAAATGTATGATTCTAGTTTTCTATGACGAATAAACCTATAGATCCTTTATTGTGTTATCCCTAGTATATTTTATCGATGTTATAAGTACGAATAATATTTGGGTTACTAGATCAGGGGCTACAATAATTTTTATTAGTTATTGATTATTTGGACCCTTAAGAAATATATTTTAGAAAATAATATCTAACATAATAATTATGATAATCCCATAGAGTATTCTAGAAATATTTATAGAATTTCATTCCATTGAAAAATAGAAATTATGAATTTTCACTTAATTAATGAGTTCTAATATTTAGCGCCGGTTTCTATAAGAATTAAAAAAATCAAAACTATGGGGTCAAAGTACGTATTTTCAAGCCAAGTATGTAAATATAGTGGGTGTTAGTGATAAAAATATCAAGTACATATGAGTAAAATAAATCTAGTTATTATTAATATCCTTGTTTATATAGAGATAAAAATAGAAGAGAATCTGGAGTGAAGGATGTTATTATTATGCTTAACAAACTATCATCAGTTATATCAAATAATCATAACCTACAATAATTTTGTAAAAAAAGAGAACTATGTTTTTTAATGAATGTTCTAGTGATAAAGACATTAAAAAGAAAAAATTCAATATACCACATGTGATGAATTTTTAATAAGCACTTGGGTATGTTATTATAGGGAAATTGATTTTATTATATGTGTGGATAAAAAGGTCAGCATGCTCACAATATAAATGGTATAAAGGAATATATTAATGAAATTTGGTTTAGCTATAGAAAGATGGGACATTATGAAAATAAAATTTCCTAGAATCATGGATTACCCTATTTATTGTGTATTATTATTTACTAATTATGTCATGAGATACTATAAGTTTTATAAAGAGCATAAGAAACAATTGATAATCATTTTTGAAACATTTAGTTGAAAATAAGTTAAGTGAAATTTAGTAACTGTGAATTTCGATTTCAGGACGTTTAATTTATTTTCAATATTGTATCTATATTTTTTATATCTGTTGAATTTTATATGATAAATGAAAATCCAAGAATATCCCACATGGATAAATGTAAACTTTATTTATTTTAATTCAAGGTAATTATGGTTAATTTAGAGAGTATATGATTATAATATTTTAGAATTTATAAATGGTATTTTTTGTAAATGTGTTAATATAAAAATTACAAGGATTGTTTTAAAAATATTTCATCTATTAGAAAACATTTAAAATATGAATTTTAAAAAAAATGTTGAATTCTATCAATCACCTTGAAATTATATTTTCCTAATTTTTCTGGAAGATTTTTCAGATGACTATTATGCCAAAAATTTAACATAAAAAGTTAATAACTAGTGAATTAGACTACATTTTATTATAGTTTAATAGGTAAAAAAATTTATTTTGTAATATATAATTAGGGTATGTACTTGTTTGAGTGAAAAGTGTTTAGAAGAAATTGATATAATTTTGGAACAATGATGGATCATGACATACTAATTTCTACATTCAAATTTAATCATTCATATCTTATGAGTATTAAATTATTCAGTGTTAACAATAAATATTTTGGAGATTAATTTTTCAAATTTCAAAAATGGGGTTATACCAAAGGTTTATAACCTTTCGAATAGACTAAATAAATGGTTTAATGGACAATTGAGTGATTTCTCACTAGTATATACCAAATCAAATGGTTTCAAAAAAACCATTGTTATAGGTGGGATATAACCAATGTTTTCAATACATTAGTATGGATAATTTTAAATAAAAGGCCTATAACAATGGTTTAATCATACCATTGTTATAAATTTTCTAATGAAAAAAATGTCACCCCCACAGTTTTATCCTAGGAACTCATTGTTATTTTCAAATGGTATTACCACTATGATACAACCACTTTTTTGTTCATATATACTTTTATATATATATATATATATTAATTTTAAAATATTTATTTTATTATATTTATTACCCATATATAATTTTTTTCACCTTTAACAACATTAAGGAAGAATAATTTTTATAACCCACATATACAAAGGGATTGGTGAAAATGTCTGTATAAGAGGATGTATGTAATAAATATGGAAATGGTTTTTTAAAAACGTCGGTATAGGTGGAAATCATAGTTATAATATTGTCTTATTCAAACCATTGGCATAATTTCCCATATACGACATATATACTAACAATTTGACCAAGGAAATAATATAGTTGGTTAAAACCATACCCCTAAAAAAAATTCTTAACCCATTGGTATATGTATATTGTTATAAATAATTTTTTTAGTAGTGTTTATGAATATTTATTGATATAGGTACATATATTATTTTATGATAACTATAACAGTTATAGATAGTATAAATAAATATTTATCATTTTTGCTTCAAATTATTGATTAAAATTTGATTTTAGTTTTTAAGGTAAAAAATTTACATAAGTATGGTGCACATAGATAGATTAAATCGTAATTATACCTTGTGAATAAATCACATAAGTAATTTTGATCATATTATCTTTAATAATTGTGAATGAATTTATCAATCATAATAAAATTAATGTTAAATTTTTCAAGTATTATATGGAATAGACGACTCGAGTACCATGATTTGTTTTTAAAAATTATTTTGTGTGAATGATTATTAAAGAGGTACATAAATAACATGTCTCTTGATTATAACATATAAATTCATGTTCATGATAAAATCAATATATTATTTTATTATTATTGTTTAATATATTAATTTTATAAAAAAATAATTCACATTTTGATAATGAAATTTTTATAAGGAGGGTACACTATAATACCCTATTATTTTAGTTCATATATTCTTTTAAAATAACACTATAATCAATATCATTCTCTGGAAGCAACGTTGGTCTTAAGAGAACAGTGATATATTATTATCTCAATATGATGATTATGTACGCGCCTCTGGATTGTCATGAATGAATAGGTATAACCATGCTATGAAATATATTTAGATAGGTTTTCTTTAGTAAAATGAATACTATTTCATACATTGATTATGAATTGGTTCTAAAGGAAAAAAATCCTTTTAAAGGTAAATGTGATATTTTTTTTAAAAAATATTTTTTGTGCAATGCATTTTTATCATAATAGATTTAACTGAATATTATTAATAAATTATATTAATGAAATTAGTATCTTAAATAAAACATTTAATGAAAAAACATTTATTTTATTATATTTATTAATTAATTAGAGAAAATAAAGTCATTTTATACTTCAAGAATACATTTTCCAAAAAAAAAATAGTCTTAATTGATTTTTTTACATTCACAAAAAAATAAATTTCATAAAATTTAATAAATTTAATTTTAAAAAATGAATATCAATTTTGTAATAATAATTTCATAAAATACTTAGGTTTCATTTTTTTATATTTTTCTCAAAATATTTGTTTTTATGTTAATAGTGAAAATGGTGTTTTCTAGAAATCATTCATTTAGTTTTATTAAATTAAGGAATTTGATCGCCCCCTGAAGTTTTATTTTTTTTATGATATATAATATATCCATTATTAAATATAATATAGTTAATTCCATAGTATTCATCGTTATATTTTATTTTGGTATATCTTTATTTTTATACCTAAAAACACATTAATAAATAAAATGATGTCAAAGCATTTTGAATACTTATGTTAAAATTAATATCGAAAAAATAAATGAAATTAATATTAAAAAATGTATCTAATATATATTATTATCATTTTATAATTTTTTTATAGGAATTTTTAATTTTTTGACATAATTAATAGTAACCATGGTAAAAAATCACCATAGTAATGGATAAAATATGCCAACAAATGATAAAACTAAGTCATAATATTTCAAAATCAACCCAAAATATTTATTTAGTTTATTGTATAATATTAAATAAACCATGACCATCCTAACATCTAAAATATGAAAAATTTCTCCCACTTTCCATTGATTCTGGTGATTACATTATATTTTGTTTATGAAAATGACATTATTTAAATCTATTTATTTTAATATCTATCATATGTTTTTATAGGGGTAAAAAGAATATATTAACTATTATAAATGGTTATAATGATTATGGTATATTATTTTTGTTATAGTAATTTATTTTTTATTTAATTTTTAAGATTGTATAATTTCCTCGAATGCTTGTTCCATATCAACAGAATAATTGTGAGAATAAGAGAGAAATCAAATAAATGAATTTAAAATTAAAATAAGTAAAATATTTTGGATGAATAGTGGTAATTTTAGAATTTTATGGATAGGTATATTTCATATGTGATTTTATAAGTGTTATTATTTGAATTACTTTGTTACCTTGATTTTATTAAAGGGAAGATAGGTGTATTGTCCTTAAAATGACTAAAAAAGGTATTTAATGCTTAAGAATTATTTCAAAATGACTAGAAAACTATTAAAAACCTATAATGACCCATGTTTGTGGTAACTTTTTCATCCTATAATGAATGTTTCTTTTATGTGCAATTTGGAATATTTAAAATTACATTTATAAATCTTTAAGTGAGAATCATTAGTTAAAATAGTTAAAATTAAACTAGGTTAATCAGGGGGTTAAATAAAAAATAGGGTCCAAAATTACTAAAATACTTGTATAAATATTATTTATGGATTAAATTTCATTATTATACTATGTTCCCTTGATTATAAGTTAGTTTTTGATCCATTTTATATAAGTTAGTCTCATTTTATATATTAAAATTTTAAGAATTTACAAGTATTCCACCCACATCCCTTATAAAAGGGAACCACCGCTCCATTATTAATTAAAATGTTTGTCCCACATATCTATCCTAATACCTTAAAAAAATAAATTTAATTATTCCTTCCCAACATCCTAGAGCTTATAGTCTTTCAATATGAAAATCATTTGAAGGCTTAAAGAGTAATCCAATGGCTAATTTCAAAGAAGAGGTATAACACTTTAGAGAGTTCATTCATTTTATTTATTTTTATACATCCATAAATTCATTATAAACCACTATAATATATTTACATCAATTCCTTAAATATACATAAATTCCATTATTTTTATGTAAAATTATTATTCACCTCCTTTTATATCCTAATGAAAAATAAAATTATCACTCGTATGTATGTACGGACTACCACCTCCATGTGACGATGCGGTTCATTTTCCATCAATACTAGTAATGGATTAATATAATGATCAGTAGATTGAAAAAATATGATATGTATGAAAATATTATGATTCTAGAAATTTTATATTTATGTTACCTTTATACCCTTCCATCTATTTGAGAATAATAATGTTTCTCATGCATTAGTTTGGAAAACCACCTCCATGAAGTAATGTGATTCATTTTTCATGTATATTATTGATGGATGATTATAAATTCATATTTAACATACAAATTGATAATTACTTAATTATTAATATTAATTATATCATAAAATCCTTACAATGATGTAATGACTGAAAATAGTGAACCAAAACTTACATGAAAAACACAACATTTAAAACCACAGATAAATATGAAAATAAATAATTGTTAGTAAATTTATTATATAATTTGATAATATATTCATATATGGTGTTATATCTATAAATATAGTTTATTTATAGATTTATAATAAATCTATATTTTTTCCCTATCATTTAAGAGTGTATATATAGTAAGTTGGACTTGAGTAATGTAGTACCCCCAGTTTGAGGTATGTGGCCTTTGTTTAAGCATTTTTATGTGTTTAAAGTGCATGGGATGAGTTGGGAAGATCTTCGGAGAGTTTGGAATGGTTTTGAAAGATTTTGGAGACTTTGCATGGGGAGCACGGTTTGAGCACGGTTTGGGGAAACTGTGCAGATGCTCCAGAAAACCATGGAGAGGGTGATAGTAGGCTTCGCCTAGCCTACGCATGGTTTTCCAAACCGTGCGAGGCAACCGTGAGGACCATCGCTCTTGAGGCAGTAGCGTGCGCACAGTTAGTGCACGGTTTTCCAAACCGTGCGGGATAACCATACAACCACTTAAAAGCAAGGTTTTAAAACCCGAGGTCACTTGGGCTAGCTTAATTCCTCTCCAAATTCTCTCCCACTCATGCCTCACTCGGGTTCTTCAGTTTTCAAGGGTTGGAGGTGCTCTCCCACACATTTTTGAAGCATTTTTAAGGGGTTTTGAGGTGGTTTGAAGGCGGTTTCTCCTAGGTAAGTCTCTTCTCTTGGGTTCTTTGTGTTTTCCTCTAGATCTAATCTTCCCTATTTCTTGGTTTTCTATATCTACACTTGTTTTGTGTAGATATAGAGTTTAGTTTCCTTGGATGTTGATTTTAAGGCTTGTGATGGTTAGGTAAGGGGATCTAGAGATGTTCCGGTGGTGCATTCGCTGGATTTTAGGTTTGGTTACTTGTGGGTTGAGTTCGCCGGAACCCAAAAGGTAGGTGACTTTTCTCTTGACTCCACTTGGTTAGAACTAGTGGTTCTTGGTTACAATTAAATTTTTTTTCTAAAAAATTAATTGTGATTTGTTGTGAGAAATTGGTTGGAAATCCCTTGGGTGATGTTTTGGGGATTTTTGGGAAAAGGGGGTTTTATGGTGAAAGGCTCTTGTTGTGGATTGTAAAATAGAGATTTTAAAATCGGTTGTTGAGATTGATTTAGGAAAATGGTTGATTAAAAAAAGGTTTTCAATAAATATGTTGTTTTTATTGAAATTTGGTTTTCTATGGAAAGTTGTTTTCAATAAATGGATGTTTTATTGAAGTGGATTGGTATGCAATGGAATTGGTTGATTGCATGATGTTGTGTCCTTGGTGGGTTATATTCTTGGTTGAGATTGGTTGAACTATTGTGTGGAAGTGGGCACGAAGTCCCACTATAAAAGGTGATGGATAGTGGTCACAAGAACCACCATATGGGTAGTGGTCGGGAAGTACCTCTAGTTTTGGTTAGTGGTCGGGATGTACCACTTGTTGTGAATGGGTGAATAGGTTGGGTGGAAGTCCCATTGTTTTGGTTTTTTGGTTGTTTTGGTTGTTTTTTGTGCATTGATTTGCAAGTTGAAAATTGTTGTGCTAGTGTGTAAATAATGAAATTGCTTGTGGCATGTTTGGTTAGATTTTCCTTGGGTTCGTGGTTTGGTCATGATGGCTTGGTAAGGGTGTGTTTGTCTTATGGAAATGGTTTCACTTGTAATTATTTTATATAAATTTTTTATATAAATGTGCTAACAGTTTTATCCTAGTGGTGTGTGTAGGGAAGTCATTTGGGGAAATCCAACTAAGTTTTAGTACTCACCCCATGCTTTGGCATGTCAGTGTCTTTGCAGATGTTGTGTACTGTGACATGGGAAAAGGTAAGGCGTCACCCTTATTTAGTGGAGCATTGTGATCTCTTGGTGGAGCTTGGAACTGGGAACTTGGTGTGGAGCTGTGGTGGTGTCATAGCTTGTGGTGTTGAGTTGTTTAGTTTCCGCTTTGTACTCTGATGTTGTGTGGATAGGTCTGGTTGTATTGGTTTCAGGTTGTATTGTGGAATAGCTTGGTTGTTAGTGGATGGTTTGGTTGGGCGGAAAGTAAATGGATCTTCAGTTTTTGGATTGATTGTGCTGGGTTATCTTCTTAAGGAAAAATCATTACCCACGGTTCCTTGAAGCCCATGGCATTTATTTCCAGCCTTTGGCGCCTTGGGAACGTCTCTTGAGGGCAAGTAACCCTCACCACCTCCTCAATACAATGATTTAGGGGTAGGGTGTTACAGGTGGTATCAGTTTTTTCAGTCCTTAGCTTTCAAGTGAGAGCAGTTGTTCGGTCGCTTTGGCACCTTGGTTTTGGAGTTGACATTCGTTGTGGTATGTTCCTTAAGTTGGGATGGTAGCAAGGCGTAGGAATTTCAGAACTTGGAATTTATAGTATAAAAGGACATAGCTAACCCTCTTATGTGTAAATTCAAGTTACCAAGGTGTTGGGTAGATAAGTGTTTTTGAGACACTTATAGGCATTGGATATCTCATTGTCGTGGGTGTAGCCAATAAGATGATCATGACATGCATGGTTGAAATTAATTCCCACTAGGATGCATATTTCATTGAGGTATAATGATTTATGGTGTGATATGAATGTGTGAAATTATAATGTGAATAAATCTGGTATTTTGAAAATGGTTTGGTTTTCAAAATGGTGAAACAAGGAAAATGTGAACTTGTAGAAAGCCATGTGCGATAGTGTTGTGTAATGTGATTTGAAATGGGAATTCTTGATGTCTACGGAAGTGAGACTCATGTTTTTTTTTTATTGATAGAAATGGCACTGGGTAGGCGTTGTAGAGACCAACCGGAGGAGGCTGCTGATAATATGGTTGCACCTGATCCTCAGGTGAACTAGCATTTAGTGAAAAGCATAGTGAAAGATCTCCAAGTTGTGGAAAGTGGAAATACAGTGGATGAATCAAGGCATGTGGATCATGCAGTTCAGTTTCAAAAGAATAATCCACCCATCTTCAGGGGTGATTCAGAGCCGGAGAGGGCAGAAGCATGGTTGAATAGAATGAACAATATTTTTGAGTTCTTGGGAACACTGGTAGAGTTAAAGGTGAAGTTGGCCATGTATATGTTGAAAGATATTTCCCTTCAGTGGTGGTAGTTGGTAGTCTAAGTAGGGATGGACTAGGGTGTGATGTTGTAAGGCTTTGAGGAATTGTTTAATAAACAATTCTACCCACATATGTTCAGAATTCAGCGTATGATTGATTTCTTCAGTTTGAAGCAAGAGATTATGTCTGTGACGGAATACGCAGCTAATTTTATGAACTTAGTGATATTTTCACCCAAGGGGGTGGGTAGCACATCGTTGAAATCAAGGATATTTGAAGTGGGGTTATGGCAAGAAATATTTTCAAAGATATAAGTACTCTGAATAGATAATTACACAGCGATGGTGAATAGATCCTCGGTGGATAAGCGGGATCTGTTGGGTGCTCCGGGTGGAGGAAGCATGGTGGTAACCATGGTGAATAGTGGGAACTCTAACGCTTGGTTCAAGTGGAGGAGGGACACTTATTTCTAGGGAAGGAGTATGGAACATAATCTGACAGTAGGATCGGTGAATCTTCCTTCGAAGCCCCAGAGCAAACTGGGATGTTTTCAGTGTGGTTCGACGAGCCACATCAAGCGAGATTTTATGACACAACCTCAAGCATGTCATAATTGTAAGCAGATGGGGCATCTGCAGTGTTATTGTCGGAATGCTCCGAGGCCAGGGGAGCATGAAACTCCTCTGGGATCGTAGACGTCGTATGCTTCAATAGGACGAGGACAGTAGCATACCCCTCAGCAGCAGAGTTGTAACATCCCAAGTAAGTAATTAGTAATAGATATTTTTATTTGTGTCTATTAATGAATTAGATAGTGTTTTAGAGACTTAAAATGAAAATAAATACAATCTTATGCATGGAATACACTAATATTTTTAAAAGATTGTTTTACTGCCTTTTGATGGAAAACCATTTTTAAATCTATCTTTTGACAATTTTATAAGCTATGTTTGTCAAAATAAACTTATTCATTATGATTGGTATATCAAAATTTACTTTGTGTGAATTTTTGGTATTTTTCTAACAATGTTCATTTTTTATGAATAGTGAAAAATACTGCATTTTACATCAAAACAGCTTTTTAATCTAATTTATTTATATGGTTATATTATATTTTTAATTGTTTTTGAAGTGGAATTAGAATATATTTTTACCATTTAATCCAATGGTGGTCATTGGAATCAATTTCACTTTGAAATTGAACTTAAACTGGTGTCAATCTTTTGATACTTATTGTTTCATAAAAACACGCTATTTGTCATGACAGTGGGAATTAATTATTAATTTAATTAATGTGACTAATATGTTTTTAATTTTTTAAAATAGACTTCATTTTTTAATTTGGAATATCAAATATAGCTTAGGGTGAATTTTTGGTAATTTTCTGAAAAACTTCAATTTTTGATGAATAGTGAAACCACTAAGTGGTACTTATAAAAACTGATTTTTCGTTTAAATGAAATATTGTCATCTTTGTGATTTGAATTTCAAAAATCCGACATACATGGTTGTCATTAAGAAGTAAAATGTGGTTCAATGAGATTAAAATAATTTTTTTGTGAATAGTAACTTATTAAGTTTTTAATCGCGATTAGTGGTAATTAGTGTAGTTTAGGGTAAAAATAATGCTTTAATAAAATGAGATAATCTTGACACATGTCCTACCCTCATTGGTTGTGTCATGGCCGACCAAGACAATCCATGGGTCAACTTGGGGACCCCATGGAGCCACTTTGGTTGGGAAATGACATAAATAACTTTTTATTTAATGTAAAAGTAAAAAATGACACAAACATAATATGTTTTACGAAAACAATTATTACATGGGGTTATAAAGATCATATTTTTGATTATAAATAGTCATTATAAAGTTAAAAAGATTTCCTACATCATAGTATTTCTTTTATAATTTTTAGACTTTAAATAAATTAAATTATTTATGACATCATGGTGATGCAGCAATGACCTCATTATTTAACGATTTAAATAAAATGGAAAGTTAATGTAAAATATAAAACCTACACATGGAAAAAACCAATTGGATGAGTGGAGTTCTAACCCTTATCACCTTATCCTCGAATTATATCAATGTGGGACCTTTTGAATCCGAAACTCATTTTAAAATAAAGTAACTTATCTTTACTTTCCAAGAGTACCCCTCCTCTCCTCTTATAAAAGGCCCCCACCTCTACCTCCTTACCCACACTTCCAAAGCCTTTGACTCGGCCAACCCCCGCCCATTTTGTCTCTCCACTTCCCTCTATTACTCCTTGAAGCCTCACTTTGGGAAGAAGTCTTCCCAAGGAAGCCTTTGAGCTCAAACCAAAGGGAGTTACCCGATTTTAAGGTAATGTCTTCTTTTGAGTCCTTTTGTTTTATTTTTCTTCTCCAACCCCCTAAACTCTTTTTATTCTTTTCTTTTGTAACAACTCCAGTATCCTCAATATACTAGTATGTTGTTATAATAAGTATTCGAGCTACACTTACACATACCTACATCTAATGGTTAACGAACATACCGTTTCCGTGGATGGCGAATTTATGCCTCCCGAAACGATGATTGTTCAACATTATTTTAACACCTTAAAAGGTGGCCATTAAGATGTCACTATATTTATATATGATATATAATATGTTTATGTTTTCCTTAAGCTTCTGTATTTTTCATTTTGGGTATACCTTTATGGTTTCCATTATGGGTAAACGCGATATCTTCATTTAAGGAAGTGCAGACTACCACCCCCTCAAAGTGATTTGATTCATTAAATACCATATGTGGGACGTATAAAGGATGGAACTATGATATTATACATGATATTATACTGTAATTATAATATACCTTTATATCATTATGATTCTATTATATAAAATATGAAATAGAAATGAAAGTAGCGTTCATGCGTAGGTACGGCTTACCGTCTCCATGAACGGTGCATTTCATTTCTTACCTCTAAATGATTATGTAATATTATAAATGCATGCATGTACTGGATATATATGACATATATGATATCTACATCATGAATACAATTCTGGATATAATGAATACATGAACAACATGTAATTATAAAGGGATTATTTTTGACTCAAGTACCAATGATCGTTAAAATGACCGTTATTAACTTAAATAATTACATAGTGTTCATGACATGGTAATAAGTGATATGAAAGGAATAATGAACTTGAAAAAGGTTCTTAAGCAAGTATAGATTAACTCAAGTTTATTATTTAGGAGATTAAAGAATGGTCGGGTCAAGTCGGATACGAGGTATGGGACTTCGTCTCAATCTCCTTTCATTGAGGCATATTTTGTTTTATACACAACCTTATTTTATACGGTGTATAAACCCCTTTGACTTTTATGTTTATTCAAAATGAATATTTTTATATGAAGCATTTACTAAATGAAAAAAGGGAATGTTTTTGTCATACGTATGCGGTGACAACGACTTCTCCTCCGTCGTGACCGTTATTTGAGTTTCGGCTTCCTCTACAAGCCATACCTTTTTTTTAAAGAAAAATAAATACCATGTTTTACTTTTATTTTACTTTGGTATTGAAAATGGTTTTCATAATGTTTTTATTATATCAATGTGTTGTATTGATATCTCATGATTGAAATGTGGAAATGTTATGTTTCCTTTATGCATGTTTTATGTGATATGAATATGTTATGGTTCTTGGGAATTGTTATGAAGACGGGTGGTTCCATGATAAAATAAGGGTGGGTGAGCCCGTTATAGCTCTCTGAGGCATTGGGTAACGCGAAGGAGTGAAACGTTAAGGTTTCTCCGAAGAGATTTAGGGAATATACTGTGATGGGTATTCCAAATGTAACCAAGAGGGTTACTCCCTACGTAAGAATGTTATGAATGCCTCAAGTTACCTTTATGTATTATTATTTCTATGATTTATTCATGATTTGATGAGGTATGTTAAAGTGCTTATGTTTTATGAGTAAAGTATGATCTCATTCTTATGTATATATGTACCCATATTTCCTTTCCATATTTTTATATCCCTTACTGAGCTTTTCATGCTCATCCCAAGTTTTTTTGAAATGTTTTTCACAGGTCAAGGGAAAGGTACATGATATGATGATAGTGTCAAGGAAGTGTCAATAAATAATCCATGTTTTATTTTAAATGTGTTTCCATTGATGGGAATTAAGAATACTATCTTTATGTAACCACTTTGTTTATATGTGGAATGTAATGCAAGTTTTATGATCTAATTCTCTAAAACTCTAAACCTGAAAAGATCTTCAATGTGTAATCTTGTAATAACTCAAGATTAAGTAAGGTTTAAGTCTGGGGCCTTATAGTTGGTATCAAAAGTAGGTTTAGATAACTTTAGGAGTTATAATTCTATTAAATGATTATCCAAAAATATTTTTTTTGAAATAGAATTTAAAGATTACCATGTTGCTTCATCTAAGACATGTTTGTTCAGAATGGTTTTCCGCAGAGGAAATAGGGAAGCAGTTCTAGGAAGGAATACAGAAGGAAATAACCTTCCGAATCAGCATCCTGAGATGGTCGGAATTGGAACTGAACAGTTTGTTGCAGTAATGGCGTAGTTGACTCAGGCTATAAATGGTGGTGGTATCCATGCACGAGATCAGCCAGACCAACCGCAGAGGAACATGTCAGTGGTGGAACATTTCATGAGGCAACATCCCACATCATTCAGAGGATCATCTGACCCTGTGCTAGTTGAAGGGTGGATTAAAGCACTGGAGAAGATTTTCGATGTCATGGGGTGTTCAGACAATCAAAAGGTTAGTCTTTCCATTTACCGTTTGGAGGGTGAGGCGGATCAGTGGTGGCCGATGGTTAAAAATATCAGGGACACTGATGAGATTGATGCTCTTGACTGGGATGAATTCAAAGGTATGTTTCTTAAGAAGTATTTTCCTAAGACTGTTCTACTTAGGAGGGAAAAGCAATTCTTGGAATTCAGGCAAGAGGAAGACTCAGTGGCTACCTATGAAGAAAGGTTCACTCGATTGGCAAGGTATGCTCCAAATTTTATCCGAGACCTTGATAGTAAAATCAATCGTTTTTACTCAGGATTAAAGCCAAAATATCGAAGGGAATTAGCTTCTCGTGAGTTTAATAGTTTTGAAAAGCTTGTTCGATGTGCTGAGAATGTGGAAATGGAGTTTGCCGATGATCAAGTGTTCTATAACAACCAACAGAAGAAGAGACCAAGGTGGCAGGAGAAATGTAAGAATTATTCGAAAAAGTATGATGGTAAGAAAACAGAGTTTCCAGTTTGTGATAAATGTGGCAAAAGGCATGCTGGGGAATGTCTTCTGAATTCTGGAAAGTGCTACCGATGTGGTAAGATGGGACATAAATATCGTGATTGCACTGAAAAAGATCAGGGTGATGGTAAGACCAAATTTGATTTACAGTTAGTGAAATGTTATAAGTGCAATGAGATGGGTCACTATGCAAATGAGTGTCTGACAAAGAGATTGAGTGATGGGAAGAAGTTAGAATACAAGCATAAAGGGGTGGTGAAATCCTTTGCAACTACTTCAGCAGATGTCGGGCCATCAAATGAAGTTGTATCAGGTACTTTGTTTGTTTTTTCAGATTATTCCAGTGTGTTGTTTGATTCGGGGTCTACACATTCTTTCATCTCTGAAAACTTTTCTAGTAAAATGGGAATACCATCTCAAGAAATGACTCCTGAACTTTTGGTAAAAAAAACTGGGGGGAATGTTGAGGCAAAAATAATTTATAAGAATCTTCCTATCCTTATCTGTGGAAAAAACATACTTGCAAACCTTATTGTTCTACCTCTAGTAGAGTTTGATGTTATCCTGGGTATGGATTGGCTCTCTATTTACCATGCTAATATTGACTGTACAGCTAAAGAAGTTTTTTTTCAGAAAAACTTTCAGTTTGTCTACAAGAATGAACCCTTACTATTGATAACTTATCAAGAGGCTGAGAAACTTGTAAAAGATGGAAATGAATGTTACCTTGCACACATTGTTGAAAATAAAGGAACTGTTCAGATTAATGATGTGCCAGTGGTAAATGAGTATCCTGATGTTTTTCCTGATGAGTTTCCTGGAATAATACCAGATCGGGAAGTTGAATTTACTATTGACTTAGTTCCTGATGCTAAGCCAATTTCAAAACCCCCTTATCGAATGGCTCAAATTGAACTTTTAGAGTTGAAGGAGCAATTGCAAGATTTATTAGAGAAAGGTTTCATTCAACCTAGCACATCACCATGGTGTGCTCCTATCTTGTTTGTTAAAAAGAAAGATGGTTCTATGAGACTTTGCATTGATTATAGAGCCTTGAATAACATCACTGTTAAGAACAAATATCCTTTGCCTCATATCGATGATTTGTTTGATCCGCTCCAGGGAGATCAGTTTTTTTCAAAGATTGGCCTGATCTCGGGGTACCATCAGCTGAAGGTAAAGGAGGCAGATATTCCGAAGACCGCGTTCTGTACGAGATATGGCCATTATGAATTTGTAGTAATGCCTTTTGGGCTAACCAATGCACCTACTGTATTCATGGACTTAATTAATAGAATTTTCCATGAGTTCTTGGATAAGTTTGTGGTGGTTTTCATTGATGATATTTTGGTGTTTTCTAAAAGTAAAGAGGAGCATGAAAGACATTTAAGGGTTATCCTGCAAACCTTAAAAGAAAATAAACTGTATGGAAAATTCAGCAAGTGTGAGTTTTGGTTGCAACAAATTTCTTTCCTTGGTCACATTGTTTCTAAAGATGGAATAACTATAGATCCTGCAAAAACAAAAGTTGTGGAAGAATGGCCAAGACCCACAAATGTAACAGAGATTCGTAGCTTCCTTGGTTTGCCAGGCTATTACCGATGGTTTGTTAGAAATTTTTCATGGTTATCTAGTCCAATAACTAAGCTAACTCGGAAGGGTTTTAAGTTTATCTGGACAAAAGAATGTGATGATTGTTTTCAGGAACTGAAAAGAAGATTGGTGAATGCTCCAGTTTTGGCACTACCTTCCAGAAATGGTGAGTTTGTCATCTACAGCGATGCTTCATTGAAAGGACTTGGTTACGTCCTAATGCAGAATGATTAGGTAATTGCTTATGCTTCACGACAGTTGAAAACTCATGAGGTAAATTACCCTACACATGATTTGGAATTAGCTGCTGTTGTTTTTGCTTTAAAAATTTGGAGGCATCATTTGTATGGAGTAAAGTGTGAAATATATACCGATCATAAAAGTTTAAAGTATATATTCACTCAGAAATAATTGAACATGAGACAAAGGAGATGGCTAGAATTAATCAAGGATTATGATTATACAATTCATTACCATCCAGGAAAAGAAAATAAAGTGGCTGATGCTTTGAGTCGAAAAAGTAATGCTTCGTTAGCAATGTTGTGTTTGGAACGTGATCCTTTGGTTAAGGATTTGATGAGATTTGGCATGGAAGTTGTTGGTGCAGTAATTTCTTTTGTTTTGTTTCAGGTATCAGTGAGATCATCTCTATCAGATAGAATCAAACAAGCATAGAAGCAAGATAGTGAGTTGCAGAAAAAGGTAGAGCTGGTTCGGAAAGGTAAGTTGCCTGAATTCAACATTGATAATGATTGTGTTTTTAGATTTGGGAAGAGATTGTGTGTGCCTTGTGATTCACAGTTGAAGAGAGAGTTGTTATGTGAAGCTCATAGTTCTCCGTTTTCAGTTCATCCTGGCAGTACTAAGATGTATAGAGATCTGTGGGAGTATTACTGGTGGGATGGAATGAAAAGGGACATTGTTGATTTTACTGTGAAGTGTTTGACATGTCAATAGGTTAAAGAAGAGTGGCAGTTACCGAAAGGGATGCTTCATCCTTTACCAGTGCCAGAGTGGAAATGGGAGAATATATCCATGGACTTTGTTGTGGGATTACCGAACACATCTCGAGGTAATAATGAAATCTGGGTTATTGTTGATTGCTTGACTAAATATGCTCATTTCCTTTCCATTCGAGATACTTTTTCCCTCGATCAACTTTCCCATTTGTATCTTAAAGAGGTAGTTAGGTTACATGGAGTTCCTCTCTCCATTGTATCTGACCGTGATCTCAGGTTCACTTCTAACTTTTGGAAAGGTCTTCAGAAGTCGTTGGGTATTGAATTAAATTTTAGTACAGCTTTTCATCCTCAATCAGATGGACAGTCAGAATGAAAAATTCAGACCTTGGAGGATATTCTACGTTCTTGCTCTATGGATTATCAGGGAAGTTGGGACCAACATCTTTCTTTGGTTGAATTTTCATATAATAACAGTTTTCATTCCAGTATATAGATGGCACCATTTCAGTCATTATATGGGAAGCGGTGTCGAACTGCAGCTTTCTGGGATGAAGTGGGTGAAAGGAAGCTGATGGGACCATAATTGGTAGAAGAGATGGCAGAAAAAGTTCATCTGATTCAGAAGCACATGAGAACAGCTCGTAGTAGGAAGAAAAGTTATGCAGACAACAGGAGGAAGGATCTGTCTTTTGAGGTAGGTGATCATGTTTTTCTCAAAGTATCACCATGGAAAAGTGTGATGTGATTTGGTAAGAAAGGAAAGCTGAGTCCAAGGTTCATTGGACCATATGAAATTCTGGAAAGAGTTGGATCAGTTGCTTACCGAGTGGCTTTACCTCCGAGTTTATCTCAGGTACACAATGTTTTTCACGTTTCGATGTTGAGAAAGTATATGCTAGATCCATCTCATGTTTTGAGTCCAGAGGTAGTTCAGCTGGAAGAGAACCTATCTTATGAGGAACAACCGGTCCAGATTCTTGACCACAGGGAGCAAGTGTTACGGAATATGGTGATTAAGCAGGTAAAGTTTTTGTGGAAAAACCACATGATGGAAGAGGCAACATGGGAATCTGAAAATGCAATGAGGGATAAGTACCCCCATTTATTCGATAAGTAAATAAATTGCGGGGACGCAATTTTCAAAAGGGGGGGGAAGGATGTAACATACCAAGTAAGTAATTAGTAATAGATATTTTTATCTGTGTCTATTAATGAATTAGATAGTGTTTTATAGGCTTAAAATGAAAATAAATACAATCTTATGCATGGAATATACTAATATTTTTAAAAGATTGTTTTACTGCCTTTTGATGGAAAACCATTTTTAAATCTATCTTTTGACAATTTTATAAGCTATGTTTGTAAAAATAAACTTATTCTTTATGATTGGGACATTAAAATTTACTTTGTGTGAATTTTTGGTATTTTTCTGACAATGATGATTTTTTAATGAATAGTGAAAAATACTGCATTTTACATCAAAACTACTTTTTAATCTAATTTATTTATATGATTAGATTATCTTTTGAATTGGTTTTGAAGTTTAATTAGAATATATTTTTACCATTTAATCCAATGGTGGTCATTGGAATCAATTTCACTTTGAAATTGAACTTAAACTGGTGTCAATCTTTTGATACTTATTGTTTCATAAAAACACGCTATTTGTCATGACAGCGGGAATTAATTATTAATTTAATTAATGTGACTTATATGTTTTTAATTTTGTAAAATAGACTTCATTTTTGAATTCGGAATATCAAATATAGCTTAGGGTGAATTTTTGGAAATTTTCTGAAAAACTTCAATTTTTGATGAATAGTGAAACCACTAAGTGGTACTTATAAAAACTGATTTTTCGTTTAAATGAAATATTGCCATATTTGTGATTTTAATTTCAAAAATCCGAAATACATGGTTGTCATTAAGAAGTAAAATGTGGTTCAATGAGATTAAAATAATTTTTTGGTGAATAGTAACTTATTAAGTTTTTAATCGCGATTGGTGGTAATTAGTGTAGTTTAAGGTAAAAATAATGCTTTAATAAAATTATATGAGCTTGACACATGTCCTACCCTCATTGGTTGTGTCATGGCAGACCAAGACAATCCATGGGTCAACTTGGGGACCCCATGGAGCCACTTTGGTTGGGAAATGACATAAATAACTTTTTATTTAATGTAAAAGTAAAAATGACACAAACATAATATGTTTTACGAAAACAATTATTACATGGGGTTATAAAGATCAGATTTTTTATTATAAATAGTAATTGGAAAGATAAAAAGATTTCCTACATCATAGTATTTCTTTTATAATTTTTAGACTTTAAATAAATTAAATTATTTATGACATCATGATGATGCAGCAATGACCTCATTATTTAACGATTTAAATAAAATGGAAAGTTAATGTAAAATCTAAAACCTACACATGGCCAAAACCAATTGTATGAGGGGATTTCTAAACCTTATAACCTTATCCTAGAATTATATCAATGTGGGACCTTTTGAATCTGAAACCCATTTTAAAATAAAGTAACTTATCTTTACTTTCCAAGAGTGCCCCTCCTCTCCTCTTATAAAAGGCCCCCACCTCTACCTCCTTACCCACACTTCCAAAGCCTTTGGCTCGGCCAACCCCTGCCCATTTTGTCTCTCCACTTCCCTATCTTACTCCTTGAAACCTAAATTTGGGAATAAGTCTTCCCAAGGAAGCCTTTGATCTCAAACCAAAGGGAGTTACCGGATTTTAAGGTAATGTCTTCTTTTGAGTCCTTTTGTTTTATTTTGCTTCTCCAACCCCCTAAACTCTTTTTATTCTTTTCTTTTGTAACAACTCTAGTATCCTCAATATACTAGGATGTTGTTATAATAAGGATTCGAGATACACTTATAAACAACTACATCTAATGGTTAACGAACATACTGTTTCCGTGGATGGAGAATTTAAGCCTCCCGAAACGATGATTGTTCAACATTTTTTTAACACCTTCAAAGGTGGCCATTAAGATGTCACTATATTTATATATGATATAAAATATGTTTATGTTTTCTTTAATCTTCTGTATTTTTCATTTTGGGTATACCTTTATGGTTTCCATTATGGGTAAACGCGATATCTTCATTTAAGGAAGTGCGGACTACCGCCCCCTCAAAGTGATTTGATTCGTTAAATACCATATGTGGGACGTATAAAGGATGGAACTATGATATTATATATGATATTATACTGTAATTATAATATAACTTTATATAATTATGATTCCATTCTATAAAATATGAAATAGAAATGAAAGTAGCGTTCATGCGTAGGTACGGCTTACCGTCTCCATGAACGGTGCATTTCATTTCTTACCTATAAATGATTATGTAATATTATAAATGCATGAATGTACTGGATATATATGACATATATAATATCTACATCATGAATACCATTCTGGATATAATGAATACATGAACAACATGTAACTATAAAGGGCTTATTTTTTACTCAAGTACCAATGATCGTTAAAATGACCGTTATTAACTTAAATAATTACATAGTGTTCATGACATGGTAATAAGTGATATAAAAGGAATAATGAACTTGAAAAAGGTTCTTAAGCAAGTATAGATTAACTCAAGTTCATTATTTAGGAGATTAAAGAACGGTCGGGTCAAGTCGGATACGAGGTATGGGACTTCCTCTCAATCTCCTTTCATTGAGGCATATTTTGTTTTATACACAACCTTATTTTATATGGTGTATAAACCCCTTTGACTTTTAAGTTTATTCAAAAGGAATCTTTTTATACGAAGCGTTTACTAAACGAAAAAAGGGAATGTTTTTTTCGTACGTATGCGGCGACAACGACTTCTCCACCGCCGTGACCGTTATTTGAGTTTCGGCTTCCTCTACAAGACATACCTTTTTTTAAAAAAGAAAAATAAATATCATGTTTTACTTTTCTTTTACTTTGGTATTGAAAATGGTTTTCATAATGTTATTATTATATCAATGTGTTGTATTGATATCTCATGATTGAAATGTGGAAATGTTATGTTTCCTTTATGCATGTTTTATGTGATATGATTATGTTATGGTTCTTGGGCATTGTTATGAAGACGGGTGGTTCCGTGATAAACTAAGGGCAGGTGAGCCCGTTATAGCTCTTCAATGCATTGGGTAACGTGAAGGAGTGAAACATTAAGGTTTCTCCGAAGAGATTTAGGGAATATACTGTGATGGGTATTCCAAATGTAACCAAGAGGGTTACTCCCTACGTAAGAATGTTATGAATGCCTCAAGTTACCTTTATGTCTTATGATTTCTATGATTTATTCATGATTTGATGAGGTATGTTAAAGTGCTTATGTTTTATGAGTAAAGTATGATCTCATTCTTATGTATATATGTACCCATGTTTCCCTTCCATATTTTTATATCCCTTACTGAGCTTTTTATGCTCATCCCAAGTTTTTTTGAAATGTTTTTCACAGGTCAAGGGAAAGGTACATGATATGATGATAGTGTCAAGGAAGTGTCAATAAATAATCCATGTTTTATTTTAAATGTGTTTCCATTGATGGGAATGAAGAATACTATCTTTATGTAACCACTTTGTTTATATGTGGAATGTAATGCAAGTTTTATGATCTAATTCTCTAAAACTCTAAACCCGAAAATATCCTCAATGTGTAATCTTTTAATAACTCAAGATTAAGTAAGGTTTAAGGTTGGGGCCTTATAAGAGTAATGTGGGTCATGGTGATTCTCGTAATACCACGACGCCTCAGCAGGGCAATAAAGAGAAGACTGTGGCAAGCAAACATGTGTTTGGAGCTGAGAAGGTTGTGGTGGATGATCAGTTCAGACCAACCATGGTGCGAGGTACTATTATTTTAAATTCTACCTTGATTCAAGTGTTGTTTGATATGGGTACTTCACACTCTTTAATTGCGGCACGTGTGGTTGATTTTCTAGGTTTAAAGGTAGAAATTATGCCTTTGGTTTTGAAACTTTAAACTCCTCTAGGTCGAAGAGAGTGTTGAGCCTTCTTGTGTAGAGCATGTTGTATCATTGTGGGTGAGGTTGAGATAATGTGGAATTTCTAAATTCTTAAGATGGATAGGTATGATGTAATCTTGGGAATGGATTGGTTGGCTGCTTTTAAGGATCATATTGACTATGATGCACGAACAGTGGCTTTTACGACACAAGATAGCATTTGACATCTCTTTAGAGGAGAGAGTCATAAAAGGCAGGGTGCAATGGGTTTGTTGGCACCAGCAGTGGGCACGTTATCGTATTGATTGGCGGTATTGTCGTTGGAATAGTAAATGGGTGTTGAGCAGAGTGTTCTTCTAGCAGTGGGGGATCAGTTCATTTATGTTTTTCCTAAATAATTCTCTGGGTTACCTCCCATAAGAGAAGTGGAGTTTATGATTGATCTCCTTCTACGGACCAGTCCTATCTCACTTCTGTCTTATTGGATGGCCCCTACTGAATTACGGGAATTGGAAGTCCTTTTGGAATAGTTAGAAAACAAAGGGTTTATCTGGCCTAGCACGTCCCCATGGGTAGCGTCGGTGTTGTTTTTGAAAAATTTGGATGGAACTTTGAGGCTCTGTGTTAATTATCATAGACTTAAGAAATTTATGATAAAGAAAAGATATCCACTTCCACAAATTGATGATTTTTTCTACCAGTTGAGGGGATCCCAATGGTTCTCCAAGATCGACCTAAGGTTGGGATATCATCAATTGCAGGTGAGGAAGGACAATATTCCTAAAACAACTTTCTTAAGTAGATATGAACATTATGAATATGTGGTTATGCCCTTTGGTCTAACGAATGCGCCAGCGGTGTTCATGGAATTGATGAATGAGATATTTCATAGATATCTGGATTCATTTATGGTGGTGTTTTTAGACGATATTCTGGTGTATTCTAAGAAAAGGGTGGAGTATGAGCAGCACTTGGAGACAGTGCTAGGGATCTAGAGGGATCATTAGTTTTATGCCAAATTTTCAATGTGGGACTTTTGGATACAGGAAGTTCGTTTTCTAGGCAATTTGATTTCTGAAAGGGGTATTTCAGTGGATCCAGAAAAGATAGAGGTAATTATCTCCTGGCCACCGCCAAAGAATGTGTTTGAGATACGGAATTTCCTTGGTCTTTTTGGGTATTATCGGCGTTTTGTTCGTGATTTTTCACGTTTGGCTTCATCGATAACAGCTTTAAAAAGAATGAATGTTCCATTCCAGTGGAATGAACAGTGTCAACAGTGTTCTGAAGAGCTAAAGGGTTTCCTTACATTAGCACCATTCTTGGTTTTTCCAGAACCAAGAAAAGGGTACGTGGTGTATTGTGATGCGTTGGCGTCAGGGGTTGGGTGTGTTCTCATGCAAGGAAATCATGTAGTTGTGTATGGATCACAGAAGTTGATGGTGCATGAGAAGAACTACACAACTCATGTTTTTTAATTGGCAGTATTGGGGCATGCTTTGAATGTGTGGCGTCATTATCTCTTCGATGAGAAATTCTTGGTATATACAGATCATAAGAGCTTGAAGCATATTTTCTCACAAAGAGATCTGAACTTGGGGCAAAGGAGATGGATGAAATATCTCCATATTCTTGATTTTGACTTGATGTACACACAAGGTAAGGGAAATTTTGTTGCAGATGCATTAAGTATAAAATAATATGCTTAGGTGGTGAAATAGGTATCGGAATAGTGGTAGTTGATGTCAGTTATAGCTGACATGCGGTTGGAATATGAGGATCAGGGCGATAGAACGGTCTTCTTTCCAGTTTTGTTGATTCTTGACTTGGTTGTCCTGGTTAGAGAGGCAAAAATATCTGATTCTGAGTGTGTGACCATGGGTTCGAGACTCATTGCTGGGGAGACCATTGAGGTGTGTCAACTGAATGGAGATTCAGTTTTGTGTTTTATGAATCAGATGGTTTTACTAGTTTCTTGTCAAGAGGATATTCTCAGGGAGTACCATCATTCCAGGTGGGTTGTTCATCCTGAAATTCAGAAAATTTATAAAGCATCGAAAGCACTTTTTTGGTGGGCTGGTATGAAAAGGAGAGTGACTGAGTTTGTTTTGAGATGCTTGACTAGTTAGCAGGTCAAGGCAGAGCATCAGAGGAAAACAGAAATGTTGCAGTATTTACTAATCCCTGTCTAGAAGTGGGAGAAAATAGCGATGGATTTTGTCACAGGTCTCCCAAGAACGGTCAGAAAGAATGATTCCATTTGGGTGATAGTGGATCGGCTAACGAAGTCGGCCCATTTCATTCTAATTCGTGAATCTCATATGGTGGAGGATCTATCCAAAATCTATATCTGGGAGGTGGTAAAGAGGCATGGTGTTCTAGTTTCTATTGTATCTGATATAGACCCTAGGATTACATTTCATTTCTGTAGATCCTTACAGCAATCCCTTGGAAATAAGTTGACCATGAGTACAGCATATCACCCTCATACGGATGGTCAATCCGAGAGGACGATACAAACATTGGAGGATATGTTGTGGGCTTGTGTTATGAATTTTGGTGGCTTGTGGGAGGAGCACTTGTCGTTGGTTGAGTTCTTGTAAAATAACAGTTATTAGGCATCTATACATATGGCTCTGTTTGAAGCATTGTATGGGCAGTCATGTCGTTCTCCACTATGTTGGGTGGAAACGGGTGAGTCCTCGATGGTTGGACCGAGACTTTTCTAGGAGACTACGAAGAAGATCAATTTGATCAGGAAGATAATGGATACAGCTTAGAATCGTCAAAAATCGTATGTGGATCATTGTTGAAGGTCGTTGTTGTTTGAGGTGAGTGGTCATGTTTTCTTGTGGTTCTCTCCTTGTTTAGGACATCGTTGGTTTGGGAAGCAGGGAAAGTTATCTTTTAGGTATATTGGACCTTTTGAGATTCTTGAGCGGGTTAGTGAGGTGGATTATCATTTGTCTTTTCCACCTAGGTTCAATGCAGTGCACAATGTGTTTCATGTATCGCAGTTGAAAAAGTATCAGTCGGATCATGACCATGTAATTCGATGGGATCAGGTCAAGATAGAACGAGATGCTTCGTTTTTGCACGTGCCAGTGCGGGTTATGGATAGGCAAAAGAAATTATTTCATGGTAAAATCATCAATTTAATTCTTGTTTTCTGGAAACATGGTAAGATTAAATAGGGGAATTTGGAGCAGGAGAAATAGATAGTCGAGCAGTGGCCCGAGCTCTTTCTACAAAGGGCGGGTTCACTAGTTTCTGAGGATGCAAAGTCCAATGGTGGTGAGAATGTAGTACACCCGGTTTGAGTCATGTGGCCTTTTTATGCATTTTTTGTGTTTAAAGTGCATGGGATGTGTTGGGAAGAGGTTTGGAGAGTTTGGAATGGTTTTGAATGAGTTTGGAGGCCTTGCATGGCGAGCACGGTTTGAGCACGATTAAGGGAAATCGTACGGATGCTCCAGGAAACCATGTAGGGGGAGAGAGTAGGCTTTGCATGTCCTGTGCATGGTTTTCCAAACCGTGTGAGGAAATTGTGCAGACTTTATCTCTCAAGGAAGTAGTGTGCACACGGTTAGCGCACGGTTTTCCAAACCATGCGGGATAACCGTACAGCCACTTAAAAGCAGGGTTTTAAAACCCGGGGTCACTCAGGATTGCCTCATTCCTCTCCAAATTCTCCCCCACTCAAGCCTCACTCATTTTATTCGGTTTTCAAGTGTTTTAGGTGCTCCCCACACATTTTGAAATCTTTTTTAAGGGGTTTCGAGGTGTTTTGAAGGTGATTTCTCCCGGGTAAGTCTCTCCACTTGGGTTCTTTGTGTTTTCTTCTAGATCTACTCTTCCCTTTTTCTTGGTTTTTTAGATATACACTTTTTTGCGTAGATATAGAGTTATGGTTTCTTGGATGTTGATTTTAAGGATTGTGATGGTTAGGGAAGGGGATATAGAGAGGTTTTGGTGGTGCGTTCACCGGATTTGAGGTTTGATAGCTTGTCGGCCGAGTTCGCCGAAACCCTAAAGGTAGGTGGCTTCTCTCTCGACTCCACTTGGTTAGAACTAGTGTTACTTTGTTACAATTAATTTGATGTGCTGAAAAATTAATTGTGATTTGTTGTGCGAAATTGGTCGGAAATACCTTGGGTTATGTTTTGGGGTTTTTTGGGGAAAATGGGTTTTATGGTGAAAGGCTCTTTTTGTGGATTTTAAAATAGAGGTTTTAAAATGGTTTTTTGAGATTGATTTGGAAAATGGTTAATGAAAAAAATGTTTTCAATAAAGATGTTGTTTTTATTGAAATTTGGTTTGGCATGGAAAATGGTTTTCAATAAATGGATGATTTATTGATGTGGATTAGTATGTGATGGAATTGGTTGATTGCATGATGTTGTGGCCTTGGTGGGTTATATTCTTGGTTGAGATTGGTTGAACTGTTGTGTAGAAGTGGGCGAGAAGTCCCACTATAAAAGGTGATGGATAGTGGTCGGAAGAACCACCATATGGGTAGTGGTCGGGAAGTACCGCTAGTTGTGGGTATTGGTCGGGAAGTACCGCTAGTTGTGAATGGGTGAATGGGTTGGGCGGAAGTCCCAATGTTTTGGTTGTTTTGGTTGTTTTGGTTGTTTTGTTGTGCATTTCTTTCCAAGTTAGAAATTTTTGTGCTAGTGTGTGAATTATGAAATGCCTTGTGGCATGTTTGGTTGGATTTTCCTTGGGTTCGTGGTTTGGGCATGATGGCTTGGTAAGGGTGTGTTTGGCTTATGGAAAAATTTTCACTTGTAATTATTTTATATAAATTGTTTTATATAAATGTGCTAATGGTTTTATCCCAGTGGCGTGTGTAGGGAAGTCATTTGGGTAAATCCTATTGAGTTTTAGTACTCACCCCCTACTTTGGAACGTTGGTGTCTTTGCAGATGTTGTGTACCATGACGTGTGAAAAGTTAAGGCATCACCCTCCTTTAGCGGAGCATTGTGATCTTTTGGTGGAGCATGGAGCTTGGAGCTTGGTGTGGAGTTGTGTTGGTGTCATGGATTGTGGTGTTTAGTTGTTTAGTTTCTTCTTTTTACTCTGATGTGTTGTGGACAGGTCTGGTTGTATTGGTTTCGGGTTGTATTGTGGAACAGTTTGGTTTTTAGTGGATGGTTAGGTTGGGCAGAAAGTGCATGCATCTTCAGTTGTTGGATTGATTGTGATGGGTTATCTTCTTAAGGTTAAATTGTTCCCCACTATTCCTTGAAGCCCTCAGCATTTATTTCCATCCTTTGGAACCATGGGAATGCGCTTAAGGCCAAGTAACCATCACCGCCTCCTCAAGCCAATGAGGTAGGGGTGGGGTGTTACAAGTGGTATCAATTTAATTACATCTCAATTTCACTTCAATGAGACATGTTTTACATTATGCACTTAATTTATTTTTCATGGTGTATATACCACCCCATTGACACCTTATAACATTAATTTAACTCTATTCCTGGTATTCAATTTTTTTCAATTATTTTTTCTCTTTTAAGGTGTTTTTATTTAAAAAAATCATAGTAATAGGGATTTTTTTTACAATATAATTTTATATGAGGATTGTTTATGTTGGAATTTATATTAAAAAATATTATATGATCCTATACTATTAATAAAAATTTTTATTCATAAAATATGACTTATTTTTTGGGTTTACATACTAACATTCCATTTAATCTCTTTTTTATCAATAATCAATAGGTAACTTACATGTAAGGGGCCTTCTTTTTTTTAAATATTATTTTAATGTTTTCTTTCCAACTCATTTTCATCTATGTTGAGGTTCTTATAAATGTTAAAATATTTTTCATATATATGAAGTAATATACAACTATATATTAATTTTTTATAATATTTTTAATGGATTACGCATGTCATTTTATGAATTTGGAAGTTTTTTAATTTTTACCAAATGTGTGAGTGGAATTATTGTTTTAATGTTTACTGCATGAATGAAACTTATAACCATCATAAATGTTTATTGTTTTGAATATTCCATTACATGTTTTAGTTTTTATGTTTAATGAAATTAGTTTTTTCAATATTCATGTAATTTTTATTTAAAATTTTATCAAAAGGAAATGTATTATTTTCTTAAAGGAATAAAAAGAAATTTAAAAGTGATTTATAACATCATTCTAACACAAAGTTACAGAAAATTTATTTTTGATTTTGTTCTTGTATTTTCATTTATATTTACTAAAGTTTTGGTATTTATAAAATATAATAAATTTTTTTGAATTTATGTTCTTTTTTTATCCATCGTAGATTCTTGGTTTTATGGTAATTCACTTTCTCTTGATCACATTCACTATAACACTTCATCTAATCATTGATCATTGTTTTATTTTATATGTCCATATATTAGGAATCGTGGATTAATATGATATGAATTAAACTACATTCATATTATAATGACCATATATTATTATAATATATGGTGTCAGTTGAATAATTTATATTAAGAATGTTTTTTTATTGATTGTGTAAATTTTAAAAATTCTTGATTCAATATGTACATATAATGATTTATATGAAATTTGGATAATTAATAATATTAATAATTCAATATATAAGGAATGGATTGGATTCAAAAGTGATGGTTGGGGTAAAATTATAGATAATAATTTGATGTATTGATATATATCATGAGATGAAATACTAGACATTCCATATTATAGATGTATTTGGTTTACAGTAACCCATTTTTTAAGAAAGCCATGGTAGAATTCATTAAGGTAAGATTAATGCTATCCTTGATAATACATTCTTGGTATGATCATGAATATACATAATTATGCATTTAATTTATTGATAATTACATTTTCATTACCCATGCTATTTCTAGGTTGATATTGCTCATGGATATACTTTAAACACTATTTGGTGATTGAAATTCATGTGTTTTAATTATCAACTATAACAAATTAATTATCCCATATTCACTCACAATATCATAAATTATATTTAACCCTTACTGAAAATATGACCTCACCCTTTATTTTTTTCCATTCTCATGGATATGGATAGGAAATCTTCGAATTATTTTCAAAGTTGCATGATTTTTTCTTCTTGTTATATTTAAATTTCCAATGAAGTATGGATATCACATATCTATCTAGTTTCCTAATACTATAAAATGATTAATAATTTATGGTTTCATCCCTTGTATCATGTACCAATGTATAAGAAGAAATAAAACATGGTTAATAGATTTAGGGATGCAACACTGCAGAAGTAGAAGGATACTAAAAAGCATTGGGATGAGATAATTCACCTCTTCCTTTAGAGGTATTATTTTGATATACTACATGGGATGTGTAGAATAAATTATATTTAGGGATTCTTATATCATATTTTGTAGTAGATTTGATTCCCTGTTCATTTGAAAATCCCTCAGTCATAGAGGGGAGGGGTCATTATCTCCTTTCTAGTCAAATCCTTTATCTCCCTTCAGTATAGTTAATTATCTCCCATATTTGACTTCTGTTTCCTAGAACATAAAATAACAATTCAATCAATCATGGATTCTAAATATCCCTCACTCACCATCACACACAAACTATATCTCTCTATTTTGGAGTTCTATGAGGACACTGGACCAACTAAGCTCTCATTGTTCAATCTATTTGTCCAGATGTGTCCATTGATGAATACAACAACTAACCTCTCATTGTTCACTATATTTGTCCATGTGTGTCCATAAATGAATATGATTGACTACTTTATCAATATTTTGTGACTAAATGATCTCACATATATTGGATGAATATATTCTAGAAACTTGTTAGTTCTATTAATAATTAAAGAATATCTGACATTCTCACATTATTAGGACCAACAACATATTAATGGATCTTTTTTTTCATATAGTATTATGACCTCCATATGTAGTGGGACACCATTTAAATGTAAATTTGGATAATATTTATAAAACTACCCATCACCTTTAAATATCTATCCATTTATCATATATTTTGGAATTTTTTTGGTCAATGATTTCACTTTTGAATGTATGTCTATATCCATATTCCACCACATTGCACAATACATTTACTATGATGTGGATATATTCATGCCCATGGTTAAGGATATTCATATTGAAATTTAACTATATTTCTAACTATATAATCTAGTCAGTCTTAAATTATGAGGAGATAATTCTTCATTCTAATACTAGTTAGTCCATATGTAATAGAATTTTCATTATGGTTAGTAATTGAAAATTCATTTAAATATAACTACTATAGTTAAGAAATTATATTTTAATTATAATGTAAATATCATGGGTTTGTCTCATGATCCAATTTAATCTATTAATCCTATAGTTTTCAAGGAAATTAAATTCTCTAGGGCTGGGGGATTTTTTTAGGAGTATACTTCACGTTATATGGATAATCGGTGTTTTAAAATATATAGAAATTCTGTGATTGTTCCTATCCCATCTGAGGGTGTGTGAAACTATTCATAGAACAGGAAACGTTAATTATTTTAGTAATTTGGCTATTCAATATAATGATTACATTCTCTATAAGAAACTATAGGTCACAATATTGGTTTTGCCTCAAGATATTGGCCTGCATGGGGGTATTGCTATTAATATCGGGAAGCTAATGAGTATTTTAGAAATAGTAATAACTTATATAACTTTTAATATGATCAATGACTATATCATAGAAAGATATTAATTATCCCAGGATAATGATAAGGCTGATTCCTTGGATGTTTTACCTCATGATCATTTTATAAAATTAAATGAATAGGATATGAGAAATAATGATCCCAATGGATGTTAACCCACAATTACAAGATGGAAGTGGAACCAATATAGAGCCAAATTTTCTAAATTTAGGTTATTTAAACATTTATTAGATGGACCTATAGGTTCCTTTGAAGGTCCAAAGGGAAATGATACATTATTCTCCAATATCCTATAGTTGTGTGGAGTGTAGGAAATCTATATAGATTATTTTTTCTAGTATGAAGAATGGGAAGGAAGGTATATTTCATTAGATGGGTATTTTGTTAAAAAATCTATTAATATAAGGAAGAACAAGTGTTTTATAATTTATTCAAAACTAATGGTCACTATGTCATTAGTTAAGGTGATTGGCTCATGGATTCAAAGAATTTCAGTAAGTAAAGGGGATATTTTCCCAAAGGGTGTTTAGAATTTTTATGGTAGATCATAAATGAAAGAGGAAGGAACAACTACCTCTAAAATGCATGACATGTTGATCCTGATATGTAATGAACAAAATATTGAGGATAAATAAGGATATATTTTATAGAATGAAGAATCCATAGATGTTTTTAAAACTGATGGATAATTAGATATGATCATACTATCTACGGATGAGATACTAGAGGGAATATGAAGTTCAAATCCCTATAAGATGATTTTGAAATGATGAATGCTTGTAAGATTCATGTATATATCATTATATAAGAAACTTCATGGATTAGGTCCCATTACGGATACTTATTTATATATTTATTGAATGATTGAAAATTTATGAGGATTACATCAAGGTGTGAAACAATATTTTCTTCCATTTGTAGCATATCATACAAAAGGTGATATAGTGGAATAAATTCTCAGTTGATTGGATTTATCAAAGGATTGATGGATATAACTAATTAAAATTTTATTTGGGACAGAGTAGAGCTTCTAATTTTTATTTAATTCATTGTTGTATTATTGGAATTTTCATATTCACAATCAACCTTCATAATATTCTTTTCCAAAATATTGAATAAAAATATAATTTTTGAATTCAATTAAGAATGTACTTTTCTAGATACCATTACTACCGAAATATGGATAGAGGATATTTTTAAGAGAATTATTTGGAAAAATGTCACACTAATAATATTATTATTCGAGTAAAATAGTAGAGGTGATGGGATTCAATTATAGCATGGGTAGAGGGATGATTTAGAATATAATTTTAGAGTAAAATATTTCTTTATCAAAATATTTATCAAAATTGTTATTTAATAGTAAGGTGGTTGTGAATTATTAGAAAATGGGATTTTAAAATATTCACATGTCTTCATAAAACCTGAACCACGTCAAAATATCACTATTAAAAAATATAATGTTAATTATATATTTTACAATTTAAAAATGTATTGGTTAATCATAACATACTAAAAAACATCATTATTATGTAATTTTGACATCCTGAATCTAAAAAAATAAATCTATTTGATTATATAATTTTTAAAATATGAAAAATTAATTTTAAAATAAATTCCTTAATTTTGAAAATAAATTGACAATATTGATTTTATGACCCATATAATTACATATGTTTTCAAAACATTGAAATAATATATGTATATTTAGTATTTTATAAAAATAATTTATAAAACAAATTTTTTTTCTATATGTTTATCATTAAAATAAATTTAAACAAATATTAATTGCATATATTCTCCAAAAAAGGAAAATTATTCTTTCTTTTTTATAATTGATTTATTTAATCGTATTTGAGTAACTTATCTACTTATTTCTAAATAAAAAATTATTATATTTTTTCATTAAATAATTTTTTTATTATTATAATAGACATGTCACCCTTATAATTGTCATATTTAGAATCTATAATTATTTATTTTATCATAACACTCACATTTGTAACTATTATATTATCTTATAAATCCTATTAATACCTCATATATTCATCATAATTAATTAATAAAAATATTTCTCATATTTATCTATTCATCATTTCCAAATCATCTATTATATTACTAATGAATATTTTATTTTTTATTTTTTTCACTACAGAAATAATTTTAGTAAAACAAAATGCACCTGCATTTCTTTTTATACTTTTGTTATACAATTTTGTTTATTGATCCATTATATGATATAGAATTTCTTCGGGTTGTATTAGTATAATATTTGTAATGTTTTATTTAGGTTGAAAACATAGTTATGGTCACTTTATGTGTTTTCTTAATTTTTATATGATACTATTGTAATATTCTAAGATTCTTTTAGAATGAATATTATGTTTTATGGAAAACATGACATGAAATACTGAGCATACATAACAAAAAAATATAACTATTTAAATATTACTACTGTAAACTAACCCTTAAATTAGAATGTATGAATAATAACAACTAAATTCAAAAATATATTTATAAAGGTTCTACTTAATACAATTTTATTGAATATTTTTTAGGAATTAAGCATTCATTTTTTAATAATGTAATTTTATGCTTCAAAAATTCATTTTCCCTAAAATATTTTTTTATTTATTTTGGTTTGAAAATATTACAATTTTATTCATAAAATTTTATAAAACCTAATTTATAAAATAAATGTAATTTTTCAAATCATCATGTCAAAATTACCTTAGTGTGATGTTTTGATAATTCTCTTTTTCCGATGAATAATGAAAATGATGATTTTTATTAAAAACAATATTTTTTGGTTTAAGAATTTAAAATTATCCATATTATTTTAAAATTGTTTATAAATAAAATTAGTTCAATGATATCGTGAATAATAAAACTAATTTCATTGTAATAAATTTTATACATTATTTTTTTATAAACATAATTTATACTTAGGAAGAAATGTTTCATAAAAATCACTTTTCATCATATTTTTCATGATTAAATAAAAATAAAATTATTAAAAATATTTGAATTCAAATTAATAAAATTGATTAAGTATTTGGAATAATAATAATTAATATTATTTAACATGGTCAACACATTTTTTGGTCATAATTAATAGTTACTATGCTACATTTTTATAACAATAGTGAAAGGTAAAGTGGGTAAATCAAAGAAAAAAATTAATATTAAAAGGCTTTTAAATATACATAATACTTTACTTTACCCTATTGTCTGAGTTTAGGTCATCCATAATAATCTATATTTCTAATTGATGACATCTTGGATACTTTTTCATTTATAATGACCTTTATAATAATTTAAGTAATGAAAAGTAACAAATGTCACTCTCGTTATTAGATTTCAATTATATGTCCACATAGGGATAAAAATAAGTTGTTTACATATCATAAATGGAATTTAGATAAAAAAATTAATTATTATTATGATTAAAATATTGTTGGAAATTTTTATTCATTGTATAATTTTATTAAACCCTTAAACAACACATACAATTTTCTTATATAAGTAGTATAAAAATTAATTCAAAATAATTTTTACAACATATAATGTAATATTTTTTGGATGAATTATAGTTTAACACAAGATTTTATGGTTTATAAAAAAGTATAATTTATTACTAAAGATTTTATATTTTCATTCCATTCCTGACATCATGTTTTTCAATTCAAAATATATGACTAGATCTTAAAATGAAATTAATAATATTTTATATTATATAATATTTTATTAAACAATTTAAAAACCATAAGAATCCTGAAAGTGGATAAGTGATATGATTAGTGGTAGAAAATTTCATATATAGACGTCTTATAAAGAAATAGTAACCTTAAGAGTAAATTTTTAATCCTTAATGATAGAAAAATTATTTACAAAAGTTAAGGATAAAAAGGGGTAACATTAGGTTAAACTAAAGAGATAAGTATTCAAATAACCTATAAATTTGTCTGAATGATATTGGATGAGTTTATTTATATCCTATATCATATTTACATATAAATTAATCTAATTATTAACCACATTTCCATGAATGTTACTCTTTAAAATTTTAATGTTTTGAAAAATTACAAGAGTACCCCTCCAATCACATAAAAAGGGTTCATCATCACCTCTCTTCCTCACACTATTTGAGAAGTTTATCTCATATAAAAAAAATATACCATTAAAACTTATCTCCCTATTTCTTAGGTGTATTATTTTTGTTTGAATACCATCTTTATATGGATTAAGTAATTAATCAAAGGAGTTCGGTCAAATAAGAGGTATATCATTTGATATAATGTTTTAGTTCTAATTATTATTTTACCTATATCAAAATAATTATAAAAAATTTGATATAACATCATAAGTATCTAAATTATTCTAAGATGTTATGAAGTTAATTTTTTAACCTTAATACATCTTCTTCTTTCATTAATGGAAAATTAAAACATCATTTGTGTGTACAGCAGACTACTGCAACATAAACCAGTGTACTTAATTTTCCATGAAAACCTCTTATATATGGTTATAATAATGGATAATATATATATTATATTAATTAAATTAATATAATATTCTATTTTCCTAACATTTTATCTATTAAAAAATGTAAATGTTCTCCGTATGTATGTGTGGAAGGCCACCTCCATGAAGTGATGTTATTCATTTTTCATAACCACATAACATTAATGGAATATATAAATGAATTTAAAAGAATTAATAATATATTGATGATATATTAATTATTATTTAATGATATAATGATACTTACCTTCTTTCACTCATGTTTTTTGAAAAATGCAATTGTTACTGAGGTGTTTGTATGGCCCACCTTCTCCATGATTCAAACGTAATTAATTTTTCCCAACCATTATTCACAAATGGTTTTAAAAATAAATTTAATGTATATAAATTATAAATATTTCATGATTATTAATATTTTTATTCATAATAATTTCATCATTTACCGTGTTAATTTTACCAAAGTTCTTTTGGGAATATGAATCGAACATACTCAAAACATCTGATGTAAACATAACTAATGAAGTTATGAAATAAATAATGGTCCTAAATGTTATGAAAGGGATAATTATAATGTTTATAACATGAAAAAATTTATTAGTCCATTAAACATTTAATATAGTTTAATAATTTATTAATTAAATAACTATGATGCTAGAATATTCTAAATACAAGAGATTTCTAGTCTCAATTACCTTTCTTTGAGGCTTGAGTTATTTTCAACACTTTTTTTTATCTTTATTATACTACATTATATATGTATAATATCATTAATAATAATATATTCAATGTTTTTTATTTAAATTTTATATTTATTCGAATGTTATCATGTTATAATGGACACTTTATCTAAAAAAATGTTTTAAATGTTTTAATGATTTATTTTATAATATTTTTCTTCCATGTACATATTATTAAAATTAATTTATGGATGTATTATAAAGACATAAATGAATTATAATTTACATTTTATAACAATTCTCTACTATTTTTCAATACTTATTCAAAATTAACCTTTTTATATATTTTATATAGAATGTTTATACATTATTTACAAAAAAGAAAATTAAATGTTCAATATTAACCTATATGATGTTAATATATTTTACCACCATTGTGACCATTATTTTATATTTCCAATAAACTATAATATTCCATGTTTTCTTAAAATAAAACCCATAATTCCCTTTTTCTCTTGGTATGTTAGCTTTTAAAAATAGGTTTTAATGTAAAGGTATGTATTAATATCCAAAAATGTCTTGTTTATGGGTTTAAAAGTATATTTTTATGTGTTCTGATTCCATTTGTTTTATGATTTTTATGATTATTTGATATTTTTTATGATTATATGATCATATTAAAAATCTAAATTCAATTAAATAATTATTATATTGTGCATTGAATTATGTTATAAGTTGATCACATAGTTTATTATACTTATAAGGGTTCTTTTGAGTTTTATTAAGACGATATCCCAATGAACCTACAATAAATTTATATTTTTTATAATTAGTTTTTATGGAAAAATATTATTTCATATGGTATTCTATTGATCATTTTTTTAATGAAATTATAATTTATTTTTAGGGTAAATTTTTAATGTTTTTTCTCGTTTCTCAGGTTTTCTAAAAAAAGCCTCGTGATTAGGATGTTAACTTCATGATTTGTTATGAATTGTTTTTTTAACAATTGGAAAGTAATTGTGATTTCATGTGTATGTAATTTATTATTTAAGATCATATTAATTGTGTTAAATGATTACATTCATTTATGATCTCATGGTTTTGCTAAGGACTAACTTGTTTATTTTATTCTATATCCCTTACTGGGGTTTCTTTGATCATACCATGTTTTCAAATTTCATTCATAGTTTTTAAGGTTGATTTGAGACTATATTGGAGACATGATATGAAAAATTAAGAGGTTGGTAGAATAGAAAAAAAAATTCCCATTGATACAAGGGTATTATAATAGAAGAGTTAACTTAATTATTTAAAACTCTAAACCTCAATAGTCCTCATGTATATAATTGATAAATTATTTAAAATTGATGTTTTATGTTTTTCATGGTTGAAATTGGGTCACTTTTTTTGTATCAATGATATAAATATAAAGTGTACAATTTAAGAAATAGATTCCAAGTTTATGATTTTGGTATCACTAAATTTGTTATCAGGAAAGGGATGTGTATAATTGTAAATTAAGATAATTTCATGTAATGTCACATAAGAATTATAGATACCAAGATGGTTTAATAAATTTAAGGATGATCAAATGTTTAAGGGATGAAGTTTTCATTTCATGGTCACTAGTGATTATTCCTTGAGGGGATTTTAATTATTTTTTATGTTTTAGAAAGAATAATATATTAAGATATAAATAATCATTTGGGTTAATTTATGATTTTACATTAAAGTAATTATGAAATATTATATATTGGTTTATATATAATATTGATGGTTGAAAACTGATTCATTGAGAAGGTTATATTTTCATAGATAATTATAGTGAGTCTAAGGATTTCCATTCAGGCTAGACTCTAAATTTTTTCCATGAAATTTTAGTGAAGTTCACTACATTATAATAATAATAGAGATTTATCTTGGAGATTAAAGATATTTTAGAGTATTTTTAATTGGTTTGAGGTAAATGTAACCCTTATGTTTAACATTTTATTTAATATTATTGATTATTTTGAAATAATGCTATTAAATTTTTTTAAATGAAATCTGAAATTAAATGTATTATCCTTGAGGTTATACATTCATTAATGTTAAGGTTACTTAGGATAATTGATATATAGGGTTAAATATTTATGAAATAATCGAAGTTTAATTTATGGTTTTACTTCAGAAATTTTGGAGGTTAATGTATTATTTATATATAAAAGGGTTTATTAATTTTGGTTATTATATAACCTTGTGCTAAAAATCTTTGTTTTGGTTAATTTATAAAGATATCATGAATCTTATGTTAACCTTGTGTGGGTAATTTTATCAATTATAAAATTATTTTAGTGCTTATGGCATGAAAAAAAATCATCTTTAATACTCATAGATTGGATTAATTGATGATATTGGGGGGAAATTTGAGTTAATTGTGGAAATATACTTTCCAAGTAAGTATATTTTCTTATTCTCATAAGCTAGATAGAAAAAATACCACAAATATAGGTAAAGGGTCATGAAATAAAAAATTTATCTTAATATATTTTATTATTATGGATTGATTTTCTACATCAAAATTCATTGGTTTATGGTTTTTTATCCCTTAACATTCTCATAATCATTCACATTCTTTGGATCAATGTTCTCTTTCAATATTCAACATATTTGGAAATTAATGTTTCTTATATATCCATATTTTTTTATATCCCATTAAATTTTATAAGTCCCTATCCATAAAACATTATATAATATTGAGATAAGTCAATAATTTCACTTTAATTCAAATTTAATATTTTTTCAGGTTTATCATTTTATAGAATTAGGCTATTATTAATACCTTACATCTCAGATATTACAAAGTAGACACTTCTACTCTATCCAATTTTTTTCATAATAATAACACTCCATAAATAAAATAATAATTATTTTTTTGATAAAAATGTTCTTGAATTCATTATTTTTATTACCCTTCCTTATACCCTATGAAAAACATTTCAAAAAATTTGGATGAGCATAAAAATCTCAGTAGAGGTAAAAAAATAATAAAAGAAAACATTAGTCCATGAATATAAAAAAATCAATGAAATCATAATTTTTACTCATAAAACATAATATATTTAACATACCTCATGAAATCATAAGATTTTTAAATAACTCATATAAATCATAAATCATAAAGGTAACTTGTAAAATCCATATAATACTTACATTTTACCTTTCACAACTGTATATAGAGTAACCTTCAATGTTACGTTTGGAATACCCATCATAGTATATTCTCTAAGTCTATTTGGAGAAACCTTAACTTTTATCTTTGTCACATTACCAAATGGATTATAGAGCTATCACAGGCTCACTTGCCCTCGATTTTTCATGGAACCACCGATATACATAAGCAATTCCCAAGATCCATAACATAATCAAAACATGTGAATGAGCATAAAGGAAAATTAACATTTCCACATTACAATCATAATTCATAATTCCAAGATATTGATATAATCATTCCATTATCAAAACAGTTTTCAATAACAAAATACCTAAAAAGTAATATGGTATTTACTTTTCTTTTTTAAAAACATTACATCTAGTTAGGAAGCTAATTATCAAATAATTCTCGTGGCGGCAGAAAGGTTTTTGTCACCACATAAGTTAAAACGAAATTTTCATTTTTTAATTTAGTAAAAAAATTTGTAAAAAAATATTCCTTTTGAAAATAGTTGAATGGAATTAAAATTCAAACGGGTTGATTATAAACTATATAAAATAATCTCATATATAAATCAAAATATTCCTCAATGAAAAGAGATTTAGACGAAGTCCCTTATCTTGAGTATGACTTGTCCTGTTCATTATTTATCTTACTGAATAATTAACTTAAGATAATTTCTACTTGAATAAGAAAATTTTTCGTGTTTATTATTTTCATTACATCACTTATGACCATGTTATAATAATTAGTTAATTATTTGAGTCCATGTCGGACATTTTTTTGATAATCATTTCTTGAGTCAAAAATGAACATGGTATGATGTAACTACTCCATGTGGGCATAAGTCCATCATATCCATAATATTATTCATGAAATATTCATAACATTTACACAAAACTAATATTTTTAAATTTAAAGCATTAAATATGGTTATTAAATATGAACAACGTTATAATCAAGGAGACGGTAGGCCGTACATACGCATGAGTAATGTTTCCATTTTTCATTGATCATTATGTCAATAAGGTAATTATAATTTTATATTTCTATAATGATAATGTTATTGTTAAAATCATAATAATAATTTACATATACTTATATATATATTATAAAATTGATATAATGAATAAAAAATAATCGCACAGCTTTGTGGAGGTGATAGTTCACACATATGCACGAACGGCGTTATTATTTTTATGCACATTAAAGTAAGAATATAATTGATATATTATTATCTTATAATGATTAATATGTCATTAATATCACATATTAAGATTAATTCCATCATTATAACCAACCTTAATAGACGGTTATGGAAAACAAACTAAATCAGTTCGTGTTGGTGATAATTCACACATATAAACAAATAATTATTTCATTTCCAATTTGATGGAAGTAAATATGGATTTAGTAGATGATATTAAGATAATAATATCTTAGTATATTTAGGATATTGGAGTTATTATCTCATCATGGTTGGATGAGATCTGAGGAAGTGGAAGAAGAAACAAAATAGAAACACTTAAGAAAACGATACATCTTCTTATTTTGATCGCCTTTGAAGAACACATAAACACCTCTATGAAGGGTGTTATTCCTAAAATAAGGCATCAAGAATGTTAGGTGGATTATATGAAGAGGATTTTATAGATATTGGATGAACAAAAAGTCTTTGGAAGTGTGATTAATAGAGAGGGATGGGTGCCTTTTTATAGGAGAGGGTAGGGGCAACCTTGGAAAGTATTAAAATATTAAATTAATAGAAATTATTGTTTTAGTAAAACTCGCTCCAACTTGAGATATGGAGAAGATAAGATGAGGATAGATCAAAATCCTCCCATCCACTATTTTTTAGACATATATTGAGTTTATTTTAAACCTTATCTTTTCAGTTTACCATTAATTAGTCTCTTTTAATTTAAAAAGTGGTAACAATATTTTAATTGTAAATAATATATTAATTTTACTTATATGGAGTCAATTTTTCTTAATTGGACACTTAATAAACTATTAGAACATATAATAATAACTTTTTTATTTTAAAATCTCTTCCTAATTTTTAAATAATTTAATAAATTATTATTTTTGTAAAACATCAATTATGTCAATTTTTACACTATTCACTTCATTGAATTTAAATAAAATCTAAAAAGAGAGATAACTTCAAACCAAACCATTTAATAGTCTACTAAAATATCATATTCATCATGAAAATTCGTTTATGAAATAAATTATTTCATATAATATTTATTTTAATATTTATAATACCATTTATTTGAATTTTTATAAATGAAGTAATCATTACATCATTATTGTGTCACTATTATATTTTATTATTTAATCTCTAAAAATTATAAATAAAATAATATAATTTAGCAAAATAATTATCTTTATAATTAATATTTATAGTCAAATATATCAATTAAATAACCTCACATTAAAATTGTTTTAATAAAAAGATACATGTTTATGTTATATTTCACTTCACTTTAAATTAATTATTATAACATTTCATTTTCACACCCAAGTGGCACACAAATTCAAAAATTTAAGTATAAGGGTTATTTTGGTCACCTATAACTCATAAAATAATATTATGAAATGTTATAGGATATTTTTATATTATTATAATATTATTTAAACCCTTATTTTCCTAATTTACCCTTTAATTGTGGTAAATAAAAATAATTACTGAAGTTACTATTCATAATATCCAAAAATAAAAGGCATTATTTACATAATTTGGAAATTATGATTCCATATACGGAATCTATTTTTTCAAATTAAAAACATAGAAGTTACATTTATTAGTTTAAAATTAATTCCTATAGTCAAAATCAAAAAGTGGGTTTTAATGAAATAAAAACTATCAAAAGATTGATATGTATTTATACCCAATTTAAATATAAAATTATTAAAAATAAAAAAATAGTTTTAAATTATAGAAACATAATATATGTACACATTAAAACTAATAAAAAATATAATCTAACTAATAAATAAATTAGATGAAAAATCAGTTTTGACTTAAAATGCGTTATTTTTCACTATTTGTTAGAAAATAAACGTTATCACAAAATTACCAAAAAAGTATCCAAAGTAAATTTTGATGTTCCGATTCTATATAAGAAGTTTATTTTTCAAATATAATATATAAAAGTGAAAAACTAGATTTTAAAAGGGGTTCATTGTCAAAAGGGAACAAAAAATTCTTTTAAAAATATTAGAGTATTTATGCTTAAAATTAGATTCATTCTCATTTTAAGCCTCTAAAATTCATTGGATAAATGTAAAAACATTTAACAAACATGTGTAATCATATTTTTGATAGTTTTTTTTCCCTCCAATATAACGGCTAGGAGTTAACTACCATTTAAAATATTAATAATAATATTGTATTATTTTTTGCTATAAATCAATGTTGTGTGCAACATAAGATTTAAGAGAAATATATTCTTGCGTGTCGAGTATGTTATCAATGATAGTGTTACCTTTAAACTAAAATTAATATTAAATTAAAAAATATTAATATATATATATATTGATTATTCTATAAATACCCAGACATTACACATTTATCCTATTTAAAACATAGTTATTTGTTTTTCTAGATGACCTTTAGATTTAACTTTACTTCTTTTAAAAAGGATGTTTGGTTAACCCTTTTTATGATGTTGGGTTTAAGCACTAGAATTTTCAAATGTTAAACCCTTTATTATTAAGATCAAGATAAAATTTCAATAATAAAAAATATTAATTGGGGTAGAATGTAATTCAATTCGATTTTTAAAAAATAATATTATGGTTCATAGCATACACAAGATGAAAAATCGTGCTTAAACATCCACACGATATTATTATTTAAATACCAATATTATACACTAAATGTTAAATTAGTAAGTATGAATATGAAAATAAAAATTCTAAAATATATAAATATAATTTCCATACTCTGTATATATTTATGAGATAATTATTAGGAGATAAATATTCAATTTTTAGTAAAGTAATTAAATGCTTAAAAATTTGTTTTTTCTCAAAATTGGTTTTTATTGGATTTTGAGATCATATATTATAACTAATTTATTCAATTTTTATAAAATTAATTTAAATAAATAACTTCATTTTTTAAATCATCATCTTACAATTATCATTGAGTGAAATTTTGAGAATTTTTTGAAAACAATAATTTTTGTATAAATAATAAAAAAAATATTTTTTTAGAAAATTATCTTTATGTTTTAAGTATATACAACTTTAAATTTTGTTTTAAAAATATTTCCAATAAAAATTTGTTCTTTAATAACATGAGTAATCTAATTATTCTCCTTAGAATCAATTTTATGCATGATTTTGGTAATAAAATTATACTTCTTAAGTCATTTTTTTAGAAAAACATTTTTTTGTGATGTTGTGTGGGTCTAATTATAAATTAAATTCTACCACATTTATGAATTTTATTTTTAAAAGTGGATTCCATATTTATAATTATTATAATTAATATATTATAATAATTTCTACTTAACATTTTGTCACAATGAATAGTAATTGTGGTAAATAGTTATAACCATTATAAAGGGTAAAATAGTTTAATTAAGAATCAAACTAATGTAAAAAGGATATAAAATCCGAAAAATACATAAATTTTCCCTATTATATTATCTAATCATGGGTTTTTGTATTTTATGGCAACTTGGATCCTTTTTCATTAATAATTACTGGTATATTAATTTATAAAATTGAAAAATAAAATATATCACTCTCTTTTATTTAAATTTATCATATATTTTTACATAGTGATAGAAATAGTTTTTGATTTAATCAAAAAACATTATAAGTAGTAATGATATTATTATGTTTATATTAATTTATTTCTAATTATTAGTAGTTGTATAACTGCCCTTATCCCAAAGGTCCAGATCTTTATAACAGCTCTCTGTAACTTGCGCTCTAGACTTCAGAGTTTTTGGAGGCTTCGTGTCTACTTAATCTTAACTTGGTGGATCGATTCATCATATGTAGGCCCTCGATTGACTCTATTGATAGTTTTGTATTTGAATCTCGAGGTCTTCAGGATTGTGCGGTAGTTGGACTTCTTGACAAACGTCATTTGATGGTTCATTTTTATTTAGAAGAACACTTGATTCTTGCCTAGTCCAGAGCCTTGTGACTTTTCAATGGGTGTCCCTTTTATCTATTTCATTGTTCGTATAATTTTCACATGAATCGTGATACTCCTATGATGGTGTTGTGGGTAAGGTTCCCAAAACATCCATTACCCTTTAAAATCCCTCCATTTTATGCATGATTGGGAATATTATAGGAAACTATTTGTGCTCTGATAGTAGGACTGATGTTGTTTGTCACCCAGTTTCACCACGCATTTCTGTTGAAGTTTATGTTCCATGAACACCAGTGGAGTGGATCCGGATTGTTGTTAAGGAAGAATTCATATGTAAACATGAGGTTGTTTTGGAGTCTTGGACTGAGTTTTTCTTGGTCTATAATCTCTTGGTGAATTCTTTCCACTCCTTCCTTTGGGTACTCAAGGTCTAGAAAAGGGAGCTCAATGTTGGATAGTCTCTTATGCCAGATCCCGGTAGTGCCCCCCCTAGTGGACCACATAAATAGCACAAACTCATGTTCTATTTCTATCTAGAAAGAGGTAATACCAATTGACCCTAATCCAAAGGTCATGTACATATTCAATAGGATAATAAACAGCTTATCTAAGCATAATCTATCTAACTAGGTTGTTTTGGGGTTAGGGGTTACTGGTGTTACTGATCCTTTGCAATCTGAGGCCTTTTCTTACAAGATTCCTTCTTACGTATATGTTTCCTGAATTAGAAATGGATGTGAGGCAGTGGAAAACAAGGTTTATAAATATAAAATGAAGGAATTACTAGATAATTTGGAGAAATTGGTGAATATTGGGGGAAGATAAAATCATAGATGGATCATGTCTTTGATTAACATTAGTAATCCTTTTGAGGGTTTGGGATCTGATACTACATATTAGGAGATAAATGGTTCAGTTTGTTTCTCAAGGCCGGAGTCGGGGAGAGAATGATGACCCAATAATGGAATAATGTGAAAAGGGAGGATTTAGTAGAGGGCTTCATAGTCCAAGGATAAATAAGGGACAGAAAGAAAACAGGTGCCTGGGTAGCTGCATTGTGAGCAACAGGAGAAAATCCAAAGTCCCCAAGAACTGCTCATACCTTCCATGACCTATAGAGACAAGATCAACTAAAAAAGGTAGGACCAAGGTAATGGGGGATGATTCATCTAAAACTTAATAAGTGAATGAGTTCAGCTTGATTTTGGTGAGTGGAAGTGAAATGGTTGAATGTTTTTATTCTAAGGATCTGGTTATGGAGAAGGATTCTGATACAATTGAATCACTTTCTTGGATCCCAGATGACTCAGTGATTTTTGATGATCCCATAAGTACTCCTAAGGGGATCTCAGGAAAGGAGGTTGATTTTTGTGAAGTTTAATTGGTAGAAATGGTTGGTTCACAGTGAGATGCAGGTGCAGAGACCACGGAATATTCATGGGACCTTCTTATACACTCTAAGGAATAGATGATAGAAAAGGTCTTGAATATTCACACTTCTAATGAGGATGTGGAAAGGATGAATGAGAGACTGGTTCAAGTGGACACAAACAAGGTGCATGGTGATTGGAACGAAAAATAATATTTAATCTTGACCAGAGGATTTAATGCTAATATGATAACAGTGGAAGAGTTCTTTCAAGCATGGGACAAAGTGGCCGGTCAATTTGAAGATATTATCAAAGAAGGTCGAGATAAAAGGTGACATAACATTCCTAGATAAGGGTTAAAATGACCTAAAAACCCATATATATACTGTTTCATGCATTTTTATTGATCAAATATAATCATAAATTCAAAAGTAACAAAATTTATGACCAAATGTATATAAATATGAGTTTATAATATTTTAACATTTTGAAAAATCACAAGACTGTCCCTCTCCTAACATATAAATGGGAACCACCTCTCCAATCTTATTCACACATTTTGAGAAATCTACGTTAGAAAATATAAACCAATATCCAATCCTAAAATCCCTCCTTGTGTCCTGTAGTTTAGAATTTGGTAATATTATAAGTCATAGAGGGCTCAAGGTGTAAATTATAGCAGGTTGTTTGAAGAATATGTGTTGCATTAAATTCAATGTTTTAGTTATATTTCTTATTCTAATTCCATAGTAAAACTTATAATAATTTTGATATAATAACACATATATATCCCACATAATAAGATGCATTTATTTTAATTTCATAACCTTAATCCAAATATTTCTTCTATCCAATGGGAAATGAAATAATCATTCATTTGTACGGTAAACTACTATCACATGAACTGATTATAAAGACCCGTATTTTCCATTTAATTTTTTTTAATTGTATGTAATTATTAGGAGTCTGCGAAAATTGAGGGCATGTGATTCTGAGTCTTGGTGTGCCCAGAATTAATTTCTAAACTTTTTCTAAGGTACATTTAGTAAATGCACGAGCGGCATTTTCTAACTTTTGAACCAGTGCTCAGATTAAAAATTCGAGGGCACTATTGAATCCGCAATGCCAGGATTCAGTTAAGGGAGGCTTCACATCAACTATAGTAGGTCTGGAGAAAAGGATAGATTTTAGACTTTTTATACAAGAATTAATAAGATAAGTTTGTTATTTTATTCTTTATTTACCTCCAACCATCAAGCGGCAGCGTGGGACCAGTGATGTATCAATCAATTAAATGGCTTGACCTTTCAAATCCTAATTAACGGAGTCCGTGAGAATTATAAAGGTTCTTAATAAATGAACATCCATAAATCCCATGAGCACTAGACACCCTACCCCTATACCATTTAAATGGAGCTTGGGAAGAGGTATCGACACTGCTTCACCAAGAAATGAATTGCTGACAAAGTGTCTTGATGCCAAACCCTTGGAGGATGAACCCGGTTTCGGTGGGTGGCGACGGGTGACACCAAACCATGAGCTGAAGGATGATGTACAAGCGGTGTCATTGGATGCTTGTTGTGGGAGACACGAACACTGACCCAATTCCTCAATCGTGGGCATTATCCGCTATTCTTGAGGTAGGGGTTTGATATTTTTTTAATTCAAGTGATTATTAAATTCCTTAATCCTACCTCGTGATTAAAAACAAACGCGGAGGGCATGGGCCTAACGAACCTAGCCCGGACCCTCCGCTACCTTGCTACCCATGCATTCTCCATGGAAGACTACCGGCACGGCGGCACTGACCGGCAACGATGGTGGCGGTGTGCCATCGTTCACCACAAGAGGAGGTCGAGACGGTTATTTGAAGGATCAACACCGGCCGGTCGCAGAAGAGGAGGGTGGCATGACTAGCGCACCGCCGGAGGACGCGGGCCGCAGCTCGTCAGTCATGGCGGACTGAGGGAGGTGGCTAGAACACCAGCCAACCGAGGTTGGTGGAGCGGCATATCGTCGCATGCCACTGGAGATGATGGCCATCATCGATCGGTCGCCATAGGAGGTGGGACCACTCCAGCGGGTCCCTTAGGCCACCTGGTGCCGCCACGGGGCGTCGCCTCGGTGGAGGAAACCGAATGGCCCTCATGGCCATTCGGGAACACTGAGGGTCACTCCCCCATTGGTGGCTATGGTGGGCCCTTCCACAGTGGGCAGCTCCACCCAACGGTGGGTCGCGCCTCACATGGTTGGGCCGCCTGCCCAGCGGGTCGCGCACCAAGTCGGTCGCAGCCCCCTTGCAACCCCCCCCCCCCCTCCTGCAGGCCTAGTCGGGCTACGGCCCAATGATCCGAGCCTGCCACAGCCCAGTGGGCTGAGCCCTCCACGGCCTAGTAGGCCGAGCCCTCCATGGCCCTGCCCCGCCCGGTCGGGTCGGGTCGGTCCGACCCAGTCGGACCAGACCCAGAAACACTTAAAAGGGCCATATCTTGAGAATCGGACGTTTGTTTGATGATCCATCTGTGATGCTGGGACCCTTGGAGTGAGATGGTCCTTTTGGTATACTCCACCTGAGTTTTGAAAATAGTTGGATTACGGTCGGGTTGGATTGAACCTAAATCCAACCGGGGCCTCAGAACTAAAATGCTTATGACTCACAGACCGGGAATCTGATTGACACACCGTCAGTCGCGTTGGAACCCTTATGACATGGTGGCCCTTTATGTTACTTTTTTTTGTATCATAGTGGTGTTCAAGGTATGACTGATATCTCGAGGGATAGATTCTACGAAACTCGAGCACACCGGGTGCGAGTAATCCTGTGGTAGGCTATAATGTGAAGAAAGAACATCAATCCTAAGTGGGGCAGTGTCTAGCGATCCTGTGTGGGTCAGCATTTATCAGATCATATTTGGGTCAGCGCTTAGCAATCTTGTGTCGGTCAGCGCACGCTGTTCATGTGTGGGTCAGATCTTGTGTGTGTCATCGGGGGTTATTACATATCGATATAGTGTGGGTCAGAAGTAATTCCTATTAATAGAATAAGATGATCTAGCTTATGAATAATCATATGTACTTCTGTACTTTAGTTATACTAGATAGTGAGTTGAGACTTTTACCTTCGTGGTGTTATCTTTGTGGTGTTATCTTCGTGGTGTTACCTATGTGGTACTTCTATCTTCGCGGTGTTACCTGTGTAGTTCTTATACCTTCATGGTGTTGTCTTCATGGTGTTACCTATGTGGTACTTCTACCTTCATGGTGTTGTCTTTGTGGGGTTACATGTTTGGTACTTTTATCTTCATGGTGTTACATGTGTGGTACTTCTACCTTCATGGTGTTACCTTTGTGGTATTCTTCCCTCATGTATGAGATGATTACATCTTGGTAAGTTAGGTATATGTATGGGAATGTACCTAAGTAGAGTTTATGTCAATCGCTTCATGCTTGATATGGAGTTCTTGCTTTGTGGTGTTTCATTTTTGGAACTCTAGGAGACCTGCGGGGGTCTCGGGGCTCCTACTAAATATCGTTATACTCACCCATGCACGGGTTATGTCTGTACCTTATTGTGTCTTGTGCAGATGATGGACAGAATTGATCGAGGCTGAGGGAGCCAGGTCTAGATGGTGCTCAGAGGTGGACCATTTGGCATGATTTGACGTAGGGACTACTGATCGTGAGTTACTTCCTACCCTTCATGTAGGATCCTTGGTGGACTTTCCAGGAGTTTCTTTTCACTTTTCAATTTTATTTTTACTTTCCAGTTGTACTTGTACTTTTCAGTTGGGCTTATATTCTTGCCCCTTTACTTTCAACACTCTTTTTACTATAGCAGTTACTTCATGGTTTCATCTTGTTGCATTCTAATCCATGTGTTTGTACAGGTTAAAAAGGAAATGTATTCCAATTTTAGGGATACGTATTTCCATCCCCTGTCCTATGGAAGGTAGGCTTGGGGTAATCACGACATGGGCCCTGAGGGATGGTTCGTGACAAAGTGGTATCAGTGGAGTTGGTTCTACCGAATAACTAGGACTCTGATCTTTTCTAAGTGGAAATAGTGTTAATTTTTATAAATGTGGTTTTTATTTTGGGGAATCCAATGTTGGTACAGTGGCTGATGTATCCGTACACCAGGACCCTGAATTCTAATTTCTGACTCAATGCACTGAAACATTGATTATGTGTGTTTTTGAAAAGTTTTTCTTGTGATTTATTTGAGTCAACTCACAAGGAATAAATTATTGAATGTGGTGCACCAATTTTTTTCAGGATGCCTCCACATATACAGCCAACCATGATTCCTGAGAGATTACGCGATGACAGCCCATCGAGCAATGAGGCCTCAGTGCGGGGCCCTATTAGGGCATTAGAACCTTCAGGTGGTGTACCAAAAGCACCACTACCCGTAGGGCAGCTGTTACCAACAGACCCACTAACAGAGGATGCATGCTGACTGAGCATGTTTCATGAGTTATAGTGGCAGAGGCCTATGAGGTTCTGAGGTAAGAAGGATCTGCAGGCAGCTGAGGACTAGCTCGAGGTTGTGGCCAGAGTTTTTCGCCTAGTTGGGAGACCAGCTGAACTAATAGTGATCCTAGATTCCAGTCTCTTCCAAGGAACTGCTGGGAGATGGTGGATTCTGACACTAAAGAAACATGAAGAGGCTACCCTTATCTAGGAGGACTTTAAGGTCCTTTTCATGATAGAGTTCATCATAGAGACTCTATGCTCAGTGTGTATACAAGAGATTCTTCACTTACAGCAGGGCAGCATGACTATGGCCCAGTACTCGGTGAGGTTCACTAATCTATCCCGATACTCCACCAACATGGTACAAGACCCTTTCTTTAGGTCTCGGACCTTTGAGCAGGGTCTCCAATAGGAGATCATAGCATCGATGATATTGATCAGCATACCGACACAGGCTGGGGTGCTAGAGCGAGCACTTTTGGGGGAGAGCTTCCTAGCCGAGCAGGTACCGATAGCGAGAGCCACCACCAGGCATCAGGTAGAAGAGTCATTTGTAGCAGTCAGTAGGTAGATGAAGCAGGGGCCCAAGTGGGCCAGACCGTCAGTTGGACGACCTTAGGATACAAGGTCGGTGGTGCGGGGATCACAGGACAGAGGAGGGCATATTAGGAGCAGGCAGTGCCACTCATGTGGTGGGTAGGGTCACATGGCACGCGATTACCCGACCCACCACACGGACAACCACCAGACGGTCAAGGGACCATCAGAGAAGAGGTAGAGATTCGATCGGGGTAGTCCACAGGTAGCAGGCGAATGTGGCATAGGATCTGGCCATGTAGCAGGCGGTGGGTGGGGATTCGAGGTTATACTGCCACCATCTCCAAGTGGTCCACCCTGACTATAGGAATCAGGTGTACAAGGACGATCTTAGCTCCAAGCAGTAGATGCCTACAACCACGGAACTCCGAAGATGATTAGAGGTATAATCTGTGTCAACTCTAACATAGCTACAGTACTTATAGACAAAGGTGTGATTCACTCTTTTATTTCCATGGCCCTCGTTCAGAGCTTGGAGATTCTGGTGGAGTCGTTGGCTCGATCCTTACAGCTTGAGACTCCTACAGGAGGGGATTCGATGATTAAACATTGGTACTAGTAGTGTGATCTTACTCTATAAGTCAAGAGATTCGGATGGGATCTTCTAGCAATGGCATTGAGGCCTTACGACATCATCTTGAGTATGGACTGGTTATCCACAGTCCATGCTCAGATTGATTGTATTAGGCACAAAGTGTGGTGTGTCCACAAGGATGGGACTAGGTTTTCCTTCACTGGCGAGAAGGGAACCTTTCTAGCATAGAATGGACTTACCCAAAGGAGAGTGCATCCGATCAAACATCAGTTGTATTGCCTCACCCTCGGAGCAGTAGATGTTGAGAGTCTGAGTTATCCTGTAGTGGTGGACTAGTATGCTGATGTTTTTCCGGATGATGTTCTAGAACTACCTTCACGCAAAGAGGTAGAATTTTACATCGACATGTTCCCTAGTATAGCACTGATATCTACCCAAGAATATAGGATGCCTCCCACAGATCTTCATGAGTTATGGGTACAGTTGATGGACTTACAGAGGAAGTGGTTCATAAGGCCCAGTGTTTCTCCATGGGCAGCCTTGATTTTGTTTGCCAAGAAGGTGGATGGGTGTTTGAGACTCTGTGTGGATGACCGGTACCTAAACCAGTTGAATGTGAAGAACAAGTATCCACTTCCAAGGATTGATGATCTTTTCGATCACCTGAAGGGGGATCGTTGGTTTTTGAAGATAGACCTCAGATCAGGCTATCATCAGCTCAGGGTACGAGATGAGGATGTCCAGAAGACGACCTTTAGATGTCGGTATGGCCACTATGAGTTCTTGGTTATGACATTCGACGTGACCAATTCCCCAGAAGTGTTCATGGGACTCATGAACAGGATCTTCTAGCCATACCTAGATCGCTTTGTGGTGGTCTTCATCAACGACATCTTGATATACTCAGTGATGTAGGATGAGCATGCCTACCATCTACAGATAGTTATGGATACACTTTGAGAGAACCAGCTCTATGGTAAGCTCTTGAAGTGCTAGTTCTCTATACGAGAGGTCCACCTTCTAGGATACATTATCTAGGAGGCTAGAGTTGCAGTGGATCTAGTGAAGATAGAGGATATACTTTATTGGGAGCCACACAAGAGTGTGACCAAGGTACGGAGTTTCTTGGGGTTGGCTGGATACTACCGGAGATTCATGTCTGACTTTTCTAGAGTTATGGAACACTTTTTAGCATTGATAAAGAAGGGAAACCCCTTTATATGTATGGGGAGATTCTAGTAGAGTTTTCAAGAGCTGAGGTAGAGACTGACGAGTGCCCCCATCTTGAGGTTTCCAGAAGAGGGCGTTGTGTATGTATTCTACTATGATGCATCATGGACCGTACTTGGGTGTGTCCTGATGCAGGAGAAAGAAATGATTTCCTACGGATCAAAATATATGAAGAAACATGATTAGAACTACTCTACCCATGACTTGGAGTTAGTAGAAGTGGTCTTCACCCTGAAGGTGTGGTGACATTACTTGATGGGAGAATGTTTTACAATCTACTTTGATAACAAGATTCTCAGGTATATCTTCTCACTGAAGGACCTAAACCTGATACAATGGAAATGGCTTGAATTCCTCTAGGATAATGACTTTGAGATATTCTACACTCATGTTAAGGGTAACGTGGTAGCAGATTCACTTGGCAAGAGGTGTGGTCGATAGTTGCTAAGTGAGGTGATAGAGTAGCTAGACGCACTGTAGATATCCTTCAGGGATAGAGATGGATCAAATTACCTCCAATCTATGACAGTCACTCCCCCACTCCTTTAGTGAGTCAGGGAGGTGCAGCTAGGGGACATTGACTACGAGTCTCAACATGCTCATATATCCTCAGTACAAGCACCATATGTATCTTTTAAAGGTGGGTAGCATGTTATTCTCTTTAGAAGATGTACCATGGTATCAGTGGCGCTATGGGAGGAGGTGTTGAGGGAGTTCCACACTTCCCCTCTTGCAGAACATCCTAGTGTGATGAAGATGTACTAGGTCCCCCAACATTAGTACTTATGTCCAGGATCACTTTATCTTTTTGGATTTCGCATACAATAACAGTTATCACTCCACCATCGGTATGGCACCATTTGAGGCCTTGTACGGTCGACCTTGCAGATCACCTCTATGTTGGACAGACCTAGGGGAGTCATCACTTATGGGTCCATATTTTGTACAGGCCCCCACTGAGAAGTTTTAGATCATACAGGACTGGATAAAGACTACACAGAGTAGATAGAAGTTCTATGCTGACAAGAGATAGAGACATTTGGATTTCGTGGAGGGAGACCATTTCTTCCTAAGGGTATCACCTCAATGTGGACTATGGAGATTTGGTTGAGTAAAACACTCACTGAGTTTTATCAGACCATTTATGATACTTTGGAGGGTTGGCCAGGAGGAATACTGCTTGGCACGTCCACCACCGTTAGAGAGGGTTCCCGACATCTTCCCCATATCCCAACTGAGGAGATACGTGTGTCACCCATATCACATCATCGACCATGGTGAGATAGAATTTTATGATGGGGCAACATTTACGGAGATCCCAGTTGAGATTGAGGATCAACAGTAGCGAGTCCTTCATGGGATGTTGATACCTCTGGTGCATGTTCGTAGGTAGCACGAGAACTTCCAGGAGAGAAATTGGGAGTGGGAGGCTCAGATTCATGCCCAGTATCCCCATATGTTTTCATAGTCTATACTGTGGATTTTGGAGACGAAAATCCATAAGGTGGGGAGAATTTAAAGACCTCGATTATCCATGTAAATTTTTTTTAATTGTGTATAAATATTATGAGTATGTGAAAATTGACGGCACATGATTTTGAGGACCAGTGTGCCCTGAATGAATTTTTGAACTTTTTGTAAGGTATGTTCAGTAAACGCAGGAGTGGAGTTTTTTAACTTTTGAACCAATGCTCGAATTAAAATTATGAGGGCACCGTTGAATCAGCAGTGAAAGGATTCTCTTAAGGGAGGCTTCGCTTAGACTGTAGTAGATCTGGAGAAAAAGCTAGATTTTAGACTTTTTATAAAAGAAAAAATAAAATAACTTTGTTATTTTATTATTTCTTTACCTCCAACGGACAAGCGGCAGTGTGGGACCAACAACGTTTCAATCCATTAAATGGATTGACCTTTCACTTCCTATGTAATGGCATCGTTTGGAATTAGAAAGGTTCCTAATAAATGAACCCGCATATATCCCACAAGCGTTATAAACCCTCCCCCTCTCCTATTTAAATGGATCTTCGGGAGAGGTATCGGCACTACTTCACCAACTGACAAAGTGCTGACAATTTTCCACGATACCAAACCCTTAGAGGACGGAGCCAGTTCCAGTGGGTGGGGACAGGTGGCACCAAACCATGAACCGAAGGATGACATACGAGCGGCGTCGTTGGATGCTTGTTATGGGAGAGAGGAACACCGACCCACTTCCTCAATCGTGGGTGTTCTCCATCGTTCTTGAGGTAGGGATTTGATTTTTGTTTAATTCAAGTGATTATTGAATAATTTAATCCTCCGTCATGATTACAAGCTCACACAGATGGTCTGGGCCTAACGAACCCAGCCTAGACCACCTGCTAACTTGTTACCCTTGCATTATCTGTGGAAGACCACCAACGCAGAGGCACCGACCGACTAAGATGGAGGTGACATGACATCGTGCACCGTAAGAGGAGGTCTCGACACTAAGATGTGGTGGTTAACAGAGAGGCCAGCACCGGCCAGCCATGGAGGAGGTGCAGCGTGCAATCGCACGCTGCTGGTGAGTAAGAGGCTGCGGCCGAAGCTGCGGCAGTTGGAGGAGGCGGCTGGCACACCGGTCAGCCCCAAAATTGGAGGGTGGCACAACCAGCATGCCGCCGGAGGATGTAGGCCGCAGTGGATTAAGGGAGGAGGTCGACACATCGGTCAGCTGCAAGTGGCGGAGAGAAGCATCATCGCGCACTGCTAGAGACGGCGGCCAGCATAGGCTGCCCCTGACAGGAGGTAGGACCCGCTCCAGCAGGTCCCAAATGCCACCTGGCGGTGCCACATGGCATCGCTGCTGCAGAGGAAACTGAACAACCCTTTTGGTCGTTTGGGAAAACTGAGGGTCACTCGAATGGTGGAGATTGGGGTGGTCCCCTCCATAGAGGGCCACTAGACCCAGCCGTGGGCCGCCTCTCACGTGGCTAGGCCGCCTGCCCAACGGGCCACCACCCAGTAGGTCTTGTGCCCAGTGGGCCACACCCCCTTGTAGGCCAGGCCGTGCCCCCTGCAGGTCGGGTCAGACAGCGGCCCAGTGGGCCGAGCCCACCATGGCCTAGCCCAGCCGAATCAGACACAGACCAGTTTAGGTTGACCCAAAATGGATCGGGTCAGCCCAGGCCGGGTCGGTTCAGACCGGACTAGGGCCTAACCGGCCCCAAAACACTTAAAAGGGAAATATCTTGAGAACTTGACTTCTGTTTGACAAACCATCTATGGTGCTGGGAACCTTGGAGTGAGGTGGTTCTTTTTGGTATACTCCACTTGAGTTTAGTAAACAGTTGGAGTACGACTGGGTTGGATTGAACCTGAATCCGACTGGCCCCTCAAAACTAAAACGCTTATAACTCACAGAGCGGGCATCTGATTGACGCATTTTTTGTCGTGTTGGAACCCTTACGACATTGAGGTCCTTTGTGTTACTTATTTGTGGAGCTTAGTGGAATTTTAGGAATGACTGATATCTCAAGGGTAAAATTCTACCAAACTTGAGTGCACCGGGTGTGAGGAATCATGTTTCAGGTTGTAACATGAAAAATAACCTTGATCCTAAGTGGGTCAGCATATATCCGATCATGTGTGGATCAGTGCTCAGCGCTCTTGTGTGGGTCAATACACACTGATCATGTGTGCGTCAGATCTTGTGTGGGTCCGTAGGGGTTATTACCTATCGATCTTTTGTGGGTCATAAGTAGTGCCTCTTAACAGAATAAGATGATCTAGCTTACGACTAATCATCTATACTTATGTACTTCAATTATACCTGATAGTGAGCTGAGTCTTTTACCTTCGTGGTGTTATCTTTGTGGTGTTACCTATGTGGTACTTCTATCTCCGCGGTTTTACCTATGTGGTACTTCTACCTTTGTGGTGTTGTCTTCGGGGTGTTACATGTGTGGTACTTCTAACTTAGTTTTCATGTCTTCATGGTGTTACCTATGTGGTACTTCTATCTTCGTGGTGTTAGCTGTGTGGTACCTCTACCTTCGTCGTGTTACCTTTGTGGTATTCTTCTCTCATGTTTGAGATAAGTATATCTTGAAAACTTAGGTATATGTATGGAAGTATACTTAAGTAGAGTTGATTTCTATCGCTTTGTTCTTGAGATAGAGTTCATGATTTTTGGTTTTTCCTTTGTGTAAATCTCAAGACATACGGGGGTCTTGGGGATCTTACTAAGTATCATTATACTCACCCCTGCCTGAGCTACGCCTACACCTTTTTGTGTCATGTGCAGACGATGGACAGCATTGATTGAGGCTGAGGGATCTAGGTCTGGATAGTGCTCAGTGGTCAACCATTTGGTGTGACGTGATGTATGGACTACTGATTGTGAGTTGTACATACCCTTTAAGTAGGATCCTCGGTGGACTTTCTAAGAGTTTTTTTCACTTTTCATTTGTATTTTTACTTTCCAGTTGTACTTGTACTTTTAAGTTGGGATTGTACTCCAACCCCATTACTTTCAGCACTCTGTTTACTATAGTAGTTACTTCTTAGTTGCATCTTGTTGCGTTCTGGTCTATGTGTTTGTACAGGTTAAAAAGGAAATGCCTTCCCATTTTAGGGATACGCATTTCCCGTGCAAGTCGCCAACCCCTGGCCTATGGAAGGCGGGCTTGGGGTAGTCACGGCACGGGCCCCAAGGGACGGGTCATAACACTGATGTACATCATTTTCCATAACAATATAATAAGGAATTTTATAGTGGTGGATTTAATGTATATATATATTAATTACATAACTATCATTATTCTGTGATACTATTTCATATATTTCTTTACAATTCCTTCCATTTATAAATGATAAGTTCATCTACGCATACATGTTGACAACCAGCTCCATAAAGTGATATTATACATTTTTCATCATTAACTTACATGGATGGTATATATAAGTGTATAAAAAAGTCAAATAGTGATATTTATAATATAATAGTAATTACATAAAGTTAAAGTGATACCTTATTTCGATCACGTTCATTGAAAAATGGAAATGTTATTTATGTGTACGTATGACTTACCTTGTCTGTGATTATAATGTCATTAATTTATCATAAAAATATTTCTTGGTTTGATTTGAAATTATAATTAAATTATATAAATGATTATTATTTCATGATTATTATTTTTTATTTGATGTAATAATGACTTCTTTTACCATTTTTATCCAACAGAAACGGTTTTGGGATTATGAACTGAACATCCTCAAAACATATGACTTAAAATTAACAGATGAAGTAACAAAATAAAACATGGTAATAAGTGATATAAAATAAATAATCATAAGGTAATTTAAATAAATAATGATCATAGGAAATTAAATTACTAATAAAATTTGATTATCTAGAAATTAAATAACCTGAAATGCGAGACGAGCTTTAATACAACTGATTTGTAGTCTCAATTCCCTTTCATTGAGAGTTATGGTATTTTTTCTCCATGTATTTTATGATTTATAATATTTCCCTATTTATTTATATTATCATTCTTAATTACATTAAATATTATTTTATACAAATTTTTATTCGTTCAAATATTATCAAGTCGTAAGGGATAATTAATCTAATAACCACATTTTAACTATTTTAAATATTTATTTTTTAAAATATTTTATTCTATTTACATATGATTAATGTTATTTTATTGATTAATTTATATATAAATAAATTTATTATAAATAAAATTTTATATCTCTTTATACATTTTTTCAATTATTATTCAAAAGGAAACTTTTTAATTACTTTGTATGGAATGTTTTGACATTATTTAAAAATAGAAAAAAGAAATGTTTAATTTTAACATATACCACATCGATAGATTTTACAAACACTATAATAATTATTTGATGCTTGTATTTTTTTATTATATTTCATGTTTTCTCAAATGAATAACCCACTTTCCCTTTATTTGATATATTTTAGCTTGCAAAATCGGTTTAAAAGGAAAAAGATATACCAATATCTGAAAATGTTTTTATTATGGTTTCAGAAGTAAATTTATATGAGTTTTATAATGTAAATTAATGATTCCATGTGTTTTATAAATTTTAGGGTACTTGGACACTATTTATGATTAAGTGAGCCTCGTATTGCTCATTAATGTATAGGGTAATCAATATTTTCAATGGAGAAGTATATTTTAAGTTTACTTATAGGTTATTCAACTTGTATAGTCTTTATAGGAGTTATATAAAAATAATGTACCAAGGAAACAACAAAAATTTTCTTTTCTTTATAATGATTTTTATGGACATTTTTATGTTCACAAGGTATGATAATTATATTTTTTTAAATAAATGATTAAAACCTTTAGTGTAATAATTTTTTTTAAGAACTTTTTTCAATGGATTATGATGTTTTTAAAGAAAAAAACATGATTATGATTTAACCTTTATGTTTTATCATAATTTATTTATGGAAAACTTCAGGGAGGAAAAATTATTTCACGTATATGTTAATGATTAGTTTAGATCATTTTTCTTATGATAAATGTAAACTCTCTTTTCTAATTTCATCATTTTGAAATGGAATAACTGGTTTGTTTTCATCTATGTCCCTTAGTTAGTTATGTATGTTCATCCAACATTTTAGAATGTTTTTTATGTGGTTTAAAGATTATTTGGAACAATTATAAGTAATTAATATGGAAAAATAAATGTTTGTTATAGAGTTAAAATTAATCAAATAAAGAAATAGACATTTTAATGTAATATTTATTCCAAGTTCTCTAAAACACTAAACCTAAAAGGTCCTTGGGTATATATGGGATCCATTATTTCCATTTGATGTTATATATTTTGGATGGTCGAAATTTGGTAACATTTATTAGTATCAAAACTAGAAATGTAAGTATTTGGTTTTCTATATTTGATTCAAGGAGTTTGAGTTTTAGTCTATTATAATTCTATTTTTTACATGAGTTAATGTAGTAAGAAAAAAAATTAATTAATGTTTTAATAAATAATAATTAGAGATTATAGATTTATATCATTGAAAAAAATTAATAAAATGTGTATTTATAATTTAGAATGAAAATATATGGAATAAAATCCATAAAAATATACAATGATAATCTACAATGATACAATTTATTTAAAAAATTAATTATAGACCAAGATTTGGTATTTATAAATATGGAAAAAATGTTTAATGTGATGCTTTATAGGTTTAATATTTTGTAAAAAAATCTATAATAATTATAAAGTGTTTTTGGTAAGTTAAAATGGAGGACTATGGATGGAGATAGCCATTGTATATCCATTCTTGTGTAATGAGGTACCTAGTGAGAAACATAAGGTTGATCCCATTGGTTTGGTTCACTCATGTATTAAGTTTTATAAAATTATTACTTGTCTAAGAACCAAGTGGATGAAGTTGGAGAACTAGGTTCATGGTAGATATCATGTTTTTTACTAAAATGATGGATAAATTTTCAATTTAAGAATTATTTTATAAAACCATTTATGGTCATCTTCTCCCAAAAATGAACTAGATAATAAAATACCACTCCACACATCCTTTATACTCTTATAACCCTCCAAAAATTTATGTGATTTTATGATCACTTTTTCATGTGTGTTTGTGGTGAATATCATCTCATTCTTTTCTCCTCCATCCTACCCTCATTCCCAAACTCAAGAGTTTTAGGACATTAGTATTCTGAATAGGATTCCATCATACCATTATAGAATCCTCTCATAAAAATAGGGATTAAACATGATGCTAATGAATCAGCTCTAATGGGAGTAATATTTGTGTATTTCAATGGTTTTATAATAGGTAAGATATTTTTTTTATTTATTTAATGTGCTTAATAAAATTGGGATATATTTTGTCAAAAAATTTCCAGTTAATGAGTACATTTCTAGTATTGAGATTATGGGTGTAGTGTGAGTTATGAAAAATTGATGTATAATTTTTTTTCAATGTATGTAATATTATGAGTTCTAAATTTATTATTACTTAATGAAAATTATTTAATTAATTATAAAAGTTAATTATAATTTGTATAGAATTAAATATTGACACTCTTTTCTTATGTACAAGATAATGGATCAGTTTTATGTTTTATAATTTTTTATAAACAGAGGTAGAAATATTTTTTAATTGGTTAACACCATGATTAAGTTGGTTATTCTATAATATTACCTCTTAATATCATTTTTCATTTGTAGTAAGAAGTTAAATAGTGGTAAAATTTGTGTGATTGGCCTCAGATAAATCCATGGATGTGTTCTTCTTTGAGATATGGGGAACCAAATTTTTGTTAGACACGTAATGTAACCTTATTGTCTTATGATAATTGGTTTTATATAAATGGTTTGTTTTTCCATTTTGGGTGCATAAAATATAGTTTAATTAAAACCCATAGAATATTTCCATCATTGTGAAATGAAAAAAAGGTCCATTTGAGGTAACTATTTTTGTATAATCCTAACATAGTTTTATTTACATTGGTTCAATGTATAGATTTATTTGGGATGATAGAAAATGAAATCAAATATGGATTATATGATTTTTGAGGGATAAATATCATCCATCATGATCTTGAATAATCTTAAATACCATATGCATTGAACACAGGGTGTCCAATGGTTCTATCACCTGGATAATGTGGTCATTTAACAATAAAATCAATTCATGGTGTATTTCCTTATTTATAACTTCTATTGAGAGCATTTCATTGAATGATTATTTTTTCATTGAATACGATATCTCATGTACAGTATAGTATTATTATCTATATATTTTTTGGGATTGGTAATTGGTACGATTATTTACCACTATTTCCTGTTCTATATGATATTTTAACATTTTGCAGAGATAAGAAGTTTTAATGATTTTATAAAAACTTTCAGAAACATTCACCAATGGGGTTGGAACATTATCACTATAATGTTGGTACTTTTTATCTTTTGATATTCTTATAAAGAATTATTCATAAAATTATTTCCCAATATAAGTTAAGAACTTCCATTTTAGACTTCAATTTAAAAATATGTTTATTAAATGTTCATCTCATTTTTCCTTCTAGAAAATTCCATCTGGTGACTTTTATTAACTACCCAAATTTGTTCCACATTATTCATATGATTCTAGATTATTCATCGGATTACACAAGATATAAAAAATTGTTGGGTGTATTTAGTTAATTTACTCAGATTACAACACTTCTTATCAATACCAACTTCTTCTTCTTCAACAAAGTGATTCCTTGGTTGGAAAATTCCTTCTCAAAATCTAGAATTCATATTTACTATAGTATCTCTGTATGATGTAATCTATTCATCACTTCATGTTTTTAATTCACAAATAATACACATTCCATATATATACATTAAATTTATTTATAAATGTGTAATAAGGAAAAATTTTATAATTTCTGATTTGATTTCCCACTCCTTTAAAAACTTCAAACTAAAATATCTCACTCTGTATATTTCACTTGGATGCTTCTTAATAGATCTAGATTATCCATGAATAATATCACAAGATCAATCACCCTCTTATTCAATAAAATTCAATCTAACACACTGAGAATCAGGGATCTCCCTCACAATATATTTCGAACATTTAAATATAATATTTACATCATAAATTTTAAAATAATTATAGTAACTTTTTAAATAATTTTGAACCAGTAAATCATTATAACATTAAAAGTTTTTTAGGTAATTCTTTGTAAAAAATTTTATCTTATAATAATTCTTATTATTTTGTTCCTATATAAATTTCATAGGAACTTCTCAGAAGTCATTCTAAAAAACTTATTATATCTAATGAATTCCATAAAAAATCATCTTCCAATGAATTCATAAATAAAAATTTAAACCATTATCTTTTTATGAAAATTTTAATCCATTTATCTTGTAAAAAATACAATACCCCAACTTTATAAAAAAAATTATAGAAATTGAACAAAATGTTTTTCTACTAGATTTCTTCTAAAAGAATCATCTGATTAGATTTCATTTGATGAATTTCTTCAATATATTCCTTTTTATAAAATTCCTCTATTCTCCAAAAAAAAATCCTTTCATAGTGCTTAAACAATTTTCAAACACAAACTCATCTCATCTGAAATATTTTCCAGTGAACTTCTATAGATCATCATATAAGGAACATTGTATATACAAACAATTTTATCCCCATATCATCTAAACTCATGGTTCCTAATATCTTTTGTAACTCTTGATGGTGGATAATTTTAGAAAATAAAAGTATCTCTAGAGTTAATGTTTATTAAACTCATTATCTAGTGATTTTTTAAGTAATAAAATAGTCATTCAACATAAAAATTTGTGTCTTAATGTTTTTTTGTCTAATGGACTTAGTTTTAAAAATATCTATAAAAACTTAATCCATATATCTAACTATATTAAATAACCTTTATTGAAATATTACCAATTTAATGTGACTTTAACATTGATCCAAAAAAAAATTAACAAAACTATTTGGAAACCAGAATCTTCATAACTTATTATATCTTTCTTGAAACCAATCTTTCTACAATGTCAAAAAAATATGAAATTTTGGATTTTTTTATCAACCAAGGAATATATATTACTTAAATAATATAAATGATGAAATATATAATTTATACAAAAATTTTAATCCTACAGCAATGAACTTGGTGTAAGAAACAAGAATCATTATGTAATAATACAATGATCTCCACAAATAGTGAATGAACAAACATTTTCCTTACACCTCTTATTTCACATGAATATTTCATATACAAATATACTTTTTTCTATAATGTCAACATTTTTGCATCAACTTCAAAAAACTGTTAAAATATTTCACACATATCTAAATCACAACATACCACTTTTACTAACTACCCTTAAATACATTATCTTCCTTAAAAGCTTAAGAAAAAATGGATAGATTTAGATAAAATAATTTTTATCACCATGAAAACACTATCTATATAAAATATATAGAGGGTATAGATATCAAATAAATTATCCTTGAATATGTGAAGGCTGAACACCAATTATCAGCCTCAGCTTATGAAAATTTTTTATCAGTAGTTTCTTTATAAAGATAAAAACATTCTCCATTATAGAAAAAATATCCAACCTAGGTTCATTCTTCCCCACATGTTATTAGATAAAGTGATATCTTATATAAATGTTCTTCACATGATAATGTTGTACTGTATTTTTAGTGATATTTATAGCACTTTTTTTTATCGCAACCCAATAAATGGGGAAACTTCATATCAAAAAGAGTTACTAAATTTCATTTCTTTTTATTTTTTACTAACATGTTGTTATCATGAGAAAAATAATCCATTACATGTGTATATATAAGAAAAAAAATAATTCTTTCATTATCTATCATATCTCAACCCAAAAATCCATTATTCCATTGATATATCTAAGAATTATTTTCCGAGCCTTTAGATGAGGTTTTGTGGGTGCACATTGGTATCTAGCACAAAGTGTATCAACATACACTATATCTGACCTTCTAGTCGTTAGATATTACAAATTTCCAACCTATTATAAAAACTATTTAGGATTTATTTCTATTCTTACACTATCTTTGGAAAATAAAATACCACTAAAATCATTGGGGAAACTAGATTTGAATCTTCCATGCCAAATTTCTTTATAATTTTCTTAGAACAATTATGTTGATATAGGAAAATATATTTATTCTATTTCTAGATTTTTAATCCAAGAATGTATTTCATTTCTCCAAATATTTACATATTAAAAATAATATTCATCCCCTAATAAAAAATTTCATAGGTTTGTTTATCATTCTCTACAAATATGATGTCATCCCCATAAAAAATTATTATGAGGGAAACCTTTTGATTTTATTATATGTAGAGGTTTTTATCAAATCTTCTAATATTTAATTTCAACTTCCTTAACAATGTATCCAATTTATAATTCCAACATATCAGATCTAACTTCAACTCATAAATGTTATTTTTTAATTTACATAAAAAAACATTCATCTTTACCATTTATGAAGCCATATGGTTGTTCAATAAAAACATATTCATTGATCTCACCATTAAGAATAACTGTCTTGACATCCATCTAGAAAATTTTATATCTTGTTTTCATCAATAACAAGAAATATCCTAACAGTTTCTAATCTTACAACTGGAGTAATGGATACATCAAAATCAATGCCTTTATTTTAAAAGTAACTTTTACAATCAATTCATTCCTTGTTTCTTATAATTTCACCCTTTTCATTAAACTTGTCTCAAAACAACCACTTTATACCAATAAAATTATTATTTTTAGGTTTTGGTATAAGTTCCCTAGTACCATTATTCTTAATCTATTATAGTATTTCATTAATCACATCTATCCATCCTGGATCCTCTATGGAGTCATTAACATCTTTTGGTTCAACTTGGAAATATAACAAGGTATGTGATAATAACATTGAAAATATTAAATATTGAACAAATTTTCATTGATGTACCATGATGTTATGAACTTCCACTTACTTCCCCATACTAGGATGATATAAATGGAATTTTTACTCAACACATAAGATATATTATTCATAATCTTTGATATAAGAAGTTATAACATTGTTTTCATCATAAATAAATGTTCATATTGTTTTACTATAATCATATCATCTTCACTTTATTCTATATTTGAAACTATTTGTGATACTTTTTTATTAAATAGTTTACGAACATTTAAATTTGAAGAATCAACCATATATCATGTATCATTACTATAAAACTTTATCCTATACAATAAGTAGGGAAGCCAAGAATGTTTTCATTAACAACACTTTGATAAAACTTTACAAGATTTCCACCTTGGACTTTTATAATGCAGGGAATTCTAAAAAAAATTAGATGTTTTAGAAATGAAGTTTCAAAATAATTCATCTCATTTGGATTAGTTTCATTATTTGTTTTATAGATACATTGATTCATAACATAAACTAAATATCCAATAGCTTGCCACCAAAAATAATGATAAGTATCATGTTCGATCAATATTATATAGGCCCTCTCCACCATAATTCTGTTAATTATTTTAAAAACACTATATTTGTATGGTTTTTAAGGTATACTATGATAATGTTGAATAATATTCACTGAAATATAGTCTTTAAATATCTTATTTTTATATTCTCTACTACTGTTAGTTTTAATTTTATTCACAGAATATCTATAGTACTTTTTCACACTTATCTTGAAACTTTTAAACATATTAAGAGACTCTGATTTATGTTTTATAATAATTATAGTTATAATGTGAGTAATTTAATCAATGAAATAAATAAATTACATATCTCTATGTGTTTATTGTTTACTCCTAGCCCCATAAATGTCAAAATGTATCAGCTCCTTGGGATGGAATGAATGTATCTTGTCTTTCTAATGCACTGAGTTTTCAATCATTTCTTTCTAGAAAATAGACCAAAACCAATCTATTCTTATTTTCATTTTTATAATATTCCAAATAATTTCTATATTTTTAAGATTTATAACATTCATATGAGACATATTCCCCAACCTTTTATGACACAACTGATTTTCATCAATCATGCTCAGATATCATGAAAATTTTGAATCTCAAACTTGATAGAAGTTTCCATTTGTATCATTACCTCTTAAAAAACTTTCATATCTTCTATAATATTCCTGAAAAACCATAACTTATGAAAACAACTTTGTTATCTTTATCATAGTGTTATAAAACACAAAACAAATTATGTTTCATCCCTTAAACATACAAGTCTCGTTTGGATTTTAATTTTTATTCCCCATTATTAGAATATCTAACTCCTTTTATTTTGAGTGAAAAATCATTGCCAAGATTCAATTTACCTTCTTTAAAATCTATTAAATTCATAAAATAAAATATATCTCCTATTATTTGTGATGAACATCCATTATCCAGAATCTAGGGTAATTATCATTTTGTATCTTTGAGACTAGTTTCAACAACGAAGTATTTTACCTTTCCTTTTCTTTTCTTCTCATAAGGATTTTAAGATTTGATTTATAAAATTTATTATCATTTTATCATTTCAATACATTATATTGAAGATTAATAGGTTTATCACTTCTTTTAAAAACGATTTCCAAAGGTTGGAATAAATTTTCAAACTTCAAACTAAATTTATCTTGTTGTATCTTTGGAGTGTGTTAACTCTCACTAAAACATTATCACCATATTCTTTTGGATTCTCTAAAATGATGATGAATAAAAAAAATATATGTTATCATACTAGAATCCATCGTAATTCTAGTATTAACAATAGAAAACATATCACCCTCTGTAACTAGATTATTGTTTAGATTTATGTTTACTTTTTTAATCAACTTTTTTATCTTCCATATTGGAATTTTATTTTATACTAATATTTTGGTAACCTCATGTGATTTGGTTCTCTATATTAGTACTCTCCACAACCTCATAAAAATCAACTATTTTAGTATATTTTTTTCTAAAACTGTAACCTTAGAAACATCAAGTTTTTCATTCTATTTATTTTAGCAACATACTTGCCTTTCTTTATTTACTATTCTTTTTAAGAAACATCATTCTTTTTATAAAAATTATAAGATAATTTATTTTGATCCTTTATAGATTTAAAACTATAATAATATTAAATAACATATTTTAATGAGTATTGGATTTAAGTCCTTAGTCAATTTAAACAAGTTTTTGTTGAACAAGTTCCAACTCTTCCTCCTTTATCTTCAAAATTTCATAAATAATAATTTTTATGATCCTATTTTAATAAAAAAACATTTTCATATCATCATTACCTTTTAGATATATATATATATATATTTGTCTTTAAGAAACTATTGTTTTGCTTGATGAATGATTTACCATTTTCAATTTCTTGATCTCCCTTTAATGTCATATAATTTTCGCAAGAAATTATTCAAACTCTTACTTTACCAAAACTCTATCTATTTCTTTTATTAATATTAAAAACTACTTTCATTATGGTGAATTTTTCAAAATTATCTTATTTATAGTGTTTTTCAGTATAAATATCACTAATGTTATCAGATTCTTCATCACTATCACCATCATCATCACATATAGAAAAATATTTTCTGCTTTTTTACTTAGATAACTTCTTATCCTTTTTCCAAGGATAATAAATATAGTTTCCTAAATTATTATTAATGGATATTCTTGAATTTTTTTATATTCATCACATTATTATTCTTTTTTTGAGGTGGAAAATTTTTAGAAAAAAATCCAATAGCTCCTCAACCAAAATATTTCATGGGTAACAAACATTTGAACTTCATTATCATCTTTTTAGAAAATAATAATAATTTTATTAAAATTTATACTAACATTGTATTTTTTTAGAGTCAAAAACTTATTATTTATCAATATTATCATATATTTTTTTATTAGAAGCTTAGAAAAGAAAATCATGATTATCCTCTTTATTTTTCTTTATAACTTCTTCTATTATCATTTCACAAGTGATAAGAGTTATATATAGATCATCTGGAGATAGAGTTTTAGGATATTTATAATCCAATAATAAATTTCCTTCATAAAATTTATCAAGACTAATTTTTAAAATCATTTTTAAAATGGTCAAATCATCTATATTCTCCTCAAGACATCTTATGATTCCCACAATGCCATTTTACCTTTGTAAATAAATTACCCATAGTTTCATAATCACCCATAATTATATTAGTATGCTTCAACCTATATATTTTAACTTTTCATTACTTATATTTTAATTTCCTTTATAGATTTTTTTCACATTTTCCAATATTCCTTTAAATGTTTAAAATCCTTTAACTCAAATAAATTTACTTTCAGGGAGTGCAAAATGTATAGAATTTCTGGATCACCCATTATTTTAAAAATGCATCTTACCAGTAATATTTAGGTGAACTATCTTAGTACTAGGTGAAAACCCATTTATTAGAAACTTCCAAAACCTCATAACCAAGGTACATAAGATAAAGAAACATTATATAATTCCAAATATGATAGTTCATTTCATTAAAAATTGGAATAACATTAATTTTAATAGCATCATGTACATCCATAGCAATATTAAATTTCATCAAACAACTATAAAGTATCAATGAAGTGAACCTTTCTATGATACCAATATAGGGGACCCAATAGGATCTATATGATCACTAATAGGTGTATGGGGTGAATAAGGTAAATCTTTTTTTTATTGTATTAATTCATAAAAAACCTTTCTCCTCCTGATAAAGATTTATAACCTGATTGAAAACAATATCACAAGCACATCCCATTGGAAAATAAGAATATACAAGATTCACTACTATGTAAGAGAAGATATTCCATGGCATGGTCTGATAATAATACAATACCACACAATCCACTACAAAAAAATCCTTTTAATTTTGATACATAAATCACTGAATAACCCCACACATTCATAACACTGTTATCAAAACTATAGTGCTCACACGTTATATAAATATAAGATATAACAATTTATTCATAATAACTTTTAGAAACCATCACCAATATTCTTAGAATGTTGTCACTATTTTGTATGTACTTTTCACTTTTCCTCTTCTTATGTAATCTTGTTCTTTAATTTCATTCCTAGCAGCTAGAAATAACATCCATTTTAGAGTTGTTTATAAAACTCCAACCACTAATTTTTTGCCTTATTTCATTATCCAATTTTTCTATTTGTAAATATCTTTATGGTGTCTTTTGATAATCAAAAAAAATTCTCCCACTTTTTTCATCTAATTCCACTTTATTCATCCAATTCCACTTAATATAAAAGATATTCCTGTTAATTTAACTTGTTTCCCTGGATCATAAAAATTCTAATCTACACCAAATTATTCTTCTTATTTAACCAATAGATTCCATGGTTGGAAGATTTTTTCTCATATTATGGATTATAGATTTCCTCTCGTATCTCTTTCTAAATAAATTTCTTCAGCACATCATATTTTTCATACATGGATAGTTCACACTCCAAAAATTTTCTTAAAACCCTAATTATAGATATGACATATAGATAAAATTTGGTTTTTACAATTTTATTTCCCACTCAATAAAAAACTAAAAATTAAAATCTCATACTTAGTATAATTGACATGGATTATTGATTTCCTTTGGTGAACTCATGCACTAACTTCATCAAAAAACATTATCCCTTTATGACAATCCCAAATCTTAATTTCTTGATATATGGTTTATTTATATATAATCTCTAAATCATTATTTTTTATGTCTTTACAAATAGTGGGTAGATAATTTTAAACTTATAAAAAATGATACCACTAAAAATTTTCTAGTGAAACATTGTAATAAAAATTTGTTCAGAGGAGAATATTCATCTGATTATTCATGTAAAAACTTCATAGGAACTTCTTGGAAGTCATTATCTAAAAATTCCACCAACCAATGAGTTGAATAAAAAATCATCATCTACTAACATCATAGTCCAACTTATGTAACATGATATTTATATAAGAATGTTCATCTGATTATCTAGTTATAAATCTGAATTTATAACATCGTAAATGCATGTCCAATAGTCATTGTAAAAAATATTTTTTTCACTGGAATTCGTGTAATTTCCCAAACCTTCTATACAATTATATTATAATAAATATTATGGTTGAGGTGTTCAAGTAAGGTTCAGAGGCGTTTGATAGAGGAAGGGAGGAGTTTTGTTGTGTTTTGGCAGAGAAAGGGGTGTTTTAGATCTCTAGACTAACGATATATCTCTAAAATAATGGTAGATATCTGAAGTAATGCTATGTATATTAAATAATTGTAGATATATAATCTAATATTAGATATTTGAACTAATAGTAGATCTATAAACTAATGGTAGATCTCTAAATTAATTGTAGATCTCTAAACTAACGGTAGAACTATGAATGAATATTAGATCAATGGTGTTAAATATATTAACTAATGGTAGATCTCTAAAATAATGGTAGATATATAAACTAATGGTAGATATATTAACTAATAGTAGATCTATGAACTAATGGTAGATCCTTAAACTAGTGGTAGATATCTAAACTAATGGTAGAACTCTGAACTAAGGGTAGATCTCTGAACTAATGGAAGATATTTCAAATAAAGTTATATCCCCAAATGTAGATCTCTAAACTAATGTTAGATCTCGAAATTAATGTTAGATCACTAAACTAACAGCAGATCCCATTAGTAGATCAATTATGAATCCAATTTTCTAAAATTGTCAATCTTTCCATTTTGGCATTTTTGTTGATGAAAAATGGTTTTAATGCTGTAATTAATGGAATTTAAATCTATTTAAAATGAGATTAATCATATATTCAATTTATAAAAAAAATTGGATACCTTTTAAATGATTAATCATTATGGATATAATGATATCAAATATTAATGGACAATTAAAACCATATTTAATCCCACTATTTCTAGATATATTCTTTCAAAAGATTATATTTTTACTTTATTATTTCCATATTTATTTTATCTTAATATGAAAGGTTACAAATAATTTTTCTGTTGTAGTTATGGAGCCCTGTTACCAGTTTTGGTTCGATTTCTCCTTGTTTTTAGTTTCCTCAAATGTGTGCACAATATTTATGGTGCAGCAAGTTGGTGTAAATATTGTTTATCCTGGAAGGATTTTACTTTTTTTTCTTTATGTACATAATTAAAGATGGGTTTATTATTTTAATCCCTTGTTGATATGGTTTCACCCATCTTAAGAATGATAGATATGTTGGTTTGAATTAATTTGAATCAAATTGGAAGGGGAATGTTCTTCATGATTTTAAAACTATCTAATATTTTGATATTGTATCTATATTTGTTGTATCCTTAAAAAATCACGGCCACTGGTTGCCCATGTTTTTTCAGTTTTTTTATATGTTGTGATTCCCACATTGTGTGATTTTTTTATGACACCACCGCAAATAAATGTTTAACCACTTATACTTGTCTAATGAATTAGTTTCACTAGGATGTATCGAATGTGTGATAATTCCCTTAAATAGAGAAGTGGAATTGAATAAAATCCCCTATTCCTAATCTAGAAAACACTATATGTGTGGTGTATGATTTATTTTTTAAATTGGTTTCATGTCATGGATTTTTTGTGTTTATGCGATTCTTGGGTATTTACTATGTTGTGATTTGCGATCAACAAGGTTTTGATGGTGGTTGTGGTGCGATTGTGCAGTGGGGATACGAAAGTGGATGATGACCTATTAGTACATATAAGTTGGTTTGTCTATTGTTTTGATGTGATGATTTATGCTAGTATCACAAGTAGTGATGCAATTAAAATCATAATAACAATTTCAAATGGGAATTATTAACGAATTAATTGATGTTGGGTTGTCTGGTTTAAACAGTTAATGTTGATATATGAACTAATGGGATAGAAATACTAAACATGGTTCTTATTTTAATGGAAGGGTTGGTAATGAAAAATCTCAAAAATGGATTGATGATAATTAAATATTTAAATATGGTTTGTGTCTTGTGTATTATTTTGGGGTATTGTGTATTTAGTTGTGGTATCGGAAGTAGAAAATCTTATGAGATGGGTTATTCTTTTATAGTAAACCCTTAGGTTGGGGATTGTGTGTCATGACTCTCAATATATATACATTATATATTCTTTATACTTTGTATACAAACCCTGCCCATGTCAAGCATCACGTGTTGACACTAAATGTTTTGGGGGTGAGTTTCCCGACATCTCAGTGGGAGGATAGATGGATGGATATCTGCTCTTCCCCTCTCTCTCTTTCAGGTGATGAGAAGGACATGCCCGAGCTATCATGGCTAGAAGTCAAAAGTGCTGTTATCGATATGTGATGTGATGATATATAATGGACCAGTTGTGTCTATGTGAAATATGATGATGTTTCTTTTTGTGGGGGTCATGCATGGTAGGAGTAGGTCATGAGGTTGATGTCCTTCATGTTCATGATACCTTATTGCACTAGTTACGATATGGGATGTGATGTGATGGTCCAAGTGTCTTTGGGTAAGTTATGATGTGATGTGGTGGCCTAGGTATCTATAGGAATGATGTGATGTGTTGTGATGTTATTAAAAATAGGAGGGAACACCAAGATGTTTGATGTTAGGGTGAGAGAAACTAATCATTTGGAAAGTGGTGTGGGGTACCTTTCATCAATATGCTTCATACTATTTTATTATACTTGGATTTCATTATTTGGAGAGATTTTCGTGGTGGGGTTGGGTTGGATAGTTGACATGTTTAAGTGTTTTGGGTTCTTCTGTTTTCTCAAGGATGAATTTGTATGCTCCTTCACATGTGCATGAGAGACTTTATCTTTTTTCTATTGAGTATACTTGTATGATCACAATATATATATAAACTGGTTTTCAGGTTTCCATGAGAACATAATGGACCATGTATGATATTAATATCTCATACCTATAGATAGTTTCTATGCCACTTCTTTAGTTTTATTTTGGTTATTTATATTTGGATTCTTTTATTTGTATCATTTTTATTTATCCATGAATTGTTGGATGGTTTTGGTTTCTTTTTATATTTTTTATTGATGTTGTTGTGGATGATTCAAATTATATCCTGATCCTCTATTATTATAGATGGTAATTCCTCCCATCTCATGATATTTTTATATCATCGGTGCTAGTCACAAACCCGAGGCCTACTAGAGGCAGGACTCAGGGGTCATTATCTCTCTACCCTCATTGTAGTATCTTTGGAGGGAGGAGGTCATGAAATGGTGGTATCAAAGGTTATAGTTGATAGATAAGATGGGGATTGGGGTTATTCATAGTGAGTACTGCATTGATTGGTATGGAAACATTTCTAGTTTACCATGGTGTGTGACCTAGGCCAGGGAGACCAACTAAGACATGGTATTTTAAAACCCCCTGTGATCTAGTGCATGAACTATGAGACTATCAAATAACCAAGTGATGTGGACCAACATCTAGGGTAGAGACCAATAATAGGTACATTCATCATGATTAGTTGTATTATTTTTTGAATTGGTTAGCTTAGGGAATATTTATAAAATTAAATGAAGTAAAATGAATTAAATTGAATCCAAATAAAATTACATTCTATCGAGTTTAAGACATTCTTGTTTTCCTTTCAACAATGGATCATGTTCTTCATCTGCATTTGAATTAATCATCAATGCTTCATTAGGATAGTCCATTTAATCACATGAGGGTTTATCTGGTTAAGTATGATGATCAGTGGTAGTGGACATTGTGGTATTTTCAATAATAGGCTTTGGGTAAGTATGGAGGAAGTGTTTCTGATTTACATACAAAGATCTTGCTAAAGGATATAGATAATGCATTTTGTTTTATCTGAACTTCAAAGGAGTACTAGTTTCCCTTATTATTTATTCAGATATTAAGAGTTATGAATTAGTAGTGGATGATGTACCTTGGTGAGATGAAATAGGAAGATGTTTCATGGGAATAATTTCAGAAGGTGTTTTGGGTTGAGTTCCTTTCCTCAACCATGATGGTTGTGAAGAGGGAATCATAACCCTCCCATTAATAGGGGAGTATGTCTTGGTGAGAGCATGGGATAAAGTTCAAGTACCATATATGTTTTCCCAAGATCCATTCCCTGATGAGGAGTATCATGTGATACATCTTGAAGAGGCACTCTGTCCTTCAATCCAGTATCTAGTTACTAATTTTACATTCTCAATGTATCTTAAGGTTCTGAAGAAGGAATAGGTGATCAAGAGGATGTAATAATGATGAGTTCTTATAAAAGAGGGTAACTAGAAATGTTCCATGAGGAGAAGATTTGTCATTGATAGTTTTCAAGTTCCAGGAACTTTGAGGTTTCGACCAGCAGGGAGTCATCCTTTACAGCTTCCCTTCCAGTCATCTAAGGATAGTCATTTCCATTTTCTTTCTAGGGACTTTAGATCAGTGTTTTTTGTCTAGGGAATTTGTTGACATTATTAGTAATAGTTCCCATTGCATGCTCGATCTCATTTTTTTATGGGTGGATAGGTTCAACATCATCCTCAATATCATCTACCAACAAGGTTGTTCCAGCAGCAGGGGTTGCAGGATTATGCTCCATCCAGACTGGATGGGGTAGGTAGAATCCAACCTCAGGTTGATCCTCAAGAATAGGTACCTTGATCTGAGCATGGCCATAGTGGTTTCCATCATTTAGAGGTAAAGTAGAATGGCATGGTCACTTTCATATAGTGATGGAAGTATCGCCATAGGGGATTGATATCATTATAGGTATGATCATTTTATCATATACCCTTGTTTGTTATTTGTTTTATTATAGATCTTCAAACTCCTTCATTGAACCCAATGAATTCTATTCTTTGGAACTTGATATATAGAGGCTTCTTGTTACCCTGGTTTACATTACATTAGTCAGAGGCCAAACTAACTTGTTGGATTTGTGCTAGGGATGTGCACTAATGTTGGGAAATCATCATACATGTGTAGATATTTTCTTTCTTTATATTCATCAATACGGCTTTATCTTCATCATAGAATGGTTGAATTATGTGTTTTCTATTATCAACTACTTCTGAAGGAGAGTTATTTTATCATGTTTTGATAGTCATTATGTAGTTTTCATTAGACAGCGGAGTTCTCAAGTGGGAAATTGGTTAGTGGATCCCCTTATTTCCTTGGTGGATGAGTTGTCTATAGAATCAGTTGAATATGAAATATTAGAAGTTACTAGGGTTGTTTCAGAGTTTCTAGTCATTTTTTCCAAGGAGTTTTTTTTGCTACCACATCGATGTGATGTTTAGATTGGAATAGAGTTACAGCTGGGTGCATCTCCAATTTCTAGGGCTCCCTATCAGATAGTTCCCATAGAGTTGCATGAGTAGAGGATGCATGTGGATGATCTAATGCAGAAGGGTTTTATCCAGCATAGTGTGTCCCTATTAGGTTCTCTATTTTTGTTCTCTAAGAAGTAATATGGTAGTCTATGGATATCTATAGATTATTAGAGGTTGAATCAGGTGACAATCAGGAACCTTACCCTCTTCTGAGGATATAAGATCTGTTCAACCAGTGGAGAGGGGTAAGTTGGTTTTCTAAGATTTATTTCTGTTCAGGATGTCTCTATCTGAAGTTTAAGGAGGGATATATCCTAAAGACTACATTCAGATGTCGGTCTAGACACTTTGAGTTTATATTCATGTTACCTTTTGTTAAAAACACACTGGCCATGTTCATGAGTTTTATGAAATCCAAATTATGTGAGTTTTAGAACTAGTTCTTCATCATATTCATTGAAGATATATTTGTCTACTATAAGTAATTGGAGGAAAATGTAGGTCATTTCAAAGCTATCGTGCAAATTCTTCGATGACACCAACATTATGGGAAGTTTTCCAAGTGTTGGTTTTGGATGTGATATGTGTGTTTCCTTAGACATTTAGTGTCTCAGAAGGGTGTGGAAATAGACCTATCGAAGGTTGAGGTAATTTTTTCATGGTTATCACCTAATAATGTGGCATAGGTTCACAGTTTTTTTGGCCTTGTGGGTTATTATTGGAGGTCTGTATTTGATTTCTCTAAATTTATAGCCCCATTAACCACATTTACTAGGAAGGACTAGGGTTTTATTTTGATTGATTAGTGTTAGGAAGCATTCAACTATCTGAAGGGGAAGTTCTTCATTTCTCCAGTGCTTTAGTTTCCAAAGGAAGGTGTCTCATTTGATTTGTTTTTTGGTGACTCACATCTGGTATTGGGATGAATATTCATGTAGAAAAAAATATTAATCACTTGTGTATCTTGGTAGTTACTCCCCCATGAGCATAACTATTCCACCCATGGTCTGAAGCTATCATTGTTTTTGTTTGAGAATTTTTTTTTGTTAAATTGCCTTATTAGAGAGTGTTTTATGGTCTTCAAAGATCACAAGAGTTTGAGGTATTTATTTTTTCATTTTGATCTAAATTTGTGACAGTGGAGGTAGATAAATATTCTTAAAGACTGTGATTTTGATATTTTCTACACCTCATGAAAGGGGGAGGTGGTGGAAAATTCTTTGAGAAGTATTTCATATAAGGATTTTTTTTAGGAGTTTTAGGATGCTTGGAAATAGATGGAAGAGTTTTAAACCCTGCATTTGGATGAAAGGGTGGCTGATGGTGGAAGTTTCTTATTTCAGATAAAATTGAATTCTTCCCTAATAAGGAAGGTGGAGGAGTCTCAGTGGGGAGACTCAGAGGAAAATATGATTTGTGATTGTGTTGGACATGGTGATTCTCTAGAGGGATGGTCAGAGGATGGTTGGAACTGGATGGTGTTTCATGGTACATTGCTTGTTCCGGTAATGATGCATGAAGGATTCCTTCATGAGTTTCATGTATTAAATTTAGGGGTCTGCTTAAGAATTTCCAAGATATAATGTGGTTTTTGGATTCATTTTTTGGACTAGGATGAAACAAGAAGTGGTATAATTTTTGGATTGGTGTCTAGTTTCCCAGTAGGTAAAAGATGAGCATCATGTTAACAGAGTTTTCTTACATCCATTAGATGTTTTAGATTGGAAATTGGATGACATATCAATGGAATTTTTCATAGTTTTACCCTGATATATGGGATTTTGTGATGTTATCATGGTAATTTCAGATTGTTTGATGAAATAAGATCATTTTCTAGACATCAAGGAGTTAGACGCAGTTGATGTTTTGTAAAATATGTATGTCAATAAGGTGGTGAGGCTGCATGGAGTTCCAAGGTCTATTTTCTTAGATCAGAAGGCATGTTTTACCTCACAAGTCTGAAGAGGATTCTAGCATGATTTTATCATTCTGTTACACCTGAGAAATTATTTCCATCCTCATATAGATAGATAGATAGAGAAAACTCTATAGACACTAGAGCATATGTTGTTGGAATCTGTCTTAGACTTCAGTGGATCTTGGGAATGCCACTTTCCTTTAGTTGAGTTTTCTTATAACAATAGCTATCACTCATAAATCATCATGGATCTGTTTGAGGGTTTATATCATCAATCATGTAGTTCTCCATTTTTCTAGGAAGATGTTGGGGAGTCCATAGTGCCTGGAAATGATATGGTCCAGATCATGACATAGAAGGTTCACTTGGTTTGAGGGAGGATGAAAGTAGCGCATGACTAGAGGAAGCCTTATTCCAATTATAAGATAATTCCCTTGGAGTTAAAGGATTAAGACCATTTGTTATTGAAGTTTTCACCCTCATGTGGGTAGAAGAGGTGTTTTAAGGGGGTAATCTCTCACCCTAGTTTGTTGGGACCTTCAAAGTGTTGGGGTGTATTGGAAAGTTGGATTACCAGTTGTCACTTTCTCTATGACAGGACTAGATCTATGATGTCTTTCAGGTCTCTTAGCTCTATTGGTATCTTCCCAATGAATCCCATATCATTGACTGGGGAGATTTGGATATTAAGGATAATGAAATATTTGTGGAGCAAGCAGCTGGAATCCAAGATTGTTGAGAAAAATTTATGTGAGGAAGAACCATTCCTTTGGTTCATGTGTTATGGAGGCATGGTATCCTAGAGGATAGTACTTGGGAGTGAGAGATATAGATGTGTACCCAATTACCCAGAGTTGTTTTGATCATGTTTTTCTTTCTTTTATTGGTTTTTCATGGATGATGAGATGTTTGAAACCCGGTTGGTTTTATTTGATGAGCATATTTTCTCTGATGTGTAATGTGTTATAAATTTATGACATGTGAAAAAGGTAGGAAATGATTCATAGTTGAGACATCTTATACAAAGGTGAGATTAAACCCATGTAGTTAAGTTAGTGCCTCCTAGAGTATATATTTTCTTGATATAGAGGATTGAATTACTTGATTTGTGTGTTCAAGGATGGTGGTTCAAATGTAAGGAATCCTTGAGAGGTATCTAGAGGGATGGTTGTTTAGACCTCTTCTCTCTTTATTTCTAGTTTGGTTTTAAATTATCAAGAATGGGAATTGTTTGATAGGTATCTAATGTGATATTCTGGATATGTTGTCCCTTTACATTGTGGGAAATTAGGTGGTTGATGTGTTTGAGGAAGTTTCAGAGGTGTTTGGTGGAGGAAAGGAGTAGTTTATGGTGTTTTGGTAGAGAAAGGGGTGTTGTCGATCTATGAAATAATAGTATATTTATGAACTAATGGTAGATCTATGAACTAAGGATGGATCTCTAAACTAATGGTAGATCTATGAACTAACGGTAGATCTATAAAATAATGGTATATATTTGAACTAATAGTATATCTCTAAACAAATGGTAGATAACTAATGGAAGATGCCTAAACCAATATTAGATCTCTGAACTAACTTTAGATCATTAAACCAATGTTGGATCCTAACGGTAGATCTATAGTTAATCCAGTTTTCAAAAATTTACAATTTTACCCTTTTAGCATTTTTTATGATGAAAAATGTTTTTAATGCATTAATTAATGGAATTTAAACATATTTTTAAGGTGATTGATCATATCTTCAATTTATAACAATTTTGGATACCTTTTGTGTCATGACCCGTCCCCCCAGGGCTCATGTCGTGACTACCCCAAGCCCGTCATCCATAGGTCAGGGGCTGACAATTAGCACCAGAAAGGAATATCCCAAAAACCAAAAAGGCATTGCCTTTAAAACTGAAAACCCACACAATCCAAGCACAGAGGAAGATACAAGCACAAAGTAAAATATAAAGTAAACAGGGTGTCTACTGTAAGTAAAGGGGCCAGAATACAGGCCCAACTGGAAAGTACAAGTAAAACTAGAAACAACTCTTGTGAAAACCCGCCAAGGATCCTACCTGAAGGGTAGGTATAGCTCTCATACGGTCATCCCAACGGTATGTCTTGTCTAATGGTCCACCCCCAAGAAGCCTACAGTCCTAGCACCCTCAGCCTCGATCAATGTTGTATGTCATCTGCACAAGACACAATAAGGTGCGGGCGTAGCCCGTGTAGGGGTGAGTATAAAAATACTCGGTAGGGACCTCGAGACCCCCTAAGGTATCCCAGAATAGACAAAAGACAACCCACAAAGCAATACCTCAATCTAAAAGTATGAAGAAATAGTCATCAACACCACTTAGGTATATTCCCATACATATAACTAAGATATCAATATATACTCATCTAACACGTGAGGGAAGTATACCACAAAGGTAAATCCATGAAGGTATAAGTACTACACTGGTAACACCACAAAGATAGAATTACCACACAAGTAACACCATGAAGGTAAGTACCACAAAGGTAATGTCACACAGAAGAATACCACGAAGGTATCACCACAAATAAGTTTACCACAAAGATAACTCCACACAAGAGAATACCACGAAGTTATCACCACACAGAAGTGTACCACAAAGGTAAAGACTCATCTCACACTAGGTATAACTTAAGTACGGAAGTATATATGATTATCTGTATTGCTAGATCATCTGACGTCATCGAGAAGATCTGCTTCTGACCCACAGAAGATCGAACGTGACCCACACATGATTTGAAGATAACTCACATAGAATCTAGAGATGACCCAAACAGGATCAGTATGCGCTGACCCACACAGGATCGCTGAGTGCTGACCCACATAGGATCGGTATCCGCTGACCCACACAAGATCGTTGAGTGTTGACCCACAGAGGATATGAAGATTCTTCAAGTACAACAAGCAGAGGGGTTCCCGCACTAAGCATGCTTGATTTTGGGAGGTTCCTCTCCTCAAGCCATTATTCGATACTTCAACTACCACGAAATCCCATTAAGGAGTATCCCAAAGTTCTGCCACGACACAAGGGACTCAACGTGATAGATGGAGCGTCAATCGAACACCGGTCTGTAAGTTATTAGTGTTTTTGTTCCGAGGGCCCCGTTGGATTCGGATTCGATCCAACCTAGATGTACTGCAACTTTATCCAAAATTCAAGTGGAGTATACCAAAAGGACCATCTCGATCCAAGGATTTTTTTTATCCATAGACGTTTTGTCAAATAGACGCCCGATTCTTGAGATAAGGCCACAATGGCGTGTCTGGGTCCAGATGGGCTTGGGTCTGGTCTGACCCGGTCGGACCGACCCAACCCGACCTGGCCTAGGCCAACCCTACCCAGTTCGGGTGGACCCATCATGGTCCGGGTCTGAACAGGTTGGTTGGGGTCGCGGCGAGCCCGGCTCGGCCCATGAAGGGGTCGTCCCGGCCCAACCCGTTGGGCGCATCCCTTAATCGGGTAGCCCACCATTGCGGGGTACGCCGTAACCAACACCCGGGAGGGGAGCCCCCCCCCCCCCCCCCCCCCCCGGTTGACCCGAATGGTCCAGCGGACCGTTCGGCTAGTGCACGAGACCCGCTTAAGTGGTCTCGGTCAGCGTGACATAGCTGGCCAATATGATCGGCCCTATTACTAGCGGCGCAGATGCGCGCCGCTCCTCCCGCGGTTGGCCGGTAGCTGGCCGCCTTGCCTACACAGTTGGTCGGCATGCCGGCCACCTTGCTCCCCCCGCCGCAGCCAAAGGACCACTGCCTTATGCCTTGCTGGCGTCGGTCGTCGTCCTCCTCCACTGCGAAGAACATGCCAACATTGAATATGTGAAGGGGTCAGGCTGTATTGTTTGGACCACACCCTCCACATTACTCTTGTAGCACGTGGATCAAGGAGAAAGATTCCACGTAAAATTAACATTGAAAAAACTTAATCAAACCCCTACCTCGATCATCCGCTGGAGGTTTCGTGAGGATGAAGACGATGATGGTGATGTCGACATTCGTTGTTCCCACAAGATTCTTCTGATACAGGATCGAGCGTCGTCCTCATTTATCATTGGGTGTGGTTCTTCATTCGAGGATCTTTTTGTTGGAGGATGTTCCTTCAAAGTCCTCATCTCCCTTTCTCCAATGGATAAACAACCCACAATTCTCTTAATAATAGTCAATAAAAATTAATCAAAATTAAAAAGTTATTTCATTAATTTAGATTTAATGAACCCTATTAATTAAAGATATATTTGGTTACATAATTTGTGTAACCAGGAATTTATTGCCCAGCCTTATTTTCCCAACCACCCTCATGTGGTCCCCACCTCCACAATTCAAAACGTAGGTTTCAAAAAAAATGTTATTTATTTTGTTTTTTTCTTCTCCCACAAAAAACTAAAAAACTAACTTCCACCCTCAACCTACTACGATCTAGGTGAAGGTCTCCTTAATAAAATAGCGGCGCTATGAGTTTAACGGTGTCCTCAGACATCAATTCTGAGCACCGGTTCAAAAGGTACAAAACGCCTCCCACACGTTTACTAAACATACCCGAAAAAATGTTCAGAAATTCATTTTGGGCACACCAGGCCTCGGAATCACACGCTGTTAATTTTCACAAACTCATAATATTCCCATATAATTAAAAAAATAAAATGTAAAAATATGGGTATTTACATTCTCCCTACCTCAGGGTTTTGCGTCCCTGAAATCCACAACACAAACTAGGGAAACAAGTGGGGGTACTGAGCACAAATCTGAGCCTCTAGATCCCATGTTCTCTCTTGGAGTTTCCCATGCTGTTAACATACATGCACCATAGGTATCGACTGCCCACGAATGACTCTCTTCTGTCGATCCTCAATCTCTACTGGAACCTCTGAAAATGTCGCTCCATCCTCTATGTCCAGCTTTCCCCAGTCAATGATGTGTGTAGGATCATGTACGTATCTCCTCAGCGGGGATACGTGGAAAACGTTGTGCACCCATTTCAACTGAGGTGGAAGAGCTAAGCGGTAATCCACCTAGCTAACCCTGCTAAGGACCTGAAAGGGTCCGATGAACATCAGAGAGAACTTAATACCCCGGCCAAATCTCCGCAAACCTCGTCGAGGTGAGACCTGTAAAAAGACATGGTCACCATCCTCGAACTCCAGAGGTCTCTGTCTTCTATCATCATAAAACTTATGTCTGCTATGTGCAGTCTTCATCCACTCCTGGATGATCTATACCTTCTTCATGGTAGCCCGTACCATATATGGTCCCATGAGTACTGACTCCCCTGGTCTAGTCAAGCACATAGGTGATCTACAAGTTCAACCCTACAACTCCTAGAATTGTGTCATATCTATAGTGGAGTGATAGTTGTTGTTGTACGCAAACTCCACCAAAGGAAATTGATCCTCCCAGCTACAGCCGAAATCTGGGACGCAAGCACGGAACACGTCCTCAAGGGTATGAATGGTCTGCTCTATCTTACCATCCGTCTAAGGATGGATGGTAGTGCTCAACTGAAGTTGTGTCCCAAATGCCTCCTACAACCCCTTCCACATCCAGGATGTGAATCATGCATCATGATCGGAGACAATATTAGATGGAACTCCATGAATCCATACAATATCATTCACGTAGAGGCTTCCCAAGATCTCTACTGTTCCCTTCTCTCTGGTAGGTAGGAATTGGGACGACTTGGTGAGTCGTTCAATGATCACCCAAATAGAATCATGAACCCTGGTCATGCGTGGAAGTCCTATCACAAATTCTATGGAAATTCTATCCCACTTTCACTCTGTCACCTCTAGTGGACGAACTAAGCCCTCTAGAACCTGGTGTTCTGCCTTCACTGGTGGACAAGTGAGCCACTGTGAGACAAACTCTACCACTAGTTTCTTCATTCATGGCCACCAGTACTGATGTCGAAGGTCTTGGTACATATTCTCCACTCTGGGATTTTCCTCTAGAAGGGATGTATGGAACTCCCTCAACACTTCTGATCCTAGCATCAATGGTACCATAGTACGTCCTCTAAAAAGGATGACATGCTCCCTACCTTTAGAAAATCCATCAAGTGTTTGTCCTGTGGATATATGAGAACGTCGAGTCTAGCAGTCAGTGTTCCCAAGTTGAGCCTCCCTGACTCGCTAAAGGAGTGGGGGAGTGAATCTCAGAGACTAAAGATAAGCTTCTTTATCTCTATCCACATAGGATATCCGCAAAGTGTCTTGCTGCTATGTTACCTCACTCAGCAACTATGTACCAGATCTCCTACTCGGTGCATCTACTACAATGTTCTGCTTCCCATGAGTATAGACTATCTTGAAGTCGTAGTCATGGAGGAACTCAAGCCAATGTCGTTGTCTCAGGATCATGTCCTACTGAAATAATATATATATGATACTCTTGTGATCAGAGTATACTGTAAAACAATTGCTCATCAAGTAATGTCGCCACATCTTCAAGGAGAAGACCACTGCAGCTAACTCATAGTTATGGGTAGCGTAGTTCTGCTCATGTTGTCTCAACTGTCGAGAACCATATGTGATCACTACTCACTCCTACATCAGAACACATTTGAGTCTAGTCCCTGATGCATCGTAGTAGACTACGTACCCAATGCCTTCCTCGAGTAGCCTCAAGATAGGGGCACTCGTCAGTCTCTTCCTCAGCTACTGGAAACTCCGCTGGCATCTCTCCAACCACACGAAATATTTCCCCTTCTTGTTTAATGCTGATAAGGGTGTCGTAACTCTAGAAAAGTCAGGTACAAACCTTCAGTAGTAACCGGCCAATCCCAAGAAACTCTGCACCTCCGTCACACTCCTGGGTGGCTCCCAAGCATGTACAACCTCGATTTTTGCTGGATCCACCACAACTCCAACTTCTGATATGATGTTTCCCAGGAATTGAACCTCTCAGATCTAGAACTGGCACTTTGAGAGCTTACCATAAAGCTGGTGCTCTCGGATTGTGTCCAGAACTACCTATAGATGATAGGCATGCTCCTCCTCTGTCACTGAGTATATCAGGATGTCTTTGAGGAATAATACCACAAAGTGATCATGGTGAGGCTGTAAGATCTTGTTCATGAGTCCCATGAACACTTCTGGGGAATTTTTCATGCTGGATGGCATAACCAAGAACTCATAATGGCTATACCAATATCTGAAGGCCGTTTTCTATACATCTTTGTCTCTTACTTTGAGTTGGTGATAGCCTGATTTGAGGTCTATCTTTAAAAACCACCGTGTACCCTTCAGCTGATCCAAGAGATTGTAAATCCTCGTAAGTGGATACTTTTTCTTCATGGTCACCTGGTCCATGAATCGATAGTCCACACAGTGTCTCAAACTCCCATTCGCCTTCTTGGCGGACAAAATCGGAGCTTCCCAAGGAGAAACACTAGGCCTAATGAACCCCTTGCTCTGAAAGTCCTCTAGCTATACTAGCAACTCTTGAAGCTCCACGGGAGCCATCCAATATGCTGGAGTAGATATCGGTGACATCCCGGGGTACAATTTGATGTATAAGTCCACCTCTATGTGAGGAGGTAGACCTATAACATCATCAGGGAAAACATCAGTGTATTGGTCCACCACTACAGGATAAATCATACTCTCAACATCAACTGCTCCGAGGGTAAGGCTAGCCAAATAAGGTGTGATCGGATGCACCATCCTCCAGGTAATTCCATCATGTGCTAAAAAGGTTCCCTTCTCATCGGTGAAGGATAACATTTTCAGAAAGTGCGAACACACCGCACTTTGTGCCTAATACAGCCGATCCGATCAAGAACTATGGATAATCGGTCCATACCCAAGATAAAGTCGTAAGGCCTCGATGCCACTAATAGAAGATCCAAGATGAAGCACTCGCCTCCTAGAGTAAGCTCACAATTCCGGAAGGAGTGTGTAATTGTCAAATCTTCTCCCATTTGAGTCTCTAGCCATAAGGATCCAGCCAACGGCTCCACCAGAATCTCCAAACTCTTAATGAGGGTTGTGGAAATAAAAGAGTGACTGGAACCTGTGTCTATAAGTACTGCAGCTAGGGTGGAGTAGACATAGATCGTACCTCGTAACATATCCAGAGCGCCAGGGTCATAGGCCTCAGCTGCTTGGATCTGAGCTCATCCATATCTACCTACTCCCTGTGGTCAGGGTGGACCACCTGGAGGTGGGGGTGGTAGAACCTTGAATTTCTTCCCATCGCCTGCTTTAGAGCCAGCTCCTTTGCCACGTCCACCTACTGCTTGTGGACATCCTCGGTGAAATCTTCGCCACTACCCAGGAGGTCATTCGACTATCTTCTAGTCATCTGTACGGCAGGTCAGGCAGTCGCAAGCCATGTGACCCTGCCCGCTGCACGATTAACATTTCCTGCTCCTCAACGGTCATGATCTCTCTCAAGATCCCCGCACAACCAACCCTATATCCAGAGTTTGTCAACCTGTATGTCTAGTATTCTTGGACCTCTGTTTCATTTTTTTTCTTCTAGCTGCATATGTCTCTGCTACATAGCGTCTGGTGGTGGGTCTCGCTACTGGTGACTGTTCAACAAGGAAGATCTTCACTAAGAGTACTCTCTCTAACACCCCTGCCTACTTCAGTATGCTGAGAGAAATAATTGAAGCTCTGATCTCTTGTATGATCCTAGGATCGAAGGTTCAGGCCCTCAATAAAGGGCCCCACACCATGTTCATGGAGTATCATGAGAGGTTGGTGAACCTCATTGAATACTGAGCTACGGTTAAGTTACCCTACAACAAGTGGATAAGATCATGTATACGCACTGAACGTAGGGTCACGGGGACAAACTACTCTTACCTAAAAATTCTCTCGAAGTCTTTCTAGATGAGATTCACCTCATCGTGAACCTGGAGCATCAACCTCCACCATCTGCCTATTGATTCCTGAAGAAGACTGGCAGCAAGGATCACCATGAGATCAACTGGTGTCCCTACCAGTTGAAAAATTATAACCACGTCCTCCATCCAGTCCTCAGTCGCCTGTGGATCCATATCACCTCAGAACCTTGGTGGTCTATAGCGTTGAAACACATGAAATGCACTCAAGCGATGTTCACCCTCTACTGCTGGGGCTGGTGGCATTCGCTACCCAATAGGTAGTTGTGCTACTGGTACACCACTTGGTGGTACTACTGCCGTTAGAGGACCCTGCACTGAAACCTCATCACTATGTGGGCTTTCATCACATACTCTACCTAGAACCCTGGTTGGTTGTCTGCATGGAGGCATCCTGAAAAGAAACAGGTGCGCCGCATTCAATAATTTATATCTCATGAGCAGACACAAAGTGATCACAAAAAAAACTTTTCAAAAACACACATGAAATCAGTGTTTTCATGCGCTGAGTTAGAAATCATAAGTCAAGGTCCTGGTGTATGGATACATCAGAAGCCGCACCAACACTGGATTTCCCAAACTGATAACCAAAATCATAACACTTTACACTATTGCTAGTTAAAAGATCATAGTCCAAGTTCCTCGGTAGAACTGAACTCCACTTATTCCAATTTTTCAGGACCCGTCCCCCCAGGGCCCATTTCGTGACTACCCAAATCCCACCTTCCAAAGATCAGGGGTAGGTGACTAGCACCGGAATATCATATCCCTAAAACCAGGAAGGCACTGCCTTTAAAACTACAAACCCACACAATCCAAGCACACAACAAGATACAAGCACAAAGTAAACTATAAAGGAAATAGGGTGTGTACAATAAGTAAAGGGGCCAGAATACAAGCCCAACTGGAAAGTACAAGTAAAAAAGGAAATAGCTCCAGTGAACACCCACCAAGGATCCTACCTGAAGGGTAGGTATAGCTCTCGTACGGTCGTCTCAGCGGTACGTCTCGTCTAATGGCCCACCCCCAAGTAGCCTCCAGTCGTGGAACCCTCTGTAAGAACCTGGTTCTTATTTTTGATGTATGGGTTTCTTCTTTTCTCTGTTCCTTAAGTGTTTTTGAGAAGATAAGGAAAATGGTAAAAATCCAAAATTTTGGAAGTACATGCCGTGTACTTTTTCCACACGTTGTGTACTTTTGGCTGTGTGGGATGAGTACACGGGGTGTGTAGCCATGTTAGTTATGAAGAGGGTAGAAACCGACTACATGCCGTGTAGTGGTCCCTTAGACGTCCTGTAGTCAGTCGGAAGTAAAATATTAAAGTGGTGGATAACTGTGCGATAGAACACGCCGTGTACTCAAAAAGACACGCCGTGTAGTCATGTCGGCAGATAAACAGTGACACGCTGGTGGGAAACTGCCAAATGAACAGTTAAATGAAGGAAGTACACGCCGTGTACTCAGAAGTACATGTTGTGTAATTTTTTTTCAGCTTAAAATGGGCAGTAGCCTCCCCTGTTCATAGGTAAGGCTTAGGACGGGAATAAGGAGAAGAAGAGGGAGGCCGGAGCTTTGGAGATCCACCGAGTGCACGTCAAGAATCCGTTTTCTGCATCGTCAATCTCCCTGGAACCGCACAGGTGAGTTCTCCCTTCTCCCAGAGTAGTTCTTACCAATTCTTTCCCATAGGGAAGTTATTTAAGTTTGAACTGGGTTTTATTTCACCTCATATCTACGTCATTCTAGGATGAATCGAGGATCGTCGTTCGCGTATATCATTTGTGGGTGTTAAAGTTAGGTGGCTTGGTGTAAATTTCTCCAAATGTTGTGTGTTTGTGTGAATTATTGTGCCACGAACCCATGTTGGGGTGTCGCGTGGCTGAGTCCGTAGCTGTTTAAATACCTAAAATTGTATAGGCAATCAACTGTGATATTAAAATGTTGTTTGGGATCGCTTCTTGGATCTAGGACCACCCCGGGGGTGCGTTCCTCTGTTTAGCCATTTGGTCAGGATACCCGAGGGTATGTCAGGTTTAATTATGCATTACTTTTTCCTTGAGAGTAATTGTATTTAAATTTCATGTTTATATTTTGGGCATGGCCCAGTTACTTATTCTTGAGGGCGGTGTTTACTATAGCCTGAGGGCGTGACTGTATTAGCCTGAGGGAAAGGTTACTATTCCGCCTGAGGAAAAGATTCTGATCACCTGAGGGTTTCATTTTAGTTGGTACTGAGGGAAATATTCTACTTTTCCTAAGGTAAATTCCTGAGGGTGAGATTATGTATAGCCTGAGGGCAAGCCTGAGGGTGTGGTTTTACTATATTAGCCTGAGGGAAAGATTCTGGTTCTCTTGAGGGCTTGGTTCTGTTGAGCACAGAATGTTACTAAATTAAATGGTTGAATGAATAATTAAAATGGCAATATAACTGGAAAAGTTAGTTACTTTGAGTACTTATTAGTTATTGTATTTACTTTTTCACACTGTTGTTTTATGTTTACACACAGTTGGACATGGGCCTTTGGTGGGTGCCTACTGGGAATTATTTCTCACACCCTGTTTGGGTCATGCTTTTGGCCCAAACAGATTACATTTCTACGGGTGTGGATAAGGGAAAGGGTCCTTATACAGGTACTTGATTGCTGCTGAGGAGTAGGGGAGCATGGGACCAGGCTTAGGCTCGCGATGCTACCGTCAGTTTTGTTTTGGTTTTTCTGTACTCTGTATTGTACTGTACTGTACTGTTTGTAACATGTTCTGGCTGTTTCTTAGAACATAAGACATGTTGCATCATCATCTATATAACTGTTGGTTATCTTTTACTGCAGTTGTTTATTTCAAATGTGTATGGTTTATTGCTTCCGCTGTTGTTGTGTGTTTTTATTATTCTGTTGCGCTACACTTTGACAAATGAGGGAATAGTTTCCCCACTATTAAACTGGGCCCTTGCTGCTAGTTGGCAGCCTCTGGCGTTTGGGGAAATCCGCTTGAGGTCACGTGGCGAACCGGGTTCGGGGCACCCGTTGAGTGGAACCCGGAACCGGGACGTTACAAAGTGGTATCAGAGGAGTTATTTTCTTTGAATTACTATTTGGAGCCTTAGTCAGGGATAGGACGAGAATGGTAGTTGGTAATAAGTTGTGTCCGGGCATAGCTAACTCGTGTACAGGGAATATCCAAGTTACCTCATATTGCAATTTTATTGATTTTTCAATTTACAGTTGATTTTATTTTCACCGTTGGGTGACGCACTTGTGATTGTGATGTTTATATTTTATCCATCGGTTCTATTAGTTGCAACCCGATGAGATGAGGGTATGCCATCTCATACATCATTTAGGCACATGCTAGAAATCACATGCCATGCATAGTTTCCATGCCATGTAGGTGCATTAGAAATTGCATGTTGTTGTGATAGTTGGTGTGCTAGAGAAGCGTGTTGTTGTGATGGCTGCTTGATAAATACCTGCTATGTGATAGGGTATTTTTGTATGAGCCTGGTTATATAATGGATGTCAAACTTTGGTTTTTGGGGAGTATGGGCCCTCATTGACCGGAATTTGGTGGATCATTGGGTGTTTACCGTATTTTATAACACAGATAAGATGTCAAACTTTAATTCGTGGGGATTATGGGCCCTCACGGATCGTAATTTGGCACTTAGGAGTTTTTTTTCAGTGTTTTCTAGGTTCCGGAGAAATTTTTGAGGCATACTGTCCGGAAACCCAGTATAGACGCCGTGTAGTACTTAAACACGCCGTGTATGTTCTTCTGTTCGGGAAGAAAAGAAAACTTTTTGTGTACACGCCATGTAGTCGCTTCCCATGTCACAAAACGTGTGGGCGGCGACACAGGGAAGGGAAATGTTTGGGGAGAACAAGCCGTGTACCGGAAGTACACGTCGTGGAGTGTTGACCCGGAGACCTGGCCGTATAACTAAAAAACACGGGTCGGTGTAGTCGTTTCTTGAACATGCCATGTCAATGAAGAACACGTCGTCTAGTGTGACCTGGGGACCCGGCCGTGTAACTAACAACACGGGTCGGGGAAATCCTTTCATATACACATTGTGTGTATATAAAACATGCCATGTAGGTTGAGCCATGTATCCGGCCGTGTAATTAACAACATGGGTCAGTGAAGCTCATCTAGTACACGCTTTGTACCTGTGGGACACACCATGTAGTCTTTCCCGAGGATAGACCGTGTGGAGTTAGCCATGTGGATGGAAAATGGGGTGGTGTACATGCCATGTTCGGGTGTCACATTCTGTATAGTGTTAAGCCGAGTAGTCGGCCGTGTCACAAATGACACAGGCAGTTGGAAAATTACACCATACACACCATGTAGTCAGTATACAAACCGTGTAGTTTTGTTGAATGGGAGTCGTGTGGCTTAGCCGTGTAGAAGGACCCAGGCAGGTAAAGAGAATCCAATTACACGTCATGTAGTCAGCATACACATCGTGTAGTCTTGTTTTGAAAATTTTGAATGCCTTCTTCCTCCTGTTCCCTTTTTGGGTTTCTTCGGTTTCGGTCATTGTTAATCTTGTTCTAAGGTGTGCATTTCACCTTGTAGAGTCATGCCACTGAGACGACCGTGCGTTGTTCTCCAGGAGAGCGGCAACGAGTATACTCTAGAGATGGTGGTCCATAGGCTACCAGTGGATCCTCCAGTAGAGCCAGATGCGGCACCAGCTATTATACCGGACACAGGCGCGGAGGCACAGTTCTGTGAAGGCTTTATGCGGTTCATCCAGACCTTTCAAGGAGCACCGTAGGCTGCCACATCTATGGCTGAGCTGACTCGTATCTTCCAGCAGCAGCATCCGCCTACGTTTTCAGGGGATGACGGACCGCAGGCTGCGGAGTCTTGGCTGGGGTCGATGCAGACTATTTTCGAGCATCTTGAGACACCTCCAGGGTGGAGGGTCAAGTTCTCGACATACATGCTGCGTGATTCCTCCAAGAGGTGGTGGGATGTTGCCACCCAGTCAGAGCATCACAGAGACATGGTGTGGGAAGATTTTCAGGCAGTCTTCTATGACTTATTCTTTCTCGAGATGCTAAGGGAAGATAGATCTTGAGAGTTCATGAATCTGCAGCAGGGCGCTATGTCGATGATGGATTATTCTTCTCACTTTACTGAGCTTCAGCGTTTTGCGTCCGTTCTGGTGGGTGATGAGACGTTGAGGGAAAGGCGCTTTGAGGATGGTCTCCGATATGACATCTGAGCACTGGTAAATGTTTTCAGGTTGCCTTATATACATGCTATTGTGAATCAGGCACTGATTATAGATAGGAACCTACAGGAAGCTAGTGGTGTGAGCCAGGGCGGTTCAGCACCAGTTACTAGTACTATTTCAGCGGGTAAGAGGAAGAGACAGATGGACTTCTCTTAGGGTGGCAGTACCAGCCAGGCAGTTTCTTCAGGTGGCCCGATTAGGTGCTACCAGTGTGGTAAGGAGGGGCACAAGAGACCGCAGTGTCCACGTGATCCAGTGGAGTGCCGAGCTTGCGGCAAGATGGGTCATCTGCAGTACTTTTGCATGTCATTTCTACCAGTGGCTAGTGAGAGGGGTTTTGTGCAGACTCCGCGTGCGGGAGCAGGACCAGTGGCTTCTTACCAGTCAGGGAACTGGAATACGCCAGGGCGTGCAGGCAGAGATGGTGGTCGTGGTCGTGGTATTCAGACACCAGTATCTCAGAGGCAATAGGGCGGGACAGCTCAGGGTAGTCAGGCTGTGTCGCATGGACGTGGCACTGGGAAGGAATATGCAGTGCAACAGATCAGTAGGAGCAGGATCTCAGACCTTCTACAGTCAGAGGTATTATTCTAGTAGCTTCTGTGTTATCTTCAGTACTTTTTGATACGGGTGCTACACATAGTTTTATATATGTGCCCGTTGTGGAGAGCATTGGGCTCTGTGTTTCTACTTCTTCTGATATCATGACGCTAGACACTCCGTTGGGGACTAGGACGGCTGGTTTGCATCAGTGAAAGGAGTGCCCCCTTGTGGTTGGTGGGTGTCACTTTCTTTGGGACCTCTATGTCTTAGAGATGATAGCTTATGACACTACGGGAAAATGGGTATTTGCGACGGGTTATTTGCGATGGGATTTATTCCCGTCGCAAATAGCCCTGTTAAAAACTTATTTGCGACGGGGGTATTTGCCCGTCGCAAATAATTAGCCTTTTGCGACGGGATAGCTTTCCCCGTCGCAAAAGGACTGGCGCGCTTTGCGCGCCAAATCGCGGGAAAGGTATTTGCGACGGGGGAATATTCCCGTCGCAAATAACTGGCGGCGGTAAAGGTGTTTGCGACGGGAATATTCCCCCGTCGCAAATAGTATGTCGGCAGGCGGTTATTTGCGACGGGTCCCGTCGCAAATAACTATTTAACCGTTGACCGTAATAAATGATGGCTAAGGTATTTGCGACGGTACCCGTCGCAAATACTAGTATTTGTGACAGGTATCCCGTCACAAATGGGCCCGTCGCAAATAATCTAACCTATAAATACCCCCATCCGTTTTTTTCAAATCATTCTCAAATTCCATCTTCTTCTTCTCTCAAAATTTTATTTCTAAAGTTCAGTTTTTCTCAAGTTTATTTTTTTCCTCCAGAGTTGATATTGAAGTTTTGAAGAACGATCAGAGATCAACCTCAGATCAATTTTCAAGGTATTTATATTTATTTTAATTTAATATTTATTTTTAATGTTTTATTAGTTTCAATTATTCTTAATTAGTTGTAATTTAATTATGTTTACATTGTTTTATTACTTAATAATTAGTAATAAATACCAATAATTAGAAATAATACCATTATTTAATTATTAGTATATTTTATTATTAATATTAAAATAATATAATTTTTTATATATATACAATTCTCTTTTCATCTGTGTGTTTGTTGTCTTCACATGTATTATTTGTATATGGAGATAGAAAACACACAGATGAAAGGAGAATTGTATATAAATTAAAAAATTATATTATTTTAATATTAATAATAAAATATACTAATAATGTTATTATTCCTAATTATTGGTAATTATTCATTTAATTACTCATAATTAGGAACAATTACCAATAATTATCAATAATTAGGAATAATTATTAATAATTAGTAATAATTACCAATAATTAGTAATACTTACCAATAATTAGTAATACTTACCAATAATTAGTAATAATTACCAATAATTAGTAATAATTTTTAATAATTATCAATAATTAGTAATAATTAGTAATACTTACCAATAATTACCAATAATTACCAATAATTACCAATAATTACCAATAATTACCAATAATTAGGAATAATTAGTAATAATTAGTAATAATTAGTAATAATTAGTAATAATTAGTAATAATTAGTAATAATTAGTAATAATTACCGGTAAATAGTAATAATTACCGGTAAATAGTAATAATTACCGGTAAATAGTAATAATTAGTAATAATTAGTAATAATTAGTAATAATTACCAATAATTACCAATAATTAGTAATAATTACCAATAATTAGTAATAATTACCAATAATTAGTAATAATAACCAATAATTACCAATAATTACGAATAATTACCAAAAATTACGAATATTACCAATAATTAGTAATAATTGCCAATAATTAGTAATAATTAATAATAATTAGTAATAATTACCAATAATTAGTAAAAATTACCAATAATTAGTAATAATTACCAATAATTAGTAATAATTGACAATAATTAGTAATAATTAGTAATAATTAGAAATAATTACCAATAATTAGTAATAATTACCAATAATTATTAATACTTAACAATAATTAGTAATAATTACCAATAATTAGTAATAATTACCAATAATTAGTATTAATTACCAATAATTATTATTAATTACCAATAATTAGTATTAATTGTCAGTAATTAGTAATAATTACCAATAATTACCAATAATTAGTAATAATTAGTAATAACTACCAATAATTAGTAATAATTAGTAATAATTAGTAATAATTAGTAATAATTAGTAATAATTACCAATAATTAGTAATAATTACCAATAATTAGTAATAATTAACAATAATTCGTAATAATTATCAATAATTAGTAATAATTACCAATAATTACCAATAATTAGTAATAATTACCAATAATTACCAATAATTAGTAATAATTAGTAATAATTACCAATAATTAGTAATAATTAGTAATAATTAGTAATAATTACCAATAATTAGTAATAATTAGTAATAATTAGTAATAATTAGTAATAATTACCAATAATTAGTAATAATTACCAATAATTAGTAATAATTAATAATAATTAGTAATAATTAGTAATAATTAATAATAATTACCAATAATTAGTAATAATTACCAATAAATAGTAATACTTAACAATAATTAGTAATACTTACCAATAATTAGGAATAATTACTGGTAAATAGTGATAATTAGTAATAATTAGTAATAATTAGTAATAATTAGTAATAATTAGTAATAATTAGTAATAATTAGTAATAATTAATAATAATTACAAATAATTAGTAATAATTAACAATAATTAGTATTAATTAGTAATAATTAGTAATAATTACCAATAATTACAAATAATTAGTAATAATTACCAATAATTAGTAATAATTAGTAATAATTAGTAATAATTACCAATAATTATTAATAATTACCAATAATTAGTAATAATTACCAATAATTAGTAATAATTACCAATAATTAGTAATAATTACCAATAATTAGTAATAATTACCGATAATTACCAGTAATTACTAATAATTACCAATAATTAGTAATAATTACCAATAATTAGTATTAATTAGTAATAATTACCAATAATTGGTAATAATTAGTAATAATTACCAATAATTAGTAATAATTATTAATAATTAGTAATAATTAGTAATAATTACCAATAATTAGTAATAATTACCAATAATTTGTAATAATTACCAATAATTAGTAATAATTACCAATAATTACCAATAATTAGTAATAATTAGTAATAATTAGTAATAATTAGTAATAATTAGTAATAATTAGTAATAATTAGTAATAATTATCAATAATTAGTAATAATTACCAATAATTAGTAATAATTACCCATAATGAGTAACAATAATTAGTAATAATTACCAATAATTAGTAATAATTACCAATAATTAGTAATAATTACCAATAATTAGTAATAATTACCAATAATTACCAATAATTACGAATAATTACCAATAATTAGTAATAATTACCAATAATTAGTAATAATTAATAATAATTAGTAATAATTAGTAATAATTAGTAATAATTACCAATAATTAGTAATAATTACCAATAAATAGTAATAATTAACAATAATTAGTAATAATTAGAAATAATTAGAAATAATTACCAATGATTAGTAATAATTACCAATAATTAGTAATACTTAACAATAATTAGTAATACTTACCAATAATTAGTAATAATTAACAATAATTAGTATTAATTACAAATAATTAGTATTAATTACCAATAATTAGTATTAATTACCAATAATTAGTAATAATTACCAATAATTACCAATAATTATTAATAATTAGTAATAATTAGTAATAAATACCAATAATTACCAATAATTAGTAATAATTAGTAATAATTACCAATAATTAGTAATAATTAGTAATAATTATTAATAATTAGTAATAATTACCAATAATTAGTAATAATTACCAATAATTAGTAATAATTAACAATAATTCGTAATAATTACCAATAATTAGTAATAATTACCAATAATTACCAATAATTAGTAATAATTACCAATAATTACCAATAATTAGTAATAATTAATAATAATTACCAATAATTAGTAATAATTAGTAATAATTAGTAATAATTACCAATAATTAGTAATAATTAGTAATAATTAGTAATAATTACCAATAATTAGTAATAATTACCAATAATTAGTAATAATTAATAATAATTAGTAATAATTAGTAATAATTAATAATAATGACCAATAATTAGTAATAATTACCAATAAATAGTAATACTTAACAATAATTAGTAATACTTACCAATAATTAGGAATAATTACTGGTAAATAGTGATAATTAGTAATAATTAGTAATAATTAGTAATAATTAGTAATAATTAGTAATAATTAATAATAATTACAAATAATTAGTAATAATTACCAATAATTAGTATTAATTAGTAATAATTAGTAATAATTACCAATAATTAAAAATAATTAGTAATAATTACCAATAACTAGTAATAATTAGTAATAATTAGTAATAATTACCAATAATTAGTAATAATTACCAATAATTAGTAATAATTACCAATAATTAGTAATAATTACCAATAATTAGTAATAATTACCAATAATTAGTAATAATTACCAATAATTACCAATAATTACTAATAATTACCAATAATTAGTAATAATTACCAATAATTAGTATTAATTAGTAATAATTACCAATAATTGGTAATAATTAGTAATAATTACCCATAATTAGTAATAATTAGTAATAATTAGTAATAATAACCAATAATATTAGTACTATGAAAATAATAAAAAATTTATATAATATTAAAATTATCAATATTTGTAACATGTTTTGCTTTATTCTCAACATATTTAATTCTTAAAGGGTCAATTTTTAGGTCTATCTCAATAAAAAGTTTGCGTCAGTCGTGTATGATTTAAACTCTATAATTATCCTAGCTTGAGTGTTTTTCTAACAAATTATTCAAAACCAGTAATGATTTTATATTTTATAGAGAAATATGGAAGAACGAGGTCGTCAACAATCATTATTAGGTGACCGCATATGGATAAATCAACGTTGAAATCCAAATGGTTCTGGTTTAAATCCAGTATATGTAGAGGGTGTGGAGACTTTTTTATCATTTGCGGCATCAAATCCAGAATTTGTTTCAGAAGGTAAAATAAAATGCCCTTGCAGAAAATGTGCATTGAGAACGTTTGACACGTTTGACAAAGTGGGAGAACATCTCTTGCGTTTTGGTTTTCAACCAGATTATGTTTTTTGGTATCAACACGGTGAACTCAGTTCCAGAGAAGGTGATACCAACTTGATTCTGGATCCATCTCGGTTTCAAGATTTAGTACATGATGTTGCAGGTTCATCTATTCAACATACAGAAACTCCGGCTGATATAGCTTCAAATCCTAAGTTAGCACCGTCTGAATTTTATGAGTTGTTGAAGTCTGCTGAGGATGCATTATATCCTGGCTGCAAGATGAGCAAATTAGAAGCAGTTGCAAAATTTATGGCTATCAAATCAGATAACGGAATGTCAAACACCTGTTTTGACCAGATATTTTCTTTGCTTAAAACACTGTTACCCGAAGGAAATGTTTTACCTGCAAATTACTATGAGAGTAAGAGGCTGGTTCGAAATTTGGGACTTATTTATCAAAAGATTCATGCATGTTCAAATGACTGCATTTTATATTCTGGGGAAAATGAGTCGTTGGATAGTTGTCCCACATGTGGGAAACTGAGATATAAAGAAGGACAACACGGGAAGTCTGGTTTGATTCCTGTAAAACAGTTGAGATATTTTCCGCTTACATCTAGACTCCAGCGTTTATTCATGTCTAAGAATACAGCGACAATGATGTCATGGAATAAAGAGAATATTTCAACTGATAAAAGCTTGAATCATCCAGCCGATGGTGATTCATGGAAACATTTTGATAGAGTGCATCCATCCTTTTCTTTAGAAGCTAGAAATGTTCGACTGGGCCTTTCCACTGATGGTTTCTGTCCGTTTGGATCTTATGGTAGTCAATATTCATGTTGGCTTATTTTTTTAACTCCGTACAATTTACCTCCATGGATGTTGATGAATGAGCCATATATCTTTTTGACTTTACTAATTCCAGGACATCCGAAGAAAAATATTGATGTTTATTTGAAACCATTGATTGATGAATTAAATTTATTGTGGAGTACTGGTGTCAGTACATATGATGTTGCAACGAAATAGAATTTCATACTGAGAGCAGCATTGATGTGGACAATAAGTGACTTCCCGGCTTATGGGATGTTATCTGGCTGGAGTACACATGGTAAGAAATCATGTCCTTACTGTATGGGAGAGAACAAAGCATTTATGCTCATTCATGGAAAGAAACCTTGTTATTTTGACTGTCATCGCAGGTTTCTTCCAGCTGATCACCCTTTTCGCAGAAACAGATCTCATTTCAGAAAAGGAACAGTTGAAAGGGAAGGACCTCCAAAAATGCTATCAGGTTCGGAGTTAAAATCAGTTGTATTTTCATTACCTCCCATCACTTTTGGTCCCACAATAAACCAACAGAAAATTTCTGGTTTTGGGAAAGAACACAATTGGATTAAACGTAGAATATTTTGGGATTTTCCATTTTGGTCTGATTTGTTGGTCCGACACATGTTAGATGTCATGCATATTGAGAAGAACTATTTTGATAATTTGTTTCATACAGTTTTGGATACGCCAGAAAAGAGCAAAGACAATGTAAATGCATGTTTAGATCTTGCCCAAATTTGCAGGCGTCTAGAATTGGAACTGTTTGAGAATGTCAGAATAGAAAGGTTACTGAAACCAAAAGCAGCTTATACACTGTCTAAAGAAAACCATTTATTATTTTGTCAGTGGATTGCAGATTTGAGACTTCCAGATGGTTGTGCTTCCAATTTGGGTAGATGTGTAAATAATGGTCATATTACTGGATTAAAAAGTCATGATTGTCATGTTATAATGGAAAGACTGCTGCCCATTGGATTAAGAGGTCTGTTGAATTCTGTGATTTGGGATTCCATAACAGACATGTCTCATTTTTTTCGGGAAATTTGTGCGGCTACAGCAGATTATGATGCTCTAGGAAAACTTGAAAAAGATGTTGTTGTAATTATATGTAAACTGGAAAAAATATTTCCGCCGTCTTTCTTTGACTCAATGGAACATTTGATGTTACATTTTCCATATGAAGCCAAATGTGGAGGTCCAGTACAGTTTCGATGGATGTACCCATTTGAAAGATGCATGCAATAATTGAAAAGAAAAGTACGTAACAAAGCATCTGTTGGAGGATCTATTACAGAAGCTTATTTGCAAGAGGAAATATCTTTTTTCTGCTCCCATTATTTTGAATCTGAGTATCCTTCAAAACACAACCGAATGGGACGGAACGAGAGGAATATTGATGAAATCGACAATCAATTATCTGTTTTCAACCAGTCATAGCTTGGTTTTGGTGGAGTTTATGAACGCTGGCTTTCAGATGATGAACATCATAGAGCTCATACGTATGTTCTGCTCAACTGTGAAGAGATGACATCAGTTGTACTGTAAGTGTTTATATCACTTATTCTATCATTTATGTTACATTAAATAACTTTGGTTTTTATAGGTTGTATGATAATCATATCAAGAAACAAATTCCACAAATTACAGCAGCTGCTCTCGAAGAACGTCGACTGAAAAATTTCTCTCAGTTGTTTCAAAAACTGGTAACATAAATTCTTTATCTTTTAACAACTCATTCAATGTATAGTTTACTATATTGATAATTATTTCACAAATTTTCAGGTGTCTCGACATGCTGATAAAATTGACAAACGGTTGTGTATATTGAGTAACCCACCTTCCAAACTTGTTAAAACTTATAATGCATATGTGGTGAATGGATTTCGATTACACACACATGCATATGGAGAATCGAAATAAACAATGAACAGTGGAGTTAGCTTGAGAGGATCTCATCATCGAGAAAATGAATTTGACTTTTATGGCATACTTGATGAAATCATTGAACTCTGTTATCTTGGACAACATTACATAACCATGTTCAAATGTCGGTGGTTGGATACAGAGAGAGGTGTGCGTGTTCATCCGACTCATGGAATCATCGATATTAAATGTAAAAGTGTTCTCGCAGTAAATGAACAATTCTTATTGGCTCAACAGGCACATCAAGTTTATTACGCAAAGTACTGTGCTACATCAAGAGACTTGACTGATTGGTGGAGTGTAATAAAATCAAAATTTGAGACAATCAGTTTAGTAAAAGTGAATGTGCTTTAACTGATGTGCAAAGAATTGAATTTTTTCAAGAGATTACTCAAAATCAATCTTTTTTACAAAGAGACATGAGTATCGATGACGACACCCCACATTTAAGAGTCGGTGATGACGATGATGTTAATGATGTCACATATGAATTTGAAATGGTAAGAGATGAAGCAACTGTAACTCGAATGGATATCGATGATGTTGAGGAGGAATATGAAGATGACATTGACATATATGAAGATGATGATGAAGATGAACACTGATAGAATTCCATGGTATTTATATACAATCATAATATGTATATATGTATATATAATAGTAATTATCAATTATTTTCTAACAACATTAATATTTTCTGTTTCAGATGGACGACGCCACATTTCGTGCGTTGGCGGATGCTGATCTGCCTTTCGATGCGGATGAGTTGCTGGCAGATGACCCTCATCCTGCAGGTGCTCTAGGGAGTACGCGGAGGGTGCGCGGTCTTGCATGATTGATGATTCCTGACCCCGTCCCCGAGCGATGTCCACATCTTGGGTTTGATCCTCGCACACGGAGGTGTGATAAACTGTGTGATACCCTGTGGATTTGAATAAGATTTTATTAATCTATTCACATAATAAATGTTTATTATTTTTACAGTTTTCCGCATATAGAAGTTGGACAGGGCAGCGCTATTTTGCGCAACTATTTCTCTCAGCCGTGGACCACATGGGAGCAGATTCCCATTGATGTGCAGCAGGCCATGTTCGTCCATCGGTTGGTACGTACGTAAATAAATAATTTTTATTTTAAAAATTATTTCATTTCTAACTTGATATTTTGATTTATTTGTAGGGTTTATGGTATCCGATCGAGGATACCATGCGTGACGCCATCCATGAGGCATGGGAGGTGGCCATGCGTGATCGCCTTCGTCAGTTTTTGCACAATTTAAGAAAAGATGCAATGAAGAAAGTAGGAGTGTCAGATTTTGACGAGTCGTGTAGAGCACACCGACCAGAGTACATTTCATCCCATGTATGGGATGGATTATGTGTGCACTGGTTGAGTGGTGCCTTTCAGAGGACATCATCGGTGGGGAGGCAGAATCGGGGGAGACAGGAGGTGAATCATCGAGTTGGGATTCGTTCCTTCAGTACTCATAGACAGCATCTGGTACGTACATTATTTATAAATATTTTATATAACTATAAATATTAACAGTTTATTTTTTATTCTTATAGGCTGTCGAGCACCCCGATATTACGGAGTACGACGTATATCGGAGGATGTATAGTGATCCTGCTACTGGGGAGCTCAGAGGTGATCGTCAGCATCACATCGTGGTTAGTATTATTTGGTTTCAAGTTTAAAAATTAACTGTATATAATATATTCACAATTTTAATTTTAAATTGCAACTACAGGAGTCATATGAGGCCGCAACGTCACAGGCCCGGCCTGAGAGTCAGGCCGAGTCATCAGATCACACCACTGGCCGTCAGTTTGATGAGGCGGCATGGATGCAGGCCACCCAGTATGACTTCAAGAAGGGCCGAGTAGTTGGTATCAGCTCTCGACTGACTCCCAGAGATTATTATGGCAGTGCTGCGATGTCGGCGTCCAGCTCGAGAGGATCTCATGCATCTTCTTCTGCTACACACTATGAGGATCAGTTGCGATCTCAGACTGCACTGATAGAGAGTCTCCGACAGGAGCAGGAGCAGATGTGTCAGCAACATGAGGAGGAGCGTCGACGCCAGCAGCAGCTGTACGAGGAGCAGACGAGTCGGTGGCAGCAGCAGCATCAGGAGCAGATGGAGTACATGCGCCGACTCACTCATGCTTTGGGGATGGAGTTTCTTCCACCACCATCTGCAGATCCCCCCTCCCCCTCCCCTCCTTCAGATTAGAGTTTGTATTTATGTTATAAAATTTGTGAAATCAAAATATGGTTTTTTTTTCTATTCGTAGTTTCTGTCTCATTATAAAATATTTATTAATATTCTATTATTTTTTATTTTTGAATTATAATTATATTATTATTATATTAATTAAAATAATTTATTATTTTTATTTGTGAATTATAATTCTATTATTATATTAATTAAAATCATTTATTAATATTTTATTATTTTTTATTTTTGAATTATAATTGGATTATTATTATATTAATTAAAATAATTTATTAACAATTTATTTTTTTTATTTTTTTTATAGTATTTGCGACGGGATACTATTCCCGTCGCAAATAGTATTATTATTTTTTTATTTTTTAAAAAATAGTTTTTGCGACGGGCCCCGTCGCAAATAGTTTTTTTACAAATATACGGAGTACTAGTTGCGACGGGGATTCTCCCCATCGCGGAAAAAGGCTTTAGTGACGGGCTCGTCGCAAAAAATTGTTATTGCGACACCGTTTTCAGCAACGGGTCATTTGCGATGGGATCCCGTCGCAAATGACCCGTCGCAAATACCTGTTTTTCTAGTAGTGTGACGTCATTCTCAGGATGGACTGGTTGGTTCCTTTTAGAGCCTTTGTGGATTGATATCATCGCAGGGTGAGTTTCACATCACCAGAGGGCAGAGAGTTTCTATACAAGGGCGAATCGGATGTTCAAGAGAGTCGATATGGACCAGTGTATCATGGGCGAGGTGCAGTCATAGCCCAGATTGCGAGTTATATCTGGATGAATAGGGGACTTGTCAGAAGGATTTCCCTCCAGTGGTTGATCATTTCAGGGATGTCTTCCCGGATGACTTTTCAGTTCTATCTCCAGAGCGTGAGGTGGATTTCTCTATCGAGCTTGTGCCAGGAGCAGCACCAGTGTCCATTCCTCCTTATAGGATGGCCACGCCTGAGTTGCATGAGCTCAAGAGGTAGTTAGAGGAGTTATAGTCAAAGGGTTTTATTTGACCCAGTACTTCTCCTTGGGGTTCTCTAGTCCTCTTTGCAAAGAAAGCGGACGATACTCTCAGACTCTATGTGGATTATCGGAAGTTGAACCAGTTGATGGTTAAGAACCGATATCCTTTTCCAAGGATTGATAATCTTTTTGATCAACTTCATGGAGCACGAGTGTTATCGAAGATTGACCTGAGATTAGGATATCACCAGTTGCGCGTGAGACCATCTGATATACCTCTCACATCTTTTAGGAGCAGGTATGGTCTATACGAGTAAACGGTTATGACGTTCGGATTCATGAACGCGCCAGTAGTTTTCATGGCTCTGATGAATCGTGTGTTCCATCTTTACCTAGATTATTTTGTGGTAGTATTCATGGATGACATCTTGGTGTACTCTCGCACTCGACACAACCATGCCACCCATCTTGAGATCGTATTGAGTACGCTGAGAGAGCATAAGCTATATGCTAAGCTCTCAAAGTGCCACTTTTGGATGGACCAGATTCACTTCCTGGGTCATATCATCTCGGAGGAAGGAGTTGCAGTAGACCTAGAGAATGTGAGAGCAGTAGTTTCCTGGGAGCATCCTAAGAACGTATTTGAGATACGGAGTTTCTTGGGGCTGGCTGGTTACTACAGATACTTCATACAGGACTTCTCCCGCTTAGCAGTGTCGTTGATAGGTTTGACTAAGAAGGGTGTGAAGTTCATTTGGTCGGAAGCTTGTGAGACAGCCTTTCAGGACCTAAAAGGAAGCTTGACATTAGCATCGGTACTGATACTTCTAGATCAAGGGAAGAGCTATACAATTTACTGTGACGCATCAGGTATTGGGCTAGGAGATGTGTTGATGCAGGGTGATCGAGTGGTTGTGTACGGTTCTCGGCAGTTGAGGCCACATGAGAAGAATTACCCGACATATGATCTCGAGTTGGCTGCAGTTGTGCATGTGTTGCGTTGTTCGAGACATTATCTATTGGGAGAACGTTCTGTGGTTTTCACCGACCACAAAAGTCTCAAGTTTATCTTTACTCAGTGTGACTTGAATCTGAGTCAACGAAGGTGGGTCAAATACCTTCAGTTCTTTGATTTTGAGCTTGACTATACACCTGGTAAAGGTAATGCAGTAGTTGATGCAATGAGCAGAAAGACTCAGATACAGGAAGTGTAGGAGGCCAGTGGTGAATGGCAGCTTATAGCTTTGTTCTTTGAGATGCATTTGGAGGTGCACTATAGTCCGGGGCAGACCCACCTTTCCTCTTTAGTTTTGACCTCTACCCTCCTGGATAGAGTTAGGATGAGACAGCTATCTGATTCAAAAGTCCTAGTTGTACAGGAGTCGGTGGAAAGTGAGGACCCTCCTCCTAGTTGGACGATAGGCGATGATGAAGTTTTGTGTTTCCATGGACGAGTGTGGGTTGCAGGGGATATACGTGAGGAGATGATTCGTGAGTTTCATGATTCATCTTGGGAAGTTCATCCCAGAGTTACCAACATATACCGTGACTTGAGACATCAGTACTGGTGGCCGGGTATGAAGAGAGATGTAGCTCGTTTTTTTACGAGGTGTTCCACCTGTCAGCAGGTGAAGGCGGATCATCAGAGGCCAGCCAAACTATTACAGTATTTACCCATCTCGCAGTGGAAATGGGATGATGTCGCGATTGACTTCGTGACTGTCTTGCCGAGGTCATCTAGAGGCAATGATGTTTTGTGGGTTTTTGTGGACAGACTCATGAAGGTAGATAACTTTGTTCCAATCAAGGAGACCTTCACTGTAGAGACCCGAAGATTGACGTACATATATATTACAATACTTTTGTGGAATACATAATACATAACAAAAACAGACACACAAAGACCGCAATAGTTTAGTGTCTTTGGAAACTTGGAACGTAATCTTCTAATCGTGGTGAAAGATCTTCAACATCTCCCATAAAGATCTTCCACTTTTTGTTTCCTTACCTAAAACCATTCTTTTAATCCTGGGGGAAAATAAAACATAAAAAGGGTGAGCTCAAATGCTCAGTAAGGGTAAGAATGGATAAAATAAAATATACCATATACATTTGATCTTAAAAACATGAACATAATGTTTAAACATCAAAATCTTGAGCAACGACTTAAAACATGGAAGTACATAAGGAATAGATCATAATGGAACATAAATCATGATAACATAGTATGGGAATAAAACATGTAATTGTGGCATCCATTAAGCACATGTAATTATTTCCATAGTAGCCAAGGCATTGCTGCCAAGACCATCTTAGTGGAAAAAGTCCCTTTCTGAATCGAGTTCACTCCTCGTTGCAGTCCTGTAACACTGAACCGGATTAACTTACCATTCCAGCCATGTCTATCTCATGAGATATAAATCTTTACCCAATGCATTGGAGGGAGATATAGGTCCCACCCATCTCCTAATGAAATCATTCTTACTTGTGCCACAAAATAAACATACATAACCCAATAAATAAAATGGTTTTCATAAACATCATCCCATCATCACATAATCCATATATAAGAAATGGATATCATTTCATAATAAGAAAAGTGAAACCATGTAAATCATAGAAACATGATACTTGAAACATACACATATGAAATAATGTCATCTTAGATGAAAAATGGTTTTGATAAAACACTTGAAATGAATTCTTGAGGAAAATATCTTTTCTTCTTCAAAATAATTCTCTTTTCACAAAATGTCATGCAATTTTAAAAGAAAAGGATTTTGATGAAAATAGTCATGAAATATTTTGGAGTAATCTTCATGAAAATAAGGCTTTATAAAACCGTAAAAATCCGTTCATGCCATATAAGTTAAAAAATAACATTTTTCTCGTACTTTTGCGGGAAAAGTCAAAAAGAACCTCGTAAAAGAAAGATTTCATACATACCATGTAGTAAAAGTAAAAAATGGGTAAAAAGGACATTAAACATACATGAAACAATTTTTAGGAAACATGGACATGGATTAGAATAATAACCCCAGTAAATACTTACGAATAAACAATCTCGGATAAGAATGAGATTGGAATAATTATCCCTTACCTTAGGTCCGATATGCTTCGTACGTATCCGAACCTCCTGTATAATGATTTAAATAATTTCATTGACTTATTACAGAATCATATTCATTGTTATGATATCATATATGTTTCACTTATGACTTTATATTACCCGTTCTTTTGTAAATTCCATCTTAAAGAGTGTTTTGGGTAAATTCATTTCATTTTTCGTCCGTGTTTTGTCTTGTAATTATTCATATGATTACTTAGGTCATGATTACTTAATTACATAATATAAAAAATGATTTATATATAATATATATTCAGAATATACATATATATAATATATCGATAAATGGAAAGAAATACACCGTTCATGGAGACGGTAGGTCGTACGTACGCATGAACGTTGTTTTTATTTCCTCATTGAATTGAATGGAATTAATTAGATGACATACATATATATATAAATAAATCCAGTATCATTATTATGTCATATATTTCATGATTACTTATTATATATACTTTATAATCATTCATTAATGGTTAATCATTGATAATGAATCTCATCGCGTCGTGGAGACGGTATTCCGTACGTACGCACGAGCGATGATATCATTCCCATGATCGTGGACTTTTATTGGAGTGTATGTATACTATTACAGAATAAATATCACTTTAAAATAATCATATATAGTTATTATTTACACCACTATACCCATCCAAGTAAGGTGGTGGTGGAAAATAGATTACACCACGGCGTGGAGACGGTATTTCGTACGTACGCAGGCGTAGTGATTCTGTTTTCCATAGGATGAATAGATGGTGAAATAGGGTTGTTTCATACTTATAATAACATATCAGTATATGAGTGATACTTATGTTATTACTTCATAATGAAACAACCTAATAAGAAGAAGTGTAAGAAGAAATAAAGTTGAAAGAATCGGTAACGGACATTACCTCTTCTTTGAAGCGCCTCTTTGAGACCTCCTCTTAGGGCACTAAAATTGTTCTTTGAAGAAAACAAGGACCTCTATGATGTTTATAGGGAAGTGTATAAGAGAATTTTTCAGGTTTTGGCTGAGCTTTAAGGCTCAAAGTGGTGTGAGGAAGAGAGGGAGGAGGTGCCCTTCTATAAGGGAGGAGAGGGGCACCTTTGAAAAAAACTAAATATATTATTTTATTATAATGTCATATTCGGTTATTAAAAGCTCCAAATTGATTTATTTAGAAGATAAGGTAGGGATGGGTCGAAATAATCTCATCCAAGAGAATTTAGACAAGTTTAGGTTTCTATTTTAACCTTATCATTTAGATTTAACCTTAAGTTAAATAATTTTACTTTTACCGTGTCTTCTTGTTTTCTTACACTATAAGGTTAATAAACTTACTATAACAAGGCAAACGAACCCGAAATTGTTTATTATTAATATATATAACCTTATATAAGTCCTTTGGCTGAACCTTATATTTTTAGGAATAAAATAACAATTAATAATATAATATTTGTTTTAAAAACTATTTTATGTCAATTTTGACACTATTTGGTTATAGATTTTTTTGAAAATCATAACAGAATTGTTAGTTAGAAAAAAGTAAACTAAATCAATACTAATATGTCATAGTAACATATAAAATTATTGTAATTCATAAAAAGTCTCAAATTACATTTATTTGTGTATTTATAACATCAATTATGTCAATATTTCATTAATAAGATAATTACTACATCATCATTTTGTCAAACATAAATTACATTATTTAATGTTTAAAAATTATAAATAAAATACCATTATGTAGGGAATCTTTTTATTTCCTAATTAATATTTATATTCTAATTTATCTTATGTATAACCCTATATTAAAAATTATTTACTTATTAAACTTTGATTTTAACTATTTTAACCCTTCTTTAAATAAATTAATATTAAATGTCTTAATCTAATACAAGTGGACCTAAATGGTCATATTTTATTTCTAAGATTGCTTTTGGTAGAATTACACTTATCCAATAGAATTAGGACATTTTTTAGGGTAATAATAATATCATTTTTACCCTTAATTACCCTATTTACTTTTAACCGTGGTAAAAAAATTAAAAAGTTACTATTCACCAAAACTTATTTTCATCTCATTGAACCACATTTTAGTCCATGATATTAACAGAGTCTCATGGATTTTCTAAATTCCACTCACAGAAGTGGTAAAATTATGTTTTATGAAAAAATCATTTTTTTAACTACCACTTAGTGGTTTCACTATTCATCATAAAAATGAAAGTTTCCAGAAAAATACCAAAAATTAGGCCTAAGATATATTTGATAATATGAATTCAAAAATGATGTCTATTTTAAAAAATTCAAAACATATTATTTGCATTAATTAATTTAAAAATTAGTTCCTATCGTCAAAACAAATAGCGTGTTCTTAAGAGATAATAACTATCAAAAGATTGACACTTGTTTATGTCTGGTTTAAATGTGAAATTACATACAATGACCAAAATTGTATTAAATTGTAAAAATATATTCTAAATATACTTTAAACCACTCAAATTAATAATTTATCACTATTAATTATTTCTATTAAAAAAGTTGTTTTTAATTAAAATTTAGTAATTTCCACTATTCATCAGAATATGAAAGTTATCCGAAAAGTACCAAAATTTTACCCTAAGATAATTTCGATATTCCGAATCCAAAAATGAATTCCATTTTGAAAGATAAAATTTATAAAATTTCAAAAAGTGGGTATTACTATTCATAACGGCTAGTTCATAATAATATTATAATAATATCTCGTTTAGTGAAACTCGGTATTGCGTACTACACACGCTATCGAGGAAGGTCGTGATTGCGTGTAATGCAAGGCAAGTTAGGGATGCGTGTTGTGCAAGCTCCTTTTGGTGTAGCATACAACACAGGACATTAATGAAATTAAAAAGAATATTTTTCATAAAATCTCGGGGTGTTACATTCTACCCCCCTTAAAATGAATTTCGCCCTCGAAATTCGTTGGGGTTATAAATGGTTTACTACTTGAAAGTTTCTTTAATAGAAACACACATCGTAAAAAAGGAATACCAAAACTTGGATTTAAAAACTAAAGTATGAAACGTAACGGTTACCCAAATTAACTCATCACTAGGTTTCCACGTAGGAGAACATAGGTGAAAATATGGATATGGAAGAAAAATCTAACCATCAAGTTCTGATGGAGAGTGGTAGAGAACATGGCTATGAAAAATCCAACAATCACAAAGCCATAAATTTGTGACGATCTAAGGTACCATCTAATTCATCGGATATAAGAGCACTAGGACAACATTTTTGGTTTTCAAGATCATTTCCCTAAAGTTAATGAAATAGGAATTAGAAGAAATACTTTCGTGATTTTGGTACAATCTCACCGTTGGTCATTCTTCGGACAATTTCCACTTCATCTCTTAAAGAAATGAAGTTGAATTTGTCATTCGTGATGTGTTAGAAGACCATGTGATAGAATGAGGGGTCATTCCATCAATCTCAAACAAAAGGTTAGAAAAGTTATCAAAAAATACATAAGTCCATATATAGTGAGATTAATCATATATGGTTCCTAAAATGGACTTATACTTCATATATCATACTGCTTAATATAATAAAACTAGTTTCTACTAAACAGGGACTTTTTGTAGGCCAGTGGTAGGCGATAAAGGTCAGTCGCACTTCGGTTGTGGGTTCAATTCCCACAGCCTTGTCCGACGCGATGGGTTATCGCCCATCCTGCAGGTTATCCCTTTTCTAAAACTACATTACTATAACATACCATCAATAATATCGAAAAAACATCTATCCTTAAACAATACTAACTTATGTCCAACATAATCCCTTCCAATCTTTAGGCTTATCCAAAATACTGTTGTCCAATCTCATATTATAGTGAAAACGATTACCAAAGAGTTCATATGACAAGCATGTTAATACCATCGTTGATCCCCATATATCATGAGATATGCCTTTTTGGTCACATTCCAAACATTCGAAGGCCTTAATCAGGTATTCTCTTGAAAAATGAATACCCATTGAATCTTAGTGAAAACATGAGTTCTGTCAAAAGTTAACTCTTTCGACATACCAAAACCCCAAAATTCTATATACTCAAACCATGATATAACAATTTTCCTATATCAGTCATGAGCTCATGAATACTGTTAAACATTTCATTTTCTCCTTATCCCTTAATTATGCGCATATCATCTTTTTTCCAAAAATATCTCAATCACTTTCCATGGTTACTGGTACCATAAAATTATTGAAAACCATAGTAGACCAATAAATATTCCAATATTCCATGATACTATATACAACATTATTTTGGAATCCCATTACATAAACACTTAATCATTCCACCACATCATTTTCATATTCAACATCGCCAATAGTGATCGCATTAGACTTCCCTTTGTCCTTTTCCTTAATTGGTTGATCATGTTGATCATCACTAACCATTGGATTAGGGCATTTATTAGAATAATTCCCCATTTCCTTGCACTTGAAGCATTGAAGTGTTGGTGGTGCGTTCTCTGCAGTCTTTTCTTTATTTACATCATTAGAAACCCTTTTTTCATTACTTCGACACTCAGCTGCTCGATGACCTTCTTTTCCACACTTAAAACATTTTCTACTCCCTTTAAGGCAATCTCCATCATGCTTCTTTCCACACTTTGAGCATAAGGAAACATTCATCTTCTTTTCACCATTATTCTGAGATTTCTCCTTGAACTCCATCTTTTGTTTCTTGTCAAAACAATGAGATGGATAAGTAACACCAACTTCTATTTCTACCTTGATAGCACAACGCGCAATTTCTTCATAGCTACTGAAGTCTCTTATAGCTAATGCCCTTCAAAGATTTGTTTTTAAGCCACTGAAGAATCTATCAACTTTACTTTCAGGTTGGATTATAAAGCCAAATGCATACCTTGCAAGCCTTATAAAATTCACTTCGTATACACCAACATATTCATCATCCTTTTTCTTTAGTTCAAGAAACTCTTTCTCCATATTTGTTCGAAGAATACGAGGGAAGTACTTATTGAAAAATAAGTTCTTCAACCCGTCCCATTCCATGGACTCAATTTCATCACTTGGACTCGTATTCTTGATAATATTTCACCATTGATCAGCTTCACCTTCCAAACGATATACTGCTAATATGACTTTATCATGTTCAGAACATTGAAGAACTGAAAATATCTTTTCAGTGGTACTAATCCATTGTTCAGCAACAAGTGTATCAGAAGACCCACTGAAAGAAGGTGGACGTTCCCTCATGAAGGACTCAAAAGAATATTGTTCCCTTCTCTGCTCATTTGGAAGTCCAGAATGATTCATAGATTGTACAAGTATAGAAATAATATTTTTCACTCCATCTCCCATAACATTTGTTTGTTCAGGAGGACAATCATTGCATTGTCCATTGCATTGATCAACACGGTTCCTTCGGGTTCCAGCCATCGTCTAAAACCCAAAAAGAATAATGTGATAGGTAAAAATCATGATAGGGAAAACAACATAGTAAAGGGGGAGTACCATCAATATCTAACATCTTAGATTAAATTATAATATCATTAGCGCAATTCTAGTACTATAACCTATATGTATACTTAACCTTAGGGACATCCCTAGACATACCTTAGAAATATCTCTAGGGATCTCACTAAAGTTTTCGCATCCTAGTTTCCAAAGGTTAACTAAACCTTTCCTCTGATACCAATTGTAGAGGCCCGAAGCTTGACATACATAGATATTACATTACTTTTGCGGAATACATAATACATAACAAAAACAGACACACAAGGACCGTAATAGTTTAGTGTCTTTGGAAACTTGGAACGTAATCTTCTAATCGTGGTGAAAGATCTTCAACATCTCCCATAAAGATCTTCCACTTTTTGTTTCCTTACCTAAAACCTTTCTTTTAATCCTGGGGGAAAATAAAACATAAAAAGGGTGAGCTCAAATGCTCAGTAAGGGTAAGCATGGATAAAATAAAACATACCATATACATTTGATCTTAAAAAAATGAACATAATGTTTAAACATCAAAATCTTGAGCAACGACTTAAAACATGGAAGTACATAAGGAATAGATCATAATGGAACATAAATCATGATAACATAGTATGGTAATAAAACATGTAATTGTGGCATACATTAATCACATGTAATGATTTCCATAGTAGCCAAGGCATTGCTGCCAAGACCATCTTAGTGGACAAAGTCCCTTTCTGAATCGAGTTCACTCCTCATTCCAGTCATGTAATACTGAACTGGATTGACTTACCATTCCAGCCATTTCTATCTCATGAGATATAAATCATTACCCAATTCATTGGAGGGAGATATAGGTCCCACCCATCTCATAATGAAATCATTCTTACTTGTGCCACAAAATAAACATACATAACCCAATAAATAAAATGGGTTTCATAAACATCATCCCATCATCACATAATCCATATAAAAGAAATGGATATCAATTCATAATAAGAAATGTGAAACCATGTAAATCATAGAAACATGATACTTTAAACATACACATATGAAATAATGTCATCTTAGATGAAAAATGGTTTTGATAAAACACTTGAAATGAATTATTGAGGAAAATATCCTTTCTTCTTCAAAATCATTCTCTTTTCACAAAATGTCATGCAATTTTAAAAGAAAAGGATTTTGTTGAAAATAGTCATGAAATATTTTGTAGTAAGCTTCATGAAAATAAGGCTTTATAAAACCGTAAAAATCCGTTCGTACCGTATAAGTTAAAAAATAACATTTTTCTCGTACTTTTTCCTGAAAAGTCAAAAAGAACCTCGTAAAAGAAAGATTTCATACATACCATGTAGTAAAAGTCAAAAATAGATAAAAAGGACATTAAGAATACATGAAACCATTTTTAGGAAACATGGATATGGATTAGAACAATAACCCCAGTAAATACTTACGAATAAACAATCTCGGATAAGAATGAGATTGAAATAATTATCCCTTACCTTAGGTCTGATATGCTTCGCATGTATCCGAAACTCCTGTATAATGATTTAAATAATGTCATTGACTTATTAAAGAATCATATTCATTGTTATGATATCATATATGGTTCACTTATGACTTTATATTACCCGTTCTTTTGTAAATTCCAAGTTAAAGAGTGTTTTGGGTAAAATCGTTTCATTTGTCGTCCGTGTTTTGACTTGTAATTATTCATATAATTACTTAGATCATGATTACTTAATTCCAGAATATAAAACATGATTTATATATAATATATATTCAGAATATACATATATATAATAGATCGATAAATGGAAAGAAATATGCTGTTCATGGAGACGGTAGGTCGTACGTACGCATGAACATTGTTTTCATTTCCTCATTGAATTGAATGGAATTAATTGGATGACATACATATATATACATAAATCCAGTATCATTATTATGTAATATATTTCATGATTACTTATTATATATACTTTATAATCACTCATGAATGGTTAATCATTGAGAATGAATCTCATCGCGTCGTGGAGACGGTATTCCGTACGTACGCACGAGCGATGATATCGTTCCCATGATCATGGAATTTTATTGGAGTGTATGTATACTATTAAAGAATCAATATCACTTTACAATAATCATATATAGTTATTATTTACACCATTATAACCATCCAAGTAAGGTGGTGGTGGAAAATAGATTACACCACGGCCTGGAGACGGTATTCCGTACGTACGCACGTGTGGTGATTTCGTTTTCCATAGGATGGATAGATGGTGAAATAGGGTTGTTTCATACTTATAATAACATATCATTATATGAGTGATACTGATGTTATTACTTCATAATGAAACAACCTAAGAAGAAGAAGTGGAAGAAGAAATAAAGTTGAAAGAATCGGTAATGGACATTACCTCTTCTTTGAAGCGCCTCTTTGATACCTCCTCTTAGGGAACTAAAATTGGTCTTTGAAGAAGACCAGGATCTCTATGATGTTTTTAAGGAAGTTTATAAGATAATTTTTCAGGGGTTGTCCGAGCATGAAGGCTCAAAGTGGGGTGAGGAAGAGAGGTAGGAGGTTCCCTTTTATAAGGGAGGAGAGGGGCACCTTTGGAAAAACTAAAAATATTATTTTATTATAAAGTCATATTCGGTTTTTAATAGCTCCGAATTGATTTATTTCGAAGCTAAGGTGGGGATGGGTCTAAATCCTCTCATCAAATAGAATTTAGACAAGTTTAGGTTTCTATTTTAACCTTATCATTTAGATTTAACCTTAAGTTAAATAATTTTAATTTCACCGTGTCTTCTTGTTTTCTCACACTATAAGGTTAATAAACTTACTATAACAAGCAAAAAGAACCCCAAGTTGTTTATTATTAATATATATAACCTTATCTAAGTCATTTGGCCAACCCTTAGATTTTTTGGAATAAAATAACAATTAATAATATAATATTTTTTTTAAAAACTATTTTATGTCAATTTTGACACTATTTGGTTATTGATTTTTGTGAAAATCATAACAGAATGATTAGTTCGAAAAAAGGTAACTAAATAAATAATAACATGTCATATTAACCTATAAAATTAGTGGAATTCATAAAAAGTCTCAAATTACATTTATTTGGGTATTTATAACATCAATTATGTCAATATTTCATTAATAAGATAATTACTACATCATCATTGTGTCAAAAATAAATTAAATTATTTAACGTCTAAAAATTATTAATAAAATACCATTATGTAGGAAATATTTTTATATTTCTAATGAATATTTATAGTAGAATTTATCTTATGTATAACCCTATATTAAAAATTATTTACTTATTAAACTTTGATTTTAACTATTTTAACCCTTCTTTAAATAAATTAATATTAAATGTCCTAATCTAATCCAAGTGGTCCTAAATGGTCATATTTTATTCCTAAGATTGTTTTTGGTCGAATTACACTTATCCAATAGAATTAGGACATGTGTTAGGGTAATAATAATATCATTTTTACCCTTAATTACCCTATTTACTTTCAACCATGGTAAAAAAAAGTAAAAAGTTACTATTCACAAAAAATTATTTTCATCTCATTGAACCACATTTTAGTCCTTGATATTAACCGTGTCTCTCTGATTTTCAAAATTCCACTCACATAAGTGGTAAAATTAAGTTTTATGAAAAATTCAGTTTTTTAACTACCACTTAGTGGTTTCACTATTCATCAAAAAAACGACAGTTTCAAGAAAAATACCAAAAATTTGGCCTAAGCTATATTTGATAATATGAATTCAAAAATGATGTCTATTTAACCAAATTCGAAACATATTAGTTGCATTAATTAATTTAAAAATTAGTTCATGTCATCAAAACAAATAGCGTGTTCTTAAGAGATAATAACTATCAAAAGATTGACACTTGTTTATGTCTGGTTTAAATGTAAAATTACATCTGATGACCAAATTTGTATTAAATTGTAAAAATATATTCTAAATATAATTTAAAACCATTCAAATTAATAATGTATAACTATTAATTATTTCGATTAAAAAAGTTGTTTTAAATTAAAATTTAGTAATTTCCACTATTCATCAGAATATGATATTTATCCGAAAAGTACCAAAATTTCACCCTAAGCTAATTTCGATATTCTGAATCCAAAAATGAATTCCATTTTGAAAGATAAAATTTATAAAATTTCAAAAAGTGGGTATTACTATTCATAACGGCTAGTTCATAATAATATTATAATAATATCTCTTTTAGTGAAACTCGGTATTACGTATTACACATGCTATCGAGGAAGGTCGTGATTGCGTTTAATGCAAGGAAAGTCAGGGATGCGTGTTGTGCAAGCTCCTTTTGGTGTAGCGTAAAACACAAGACATTAATGAAATTAAAAAGAATATTTTTCATAAAATCTCGGGGTGTTACATTCACAGTTGACGAGCTCGGGAAGTTGTATATCCAAGAGATCGTACGTCTTCATGGGGTTCCTCGTTCAATCGTTTCAGATAGGGACTCCCATTTTACGTCTCATTTCTGGCAGAGTTTTCAGAGGGCACTGGGTACACAGGTGCTTCTGAGCACAGATTACCACCCTCAGACCGATGGCCAGTCAGGGCGTACGATACAGGTGCTTGAGGACATGCTACGTGCATGCGTCCTAGACTTTGGGGGCTCTTTGGAGAAGCATATACCCCTAGTCGATTTTTCTTATAATAACATCTTTCAAGAAACTATTGAGATGGCACCATACGAGACTTTATATGGTAGGCCATGCCGATCACCCTTGTGCTGGTTAGAGGCAGGTGAGGCAGCTTTACTGGGACCACGTCTTGTGCAGGAGACTTCTGAGCAGGTCCAGTTGATTTAGAAACGATTTTCTACTGCACAGTCTCGTCAGAAATCTTATGTTGATCGCCACAGACAACCTTTGGAGTTCATGGTTGGGGATCAGGTTTTCTTGCGTGTTTCTCCGAGGATGGGACACAGGAGGATCAGGAGATAGGGTAAGCTTTCACCGAGGTATGTGGGGCCATTTGAGATTCTGGAGAGAGTCGGCCCGATTGCCTATCGGTTGTAGTTACCACAGAGGTATCGGGGCATGCATGACGTCTTTCATGTATCTCAGTTGCGCCGCTATCATTCAAACACATCTCATGTCCTTCAGCCCGAAGAGGTTGAGCTTCAGGAAGATGCGTCCTTTGAGGAGCATCTGATCCGTATCGTTGACAGGAGCACAAAGTTTCTCCGAGGTCGGTCAGTTCCTCTCGTACGGGTGCTATGGCAGCATGGCCGAGTGTAGGACAAAACCTGGGAGTGGGAGACCAATGTACGTGCTCAGTGGTCAGAGTTATTTATGGCTATATCTTCACCACCCTTGGAAGGAAAATTCGGGGACGAATTGCTTTAAGGGGGGAAGTTTGTAAGAACCTAGTTCTTATTTTTGAGGTACGAGTTTCTTTTTTTATCTTTTCCTTAAGTTTTTTTGAGAAGATAAAGAAAATTGGAAAAATCCTAAATTTTGGAAGTACACGCCGTGTACTTTTTCCACACGCCGTGTAATTTTGGCCGTGTGGGATGAGTACATGGGGCGTGTGGCCATGTCGGCGATGAAGAGGGTAGAAACCGAATACACGCCGTGTAGTGGTACCTTACACGCCGTTTAGTCAGCCGGAAGGAAAGTAGTAAGGTAGTGGCCAGATGTGCGATAGAACATGTCGTGTACTCAAGAAGACACACTGTGTAGTCATGTCAGCAGGTGAACAGTGTCGCGCTGGCGGGAAACCGCCAGATGAACAATTAAATGAAGGAAGTACACGTCGTGTACTCAGAAGTACACGCCGTGAGATTTGTTTTTTCCTCTTAAAATGGGCAGTAGCCTCCCCTATTCACAGGGAAGGCATAGAGTGGGAAGAAGGAGTGGAAGAGGGAGGCTGGAGCTTTGGAGATACGCCGAGCGCTCGTCGGGAATCCATTTTCTGCATCGTCGATCTCCCTGGAACCGCACGGGTGAGTTCTCCCTTCTCCTATAGTAGTTCTTACCAATTATTTTCCGTAGGGAAGTTATTTAAGTTTGAACGAGGTTTTATTTCACCTCAGATCTACGTCGTTCTAGGACGAATCAAGGATCGTCGTTCACGTATATCATTCGTGGGTGTTAAAGGTTGGTGGCTTGGTGTTATTTTCTCCAACTGTTGTGCTTTTGTGTGAATTATTGTGCCCTGAAACCATGTTGGGGTGTCGTGTGGCTGAGGCCATAGCTGTTTAAATACCTAGAATTGTATAGGTAATCAAATGCGATATTAAAATTCTGTTTGGGATCGCTGCTTGGATCCAGGACCACCCCGGGGGTGCATTCCTCTGTTTAGCCGTTTGGCTAGGATACCCGAGGGTATGACATGTTTAATTATACATTACATTTTCCTTGATAGGAATTTTATTTAAATTACATGTCTATATGTTGGGCATGGTCCGGTTACATATGCCTGAGGGCGGTGTTTACTATAGCTTAAGGGCGTGACTGTATTAGCCTGAGGGAAAGGTTACTATTCCGCCTGAGGGAAAGGCCTGAGGGAAAGCTTCTGATCACCTGAGGGTTTCGTTTCAGTTTGTCCTGAGGGAAAGATTCTACTTTGCCAGAGGGCAATGCCTGAGGGTGAGATTATGTATAGCCTAAGGGCAAGCCTGAGGGAATGGTTTTACTATATTAGCCTGAGGGCAAGATTCTGGTTCACCTGAGGGCTTGGTTCTGTTGAGCACAGAATATTACTAAATTAAATGGTTGAATGAATAATTAAAATGGAAATATAACTGGTAAAGTTAGTTACTTTTAGTACTGTTTAGTTATTGCATTTACTTTTGTACACTATTGTTGCATGTTTACACACCGTTGGGCATGGGCCTTTGGTGGGTACCTACTGGGAATTATTTCTCACACCCTTTTTGTGTCATGCTTTTCATCCCAAATAGATTACATTTCTGTAGGTGTGGATAAGGGCAAGGGTCCTTATACATGTAATTGATTATTGCTGAGGAATAGGGGAGCATGGGACAGGGCTTAGGCTCGCGATGCTACCGGTTGTTTTGTTTTGGTTTTGCTATACTCTGTATTGTACTGTACTGTACTATTTGTAACATGTTCTGGCTATTTTCTTAAAACTTAAGACATGTTGCATCATCATCTATATAACTATTGGTTATCTTTTACAGCAGTTGAATATTTCAAATGTGTATAGTTTATTTCTTCTACTGTTGTTGTTTGTTTTTATTATTCCGCTGTGCTACACTATGAAAAATGAGAGCATAGTTTCCCCACTATCAGACCTGGGCCCTCGCTGCTAGTCGGAAGCCTCTGGCATTTGGGGAAATGCACTTGAGGTCACGTGGAGAACCGGGTTCGGGGCACCCGTTGAGTGGCACCCGGAACTGGTATGTTACATCCTCAGCCTCAATCAATGTTGTTTGTCATCTTCATAAGATACAGCAAGGTGTGGACGTATCCCATGTAGGTGTGAGTATAACAATACTCAGTAGGGACCCCGAGACCCCCGAAGGTCTCCCAGAATCCAAAAAGGACAAACCACAAAACAAGACCTCAATCTCAAAGAACAAATAAAGCGTCATCAACACTACTTAGGTATATGCCTATACATATACCTAAGTTATCAATATATACTCATGTCACACGTGAGAGAAGTATTCCACAAAGGTAACACCATGAAGGTAGAAGTACCACTCAGGTAACGCCACGAATATAGAAGTACCACAAAGGTAACACCACAAAGGTAAGTACCAAAACGGTAATGAAACACAGAAGAATACCACAAAGGTATCACCACATAGAAGTGTACCAAAAAGGTAACACCACACAGAAGAATACCATGAATTTATCACCAAATATAAGTGTACCACAAAGGTAAAGAATCGGCTCACACAAGTTATAACTTAAGAACAGAAGTATAGATGATTAGCTGTATTTCAAGATCACCTTAATTTCTCGAGAAGTTATGTTGTTGACCCACACAGGATCAAAGGTTACCCACAAAGGATCTGAAGATGACCCACACAGGATTTGGAGATAACCCGCATAGGATCGGTATGCGCTGACCCACACAGAATTGTTGAGCGCTGACCCACACAGGATCAGTATGCGCTGGCCCACACAGGATCACTGAGCACTGACCCACACAATATCAGTATGCGCTTACCCACACCGGATCATTGAGCACTTACCCACACAGGATATGAAGATTCTTCAATTACAGCCCGTCGTAGGGTTTCCACACTAAGAATGCTTGATTCCGAGAAGTTCCTCTCCTCAAGCCATCAATCGATACTTCAACTGCCACGAAATCCCACAAAAGAGTACCCCAAAGTTCCTCCACATGATAAGGGACCCAATTCGATAGATGGTGCGTCAATCGGTTGCCCTGTATGTAATTTATTAGCATTTTCGTTCTGAGGGCCCGGTTTGATTCAGTTTAGATCCAACCCTGACGTACTACAACTTTATCCATAATTCAAGTGGATTATACCAAAAGTACTGTATTGGTCCAAGGATTATGGCTCCATAGATTTTTCATCAAATGGGCGTCATTTTCTCAAGATATGGTCACAAAGGCGTATCTGGGTCAAGATAGGCCCGGGTCCAGTCCGACCCGGTCAAACCGACCCGGCACTAGTCAACCCGGTTGGCCTGGTCCTTGGTGGGCCCGGCCGCTGGGCCATGGTCTGGTCCAGCCCGCTGCGGTGCATCCCACTCATAGTGGCCCACGGTTAGGTGGCCCACCATGGTGGGGTCCACCCTAACCGACACCCAGGAGGGGAGCCCCCCCCCCCCGACCCCTGGTTTACCTGAACGGTCCAGTGGACCATTTGGCTGGCATGTGGGACCAACCATAGTGGTCCCACTTGGTGCGACACGGCCGGCTGATACAGTCGGCCCTCCTTTCAGTGGTGCGGATGCACACCGCTCCTCCTGCAGCCAGCCGGTTGTCGGCCACCATGGTCCACCCCCGCGGCCGAAGGGTCGTGGCCTTCTCCTCTACCAACGGCATGAACATGCGCTGCCCCACCTTCACGTGGACAGCTGTCGTGCTCCCCCCACTATAGCCAATATTCCGCGACATACTCTAGCAGTGTGATTGCGTCTCCGCCGCCATCGTGGCCGACCGGAGTTTCGGTTGCCGCCATGTGCCTTTCCGGCGTCGGTCTCTGTCCTCCTCTGCCGCGAAGAACATGCCAACATTGAAGATGCGTAGGGGTCAGGCCGTGTTCGTTTGGCCCGTACCCTCCACGTTGGTCTGGTAGTATGCGGCTTGAGGATAAATATTCAACATAAAATTAATATTGAACAAACTTAATCAAACCCCTACCTCGATCGTCCGTTGGAGGTGTCGTGAGGAGGAAGATGATGATGGTGATGTCGGCATTCGTTGTTCCTGTAAGACACTTCTGATCCAGGCTCAAGCATCATCCTCATTCTTTGTTAGGGGTGGTTTTTCATTGGAGGATCTTCATTATTGAAGGATCTTCATTCAAATTATTCCTCTCCCTTTTGCTAATGGAGAAACAACCCACAATTCTCTCAAGAAGAGTTAATAAAAATAACTCAAAATTAACAAGTTGTTTCATTAATTTAGATTTAGTGAACCCTATTAATTAAAGAGAGTTGTGGTTACATAATTTTTGTAACTGGTAATTTAATGCCCATACTTAATTGTTTGACCACCCTTGTGTGGTTCCCACCTCCACATTTCAAAAAGGAGGTTTCAAAAGGAAAAATAAAATTTTATTTTTTTTATTTTTTTCTTTTCCCACGAAAAACCAAAAAAATAACTTCCACCCTCAGCCTACTGTGGTCGAGGTGAAGGTATCCTTAATTAAATATTGGTGCTATAAGTTTAACTTTGTCCTCAGATTTCAATTCTGAGCACTGGTTCAAAAGTTAAAAAATGTTGCTCGCACATTTACTGAACGTACCTGAAAAAAAGGTCAGAAATTCATTTTGGGCACACCAGGCATCAGAATCACACACCGTCAATTTTTTCAGACTCGTAATATTCCCATATAATTAAAAAAAATTACAATGTAAAAATCCAAATCTTTACATTTTGAATGTTTAAACCATGTAGATTTCATAATATCCAAATTTAAGGGACAATTAAAACCATATCTAATCTCCTTGGCTCTGGATCTAATATTTCAAAAGATAAGATATTTCCTTAACTATTTCTATCTTTCTTTCTCATGATATGAAATGTTTTAGAGGATTTTTTACTTGGATTCATGGAGACCTGATGCTGGTTTTGATTTTAGTTCTCCTTGTAGGTAGTTTTTTCCTATACGTGGACCTTGTTTTTCATGTAGAAAGTTCGTGTAAAGATTTTTTTCATTCATGTAGGATTTTCCTTTGTTTCTATTTATGTGCATCATGTTGGATGGTTTTATTATTTTTATCCCTTGTGTAAAGGGTTTCATCTATCTTAAGAAATATAAATGAATTTTTTTGAATTAAATTGAATCGAAGGGGAGGGGGAATGTTTCACATGCTTTTACAACATTATGATATTTTGATATTGGATCTATGTTTGTTTTATCTATAAAAATTAATGTCCATTGGTAGACCCTATTTTTAGTTTTTTATATATGCTTTTATTCTCTAATTTTTTGATTTTTTTAAACCACTGCAATTAAATTGTTAACCACTTATACTCTGCTAATAAATTGGTTGCAAGAAGATATATAGATTGTGTGATAACAACCATAAATAAAGAAAGATAATTGAATGAAATCCCTTATGACTAATCTAGAAAATGATACTTGTATGGTGTGGGATGTGTTTGTGAAATCAGTTTCATGTTGTGTCTTGATTGTGTTGATGTGATGCTTGGGTTGCGTCTATATTTTGATATGAGAACCGTGAGGTTGTGATGGTGGTTGTGGTGTTGTTGGGTAGTAGGGCTATGGAGGTGGAAGATGGCATGTAGGTAAGTGGAACTTGGGAAGTCTATTTTAGTTATATGATGAATTATTCTAGTTTCCTGAGTAGTAATAGAAGTAAATTCATAATAAAGATTTAAAATGGTCTTTCTTAATGAATGAATTGATAATGGGTTGTGTGGTTTAAATGGATAACATTAATAAATGAACTAATGGTCTTGAAATAAAAAACATGGTGCATGTTATAATATAATGGGTTGGTAATGGAAAATCTATAAAATTTCATAATGAAAATTAAAGATGGAAATACAGTATGTGGCTTGTGTCTTGTTTTTTGGTGTTGTGCATAGAGTTTTAACAGCAAAAGTAGAGAACATTGTGAGATAGATTATTCCTTGGTATTAAACCCTTATAATGTTTCTTTCATATTGTGACTCTCTATATATGTGTGTTATATATTATTTTTTATTTCTATATGCACCCCTACCCATGTTGAGCACTGTGTTTCGACACCAAATTCTTTGGGGCTGTTTTTTCCAACATCCTGATGAGAGGATGTATGTTTGACCACCTAATCTTACATGTTCCCTGTTTCAGGTGATGAGAAGGACATGAATGGGCTATGATGGATATAATTAAAAATTTATACTACTGAGATGTGATGTTATTATATGTGATGGATCAGTTGTATTCAGATGGGATATGGTTATGCGGATTACAGTGGGGGTCATTCATTGTAGGAGGATGGCATGATGTTGATGTCCTTCATGTTGATGATATGCTAATACATTAGTTATGATATCTGATGTGATGTGATAGACCATGTCTCTTAGGGTGAGATGTTATGTGATTTGATATCCCATGTTTCTATGATTGGGAAGTGATGTGATGTGATGTTATTTGGAAGAGTTAGAAGTTCCATGACATTTTCTATTTGGATTATAGAAGATAATCAGTGAGAAAGTGGTGTGGGGTAACTTTCATCAATATACTTCATAAAATGTTATTATACTTAGATTTCATTATTAGTTGATCATGACTTGGTGAGGATGGGTTGGATAGTTGACTTATTTAGTTTTTTTTTGGTTCTTCTATTTTATCATGATTGAATTTTTATTCTCTTTCCATGCCTACATGAGAGATATTGTTTTTTAATGATTATACTTTTATTCCAACCCAACGTATATAAACGGATTTTCAAGTTTCCAAGAGGACTTTGTGGACCATGATGGGCATTACTAAATCAGACCTCTGGATAGTTGTTGTGTTGTTTCTTTAGTTTAATTTTAAGTATTTTCATTTGGAGACTTTTATCTTTGTCAATTTTATTTATACTTGATTTTTGGGATGGTTTTGGTTTCTTTTTTTATTTTTTCTTGTATTATTTTTGATAATTCATCTTATCTCCTCATATAAAATTATTATAGAGGGTAATGCCTCCCATTTCATGTGATGTTTATAACCTCAGTGCTAATCGCCAACCCCATGCCTTCTTGAGGCGGAAGATGGGGGGTCATTATCTCTCTCCCCTCATTGTGGTGTCTTTTGTGGGAGGAGGTTGTGACACTTCACCATAAGACTTAATCCAATCGGATTTAGTCCAATGACCTTCTTCAGCATCATCCATTTTAGTACATTCCTCTTTTCTCCAAAAAACAATCATTTCATAGTATATCAATAATTTTTAAACAAAAACTCGTCTCAGTAAAGACACTATCTGTTGAACTTCAACAGATCTTCAATGAAGGAAATGTATACTCCTGAAATAGGAATCTACCCCTTGCAACTAAATGATTGGATCATGAGATATTTTCTAACTCATCATGTTACAAAATTTCATAATAGAATAACATAAATAGAGTAAATTTTCATTGAAATTTTTTTTCAATGATTTTGAAAGAAAATAGATAAAAATTCATCTTAATAATTCATCTGTTGTTTTTTCTAATAGACTCAGTTTTTCAATATGTATGAATTTTTCTTCATTTTCATATCTAACTTCATCAAATCGCTTTTGTTTTAATATTATAAAAGTAATTTGATTTTAACATTGATCAAAAAATCCAACACTTCAACTAAACATTCATATTTCTATCATCTACCTAACTTATTTCAACATTAATAAAATACATATAATATCTCGGTCCGGACAAGTAAAATGATATATAATTCAGTAGGTGGTTCCATATTCACCATTTTTAATGTGATTTTTGTATCTTCTTAATCAGGTGTAATACCATTATGATATTTTATATATCATTTACTTTGATGTTATTTTCAAACATTGGGTGTATTTTCCCATTCCAATACAATTAAAATTAGGTATGTATTGACCCTTAGAGTAACTTGTTTATTATCTCATATTTTGGATGGTGTGTCATGAAATGTGAGAGCTACATTTTAATTTAGTAAATGTATTTAAATATAAATCATTTTTTATTAGGGATACCAGTATTTATTATTTATTTAGTCTTATGATGTCACTATACATAAGAACTTTGTTGTGCATGAGGACATAATGGTTGATAGAATGGTTTATCAGATGGTGTCAAAAAAGTGAATGAATTGAAGGGACATAGTGAGGAGGATGATAATAAATCTCGAGGATAATTTTCACATTTCCTTTTCATATATTTATTAGTCTTAAATTTTGACCTATCATGTTTTGATGTACAATTATTTTTATTCATGTATACATTTTCTTTCGGAATGAAGTTATTTCTTTAATTGAATTTTTTGATTTCTAAAATAAAAAAAAATTATAATATATTATTGATAATTATATGAATCATCATAATATTTGATTTTACTTATTAGAAAATATTGGTTTTTATATTCCCCATACATTATTTATATGAATCTCATTGTAAGTATATATCCCTTTGAGTGTAATGAGGATTAACAAAATTCATGCGGCATCACTAGTACATTTTTTCTGCATTTCCATGCTTTTTAATTTGAGATGGAGAATTATGTATTACTAACATATTTTTTAGATGATACAGAAAGTAATATAATATATTTAAATAAAAAAATTTATTGGAATAAAATACATTTATAATAAAGAACTAATGAAAATGATTTCAATTAAACATTAATAGTATGATCATAAAAAAATTATCTTCCATGGCCAATTTTTTGTGAATAAATGTTTTTGAAAATAAAACAAATATTATTATTAAATATTTAATATCAAAACAGATTAAATTAAAGACTCAAATTGCTTCATAAATTTCAATTAAGATGTGTCAAATTTTAATTATTATTATAAAATTATTTTGGTATATGTTATTTTTATAAATTAACATTACAATGAATATTTTTATAAGAATAGGTAGAAAATTGGAGTTAAACAATAACAATGAAATTCAGGATGCTGGTTACCCCCCATCCCTATACCAATTATTTTATTTATAAATTTAATAATAAAATCTTTATTAATTACATATTCGAATTAAATATAACATATACATAAAGATATTTATAAGAGAAAAGAAGTGCATCCATATAAAAAGGCATGTAAACAGTAGAAAGGGTCAAAATTATGTTGAATTTTTTTTTTGAAGAATGGAATTAAAAAATATGAATGAAGAAAAGTAATGAAATATAATTGATGATTTAATTATAGTATTAAAAAATTATATTTAATTATACTGTCATTCTATTAGACAGTCCAAAATATGATATAGTGTAGACAATTGAGATAATTGAACTGTATAATACAAGTTCATAACGTTTTATATTTTTCCACTTGATTACTAAAAATCACAATGATAATTAATATATTAATGAAATTAAAAATATTAATGGAATAAGAAAATGACATAAAATTTTAAAATATAATTACCTTATTTTCTATTAATAAATTTAATAAAACTTACCAGAAATATGTTTTATTTGAAACATTATTTTATACATACATATTTATTGGTAAATTATTTTTTTATATTTATTATATATAAAATATATGTGAATTTTATGTATTCATATTATATTATAAGACATTCATGTATGTGATATATTTTCAAGGGTGTTATGAATTTCCCATGTATGGAAATAGCATATTTTAGTCATTAAAATTATATATATCTATATATGATATTTATTCATATGGTTAAAAATATATATGTGACTAATTGAATTATACATAGAAAATTTATTTTAGACTGGTATATTATTAATGGTAGATTAAGATTCATGCATATTTTCAATCTTTGTGATCTATTCCTACAGTGAAATGATTAGGAATACACATATAACAAATAAATAATCATAATTAGTGTATGGGTGTGTTTTTACCTTTTGAGTCAAGTGAGCCATTGGGTGACATAATTATATGAAACAATATCTCATAAACGAGTCTTTTATGGAAATGTTAGTAACAATTCAGACTTTAGAAGATAAATATTCATATACAAGGTATTATTTTATAGTATATTCATATATTTTATTTAATATCATGAAAATTTGATACTTTAATGGTATAAAACATTTAAAAACAAAATATATATTTTTTATTGAATAATTATTAGGATAATTGTTGATAATTATTTCTTAGGATAAATGATTAGTAATTCCTAATATTAATTTTATTTAAATCATGCATAAAAAATAAATTTTTTAGTAAATAATAACCATGAATTAAAATATTTTTTATTAAAATGCATATAATTAATTTCCTTGTATCACACAATGGGTGAAAATAAATAGAAAATATAATAAAAACATGTCAAGATAGGATTTAAACACCCCATTCCCTTTTATTAGCTAATGTAAAAATGGGTTATAATGGGAAATGGAAGGGAATGTACATAAAACATTATCTCCATTCAATAGAAATAAAACCATAGAACACTATATGATTAATAATATAGAGACTCATTCCTGAGATTATATAAATAAAATTAGTAATAATAATATAAATTACTTTTGGATAACTTTTAATAATAATACAGTACATTTAGGAGTAGTCCCAACCTTTTCTATTCCTCCTGTATGATTCTTACTGAAAACTATCATCATCAAGTAAGGCATTCTTACCATTGTCAATGTAATTCCTAAAGGAACAACATCTTATAATAGGATCATCATCTACCATGTTCAACCAATTCACATCAAGCATATTTCATTTCATTTTGAGATTTATCTTCAAATAGATATTATCATTATACATGGTTATCTTATAGATATTAAACAAATGATAATCACATGGAAACAAGTTTCATAAACAATCTAATATATTATAGTTGAATAAAAATATTAAATTTGAATATATTATTAATTTTTTTATTTGAAGGTCATGTATTTCAAATAGAAACCGTGGAAGTAAAGAATATTTATATAAAATAGTAAAATAATTTGTTAGTTTCCCACCTAGTGTGGGGTATATTATTGAAAAAAGTGGTTTTTTTATCTTTGATATGTCCCTTCAATCGGAATTTCCCTATTTTAAAATAAATAGTCATGTTCTTTCAATTATTTCATCAATCTCAAAACTCTTATACTTTTATAGAATTTACATATTATCATGATCTATATTATAATGATTTTAGGATTTATGAGCCTTAAGATATCATTAACTAAGGGGGAATATTTTTGTTCAATTAAATATTTTATTAAATGAAATAAATAATGAATATATATTATTTTGGAATGAATTAGAAAATATTATTTCATTTTCATAAATTTTTATTATGTTTTTGGATTATATTTTTGTCAATAGAATATTATTAACATATTTCACATGATATTCTTGGAAATTTTTTATCAAATTTATTTTTGATTTTATTAATGATATTGAAGACCCCAATGTATTTTTTATATTGTATTTGTTAACGTTATAAAACTTAATCATAAATATGTGTTGGGTGATGGTAGAAGATCCATATGAATAAAGAGGTTAAAATATGAGAAATATATTGGAATTATTAATGATTGTATTTATTAAAACTATTGAACCTATAATATTTCTACTTACCCCTTATGTTTTTGATAAATGGAATCAAATGTCCTCATATTATTGTGATCCAATTATCAAGATTCCTTTCCCTCATCAATTCATGGAGAGATTCATGAATTCATGATATTATTGATGTGACCTACTCCTTTATATGGACGGTTTTTTTATGGAATGAGGGTATAATTACTTTGGGTTAAAATTATATGGGATAGGAATACCTATAGTTGATAGTATTACAATAGTTGGTGATCCCTAATTGGTGAATTCATAACATTTACCTGGCATATGGGTTGGGAGTTAGCTTAAACACCCCTTGGGTAATATCAAGGGAGCAATTATGGAACCTAAGGTTGTTCAATGATACACTTGGGATTTCATAACATAAACATAAATAGAATCATATTGTTTGGTGACTATTAGTAATATGAATGTCCCGCATTTTTGTGAGGGGAGGTTCAAAGATTCTAGACAATAATTGTGTGACCTCTTCCCATCAATAGTTCATTTTCAATGACAATGGAATTTCTTGCTCTTAAGAAAAAACCATGAGGATTTCAACTCCCTAATAATCAAATTATCATGAAAAAAAGATTGTGATGGTAGACATATGAAGGAATTTATATTGGATAAAGTTGAAGGGGGTATTATGATTTAGGTTTCTTTTACTGTAAATATATAAATAATGTCAGAAATCAAGTGATGATTAGTGACTCGATTAAGGTGATGTTAATTCCAACCCATTAAATTATTTGAATTAGTTTAGAATTAGTATTTAAAGACAATTGGTAAGATTCAAATTTATATAAATAGGACTAAAATATTGGCTAAGTCCTATAATTTTCATAAGCGCCATCCAACTATTCTGTAACCATCACTATGCTGCTATATAATAATCATATATCGGTTATTTAACTACCATTCTTCCTGTGGAAACTATCATATTTATCTATATAAATTTGATCACAATGGTGTATGAATTAATAAATGTCTTCATAGGCATTATTCACTATCATCATAAGTATCATTTGATGCACAATATAAAAAACATCGACGTACACATTATTAAATGTATAAATCATTTTATATGAGTAAGTATCAACACAAAATGAAATTCCAAAAGTACTATAAACATATAGTTTGAGATTTATATACTATATTTAGTGAAGAATTTATATCATTAAATCCATGGTAAATTTTTCTATAATAAATTAATCATAAATATTATATATTATGATTTAATATACTATTATAGATACTAAGATAGATATTTTCAAGTGATATACTCTTAAACCAAACAAAATATCATGATAATAATTTCATATTTGATTCATGTTATCTAGTAAGTAGAATAAATGTGTTTCATTGTGAAGCAATATAAGGATCCATGATTACTTGCATGAATCCTTGTATAATTGGATTCTAAATAAAATTTATTAGATATATAGAGGAGGAATTATAATATTAATAATGGAACATGACTGAGGAAGTTCTACATGTTAGTTTGAAGTTATGAGATATTGTAAATAGGAGCATAATGAGTCTTTTGAACATAATTTGAATAGGTTTTTAAATTCATAATTATTTTTAGATTATTTGTTATAGTTATAAGACTGAAAAATAATGAGGTATAATGGAAGAAAATGTATGTGTCTCAATGAATGATTATAATAAGTATATGAATGAATAAAATAGTGATCACGTAAAATTGTTATAAAATCCTATAAAATATCATTAAGAACATTTTTAATGAAGGATAATGTGATTTGGAAATAAAGATATCATTATAGATATAGAGAGTGATAAGTGATTCCGTTTATATTATACATATTTAAACTACAATTTTCCATGATGTAATTGTATAAAAAGTTGGTTCATGTCATAATGTGACTATAAGTTGAAGATAAAACTATCTATTGTGCATGAATAGATGAAGAATAAGTAAATTTCATAGTCAACAGCAGGATATCACTCCACTAGCTGATGATGTATCAATATTTACTTGAACTATTGACTTTTGTAACATTCGAGAAGCAAAGTTGTATTGGATTCACCAAATATTATTTGAAAGACATGAAAATGTGGGTTCTAGGGCTATAACATGCTTCTTGGTACTCATGGGAATACATATCACAAAAAGGGATTGAATTATCATATTGATAGGTGAACCATATAAATTTGGTATGTCTCCTTGTACTGTTATTCATTTTTGTTCTAAGAGAGATCATATTACTACACATAAATAGGTGGTAAAGGTTGTTTGACAAGAAATGTAAAAGAAAAGCAGATCACTAATTTATTACACCACTAAGTGATATTAAATAGATCCAATAGGTTGTTCCACAAAGGAAATATGATATTGTACATGTTTATAAAGATCCATTCCTATGTTCAAAATGGATTTTAGTTGATATGTTTCATGGTGCTATGATATTAGTCTATAAATTTAAGGATGATTATGATTTTATATATATGGTTAATGATAGGTGTTATCGAAAGAATAGAAAACTATATAAAAGTTATTATTGATGTATTTTTGATGTTTTATATGATTAATGGACATCAGAGCAACAATTTTTAAGATAATAACTTCCTAGAAGAGTGAGAATTCATCCATAGTTTCTCATGAACAAAGTATGATATGTGAAATAAAAAATTTCTATTAGATGTTAGACAAAGAATAATATATGTGAATCCAGAATAGATTAGGATGTGGAGATTCAATAATTTCTAAAAAAATGAGTGATCGTATGAAGTTATTATTTTGAAATTACAATAAATATCTTTAGGAAAATTATTATAATTTTTAAAATTTATTTATATTGTTTTGAGAGAAATTATAATGGTGTAGATTTCTAATGTATGTCTGAAGAAGATAGGAGCTGATATGATGATTCTATAGAATACTAAGAGGGAGGTGAAATTTTTTCAAGTTCAAATGTAATAACTCATAGAAACAAATATTAAAAAATATTTGGAACACACTATGATATGTGATATTCTTATAATGAAATGTAATAAGCACTCTATTTTTCTTATCATACTAAAAATCAACAAAGTAAAATAATTTAGCTTGATACTTTTTAGATTATATGTGTACATAAATTATATGTTAAAATTTTTATTGGAATTAAGATCAAAAATGAATCATACATGTATGATTAGTTATTAAAATGAATGAATAATATATTTTCAAAATCCTGTTAAGGAAAGTAAAAAATGAAAATAAACTTTAGGTATGGTTTCTTCATAACTATATATAAGTGAACTCTAAGGTTGTGTTGAAAATTTATAATGGTTAGGATGCATAGTGAAATCTAATGTACCCTAGAACATGATAACAATATTTTATTTTTTACAAACTACGGATTGGAAAATACAAAAATACACATATTTCTATATATAAGGTTTAATAATAGGATACATGTGATTCATACTACTATAAAAAATAAAATATGTAAATTTAAAAAAAATTATGTTTATTTGTAGTGGTACACAATAGTATACATAAGAACCTTACTAGTTTACACTGAAATTATGAGATGAAAAATCCAAATATCAATACATAAGGGTATATAAGGGAATACATATTGACTTTATATAGTTAATACAAAAAATATAGTATAAGGAAAGAATTTATGAGGTTATATGTGAATTATAATTATTGATGAAAAATATTAATCATAAGGCATGGAATTTACCAAATTTCATGATCTTCCCTATGATATATAATATATACAATTTTATATGAAATGGTTTTTATCACTATAATTCTACAATATCTGAGATCCTCACTATGATATGTAAGAGTAAAAATTTATTACTTATATGCTAATATTTCTAGAAATTTTGATACTGTTGGAAATTATATAATGTTAATTCTAAAGGCCTTCTTAAATTAATTAAACATCACAATGATTAAAATGGATTTTGTGATTCAAGATTATTTTATAAGAAGAAATATGTGATGTGATGTAGAGTTCCATTCCATGATGAGAATTCACATGTTTAAATTATATTCCTCTATGGTAAAATTCATATGATCATGGATTTCATGGTTTGTGATTTCATAGAGAATAATATTTCATGATGATTATTAAAATTTATTATGACATGATAATTTAGAAATGAAGCTTTGGTCATTGTTACTCAATAATTAATATTCAAGAATTATAAATATGATCAATCAACAATAAATCTTGGGGAATTTCTAATTTTCAAATATTGAAATTATATTTAAGTGATTTATAGAATAAAACTATTTGAAGATTAATTTTAAAAAAAAATATTTCAAAATGTAATAGTACATAATATCATGAGAAATGACGAAATAGAATTTTTAAGAAACAAATACTCTATATATATGAAGAACATGAGGGTAAATAGAGTGACTATATAATTATTATTTTATTATTCAATACGAAAATCCATGTATAATAAGGATATAATCTGACAATATTTTGTAGAGAATATCATGTGCATCTTGGAATAAGGATAATAGAAAAAATATAAATTGAGTCAAAAAAATATTTTACTACAACATATCATTTAGTGTATATGGTTTTTTCAAGAAAAAGTCCAATATCCATGAATTTAAATTTATCATTCATTAAAATTCAAAGCTCATAAATATTCTGTTCTATTTGTGATAGAGAAACTGAGGTACATAAGATTGTAACATATTATTCTATGTTTTTTTTAAACTTTTTATATAGGGATAATTTAAAATTTTAGTTATGGTGTGAAATATAAGAGAAGAAGGATTATATTGTTCAAGGGAGGAAGTTAGAGTAATATTGTAGATAGAAGGGATCTAGTATAATATATTTCATACAAGTTTAGAGATATACTAGACTTTGAGATATACCTTGTCTAGGGTGAAATATTCATTAGAGTCATTAATATATTCATCCCTTATATTATAACCCATTAATATGCCTCATATGAGTGAAGGATGTATTGTGAACTTCTCTAAGAAACCATAATATTTATGGATGACATGTACCCTTTCATTATATTAAAATGAGTTTTATAGTGAATATATGTGTTTCAGACTAAACATAGACATATCATAGAGGAAAATACCATATAGAGGTCAAAATAATTAAAAATACGATGTGTAAGTATATCTTATTTTTTTACTAATTTTCATTTTTCGTTGAGCTTTAGTGACATACAAGTCAATCAATACATCGTAATTGAGATGGTGGTATAAATATTAAGAGAGAAATTTAAAATATCAATGAATAATGAAAAATTCTCTCAATAATTAAACCCTATAATAATGTTTGAATTGTCTATTGGGAACTTCATGTGGTATCTCAGATAATATGGATTTCTACTAATTGGAAATATTTTCTTCATTGTAAATTTTTATTATTTTTACATGGATAACATATTATATGTAGGTTTAAAATTTCTTCAGATAGATAATATAATTTCTATCCATGTAAATATAATCATTAATGTTTTAGGAAAAAAATAAAAAATATGGAAAAATGAAAGTCTTATATTTTGTGTATGATTTAAATCGACATTGATGACTAATAAATAATTTGTATTAATAAATTTAGTTATTCAATTATTTAACTTTAGAATCATATTCTTGAAATTTTATTTTCACATAGTGAAGATGATTACATTATTAAATATATTTAAGGTCATTACTTAGATGTTAAATATATCAATATGAATGTTCACATTTATTTTTTAACTTATATATTTGATTTTATCAATGGAATATAGGATGAAAAAGAATATATCATGATAAAAATATATGATGTGGAGAATTAATTTGAATTTTTTTTTAAATAATAACAATCACACCCAACTTGTTAAATACATGGAATGATCCTTTTTACATAGCATTAAAATTTCTACACATAAAACATAAATATAACCAAAATAAATTAGTGTTAATTAAGAGATAATGAAAATTAAATAACCAAATATCCATGAATTATAATAATATTATAATTATACTATTGATTTCATTGATTCCAAAATGAAGATCAAATCTAAATGAATTGTGGATTATTAAAATCAATTACAAGAATATAGTAATATATGTAAGGAGTAGATTCAAAAAAATAAAATTTTAATCCAAGGAATACATGAAAATTGATGAGGGATATAATATTTTATTAAACATGATGTGTTATGAATTAGATTTTAAATGATGAAATTTATAATAAATATAAGAAAAATCTTCACAAACTACTAAAAAGGTGTACTACCAGGAATTTTTACGATAATAATATTTATTTCAAAAACATCCATATTTGTTTGAAGATGGTATTGAGATCAAATAATGATATACCCATTATTGGATTAAATAAAGTAATAACCAATATTATAGAAAATTTTGATTATACTAACGTTGGTTCACATTCTAGTATATGATACAAGTCAAAATATAAATTAATATAGGTAAAGAAATGTTTTAAGAATCCCACCAGATCATTAAGGGTGGATCTACACAACATCAAGAAAAGAAGAACCACTAGAAAATACAAAAACAATGGTATTTATAAACACACAAAATGTGAAAATTATTCCAAAAATATGGTTCCAGAAGAATGATCAAAGATCACTAGTCACTGTCTAGGGTTTATAAGGTTTCAACATTGGAAATTGATTGTTCCATAATATTTTTGTTTATAGATATTATAAAATTCAAATATTTTTGTGGAATAAAGCTTATATATGGGTAAATTTATATAAAATAATAAATTTTTTCATCAAGATTTTATTTGATGTCATATAGGACTTTAGTGATAATTAAAATAAAATAGATCATTATAATGAGGAGTTCTTGTAAAAATTTACCTGGTATAATTTTTATGCCTGGTTAGTAGAGAAGAACAAATAATATTAACATGAATATGAGAAATGGTGTTGAGACTAATAAAATGTGTCATAATAATAAAAGTTTTGAGAAAAATGCACTAAATAAGAACTCCTAAAATGGTTCTACACCAAAGGGTATATTTTTTAACTATTTGAGAAATGGCAACATGATGGACCATTTCAAGCATGAAATGAATATAATAGTTAAAGGAGAAAATATAGGAAAAAATAATAAAATAATTCAATGTGATAAATATATAGATTTTATTATAGATATTTATCCATAATGATGTATTCAATTATCATGAATAGTATCTAAAAGATGATAATTAATGATTCCTTAGAAAAAATATCGAAAACCCAAGATAACTGATCATATTTCCAAAGAATGTATGATCGTTTTAAAATGTTACTTGAGATTGGAATAGAATATGGAATAATTATAATAGAATAAAAATTCTAATTTGAATAAATTAATTCCATATGATTAAGTGGTATTTCATTAGAGTTTATGTTAAATTAATTACACAAGAGTTCCTAAGAAGCAATGCGAATGGTGAAATCAGTCTAGGAATAGCTAAAAAGACTATATAATAGTCTATAAAGAACAATTTTAGATGCTAAATCATCTGAAATAAGATCCAATAGAATAATATTCTTTATTTTATTATGTAATGTATAAATTCCAATATAATGAAATAGTTATAGGGAAGAATGAAATGATGATTCATAATATTACTATGTGGATGACTAAGGGTATATGTATATAGAGTTCTCATAAATCTAAATCTTCTAAGAAAGTGTTTTATGGGTCTATGAGAAACTCATTGCATTGTTTCTCTCATTAAGAGGAAAGGTGGGATCCATATTATTATCGTATATGTATTCCTTTTTTAAGATAATTAAATTGAAGGTGATTCATGTGTGGTAGAAATGGATGAATTATGTGATAACTATACAATAGAAATATATATCTATCAAGTAATTCATGTACTATTATCAAATATTCCTCCGTGATTCATTTTAAGTTATCTCAAAAGGGTATGCTTTAATTTAACTTTAAAAATTCCATCCATAATGAATAATGGTGGTGTGAAACCATTAAGGGGGTGTTGTGAAAAAAAATTGTTTCATGAAGTTAATAATTTCATGTGAAAATATAGATTTGTTGACACTATTTAAAAATATGTATTAAGGTTATGATAATCAAACATTCTAATCCATGTATTGGATACATAAAATATTATTATAATTCGTGAGTTTAAATTATATTTGAAGTAAGTATGAGTGGGAGGATACATATATTCATTTAAATTTTTTATTGTGTTCATTTAAGATGGGTGATTGTGTTTATTTATTAAGAAAATTTGAACAACCTATTAAAAGTGATATTCGAGTTGGTATCACATGTTGGATAGTTTTATATATTTATTTTATGTTTAGTGTAATCTAACTTGTTTACTACACTGATCTATCTCAAGAAATTATAATTATGATTAATTGATGGCCCATTTCTTAATGAAATGTGATGCCACCCTTCTCTTAAATAGATTAGGTGTTTCAAATTAGGTGGTGATTAAATTTTAATAATATATAAGATCATTGTCGCAGTAATTTTTTTATCCTTTTTTATTTTTTAATAATAAGGAGGATATATTATTTGAAATTTTGAAGACATATTGATATGTGATTTATTAGTGATATTTATTGGTATTGATCAGAAATCTAATGGGGGGATTTAAGAGACCAATGGATTATGGAATTTTCTAATGAATTGGCTCATGTAATCTTAACACATCACCCTGTATGGATTACCACAAGGACTCAAGATCACATACCCGAATTCCATAGGCTATCGAAAAGTGGTTATGGACTTAAGGATAAAGTTGAGAGACTATACAATCTCATTGCAGTGAAATAGTAGTGGAAATTACCAAAACATCCACAAGCATAAAAATTAAATCATGTATAAAAAATTAACTAAATAAAAAGAATGATATAATAAATTAATTTTTTCATATATTCATAAAGAATTGCAGGAAATAAAAACAAACAATATTTAGTATCCCACAGAGCCGACGACATATACAAAATAAAAAATATATAAAATATATACATCAAGCCATATTACCAACTTCGAGCAGGACCATAGACCCAATATCCATGAATCCTGAAATGAACTAGCTCGATCATAAGAATCTACATGAGTGGATCCACTTGATCAAAAATAATTAGGCCTTAGACCCATCAAAAATACAACTTATCCTCTAACACGAAAGGAGACATCAATTCTTCACGCATGTCGAGGTGAATGAATAAGGGTGAGAAATAAATCTCAGTAGGACACCTATAATCATGAACCTATAATCTACTATCATAAAAATTTAATAAACATGAGATATTCCCATCCTATTTGATACAGATATTAGTTGTAATAAAATAAATAGCTTCATAAAAATAGGGGACTAAAAAAGGAAAACAACCAACCACAGGTTCTAACCTGACACTCAAAGTAAATCTTCCCCTTCCGTCCCCATTCGAGAGTATTTAAAAAATTTGGATCACCCATATACATGAAAACTATCACATCTTTTATATATATACAAGATCACAAAGATTTATAAATGAAAAGGTATGAATAATGTCCCCAAGGTTTAAACATTGGAATCCACATGACGAAGAACATCTATTGAGCTCTATGAATCTAATAGAATGATCTGAACTGTAGATAGTAACATATAGGTTGACACAAATAGAGTAACTTTCAATCCTTAAGGTTATTCAGAATGAATCAGAAACCATATATGTATCAAAAAAATAGTTTCACTTGATATAAAAAATTAGGAGCATAAATAATCTCGGCACTGAGAGGGAAACAAAATCCAAGGCTAATAAAACCCATATCATGAGTGCCTCAAAACCTCATGAGGTCGAAGCCACTCTAACCAGGATGAATGCTCAAATGGATAGGGGTGAACTCATATAGATTGTAACGCCCCGACCCCAGCTACCCAGAGTCGGTGCATTACTTCATAACATTGGCATGATCACAAAAGATCAAGTCTCGAAAGACCGTTTAGTTTAGTAGCCTTGGAAACACTAGATACATTCATAAATGTTACATTACATCATAAGGTGAAAAACTAAAATAACAAAGTCTCCATAGTCCACACTCATATCCTCTTCTGACTATCCCTGCAGGTCATTCATAAAATACTTCTTCACATCCTGGAAAATATTAAAACATTGAAAGGGGTGAGCTCAGATGCTCAGTAAGGATAACAATATAGCGGAAGCTTTCATAAATAAACATAAACATTTAAGGAAATGTGTGACTAAAACAAAATTCTTTTAAACTTGAACTTCAACATAATATGGAAAAAGTAAAATGAGATAATTCCATTTACTTATTCACATGGATATTCTACTGGTCGAATAATCACATGCCATATCAATAACCACTTTCATAATGATGGAATGCATAATGCCAGACTATCATAACCACGTAGCCAAGGCCTCGTGCCAAGACCACAAATATGATTTTGTCAAGGCCTCGTGCCAAGACACTAGTTTGTCTCATGAGACCTACCGATGCATCGAGGAGCTGTAGCGGGCTCCACATGTCACTTATTAAGTCCAATGCATTCCTCATATGAATAGGTTTAAACATATCATAAACCATAACATAATCGTATCACATAAAACATGCACAAAGGAAACATAAAATGTCCACATTTCAATCACAATATATCAATACAACACATTGATATAATAAAAACACTTTCAAAACCATTTTCAATACCAAAATAAAAGAAAATTAAAACATTGTATTTATTTTTCATTTAAAAAAAAGTTATGGCTTGTAGAGGAAGCCGAAACACAAATAATGGTCACGGCGGCGGAGAAGTCTTTGTTGCCGCATACGTAAGACAAAAACATTCCTTTTGTCGTTTAGTAAAACTCTGTAAAAAATATTCCTTTTTGAATAAAAGTCAAAGTCAAAGGGGTTTATACACCGTATAAAAGAAAGTTGTGTATAAAACAAAATATGCCTCAATGAAAGGAGATTGAGGCGAATACCCTTACAAAGATCATTTTTTTAAATAAAGTAGATCTATTATGTGTATTCACTATAAGTACACATAAATAAAGTACAAATACAAGATAGGACATAATAATATCATGACATAATTTGAAAGTATGAGATTAACCCAAAGAATGGAAATTGGGTTAAGAAATTCCCTTACAAAGATCATTTTTTTAAATTAAATAGACCAATTATGTGTATTCACTATAATTACACAAAAATAAAGTACAAATACAAGATATTACATAATAATATCATGACATAATTTGAAAGTAGGAGATTAACCCAAATAACGGAAATTGGGTTAAGAAATTCCCTTACCTTGTGTCCGAATTCACTCGACCGTTCTTTGATCTCCTGAATAATAAACCATATTTAATTTATAATTTCTTAAGAACCTTTTTCAATTTTATTATTTATTTTATATCACTTATTACCATTTTATGAACATTATGTAATTATTTATGTTAATAACGGTCGTTTTAACGATCTTAGGTACTTGAGTCAAAAATAAACTTCTTATAATTACACTTTGTTCATGAGGTAATATATCCATTATATCCATAATTATATTCATTATGTATATATCATATACATCATATATATCCAGTATATACATTCATTTATAATATTAAATAACATTTAGAGTTAAGAAATGAAATGCACCGTTCATGGAGACGGTAAGTCGTACGTACGCATGGACGCTACTTTCATTTCTATTTCGTATTTAATGGAATGAAGTTATAATTATATAAAGGTATAATATAATTCCAGTATAATATAATGTATAATACCATTTACTCTATCCTTTATACATCCCACATATGGCATTAATGATTCAAATCACTTTGAGGGGGCGGTAGTCCGCACTTCCTAACATGAAATTATCGCGTTTACCCATAATGGAAATCATAAAGTATGCCAAAAATGAGAAATAAAGAAGCATAAGGAAAACATAAACAGAATGTATATATCATATATGAAAATAGTTTCATCAAAATGGCCACCATTAGAGGTGTTAAAATAATATTGAACAATCATCGTTTCGTGAGGCAGTATTTCGTCACCCACAGAAACAGTATGTTCTTTAACCATTAGACGAAGGTGTGTGTAAGTGTAAACCAAATCCTTATCATAAAAAAATCCTAGTATATTTTAGATACTGGTGTTGTTACAAAAGAAAGGAATAAAGAAAGTTTAGGGGGTTGGATAAGCAAAATAAAATAAAATACATAAGAGAAGACATTGCCTTAAAATCGGGTAACTCTTTTTGATTTGAGCCAAAGGCTTCTTTGGGAAGAGTTCTGGCCAAAGTGAGGCTTCTAGGAGTAAGAGTGGGATTTTGGGAGAGTATTTGGGCAGAGGTTGGCCGAGCCAAAAGGATTTGAAAGTGTGAGTAAGGTGGTAGTGGTGGGGGCCTTTTATAAGTGGAGAGGAGGGTCACTCTTGGAAAGTAAAGAAATGTTACATTATTATGAGATATTTGTAGGATTTTAGAGGTCCCACAATTATATATTTCGAGACTAAGGTGATAAGGGTTATAAACCTACTCATATAATAGGTTTTTGACAAGTGTAAGCCTTAGATTTTACATTATCCTTTCATTTTATTTAAATCGTTAATTAATGAGGTAATCGCGACATCATCATGGTGTCATAAATAATTTGATTTATTTAATGTCTAAAAATTATAGAAAAATTATCATGATGTATGAAATCATTTTATATTTCTAATGAATATTTATAGCCAAAAATATGACCTGTATAACCCCATTTAAAAATTGTTTTAGTAAAACAACTTATGTTTGTGACATTTTTATTTTAACTTTAAATAAAAGTTATTTATGTCATTTTCCTACCAAATTGGATCCATGGGGTCCCCAAGTTGACTCATGAATTGTCTTGGTCGGCCATGACTCATCCAATAGAGGTATGACAAGTTTAAAGGTCATTTCATGTTTTTATAATACCATTTTTACCTTAAATTTCACTAATTACTTTTAATCGCGATTAATTAAACTTAAAAGTTACTATTGACCAAAAATTATTTTAATCCCATTGAACCACATTTTACTTCCTAATGACAACCATGTATGTCGGATTTTTGAAAATCAAATCACAGAAGTGGTAATATTTCATTTAAATGAAAAAAATCAGTTATTTAACTACCACTTAGTGGTTTCACTATTCATCAAAAATTGAAGTTTTTCAGAACAATGCCAAAATTTCACCCTAAGATATAATTGATATTCCAAATTCAAAAATGATGTCTATTTTACAAAATTCCAAACATATAAGTTGCATTAATTAATTTCATAATTAATTCACGTTGTCACAATAAATAGCGTGTTTTTTAGAAACAATATATATCAAAATATTGACAATTGTTTATGTCCAATTTCAAAGTGAAATTAATTATAATGACCACCATTGGATATAAGGGTAAAAATATTTTCTAATTATAGTTTAAAACCACTCAATAGTATAATTTATCACTATAAATTATTTTGATTAAAAAAGTTGTTTTTAAGTATTTTTCACTATTCATAGAAAATTGGAAGTTCTCAGAAAATCACAAAAAATTCAACTTAGGATAATTTCGATATTCCGAATAGAAAAATGAAGTCCATTTTGAAATATAAAATTTCTATAATTTTAAAAATTGGGTATTACTATTCATAACGACTACTTTGATTAGTCGTGGTGTGTTAGAATCTCGAACTTGCGTACAATGCAAGCTATTGCATTATTGAAAGAGAAGTGTATCATGAAAGCTCGGGGTGTTACATTCTCCCCTCCTTCAATAAATTGCGTCCTCACAATTTGAAATTTTTCTTTGAAAATAAAATCTTGAAAATAGAAAATACCTTTATAGAAAACCCACATCGGAAATAAGGTTAATAAAATTTACCCTTAATAAGAGGGAAAGGGAAATGAAACATTCACCACCAAATTATGATCTCGATAAGGAGAACATTGGTGGAAATTAGAGACATATAATTGGAGGAAAAATGTAAATATTTGTAGGGAGTGATTGAGGTCATCAATCACAAACAATTGCAAAATTGAGGGCCTCGAAGCCTTCAATCTTTGATGATTTAAAATATTATCAGTTCAACAAGACATAAGGTATTAGGATAACACATTTTTTGTTTTAATATCCCTTTTCTAAAGTTTAAGAATTAATTTATTCATAGAATAAGAGATAGGTATATATATTTATTCTTGACAAGTAGAGTTTCAACCTTCAACTAATTTCTACCACAAATTCATCTTTCACTCAAAAAGATAATAGAACTCAAAAATATTATATTTATCTTAATCTTACAAGGTTCAAAATATTAACACATACCATTTAGATTAGGAAAACTATTTTGTAATAACCAGGGACTTCCTGTAGGTTAGTGGTAGGTAATAAAGGTCTATCACACTATGGTTGTGGGTTTGATTCCTGCAGCTTTGTCCAACGCGACGGGTTATGCCCCACCCTGTAGGTTGTTCTTTTCCTAAAACTATAGTATTATAATATTCCAAAAATAATATTCATAAATGTTTTAACCTTAAAAAATACTATCCAAAGATCAACTTAATCCATTCCAACCTTTATAGTTATCCAAAATACTTCTTTCCAACTCACAGTCCCAATTTTATAAGGAAGGTAAACATAATGAAGATCCTTTTTTCCACGTAACAACATGTGAACACCTTCATCATGTATTATTTTAAAACACTGAAACATATTGAATTACCATAAATCCTTATTGATTATATTCATGATCCCTCATTCCTTATAGAATACTAGATATACTCCTTCTATCCAAAAATGTATACAAATCATTAATCAGTTTCAAGGAAGTTCAGAATATCTAATATAATTTATCCAAATCAATAATGTATTATTCCAAAATCACTATCTCGGTATCAGAACCATATTATGGTTTATCTTTCTCTCAACCATATATTTTCCAAAAATTTAACCTGCTGTGGAGTCACTTTTCTTGGTTCCACAAAATCTCAAGTCCTTGATGATATAGTACTGCAGTACAATACTTATATACTCTATAATTATTATAACCAGTACATCATTGATACAACACTCAAATGACAAAATTATTTAATAATAACATAAGAACTCTAATCATTCCTCCTCATCTGTGGTAGTATCATAACTTGATTATTACCCAATAACATCATTTGGGGCATACTCTGATGATTTGTACATTGGTTTGCGTAGTGTCCCCACTCCTTGCAGATGAAGCATTGTACATTTGAATCCTTTTTCTTACCCTTGCAATCACGCACTTGGTGTCCTTTTTCTCCACACTTATAACAAACTCCCATTCCCTTCAGGAAAGTTCCAAGGTGTTTCTTCCCATAGTTATCACATATTGGAAAATTATTCTTTTCCCTCGTCCCTTTATCCATCATTCTCTCTTCCATCCTTTTCTTCTCTTTCATCCCTTCAAATCCATAAGACTCGGATAATTCTCTAATTATCTTATTAACACATGATACTATTTCTTCATATGTTGAGAACACATGGGAGACTATTTACCTTCTAAATGTTGGATTAATACCGTGAAAGATATGATCCTTCTTACTCTTTGGATCATACGTATTGATGGAGTTCACATTCCTTCTACTGGGCACCATTTCTATACAATGGCATAAACTAGGTTAGTTTATGAATCGAAATACATAATGACAAACTTGCAAAACACTTAACATAAATTGAACTATTTATGTATATAATCCATAATCATAAAAAATTTTTCTTTGAGGAATTATATATTCATAATCCCTTCATAATGGTTTGTAAAGAAAATGATAATTATCCTAAGAATATCCCCCGGGAGTGTCGTAACCAAGAGTGCAGCAAGGCCCGTTGTCGTGCACCAGTTCTCGTTCGAGTCTAGCTCAAAGTGGTGTTTTCGGGGTTTACCCCTAGGTACATCTGTGCCAGAGCCGCCTCTACCTGCTCGTATCCAGATAGGTATGTATTGCTCGGAAAACTCACAACATCTCTATAATACCAAAATTCTAGAAAGTTCTTCTATACTAATCCTCAAAGTCTATCTTTGGGCTATGTGCTCTAATCAGAGTTTATCTAAATCTAGCTTCTAAGGTTAGTACTAAACTACCTCTGATACCAACTGTAACGCCCCGACCCCAGCTACCCAGAGTCGGTGCATTACTTCATAACATTGGCATGATCACAAAAGATCAAGTCTCGAAAGACAGTTTAGTTTAGTAGCCTTGGAAACACTAGATACATTCATAAATGTTACATTACATCATAAGGTGAAAAACTAAAATAACAAAGTCTCCATAGTCCACACTCATATCCTCTTCTGACTGTCCCTGCAGGTTATTCATAAAATACTTCTTCACATCCTGGAAAATATTAAAACATTGAAAGGGGTGAGCTCAGATGCTCAGTAAGGATAACAATATAGCAGAAGCTTTCATAAATAAACATAAACATTTAAGGAAATGTATGAATAAAACAAAAGCCTTTTAAACTTGAACTTCAACATAATATGTCAAAAGTAAAATGAGATAATGTCATTTACTTATTCACATGTATATTCTACTGGTCGAATAATCACATTCCATATCAATAACCACTTTCATAATGATGGAATGCATAATGCCAGACTATCATAACCACGTAGCCAAGGCCTCGTGCCAAGACCACAAATAAGATTTTGTCAAGGCCTCATTCCAAGACACTAGTTTGTCTCATGAGACCTACCGATGCATCGAGGAGCTGTAGCGGGCTCCACCCATCACTTATTAAGTCCAATGCATTCCTCATATGAATAGGTTTAAACATATCATAAACCATAACATAATCGTATCACATAAAACATGCATAAAGGAAACATAAAATGTCCACATTTCAATCACAAGATATTAATACAACACATTGATATAATAAAAACACTTTCAAGACCATTTTCAATACCAAAATAAAAGAAAATTAAAACTTTGTATTTATTTTTCATTTAAAAAAAAGTTATGGCTTGTAGAGGAAGCCGAAACACAAATAATGGTCACGGCGGCGGAGAAGTCTTTATTGCCACATACGTAAGACAAAAAAATTCCTTTTGTTGTTTAGTAAAACTCTTTGTAAAAAAATATTCTTTTTTGAATAAAAGTCAAAGTCAAAGGGTTTTATACACCGTATAAAAGAAAGTTATGTATAAATCAAAATATGCCTCAATGAAAGGAGATTGAGATGATGACCCTTACAAAGATCATTTTTTTTAAATAAATTAGATATATTATGTGTATTCACTATAATTACACATAAATAAAATACAAATACAAGATAGGACATAATAATATCATGACATAATTTGAAAGTAGGAGATTAACCCAAAGAATGGAAATTGGGTTAAGAAATTCCCTTACAAAGATCATTTTTTTAAATTAAATAGACCAATTATGTGTATTCACTATAAGTACACAAAAATAAAGTACAAATACAAGATATGACATAATAATATCATGACATAATTTTAAAGTAAGATATTAACCCAAAGAACGGAAATTGGGTTAAGAAATTCCCTTACCTCATGTCTGAATTCACTCGACCGTTCTTTGATCTCCTGAATAATAAGCTAGAGTTAATTTATAATTTCTTAAGAAACGTTTTCAAGTTTATTATTCATTTTATATCACTTATTACCATGTTATTAACATTATGTAATTATTTATGTTAATAACGGTCGTTTTGACGATCTTAGGTACTTGAGTCAAAAATAAACTTCTTATAATTACACTTTGTTCATGTGGTAATATATCCATTATATCCATAATTATATTCATGATGTATATATCACATACAAAATATATATCCAGTATATACATTCATTTATAATATTAGATAACATTTAGAGGTAAGAAATGAAATGCACCGTTCATGGAGACGGTAAGCCGTACATACGCATGAACGCTACTTTCATTTCTATTTCGTATTTAATGGAATGAATTTATAATTATATAAATGTATAATATAATTCCAGTATAATATAATTTATAATACCATTTACTCCATCCTTTATACATCCCACATATGGAATTAACGATTCAAATCACTTTGAGGGGGCGGTAGTCCGCACTTCCTAAAATGAAATTATCGCGTTTACCCATAATGGAAATCATAAAGTATGCCACAAATGAGAAATAAATAAGCATAAGGAAAATATAAACATAATTTATATATCATATATGAAAATAGTGTCATCAAAATGGCCACCATTAGAGGTGTTAAAAGAATATTGAACAATCATCGTTTCGTGAGGCAGTATTTCGCCACCCACAGAAACTGTATGTTCTTTAACCATTAGACGAAGGTGTGTGTAAGTGTAAACCAAATACTTATCCTAACAACATCCTATTATATTTTAGATACTGGTACTGTTAAAAAAGAAAGGAATAAAAATAGTTTAGGTGGTTGGATAAGCAAAATAAAACAAAATACATAAGAGAAGACATTACCTTAAAATCGGGTAACTCTTTTTGATTTGAGCCAAAGGCTTACTTGGGAAGCGTTATGCCCAAAGTGAGGCTTCTAGAAGTAATATTGGAATTTTGGGAGAGTATTTTGGCAGAGGTTGGCCGAGCCAAAAGGCTTTGAAAGTGTGAGTACGGTGGTAGTGGTGGGGGCCTTTTATAAGGGGAGAGGAGGGGCACTCTTGGAAAGTAAGGAAATGTTACATTATTATGAGATACTTTTCAGATTTTAGAGGTCCCACAATTATATATTTCGAGGATAAGGTGATAAGGGATTGAAATATACTCATACAATAGTTTTTTGACAAGTTTAGACTTTAGATTTTACATTATCCTTTCATTTTATTTAAATCGTTAATTAATGAGGTAATCGCGGCATCATCATGGTGTCATAAATAATTTAATTTATTTAATGTCTAAAAATTATAAAAAATTTATCATGATGTAGTAAATAGTTTTAGATTTTTAATGAATATTTATAACCAAAAATATTACTTGTATACCCCCATTTAAAAATTGTTTTAGTAAAACAACTTATGTTTGTGACATTTTTATTTTAACTTTAAATAAAAGTTATTTATGTCATTTTCCTACCAAAGTGGCTCCATGGGGTCCCCAAGTTGACCCATGTATTTTCTTGGTCGGCCATCACTCGTCCAATAGAGGTAGGAAAAGTGTAAAGGTAATTTCATGTTTTTATAATACCATTTTTACATTAAATTTCACTAATTACCTTTAATCGCGATTAATTAAACTTAAAAGTTACTATTCACCAAAAATTATTTTAATCCCATTGAGCCACATTTTACTTCCTAATGACAACCGTGTATGTCGGATTTTTGAAAATCAAATCACAGAAGTGGTAATATTTCATTTAAATGAAAAAAATCAGTTATTTAACTACCACTTAGTGGTTTCACTATTCATCAAAAATTGAAGTTTTTCAGAACAATCCCAAAATTTCACCCTAAGATATAATTGATATTCCAAATTCAAAAATGATTTCTATTTTACTAAATTCCAAACATATAAGTTGCATTAATTAATTTCATAATTAATTCCCGCTGTCACAGCAAATAGCGTGTTTTTTAGAAATAATATATATCAAAAGATTGACAATTGTTAATGTCCAATTTCAAAGAGAAATTAATTCTAATGACCACCATTGGATGTAAGGGTAAAAATATATTTTAATTATAGTTTAAAACCACTCAATAGTATAATTTATCACTATAAATTATTTTGATTAAAAAAGTTGTTTTTAAGTATTTTTCACTATTCATAGAAAATTGGAAGTTCTCAGAAAATTACAAAAAATTCAACTTAGGATAATTTCGATATTCCGAATACAAAAATGAAGTCCATTTTGAAATATAAAATTTCTATAATTTTAAAAATTGGGTATTACTATTCATAACGGCTACTTTGATTAGTCGTGGTGTGTTAGAATCTCGAACTTGCGTACAATGCAAGCTATTGCATTATTGAAAGAGAAGCGTATCGTGAAAGCTCGGGGTGTTACATAGATCATCCATTATCTCCCTAATCTCTTTTAACCACAACCCACAAACAAATAAGAGAAATAGAACAAATATCATGGCCATTGTGTAATCCAATATATCCTAAGGATCTCCTACTCAACCATTTTCCTAAGAAAAAACTACCTCAAACATCACATACAAATTCCATTGGAACGTGGTATAATCCAACTCTAATAACCACCATCCAAACAGTTGTGCTAACAACACCAATCAAATATTTTCTAACTATGTATGAGGAATCTCTATGGTCCTTGTGATCTCAGTATCCAACAAAATATCCACCATAGTCTCTCAATTCCCCACCTTAGATCCAAAAAAAATCTTTGGTCTCCAATGATCCTTGAAGTCACAGAATAAAGTGACATTCTACTATGGACTCCTTTGCTTCACCCAAGCCCTTAATACACTCCCATCAAATGATCCTCAAACATCCTAAAGGCCATAGGAAGTGTAGGACACCCTACAAGGGGTTCCTCTAGCTCATCCAAAGTTAAGGGCCACGCCAAGTGTGTAAACATCCCAAACGCCCCCCAAAGGTCACCAAATGATCCTAGATCAAGAACATTCTTAAAAGGAATACAAAATCATAAGAAATCAAAAAAAATAATTCATAATGGTCATTATAGCTACCTCATAAGTATAACCCTAAAAAATGGATCCTTGGAATAGGCCAAATCATGCCACATAGGCATTATCAACCTTTGAATAAAATAACCACTAATCCCTTGATCAATAACAAGCCCAAAATGGAATCATCAAGAGTCCCTCAGACTTATATAAAAAACACAATGTCACACAACCATATCCACCATCACATGGTGTCAAACCATCCCAAAGCCTCCAATAGCACTAATCCTCTAATTCAGAAGCTAAACCTCATCTTCCCTAACATCAACCAACATATCCCATCACATAGGGAAAAAATATCTCATTAGATATACAACTCTATTAAACCTTTTGTTATTTATCCCAAATAACCTAAAATATAATCATATCATAATCTATAAGCATTTCCCACTAATGAGCCCACAACACTCACCCAGGACTCATAGATAAAAAAACCCACTATAGGATTCTAAAACCAAAACTCAATGATATAATTCTACAAACACTCACCTAATAAAAAAATCATCCATAAGTCCTCTAAACACCAAAAGAATACTACCATCATGATCTAACTGAAAATACAGTCATAATGGACTCCTCTTATGTCCAATTTTGACTCTAGTGTAAAAATAGGAAAACATCCCAAGGGAGAAAAAAGTACGTGGAGTGCACATTGGGTACATGGCATGTACCCACAAAGGGGCTCCCTGGACATCGGACTCAGGGCACTCGACATTTATTTTTCTGAAGTCCACATCATGTGGTCTCTGTACATGTAATGTACCCCCCCACATGTGAATTTTCCCATGTACCTCAACCCCTACCCATCATGTACACCATCAAAATACATGGTTTATACCACCCCGTACATGTAATTTACCCCACATAGAGTCCCCAACCATTTACTTACCCATGTTTACCCAAAAGGGGACTAGATAGGAACAGTACACAACCACTATTTATGTTCCTTGCACGGGGTCTATCCATGCACCCTACACATACATGTGCCCCAACATACCCCAAGTAGCCACTATAAGGAATTAACCCTCATTACATGGCTTGTAGTCAGAAAAACACAACTTCCCCAAATAGGAATAGCACATGGTGTCCTTTCTCTAAACTGCATGCCATGTACATAGGTTTTCTCCAATAGAAAGCCCCTAAAATGGAATGATACCCAATTTCCCCCTGATTATCCCTATATAAACCCTAACAAGGTCCAAAAAATCCATTAACAGCATTAAAACTTTTAAACCACTATTATAAAAGTATTTATGGAAAACAATAAAAAAACAACCCTACATTCAGGTGGAAATTGACAAAGAATCGCACCAAAACCTGACCACGTACCCGATGAGCCTTGATTGACCGCTAGACAATCTCCCCAGGCAGTGCATCCTCATCCCTCTCCCTCTTTTCTACCTCTAACTCTATCGATCACTTGATTTAAGATTGCATGGGGGTATGTGATAATAAAAAGGATAGATGTCATAAAGGAAAATAAAAAAAGAAAAGGAAATAAAAAGAAAAAAATGAAAAGAAAACGATCTTGAGCCCATCCTCAATGTCAGTCATAAGGTTATGCATTTCCTTAGTAAAACCCCCATTTATGAACTCAAAAACTAAGAAAAAATCTCAATCCAATAATCCATTCGAATGAAATCACATAATGAACACGCATAAATACATTTATATTTTTTTAATTAAATATTAAATATTTTGTGAAATTTAAAACGGATCAGATTTCAGAAAAAGTCTTTTCATAGTGTAAAAACCATATTTTGGGACTAAAAGAGTTGTCAAAAAAATATTTGAGATCATCTTATAGGATAACTTTCCATTTTACCCATGAATCACTTCTAAGAACAAAAATTCAAATTTTCCCTAATTTTCACAACCCTTGATGACATGAGGGATCACAAATACACTACAAAAATTTCCAATTCCCCAAAGAATCCTTAGTGGACATCCAAAATCCATGATCTCACCAAGTCTTCAGTGCAACCCAAATTATATTGATCATCCAATGTCTGGTATTATAGCATTCACAACTCTGTCTCAAAATGAGAGATATCCGACCATGACTAATATAATTCTCCCTACCATAGGAGTATCCTTATCATTAACCTTCTTCCAAAATTTAAAACCACACATCCCATGATACATTCATCACTAAAATAAATTGATAGACAGATAAAAATTGCTTACACTATATCAACAAAACAAAAATGGTAACAACCTACACTCTTTATCAGCTCACCAGGAATAACCTCTTTATTCAAAAAACCACATAAAATGATGATCATGACCTCCAATATCCTATGATAAAATCCCCAATATAAAGAAATCCATATACCGGTCTCAAATGAGCACCAATACTCACACTCACATGGGTTAATTTATAACTAAATTTGGATAAAAAGATTAAATTCACAAACGGTGATCCTTACACAGGTCAATTACAACTAACTAGGATAACCACAACACTTCTACTCAAAAAAAACAAGGAATTTCCATCATAAAATAAAAAAACACATGACCCCCACTTCGTGGGAATAAATCCAAACCCACTATCAATTAACCATTCTTCCACTACACTACCTGTTGTACAACCAAAATGATCAAGGCTAAGGGTCTAACCAAACCAACACTGTCAAACCAGCTACAAGTCTGATGTCACTCCTAGATATCCACTTCTAAAACATTATGCATTTTCATGCCTAATCATAGCCCCGGTGATAGAAGACCTCAATGAACCTACCAAGGAAGAACATTCAGGCCCACCTAAGCCATCAATGATAGCAGGAATATAGACCCAATCACAAGATCCGATAGAAAACACATGGAAAGAACATATCCCTCCTAAGAAACAAAAAATTAGGATATTAGGGAAATCTCCAAATCAAGAAAATCAAACCTGAAATAGGTATCTATCAGGAATCCTTTCCCTCATCGATCCCCCAGCATAGTACTCAGATCATATTATTAACCCATAGGGGTCTTTGTACATCCCTGGACTAAGGGAATACATTTTTTTCATAGGTGAAAATCTCACCACATAATCCACATTTCCTATCATTGGTATAACATATGTGTGTGTGTGGTTCATCATAGCACAATTCCACCATGGATCAATTTTTGAAACAACATATGGGTATTTGGAGACACTTTAAATAATTGATCATCCATCATCAACAAAAAACTCACACACAGAAACATGTCATGTGAATCCTATGTTCTTATAATGATTCATGAAAACTGGTTGCTTACCCAAAGGGCCAAGAGAAAAAAACCAGAATAAAATATAATTCTATAAACCCAACTATATCACTCTAGTTTAAGTCACAAAACTATAAAAATATAATCCATGAAAATTAATCTCATTCCCTATAATCATAGAATTATTATCAGCAATGGTGTTCATGACACACTAGTCTAATATCCATCCCAAGTTCTAACACGTTCTTAGACCACATGTTTACCAAATCCATAAATAATAAAAACAAAAATCTTTAATAACATTTTGAAATGAACCAAATTTGGTCTACCAAAATCATCACCCAACCTAGATCTCCACAAATCCTCAATTATGCCTCCCTAAATGGAAGAGGATGTAGACTAGTGGAAAGGTTCCTAATGTTACAGTGGGATATTATACCCTTTGTTAAAATCCTAATAGAAAAAAATATAACCAAAACATCCAAAAGGATAAACATTATAGTACACAAAATAAATAAACTGAAACAAAATCTTGAAATAATTAATGAAATACTATATAAAGTCATATAATCTCATAAGCATAAAAATAAAACAACATCTAGTCACCCACCTGGCATACTAAATATAAAAAATATAAAAAATAAAAATTAAATACATCTAGTTGTATATCCAACTCATAGACAAACCACAAACCTAGTCTCAATGATACTAAAGATACATTAGCCTAATCCTGAGACTCCACGTGAGTGGATATGATCATTCTATAAACATTGGGAATTAATCCAATCCATCATGAAACATCTTCTCCAACCTTATAGTATACACAACGCACATACACACACTAAGATTCACATATTGGGGGGAGAAATAAGTCTTAGGAGGACACCCCCAATAGTGAAGCTACAATCTACACTCATAAAAATTTCATACACATGTGATATTCCTAGACTATTCAAAATTAATAATATATAGTATAAAAAACTGTATAAAATGGGTATAAACAAAAGCAAAACAGCTAGTCACAGGTTCTAGCATGACAATCGAGGTAAATCTACCCCCGTTTTGGCCCATGAAAGCACGTGCGTCACCCATCCACACAAAAACTAGCATGTCCTCTATATCTACACATGATATCCATGAATTATAAATGAAAATCCACAAATTCTAGATCCTAGATCCTAACTATATGAATTAGCAGGAAAAAACACATCTACCAATCTCTAGGTGTAAGGATCTGTCTCTAATCATTACATATTCTAGTTACATAAACTATAATTTACTTTCTTGCATTCCCAAAGATCATTTAGTATTAGTACTTTAGAGAGTTAGTTAATGAATCTTACATAATAAACCCACATATATAAAAAGTGAAAACTTTTAATCAGTGTCCATTTTTTCATAAATCAAAACTTTTAGAAAGAAACATGTTTTCTTTTCATGATACATATTCAAAAAAATTATCTTGACCTCATCCTTATCCCTACTCATATTTAATTACATTTATATTTTTTTAATTCATGGGATCAGCATAAGAGGGTTAGTAAGAGAAATAAAAAAATAAAACTCCATTAGTCTCATGAAAAACATAAAAACCCATATAAAAGATATATTTTTATCCAAAAAATATAATAATTTTTCCTTTTTTAAAAATCATTATCTTTCTTTTTGAAGTAAAACTATTTCCATGAAATTTCATTAGAAATCATAAAAAATTCATGTAGGTGCCTTGTAAAATCGTCATTTTAAATCCCTTCTAAAACCCTTATAATTGGAATAATAATATGAAAAAAAATTAATATAAGTCTTTAGAAAATATAAGCATTACCCAATTCATAGGATACCTATCTATAGGTACTCATTTTATAATCTATATCAGGATAACCCAAGAGCTATAATAGGAATCAAACCTTCATATAATCTATATCGGGATCACCTATGAGCTATAATTGGGCTCAACCATTCATAAAAAATGTTCAATGACCATATAATTAATAAAATCCTTGAAAATATCTTTCAAACTTGTGTTCAATTAAAAATTGTATATCAAAATACCCTTTTCCCATAGAAATTCATTTAAAATACCAAAATACGGATAAAAGGTGGAGAGGGTTTTTCTTTAAAGAAGTCCTAAATTTTTTAAAAGGAATACAAACTTCAAATAACGGTTATGGTGGCTGGAAAATTCATTTTCACCATATAGGTTAAAATAGAACATTCCTTTTATCTTTTATAATGAAAGTGAATACATTTCATAAAAATATTCCTTTTTGAAAAACTGTTAAATAATGCTAACTAAAATACCCTTAATAATTATTTTATGTACATATAAATTCATTCATAAAATAAAATTAAAAACATGTGCATAGAAGAGATAGATTTTGAAATTAAATCTTTAAAAGTGGTTTTAAGTTAAACTGTCACTTACCTTGAGTCTGACTTGTCACATACAATAATTATCATCTAAAATAATAAATTTATGTTAATTATTTAATTTATTGAGAACCATTTTCATGTTTATTATTCCTTTTATTTCAATTATTACCATGTTATAAAAATTACATAATTATTTAAGTTAACAATGGATTATTTGATGATATTCGGTTCATCAGTATAAAAATGACTTCGACAGGTTGACTCTGGTCAAATAGATCATTATTAAATCTTATAAAAAATAATAATAATGTAATAATTATGATTTATATACATAAATTATATATTTAAAACCAATCATTAAATATCTTTATGAAAAACGAACTTCATTACAATCATAGAGATGGTAGGTCGTACATACACATGAGTAACATTTCCATTTTTCAACGATTATTATGCAAATAAGGTAAGTATTATTTTATAATTCTAAAAATTATATAATAACATAAATATCATATTACTAAATTAAATATACTTATATATATCATCCATGTTATGTGGCGATGAAAAAATAATTGCATCGCTTAGTTGAGGTGGGATTCCCCATGTATCCCCAAACGATGTTATCATTTTTCAGTGAATGGAAAGTTAAGAATTTAAATGATATATTATGTTTTAATAATGATAAATATTTCATGAATATCATATACAAACATTAATTCCATCAACATAATCCTACCATGATATATGGTGACGGAAAATGAATTACATCGGTTCATGAGGTGGTAGTCTGTTGTACACAGGAACAATGGTTGTGTTTCCTATTTGATAGAGGATGATATGGATATAGGTTATGAAATTAACATAAAATAACCTCACTATAAAGAATATACTGGTGTTATTATTTCATTATAGTTAAATAATTTTTGGAGGAGGTGGAAGAATAAATAATAAAAAACACTTGGTTAAGTATAATGCCTCTCATTTGGTCAACCTCTTAAGGTATACCCCAAAATATTCTCTAGTAAGGTATTTTAAATTAAAAAACCCCAAAATAATGTTATTATGGATGTAATAAATGTATTTTTTTAGAGCATTTATAATTATAAAAAGTTATTTAAATGTGAAGAAATATGGATAATTTGTGCCCTTTTATAAGAGACGGGAAGAGCACTCTTGGAATTTCATAAAATATTAAATTAATATAAATTAATTTTTGATTTAAATATCTCCAAACTACTCTATTTATAATATATGATGATTATGGGTTGAAATACTCTCATATAATATTAATTATACAATATTTTACTATATTTTAACCTTTATCTTCAAGTTTTAACACCAAATTAACCTTTTTAAAAATTACCGTGACAATAATGATTTTTAATCATTTAGGGTTATTATATTTAATATAAAAGGATAAATGACCCATAAATGGATCGTAGATAATATTATAAACCATATCTTAATAATTTTTTAAATTCTATGTTTTTTATAAATTTTATATCATTTTATAAATTATTATTTATTAAAATATATTATTAATGTCAATTTTTAAACTATTCATTACTTTGTTTTTTATAACATCAGGAAAAAAAGTTAAATTTAAAAATAATATTTTAATATATACCAATCATTTAATGTCCATCTAAAAAAATTATCACATTAATTATATAAGATTATATTTCTTTTAATATTTTTATGATCATTTATATGTTTCTTACATTGTTTTGAAAATTAATGCATCAGTTTTTTGTAAGCATTTATGGAAATAATATCTTTATTAAAAAAAATTACCATAATTAAAATACAACCTTTATATTTCAAAATAATATTTATAACCGAACATATCCTCTATTTGTTCCCATTCTAAAAATATTATAGTTGTTAAAAACAAGAGTGTGGAATATTTTACTTTTCTTTAATTAAAATATCATAAAGGTCATAATCACATCCATAACCTCCAACCCACGGTCTCAAGACAAAAAGAATGATCCAAAGCTCTAACCCTCAAATTCAAGCGTTAAACCTCAACTACTATAACCTTGATCAACCTGTTAGGTCACGTAGGGATAAACCTTCATATACTTATAGATACAACTCGGCCCTACCTATCATGATATTTCTAAAATAAACTCAAATTGAAATAGAGTGGAAGCTATGGAAACCCTTGATTATCACACATTAACATTACATAACTTTTTTAGAATACTTATAACATTAAATAAACATACTTACAAATACCGTATTAGTCTAGTGCCTTTGGAAACATGTAAACATAAACACTGGTACATAAGTGAGCTACATTATATCCCACTAGGTTATTCTTGACTAAAACACTTCTTAAACAAATAAAACATTATACGTATCTTCATAACCTGGGTAAGGAAATATAAAAAAGGGTGAGCTCAGATGCTCAGTAAGGGTAAACAAGGGAGACATGTAAGTATAACATGAGGATATGGGTATGAGAATGTGATCATAAAATTAAAAGATTATACCCTGTATATAAAAGATCATAAACATAAATAACGACATAAATATTAGTAGTTCATAAGAAATGAATCATAAGGAAACAAATAAAATAATCCATTAAAGAGTATCATAGGAATAAGAGATGTAATTGTGGCATACATTGATATGTGATATCATTCCCTATAAGTCAAGTCTCTTTTCTGGAACTTATCAAAGAGTTTAAAGGGAACCACACTTACTGGATGGCACATACCACCATCCCTAGTCACATCCTTTAAATATAAGGTATCAAGGTTCCCCATATTTCCATAGTGGATTGGGTTTCCCCATCTTCCATCTTCATGGTGGCTACACCTACTAGGTGTGACACACCACTATCCTCAGTTGCATCCCTTTCCTTGTAAGGGATCGGGTTTCCCCATCATCCCATAGTAGATAAATCCCATCGAATTGATTCACATCATTATCTAATGAGTTATAAATCATTACCTAATTTATTGGAGGGAGATACAGGTCCCACCTATCTCATAATAAAACCATTCATACATGTGTCACAAGATAATAAAACCTCCATCATATCATGACCCATAAAAAGTGATGGGTTTTATAAAAATTCTATCATAATCTCATGAAATGAAATGGGTGTAACAAACATGTAATTATATCTTAACCAATGGAAAAAATATAGGTTTCATAATCATTTAATTAAATCATAACCCATGCAAAGAAGTAGTTCTCAAAAGAACAAAACTCATGGAAAATGAATGGGTTTCATAAACATCATGACATAAAAACATAAACCATTCTAGGAAATAATATGAATAGAACCCTTGAATAATTTCCCATAAGGTCATGAGTAACATAAACATATATCATCTTAGAAGGAAAATAATTTTGAAATATCTTTTAAAAACATTTCTTGATAAAAATATCCTTTTTTCATTGAAAAAGGTTCTTTAAAACATAAAACCCTTTGAAAACAATTTTCTTGAAAATAAAAATAAAAAATTATAAATAAATATTTGAAAAAAAATTGGAAACCTTTTTATTTCAAAATATATAAATAGAACTTGAAAACTTTTTGAAAACCATTTTCCTTGAAAATACTTTGAAAACTTTTCAAGGAAGCTTGAAAAAAATAAAATATTTTTAAAATCAGTTTTCCTTGAAAATGTGCTTAAAATATCATCTTTGAAAAGAAAATTGAAAACATGGTTCTTAAAGTTCATTAATGTGTCTCCAAGAAAGTAAATTGAGACAAAGCTACTAATCTGGTTTGGTAACTATTGAAACATAAACCCCATGAAAGAGAAATCATCAAATGGATATGTAAATACCTATAAAATAAAAAATAACATTCATAGAATATATTAATAGTCAGAAAAATCACCACACAAAATATATGAGTGGTAAATAAAACATAAATCTCACGAGAATAAAAGTGAGACTAGAAATCCCCTTACCTTGTGTCTTGACTCTCACCATACTTGTTTAAACCTCCTCTTAAAAGCGTAAATCCTTTTGGTTTGCACCAAAGGGATTCCTTGCAAGGTTTTATGACTAAAGGTAGGCTTCAAAGATGAAGGGAGGGTATTTGGGAAGTTTTTTTCCCAAATCATGTCCAAACCTTAGTGGTTTGAGAGGTGTCGATAAGAGGGGGAGGTGGTGGACTTCTAAAGGGAAGGGAAAGGATACACTTGGCATTTTTGAAAACATGCTAAGTGTACCCACATTTTTACCTACCAAAAGTCGTATAAAAACAAAAAAACTCAATAATTGAAGTTTTATGGATAAAATATGGCCAAAATATGGCCAAAATGGGTATTGTAAAGGTTACTAGGTCATTTGGGCCCTTAAGATTAAGGTTTATTCCCTTGTTAAGAGTAATTTTACTTTAATCACTATAATTAATTTTAACTACATTTAGTAATATTTTTGTTCAAAAACTAATTTAACCTTATTAGAAATTATAAATTATGTTGACTTAAAATATGGAATCCATTTGTACAAATTCTAATCATAGAAGTGGAAGAAAGTAATTTAAAGTTATTCTTGCTGATGGGACGACACTTCAGGTTTTTAAAGTAAAAACATCCAAAACCTTTCAATGTTTTTAAACCAAATTTTAAATAAAATTGATTATAATGACCTTAATTCAATTAATTGATAAATTTGTGACCTAATTAAAATTTTAAATTAATTTAAAATATAATTCTTCTATATAAATAAATTAGATGAAAAAGAAATTTTGAATTAAAATTCAGTATTTATCACTATCCATCCAAAAATGATGTTTCTCAGAAAAATCCCAAAAATCCACCCAAAGATAAATTCAACTTTCTAAATTCAAAAATAAAGTTTATTTTATAAAATTAAATTCTAAAATGTGTCTAAAATTAATTTTATTGTTTTTCATAGAAGAACGTGAAAAAAAGTTCATTTGAGAAAATAGTGTTTTTAAATATATTTGGACTTTACCAAAAATTATATCTTTTGTTATAAATATGTTTTATTTATATTAAAGAATTATAAAAAATATTTGAAAATTATTTATTACTGTTAATATTACCATGTTTAATGGATAGGTTATAATTATCTCATTTAAATAATTATAACAAAAAAAGAAGATGTTTCGTAAAAACTCAGTGTGGCGTGTAACATATTCCAAGTCGGTGTTGCATGAAACATACTCCAAGTTGGATCCATATGAAAGGAATGTTTGACTTAGTTCAATGCAATATATCAATGAAAAATTAATTTATTCGAGAAATGAGTACAATAAAAACTTGGGGTGTTACATTCTACCCCCCTTAAAATGAATTTCACCCTAAAAAATCCATCCTACAGGTAAAAATGAATGAGGATAGTTATACTTCATCATATCCTCATGTTCCCACATAGCTTACTCTAATTAATGATTTCTCAACAAAACTTTTACTAGGTTAGTGGCCTTTTTTGTTGAACTTTCTTGGATTGGTCCATAATTTCAAATGGTTGTTCTTCATAAGAAAGATCACACTCTAATGGTATCACCTCTGAGTTCAGTTTATGTGAAGGGTTCATTATTTAATTCCTCATGAGAGATACATGGAAAAAATAATGGACTTGAGAGATATTTAGAGGAAGTTACAAGTGATAGTCTACCATTATGATATGATCAAGAAACTCAAAGGGACGGATATACCTAGGGCTTAGTTTCCCTTTATTTTTGAACTTCAAAACCTTCTTCTCGGGGGAGATTCATAGAAACACTTTTTCACAAACTTAAAATTCTATATCATTCCATCAGTTATCATTATAGATTTTCTACCAACTTTGAGATGCCTTGATATGCTGATGAATGGTTCTAACCTTATCTTCCATTTCTTTAGTGATATCATGTCCTAATAGCCTTATTTCTCCAACCTCATCCTTGAACATTAGATCTATACATTTCTCACAATAGAGGGATTTATAAGGAGTCATATGAATTCATGAGTGAAATATATTATTGTATGAAAACTCAACTAGAGGAAGGTGTTGATCCAAAACACCATTGAAATCAAGAGAAAAATATCTCAACATATCCTCTAGGGTTTGAAATATTATTTCAGACTGACCATATATATAAAGATGATAAGTAGTGTTGAAACTGAATTTTGTATCAAGTTCTTATTTAAGACTTTTCTAGAACTTATATGTAAACCTCGGATCCCATTTTGATACAATAGAATATGGTACTTCATGCAACTTTACCACTTCATTAATGTTTATCCTGGAAAGATGGTCCAGAGAGAAGTATTTTCTAATAGAGATGAATTGTACTGACTTTTTATGGTGATTGACTACCACCCATATAGAATTAAACCCTTTAGATATTTTGGGAATTCCAATGAAAAAATTCATAGGGATGTTCTCCCATTTCAATTTTGGTATGGGTAATGGATGCAACATCCCCTTTGACTTTTGCCTTTTAGCCTAAACTTGTTGACATTACAAGCACCAAGATAAAAACTCTTTGATATCTCTCTTCATTCTATCCCACCATAAGTATTCTTTCAAGTACCTATGAATCTTTGTATCTCCGTGATGAATAGATAATGAATAAATTTAAGCTTACTCTAACATCTCCTTAAAATATGGTATGGAAGGAACACATTCATGGTTCCTAAACCTTATCATTCCATCCTGATCAAGGTTAAACTCAGAAACATTTCTAACTTTCTTTTTTATCTCCACATCTTCCTTCTGCGCCTCCTTGATCTTCACTTAGATAAGGGGTTGAACATTCATTTGAGAAAGATAATATTTTTCCCCTTCCTTTAGGATTTCAATCTCCATTCTTTGAATATTAAAAAATATTATATCTTTTTTGATCCTCATAATGGATAAGATAGCTTGATCCTTTCGACTCAAAGAATTGAACACATTGTTTTCTTTCTTAGGGTAGAAATGTATTGAGCAGTCATAATCGTTTATCAACTCTAATCACCTTCTCTAGTGAATGTTCAACTCCTTCTGTGTGAATATATATTTTAAACATATATGTTCAGTATATATATATCACAATTTTCCCCATAAAGATAATTCCTCCATATCTTTAATGAAAAAATTATCACTGTTAACTCCCAATCATGATTTGGGTAATTTTTCTCATGAATCTTTAACTACCATGAGGTATAAACAAAAACCATGTTATTATTCATTATTGGTTGGTATAGGACACTCAAGAGGGGGGTGAATTGAGTTCCTAAAAAAAATTATTTAAAATATTTATTTAAAATTCCCCCAATTTGAAATAAAATTGTTCCAGACAACCAAAGTAGCAAATTTATAAAAACAATTATCATTTAAAAGATTTATCAAAGTGGAATTAATTATTAGTTGAAATAATAATAAATAATATTTTAACTTTTTAAAACAATTGAAAAAATAATTGTCTAATATAAACTCTATGTATGATTAACTATCAAAGTGAAAGAAATGTTTTCTTTTATAAATGGGTAAATTAGTGAAAATAGAACTTTTAAAGACACATCAGAATTAAAAACAAGAGGTTCGGTCTCAAGATAAGACTTAATCCTCTCCATTTGGTTATCACCTACCACCAACAATTTTATAAATAAACTTTTTTCCACTCCCTGGATTGGGGTAAAACCCATCATACACAACTATCTAGGTTAACAAGACCTCTTCTACTATTTTTGTGGGAGTGAAAAAACAAACATTCCAAGCAGGGACCTCTTCCACTGTTATTTGTGGGTAGTTTCAGGTGTAAAATATGGTTTGTGAAGAAATTTGTGTATCTTTCAGTTTTACATAGCAGTTTGTGTGTGTTCATAGAACAGATATAAACACACTACTCAAAATGTAAAAATAGTACAAAAGTAGAGAAAAAACAGAGATAATGGAGTTATAAGGCTCTGTGTGATTCGCAATGCAGCTTGCGACTCCGAGAAGTTATGTTGGAATGCATATTGGGTTGACTTTCAGAAACATATAGTAAAATAAATCATTGTGGGATATTTTTTCTTCTGTTTCCAATGAGGTTTTGATTTAATCAATGATTTATTCTCCTCTATTAATTTTTTTCTACAAAGCGTCTACAGTTTGAGTTTTCAGTTGTATATTCGAGTATCCACAGTTAAAATTTATCTTGTAATCTTATCAATTAAATGAGTAGCACTTATTTTTTATCTAATTTTTTCCTTATATGGTGCATCCAACAAGGAGTATGATCTTGATCATATCTAGGTACCTCGTAACTCGTACTATAGTCTGAAATTAATTAAATGTTGTCTAAAAAATACATACAAAGTCATTAAAATAATTATAAGTACTAAGTTTCAAAAATATTACTATTAGAAAGAAATTTTAATTTAAATTACAAAGAAATAATTGATGGTGTCTCTGAATGATAACTTGGAATGGTGTCTCAGGAACAGTGGCTTGGAACAGTGACTTATACTTAATGAATAATGCAATCAGTAATGATGAGTCAAGTATCAGTAACTCAAGATTGGAATGTTTATCTGATAGTAGGTCCACTTGATGATGACTCATACTATTAGTATCTCATACTTTGTGAAAATTATGAATTGAGTCTCTTAGTAGCTCGACGGTGACTTATACTTAGTGAAACTTCTGAGAGATTTTCTGTAGCTTCATACAAAAGTTTCGCATCCTTAGTGATAATTGTAAGAGGTTGTTGGTATCTTGATGAAACGGTATCTCATCCGTTATAAAAAATATGAAAATCTGTTTACAGTGGGTTGAACAATAGTGTATCATCCTTTTTCAAAATTCAGCATCTGTGCTGATGGTGATACAGTTGACAGTCAGACATCTTAACAGTGATTTTATATCAACAGTACCTCACACTTAGTTAATTTTTTAACATCAGTGAGATTTCCAATAGTGATTTCACCTTAATGGTGAATCATCCTTAATAGTGACAGTGTGTCCACCTTAACAGTGACTCATACTTAGACATATATTTCCAACCTATATTATGATGTAAAATTCTAAAAAAATAGATTGTGATTATATATAAACAAGATTAAACATAATTAAACATGAATTTAATATAATTTAACATGATTTAAATTAATGAATAATGATTTTTTAGAATTAAAACTAGATGAGTCCAACAATATTACCTTTTTTTATGATCACAAATCATGACACTAACAATTTTTTCATAATGATCAAAGTATAAAAGACAACTATTATACTTAACATGTCATACAGATTATGAGAGATTAAATTCTAGGTTAAACCAAATCAAATAAAATTAAATAAGATACTTATTCTTATTCTCAGGTTAAATTCCATACTCATTATCCAAATTCCATACTTATTCTCCCCCTTTTGGAATTATCAATAAGAGGAAAAAAATAACAAGAGAGAAAGAACATTAAACAGATAAAAAGAGATAATATATTAGATGATAAAAATATAATACATTGAATGGAAAAAAAATTAAAAAATAAATCCCTATCAAAGATCAATCAAATCAAGATTTCTCCAATGAAGGATTCATAGATGCCTTACCCTTATCATAAGAAGATGGTGGAGGAATAGGAGGTACAGAATCTGGTGAGTTATAGATCTGATTAATTGGAACTCCAAAAGGCATAGTATAGGTAATAATTCGAGTAGAATAAGGAGGGGTTATAAGTTATCTATATATAACAGGTATCACATGACTAATATCCTGAGCTGGATTCATGGGAAAAGGTTTAAGGGTTGAAGGAAGAGGAGAAAACGTGTTCTGAGTGAATGCATCTTCGAACTGAGGATCAATTGATTAGTATATAGAACTTGAAGGAATATTCTCAGTCATAGGTCAAATGGGAAAGTCCTCTAGTGATAAAATATCAACCCTCTAAACATGAAGGTATGGATTCAAAAGGTTTATGAGATCTATAATAATCTACCCATCATTCTCTATTTCCTTGGTAAAATCATATTTGTTTTCCATGAACATATGGAGGGTATGAGAAAGCTTCTTAAGCTGTCTAATGTGTTCTTTGAAATCTTGGGTGATATAAGGTAGCCTCATTTTCTCAGTCAGGTACATAAAATAATAAGTGATATAATTCTTGGTGTAAATCCTGAGAAGTAATAATGCACCTACTTTGTGATTTCCTTCTTGTCTTCCTGGGACTCTTTCATATAATACACAAACCATGTCAAGCACAAGGTTACTGTAGTGTTGAATTTTTCTATAGACCAATTGATCAACACCACCAATCAACGACTGAATATCTTCCATTATCATTGTTCTGGTCATATCAATGTCAAAATTCTAAGTATGAGCAGTAGATGTTTAGGTGCATTTTAATTCAAATTAGATAACTGATCTCAACATATCCAAGTCAAGAGATGGAGGCTTAGGTGTATCATCTTTAGAATATGTATCTCCAAGAATTTTTACTACATTTTCTAAAGACTCTATATACTCATATGACATTCTTTTAACTATGGTAATTAGAGTATCTAGTTCATAACTCAATATTTTGTTATCCATTATAACTTCTTGAAGCTTATAAACCATTTGATATTGAATCTATGAGATAACTTTATCTGAAATCATAGCAGCATTGGTTTCGCTAAGGCTTGACATTGAGACTAGTTGAGGTTGAAGGATATATCTAACATCTGGGTAAAATTCATCCTTAAAAACTATGAAGTCCTTTTGACTCACATAGTCAATAGGAAAAGATATAAATGTAGGAGAAAGATCCACTACTGGATCTGATTCATTATCAGAATCTAGATATTTCAAGCCTGATGTGACGTATTCAAGATATTAGTCCCATTCATCTACTGATATAAAATCAAAAGGAGTTAGAGTATCCTCTTTAACTCTTAGAGACCATTGCTCCACCTCAACAGGTGCTTCCTTCTCAACATGAACTTTATCTTGAATTTGAACACCAGGAACATCTTCCTCAACTAAAACTAACTTAGGAGCCTTTTGAGGTTCCAAAACTAGTTCCTTTTCCACTAAAACTGTTTAGAAATACTTTTTGGTTCTATAATAGGACCTTGATCCCTAATAGGATTATTAGCTTCACCATTAGTTTCACCAACAACTTTGCCACTTTTTTCTTTTTCTTCTTCTTCATTTTCATCACTTGCCATTTCTTCACCAGACTCTTCTTCCTCCTCTTCCACATCTTACGGATTTTAATTTTCTTCCTATTTTTCATTCTCTTTCTCTTCAATATTATATTCTTATTCATGAATTCCATGTCCACTAGCATATTCAACATCCTTATATTCTTCTGTTTCCTCCTCACCATATCTTAAGAGATAATCTCTTATAGGAAGAGATTTTGGAGGTCTAGGTGATCCATATGTGATTCCTTCAATACTTACTATAATTTAAGGATCACTTCTGTCATCAATAGAGGATTGTTTTTCTTTATATTCCTCAACTTATTGTTCCTCGTCATCCAAATACTCTGTAAACTCATCTATTCCTAAACAAGGATCATCCATATCATTTGGTCTTGTGGGGTGTTTCACTAGATTAAATTCTTAATAATTATTCTCATTATATTATACCCAATTTTTGTTCCAAGGATTCTATCTTATACTCATTCTTTTGCATATATCCTTTGTAATGAAAAATCCATCACAATCTATGATAGTTTCTTAACCTTCAATCACCACTCTTTAACTTTTAACATGAAATATATAAACTTTAAATAAAATAGGGATTTAGAATTTCAATTTGTCTTAATGATATCACTTATATGAACCGTAATATATCTGAATAGTTGATCTTGTGTTCATGTTTCCAATGATATAGCAGATATACATCCAGATACTTCAAAGAGGTAAAGTCTCCTTTAATTTGACATAATTGATGCTGAATAAATTTAAACAGAAATCGTTATTCACCATCCAGTTCAATTGTTATAGGTCTTCTAGTGATTACATCACTAGTCAGCTCAGTTATGTATATTTAATAACTAAATATATCACATGTAGGAGGATCACTTACCTGGTGATCTTTTTAAATACCTTCATGAGTTACATTTAGAAACTCAGCGCATTCCCTAGAATAAACTTCAATACTTTTCCCATATATTCTGAACTTTATCCAAAACTCATTTTTTCCATCAAGAATGAACTTTTCATACAGGTAAAAATCATGAACTAGCTTTAGATATAGAGGTATCTTGTTATTATAGAAGCATTCCAATCAACATTGTTCTTTAAACATGTTCAAAACAAGATTCTTTCTTGATAAGATCCAGTCAGCATGCACTTCCTTTTCTAGAACAACTACTCGGTTTGTGAGATCAGGGTTAATAGGTTTGAGTTTAGGATCACTCAATTCTCCTTTTTGATTCTTCAAAGGATGAGTCTTTTCTGTATACTTCTCCTAAAAATACTTTAATCAATATATTAGAAAGATTTAGAGGGTTTGGTTCGAAAGAATAAGGCAACAGAGGTTCGGTAGATAATGGTTTTATTTTTTGAGAGTGTTAAGGGAAAAAAAGATTTGGATCAATTTGATTTTTATCATTTAGGGATTTCAAAATCATAAATCGAAAATGAAGAATAAAATAAATTGAAATAAATAAAACAAAAATTTTAAGTCTGATCCAAAAAAATAACAAATTAAATAATTATAAGACATAATGGTGAGTCATGTCGGTGAGTCTTCATCGATGAGTCCCAATATTGATTCATAAATGATGTGACTTAATGGTGAGTCATCAATGGTGAGTCCTAATGGTGATTTATCAACAGTTAGTCCCAATGGTGAGTTATAAATAGTTAGTCCCAATGGTGAGTCCTAACAGTGAGTCATCAACAGCTAGTCTCAACGGTGAGGCATCAAAGGTGAGTCGTAACGGTGAGTCATCAATAGTTAGTCCCAATGGTGAGTCATCAACGGTGAGTCATAACAGCGAGTCATCAATAATTATTCCCAATGGTGAGTCATCAATGGTGAGTCCTAACAGTGCATTATCAATAGTTAGTCACTCAAAATTGATAATCCCCAACTCATGTATGATATAACTCATTCTCTCATAATTTAAAGCTTAATAAAAATATCAGCATGTTGATGTTCAATGCCAATAAATTCAAGTGTTATATCACATTTTTTATAATGATCCCTAAAAAAGTGATGTCTTATATCAATATGCTTTGTTCTGGAATGAGAAACTGGATTCTTAGAAATATTAGTATCACTTGTGTTTCCATAGTTTATAGGTACATGCCTAAATTGATATCCATAGTCTGTTAATGTGTGTTTCATCCAAAACAATTGAGCACAACAACTACCATCAGCTATATATTTAACTTCAATAGTAGATAATGAAATATAATTTTGTTTCTTACTACACCATGAAACTAAATAATTTCCCCAAAAGTGACATGTTCCAGAGGTGCTTTTTTTATCTAATTTGCAACCACCAAAATCAGCATCAGAATTATTAACTAAGTCAAATGGTTGTTCTCTATTGTAGAATAGTTTTAAGTTGATAGTATATTTGAGGTATTTGAACATTATTTTAACCGCAAGAAGGTGTGACTCTTTATAATTTTCATAAAAATGATCACACATACACACACTAAACATAATATAAAGTCATATAGCAGTCAATTAGTGATGACTTCCAATCATACCTCTATCATTGGTTTGATCCACTGATATTCCATTTTCATCAAGATTAAATTTACAGGTAGTACTCAAATAAGTACTACAACTTATAGTTCAGTACAAGTAAAAAAAATTTAAAATATATTTAGTATATTTACTTTGATTCAAAATAATATCATTCTTATTTTGAAAAATTTGAAATCCAAGAAATAATTTTAGTTCACCCATTAAACTCATTTCAAACTCATTGTTCATCATTTTTAAAAATTAAATACAAAAATAAATTTTTGAAGATCCAAAAATAATATCATCAATATATATTTGAACAACTAAAACATCATTATAGATTCTTTTTATGAAGAGAGTAGGATCAGTTGTACCTTTAGAAAAAAACTTTCAGAAATAATAAAAGTGATGTGCCTATCATACCAAGCTCTTGGAGCTTATTTTAAACCATTAAAATATTTTTTTAACTTGAAAACATGATTTGGAAAATGATGATTTTTAAAACCAGGTGTTGTTCAACAAAGACATCCTCGATTATATACCTATTTAGTAATTCACTTTTTACATCTATTTGTTAAAGTTTTAAATTCAGATGTGTTTCATAAGATAGCAGTATTCTAATGGATTCAAGTCAGGCTACTCATGAAAAAGATTCTTCATAGTATATGCCTTCTTCCTAACTATAACCTTGGTCCACTAATCTAGCCTTGTTTCCTACTATAGTTCCAGCCCTATCCACTTTGTTTCTAAAAACCCATTTGGCATCTATGGTCAAGGTATTTTTGGGTCTATCCACAAGTTTCTATACTCTGTTTCTTGCAAACTAATTTAATTCTTCCTGTTTAGCTGTCACCTAGAATTCAACATTGATTGCATCATTGATGTTCTTAGGTTCAAGTTATGACCAAAAGTCTTTATGTTCAACATGGTTTCTTACATAAGCTCTATTATGTGTTACATTTTCTAAGTCTCAAACAATAGAATATAAATGATGGTTTTTAAAAGTTTTAATAGGTCTAGAAAAATAAGGGATGGTCACTTCAAGTTCTTATGTAGGTTTGGGTTCCTTTTAGTTAGAATCTTGAAATTTTCTAGAATTGGATTTATTTTCTTGCTTAACAATAGAATTAAAGGATTTAGTATTTAAGTACAGATTTGATAGATTATCCTCAATATTTTATAAGGATTTTTTGGATTCATGTGGATCTATTTTATCAAACTTGACATGCACAAATTCTTCCACACATCCAGTTTTCTTATTAAAGACTCTATAGAGTTTACTAGATATTGAGTAGCATTAGAAAATTAATTCATCACTGTTGTAGAAAACAATTTCAAGATTATCTTTTGTATTGAGAATAAAGACTTTGAATCCAAAAACTTTGAAGTAACTAACCTTGGGTTTCCTATTATTCCAAAACTCATAGGGGGGGTTTTCTTTAAGAAATGCCTAATTAAAACTCTATTGATTATATAAAAATATGTATTCACATCTTATGGCCAAAAATAAAAAGTAATATCGTATTCATTAATCATAGTTTGGGATATATATTGTAAGGTTTTATTTCTCCTTTCTAAAACTACATTCTGTTGGGGTGTCTGATGAGAAGAGAAATTATGACTATAGCCATTATAGGAGAAAAAATATTCAAATTATTGATTTTCAAACTCACAGACATGGTCACTTATTAAGTTTTTATTCTAATTCTACTTATGTTTTATATTGATTTATAATACTTGGTGAAATAAGAACAATCCTCACTCTTGTGATATAAAAAGAAGTTCCAAGTATACCTTGAAAATTTATCTACTATAAAATAGACATAGTGCTTCCCATTAAAACTTGAAACTCTATATGGTCCAAACAAATCCATGTGAACCAAATCAATAGGTTGAGAAGTTGAAACTTATTTCTTTGTTTTGAAATATATTTTATGTTGTTTTCCTTTTTGACAAGGATTACAAACTTTATCATTTGAAAACTCTATTTAAGGTAGATCCTTTACTAATACTTTTCTATTAAGATTTCTAAGAGAGTGAATGTTACAGTTTCCTAGTCTTATATACCAAAGAAAAGAATCTTTATGAAAGTAACTTAATTAAGAAACAATATGTGAGACTAAGGAATCCAAATTAACAGCATAATCATTTTCATTTCTAAAGGTAGTAAAGACTAAATCATTCTTAGAATTTAAAAAATTAGAAGGATAATTTTCAAACTTAACATGAAAACCATCATCACATAACTATGAAATGCTAAAAATATTTTACTTTAGACCATCAAGAAAAATAACCATATAAATTAAAATTGAATTGGTGTTACTGATTTGGTTGAGGCCAATAATTTTACCTTTCGCATTGTCACTAAAGGTGACATGTCTATCATCAATATTTATGAGGTTATTGAAGCTAGAGTAGTCCCCTGTCATGTGTCTTTAACACCCATAGTCCAAGTAACACAAGTTCTTACAAGAACTCTTCAAACAATATTCCTACAAAAATAGTTTAAAAAATAAAAGACTTTGGTACCCAGATTTTCTTAGGTCTAATAATATTATTAATTAAGGATTTAGGAACCCACATTTGTTTCATGGGTATATGGTAAGTAGTTTATAATGTTTTAGAAAAATAAAATTTATTAGGTCCAAAAGAGTTAGAAGTAATAAATTATTTTCCATTGCAGGAACTTACAGAAAATTTTTCAGATCTGGGCATAAAATTGAATTTTCTTGATTTGGATACAAAATTATTTTTAACAAAATTCCATTGCCCAGGATGATAACCAATACCCATAGTGTATTTGAGAGAAACTTGTTTTCCAATAATTTGAAATAAAATATTTTTACCATTTGTAAATTTTTTTAGATCCATCTTTAATTTATCTTTAGAAATTTTAAGTTTAGTATTCTCATTGATCAGTTGAGAATTATTATCCTTTTCATTAGTGAGTTCATATTTAACAGAATTAGAAATTACATGTGGTTTATTTAGAGATTTATAATTATTTTTTTAGCTCATTTCATGTATCTTTAATCATTTTTCAGTATTCCGAAATTTCCTCCTTGGTCATATTTTAAGAAGTTTCATATTCAAATTCATCTCTATAATATTAAAAATTCTATATAGAAGATACTAAGGTTACATCAGATTTTTTTTTCCATAAAACACATATTGTATTTTTCAACCTTTTCATCGTGATATGATTCATATTCACTAGATTTTTCCTCATATGCACTTCTGGTAGCCTTAATATCCTTCTTGTATTTTCTATATTTGTCCTCATATTTATTCTTTTACTTCATTATTAGATAGTCAGACTTCACATGTACTTTTATTTAATATCCATAGCAGACTATCTCATTCTTATTCTCACTTCTTTTCCAATCATTTTTTAGTACCTTTATTGTCATATTTACCTCTATATCTAGGACTTCTAAATAATTTATTCATTCTATAGAATTTCTAAAATCTCCTAGCTAGTTGTTCCATTTCTTTATCACTATATTTTGATGAATCTTTATTGTTTTAACTTTCATTAGGAACTTGAATTTTTCTTTTTGTTCAGATGTAATGGTTTTTAAAGCAACTAACTTTCTTCTAGGTTCGTAATATTCTTCTCTATGAAACTTTATCTATTCATAATACATCATTAATTTTCTTATTAATTCTTTAATAGGTAGTGAATTGATGTCACATGATTATCTAATTTATATTAATGTCATTCTCCATATTTCTATAAGACATCTCAAGATTCCCATGATCTATTCTTTTGTAGTTATTGTATTTCCCAATGAGATCATTGTATTTAAAATCTCATTGAACCTGAGATACATGTCAAATATACAATCATTAGGCTTTATTTTGAAGTTATCATTTTTAATAGTATTTGTGTTAGGACTTAGTTCATTACCAGTATTGGTTTCTTTAGGTCAAATAGATAAAGTATCGCAAATCTAAAAAAAATCATGCATAAATCCTAAAAAATTCTACATCACCTAGAAAAAAATATAAGGAATTCATAGATATTCAATTATTATTAAAAGTTTCTTTTTTTGGTTTGACCCAAGTATTTCTAGCTGTAGTAGGGATCTTATATTCATCTACAATAGAAGACCAAATTTCAAAACCCATGCTTTCTAAATTTATTTTTGTTTTGATTTTCCACTGAGTATAATTTGTTCCATTGAAATATGGGGAGCTTTTTGGTATCAACACCTTCCTATCTATTATCCATTTTAAAGAATAAAAAAAAATTTAAAGAAATAATAATTTTGAACTGACAGAAATTTTGTGATATTTAAAACATAACTTAAATAAGAGTTGAAATGATTTGAAACCTTTAAAAATTTAAAACCCAAAAATTAAGAATCCTTTAATACCTAATGTTGGTTGGTGGAGGACACTCAATAGGGGGTGAATTGAGTTCCTATAAAAAATATGTTTAAAATATTGAAATAAATTCCTCCTAGTTAACCAAAGTAGTATATTTATAAAAGTTTTGACCTTTTAAAAGATTTTTTAAAGAGTGATTAATTATTAGATGAAATAATAATAAATTTTATTTTAAATTTTGAAATCAATTGACAAAATAAAAGTATAATATAAACACTATCTAATATTAACTATCAAAGTGAAAGAAATGTTTTCTTTTGTAAAGGGGTAAAGTAGTGAAAACAGAACATTGAAAGGAATAGTGTAATTAACAACAAGAGGTTCAGTATCAAGATGAGACTTAATCCTCTCCACTTCATAATCACCTACCATTAAGAAGTTTAAAAATAAACTTGATCCAAACCATGGATGAGGGTAAACAATAGCATACAAAATTTTCTATGTCAACAGGACCTCTTCTATAGTTTTAGTGGGAGTGAAAAAAAATAAGCCATGCAGAGACCTCTTTCAATGTTATATGTGGTTAGTATCAGGTGTAAAAGACGATTTGTGAAGATATCTATGTATCTTTCATTTTTTCACAAGATTTAGCGTGTTCTCATAGAAAATATATACATGCACTACTCATAAATGTAAAAATAGTACACAAGTAGAGATAAATTATAGATAATAGAGTTAGAAGGCTCTGTGTTATTGGAAATTTCACTTGTGACACCTAGAAGTTATGTTGGAATGCATCTTGGGTTGAATTTTAGAAACAGATAGTAAAACAGAGTATTGTAAGAAATTGTATCTTCTATTTTCAGTGAGGTATTGATGTACTCAATGAGTTCTTATCATCTATTAGATTATTGCTGAAAATTGTTCTTCAGTTTGTGTTCTTAGTAGTATATTTGAGTATTCATAGCTAGCAGTTCTCTTGTATTCTTCTCAGGTGCACAAGAAACAATTATTTTTTTCTGGATTTTTTTATATGGTGTAGCCAATAAGGATCATGATATTGATGTTATCTTGGTACCTCATACATCATATTGTAGTCTGACATCGATTAAATGTTTCCTACCTAAGATAGAAAAGTTTTTTAAAATAATTATAAGTACTGAGTTTCACAAATGTGACCATTAGAAAGAAATTTGAATTTAAATTACCAAGTAAGAAATTATGGTGTCTCTAAATGGTGAATTGGAATGCTATATCAGGAACAATTTCTTAGAAGGGTGAATTATACCTAATGTATTATACAATCGGGAATGGTGATTAATGTATCGGTGAATTAGGATTGGTAATTCACTATGATGGTACGTTTACTTGAAATTGACTCATGCTATCAATAGCTAATACATTGCAAAAATTATGAATTGAGTCTTTCGATAGCATGATGCGATGGTGACTCATACTTAGTGAAAATTATGAGGGGTTATTAGTAGTTTGATGTAAAAGTGTCTCATCCTTAGAGAAAATTCTTAGAGGCTATCGATAGCTTGATGAAATGGTGTCTCATCCATTATGAAAAAATTAAAAAGTTATTGACAGTGGGTTGAAAACGGTGTCTATTAGTTTGTCAGAATTCAAGATTTGTGCTGAGGGTGAGACAGTTGATAGTGAGTCATCTTAACATTGAGTCTATATCAATGGTATCTCATACTTATCCGATTTCCTACCATCAATGAGATGTCCAACAATGATTTTACCTTAACGGTGACACAGGATTAACAGTGATAGTGAATCCAGCTTAATGGTGACTTATACTTAGACATATATTAACAACCTGTCTTATGATCTAAAATGATAATAGAATAGATTATTATTATATGTAAACAAGAGTAAACATAATTAAAAATTATGTAACTATAATTTAACTTGATTTATCTAGATGAAGCATGATTTTTTAGAATTAAAACTAGTGGACTCCAACATTTATAAGAGAACATCCCAATCCCTTCTTGGATTCATCACTATAGATTACATACCCTTCTCCACTAAAGTGTAATTTAATCATAGTTGTGTAGAATAATCTTCTTTTCAATTCCTTGAAATTTTCTTCACATCAATCTATACAAAGGAACTTGGCACCCTTATGAGTTAAGTTGGTCAGAGGATTAGATAATTGTGATAAATTCTCCACAAATCGTCGATAATATCCAACTAAACCAAGAAATCTATAGATCTCAGTCATCGTGGTTGGTCTAGTCCATCGTTCAATAGCCTCTTTCTTTGATGGATCTACTGATATACCATCTCTTGAGATTATGTGACCCAAAAAATGAAACTTTTTATGGCCAAAATTACACTTCATAAAATTTTCATATAGTTTCTCTTTCTTTAGGGTCTTAGGTACAATTCTCAAATGATCTTCATTCTCTTCCTTGATCTTTTAATATATAAGAATATCATCTATAAATACTTCCAAAAAATGATTAAGGTGATCTCTAAAGACTCTATTCCTCAAATCCATGAAGATAACATGGGAATTAGTAAGACAAAAAGGAATTTATATATATTCATAGTGTCTATACCCTGTACAGAATTACATCTTGGGTATATCCTCCTTCTTAACCCTCAATTAATGATATCAAGAATGAAGGTAATTCTTGGAAAAGTATTGAGCTCCGCATAGTTTATCAAACAAGTCATTAAAATGGGGAAGAGGATATTTATTCTTGATTGTGATCTTGTTAAACTCATGATAATCAATGTAGATTCTCATTGATCCATCTTTATTTTTCACAAAAATAATAGGTTCATCCCAAGGTGGCACACTTAGATGAATGAATCCCTTATAAATTTTTTCTTAGAGTTGCCTCTTAGATTCCTGCAACTCAATTGGGGTCATTCTATAGGGATTATTTAAAATTCGTATGGAACCAGGTATTTAGTTTGTTGAGAACTCAACTTCAGGTTTTGGGGAAGGTTAGAAAAATCTTTAGAAAATACATCCAAAAATTCCCATACAATGGGCATATGATCGGTTTCAATTTTCTCCCTAACCATTTGAGATAAACATCCATTATTAATAAGAATTAGGACACACACACTGGTTGTAATATCAATGGGAAGTTCATACATATCATCACAATGATGGATGATTATAGGAGGTTTTTAAATGTCAAACATAACATCCCTTCCTAGAAAATTGATGTGGGGTTTATGTAGATAAACCCAATCCATTCATAAGATGACATAAAATTCAATTAAAGGAAGAATCACAAGATTTATAGGAAGCACATTCCCACAAACGTCAACCGGAGAGGAATCATAGACTTAAGATAAAATCATTGTACCATTAGAGGTTTTTACTATTAATTACACATATAATCATTTTGGTATAATCTTAATAACCTTAGAAATTTCTATAGATATGAAAGAGTGGGTAGATCAAGAATCAAATAAGACATTAGTAGTTCTAGAGTGGGTGGTATGTGTACCATTTACTACATCGTTATCACACCCCTTGTCTAGAACATTGATCACATGACATTTCCCCTTGTTCCTTGGTTTAAGAGGTTTTTGATGTCAATCATTATCATTATACATTGGGTTTGGTCATTGTTTAGCATAATTTCCATTCTCCTTACACTTGAATTAATGTAGTGTGGGAGGTTCATTCTATGTATATTTTCCTCTAAGTGCATAATTGTCCAAATTCTTCCCATCAGTGCGGCAATAAATTGCCCAATGTTCTTCCCTTACACAATTAAAACACTTATTAGAACCCATAAGACAATTCCCTCTATTTTTATTTCTATACTTAGATCATAAAGGAAGGCTCATCTTCTTCTCTTCATGGTTTTTAGATTTTCCTTCAAACTTCATCTTCCTTTTCTTTTTAAACCCATGAGAATGATATATAACTCCAACCTCCATTTCAAATTTTATTGTCCAATGCACAATCTCTTCATAGATACTAAAGTATCTTATGGCCAGCGCCCTTATAAGACTTTCCTTTAAGCGACTCAAGAACCTATCAACTTTACTTTAGTGTTGGATGATATTTCCAGAACTATACCTCAAATGTCTTTTGAAATTATCCTCATAGGTAGCAATGGATTCATCGTCCTTTTTCTTCAACTCAAGGAACTCATTTTCCATCTTCGTATGAAGAACATGAGGAAAGTACTTATTAAATAATAAGTTCTTAAACTCATCCCAATACTTGGATTAAATTCCATCTTGATTTTTGTATTCTTTATTATATTTAACCACTAGTCTACTTCACAATCTAACCGATAAATAACTATAATGACTTACTCAAGATCCAAACACTGGAGAACGAAGAATATCTTATAAGTGGTATTGATCCAGTTTTTAGAAACAAGTGGATCAGAAGACCCACTAAAAGAAATTGGAAATTTCCTCATGAAGGAATCAATAGAATGTTGTTCCCTTCTATGCTTTTTTGGAAGCTCAGTATGATTCATATCTTGAGAAAGCTTCGGGATCATAGCAATAAGGTTTTTCATTCTAGCCTTGATAGCATTTGGATGCTCAAGAGAACAATCTTTGAATTTTTTGTCATAATCACCATTAACATGGTTTCTTCAAGTTTCATTCATTGTCTAAAACCAAAAATCAGAGAGTAAGAAATAGTTATCATAGTGGGGAACCACATAATCATGAAAAAAATACATATAGGATGTATAAATTATGACACCATCCATAATATAGGACACATTCATTTTATCCTAGGTTATATATATCCAAATTCTATTTAGATCCTTCATGATTGTTTGTGAAGAGTTAGTGAATTCCCAAAGCATGTCCCCTGGGAGTGTCAAACAAGTTGTGCAACAAGGTCTGTTTTCAAGTACTAGATTACCCTGAGTCTAGCCTGGAACATATTATTAGAGTTATTACTCCTAGGTATATCTATGTCAGATCCACATAAACTTGTAGTATCCATACATGGATGTATTTCTAGGAAACCACTTACTCTATCCTTTACAAAAATTCCAAGACATTTTACTATACTTCGATTATCCTTGGACTTATTGCTAGACATGTCTTTAGGGTTCCCACTAAGTTTTTCTCATCCTAGATTCCAAATTTTTACTAAACATTTGATCTAATACCAACTATAGAGACCCTCACTTTTTGTACATTAACATTACATCATTTTTTTGGAATAATTAAAACATTAAACTAATATACACCCAAAGACCATATTATCCAAGTTCCTTTGGAAACATATAAACATAAATACTGGTACATAAGTGAGCTACATTATCTCCCACTAGGTTCTTCTTGACTATCACCCTTCTTAGACACATAAAACATAATATGTATCTTTATAACCTGGGGAAGGAAACATAAAAAGGGGTGAGTTCAGAAGATCAATAAGAGTAAACCAGGGATACATGTAAGCATAACATAAGTATAGGTGTATGAAAATGTGATCATAACACAAAAAGATCATACCCTATATATCAAATATCATAAACCCGAATAACATCACAAATCTTATAAGTTCATAAGACAGGAATCATAAGAAAATAAATAACATAATCCATGTAGGCATATCATATGAATAATACATGGAATTGTGGAATACATATGCATGTGGTATCATTCCCTATTAGTTAAGACCCATTTCTAGAACTTATCAAGGAAATTCATGGGAAATTCACCTATTGGGCGGGACACACAACCATCCTCAGTCACAGTCCTTTCCTTTTACGGGATTGGGTTTCCCCATCTTCCCATAGTGGATCAGGTTTCATCATCTTCCCATAGTAGATAGAGTTTCCCCATCTTCAATCTTCATGTTGATTACACCTAGTGGGTGGGACACACCATCATCCCCAGCCATAGTCCCTTTATTATAAGGGATCGGGTTTCCCCATCATCATACGGTGGATAAATCCCTTCAACTTGATTCACATCATTATCTGGTGAGATATAAATCTTTAACAAATTCATTGGATGGAGATATAGGTCCCAACAATCTCATAATAAAATCATTCATACATATACCATGACATAATAAAACTTTAATCATATCATGACCCCTAAAAGGAGATGTGTTTTATAAAAATCCTATCATAATCCCATGAAATTAAATGGGTATCTTAAACATGTAATTATATCTTAATCTGTAGAAAAATATTTGTATCATAATCATTTAATCAAATCCTAAACCATGAAAAGAAGTGGCTTTCACAAGCATAAAATCCATGGAATATTAATGGGTTTCATAAACATCATGTCATCAAATCATAAGACTTTCAGAGAAAGAATATGAATAGAACCATTGAATCATTTCCCATAATGGCATGAGTAACATCAAAGGATGTCATCTTATATGGAAAATAATTTTTAAATATCTTTTAAAAAAATTTCTTAAGGAAAATATACATTATTTTTCAAAAAAAAATCTTTAAAATATAAAACACTTTAAAGCCCATTTTATTGAAAATAAACTTGAACATTTATAAATAAAGCTTTGAAAACCTTTTTGAAACCTTTTTCTTTAAAAACTTATACAGGGGGATTGAAAAGTTTTTGAAAACTATTTTACATGAATATACTTTGAAAAATTTTAAAGGAATCTTAAAAACCATAAAACATTTTTAAAATACTCTTTTTAAAATGAACATAAAAGATCATCATTAAAAACATTTTGGAAATCACTATTCATTAAGTTCATAGAATGTGTTTCGAACAGGGAATACTATGAAAAAACTAATTTTTTAATTTGGTAACTCTTGAAACATGAACCCCATAGAAGATACTTCATCAAATGGATATGTAAATACCCATAAAATTAAGGAAAACAATCATAGAATAAATACAAGTCAAGTTTAATAACCAAACAAAATATATGAGTGGTGAATAATGCATAAATCTTATAGGAATAAAAATGAGACTAGAAGTCGCCTTACCTTATGTCTTGACTCTCATCTTACTTGTTTAAACATCCTCTTAATCACGTAAATCCTTTTGGTTTTCATCAAAGGGATTCCTTATAAGGATTTCTGTTCATAATGAGGATTCAAGTAGGAATGGATGGTTTTTTGAAAGTTTATTGGGTAGATTTTGGTCGAACCTAAGTGGTTTGAGAGGTCTAGAGAATAGGGAGAGTTGGTGTCCTTTTAAAGGGAAGGGAAAGAACACACTTGGAATTTTTTAAAACAATCTAGGTTTACCCACATTTTTACCTTAAAAAGTTATGGAAAACCAAAAAACTAAATAATTGAGAGTTTTTGGCCAAAATATGGCCATATAATGGGTTTTGGAAAATATTATAGGTCATTTAGTCCCTTAATTTTAAGGTATATTCTCTTGTTAATCTTAATTTTACCTTAATCACTATAATTAATTTTAAGTGCATTCACTAATATTTTTGGTCAAAAACTCAGTTGAACTTATTGGACATGATAAATTATGTTTATTCCAAATATGTAATCCATTTTTTCCAAATTATAATCACATAAGTGGTATAAATTAATTTAAATTTAATCCTGTTGATGGGATGACATTGTGGGTTTTTAAAGTAAAAACATCTAATTGTTTTTGAAGTATTTATACCCAATTTCAAAGTGAAATTGATTAAAATTACCTAAATTGGATTAATTGATAAAAATATAATCTAATTAAACTTTTAAATAAATTTATAATATAATTTACTCTTATAAATAAATTAGATGAAAAAACGGTTTTGAATTAAAATTTAGTATTTTTTCACTATTCATCTAAAAATGTTGTTTCTCAAAAAAATCCCAAAAATTCACCCTAAGTTAAATTATAAATTATAAATTAAAAAATGATGTCTATTTTATAAAATTCAAATTATAAATGTTCCTAAAATTAGTTTTAGTATTTTTCATTGAAGAACATGAAAAGCAGTTCATTTGAGAAAATAATATTTTTAAATATATAAGGACTTTTCCAAAAATTTATATATATCCTTATAAATATGTTTTATTTATATTAAACCATTATAATTTTTTTTTGAAAATTAGTTATTCCTATTAATATTAATATTTTTGACAAGTAGATAATAAATATCTCATTTATATAAATATAACAAAGGAAAGATGTTACATAGAAAATTAGTTTCGCGTGTAACGTACGCCAAGTTGGTGTTGTGTGTAATATACGCCAAGTTAGTGTTATGTGTAATGTATTCTAAGTCAATTTCATGTGAAAGGAATGTTTGACTTAGTTCAATTCAAGATAACAATGAAAATTTAATTTATCTGAGAAAAAAAGGCCCGTAAAAACTCAGGGTATTACAGAATCCAAAATTAATTCCCAGAAACAAGCTCGCACCCATCACTCAGGCCTCACAGCTCACAACCCAACCTACTAAAGGATTTTAAAACCAAGACTTAATTAATTCATTCAAAAAAAATCTATCAATCAAAAATATATCAAGAAAACAACTAAACAAATGATACCACCATCATGATCTATGTGCAAAAATGATTAGAATAGACTCCTCTTATGTCTCATTATGACCCTAGGAAAAAAGCATGTGAATTGTTACAAGGGAGAAAAAAGTATATTTAGTGTACTTATAGGACATAGTGTATACCCAAAAATATTTTCCCTATTTATGCGCAACCAAAAAAATCTGATTACACTTTTCCAAAGTATATAGCATGCAATCCCCATACATGATGCATAACCACCACATGGAAACTTTCATGTGTACCTCATCCTCCACTCAGCACGTACACCTCCAGAATATATAGCACGAGCTACCCCATACACAAAATGTACCCCAATTGTGGTCCCTACCCATTTAATTATTCATATACCCCAACCCAAGATCTAACCAATAATAGTACATGATTATTGGTCATGTACCTTACACGGGGTCTAAACATATACCCTAGAAACCATATTCCTTGTCATAGATAGAGTCACCACTACATGGAGTGTACCCAAGTTTTATGATATGTAGTTCTAAAAATCCAACCATCCCATAATAGGACTAAAAAATGACATGTTTTCTCAAAACTAAACATCATTTAAATGGGTTTTCCAAAACTAAAAAACCCCAAAATGGACCGAAAACCTAATTACTCTCTAATTAAACCTACATAAAACCTCATGGGGTTTTAAAAAACCCATTAATAAAATTAAAACATTAAAACCAGTAATATATAAATATTTATGATAAAAAATAAATATATTCTACCTTCTGGTAGAAATAGGTGATGTTTCACATTTAAACAGTGTCACTCACTTGTAGAGCCTCGATCTACCTCTGGATGAGTTCCTCGATTAAGGAATCCTCCTCTATATCCCTATTCAATACATCTACCTCTCTCTGTCAAGTAAAACAATATTCCATTGGGGTGTACAAGTGTAGATAAAGGGTATAAAGGATAAATGAAAAATGAAAAAATGAAAAATAATGAAGAAATAGAAAATGGAAAGAAAAAGGGATCGGGTGAATCCATAGATCTCAATGCAAGGTTATACCTCAATTGGGGAAAAACACCATTATAGACTCAAATATAGAAATCTAATCCCAATATCAAATTCTTTTTAAATGATATAATTGAACAAAAACATATAAATAAATTAATATTTCAATGTTTAAATATTTAATATTTTCATGAAATTTAGAGCAACTTGGATTTCCACCAAAAATCAGTCTAAGGGTAAACACCATATTCAAGGACCAACATAGTATTAAACAATTTTATTTGAGATAATATTATAGGGAAATTACCATATTCCCTTAAATAAATTCTGAGAACAAAAATTAAAATTTTCCTAAATTTTTAAAACCTATGATGATCATAGGCATCACATGTTTTTATTCTTTTAAAACAATTTTGTTATTTACCAATATATATTTTGTGATAGAGGTATATCCCAATGAATATTTATGTTTAACTATGATATAAAACATAGAGTTCATATTTATTTAATGAATATATGTTATTTATTATTATACATGTTGATAGTGATCTATTCATGTGTTTGAAAATGTGTTTAGGTGATTTTTTTTTGGTTTTCAATAATCATCCTATACATTGATCATTTTTTAGCCAGTTTTATAATGAATTAATGAAAATTTTATTGTTTGAAGATATAAATATCTATAAAAAATTAATAATATTGACAATATGGATATTATTGGTGGATAATAGAGATATTTATTTAAAGATAATAGTTATTTGGAACTGATAGAGTCCATAGTTATATAATTAAGTACAAAATGATATTATTTTAAATGAAGACCATTTATTATTTTATGGGTTTAGAATTATACGTGTGAAAATTGATCAAATGTGGTGGTGAAGAACCATTGATGTAAGTAATTTTGAGTACTCACATGATGCAAGTTGTTGGAAATGATGTCAATGTATTTTGGGAACATTTTTATATTTTATAAAATTAATTTATGTTATTTGGAAATAAATTATATTGTTGTAGTTTCATTGAGTTTTTTTTATGATGATTTCAATTTATTTCATAATAATAGAGGTGAAAATTTGGAAATGGCATGCATAAAATCTCTCATCACATAATATTAATTGGGTTTTTGATATCACTATGATACGTAAGATTCATCGGATGAAACAAAAGTACTATAATATGAATCTAATACAAAATATAAGCAATGAAAAATAGATTTTATTGATAAGTAAGATATTTTATATATACACAATATGTTTTGGGAAGTTCATACTTTTATGTGAAAAAGGAAAGAATCTTATGCATTGTGTTATATATATTAATATATATAGAATATATTTAAAAAATTATATCATCAAAATTGGTAATGTAGTAATCCTTTCATAAGGGGTCCTCTTCTAAATTTATAATTAGAACTCCAAGATGGTGTTAATATATGAAATATCCTGGATTAATTGTTATATCTAATATGCTCTAGAAAATGAATATGATTTTTTTATAGTTCTCATTGAAGAGTGGAATATAAAAACCCATATACCAATATATACGAGATCACAATATTATTCATTGTATATTTTATGAGGAATATAGAAAAATGGGTTAAATAAAAAAAAAATTACAATACATATGAATTAATAGGATCAAATATAAGAGACATTATATAGTTCCCAATGAAATATTAAAAGGTTAAAATTCATTAAAACATATGTAAGGGTTATACAAGTTGATTAGTAAATGTACATATATAGAATGAAATTGAAAATTTTCTCAGTACTACACTATGAAATGTAACAATAATAATTTATTAACTATATTTATTACATTATAATATTTTAAAATTTTCATAGATCCTCAGTGAGTTACAAAAGGGTAAAAAAATTAATGTAAAGAATAATAGATTATGAAAAAGTGAGATCACAAAATATTTTTTCAATAGATGAAAATTTTATTCTTCAATAAAATAAACATCAAAATAATTCAAAAGGGTATTGGGAGTCTAGATGATTATTAAGGGAAAATGTAGTGACTTGAGGATTTTTCTAACACAATCGATAAAAGTTTCATTCCATATTGAAATTAATATAAGATAACATATATTAAATCATGGATTTAACACCTTTTAATTTTTTATATATTATGAGGGTAAAATATTATGAGAGTCATGAGAGGTATGTAATTATAAAGATGAAGATCTAGATTTTCTTATTGAACAATGAATGACCTAGAATTATAGAAAAGTTCATGTTTCCAAAAATTATGGGTTTTTTAATAGTACTATATGGAAATAAAATACATTCAAATCTATGAATAAAAAAATTTAAGATGACGATATTTAAATTAGGTGACATTACATAATATAGTTTAATATCATTAATATTGAAGAATTATAATTGTGAGGAGATTGATATTTGATATTTATGAATAATATATATATCAAATAATTAGTTTTAGAATATAAATTAGACATTATTATTGTATATGAAATTATATATCAATGTAGTGTTTAAATGGATTGTATTTTTTAGGGTTTATCTAGAGATTTAAGGATGAAATAGAAGCAAAGGAGATGAATAAGGTTGTTCATGAAGTCATTTTGATAGTAAACCTATTATAGAATAAGTTTTTTAATAATAGGGAAGATAGGATTATTGTGATTTTGATTATCAATTAGTAATAGAATACATGTAGATTGAGTTTGTGTTGAAATATAAATACATACATGCATAAGATTATTGGAAATTATTGTTTTGCAATCAAAAACTATTTATCAAGAAATATTATCATAATTTTTTGGTGAAGTGACATCATATATGTGAAGGATGATCTGGTTCAAAAGGGTAATATGGTGGAATTTTGATGATTTAAGGGATCCAATGAAATATAATCCAAACTATTCAGGCCATTTAAGAGATAACAGGATATTCTTGTGGTCTACTATAGACTTCATGAGATTCAATGATGTATTTTATACTTCTAGTGAAACCCCTAGGTAACTGCATAGGATTAATTGATATATTCCATGTGTTTTCAATAAAGATAATAATTTTCAATGTTAACGTACAAACTTCTATTTTATTTAATTTGGTAATTCAAATAATTTATATACCTCAGGCACATCTCAAAAAAACAGAGAAGATTTCTACACTCGGGTTTAACCATGTAAAAATATAGTTTGATGAAATATCGTGATTATTTTATACTTGGAATGTTGTTTTGAGTATTGGGAACACATAAATTTATTCATACTTATTAAAAAATACAGAAGATCAAATATTAAGAAGTGAAATTAAATGCGAGATGAATATTCTAAAAAGGGTCATAGTAATTCAAACCAACCACTCATAGAGTGATTGGATGATATATTTGGAACTTTTAAGTATATAATTTCTAAATATTACTTTATTATTTAAAATATATGATGAATTCTATAATTATTTTAATATGAATTATATCAAAAATAAAATCAATATTTTTTATTAATTTCTCATGATTAAGAATAGTTGTGAAGAATATACTAATGGATAGAAATTCTATATGACTTAGAGTTAGAGAAAAAATTTATCACCTAAAATAATTTAGATGAACCCTTTATTATTTATAAAATATATAATTCAATAATATGTATCTGTTAAATTTTTCCTCAATTTGAGTAAAAACTATTTTATACCTTGATACCCATATATGTTCTGGCAATGAGCAAAAATTTTATAAAATATTTTCTTAATTTTGAAATACATAAAAAAGTACACATATTATGTATGAAATAGTGTATTTATAATTCACTAACATTTATATAAGACAGTATTTGGTAGATTCAATCCATTTTGAAAAAAACAAGTATCCATGATTAATATAAGGTAATGGGAAACAAGATCCTATGTTATGTCTTTTTGGGTTTAATTTACTATATTTTCAAAATTCATGTGAAAATTGATTTAGTATAAAATACAATATATAAGAAACTAATTGGTGTAGATAATGGTGTAACATATATTATCTTCCATATGTTAAATAAATTAAATGTATAATTTTAAAATATAATAGGTTATATCTAGTATTAGTGTTTCAAATGATAAAAATGATATTGATCTAAAATGATGTTGTCATGTGAAATTTCGGGTGTATGAAAGAATCATATCTATTTAGTCAGAATTATGAAAATTTTGGGTTAATAATTTTTTTTTTTTTGAAATATGAGGAATTAGAAGCATACTTATAAAGATTATATACATTTTTTATTATTATTTTGGGAAATAACTATGACATGTTCTAAAATAATGCATAATGCATCAATTAAATAGTTCAATCACAATTATTTATGTTTGATACATTATCCATAATATTTTTAATTATAATATACTCTAATTTATATTTAAAATAATGAAAAAATGATTAAAAATAATAATACCACACATAAAAGATTTATTTTGTGGTTCATCCATAATTGGTAAATATTTTCTACCCATGTTGTGATATGGAAGTTGTAAAAACACATATAACTATTATAAATAATAATTTTATAAAAAAAATTGAACATTATTCATAATTCCACCATGTCATTCCCTATCACTATCACCATCAGTAAGACTAGTAGTCTATCAGTTTCAAATTGTCCCTTCATAGATTTTCATTGAATTTTTATTGTCCTAAAAAATCAACTCCCTCAAAAACATTAGTACACACATTTTTTCCCAAATATATTATATTGAAAACTAAGTTTTAATTAAAAAATATTATTCCAAAAAATATGCATAATAAATGATTAGATATTTGATAATCATACTTTACAAATATTTACTAATATTTTTTTAAAATATTACATATTTTATAGTTTTATTATTATATATTTATCAATTTTAGAAAAAATTTATAAAAATAAATTATAATCATTATCCTAAACCACAATAATTATCCTTGTTGATTAACAAGTAGTTAAAATAGTTAGTTGAAACCATTACCATCATTATCAAGTAAAATAGTTAACATGATTACTAATATTTTGATAAATTATACATTTTAGTTCAATTTTATAATATAAAAAAAATTAGTAGAAAAATTAATGAATAAATTTAATTCCCAAATATCATAGAACCATTCCTTTATGATTTTAAAGGGGGTGGAGGTGTCTTGGGGTGTTTTCGGTTTTATTTTATAAAAAATATCTAAGACTCTTCTCATGGTTTATAGTTTTTTCCTATAGTTTATTTGTTTTTTTCTCATTATCAATTGTTTTTTCTCACTTTCAGTCAAATGTTTCTCATGGATAATTGGTTTTCGCTAACATTAAATGGTTTTTTTCACTTTTATCAGTTCGTTCTCATGGTTGATTGACTTTTTCTCATGGTTGATAGTTTGTTCTCACATTTGGACAGTTTATTCTCACAATAAATATTTTTTCTCATATTTGATCACGTTTATTCTCATAGTTAATATTTTTTCTCATGATTTATCAGTTTATTCTCATGGTTGATCATTTTTTTCACATGGTTGATCAGTTTGTTCTCACAGTCAATAGTTTGTTCTCACAGTCAATCGATCCATTCTCATAGTTGATCAGTTCAATCTCATGGTCAATCAATTTGATATCATAGTTGATAAGTTTTTTCCTATTATCTATTGGTTCAATTATATAGTCTAGAGTTTGTTATAATAGTCAATAATATATCATAGATGATCTCTTCCCATGGTTGATACCTTTTCATGGTCGATTCAACAGTTTAAAAAAATTCTTTTTTTTTAATATAAAAAAATTCCAGAGTGATGTGATAAATGATTTTAAAATAATATATGAATATATATCTTAAATAAATGTTTTCAATTATATTTTTTGGGAATAAAATTTCAATTATGAATATGTCAATGCTTGAGGTTTTAAGTGAGTTTTTAATTTTTATTTTCAAGTGAATTAAATGAAATCAATTAATGAATAATTAATTATAGATAATTTCATATAATCTTCAGTGGGTCTATGTTATTTCTAAAAAATAATTGGTCTTCTTCCTCGATCATTTCAATTGGTTCATTATGAAACTATACATTACAACCATTGTTGATGGAGTATTTTTTGTCTTTTTTTTGCAATCAAAATCACCCTATATGAATCCAGACTTGGGCGCATTACCTCTCTTTTCTCCATTTTTGATCTGTTGTGATTTATAATTATTTTCTCGTTAAGGGATCCTTGTTATCTCTTCACTATGTATCTATTCCATTAGAACATTTTTGTTTTCTAGTGGGTGGGTGATAAATATTAATTAATAAAGATATTAAACAATATTAAATTAAATTGAATGGGGAGACAAGTAGTCACATTTGTTTATATTTTATTTCTAGTTTTTTCTTTTGAATCTTGATTTTCATGATGAGGCTGTAGTGAATTGATACCCTATTTTTTTTATTGATAACCCATTCTTGATTTTTTATTTTTTCCCAACCCTCATAAAAGTATTAATAGGTATTTTGGTTAAGAATTGGTTTCCCATGTAAATATTAAGTAGTGTGAAAAAAACCAATGTAAGAGAAATATATTTAATGTGAAAAACTCCATGTAAATAAATTATTATAAAATATGCGGTTTAAGAATATGATGTCGTGTGATGTTGGTATGTTTATTATTTTCATTATGGTTGTGAGGAATTTGTGGGGTGTGTATGATGAGGGTTGTGACCAGTTTAGTTATAAGATGTTTTGTGGGTAGTGGAAAGGTAGTGGTAAAAATATGGTTGTGATGATAATATAATGGTTTATTGTGTTATTCTATATTATAATAGCATGGAATTAGTGGAATTAAATATTAGAATTGGTGGAATCTAATAATGTTGTTTAGAAATTTTTGTGTTATAAAAGAATCGGTGATTTGAATAATCAAGAACTATTGAGACATAAATGTGAATTTAATGTGAATGTTGGATAAAGTGTTTTATCACCACATTTTATTTTATGTGGTTTAATTAATTAATATTGAGTGGTAATGTAATAATATATAATGGTATTTATTATATAATTTAAAGAAATGAAACTATGGGTTGTGGGGGGTTGTTCATTAGTTTGGTTGCATCTAGTTGGTGATATAACGTGGTAGCATTAGTATAGTGACGATGATAAGGAGAATGTGATTATGTATTGATGTGAAACCATTAAGCTGGGTTTGTTTGGTTTCTATGTATATATATAAATATGCATGTATTTTCATGTTACTTTTATATTAACCCAACCAGTATTGAGTACCATATACTGACACCAAATGTTCTGGGGGTGTATTCCCCATTATCTAAATTTTAAGGAATATATGGATTATTCTTCCCTCTACACAACTCTTCTATTAATAGTTTTATCATATAATTGAGAATTTGGAGGCAGATCCTAGCCCTTGATGACAAAATTTTAGTGGTGATTCTTGATACTGAGAGGATGTAATATATAGTGGGGTCATTATTTATAGGAGGGAACTGGGTTTATTTCCTTCGCATTCATCATACCCAGCTTCCATGCTTGAGATATTGTTGTTGGATGTATACTGGTGTGGTGTTTTCATGAGATATTCACATGGTTACATTAATAATAGTAAGGGATTCTAATCCCTATGGTAGGATACGGTAGTTAGTGTTATGACCCAAATCACATTAGAGATGGTTTTACATGTAGGAATGAGAAGGCATTAAAGCTATGGGAGTATAGAAATTTTGGTATGGGGGAATGAGAGTGTCAATGTGGTGGTTATGTGGATGTGTGGCTCCTTTATCAATGTTTTTCTAATATTATCTTACTACTTTCTAGTATAATTTGATTAGTGATCCATGGTGAGGTTGTAAATTGATAGATGACCTATCTAGTTACATGTTGGTTCTACTTCTTTTTCTCTAATACATTGGAATACACCTTTCACATTTTAATAGGAAAACATTAGTATGGTCCTACTAAAGTTAATTCCTCCAATTTGAGTATTTTACACAAATGGTTATAGTGTCTAAATTGGGGGATACTAGAGGTAGGACATGGGGTCACAACTTCTCTTCACTACCTTCCTAGGAGAGGTTTAACAGGAAGGGGGTCGGGTTCTGAATGTTTGTATCAAATTTTTTATTTGATATATATGATAGATTTTAGAGTTATTAACTGGTGAGGCATGCATGGGAATGATAGGGAAACAATATTACCTAGAAATATAATGTGATGTAGTCAAAGTGACTAACTATGAAATTAGATTTTAGGTCACCCAATGATCTGACATAAAGATCTTAAGCTTCCATAACATCCTATGTGAGATAATTCTAATTATAAGGTTGGGATTATGGGGAGGTACATGCATCATTCTTGTTTGAATTTTTTATGGAACATGGTGTCTGAATAATTTAAATATAATTAAATTAATATTATAAATTAATTTCATGATACCAGGATTAGGATTCCTTACCTTATGTATTTTTAAAGACAACTCTTGGTTGTCACTCAAATGTAGTTTGGGAGGTGAACATATAGTAGTCTCACCAACTCAATCATCGGAGGGTCGATCAGACCGAGGAATATGACTCATGGTAGAGGGTGTTGTGTGACTTCCATATTTAATTTATGGAAATGTATGAGGGGGTTTCATCAACCTAAACATTGGAAATTTTCATTAAGGGACTATGATTTCATTATTTCTTATTCAGGCATGAACTAAGTATTGGTTTCCATTAGTAGTAAGTCAAATGTAGGGTGTGGTACTCCAGAGGTGGATGTTCTACCTTAGATAACAGAAGGGGGATGATTTTTCATGGGTTAACTTTTTAATAGAGTTCTATATGTAGTTATTAAAATTGATGATGATGAAAGAAAATTGGTAGGATATTCTCTCCCAATAGTAGGCGAGTCTGATCATACAAGCACTTGGGATCCTATTTAAGGACCTCCTTTGTTTTACCAATGATCTCTTTCTAGATGATGAGTTTGGAACATGAAATCATGAGAAGGCATTGCATCTAACTATTAGTTATAAAGTCAATACATATGTATTTTGGATATATCTTGAGGGGGGAAATTAGGATGAAGTAATTGAGTAGATTCATTCACAAGGAAGAGTGCCTTGATAGGTATTCTGGTAGTGATTCTAAAGGAGTAGATCTTCTAGAAAAGTATCCTTAATGTTAGGGAAGTCATCATTTTAATTAGTAGAGAGTTGACCATAGTAGTATACACCATTATTTTCTAGGTCCATTATTTTCCTCAAGTCAACCATGGTATTTTAGTTCATGTTCTATGCCAATATAAGATATTCTTAATGTTAATATTAGTTCCCAAGTACTCAAGGATGTAAGTTTATTTGGGACGGTCTAGCCTCTCTTCTTTCATAGTAGTAGTAGCAGAGGGAACCATTGACCTTTTAGTGGATGAGAAGAGATAAAGATGGTATTTATCTATATTATGTTAGTCCAAATCCTCAAATATCAAGGCCATAGTTTGCACATACTTTCCCAAGAATTAATGTAGAGGAGATAGATGTGTGCAGGTGGATTCTATAGAGGATCCATCATTTGAGATACCGAAGGATGTTTGAGTTCTGATTACTTTATGATCCAAATTTGTTTCTACATTATTGGACTATTGAGCTTCACAATACAATACTACATTGGATCCCATCCATACATTAGTAATAGAGGTGGATAGGCATCCATTGTCCCTGATGTTATCTATTCCTACTTTAGGATAGGTTTAATTGTATGATGTGTGCTGGGGATATTGAATAATGATGGGGAAACATCATTAAATTTATATTATCTTTTTATAGTACATGCATCCATTTTATGTCAACTATAGAAATAATTGGTAGTACTCCATGCATGAAGTTGTTGACTATTTTCAGATAAGTGTCATGTTTTCTAATATAGAGTTTTATTAAGTAGTATTTGTTGTTAATAGGAACTATTGGATGTATGGAAGGAACATAGATCCACTTATATCTCATTTGGAAATGTTTTTAGACACACAAGTGTCAGAGTTCCTAAGAGTTCTTGAGTATTTTCACAATTTCATCCCATAAGGGGTTATGGTACTACCCCCTTAATGTGATGTTATGTTTTGGATAGGGTTATAACCAAGTTCTTATATGATTCCATTATATAATTATTGTATGGATCCCATAAAGCTTCAGGAGTTAAATTTCTAGTTGATGATTTATAGTAGAAGGGTTGTATCTGTCCTATTGTATCTATTTGGGGTCCACCTGTGTTACTATCCAAAAATTCTTAAAATATTTCTAAGGTTGTGTGTGGATTATCAGAATTTTAATCATACGATGATCCAAAGAACTACCATATTCCAAATATATACAATCTATTCAACTAACTAAAAATCACCAATTTTTTTTTAAAGATCTAGAAAAAGTTTGTATAGAATAAAATGATGGTGAAGTAGGTCGATATCTTGAATACTACCTTACAGTGGAGAGATGTATACTTAAAAATTGTGGTTAGGTCATTCGGTGTCATGAATGAACAAACTGTCTTCATTATGCTCATGAAAACATAATTATAGGAGTTTCTAGTTAGTTCATACTCATTTTCCTTAATGAATTTCTTATATACTCAGTGTCATAGGGGGATCATGATGAGAATGTTTAATATTATCTTTGGGTTCTGCAATGCCATCAATTTTATAGAAATATGTCTATGTGAATTTTTTGGAAACTGGAGATGAATTTCCTTGGAAATATGGCATATTAAAAGTGTGTGGGTTTGGACCCATGATTGATTGAGTTAGTTATTTCATAGGTAGTTCTAAATAACATGGTAAATCCTTATATCATAATTAATCTTATAGGAAATTACTATAGGTTTATATCTAATTTTAGACCCTTTGATAACTTTAATAGGTAATGACCATGTATTCATCTTGAATAATAAATTTTAGGAATATTTGGAGTGCAATAAGGAGAGGTAGATCAGTTACCATGAGATTTAGTTTCCAAAGGAAGGAGCTAATAATTAAGGAAACATTTTTATGCTTCCTGTCTTGGATTAGGATGCATATTGCTGATATAATGGTTAGTGATCCCTTATGAGTCTAGGAAGTTACATCCCCATCAGATTAATTATTCCACTAAATGACCTGATGTTGGACACAGTACTATGCTCCATGAATCTGTGTCGATATTACTTCATTAGTGAGAATTTTTTGGCCTTTACAATGGATAAGTGTATGAGGAATATTTTTTATCAGTGAGATTTTAACCTATTCCAGCGGAGGTGCATAGAGTCTCTCTAGGATTGTATTTATAAGATCCCATACATTGAATTAAATGGTAACTTATCTTATAGAACATTGATATATAATTCATGGGGATTTTTTGTTTAGGAGAATAAATATGTTTGTAATTTGGTGAAATATATTACAATGATGCATCCGAAATTGGTAGAATTCAACAGTAGAGGTTGCCTCTCATAAATGAAATTTGAATCATGTCTGATGTAGTATGTGGATGTGTCTCTATGAGGAGACTCAAAGGATGAAGTAATGTGAGACTATGTTGGGAATGGTGAATATCTATAGGGGTGTTCTGATCATGATAAATCAAATATTTTTTTCCAGGGAGACTATTTATTCAAATGGACATGCATGAGGCAGTTATCAATATGATTCCTAGATCACCATTTTAAGTGTAACATTGTGTATCAATGATTTACCATTATTTGTAGAGGAATTTTTTGTGGCATGGAATAAAGTGATCAGTGGCTAGATTCATAGCACAGGGTCTAGTTTTCCAATAGTTTAAAGTAGAGAATTATGTTCATTGAGGTGTTCTATATATATAGAATATACTCAAGTGTAATTTGGAAAACATATATATGTATTTCATCACTGATATTCCCCCCATGTAGAGAGTTTGTGTTGTTGTTTTTCTAATCACTGACTGACTGATGAAGTTTTCCCATTATCTGGATATTTTGGAGTTGATTCTAGTTCATTATATAGAAAGGTGATATGTGGATGAGTTTGTGATACTATACACTATATTGATGACCATTGTATCCATCCAAGATGACCATTATACCTTATGATTATAGATATGATTTCACTATGGTTTTGCCTCTATATTACACCTTAAATTTGTTTCCCATTGCCAAGAGAATGCAAAGAACGAGCACACCATCCAGACACAATATTATATATTATAGTCTTATCATATCATGGGTAACCAACCTACAATTGGTTGTGTTTTACAAAGGAAATATCTATCACTCATCCATTATTATGGATTATTTCAAGGTTTTGTATGGGAATTTATGTCATTCTCTATTGTACTAGACTAAGGAAGGGGATTTAGTAATCCATAATTATAATGGGGTATAGATCATAATAGAAAAGATCTAGGTTGTTTGACAGTCAATGATGGAAACATAGGACCACCAAAAATCTTACACAGATCATAGTACTATGCCCAAAGATTTTGACATTAGAGAACATGTGATCTTGAATGCTTCCTCATGTTTTTTGAGTAGTAGTGGTTTAACCAAGGTAATAATCATTATCTAATGTTTTATAGTAAATAAAAGGTGTTGAAGCACATTTTTTAGGTGTATTATGAGTTGGATCTCCCATCTCATCTTGAAATAGTTCATGATGTCTTCTTCTGGTCCAAACTACATTGTTATCTTCATGATTATTGAAATTTTATTGATTTTGGGGATTTGGAAATCTAGGATGATGTGATGTTTGTGGACCAACGAGTTAATCTCTATGGTTATCAAGATAAGGTGCTTCATGGGAGAGTAATTTCCTTTGATCATGTGCTATAATGGAATTAATTCTTGGGGGATATCACATGGTACTAGTATTCTATTATGAATTCTCAATACCCTGAGTTTTTTATGATTAACATGATTCCATTTTTTTGAGAAGGTTTGTTTAACATTAATCTTTATATAATATTTACACACATCCTAGTTAATGATGTGACCTGTCTATGTGTATTAATTCTCCCATGTGTGGTTGTGTTATTTTTATAAAATAGTCCTTGATAGGTATTTCATGGTTGATTCTTCAGAACTCAAATATTATTTCATCAATGATCTATTTTGATTCTTTATGATTGGAATTATTTGAGAGTTATCTGATGGGATTCCTTGGGATCATATAACCTTTACCAAAAAATTTATCAGATAGATTGTGGTGCCTATGGTTTTTTTAAGATATTCATTCCAATGAAAATTTAATTTTTTTCTCACATTCGATAGTTTATTCTCATAGTCAATGGTTTTTTTCTCACGACCAATAGTTTGTTCTCAAGTTTAATTGGTTTTTTCTCATAGTAGATGAATTTTTTCATTAAGATGGTAGTTTTATTCTCATAGATGATTTATTTTTTCTCATGAATAGTTTTTTTATTTTCATAGTTGATACTTTCTTCTCATTGTCTATTGGTATGTTCTCATGGTCGATCATTTTTTCCTCAAAGTTGATAGTTTTTTCTCAATGATGATTGGATTTTTCACATGAATTATTATTTTTCTATCAAGATTGATTATTTTTTCTCATGGAAAGTTTTTTTTATCATGTTCAATTGGTTTACTCTCATGTCTGATAGTTATTTCTCATAGTTAATCTATTTTTTCTCATATTCGGTGGATGTTTTTGATCGCTTCGTCACCAACGATTGGGGTTTGTGCAACGTGGTAGTTTTCGGCCTTCTCGACCGACGTCATATTATGATTCGATTCTCCACAGAAGCATATTTTATTAGGGAATGGTCTTAAGCTCCTTGAATCTTCCATAGATCTCATTTCTTTCTTTTCCACTGGCCATACAATCTTCACATGAAGCGCGACTCTCCACAGATGGCGATATGGGTAAGTCTACCCGAACTCCCCATGCCTTTCCAGAATCCAGCTATTATAGGTTTGTTAGGGAACTTGATTGGACATTTTTTTATGCACGGATAAGATAACTAGCATGGTTATTCAACCTATTTCTATGCATATATGTGTGGAGATCGATGTTTCCTGACCTCTATCTGATTGGGTCTGGATCACAGTTGGTGAAGAGTTTCGGTATAAGAAGAGGTTTGTCTTTGATGCATGTCCCAATTTCTACTTGTCCTGCAATCTTCTGGGTCATTTGGCATCTTCCTATCATCGGGGATGTAGGGGTGGGAAAGTAGGGGAGGTTGTGGAGCATTCCATTGGTAAGCAGAACGTTAAGAAGAGTGTTAATGATCTGATATTTAAGGTTTTTTTGAAAGATTGTTGCATGATCTAGGTGCTCCCAAGCTAGCAGAACTGATCATGGGGAGTCCTCACCATACGATTTCTCCCTCTTTTGCTGAAATAGTTAATAATGGAGGAAGTATCAATGATCAGATGAATTTTCAGCTCTTAGATCATGGTGGTGTTGTTTCTTGGGTGCTTGAAGAGACGTAGACCTCTATGGTGAGTGATACAGTCTCCCCGAGCTGACAGGTTCCTGTTTTAGGCAGGGTTTCAAAACCTATTTTAATGCATAACCATTTATTGTGTATGAATGAGGAGGGAAAGGAAAATATTGATCCGGAGGGATGTAAAATCTCCATTCCAAGATAGAAGCGTAAGCAGGATAAAAGGCTTTCAGACAAGGAGGCAAGTGACCTCGATGGGGTCTCCCTATTATGTTTGGACTATGAGAAGGAGGCTTTGGTCTGACATGGATCAAGGAAAGGTAAACAAGGGATTTTATTGACTAGAAACCTTCCGACTCCTAAGGAGGGGAAAAAACAAGACCTCAGGAATATTACTCGAATACTCTAAAACCATAGTAACCAGATCATCAGGTAAGTCAAGGTGCAATGTCTTAGAGGTTAAATCCAAGGAAACTTCTATGTACCATGGTGTGGATTTGGCTTCAGCTTTGGAGATCAAGACAACCTATAAGGATTCCATACCTCCTACTGTTGGTGTTGGGAACAAGGAGTGGTTGGACTCCACCTCTGACAGAGAGGAAGGGCATGTGGGCGCGATGATGGAGACACCCTCGCAACTAGCTCTTCTCCCAAAGGATGGATAGCAGGGGCTTTCAGGTCAGGATGTTGGTATTGTTCAAACTCCTCTAGAGATCTTGGTTGATCTACAACATGTTTTTGATTCTGTGACCATGGAGGAATCATGGGATCTTCTCATGCACTCTGAGGAAGATATGATAGAAGAGGTATTGATCATTCGTACTTCTAAAGAGGATGCAGAAAAGATGAATGGGAGACCAATCCAAGTTGAATTAAGCAAGGAGAATGGAGAGTGGATCAACAAACAACATTTAATTATGACCAGAGGATTAAACGATAAGAATATATCAGTGGTGAAGTTCGTGAAAGCGTGGGACAATCTGGATTCTCAATTCGAAGAGACTATCAAAGATGAACCGGAAAAAAAGGTACCAGACTTGTCTTGGAAATTATTTAGAGAGGCTGCAACTAGTAGTTTTAAGCTGGTTTTTAATAATGTTAGTATATTCTATAGTATTTGATCCCTTGTTGAACATGTGGTTCATCACTTTTTCCATAAAAGTGCTTTCGAATAAAAAATTTAACTTGGATGAATGGATGATTTGGATTTATTTTCTTGGTTGGGAACGTTATTCTCACTTCTTTTTTCATTAATAAAATTAACATGCTTTTTTCCTATAATTGGGTGATATGGATTAAAGAATATAGATAGTGAATCAAATTAACTCAACCAAAATATAATTAGATTAATTATATGTGTTTATATATTATTTTCAGTTGTTTTCTCTTTAAAAATATAACCTATTATCATATACATGATGAGGATATTCAAAAAATCATAACCATGTTGTGGATTAATAATAGTTTCTTATTTTTTGGTTTTGATACACAAATCATCAATATTTTAATACATATATTCTACTATGAATTATTTTCCCTTGTTAATTATGAACTAGGTGAAAATATCTATTCATAAGAAGGGGATTTAATATGAAAGACCCATATAAATAAATTGTTGTAAAATATATGGTTTGGAAATATGTTTTGGTATACTGGTAGTGTGTTTGTTCTTATCCTTATAGTTGAGTAGAATCTGTAGGGTTTTTACGATTATATTAGGGAATAGTTTAGTTGTGATATGTGTTGTAATAAATGGGTGTGTTTTGGTGGATATATGGTTACTATTGGAATATAATTTATTATTTTGTTATGCCTCATTATAGTATCCTGGTTGTAGTGAAAGAAAATGAAATTGGTGGACTTTAAAAATGTGGTTTTGAAATTCCTTTGTGAAATATGACTTGATGGATTTAATAATGATGAACATTATAATCATTAATGATAATCATATGTGAATTTTGGACATGTTTTTTAGTCAGAAAATATGAACTTATATGTATTAATTAATGGACTATGGATATAAATTTAATAGTATAAAAAATGTAGAATAATAAATATAGTAAAATAAAAATGTGGGTTATGTGAGTAATTTCAGTGGGTGGGTTACATCTAGTTGGTGGTAGTATACAATAACATTATTATGGAATTGATGATAAGGTGAAGGTTATTAAGTATTTATGTGAAGCCTTTAGGAAACAACTTATAGTGTATATGTGCATATATAAATATTTTTTTGTTTTTATGTTGCTTTTATAAATACCCCCACCAACATAGAGAACCAAGAACTGGCACCCATATGTTCTAGTGGGTTTTTTCACCAAAAAACATTTGGTGAGGATTGCATGGTTTATTTTACCCACTTCTACCATCTTTCTTCAGTATAAGTATTGTGAAATTAAAAATTTGGTGGTAGATCCTAGCCCTTATTGATGTCATAATTGCTGAAAATGATTTGTTTTGAGAAGATGTGATGTCTATATAGGAGGTCATCCATGATAAGATGATGGAATAAGATTATTTTCATTCACATTGATGATACCACACTACCCTGTTGAGAATTTATGATAGTATGTGTGATTATGTGACATTTTCATGGGAGATATGCATGATGACATTGATGTCATCACTTTATGTTAGTTAATGTGGTAGTCTAGGATAGGAAGGGTTGTTTCATAACCTACATTATAGATGGTCGTACACTTAGTGATATGAAATATTATAAGTAATGTAGGCAATAGACATTTAATTTTGGGGAATGTGAGTCAAGACTTAATTGGGAAGTCAATCCAAGAAATATTTTTTAATGTTTTATTGATATTTTTTTTCTAATTGCATGCATTATTTTTTTAGTGAATCATGGTGTGATTGTTATGGATAAATGAAATTTCCTGGTATTTATTGGTTCTATTTTTTTTTTACAAGTGAATTATTATGGAATTTTTTTAATTTTTAGGGGAGAACATGTTTATAATCCTATCTATCTTATATGATATTCTCACCCCACATAAATTAACTATTTTATAGGGTTAAAGAATGTTTATATAGATAGATCTAAGCATTACTAGCTTGATCAGATTTTGAGTCACTGGTCTGTTTTCCTTTTTTTATTCCCTTTAGTGAATTTATTTAATTCTCTTATGTACACATTTAGAATGGTTTTATTTCATTATACAATGTGAAGATGTTTTTTTGGGTTATTTATCTTCACCCTAAATCATTTTCTCATATTGGGGTTAATTCCACCCATTTGATTATTTTAATCCTTTTTTTCTAGTCTCCATCCTAGGGCCTATAGGAAGCAAGACTCAGGGGTCACTCATTCTCTTCACTACTAGGACAGGATTGATACCAATGGGGGGTCATGATAAGAAATAACAAGATTCATATTTTTAATTGATTTTTTATAAATCCAATATATATATATAAACAGTTATTAGTTAAAAATAAAAACAATTTAAAATTTATCCCCCAATGGTAATATTATTTTACAATCAAATGTGATATCAAAAATTTGGGATTATTTTAACCCATATTTAAATTCGATATTGAACATATGAATCCTGATAATAATAATGCTCAATTGATAGATTTTGTTAATGATTATAGAATTTTTCACTAAAGTACTAAGAGATATGCTCATTTTTATCAAATATTAAAATATATTTTAATATTAAATTAATAATTATGAGTCACTTTATCATAACCACCTTTTTTACATTTATAAATGAAAATAATTTTATTATATGAAAATGTGCAATAATTTTTGTTACAATACACACCGATATATATATATATATTGGAAAATTACATTTTTGATTTGCATTAAATCATTAATCCATTTAGGTAATTTATTATGAATAGGGAAAATGTGAAATTTTTACCTTGTAAATGGATTCCATTTAAATTTATATTTCATCATTTTTTTTAAAACTTATTTTTTCCAATACAGGTTAAATGTCATTCTATTTCATAAAAATTAATTATTTATACCATATAATATGATAGATAATAGTATTTAAGGAATTACCTGCATATAAATTCTTATCAAAAACAAATATTTTGTCTAAATTTTTTATTGATACTTTTTCATCCTTATTTATCATGATATCTATTTATTTCATCATTTATTGATCTTCATGGTATTATCATTGAAGTTAATGTTCTATAGATACTATGTTATTTCCCATGAAATAACACATCCTATAAATTCATCAATATTTTATTCATTATAGTATATAATTCTCACATTTTATATTGTTTCATGATATGTTATAAAAGGTTGGTAATGTTAATTTTAATTCTAAACTCAATTTTCTGATAAATTTTTTTATTAAATATATTTTAAAATGGTACATTCATTGTTCTTAAACTCTATATTTATTTGTCTCATTTGACAATATTTGAATGGTATACCTTTTTTTAATTCATACATTATCGAAAAATAATAATACATTTTAATATAATCCATATATTATTATATAAAATTTAAAAATTAATGAAAAATATTGTTTATTGAAACAAATATTTTTCTATATATCATTATTCATTAGTTTAAAGTGAGATTATTATATTAATATATAAAATTTATTCTTTTTTATACAATTTTGTATTTTTTGATAAAAAATAGGTTATGGGGTATATATATATCATCATAATAGTGTTCGGTGTTTATGATTTTATACTGACATTGGTTTTACCCATGTGAGGCTTATTTATATTTTAAGTTTTAAAGTCACATGACCTTCTTAGGGATAAAATGGTAATTTTTACCTATTAGATAACCTCTAAAAAATTATTTGAGGGTTCTGTTGGTTCTTATGTTTGAAATTTACCACTAGGTTGAGATGGCATGGAAAATCCAATGTTGTATAGCATTGTAAATAATATAACAAAAAGTGATATTATTTTTAGTTTTTCCTAGAGAGTTTTGGGAGTGATTCATATATCTCTTTAAAGAGACCTAATTTGGAAAAAATAAGGTTATAATTAAATCTTAAATAATTTATTTCCCTTGGGGTGGCATAAAATCAAATCACATCAGGTCTCACAATCATTATTCTTCATGGGAAGATTATATATAAATAATTAAATAAATAATTTAAATTAATTAATTATGTGTTAAAATAATGTCCCATAAAGAGTTATGGAATATAAATTATGTTTAGATACTTCCATCCTTAGATAAACTCTAGGGATAAAATATGAGAGGGACAGTTTAATGAAGAGATAAATTAGGAAAGTAGTGATGAAATATTAGAGGATCGACAAAAAAATTTGTCAAGATAAAATATGTAATAATTGTACACATGTTCTTCTCTAACTATGGATCCATTAATAAGGATATGAGTTTTATTTATAAATTTTACCCCATTAATATTGATTAAAATGAACATGAAAAAATATATATCTCATTTTAATCCATGTTAAGATACTGAACAACACATCATTTCACTATTCTTGTATGCATATAGGTTTTATGATAAAATCATTCCATAAATAAGTTAATATTATGATTATTTTATAATTATTTTCTTATTTTATATTTATGAATCATACATTATTATCTGGGATTATTTAATTTTATTGATTTATGGTTTTCACAATCCCTTATTCATTCTTTCTCCACACTCCCTTGATTTGGAATGTGGTTCAATAATTGCATTGTCTAACTTCCATTGTAATTGAATATAAAAACTGGGTTCTATATTTTTTCATTTATTTTAAGGATTACAATTTGATGATAGAATACATATTATGATGTAACATGATATAATGATGGGAATGTATTTCATTATGTGAGGTGCAGAATTATAGGATGATGGGGCTTTAATGAAATACCATGATTCAGGTGATCAATTACTGGAAAATAGTTTCAAATGATGATGGATTATTTTGATTATAGGGGGTATTAGATAGCATAAATAAATTAGTGGATAGGGATATGGGATTTATTTCATCCTAAAAAATACATGTGGTATGAGACAATACAACATCAAAAAAACTTTCTATGGTGATGGGTTTCCAAAATAATCATCGGTTGGTGACCCAATCTAAGTGAAAATGTTTTTTAGGAATTGTAGGATATATTAAAAATGGAATCATTGGAGGATTAATGAAATCATGAATCATGTGGAATCTTTATAAATTTTATAGTTAATACAAATACACAGTTTGTAGTTTGGGAGAACACACACCATGTAATTTGATAGATGTAAATTTAGTTTTTTTGTATATATTAAAATATTGCATGGTCATGTGGCTGAGACCACACCTTATGCTACCCTATACGCCTATCTTGGATTGTAGTTGGAGTACATTCACAAGGAACTCAAGGAGATTATATTTCATGTACCCCATATCTAAACGTTAGTTTCTCCCGTTAGAACATGTCATGGATAGCATGTAACCCATAAAAAGTTCCCCATTATGTCCTACATATAATGTAACCAGCCTACATTTTAAGAAGTTTGATCTTCATGCACCATGTGTTGAACCAACACACAGGTTAGAGAACACTAGTGGGATACATGATATGTACACTATTCACATGATATTTACATCAACTAAACCACCCTAGATCTATTTTCCCTTTATTTAAACCTTGATTTGAACATGATGGTATATTATGTTAGGCATATAATAGAGAAATTTTTTTCTTTACTTTGAGTAGGTTTAGTTTGAAACCGTATCACTCAATCTAAATGATCCACTATCAATATGATAGTCATGGATAGGTTCATGTATCCTCCATGGTCTTGGGGTTGCAATACTCTATCCCATTCCCAAGGTTGGGTCAATTATCTCATAACCTTTACTTTATTAGGCAATATATTGACTATATGACAATATAGATAGGTTCATATAACACTCTATGGGTTATGGGGTGATACTCTATATGTGATCCAAATTCCCTCACCTACGTTTTATTTTGGTGAGGTGTGTGCATCATATCAGGCATTAACATAGAGGCCTAGTGAATTAATATTTTGATAGATGGTAATTGAGAGATACTAAGCATGAAGCAGCCTCTCCTTCATTTGTTATATTGATAGTGTGTTGTTCGGAAGTCTTAAAAATATTTAATTCTGCAAGAAATGTGATTATCGAGAACCCTGGTGTTGACTCAAATATGTGGTTTTGTAGATAGCTATAGAATTCACACTTTGTAGATTATTTGGTAATCTAAACACATCTGGGTACTCATGTGAGGTTGCTTCAAATATTATAGATGTGATGACTTTGATATCTCAGCGACCTACAGATCTATAGTGATTGAGCATATCTAGATTATTATTCTTAAATTACTTTTATTTACTCATTAGTTCTTGTATCCTTTCACTTATGTGTTGATTTGTAATTAATAGTGGTTTTTTGGGGAATCCTACTACTTTTTTTTATAGTCACAAAAAAATGTGCCTTGATCCCACACATGTTGTGTCAGTAATGATAATGAATATGTAAAATATAGTATTTTATATGAGAATTTTATGTGTCTTATTCATATAAGACGTTTTTAACATAATGGGGTGTGGTTTTTGTAGAACATGTTGATACTAGGAGATGATTATAGAGGGTGATGTTTGTGTTTGGAGCCAACTAGTAATGTGGGCCTCTTCATCTTCACAGGTTTTCAATATTTCTAATTAGATATTAGTGTCTATTTTCCCTTATTTAAATTATGTTATCCATGCATGTTATCTATATAGATCTTAATATATGTCTCGTACATGTATTCTATACCATATTTTTATCATTTATTTACACTATTCTTAATTTTATGGAATATCTATACATTGGTGGTATAATTTGTTAAAATATGATATAGAGTAAGGCATCCTATATTTTGAGATAGGCATGCTCAATAATTTTCACCATCTCCTAGTATATTAGAGGTGGGATTAGGGTGGAATTATATGGATACCACTGACCCATGTGGAAACATATTGTGTCTAGTTGAGTTAGAGTGGTATCCAAGAGAATATGTCATAGAGACGGTCAACAGATTTAGTTTTCATGTGAGGATTTGATTTGGAATGTAAATAAATGATGTTATAGGGTTACTGATTATTTTTAACATACCATGGAAAAAATTGTAGGTGTAGCAGCTAACATTTACATTATTCAGGAAAGTGATATCTTCTTGATCAACATATAACACTAAAAAATGATCATTAAGTTTAAGTATATTGTAACATGCCTCATATTGTGGTTTTTATGAACATTCATAGCCTTCATTTAACAACTCATCTAGTTATGTATGAAATTTTCTGGGTGTGTCATATTACCTATTGTGTATTACCCGATTATAGGCTTCATGAATATAGAAAAATGGTAGTCATAATATATTTCTTGTGGTTAGTCATATCACCACTATTTATTAAGTGATAAGTCATTTTTTTCCTTAAACTTGGTTGATATGTGTTCCCACTCTATGATCTATGTAAAACTATCTTCCCTTGTAGATAGTGTGCACCCTTTTCATATAGTCAATGGTTGTCCTTAATGGTTTGAAAGAGACTACTGGTAAACTAATTATGATTCATGCATTTGACGGCCAAGGTCTCTTGAGTTTTCATGGTGAGCCTGATTCTGTAATGATATAGGATCTAATAGAGTATATGACCCATTTTAATATGAATCATATATTTACTACCCAAATATATGTTGATATTTTATGAAACCTATATGAAAATAATATTCACCAGTGTATGATGTATATTTCAAACTCATGAAGTGAAGTCTCTACCATGGATGGAGTTTGATCCCTTAAGGAATATAGAGTTTTTTAGGGAACATGTTAAATCATTTATAGGTTGTAATGATAGTTTTAAAGTATGTATTGGGTATATAGGATTCAAAATATTTTTTCAAGAATATTTTACAGTGTTTCTATTTGAGATTAGTGGATCATGGATACATTAAATGAATAGGATTTGGGTAGTGGTTGATCTTATTTTCAATATCTCATGTGAATAAATCACCCGATCAAGCCTTTTTCAATGGGAAAAAAAGTTGGATATTCACCCAGGATGTAATGGAAGGATTTATTCCCCCTTGATGATAGAATATGAAATTTAATTGATGGATTTATCCATTTCATATGCTGAATCAAGAGTTTTTCTTATCATAGATCCTAATTTTTATAAATATGTTATTGGTGGGGAATTAGTGGTATGATATAACATGGTATAAATAAATGCATTGAGTCTTACCTATAACCATCACCCTCATATTAGATCCTGAGAAGTGAAATGTTATGACTATTTGATATGCAAGATGAATATCATCCTATTTTTCATAGGCACACACACTTCACCGGGTGTTTAATGACCTAGAGTTGGATATTATAGTGTAATATCAACCTAGATCTTGAACATCTAGAATGCATCCATTGATGATGATAGGTACTTATTAATCCACTATGTTGAGGCAGTCTTCCCGCGTGGAGTAAAAGGGTTTTTTTGAAATTCTATCACCATATGAAAGGGGTGTGATGGTACTCACATTTGTACAAATTGGAAACTCAACTCATATATCATGAAGTGTTGGAAATTGTGTTGATGGGGTGTATTATATATAAATAAATGTAAAATAAACCCTAATTATGGGAAGTAAACACAAACCATTGGATTATATGTTATATTCAAATTAGATAGTGAGCATGGATTCCTTCGCTGTATGTGTGGACAAGGTATTAATATACTATGAATGTTATGGAATGTATTGATTCTTTAGAAGTGTGATATATATTTTACAATTTTTAATATGTTGGGGTGTGAATCAACCCACATATCATGGATAATGAGAGGCCTTATGAAGTAAAAATGAGCCTTTTTTGCTTGAGTCCATAGAGGTTAGGGAGATTTTAATAACATAACAATGGAATTTTAATTGGAATTATTATGTGGAGTATTCTCTATATATAATATAGTGATATTATTTATGTTTTTTTCTATGGATATTTGATTTTTTCATGTAAAGGGTGAAATTTGATGCCTTTTATTAATATTGGTTGCCTCAAACCAATCTTTTATGTGATGAATGTTATAGGTGTAGTGTCAAGTTAATTCTGTTATGATACTAGAAATATTCCATGATGGTGTTTGATAATTCATCCACATTATCCTATGGATAATGAATCTTAACTAAAGAACATGATGGGTGCCATGATTGGAATCCTGATTAGAGACTGCTTTATAAATTCATTGTCCATGGTGTTTCTTTCCCAGTGGTTTTTTTGGGTACACAAATAACATAACCAAGATATTTTATGTGATTGAAGAAGTTATCTCAGGTGACTATAAATTTTTTTACTAGGTAAGATTCATTATTGATGTATAGAGATGAAATAGAAGGTTTAAATGAACAATAGAGATGGTATAGTTAAAATTTTGGTTAATTGGGTCACCCAACATGTAGTGGTGTGGTGTTTATTAGTTGGTTGAGGCTTCTAAAATACCTACAAATTTAAATAAACATAGAGTTCAAATATTAAAAAATGAGTATTGGTATTATGTTTGGGATGATCCATGCCTATGGATCATGTAGAGTGATAAAGTTATTAGGAGGTGTGTTCATGATCATGAGTTTGATTCTATTCTACATTTATAACATACACTTTCATGTGGAAGAAACTTTGGACCCCATCAAACAGGTAGAAAAGTCTTAGACTCTAAATTATATTAGCCTAGCTTATTCCATGATTCCCATGTGTTTTGTAAGTCATGCTCTCATTGCCAACCCACTGGGAAAATTTCTAGGAGACACAAGATTCCCCAACAGCCCATACTATTCTGTGAGATTTTTGATGTGTGGGGAATTGATTTTTTGGGTATTTTTACAAGTTCTTTTGGTTTCTTGTACATTTTGGTCACTTTTGATTTTATGAGAAAATGGGTGGAGGCTAAGGCCACCAGGACTGATGATTCTTATTTGTAGTGTAATTTATCAAAGCGCATATTTTTTTCATTTTTTGAGTACCAAAGGACATCATTAGTGACCAAGGGAAACACTTTTGCAATCGGAATTTGGATTCCCTCCTTCATAAGTATGTGGTAACACACAAAACATTAACAACATGCCACCCCTAAACAAATGGCCAGGCTGAAGTTCCAAATAGGGAGTTGAAACAAATTTTGCAGAAAACCATGCAGCCAAATAGGAAGTATTAAAGAAAGTGCTTGGATGATGCGATTTGGGATTATAGGACATCATACAAAACTCCCATCGGTATGTCCCCATTTCAGATTGTTTTTGGGAAATCTTTTCATCTTCCTATGGAAGTTGAGCACCGGGCACATTGGGAAATAAAGAAATGAAACATGGATTTAGCCAAAGCTAGAATTCAAGAGAAGCTGCAAATTCAAGATATTGAGGTGATTTTATTGTTATCATATGAGAACTCAAGGCTCTACAAGGAAATATAAAAATCTACTCCTGATAGAATGAGCCAAAAAAGGGAGTTTCTTGTTGGATAGAAATCCCTTATCTATAGTTCACAACTGAAGTTGATTCCTGGTAAGTTACATTCTAGATGTTTAGGTCCTTATATTGTATCTAATTTTTTCCCTTATGGTGCAGTGGATATCAAACAAGAGGATATTAGAAGAAGATTTACGGTCAATGAGAAATGTTCTAAGAAATACATTGCGAGAATTCATACTGATGTAGTAGATTTTATCACACTTCATGACCCCATCATCACTTGAGAATATCAGGTTGTTCCTAACCCTTTCACTTTTATATTATTTTTTATATTTAAAATTATACTTTTCGAGTGAATATATCATCTCATAGGTTCACATTGAAGATAATGAAATATTTTAAGTGTGGGGGATAGGAAAATTTTTGGGGTAGATATTTAGGAATTTTATTTTTGTGTTTTTTGTGTATTTAATATTATGTTTTTGCTTAAAATTTTTCAAAAAAAATAAACCAAAAAAAACAAAAAAAATCGATAAAAAAATATCATGTAGCATTCTCATGTTGAACATATGGAAAATGCATGATTTCAAAATTCATTGGTAGAACGATAATTATGAGTAATATTTCATCATCAAGGGTTGATTTTTTGAAGTCGTCGATGATATGAATAGTTGTTTCATTATAAAACCTTTTAGATTTTGACAACATTATTTGTGATATTTGTTCATGGTAAATTATATCATTGAATTCTCTACACAAATTTTCACTCAACCATGAATTGTGAAATTTTTTCTACTCAATTGAAGGTATAGTCAAGTTAGGTTAAAAAAATTCATTGGTTGATCCATATGTTTATTAGTCTTCCGATTGATTTTATTACTATACTGAATTAACCTATGCATGTGTGACTTTTATCAGACTATTTTACGCATTAAAAACATATGGGTTGTGTCTTAGACAGGTCCAAAACCACTCTTCATCGACCCTTGATCTTATTATAACTATTATAATTAGTGTTGGGAGTATATCAAACATGGGTTGAGAGATGAGTGTGGGATTTGTTCCAAGTGAAACTTAAAAAATAATAATAATAAATGAGGGTAGTGATGAAATGTACAACATATGGAGATATCTAGGTCAAGAGCTTATGGTTTGACTTTTGAGAATGCTTAAGTGATTGAGTCTTGAAATTCTATTGCAAAGGAATGTAGAATAGGTTTGGTGAATTAAACCAGTTAAGAAGAATTGTTTTACTTGACCTGAATATATTGAATAAAGGGTGGATTTATGAGCTTGGAATGGTTGGCACACACACACGTGGAGAATTAGTGGCATGGTAGACCCATGGCTTGTTTTACTATGTTTAGTGTTATGAATCTCACTAGATTTTGTTTTGATACAATTTATGAGAAAATGAATTTAAATTTTTTTAATAGTGACTCTTGATGGGATTCTTACTTTTCCTATATTTCCACTGTAGATTGAGAAAAATGAACATGCATATCTTGTCCCAATTTTTTCGAATACATGATATAAGGTTTTTCCCAAGAGTGCAAAAGGGTAAGTGTGGGGGAGTTGATAAAATTCAATTTTAATGAATATTTTATTGATAATAAATTAATTAGTTTCCTGAAATTGTGAAAAATATGTTAATTTATAAAATATTTGGGATTAGATCATTCATTTCAAAATTTGATGGAAATTTCAGTTTTACCCTTTTAAATTTCACTGTATTATTTCATGCATAAATATTTTTTTGTAAATTATTTTGACTTAAAATTTAGTAACTGTGTTCTTAAATTAATGACCAAGAAATTATATTTAGGACATGAGAGATAGGTCGTGAATTTGAGTTGTCTAAATGGGATATAAAGTCAAAGATGTACTAGATTCACCATATTGGATATCACATCAGTGTTTGGGACGTATCTTGTTTATCTGGGCTTGGAATGGGCCCAAATTTTGAGGAAAGCTCGGAGACATGATTACTCACATATAATCCTTCTATAAGGCCAGCCAATTCGTGCATTTTTTAGGTCAAATATGCGGTGAAACTTGGAATAAAATATTTTACCTAATTTTCATTTCACACTTAACAAATTTATGTTACCCTAGATCTCCCAAAATCCATTTTAAGGGGTTTTCACTATTTTGGAGGGATGTTAGAGGATTTGGGAAGGTGTTTCAAAATGGGTGAATCTTGAGAACACCTAAAAACTCTTGGAATAATTAAGGTATTATGCAAACATCTCTTCCAAGAAGGCTCTCCTCTCCCACCTCCATATTGTATTTCTTTGTTTTCAATGCTTGTAACTTGAATTTTTCTTAAATTAATATCTTGTATTCTTCTCTTTTAATATTTTTATTTTTCTTTTTGGTGCTGTAAATTAAGAGTGTAGATGAGATTTGGTGTTCCCCTTTCAATCCGTTGCATATGAAAAACGTCTCCATGATGACAACTGCACCCATGGAAGAGTGATTTCGTTCATAGTTGATCTAATCCCTACTCCCTTAATTTATTTATTTTTAATCCATAAACAAACTATAGTTCATAAATTGTGATCAATTAATTGAGTTTCAATTTCTAAGTTACTCAATCGACTTGTACTTGACCGCGTGGTCGGGCTTGTGTAAATCGTGTGAGTGAAACCTCAATCGCAAAAATCAAATCAACTTGGGATAGAATTTTAGGGTTCAAGTATCACCCCAAAATACAATTAATTTTCAAATATAGATAGGATATGCTTCTCTAACTTACCATTTATCATAATTTGGATTTTGGATCATAATCAAAGTAGGGTGTTGCGGTTGGAAGTCCCAAAGTTGACATAAGGCTCATTTTTCTAATATTTGTGGTTGTGTTAATTTTCATAGGGTTCGAGGGTTGACATGGTTAGGGGGTAATAATTTAAAGAATTATAATCATATGGGATAATGATAAATTAATGATGAAGGGGGTGGATTATATCAACTATGTATTCTCATATAAATTTTTTTAAAGAAATTGTGTCTTCAATTGTTCCTTCTCGTTTGTTGTTTAGTCTATTGTATAAGAGTCACTAAACCAACCCCCCCCCCCCAACTTGTGTGTCATTTTTTTCACTTATTTTATTGTTTAATTTAATCCTATTAAGATTTGTTTAATTCACTTACTCTTTGATAGAACGACCTAGGTCAGCCACTGTGCTGCACTTAGTAAAATCACAAATATTTTTGGGAGTGTGCGCGACAACGCTCATCAAATTGGCACCGTTTATGGAGAGGAAAGTGTTTTATTCAACCAATTTTAGGTAATTTATTTATTCTTATTTTTTATTTTTTTTATTTTCTTATGCTCCCTTTTCTTTTCTATTATTTCTTCCCCACCTCTTTTTTTGGACCATCAATTAAAACCTCATTTATTGATATTGGTGTCCACTTCTTTTTGTTTCTCTCTTTTCTATGATTTATGACATGATCCCATCCTAAGGATCTCCTTGATATAGACCCCGATATTGATCACAGCCTTAGGGCTCAAATTAGACAATCTCAGTCTATGAGGAGTGTCGACATTTACCCAACTGGGTAATTCTTCCACTCTAGGAATTTTGAAATTGGAAACTCTTCTGAAAAAATATTAAACTAGATAAAATGGTTGACAATAACAATAATTAACTCAATAGGACAATTCGAGAGTTAGATTCACCTGATATTAATTATTAACCTATATGCATTTCCTATCCAACTCTCGAATTAGACTTTGAACTAAAATCTGGGTTAATTCACTTTCTTCCAAAATTGCATGGCTTATCTGGTGAGGATCCAAAAAAACATTTAAAAGAATTAAATGTGGAATGCTCAACACTTAAACAAAGAAATGTCTCTAAAGATCAAATAAAACTTAGAGAATTTACATTCTCACTTTATGGAACTACTGAGGATTGGATGTGTTATTTACAACCTAAATATGTTACATGTTGGAATGATTTGAAACTTATTTTTTTGTAGAGATGTTTTCTAGAATAAAGGAACACTTTCATTCGAAATGAGATCTATGGGATCAAGCAGGCACATGGGGATTCAATGTATGAGTATTGGGATATATTCAAGAAGTTTTGTGCAAGATTTATGCATCACCAAATCAGTAAGAAAATCATCATTCAGTACTTATATGAAATACTCATTCTTATAGAGATAAGCATGGTGGATGCTACAGCTGGAAGGGTATTGGTCAAAAAAATACCAGAAGCTACACGTGCGTTGATCGAAAAGATGGAACAAAACTCCCAATAATTTGGAAATCAAGGTACCCCACAAGTTATAGGAGTACATTAGGTAAGTCAATATTCTCTTGAAAGTCATTTGATTGATACCAAGTTATAAGAATTAATATCTATGGTGAGACAAATTAATTTGCCTCAAAAGACATCCCAACCCCCTCCTTTAAGGCCTTGTGGAATTTTCACTAAGACAAGCCACCCAACTGACTGTTTCCCCCATATACAAGAAAGAGAATATTGTGCAGTAGTGTTTCCTGAGAGACCATATTAGTAGAAAAAATAACCATATCCCCAAAATAATTTTGATTCCTTTTATCCAATATACAACCAAGGGTGGAAGGATCAATCGGAAATGAGTTATGCCTCTAGAAAACAACAGAGGTTCCCCTTTCAACAAAACTTCCAGCAGCCTCCACCTTACCAGTAGGGTTTCCAACAACCCCAAAGGGGATTTGATGCTCAAGAATTAACATGTAAACAACAAGGGACTTCTCAACCAAAGTAAGATTCTAATACTAATGATATTTTGAAACAAATTGTTCTTAATCAACAAAATGAGTTGAAGAGTCAAGGTTCAAATATGAGGGAGTTTAAAACTCAAATGAGCCAGATTTCCACTACCCTCCATGAACTGGTATGTAAGAATTATAGAAATCTACCTTCCCAACCTACTCAAAATCCAAAGTGTAATGTTAGTGCCATCACATTGAGAAGCGGGAAGCAAACGACTTATGCTTTTCTACTTACCATTCCACTAGGATTCACCTCAACTTCAGAGAAGGACCATTCAAGAACAACTGATGAACATCACACAGAGAATGAAAAAGGTAAGAAAAAGATCAATGATGTTCCTCCTAAACCACTTCCCTTTCCAAAAAAATGTTATTCAAACTAAGAAGATAGTTCAATAGGAAATACAAAATGAGGTTTTGGACACAGTAAAGCATGTAGAGATACACATCCTCCTTATTATGGTCATTAAGAAAATCTCAAGGTATGCCAAACTCCTAAAAGAAATTTTTATTAATCGAAGAGGGATCAAGGGGAATGAGAGGATCAATCTTGGAAGGAATGTGTCAACAGTCATTACACCAACTCTGGCAATGCCAACAAAGTGAAAGTATCCAGGGAAATTCACCATCCCATTCACCATAGGGGAGTTTTAATTTTATGATGTTCTTTTTGATTTAGAAGAATCCATAAATGTAATTCCTCCCTATATATTTTTTTCTTGATAGATTGGTGAGTTAAATCCGATGAGATTAGTGGTTCAATTGGAAAATAGAGCTACAACATATCCAATGGGGGTACTTGAGGATGTACTTTTCCAGGTAAGAGACATGATCTTTTTAGAAGATTACTACGTGCTTAAAATAGAGGATGATCAGGTAATTTCACATGCCCCAATTATATTTGGTAGTCCCTTTATAAAAACTATAAAAACAATCATAAATGTCTAAGAGGGTACACTTTCCATAGTGTTTGGGGATGAAGTTGTGATATTTAATATTATGGATTCCATGAAGTACCCCTCAGAGGACCATACTGCTTTTGTTATATCCCATTTTGAACCACCAAGTAAAAACCCCATGGATTTTGATTATCATATGATTAAAAATATTATGAGCATTGGTTCTATTTTTATGTCTAATATTACTTCCACACATATTTCTAATGCACAATACTCTCTTATATTTGATTTTCAAATGGATTCATATTCTGATTTTGATCATGTTCAATATGATTATGACATGGCTATTGAGTATGCAGATGGATTTGATGAATTATTCATTAATTTTGATGATGTTTATTCTGATAATGATGTTATTTGTGCACATATTTTAGTTCCTTCAAAGTTTTCATCCATAAATCACCCACATTCATTAGATCTCAATCCATTGCCACCAAATCCCAAATACCCATACTTGTTGAGTGGTGAGAGGTTACCAGTTATCATTGTTAATAATATCAATTTTGAACATGAAGAAAATCTTTTGAATCTTTTGAGGGAGAACATCAGGTAAATCAGGTGGACCTTGGGTGACATATCAGATATTAGCCCTTCCATTTGAATGCATATGATTCTTTTAGAGGATGGGGCTGGGCGGGTTAGGCAGCCACAAAAGAGATTGAACCCAACTCTTCTGGAAGTTGTAAAAAATAGGTTGGAAAATTGTTTGAGGTAGGAATACTCTATCCCATTTCATATTCCCAGTGGGTTATTCCGATTCAGGTTGTTTCTAAGAAAGGTGGTGTTACGGTCATTAAAAATGATAATGGTGAGTTAGTTCCAATGAGGGTGAAAAATAGTTGGCGTGTGTGTATTGATTATAGGAAACTAAATCAAAACACTCACAAGGACCAATTCCCCCTCCCATTTATCAATCAAATGCTTGAGAGACTAGATAGGAACAAACATTATTGTTTCTTGGATGGATTTTTTGGATATTTTCAGGTTCCTATAGCTTCAGAGGATTAGAATAAGACTACATTCACTTGTCTATTTGGAACATTTTCCTACCAGAGGATTCCATTTATACTTTTCAATGCCCCATGTAACTTCCAAAGATGCATGGTGATTATTTTTTCTGATTTTATTAAGACCTACATTGAGGTATTTATGGATGATTTTATAGTGTATGGATCCTCATTTGATGAATTTATAAATAGTTTGGGAAAGGTTTTGAATCATTGTATTGAGAAGAATCTGGTCTCGAACGTCGGAGAAGCGGACGATAGCGATGACCCAATGATGCCGATGTCGACGGTGATGGAATGATGTGATGGCGGCGTAGGTGGCGAAAGGATTAGGTCGGCATTGTGATGATTGTGGCTATATCTCAGTTGATGGATATCTTTGACGATAGCGATCATGGTTGGCGGAAGGCAATGATGGGGTGCGTGAAGCGGGATGGCATGTGGGTTATGATTTCCTTTTGAATTTTGTAATTTGAAATTTGGGAAAACTTTTGGGTGCAGTTCTTTGGTTTTTTGAAGTGGGTGGGATTTCACTTACTAGTTGGATTTGTATCTGGTTGTTTGGACTTGTATTGGTTTCACACTTTTCCCTTAAAAGTGTTATTTGAAAATACAAAAAAATATGGATTGTGGAGAAGAATCTGGTCTTGAAATTTGAAAAGTGTCATTTCATGGTAGAGCATGGCATTGTCTTAGGTCATGTAGTTTCAAAACATGGGATAGAGTTTGATAGATCTAAGATAGGAATTATTTCATCCTTACCATATCCTTCATGTGTGTGTGATATTGGATTTTTTCAAGGGAATTTAGGTTTTTATCGGCACTTAATCAAATATTTTAGTAAGATTTATTTTCCTTTTTCATGATTATTTCAAAAGGATTCTGATTTTGGGTTTGATGATTCATGTAGGGTAGAATTTGATGAGCTAAAGAAGTGTCTGAACACTCCATAAATCATACAGCCCCCACAATGGGACATTCCTTTTGAGATTATGCGATATGAATCCAACATTGCAGTTAGAGTTGTCTTATCACAAGGTGTGGAGGGACATTCACATGTGATTTCTTACGGATCGAGGACATTGGATTCAGCCCAATAAAACTACACTACCAAGAAAAACGCATTTCTTGCCATCATATTTGCTTTAGATAAATTCCATTCATATTTATTAGTCTCTAAAGTAGTTTTTTTACCATGCATCTCTAAGATACCTTTTGAAGAATCCAGATGCAAATCCTAGACTTATCTGATGGATGCTCCTTATTCAATAATTATATATTGAAATAAAGGACAAAACGGGGTTAGAAAATCTGGTGGCAGACCACATGAGTAGGCTTACTCACACACTAGAGGCTAAAAACATTGATAAAGTACCCCTTTGGGACACTTTCCCTAATGATCATCTTTATTCCATCTCATGTACACTTCCTTGGTATGCTGATTTAGTGAACTACCTTGTTGTATCTAAAATCCCTACAAATTTAAAGAAACATCAAGTCCAAAAATTAAAAATTGAGTCCCGGTATCATGTGGAGGAAACTTTGGACCCTAACAAACAGCTAGGAAAGTCTGAGACTCTAAATTATATTGTCCTAGGTTATTCCATAAATCCATTGTGTTTTGTAAGTCATTCTCTCGTTTCCAACACACTGGGAACATTTCTAGGAGACACGAGATTCCCCAATAGCCCATACTATTCTGTGATATTTTTGATGTGCGGAGCATTCATTTTATGGGTTCTTTTCCAAGTTACTTTGGTTCTTTGTACATTTTGGTCACTTTTAATTATATGAGAAAATTAGTGGAGGCTAAGGCCACCAGGATTGATGATTTTAATATTGTAGTGGACATTGTCAAAGCACATATTTTTTGTAGGTTTGGAGTACCAAAGGCCATCATTAGTGACCAAGGGAGACAATTTTGAAATCATAATTTGGATTCCCTCCTTAGTAAGTATGGGGTGACATAAAAAACATCAACACCATACCACCCCCAAAAAAATGGTTAGTCTAAGGTTTCAAATAGGGAGTTGAAACAAATTTTAGAGAAAACTGTGTAGCCGAATATGAAGGATTAGAGCAAGCACTTGGATGATGCGCTTTTGGATTATAGGATGGCATAGATAACTATCATTGGTATGTACACATTTTAGATTGCTTTTGGGAAACCTTTTCATCTTCGTGTGGAAGTTGAGCATTGGGAATATTGGGTAATAAATAAATGCAACATGGATTTGGCCCAAGATGTAATTCAATAGAAGCTGAAAATTCAAGAGGTTGAGGAGATTTTATTGTCACCATACGAGAACTCAAAACTCGATAAAGAAATTTAAAAAGAAACTCATGATATAATGATCCAAAAAAGGGAGTTTCATGTTGGAGAGAAATTCCTTATCTATAGTTTATGACTGAAGTTGATGCCTGGTAAGTGGCGTTCTAGATGGTTAGGTCCTTATATTGTATCTAATGTTTTTTCCTTATGGTGCAGTAGAGATCGCACAAGAGGACCCTAGAAAGAGATTTATAGTCAATAGGAAACGTTTGAAGAAATATATTGAGGGAATTCCTACTGATGCAGTAGATTTCATCACACTACATGACCCCATCATCTCTTGAGCATATCAGGTTGTTCCTAACCCTTACACTTTTATATTTTTTGGCCTATTTAAAATTCCACTTTTCATGTGCACGTGACATCTCATAGGTTCACATTGAGGACAATGCATTATTTTAATTGTGGGGGAGAGCACATCATTTTGGGGTAGATATTTAGGATTTTCATTTTTGTGTTTTTTTCATATTTTATATTAAGTTTTTGGTTAAAAGTTTCAAAAAAATAAACACAAAAAAACAAAAAACAAAATCAATAAAAAAATATCATGTAACATTATCATGTTGAACATATGGAAAATGCATGCTTTCAAAATTCATTGGTACAATGATAAGAATGATTAAGATTTTATCATCAGGGGTTGATTTTTTGAAGTCGTCGATGATATGAATGGTTGTGTAATTATAAAACCTTTTATATTTTGACATCATTATTTATGATATTTGTTCATGGTAAATTGTGTCATTTATTTCTCCACACAAATTTTCACTCAACCATGACTTTTGAAATTATTTCTAATCAATTAAAAGTATAGTAAATTTAGGTTAAAAAACATCATTGGTTGATCCATATGTTTTTTTCTCTTCTGATCGATTTCATTATTGTGCCAAATTGACCTATGAATGTGTACATGTTATCTAACTGTTGTACGCCCTCAAAAAAATATGAATTGTGTCTTGGATAGGTCAAAAACCACTCTTCATAGAACTTTGATCTTTTTATAACTATTACAATTAGTGTCGTGAGGAGATCAAAGACAAGTTGAGAGATGATTGTGAGATTTTTTCCAAGTGCAACTTAAAAAAAAAACAATAATAAATTAGGGGAGTGATTAAATGTAAAACATATGGGGATATCTAGGTTGGGAGCATAAGGTTTGACTTCCTAGAATGCTTAAGTGAGTGGGTCTTGAAATTAAATTGCAATGGAATATAGAACAAATTCGGTGAATTAAACCAGGTAAGAATAATTTTTTTACTAGACCTGAATATACTAAATAAATGGTGCATTTATGATCTTGTAATGGTTGGCACATACACACACAAGGAGAATTAGTGGCATGGTAGACCCATGACTTGTTTCTCTATGGTTAGTGTTATGAATCTCACTAAATTTTGTTTTGACAAAATTTATGAGACAATGAATTTAAAATTTATTAATATTGACTCTTGATGGGATTCTTACTTTCCCTATATTTCCATTGTGGATTGAGAAATATGAATATGCATATCTTGTCACAATTTTCTCAAATACAAGATATAAGGTTTTTCTCATGAGTGAAAAAGGGTAAGTGTGGGGGAGTTGATAAAATGAAATTTTATTTAATATTTTATTTATAATAAATGAAATAATTTCCTCACATTGTGATAAAAAAATTTACTTATATAATATTTGGGATTAGATCATTCATTTAAAATTTTGATGGAAATTACAGTTTTAATCTTTTAAAATTAATTGCAGTATTTCAAGAATAAATATTTTTTTGTAAATTATTTTGACTTAAATTTTTGTAAATATGTTCTTGAATTATTGAGATAAATATTCTATCGAGGGAATGGGAGCTGGATCATGAATTTGAGTGTTCTAAATGGTCCATGAATTCAAAGATGTACTGGATTCATTAAATTGGATATCACTTCAGTTTCTGGGTTGTATCATCTTTATTCGGGCTTGTATTAGACCCAAATTTTGACAAAATCTCAGGGAAATGATTCATCACAAATAATCCTTATATAAGGCCAGCTAATTTGCACTTTTTGGAGGTTAACTATGAGGTGAAACATGGAATAAAATATTGGACCAAATTTTTATTTCACACTTAAAAAAGTTATGTAACCATATCCCTCCCAAACTCTATTTAAAGGGGGTTTTCACACTTTTGGAGGGTTTTTAGAGGATTTGGGGAGGTTTTTTCAAAAGGGTGGATCTTAGGAAAACCTCACAACTCTTATAATAAGTATGTCCTTGTGAAAACATCTCTTCCAAGAAGGCTCTCCTCTCCCACCTCCACTTTGAATTTCTTTGTTTTCAATGCTTGTAACTTGATTTTTTCTTAAATTTATCTCTTGTATTCTTATGTTTTAATATTTTTATTTTTCTTCTTGGTGCTTGAAATTAAGAGTGGAGATGAGATTGGGTGTTCCCCTTTAAATCCATTGCATATGAAAAACATCGCCACGATGAAAACTCCTTCCATGGAAGAGTGATTTCATTCGTAGTTGATCTAATATATATTCCATTCATGTATTTATTTTGAATCCATAAACATACTATAATTCATAAATTTTGATCAATTAATTGAGTTTTAATTTATAAGTTACTCGATCAACTTTCACTTGACCACGTAGTTGGGATTGTGTAAATCGTGTGATTGAAACTTCAATTGCAAAATATAATCAACTGAAGATAGAATTGCAGGGTTCAAGTATCATCACACAAAAAAAATTAATTCTCAAATATATGTAGGAGATTCTTTCCTAACTGGCCATTGATTATAAGTTTTCTTTTGTATCATAATCAAAGTAGGGTGTTGCAATTGGAAGTCCCAAAGTTGACCTAAAGCTCATTTTTCCAATATTTGTGGTCGCATTAATTGTTGTAGGGTTTGGGGTTGACAAGGTTAGGGGGTCATAATTGAAAGAATTAAAATCGTATGGAATAATGATAAATTAATGATGAAGGGTGTGGATTATATCGACTATGTCTTCTTATATAAGTGTTTTTAAAGAAATTGGGTCTTCAATTTTTCCTTCTCATTTGTTGTTTAGTCTATTGTCTGAGAATCACTAAACCAACCCCCCCCAAATTGTGTGTCATTTGTTTTCAATTATTTTCTTATTTCATTCAATCCAATTAAGAGTTTTTCAATTTACTTCCTCCTTGATAGAATGACCTAGGTCATATAGTGTGCTGCATTTGTAAAATCACAAATATTTTTTAGACTGTTTGCGACAACACTCGTCAATTAGTCATCATAGAAAATTAGTTTACACAGATCCTTGAAAATAATATAATATAAACATATATGTTGTTCTTAGTATACATGTTAGTGTTCTTGAAAATATGAATATATCACATATACAAGTTCATGTATATTAAATATGGGGAAATGATTGAATATAGAATGAGGATTTTACCCTAGGGTGGTATAAGTTTCATTTTAAATGTGTCATTCGATCATTCATAATCATGGGAATCTTAAAGAAAATTGATGAAATAATTAATATTATTTTTTGAACTATGTGTTGACAAAATTTCACACTACTTATATAGTGACCAAGTATTTTCATACATGGATATTAAATATTTTTATATGAATATTTAATATATTACACAAACACGCATCTGAGGACTGTAATAGTTTAGTGGCTTTGAAAACTTGGCACACAATCTTCTTAATTTTTTGAAAGATCTGTAATTTCTCCCATAAAGATATTCCCTTTTAATACTCTTCACAAACATACCCTACTTAAACCATTCTTTCTAGCCTTGGTAAATTTATCATAAGAAAGGTTGATCTAATATGCTCAATAAGGGTAAGTAAGGGAGATACATAAGCAAAACATGAACATAAGGGTATGAGAACATGATAATAACATATGAAAAACATACCCTACATATCAATGGTTAGAATATATATTCAAGACATAAATATTGGTAGTTTATAAGACATGAATCATAAAGAAATCAAAAAGCATAAGCCATAAGAGAATAAAATTGGCATAAGATATAGATTTATATCATATACATCATCTTATAATGTTGTAAACATGTATAAATAGAGACATATTTACTCATTAAGCCAAGGACATGAAATCAGACCCTATAATAAACTTATAGACATGCAACTAGGGCTATACATAACATTATGGACCAGAAGGACAGGTCCATGAATAACATTATGAACATATAATTAGGTTCATTCATAAAATTGTGAACATGTAATCAGGTTCACACATAACATATTTACTCATGAGTTATCCATATTTAATCAATGCATTATAGGGACATATAGGTCCCACCCATATTTTTTTATAACATAACCATAATCATATAATGAAAAATATACAAAAGTGATCCATTAGGTCATAAAACATTCATCATATCAGAACCCATGAAAAGAAATGGGTTTCATAAAACATGTCATCATAATATAACCCTTGGAAAATATATGGATTTTATAATCATTCCATCATTTAATTAAATCATAACTCATGGAAAAAAGAAATAGGTTTCGTAAGTATTTTTTCATAGTATAACCTGTGGAAGAGAAACAGGTTTCATCAAAATATATTCATCATATACCATTCATAAAAATAATAAGAATGTTATCCTTGGTTAATATACCTAGTAAATCATAATTTATATCAAAATATGTTTTATTAAATGAAAAATTATTTTGAAAGAAAAATTTATTGGAAAATTTATTGAGGATGATAAAAAAAATTGAAAATCGTTTTTTATAACATAAAACATTTTAAAAATACTTTTATTTGAAAATAAAATTTAAAACATATAAATGTATCTTTAAAAATCATTTAAAACATTTCTTAAGGAAATTATCTTTTTCAATTTAACATACTTTTTAAAACACAAACCATTTTTGAAATACTTTACTTCAAAAAAATAAACTTTAAAATTTATAAATGAAGCTTCAAATAAAATAACGGTCATGATGGTAGGAAATTCCGTTCATGTTATACAAAATGATTCAATTCACATTTTCAGTAAAATCCAAAAGGGAATTGTTTTTTAAAATGAAATAAAGATAATTTTTTTAAAAAAATTAAAAAAATTAAAACATGGGTAAAAATTTATTTAATAAATAATTTTAAAAAAATTAAAAGCATTTTTTGAAAATTTTTTATGAAATATGGTTTTGGAATAAAAAGGGTTTTAAACCGAAAAGATGGTTTTTATAATAATATTATTTTTGAACTCTTGAGTATATAAATAGAGGAAAATAAAGGGAAAATTATTCTAATGAAATAACTAGAGTAGAATAAAATTCATGAGTTTCTTGAGATATTGATCATAATATTCTATCATCATAAACCTAATCATAAACAATCCCGATAAATGATGAGATTGTAACATAAAATCTTTACCACTTTGGTAACTTTGAAAAAAAATTCCCTTGAAGGAATATCATTAAATTAAATTTAAAATATCATGAGGATAAATAAATAAATTATATTTTATGTCAATGTGGATAAATATACATTTTTTACAATAATATATTTGTATAACATAATCATATGTGTCAAAGAAGAAAAATTGAGACAAAAATCCATTACCTATTTGGAAACATTTGAACCGTTAACCCGTTGAAAGAGATATCCAAAAATTTATTTAAAAATATGAATAATTTTAAGTATAATTATCATAAAATAAACTCATGGTATGTATATATACTAAATAAAATAAACATGTGTTGAATATGGCCTGTTTATCACAAAAAAATAAAAGTGAGAGGGAAATCCCTTACCTTATGTCTTGACTTTTGTCATACATTTTCAAACCTCCTTAATAATAAATATAATTTTATTATACATTTATTACAGAAAAATATTTATATATATATAACCATATATTATTTTCTTATGACCTTTTATTATCCATTTATTAACAATTCCATATTAAAATTATGTTTTGGGTAATAACAGCTTTTCTTTTTGTATATTTTTTGATTTGTTATTTTTGATAATATTAATTTGATAATGATTTAATAATATCCTGAATTTTAACCATAATATTAATATCATATATATTCAATATATATGTATTTAGATTAATCCATAAAATTTAGTGATGGAAAATGAAATACAATCATTATAGACATGGTAGGTCGTACGTACGCATGAACGTTATTTCCATTTTCTTGTTGGAATTAAAGAAAGAATGGTAAATGATATATTAAAATTACAGAATCATTTTTATTTCATATATATCACATATTTTCATGAAACCAATACTTAATACCTTCTATGTAAAGTGTGAACGAATCACATCACTTTGTGAGGTGGTAGTCTGCCATACACACGAGTGATGTTATCGTATTCCCAAAAAATGGAGAGTATAAAGGTATATGTGATAAAATAATTCCAAAAGTATAATAATATCATAAATATCATATATAAATAATAAATCTATCAATATTTTCATCTCTGATAGGTGGTAATGGAAAAATGAATGACATCAGTTTGTGAGGCGGTAGTCCGCCATTTGATAGAAGTGGGGATGGTTATAGGTCATCACTATAACATAACAACATATTATTATATTTAAGATTTTAAATTTATTATATTATCATGGTATAATAATAATTAAATGGTGCAGATGATGAAAAAAACAAAAACATTTGTTGATGAATGTTACCTCTTATTCGGTTATTCTCCTTAGGTTTGTACCAAACGCCTTCCTAGGTTGGATTTATATAAAAAAATAATTATTATAGAAATAGAGGAGGAAATTTTGGAATTTATTTGGGTATATATTGGTCAAACCAATTGGTTTTTAATTTGTGTTGAGGAGAGGAGAATGGGTGGCCCTTTATACGTGAGGTGAGTGGCACACTTGTAATTTTTTGAAATAAAGAATTTCACCCATATATTTTCATATAAAAATGAAAACATAATAGATGATTATCAATAATATAAGTTATAAGGTCTAAATATGGCCATAAAATAGGTGTTGGACATGTTTTGGGTTATTTTTTACACTTATTTTTTAGTTTAAACCTCGGTAAAACCATTTTTACCTTAACTGCCACAAATAATTTTAACTATTTTAACTGTTAATTTTGGTCCAAAAAATAAGTTGAAATTGTTTGTTAATATAAATTATTTTGATTCCAAATATGGAATATACATTTCCAAATTACTTTTTTAGAATTAGAAAATTTTAATTTAAAAATAATCCAATAGACCTGACGAGAAAGCGGGTTTTTAAAGAGAAAATGTTCAAAAGTTTACAAAGTTTTTATATAGAAATTAAATATTACGATGATTAAAATTAATTAAATTAGATAAATTTATATAAAATGGAACTAATTTTACTTTAAAACCAATATAAAATATAATATAATTTTATAAATAATCTAAACGAAAGGGCATTTTTCAATTAAATTTTAGTATTTTCACTATTCATAAAAAATAAATAAATATTTTCATAGAATTATAAAACAGAATCACTATAATATATTTATGACATGATGATTTAAAAAATTAATTTATTTTTTAAAATAAATTTTCTTAAACTCTAAAAAAATTAAAATAAGACTCGCAAGTGCTGCGAAAAAGCTGGTTTTCGGGCAGTGTATTTTTTTCAACCACAAGAGATTTTTATATTAACTCTATGTATAATAATAATAATTGAATGAATATAAATTAAAATTTAATGATATATAATATATACATTCCATTTAAAAAATTTATCATTTGGTATTATTTTATTTAATTAAAATGGAGATGCATTATGCTCTTCAAAATAGTTTTTAGAAATAACCCCTTTTTAAACCCAAAAATAAACTTATACTAAAATAAAATATAAATTTGATTCAAATGTAATTAATATTATTAAATATAACTAATGAATACTTATGTTACTTTAAACATAATTGGGTATTTAATTTACTTAATTTATCAAAAAGAAGTGATAGTTTTATAGAAATTGGTATTTTTCACTATTTACTGAAAAATAGACATTTTTCAAAAAATGAAAAAAAAAATCACCATAAGTTATTTTCAATATGATGATTTAAAAATGAATATAATTTTATAAAATAAATTTTATAAAATCTTTATAAATTACTTATAATGTTTTCTAGTAAAAATCAATAAAAATCATTTTTTAAGAAAACATATTTTTGAACAATATAATTACTTTACAAAAAATAGGTTGATTATTTACTAAGAATTAATAAATAAATTTACATTGATTAGGAATTTATATGAATATTTTATAAATTTTTTATACTATTCATACAGTTATATTTAACAGATATGTTATAATAGTTATATTTTTAATAATATTATTTCATGGTTCGCTGAAACTTAGTGTTGTGTGTCATGCATGTTATTGTTGTAGTGTTTAATGAAAGCTAAACTAGATGTTTCATATAATGAAATTTTTAATCATAATTTCTTGTAATGAAAACTAAAATAAATTTGTCATTTAGTGAAAAAAAATTAAAAAATTTAAATTGAATTGAAAAAAAGTCACAAAATCTCGATGTGTTACATTCTACACCCCTTAAAATGAATTTCACCCTTTAAATTCATCTCAGTCATTAATGTTTTAATATTTAAAAAATTCTTTCATATAAACCCTCATCGTAAAAATGGTTAACAAAACATCCTATTGAAAAAATATAAAGGGATGTGTGAAGGTTATTTGGAATAACACATACTTGGTTTCTATATAGGAGAACATTGGTGGGAAGTGAAAACATGGACATAAAAGAGAAAACTAATACCCAAATATAGATATATAGTGATAAAGAACATAGTTAGGAGAAATTTAATGACCAAAAATACATAAATTAAATTGGCATGAAAAATATCATTGATATCATCAAAAATGATGATAATAGAAAAACATTTTATATCAAGAAGTTTTTCCTAAAGTTGAATAATTTTCATGAGAAGATATAATTACTTGGTTTCATTACATTTAATAAGAATAATACCATCCATTGGTTGGGACTTAATCAATTTCCACTCCATTTATTACTCCAACAAATAAAGATTAATCTATTTCTCCTGAAGCACTAACAGATCATAAGAAACATAAATATAATGATAAGTTATTATTCTATATTGAGATAAAAATTTTAACACTAGTTGTCCAATATGGATAAATGTTCATTTGGTGATGTAATACAATAATCTCTAAATCTGCATCCAATGTTTAACTTAAAACACTCCACGAATGGTTAAACTTATGACCCTTCTAAAATTAAAAATTTATATATAAGGTCAGTAAATTTATCAAAATCAACATACTATTAATCCCCCAAACAACATGAAGTAAATCTCAATTATCGCATACTATATATGTCAACACCTTCATCATGTATTCTCTTGAAAAATGGTAATAACCTGAATTACCATAAAACTTTTTGAAAAATATATGATTCCTTATTCATTAAATAAAACCACATATTGTTGAATATATTCCATAAATCCAATAATTTTTTAAACTCCATCAATGATAACATAACCCACTGTTGACGCTCCTTTCGTTACAGAATCTAAAGATCGGAAAAGGGAATATCCGAGGTCAAAGTGATTCATCATTTGAAGAAAACATCAAAAATCAACAAAGGTAGGAAGAAAGGATCAACAGAAACTTCACCGCGCAAGTTATCTAACTGTCGCGCAAGTGTACTTGTGCGGCGACCTTGGTCGCGCAAGTGACTTGCGCGACCTAAGTGGTAACCGCCTGGTAACCGCCTGGGGTCTTCTTTTGCCTATAAATAGACCCTGTGGGCCCCCCATTCGAGGGATCTTTTTTCCAGAAACTCGGATTGAAGCTCCCGACGCCCAAGTCTTTTCTCAAAGCTTCCGGAACACTTCTAAGGTAATTTCTTACCTAGAATGGAAGATCTAAAGAGAAGATGGAAAGTCTAAGTGTTGAAACTCATCAAACACTTGTGCGCCGCTTTTTTTCCTTCAATATAACTTGCGCGTCCCTTTTCTGGAAGAACCTCAAGAGGATTCTAAAGTGATTAATAAAGAGTCGCTCAAGTATTTCAATGCTGGTTAAAAATCGCGCAAGTACACCATGTGTCGCGCAGGTATACCTGCGCGACCAATACTTGCGCGCCCACGGAAGACTTGCGTGCCTTCCAAGACTTGCGCGCCCCTACCTTTTTGGGTGCCCATCTTGCCCATTTTACCCCTCTTAAGCCATTACACCTTTCCTTTTCAATATTCAGTCTTCAAGACACTCTTCAAAGCCATTTATGGCATGATTTCTTGATTTGACTTCCTTATCTGAAAGGAATTCTGTGGAATATCTCTCAAAACCTAGTGATTTATCCTTATGTCACTAAATATAGAGAGTTCATTCATTCAACCTCATCCTTTAAGATGAGAGAATCCTTAACTTGGGCATCCTCCTCAGGAGTAAGCCCCAATTTCAAATCTGGGCATCCTTCTTTAAGAGTAAGCCCCAAATTCTTAAAGTTCCCAAACTTGGGAATCCTCCTCAGGAGTAAGCCCCAAACTTTAATCCCTAACCTGGGTCTACTTTTCAGGAATAAGACTCAGTCATAATCTTGGGCTTCCTTTTCAGGAGTAAGCCCCAAGTCCCCTAACCTGGGCCTCCTTTTTAGGAGTAAGTCCCAGTCATAATCTTGGGTTTTTTTTTCAGGAGTAAACCCCAAGCCCCCTTAAATTTCTCTTAACCAGTCCTAATTTACCCTTGATTTGGGTTTCCTTTTCAGGAGTAAAACCCAATCATAAGTCCCCTCCTAATTTGGGAATCCTCCTTAGGAGTAAGCCCCAAGATTAGAGTATTCAAATCTCCATGAAGCACATATAACTTTATGGACCCTGTTCATGGATTTTTTCCCTAAAAGTGAATCCTAAACCTTCATCTATCTGGGCAGTCATACATACCTAAGCCCCAAACAATTTCTTATGATTGAATATTTCATGGCACAATTGTCTAAATTTTACCAATACCTCTTATTTCTCACACCGAGCATGACTCACGTGAGCTTAGAGTGTAAAAGTAATTATGACATTCTTCTTTGAGCCATCAATCATAAACATCATACTCCATTACTCGAACTATGTGGGTTCTGATTCCTTTTCCAAAACAAAGGATACGTAGGTAGACCATTTATGGGTTCGATCCCAACTTTGAAATAATCCCTGTCCTTCTGAATGACGATAAACTTCAAGTGCCCCACTGAGTGGCTTTAAAACCAGCCTGGTCATCATAATGACCAAGAGACTTTTATATAAATGTTTTGAAGGATACCATTGACCAAGAATCTCTAAACAGATATAGATGATTCTCTATTGATGAAGAACCTCTAATACATATAAAAGATTCTCTAAATTTCTTAGATATTTAATCATTGATTGTTAAAACTAAAGGAAAGCACATTTTATACTTGGTAATGTAATAAGGATTCACGAACATAACTTAAATCTATAAAGAGAGTCCCGGAGTAGAAAATAATTCCCCTCAAAAAGGTGTGATGAGTCCGACCTCCCATCCTCTCGACCAATGAAAATTCCTAATCCTCATCAGTCCACAAGCTAATGAGCGCCTACCTTTGGAAAGTGGGTCCAAAAGGATGTGGAATCATTGGATGTTTCCGGTTCTACGAACAAACCCGCTAGAAAGCGATCGGAACGTTTGAATCTCCCGTCAAGGAGGTCATCCCCGAAATCCATCGAGGAAACAAAAATGGTGAACCCGACGTGAATCCTTAACCAAGTTAAAGTGATGATCTTATTATTTGTTAGGCCCCTTGGGCCAACAAAGCAATCATTGACATGTGCTCATCCAAAAGATGCAGTGGCCGGATTCATCTTGATTATGTCTGTTATATGGAACAGGCACTCTTTTCTCAAGATCTTCTGCAAAATGGCTTTCCTTAAATTCACCCCTGTGAATACTGCTGCTGTGAAAACCTCTACTGTGAGGTCTGCTGCTGTGAAAACCAATGCTGCTACTCCTGCTGGAACGTCATCCGCTCTTAGGATGACATCACCAACTCAGCATCTTCAACGCTGGGTTTCTAATGCACTGGTTAAGGAGTACCGTCGCAACGGTACTATCCCAACTCTGGAGGCCGCTCGTCAAGCCCTCTAAGTTAACAACTCTACCTGGTCGTCCAGACAACGGCGGCCAGCGATCAAGAAGCAGGCGGTGCTGACTACCGTCTCCAACCGTTTCGGGTTGTTATCCCCGAAACGCAATTTCCATTCACTCCCTTACTCTGAGGAAGTGAATGAGAAGGTCCCGCAGGACCTTAATTCAAAAAAACAGGAGTCCTTCTCAAGGGATCCCATCAACAATCACCGCCAGACTCGTGCGGTAGTGCGCCCTCAACATGATGAGGGTACCAACTCCAGGCATTCAGCTCAGGTTCCTCGAACCCGAGTAGGCAAGATGAACCGCCAGAGACGGAATCCGGTGAACAATGGGCAGGTTGTCATCCCTGCCATCTCCGGAGAAGTCCACCAACCTAACTTGGTGGCAAATAACGAACAGGCACACACACATGTCCGTTTTAATTCCACTGTCCAGTAGACTCGTCTGGCAGCATCAAGCCAATCCCGCCAGGCAATTCTGGTGGAGTACTGTAGGCAGGAACATACACCTGCTTATACATCATCAGTTAGTCAGCAGGCTCGTCTGACTACATATGATAGATCTCGTCAACCGCGTTTGGCGAAGTGTAATCAGCAGGCACATACACCTGCTAATACTAATCAAGACTACCAACAGTCTCGTTCGGTAGCGCACAGAGAAGTCAGTCGGAAAGTCCCGACGACAAACAGGAGGCAGACTCAACTCTCTACCTCCACACTTGAGTACTGTCAGGATTCACTGACAGGAAAAGGAGGACAGGAGCAGGCACATACACCTACTCCAAGCCCGAAATGGACGTATATCCCCGTTCCGGCGGCTGAAGTCACCAAGCATATTTTGTCAATGGTGAAAGAGCAGAAGAAAATTCCTGCTCATATTCTGGATGCTTGCCAGGATATCATAACAGCTTCAGCATCATCACAGGGACAGACACATAAATCTATCCCTAGCAGTGGAGTGACACATCAACGATTCACTCCGGAACAGACACACACATTTGTTCCAGTCCAAGAGGGTTATGGGGCATACTACCCCATATCAAACGGACAACCAAGTCAGGCACATACACCTGCTCAGAGTAACTACTTTCGTCAACAAGTGGTTTCTAAAGTGAGTAAGAAGGTATCTAAGAAAAAGATCCGCCCAACACAGTCAGGAGATCAAAGGCCAATCTGCAACAAGGCCTTGCTCGATGCTGGAGTTCTTGAAGCCCTCAGACATTTATCTGTCGGAATTCCAGATTCTACTCCCTCAGTTCTCAATAATGGGAACATTAATTTTGAAGGTCTTCAACAGACACTTGCTCATGAAGGCTTGCTTCATGAAAGTTCGGTCAATCTTGAAGTTTCTTCTTCAGATGAGAGCCACAGGAACCCTCTGTGTGGTCAGAAGACCAAGGAGCAAGAGATTTCATCTTTTGTTGTAACCCATCATGACGGTCCTCCTCATGGTGATGAACTTTTCTGTGAAAGTCCTCTCCGCAGTAGTGATTCACGTTGTCTCGAAAATTCTTCAGAAGGCAATGTAGTGACGAGAAATCCCTCCTATCTCGAGGCACTTGCAAACGTAAAACCAGTCATGACTGATGCTTTACTATCGGCAGGTGAAACTCTTTCTCCATCAGAAGATAGCCTGGGGTTCAGGTTATTCTCCGAACCATCCCTGGGTCATTCATCTTCCAGCATGAATAGTTATATCTCTACCAATCTTGTTGAATCCGATGAAGCAACAAGGAAACACCAACTCTGGTCCAAACAGGTAGAAGAATCTTCATTTAATGATAAAGAGGAAATGCTGAACATGAGGAAAAAACTGGCAAAAGGTGAAGTACCAGTCATGTTTTGGCCTTTGGCTGACTCCCAGTAAGACATTCCAAAGATGTTGACGGATGATGGAATCCATGATATTCGTCTCAACATATGGAAGACTCTTTTTCAATTGAAGAATAAAGTATTATCTTACGGTAATTATGAAAATCATATTAAGATAATAGAAGGGTTACAACGCCAGATTGATTTGGCATCTCTATCAGTCTCTCGGTATCCGAAGGCTGAAAAGAAACAAAGAACCCTTCAACGTTCATGCCTTGGCGCACTAAGAAAATTGCGTCAGTTAATTGCCAATGCTCCATCTGATGTTCATACCAGAGGATGGGGTGTTCACGGAGCATTACATTTCACAGTGCTTTCCAGTCAGCAAAGCCCGCCGAAAATGGTCTCATGCAATGTTATTGCCCATGGCCAGCCACAGTCAATGGGCTTTGTTCATAATCAAAAGCTTCCCAAGAACAGGCTTCAACTAGTTCCTCTCAAAATCAAGTATATAGAGAATAAGTTTTTGAATTGCTCCTACATCAAGCAGTCGAGAATATTGCACAAGCCTCTCGTCTGGAGCAAACACGTCATCAAATGACAGAAGTTTTGAAAATCATCCAACGATCTGTTGAACCAGGTGATAAAAGTGGATACAGGTTAATGCATCCAGCTAATTTTCGAACTAAGATTCGCAAGATCAAGAGATATTTTAAGAAGATCTCAGACATAGAATGTCAAGAGACACCCCATCTTGCCAGACTGGGGACTTCTCTAACCCAACCCTCAGAGTCAACAAATGGGATTCGAGGAGTTGAGCGGAAGCAGCAGGAACATCCCCAGTCCACCGGACTGGGGACTTTTTCAAATCCTCAATCCCTCCCTCAGAGAAAGTCAGTATTCTCTCGATTAGGGAATAAGCCTCAAGAGGAACGAAGAGCCAAGCTATCAGGAGATTCTCTCCAAGTGACGGTTCTCCAAGAAGTTCATGGGGGATCAAGTCAAAGGAATTCCATGTCTCATCATGGACATGGAAGAAGACAATATCACAGAAATGCTGATAGAAAGGATTCCATGCAATATGCATCCATTAATGTCATCAATGCCGTTGCTTCTGATTCACCAGATGAGGCTCAATCAGAGGGATCAGACGAAGAGGTTCCTGCTTAAGAAGTTGCGCACACAGACCTAAATGAAGAAGGTGTGCGCACACGTAATCAAAGGCTTACCCAAAATCTGGGTATTCCTTCAAGTAACCCACTTCCCCCTCTCCGAAAAGGATCCAATAAGGGGAAAGGAAATATTCAAGTTACTTCCCACCCTTCCTCTGAAGGAGGTCAATCGCTCTCATTAGAGAAAAGGTTTGCACAACAGGAGGAAGAAATGAAAGAATTAAGAAGGTTGAATGCAGAACTACTTCAGAGTAGTCTTCTTCTTAAGAATGTTGAAGTCCGACAGCTGAAGGAATTTGTTGTAACTACTAAAATGGATCAGTAATATCCTCCTTTATCAGTACACCCTCAGAGTTCTAATCCTACGGGTCAAACGCAACAACGGTTGGCAGCACTACCATCAGTTGCAGCACCAACCACCACGTCTGTCCAAGCTCCATTCATTGCACCTACCCAAAACTAAGTTCAACCTCATGTTTCTCAAAAGTTAATAACTACTATTGAGTCATTAACAGCTCGGTTAGAAACTATGGAAGGGAAACGGGCGCAAGTTCAACCTGAAAAGAAAGTTTACCCTGAATGGGTAGATTCAATTTCTCCTCCATCCAGTTTTGGAAACCCTGTTTTCCCTACTTTCAATGGATCAGGCGACCCTGAACAACATTTGACGCATTACGTGTCTTGTTGTGATCCTATGATGGGAACTCCAGAGCAGCAAGAAGCAGTGAAACTCAGATGCTTCGTACGAACCTTGCAAGGACCAGCGTTTGTCTGGTATACAAGCTTGCAATCCCGGTCAGTCATCGGATGGGAGGATCTTCGTCAAAAATTCCTTCTTCAGTTTAGCTCAACTTTGCCAAAAACGACAGTTTTCGATCTTACAAACTGCAAGCAAAGGGGGAATGAAAGAGTCTCTGATTTCATTGCTCGTTGGAAGGGATTAACGTATTCCCTGAGTTTAGCACTCCCTCAGGAGGAATTGTTGCCAATCTGTGTAGCAAATTTGCGTGACGAATTACGCACGCCATTGATCCCTGTGAAATACACAGGAGGGTTTCGAGACCTTACTTCAATCGCTCAGCAAATTGAAGATTCCCTTATACAGGCTAAGGTTAAATCTCGTATAATTCCATCAGCTCTAGGAAGAAGAATGGGTAAAGCAAAAACTGATACAGTTATGCTTAAACAAGCACCTGTACCTATATCTACTTCAAAACCTTCATCTTCTCGAAGGACTCTACCTCCTGAACGCCAACAACAAAGGTCCTTTCGTCCAAATGATCAAAGAGATCAACGACGAAAACAATTTGAGGATATGAAGAGTAAAACATACTCTTTCCGAAGTGAGAAAGTTCCTGGTTACTTCATTTCAGCTCTGGAAAATAATTTGGTTCAATTACCAGTGCCCAAGAGGCCAAACAAGGAAGGAGATGAAGACCGTCCCAATTATTGTCATTTTCATCAAATGTTGGGGCTTCCCATCCAGGAGTGTTTTGTCTTTAAAGACCTCCTGCAAAAGATGGTCGACTTGGGACAAGTCAAATTGAAGGGTTCTTCAGCTCATGTAGCATGTATTACCACTACAGATCTAGAGGAAGGAGGCGAGTGGCAGGAAGTCAAAAGCAAAACTACGAAAAAATATGATGATTGGATGGTCAGAAAGACAATCAATCGGACCCATTCCATTTTGCGAACACAATTGAAGAAGCCAATTGTGTCTCCTACAAAAGCTGCAGTAAAGCCTCCATCAAAAGATAAATCCTCAAAAGGGCAGCGCAATTCAAAGAAGAAAGAGGAATCAGGAGAAGATGAGTATGTATCAAAGCCTAAATTGTCTTTGACTCTGGCAGATTTCATTCCATCTACTTCAAAGCCACGGGCACCGTCCCACCAAACGGCACAGCCTAAATAGGCTAACCAAGCAGAGTCTTTATCAGACGAAGAGTTAATCTTTGGTTCTGTTAATATGATTCAATTAACAGATTCATATTCCAGTCTTGATGAGCCTGAATTCCCTATATCAAATAAGGGAATCCGAAGAGGTTCTAGAGGTTCAGGATATAGGGGAAGACGTGGATCTTTCCAAAGCCATTACTCTAATTTTACCCCTGCTAGCACTGTATATGCAGCAGAAACTCGTGGTAGAGCCCTTCAGCGAGCTCAAAAAGAACAAGCAAGTTCTTCTGCCAATGGCCAACTCAGTTTTGGCACAGTTATTTTGGAAGACCAATTAAAGGTTCCATCTTCTTTATCTCAGCAAGTAAATGGATCTAATCAGTCTAATCTTCCAAAACCAAGGATGTTGCCAACTTCAATACAAGATGCATCAGCTTCCAAAGCATCTGCTTCCAAGGTACCTGCTAAACCACATATTCCTATTGGGAAACGCAGACCTCTAGATCAAAAGTACGATATATTGAAACACTTGGCCCAAGTACCATCCAAGTTATCAATTTTGGATGCTTTGAATCTGTCAAAAGATCTTCGGGAAGCACTCATCGAAGCTTTGTCAAGTCCTCAGGAGTTTGAAGCTGAAATTGCTGCAGCTGAAATCTATCACATAGAGAATAATCCTGTAGAATGCCATGTAGTGATATCTTTTACTGATAAATATGAAGATGATGTTGTGCATGGGCACATAAAACCTTTGTACTTATCTGGCAAAGTCAATGGTATAGATGTTCCAAGAGCTTTCATTGACAATGGTTCAGGAGTCAACCTCATGCCCATTCGTACACTTCATCGATTGGGCCTCACGGAATCTGATTTATCTCCTTCGACCATGATGTTACAAGGATATGATAAAAATGAACAAGAACCACTGGGAGAAGTTACACTCAGAACTCAGTTTGGAGATCTTGTTTCCAATTCAGATTTCATGATTGTTGATCAAGACTCAGCTTTCAATATCTTGCTTGGAAGACCCTGGCTACATCAGCATGTAGCTATTCCGTCATCATACCATCAATGTCTCAAATACTATTTTTATGGTCAAGTTGGAACATTATATGGTGATAAGGCCCCGTTCAAGACATGTGAGTCTCAATACATTGAGGCGGAATTTTATCACATGAAGGGAAGAGAAAAATCTACAATGAAGGAAATTACCAAAGTTAATGCTCCATATGTTTTGGAAAAAATTCCAATAAATCCATTTTCACATGTGAGTGCAGATTATGTGTTACCTATCAGTCAAATTGACAAAATAGGCCCAAATCAAAATACTCTTATGGAAAGATCCATAATGTCAATTACGGCAATCGAGCCAGACAACATGGGAGAAATTGGTAACTTACCAAGCAGTGATGAAAGCATAAGTGGTGACGTTTTTATTTCATCTGCTAAAATCCAACAAGTCTATACTTCGCTAATCAGGCCAGAAGAAGTTATAGCAACATCAGAGGTGAATAATGATGTCGATTCTCAATCCATCATCTCCTCTTTGATTCCCAAAGAAGACCCTTTATCATCAATAGGGTCGGAAATGGAAGCTTCTTCTTCAAAATGTGAAAATTTTGACATATCTTATGATCATGAGAATTTCGTTTTTTTCATCTACTTTGCAAGTAGAAACGGAAGAAATAACACATGATGAAGAGGAAGAGGAAGATCTTAGAGATGATCCTCCAGCATTTGAAGAGGGTATCTCTACCACTGTGGATGAACTCAGAGAAGTAAATCTGGGTACAGAGAAAGATCCATGCCCCACTTTAATTAGTGCGGCCATGACCCTTGAAGTGAAAGATATGTATATTTATTTTCTAAAGCAAAATAAAGATATTTTTGCTTGGAATTATACAGAAATGCCTGGGCTTGATCCTGATGTTGCTACTCATCATTTGGGTTTACCAAAAGAACATCGAGGATTCAAGCAAGCCGCGAGAAGAACACACCCAACCTATGCTTCCAAAATTGAAGCTGAAGTGGATAAGCTGATCAAAGCCAACTTCGTCAGAGAAGTTCAATATCCCAATTGGTTGGCTAATATTTTCCCTGTAAATAAGAAGAACGGACAAATTAGGGTTTGCATCGATTTTAGAGATCTTAATCGGTATTGTCCTAAAGATGATTTCCCAGTTCCGATTACAGAACTCTTAATTGATGCAACGGCTGGATATGAAGTACTTTCTTTCATGGATAGATATTCTAGATATAATCAGATCCGAATGGCCCCATAAGATGAGGAATATACAGCCTTCAGAGCTCCTCAAGGTGTGTTTTGTTACCGGGTGATGCCCTTTGGTTTAAATAATGCAGGTGCAACATATCAACGCGCCATGCATCGTATCTTCAAATCTCTTTTAGGGAAGTTTGTTGAATGCTATGTAGATGATTTGGTGGTTAAATCCAAACAACGTTCTAATCACTTGGCTGATTTGGAAGTCATATTCCACAAGCTTCGACAACATAATTTGAAGATGAACCCCTTAAAATGTGCTTTTGGGGTAACCTCAGGAAAATCCCTCGGCTTTGTTGTACGCCATCGTGGTATTGAAGTCGATCCTGAGAAGACCAAATCAATCCTTGGTATTCCACCTCCTCAGAATTTGAAATAATTAAGAGGACTTCAAGGACACTTAGCCTATATTCGGCGTTTCATCGCCAATTTGGCAGGCAAAAGTTTACCCTTTACCAAATTATTGAAGAAAGGAGTCACTTACCAGTGGAATGAAGAATGTCAAGAAGCATTTGATGTCCTCAAGAAATACCTCTTGAGTCCACCAGTACTCATGCCACCTGTTGAGGGTAGACCTCTTATCCTCTATGTGACAGCTTTAAAGCGATCATTGGGTGCCTTTCTCGCTCAAAAGAATGATGCTGGGAATGAAAATAGTCTCTACTATCTCAGTAGAACTATGCTTGAAGCAGAAACCCGGTATTCAAGTATTGAAAAGTGCTGCCTAGCATTAATCTTTGCAGTTCAGAAACTGAGACACTACCTGCAACATCATGAGGTCCAATTGGTATCTCGTAATAATCCGCTCAAATTCATCCTTAGTCGTCCAATGCTTACAGGATGTTTGGCAAGGTGGGCGGTTATTCTACAGCAGTTCGACATTCAGTATGTGTCTCAAAAGGCAATTAAGGGCCAAGATCTGGCTGATTTCCTGGCTGAACATCCTTCAGTAGAAGACACGTATTCAGATATCGAACTCCCTGATGAGGAAGTTTTCTCTATTCAAGAGAGTCCTCAAACATGGGAAATGTATTTTGATGGTGCTTCTAGAAGTCCAACGGGGAAGAAAATGGAAAATCCTAAATTCAACAAAGTTGGTTTAGGAATTATGCTCATTTCTCCAAATAAGGCAGTGTTACCTTATTCCTTTTTGTTGTGGGAAGGTGGTACCAATAATGAAGCTGAATACCAAGCTCTCATTACAGTCTTGGAGTTAGCGCTTCAAGCACAAGTGAATCACTTAAAGGTGAAAGGTGATTCAGACCTGGTAATCAAACAAGTCAATGGGGATTATGCCATCAGAAAAGAAGAATTAATCCCTTTGTATGATTATGTCAGAGAGTTAATGTCGGAATTCCCTTCAGAACCGACATTTTCTTATGTCCCAAGATCACAAAATGCTCAAGCTGATGCACTGGCTAATATAGCCATAGCTTTAGCAGATCCAAATCGGGACGAGACAACCATCTGTATTGCCCACCGTCATGTAATTTCACCTTATGTTCAAGTCAGAAGAGAGGAAATTAATGAAATTAGTATCATTCCTGAACCGTATGGTCATACTACAGGATGGATGTCACCTATCAGGGAATACCTTCAAAATGGAACACTTCCACCTGATAGAGCCGAGAAAGAACAAATTCAGCGACGTGTGGTCAATTTTACTCTTTATGATAGCCCAAACCACCTCGAGAAAATTCTCTACAAACGTGGTTTTGATGGGGTTCTCTTCAGATGTATTGATGGTGAAGAGACAATGGCTGTCATAAAAGAAGTGCATGCAGGAGTCTGTGGTGCCCACCAGTCTGGACATAGACTGTCTGATCAAATTTGAAGGCTTTGATACTTTTGGCTTTCAATGATACAAGATTGTGTTAATTTCACAAAGAAGTGTCATTCATTCCAAGTATATGCCAACTTCATTCATAAACCTCCAGAGTTGCTTCATACAGCTAAATACTCATGGCCATTTTCCACATGGGGAATGGATGTGGTGGGACCTTACCCTTCAGCTACGGCCAAGTAGTTTAAGTACATTCTTACTGCTACTGATTTCTTTTCCAAATGGGCAGAGGCAGTACCTCTCAAAGAAGACAATTATAAATGCATTGTTAGCTTCATCAAGTCTAACATCATTACTAGATTTGGTGTCCCTCGTACCATATTGACGGACAACGGCACCAACTTCTGTTCTTCTGAGGTAAAGAAATTGTATCAAGAATACAACATTAAGTCCAACCATTCATCTCGATATCATGCAGCGGCTAATGGCCAGATAGAGGCCTTCAACAAGACTCTTTCAAATATACTGCAAAAGATGGTGGATAAAGATAAGAAGTCATGGCCTGATAAGCTCTTTCATGCTTTATGGGCTTATCGGACTACCACTCGCAATGCAACGCGGTCAACTCCATATTCATTGGTATATGGAACAGAAGCAGTCTTGCCAATTGAAGTTCAATTGCCCTCGCTCAGAATAGCCAATTTTGATCAGTTATCTACAGATGAGCAATCCCAAAGGCGGTTGAATGAATTGGAACAATTAGATGAGAAAAGATTGTGCACTTTGCACCACTTGGAAATCTATCGGAATCGAATAGCACGAGCTTTTAACAAAAAAGTTCGTCTTCATTCATTCATTCAGGGAGAATTGGTATTGGTTCTCAGAGCACCAATGATACCAGGAAAGAAGCCTCCCAAGCTTGAACCAAAATGGGAAGGACCTTATTCAATACATAAGGTCTACTCCAATGGAGCATATTCTCTAATCTCAATGGATGGAGAACACATCACGACTCCAACTAATGCTAGATTTCTGAAGAAGTATTTTGTATAAACACAAAATATTGTTCCCAGATCCAAAAAAATCACATTGGTTCATGATATTATGTCCTACATGACACTAAAATGTATTATGTCCTACATGACACTAAACTGTATTATGTCATACATGACACTAAACTGTATTATGTCCTACATGACACTAAACTGTATTATGTCCTACATGACACTAAACTGTATTTTGTCCGAGATGACATTAAACTATATTTTGTCCGAGATGACATTAAACTATATTTTTTCCGAGATGACATTAAACTATATTATGTCCTATCTACATGACATTAAACTGTACAGAAGTTCCATATTTGTCCGAGATGACATTAAACTATATTGTGTCCTAGCAACATGACATTAAACTGTGTGGCACTTCCAACGTCCAGCATGACAATAAACTGTAAAAAGTCCCCAGAACTGATATCCTCATATTGGTTCACCTTAGTCCTAGCTACATGACTTTAAACTGTACAGCAATGTTCTATCGTCCAACATGACGTTAAACTGTAACAGTTACTTGATTTGTCCTACATGACATTAAACTGTTAAAAAGTTTCCTTTTTTCGTCCAACATGACATTAAACTGTAGAAAAGAAGATGTCCCTGCAACATGACACTAAACTGTGCAGCACCAGTTCGTCCTTGCTATATGACGTTAAACTATACAGCAATGGTCCAGTATGAATTTAAACTGCAACTTCGTCCCACACGACATTAAACTGTGAAAAAGTTCCCTAAACCATCCAGCATGACCTTAAACTGCATCATCCCTGGTCCATGTATATGACCATAAACTATTTGCAAATCCCTTATGTCCAGCAAGACGTTAAACTGTGACGTCCTAACTACATGACATTAAACTGTATAAAAGTCCCTCACGTCCGGAAAGATGTTAAACTATATAATCTCAAAAGTCCAGTATGACATTAAACTGCACCATTCACGGTCCATGCATATGACCTTAAACTATTCGCACTTTCGTCCTACATGACATTAAAATGGTACACTCTTTTGTCCTTACTGCATGACATTAAACTGCACAGTCCCCCTTTCGTCCAATATGACGTTAAACTATTTTATCCCCATCGTCCTAACTACATGACGCTAAACTGTACAGAAAATCCTTAATATGTCCTACATGACATTAAACTGTTATTTTGTCCCTGCTACATGACACTAAACTGTGCAGCACCAATAGTCCTAACTGCAAGACTTTAAACTGCATAAATCCCTTTTTTATGTCTTACATGACATTAAATTGTGCATCGTTAAGGTTATTATTACCTCTTGTTTCTCACACCGAGTATGACTCACGTGAGCTTAGAGCAAACCTCAACCATAACACTCCCTTTGGGCCACTAACCATGTGTAAGTCCCAACAATATTTTTTTAGATCATTGTCCCCAAGAACAAATTGATAATTAATTCATTCTTTAATTGAACTACACGGACTTTGATCCTTGCCCTCCAAGCTGGGTATGTAGGCAACCTCCTAGGGTTCAAGCCCAAAAACAATCTCTTCACATCAGTTCACCACCATCCCATATGATGTTGATTCGTGAAACTGCCCCTGGAATCAATATCTTTACATTGATTCACTTTCATCCTTGTTATATGACGTTAAACTATACAACACTTTTGTCCGGTACGACAATAAACTACAATATTCTTTGATTTCCTCATTTGAGAAGGAACCATTATTGACATTGATTTTTTTTCAATCATGTTTCATTTCAAAAGACTACATGCATACATGGTAATGCCTAAACTTTTTATCTTAGGTTAAACCATCATTTCACTAAAGTCCCCTTTCACCCTTCACATGTACGAACCAAATTTGTACAAAGGGTAGTTCTAGAACTACGTGGACTTGATTCCCATCCTTATGGGATACGTAGGAACATTCGAGTGTCCCTCGAATCCAGTCCCAAGTCTTTTGGGCCTAACCCCAAATTTCACTTTCAGTCCCTTGGCTGAAAAGTCCTCATGAAAACACACACTGTGTATTCATTATTATGGTCCGAATTCTATGACCCTAAACTAAGATCACTCATACATTCGTCCTGCACGACGTTAAACTGCATTTCAAGAACTACGTATGGCTTTATTCTCATTCTTATGAGATACGTAGTGAAGTCCAAGTTTTCAGGACCCAGCCACAACATGATTATGGTTTTCATTGACCTATGTATCTCTATATACATTGGAAAATACCCATATTTATGTGTTATAATCCTAACCTTAAATATTTTCAGATCTTCATAACCCTTTTCATGACTTCTAATCACAAAAATGTTAAACTTCTGAGAATTCTTTTGCCTGACTATGCAGCACGTGCCCATAGGTGGCCTTGCATAAACAGTCCACACAACAGACTTGGCAGCCGAAAGATGCTATTTATTTAACCATGCAGCCAATGCCCTTAGGTGGTCCTGCATATTTCAACCCCCTAACGGGTTTTTTGTTAAATAATAGTAACTTCATTCTTGGGAAGAATGCCTCTTTTGTCCTTATTTGTCTTAAACGACAGTATGTAGGGATCCGCAAAAAATAGCCATCCTTAACATATTTGTCCCATATCCTTTTTCATGATCTGAAAGTATTCAAGTCTATGGTTTATTCTTCTTCCCTACGTTTGGGTCAGACCTTCATAGGAGTGATGTTCATCCAGTTCTTCGATATTCTTGTTCGGAAATATCTTTTCCATATTCAAGTACCTCTTTCCATACAACAAACTCTATACTTTAGAAAATTTGAATCTCCATAAACTTTCACTAGATTTTTAGCATTAGGAAAGTAAATTTCTGGGAGTTCTTTTGCCTGACTATGCAGCACGTGCCCATAGGTGGCCTTGCATAAACAGTCCACATAACAGACTTGTCAGCCGAAAGATGCTATTTATTTAACCATGCAGCCAATGCCCTTAGGTGTCCCTGCATATTTCAACCCCCTAACGGGTTTTGTTAAATAATAGTAACTTCATTCTTGGAAATTACTTCTTCTAATGCCTTTTTAGCTCTTTTTCATATCATTCCTCAAATTCAAATATTCTTAAGCCATGGTTTACATTTTTTCTCTCATACTTGAGTATGGTAATATGTTTTCAGATAAATTTTCAAAGAATTGAATCAATTTTAATCCATTTCGGTCAAAGCTATTTCGACCTTAAACATTAGCCCCTTTATGTCCGGCGTGCATGACTTTAAACTGCCCAAACAAAAGACAAAGGAACTCTGAATAAAAGTCATGTTCCAGCTCACTAAATACACATTTTTTGTATGATTTAGGTAATATTGAGCAATTAAAAGGTTCAAAGTTTGTAGGATTATTTGTAATAATCCTAGTAAAAATCAAATTATGCTTACTAGGCCCATTGGCTTAAGTAAATTTGAAGCAGGTAGTGAAAAGAATGCAGGTACAAATTATTGAAGACAAAAGTGTTTTTCATTGATACACAAGAGTTAGAAGGACATCCACAGACTGGAGTCTCTTCTCTTTTTCGAGAATTACAAGAGGGTTTCAACATAACACTTCATTTGATTTACGGCATCCCGAGCTTCATCAGCAACCACCTGGAATTCATTCATTCAACTGGATACAATAAGAGATGCAGTGATACCAGCTCTTCTTGGAACAATTGTAAAAGGATGTTCTTGAGTGCGGTTTGAGAAAATTTTCTGCTGATCAAACAGTGACTCTGTTTCTGTCCAAGAGACTTGGAAGATGGATACATGGATTTGAGAATGGAACATTGGAAGTAAAGAGCCATTTGGAGAGAGTACTCTTTTCAGATATTGCTCTAATACCATGTTTGTCTTCTCTCCACCAACCATTAGTGGAAAACATTTCAGCCCATGGGTTTGCCATTTTCATATCTGCAAGGAAATGACATGGAGGAAGAATTTGAAAGTTCACACCATTGTTGTTACTCTTAATGCATAACATAACCGAAATAGAGAAGTAGCAGTGCAGCTGCATCTCAGGTGTATAATTGTTTGCATTTGGAACATTGACTCCTTGCAGATGACCATGACCACACAGAGATAGGTAGATGCTCTGTGGGAAATTAAGATGATATTTCTTCAAGTACTTATCCAAATCTGGGAAAGTGTTGTCGCAGATATCATAGTAATCATGGCCAATAATGTTCATCATGTCATCAATCCTCTTGCTAGCCAGTTCATCAGCCGTTCCAATTCCCTTAGGAGCCATTGAATCTGCACAGAAGTTGAATAAATTAAACTATTAAATGGGTTTATTTTTCATAAAATTTGTGAAAATAATTCGGAAAAAAAATGGCTAAGGCATTAAGGCGCGCAAGTATGGACATGTCGCGCAAGTGATACATTTGCCGCACAAGTTTTAGTCGCGCAAGTATAACCGCGCAAGTACGAATAGCTTTACAGGAGCGCGACAGCGAGGGAACAGAGGAAAAGAGACTTGCGCAGCTTAGGTGACCAGCGCGGCGAGAGCTCGAGAAGGTATGAAGTCCGGAAATCCGGATACTTGTACGGAGGTGAGGCCATGTATTTATAGGCCAGGAAGCCTATCTGCGCGCCGTACCCAGAACGCTTAAGGCATGCGCGACGCAAACTTGCGCGCCGCCCTCTGGGCACTGAAGACTTGCGCGCCTCCCTTTTCCTTTGGAGGTATTCGATTTCCTCAGAGTCCAATCCTCTTTTCTCTCCAGATCCAACTCTGAGGGGGGGCTTTTGTTGATGCTCCTTTCGTCACAGAATCAAAAGATCGGAAAAGGGAATATCCGAGGTCAAAGTGATTCATCCTTTGAAGAAAACATCAAAAATCAACAAAGGCAGGAAGAAAGGATCAACAGAAACTTCACCATGAAAGTTATTTAACTGTCGCGCAAGTTTACTTGCGCGGCGACCTTGGTCGCGCAAGTGACTTGCGCGACCTAAGTGGTAACCGCCCGGGGTCTTCTTTTGCCTATAAATAGACCCTGTGGGCCCCCCATTCGGGGGATCTTTTTTCCAGAAACTCGGATTGAAGCTCCCGACGCCCAAGTCTTTTCTCAAAGCTTCTGGAACACTTCTAAGGTAATTTCTTACCTAGAACGGAAGATCTAAAGAGAAGAAGAAAGGCCTAAGTGTTGAAACTCATAAAACACTTGCGCGCCACTTTTTTCCCTTCAATATAACTTGAGCGTCCCTTTTCTGGAAGAACCTCAAGAGGATTCTAAAGTGATTAATAAAGAGTCGCTCAAGTATTTCAATGCTGGTTAAAAATAGCGCAAGTACACCATGTGTCGCCCAGGTATACCTGCGCGACCAATACTTGCGCGCCCACGGAAGACTTGCGCGCCTTCCAAGACTTGCGCGCCCCTACCTTTTTGGGTTCCCATCTTGCCCATTTTACCCCTCTTAAGCCATTACACATTTCCTTTTCAAGATTCAGTCTTCAAGACACTCTTCAAAGCCATTTATGGCATGATTTCTTGATTTGACTTCCTTATCTGAAAGGAATTCTGTGGAATATCTCTCAAAACCTAGTGATTTATCCTTATGTCACTAAATATAGATAATTCATTCATTCAACCTCATCCTTTAAGATGAGAGAATCCTTAACTTGGGCATCCTCCTCAGGAGTAAGCCCCAATTTCAAATCTGGGCATCCTTCTTTAAGAGTAAGCCCCAAATTCTTAAAGTTCCCAAACTTGGGCATCCTCCTCAGGAGTAAGCCCCAAACCTTAATCCCTAACCTGGGTCTCCTTTTCAGGAATAAGACTCAGTCATAATCTTGGGCTTCCTTTTCAGGAGTAAGCCCCAAGTCCCCTAACCTGGGCCTCCTTTTTAGGAGTAAGTCCCAGTCATAATCTTGGGTTTCCTTTTCAGGAGTAAACCCCAAGCCCCCTTAAATTTCTCTTAACCAGTCCTAATTTACCCTTGATTTGGGTTTCCTTTTCCGGAGTAAAACCCAATCATAAGTCCCCTCCTAATTTGGGCATCCTCCTTAGGAGTAAGCCCCAAGATTAGAGTATTCAAATCTCCATGAAGCACATATAACTTTATGGACCCTGTTCATGGATTTTCTCCCTAAAAGTGAATCCTAAACCTTCATCTATCTGGGCAGTCATACATACCTAAGCCCCAAACAATTTCTTATGATTGCATCTTTCATGGCACAATTGTCTAAATTTTACCAATACCTCTTGTTTCTCACACCGAGCATGACTCACGTGAGCTTAGAGTGTAAAAGTAATTATGACATTCTTCTTTGAGCCATCAATCATAAACATCATACTCCATTACTCTAACTACGTGGGTTCTGATTCCTTTTCCAAAACAAAGGATACGTAGGTAGCCCATTTATGGGTTCGATCCCAACTTTGAAATAATCCCTGTCCTTCTGAATGAGGATAAACTTCAAGTGCCCCACTGAGTGGCTTTAAAACCAGCCTGGTCATCATAATGACCAAGAGACTTTTATATAAATGTTTTGAAGGATACCATTGACCAAGAATCTCTAAACAGATATAGATGATTCTCTATTGATGAAGAACCTCGAATACATATAAAAGATTCTCTAAATTTCTTGCATATTTAATCATTGATTGTTAAAACTAAAGGAAAGCACATTTTATACTTGGTAATGTAATAAGGATTCACGAACATAACTTAAATCTATAAAGAGAGTCCCGGAGTAGACAATAATTCCCCTCAAAAAGGTGTGATTAGTCCGACCTCCCATCCTCTCGACCAATGCAAATTCCTAAGACTCATCAGTCCACAAGCTAATGAGCACCTACCTTTGGAAAGTGGGTCCAAACGAATGTGGAATCATTGGATGTTTCCGGTTCTACGAACAAACCCGCTAGAAACCGATCGGAACGTTTGAATCTCCCGTCAAGGAGGTCATCCCCGAAATCTGTCGAGGAAACACCCACATTGTCCACAAATCATTAATTAGTTCTACGGTCATCAATACTATCCAATTTACTTTATTCATATCAATAATATATTTATCCAAACTAAACATCATTTTTTCAATATCAGGAACATATTTAGGGTTATATTCCATTAATCAAAATATCACTTTTTCACTTAAATCATTTTTCTAGGTCATCATCATCTTTCAACATATTCATTCCAATCCTTAATGAGAAATTTATACTGAAAAATCCTTATAAATTTCATAATTCTTGAATTCCAATACATGAATACTTCAATAATTATACTAAATTCTTAAACCATTAACTTTTATTCATCATCTTATTCATTAATATCTCTTTCCTTTCATATTTCACTTGTAGTATCTTCATCATCTACAAAAAAAACTATTACTCATACCACCTTGACGATTCCCTTAATGATCTTTTCTACTTAGACATAGATTTGCATAGTGTCCATACTTTCCATAGTTAAAACATTCATCCATTGATAAGACCTTAGGAAGACCAATATTCTCATTTATTTTGTTAACTGAACTTTTCAATTTTTCTTGGTAGTTGCTTATTTTGTGTCCTCCTTATCCACACATAAAACATTTTATCAACCATTTAACGCAATCCCTAGAGTACATTTTCCCACATTCTTGAGATATAGGGAACTGAATCATTTTTCATCCATGGTCTCCATTACCCGAACTCTCAGTGAACTCTATCCTTCTCTTCATTAGTGAGTTATAGAATTAGTTAAGGTGCATGTTGTTAATCATATATCATGATAATTGATAAGGAATAATCATGACATCTTTTACTCTAGTCATCATTCCATTTGGATACTCATCAGAAAATGGTCTATCACATTCAATGTTAACCCAGTTACTTCTGGTTCCTACCATTAACTAAAACATAAATCATAGTGTCAGAAATACTAAACATAATGGGAAACCAAATAATCATGAAAATATCTTATAATACGTATAAATCATGAAAATTTATTTTTAATTTATAACACCTTAGGTTTATCATATGTCATTCATAATCATCGTATATTTAAATCCTTTATGATGGTTTGTAATTAGTTTGTAAATTTCCAAACCATATCCTCCAAAAGTTTCAAACCATGTGTGTAGCAATGCCCATTTTTGGCACTAAGTGATGATCGAGACTAGCTTAATGTTCCCTTTTCAGAGTTATTGCCCCTAGGTTCCTCTGTGCCAAAGCCACGTCCACTTATAGTATCCAGACAGCGATGTAATTTCTTGGAAATAACTTGCTCTAACATTTACCAAAATCCCAGTACTTTTTCCTATACTTTAACACATCCTTATATTTATCCTAAGATACATCCCTATACATATCCTTAGAATTATCCCTAGGGAGCTCACTAAATTTTTCTCATCGTAGTTTCAAAATTTTAACTCAACCTATCCTATTATATCAACTATAGCGACTCAAGATTTCCATGAATTGATATTATATATTTTTAGATTAATATTAAATAAATTACACAAACATAATACTGAGGACTGTAATAGTTTAGTGCCTTTGAAAACATGGAACAAAATCTTCCAAATTTTGTTAAATATATTCAATTTCTCTAATAAATATCTTCCCCTTTATTACTCTTCACAAATATACCATACATAAACATTTCTCCATAACTTAGGGAAAGGAAATATAAGAAAGAGTGAGCTCAGATGCTTGGTAAGGGTAATAAATGGAGATACGTAAGCATAACATGAACATAAGGGTATGATCACATGAGAATTAAATATTAAAATTATACCTTTCATATCAAAGGTTAGAATCTTGAGTCACGACATAAAGATTGGCAGTTCGTAAAATATGAATCATAATGAAATCAAATATCAAGATCCATAAGAGCATACAATTTCCGTAAGACATAGATTTCTATCATATTCATCAACTTATAACATTGTGAACAAGTATAAACAGAGACAGGATCACTCGTTATGTTAATAACATGAAATTGATCCCTTGCATAATTTTATGGACATGCAACTACGTCTATGCATAACTTTATGAACATGAAATATAGGTTCATGCATAGCATTGTGAACATGTAATCATGTTCACTCATAACATTGTGAACAGGTAAGCAGGTTCATTCATAACATTGTGAACATGTAATCAGGTTAATGCATAACATATTTACTAATGAGTTTTCCATCTTTACCCAATTCATTATAGGGAGATAGGGATCCCAACCATTTTTTTTATAGTGTAAGCACCATCATATAATAAAAAAACATAATTGTTGAAAAATATCATAAAACAGTCAATATATCATAACCCATGAAAAGAAACAGGTTTCATAAAACATTTCATCATAATATAACCCATAGAAAAGATATGGGTTTTATAATCATTTAATAATTTCATCAAAGAATAACTCATGGAAAAGAAACAGTTTTCATAAGAATTTTCTCGTAGTATAACCCAAGTAAGAGAAATGGTTTTTATTAAAATATTTACATTATAAACCTTTCCAAAAAATAATAATAATGGTATCCCTGATTCATATCCCTAGTAAGGCATAAGTTACATCAAAGGATAAAATCTTAGATAAAAAATAATTTTGAAAGATAAATCACTTGAAACATTTCCTAATAAAGATAAATTTTCTTTAAAAATAGATTTTTAAAACAAAAAATATTTTGAAAATCCTTTTCTTTTAAAATAAACTTGAAAACATGTAACAGAATATTTAAAAATAGTTTAAAACATTTCGTGAGTAAAATATCTATTCCACTTTAAAACACTTTTTAAAACATAAAACATTTTGGAAATATTTTCCTTTTAAAATAACTTTAAAAATTATAAAGGAAGCTAAAAGGCAAATAATGGGCATGATTGAGGGAAATTTCATTCATGCCAAATATAAATATTCCTTTCACATTTTCTGTAAAAGAAAAATGGGAATTATTTTTGAAAATTACATTAAGATTAATTTTAAGAAAAATTATAAAAAATGAAACATGTGTAAAAATTTATTTAATAAATATTTTTGAAAAAAACTAAAAACATTTTTAGAAAACATGTTTTTGGAAGAAAAAGTTTTTTTGACTGAAAATATAATTTTTCTTCAAACACTATTTTTGAACACTTGAGTACTTAATGAGAGTAAAATAAAGGGAAAAATGTATTCTCATGACATAAACAAAGGAGAATAAAATTCATGAGTTTTTTGAGAGACGGATCATAATATTATATCATCGTAATCATAATTATAAACAATACTGATAAATGATGAAATTGTAACATTAAATCAATGCCACTTTGGAAATTTTGAAACATAAGTACCATCAACAAATATAATTAAATTAGACATAAAATATCATGAGGATAAATTAATTAATTATATTTCATGTCAAAGTGGTTGTATGTACACCTTGTACAAGAAGATAGGGGTATGACATAATCATGTGTCTCAAAGAAGACAAATTGAGACAAAAATCCTTTACTTATTTGGTAACATTTGTACCATAAAACCCATGAAAGAGATATCCACAAATGGATATAAAAAAACCAAATATTTTATTTATAATTATAATAAAATACATTAATTGTTAGTATATACACCACATAAAAGAAACATTTGGTGAATATGGAATGTGTCTCACAGAAAAATAAAAGTGAGACGGAAATATCTTACCTTAAGTCTTGACTCCTATCATACACGTTCAAACCTCCTATATAATAAATATCAATTTATTATAAATTTATTATATAAAAAAATTTATATATATCATACCATAAATTATTTTCTTATTCCCTTTTATTTCCCATTTATTAACAATTCCATGTTAAAGTTGCATTTCAGGTAATAACGTCTTTGTTTTTCGTATATGTTTTGATTTTTTATTTTTTTTTTCTTTTAATTTTATCATGACTTAATCATATATAGAATTTTAACCATGATATATATATCATATATTATCATTATATATGTATTAAGATAAATCCATAAAATTTAATGATAGAAAACGAAATACATTGTTCATGGAGACGGTATGTCGTATGTATGCATGAAGGTTACTTCGATTTCCTTTTTGTATTCAAAGAAATAAAGTTAAATGATATATTAAAATTAAATAATAGTTTTTATTTCATATATATATAATATTTTTACTAAATATATCCTTAATACCTTTTATGTAAATCGTGAACGAATTACATCGCTTTGTGAGGCGGTAGTTCTCCGTACACACGAGTGACGTTATCATATTTCCCACAAAATGAATAGTATGAAGGCATGTGTAATATAATTATTCTAGAAGTATAAAAATATTTTTATTATAATATATAAATAATAAATCCATCATTATCTCCAGCCTCAATAGGTGGTAAGGGAAAAATGAATGACATCAATTTGCAAGGCGGTAATCCACCGTACACACAAACAATGTTTTCATAAACCATTTGATAGAAGTGGAGATGGTTGTAGGTCATGAACTTAACATAAAAAATATAAGTATATGTAATATGATGACTTTATTATATAATTATTTTATAATAATAATTTAATGGTTTTTATGAATAAATAAAATAAACGCTCGTTGTTGAACGCAACCTCTAATTACGATATCCTCCTTAAATTCCACAAAAAGCCTTCTTAGGTTGGATTTATATCAAAAATAAGGATTCTAGGAAGATAGGAGGGAATTTAGGAATGCATTTTTTCATGTTTTGGCTGTTCCAAGAGGTTTTGAAGGTGCTAAGGGGAAAGAAAAAATAGGTGGCCTTTTATAAGTGAGGTTAGTAGCACACTTGTAATTTTTTTAAGGAAATAATTTCACCCATATTTTTTCATGTCACAAGTCTCCAATAATGAACCATTCTTGATTAAATCTAGTATAAGTTCAATAATTTTCAATAAATATGTTTTTTATGGGTTTTGGATTAATTTTTTACCCTTATATTTTTATTTTAACCCTCCGGTAAAACTATTTTACTTTAAACACGATAAATAATTTTTATTGTTTTTACTATTCATTTTGGTCAAAAAATAATTTTACCATATTATATAATATAATTTATGATTATTAAAAATATTGAATCATTTTTTTTCAAATTCCATTAACATAATTTTAAAAAATTAATTTAAAATTAATCCAGTAGATGCGGTGAGAAAATGGGTTTTTAAAGTGAAAAATGTTCAAAAGTTTACAAAAATTTGATATCAAAATTCAACATAAAATTGATTAAAACAAACTATATTGGATTATGTTTTTATAATTTTAATAATTTTACTTTAAAACTAATTTTTAATAAAATGTAACTCTATAAATAATATAAACGAAACTGGAGTTTTCAAATAAAATTCAATATTTTTCACTATTCATCAAAAAAATAATCTTTTCAGAAAATTAAAAAAAAATTACCCTAATATAATTTTGATAAGATGATTTACGAAATTTATTTTATTTTTTAAAATCAATTTTATATAACTATAAAAAATTAAATTTAAAGAAACCGCATACGTGATGAAAAAATGGGGTTTTGAGAAGTGTATTTTGTTTAAGAACAATATAATTTTATATTATCTCTATGTATAATAATAATCAGTGTATTAATAATTTAAAATTTATTAATATATAATATATACATTTAATTTAAAACATTATTCATTATTTATTATTTTAATTAATGAAAATGGAGAAACATTATGCACTTTAAAACAGTTTTCAAAAATAACCCTTTTTTAAACCCAAATGTAAACTTATGCTAAAATCCAATATAATGTTTATTAAAAATTATTTATTAGAATAAATATAAATAAATAATACTTATTTTAATTTAAAACTTAATGGGACATTAAAATTACTTAACTTATTTAAAATAAGTGAAAGTTTTATAAAAAAATTATTATTCATTGAAAAATAAATATTTTCTGAAAAAATCTAAAAATTTCACCATAATTTAATTTAGATATTATGATTTTAAAAATTACTATAATTTTATCAAATAAATTTTCTAAAATCTCTATAAATTACTTATAATATTTTTTCATAAAAATAAATGAAAATCATTTTTTAAGAAAACATATTTTTGAAAAATATAATTACTTTACAAAAAATTGATTGATTATTTACTAAGAATTAATAAATAAATTAATATTGAGTAGGAAATTTATATGTATATTCCATAAAGTATTTTATACTATTCATACCCACCTATTTAATAGATAGATTATAATGGTCATATTTAAAATAATATTATTTCATGGTCCGTTGAATTCAAGCTCAGTGTCATGTGTCATGCATGCTATTGTTGTTCTGTGTAAGGAAAGTTAAACATGTTTTTTGTATAACACAACATATACTCATTATTTCATGAAAATAAATCTACAATCAGTGTTGTTTGTAGTGAGAAATATCGAAAGGATTGAATTTAATTGAAAAAAAACACAAAATCTATGGGTGTTATAATTTATGTCCTATTATGGAATAATTTATAAGGTTAGATGATTTCAACATTGTAAAAACCCTAGGAAAGAGAGAGTATGGGGATAGAGGTATGTAGATTTGTATCCTAGTGGTGATGAAGACATATTGGATGATCAACAAAGAACATGTCTGTATCATAAACATAATCATCATACACTTTTTTCTCCAATGATCCATTCATTAACAAGGAAGGGGATTTTTATTTATGTATTTTACCCCATTAATGGTGATTTTTGTTAACTCATATCAACATAAATGTTTTGAAACTATGTTTGGATATTTATACACACATAAATTCATGATATATATATATATATATATATATATTCTTCTGTTGGTGGGAGTGGATACTCAAAGTTTAAAAATTAGAATAAAAATTTCTGTTAAAAATATTTCTCTTAAAATCCCCCTATTTAAAAACAAGTTAAACTGTAGTGAATTTATACATATTTTAAAAGTTAAATTAGTTTCTCAAAGATTGATTAGGTCTCAGTTAATTTAATCAGAAGATTAAATTAACTTTTGAAACTAACTTACTGGTTCACAATAAGTATAAACACTTGCTAATTTAACTATCAAAGTAACTTTAAAACAAATTGTATTTCAAAGTAATTAGCAGCGGAATATAAAATATATAGAATACTTTAGACTTAAACTAAAATTCACAGCAGATGTAACCAAGAGGTTCAGTCTCAAGACGATACCTAGTCCTCTCAAACAATTTATATAAGTTTGATCCACACCCTGGATCGAGGTAAACAACAGTGAAAACACTATCCAGGTACGAAGACCTCTACCACAGTTCTATGTAGGAAAACCAACAATAGATCACAGGTTGTCCAGGTCTTACTTGACCTCTACCACTGTCCACAGTGGAAAACAGGGGAGTTATTGAGTTTGGATGAGGATTTAGAAATCCTCCACCTTAGCATAGGAGACAGTGTGTGTAAGAAATATACAGATTATACACACTTCTCGAAATGTAAATAAAAGAATCACTAAAAGAATAGATAAGAGTTTATAATGCTCTAGTGATGTGAAGTACAGCTCTGGACTCTTTTGATTTATTATAAATGATTCTAATTCCTTCTCTAGTTTTTGTCTCAAAATATAGGGTTGTTTTCTTACTTGTTTTCAGGTTCATCTTTATCAGCTCGAGTGCATGAAGAGTTCATTGTAGTTTTTCACTCAAGATGCAGCTTGGGTTCCCCTCTAGAATGAGTGTCTTCGTGTATGTCCAGTGCTCTTCCAGTATGAATGTAGCTTTTTCCTTTTGTGTGAATGCACCATGTTTCAATGTTGTTCATCCCTTGCCTTTTACAACCTTCATGTGCCTTATTAGTTCTATTTTGTTCGGTCTTTGTCCTTCCTTTTATATCTTTCAGCTCCGGTAAAAAGAATGATTACCTTTTTCATGGGTACTAGGTATGGTTCCCTGACATGCCAACAACTATCATTAAATATCATTAATTTCATTAAAAACATCATATATGATCGTTGTATAATAAATAAATAGTATTGAGAGTTATAGAGTTTGACTGGTCCATCTTTTTTCAGTAGCCTTATATTGGTAGTAGTTGACTTTATGTAGCAGTGACCTTCTATCGGTAGCTCTTTGATCATGTACCGGTAGCTCCTGGTATCGGTAGCTGTTTGAACTTCTATCGGTAGCTCTTGGTATCGGTAGCTGTTTGATCTTGTACCAGTAACTCCTGGTATCGGTAGCTGTTTGAACTTGTATCTGTAGCTCTTGGTATCGGTAGCTGTTTGATCTTATATCGGTATCTCTATATACCGGTGACTTCATCTATCGGTATACTTTGCTTCTATCGGTAGCTCGTTTTGTATCGGTGGCTTCATGGTGGTAGATTTGTTCATATCAGCAGACTTACTCTATCGGTAACTCTGGTGTAACAGTAGCTTGTATCAATAGACTTTTAGTTTGTTCATATCGGTAGATCTGTTTGGTTCCAGTGAAGTATATATATCAATAGACTTATGCATACCGGTATACTTGTTCTATCGGTAGCTCAGTTTCTGTCGGTAGCTGTCTGTATCGGTGGACTTGATCTATCAGAGACATGTGCTTACCAGTGGACTTATACATACCAGTAGCTCTGCGTATCGGTGACCTTTTCCCATCGGTGACTATGTCTATCGGTAGACTAAATCTATCGGTAGACTGTCTTTATCAGTAGCTATAGGCATATTAGTAACTTAACACTTATCTGTTTTATGCAGAACACATCCGATTGAGTTAGAATTATTTCAAAAGACATATAAACATAGATAAACATTGATTAAAATATTTCAAGTACTGTTTTAATATAATTATCAACTTGATCATAGATTAAAAGAATTTATATATAGATACACATTATTTGGGATTATCAAAGTATGTGAAAGCATAATTGGGATTATCAAAATAGGTGAGGTCAACAATCTCCCCCTTTTTGATAATCACAACTTATGATATTATAATATCAAAATAATCAGTAGTGAATCAGAGGATATATCATTAAATTCAATTGTATCAGAGAAAACAATATAATATGTGAAATATAAAATGTACCAGAGGTAGAATTAAATGCAATGGTATCAAGGTACAAGTTACAAAGCATATTAGCTCTCCCTTAGAATATTAGCTCTCCCTTAGATAATATTTCTCCCCCTTTCGCATAAAAGTTATTATTCCTAAATATAATTTTTCTCCCCTTATAATATTTCTCCCCCTTTGTGATAATCCAAAAGTGGGAAACAACAAAGAGAAAAAGGAACAAAATGAGAAAGAAAATAAAACCATTTGTATTTCATTTTGCAAAAAGGTACAAGGAAATAAAACAAAATACAAGGGATTGCTATCAAATATCTTAGCCACCTATTCAATCCACGTCCTCAATGTGAGCTTTTCCCTTTGGATCAGAAGAGGATTCAGATTGTGTAGATGCAGGTGAAGGCTTAGGAATTCTAAAAATGATCACAGGAGGCTGAGCCACTGAAACTATTCCTGGAATTTATTGAGTAGTTATTTGAGTGGTTATAGGAGTAAGGCTTCGAATGGCTTGGGATGGAGTCATCTGAATAGGAGAAGCAGTAGAGGTAGAGGTAGGAAAATATGGATATATCATTACTGGTCTAGCATCAACATGTAAGAAAGGCAACAAAAGATTTTTGAAATCCATAATTATTCCTCCTCCTCTCTCCATAGCAGATATGAAATCATCCTTGTTCTCCATGAATTTGTACAAGGCTGGAGTCAGCTCCCTTAGCTTGCTGACTTGATCTCTGAAGGCTTGAGTAACATGAGGTAACTTTAGGTTTTCTAACAGAAGTTTGAAGTGATTGTTGAGCTGATGCTTGGTATAAATCCTTTGAAAATAGTAGTCTACCTTTTCTTTCACTTCTTTCTGAGAGTCAGAAGCTTCTCTCATATAGTCTTGGACTATCTTCATTATTTCTCTAGTTGAATATCTAGTAGAAATCACCACTTTTCTCAGGTCAGATGAGTCCACAGAGCCACTGGTTGATGATGAACCAAACTCCTCCTTCATCACAACTCGAATTTGGTTTAGTTCTATTGAAGGTCTAGAGGCAAGAGAACCAATAGAGAAATTTAATGTTTCCTTGAAGTTTTTGGTCAACCCAATGATAATATTTTTCACTTGGGAATCTTGGTTTCTGACATGATCTTTCATGGAGGTTTTAAAACCTTCAAAGACTGATACCATCTGGCTCACAACACCTTTGACATATACTAAATCTTTATCTGCTTGGGATTTAGAACTCATATAAGATTCTAAAGAGATAACAGATTTCTTAAGAGCTTTAACATCCTCTTCCAGTCTAGACAACTGATTCTGGATAGTTGTAACTTCATCCATTATTTCTACCACAAAGTTAGAGACATTACAGCCAAGAGAGAGTTCAAAATACTTTTCCAAATTTCTCATCTCTTCAACAAAGCAGTGTTTTAACTCGGCAACAGAGGAACTAAGAGATTCTTTCAGCTAATTATTTAAGGATTCAAGATCATCCATGGTGATCATATCAGCAGGTGCAACCACAAAAGGTTCCCTTTCAGATACTATACTGGTTACTGAGTCATTCATAATCAATTGAATTGATGACACCAGTGAATCTTCCATTTTTATTATTTCTTCTACAAAACTGATTTTGAGATCATGCTGGAGTTTGTCCAGATCATGCATTCTGACCACATATTCAGGTAACAACTCAGTCTGAATATCATAATTTGTTTTTGGTCTATTGAAGGATGCCTCATTATCAGAATCGGGATAGTCCAATCCACAAACCACAAAACCTTGGTATTCTACCCAATCCTCAATTTCAACAGCCACTGACACACTACCAAACCTGGTTTGATTCTCCCCCACAACTGGTGCATTCTCTTGTAAAGCTAGAGCATTATCAGCAGGTCTTTCTTCCTCAAAAGAATATTCTACTTTCAGATCTATCTCTGTAACAGCTTCAACAACAAGAGGCTCCTCTAGATTAGGCACATGCCCTTCCATCTTACCCATGACTTCCTTAACAGGCACAACTGAACTTCCAATCAATGGACTCAGACTTAAGAAAACAGAATCAAAGGCTTCAGATTCATTTTCTCTTTCTTCTTCATTCTTAGGGACTGGCAGGTCTTCCTCATTAGCAGGAGTTTCTTCTTCTTCTAAAGTTTCCTTTTCTGAAGACAAAAATTCAGTAGCAGGACTTGGAGGCAAGTCTGCATCCCTTCCATCATCCATAGAAGTCTCCTCTTCATCAGTCTCATCACTGTACTCAGGTTCTTCTTCATCATATCCTAGACCTGGATCCCTCACATCCTTAGTCCTTGAAGGATGATTCACAGGATTGAATTTAGCATACACCTTCTTGTCATCATTAACCCATTCTCCTCTCCATGGGTTCTAGTTTATCTTCATATATTTTCAAAATATTCTTGTGATACAAACATTATTCTTTACTACCATTGTCTCATCCTAAGACTCAGCTACTCCTTTCACTTTGATCATCACTGAGATCATCTTGGAAAATAATAAGGCATTTTTCTTTGATTTCGGCATGGTCATGTCCTCCATTTGAAAAAATTATGAATCTGCACAGATTCACTTTCACACAATGTCTCAAGAGATATAGGAGATAGATATATTGATATCTTAAATTTGTAAAGTCCCCTCTCCTTGGTATTAATACATGCTGAACAAATTTGAACTGCAATCTGTTCTCTCCATTCATTTCAGCAGCCACCACTTGTCTTTGATTTCCACTACCCGTGAGCTCCTCTAGGGCAGTTTCATAATCGAATATATCACTTGTAGGTGGTATTTCTTTCAAGATATTTCCCGAAACACCTTCATGTAGAACCCTCGAAAATTCAGCCCACTCAACAGATGAAAAATATATCTCCTTTCCATTCACAAAATAAATCACTTGGTTCTCATCTTCTAACTTCTCAAAGCTCAGAAACTCATAAAATTGTTTCACTAGCTTCAGATAGTAGGGGCCATTGTTGTTCGAAAAGAAATATACCCACTTTTGATCTTCCAGCACCTTGAGCACTAATGATTTTCTAGCCAACAACCATTCCATGCACAGCTCTTTTTCGATAAAAATAACTCTATTTTGCAAATGTGGGTTTACTGGTCGCCTCCCTGATCTTGTTATACCAATACTACCACTTACTTCTGGCTCGGACTTATGCTTATTTTCATTCGGCTCATTAATTTCATCTCTGATGGTAGGAAGTTTGGTTTTTTCCATCTCTGGTTCGAGGTACTTAGGGTTTTCGAGAAATTAGAGAGCTAAGGCTTGAGGGTAAAGGGTTTGAGGCTCGGTGGATTGAGAAGTAACTAGGACGTAGTTTTATCATTTATGAATCATAAAATAAATAATTAAAAAAAATATAGATGATACAAATTCTGGCGGCAGACAGAAGTTTAAAACAGCATGTATTCATCAGTAGGGTTTATCAGTGAGAATTCCTATTAGTGAGGTCCATCAGTGAGGTACATCGGTGAGGCTTTACATCGGTGAGGTTTTCACATTGGTGAAGTTTTCACATCGGTGAGGTTTTCACATCAGTGAGGTTTTCACATCGGTGAGGTTTTCACATCGGTGAGGTTTTCACATCGGTGAGGAATTTACCGATTAAGGTTAATCATTCCTAACTCATGTCTAATGTTACTTAACGTATCCAAACTTAAAGGTTTGATCAAGATGTCATCTAATTGATGTCCAGTACCTATAAATTCAAGAGTAATATCACCTTTTTGGTAATGATCTCTCAAAAATTGGTTTCGTACATCAATGTGTTTGGTCCTGGTGTGAGATATAGGGTTTTTTGAAATGTTTATTGCACTAGTATTATCACAGTTAATTGAAACATGCTTAAAATCATATCCATAGTCCAAAAGAGTGTGTTTCATCCACATAATTTGTTCACGGCAACTACCAGCAGCTATTTACTCTGCTTCGGAAATAGACAAAGCTACAGAATTCTACTTCTTACTACACCAACATGCTAAGGATTTTCCCAATAAATGACATGTTCCATATGTACTTTTTCTATCCAACTTGCAACCAGAAAATTCAGCATCTGAATAACTCATTAGCTCAAAAGATTTTCCTTTTGGGTAAAATAAACCTAAATTTACAGTGTGTTTAAGATACATAAAAATTCTTTTAACTGCAATAAAATTAGATTCTTTTGGATTAGATTTAAATATTGCACACATACACACACTAAACATAATATCTGGTTGACTAGAAGTAAGGTAAAGTAAGCTTCCAATCATACCTCTGTAATTGGTTTGATCCACTGGTTTCCCAGTTTCATCTGCATCCAATTTACAGACAGTACTCATAGGAGTATCACTTTCCTTAATACTATCTAAACCAAAATGTTTTAAAAGATCCTTTGTATATTTACTTTGATTCAAAATAATACCATTTTCATTTTGAAAAACATGAAATCCAAGAAAATATTTGAGTTCTCCCATTAAAATTATTTCAAATTCATTTTGCATACTCTTTAAAAAATAAGTACATAAAGAATGTTTAGAAGATCCAAAAATAATTTCATCAATATAGATTTGTACTATCAAAACATCTTTATAAATTCTTTTAATAAAAAGAGTTGGATCAGCAATCCCTTTAGTAAAACCGTTTGAAACAAGAAAATCACTAAGTCTATCATACCAATCTCTTGGAGCTTGTTTCAAACCATATAAAGCTTTAGATAGCTTGAAAACGTGATTTGGAAAATGAGGATTACTAAATCCAGGTGGTTGTTCAATAAAAACATCTTCAATTATAAAACCATTTAGAAAATTACTTCTGACATCCATTTGATATAACTTGAAATTCAGATGAGAAGCATAGGCAAGTAAGATCCTAATGGCTTCTAATCTAGCTACAGGTGCAAAGGTTTCCTCATAGTATATACCTTCCTCTTAACTATATCCTTGTGAAACTAACCTAGATTTTTTTCTAACTATGTTTCCATATTCATCAACTTTGTTTCTAAAAACCCATTTAGTGCCTATTGTCAAAGTGTCCTTAGGTCTGTCAACTAATTCCCATACTTTGTTTATTTCAAATTGATTTAACTCTTCTTGCATAGCCATTACCCAAAATTCATCATTGATTGCATCATTGACATTTTTATGTTCTATCTGTGAAAGAAATGATTGATGTTCAACCCGGTTTCTTAGAGAAGCTGTAGTCTATGTCCCTCTATCAAGATTACTAACAACAACGTCTAAAGGATAAATCTTCAGAATCCTAGTTGATCAAGTAAAGGTAGGACTAGAAATTTCAGGCTCTTCTCTGAGTTCGAGTTCTATTGAAGCAGATTCTGGAATATGTCCAGAATTGGATGTTTTTACATCAGGTTATTTAGTTTTATCATTAAGGTCTAGAACAGTCAAATCTTCTTCAATATTTTCAAGAGAAGGCTTAGGTTCATGTGGATCAGTTTCATCAAACTTGATGTGAACATATTCTTCCACACATTTGGTTCTTTTGTTAAAGACTCTATAGGATTTTCTAGTTAAAGAATATCCTAAGAAGAATTCCTCCATCACTTTTGGAAGAAAATTTGTCAAGATTATCCTTGGTATTTAGAATAAAGACTTTGCAGTCAAAGACTCTAAAGTAACTAACTTTAGGTTTCCTATTGTTCCACAGTTCATAAGGGGTCTTCTTAAGAATAGGTCTTATCAAGACTCTATTGATAATATAACAAGCAGTATTCATAGCTTCAGCCCGGAATTAAATAGGCAGGTCATACTCATTAAGCATAGTTATTGAAATTTCTTGAAGGGTTCTATTTCTTCTATCTACTACACCATTCTGTTGAGGTGTCCTAGGGGCAGAAAATTTATGACTATAGACATTATGTGACCAGTAAGATTCAAACTCATGATTTTCAAACTCACGACAATGATCACTTCTTAGGGTTTTAATCTTAAGACCACTAAGGTTCTCTACAGACTTGGAGTATTTGACAAAATAAGAACAGGATTCACTTTTGTGAGCTAAGAAGTATACCCAAGTATATATAGAAAAGAAATCTACTAGTACATAGACATAGTGCTTCCCATTTAAACTAGAAACTATATAAGGTCCAAACAAATCCATGTGAACTAACTCAATAGGTTGAGAAGTTGAAACTTCTTTCGTTGATTTAAAAGAAACTTTATGTCTCTTTCCCTTTTGATAGGGATTACAAACTTTGTCAGTTGGGAATTCAAGTTTAGGTAGGTCTCTAACTAAGTTCTTCCTAGTCAGTTTTCTAAGTGAATAAATGTTGCAATGTCCTAATATTCTGTGCCAAATCCAGGATTCTTTATGAAAAGCATTTAAACAAGTAACATTTTGCTTACCTAAAGAATTCAAATCAACAGCATAAACATTTTCATTTCTCAAGGTAGAAAATACTAAAGCATTTTTAGAGTTAAAAACATTACAAGAATCATTTTCAAACTTAACATTGAAACCATCATCACATAACTAAGAAATACTCAACAGATTATATTTGAGTCCATCAATAAATAAAACTTTTGAAATTAAAACTGAATTAATGTTACCAATCTGGCCTAGGCTGATGATTTTTCCTTTAGAATTATCACCAAAGGTGACATAGCCTCCATCAACCTTTATTAATATTTTAAAGCATGAAAAGTCTCCAGAAATGTGCCTTGAACATCCACTATCCAAGTATTATATCTTTTTATGAGGACTCTTTAAGCAAGTTTCCTACAAAACAAGTTTAGATGGAAAATGATTTTGGTACCCAGATTCTCTTGGGTCCAGAAAGGTTAGCAAGAAAAGTTTTAGGTACCCAGAATTGTCTTATGGGTCTCATGTAATAAATAGATCCAACAGATTCTAAAATATAAACTCTATTTGATCTATAACAATGTGAGTAACTAGTTGAAGAATATGAATTTCCAGAACTAGAACTAGCAGAATTTTGTCCAGATTTAGGAATAAATCTAATTTTGGTAAACTATCTCTGTCCAGGTTGGTATCCCAAACCAGTAGTGTACTTTGGTGTCACTTTTTTACCTAGAATTTTTGTAAGGGTGTTTTTTCCATTTGTGAAATTTTCTAAGTCCTTTATCAGTTTCTCATTAGAAATTTTTTGTTCAGTATTTTCCTTAAGTAATTGAGCATTATTTTCTTTTTCAATATCAAGGGAATATTTAACAGTGCTAGATAAAGCATGTTGTTTCTTTAAGGCTTCGTACTTGTCCTTAAGTTCATTAAAGGTATCTTCTAGCATATTACAATATTCAAACAATTCTTCACTAGACATATTTTCAGATTCAGAATCAGAATCATCTCCAGAATAGTATGAATTTAAAGCAGGAGGGTCCAGTGTTACCTCAGATGTGTTTTTCATAAAACACATGTTAGCTTTATGAGAATCTTCATCCTTAGCAGAATCAGAATCACTTGAAGTGTCTTCTGAAGCACTCCAAGTTTCTTTCATTACTTTCTTATACTTTTTGTCCTTATAGTCATGTTTCTTCTTGAACTTTAATTTTGGGCAGTCAGCTTTTACATGTCCTTTCCTTTTGCACTCATAGAAGATAATTTCATCACCTTTATCAGGATTCTTCTAGTCCTTCTTCCAATGACCTTTTTTTCATATTTACCTTTGTAGTTTTATTTTTTGTAGAATTTATTCTTCCTATAGAATTTCTTAAATATTATGGTTATCTAAGCCATCTCAGCATCACTGTCAGAGTCTGAACTTTCACTTGTTGAGCTTTTAGTTTGTATGTGAACTTTATCCTTATCCTTTCTCTTTGAGGTAGTAGAATTAAATGCCACTGACTTTCTTTTAGGTTCATCATCTTCTTCCTTATTCACCTTGAGTTCTTCCTCATACATCATAAGCTTACCTATTAATTCTTTAACAGGCAGTTTGCTGATGTCGCAAGATTCTCTAATGGAAACAGATGTGTCTCTCCATCTTTCTGGTAGACATTTTAATATTCTCATAATTTGTTCCTTTGCGGGAACAGCCTTTCCAAGGGAGCTCATAGTATTGACAATCTCATTGAACCTGAGATACATGTCATAAATGGGTTCGTCAGGCTTTATTTTAAAGTTATCATATTTAATAGTATAGGTATTCAGCCTCATTTCTTTAACATTGGTTTTTCCCTCATGGGAAACAACCAAAGTGTCCCAGATTTCATAAGCAGTTTTGCAAGCAGATATTCTATTAAACTCTTCATCTCCAAGAGCACAATACAGGGCATTCACATCTTTACAATTATTATTGTAAGCTACTTTAGTAGGTTCATCCCAAGTAGTTATATCAGTTTCTGGAATTTTATATTGAGTTTCTATGGCAGTCCAAATATTAAATCCCATATTTTCTAAATGAATTTTCATTTTAAGCTTCCAATGAGCATAATTTGTACCATTAAAGAAAGGTGTCTGATTGGTAGTAGCACCTTCTAGTCTATTGTCCACAACTAGATTTTAGAAAATATATTTAAAGAGATAAAATTTAGAACTAACAGAAATTTTTGATCTTTTAAGATGCAACTAAAATCACAGTTGAAAAACAGAGTGTTTTGAAATCCTGTATTAATAAAAACAACCTATGATACCAAATGTTGGTCGGATTGGATACTCAAGAGGGAGGTGAATTGAGTTCCAATTAAAAATTTCTATTAAAAATATTTCTATTAAAATCCCCCTATTTAAAAACAAGTTAAACTGTAGTTAATTTATACAGATTGTAAAAGTTCAATTAGTTTCTCAAAGATTTATTAGGTCTCAGTTAATTTAATGAGAAGATTAAATTAATTTTTGAAACTAACTTAATAGTTCACAATAAGTATAAAAACTTTCTAATTTAACTATCAAAGTAAATTTAAAACAAATTGTATTTCAAAGTAATTAGCAGTGGAATATAAAATATATATAATACTTTAGACTTAAACTAAAATACACAGCAGATGTAACCAAGAGGTTCAGTCTCAAGTCGAGACCTAGTCCTCTCAAAAAATTTATATAAGTTTGATCCACACCCTAGATCGAGGTAAACAACAGTGAAAACAATGTCCAGGTATAAAGACCCATACCACAGTTCTACGTGGGAAACCAACAATAGATCATAGGTTTTCCAGGTCTTACTTGACCTCTACCACTATCAACAGTGAGAAATAGGGGAGTTATTGAGTTTGGATGAGGATTTATAAATCCTCTAGCTTACCATAGGAGACATTGTGTGTAAGAAATATAAAGATTATACACACAACTCAAAATGTAAATAAAAGAATCACTAAAAGAATAGATAAGATTTTAGAATGATCTAGTGATGTGAAGTGCATCTCAAGACTCTTTTGATTTATCGGAAATGATTCTGAGTCCTTCTCTGGTTTTTTGTCTGAAAAACAGAGGGTCATTTTCTTCCTTATTTTTCAGGTTCAGTTTTATCAGCTCGAGTGCATGAAGAGTTCATTTTAGTTCTTCACTCAAGATTCAGCTTGTGTTTCCCTCTAGAATGAGTGGCTTCGTGTATGTCTAGTTCTCTTCCAGTATGAATGTATCTTTTTCCTTTTGTGTGAATGCACCACGTTTCAATGATGTTCAGCCCTTTCCTTTTACACCCTTCACGTGCCTTCTTAGTTCTATTCTATTCGGTCTTTGTCCTTCCTTTTATAGCTTTCAGCTCCGGTAAAAAGAATGATTACCTTTTTCATGGGTACTAGGTATGGTTCCCTGACATGCCAAAAACTATCATTAAATATCATTAATTGCATTAAAAACATCATATATTACCGTTGCATAATAAATAAATAGTATTGAGAGTTATAGAGTTTGACAGGTCAAGCTTTTTTCAGTAGCCTTCTGTTGGTAGCAGTTGACTTTATGTAGCAGTGACCTTCTATCGGTAGCTCTTTGATCATGTACCGGTATCTCCTAGTATTGGTAGCTGTTTGAACTTGTATCGGTAGCTCTTGGTCTCGGTAGCTATTTGATCTTGTATCGATAGCTCCTGGTATCGGTAGCTGTTTAAACTTTTATCGGTAGATCTTGGTATCGGTAGTTGTTTAATCTTGTATCGGTAGCTCTATATACCGGTGAATTCATCTATCAGTATACTTTGCTTCTATCGGTAGCTCGTTTTGTATCGGTGGCTTCATGGAGGTAGACTTGTTCATATCGGCAGACTTACTCTATCGGTAACTCTGGTGTAATAGTAGCTTGTATCAGTAGACTTTTAGTCTATGCATATCGGTAGCTCCGTTTGGTTCTAGTGAAGTATATATATCGGTAGACTTATACATACCGGTAGACTTATTCTATCGGTATCTCAGTTTCTGTCGGTAGCTGTCTGTATCGGTGGACTTGATCTATCAGAGACATGTGCTTACCGGTGGACTTATACATACCGGTAGCTCTGCGTATCGGTGACCTTTGCCTATGGGTGACTATGTCTATTGGTAGACTAAGTATATTGGTAGACTGTCTTTATCAGTAGCTATAGGCATATGAGTAACTTAACACTTATCTATTTTATGCAGAACACATCCGATTGAGTTAGAATTATTTCAAAAGTCATATAAACATAGATAAAAATTGATTAACATATTTTAAGGACTATTTTAATATAATTATCAACTTGATCATATATTAAATGAATAAATATATAGATACACATTATTTGCGATTATCAAAGTATGTGAAAGCATAATTGGGATTATCAAAATAGGTGAGGTCAACAGCTTCTATGTTTGGAGATATAATCATTCTTGAATCATGTTAATATTATGTTATTTATCAAATTCACATTTGGAAGTCAATTACAGAATCACAAAAGGCAATCAAGTATTATTTAAATTTATGTTTTTATGGTGTTCCCCTCTATTCTTTAAAATTTCAAAAGCGGTATTTAATTTTGGAAGGGAGTTTGATTATTACTTGGTCGGATCCCAATTTCCATTGTATATCAAACCCATTTTCACTAGTTTTTTATCTCTATTGCAGATTATAATGTAATGTTGGAATTCATATAAAGATGGAATATTATAGAATGATGGTAAGTAGTTTTATTCAAACGTGATAGATAGATAAGGGATAATGATTCATTGATGAAATATTATGAATCCAATGATCAGTTCCTGTATAATAGTTTTTTATTCTGAAAGAATATAATTATTGTTGGGGGTTATTAGTGGGTGTGAATAAATATATAGATGATGGTGTGGAGATGAATATATATTATACAAGACTAATAACATGAGGCTATTCTCCAATAATAAATTGTTTTCCTATGAAGGGTATCCTAAATGTATCTTTCTGCCGAAAAAATATTATCTAGTATGTTTTACAAGAATTTTAGGCTATATTTTTAGTGGAATAAATAGAGGAGGAATAATATAAGGAAGTTTTTTTAATATATAGATATTATAAAGAATACTTGACTATAATTTGTATAGTTTGGAACAACACATATTGTGTTACATAAGAGATATGGTAGTTGAGTTTTATACTAAGTTAAATATCCCACTTCCATGTGATTAGAATAACAAGACATGTGACCCAAGATGGATATCTCAGTGTGTACAGAGAGTAAAAACTCAAGGAACCCAAGGAACATACACATTGTGTACCACATATATACACACCATTTACTCTTATTAAAACACTACCTAGGTATAGTTTCACACACACCAAGTGTCCAGATAGATCCTACACACCATGTAACCAACTTACAATCCATGTTGTTTTATCTTCACATTCCATGTGTGGACCTAGTTCATAGGATGATGATTTCATACTAGATACACATCATGCATTATATTCACATTTAATATAAATTAACTAATATTAACTATATCTATTTTTCAATCATTCAAACTACGATTTCATTTAGTGAGTAGATTATTTTGGGCATAACGATGAGAGTTTTCTTGCCTCACCTTAGATTGGGTAAGGTATCTTCAATGTTACTTAGGCTCTATAATACTCTATAATAGGGACGGTCATGGATAATATCAAGTATCCAACCATTAGCCCTGGGTCACCATCCTCTATTCCATTCTTGGTGATGGGTCAAGTATCCTATATAATTCACATGGGCATGTGATCCTATACTTTCTGTATAGTATAGATAGGTTCAGTTATCCCCCCTATATCATAGGACATGACTATATATAAATGATTCAAATTTACTTATCTAAGTTTTATTCCATATAGGTGTGTCTTTCCCTTCAGGAATTACTTAAGAGGAATCATGGATATCTATATGATTAATACATATTCAAGCGAGCCTTAACATCGAGCAGGCTCCCCTTCATTTGTTATGGGTGTAATTTGTTAATTATAAGTTTGAGCTATATTTTCTTCTGATAGGCTTATGATTCCTTAGTTAATCATGGTATTCTTCTATGATACGGTGTTGCAGCTAACTATCAATTTTATCCTTCCTAGATTGTATGTAATTACAAACACTTATGGGAATTATTTCATAATGGATTCAAGGATTGTAAAATTAATGATTGGGACTTCTTAGTGTCCTTGATATATCTAATGATTGATCATATCTGGATTATTCTTCATCACTTCTTTTAAACGACTCTATAGTGTCAAGTTATATGAGATGACATGTTGCATTTTGATTTATTGTGGTCCTAGAGAATCCTAATAATTATGTTTATTCTCACCACTACACGAACCATTAGACCAAAATGTTATTTCTACATAGATGATTCATAGGTTAGAGATGGTATTTTGGGTGAGGAGTTTACATGGTTTGATTAGAGATGATCCATGGATACCTTATGAGATTAAGAATTGGAATATCATATTGGTACCTGAAGTTGATTGTAGCAGGTGATGTTCTAATTTGGATCCAATATAGATAATTCCCTCTTAATCTTTTCTTGTTTTCAGTTTTTCTTATTGGAAATTAAGTACATAATTTTTTCCTTTTTAAGTTGTTTTATCTATGCCTTTTATCAATGTGTATCTTAGTATATATATCTTGCATATATATATATATATTAGTTTATAATTTATGTAAATTTTACTATAATTGATGTTGTATTTTCTAATTAGAGTTATGTGTTGTTGTATGATGATATATGTCAAGGCCTCCAATAATTCTAAATATACCTACTCGGTGTTGGTCATTGGACCCTTTCCTATTGCAGGCAGGCTTGGGGTTGAACTCTCAACTTATCAACTGCTAAATAGGGGGCTCAGTGGGTCATTTCATGTTATATTTAGACACATTTTCATAAGTTTTTTGGAATATAAAGGAACATGGGGTTCTATTCATAACTAAATGGATGGATAATGACTCATCATAATCAAATTTCTTAAATTCCATTCTCTATTCGTTCTAGTACGATGGTGTATCTGAGATGTGTGACTTTTGATTGAATTATTATCTCAAGAGGGTACCCACATAGGGTATTATGGGTCATCATTGGGATCCAAGAGAGATAATGGATGTTCTCACCCATCTGATTTTTTACACAATATTCAATTGTTTCATCTATAAAATGAATAAATCGAATGAATAAAATTTATTAGAAGGAAAATATTATCAGTTGTAGGATAATATTTATTTTTATGGGTGTTAATTGTGTTATGTTACTTATACCATAATTCATAAACTATAATGTTTTTATATAGTTGTGTTTATTTGTATTTTATACCTATACTACATTACATGAGTGATATAAAACCTATTATCATTTTTTTTTGGTTTTTTATACATCATGGTGAAAATTATAGAAATTCATAGGATATAATTAAGATAAAGGATATATGATGCCTTTCCCACATATACTTCTATTCATTTTTTTTGTACCATGGAATAAGGTAGATTACTAAGAATGAGAAGGAATTTTAGGATACAAATTAGACTATAGATGGAATTCAGTTTCCCTAAATAAAATCATTTTTAGATATATATTTTATATAAATTCATAATGTAATACATTATATCATCACATTAAATTATATAATACATATATTAGTATAATCTATATATGAATTCAATACATTAGTAATTAAAACTCATTTATTTTATGTAATCTATAAATATTGTCGTGTCATCATATTAGTATGACATTTAAAAATAGTTTACTTAATTGTATAGAATATTTAAAGTGGAAAAATAACTCAAAAAGTATAGGTTTTTATACTACATATATTTCAAAAAAATAACATACACTAACAAATAATATGTATTTAAAAAAATAGTAAACAAATTTGGAACAAAATTTTTAATAAAGGAATATTATAAAATGATTAACCCAATATCAAGTTATTATGTAATATTTATAATTCTTTAAATTCATTAATAGTTGAAACACCATAGTTTTCCATTGTGCCTACAATGCTTGGATAGTGTGGTATGGGTGGGGTGGGGCTTGGGGCGTGGTCGTGCTCATGGGGTCAAGTCCCTGGGCTAGCGATTTACATGTATTTTCTTCCTTTCATGTGTGATGCTTCCATTGTTGTACCAAAAAAAATTTAAAAAAACCATGGTTTCCCACTGTTCGTTACAAATGGAGTTACTAGCATGCAATGGATAAAAGTGAAATATTATTAAATATATTTTTTTATTATTATATAGTGGATTATATATATATATATATGATTTCATTAGTTGTCTCCATAAGATCTTCATCAAATATGATAAATTAGAATATCATGTCTAATAGAAAATGTTACACATTCATAATTATTTTTTAATCATAATAAATCACTAATATATAACCTATATTCAATTATTGTTGATTTTATCTTTCTTTTATTCATATTATATGTCCAAAAAACCATTTTAATGAATTTTATATAGTATATTGATCTTAATGACTAATTTATATTATTAAGAATGATTTAAAATTTTTATAATGAAAAAAATATAATTTATGGTGATATAATATATCACCCTATATTATATGTTATTCTACTAAAAAATATATATATGAATATTAGATTATGTTATATGAAATAAGATATTTTATTTAATTTAATTTATCTATCATAAATTATGATTGATTATATTACACTATGAGAATTGTACTTGCAAATATGCTTAAAATATAGCACAACACCACTCGTTGGGGAATAAATATATTAAAAGAATGATATAAATCATTAATTTGATATTAACTAAATCTAATGACATGATATGGACATTTAAAAAACATTATAAATAGCCACATAATGTGAGAAGCATTATGATTGATTCAAATTTGGATTTTTCACTAAATTTCTATTGGTTATTGGAGAAATAATTGACATGGATATACATGCTAAAATAATTAATAGAAAAGTGAAGATCAATAAATCATATAGGATTAAAAATATTTTACTTAATGATTTGGATATATACAATAACTCTATATAGTTATAAATATTCATTGGATAAATGTTTAAATGTTTTTTAAAATAATAAAATTATAAATTTGAGGAAATCTTAAATGATAAAACATAAATACTGAGAGGTTCATCAAATTTATCATAAAATATGAAAAATTTATAGTCCATAGAGTAATATATTTTTTATTATTTTAAATATATTTAAATTGTTCTTGTTGACTACTTATAGTTAATATCCTTTTAGAGTGTTTTTCCTCAGAGACCATGTGTAATTTATAATACTTTAATGTATTCAAAATTTATATTATAGAAGTAAACAATTTCTAAAGTTAATTAAATATATAAAACAATATTTAAAACATATAATAATGAAAATTGTGCATAATATACATATTTTGAATATGGATTATAATATTTTTATATATAAAAGAATCAACTCTAATTATTTATATATATTTTAATTATATGAAGTTTATATTTACCATGTAATTAAAAAACATGATTCCATTTTTTTATGATATAAATGAGATATGTTAAAATTTAACTTTTCTTATAGTAACTCTAAAAATTTTAGTTAGAATATTAGGATTCAAATAACTATGATTGTTTTAAAGGATTGTTTATTATATTTCTCAATAATTATGTATAAAGGAAACAATCAGTGGTTAAGACCCCTTTTATAAGGAAAAGAAAATAAATTTTTAAATTTCTAAAGAGAGAACTCATTACATGGTTCAAGGGCCCGGAGGCACAAAGTCCTTAGTATATTATTTTCCACTATCTCTATATTTTGGTCCATAGCACCATATTGTAGGATACAAAGTTATTTTACAACAATCAAAATATCTCACCTATAAAGCCTTCATGGGATGGGTCTAATCATCCCTTTGCATGGGCTTATTCTCCATGTTACACCACATCATAATTCTCCTCCTAGTGTTTCCACTCTTAGTGCTATATCATGGTGCCCCTCTATAATTTTAGCCACCATCATTTTCCCATAAACCATGTTCCTCGATTATGTGTTGCGATTGCTTTCTTTCTGCATGGATGCTACCATTACGCCATGGGATCATTTGAAAATTACCCTAAATTAGGGGCACCTAAGGATTGAACCTTGATTGATATAGTATTACATAGGAGTATTTACCACTTGGATAGGCCCCCAACTTATTATTTTTTCAATATAAATAATATCTAAAACATCAGTATTTTGATATTAGTATATATTGAATAAAATTTTTAAATGATTTAATTTAATTAACTTATAATTCATTTATGTACTTTTATACTCATTATTTCATGATATTTATTAAGATTAAAAAAGTCTACAAAATCATTTTAAAATATCCAAAACATCATATACAATGTCATGTTTTTAAATAGTTTTGAATTAAAGTCATTACCCAATCATTAAATCACTCAAGGGTAATGATACATGGAAAATGAAACTCAGTATCTTACTTCTCACTAACATAAGGGTTTATGATATAACAAAAGAGTGTGACTCTATGCAGGGGGTTGTTATCATTCATTCAATATAATATGTAAATTGGTATTATTTTCTCTTTTTATTTAAATAATCTGCATGAATACAGTATCATAGACAATTTTCATGTGATTCATTTGGGTATTTATCTGAATATTGAAATTCAGTAATAATATATGGATGAAAAACAAAAAACAATAATAATATATATATATTATAAATAATCCAATTATATAATAAAAACATACATAAGTAACATCTTTATAATCCTTTATACTTGTAGTGGTGGTTAAGATATGAAATCCAAAGTTTAATATATATATTTAATGGCCAATTATTCCAAATTTTTGACAAATTATTTTTTATATTCAACCAAAAGAAAATATTTTGACACATCATTTATCAAGTAATGGCGAAAAATTACCAATGGATTTTTATGTTCAATGATTATGGTTTAAAATAGTTACGTATTGAGGGGAATGATATGTTGATTTTTTTATACATTTTTTTTAAATATTTAATGAAATAATTATAGGTTAAAAATATTTTTAAAACTGATGCACAATAGTGGAATCAGCCTTTCTACCTTTGGGTTTTAGTCCAAATGTGGAAATGTTGATTTCACTTTTGTAAAAATTTAAAAAAATAATTAAAAAATATATTTTTGTATATTTAATATATATTTATATTTTTATTATTTTATTATTTTATTTTACTTAGATATATATATATATATATATTATTTGTTAATAATACCATTATTATTAGTAATTTAATTTTCTATATTATTAATAAAATTGAGATTTATTTAAAAATATATTATTAATTACTTTATTATTTACATTATAATTATATTATTTACATCATTATCAATATTTATTATTTTAATTGTTGAAAATATTTAATATTATAATTAATATATATTAATAATGTAATTACTAATATTTAATTATAATAACATAATTATTAATACTTCATAGTAATGTAATTAGTAATATGATACTTAATAATAATTATGTCCATTAATATATGAAAGTGAAAATGTTATGTTTTTAAGAAATAAGTTCGTGACATGTAAATTATCTTTTGTTTATTATATTTATTATTATTTTTATTTTTAATTATGTTTTATATGTTGAGTCAATTTTTAAAATTTCATTTATATTGTATTGAAATTTGATAATTTATATGCTCTCAAAGTTATCTGCATGAAACATGATAATGTTTCAAGTATGTGACTTTGAAATTCTAAAAATAACAAATTAGAAATACAATCTAAATGAAATTTAAAAAACTTACTAAACATATAAAACATAATTTAAAATAATAAGTATTTAATAAAAATAATTAATAAAAAGTAATTTTAGTGGCACAATATATTGTTGTTTGAAAACATTACATTTGTACTTATATTTTTTATTTCATTCCTTTTATTTTCAATTATTTTTTATATATTTAGTATATGTTCTAAATTTAATTTAGATTTTGGTTATACAGTTATTTTTATACATATATTTTTAATGTGTAGATATTATGTTTCTAATCAATAATGTATGTGTCGTGTAAATTAATTTATGTTGAATATATAAAGGATATTTTTATTATTTTCAACGAATGTTTAGATGTTTAGGCTATATTTTTATTTTTATTTATATTTTTTTACAGTTTATATTTTATAATATTTTAAAGTTTCCTACTTAAAATTTAATAAGTTTTCATATGTTTCAAGTATTCTACATTAAAAGCTTATAAAATTTAAACTGTAACATATAAATGAAAATTAAAACACTAGAAAAACATGTAAAAATGGTTGATATTAAAATGAATTTCATCAATTTAATAGACAAATAATAATATAGATGATAGAATACATTATTGTTTCAAATCATTTAAGTCTAAATAAAACATATAACTAAATGAGTATAGTCACTATCTATGAAGAGGTCTCATCCCACAATCTAGTCTAAAAATGGGATGCCCGTATCAATATCATCGACCTCTGTGTTGGGGTGGAGTATGATGAGCAGGAGAGGGATCTTCCTTGGGCATTGGATCCTCAATTTTTGGATAATCTAGTTGTAACTCGTCAGGAGGAGGTTTCAGATGGATGTCATCATGTGCACCTGATCCTTCTCTCACTATGTATGTAGAAGGACCCACCATCATCACCTGGGGGAACCATAAGGCCTATGAGAGCTTGGGAACTAAAGGTTGGGGAATAGGAAATAACCCCCAATAGAATCTTGGATCAGCTATACCCAGAGAAAACTATAGATATCCTAACAACACAAATGGATCCCATGCCCCCTGATGCACATCACCAATTAGTTGAGGCTGGAATGTTGGAGGTATGACCTTTTCCTGTGCAATGGTTGATGCCTCACATGTATCATGATGTGGTCTACATCGTCATTGTTGTGGCTCCTCAACATCAGTAGCTTTTGGAGGAGGTTCTTGAACAGGAACATCCACTTCCTAAGTAGGAACGTCATCTCCCTAGGGTGGATGATCCAAGATACTATTGTAAAGAACATAATACGCTGACATCATCCACTACTCTATATCATGGTACGCTACCTGGATAAAAACCTCCCCCTCCTCTCGATCATACATGCAGATGATATTGTGTAGTTGATTATTCTATAAAGAAATTCAAAATTAATTTATAAAATAATAAAGTAATGGAAATTTATTAACTTACCAGATCCTAAAGTCCTCTGACATGTGGAGTAAGATACAGAATAGACTTAATTCTATATCATGGCTCATAATCTAGATTCTCTTCTAAATGAAATCACATAATGTGCATACCGTCGATATGAAATTACACTTTTCTATCCTAAAGGTCCAAATACTCTACAGGTCGTCTGTGATATTTCATATCCTACCTTCCTATCAGCTTAACAGAAAGAAGCATTGTTGACTATCTAGGTGGAATGGGAATAATATGAACATATTAAAAATAGTGCATGGCTCTATCAGGATGGTTCCACTCAACAAAATGAAAGTGAATGATAGGCACTACATATATGGCATCATGAATCCCATCAGTGAAGTATATGGTCAATTGGTCAAATAGATCTTAGTATGGCATCTGTGCAATCTGAAATGACATGTGACATTTGTTAAAAAAATATTGCTAAAAAACAAAAACAAAATATAATATAATATAATGAAATTTATTGGTCAAGTAATAACTGTATATACTCACATTGGTGGGTACTGGACTATCTAACATGACACGATATGCACTAATTTTTGTCTCAACATCCTGAAAAAGTGGTGTGTCTAACTCTGCCTATAACATATAATATAGAAAAGTGAAAATAATAAGAAATTAAATTCAATAACTCATAGTAGTGTTTGTAATGTCTCATATTTTAGTTGTATTTTTTATATATTATATGGATTATTTTTGAGATTAGATGTTAAGAAGGTGTGAAATTCTGAGACCCAGTGTTCCTGGAGTGAATGTTTGAAATATATTAAATATCATGGACATGCATTTTTTATAAAAAAGTGGAATAACTTCTAAAAGGGTTCCCGGATCATAAATCTAATGGCACTGTTGAGTTCAGAATATGGGTTTTACCTCTGGCATGACGTAACATTAGTCAATGTGGTTAATTTGTGGAAAAGTCATTGCGGGTGAAAAAATGAATAAAACAATTTAAATAAATTATTGTATTTCATTTGTATTGATGTAGTGATCAAAAATATTTAAATAGATTATTATGTTATAATTCTAGGGTAATCTGCATAACCCTGTAGATGTTGGACAACCCTTGGAGAGACCATTGGAGAATTCTCTCATTTAAACAATGATGGGATCATGGATTGGTGATCGATGTGAATCATATTCGAAGGATCTCACCAACAAATATGATGTAGCTTTGTTCTTCATTAGCGATCGATCTAAACTGAGGTAGGGTGTGTGTTTTGATTTGATTCTTCCATGTTCTTGATTTCCACGATGAACGTGAATCAATCAACAAACTGGTTGATCTATGGTTCAATCATTATGTGAGATTGGTTTATTTTGTAGGGTTTTAACAGAATAATATCTTTGTGATTTTATTATTTTGATTTTTGTTTTAACAGTGAATAATCTAGATCTAAATGAAAATTGATTGAGGTTCGTTCCTCTAATTTATTCTGATGCTTTTCTCCCCCCGTTCATCATTCGTCATCGGCATTCTTCGTTTGGCCCATGACTCAAAAAAATTAGATCGATCAATCATTATACAATTTTTTCTTGGTGAAACGATCCAAATTTTTAAATCTAGTATCAGCATGACTTAGTGGAGGTGCAATGATAGATATGGAGTGATTCAGACGATGGTGGATTCCTGATTTCGTGTTATTCGACGCACAATGAAGAATGAAGATTTGGTCTATTTTTTAATAAGATCTGATTATGTAATGAGTTTTTTTATGACAGAGAGGCTTAGACGAGTTGGTATCTTCAATCTCATGGTGAAATGATCACCGAATCAAAGGATGGAGGCACCAGATCGAACACAGAAGTAGATATGGGATTCTATGAAATCTTGAACAACACAGTGTGTAAAACAGATCTATACACCGTGTGGGGCCCCTGAGTGATGGCTATGGTTTCTAGAGAAAGTTAAGTATCACACAATGTTTTACCCCTCTCAAACGGTGTGTGGTCTCTCCCAAGTGACTCAATGTGTACCTTGGTAAGTACATGAACACGGGCTGGACAACACGGGTTGGAGCACACCGTGTACTCCCCCACAAAAACATGGCCTAGACCAAGTACATGGTCTGAGCAGTGTACTGGTACACGGGAAAGCATACATAGGTTGGATTAGTGTACTGGTATAGTGGTAGACTACACGGGTAGGCTACATGTCATTTAGTGCTACATGGACACAACTTGATGATGCGGGTCATTTATATGGGCAAGACCCAAGGTCAAGGGTCACAACGTGCGACCACTACTACGCATCCTATACTCCTTTATACATGGTTTGGATCCCTTTTCCTCTGTATCTTGGACAATTTTCTTGAGGGTACATTCCCTTTATCCTTTCCTTAAAGGTTAGTATGGAATCCTCTCCTACTCCTAGGACTATGATCCCTTCAGTAGGACTTTTTATATATAGTGGTTGGAATCCCTCCGAGAGGCCCGAAGTGAGATCGTCTATTCATCTTCATACCCTATGTGGAGTTCTTGGTATCTTTGTGACCAACACTATGTGATCATCGACCCTCTACTTAGCAGGTTAATCCAGATTGATTTTTTGGTATCACCCCATGGACTTATAAGTGATCCTCATCTATGTATCATATTCTCTTTGGACTATTAGTGTATTCTTCACATGATGAGACCCAATGAATAGTACCTCTCAGACAGACATCATCAATACTATCTAACTCAAAAGTGTGTTCTCTCAAATGAGTGCTTTTTGGAATCTTTGAGCTGGAAATCCTAGGTTGGTATACTATGGTTGTGACTTACCTCTAGATTGTGCGTCTTTGTTGAGTATATATAGATATTCTTATTATATGTGTTGAAAACATATACCTTTGTAGAGATGACTATATTTCCTTTGTTGAATGCTTTATGGTTTAGTGTTATCCTAATAAGTATTGTTATACTCACCCATGTACATGCTTTTTCTACATGTTTCATGTCTTGTGCAGACGATCGACCTTTTGATAGAGTCCTAGGTGGACCAGGACTAGATGGTTCTTAATGATACCAGATAGACTGAAGTGTGTTCCTTCAACTTTCTGATAGAATTCCGAGTAATTAGTTTCAGGTTGGACTTGTGTTACATACTCTTTGTGGTGGGCTTGTATTTAGCCAGGTTTACTTTATTTTAATTTTTTTCATACTATGGTAATGGGATTATATGTATGTATGCATGGTTGTTCTTTTTTTACATTTCATCATTTTTTATATTCTTGGAGATGTGTGTGTGCATACAGGTACTTAGGATAAGGCCTACCATGTTAGTTATAAGCCTTCTCTATGCTAGTTGACAGCCCCTAGCCTATTGGAGGCAGGCTTGGGGAGTCGCAGCATGGGGCCCTGTAGAACGGGTCATGGCAGAGTGGTATCAAAGGGGTTGATTATTTTTTAGGATTGAGAGTCTGTGAGATTGTTATGAGGAAACTGTGTTAAGTTTTTTTATTTCATCTTTCAAGCTAGGGACTCTAGTGTTGGTATAGTGATTGATGTATTCATAGACCAGGTCTCTGATCACCTTCTTTTAGACTCGATACATAAGAAAATTTATTGCAGGGAAAATAATGGTACATGTATCATATAGAAATGGGTTCTTATTTTTATATCCTTCTTGAGTTAGCTCTCCAAATATACTCATTGATCACGGTACATCTTGTTTACTTTCAATATGCCTCTATGACATGTTCCAGCTAGGATTCAGTATGATGATCACGGGGATGATCCCCTCAGTGATGAGGCATTGATACAGGGACCAATTCTCGAGATGTTACCTTCATGTGGTGCATCTTCCATATCACCACCAGTAGACAAACATGTGGTATCCGCAGTACCAGCGGATGAGGTGCACAGACTGAGCACGGTTCATGAGTTTCAGTGGATGAGGTGTGTAGACTGAGCATGCGTCATGAGTTCAATAGCAAATACCCCTAAGGTTCTGAGGCAAGCCCGACCCACAGGTGGCTACAAACTAGCTTGAGTAGTGACCTGAGTTTTTTGTCTATTTAGGACACCATGAGATAATATGGTAGTACTAGAGGTGATCCTTCTTCATGACCTAGTAGGGAAATGGTGGGGTTTAGTTACCCAGTCTTATGATTAGGTGACTCTTTCATGGAAAGAGTTTGATCACCTTTTATGAGAGGAGTTCTCACCAGCTACACTGAGGGATCTATGCATTTAAGAGCTTATAAAACTCCAGTAGGGAAGCATGACAATAACTTAGTATTCATTGATTTTTACCAACCTTTCCAAGTACTTGATGGATATGGTTTGATATCATTTCTTCAGGGATAAGACCTTCGAGGGAGGTCTGCATAGAGATATCTGATTCATTATTCTCTATTTGTGAATTTCTACCTATGATGGGGAACTAGAGAGAGATTTTGTGGTCAAAAGTTTCTTAGTTGAGCAGATACAGCTGATGGTTCTCAGCAATGGGCAAGCAATGTAGAGACAACGACATGAGTAGGTTGATTTTTAGGGTTGCAGACATAGCCAAGGAGCTGGGAGAGCAGAAAGAGGCAGTCAATGTTTTGACTTATTACCACCACCACCCCAAAGTGGTCCACGCCAGGCTCAGGGAGATGGAGGAAAGGGGAGGGGACATCTATAGGTGGTTGAAGCAAATGGCCCAAAGGCTCTGAGAATGATTCAAGGTACGATCTATATCTTTTTTACCTTAGATGCAGTACTAATAGACACATGTGCTAGTTATTACTTTCTTTCTACATACCTTGTATGGGACTCAGAGATTCTGATTGAACCTTTGGATCAACCCTTATTCTAGGAGACTTCTACTAGAGAATACTCAGTGATCATGCACTTGTATCAAAAGTGTAAACTGACTCTTTGAGGTGAGAGTTTCTTTTGAAACTCTTGGTAGTATCATCGAGGCCTTACGACATCATTCTTGGTATAGATTGGTTAGCTATAGTTCATGCCCAGATTTATTATTTTAAGAAAATGGTGTGGCGTTCCCACAGTGATGGAATCATGCTCTTCTTTATAAGTGAAAATGAAACTCGGGCAGTGCAGGATGGACTCATGCATAGGATGGTGCAGTCGATTACTAATCAGTTGGCCAGCTTATCCCTCGGTACATTGGATGTTGTGAGTTCTCAATTTCCTACTATCACATCCATGACTTATTTTAAAGGTCTTTTTCATTTAATTTATATTCTTTCTTTGTTGAGGGGGTTTCCCATGAATTTTTTGGAGGAAATGGTGGGTTTTTATGATGTGGGCCCAACCGTGATCCCATTTCTAGATTTAAAAATATTGTTTCTTTAATAACTCCTTTTTTTCAACATTTTTCACTTATTCCACTTTCCACTTGGCCTCCCCTGTCCTATTAAAACTACCATAGTAATTTGGACCCCTTAGTAACTCATTGTCATTTTGGATTTGGGTGATTTATTTAGGCATTCATCCAACCCCTAAGCCCATTTCCTCATTTAAAGTTTGTTTTTAATTCTTTAATACTATATTCATTTTTTACTCTTTTTTGGTGATTCCACCTCTCACCTAATCCCACTGAACCTAGGCTCACCCTCATGTTCTTTTATATCTCTTTATAGCTCATCTTCATTGTGGATTAGGGAAAAACCTCTCAAGCCTTCTCAAATCGTCCAGATTTGAAAAGGTAATTTGTTTCCTTCATAACTCTTCCATTTTTCACTCTTCTTCCCCCATTTTAGTTCCTACATGACCTACTCATCCTTATTTGAACCTCAATTTTATTATTTTATGTTTTTAGATTTAGATACTACTGTATTTTAGGGATATTTCTTTAAAGTTTCTTAATTAAGTGAGTTCCCTCTCATGTTCCTCCCATTTTCTTAGGGTTTTATCCACTTTTCTTGAAGCTCCTAATGTCCATAATGTAGGGATTCGGACCTAGGTTTTGATCTAGTGTTTCTTGGTATAATATTGTGGATTTATGTTGGTTTTAACTTCCTTGTGGTGCATTGGTGGTGCATTTGAACTTTCACACAAGGATTTGAGGGTTTTGACACTTGTGGTAGGTGGTTCCATGTGTAAGAACTACAAGATGAGTTATCCTTGCATGATTTATATTTTTAGAATACTCCCCCTTCATTTTTATTACTTCAAAAGTTGGTTTTAGTGAAATTTGTTAAGCAATTGATTTTTAAGTGCCAATTTTGTGTGAAAATGGGTGTTCTACATGTCCATTCAATGTTATACCAATTGGGGATATTTTATAACTCATGTAATGGTTTTATTAAAATGTTTTAGTGCTTACAATTTTATTTTGGGGTAATTTTGGTGTGAAATTGGTTTTCAAAGATGGATTTTAAATATATTTCATGTGAAAATTTTGGTGGTATACCTTGAAGATTTTTTATGAAAGCATTTCATGGTTTATTGAGTTGCGTAAATGGTGAAAAGCATGTGTAGCTGCTGTTTTGATTGTGTATGACCAAAAATGATATTTTTATGTGCAAATTTATTTTTTAAACATGTGTAAATTGTTTTATCACAAGGGGAAAACCTGGGTATCTAAGTGGGTGCACGTGTACTAGTACACTAGTGATTGGGAGCAGTTTTATCCCAATTTCACTTAGCAAGTTGGACATTGAAAACACTAAGAAAAATATATTGATAATAATTTTGAACCAATATGTTATGGGTATGTTCCTTACTAGTGTATAGTTCTTGGTAATGGATATTTCTATGGTTACTTTACACCGAGGTACGAGGTACATGGGGCCTGCGACAAATTAGTGCCTAGGGGTGTCCCTGAGATTGGTGTTCATTGACTCTTTTGTATTTATCTTTGTATTATGGTGGATTTGGTTGTAAAATGTAGTATCCTACATGTTTTATTGAAAAAATTTCACTCTTTGAAATTTCCCTTTTAAAACTGCTTACCTTTAAAAGTTTCGTTCTTTAGAAATATTGCCACCACTTCTTGTTTGATAAAACTAGCATGCTTTTTATCTTGTATTGATTACTATATGGAATATCTTGGTGGTATATTATTGGGATTAGAATCACACCATACTTACACTCCTTGGTTGTAAGTATAATTTATCATGTTTGACGTAGGTAAAGGCAAGGCCTTGGGTGATGGTGGTTCAGGTTGCTAGTTTCTTCCCTTGGTGCGGTGTTGTGGAGACGGCTTGTGGGTGATAACCCATTGTCATGTGGAGTATCTTGGGCTGTACTGATGCTAATTTTTTGTGTCTTTTTACCTCTTGTGTCATTTTTAAACCTATTTGTTCAGTTTTGGATTTTATTTAAGGCGTTTTTGCCATAAATTTTCAGATTTTGTTTATTGATTGTTTTTTGTTGTTAAATGATTCTAAACTCAGGTAAATCATTCCCAAAAAATAATGCATGATACCCAAGAACTTGTGACAAACCATGGGGATAAGAAATGACCTTTATGCATTACCATGGTATGTGTTTGGTGTCGGTAATGATGGAGACCAGATTCAGTTCGTGACAAAAAGGTATCATAGGAGTTAATGTTTTGGGGTTATATTATTATTTTGGGATGAGTTGGGCTAGACAAAAGCTAGGAATGTTGGAGCTCAGAGTTTTGGTCATGAGTAGGGTGCCTGGCTCGCACCTCTCATGACAAATCTTGAGTCACCATGGGACGTTGGAATTGTTTGTTTGACTTCACTTCCATGTGAGACATGTGGGCTGTAGACTGCACGTGGACATCGGGTGGGGGTGAAGTAGTTGTTTATTTTATTGTTTTAATGTGTTTGGATTATTTATATTTGATTTTATTGATGCAATTTTCAGAATCATTGTACTGATTTTTTTTCTTGTGACTTTTGTCTTTTGTAGCAACATGTCTCCCTAGAAATCTCCCATGCACCTACGGGAGGAAGCCAGAGAGAGTTCTCCCTCACCACTTGATCAGAGGCTAATAGAGGCTATGGTTCAGGATGTCCAAGCTCTGGGATAGGGACCGGATCCTATTCTATCCCTAGTTAGGGAAGATTATACCGGTCCTTGGAAGGACAAAGCTCATGAGTTTATGAAAAACAAGCCTCCTACTTTTCGAGGTAGCACGAAACCCTAGAAAGAAGAGGTGTGGCTCGAGAAGATCGAGTGCATGTTTGAGTTATTAGACACACCTGAGAAAATCATGGTGAAATGTGAATATTTCCTGTTAGAGGGTCCTAGCCATAGGTGGTGGGAATCGGTGCTTCAAGCTGAGAAGCATGATCAGATGAGCTGGAAGGACTTCAGGGTTATCTTCAACGACCAATACTCCTATGAAGTTTTGGAATATGCTCGATCTTTAGAGTTTATGGAACAAATTTAGGGGGTATTTCAGTGATGTAGAATGAAAAATGGTTTACCTAGTTGGTCTAGTATTCTCCGTAAATGGTATCCAATGAGAAAATTAAGGCCCATAAGTTCGAGAGGGGTTTGCAGCCAGAGATTTATTCCTAAGTCTTCCTATTCAAGCTAAAAACCTATCCTGAAGTGGTTGATAGAGCTTGAATAGTGGATATCGACCGTAAGGGTAGGGATAGTTTCTCTGAGATAGTGTCAGTAATGGCAAGTGGCATCACTTATGAAAAGAAAAGGAAGCAGGAGGAGCAGGGAAATAATGGAGGTGGTAGCTCAGGCCAACCATCCAAGTAGTTTTCTTTGGTGGATTCTCATGCGAGGTTTGTTGTGTGCCACCAGTGTGGGAGGCCAATGAACATCCAACTAGAATGCACTTTTCCTCTTAAACCTTGTTATCAGTGTGGTGGTATGGGATAATTTCATTGCTTTTTAGGTATGGCACCTCCACTCCAAAGTGGGGTAGGATCGGTGGTTTCCAGGGGAGTTCCAACTCAGTCAGAGCAGTAGAGGATGTGGGGATCTCGATTTAGTGGCCATGGAGGCAGGTTTGGATCATCTTCTAGGTAGATCTAGTTCAGGGAAGAAGCATAGGTGAGTGGCCATTCTCTAGAATATAGTATACATCTTCATGAGGTAGAGAAAGCACCAGCGGGATCGGATGTAGGGCCTTCGATAGTTCAAGGTACCGTCTTGATTGCATCTTCTATAGTTGTTACTCTTTTTGATATCGGTGATTTTTTTCATTCATATCTACCCTTATTATGAACACTCTAAATTTTCCATCCCAGCTATTGTCTTTTGCGATGGATTTGGTGACGCCACTGGGAAAGAAAAAGGAGCAGGGTCTTAGGTGCCCATCGTGTGCGCTTTCTGTGTTAGGGGTTGAGATGGAGTGGGACTTACTGGTCTTAGATATGGATATATTTGATGTGATTCATGGCATGGATTTGTTGTTATACTTTCATATGCACATATATTTTTATAGGTAGCATGTCAGTTTCACAGCACCTGATAGGAGTCGTCATGTTTTCCTTCGGGATTGGGATCCTTGGTCAGGTTGTGTAGGACCTCCACTCCTAGAGATGGGGAATCTTATCTTCTAGTTATCGTCTCTCAAACTAGAGGACGATGGTCATGCTCCTGAGGGTGGGATAACTCTTGTAGTGGATAAGTTACCAGAGGTATTCCCATGTGATTTTTCAGGCTTACCCCCGGAGTAGTACGTGGAGTTATCGATCGATTTAGAACCGGGAAGTCGATATCTCTTCCCTTATATCATATGGCCCCCATCGAATTGAGGGAATTAAATATTCATCTGGATGATTTAGAATCTAAAGGATTCATTCACCATATCATCTCTCCTTGGGTCTCTCCTATTATATTTGCGAAGAAGGATGACAGGTCCCTCCAGTTTTGTATTGACTACCAGAAGCTAAATAAAGTAACCATCAAGAACAAATATCCTTTTCCCTGAATAGATGATTTTTCTAACCAGTTGAAGGCATCAACTCAGGGTGAAAGAGAAATATATCCCAAAGACAGCCTTTTGAAGCAGGTATAGCCACTTTGAGTATCTGGCCATGCCCTTTGGATTAACCAATGCTCTAGTAGTCTTTTTGGCACTCATGAATATGGTGTTCCACCGATATCTCAATTCCTTCATCGTGGTGTTTTTGGACGAAATCCTTGTTTACTCTGGATCTGAGGAGGAACACAAGCATCATTTTCAGATCCTGTTGGCCACTTTGTGAGATCATCGCCTTTATGCAAAGCTGTCCAAGTGCACCTTCTCGGTCAGGGAGGTGAATTTTCTGGGGCATGTAATCTCAGAGCAGGTAGTTTTGGTGGACCCTGAGAAGATCAGTGTGGTTATGTCATGGTAGTAGATGAATAATGTGTTTGAGAATAGGATTTTCCTCAACCTGGTTGGTTACTACATGCAGTTTGTTCGAGATTTCTCTCGGCTTTCTTCTCCCATGACCGCGCTCACCCAGAAAGGGGTGAAGTTTGTTTGGAGCCCAGAATGTCAGGCATCCTTTGAGGAGCTGAGGAAGCAGTTAACTACCTCCTTTTGTGTTGATCTTTCTAGAATCTGTAATGGGATATGTGGTGTATTGTGATGCTTCAGGTATGGGTCTCGGGTGCATGCTTATACAGGATGATCATGTGGTGGCGTATAGCTCCCGCCAACTACGAACACATTAAAAGAATTACCCAACACACTACTTGGATCTAGAAGTTGTTATTCATAATTTTAAGACTTGTAATAACTACCTCTTTGGGGAGAATTTTTTTATCTTTTCTGATCACAAAATCTTGGACTATTTCTTCTCGCAGAAGGATCTCAATCTAAGACAGCATTTCTAGATTGAGTACTTACAGGGGTTCAACTTTGACATTATCTATACCATAGAAAAGGGTAATTTGGTGGCAGATGCATTGAGTATAAAAGTACCAGTGCAAGCCTTGAGTAAGTCCAGTGATGAGTGGACTCTGATGGGGCTCTTTTCTCTAATGCATGTGGAGACCAAGGAGAACGGTGGAGGTGTGTTCTTTGCAAGCATTCAGTTGACTCCTTCTCTCTTAGAGTTGATTTAGTGAGAACAGACAAGTGATGAGATTTTTCGGTGGTTGAGGATGTTTATTCATGGTGGGGAGACATCTACTGATTGTTCATCATCTCCTGAGGGAATCTTTTGCTTTAGGGGTTGTTCAGTAGTGTCATCGTCTCTATGGAAGTCGGTGATATAGGTTATCCACTAGTCTTAGTGGGATGTCCATTCAGGTTCCACCAAGATGTATTATGATGTGTGATGACAATTCTGGTGTCCAGGTATGAGATGGGACATATATAACTTCATGTCGAGATGCTACACATGTGAGTAGGTGAAAGTGGAGCACCAAAGGCCCTCCGATTTTCTCCATCCATTACCCATTCCTACCTGTAAGTGGTACGAGGTATCCATAGACTTCATTATTGGCATACCTTGTACACCTTGGGGTAATAATTCCATTTGGGTGGTGATTTATCATCTAACCAAATCAGACCACTTCATTCTGATCAAGAATACAGCTAAAGTGGATGAGTTGGGTTGATTGTATATTCTGGAGGTGGAAAGGATTCATGGTGTTCCATCTGCAGTTATCTCAGATAGAGACCCCAGTTTCACTTCTCAGTTTTGGTAAGGACTTCAGAAGTCCTTGGGGTCGCAGATTAAAATGAACATGGCATACCATCCTCAAACGGATGGTCAGACAGAGTGAGCGAATCAGATTTTGGAGGACATGCTTTGTGCATGTGTTTTAGACATTGGAGGTTCTTGGGATATCCATTTGGGATTGGTTAAGTTCCCTTATAATAATAGTTACCAATACTCTATCTAAATGGATCCCTTTAAGGCGCTTTGCAGTCGGTCTTGTTTGTCCCCCCTGTGTGTAGGATCAAAATAATGATATAGATGCTCAATATAAAAGAGGTGTGAATTGTATACTTTAAAAATTCCTTTGGAACCTTTAAAGTTGATTAAAACTTTCTATTGTTTAAAAAAGTTAAACAAGGTAAATTAACAAGACCACTTAGTTCTACAAACTTGCTAGATTCCAGAAATACAGTTCCTGAAATGAAACTTAAGAAAAGTTTACAAGGAAAAAAATTACCTTAAAGCATATAAAATCTTACTAATCAGAGTATACAAGTACAAGAAAGTATAAGATAGTTATAATTTCCTTATTAATAAAAATGTCATGGAAAAAAACTTGAAAAAATACAAATAACAAGTATAGAATCTTTTAACCCAAAAAGTAGGGTATCTAACAACCTTGAATAAAGGTCTCTAGATTTATACATTCAAGAAAGTCTGTCTTACCCACAATAGGGTAATCCCTTGATAAAAATATCGAAGTCTATCTTGATATCCCCGCAAGACCTCAAACTTCAAGGTAGTCGGCCCCTCTGTATTCCTTATCAAGGAAGTCCTTGAACTTTAAGGTAGTCGGCACCTCTGTCTTCCTATCCCCGGAAGCCCTTGATTGTACACAAAAACAATCAGAATTTCATGAAGCAATCTGAACAAGATGTTTAGTACGCACAAAGCATGATAGTCTCTCTCTCTATAAATCACTTCAGTAGCATGTAATCTATAGAGTTGTAGAACAGTGTCTTGGGATCATTCAAATGAGCTCCTATTTATAGGAACATCTCCAACGGTCAACTCCCTCCTCCAATGGTCATATTTTTCCTTGAATTTTAGAGGGACCTATACACATGTCACTCAAACAACGGTTAGTTAGAAACAGAATGCATGACATCATTTTATAACTATAACAGGGGTAAGTAAAATATGGTTTCTCTATCAAATATAATTTTTGGAATATAAGGAAAACATAAATTTCGGAGTCTAAGAGGAAAACATTCGGAGTCTATATTACATGGATATTAAGATTTTGTTTTCCAAGGAATTAGAAATCAAAATTCTGTAGACTTTGGAGTCTGAATTATAAGAAATTTTGAACCTGAATTCTAAGAAATTCAAAGTCTGAATTCTATGACATTTGGAGTTTGAATTCTAAGTAATTAGAAGTCTAAATTCTAAGGAATTTAGAGTATGAATCCTAAGGAATTCGGAACCTGAATTCTAAGGAATTTGGAGTCTGAATTCTATGGAATTCAGAACCTGGATTCTAAGGAATTCAAAGTCTGAATTATAAGGAATTCGGAACCCGAATTCTGAGGAATTTGGAGTCTGAATTCTAAAGAATTTGGAGTCTGAATTTTAGAGAATTTAGAGTCTGAATTTTAGATAATTAAGAGTCTTAATTTTAGAGAATTCAGAGTCTAAATTTTAGAGAATTAGGAGTCTTAATTTCAAAGAATTCGGAGTCTGAATTTTAGAGAATTCAGAGTCTAAATTTCAGAGAATTCGGAGTCTAAATTTCAGAGAATTCATAGACTGAATTTTAGAGAATTCAGAACCTAAATTCGAATCCTGAAAATAGAATACGCTATATCTAAGTACTTATAGAATTCCAAAGTTTTAGATGTGAAACCAAATTTTTCACTTAGGAATACAAAGAGTTAGATTTAGAGAAACTAAAATATGAACGATGAAAAAAACAAAGGTAGTGATAAATTTCCTTGGGGAAGGAAAATTTTCCTTATTAAGGAAAATCTGAGTGGAAAAGAAATTTTCCTTGAGATAGATTGTTTGTGATTTTCAAAACATATAGGAATAGAAAAGTCATAAGGAAACCTTATTGACTCAACACTGTGTTGGGATGAGGTAGGTGAGACCTCACTATTGGGGCTGAGTCTTGTGTAGAATACTTATGAGAAGATAACGTAGATTAGGAAGCTTTTATTAATATCTTAGAGTCTCCAAAAATCATATGATGATTAGAGGCATCGATACCTACAGTTTTTGGTGGGTGATCAGGTGTTTTTGAAAGTGGCCCCTCATCTGGGTCATCACTGTTTGGGAAAGCAGGGCAAGAAAATACTGAGCTATGTTAGACCTTTTGAGATTACTGAGAGGATTAGAAAGGTGGTATATAGTTTATATTTTCCTTCTCAGTTGACATATATCAATGACATGCTCCATGTCTCACAACTGAAGAAGTACAGCCAGGATCCGTCCAATGTACTAAATTGGGAGGAGTTGGATATAGATCCTGATCTATCTATGGTTGAGAGGACAGTGCATATTGTGGACTCTAGAGAACAAGTTCTTAGAGTTAAGACTATTCCTCTGGTTCGATTCCTCTGGCAACATGGGACTGATGAGCATGAGACATGGGAGCGGAAGTCTTGGGTCGAAGAGCAGTTTTTGTTTCTCTTATCTCATCAGACTTCAAGATGACTTTTCGATGGAAGAAAGTTTTTATGGTGGGGATAATTTTAACATAAATGGCTTATTTTAAATGTATTTTTCATTTAATTTATATTATTTCTTTGTTACAGGGTTTTATCGTGCATTTTTTGAGGAAATGGTGGGTTTTCATGATTTGGGCTCAACTGTGATTCCATTTCTAGATTTAAAAACAAATTTTGTTTATTTAATAACTCCATCGTTTTTCAACATTTTTCACCTATTTCACTTCCCAATTGGCCTCTCCTGGCCTATTAAAACCACCATAGTCATTTTTACCTCTTATTAACTCATTATAATTTTGGATTTGGGTTATTTATTTAGGAATTGGGCCAACCAATGATCCAATTTCCTGTTTTAATTTTTTTAATTCTTTAATGTCATATTCATTTTTTACTCTTTTTTGGTGATTCCACCTCTCACCCGAGACCAAAGAAGCTAAGAACGCCCCCATGTTCGTTTATCCTTCTTTGTAGTTCATCTTTATCATAGATTAGGGAAAAAAATCAAGCTTTCTCAAATCGTCTAGATTTGAAAAGGTAATTTACTTCCTTCATAACACCTTCAGTTTTCACTCTTTTTTTCTTATTTCAGTTCCTACATGACCTAATCGTACTTATTAGAACCTCAATTTCATTTTTTTTACTATTTTTATATTCAACTACGGGTGTATTTGGGGATATTTCTTGAAAGTTTTTCAATTAAGTGAGTTTCCTCTCATGTTTCTCCCATTTACTTAGGGTTTCATCCACTTTTCTTGAAGTTCATAATGTCCAGAATGTAGGTCTTTGAACCTAGAGTTTTATATTGGGTTTATTGGTCTAATGTTGTAGTTTTAGGTTGGATTTAACTCCCTTGTGGTGTGGCGGTGGTGCGGTTGAACTTTCGCACAAGGATTTGAGGGTTTTGACACTTGTGGTAGGTGGTTCCATGTGTAAGCACTACTAAATGAGTTATCCTTACTTTATTTCTATTTTTAGCATACTCAACCTTTATTTTTCTTACTGTGAAAATTGCTTTTTGTGTAATTTGTTAAGAAATTGATTTTTAAGTTCCAATTTTGTGTGAAAATAAGTGTTTTACTTGTCCATTCAATGTTATACCAAATGGGGCTGTTTTATAACTCATGTAATGGTTTTATTAAAATATTTTAGTGATTCAAATTCTATTTTGGGGTAATATTGGTGTGAAATTGGTTTTCAAAGAGGGATTTAAAATAGATTTCAGGTGAAAAGTTTGGTGGTATACCTTGAAGCTGTTTTATGAAAACATTTCATGGTTTTTTGAGTTGTGTGAATGGTGAAAAGCATGTGTAGATACTATTTTGAGTGTGTATGACCAGAAATGAGGTTTTTATGTGAATATGGATTTTTTAAACATGTGTAAATTGTTTGAGAAAAAGGTAAAAACCCAGTTATCTAGGTGGACGGACGTGTACTAGTACGCTAGTGATCTGGAGCGGTTTTATCCCTGTTTCACTTAGAAAATTAGACATTGACAACACTAAGAAAACTATATTGATTATGATTGGGGACCACTAGGTTATATTTATATTCCCTACTAGTGTCTCATTCATGGGAATGGATAATTCTATGGTTTCTTTACACTGAGGTATGAAGTATATGGGGCCCGTGACAAAATAGTGCCTAGGGGTGTCCCCAAGATTAGTGCTCGTTGACTATTTTGTATTTATATTTGGATTATGGTGGATTTTGTTGTAAAATTAAGTAGATTAAATTTTTTATTGAAATGTGTTCAATCTTTGAAATTTCCCTTTGAAAACTATTTACCTTTAAAATTTTCATTCTTTAGAAAATATTGCCACCACTTCTTGTTTGACAAAACTGTCATGGTTTTTATCTTGTATTGATTACTATATAGAATCTCTTGGTGGTATCATATTGATATTAGGATCATAACCTACTTACACCCCTTGGGTATATTTTATACTTGATCATGTTTGACGCAGGTAAAGTCAAGGCCTTGGGTGATCGCAGTTCGGGTTGCTAGTTTCTTCCCTTGGTGCGGTGTTGTGGAGACAGCTTGTGGGTGATAACCCCTTGTCATGTGGAGTCCCTTGAGATGTTTTTTTGCTACTTTTGTGTATATTTGGACCTATTGTGTCATTTTTAAACCTATTTTTTCAGTTCTAGATTTTATTTAAAGCATGTTTGGCATAAATTTTCATATTTGTTTTATTGATGGTTTTTGGTTGTTAAAAGATTCTGAACTTGAGTAAATCATTCCCAAACCATAATACATGATACCCAGGAACTTGATCCCATGGGGATAGGGAAATCCCTTTGGTCCTTTCCATGGGATGGGTTTGGTGCCGGTAATGATGGAGACTAGATTATGTTCGTGACACCTGCAGTGGAGACGAAGTACGAGGATGTCTTCCCTGAGGATGTTCCAGGTTTACCTCCCTACTGTATAAGGACCCAACCTTATTACATTAAATAATCTAGAATTTTAGTCAAAAACTAATTTTATTTATTAATGAGTATATTTTCAAGTTTATAGTTTTAGAGAATTGGGATATAATACATATATAACATTCCACATTCATATAGATAAGATACCACAAAAACAGTATTTGTTTCTTCCAAAATATAAAACTTTTCAAATCAAACATGATTTCTTTGAAAAATCTTCATAATATTTAACTTTTCTTCCTTATTTGTCTTACACATCCATATAACATATGAAAATCATTTTAAAACTTGGGATCAACACAAAAATATTGGTAAGGGATATAAAAATAAGGAAAAAATAAAACATTAGTCCATAAATACTTGTAAACATATGAAATCATTTTCAAAAAGACATACTTGTCACCCATATATAATTAATTTGTGAAACTTCATATTTAAATTAGATTTTAAAAAAACATAAAGAACATAAATATAACCATTAAGTTATCATGGGTCATTACTTATATAATCTTGTAACCCTATCGACTACCTTATAATTCGTAACTCTCACGGCTACCTTGCAATGTAACCCTCACGACTACCTTATTGTGTAACCATCGTAGTTACACTTGGAGTAACCATACAGACGACCTCCAACTTACAAATACCCAATTCATTGGAGGGAGATATAGGTCTCACCCTTCATCATAAACAATTCTCAATAACTAAAACATAATCTTACGACATGAATAATTTCATAAAAATATTTCTTTTGAATTTTGTAAAACTAGAAGTTTAAAAGAGGATTTTATAATAACATATAATTGATATGAGAATAAATGGAATGAAAAGAATATGTGTATACACTATAAATAAAAATAATAAAACAAAATATAAAAAAATCATCACATAAATGATCTTAAAACCACACAATTAATGAAGTATAAGTTTAACCCATAGAATGGAAATTGGGTTAAGAATTCCCTTACCTTGGGTTTTTCTTACTTAAAACATATTTAAATCTTCTGTATAATGGTTAAAAGAGTGTTATTAGTATTTTAAAAAAATATTCATGTTTATAACACCTTATATGATCATTTTATAACATCATTTCACCCTTTAGTTATTAGCATTTTGTTCCTTCCATTGTTTCGGGTGCGTTCTTTACATGATTTCAATGGCCGGTTTGTATTTGATTTTCTTGTCGTATGGAAATGAAGTTTCAGAAGTGGAATGAAATGGTATTCATGTATTTCCATAATATATAATGATACCATAAATCATTTTTTTATCATATATTATGATTAATCATTGGATAAAACATCAATGATATTTGTTTAGATCATTTTTTGTGGTTCTTCGATAATCATGAGATTGTTTCATTATATAATTTAATGTCACGCATAGAATTTCATTATATAACATAAAATAGGTTACATTATACACTTTAAATTCTTTTTCAACCATTAAAAGGGTTTTACAATCATCTTTTAAGGAAGTAATTTAAATTGAAATCACATCGTCCACAATTTTGGTAAACGACACATCACGAATGGTGTTTTTTATTTTTTTTAGAATAAGATGAAGAGGATAGGAAGAAATATGATGATTTTTTTACATGAACATGATAAAATATAGAATATATAAGATTCTGGAGATTTAATACCTCCTGGATAAGGGTATGGTAATAGATTATAAGAAAATAAAGGAATTGAAAAGAAAACATAGGAAAATGAAAGAGGATTATTACCTCTTGATCTCTTCTCCTTGAGATCCTCTTTAAGGCCTTTGGTTTTGGCCTTTTGGTGAGACCAGAGGGTCTTGGACGTGGGGAAGATCCTTGAGGATGATATTTGGTAGAACTTAGACAATTCTCAAGGATTGAGAGGTGTGAGAGGGAGAGGGTAATGAGGGTGGTATTTATAGTGGAAGAGATGAGGGATTTTACATTATTTTAATCATTATTTTAATATTTGTGTCCTAGACTATGAATAGACTTCATTCTTGTGATCAAAATAGTAAATATAGAATTTTAGTTCTAAACAAGTGGGATAATATCAGCCATGATGTCAAAAATATTGTATTTAAATGATAATTTATATATTTGGTATTTTACCGTATTTCACTATTCATCAAAAATTCAAGAATATCATAAAAATAAAAAAAATCACTCTGGCCATTTTTTGATGTGTAGGATTCAAAAATGAACTCCATTTTTTGGAAATAATTTTATAAATATGATTAATTTATTTTTTAAATAAAATTATACTTTATTTGAAAATTAACAATTTTAAAACTATAACTCATTTTATATCACCTTGAAAATTTAATCACGATTTCATTATCTTAAATACTTAAGAAAATAAAATAATAATACAATTAACTATTCATTTGGTTCATAATACTATTTATATTACTATTCATAAGGGAGTGTTACTATTCACCAAAAATCAAGTTGGTTCTATTAAACTCTAAATAACTTACTGATCACAATTATAGATGACCATTTTTCAAAATCCAAAAACATAGAGGCGGAAAAATTATGTTTTAACAGCTACTTTATAATTATCTCCTTGAAACAAATTTTTGTTTCATAGAGTCTTAGTATTTAATGCATTTCATTTATTTTTAAAACATTGGGGTATAATAATCTCCCAACCTTCTAAAAATTGTGTCCTTGCAATTTTTTATTTATTTATTTACTTATTAAATAAGTGAGGGTACCTTTCCCTCAGAGTATTTTCAGACTCCCATGTTGCTTCTTCAACCATGTGGTGTCTCCGCAAAACCTTTACCAAGTGGATTACCTTATTCTACAATACTTATTCCCTTCGATCAAGAATCTGAACTGGTTTCTCTTCATAAGAAAGGTTCTTTTCCAGCTGAACTACTTTTGGGCTCACAACATGAGATAAATTTGGCACATACTTTCTCAACATCAAAACATGAAAAACATTATGTAAGTAAGATAAACTCGGAGGCAAAGCTACTTGGTAGGTGACTGGTCCAACTTTTTCAAGGATTTTGTAAGGTTTAATGAGCTATGGACTTAGCTTTCCTTTCTTACCAAAATGCATAACACTTATCCATGGTGAGATTCTAAGAAAAACATGATCACCTACCTCAAAAGAAAATTATTTACTCATGTTGTCTACATAACTTTTCTGCCTGCTCTGAGCTGTCCTCATGTGTTGCTAGATCATCTTCACTTTCTCAGCCACTTCCTCTACTAATTTTGGTCCCATCAACTTCATTTCCCCAACTTCAAACCAAGAAGTTGGAGTTCTACACCACTTCTCATACAATGCCTCAAAGGATGTCATATGTATACTGGAATAAAAAATTTTATTATAATAAAACTAAACTAAAGAATATGTTGATCCCAACTTCCCTAATAGTCCATTGAACAAGATCTAAGCATATCCTCTAATTTCTGAATCATTCGTTCAGACTATCCATCTGATTTAGGATGAAAATCTATACTGAAATTTAATCTTGTGACCAATGACTTCTAAAGGCCCTTCCAAAAATTAGAAGTGAACCTGGGATCCCGGTCAGATACAATGGAAATAGGAACTCCATGTAACCTGAAAATCTCTTTGAGGTATAGTCAATAAAGCTAATCCAAAGACATTGTATCTCGAATAGAAAGAAAATGTACAGATTTGGTCAGTCGATCAACAATAAACCAAATCACATTGTTTCCTCAATAAGTATTTGGTAGTCCCACAAAATATTCCATGGATATATTCTCTCATTTCCAATCTAGCATTGGCAAAGGCCAAATCATCCCCTTCGGTAACTACCTCTCTATTTTAACCTGTTGACATTTCAAACATTTCATAGTAAAATCAGCAATATCCCTTTTCATTCCATTCCACCAGTAATACTCTCGAAGGTCTTTGTACATCTTGGTACTACCAGGATAAATTGAAAATGGATTACTATGAGCTTCACACAACAATTCTTTCTTCAACTGTGAATCACAAGGCACACACAACCTTTTTCCAAATCTTAAAACACAATATTTATCAAGTTTAAATTCTGGAATCTTACCCATTTTAACCAATTCTACCTTTTTATGTAGCTCATGGTATTCCTTTTCCGCTTTCTTAAATTTGTTTGATAAAGATGACTGCACTGAAACTTGAAATAAAACAGATGTATTTCCTGCACCAACAACTTCTAAGACAAAATTCATCAAATCATTAATCAAGGAATCATGTTCTAAATGTAATATGGTTAATAATGCATGATGTTTTCGACTCAAGGCATCCCTCTCTTTGTTTTTTTTTCTAGATGGTAATTGATCTTGCAATCATAATCCTTTATCAGTTCAAGCCATCTTCTCTACCTCATATTTAATTCATTCTGAGTGAATATATACTTCAAACTTTTATGGTCAGTATATATTTGACATTTGGATCTGTATAAATGGTGCCTTCAAATTTTCAAATAAAAAACTATAGATTCTAATTCCAAATCATGTGTGGGATAATTTAACTCATGCGGTTTTAGTTTTCTTGAAGCATAAGTAATTATCTAATCATTCTGCATCAAAACATGACTAAGTCCCTTCAATAAAGCATCATTGTGGATGACAAACTCATCATTTCTAGAAGGCAAGTCCAAAACTAGAGCACTCACTAATTTCTTCTTCATTTCCTGAAAAAAAGCATCGCATTATTCTATCCAAAAAGTTTTAACCCCTTTTCTTGTTAACTTAGTTAGTGGCCTAGATAACTGTGAAAATTTTTTAACAAACCATTGATAATAACCTGATAATCCAAGAAAACTATGAATCTCTGTATCATTTTTAGGTCTTGGACATTCATAAACCACTTTTGTTTTGGAAATATTAACTATTATTACATCCTTATTTATAATGTGCCCAAGAAAAGAAATTTGTTTCAACTAAAAATCACACTTGCTGAATTTTTCATACAGTTTCTTTTCCTTTGAGTTTTGAAAAACAGCTCTTAGATGTTTTTCATGCTTCTCTATACTCTTAGAAAATTCCATAATGTCATCAATAAACACAACCACAAACGTATCCAATAACTCATGAAACACTCTATTTATAAGATCCATGAATATAGTAGGTTCATTAGTTAAACCAAATGGAATAACAACAAATTCATAATTCTTATATAGAGTACGAAAATCTATTTTCAATATGTCATCCTCCTTCACCATCAGCTGATGGTATCTGGATCTCAAGTCAATCTTGGAAAAGTACTGAGCACCTTGGGGCTAATCATACAAGTCATTGATATGAAGAAAAGGATACTTGTTTTTAACAATGATGTTATTCAAGGATCTATAATCAAGGAGAAGTCTCATAGAACTATATTTCTTTTTTAACGAACAAAATAGGAGCACCACATGGTGAAGTTATAGGACAAATGAAGCCTTTATCAAGCAAATCCTGCAACTGATTTTTCAACTCTAAAAGTTCCATTTGAGCCATTCGGTAAGGGGGTTTTGAAATTGTCTTAGCATCAAGAACTTAGTCAATTGTGAATTCAACTTCCTAGTTAGGTATAACATTGTTTAACTCATAAAGAAACACATAAATATATTCATTTACCACTAGAACTTCATTAATCTGAACAATTCCCTTATTTTCAACAATATGAGCAAGATAACTTTCATTTCCATGTTTCAACAGTTTCTGAGATTTATGATATGTTATCAATTGTATGGGTTCATTCTTGTATAAAAACTAAAACCCTTTCTGAAAAACAACTTCTTTATCTCTAAAATCAATCTTATCATGATTAACAGAAATCCAATCCATCCCCATAATGATATCAAACTCTACTAAGGGAAAAACAACAAGGTTTTCAAGTAATGTCTTCCCACAGATAACAATAGGAAGATTCTTATTTTTTTTTGTAACATTTTCCCTTGGTGTTTTAACAATAAGTTCTTGTATAATTTTTTTAGGTGATATTTCCAATTTACCAAAAAAATCCTCAGAAATAAAGGAATTAGTATACCCCATATCAAGCAAAACTTTAGAAAAATTAGAGTAAACAAACAAGGTACCTGATACAACTTCATTGGATGGCCTAGTATCTGCTGATGTAGTCAAAAATGATCTCCCTACACCTTTCTACTTATAGTTAGTCTTCTTTGCATCATTAAGATCTTTCTTTGGGAAGCCATTTGTATAATGACCCAACCCAACACATTTAAAACACTTAATAGTTTGCTTATCAAGATTAGTCTTAGGGTCATTTTCATTATAATCTCAGTCCATATGTACAAACTTACCACATTGGAAACACTTCCCAGTTTTGGTAAGGCATTCCCTAGGGTGATTTTTTCCACACTTTTCAAAAATTGGAAACTGGACTTTCTTACCATCAAATTTCTTTTATTGGTTCTTACCCATTGTTTTCCATCTGCACCTCTTCTTCTCCTTGTTTTCAAAGTGAATTTGATCATTAGAAAACTCCATTTCTACCCTCTAATCACATCAGACAAGTTTCTCATAACTTTTGAATTCACAGGAGGCCAATGCCCTTTGATACCTTGGATTCAATCCTGAGTAAAAATTGTTGATTTTGCTATCAAGATCTAGAATAAGATTTGGAGCATAGCTCGCCATTCGGGTGAAATTAGCTTCGTACACGGCCACTTAATCTTCATCCTTTTTCTTCAATTCAAGGAATTTCTTCTCCATCCTAAGTCGCGCCACCTTAGGAAAATGTTTTTCATGGAAAATAATTTTAAATTCATCCCACTCTAAGGATTCAATCTTCTCTCTATCCCTAATATTATTGACCATTGACCACCACTGATCAGCTTCACCTTCAAAATGATAAATGGAAAGACATAATTTTTTATTAACTGAATATCCCATTGCATCGAATATATTTTTAAGGGATTTAATCCATCTTTCAGCTACTACTGGTTCAGAATATCAATTGAAAGTAGGAGGGTGTTTCCTTATAAAATGTTCCATTATCGTCATGTTTCATTTTGGTACCTCCGGTTGTTCTATTAAATGAATATCACCTCCATTTATTGCCTACATCAGCTGATCCATTACTATCACAAACTTCTTGGTTCCAATCCATACTATTTCGGGCTGTAGATTTTGAAGGATATCGTTCTGTCGGTGCCTCTCTACTTCAGATTCCCTAGTTCTTTTGTGGAAAACCATTCTGAACAAACATATCTTAGTCGAAGTAACATGGTAATATTTAAATTCTATATCACTTCAAATAAAACATAGAGTAAAAATTATTTACGGTATTTTATTAACTTCATCATAACCCCTAAAGTTATTTGAACCATCCTCTGATACCAACTATAAGTACCTAGCCTTATTACATTACATAATCTTGAATTTTAGTCAAGAACTCACTTCCTTTCATAATTATAATATTTTCAAGGTTAGAGTTTTAGATAATTGGGATATAATACATACACAACATATCACATTCATATAGAGTAGATGTCACAAAAATAGTTTCCATTTCTTCCCAAATATAAAACTTTTCAAATAAAACATGATTTATTTGACAAGTATTCACAACATTTAACTTGGATTCCTTCTTTGTCTTACACATCCTTATAACCTGTGAAAATAATTTAAAAACATGGGATGAGCACAAAAATATCAGTAAGGGATATAAAAATATGGAAAAATAAAACATTAGTCCATGAATACTTGTAAACGTATGAAATCATCTTCAAAAATACATATTTGTCACCCATATATACTTACTTTTTGAAACTTGAGCTTTCTGCGAGATTTAAAAAAAACATAAAGAACATAAATAGAACCATTAAGGTATCTTGGGGAATTGCTTACATAATCTTGTAACCCTCTTGGGTGCCTTATAATTCGTAACCCTCACGGATACCTTACAATGTTACCCTCATGGATACCTTATTGTGTAACCATCACAGTAACACTTGGAGTAACCATACGGAAAACCTAAAACTTATAAATAACCAATGCATTATAGGGATATATAGGTCTCACCCTTCATCATAAATAATTTCCATGAACCATAACATAATCATACAACATGAATAATTTTATAAAAATATTGCTTTTGAATTTTGTAAAACTAGAAGTTTAAAATAGGATTTTATAATAACATATAATTGATATGAGAATAAATAGAACGAAATTAATATGTGTATAAACTATAAATAAACATAATATAAACAAAAAATCATCACATTAATGATCTTAAAACAACACAACTAATGAAGTAGAAGGTTAACCCAAAGAATGGAAATTGGGTTAAGAATTCCCTTACCTCGGGATTGTCTTACTTCAAACATGTTTAAACCTCCTGTATAATTGTTAAAAAAGTGTTATAATTATTTTAAAGAAACATTTTTATGTTTATAACACCTTATATGATCATTTTATAACATCATTTCACCTTTTAGTCATTAGTATTTTGTTCGTTCCATTGTTTCGGGTGCGTTCTTTACATGATTTCCATGGCCGGTTTGTATTTGATTTTCTTATCGTATGGAAATAAAATTATAGAAGTGTAATGAAATGGTATTCATGTGTTTTTATAATATATAATGATACCATAAATCATTTTTTTATCATATATTATGATGAATCACTAGATAAAACATTAATGATATTTGTTTAGATAATTTTTAGCAGTTCCTTGATAATCATGAACATGTTTCATTATATAATTTAATTTATTGCATAGAAATTCATTATAGAAAATAAAATAGGTTACATCATAGAATTTAAATTCTTCTTCAACCATTAAAATGTTTTTATGATCATCTTTTAAGGAATTAATTAAAATTGAAATCACATCGTCCACAATTTTTGTAAATAATGCATCGCGAATGGTGTTTTTTATTTTTTTAGAATAAGAGGAAGGGGAGAGGAAGAGATATGATGAATTTTTTACATGAAAATGATAACATACATAATATATAAGATTATGGAGATTTCATACCTCCTAGATAAGGGTAAGGGAAGATATTATAAGAAAATAAAGGAATTGAAAAGAAAACATATGAAAATGAAAGAGGATTCTTACCTCTTGATCTCTTCTCCTTGAGACCCTCATTAAGACCTTTGGTTTTGGCCTTTTGGTGAGGATAGAAGGTTTTGGACGTGGGTAAGATCCTTAAAGAATAGATTTGGTAGAACATAGACAACTCTCAAGGATTGAGAGGTGTAAGAGGAAGATGGGAATGAGGGTGGTATTTATAGTGGAGGAGATGAGGGATTTTACATTATTTTAATAATTATTTTAATATTTTTGTCCAAGACTATGAATATTCTTCATTCTTATGATGAAAATAGTAAATATAGCATATGATTTCGAAATAAGTGGGATTACATCATCCATGATGTCAAAAATATTGTATTTAAGTGATAATTTGAATATACGATATTTTATCATATTTCATTATTCATTAAAAATTCAAGAAGTTTAAAAAAATACCAAAAATTCACCCTAACCATTTTTTGACACGTAGAATTTAAAAATGAACTCCATTTTTTGAAAATAATTTTCTAAATAAGATTAATTTTATTTTTAAATAAAATCACACTTTATTCAAAAATTAACAATTTTAAAACTATAACTCATTTTATATCACCTTAAAAAATTAATCAAGATGTCATTATCTTAAATCCTTAAGAAAATAAAATAATAATACAATTTACTATTAATTAGGGTCATATTACTATTCATATTACTATTCATAAGGGTGTGTTACTATTCACCAAAAATCAAGTTGGTTCCATCAGACTTCAAATAACTTACTAATCATAATTGTAGATGACCGTTTTTTTGAAATTAAAAACCTAGAGGTGGAAAAATTATGTTTTAATGGCTAATTTATAACCATATCCTTAAAACAAAGTTTTTTTTCATAGAGTCTTAGTATTTCTATCATTTCATTTATTTGTAAAACCTTGGGGTGTTATATGCTAAGTGATAGACTTATGTATTGATCTAAACCTCAAAAAAATACTGATATCTACATTAACATATCGAATGTCTTTCATATAGCTTCATGAGTTAAGGGTGTAGTTGGAGGACTTGCAAAGGAAGGTCTTTGTTAGACCCATTGTTTCACCCTAGGAAGCCCCAGTTTTGTTTTCCAAGAAGGCATACGGGAGATTGAGGTTGTGTGTGGACTACTGATACTTAAACCAGGTGACTATGAAGAACAAGTGTCCACTACCTAGGATCTATGATCTATTTGATCAGATGATAAGGTCACAATGGTTCTCGAAGGTTGACCTTAGGTCAGGCTATCACCAGATGTCAGTATGGGATTCGGATATACTGAAACGTCATTTAGATGTTTCCATGGTCACTATGAGTACTTGGTGTTGCCTTTTGGTATGATAAACGCCCTAGTAGTGTTCATGGGACTCATGAACTAGATCATTTAGCCTTACTTATACTAGTTCGTGGTAGTCTTCATCGATGTTATCCTTGTGTACTCGGCATCTAAGGAGGTGCATGTGAGACACTTAAGGATAGTTCTAGACGTACTCTGAGAGGAACGACTTTATAGAAATCTCTCGAAGTGCCAGTTCTAGATTTAGGCAGTCCACTTTCTACAACACATTATCTCAGTGGATGGAGTAGTAGTGGACCCATCCAAGGACAAGGCAGTGTTATCTTGGGAGCCACCTAAGAGTGTGATGGATGTACGGAGCTTCCTTGGGTTGGCAGGTTATTATCGAAGATTCATCCCTGATTTCTCCAGAATATCAGCACCCATGAAAACTTTGACTCGAAAGGGGTATCCTTTTGTGTGGAAAGAGAGGTTCCAATAGGATTTTCAGTAGTTGAGGCAGAGTTTGATGAGCGCTCCCATCTTGATATTGCTGGAGGAGGGTGTCGAATACGTAGTATTCTGCGATGCATCAGGGACTAGGCTTGGTTGTTTTATGATGCAGAAGGTAAGTGATGATTGTATATTTTTCATTCCATTTGATACCACATAAGTAGAGATATGTGACCCATGATCTTGATCTAGCAGTGATAGACTTCTCTTTAAAGATTTGATGACACTACCTAATGGGTGAGAAGATTATAATCTACTTCGATCATAAGAGTCTCAAGTATATCATATCTCAGAAGGATATTATCTTGAAATAGAGGTGATGGCTAGAGTTCCTCCAGGACTAAAACTTTAAATTTTCTATACTCATGGGAAGTTAAATGTGGTAGAAGATTCTCTCAGCAGTAGATCTTGTTCACAGTTTCTAAATGAGGCATCTGAGTAGTTGGCCTTGTTGCAGTTATCCTTTATGGATGGAGATGGAGAAGCTTACCTCTAGTCGATGGTTGTTAACCATCTTCTTTTTTAGAGATCCAGATATGCATATTTTGGAGATACCGAATTCAATACCCTATGTACTCATATATCAACAGGGCATGCTCCTGATGGATTTTCTAAAGATGGGGAGTACATATTTCTTTTTAAAGGACGCACGATGGTAACAGTGAAGTTACGAGAGGAGGTTTTAAGAGAGTTTCATGCATCTCCTTTGGTTGTACATCCAGGTGTGGAAAAGATATACCAAGACCTCCAATGTTGGTTTTGGCATCCAAGGATGAAGAAATGATTTTCATAGTTTTTCTCTCGACGCCTTACTTATTAGCAAGTGAAGGATGAGCACCAAGTTCCAGTAGGTTTAGCTCAACCCCTTTAGGTCCTATAGTGGAAGTGGGATGGGACATCTATGGACTTAGTGATGGGATTACCATGTATTTCTAGGGGGTATGATGTCATCTAGTTGATCGTAGACCGACTCACCAAGTCGGCCCACTTCTTATATATATGAGAGTAAAGTTTAGTAGAGGGATTGGGGCACCTCGATGTGTAGGAGATAGTCCAACTACATGAAGTTCCTTAGATGATTGTCTCTAATCATGGTGCTCGTTTCACATCCTGATTGTTGAAGGGATTACAGGAGTCGTTTTAGACTTAGTTGTGCTTGAGCACAATGTTTCAAACCTAAAATTATGGCCAGACATAGCTGACCATTCAGGTTCTAGAGGAAATGCTACACGCTTGCATGTTGGACTTTGGCTGTACTTGAGAGGATCACCAACCACTGGTGGAGTTTTCATGAAATAATATCTATCATTCCACCATTGGTATGTCACCATTCAAGGCTTTGTACGGGCGACCATGTAGGTCACCATGCTGGACTGACCTAGATGAGTCAACACTCGTGGACTCAGAGTTGGTGCGAGCTACAACATAGAAGGTGCAGATCATTTAGGAGTGGGTTAAAACTGTATAGAGCTATCAAAAGTCTTATACTAATAGATGGTAAAGGACTTTTGTAACACCCCAAGATTTTGTAGTGTGTTATTTCTTCAAAATAATTCAATAACTTGCACTACACGCAATACCGAGTTCAAGCGCACCATGACTTACCAAACAAGACGTTCAAAAGAGGTTATGAATAGTATTAACTAAATTTTAAACTTTATATAATCCTTATAATTTTATAATCCATATTATGAGTTTCTTAGACATAATGTAAGAACAAAATCCTTTTTTCAGATAAAAGAAGTATGTTTCAAAAATGCACTTTTACCAACTTTAACCCTTTTTACATCCAATATTTTAAACTTTTATATATTCAATTTGACTAAATAGATTTATTCTCTAGAATGGGGACATAAAAAAATTTACAATGTAACACCCCAAGCTTCTACGGTACGCTTCTCTTTGAATAATGTGATAGCGTGTGTTGTACGCAACATCGAGTTCTAACACACCACAACCAATCAAACTAGCTGTTATGAATAGTAATACCTACTTTATGAAATTATATATATTTTATATTTCAAAATGGACTTCATTTTTAGATTCGTAATATCGAAATTATCCTAAGTTGAATTTTTGGTATTTTTCTGAAAACATCCAATTTTTATGAATAGTGAAAAATACTTAAAAACAACTTTTTTAATCAAAATAATTTATAGTGATAATTTATAATATTGAGTTGTTTTAAATTATAATTAGAATATATTTTTACCATTTTATCCAATGGTGTTCATTATAATTAATTTCACTTTGAAATTGGACATAAACAATTGTCAATCTTTTGATATATATTGTTTCTTAAAAACACGCTATTTGTTGTGACGGCGGGAATTAATTATAAAATTAATTGATACAACTTATATGTTTGTAATTTTTTAAAATAGAAATCATTTTGTAATTCGGAATATCAATTATATCTTAGGGTGAAATTTTGGCATTGTTCTGAAAAATTTCAATTTTTGATGAATAGTGAAACTACTAAGGGGTAGTTAAAAAACTGAATTTTTCATAAAACTTAATTTTACCGCTTCTGTGATTGGAATTTAGAAAATCCTAGAGACACGGTTAATATCAAGGAGTAAAATGTGGTTCAATGAGATGAAAATAATTTTTGGTGAATAGTAACTTTTTTCTTTTATTTACCACTGTTAAAAGTAAATAGGGTAATTAAGGGTAAAAATGATGTTAATATTACCCTAAAACATGTCCTAATTCTATTGTACAAGTGTATCTCAACCAAAAACAACCTTAGGAATAAAATATTATCATTTAGGTCCACTTGGATTAGATTAGGACATTTATTATTATTTAATTCAAAGAAGAGTTAAAAGAGTTAAAATCAAAGTTTATTTACTAAACCATTTTTAATATAGGGTTATAAATAAGATAAATTAGATTGTAAATATTCATTAGAAATAGAAAGAGATTTCATACATAATGATATTTTATTTATAATTTTTAGACATTAAATAATTTAATTTATTTATTACACAATAATGATGCAGTAATTACCTAATTAATGAAAAATTAGAATAATTGATAATATAAATACCCAAATAAATATAATTTGAGACTTTTTAGGAATTAAAATAATTTTCTAGGTTAATATGACATGTTAGGATTGATTTAATTAAATTTTCTTGAAGTAATCATTCTGTTATGATTTTTAGAAAAATCAATTATTGAATAGTGTCAAAATTGACATAAAAGAGTTTTTAAAACAAATATTATATTATCAATTGATATTAAATTCTTAAAAATCTAAGTTTTGGCCAAGATACTTATATCATGATATTTGTATCATTAATGGACCACTTGGGGGTCTCTTGGATGTATATATTAAGTTTATTAACCATATAATATAAAAATACAAAGAGACATTATAAAAGTGAAACTAATTAACTAAGAGTTAATACTTAAAGATAAGGTTAATATAATGACCCAAACCTGTCTAAATTCTATTGGTTGAGTGGTTTTAGACCCATCCCCACCTTAAACTTTAAATAATACACTTTTTAGCCATTAGAAACCGAATATGAATTTATTATAAAATAATATTTCTAGCTTTTCCAAAGATGCCCCTCACCCCTCTTATAAAAGGGCACTCTCCCTTCTCATTAACTCACACCTTAAAAGCATTTTGGTTCGGCCAAACTCTACCCAAATACTCTCTCAACTTCCCTCACTTAATTATATAGGCCTTATTTTAGTCATAAAGCCAACTTAAGGATCCCTTTTGATCAAATCAAATGGAAGAACCCGAAGAAGAGGTGATGATTTCACCACCCTTTTTCAAGTTCCTTTCTTCTTCCACTTCTTCTTTCTTTGTTATTACCATTCTAAAATAATAACTCCAGTATATTATATATACTTTTATGTTATTATAAACATTTTACAACCATATTTCAGTATTCTATCCATCCTTTTAATAACATGTCACCATACGTGCGTACGTACGGCTTACCGTCTCCACGTCGTGGTGTAATTGTTATTTAATAAATTATTATTTGGATGGGAATAATAATGGTGTATAATTCATGTAAATAATAAACATAACATGATAATAATTCTGTATATATGATATACCATCCAATTAGATATTATTTTATTATCAAAAGAATGATATTGTCTCTCGTGCGTACGTACGGACTACCGTCTCCACGAACGCGATGAGATTCATTCTCCATTGTATTCATTCAAGTCTAATTCTAATTTTATGATTAATAATAGTATCTAAGGAATTGATATCATTCTGTATATGATTAAGATACAACCTATCCATGACAAACACGACTTAGGTAACAAAACATATACAAGAAAACGAGTAAGTTAACACCCGAAACAATGATAATACTAAGATATTATTAACAAATCAATGTTAAAAGATCATATATGATATCATATTAATGTATATGATTCTTGTATAATTTAATAACAATTATTTCACCATTATACAGGAGGTTAACCTACCCCCAACCAAGGAAAAGTACAAGGTAAGGGTTTATTTTTCAATCTCTTCATTATCCGAGCTTGTTTATACGTAATAATCTACTGGGATCTCTTTATCGTCCACATCCATGTTTCTTAAAAAATGAATTTCAAAACATTTTTACTATTTACTAGAATATGGTTTAAAGTCATTTATACCCTTGTTTGATTTTTCATAAGTGGTTTATAAAATGAATCTTTCCGTCGTTTTCCAAACAAGGTGTTTTTTAACCTTTTCGACAAAATTAAGGTAAGAATGTTTTTTTTAACTTATACGGCAGGTGCGGCTATTTTCCGCCGTTATAAAATCGTCGAAGCTTCCCTTACAAGATTATAAGGATATTTTCAAAGTAAATGTTTTATTTTATAATTATGTGACTTTTAAATTATTTTAAAATGAATATTTTAAGAATTTCTGAAAGGTACTCTTTATCAAAATCAGAATTTTAAATGTTTTAAATATTTATCTTTCTATTAATGTCCATGTTTTCAAAATGATTTTAAGGATTTATTTATGTGGACATGAATGTTTTGAAATGATATTTCTTTTCAAAAGTTTCTAAGTGGTATGGGACACTTTGATTCAAAAATCTCTTTTAAATTACTTCCTTAATAAATGTGTGACTTTTAAATGATTTCAAAAAAAGAGATATTTCTCTCAAATAGTTTTGATTTCATCTGTGTCAACATCCTTTGATGGGTTTTAAGTTTACTTGAAGTTGATTTATTATGATACAAAACATCCATATTGTTTTGAAGTTTTTTTGATGTGTTTGATTGTGGATGTGTTATTCTTATACCATTCGTGGTTTATGGATGAAGTATTTACATTTAGTATGCTAGTTTTAATACGAATGTTTATGTTATGTTTGAACCTTTTCATATGGGAATGCATTGGACTTAATATGTGACGGGTGGAGCCCGCTATAGCTCCTCGATGCATCGGTAGGTCTCATGAGACAAACTAGTGTCTTGTCACAAGGCCTTGACAAAATCTTATTTGTAGTCTTGGCACGAGGCCTTGGCTATGTGGTTACGATAGTCTGGAATTATGCATTCCATCATTATGAAAGTGGTTATTGATATTGCATGTGATTATTCGATTAGTAGAATATCCATGTGAATAAGTAAATGGAAATTATTTCATTTTGTTTTTGCCATGCTACGTTGATGTTCAAGTTTAAAAGGTTTTTGTTTTAGTTATACATTGCCTTAAATGTTTATGCTTATTTATTAAAATTTCTGCTTTATTGCTTACCCTTACGGAGCGTTTGAGCTCACCCTTTTCTATGTTTTATTTTTTCCAGGATTCCAAGAACTATATTGTGATTGATATGCAGGGTTAAGACAAGGGAATAATGGTATTCATAAAGGATTATTTATGTTGTTTTGTATGTTATGAAGTGTAATGTAACATTCATGTATGTAATCTATTTTCCAAGACTGCTAAATTGATCGGTCCTTTGGGACTTGATTCTTTGTAATCATGCCAATGTTATGTAATAATGAAACGACTCTGGGTAACTAGGGTCGGGGCGTTACAGTTGGTATCAGAGGAAGTTTAGCAATAACCTTGGAAACTAGATTTAGATAAACTCTGATTAGAGCACATAGCCCTAAGATAGACTTTGAGGATTAGTATAGAAGAACTTCCTAGAATTTTGGTATTGTAGATATTTTGTGAGTTTTCAAAGCAATACATCCCTGTCTGGATACGAGCAGGTAGAGGCGGCTTTGGCACAGATGTACCTAGAGGTAAAACCCGAAAACACTACTTTGAGCTAGACTCGAACGGGAACTGGTACACGACAACGGGCCTTGCTGCACTCTTGGTTACAACACTCCCAGGGGATATGATTAGGATAATTCTCATTTTCTTTACAAACCGTTATGAAGGGCTCATGAGTATAAACTTAATCAAAGAAAACATTTTTATGATTATGGATTATATCCATAAACTGTTCAATTTGCGTTAGGTATTTTACAAGTTTGGAATTATTCATTGCAATTCATATACTGACCTAGTTTATGCTATTATATAGAAATGGTGCCCAGTAGAAGGAATGTGAAATCCAGTAATACGTATGATCCAAAGAGTAAGAAGGATCGTGTCTTTCATGGTATTAAGCCATCATTTAGAAGGGAAATAGTCTCCCACGTATTATCATCATATGAAGAAATAGTATCATGTGTGGATAAGATAACTAAAGAGTTTACTGAGTCTTATGGCTTTGAAGGGAAGAAAAAGAAGAAAAGGATGGAAGAGAGAAAGATGGATAAAGGGAAGAGGGAAAAAAAGAATTTCCCCATATGTGATAACTGTGGGAAGAAACACCCTGGAACTTGCCTGAAAGGAATGGGAGTTTGTTATATGTGTGTAGGAAAAAGGGCACCAAGTACGTGACTGCAAGGGTAAGAAAATGGTTTCAAATGTACAATGCTTCATTTGCAAGGAGTGTGGACACTACGCGAACCTATCATCAGACTATGCCACAAATGATGCTATTGGATAACAATCAAGTTATGATACTACCACAGATGAAGAGGAATGATTAGAGTTCTTATGTTGATTATGTCATTTGAGTGTTGTATCAGCAATGTAATTGTTATAATAATTATTGAGTATATAAGGATTATACTGCAGTACTATTTCATTGAGGATTTGATATTTTATGGTACTAAGAAAAGTGACTCTACAGCAAGCTAAACTTTTTTGAAATTACATGGTTGAAGGAAAGATAAACCTTAATATGGTCCTAATATTGAGGTACTTATTTTGGAATAAGATATGGTTGATTTGGGTAAATTATATTGGATATTCTTGACTTCCTTGAAACCGATTAAAGATTTGTATATTCCATAATTGTTGGAGTTTACAACATTTTTGGATGGATGAAGTATATCCAGCATTCTATATGGAATAAGGGATCATGAATGTAATCAATAAGGATTATGGTAATTCAGGATGTTTCAGTGTTTTAAAAGAATACATAATGAAGGTATTCATATGCTATTACCGGGTAAAAAGGATCTACATTATGTTTACCTTCCTTATAAATGTTGGACTGTGAGTTTGGACAGAATTATTTTGGATAATTCTAGTTTGAGATTAATTTTGGATTGCCATAAAAGGACAACCCGGAGGTTGGGCGGCAACCCGTCGCGACCGGAAAGGCCGCAAGACTTGAACCCTCAACCGAAGGGCGACAAGGGTGTATCACCTACCACTGGCCCACGAGATGTCCTGGATTAAATAATGTAGTTTTTTTTAAAACATCTGGTAGATGAATTATAAATTCGTTTTTTTTTACCCTATACGAATAGTATAAATAGAATTTTTTTTATGTTCTATTATCTTTTAGAGTGAAAGATGAGTTTGTGGTAGAAATTAGTTAAAGGATGGAACTCTACTTGTCAAGAATATATTTTTCTTCTTCTCTTATTCTATGAAGAAATTAATTCTTATACTTTATTTAAGAAATCCTAAAACCAAAAATGTGTTATCCTAATACCCTATGTTTTGTTGAACCGATGGTATTTCAAATCATCATAGATTGATGAATATAAGGACCTAAATTTTACACTTATTTGTGATTGATGATCTCAATCACTACCTATAAATATTTACGTTTTTCCTCCAATTATATGTCTCTAATTTCCACCAATGTTCTCCTAATCGAGATCATAATTTGGTAGTGACCCTTTCATTTCTCTTTTCCTCATATTAAGACTAAATTTTAGTAACCCAATTTCCGATGTGGGTTTTCCCACAAAGATATTTTCTATTATTAACCTTTTATTTTTGAAGAACAATTTCAAATTGCGAGGACGCAATTTATTGAAGGAGGGGAGAATGTAACACCCTATGATTTCATAGTGTGTTATTTCTTCAAAATAATTCAATAACTTGCACTACTTGCAACACCGAGTTCAAGCGCACCATGACTTACCAAACAAGCCATTCAAAAGAGGTTATGAATAGTATTAACTAAATTTCAAACTTTATATAATACTTATAATTTTATAATCCATATTACGAGTTTCTTAGACATAATGTAAGAACAAATTCCTTTTTTTCAGATAAAAGACGTATTTTTCAAAAATGCACTTTTACCAACTTTAACCCTTTTTAAATCCAATATTTTAAACTTTTATATATTAAATTTGACTAAATAAATTTATTCTCTAGAATGAGGAAATAAAAAAAATTACAATGTAACACCCCAAGCTTCTACGGTACGCTTCTCTTTGAATAATGTGATAGCGTGTGTTGTACGCAACATCGAGTTCTAACACACCACAACCAATCAAACTAACCGTTATGAATAGTAATACCTACTTTTTGAAATTATATATATTTTATATTTCAAAATGGACTTCATTTTTGGATTTGGAATATCGAAATTATCCTAAGTTTAATTTTTGGTATTTTTCTGAGAACTTCCAATTTTTATGAATAGTGAAAAATACTTAAAAACAAATTTTTTAATCAAAATAATTTATAGTGATAATTTATACTATTGAGTGGTTTTAAAGTATAATTAAAATATATTTTTACCATTTTATCCAATGGTGTTCATTAGAATTAATTTCACTTTGAAATTGGACATAAACAATTGTCAATCTTTTGATATATATTGTTTCTTAAAAACACGCTATTTGTTGTGACATCGGGAATTAATTATAAAATTAATTGATGCAACTTATATGTTTGGAATTTTTTAAAATAGAAATAATTTTTGAATTTGTAATATCAATTATAGATTAGGGTGAAATTTTGGCATTGTTCTGAAAAACTTCAATTTTTGATGAATAGTGAAACTACTAAGTGGTAGTTAAAAAACTGAATTTTTCATAAAACTTAATTTTACCGCTTCTGTGATTGGAATTTCGAAAATCTGAGAGACACGGTCAATATCAAGGAGTAAAATGTGGTTCAATGAGATTAAAATAATTTTTGGTGAATAGAAACTTTTTACTTTTATTAACCACTGTTAAAAGTAAATAAGGTAATTAAGGGTAAAAATGATATTAATATTACCCTAACACATGTCCTAATTATATTGGACAAGTGTATATCGACCAAAAACAACCTTAGGAATAAAATATTATCATTTAGGTCCACTTGGATTAGATTAGGACATTTATTATTATTTAATTCAAAGAAGAGTTAAAAGAGTTAAAATCAAAGTTTATTTACTAAAACATTTTTAATATAGGGTTATACATAAGATAAATTAGATTGTAAATATTAATTAGAAATATAAAAATATTTCCTACATAATGATATTTTATTTATAATTTTTAGACATTAAATAATTTAATTTATTTATGACACAATGATGATGCAGTAATTACCTAATTAATGAAAAATTAGAATAATTGATATTATAAATACCCAAATAAATATAATTTGAGACTTTTTATGAATAAAAATAATTTTCTAGGTTAATATGACATGTTATTATTTATTTAATTAACGTTTTTCTAAGTAATAATTCTGTTATGATGTTTACAAAAATCAATTATGGAATAGTGTCAAAATTGACATAAAAGAGTTTTTAAAAAACATATTATATTATCAATTGATATTAAATTCCTAAAAATCTAAGGTTTGGCCAAGAGACTTATATCATGATATTTTTATCATTAATGGACCACTTGGGGGTCTCTTTGATGTATATAGTAAGTTCATTAACCATATAATATAATAATACAAAGAGACATTGTAAAAGTGAAACTAATTAACTAAGAGTTAATACTTAAAGATAAGGTTAATATAATGACCCAAACCTGTCTAAATTCTATTGGTTGAGTTGTTTTCGACACATACTCTCCTTAACCTTTAAATAATCCACTTTGGAGCCATTAGAAACCGAATATGAATTTATTATAAAATAATATTTCTAGCTTTTCCAAAGATGCCCCTCACCCCTCTTATAAAAGGGCACTCTCCCTTCTCATTAACTCACACCTTCAAAGCCTTTTGGTTTGGCTAAACTCTACCCAAATACTCTCTCAACATCCCTCACTTCATTCTAGAGGCATTCCTTTATTCAGAAAGCCAACCTAAGGAGCCCTTTTGATCAAATCAAAAGGAAGAACTCGAAGAAGAGGTAATGATTTCACCACCCTTTTTCAAGTTCCTTTCTTCTTCCACTTCTTCTTTATTTGTTATTACCATTATAAAATAATAACTCCAGTATATTATATATACTTTGATGTTATTATAAACATTTTACAACCATATTTCAGTATTCTATCCATCCTTTGAATAACATGTTACCATACGTGCGTACGTACGGCTTACCGTCTCCACGTCGTGGTGTAATTGTTATTCAATAAATTATTATTTGGATGGGTATAATAATGGTGTATAATTCATGTAAATAATAAATATAACATGATAATGATTCTGTATATATGATATACCATCCAATTACATATTATTTTATTATCAAAATAATGATATTGTCGCTTGTGCGTATGTACAGACTACCGTCTCCACGAACGCGATGAGATTCATTCTACATCGTATCCATTCAAGTCTAATTCTAATTTGATGATTAATAATAGTATCTAAGGACTTGATATAATTCTAGATATGATTAAGATACAACCTATCCATTACAAGCACAACTTGTGTAACAAAACATATACAAGAAAACGAGTAAGTTAACACCCGAAACAACGATAATACTAAGATATTATTAACAAATCAATGTTAAAAGATCATATATGATATCATATTAATGTATATGATTCTTTTATAATTTAATAACAATTATTTCACCATTATACAGGAGGTTAACCTACCCCCATCCAAGGAAAAGTACAAGGTAAGTGTTTATTTTGCAATCTCTTCATTATCCGAGGTTGTTTATACGTAATAATCTACTGGGATCTCTTTATCATCCACATCCATTTTTCTTAAAAAATGAATTTCAAAATATTTTTACTATTTACTAGAATATGGGTTAAAGTCATTTATACCCTTGTTTGACTTTTTATAAGAGGTTTATAAAGTAATCTTTCCGTCGTTTTTCAAACAAGGTGCTTTTTAACCTTTTCGACAAAATTAAGGTAAGAATGTTTTTTTAACTTATACGGTGGGTGCAGCTATTTTCCGCCGTTATAAAATCGTCGAAGCTTCCCTTACAAGCTTATAAGGATATTTTCAAAGTAAATGTTTTATTTTATAATTATGTGACTTTTAAATGATTTCAAAATGAATATTTTAAGAATTTCTGAAAGGTACTCTTTATCAAAATCAGAATTTTAAATGTTTTAAAGATTTATCTTTCTATTAATGTCCATGTTTTCAAAATGATTTTAAGGATTTATTTATGTGGACATGAATGTTTTGAAATGATATTTCTTTTTAAAAGTTTCTAAGTGGTATGGGACACTTTGATTCAAAAATCTATTTTAAATTACTTCTTTAATAAATGTGTGACTTTTAAATGATTTCAAAAAAAGAGATATTTCTCTCAAATAGTTTTGATTTCATCTGTGTCAACATACTTTTATGGATTTTAAGTTTATTTGAAGTTGATTTATTATGATACAAAACATCCATATTGTTTTGAAGTTTTTTTGATGTGTTTGATTGTGGATGCGTTATTCTTATACCATTCGTGGTTTATGGATGAAGTATTTACATTTCATATGCTAGTTTTAATACGAATGTTTATGTTATGTTTGAACTTTTTTATATGGGAATGCATTGGACTTAATATGTGACGGGTGGAGCCCGCTATAGCTCCTCGATGCATTGGTAGGTCTCATGAGGCAAACTAGTGTCTTGGCACAAGGCCTTGACAAAATCTTATTTGTAGTGTTGGCAAGAGGTCTTGGCTATGTGGTTACGATAGTCTGGCATTATGCATTCCATCATTATAAAAGTGGTTATTGATATTCCATGTGATTATTCGATTAGTAGAATATCCATGTGAATAAGTAAATGGCAATTATTTCATTTTATTTTTTCCATGGTACGGTGATGTTCAAGTTTAAAAGGCTTTTGTTTTAGTTATACATTGCCTTAAATGTTTATGCTTATTTATGAAAATTTCCGCTGTATTGCTTACCCTTACGGAGCGTTTGAGCTCACCCTTTTCTATGTTTTATTTTTCCCAGGATTCCAATAACTATATTGTGATTGATATTCAGGGTTAATACAAGGGAATAATGTCATTCATAAAGAATTATTTATGTTGTTTTGTATGTTATGAAGTGTAATGTAACATTCATGTATGTAATCTATTTTCCAAGACTGCTAAACTGATCAGTCCTTTGGGACCTGATTCTTTGTAATCATGCGAATGTTATGTAATAATGCCCCGACTCTGGGTAACTGGGGTCGGGGCTTTACAGTTGGTATCAGAGGAAGTTTATCAATAACCTTGGAAAGTAGATTTAGATAAAATCTGATTAGAGCACATAGCCCTAAGATAGACTTTGAGGATTAGTATAGAAGAACTTCCTAGAATTTTTGTATTGTAGAGATTTTGTGAGTTTTCCGAGCAATACATCCCTATCTGGATACGAGCAGGTAGAGGCAGCTCTGGAACAGATGTACCTAGGGGTAAAACCCGAAAACACCGCTTTGATCTAGACTTGAACGGGAACTAGTGCACGAAAATGGGCATTGCTGCACTCTTGGTTACGATACTCCCGGGGGATATGCTTAGGATAAATCTCATTTTCTTTACAAACCATTATGAAGGGATCATTAGTATAAACTTACTCAAAGAAAACATTTTTATGATTATGGATTATATCCATAAACTGTTCAATTTGCATTAGGTATTTTACAAGTTTGGAATTATTCATTGCAATTCATAAACTAACCTAGTTTATGCTATTATATAGAAATGGTGCCCAGTAGAAGGAATGTGAAATCCAGTAATACGTATGATCCAAAGAGTAAGAAGGATCGTATATTTCATGGTATTAAGCCATCATTTAGAAGGGAAATAGTCTCCCACGTATTATCATCATATGAAGAAATAGTATCATGTGTGGATAAGATAACTAAAGAGTTTACTGAGTCCTATGGCTTTGAAGGGAAGCAAAAGAAGAAAAGGATGGAAGAGAGAAAGATGGATAAATGGAAGAGGGAAAAGAAGAATTTCCCCATATGTGATAACTGTGGGAAGAAACACCCTGGAACTTTCCTGAAAGGAATGGGAGTTTTTTATATGTGTGTAGGAAAAAGGGAACCAAGTACATGATTGTAAGGGTAAGAAAATGGTTTCAAATGTACAATGCTTCATTTGCAAGGAGTGTGGACACTACGCAAACCTATCATCAGACTATGCCACAAATGATACTATTGGATAACAATCAAGTTATGATACTACCACAGATGAAGAGGAATGATTAGAGTTCTTATGTTGATTATGTCATTTGAGTGTTGTATCAGCAATGTAATTGTTATAATAATTATGGAGTATATAAGGATTGTACTGCAGTACTATTTCATTTAGGATTTGATATTTTATGGTACTAAAAAAAGTGACTCTACAGTAAGTTAAACTTTTTGGAAATTACATGGTTGAAGGAAAGATAAACCTTAATATGGTCCTAATATTGAGGTACTTATTTTGGAATAAGATATGGTTGATTTGGGTAAATTATATTGGATATTCTTGAATGCCTTGAAATCGATTAAAGATTCGTATATTCCATAATTGTTGGAGTTTACAACATTTTTGGATGGATAAAGTATATCCAGCATTCTATATGGAATAATGGAGCATGAATGTAATCAATAAGGATTACGGTAATTCAGGATGTTTCAGTGTTTTAAAAGAATACATGATGATGGTATTCATATGCTATTACGGGGTAAAAAGGATCTACATTATGTTTACCTTCCTTATAAATGTTGGACTGTGAGTTTGGATAGAATTATTTTGGATAATTCTAGTTAGAGATTAATTTTGGATTGCCATAAAAAGACAACCCGGAGGTCGGGCGGCAACCCGTCGCGACCGGCAAGGCCGCGAGACTTTAACCCGCAACTGAAGGGAGACAAGGGTGTATCACCTACCACTGGCCCACGAGATGTCCTGGATTAAATAATGTAGTTTTTTTTAAAAGATCTGGTAGATGAATTATAAATTTGTTTTTTTTAACCCTATACGAATAGTATAAATAGAATTTTTTTTACGTTCTATTATCTTTTAGAGTGAAAGATGAGTTTGTGGTAGAAATTAGTTAAAGGATGGAAATCTACTTGTCAAGAATATATTTTTCTTCTTCTCTTATTATATGAAGAATTAATTATTATACTTTATTTAAGGAATCCTAAAACCAAAAATGTGTTATCCTAATACCCTATGTTTTGTTGAACTGATGTTATTTCAAATCATTATAGATTGATGAATATAAGGACCTCAATATTACACTTGTTTGTGATTGATGACCTCAATCACTACCTATAAATCTTTACGTTTTTCCTCCAATTATATGTTTCTAATTGCCACCAATGTTCTCCTAATCGAGATCATAATTTGGTGGTGACCCTTTCATTTCTCTTTTCCTCATATTAAGACTAAGTTTTAGTAACCCAATTTCCGATGTGGGTTTTCCCACAAAGATATTTTATATTTTCAACCTTTTATTTTCGAAGAACAATTTCAAATTGCGAGGACACAATTTATTGAAGGAGGGAGAATGTAATGCCCCAAGATTTCACAGTGTGTTATTTCTTCAAAATAATTCAATAACTTGCACTACACGCAACACCAAGTTCAAGCGCACCATGACTTACCAAACAAGCTATTCAAAAGAGGTTATTAATATTATTAACTAAATTTTAAACTTTATATAATCCTTATAATTTTATAATCCATATTATGAGTTTCTTAGACATAATGTAAGAACAAATTCCTTTTTTTCAGATAAAAGAAGTATTTTTAAAAAATGCACTTTTACCAACTTTAACCCTTTTTAAATCCAATATTTTAAACTTTTATATATTCAATTTGACTAAATAAATTTATTCTCTAGAATGGGGATATAAAAGAATTACAATGTAACACCCCAAGCTTCTACGGTACGCTTCTCTTTGAATAATGTGATAGCGTGTGTTGTACGCAATATCGAGTTCTAACACACCATAACCAATCAAACTAGCCGTTATGAATAGTAATAAATACTTTTTGAAATTATATATATTTTATATTTCAAAATGGACTTCATTTTTGTATTCGGAATATCAAAATTATCTTAAGTTGAATTTTTGGTATTTTTCTGAGAACTTCCAATTTTTATGAATAGTGAAAAATACTTAAAAACAACTTTTTTAATCAAAATAATTTATAGTGATAATTTATACTATTTAATGGTTTTAAAGTATAATTAGAATATATTTTTACCATTTTATCCAATGGTGTTCATTAGAATTAATTTCACTTTGAAATTGGACATAAACAATTGTCAATCTTTTGATATATATTGTTTCTTAAAAACATGTTATTTGTTGTGACGGCGGGAATTAATTATAAAATTAATTGATGCAACTTATATGTTTAGAATTTTTTAAAATAGACATCATTTTTGAATTCGTAATATCAATTATAGCTTAGGGTGAAATTTTGGCATTGTTCTGAAAAACTTCAATTTTTGATGAATAGTGAAACTACTAAGTGGTAGTTAAAAAACTGAATTTTTCATAAAACTTAATTTTACCGCTTCTGTGATTGGAATTTAGAAAATCCGAGAAAAATGATTAATATCAATGAGTAAAATGTGGTTCAATGAGATGAAAATAATTTTTGGTGAATAGTAACTTTTTACTTTTATTTACCACTGTTAAAAGTAAATAGGGTAATTAAGGGTAAAAATGATATTAATATTACCCTAACACATGTCCTAATTCTATTGGACAAGTATATCTCGACCAAAAAAACCTTAGGAATAAAATATTATCATTTAGGTCCACTTGGATTAGATTAGGACATTTATTATTATTTAATTCAAAGAAGAGTTAAAAGAGTTAAAATCAAAGTTTATTTACTAAAAAAATTTTAATATATGGTTATACATAAGATAAATTCGATTGTAAGTATTCATTAGAAATATAAAACTATTTACTACATAATTATATTTTATTTATAATTTTTATACAATAAATAAGTTAATTTATTTATGACACAATGATGTTGCAGTAATTACCTAATTAATGAAAAATTAGAATAATTGATATTATAAATACCCAAATAAATATAATTTGAGACTTTTTATGAATTAAAATAATTTTATAGGTTAATATTACATGTTAGGATTGATTTAATTAACATTTTTTGAAGTAATCATTCTGTTATGATTTTTACAAAAAATCAATTATTGAATAGTGTCAAAATTGACATAAAAAAGTTTTTAAAACAAATATTATATTATCAATTGATATTAAATTCCTAAAAATCTAAGGTTCGGCCAAGAGACTTATATCATGATAGGTGTATCATTAATGGACCACTTGGGGGGTCTCTTGTATGTATATAGTAAGTTTATTAACCATATAATATATAAATACAAAGAGACATTGTAAAAGTGAAACTAATTAACTAAGAGTTAATACTTAAAGATAAGGTTAATATAATGACCCAAACCTGTCTAAATTCTATTGGTTGAGTGGTTTTCTACCCATCCTCACCTTAACCTTTAAATAATCCACTTTGAAGCCATTATAAACCCAATATGAATTTATTATAAAATAATATTTCTAGCTTTTCCAAAGATGCCCCTCACCCCTCTTATAAAAGGGCACTATCCTTTCTCATTAACTCACACCTTAAAAGCCTTTTGGTTCAGCCAAACTCTGCCCAAATACTCTCTCAACTTCCATCACTTCATTATAGAGGCCTTCCTTTAGTCAGAAAGCCAACTTAAGGAGATCTTTTGATCAAATCAAAAGGAAGAATCCGAACAAGAGGTAATGATTTCACCACCCTTTTTCAAGTTCCTTTCTTCTTCCACATCTTCTTTATTTGTTATTACCATTATAAAATAATAACACCAGTATATTATATATACTTTGATGTTATTATAAACATTTTACAACCATATTTCAGTATTCTATCCATCCTTTGAATAACATGTCACCATATGTGCGTACGTACGGCTTACCGTCTCCACGTCATGGTGTAATTGTTATTCAATAAATTATTATTTGAATGGGTATAATAATGGTGTATAATTCATGTAAATAATAAATATAACATGATAATGATTCTTTATATATGATATACCATCCAATTACATATTATTTTATTATCAAAATAATGATACGGTTGCTCGTGCGTACGTACGGACTACCGTCTCCACGAACGCGATGAGATTCATTCTCCATCGTATCCATTCAAGTATAATTCTAATTTGATGATTAATAATAGTATCTAAGAACTTGATATCATTATTTATATGATTAAGATACAATCTATCCATGACAAACATGACTTATGTAACAAAACATATATAATAAAACGAGTAAGTTAACACCCAAAACAACGATAATACTAAGATATTATTAACAAATCAATGTTAAAAGATCATATATGATATCATATTAATGTATATGATTCTTGTATAATTTAATAACAATTATTTCACCATTATACAGGAGTTTAACCTACCCCCAACCAAGGAAAAGTACAAGGTAAGGGTTTATTTTGCAATCGCTTCATTATCCGAAGTTGTTTATACGTAATAATCTACTAGGATCTCTTTATCATCCACAACCATGTTTCTTAAAAAATGAATTTAAAAACCTTTTTAATATTTAATAGAATATGGGTTAAAGTCATTTATACCCTTGTTTGACTTTTTATAAGAGGTTTATAAAGGAATCTTTCTGCCGTTTTCCAAATAAGGTGCTTTTTAACCTTTTCGACAAAATTAAGGTAAGAATGTTTTTTTTAACTTATACGGCGGGTGTGGCTATTTTCCGCCGTTATAAAATCGTCGAAGCTTCCCTTACAAGCTTATAAGGATATTTTCAAAGTAAATGTTTTATTTTATAATTATGTGACTTTTAAATGATTTCAAAATAAATATTTTAACAATTTCTGAAAGGTACTCTTTATCAAAATCAGAATTTTAAATGTTTTAAAGATTTATCTTTCTATTAATATCCATGTTTTCAAAATGATTTTAAGGATTTATTTATGTGGACATGAATGTTTTGAAATGATATTTCTTTTCAAAAGTTTCGAAGTGGTATGTGACACTTTGATTCAAAAATCTCTTTTAAATTACTTCCTTAATAAATGTGTGACTTTTAAATGATTTCAAAAAAAGAGATATTTCTCTCAAATAGTTTTGATTTCATCTGTGTCAACATCCTTTGATGGATTTTAAGTTTATTTGAAGTTGATTTATTATGATACAAAACATCCATATTGTTTTGAAGTTTTTTTGATGTGTGTGATTGTGGATGTGTTATTCTTATACCATTCGTGGTTTATGGATGAAGTATTTACATTTCGTATGCTAGTTTTAATACGAATGTTTATGTTATGTTTGAACCTTTTCATATGGGAATGCATTGGACTTAATATGTGATGGGTGGAGCCTGTTATAGCTCCTCGATGCATCGGTAGGTCTCATGAGACAAATTAGTATCTTGTCACAAGGCCTTGAAAAAATATTATTTGTAGTCTTGGCACGAGACCTTGGCTATGTGGTTACGATAGTCTGGCATTATGCATTCCAACATTATGAAAGTGGTTATTGATATTTCATGTGATTATTCGATTAGTAGAATATCCATGTGAATAAGTAAATGGCAATTATTTCATTTTATTTTTGCCATGCTACGTTGATGTTCAAGTTTAAAAGGCTTTTGTTTTAGTTATACATTGCCTTAAATGTTTATGCTTATTTATGAAAATTTATGTTGTATTGCTTACCCTTATGGAGCATTTGAGCTCACCCTTTTCTATTTTTTATTTTTCCCAGGATTACAAGAACTATATTGTGATTGATATGCAGGGTTAAGACAAGGGAATAATGGCATTCATAAAGGATTATTTATGTTGTTTTGTATGTTATGAAGTGTAATGTAACATTCATGTATGTAATCTATTTTCCAAGACTGCTAAACTGATCGGTCCTTTGGGACTTGATTCTATGTAATCATGCCAATGTTATGTAATAATGCCCCGACTTTGGGTAACTAGGGTCGGGGCGTTACAACTTTTGAGTTCTGGGAAAAAGGGCATGTGTTTTTTTGGGTTTCACCTCGATGTGGATTACGGAGATTTGGCCGAGGTGGAAAGCTATCTCTGAGGTTCATCAGGCCTTTCTAGATACTTTGTATATTTGGAGAGGTGGAATACCGCTTAGATCTACCTCCATAATTAGACTGTATATATGATGTCTTCCATGTTTCATAGCTGGGAAGATATGTACATGACTCATCGCACGGTATCGACTAGGGTGAGCTGGATATTGAGGTTGGAGCAACCATTACTGAGTATCTACTGAAGATTGAGGATCGGTAGGATAGGATCCTTCATGTGTGATCAATTCCTTTAGTATGTGTCTGGTGGTAGCATGAGAATCTTCAAGAGAGCACATGAGAGCGGGAGGCTCAGATTCATGCTTAGTACCCACATCGTTTTTAGTAGCCCTTGTTTTGGATTTTCAAGGATGTAAAGACTCAAGGTGGTGAGAATGTAATGTCTCAGATTTTCTTTATATTGTTTTTGAATGTTATATGGATTATTTTCAATACTAGACACTGGGACGACATGCGATTCTGAGACCCAGTGTGCCTAGAATGGATCTTTGAAATATATAATATATATTAAATAGCACGTGCGCGCGGTTTTCCTTAAAAAGTAGAATAAATTCTAAATGGGTGCTCGGATTATAAATATTAGGGCACTTTTGAGTTTATAATGTGGGTTTTACCCTATGTGCAACTTAACATTAGTCAGTGTGGGTCGTTTGTGGAAAATTCATTGCGGGCGCGAAAATGAAAAAAATAATAATTTAAATTAATTATTTTATTTCATTTGTGTTGACGCAATGATTAATAATATTTAAATAGATTTTATGCCAGAATTATAGGGTTAGACACATAACCCTGGAGACATTAGAGAACCCTTGGAGAGATAGTTGGATAATACTCTCAGGAAAAGGACAATGGGATCATGGATCGATGATCGAAGTGCATCGTATTCAAAGGATCTCACCAACAAACGCGATGTAGCTTCATTCTTCGTCAATGATCGATCCTAACCAAGGTAGGGGCATGTGTTTTGATTTGATTCTTCCTTATTCATGATTCCTACAATGAACATGAATCAATCAACAAACATATTGAACTACAGTTTGATCATTAGGAGGGATGAGTTTATTTTGCAGGGTTTTAACAGGAGAATATCTTTGTGATTTGATTATTTTTTATGTTGTTCTAATGGTGACAGATTGAGAATGACGCGAACATTGATTGAGGTTCATTCGTCTAATATTTTCTTGTGCTTTTCTACCCCCATTCATCATTTGTTGCGGGCGTTATTCATTTCGATTATGACTCGACAAATCCCGATCAATTGATCGTTGCACTGCCGTTTCTTGGAAAAAATATCTGAAATCGTAGATCTAGGATCAACATGACACATTGGAGGTGCAATGATAGAGAGAGAGATTCAGACAACGGTGGATTCCTGATTTCACGTTCTTTGGCGTTCTTCAACGCACAACGAAGAATAATGATTTGATCCATTTTCCAAGTAGATCTGACAATGAAAAAAGTTGTTTGATGATGGTGAGGCTTGGATGATTTGGGATCTTAAATATCATGGTGAAATGATCACTAGATTGAAGGTCAAAGGTTCTAGATCAAACATGGGAGAAGATCTGGAATTCTATGAAATATCAAACAACACGACGTGTAAACTGGATCTACACGTCGTGCAGACCCCCCTGAGTGGCGGCTAGGGTTTCAGGATAAATTTAAGTATCACATGATGTGTGACCCCTATCACACAGTGTGTGGTCTCTCTCAGGTGACTCATCATATACCATGGTAAGTACACGGAAAAGGGGTGGACTACATGGGTTGGAGCATGTCGTGTTCTCCCCCACATAGACACAACCTAGACTAAGTACACAGGCTAGGTCATGTAACTGTACATGGTAAATCATGCATGGGATAGATCCATGTACTGGCACACTGGTAGACTACATGAGCAGCCTATATTCCATGTAGTACTACACAGACAGGGCTTGATGACACGGACCATTTACACGGGTAGGACCTAGGGTCAAGGGACACGGCGTGTGACCCGTACTACACATCGTATACTCCTTTATACATGGCTTGGAGCCATTTTCATATGTATCTTGGAAAAGTTTCATTAGGGTACATTTTATTTATCCTTTCCCAGAAGGTTGGTATGGAATCATCTCCTACTTTTAAAACTATGATCCCTTCAGCAAGACTTCCTAGATAGAGTCATTAGAATCCCTCCAAGAGGCCCAGAGTGTGATCCTCTATTCATCTTCATGCCCTTGGTGGAGTTTTTGCTGTCGTTGTGACCAACACTATGTGGGTGTTGATCCTCTACTTAGCGGGTAAATCCAGATTGAGTTATTAGTATCAGCTCATGGCCTTGGTAGTGATCCTCATTTGTGTATCGTATTCTCTTCGGACTATTAGCATGTTCTTCTCATAACGAGACCCAATGAGAAGTACCTCTTGGACGGATGTTGTTTGTGCTATAAAACTCAGGAGTGCGTTCTCCTAGATGAGTGCTTTGTGGAATCTTAGATATGGAAATCCTAGGCTAGTATACTGCGGTTGTGACTTACCTCTATACTATGTGTCTTTGTTGATTATATCTAGATATTATTATTATATGTGTTGTAGATATGTACTTGGGTAGAGTTTTCTATATTTCATTTATTGTATGATTCGTGGTTTCGGGGTATCCCACTGAGTATTATTATTCACGGGCTTAATGCATGACAGTCTACTCATCAGCATCAACGGGTAACTACGCAAAGTGAATCTCAAGCCATCGCATAGATATCAACTCATTATCTATAGCATCATTATCCCCCACAATTTCTAGGACTAACAATCATTTTATAATCTCAGGACAGTCTCCATTGGTGGGTCCTATAACCGCATACCCCTGGATCAAAAGACCAAGTGGAACTTCTATATCCTTAAGTGTGATGGTCATCTCTTTCTCAGGCAAGTGGAAGGTGTTTGTCTCGGGTCTTCATCTCTCCATGAGGGCAGTAAGGATGTGATGATCAAAAAATGAAAAATTAGATATAGAATAGTCATAGGAGCTAGAAAAATTTAGGTATGGTATAATGTCGGTTGTGGTGTAATGTGATGATAATGGTGGGCTCTACGCACCCTGATCCATCGAACCTCACGACCCACTAGCATGTCGTGTGAAACATGTCTATACTGCTCAGTGAGTAGCATAGTATCCTCTATCTCTTTGTATAAAACTAAAAAATATCTCAAGTGTAAAATATAAATATAACATTATGGTCAGTATAATGTTATGATTAGTATAATGTAAAACATAACGTGTCTAGTCCCATTGTTTTATGACATTTTTTTAGCAAAAGAATAGGGCATGTCTTCATGTTTCTCAAAGCATATTTCTAATGTCAGATTGGTTTATATGATTTATGCATTTGAGTAGTGTCATTTTATGTGATTATAGGTTCTATACCCATTTTTCAATTTCCATTTATATGGTTACATGATGTTGATGTTATACACACCTTTATTATGCCATTTGGTTATATTTGAGCATGTTTTGAGCATGTTTTTCCTTCTGGTCAGTGAGTAGTATAGTATCCTCCATCTCTACGTATAAAACTAAAAAATATCTCAAGAATAAAATATAAATATAGCATTATGGTCATCATAATGTTGTGATTGGTATAATGTAATATATCAGGTTTAAAATATAAATATAACATTATGGTAAGCATAATGTTATGATTGGTATAATGTAAGACATAATGTGTCTAGTCTCATTGTTTTATAAAATTTTTCTTAGTAAAATAAAAGGGCATGTATTCATGTTTCTCAAAGCATGTTTCTAATGTCGAATTGGTTTATATGCTTTATGCATTTGAGTAGTTTCATTTTATGTGATGATGGGTACTATACCCATTTGTTCACTTTCCATTTATATGGTTACATCCATCCAATGGCCCGAAGGCCTTCATTTTTTATTGATTATGATAATCCACCTTTCAAGGGGTGAGGTGGAACCCTTAAAAGGCCCGTAGGTGTAAGCATTACATGGCACATAGGCCTTAGAGGAATTCATTGCTCGTACGCTTCAAACATTACATAAAACCTAGATTAACTACTTGGAACTGCTCCTCCCCAGCATCTTCATCGTGAAATCATCTCTCCACCTTCGCATGGTTGTTCGGCTAGGCTATCTTATGCATGCACAGGCTTGTCCCGATGGCAGGTGTCATACCCTCTCATTCTTGCTATCTGTGTAGCTTCTATTGTGGTGAAAGCTCCTTACTCATCCTCCTATAGTGCTTGTTCTTTGTAGGTTTTCTTGTTTGCATCTGCACTAAAGGTGTCCCGAAGGTCTTGAGGTGGCCCGAAGGCCTTACTGGCCTGAAGGCTTGGGTGGCCCGAAGGCCTTAAAGGACTCGGGAACCAAATTAGTGGCCCGAAGGCCCAAACGGGGGAAAATTCCCGGCTGCTACAGTGCCTAACATTACTTGCTACAGTCCCCACTACAGTACCTGCTACAGTCCGAAAATTATGCATCTGCCTGGATTTGATCCCGGAAATTGTTCCAAACAGTACCTGTTACATGATGTTGGTGTTATACACACCTTTATTATGCCCTTTTGTTATATTTGAGCATATTTTGAGCACTTTTCTCCTTCTGGCCTCATTTATTTACTTGATCTATGTTTGGGAATTGTTTTGGAAAACCATGTCTGTTTTGTAAAGGAAAATCGAAGAGATTTTAAAGTTTTACTTGAAGTTTGTTTGTTTTCAAGTTTTTTAGTTTTTTAATTTTTTTCGAAGGTGACTAGTTTTTCCTCTATTCTTGTTGGAATGGAGACATGTTTTTAAAGGGGTTTTACTTTAAAAATAGATTTGTTCACACATAGGTTATATCAGTCAGATCCACTTTATGTATTGAGGGTTTATTTCATGTCTAACACGTATATCAATAGGTTAAATAATATTGACAATGAGGAATCATCGGGTAATGGTGACCATACAATCTTTACTTTACTGAAATTTTAGAATGTCTTCTAATATCCTAAATGATGAAATTTTTGTTTCATAGTATACTTTTTAATCTTCCTAAAGGTACGTCATGTGGTTTATAAAGAGAATGTGAATCATCTAAATAATATCCCTCGAGACTGTCAAATTAGGTGTGTAGGAAGGTCTATTTTCATGCACTAGTTCCCGATCGAGTCTTGCTCAATACGGTGTTTTCAGGGTTGTTATCTCTATGTACATCTGTGTCAGAGTCACATCCATTTGTAGTATCCAGACAAGGATTTCATTTCTTAGAAAACCACATAATCTTTATTTTATCGAAATTTTAGAACGCCTTCTTATATCCTAAAATATGGCCCTATTTTTTTGTAACGAAAAAAATTAATCTTCCTAAAGGTATGTTCTGTGGTTTATAAAGATAATGTGAATCATCTAAAACATATCATCCAGGAGTGTCTAACCAATTGTGCAGCATGCCCCGTTGTCGTGCACCAGTTCTCGATCAATTATAGCTCAATACAATGTTTTCAGGGTTGTTACCCCTAGGTACATCAGTGTCAGAGCCACATCCACTTGTTGTATCAAGAAAGACATTCTATTTCATAGATGACCATGTAATCATTATTTTACCAAAATTTCAGAATGTTTTATTATATCATAAACGATGTCCCTATTTTTTGTAGTACATTTGTTAATCTTCTGAAAGGTAAGTTCAGTGGTTTATGAAGAGAATGTGAGTCATCTAAAACATATACATCGAGATTATAAAACCGGGTGTGCAGCAAGGTATGAATCATCTAAATCACGAGAGTAACAAATCAGGTGTGCAGTTAAACCTCTTCGTTGTGCAGTTAGCCATCTTTGATCCTATGTTAATTCTATGTTAATCTTAATTTAACCATTGATTAATCATTAGTTAATCATTACTTGATTATCCATCATGCATTAGTTAATCTTAAGTTATCTACACCGTAATAATTCGTTAAACAGTAGTTAATCATTCCTTAAATAATAGTTATTAAGTATTTACTTTAAAGATAATTATTAGTTAATTATTATGTAATCATTAAGTGGTTAACTTATAGTTAATTAACAGATAATCAATACATAATTTTTGGTTAATCATTACTTCATCATTAAGTAATCTCATGTTAAGCATTCCTTAATCATTGATTAATCATTCTTTAATCACCCGTTAATCATTATTTTATCATTCGTTAATCATTCATTGATCCTTAGTCAAACATTACGTAATCATTAGTTAAGCATTAGTTAATCCTAAAATAATTGTACCTTAATCATTCATTAATCACTCGTTAATCATTACTTAATTAATAGATAATACGTATTTACTTTATAGTTAATTAATTTTTAATTAATAGTTAATCATTAAGTAATTTTTAGTCAATCATTCATTAATCATTAGCTAATCATTTGATATTCATCAGTTAATTATTAGTTATTCACTAGTTAAGCATTATTTGATCCTAAATTAATTATGTCTTACTCATTAGTTAATCTCTCATTAATCATTACTTAATTAATTGATATTAAGTAGTTACTTTATAGTTAATTATTAATTAATTAACAGTTGATCATTAAGTAGTTATTAGTTAATCGTTCTTTAATCATTAGTTAGTCCTAGATTAATTATGTCTTAATCATTCATTAATCACTTGTTAATCATTACTTAATTAATATATATTAAGTAGTTACTTTATAGTTAATTATTAGTTAATTAATAGTTGATCATTAACTAATTATTAGTTAATCATTTTTTAATTATTAGTTACTCATTTGTTATTCATTAGTTAATTATTAGCTAATCATTAGTTAAACGTTAGTTAATCCTAAATTAATCATGCCTTAATCATTAGTTAATTTATCGTTAATTATTAATTAATTAATAGTTAAGTACTTTATAGTTAGTTGTTTGTTAATTATTGTTGATTATTATTTAATTATTATTTAATCACTCTTTAATCATTAATTAATCATTACTTGATCCAAAGTTTGTCCTAATTTAATCCTAGGTTATTCATTATCAAATCATTCTTTAATCATAAGTTATTGATTAGGTGATCAATACTTAATCATTATTTTAACATTAATTAAGCATTGGTTATTTAATAATTAATTATTAGTAAATCATTATTTCACTCTTATTTATTCATCATCTAGTTAATATTAATTTCTAATTATATCACTAATATTTAAACACAACTAAGTTATACTTAATAATAATCTTATAATAATTAAAATTATAAATTATTTACTCAAAAGTCATAAATAAATAATAATATATTTTTTACTGATATTAACTATTATTTCTAAACTATATCTAACTAAACAACTAAGTAAATAACATATTTAAAATTTACTAAAAATGAAACAACTATATAAATAAATAACTTTAAAATAAATAAGAAAAAATACCTCTAAATGATACTTCGTAAAATTCGGTACTTTTTTTAGGTCACCAAAATCGTCACGCACAGATGAAGCACCGGGCAAAAGTTGGAGAGAGATAATGAAATTAGAGAGAGAGGTGGGTGTGAAATAAATGAGGAGAAGGGGAAGGGACGAGTGCCATTTTATAGGCATTTGGGGCAAAGAAGACATCGGTGATGCCACATTTCACCTTATTTTACTGGAAAGACGGCATCACATATGTCACTTTTCTCATGTCATCAATCTGGGTCGATGAGAGGCAAAGAGGGCATTGGCCTTGCTACCTTTCCGAATTGGTTTTAAAAAAAAAATTAGCATTATTTTAATAATTATTTTCTAAAAAAAACGTATAAAAAATCTCTAATGCTAACGTAAAACAAGTATAATCATTTAATGAACAATTTCAGATATACATTTGGTCAGGTACAATAAAAAGATTTTTATATTGAATCATTAGATGAATCTACAAAAGTTATATCCAATGTAGTCTTTCATGATTTATTTATAATATAATTGACATTATGATCATCGAAAATATTTTTGTGTTGACATAAATTCCAATAGACAAAAATCTTTTGGAATTTCATATTGAATAAAGTGTAGGGGGTTTTATTTTATGTCAGATCACCTCCATTTAATGTCCTTATTGAATACATGTGAAACATCAATAATTATTTGAGAAGTGTTTCATTAATAGTAATAATGTTGAAATCTAATCATTATTGACGTGTATAGTTATAAAAAATTATTATTGAAAATAGTTTCCCCGATTAGTTTTATAAAATGAAATATCATTAGATTTATAAATAGGAACATTATAGACAAAAGTGAATCATGTGACGACACTCATCCTTGTTTTTTATTTAATTTAACAGTTAGTATAGTTTTTGTGGCTAGTTTTATTAATAAAAGTTTGTTTACGGGTAATATGAGTTTTTTGTTGCTGTTGTAAGTATAGTTTTTGTGTGGTGTTGTAACCCACTTTTTAAATTTATTTATTCAATTATATCCAAAATGTATATTACTTACAGGATATAATTTTTACTAGATAATTTGTATTTTTTTCAAATAAAGTAAATTTTTCTGATATGAGACCCAAAAAGTACCCAGACTATTCATATTTTTATGAATAAATTCATTTACACATTTATTAATTAATTTCATAATAACTCCATCGGAGAAAAAAAAAATGTTTCATATTTTACAGTGGCATGATAGAAATTAAATTGACAGTGATCCCAAAGGTGAAATCTAATCATATATAATTTAGGAATTAAATTTGTTCAGGCAATTATTAAAAGAACGTATGTAAATCCAAAGTTATTGAAAATAACGTATGTATTACAATCTGCTAAAAAATGAAAACTTATATTTCAATTGTTACTGATGAGAATGATTATATTGAAGTATATATTGCATGATTTTTCTATAAACATTAAAACAGCGGGAAATTTTTTATTACCATAAAAATTATATATATATTACATAGATTAGGGTGATAATAAATAAATAAATCACATTTCATAAGTGCGATAAAGATGGGGTTTTTTTTTAAACTTATGTATTGGTTGTGCCTTCTTTGATTTCCTAATTTTTACAAATACATTTAGATTATCTAATTTCAGTGCCCTGTTGAATTTATTTTATTTTCATCATAAATAGATTAAATATTTCATTTTTTTTAAACACAACTCAAGGTGGTTTGTGTGTGAAGACTATATATGGAAATTATCTACTCAAGATTATTTATTTATTTTTTACTATTTAGGCCGTAGCAGCAAAAAAACTATCAATTAATTTTTTTTTATTATACTTTACAGCCTATGGGATACATTGATTTACTATTATTCCCCAAGTTTAAAGGGCTCGTAGGACATGACATATATATCATTATTCTCTAGGGTGTAGGTGACTGTAGCACATCAGTGATTCGTTTTATTATTTAATGTTTATATTACACGATTAGATAAAGTTTGAAAATATACTTTTCTCTCTTGGTGGACGTTGAATATATGGATAATTTATTAAATTTTTATGATTTCTTTGACCATAATGATATAGGTCAAAGCTGATGGTGTCGTAAACCATAATTGGCTTGTTTGTAAATATATTATTTTTATCACCCACAACAAATGAGATAATTCTTCTATATCAGCTAAATAGAGCACGAGATTAATGATATATCATCATAGTTTTACTCAAAACGAGTTGTATTTCCCAACAAAGGTCTAATTATGGTTTAGTTTTTTATTATCAAGATTAGACTCGTTTGAGGTAAGTAATTAAAATATTATTTTTTATAATTTTATATGTTAATATCATTTAATCTACTCTTATTAAGGTTATCCATTGATGATGATAGAATATGATATAAAATCATGTGATAGAATATGATATAAAATCATGAATCAAGGCCACACCTTTTGTGTTTGGTGATTCACCATTGTGGGAGTACCTTATTACTATTCTGCCTCGTTCTTAGATTAAAATTTCTCTACATCATCATTCGTGAAATTATTCTCATTTCATATTTTATATATAAAATTTTATTACTATTTTTATATTCTTGTTTTTTGAATGAAAATCAATAATTATTGTTTGGTGAATGAAGAATAGGTGGATGAATCATCAAATTACCATAACCCCTCACACCATCACACAAAGCAGTGGGGATACACTCATGGTGGCATGCCCTTCAATGTCAATGATTTTCACTTTTAACAACCTCTTCTCACTCCCTCACAATAATAAATCTTATGATGAATATGCCCTTTCTATCCATTACAAGGGTTATTTATATTAATGTTAATGATTGCTCAAGGTGATGAGATTGAAGATGATGTATGTTTCCTTAATGATGGAGGGTCAAAACCAATTTTTTAGGAAATAGGAGGTGACACATAGATCGATGAAGGGGTATAAGTCTAGTATGATATCAAAAAACAAGTGTACATAGTGACGAGGCAATAGAACTAGGGCATGGGAGGGACATTTAGTGTAGATGTTGATGAGACTGGTGATGGATCATATAGATCAAATGGATCTTCTATGGAGAAAAACTCATTGCAAGACATGTCTTTATTGGATATATTTCAAATCTTTTATAAGTTGATGGCTAGGTTTTTTGCGATAGAGATAAATATCACTTTGTGTGCATTCATTGTAGTCACACTATATATGTTGTTTCATTACTTGTGATGCATGGAAGTACATGCCTACATATTCCGTTTAGGATGACTGTGCATGATTAGGCCATATCAGCACACAATAAGTCATCCCATCGACACATGTATGCTGCATAATGTAATATAAATTATATATACATTTCCTTTTCCATATTCTCTCAAATATTATCACTACTGTTTATGAATTAAATACTATAACAGACCTAAACATTTTTCCATATAGATCGTGAAATTAGTGTCCTCTTTATCATTATAAACAAATAATGTGGAATTTCAAGAAACATGCATAACTTGGATCTATAGAGGCTATGAAGGGAGTTCCAAAGAGGCATTCTGAGTAGGCTTGGAGTCAGTACTCCCTTGTGTGTTTGTGTGCTTTCCTTCATTATAGACATGGGATTCGGTTCTTGTCATGTGATATACTCATAATAGAGTGTAATCCACCATATGCTAGATGAAATTGATGTACATCCCCATGTGTCAAGGCATGGTCTACTATTCGTGGATTCAATAATCCCCAAAGTGTTAAGGAGATTTCCTTTATAGGGGTTTGTACTTCCTTGATTGACTTATATTTCGCTCGAAGAGGTGTGCATCCTCCACTTAAATTTAGGAGGTGGTGTGTATGTTATTGAAGATAGGGAATTATGGTGTTATTATCAATATGATATATTTGGATATATGGTTGAATTTGAGATATTTAATACAGGTTTTCTCTGAGCATGGGACTTTATTTTGATATCGGTTGCCAAATCCTTATAGAATAACAATGATTTGTTATTTTTTATTATTTTTTAGATGATTCATTATTTTCAACTTTTATTTTTATATTTTGGGTATCATGTGGGGTATTTTTATACCCACCCCTACATGAGAATTATTGGTTGCAAATGTTGTATATACATATATGACATGCAATTTGGGGGATGCTTTTTTGGATGTTGAGTAAGAAGATATAGATCATAGTGGTGCTCGATGGTGATAGTAGTAGTAGTTGTTTGTATTAGTATCTAATGTGGCATGGAGTATAAATTTATGATTTTCATGGTTTTTTCTTACCTATATAATGTCAGGCTCATGTATTTTCCTCCATTTTCTAATGATTTCTTTTGCATAGTTTTATCGATATTGGAATTTTTAGATTCATGACAATTCTATAGTAAAATATTTTGAATACTTTTTTATTGTTATTTTCAGTTATATAGATAAAATCCTACAACCATATTCATAAATCCAATGCCTCAATTTTATGTAATATAGCATTTGGTGTTATTCATCATCCCCTGAACTATTGGAGATATGCATAGGGTGCCACACTCAGCTTATCCACCAGCCTAGGTAGAGTCTCAATTGGCCAGGTCATATTAGAAAACATGAAAAATCCTTTTATCTCTAAAAACATTGAGTTATAAATAATTTCATGCCTCCTCAGAAAAGTCAACCCCTCTTCATCCCATCTAGAAACTCCCTATATAACACCATTCTCTTGTAATTTACATGTTGAGAAAACATATTATTATACATTATTATCTTCAAATGTAAAGGAATGAATGTTGGAAAATTATAGCATTGAACTCACTAGCAATTTTTAAGATAAATCTCTTAAAAACACCATCAAGTTCATGAATTCATACTTAGTTAAGGGTCTCTCCATGATATTATCTAATTTCAACTTCAATAAGTTATATTATAGGTTAATTTCATCACATTCACCCTTCTCCATGAGGAAGTGGTACCTTATATCAGTATTCATAACTGCCGAATGTTGCTCTAATTTTTTTTTAAATTGGTTAAACATATATTGTCATACAAAATAATCAATTAATATTTGTCACAAATTTTCATGCCTTCATGTTGTGACTTCATATCCATCATTTGAGTTTTGAATTTTTATTCCACTATTATTGGCTCTTCTACTTCTGGATTGATGCATTCGATGCCCCATGATGGTGATGATTTGGGTTATGCATTCCCAATTCCAAAGGTGGGTGGCCTACAATGACTTGGGTGATAATGATGGATCTATTAATTGGAAATCATTGATTGTAGGTCAACTTATATCACATAAGTTTATGTTTCTTAGTCAAATAATCTATCATATATTTAATAAATTATCATGAATCTAGTTACAGATGCCGCCCTTCTAAAGATAATATAATTTCATCAATTATTTCCTTAAGAGAGAGATACCATTTTGGTCAAAGAGGATGATTGTGTTTGGCATTGGGAAATTTTCATGCTAGATTATCTATCTTCCACATGTCTGGACATGATGGAATCTTACTCTCATCAAATAAGTGAAGGCTGAGTTTATAGTCCAGCGCCTAGAAAGAAGGTTGTTTTATCTTCCTCAAGTCAAACTATGACAAAATCTTATAAATATTAAATATTTTATCTTATTCTCTAAACATAATGAAATCCATGCTTTTCATTGGAGGCATACAAATAACATAAAATAAAGAATCCTATTCTCATCACATAATAAATCCATTGTTTGTCACACATGGAACACCATGGTTGTAAAAAGAGAAAGGATGGGTTTATAATGATTTGAGAAAGTGGGTCCTCTTATTAGTTTCACTAAGAGCATCATATGCAGATCAAATAAGGGAAGATAGTGTCCACATATTCTTGTTACATAATGGTGGTCGATCCTCTTATGCTCATTATATACTATCTGATGATCCTTTTATGTTCATTACATATGGGTGGTCACGATTTACATCATATTAGGGGCACACACAGTTTAATGTCCTGTGGGGAAACTTATGGATTCCATTCATTTGGGGACACTCATAGTTGAGAGTCTATTATGGATACTCATGGTTAATGTATATTGGGGGTGCACATAGTTTAATTCATAGAGTATACACTCTATGGAATGATACCTCGTATGTATAAAATCTTATATTATTGATGATCTTAAGGAATCAGTTAGGTTTTGGAAATACTACCTCTCATGATAGATAAATCATGTCCAACATTTCTTGATTTAACCATTGGAATGCATCCTATGTATCCTATTAGGAAAAAAATAAAAAAACATAGTTAGATTTATAATGTTTGTAGTAAAGTCATAGGATAAATCCATGCATATTAATATCATATAGTAAGGATATTGGTCTATGAACGGGGTGGAAATAAGAGGTTTTGTTGGTCTTATGGATTAGGCTTCCCTGATGCTACAAGGAAACATAATTCATATGTTTTGGAGTTAAAATAATGTTTCCTAAATAGTTATATGAAAAAAGATCATGTGTAGGGACTACAAATTTGCTTCTCATCCCTTATATGATAAATGAGTCTCAATAGTGAATGTCTATAATGTTGTATTTGTTTTATGTAGTTTACATGTATAATTATGGATTGGTAGAATGTACAACCCATGATAAATAAATTATTATTGAGGATTACATCATGGAAGAGTACATAAAATGAGTGGCCATGATATAGGTCCTGTTCAAAATAGGTGTCCCATGATACCTTTAACCACATGAGGCTTTGAGAATAAAACTGGTTGTTATTCATTGAGGGGAGTTCTTTAAAAATAGTTTCAATAGTTTATAATTGTAACGACCCGAAATTTTTAAATAAATTTTGTTTCCTAATTTTATGTGTTATTTTTATACTCAACAAAAATCTTTTATTTGATAAACATGATTATAATTAAAATGAGATCAGTGGGTTTTGACTATTATATAACCATCGGTCAACATGACCGCTGTGAACAAAATGTTTTGATTATTGTCTCTAAATATAAGTAATCTTGGTTAATTATTATAGAAAGAAGATTCGATGGCCTCACCTAGTAGTCTTGGACCGATCGAAGCCCATCTAACAGAGCTTGGGAAGGAGGTAGCACCACTGGGCTTTGCTCTGGATCAAATCCAAGCCGAACTTCATCATGTGAAGCTGGAACGAAATCGCCTTCGTGAGAAGTTCAAACTGATAGAAATTACTACTCGAGCAATGTTGACTGAGCCGCCCCAAGCTTCTATCACCCTAGCACACCTTACTCTTAGGTCCTATGCTGGTATTATAAGGGGTTATGTAACGAGACCGTAACTACCTTGTGTAATCCTTGTTTTAAATAAAAATTGGGATTTCTTCTTATGATGAAGTTTATGAATTTTGAAATGACCGGATAAATATAGTATGCATATTTTTGATGAATTTTAGAAAAAGGATATTTTAAATATGTTTATGTAAACCCTAAATAATTAAAAATGTGTAATGATTTTCAAAAAATGGTCTTCTGCAATTATGTTCAGTACTAAATTTAGAGTCTAATAAGATCAACTTGATTTTTGATGAATAGTAAATTATGAATAGTGATTTTATGATTAGGATTAGTAATATGACCAAATGGATTAGTAATCTCACTTAAAGAAAGTTTTAAAATAATCTAGGCACCTTAATTAAGTAATGTGATTCAATAAAATAGTTAAATAACGGTTTCATTAATTATTATTCAAGTATTAGTTTTTTCGGGTGAATAGTGTTTTTTTAATTAAAAATTTAATTAAAAATAATTAGAAAATTATTTTTATAAAAATGACTTTATTTTTGAACTCAAAGCATCGATATTATGTTATAGTAATTTTTGGGGTTTTTTCTGAAAAAAATGAATTTTCGATGAATAGTGTTTTTATTTAAAAAATAAATTAAAAATATTTAGAAAATTATTTTTATAAAATGGATTTCATTTTTGAAATCAGAGCATTGATATTTGGTTAATGTGAAATTTTGGGATTTTTCTGAGAAAGTTGAATTTTCAGTGAATAGTAAAAATACAGTTTTAGGGTTTCGGTATGTTTAATGACATCATAACAGTGTCATGATGATGTCATGAGATCTTTTGAGGGTTGGCCGGCCAAGGGTGATGAATTATTGTTTTTGGGGCCCCATGTGGCCTAACTCCATGATAAATGACAAGGGAGAGCACATGGGTTTGAGAAAAGCACATGTGAGGTGTCCCTTGGCCATTAATGCCTTGTCCCCTCACTTTCCCTATAAATACCAAGACCTCCTCTCATCCATTCGACTCCCCACTCATTCCCAATGAATTTCTGGTCTCATTACTTCTCACGGAGTCCTCCCAAGGTGCCCCCAAGCCCTCAAGGTCCCAACCTTTGAGGTTTAAGAGTTACATTTTAAGGTAAGGGATCCGACCCCTCTCTTTCTTTTCAAGTAATCTCTTTTATGTCTTTTCTTTTATACTCCATGTTCTTATGTTGGAGGATGTTCTTTTATATTCATCCTACTGCCTATTTCATGTTCATATGATGAGAGACCCCCCTTGCTCTCATCAATTCGTTTTAAGAATGTTTAAGTGGCGCCATTAGGCTGCCGAATTTTTAAGGGATTCTTTCACCTTCCTCGTTTTCAAGTTCTATTTTCATTCAAGTCTTTCATGTTCCTTTTTGTTATATTGGGGTATGATCTCTATATATATCATACTGGACTCTTATGTTCATATGATGAGAGACCCCATTTGATCTCTTCAATTCAGTATTTTGATGTTTTAAGTGGCGCCGTTAGGCTGCCGAATTTTTAAGTGGTTCTTCACCCTTCTCGTTTTGAAGTTCTACTTTCATGTCAATTATTTAAAGTTCCTTTTTGTTATATTGGGGTATGATCTCTATATATATCATACTGGACTCTTATGTTCATATGATGAGAGACCCCATTTGATCTCTTCAATTCAGTATTTTGATGTTTTAAGTGGCGCCGTTAGGCTGCCGAATTTTTAAGTGGTTCTTCACCCTTCTCGTTTTGAAGTTCTACTTTCATGTCAATTATTTCAAGTTCCTTTTTGTTATATTGGGGTATGATATCTATATATATCATACTGGACTCTTATGTTCATATGATGAGAGACCCCATTTGATCTCTTCAATTCAGTATTTTGATGTTTTAAGTGGCGCCGTTAGGCTGCCGAATTTTTAAGTGGTTCTTCACCCTTCTCATTTTGAAGTTCTACTTTCATGTCAATTCTCTCAAGTTCCTTTTTGTTATGTTGGGGAATTATATCTATATCTATCATACTGAACTCTTATGTTCACATTATGAGATATCCTATTTGATCTTTTCAAATCATTTTTGTTGAGGTTTAAGTAACGCCGTTAGGCTGCCGAACTTTCATAAGAGAAATATTTTTTTTTCTTCCTTCCATGTTTTTCATTTCAAATGGTATGTCCTTGAAATCTCATTACCATGATCATATTCTGTCCATGTACTATTTTATGGGTCATTTATGAATGTTTGACCCATTTTACCTCTCAATTAATGTCTTCTAAAACCTCGGAACATTGCCGTTATGCTGCAGAATTTCTGTCTCAAAATGTCTATCTCTTTTTCTAAAGTCCTTTTATTTTATTAAGTGAATACTCAAAGCTCTTTCTTCTAAAGGGGTATTCAGATATATACCAAAATGTTCTATTTTAAATTCTGGGATTTACATACATGAGACCCACCTTCCTTTTCTGTGGGTTTTAAAGTGATATAAAGATCATGTCTTTAAAGCAGTTTTTAAAAAGTTATGATTATGAAATGAAACCCATTTCCTTTATGCTATATGGGTTATTTATGAAATGTTTGATGATGATATATGTGGCTCACATGATAATAAAGGCAAATTTAAGGGTGCGCCCTGATAGCGCTCTAATGCATTGGGTAATGATGTAACCACTAGAGATTACAATTTTCACGATACCTTGGTGAATAACCTTGGAAATTTTAAAATGACACCTTGGGGATGGACCTTAGTGATATGTTCATGATTGTCTATGTTAAATGATGTAGCCACATCTTCAAGTTATGAAAAAGTTTTATTTTTATTATGATATGCCTCATGCTTTCATTTTCATGCATTAAAGTTCTTTTCATGACTTTATTGATGTATCTCAAGTTCATATGTAAAATGTTTCACTTGTTTCCCTTGCTGGGCCTTCTGCTCACCCTTCCTTTTGATGTATGTCCCCAGGTTATGAGATGCAGTAATGAGCCTAGGGTGAACATGAGGAGAAGCCTTTCAAGTGTTTAAGAAGAATGTTTTTTTTGTTTCATGTTTTATGTTCCTTGTTTCCAAGACACTAAACCTTAAAGATCCTCAGTTCCGTGTAATGGAATGAAAAGTTATGTTATAAAAAGACGGGATGCTATAGTTGGTATCAAAGGATGGTTTAGTTATTTGTGGAAATTAGGATATGAAAACTCTAGGAGGAACCCTATAGAAAAGTTTAATATAGGAAATCTTCCTGGTATTTTGGTGAGTATTGAGTAAGGGGTTGCCAAGCAAATACATCCCTGTCTGGATACGAGCAGGTAGAGGTGGCTCTGGCACAGATGTACATAGGGGTAAAACCCGAAAACACCGCTTTGAGCTAGACTCGAACGGGAACTGGTACACGACAACGGGCCTTGCTGCACTCTTGGTTACGACATTCCCGGGGGATATGCTTTGGTAAATTCATATGCTTGGTATGAACCATTGTTAAAGGAACAAAGATAAAATAAAATAAAGGTTCACATAAGAATATATGATCATTCATAACCTAGATGGGAACCTAGGAGATCACAAGTTAGGGTATACCTTTCATATACAAGTTATCCTTATATGCTTTCAGTTCCTTTTCATGATTATTAGCTAAGTACTTAAGCCCCTAATTATGCTTTCTCTTCTTAGTTAATGGTGGGAAATGGAAGAACATGTTCCGACAACCAATGTGATAGGAAATGCGATGATTTTCGTATTAATATGACAGGGATGATTAGGGGATTAAAATATGATTATTATTTTGGAAGACGTTCATTATTTTGGGAACCATATTTGATCGAGGTAAATAGATTACTACGGTATTTTCATTGAGGAGTAAGGTTGACTTATATTTTGAAGAATCGATGAATTTAAGGTGAACTTATAGTAATTTAGGTTACTTATGGGAATGACTAACCTATCTTGGGTAAAATATGTTTAGGTTAGCTACTTTTTTATAAGATGTTAGGAGTGGTTGATGTTGTCTGGAGATGAACAATGAAGTTGTTTTGGAAGACTATGTTATCAAATCCTTATTGTATTTGGGTTTCAATCTTAGTTTGGTTTGTTTTGAGGAATTTTAAGGACCGTTATTTATGGAATGGTCTATGATGAACTTTGGGTAGTACCATGGAACTTTGATGATTTAAAAGTAGTTTCCATTCCTATGGGATTCTTTCTTTTTGAAGAGTTTTTTTTACCTTAACCTTTCTGTTTTTGGGATAATGTTTAAAGATAGAAAAAATAGATAGTTAATCTTTTATAGATTATGTGATTCTATAGAAGATGATTCTTGTGCTTTTATGAGACCAAGTGTTTTTGAATTCTCATCATTTAGAGAAAAGATTAGTGTTGGTGGGGACTTGTTAAAGGATGAAACTCTACTTGAAGGTAGGTAAATTTTCTTATGTTTTTGTTCTATGTAGTAAATGAAATCCTCAAAATTATGAAAAGAAACGTAAAACAAAAATGTTGTTGGTTTACGTTTCCTACTAGGTAATCAAAGACCGTTTACACACATCATAAGTTTGGGATTTTCTCATGGTTAACTTTCTCCTAATCATGTTCTCTATCACTCTCCCTCAGAACTTGACCCTTTGTTTTTTCCTCCATGTCCATGTTTTCCTACATGGAACCCTAGTGTGGGTTAACTCGGGTGACCATTGTACTTCCCTTTCTTTATTTTAAAGTAATAGTTTTACTGACTCCTTTTCCGATGTGGGACTTTCAATGAAATTTCAAAACCCAATTTTAAAATTGCGAGGACGCAATTTCTTAAGGGGGGAAGATTGTAACGACCCGAAATTTTTAAATAAATTTTGTTTCCTAATTTTATGTGTTATTGTTATACTCAACAAAAATCTTTTATTTGATAAACATGATTATAATTAAAATGAGATCAGTGGGTTTTGACTATTATATAACCATCGGTCAACATGACCGCTGTGAACAAAATGTTTTGATTATTGTCTCTAAATATAAGTAATCTTGGTTAATTATTATAGAAAGAAGATTCGATGGCCTCACCTAATAGTCTTGGACCGATCGAAGCCCATCTAACAGAGCTTGGGAAGGAGGTAGCACCATTGGGCTTTGCTCTGGATCAAATCCAAGCCGAACTTCATCATGTGAAGCTGGAACGAAATCGCCTTCGTGAGAAGTTCAAACTGATAGAAATTACTACTCGAGCAATGTTGACTGAGCCGCCCCAAGCTTCTATCACCCTAGCACACCTTACTCTTAGGTCCTATGCTGGTATTATAAGGGGTTATGTAACGAGACCGTAACTACCTTGTGTAATCCTTGTTTTAAATAAAAATTGGGATTTCTTCTTATGATGAAGTTTATGAATTTTGAAATGACCGGATAAATATAGTATGCATATTTTTGATGAATTTTAGAAAAAGGATATTTTAAATATGTTTATGTAAACCCTAAATAATTAAAAATGTGTAATGATTTTCAAAAAATGGTCTTCTGCAATTATGTTCAGTACTAAATTTAGAGTCTAATAAGATCAACTTGATTTTTGATGAATAGTAAATTATGAATAGTGATTTTATGATTAGGATTAGTAATATGACCAAATGGATTAGTAATCTCACTTAAAGAAAGTTTTAAAATAATCTAGGCACCTTAATTAAGTAATGTGATTCAATAAAATAGTTAAATAACGGTTTCATTAATTATTATTCAAGTATTAGTTTTTTCGGGTGAATAGTGTTTTTTTAATTAAAAATTTAATTAAAAATAATTAGAAAATTATTTTTATAAAAATGACTTTATTTTTGAACTCAGAGCATCGATATTATGTTATGGTAATTTTTGGGGTTTTTTCTGAAAAAAATGAATTTTCGATGAATAGTGTTTTTATTTAAAAAATAAATTAAAAATATTTAGAAAATTATTTTTATAAAATGGATTTCATTTTTGAAATCAGAGCATTGATATTTGGTTAATGTGAAATTTTGGGATTTTTCTGAGAAAGTTGAATTTTCAGTGAATAGTAAAAATACAGTTTTAGGGTTTCAGTATGTTTAATGACATCATAACAGTGTCATGATGATGTCATGAGATATTTTGAGGGTTGACCGGCCAAGGGTGATGAATTATTGTTTTGGGGGCCCCATGTGGCCTAACTCCATGATAAATGACAAGGGAGAGCACATGGGTTTGAGAAAAGCACATGTGAGGTGTCCCTTGGCCATTAATGCCTTGTCCCCTCACTTTCCCTATAAATACCAAGCCCTCCTCTCATCCATTCGACTCCCCACTCATTCCCAACGAATTTCTGGTCTCATTACCTCCCAAGGAGTCCTCCCAAGGTGCCCCCAAGCCCTCAAGGTCCCAACCTTTGAGGTTTAAGAGTTACATTTTAAGGTAAGGGATCCGACCCCTCTCTTTCTTTTCAAGTAATCTCTTTTATGTCTTTTCTTTTATACTCCATGTTCTTATGTTGGAGGATGTTCTTTTATATTCATCCTACTGCCTATTTCATGTTCATATGATGAGAGACCCCCCTTGCTCTCATCAATTCGTTTTAAGAATGTTTAAGTGGCGCCGTTAGGCTGCCGAATTTTTAAGGGATTCTTTCACCTTCCTCGTTTTCAAGTTCTATTTTCATTCAAGTCTTTCATGTTCCTTTTTTTTATATTGGGGTATGATATCTATATATATCATACTGGACTCTTATGTTCATATGATGAGAGACCCCATTTGATCTCTTCAATTCAGTATTTTGATGTTTTAAGTGGCGCCGTTAGGCTGCCGAATTTTTAAGTGGTTCTTCACCCTTCTCGTTTTGAAGTTCTACTTTCATGTCAATTATTTAAAGTTCCTTTTTGTTATATTGGGGTATGATCTCTATATATATCATACTGGACTCTTATGTTCATATGATGAGAGACCCCATTTGATCTCTTCAATTCAGTATTTTTATGTTTTAAGTGGCGCCGTTAGGCTGCCGAATTTTTAAGTGGTTCTTCACCCTTCTCGTTTTGAAGTTCTACTTTCATGTCAATTATTTCAAGTTACTTTTTGTTATATTGGGGTATGATCTCTATATATATCATACTGGACTCTTATGTTCATATGATGAGAGACCCCATTTGATCTCTTCAATTCAGTATTTTGATGTTTTAAGTGGCGCCGTTAGGCTGACGAATTTTTAAGTGGTTCTTCACCCTTCTCATTTTGAAGTTCTACTTTCATGTCAATTATTTCAAGTTCCTTTTTGTTATGTTGGGGAATTATCTCTATATCTATCATACTGAACTCTTATGTTCACATGATGAGAGATCCTATTTGATCTTTTCAAATCATTTTTGTTGAGGTTTAAGTAACGCCGTTAGGCTGCCGAACTTTCATAAGAGAAATCTTTTTTTTTTCTTCCTTCCATGTTTTTCATTTCAAATGGTATGTCCTTAAAATCTCATTACCATGATCATATTATGTCCATGTACTATTTTATGGGTCATTTATGAATGTTTGACCCATTTTACCTCTCTTTTAATGTCTTCTAAAACCTCGGAACATTGCCGTTATGCTGCAGAATTTCTGTCTCAAAATGTCTATCTCTTTTTCTAAAGTCCTTTTATTTTATTAAGTGAATACTCAAAGCTCTTTCTTCTAAAGGGGTATTCATATATATACCAAAATGTTCTATTTTAAATTCTGGTATTTACATACATGAGACCCACCTTCCTTTTCTGTGGGTTTTAAAGTGATATAAAGATCATGTCTTTAAAGCAGTTTTTAAAAAGTTATGATTATGAAATGAAACCCATTTCCTTTATGCTATATGGGTTATTTATGAAATGTTTGATGATGATATATGTGGCTCACATGATAATAAAGGCAAATTTAAGGGTGCGCCCAGATAGCGCTCCAATGCATTGGGTAATGATGTAACCACTAGAGATTACAATTTTCACGATACCTTGGTGAATAACCTTGGTAATTTTAAAATGACACCTTGGGGATGGACCTTGGTGATATGTTCATGATTGTCTATGTTAAATGATTTAGCCACATCTTCAAGTTATGAAAAAGTTTTATTTTTATTATGATATGCCTCATGCTTTCATTTTCATGCATTAAAGTTCTTTTCATGACTTTATTGATGTATCTCAAGTTCATATGTAAAATGTTTCACTTGTTTCCCTTGCTGGGCCTTCTGCTCACCCTTCCTTTTGATGTATGTCCCCAGGTTATGAGATGCAGTAATGAGCCTAGGGTGAACATGAGGAGAAGCCTTTCAAGTGTTTAAGAAGAATGTTTTTTTTTGTTTCATGTTTTATGTTCCTTGTTTCCAAGACATTAAACCTTAAAGATCCTCAGTTCCGTGTAATGGAATGAAAATTTATGTTATAAAAAGACGGGATGCTATAATAATGAACTAAATAGCTTATGTTAGTTAATTTTCATATAAGTTTTCACCCGTAGGTCACCACAAGAAATTTATTCGAAGAAGATTTCTCAAGGCATGGATATTGGAGTTCGTGAGATGGAACACATAAGATTCCCCTGAAAATCAAAAAAAATATTTAAATAAAATTTCCCTTAAATTTATCATATGATGGGTATTTATAATCATCTAGCTCATGGATGATGTTTTTAGGTGAAATATTTGTTTTAATGTGGATCATATGAATCTACTGATGCCATGGGTAATAGAGTCATTAATGTGGCTCTCTCATATATTCGATGAAGGTATATTGACCTTTGTAAATTTATGATACAAAAATTTATAGACTTGATGAAGGGGTTGTTTCACAGATGAATTTTACATTAATGGAATTTATGACTTGACTGAGGATAAATTTTAACGACTCTTACAATTGGTTTAATGTGATAGTCATTACAATATCTTCGATTCCACTTCATTTATCTTTCATTACTCCATGAACATTCTTGGATGTGTTTTTTAGGGTTAATAAATGCTCCCCCTCAAAATTGTGTTTTATGGGGGGTGAGGAGGATCAAATCATGAGGATATTTCTCAATTGAATAAATAAAAAAATTGACTAAAACATTTAATCACACCTGATTTTAAATGAACCAATTTTTTGAGGTGGAATTCGATACAATGGTGCAAAGCTTGTTTTACTCTATAGAGGACACAACTATGGTGTGTTTTGGGATGTTCTGTGTAGTAGAAAATTTTTATTGTTTTGGATATTTTGGCATAGCTGCGAAATAAAGCATGGGCTATGGCCTAAAGGCCTGATGGTATAAATCAGGAATTTCAACCAATTTTGTGGTCATTATGTCATGGAGTAGTGGTTGTGGCATAGTTTCCTCGTGATGGTTTGGATTCTATGAAATAGTGATGGTCATTATTCCATTTTACTTTTTTCCTTATTTATAGGATCTCACTACTAACCATGGAGTTGATTCTCGAAGATCGTTCTACTAGGTACAACTAGAATGTGGCTAACTTCCTTGTATCACAGTCCTTACAATTTTGAAATGTATTGTGGTGTAGCCCTATGTATTGTGCCATGATGCTTTCTTATTAAAAGTGTCTATAAATTATTGAGTCCCCTCAAACCCATTTATCTATCATCTCTTCCTCTTGAACCATGGGTGACTCCAGAGAGTCTTCAAGATCTATTCCAGCCCCCATGCTCTTGTCTTCATTCCAGAATTTGGAGGATAAACTATTGAAAAATATATATTATTTTTCCTCCCCTAATATATGATTCTTCACATTTTACCTAGGGTTAATATCATTTCTAGGACTATGTAACATTTTCATTCATGTATGTTATCCTCTAATGTATTTTGTTATGGTTTTGGGTTGGTTATATGGATCTTTTTGCATGTGGGATTAATCCAGTTAGAGATCAGGTGTGACTTGAATTTCTCTCCTCAACAAGTCTTAGAGTTTTTTCATCATATAGCTAAAGTTAATATGTTCCATACCAATTGGGGCCCTCATATACTCTTGTTGACTTAATGTGATACATATGCTCACATTGATTTTCTAACCATTCTTGACAGTGATCACATGTATGTTCATTTGTAGCCCAAGAGACCCATTTTTGATGTTTGATTCTATGTGTATGCTTATGTAGATTGTTAAACATGTTTAATTTTTATCACATATATTGTATATTGATATTTATTCTTATAATGTCATGTTTTTATCTTTCTTTAAATTATAAAATTTTTTATGTGTTATTACAATCCATTTAGAGGCATTGCTTTGGTATTTGGAATTGGTGGACCATTGTGGCATGGTTATCCCTTAGAGGGGATGTCTGCATGACATGAAATGATGAAGATGATAGACCCAACCACAGTATAGGGTCATGATGGCCTTTAGGGTATACTCATGGTAGTGACATTGGGGGTACAATGACCATTTGATTTAACCCAACACCTAAATGAGGTATGACAACATTGAGACCCGCCCGAATGGCCAGAAGGCCTTCTTTTTATTTTATTATGGATAATCCCCCTTTTAAGGGTTGAAGGGGAACCCGTAAATGACCTGTAGGCCCAACGCACAAGGCCCGACATGCCAAACTTGTGGACCAATCTTACTCATTGGCATGAGATTTATAAGAGATATGTTCACCAGGCATTTTGGATCCCTCGTAGTCACTTCTGACATCCCGAAGATTATCCTTCTGGCATAGTTCCATGGTAGGTATGGTTGGGCCTCATAGTGGATTGGTTAACATACAAGTGACCAACATACGATTGTCTATATTTTATTCCACATTTATGTTTATCCAATAATACACTTATTATACATTTTTAAACTTGTTATAGATTAATTGGATGTGTCCCACTATTTTTTATTACACACATGCTACAAAAGCATCTTGATACATGTGCATACATTATGATTAGAGATCCATGAAAGGGATAGGGTCTCATGAATAATAGTTGATTGAGGATCATAGAGAAAGTATTGATACTATGACTAACTCTAGAGTATTTTTAAAATTATTTCTAATTTAAATTCTTGTTCCTTTATACTCTGGTTTGGATTCCCACATTAGGAGTCCAATTTATTTATATGAGTGATATATATTCCATTTATTATTACACTATGATACTTTGACTTCTTCAATGATAATATGTGAAGTTTATATTTGTTTATTATTTATAGTGTATTTCCACAATTACCGAGGGTATAGTCTACCCACTAATGGCATTCGAACCCTCATTATTAGTCAACATCCTCTTACATATGGGGAGGCACACATGAGGTAATGTGGATCTCCAATTTAGACTAGGTAATTTAGGTTGGGGAATTACAAAATTGTATCAAAGTATAGTTTCTTTTCTTTTATTTTGACAAACATAGGTCTTGGTATAAAAGAGATAGGTTATGTGGAACTCAGTTAGGGTAGTTTCCATGTGCCCGACCAACTCATGTGTAACGAACCACTATGTTACCATTGATGGGTTTGTAGTTATAGTTTTATGATATTTGGGTGAATTCAAGCATTTAGATTAGGAGAGAAGGGTAAAATTTCATATATATACAAGTTCTTTACTACATAACAGTTATTCAATTTAATACCTTGATTTTTTCTATCTTTTAGTGATAAAACTATATTCTCTAATGAGTGACATATCTGTATTCTTTGATGTTATGATATATCTATTTTGGAATTAGTTAAATAAGAATGAGAATATTTTTATTATATATATATATATGACTATGAATAAGATTCTAATAAAGAGTACCATTGGTAGTTATAGGAGAGAAATACCTTTGGTTATGGGTAGATTTCTAAGAAAACAATTATGTGATACCAGAGATTGGTTAGGATCTATCTTAACAACATCAGATGATAAAATGTTAAATTGGAATTTCATAATATTACCACTTCATAGAACCTTGAATTATCCCACTATGAATGATGTGCCAATTACACCACGTTTTATGTAGGAGAATTAACTCACTCATGCTTTCACACTTTCTCCAGTGGTTCAGGCATTGGATCCACTACAGCCTTGAGTTTTTTGGGTCAAACCTACCCATTGTGGATGAGTACAAAGGACCATGGTTAAATAATCATGTGAATAAGTGAACCATCATCTTATATCTTTTTAGGGGAATAGGTGACCATATTATGCTGCATATAGGATATATATAATTGAAATAATATTGAAATTAGTTGAGAAACCAGAGGATATACAGGTCAAGCCAGTAGCGTTTATGCCTCAAGGACCCATAAAGAGATGGTGAGGGTGTAATGAGACAAGTAGGTAGACATGATAGAATTTATTAGAATACCTTTAAGAAATTTTTCTTAAAAAAATAATTTCCTAACATGATGAGGCTTGATCATTCCCAGTAATTCAAGGAGATTTAGTTGGGATCCATGATAGTATCTATGTACTTTTCTCATTTCACCAAGAAGATTCATTTTCAGCCCTACTAACTGGAAAAGAGGCATAAAATTACAAGATGTTCGAGATCCTTCTTTACCCTGATATCATACTAAAAGTTAGGAGTATTAACCTAAAAATATCTCCATAGCTTCAGCACAAGAATTTAACGATTAGGAAGTGTTTTGAGGAGGATCAAGTAAGTAGTCTTCTTCCATCATTCAGTACTCATGAGGGTGGACAATCTAATTTTTTGGTGAGTTTCACAAATAGTTTTATGAAAAATATGACAAGGGACATGAAGAAGGGTGGTGGTAGGAAGGTCGAGTAGAGAATTATTTAATTAGTTCCTCAAGAGGGGTTCTATAGAGATTTTACTATGGAATGGTCTGACATTACTGCGAGTTCTTCCCAAAACCCTTGAGTAAGTATTGGATGTTTGGAAAGATGGTACATATACAACAATTATTCTCAAGATAATTGTTATTTTTTTTCTATAGGGAGACAAATAAGACATGTTATATAACCCAGATATCATGCTAGGATCTTCAATAGTAGGCTCATATGAAAATAACATTGGCATTTCAAGAATCTCAGGGTCAGGTCTGCGGTGATGAGGTCGGCTGAGTGCATGCAGTAGATTTGGATCCAACTGATTTTGGTGTGGGAATATATATTTTTTGAGGTACTATGTTGACTAATTCTATACTATATACTACTTTGTATGATACCAGTGCTTCCCATTACTTTATATATTCTCAATTTATTTCCAGAAATGATTTATTAGTCAAGTTATATTCTGAGATATTTTTCCTTGACACACCATTGGGAAAGGAAGTGGACTATCTATAATGATTCCCAATGTGTTTTATAGTTTTTATGAGTTTTAAACATCAATTAGACATCATTATTATGAAGATGGTGATCTTCAATGTGATTCTTTTCATTGATTGTTTAACTAATTTTTGAGTCCACATTGATTTCTATCGAAGATGTGTATCACTTACATCTCCTAAGGGAGATACGTTTGTGATGAATGGTGAGTGGGAGTTGGGATAAGGTAGAGTGGATAAAAAAATAATCTATCATGGGAAGAATATAGTGAAAATTTCTAGAATAATTATTGAGAAGGACTAGTGGAATCCCATGAATATTTTCCTCTAGTTGTGGTATCTATCAAGACATATTCCCAGATGAATTAACATGTATAAAATCTTATATAGGTTTTGAGTTAAAGATAAAACTTTTACTAGGTGCATATCCCATTTATATGGCCCCTTATCATATGGTGCTAACTATGTTGAAGGAACTTAGTGCATATCATAGGTAATTTGAACAGAAAGGTTTTATCAAGATGATTATATTTCTATGGGGTGCACCTATTTATTTCAAAATGAAGTCAGATAGTAGTCTTTGAATCATCATAAATTACCAAAATCTAAATCAAGGAACCATGAAGAATAGGTACCCTTTTCCTAGGTATGACATTCTCTTTGATTAGTTTTAAGGAGTCTAATGGTTTTATAATATTGATCTCTTACCAGGATATCAACAGTTTCGTGTTATAGGGGAGGATATTCTAAAAACACCATTTAAGAGAATACATGAGATATATGAGAACATTTTAAATCTATTTAGATTTTCTATTGTGTTAGTAGTTTTCATAAAACTCATTAACAAGATCTTCCACCCATATATTGAATCGTTTGTTGTAGTGTTTATTGACTTTATCCTTATTTACTCACTAATCCTAGAGCATTATGCCATACATATTGAGATAGTATTGAGTAAACCTCAATCACATTAGATTTATATCAAGATACTAAAGTTTCAATTTTAAATTCATAAGGTGTAATTAATGGGGCATGTTGTTTTTGATATTGGAATATTAGTTGACTTGGAGAAAGTAGAGGTGAGGATGTACTGGAAACATCATAAAAAATTGTTTTAGAACCAGATATTTCTAGGTTTAACAGGTAACTATCAATATTTTATCCAGGATTTCACTAATTTTTTAGCACCCATGACTAAACTGACAATGAATGGGGTGACGTTTTAGTGGTCAGACCAGTGTAAAGAGGCTTTTCATGAGCTGATTAGGTGGTTGAATACAACTCCAAAATTGATTCTTATAGAGGATAGGATCAGGTACATAATGTATGATGATTCCTTAGTTGTTGGGTTAGGAGGTGTGTTGATGTATAAGGATCATGTAGTTTTTTATAGATCATGATAGTTGTTTCCCAATGAGATGAACTACTTGATGCATGAAAGGGAGTTGGTAGCTGTGTTCCATACCCTGATGTGATGTTGATATTATCTCTTCATTGATAAGTTTATTATTTACATGGATAACAAGTGCCTCTAATATATATTCACTCATCAAGAACTCAATTTGATGTAGAGAAATTGGGTAGAGTATCTTAAATCATTATTCATAGAGATTTTCTCTACTCCTAAGAAGGGTAATGTAATTAAAGATACTCTTATAAATAAAACATTAGAGATAAGTATCTTGGTGAGTGATAATCACCAGAGGAATGGTTTCTTATGAGTATGATAGAAGAATAGATTGTGGATAAATATTAAGATCATGGAGTCATGATATGTGTTCCCTTGGTCATATTTTCTTAGTTAGTAGACTGTGTGAAGACTAGATAAGAGTCAAATATCAAGTGTGCAACAATGTGAGAATGACTATAAGGTGGTGACCATTTTCTAGGATGGTCAATAAATCATAATAACATGATCATCATACATAGGTGGTTCGAATTTACAACATAATTTAGAGTGGACCTCACTATAGACTATCATGCTTCAAAAAGTGTATTTCATCCTAAGTCAAAAATGATTTACCATGACATTTGAATTCAGGTTTAGTGACTAGGTATACAGAGGGACACCACTAGTTTTATTTCATGATGCATTAACTTCTGAAGGGTGAATTTTGAGCATAAACATATTGGTTGTTTACTTTATCAAATTTTGATACTGGTGTAAAAGTGGGATGATGTAACAGTGGAATTTGTGATGGGGTTACCTAGGTCCCCTGGGAGTTATGATGTAGTCTAGGTAATATTCGATAAGATGAAGAATGTTTCACATTTATTACTGATTCATGAAGATCATTAAATTGATGAGTTATGAATGTTATATATATGAGATATTTTATGATTTATTGGAGTTACCTTGAGCATTTTATCTGACCGAGACACACATTCCACGTTATGATTTTGGTAGGGATTATAGAATGCTTTGGGTACTCAACTGAAACTTTTTAGGACCAGGTTGGGTGATGATGTTATTTTGGATTGATGGATGTTTATTGTTTGCTGAATGTTTTTTGTTTTTTGATTTTTTTTATTTTATTTACAAAAAATCACCTCACTTTATAAAATACAATGATTCGATAAAGGGTTTTAGAATCAGGTGATCATACATATATTTCTTGAGAAATTCCATTAACTTAAGTTTTCTGTTCTGAATGTTGTTTACTAGGCATTCTTGTTTTTGGAATTATCTTTCTAGAATGGATATTTTTAGAATAGACCAGGAAAATGTATCTGATATAAAATGTTTTTAGATATGTTTGAAATAAAAAATAAGACAATTCTATTCTTATCTCAATGTTATAAATATCATGAATAATTCATGATACAAGGAGTTTGTAGAAGAAAAGAGAAATAAAAATTTATAGTCTTTCAATGAATTTGAAGTTTTCTGGATGCAGATCATTAGATTGAGAAGAAACAGATGAAAAATTTATTTGATGACTAGGTGTATAAATTTGATGAAGTTTAAAGAATCACAATTTTTTTGATCATACACAATTCATCAGATGCACCATATTAGACATTAATCATCATAGGTTTATTTTGTTAGAAAAGTATAGACTTGCAGTTTCTGAGTGTCGAGTTGTTGCATTGTTGAAAATGTGAAAGAAATATAAATAGGGTTGATATATCAAATTTTAGGAATTGTAGAAACTGATACTTTGAATGAGATGCTGACATCAATCCATCGGATGAGATGTATACATTGATCCATTGGGAAAACTAATTGATACCGATTCATTAGATTATCTAATTGACACTGAAAAGTCATTGGATGGTGAGTTTCATCAGACAACAAACTATTGTTGTAGGGTTCTGAAGTATTTAAAAGTTTCAACAATGTTGTCAAAAAATTTTAGTTGTCTTCGAGCATCGAAAGGAGAAGTTTTTTGTTTTACCTATTTTTAATTGGGTTAAGAGGACATGGATGATAAATATAGTCTCAAGCTGAGATGTTCTAGACTATATTTTTTCTAGACAATGTTTTTTTATGAAATTTTTATTTGTAGTTTAAAGTTTTTTTGAAGTTTCATTAAAGGGTTTAAAAGAGTTATATTTTTTAGAATGTTTTCAGAAGTCTCAATTTTAGAAGGAGTTTAGAATTTCATTTTTTTCATTGAGAATAAAAATTATTTCGAGTTCCCACCTTTTATGTTTTGAGAGAACCTATATAAAGGGGTGAAATTAAAACGTACATATGTACTGTTTATGCGTACAATAAGTAGAACACTAGAGTTTTGACATGGTTTCTTGATAGAATAAGTGATAAGAGAAGTGGTGATCAAGATTCATCAGTTCAGATTGAAAAATAAAATAGATAGTTTCTAGAAAAAGAATGAATAATAAAGAATAATTTGGGTTTTGATTTTATATTGGGAAACTAGTCAGACTTGTTTTCAGACAGATGAATCAGACTTGTTTCTAGATAAACAAATCAAAAAGAGAAATTATAAATAGTTTTTATATTGAATTTTGTACGAAGTTTAGATAATAAGTTTATACAAGCTACTGGGTATGAAAGTGAAGAACTATTCTTGAATAATAAAAAAATTAAAGTTTATTGAAATAATATAGTGAAAAGTTTTGAACCTATTGTTAAAGGTTTTTTAAACTTGTTACAAAATACTATTTAAATCTTTCATAATAGAAGAAGCACATGCACTATTGTATTGATTATGGTGCTATGCCAGTGTAAGGGTATTTTCTACTTCCTATAACCACACAAAAAAGAACTGTTTTCTAGTGAACTGTATGGTATTATATTACATCCAAACCATGTGAAGGACTAGATACTCTTGTTGAGTTGTGAACCTTGTAAATACTTGTGTTCTTGTGGTTGTGTATGAATGTTTGGTTTTTATCAAAGTGATAAATATTTAACAGGAGGTGAAGGTTGTCTTATAATAAATAAAACATAAAATAAAAATATATCACTGATTCACCCCTTATCCCCTCAGTGAATACATTGATCCTATGTGGGACTCTTAAATTGGTATTAGAGGGAAGGTTCCATTCATTTACTAATTTCATGAAGTTTTAAGAGAATTTTCTATAGATTGTTTGAATTTTGTGAATAGTAAGGATATTCTAGTTTTCAATGGAAAGAACTATAATATCTAGGAAGGCAGAATGTTTCCATATCATATGTATCCTGGTTATGATGTTCTAGAGGCTACTACAGATGGATTTACTCCTCATGCTGAGAATGTTCCTCTTATATCTACTGATAAGAAAAATATAGATAATGATGTAAAGGATAAAAATTCTTTTATATATTCAATTTCTAAAATTTATTTTTAGAGTAAAGGTAGATGCAATTTCTAAATGTATTTGGGAAAAGTTGATAGATATCTATGAAGGCTACACAAAAGTAAAGATGATAAAGTTATAAATATAGAGGATAAAGTATAAAAGCCACAAAATGGGTGACTATGAATCCATTGTAGAATTTTTCACATGGGTGGATGATATTCTTAGCACCATAAGATATCATAGTGAGAAGCTAGAAGATTCAACTATTGTTGAGAAGATCTTATGAATTATTCTTGAAAAGTTTTATTCCAAGGTTTCATCGTCGGAATATAGATATCCTGAAAATATATCTTTAGATGTCTTACATATCACTCTTATTACATATGATATGAGAATAGATAAAGCTATGAAATTAAAAGGAAAAGTTGATCAAGAAATTTCCTTCAAAGTATTAAACCATGTTAAATATTATAAGTAGATTCTCAAAGATGAAGAAGTTTATGACTTTGACATTGAAGATTTGGTTAATAAAAATATTGATATTTTTTTACTTATTTTATAAAAAAGTGGAAATAAGAACATGGAATTATAAAGGGTAGTTACCACTAAAATTATTTGTCTATGGATCTATTGTGCATTTTTTTGTAAATTTCGCTAGAATAAAGGGTGAAAAAGAAAGTGATGATGATATAAAGTCTAGAAGATCATTTAAGAAACATGATGACATGTATAAATATTATTCCAAATGAAAGGATAAAAGGTTCTCCAAATCCAAAAGGATAATTTTTTTATATAAGGATGACTAAGATGATGATAGTGAAGTTCAAACTAAGAATACATTTATTGTAAAAGTAAACGATGAAGAGTTTTTTGGTTATTAAAGAAGTAGTTCTAATAAAGAGACTCAAATATAATTTTCTCTGAAAAGATATTTGAAATAACATCTTTAAAAGATTTGAATACTTGATATAGAAATCAAAAAAGTTGAAAAAGAAAAGTTCTATAGAAAATAGCCAGGAATCTTTTATTGAAGAGAAATATAAATTGCTGGAAGAGATAGATCATTTGAAGAAATATCTTAAAAAATGAATGAATAGATTTAAGTAAAGATAAAAGTAAAGTAGGAATTATTAAAACTTGTTGAAGAAAAGTTCTCTAAAATTGAGTAGGGAGTTACGAGTTTCAAAAAATATATTTCTGAAATTGGTGAAAGCTTTGAGAAGTGTGAACCTGAGAAAGATAAAAGAAAATTATCTCTAAAGGTTAAGAGGAGAAAATAATTTGTTCATGAGATTATGAAAGTTGATAAAATCATGTATGCAGACAAAACCAATAAATTTGAGAATTTAGATATTTCAAAAATTGAAAAGTTTGAATCATATATTTCTATGACTGGTGATTCTATTAATGATGGGAATAAATCTAATTTTAAGAAGAAAATTTATATAGAGAAAAGAACTTATGATGATCAATAAAGTCCTAATGTAGAATATAAGAACATTATAGACAATCAAGTTTAAAACTCCATACAGTATGGAAGCTATAAAGAAATATATTCTTTCTATGGATATTGTAGGTATTGTGGTGGATTCATCTATACAAAAAATATGTGTTGGATAAATCAACAACACTACAATAATACAATGAGTAACTGGAAGCATAGTTTGAGGGGGAGTCAATCCACTCAAAGAAGGAATCCCGAGAAAGTTATTATAAAGGTTGAAAATAGATTCTAAACTTTGGAAACAATTTTTGAAATATGTGAACAACCTGGACATCTTGCAAAAGGATGTATTATTTTGTTACCAACACAACAAAATTTTTATAAAAATTATCAAGAGTTGGATGTGAAGAAAGATAAAGGCAAAAAAAGTGATTGTTTTAGAAAATCATCTCAAAGATATAAAAGGAGAAAGACCCTAGATTTTGGATAATGGGTGCACTTAAAATATGATAGTAGATTTTATTTATTTTAAGAATGCGAAATACTTTAAAGAAGAAATCGTGACATTTGGAAATGATGACTCTCTTAGAATCAAAATGTGTTGGATCTTCTATTATCGGAGAAGAAAAACTGAAATAAAAAAATGATTTTTTATGGGACGAAACATAACTTTTTAAGCTTTTCTAAACTCTATAATGATGATAATAAATTTATTTTTAAAGAATATGTTTTTTTATGAAAAGAGTAGAAGATGAAAAAGTTGTTATGAGAGGTCTACATACAAAAGGGATCTTTTTTCAATTTGGTGATGTAAAAAATTAATTTTATCTATGTATAGTGGAAGAAAATAAATTGTGTCATAAAAGGTTAGGACATTTGTGTCATAAGAATATGAGAAATTTAAAAAAGTGATATTGTGATTGTGATATTCCCAATATGATAGTAAAAAGAGATTGATGTTTTTCTCTTTGTTAGAAAGGGAAAATTACAAAATCAGTGAATATGAAAGTTTAAATTCATTCAAATCACCCCTAGAGATAATTCATTCTAATATTTGTGGGTGAATTAGCAAACAATAATCTTTCAGAGTTAAGTAATTTTTTTCTTTTATTGATGATTTTACTCGCATTACATCTATTATGAATTTGAATCATAAATCAAAAGCTCTAAAAAAGTTTAAGAGTTTCTGGACAAGATAAGAAAATAAATGTTGATATTCTATAAAGAAGTTGCAAACTGATAATGGTGGTGAATAAAAAAATGAATTATTCATAAATTATATTAAAAAACATGGTATTATTCATAAGTTCAATGCACCTTACACACCACAAAAAATGGTGTTTTTTAATGAAAGAATAGAATTTTGGTAAAGATAGGACGTACAATGTTGATCGAACATGGTATTTCTCACTAATTTTGGAGGTAGGAGATGATTATATCATTTTATATTCATAATTAGTGTTTCTAGAGACTAATTTATGATATAACTCCTTAAAAAATGTTTTACAAGGAAATTCCAAGTTTGAAACACTTAAGGGTTTTTGGGTGTCCCCAAATCATAGAAAACAAAAGTAGAAATCTTAGAAAATTTGACCAAATACGTGAAGATGTAATTTTTATAGGCTATGATTTTAATGGTAGAGGGTATAGATGTTTCAAAAAAAAACATCATTTTTTTTGATTCTGCTGATATAATTTCTTAAAAAAGATGAATAATAAGTTTCACAAACACATATAGATATGAAAGAATAGGGAGATTAGATAGTTGAGAAACATGAAAATAATTCCAACAATGGTGATTACACAAAAATAAAAGATTTAGACTCAACTATTTCTAGTGATGTGTAATAACGTTTTATATCTCATCCAAGGCTGAGGAAATAGGTGGAGGTGAAAAACATCATTGGTGATATACAACAAAAAGTTCAAATGAGAAGAACATCAAAGTTTGTTGCACATACTTCCTTATATTAAAATAAATATTCAATATTTTTTGAAAAATAATTTGAGAATCAGGTATAGATTCATGCTTTTAATGAAGAATTAGATTATATTGAGAAGAATGATACTTGGGAACTTGTACCCAAACCAAATAATAAAAATGTTACTGGTACAAATTGGGTGTTTCAAAACAAGTTCAATGAAGATGGTGAAGTGATAAGAAATAAAGCATGATTAGATTTCAAAGGTTACTCTAAAATTGAACGTATTGATTTTGAAGAGACTTTTTATCCTTTATCAAGGTTAGAAACAATCAAAAACTTTCTTGTAATTATTGTACAACAAGGTTATAAAACATTTTAGATAGATGTTAAGTCTGCTTTTCTTAATAGAGAGCTTGATGAATAATTTTGTATTAAACAACCATGTGGATTCATAATTGTAAAAGATGAAAGTTATGCGTAGAGACCCAAATCTTGACGTACATGGACATTACATTAATTTTGCGAAATACTTAATACATGACAAAAACAGACGCCCAAAGATCGTATTAGTTTAGTGTCTTTGGAAACTTGGAACGTAATCTTCTAATCATGGTGAAAGATCTTCAACATCTCCCATAAAGATCTTCCCCTTTTGGTTTTCTTACCTAAAACCTTTCTTTATATCCTGGGGAAAAGAAAACATAAAAAGGGTGAGCTCAAATGCTGAGTAAGGGTAAACATAGAGAACATAAAACAATCCATAAACATTTGAATGAAAAAACTTGAACATAAAATCTAAACATCAAAATCTTGAGCAAAGATATAAATCTTGGAAGTACATAAGGAATATATCATAAGGTAACACCAATCATGATAAAATAGCATGGGAATAAAACACTTAATTATGGAAAACCATTAAGCACATGATATGATTTCCATAGTAGCCGAGGCATTGCTGCCAAGACCATCTTAGTGGACAAAGTCCCTTTCTGAATCGAGTTCACTCCTCGTTCCAGTCCTGTATCACTGAACCAGATTAACTTACCGTTCCATCCATGTCTATATCATGAGATATAAATCTTTACCCAATGCATTGGAGGGAGATATAGGTACCACCCATCTCATAATGAAATCATTCTTATGTGTTCCACAACAAAAACATAAATCATTCATCATAACCCAAAGAATAAAATGGGTTTCATAGACATCATCCCATCATAACATAATCCATATAAAACAAATGGATATCATTTCATCATAAGAAAAGTGAAACCATATAAATCCTAGAGACATTATACTTGAAACTTAATAATGTCATCTTAGATGGAAAATAGTTTTGACAAAACACTTGAAATGAATTTTTGAAGAAAATATCCTTTCTTATTCAAAATCATTTTATTTTCACAAAATTCCATGAAATTTTAAAAGAAAAGGATTTTGTTGAAAATAATCATGAAATCTTGTGGAGTAAGCTTCATGAAAATAAGGTATTATAAAACCATAAAAATCCGTTCATGCCGTATAAGTTAAAAAAAACATTCTCCTCGTACTTTTAATAGAAAAGTCAAAAAGTTCCTCGTATGGTAAACAAAAGAAAGATTCCTTCCACAACACAAAGTAAAAGTCAAAGAAGGGTAAAAACGAAATTAAACATACATGTAATAATATTAAACACTTTATGAAAAACATTTTATGGACATGGATGAAAAATATAACCCCAGTAAATACTTACGTATAATCAATCTCGGATAAAAATTGAGACTGCAAAATTATCCCTTACCTTATGTCCAATTTCTTCTGTATGTGTCCGAGACTCCTGTATAGTGGGTTTAAACGTATTATTAACTTGTAACAGAACTATAATAATATTTATGATATCATATATGATTCACTTACAACTTTATATCATCTGTTCATTTGTCAATTCCATGTTAAAGCAGCGTTTTGGGTAAAATCGTTTCATTTATCATCCGTGTTTTGACTTGTAATTATTAATATGATTACTTAGATCACGATTACTTAATTAAAGAATATAAAAATGATTTATATATAATATATATTCAGAATATACATATATATAATAGATCAATAAATGGAAATAAATACACCGTTCATGGAGACGGTAGGCTGTACGTACGCATAAACGTTGTTTTTCGTTTCCTTATTGAATTGAATGGAATTAAGTAGATGACATATATATATATATATATATATACATAAATCCATTAGCATTATTATGTAATATATTTCATGATTAACTATTGTATATACTTTATAATCATTCTTGAATTGTTAACATGGAAAATGAATCTCATCGCATCGTGGAGATGTTAATCCGTACGTATGCACGAGCGATGATATCGTTCCCATATTTATTGAATGGAATTGGAGTGGATGATATAATATCTTATAATTAGTATGATGTTATAATAATCATATATAGTTATTATTTACACCATTATACCCATCCAAGTAAGGTGGTGGTGGAAAAAATGATTACACCACGGCGTGAAGACGGTATTCCGTACGTACACACGCGCGGTGATTTCATTTTCTGTAGGATGGATAGAAGGTGAAATAGGGTTGTTTCATATTTATAATAACATATCAGTATATAATTAATACTTATTTTGTTACTTTATAATTAAACAACTAAAGAAGAGGAAGTATAAGAAGAAATAAACTTGAAAGAGTCGGTAGAAGAGATTACCTCTTCCTCGACGTACCTCCTTTAAACTTCTTCTTAGGGCACTAGAGTTGGCCTTTTGAGAAGACCGGAACCTCTATGATGTAACTAGAGAGGTTTATAAGAATAATTTTTATGGTTTTTCTGAGTTTCAAGGGTCAAAAGGGTGTGAAGAGAAGAGGGAAGGGGTGCCCTTTTTATATGGGAGGAGAGGAGCACCTTTGAAAAAACTTAAAATATTATTTTATAATAAATTCATATTCAGTTTATAATAGCTCCAAATTTATTTATTTAGAAGATAAAGTGGGTATGGTTAGAATTAATCTCAACCAATAAGTTTTAGGAAATTTTAGGTAACTATTGTATCCTTATCATTTAGATTTAACTCTAAGTTAAATAATTTAACTTTTACCGTGTCTTTTTGTTTTGTTACACTATATTGTTAATAAACTTACTATAACAAGCCAAACGAACCCCAAGTGGTTCATTATTAATATATATAACCTTATATAAGTCATTTTTCCAAACCTTAGATTTTTAGGAATATAATAACAATTAATAATATAATATTTGTTTTAAAAACTATTTTATGTCAATTTTGACACTATTTGGCAATTGATTTTTGTGAAAATCATAACAACATTATTAGTTCGAACAAAGTTAATTGAATCAATACTAACATGTCATATTAACCTATAAAATTAGTGTAATTCATAAAAAGTCTAAAATTACATTTATTTGGGTATTTATAACATCAATTATGTTAATATTTCATTAATAAGGTAATTACTACATCATCATTGTGTCATAAATAAATTAAATTATTTAATGTCTAAAAATTATAAATAAAATACCATTATTTAGGAAATATTTTTATATTTCTAATTAATATTTATAGTCTAATTTATCTTATGTATAACCCTATATTAAAAATGTTTTAGTTATTAAAATTTGATTTTAACTATTTTAACTCTTCTTTAAATAATTTTTTTTTAAAAGGTGGTGCCTCAGTCAAAGACCAAGGCACATTTTATTAATAAAAAGAGAAAAAGGATTAAAAAAGTCTGAAGGATGGAACCTTATTACAGTCCTTATGAAGAAAGGGGAGCGATTCGTCAGGAAAATCATCCATCTAGGTAACATCCTGATTGACCCACTTATTGGTGAGACTATCGGAAACCATGTTCGCTTCACAGAAAACATGTGTGGAAATGTAGTTGATATCCATAAGCAATTCCAGTCATTTCATCCATCAAGATGTGAGTGGCCATGCAAGGTGCACCACTCTTTTCCAGATAGCTTGAACAATAGTGGTAGAATCACATTCAATCCACAGCTGGTTCCAACCCTTTTGCTTTACAAAATACACCGCATGAATCACTCCCAAAATTTCCGCTTCCAAAGATGAGGCCGCACCACACCCACCAAAGAAGAAGCCAAGGCATCTACCAAGAAAGTCTCTGAAGATGGCACCACAACCTGCTGGACCTGGATTTCCTCTAGAGGCGCCATCAACATTCACTTTGATCCATCCTGGAAGCGGAGCCTGCCAGAAGACCTCAAAGGTGCGTCGAGGTTGCCTATAAGATCCCTCAATCCGGAGACGTCGAAGGATCTCAAAGTCTCCAACAGAGTTGTCACAATGATCTTTCTGAAGAGTGGCATCATCCTTGATGGCAATGAGAATACGCATTTTACCTACATTGAGACCGAATGAGAAATTATTATAAATATAATTATTTATATCATACCAGATTCCATGCAGGAGTTCCGCCACCGCAGTCGGAAAGAGATTATTGACTTGCTTAGAAGATCCCCAATTAACACAAAGCTGCAATTGAGAGCTGATATTAGCGGGAAAATACCATCTGCAACAAAAAATATCAAGATTATAATTCCAAAGAGCTACAACTGTAGCACAAGACAAGAACAAATGATTAGCATCCTCACGATGTTGATTGCATAGATGACATCTCGAACAAAGAGAAATCCCAAATGATTGAATACACACTTCTATTGGGAATATATTATGGGAGATACGACAAATATGAGTAAGTCTCGAGGGCTTAATACAAGGTTTGTTAAAAGATTTTAGCCAAGCAAAATTAGAGACAGAATTGGTGAAATTGTTTTGGTAGAAGCTTTTGGAATCGAGGACTCCATTAAAGGCAGGTTCCCAAATGAGGAAATCATCCGTGTTAGTAAAGGAGTAATTATCAACGATGTGACTGATTTGATCTGGAAGGGAGATGTTATGGGAGTTAACAACATCCCTAATAGTGGAGTTGGTGTTTCCAAGAGTAGTGGTGGAAGTCAGAATGGAGATTAGAGGGACACCGGTCCAGTTTTCCATCCAGAAACTCAAAGAGGAATTCACAATAACCATCCATCTAGAATTGTTCATGATGCTAAGTAAATAAAGAGAAATGGATGGACAGATGGAAGAAGAAATGTACCCCAAGTTACCATTTTGAAGTCTGGTAATAAATCTTTTCTTGAGGAAGTCCAAGGAGTCAGAGCTGTTATGAATCAGATTCCAAGCCAGCTTAGCCTGAAGAGCGTCATTAAAAAGTTTAAGATTCTTAATACCAAGGCCACCCTTGTCCAGGGGTTTACAACACGTGACCCAAGGTATGGTGACAAGTTTTTGCTCAACCGTACTACCATACCAAACAAATTTTTTAATACAGACATTGATTTTCTTGAGAAGACTGACATGCCAGTTGTAAACCATCATCGAGTAGACCATCTTGGAAACAATTGTAGACTTAACAAGACAAACCCTGCCAGCCATCAAAAGAGATTTACCCTTCCAAGATGAAAGTTGTTTGATGATTTGATCTACAATGTTGTGAAAATAGCTAGATTTAGGTCTTCCCCAAAATATAGGAACACCCAGGTAAGTGAAGGGGAAAGAGCCTTCTTTGATTCCTAAAAAATTAATAACATGACTTTTTCTGTTGGGAGCAATGTTCTTTCCAAAGAAAACAAATGATTTTCTCCAACTAATCACTTGGCCCGAAACATCTTCATAATGAGACAGGGAATTTTTGAGGTTTTGGATGTTCCTTTTATCACCTTTTAAGAACAAAATAATATCATCCGCATATAAAAGGTGAGAGGGAACATTTAAGTTTCTAGAGGCACGAATGGGCTTAATCTTGTTTTGGGCCACCAGGCTCGTAAGAATTCTACTTAAGTAATCTTCCGCAATAGCAAAGAGGATGGAAGAAAGAGGATCACCTTGCATAACCCCCTTGGTGCATTTAAAAAATCCTTTAGGTGACCCATTGACCAGCACAGAGATGGAAGCCGAATTGAGAAAGGTTCGAATCAGAGTAATAAAAGAATCACTAAAGCCAAAGATCTTGAGGACCTTTAGAATAAAGCCCCAATCCATGGTGTCAAAATCTTTCCTGATGCCAAGCTTAATGGCCACACTGTCACCTCTAGAAACTTTATTCAGCATATTAGTACATTTGGAAGCAAGGCAGATACAATCTTGAATAGTTTTACCCTTGATAAATCCAAAATTGATTCCAAGAGACAATTTTGTTGGAAATATTCTTTAAACAAAATAATAATAAGTGTCCTAATCTAATCCAGGTGTACCTAAAGGGTAATATTTTATTCCTAAGGTTTTTTTTGGTCGAATTACAATTATCCAATAGAATTAAGACATTTTTTAGGGTAATAATAATATCATTTTTACCCTTAATTACCATATTTACTTTTAACCGTGGTAAATAAAAGTAAAAAGTTACCATTCACCAAAAATTATTTTTATCTTATTGAACCATATTTTACTCCTTGATATTAACCGTGTCTCTCAGATTTTCGAAATTCCACTCACAGAAGCGGTAAAATTAAGTTTTATGTAAATTTTCAAATTCTCCTAGGAGGTGGGTAAAAGACGGTGAAAAGTTCTATAAAATTTTTATATATCTAAAATTATTTTAAAAGGACTCAAATGAATTACACTGAACTTATATATGTATTATGTATCAATTTTGACCAAAAATAAATTTAAATAAAATAAATAATTATTTAAATAAAAATTCGGTTTTTAAATAGTAACTTAGTGTTTTCACTATTCATCAAAAATTGAAAGTTTTCAGAAAAATACCAAAAAATCACCCTAGGCTAATTTCGATATTATGAATCCAAAAATGAAGTCCATTTTAAAAGAATTTTTTTATAAAATTTCAAAAAGTGGGTATTATTATTCATAACAGCTAGTTTATAATAATATTAAAATAATATATTGTTTAGTGAAACTTGGTATTGTGTACTACACACGCTATCGAAGAAGGTCTTGATTGCATGTAATGCAAGCCAAGTAAGGGATGCGTGTAGTGAAAGCTCCGTTTGATGTTACATATAACATAATCAAAACTTATTTAATTTATACATTAAAAAAAATCTATACTTAATGCTGCGTAGAATAATTTCCACAAAACAAACTTGAAATTGTGTGTAACACGAGCCAAGAATAGTGTTGAGTATACTTTAAGCTAATACGGTGTTGTGTATAGTACAAGCTAATATTGGTGTAGTGTATAATAGAAGACATCAAAGAAATTAAAAATAATATATCTCATAAAATCTCGGGGTGTTACATTCTACCCCCTTAAAATGAATTTCGCCCTCGAAATTCGTCAGGGTTATAAATGGTTTACTACTTGAAAGTCTCTTTCATAGAAACCCACATCGTAAAAAGGAATACTAAAACTTCATTTTAAAAAGAGAAGTTAGAATCATAACAGTCACCCAAATTAACTCAGCACTGGGTTTCCACATAGGGCAATATAGGTGAAAATATGGATATGGAAGAGAAATATAACCATTAACTTCTGATGAAGAGTGGTAGATGACATGGCTATGAAAAATCCAATAATCACAAATCCATAAATTTTTGATGATCTAAGGTACCATATAATTCATCAGATATAAGGGCACTAGGAAAACATTTTTGGTTTTTAAGATCATTTCCCTAAAGTTGAAGAAATTGGAATTAGGAGAAATACTTTCTTGATTTTGGTACATTCTCACTGTTGGTAGTTCCTTGGACAATTTCCACTTCATCTCTTAAAGAAATGAAGTTTAATTTTTCATTCGTGAAGTGTTAACAGATAATGTGATAGAATGATGGGTCATTCCATCTATCTCAAACAAAAAGTTAGAAAAAGTTATCAAAAATACATAAGTCCATCTATAGTGAGATTAATCATATATGGTTCCTAAAATGGACTTATACTTCATATATCATACTGCTTAATATAATAAAACTAGTTTCTACTAACCAGGGACTTCCTGTAGGCCAGTGGTAGGCGATAAAGGCTTGTCATACTTCAGTTGTGGGTTCGATTCCCACAGCCTTGTCCGACGCGACGGGTTGTCGCTCGTCCTATGGGTTGTCCTTTTTCTAAAACTATACTATTATAACATTCCAAAAATAATATCGAAAAACAAGTTCTATCTTTAAATAATACTATCTTATGTCCAATATAATCCATTCCAATCTTTAGGCTTATCCAAAATACATCTATCCAATCTCATAGTATAAAGAAAATGATTACTAGAGAGGTCATATACCAAGCATGTGAATACAATAATTTATCTCTTATATATCATAAGATATATCTTGCTGGTCATATTCCAAACATGTGAATACCTTAATCATGTATTCTTTTGAAACATGAATTACCATAGAACCTTAGCGAAAAAATGAATGCTGTCAAAAGTTAACTCATTCCACATACCAAAATCCCAAAATTTCTATATACTCAAACCATGATATCACTTTGTCCTAATATCACTCATGAGCTCATGAATACTATCAAAATTTCATTTCCTCTTTATCCCTTCATTATGCGCATATCATCTTATTTCCAAAAAAATCTGAATAACCTTTCATGGTTACCAGTACCATTCAACATATACTTTCAAATACTTTAGGAAAAACAATAGTGTAACAATCCATAGATGTTTCTTTATTCCATAGTACCATTAAATTACCTATACAACATAACTCTTGATAAACATAAAATCATTCCACTACCTTCTTAAACCATTGACCAAACTTCAACACTTCTTTCATCTCACATATCATTTGTAGTCTCCTCATCATCATCCACAAAAATACTACCCATATGACCATGCTGATTCTCTTCATGAGATTTTCCCTTACGGAATTGGTTTGCATAATTCCCATACATTCCGCATTTAAAACATATAATCATTGTTGATGTCGTAGCAATACCATTATCCTTATCCATGATGTTAACTGAACCTTTTCCTTTTCACTTACTGGATTTGTGTCCTTCTTTTCCGCACCCAAAGTATCTTCCAGTTCCTTTGAAACATTCTCCTTGATGCCTCTTCCCACATGATTTACATGAGAGAAATTGAACTTTCTTTCCTCTATGATCATCATGAAACTCTATCTTTCTCTTATTATCTGAGTTGGGAAACTTACTGAAGTTGAGATTGTTGATCATATTATGAGATTGCTGATTAGGCATAATAACGATGTTTGGACTTCCAAATCCCGTTTCATTTGGTTTCTCATGAAGAATATCATTCCATTGTCCATCATATCCACCATTATCGTGAATCTTCCTGTTTTCAGCCATTTTCTAAAACCCAAAAAGAATAGTGTGAGAGGAAAAAATCATGCTAGGGAAAACAACATAATAAAGGTGGAGTACCATCAATATCTAACATCTTAGGTTAAATTCTAAGATCATTACCATAATTCTAGGACTATAACCTATACATATACTTATCCTTAGGTACATCCCTAGACATACCTTAGAAATATCTCTAGGGATTTCACTAAAGTTTTTGCATCCTAGTTTCCAAAGTTTAATTAAACTATCGCTCTGATACCAATTGTAGAGACCCAAATCTTGACGTACATGGACATTACATTACTTTTTCATAATACTTAATACATGACAAAAACAGACGCCCAAAGACCGTATTAGTTTAGTGTCTTTGGAAACTCAGAACGTAATCTTTTAATCATGGTGAAAGATCTTAAAAATCTCCCATAAAGATCTTCCCCTTTTGGTTTTCTTACCTAAAACATTTCTTTATATCATGGGGAAAAGAAAACATAAAAAGGGTGAGCTCAAATTCTTAGTAAGGGTAAACATAGAGAACATAAAACAATCCATAAACATTTGAGTGCAAAAACTTGAACATAAAATCTAAACATCAAAATCTCGAGAAAAGACATAAATCTTGGAAGTAAATAAGGCATATATCATAAGGGAACATCAATCATGGTAAAATATCATGGGAATAAAACATTTAATTGTGGAAAATCATTAATCACATGATATGATTTCCATAGTAGCCAAGGCATTGCTGCCAAGACCATCTTAGTGGACAAAGTCCCTTTTTGAATTGAGTTCACCCCTCGTTCCAGTCTTGTATCACTGAACCAGATTAACTTACCATTCCATCCATGTCTATCTCATGAGATATAAATCTTTACCCAATGCATTGGAGGGAGATATAGGTCCCACCCATCTCATGATGAAATCATTCTTACGTGTTCCACAACAAAAACATAAATCATTCATCATAACCTAAAGAATAAAATGGTCTTCATAGACATCATCCCATCATAACATAATCCATATAAAACAAATGGATATCATTTCATCATAATAAAAGTGAAACCATATAAATCATAGAGACATTATACTTGAAACTTAATAATGTCATCCTATATGGAAAATAGTTTTGACAAAACACTTGAAATGAATTCTTGAGGAAAATATCCTTTCTTCTTCAAAATCATTTTCTTTTCAAAAAATTCCATGAAATTTTAAAAGAAAAGGATTTTGTTGAACATAATCATGAAATATTGTGGAGTAATATTCATGAAAATAAGGTGTTATAAAACCTTAAAAATCTGTTCATGCCGTATAAGTTAAAAAAACATTCTCCTCGTACTTTTAACAGAAAAGTCAAAAAGTTCCTTGTATGGTAAACAAAAGAAAGATTCCTTCCATAACACAACGTAAAAGTCAAATAGGGGTAAAAATGACATTAAACATACATGGAATAATATTAAACACTTTATGAAAAACATTTTATGGACATGGATGAAAAATATAACCCCAGTAAATACTTACGTATAATCAATCTCGGATAAAAATTGAGACTGTGAAATTATCCCTTACCTTTTGTACAATTTCTAATGTATGTGTATGAGACTCCTGTATAGTGGGTTTAATAATATTATTAACTTTTAACATAACCATAATAATATTTATGATATCATATATGATTCACTTACGACTTTATATTATCTGTTCATTTGTCAATTCCATGTTAAAGCCGCGTTTTGGGTAAAATCGTTTCATTTATCATCCGTGTTTTGACTTGTAATTATTAATATGACTACTTAGATCATGATTACTTAATTATAGAATATAAAACATGATTTATATATAATATATATTCAGAATATACATATATATAATATATTTATAAATGGAAAGAAATACACCGTTCATGGAGACGGTAGGCCGTACGTACGCATGAACACTGTTTTTCGTTTCCTTATTGAATTGAATGGAATTAAGTAGATGACATAAATATATATATACATAAATACAGTATCATTATTATGTCTTATATTTAATTATTACCTATTATATATACTTTATAATCATTATTTAATTGTTAACATGGAAAATGAATCTCATCGCGTCGTGGAGACGGTAATCCGTACGTACGCACGAGCGATGATATCATTCCCATATTTATTGAATGGAATTGGAGTGAATGATATAATATATTAGAATCAGTATGATGTTATAATAATCATATATAGTTATTCTTTACACCATTATACCCATACAAGTAAGGTGGTGGTGGAAAAACTGATTACACCACGGCGTGGAGACGGTATTCCGTACGTACGCACGCGCGGTGATTTAATTTTCCAGAGGATGGATAGAAGGTGAAATAGGGTTGTTTCATATTTATAATAACATATAAGTATATAATTAATACTTATTTTAATACTTTATAATGAAACAACTAAAGAAGAATAAGTAGAAGAAGAAAGAAACTTGAAAGAGTCGGTAGAAGAGATTACCTCTTCGTCGACACACCTCCTTTAAACTTCTTCTTAGGGCACTAGAGTTGGAATTTTGAGAAGAACAGAACCTATATGATGTAACTAGAGAGGTTTAGAAGAGTAATTGTAATGTTTTTTTCAAGATTAAAGGCTCAAAAGGGTGTGAAGAGAAGAGGGAAGGGGTGCCCTTTTTATAAGGGAGGAGAGGGGCACCTTTGGAAAAACTTAAAATATTATTTTATAATAAAGTCATATTCTGTTTATAATAGCTCCAAATTGATTTATTTATAAGCTAAAGTGGGGATGGGTAGAAATACTCTCAACCAATAGGTTTTAGACAAGTTTAGGTTACTATTTTAACCTTAACATTTAGATTTAACTCTAAGTTAAATAATTTAACTTTTACCATGCCTTCTTGTTTTCTTACACTATATGGTTAATAAACTTACTATAACAAGCCAAAAGAACCCCAAGTGGTTCATTATTAATATATATAACCTTATCTAAGTAATTTTTCCGAACCTTATATTTTTAGGAATATAATAACAATTAATTATATAATATTTTTTTAAAAAACTAATTTATGTCAATTTTGAAACTATTTGGTAATTGATTTTTGTGAAAATCATAACAACATTATTAGTTCACAAAAAGTCAATTTAATCAATACTAACATGTCATATTAACCTATAAAATTATTTTAATTCATAAAAAGTCTAAAATTACATTTATTTGGGTATTTATAACATCAATTATGTTAATATTTCATTAATAAGGTAATTACTGCATCATCATTGTGTCATAAATAAATTAAATTATTTATTGTCTAAAAATTATAAATAAAATACCATTATGTATTAAATATTTTTATATTTCTGATGAATATTTATAGTCAAATTTATCTTATGTATTACCATATATTAAAAATGTTTTAGTTATTAAACTTTGATTTTAACTATTTTAACTCTTCTTTAAATAAAATAATAATAAGTGTCATAATCTAATCCAAGTGGACCTAAAGAGTAATATTTTATTCCTAAGTTTGTTTTTGGTTTAATTACACTTATCCAATAGAATTAATACATGTGTTAGGGTAATAATAATATCATTTTTACCCTTAATTACCCTATTTACTTTTAACTGTGGTAAATAAAAGTAAAAAGTTACTATTCACCAAAAATTATTTTTATCTTATTGAACCACATTTTAATCCTTGATATTAACCATGGCTCTCGGATTTTCGAAATTATACTCACAGAAGTAGTAAAATTAAGTTTTATGTAAATTTTCAAATTCTCCTAGGAGGTGGGTAAAAGACGGTGAAAAGTTCTATAAAATTTTTATATATCTAAAATTATTATAAAATGACTCAAATTAATTACATTGAACTTATATAGGTATTATGTATCAATTTTTACCTAAAATAAATTTAAATAAAATAAATAATTATTTAAATAAAAATTCAGTTTTTAAATAGTAACATAGTGTTTTCACTATTCATCAAAAATTGAATGTTTTCAGAAAAATACCAGAAATTCACCCTAGGCTAATTTCGATATTCCAAATCAAAAAATGAAGTCCATTTTGAAAGATAAAATTTATAAAATTTCAAAAAGTGGGTATTACTATTCATAACGGCTAGTTCATAATAATATTAAAATAATATCTTGTTTAGTAAAACTTGGTATTGTGTACTACACATGCTATCGAAGAAGGTCTTGATTGCGTGTAATGAAAGCCAAGTCAAGGATGCGTGTAGTGAAAGCTCCGTTTGGTGTTACGTATAACATAATAAAAACTTATTTCATTTATACATTAAACAAAATCTATACTTAATGTTGTGTAGAATAATTTCCACCAACCAAACTTGAAATTGTATGTAACACGAGCCAAGAATAGTGTTGTGTATACTGCAAGCTAATACGGTGTTGCGTATAGTACAAGCTAATCTTGGTGTAGTGTATAATAGAAGACATAAAAGAAATTAAAAATAATATATCTTATAAAATCTTGGGGTGTTACATTATGTGTGGAAGTTGAAGAAAGATTTGTATGGGTTAAATAAAGCTCTAAGAGTTTGGTATTCCAAATTGGATGCCTAATTGAGGAAGTTGAACTTTAAGAAATGGAGAGTTGGTAGTAATCTCTACATAATAGAAAATTAGGAGACCTCTTTCATTATAATTGTGTATTTTGATGATAATATCTTTTCCAAAAATTATTAAGGAACTTGTGAAAAGTTTTCTGAATAGATGAAGAAGTTATATGAAATGACCATGCTTGGTGAAATAAAATATTTTGTTGGCTTAAAAATCTCACAAAAGAAGAAATAGATTTTTCTATCTCAAGAAAATTATGCCAAGAAAATTATTAAGAAATTCGGAATAAAAAATTACAAACTTGTTTCCACACTAATTTTAGTGGGAACCATGTTGGATAATGATATATAGGGAAAGGAATTAAATTATAAGGAATTTTAGAAGATAATTATAAGTTTGTTATATATGAATCCTCTAACACCAGATATTGTATATGCTGTTACTTTATGTGAAAGATTTAAAAGTGATCCAAAATAATCTCATCTCTTAGAAGGAAAAAAATTCTCAGATATACCAAAGGCATACCAGATTTCGGTATAAAATATTACATCTTAAGAAGAATTGATTTGTTTGGTTATATAGATTCTGGTTGGGCAGGAAGTGAAAATGATATAAAATCTATATCTGATGGAGTTTTTTTTCTAGGGGAAATTTGTGTGAGTTGGCATACGAAAAATAAAAATTATGTAACTCTCATCATGAATGAAGATAAATATATTGTTTCCAATCAATATGAAACACAACTTATGTGGATTAAAACTCTATTTGAATATTTTCTAGTTAAAGAAAATCTACCTCTTCTCTTGTAGTGTGATAACCAAAGTTCTATAAATCTCACTAAAAATCCAGTGCAATATTCTCATTCAAATAATATTGATATCAAATATCACTTCATCAAAGATCTTGTGGAGAAGTATAAACTCAAGTTAAAATATGTTCCTATAACGGAACATGTCACACCTGACTTTTTAAATTAATTTTTATTTTATTAATTCTTGGTTCTGGGTTCTTATGCCAAGGTTCGGGTTGGGTCCCGGTTTAAATTTTTTTTCATTTAACAATTTTACTGGGTGTCGAACCTGTGCGCGGTCACCGCATGATTGGTGGTAACCGCGCATTCGGCCTAGGTGTCGTGCAATTGTTCTTTATTATTATTATTATTGTTATTATTGAATTATTATTATTCCTTATATTATTATTATTATGATTATTATTAAGAATATTAATACTATTAATGATATAATAATAATAATTATTGTTATTATTTTTAAGAAAAATATTTTAAATTATTATTAGAATTTTTATTTTTATATTGATGGTATTATTATTATTGTATTATTTTTATTATTGTTATTATTGTTATTATTATGATTGTTACTATTTTAATTATTTTAATAAAATGAAAAAAAATAACAACCCTAACCTAATCCTGGTGCCCCCTTCCCCCCATCCACTGTGTGCCTGCCCAGGCTCCTCATCCCAGCTACGCGAGCCACCACCACCTTGTATCAACCCCCAGCGCCGGCCAGCCCTTACCTCGCGCCTCCAGCCCATCCGTGCTCACCCCATCAACCTTTCCCTCCTTCTCCTAGATGCTACCCCTGACCTCCCTCGTTCCAGCCCTCCGCACCACCAGCTAGGCCACACACCGACTCGCCGGCTTCGGGCCTCAGCCATCCGCACCACCGGCAAGGACAAATCCTATCCTCTCCCTCTCCCAGAATCTGCTCTAGCTAGAACCCCATCTAGCCTATCCTACCCCGGCTAGGTCTCCCCTCACCACTCTTTGTTCTAGCAGGACACCCCCATCTTCCCTTTTCTCTAACCTGTTATCACCCCTCCGGCCAACGGTGAACCCAAACCCGACGACGCCCTTCTTTCCATTGCACCGGTCTCACCTCTCCAGTCGTCTCCCTCTCTAGTGGGTACACTCCTCCACATTAGTTTGCCTATTAATTTTTAGGGTGTTTTATTTAATTTATTGAAACCCTAACACCATAGTTGTGTTTTGTGTGCTTTTATCACTATTTAGCGTGCACGGTTGGTCTGCAAGGGAGTGTTCTACCTTCCGTTAGAGTTTCGTCAGGTCTGCACTTGGTTTGAGGTAGGCGTTTCCAAGTTTCTCATTCATAATGCTTTCCTTTTATGCTTGGTATTTTAAATAAATTTATCAAGTTTATTCGAACCTATTTAACACCCTTGTTTAAATTATTATAGAACTTTGAAATTGATTTGATTTGTTTAAAACAATTTTTAAATGAGTTTTAGTGTAAATTGACTAGTTTTATGATATCTTGGAAACTTGTTTAAATTGCCTTTGTTTCTTCAAGGAGAAATTGGGCCTTCATGAAATGTATCACCATTATTATGTTGTAATTACATTGTTTATTAATGAACATGGAATGGTTAATTTGTAAAAACATTTTTGTAAGGTTTTAATGGATTCAATGCTTTTAGTTGGCGTTACTTTAAAACAATGTGGAGAAGTGGTGATTTTAGGGGAAATGATTTAAAATGTTTTCTTGGTGTGAATTTGATTTCAAAAGAAGTTTTTGGGTGTGTATGGATTTATGTTGGTATAACATACTAAACGTGTTAAATTGATATGGAAAGATTTTATGATTTTAAAGAAATGGTTTTGTGGATTTAAAGTAATGAGTTGTGCTTTCTAAATAATGTGTGTGTGGTTGGATCCGATTTAAAGGAAATGGTGACTTTTATAAATGGTTTCAAATCTCTTTTTTTATCCTTGGCATACCATTGGATGTTGGCACGTGCATGGGTGAACGAGGTGCACACATGGATTTGCCCTCAAGTGAAGATGGTGCTTGGAAATTATGTTTTCTTAATAACTAAGTTTTTTATGGGTTTAGCTTTCAAACAAAGTTGGTTTTCTTGTGGAATTTTGAAACAAAATTTTAGATGGGTTTTATAAAGTGTTGCTTTATGCTTTTTGTAAAGCCTAGTTTTTAAAGGTATTCCTCATGTTTGGTCTATTTGGATTGAAAATATAAAAGTGGTGTTTGTTTAATAGTTTGATAGTGTTTTTGGACATGTCGACTCAAAGGCCCATTTGGCAATTTTAGTTCAAAAGTGATGTTTGTATGGGATTTTAGAAAATATTGTACCTAGACAAGTGAGTGTGATCGGTTGGAAACCTGAAATGTTTTATGAAATATTTGAATAATTATATGGTATAGCAGCCCAATTGGAACCTTTGATGATATGATGTATATATATGGGGAACCTTTATAGAGGGGATATCCCTTTATGGGTTATCTTATATAGTGTCTGTGTTTGGGGTAGGTAAGTGCAGTGAGATGAGTCACACATGTGAGGGCCTCCTACTTACACTGTATTATTATAACTAGCATGGGTTCCTAGGAACCTCTTAGATAATTGAGTGACAGTTGCTGATCAACCCTGATTAGATGGGTTGGTACCCCCTGGATTGGTTGTTAGGCCAGGTGGAATTTTCCACTGGATTGGTTAGTTATAAAGAGGCTAGTTGGTTATAGACTTAGGAGCTTCACCATACGCCAGAAGGTGGTTCCGAAACTGAGTACGTCCATGGGTCTTCTACGGATGTTTAGGATCACCCATGATTACTCATTTATTTACATTTCTTGTTTAATTTCTACCATACTAGTTTATTTTCATCTTGCCTTGTTTACCTATATTATTTTATCCCAGATTTGGTATCTTTTGTTTTGTGTTTTATTTATAAAATAAAAAATGGTTTTATTGAAATACCATGTAGAATCTGCTGGATTTCTGAATGGGAAAATCATGTTGCTTATTTTAAAATGAGAAAACCCTAATTTTATAATTGTATTTCAAACTTGTTTCATTGGATTGTTCTGAGGAGTGAGATTCTTGGATTTTTTGTCTTATCTTGGCAACCCTACTGAGAATTTTTAATGATCACACCTATTTTATCATTTAGTTATAGGTTTACTTTGCTCAGGTTTTCTTGGATAAGTTTTTCATTATTGGAGCAAGGTCGACCTTTGGTTGGGAGGTGACCTAGAAGGTCACATGGAGGTATGTTGAGCTATCCCATTTATTTCTTTTCCACTGCTAGAGTTTAGTTTTATTGTTTTGTTATTCTTGTTTATCTTTTTATCTTTTGTTCATGGGCCAAATCATTCCCAACAGTTAATTTTTTCTGTCCGACACTAGTTTCTAGCCCGTGGGGATTGGGAATGCCCCTTAGACCATGCCGTGGACTGGCTCAGGTGACCTGTTCAGGGTCGACCTGGGTTGGTTCGTGACAGAACAAGTTGGTGACATATTCACAAAACCTTTACCGAAGGATGCTTTTTATAAACTGAGGATGAAAATGGGTGTCCAACCTTCTTCTCTCTAAGGTTGAGGTATGTGTATCTATCTTCTATCTCATATTATCTTTGTATAGTGGTTTCAAGGGGGATAAAAATGATGTTTCATAAATCTATACATTGTTATGTGCTAAACCTTTTATGGAAAACATTTATTTAGGGGAGTTTTTAAAAAGGGAAAGCTGTTATTTCAGCATGTGAATGTGTTAAATATTTTAAAAGTTTATTGAAGTGATTTTAGGAATATTTTTTATTATAGGAAAGCTTAATAGTTTTTAAGGGAAGATATGTTGACATGTTGTAAAGAAAATGTGGCATGTTTGAAGTTCAAAAAGATGTTTCCTAAGTCACTAGTTATGCACAACATGATTTTACTGTTCAATGATTCTGGTTTATAACATTGAGTTTTCTCACAAAGTCTTAGAATTTTTGATAAGTTATCCATATCTTGAGTTAAAAAGTTTTAGTCATTTTTTATTATTGGTTGACAAAAAAATCAAAATGGGGAGATTATTGCGACTAAGTTGGATGATGGTGTTTTTTTGGATTGCTGGATATTTATTGTTTGAAAAATGTTTTGTTTTGTGTTGTCTTTATGAAAAAGAACCTCCCTTTGTAAAATCTGATGATCATATGAAGGGTTTCAGACTTAGGGGATTAGAAATGGATTTCTTTAGAAAGTCCATCAATTGAAGTTTTTTGTTTTGAATGTTGTTTACTAGGCATTCTTGATTTTGAACTTATATTTCTAGAATAGAGATTTTTAGAATGGACCTTGAAGATTTATCGAATAAAAAATTTCATTAGAGGTGTTATATATAAAAAATGAGATGATTATATACCAATTTCAATTTTCTAATCATCATGAATAAGTCATAAAACAAGAATAAGGTTTTAGAAGAAAAGATAAATGTGAATTTATGGTGTTTCTATGAAGTTGATGTTTTATGGGTGCAGATCATCAGACCGAGAAGCACCATATGCATAGGTTATTTTATGACTAGATGTTTGAATGTGATAAAGTTTAAGAATAATAATGTTGTTGATCTTACACTATTCATTAGATTCAAGTCATCAAATGTACCTGATCAGATGTGAATCATCAGACGTTCCTATTATTAAAAAAGTTTGGATTTTTAGTTTCTGATTTTTGATTTATTGCAGCGTTGAAAATATGAAAGAAATATGAAGAGGGTTGGGATATCAGATTTGAGGAATTGTAGAAACTAATCCATTAGATGAGATGTGGACACCGATCCATCAGATGAGTTGTAGACACCGACCCATCCAACAAGATGTTTGATACCAATTCAAAAGATGATATATTTTACACCGATAAGTCATCAAATGATGAGTTTCATCAAATTGAGGAGCAGTTGAATAAATGAATAAAGTGGATGAAAAGGTGAGACGTATAGAATTTGCAACCAGGTTGTTGTTACTCGGTTATTAAATCTTTAGAAGTTTCAATAATGTTGTTTAACAGTTTTAGTTGTCTTGGAGAATCAAAGTGAGAAGTTTTTTATTTTACTTGTTTTTAATTGGGTCAAGATAACTGGAATGATAAATAGAGTCTCAGACTAATATTTTCTAGACCATCTTTTTCAATAAAATGTTTTATGATGAAAATATTTTTATGGAATAAAGTTTTGATGAAGTTTCATTGAACAATTTAAAATATCCTAGAATTTTTGAGAGCTTTTTGGATGTCTCAATTTGAATAGGAGTTTATAATTTGATTTTTTTCATTGAGTGGGAAAATTATCTTGAGTTACTACCTTTTTTATTTTTAGGGAAACTATATAAATGGGTGCAAGTACATCATATAGAATTTATATTCATGTGTATAAGAAGTGGTGCACTGGAGTTTTAAACTGGTTTTTGGATAGAAGAAGTGATCAGAGAAGTGGTGTTCAATATTCATTGGATCAGACTAAATAATAAAATAGAATGTTTCTAGAAAAATAAAGAAGAAGAAGGTAAGAGTTGGGTTCTGATTTTCTACAGGGATGTAACGTCCCAGATCCGGGTACCACTCCATGAGTGCCCCGAACCCAGTTTGCCACGTGACCTCAAGAGCATTTCTCCAAATGCCAGAGGTTTCCGACTAGTAGCGAGGGCCCAGGTCTGATAGTGGGGAAACTATGCCCTCATTTGTCAAAGTGTAGCATAGCAGAATGAAATAAAACATACAGCATCAGCGGAAGCAGTAACAGTACACATAACTGAAATGGATAACTGATAACAAAAAGGGAATCCAACAGTCATATATATATGAAGATGCATCATGTTACTATTCTATAAAGCAGTCAGAACATGTTACACTACAATACAATACAATACAACTGATGTAAAGTACAGGAAAACAAAACAGAACAGCCAGCGGCATCACGAGCCTGAGCTTAGTCCCATGCTCCCCTACACCTCAGTAGCAATCAAGTACATGTATAAGGACCTTTAACCTTATCTACACCTACAGAAACGTAATCTGTTTGGGCCGAAAAGCATGACCCAAACAGGGTGTGAGAAATATATCTCAGTAGGCACCCACCAAAGGCCCATGCTCAACTGTGTATAAAACATGCAACAATAGTGTGCAGTAGTAAAATGCAATAAAGTGAGTATTACTAAAAAGTAACTAACTTAACCAATTATATTTCCATTTTAATATCCATTTAATCATTTCATTTAAAATATCACCACAGTGAATATTCTAAGTAACAGCTAATGTCCTCAGACATGTAAACCCCTACCCTCGGGTAAAGAGTATCCAACACAAGAATCTAACCACAAGCACACAGATATTGCCCACAGGCGTAAGAAGTGTCGCCCACAGACACAGAATCAGCTGCCCACAGGCACGAAATAAGTTTTCCACAGGCTAGGTAGTAAAATTCCCACAGGATAATTACGACACTACCCTCGGGCTAACAGGTAACCAGGCCATGCCCAACATGCAAACATGCAGAAAACAACCAATTCCTCTAAAGGAAATTTCACAATCATTTCATTAAAGGCGTAAAATAAACAAGGCATACCCTCAGGTATCCTGTCCAAACGGCTAAACAGATGAACGCACCCCCGGGGTGGTCCTGGATCCAAGCAACGATCCCAAACATCATTTAAAATCACATTTAATTATATATACAATTCTAGGTATGTAAACTAGCCACGACCTCTGCCTCACGACACCCCAAATATGGGTTTGTAGCTCAAAAACACAAAAAATGCACGACAGTTGGAAAATAAACACCAAGCCACCTACCTTATAAGCCAACAAATGATATACTTGAACGTCGATTCCAGAAACACCCAAAGATGACGTAGATCTAGGTTAAAAGGAAACCCATTCAAATGTAAATAACTCCCATTTGGGGAAGAATTGGAAAGAACTGCTTAAGGAGGAGGGAGGTCTTACCCGCGTGGTTCCAACGAGACTGTCTGAGGTGGAATCGGATTCCAGAAGAACACTCGGCGGATCTTCAAACCTTCGGCCTCCTCTCCCGAGCTCCCTCTTCCCATTCTAAGCCTTCCTTGTGAATAGGGGAGGCTACTGCCCATTTTAAGTGAAAAAAATTAAAGTACACAACGTGTACTTCCGAGTACATGGCGTGTACTTCCCATTTTTTAAACTATTACTCTGGCGGCTTCCCGCCATCGTGGCACTGTTCACCTTCCGACATGACTACATGGTGTGTCTTCACGAGTACACGGCGAGTGTTGTCGCACAGCTGGCCACCGCCTTACTATTCACCTGCCGACTGACTACACGGTGTGTAAAGGACCAATACACGGCGTGTAGTCTGTTCCTACACCCTTTATCCCTGGAATGGCCACATGCCTCGTGTACTCATCCCACATGGCTAGAAGTACACGATATGTGGAAAAAGTACACGGTGTGTACTTTCAAAATTTGGGATTTTTCCCAATTTCCCATATTTTCTAAAAAACACTTAAGGAAAAGAGAAAAGAGAAAAGAGAAAACCCGTACCTTAAGAATAAGAACCAGGTTCTTACAAACTTCCCCCCTTAAAGCAATTCTCCCCCGAATTTCCCTTCCAAGGGTGGCGAAGATATAGTTGAGAATAACTCTGGCCACTGAGCACGTACATTGGTTTCCCGCTCCCAGGTTTCATCTTGCACTTGGCCATACTACCATAGCACTCGTACGAGAGGAACTGACCGGCCTCAGATAACTTTCGTGCTCCTGTCAACGATACGAATCAGATGATCCTCAAAGGATGCATCCATCTGAAGCTCAACCTCCTCTAGTTGAAAGGTGTGAGATGGGTCTGAATGATAGCGGTGCAACTAAGATACATGGAAGACGTCGTGCATGACCTGATACCTCTATAGTAACTGCAACCGATAGGAAACCGACCCGACTCTCTCTAGAATCTCAAATGGCCCCACATACCTCAGTGAAAGTTTACCCTGTCTCCTGATCCACTTGTGTCCCAGCCTCGGCGAAACACGCAAGAAAACCTGATCCCCGACCGCGAACTCCAAGGGTCGTCTGCGGCGATCAGCATAGGATTTCTGACGAGACTGTGTGGTAACCATCTGCTTCTGAATCAACTGGACCTGCTCAGAAGTCTCCTTCACAAGCTGTGGTCCCAGTAAAGCTGCCTCACCTGCCTCTAACCAGCACAACGGTGATTGGCATAGCCTGCCATATAAAGCCTCGTATGGTGCCATCTCGATAGTTTCCTGAAAACTATTATTATAGAAAAACTCTACTTGGGGTATATGATTCTCCCAAGAGCCCCCAAAGTCTAGGAAGCATGCAAGCAACATTTCCTCAAGCACCTGTATCGTATGCTCTGACTGGCCATCGGTCTGAGGGTGCTAAGATGTGCTCAGAAGCACCTGTGTACCCAGTGCCCTCTGAAAGCTCTGCCAGAAACAAGATGTAAAACGAGCGTCCCTATCTGAAATGACAGAACGAGGGACCCCATGAAGACATACGATCTCTCGGATATACAACCTTCTGAGATCGTCAACACCGAAGGTCTCCATGATCGTCAAAAAGTGATCTACCTTCGTGAGTCCGTCTAAAAAAACCCGCACGACATCATTTCCTCGAGGTGACCTTGGCAATCGAGTCACGAAATCCATCGCGACATCATCCCATTTCCACTCTGAGATGAGTAACTACTGTAACAACCCAGCTGGTCTCTGGTGCTTCGCCTTCACCTGCTGACAGGTGGAACATCTCGTAACAAAACTAGCTATATCTCTCTTTATACCCAGCCACCAGTACTGATGTCTCAAGTCACGGTACATCTTGGTATCCCCGAGATGAACTGCCCAAGCTGAAGCATAAAACTCCTGCATCAGCTCCTCGCATATATCCCTTGGAACCCACACTCATCCATGGAAGCATAATACTTCATCATTGCCTATCGTCCACCCAGGAGGAGGGTCCTCACTTCCCATCGACTCCCGTAGAACTAGGCCTTTCGAAACAGATAGCTGTCTCATCCTCACTCTATCTAGGAGGGTAGAAGTCACAGCTAAGGATGAAATATAAGTCTACCCCTAACTGTCGTGCACCTCTAGATGCATCTCAGAGAACAAGGCCATGAGCTTCCACTCGTCACTGGCCTCCTGCACAACCTGTATCTAAGTCTTCCTGCTCAGTGCATCAGCTACTGCATTACCTTTGCCGGGTGTATAGGCAAGATAAAAATCAAAGGACTGAAGGTACTCAACCCACCTTCGCTGCCTCAGATTCAAGTCACGCTGATTAGAGATATACTTGAGACTTTTGTGGTTGGTGAAAACCACAAAACGTTCTCCCAATAGATAGTGTCTCCAATAGTGCAACATATGAACAACTACATCCAACTCGAGATCATGCTTTGGGTAATTCCTCTCATGTGGCCTCAACTGCTAAGACCCATACGCAACAACTCAATCACCCTGTATCAACACTGCTCCCAGCCCAATACCTGACGCATCACAGTAAACTGTATAGCTTTTCCCCTGCTCTAGGAGTATTAGGATCGGTGTTGATGTCAATATTCCTTTTAGGTCCTGAAAGGCTATCTCACAAGCTTCCAACCAAATGAAATTCACACCCTTCTTAGTCAAATCCGTCAACGGCACTGCTAAGCGGGTGAAGTCCTAGATGAAACATCTGTAGTAACCAGCCAGCCCCAAGAAACTCCGTATCTCAAACACGTTCTTAGGCTTCTCCTAGGAAACCACTGCTCTCACCTTCTCTGGGTCTACTGAAACTCCTGCCTCTGAGATTATTTGACCCAAGAAGTGAATCTGGTCTATCCAAAAGTGGCACTTTGAGTGCTTAGCATATATATGATGCTCTCTCAGTGTACACAATACGATCTCAAGATGGGTGGCATGGTTGTGTCGAGTGTGAGAGTACACCAAGATGTCATCCAAAAATACTACCACAATAGAGTCCAGATAAGGATGGAACACACGATTCATCAAATCCATGAAAACTACTGGCACGTTCGTGAGTCCGAACGGCATAACCATATACTCATATAGACCATACCTGCTCCTAAAAGCCGTGAGAGGTATATCAGATGGTCTAATGTATATCTGATGATATCCGGATCTCACGTCAATCTTTGAGAACACTCGTGCTCTACAAAGTTGGTCAAAAAGATCATCAATCCTTGGAAAAGGATATCGGTTCTTAACTGTCAACTGGTTCAGCTTCCGCTAATCCACACAATGTCTAAGGGTACCATCCGCCTTCTTCTCCAAAAGGAAAGGGGAACCCCAAGGAGAAGTACTGGGTCAGATGAAACCCTTTGCCTGTAACTCCTCTAACTGCCTCTTGAACTCCTGCAACTCAGGTGTAGCCAACCTATAAGGAGGAATGGACACCGGTGCTACTCTTGGCATAAGCTCAATAGAGAAATCTACCTCTCGCTCCGAAGGTAGACCTAAAAATTCATCCGGGAAGACATACCTGAAATGATCAACCACAGGAGGGAAATCTGTCTGACAAGTCCCCTGGTCATCTAGATATAATCTCAAAATCCGGGCTGTGACTCCACCTCGCCCATGATGCTCTGGTCCAGTTCGACTCGCCTGAACATCCCATTCGCCCTTGTATAGAAACTCTCCACCCTCCGGTGATGTGAAACTCACCCTACGACGATAGCAGTCTACAAAGGCTCGAAAGGGAACCAACCAGTCCATCCCGAGAATGAAATCATAAGCTGTCATCTCTAAGACATAGAGGTCCCAAAGAAAGTGACACCCTCCAACAACTAGGGGCACTCCCTGCACTGACGCACACCAGCCGTTCTAGTCCCCAACGGAGTGTCTAGCGTCATGATATTAGAAAAAGTAGAAACACAGAGCCCAATGCTCTCCATAATGGGAACAGATACGAAACTATGTGTAGCACCTGTATCAAAAAGTACCGAAGATAAGACAGAAGAAACTAGAATAGTACCTTTGATGGTAGAAGGTCTGGGATCCTACTCCTACTGGGTCTGTTGCACTGCATATGCCTGCCTAGTGCCGCAGTCCTACGACACAGCCTGGCTACCCTGAGCTGTCCCGCCTTGCTTCCTCTGAGATCCTGGTGTCTAGCTACCACGGCCATGACCACCATCTCTACCTACACGCCCTGACGTATTCCAATTCCCTGAGTGGTAAGAAGCCACTGGTCCTTCTCCCACACGCGGAGTCTGCACAGAACCCCTCTCACTAGCCACTAGTGGAAACACCATGAAAAAGTTCTACAGATGACCCATCCTGCCGCAAGATTGACACTCCACTAGGTCTCGTGGACACTGAGGTCTCTTGTGCCCGTCTCTACCATACTGGTAGCACATAACCTGGACACCTGAAACATTCTTCGGACTGGTACTTCCACCCTGAGAGAAGTCCATCTGTCTCTTCCTCTTGCCAGCAGAAATAGTACCAGTAACTGGTGCTGAACCACCCTGGCCCACACCACTAGATTCCCGAAGGTTCCTCTTTGTAATCAGTGCCTGATTCAAAATAGCATGTACTGAAGGCAACCTGAAAACATTCACCAGCGCCCAGATGTAATACCTAAGACCATCCTCGAGGCACCTGGATCTCAGCATCTCATCACCCACCAGAACAGGTGCAAAATGCTGAAGCTCGGTGAAACGAGAAGAATAGTCCATCACCGACATAGCACCCTACTGCAGATTCATGAAATCTCAAGCTCTATCTGTCCTCAGCGTCTCTGGGAAGAAGAAGTCAGAGAAGACTGCCTGAAAATCCTCCCACACCATGTCTCTATGATGCTCTGACTGGGTGGTAACATCCCACTACCTCTTGGCGGAACCATACAGCATGTATGTCGTGAGCTTGACCCTCCGCCCTGGAGGCGTCTCAAGATGCTCGAAAATAGTCTGCATCGACCCTAGCCAAGACTTAGCAGCCTATGATCTACCATCCCCTGAAAATGTAGGCAGATGCTACTGCTAGAAGATACGTGTCAGCTCAACCATAGATGTAGTAGCCTGCGGTGCTCCCTGAAAGGTCTACATGAACCGCATAAAGCATTCACGGAACTGTGCCTCCGTGCCTGTGTCCAGTATAACAGCTGGCGCCGCATCTGGCTCTGCTAGAGGATCTACAGGTATCCCATGGCCCACCATCTTGGGATTATAGTCGTCGCTGCTCTCCTGGAGAACAACGCGCAGTCGTCTCGGTGGCATGACACTACAAGGTCAAAACACGCCATAGATCAAGATTTATCAAGACCGAAAATGAAGAAACCCAAAAAAGAAAATGAGGAATAAGGCATTAAAAATGTGTAAAACAAGACTACATGGCGTGTATACTGACTACATAGTGTGTAATTGACTTCCCTTCCCCTGCCCGGGTCCTTCTGCACGGCTAAGCCACACAGCTCCTGTTTTAACAAAACTACATGGTGTGTATATTATCTACACAGCATGTTTGGTGTTATTTCCAACTGCCAGTGTCACTTGTGACATGGTCGACTACTCGGATTGACACTATATGGCGTGTTACACCAGAAAACGGCGTGTAAAATACCCTGTTTCCCAGTCACATGGCTAAGTCCACACGGTTTGTCCTCGGACAAGGCTACACAACGTGTTCCCATAGGTACACGACGTGTACTAGACAAGCTCTGCCAACCCGTGTTGTTAGTTACACGGTCGGGTACATGGCTCAACTCACACGACGTGTTCTATATACACACAGCGTGTACTCGAAAGGATTACCCCGACCCGTGTTGTTAGTTACACGGCCATGTTCCCAGGTCACACTACACGGCGTGTTCCTCAGTGGACATGACATGTATGTCTTAAGGTTTCCTCTACCCGTGTTGTTAGTTACACGGAGGACACTAGGTCAACACTACACGACGTGTATAGAAGCTACACTGCGTGTTCACCCCAAGAATTTCCCTTCCTCGTGTCGCCTCCCACACGGTTTGTGACACGGGAAGAGACTACACGACATGTACTTTGGGGTACACGGCGTGTACTTAAAAAGTTTATTTTTTTCTTCCCGAACAGAAGAACATAAACGACATGTCTACAGTACTACATGGTGTGTATACTGGGTTTCCAGACAGTATGCCTCGTAAACTTCCCCGGAACCCAGCAAATACCGCAAAACAACACCTAAGTGTCAAATTCTGATCCATTAGGGCCCATACTCCCAACGAATCAAAGTTTGAAATCTTATCTGTGTTATAACAAAATAAACAGTCAATGCTCCACCAAATTCCGGTAAATGGGGGCCCATACTCCCCAAAAACCAAAGTTTGGAGTCCATTCTTTTAACAAGTTCACACAATAATACCCTATCAAATAGTAGGTATCTATCAAGAACCTATCACAACATCATGCTTTTCTAGAAAAATATCTATCACAACAACATGAAATTTATAATGCACCTATATGGCATGGAACTATGCATGGCATGTGATATCTAGCATGTTCCTATATGATGCGTGAGATGGTATAACCTCATATCATCGAGTTGCAACTAAATAGAACCCATAGATAAAATATAACAGCACAATCCCAAGTGCATCACCTAACGATGAAAATTAAATCAACTCTAAATTGCAAAATCAGTAAAATTGAAACACGAGGTATATTGGATTTTCCCTATACACGGGTTTTCTATGCCTGGGAACAGCTTATTACCAACTACCGTTCGTCCTATCCCTAACTACGACTCCAAATAGTAAGTCAAAGAAAAGAACTCCCTCTGATACCACTTTGTAATGTCCCAGATCTGGGTACCACTCCACGGGCACCCCGAACCCGGTTCGCCACGTGACTTCAAGCACATTTCCCCAAACACCAGAGGCTGCTGACTAGCAGCGAGGGCCCATGTATGATAGTGGGGAAACTATGCCCTCATTTGTCAAAGTGTAGCATAGCGGAATGAAATAAAACATACAGCATCAGCAGAAGTAGTAACAGTACACATAACTGAAATGGATAACTGATAAAAAAAGGGAATCTAGCAGTCATATATATATATTAAGATGTAGCATGTTACTATTCTATAAAGTAGCCAGAACATGTTACACTGCAATACAATATAATACAGCTGAAGTACAAGTACAGGAAAACAAAACAGAACAGCCAGCGGCATCATGAACCTGAGCTCGGTCCCATGCTCCCCTACACCTCAGCAGCAATCAAGTACCTGTATAAGGACCTTTTCCCTTATCTACACCTGCAGAAACATAATCTGTTTGGGCTGAAAAGCATGACCCAAATAGGGTGTGAGAAATATATCTCAGTAGGAACCCACCAAAGGCCCGTGCTCAACTGTGTGTAAAACATGCAACAATAGTGTGCAGTAGTAAAATGCAATAAAGCGAGAAGTACTAAAAAGTAACTAACTTAACAAATTATATTTCCATTTTAATATCCATTTAATCATTTCATTTAAAATATCACCATAGTGAATATTCGAAGTAACAGCTAATGTCCTCAGACACATAAACCCTTACCCTCGGGTAAAGAGTATCCAACACAAGAATCTGCCCACAGGCAAATGGATATTGCCCATAGGCATAAGAAGTGTCGCCCATAGGCACAAAATCAGCTACCCACAGGCAAAGAAGAAGTTTCCCACATGCTAGGTAGTAAAATGCCCACAGGATAATTACGACACTGCCCTCGGGCTAACAGGTAACTGGGCCATGCCCAACATGCAAACATGCAGAAAACATGCAATTCCTTTCAAGGAAATTCCACAATCATTTCATTAAAGGCATAAAATAAACAAGGCATACCCTCGGGTATCCTGGCCAAACGGATGAACATGGGAACACACCCCCGGGGTGGTCCTGGATCCAAGAAACGATCCCAAACAACATTTTAATATCACATTTAATTACATATACAATTCTAGGTATGTAAACTAGCCATGAACTCAGCCTCACGACACCCCAAATATGGGTTCGTAGCTCAAAAACACACAAAACGCATGACAGTTGGAAAATAAACACCAATCCACCTACCTTATATGCCAACGAACGATATACTTGAACATCAATTCCAGAAACGCCCAAAGATGACGTAGATCTGGGTTAGAAGAAAACCCATTCAAACATAAATAACTCACGTCAGGGGAAGAATTGGCAAGAACTACTTAAGGAGGAGGGAGGGATTACCCGCGTGGTTCCAACAAGACCGTCCGAGGCGGAATTGGATTCCAGACGAACACTCGGTGGATCTTCAAACCTTCGGCCTCCTCCCCCGAGTTCCCTCTTCCCGTTCTAAGCCTTCCCTATGAACAGGGTAGGCTACTACCAATTTTAAGCTAAAAAAACAAAGTACACGACGTGTACTTCCGAGTGCACGACGTGTACTTCCCATTTTTTAAACTGTTACTCTGGAGGCTTCCTGCCAGCGTGGCATTGTTCACCTGCCGACATGACTACATGGCGTGTCTTCATGAGTAAACAGCATGTGCTGTCGCACAACTGGCCAACGCCTTACTATTTGCATATCGACTGACTACACAGCGTGTAAAAGGACCACTACACGACGTGTAGTCGGTTCCTACACCCTTCATCCTCGGCATGGCCACACGCCCCATGTACTAATCCCAAACGGCCATAAGTATACGGTGTGTGGAAAAAGTACATGGCGTGTACTTTCAAAATTTGGGGTTTTTCCCTATTTTCCATATTTTCTCAAAAACACTTAAGGAAAAGAGAAAAGAGAAAAGAGAAAACCCGTTCCTTAAGAATAAGAACTGGGTTCTTACAAGGGAGACCAGCTGAACTTTTTTTTGGATAGAAGAATCAGACTTGTTTATGGACAAACACATCATACATAGAAATCAAATAAAATGATCGAATTAATCTTTTTATGAAGTTCAGAGAATATGTTCTTACTTACTGATGGGTATGGAAGTGAATAAACATTATTGAAGAATAAAAAAATTGTTGTTTGTTGAAGCATCAGAGTGATATAGTTTTGAACTGATTGGTAAAGGTTTCTAAACTTGTTAAAAAATCCTATTTACATATTTTGTGCAAGAAGTAGCACATACACGGTTGTATTGATTATAGTGATATGAAAGTGTAAGGGTATTTTCGACTTGTTGTAACCACACAAAAAAGGATTTTTTTTACTGGATTGTGTGGTATTGGATTACTTACAAACCATGACGAGGGGTAACTACTCTTGTTGAGTAGTGAAACTTGTAAATACTTACGTTATGGTGGTTGTGTTTGAATGTTTGGTTTTTATAAATTTGATATGTAAAGACCCCAATCCCAGTAGACCAGATCTGGTACTTTACTTTATTACATTGGTACTATGAATAAGAGATCTCATCCTAAAGGACCGAATATTTTATTATCTTTGGATTACTAGATACAAATATAAGTTTTAAATTACAACCTTAAATTAAATACCACATATAAAATCCTTTGGAAACATACCTATTCTTCTAGTTTATTCCTGATTTTCCATCATAATATACATCTTGGAATCTTGGGAAAAAATAAAACATAAGGGGTGAGATCAGATGCTCAGTAAGGGTAAAAAATACAGTGTAAGATATCATAAATAAACATAAACAATAAGGCAAGGTGAATAAATAAAAACACATGCCCTTAAAACATAAAATTGTGCATAATATGAAAGGAATAAAATCTGATCAATTATTTCCATATAAATAATCACATGAGAATGAAAATTAACTATGGATATTATACTAGACAAATAATCACATGGATTATAAATAACTAATATCATAATGAGGGAATGTATAATACATTATATCATTAAAATACTGTGAAATCTTTGACCAGGGCACCATATATAAACTGGTAATACATTTTCCAATACCCAAACTAGTTTGTCTCATGATACCTACCAATGCATTGAGGGGATATAGTGGGCCTCACCTGACACTTACTAAGTCCAATGAATTCCTCATATGTAAGCGATGAAATATAATCAACATATAAATTCATATTGAAACTAGCATATGAAATTTAAATAATATCCCTAATTAGTAAACATAATCATAAACTATCTAGAGTAATACAGTGAATGATATCAGGACAGTACATCTTGAGTCAAAATAATCATAAACTGTTAAATAAAATATGGTAGATGGTAACATAAGAGATCAATAGAAATGAAGAATAATATTAAACAGAGGGTATTGAGATAGATGAAAATACTCTAATAAAATCATTTATAAATTCTTTAGATAAATACCCTTTTACTTTGGAAAAAAGAGGTCTTTTGGAAAATCATTTGTATTTCTCCTAAAAATCAGATTATAAACATGTATATCCTAGAAAATAGAATGGAATAAATTTATATTTGAGTAATACTAAATGAATATTCATACTAAAATTTGGAAAATAAAGTGAAAAAAATGTAATAATAGTGTTTAAGAAACTATAGAAATAAGCAACTTCAATGAGGTTTAAGGGAAAATATAAATGATTCTTTAAAGAGAAAAAAGGAATAATTTTTTTTTTTTTGGTCAAAGGACCAAAGCATATTTATTAGCAAAAGGGAAACAAAGATTACAAGAGTCTGAAAGACGGGATCAGATTACAATCTTTACGATGCAAAGGCATCAAGTTATTAGGGAGCTCCTCCAGCCAAGTTAGATTCTGAGCAATCCCTTTGTTCGCGAGAGAATCTGCAACCATGTTAGCTTCACGGTAAGTATGAGTTGCAATGAAACTGACGTCATGAAGGGATTGAAGACATTTCATCCAGCGCGTAGTAATTGACCAAGCAAGATGAATCTCTCCCTTCCAAATGGCTTGAACAACAGTGGTAGAATCACTTTCAATCCATAAGTTGTTCCACCCACGTTGAAGAGCAAAAGAAGTGGCGTGGATAACACTTAGCATCTCTGCTTCCAGAGAGGTTGCAGTACCGCAGCCTCCAAAAAAGCATCCCATAACCTTACCATGATGATTTCTGAAAACAGCACCACAACCCGCAGGACCTGGATTTCCTTTAGAAGCTCCATCCACATTAATTTTAATCCAACCTGGAAAGGGAGGTCTCCAAAAAACCTCTAGAGTGCGGAGCGGTTTCGAGAATTTGGCCTCAACTCGAAGCCGCCGAAGGATCATAAAATCATCCACCAGATTGTTGCAGGAACCAGTCTGAATCAGCGCAGCTTCCCGAATAGCAATAAGAATACGCGTTTTACCTGCATTAATATTGTGTGAGCAATTATTGTGAAGAATCAAGTTTCTATCATACCAAATCACATGAATCAGCTCAGAGATCCCAGCAAGAAGCAAGTTTCTGATTTGTTGAGAGTTATCCTTGGCCACACATCTTTTAAGCTGCTCAGCAATAGAGTTCTGAGCCAGCCATCTGCAATCAAAAATGTCAAAAATATAGTTCCAAAGGGCAGTGGCAGTAGCACAAGATAGAAATAAGTGGTTAGTATCTTCTCTATGCTGGTTGCAAAGACGACATTTGGAACAAAGTTGGATACCAAAGCTTTGAAGACAAACCTCAGTGGGAATTCTATTGTAGGCGAGACGCCAAATAAGAGTGAATCTAGAAGGTTTGATCCAAGGTTTGTCAAAATGTTTTATCCAATTCATATCAATCTCAGTGTTGTGTAAGGAGTGATTATAAAAGTTTTTGGCATTAAGGATCCCATTATGAGAAGGCTCCCAAATCAAGAAATCTCTCGAGGGAGAAAAATGATAGGAATCAATAATTTGAATGATGCTGTCAGGGAGGGAATCAAAGTGAGAATTAATCACATCATTGACAGTAGAGTTGATATCAACAGGGTGATGGTCGAGGGGAGTCACAGAGATAAGCGGGTCACCAGTCCAATTATCTAACCAGAATCTCATGGAAGAATTTCTCGAAACCATCCATCTAGCATTGTGCAAAATATTATCATAAGTGTCTCTAACAGAGGGCCAAATGGAAGAGGTCATGAAATTTCTATTAGCTCTTTTCAATCTATCAATGAACCTGTTTTTGATAAACGCAACGGGAGGGGTGTCATTGTGAATCAGGTTCCAAGTTAGTCTGGCTTGAAGAGCTTCATTGAAGTACTTAATGTTTTTAATACCAAGACCACCCATAGCTATAGGCTTACAGCACTTAACCCAAGGAATAGTCACCAGTTTTCTGTCCAAAGTGCTGCCAGACCAGACAAAGTTTTTAATGTGAGCATTTAGCTTTTTAATGAGACTAATAGGCCATTTATAAACCATCATCGAGTAAACAAGTTTGGAAACAATCACAGACTTTACAAGGCAAACTCTCCCCGCCATGGAGAGGGATTTTCCTTTCCAAGAGGAAAGTTGATGAAGAACCTGGTCAACAATGCTTGAAAAATAGCAGGCTTTGGGACTACCCCAGAAGATGGGAACTCCCAGGTACTTGAAAGGGATAGTACCTTCTTTGATATTAAGCTCATTGATAATATTATTTTTTCTAGCAGAAGGGAAGTTTTTTCCAAAGTAAATGAAAGATTTATTCCAACCAATGACTTGACCCGAGACCTCCTCGTAGTGGTTGATGGCAGCTTTAAGAGTTCTGATGTTTTTTAGATCACCCTTTAGGAAAAGAATGATGTCATCAGCATAAAGGAGGTGGGTGGGGGCATTCACATTTCTGTAAGCCTGGATGGGTTTGAGCTTGTTATGATCAACCATATGGGTGAGCAGACGACTAAAATAGTCTTCTGCAATGGAAAAGAGAATAGCAGATAAGGGATCTCCTTGCCTGACACCTTTGGAACATTTGAAAAACCCTCTAGGCGATCCATTGACTAAAATGGAAACATGAGTAGAATGAAAGAGGATTTTAAGTTTAGATATGAAGTTATCATTGAAGCCAAAACCATGAAGAACTTTGAAAATGAAATTCCAGTCCATCGTGTCAAAAGCTTTACGAATGTCAAGTTGAATGGCAATGTTTCCGCCTCTATTTTTATTGTTAAGCATGTTAATGCATTCCGAAGCAAGACAAATGCAGTCTTGGATTGATCGCCCCTTAATAAAACCAAATTGGTTGCAGGAGATAATTTTATCAGTAATAGTGTTGAGTCTGTTAGCTATAAGCTTGGTGATGATTTTATAGAGAGTGTTGATCAGAGCTATAGGGCGAAAAAGATGGATCTCAGCAGCATTATCAACTTTGGGGATCAAGGCAAGGAATTGGGAATTTAAACCATGAGGTAAGAAACCAGTAGCAAAGAAAGATTTAACGAGCTTGCAAACATCCGCATGGATGATATCCCAATATTTTTGAAAGAAGCCATTAGTGAACCCATCAGGGCCTGGGGCACTGTCAGGATTCAATCCAAAGACAGTGTCCCTAATTTCATGATCAAGAGGAATACCCAAGAGAAAACTATTATCAACATCAGTGACAAGAGTTGGAATGACGTCATTAATGAGTTCCTTGTTTAAACAAGGCCCATTGAATAAAGAGTCAAAGTAAGAGACAACATGTTGAGCGATGTCATCTTCATTGTCCAAAAGATTATTACCATCATTAAGGGAGGCAAGAGGCCTACTGGCTTTCCGAATTCTTTGAAGAGAGTTGTAGAATTTGGTGTTACGATCACCATCCGTTAGCCATTTAATTCTAAAGGTATGCTTGCGAATGTTGTCTTTGAAGGCAAGAAGCATATTTAGATTCATAGTAATTTGGGTTTCTTGATTGTGATCAGAGGTGAAGTCTAAGTGAGTGTTGTTGTTTTGGATTTGATGCAACTCATTCTCAAGAGAGAGGATATCATTGTCAATTTGAATAGCTTTAGTGCTGCACCAAGATTTGAGCTTACGTTTGAGATATTTTAATTTAAGAGGACAAGAAAAATCCTCATCAGAATGGCTCAGAGAAGACCAAAAATGATTAATGAGATTAGAACAGTCAGGGTCAGAGAACCAAGCATTGTTGAATCTAAAGGGGAAAGAAGGTTTGCGAGTGTTGAGGGAGATGTTGACCAAAATAGGATGATGGTCAGAATGAAGCTTTGGAAGGGTGGTACTAGAGATGGTATCCCAAGTATCTAAAGCATGATCATTAGAAAAGGCTCTGTCCAATTTGCTCGCAACCACTCTATTGTAATGTTTCCTGTACCACGTGTATTTGGCACCGCTTAGAGTGATCTCAGTGAGATTGGAGTTTTCAATAGCAGCTTTAAAATCCCTCATAGAAATATTTGAGTGAAGAGGACCAATTTTTTCATCAGCAGAAAGAATAGCATTGAAATCTCCCGCTACGATCCAGGGGGAATGAATTTTTGAATTAAGAGAGGAGAGGTCCCTCCAGAGAGACCTCCTATCTTGATATTTATTCATGGCATAGATAAAGGAGCAAAAGATATGAGTATTATCAATGATAAAGTCACAAGTGAAATTTTGATCCGAAATATGAAAAACATTGACTTTAGATAGGGAGGGATGGGCAAAGGTCCAGAGAGTATTAAAGCTATTGTTGTTTTGACAAGCACCAATGAAGTTGTATCCAAAACGACAAAAGCGCACTAAGTTAGTGGAAAACATAATTTTAGGTTCAGCAATGGAAAAAATTAAAGGCTTCTGGGTGTTAACCATTCTTTTTAAAATATTAAAGGTGTCAAGGTTCGCAATACCTTGGCAGTTCCAGAAGAGGATCTTCATTTAAATCTACGCTTGGAGTTAGAACTCCCTTTTTTTTTTCATCCGAGCCCTTATGCCTATTAGATCTTCGGACATTTTTTGACAATTTGGGGGTTAAGGCAGGGGCTTTATTTCCTTTGGTAGGATCAGAGATAATAGAGGAATTCTCTAACGGAATAGGTGCCGTTAAAACCGGGGCTTGCAGGCTATTAATATTAGAGGTCGGAAGAGTAGTTAGAGCGTTTTGATTGTCAGCATTAACACATTCAACATGTAATTTATCTTGCTGAACTAAGAGATTACAGGTACCTGGTGCGATGTTCGAAACAGAATGAGAAGCATTCATTTGCTGCTGATCAGAGTAGATACCTGGTAACGGTTTCAAAGCAGAGTGAGTAGCAGCAAAGTCTATAAACTTTTGCTTACCTGAGACTTCTGCAGCCGGAATAGCAGTCTCTTGGACTTGCTGTAAGGGAGGAAGTAGCATGCCTTCATCCTGGAAGGCAGGAACCTCCTTGTGCGGCATTCCATGATGAGTAACCTGCATATGAATGTGATCCTTTGCCAAAGAGAGAGATTCATGAGTAACGAAAGGCAAGGAGTCCTGAGGTTCAGGTTGCACAGCCATGGAAATAGGATTATAAGTAGTGTGAGTTGTGAGGGAGTCTTGAATCTGTTCAACAGTACAGGAAATGGGATTAGGCCCATGGTCCTGTTTAAGAGTGTCTAGAGCAGCAGATTCCAAAATTAGGGAGTGCTCTTTGTATAAATATATTATGTTTTCATTTATAAGATATCTAAATTTTATTTACACTTTCATAGGTGAAGTTACTATTCCAATGGTCGGTTTACTATTCCTAATGGTCACATTTCTATTCCAACGGTCAAGTTACTATTCTATAAGTATAGGTTCCTTAATTTCTAGAAATACATATTATTTCATTATTTATTAATTTATAATGTTTTTATTGCATTGTGTATGTTATTTAATGTGATTTATACTATATGAAATAAATATAAGAAAGGAAAATCCATTGATAAAATTTTGGGTCGTTACATTCTCCCCTCCTTCTATAAATTGCATCCTCAAAATTTGAAATTTCACTTCAAAAATTAATGTTTGATACTTGAAAATTGATTTTTCGAAATCCCACATCATAAATAGGATCAATAAAACACCTCTTAAAATGATGTAAAAAAATATAAAGGTAACAACAAAACTAGGCTTTCTAATAGGAGAACATTAGTGAAAAATGAAAATATGGGCATGGAAGAAAAATATAACTATCACGTTTTGATGGTGAGTGATAGTGAACATGGTTATTAGAAATTCTACCATCACAAAACCATAAATTTTTGATTGGTTAAAAGACTATTTATTTCTCAGAAATAAAATTAAATAGATAATATTTTTGTTTCAAAATCATTTTCCTAGATTTGAGGGTTTCTTTTACTATCCAGAGAATCAATTTGAGAAAAAAAACTTACTTTATTCATTTACATGTTATAATCTCATCCTTTTGTTGTGTTTAAATATATATCCACTCTATTTATTAAACCAAAAGATGGATATTCAAGATGAATTTTTTATGCTTGAAGCATTTTGATCAAACAATCCATATTCATTACTTCTGGCTTTAAATGTTTACTCAAACTAAAAAGGTTAGCACCGATTATAAAATATGATAAATCATAATTTAATCTTAATAAATGATATATTTAATCCATTCCATAAGTATTTAACCTTAAGTCCCATCCAAAATATGTCTGTCCAAATTCAAAGACTGAAGATTTAGAAGAAAGGTTACTTAACATAAGATTCTCCCCAAAGTAGTATAATGAATCTATTATTATCACATAAAAATATTTGAATACCTTAATCACCTTTAAACCTTAATGAATACATGTATTCTTTTAAAAATACAATCTCAGGTTTTCCTTAAATCCAAACATCTAATAATTCTAGAATAACAAAAACCATTATATCACTAACCACCTCCATGGTCACCAATACTATCCTATAAACATCTATTTATTATTATCTAAACATCAAACACATATTTAGGGTTATCCTTCTCAATTAATATGTTTTCAAGAAGATCAAATTACATCAGAATCACTTCTCTTGATTACTGGTGCTATTCATCACATGCTTCCAATTCCTTAAAGAAGAAGTAATACAGTACAATCCTTATATATCTCAAAATTCTTATAAACATAATAATATAACATAATTGTTGAATCCAAAAACACAAATGCATTAATTATTCAACTTAAAATTTTGTAAAAGTATAAGCTTGTCCTTAACCCTTTTGCTTCTTTTGAGCTATATTACCTTGATGCTTGGGACATTCATTTTCATAGTGGCCCATATTCTTATAGTTGAAGCATTGGACATAAGAAAATTCTTTATTTCCCTTTAAATCATGATCTTATTGTCCTTTATATCCACATTAGCAGTAAAATCCTATTCTCTTCAAGCATGTATTGAGGTTTTTATTCCCACAATTATCACATGTGTAAAAATAATTCTTTCTTTTCTTCTCCTTATCCATTTTTTAATCTTCTATTCTCTTCTTCTCTTGTTTACCTTCAGAACCATAAGACTGGGAGAATTTTTTCTTTGTCTTGATATCACAATATATTATATCTTCATATTCTAAGAATTTTTGGGATACTAGTTCCCTTCGAAGAATTGGTTTAAGAATATCAAAGAAATGACCAATATTTCTCTTTAGATTATGTATATAGTCCGCAACATCCATTGATAACCTTGTGAAGTTTGATTCAAACTTAGCAATATTTTCACCCTATTTTTATCTCAGGATCATGAATTGTCTCTCCATATCTACTTGTTATTCTCTAGGAAAATATTTTTCCAAGAAAAGTTCCTTAAAATCCTTCTATTTCATGTTTTCAATTTCCTCTTCATCCTTAGTATTTTTAATCAATGATAACCATTGATCCAAAACTCTTGAGAGATGATAAACTACCATGATAACCTTCTCCTTTTCATTACATCCCAAATTGAAAAATATGTTCTCTTGGGAACTTATCTATTACTCAGTTACAAATGGGTCTAAAGTACCATTTAATAATTGAGGTTATTTTCGCATAAAGCCATTTAATATTGTTACACCACATTGTGGATATGGATTCTCCATACGGGTAAGTTTATTGATCATAACCTGAGTCAATTGTCACAATATAGTTATAATTTATTTAGCTCTAGCTACAAATCTAGCTCCAACATCATTATCTTCCATAGGAGAGAAATCCCTACATGGAATACTTATGCTGATACAGTTTCTATTCCTTCTACTAGACACCATCTCTAAACAATGGAATATGATACATTAGATCATAACATTATGAAACATAATGTGTAATATAAAACTAATACAACACTTAATGTAAATTGAAAATTTAGGTATAACTAATATCTAAATAATAATCTTGGTTACTTTGGGAATATTCTGAAAGTATGTTATAGGGTCATGTTTCCCTAATCTATGTTTTCCTAAATCTAGTTTCCAAAGATTCTACTAAACTTTCTCTAATAACAACTGTAAAGACCCTGACCCCAGTATCCCAAAGCTGATTCCTTAATTTAATAAATTGGTACTGTAAACAAGAGATCAAATCCCAAATGACCGAATAATTTAGTATATTTGGAGAAACAGATACAAACATAAGTTTTAAATTACAATTTAAAATGAAATACAAAAAATAGACTCCTTTGAAAACATCCATATTATTCTTGTTTATACCTACATGTTAATAACAATATACATCTTAGCATCCTAGGGAGAAATAAAACATAAGAAAGGGGTGAGATCATGTCACGAACCAACCTAGTTCAACCCTAAACCAGTCACCCGAGTCGATTCGTGGCAAGGCCCGAAGGGCGTTCCCAATCCCCATAGTCTAAAAAATAGTTCCAGAAATCACCATAATACATAAAGGGAATTATTTCCCCCAAAAATAAACAAATAAACAAAGGAAATAGACCAAACAACCCAATATTATATGAATAAAACTGAACTAAACATCCTTTATACAAGAATCTGAAAAGTGAAACAAAACACCACAACAAGACCAACCGAACCTGACGACTGCACTACCTTTATGTGACCCTGCTGGTCACTGTCCAACACAAATATCAACCATCGCCCAAGGAAAATGAACTCAATCTAGAACCTGTACAAGGGCTAAAAAATGAAAAGAACTATAAGCATGAGTATTAAAACTCAGCAGGATAGCCCGATAATTTATTCCTGATGCACTTCCTTGAAAATAAAAGAAACATCCATTTCAAGTTTAAAATAAAATATATCAAAGTTTGTTTTTCTACACATTTTAATTAAAAAAATACAACTCATTTCCCTTATTCATTTCCAAAACTAGGTTCATTACATTAGTGTGACATTGGTATTTTCAAGGGGAAAGTGATGTCTAATTTTTTCAGATTTCACAAAGGGGATAAAACAATTTTCTTTGAAAATGATTTTCATAATCCTGATTAAAATAAACAAATCTCTTTCTAAGAGAAACATTAAACAAGAAGGAGCTATTATAATCACAAAATAAGGGCAATGTAAATAAACATATAAGTACCACATTCATCACTGAAAGCAACTAAGAGACAATAGATATTAGAGAACCTAGAAGATCAAGAATAATCCATAAGATACTAATACATGAGACACCATCCCTAGTAGCATTCCACACAAGATGAAATCAAAATAATTAATATGCTCAGAAACCCTAACTTAGGAGAGGCCAGGGGTAAATCCCATAGCAATAAACTCAAATATATCCACCTACTATGGGCCACTGGTCATTACATCAACTTCCAGTGCAACAATCATTCTTAGAAAATTCTATCAATATGCTAGTTTCTCTTGTCTCATGTATATAAATGGGGTGAACCAACCAATTCTAGAATATAATCTAATCACAATTATATATATAATAAAAATCAATAACATGCATCACCCCGAGCCACCCTAAGGACTGATCTCATGCCATAAAAATAATAAAACACAAAGAGTCCAAACCGAGGCACTCTGATAATGGATCACAAGGATTCCATATTGAGTAAATACCATAAATTATACACATACAAGTCATGAGAAACATTCAAAAAGGTTTTCATAATAAACACTTTCACCATTTCCAAAAAGTTACCTAACATGCCTTTAAACATTTCACAAAACTAACATTTATCAACGGTACAAAATTCACTTTTCATAAAGAGGTGTAAACACACCATTTTCAAAATCAAAACAGTCATATAATTTCCTCAAAACATTCATGCCACACATTCAAGGTACAACCATTTTTATAAAAATTCCAAACGGGCCATTCACAGGCAGTGCATGCCAAAACACTTTAAAAACCGACACTCATTTCTTTATAAAAACCAGAACCAATTTGGAAACCATATGAGGACCCCAAAATATAATTTTCACACTGAAAATATATCTATAAATATAAATGAATCATTTTATATCACACTCAACAGATAAAATCCAACCGGAAAATTAACCACACATTGGGTATGAAATATTTAACAAAACAATTTCAATTTAACACCCAGAAGGTATAAAACACCAATTGCATGCCGTAAATTTATTTAGTCTGCTCAAAAATATTTTAAATATAAAAAAATGTGAAACATAATATAGATTTTTATTAAACATGTGGTGTGCACATTTTTAACAAAACAACACTATTTATCACAAAATAAGGCATAAACTGCTACTTTTCACAAAAAAATAATTTATACAAGGCTCATATAACAATATCTATGAATCAATAGAAGTTTGAACAACATGAAACATATGAATCTTAAATAAAAAGGGCAAGTTCAATGGGAAACCTACCTCAAATCCATGGCAGAATGGAAACACACACCCGAAATCACATGACAAGGGTTTTAAAACCCAAGGTATATGAAGAAAAACCCCAAAAAAAGAAACCCCCCATAAAAAATCATGGGAAAATAAAACCCTAGTTTTATCATGACTAGGGGAGAAGAGATAACCAAGAAAAAAAAAGAAAATAAGGAAGAGGGAGGAGAAAGGAGAGGAAATTACTTTAAGGAAACTAGCCTCAACCTGAGGATCTCTTAGATCTACACCAAAGGAAGAGGAGGAGTGGATTGGGGGGAAAGGAAGAGGGCTCCCTAGGTTAGGAAAAACCCGATGGGGGTGATTTGGGTGGATTTGGGACCAAAAATCCTGAGGGGGAAAAGTTGAAAATTTTAAAATTTTAATAATGGGAATACTCGAATGGTTTATTAAACCATGCGCCAAACAATGTGGTAGACATAGGAGAGACCTTACACTTTCTACTATGTGACCACACGCCAGTACACCAACCATGTGGTAGGTTTTATACCTTCCATATTATTACCTGGGTTCAGCCGCACGATTTATCAAACCATGCACCAACCGTGCGCAGGTCCCTTTTAAGCCAAACATCTATGTTTTCTCCAAAATCACCCAAACGAACCAAGGATAATTCATGAGGAAATGAATACACAAAGAAAAAACTTCAAAACTCAACACCCATCATAACTAGAACCTGAGAAAAGACCAGGATTCTTAATGAACCTAAACATAAACCAAAACATGAAAAATAGGGTGTGGCAATTCTCCCCACTATTAATGCTTTCCACCCCTGGAAATCCATAATAGTTTCCAACTGATTGATCAAAAACTAAGTATTATACATCAACATGATCCAAATGATAAAAAAATATTTTGTTGAATATTTTATTGATAATAAATGATATAATTTCCTCACATTTTAGTAAATATATTCATTTATGAAATATTTGGGATTAGATCATTCATTTGAAAATTTGATGAAAATTCCAGTTTTACCCTTTTAAAATGCACTATAGTATTTTAAAGATAAATATTTTAATATTTATTAATTGAATTTAATATTTTGTAACAGTGTTCCTAACTTAATTTTATAACACTTTTATTCAGGACACTAGAGCTAAAGTGTGCATTTGTGTGGAGTAAATTGGCTATTAAGTCAATGGTGGGATGGACTCAGCAGAATGGACATGGGTTCTATATTTGGGCCATAACTTTTTCATACATTCTTGGATCTGGCCCAAATTTTGAGAGGAGCTACATGATTCATTTTCTCATGGACCATCCTTCTATAAGGATAGTTTATTTATGCTTTTTGGTGGTCAAATAGGTGGTTCAAGTTGGAATAGAATATTTGGCTCAGATTCCCCATTCACACTTGAAACCACTTTGAACCCAGCCCCCCCACCACTCTATAAATTGGTGTTTTTTTATTTGGTGGGGTTGGGGACGTGAATTGGGAAGTTTAGGGAATAGGAGAAGTGGATCCACTCCAATTATACAACCATTAAAATAAGGGTAGATCTTGAAACAAGGATACCTTCGACGAAGCCTTCTTCTTCTCCTTCGTGTTGTAATGCTTTTGTTTGTGTAATAAATTTCTTTGTACTTATTTTATTTATTCTATTCTCTTATGTTTTATTCAAATTTATTCTTCTCTTAATCTTTCTCTTTGGGCTTAAATTCTTGAGTAGAAGCGTTATCGGGTTATACCCATTATAAACCATTGTAAATGAAATTCACTTCTACGATGATTACGCCACCCATGAAGGAGTAGTTTTTTAGTAATCGATATATCTCTTACCTTCAAAATTAATTTATTTTGAATAAATGATATAATTTAATTAACATAATATGATCAATTAATTGAGTTTTTAATTTAATTGAAATTAATCAATCAATTGAACAATTAACACAAAAACACGCGAGGATGAGATTTTGTGTAAATTGTGAGAGTGCAAACTTAATCAGTTATACAAAACCATAAGAGATCAATTTGTAGTGTTCAAATATAATACCTAAACTAAATTAATTATAATTTCCATAGGAGAAGTGTTCCTTAGTTTACCATTGTCCATAATCTAATCTTAGAACATCATTCAAAGCAAGGTGTTGCGATTTCATGTTCTGAAGTTATCCTAGGGTTAAATTCATTTCATCTTTGTGGTTAAGTTAACTCCAGTAGGGTTCGAGGGTTAAAAAATTAGGGGATCATAATTAATTGGATGTTAATTTAAATTATAATTATTAATAAGTAAATTAATAGGTAGAGTTATATTGATTACATCTTTTAAATATTTTTCTAAAAAAACATCTTCTCGTTGTGCTTTGTTAATCAACTTACATTTCAAAATTAAAAAAAAAAAATTACAATCTTATTCCAGCAAAATTATTCTAGATTTATAAACTTTAAAAAACCCCAATCCTTTCAACTAGTGTTTTAATTCTATTATATTTTATTTTTATAATACCATTAATAAGTTGTTAAATTCACTTCTTCCATTGAGAGATGACCTTGGTCTACCACTCAGCTGCACCTAAGTAACCTAAAACTGAATATCATTTGAAAGTGACCACGACAACGCCTTTCAAATTGGTGCCGTTTCCGGGGAGGAAAGTAATTATTTCAACCAATTAGAGGTATTTATTTTATTTTACATTTTATTCTCTTCCTATCTTATTTCTTCCATCTTTACCCAATCTGATTTTTATTCTTCTTTTATTTTCTTCTACTTATTTTTGGACCATCAACTCAAACTTATTATTTTTATTTTACTATGGTCCAATTTCTTTATTTTAATTTTTATTTGATTTATGACACGAACTAATCCCGAATATCTCTTAGATCTTAACCCTGAGATTGAACGTATCCTTAGGGATCGAATCAGACATTCTCAGTCTATGGGAGGTTTCAAAATTCAACCAGTTGTAGAATTACTCCAATATAAAAATATTGAAATTGGAAGCAATTCAAATTCAACCATAAAACAAGAACCAATGGCTGAAAATAATGGAAATGAACTTAATATAACCATTAAATAATTGGCTGCACCTGATATTAACTATCAACCAAATTGTATTTCATACCCAAATCTTGAATCAAACTTTGAATTGAAATCTGGATTAATTAATCTTCCTCCAAAATTTCATGGCCTCTCAGGTGAAGATACCAATAAAAACCTTAATGAATTTAATGTGGTTTGATCAACCTTAAAACCAAGAAATGTATCTGAAGACCAAATCAAATTAATAGAACTCCCATTCTCACTTGATGGAGCTGCGAAAGACTAGATGTATTATTTACAACCCGAAGATGTAACTTGTTGAAATTATTTGAAACATCTTTTCTTGTAGAGATATTTTCCAGCATCAAGGACCACTTCCATTCATAAGGAGATATGTGGGATTAAGCAAGCCCAAGGGGAGTCAATGTATGAGTACTAGGAACGATCAAGAAGTTGTGTGCAAGATGCACACATCACCAAATTAGTGAGAAACTCCTGATACAATAATTTTATGAAGGACTCACACCAATGAAGAGGAGCATAGTGGATTCCGCAGATGGAGGAGAATTGGTGGACAAAACACCAGTAGCTGCACATGCTTTGATTGACCAAATGTTGCAAAACTCCCAACAATTTGGTGATCGAGGTACACCACATGTCAGGGGAGTACATCTGGTAAGTACTTCTTCTCTTGAAAGTCATTTGATTGATACCAAGTTGGAAGAATTAAACACTATGGTGAGGTAGATTTCTTTGGATCAAAAGACATCCCAACCCACTCCTTCAAGGCCTTGTGCCATTTGCACTGAGACAATCCACCCAACTGACTGTTTCCCCCAACTATAAGAAACAGAAGATTGTGCAGCAGTATTCCATGGGAGATCATATCAGCAACAACAACAACCACATCCCTAAAAAAAGTATGAATCATTTTCAAAAACATTCAACCAAGGGTGTAAGGATCAATCAGACATGAGGTATGGCTCTGGGAAACAACAAATCCCCCTTTTAAACCAAACTTCCAGCACCCTCCACCTTACAAACAATGTTTCCAACAACCCCAAAGGAGATTCGAATCTCAAACATCAACAAGTTAGAAACAAGGGAATCTACAAAACAAGGTAGACTCTAACACTGATGATATTTTGAAACAAATTGTTCTTAATCAACAGAATGAGATAAATAGTCAAGGTTCATAATTGAGGGATTTGAAGACTCAAATGATCTAGATTTACACTACCCTCCATGAACTGGTAAGTAAGAATTCTGTAAATCTTCCTTCCCAACCTACTCCCAATCCAAAGGGGAATGTCAGTGCCATTACATTGAGAAGCGGGAAGCAAACAACTGATGCTTCTTCACCTATCATTCTACCGGGATTCACCTCAACTCTGGAGAATCCACATTCCATATCAACTGATGAGAAACCCAAGGAGAAAGATAAAGGTAAGAAAAATATGGATGATGTTCCTTCTAAACCACTTCCCTTTCCAAATAGGGTTGTTCAAACCAAGAAGATGGCTGAAGAGGTGATGCAAAAAGAGGTTTTGGACACATTAAAGCATGTTGAGATCAAAATCCCTCTACTTGAATCCATGAAACAAATCCCAAGGTATGCCAAATTTTTAAAAGAACTCTGCACCAATCGAAGAGGGCTCAAGGGAAATGAGAGGATCAACCTTGGAAGGAATGTCTCAGTACTCATTACACCAACTCTAGAAATGCCAACAAAGTGCAAGGATCCCAGGACATTCACCATCCCATGTACCATAGGGGAGTTTCACTTCTATGGCACTCTTTGTGATTTAGGAGATTCAATAAATGTGATTCCTCACTCTCTATTCTCTTCTTTATAGGTTGGTGAGTTGAAGAGGATGAGAGTAGTGGTGTAATTGGAGAATATAGCTACGACATATCCAGCGGGAGTCCTTGAGGATGTACTTGTCTGGGTAAGAGACATGATCTTTCTAGGTGATTTCTACGTGCTTAACATGGAGGATGATCAGGTAAGTTCTCATGCCCCCATTATCTTAGGGATACCCTTCCTCAAAACTGAAAAAACTATCATAAATGTCAATGAGGGTACACTTTCCATGGAATTTGGGGTTGAAGTTGTGATATTTAATGTTATGGATTCCATGAAGTACCCATCAGAGGATCATTCTGCATTTTTTATCTCCCATTTTGAACCACCAAGTAATAACTCCATGGATTTTTATTGTTCTATACTTAGGGAGATTATGAGTATTTGTTCTAGTTTGATGTATAAGAGTACTTCCACACCTATTTTTGATGGACAAACCTCTCCTGGATTTGATTTTGATGTGGATTCAAATTCTGATCATATAAACTTTGATTATGACATGGCTGTTGAGTATGATGATGGATTTGATGCATTGTTTTCTAATTTTGATGATTTTTATTCTGATACTGATGTTCATTATGTAGATATGTCTGTTTCATCAATTTCTCCATCCATACATCACCCCCTACATTGGAACTCAAGCCATTGCCCCCCAAATCTTAAATATGCATACTTGCTAAGTGATGATAGATTACCTGTTATCATTGATAACAATATCTCTTTTGAACATGAAGAAAAACTTTTGAATCTTTTTAGAGATAACATTAGGGAAATTGGTTGGACCTTGGCAGACATATCAGGTATTAGCCCCACCATTTTCATGCATAGGATTCTATTGGAGGATGGGGCTATACCGATTAGGCAGCCACAAAGGACACTTAATCCATCACTTTTGGAAGTTGTTAAGAAAGAAGTTGAAAAATTACTTGGGGCAGATATCATTTACCCTATTTCTGACTCACAATGGGTTAGACCTGTCCAGGTTGTACCAAAGAAAACTAGTTTCACTATTATAAAAAATGAAAATGATGAGTTAGTTCCTGTGAGAGTACAAAACAGTTGGCGAGTGTGTATTGATTATAGGAAACTAAATCAATCCACTCATAAGGACCATTTCCCACTTCCATTCATTGACCAAATGTTTGAGAGACTTGCAGGTAGGACACATTATTGCTTCTTGGATGGTTTCTATAGCTATTTTCAGGTCCCCATTGCAGCAGAGGACCAGGAGAATATGACATTCACCGGCCCATTCGATACCTTTTCTTATCGAAGGATGCCATTTGGACTTTGCAATGCCCCAGGTACCTTCCAGAGATGCATGGTGAGTATTTTCTCAGATTTCATTGAGACCTGCATGGAAGTATTTATGGATGATTTTACAGTTTATGGATCCTCATTTGATGAATGTCTCTCTAGTTTGGGTGATGTGTTGCATCGTTGTATTGAGAAAAATCTGGTCTTGAATTTTGAAAAATGTAATTTCATGGTCAAAAAGGGAATTGTCTTAGGTCATATAGTCTCACAACATGACATTGGAGTTGATAAATCTAAGGTAGACATTATTTCATCCCTTCTATATCCTACATGTGTGCGTGATGTTAGATTATTCCTTAGACATGCTGGATTTTATCGACGCTTCATCAGAGATTTTAGTAAGATCGCTCCACCCTTATCTCGATTGCTTCAAAAAGATATTGAATTTAATTTTGATGATTCATGTAGGGTATCATTTGATGAGATAAAGAAGTATCTGACCACTCCACTGATCATACAACCCCCACAGTGGGACCTTCCATTTGAGCTTATGTGTGATGTGTCCAACTTCGCGGTTGGAGCTGTCTTATCTCAGAGGGTGGAGGGACGTTCACATGTGATTTCGTATTCACCGAGGACGTTGGATTCTTCACAATCAAACTACACCACAATAGAAAAGGAGTTTCTTTCTGTTATATTTTCTTTAGATAAATTTCGTTCATATTTATTGGGATCTAAAGTAGTTGTTTTTTCTGACCATGCAGCTTTGAGGTACCTCCTAAAGAATCCAGATGCAAAGTCATGACTTATCCGTTGGATGCTCCTTCTTCAAGAGTTTGACATCGAGATAAAGGAAAAGAAGGGGTCATAGAATTTGGTGGCAGACCGCATGAGTAGCCTTACTCACACACCAGAGGGTGACACCTTGTACCAGGTACCACTTCAGGACACTTTCCCCGATGAGCATCTCTATACCATCTCAGGTACACATCCTTGGTATGCTGATTTAGTTAATTACATTGTTTCCTCTGAAATCCCAGTAAATCTGAAGAAGCATCAAGTCCAAAAATTAAAAAGTGAGTCTAGGTTTTATGTGTGGGATGATCCTTACCTCTGGCGCATGTGTAGTGACCAAGTCATTAGGAGGTGTGTTCATGATCATGAGTATGATTCTGTTTTGCATTTCTGTCATAAACGTGCTTATGGTGGACACTTTGGACCCCAACGTACTGCTAGAAAAGTCTTAGACTTTGGATTATATTGTCCTAGCTTATTCCATGATTCCCATGTGTTTTGTAAGTCATGCTCTCGTTGTCAACACACTGGAAACATTTCAAGGAGACACGAGATACCCCAACAACCCATTTTATTCTATGAGATTTTTGATGTTTGGGGAATTGATTTTATGGGCCCTTTTCCTAGTTCATTTGGTTTTTTGTATATCCTTGTTGCTGTCTATTATGTGAGTAAATGGGTGGAGGTCAAGGCCACCAGGACTAACGATTCTCATGTTGTAGTGGATTTTTTCAAGGCTCAAATTTTCTATAGGTTTGGAGTACCAAAGGCTATCATCAGTGACCAAGGGACACACTTTTTCAATAAGAATTTTTCTTCCCTCCTTTGAAATTATGGGGTGACATAAAAAACATCAACACCATACCACCCCCAAACAAATGTCTAGTCTGAGGTTTCAAATTGTGAGTTGAAACAAATCTCGGAGAAAACCGTGTAGCCAAATAGTAAGGATTGGAGCAAGTGCTTGGATGATGCGTTGTGGGCTTATAGGACAACATAAAAGACCCCCATTGGTATGTCTCCATTTCAGATTGTTTTTGGGAAAGCATGTCATCTCCCCATGGAAGTTAAACATTAGGCTTATTGGACTATAAATAAATGCAACATGGATTTGGCCCAAGATGGAATCCAAAGGAAGCTGAAAATTCAAGAGCTTGAGGAGATTCAATTATCTTCATATAAGAACTCAAGGCTCTATAAGGAAAAATCAATAGCAGCTCATGATAGAATGATCCAACAAAAGGAGTTTCATGTTGGAGAGAAATCCCTTCTCTACAGTTCACGACTGAAGCTGATGCCTGGTAAGTTGCATTCTAGATAGTTAGGTCCTTATGTTGTGACTAATGTTTTTCCTTATGGTGTAGTAGAGATCACACAAAAGGACACAGTAAGGAGTTTTAAAGTCAACAGGCAACATTTGAAGAGATACATTGAGGGAATTCCTACTGATGTAGTGGATTTTATCACACTACATGACCCCATCATCACTTGAGCACATCAGGCTATTCCTAACCCTTTAACTTTTTTATTATTTGTACTATTTAAAATAATGCATTTCATGTGCACATATAATATCATGGGTTCACATTGAGTACAATTCAATATTTTAAGTGTGGGGGAGGGAACCTTTTATTTTAGTAATTTCAATTGTTTTCCTGTAAAAAAAAACATTTTTTTTATGTTTTTCAAAATTTGTGTGTTTATTTTTCAATTTTCGGTGTGTTTTTGAAATATTTGAGCTAAAATGATTTTAATCACCATTTTTAAATCCATATCAATAAGTGAAACAATTTATCCCTTGAAACTAAGCTTAAATGAATGCTGAAATGAATTTGTTTCAAGTTCAAATATTTAGTAATTTCATGAAAAGTACACTGCATTTAGAATTCCATGGCACATCTCACTGTCTTTATCTTTGAAACCACTTTCCTATGAGGCTTCTAAAACATTATTTTCATATTCTTTATATTCACCTCACTTATTGAGAGAACTAAAACATGCTTTACTTAACCATAATTTGATTTATTTCTATCAAAACTTGAGGGTTTGAAGTACTTGTGTTTAAATGATTAAGGCATTTGTTTGGTATTAAAGCCCCTATTTCAAAGAATACTTTTTTATAATGGCCTACCTTGAACATTTAATCCTTTTAGCCCTTATAATCCATGAACATCCTGTTAGGTTATCCATATTAAAAGCCAATTTCCCATATCCAACCAACTCTTGAAGTGAAATTGCATAATCTAGTTGAACTTAAGTGTGGGGGAAGCTATCTTGTGCTGTACTACCACATTATGTGATACTTTGGGTGGAAAATTAAATTCTGAAGAGATGTGTTTGCTACTGAAGAAAATCATTATATTGAAAGCTGTGCCTTTTCTGAAGCTTTCATGACAAGTGAAGCTATGCCTTTTCTGGAGCTTCTAATTGAGGTAGAAAGCTATGCCTATCTGGAGCTTTCAAGAAAATCATGTTTGAGAAGATTTTCATTTCTGATGCTGAAATGATGAATGGTGTAAACTTTCCATGAATTTACATGATGATGGATCTGAATTGATACTATGGGGATTGAGGAGAAGACCATATTTAAGTGAAAATTAGATTAATGCAATTTTGCTTCAAAAAAAGTCAAGCCCTCCTCATTCAGCCTCATAATTTTTCACACCTTAATCCTACCAAACGAAAGCCACAGAACAACCCTGAAAAGTCCTCACGATAAACATATTTCTTTAAATCACATCAGGTGGTGATTTAGGAATTTACCAATCCTATGGTGACCCCTGTATGAGTTTGTATGAGAAAGACATTGCAAAACAAAAAATTGATATTTGTGTGATAAGAGAAAATTCAAGCGAGGTAAGTGTTTTGTGCATGGGAGGATAAATAAAGTGGAAATATATTGAATTATATAAATAAAGAACTTGAAATAATGGTTTTTTATGAGGCATGATATCTTTTGTTTCTTGGTGTGGAATTGTTGAATCTCAAGGATATGTGTTTTAAAATTGGGTTTGATTTGATATTGACGTTTACTTAATATGAGGTTTTGCCCAGGAGTGCAAAAGGGTAAGTGTGGGGGAGTTGATAAAACTCTATTTTGTTGGATATTTTATTGATAATAAATGATATAATTTCCTCAAATTGTGCTAAATATATTCATTTATGAAATATTTGGGATTAGATCATTCATTTGAAAATTTGATGAAAATTCCAGTTTTACCCTTTTAAAATATACTGAGGTATTTTGAAGATAAATATTTTAATGTTTACTATTTGAACTTAATATTTTTTAACAGTGTTATAAACCTAATTTTATACAACTTTTATTCAGGACACTAGAGCTAAAGAGTGCATTTGGGTGGAGTAAATGGGCCATTAAGTCAATGGTGGGATGGACTCGGCAGAATGGACATGGGTTCTGTATTTGGACTATACCTTCTTCATCTGTGCTTGGATAAGACCCAAATTTTGAGAGGAGCTACATGACGCAGTTTCTCGCGGATCATCCTTCTGGAAGGACAGCTGATTCACGCATTTTGATGGTCAAATAGGCGGTGCAATTTGACATAAAATATTTGGCCGAGATTCCCCATTCACAATTGAAACCACTTTGAACCTAGCCTCCCCACCACTCTATAAATTGGTGTTTTTCTCATTTGGTGGGGTTAGAGATGTACATTGTGAAGTTGAGGACCGAGGATAAGTGGATCCACTCCAATTATTCAACCATTTCAATAAGGGTAGCTCTTGAAGCAAGGATCCCTTCAACGAAGCCTTCTTCTTCTCCTTCGTGTTGTAATGCTTTTGTTTGTGTGATAAATTTATTTGTACTTATTTTATTTCCTCTCTTTTATTATGTTTTATTCAAATTTATTATTCTCTTAATATTCCTCTTTGGGATGTAATTCTTGAGTAGAAGTGTTATTGGGTTATACCCATTATAAACTCTTGTAAATGCAATTCGCTTCTACGATGATTACGCCACCCATGGAAGAGTAGTCTTTTAGTAATAGATATATCTCTTACATTATACATTCATTTATTTTGAATAAATGATATAATTTAATTCACATAATATGATCAATTAATTGAGTTTTTAATTTAATTGAAACTAAGCAAGCAATTGAATAATTAACACAAAAACACGCAAGGATGAGATTTTGTGTAAATTGTGAGAGTGCGAACTTAATCGGTTATACAAAACCATATGGGATCAATTTGTAGTGTTAAAATATAATCCCTAAAATCAATTAATTCTAATTTATAGAGGGTAAATGTGCCTTAATTTTCCACTGACCATAAGCTAATATTAGAATATCAATCAAAGCAGGGTGTTGCGATTGCATGTTCCGAAGTTAGCCTAGGGTTAAATTCATTTCATCTTTGTGGTTAAGTTAACTCCCATAGGGTTTGAGGGTTAACAAATTAGGCGATCATAATTAATTAGATGTTAATTTAAATGATAATTATTAATAATTAAATGAATAGGTAGAGTTAGATCGATTACATATTTTAAATAGTTTTCTAAAAAAACATCTTCTCATTGTGCTTTGTTAATCAACTTACATTTCAAAATTAAAAACAAAAAAAATACAATCTTCTTCCAAAAAACATATTCTAGATTTATAAACTATAAACAATCCCAATACTTTCAACAAGTGTTTTAATTCTATTCTATTTTATTTTTATAATACCTTTAATAAGTTGTTAAATTCACTTCCTCCTTTGAGAGACGACCTTGGTCAGCCACTCTGCTGCACCTAAGTAACCTAAAACTGAATATCATTTGAAAGAGCCCAAGACAATGCCTTTCACCAACCTATTAATCCAATTACTTTTCCCCTAACCATTAATGGAACATAAGCATCTTGCACGGAATGAAACAACAACCCAGAACCACTTCCCATGAACAACAAAAAGGTTCAAGCGACCACATCTATAACCAATCCAAAACCAGACCATTGGGACTTCTCTCAATAAACCCAATGCTCTCCAAAAGAGAAAAGGAATCTAAGATATAAATGAATTTTAAAGAATCTACATCAACTAGATCAACTAAACCCCAACCCGAAATAGATCACCAGCAGAGGGAGTCCTGAACAGACTCCCCACCATTAAAATTCAACTAACATCTGATAAAATCTTAGGAGAAAACTCAAAGAGACCCATGGTGGGTCTCCCCACCATTAAGAACCAACTATAAATGACCAAACATGAATTCACTATGATCCAAAAAGAAATACTTTTCCACACATGCCAACCCAGAACTCCCTTACAACGACCTATCATCCCAGGCCAAGAAGAACACAACAAGAACATTTAAACTACCCACTCCCGAACAGAGGGGGTAAATATAATCCAAAAACCCCTACACGAACTAGAAACCCCCACCACAAGGGGAGGAGAGGGAAGGGACCCAATGACTGGATCACTGAAACCATATCCAACAACCACCCACCACTCTTCACCTATGGATGGATAAAACCCAAGACCACAACTGATTCACATGGACGATCCAGACTCTAGGGATTCCTGACTATGCGCCAACTTCACTTTGAGACATATGGATAGACCCCTGATAGATGAAGTATCTACTACCTCAAAGTTAGAAGCTACTAATACCCAACCAGAACATGCATCACCCGATTAGATAAAAATGGAAGACTGGAAATCGAGAAATAAAAGACACACTTTCACTAAAAATAGGAGTTCATAAAGAGACTCACAACACCCACTTACATTCAAAAAACCAAAACACCATTGGTACAACCTCCATAAAAAAATCCCCTACACTATAAGGAAACTTTAAAGGGATTTCCAACAACACATCACTTCTGAGGATTTTCTCCATGATGCTTCCTAGAAACACTCCAACAGAATTGATGCAAGTGACCCAAGCATACACAAGAATGGTAGGTATTAGGATCATTCAAACATGAAAAATTCTTATGGTCCAACTTTTTACACTGATAACATATGAGGATCTCTCACCCTAAATAGGTTGATGAAATATCCCAAGTCCATTTGATTCCACGAACTGCTCCCTCAACTTTCAACCGCTTCCTCATATCCTTACCAGAATCCCACCTTCTATTCCTAGGGATTTAAGGAGGGAGGAATACCTCATGAACTCCCACCATCATGGCTTTAACATGAAAATATTTTCTCACCAGATCGGCAAACAAAATTTGATTGAGCTCTGACACCTTTGATTGCAGGTCGAGATGAAGCCCAACCTCAAAATTTCAAGCCTTTATGAAATCATTTTAAGCATACCCTAGATTATAAGGGACTAGATCTAAAAATTGATAGAAATAATTTGACACTGATCCATTACCCTACTGCAAAAAACCCATCTCCATCCCCTTTCTCACCATTTTTTTCTCATAGAAATACAAACAAATAAAAACATCATTGAAGAACTCCCAATTAAGATCTTCACGAGGTTTGTTCCAAGACACCAACTTCCACCACATCCACAGTGAACCTTCAACCATAAAATTTACAAACTTAACTTTCAAAAACTTGGAAAACTCAATGAGGTGAAATTTACTTTCGATTTTTTTTCATTCACTCCTCTTCCTCAAGAGGATTCACTTGTCTATTAAAGAGAGGTGGATCTAGCTTCCTAAACTCAAGAAAGAAAAACTTTGGTTGATCAACTAGAAATCCCCCTAATTGGGAATCACCCATAGACGCACTACGATCACCCATTGAAGATGCATGGGGAAAACCACTAGACAAGGAAAATCCAAGAAATAGATCAAGGCCAAATGAAAAATAAAAATCCTTAAGAATAAACACCATATAGGCAAAAATCTTTGAACATATGAAAAAAATCCATTATAACATGAGAACATTCTTTTTGAAAACATCCTTAATTTTAAAATATAATTGGTTCATTAAAAACTCTCCATTAGTATTCTTTAGAGTCTCACTCACATGAATGTTTTCGTTTCACCCTGAGCACCCATACACCATGCCATATCAGACATCCATTCACATTACCATATACCACTATGCATGTAAGAACCCAAATGAACACCATGGATAAAACAAAGCATCCTCATTTCCCAAAATAATCCATTCAATCTATTTCAAAATAACAAACCTCCCAAAGTTTCACTAACCACCAAGTCAAAAATAATTTTTTTCAGATTCACATATAAAACCATTTCACCACACTTGAGAATGAAACCCCTTATATTTCCAACAAATATACATTTCAATTTTATAAAAACAAATTTCAGCATCTTAACAAACCTTATTACATCAAACCATTTGATTAAAACTCACCCTTTTCATTTAAAAAAACTTCCAAAACAAACATTTTATTTCCATAAACACCAAGTTTTGATTAATAAATTCAAATTATGTTAAACCATTTCAATTTTACCCCCAAGAGGCCACCTTAGAAAAACCCATTTTGCTAAATCCATTCACAAAATTAATTCTGAAAATCATCTTTCCCACTTTCTAAAAATCCAACCATTACCACTAAAACCCTATTTTTTCACAAACCCAACACAAGGGGTTTCATAATAATTTTCATAATTCAAAAGAGACCCAAAAAAATTGAAAAAGGGAACTAGTTTTGGTGGGTGACTTGACCATATGGTTGGCGGCCTTATGCCAAACACACCACCAACACAAAGAGCCTTCTAGGACCATGCCCCCAACTCCACATGGCTTTCCAGGCCCTGTGAACCCACAAAGACTATTATAACAACTCCCTATATCATATCCCAATCAAAAAAAAAAAATCCCTAAAGACCAAGAAACTAACAAAACCAAACATCCCATAGAAACCTAAGGAGCAGAACGAGTAAGAGTTCACATTGCTCTTCCCGAACCTACCCCTCGAGTCTTGAAAATCCTACTCCATATACCAAGACATCTCCATGTAATAAAGGGTGCTCTAAAAAGTAATGTATTCTAGGTTCTAACATGCAATGATACCAGTTTTTCATGAACCAACTCAGGTTAACCTTAAACTGGTCACCTGATCCGATCTTTGGCAAGGCCTGAAGGGAGTTCCTGATCCCCATAGGTTGACAACTAGTTCTAAGCATCACCAGAGTGCATAAAAGGAATGATTTTAATCAAAAATAAAAAAATAACCAAACAATGGAAAGAGACCAAACAACCTGATATTATATGAATAAAACTGAACTAAACATCCTTTATACAAGAATATGAAAAGTGCAACAAAACATCACAATAAGACCAACCAAACCTGATGACCACACTATATCCCTATGACCCCATGGGTCACTCTCCAACAAAAAGATCAACCATCACCCAAGGGTAATGAATTCAATATGAAACCTATACAAGGGATAAAAATAGAAAAGAACTATAGGCATGAGTATTAAAACTCAGTTGGCTATCCCGATAATCTATTCCCGATGCACTTTCTTTAAAATAAAAGAAACATCAATTTCATGTTTAAACTATAATATATCAAAGTATGATTTTATACACATTTTAATTAAAAACAAAGTAAAACAAATTTCCCTTATTCATTTCCAAAACCAGGTTCACTCCATTAGTTCGACATTGGTATTTTGAATGGGGAAGTGATGTATAAATTTTTCATATTGCATGAAGGGGATAAAACACTTTTCTTTGAAAAAATTTTTTATAGGAATTATTAAAATCAACACATCACTTTCAAATAAAAAAATTACATAATAAGGCACTATAATAATCACACAATAAGGGAAATGGAAATAATCATATATATACTAAATTCATCACTGTAAGTAACTAAGAGCCAATAGACATAGGAGAACCCTATAGATAAATAATAATACAAAAGATATTAATACATGATACCCCATAATTGGTATCATTCCACACATGATGAAATCAAAACTCTCAATATGCTTAGCCACCCTAACTCCGGATAGGCTGAGGGAAAACCCTGTAGCAATAAACCCAAATATATACACCTGCTATGGGCCACTAGCCAGTACATCAACTACTTGTGCAACAACCATTCTTATAAAATTAGCTCAATATACCAGGTTCCCATATCTCACGTATATAAAGGGGGTTAGCCAATAGATTCCATTCGATCATACAATCACATGTATATATATAATAAAAATCAACAATAGGAATCACCCTGATCCACTCCAAGGACTGATCTAATGCCATAAAAATTATAGAACACCAAGATACCAAACTGAGGAACTTTGATAATGGAATTGAAAGGATTAAACAGTGAAAAAATACCATCCATTATAAACATACAAGGCATTATAAATATCCAAATGTGGTTTTCATAATAAACACTTTCACCATTTTTACAAAGTTTCCAAATGGGCCTTTAAGCATTTCAGAAAACTAGCATTTATCAATGGTAAAAAATCCAATTTTCATATTGAGGTGTAAAAACAAAATTTTATACATTAATAAATTTAAATAATTTCCTCAAAACATTCATGTCCCACATTCAAGGCACAACCATTTTTATAAAAATTAAAAATAGGCCATTCACCGACAGCGCTTGCCAAAACAATTTTAAAACCGACACTCAATTCTTTATAAAAACCAGAACCAATTTGGAAACCAAATGAGGACCCAAAAATATCATTTCGTATGATTCCAATATTTTTATAAATCCAAAAAATCATTTTATAACACACTCAACCCATAAAATCCAATCGATCAATTAACCGCACACTCGGCATGCAATATTTAACAAAATAATTTCAATTTAACACCCAACAAGAAATAAAACACCAACTACATTCCATAAATTTATTCAAGATTCTAAACCATGTTTTAAATATCATAAAACACATGAAAAATCTAATGGATCATTTTATTCAACATGCGGTGTGCACATTTTTAAAAAAACAACACTATTTATCACAAAACAAGGCATAAACTGCTACTTTACACACCCAATAATTTATACAAGGATCATATAAAAATATTTATGAATCAATAGAGGTGATAAAAACCTGAAACAGCTGAATATTAAATAAAAAGGGAAAGTTTAATGGGAAACCTATCTCAAATCTATGGAGAAATGGAAATGCACACCCTAAATCATTCGGCGAGGGTTCCAAAACCCTAGACTACGAAGAATAACCCTAAACAAACAAAACACCAATAAAAACTCATGGGAAAATAGAACTCTAGGTCGATGATGACTAGGAAAAAAGAGATAACCAAGAAAAAAAGAGAGAAGAAGTTATAGGTAGGATAAAGGAGAAGAAATTACTTAAGGAAACTAGCCCCAACCTGAATATCTCCTAGATATACACCAAAGGAGGAGGAAGAATGGATTGGGGGGGCAATGGAGAGGGATCCCTAGGTATCGATGAATTGGGTGGGGGTGATTTGGGTAAATTTCTATCCAAATATCCTGAGGGGGAAATTTGAAAATTTTAAAATTTCAATTCCGGGAAGACTCACATGATTAGGGCACATAGTTTATTAAATCGTGTGCCAAACCATGCACCAAAGTGTATGGTAGACATATAAGAGACCACACTGTTTCTCCTAAGCGACTGCATGCCTATGTTCTAACCATGAAAAATTCCATTTTAAGCTAAAGATCCATGTTTTCTATAAAAAACTCCCAAAAAAACCAAGGATAAACCATGAGGAAAAGACTAGACAAAGAAAACACTTCAAAACTCAACACCTGTCACACCCAGAACCTGAGAAAAGACCAGTATTCCCAATAGACCAGAACATAAATCAAAACTTGAAAAACCAGGTGTGCCAGATCATATTCTTAATAAGGGTAATAAATTTAGTTTAATCTATCATAAATAAACAAAAAAAATTAGTAAAGGTTAATAACTAAAAATACATGTCATTAAAACATAAACTTAAGCATAATATGATAAGAATAAAAGATTATCGATTAGTGCCACATAAATAATCACACGAGAATGAAACATAACCATGGATATTATACTAGTAGAATAATCACATGGATTATTAATAACTATTCTCATAATGAGTTAATGTATAATGTGAGACATCATAAACATATCTTTAATGTTTCAGCTAAGAAACCATACATAAATTGGTAAGACACCAGCTGATACCCAAACCGGTTGGTCTCATGAGACTTACCGATGCATCAAAGGGATATAGGGGGCCTCAACTAAAAATTACTAAGTCTAATTCATTCATCATATTAAAGAGCTGAAACATAATAAATATATAAATTCATATTGAAGCTATTATATTAAATTTAAATAATATCCCCAATTAGTAAAAATTATCATAAACTATCCAAAGTAATATGATGAATGGTATCAAGACAGTACATCCCCAATCAAAATAATCATAAACCATTCAATAAAATATGGTATATGTTAAAATAAGAGATCAATATAAATTAATAATAAGATTCAACAGAGTTTATTGAAATAGATAAAAATACTCTAATAAAATCATTGATAAATTTTTGAGAGAAATACCCTCTTAATTTGGAAAGAAGATTTCTTTTGGAAAATCATTTGTATTTGTCATAAAAGTTAGATTGTAAATATGTATATCTGAAAAAATAAAATGGAATGAAGTTATATTTGAGTAATATTAAAATAATATTCATACTAAAATTTGGAAATTGAATTGAAAACATGTAAAAAGAGTGTTTAAGAAACTTAAAAAATGAACCACTTTAGTGCAGTTTAAGGGAAAATATAAACGGGTCTTTAAAGAGAATAAAAGAATAATTATTTCCATAAAAAAAATAAATTAACTAAGATAGTTTTTTATGATAAAAATTTATATTTTATAAAAATATTGGTGGATTAAAATAGATTATGGAGTGTACTTGAAAATGGGTAAGAAATTGTGAAGTTCCCTTTAATCGGGCTTACATATCGAGAGAAATTAAAAAGAGAACCTTATAAAAAAGGTATTTCTCATCCATGAAAGAATAATTGAGAAAGGTAAATATGTTTGGAAAATAAGAATATAATATAGTATGAGTAAATAATAATAATTAATAATTAATTTGGGATAAAGCGAGATAAAGCATAACCTTAAGGAAAAAATGGAGGTTCGGGAAGAAACCCTTACCTTATGTTCGAAAGTGTTTTGCACTTGTGATTAATGTCATGGATAATAAAATTATATTAATTTATAATTTAATTAATAACCTATTAAACATGTATTTTATTTATTATAATTTTATTATGTTTGTTTATTGACTTTTTTATGAGTTATAAGATTCAATTTCATCGTTTGGAAGTGTTCGTTTCCTTGGTTTTCATATTGGTTTACTTGTATACAAGTATGAAAGATCATGTAAAATGGGAATAGTTATCCAGAATTAGAATTAAATGTTATTAATAAAACTAAAAATTATTAAATTGTCTTATATACCATTTTTTTCTAGATATTAGGATGTTTCATTAGATAAAATATTAATGATAACCATTTAGATTATTTTGTCATTTTTTCAATCATCATGCAATAGTTTTGTTTTATTAATTAATATTATGCATATTTAATGGTTATAGAATACTAAATAAGTATTAATATACATTTTAAAATATATTTTAACCATTATAATGGTTTTATGACCATCCTTGAATGTGGTATTAGAAAATGAACAATCATCGTCCATGAAGGTGGTGAATCGACGGCTCTCGGACAATGTTTTCATTTTTAGAACAAAAGGGAGAGGAGAAGAGGTTTGATGATGGATATTCAATTAACATAATAACATTATAGTATATATAAGACACTGGAGATATCATGTCACTTGTATAAGGTTAGGTGAGGAGAGGATAATAAAATAAAAGAAAATAAAAAGAAATTAAAAAAAAGGAAAGATAATTTTACCTCTTGAACTTATTCTCCTTGAGAACCCCTTATAGAAATTGGGTTTGGTATTTTGTTGAGACCAAAAGATCCTAGACACATGGAAGAGACTTGGGAAATGTATTGTGAATAAATTGTACAATCTTTAAGTCTGGAAAGATGTGAGGATGAGAGGTGGTGATGGGTGGTATTTATAGTGGGTAAAGGGGGTGTTTTTGATTATTTTATTCATTTGTTTATTATTTTGGCTAAAAAACTATCAATAGTAATGATTACTATAAATAAATACATTAAATAGGGAAGTATATTTTTATATTATAGTCTTTTAACATCCATACATCATCCATGACTCAATAATTCATGTATTTGTTAAATATCATAAATTACCATATTTCACTATTCACAAAAATTCAACTATTTTAGAAAAATCTAAAAACTTCACCCAAACAATTTTTTGACATGTAGAATTAAAAAATGGACTCCATTTTATAATTTTTTCCTAAATATGAGAAACTTAATTTTTAAATAAAATCATCATTTACTCGAAAAATACATATTTTAATATTATAACAGATTTCATAACACTTTCAAAAAATAATTACGGTCACATAACATTATATTATAATCATAAGACATCAAAATATTAATTTATGAATCTATTTCAAGAGAATAATTTTTCTTTTATATCATTATTTTAATTATAAAAATGTGAATAAACATTTACATTTCACAAAAATACAAATACTTAATATATCAATTTTAGAATATTTATTTACTTATTTCATGATAAAAATATATTATATTTTCATTCATAAGATACCTAAATTTTATTTTTAATTTCATAGGTGAGGTTACTATTCCATTTTTCGGTTTAATATTTTTAATGGCCACATTAATATTCCAACGTCCAAGTTACTATTCCATCGGTATAGGTTCTTTAATTTCTAAAAAAACCTCTTATTTCATTCATTATTAATTTATAAGGTCTGTATTATATTCTCTATGTGATTTTATGTTATTTATACTATATTACATAATTATAAGAAGGGAAATTCCATTGATAAAATTATGGGTCATTACATGATAAATCTATAACATGAGGTGAATGTTGTTTCATAAAAAAGATAACATAAAAGAAAAAGATATCATTGATTCATCCCTCCCCCTCTTGGTGATTACATTGATCGTGCATGGGACTCTTCAAAATTTAGTATAACATATCATTTATAGACCGATGGTCAATCATAGATAATGATCTAGATATTAGAGGATATGTTTCAAGAATACATCATGGATTTTAGTGTAACTTGGGAAAATCATATATCCATGGTTGAGTTTGTGTAAAAATATAGATTTGAGGAATCTATTCAGATTTCACCTTTTGACTCTCTCAATGGTCGGTTGTGCCATTCATTTATTTGTTTCCATGAGGTCGGTGAGGAAGTTGTGGTGGGGTCGGGCTTGGTATGTGAGACCTTTGAGAGAGTGCAGCTGATCAGGAAGATGTTGACCACCACTAAGAGTAGACAATGATCATATGCTGACCGAAGTAGATGAGTTTTGGATTTCAATTTTTGCAATAGTGTTTTCTTATAGGTGTCTCCTTGGTTAGGGAAACAATGTTTTGATAAAAATAAAAGCTATCTCAATTATTTTTTGGACCATTTTAGATCAATGAATGTAGTAGAGGAGTGGCTTAGTAACTTGACCTTTATCTTTCTTATCGAGGAATGCATGACGTGTCCCATATTTTTCAGAATCAGATGTATATATTTGATATGGTGAATGTATTGGACTACATGGATGCTAAGAAGGATCCTAACACAACATAAATGGAAACATCAATGCAGGTTATGGATATGTGTTAAAGAATTTTGGGGGAAGGTGGTTCCACTATTATAGATACTATGGTGGCATGGATAGATCCAGGATAAATCTTGGTAATGGGAATAAGAAGTTTGAGATTAGTAGCCTGAGTTTTTCATGATGGAATCCTAGAGATGCTTATAAATGATGATAAATATTTATAGGAGTAGAATATAATGTGATAATGGTTTTAGGTGGAACATAAAAATATGGTGCAGGTTCAGTTTTATTCCATGGAGGGTATGGTTATAGTGTGGTTGGGGATTTATGACATAGCGATGAACTTTAACAGTTCATGATATTTTCGTATAGTAGTAGCATAAATCACAAGCTCAAAATAGAGTTATAAAGGTGTATATTCATGTATTTCTACAAATTTTGGAGTCATTACATTATTGAGTGGTGGATACAACATAGTGTCCTCATGAGGATTTGGTGATTTCCATTCCACCATAGTCCTTTTTCCATATTTATAGGATCTCTCCATTGAACTTAGTGTGGATTATATATATTATTTTTACTAGGAACCACTACATCCTTTCCAAATCACTTGCATTAGAGTCCACCCCATCTTGGAATACATTGTTTCATATCACTATAGACTACACCTTTTCCTTTCATTTTCAAATTATCTATAAATTCTCAAGTCCCCTTTAACCTAGTTTTATCTCATTCCTTCCTCTTAAACATTGGTAAACTCTAATTAATATACAAGAGCACATCCATCACCAAGATCTTTTCTTCATTTTTCGATATTGGAGGTTTAACTCTTGAAGGTTTTAGTTGAGTTTACCTCTTTTTCATCTTGATTTTTCTCCTTTCACTTGGGGTGTATTGATGTTTTAAGACTACGTGACATTTTACTTCCTTGATATTTTCCTCAAACTTTTTTGGGATGTTTTAGGCTTTGTTCTAAGGATCCATGATGTATGATCTCAATCGAGTAAGAGATTGGGTGTGACATGGGTATCGCTCCTCGATGAGGCTTAGATTTTGTATCACCAATATAAAGGTAGGAATTTCCTTACAATTTTGGGGCCTCATATACTCTTGTTACCTTGATGTGATACTTGTTTTGGAATTTATTGTTTAACTATACTTGATCTCAATTACATGTGTGTGCATGTTTAGCCTATGATACCCGTATTTGATGCTTAATTTTATCAGTATGCTTATGTAGCTTATTTTATATGTTTTATTTTGATAACATATATGGTATATTTATATTATTTCTCATGATTAAATACTATTCTCTATATTTACATGCTTTACCATGTTACATGTTATTAATATTACTTTTGAGGTATTGATTTGGTACTGGGAATAGGTGGACCATCATGACATGGTCATTCTTTAGAGTGGGGGGGGTGCATATTGTGCGATAAAGATGATGATGGATCTGAACACAGGGTAGGTGAATGACAGACTTGAATGTAGACCATTGGTCACTATTGGGTTTACAATGACCTTGTTTCATGACCCAAGGAATAAATAGGATATGAAGTCCTTGAGGGATTGTCTAAAATTGAGGCAATACATGGAAGAATTTTGGAATATTCTTACTTAGTGTGTTGAAATATCTAAGAGATATATTCACCAAACATTTGGATTTCTCTTAGTTACATCGAATATCTCTATGATTATCCTTCCCATATAGAGATGAAGTAGGCATGGTCGGGGCTTGTGAGAGATTGGTTATAACATGAGTTCCCAACATATGATTGTTTATCAGTTATAATTCATTTATTGTTATCATATAACTCACTTGTTATACCTAATTACACATGATAAGGACACATTTGTGGTGTCTTACTGAGTTTTATTATTTACACCCTTCACAAGAATCTTGATGTGCATGCAGACATCATTTTTGGAGATCCAATAAAGGGAAAGGGACTCATGGATGATAGATGATTGAGGAGTATGGAGTGGGTAATGGTACCAAGACATAATCCAGAGGTTTTCCTCATCATTTTTATATTTATATTCTTGCACCATTGCACTCTAGTTTTGATTTCCACATTGGGTGACTAATTTATTTATGTGTGTAACATGTGTACAATTTGTTATTAAATTATAATACTTTATATTCCACCATAATACTCTTAGTTTTATATATATTTTTATTAATTATAGAATATGGGTATTGTTAATAAGGGTATAGTCTCCCCATTGATAATATTTAGAACCTCACTTCTAGTCGGCATCCTTTTATATATAGGGAGGTGCACATGAGGTGCTTTGGATCTCTGGCTCGGACTACATGGTTTGAGTCTAGGTGTTAAATAAATCAATCTTGATGCAAGAAATAAGATATAATATATGATAATTTGTTTAACATGAGTTCGTAAAAAGGTATTATAGGTTATGTTTATAATGTCACATTGACCACGCTATGGGAACCCATAATAGTGGGTGAATCTATTTGGGGAATTTAAAAAAAGATTCATTCACATTAAAAATATAGGATTCACATGGGAAAAAAAACCATGGGTGTTTTATTTCTAAATAAACAAAGTAATTTAGTGAAAATATAATTTGTGGCTCTAAGATCTTGAACTGAAGGATGAGGATAGGAAGAAACAATGTAACTGTAGGGAGTCTGTTCAAATGATGGGATCCAATGCTGGATCACTTGATACAATTTAAAAAATGATATTGAATACCTTTGATCAATTTTAAAAAACTAGTTTCTTTACATTGGTACCATGGATGATTCACCCTGGATGAGAGGTGGGACAAAACTGTGGCATTATATCCATCATCATAGTCCATAGTGTATCCATATAGAAATGCAAGGTTATATCGATTAAAATTAGGGGAAAATTGCATTTCTATGAATGAGGGGGAGAATCTATAGAATATATTGATAACTATAAGTTTTACACTATCATTCATTGTAAATATTGATAGGGAATAAAAAAAATATCATGCATCACGGTAAGGATTTGGCTCTATGAAAATTCCAACCTGTTGAGAGACATGAATTGGATATGATCATTCACCAGGGAGGGGACCAATAATACCCCTATAACTTTATAGTTTAATGATATTATGTTTTCTATGATGGGAGATACTAGATTTTGGTAATAAATCTTGTAATATAGGGGTAATAGAGTTTACACTTTTATAAATTTTACTAGTGGGTGAAAGATATTAAGGACATATGGCATTGAATTGGGAGGATATTTCAAGATTAAGGTTATGGAAATCTAACCATGGGGGTGTTAATGTTTCCAATCATATAGCTTTCTCCATAGGTTTATTACTAATTTAATGTCCTTGAACATAATCTATGGGTGGATACCTGTTTTAGATTTAACAGATCATACAATAGGGATGATAAAGTTTAAGATCTAATAACTTTGATCACTAGTGAGGAATTATATATAGTGTCAAGGGCATGGAAGTCCATACATTACTTGAGATCCCAATATTGATATAAACATACTTGGGAAATATTCACATTAATTGAGTTTATAATATATAGATCCCAGGGGTGATCATGTTTAAAATCATATATCTTGGACCTTAGGATATGTATTTATATGTAGAAATAAGTGTTGAGTAATCTCATCATAAATTGAGAGCCCAATACTGATATAGACATCTTAAGGGGATTATGTATAAAGTTCAAGGTCATGATATGTGGAACTTGGTGTTTATATTTAAGTTCACCCACATTTTAACATAGGATGAGGCTAAACATATATAACTAATATAAAACAATAACCTAGGTAAATTGAAATCACATAGGATAATATAAAAAACCCTATGATGAGGGAAAACATTTTAATATTATAATTATTAGACCGTACATTATGTATGAAGTCATATAACTTTGACTATCCCTTGGAGAAGAATAAAATATTTATGCAAAGTGTGTGAAGGAAATATGATAAAGGGTTAAAATACACTAAAATGATGTGGGAGTGATAGGTGATTTAGTGTTTGTCCATGGATAGAAGATACACCCATCAATATGTATCTTGTTTAATAGGATTCTATCCACTCATAGTTCTTGGATACTTTGTAACGACCCATCTCATTTATAGGAATAGGGGAAAAATTCAAGTTTACACAAGTGAGGGAATTACTAATCATACCCTATGTAAATATATAGATGAATTATTTCTTTAATACCTTAAGATTTTAAAAGAAAACTATGTTCAATAGCATATATAACACACAACACCGATCTTAAAAGAACTGTAAAATAATATTATTTAAATATGAACATTATAGCCTTGCCATTGAATTTGAAGGCATGATTGAGAGTTATTAAATTATAAAATATATGTATAATTATCCTACTCAATACAAAGGTACTTATGAATGATTAGTAAATAATCAATCAATTTTTGTTAGATCCATTTTCTGCTTAAAGAATAGGTTTTCTTCAAAAATGGTTTTTATTTAATTTTATGATAAGATATTATAATTAATTTCTTTCACTTTTAAAAGTTTTATTTGATAAAAATAATATAATTTATTAAATCATAACATCAAAATTATCTTAGAGTTAATTTTTTTTTCAAAAAAGTTGTTTTTTAGTGAATAGTGTGAAAACCATGATTTTTATAGAAAATTGCATTTTATTCTAAAGTATTTAAAATATCAATTTTTAATCTGTATTGATATTAATATATCATTAGTTCTATTTAATTATTCACCCCATAATCCTACATGGAAAATGGGGGTTCAAAACCCATTGGGCGTAGGTCCCTCTAGCAGTATTGTAGCGTACTGTAGCAGCAATGGCACTCTAGCAATGGAGGGCACTGTAGCGGCGGAAGGGGTACTATAGTGGTACTTTAGTAGACAGGTTCTATAGTAGTACTATTCATAGAATGGGCTTTGGGCCAAAAATTTGGGCCTACGATCCATGTAATGGGATAAATGCCCACTAGGACTTCGGGATATGTAATGGGTCTCCCTCTATCCAGTTAAAAGAGGTCTTTGCTTTGACTTAATAATAAATGAGGTTTCAGACCCAACCTTTAAAAAAATAATACAATTAATTTTATTATAATTTACATTATGATTAATTTTGATCTAAAAAAATTTTAATACTTAAAAATGTATATTTCTATAAAACCGTTTATCATCGTTTTTATAGGTTTATTTTAAATATAAAATATAGAACTTGTAGGATATCAATTATTTAAAATTGATTACATATTTATAATTAAAACTTATAAATTTCTTAAAATTTTTATCTTTATTTTTTGTCATAAGGAATTGTAACCATGCTAAATATTTATCACTGCACTAAAGGGTAATTTGGTATAAAAAGGTGTAAAAAATGTGAAAAGGTGTTAAAATCAACTTAAAAATTGACATTAAACAATTTTATGTGTGGAGTTACACCAGTTCTAACCAATATTTTTAAAATATATAATTTTTTTCATTTTTCTTTAATAAAGTCCTAAATACTATTTTAATTAAAGAATAATTGCAAACATGTCACTTTCTTGATTTTAATATATTTAATATCTTTTCATAAGGATAATAACAATTCATGACCATTTATAAAAGGTCATTAATAATTTTATTTTTTTGTGAAGGTATTTTTTTTATTTTAGTGATGATATAATTATCTTAAATGCTTACGCAACACCGACAACATGTTTGTGCAAGCATTGAAAAAATAATTTAAATGATTTTAAAAACATATTAAGTAATATTTTTTGGGTGAGTTATGGTGTTTCATGAAATTTTTATGTAATTATAATGTATTATTGATGTTTAAATATTTTATATATGAACTAAATTATATACTTTATATATTTTTAAATTTAATTATTTCAATGGTCCTAAAAATGGATTTAATAGATTTTTTATATAAAATTATATTTTACTAAAAAATTTAAAATTTATAAATAAATTACAATTTTCTAGGTTAATAGGATATGTTCATGAATATCACCCATTTTCTACTAATGGGTCACTTTTCCATTTGTAGTATGTTTCTTGACCCATAATGTATAAAAATATTATTATCATAGTAATTGTTAAATAGGGTTAATATTGGGATAAAACTAAGAGAGAAGGGTTAAAAACAACTCATAAAAGTTTATAAATATTTTTGAATGAGATTATATATAGTTATCATAATCCTACATTCATGATATATTAATTATTTTCTATTTGAACAAGAAAATTAATTTACATTAATTGAATATATTATGTAATTTCAAGGGCGTCCCTCCCCACACTTATAAAAGGACACTACCTCTACTCTCTTACTCAAAAATATTGAGAAATATAGATAACTACTTTCTATATTTTGGGTTCTTTTATTCTCAACAGACCATCCCTATTTTCATTAATGAGAGATCTAAAGGAGGTTCTTCAAAGAGGATGTAATCATCTTAAAAGAGTGTTTTCAATTTACATCTTCTCCTATCACATTAAATTATATACTAAAAATTATAATATAATAACACCATTATGTCCCATATATTTAGATGTTATTATTTTTATGGAATATCATTATTCATATCCTTTTCAATCAAATGAGAAATGAAACTATCATTTGTGTGTATGTATGGACTACCATCTTGCAAAGCGATGTATTTCATTTCTCATCACCTCCTACCATGGTTTTTTATTATGATAAATTTAATTTATATATAATATATTCATGAATAAATTATTATTTTTTAAAATAATATATAATATATATTAATTCTATTCAAATCATTAGAAATTGAATAATCGCACATGTGTAAGTACAGACTATCATCTTCACATTGTGATGCATTTTATTTTTCAATACCACATATCATGGATAATCATGGTTATGGATTTAATGATGATTTTTTATGTTTATAACATTATAATGATTCTTTAAAATTTTTACTTTATTTTTACACATTATTTTCCAACCAAAGGAAATTAAAAACGTCACTTGTGTGTACATGCATAATACCTTCTCATGAGATGATGCATTTTTTTGTGATCACATTTTAGGGATGCCCCTAAAATTTAATTTGATGTATAATTTTTTTTTTATTTTGGTGATGATGGAACCATGACCACTTTTACCATAGTCATCATATTAATTTCATTTTGAAATTATGAGCTGAATGTCCACAAAACATCTGACATGGGACTAACTGATTTTAAAATTAAATAAAACATTATAATAAATAAATTAAATGGTTTCATAATAAGGGATTAAACCAGAAAAGGGATCCTAAATAAGTAAATAATTAATATAAAAATATTATTCAGGATGTAAAGAACATACATAGCATGTCTAGACTCAAGTTAACGGTTTTCTTAACTCAATTTCTTTTCATTGGGTTATAATTCTACTCCATTAACTATGTCATGAAATGATTATATGTGAAATGAGTTTTGAATATAATATGTTTAATTTAAATATATTTTATTCAGTATTACAATAATGACACATAATCATCTTAATGATTAATTCTCACTCTAGTGAAATGATATTTGTAAGAATTATTTGTCTCAATATTGTTTCTTTGATACATGTCTTTTATTATGCCCGTAATTCCTTTTATAAGGTGTATATGTTTTCTATTAAGATATTATATCATGAATAAAAATTTGATCATGATATTTAAAGTTAATTTGATGTTATATATTTCATTAGATATTGATTCAAATGTTATAAATGTTTAAAGTGGTTTTATGGACACAATTTGAATTCATCAAGACATAATTCATGTTATGCACCAAATTTTATTTTATATGTTGTAAATTATAACCTATTAATTTTTTTCACATATTTATTCATTTAAATATAGGTATTATAGAATCCTATTATGTTCTATGATTTAATGTTTTTTTTAATTCAAGCATCATCGAAGTTGCAAGGGTTTATCTTCTCAAACATCTTTGTTTCTGAAATAATATGATTAATGCACCTTTATAAATTTATTCGGTGTATATAAAACCTATTGAAATAAAATACCAAGAATATTTTTATATTTATGTTATTTTATGTTCCATATCATGATATTTCTATTAAAGAGTTTTTTGGTTCCAAAATAATGTAAATGGGTTTTCTATAAAAACATTTCTTTTTGAGGTTTTAAATACTTTTAACCAAAATATTATTCCACATTCTTTATCTTATTTCTGAAATTTTATTTTATAAAAATAAATAACATCCTAATATTTTTTACCGTGATATTTCACATTCTTTTAAACATTTTAAAAGGAAATTTTTAACATTTTCCATATGGGTCACTTTTGACTCTCTTTGTAAAATATTGAAAAGAATGTTGATATTTAATATTTATGAAATGAACCAAATTTTACTCTGTCATAACCCTTTAGTTATTTGAAGCGTCCATTAAAAGTTACCATCGATATTTTTAAATAATATAATTTTCTTAATATTTTTTAAATTTCAAATTTTAATAGTATAGAATGAAAATAGTATTTTCCCTATTTTCAAAGAAATATTTTAAATGATATTTTAAAATTATTTTCATCTATGTCAACAAACATTAATGATTCCTAAGATTAACTAAGGATGTGATATTATGACAAAATTCACTTGATTTATCTAAATAGTTTATGATGATGCTTTAAATGGACAATCCTGAACCCATTCCATGTTTAGGGGTAAATCAAGATATGAAATTTGTGATAAAATAAAATCATCCATGTGTTTTGTTTCATGATATGTTACATAAAAATTATTTTTGAAATTATGATAGTGTATTCAAAATAAATTTTAAGTTAAATTATACTAAATTTTACAAGAGTTTCCCTTATAGTTATCCAATGAATTGGGTAAAGTGATATAGTTTACTACTATAACATACTCATAAGAGATGATATATTTTAATGAATATGTGTAGATTTTAAGAGATTATACAACTAAATATTGTATGTACTCCTTAAATAATATTATAATAATCATGTTTAGGTGATTACATGATGAATGTTTTATGTTCCACAATAAAAACTTTGTTTATCTATTCTTTTATTATGTTATAATGTTTACATTGATCAAGGATTATTTTAACATGGCTCAATTTTTTTGATTATTATGTCTCTATGTATAGGTTTATTATTTATTTCACATTTCATTGTTTTTTCCATGTTTTAATAGTTATTAATTCTAATATGTGTTTCTCATGTTTATTGAATATTTTCTCTTACCCTTATCCAGATCCTAGGCTCACTGAATATATTAAATTGTGAATCACTTTGTTTACCTTAAATGATCATTTGAGCTCACCTTTTCTTATGTTTTTACTCTTTCCTAGGTTATGGATATTTATATTAAATTAATTATTTCTATAAAGGTTTAATTCATGATAAATTTTATTGGATTTGTTGAAGACATAATGTAAAATAATTTTTTTGAGAAATGTGGGAAAATGTTCTTATAAAGACATGAGTATTATTATGTAAGAATTTTTTCTAATTATCTAAAACACTAATCCAAAAATTTCCTTTAGTATGTTTGGGATACAATATTTTTTTGATGTTGAATTTTTGGGATGGAAATTATTAGGTCATATTTATCAGTATTAAGGATAGAAATGTAAGGATTAGGTTTTTATCATTGAATCTGAGTGTGTAGGTTTGGGACTATTATAATTTGTATCAAATAAAGGTTTTTGATATATTTTTAGATTAGGGTGTTATGAAATGATGATACTTAAGAGTTATGGATTCTATTATGGGTTTATAATTTAAAGGTTGATCATAAGTTGAAAGTAATATACACTCATTTTTTTGTTTTAAGTCAATGAATTTTAAGGTGATTAATGATATTTTTGGAGATGTTTTATTTGGTTGAGATATATCTAACCCTTATTTTTAATGTAAAGTTTTAATTAAGAAAAAATAAAATTACATTTTTAGGGATGTAAACTAAAAGGTATTAGATAACCTTTGAGGTTAAAACATTCTTTAATGTTGAGGTTAATGAGGTTATTTTGGATATTAAGTTATTTATTTATGTAATGATCAAAGTTGAACCTTTAGTATTATTTTTCAAATTTTATGGTAAAATATATTCTCTCATCATATGAAGGATTATTTATTTTCGGTATTATCTTACATTGTGATAAAAGTTTTGGTTTTAGAAAAGATAGGAGGAATAAAATTTCATTTTTTATAGATATAATTTTCTATTAGAGTATAATTTTATATCTTTAGGTATAAGAAAGATTCATCATGGATATTAATTATTTTGAATATGTGGTGAGATATAGGTGTAAAATTATTGAATCATTTAACCAATGGATGAAATTTAAAAAATGGATTTGATGAAATCATAAATGTGTATTTTATCCTATTCTATATCTTAATGGTAATAATATCTATCAAATTTAGAGAAATGATACTAAAAAACAATTTTTTCCATTCCTACAGTCATTTTTGATGAAATGATGATATTTTGACTCCTCACTGGTTTATGGTTTTGTGGTCATTGAATTTCTCATGACCATTCAATTTCATGTGATAAATGTTCACTATCACTCACCATTTTTATTTTGACATTAATTTTCAACTCTCTGTACATATATTTACTTTCAGCTAATTTTATCTAATTTGGGAACATATTTATGTGTTATTCCAGATAACCTTCATATTTACCTTTTTTAACTTTTCAAAAGGATTTTTTATTAACCCTTTTTACCATTTTAGTTTATAAAAAAATAGATTTTTTAAATATTTAACCCATGAATTACCTTTATTGAAATCAAATTGAGTGGATGAAATTTCTTTAATATGGGGAGAAATTAATACACCATGATTTTAAAAGAACAATCTATTCGATAGTGTACATGATATGAAACACCAAACTTAAATGTACTACAGAATAACATTATTTGAATATGACAATTATAACATAACAATTTAAGTATACACAATGAATATGATTAAATTAATTATAAAATAAATTTTAAAAGGTCTTAATCAATAAAAATATATTGATTAATTCATCATTAATAAGCACTCAATTTTTTGAGAAGCTATTTTATGTGTTAAAAATATAATTACTTTAAAAATTATTTATATTTATTTTTGTGTGTGCGTATATTATAATTAAATTCCATTTATTTTATAATTTTAATTTACAAATTCATGGAAATTTTAATTCTAAAAAGGGTTGATGTCATGGAATGTGACATATAAAACCACACACCTTATAGTTATGAATTATAAAATAAAAACATATATTTTTTCTCATATTTCATTACCTACTTTATTTTTTATATACCATAATCCACTTATCCATATAATGAATTTCCTAACACATCCTCTATGATTGGTGCCATTATTACCCACTAGAATTAGTCTCCATGAGGTTATTTCATCTATTCACACATTGTATTTCCATTATCCATTAAAAATTCCACTTGACATATCCATCATTTATAAAAGTCCCATGCATGATTTATTTTAGGTATAAGTGTTACCATATGACCTAGAACAAACCTACAATTCCAATTACTAGAATTTCCATTTTCCTATTTCCCACTATTGAAATATTTTAATTTTCTAACTACTATCATCCTCACTAGTCATCTATCTCATTATACCGATCACCCATTTTCAAACTAACTATTATTATAAATTCCATCGATGGATATTGTTCATGAAATTTGAAGAATATATAGAATTTAAATGAGTATATTATGATGATAGATAATCAATTGTTATTATTTATTCATTGTATGACTAACCTGAATTTGTAATAGTAAATATAATAAGAATACTAATATTATTATTAATAACAGTTTCCAAGTCCAGTGAATTCAGGTCTCATACATTATTATCAAAAAAATAATAAATTATAAGATAAAAACTCATGTCATACCAAATATTTTAAAATGGAATGGTATGAATATTTTTTCAAAAAAAAAATAATAATATAGGATTTACATTTTCAAACATATATTTTAATAATTGAAAATAAAAAAACATAGATCCTTAATGGTCATAAACATTATTTATCCACTATGAGTGTAAAAAAAAGCTATATAAGAGTTGATGAATAAAATTTCATAATGAATATGTATGTTAATTATAATAACATTACTTCATTATAGCATAAGCAATGTCACTCAAATATTCAATCTCCATTGTTTCATGGTTCATCATTATTGGGTCATGATTCTATTAACATCTCACTGATCTAACATCAAGACTATATATGATTAACTCAAATCAATGATAAATAACCATCTTCTAAAAGAGATAATTTCATGGAATACATACAACAATAGAGAAGTGTCCTAAGGATTAACATAAAACATATCACTCAATAAACTAGTGTACTTAAAATAATGACAGGAAATAGATTTAAAAATTCATGACACTCGAGCACATAATTTATTCTATTCCAATGTAAAACACTGTATTATGAAATCAATACTGATTTTAATTTTTTTCAATTCCACTTTTCTATTTACACCAACATTTGAAATAATGGGATAATTATTTCTTTATTTAATTAATAAAAAGTATCCTCTAAAAATAAACAACCTTGAAACATCACCAAAATTCATTCTATGGATATGTACCAAATTATGAGATCAATATAATGATAAGAAAGTTTTTATTAGGTTGACAGGTAGGGTAAAATTTTCATTTTACATATTTTGATGATCTAGCAGTTATTAACTCAATAATGAGATATGCATGGATTTGGGAAACATCAACCATAACATCCTCCCCATATTTAAACATTTTCATTATAGAAAAATGATACACTCTCTAATGAACAAAAAATTTTATAAGTCAACATCATATATAAAAACATTATTTTTGAATGCCCATGATTTTCACCCTTAGAGGTCAAAGATTTATGTGAAACCTAAAAACAACCACTATGTGACACATCCTCTATTACTACCACTTTCATTATAATTACTATCCTTATAATTCTAATTAATCTCTATCCAATTATAAAAAAATTAAAAATATTGAAGTCATAAATTATGTGACTCTCATAACGAATCACTATAGAAGACCTTTACATTCTAATACGATTCATACTCATTGAAAAAATAAAGAACCATAACTAATCTATATCAGTCATATAGGGTATCATTTTCAGGGTTATTACTAGTGAGATCCTTACACTTATAAATATTATAGAGAATACATAATAATAAAACATGAGAACTATTCATCCATATTGAACACTACCAAAGAGTGATTTAATTAATTAATTCACTCCTACCTCATAAGATCTCATATGGAGATCCTCCTGATAGAGAAATTTAATATATTATCACTATAAAATAAGGAACATGTCATAATTCTTCCAACTCTATGCTTAAAAAATCACTAGACCCAAGGGTTTTCCATTACTATTTTACTAGTGAATATAATAAAATAAGTTCTCTAACTCTAAAGGATCTCACAATCATTAGAGATAATAGAATTATTAGGTTTCAATCACACTTCAAGAAATTAACTAATAAGAAAATTAAGAAATGGATACAACATCCTAAAATAGATATTCTATATACCATTAAATTTTTGGTGACTTATTCCACCATAATTCAAAGCAGACAGCCCCAATTCATATTACTCAACTCCATCAACTTTATACCCTAGGATTACACCCAATATAACTCAATTAAAAAATACTATAACTTACTAAGGATAATTACTTACTATTTAGATCGATCCTTTATTTGATGAACTTCAATACTATGTTATCCCTACCTGACTATGTTTTCATACCTTTCCAGGTCAACTAGTTTAAATTTTCCTAACACACCATGTTGAGCCTTATTTGAATGCCAATATCAAACCATTGAGAAGGAATTATTACCCCACTCATTTTGGGATAATCGGTTAGGTAGACTACTAAGTACACATTATTACACATGATCCCATAATTGATTCCTCCATGATGGATATCCTACACCAACTTCAATTTTGGGCCATCACAATCGATAAAAGGCATTCCACACCTATTAAATTTATCTTAGTAAACTAAACCAAATATAACATCTCATATAACTAATCCAAATAATAAGAATTGAATTTCAAATAAGGGTGTTAGCTATGAATCCATAACTTTGACACACAAATAAAAAACTATCATATCCTCTAAAATAATGATGACCAATTGTTCTTACTCAATCATACTATCATTCCCAAATAAACATATCTTATAAATCCAAAACATACACCATTAGAGTTTAAAATTTAGATAGTTCACTCAAATAAGGTAAAGATAAATCCCCATGTACTAACCTGAATTAATTCAATTGTGGTTATCATTAATAAATTTAACCACTAATAATCCTTTAGTACATCAATATATATAGAAAAATCCTTTAAATAAATGTCCTAAAAAGGATTTCATGACATTGAATAAGATTCATGAATTTTTCTTATTGAATAATTTTTTCACAATATAAAAATTACCTATATATGTACTTATTGTAAATTTTTAAGAACCTCTTAGGTCTCTTCCACTTTTTTTATAGGTCACACTATGTTTGGAAAACCCATTTTTCATGGGTCTCCAAACATTACCACTAGTTTTATGAGATTATATATGATACCCTCTAAATAATAGGAAATATTATTACATCCCTAAAATATAAATAATAAATAATAAAATTCCTCAAAAAGAGTAACTTTGAAATGTTATCCTGACGAGACCCACTCACAATTGATGGTGAATCTCAATCCATCTGACCAAAATTCTCTTACATTATAAAAATTGTGAACCATGGATTTCATATAATGGATACTAATATATAATAATATAATAAAATTATGTAATATAAATAACTCTATATTTACCATGCGATGGATGTGTCACAGTCCACTACTATGAAAATAGATATGTTCACTACTCTAGTTTGTCATTAGCTGAAGAGATATTACATGTCACTCTTCTATAATCTATAACTACTAAAATAATAGAATAACAATGTAATGGTTCGCATATACATTTACGATTTTATCTATTAGAAAAGAGGATAAATATTATACCTCAAATACTATTGAGTGATTCCATATTATCATGATGTACCATGAATAACTATCAGTATCCTAACAATCAATAATTTATGATAAATGAGGGTTACATTAAGTTAGTGATCAGGATGATCTAAAGAATAACCATTTTCTATATACTGCACCACCACCATATCTTATAAAAAAATTACATCTTGAATGGATACTGAGGATAAAATAAATTCATGTCTCATATCGATGATTTTATTTATATGGAGATCAATCCATTTTATTACTATTATTTTCACAAGGGAAATGTTATCTACCTTCATAGACTTGCATACCTCACAACCCAAAATATTTTGAACTCTAATGCTTAGTCAAAGGCTTTAGTGTAGTTAGAGGATGTACCAAAGAATATCATATGATTTTATCTAATTATGGATATGTCTCTTGATCTATAAATATTAAAGGAATATACATTAGGTCATGTATAATGATTATTCTATACAAAAACCATAAAAAAAATCTTGTAATTATAATGATTCACTGAAGAATAACCTAATATCCCCTAAAATCAACTGTAATCAACATAGTTATATAGAGAATAACTTGTTTAAGTGATAAAACTGTAACTACAGTAGACTAATACTATATTAAGATTTGGAAAATGTTATTGAATAACTTGTTGCATCATGAATTTAATATCCTATATAAGAACCCCCATCAAATAAATGTATATTTTTAAGAAATGGGAAAATTTGAGTCATATAATCTAACAAATTATCTATTATATCATGATAATTATCTCCAAATAAACCTATGATGATCTTTTCATAAGAATTCATATAGTAAAATCAACCTATATGTAATGACCCAAAATTTTATAAATATAATTCCCCTTGATTTTTAATCAAATGTCTTATTATATATTATGGATATATAAAACACATGAACTTTTTTGGTTTTATTAAATCACATCAGATTAAGAAGGTCATTAAGAATCATTTCTATTGATTATATATCCATAGAATAGTGATCATATGATTAGTATAAATATAGGGTTTTAAAAAATCTAATTGACACAGACAAAGGAAGTGATGACATTAACTAGTATAATCATACCCCATAAAGACCATTTATTGGATATTTTTAGGGAGATAAAATCACTAGTATTTTCCCTTGACCAATCCCAAGATGTGATCCAAAAAATTAAGTATGAGAAAAACCTTTTATGGGAGAAGTTAAAACTCATCGAGATCATGAACCAAACCATATACGCCAAACCACCTCATAAAAGTCTCACCATTGCGTACCTTACCCTTATAGAGTTTGCTGGTGTATTAAAGGGATATGTATCAATACCATAATATATATATATATATATATATATTATTTTGAATAAAATGATGTTCATATTTTCTTCTTATCGTGACTTTATAAATGTTTTTTATACAAAAATACATAAATTGTATTTTTAATTAATATTAAATTTCAATCAAGACATTTATTTTGATAAATTAATGGATTTTTTAAATAAATAAAATTTTAATAAAATATTATTATTAAATAATTTTTATTAAATATAAAATATCATATATTTTTTATGAAGACAAATGTAATTTTTATATGGGTTTAAAAACTGTTATTGTAAAAACCCCCAAAAATTTTCAATAAATGTTGATTATTATTTTAAAAGTAAAAATTTAACTATAGTGAAAAATATTTTGATAAAAATAATATTATTTTTGGAATCAAAATCTCTAAATTATCCAATGGTGAATTTTTTATAATTTTTTGAGTCAGTTGAATTTTTGGGTACAAACTAAATACTGTATAAATACACGTTGTGTATTATGATATCATAATGACCCAAAATTGATTTAATAAATACTATAAAGTGTATATATGACCAAATACATGTTTTTCATTTAAAATAATGTGATTTTATGTTTATTTTATTAATTTTATCAATACTTTATGAATCCTCCAAAACCATTACTATAATTTAATGTTTTAAAATCATTTCTTTAAGAGTATGACTCACTTCCACATCAGTAAAGGTTTATTTTAATAATTTATGCCATTGGAATTATAAAATAATGGAAACCAATACCCTTTGGTAGAAAACATGGGAAAAACCATGGAAAGGTTTTTTTGGTTATTTTATTATATAGAGTCCAAAACCTAAGTTTGATAAATAATAAAGAATTCCCCACTAATTTCCTATATAAACCCTCCCAAGTTCAAATTTATCTTCACTAAAAATACTTGGTTCACTTAATTTTTCCTCACCTCTTTAGATTCCTCCCAAGGTTCTACCAATATCTCAAAAATCCCATCCCAAGAATTTGGATTCACACTCAAGGTAAGGGATCCTTTCCTTCTCTCCTTTATTCAAGTTTCTTCATTATCTTACACATTCTATTTAAAATTCTTATTATTAGGATATGTGTTCCCAGGTACCTATTATTTTACATTTTTAAAAAAAATTATTATAGACTCCTTTAACTCTCACTAAAACATTTTATAATTTTTTAAGTAATGCTATTATGTTTCTGAAATTTCACTGCTATCTTCCTTACCAAACAAATATGTAGTGAATACCCATACAATTTTCCTATCAAAGGTGTTCAACTTTATGTACTTATAATTATTTTATTTGAAACTTACATGTATTTATTATACAATACTTTATTGTGTAATAAAATATGATCATTAATGAAGCCATGTTGTATGATCTATATGGAACACATAAGCATGAGAATGAAACAAAAGTGATGGGTTCACCTAGAATTATATAGCGCTACAATTAATTGGGTAATGTTTAGTCTCAGGAGATGCCATGTTGGCATAGGGAGTAAAACTAGTTCTTTTATATTAATTTTTCCATTATGTTGTTTTGGTAGTTATCCTTTACCTATATTTATAATTCAGTGTTTTATGTTGTTGCCACATTTTCCATGTTTCTTTTATTTTATCATGCTATATCACGCCTCATTGTTAGTGTTTTTGATTATCACTCCTTTCATGGACCATTTACATGTTTATTGTCTAACATGTATTATTTTATTCATGTTATTCCATTTTTATTCCCTTATTGGGATTTATAGTTCACCCTTTCTTATTTATGTCCCTAGGTTATCCCATACAGTTTTAAGTATGAAGGAATATTATAAACATGTGATGGAGGATTTCAATAAAGATAATGTATTCCCTATTTTAAGTTATTATGTAATGTACCTAATTTAAAAATACACTAGACTTATCGATCCTCTGGGTTGTATTATGTGTAATTTTATTTAATAAATCATGAATTAATGTGTAATAAAGAGAAGGGTTATCATAGTTGATATCAAAGTAAAAGTTTAGTTATTTTTGGGATTAAGATTAGAAAACTCTAGAAAAATCCTTAAGGATAAGACTAAGTATAAGAAAGCATACCTAAATTTTGGAAAGTATAGATTTGGTGGTTTATTAATGAAATACATACTTGTATGGATATAATAATTGAATATGGATTTGGCATAGATGTACATAGGAGTAAGACCTGAAAAACACTGCATTGAGTTAGACTCGATCAGGAAATGGTACATGAAAATGGGTCTTTCTGCACACCTGGTTTGAAAATCCTAGAGTATAGGATTTATTATATTTTTAATCTCATTATGAACTATTATTAAGGGAACAATCAATTCCCATAAGAATATATTTTAGTAAATAGATCATGAATAACATAGATTAAAGCCTATAAATTCATAAGTTAAGGAAATACATGCAATTTATAAGTTATATCTTTAATATAATTGTATTATAATTTATGTGTTTAATAGTTTAAAAATACCCATCCCTAATTTTCCATTTATTCTATCCAATGGATATAAATAGAATGAATTAGGTAAACAATCATTATGATAGACAATGTGATGACTACCCTAATGAGATGCCCAACCTGATGGGAGCAAAAATCACACACTTTGTAACTATAATATCTTGGATGAATCAGTTTATGAATAGAAAAATTGATTAGGAGGTTCAACCAAATCCCCCTAAAAAAGAAAAATATGCAATTGAAAGATTTATGTGATAGAGGCCCTCAATTTTCAATGGATCATCCAATCGCTTAATCATGCAAAAATCGATCAACTCTATTGAAAATATATTCTCTATCCTTTAATGTTACGAGAATGCAAAGGTTCTACTAAATGTTTATTGTATGGAGGGATAAACTGACCAGTGGTGTACATTGATCAATAATATGAAGCCCGAGGAAGATATTAATGTGATTGGGTGAAAGGATATTTGAATTTTTTTTGATAAATATTTTCCTCACACTCTCTGACTTAAAATGGAAAGGGATTTACTTTCCCTCAAGAAAAAAGAGGATGAAACTATCAAGTTTTATGAGAAAAACTTTATAATAATTGAGCGATACACCTCAATCATTTTTTTACCCACAAATGGAAGATTTATCACTTCTTTGGTGGGATAAAACCTAGTCTATAAATTTTTTTAGTGATCCGAGACTTTGATAGCTATGTTGAAATTATTCGATGTGCCCTCAAAGTTGAAATGGATATTGATGAATATTAAGTGTATTATAGGGATAAAAAGTAGAAATATGATTTTAATTCTAGAGTTCTGATTGAGAAATCTAACGGTGCCATAAAATTTCAACATCCCACTTTCCAAAGGTGCGGAAAAAAGCACCCTATAAATTGCCTAAGGGGAATGAGGAAATGATTTAGGTTCAAGAAGGAAGGGAACCTAGCTAACGATTAATTATAGGAGAAACACACTAATGTAATATAGGAAAGGAATACTCTAGTTAACCATTAATACATTTATCATTTCTTAATCTACAATAAACCATGGAACTTCGCAAAACCAATTCACTAAGCTAAGGGTTTTAGGAGACAACCTACAACCTCTAAGGCAGTAAGGGTGACATTTTTCCATTACAACAATTGAGGATCCCAACAATGAAGTGGTGAAAAGTACAATAGTTGTTCATTAAATAATATTGAACATAATTTTTTATTATGGTTATATGAATTTATTCATATCATGAATTTTTAGTAGAACTATTAAAACACCATCACAATTCTCAGAAGTAGAGCTGTCAGTAAAAATAGAAAATGGGGAAATTATTGCATCCCGAGTATAAAACTCATCATCTATCAAAATTTGTGAGATAAAATTACCTGATAAATTTTCATACTTACTTTGGTGTAATTTTATATAATTATAGGTATTGATTGACTTTACCTATATAGATCTAACATAAATTTCCATGAGAAGGAAATCACTCTCCATATTACGAATCAACCCTCGATTATATACAAGTGAAAGGATGAGGATGAATCTTATTTAACAAAAAAATCTCAAGCATGGGTATTATTTCCCTATAATAAAGTGTATCAAGCTCAAATGATTGAGTATAAGGAAAAGACCATCCTTGAAGACATTCCCATTGTGAGGGAATATGGTGATGTGATTATTATTGAGGAAATAACTATATGAGTATCTGGATAAAGGGTTCATATGCCCAAGTGATTCACCATGGGGTACACCAGTCCTTTTCATCAAGAAGAAGGATGGGTCAATGCGACTTTGTATTGATTATTGTGAGCTCAATAAGATCATGTTAAAGAAAATGTAACCTATTACATAGATCGATTAATTGTTCTATCAACTACGTAGATCACAATACTTATACAAAGAGGATATATGGTTGAGATATTACCAAGTTATGGTGAATAAGGAGGATATCTCTAAGACTTCTTTTCATACAAGGTACAGGCACTATGAGTTCATCGTAATTCCATTTGGACTCAATAATTCTATAATGATATTTATGGACATGATGAATAGATTCTTTAGGGATTAAATTTAAATTTTTGGTATACTTTATAGATTAAATTCTAGTATACTTCAAAATTAAGAAGGATCAAGAGGAGCATCATAGCATTGTGCTAAAGACCTTATGAAAGGATAATATTTATACCATGTAAAAAATGTGACTTCTGGTTAAATAAAGTCTCATTATTAGGGAATATTATTACAAGAAATGAGATATATATGGACCCTTCAAAGATAGAAGTGATTAACGGATATATGGGGCCAACATCTGTGACTGACAACCATAGTTTTCTTGGATTAGCTGGGTATTACTATCGATTTGTGAGAAATTTCCCATGATTGTCAAACCCTCTAACCAAGCTAGCTCAGAAGGGAGTCAAGTATGATTGGAATTATGAATTTGAAGAGTAATTAAAGGAGTTTAAAAATAGTATTATCCCTACACCTGTACCCACACTACCCATAAGTGGAAAAAATTTCATGGTATTTAGTGAATCTTCAAAGAAGGGATTGGGTTGTGTGTTATTGCAGAATGAAAAATTGATAGCCTATGCTTCAAGGCAGTTGAAATTTCACAAACATAACTACCCAGTTCATGACCTGGAGTTGGCTGTAGTGATTTTCACTTTGAAAATATGGAATTATTATCTATTTGGTGAGAATTATGATAAATATACAGATCACAAAATCCTTATGTATATATTCATAAAGAAAGAGCTGAATATGAACCAATAAATATGGTTAGATATGATCAGGGACTATGAAGTCTTAATTCATTACCATCTTGGGAAAGAGAATATGGTGTTAGACACTCTAATTAGAAAGGATCAAACATTTAAATCATTGATAATAATTGAGATGGATCTAATCTTCTTAGATTTGAAAAGGACAGACATGGGAATAATAAAGTAAGGAACATCATTAATCCTTTCATAAATGATTACTCAACCATCCCTTCTAGATAGGATAAATGATGCTCAAAGAGATGGTTTGGGAACCAAAAAGAAAGTAGAAACTATAAGAAAAGGTAAATCCTTAGAGTTCAATGTTAATGAAGGATTATTTGTAAGATTTGGGTCCCAGCTATGTGTACCATCAAATTATGATATTAAGGAGTTTTTGGATGATGCACATAGTTTGACCTTCTCTATCCATCATAGAATCACAAATATATATCAAGATATCCAAGATCACTAATGGTGGTACAATATGAAGAAGGATACCACATAATATATATCATTATGTCCTGTATGCCATCAAGTGAAGGTCTAAAGTAATAAATACAAAGGGATGATGAAACCATTACCCATACCTACATGGAAATGGGAAAAAATAACCATGGAATTTGTTACTGGTCTTCCAAAGATATCAAGAGGAAATAACGCTATCTGGGTCATGGTAGATATTATTACAAAGACTTCACACTTCATTGATATTAAATAGTATTTCTTACTTAATCAACTTTCTAGGATATACATTAAAGAAGTGATGCGGCTTCACAGAACACCACTATCGATTGTTTCTAATCGAGATCCAATATTTACCTCTATATTCTAGAAAACTCTCCAAAATTCTCTAAATATAGAGTTTAACTTCAACATGACTTATAACCCTCAAAATTATTTTCAATCTAAGTGTACTATCTAGAAACTCAAGGAAATGTTGAGAGAATGAAAAATTGACTTCAAAGGAGGATGAGATCAACATATTCCTCTCACTAAGTTCTCATACAATAATAGTTTACACTCAAGAATCCAAATGGATCCTTATGAATAAATTTATGGGAATATGTGAAAGAAACTTGCATGTTGGGATGAATTTCAGGAAAAAAAGTGTTATGTCCTAAAACAGTTGAGGAAATAGTGGAAAAGATTAAGACCATTCAGCAGCACATCAAGGATACTCAGAGTCGACAAAAGAGATTTGATGAAAATCCTCGATTAGACCTAGAGTTTGATGTTGGAGACATGGAATTTATCTTCATATATCTATGAAATAAATTCATGATATTTTGGAAGAAGGTAAATCTTAGTCCAAGATACATCGACCCCTTTGAGATCCTTGATCTTATCAGAGCGGTGACCTATCAACTAGTACTCACAACTAACCTACCTCAAGTATATGATGTATTCCATGTATCTATCTTGAAAAATTACATACCATAACCGTCACATGTACTCAATCTAGAGGTGGTACCAATGTATAATGATCTTTCCTATGAAGAGAAGTTGATGAAGATATTAGATCATAGGGACAAAGTTCTATGAAATAAGACAATGCACCATATCAAAGTGCTGTGGAGAAACCAAAAGTATGAAGAAGAGGTGTGGGAACTAAAGGAGGTGATGAAATAGAATTACCCTCATCTTTTTTATTGTGGTAAATGAATGTCTGAAGGGAGAAATTTCTTAAGGGGGGAATATTTCAATGACCATAACTTTAATAAATAAAATTCCCTTTGTTTTTTAATCAAATGTTTTATTATATATTATGGATATAGAAAACACAAGCACTTATTTGGTTTTGTTATATCCTATTGAATTTAAAATACTTTTAAGAATAATTACCATTGATAATATAACTATTAAATAGTGATCACATGATTATTATAAATATTTTCTTTTATCACATCCAATTGACACAAATAAAGGAAGTGATAGCCTCAACCAGTAAGATCGTACACTATGATGCCCATTTATTAGATATTTTAAGGTAGATAAAATCACTAGGATTTTCCCTTGACCAATCCCAAGATGAGATCCAACAAATTAAACATAAGAGAAATCATTTATGGGAGATGTTCAAGCTCATAGGTATCGCAACCCAAACCATGTATGCTAAATTACCCCATGAAAGTATCACCATCTCACACCTTACCCTTAGGGTGTTTTTTTGGTGTATTAAAGGGATATGTATCAAGACCATAATAATATGAATATGAATATTGTATTTTCAATATAATAATTTTCATATTTTTTTGTTATTATTACTTTACATTTGATTTTGATTTTTATACAATAAAATACAAATTGTATTTTTAATTAGTATTAAATTTCAATTAAGACATTTATTTTGATGAAATAATGGATTTTTAAAATTAATAATATTTTAATAAATTATTATTATTAAATAATGTTTATTAAATATAAATTATCATATAAGTTTAATGAATTTAAATGTATTTTTTATAAGGGTTCAAAATCAGTTATTGTCAAAAAACCCAAATTTTTTCAAAAAATGTAAATTATTATTTTAAAAGTGAGAATTTACATACGTAGAAAATTATTTTGATAAAATTAATTTTATTTTTGGAATTATAATTCTAAAATTATCAAAATGTGATTTTTTTATAATTTTATGAAAATTATTTTTTAAGTAAAAATAAAATATTGTATAAAAATACGGTGAGTATTATGAAATCATAATGAACCAAAATTGAGGTAATAAATACTATATATGGTATCCAAGACCAAATAAATGTTTCCCTTTAAAATAATGTGGTTTTATGTTTATTTTATTAATTTTATAAATACATTTTGAATCCATCAAAACCATTAATATATTTTAAGGCTTTAAAATAATTTCTTTAAGAGTATGACTCACATAGACATTAACAAGGGTATTGTTTTAATAAGTTAGGACATTAAAATTATAAAATAATTAAAACTAATCCCCTTTGGTAGAAACCATGGGTAAAAACATTGGTAAGGTTTGTGGTTTCATTTATTTTATTATATAGGGTCGAAAACTTATGTTTGAGAAATAATAAATAATTCCCCACTCATTTCCTATATAAACCTACCCAAGATCCCATTTATATTCACTAAAACTCCTTGTACCATATCCTTAATTTGACCTAACTTCTCTAGATTCTTCCCAAGGTGCCCCCAATCTCTCAAGAATCCTCTCCTAAGCATTTGGAGTAACACTCTCAGGGTAATAGATCCTTTATTTCTCTCCATTATTCTAGTTTCTTCATTATCTCATCCATTATATTTACAATTATTAATGTTGGGGTATGGTTTTAAATGTCCCTATTACTTTCCATTTTATTTAAAAATTATGAGATACCCCTTTCACTCTCATTAAACAATTTTATAAATTTTTAAGTAACATTGTTATGTAACCAAAATTTCACCGTGATTTTACATGAAAAAAAATGTGTAGTGAATACCCATACCATTTTACTATCAAGGGTGTTCACCTTTATGAACTTATAATTATTTTATTTGGAACTTACATGTGTTTATTCCATACTCCTTGACCTTGGAATAAAATATGATTATGAATGAATCCATGTTGTATGATCTAGCATGAGAATGAAATGAAAGTGACAAGTGCACCTTGGATTATACAGAGCTCTAATGAATTGGGTAATGTTTAGTCTCATGAGATGTCATGATGAGATAGAGAGTGAACCCAATTATTTTATGGGACTCTATCCATCATGAGGTCTTGGAATTTATCCTTGACTTATGTTTATGATGTAATGCTTTATGTTGTTTCCACATTTCCCATGTCTCCTTTATGTTATCATGATATATCATGCCTCATTATTCATATTTTTGATTCTAACTCCTTTTATGCCCTATTGATATAACTATTTTCTAACATGTACTATTTTCTTCATATTATGCCATGTTTATTCGCTTACTGGACCTTATATCTCACCCCTTTTTTATGTATGTCCCCAGTTTATCCCATGCAGTTTTAAATATGAAGGAATATTATGAACATGTTAAGGAGGTTTTCAAAAAGGATGATGTATTACTTGTTTTAAGTTATTATGTAATGTACCTAATTCCCAAATATAATAGACTTCTCATTCTTCTAGGTTATATTACATGTAATTTTATGTAATAAATCATGAATTAATGTGTATTAAAAAGAAGGGTTGTTATTCCAGAGGTAGTCTTATTAACATAATGATGAACTATAATCCATCACATAATGATGTCTGCACTAATGGGAGGAAAAATAATGGGAGTACCCCCTCATTATACAATGATAGGTTACCTCTATATCAGGTCTTCAATTTTATTTAATATTACTCAACTAATTAGTGGTGAATTTCTTAGGAATTATTAAAGTAATGTCTTAACCTTCAAATTAAATATGAAAGGGTTTTATAAAGGTGTAACACTTAATTTAATAGGATACACCCATAATTTCTAAAAAATGCATGGGTTAGAAGAAATATGAATTATATGATAACCAAAATAACTAACTAATGTATTGGGCATGTTTTATCCAAAAAATACCCAAGAATTGATGCCTTGGAGATTCATGTTGATTAATAAATAATCAAATCCCCAGTGAATGGATATTTTAGCCACAACAACTAAAATACATACCTTATTTTCGAAAATTTATAAAAATCCACCTTGATAGTATTTCCATTGTAGTAACTATGATTTTTTCAAACGAATAGATTTCTCAATTTAGAGTTTCAAAATCATGAACATCCTTGAGGATAAAATTGTAAATTTACCATTGGGTAAAACTACATCGAAATTTTCTAATGTATTCATTGATCATTGGGAACATTGTTTACCCTTTGGTTATGATTTTTTGAATTTATAGGCATGATGAATTTTAGATGATATTTTATATTTATTATTTAAGTAAATAATTAACACACATTTGTGTAAAATAATATATCATGCATGAGAGTTTTGATATAAATTCTTGAATTATGATTATATTTGAAATAATTTTTTTATAAAGGAAACATGTAAATTATAAACTCTATAAATTAGACATAAACTAAATATTTTAAGGCCCTTTTGTTACAATACTGGTGAAAAAAATGATGTGTCATAAATATACTGTAACATCATTTTTTATAGGGGTATATGTTTCTTCCAAAAAAACCATTGAGGTAATTAAATGGATTAGGGATACTCTTTAGAGAATCCTACAATGATTTATGATAGAATATATATCCTTGAATCATGATAATATTGATTATTGGATCATGTGATGATGATGAAATGGAAAATGAAACATATAAATATTTAAAGAAACAATGTCTTAGTAAAGATCTTGAATATAGTAGCACATATCCAAGGGTTACTTTATTACATTGGTAATATATACAACCTATCATATCCCAAAGGAACAAATAGTTGAGTAGACTTGGAAACTAGCTACATAATTCAATCTCACATTACATTTGAAAACATAAAATAAAACATATAATTTTCTTTGAGAACATAATTATTAAGTTTTGAATATCCCTCCATATACATCATAACACACTTCATTGAATCTTGGGGAAAGAAAATATAAGAAATGGGTGATCTTAGATTTTATTTAATGGTAGGCGTACAACAAAAGAAAAAGAAGGCATGAATAATATGGTAGAAGTTAATGATGATTAGATAATTCCATATAAATAATCACATGATATTGAAACATGTCCATAGATATCATATATATTTAAATAATCATATGGAAATCAATAACTGATTTTTTAATGATGGAAAACATAATTCCTAGAATCTTAAACAAATCATTGAGGACTCATCTCCAGACATCTATATAAATTGGTAATGCCTCAGCCCAAATACCCATATTATTTTTTTCAGAAGACTTATCAATGTATCAGGGGATATGTAATTATGGGAACCACCTATAACTTAATAATTCCAATGAATTTATCACATGAGTAATAAATTTTACTAAATTAACAAGGCTGAAAAATCAATTACTATCCAAATTATAAGAACATGATTACATAAGACCAACACTTTCCCCAGTCAAATTGAACATAAACCTTCCTAAGAAATATGGTGGATGGTATCATTAGATTATATTCTCATAATAATATTCAAAAATTATTTATATATATATAGAAATACTCTAAAAAGTTAAGTGGAAAATTTCCTAAGGAAAATACACCTTTCACATTCAATTCACTTATTTAAAAACTAGAAAATTTCACAAATATTATGAAAAAAAAATTATTTTCAAGGAAACATTGAAACATGTAATGTAAGATTCAATTCATCATGTAGTCATTATATTAGAAAATTATGTTTATGTTTTTTATGTTAAAACAATTATTCCTTTCACATTATCTGTAAACATTAAAATTTACCTAATTTAGAAAATTAAAAGAAGACTCCATTTAATTTTGTGTGTGTAAAAGTTCATACATGGGTAAAATTTTTTTAATGAATAATTTGATAATAGTAAAAAAAACTCTTTAAAATTATTTATGTGAAATATTTCCATGGAAGAAAAAGATTCCAGATCAAGTATAAAATCGAATCCCATCTTCCATAGAAAAATTAATTTTATATCTTGAGTAATTAAATAGGAAAAAAGAAAAGGAAAAAAATGTAACATACATAAATAAAAATAAGAGAAGAATATATGTTTGGTTTAAGATAGAAATATCAAATAATTTTTCCTAGTGGGGACTTAAACATAAACAATCCTAAATAATGATGAGATTGTGAAATAAACCCTTACATCAGGTGTGGCTTCTTTATATGAGTTAAAACATTCTGTATAATAAATAAATATTTAATATACATCAATTATATGTCCATAAATAATTATATCATACAATATATGATATACTTATAAACTTTTATCACCTATTTATTTACAATTCCTTATTAAAATCACTTTTCTAGGTGATAAGTGCTACATTTTTTCATGTTTGTTTTGGGTCATTAGTTGTAGTCATTATAATTTTATCATGACTTAATCATCTACATAATTTTAATCATTATATTATAATAATATGTATTCATTATGTATATAAATATAATCATCCATAAAAGTTAGATATAGAAAAGTATACTTCACTATTCATGAATATGGTAGGCCGTACATTCGTTCGAATACTATTTTCACCTTTTGATATATGGAATTAAAGAAAGTTAAATAACAATTGAAATTTCTAGAAACATTATTTTGTCATATATATCCTATATATTTACTAAATATATCCTTATAACCATAAATGTATAGTGTAAATGAAAAATGAAATATATAACTTCATAGAGGTGGTAGTCCACATATACACAGGAGAGACAACACCATTTTTCAATTGATAGAAAAGAGGGTGAATAGTGATTTTTTCAAAATCATAACTACATTTCAGTATATTGAGGACAATAAATTTTTTATTTTATGAAAATATGAATGTTTTAGAGGATGTAAGAGAATAAGTAAAGAATAAAGTGATCGGTTACGGTGATTACCTATTATTTAAAATAACTCCTTTAGGCCTCCTCTTAAAGACATTTGGGTTATAATATTGGGTTTAATATAACCTATAGAACATGGATAAAGATATTAGGGAGTGATTATTCTGGTTTTGTTCAAGTTATATTGATCAAATTGGTATAAAGAGAAGAGATAAGGGGTTTTATTTTAGAAGGAAGGGAAGGGACACACTTGGAATTACAAAAAAGATTGAAATACAATTAAGTAATTATCAATTAAAATGATTCCGAATGTTTAGATATTCAAATAAAAATTGTTTAAGTTTGAAATATCATCATCCAATGAAATTTAGACTGATTTTAGTGTTATTTTGAACCTTATAATTTTGTTTAACCCCTTCATTAACCAATTTTAATCATAGCCATGTCAATGAATTCTTAATATTTTGGGATTATATTTATACATATAAGGAAAAAATTGGAGTGGAGTGCATATAAGGAAACGATTAGCTCATAGATGACAACTAGATTAAATTTTTGGATATTCATTATCCTACACATAACCTTTCATGATTTCTATGATTTTTAAATAATTTAATAAAATATTTCTATTGTAAAATATTATTAATTTCATTTTAATAACTATTCATTTAATTTACCATTTAAAACAACATGATATCAATGGAATTTGAATAAAAATATTTCACACATATATAATAATATATTTTTATCTAAAAAATTATTGGATCATAACAATTGAAATTTTTTATCACTTTTTAATATTTTAAAAATATTTTATTTTATTTTTAATATTAATTGATTAAATATTATATCAAAATTACGTAAGCATTTAAAATAAATATTTAATTACTAAAAATTAGAAATAAACTTCAGTGATAAAAAAAATTAATTAGTATTTCATATTAATATTTATAACAGAACTTATCCACTTTTTATCCATATATAAATTTTTTAGAGTTATTAATTTTAAGAGAGTGTATTTTTTAATTTAATTTTCCCTTAAATTAATATATAGGTCATAATCAAAGACAAATGTCACCCAGTGGCCTTATAATTGATACATCAATGAAAATAGATGAAATCTACCCATCCAATAGGATAATGGAAACTTTTGGCGCAACGTCCTAGAATTTCAATGAGGTACTTTTTTATTTTAAATTCTATTAAAACCTTGTTAATTTTATCTTTTGACATAAGACCAGGTTACTAAGCCCTTAGGATGATCAATTAGATTCTAAGGAGAAGGAGGCAGGAGGATAGGAATCTCGATATAGACCAAATACATGACATATATTAAAATACATTACATGAACTTGGATGGATAGACCCCATGCACAACATGTTGAGGTTTTAACCTAGGGGAAGAACCCAAGCATTATATGCCATGTAAATGTTAGGGCCATTTTTTCAAAAAAAAGGTTAGAGATTTTTTTTAAAGAGGCTCAATTTCTTCTCTTGCATAGGGGATCCATGTGAGAGAGAACCCCCCATGCCTCACCTAGGTTCCACTAGATCGCCTCCATCCGAGAATTATTCTCTTCATCGTCGGGTGAATTAGATCAGAAATGGTAAGATCAATATTCCTCTAACTTCCTTCCATCAATTATCTTCCTATATTTGATATTATTTTGATGTGATATCATATGCCCTATTTCTAGGTTTTTTTATTCTTTAATTTTCTCCCATTATTGCTCGATTAGAAGGATAGAACTGGATGAGAATAGTGATACATGATTAAGGTAGGTGGTATAGTTCTTTTCCCTCAAGTATAGTTGCTTTTATATTATGTGATGTTGTTACACACTTTATAATTTTCTTGTGAAACCTTTAAAAATGTTTAATAAATTAAATTGAATGGTTTTCTAGGCCTAATACATTCCTAGCTAGCGGAAAATCAACACCTTGGATGGTCACCTTGACGCGAGACACCCCTATGGTCGTGCCTTTCCTTCAAGACCCAATTTCCCTTTACCTTAAATTGTTAAACACCCTTTGAGGTATGTTTTACCCTATAATAAATGTATCAGAATGTGAAATTAATTAATAAATATGTTTTTATATGAGTTAGGCCTTATGATTTATGACTTATATTGAATCACTTTAATTAAATGAATTGAAAAACTTGTTCAAGTTTTATTAAATGCATGATTATTAAATGATATTAAGTCGTGTGTAGCTAACTTACCCCCTTCTCATGTTGAGAGAGATATAGGGGATTCCATTTATAGATCGCTTTGTATGGAATAATCATGATTTATAATAATATTTTTTAATGAATGGTAAATATTTCTAGATAAATACTTGGGATGCCTTGGAAGGTCTCACCGTGCTGATTCTTTAACTCCTTACGAGTGATATCGATTCCCCAAGAGATTTTACATGGACAATCTCAGTAGAAAGATGGTGATACCATGCTACAAGAAATACTCAGTCCTTTTTGTGTGATACCAGGGATGGGCTCAGAGGTTATTGTATTCATACCATGCTAGGAGTGAAAACATGGGATTCTATTTATGGATCACCTTGGATAGAATCTTAAGGTTTTGAATATTAAATTACACTCATGGTGTGAGAATTAAATTCCTTGATATGATTTGAATTTGACCATCCCAAGATGCTGCTTATTTATATTATAGAGATTTTTTTTAATTTCAATAATTATACTTTATTAAATAAAAGGACATGTCCACCATGCCAAATAACATGTTTGGGTTTGGTCCAGTATTGATGTTTTATTTATGATGACCCTTTTATACACCATATATTACATATACAGGTTCACCTTGGTTTAGAGACATCCAACTTTGGTCGAAGAAAACTTCATGATTTTAGGTATATAAAAGGGAATCATCTAGATTACAATTGTTTATTTTTAGTGTTAGGATGGAGTACAGGAGAGGAGGACTAGGAATATGCTTGTGATGCTAGTATTGGAATCTTTTAGCCTTTTTGTATTTTTACACATCATGTTGTATATGCCTTATCCCATGTAACCCATGTAACTTATTTTTGTATAGATATATGAAATAGTCATCATTATTATGTATCTATTATTTATTTAGCTTCTATGTCTTCACTTATATTGGATGATTTATTATTCTTATTCCGCTGCTTATTTACTTCTGTTTCCACTGCTTACCATTATTATTTTCTACTATGCAACACTCTGATCTATGAGGGAATAGTCACTCTATAACGACCCAAAGTTTTATCAATGGAATTTTCTTCTTATAATTATGCCTTATAGTATTAGGAAGAACAATGAAATATCATGATACTAAATACTATTTGACCATTAAACATAATTTTGCAACTTCTATGATTTGAATTTTGAAAATCTGACATACATAGTTGCAATCAGTAAGTTATTGAGAGTCCGATAGGGAAAACTTAATTTTTGGTGAATAGTAACCTACCCTTATGAATAGTAACCTGCCCTTATGAAGATTAATAATAAAATTATGAATATTAAATCATCTAAAATAATAATAACCTTACCCATGAATGATTAAATAAAATTTATGAATCTTATAAGTGGCAATTTGACCGCAGTAAAAATATTGGTACTTTTGTAAGTAATAAATAAATAATTATAAATAATTGTTTTATAATAAAATGTATTTTCCAAAAACGTTTTCATAAATTAACAATTTTATGTCTTCTGGCTTGAGGATAATTTTATAATACCTTATGTAATTTTTGAAAGCATTATAAAGTCAGTTTTAATTTTAAAAACATTATTTTTCATGTAAATTATGATTTTAATTAAAAATTAAATTAATCATATTTAGAAAATTATTTTTGAAAATTGGAATTTATTTTGGGATTATAAAATTAAAAAAATTTTTAGGGTGGATTTTTGGGATTTTTCTAAAATACTTTAATTTTTGGGTAAATAGTAAAAATATAGTTTTTCACATAACTGGTATATTCTAAATTGCATCATTCATGATATAATGATGAAATAAACATTCTAGAACATTATATTAGGCCATGTTATATTTAATTTCATAAATATTTTCTTAAAATACAATAAACTCAATTTCCAAACCTAAAAAACTTTCCAAAACCTAAAGTTAAAAAGCGATTCCTTAAAAATAATTTTCGCTTTATTTTAACTTTAATTTTAATAAATTAATAAATTATAATTATAAAAATTATTTAAAGTCCAAAATTAATTATATTATATTAATATATGATTTATGTTATAAAAAAACTACTATTACAAGTCTAACATTTGATATATTATTTTATTTAATATTTAATTCTAAAAACACCCCCTCCTCAAGTATAAATAACACCTCTTTCTCTCCTTTGGAAACCACTCCTCTCATCCTTTAATAAGACTAATATCTGCCCAAATTATTCCTCTCAATCCTCTTATAATACTTAGAGACATTATGGATCCCTCCAAATCCAATCACTAAGGGATTTATAGTTTCGTGCAAGAGGAGCTACACCGAGGAGAGAGTAAGCCTCTATTAAATATTCTCTCTTTTATTCATTTTTTCTTTTACCCTATCGCTTTCAAAAAATTATGATGAAAAATATATTATCCCATAATTTAAAATTATATTAATGATGTTAACCTAATGTAATTATCATATTAATGAAAAATATAAATGTCATACTTCCCTTTCCTGCATGATCGACAACGTACCGTTAAAGGTCGATTGACCATCTATGGAGACGTTGCAAAGATAATTATTTTAAAAACCTTCATATATGGACAGTATAATTTATATAAAACATGTTAATATCAAATTACATGTATTATATGCTTCTGAAACTAATTATACTAATTTATAAAATACATTTAATAAAAAGTGAAATCCTCACAAGATGGGAAATTTTAAGGAAAATACGATATCAAAACTCTTCATTTTCATCGACAAAAATTATGAAATAAAATACAATTAATATAATTGATAAATATTTTTATAAAATGACTATAATTAACTTTTATATCATTTTTTAATAAACATAAATTTATTATTCAGGAGGTGCAGAAGAGAATAAATTTAGCGGAAATTAAGGTAAAAGATCCTCCCCATTTCACACTTAATTAAGATTTTTCTCTATGATATGACTTTTTTATGTGTAATACCAAATTATGGATTATAATTTCAAACCTCTCCTATACTTACCTCTTGAATTATAAGTGATGATAAACCCATTTTCTCTCTCATCAATCCCTTTTAGGTACACTCGATACTAAGCTAATAATCCGTAATAAATTCTACCTGAACCTCCATTATTCTTTCGGGTTGCTCTATATTTCCTTTACCCAAATTAATTTGTCTTTTATTTTTATTTAAAACTTATACATGATGTTTATTTTCTCCAAAATCATGTTCCAAGATCTATATATCATTCTCTTTTGGGGATATACATGCTTTAAAGTGAATCCCTCCACGATACTTTCTAATAAGAAAACTCGTTTTAAGGTAACTTCCGAAATTTTTAACCAAATTCAAGTGAACTCTATTCTCTTTTTTAAGACAAACTTTTCTTTATAAAATCATTATTTTTATCATGAAAATAGTTTTGTTTCACTTCTGGTTTTATATAAAAAATTTTCCCTTGCCTATTTTAAAATCTCTATGGTATTTTCCTTAAAACCGTACAAAAATATTTTAATGCTAAAATTTCTCAAATACATTTATTAAATATTGTAACTTATATTTGAAATAACTTACCATGATATATTCCTATTTTACCTTATGAACGTCCATGTATTTTATAATTAATTTATTTCATGGACACTTTCATGATATGCCCATTAGTTATGCTTTATGTCATGATTTTGGTACCCAATTATTTCCATGGGTAACCCTTATGTTTATTTTGATTATTTATGATTATTTATGTGGAAAAAATGTTCATGAAAAGTAATATGGGTGCACCAAAATAGATCTCCAATGCATTGGGTAAAGTTAATTCTCATGAGATTCTATGTGAAACGGTCTTGGCGGTTATCCTTGGCTTGTGCTGCTATGGGAAATAGGATTAGTGGTTAGTCTTGAACCTTACTAATATGGGAAATGAGATTGGAGGTTAGCCATGAATCGTACTAAATACATGATTTATGTTTCTACCACATTTATATGATTTCATGTTTATATGATCCCATGTTTATCTATTATGATTTCATGTATTCAATGCATTTGGTATCTTTATGTCATCACTCCAAACTCATGTGCTTATGCTTCTTTCTTATGTTCATTAATTTATAGGTATTTTTAGCTCATCCCTTTTTCATGTTGTCCCCAGGTTAACCTATGTAGATGTAAGGGCTCAAAGGAAGTTATGAGCTCTTTATGTAGATTAAATAAAGAAGTTTTTTCCCATGTTTATGTATTATGTACCTAGTCTTCCAAGACACTAGAATTTATGATCCTTGGCTTGTACTCTAATGTATAATTATGCTTAAAATCATGTAATGTTATATGGAAAAGGCTATAGATGCTATAGTTGGTATCAGAGGATGGTCTAGTTATTTTTTGATATTAGGAATATAGAACCTTAGTGAGAACCTTAAGGATGAGACTAAGTATAAGAAAACATCCCTAAATTTTTGTGAGTATTGAGTTAGTGGTTTATCAAGGAAATACATCCCTGTATGGATACGAGAAGGTAGAGGCAACTCTGGCACAGATGTATCTAGGGTTAAAACCTGAAAACACCACTTTAAGCTAGACTCGAATGAGAATTAGTGCATGGCAATGGTCCTTGCTGCACTCTTGGTTACAACACTCACAGGGGATATTCTTTGTTTAATTAATGAGCTTAGTACAAACCATTATTATGAAAAATAAATCCCATAAAAATATATGTTAATAAATAGATCAAGGATAACCTGGATTTAAACATAGGGAATCAAAAGTTAGGATATACTTCTCCTTTACAAGTTTATCCTCTTATGTTCAACGTTTCATTTTTTATGCTCACTAGATAAGTATTAAATCCCTATAACTGTATGTTATTTTTCTTATTTAATGGTGGGAAATAGAAGAACATGTTCCAACAACCAACATGATTGGAAATGTAAAGATTTACCTAATGATATGCCAATTATGATGGGAATGGGTGCTCAAAAATTCATGACAGTACTTGCTTAGCAAGCTCAAGTTATGAATAATAACTTGAACCATGTGAAATGCTATCCTCCTCCATGGAAAGAGAAAGTTGCTGTAGAATATTTCATGCAGAAAAGGCCTCCCATGTTTAGCGGATCTTTTGATCGCCTTCTCGTGGAATAGTGGATTAACTCCATTGAAAAGATATTATCTGTCCTCTAGTGCTCGGAAGAGGAGAAAGTTGTACTTGCGGTCTAGAATTTTGATGGGGAAGCTGATCAGTGGTGGACACTGGTCAAGAATACAAATCCCCAAGAAGAAATTGATTCCATGGATTGGGTGGAATTCAAGAGGATGTTTTTTAATAAATATTTTCCTCAAACCCTCCATCTCAAGATGAAAAAGGAGTTCCATAGACTCAAGAAAAAGGAAGATGAGTCCATCATGGCTTGTAAAGAAAACTTTACAAGGCTTGAAAGGTACGCCTTTGGCCTTGTCATGAACACTAAAAACAAGGTGTATCACTTATTTAATGAACTAAAACCAAGTCTACAAAAAGCGTTGGTAATTCAAGACTTCGACAGTTATGATAAGATTTTCCATTGTTCCCTTAAGGTTGAAATAGAGATTGGATACTCTCAGTGGTCTCGTGGGCCTGGTGAAAAGAAGAAAAAAATGGAGAACAACATGAGTGGTTCATAAAAAAAATACCATGATGGAAAGAAGCCAGAATATCCCACTTGTAATTTTTTTGGGAAGAAGTATCCTGGGAACTATTTAAAGGGAACCAAGAATTGCTTCAAATTTTGAAAATTTGGTCATATATCTAAGAACTACCAAAGGGATATGAAAAATCCCACTAATGTCAAAGAAGAAAGGAAGGTTCAGATCAACGCTCATCCAATAGTCCAGTGTTACAATTTCCAAGAGCATGTGCATTATTCTAACAACTGCCCTAAGAAAAGGATTGGCGGAGGAAATCAATAACAACCTCTAAAGCAATAAGGAAGAGATTATACTATCACTACTGCTGAGGTGGAATCGGATAATGACGTGGTGACATGTATGCTAGTTATTCATTCAAGAATAGCGAATGTACTATTTGATTATGGTTCTAAGAATTATATCATATCTTTCAATTTTAGTAGAAATATTCAAACACCACCTTAAAATTTGGAGGATAAGTTATCTATGAGAATAAAGAATGGGGAAATTATTGCATACATGGTTTATAACTCATCCCTAATTAATGTTTTTGTACTAAACCTCCTAGAAAATCTTATCATACTTACTTTATTAGGGTTTGATTCTATCCTGGGAATGGATTGGCTATCTTTATACAAAGACAACATCAACTATCAAGAAAGGGAGATCACTCTTCACATCCCGAAGAATCCTCCCATTCTTTATAAATATAAGGAAGAAGATGAATCTCCTTTGGAATCATTGTCTCAAGTGTGGATATTAATACCTTATGAGCAATAATTTCTAGCTCAAATGATTGAGAGGAAGAAGATAATCATTATTGAAGAAATGTCCATTTTAAGGGAATATACTGATGTATTTTCCAAAGAGTTACCCGAACTTTCCCCAGATCATGAGGTGGAGTTCTCAATAGAACTCATACCTAGAGCTACTCCTATATCAAAGTTTCCCTATAGAATGGCTACTATCGAACTGGAGGAGTTAAAGAAGTAGCTACAAGAGTATTTGGAAAAAGGGCTCATACCCCCTAGTGCATCACCTTTGGGTGCTCTAGTGCTCTTTGTGAAGTAGAAGGATGAAAAAATGAGGCTGTGTATCGATTATCGGGAACTTAACAAGATCACCATAAAGAACATGTATCATCTTCCAAGGATTTATGACTTGTTCAATCAGTTAAGTGGAGATTATTACTTCTCAAAGGTGGATCTTTTTTCTAGATATCATCAACTAAAGGTGAAGAGGGAAGATATTCATAAGACTACCTCCCGTACATGGTATGGGTACTATGAGTTTCTGGTGATTCCCTTTATACTTAATAATGACCCTAAAATCTTTATGTATTTGATAAATAGAGTCGTTAGACATTACTTCAACAAATTTTTGGTAGTGTTTATTGATGATATTCTCATATAATCTAAGATAATGGAGGAACTTTAAGAACATCTAAGACTTGGGATGGAGACTTTGAGAAAGGAGAAGTTGTACACCAAGTTAAGAAAGTGTGACTTTTGGATGAAGCAAGTCATGTTCTTTGGACATGTGATCAAAATTGAGAGAATTTCTATAGACCCTTTAAAAACAAAGGCAGTTGAGGAATGGCCCATGCCCTTTAGCATCACAAAAATCTATAGTTTTCTTGGATTAGCTGGGTACTATTGATGTTTTTTGAGAAATTTCTCATGATTGTCAAGCCCACTAACTAAGTTAATAAAGAAAGGGGTAAGGTATGTCTTGACGAAAGAATGTAAGGGAATCTTCAAGGAGCTAAAGATAAGGTTGATCACTGCACCTGTTCTCACACTACCAAATAGTGGAGAATGTTTTCTGATATACAATGATGCTTCAAAGAAAGGATTGGGTTTCTTACTCATGAAAAATGATAATGTAATAGCCTATTACACATTATAGTTAAATATCTATGAGTAGAACTACTTGACACATGATCTAGATCTGGAAACTGTGAGTTTTTCCATGAAAATACGGCGGCACTACCTTTATGGTGAGAAGTGTGACATATACACTGACCACAAGAGTTTAATGTATATATTCACACAAAAGGATCTCAACATGAATCAAAGCAGATAGTTAGAACTAATCAAGGATTTTGATTTATCTATTCACTATCATCCTGGAAAGGAAAACAAGGTAGCTGATTGTCTAAGCAGAAAAGAACCTGCTACTCCATCCATGTTACGGATTGAGAAAGACCCTATCTTCATGGATATATAAAGGATGGATTTAGAAATCATAAGGGTATGGGATACATACTACATTTTCTAAATGATTGCGCAACCATATATCCAAGTGAAGATTAAGGAAGCACAAATGGATGATATGGAGTTACAAAAGAAGATGAATGTAGTAAAGGAATGGAAGCTTCATGAGTTTCATATCGATGATGATGGTGTGATTTGGTTTGGAACGCGACTTTGTGTGCCTTCATCACTCAGGGTAAAGAAGGATCTATTGGACAATTCACATAGCTCAACATTCTCTATACATCCTGATAGTACCAAGATGTACCATGATCTCTGAAAACACTTCTAACAGGATAACATGAAGAAAGAGATTTTGGAATATATATCAAATTTCTTGGTATGACAAAAAGTTAAAGCAGAGGGACAAAATTCCAAAGGGATGATGCAAAAATTACCTATACTCATGTGGAAATGAGAGAATGTCACTATAGACTTTTTCACCGGTCTCCCAAATACATCCAAGGGAAATAATGTGATATGGGTTGTGGTTGACTGACTCACCAAGACTTCCCATTTTATCACTATTAATAAAGATCTCTCACTTGAAAAACTTACAAAGATATATGTGAAGAAATTTGTGAGACTGCATGGTGTTCTACTCTCGATTGTCTCGGATCGTGATCCAAGGTTCAAATCTAAATTATAGAGGAGTCTTAAACATGATTTGAGTACTAAATTAAATTTCATAACAACGTTTCACCCCCAAACTGATATAGAATCTGAAAGGACTATTCCGACACTTGAAGATATGATAAGAGTCTTCTCTTTAGAATTAAAAGGTTTATGGGATCAAAATCTCCCATTTTTTGAGTTCTCATACAAAAATAGATTCTAATCTAGTTTTTAGATGGCTCCATATGAAGGTTTGTATGGAAAGTGATGTAGAACTACAACCTGTTGGGACGAAGTTGGAGAAAGAAATCTACTTGGACCTGATCTTGTGTAAGAGATAATAGAAAATGTTCAAGTCATCCAGAAACATATCAAAGCTGCTCAGAGTCGAAAAAAGAGCTATGCTATCAACCATCAAAGGGATTTGAAGTTTGACGTTGGAGATAAAGTCTTCTTTAGAATATCACCATGGAAGAGAGTAATGCAGTTTGGAAAGAAAGGGAAGTTAAGCCCAAGGTTCATTGGACCCTTTGATATCCTTGATCGCATAGAAGCCGTGGCCTATCGAATTACACTTCCAATGAATATGGATCAAGTTCATGATATGTTTCACGTATCAATCCTAAGGAAATACATACCAGATCCCTCACATGTACAAATATTAAAGGTAGTATAGTTGGAAGATGATATCTCCTATGAGGAGCACCCAGTAAAGATTCTGGGCTAGAGAGACAAGGTTCTACGCAATAAGATAACCCACCTTGTCAAAGTGTTTTGGAGGAACCATATGTTTAAAGGAGGAACTTGGGAACCAGAGGAGGCAATCAGGGAAAAGTACCCTCACCTGTTTTTGTAAAACAAAATTTTGAGGGTGAAATTTCATAAGGGGGGAAGAATGTAACGACCTAAAGTTTTATCACTAGAATTATCTTCTTATAATTATGCTTTATAGTATTATAAATCACAATGAAATGTCATGATACTAAATAATATGTGACCATTAAACATAATTTTTCTACTTCTATGTGTTGAATTTCGAAAATTTGACATACATAGTTGCGATCAGTAAGTTATTTGGAGTCTGATAGAAAAAACTAAATTTTTGGTGAATAGTAACCTACCCTTATGAATATTAATACAAACCTTATGAATATTTAATTATACAAAATAAAAAAAACCATACCCATGAATTATTAAATAAAATTTAGGAATCTTATAAGTGGTAATTTGACCGAAGTAAAAGTATTAGTATTTTTGTAAGTTATAAATAATTAATTATAATTAATTATTTTATAAAAAAATGTATTTTATTAAATTTTTTTCATAAATTAAAAATTCTATTTCTTCTGGTTTGAAGATAAAGTTATAAGACTTTATGTAATTTTTAAAAGCATTATAAAGTTAGTTTTAATTTTAAAAACTATATATTTCAAGTAAATTATGATTTTAATTAAAAATTAAATTAATCATATTTAGAAAATGATTTTTTAAAAATGGAATTCATTTTAGTATTCTATATGATGAAAAATGGTTAGAGTAAATTTTTGGGATTTTTTTGAAATACTTTACTTTTTGGTTCTATAGTAAAAATACAGTTTTTCACATAACCCGTATACCCTAAATTGCATCATTCGTGATGTAATGATGAGATAAAATTTTTAAAACATTATATTCATCCATGTTATATTTTATTTTATAAATGGTTACTTAAAATACAATAAACTCTATTTCCAAACCTAAAAAGAACTTTCCAAAACCTTGTCAAAAAGTGATTCCTTAAAACCATTTTCTCTCTATTTTCACTTTCCTTTTAATAAATTAATAAATTAGAATTATAAATATGATTTAAAGTCCAAAAATAATTATATTATATTAATATATGATTTATTTTGTCAAAAAAACTACAATTACAAGTTTAACATTTGATATATTATTTTATTTAATATTTTATTCTAAAAACACCCCCTCCTCAAGTATAAATAACCCCTCTCCCTCCCTTTTGGAAACCACTCCTCTCATCCTTTAATAAGCCTAATATATGCCCAAATTCTCCCTATTAAGCCTCTTATAATACATAGGGACGTTTTTTATCCCTCCAACTCCAATACCCAAGGGAGTTATAGTTTCGTACAAGAGGAGCTACACCGAGGAGAGAGTAAGACTCCATTAAATATTCTCTATTTTATTCCTTTTTTTCTTTTAACCGTTCCCTTTCAAATAATTATGATAAAAAATTTATTATATAGTAATTTTACATTATATTAATGATGTTAACCTACTATAATTATCATATTAATGATAAATATAAATGTCATACTTCTCTTTCCCGTACTATCGACAACATCCCATTAAAGGTCGATTAACCATCTACGGAGACGTTGCCAAGATAAATTTTATAAAAACCTTCATGTATGGGAAATATAAATTATTTAAAATATATTAATATCAAATTACATTAATTATATTCTTCTGGAACTAATTATAGTAATTTATAAATTACATTTAATAAAAATTGAAATTGTCGCAAGATGAGAAATTTTAAGTAAAATATGAAATCAAAACGCTTCATTTTCATCGATGAAAATTATGAAATAAAATCCAATGAATATAATTGATAAATATTTTTATAAAATTACTATAATTAAATTTTATTTTATTTTTTTAATAAAAATAAATTTATTATTCATGAGGCATAGAAGAGACGAAATTAAGCGGAAATTAAGGGAAGAGATCCTCCCCATTTCACTCTTAATCAAGATAGTCCTATATGACATGCCTTTTTATGTGTATTAACAAATGATGAGGTATAATTTATCACCTCCCCCATAATTTCCTATTAATTTACAAGTGATGAGAAACTCCTTTTCTCTCTCATCAAGCCATTTTAGGTACACCCGATACCATGCCGATAATCTGTAATAAATTTTACCCGAACCTCCTTTATTCCTTAGGGTTTCTCTATCTTTATTTTACCTATGTGGAGTTGTCTTATTTTTATGTAAAAATTATAAATGATTTTTATATGCTCCAAACTCATGTTTCATGATCCATGTCTTATTCTCTTCCAGGGATATACATGCTTTTAAGTGAATCCCTCCTCGATACTTCCCAATAAGCAAACTCATTTTAAGGGAACTTCCCAAATTTTTTCCCAACTTCAAGTGCACTCTATCCACTATTTTAATACACCTTTGTCTTTATAAAATCAGTCTTTTTATCATGAAAACATTCTTGTTTCACTTCTTATTTTATATAAAAGATTGTTCCCTTGTATATTTTAGAAGCTCTGTTGTATTTTCTTTAAAACCGCACAAAAATGTTTTAATGCTAAAATTTCACAAATACATTTATTACATATTGTCACTTATGTTTGACATCACATACCATGATATATGAATATTTTACCTTATTAATGTCCATGTATTTTATAATTCCTTTCTTTCATTTACACTTTCATGATACACCCATTGGTTATGCTTTGTATCATGATTGTGGTACCCAATTCTTTCCATGGGTAACCCTTATGTTTAATTTGATTCAGTATGATTTTTTGTGAAACTTGTTCATGAAAAGTAAGATGGGTGTACCCAGGTAGAGCTCCAATGCATTGGGTAAAGTCAAGTCTCATGAGATGCTATGTGCAATGGTCTTGGCAGTTAGCCTTGGCTTGTGCTTCTATGAGAAACAAGATTGGCAGTTAGCCTTGACCCGTAATACTATAGGAAACAAGATTGGCAGTTAACCTTGAATTGTAATAAAGAAATGATTTATGTTTCTATCACATTTATATGATTCCATTTTTATATGATCCCATGTTTATCTGTTATGATTTTATATGTTCCATGCTTTTGATATCTTTATGTCATGCCTCCTAACTCATGTGCTTAAGGTTCTTTCTTATGTTCATTAACTTACTAGGCTTTTTATCTCATCCCTTTCTTCATGTTATCCCTAGGTTATCTTATGAATATGTAAGGGCTTAAAGGAAGTTATTAGCTCTTTATAAAGATTAAATAAATTAGTTTTTTTATCCCATGTTTATTTATTATGTACCTAGTCTTCCAAGATACTAGACTTAACGATCCTTGGCTTGTACTATGATGTATAATTATGATTAAAATCATGTAATGTTATATGTAAAAGGATAGGGTCTCTATACTCTCCATTTAAACACCCTATCCCATCTCTTCTAGTCAAAAGCCTCTAGAATACAGAGAGGTGTGCATGAAGTCATGTGGCCAACCATCTTAGGGAACTGCTTAGTAGCTTCTGGGGAGACATGCTACAAAGTGCTATTAGAGGGACACATTTTCATTTTTATTAGTTTTTGGGTATTATACAGAAGAATAGTATGTATCATAATTTTGTAATGATCCATTTCTTATAAGTAGATAACCCATATATAGGGGAAATCCTAATTTCCTAGGAAGGGTTATTCCTATTTTGGTTTGTGCCTATTATAATTGTATTGTTTTCACTATGGGGTGACACACATGTTTTGCGACGTTATTATTACTGATATTATTATTATGGATTTAGTTTTTTCATTTTCCTTGTATGTTGAGGAGGTATCATATCATGCATCATTATAGGCACTTTAGGGCATATATGCCATGCATTTTTTCATGTCACATTTACTTTCTGTGTGTATTAACTGCTGCATGTAGCCAGTGCATGGATTATTAAATGTTAAATGTGATAATATTTATTTTAGGGATAACATAATTGGATTAATTAAAATTCCTATAATAATATAAATGGTTTCCCCATATATATTTATGATGAAACCTTAATTAAATAATTATTCTACATTGATCCATCAACCATTGGTTCTATGGAATGAACGTTAGTTGATTTGATTATTGAAATTCCAATTGTATTTTATGAAGCATGTACTTATATAAATAGATAATGGTAGTCCATTAAATAAAATCACCATATATGACCTATTTTATTTTGATACTATATGTAAAGTCTAGTTAGTATTTACTTGGAATAACAATTGTAATTTATAAAGATCATGGGGATTTATAAATTTGGAATGGTGAAACATCTAACTCAACATTGATATATTTATTAATATAAATAAAAATGAAATAAAATAAATGAAACTTTGAATAAAAATGGTTACTATTAAATGGGGAATCCAATTTCAAAGTAAAGGTTATTTTCCTCTATACCTTACAATTGAAATTCCATATATTAGAACCTCTACTGTGTTGTATGAGAGACATTGACCCTGTCCCGACCTTATTAGTGGGCCAATAATAGAATATTTTGAAATACCTGGTGATTTTATTATCACATAGACCTAAATTAGAAGTAGGAAGTGAGGTGTGACTCATTTATAAGAAGGATTTGTACCTACCATTTCCTTATTTCATTGATTTATATCTGTTGTAAATCTTATTTGAGGTGTTGATCATACCACGATTCACTATGTTATTTTCACCCTTACACCATTGTATTAAAATGAATGTGGAGGTGATTTGGAGGACCCATGATGAAGTCCAAGAAATATGGGCCAATCTGTGGAGAATCTAAGCACACCAGTTGATTAATCCGCACATCGATACTATACCGTGCATCCAAATGGGTTGAAAGTTTGTGGAATGGTCCAAAATTTAATAGGAAACATTTCATATCAAGAAACCGAATCCCTATTTGGCTTTTATGGGGACCATATGAACTGATCTGTTCAAGCCACCGAATATGTACAAAGTCAAAAGTGGCATTCTGTAATATGTCAATATCTCAATCTGGGATTGTCCAAATGATGCCAAAAGTTTAGTGGTGATATTCAAGATGCGGGGATACAACTTTACAGTTTTTTTAAAATAGATATTAGACTTTATAGTAGCCTAAAATAGTTCTTCAATTGGTTTATCAAAATCTGGGTGCCCAAAACCACTTCCCATTTTGGCTATAAAAAGGAACCTTGGGAACCCCATTTGGGTGTTCGAACCAGAAGTGAAGATCTGACATTTTGGAGTCCTAGAGGAGTCTCCCCCTTATCCTTTAATTTCTGGAGGCCTCTATCCTCATAGGGGGATCAATAATGAAGAAGGAGTTCCACCCGAGCTTCTTCCTCCTCCCAATGCCGAGCTAAACAGTGGGTGATCATTACGAGGGAGAAACACACATGAAGAGGGAGTTTCGAAACCTTATATTATACTAGTTTTGTGTAATTTTTGTGTGAATTATTTCACTTATGTTTAATCTTTACATACCATTTCTCTGAATGCATTTATTTGGTTTAATTAAGTGAAACATTTCTTATTTCAAAACCGATTGGGTAGAGATTCAAGTGGGAATCTTGGGTTGTTCCGATTAGACAACACAAGCATCATCTTTGTCTCACACATATATGAGATTTCAGTATGCTTTGGTATAACTCACTCTAATATTGTGGTTCAAACCTTTACAACATGATTGTTGTCTCAAGGGGTGGTTCTTTGTGCATCATTCTAAGTGGAAAAAGGGGAACCTCATCTTGGTTAACCCTTAGCCAAAGGATTACACTAAAACCTAATAATAAGATAAGAATGAGGAACTATTCAAGTTCTTTAGTAACTTAGAAAATACCACTTATTTATCTAATATTTTTTAAAATCTTATTTGTCTTTAAACTTTACAACTCTTTATGTTAAGTTACTTTCTTAAAATTGTTTACAAAATCACCCCCTCTTTTGTTCTTCTTATTAAAAATAAACCCTCAAAACCTATTAATGCTCCTTGAGAGATGGCCTAGGTTTTTACCTAGTCTATAAATCAACCTTAAAAACATAATCAATTTTATGCGTCACGACAATGCGGTCAAATTTTGGCGCCGTTTCCAGGTAGGACTTTGGCTTTTAGTGTGTGTTTTTGATAAGTTTTTTTTTGTAATTTTTGTGAATATTTATTTTTTATCTCTTATACCTTTTCAATACCATTTTTTTCTGATCTATTTTTATGTAGGTTTGGTGCATGAAGCATTCCACTTCGGGAGATTTAGCACCTTTTGAACCAGAACTAGATAGGACCCTACGTCAACGACACCGAGACACACAAGACAACACTTTAAAGGATGACACACCACACATTGAAACTCTTATTCACCCTTCATTGTCTTCTGGAAATGACATAAAAAATGAAATAAAATTGTATAACATGGATGAAAACAATTGAACAATAAGAGAACTAACCTCACCAGATGTTGATATACAACCCACTTACATTCAATTACAAGGAGAGGCACCCAATTTTGATCTATAATCTGGTTTAATTCATCTATTACCAAGATTCCATGGACTTTCGGGAGAGGATCCACACTTTCACTTAAAAGAATTTCATACTATTTGTTCAACATTAAAACCTAAAAATGTAGAAGAGGAACAAGTAAATATTAGAGCATTCCCATTTTCCTTAGAAGACACTGCGAAATATTGGTTGTATTTTGTTAATTCGTCAATTAGAGGCTGGGAGGACATGAAAATACTTTTTCTTGAAAAATATTTCCCAGCCTCTCGAACTGCAACTATAAGGAAGGAATTATGGGGTATAAGGAAATCACAAGGGGAAATATTACATGAATATTAGGAATGCTTTAAAAGGTTATGTTCAAGCTTTTCACACCACCAAATAAGTGATCAACTTTTAATACAATATTTTTATGAAGGTTTAATTTCTATTGATCGAAATATGATTTATGCTACTGTAGGTGGTGTGCTAGTTGATAAGACCCCAATTGCTGCAATAACCCTGATTGAGAACATGGAACAAAACACTCAACAATTTGGTACAAGGTCTAGTGTACCCATTCGAGGTTTCCATGAGGTGAAAAGTACTGAATTCGATAGGAATGTGGACACGAATTTTGAAGAGGTAAGAACCCTTATTCGACAACTTTCTCTTTCCCAAGCGAAATGTCAATATCCTCCTCCCATCCATTTTGGTATATGTTCTTCTGACACCCACTACTCTAACTAATTCCACCAATTGAGAGAAGCTTCTGAGAGTTGTGAGGTAATATTTATAGGACACCCCTATAACTAACCCTTTAGGAAAGAACCATAATATCTATATAACTCTAGGTGGAAATAAAATCAATCTTATAGGCAAGAGGGGTATTCAAACCAGCCTCCTCAACCATGGTACCAATAAGGGTATAGTAGCCATCCACCACCACCACCTAGAAATTTTCATCCACCCCAAAGGCCTTTCCAACCACCCCCTCAAAATCTGGAGCCTATCCTAGAAGATATGATGAAACAAATGGCTTCCAGCAATATCCAATTCCAAAAAACCACCCAAGAAACCATATAAGACCTAAAAACCCAATTAGGACAACTAGCTAATTCATTGGGTGAAATTCAGAGTCATGGTTCGGGTAAACTACCATCTCAACCATTAGTCAACCCTAGAGATAAATTAAATGTTAGTACCATCACCCTTAGGTGTGGAAAATAGATGAATCCTCCATTAGAGTCATCCCCTATTGAGGAAACCTCTATCCCAACCATTAAATTTTTTCCAAATGTTGAAAATCCTTGTCCTGAGAAAATACCTTCCAAAGGAATGAGTGTGTCTTTTGATGAGTCACCTGGCCCAACCATCCCTCTTCCATTTACCCAAAAGTCCACCCAACCTAGAAAACAAAAGGAAACTGAACTTGATATGGAAATATTGGAAACATTCAAAAAAGTGCATGTTAACATCCCCTTGAATAATGTGAAGAAAATTCCACGATACACCAAGTTTATAAAAGAGATGTGTACAGACCGAAGGTGACTTCGAGGTGATGGGAAGGTAAGATTGGGGATGAATGTCTCAGTATTAATAGAACCATCACTTCCTACCAAATGTAATGATCCTATAACCTTATCAATTCCATTCACCATAGGGGAGTATTAATTTTCTAATTCTATGCTTGATTTAGGTGCTTCTATAAATGTGATGCCTCACTCCATTTACTCTACCTTGTAGGTCGGGGAACTAAATCCCATTGGAATTGTTTTTTAACTAGCTAATCAGAGTACAACACACCCTTCTGGTGTGTTAGAGGATGTTCTTATGAGGGTTCAAAATTTAATTTTTCTTACTGATTTTTATGTGCTTAAAATGGAAGATGATAGGATGAATGGACATGCCCCAATTATATTGGGGAGACCTTTCTTGAAAATCTCCAAATAAATAATTAATATCTATAATGGGACATTATATATGGAATTTTGTGGTGACATAGTACATTTTGACATCCTTGATTCCACGAAGCACTCCTCAGGAGAACATTCCTCTCTCTCTGTTAATTCAATTGATGTACTCCCTTCACCTGAAAAAACAAATTTTCTTTTCCCCAATCCCCTTTATGAGTTTTCTTCATTGATTGAAATTATAGGTAATTAATCATGCATTGATTATTGTAGTGGTCTAGAAAAGTGTCATGCATGTTTATTAATTGATTATTTCTTGAACACCAAGGATCTAATGACCATCAATGATACTTCTAAGCTTGTAAAAGCTCATTCCTCATCTGAGGATGATACTATTGAGAAGTTAGATGAGTTCAATGACCTCTCACTTTCACACACACTTCGATAAATCCAAAATCCACCTAAATTGGCACCGAAACAACTACCTAAAGATTTAAAATATTTATATCTTGAGAATGGAAACAAGTTTCCCGTCATCATTACTAGTTCACTCCATCCTATGCATGAATTGAGACTTCTAGAAATTTTGATGGAGTATAAACAAGATTTAGGATGGAAACTTGCTAACATTCCTGGTATAATCCTATAAAATTTTTACACATCCTATTTTATTAAACGATGAAGCTAAACTAGTGAGGCTGGCATAACATAGATTGAACCCAAACCTCCTAGAAGTTGTGAAAAAGGAGGTAACAAAATTATTGGCTGCTGGAATAATTTACCCCATCTCTGACAACCAATGTGTTAATCCAGTTCAAGTAGTTCATAAAAAAACCGGCCTTAGAATAATCAAAAATGAAAACAATGAATTGGTTCCAACTTGTGTGCAGAATAGTTGGAGGGTATGTATAGATGATTGCCGACTAAACCAACACACTAGGAAGGACCATTTGTCTTTACCATTCATTGACCAAATGCTAGAGAGGCTAGTGGGTAAGTCCCATTCACTTGACCCTTTGGCACATTTTCATATAGAAGGATGCCATTTGGTCTGAAAAATGCTCAGGGTACTTTCTAATGATGCATGGTTAGTATTTTTTCGGATTACCTGGAGAATTGCATGGAAGTTTTCATGGATGATTTCACTATGTATGGATGCTCTTTTGATGAATGTTTAAGTAGTTTAGGTTCAGTCCTAAGTCTCTATATTGAAAAGAATCTCATATTAAATTTTGAGAAATTCCATTTCATGGTGCGCCAAGGTATAGTTTTGACTGAAAATTACTTTTTTTATCATAATTCCCTTTTAAGGGGTAAGGGGTAACCCAAAATGACATCAAAGAAAATACCGAAAATCATGTCCCCACATACAAAATTCAAATCCAAACAAAACATTCAAGACTATAGAGAAAGGCCCCTACCCAGCATCATAAACATGAAGACCAGTTCCACCAACCCATCACTGCACGACTATCTATCCCGTGCAAAAAATGAACGGGCCTGGTACCGATGGCAGAGCCATACCCTCTCGAACATACAAATCCTTATAGAAATGACCTGATGAAACTCTCACTCTGAACCTCATCAGGAGCAGTCACAAGTAGATGAACAGGCTGCAAAGGACTTAAACAACGAACCGCAGGACCGCAAAAAACACCACAAGAATACCATTTCAAAAATACAGAACTTCATTACCATAAAGCATCAAACCTTCAAATCAACCATGAAACCTTCACGAATTTGAATCTCCACCAAAGATACCACCAAGCTCTACCGCGTTTGGCCAGCAGGGAGCGATATCAGCAAGTGAAGCCACAAAAAACATCAAAAAAACTCCCAGATTCATCAACAATTCAAAAAACAACCAGAAAAACTACAAGAGATGCGTAGAAATTGGAAGAAAATAACCCCCCCTCTAAACCACTTAGAAGCCAGTGGAAGGCCACCTCAGAAGACCATGACAGAGCAGACATTGGTTTGAGCTGCCACCCCACCTGATCCGCACCGGAAGCACACCAAGACCGTCAAACCATGCTGAAGTTTCTGAGCCACACCAGATCCACACCGTCAAGACACTCTAGAACCAACTTGAGCCACACTGGAATGCCGAGACCCACGATCTACATCAAATCCACCAACACCGCCGAGCCACCCCGAAACCACCGTCGAGGCACACAAGGACCCTAGCCACACCACCTTTGATGTGGGATCTAGGAAGTGATGCTGCGCCGTCGAGGAATGTTGGAGAAGGGGGGAGGAGAGGCCGCCGCAAAGAAACCCTAGAAGAGAGTTGCTCAATGACCCACACCACTGTACAGGATGTGCGGTCTTTCCTAGGTCATTCTGGATTTTACAATCATTTCATTTGTGACTTTAGTAAAATTGCATTTCCCCTCTCCTGATTACTCAAAAAAGAATTTTTTTGATAAATAATGTGAGGAAGATATTAATAAGTTAAAATGGTGTCTCACTTCTCCCCCAGTAATCCAACCACCTCTATGAGATTTATCATTTGAGCTCATGTGTGACGCCTCTAACTTTGCAGTTGGGGCAGTCTTGTCACAAAGGGTTGATCGAGCTCCACATGTCATTTCTTATGCCTCATGTACTTTAGACCCTGCCCAAGCAAACTACACCACAACTGAAAAATAATTCCTGGCCACTAGGTTTGCCTTGGATAAATTCAGGTCATATCTTTTATGGTCCAAAGTCGTTGTGTTCTCAGACCATGCAGCCCTCCGGTATCTCCTTATGAAACCAGAAGCCAAACCACATCTCATTCGTTGGATGATCCTCCTTCAAGAATTCAATCTAGAAATTAGAGATAAAAAAGGAGTAGAGAATGTGGTGGCTGACCATATCAGTAAGATTCCCCCATCCATATATATTGACTCATCCCCCTGTATTCCTATAAATGACATGTTTCTAGATGAGAAATTGTACCGAGTTCAAGATGCTATTTCTTGGTATACCGACATTGTAAATTATTTGGTAGCATCTTGCATTCCTACTGATTACTACAAAAACCAATCCAGTTGTCTAAAAAATGAGTCTCGTTGGTACATTTGGGATGACCCCTACTTCTGGTGCACATGGAGTGATCAATTATTTAGGTGTTGTGTCCCCAATAATGAGTTTCAGTCTGTTCTTAGATTCTTCCACATAGTTTCTTATGGGGGCCACTTTGAACCCCAATGGGCTACTCACAAAATCCTTGATTCTAGTCTTTTTTGGCCAATAATTTTTCATTATTCCCATTATTTTTGTAAATCTTCTCCTCGTTCTCAAAGAATAGGTATTTTCTATAAAAGAAATTAAATTCCACAACAACCATTGCTCTTTCATGAAATTTTTGATGTTTGGGGTATTGACTTTATGAGGACATTTCCCAATTCCTTTGGCAGTTTGTACATTCTTCTAGAAGTTGATTATGTGCCAAAATGGATAGAGGCACAAGCTACAAGGACTGATGATTCTAAGGTAGTTTTAGAGTTTTTGAGAACCCGAATATTCTATAGGTTCGGCTTTCCTAGGTTCATCATCAGTGACTAGGGTTCTCATTTCTTCAACCGAACAATACAATCAATTTTTATGTCAGTATGGGGTCGGTCATCGAGTGTCTAATTCATATAACCCATAGAACAATGGTCAAGATGAGGTTTCAAATAGAGAGGTAAAACAAATTCTTGAAAAAATAGTTCAACCAAATAGAAAATATTGGAGTCTTAGACTCGATAATTTATTATGAGCTTACCGTACTGCTTTTAAAACTCCCATTGAAATGTCACCTTATAAGATTGTTTTTGGAAAAAGTTGTCCCCTCCCTGTTGAGATTGGGAACCGGGCCTACTGGGCCATTAAATAATGAAATTATAACCTTTCTGGTATAGGTTCTCAAAAGAAGTTATAGATTTATGAGTTGGAGGAAATGAGGAGAGATGCATATGAAAACTCCAGGATTTATAAGGAACGAACCAAGGCTGCCCACGACCATCTTATACATCATCGTCAGTTCCACATTGGGCAGAAGGTCCTCCTTTATAATGAAAGGATGAAGTTGAATCCATGTAATCTTCGTTTCCACTGGTTTGGCCCATAAAATTTTATTAATGCATCTCTATTTGGTGTTATTCAGGTTCAAAATAAAGAAACCAAGAAAATCTTCACTGTCAATGGGTAATGGCTAAACCAATTCCACGAAGCCCTTCTCGAGTTCCATATTAAGTAACTCCATGTTCAAGAATCAATATATGAATGAAAATAACCATGTTTTATCCTTCCTTCCCACATTCTCTTCTATTACAGTGAGGACATTTCACACTTTAGGTGTGGGGGGATGGGTACATTCCTGGGTTAGTTCGGATTTTTCATCGTATTTCTTCTTTATTCTCTTTTTCACCTTCTTTATGTTATTTTCACTTTTCCCCATCTTATTTAGTTCATTATATTTTTAATCATCTTTATTTATTTTCTTCTCTTTTTTACTTTCTTTATGTTATTTTCACTTCCCCCCTTATGGTCACAAAATCATGGAACTTACTGAAAATGCATGTTGATTTTTTTATTCCATGTTGATTTAACATTTGATGAAAACCTGACATTGTTATGGAATGAATATTTGTATGAATTTAACATCCGGAAGTGATTTTTAGTGAATTGGTTTTTTGTCAAGGATATAAATAGTTGTATCTCTGTGAAACCTCTGAGATGATTGATGTCCCTTGTGTGAGTAGTTTTTGGGAAAACTATGTCACTAGTATCTCCACACATTTTGCACCAAACCAAAAAGTGTGAATTTTTATTACTTAATAGAAGGTAAATATATGTTAGGGTAATATTTTTCATCTTAAAGTGTTATTTTAATACGTTCGTTCCTTATCCGATCTGTTTCATTACTATACCATATTGACCTATGCGTGTGTACATGATATCCGACTATTGTACACCCTCAAAAATAAAAATAATAAAAATAAAAAAAGATCAAAATTTAAAAGAAATTGGGTTGTGTCTTGGGCAGGTCAATAAACCAGTCCTCCTCAACTTTTGATCTTATTATATGTATTACAATTAGTGTCGTGAGGAGATCAAACAAGGGTTAAGAGATGAGTGTGAGATTTTTTCAAATGAAACTTCTAAAAAAAATAAAAATAAAAATGAGGCGAGTGATTAAATGTAAACATATGAGGATATCTAGGTCAGGAGCTTATGGTTTGACTTCTGGGAATGCTTAAGTGAGTGGTTCTTGAAATATGATTTCAAAGGATGTAGGGAAGGTTCAGTGGACAAAAGTTTTTAAGTTATAAAATGTTAAAATAACCTATATTTATTGGATAAAAAGTTGAAAGAATAGCATGGAATGTATTTCACACACACAATGGAGAGTTAGTGTCATGGTTGACTTCAGAATTCCTTTCTCAATTTGGTATCATGAATCTATTTGAATTTCACTGTGATATGATTTACGAGACATATTTTTTTCATTTTCACTAAGAAGAACTCCTTAGTGTGGTTTGTACATTGATCACATTATTTTAATGAATTAAAATTTCCTTAGATGTTAAATATTCATGATTTTGGTAATATATACATGAATAATTTCTAAAAATGTAACTTTTACTAGGAGTGAAAATGTTTAGGTGTGGGGGTATGATCGTACCACGATTCACTGTGTCATTTTCACCCTTACACCATTGTATTAAACTGAATTTGTATTGTAAATTACAATTATAATAACAAAATGAAATTCATGTTTGATTAAATTATTTTATTTTTATCACTGTTAAAAAGGGGAATGTTACTTGTTTTGATAATATCATTGAAGGTGGAGGTGATTTGGAGGACCCATGATGAAGTCCAAAAAATAAGGGCCAAAATGCGCAGGATCCAAGCACACCTGTGGATTAATCTACACACTGCTACTATACCGTGAATCCAAATGGGATGAAATTTTGTGGATTGGTCCAAATTTTAATAGGCTACATTTCATATCAAGGAATCAAATCCTGATTCGGCTTCTATGGGGCCGATACAAACTGATCTGTCCAAGCCACCCAATATGCACAAAGTCAAAAGTGGCGTTCTGTAATATGTCAATATCCTGAGTTGTGATTGTCAAAATTATTACAATCGCTTGGTGGTGATATTAAAGACTTGGGGATACAACATTCCGGTTTTTTACAAAGAAGGATTTGACTGTCTAGTAGCCAAACACCATTCACCAATTGGTTTATCAAAATATGGGTGCCCAAAACCACTTCCCATTTTGGCTATAAAAAGGCACCTTGGGCACCCCATTTGGGATTTCGAACCAGAAGTGAATCTCTATCATTTTGGAGTCCTGGAGGAGTCTCACCCTCATCCTTTAAGTTCTGGGGGCCCCTTTACTCATAGGGGGATCAATAATTAAGAAAGAGTTCCACCCGAGCTTCCTCCTCCTCATGATGTTGATCTAAAAAGTGGGTGATCATTACAAGGGAGATACACACGTGAAGAGGGAGTTATGACACCATATATTCTACTTGTTTTTTGTAATTTTTGTGTGAATTATTTCACTTATGTTTAATCTTTATATGCTTCTTCTCTGAATGCATTTATATGGTTTAATTAAGTGAAACATTTCTCATTTCAATATCGACTGGGTTGAGATTCAAGTGGGAATATTGGGTTGTTCTGATTGGACAACACAATAATACTCTTTCTCTCACACATACATGATATTTCAATTTTCTTAGGTAGTCCTCACTCTATTCTTGTGTTCTAAACCTTGAGAACACGATTTTTATGTCAAGGGGTGGTTCTTTGTGCGTCATTTTAAGAGGAAAGAGGGGAACCAAGATCTTGGTTAACCCTCAACCAAATGATTACACTAAAACCTAACAATAAATTAAGAATTATAAAATCTTCAAGTGCTATAAGAGCTTAGTAAAATCACTTATTTATCTCATATTTTTCAAAATTCACTTTTTCTTTCAACTTTACAACTCTTTACGTTAAGTTACTTTCTTAATTTTTTTTACAAAATCTCCCCCTCTTTTGTTCTTATTATTAAATATACACACTAAAAACCTATAAATGATCCTTGATAGATGACCTAGGGTCTTCCCTAGGCTATAAATCAACCTTAAAAACATAATCAATTTGGCTCATCATGACAACGCGGTCAGGCGTACACTTAGAAATTTTAGATCAATGCTACCATGACGCCATTGAGTCGTATGCCAAGAGGGTGGTGAAGACAATGATACATAGGTGGTGGGACTCAAGCCACTGGTATTTCATATTTTCATTATAATAGAGGTAACTTCTATTGATCTTATACTAGGAACTGATGGACAATTCTATGATATTTTATTCTTCTTTATGTAGTCTGTACATGGAGATCTGTGACCTGCCCCTACTATGGTAGAGTTGATGAGGGAATTACAAAATAAGAATCTTCCCACCTTTTCAATGGATGGAGGTACTTAGGTTGTTGAGTTATGGATGGAGGCCATGTTATCTATCTTTTATAATTTGGAGATGCATCTAGAGTGGAAGGTCAAGATCACTACCTATATGCTTTATGATTCTATTAAACATTGGTAGGATGTCATCAACTAGGTCAGAAATAATCAAGGTATGGTCTGGGTGGGATTTTAGATATCATTTGATGATTAGTTTTTCCCAAGACATTGAGAGCAGATTGTGCATTAGATTTTATGTACATATAGTAGGGTGCTATGTCAGTGATGGAGTATTAATCCCATTTTACCGAGGTTCATCATTTTGTGCGGACTCTAACTAGTGATGAGTTGACGATTATAAGTTGTTTTAAGGATGGGATTGTAAATGACATATGATCAAAAGTGAATGTTTTCAAGATGACAACCATTTATGATATAATAAACCATACCCTCATCATAGAATGCCACCCGAGGGAAGCTTGCAATGTGATTTAGGGTGTTTCAACTTCAAGATAGGGATATGGGTTGTCTAGAGACATGGAGAATTGTTTCAAGGTTTCTAGTGGGGGAATAACTAGCCAGATGGCACATACCAAAATATATGTAGCGTGTCACTAGTGTAGTAGAGTAGTCCATAAAAATCCCCAGTGTAAGAGGAACCCAATCAAGTGATGAGGTTGCATCGTGATGGGTCACCTTTATCATTTATTCAGAGATTTTACTACTATTCATAGAAAGAATGGATCTATACCAACACTATATTTGGGTATAGGATTCATAGCTATATTTCAGGATAAAATTTGGTCTAATATCAACTGATTAGGCCGAGGAGGTGGTTGTGTCTGAGGTATTCATACTTCAGAGGTTCAGCGCCAACTGAGTAACCCTACCCAGGTTAGTTAGGTTGCATCTCAAGGCCATAAATCTAGACATATCTATGCAGTGTATCCTACACTTGAGGAGTAGAGTCCAGGGCCTTGCATATTAAGATTTACTATTCTTTGATATAGGTGCATCATACTTTTCATATTAGTGAAAATTATGGAAAGTTTAGGACAAGATATTAAGAACTTCTACAGTGCGATGAATCTTAACACACTATTAGGGGTTCGATCACAGAGTATACTCTATTACAAGGAGTTATCCCTTAAGATATGTGGGTACCATTTATTATAGAATTTCTTTGTCTTTAAAATGATAGGATTTGATGTCATACTCGGAATGGACTAGCTAGTTACTTATCATGATCATGTTGATTTATATCACTGGAGGGTGTCTTTTAAACCACCCAAGGGTAGTACATATATTCATAAGGGAGAATGATATGTCTAGGAAAGTTGAGTTATACCCGAACATCACGGTATGGGTGGAGTGATAAATCCAATGGATAATCTCTTTATGAGTGATTAGGGAACACAACATATAGAATACCCTCCCATGGTTGATCATTTTAGGGACACATTCCCTGGAAATTTCTCTCATTTTCCATCTATATGAGAGGTGGAGTTCACTATTGAGATAGTTCTAGGTGTAACACCAGTGTCCATTCCTCCATATAGGATGGAACCTATATAGCTCTAGGAACTCAAGTAGTAGTTGGAAGACTAAGAAGTGAATGGATTTATATGACCTAGTACTTCACCATGGGGTTCACCAGTCCTTTTATCCAAGAAGGTGAATGGTACCCTCAACTTGTGTGTGGATTAATGATGGTTGACCCATCTTATGATTGAGAACCAAAATCTAATGCCTCATATAGATGACGTCTTCAACCAGATCAGAGGGGAAATAATTTTTTCTAATATTGATTTGACATCGATCTACCATCATGTGAATGTTATTCCAGTAGACATACAACATAAAACATTCTGGAGTAGACATGGCTTGTATAAGTATCTAGTTATTCCTTTTGCCCTTACAAATGTGGATTTTTTTTGGTTTTGATGAATCAAGTTTTCCCACGTATCCGGATTATTTTGGGGTAGTCTTTGTAGAAGACATCTTGGTGTATTCTACGACTCTACATGACCATGTTAACCATATTGATATTGTTCAAAATACACTAAGAGAACACCAAATGTATTCTAATATCAAAAAATTACACGTTTTCATCGATAAGGTTCAATTATTATATCATATTATTTTAGAGGAAATAATGTCTATTGACCTATAGAAGGTAAGAACCATGGTTTCCTAGGATTAGTATAAGAATGTATTTGATGTATGTAGTTTCTTGGGGATGTTAGACTATTAAAAATGTTTTATATAGGACTTCTCACACCTAGTAGTGTCTGTTACTATTTTGACTAAAAAGGGTGTGAATTTCCTCTCATCTGAAGCTTGTGAGACAATATTTTAAGAGTTGAAAGGGAGGGTGAATTTAGTACTGTACTTGTTTCTTCCAGAGATAGATAGAAGATATAATGTTTACTATAATTCTTTAGGAATTGGTCTTGGAGAATTCCTGATGTAGGGTGATCGAGTTGTGGTGAACAGGTCCTTCCAGATGAGACCTCATGAGTGGAATTCCCTATGCACGACCTCGAGCTAGTAGTTATGGTTCATGATTTATAGTGTTGGAGTCATTATTTATCGAGAGAGTGTTTTTTTTATTAAACAAGTTATAAATTCTCAAATATATCTCCACACAACATGATTTGAATCTCCGATAGTGCAGGTGGGTAGAATACCTATTGTTGTTCGAATTTGAGCTTGCTTACTATAACGACCCAAATATTTATCAACATAATTTTCCCTTTTTATAATTATGTTATATGATATAAAACACATAAATCACATAGAGAACCAAATAAAAGCATCATTTTGATAAATTAAGAATTAAATAAGTAGTATTTATAGAGATAAATATACCTATAGTGATGGAATATTAACTGGACCATTTGTACAGTAATATGACCACTAAGAATATTAATTCGAAAAATAGAATAGTAACATCACCTATGAAAGTATAAATAAAAAATATGCATCTTATAAATGAAAACATGATATAATTATATCATAGTATAAATAAATAAATGTTTAAAAATGATAAATTAAGTGATGGTATTTTTGTGAAATGTAAATGTTTAATTATAATGTTATAATTAATATAATGATTTAAAAGAAAATTTATTTTTATAAAATAGATTCATACATTAATATTTTTTTATTATAATTATAATATAATTTTATGATACCTTAATTAATTTTTCAATGTGTTATAAAATCAGTTATAATATTAAAATCAGTATTTTTTGAATAAATGATGATTTTAATTAAAAATGAAATTTATAATATTTAAAAAATTATATCTATAAAATGGAGGCAACTTTTTAAATCTAAACATCAAAAAATGATTAGTTTGAAATTTTGGTATTTTTCTAAAAAAGTTTAATTTCTGTTAAATAGTGATATACATTAATTTACTGTATTTAACATTATAAGTTAAATACATGAATTTTTGAGTCATGTATGATATATGGTTGATTTAAGCACCAAAATCTCAAAATATACTTCATTATTTAATACATTTAGTGATAATTATCACCACTATTGATAGTCTTGATCGAACATTATAAAATGATGAATATAATAATAAAAAATACCCCTAACCCCCCTATAAATACCACCCATCACGACCTATTGTATTCATACCATCCAAGACTTGTATCATATATAAATTATACTCAGTTAAATTACCAGGATTCTTCCCCACATCCAATAGTTTCTGGTCTCAACAAAATATCAAGCCCAAGTGCCTTAAATAGGATCTTAAGGAGAAGAAATTCAAGAGGTAAAATCCTCTTTTGTTCTCTTTTAATTTCATTTCTTTTCTTATTTTCTCCTCACATACCCTATCCAAAGAGGAATGATAACTCTAATATCATGTATATACTATAATTTTTTTGTGTTAATGGAATATCCATATTTAAACCTCTTCTCTTCTCATTTTATTCTAAAAATGAAAATATCATCTGTGATGTGTTGATTTATCATCTTCGTAGATGATGTGTTTTCATTTTTCACCACCTTAATTAAGGTTGTCCATAAAACCATTATTATGGTTAAAAATGATTTTCATATTATTATAATAACTTTTTTAATGTTATGTAAAAAAATTATAAACATGATATTTAATAAAACAAAATTATTTTACGATGGACGAAAAAACCACCAAAATAAACTAAAAAATTATCATTAACATTTTATTTAATGAATAATCCTAATATAAAAAAATGATATATAAACCATTTAAACTTATTTATTTTAATTAATAACAAATAATTTCAATTTTGGGAAATTATTCTCATTATACGTGAACTTCCAGACTTGTATACAAATGAGTTGATCATGAAAATCAAGAAAATGAACACTATGAGAACGACGAAATTGAACTCTATAACTCATCGAAAATGTCTATAAACAAACTTAATAAAATTATAATAAATCAAATACTTGTATAATATGTTATCTATTTAGTAATTAATGAATCTAATTTGATTATATATGATATTAAAATGAAGAAAGAATTCAGTCATAAGGTAAGAGGATTCTTGAATCGAACTCATTTTATTTGGGATATTACTCTTTCATGCCAAATTCCAGCATATATATTCTTTTAATATTTAAAACACAACATTAAGTATGATCGAGACCTGTGCAACAAGCAGTTCAATTCAAAAGATACTAATAAACATAAAATGCTCTAATTTAATAGAAAATCACCACATCAACCACCCCAACTCCATCGCCTAACTGTCATCTTACCTGGATTGCTTCGATCCGGCCGTCCCAGCTTTCTTTGGAAAAAGTAAATTGTGGATGTTAGGCATCACACCTCCATTGGTGATGGTCACGTCCCTGAGGAGCTTACTGAGTTCTTCATCGTTACGTACTACGAGCTGGATGTGCCTTGGCCTAATTTTGGTCTTCTTATTGTCCCTCACCGCATTCCGCACCAATTCAAGAACCTCGATGGCTAGATATTCCAGCACGACGGCTAGGTATACCGGGGCTCCGGCAAGGACGTGTTCGTCATACTTGCCGGCCTTCAAGAAATGATCAATACGACCAACAAGAAATTGCAGGACGACTTTACTACTGCGAGAAGTACCCTTTTTCAATGCCCCTGAACCAAGAGTTTTTCCTCGACCGGCCATTGGTACCTGACCTTCAGAGAAGGTAAAAATATTGTTACAAAAGAGAGGAAGGACGAATGGTCTCTATATTCTTTTAATATTGATAGAATATAATTTTATTATCTTTTAATTATTATTTTATGGGATATACATGTTTCTAATATGATTTTATGACAAATAAAAATATTTTCCAAAATAACTCTTCTTTCCAAAACACATTTTGACTCATCTTGAGTTGCTTCTTATTCACTCAAGAATGATGAATAATATACAAAATATTATTTTACCTATTTTATTTTGGAACACAAAGTTTTTTCATTATTTATGGAATCCTTATTAAACACATTCCTTTACATGTGTTACTTCATGACTTTGATTGATATATATTATATGTGGCATACATGATTATGTAAATGTTATGATGTGATGGGTGTGATAGAAATTATATAGCGCTCTAATGCATTAGGTAATATGATATATCTCATGATATGATGTGTATTATTATTTAAAATGATGCAATATTTGTTTATAGTGATGACGTTATTATTATGCACATATGTTATGCTTCAACATGATGCTATATTTATTCACAACTATGTGTGGTATTTGAACACTAAGGCATGGAATTTCATTTTTTTACATTTCCATATTTCATGTTTTTACCTAATGATTACTATCATGATTATGAATATGATCCTATTATTTTGTTATGATGATTTTGATTATGCTCACTCATTCTATATTGATTCACATTCCTTATTTATCCTCATAAAATGATTTTATCTCACCCCTTTATTTGATGTATATCCTCAGGTGATTACTTATAATAAAGAGAAAATGAGGGCCTCTTAGAAGATAGAGAAGAAAGAATTAAACAATTTTTATGTTTTATTGTGTCAAATTAATGTATGAGTCTAATTTTCACAAGGAACGAAACCTTTGGATCCTAGATTTGTAATGATTTTATGTTTTTTATTTTTAGAATGATGTAATAGTCATGTAAGAAAAGTAGGGCCGCTATATTTACACACCTTGAAAGGGTAATGTAGTATCCGAAACACTAAGTTGGAAGACTCAAAAATAGGCCATCTAGAATTATATTACTGAGTGACAGTTTATGGATATATTTTTTGAGATGCACCTGGAGGATCAGGAATGTCATGGGTAACCTGTTTAATAGCTATAACACTGATATAATCCCTTCTAGAATGGGTGAAAATGAGATAGATTTCATACCCCGAGGGAATAGTTTTAAGGGAGAGAGTTATAGGTGATAAACCCACAATAGTTTGGGTTATCGATGAAGATGAGATTCTACACTTACATGTAACTATTTGGGTTTCTACTGACATATGGGAAGAGTTGATATGGGAATTTCATGCATCAATTTGGGAAGTTCACCCCAGGATTACCAATATGTACCAAGACATACATCATTAGTATTAATGTCTAGGTCTGAAGATTAAAATTATTGGTTTATCACTCTGTGTTCCACCTATTAGTAAGTCAATGCTGAGCACCCGTAGCCTGTGGGACTTCTACAACCTCTATCCACCCCAGATTGGAAATATAATGGCATCACAATGGATTTTGTGATGGGTTTTTTAAGATCCCCTCAAGGCAGTGATACAGTATGGGTGATCATCTATAGGTTAACAAAGGTTTTACACTTCCTACCTATCTGAGAGACCTTCTAAATTGATGATCCAAAAAGGATTTAAATTTGGGAGATTGTGCACCTTCATGGTGTTCCATGTTATATCTTATCAGACTAAGACCCCTAATTTACATCATAGTTTTGGAATGGGTTGCATAAGGCACTGGGTTCCAAGGTGATCTTGTGTACAACATATCACCCTCTGACCGATGAGTAGTCCGAGTGGATGATATTGTTGTTATAAGGCATGATTCATGCTTGCTTCCTTGATTTATAAGGGTATTGTGAGAAACATATACCTCTTATTGAGTTTTCCTACAATAATAATTTTTATGAAATGATTTAAATGGATCCTTATGAGTCCTTTTATGGTAGTTCATGTTGTTCACCCCTGTGCTGGTTAGAGGAAGATGATGTAGTGTTATTGGGTCCTCATCTCATTTATAAGAATTCATAAAAAGTACAACTGATTTAGAAACATATGGCTATATCTCATTCCAGGTAGAATTATTATACTGATCATTGCTGATGACCTCTAGAGTTTGAGGTGGGCCATTAGTCCTTTCAGTGAGTATCACCTATATTGGTTCATAGAAATATTTGAATACATGGAAATATATCACCTCATTATATAAGCCTTTCGAGATCATGTAGAGAGTTGAGATTATAGACTATCATTTGAAGTAACCTCAGAGATACCATTCCATGAACGATGCATTCCATGTATCATATATTCATCATTATCATTTTGACCCATCTCATTCATTTGATCCCAGGACATTGAGTTGGAGGAAGATGCATCCTTTGAGGAGAGTCCTATACGTATCATTGATTGGAGAACAAAGGATCTTTTAAGTAGGTAAATTCCTTGAGTATAGGTTCTATAGAAGTTCAACCATGTACATGATGAGACCTGGACAAAATAGGAAGATATATGTGCTTAGTGGCTATTACATTTCCCAGATGATGCTTTACCACCATCGGAAGGGAAACTCAGGGATGAGTTATTTTAAGGAGGGGAGGTTGTAATATCCAAGATTTTCAACAAGGTACATTTTATTTTATTTTCTATGAAACCCATATTGAGTTTCTATTTTGTCTAATGACTGGGTGACTAGACCCTTAGTTCCTTTAGTTAGAATCTGAGGAGAAGGAAGCATGAGGAATAGAATTTTGATACAGACCAAATACATGATGTGAACTTCGATGGCTAGACCTCATTCATGATTTTTAGAGGTTATTCATTGGGGGAAAACCTAATAATTACATGATGTGTAATGTATTTAAAAACCATGTAAATTATGAGGCTAGTTTTAAAAAAAAGAGGGTGGGGCCTCTTTTTGAAAGAGGCTCATTTTCTTCTCCCACACAGGGGAGCCACATGAGGAATAACTCCCCATGCCTCACCTAGGTTCTACCAAATCTCATCGATCTAAGATTCATTCTCTTCACCTCTAGGTGAATTGGATCCAAAATCGTTGGATCCCTTTCCTATAGATTCCTTTTGTAGTTATCTTCCTATCTTCTATGCTATTTTTGTGTGATATCATATGCCCTATTTTCATAATTTTTTCTGTTCATCTGTTTTCTCCTGTTCTAGCTTGATTTGAGGGCCAAAACTAGATGAGGGGGGGCTAAAAGATTAAGGTAGGTGGTCTAGATATTTTCCCTAAAGTATAGTTACTTTTATATCATGCACCATTTTTTTGTGTAGAAAAATTTTCTACAGATTCCTCTAAAAATGTTTAATAAATTAAACTGAATGTTTTTTCATTCCCAATATACTTCTAGCTAACAAAAAATCAACACCTTTATTGATTGTCTTAATGTGAGCCACCCCTATGGGTGAAACTTTCTTTAAAAACATAACAACCCTTTACCCTAAATTTCTAAACACCTTTTGATGGATGTTTTCCCTTGTTATAAATGTATCATAATGTGAAAAGAATTAAGAAAAATGTTTTTCCTTGAATTAGGTCCTAAAATTTATACCTTATCTTGAATTAATTGAATTTAATGAATTAGAAAAATTGGTTTATGTTTTATAAAATTCATGATTATTAAATGATATTAAGTCATGGATAGAAAAATTACCTCCCTATCATGATGAGAGTGATACTTGGGATTCAATTTATGGATTTCCTTGGATGGTCTCATCATTCTTTATAATTAGAATTTATGGATTTCCTTGGACGGTCCCATCAATGAGTGATACTATTTCCTTATGGGATTATCTATGGATGAGATCAGTAGCAAGATGGTTATACCATTCTACAAGTGATACTCATTCCCCTATGTGAGATACTAGGGATAGAGTTAGAGGTTATGGTATTTATGCCATGTTAGAAGTGATACTTGGGATTCCATTTATGAGGGAATAGTCTACCCAAAGACACACCCTAGGTATTCACTGTGAGTCAAAAATCTCTAATCTATGGGTATGAATTTTTTAGTTCATGTGGTAAACCATCTCAGGGAACCACTTAGTATATTAAGAGTTAGGATGCTATATTGGGTTGACTTTTAGAATTATCTCATGGTTTTAATCATATTTCATCAAATTTACCCTTACGAAGGTGAAAAATGTTTACCAAGGTTACTATTCATATGAAATAAAATTAAATGGGACTTATTTACTAAATTTGAACCACCTATTCCAAATAGGGTATAAATATTTGGAGATTCAATCTATAGATATTTTAAAAATCAATTTCAATATAAATCTGTATAACACAATGAATTTTTTTTTTAGAAAAATTCATTTTTAACCATAAACATGGATTTATTCTTATCCTATTCCTAGAAAAACTTTTAGATAAATGTTGAAATTTTTTATTGAATATATAATATATAAATTTTATTTAAATCATTCTTTAATAGTAATTAACTAAATTTCTTTAGTTAAAAACACATTGTGTGCATAAAAACTATTTTTTAGAAAAACATATCTTTTACATTAAATAGATTTTTATTTTCTTTTATTATAAATTGATAATAAATGAATTCATTTTATATAAGTATAAAACATAAAATTATCATAATTTAGTTTTTCATATTTATACCCACAAATCCAAAAGATATGAGATATCTATAAAATTAAATAATTATAGTATAACACTATTCATTTAAACTCTATGTTTTTTGTAATGAAAGAAATTAAAGAAATATTTTTTATAGAGTGATATATAATAAAATATTAGGGTGTTACATTCCTCCTCTATTAAAGTGAATTTTTCCCTTGAAATTCTATCACTATGATACAAAAAACCGACGACACATCTGTCTCATCACATTATTAGGTCCCCACAGAGATTATTCTATTTTATTATTTCACCACAAAACTTTGAATAAGTGAGGGGTATTATTTAATATAAAATTCTCACTATGGTCTAGAAACTCCACTAGGCATTCCCCATAAGAGATATCTTTCTCTAGTTACATGAAATATGAGTTTAGCACATGTAAAGAATTAGGTATATACTTCTTTATTATAGATACATGGAACACATCATAGACATGAGATAGATTTGGTGGAAGCTCCAAGTGATAAGATACCACACCTGTACGATCAAGAATTTGTTTGGAAAAAATATACTTAGGGATTATTTTTCCCTTCATTTCGAATATCATTACCTTCTTCCATGTAGAAATTCAAAGGAATAACTTCTCACCAACTTCAAGATCTATATCTCATCGGAAATTGTCAACATAACTTTATTGTCGACTCTTATATACCCATATGTCATGTTTAATAGATGTAAACTTATCTTCCCATTCGTTAGCTATATCTGATCCTAATAGATTTAATTATCTAAATTTATTCCAACACGTCGGTGTTCTACACTTCTTTCAATAGATGGATTTATATGGAGACATCTAATAACTTTAGTGAATGAAATTTTTATAATAAAATTCCACCAAAGGATGGTGTTGAGCACAACAACATTTAAAATTCATAGAAAAAGATATAAACATTTATTATAGAGTTTTAATAGTCCTCTCAGACTGACCATCTATTTGAGGATGATAAGTAGTGATGCAACTCAACTACCAGATCTGGATGAATAATTCAACAAAATATTGAGGTAGACCTGAGACCCTAATATGATATAGTAGTATATTCTACTCAATGAAATTATACCACTTCTACAATATATATTATCATAAGAAGGTCAAGAGAGAAATATTATGTTATAGTAATAAATTGTGTTTCATTCATAAAGAGATCAACTATAACCCAAATAGAATTATGGTATTTCAATGTATTTGAGCGGTTTAATGAAGAAATACATGTTGATGATTTCCCATTTCCATTGTTGTATGGGTAATGGTTGTAGCATTCCCATATGCTTGAGTCTCTAATCCTTAACTTTATAACACACTAGGCACTAAGATATTAGCTCCCCAATATCCCTTTCCATATTTTCTGACCAGTAATACTCTTTCAAATCTCTATACCTCTTTATAATTCTAGGACGAAAAGGCAATGATAAACTACTAGCTTCATTCAATAAATCCATATTCATGTTTGGTATTAATAGGGCACATAATCAATTCTTGAATATTATAATTCCTACATGATTATGGTTGTACTCAAGAACATTCCAAACCTACTTCTGTTATTTTATATATTCATTCTCCACCTTCTTAATACTCTTGTTCATGCTTGGTTAACTATTCATCTGATAAAGATAAGATCTTCCTTTTTCCCCATGATTTTAAGATCCTTATTTTAGAAATCTATGAATATTGAATCTCTTTTAATCCTCATCTTGAACACACTATCATGGTATTTTCAACATAGATCATTAACCATCTTATTTTCCTTACCAGGTTGGTAAGGTATAGAGAAATAAAAATATTTGATATACTCTAACTAGCTTATTTTACACATATTCAACTATTTTTGTGTAAATACACACTTTAATATTTTATGATCAGTATATATATCACAACTTTCACCATACATATAACTTCTTCAAATCATAAATGAAAAAATTACCATTGTTAACTCCAAATCACGACTCAGGTAATTCTTTAAATGATTTTTAATTATACATGGGAATATGCTATCCAAATATCATTTTATATGAGGAAAATCCTAGTCACTTCATATATGCATCACTATAGATCAAAAACCCTTCTCCACTATTGGATTGAGTAAGCACAAGCATGTTAAAAAAATCTTCTCGTCAGTTAATTTAACATCTCTTCACATTCATACAAACGTTAAAACATAACTGCATTCCCTGTCATAATGGTGAGTAGATAAGATAGTCATGTGAAATCTCTCACAAAGGGTTTATAATATCTATCCAAAGCATGAAAAATTTGGATTTTGGTTACCAGGGTTGGTCTAAGACATTTCTCAATATATTCCACCTTCAAAGTGTCCACTAATATACCCTTACATGAGATTATATGACCCAATAATGAAACTTTATAAATCCAAAATTGATAATTGGTAAATTTATCATGCAAATTATCTTTCCTCAAGGTCTTCTAAAAAATTATCAATTGTTTTTCATTCTCTTCCTTTCAATTTGAATATATAATAATTTTATCTATAAATATTATAATAAATCGATAAATGTAATGAAAAATGACTCTATTAATTAAATCCATAAATATAACAGGATAATTGTTAAATATAAATGAAATTACTATAAACTAATAACTAATATACCACGTATGGAAAACTATTTTAGGATTATAATCCCTTTCGATCCTTAACTAATGATATCCATATTAAAGATTAATCTTAAAAAAATATAGAGATCCCTATAATTGATCAAATTGATTATTAATATGGGGTATAGGTACTTGTTCTTAATAGTGATCTTGATAATATCCTAATAATCAATACAAAGACACGTTGACCCATCTTTATTCTTATGAAAAAGAATAGATTCACCCTATGTATAAGCACTAATCTAAATTAATCCCTTATCTATACTCTCTATGAATTTATTATTCAATTCCCAAAACTCAATTAGGGTAATTCTATAATATTTATTTGAAATACTCATATCATAGGTATGAGTTATTTTGAAAAATCAACTACATTGTTTAGGGTAATAATAGAAAATTCCTTAGGAAATACCTCAAAATATTCCTTAATAAAAGAAACATATTCAATATTGTGTTTCTTCCCAACCATTTGAGATAAATATCCAAAATGAATATGTATCAAAACCCATATGATGAATGTAATTTTAATTGGGTATTTAGGATCATCCAAGGACTAATAAACAAAATAAGGTTGAATAAAAATATCAAATGTAACATCCCTTATTCAATAGTTGATATGGGATCTATACATAGAGATCAAATCAATACCCAAAATTACATCAAATTCAAATAGTGGAAGAATAAAAATATTCACCATAAGAACATTCCCACAAACTTATATTAGAGAGAAGCTATAGACTTGAGATGAATTTATCCTCCCATTTGGATTTTTCACTACTAACTCAATATCTAGGATTTTAGGTGTTGATACGATACCCTTAGAAAATTCATTATCCTAGAAAATAAAATAAAATATTTTCAATCCTAGAGTGGATGATAATTATACCTTTCACTACATTGCTAGTAACTTCCACTTTAACTATATAAATTTCATTATCTTGTCCTTACACCATTGGATTATTTTGTGGTAAGTACCCTTGACATTTGGGGTATTGGATGGAATAATAGCCATATATTTATAGTTAAACCAGTGTATATTTATGGATTCTCTATTTCCCTTTAATTCATGAGAATGATGTCCACTTTATCAACACTTGATGAAAATTTATTTTCCTTTTGGGCATGTACCATGGTGTTTCCTTCCACAAAGATCACATGTTAGAAAATTTCTCTATTTTTTTCTCCTTATTGATTATTTTCCTACCATACTCCTCTTCTCTTCCTTCCATTAGAGGCCTTAATACTTGGAGAAATATTTATATGTATTTATAGCTCATGATACTATATCCTTATATGAGGATAATTTTTGGGATACTAGTTCCTTCAAAGTGTTGGATTAAACCCATCAATAAAACGTATAGTCATGCTATTTTAATTATTTAGATAGTGTAAATCATGAGTTGATAACCTTATAATGTTATATTCATATGTAGAAACATTTCTATCTTACATTTGTATTATAAGTAGGATTTGTCTCTTCATATTCACTTGTTTTTAATAATGAAAATATTTTCCCAAGAAAATTACCTTAACATACCTCCACTCTATGATTATTATTTCTTCCCAATCCTTCATGTTATTAATAAACGACCACCATTGATCTTAATCCCTCATGAGATGAAAAATTTCCTTGTAAACCTTCTCCATTTCATTAATTCCCAAAGTGATATTTATATTTTTTATCAAACATATCCATTTTTTAGAGAAAAATGGATTTGTGGTTCTATTGAATGATAGAGGTTGTTGTTTTATGAAATAATTTATCATTATTACACCATGTTTCAGATTAGTAGGCTTATCCACATGAATAAAGATATTAGTCATAACCTGGTTTATCTACCCCAATATAGTTATATTTTTTTAGTTCCCGTACCATCAACAATTTTAACTTCATTATATTTCCCATTAGGGAAATCCCTATATAAATTATGTGCATTGATAGGGTTCTCATTCCTTCCACTAGGTTTCATTTATAAACAATTTAATATAAAATACTAGATCATAATACTATGAATCATAATGTAAAATTTTGAAACCAATGAAACACTTAACATAAATTGAAAATTTATGCATAACTGACCTCATAATAATAAACATGGTTTCTATAGAAATATTTGTGAATTGATAAAAATATTTTGAAATATTTTATAGTGGTTTTCCATGAAAATGTCAATTAACCCAATATTATCCCCTAAGAGTATCAAACTAGGTGCGTTGTTAGGGCACACTCACCATGCACTAGAATGATGATAAATATATACTCAATCAACTCTATTTGGGTTTATTACACCTATATTCATCTATTTTTAAACCCATGTCCACTTTAACTATCCAGAACATGATGTATTACTTGAAAAAAAACATAATATATACCTTAATAAAACATTAATATGTCATATAATTCTTATACTTATCCTCAAAGTCAGTCACAAAGTTATGTTCCCTAATCTATGTTTTAAAAATCTAGTTCCCATAGTTTCTACTAAACACGATCTAATAAAAACAATAAAGATCCTAACCCTAGTAATGAAGAGTATGTGGTAAACTAAATATATACTTGATTATCACATTACTTTAAAAATAAAAAATTTCAAAAAATATTCTCCTTGATAATAACATTATTCTGTATATCATATCACTAAATATAAATCATTATTAACTTTTTGGTATCATATAGAAAAGAAACATAATAAAGGGTTGAGATAATATTCTATGTAAGGGTATGTATATAGAGGAAGCTAAATAAGGCATGAATAGTGTGACAGGAGTAAATGATGATCAAATATTTCCATATAAAAAATAACATGATCTTGAAACTTATCCATGGATGTCATAAAAATTAATAGAATCAAATATAAATAAATAACTAATTTCATAATAATGGAATTAATACCGCCAGACATGTTAAATATACCATTGGGGCCTCATACCAAGACATCTATATAAATCGGCAAGGACTTAGTCAAATAAAAAAACTTTTCTTGTCACATGAGACCAACCAATTTATTGAGGGGATTTTTAATTACAAGCGTCACTCAACACATAATAATTCCAATTAATTCATAATATGAATATACAATATAATATAATCAACATTACATAGAAATAAAAAAATATCCATATAAGAAGAACTAGCATAAATAATTTAAATACTTTGTCCAATAAAACTCATCACAAAATATCAAGTGAAATATGTTAGATGGTATAATTACTATATATACTCAGCATATGAATTATAAAATTATGTTCCCATTGATGAAAATAATATAAAAATATAATTGGAAAATTTTTGGATGAAAATAACTTTTTCACTTTGATATCAGTTATTTAAAACCTAATTTTTCCCCAAAAACTAATGAAATTTTTTTCTTTGAAATAATCAATTAAAATTAATAGGAAATTATTGAATGAATCATGTAGTCATAACAATTAAAAATTCCATTCATGATGTGTATGTTAAACTAAAGATTTGTTTCACATTTTCAGTAAAAAGTAAAAAGTTCCTCATTTTGAAAACAATAAGAAAAATCCATTTAAACCATTTTTAAAAAGTAAAATATCGGTAAAAATGTCTTTAATAAATCAATGGATAATATTAAAATATTTCTTTAAATATTTTTAATTAAAACATGGACATTGAAGAAAAATATTCTCTATTGAGCAGAAAAACAAAGTAGGACTTCCTTAAAAAAAATATTTCAATATCTTGAGTACATAAACAAAATAAAATGAAAGGAAAATTTTTAAACTCTATAAATAACTATAGGGTATGGAAATATAGTATTTTTAAGATATAAATATCAAATAATTTCCCTCATGTATACTTAATCATAATCAATCCTGAATAATAATGTGATTGTGAAATAACCTCTTAACTCATGTCTGATTTCCTTCATATGTGTTTGAAAATTATTCATAATTAATATATATTTATTATATATAAATTTAATAATAATAATAATATATATCATACCATATATTTTTTACTTATAAACTTTTACTAACCATTTATTAACAATTATTTATTAAAATAACTATTTTGGGTGATAATAACTTCATTTTTAACGTATGTTTCGGTTTGGTATTTTTTGTCATTATACATTGATCATAGTTCAATCATATCCACAATTTTAGTAATTAAATAAATATCATTTTAATTAATTACATTTATAAATATATTTATAACCATCCAAAAATGTTAGAGATATAAAAATTAATTATATTGTTCATGGAGATGGTAGGTCGTACGTACGAATGAATATTGCTATCACTTTTTTAAGAATAGAAAGAAATAATGGTAAATTATAAATCAACTTTTTAGTAACATTATTATGTTATATGTATCATATATATTTATTAAACATATACTTATTACTATACATTTAATATTGAAATGAAAAATTAATCGCATCGCTTCATAGAGGTGGTAGTCCACACGTATAAACCAGTGACATTATCATTTTTCATTTAATGGGGAAAAGGTGGATAATGGTGATTTCATAACCATAATAAAATTTAAGTATATTTAGGTTAATGTTTTTTATATTTTAGGATAAATACTATAGATTTATATGAGAAAGAAAATAAGAAGTAAAATCAATGTGGTCAGTTAAAGAGATTACCTCTTCTCTGATATAACTCCATTAGATCTCTTATTACAGACCCTAGGGTTAATATTTTGGAAAAAAACCCTCTTGAACATGGTTAAGTATTTTAGGGATGGATTTTTAAGGGTTTTTATGAGATAGTTGTCACAAATTTGTGTAAATAAATGAGGGAAGGGGTTCCTATTTATAAGGAATGGAAATAACACACATTGTATTACTAAAAAGATTAAAGTAAAACTAAGTCATTATAAATTCAGATGATTTTAAATTTAAATATATTTGAATTAAAAAATGATAATGTCAAAATATAATCATCTTAATAAATTTAGATACTATTTGGTATAATTTTAAACATTAAATTTTGGTTTAACTGTTTGGTTAACCAATTTTAATGTTTACCATGGTAATGATTTTTTTTAATATTAAATGGTTATAATTCTATATATAAGGGATATATTGGCTCATAAACAACTAATGGATGAATTTTTAGACCATTTATCATCCCAATTGACCTATTCCAAAATATTTTATGATTTTTAAATAATTAAATAAAATATTTTAATAATAAAATACTATTAATTTAATTTTAATAACTATTTAGATAATTTGACTTTGAAACAGCATGAAAATAGTGGAATTGACATTGAAACATTCAAATATATATGATATGTTATTTTTATCTAAAAAATTATTATTTCATAATAATTCACCCAAATTAATTTACATTTAATATTTTAGAATCATTTATTTTATTTTTCCATTAATTGAAAAAATACTATATTGGTATTGCGTAAGAATTTAAGGTAATTATCTAATAAATATTTTTTTTAAATAAATTAATATGGTAAAAAATTAATTTATTTTTAAAATAATAATTTAGAACTGACCATATCTTATTTTTATCCTTATATAAAAAGTTTAGAGATATTAATTTTAAGTGACTTACATTTTTTATTTATCTCTTCCTTAAATTAATATAAAGGTCATTATCAAATAAAAATGGCACCATGTAGCCATATATTTTATATTTGGATATATATTATTAAATTAAACCCATCCAATATGATAAATACAAGTGATGAGTTGATTTTAAGACCTTACCTCATGATTTTAACAAAATTTAACCCATTTTACCCTTACCGAGGTGATAAATGTTTACCGAGATTACTATTCATAAAGACAAAAATTAAAAGTGACATGTTTACCAAATTTTAACCACATAATTAAAAATATTGTATCCATTTTTTAAAATTCAATCTATAGTAGTAGAAAAACTAAATTTTAATATAAATACGTAAAACACAATGAAAAACAATTTCTAGAAAAATCTGTTTTTTAGTATAAAAATGGATTTATTATTATGCCATGCTTAGTAAAAATATTATATGAATGTTAAATTTTTTTATTCAATATATAATATATAAATTTTATTAAAATCATTCATCAATATTGAATAATTAAATTTAGTATGATAAAAACACATTGCTCATATCAAAATTGTCTTTTAGAAAAACATTTATTTTACTTTCAAATGATTTTTATTTTCATTGGTAATCAACTGATAACTAATGAATTCATTATATACATGTGAAAACCATAATTTTTTTATAATTTAGTTAGTACTATTCATACTCTCTAATCCAACATCCAGGCGATAACCATCATATTAAAAAATCATAGTATATCACCGTTAATTTAAAATCAGTATTGCGTGTAAATAATTATATTAAAGAAATAAAATTTATTTATAGAGAGATATATTATATTATATAATGGCTTTACTGATCTTCTATGGTGTATGTATGTAACATCATCAACTCAGTAGCCACTATATTTGGTGCCCCAAGCCGAGTTTCCAAATGACCTTAGGTACACCTCCTCGTACACCAGAGGTCGCTGACTATAAGTAAGGGTCTAATAGAGAATGTTGGAATACTATAGCCTCCTTATATGAGTAATAAACAATAGTGTAAATATGAAATAATGGAGAAAAGTAAATAATTAACATCCACGACAAATCTATTTCCCAAAACTGGGTACAAGCCCACCACCAAATAGTAAATATGTTATGTTACGTCATACAGTGAAAAGTGTAAGGAAAACCCAAAATAAAGACAAGCTCAAAAATCACCAAAATGTGTTTCGAATCCGTGTCTAGATCCATCATCCATACACATCCCATATCCAAATAAAATATCTATCATAGGAACTTTTCCCTTGTACTGACTTATAACCATTAAGTCTTCTCAGGTACCCAATGAAGGCCTGAGCAGGGTGTGAGTACAACTTAGTAGGACACCACCAACAATTCCTACAAAATATCAAGTATAAATAAATAGTGTATGCGAGAAAAAAATGAATAACAAGATAAATATAAAGTAAACCATTTCCCATTATTTAACCTTAATCACTTTAACCATTTTCACCATTTATTCCATGTGTTAGGCATTTTCATCAATTACACATTGGCCTATGCCGATCATATAAACTATGGATAAGGGAAAGGATCAAGTTACCTACTTCACTGTAGAAAAAATTTCAAAGAAAAATTTACATTTTCTTACCCTGAAGCCTCATTTTGAGTGTATAAACTTACCTTTGAGCCTATATCTAGGTAATCATTTCACATACATGCATTAGGGCACATAGCCCCAGTTCAAGACCCTAACCCATGCAATATTGGGGTGGGGACTAGAGCATCAGTCTGGAATAACCTATGGGAGGATCTATATTCTATCCCCACATACCACTAATCCATGTGAACATGCTTATTTAGTAATTAAATACATATACCATATAAAAACAATTACTCATTGAAGACATATACCACTTGCAAACCATCCTTCGTTCAACACATACATTATCTTCATGTCTTAACCTATTAATACAATTAAAATTAAAATTGCACACCCATTTACACATATCCAATTCAAAATTAGTAACTAATTAACTCTTTTCCCATTTATGTTCCTTAAACCATTATCACACACATTCCAAATTTACATTCCTTAGTCAATTTTACATATTTATAATTGTACCAAACACTCCCTAATACCATGTCAACAACTAAGCACAATTACACTTAATTACATTTCACAACTCAAGATATCATGTCAACATATTTATCATGGGATCTATCTTATAAAAATTCAATTCCATGTTCATGAAAGCAGCACACCCCATGGGTGGTTCTTAACTCAGTCTAACTAACCTCAATGCATCCCATATGGATCTAGAGGGGTTCTATTGATTGGTTAACCTATAAATTCATCATCTCACTATGAAAAAACAATGTAACGACACAATGAAACAAGACCAAAACCTTGTACACACAAATAAAACAAAAATACAACAAGATATAACTTGTATACCACTTACCTAAATTCCATAGATGACCACAAGCTCAACATTGGCCGTATATTCGGAAACAAAGAACCTTTGAAGTCTAAACCTATAAACCACTAAGAAAGAGGGTTTTAGATATTCAAAATTAGAAAAATGATTCCACAATACCTAATCTAAAAAAATGAACAAAGAGGAGTGTTAAAATAATCTGGATCATTGATTCACACCCAACGATGCTCCAAACGGCTTAGAAATGAGGGAGATCGATCCTTGGGACGTTTGAGAGAAACGTTCAATCACCCTTGGATTCTATAAGACAAATGAAGAGGAAATATGAGAAATAAAACTCAAATCCAGAGGAAAAAAATGTAAACTTTCCCCACTTTAATGAGGTTCATGTTGGACTAAACCATGTACCACCCCTTATCTAAGAGGGGGGCCAAGTCACATGGCATCCTTGGGAACCCACACGATTTGACAAACCATACAGTAATTGTGCAAGATGGTTCTATATAACCCCGTATGGTTCCACCTACACATTTCTTGGTTTCATCAACCGTGCAACCCTCCTCCAAACAAGAACTGTTATAGTACACCATTACTAATAACCATGCGCCAACAATGTAACATGCACTGGATGACCACTTTCCTCTTCTTTTGCATCCCGAACCCCCGAGACACCCCTGAACCTCCTCATAGAATCAGGAAACACTTCATTAAACAAATTTAATATATTTAATACAAAATTTAAAAAACAACACACCTCAATAGAAGTATCAAATCTTATAACTTTCCCACCTTATAATGGATCATCCTTGAGCCACACTTTCAAGCATCACTAAGTTCCCAAAGTGAAGAGATTAGGCCATTGGGCCTGCCTGTCTATCTTTCTATCCCATGTATCTTTCTAAAAATTATCATGATTACATAAAATTCAAACCAATGGCACAATCATTACCCAAAAGTATTTATCAATATGATCCACAATACAAACCAGATTTTCCTAAAAGAAAGCATCATCCTCAAGCTCAACATCATCAAAATATATCACATGAGATGGGTATGGGTGATATTTTCAAATATGTGACATATGAAAAACATCATGCATGACAATATAATATTGAAGTATAGCCAATAAGTATTACACTAGTCCGATCTTCTCCATAATCTAAAATGGAACCATGTACTTGGGCACCAACTTACCCTGTTTCTGAATTCAACGATGACCCAAACATGGAGATACTAGTAGGTGCACACGATCCCCCAACATGAAGTCAAGGGGATGATGACATCGATAAAAATACGACTTATGCTTACTCTAATCCATATTCATACGTTTCTATATTGACTAAACCTATTTCGATGTCTTTGGTAGGAGACTCGGTCCTAACAAATTTGATTCTACACCCTCCATCTAACATAATGACGATCTATATGTCCACCATAGAGCACCTCATATGGTGACATATAAATATTCTCTGAGTAACTATTGTTATAAGAGTACTCAATAATCACCAATTACTTTTACCATGATCCATCAAAGTCTAGGACATATTCTCTCAACTTTCCCTCTTGCGCCCAAATAGTACATTCTGAGTGACCGTCTATCTACAGGTGAAAATCTATAATAAAAAATACCCAGTTACCAAGTTCCTTCTATAAAACATGCTAAAAGCATGAAGTAAAGTATGATTCATGAATAGAAACTATTTTCCCTGGAACCCCATTCAACTTCAATATATCCCAAACATACAACTCATCCAACTAGTCAATAGTGAAGGTGTTTCAGATCGGTAAGAAATGTGCCACCTTGGTCAACTGATCCACAATTACCCATATCACATCATTCTCCTAAGTAATCCTCATAAGACCTACCAAAATTTACATCATAACTTCATACCATTTTTATTCTAGAAAGGTAAAAAACTTTAGCAAAAATCCCAGTATCTGATGCTCAACCTTCACCTACTAATAGGTATAGCATCACATCATGAAACCCGCAAACTCTTTCTTCATCCGAGGACACCAATGATATCTATGAAGATCCCAATACATTTTGGTTAAACTAGGGTACCCTACTCACATTGATACATGAAACTCACACATCAACTATTACCACATAAAAGTAAGCATGACAACATGGACACAAATATAAATTATATCATCCTCATCGAAAAACAAATCAGAAGGTGACACCCCACATTCCTGACTTTACCTTAAAGAAAGACACTCTGGATCCTCATACTGCCTCTACATGATCTATATCAGAATCTTGAAATCAATATCCAAGCATGTGAGGGTCATCTTTACTTTTCCTTAATGAACCTCTAGACACATATCAACAAAAAACACAATCACCATCCACTCAGATTTTGATTCCTGAACTGCCTGATTTTGGGTCGTCTGACTCAGAGCATCTACAACACTGTTCCCCTTTCCCAACATATACACTATATCAACATCAAAGAAATACATGTATGCCAAAAATTTTCACTATTAAAGATTCTAATCATGATGGGAGAATATTTACTTAAGGCTTTTATGATCGGTGCACATAGTAAACATATCCCACAATAAGTAATGCTGCCAAAACTTTAAGGCATAAAAAACTATAGCCAACTAAAGATCACGAATAGGGTAATTTTGATCATGAGTCCTCAACTACCATGAACCACATTCCACAATAAAGTCATCCTAAATCATCATTTCCCAATCCCAGCACTAAATTCATCAAAAAAAAGGTGTACTCTTTACCTAGATCAGGTTAGATCAAGATCAGTTATGTAGTCAACTGTTTGTTTAACTATTGGAAATAATCTTCACATGAACCCAACCATTAAAATTTGATAACATTATTTTTTAATATCAAAAGTGGTGCTCAAATATGTGAAAATTCTTTGATAAACCTTAAATAATAACCCACAAAACTTAGAAATCTTTGGATATCAAACCAATATTGGCATGATCCAAAGATACAATTGCCTACACTCTCTCTAAGCCCACTCACACACCTTCCTCAGATATGGTATGACCCAAGAAATGTACCATTTCAATATAAAAATGGTAGTTAGATATATTTTCATAGAGCCTATTATCTATTAGTGTAATTATAATGATTTCAAGATGTTTGGTATGATTTTCAAGAGTCTTTGAGTACACCAAGATTTCATCCCAAAAAATCACTACAAACTGATCCAGGTAAAGGTGATAGATTTGGTTCATTAGGTCCATAAATGCTATTGGTGCATTGATCAACCTAAATAGAATCACAGAAAACTCATATAAAACATACCTACTCTTGAAAGTAGTCCACCGTATATAATAAGTTCTTAGACTTAGGTGATGATACAATAGCGTCAAATAAATTTTGGAGAACACAAAAGCACATCTAAACTATTCAAAAAGATCATAAATCTATAGAATAGGGTATCAAATATTAACCGTCATTTGATTTAGCTTATGATAATCAAATAAAAACCGAAAATTACCATTAGTCTTATTAGAAGAAAATCTAGAGATCCTAAGGATGACATACTATGATTAATTAACCATTTATTATCCAATTCCCCCAACCGAGTTTTATGTTCTTGAAGTTATATCATTAATATTCTATATTGAGGAATAAAAACAAGTTATTATCCCATCAAAAACTCAATCATGAAATCAACATCTATCTTGAGCGGCAACCATGAGAAGTCCTTAGGAAACCCATCCTGAAACTGATCCACCACAGGAGGAAATAAAATCTTCTATACTCCTCTATAATCAAGCACAAGACATGCTAGTTAGGCTGTGACCTCACCCAACTAATGACAAACTATCCCAACATGACCTACTAGGGTATCCCACTCTACACAGCGAACATAAGTATCACCCTCAAGGGATGTGAACGTTAACCTATGGCGATAACAATCTATATGGGACTAGAAAAACACCTACCAATACATCCCCAATACTAGATCAAAACATGATGTCTCGAGGATAAAAAAGTCCCAAAAAATGGTACCCTCTAATCTCAAGGGAACACTCATTACATTACAAGATATTATATTCTATTACTCATAATGGTGTGTCAATAAACATCACACAAACACACATCTTCCACCACTAGACCTAACACACTCACAAATTTAGAATATATGAAAGAGTGTGAGGCACCAGTATCAAATAAGGCCCTAGAAATCATGGAAACTACAAGAATCATACCTCTAACTTTTGATGAGACAACCTCACCACCACCAAGTGTTGGATGAGATAAATGAAACTAACCCATCCCATTACACTGGGATCTAGTCTGAGCTCTTGGTTCTATACTACCCTGTGGATAAGTATGACCTTGTCATAGAGTACCACATCTTCCACCCCGCCTAGTGCAGCCTATAGAAATCCAACTGCCTACCTGATACAAGATAGCTAACCCCTACATAAACTCTATATCATCCTTGATCCCCATCACCACCCATATTATGAGGGTTCTTGCAAAACATATATACATTCTCTATCCTTCCCCATGCTCAGTACTCAACCGATGGTTGGGGGCACCGGCCACACATGTTTCCTAACCTACCACAGTGATAGAAGAACACTATATTACTTCCCAGAGAGGCCAAACCACTTACCTAAACAATCTATTTACCACCATACTAGTAAAAACTCTCAAAATGGAACTTCCTACACTCAGAAGTTGAGCCATAAGATAATCCCACTAGAATTGAATTTACACCACTATAATCCACCATGAGGTTTCCTTCTGAGATAAGGGCCCGACCCACAACCCTAGAAAACCACTTTAAACAGAATATATTCAAATTGTACTTGACCTCATGTATCAACCCATCCTAGAAACATCTCACCATAGCTGCCTCATCCTTTTACAACACTGGAAAAAATAATTGTATATCAATGAATCAACCAACATAATCCATCACTGTCATAGTCCTCTGAGTCAACCTCATAAATTTATCATCATTTTTTGGTCTCAAGGCCTCTAGGTAGTAATGATTTAGAAACTTTTTCTTGAAATATTTGAACAAAATTCCATATTAATACTCAGTCTAAACTAGAATATCCCACATGAACTTTTCTGATCCCAATAATATATAATTTTTAAGCATGAATCACTTCATAATAGAAAACTCTAAATGATCTAGAATTGTCTGGATGAACTCTACCCAGAACTCGATTGACTCTAGTCAAAACTCTGTAGAAAATTTCAGTGGGTAATACAACTAAAAATCCCTAGTTAGATAAAACATACTTGATGAAACCCATCTCAGATATCAATCCATCATCTTCAAAAAATGAGCAATGTTCTCATGGAACCAATCCTCTCCTCTGTTGCCCTGTACTAATGGGGTTTCTTACTCTACTTCTGGAGGAGAGTTTTTAGAGATTCCCTCTTGTATCCCAACCAACACACATCTTCATGGAGGAATCCATATACAATTCCAAACATGTATCTCAAAACACATAACAAATAGATTCCATATTTTACACAAAATATGACTCTCTACTAGCCATAAACAACCGATTCCACCTACACCATCCCAGAAAATATAGTCACATATCTATCACTACCCTCAACTGTACATACGATGGGCCATGTTCAACGTGGGGTAAAACGACTTACATAGTCACAAACCATTTATTAGACCCACTTTTAACAATTTTACCTTCACAATATAAATCTTTCTCATTTAGGCACCTTTTTTTTCATCCTTCCCATTTTCACCACAAGATTTTAAACCATTTACGACTCTTCATTAGGATATATTATTTAACCATTATTTTACCTTATTTCCATTAACCCATTTTCATCATCTTTATTAGACACCACTTCCTTCAAATTTCAAGAAAAATTAAATGCATTCTATCCCTCACACCTTACATATCATTCTTGTTTGTGCCTACCATGATGCATGTCACATAAATCCCTAAGTGCCTAAAATGATTCATTCATGAAAAACCTCATTCCATTTCTTCTATGATAAAAATACCATAAAATTTTCACATCACACAAAAATTGCATCACCCACAGTGAAATATCATCCAACTGTAACAACAAACATCAAGAAAAACAATCCCATATTTGGTACTTTGGTTTCCCCCCGTACATGGGTTAGATAATCCCATGAACGATCTCATTTCCCAGGCCTCACACATCATATTCTCCTATATATCATTCCAAAATAGTATAAAAATAGAAAATAAAACCCCTCTCATACCACTTTGTAACATCCCTGACCTGGTAGCCACTATATCTAGTTCCCAAATATGGGTCACCACATGACATCAAGCACAACTCCCCATATGCCAGAGTTTTTTGATTAACAGTGAGGGTCTAATAGAGAATGTGGAAAGAATATAACCTTTTTAATAGATTAATACATAATAGATGAAATATTAAATGAAGGAAACATTTAAATAATGAACATCCATCACAAATCTATTTCCCAAAACATGGTATAATCCCAAAACCAACAAGTAAATATGCTATGTCATTCCATACAGTTCCAAGTGTAAGGAAAACCAAAAATAAAGACAAGATGAAAAATCCCTAAAATGGGTATTGAATCCATTTCTATATCCCTCATCCATGCACATCCCATTACCAAATCATCCATCTTACATAGGTCATTTTACCTTTTCTTGACCTACAACCATGATGTTTGCTCGGGTACCCAATGGTAGCCTGAGCAGGGTGTGATTACAAATTTGTAAGCCTCCATAAAGAGTGTCTATAAAATATTCAGTCTAAATAGATAGTGTATGCAAGTAAAAAATGAATAATAAGATAAATGGAAGGTAAAACAGGTTATATTATTTAACCTTAACCACTTTAACCATTTTCCACATTTATTCCATAGGTTAGGCATTTTCATCCATTACATACCAGCCGATGCTAGTCATATAATCTATGAATATGGGGAAGTATCATGTTCCCTACTTAACTAGGGATATAATTTCATTAAAAAATTTACATTATCTTACCGTGGAGCCTCATTTAGGGGGAATCATCTTACCTTGTAGCCTTAGTCCATGTAATCATTTCACATTCTTTCATTAGGGGCATATAGCCTCAGTCAGAAACCCTAACCCTTGCAATCTTGGTGTGGGACTTAGAGCATCTGTCTAGAACATCTTGTTAGAGGAGCCTCAATCCATCCCCATATACCACTAAGCCATTTAAACACAGGTTTTAACAACTCAACACATATACAATATAAAAACCATTACTCATTGAGCACATTTACCACTTACAAACTATGGTTTATTCAACGCATGTGTTATCTTCATGTCTTAAACCATTAATATAATTACTATTCACATGCCTTACCCATTTACAAATTTTCCATTCACAATTACTAACTCATTAACTCTTATCCAATTTATGCGCTTTAACCCATTATCACACACATACCCCATTTACATGCCTTAATCCATTTAAAATAATCATCATTGTACCAAAAAACCCTTATACCATGTCAGAAACTAAGAAAAATTACCTTTAGTTACTTTTCATAACTCAAGATAACATTTCAACATATTTATCATGGTTTCTATCTCATAAAAATTCAATTCCATGTTCAAGAATGTATCACACCCCATGGGTGGTCCTTCTCCCAATATATCCAACCTCAATGCATCCCACATGGATCATTAGGGGTTCCATTCATCAATTAAATAATTAATTCATTATTTCACTATGAGAAAACAAACAGACAACACAAAAACAAAAGTTCAGAACCAAATACACAAAAATCAAGCTAACATGTCAATAAATTTATCATGGGATCTATCTCATAACAATTCAATTCCATGTTTAAGAAATAGGAACACCCCATGGGTGGACCTTAACCCATTCTAGACAAACTCAATTCATCCCACAATGGTCATGAGGGGTTCCATTCATTAGTTAACCAATTAATTCATCATTTCACAAGAAAAAAACAAACATACAACACAAATACACAAGATTTCAACCACTTATATAAAAATAAAACCACTAGACTATAGGATATAACTTGTAGACCACCTACCTGGATTCTGTATATGACCACATGATTAACCTTAGTCTTATGTTCAGAAAAAAACAACCTTTGAATACCCAAAGTAGAAACCACTATAAAGAGGGGGTTTTAAATATTAGTAAGAAGTAGAATTATTCCACAAGACCTAATCCAAAAAAGGAACCAAGATGAGTGTTAGAATCACCTAGATCATTGATCCACACCCAACGACATTCCAAATTACTTAGAAATAAGGGAGATAAATCCTTTGGAATTTTGGGAGGAAAGGTTCATCACCATTTTCTACTATAAAATAAATGAGGAGTTAATCAAGGTAAGAAAGATTAAATTCAGAGGGAGAAAAATATTAAATTTACCCGCATTAATTAGGTGGAGAATTTGTCTGAAGTGTTGGCCAAATCGTGCACCAACGGTTCTCCACCCTCTGTCTAAGAGGGGGCCCAGGCCGCACATCCTTCTAGGGATCCCTCATGGTTTGAAAAACCATGTGGTAGCCATGTAGGATGGAACTTTCCATGACCACATGATTCCACCTCCCCCTTGAATAGTTTCATCAACTATTCACCCCTCTTGTAGGAAAGCATGATTAGGGATCATGAATACTACTAACCATGCACCAATCCTGAAACATGAATTAGATAACCACTTTCCTCCTCTTTCACATCCCAAACCCTAGTGACACCCCCTAGGATCCTCATATACTCAATAAACTCTTCATTAACCAGCTTTAAGGGATTTATCCAAAAACTTAAACAAGAACATACATCATTGGATGTTTTAGATCTTATAATGTATTTATTATATTGTGTTTACTCATTATATACGTTAATATATTATCAAAATATTTATTCTATTTTTTATGAAAATTTTATTTATTATACTTTTTCCTCATAATATATCATTATGATATCTTTCTTTTATTAATACCATTAGAATATAAAATGAATAATTCATTGGTGAACATGATTATGGGTTCTTAGATTCACACTGAAATCTTATAACCCTAATTAATTCACCCTTTATTCACTTATATCATTCAATAAACGTCGATTCCTTAATAATGGACATGTGTTTTATAAAATAAGATTACTTGATGAAATTGGATAATTATTTGAATGTGAATCCTAGGAATGAAGAAACAATTGAATATAAGGTGGTGTGGAGAAATTCATTTTCACATGTGGTACAAATTTTTGTAAGGATGTTCATTGGAGGATAATGGAATTGGGGTTTTAAGTTCTACGATAACTAAGTGTGGTGTGGTAAAATGAAAATATAGAGTTATGGGAGGGAGTAGAGTGTCACTGGGAAGGGTCCCTTTGCATTTCTAGATAAGGGTAAATGATTTGATAGTTGTGATTTAGGGTAGAACCAGAATTGGAGGTAAAAAAAAAACTATATAATTGCAAAATCTAAAGAAAATAAAAATAAAATAACATGCCATATAATGCATTAGGATGTGGTTCTTGGGTTTTTTATTTTATAAATATAAAATAGAATATGACTATGGCATGAATGATTATATTTTTAGCTTATACGGACTATTTTATACTATTGTCCGTAACTCAGCTACACTGTTTAGACATAAATGTTGTGTTTGATGGAATACACATCATTTCTATCTATAACCATAGAAATCATGGTGAGACAATGTATATTACTAGACACACTGTTTGAAAAACATATCATGTAGTAAGAGTAATATCCATATATGATATCTTGTTTAATGTGGAGATGGGTTTGTCCCCTGTAGTCATAGATTTAATTTACATTAGAAGAAAAAAATTACTTGAAAACTATTTCTAGAGGCACACATAATATGCATTACAATGGAAACACCATCAATATCTAGAAAACATAGTCTCATATATCAGGGTTACATTCTAAGACCCTCACTAATCTCACAAACAATAAATATTGAATTAACAATCATCTAGGTAGATATATTCACACTAATAAATCATTATTAAATCACATGACTCCTTATAAGATGCTACATCATGTCCAGACCTAGAGTATATGCCATGTACTTTTCCAACCTTGGTGGTTTTTCATATCACCTTACCTGGGACTCTAATTTTTCCACATGAGTTGTGTATTTTATTAGTTATATATATATATCATAGTGAAACATACTTATTCATTGTCCAATGTGATATAATGGGGGGATCTATTTATATTAACATCATAATCTATATATTAATAGTGACTAGATATGAGAAACATGATTAGAGTGAACACATAGTCAAATGCTCCCTTAGAGGTGGGTGGTTTTTAGGGATTACATCACCCATATTCTTCAAATATTTGAAAAATAACTCTAAGAATTATGGTATGGGTCATCAATAACTATAGTTAGGTACCCAATATCCAAAAATATTTTTTTGGTAAGACATCAATCACCTTTTTGGGTCCAGTAATCCCTTGACTGACATATATGTTTCAGTGAGACAATTGTCACAAACTAAATTTTCTATGAGGTGTTCAATATTTTTTTTATGAATAGTTATTTTATGTAGGTTTTATTACAACCTTAACAAAAATATATCCTTTTACATTGTACTACTTCTGAATAAAATTACTTGATTGGTGATGTGATAGTTGTGGGTGATAAGGTGCCTTACTCCCTTAACTAACATGAATACATCTGTGAAGCAAGGGTCCTTCTATATGGTTTATTATAGAAAAATTATTTATATAAAATCAATTATGATTAGATATTTATTATCCATTTAATAATATGGAAATTATATATTTCTATTAAGATACAATACTTTATTGAATAGAGTTGAGATGAATAAGACATCCCTATTTACCTACATTTATTCTATCAATAGAGTATATCTATATTTCTTTCCTGTTCTATGGGTACTATATTTTTTTTTGATTTTTAGCCAATATATTTCATTTTTTTCATTTGTAGATTTGGGGAACATTTTTGAGTATTTTTATACTCACCCATACATTATATCAATACCTGTACATGTTTTTTTAAAATTATGATGCATTATTTGGAAGTGACCTTTGTCCGGATGTTACTTATGCGGACCATTTATAGCTAATTCCCCCAAATTCATGGTTAAAAAAGATATTTCATGGTTTCTCTTGATCGTGGTTGGAATTATTGTGGATGTAGATCGATCCAGTAAACTATCTAGTGAAAAATAGAACTTTCAACGTCTCATTGATTTTCATGTTCAAGGACCTTATTAGAAGTAATGTTAATAAAATCGAATAATTATATGGATATATAACTACTAATTTCGGTTTCATGACTTAATCATATACAAATATGTTCTTTATATATACTATAAAAGTGTTGTTTTTTGTTTATTTTTTTACATTAGAGATATTTTTATATTATATTTTGATATAGAATAAGGCCACTTATATTTTCTAATATGCATACTCTATACTACCCACAAAACCTTATACTATTAAAGGTAGGATTAGGCTAGGTTACTTAGCTTACTATCAGCTTGATCCGTTCCCTAGTGGGATGGGTCATGTTTGAGCGTTATCATAATGGCTTGAGTACTTGGGATAATGTATGCATTTAATATCCCTACGGTGATTATTCTAGAAATATAAAATTTATATTATTAAGGAGCCATATGATTTTTATCTATCCATGGAGAATTACATTGTACAGGTGGAAATAATATCATTTCACTTGGACATTAATAACCTATTAGTCTATATAATTCTCTATGGAATCATTTATAGGGTACACGTAAGCTATTATATGTATCATATGGTGGATAGTAAATATATATAATGTTGTCCCTATAACCAATATTATAGATATGTACACTCTAGATTAATTAATTTACATACTGTGTGTCATAATAAAATATATAACTTGAGTTATGAAGATGAATTGGACAAGGCCATGAAAGTTATTGAGCTTCTCATCACTGATTAATAGATTGATGGTACCATGAATCAAATATTTGTTTAGGATATTTCTTTTCCCATTTACCAGAGGAATCTATTACTACCATTCGAGCTTAGTATTGAGATTATAATAAATCCAAATGGTAGTTACAACTAAGCTAGACCTGTCTACTAGTAGATTGACTATATAGAAACATTTTTAGCAGTAGAGGCCACCTTGATTCCATTGAGACCACTATCCAGGTACAACATATGATTTGGTAGGTTCATAGATTCAAGTGTTGTAATTGGTATTCGTATACCCACAAACATGTTAATAAATATTGTGTTGCATTCTCTTTATGAAGGAGGGATCCATAGGTAGATTACATTTATCTCAAACCTATAATGATAATAGATTTCCTTTATTACTATTTTATCCCTTATCTATGATGTTATTTTATCTAGAGATGTTGATAATAAAATGAGTTGTAGAGATGTTAGATGCAAAAACATTCAACATATCTATGATAAATTTGATTTCATGGCCCTCATACCATGTGATATATTCCCTAGAAATTAGTTTTTATAGAATTAATTAGGAAATCTTATTCTCAGTGGGCCTCTAGAGAGATATTTTATTATAGATTTTAGATCCTAGGAAACTCCACATATATTCGATACCCATATAAAGAATTATAAAAACGAGTATTCATATTAGAGATATAATCTATCTACAAGGTAATTATATTTTTCCTAATTTTTATGGAAAGAGAAGTTCCATATATGAAGAAAAACATTTAATAGAAGTGTCAAATTAGAAAAATCCATGTTGTAGGCACATTATGCTATAAGGAATATGTCTAGAATCATAATCAGTTATAAAAATGACTTTGGATTTGAATGATGCATGAATACAATATCACAATACCCACCAATATATATTTCTTATCAGGAATTGGGTTCAATTTTTTTGAGCATTATAATTATGTGAGTAATGGTTGACTATGGTTACATGAAATCCAAAACAATTCACGACACATTTCATGAAATCTACTCACAAAAACACATACTATATAACTAGGTGTGAATTATTTCATCAAGACAGATTATTCATTAATTTAACACTTAATTGGACCCCTTAGTTTAAAATTTTCATCTTTATAGTTTCTACATATGGAGAACATTATTAACTCACCCCTTTGGAGGTAGTCAAATTATCCTTATTGGAGATATATGAAATTCAGAAGAATAAATCATAGAACATATGAGACCTAATGGAACCTACAGTAGTATGGATTAGTTCCTAATTTATAATATAAATAGGTATCATACTATCAAGTAAATGAGGTTAGGTATACCTTAAAAAGTGACTGAAATTCTCTCACGTGTTGTAAGTAATGGAAGACATCAAGAAGTAGTTGCAAGATACCCATTTAATGGTAAGTATGCTAATATATGAAATGTGTGTGGGTAAATATTCAATTAAAATGAATGTAGTGAAATATATTATAACATTTTGAGGGTGTCCTATGATTTTACCTCGAAAAGGGATGATGATTGGATCAACACATATTACAAAGATGGAATTATATTTTTCACTATGTATGATAACATATGCATTTATCATTTTATGAATAAACATAGAATAAAAATTTTCATATAATAGTTCATGTTGTTCAGTAGTGACCTCTTATATTCATGGTGTCTATTATCATTGAAATAATGACATAGTCAATGAATTAATAAGAGGTCTTATTAATGGTCTAGTTTTTGGATATTAATATTATCATAATAGTATAATAGATTTATTATGTTTGAAACCCTTGGTAGTGAATTTTCGATCTAGTTGATGGATGAGAATTATGAGTTTCTTTACTTGATGTAGTGAAATAATATTGTGAGAGAGGTATATATTTTTCATTATTTACCAATGGTGGTTTTATCATATGTTTCTTTTATGTGAGTGAGTCCCATGATTGAAATTTTGATTCATTGGTATTTAGAAAACAATGTTTTTCTTGTGATGGACCCAAATTATTTTAAATATGGTTGGGATAACTTTAATGTATTAAATAGTTAAATAGTGGTCTTACAATGGTGTTTATATAAAAAATCATGGAGGGAATCCCAATTGATAACCAATATTGAAAATAATCTTCCAAAATGATGTTCATGTAATAAATCATTGTTTACATTCACATAACATGGAAATTTATTGTTTATGATAGAGAAGAAGGTTTACTTCAAATGATATGGTTTTTACTCCCAAGATTTTTAGAATGTGATATCATAGGGTGAGAATATGATTAAGTAGGGCCATCATAATTTTCATCATATTTTTCATTGGATAATTGTTAATTTGACCACCTAATGTGCAATAGTATGATATAGGGTTGTTAGTGGAGATTTATGTTATTTTGTAACGTTCAAATTAGTATATTTAAAGAATGATATATTTCCCCATAATTTGGTTATTTTAAGAAATGAATGAACTTAGGTTTGAGGTCAATAAATAAATGGAATTTCCACACTAATGCTTAAGAATACTTTATGATTTATGGATATTATTTCTCATGTGAATTGATATATCAAAATTAGTAAATTTTACATGATGGTATAGGTATATGAAAATATTACACTGGCCCTAATAGCATTCTACCACACATCTCTTTTGGGGTTGGTAAAAAATTATCATGAATTTCTCGATAATGGAATTTAGTGTAAATTGACCAATTATTTATATATGTCATCTAGAATACACATTATATGGTTGGTAGAATAAAATTTCCATTATATGTAACATTTATAATAACCCATTTTATGGGGGATGTAATTTTTTATATGTTTCCCATTTTCCGATGTGGTTCAGTGATATTTAGGAGTTGATTACTGATAAGACAAATATAATGAGATATTATTTTATGTTAAAATTATCATCCCAAAGGTGTTTAATCCAAAGAAATTGTGACATATGAGGATGTTCCAATCATTATTGGTTGTGTTATAACATTTATTATATCCCACACCACTAAAGAATATGAGAGTATGTATGAGGTTATATTTTCTTTCAATGAATTTTTTTATGTGCATGCTTGTTTAGTAGAACTATTTGTTTCCATTTCATGGATTTAAAATATTTAATGTTGGGGTGGATATGGAGAACATGATTTTTCCCAACTAATACAAATCTAATCTTTAATTTTTGAGTTCGTAGAAGATCCCGAATGTTATAATAGATAATTCTAATTAGAATCTTCCATTGGATACTATTCTAATGATTCTGTTTGTCTCTTGGAGAAAATATTATCAATCAACATCATTTTTGTGAAAAATAATAGATAGAAATCTTTAAGGAAATTTATTATTTTTAATTTATATTAATTATAACCCCAAATCCATGAATGATGATATATCTTAAACTAGATTTTGGTTGGAAATTTAGACAAAATGATTTTTTTGAACATAGTATTTTTCCTTGATTTGATATTAATTATGCAATAAAATGATATAGCCAAATATTTATTATTTTTAGGTAATTTAATTAAAAAATAGTATAAATAATTATTGGTTATAAATACCTTTATATGTATTTTTCAATGGTAAGTTATATCCACTGATGAAGAAACTATAAAGAGTAAAGGGGATTGGAGATCGTATTTTGAGAAGTTACCTATAGATAGTGATGAAATATGGGTCCCAAATTCATGATGACATGATAATAAGGTAGTGTAGTGATGTTAAACATGAATAAGGAATGAACATATCCTTGAATTGATGTAAAATTACATGAATAAGGATGTATTATATTGATTTATCTTATAATATATTATATATAACTCTTTTTTTGAGGTAATATCACTGGTATATTTCTCATGATTTTATGACATTATAAACAATTTCATTATATATCATTGATTTATTTTATTGCATAGTCAATAAATAAAGAATATGTAAACAAGATTTTGGGTACTATTTTAATCCCTGCATTATACCCTATATTATGTGACAAACACTTTAGTTGTCCAAATTGTTCTGAGCTCGATTGAAGAGGATTATATAATGTTATAATATTATAGTTTAGAGATATAAACATGTGGAGGCAATAGAAGGTACATAATGGTAAAAGGTTGATCAATCATTATTTTATGGTGGTAGTAGAAGTGGAAAAGTTGTTCATCAGATGAGATCAAGGCTAATGTTTCTTGTTCTTCATAACCTGGCATTAGTAAGTTGAATAAACACTATATGGATGATTATAAAAGAAAACTATTTCCTGGAATAACCCTTGGCTGGCGTCGACTTTAAAAGATGGCCTAAAGAGGTCATTTGAGGGATTAACTAGAAACATTAGAGAAGAAATCATAGGAATTTATGGTTATGTTGAACCATTTAGTAAATGGATTATCTTTTATAGGAATGCACACTTTGTATCAATAGTAAATAAAATTGGTATTGAATACATTCCTACTTTATAAACGCACCATGGTAAATTATTTTCAAAAGAAAATGATTTTAATAAAATAAATTAAGCAAATATATGAGAAATGATGAAAAGTTTTGGAAAATGGATAAATGCTTCAATTAAGGATCATGGATGAAAATTATGGAATGTTTTATTTATTATAACTTGGAATAAGGAGATTTAATTAGGAAACAATCACATAGATTAAAATCCATAGAATGCATTTTAATGGATGTGGGACAAAATATTTTTTAATGTTATTTATTACTATTACTCTTCATTCAAGGAATTTATACTATTGATGAATATTCATAAGTATAAATAAATGAATAATGATTGCCTATATTTTTTGAGAATTTTTTATGATTTTTCTTTATATAAAGACATATATATTTATGAAACAACTTTATGAATTATTTTTATGAAGGGTGTTATATTATTTTTAAAATTCCATTGGTTTCATGTTTTAATTTTGATTAAATATGAAAATTTATTTATGTGAATCAAACAACTATACCAATGTAAATTTTTTCTCAATCATAAAATGTGTGTATATAGAAGTTGTTTTTCATAATTTAGTAAAATGAAATGATACCATACTCATGGTTGATAGATTTTATATTCCACATTCATATATATACATGTCACTGGTAAACTATGAGTTGTTATAGGTGATTGTTATATTATATATATAGATTTTTTTTTCATAACTATTATGTTTATTTCAATTAACTCGACCATTCTATTTTAGATGTATATTTGATATTTAATTTTATTTAGAGTTTCTGTTTTTAACTGATATATTTTTTGATTTTTGGGTGAAAAAATTTCAATTATAATGTTTTCATACTATATTTTTGGGAATTAATTCCCCAATGATTATGTTTTATAAAAAAATTAATATCTATCCTTTATAGAATAAAGAATAACATGACGAAATGTGGAGATATATATTGTATTATGAGATTCTTATAATCATATTAGGCCATAAGAGAATAATATTAGAGACATCCTTTTAAATACGAGTCTTTGAAAGACCAATTTGAAATATAAAATAATTTCATGATAAAATGGGTGATTATAAAAATTCTAATAAAAAATTTTATAATGATACACATGATTCAAGGGATTTATTATTTGTTAAGAGATCAAATGATCCCTAGTAGGTTGTTTTTATTTATTGGTGTGTGTGACCATTATGAGTAAGTTTAGATAAATTTTCATACAACATGATATAAATTGATTGAGATTAAATATATAAAAAATAATTCAATAAATGATTCCATATATGTGATGTGATTTTGATAATGTATTAAAATGTATTTGAAATTTTATTTATTTTTAAAATTAATTAATTTAATTTAATTTAAATTTTAATATGCAATCATAAAAAATGAAATGATTGTATTTCAAGAAAGTTAATAAGGCCATAATGATGATAATAAAAATATATTTTATGTTTTTAGAATATATTTTTCAGAAATAGATGTAAAAATAGTATTTTTCAACTATTATTTTTTATTTCTAATTCCATATAAAAATTATACTAAATAAAATTTTATTCTTTATAAATGAAATTAGAAGATAAAGTATTTATGAACATCAAGGTTCTTTAGTTAAAGAAATTAAAACTATTTTAAGTGGGAGGAATGAGGAGTTTACTGTTGAATTTATATAATTAGAGCATATTTAGAGAAATAATTTTATCTAAATATGAGATGTTGGTGTTTTAAAAACTCTCATCTGTATTTGTGATTAAATTCAGAGGGAATTTAAATTCTCAATTTTGCTGGATAGTATGTTTTGATAATTAGGATACATAATGGTATTTTTAGAGTTTGATAACCTTAAAAGGTTGTTTTTGTACATGTAATGTGTTTACCTCGGTAATTAATAAGGATTAGATAGAATCATAAGAAGGTTTGGGTGGTCGGGTGACCAATTTGTAGCAGCCTGTAGCCACCGACTAGCTGGTGGAATATAATCAGATGAACCATGAAGATTTTAAAGTGGTAAATTTTACAAATTTCCCCTAAGTATTTTCTCTAAAATATCCCCTATTCCTCCCCTATTTTTCATGCATGACCATCCCCCTCTCCTCTCTTATCCTCCTTCAAACCATTTGATTTTATTATAGATTTTATAGTGTTTTTAGAAAATTATTTATAATAATCTCCCTAATCTTAATTTTATTGTTATTCTAATTCATTTTTCATGATTTTTATTATCCTCTAATTTGGTTTTCCATTCATAATACACTAGATCAGGGTAAAATTGGGGAAAAATAATGGTGCTTCTGTGAGTTTTTCATAAGGGACATCCATGGATGATGTATGTATGCCATTTCTCATATATTCATTAGATTAATGTTGCACCACAAAATTTATTATTATTTTTCATAAATTTAATTGAATTAGAATTAATTCATTGTTTCACAATTTTTATTTTTCTCAAATTAGGACCAATAGTTTGTGAGGGGTCTCCCAAGTGTAGTATGTTGCAGTTCCGACACATCGAGTAGAATCATTAAGTAATTAGGAAACTATTCCTAATTGGATAAAAACGAATTTAATTTTGAATTGTTAAAAATATGTATAAATTTATTATAATTCATTATTAATGATCTATTTTTATGATATAAGGTCTCAAGTGTGTTTTTGATTATCGATGGAATGTAGAAAAGATTAGGATAAAATTTTTATGTTTCTATAGGAGTCGTCAGACAAAAATCTAAAAATAGAAACGTATTTGGAATGAGGTAGGTTGTAATTTTTACTCCCCCATTGGTTTTATGCATTTTTTATGATCCATGTGACATGTAACTTTTCCACTGAGGTCATTGGATAGTTTAATTCAATACGTTACAATTTTAAAACCCGATAAATTACTAAATTTAAAATTAATGCCTTAGAGCAAGTGAAGTTACAAGGTCATTGGAGACCTCATGCACTAGTTGATGTCTTACCCACTCTAAGATGAGACCTTACTAATAAGAATATTAATTGAGACCCTTGAACCACCATGAGAGGTTTAATTCATATGAATGTAAATTGATGAATGTAGTGGCCCTAAATTAGACCTTTAGAGGTGTTTGTTGGCATGGTTTATTTTTCCTAGAGGTTATACATGTTTGAATGATGAGTTTAATTTTGTCCCTTAGGATCATTAATATGATAATGGGGTGAGTGATCATTGAACCCTTCTATGATATAGGTATCCTAGGTGTATTAGCCTTTGGTGGGTTGGAAAAGGGTCGAATGTGCATTCCAACATAGAGTAACCTTGGGTGTAGCAATGAGCTTTGAGAAATCTCTATAGACTGCTACCAGTAGGTAATTCTGAAATGTGATCTGTAAGGTTAGTGTTGGTAATAAAGTATCAATGAGAGTGTAATTAGGATTTGGGACCTTGATTATAGTTTCCATGTTATGTATTGATGTAGAGAACCCCATACATGGTGTATTTTTTTTTGATGTAGGGGAACCCAATATGTCCTTGATGATTTGATGACTTGGGTATGAGTTCTGATTAATAGGGATTTTAAATTATAATATAGATAGATGGTTTTTTATTTTTCATCGATGGTGACTTGGGCAATGCTCTTAGGATTTTGAATGTGGTTTTTGTGACAGTTTGTAAGATGGAAAATCATGTCAATTATATGTATTTATACACACTGATTCATGATATAAAATAAGACCTCATAGTGGTTGTGATATGATTCATGTAGAAATTTCATTATGTGATAGTATTTATGGGGCTTCCATGGATTTGGATCCAAGATTATATTAGTACTGGTAATATGATAGGTCCTTCCATGTGATAGTTCTCAAGTCTATTGGGGTCATTGGAGGGTGTGGTCGAGTCTCTCGCACCATTGAATCTTAGTTATCGAGAACTATTTCATTCTAGGATAGAGTATTCACTAGATTTTTATTTTAAGATGGTGTATTCCATAGGCTATTTTCATGTATACCGAGGTTAGTTTAGACCTGGGTCAATGACACTATTTACCAGGATGAAAGACCCATGGATCATTATTATGTATTTCATGGTCATCAAAACATGATAATACACAATTTAGAACTATTTGGAGTAGGTATGGTCATTCCGAGTCACATACTTATGGATCACCTATGGTTGGGCTATTTTTTATTTATATACAATTTCAAAATTATTATCTATTTAGATCATGTCACATGAACATATAACTATATTACTTGATATATAAGAGAGAAAATTTCTAGTTCTATAATAAGTTGTATACTCAAAAAACTACTTAGGTTACCATTAAAATTGGGTTTGGGAGAACCTCATCACTTGGTTCATGGTGATGGTTAGGCTGGGGATTTAGTTTTGATCATTGAGTAAGATAAATCAAAGTTTGGAGAATGCGATGGGGCATGGATTGGAATTATTATAGAGTCTCAACATTTATTATTTATTTTATTCTTATTGGTTGACGTGATCATCCTAGTTGGAGATCAATCTTATGTATCTGTATGTATGATCTGTTTCATTTTTTATAACTTGTATAATTTATTTATTATATATGTGTTCTATGATTCATATGATGATTTGTTATTTTATTTCTATTGTCTAATTAGATATAAGAAGTATATATTTGTTACAGTAACACCTTGAAACCCCAATACTAGTCATCTTCCTCTCACATATGATGTGGCATTCATGAGATCATGTGGCATCATCAGTCTGGTTACTTTTCATAGTGAGTTGGACCAAGACAATATATGAGTATTTTTTTTAATAGTAGGATATATTAAACTAAATAATTTAGTTTTAAAATTCTCATATGATGTTAATGTTATAATTTTAATCTTTTATCACAAAGTTAAAAAAACTTAATTGGGGTGATATGGTGGTGCCTCGGTGGGGGGAGGCCGGCACGCCGCTCCTCCAGCTTCGTCTCCCCACTTTCCTCCTTCCTTCCTGTCTCGTCCTGATTTTTTCCTTGTGGAATTTCTCCTTTATTGTTGTTTTAGGTGTGTTATTCACATGGTGTTGGCTTCATCAGTGGGGATGGCGGCTCAGTTGTGAATATGCTTCTACGCTTCTCTGTTGAGGCCCTGTCCAATTCTCGCTACTATGGCTTCCGACTCCTTGGTTTCTCCCATAGTTGGTCTGTGATGGTGGTTTCTAGGAAGCTTTGGGATGTGTGGTAATTGGTCATCAGTATCTCGTAAAGCAAGTCCTCTCTAGATTCAATTCTTTCTGTGGGTGTCCTCATTAGTTGATTACTGGGTATGAAGAATCACACGTTTGAGTATCTTGAATCCTAGTTTGGATTGATTTCCGGAGCGGTTGTGGCTTGTTGTTGAGGTCCCGACCACTTAGAATCTGCCCTAGCCTCATATTTCCACCATTACACTCCTAGTCGGTTGACGGGGTGGTTTGTAGGAAGCTCTGGGATGTGGTATCGAGTGGCTGTTGGGGTTTAAGACGACTTCCGACTATTGGCTCTGGTGGTGGTCATGTGATGTTATCGTCAGGTTTCTCATGTGATTATTTTTAGGATGTTTCATTTCTTCCTTCGGTTATGGGCCACCAACATTGTCTATGATGATGAGTTATATGTTCTATTTTAGTGGATTGGATCAGCGATGGGATGTGTTCCTTTCACCAGTGAATGTTATTCCAGTTTAGGCAATGCTGGCATTTTGGTTTTGATGGTTATGATGTTCGGTGTTGTTTTCAACGATGGAGGTTATAGCGTTTGGAGTTCTTCGTTCATCCGACGGGTCATGTTTTCAGAGGCAATCGATGGTGGCGGAGGAGGTGATGACTAGGGACAATGAAAAGATAGGGACGCTCGAATCGAGGTCAACTAGGCTTAGGTTCTAGTGACTATCGACGTTTCCTGCTAGCTCACCCGGTCTATACTCAATTTTGAATCTTTTAATTTGAATTTTGAATGTTTGAATGTGGTTTGAGGATGGTTGTTTAGGTTCTGAGGTTACCACTTTTCCAGAAGTGGATTATCAAAATTTTATAAAAAAATGGATTTGGATAATTGGAATGATATGAATATTTAATGGACAAAATCTGAGGAAAAAACATGGGATCGATTTTTAGAAATATTTTCAGTCAACATTTTTTATCATGGTGAGAAAAAACTATCTAAATCTAAGGAATTACTGGATTTATAACATGCTAACATCATAATGATAATGTATGTATGATTCTTGTAATAAAATCATTTTTTTGAAAAATTGTATATTTAAAATAAAAATAAACAATATATAGGAATTGATATTTCTCCTTGATCAAACATTTGGATGAATGTTATATTGATTTATCTAACAAAATTTTCAGTAGTACATAATAAATTAGTTTTGATAGAATAGAACTTGATGGTTTCTTGGAGTGTGCATATTTTTCATCCATGAACTAATGAAGATATAAAATTTTATAAATTTATATGATAAAGAATCATAAATTCATTTAGGGAGGTATTTTAAAGAGGCATGTTATCTTGGATTCATCTAATGGGAGGGTACATCATGGGTGTTATCTATATGGTAATAGAACAAATTATAATCGGGGTTATATTAATGTTCATAAGACATGTCATTAGTATTGGATGATTTCATAATTAAATATGTTTGAAATAAAATATATTTTTTGATATTAAACCCGATAAAGGGGTTGATAATGAATACTTAGATACTAGTAAATTTCAAAATTTATATTATGGTTAGAGAAGTTTGAAATTATTAATTTCGGATGATTGAAATGAATTATGGTAAATCATTTACACACGATCATGGATATATGAAATATGGAATAGAAATTATAATAGCATTTAGTACCTTGATTGTTGATTACATAAGGATTATAGATATATTTGTCAAAATTTATGCAGGTAACTATTTATGCACTTTTAAATTATATTATTGTAAATTTCATGTGGGGTTAATAAAACATCACATGAGAATTAGGACAAGACATTGAGTAAATAGATAACATGGAATCAAATTCCATTTTAATTAAATGACGATTCATGGTGTTAAAATCATCATGGAATTCCTATTAATATATATATGAATATAAAATCTCACGAATTAGATGAAATAAATTTAAAATATTAAGTTAGATAATCACTATAATTATCATAGTGTTTCTTTTCCATCACTTGATAAATACATTTAATTATTTTTAGTAGAATGAGATAATATCTGTGTTTGTATTAAATTATTATTCAATGTGATATAGAATTAATGTAATATTTATATTTTTTCTATATATTGGAATAATCAAGGGATTAACATATGTGAGTAGTGGTGGTGTAATATTTCATGTAAATATTTCATTAAGGCCCATGACCACTAGAAAAAGAGAAAGATTCAGTATAACATATGTAATTTCTTCAAGGGAAAAGTCTGATATCTTTATTTTTTCCATAGTGTCTGAAAAACTATGTTATATAATGATGTATTTTTATATTATTGAAGGAAATTTGTTTATCTAACTAAGTGAACCACCCTTGGAATCTTTTATCATAATAACAAATATGTAATCTGGATGGAAGTAATTATGCATTATCTATCGATTATAAAATAATGTAATAGTGATAAACAAATAAATTTTACCATTTATTTATGAATTTTTTGATCTTTTTAAAATGTATGTGTTATTTTGATGATATATATAAGGATAATAAATAGCTGATAATTGGTGATGAAAGTTTACATTTTGATGATATCATTCAATTGAAGATAATGAAATTTTGATAATTTAATAATTATCATTAAGGTTACTAATTTTACCAATGGATTTATTTCATTGATGAATCATATAATCCACAAATACCATGACTTATGATTCATATTATTTATTGATTATATGAGTATTTATATAGTATTATATAATGTCTATAGAACATAATTGAGCATAACCAATGTCATATTATTGAAATAATAGTTTTAAAAATGTTCCACCAAATTCATGTTTTAGATTATATAGGTAAATTTCATGGGAAATTATATATAAAAAAGGTGTTTAATTTTATATGAGTATTTATTACATAAGAATACAATGAATGAAACTATTAATCCTATTGGGATATATAGTTTTCATTGATTATATAGAAATTATTGTATCATTAATTTAAAACTTTTAAATATCTCATTAAAATTCCCAGTTGTTAAATCAAATGACTCGGGGGGTGGGTGAATTTAGTAATAATTTTTTTCAAATTAAAGATAAACATCCATAATAAATATTTTTTTTAAATAAGTTACATTTTTTCCTTAAAACTTTTTTAAAAATTGTGAATTCAAGGATTTCTAAAAAATTATATTCATAAATATTTGTAGGAATGGGAAAAATCTAAAATTATAGAAAATAATTTATATTATAAAAAAAACCCAATTCCATAGTAAGTCCAACATTTTTAAGAGTGTACAAGTGACTATATTTCCATACCTCTTATTGTATAGAATATTAGTTCTGTTTAAATTATAATGCGCATTTGAAAAATGTATATATTCATTATACTGGTGAAAATTTATTGATTAACTAGAAAAATCACCACTATAAATATATCATACCAAATAAAACAATTTAAAATTCATTATTAAATTAGTATAAGAGTTATAATTAATAAATAAACATCCTTTTCTAAATTATATTATCCAAATCCAAAGGATTCTAAAGAATTTGGCACAATATTTTCTCTATGGTTTCATGTAATCTATACTCTTTTTATAATTCCATGATATGAAAAAATTTGGTGTCAGGTTTTAGTCAATCATTATGAGGGTTCCAATAAAACTAATTCTGTTTTTATTGTGTTATTCCCACTTTCCACACATCTTATTAGAACACATAAATAAATCAAAAAAATTTAGTCCACCAATGTTTTTAATGATATGTTCATTTACATATAAATGAATGGAATTTTATTGAAATTAAAATGTTAATTTTTTTTATAATTATAATATTTCGTATTTTTTATAATCTATAAAATCATATAAGATGAAATAAATGTAATAATATATAAACAATCATCCTTTAACAAAATAAGTTACCCAATTTTCATGACGAGATATAGATTTCAATTTTTCTAAAATGAACCCAAACTATAATGATGGAGAAAATAATGAACTTAAGTATTTATCCTAATATTAATGAATAAATATAAGTTCATCAATGTTGAAATTAAGAAATATTGTAGCACCCTAATCCTACACTCTCAAATCCAGTACCATAAACATAGAATTTACATACAGGTTTCGATACCGACTATTTATTTTCAAAAATAACTATCAAATAGTTAAATAATTAAAAAACATATTTCATTACATACATTACCAAGACCTTATAGGTTTATATATTTATATAATTAATGAAAAAATAAGTAAAAAATACCTTGTTCTTTTCATGAAAGGAATATTTTTCCTATTATATATGTAACTACTTATTTCATAATGAGTGAACAAAATCTCCCACAAATTTATCTACAGAAGTCATCATTCTAGTCATATCATGTGTAATATATTTCTTCATAAGAAAAGTAATGGAAACATAATAAATAGTTGAGATCATACTATTAATAAAAGAAACATATAACTAAAGTTTTCTATTGGATCCAAGGTTATTCAAAGATATTAATTGATGGTATGTTGTGTCTATTGTCAATCTAAATTGGGTTAATCATGGAGTTTGCAAGATAATGGTGTTAATACATAAAAAATTCTTAACTATTGAAGGTGATGGTTTTCTTCAGTTTAATTTTAATGATTATTAAAATTCATGATCTCAGCTTCAATTTAGACAGTCCATCTCAAAGGATGGATTTAAAAAATGATTGGAAAACTCAGAAAATTTGGAAAAGTCAAGAGGATCATAAAAAAATAAGTTCCACATGCTCATGAAATATCTTGTTTTTCTAATTGGTATACACTGGTTAATTAAAGGCGATTTCTTTTTTGGGCATGGTAGAGTTTTTTGAAAGGGGTAGAGTTTTACAAAATGGTTCTTCTTACCTATTAATTTGACTATAATTGTTATTTTATTGATTAATTTTATTGATGTTGACTTCTCTCTTTGGTTTCATGAAAGATTTAATCAAATTTTTTCCGTATATGAATTATATAAAATACACGAACATATATTTGATGAAAATAATTCTTGATAAATATTTATAGAAAATAAATTTCAATGAAGGGGGTTTTGTGAATGCTAGAACATTCACGAATGATAAATTTTTTGTGATAGTTGGAAGTTTTATATAAAATGTAATGGTCTTCATGAAAAATGGAGTTCCATGAATAAATTATTGCATGGACATGGTTTAATTTAGAAAAAGAGTGTGGGATTCCTTGAATAATCATATTAGGACCATAATTATGAAGCATATAATAAATATATTCTCAGATATGTAAGAAAACTTCATGTTGATCAACTATAAAAGTCTTCACCTAATGTAGAGAGAATGTGGGAGTTGGTTTAAGTGATTCGATGGAGGAATTGTGTTATCCATCCAATTATTGTAAATTATTTTAGACTCACATGGAGTAACCATTATTGAAAAATTATAATCCAAGAAAACTAGTGAAGCTTAGTGGTTTATAGTAAAATATACACAATGTCGGTTTATTATCCATAGACTAGTCCTTAGTGGTAAACCACATAAAACTATTGTGTTGTGTTTCTATTTCAGTATATGGTTGTTGGGTGATTACATGATTCCATTATAAATTTTTAATGAGTTCCTACCATGTTTGGTACAAGAATGATTAAATTTAAAGAAAATGTTAAAACCCCGATTCACATCTCCCCTCTCAGTGTGTTCTTGGGTATGACAAGTCGTATTAGACAGATTTGGTTGTAAGGCATTAAATATAGCACAAGGATTGATTGTGATGAAGAATTTAGTTAAATTAATGGTAATTACATTTTACGATAGAAGAAACATCCATATTTGGATGAAAAAAATGAGATCTCATTTTTGATCTCTTGGGATAGATTTTCTCTTTTCAATATTTCAAGGGATTCATGTAAGTGATGCAATAATAAATTTTATGACTTAATAAGATATAAAATATCTGTATGTAGATACCAAAACTTAAAAATTTATTATTTTAGATCTATCAAATAAAAAATATTTATAGTTTATTAGTTTCATTATAGTAAAGTCCATGTGAGATAAAATTCAATATATATATATATAAAGGTGATAAAAATATCATAGAGGAAAAGCACTATGTTTTGAAAAATTAGTTTAATTTTTTGAAAATGTACATAGTTTTTTAATCAAATTACTTAATTTTTTGGTGTGATTTGAGGTCTCCGTGAATAAATAATAGGTATTGATGTTTTAATTTAAAACATGAGAAATATTACACCTCTATACAATCTAAAAGTCTTATCCCTCTAAGAAAGGGTTCTATGTATGATTTATCTTGATGATATATTAAGTAGTCTGGAAACCTATGGAATGAGAATTAAAACAAAAGTGAAATAAATTCAAGAAAGCAAGGATATAGATTTAAAATTTGTGGAAAATCATGACATTACTAAAGGAAGTGAGGATAAAGAATATGTGGATAATGAATTTCTCCCTCTTATTGTAAGAAAATTCAAGAGAATAAAATCAAGATGCAAAGTAAAGAATCATTTGTCTTTTTTATGTGGTAAAGTAGGGAACATTTTTGAAATGTTCTTAAGAAAATTTTATAATAAAAAAAGTGAGGTAAAAATATTGAAGAGGCCTTGGAGGAGGTTACCGAAAAAAGAATACTTCAAATCATGAATGATATTATAGGGGAAGATCTATGTATTCCAATATTAACATGATGATAAATTATTTTTTATGTAATTAAAAATATTATTTCAGTCTAATGTTGAAGATTCTATGACGACTATAGTAAAAAATGATAAACCTATTAAATATGAAGAAAATCATCCTGATAGTTATTTTGACCTAAATATGGAACATAAGGGTGTGTTGTAAGAACATAACATTTTGAGAAAGAAAAAATAAATATTGGATATTTAATTAAAAGAATAATTAGAGTATGTTGATCATCTTGAAAAAGAAATTAATGAACTAGGAAGAGATGTAGAGAAACATTTTTCAATATACTAGAGAACAAAAGAGGTTGTGTAGTTTAAACTAATGATTGAGGAGATAGAAATCGTTATCAATGACCTTAATTTGGTGTTATAGGAGAAATATAATATAGTTTTGGGCCTTGAAGAAGAATCCATTACCTTAAAAATAAAACTAGAAATTGAAACAAAATTAGGGGAACTGAAGAAGAAACTAAAATTTTGACTTTTATTAGATTTAGAGATTTTGGTAAGAGTAAAATGTGTCTATGAAGGAGTATAGAATGTTTCTAATCATAATGGACTAAAATTTATAGGCATTAGTGAAATTTTATATGATACATAAACCTGAAAGGCTAGAAATGAGATGAGACAAAAGAAATGGAAGCAGAATCTTGGCCATATCACAAATTCTCCTGAAGTTCTAATGGAGACAGCTTTGAACCAAACAATGAAAAGGGTTAAAAAAGTAATCGATCATCAAGATACAGTTATTTAATAAATACTATATATAAATATGAGGGACATGTGGAGGAATGAAAGGGGGAAGACATTTCATTTTAAGAAATTTCAATTGTATGCTATTTTGGTCCATACCACATCTTACCATGATGAGGTATGTAGATATTTGAATGGGGGATACACTTGGAAATCAATAATGGTGAATAAAAAAATATTCTTAATCATATAGAATACATAATTTCTATGGATATTGTTTATTTTTTCTAACATTGGGCATAACTCCATTCATTATAGGAAACATGAATATGGAAATAGTAACTACAGAACTCATAGAAAAGTAAATACAGGTCAACCTGAAAAAATATCCCTTGAAAATTGATTTTATCCTTTGGAAGTAGAACATGAGTATGATTAAATCATGAATGTCGATATGATATTGTATAGTCTATCTTATGAATTAATACAACTAGTTATCTCATGTAAGAAAAATATGATAATTGAGAAATCCAACCCAGAAGAGATCGCACTCAAAGCAACAAATAATAGAAAAACATGTATTCTATATAGAGTATTCTCACCCCATATGAAATAAAATGTGAATTTGTTGAATTTTATTTAATTAAATAGGTGACATAATAACGTGATTCTGAAAATATGTTTTTTAGTATCAAAGGTAGTGGAAATACCCAATTTTCATGGGATTACCTGATGAAAATAAAAGTTCTCTATGCAGATGGCCTGTATAATAATATATTTAATGTGATTAAACTCTATAACTCAATAATAGTGGTTAAATTTAAACAAAAATGATTCACTATTAAAGGAAATCAAGAAATTATATCATGAAAGCTATTAGCATGAATGAAAATTTATACAAGGTGAACAATAATGAAAAAAACTTCTTCATAAGAATTGAAAAGGAAGACAACTTTTCAAACCAAAGGCTATGTCATATAATAAATCATGGAAAACTTGTCCAATACAAAGGATTCAATGTATATACTCAGTCTAAACATTTATTGAGAAAAGTCTTGTGATGACTAAATGTGAGGAAATATGATCCAAAATTCCTATCAATAGAGGATGAAAAGGTAATCAAATCTATTTGATTTGGTCCACAAATATGTGTATGGACCAGTTAATTTAGATTACACATATACATATATGCATTTAATTATTTTATTGATGATTATATAAGAATGTAATTTGTGATGTTTATTTAGGGTAAATAAGAATTGATTTACTTCATGAAGAGATTCCTTCAAAGAGTTGAGAATGAAACTGGCCACACAATCAATATATTACAGTCTGATAATGGAATATAATTAATATCTATTGAATTTAAAAATTACCTCAAAAAAATGGGAACAAGAATAAGGATTAATGAATGAGAATAGATCAAAAGGGTTTTTTGAATGAATAAATAAAAAAGTAAATAATATGTCCAAACAATACTGATTGAGACTAGACTTTCTCATAACTATTGCAAAGTGGTTCTTCATTTCCTGGTGTGCACTCAAAATTAGACAGGGTTGAGTCCATGAGATTAAATGTCACCCAAAAAAATATAGCATGGAAGGAAGTCCTAAAAAAATAATTTTTTAGTTATTAGAAGTAAATGTTTCCTCTAAAATAAGTTAGTCATGTTAAGTATGGTGATGCTACAGATAAATGAAAATTCTATGTATACTTAATGAAGAGTATATCCCATTCATGCTATAAAAAAAGGCTTAAAAAATAGTGGAGAAAATTTATTTCAATATCATTGATGATAAAATTATGAAGATCTAGAGAATATTATATATTGATTTTTTTGAAGATGAAGGATAATGTGAAAAAGGAATTGGCTCAAATATAGAATTTGTGGAGGGATTTCCTAACATTAAGGGTTCTTTTAATAATTATAATTAATAAGTGAAATTAAAATAGAAAATTACTACTGAAGAAACTCAAAATAATACTCATAGGAGAAGTATAAGTCACATAGATAAAGGGAATGAGGACATTAACACATTCTACTCTCCCATCAATGGTAGAACTGAAATAACCCAGAACTCTATCAATGAAATTTTCATTCTTATGTTTATTTTATATAGTCTTTTTCATATGAAATCACTTATAGAACACAATAAAAACATCATAAATGAATAATTAATGAAATAATATATATTTCTAGAAGTTAAGGAACCTTTATTGATGAAATAATAACATTCCCTTTGGAATAGTAATGTGACCCTTATGAATAGTAAACTGGCCAATAGAATAGTTACCTAAAAAAATAAATTTAAAATAAAATTTTTCCATCTTATAAATTAAATTATGATATTATTATATTATAGTGTAAGGAAATGAATATTTTAAAAAATTAATATTCAAGGTTGGGTATTTTTATATCTCATAAATATTTAATTAAAATTTTATAATTAACAAATTTATTTAAAAGAAAATTAATTTTTATAAAATGGACTCATAAATCAAATTTTTTTTCTTAATATTTTAGGATAATTTTTTGAGATAGTAGTTAAATTTTTATAGTGTTATAAAATCAGTTTTAAATTTAAAATCTGTATTTTTTGAGTAAATATTGATTTTAATTAAAAATTAAATTTCTCTTATTTAGAAAATTATTTTTATAAAATTGATTTTATTTTTAAATTCTACACATTAAAAAATGTTATGGTTGAATTTTTGCGATTTTTCTATAATAATTGAATTTAAGGTGAATAGTAAAATACAATAATTTATGATAAACGCAAAATACATGATTTATTGAGTCATGGATGATGTTTGGATGATATAATAATCATTGGTTATAACTAAAATAAACTTATTAATATTTTTGTTCACAATAATTAACACTATTACTTTTCTTAAGCAAAATAATAAAATAATGAATATGATATTCAAAAATTACTCATCTCCTCTACTTTAAAAACCACCCTCATCCCCTATTCTCTTCAATACTATAAGACATTAATCTTGTAAAAGTTATTCCCAAATACTCGTACCTATTATATACCCAAATCTAGGTGGTCTTGGTCTTTCCAAAAGACTAAAACCCCTTCCCTTAAAGAGGCTCTCAAAAAGGATGTTTCAAGAGGTAAATCCTCTTCCTATTTCATTTAATTTAATTTCAATTTATTTTATTTTATTGTATTCTCCTCACTTCCTCTATCAAAATGATAGTGATAAATCCAATATAATATATATATATATATACTATAATTATATCATGTTAATGGAATATCTTTCCTCAAAATACTATCTCTCTCTCCCTCTTCTTTATTTTTAAAAACTAAAACTTCATCTGGGAGGTGCCGATTTACAACCTTCATGGATGACGAACCTTAGTTCATCAATTTCTCATTTATGGATGGTCATGAAACCATTTTTATGGTTAAAATATATTATAAAATATGTATTATGTCTTATTTAATTTTATAAAACTAGAATCTATACATAATACTAATTCATACGACAAAACTAGTTCGAGATGATCAAAATATTTCCGTAATAATATAAATGATTATCACTAATGTTTTATATAATAACTCATCTTTATACCATAGAAAAATAAATTATATAATAATTTGATATTATATATTCTCATTATTATTATATAAATTCAATTATAGAGAATTATATCCATTTCACATGAAATTCTATACTCATATACAAGTATACTGATTGAAAAAACCAAGGAAATGCATGCTTCCAAGTGATAAATTTGTATCTTATAACTAATAAAAATGGCCACAAATGAACTTAATAAAATTATAATAAATAAAATAATTGTATTTAAGGTTTTAAATTAATTAATTAATGTATTTAATTTTATTATCTAGGACTTTAAGGTCAAGTGCGAAACTCATTCGTACATAAGGTAAGGGATTCTACCTGAACCATCATTTTTTCCTTTGGGTTATTTTTTCACTATCATTAACCTAATATAACGCTTCTTTAATTCTGTGTAATTATTCTATATACACTATATATGTTCAAAAATCATATATTTAGATCATTTCATATTTATTTTATGGTATATACACATTTTATAAGGTTCCCTTCTAAAATAAGCAAACCCAATTAAAGGGAACATCTCAATTTCTTTCCCATTTTTTGAGTACCATCCATAACATGTTTTAGGAAACCATTATTTTAACAATATCGGTACTTTTTTCATGAAAAACTATATTTTTTCATTTCTGATTTTATACAAACAACCATTATGAAAAAATAAATTTTCCAAAAGAACACTTATTTGGAGAGTAAAAGTGTATTTCTCTCTAGATTTCCCTGATGATTTTATTAGAGTATTTTCATCTATTTCAACACCTATATTTGATTTTATTCTTTAATGAGGTTCATCTATTATTTTTAAAATCCACCATATTTTATTAAATGGTTTTTTATTAGTTTGACTTTGGATGTGCTATTTTGATACCATTCACCTTATTACTCTGAATGTTTAGTGATTATGTTTATAAATTAGGGAAGGTTATTTACATTTCATATGTATATGTTTTTTATGTTTAACTAAATTCACATGAGGAATGAATTGGACTTAGTAAGTGATGGGTGAAATTTCTATATACACTTTATTCATTGGTAGGTCTCATGAGACAAACAAATTAGGACTTGGCTGATACCTTTCCTATTTTTAGATATAGTTTTGGGTGAGGCCTTAATCATTTTTAGTTGTTTTGGTCGAGGACTTGGTGATATGATTTATATGTACCATATTATGGATTCCATCATTATGAACTATTAATTTATAGTCCCTATGATTATTCTTCTAGTAGAATATCCATGGTTATGTTTTATTATGGAATCATTTAATCATCTTTTATTTCATCAATACTATTATCTAGTTTACTTTTAAAGGCATGTGTTTTTAGTTATTCACTATACCTAATGTTTATGTTTATGATATATTCCACTGCATCTCATACCATTACTGAGTATCTGAGCTTAACCCTTCTTTGGTATTAATTTTACTAGGATATAAATAAGTATATTATGAATGGCATGCAGGGATAATATAGGAGTTGTGGAGGTTTTGAAAGGAATTTATATATTTTATTTCCTTTTAATTTGTAATGTTGAACATATGTATTTATATTTCTTTATAAATCTACTAAACTATTTGGTCCTTCCAGATGCATCTTCCTTGCTTATATGCCAATGTAATTAAATAAGGAACTGACTCTAGGAAACTGGGGTCGAGGTCTTTGTAGTTGGTATCTGAGGAAGTTTTGTAGAAAACATGGAAAATAGATTTAGAAAACAAAGATTAGGTAAAAAAACCATAAGATAAAATTTGAGGATAAGCGACAAGTACATCATATAATATTGTTAAGGAAGAGATTATGTGGATCTTCACATAAATTCATCTCTATATGGATACTATAAGTGGACGTGTTTCTAGAAAAGATATACCTAGGGGTAAAAAATTTGAAAAGGTATCCCAGGCTTGAATCATGGTAACCTAGCACACAAAAATTGGCCTTACTACGTACCCATTTTGAAACTCCTAGGGTAGATGCTTAAGATAATTCAAATTTTCTTTACAAGCCCTCATGAAGGATTTTAAAGTAAAATTTTCCTCAAAGAAACCATGTTTATGATTATGGGATTAACTATGCATATGATTTTAATTTATGTTAAGTCGATATTATACATTATGATTCATTACACAATTTAGTGTATCCCATTAATTAGAAATGGAGACTAGTGGAAGGAATGGAAACCACATGAACACACATATCCCATGTAGGGATTTCCCTCCTATACAAGATAATGATGTCTGTATTAGAGCTGTGAACGGTGATGAGTAGCTAATAACTATAATGGGATAGTTGAATTAGGTTATGAAAAATAACCTAATCCATATGGAGCATCCAAATCCACAACATGGATAAGGAATGTTAGACCTCCTTATGAAAAAAATCCTCCATCATTCAATGGGACTGCAAACCCATTTATATAGGATTAGTGGATAATTTCTTTGGGGAAGATATGTCTTACCTTGGGATGTAATGAAAGGGTTAAGGTTATCACGAATGTTTATAACCACTCTAGAGATTTAGATTAATGGTGTTCATTGATTGAGAAAAAGGATAAGGAAGAGTTGAAAATATGGAGTGGAGAGATTTTAAGAAATATTTATTAGAAAAATATTTTCCTCATGAACAACGAACATATATGGATAAAAAATTCATGAGTCTCAGCCAGAGAGAGGATGAAAAAATTGTAAAGTATTAAGCCAACATTACAAGGTTAACAAGATATATTTTGGGCTACATACATAATCCAAGGAGCAAGATTGGTCAATTCTATGATGGTTTAAAACCATTCATATGAAGGGAAATAGTCTCCCAAAGTTTATCATCATATGAAGATATTGTCTCATGTAATATCAAGGCTTAGAAATAATTCTATAAGTATTATGAATTTATGTGAAAATAAGAGAAGAAGAGGGTAGAATAAGATATAATGCATAAAGGGATGAATAAAAAGGGTAATTTTACAACATGTGATATTTATGGAAGGAAAAACCCTGGTGGCTACTTAAAATGAAAAATAATGTTCTATAAGTGTGGATAGAAATTCCATCATGCTGGTGATTTTAAGGTAAAGAGATAAGTTATCAATTTTCAATGATATAATTATACGGATATGTGAGACTATGCTAATGATTATCTAAAGCATCAATGAAACGTACCTAAAAAAAGGATAATGAAGAAAGGACAAGCTTATGCGATCACAACTACTGAGGTTGAAGTTCCTAACATTGTGGTGGTAGGTACTTTAATCATTTACTAAAACTTATCCAATGATTTATTTGATTATGGGTCATTTAATTCTTTTATATCTTCCCTGTTTTCTATAAAAATTAGATATTTCAAATTTTATTTAATTAAAGAGTTTTCAATCAAAACTCTTAAGGGAAGTATCATTGTAAAAAAGATATTTCGATAAGTCCCCCTCATGACACATAAACATGATATAGTTGCTAAACTTATCATCATACCCATGATTGACTTTGATATAATTCTCACTGTGAATTGGATTTCAAATTATGATGTAAAGATCTATTTCAAGAAGAAGGAAGTTACATTTTTTTATAATGATATATAGTCCCTTATCTTTATAGTAGAAACCTATCCATATGATTGTTAACTACATTGAGCCCCAATATATCTATTGAATTCAATTCCTGGGGAGGAAGAAAACACAATATCTATTGGAAGGGAAAGAAATGTTCAAATCTTGGATGTACCTATTGTGAAGGAATATGTTGATGTATTTCTAGAGGATTTACCTGGACATCCTCCAGAGCGTATAGTTGTGTTTTCTATTGATATAATTCCTGGTGAGAGACCTATATCAAAGAATCCTTATAGAATGGACATATTAGAATTAGTGGATCTGAAGAAACAAATAAAGGAATTGAATGATAAAGGTTTTATCTGACCCAATGTTTCTCTATGGGGAGCCCCTTTTCTCTTTGTTAATAAGAAATATGGGTCTATGAGGCTATTTGTTGACTGTTGGAAAATCAATGCTATTAAGATAAAGAACAAGTTTCCTCTTTCCTTCATTGTTGATTTATTTGATCAAATTCATTGAACCCAATATTTTTTTAAAGATTTACCTTCGATCTGGATATCATCTATTGCATGTAAGAAAATAATATATTCCAAAGAAAACATTTTAAACCAGGTATAGGAATTATGAGTTTACAGAAATCCATTTTGACCTGACAAATTCACCCTACATGTTCATGTATATAATGAATAGAGTTTTCAAAAATATCTTGATGATATTTTTTGTGCTATTTGTTGATTATATTTTTCTATACTCCAAAAGCTAAAAATATCATCAGAATAATTTGAGAATTATTATGAATACTCTTAGAAGAAATGAGTTATTTGGGAAGTTTAGAAAGTGTGAATTATGGCTTTAAAAAGTACGTTTTCTTGGCCATATTTTTTCTAAGGATAGAATATTAGTTTATATTAAAAAGAAAAATATATTTTAGGAATGACCTACACCAATGAACATAACCGAGGTATGCGGTTTTATTGGTTTAGCAAGTTATTATTAGTGTTTTGTTCAGAACTTCCCCCAATTAGCTAACCCGTTAACCAATATTACTCGTAAAGGGGTTATGTTCGTATAGACAAAATAATGTGAAATTTTTTTTTAATAATTGAAGAAGAAGTTATATAATTCTTCAATTTTGACTCTACCATCAGGAAGTGGTGGATTTGTGATTTATAGTAATGCTTCAAAGAAAGGACATTACTATGTCCTTATGCATAATGATATTGTAATTTCCTATGCATCAAGGTAGTTAAAAACCCATGAAAAAAATACAACTCATGATGTTGAGTTAACAGCTTTAATATTTTCAATGATCATATGGAGGGACTATCTCTATAGTGAAGTATGTGAGATATATACGGATCACAAGAGCTTGAAATATATCTTCGCACAAAAATAACTCAATAATAGGAAAAGACGATGTCTCCATCTTCTCGAAGATTATGATTTTCAATACACTACCACACATGGAAGGTTAATAAAGTAGAATATGCATTGAGAAGTAAGGATCATGGGGTTCTAAACAAAATGAGGATTGATAAGGATCCTGTGTACATAGATATAGGAAAGATGGATATGAGAATTATCAAGGAAGGTGAAACATCATTTCTCTTTCAATTGGTTTCCCAACCATATTTAATAGAAAGAATTAAAATTTCTCAGTCGGATGATGAGAATCATCAAAAGAAAATTAAAGCTGTGAATGATGGGAAATTGGAAGACATCACATATGAATAAAGAATTATGAAATTTGGGAGGAGGTTATGTGTTCCCTATATACTAGTGCTAAAAATGGAGTTGTTGGATGATTATCATAGTTCAAATTTCTCTATAAACTCTAATAGAAATAATATGTATAGAGATTTGGAGGGAAATTTTTTGTGGGATAATATGAAGCGTGAAATTGCTAATTATGTATCAAGATGTTTAGTACGTCAATAAGTGAAGGATAAAAGAAAACATACTAGAGGATTCATTCAACCTCTTCCCATTCCTACATGGAAATGGGATGATATCACTATGGATTTTGTCACTAAATTACCAAAAACTCCAAGAAAGAATGATTCCATATGAGAAATTGTTGATTGACTCACAAAATATGTACATTTCCTCACTATAAGGGAATATTTTCAGCTGGAGCTCCTTTCATGACTCTATATTAATAATGTTATAAGACTTCATGGAGAACATATCTCAATAGTTTATGATATTGATCTATGATTTACATTTAAATTATAGAAAATTATTTAGAAATATTTGGATATTGAACTTCGTTTGAGTACAATATATCACCCTCAAACTAATGGGAAATTAGAAAGGACAGTCCAAACTTTAGAAGACATGTTAAGATCATGGTCGCTTAATTTTAAAGTAATATGGGATCATTATTTACCTTTGGTGTAGTTTTACTAGAATAATAGTTTCCATTATAGTATTTAAATGGAACCATATAAATCATTGTACGAAAAAAGAATTCATACACCAACATGTTGGGTTGAAGTTGGTGAAAGAAAGATTGTGGGCCCAGAGCTAGTGGAGGAAACAATAGTAAAGTTAAAGACTATTCAAACCCATATCAAATCATCTCAAAGTAGGGAAAAGAGTTTTCAAAATAATTTAAGGATGGATTTGGAATTTCATGTGGGTGATTATGTTTTCTTGAAAGTATATCCATAGAAGGGTGTTATAAGATTTGGGAAGAAAGAGAAACTAAACCCCGAGTACATTGGACCTTTTGAAATTTTAGAGAGAATTGGGGCTATGGATTATCATTTGGAAATGCCTCTTAGCCTTTATAAATTACAAAATGCGTTCTACCTCTCTTTATTAAGGAAATACATTACAGAACCAACACATGTACTCGCTTCTAAAAGAATATATCCAGAACCTAATTTATCTTACTATGAAGAGCCTATCTGGATTTTGGACACTAAGGAATAGGTGTTGAGAAATCAGATGACTCGAATAGTAAATTTCATTTAGAAAAATCATAAAATTTAAGAGGCGACATGGGAACCAAAGGAACTTATGATGAAGACCTACCCAAATCTTTTTATGAGGTAATAGTCTAGAAAATTTGAGGATGGAATTTTTATAAGAGGGGAGAGTGTTATGACCCCGAACTCTATCAATGAAATTTTACTTCTTATGTTTATTTTATATAGTATATATCATTTAAAATTAATTATATAACACAATTAAAACATCATAAATTAATAAATAATGAAATAAGAGGTATTTATAGTAATTAAGGAACCTATAATGATAAAATAGCAACATGCCCTTATGAATAGTAATGCGACCCTTATGAATATTAAACTAGCCAATAGAATAATAACCTCACCAAAGAAAGTTTAAATAATTTTTTCCATCTCATGAATGTAATTTTGATATAATTATATTATAGTGTAATTATATGAATATTTTAAAATATTAATATTTTACTGTGGGTATTTTTATAAGTCATAAGTATTTAAATAAAATTTTATAATTAATAAAATTATTTAAAATAAAATTTATTTTCATAAAATGGATTCATAAATCAATATTTTGTTGTATTAATATTTTAGGATAATTTTATGAGGCCTTAGTTAAATTTTAGAGTGCTATAAAATCATTTTTAAATTTAAAATATGTATTTTTTGATTAAATAATGATTTTAATTAAATATTATATTTATCATATTAAGAATATTATTTTCATAAAATGGATTTCATTTTTTAAATCTACATGTTGAAAAATGGTTAGGGTGAATTTTAGATATTTTTCAAAAATACTTGAATTTTGGGTGAATAGTAAAATATGATAATTTATGATGAATGTTAAATACATATTTTATTGAGTCATGGATGATGTTTGGATGATTTAAGAACCCTTGGTTTGAGCTCACATGCACTTATTACTGTTTTCGGTCACAAGAATCAATACTATTGGTTTTCTTGAGAAAAATAATAAAATAATGAATAAGATATTAAAAAATTACTCCTCTCCTCCACTATAAAAATTACCCTCACCCACTCTTCTATTCAACCCTATAAGCCTTGAAGCTTATCAAATTTTTTCCCAAATCCCTTTCCCTAGTCTCTCCCCACATACAATATCTATTGGTATATCCAAAATACCAAAACCTCTTCCCTTTAGGAGGTTCTCAAGGAGGATATTTCAAGAGGTAAATCCTCTTTCTATTTCATTTAATTTTATTTCAATTTATTTAATTTTATTATATTCTTCTCACCTCATCTGTAAAAATATTCATGATAAATCTAGTATTATATATATACTATAATGATATCATATTAATGTAATATACCTTCTTCAAACTACTATCTCTATATTTTATTTTAAAAAATGAAATCTACATCCAGGAGTTGCCGATTTACAACCATTGTGGATCCCGAACCTTCGTTCTTCAATTTCTCCATCAATGATGGTCATGAAACCATTTTTATGGTTGAACCAGATTATCAAATATTTATTATTTGTTATTTAATGTTATTAAATCAGTATATATACATAATACTAATTCATACGACAAAACTTGTTCAAGTGGATCAAAATACCACCATAATAATCTAAATGCTTATCTCTAATGTTTTATCTAATAACCCATCTTTATACCATATAAAAAAATAAATAATATAACCATTTAATTTTAAATATGTTCATTAGTATCCTATAAATTCAATTCTAGATAATTATATCCATTAGACATGAACTTACATACTTATCATCATCAAAGTTACCTTTATATTATGAAGAAAAACAAAACGGAAAAATAAAAAAACATACAAACATTTGAAACAAGTAGGCTAAGGTGGTCTGAAATAGTGTAAACCAAGGGAATACCCTCTGATCAAATTGACCCCTTCGGGCTTCAAGGTGGAAATATCATGAAAAAAATTGGGTCAGGAACAAGGACATGCATAGATGCAAGGTGATCCGTCACTTGATTACCATCATGCTAGGAGTGACTAATTTTGGTTATGTTATCGAGAATATCTTTTAAATTTCTGATAATATTGAGAATGGACCAATTAGGAGATCATATATCATTCATGACATCATGAATAATTTTAGAATCTATTTCAACCTCAAAAAGATCAAGCCCCTTATGATGACAAAGGGTAACCCCTATTAGCATGGCCTTAGATTTGGACTGGAGAGAGGATCCATTGCCCAACCGGGAGGAGAAGGATAGAAGGAACAAACCCCACGAGTCTCGAACAACCCCACCCCCACGCAAGACACCCATGGAACATGACCCATAAGTGTTGAGTTTAAGGCCCCAGAGGTGGGGAGACCAGGAAACCCAAATACCTCTGTTGGAATTCACACTCAGTTGGGCTCCATAAGGACTGAAAACCAACCAACTGAAGGTGGGTGTGCCCCGCCTATTACTGTGCAGATGGACCAGATTAGTAAGGATGTATTTCTTCCTAATGATAATAGACTTACCTGAAGTGATATTCCCCTCAAATCTAGACTTATTTATGGCTTTCCAAATCATCCAACACCCAGATTGGAGAATCAGAGAACAAGCCTTCCTCTTGGGTCCTCTAACTCCCGATCTATGAAACCATTTGTCCAAGAATGGGAGGGCCTCCAAAGAAGAAACAAAATACCCTATAAAGTCATTGAAGAGACACTAGATGGAAACCACCCAGTCGCTCGATAAGAAGAGGTGATTAGTTGTTTCCTCATTAGAGGCTATGCAGCATGAGCACCAAGAAGAAAATGGGATTCCAGAACGCTTAATATTATCATCAGTAGGGATGGCTTGAGGCCTTATCCTTCATAAGAGAAATTTGTATTTTGAGGGTACAACTTTGTTCCACATAAGGTCGTTCCATTCATCCTGAGCTTCTGTAGTGCTTATAATACGTCAAAAGTCCCGAGCAGAAAAACCCCTGAGGGGGAAGGAGTGAAGAAACACCAGTCAGGGTCTTGAGAAAGTGCGATGAGATTGAAAAGGGCCTTATACTCCTCATCTAGCACTGTGTTAATAAGGCACGAGTACAATCTCGCTTCCCAGAATGATATTTAAGGAGGAGGGAAACTAGGGAAACCCAACACTCTCTCTACCTAGTTATGATACCATAATGAAATGTCACCCCTCCCTATGATCCATTGCGAGTGGTAGTGAAGCTTGGAGATGATTTGCAGAATATTAGGCCATAAAAGAGAACCCCTTCCCTCCACCGAGGACTGGCAATGAAACAGATGATGTGTAGTTTTCTCCCACAGAGCACTCTAATCCACAATTTCCCAAGCCAGTTAAGCCTGCAAACTACTGAGAGTTTCAGGAAAACTACGCGCATTAATGCCACCTTCCCTAGTAGGCCTAACCACTTTAATCTAAGAGTCCCAATGTTTTTTACTTTCGATAAGAGGATCCCAGATGAAACCAGTTATAAGTTTGTCAATGTTAGAGATAACACCCTTTGGATCCATAACCGTTGAAAGATCATGAACCGGAGTGGCCAAAAGCACACTTTTAATGAGAGAGATATGACCACCAAAGGATAAATACCTATTTTTATAGTTGTGAATGCGATACGAAATCTTGTTGGTAAGGAAGTAAAAGTCCCAAACCTGAAGTCTAACAGTGGGAATTGGATCCCCAAGGTAGTGCATGGGAAAACATCCTCTTTGCATGGAAAGGTTAATTTTAATATCAGAAATCCGACTTGGGGAGCATTTGTTTGATATAAAATAGAAACTTTTCTCTTTGTTGATAAGTTGACCACTCTAGTAGCAGTACTCTTCTAGAAGCTTGTTCAATCCAACAATATATTTTTTCCAGCATTAATAAACACAATATTATCGTCAGAAAACATAATATGGTGAATGGTCGTATCCCTCATACTCCTTCGGTATGCAAGAATGTCACCATTATTGATGATTCTTAGAATGAGCCTACTTAGGACCTCCTAGGTGAGGATGAAGATGCTTGGAGATAAAGGATCACCTTGAAGAAGGCCTCAAATTTCCTTGAAGAATCCATAGGACTTTCCCATAAAGGAGACCGTCATCCACGGAGAGCTAAAACATCTAAAAATAAGTTCAGTATTCCCGGGATAAAAGCCTATACTTTCCAACACCTTATTGATGAAGCCCCACTCCACACGTTCATATTATTTGTTCATATGCAACTTGAGAGTGACATTTGATCCTCATATTTTAAAGTTAATATCCCTTATAAGTTCACGAGAAAGGGAAATGCCCCCTTGGATAGAACGAACCCTCACAAAACCATGCTGCTCCATGGAGATCCACCGAGGGAGATAAGTGTATAGTCAAGAATTAATCACACCTTCAAGGACTTTGTATAGAAAATTGCACATGCTCACCGGTCTATACTACATGATTGAGGAGGGACCCTAGTTTTTAGGAATAAGGACTATGGTGGTAGCACATGCAACCCTCGGTAGGTTACCTCCCTTGAAGATGTCTTGAATACCTGAAATGATATCCACCTTCACCACCTCCCATGAGCCTCTATAGAAGGAGACCGTAAAGCCATCAGGCCCTAGAGCACTGTCTGGATAAAGGTTCATCATGGCTGTGAAGATTTCATTTTCATCCGTTAAAGAACTCAGCCTCTCATTTTCCTGAGCAGAGACACATTTGGGAAGACCATCAAAGAACCCATTGTCTTTTCCTGGGTACCCACTAGGCATGCAAACATTAGGTCCAACCAGCAGATCCTTGAAATAGGAGTGTGCCATACCTCCCACAACATCTCAGTCATCCGTGTAAAAACCATCTTCCAAAATAATATTTGGCTTGTTAGGACTTTTTCTTTCTTTAATGCATGCATGAAATAATTTACTATTTTTATCCCTTTATCTGAGCTATTTGATTCTTGAGGCTTCCCTGGCCTACTGTTCCTGAGAAAGAAGCAATTTAGCAAGATAATAATTTCTGTTAGAAATCTCCTCAAAAGGTTGATCATCCCAATTTTCTTCCAACCTCACTTCAAGACTTTCACTTGCCCAAAGGGCTCCATCAATCTCACTATAAACCCGAGGTATATCTTTTTCCCATGAAAGGAGGTGAAGCTTAAGGCATATTAGTTTATCATGGAGGGAAATCCAAAAATTAACCTATTCCGGAGAATTCCAAATATCATGAACCAGCTCCTGATAACCCAGATTGGTCACCCACTGTTGCATAAAAAAGACCCTCTCCCAATGGTCCTACCTAAAAAAATCAAATGCAGAAGGGGGAATTGTCAGAGATACCTTGGACCAAGTGCCGTACTTTTGAGGTATAGAACATAGAAATGACTTCCATGATGGATAAACACCTATCCAGATAACTCTACAAGCGGTGATATCCCCTTAGGCTGTTACACTAGGTAAAATCATCCCCTGATTATACCAGATCAGACAAGCCTTTCCCAGCCATGAACTGATTAAACTCTCTACTGACGTTCCTCTGAAATGGCCCCCAGCCTTTCCTTTCCTCCAGGGAAGCAACAATATTAAAGTACCATCTGAATAACCATGGGAAGTTTCCCGAGATAAATCCATTTAAATCACTCCAGAGTTTGGTCCTTTGAAGAGTATTACATCTCCCGTAAACACAAGTCATAAAGAAGCAACTGACTCCTAAAGTCATCTTGGTAGTAATAAATTGGTCTCCAGATTGCATTATTTCCACAAAAATATGCTTGTTCCAAAATATCCAAATGCGACTTTTATTTAGAGCATCATGCAGGGATCCATTAATCTTGATCTTCCACATAAAATCCAGAATCTTGGCACGGTTTTTCTTGTGTTTAATAATGGCCACAATCGCAACCTTATGTTCCCTTATTACAGAGACAATGAAATCTGTCTTCACTCGGGCATCGAGTCCATGAGAATTCTATATAAGGATAGGAATCATTGGAATGAGAGTGTTCTAGCTTTAGACCCAGAACTAATGACACGTTGGAAATGGGAGAAGGATCTCTCCTTGAGTAACCTTGCTTGAGAACGAGTACAAACACCATCACTGGTAAACATCCTCACACCAACAGGGTATGCAGATCCAGTAGGGCAAGATTTTGACACACAGTTGGGCATGGAACCAAATAAGGGAGGCTCCTTAAAAGATGAGGGGGAACATGGATTGATTACCAACTACAGATCCTTACCCATCCCTTGGGAAAGGGACTCAGGGCGCACAATGCATACTGTATAAACAACATTAGAGACCTCTACTAAAACATCTCGGGAGACCATAGGTGACCCAGAGAATAGGGGATCCAAAACCAGAAGACCTGAAGGAGAAGGTCTTGACCTATATAGACATGCCTCTGAGAAAAACCTCTTCAAGAAAAAAGTAATGATTCCAGGGGAAACAAAACACTTATCCACCAGAAAAAGATCCTACCTTTCAGAGCACTAGGAACTAAATCCGAGCACATATTAATATCACCCTCAAGGGTAGGGCCTGAATATAGCTCACACCCCTAAACAAGGGAGGAAGGAACCTGATATAGAACAACCCCTGGATCCAAGGAATCCCTCTGTAGGATATTTGGAGAAGAAAGAGGAGATTGAGACCACAAATTGGCCTTAAAGGATGAAGATGTAGGAAGCTGACTCCCAACTCATTCTGGACGTCTGCGACAAACCTGAAGGGAATAAACCTGCAGTAAGAAATTAGGGAAAAAATGAGGAAAAATTGGGTAAAAGATATCTTGATTATAGCTGAGACCATCTTGAACACATAGCAAAATCTTTCTTAGCAGATGAAGAGAGGTATCCAATTCCACACAAATGTGAGCCACTAAAATGTCATCGTTGATGGAAGTTATGGAATCAAAGCACAAGAAGCCACTGAGGGAATCCCCAATAGCCCTGAGAAACCCTACATTTTGAAATTAGAGAGGAGGACTTAGGTTATGGATCCAGACCATATCCAACAGGTTCTCCTTGCCCCTATGAACATCCCAAGACCACCGCAAAAGACTAAAAATCCAATGGCTGAAGACACATGGGGCCTTACACCACATGTGTAATAAATCATCTTCCAAAGACAAAACAAGGCAGAAGAACTTCTTGTGAATAGCTAAGATCTGAACAACAAAGAATAGGCCCCAAGAGAGAACAAGACTTCTAAAGATTGCTAATGAGGGATTCGCTGAGCCGAAATGAGCCACAAGCATCCACTTTAAGCATGCTTCCTCCTCCACCAAAGCTGAGGCAGGTGTAACACCCTGAGATTTTATGAAAAATATTCTTTTTAATTTCATTAATGTCTTGTGTTGTACGCTACACCAAAAGGATCTTGCAAAACACGCATCCTTGACTTTCTTTTCATTACACGCAATCGCGACCTTCCTTGATAGCGTGTGTAGTATGCAATACCGAGTTTCACTAAATAACGATTTGCTATTAAAATATTATTAAAACTAGCCGTTATGAATAGTAATAACCACTTTTTGAAATTTTGTAAATTTTATTTTTCAAAATGGATTTCATTTTTGGATTCGGAATATCGAAATTAGCTTAGGGTGAAATTTTGGTAATTTTCGGATAACTTTCATATTTTGATGAATAGTGGAAATTACAAAATTTTAATTAAAAACAACTTTTTTCAATCGAAATAATTAATAGTGATAAATTATTAATTTGAGTGGTTTTAAAGTATATTTAGAATATATTTTTACAATTTAATACAATGTTGGTCATTGTATGTAATTTCACATTTAAACCAGTTATAAACAAGTGTCAATCTTTTGATAGTTATTATCTCTTAAAAACGCGCCTTTTGTTTTGACGACGAGAATTAATTTTTAAATTAATTAATGAAACTGATATGTTTTGAATTTGGTAAAATAGAAATCATTTTTGATTTCATAATATCAAATATAGCTTAGGCCTAATTTTTGGTATTTTTCTGAAAACTTTCAATTTTTGATGAATAGTGAAACCACTAAGTGGTAGTTAAAAAAACTGAATTTTTCATGAAACTTAATTTTACCGCTTCTGTGAGTGGAATTTCAAAAATCCGAAAGACACGGTTGATGTCAGTAAGTAAAATGTGGTTCAATGAGATGAAAATAATTTTTGGTGAATAGTAACTTTTTACTTTTATTTACCACAGTTAAAAGTAAATAGGGTAATTAAGGGTAAAAATGATATTATTATTACCCTAACACATGTCCAAATTCTATTGGATAAGTTTAATTCGACCAAAAACAAGCTTAGGAATAAAATATGACCATTTAGGCCCACTTGGATTAGATTAGGACATTTATTATTATTTTAATTCAAAGAAGAGTTAAAAGAGTTAAAATCAAAGTTTATTTACTAAAACATTTTTAATATAGGGTTATACATAAGATAAATTTGATTTTAAATATTCATTAGAAAGATAAAAATATTTCCTACATAATGGTATTTTATTTGTAATTTTTAGACATTAAATAAGTTAATTTATTTATGATACAACGACGATGCAGTAATTATCTTATTAATGAAATATTGACATAATTGATGTTATAAATACCCAAATAAATATAATTTGAGACTTTTTATGAATTCCAATAATTTTATAGGTTAATATGACATGTTATTATTGATTTAATTAACTGTGTTAAAACTTATCATTCTGTTATGATTTTCACAAAAATCAATTACTAAATAGTGTCAAAATTGACATGAAATAGTTTTTAAAACAAATATTATATTATTAATTGTTATTTTATTCCGAAAAATCTAAGGTTTGGTCAAATGACTTAGATAAGGTTATATATATTAATAATAAACAATTTGGGGTTCTTTTGGCTTCTTATAGTAACTTTATTAACCTTATTGTGTAAGAACACAAGAAGACACGGTAAAAGTAAAATTATTTAACTTAATGTTAAATCTAAATGATAAGGTTAAAATAGGAACCTAAACTTGTCTAAATTCTATTGGATGAGATTATTTCGACCCATCCCCACCTTATCCTTGAAATAAATCAATTTTGAGCTATTTAAAATAGAACCTGACTTTATAATAAAATAATAGTTTTAGTTATTCCAAAGGTGCCCCTCTCCTCCCTTATAAAAGGGCACCTCCTCCCTCTCTTCCTCACACAACTTTGAGCCTTCAAGCTCGGCCAAACCCTTCCAAATTATCTTCTCCAGTTCCCTAGAAACATCCTAGAGGTTCTTGTCTTCTTCAAAGACCCATTTTAGTGCCCTAAAAGGAGGTCTCAAAGAAGCACTTCAAAGAAGAGGTAATTTCCGTTACCGATTCTTTCATCTTTATTTCTTCTTCCACTTCTTCTTATTAGGTTGTTTCATTATGAAGTAATAACATCAGTATCACTAATATAATGATATGTTATTATAAGTATGAAACAATCCTATTTCACCATCTATCCATCCAACGGAAAACGAAATCACCGTGCGTGCGTACGTACGGAATACCGTCTCCACGCCATGGTGAAATCTATTTTCCACCACCACCTTACTTGGATGGGTATAATGGTGTAAATAATAACTATATATTATTATTTTAAAGTGATATTGATTCTGAAATAGTATACATACACTCCAATACAGTCCCACGATCATGAGAACGATATCATCGCTCGTGCGTACGTACGGACTACCGTCTCCACGACGCGATGAGATTCATTCTCCACTTTAAACCTTTCATGAATGATTATAAAGTATAAATAATAAGTAATAATGAAATATATGACATAATAATTATATTGGATTTATGTGTATATATATGAATTTCATATACTTAATTCCGTTCAACTCAATAAGGAAACGAAAACAGCGTTCATGCGTACGTACGGCCTACCGTCTCCATGAACGCTGTATTTGTTTCCATTTACTGATTTATTATATATATGTATATTATGAATATATATATATATAAATCATGTTTTATATTCTGGAATTAAGTAATCATGATCTAAGTAATCATATGAATAATTACAAGACAAAACACGGACGAAAAATGAAACAATTTTACCCAAAACGCTCTTTAACATGGAATTTACAAAAGAACAGGTAATATAAAGTCATAAGTGAACCATATATGATATCATAACAATTAATATGATTCTGTAATAAGTCAATGACATTATTTAAATCATTATACAGGAGGTTCAGACACTTACGAAGCAAATCGGACCTAAGGTAAGGGAAAATATCACAATCTCATTTTTATCCAAGGTTCTTTATACTTTAGTATTTACTGGGGTGTATTTTATCATCCACATCCATGTTTCCTCAATATGTAATATTATTTCCATCCACCTACAATTGTTTAAATCCAATTTTACCCTTTGGTAAGTTTTTAGTAAAAGATATGAAAGGAATCTTTTGTCGTTTTTTTGTACGAGGTACTTTTTGACTTTTCCGACAAAAGTGCGAAGAATGTTTTTTTTAACTTATACGGCATGAATGGATTTTTAAAACCTTATTTCCAAGAATCTTCCTTTAGAAGTTTTCAAGTTTATTTTTAATCAACTTCTTTTAGTTTACAATTGTATGACATGTTATGAAAGGATAAATGTTTTTGAAGAAGAAAGGATATTTTCCTCAAGAATGGAGTTCAAGTGTTTTATCAAAATTATTTTCCATCTAAGATAATAAAGGGTTCTGTTTTTATCCCTATTATTAAATTGATTTTATTATGTTGTGATTGAAATATTTTTATGAATTACTTTATCTTATATGAATTGTATTATGATGTCATGATGTTTAAGATTCCCATTTGTATTACATGGGTTATGTAATGATGCATGATTTATGATTTTGTGGCACACATAAGAATGGCATAATTATGAGATGGGTGGGACCTATATCTCCCTCCAATGCATTGGGTAAAGATTTTATATCTCATGAGATAGACATGGCTGGAATGGTAGTTTATACCGGTTCAGTGAAACAGGACTGAAACGAGGGTGACTCGGTTCAGAAAGGGACTTTGTCCACTAAGATAGTCTTGGAAATGAGTCTTGACAAATAAGAAATGATTCTCTATGATTATGTGTGTATGCCACAAAGTTTCATGTTTTAAGTTATGATTATTGTGATTACATTTCACTACCATGATTTATCCCATGTTATGAAATTATGCTCTCTTTTGCAGGTTAAGATTTCCAAAATGTTATGTTCTTATGAATATGATGTGATTGATATTTCTTTTGTTTACCCTTACTGAGCATTTGAGCTCACCCTTTTATGTTTTCTTTTCCCCAGGATATAAAGAAAGGTTTTAGGTAAAAAAAGGAAGATCTTTATGGGAGATGTTGAAGATCTTTCACCACGATTAGAAGATTATATTCTGAGTTTACAAAGACACTAAACTATTATGATCCTTGTGTGTGTGTTTTTGTTATGTAATAAGTATTCCGTAAAATTAATGTAATGTCCATGTACGTCAAGATTTGGGTCTCTACAGTTGGTATCAGAGGAAAGGTTTAGTCAACCTTTGGAAACTAGGATTCGAAAGCGTTAGTGAGATCCCCAGAGATATTTCTAAGGTATGTCTAGGGATGTCCCTAAGGATAAGTATACGTATAAGATACAGTCCTAGAACTACGGTAACGATCATATAATTTAACCTAATAAGTTAGATATTGAGGATACTCCCCCTTTATAATGTTGTTTTACCTAGCATGATTTTTGTCTCTCACACTATTCTTTTTGGGTTTTAGACGATGGATGGAACCCGAAGGAACCGTGTTGATCAATGCAATGGAAAATGCAATGATTGTCCTCCTGAACAAATAAATGTTATGGGAGATGGAGTACAAAATCTTATTGCTATACTTACACAAGTTATGAATCATTCTGGACTTCTAAATGAGCAGAGAAGGGAACAATATTCTATTGAGTCCTTCATGAGGCAACGTCCACCTTCTTTCAGTGGGACTTCCGATCCACTTGTTGCTGAACAATGGATCAGTACCACTAAAAAGATATTTTCAGTTCTTCAATGTTCTGAACATGATAAAGTCATCTTAGCAGTGTATCGTTTGGAAGGTGATGCTGATCAATGGTGGAATCTTATCAAGAATACGAGGCCAAGAGATGAAATTGAGTCCATGGAATGGGATGAGTTCAAGAACTTGTTTTTCAGTAAGTACTTCCCTCGTATTCTTCGAACAAAGATGGAAAAGGAGTTTCTTGAGCTGAAGCAGAAGGATGATGAATCTGTTGGTATATACGAAGAAAATTTTTCAAGACTTGCAAGGTATGCATCTGGCATTATCATCCAACCTGAAAGTAAAGTTTATCGATTTTTCAGTGGCTTAAAACCAAGTCTTCAAAGGGCATTAGCTATAAGAGACTTCAGTAGATATGAAGAAATTGTGCGTTGTGCTATGAAGGTAGAAATGGAAGTTGGTGTTACATATCCATCTCATGGTTTTGAAAAGAAACGAAAGATGGAGTTCAAGGAGAAATCTCAGAATAATGGTGAAAATAAGATGAATGTTTCCTTATGCTCAAAGTGTGGAAAGAAGCATGGTGGAGATTGTCTTAAAGGGACTAGAAAATGTTTTAAGTGTGGAAAAGAAGGTCATCGAGCAGCTGAGTGTCGAAGTAATGGAAAAAGGGTTTCTAATGATGTGAATAAAGCAAACACTGCAGAGAACGCACCACCAACACTTCAATGCTTCAAGTGCAAGGAAATGAGGCATTATGCTAATAAATTCCCTAATCCAAGGGTTAGTGATGATAAACATGAGCAACCAGTTAAGGCAAAGGACAAAGGGAAGTCACATGCGATCACTATTGGTGATGTTGAATATGACAACGATGTGGTGGAATGATTAAGTGTTTATGTAATGGGATTCCAAAATAATGTTGTATCATAAATTATTGGATTATTTATGTGTTGGTATAATGTGGTATTCAAAGTGATTGAGATATTTAATAGTATTCATGAGCTCATGATTGATATAAGGACTAAGTGATATCGTGGTTTGAGTATATAGAATTTTGAGGATTTTGGTATGTGGAAAGTGTTAAATTTTAACTGCATTCATGTTTTCACTAAGGTTCAATGGGTATTCATTCTTCAAGAGAATACATGATTAAGGTATTCACATGTTTGTAATTTGACCAACAAGATATATCTTTTGATATATGGGGGATAAATGATGGCATTCACGTGATTGTTCTGTGACATTTCAAGTAATCATTTTCTTTATACTATGAGCTTGGACTGAAGTATTTTAGATAAGCCTAAATATTATAATGGATTATATTAGACATAAGTTAGGATAAAACGTTTTTCGATATTATTGATGGGATGTTATAGTAATATAGCTTTAGAAAAAAGGACAACCTGCAGGATGGGCGACAACCCATCGCGTCGGACAGGGCTGTGGGAATCGAACCCACAACCGAAGTGCGACTGGCCTTTATCGCCTACCACTGGCCTACAGGAAGTCCCTGGTTAGTAGAAACTAGTTTTATTTTATTAATCAGTATGATATATGAAGTATAAATTCATTTTTGGAACCATATACGATTAACCATAAGATGGACTTATAACTTTTGCTAACCTTTTGTTTGAAAGAGATGGAATGACCCGTCATTCTATCACATGATCTGCAAACACTTCACGAATAACAAATTAAACTTCATTTATTTAAGAGATGAAGTGGAAATTGTTTAAGGCACGAACAATAGTGATATTGTACCAAAATAAAGTAAGTATTTATTCTAATTCAAATTCTTCAACTTTAGGGAAACGATCTTGAAAACCAAAAATGTTGTCCTAGTGATCTTATATATGATTAATCAGATGGTACCTTAGATCGTCACAAATTTATGGATTTGTGATTGTTGTCTTTTCCATAGCCATGTTCTCTACCACTCTCCATCAGAACATGATGGTTAGATTTTTCTTCCATATCCATATTTTCACCTATGTGGAAACCCAGTGATTAGTTTATTTGGGTAACTGTTACGTTTCATACTTTTGTTTTTAAAGATTGGTTTTGGTATTCCTTTTTACGACGTGGGTTTCTATTAAAGAAACTTTCAAGTAGTAAACCATTTATAACCCCGACGAATTTCGAGGGCGAAATTCATTTTAAGGGGGGTAGAATGTAGCACCCCGAGATTTTATGAAAAATATTCTTTTTAATTTCATTAATGTCTTGTGTTGTACGCTACACCAAAAGGAGCTTGCACAACACGCATCCTTGACTTTCCTTTCATTACATGCAATCACGACCTTCCTTGATAGCGTGTGTAGTATGCAATACCGAGTTTCACTAAACAACGATATGCTATTAAAATATTATTAAAACTAGCCGTTATGAATAGTAATAACCACTTTTTGAAATTTTGTAAAATTTATTTTTCAAAATGGATTTCATTTTTGGATTCGGAATATCAAAATTAGCTTAGGGTGAAATTTTGGTAATTTTCAGATAACTTTCATATTTTGATGAATAGTGGAAATTACTAAATTTTAATTAAAAACAACTTTTTCAATCGAAATAATTAATAGTGATAAATTATTAATTTGAGTGGTTTTAAAGTATATTTAGAATATATTTTTACAATTTAATACAATGTTGGTCATTGGATGTAATTTCACATTTAAACCAGTTATAAACAAGTGTCAATCTTTTGATAGTTATTATCTCTTAAAAACGCGCCTTTTGTTTTGACGAAGGGAATTATGTTTTAAATTAATTAATGCAACTGATATGTTTTTAATTTGGTAAAATAAAAATCATTTTTGAGTTCATAATATCAAATATAGCTTAGGCCTAATTTTTGGTATTTTTCTGAAAACTTTCAATTTTTGATGAATAGTGAAACCAATAAGTAGTAGTTAAAAAAACTGAATTTTTCATAAAACTTAATTTTACCGCTTCTGTGAGTGGAATTTAAAAAATACGAGAGACACGGTTGATGTCAGAAAGTAAAATGTTGTTCAATGAGATGAATATAATTTTTGGTGAATAATAACTTTTTACTTTTATTTACCACGGTTAAAAGTAAATAGGGTAATTAAGGGTAAAAATGATATTATTATTACCCTAACACATGTCCAAATTCTATTGGATAAGTGTAATTCGACCAAAAACAATCTTAGGAATAAAATATGACCATTTAGGCCCACTTGGATTAGATTAGGACATTTATTATTATTTTAATTCAAAGAAGAGTTAAAAGAGTTAAAATCAAAGTCTATTTACTAAAACATTTTTAATATAGGGTTATACATAAGATAAATTCGATTTTAAATATTAATTATAAAGATAAAAAGATTTCCTACATAATTGTATTTTATTTGTAATTTTTAGACATTAAATAATTTAATTTATTTATGACACAACAATGATGCAGTAATTATATTATTAATGAAATATTGACATAATTGATGTTATAAATACCCAAATAAATATAATTTGAGACTTTTTATGAATTCCACTAATTTTATAGCTTAATATTACATGTTATTATTGATTTAATTAACTTTGTTAGAACTTATCATTCTGTTATGATTTTTACAAAAATCAATTACTAAATAGTGTCAAAATTGACATGAAATAGTTTTTAAAACAAATATTATATTATTAATTGTTATTTTATTCCTAAAAATATACGTTTCGGAAAAATGACTTAGATAAGGTTATATATATTAATAATAAACAATTTGGGGTTCTTTTTTCTTCTTATAGTAAGTTTATTAACCTTATAGTTTAAGAACACAAGAAGACACGGTAAAAGTAAAATTATTTAACTTAATGTTAAATCTAAATGATAAGGTTAAAATAGGAAACTAATCTTGTCTAAATTCTATTGGATGAGATTATTTCGACCCATACCCACCTTAGCCTCGAAATAAATCAATTTGGAGCTATTTAAAACCGAACTTGACTTTATAATAAAATAATATTTTTAGTTATTCCAAAGGTGCCCCTCTCCTCCCTTATAAAAGGGCACCTCCTCCCTCTCTTCCTCACACAACTTTGAGCCTTCAAGCTCGGACAACCCCTGCCAAATTCTCTTCTCCACTTCCCTAGATACATCCTAGAGGTTCTGGTCTTCTTAAAAGACCCATTTTAGTGCCCTAAAAGGAGGTCTCAAAGAAGCACTTCAAAGAAGAGGTAATTTCCATTACCGATTCTTTCGCCTTTATTTCTTCTTCCACTTATTCTTCTTAGGTTGTTTCATTATGAAGTAATAACATAAGTATCACTCATATACTGATATTTTATTATAAGTATGAAACAATCCTATTTCACCATCTATCCATCCTACGGAAAACGAAATCACCGCGCGTGCGTACGTACGGAATACCGTCTCCACGCCGTGGTGAAATCTATTTTCCACCACCACCTTACTTGGATGGGTATAATGGTGTAAATAATAACTATATATTATTATTTTAATGTGATATTGATTCTGAAATAGTATACATACACTCCAATATAGTCCCACGATCATGAGAACGATATCATCCCTCGTGCGTACGTACGGACTACCGTCTCCACGACACGATGAGATTCATTCTCCACTTTAAACCATTAATGAATGATTATAAAGTATAAATAATAAGTAATCATGAAATATATGACATAATAATGATACTGGATTTATGTGTATATATATGAATTTCATCTACTTAATTCCGGTCAACTCAATAAGGAAACGAAAACAGCGTTCATGCGTACGTACGACCTACCGTCTCCATGAACGATGTATTTCTTTCCATTTACTGATTTATTATATATATGTATATTATGAATATATATATATAAATCATCTTTTATATTCTGTAATTAAGTAATCATGATCTATGTAATCATATGAATAATTACAAGACAAAACACGGACGACAAATGAAACAATTTTACGCAAAACGCTCTTTAACATGGAATGTAAAAAAGAACAGGTAATATAAAGTCATAAGTGAACCATATATGATATCATAACTATTAATATGATTCTGTAATAAGTAAATGACATTATTTAAATCATTATACAGGAGGTTCAGACACTAACGAAGCAAATCGGACCTAAGGTAAGGGAAAATATCACAATCTCAATTTTATCCTAGATTCTTTATACTTTGGTATTTACTGGGGTGTATTTTATCATCCACATACATGTTTCCTCAATATGTAATATTATTTCCATCCACCTACAATTGTTTAAATCCAATTTTACCCTTTGGTGAGTTTTTAGTAAAATATATGAAAGGAATCTTTTGTCGTTTTTTTGTACGAGGTACTTTTTGACTTTTCTGACAAAAGTGCGAAGAATGTTTTTTTAACTTATACGGCATGAATGGATTTTTAAAACCTTATTTCCAAGAAGCTTCCTTTAGAAGTTTTCAAGTTTATTTTTAATCAACTTCTTTTAGTTTAAAATTGTATGACATGTTATGAAAGGATAAATGTTTTTGAAGAAGAAAAGATATTTTCCTCAAGAATGGAGTTCAAGTGTTTTATCAAAATTATTTTCCATCTAAGATAATAAAGGGTTCTATTTTTATCACTATTATTACATTTATTTGATTATGTTGTGATGGAATTTTTTTTATGAATTCCTTTATCTTATATGAATTGTATTATGATGTCATGATGTTTAAGATTCCCATTTGTATTACATGGGTTATGTAATGATGTATGATTTATGATTTTGTGGCACACATAAGAATGGTATCATTATGAGATGGGTGGGACCTATATCTCCCTCCAATGCATTGGGTAAAGATTTTATATCTCATGAGATAGACATGGCTGGAATGGTAGGTTATACCGGTTCTGTGGAACAGGACTGAAACGAGGGTGACTCGGTTCAGAAAGGGACTTTGTCCACTAATATAGTCTTGTCAATGAGTATTGACTAACAAGAAATGATTCTCTATGATTATGTGTGTATGCCACAAAGTTTCATGTTTTAAGTTATGATTATTGTGATTACATTTCACTGCCATGATTTATCCCATGTTATGAAATTATGCTCTCTTTTGCAGGTTAAGATTTCCAAAATGTTATGTTCTTATGAATATGATGTGATTGATATTTCTTTTGTTTACCCTTACTGAGCATTTGAGCTCACCCTTTTATGTTTTCTTTTCCCCAGGATATAAAGAAAGGTTTTAGGTAAAAAAAAGAAGATCTTTATGAGAGATGTTGAAGATCTTTCACCACGATTAGAAGATTATATTCCAAGTTTCCAAAGACACTAAACTATTACGATCCTTGTGTGTCTGTTTTTGTTATGTACTAAGTATTCCGCAAAAGTAATGTAATGTCCATGTACGTCAAGATTCGGGTCTCTACAGCAGGAAACTCCAGGGAGAGACCACCATCGGCACGCAAAACCTTCGGATCCAGGATGCGAACATCCAGGAAGCTGGAGAGAAGCGTAACACTAGGCAGCCCACAAAGGATCTCCTTTAATGAACCACACAAAGGGGGAGAAGGAGCAGGTAGAACTCCTTCACAGGCCGTTGGATCGATGGACGCCGGGGTGGGGGAGACCTCCAGCAAGCGAGCCGAGAGAAGACCATCAAATCAAAAATTTGAAAAGAGAAGTGGTGTGTAAGGCACGTTCTCTAGGGCTGAAGAGGAATCCATCACTTCACCTCTCCTACATGAACTTTGTTGCTCATATACAAGTATTCCGATCATGAAAACCAAGGAAAAAATTCTTCTGAGTGATAAATTTATATATTATAACTCATAAAAAGGACATAAATGATCTTAATAAAATTATAATAAATAAAATAAATGTAGAGAAGGTTATGAATTAATTAATTAATAGATTTAATTTTATTATCTAGGACTTTAATGTCTAGTGCAGAACTCATTCAGACATAAGGTAAGGGATCCTACCCGAACCATCATTTTTTTCTTCAGGTTATTCATTCACAATCATTAACCTAATACAATGCTTCTTTAATTTTGTGTACTTATTTTATATTCTATTTATATTTTTCAAACTCATATATGTAGATCAGTTCATCTTTATTTTATGGTAAATACAAATTTTATAAGGTTCCCTTCATAAATATGAAAACCCAATTAAAGGGAACATCTCAATCTCTTACCCATTTTTGGAGTACCATCCATAATTTGTTTTAAGACACATTTATTTTTATAATATCACTAATGTTTCATGAAAAACAATATTTTATAATTTATATTTTTATGCAATGAATCGTGAAAAATAAAAATGATTTTTTCAAAATAATTCTTCTTTTCAAAGTAAAAGTGTATTTTTCTTAAGAATTCCTTGATGATTTTATTAGAGTATTTTCATCTATTTCAACAACCCTATTGAATTTTATTCTTTACTAAGGTTCATATCTTATGTTTAAAATCCACCATATTTTATTAAATTATTTGTGATCATTTTTAATGTAGATTTTCTATTTTGATACCATTCACCTTATTACTAAGAATGGTTAGTGATTATGTTTCAGATTTAGAAATTTTTTTTACATTTCATATGTATATGTTGTTTATGTTTAAATCCATTCACATGAGGAATGAGTTGACCTTAGTAAGTGATGGGTGGGGCCTGATATACCCCCTATGCATTGGTAGGTATCATGATAAAAAAATATATGGACTTGGATGAGCCCTTAGATATTTTTAGAAATGGTTTTGGCCCAAACCTTAGTCATTTTTAGTTGTCTTGGTCGAGGCCTTGGAGATATGATTCATATGTACTACATTATGAGTTACCTCATTATGAACTAGTAATTGATATTCCTTGTGATTATTATGCTATTATAATATAAATGGTTATGTTTTATTATAGAATTATTTAATTTGCTTTTATTTCTACTATATAATGTTCAAGTTTATTTTTAAAGGCATACGTGTTTATGTATTCACCATTCATAATGTTTATGTATATCTTCTTTTGTATATCTTACCATTACTGAGAATTTGAGCTCACCCCTACTTATATTTTTTTCCTAGGATGTGAAGAAGTATATTATGAATTACCTGTAGGGATAATCTAGGAGTTGTGGATGTTTTCAAATGAATTTCTATATTTAATTTACTTTCAAGTTGTAATGTTAAAATTATGTATGTATATTGTTTTCTAAAGATACTAAACTTTTTGGTCCTTTGGTATGCGTCTTCCTTTCTTATATGCCAATTTACAGAAATAAGACACCGATTATTGGCAACTGGGGTTAGGGTATTTACAAGAACTAACCTCATTTAAAAATTTATTCAAGGATGAATCATGGTTTAAGTAAAAAAATGTAGAAATAAATTAGATGGATAAAAAATAAACTTTGGATCTTGTTATGAGGCATGAAAATCAAAATGTGACTAGAAAAAATTAATATTCATGAAACAATTTAATGATCCTAGAAAAGTGATCAAAAACCAAAGATTTTTCATTTATAAAAGCTATGCACAGATTCAGCGAATTTATGTTGAAGAAAACGTTTATATAGTACCTTGGCTATAGTCTATTTTCTTCTTCAAATACATAGAAATTAAAATAGAGTATAATTCATATCAGATGGTTATCAAAATTAAATTTATAAATGGTGTTCCTGAGGAAGAAGGTTAAATAAAAAAATAGTGGTATTTCAAATAAAAAATTGTAAAAAAAATGTTTCTATATTGAGTAAGGATATATACAGTCTAATAAAGGAACCATGAGTATGGTATTCTCAACAAGACTATTATCTGAAGAATTTTCAATTTAAAAGATCTGGTCATGATCATAATATCTATGTGAAGAAAACCCAAGGAGTTTACTTTATTATGCTTATGTATATTGATGATATCATATTTTGTTGAATAAGAACAAATTAGTGGAAGAAGTTATAATAAAATAAATTTATAATTTGAAATTATCATTATTGGTGAACTCACATAATTTTTAGAGATATTAGTGAATCAATAAAAGTAATAAACATTAATTTCTTTAACTAAGTGTGAAATAATGAAATTAAATAAGTTCATCATTCATGATACCATACTAATGTAAATAGTTATTTTCATCAGGGAAAAAATGGTAACAAAATATATGGGAATTCTATAAATCCTACCATATAGCTGATGAAATTCATATTCTTATTGTATTTAATAGAAACACTCCCAAACATTTTCATTAAAACATGTTTAGTAGCACATTTCATAGTTATATGAAGTAATAGATTTTAAAATTAGTTAAATGAATCATGATTTGAATTAAATGTACTCTAAAGTTTTTTCTTATACTGTGAAGCACAAATGGATCATGAATTGTTTTCATTTTTCTATGATATCTAGGTTGGAGATGTGATGGATCTAAAGTACAAAAGTGGAAGTTCCTTCTTTATTGAAAATAAATTTTTGTGATAGTTTACTAAGATTAAAAAAATAACTTATCTTAGTACTACTAATGTAGAGTATATTTCGACGATGAAATATTAAACACGACTAGTGCAGATGAAAAAATAAGTTACTGATATTGCTGACCAGGTGAAATATATAATAGTGATATTATATGATAACAAGATCATGGTATAGATCAAAAAAAATATAATTTAATACTATCATACCAAACATATCGATATAATATATCAATTCATAAATGTAAATTACAAACAAAGAATAATAGAAATGTTTCATGTTAGAATAATTGATAAAGTGGAAAACAACATGATTATGACATTGGATATAACATTTTTTGAGAAAAATCAGCTAAAACTTAATGTTATACCACTTACCATATCATGTGGAGGTATAGATCCAACCCACGATCCTTGTTTCTAACTGTTTCTATCTTTTTGTAAAATTAATGTTGGATTCTTGTTGAGATATGATTCAAGGGTTGTTTTGGACATTAAGAAAAAAGTGAAGTTTCTTTAGGTTTATTTCCATGGGGATTAGTGAAATTTGATTGAATTGGGGTTTAAAGGATAAAAGGTATGCCTAGGTATGGAATTATTTATTCAAATCTTATTTTCTATAATGGAAATTTCTCACATAGACATAGAGTTGTGGATGAGTTATTTCATTTTAATCAGGTTTTTATTCTTCATTTGTGTTTTATTGAATTTCTATTTTGTTTTCCAATAGACTCAAATGGGTATATTGATGGAAACAAGGTTATTCAATAACAAAATTGATGGTATGTTATGTTTATTTTCAATCAATATTATATTTATTGATGAGTTTAAAATCTATGTGTGATAATTAGTGTAGATTGTTTTATCATTGAATAATGTTTCATTATGTAGTGTTTTCTAAATTTTTGGTTATTAAAATTTTTCTTACCCTGAGTAATTGTTTTGAGAAATATTTTAAAACTCATGAAAGTTAGAAAAGTAAAAAGGCTTCATGGAGATCAAGTTCCATGAGCTCACGAAATGTCTATTTTCATGATTAGGTATATGTTGATAAACTAGAGGAGATGTGTTTTTTTGAGTGCGGTATAGTTTCATGAAAGTGGTTTAGTTTTGTGAAATAGTGATTCTCACCAACAAACACGTTGATAATATTCATTTTAATGATTTATATTTTTGGAGGAGGTATTATAATTTTATTTTCATGAAATATTTACTCAAAGGTATTTCTTATGTAAATCAGTAATAATATGTGAAAACATGTTTCTTTAATGGAATGGTAGAGAACTAAGTAGAGTAAAGGGATTTTAGTTAGGTTTTTTTGAAAGGTATAATTATAGAGAAAGATAATAATTCTATAAGATTTTGATGTTTTATGAATGATGGTAGTTTTGAGGGAAAAAGGGTTTTCATGAAAAAATGATTTTCAAGAATAAATTATTACATTAATATAGTATCATTTGGAAAATTTAAATTTTTTTTGAGGAATTATATTTGGATCATAATAATGATAAGAATCATTATTATTTTCTCAGATACAGAAGCAACCTTCAAGTAGATAAACTCAGTAAGACTTCACTCAGAGTAGTGAGCAAGTGGGAGTTGATGGAAGTCATCCGAGGGAGGAAATGTGATATAAGTAACATTATTATAAACACAATGATCCTAGAATAGAGTGACCATGACTAAAAAAATATAATCCACAAAACCTATAAATGATAGTATACACGGGTATGACTAACAAACTATCATTTCTTTCAACTTGAACTATCCCTTAGTGTTAAATTTAATAAAACTACTATTTTTTTTCTATTTTTGTATATAGGTGATGGATTATTTCATGGTTCCTTCAGACATATTTAACACATTCCTACCAACATCAGGACAAGATTCATCTAATTCAAAGAAATTATTGACAACCTAATTGACCGATCCCCTCATAGGGTGTTCTGGGATATAATACTATCAAAAATATAATTAAGGAATACATAATATGATAGTAATAAATAATCTAAATAATTTTATATTCAACAAAAACTGAGAGTATACTATATTCATGGAAATAAATGAAAACATGGTAATCAATGTTATTGATATTATACTAATGAAATAAAAATTGCCAGACATAAAAAACATGCTGTCAAATCCTTATGAAAAGAAATTGAAATTATATGAGGTGAATCATACACCAAACACATAATATTTTGTATTATGATACATGTTAAAGAATAAAGAGGATATATAATTTTGGGCCCCAACTTTCACTTGGTTAAGTCAAATGCATTCAGTATAATTGTATACAAAACATTTCATACCATTAACTAATGAACCTTTTGCTACATGAAAACATTTATATCTGTATAATTAATAACAAAATTTTTTAATACATAATAAATTGAAATTATAGAATTGTAATAATCAAGAATTTTATTACATCCCCAGCTAATATGTAATCATTTTTTTGGTAAACACTCAATAATATGAATTTTATAAAATGAGATATTAAGAATATATAGTGAAACTAATTCATAGTTATATAAATTATGGAATAAAAAATCATAATCAATCTAGATAAATATAATGGATTTTTTGAAATGGAACATATCACCAGTTCATAAAAAACAAATAAGGGTGTTCGCATAAATAAAAAACACTCTCACAAAAAGAGTTCTGATAATGGTATAAAAAATGATGGGATCAAGAATCAAATTGTTTGATACTACATATTTAATCAAAAAAATTATATATATACATATTATATTATAAATAATAAAATATAACCCCCATTAGGGCATAACATTTTGAAAATAATATAGGAAATCGATTAAAAAACTAAAATGAACTTTTATAATTTTTTTAACATTGATGTGAAATACAATCTTAAAAGTTTCTTTCAAGGGAAACTTTTTTAAAAGGTGACATGAATGATTTTCAAAACCTTTAATTTTATAAATAATCTCCAATAATGGATTTTTTAAAAGATATAATGTTTATTTTGAAACCCCATTTTACAATTTTCAAAATACCTCTATTAAAAAATACATTTTAAGAAGAGTTAAAAACATTAATGTTTTTTTGAAAATATCCACTTTCAACATAGTGGTAGAAAAATTATTAAATAATAAAATGTCAGGGTGGAAGAAATTTTTCATGTAAAATATATGTTCATGATGAAACAATATAACTAATGGAAAATATTCTTGGGTTATTAATATCCCTTTTTGAAAAAATGTTTCATGAAGTATGAAATATTTTAAAAATGTTTGTATATGGTAGAAATATGAATAAATAAAATACCACATAATAACATAAATGGGTGGAATGTTTTGAACCTATATAAAATAAGTATAATTGAAACAATAATAACTTAATGATTGAAAAAAAATTTATAAAAATTTCTTATAACCAAGGTAATAATTGTGTCAAAATCCATTTGATGAAATTGGGATAATTTGGAATATTATTTCCCATGAATAATAAAAATATATTACAATGACACATACATAGGTTGTGAATACAAAATTGATAGAAAAACATGGTGTAGAACACAAACCTACCAAAATGAATTATTATTTGAGACAAAGAACCCTTACGGCTTGACTATAATTTTAATAAAAACCCATGAAAGAGAGATTTTTTAATTGAACTTAGAATACCATGATTAAAATATAATTAATGATAGGATATATCAATTAGTTAGTATATAAAATACATAAATGAAATTATATTCACTATGACAAACATGTCTCAATGATATGAATTTAATATGGAAATCATTACCTAGGTCCTGGTTTATTTAACACATCCACCAACCAACCATAATAATTAAATTAAGTTCCTTAAATAAATACCCATGAACCTTATTCATAATTATGACCATTCATGAACCAGATTTATAATCATTAAATATATATATCATTTTGTTTTTAATATTTTAATCACCGAGATTAAGATATCTATATCACCTTCAACTAGTTTCATAAAAGTGGTCATGTTATTTGTTCGTTTTCTAAGTTAAATTTCTATGAATTCATTTAGTGAAGTCTAAAAGATATTATAATATAATTTATAATTATATTATTTAATTTCATGGAAGTTTCAATTAAATTCCATGAGGATAAACTCATTGGTGAGAATATATTAGTGATTCTTAATTAAAAATGCGTGATTTCTCAATTTATGAATTAAAATTTGATATAAAATTTATAAAAAACAATAAAAAATATTATTTTACTATTTTTATCATATTATACAAGTAAATATGTTCTCATGGTTTAACATTATATAAATGAATTGTATTTTTTAAGTAGGCGGTTAAACTGACACAAACATGAACTTACCATGTTTAGAGGATAATTATGAGGTGGTTTAGTAATGTATCATTATAAAATAACCATAATGAAATTATTTGGTTTTTATTAATATGATATAACATGATTTTAATGATTTATAAATAGGTGATAATATATATAAAGTAATTAGATATAAATAAGGGAACATTTTCCCCTCAGTACACTCATTTTAAACAACCCAATTATTGATAATCATTTTTTGTTAACATCATTAACAGGTTCAAAAATTTTCTATAAAAGAAAATTAATGATATTATTAACACCATAATTATAATTTAATAACATTATTAGATAGATCCATTAAATTTGGAAACGAAAAATGGAATACACTATTCCATTGAGACGGTTGTTTTCACGTTTGCATGGGTGGAAATTTCATTTTCATAGAACTAGTTGAATGAGTAATATTCAATATAATATCAGAATAATAAACATGAAATAAATATAATAATTATTTATTAAATTACCATTTTATACCCATCTCTTATGGTGGTGAAGGAAACTAAAACTCTATATTTTGTGAGGTGGTATTCTGTGAACACACAAACTAATGTTGTTTATGCTTTTATTAAGAAAAAATGTAAAATAAGATTGATTTTTTATTCCCAAAAAATAATAAAATTCACTATAAAAAACAGTATTTTAATTTTATAGTTATCTTAAAAAAATAATTGAAAAATAAAATTCTAAAAGAAATAAGTTATGTAAAAAGGGTACTCATGTTGTCCACTTTGAGATTTCCTTGGAATGTTACTAGAAAATAGATGTCATCGGATAATCTCTTGTGTCCAAAATATCAAAATTAAAAAATTAGATTATAGGGAATGAAAAAAGGTAGTTTTTAGGAGAATCCATAACTTTTATAGTAGTATTTAATGGGTTGTGATATACCCTTTTTTTAATTTAGAAGAAAATTTTGTTTTGTAAATATTTGAACATAATATTAAGGGTTAACATATTAAATATATCACGAGGATACAAAAATTGAAAATAATTAAGTGTAGGCTAAGATAAGGTCTATAATATCTCAAAAAAATCAATTAGAAACATTTATTAAATATGTCCCAATCCCTTTACAGATAAAATTATTACTTTTTTCTATTTAATGTTTTACTATGATAAATAGTTTTTAAAAATGGTAACATAATATATAATTATAAAATAACGATATACTTAATAAATAATATGTACCAAATAATTATAAATTTAAAAAATATCTAATAGTATTAAAATTTTAAAATCTATAATTTGTTTAAATAACTAATGAATAATGTTGTTATTTTTTTTGAAAAATATAACTTATATTCTAAAAGGCCAAATATGGGTTGGTAAATTAAAAAAAATTTTTAAAATTAATATGACACATATAAAATACACATTTTTCCTTATAAAAATGTTTAATTAATTTAATATTCATTCTTATAAACTAATAAATTTATACAAGTCATGTTATTTGTAAAAATGATATATTCACTATTTGCATAAATTTATCATCATTAATAACATGTTTCATGATATAGGAATTCATATCACATAAAAAAGATAATATTTAGAAAAATAAATTTCTAAGAATAAAATCATTTTATTAGATATTTTACTAATAAAAGTTGAATTTCATTAATATTAAAAATAACCTTTATTTTATTTTAATAAATAGTTCTTAATTTAGTTACTCTTATTCATTCTTGCTAATTTAATGGATAAGTTTTAATGTTATTAACATATTTTTATTTTTAGTTATTTTTCATACAGTGAATGATATCGAACACATCGAATTATTAAAAGGTAATCAAATGTTAAAATTCTAAATAGTTACCTTGTACCACTTAATGAAATTTCATCCTTATAATTTTACTCATATGATCAGAGTACTTTCTATTGGGAACTCATAATTTACCAATCACCACTAGATGATCATGTGTTTATTTTGGATATGGAATGAGATTTATTAATATACATAGTTATGATTAATTATTTATATAGATACCTAACCCATTCATAATTTCACATATAATTATTTAATGAGAATAAAATCAAGACCCATAAGGAATAACATTCCATGAAACTAGAAAATGATGTATATGGTAATCATACCATGAGGGGTTTTTATTTATAACTCAATATCCAGTTGTTGGTAAAGATTTACATTACACAGGACACTAGAAATTTTAGAGTGAAAACTATATATCCACTAAATTAGTAGTTGTCACCTAGGATTTACCTTTTACACATGATTATTAGTGAATATTTCTATCCTTGGTCCTTTGATTGGGAAATTGAGTTTGATAATGCACAATACTCTTGCAATTTAAGTATTTTATTTTTTTTCTTCTATCATTTTTATCACTCATTAGTTTGATAAAATTCATCACTACACTAATATAATTTAATTTTACCGTTATGGAAAATTATTCTAGGATTCTTCACCCATTGTTTAAATCTTGGAAATTTAATATTATTTACCTCAGCATCTTGGTCTCATAAATTTCTTTGAGAGTCCATACTTATTTTCTTTGTTGTGTTTAGTATTTCAACTATGTTCAATTTGTTTAATATAATTATTGATATAAAATTTGTAAAAATACCTATAGTTATCAATCTATCCCTTATTCTCTTAAGTTGTTCATTTAGACAGTTTTTGAATTTTCAATGAAAACCATTATTAAATTGGTTCTTTTGGTCATCATCTATTAAGGAAAACAAAAGAGTAAAAATCTCTAATGATCATTATAAGAGAATAATATTAATTAACTATATGATAATTTTACCTCAATATGTTTCAATTTATAACACTATCATTTTTGAATATAGTTCTTATAACTCACACTGAATATAATTCAGTTTAACCTATATCATGGTCAGATTAACCTATATCATTCTTATTTTAACCAAGGTTACTTTGAGTTAGTTTCTCTCATAATTATTAAACAAATCCTAAATAAATAGAGATATGAAATTTCTATGAAAATTATTAAAATATTATAAACAAAAAAATAACTGAAATATATGCCCTCAAAATCCATCTTATCTCTTATATGGGAAAGCACATATTACTTAATTAGTGACATAACATCAAAATATCTAGGTTTTTTTCTATACTATCTATGGTTACTTTCAAATTAGGTTTTATATCTTAAAAATATTCATATTCCTCATAAATGTTTATAAATATAACGTGAATTAACCAATGAATATCACATGTGGTTGTTAAACTAGTTATAAAGTTATGTATATTTTTCATGTGACTCGTGAATATTAAGTTAATACCCAATCAGTAGTAGAACATACCTTTAAAATATGTTACTTTGCCTATTTTGGTGGTTGGAGGTGTTCATGGGAGGTTCTAAGAGTTTTTCAGTAGAGGCTAGAGATGTAGGGGTGAACCAGCAAGGGGTTCATGACATGAACCACATTCACATATTTAGTTGTTAGTTCATGGATTGTGTAGACTTCTAGTTTCATGAATTTTTTGTGGTGGTATAGGATTCTGTGAAATATATTCACATCATGAAAGGGGTTCTGACATGTAATAAATTTTAATCTTTGTTGAAATGTTTTTCATAAAATGATTAAAATATAGAACACCCATGGAATTCATGTCATGATAGGACTACACGATATAAAAAATATGGGATCTAGGTTGTAAAAAGGGTTGTTAAGATAATAATTATTCATTATTCTGTACCCCTTTATCTTTATGTTTTCTACGAGAAACCTTGGAAATTTCAGAGGATATTCCTTCCCTCCTTCTTCTTCTTCAATCTTTAGGTTCCAGTGGATTCTCATTGGTGATCTGTTGTGAGTTCTCCTCTCTTCCCTATAGTTTTCGTTGGGTTATTATACAGATATGCACCATGGTGGTATTTTTTAGTTTGGGGTGTGATTAAGGCTATGTTTTGTTGATTATTGGGTGAGGTGTAAGTTTATCCTTGGTTTCCCATGCATGGTTGTGGCTTGTGGGAAATGGGTATGATTTTTATACTTTTATAGTATTAAAATTATCTTAATGTTGTTATTGAATGGGATTGATTACCCATTGAAATTTTTTTTATTGGGGGATTTATTTTCATTAGTATGATATGTGATGTGGAATCCTTGTTTGTGTTTATTTCGACCAGTGAGAGGTGGATGTGTGGTTATGGCATGTGGGTCTGATGGATTTTTTATCCATGCTAAGAGGGTGGTTAGCAGATGAATTTGTGAGGCCATTTTTTTGGGTGATGATGTGATGGGTTTGTGATGCCATGTTTTGTGGAGGTGATATGGTTAGTGTGAGGTCCTACTGTGGGGTGGAAATGTGTGTTTTTGATGTGGGTGATGATCTAGGTAGTATGAGGCCATGTTGTGGGGAAGCAATGTGTGGTTATGTTATTTAGTAGATGAGATGAGGATGGTTGTGTTGTGCCAGTTTCCTAGGTAGTATTAGAATTAATTGTTAATTTTGAAATTTTAAGCAACATGGGTTGGTTTGGATAATGGTTTGGAAATGGATAATGATCAAATTAAAATGGGAAGTATGGATAAATTTCATTGTTTATAAATAATGAAAGGAATGGGATGTTTAAATGAAATTGGATTGGATTATAATGAAAAGTGAAAAGCGTGTCTTGTAGCCCATGTCGTGTTGTGCATTTTGTAGTGATTGGGAAAGTGGCGGTGTTTTTAGTTGTTTAATGTTTTATTGTGAACCCATATATTGGAATTATTTTTTGATATATATATATATATAAATTGTATGTTATTTTTGATTTCTATACATACGCCACCAGATTCAAGAAATATGTGTTGACACCCATACATTCACACACTAGGGGGGGGGGGGGTTATTTTCCCTATTTCTTAGCGATGAGAATGGATGGATTGATACAAGATGTTTTCCACTCTCTATCTCATGTGTGTTGATATAAATAGGATACAATGGATAAAGGTATATTAGTGCACTCTGTGATTTCCCAGGTGTCTGCGAGTGAGATGTGATTTTACTATGTTTTGGGGTGGTGAGATGTGATATGACAGTGTTTTGGGGTGGCTTATGGTGGTGTTTATTCATGGTTGGAGTAAGGAATGAGGATTATTTTTTTCATTTTCATGAAACCATACTACTCTAGTTATGTATGTGGATGTGTTGTGATGGCCTAGGTGTCTGGGGGTGAGAAGTGATGTAACTGTGCTGTGGGGTGGTGGCCCAAGTGTTTGTGGGCATGGTATGATGTGACCATGCTGTTTGGTGTTGGTATATGTTATACATAAGTGATGGAAACACCATGATGTAGGAAATTGTAGTGTGAGAGAATCACCCCCAAGGGAAAGAGGTGTGGAGAAATTATTACCGATATGATTAATATTATGTTATTATACTTGGTTTGTGTTATTTAGTGAGTGTACCTTGGTGAAAATGGGATTGGATAGTAAATCTATTTAGATTTTGTTTGGTTCTGCTGTTTTCTCATGGGTGCATTTGTATGATTCTTTAACATGTGTAAAAGATACATTTGTTTTCCTACTAAGTATTCTTATATGCTCACTCTGTGTATATAATACCGATTTTCAGGTTTCCAGGAGGACTATATAGACTGTTCTAGATATTACTAACTTAGACCTTGGGAATATTATCTTGTCGCAACTCTAGCTTTACATTTGGGTATTTAAATTTGTGATATTTTATCTATATATGTTTTATTTATACATTCATTGTGGGATGGTTTTTCCTTCCGTGTATGTTATTTCATGGAGTTTCTTATAGTTGATTCATCTTATTTCTAGATCTTATTTATATTATATAGGATAATTCCTCCCATTTATGAGATTTTTATACCCTCAGTGCTAGTCACCAACTCAGATCCTACTGAAGGTTGGACTTGGGGGTCATTATCTCCCTCCCATCATTTTAGTATCTTTAGAGGGTGGGGGTCGGGGGGTATTGATGGAGTGATATCAAAGGTGATGGTAAAGTTATCTAATATTGTTTCGAGTTAGGAACTGTAATGATTGCATGGGTTGGTATGGAAATGGTACTAGTTGGTCTTAGTTCATAACATAGGCTAGGGAGATCAGCTATGAAATGGGATTTTAGGCCCCCATGATCTTGTGCATGTATTATGAAATTATTTCATGAATAAGTTAGGTGGATCTATTTTTAGGGTAGAGACCTAGGAGAGGTACATGAATTATGATGATTTGTATCCCTATTTTGAAATTGATTATTTTGGGAATGTTAAAAAGGTAATTAAAATGAATTTAAGAAGTCTTAATAAAATTCCATACCACTTGGTCTCAGGAAATTCTTATTTCTCTTTCAGTTATGGATCCTATTTTTCATCATTATGTGAATTAGGTAGTAAAGTTTCACTTGGATGATCTTGTTGATCACTAGAGGGTTGATCTGGTTGAGGTGGATGATTATTGGAAGAAGATGTTGTGTGATTTTCATATGCATTCTTTGGGGTAGTACAGGGGTGGTGTTTTTTATATAGATATAGAGATATTTTTATAGGTTCTGGAGATCTCTTTCAGTTTGATCAAGCCCCTAGAGAAGTACTAGGTAACTTTTGTAGTTAGTTAGATGCGAAGAGCTATGAATTAATAGTGGATGTTGTAACTTTGTGAGTGGAAAGAAGAAGATGTTTCTTAGGTTATTTTTTAGAATTTTTTTTTGTATAGTGTTCCTTTAGTTTACCATGAAGGCAGTGAAGAGGCATGAACCGCTTTCTCTTGAGCAGGGAAGTATGAGTTTGTGGGAGTTTGGGATCAGGTTTAAGGGAATAATGCATTTTTTACTAGATTATTTTTTCAGATAAAGAGTCTCATGGGAGATATCTTGAGGAGGAAATATATTCTTCTATCTTGTATATAGTTACTCCTTTCATATTGCCAATGTATTTGGATTATTATAAGAATATGTAGGTGACTGACTAGATGCACTCATGAGGAGGGTTGATGTGAGAGGGGATAAAGTAGGGTTCCTCAAAGAGTGGGGTTATATATAGAAGGTATCAAGGACCAGGGTCTTCAAGGTTTCTACCTTTAGAGAGTCAAACTTAGCAGCTTACCTTATGGCCATTTGGGGATAATGATTTCCATGTTTTTCCTACAGATGCCACATTGGTGTCTTTTTTTGGATTTTGTGGACATATTCTTAACTAGTTCCTAGTGGTTCTTAAATCTTAGTTTGGTGGAGGTGGTCAGGTTTAACACCATATTCAACTTTGTTTCTAGCAATTCCATTTCAATAGATAGTGAAATAGGATTATAATCCACCATATGAAGATAGAGTAGGTAAAGGTTGACCTTAGTAATTTTCTCAAGTTTAGGGAGCTCAAACATAGTGTAGCCATACAGGTGACCATCAAGAAGAGAGTCAGAGGATATGGTCTTGGTTTGTTGTAGTCTATAGGGGATGTAGTTCCAGAGGGGTTAGAGATTAGTAGAGGTATGATACATTTTTTTACACCTTTTTTATTCCTTGTTTTATTTGGGAGATTATCCCCCCTTTGTTTCACCCACTTTAGTCCAAACTCTGGGGTTGGACATAGAGAGGTTTCCTATTCCCCAGGTTTTGAATACACCAATTAGAGGCTAGAATAACTTGTTTTATGTGATTTGGGGGTGTATAATAATGATGTGACTGCATAAGTATAATGATGATATTTTCTTAATACCGATGTAGCCATACGATGTCAACCTTATAATCAAATGTTTGTTTTCTATGTGTTATCTTATCAACTGATTGTGGAGAAGAGTCATGTTCACAGATGTACATATCCTTTGTTTGGTTTTCTTTGGCAAGAGGGGTTGCTAAGTTAGTGGTAGATTAGTGGATCCCCTTATTTCCTTGATGGATGAGTTATATATGGAATTATTTGATATTGGAATGGTGGAGGTTCCCAAGGATCTTGGGGAATTCTGGGATGTTTTCCTAAGGAGGTTGTGAAACTACCCCTTAACATGATCATGATTTTGGGATATACTTACATCATGATTCATCTCATATGTAAATCCATCCCTATCTAATGGAACATTATAAGTTGTGGGATATGATTATTTAGGTAGATGAGATAATGTAGAAAGGTTTTATCCAACCTCATGTATCACCTTAGGGTGCATCAATGTTATTCACCAAGAATCTGGATGATAGTATGATGCTATGTATAGACTACTAGAGGTTGAATTGGGTAATGGTCTAGAACTATTACCCTCTTCCAAGGATAGATAATCTTTTTGAAAACTTGAGAGGGATGAGTTTGTGTTTTATTATTGATATGAGGTCTTGGTATCACCAGTTGTGGGTGAAGGAGGGTGATATTTTGAAGACTACCTTCATATGCAGGTATGGTCACTTTGAGTTCATAGTCATACCATTTGGTTTAATAAGCATTATAGTTGTGTTCGTGGGGATCACGAAATCTGTTTTTCCTGAGTTTCTAGACCAATTGGTTGCCATGTTTATTGTTTAAATATTGATCTAATCAAGGTTATAAGGAACATGATTACCATCTTAGAGCTGTATTGGAGGTCCTTCAGCACCAACAACTCTCTGGGAAGTTTTACAAGAGTAAGTTCTGGATGTGAAAGGTGAATTTCATCAAGCATGTGGTGTCTCAGCAGGGTGTGGTAGTGGAACCATTGAAGGTTTATGAGGTTGTTTTTTGGAATCACCTAATAATGTGGCATAGGTTCATAGTTTTATTGGTCTCACATGATATTATCTGCGGTTTTTTCCCAATTTATCTTGAGTTTCAGCCCCATTGACATCTTTGACAAGGAAGGATCGAGGTTTTTTACTGAATTATTAGTTATAGGTAGTGTTCGGTTACCTTAAAGAGAAGTTAGTCAGTTCTCCAATGATATAGTTTCTTGAGGAAGGGGTGATGTTTAAGGTGCTTTATAATGATTTTAGTTTGGTCTTGGGATTCATCTTGATGAAGTAGAGTAAAGTGATCACTTATAGATCTTGGAAGTTACATCCCCATGACTATATCTATCCCTTACTTGATCTAGAGTTAGTAGTGGATGCATTTGTGCTGACTTTTTGGTGGCATTACCTCATTATAGATCACATTGTGGTTTTCACGATTCACATGGTATTAAAGTATATCTTTTCCTTGCGTGATAAAAATCTATTGCAGTAGAGGTGGATAGAGTTTATTCAACATTATTGTTTTAAAATCTCCTAATCCTAAAGAAAAGTAAATGTTGTGGAAAAAAATTTGAGCAGAAAGTCACAAAAGAATATTGTTTAGGATTCTGAAGATGTTTGGAAAGGAATGGAGGAGTTGGAAGGCCTAAACATAGATGTGTGGGTGGTTTATTATGAAGGGATTTCTTATTTCAGATGACTGTGTAGTATTTTATGATGTAACAGGTGGATGAGCATCAGTGTTAAGGCTCATAGGTATAAATGATGCATGACCATGATGTAAATGGGGATTCTACATATGGATGGTCATTGGATGGTTAGAACCAGATGTTGTTTCCGGAGAGTCTGTTTATTTCGGAAACAGTGCATGAGGGAGTTCTCCATGACTTCTATAGATCACCTTTTTCATTACACCAAGGGGTATCCAATATGAATCATGGATTGAAGATATAGTTTTGGTGACCAAGGATAAAAAGGTTAGTGGAAAATATTTTGACGAGGTGTTTGGTTTTCTGGTAGGTTAAGGCTATGTATCATATTCCTGGTAGTTTTTTGTAGCACAATGATATTTAAAACTAGAAATATGATTAAATATAAATAGATTTTTTACATGTTTACACTGAGATAAAAGTGGTTATGTGGTTGTACAGTGAAGTAGCTTTTGTGAGATGTTTTGGTGGGTGTTCAGTTGGTGTATTTTTCTGGTGGTAGAATTTGATTATGATGAGATCCTTAAGATGTATCTCATGGGGTGGTTATTTAGACAACTTTATTTTATGGGTTTGGTTTTGAATATTTAGGAAAAAAATAATTTGAAATACATTTGATGTAATGGACCATAAATTACTAATCCATTACTTTTCTCGTTTTGAAAGTTGGAGGTGTTTGAGGGAGGTTCTAAGAGTTTTCGGTGGAGGTTGGAGCTATAGGGTTAAAGCAACATGGGGTTTTTGACATGAACCAGATTAACATTGTGAGTTTTTAGTTCATATATTTTTTATCCATCTAGTTTCATGAATCATTACTGGTGATAAAGGAATCTATGAAATGGATTCACATTAGGAAAGGGGTTTGTGATGTATAATAAATTCTATTTTGAGGCTTCACGTTTTTTTGGTGGTAACGAATAATATAGAAAACCCAAGGAATTCACATCATGAATAGAATTAATGATGAGAAACCTATGTTATCTAGGTTATTAAAAGGGTTGATTGGTTAATATTTCATCATTATTCCATTCCCCTCTCTCTCACTCTATCAATTTTAGGATAACCCTATTCAATTTTGTAGGATTTTACAGCCCTCATTATCCTTCTTCAATCCTTGGGATCTGGTGGATGCCTGTTGGTGATCTGTGGTGATTTATTATCTCTCTCCTATTTTTTTCCTTCTTTTATTCTTCATTTATTTATAATGGTGGTGCGTATTGGGTTTAGGGTGTGAGTAGGGCTGCATTTTGATGATCCTTGGGTGAAGTGTAAGATGATATGCAGTTTATTGTGTACGATTATGGTTTGGGGGAAATTATTCTTCACCCTACAACCCGCAGTGATTTTTCAAAGCTTCTTCAAGGTAGGGAATCCTTCATTTCTCTTTATGGTGCATCATGGGGAAGGTTATTACTCTTTTTTATTATTGGGGGATGGTTTTCACTGGCCTAATCAAGATAAATTAACAAGTTAATTGAAAATGAAGTGGAAAGGGATTTAATTCGCATACTTTTATAACTTTTATGTTATCTTGATGTTGTGATTATATAGGATGAATTCATCACTGAAATTTTTGGCTGTTGGGGGATTTTTGTGTGTTGGTTTGTTATGTGTTGTGGATCACTTTTTGTTAGGTTGTTGTTACTGATGACATGTGGATTTTTAGTTGTGGTTTGTAGGGATGATGTGCAGTTTGGCCATTCTGTGAGGTGGTGAGGAGATAAATTTGGGGGGCAATGCTATGGGGTGGTGATGTGATGGGTTTGTGAGGTCATGCTGTGGTGAAATGATGTGGTTGGTTTGAGGTCATTCTATGGGGTGGCGATATGTAGTTTTGATGTGGGTGATGATGCGTCTAGTACAAGGACATGCTATGAGGTGGTGATGCATGGTTTTATCATGTGACAGATGAGATGAGGATGGTTGTGTTGTGCTTGTTTTCTTGGTATCATTAGAATCAATTATTAATGTTTAAATTTTAATCAGCATGGGTTTGTTTAGCTAATGAGTTGGAAATAGATAATGAACAAATGAAAATGGGAATTGTGGATAAATGTGGTTGTTTATAAATAATTAAAGGAATGAGATATTTAAATGAAATTATCATATCTTATAATCAAAAGTGAAAAATGTGTCTTGTGTCTTGTGTGGTATTTTTCATTTAGCGGTGGCATAAAAAACGACAGTGTTTTGAGTTGGTTAGAGTTTTACTTTGAACCCATATGGTGGGCTTGTGTGTGGATATATATATATACACACACCTTTTATATTACTTGTTGTTTCTATATTCACTATACCTACTTTGAGCACTAGGTGTTGAAACCCATACATTCACACATGGGTATTTTTACCAACATCCTGATGATGAGTATAGATAGATGGATACCAAATCACACACACACACACTCTCTATTCTATGAGAGGATATATACACATTCCATGATGATTGAAGGTTTATTAGTGCATTAGGTGGGTATGGTTTGATGGCCTAGGTGTCTTCAGCTGAGATTTTACATGACCATACTATGGGGAAGCGGTCAAGGTGTCTATAGGTGTGATGTGATGTGACTGTACTACGGGATGGTGGTATATGTTATACATATGAGATGTAAGCTCCAGAACTTACAATTTTGGGATGTGAGAGAAGTATCCCTGTTGGAAAATGGCATGGGGTACCATTTATCGATATTTTTCAAATTATGTAACTATACTTGGATTTTATTATTTGGTGAGTGAGCCGTGGTGAGTATTGCCTTTGTTAGTATGCATGTTTTAGTTTTGTTTGGTTCTTCTTTTTTATAAAGGGTGAATTAGTATGGGTTTTAACATGTTTATGAGAGAATTTTGTTTTACTACTAGTTATACTTGTATGACATATCTACTTATATATTTTTTAGGTTTCCATAAGGATTACATGGATTATACTAGACATTACTAGCTTAGATCTTTGGATAGTTTTCATGTCACTTCTATGGATTTACTTTTAGGTATTTACATTTTGAAACTTTTATTAGTATCAGTTTTATTTATACATGCAATATGGAATGGTTTTCCTTACATTTTATTTTATGTTATGGGATTTCTTGTAGTTTATTCATGTTAACTCACAATATAGTTTATATTATAGATAGTAATTCCTCCCATTTATGAGATTATAATACCATCAATTCTAGTCTCTATACTAGGGGATTACTAGATGTGTTACTCGAGGTTAATTATCTTTCTCCCCTCGCTATGGTATCATTTGAGGGAGGGTATCATGATGAAATCTAGTCTTTTTATGTTTTTTATCCCCTGGTATAATTATACTTGTACTTATATCCACATATAGTATACATAAAGAGAATTAATTTCCAGTATAATCACACAATCTTTACTTTAATAAAACATTACAATGTTATCCTATAAATATAATTCTATCTTAGAATTATATAAAGGGTTTTAATTAAAGTTATCTTATCTAATTATCACGATATAAAGTGAAATATTAAATTATAAATATATTATATTATATCCAACATGGTCATCAATATCATTGATATTATGATCACCCTTATCCTATCAACCCTAAACATTCCATCAAAAAACATCCTAATTTAAAATTGTTATCTAAACCCTTCCCTGATACAAACTATAGTGCCTTGGACCTATGCTCTTAGATTCTGTTCTATTAATACTTATAGTATGTTATAGATTAAATAAAAATTATATACACTCTGATATAACCACCAAATAGTTAAATGAATTAAATAAATATTATATTACATACATTCCCAATACCTTTTAAGATATTATATTTTGATTATTTATACAAAATAATAACATAAAAATACCATCATCTCTGTATCAAATAGGCATGTTTCCATTATATTTAAATTTTTTTCATCCATAATGATTCTACAATATCTATCCAAAATTATTCCACACATGTTATCCTTCAAGACATATCATGTGTAATACGTTTCTACACAACCTAGTGAATAAAAAATCAAGAAAGGGGTGCACTCAAAAGTTCAGTGACAAAAGAATATAGCCAAAGGTGTTATATATATAATAATTCCATGTATAATTTTATAAGAATAAATAATCTAAATAATGGAATATTAAACTAAAATTGAGATTAGACTACATCATGGAAAAAAAATTAAAACAAGGATATCAATAATACTGTTCTCATATAGATGGAATGCATAATGTCAGACATCAAAAATATATTGTTAAGTCCTTATGCTATGACATTATACTTATAGAGGGAGGGGTATAAAACCAGTATGTTTTTCCTCATGATACCCATCAATGAATTGAGGGATTATATATTGTTTGGATCTACCCATAACTTGATTAAGCCCAGTGAATTCACTATAAGAGTCAACAAGATATTTCCCAATGTTCCCTAATTTAAATCTTACTAAATAAAAATATTGATTTCCATATTATAAAAATTATGATATATTAATTCATAATCTACTTACTTTATGAGTCAAAAATTATTTGGAATAACAATACTTCCCCAACAAAAAAATAAATTTTCTTTCTACATTATGATACCTCAATCATAATTTTATAAAATTAGATATTCACACCATATAGGGTAATGTGTATGTGGTTATGTTAATGCTGGAATAAAATGATCTTAAGATAACTAGAAAAATAAGTTGGATGGTTTTTAAAGAACATATCCCTATCACCACAAAGGAAACATAGAAGGGTATTTCCAAAAAATGAAGAACACCCTCACAAAATGAATGTTGCAAACGGTATCCCAAATTAAGGGATTAAGAATCAGATTGATTGATACCATGAGATTGATAGCACAAATGAAATATATATATATATATTAGATGTTAAATAATGAAGTAGAAACCCCAATAGATTAAATTTATTGTAAAATGAAAATGTAAATGGAATAAAAAACATAATTTATATTTTAGAAAACATTTTAAACATTGATATAAAAAAATTATTTACATGTAACTTTCAAACATAACTTTTAAAAAGGCAACATTATTTTTTTAAATAATTTAATTTAAAATTAATATGAAAAAATAAATCCTTGAAATTATATAATGTTAATATTAGATAAAGGGGGAGATGAAGACAAATCATATGAAGGTAAAATGAAAACCCATTTTATTACTTTCCAAATAAATTTGATCAAATATCACTTTTTTACAAGAGTAAAAATTCCATTATTTGTACCAAAATATTTTATTTACACATATAGTAAAAGAAATTACCATCTAAAAAAGCATTATGGTGAATGAATTTAAGCATTGAAGAATGTATTTCATGTTGAAACAATATAACTCTAGGATTTGAGACTTGTGTAATCAATATCTCGTATGAGAAATGTACTCCTTGAAGAAATAAATATTTTGAAAATGGATTTTTTGTGGTTTTCATGATTTTTTTAAAACCAAATAATATAATAAAAGTTTATAATATACCCAACATATATGAAATAAGTATAAGTGAAATGATCATAACTTAATAAATGAAAATTATACTTCCCAAAATCCTTACAATATGGTAATGAATATGACCAAATCTATTTGATCAAAATGGATTGTTTTGGATTAGTATTTATCAAGAATACCAAAAATATATGACAATGATACATTAATAGGTAGTGGATACACCATTAAAATAAAAACATGTTGTATAGAATAATCATGTGTGAAGGAATTAATGTCTAAGAAAAAGAACTCATGCACCTTGAGTTCCATTTTAATAAAACTCCCTAAAAAGAGATAGCATGTAGTTGAACATTAGATATGATGATATAAATATCATTCATTGTATGATATCTCAAATATATAGTATATAGACTATATAAGTAAAATTAGGTGTATAATACCAAACATGTATCGATGTAATTAATTTGAGATAACAACCTTAACCTTGGTCTTGATTCATTATTCACATGAAGAAAATGCCCTAAATAAATAAATGTTGTTCAAAAAATATTTTTCTAATAATTTTATTCAAATATATAAGAATTTATAACCATTATTTATAATTTTTCTAGGTATATACATATATTCATTAGTTTTTACCAATTTTCATCCCTTGGAGTAAGTAATCCTTATCATTTTAAATTAGTTTCTTAAAATATTTGTTGGCATCAAAATTTTTTCAATAGTACATCATTATTAGGTTATATAAGATACTAGAATAGATGTTCCATGATAGTTTGTAAATATATAATTTATCTTCAATTGTTTTATGATCCATGAAGGTAAAATCAGTGTCAAGAAAGTTTCATTGATTTTTAATGTTTGGTCCACTAAGTCAAATACCTTGATTGGGGATGGGGTGAATTAGGGTATGATAGATTAAAATAACTACACCTTTTGATCTTGTTTCATTATTGAACAAAACTATCTTCTCTCTATTTCCTATAGAAAAGTATGAATAGAAATTAAAGCATGCACGAGACACAACAATTTTACATGGTTCACCCTCACTAGGATATGTACAAGGAGCATACAACAATGATGCGCCAATGTACCAAATCCACTAAAATCACACTACTGTTTACAATGCTTGGACTGGACTCACTATCCCTCTTATTTTACAACAAATCACAATTTTAAAGCTCACTGCACTCTCAACTAATGTGTGCTCACTACTTCTTTAGAAGATCCAGTCACAGTTTATAGAAAAGTATGTCCCTTCCTTATATCTAATGAATTCATACTTCACTATACATAGATTCTCTATTGATGTACTACTTTCATACACTGATTAATACCACTTTACTACAGATGTACTGGGCAACTGCAAATCCTTCATGCAACCCTTACTATGCCTTGTACACATGTTTTATGCCTTGCATGCAAAACCTCATAATACACGCAACTTAAATCTTATGTGCAACTCCAATCATACATGCATCTTCCTTAGCTTGCATGAAACTCCAATTATTTAGTGAAAATACCCTTGCACAAAATTCTTATGCGATCTAGAGCTCAGTTTCACTTTAAGTGATGAGATACTTTGAATGATGGGTCACCTATAATTTATAAGTATTGTCAACCCCTGTGTAGAAGATTTAATGTGTCATGCAATATCCCATTTGTGCATGAAAACCCCAATTTTACGTCGCATTGGGCACGTAAGTTTATTTTTCACAACATCATCTATCACAAACTTTTCCTAATCTTTCACGTACCTCATTCCTTTTCTATATTTTGAAGTTCTGATCCTAAAAAATTCCTTATACACTAGTTTCCAAAAACACCTTCAATCTTGTGCACAACTTACTTTTCCAAAAACACCTTTCTCCATTTTATGATTTTGAGGCCCAAAAATTTGGCAAACACTAGAAAATGACACCACCTTGTATCTATTCTTTTAGTACAACCTTCATATAATTCATTCCTTTTTATGGTTCTTTATGAACATTGATTCTCAATAATTCCTCTTGAGCATGAAAACTCATCACAAAAACCCTCTTTGTAAACAAACACAATCGACCCAAAAATTCTTCAATGTTTTCTTATGGTATTTTCCCCAACATTTAAAGAAGGAATGGTGATTTCTTAAATAATGAGTTAAATGTTGATATAAAATTACCATACCAAATAAAAATAAATTATTTATATGTTTATATCAAATTATACCTATTAATATTTTTTCATAGGCATTTATGATATAAATGCATAATGTTGTTCAATTAGTTGGTTAAAATAACCCATACATGAACCTACCATGAATAATACATAATTATGAGGTGGATTAGTTGTAATATCATCATACTAGATGTATAATAATTCTATATGGTGATTATAATAGTGATATATTAGTATTTTAATGAAGTAAAAATAGGTTATAATTTATATTAAGTAACTACATAGAAAATAGAGATCATTTTACTCTAAGTATACACGTTTTTAATGATAGAATTAATGACAATATTTTTTTAATCATATCAATAATATTTTCTCCAATCTTTCATAACAAAAAAATAATGGAAATGTAAATATCATATTTATCCTTTAATAACATCCTTCGATACATAAAAAAAATGGTGGGAATGAAAAATAGAATATACTATTCCATGGAGGTGATAATTCACACGTACACATGGATAATGAAATCATTTTTATAGAACGAGTGAAAGGAGAAGTATGTTTATTTTTTTAGATTCAAAAAATTATTTAAATATTATAATTATTTATCAAATTATCCATTTAGACCATCCTTTTACAGTGGTGATGAAAAATGAAATATTATGTTTTGTGGAGGCGGTATCCCATACACACATGAACATCTGTAGTTTTCTTGTTTCTTATGGGGAAAAGGGAAAATGTGACTATTACTAATACCATATAGTAAAAAATTCAGTATATAACCATTTAATATTTCATTATAAACAAATTTAAAAATTATAATTGTAAATGTAAAATAAAAATAAATAATTTATTTAAAAATTATTACTCATGTTGAAAAATTTGAGATTTACTTGGAAGATCCATTGGAAGTGGATGGAATTGGCTAATATTGTAACAACCCAAACTGTTATGAATAAAATTACCATTTATGATTTAATGGATATAGAAAACACATGAAATTATTATGTTTTATTTTATCCAATATTATTTAAATGACTATTAAGCACCATTACCAATGAAAATATATCCTTTTAATAGTGATCACATGACTAGTATAAATATATGGTTTTAACAAATCCTTTTGACATAGGAGAAGGAAGTGATGGACTCATATAGAAGGATTTTACCCTATGAATCCTATTCATTGAAGATTATTAGGGATATATCATTTTTTGGATTTTACCTAATTTAATCCCAAGTTGAGATCCAACAACTTAAGCATGACCAAATATATTTACGAGAGAAGTTCAAGCTCATCGAGATCATGACCCAAACCATGTTCACCGAAAAGCCCCATGAAATCCCCACGATCATGTACCTTACTCTTAGGGTATATTCTGGTGTAATAAAAGAATATGTATAAAGATACTAGCAATAATAATATGTATATGTTTTTATATAATACTGAATATATTTTTTCTTCATATTATTGTTACTTTATAAATGATTTTTAAAGTATAAAAATTATTTTTGGTTAATATTCAAATTCAATTAAGAAGTATAATTTGTTGAATAAATGGATTTTTCAAATAAATTATATTTTAATAAAATATAATTTTTCAATTACATTTATTTAATATTAAAAAATTTATAATTTTCAGGATGTCAAATGTAATTTTATTAGGGTTCAAAAAATATCATTGTCAAAAAACCCGTAATTTTCAATTAATATCAGTTTTATTTTAAATGTAAAAATTAAAATATATAGAAAATTATTTTTATAAAATTAATATTATTTTTGGAATCAAGACATCGAAATTATTAGACGGTGGATTTTTCATAATTTTTTGAGACAATTGAATTTTGGGGAAATAATTAGATACCATATAATTATACGATGTGTTTTATGACTTAATAATAGCCTAGTAATGATGTAATAAATACAATAAAAGGTATATTAGTCCAAATATATGTTTTCCTTTAAAATAATGATATTTTAGGTTTATGTTATTTATTTTATAAATCTTTAGTAGATCCTCCAAGACTTATAATATATTTTAAGATTTTAAAATCATTTCTTTGAAAGTGTGACTCACGTCCACATAATATAGGACAATTGTTTATTATCATAGACCATTTAACTTATGAAATAAATTATACCACTCCCATTTTGAAGAAACCATGGGAAAAAAACAAGATATGGATTATGGTTTTGAATATTTTATTATGCTCTCTCTAAAACCAAAATAATAAGGAAATCCACATCCTTTACTATATAAACCCACAAAGATCCTATTTATCTTCTCTAAAACTCCTTAAAGATCATCCAAACTCTTATATATTATCCTTAAAGTCTTCTCAAGGATCCCTGAATCTCCCAAGAATCCACTCCTAAGCATTTGGAGTCACACATCCAGGTAAGGTATTTCTTTCATCACCCTTGAATTCAAGAACCTTATTTGAGATTAGTTATTTTAATTTCAAATTCTTGAAGTTTAATTCATTAATAATCATTAACTTATTGTAAAATGGATGTTATTTCTATGATGGATCATTTATACCTCCTCATTTGGACCCTTACCTAATCCATTACTATGTCGAAATTCTGTAAGGGATTTCTCTCTTCTCATTTCCATTCAAACAATTATTTTTATATTATGATTCTTAAATTCCATTTTCATATGTTGGGATATGAGTTTCCATGATTACATTACTATGCATTTTATTTTTAAATGATTATATATTCCTTTCACTCTCAGTAATCCCTTTATGATCTTTTATGTACACCTGTTACCATGCCAAAATTTTCTAAGGGTTCTTTTACTTTCTCCTCTTACTTCAATACTCTTTATTATGTTACACAATCTATTTACAATTACATATATTGAGTAATTTACTTAAATGTACATATTATGGTCCAATTAATGTCTAATATAGTACCCCAAGTTTCCACGATATGCTTCTCTTTGAATAATGCAAAAGATTGCATTGTACGTAACTTCGAGATTCTAACAAACCACGATCAATCAAAGTAGCCGTTATGAATAGTAATACCCAATTTTTGAAATTGTATAAATTTTAACTTTTAAAATGTACTTCATTTTTTGATTCATAATATCTAAATTATCCTAGTTTTCATTTTTTCTATTTTTCTGAGAACTTCCAATTTTTGATGAATAGTGAAAAATACTAAACATTAATTAAAAAAACTTTTTAAATCAAAACAATTTATAGTATTAAATTATAATATTGAGTGGTATTAAAGTATATTTATAATATATTTTTACCATATAATACAATGTTGGTCATTGGATGTAATTTCACATTTAAACTGGACATAAACATGTGTCAATCTTTTGATAGTTATTATTTCTTAAAAACACGATTTTTTTGACAGCGGGAATTGATTTTAAATTAATTTCTACCACTTATATGTTTTGAATTTAGAAAAATGGATTCCATATTTAGAATCAGGATGTACAAATTTTGTAAATAGGTATCTTTTATTTTTATACATTTTGAATAATTAATTCAGTAAATATTTTATTTACTATGGTTAATGGGTAAATCCGGTAAATAAGGGTAAACAAATAATATTATAATAATATTAAATTACCCTAAAACGTGTCCTAACCCTATTTTATGATACATTTCCAACCATGGGCTTCTTTGGGTCGATTTTAGGACCCCATGAAGCCACATGAAAGTGACAATGACATTATATATTAAATAATTTAAAGTAGAGACAAAAATAACAAAAGAAAATATATTTTAGTAAAAAAAAATTTATATGAGGTCATATAATTGATAAATTCAACTATAAATATTAATTAGAAAGATAAATATATTTCTTACATAATGGTATTTTATTTATAATTTTTAGACGTTATATAATTAAAGTTATTTATGACACAATGATGATGCAGTAATTACCTTATTAATGAAAGAATCAAATAAATGGTATTATAAATACTAAAATATATATAATTTCAAAGTTTTTATGATATAAAAGAATTTTATAAGTTAATATGACCTATTAATGTTGATTTAATTAATTTTTTTCAAAGTAATAATGCTGTTATGACTTTTAAAAAAATAATTTATTAAATAATTCCAAAATTAACATAATTGAGTTTATAAAACAAATACTATATTATTGGTTGATATAATATTCCTAAAAGTCCAAGGTTCGTCCAAAGGGAATAAATAATATTATATGTGTCATTAATGAACCTATTGGGGTTCTCTTGAAAGTATATAGTATGTTTATTAACCATATAAAATAAAAATACAAAAAGACATGGTAAATGTAAAACTATGTAACTAAGAGTTAAATCTAAACGATAAGGTTAATATAGTGACCCAAACCTGTCTAAAAAGTATTGGGTGAGTTGTTTTAGACTTATCCCCACCCTAGACTATAAATAATCTATTTTGGAGCCATTATAAACCAAAAAACTATTTTATTATAAAGTAATATTTCTAGCTTTTCCTAAGGTTCTGCTCACTCCTCTTATAAAAGGACACCACACTCTCTTTAATTCACACCTTCAAATCCATTTGGCTCGGCCAAAACCTGATCAAATACCCTCTAAACTATCATCCCTTAATCATAGAGTCCCTCCATTAGTTAGAAATCCAATCTGAGGAGCCCTTTTGATCAAATCAAAAGGAAGAACCCAAAGAAGAGGTAATAATTTCACCACCCTCTTTCAAGTTCTTTTCTTCTTCCACTTCTTCTTTCTTTTTTGTTTCCATTATAAAATAATAACTCTAGTATCTTATATATACTGTGATATTATTATAAATATGGGACAACCAAATTAATTATTCTATCCATCCTTTGAATGACATGTCACCATACGTGTGTACGTACGACTTACCGTCTCCACTTCGTGGTGTAGTTGTTATTCAACAAATTATTATTTGGATGAGTATTATAATGATGTGTAATTGATGTAAATAATAAATATAACATGATAATGATTCTTTATATATGATATAACATCCAATTATATATTATTTTTGTTGGACTCCTCACGTGTTAATCATGTTTTAATGATCACAAATCCTTTTACTGTTAATTACTCTCAATCTTCATTGCACGTCTTTCTAATGCTCTTCAATATCAATAATAACAACTCATCATGGTATAATGATAAAAAATATTATGGATGTTAATTACTCTCTTTATTATTTAGAAGTCTTATTCATAATCACAAATCTCAAATATATTATCAAGCCTTTATGTTTATGATTCAAGTTCTCTTACTCTCTAACGATTAAACTTAATCCATATTCTGCATATTCTGTCTAAGTCCAAATATAGATATTTTTCTAAGTGTGGACTCACCGTGACCCAGACACCATGACCCAGACACCGTGACCCATACACCGTGACCCAAACACCATGACCCAAACACCGTGACCCATACACCGTGACCGAGACACCGTGACCAAGACACAGTGACCCAGACACCGTGAAGGAAAAACCGTGACCTCGACACCGTGATCTTGACACCGTGACATGAACATACCGTGAATCTTATACCGTGAATCTCATACCGTGATTATCATACCATGAACCACATACCGTGAAGAAGACACCATTTACATAATCACTATGACACCGTTCCTTAAATATTTTTCAATATTATTTAAATAATACTAACGGTCATATTTGATGTTTTTAATGAAATTAATGTTATTTAATGATAGTTGTTGGCATATCAGGAAACCGTATCTCGTACCTATGAAAAGGGAATCATTCCTACTGATAGAACTCATGTAATATAAGGAAGATTAATATACAGTACACGATATAGAAGGGAAGCGAGAAAAGTTGAAATATACAACGAGAAGAACTTACATACACCGAGATCACTACAAGAAGAACAATCCTAAACAAGAAAGAGATCGCCAGGCCTTCAAATAATTATCATGAATCCAATCCAACACCACTGAAGAACACACAACAAGTCAAGAGATGTTTTTCATATCTTTAAAAGAAAAGCTGACTACGACACTCTATTTTCCAACAGAAAAACTAGAGAAGGACTCCGAAGCATTCCTGCTGAATCCAACGAGTCCAGAAGCTTCATTGATAATCACTAGAGATTTCTAAACTCTTATCTCCTCTCCCTAAGTGATTTATTTATTAACTTTCGAGCAGTGTGGTGAACTCTGTATTTCTTATACACACACTGTCTCCTGCACTGAACTGGAGGATATCAAAATCCTTAAACCACAATTGTTTACTCTTGTTTACCCACGTCAACTGTGGAAGAGGTCCTTGTGTGGCCTGGTCTGTTTATTTCCCATGAAGAACAGTGGTAGAGGTCCCTGCATGTCCTGGACAGTTTTGTAAACTGTTGTTAACCCCGATCCAGGGTGTGGATCAAATTTATATAAACTTGAGAGGACTAAGTATCAGCTTGAGAATGAACATCTTGTTATATCTGCTATGCATCTTTAGTTTAAGTTTATAGTATACTACATATATCTTATTTATTCCGCTGCTATTAGTTTGAAATACAAAACTATTTTAAAGATACTTTGATAGTTAAATTAGAAAGCGTTTACACTTATTGTAAACCAGTAGGTTAGTTTCAAAAGTTAGTTTAATCTTGTGGTTAAATTAACTGATACCTAATCAGTCTTTGATAAGCTAAGTGAACATTTACAATCTATATAAATTCACTTCAGTTTTACTTGTTTTATAAATTGGGGGATTTTAAATAGAAAATATTTTAACAGAAATTTTAATTGGAACTCAATTCACCCCCCTCTTGAGTATCCACTCCGACCAACATTTGGTATCAGAGGATTTTTGAAATACGCTGTTTTTTAACTGTGATTTTAGTTGCATCTTTAAAGATCTTAAATTTCTGTTAGTTATAAATTTTATCTCTTTAAATTATATTTCTGAAATCTAGTTATGGATCACAGACTTGAGGGTGCTTCTACAAAGAGGCCACCTTTCTTCAATGGTACATACTATGCTCAGTGGAAACTTAAAATGAAAATTCATTTAGCAAGCATGGGTTTTGATATTTGGACTGCTATAGAATCAGAATATAAAATTCCCACTACTGTTAGATCCACTTGGGATGAACCTACAAAGACATCTTACAATAATAATTGTAAAGCTATGAATTCCCTATACTGTGCTCTAGGAGATGAGGAGTTTAATAGAATTTCTGCTTGTAAAACTGCTTTTGAAATTTGGGATACTTTGGGTGTTTCTCATGAAGTAACAACCAATGTTAAAGAAATGAGATTAAATACTTATACTATTAAATATGATAATTTTAAGATGAAGACTGATGAACCTATTTCTGATATGTATCTCAGGTTTAACAAAATTGTCAACACAATGATCTCACTGGGAAAGGATGTTCCAGCAAAGGAACCAATTATGAGAATCTTGAGATGTCTACCAGACCGATGGAGGTGAACTTCTGTTTCAATCATAGAATCTTTTGATATTGGTAAACTGCCAGTCAAAGAACTTATTGGTAAGTTAATGATGTATTAAGAAGAACTTAAGGTAAAAAAAGAAGAAGAAGAAGAACCAAAAATGAAGTTAGTGGCTTTCAAGACTAATACTTCAAAGAATAAAGATAAGGAGAAGCTTCATGTAAGTGATAGCTCAATCTGTGAAGAAAGTGAAAGTGAATCTGACAGTGATGCAGAAATGGCTCACGTAGCTAGAAGATTTAAGAAGTTTTATAGGAAGAAGAAGTTTTTCAGAAAATCAAATTACAAAGGTAAGTATGACAACAAGGGACACTAGAAAAAGGACTGGAAGAAATCTAACAAATCTGATGAAGTTGTCTGCTATGAATGCAAAAGAAAAGGACATATAAAAGCAGACTATCCAAAGATGAAATACAAGAAGAAGTATGAGTATAAGGATAATAAGTATAAGAAAGCAATGAAGTCTACATGGAGTGCTTCGGAGGATAGCTCTAGTGAATCTAAAGCTTCTAAGATTGAAAACAGAAATAAGGAAAACATGTGTTTTATGACAAACACTTCTGAGGTAACATCTGAAACTCCCACTTTAAATTCTTATTATTCTGGAGATGATTTTGATTCTGAAAATATGTCAAAATCTGAACTGTTTTAATACTGTGATATGTTGGAGGAAACCTGTAATGAGCTGAAAGACAAATACAAAGGTTTAAAGAAACGGTATGCTTTAACTGTTAAACCTAAATATGATCTTGACATAGAAATGGAAAAGAATGCTTGGTTGCTTAAAGAAAGCACTGAACTGAAATTATCAAATGAGAAACTTAGAAAGGACTTAAAGAAATTCACAAATAGAAAAGATACTCTTAATAAAATTATAGGTAAGCAGATTGCACCTAGATACACTACTGGTATAGGATACCAACCTGGACAAAGATAGATTACCAATAATAGATTTATTCCTAAATCTGGACAGAATACTGCAAGTTCTAGTTCTAGACATTTGTATGATTCAACTAGTTATTCACTTATTTATAAATCTAATAGAGTTTAACTTTCAAAATCTTTTGATTCTGTGAATTATATGAGACCCATAAGACAAATGTGGTACCGAAAGATTTGATTGCTAACCTATCTGGACCCAAGAAGATTTGGGTACCAAAATCATTTCCTATTTAAATCTATTTTGTAGGAAACTAGCATGAAGAGTTCCCACAAGAAGACATGGTATCTGGATAGTGGATGTTCAAGATATATGTCTAGGGATTACTCATGTTTCAAAAGTTTAATAAAGGTTGATGGAGGACATGTCACCTTTGGTGATAATTCTAAAGAAAAGATCATCGGCCTAGTCAAAATTGGTAACACTGATTCAGTTTTAATTTCCAAAGTTTTATTTGTTGATGGACTGAAATATAATCCTTTAAGTATTTCTCAATTATGTGATGATGGTTTTAATGTCAAATTTGAAAATGATTCTTGTAATGTTTTTAATTCTAAAAACGTTTTAGTCTTTTCTGCTCTAAGAAATGAAAATGTTTATGCTATTGATTAAAATTCCTTATCTAAGCAAAATGTTACCTGTCTAAATGCTTTTCATAAAGATTCCTTGTTATGGCATAGAAGATTAGGACACTGTAATGTACACTCACTTAGAAAACTTACTAGAATGAACTTAGTTGGAGACCTTCCTAAACTTGAGTTTCCAAATGACAAAGTTTGTAATCCCTGTCAAAAGGGAAAGAAACATAAGGTTTCTTTTAAATCAAAGAAAGAATTTTCAACTTCTCAACCTCTCGAGTTGGTTCACATGGATTTTTTTGGACCATCTAGAGTTTCTAGCTTAAATTGGAAGCACTATGTCTATGTCCTAGTAGATGACTTTTCTAGATATACTTGGGTATACTTCTTAGCTCACAAAAGTGAATCTTGTTCTTACTTTTTCAAATACTCCAAATCTGTAGAAAATCTTAGTGGAATTAAGATTAAAACCCTAAGAAGTGATCATGGCCGTGAGTTTGAAAATCATGTGTTTGAATCCTATTGCTCACACAATGGCTATAGTCATAACTTTTCTGCTCCTAGGACACCTCAACAGAATGGTGTAGTAGAAACAAGAAATAGAACCCTGTAATAAATTGCTAGAACTATGCTTAATGAATATAACCTGCCTATTTACTTTTGGGTTGAAGCTGTTAATACAGATTGTTACATTATCAATAGAGTCTTGATCAGACCTGTTCTTAAGAAGAACCCTTATGAGTTTTGGAACAATAGAAAACATAAAGTTAGTTACTTTAGAGTTTTTGGCAGTAAAATTTTTATTCTTAATACAAAGGATAATCTTGATATGTTTTCTTCTAAAAGTGATGAAGGAATTTTTTTGGTTATTCTTTAACTAGAAAAGCCTATAGAATATTTAATAAGAGAACCAAATGTGTGGAAGAATATGTTAACATCATGTTTGATGAAACTGATCCACATGAGCCTAAAACCTCTCTTGAAAATCTCGAAGAAGATTTATCTGTTCTGGACCTTAATGACAAATCCAATGAACCTGCTATAAAGACAACCAGTTCTGGACTTATTCCAGAATCTGTTCCTAATGAACCCGAACCTAGAGAAGAACCTGAAATTTCTAGTCCTACCTTTACTAGATCAACTAGAATTCTAAAGAATCATCCTTTAGATGCTGTTGTAGGAAATCTTGATTGAGGGACACAGATTAGAGCTTCTTTTAGAAATCAGGTTGAACATAAAGCCTTCTTATCATAGATTGAACCAAAAAACATTGATGATGATATTAATGATGAATTTTGGGCAATTTCTATGAAATAAGAACTCAATCAATTTGAAAGAAATAATGTTTGGAATCTTGTTGAAATACCAAAGGACACTTTCACAATAGGCACTAAATGGGTGTTTAGAAACCAAGTTGATGAGTCTGGAAACATAGTTAGAAATAAAGCTAGGCTACTTGCACAAGGCTATAGTCAAGAAGAAGGTATAGATTATGAGGAGACTTTTTCTCCAGTAGCCAGATTAGATGCTATTAGGATTTTACTTGCTTATGCTACACATCTAAATTTTAAACTATATCAAATGGATGTCAAGAGTGCATTCTTGAATGGATATATTACTGAGGATGTTTTTCTGAACAACCACTTGGATTTTCAAACCCTCATTTTCCAAATCATATTTTCAAATTATCAAAAGATTTATATGGTTTAAAGCAAGCTCCAAGAGCTTGGTATGATAGATTAAGTAATTTTCTAATTTCTAAAGGTTTTAACAAAGGAATAGTTGATCCTAATATGTTTATAAAACGAATTTCTAAAGATGTTTTGTTTGAACAAATTTATATAGATGATATTATTTTTGGATCTTCAAAAACTACATTATGTACTGATTTTTCTAAAATGATGCAAAATGAATTTGAAATGAGTTTAATGGGTGAACTTAAATTCTTTCTTGGATTTCAAATCTTTCAAAATGATAATGGAATTATTTTAACTCAAATTAAATATACTAGAGATCTTTTAAAACGTTTTTGATTGGATATCACAAAAATTAGTGACAATCCCATGAGTACCACCTGTAAGATGGATCTTGATGAAAATGGTAAATCTGTTGATCAAACCACTTATAGAGGAATGATTGGAAGTCTACTCTACCTGACTGCTATTCATCTTGATATTATGTTTAGTGTGTGTATGTGTGCTCGTTTTAAAGAAAACCATAAAGAATCACATTAAAATTCTATAAAGAGAATTTTTAAATACCTCAAACATACTCCCAATTTAGGACTGTTCTATCCCCAAAAAAAATCATTTGAATTAGTTAGTTATTCTGATGCTGATTTTACTGGATGTAAGTTAGATAGAAAAAGCACCTCTGGAACGTGTCACCTTTTAGGCAAGTCACTAGTATTATGGTTTAGTAAGAAACAAAATTATGTTGCATTATCTACTGCAGAAGCTGAATACATAGCTGCTGGCAGTTGTTGTGCACAAATTTTGTGGATGAAACAAACATTACTAGACTATGGATATCAATTCAGACATGTCCCAATAAATTGTGACAACACAAGTGCTATTAACATTTCTAAGAATCCTGTTTCTCATTCTAGGACAAAACATATTAATGTAAGACATCACTTTTTGAGGGATCATTATTAAAAAGGTTATATCACTTTGGAATTCATTGTTACTGAATATCAACTTGCTGATATATTCACTAAACCATTAAATTCTGAAATATTAGACTACATAATACATGATCTTGGTATGATTAATCATAAGTGAATATCTTACTGATCTTAATGTTTGATACTCTACTGTATTTTACTTTGCGGTTTCATAGTCACTCTTTCTAAGTTACTGTTTTATGTTCACGGTCTCACCATCAAGATTTTGTGCTCACAGTCTGTCAATTTACTATCTCACCATGACTACACAGAATGCTCACTGTCTCACTATGATGACTATCAACTATCTCACCGTGATGACTAGTTTTCATCACACCGTAATGCCTGCTCACGGTCTCACCATGAAGATTATTTTTTTATTCTTATTTTAACTTGTATCGCGTAATTTTTTATTTCACCGCTATTTTATTTTCCATGTTTTTGTTTTTATGACATTTGACATTCCCAAATGATAAAACTTAAGGGTTTCATTCGATTCCTTACCCGAACTCTCTCCTGAACCTTCTCTTCTCTCTGACTCGAACCTTCAGTGGATGCCAAGGATGAAGCATCCATCTTCACCCTTTTCTAAGAAGCACCGCTCTATGAAATAGAAAAGGATACCGATGATAGCTCCCAAAGGACCTTTAAACCCAACCCTGGTTAGCCATACATTTGTACCTGAAAAAGTGGTATGTCTAGAGTGGTTGCTGTCTAGCTGATCTCTAGTTTTAAAAGTTTTAAGACATTAAGGATGGCTTGGATGGTTCACTAGACATAATAGACCGATCTAATTAAGATTAGTATCACAATTTTATTATTATGTAAAGTTTTCTTTTGAGTTTGGAGAAATCTTTATGGTGACAAGCTGGATAAATGGTCAAAAGTGCGCTTTCTCTTCGAGGATGTGGGCTGTATGCCTAGGGATTCCCCATTAAGGAGTTTGTGAGGATTACCAGAGAGACCCTCCTCCAACAACCGACATCTTTGACCTGGAGACTGCTTTGGAAAACCTGACTGGAAATGGCACCAAGTGAAGGGCCATAGCCGCTGAATTAGATGGGGAGACTAGACTTCTGTTCAAATTTGTTCAAAATTTGATTAGTCCAAGAAAAGGAGATTTTGCTGTGATGAAGTATCAGGATGTGTTCTTGATTCATCTATTGAAGAATGTCCATAAGATCAACCTATAGAAGTGTGTTATCAATCATATCTGTGAGCTGATCAATGTCACTTCCAAATCCACCTCCCTGTTTTAATCAAGGATTATTTCGGCTATGTTAGTTGCCAAAGGGATGGTTGGACCGAATGAAGAAAAGTTAGAGGACCTTGATTTCTACCTATCCATGCCTATCATTAGAAGAATTAAGATTAGATGGAACCCCTAGAAGAAGTAGTGGGTTGAGGATAATGATCAAGTGTATAAAAAGTTTAATCCTATTGACTATCCAATAAGGCCTAAAAATCTATCTGATCCTAGTTTGTGACAAGATGAAGTGGCTGAGTTTTCAGAAGAAGAAGAAGAGGAAGTAACTGCTGGAGTATCTCTAAGAGAAGAAGCTGGAAGACCTCAAATGGAAATAGCACCTGTTGAAAAATAAAGGACTATTGTCCCTGCTGTTATCCCTGCTGAAATACCTCAAGAAGAGGAATTTGGTGCTAGTTTGAGAGAAGAGGAAGCTCCTGCTTCTAGTGTGGATGTATATCCAGAAGCTCATCCTAATGATGCAAAGAATTTGGTTTTTCCTGATTCTAAATAGTAAGAAACCTTTGAGGAAGATCCTGTTGAAGAGGATCTTTCTGTTGAAAAATAAGCAAGTTTGGAAGTTCAACTAGTGGAACAGTCGGTTCCTGAGATAATTCCCTCTACTGAAGAGATGATGGGAATTTCCTTCTAGTTGACAAGGCAAGAATTTTCTGAAGAGATTAGGGATGATCCTGTGGATGTTGTCTATGTTCCTGACCCTCAAGAATCTGAAAGGGAAGCACAATTTGAGGGGGAGGAACCTCAAAATCTTGAGATTACAGAAGTTGGATCTCCTGAAGCTTCTCAACTTGCTGTCTCATATTCTGTGAACACCCATTTTGTTTTCCCAAGATTTTATGATGTGAATGAGTCAGAGGAAGTGTCTACAACTGGAATGGATCTTTCTTCTCTATTTCAACTGAAGTCTATAGCTCATCCAGAACCATAACCAGTGCCCCAACCTCAATCTGAATCAGAATATAAGTCTGAAGATGACTCTAAACCTCAACCAGAATCTGAACCACTACCTTTACCTGCACCTTTACCCAAGCATCACTCCTTTGTGACCAAATAGGATATGAAAGTTTTTGGAGAAACTTTGTTAGATGGAGTTGAGAAAAATTGTCTGCACTCAACCTCATCCAGTAACTCAGTTAAGTCAAGAAGATGCATCAATTCTCTTGGAAAATATTATCTTGCATACTCAACCAAGGATGATACAAGAAATTCAAGAAGTCAGAGTTGAGAATAAGTTGGTGAGTGCTGATGTTGCAAATCTGAAAATTATGATAGAAAGTTTGCAGAATGAGTTATCCTTGAGATCAGAACCTGCTCCTCGTTCTGCTCCTGCACTGGTTGCTACTTCTCCTGAGCCATCTGATTCCTTCCTTGCTAGGGGAATTTTGTATGAAGTTCATACATACCTCCTTTATTTTGATGAAAATATTGGAAAAAGACACACAAAGATGCTGGAATGCATTATAGAGCTTGTGGAAAATCTGAATAAGCTTACAGATGAATACACTGGATGCCTGCAAAAAGTGTTGAAACAACTCAAAGTTCTAACTGAAGCTGTCAAGGCTTCACTTGCTTCTGGTCTGACCTCCACATATTCTTTGGATGATTCTATGCTAAGATCCATAATCAAGGAAAAAATTCCAAGTGCCTTTAGTGGCTTGGATCTATCTTCTTTGAAAGAAGTGGTTAAGAACAGTGATAGAGCATTGGACTTGGTTAGGATTCATTATAAGATAGCCAATGATGCTCAACAAGAGATCACAAAGAAAATAGATCTTTATCTATCTCAGATTTTCTCTAAAAGTGATATGACAGATCACTTTAGATATCTTGTGGAAAATTTGATAATCCCTCCGGTGACTCAAGCTTTTAAAATTCAAGTTCAGAAACTTACATAGTTCACCAGATTGGTGGACAGATTTCTAGAGAATAAGGATGATTTTGAAAAGGATATACAATATGGTTGTGAAATCATTAATGATTTCATCAATCTTTTGAAGCCGTATCTTCATGTGTAGAGTAATGCTATAGTTTCTCCAGCCGCTGCACCCCTTCGACCTGCTCTACCTGCCTTAGCCTCAACTGCCATGTCAGTCAGCCAAGCTCTTTCCCAGATCCATCCGGTCATTCTTGACCAACCTAAGACTAGGTCTTCTACTACTCCCACTTTGGCTCCATCTGCTTTTGAAGGTCTACCCTTACCCTCTTTATCTACTGCATCTATGCCTTCTTCTACTTCAGCACCAGCTCCTACTGCTGATAAAGGCAAGGAAAAGATGGATCCCTAAAGAGTCTCAAGACTGTTTTCTTTTTTATGGGATGTCATTTTTTGTTTACTGTTTTTATTTCTCCTGTATGTTGTATTCTGAACCCTTTATTTAATTAAAACTACCGAAGTTTCATTTCATTTTCTCTACTTTTTGATAATCCCAAAAGGGGGAGAAAAATCTATAAGTATAAATGGGGGAGAAAAGTTACAAGTGTCAGTTCTAAAATGTTTTTTTTCTATGCTAGTATCTTTAATGTTACATTTCATTTATATTCTGCGTATATCTGATTTGTGATAATCAAAAAGGGGGATATTGTTGGACTCCTCATGTGTTAATATTGTTTTAATGATCAAAAATCCTTTTACTATTAATTACTCTCAATCTTCATTGCACATCTTGCTATTGATCTTCAATCTCAATAATAACTACTCATCAGGGTTTAATGATAACAAATCTTATGGATGTTAATTACTCTCTTTATTATTTACAAGTCTTATGCATAATAACAAATCTCACATATATTATCAAGCCCTTATGTTTATGATTCAAGTTCTCTTACCCTCTAACGATTAAATTTAATCCATATTCTGCATATTCTGTCTAAGTACAAGTACAGATATTTATCTAAGTATGGACTCACCGTGACCCAGACACCGTGACCCAGACACCGTGACCCAGACACCGTGACCCAGACACTGTGACCCAGACACTGTGACCTAGACACCGTGACCCAGACACCGTGACCCAGAAACCATGAAGGAAAAACCATGACCTCGACACCGTGAGCTAGACACCGTGACATGAACATACCGTGAAGCTCATACCGTGAAGCTCATACTGTGAAGAAGACACCATTTACATAATCACTGTGACACCGTTCCTTAACTTTTTGTCAATATTATTTAAATAATACTAACAGTCATATTTGATGTTTTTAATGCAATTAATGTTATTTAATGATAGTTTTTGGCATGTCAGGAAACCGTATCTCATACCTATGAAAAGAGAATCATTCCTACTGCCAGAACTCATGGAATATAAGGAATATTAAGATGTAGTACATGATATAGAAGGGAAGAGAGAAAAGTGGAAATATACAACAAGAAGAACTTACATACACTGAGAGAACTACAAGAAGAACAATCATGAACAAGAAAGAGATCTCCAGACCTTCAAAGAATTCTCATGAAAGCAATCCAACACCACTGAATAACACACGACGAATCAAGAGATATTTTTCATAACTGTAAAAGACAAGCTGACTATGACACTCTGTTTTTCAACAGAAAAACTAGAGAAGGACTCTGAAGCATTCCTGCTGAATCCAACGAGTCCATAAGCTTCATTGATAATCACTAGAGCTTTCTAAACTCTTATCTCCTCTCTCTATGTGATTTATTTATTAACTTTCGAGCAGTGTGGTGTACTCTGTATTTCTTATACACACACTATCTCCTGCACTGAACTGGAGAATATCAAAATCCTCAAACCACAATTGTTTACTCTTTTTTACCCACATCAACTATGGAAGAGGTCCTTGTGTGGCCTGGTCTGTTTGTTTCCCACGAAGAATAGTGGTAAGGTCCCTGCATGGCCTGGACAGTTTTATAAACTGTTGTTAACCCCGATCCAGGGTGTGGATCAAATTTATATAAATTTGAGAGGACTAAGTCTCGGCTTGAGACTGAACCTCTTGTTATATCTTCTGTGCATCTATAGTTTATGTTTATAGTATACTACATATATCTTATTTATTCTGATGCTATTACTTTGAAATACAAAACTATTTTAAAGCTACTTTGATAGTTAAATTAGAAAGTGTTTACACTTATTGTAAATCAGTAGGTTAGTTTAAAAATTTAGTTTAATCTTATGGTTAAATTAACTGAGACCTAATCAATATTTGAGAAGTTAAGTGAACATTTACAATCTGTATAAATTCACTACAGTTTAACTTTTTTTATAAATTGGGGGATTTTAAATAGACAATATTTTAATATAAATTTTAACTAGAACTCAGTTCACCCCCCTCTTGAGTATCCACTCCGACCAACAATTTTAATATCAAAATAATGATATTGTCGCTCGTGCGTACGTACAAATTACTGTCTCCACGAATGAGATGAGATTCATTCCCCATCGTATCCATTCAAGACTAATTTTCATTTGATGATTAAATTTAATATTTAAAGACTTGTTAACATTCTGGATATTAATAATATACATACCATCCATAACAAATATGACTCACAAAACAAATAATATAAAGGAAAACGAATATGTTAACACCCGAAACAATGATAATACTAATATATTATTAATGAAGTAATGTTAAAAGATCATATATGATATCATATTAATGTATATGATTATTGTATAATTTAATAAAAATTATTTCACCATTATATAGGAGTTTAACCTACCCTCAAACAAGGAAAAGTACAAGGTAAGGGTTTATTTCACAATCCTTTCATTATCCGAGATTGTTTATACATAATTATCTACTAGTACCTCTTTATCATCCACATCCATGTTTCTTAAAAATTTATTTCAAAACATTATTACTATTTTATACAATATAAGTTAAAGTCATTTATACCCTTATTTGACTTTTTATAAGATGTTTATAAAGGAATCTTTCCATTGTTTTCCAAACAAGGTCCTTTTTAACCTTTTCAACAAAATTAAGGTAAGAATGTCTTTTTTAACTTATACGGCGGGTGAGGCTATTTTACACCATTATAAAATCATCGAAGCCTCCATTACAATCTTATAAAATTATTTTCAAAGTAAATGATTTCTTTTATAATTTTGTGAATTTTAAATGATTTCAAAATAAGATATATTTCTCTCAAATAGTTTTGATTTCATCTATGTTAGCATCCTTGGATGGATTTTAAGTTTATTTGAAGTTGATTTATTCTGATACAGAACTTCTATATTGTATTGATGGATTTGTGATATGTTTGATTATGTATGTGTTATTTTTATACCATTCATGGTTTATGGAGAATGTATTGACATTTCATATACTATTTTTAATATGAATGCTTATGTTATATTTAAACCTGTTCATATCAGGAATGCATTGGACTTAGTAAGTGACGGGTAGAGCCCTCTATAGCTCCTTGATGCATCGGTAGGTCTCATGAGACAAACTAGTGTCTTGGCACAAGACCTTGGAAAAATCTTGTTTATAGTCTTGGAACAAGGCCTCGACTATAAGGTTATGATAGTCTGGCATTATGCATTCCATGATTATGAAAGTGATTACTGATATTGAACGTGATTATTCGACTAGTAGAATATCCATGTGAATAAGTAAATAAAATTATTTAATTTTATTTTTGACATGTTATGCTGAAGTTCATGTTTAAAAGGCTTTTGTTTTAGTTATACATTGCCTTAAATGTTTATTCTTATTTATGAATGTTTCTACTATATTTTTATCCTTAATGAGCATCTAAGCTCACCCATTTCTATGTTTTATTTTTCCCAGGATGTGAAGAAGTATTTTATGACTGACCTGTAGGGACAGATTGAGGGGATATGAGTGTGGACTATGGAGACTATGTTGTTGTAGTTTTTCACTTTATGATGTAATGTAAGACTTATTAATGTATCTAGTTTTTCCAAGGCTACTAAACTAATCGGTCTTTCGAGACTTGATCTTTTGTGATCATGCCAATGTTATGTAATAATTAACTGACTCTAAGTAACTGGGGTTGGGGCGTTACATCTAAATTATTAGATACCCCTTTCTCTCTCATCCACCCATTTTTTGAATTTCTATATGAAACTATTATGCTACTGAAATTGCTCTGTGATTTTTCCATGCCAAAATCATTGTGTAGTGAATACCATACCCATTTATCTGTAAAGGTTATTCACCTTTATGAACATATAATTATTTATCTTGGATCTATATATATATATTTATTCCACATTTCCTTGATCTTTTAATAAACATTGATGATTAATGAATCCATGTTGCGTGTTCTATGTGGAACACTTAAGCATAAAAACGAAATGATTATGAAGGGCGTGCCCTGATAGTGCTCCAATACATTGGGTAATGCTTAGTATAGTTATACATCATGTAAAATTATCTTTTAATCACGCACCTTCATGTAAAATGATCTTTTACTAATGATACTTCATGTGAATTGAAATTTGAATCATTCTCCTTCATATAAAATGAGCTTTGAATCAAGCTTCTCCATGTGCAATGAGCCTTGACTCATGATAATATCATGTGGTATGTTGTTTCTACATTTCCCTTGTTATGATTATCATGATATATCAGGCATTTCTATTCATGTTCCTTCTATTATCCTTTGATATTTATATTTTCTAACATGTATTGTCTCCCTCATGTTATACCATGTTTATTCCTTTACCAGGATTTATACCTCACCCCTTTCTTATATATATCCTCATATTATCCCATGTAGTGTTAAGTAAGAAATAATGTTGTAGTCATGTAAAAGATGTTTTCAATAAATATATTGATTTTAATGTTTTAATTTGTTATGTAATGTACCAAGTTTACCAAAAACACTTGACCTATTGATCTTCTCAGTTATATTAAGTGCAATTTTATGTAATAAATCTTGTTTAAATATGAAATAAAGAGCAGAGTTATTATTGTTGGTATCAGAGGATAAGTTTAGTTATTTTTGGGATTCATATAATAAAACCCTAGTGAAATCCCATAAGGATAAGACCATGTGAAAGAAGACATACATAAATTTTGGTGAGTATAGATCAAGTAGTTTATCAAGAAAATACATCCCTATCTGGATACTACTAGTGGATGTGGTTCTGGCACATATGTTCCTAAGAGACAAAAATCTGACAATGTGTTCCGGGCTTGACTTAAGGTAACCTGGTACATGATAATAGGACTTACTATGCACATGTTTTTATTATCCTGGGGCATATGATTTGGTAAATGCAAAATTTCATTAGAAATCATTTTTATGGGAACAAAAAAATTCCCATAAGAATATATTTTAGGAAGTATATCAGAGATAAAATAGACTGTAGCTTAGAAAATTACAAGTTAATTATATAAATGTACTTTATATGTTATCCCTTTAATGTCATTGGATTTACCTTTATATGTTTAACTATCTAAGATACTCATCACTAATTTTCCTATTATTCTATCCAATGTTTGGAAATAAGAGGAATCATGCTAACAACCAATGCGAGGGGTAGTGTGAGGATTTCGCCAATGAGATTACCAACCCGATGGGAGTAGGAATCAATTTTTTTTTTCATGATAATCTCTCAGTTAACCCATGTTTTGAATAGAAACCTCAACCAATAATAGCACCTAAACCTCCTAAGGGAGAGAAACCAGTAGTCAAGAGCTTCATCCTATAAAGGCATCCTACTTTCAATGGATCATCTGATCCCTTAATCATGGAGTAATGGATTACTTCCATTGAAAATATCTTCTCCATACTTCAATGTTATGAACAAGAGAAGGTTCTTCGCGGTGTTTGTCGTATGGAGGGTGAATTTGACCAGTGGTGGATGTTGATCAAGAATATAAAGCCCGAGGAAGAGATCAAATAAATAGAGTGGAAGGAATTATAGAAAAAGTTTGTTGATAAATATTTTACTCACACCCTCATCAAAGATGGAAAAACATTTCCTTGCTGTAAAGTAAAAGGATGAATAACCTATTAGGGGTGTACAAGGAAAAATTCACAATACTTGCACGATATTCATTTGTTTTTTTTGTTACCCCCAAATTAAAGTTTGACATATTCTTTGGTTGGATAAATCAAAACCTATGAAAATCCTTGGAAATTCATGACTTTGATAACTATGAGGAAATTTTCCAATGTTCCCTCAAAGTCATGATGGAAATCAGTGAATCTAAGGGGTATCACGACGATAAGAATAAGACAATTAACTTTAATTCTGGTGATCTGATGGATAAATCCAATAGTGCTAATAAATTCTAGCATCCCACTTGTGAAAGGTGTGGAAATAAGCACCCCAAACATTGCATAAGGGGACCGAGTAAATGATTTATGTGTGGAAGAGAAGGGCACCTGGATAATAATTTCTGACAACAGAAACCCGCCAATGTGATAGAGGAAAGAAACATTCTAGTTGACCCTAAATGCATTGTTTATTGCTACAACTGCAAAGAACCATGGAAATTTGTGAAAAGGATCCTTAAGCCAATTGTTTTTGGAGGTAACCAACAATCTCCAAGGTTGCAAGCGTGAGTTTTTTTCCATCACTACTACCGAAGTGAATCTTGAAAACAAAGTGGTGAATGGTACACTAGTTATTCATTCAAGAATAGTGAACTTACTTTTTGATTCTGGTTTGATGAATTTATTTATATCACAAGAGTTTTTTAGAACTATTAAAACACCACCACAAAGCATGGATGTAGATATGTTGGTGAAATTGGTAAATGGGTAAATTATTGCATGCCATGTATATATGTTCCCATATATTAGAATTTGTTGATTGAACATCCCAACGAACCTTTTCATCCTTCCCTTGGTGGAATTTGATGAAATTCTAGGCATGGATTGGATTTCACTATATATACCCAACATAAATTTCTGTGAGAGAGTAATCAATCTCCATATGGTGAATCACCCCTAATTCTATACATGTTCAAAGAGAAGGATGAATATTTTTTAGAACCATCATCTCAAGCATGGATACTAATACCCTATGAGCAAGAGTATATATATCAAATGACTGAGTCTATGGAAATGACCATCCTCAAAGACATTACTATTATGATGGAATACACTGATATGTTTTCCAAGGAAGTTTCTGGTCTTCCTCTAAGCTGAGAGGTTAATTTTTTGATCGAACATATACCTGGGGAATTTCCAATATCCAAGACTCCATATAGAATGGATTTTGTAGAACTTGAGGATCTAAATAAATAACTTCATGATAATCTAGATAAAGTTTTTATAAGACCAAGTGCTTCACCATGAGGTTCCCTAGTCCTCTTCTTCAAGAATAAGGATGAGTCAATGTTCAATTTCATTGATTATAATGACCTCAAAAAAACCATGATAAATAAAAATTACCCCTTTCCACAAATTGATGACTTGTTCGATCAGATATGTGGAGCACAATACATCTCTAAGGTGGATCTATAGTCCTTATATTACCAAGTAAGGGTGAAAAAGGAGGATATCCACAAGAATTATTTTTATACAAGTTATGGAAACTATGAGTTCATAGTTATGCCTTTTGGAATCACTAATTATCTATTAATATTCATGGACTTCATGAATATAGTTTTTATAAATTACCTCACCAAATATTTGGTAGTCATTATCGACTATATTTTAATATACTCCAAAACCAAGGAGGAGAATGTTGAACATCTAAGCACTGTTCTTAAGACCTTTCGAAAGGGGAAGATTTATGAAAATTACATCAAGTGTGAGTTATGGTTGAAAAAAATATCATTCTTGGGGCATATCATCACAAAAAATCATATATATGTGGATCCTTCTAATATAAAAATAAATTGAGGGATGGATAAGTCCAACATATAAGATAGATATCCATAGCTTCCTTGGGTTAGCTTGATATTTTTTCTGATTTTTGAGAAATTTATCACGACTTTATAACCCTCTTACCAAGCTAACTTGGAAGGGAGTTACATTTTATTATAATTATGAATGTGTAGAAATATTCATGGAGTTGAAAAGGAGGCTTGTCATTACCCTAGTGCCCACACTACACACTAGTGGGATTTATTTTGTTATTTTCAACGATGCTTCAAAGAAGGTATTTGGATGTGTGTTGATGAAAAATGATGAAGTCATTGCCGACACCTCAAGGAAGTTGAAAATTCATAAGAAAAACAATCCCATGTATGATTTGGATTTATCAGTTGTAATATTTGTGTTAAAAATTTGGTACCATTATATATTTGTGGAGAAGTGTGAAATTTATATAAATAAAAAAATTCTTAAATATATATTCACATAGAAAGAGATCAATATGCACCAACGATGATGGTTAGAGCTCATCAAGGATTACGAATTCTCAATCCACTACTATCATGGGAAAGTGAATGAGGTGACAAATGGTCCAAGTAGAAAGGACCCAAAAATTCTATCACTGATGAGAATTGAGAAGGATCTGATCTTAGTAGACTTGAAGAAGATAGACATGGGAATCATAAAGAAAGTAACATCATCAACCCTTACACAAATTATTACTCAACCATCTATTTTGGAAAGGTTAAAGGATTCTCAAAAAGATAATGTGGTAATTCAAAAAAAAGTGAAAACTATCAAAAAAGGGAGATCCTTTGATTCCAATGTTAATGAAGAAGGAATTATGAGATTTGGGTCAAGACTATGTGTTCCATAAAATCATATGTTAAAGAAGTAACTTTTGGATGATTCACATAGTTTTACTTTCTCCATTCACCAAGGAAACATAAAGATATACTGAGATCTCTGAGAGCACTATTGGTGGGATAACATGAAGAAGAAGATCTATAAATATACATCAAAGTTCTTGGTATGTCAATAGGTGAAGGTTGAATGAAATAATTCTAAGGGGATTCTGAAACCATTTCCCATATAGACATGGAAATGGGAAAAAATCACCATGGAATTTGTCATTGGACTTTTGAAGATATCTAAAAGAAACAATGTTATCTGGGTTGTTGTGGATCATTTTACAAAGACTAAACACTTCATTATGGTTTGAGAGGATTTATCACTGGATAAAATAGAAAAAATATACATTAGAGAATCAGTAAGGCTATATGAAGTACCACTATTTATTGTGTATGATCGAGATCCATGATTTACCTCTATGTTTTGGAAAATTCTTCAGCATTCTCTAAACACTAATTTGAATTTTAGTGTGGCTTATCACCCTCAAACTGATGTCCAATATGAGTGTACTATCCAAACACTTGACGACATGTTGAGAGCTTTCTTAATGGACTTCAAAGGTAGATGGGACCAATATCGTCCTTTGGTGGAGTTCTCTTACAAAAAACGTTTCCATTCGAGCATCCAAATAGCACCTCATGAATATATTTCTGGGAAGATGTGTAGAACATAAATATGTTGGGATGAAATTATAGAACTAAAACTTATAGGTCTCGAAATGGTGGAGAAGTTTAAGACCATCCACTAGCACATCAATGTTGCTCAGAATCAAAAAAAGAGCTATACTGCCAAACATCGACGTGACCTAGAGTTCAATGTTGGAGAAATGGTACTTCTCTGCATATCTCCATGGAAGAGAGTGTTGAGATTTTGGAAGAATACAAAGCTTAGTCCAAGTTATATAGGCCCTATTGAGATCCATGATCACATCAGAATAGTAGCCTATCGATTAGCACTCCCACTGAACCTATCTCAAGTACATGATGTGTTAAATATATCCCTTCTAAAGAAGTACATTCCAAACCCATCACATGTACTCAATAAATAGGTGGTACCATTGAATAATGACCTTTACTATAGGGTGGATCCAGTTAATATCTTAGATCATAGAGAAAGAGTTCTATGAAATAATACAATGCACCTCATCAAGGTGTTGTGGTGAAACAAAAAGTTTTAAGAAGCAATGTTGCAACTAGAGGAGGTGACGAAGCAGAGTTACCCTCATATGTTTTAGTACCGAAAAAGGAAAATTTAAGTGTAAAATTTCTTAAGGGGGGAAGTTTGTAATGAACAAAACTATTTTCAATAAAATTCCCCTTTTTGATTTAATGGATATAGAAAACACATGCATTTATTTATGTATAAAATAGTGAATATATTTTTTCTTAAGGAATATGCTGGTGTAATAAAGGGATTTGTATCAAGACCCTATAAATATGAATATTTACATTATTTTTTTGTACATAATAGTGAATATATTTTTTCTTCCAATTACTGTTATTTTTTAAATGATTTTTAAGGCACAAATCATATTTTTAGTTAATATTAAAATTAAATTAAGAAATATATTTTGATGAATTAATAGATTTTTTAAATAAATAATATTTTAATAAAATATTGTATTAAATTAATTTTATTAAATATAAATAATCATATAATTTTCATGGAGTCAAATGTAATTTTTATTTGGATTCAAATACTGTTATGGTAAACAAAAGCATCATTTTAAATAAATGTCACTTTTTTTTAAAAGTGAAAATTTAATTTTTTTGAAAATTATTTAGATAAAATGAATATTATTTTTGGAATGAAGATGTCAAAATTATCCAAAGGTGATTTTTTATTAATTTTCCGAGACAACCAAATTTTTAGGTCAAAATTTAATTCTATATAAATATACGGTGTGTTTTATAACATCATAGTGGATCAATAATGATGTAATAAATACAATAAAAGTTATATTATGCCAAATATATTTTTTTACATTAATATAATGGAATTTTAAGTTTATTTTATTTATTTTATAAATCCTTACTAAATCCTCCAAGACTTATAATATATTTTAAGATTTCAAAATCATTTATTTGAATGTGTGACTCACCTCCACATAAACATGAGCAATATTTTATAATATTCTTGTTATTCGAATTATAAAATAACTTTTACAACTCCCATTTAGTATAAGAAATAAGCAAAAAAATGGGATGGTTTGTGGTTTTGAATAATTTATTATGGAGTGTTCAAAACCAAAATAATAAAGAAACCCCCCTTTCCTTTATAAAACCACATAAGCTCCAATTTATCTTCACTCAAACCTCTTAAAACTCGTCCAAACTCTTTTATCTAATCTCTAGAGTCCTACCAAGGTTCCCAAAGCTCCTAATGAGCTTATAATAATCCTTTTGTGTCACACATTCAAGTAAATGATTTCTCTCCTTATCCTTGAATTCAACCACCTTCTTTGAGATTAATTATTTTAATTTCTATTTATTATATTTTAATTAATTTTTTATAATTATCTTAATATAAAATTGATGTTATTTGTATTAGGTATCATTTATCCCCCCTCATTTGGACTCTTACCTAATCCTTTACTTTTCGGAAAGTCCGTAAGGGGTTTCTCTCTTCTCATTTCCATTCACAGACTTCTTTTTATATTATTCTTCTTAAATTTGATTTTATTATGTTGGGATTTGTTGTTCTATTGCTCCTGTACATAAAATTTTATGTGTAAATGATGAGATCTTACTTTCACTCTCATTAAACCCAAATGAAATCCTTTATATACACCTATTACCATGCCAAAACTTCGTAGGGTTTCTTTTACTTTTTTCTCTTACTTCAAGGGTATTTATTATGTTACACCTTCTATTCTCAATTAATTATGTCAAGTAGTTTCCTTCCATGTCCCTATTATTGTCCATTTTATGTCTAAATGTTGATATACCCATTTCTATATCATCAACATATTTTAATAATTTCTATATGATGTCAATATGCTACTGAAATTGCACAACAATTTTTCCATGCCAAAATCACTATGTAGTAAATACCTTACCCATTTCTATATCAAGGGTATTCACATTTATGAACATATAATTATATATTTTGGATCTATATGTATTTAATCCACATTTTTTGATCATTTAATAAACTATGATGATTAATGAATCCATGTTGTATGATCTATGTGGCACACTTAAGCATGAAAATGAAATGATTATGAAGGGTGTGCCATAATGAATTGCATAATGTTTTTTTTATCATGATACATCATGTGAAATTATATTGGACTCATTATCCATAATGTGAAATGGGATTTGAATAGTTTTACTTCATGTGTAATACGCTTTGACTCATGATCCTCCATGTGCAATGAGATTTGTCTCATGCTCCTCCATGTGAAATGATCCTTGAATCATGCTAATATTATATTGTGTGTTATTTCCACATTTTCCTTGTTATGATTATCATTCTATGTCATTATATTCATGTTCCATTTATTCTCCTTTGATATGTCTATTTTCTAACATGTACTGTCTTCCTCATGTTATTCCATGTTTATTTAATTACCGGGCTTTATAGCTCACCCCTTTCTTATGTATGTCCTCAGGTTATCCCATGAAATATTAAATATGAAGAAATTTTGTTGTCATGTAAACAACGTTTTCAAAAAATATGTTTCTTTTCATTTTTTAAGTTGTTATGTAATGTACCTAATTTTATGAAGAAACTGGACCTCTTGATCTTATGAGTTTTATTAAGTGAAGTTTTATGTAATAAATCATGTTTAAATATGAAAAACAGAGCAAGGTTGTTATAAATATCAGGTAAGAAACATATCAATAGAGTAAAATATTATTCTATTATAAGTAATTGAGGAATTGTTTTAAGAGTAAACTTAGTTTTTAGTGTTTTATTACAGTTTTAGTAAGAGTCAACATTTATAAGCGGTGAGAATGAAATTTCAGTAAATATTTCAACTTAGTATAATGTGAGAAAAGTGTAACCTTATAAAGTAGACCTAAATAAATAAAGTTATAGATTATAAAATTTGATAAGTTCTAGAATCACTCAACCAATGAATTTAAAACATTATTTTAATTTGATTTAAGCCCTTTAACCCTTGAATTATTATTTTTTCACTTTAATGTTTTATTGTGGTAACTAATTTTTACCAAAGGTAGCATAATATTTATTCCTAAAAAAGTGGTCCTTATTAAATAATTTATAGATAATGATTCCAAAATTTAAATCTATTTAACATGATAAAATTTATAAAAGAGATAAAATTTAATTTTAAAATAGTATATGTCTAATGTATTAACAATAAGTATTTGAAAAATATCACATATGCTCTAAAATAGAAAATTTTGTCATGTAAGTTATTTTTTAAAATTATTAATTTTATTGTAAAAAAATATATGGGTTTATATAAATGTTTCATTAATTTCCAATTCATACTTATACACTAATAATGTAATAAAAGTAATTTTATTTGTAAAAACATTATTTTGCTCTATTCATCAAAAAAATATTATAGAAAAATACCAAAGAATTATATTAAGAAAATATTTTTTATAATTAATCTAAAAATATTATTTATTTTTTAACATTAAAGGTTTATATTTTTTAAATTTATCTTACAATTAAAAAAGTGAGATAAAATGGCAGTGTTTTTAAAGGAAAATATATTTTTTAGAACATTACCATTTTCATTCATATTCCCTATTATATAATAATTAAATTATTTTTAAAAATTAATAACATAAAATAAATTTTATCATCATAATTTATAGGTTACTTAAATATAAATTCACATTGCAATTTTTTTTGAAAAATAAATTACTATGCATAAAATAATCATATTAGTGATTTTATTTATACTAATTTAATTTAATTCATATAAAAAGTAGTAATTACTTTATTCTTATAAATATTTCATAATTTAGTTAATTTCTATAACACCCCAAGCTTCTACAGTATGCTTCTCTTTGAATAATACAGTAGCGTGTGTTGTACGCAACTTCGAGTTTAACACACACCACAACCAATCAAACTAGCCGTTATGAATAGTATTACCAACTTTTTGAAATTTTATAAATTTTATCATTCAAAATGTACTTCATTTTTGGATTTGGAATATCTAAACTAGCATAGGGTGAAATTTTGGTATTTTTCCGAAAACTTTCAATTTTTGATAAATAGTGAAAAACATTGAGTCATGGTTTAAAACTGAATTTTTATTTAAATAATTATTTAAATTTAATTAAGGTCAAAATGGATACATAATACCTCTATAAGTTCAATGTAATTCATTGGATTTAGTTTAGAATCATTTTAGATATATAAAAATTTTATGGAACTTTTCACCGTCTTTTACCCACCTCCAAGGAGAATTTGGAAATTCACATAAAACTTAATTTTAATGCTTCTGTGAGTGGAATTTAAAAAATTCGAGAGACACGGTTAATATCAAGGAGTAAAATGTGGTTCAATAAGATAATTTTTTTGGGTGAATAATATCTTTTTACTTTTATTTACCATGTTTAAAAGTAAATAGGATAATTAAGGGTAAAAATGATATTAATATTACCCTAAAACATGTCCTAATTTTATTGGACAAGTTTATATCGACCAAAAAAAACCTTAGGAATAAAATATTATCATTTAGGTCCACTTGGATTATATTAGGACATTTATTATTATTTAATTCAAAGAAGAGTTAAAAGAGTTAAAATCAAAGTTTAATAACTAAAACATTTTGAATATAGGGGTATACATAAGATAAATTAGATTAAAATTATTAATTAGAAAGATAAAAAAATTTAATACATAATGGTATTTTATTTATAATTTTTAGACATTAAATAATATAATTTATTTATGACACAATGATGATGCAGTAATTACCTAATTAATGAAATATTAAAATAATTGATATTATAAATATCAAAATAATTGTAATTTAAGACTTTTTATGAATTCAACTAATTTTATAGGTTAATATGACATATTACTATTGGTTATAATTTTTTTTCGAATTAATAATGCTGTTACGAAGTTATCAAAAACAAAATACCAAATAGTGTCAAAATTGACATAAATGAGTTTTTAAAACAAATATTATATTATTAATTGATATTCTATTCCTAAAAATCTAAGGTTCATCCAAAGGACTTATATCATGATAGGTGTATCATTAATGGACCACTTGGGGGTCTCTTGTATGTATATAGTATGTTTATTAACTATATAATATAAAAATACAAAGAGACATGGTAAATGTCAAACTATTTAACTAATAGTTAAATATAAATGATAAGGTTAATATAATGACCCAAACCTATCTAATATCTATTGGTTGAAAGGATTTCAACCCATCCCCACCTTAGACTTTGAATAATCCACTTTGGATCCATTATAAACTGAATATGAATTTATTATAAAAAAATACTTTAAGTTTTTCCTGAAGAGCCCCTCCTCCCCCTTATAAAAGGACACCACTTCTAACCAATTATTCACACCTTCAAGGCATTTTGGTTCGGCCAAACCCTGACCAATTATTCTCTAAACATTCCTCAATTCAACCTAGAGGCCTTATTTTGATCATAAAGCTAACCTAAGGAGCCCTTTTGATCAAATCAAAACGAAGAACTTGAAGAAGAGGTAATGTTTTCACCACCCTCTTTCAAGTTCCTTTCTTCTTCAACTTCTTCTTTCTTTGTTATTTACATTCTAAAATAATAACTCCAGTATCTTCTATATACTATTATTTTATTATAAATATGGTACAACCATATTAAGTATTCTATCCATCCTTTGAATGACATGTCACCATACGTGCGTACGTACGGCTTACCGTCTCCACGTCGTGGTGTAATTGTTATTCAATATATTATTATTTGGATGGGTATAATAATGATGTGTAATTAATGTAAATAATAAATATAACATGATAATGATTCTTTATATATGATATACCATCCAATTATATATTATTTTAATATCAAAAGAATGATATTGTCGCTCATGCGTACGTACGAACTATCGTCTCCACGAACGCGATGAGATTCATTCCCCATCATATCCATTCAAGTATAATTCTCATTTTATGATTAAAAATAATGTTTAAGTACTTGATATCATTATAGATATGAATAATATACAACCTATCCGTAAAAATCATGGCTTATGTAAGAAAACATATAAAATAAAACGAGTAAGTTAACACCCAAAACGACGATAATACTAAAATATCATTAACAAAGCATTATTAGAAGATCATATATGCTATCATAATTATGTATATGGTTATTGTATAATTTAATAACAATGTTTTATCTATTATACAGGAGGTTAACATACAATCGACTAAGGAAAAGTACAAGGTAAGGGTTTATTTCACAATCTCTTCATTATCCGAGGTTGTTTATACGTAATTATCTACTGGGAATTTTTTATCATCCACATCCATGTTTCTTAAAAATGTATTTCCAAATATTTTTACCATTTACTCAAATATGGGTTAAAGTCATTTATACCCTTGTTATACTTTTTATAAAATGGTTTGAAAGGAATATTTCCATCGTTTTCCAAACAAGGTCCTTTTAACCTTTTCGACAAAATTAAGGTAAGAGTGTCTTTTTTAACTTATATGGAAGGTGCTGCTATTTTTAGCCATTAAAAAATATTTGAAGCTTCCTTTGAAAGCTTATAATAATATTTTAAAATTAAATGTTTTATTATATAATTATGTGACTTTTAAATGATTTCAAGAAAAGAGATATTTCTCTCAAATAGTTTTGATTTCATCTATGTCAACATCCTTTGATGAATTTTAAGCTTATTTGAAGTTGATTTATTATGATACAAAAATTTAATATTGTATTGAAGGTTTTGTGATATGTTTGACTATGGATGTGTTATTTTTATACTATTCATGGTTTATGGAGAATGTATTTACATTTCTTATGCTAGTTTTAATACGAATATTTATGTTATGTTTAAACCTATTCATATGAGGAATGCATTTGGACTTAGTAAGTGACTGGTGGAGCCCGCTATAGCTCCTCGATGCATCGGCAGGTCTCATGTGACAAACTAGTGTCTTGGCACAAGGCCTTGAAAAAATCTTCTTTGTAGTCTTGGCATGATACCTTGGATATGTGGTTATGATAGTCTGGCATTATGCATTCCATCATTAGGAAAGTGGTTATTGATATTGCATTTGATTATTAGACTAGTAGAATATACATGTGAATAAGTAAATGGAATTATTTCATTTTATCTTTTCCATATTATGCTGAAGTTCAAGTTGAAAAGGCTTTTTTTTAGTTATACATTGCCTTAAATGTTTATGCTTATTTATGAAAGTTTACACTATATTTTTATCCTTACTGAGCATCTGATCTCAGCCCTTTCAATGTTTTACTTTTCCTAGGATGTGAAGAAGTAATTTATGAATGACCTATAGGGAAGTATGAGGGGATATGAAGACAAGATGTTGTTGTAGTAGTTTTCACTTTATAATGTAATGTAAACTTTATGAATGTATCTAGTTATTCCAAGGCTACTAAACTAATCAGTCTTTCGGGACTTGATCTTTTTTGATCACGCCAATGTTATGTAATAATGCACCAACTCTGGGTAACTGAGGTCAGGGAATTACAGTTGGTATCAGAGGAAGTTTAGTAAAACCCTTGGAAACTATATTTAGATAAAATCTGATTAGATCACATAGACCTAAGATGGACTTTGAGGATTAGTATAGAAGAACTTCCTAGAATTTTGGTATTGTAGGAAATTTGTGAGTTTTCAGAGCAATAAATCCCTGTCCGGATATGAGCAGGTAGAGGTGGCTCTGACACAAATGTACCTAGGGGTAAAACCTGAAATCACCGGTTTGAGCTAGACTCGAACGGGAACTGGTGCATGACAACGGGTGTTGCTGCACTCTTGGTTACGACACTCCCGGGGGATATGCTTAGGATAATTTTCATTTTCTTTACATACTATTATGAAGGTTTTATGAGTATATAATTCCTCAAAGAAAACATTTTTATGATTATGGATTATATCCATAAATAGTTTAATTTAAGTTAAGTGTTTTACAAGAATGAAATTATGTATTTTGATTTATAAACTGATCTAGTTTATTTCATTGTTTAGAAATGGTGCCTAGTGGAAGGAATGGAAACAATATCAATGCACACACTCCATATAGCTATTTCCTTCCAGCTTAAGATAATTATAGTGGAGTTGGTGATTCAATTGGTGCTGATCATCTAATCACCATACTCGGACAACTCACTCAGGTTATAAATAATAACCTTACCCGTATGGAGCACCCTGATCCACAACGTGGAGGATCAATGTTAGATAGATTCATGAGGAAAAAACCACCAACATTCAATAGGAGTACAAATCTGTTGGTAGATGAGCAATGGATAAGTTCCCTAGAAAAAATATTTCAGGCTTTGGGGAGTAGTGAAAGGGAGAAAGTTATCATGACAGTTTAACGCCTCACTGGAGATGCTAATCAATAGTGGTCATTGATACAAAACAAAAAGGAAGATGATGAAGTATCAAATATGGAATGGAGAGAGTTCAAAGAACATTTCTTAGAAAAATACTTTCCTCGTGACCATCGAGCTGATATGGAAAGGCAATTTCTGAGTCTGAGAGAAAATGAGGATGAGAATGTTGCAAAGTATGAGGCTAACTTTACAAGGTTAGCAAGGTATGCTGGAGATTATATATGTAACCCAAGAAGTTAGATTTACCATTTCTTTTATGGGTTAAAACCATTTCTTTGTTGAGAATTATTGTCACAATCCTTCTCATCGTATGAAGATATTGTCTCATGTGCTATCAAGACAGAAAAAGAATTCTCTAAGTCTTATGACTTTAAATCAAAGTAAGAGAATAAGAGATCTTCTGATCACTCTGGGAATGTAAATAAGGGGAATAAGGGAAAAGTTGAATATCCATCTTGCAGAAAATGTGGGAAGAAACACCCTGGTACTTGGTTGAAGGGAATGTGAGTCTGTTACAAGTGTGGTGAAAAAGGCCACCAAGATCGTGATTGCAAGGGGAAGAAAGAATCTACCAATGTTCAATGCTACAACTGTAGAGATATGGGACATTATGAAAATGAATTTCCTAATTATTAGGGGAACTTACCTCAGAAAAGGCCAAGGGATCAAGGCCAAGCTTATGCTATCACTACTGCTGAGGTAGAAGCTCCGAAAGACGTGGTGGCAGGTAATTAAATGGTTTCCTCAAGTTTAGAAAATGCATTATTTGATTCTGGATCATCACATTGTTTCATATCTTCCCAGTTTTCTAAGAAAGTTATATATTTCCAATTTGAGTTAACAAGGGATTTTTCAGTTAAAACTCCTAAGGGAAGTATCATTGCAACAAAGTTCTGTGAATCAGTTCCCATTAGAGCATATAAATGTTCTTTATCTGCTGATCTCATCTTCATACCTATGATTGAGTTTGATATAATCCTTACCATGGATTGGATTTCAGACCATGATGCAAATATTTATTGTAAGAAGAAAGAGGTTACAATTTTAGATGATGATAATAAAGAACACATTATCTTTAGAGAAGAATCATCACCACCTAATTCTTACCTAGATCCACCCCCAGTAGCTCAACTAAATTCAATTATTGGGGAGGAAGAGAATGAAATAACTATGGGTAAGGAAAGGAATGCTCAAATAGAGGATGTTCCTATTGTGAAAGAATATGTTTATGTGTGTCCGAAAGATTTACCTGGACATCCTCTAGAACGGGAAGTTGAGTTTTCCATTGATTTAATTTCTGGATCAAGGCCTATATTGAAGACCCCTTATAGAATGGCCACTATGAAATTAGTTGAACTAAAGAAACAACTAGAGGAATTGAGTAATAATAGATTTATTCGCCCTAGTGTTTCTTAATGGGGAGCCCATGTTCTTTTTGTTAAGAAGAAAGTTGGATCTATGAGGTTATGTATCGACTACAAGGAGATCAATGCTATAACAATAAATAAAAAGTATCCCCTACCTGGCATTGATGATTTATTTGACCAAATGCATGGAGCTCAAAACTTTTGAAACATTGACCTTTGATCTGGATACCATCAGTTGTGTGTGAAGAAGGAAAACATTCCGAAGACAGCATTTCGAACCAAGTACGGGCATTATGAGTTTACAGTAATGCCTTTTAGTCTAACTAATGCACCCTATGTTTTCATGGATCTAATGAACAGAGTTTTCAAGAAATATCTCGATGATTTTGTAGTGGTATTTATTGATGATATCTTGGTATATTCCAAAAGCTACGAAGACCATGAAAATCACTTGTGCATTATCCTGAAGACTCTTAGAAGACATGAATTATATGGGAAGTTTAGCAAGTGTGAATTCTGGCTTCAAGAGATTTCTTTTCTTAGCCACATTGTCTCTAAAGATGTAATCTCTGTTGATCCTTATTGGTTTAACAGGTTATTATCGATGTTTCGCCAAGAATTTTTCCCGGTTGGCTAACCCATTAGGAAAGCACACATGTAAAGGGGTTAAATTTGTTTGGACAAAAGAGTGTGAAGAATGTTTCAAAGAACTAAAGGGAAGATTAGTCAACACTCCTATATTGACTCTACCATCAAGGAATGATGAGTTCGTTATTTATTGTGATGCATCAAAGAAAGGACTTGGTTGTGTCCTAATGCAGAATGATAGGGTTGTTGAATATGCATCACAACAGTTGAAAATTCATGTGCAAAGCTATCCTACTCATGATCTCGAGTTAGCAACTATGATCTTTGATTTTAAGATATAGAGGCATTATCTCTATGGTGAAAAATGTGAGATTTATACTGATCACAAGAGATTGATGTATATTTTCTCACAAAAAGAACTCAACATGAGGCAAAGGAGATGGCTTGAATTACTCAAGGATTATGATTTCACGATACACTACCACCCAGGGAAGGAAAATAAGGTGGTAGATGCATTGAGAAGAAAATATCATGGAGTTTTGAACAATATGAGAATTGAAAGGGATCTAATTTTCATGGATCTAGTGAAGAAGGACATGGGAATAACCATGGAAGGTGAAACATCAATGTTTTTTCAAATGGTTGCCAAACCATATTTACTGGAAAGGATTAAGAGTTCTCAGACCAATGATGTAGAATTTCAAATGAAGATTAAAGCTGTGAATGGTGGGAGATTGAGTGACTTTGGGTATGAAGATGGAATTTTGAAATTCAGGATAGGACTTTGTGTTCCCGATATACCTGATCTAAAAAGGTAATTGTTAGATGATGATCATAGCTCCAATTTCTCTATACACCTTAGGAGCACCAAAATGTATAGAGATTTGAAGGAACATTTTTGGTGGGACAACATGAAGAGGGAGATTGCTAATTTTGTGTCAAGATGTATGGTTTGTCAACAAGTGAAAGCTGGAAGGCAACAGCCTGGAGGAGTCATGCAACCTCTTCCCATACAGGAGTGGAAATGGAATAATATTATGATGGAATTTGTCATGGGACTACCAAAGACTCCTAGAAGGAACGATGCAATATGGGTCATTGTTGATCATCTTACCAAGTCAGCACATTTTCTGGCTATAAGGGAAGATTTACCACTTGAACGTCTAGAAAGACTATATATTAATGATGTTTTGAGACTTCATGGAGTACCCCTATTAATTGTTTTAGACCGTGATCCTCATTTTACATCACGATTCTGGAGAAGTCTTTAGAAGGCCTTGGATACTGAACTTTGTTTGAGCACGACCTACCACCCTCAAATAGATGGAAAATCAGAACATACTATTCAAACATTAGAAGACATGTTGAGATCATGCTCACTATACTTTCAGGGTATGTGGGATCAAATTTTACCTCTGGTGGAGTTTTCCTATAACAATAGCTTTCATTCAAGTATTCAGATGACACCATATAAAGCATTATACGGAAAGATATGTTGCACACCAACCTGTTTGGATGACGTTAGTGAAAGAAAACTTGTAGGCCCAGAACTGGTGGAGGAAACGATGGAAAAGGTAAAGGTAATCCAAAAACACAACAAAGTAGCTCAATGTAGGCAGAAGCGTTATGCCGATAACTGAAGGAAGGATTTGGAATTTCATGTGGGAGATCAAGTTTTCTTGAAGGTATATCAGTGGCAGGGAGTTATACATTTCGGTAAGAAAGGTAAATTCAGTCCAAGGTACATCAGACCTATAAAACTCAAGATTTTTATGAGAAATATTTTGTTTTTATGTTATATACATCATCAAAGGAATCTTTCACTACACACAACACTAGCTTGGTTTGCTTTACACGCAATCGCGACCTTCCTCGATAGCTTGTGTTGTACGCAATACCGAGTTTCACTAAAAATGGTTAAAACCGACTTCATTTTTGGATTTGAAATATTGAAATTAGCCTTGGGTAAATTTTTGGTATTTTCCTGGAAACTTTCAATTTTTGATGAATAGTGAAAACACTAGGTTACTATTTAAAAACTGACTTCTTTATTTAAATAATTATTTATTTTATTTTAATTTATTTTAGGTCAAAATTGACACATAATACCTATATAAGTTCAAATTAATTCATTGGAGTCATTTTATAATAATTTTAGATATATAAGAAATTTTATTGAACTTTTCACCGTCTTTTACCCACCTCATAGGAGAGTTTGAAAATTTTCATAAAACATAATTTTAGCACTTCAATGAGTGGAATTTCGAAAATACGAGAGGTACAGTTAATATCAAGGAGTAAAATGTGGTTTAATAATATAAATTTAATTTTTGGTGAATAGTAACTTTTTACTTTTATTTACCACAGTTAAAAGTAAATAGGATAATTAAGGGTAAAAATGGTATTATTATTACCCTAACACATGTCCTAATTATATTTGATAAGTTTAATTCGACCAAAAACAACCTTAGGTGTAACACCCCAGGTAAATAAAGAATATGACATTTTCATATTTATCCATATTTGTGAATAAAATATTGATATGACTTTAAAGGGGACGCTATGCTCGATGGCGTACCCAACACGCAACAACGAGTTTCTTGGGAATCTTAGGTTGCACTCTAATAATAAAATAATATTATATTAAATGGTAGTTAACATGTAGCCGTTTTATTGGCTGGAATGGATAGAAATAACTAAAATATGATTATATATGTTTTTACATTTATCCAATAGAGGATAGAGGCTTAAAATACGGAAAGAATTCAATTTTAGGCGTATATGCCCTAGTTTTCACTAAAGGTTCACTTATCACCTTTTGATGTTGAACCATCATTAAATATTGTTTTGTTCACTCTTAAACATTCTTTTGGACCAAATAAAACTCTTATTAAGAATCGGGATATCAAAATTTACTTTGTGTAAATTTTTGGTATCTTTCCGATAAAGTTCATTTTTTTAATGAATAGTGTAAAATGTTGTATTTTAATTCAAAACCTATTTTTAATCTAACTTATTTATATGATTAGATTATATTTTGAATTGGTTTTAAAGTTAAATTAGAATATATTTTTACCATTAAATCCAATAGTGGTCGTTGGAATTAATTTCACTTTGAAATCAGTCTTAAACCAGCGTCAATCTTTTGATACTTATTGTTTCATAAAAACACGCTATTTGCTCTGACAGCGGGAAATAATTATTAAATTAATTAATGTGACATATATGTTTTGAATTTTGTAAAATAGAATTCATTTTTGAATTCGTAATATCAAATATAGCTTAGGGTGAATGTTTGGTAATTTTCTGAAAAACTTCAATTTTTGATGAATAGTGAAACCACTAAGTGGTACTTATAAAGACTGATTTTCCGTTTAAATAAAATTTTGCCATCATTGTGTTTTGAATTTCAAAAAATCCGACATAAATGGTTTTCATTAAGAAGTAAAATGTGGCTCAATGAGATTATAATAATTTTTTGGTGAATAGTAACTTATTAAGTTCTTAATCGCGATTAGTGGTAATTAGTGTAGTTTAAGGTAAAAATAATGCTTTAATAATATGAAATGACCTAGACACATGCCCCAACCTTATTGGTTGTATCATTGCCGACCAAGAAAAGCCATGGGTCAACTTGGGGACCCCATGGATACACTTTGGTTGGGAAATGACATAAATAACGTTTTATTTAATGTAAAAGTAAAAATGACACAAACATAATATGTTTTACGAAAACAATTTTTACATGGGGATATAATTATCAGATTTTTTATTATAAATAGTCATTGGAAAGATAAAACGATTTCATACATCATATTAGTTTTTTTATAATTTTTATACATTAAATAAATTAAATTATTTAGGACATAATAATGATGCAGCGATGACATCATTATTTGACGATTTAAATAAAATGGAAAGATAATGTAAAATCTATGAACTAAACATGTCCAAAACTTATTGGATGGGTGGATTTCGAACCCTTATCACCTTATACACTAATTATATCAATGTGGGACCTTTTAAAACCGAAACACATTTTCAAATAAAGTAATATTTCTTTACTTTCCAAAAGTGCCCCTCCTCTCCTCTTATAAAAGGCCCCCACCTCTACCACCTTACACACACTCCTAAATCCTTTGTCTCGGCCAACCCCTACCCAATTACTCTCTCCACATCCATCTCCTCATCCTAGTGGATTTTATTTGGGCATAATCCTTTCAAAGGAAGCCTTTAGGCTCAAATCAAATGGAGTTACACTTTTAAAGGTAATTCATTCTCTCTTGTTCATTTGTTTTATTTTGCTTTCCAACCCTCTAAACTCTTTTTATTTACTTCATTTGTAACAACACCAGTATCTTAGATATTCTAGGATGTTGTTATAAGATTTACTTGAGCTAAAATCTCACACAACTACATCAAATGGTTAAAGAACATACGGTTTCCGTGGATGGAAAAATTCTGCCTCCCGAAACGATGATTGTTCAATACTCATTTAACACCTTCAAAGGTGGCCATTATGATGTCACTATTTTTAAATATGATATATAATATGTTTATTTTTTCTTTAAGCTTATGTATTTTTCATTTTGGGCATACTTTTATGGTTTCCATTATGGGTAAACACAATATCTTCATTTAAGGAAGTGCGGACTACCGCCCCCTCAAAGTGATGTGATTCGTTAATGCCATATGTGGGACGTGTAAAGGATGGATTTAAAGTTATTATATATTATGTTATACTGGAATTATAATATACCTCTATATCATTATTATTTCTTTCCATTAAAGTATGAGATAGAAATGAAAGTGGCGTTCATGCATACGTACGGCTTACCGTCTCCATGAACGGTGCATTTCATTTCTTATCCCCAAATGTAATATACTATTATAAGTACATGTATATAATGGATATATATGATGAATGATACATCTAAATGATTAATATAATTCTGTAATTAAAATATACATACCTCTCATTTAGTTTTAATTCCATTAATATGACAAAGAAATGAAAGTAGCGTTCATGCGTACGTACGGCTTACCGTCTCCATGAATGGTGCATTTCATTTCTTACCTCTAAATGATTATGTAATATTATAAATACATGTATATTCTGGATATATATGATACATATTATATCCAAATCTGGAATTTCATTCTGGATATAAAGAACCTTTGACCACACGAACAACATGTAATTGTAAGAAGTCCACTTTCGACTTAAGAACCAAATATTGACAAAACAAACACTGTTAACTTAAATGATTATATAATGTTTATAACATGTCAATAATTGATATAAAAGGAATAATGAACTTGGAAAATGTTCTTAAGCAATTAGAAATTAACTCATGTTTATTATTCAGGACGTTAAAGAACGATCGAGTCAAGTCGGACCGAAGGTAAGGGATCCTACAACTCTCTTTCTTTTTAAGTACACTCTTTTATGTCATTTCTTTTAAGCTCATCTTTCTTATGATTGGGATGTTCTTTTATATTAATATTACTGTAATTTTTATGTTCATATGATGAGAGACCCTATTCTCTCTCATAAATCCATTTTGGAAGTTTTGAGTGGCGCCGATAGGCTGCCGAATTTTTGTAAGAGATCTAACCTCTCTCTTTCTTTTAAAGTACTCTCCTTTATGTCAATTCTTTTAATCTCCTCTTTGTTATGTTGGGGGATGTTAATTTATATTCCTATTTCTATAAACTTTATTTTGATGTGATGAGAGACCCTATTTCCTCTCATCAATCCATTTTGGAAGTTTTAAGTGGCACCGTTAGGCTGCCAAGTTTCCGTAAGAGATTTTTCATCTCAGTTTTATTCCCGTGAGATTTATGCTACATTTGCCACAATTTCCTTTGAGTGGTGTATGTACTGACCATTATTTTACTCATTGTGTAATATTATCTTATTTATGAGTATTTACATCAATGTTTTATTGTCCTTCTTTCACGGGGCGTATGTTTCGAAAGATACCCATGTCGGTAAGGGAACCTTTCATCCTCCTCTTTTTAAAAGACTTCTTTTGTTGGGTCTTTTAATTTACATATTGTTATGTTGGGATATGTTCTCATATATCCTTATTGATGTAAATTTTATGTCCAAGTGATGAGATACCCTTTTTTATTATCTCTCATCAACTCACATTGATGTGTCATCATTAGGTTGTCAAGGGAACTTCTTAACCGAATTTCGATTTCTTTGGGTTCAACATGTAGTTATTGAATATGTCATCCTTTGAATATGTGTGAATGACCTTTGATTATTTTACACTTAATATCCACTTATATTTGGTGTATTCGTTTGTCACACATAATTATGTAATTCATTTATCCTTAAACCAAGGATACCGTCTTTGTAAGGGACTTCGTCTCAATCTACTTTCATTGAGGCATATTTTGTTGTATACAAAAAATTCTTTTATACGGTGTATAAACCACTTTGAATTTTTCTTTTATACAAAAGGAATATTTTTCTACGAAGTGTTTTACAAAATGACAAAAAAGAATGTTTCTTTTAACGTACGCGGTGACAACGACCTTTTCCGCCGCCGTGAGTATTATTTGATCTTTGGCTTCCTCAACAAGCCGTAATGTTTTTAAAATAAAATAAATACCATATACTCTTTTATGTATTTTGGTATTGAAAATGGTTTTGATAAAGGATTCTATTATGTCAATATATTTATGATATATTGTGATTGAAATGTGGAGATGTTATCATTCCTTTATATTGGTTTTATGTTTTATGATTTTATATTGGTACTTGGACATTTTAACGGGTGGTTACGTTATAAACCATATGACGGGTGGTTCCGTGAATACCAGGACGGGTGGTTATGTTATAACCTCCAATGCATTGGGTATGGAAGTCGGCCGTATGGCTATTCCATTAAGTATGTATGGAAGTCGGCCGTATGGCTATTCCATTAAGTATGTATGGAAATTGGCCGTATGGCTATTCCATTAAGTGATATGTGTGGAAGTCGACCGTATGGTTATTCCACTTAAGTATGTTTATGTCCCAAGTTACCTTTATATGTTATGTGTTCTTTATATGGGTTTTATGGTAATAATTTGGTTACAAAAAGGTAAGTAATGAATTTTTATTCAGAGAAGAGTTTTTACTACTTCTAAGAGGTGAAAAGTGTTACTTTGATAAAGTATACATGGTTTACTTGTTGTTTTGAAAATCTAACAGTTTTAATTCTTTGTGTATCCCTTACTGAGTTTTTTATGCTCATCCCATGTTTTTGAAATGTTTTTCACAGGACTTAGCATGGAATTGGGTCATGGATGGGATCAAGGGAAAGACATGCTACCTAAAACATGGAACTAGACATGTTTCTTTTTAAGAGTTTTTATTTTATGGAAATTTAGTAGAAGCGACTACTTTGTAATCTTTTGAGATGTAATAGTTATGTCCTAATTCTCTAAAACTCTAAACCTGAAAAGATCCTCAATGTGAATTACTCATTTAATTAAATATTAAGTAAGTTTTAAGGCTGGGGCCTTATATTAGGAATAAAATATGACCATTTAGGTCAACTTGGATTAGATTTGGACATTTAATATTATTTTTTTTAAAAAGAGTTAAAATAGTTAAAAACAAAGTTTAATAACTAAAACATTTTTAATATAGGGTTATAAATAAGATAAATTCGACTATAAATATTCATTAGAAATCTAAAAAGATTTACTACATAATGGTATTTTATTTATAATTTTTAGACGTTAAATAATTTAATTTATTTATGACATAATGATGATGCAGTAATTACCTTATTAAGGAAATATTAACATAATTGATATTATAAATACCAAAATAAATGTAATTTGAGACTTTTAAAGAATTAAAATACTTTTATAGGTTAATATTACATATTAGTATTGATTTAATTAACTTTTTTAGAACTAATAATGCTGTTATGATTTTCACAAAAAATCAATTACCAAATAGTGTCAAAATTGATATAAAATAGTTTTTAACACAAATATTATATTATTAGTTGTTATTTTATCCCAAAAAATATTAGGTTCAGCCAAATGACTTAGATAATGTTATATATATTAATAATGAACCACTTGGGGTTCTGTTGTCTTGTTATAGTAAGTTTATTAACAATATATTGTAAGAAAACAAGAAGACATAGTGAAAGTTAAATTGTTTAACTTAGAGTTAAATCTAAATAATAATGTTAAAATAGTACCCTAAAATTGTCTAAAATATTTTTTTTGAGATGATTTCGACCCATCCCCACTTTATCTTAGAAATAAATCAATTTGGAGATATTAAAAACCAAATATGATTTTATTATAAAATAATATTTTTTGTTTTTCCTAAGGTGCCCCTCTCCTCCCTTATAAAAGGGCACCTCCTCCCTCTCCTCCTCACACCACTTTCAGCCTTCAAGATCTGCCAAAACATACCCATTTCCTTCTAAACATCCCTAGAAACATCCTAGAGGTCCTGGTCTTCTTCAAAACCATCTTTAGTGCCCTAAGAAGAGATTAAGAAGAGGCGCTTCAAAGAAGAGGTAATGTACGTTATCGATTCTTTAAACTTTATTTATTCTTCTAATTCTTCTTATTTAGTTGTTTCATTATGAAGTAATAACATCAGTATCACTCATATACTTATATTTTATTATAAATATGAAACAACCCTATTTCACCTTCTATCCATCCTACGGAAAATGAAATCACCACGCATGCGTACGTATGGAATACCATCTCCACGCCGTGGTGTAATCTGTTTTCCACCAACACCTTAATTGGATGGGTATAATGGTGTAAAGAATAACTATATATGATTATTTTAAAGTGATATTGATTATTAAATATTATACATACACTTAAATACAATTCCATGATCATGGGAACGATATCATTGCTCGTGCGTACGTACGGCCTACCATCTCCACGATGTGATGCAACTCGTTCTACATGATATTAAATGATTAATGATTATATAAATGAATTGAATGAATAAATATGATATATATTTCACTAATAACATTATGTAAATGATGTATCTATAACCTAAAAATAAGAATAATAATTTATTCGACAAAACACGCATAAGAACAAAAACCAATAAACACCCGAATAACAAGTAGCGATGAAATATTACTAATAAGAAGCTAAGAATATGACCATATATGATATCATAACAATGAGTAAGGTTCTGGAATAAGTCAATAACATTATTTAAATCATTATACAGGAGGTTCGGACACGTATGAAGCAAATTGGACCTAAGGTAAGGGAAAATCGTGCAATCTCATTTTTATCCGAGATTGTTTATACTTCATAATTTACTGGGGAATATTTATCATCCACATCCATGTTTCCTCAATATTTAATATTATTTATATCCTAATAAATTTTTTTAAATCCAATTTTACCATTCAGTGATTTTTTAGTATAAGATATGAAAGGAATCTTTTGTCGTTTTAAGTACGAGGTATTTTTTGACTTTTCCAGCCAAAGTACGAGAAGAATATTTTTTTAACTTATACGACATGAATGGATTTTTATGATTTCATAGAATATTATTTCCATGAAGCTTCATTTACAAGTTTTTGAGTTTATTTTTAATCAAATTATTATAGTTTAAAATTGTATTACATGTTAAGAAAGGAAAAATGTTTTTGAAGTTGAAAGGATATTTTCCTCAAGAATGGAGTTCAAGCATTTTATCAAAATTATTTTCCATATAAGATAATATAGGGTTATATTTCTATACCTATTTTTACATTGATTTTATTATGATATGATGGAATTATTTTAATGATGTCCTTTTTATCTTATATGGATTATTTTATGATGGCATGAAGATAAAGAATCCCATTTTTATTACATGGGTTATGCTATGATATATGATTTATGATTTTGTGGAAAACCTAAGAATGGTATCATTATGAGATGGGTGATACCTATATCTCTCTCCAATTAATTGGGTAAATATTTATATCTCATGATATAGACATGGTTGGAACGGTAGGTCAATCTAGTTCAATGATACAGGACAGAAACGAGGAGTGAACTCGGTTCAGAAATGGACTTTGTCCGCTAGGATAGTCTTGGTAATGAGTCTTGAGTACTAAGAAATGATTATCTATGATTATGTGTGTATGACAAAAAGTATCATGTTTTAAGTTATGATTATTGGGATTACATTTCACTACTATTATTTATCCCATGTTATGAAATTATGATCTCTTTTTCAGGTTAAGATTTCAAAAATGTTATGTTATTATGAATATGATTTGATTGATATTTCTTTTGTTTACCCATACTGAGTATTTGAGATCACCCTTTTGTATGTTTTCTTTTCCCTAGGTTAGGAAGAAGGGTATTAAGTAAGATATGACAAAAGGGACTCTAGATATGATAAAATAAAAGGGAGACAATGTAGATGATTTATGAACCAGTTGTTTTTGTTTCCTTATTTCTAAAGACACTATACCTATACAGTCCTTTCATGGTTTTGTTATATGTTGTAATAAGTGTGCTTCAATTTTCAAGTATTAAAAATGTATGTAAAGTATTGGTCGTTATAGGACCTTTCGAAATTCTGGAATGAATTGGGGTTGTAGCTTACCGTTTGGCAATGCCGCCATGTCTCTCCAAAGTTCACGATGTGTTCCACGTATCACTGTTGAGAAAATACATGCCTGACCCAATGAATGTAATCACCTATGATGAATTAGAATTGGAACATGATCTATTTTATTGCGAAGAGCCTGTCAAGATTCTTGATACGAGAGAACAAGTGTTGAGAAACTGGATGACTCGTCTCGTAAAAGTTCTATATAGAAACCATAAGATGGAAGAGGCAACGTGGGAACCTGAGGAACTCATGATGAAAAAACACCCAAGTCTTTTCACGCGGTATTATTCTAGAAATTTCGAGGATGAAATTATTTAAAGGAGGGGAGAATGTAACACCCCAATCTTCCATGATACACTTCTCTTTGAATAATACAGTAGCGTGTGTTGTACGCAACTTCGAGTTCTAACACACACCACAACCAATCAAACTAGCCGTTTTGAATAGTAATACCCACTTATTGAAATTTTATAAATTTTATCATTCTAAATGGAATTCATTTTTGGATTCGGAATATCAAAACTAGCCTAGGGTGAAATTTTGGTAATTTTCTGAAAACTTTCATTTTTTGATGAATAGTGAAAAACACTAAGTCATGGTTTAAAACCGAATTTTTATTTAAAAAATTATTTAAATTTAATTCAGGTCAAAATTGATACATAATACCTATATAAGTTCAATGTAATTCATTATGGTCTATTTAGAATCATTTTAGATTTATAAAAATTTTATGGAACTTTTCACCGTCTTTTACCCACCTCTTAGGAGAATTTGGAAATTCACATAAAACATAATTTTACCACTTCTGTGAGTAGAATTCCGAAAATCCGAGATACATGGTTTATATCAAGGAGTAAAATGTGGTTCAATAAGACAAAAATATTTTTTGGTGAATAATAACTTTTTACTTTTATTTACCACGGTTAAATGTAAATAGGGTAATTAAGGGTAAAAATGATATTAATATTACCCTAAAACATGTCCTAATTCTATTGGAAAAGTGTATCTCTACCAAAAACAACCTTAGGAATAAAATATTATCATTTAGGTCCACTTATATTAGATTAGGACATTTATTATTATTTAATTCAAAGAAGAGTTAAAAGAGTAAAAATCAATGTTTAATAAATAAAACATTTTTAATATAGGGTTATACATAAGATAAATTAGATTATAAATATTCATTAGAAATATAAAAAGATTTCCTACTTAATTTTATTTTATTTATAATTTTTAGACAGTAAATAATTTAATTTAATTCTGACACAATGGTGTCGTAGTAGTTACCTAATTAATGAAATATTAAAATAATTGATATTATAAATATCAAAATACTAGTAATTTGAGACTTTCTATGAATTAAACTAATTTTCTAGGTTAATATGACATATTAGGATTTGTTATATAAATTTTTTTCGAATTAATAATGCTGTTATGAAGTTATTAAAAACAAAATACCCAATAGTGTCAAAATTGACATAAATGAGTTTTTAAAACAAATATTATATTATTAATTGATATTCTATTCATAAAAGTATAAGGTTAAGCAAAAGGTCTTATATAATGATAGGTTAATCATTAATGGACCACTTGGGGGGTCTCTTGTATGTATATATTAAGTTTATTAACCATATAATATAAAAATACAAAGAGACAAGGTTAATGTCAAACTATTTAACTAAGAGTTATATATAAATTATAAGGTTAATATAGTGACCCAAACCTATCTAAAATATATTGGTTGAAAGGATTTTGACCCATCCCCACCTTATACGTTGAATAATACACTTTTGAGCTATTAGAAACCGAATACGAATTTATTATAAAATAATACTTTATGTTTTTCCTAAAGAGCCTCTCCTCCCCCTTATAAAAGGACACCACTTCTAACCAATTCTTCACACCTTCAAAGCCTTTTGGATCGGCCAAACCCAGACCAATTATTCTCTAAACATACATCTATTCAACCTAGAGGCCTTAGTTTGATCAGAAAACCATCCTAAAGAGCCCTTTTGATCAAATCAAAAGGAAGAACCCGAAGAAGAGGTAATGTTTTCTCCACCCTCTTTTAAGTTCCTTTCTTCTTCAACTTCTTCTTTCTTCGTAATTTCCATTATAAAATAATAACTTAAGTATATTATATATACTGTGACTTTATTATAAATATGGTAACACCATATTCAGTATTCTATCCATCCTTTGAATGAAATGTCACCATACGTGCGTACAAACAACTTACTGTCTCCACGGCGTGGTGTAATTGTTATTCAATATATTATTATTTGTATGGGTATAATAATGATGTGTAATTCAAGTAGATAATAAATATAACATGATAATTATTCTTTATATACTATACAACATCCAATTATATATTATTTTAATATCAAAATAATGATATTGTCACTCGTGCGTACGTACGGACTACCGTCTCCACTAACACGATTAGATTCATTCCCCATCGTATCCATTCAAGTATAATTATCATTTGATGATTAAAAATAATGTTTAAGGACTTGATAACATTATGTATATGAATAAGATACAACCTATCCATAAAAAACATGGATTATATAACAAAACATATAAAAGAAAATGAGTAAGTTAACACCCGAAACGATGATAATACTAAAATATTTTTTACAGAGAATTATTAGAAGATCATATATGATATCATAATTATGTATATGGTTCTTGTATAATTTAATAAAAATGTTTTAACTATTATACAGGAGGTTAACATACCATCGACTAAGGAAAATTACAAGGTAAGGGTTTATCTCACAATCTCTTCATTATCCGAGGTTGTTTATACGTAATTATCAACTGGGACTTCTTTATCATCCACATCCATGTTTCTTAAAAATGTATTTCAAATATTTTTACTATTTACTCGACTATGGGTTAAAGTAATTTATAACCTTGTTATAATTTTTATAAAATGGTTTGAAAGGAATCTTTCCATCGTTTTCCAAACAAGGTCGTTTTAACCTTTTCGACAAAATTAAGGTAAGAATGTCTTTTTCAACTTATACGGTGGGTGCAACTATTTTCAGCCATTATAAAATCTTCAAAGCTTCCATTACAAGCTTATAAGAATATTTTAAAATTAAATGTTTTATTTTATAATTATGTAACTTTTAAATGATTTCAAGAAAAGAGATATTTCTCTCAAATAGTTTTGATTTCATCTATGTCAACATCCTTTGATGGAATTTAATCTTATTTGAAGTTGATTTATTATGATACAAAACATCCATATTTTATTGAAGGTTTTGTGATATTTTTGACTGTGGACGTGTTATTTTTATACCATTCATGGTTTATGGAGAAAGTATTTACATTTCGTATGCTAGTTTTAATACGAATATTTATGTTATGTTTAAACCGATTCATATGATGAATGAATTGGACTTAGTAAGGGATAGGTGGAGCCCACTGTAACGCCCCGACCCCAGTTACCCAGAGTCGGTGCATTACTTCGTAACATTGGCATGATCACAAGAAAGATCAAATCTCGAAAGACCGATTGGTTTAGTAGCCTTGGAAACACTAGATATATTCATAAGTTTTACATTACATCATAAAATGAAAAACTACTACAACAACATAATGTTTCCACATTCCACACTATAATCCCCTCATAATATCCCTGCAGGTCATTCATAACTTACATCTTCACATCCTGGGAAAAATAAAACATAGAAAAGGGGTGAGCTCAAATGCCCAGTAAGGATAACAATATAGCGGAACATTCAAAAATAAGCATAAACATTTAAGGCAATGAATTACTAAAACAAAAGCCTTTTAAACTTGAACTTCAACATAGTATGGCAAAAGTAAAATGAAAAAAATGCCATTTACTTGTTCACATGGATATTCTACTAATCGAATAATCACATGCAAAATCAATAACCACTTTCATAATGTTGGAATGCATAATGCCAGACTATCATAACCACATAGCCAAGGCCTCGTGCCAAGACTACAAATAAGATTTTGTCAAGGCCTTGTGCCAAGACACTAGTTTGTCTCATGAGACCTACCGATGAATTTTTTTTAGAAGATACTTACGTTTAAAATTGCTCAAATATACTTCAGTGCTTTTCTGAAAATATTATGCAAGCTTATGAAAACAAAATAACTAATTCTGAGACTACTCGACTAATTACAGGCCATGATGGGTCCACTCCCAATCCCTTCCTGTCTACCAAACTCGAGAGTCAGGTTTTTTGAAAACATTTTTAAGCTTGAATTAAATACGTATACATTTGCACTGGGTTTTCATGTATTTGAGAGAAATATCTCTTTTTTTGAAATCATTTAAAAATCACATATTTATAAAATAAAACATTTACTTTGAAAATATTCTTATAAGCTTGTAATGGAAGCATTGACAATTTTATAACATCGGAAAATAACAGCACCCGCCGTATAAGTTAAAAAAACATTCTTACCTTAATTCTGTCGAAAAGGTTAAAAAGGTCCTTGTTTTGAAAATGACGGAAACATTCCTCTTATAAAAAGTCAAACAAGGGTATAAATGACTTTAACCCATATTCTTGTAAATAATAAAAATGTTTTGATATACATTTTGAAGAAACATGGATGTGGATGATAAAGAGATCCCAGTAGATTATTACGTATAAACAACCTTGGATAATGAAGAGGTTGTAAAGTAAACCCTTACCAATTTGGTAACTTATAAAACATACAACCCATGAAAGAGGTATCATACAATGAATATGTAAATACACATAAATTAGAGTGTATTACACAAAGAATATAATTATGGGCAGTACATACACCACACAAAAGGTGATGGTGGCAATATGACATGAATCTCACGGAAATAAGGAGTGAGATGAAAACCCCTTACCTTGTACTTTTCCTTGGTTGGGGTAGGTTAACCTCCTGTATAATGGTGAAATAGTTGTTATTAAATTATACAAGAATCATATATATTAATATGATATCATATATGATCTTTTAACATTGATTTGTTAATAATATCTAAGAATTATCATCGTTTCGGGAGTTAACTTACTCATTTTCTTTTATATGTTTTGTTACATAAGCCATGGTTGTTGTATCTTATTCATATCCAGAATGATATCTAGTCCTTAAACATCATTTTTAAATCATCAAATGATAATTATACTTGAATGGATATGATGGAGAATGAATCTCATCGCGTTCGTGGAGACGGTAGTCCGTACATACGTACGAGCGACAATATCATTCTTTTGATATTAAAATAATATATAAATGGATGGTATATCATATATACATAATCATTAACATGTTATATTTATTATTTACATGAGTTACATATCATTATTATACCCATCCAAATAATATTATATTGAATAACAATTACACCACGATGTGGAGACGGTAAGTCGTACGTACGCACGTATGGTGACATGTTATTCAAAGGGTGGATAGAATACTGAATATGGTTGTACCATATTTATAATAACATCACAGTATATGTGAGATACTGGACTTATTATTTTAGAATGGTACGAACAAAGGAAGAAGAAATGGAAGAAGAAATGAACTTGGAGAAGGGTGGTGAAATCATTACCTCTTCTTCGGGTTCTTCCTTTTGATTTGATCAAAAGGGCTCCTTAGGTTGGCTTTCTGATCAAACTAAGGCCTCTAAGTTGTATTGAGGGATGTTGGGAGAGTATTTGTGCAGAGTTTGGCCGAACCAAAAGGCTTTGAAGGTGTGAAGAAATGAGAAGGAGGAGTTCCCTTTTATAAGAGGGTTGAGGGGCACCTTTGGAAAAGCTAGAAATATTAATTTATAATAAATTCATATTCGGTTTCTAATGGCTCCAAAGCTTATTATTCAAAGGTTAAGGTGGGGATAGGTCGAAAACCACTCAACCAATAGAATTTAGACAGGTTTGGGTACTTATATTAACCTTATCTTTAAGTATTAACTCTAAGTTAATTAGTTTCACTTTTACAATGTCTCTTTGTATTTTTATATAATATGGTTAATAAACTTACTATATACATCCAAGAGACCCCCAAGTGGTACATTAATGATGAACCTATCATGATATAAGTCTCTTGGCCGATCCTTAGATTTTTAGGAATTTAATATCAATTAATAATATAATATTTGTTTTAAGAACTCTTTTATGTCAATTTTGACACTATTCAATAGTTGATTTTTGTGAAACTCATAACAGATTGATTACTTCGTTAAAAGTCAATTAAATCAATCCTAATATATCATATTATCCTAGAAAATTAGTTTAATTCATTAAAAGTTTCATATTATATTTATTTGGGTATTTATAATATCAATTATTTTAATTTTTCACTATTATAGTAATTACTACATCATCATTGTGTCATAAATAAAATAAATTATTTAATGTCTAAAAATTATAAATAAAATATCATTATGTAGGAAATATTTTTAGCTTTATAATGAATATTTATAATCTAAAATCCAACTTATATAACCCTATGTAACAATTGTTTTTCTAGAAGATATATGCTTGTGTCATTTTTGTATTCATTTTGACTTAATTAAAATAAAGTGTCATTATCACTTACAAGTGGATCCATGGGGTCCCAAAATCGACCCAAAGATTCACATGGTCGACCATGTATCAACCAATAGGGTTGAGACACGTTTTAGGGTAATTTAGTATTATTATAATATTATTTTTTAACCCTTATTTACCGGATTTACCCTTAACCATGGTAAATAAAATATTTACCGCAGTAATTATTCAAAATGTCTAAAAATAAAAGTTACCTATTTACAAAATTTGAACATCCTGATTCCAAATATGGAATCCATTTTCCTAAATTCAAAACACAGAAGTGGCAGAAATTAATTTAAAATTAATTCCCGCTGTCAAAACAAAAAGCGTGTTTTTAAGAGATAATAACTATCAAAAGATTGACACTTGTTTATGTTTGGTTTAATTGTAAAATTTTGTCTAATGACCAAAATTATATTGAATTGTAAAAATATATTCTAAATATACTTTAAAACCACTCAAATTCATAATTTATCACTATTAATTATTTTGATTAAAAAAGTTGTTTTTAATTAAAATTTAGTAATTTTCACTATTCATCAAAATATGAAAGTTATCCGAAAAGTACCAAAATTTCACCTTAGGCTAAATTCGATATTCTGAATCCAAAAATGAAGTCCATTTCAAAATATAAAATATATATTATTTCAAAATTTAGGTATTACTATTCATAACGGCCAGTTTGATTGGTTGTGGTGTGTCTTAAAACTCGAAGTTGCGTACAACACACGCTACTGTTTTATTCAAAGGAAAGCGTACCGTGGAAGCTTGGGAAGTTTCATTTTAAATTTTTTTATGTCTCCATTTAGTCAAAAAGTTTAAAATATTGTATTTAAAAAGGTTTCACTAAAAGTTGATAAAAGTGCAATGCTGAAAATGAATCTGTTCTTGCATTATGACTAAGAAACTCATAATATGGATTCTAAAATTATAAAGTTTAAAATTTAGTTAATACTATTCATGACCTCTTTTAATGGCTTTTTTTTTGGTAATTCATGGTGCAATTGAACTCGGTGTAGCGTGTAGTGCAAGTTATTGAATTATTTTGAAGAAATAACACACTATGAAATCTTGGGGTGTTACATTCTCCCCTCCTTCAAAAAATTGCGTCCTCGCCATTTGAAATTGTTCTTCGAAAATAAAAGGTTTAAAATAGATAATATATTTGTGGGAAAACCCACATCAGAAATTGGGTTACTAAAATTTAGTCTTAATATGAGGAAAAGATAAATGAAAGGGTCACCACCAAATTATGATCTTGATTAGGAGAACATTGGTGGCAATTAGAGACATATAATCGGAGGAAAAACGTAAATATTTATAGGTAGTGATTGAGGTCATCAATCACAAACAAGTGTATAATTGAGGTCCTTAAACTCATCAATCTATGATGATTTGAAGTACCATCGGTTCAACAAAATATAGGGTATTGGGATAACACATTTTTGACGTTTCAAAATATCTTAGTTGAAATCCCACATCGAAAAATGAATTAATGAGGCCTCTATTTAAAATAAAGAGTCGAAAGTATGAAGATTACCGAAAATAACACATAATAGGGTTCCATGTAGGAAAATATGGATATGGAAGAAAAATCTAACCATCAATTATCTGATGGAGAGTGGTAGAGAACATGGCTATAAAAAGGCCAACAATCCCAAAGCCATAAATTAGTGATGATTTAAGGTACCATCTAGGAAAACATTTTTGTTCAAAGTTTCTTTTCTTAATATTGAGGAATTTATTTATGAGATTGGCTAAGATCATAAGGAGATATACTTACTTTATAATTAGAGTTTTATCCATTAATAAATTTCTACCACAAACTCATCTTTCACTCTAAAAGATAATAGAATGTAAAAAAAATTCTATTTACACTATTCGTATAGGGTTCCAAAATAAACGAATTTATAATTCATCTACATGATCTTTTAATAAAAACTACATTATTTAATCCAGGACATCTCATGGTCCAGTGGTAGGTGATACACCCTTGTCGCCCTTCGGTTGCGGGTTCAAGTCTCGCAGCCTTGCCGGACGCGACGGGTTGCCGCCCGACCTCCGGGTTGTCCTTTTATGGCAATCCAAAATAATCCAAACTAGAACTATCCAAAATACTTCTGTCCAAACTCACAGTCTAACATTTATAAGGAAGGTAAACATAATATAGATCCTTTTTACCCTGTAATAGCATATGAATACCTTCATCATGTATTACCATATTCCTTATTGATTACATTCATGCTCCCTTATTCCATATAGAATGCTGGATACACTTCATCAATCCAAAAATGTTTTAAACCCCAACAATGATGGAATATACAAATCATTAATCAGTTCCAAGGTAGTCAAGAATATCCAATATATTTTTTCCAAAATAATCATGTATTATTCGAAAATCACTACCTCGGTATCAGAACTATATTATGGTTTATCATTCTCTCAACCATATATTTTCCAAAAATTTATCCTGCTATTGAGTCACTTTTCTTTGTTCCACACAATCTCAAGTCCTTAATGAAATAGTACTGCAGTACAATCCTTATATACTCCATAATTATTATAACAAGTACATTGTTGATACAACACTCAATTGACATAATCAACATAAGAACTCTAATCATTCCTCTTCATCTGTGGTAGTATCATAACTTGATTATTATCCAATAGCATCATTTGCATCATAGTCTGATGACTGGGACATAGGTTCGCGTAGTGTCCAAACTCCTTGCAAATGAAGCATTGTACATTTGAAACCATTTTCTTACCCTTGCAGTCACGTACTTTGTGCCCTTTTCCTCCACACTTATAACAAACTCCCATTCCTTTCAGGCAAGTTCCAGGGTGTTTCTTTCCACAGTTACCACATATGGGAAAATTCTTCTTTTCCCTCTTCCCTTTATCCATCTTTCTCTCTTCTATCCTTTTCTTCTCTTGCTTCCCTTCAAAGCCATAGGACTCAGTAATCTCTTTACTTATCTTATCAATACATGATATTATTTCTTCATATGATGATAATACATGGGAGACTATTTCTCTTATAAATTCTAGCTTAAGACCATGAATGATATGATCCTTCCTTCTCTTTGGATCATGTGCATTTCCGGAGTTCTCATTCCTTCTACTGGGCACCATTTCTAAACAATGGCATAAACTAGATCATTTTATGAATCAAAATACATAATCCCATACTTATAAAACACTTAACATAAATTGAACTATTTATGGATATAATCCATAATCATAAGAATGTTTTCTTTAAGGAAGTATATACTCATAAACCCTTCAAAATGATTTATAAAGAAAATGAGAGTTATCCTAAGCATATCCCCCGGGAGTGTCGTAACCAAGAGTGCAGCAAGGCCCGTTGTCGTGCACCAGTTCCCGTTCGAGTCTAGCTCAAAGCGGTGTTTTCGGGTTTTACCCTTAGGTAAATCTGTGCCAGAGCCGCCTCTACCTGCTCGTATCCAGACAGGGATGTATTGCTCAGAAAACTCACAAAATCTCTACAATACCAAAATTCTAGGAAGTTCTTCTATACTAATCCTCAAAGTTCATCTTAGGTCTACGTGCTCTAATCAGAGTTTATCTAAATCTTGCTTCCAAGGTTTGTACTAAACTTCCTCTGATACCAACTGTAACGCCCCGACCCCAGTTACCCAGAGTCGGTGCATTACTTCGTAACATTGGCATGATCACAAGAAAGATCAAATCTCGAAAGACCGATTGGTTTAGTAGCCTTGGAAACACTAGATATATTCATAAGTTTTACATTACATCATAAAATTAAAAACTACTACAACAACATAATGTTTCCACAGTCCACACTATAATCCCCTCATAATATCCCTGCAGGTCATTCATAACTTACATCTTCACATCCTGGGAAAAATAAAACATAGAAAAGGGGTGAGCTCAAATGCCCAGTAAGGATAACAATATAGCGGAACATTCAAAAATAAGCATAAACATTTAAGGCAATGAATTACTAAAACAAAATCCTTTTAAACTTGAACTTCAACATAGTATGGCAAAAGTAAAATGAAAAAAATGCCATGGATATTCTACTAATCGAATAATCACAAGCAAAATCAATAACCACTTTCATAATGTTGGAATGCATAATGCCAGACTATCATAACCACATAGCCAAGGCCTCGTGCCAAGACTACAAATAAGATTTTGTCAAGGCCTTGTGCCAAGACACTAGTTTGTCTCATGAGACCTACCAATGAATTTTTTAGAAGATACTTACGTTTAAAATTGCTCAAATATACTTCAGTGCTTTTCTGAAAATATTATGCAAGCTTATGAAAACAAAATAACTAATTCTGAGACTACTCGACTAATTACAGGCCATGATGGGTCCACTCCCAATCCCTTCCTGTCTACCAAACTCGAGAGTCAGGTTTTCTGAAAACATTTTTAAGCTTGCATTAAATACGTATACATTTGCACTGGGTTTTCCTGTATTTGAGAGAAATATCTCTTTTTTTGAAATCATTTAAAAATCACATATTTATAAAATAAAACATTTACTTTGAAAATATTCTTATAAGCTTGTAATGGAAGCATTGACAATTTTATAACAGCGGAAAATAACAGCACCCGCCGTATAAGTTAAAAAAACATTCTTACCTTAATTCTGTCGAAAAGGTTAAAAAGGACCTTGTTTTGAAAATGACGGAAACATTCCTCTTATAAAAAGTCAAACAAGGGTATAAATGACTTTAACCCATATTCTTGTAAATAATAAAAATGTTTTGATATACATTTTGAAGAAACATGGATTTGGATGATAAAGAGATCCCAGTAGATTATTACGTATAAACAACCTTGGATAATGAAGAGGTTGTAAAGTAAACCCTTACCAATTTGGTAACTTATAAAACATACAACCCATGAAAGAGGTATCATACAATGAATATGTAAATACACATAAATTAGAGTGTATTACACAAAGAATATAATTATGGGCAGTACATACACCACACAAAAGGTGATGGTGGCAATATGGCATGAATCTCACGGAAATAAGGAGTGAGATGAAAACCCCTTACCTTGTACTTTTCCTTGGTTGGGGTAGGTTAACCTCCTGTATAATGGTGAAATAGTTGTTATTAAATTATACAAGAATCATATATATTAATATGATATCATATATGATCTTTTAACATTGATTTGTTAATAATATCTAAGAATTATCGTCGTTTCGGGAGTTAAATTACTCATTTTCTTTTATATGTTTTGTTACATAAGCCATGGTTGTTGTATCTTTTTCATATCCAGAATGATATCTAGTCCTTAAAAATCATTTTTAAATCATCAAATGATAATTATACTTGAATGGATATGATGGAGAATGAATCTCATCGCGTTCGTGGAGACGGTAGTCCGTACGTACGCACGAGCGACAATATCATTCTTTTGATATTAAAATAATATATAAATGGATGGTATATCATATATACAGAATCATTAACATGTTATATTTATTATTTACATGAGTTACACATCATTATTATACCCATCCAAATAATATTATATTGAATAACAATTACACCACGATGTGGAGACGGTAAGTCGTACGTACGCACGTATGGTGACATGTTATTCAAAGGGTGGATAGAATAATGAATATGGTTGTACCATATTTATAATAACATCACAGTATATGTGAGATACTGGAGTTATTATTTTAGAATGGTACGAACAAAGGAAGAAGAAATGGAAGAAGAAATGAACTTGGAGATGGGTGGTGAAATCATTACCTCTTCTTCGGGTTCTTCCTTTTGATTTGATCAAAAGGGCTCCTTAGGTTGGCTTTCTGATCAAACTAAGGCCTCTAGGTTGTATTGAGGGATGTTGGGAGAGTATTTGTGCAGAGTTTGGCCGAACCAAAAGGCTTTGAAGGTCTGAAGAAATGAGAAGGAGGAGTGCCCTTTTATAAGAGGGTTGAGGGGCACCTTTGGAAAAGCTAGAAATATTAATTTATAATAAATTCATATTCGGTTTCTAATGGCTCCAAAGATTATTATTCAAAGGTTAAGGTGGGGATAGGTCGAAAACCACTCAACCAATAGAATTTAGACAGTTTTGGGTACTTATATTAACCTTATCTTTAAGTATTAACTCTAAGTTAATTAGTTTCACTTTTACAATGTCTCTTTGTATTTTTATATAATATGGTTAATAAACTTACTATATACATCCAAGCGACCCCCAAGTGGTACATTAATGATGAACCTATCATGATATAAGTCTCTTTGCCGAACCTTAGATTTTTAGGAATTTAATATCAATTAATAATATAATATTTGTTTTAAGAACTCTTTTATGTCAATTTTGACACTATTCAATAGTCGATTTTTGTGAAACTCATAACAGATTGATTACTTAGAACAAAGTCAATTAAATCAATACTAATATATCATATTATCATAGAAAATTAGTTTAATTCATTAAAAGTTTCATATTATATTTATTTGGGTATTTATAATATCAATTATTTTAATTTTTCACTATTATAGTAATTACTGCATCATCATTGTGTCATAAATAAAATAAATTATTTAATGTCTAAAAATTATAAATAAATTATAATTATGTAGGAAACCTTTTTAGATTTCTAATGAATATTTATAATATAAAATCCAACTTATATAACCCTATGTAACAATTGTTTTTCTAAAAGATATATGCTTGTGTCATTTTTGTATTCATTTTGACTTAATTAAAATAAAGTGTCATTATCACTTACAAGTGGATCCATGGGGTCCCAAAATCGACCCAAAGATTCCCATGGTCGACCATGTATCAACCAATAGGGTTGAGACACGTTTTAGGGTAATTTAGTATTATTATAATATTATTTTTTAACCCTTATTTACCGGATTTACCCTTAACCATGGTAAATAAAATATTTACCGTAGTAATTATTCAAAATGTCTAAAAATAAAAGTTACCTATTTACACAATTTGAACATCCTGATTCCAAATATGGAATCCATTTTCCTAAATTCAAAACATAGAAGTGGCAGAAATTAATTTAAAATTAATTCCCGCTGTCAAAACAAAAAGCGTGTTTTTAAGAGATAATAACTATCAAAAGATTGACACTTGTTTATGTTCGGTTTAATTGTAAAATTTTGTCTAATAACCAAAATTATATTGAATTGTAAAAATATATTCTAAATATACTTTAAAACCACTCAAATTCATAATTTATCACTATTAATTATTTTGATTAAAAAAGTTGTTTTTAATTAAAATTTAGTAATTTTCACTATTCATCAAAATATGAAAGTTATCCGAAAAGTACGAAAATTTCACCTTAGGCTAAATTCGATATTCCGAATCCAAAAATGAAGTCCATTTCAAAATATAAAATATATATTATTTCAAAATTTAGGTATTACTATTCATAACGGCCAGTTTGATTGGTTGTGGTGTGTGTTAAAACTCGAAGTTGCGTACAACACACGCTACTGTTTTATTCAAAGGAAAGCGTACCGTGGAAGCTTGGGAAGTTTCATTTTAAATTTTTTTATGTCTCCATTTAGTCAAAAAGTTTAAAATATTGTATTTAAAAAGGTTTCACTAAAAGTTGATAAAAGTGCAATACTGAAAATGAATCTGTTCTTGCATTATGACTAAGAAACTCATAATATGGATTCTAAAATTATAAAGTTTAAAATTTAGTTAATACTATTCATGACCTCTTTTAATGGCTTTTTTTTGGTAAGTCATGGTGCAATTGAACTCGGTGTTGCGTGTAGTGCAAGTTATTGAATTATTTTGAAGAAATAACACACTATGAAATCTTGGGGTGTTACACCCACTATAGCTCCTCGATGCATCAGTAGGTCTCATGAGACAAACTAGTGTCTTGGCACAAGGCCTTGACAAAATCTTATTTGTAGTCTTGTCACAAGGCCTTGGCTATGTGGTTATGATAGTCTGGAATTTTGCATTCCATCATTATGAAAGTGCTTATTGATATTGAATGTGATTATTCGACTAGTATAATATCCATGTGAATAAGTAAATGGAATTATTTCATTTTATCTTTTCCATATTATGCTGAAGTTCAAGTTTAAAAGGCATTTGTTTTAGTTATACATTGTCTTAAATGCTTATGCTTATTTATAAAAGTTTTTGCTATATTGTTATCCTTATTGAGCATCTGGGCTCACCGCTTTCAATGTTTTACTTTTCCCAGGATGTGAAGAAGTAATTTATGAATGACCTACATGGATAGTATAAGGGGATATGAAGACAAGATGTTTTTGTAGTAGTTTTCACTTTATAATGTAATGTAAAATTTATGAATGTATCTAGTTATTCCAAGCCTACTAAATTAATCGGTCTTTAAAGACTTGATCTTTTGTGATCATTCCAATGTTATGTAATAATGCATCGACTCTGGGTAACTGGGGTTGGGGAGTTACAATTTCAATTAATCATGCACATTTTATCTTATTCAATACCATAGTTTTAATGGTCTAAACACGACGTAATTTGATTTTACTGTGGTGTTGTGTTTTGAAGAATCCCTCGAACACATTTTCTATATTAATTTTTTTGGATGTTATAATTGCATAATATCATAACTTGGATAAAAGGATAATAGAATCATGAAAAATTAATAATCAGATGGAATATATTCTCTTTTGATGCGCTATAGTGGTACAACATTTTTATGTATATTTTTCTTTTTAGATACATGCTTCCCTTTCAACTCAAAATATCCAGAACGAATGTATCATTGAAGCTTTTTATTGAGAAGAAACTAGTTTTAATGTTAATAAAAAATATAATATCCCTCTTATCTATCAAAAAAATATCCCTGTAGATATTATTTTGGACTTATTAATCATTTCTTATATTAGGAAGTCATATTAGAGGGTCTGTATGAACATTGTTTTTGGTGTTATTTTTTGAGGTTATAGATTGATTTCGAGGATTATAATTGGAATTTTGGCACTGTTAAATTCCTTGGAATTGGTGTGTTTGAATGTGGTCTCACTGAGGTAGTGATTTTAGGTATTTTTGAGTGTGTTTTTCCATTTTAATTATATGGTATTTTTTACATCATAAAAAGTGTCATGGATATCACTTATGTGATGTAAACTTTTAAATATAATGTAGGTTGTGATGTATACCATAGCTTTTTTATGATATATTTTTTTAAATGATAAATTTTATTGACTAATATTCGTATTATTATTTGGGTATGAGAGTTTTTTTCTACTCTATTAGTTTTTTGGGGGGTCATTATATTTCCTAATCATATGGAATAAGTTTTATCAAACTTGTTTTGAATAAATAATTCCTCTTTAATAAATGACATTTATTAAAATTTTATGATATAATATCATCCATATCACTATATTTTTTAAATATATTTTATTAATATAAATTGAATAGATATAATTCTCTTTGATATATCCACATGAATATTTTCCCCATAAATCAGGCATAGTGTTGAAATGATCACCAACATTTTTTACACCATTATCAATAAAAAATGAAACCAAATTACTATTTATCTAAAGATAAAATTATCTTTCAAAATATGCACTAATGAAATTAGGAAATTTTTTTTAGTTATATAATGATAAATTTCTATAATATGAATCATATAAAGAATTTGAATTGATTCAATTCATAGAACACTCAGAATCATACTGATATTTCATCAATTATAATCTAATAAATTGGTGTAGTATTTTAACCTTAAGACAATATTATAAATTACATTGATTTAATATATAATAGAAATGAAATCTAAGCTTTGCTGATCTTCATAAATTTAATATCAAAATCCTTCTTTGAAAATATAACAAGATAGAAAAATATTAGTACTTATGTAGGATAATTTTTTTCATATAATAATGAATCATTAAAAAAACAGTTATTAAAAAAAATATTTTTATAGATATATAATAATATTTTTATTGTTAAAAATAAAATTTTGTTATTACTTAGGAAAAATAACATATCATATGCATATAATATACGTGAAACTGCTAGAAACCCATATTCTCCAAGAATCTCCCAAATATTTTCTTCTATAAGAAACTCAAAATTTATGCTAATGGCCACTTTTCAATTAATGTTTTTTAATTCAAATTTGAATTATAATATATGGACCCTTTATGATTAATAAATCAAAGCTACATTATATTCAATAAAATTAATAACCTTAAAGATATATAGACTAATTAGAAATTCCATGGTTGTTTTCTATGAAACCAAACTACTAATGAACAATAAATATAAATACCTTAAAATTATTGTTAGAATATTTTTCAAATCCCTTATAAATAATGAAATTAGATCCAATAAACTTATAAAGACCCTTAAGTATGATCCTATGTGAGACAGAAATGAATATTCTATTACATATTTATTTAATGAATATGTACTATTTCATCGAGATGATATTAGAATTATCTGTGTATAAAATTTCATTTATATTTATTTAAAAAATTATACTTGAAGTTAAGAAATTTAATAGTATGGAATTATTAGATTAGAAAAGGTTATTCATATACTAGATTAAACATGTGAAAAATATAAATATTAAACCTAGGAAATGGTTCCCAATTCAAGGACACATGGATTGTAGTTATAATTTCATTCTAAATTATTTCCCAATTGTAATTATCAATTGATTCCAGATAGATATCAAGTACATGAATTTTTTATAAACTAAGTATTATGATCAATTCAAATGTAGAATTATTTTATTAAATTTAATTGATATTTTCAATATATGGTCCAACATTAAATTATGTAATACAGTAATAAAATTCTCATTATAACACATTATGGGGTAAAAAAAATATCAATTCATTCCTCAAAATTATTATCTAACATTTTAATATTTAGATTATCATGCTTATTTATTTTTTGTAAATTATTATCAATTTTTTATTATCCTATTCCAAGATATATCATTCTGAATAAGTAATTAGGGAATTTATTTTATGTTGTATTAGAAAATCTAAAAAAATATTTTCTCATAGGAAAACTTAGAATAAATATTTTCATTAACACTTTAAAATAATATCTATTTAAGTTATATTATATATTTTGAAATATTTATAATATAATATCTCAAATAATGAATAACTATAGAAATAGTAATGTGAATCATCCAAAATGTGTTCAGTTTAGTTTATATAATTTTAAAGTCTTTTCCTAAATAAGGGGAAAACTGAATATTTATCCCCTTATAAAATAAATAATTTTCAAATTATACTACTTAGATATTAAAAATAAATTTATAAATACTTGATTATCACTAAAGAAAATAAAATTCTATGAATTTTGGAATATAATGGGGATGTGGATAAAATTCTATATTTTAATTTCATTAACACTTTTATATTTATGAATAATCGATCCATCCTTACACTCGATAGATAAATTCTTTTTTTAACTTTTTATATAACTCAATTTAATATTTTGAAATTCATTTATTGAAATAGATACATTTTTAAAGAAATATAAAAGTGAATATAGATCACCAATATATTAGGTAAAAATTGGAGTGAAGACACTCATGGGATATGTGTTTGTGTAAGTGATTAGAGGATGTACTAATATATTCTCTAAGTGATACATGATTTCTCATGTAACATAGAAGAATTTTATTAATGGAATTTACATTATTATTATATAATTGTATCATATTTATTAATATAGTATAATATAGTGATCATGCACCAAATGATAAAACCAACAACATATTATTATATTATTATGAACATTAATTTTAGTGAATAAACCTATGGATATGAATTTAAAAATTTTTATTGGGATTCAAAATATTAAATAAGGTAACTATTAAATTAAAATTCGGATATTCTTGATCCACAAGAATAACCTCACCCTTGAAAAAAACTGTAGAAATAAAATAGTATATTATTAATGAAATATTAATTTTGAAAATGAATATATATATAGACTTGAAAAAAATAGAAGTGAATGATTATTGAAACAAACATGATGTATTTATAGAATGTATGGAACACATATGACCATAAAAATTTGAATATTCAAATAGTAATATGACCATTGGAAAACTAATATGACCCCATGGAATAATAACCTGAATACTAAAATAGTATCCTCACCAATTGAAGTGTGAATTAATAGTTATGTATCTTATAAAATGAAAATATGACATGTTTATATCATGGTACAAGTAAATGACTACTTTATTAATCATAAAATAAGTGTTTTTTATTTTTGAGAAACATAAATGTTTTATTTAAATTATTATGAAAAATATATTTATTTAAATGATATTTATTTAAATTAAATAAAATTTTAAATTAATAATAAATTTTTTTATAATGATAATATAATTTTAAGAGACTATATGTAATTTTTTAATGGGTTAGAGAAGTGATCATATTATTATATTTTTTATTTTAAAAATGAATAATGATTTTTAATAAAAAAATAAATTATCATATTATAAAAATATTTTCATAATATGTATTATATTTTTTTAATTTACACATCGAGAAATTGTAGTCGATATTTTTTTTATTTTTCTAATATAGTTGAATTTTTTGTCAACAATGAAATACAACAAAACACTATATTAAAAATAAAAAGCTAAATACATGATTTATTATATAAGGTGTGATTTAAGGACACATTAGTTTAAACCCACATGAATTATTTTCTATACATGGTAATGATATTAAACACTGTTGGTAGTCTTTAAAAAATAATAATAAACTGATTATTGTTATTTTTAAAAACACCCTGCTCCACCCCTTATAAATACCACTCGTCACTATCACTTACCCTAACACCTTTTAATAATGGTAACTTAAAATACACTACACAAATCTTCACTCATCTCTATTCACATGTTTCTAGAAGCTTTGGTCTCCTAGAGGGACCAATCCCAAGGTTCCTCTAGTGGAAGCCTTAAAAGAGACATCCAAAGGATAAGGTAACACTCTCAATAAAGAATTATTTATTTCATGACTTATTATACCTCCTCAATACCTAAATATAATTGATTTTATAAAAATTTAATTATTAATAATATAGATAATTGTTATTATATCTATAAAATACGCCCTTTTTATCTTTAAATATTCTAAAAATGAAAAAATCATTCGTATTATGTCGTTTCACCACCTATGTGGATGATAAGATTTTGTTTCCATTACCACCATCATGATTGGTTTAAATTAACATATAATGGTATAAAATAACATAAATATTTGTATGAAATATTTATTCATATTCTAGAATAAACATATTTCCATAATTTTAAATAAAATAAATCTAGTTCATGATGGTCGACAGAACAACCTAATTGAACTGACTGTATAATGTAAACATTTTTACTTAATGAATCATCTATATATTGATTTTATTTATCTAGTTTTTAGAAAACATAAATTTATATAAGTAAATTAATATAATTTTATTTTACATATGGAATTTTATTCCCATTTTATGATTATTTCCACAATTATCCACATGTGATCAGACTTTGGAACCTTATAAGAAATTCCCACCGAACAATGAAATTAAATATTATATCTCATTTAAATGGTTGTAAATTGAAATAATAAAATAAAATAAAATAAAATATATATTAAAATGATTATGAATTAAGTCAATTATGAATAATTTTAATATTCTAGATGTTATGTACAAGTGTAGAATAATTATTAACCTATGACAGGATATCTTTGGACCACCATATTTTCATTAGGTTATAAATTTTATATCTCTAACTCTCTTTACATATCTATTTAATATTATAAAATGAATATAAATTTTGTATGTATTTCTATAAAATAGATATATAAATTTGATTATATTCCTTTTATGGGATTATACATTCTTTATGTTCAACTTTTATGCCCTATTTAAAATCAAACCAGATTAAGGGGAAATTTTCTATCTCTTAACCCATTTTTGTAATTCACTTTTGAATTATTTAATCCCATTTATCATTTCCTTAAATAATATAACATTTTAGTGATAATTAGTTTAGTTTAACTTTGGTTTCTTAGAGAAAATACCTTATTATTTATTACTTCAAAATTATTTAACTTATTCCTTAAAATACAATTTTAAAAGTGAATCTCATTACCTAATTCACTACCCTTTCTCACGGTATTTGTTCTTTCCAATGAACACAATATTTGTGATCTTTGATTATTTATTCATATTCAAACATCCATTATATTATATTCCTTATCCTATCTAGATTATTTTTGAATTATCATTTGATTGTGACATATTGAAAAATTATATAGCCTATAACAATCAATGGGTATTTCTTATGCTTATTCCATATAATTGGTTACCTAATGTGGCACACATTATCATTTAAATGTTTTGATGGATGGTTTCATATAGTTCTCCAATGAATTGGATACCATTTTTGTCTCAGGATATGATATATATGGGATTATTCAGTAATACTAATCCATTATTGGAATATGTCTACCATGTGATATTATCACGATCTTATGAATCCACATTCTTTATGTCATTCTTTCATATGAGTATTTTCATACCTTTATTTAATATCATGTTAGTCCTTTTGACTCATATGTTATGAACATTCACCATATTTATTAATATACTAGGATTTATAACTCACCTATTATTTTTTTTGTATTCCAAGATATATCATATGAAATTTTAGAATCTCAAAGAAATCTTGGAGCACTTCATAGAAATTAACATAAATATTTTTTATTCTAATTAAATTTTATTCTATTGTGTATATAGTATCACAAATAAAGTAGGTCTCTAGATCATTTTATTGTTTTTATATTAAAAATCATTTAATAATATGTGTAAAAATCATGGGTTTCTATAGATGGTATTAGAGGAAGGTATAGTTATTTTCCAGTATTAGGATAAAAATATATTAGTAAAAACCATTGTCACAGGCCTATGTATATGAAAAAATCCTAATATATTTGTGATACATATTGTGATTTGTTACCAGGAAATTACATCCCTATCTAGATACTAAATGTGGTTGTGGATTCGTAATAGAGGTACCTTTGTGTAATAAACTAGAAAGGGATTGTTGGATATTAAATATAGCTGAACCTGGTGCATGAAATTATGCATTTATTCAATTATAGTATGAGATTCTTGAGGGATATTCTTTGGAAAATTTATAATCTATTTAAGAACCATTATGAAAGACTTGAATATATTATTATATTAGAAAAAATAATTGGTAAATTACCATGGATATCCTAAATCGAAATATAACGACTCACAAACTATTATATACATTTAATTTATAAGTTACTCCTTTAGTAGTCATAATTTTACTTTTATATTATTATTATTTTAAGTATCCCCATCTATATTGTTACAATATTTTAATTAATACCATTAAATAGGATGAATCGTTCCAACTACCAATGTGAAATGAAATTTAATGTTTTACCTAATGAAATTCATAACCTGATGTGAGAGGGAGATGAAAATTTTATGGTGGTATTGGATTAACATACTCAAATCATGAATAATAATATGTGTCATGTGCACTTTCCACATTCTATAATGAAAGGGAAAGTCGTGGTTGAGACTTTTATTCATAAAAGGTGTTTTAAATTTATTTTAACTTCCAATACTTTCATTTTTGAACAATAGATCCAGTCCATTGAGAATTTATTCCTTATCCTCTAATTCTTAAAGCAATATAAATTCATAATGTTCAGTTATCTCCAAGACAGAAAAGCCGACCTGCGTGGTCACTAATCCTGAAAACAAATCTCAAAGAGGAAATTGATTCCATAGAATGTCAAGGATTCAAAAAAATATCTTTTAATAAATATTTACATTAATTATCTATATTAAAATGGGTAGGGAGTTCCTTGAACTAAATGAAAATGTATATGAGTCTATCAGATCATATTGGGAAAACACAGTAAGGATTTCATGGTATACCTCCATCTTTTTCATTAATACTAAAATTAAGGTGAACTATTATTTAGTGTATTAAATCCGAGTCTATGAAAATATTTATTGATTTTAGACTTTGATATTTATGAAGAGATTGTTCATTATTCCCTTAATTTTTAAATGGATTTAAGAGATTTATAGTGGTCTCATGGTGTTGGAGATGGAAATTGAAAATTTTAGTTTAATTTAGGAGGTTCAATGGATAAATTCCATATAATAAAGAAAAATCAATAACACATCACGTCAAAAATTTTATTCGAACTATCTAAAAAACTTTCTATAGTAAACTAGGTTATGCTTCACTTGTGGAAAAGAGAGGCATCATGCTATTCAATTTTGAAGGGAGACATAAAAGGCCAATAATGTGATATAAGTAAAGAAGGTTCCAATCAACACTTAACCTATAGTACAATATATCATCTAAAAATATCATTCAAATTATACAATATAATTCCTTAATCTATGGATTTTCAGAGGTAACCAATGAAAACCACCCCAAATCCCTAGAGAGAAAAAAGGAAATTTTCTATAACTACTACTTAGGTAGATCTTGAAAATGAATTTTTGATAGGTTTTCTGGTCATTCATTCAATAATAATTAATTTAATTTTTGATTATAGTTATACACTTTAACTCATATCATAAAATATTAGTTTAACTAATTAAAAACCACTTCAAAACATGAGAGTTAAGTAATCCCTAAGACTAGAAAATGGATCAATTATTTCATCTTTGGAATATAACTCCTCCCTAATAAATGTTTCTGAACTGAATCTCATAGAAAATATTTCCATACATATTTTAGATAAAGATGATTCAATATTGTAAATTAATTATCTATACTTATATATATACAACATCAACTATCTAGAGAAGGAGATTACTCTTTACATCCTTAGTCATCCTTCGATTATGCAATGATTTGTGGAGGATAATGAACCCCCCTTGAATTATATTTTCATGAATGGATACTATTACCTTACGAGTAAGTATGACTAGATAAAATTGTATAGACAAAGGAAATAATCATTCTTGATGACATTCCCATCATGATAGACTATACTGGTGTATTCCTTAAAAAGTTTCATACTATTACTTCTAAACGAGAGGTTGATTTCTCAATAGAACATATACCTCAATCCATACCTATATCCAAGAATCCTTATGGAATAAAAAAATTTGATCTTGATTAATTGAATATTTAGTTATAATAGAACATAGAAAAGGGTTTTATATGGTTAAGTGCTTCACTATGGGGTGAACTGATCATCTTCATCAAGAATAAGGATTAGCCAACATACCTATGAATTGATTATTATTCACTAAAAAACATGACAAAGAAAATGTATCCACCACCATGGATTTATGACTTATTCTATGAACTAAATGGGGCACAATACTTGTCTAATGTTGACGTTTAGATGAGATATCACTAATTAATGGTGAGGATGAAATATATTCCCTATAATTCCATTCTAACAAGGTATGGAAACCATGTTTTCATAATTATGTATTTTGAACTTAAAAATGCACTAGTAATCTTCATGGTCATAATGAAAAATGTTATTAGAGATTAAATTTAAAAATTTATAGTAGTATTTATATATTATTTTTTTATATACAAAATAATCAAGGAGGAGTATTAATAGAGTTTGTGTACTATGCTAATGACTTTACGTATGGAGAAATTATATGAAAAGTACAGTAAATGGGAATTTTGGTTAGAGGAAGTATCATTCATAGGGAATTTTATCACTAAAAAAGGGATATCTATAGACCCGTCTAATATAATGGAAACTGAGGATTGACCTTGACTATCATCTATAATAGATATCTATAATTTCCTTGGACTTTTTAGGTATTATAAATGATTTTTTAGAAAATTATCATGATTTTCTAGCATGGTAACCAAGATTATTCCTAATGGAGTGATATTTTTCTATAAAAATGAATATAAATAGAATTTCAATGATATTAAAAGAATTATTATCACTGTAGGAGTACATACACTTCTTTTAAGTTAGGATTTTTCATGCTATACAATATTACATGAAATAAAGTCTTAAGCTATGTACTAATGAAAAATGATAAATTGATATCCTATACCTTTTGGAAGATAAATGTTCATGAGAAGTACTACTAAATGCCTAATCCGGTGTTAGATATAGTGATCTCCAAAGTGATGATTTGGTGACATTATCTATTTGCGGAGAAGTGGTAAATATTTACATATCATAAGAGAAAAATCATTATATTCACACAGAAGAAACTTAATATGAACTTGTGATAAAGGTTAGAGAAGATATAGTTTTATTACTACTAAATATACTTCCAATATATAAAAAAAATAATGAGGAGAATGGTTTGTGTATAATGAATCTTACAACCCTATCATTGATGAGAACAAAGAAGGATCCAATATTTTTATACAAACAATTTATTGACATATGATTAACAAATGAATGAACACCATCATTAATTTATAAAATTATTTTCCAACCATACATTCTAGAGAAAACAATATTTTCTCAAAGATACGATGTAAAGATATATAATATGGTGGATGCTATAGGAAAATAGGAATACTCAGATTTTAAAATTGAATAATAATAAGTTATAATATTTGTGTCATGACTATGTGTACAATCAAAGCCTGAGATAAAAAAGTTTTTTAGGAATGACGCACATAGATCAAAATTTTCAATCCACCTTAGAAGACCAAAGATGTATCAATATATCTAATCGAATAATCAATTGGAATATATGTATAAAGATATTATATTATATACATCAATGTGATTGTTATGTCAACAAGTGAAGTCAAAATGTAAAAATTACAAAGGGTTGAAACAACTATTACCCATACCATCGTGGAAATTAAATAATATCAACCTATAAATTATAACCGGTTTTATAAAGAAATCCAGATAAAATAAAACTATATGGGTTATAGCGGATTTTATTATAAATAATTCTCATTTAATTACAATTCTAGAGAACTTCCCACTCAATCAACTAGAATGGATATATATTAGAAAATGGGTGAGTCTGCGTAGAACACCAAAATATATTATATATATTAAATATCCAAGGTTTAAGTTTATGTTCTATAAAAGTTTACAATAAGATCTAAATAATTATATGAACTTTATTATGGCTTATCATGCCCAAAATGATATCCAAACTGAGTATATTATCTTGAAACTTTATTACTTATTGGGTGAATGCTTGAAGGAGTTCAATAGAGGATGAGATAAACATCCCCATCTATTAAAGTTTCAAAATTGTAAAATAATTTAGTAACGAATCCAAAATTGATCCATATGAATCCCTATATGGTAATAGATGTTGAAAAATTATGTTTTGGGATTAAGTTGGTGAATGAAAGATGATTAAACTAGAAAAAGTTAGTAAAACAATAGAAATAGTCAACACCATTTAGTAGCATGTCATGGAAGATCAGAATTGAAAAAATAGTTATGATAATGACCATAAATTAGACATAGAGTTTGATTTTAGAGATAAATTATTCTTCAAAATATCTCTATTGAAAATTGGTATGAGATTTGGGACGAAGGGAATGAAAAGTCCCATGTACATCGAATGCTTTGAGATTCTTGATCACATCAGATATATGACCTATTAACTAGAACATCAACCCACATTGTCTCATGTACATGATGTGTTTTTCATATACATCTTGATGAATTATATACTAGATCCCTCACGTATATGAAATTAAGAGGTTCAAAAACAATAAAATGCATATCTTATAAAGATAAACTATTGAATATCTTGGATTTTAGAGGCAAATATCTATAAAATAAGAAAACCCACATAGTCAAAATATTATGGAGGAACCTTAAGTATAAGGAGGAAACATGTGAACTAGAAGAAGACACGAAATAGAAGTACCCTCACATATTTTCACCTTCATTTGTAAAATTAAATTTTGAGGATCATATTTCATAAGGGTGAGTAATGTAATGACCTAGAATTTTATCAATGAAATTTCTCTCCTAATTAAATAATTTTGACATATTTATAAATTTAGTATTATATAGAGCACACACAACACATGGTTAAACCAACAAAATTCTATTACATTAATTTTAACATTACATTTAGTGAATTAATATAGAAATAAGAATAAAAAATATTATAGTGGGATAAAAAATAGAAAATAAGATATATAGACTGTAAAAATTTTGATCTACTTGATCCACTATAATATCCACACTCTTAAACAAATAATAGAAATGAAACCAAAAATAGGCAATGAAGTAATAATTTTGAAAATAAAAATGCATATAACAATGATAGAACATAAAAGTAAATAAATAATGAATGAAATATGATTTCTTTATGGAATATATGAAACCCATATGATCATTAAAAATCTGACCAATGTAATTGTAATATGACTGTTGGAATAGTATTCAAACTATTGAAATTTTAATCTTACTCTTGTAATAGTATGGAGACTTATAGAATAACACCGTCATCCATGGAAGTTTAAAATAATATTTAGGTATCTTATAAAATTAAAATATGTTATGATTACATTATGAAACAAGTTAATAAATTTTTCAAAAATGATAATGTAAGTGTTTTTATTTTTAGAAAACATAAATGTTTTATTTATATTATTATTAAAAATATGGTGTTTTAAAAGAAATATTATTTCAAAAAATGGGTTTATAAATTAATACTAAGTTGTAATATAAAAATAATATTATTTTATCTGTCTATAAGTATATTATCAGTGGGTGAGAAAATTGATCATAATATTGAAATTGGAATTTCTAAAATAAATAAGGATTTATTTTTAAAAATTAAATTTCTCATATTTAAAAAATTATTTTCATTCAACTAATTTCATTTTTTAAATCTAAAAATAAAAATATGGTAATGGTGTATTTTTGGTAAATAGTGAAAGAAGGAAAAACACTTTATTTATCATTAAAATTAAAATACATGATTTATTTATAAGTGGAAATGTAGACACCCATTAGTTTGAACTAACATATACCATTTAGTGTATATGTTTAACAGATTCATCACTCTTGGTATTCATGATCCAAATCTATAAATTAATTAATATTATATTCATAAAAACCACTCTCTTCCCCTTAAAAATAAAACCATTTAACACCCATTATCCTCACACATTATAAGTCTTGTAATATACCCAAACACTTCCTTAATCTCGTTTCATATCTCTCCCCATGTTATTAGATTATTTTTTATTCTATATAGACCAATCCCAAGGTGCCTTTTGGGGAAGCCTATTTGGAAACATCTAAAGGAGATGGTAACACTCTAAACTGGGGATTATTTATTTGATTCCTTTTTATGCCTCCCTAAGAACTACTTATACTTTATGGTATGAAAACATATTTATTTTTAATATACTTAGTTATTATTAAATACATAGAATATACCCTTATAGTTTTCTAATATTCTAAAAATGTATATATCATCCATATTACGTCAGTTCACCGCTTTCATGGACAATGAGTTTATGTTTTATTGTCCCATATTCATGGAATGTTTAAATTTACATATAGTGGTTTAAAATGATATAAATATGTAAAATATATGCCTTTTTTCATATTATGCGATTAATATGTAATGATAATATAAAATAAAAAAATATATCAATATTTTTGGAAAACCTAACTAAATGAACTAACCGTATAACATTAAATTTTTTACTAAATGAATTATCCCTATATAGAAACACATATGGATATTTGGAAATATTTAAATTTCTTGATGGAAATGAATATAAATTTAATTATCTTATAGTGGTAGTTTGATTTGACATGGAAATCAACATTATCCACAAGTGATCCAACTTTGAAACTGTAAATAAACACACCCAGAACAATAAAATTAAAAATTATATCTTCTAGAAATGATATAAATAAACATAATATAATCAAAGTAAATAAAATAAATACTTAAATGGTTGTACGTTATATAATTTATTAATCTAATTAGATTATTCTAGATGTAATGTGCAAGTGAAGAATGATTCTAGACATAATGTAAGGGATCTATCAAGACCACCATATTTCATTGGGTTATGAAATTTGTATCACTATATCACATTATATATCTATTTAATTTTATATAATTCTTATAAATTCATTATATATGTATCCTAAATACACACTTACCTTATTATCCCTTCCTTATATGGGGTAATATGTGCCTAAATTTTATTTACCAGTTCAATCATTAAAATCATACCTGATTAATGAGAACTTTTCTATCCCTTAATCATTCTATGTAATATTTATTTAATGTATTTAAACCCATTTATGAGGGAATTAAATATATTAATATTATATGTGTGACATCTTGACTTGGCTACCACATTCCAATACCCAGAACTAGTTAGACACATGACCTCAGGCATGCCTCCCCATATGCCAGAGGCTGCCGACTAGCAGCGAGAGTCTTATATATAACATGGGGAGACTATACCCACTTTATAAAAAACACAATAGAAGAAGTAAATAAAAAATAAATAAATGATTTACTTAATAACCAATAAACATCAGTATCAAAAGATTAATCAAAACAAGAAAAAATATCAAAAACTAAAGTAGTAGATATGTCATGCCATAATAAGTGTCAAGTGTATAATATAAAAACAAAATAAAGACACAATGACACTCTTAAGTAGGTCACGACACCAAGTCTGGTTCCCTCATCCATGATCCATCCCAAATAATCCATTTAATATAGGGATATTTCCAATGTCCTATCCTACAAACATTAATTTTATTCAAGTACCAATCAAGAAGCTCAAGTAGGGGGTGAGTACAACTTAGAAGGCCATCACCAATGACATCTAAAACAATATCCAATCAATAAAAGTGTATTTAAATGAATAAATAATTGAGTATAGGTAAAAAAATAATCAATTTACATATTTAATTGTTTTTTATTTAAACACATAATTCACTGGGTTTCATAATGAAACCCGAAAAACTAATACATGCTTCAACCTGTGACGGAGTCTCAATATTCCCCAAGGCATATGAATAAGAGAATTAAAATTAATTAGAAAATTATATGTAAATTCAAAGCATGACCACTTGGATCCATAGTTCGAGGCCAATCCTCTAGGCCGAAAATGTTATGTGTAGCACCCCATGGGATTTTGAAGTCTTATTCCCCATCCCACAACTCATTGTTATCACATATGGGATTTTGAAGCACCAATGTATGTCCCACGCTCGTTATCACATAAGATATTTTGAAGCATAAATCTTTGTTCCACACTCATTATCAATAAATCACATTTACCAAATATATCACATTTATTATGTTTAATGATCATTGGGCCTCTTATCAATTGTTCACATCATGGTATAACATTTCAATTATCAAACCAATCAGATTATTCAATTTAATCACATGGAATAATATGACCAATACACCATTAAACAATTTATCAACATTTAATCATATAAACCATTAAACCTTCAAGGATAATAAAAAAATCCCATAATTACATTATTAATCAATTCATAATCACATTAATCAACCAATTTCATAGTCCTAATAAACCACTAATTTCATGGTCACAATTCAATCGATTCTAGTTTCCACAAATTTATCCCATTTTGTTATCACATGGAAATTCAATTTAATTAATTCAATTTCTACTGCAATTTCCCAATCATGGAAATTACAATTTTAACATCTTAATAGATGAAATTAAACCAAGACCATATAAATTTAAATTTAGACAACCTACCAAAAGCTCATTGACGGATGCTCAACAAGCTGGAAATCCCCAAATTGAAGTGGAATGATCATTTGCACAATGACTAAAGGAATTTAGAACTAACACCTAGATCTAAGATCAAATAGTTCAATATCTATGCAAACCACGGTATATACCTTCCAAAATTGAGGAAAACTGCCCATATTCATTGGGAAAGAGTTATGAGAGAGAGAGAGAAATCCAAATGAAAATAGATTACATATCAGAAGTGGTGAAAATCCATCAGTAAGATATTTAATTTGTCAAAAATCAAGTTTTTTGTGTCATATAATCTTCTTTAGGACCTTTAATAATTATAGAGAACCTATTTGGTTGAGGAGGGGTAAATAAGGGTGAAATCCACGGGGTTAGGGATTTTGAAAATAATTGTTTGGAGAAATAAATCCCACACACTTGGTTTCCTGGGTTAGGGTGCACAATTTTCCAAACCATGAGCCTTAACCTTGTACATCATTCCTGGGGTCACATAGTTTTTTCGATGTGGTCCATGGTTTGATAAACTATTTTCCAACCATAAAAATACCTTCTGTTTGGGTTTTCATGGCTTGATATGGAAGTTGCACGGTTTGGGCACACTGTGTGCCAACCATGCACTTCCCCTCTACCCAAAACTTACAATCTTCAAAAAAATAACCCAAAACATCATCAAAGTAAAAAACTAACAAGATAAAACAAAATAAAGGTCAAAAAGTACCTAAAAAAGTTTTAGTATCTCTAATAAGGGGTTGGTATCTTTAAATATCCCCAACTTACAACAGTTTATCCTCAGGCTTTACTCCCAAGCATCTCTAAGATTACAGGGTGAAAAGATCATTCCACTCAACCCAAATATCAACTTCTCTATCCTATGTTTCCTCCTAAACATGCCCATGTTTCCACAATACTTAGACTATCAGCACAATCATTCCCCACAACACTTTCTCACTATGATGCATAACATGTATCAAATGCTCCTTAAAGGAAACACTGATATAAAGCTCAACATAAACAACATCGATCAATGAAAATTGATGGGGTGGTACTGCTAAAGTTCTAACACATAAAAACATCATTCACAACACTGTACCTCTGTGGAAATGGCAATCAGCAGGCCACTAGCCAGTTTCTCTCGAGAAATTCAAAAGGTCTAAAAAACATGAACACTAACTCTCCCTGCCTCCAAATCCTATGGTGACCCAATCTTGGATACAACCAAAAAAACGATCACCCTATGAAGACTCAATGAGTATTCCATGTCTATCAACATACAAGTTTTTTATACTCTACACTATAGATATATGCTTTTGAATCAAATGAATGTGCTGTGACATCTTTTGCATGATACTTGGTCCTGAAAACTTTGACTGACCTACCTCTATCTAGCATATAGGTGACCAGCATGGCCTACCATAAATATCATAATACAATTCTATCTAAATATTTTCCTAATAAATATTATTATAGGTGAACCTAATGTGTGATAAGTGATTCTCCCATGAACCACCAAAGTAAAGGACTCATGCTTTTATCATATCCTACAAAACATGAACAATACATTCCAACTACCCATCTATCAGTGTGTAGAAATCCATACTCAGATATACTTACATACCAAGTACCTTCTTGATTCAATTAAAGAAGAATCAGTAAAACATGATTCATGATCATAAACTATACACTGTTCCACTCTGCAATGATGTACTATCTTCTAAAAAATACTATTATTACTACCAATCCACTTAAAAAGTCTCCCAAATAAGAAATAAATGCACAACATTTGTCATTCTATCCAAAACCACCCAAATAGAGTCACTTTCTAAGGTATCTTCAGGATACCTACCATAAAGTCCTTAGTAACATCATCCCACTTCCATTTTGAAATGGGAAATGACTGTAGTAAATCATCGGGTTGTTGATGCTCAACCTTCACTAGTTGAGAGGTGTAACATCATGTCACAAAACCTAAAATATTTTTTTCCATGACCAACCACAAATACTGTTGTTGGAGGTCTTGGTATATTTTTGTAAAACTCAGATTCACCACCCACTTAGAGGAATGATACTCACACATTAACTCTTCACACAAACACCTAGGGACAAATAGAAGTCCCCAAACATAGATGATCTCATTGTCATCTATATTCCAATATGAAGGTGACTCCTTATATTCAAGGATTTACCTAAAGTCCAAACACTCTAGATCTTGATACTGCCTCTCCCTGATCCATCTCAGAAGTGTATAATCCACTGATACTAATATAAGGGTCATCTACTCCTAGCCCTCCCGAACCACAACCTGTATCTCATTCAACATGTTCATCATCTTCCACTCAGAACACGACTCCCAAGATTCTTAAGTTTGAGTTTTCATACTAAAAGTTTCAACAACACCATTTCCCTTCATGAGTGTATATACGAGATCAAAATCAAAATACTATATATACCCAACCCATATTTGCTATCGTAGATTCAAATATCAATGTGTGAAGATATAATTTAAGATCTTATTATTGGTACAAATAGTAAACTTTTCACCCAATAGATAATATCACCAAAACATCAACGAATAAACAACTATTGAAAAATCGATTTCATACATTGGGTAATTATATTCTTATTTCCTCATATGCCATGACCCATACAGCACAACTAGATCCCCCTACATCAACATTTCTTCAAGATGGAGCCAATATGCATCACAAAACACTATATTCTCCTCCCCTAGCTCAAGTAGGGTGAAAATTGGTGTCGATGTCAAAAAATTATTTAGATAATAGAAATAATTTTCACATGCCTGAGAATATTCAAACTTAATTTCCTTATTTTTTTAATCCCAAAGGTAATTCCAAATGGGTAAAGTCATGGATTAACCTATGATAATATCCATCTAAGACTTGAAATCTATGGATATCGAACACATTATTTGGATTGTCCAAAAAAACTAATTCATGTACCTTTTATGGCTCCAATAATGCACCTTCCTTTGATATTTTGTGACCCAAGAAGTGTACACTATTGATAAAGAGTTGGCACTTACATAGCTTAGTGTATAGAATATTCTCTCTTAATGCACTCAGGATAACGTCAAGATATTGGGCATGATCATCATGAGTCTTGGATTGTAGAAATATGTCATATACAAACAGAGAGATAAATTTATCTCGGTATGGGTGGAAAATTATGTTCATCAAGTCCATAAACATATTTGGTGCATTTGTTAGCCTGAACGACATCACAATGAACGCATTAAGGCCATAACTGATTCTAAAAGTAGTTCATGGTATATTGGATGGTATAAATTTAAACTGATGATTCCCAGATCTAAATTCAATCTTGAAGAAGACACAATCTTCTCTCAACTAGTGCAATGGATCTTCGATGTATGGAAGAGGATACCAGATATTTACTGTCAAATGATTCAACTTCCATTAATCAACACACAAACACAACATCCCCTAGAGATTCTTATAAAAGAACCAGAGAATCCCAAGGTGATTTACTTGGATGCATAAATACACTGTCCATAAAATATGACAGTTGAGTTTGGATCTCTTTAAGCCATGTTGGTTCCATTATATAAAGTTTAATAGAAACCTTCTCATCTCTATGCAAGATCTCAATAGTAAACTCAACATCTCTCTCAGGTAAATTCCCTGAGAAGGATTTAAGAAACATGTCCTAAAACTGATCTACTATGGTTGGGATAAAATCCTAATTCAGACCCCTATCTTCAAACAAAAGACTAGAAACCCAGGGAATGGCTCCCCCTGTTTCAAATAAACTAGCCCTACATGACCTTCCTAGATATCCCACTCTCCATGATGCATATAATATTGACCCTTAGGTAACATAAACATAAATATACTGTGGTGACAATATATTTGGGATTTTGTTTCTACCAACCAATCCATTCTCAAAGTCAAGTTAAAGTTTGAAATGTCATGTATGTTGAGATCCTGTAACGACCCGAATCCAGAGCCACTCAACTGGTGCCCCGTACCCGGATCGCTACATGACCTCAAGCACATTCCCCCAAATACCATAGGCTTCCGACTAGCAGCGAGGGCCTTGGGTAAGGTAGTTGGGGGAACTATTCCCTCATAGGTTATGGAAATAAATGGAAGGAAACAATATATAATAGCGGAAGCAGTAAACATCATTCTCATCAGAATTTAATAGTGGAAGACTTTATAAAATAATAAATAACTGGAACTGAAGATATGATGCATGTCATGTTATAATTCTAATAAAATATCCAAAAAAAATAACAGGCTAGAAGAAATACAGTAACAATGAGAAGGGAAAACAAAGAAGCCAAAAGTCACCTGATCATCGCAAGCCATAGCTCGGTCCCATACTCTCCAGCTCCAGTGCAATCAAGAACCTGAAGTAGAAGGGCACTTGCCCATATCTATACCTGCACCAACATAGTCTGCTTGGGCCAAAAGCATGGCCCAAACAGGGTGTGAGATACAATCCCAATAGGCAATCACCTAAAGATTTGTTCCTAACAGTCAATGAATACAAGGCATGTAAAAGTGCAGGAAGCAGTAAATAGAAAAAGCACACAACAACTACAATCCAGAGTTCTAACATATAAGTACACAAGTAAACAACCAGCAACAAGAGGAAAACAGGTAACCCTCTGGGTAGCTCTCATTGCCTAACCCCTATGGTTCAACCTACAAGTACTAGCAACCCTTTAGGAGGAACACACAATCTCACTCCTCTGGTTCAGCTAAGAAATAGACTCTCTGAGGAAGCACTCACCGTCAATTCCCCCTATAGTCTCGTATTGTACTAAAGGCTCTCTGGGGAAGCACTCAACGTCTCATTCCCCCTGTGACCTGCGTCGAGGAACTACAGACTCTATAAGAAAGCACTCATCGTCAATTCCCCATGTGGTCTCGCATTGTATTAAAGGACACTCTGGAGAAGCCCTTACATCCATTGTCCCTATGTTCTAATACACTAGGTTCTCACAATCCTATGTGGAAATAAAACATGCTCAGTGCACGTGCATCATCCAAGTAAACCTCAAGAACTAGTTTGATATCAATCTAAGGTTCAACATCATAACAAAGTAATAGTTCCACTATCCTACACTAGGCATGGAAACTGGAAAATGACAAACAAGAAGAACAAGCATAAAAACATCCAAAGTACAGTAAAGCTACAATAATCAAAGGAAAAATATCTACTCTTGCAATCAAGAAAAGCTGGCAATACAACAAAGGCAAAACAGGAACACGCAATACCCCGTTAAAGGGTATTGGTGGAATTTGCACAAAATACTCATCGCCTTTCTACAGAAAGGCACAAACCACCTACCTCGAGGTGAGAAGGACGATATACTCGGACGTTGGCTTTCGGTTTTCCCTCGGAGTGGACCCAGGTTAACACGCCTTGCTTTACCGAACATGCAGTCGCACGTGCGCGTCTTTGATATGCGTATATATATATACCTATACACATAAAACTGATGCGTATATATAACCTACAATGTAAATAGAAAAAAGTTGCTAAAATTAACTACTCATGTAAACAGAATCTGGACCAGATAAAGGCCGCAAGGGTTCACAGACTCAAATTCATAAAAAAGGTGAAAATATACAAAAATTATGTATATATATAATCATACCCAAACGTCGGTGAAAAATGTAGTTGCGCTCACCCGCGGTTGTCGGAGCGTGGTCCAACGGTCCCGACACGCTGCCCACACAACGTCAATAAATTGGCCGAGCCAAGCTTTCTAACTCAAAGCAGTAGTTTGCGCACACGCACTTCGAAACAAGCGCGCACACACTCAAAGTCTAACGCGCAACCTAAAAACAGTAGTCGCACCCAAAGATTAGTGCGGAAAAAACCATCGTACTTAAAAATAATCATCAATAACTCAGATAAATTAACCAGCCTTTAAATTAAGTAGTGCAAACCAAAAACGTGGGTTTTAGAAACTCACCCGAAACAACGATGACATGGAAAAATCAACTCGGAATGCCTCGCCTTCGGAGGTGGTCACCGAAACACGGACCAACAGGTCCAGATAAAACATCGCACCCCCTAAAACAAGAAGAAACTAGGAGAAATCCTCCACCGAAGGGAGGAGGTGGCACATTGCAGGGAGGGTGTGCCTGGTCTCACATGGTGTATAGGAGGTTCGCTGGGGGAGGCCACGCCTCGTGCGGAGAAGGTGGAGGAAGAAGGTGCTGTAGGGGGAAATCCAAAGGGAGGTCCGGCCGCTGCATGCCTAGGGTTACAGGAGACCGTGTCACACTATGGAGGTCCGACCTGTAGATGGTGCACGCTGTGTAAAGAGGGACAACAGGAAAGATCCGTGTGGGATAGCAGGCCGCCGCCATGGAAGGAGAGAGCCGCCGGTGCGCTGCAATTGGGGAACCCGTGGGAGGAGAGGAGACCTAGCAGAGGAGGGGCCGTGCACTGCCTTGTATGGAGGAGGAAGAGCCACCGCTGTAGGTTCCGCGTAGGGTTTGAAGGAGTCTTGTGTGTTTTGGGGAGTAGAAGGAAGGATAAATAAAAAAAGACATCATGTGGGTGGGGGGCCCTGCGTGATTGAAGAAAAACGGGGCAGGGGGAGTCACGCCCCCTTTCCCAGCGCCTCTTTAAATTTTTTTTCTCTCTCTCTCATATATATATATATTACAACTAATCTATAAACACACACATATATATATATTACACTCTATGTATATATATATATGCCATCATTAATGTTATATTTATAATAACATTCACAAGAATATAACAATAATAATAATAATAGTCAACAATATTTATTATTAGGATTAATTATACATAAATCCTTAAATGGACTCTTCACCCATTTAATTAATTAATTATGTCAACCATAACCCTTATTTAATTACCCAATTATTATTATTATCTAGAATAATAATAATGATCAAAACTAATAATTATAACCAAACATTTAATTAAACGCTCTTGTTTAATTAAACGCTTCATTGCGAAGCCACTGTTATTAATATAACATGTTATTAAAATAACACGCCTTTAATAAATTGCAATTCTTCCTTTAAATCTAACCCAATTAATCCATCATTATTTTTATCCAAATTAATAATAATTACCACCAATAATTATATTTACATTTATCATATAATCATATTCTCTTTATTTAATTAAATCCATTATCGAGAACTTGACGCAATAGCACGTTATTAAAAGTAATGCTTCTTTAAATAAAATTCAACGTTAATTAAAATCCGCTAACACTTGATTTAAAATTGACGTTCTTTTTCAAACTGCGACGTCATATTTAAGGCGTTTGACCTCCACTTAAATGAACGCGTCTATGTATAATAATAATCTTCCAAAATTATTATTATTAAAACATCCACATTTAATCTCGTTTGAGAATCATTTTAATAAACGTGTTTTCACAACATTTAATAATAATAATCTCTCACTATTATTATTATTAAAACATCCATTAATTGAAATTAATTAGATAAAATGTTTTGAAAATCGGTCGACTACGCGACTTGACCCACATGGTCTAACCGCCCATGCATAGCCCAATGTCACCGCTTGAACCGGTTCGGGCACTCGGAACCTCGTTTCGAAGCGAGGTTTTAAAACTGACCCACCGATAAAAAAAATCTCATATTTTTTCCGGTCTAAGAACGCGGGTTCATACAAACTACCCACCTTAAAAACTTCTCATCCCCGAGAAGCCTTTAGGAACCAATGAAAACATCACCCAACCTACAAGGGTTGTGATGTCCCATTCAGGAAGATCGCATTGGATTCCCAATGCCCAATGCATCATTAAGCGTTTCCTAAGAAAACCGCACTTGAGCTTTTAAAACCCGAGCCAACACTCACTTTAAAACTCAAACACCAAAACAAAGGTTTACATATGAGGCCATTAAAGGGACCTCAGCCATAAAAATGGTCAAACTCAGTCAACCAACATAAAGAGGTTACACATGATTCCTCAGAAGACATCGCTGACCCAAAACCCACACTCGTCCATTAACTGACGACGTGTCTTTAAAACCATTAGATTACCAACTGTCCATAGACCGAAGTCCTAACCTGATCCTTGTTGACTTTTTGAAGTCAAACCTTCTCAAGTTTATTGAAAACAACCATGCCTTAGCATGAAAAAGGTCAAAGATTAAGGAAATCTCCCACCCCCATGAAAAACTACGAAGGAGATCGCAAGACAAGCCTACAGATTTAAAACTTTAGTGTGGCGTATAACTGACTCTATCCTAGTGCCTCTAGCATGAGTTCAATATGGGGGACATGCTCGTCTTATTCGAGAGTGCGAACTAATAGGAAACCAAGATCATCAAGAAGATTAGTCATGCTGCCAAGTAAGCATCGACATGTTTATGGAAACAAAAGCGACACTACCCACCTTAAGATCTTGCATGTCTTCGCAAAAAGGGATCAACTACTAACCAACATGCTATATGAGAATATCTTAACCCATGTGTGATGTTACAAGAACCCCAATCACCATGTGAACATCTTACACAAAAGATGATAAATAAATCGGTCGACGTGTCAAAATACCCAAGTCAAAAGTTCTCTCAAGCAGTGGGATGAAACAAATTCCTTAACACTCAAGTCACTCCACCACGGAGGTGACCCGAAACCATACTCATTAGAAAAAGAAGGTTTATAACAGAGTCGTGTCACATCACATGACAATTATCCTGGATAATGTCATAACATGTCATCTGTTTAATAAGAAGAAAAGGGGGTCAACGGTCACCCATCTGAACGAGGATGTATCTTCTAAACTGAAAAAGTCATACTAGGGACAACGTCACTAAAGGAACCAACCTTAAATGTTCACAATAGAAACAAGGAATATCAGGATCTAAGTGTTCTATATACCATGGGCTAGCCCCTTATAAAGCCCATGCGTTGACTCTATCTCTTGGTCACGCAAAGCAATTTAAATACTAGGCTCAAGAGCCATTTTCATTTTAACCATTTAAATTTAATTCATTTCAACCCTTAAACATTTTAAAGAATTATAACAACACACAAGTATTATTCACAACAAGTTCACTTGGTTTTCAAACAACACCCATGGCAAAATAGGAATGTTAGAACAGCTTCTTCTTAATATGTAATCATTCAATGTTATTCAAACATTAGCAGGAAATTAAGCATCTAAATTCCTTTTACTGAAAAAGGAGGCCCCCTGAGGGTCCCATTCAAGATCAATTCACTTTATGATTTACTTTAGCAACCTTTTTCATAAGTTTGAATACACATGTTACCCTTTTTCTTAGTTATAAGGCGCCCATACACCTTACAACTAAAAAAAACTGGTTCCGTTGTATTCACAACCAACAACATTTATCCTTAACAACCTATCATTTATCAGCAAGCTGCAATGTCACTACAAATAACTATCACAACACAACATGTATAAATCACCAAAAATTTTATAACATAGAAGCATGGCATATAACAAGATAGGAAGCATGAAATTTTATCACACAAGCATGTTAATTGTATCACCGAAACATGCTATCTAATCAAGACATACTAAATAAACGCAAGACAAGTCACATATTCAAGGCACACAATAAATTTAGTTGGAAATTTACTAATGAAACTACATGGAATGGCACATATGCATGCATATGAATCTCTAAGTGCCTAATATCATGCATGTAATGTAATTTTTTTCTTTCCATAACAGGCCAAGGAAAATTTTCTTAAAACTTTTCATAATCAATAAGTAGTAGAAAGTACAACATTCACCCAAGGTGAAATCATATCAAATGTAATAGCAACCAATATAAATATCAATCCCAACCCTAGTCACGTGGTCATTTCCCATAAATGGGGTGATCAGTCCCAAGCACGACTATTAACCAAAGCATCGACACATTCCTAGTATCCTGTCTACCAACCTAAAAACAATAAGACAAAAGGAAAAGAAGGAACAACCTGCTCTGATACCACTTTGTAACGACCCGAATCCGGAGCCACTCAACTGGTGCCCCGTACCCGGTTCACCACATGAACTCAAGCACATTCCCCTAAACGCCTGAGGCTACCGACTATCAGCGAGATCCTTGGGTAAGGTAGTTGGGGGAACTGTGCCTTCATAGGTTATGGAAATAAAAGGAATGAAACAATATATAACAACGGAAGCAGTAAACATCATTCTCATCAGAATTTAACAGAGGAAGACTTTATAAAATAATAAATAACTGGAACTGAATATATGATGCATGGCATGTTATAAGTCTAATAAAACAGCCAAACCAAACAACAGGCTGGAAGCAATATAGTAACAATGAAAAAGGTAAACAAAGAAGCCAAAAGTATCCTCAGCATCGCAAGCCATAGCTCGGTCCCATGCTCTCCAGCTCCAATGTAATCAAGAACCTGAAGTAGAAGGGAGCTTGCCCATATGTATACCTGCAGCAACATAGTTTTCTTGGGCCCAAAGCATGACCCAAACAGGGTGTGAGATAAAATCTCAGTAGGCAATCACCCAAAGATTTGTGCCTAATAGTCAATGAATACAAGTCAAGTAAAAGTACAGGAAGGAATAATTATAAAAATCACACAACAGCTACAATCCACAGTTCTAACATATAAGTACACAAGTAAACAACCATCAACAAAAAGAAAACAGGTAACCCTCTCGGTAGCTCTCATATCATAACCCCTATAGTTCAAACTACAAGAACTAGCAACCCTTTATGAGGCACACACAATCTCACCCCTCTGGTTCAGCTAAGAAATAGACTCTCTGAGGAAGCACTCACCGTCAATTCCCCCTATAGTTTCGTATCGTACTAAAGGCTCTCTGGGGAAGCACTCAACGTCTCATTCCCCCCTGTGGCCCGCGTAGAGGAACTATTGAATCTCTAAGGAAGCACTCATAGTCAATTCCCCCTATGGTCTCACATCGTATTAAAAGACACTCTGGAGAATCCCTTACATCCATTCTTCCTATGGTCTACTATACTAGGTTCTCACAATCCTGTGTGGAAATAAAACATGCTCAGCACGCGTGCATCATCCAAGTAAACCTCAAGAACTACTTGGCTATCAATATAAGGCTCAATAGCATAACAAAGCAACAGTTCCACTATCCTACACTAGGCATGGAAACTGGAAAATGCCAAACAGGCAGAACAAGCATAACAACATCCAAAGTACAGTAAAGCTACCATAATCAGAGGTAAAATATCTACTCTAGCAATCAAGAAAATCAGGCAATACAACAAAGGAAAAACAGGAACACACAATACCCCGTTCAAGGGTATTGGTGGAATTTTCACAAAATACTCATTGACTTTCTACAAAAAGGCACAAACCAACTACCTCAAGGTGAGAAGGATGATATACTCAGATGTTGGCTTTCAGTTTTCCCTCAGAGTGGACCCAGGTTAACACGCCTTGCTTTACCGGTCATGAAATTGCACGTGTGTGGCTTTGATGTGCGTATATATATATGTATATATATATACCTATATACATAAAAGTGACACGTATATATAAACTGCAATGTAAAGAGAAAAAAGTTGCTAAAATTAACAACTCAGGTAAACTGACTCTGGACCAGATAAAGGCCGCAAGGGTTCGCAGACTCAAATTCATAAAAAAGGGGAAAATATACAACAATTATGTATATATATAATCTTACCCAAACATCGGCGATAAATGTAGTCGCACTCACCCGCGGTTGTCGGAGCGTGGTCCAACGGTCCCGACACGCTCCCCACACAACCTCAATAAATTGGCCGAGCCAAGATTTCTAACTCAAAGTAGCAGTTCGCGCACACGCGCTTCAACACAAGCGTGCACACACTCAAAGTCTGACGCACAATATAAAAACAGTAGTTGCACCCAAAGATTAGTGCCGCAAAAACCATCGCACTTCAAAATAATCATCAGGAACTCAGATAAATTAATCATCCATTAAATTAGGTAGTGCAAACCAAAAATGTGGGTTTTAGAAACTCACCCGAAATAATGGTGGAAGGGAAAAATCAACTCGTACCACCTCACCTTCAGTGGCGGTCGCTGGAACATGGACCAACGGGTCCCGATAAAACACCGTACACCCTAAAACATGGAGAAATCGGGAGAAATCCTCCACCGAAGGGTGGAGATCGCGCATTACAGGGAGGGTGCGTCTGGTCTCGCGCGGTGCACAGGAGGTTCGCCGGGGGAGGCCACTCCTTGTGCAGAGAAGGCAGAGGCAGAATGCGCTGCAGGGGGGAAATCCAAAGGGAGGTCTGGCCACTGCACGCCTAGGGTTACAGGAGAAAACGTCATAACATGGTGGTCCGACCTGTAGCTGGTGCGCGCTGTGCAGAGATGGACAATAGGAAAGAGCCACATGGGAGAGCAGGCCGCTGCCATGGAAGGAGAGAGCCGCCGACGCGCTGCAGCAGGGGAACCCGCAGGAGGAGAGGAGACCTTGCAGAGGAGGGGTCGTGCGCTGCGTTGTAAGGAGGAGGAAGAGCCGTTGCTGTAGGTTCTGCGTAGGGTTTGAAGGAGTCTTGTGCAATTTGGGGAGAATATGGAAGGATAGATAAAATAAAAATAAAAAAAAGAAAGACATCATGCAGGTGGGGGCCCCAGCGTGATTGAAGAAAAAAAGGGGCAGGGGGGAGTCACACCCCCCTTGCCCGGTGACTCTTTTTTTTAAAAAAAATCATTCTTTTTTTCTCTCTCTCATATATGTATATTAAAACTAATCTATATATATATATATTACACTCTAGGTATATATATATATATAGGCCATCATTAATGTTATATTTATAATAACATTCACAAAAATGTAACAACAATAATAATAATAGTCAACAATATTTATTATTAGGATTAATTACACATAAATCCTTAAATGGACTCTTCACCCATTTATTTAATTAGTTAAGTCAACCATAACCCTTATTTAATTACCCAATTATTATTATTATCTATAATAATAATAATGATCAAAACTAATAATTATAACCAAACATTTAATTAAACGCTCTTGTTTAATTAAATGCTTCATTGCGAAGCTGCCGTAATTAATATAACGCGTTATTAAAATAACACACCTTTAATAAATTGCAATTCTTCCTTTAAATCTATCCCAATTAATCCATCATTATTATTATCCAAATTAACAATAATCACCACCAATAATTATATTTACATTTCTCATATAATCATATGCTCTTTATTTAATTAAATCCATTATTGCGAACTTGACGCAATAGCGGGTTATTAAAAGTAATGCTTCTTTAAATAAAATTCAACATTAATTAAAATCTGCTAACACTTGATTTTAAATTGACGTTCTTTGTCAAACTGCGACATCACATTTAATGGTGTTTGAACACCACTTAGATGAACACGTCTGCGTATAATAATAATCTTCCAAAATTATTTTTATTAAAACATCCACATTTAATCTCGTTTGACCATCATTTCATTAAACGAATTTTCACAACATTTAATAATAATAATCTCTCACTATTATTATTATTAAAACATACATTAATTCAAATTAATTAGATAACGTGTTTTGACAATCTGTCGACTGTACAACTTGACCTGCATGGTCTAACCGCCCATGCGCAGCCCGATGTCACCGCTTGAACCGGTTCGCGCACTCAGAACCTCATTCTGAAGTGCATTTTTAAAACTGACCCACCGATAAAAAAAATCTCATATTTTATCCAGTCTAAGAACGCGGGTTCTTATAGATCCCAAAGAAAATGATACTCCCAAACTCTGAGATAATATCCCTTGCATAAACAGATGTCTCTCAATCATACCCCTAATGGTGTATCGATCTTCATAACCCTACTAACAAAATACACTATCAGAATCAAACCATTCAAAAGTTGTGTAGATATAAAATAATGTTAGGATCTTCTATCAAATAAGTCACTAGAATGTGTAGAATCTATAATAATAGTACCTCTGACTGTTGATAGTCTATCCTTGTTATCCACCTGTGCTGGTTGAGATGCATGCAACTATACTTCCCCTATTCCATGTGCTACAATCTATGTTCTCTAAGCCGCACCACTCTACTGATACAATAACTCTTTCCCAAAAGTACCTCATCTAATACCTAGACCACCACAACCAGTAGAACTATAACTTCTAGACTGATATGGGTTGGGAGACCCCCATCCAGTGCTATGATTATGTATATCTCCTCTATCACTAGCCATCTATCATGGGTTCCTACAGAACTATTGAATATGTACCATCCATCCACGAGATTGACACTCAACTCATGGAAAGGGGAACCATATACGTATGTGACCTATCCTAGCACACTAGTGGTAGTGCACTCGAGTAAGGTCTTGAGTAACTAATCCTTCCCCCTAACCACTCTGTTCTCCCCTACTTGGGTAAACATTCTCATAGTGATATTTCCTATTCTCAAAATACATACCTTCTAGTTGTCTAGTAAAAACCACATGTCCTCCACTAGAAGTCTCCTTTATATTCCTCTTATATATGAGAGCCTGAATCAACACCTCTAAAAACATATTCTTCCAAAAGTTATTAACTTGGGACTTAATATCACACTTAAGACCATCTTGAAACCACTTTTCATTCTTTCCTCATCCCCTTACAACATTGTAAATAATAACTAAAAATCATTAAATCTTCCTATATAGTCTATCATAGACATACTCCCATGGGTCATACTCATGAACTCTTCCACCCTCTCATGCTTGAGCATCATAGGGTAAAAGTTCCTGAAGAACTTCTCCAAAAAGTCCTTATATTCCATATTTTCCAGCTATCCATCCCATGTCTGGTTGTCCCACCATTTCTTCTCTTGATTATGTAACATATAAAAAACCAATTTTACCCTCTTCTTAGTAGGATTCTACAAGTGGTCAAGAATAATCTAGATAGACTCAATCAAGAACTCAACTACCTCAGGCCCACCCTATTCAGTAAATGTTGGAGGGTTCTGTAACTGGAAATACCATGTCAAGTCAAACATACTCTTTAAAAACCTCCTTGGATGTATTTCAATAAATTGCACAAATCAAGAAAATTTCTCATGGAACTACTCTCTGACTTGCTCACCCAGTACCACTGGAGCCTCAAGTTCCACTACCAGAGGTATATTTCCACCCATTTTCTCATTTCTTCCTCTCAACAAGATTCGTCATAGAGGAATATATCTATAATTAAAAACACATGTGTTAGGAACCATTACACAAAATTATCAATTTTTCATAAGATGGATTCAAAAAAAACCATAACAATTCATTTCCACAAACTCTGCCACACAATCAAAACTGAGGTGTTATCACTACCCTTAACCATCCCTCATCAAGGTTATGGATAAAAAAGTGTAAAAACATTTTCACCTTTCAAGTTTTTTGTTATAAACCCATTTTTCATTTCAATTTTCCCCATTTATCATCATTTAAAATTTTCAATTTCTTATTATGATGATTTTTTATTGAAATAACATAAGTAAAGAAAAGAATTTTCATCTAAACAACTCACCCAATAACCCATTTTTCCCATGCATGCCTAAAATTATGCATGTAATGATAAATATAGAGAGCCTATAATGATGCATGAATAAAAAACTATAATTCCAAAATGTTCTATGAAAAAAACTGAGAAAATAATAGCATCACACAACAAGTTCATCACTTGAGGTGAGATAACATTAAATTGTAATAACAAGCATCAATAACAATAATCCCACCTTGGGTACTTTGATTTTACCACATACATGGGTTACCTACTCCCATAAATGATCTCATGAGAAATGAGCTACTCATCCTAATATATTGTATACCTTCCTCAAATAGTAATACAAACTAAAAGAAAATAAAACCCCTTTGATACCAATTCGTGACAACATTACTCAGGTTCCACATGCCAGTTCCCCGATCTAGTTGGCCATAGGAATCAGGTATTACTCCCCATATACCAGAGGCTCCCGAATAGTAGTTGGATTAAATATATAACATGGGGATACTATACCCTCTTGATAAAAAACCACAACAACATAATTAAATACATAATAGCCAAATGATATAATCAACAATGAATACAGAACAATATCACATTATAAAACAAAATAAGAAAAAATATCCAAAGATAAACCTATAGATATGTTTTTCCCTAATAAGTGTCAAGAGTCTAATGAAAAAATAAAATAAAGACATGATGAAACTCCCAAGGGTGTCCCTACACAATGTAGAGTTCCCTCATCATTTCTCCATCGCAACTCAGCCATATAACATATGGATCTTCCTCTTGTCGTATCTTGAAAACATTAAGTCTATTCGGGTACCAATTATGATGCCTAATTAGAGTCTGATTACAACTCAGTAGGCCACCAACAATAGCATATAAAATAATATCCAGTCAATAATAGTGTAGTTAGTTGAATTAATAATATAGTAAAGGTGATAAAGTAAGTAGTTTACATATTCAGTTATTCTTTATTTGACCACATAATTCACCTGGGTTCAAAGTGACTCCCAAAACACCAATACATTCTTTTTCCTATGCTCGAGTCTGAACCTTACCTAAAGGATATCACATAGAGAATAAAAAATCATTATAGAAAACAATTTCAATTCATAGTACAAAAACTAATAACCATCGTCCAAGGAAAATAATTTGGGACTAGAATGTCATGTCTAGTACCCCATGGGATTTTGAAGCATCAACCCCTATCATAGGACTCATTTTTATCACATATGGTCTTTTGAAGCATCAGTCCATGTCCCACACATTTTATCACATATGATATTTTGAAGCATCTGTATGTGTCCCACACTTATTATCAATCAATCACATATACCACATACATCACATTTAACAAGGTGAATCATCATTAACCCTCTTATAAATAGTTCACATTATTGTACACCATTTAAATTATAATGTCAATCACGAGTTTCAATTTAATCAAAAAGAATAATATGAAAAATTCCCCATTAACCCATTTATCAAAATTTAATCATACGAACCATTAACCCTTCAGTGTTAATCTAAAAACCCCTTGATTCCCAATACCAATACATTAATAGTAACATTAATTAACCAATTTCATATCCCCATTAACCCACCAATTACATGATCACAATTCAACCAATTAAAATTGCCCCAAGTTCAACCCATTTCATGATCACATGATAATTAAATTTAATTAATTCAATTTCGATTGCAATTGACCAATAATGGAAATTTAAATATTCACAATTTGATACATGCAATTAAATAAATACTATTTGAATTTAGAATTAGAATACCAATATCATGTACATTGATGGATGCTCGCAAAGCTGGAAATCCCCAAATTGAAGCAGAATGATAAATTGCACAATGATGAAAGAGATTTAGAACCAGCCCCTAAATCCAAGATCAAATAGATCAACATCCATGAAAACTTAGATCTTTTCCTTTTAGAATAGAATAAAACTGTCCTCTATTCATTAGGAAAGAGAGAAGGGAGTGAGAGAAATACAAATAGAAAGAGATTACATATGAAAGAGGTAAATATCAATCAACCAGTTTTTTGATTCATCAAGAATAGAGTTTTTGGGGACTTATAATCTTCTCTAGGATATACAAAAATAAGAGAGAACCTCTTAGGTCGATCAGGGGAGAATGAGAGTGAATTTTGGGGGGGGGGGGGTTGAGATTTTTGAAATAACTTTTTGAAGAAATTAATCCCACATGAAGGGTTTTCTGGGTTGGGGTGCAAGGTTTTACAAATCATGTGACTAAACTATGAACCTCATTGTAGGGGTGACCAGTTTCTCCTAAGTGGAACATAGTTTAAAAAACCTTGTGCTGACTATGAAAACCCCATCTGTTTAGTTTTGCATAGTTTTCTAGGGTGGGTGCATGGTTTGGAAAAACTGTGTGCCAACCATGCACTGCCCCTATTTTTACGAAAATCTTCCAAAAATCTCCAAAAATCACACAAAACATCCCCAAAGTAAAAGTCCTACAAGATAGACCAAAATAGGGGTGAAAGAGTACCTGAAAGTGATCTTGAGTATCTGTAAAAAAGGTTGGGATCTCACGGTATGGATAACCATTTTGGTTTACCTGTGGGTTTTCATTGAAAACATTATATTTCTTCTTACATCAAAATTTATTACTTATTCTTAAAAAACAATTTTAAAAGTTCATTTCTATATCCAAATTGATAAAAATTCTCATGAAATATTTTTTTAAAATGTTAAACTTATTTTTCACCTATTTTCATTAATTCATATTTGAACATATATAATATCTAATTATTTTTTATTATTGGAATCTTGTAGAAATATTATTTGATTGTGATATAAAACAAGATTATTCTTTTGATTTTTTTACATAAATATTTTTTATTCTTATATACTATATTTGATTCTCTAAAATTGAAGAAATATAGATATATATATTGTGATTTATTAATCAAGATAGATTTCCAATCCATTGGGTAGTTCTTATGTACCATACGATGGTATGTATTGGATTAGGTATTTCACCTAATCCATGATGAGAATTTTTCCATCATATGATGTAGCCTTGGTGGTTTTCTTTAACTGATTCTTATTCCATGTTTTATTTTTTTCCAAATTTGTATATTTCCATGATCTTATGATTTTATGTTCTTTATATCATTCTCTCATATGATTATTCATAGTCCATTTTGTTTATGATTTCTTATTAGAAATTTTGACTCATATGAGTTGCTTCTTCATCATGTGTATTTCTTTGATGGGATTTCTAACTAAACACATTATTTTATATATTATCAAGACAACATATGTAATTTTAGAAGATCAAAGGAATCTAGGAACACATTATCACATATAAAATAACGAGGTTATATTATTTTTCAATTTGAATGTATTATATAATTAGTATCCCAAATACACTATAAATGTTATTCTTTTAGCTATATTTATTTTATATTTATATTAAAAATCATGTGAAAATATCTGTATAATCCTTGGGTTATAGTTTATATTAGATGAATATATATCTATTTTTATGTTTTTTTAAAAGAATTCATTATTTAAAACCCTCGGGATATGTCTAAGTATATGAAAATATGATGAATTTTTTATGATGTATAGAGTGATTGGTTTCGAAGATATTTTATCCTTGTTTGGATAAAAATGTGGTTGTGGAAATGGAATTTATGTACATAGGGGTAATAACCCTACAAGGTCTAAATGGGTATTAAATTGATATGTACCTGGTGCATAGAATAGTGGAATTTTTACACACTTAGTTTGAAAGTGATATTGGAGATGCCATAAAAAATCACTAACTATTTATAAAACATTATGAATCCATTGAATATATTGTTAGTTTAGAAAATTTAATAAATAAATTACTATGTAAAAGCTAAATTGAAACCTAAAGACTCACAAGTTTGGATATATATTTAATATAAAATTTATTCAATAATTTTTCATAGTTTCTTTTTTATATTATTATTGTTTTATGTATTATTATCCCTAAATTTTCTATATTTTATTTAATGGTGGGAAATAGAAGTAATCATGAAAAAAACCATTATGACAGGAAATGTGATGATTTCTCAAATGAAATTACTGGATTGATTGGATATGGAGGAGATGCATTTATGGTAATACTATATAAATTTACTCATGTTATGAATAATTACATAGATCATGTAGAATTACCTCATTCTACTATGAAAGATTATGTTGCGGTTGAGCATCCTAGTAGAAACAAATTTTTACCATTAGGGAATCTTATTACCACCTAATTAGAGGAAAATGGATTGAATATAATAAGAATATATTCTATGTAATCTAATTCTAGGATAAAATGATTTATGTACCATCCATTTATCACATAGAGGCAGAAATTGGTCAGTAGAGGAAGCTGATCAAGAACATGAAACCCAACAAAACAATTTATTCCTTGGAATGGGAAGGATTTTAGAAAATAATTTATTATAAATATTTTCCCTAAACAATATGAATTAAAATAGAGAGGGAGTATATAAAATGGATGAAAAATGAAGATGAGTGTATCTGGTTGTATGAGGAAGTATTCACCTAACTTTCATAGTATGACATTGGTTTTTCAATGATAATAAAATTATGGTGGAATTATTATTTAGTAGAATAAATACTAGTCTTTGAAAATAAATGGAGATTAAATTAATTTATAGGAATGAATATATTTCCCACTATTACCTTAAGGTAAAGATAGAGATTAGAAACTCTTAGTGGTCTCATGTGTCTGGAGATGAAAAGTGTAAATGGTGTTTAATATGGTATGATAAATTTATGAGTTATACTAAGTAAATAAAACACAACTACACATGTGTCAAACATATGGGAAGATACATCTCTTAAATAGTCTCTAGGGAATCTAGAGAATTATCATGTGTGGAAAAGAGGGGCATCAGGCTAATAAATGCTAAAATAATATTTTGAATCATACTAATGTAATAGAAGAAAAAATTGTTCTAATCAACAATTAGTATGCAGTCTAATGTTTCAAATGAAATGAACATGGAAATTATAAAATCCTATACACTAAGGAATGAAATTTCAAATAAATTCAATTAAAAAATTCTCTATGGTTAAGAGAGTATGTAAGGGAATATTTTAACCCTTCTACTAATTTGGATCTCAACAATGACATGGTGATAGGTATGATGGTAATTCATTAAAGAATATTTAACATAATATTTGATACTAGTTTTACACATTATTTTGAATCATACATGTTTAGTGGAACTATTCAAATACCACCACAAAACACGGGGGTTGAGTTATCTTTGAGAACATTAAATAGGGAAATTATTTCATATCAAGTATATTACTCATCCATACTCAAACAATGTTTAATGAGTTTCCATGAAAATATTTCCAAAATTTCTTTAGTGTAATTTGATGAAATATTTGGCATTGATTGGATATAATTATAGAAATCCAACATCAATTATTGGGAGAGGGAGATCATTATTCATGTCTAGAGTCATCCTCCCATTCTATATATGTTTTTTTAGAAGAATGAAACTCCATTGAAATATTCTTCTAGAACATCGATATTATGGAATTATAATAATGTATATTTGGAAAAATGATTTATATTAAGAAGAGAATAATTCTTGAATAAATTCCTATTATGTTGGATTATATAGATGTATTCCATGAAGAGTTACTTGGTCTTCCCCCTGAATAAAAGGTTGATTTGTTAGTTAAACTTATACCTAGATACCCACCCATATTCAAGAAAACTTACAAAATAGATACCATTGAGATGGAATAACAGAAGAATAAGTTACAAGAGAATCTAGACAAGGGTTTTATATGCATGAGTTATTCACCAGGGGGTGCATCAGTCCTCTTCATAAAGAACACGGCTTGGTCAATTTTCATTTTCATTATTTATCATGAACTCAAAAAAATCATGACAGAGAAAAAGTATCAGTTACCATAGATTGATGAATTGGTTGATCAAATATATGCGACCTAAAACTTTTCTATGGAGGACCATCAGTTGGGATATCACCAATTAATGGTAAAAGGGGATGATATTCCAATTTATTCTTTTCAGACAAGGTATGTGAACTAGGAGTTTATAATAATTCCATTCAGACTATTAATACTCCAACATTATTTAGGGACATTATGAATAAAGAAATTAATCATTACATTGAAAAATGTATTATAGTATTTATAGTTGATATTATGATATAATTCAAATATAATGAGGACAATGAGGTTTATTTGATATATTTCTAATTAGATTTTTGAAAAGATAAACTACATAAAAATATATTAAATATATGTTTTTAATAAAGGATGTATCATTAATGGGGCATGTTATCACTAGTAAAAGAATATCCAAGGACTCTTCTACAATAAAATTAATTGAGGAGTGACCCAAGCTTGAATATGTAATTAATATATGTAGTTTCCATGGAATACCTATATATTATCAATTATTTTTGAGAAACTAATTGATATTTTAAAACTATGTAAACAAGATGACTCATAAGGGAGTTAAATTCTTCCATATCATTGAATGAGGAGATAGATTCAATGAATTGAAAAAGAGGATTATCACAGCACCAATACATATACTTCCCTTAAGTAGGGAATGTTTTATCATATACAATGATACTTCAAATTTAGGATTTTGTTTTTTACTAATAAAAAATTATATAGAGAATCTTAGTCCTTAGGGAAATTGGATATTCTTGAGTGGAAATAACCAATGAATTATATGGAGTTTTCTGTGGTTATCTTTACATTGAGTAATTTGAAGAATTATCTCTTTGTGGTGAAGTGTTAAATATATAATAATAATAAGATAATCAAGAATATATTCATGTATATGGGGCTTAATATATTATATTAATGATGGTTAGAGATGATCAAGGATTATTATTTCTTATTCTACTACCTTCATAGAAATGAAAATATTGTGGAAGATTATCCATATAGGTTAGATTATACTACCATAGTGATAATGATTTGAGAAGGATCCAATCATAATATAATTTAAATATATGGGAATAAAATTCATAAAGGAAGGAACATAATCATTCTATTTTCAAATGATATCTCAATCATCCTCTATGTTGAATATAAATTATACTAAAATAGAATATATAGAAATAATGAAGTTCATGGATGTTATAACAAAATCTATATCCTAAAAGTTTAAAATTAATGAAGGATGAATTGTAAAGTTTTTGTCAAGACTATATGTACCATCAAATCCAAATATAAATAAGGAGTTTTTGAATGATGCACATAGCTCAACCTTCTCCTTCAACCTAGGGATCATAAAGATATATTGAGATATCCATGGGAACTATTGGGTGGGAAATATTTTCAAATAGGTCATTGAATGTAAATAAATGTGATTATTTAATCAATAATTGAATGAAAAAAGGAATAATTTCAAATAGATAATGTAACCATTACCCATACCTAGCTTGAAATTTGAAAAAATAACCTTATATTTTTCACTAGTCCTATGAAGAAATCTGAAAAAAATTAGAGAAGTGGTGGGGCTTCATAGAACACCAAAATTGACTGTACCTGATTAAGATCAAAGAATTACCTCCATGTTCTGGAAAATACTCCAATAATATCTAAACATTATATTAAACTTCATTATATATAATCACCCCCAAACTGATATCCAATATATGCGGGATATATTGACACTTGAGGATATGTAGATAGAATGATTGATTTACAATAAATGAGGATTGGATCAATTAATTCGTATAGTTATGTTATCATACAATAAAATCTTTCACTCAATCATCAAAATGGATTCATATGAGGACCTATAGAAGAATATATGTATAAAAAATTCTCACTAGGATAAATTTGGTGAACGTAAGGTGATGAGACCTGAAATGGATGATGAAATTGTTGAATAGGTCAAAACCATTCAATAACACATTAGGGTAACTAAGAGTCAATGGAAGAGGTATTCTAGTCATAGTCAGAGAGACCTAAATATTGAGGTTGGAGATAAAGTGTTCCTTCGAATATCTCTACATAAGTGTGATGATATTTGTGATGAAGTGAAAGTTATGACGCAATTACATCTATTAGTTTAGAATTTATTATGACATTGGAGTTATGGCCAATGATATATCACTCCAAAAACTGTTTATCATGTATTGGATGTGTTACAAGTATCCCTCATATGTATGTACATGTAAGATCCCTCACAAGTACTAAATTAAGTTGTGTCACAACTATATAGTAACCTCTCTTTTTAGGAGTATCCAATGAAGATTTTGGACCATAGATACATAGTGATATTTAATAAGATATCTCACCTTGGAAATGTAATATGGAGGAACCATAAGTACAAGGAGGAGACATTGGAACTTGTTGAAGCAATGAAACCAAAGAAACCTCACCTATTTTCCCTTAGTTTGTAATGTGAAATTCTATAGATGAAGATTCATAATAGGGGAAGAATTTAAATATTAATTTTTTTAATAGAATTAACCTTATAATTTTCAAATTGTATGATATATATTAATTTAGTATTATATATAGAACATGCCACACATAATTAAAATTAGAAACATAATAAAATATTGATTTGAACAGTAAATTTGGATAATAAATATATGTATAAAAACTGAAAATTTTTACAATAAAAAAATAGAATATAAGACAATTTTAATATAAAAACATGGATATTCTTGATCAACCATAGTATCAACACTCATAGAAAAAATATATAAATGAAATAGAATATCTTATAGGAAATATTAATTTTATAAATGAAAATAAATTTTAAATATATTAAAATTATTATTAAAAGGGGAAAGAATTTAATATTAGGTACTTATACAATGTATAAAACATATATGATTATTTTAAATCTGAACCTTGAAATAGTAATATGAACATTTGAAAAGTAATCAGATCATTGGAATATTAATATAAATTTTTAAAAAATTAATCTAACTAATAGAATAATATCTATACCTCTGGTACTATAAATTAATTGTTAGGTATCTTATAAAATTTAAATATTACATATACATCATGATACAAGTGAATAAATGTTTAAAAAATGATAAAATAAGTGTTTGTAGTTTTGTAAAATGTAAATGTTTTATGTAGATGTTAAAATATATTTAATTAATGAATAGAGTTATTATTTCTTTAAAATGGGGTTTTAAAAAAATTTTATATTGTATTATAATGATAATATAATGTTATGATACCATAAGTATTTTCTTAAGGGCCATAAAATTGATGGAAAATGAAAATTGTTATTTTTAAAATTAATAAATATTTTAAATTAAATATTTAATTTCTCATATTCATAAATGTAGTTTTATAAATTTTATTTCATTTTCTAAATGTAAACACAAAAAACTATTAGGATAAATTTTTGATATTTTTGTAAAATGGTTGATTTTTGGTGAATAGTGAAATATGACAAAACACTGTTTGTAACATTAAAAGTTACAAAAATAATTTATTACATAATGGGTGACATAATAAACCATTATTTCAAACTGAAATTGAAAATATATTTTATAAAGTCCCAAGAATCATTGCTATTTTTATTATTGAGATAAAATAATAAACTAATGAATATTATATTCAAATACATGCCTTTGCCCCTTATAAATCCCACCCCTTATCCTAAAACATTATAATCCTTAGAGATTATCCAAACACCACACAAATATACCATCATCCCTCTCCCCATTTCCTTATAAGCTTTGTTATTCTAGAAAGTCAAATCCTACGATTAATTATGTGGAAGTCTAAGAGGAGACATCCCGAGGAGATTGTAATACTATGTTCTGAACATTATTTTATTCATTCATTCATAAACTGAATCAAGCCTTACTTGTCCTTTATGGTATGATAACATCATCATTTTTAATATACCTAATTATTATTAAATATAAATAATACCCCTTCTTCTCTTCTAATATTCTAAAAATGGAAACATCTTCTATTTTATGTCGGTCACCACCTCCTTGAGTGACCATTTGTTTTCCATTACCTCCTTTATGGATGGTTTAAATTCACATATAAAGGTTTTAAATGATCTAAATATGTATATTATACATTATTTCATACAATTTAAAGACTATATATCAATAATATTAATGAAAATGAATCTAGGTCACAGTGGTCAATAAAACTTCCTAAATAATATAACCGAATAATGTTAAGATTTATACTAAAAGAATGACCCATATGTAATAAAAAAGTTTAATATTTATGAATAATTAATTTTATATAATGGAATTAATATTATTTTACTTCAATATTATCGTGGATCTCATTTAACATGGACTTAAAAAATTATCTACCAATGGTTCAACCACAGAACCATGAAATAATATCCATCAGAATAACAAAATAAAATATTATATCTCAGTTTAATTGTTATAAATTAACATAATATAATAATAGTAAATCAAATATATATGGAAATAGTCCAGAATTATTTAATTAATGAATCTATTTTATTTATTAAGTAAATCAATTGCAAGTGAAGAATGATTCTTGTCCCAAGGTAAGGGATCAATCCAAACCAGCCAATTTTCATTGGGTTTTGACCTTTCTACAAATAATTTACTTTTTATGTATATTTTATGTGATGTAATGATTATAAATTCTATATATACGTCTCTTACATATATACCTAACTTATTCTCCCTTTATTTTATGGGTTTATACACTCCTTAAGTTAATTTTTCAAAGAACACATTAAAATCTAACCTAATTAAGGAGAACATGTCCATCCCTTAATACTTTTATTTAATATTGTTTTAAAGTCATTATTTTGATTAAATATTTGATTAATAAAAGGAATATTTTAGGAAAAAACATATTGGTTTATATTTTGTTTTTAAATAAAAACTCTATGTTCTTTCTTAATTTAAAATAATTTATATGATTCTATAAAATACCATTCTAAAAGTTCATTTCTATACCAAATTATCTAAATTTTTTCATTATTATTTTTCGAATGAACACTATATGTTGGAACTATTCTTATTTTTTCAGATATTATCATTTAAAATATTTAATTCCTTCTTCTCATTAGAATCTTTCTTGAAATCTCCCTTGATTATTATATAAGGAAATATTATGTACCACATTGCTTTCCGTGGATATTTCTTATGCTTATTCCCTATGTTTGATTCCATTTTGTAGAACCCATATTCATGTAAATGTTATTATGGGTGTACCCATATAGTTCACAATTAATTTTTAATGATAATATATCATCAGACGATATTTATAATATTAGGGTGTAAAGAAAAACAATAGTGGGTATCTGTCAAACATGTGATGTTCTCTTTGAGTTTAGCCTAGAATTATGCATAGTTCATATTTTTTTTGTTTTCTAAACAATCCAACTTTTCCATGATTTTTTAATTATATAATATTTATATCATGCTCTCTTATGATTAATGATGATCCTTTTATTTCATGATTTCATGTTAGGAATTTTGACTCACATGATATGCTTTTTTATCATGTTTATTCCCTTATATTTATAGCTCACCTCTTCTTTTTTATGTATTCCCCATGTTATCGTATACATATTTAGAATATAAAATAAATATAGGAAAAAATTATTGAAATTAAGATAGATATATTTTTTTCTGGATCAATATCAAAGTATTATATATCTATTATCCCAAAGACATAAGGCCCATAAATCCTTTCGTTTTATTTAATATATATATATATATATATGTTAAAATTAATGGAATAATATGTGTAAAAGGTATGTGTCTCAATATCTCAGACATGGTGTTACTCTTGTATAGATTTTTAATGATGAATATCTATAATTTTAGTCTATGAAAGAGTTTTATTTGAATTAATTACCTGATTAGGTATTTGACACTGTAGTAATCATTGAATGATGTAAAATTTATACTTAAACTATTTACAAATCAATAAGTTAAATGGGAATGTTTCTTATCACATAGCATTGTGAACATTTTATGTTGTTATACATGATTCACTTCACGATTCATAGTTGATATGTACAGTCAAGACCCATCTCTCGATTATAAATGGAAATTTATTTATTTGGTAAGTGATATGAGATTTTTTATATAACTAATATTTATTATTTATAGATAATATATGGCTTTTAGATGAATTATTATTCATTTAGTTCAATAGTTATTGCATTATAAGCATTCTCAAATAGTGACATGTGAAAGGGAAGCTCACATATGAAATAATTTACTAAATATTTTTATTCAAATTTTGTCAAAATATATTTCAAGGGAAAAAAGATAAGGATATTACATAAATCCTAATGTATATATGAAATATATTAGCTAATATATTAGTGTAGAGTATAGGGAAGTAATATTCAATTCCATCGATGTTGAAATATTATAGAATACGATATATGATATCATATAAAATTTTCCTATAAAAAATCATAGTGAATTATTTTTATATATACTAATACAATGGTTATAGTTAATCTTATAGAAGAATTAATAAAACATCCTATGATATATTATAGAAGATGATATATATGTGTGAAGAATAAATATTTTCTCCTCATACTCTATCTTTTTCAATATATATTCCATATGATGAAATAATTTTTATGGTTAATAGAGTGATTAAATGTTATTAACATCCATCTATAGGGTTATTAGTTTTGTAACAAGATCCTTATTTGAATGATTATTAATAATTCAATAAATTCATGGATGGTTCAGTGAGAATAATCAAATGAAAAATAAATAAGTAGAATGCTAAAAAATTGCCTCAATGGTTTCAATGGATTCTTCTAAGATAAATACCTATCTCACCTACTTAATTTTCTTCGAGATACAATCACATACCAAGAAATGTTGGGGAATTATCCAAATAGTCAAGTGATTTATGTCACCTCATGTCTACACCATGAGGGTAACACCCTTTTGATTAATTCTTAGGGAACATCATCAAAATCATAGATGATGACAAGAGATGCGACCAATATCAATTTAAGGTACACATGTTCTTTATTTTATATTATACATGGTCTTGGTTTTATAATGTAAGGATATTTTAATTTTGGGTATCTTGATGTAGTTACCTATTTTTTCAAGTTGTATTTAATTCTTATAAACACAATAATGGCCTCAGAGTAATGACACAACTTTTTAATCAATAAATCAAACTAATATGAAGAAGAAAATGATATCTTTTTTTATATTTTATTAATATCTCCAAAAATGTTATGGTTTTTAACTATATCATATAATTTGAGAAATAATATTATATTTCATGATTAGATTATGTTATATGATTTGTGAAATCAATTAATATAAATCAGTGCAAATGAATTTTCTTTTTCAAGTATCATAATTTATTATATTGAGAATATAATTTTATGATGGGTCCAATTACATGGGATGAAAATTGTGTATCTTATCACTTTAGTGAAAATGATATGTGTTATAAAATATAATTAATAGGTTTTTATATTTTAATTCATAGATTATTAATGATAATGGTATGTTATACAATAATTGACATCTCATGTTTTACATATCATGGCCTATACTGTGTTTTTCATGACCTAGTATATGGTTTAGAAATATATCATAGATGATTATATGCTGCTTTTCATAAAATAGGACATGATGGAAAATTTTTTACTTATAATTTTCTACTATGTTATTTTAAAATAGTTAATATTATTGTGGACTATAGAAAAATAGATTCTTGAATATATATTCAGTTTATAGTGTTTAAAAATTAGTTAATTATAAAATTATTGTAATTAATTATTAAATTTATAGGAGAAATTTTATTAATGAATATCAAAAAATTAATAATTCATATCAAATATAATTAATTTATATGGACTGAGATGAAAGTATTTTAAAATAATTATTAAATGTTTTGATTCCTTGGGGATTGAATGAGAAAATTTAAATCCTATGATCCAAAAAGGGAAGGGGTTTTCATATAGATATTTATCTGAGGAGGAATTCGTGGTTTATATGAAAATGTTTTTGAATCAATTAGGAAAATGGGTAAATATCTATATTAAGGGAAGAAATATTGTATATTCAATACTATGTTAAGTTTTTTGATGTTTCAATTTAATTGGTTATTTTTAATTTCTTTGTTAGAAACATTATAGTTCTTCGTCATAAGGGATTGGATAGTTTACTAAAAAACATTAGTTGAGGTAGTAAACAATAAATTCAATTGGAGGTGGCCATGTTCAATGGTGGGATCTTATTAGATATCAGAAGTCGGTGGAAATGGATTCATTATGTGGGGCCGATTGAAAATATGTTCATGGGGTCACACTTCATTTAATTTTCAATCATTATTTCATCTTCTATAAATAAAATAACGAATCAATATTATCCCATTTTGTTGGAATCATATATTAACAGTGTAATATATTGTTGTCATTTTCTTCTATTTTACTTTCTTTCCTCTTGTGTGCATATTTGGGATGTTTTAAGAGGTTTATTTTGGATCGTTTTTGTGTTGTAGGTGGGGTTCATTGTCTTCTATGTTTTGGTACATCATTTATCATTGTTCATTAATTTTTAGGAGTTTGACACTACATTATAACCATGATATTCTAATAACCTTATTAGGATTAGTGTTTCCAAATATGAATGAGTGGTATTTTACCTTCTTGATCACTAAGGATCATTGCACATGAACTTAGAAACATCAAGTAATGTTAGTTTTTAAGTCATTTTCAATTGGTGTTGGAGTTATCTATTTTTTAAGGAATAATATAAGAAATACTAAAAAGTTAAATTTGAAAAGTTTGATGAGATGAACATATGATTCTAGAGGATATTATTTTTAGGAAATTTTATTTGAAAAAATGATTGAAATTCATTTGAATAAAGTCACAATAGATGTAATGGATAAATAAAAATAAAAATAACTTGATTGAGATGTATATAGAGTTATACAAATAATATTGGATAAATCATTGATGAGGCATATACAATTATATAGTTCTTTAAATATCATTATATTATATATGAAAATAAAATTTAAATGATTAAAGTCATCTGGATTTGTATTCTATTCGATTTAAGGATATCCGTATGTAGGTTATATAAAATCCCATTAATGAAATCAAAATGATTAATAGAGTTTTGAATTGTTAGTATTTATGTATGTGTATCAAGTGTGGGATATATTGTTGTAGTTATCACAATTGACATTATAGGATGTTATGGTTACTGATATCTAAAACCCTCAATTTTTGTTTCATATAGTGTTTTGAGACCTTCATGAATTTATTCTGAATAAAGAGATATGGTTAAGGGAAGTCGAAGTATCTCCCAAATCAATGTTAAATGTGGAAGTTACATGATGTTGTATTTAATGAAATGATTTATAGAAAATATGATAAAATAATTTTTTTTCTATGTAAGTGAGTTGGTCTTTGACACAGATATATTCATTATGGTATGAAAAAATACTTGAACAAGTATTATAGGGTTTATATAGTAATTTATAAAATGTGAGATTCTTTGTGTTTTGTATGTAGCTGAGGATAGAGGCTTTTTAATGCTATGTGATAATATTCTATTGAAACCATAAACCATTGATTCTACAACTCTATTTCAATCTAATAATAAGAGGGGGTTTATTGTGAATCATATATTTGAAATATGATAAAAAATACATTTTTTTGATAACAGAATGAGAAGATATATTTTGGAATGTTGATGATATAGTCTAAATATTAAATAGATTGTTCGTGATGTTTTAAGGAGTTTTAGACATACTTGGGTTATAAAAAAATATGACTTCTATTGATCAAATAGATGATGAATATAATAGTAGATGAAATATAGAATTATTAAGGAATATTTCACATGGATACATAGTTTTTTCCACAGGTTAAAAATATTTAATAGTTTATGTTTTGTAAAGATAAGATAGAGCATTTATTTATAGAAAGGTATACTATAGAATACAAGTTTTGGGGCATTACTATATTAGGTATGTAAGTTAGAATGCTATTCATTTCTTAATGTAATTGGAAATACTGATGATAAAAAATATAGATTTTATAAAATGAGAGTGTTGCAGTCTAAGAGTGTAGATAAATGTTTCATTTATCATAAATAGTAAGAAACCTAAGTATCTAGAGATGAATCTTGTACAATTATATGTTTAGGGGAATGTTAGTTTGTTCTTAGGGACGGTAATTATATTAGGTTACATTTATATATTATTCATCATTGAAAGTAAGTGTATACGTATTATAAAAAAATACAGTTTTATTATAGTGTGTTTTTATTAGAGATCCATGGTATATAAAGTGTTTATAAATAATTCCATAATGTTATATAATTGAGTTGAGTAAAATAATTGTAAATTATTAGGAATTTCAAAATTAAAATAATAATTTTCATGAATTATATACCAGGGACTCTCGAAAAAAATACAGTGGTAGAGTGAATGAATAAAAAATTTAATGAAGATGATGGGATCATGAGATTTCATTAAGTGTTCCCATAGGAATTTTGGATGAAAATGAAAACTTTCCCATATAACTCATTAATAGTATTCGAACTAAAACTATGTGGATGAGATTACTAAACATATTTTTCTCAATAAATAGTGCATGTTTCATAGATATTTTTTCGATGTTTCACAAAAAAACTTTTTGATATGAAGACATAATTTTTGTAATCTACCAAGTACATTTAATTATTTATTATATCAATGAAGTCATTTGGTTTCATCTATGGGATAATGATACATGGGGGATCATTAGGATCTGAGAGGGATCTCGTTTGTTTCTACCATTATCATTGAAAATCACCTAGATAATGATGAATGAGGTTGTTCCCCCTTCTCATTGGTGGGGAGGGGGGTGTTCTGTCTCTGTATTGTTCTGCATCATGACTATGCACATTTTCACATTCTAAAACCTCGAATTTATCCCTAATTTTCTTGATATCTCATTAAGACCAAAGCTTCCAGATTTACTAGATGAATCACCTTAGATTTATATTTCAATGTCAGACTTCACAGAATCTTTGAGTCTTCTAAATAGGACCCTGTTGGATCACTTCAGGCATCATTGAGATTCAATGGATGATTATGTTAAGTTTTTATTTGGAACTACGTTGTTACATTATTTTACAATTTTTGGTCTTCTCAAAAAATGAAATATGATGATTTGGTTTGCATTAATGGATGATTCTATTAATGCATGGTCTAGAGATATTTCAAAATGAAACAAATAAAGTTTATACATTTTCAATGTTTATATGATTTTCATATGAAATAGGATGCTCCTACTATTGTGATTTGGGTAAGCTTCCCTAAACTCTGCCTTTCCAAAATCACTCAATTATTCATATTCTTGGAAATTTCGTAGTCCATTTTTTTGTTTTGATGGTATAAAAAACTCAGCGTATCATTCAATTTATCCATGCTTATGTGTGAAATTTGATGTTTCAAATCCACTGTTGGAGTGGGATTGTATTTCTATAAGAGAATAATTTTGGTGAAAACGATTAGTGGTCTTCAAATCTTGGGATAATTAATGTTCATCATGTATATGTCTGGGTCATCTAGTTTCAACTTGTTAGTGTGGAGTTAGATATGGGGTATCTAAACAAATAATATGATAGGGGTTTGGGGTAGTTGATTGTTATATCTGTATAGTTGATCAATTGGAATGTAATGGAGATGTATATGATATTCTCACACAAAAAGAGTCAATAAATTCAAATGATTCGAATATTGAAGACATATTCGATTTCTTGATGCGTGATTTGGTTGATCAAAAGATATTAAAGGAATGTTATATTTCAGGGGGGATAAGGGGGTATGTGTAGCTTATTTCTTGGAACTTGTTATAAAAATACCAAATCCTTCATCACATGATGATGCTGCACGACCTGGTTGTGAACCTACTCATGAGGTGGTGGTTCAGAAGCAAGGTGTGGGAATTCCATCATGTTTCATTGAACATGTTTTTTCAATTCATGTATCTCTAGTTGATCTAGTGGGTTAGATGAATGAATATAATAGGCCAAGTCTGAGATAAAACAAGTAAAATATTAAAATATATGACCTATTTAATGGTTTAGAAGTTGAGGGATCATCTCAGGATCAAAACATTTCAACACGGGAGGAGAACTTCATTGAGGGAAAAGGATTATTTGGGGAAGATTATGATGAGTTTTTTTCCTGTTATTTCTCAAAAGTTACATTAGGCAGAAAACATAGTAAGGTTCTTTACTATATGACAATAAAGAAGGGTCTGAAGACAAACTAGGGTTCTAGGAGCTGTATTTTGATTAAAGGAAATAAAATAAAAGGTCTAAAGGACTAATTGTATTTACCTAATCCAATAAAGACTAGGTCTATAAAAAATAATATAATGAAAAAGTTGGATCATGAGATCTCTGCTAAATATTGGGAGTGGGAGAAGAGTGTGTAACTTTAGTATGAAGGCAAAATTGTTTAATGAGGTGATTCTGAGGATCATGAGAAGGCTAACGTCTCAATGAATGAAACCAGTCATTTATAGGTCATCTCTAAAATAGTGGACCCTAATAATGGATAGGACATTTCTATTAGTGTCATTCCCTTAAAGGGTTTATTGGATTCCATACAGTGAGAGGTAGGTGTGGTGGATGCCCAAAATATGAAAACACTAGACCTACTTATTCATTCTGAGGAATAAATATTTAGGAGTCTTTTCTAATTAATGAATCACTAGAGGATGCGGGTAGGATTATAGAATGGTTAACATTTGTGGATACTAATAGTGAGCAGTTTTAATGGGTCAAAAAAATATTGCGTCTTGATAAGAGGATTTAGTGAATGGAATAACAATAGATAAGAGTAAATTAAATCTCGGGAAAAGTTGTATTATCATTTCTAAGAACACATAAAGGATGATTAAGGTACAATGGTAACTACTCTATTTTATAAATTATTTTGGGATAATTTTTTCAATCTGATTAATATTTTTTTCAATGATTTTGTGGTATCTTATGGTGTTTTATAATTTAATCGATCTTATGGGGTTTTTCAATTTTTCCTAAAAAGTTATTTGAAAAAAACTTAATTTTCAGTCATTAGAATATGAGATGTTTTCATTAATGAAATGATGTTATAAAAAGATCATTACATGGTGGAAGATAATTTTTAGAGAAAAAAATTAAATAAACATATCCAGAATGATCATAATAGTTGATTGAAAGTCCTTAAATAGTTATAGAGAATATTAAACCACATGAATAAATAGAGATATAAATTATTGATATTTCTTTGTCTTTGTAAGAATGATAATGAAATTTATACTATGTAGTTTCTGACAATTCTAAGTTGTAGTTGGTGGTATACTAGGATTATATAACAAGATATATGTTTTGGAACTCATATTCACTACTTTCTTGTTATAGATATATTAGATCCTAAGAACCTAGATAAAGTATCAAGTCTTAATCATTCCATAAATTTATTGATAATTTAGAAATAGGAAATGGATTTATTATATAGAAATGGAACCTGGGAGTTTATAAAATTACTACAAGGGAAGATGGTGTTGCATAAAAATTGGGTATAAAATATTTAGGAGGATGAAGATGGTAGAAATTAGTACTTGTAAATTTTAACATTTAAGGAATTTCTATAAATTAAAGGGATGTATTTATTAGAAATGATTTCACAAGTTATCATGAATAAAACTATTCATATATTGTGATATTTGGTTACACCAGAAAGTATATAAATAGAAAAGTTATATGTAAATATTTAATTCCCCAATTATACCTTAGAGGAGAATACCTATATAAAGTAGAAATATGGTTTCATTGAAAGTATAAAGTAGGAACTACTGTTCATGATGAGATAGAGATAGTATGGTTTGAAACTAGAACCACAAAAATAGAAGTAGGGGTTTGGTGTTATTATTAATTAGAAGGAGATTTACATAGAAATAATAATCATTGTTGGTATAAGAAGGTGTTTAATATTTTAAGTTATGTTATACTTCACTTATTTGTTGATGATATTCTTATAACAGGTCTGGAAATACATTAAAAAAAGGATTAAATGTTGATTTAAATGGAAGAATTGTAAAAATCGATATCAGTGAAGCTAATTGGTATTTTGGGATGTGGATATATATGGACATGAAGATTCGATATTTAGTTTTATCTTAGAATGACTATAACTATATGGTCATTGAACTATGAAGAATGACTATATGTAAACATGTGTTTACCAAATTGGACGGACAATTTTAATTCATATAATTAGAAATCACCTAATTTTTAATATTAAATTAAATATTTTGTAAATTTATTATTTACATTATTAATGGGAAGATTCATATGTGGTATGGATTTTATATGTTTAGATATTACTCATATAGTGGTATTTGGAAGATGGAATATGGAAAATCTAAGAAAGGTGCACTCAAAAGACCTAAAGTGGATTATATGTAATCTAAATTACATGGAATAACTATCTCTATGATTTAGAATAGATTATTTGTAATAGGGTAATGTTTATATATACATTAATTTATATTTTAATCCATATATGTGTCTTTATTAATTTTTTTTAGTTTCTGATAGACCACTATAAGTTGAATATAAAGACTACAACAAGTAATTTCCCTTAAAAATTGAACTTGAGGTCATAAAAATCATTGGTATAAAAAATGAAATATTCTAGATTATGTAATTTATTTTAGGATAAGAAAAAATTTAGGAATTATTATTTTTATTATATTCTAGTCAGTGCGTGATTAATTTTTAAAAGAAACTACTGAGTAATGGTTAATAATTCATGATGATCTAATGTATCATTCCATCTTGAAGATGTAGGAAGATGCTGTGCTAGATCGATAAATGATCTGCTAATTTTTTAATATGGTAGAAATATTTATAAATGTCTATTTCCAGTAATGTATTCCATAGTACATTTATTCAGTGTAACACGAGTGACCAAAATGAAAAATAGAGACACTAATTATTTTTGAATAGAATAAATGTTTCTAAACTATCATATCTATTTGTCGTGGACTTATAACCATCGAAGAAGAAATCCATTGGGATAATTTTAGGGTTTTTGATGAACTGTTTAATGGTTTTGATTCATTTCTTATGTATGATGAATTTCTTAGTCATGAACTCACACAAGGAGGGGGATAGAGGTGGATGGAAAATGGAGGAGAAAATTATGGTCTATATTAAAATATTACTGAATTAGTTTGTAAGAGGCGATCTACTTGAAATGTTGGGAATTATGGAATTTCGTTTTGTGTCGGGTGAACTCATATGATCTATTGAAGTAAATTGTGGTTTGATTAGGTAATTTCAAACTCATACGAGTGATATATACTATTGGATTACAATTTTTTTATGAATATTGGTGATCAGTTGGTATTTTATCTGGGAAATTAGTGGTGGTTGTGATCTATCTATGGGATCCCCATGAGTATTGAAAGGTTGTGAGACCAGTTTTCCAAGTTAGTCCCAACTAAAAATATATAGTTTGGAGTGTCTTGTAATTGTAAATGAAATCCATATTTCTTAATAAATTAATAAAAGAAAATAATAGTTTTGTTTCAGAGTGTATAATTGAAGTAAAAATCACATAATCTAATGTTTTCATTTCATTGATCTTGGTTTGTTTCAGGTTATATTCATATTCATAAAGGATTGAATGATTAATTGTGGTGAATATTTGTGTTGTGGTTGGGTTACATTTTTGTCTTAGTTCTACTAAATCATTTAATGGGGTTTGTTTATATTTAGGAGGTCCTATTTTTATTCTACATAGGAGGCTCTTTAAGTTTCATTGTTATTTTTTTTTGAAAATTCATTTAATGAGTGATAATTATGATATAAATGCATTATATAGATATTATTTTTGACTATATAAAGTGTTCATTAATTTTATAAAATAATGTAATTTTAAAAGTAGATTAGATTGAAATATTATTTTTTTCATTATTATTAATTTAATATGGTCAAATTAATGTCATGATTTGGAATATTATTTTAACTGTTTGGAAAGTATTTTTAATAATTAACATGAAAAGGTTTCATAAAATATTAGATATGTGATATTTTTCTAATTTAATATTTTTATATAACAAATAGTGATTTCAATTTTTTATATTTTTTTAATAAAAAAATTAATATAAATTTCAAAAAATGGAAAATGTATCGGATTTCAAAATTGGGAATTAATATTAAATGTCTTTAAATTTTTATTACTAATTTTTTGAAATCTGGGAATAAATTAAAATGTGTTTAAATTTTTTTGTTTTGAGTTTTTTTAAAAGTGTATTTTATGTACAAATTTCTGTATTATGTTATCAGTTACTATCTGTAAAGACCCGGAAATTTCAAGATTTTTTTTTCATAATTTCTTTGGAATTTTACGAGTCTGTGGCTTCTGACAGCACCTGATTCTGAGGCCCGGTGTGCCCAGAATCAATTTCTGAAGATTATCTCGGGTACGTTCAGTGAACGAATGAGCAGGTTTTTCTATCTTTTGAACCGATGCTCAGAATTGATTTCCGAGGGCACCGATGAACTCACAGCGCCAGTAATTGCTTAAGGGGACCTTTACCGCAGTTTTGTTTTAAGCAGTTTGAGATTTAATAAATGGGGATTTAGGTTGAAATAAATAAAATTGGTGTGTACAATTTTATTTGTATCTTAGGTAGTTATATCCTACAAAGAGGGTTAAGGGTGGGACCCATAACCACATAACTTCCCAAGTTAGGGTGTTTGAGAGGTGGGGTCCACACGAACTATAACCTCTCAACTCCCTTAACCTTCCATAAACCCCCCATTAATCTTCCCTTTTTTTAATAAGATAAATCCTCTTTAACTTGTGTAACCCTTCTTCTATTAAGTTGTCTCTCCACCTTCCTCTCCTTCATTAAAGCTAGCCTACTCACATAATTAATGAGTTGATTTTTGAATTAATTTTAAAAGGGTGGCTTGTATTTAAATGGGAGAAGGCTAATGCATTATTTGTTTGGAAAATAATATGGTGGGGGAACCTCGGAAGAAATAAGAGAAGATTTGTTCTCCAACTCTGCGATGAAGAATGAGAATGCGCCATCTTTACTTCTCTTCACAATAAGAGGGGGACGTCACATCTTCGGGTACACTCCGGCGACGACAGGCCTTCCAAGGCCTTCGACGAAGAAGGCTCCCCGAATCTCCATCAAGGGAGGAGACACCACCGTGGGGAATTTGCAAACAAAGACGTCACCTTCCGACATCAATGAACAATGCTACCTCTCCACAGATCCGTAGAGTGATCACATCACGAGGTAGGGGTTAAGTTCAATTTTAATAAATTAAAATTGTGCTTGTTTTGTCGTTGGGCATCTTGTATAATTTTGCCACTTGTTATCGTTATAACGGGAGGAGATCAGACCGTGCAAACACAACTGATCCTCCTCCCCTTTTTATTGTTGATCATCAATGATGTTTGAGGCGAAGGAAGAGGGTGCCATTGCACCGCGCGGGGATGAAGAGAACCACATCAGGAGTGGGCCGTGGCGGTGGTGTGCAGTGCCGTCGCACCGCGCCGGTGAGGCCACGGCGAAAAGCGGGCTGCGGCGGAAGGGCACGGTGCCGTCGCGCAACGCCAGGGCATCAAGGGATCCACAGCCGGGGCGGGCCACGACAGAAGGGTGCGGTGCTGTCACACGGCACTGGTCGGACAGGAGGCACGACCTAAGGCTGTGGCGGTCTTCAAAGGGGCATCCGACTGAGCAGGCCACCAGCGCCACCTAGAGGCAGGACCTGAGGTGGTGCCGCAGTTACACAAGGCCGACCATCACGGCTGGCCGTTCGAAGAAAACTGGGGGGTCGTAAACCCCCGGCAGATACCTAGGGCGGACCCCACGGGTCTGCCATTTCAGAAAGAAGGGGGCGACGCCCCCTTTGCGCTCCGCTCGACCAGCGCCGAGCCGCGGCTGGCTTCCGAGTCGGGCCGCAGGCCGCACGGGCTGGGCCGGCCGCGCCCAGCCGGGCCGGTTCGTGCCAGCTGCGGGCCGGGCCGCGCCGGCCTGGCTGGGCCGCGTCTAACCGGGCCGGATTTGGACCCGGGTCGGGTCGAACCAGTTCGGGCCGACCCCGGGGGTATTGGGCCGGGTCGGACCGGCCCCGGACCCCCTATTTTCAGACCAGGTTCGTTCAAACACCCATATCATGGGCTAGGAACTTTCGATCGATGCACCGTCAGTTGTGTAGGGATCCTTGAATTGAGAAGGTCGTTTCAGTATATTAAAATCAAGCTTTCATCAAAGTTTGGGAATGACCAGGTTGGTTCGAACACGAAACCAACAGGGCCCTCGGAGCGGAAATGGTTATAACTTGAGCTCCAGATGTCTAATTGATGTTCCGTCAACATTGTTGGGTTTCTTTTGGTGAGACGGATCTTTTCGTATAATGCATATGAGGTTTGGACACCGTAGGAGTATGGCCGAGTTGGATTGTACCTGAAATCCAACCGGGCCCCTGGAGCGGAAAAGCTAATAACTCTTAGACCGGATGTCTGTTTGACGAACTGTCAGCGGCATTGGTAATAACATTGAGAAATGGTCCAAATGAGTATACCTTATGAGAGTTTGAGGTATAGTTGAGATACGGTCGGGTTCTTTCGTACACGAAACCAACCGAGCCCCCAAGACGATAAGGCTAATAACTCACAGACAGGGCATCCGATTGACGCACCGTCTATTGCGTTGAGACCACTATGACGAGGCAGTTCTTTGTGATACTTCTTCATGGGACTTTGTGATACTTGGAGTATCGACTAGTAGCTCATGGAGAGGTCCCTCCTGGAGACGAGATTGCGGAGTACGGAGACCTTGTAGCTGCTTGAGACCTGATGACTGCTTGTCTGATTCGAGTCGGAGTGACTTGACTAGCCCAGTTGGGAGCACTACTGTGTTTGGGTGGCAGACCCATGACAGGGAGAACTACTGTGATTGGGTGGCAACCCATGGTACTCAACAGAAGGAGTACCTTTGTAGGCTATTAGGGGGAGCACTACTATGTTGGGGTGGCAGACCCATGGCGGGGAGCACTACTGTGTTTGGGTGGAGGACCCACAATACTTGACAGGAGGAGTACCTCCATAGTCTAAGGTTAGTGAGTAGCACCTCAGACTCGTGACAGAGCTGCTGTACTCGAAAGAGGAGGATTTATCCAGCAGTTGTGGTTTCGATATCATTAATGAAAATCCTGGTTTTAGCTGAGTCAATGAATTTTGTGTATTACCTCATGATTGAGATGGGCTACTTGATAACTTAGGTATATGTATGGGCATATACCTAAGTAGTGGGTATCTGTTGATTTCATATCTTTGTGATACCTCATGATTGTGATGGGCTACTTGATAACTTAGGTATAAGTATGGGCTTATACCTAAGTAAGGGTTATCCGTTAGATCCTTCTTTGTGGTTATCCTTGTTGGATTTAGTGAGACCTTGAGGGTATCGGGGTCCCTACTGAATATCGTTATACTCACCCCTACACGAGCTATGCCCGCACCTCATTGTGTTGGATGCAGATGATGGAAAACGCTGACGGAGGCCGAGTGTTCAAGGAGTGGACGGTACCCGGAGGTGGACCTCACGACGAGTCAGTATCCGGAGGTGGACTTCACGACGAGACGGTACTCAGAGGAGGTTGATGGGTGAGAGCATTGAGGAGGCTATTTGTACCTACCCTTCCGGTAGGATCCATGGTGGATGATCCAGGAGCTAAGCTATCTGTACCTACCCTTCAGGTAGGATCTGAGGTGGATGACCCAGGAGCTGCTTCTATTTTCTAGCTATTTGTCTTTTTGGTTATACATTCATTCAGTTGTAGATGTACTTTTCAGTTGGGTTTTATATTCTGGCCCATTTACTTTTCAGCACTTTCTTTTGTACTTAGATTTTTACTTCGTCTTATACTCTGTGGTGTTTGTTTACTTTTATAAAGGCAATGCCTTCCCAGTTATCGGGATTTACGCCTTTCGTGCTAGTCGCTAGCCCCTGGCCTATGGAAGGCGGGCTTGGGGTAGTCACGACACAGGCCCTGAGGACGGGCTGTGAAAAATTGGTATCAGAGGATTCGGTTCTACCACATAACTCAGGACTGTAATCATTCTTTTATATTAAGCAATAGTGTTAATAGTTCTGAGTGTGGTCTTCAGTTCAGGGAGTCCAGTGTTGGTGCGGCGACCGACATATCCATACACCAGGACCCTAACTACTAATTTACGACTTAGTGCGTGAAAACACTAATTGCGTATGTGTTTCCAAAGTTTTAATGTCAGCTCAAACCAGGTTAGGTCACAAGGTATAAATCGTTTGACAGTGTCACATCTGTTCAGGATGCCTCCATGCAGACAGTTAGTTGGAGTTCCAAGATAGTGCACGATGACGGCCCAATGAGCAATGATACTCTAGTGGCGGGACCTCTTTCTATATTGGCACCTTTGGGTGGTGTACCAGCAGCATCACCACCCGTTTGGAAGCAGATGCCACCAGCCGTACTAGTGGATGGTGCACCCTGACAGAGCGTGTTGCATGAGTTCCAGTAGCAGAGGCCTCCGAGGATACGAGGCGAGAAAGATTCCCAGACAGCAGAGGACTGGATGGAGGAGATTAATAGAGTTTTCCACCTAGTTGGTACACCAATAGAGCAGATGATGGACTTGGATACTAGTGTTTTCTAGTGAGTTACCATGAGGATGGTCCGCATAGTGATGTGGCTTCGGTATGTGGACCAATGCCTGAGATAGTAACTTCGAGTAGTGTGTCATCTATACATCACTACCTGTTGTCCAACTATTACAACCGGAGGTACCGGTAGCTGACACATGTAGGCTTACTGCCTTACACATGTTCCAACATCAGATACCCTCAAGTTTTGAGGTGAGCCTGACTCTCAGGCGGCTGAGGACTGGCTTTAGAAAGTGGCTGAGAGTTTTTCTAGAGCTTATACAACTATGACAGAACGACGTGTTGGTAGGTGAGTATTCATCGAGGCATAACGATCATTCCGGGTACTCGATGAATGTATTTCAATCAGTGTTATAGAGCTCGGACCACTGATCGCGTTGTGTTTAAGGATATTCGAGCCAGCACCTTATCTACTATGCATTCCTACCTATGTTAGGATGCTAGAGAAAACCTTTTTGGTTGAATGTTCTTTGGATGAACGGATATAGCTAGAGAATGTTAGTAGTGGAAGAGTATGGAACTGGCGCCAGTCTCAGAGACATGGGCATGTAAAATGTTTCAAGAAGAGGAAGTGTTAAGGATAGATGAATCTGAAAAGCAGCAGAAGTGGAAGCAGATCTAGGAGTGCAACATGAGGTGGTGTACTTTTCAACATGTTACAACCACCCACTTTTGTAGTCTCCACCAAGCTCAGGGAGCTGGGGGGGGGGGGAAGAGAATAACTGCATGTGGTCAAGGAGTGTGACCCGAGGGCTCTAAGAATGATTTCAGGTATGGTCTGTGTCTACTACTAGCTTCTGTATCAATAGACATAGGTATCAATCATTCCTACCTTCCACGAATATTTTATCAGACCTAGAGTTTCCGGTTAAGCCGTTGACTTGACCCTCACATCTGGAGATACCTTTGGGAGGAGACTCGATAATCACACTTACACCAACGATGTGATATGACCCTTGAGGTGAGAGTTTCGGTTGGAACCTCTTGGTGGGAGTGCCGAGGCCTTACGACGTCAGGTTGGGTATGGACTGGGCAACCATGGTTCATACATAGATTGACGGTATTAGGCAAAAAGGTTGTGGTTTATCTACAACATTGGGATGAGGTTTTCCTTGGTCGGTGAAAAGGAAAACCCAGGCAGCACATGACAGAATAATTTATAAGAGGGTGAATTCGATCACTCCGGAGATGGACAAACTTACTTTTTTGCCATAATTCTCTAAAGTTGCAGCACCACTTCCAGCAGAGCTTTCAGGATCTGGGGTAGAGGTTGACCAGTGTGACCAACCTGAGGGCGTTGGTTACATAGTTCACTACGACGCATCAGGGACCAGACTCGGGTGTGTCCTGATGTAGGAGTGGGAAATTATCGCCTATGGATCACGATAGATGAGACTGCACAGAGTAGACAGAAGAACACTAGATTTCAAGGTTGGAGAACACGTTTTCTTATGGGTCTCACCTCGACGAGGTATAAGGAGATTTGGACGAGGCATCAAGTTATCTCCAAGGTTCATCAGAACCTTCTCGGTCCTCAGCAGGGTATGCGAGGTGGTTTACCGCATGACCTTTTAACCGCAGTTGCACCGGGTGCACAACGTCTTCCACATAACTCAGCTGAAGAGATACGTGCACAACCCATCCCACATCACCGACCACTTGGAGCTAGATATCGATGATGGGGTGACTTTCACGGAGGTCTAGTAGGGATCAAGGATCAACAAGAGTAGGTCTTGTGTAGATGATCGATTCCTTAGGTGCGCATTCGCTGGGAGCACGAGAACCTCCTAGAGTGCACATGGGATCAGGAGGCTCAGATGCATGCCCGATACCTCCTTTAGTTTCCCTAGTTTGTGTTGTAGCTTTACGGGGACGTAAATCCCTGTGGTGGGAGTAATGTAAAGACCTGGAAATTTCAAGGAAATTTTTTTCTTAATATCTTTGGAATTTTACGGGTCTGTGGCTTCTGAAGGCACCTGATTCTGAGGCCCTGTGTTCCCGGAATCAACTTCCAAAATTTAGCTCAGGCACTTCCAGTGAACGAAAAAGCAGGTTTTTCTATCTTTTGAACCGGTGCTTGGAATTAAAATCCAAGGGCACCGATGAACTCGTAGCGCCGATAATTGCTTAAGGGTACCTTTACCATAGTTGCGTTTTAATCAGGTTGAGATTTAATAATTGGGGATTTATCTTGAAATAAATAAAATTGGTGTGTAAAATTTTATTTGTATCTTAGGTAGTTATATCCTACAAAGGGGCTTAAGGGTGGGACTCGTAACCACCTAACTTCCCAAGTGAGGATGTTTGAGAGGTGGGGTCCACACAAACCCCAACCTCTCATCTCCCTTAACCTTCCCTAAACCCCACATTAATCTTCCCTTCTTTTAATAAGATAACTCCTCTTTAACTTGTGTAACTCTTCTTCTATTAAGTAGTCTCTCCACCTTCCTCTCCTTCATTAAAGCTAGCCTACTCACATAATTAATGAATTGATTTTTGAATTAATTTGAAAAGGGTGGGTTGTCTTTAAAAGGGATAAGGCTAATGCATTATTTGTTTGGAAAATAATATGGTGGGGGTACCTCTGAAGAAATAAGAGAAGCTTAATTCTCCAACTCTCCGACGAAGAATGAGAATGAGCCATCTTTACTTCTCTTCGCGAGAAGAGGGGGACTTCACATCTTCGGGTACACTCCGGCGATGACAGGCCTTCCAAGACCTTTGACAAAGAATGATCCCCTGATCTCCATCAAGGGAGGAGACACTGTCGTGGAGAATTCTCAAACGACGATGTCACCTTTCGACGTCAACGAACGACGCTACCTCTTCGCAGATCCGTCGAGTGATCACGTCACAAGGTCGGGGTTAAGTTCAATTTTAATGAATTAAAATTGTGCTTGTCTTTTCGTGGGAATCTTGATACTTTTGCCGCTTGTTATCGTCATAATGGGAGGAGATCAGACCGTGTAAACACCGTCGATCCTCCTCCCCTTTTTATTGTTGATCATCGATGACGTTTGAGGCAAAGGTGGTGGGGTGCCGTTGCACTGCGTGGGGACGGAGAGAACTGCTGCCGGATCAGGCCATGACGGAGGTGCGCGGTGTCGTCGGGCCACGCCGGTGAGGCCGAAGGAGGCCGCGGCCAGGAGTGGGCTGCGGCGGAGGGGCGCGGCACCGTCGCGCTGTGCCGGAGCATCAAGGGGGCCGCAGCCCCGGCGGGCCATAGCAGAGGGGCGCGGCGCCATCACGCCGCTCCAGTCGGTCAGGAGCCGCGGCCTAACACCGCGGTGGTCTTCAAATGTGCGGCCGGCCGAGCCGGCCTCAGGCGCCACCTGGAGGCAGGACCCGAGGGGGTCCCGCGGTTATACAAGGCCGGCTATCACAGATGGCCGTTCGAAGGAAACCAGGGGGTCGTAACCTTCTGGAAGATACCTAGGACAGACCCCACGAGTCTGCCGTTTTGGAAATAGGGGGTGACACCCTATTTGTGCCCCGCTCGACCAGCGCCGAGCCGCGACCAGCTTTTGAGCCGGGCCAGGCCACGCCCAGCCGGGCTGCACCGTGCCAGATTCGGGCCAGGCCGGGCCGTGCCCAACTAGGCAGGACTCGGATCCGGGTTGGGTCGAACCAGTTCGGGCCGACCCAGGGGGTATTGGGCCAGGTCGGACAGGGCCCAGACCCCCTATTTTCGGATCAGGTTCGTTCAAACGCCCATATCTTGGGCTAGGAGCCTCAGATAGATGCACTGTCAATTTCGTAGTGATCCTTGGATCGAGACGGTCGTTTCAGTATATTACACTTAAGATTTTGGCAAAGATTGGGTACGACCGGGTTGGTTCGAACACGAAACCAACCTGGCCCTTAGAGCAGATATAGTTATAAGTTGAGTTTCAGACGTCCGATTGACGTGCCGTTGAATTTGTTGATTTTTTTTGGTGAGAAGGATCTTTTGGTATACTTCATCTGAGGTTTGGACGTAGTTAGAGTATGGCCATGTTGGATTGTACCCGAAATCCAATGGGGCCCCTAGAGCGGAAAAGCTAATAACTCTTAGACCGGATGTCCGTTTGACGAACCATCAGCGACGTTGGTAATCACATTGAGAAACGGTCCCTATGAGTATTTCTTATGAGAGTTTGGGGTATAGTTGAGATACGGTTGGGTTGGTTCGTACACAAAACCAACTGGGCCCCTGGGATGAAATGGCTAATAACTCACAGACTGGGTGTCCGATTGACGCGTCGTCTGTTGCGTTGAGACCCCTATGACGAGGAAGTTCTTTATGATAATTCTTCATGGGACTTTGTGATACTTGGAGTATCGACTAGTAGCTCGTGGAGCAGACCCTCCCGGAGACGAGCGTGTGGAGTACAGAGACCTTGTAGCTGCCTGAGACCTGATGACTGCTTTTCCGATTCGAGTCGGAGTGACTTGACTAGCCCAGTGGGGAGCACTACTATGTTTGGGTGGCAGACCCGCGATACTTGATAGAAGGAGTACCTATGTAGGCTATTAAGGGGAGCACTACTGTGTTGGGGTGGCAGACCCATGGCGGGGAGCACTACTGTGTTTGGGTGGCAGACCCGCGGTACTCGACAGGAGGAGTACCTCAGCAGTCTAAGGTTAGTGAGTAGCGCCTTAGAGTCATGACAGGGATACTGTACTCAATAGAGGAGGAGTTCTCCAACAGTTGTGGTTTCGATATCATTAATGAAAATCTTGGTTTGATCTGAGTCAATGACCTTTGTGTATTACCTCATGATTGAGATGGGATACTTGATAACTTAGGTATATGCCTGGGCATATACCTATGTAGTGGTTATCTGTTGATTTCATATCTGTGTGATACCTCCTGATTGTGATGGGATACTTGATAACATAGGTATAAGTATGAGATTATACCTATGCAAGGGTTATCTGTTAGATCCTTTTTTGTGGTTATCCTTGTTGGATTAGTGAGACCTTGAGGGTCTCGGGGACCCTAATTAGTATCCTTATACTCACCCCTGCACGGGCTATGCCTGCACCTCATTGTGTTGGATGCAGACGACGAAAAACGCTGAAGGAGGCCGAGTGTTCGAGGACTGGACGGTACCCGGAGGTGGACCTCATGACGAGTCAGTATCCGGAGGTGGACTTCACAACGAGATGGTACTCGGAGGAGGTTGATGAGTGGGAGCATTGAGGAGGCTATCTATACCTACCCATCAGGTAGGATCCGTGGTGGATGATCCAGGAGCTGCGCTATCTGTACCTACTCTTTAGGTAGGATCTGAGGTGGACAACCCTGGAGTTTCTTCTATTTTCCAGCTGTTTACCTTTTTTGTTATACATTCGTTCAGTTGTACCTGTACTTTTCTATTGGGTTTGTACTCTGTCCCATTTAATTTTCAGCACTTTCTTTTGTACTTAGTGTATTACTTCCGCTTGTGCTTTGTGATGTTTGCTTACTTTTAGAAACACAATTCCTTCCCAGTTATCGGGATTTACGCCTTTGGTGCTAGTCGCCAGCCCCTAGCCTATGGAAGGCAGGTTTGGGGGAGTCATGGAACGGGCTCCAAGGACGGGTCATGACACTATCATTCCATGTTTTGTTTATATATATATATGTTATAATGGGATTGGTTGTATGATTTTGTTTAATATGTCCACACACATTAATAACTTATTACACATGCCTCTATGCTGTTACATTCAAGGTATGATAATTAATTTTGAATTCATATTCCATGAATTTTTATTTGAGAAGATTTTATACTTGAAAAAATATGATAATTTTTGTTTTCACATATTAGGAGTAACAATTGTTATGTAATTGAAATCTCAATTGAATAATGCATTATAGAATAAGGGATATTGGGTTGTATTACATACTATAATAGGATTTTAGACTATGTCTTGATAATGTATGGTTGAATTCTTGTTGCTCCATGCCTTCTTATTTAGGGATTTTTTGGTTTCATATGATTTCAATAAATTTCTTGAAGTGGTTTAATGTTCTTTATACCTGAAACTCATTTGGATATGTGTAAGAATTGTTATTATTTAATTTTTTGTATGAAGTTAATGATATGATATTTTTAAATTGTTACCCATAAATTTATATTTAATATATTTATTTTTTGAATGATTTGTATTCAGAACAAAAATAATTAGAGACATTCATACTTTTAAAGGAAATTAAAGTGATAATATAGCTAGATATTAAAAACATAGTAAAATAGAATGTGTTTAATTTATCTATATGTGAACACATTTGAAGTCCATAATCATCAAACCATGTAGTTAGATGATAAATATAGATACTGATGAAATAATATGGGTATGTAGAAGTGGAAATTATTTTCTTTAATAGAAAGGTAACCAAATCCCATAGTGTGATTTTAATCACACATTGAGGGGGAGTAATCTGATATATGATACGAAGGAAATAATTATGTGTTTATTCAAAAGATAGAATTGTTTGAGAGTTATCAACAGAAAAAATATTGAGACATATGTGTTTATTATTATCAAGAAACATAAACTAATTTTTGGATCATTTGAATTATGACCAAAACATAGAGTGCTCTGAATTTTTGTTAATGTTTTTTTTCAACAAAAACAATATCTTACACAGGGATTATGAAATGATCTATCTAATATAAAATATTCCCAATTTAAATAATGTGTAATGTTTATTTAAAAATAATTTCCCCCAATTAACATCACTATATACTTAGTGATTAGTGTCTCTTATGTACCACACACATGAATGATTAGTTCTTTTCATAAACAACCAAGGTAAGTGTAAATCCCTTGGAACCGTAAGAATACTCACACCAAAAAGTTCAATCAAGAACCAAAACACTACAATAAACTATTAGAGATCACTAAAGTACTCTGTATTATCAAAAATAATTCATAGATTCGGTATTTTTGAATATTTCATATCAATATAATTAGGTATATATCCACATATTTTTAAAACTACATAACAATCACCCAATTTTTTTTATTAAAATAAAAAATCACATTTTAAAACCAAAAAACGAGTTTAATATTACATTATATTAACCATTTTTATCAAACCCTGATTTCAAAACTTTTTTTATGGAAAATATATCCAATCAAGCCTCTACATCTTCATGAAATTTAGGTACCTAAATATTAATTTTATTTCAATAGGATTAAAAATTTTCTCATATTTTTTACCCACCATAGAATGTAAAAAAACCCAAAAAACCCATTCTAGACTCATCATGACATTTTCTCATCGAAAAGAATGTTTCATCACCCCCTTTAGTATCTAGCTCGAGCCTTGAAGGACCATACCATCCCAATTAATTTGACCATTATCCCTTTTCAACCCAATGAATATCATTCTATCAATAAAAAGTGACATATAATGGTTCTAACAATTATTTAATATAAACATAGGATTATCAAAAATTATAATACGCATTTTAAAATCACTATCAATTTTAATATCAATATAAGTAATCATAAAAAATAAAGTATGTTCCTTCTTGATGTTTTAAATCTCCATAAACATGTTTTAATATTTTAGTTTGATCACAAAAAGTAGCTTTTGTAATTTCTATCGGGGGAATCTATTTTCTTAATAGAATTTATTTAGATGAGAATGAAATATCTTTCAGATATTTCAACTTCAACACCCTATCTATTGTTAATTTACCAAAAAAAACTCTAATAAATCTCATTTATAGATAAGTCCACTAATTTTGTTTCTATTTCTATGGTATCCCACCATTTTTAGGTATAATATTGTCATTACATGGAACAAAATTTAACAACATAGAGGATATTTTAAGAATTATTTTAATTGAAATTTAGAAAATAATTCATAGAAAATATAAATATTCTTCTAATCCACTTATAAAGATTACTCATATATTCCTCATAAATTACTTTTACTGCATCTTATATCTAGGGGACACGTATCAAAAGAATTGGGTGAGCATAAATCCCAATAAAGGACTAAAAAAAGAAATATTTTTCATATAATCATGAAAAATAACATCATTGCATGACCATTAGAACATTAGGTGTAGAGTCCTATGTTTTTTTAAACCGGACTAAAATGTGAAGGTTTTTGAACTTCCTGAATTATTGAGTAGGTCATTTTAAAAAATGAGCCTCAGAATGTAATTTTGAGAGTTGGAACCTTTCAAAATGATGCTTTCAATATTTGGTAAAGGCTCGAAGAGTTTCTCAGATGGCTTGAGGGGTTTCAAGAGCATCAAACTTTTGAACTCAAGTTTTTAAAGGGGATTCACTATGAGTTAGATTTTTTTGAAACTGTGTTTCCCATTTCAAGAATACATGTGGATGGTTGTTGGTGGAAAGAGGCATATGCATGGGATACACAAGATTTTCCAAACCATGCGGTTATCCTGTGCGGGGCACCCCAGGTGGTCCAAAAGGGGGCTCACGATTTGTCAAACCGTGTGGACCAAAATGTGCACTAAGGCCAGTTTTAAAATTTTAATTATTTAAAATTAAAAAAATAAAACTAAAAAATAAAATAAAACCTCATCCTTTCTCCCTTGTAACCCAATCCCGAGACACCCTAGGGGGTTCGCCTTCACTGCATTCTCGACCCCCATCCTTGGTTCTTCATTTTTTGATGGATATCTCATGATTTATCACGCGATCCATCACGGTAATCCCTCTACTCCATCATCCTCCCTTTTCTATGCTTTTTTGGTCTATCCATTTTCCCATGGGGTTCATCCAAACCGTAGGTATTTTTGATTGATCCGATTTTGGTTTTCCTTCAATGTTAGATCATATGAGAGGTCTGTTGGGACGTTTCCGTGTGTGTTCTGACAACCGCCACTGATTGTAAAGCGGTTCCCCTCGATTTAGTTCACTTTTCCATCGTAAGTGGGTTTAATTATCTATGTCTTGGTTTCAAAACCTCTAAATTAGGGTCTTTCTATTTTTACAGGTTTATAGTATTTATCTTATAGCATGTTGGACTCCGTTGTGTGATTTTGAGTCACCGAGTCTAAGGTGACTCACCTGCATGTGCATAAGTAAGTATATATATATATATATATATTTGTATGTGTGTGCGTGTGGGTGGGTTACCCTATTACATGTACAATCATCCATGGAAGTGAATATATTTGTATGGGGATAGGTTTTCTCATATATATATATATATATATATATATATGAAAATGCATACATAGGAGAGTTGAGAGGGGTATATGCATATAAAAATATTTGTAAGGATCCCCTTGAACATGTTCAGGGACATAAAAGTGTGTTTATAGGGGATATGTGTCCTTACATGTGTGTGAAGGGGAATATTCCAAGTGGGGGAGCAACATATTCTAGTTTGAAAGTGTTGAGAGCTGAGTGTTCGTCTTGGTTCCACCCTGAGGTAGGGTCACTTTCCAAGTCCTCAAATTTTGTAAGTGCTTTAATAATATTCTTGCTGCACTATTTTAGGAATTTAATTAATGTAGTAAAGTATATAGATTAAATGACTATTAAATGTGAATTTAGTATGCTTCATGATCTAAAATGATAAATTTAATAAATGCTTTGTGTGATAAGAAATATCATTATTTTATAAAGAAAACCCCTCCAACGAAGGTGCTCTGTCTTTGAGATAAAAGTAGTGAATAGACTTTTAGGCTTTCATGGCTTGTTTTATTGATATTTATTTATTAACTTTATGTTAAGTTTGAAATATGACATGTTTAGGACATGAACCATAATGGAATTATAAGAACATAGTTTCCCTTTTTAAATTATTAAAGAGACAAGGCACTATATATTTTCTTGGTCCTATTTTTAGATTGTAATTACCTGTGTATGTGATTTAATTTTTCTAGTGACACCTCCTAAGTGACCCTTGGATCCATAAGATTACAATTGACATGATTTGGTAAAATGAATGAGTTTAATTAAGTCAAATAGTTAATGCATGATGATTAAATTTCAAATGAGATCATTAAATTATTTTGAATGTATTGAGTACTATTAACACCTTGGGTGTCACATGGATTCACAAGTAGAAATTCCATAGATGGAATCAAAGTTTTATCATACTTAAAACTTGGTTGTTACCTGGATTCCCATGTTGGAATGACATGGATGAACTCAAGTTTATAAATGAATGATATGTTTCATGTCCATATCACCCCTTACCATGTTAATGTAAGATAGAAAAGTGAACCTTAATCATTACATATATCATAAATGGATTAAATGAATGGTTTTAAGATACTTGACATTGTCAAACTAATTAATGTCATGTCTTGAACCAAATGGACTTATCGATTAATTTTAGCTTGATTAAATGGCTGCATACTACTTGGACTTATCACACTAATGAAATTCAAGGCTTGAACCAAATGTAATTTAATGTGACTTATTTATCAAATAAGAATGGCCTGACTCGAGCTCACCTAATATTCTTATCAGGCAATGCCTTGAGAACTTGGGAATTCCATCCCAATTCAAGGATATGGCTTTCTTATGTTGAGTCCAATCGGGATCCCGATCCTTGCATATTACTGGATTCCCAGTATGACACTATAGTATCCCTCATAGAGTATTAAAGGATGGATTTTATATACTCCTTGGCTCTATCATTGACAAGTAGGTTCCATGGTTAATTCCCATTCACCCCTGTCACTACTTAGCCCCATTTACCTTGGATGATCACATTTGATTTAGTAGGCATCTTATTATGGAATTCCTTGGACTATGAACCTTGTATTACACTCTTAACCGTACCAAGGAAATTTTTTTATTGAGTTAGTGACCCCTAAGGTCTACGTTTCCTAGGTTTTTTCCTTGGGACTTCACTAGTATATATCATTATAGGTTTTCTTTTTTATTTCGTAGAACCTTCACCATGTATACAATCACAAGGTGATATCGGTGATGGATATGCCTCACGTGACCTATCAATATAAATTGGAAATTACTTAATTAATTAACTTGTTACATGTTTAGACACTAGCCAAGCTCTAAAGCAGGTACTGTGTATTTAGTTACATTGTACTACTTTCTTTATTTATGCATTCTTGCACACTGTTTACATTATGCTTCACTATCGGGATTGGGATAGACACTAGTGGGTGCTGGTCTACTGATATTATTATCTCACACCCTACTCGAGTACCCTTGGTACCTTATTAGAACTTATATTTGCAGGGTATAGGTTGTTTTCTGTATTTCTTGTACCTAAGAGTTTGGAGAAAACGACTGAGCTAGAGCTCATAATTCTCAGGAAGATTACCCATGGGGATTTTCTATATTTTTATTATTTTTATATTGTACTAAAAATATGTTGTACTGTTTACTGCTTTCAGTGGTGTATAATTACCATTTCATGCATTGGTCTGTTGTATAAACTGGCATTAACCACTACATTTAATTTAATATAAGAATATGAATTTCTCTTCTTATCATTTCTATTTACTGCTGCTATAGTTGATTTTTATTTAAATTATTATACCGATGTCTAATTCTGATAAGAGGGTATAGTATCCCCACTATCACCTCCCCATATTCTCACTACTAGTTAGCATCCTCAAGCGTATGGGGAGAGGTGCTTGAGGCCATGTGGGGATTGGTCCGACCACTATCTTAGTGGTGAGCCAGGTTGGGATATTATATTGGAAATTTCATAATATATGGATTATAAATCATAAAATAAAAAAAATTCTACAATATAAAAATGATACATTCAAAAGCATATCATTATGGTTTCTCTCTAAGGTGTGAGAAAACATAATTGCAGAGGTTATGCACTATGGTATCATAAATCATATCATGTATAGAGATTTATTCTATACCCAATACATTATATTGATATCAATGATAAACCATCATATGTCTAGGTTTTTGTAGTTAACATAGATAATATAAAAAACATTCATGAAATAACCAAGGGAAATAATTGACGATTTGCTTGTAAAAAGGCATTAAATTCATAACTTCTTAAAGTCCTAAGAATTATATAATTTTAACCCACTATTATGTAATGTTTATTTATTATTTTAAATCACCTAACCAAAGAATTATGTTTACATAAAGGTGAATAACCATAAATATAGGAATGGGTTTTATATTCACAACATATTTATATTTCATTAAAATTAGTGAAAATTTTAAAAATACTTCCAAAATCATAATATATACGAAAAAAGTAATTATTGAATTAGATTAATCAGAATTCGGGGAAGTATTTAATTATTGAAAGATATTTTGATTGTAATGGAATAATTAATATTAATTAAATTATTCAAACATGAAAATAAATTAATATACAGGAAGTACACGGAAGTAATGGAGTAATGAGAAATAGAATTAATTTTCCTAGAAGATTTTCTTCCTAGAACTTTTTGATGGAACCTTAATACCTTAAGGACACCTTGGAGGGACTATTTAGGAGTTAAAATGACTATAAAATCCTGGATAATGGAGTTGGTTTGGAGAAGAATGGTTTTATTAGTCAGTATCTATATTAAAATATGATTGATTTTTTTAAAATTTAAATATAGGACTTAGAGTTCAATGTTGTAGAAAATGTAAATCCATTGGGTTACCCATGGTTTTTGCTCATGGTTATAGGCATATAAGTCATATTTTATAATATTTTAATGAATTAGAAACAAAATCAATTTTGAATATTAATTTTTCCAAGGGAAATTAATTTTTCTACAAAATATAGTTTTAAGACACAATATTACATTTTAAACATCAAAAAGTCATTTATAGGTTTGGAAATTGATTTAATTCCATTAAAATACTTAATTATAATCAAATAAGTATATTTTTGGCTGAAAAACACATTAACCATATTATTATATCATTTTTATATATTTATAATGTCATAATACTTATATTATATTATACCTTATATTATATTTTAATCAAAAATTTGATTGTTTTAGAAATTTATGGAAAATTCACCACTAGATAATTAAAAAATGATGGTTGTAGAAATATAATCCATTTTATTTGGAAAATAATATAAATATGAGATTTGTTTTTCAAATATAAAATAACCATTTGTTGAAACTTTCATTTATTATTATACAATGAAATTTCTATCCCATATAAAAAATATACATAATCACATAAAAATATTTTATCAATCATTTTTTTTGTTTTTAAAATTTTATAAACATTCATTTTTTAAATAAATTTTATTAGAAATTAAATATATATAATTTACAAGAAAAAATTCAACAAATTTATCTTTGTATAAAAATATATTTTATCAAATTCTCCAATAAAATGCATTTATATGAGTGAGTATCAAATAATAAGTATACATAATAAATAAAATTATTAATATATTTATAAAATAATTACACCACAATACCACTATTACAAAGATTATATTCTCATATTATAGTGGCATAGGGATATGGTGTGTCATTCTACTAGTTTCATGTCGGGGTTAGGCTAACATTAATCTAATGGTTTCATCAACGGGCATTAAAATCTATCTTATGATATTTTTTTAAGTATAACTTATTAAAACTCATCTTGGGCATGAAGCCCAATGTTGCTAACTCCCTCCCTTGCTAAAAAAATGAGATTCATATGTCATGATTCTATATGTTGAGGTTATAATTTCTTCTTTCCACATTCAAATAATTCTTATCATTTACCTTACTATAAAATAACCCCAATTATCACTTTTTTAATGAATCATTACCAATGGTCATAATTTCCAATGAACATATAGAGAAAAATTCAAGTAATATAAAAATAAATATCATATCATAATGGTCACATTTATGACTACGACATATATTTATATATATATATACACCATTAGAAATTAATATTAACTACTTAATTCTCAAGGTGTTTTTACTATTCATTTGATTATTAATATTATATTTGTAACTAATTTTTTATTTTAATTTTTATCTTGGAACATGTAATATTCATAGAAGAGTTTAATTCCATGGTTCATACTGTTTTGTAGTCACTATTCTTAGGTTTATATTCCCCTATTCTACTCTTAGCTATACTAATCATAATTATTACTTAAAATGTAATATTTTTTTTATAATATTATTTCTATATACTTACATTGTTCAAAATATAAAATAGTAATTATGAAAAAAGAGTTCTTTTATTATTCAATAAATGAATATTCAGGCCTTTACATTCCCCCCATTATGAAATTTCATCATCAAAATTTATGTCTATCTATAATGAAAATGAGGGTATTATTCCTTAATTTTTTAATCATGTTCTCATATATATTCTTTAAAGTTGGTATTTCTCTACAGAATATTCAAATTTCATGTTGTATTTTTTAAGAACACTTCTTCCCTTCGATCAAGAATCCTGATCGAAAACACTTTATATAAAAAGTAAGGTAAAAATTACCCACCATTAATTTCAATAATATGCGTTAAGTAAGATATTTAATTTCTTAGTAGTGGAATATGGAAGGCAAATTGGACATTGTATTGATTTGGAGGCAATTATAGTTAATAAGAAACCACTCAAACTTACTTCACAATATCAAAAGGTCCAATGTATGTTGGGCCCATTTTCACATTCTTTCTAAATCTCATAACTCATTACAGTAGTTATATCATTAGAAATACATGATCCCCAACATGAAATTCTATGTCCTTTATTTAGTTGTTAGTATAAAATATCTTTCAAATATGTGTAGTATTGATATGATTCAAAATCACTTGTTTCTTTTTTGTTATCTCCTTTACAATGTATGGTCCCAAAAGTTTCCTCTCACCAATATCATCCCAAGAAGTTGGTGTTCTATAAATTTTAATGTAGAGAGATTCAATAGGATCTGTTTGAATACCTTAGTAGAAACCATTATAATAGGTGATTTCAAGAAGTAGAAGATGTTAGTCCCAAATCCATTGAAAATCATTTAACCTAGAATTTATCATGTATTCCTATGTATTAATTGTTATCTAAGACTACCCATCAGTTTTAGGGTGATAGTTATTTCATATGTTTACTTAGGTATTTATATAAATTTTAAGGATCTAATAAAACTTTTAAGTAAATAATAGATCTCTTCCTAAAATAATTTATAATATAAATCTATGTAGTCTCACTATTTACTGAATGTAGAGGTGATATCTTCTCAGTAGGGAGAAATAATATCTTATGAAAATTAAATGGGAATACTTTTCCAGCCTACCATTGATTCCCCATATAGTAGTTTCCCTTGTATGTCAAAGGAAGGCTAGTGAAAAAGTATATTATGGTTCTATCCCACTTCCATATAGGTATATATGGTGGTTACAATACCACTTTGGGAAGTTGTCACTCCACCTTCACTATTTTAAATACCATGAATCTTATAATGTAATTGAAAATTTCTATTTTCATATTATCCCAAAAACAATATTCACAATAGTCCTTCAAATTTTAGTACTTATGGAATTTATAACGAATATACAGATTTGTGCCTCATCCATTAGCCAATTATGCAACTCTATAATTGATAGGATACAAAGTCTTGTGCCAAATTCTATTACACTATCTCGATTAATATTGAATTTAATAAAATTGCCATTCTTTATTTCCTTTAACATCTATTGCATAAAAGGATAATCTATTTGATATTTCAAGATCTTCTCTAGTAATAAACATTGAAAAATAATTTGGTATAAGATTTATAATGTCCCTTTCATTAAAAATACCATTTAAAACCAAACTAGATATATAATGAATGGATGTAATTAAATAATATTCATTCCATGAAACTAGTATCTTTCCTAACAAATACATCTCAGACTTTTTTTCTCTTCCCTAACAAACATCTTCTTTAGTTATTGGAAACCTTATTTCATTTTCTCTATATAGTTAAAGTTGAATCATTTTTTAGTTAACATGGTTAGTGGATAAAAAATAAATGGAAAGTTTTTCACAAACCATATATATTATTCCGCTATAATAAGGAAACTACAAATCTCAGTTAATGTTATTGTTTGTGGCTAAACCTCTCTAACTTTTTTTGTTTTCGGATCAACTAAGATTACTTCACAAGTTAGGATGCTTCCAAAGAATACAACATGTTGTAATTATAGTTATCATTTAAGATATTTACCTTATATATTATCCTTCCTTAGGATTTTCTGTATGATTCTTAGATAATCCTAATGATCCTCTTGAATTTTTTAATATATCAGAATATCATCAATAAAGACCACCAAAAATTTGTTAAGGTATTCATTAAAGTGTCTTTTCATAAAATCCAACAATATCATAGGAAAATGATTTAATAAAAAGTGAAATAAAACCAACACATATTGTCCATATATTATTTTGTAGGCAATCTTTAGGATATCTTTTTTCTTCACTCTCGACTGATGATATCCTCATCGAAGGTACATTTTGGAGAAGAATTGATCCCATAAAAGATGGTTAAATAAATAAGAAATCCTATGGATACAATATTTTTCCATTACAATGATTCTATTATACTCCCTATATTCAATTCATATCTTAATTGATCCACATTTATTTTTCAAAAATCAAATAGGTTCTCCCAAATGATATACACTTGGAAAAATAAATCTTTCTTCCAAGTGGTTTTTTAGTTTCTTTCCTAATTCCTCTAACTCTACATATTCCATTCTATTTTTGTTCATTGATATTGGTTTGGATATAGGTATGAGTTCAACTGATTACTCTTACTATTTTTTAGTGTAGTTTAAGTAAACTCTTTAGGGAATATATCAATATATTTCTAAACATCGAAGAAATTTTCTTTATTTATACTTTCCTTTTCTTCTCCCACATCACTGATCATTTCCATAAAGAATTAAATGAAAGGATCTTCTAGAAAAATATAAGGATGGGATACCTATCCTTTTTAAATATCTTTATATTTTCCATTAAAAAGCACTAAAATTTCATTTCTTTTTTAGTTGATATTATTATTATAATTTGGGAGCTGATCTATCTATATTATACTATATAATTGTACCATGGCAATGAATACTATATTAGTGATGAGATTATTTTCACTAAAGTTGATTCAAGTGTTTCTATTGACCTTTGATGCTTGTATAATCACTCAAGGAGTCATAACTAATAACTATATATAATGTTATCTAGGGAATAAAAACACATTATTTGAAAACCTGTAATAAATAAAGGAATTCATGGAACTAGAGTAAATAAATGTATTTTATATATTTTAGAGTATGATTTGGGTAACTTCCACCACATCATTTCGACACTTTACTTTAGTCATCATTATTTAGAATACATGAACTCTCTCCCTCGGCATATTCTAAATTTGATGGTGCTTACCCTCCTTTATCTACCATTATGTACATTTATTTTCAAAGTTCCCTTTCACTCAATACTTTAAGTATTAAACTTAAATCTACATTTAAACCATTTACCTTTTCTATTTGTATTGATATATTAACGTTTCACCTCACCATATTATATCCAAAATATATTTACATCTCCTCCTCAATTGAATAACTTTCTAATTCCAATAAAGTAGTTCCTAAAATATTTCTTACCAAATTTGTTTCGTATGGGAAGTTACAGTTTCTTTCATTATCTCCCATGATAAAATTTCATCCCAAAGCTTGGGTCTATTGATATTTTTCTTCATTCATCCTATGAGTCAATTACATATCTATAAAATCCATTTCAAAATTCATAGCACTCTGTTGTAACTACTCATACCTTTATTATTCTCAATTTTCTAGATTCCTCTATAGATTGAGTATTAATATGACAAAGAACCAAACATTAATTCTCATAGGTACCATAAAAAGATATAATTTTATTGATAAAATCCTTTAACATTAATTTTTTTTCTCACCATAATTTCAACTTCCATATACTACCACTCAAGGAATTATTATTTTATATTTTCACATCAAATAGGGAAAATAATTATTGGAAATTATTTTCCTAAACTATTCCCATTTCATAGAATTAATATCCCCTCTTGGATTCACATGCTTAAATAGTTCCCACCACTGATCAGATTCTCCTTCTATAACATCATAAAAATTTTAAAATATTAAATAAGTTTTTAGTAAATTATTTTCTTATAATTTAAATAAACTAGTTTTTTATAAAATTTGACTAAGATTAATATTTAAATCATATAATAAAAAATTGAAATAATACTACTTAATATCAATTATGTTTTTATGATTATTTTCGAACCATATAAAGAAATTAAAACCACTCTAATTTGGCAAAAACCATGGTGAAAAACCATGGAAATGTTTGTGGATTTGGGTATTTTATTATATAAAGTCCAAAACCAAAGTTTGAGAAATATTAACAAAATCCCCTCTCATTTATTATGTAAAACTGCCCATGCTCCCATTTATCTTCACTCCAAAAACATAAAGCACATGATTAGTCTAACCTCCCATCTCTAGAGTCCTCCCAAGGTGCCCCAAGGTCTTAAGAAGCTCTTCCAATTCATTTGAAGTCACACAATCAAGTATGGGAACCTTTTCTTCATTCATTTATTTAGGTATATTTATTTTATTATTCTATCATTAAGACAATTTATGAATCTTTAAGTGTTGTTGTTATGATGATGAAATTTCACCGTGATTTTCTATGCTAGAGAATTGTGTAGTCAATACCATACCCATTTATTATCACAGGTGTTCACATTTATGCACTTAAAAAATATTTATTAGGTACTTACATTTATATATTCCTAACTCTTTGATTAGAGAATAAAATTTAATGATAAATTATTCCAATCTCTATGATCCTGGTGGCACACTTAATCCTAAGAATGAAATGAAAGTGGTTGGCCCGCCCAAAATAATGTAGTTCTCCAATGCATTTAGAAATGTTTAGTCTCATGGGACGTCATGTTGGGAAAGAGAGTGAACCTGATTCTTTTATAGGAATTTTTCCATAATGATTTATTGGAAGTTACACTTGAATTATTTTTATGATGTAGTGTTTTCAGATGTTTCCATATTTCTCATGTTGCCTTTAATATTATCATTCTATATCATGTTTTATTGTTCATGTTTATGATTCCTACTATCTTTATTCCCCATTTATATACCTATTTTCTAACATGTATTATTATATTTATGTTATTACATGTATATTTATTTATCATGCATTATAGATCACCACTTTCTAATGTATGTCACTTGGTTATCCCATGTAGTTTTAAGTACAAAGGAGTAATATGTTCATGTTTAATAATTTTTCAATGAAGATTTTGTATTCACTATTTTAAGTTGTTATGTAATGTACCTAATTCTCAAAGAAACTAAACTTCTTGATCTTCCAGGTTGTGTTAAGTGTAATATTATGTTATAAATCATGTATTAATTTAAAATAAAGAGCATGGTTGTTATAACTTCTATGTGATATGGTTCCAAAGTGAATTTCTCTATCTCTGAAAAATGGATTACAAAAAAAATCAATTTAATAGAGGTAATACATTATTATATAATTAATGATTTATTATATCCACAAAAATAAGGTGTTCATTGATGTATTATGGAATCAACTATATGTTTCCACCTTTAAGTTGAATAAGAGTGGTCAACCTTAATTAAGCTGTTTTTCATATCTCAAGATAGTAGATATATCATCCATATAATTCTTTACATTACATCTTCTATCATATTAGTAATGTTTTTGGTGAATCCTCTATTTTACTCATAATTTACATGATTCCTCATATTTTCCACCTTTTTCTAGAACATGAAAACCTTAGAGAGAAACATGTTACTCTTACTAATCATTTAAATATCTAGAGAGTTAATTTCCAAAAACAACATTCTTTAAAGATGTTGTTATTTAATCTCCTATAATAATACTAACATATTCTATATATCTTTTATAATTTTTCATAAAAAACATGTGATAAACCAAAGTATATTACCTAGGAATGTCAAATTATATGTGAAGAATGCAAGATTTATAGTAAACTATGTAAAAATTGTGTTAATATCCAAAATTAACTTTTTTGGGTTATTACACCTAGGTAAAAATGTGATAGATCCACATCCACATGTAGTATCAAAATAGGTATTTCATTTCTTAGAAACAACTTTGTTAGTACTTCACCAAAAATTTCAAGATATATTCCTATATCAGTAATTATCTATATTGTTATTACCGATTATTTTGTGTCATAACTTCCAAAAACAACTAATCCTTTCCTCTGATACCATATTTTTCATCTCTCCATTTTTAATTCATAAAAAAATTATTATATGGAAAATAGTTCAACAAGACATCATATCTTTTGAGGTTTAGTTTATTGAAAACTAAGAATATTATAAATTGAAAATATAAAAATTATTATAATCCACCTGAAATTTTTATTCATATATTCATCATAGGTTACATTCACTATATATCAAATCATAGGGAAATGCATAAAATGAATGTGGTGGGAAAAAATCCCAGTGAGGGAAAACAGGAAATACACATCATTTGATCATAAGTCATAATAATATGGTATGACATTAGGATCCTATAGAATATAAAAATATAAATATCATGAATAATAACATGGTAATATGGATACAATTTATAAATGAGACATTTATAACCATATAACCATGTTTTATCACCAAGGTATCATAAAACATAATTACCAAGATTATTCACCAAGGTATTTATAAAAATTTCATCTTTAGAGATTAATTATTTAGCACATGAATTGGAGTGTTTTTATGGAGCACACTTTTTATATCTTAATTCATGTGTCATAAATACAGTATATGAAATCATATCATTAATAACCCAAGTTAAATAATGAATTAGATTCATGTGAAAGTCATTAAATTCAGAAATTCTTAATCGCTTGATAATTACATAATTTTTAACCCATGAGAAAGGATTGTGGGTTTCAAATTAGGATAAATAAAATAAATCAATATTTTTACCACTAGGTTAATACCCATGAGTATAGAATTGGGTTTGTTATTCACAAAGAAAGTATGTTTTAGGGAAATGAAAGAAAATTAAAATGATTATTTCAACATCATAACATGTATAGAAAAAAATTATTAAATATGATTAATATGTGGGTGGGGGTGTCACTCATTAATAAAACATAATTTTGATTATAATGAAATCATTTAAATTCATGAATTAATAATAAAATGAAAATAAATTACTATAAAGAAAGTACTTTTATGTAAAGGAGTAAATATAAATAAAATTCCCTTATATTGATTAGTTGACTCCAAGAACATAAGGATGTAACCTTTGACCTTAGTGACTACTTGGAGGGACTATTTGGGAGGTAAAATTATATAAACATCATGGATATTGGATTTATATGTGAGAGGAATGATGAGATTTTTGTATATTTATTGTAAAAATGATGAATGGTTTAATAGTTTTTGAATATTTGTCAGGGAATTATTGGTTGTGAAAATGAAACATTATTGGCATACCTATGGGGTTTTACTCATTGTTTTAGACATCAATTTGTCATTCTATAATACTTTAATGAATTAGTAATGAAATACCTTTTTAATGTTACTTTGGATATGGATAAGTAAATTTTCCCAAAAATATAGTTTTAAAAATATTAATTTCTATTTTAGAGTTTGTAATGTAATTTGTAGATTTATAATCTGATTTTAATCCATGAAAATAAATATGATTAATAATGGATTATATTTTTGGTTGATAAAGTCATTAACTTAATTATAACATGATTTTTATGATTTTATGATGTATAATACCTAATATATATTATACCATATTTTATATTTTACCTAAACATTTGACTATATTAGAAAATTAAGAAGCATTCAAAGTTGGATAATTTTTACATTTTGGTCTCAAAAATGTCATCCATTTTATTAGGAATATTTTCTAAATATGTGAAATTTAATTTTTATAATTAATATAAATATTTATTTAAACAAAAAAATATTATTATACTATCAAATATCTATCCCTAACAAAAACTATATATAATTGAATATATTTTTAAGTAATTTTTCTCATTATTACCCTTTTATAAACATAATGTCTTGAAATTTATTTTAGTCGAAATTAAAAAAATATAATTTTTAAAAAACAAAATACTAGAAACATTAAATAAAAATATAATTTATTATATTAACTAGTAAGACACATTTTATATAAGTGTGTAACACAAAATATGAATAAAGAATCAATAAAAAGTTAATCAATTTAAAAAAAACCATAATTCTACTAAGTTCTAAATAGATAACCTGTTATTATAGTGTAATATACTATAAGGGTAAGGTGTGAGATTGTGGTATTTTCATGAGGTAGTTCGACCAAAATTAATTAAGTGGTGATATCGACTTGCTAGAAAATATCTCACTGGAGATCTCTCTGAAATATAATTTTTTAAACCTCTTATTGGGATTCATTAAGAGAAATCCCCAATGATTCTAACTACCTACCTAGATATAAAAAATTAGGTTCATAAGGAATGATTATACTAGTTGAGTCCATGAATTATTCTTTTCTCATTCAATTAACTCTTTATAATACCCTTAATATAAATTAACCCTAATGATCACTTTATAATGGCCAAATTACCAAAAATCATAATGCCTAATGGTCATATAGAATGATGGTTATATTAACCCATGGTCACATAATAATAAAATAACTAAAATATCATAACCATCACATTTCCAATTATATCTTATATATAAAGAACTAAACATCAAAATTTTCTTCTTAATTACGATTTTTTTATAATTATTATGATAAAGGCTGTTATATTTTTATATTTTTTTGTTTTATTGATTTTTATGGAATGTGTAATTATCTTGGACCAGTTTTATTCTATAAAGTATACCTTTTCATTATCACTATTCATTGGGGTTTATATCCCTGTACAGTTAATAGATTTTATAATCAATATTTTTACTTGATTTGTAATATTACTTTTCTAATAGTATTTACAAGTTCTTACATTGTGAAAAATAATAAAATAGTCATTATAAACGAAATTAGTTTTTTTTTATGAATCAAAATAAGATTTTTTTGGATGTTATAATTTCCATCTCAATTTTTTTTGGAATGAACTCTCAAAAATCTTTTGAGATATCATATACCATTCACTAAACACCTTTTTTATCATCATAATTTATTCACAAACCAAAAAACCCAAAACTCTCTAGTAAAATTGTAATATTTCATTTTTATATACAAAACATCATTAGACATGACCCAAAGAGACATGATGTTCTAAATTGATAATTTAAAGATATTCTATGAGCTATAAAATAGATAAATATTATTCCATTTTTTGCATAACTAATACCCCCTTGGCCTAGTGGTTCCAAAAACACCTATTGTGAGGTCTTCCTCATAAGAATTTCTTTTCAAAAAATAATAAAAATCAACAGAACATTCAATTTATTTAAAAAATAGTTACAAACATATTTAATTAATCATTAATCACATCTAAGTGACTTATTTATTAAATGTAGTAATATTTTTCCACAAAACATGAACTTAAATATTCATTTAGAATAAATATTAATTCTTAACAAAACCCTATAGTTTAATTCATCACCCAATACTGAATTTTTTATCATGATATATCACATATATATATATATATTAGTTTTTATAATTATAATATAATCTTATTTTTACATATCTAAACTCTTTGAAATTTTATTACAAATTTCTAAACAAACTAGATTATTTTATTCACCATATATGACCTAGACCTCTAAAAACCACATATTTATCTTCTCATAATTGTTAGAAACTATAAAAGCATTTTAAATTTTGAAAATATGGATCATAAAAACGAAACATTAATGGTGAACTAAATTAAATACATTATATGAGGATATATGAATAAAAAAATTCAAAAAATATTATTCTGAAACCCTTAGAAAAAAATAATTTCCCACATTATTGGCCTACAATATCCACACATCTTCTACACTCAACAAGTAATCTAAAAACATATTACCATAATTGTATATTGAAAAATGTTATTACACAAAAGTAAAGGGTCTAACACATAATAATAATTGTGATGAGGTGGAGATTAATTTCGACTCATTGTCAAGATAGGTATTATTCTTGGACTACTAATGGATTTTATGTAACTTTTATTAAATAAACTAGATTGTCGGAACAAATTTAATAAAATTATTCATCATGTGAACATTAAACATGATACACATATGATAGAAATTTTTATTACTGAAAAAATGGAATTATCATCATCAATAAAGAATTTGAGAATAAATTAAAGGGTTCAGTTCAGAATCACTATAATAAACAAATTAAATACTATATGATGTATGGTAGATGAATGTTTATTTGTTAAATATAGGCACATAAATTTAATAAGTATTATTTTAGGATAAAAATGAGATTGTGATTCTTAGAATTATATTCTATAAATAATATTTTTTGTGCCATATGGGAGTTTATTTAGACTTAGAGAATAATTTTTTTTACATATAAAGTATTATAGTAGTATAAATTCAATTTGAATGTAACTATACAGTAAAAAGGACTATTGGGTGTATTGATGAAATTATAATGTGAAAGTAAATTTTTTCCATGATAATTAAAATGAATCACTAAATTTTAAATGATAAAAAATATTAAGATAAGACAATTAAAACATCCATTTATTACTCAGAAGTTATTAACATCAAAAATATATATATTATGAAGTAATAGAGTCAGAATACCTTGTTTAAGATTCGAAAAATAATAATATGGCTCCTAATATTTCTAGTTTTTTTAACCCAATACATGTATATATGTAGTAATTAAATTATATTTATGTAAATGTCTTATTATATGGTTTGATAAATATGTTATATGAATTAATTTGATATGTAATGAATTTAAAAAAAATCATCGAACATAAGTCATTCTATATGTCATTCTTACAAAATATAAGACTAATAGTTACATATAGTTCTTTTATTATATACTAAAAGGAGTCTAATAATTTAATATATTTATGATGTTATACACAATGAATATCCCCTTTATTATTAATTTTTATTATAGGAATCTAAAAAGAGTTAAATGATAATTAAACTCATAATTTATTTGTTTATTTCTTCCTAACCAATGATCATCATTGAGGATTAAATTCTTGTAAATAAATGTTATGTTAAGAATAAGTAATATTTAATATCAAAATAAAGAATATTATTATAATAAACAAATGGGATATTGTTTTTTGGATGAACCCAGATGTATATAATATAGAATTATATAATATAACTTTGGTTAATTAGGAATGACTGTCTCATATATATTTTCACATAGTACATAAGGATATTTAAAATATATATTGGGTATATTCATACATTAAAACATTTATTACACATTCCTTTAGGATGATCTAATCATAGTGTGCTTGAGTATATTAATAATCATGTCATTGATTACATTTAATCACATTGGGATTTTCCTCATGCATAATGGTTATGAAAACTAAGCCCTTTATCAGGATAAGAAGATATAGTGTATGTTATTACCATGATATATAACATGAGATGAATTTATCTATTGTATGAGGGGAATATAATATGGATATAAACAAGGATAAATGAAAATTGGGGCGTTCATATTTATGATGAGTATATATATTGTGAATCAATAATTAATGAGTAGCTATAAAAAGATAGAAAAATATTCCTATACTATTTAATAAATGAAATTTTCTTGTCAATCATATTAAAATATGTTAAATTATACAATACAACTTGTGTCCCAACTATTGAGTGATATGTGTTTATTGTATATGATTTGTGATCCCATTTTTCTTGTGTGTATCTAATTTACTTATGCAGACCATTCTTTCTTGAAATATTTGTATAATGGAATTCCAAAATGTTATCAATGTTACAAATAAACTTTCTTCTAAAATGAAAGAAAAATAACTGGGTATTGAGTCATACAATTCATAGTAAGCTTATCTGTATAAGATTGTTATTAATGAATTATATATTTTTGGTGGATATTCGCAGTGTATTATATATGATGTGATATTTGGTAATTTTAATGATATATTTATATTATTTTTTTTGATGATTTTTGAATGATGTTTGGATATTTGTTCACATGTTATTATATATGACATAGTATAGTTTCAAATTTCATGAATTCTATTATTTAATTGTGATTTGGTATATTGATTGAGATATGGAAAAAATATTAATGTGTATATATTTTATATATTAATCTATATTATTGTTTCCAATATAGGGTAAATAATGTGGTATTTTTTATGAAATATCTTGTTTTTTATTTTAGTAATATCATAATGCAATGTTCGTTGTTATTCATATAGTGTTTTTATCAAAACAACTTGTGGTTGTTTATGGAATATGAGAATTGATTTTCAAAATAATGTTATATTACATATATGATATCAATCACTACATAAATTTGATATGAAGGATGGATTGGGAGAGAATATTGATTTCTTTAGGCATTCACATAGTTATCCTTGTTGCCACATGTGATTTACACAAATAATTACACAAATTATTCATTGTATCAAAGAAATTTAACTAATGGATTGAGGTACATATTTGAGTCCTATATATATATAAGATGAAGTACAAGAATTGGTTATCTATAGTTCCTATGAATTATATTAAAAAGAATATTTATTTTCCATATTATCTTAGTTGGAGAGGTATTAATATACCACTGAAAAAACAAGATCACACCCAAGATCTACCTCATTCAGGTTAGACCATTAATACACCTTATATGAATGTTCTCATTGCCTTATTATTAGTGATATTTATCAATATCACATTTGAAACCATGATCTCTGAGAAACCATGGTGATTATTCTAGATTTTGTTGATTTTTTATTATAAATGGATTAGAATCAAGATATTCTATATCTTGAGTATTGAGTATATTGAAATGATCAAATATAATAATATATTTTATTCAATATGCAGAAATACATTTAAAATATTTATGTCGAGGATAATTTCCTAAAGCATTATTTAGATTTAAAAAAATTTATGCAGACACATTTTTTGTATTCTTAATTTGTCATTGTTTCCTTGTAAAATGGAATTTATACTATCAACTATTAATTTTGATAATTATGAAATAATTTTTGATATTTTACCATTTGTAATTATTCTTCAAGAATAAGGGATGTTGTCTGAATTAATTTGAATAAATATATTTTATATCCTTAATGTTCTATAGAGTATTAACTAGTATGTCATGATTTATTATAGTAAAATTGAAGAAGTGATTTGAATATTATTGATGACATAATTGCATCATAATTAATCACAATTATATAGATGATTGTAATGAAAGGAAAAATTGATATAGATTTGCTAGTGACATACTTTATTAAATCACAAGAATTGATTAATTAGTTGACATTGAATATTTATTTTTAGGGAAATTGATAAAATATTAATTTGAATACCATGAAGTTGCCGTGAGGATAAAGAAAGGTTATATTGAAGTGCAATTAAGAGGAATTTAACTCTATAATTGGGGGTTTAATACATGTAAGATTTTTTCTTGGAATAAATGAATTTGATTTATAAAATAGTGTGGGTCATTTTATGTTACTATCTTTGAATTTTTTCAACTTATCATTATGGGTGGTTAACATAGAACAAGATGATCAGAAAAATGTAGGTTTGAAATATTATTAAGAGATTATCAATGTAAACTCTTAGGAAATTTATGATTATTATAAACATGGTAAAATTATATAAAAACAATTCTTTTTATCCAAAAAATACTTATTAGTAGTATAATATTAATAAAATGTGAAAATAAAAGATTTTATAAGTTTGGAAGAGGGGTCGTTCCACTATATAGATAATACCATATGATCATAATTATCATTCAACTATATACAAGTGAGTTATATGCGGTAGTTTCCAATGGAATAGGAGTGGTTCCACACACATTGAATGGGTATTTCAAACGTATGTACTACATAAGACACTTTCCAAATTATCTTTAGTTCATTATAAATATTCCAGAAAATTATATAACTCAATTATATTTGGTTATTATTATTTGGGTTTATGAAATATGTGTTATGATAAATTTATTTTATTAAAAATTATATTTTTCCTAATTAAAGTAACTAAACCAAATTTAGGATAATTCAAATGAAAAAATATATGGTTGGTGACACTTTTTCATTCCTTAGTATATTATGGTTCAATTACTTATCAGTGTATTTATTTTCAAATGTGTTATTTAATGTAATCCTTTCCCCTATCAAGAATTTAAAAATCACATAAAATGTCATGAATCAACCTAATGGGGAGAACCTAACTGGTGATGAGCCAAGTGTGACTACCCCAAGTCCACCTTTAATAGTTTAGGGGATGGCGACCAACATAGATTAGAAATATCACCCACATGGTAAATCATAGCCTATGGTACCTGTACGCAAGCACAAACATCTATCTCCACAAAATATTTTACAGATAATAAAACAACCAATACCATATTAAATTATACATCTATCTCACAATCAGAATATATAAAAAGTACTGAAAGTGTAAAATGAAAAAATATAAGCCCACTAGAAACTAATAAAGTATCCAATCTACTCAGAAGGAGGATATTTCAATCAAATGGAACCCCTGATACACATATATGTTCATCTATCTCACTATACTATGCCTTCTTTGGGTCATCCTCGGACTCTGTGAAATGTTATATCATCTGTATAACACAAAACATGTTTTCAAAAAGCACATGAAAGTGTGAGTATAAAAATACCTAGTAAGAACTATAAAAACCCAAAATAAGAGGGAGAAATTGAAAGGTAACAGACTGCTTGACCCAAATCCAGAGGGAATAGAAACACACACAAGAGAAAACATGAATCTCCATCTCCACATATCAGCTATAAATACATAGTAATCTCATCATCACATGATAGGTGTACCAAATATAAGAAATACCCAATAGATTCCCAAAATATCTCAAATATACTTTCCATAGACTCCAAGTCTCATGGTATCCACCATACACCCTACCAAAAGATTCTACTCTAGGCTCAAAGGTATCACCCACCAAGAGTACTCACTCCATGAGCACTATTATCCCTAATGGAACTCATCTAAGAGTTATCACTCAATAGTTTTCTTTAAGTTGATAGATATTTTCTACCATAACTAATGAAATATATCTGACAGAGCATGCTTATTGGGTCTATCCATAAATAAAATCATGATGGAATATGTCATATCATGATAGTCAGATAATTGATCCCACTCATGTCTAATGGGGAACTATATGAACCCTATTATAACTTAGAAAATATTAAATAATATGTGGAGGATCACTCCCAATATCACATACGGGCACCATGAACCCAATATATGACTCGTAAGATTAATGCAATCAAACAGGGGATCACACCCAGGACCACTTGGGGATGACACAAACTCTCTCTGGAACTAATCACTAAATAAGGGATCGTATGCACAGTTATACCACAAATACTTCTCTAACCACATGCAATATAAGAGATCAACACCCATATATAAGGGTCAAAAAAATACCACCAAACCCCACCTAGGGAAGAATAATAGATTATTGAGGATCCCACCTCAATCTCAAGAAGGGATACAACCTACTCATTCTTAACCAACCCCGTAGGGAGGATCATAATCCTATTCTAAGGATGTGGTGCCACACAATACCCTCAATAAGACAGACCAAGGTAATACACCCAACTGATACAAGTTACGCACCGTTGAAAGAATATCACCACTAATTTCAACTCACATCACATCTCTAACCGAAAAATAATGGCCACCATCATTTTTACATAGAAAAAACTCCGGTAAGCTATTGGTAGACCTCTATACGAGTCTTGAAGTTGGAGGTGTGAAAGGGATATTTTTCTAAGGGTAGTATCAATTGTATATCCATATTATAAAACACATATCTCATGACCAAAACCTATCCATTCACCCTTATTTTACTCATAATGTATAAAAAAAAATCCAAAACATGTTCTATCAGTCAAAGAGAATATAACCTCACTTGATCACTAGAGTTTTTCCACACACACACAAACATCCTGGATTTCTATGTCTCCCAACATGGTGTGTACTCTTGGTACACTATGTATACCTTTTTTCCTATCCCAATACCTTATCCTTAGCCATTCCCAGGTATAGGAGACTGTGACCATGTACCTAGATATGTCATATGACCCATGTACACTCTGGGTTAGGCCATGTACGTCCACACAACTATGTACCCTTACATGGTGTGCCAACCATGTCCTTTACCACACAACCGAGCCTCACTACGTTGTGTGTACCCCCAATATGTGGTGAATAATTTCTAAATGTTCATATTCCCTTTATAGGTAGAATAAATGATATGTTCTCTTTCACTACACACCATGTGATTGGTATTTTGAACTTGAAATCACATTAATCCTCCCAAAACCCTTGATTTCCACTGAATTCCCATATATTGACCCCATGGTATCTCTAGCAGTCATAAAAGATCTCTATAACATTAAAAAATTCATATATGATGATCATGATGAAAACGTTTCAAACATTACAACCTCATGGTGAAATGTCGAAGCTTTAGGTCCAATGTGATGTCAGGAACCTTTTGTACAATGATCTGGTGATGATCACCATCAAGAACAATGTTTGGTAGTGTCTCCCATCCCTATTAGTTATTATATAATGAAGGTTATAAAAAACTTCTATCGTTATACCATGTGTGAAACCCAAGGGGGGATAAGTTAGGTTTATTAATTAAGTTTAATTTAATTTACAAACCTTCACCATTTAATGCACTTCCAATGGTCACTTTCAACAGGGTGACTGATTTTGACGGACATTATGTCACGAATAGGGTGAAATGAATGTTTTGGACTCAAATGAAGTCTCTTATTTTCAACCAGATAATTTATTCGAGAGTTATTACATATTTTATTAAAAAATTTACACACGTGATATAAAACATTTAATATTTTTAATATCATCACACCAAGGATCTTTGGCCCCAGGAATCCTGAGTAGACTGTATGCTGGGATTTTTAAATATTCATAAAAATATGAAAAATTCTTACATGGGAAAACCAAATTCATAATACTATCCCAAACATCGATGATTTTCCCCTAAAAGTTAAATCATAACGACAAGGGGGAAAATGATCTCTCGACTTGGTCACACACACCAAAGGGATCTCTAGAGGGTCCCTGGGCCATAAAAATAACACATTGGTAAACCAATTTCCAAAGAAGGGTCTTCTTGGGTAATAACTCAAAACCACCGAGAACCTTGAAAAGGAAACTCGACACCCAATTCCTAGTTCATTCATTCCAACATTGTGCAATGAGACACATAAATGTGTCCTATGCTATGAAACATGGAAAACACAAAGTACCTAGAATAGTTGAGGGCATAGGTTTTAGTGTTATGCCACCAGGATAACCTACATAGTAACCAGGGTAGTGTTTATGAACCCCTAGGGATAGACTTCTATGCTAGTAAAATATTAATCATCATCATCCTCCCCAAAATTGACTGTACTCTCAACAGCCATTACTAGCACCAACTCTAGGACCAAAAACACTGTTTTTCACTATTTATCACTAGTACAACAGTAACATGAATAATATTCTAAACATGGAATCAATTTTTGTTTTTCCGGTAGCAGAGTAACAACAAAAATGACACATAAACTACAATATAATATTATATTTGACGATTATTATGAGGGCCAACCTAATGAGATAACCTATGATTAATATGATAGTTCTGCGAATCCGCACTAATCATGGAAACAAAATAAAAAGACACAGTATCTACAATATTTATTCTATAATATGAGAAAATCGGTCTGTACCTACAGATAGGAGAGACATATTGAGCTAAGCTTAACAAAAATGTAACGCCCTGACCCCAGTTACCCAGATTCAGTTCATTATTTTAATACATTGGCATGATTACAATGAACCAAGTCCAGAAGGACCGATCAGTTTAGCAGTCGTGGAAAATAGATTACATACATGAACATTACATTACATTATAAAATGAAAAACAACATCAAAATTGTCTCTATTGACCATATTTATATCACTTAGAATATCCCTATAAGTCAGTCATAATATACTACTTCAAACCCTTGAAAAAATATAACATAGAAAGGGGTGATCATAGATGCTCAGTAAGGATTACAATTTTGAGAAAAATTTCATAAATAAGCATAATTATTTAAGGCAATGTATAAAACTAAAAAAATACTTTTAAACTTAAAATTCAGCATAATATGGAAAAAATAAATCAAATAATACCATTTAATAATTCACATGGATATTATACTAGTCAAATAATCACATGTAATATCAATTGATAATTTAATAATGATGGAATGTATAATGCCAGACTTCGTAACCACATAGTCAAGACCTTATACCAAGACTACAAATAAGTTTTTTTGAAGGACTTGTGAAAAGACACTATTTTGGCCCATGAGACCTACCAATGCATCTAGGTTCTATAGCAGGCTCCACCCATCACTTACTAAGTCCAATGAATTCCTCATATGAAGAGGTTTAAACATAACATAAACATTCATATTAAAACTAGATTAAGAAATTTCAATACTTTATCCATAAACCATAAATGGTATAAAAATAACACATCCACAATCAAACATATCACAAAACCTTCAATATAATATATAAGATTTGTTTGATAATAAAAACAACCTCAGATAATAAAGAGATTTTGAAATTAACCCTTACCTTGCACTTTCCTTTGGTCGAGGGTACGTTTAAACTCTTGTATAATGACCATAGTGGGTTATTAAATTATACCACAACCATATTCATATTTATTATATCATACAAGATTCATTTATAACTTTATACTACCCATTTAATAATGATTTCCATGTTAAATTAACATTTTGGTTAATAATCGCTTTCTTTATCATATGAGTTTTAACTTTTTATTCTTGATCGTATCATTTAGATCATGTGTTAAATACTTTCAGAATATAAAACTTGATTTATATATCATATATATTTAAAATATAAATATTTATAATAGATTGATATATGAAATGGAAGGCACAGTTTATGGACACGGTAGGCCATACATATGCATAAACAATGTTTCCATTTTCATATCGTATTGAACGAAAGTAATTGAATAAGATATATGTAAGTACATACATACATACATACATACATACATACATAAATACATACATACATACATACATACATACATACATACATACATACATACATACATACATACATACATACACACATACATACATACATACATACATACATACATACATACATACATACATACATACATACATACATACATACATACATACATACATACAAACATACATACATATATATATCCAGTAGAATTATTTTTTCATATATTAAATACTTATTAATAATATATATTTTTATAATCATCATAGAATGGTGAACGTGGGAATGAATCTCATCGCTTCGCAGATACGGTAATCCGTACGTACGCACGAATGATAATATCATTATATTGATGGTGAAATAATTTGTAATTGGATGGTATATCATATATATCGAATAATTAAAATGTTATATTTATTATTTAAATCAGTTATAATCATTATTATACCCATCCAAATAATGAAGTGTTTGAATAACAAACTACACCATGATGTAGAGATGGTAAGACGTACGTACGCACATACAATGAATTTGTCATTTAGAGGATGGATAGAATAGTGAATATGGTTGTAACATATTTATAATAGCATAACCGTATGTAGGAGGTACTGTAGTTCTTATTTTGGTATGGAAACAACAAAGAAAGTGGAAGTGGAAGATGAAAAGTACTGGAAAGAGGGTGGTGAAATTATTACCTCTTCTTTGGGTGTTTCTTTTTAAGTTGATCAAAAGGGATCCTTAAGTTGGATTTATGATAAAAGTAAGGACTATAGATTTATGTGAGGAATGTTTTGAGGATATTTGGGTAGGGTTTGGATGATCCAAATGGATTTGGAGGTGTGATTTTGAGAGGAGGGGAAGTACCCTTTTATAAGAGAGGTGATGGTCACTTTAGGAAAAGTTTGAAATATTATTTTATAAAAAAATAATTTTACATTTATAATGACTCTAAAATGATTTATTTCTAGGATAAGGTGAGTATGGGTCTAAAAACACTCAACAAATAGGTTTTATAAAGTTTTAGGTCACCATATTAACCTTATCTTTTAGATTTAACTCTTAGTTAACTATTTTAACTTTTATCGTGTCTTCTTTTATTATTACAATATATGGTTAATACACATACTATAAACATCCAAGAGAACCCCAAGTGGTTAATTAATGATATATATAATATAATTTAATCCCATTGGCCTAACCTTATATTTTTAGGAATATTATATCAACAATAATATAGTATTTTTTAAAAAAATTAATTTTTGTAAATTTTGACATTATTTGGTATTTAGTTTTTTTGAAAGTCATAAAAACTTGATTACTTCAAAAAAGAAACATTGAATCAACCCTAACATGTGATATTCACCAATAAAATTATTTTATGTAATAAAAACATTAAAATTATATTTAATTTAATATTTATAATACGATTTATTTGATTCTTTCATTAATAAGGTAATTACAACATCATCATTGTGTCATAACTAAATTAAATTATTTAATATATAAAAATTATAAATAAAATACCTCTATGTAATAAATTTTTTTATATTTATAATTAATATTTATAGTCGAATTTATATTGTGTGTAACCCTATATTAAAAATGTTTTAGTTATTAAACTTTGAATTTAACACATTTATCTCTTCTTTACATAAAATAATAATAAATGTCCTAATCTAATCCATGTGGACCTAAAAGATCAAATTTTATTCATAATGTTGTTTTTGGTTGAAATATAATTATCCAATAGAATTAGAACATGTTTTAGGGTAATTATAATATCATTTATACCTTTAATTACACTATTTACTTTTAACCGTTGTAAATAAAATTTAAAAGTTACTATTCAAAAAAATTATTTTCATCTTATTGAACAAAATTTTACTTACTGATATCAACTGTGTCTCTCTGATTTTTTAAATTCAACTCAAATAAGTGGTAAAATTATGTTTTATGCAAATCTGCAAATGCTCCTAGAATATGGGTAAAAGAGGTTAAAAAGTTCAATAAAAATTTATACATCTAATTTTATTATAAAATGACTACAATGAATTAAATTGATATTATATAGGTATTATATATCTATTTTTACATAAAATAAATTTAAATGAATAATTATTTAAATAAAAAGTTGGTTTTAAAGAATAACACAATGTTTTTCACTATTTATAAAAAATTCTATGTTTTCAGAAAATACCAAAAATTCACCCAAAGAAAATTTTGATATTTCGAATTCAAAAATGAAGTCAATTTTACCAAATTTAAAATATATAAGTTTCATTTATTAATTTAATATTAATTCCCGTTGTACGAGGATTTAATTCATGTTTTTAGTAAAAATATTGGTGTTTTTGCGTTAAAAAAGGTGGCAAACGGTTTGGAAAATTGTATAACCTTGCTCAATAAATCATAAGACCAAGTGTCATTTTGGACAGAGGCGAACCACATTGTTTGCACACGGTTTGGAGACCATGTAGAATAGTTGTGATTCATGTCCCTCTTAGATAGTGGGGGGCACACAATTACTAATTTTTTTGGAAAACTGTTTGGGAAAACACTACAACTTATCTAGGTCATTAAAAATTGGATTTTTACCCTTTACCCATTTTATTTTTAACCTTAAACACCCCCAATACTCTCCAAATGGAATTCATCACCCTATGACCATCCTACCATCCTACTTTCTCTCTTGGACCATCATATTTTAGGTAATTTTGGTGTGTATTATTCATGAAACAATCATTTAAGTGGTTTTCCTTCTTTATTTCTTCTATGTTCTAGGGGTTGTATTCTTCTTTCTTGGGGATTAATATATCTAGCTGGTTGGGTGACCTATTTGGGATTGGATATTTATTCTTAAGTCTTAATATTTATGTTTTTAGTTCAATATCTTCTTTATAGGGTCCCTTGGTGGTGTGGTTGTGGTTTAGCATGGATTTCCCATAGATTCTACACCTGAGGTTTGTGGTTCCATGCTTAAACATTATTTGGTGATTTTGATATGATTTATTTTATTTTTGTTTATTTTATATGTAATGTGAATGAGGATTGAAATGTGTTTTTAGATGGATTCAAGTTCCTTTTGCATTAAATGATTATTTTATAAAGTTAATGTGTTATGTTTCATGTGTTCTTCCTTGTTTTTATTCTTAAAGATATTTAATAAAATGTATAAATTGTGTGAAACATGTTTTGAAATGGGTTTGGTGTGTGTTTGTATTTAAAATAGTATTTGATTATGGAAATGGCGGTTTATCATTTGGGATTTTATTTTTTGGTTTGTTCGTGCGTGAAAGTGATGTCATATGTGATATGTGGAATGGAAATTTAGCATAAAGGTAATCCTAGGTATATAAATGGGTGGAATAAGAACAGTATCCTAGTTTAATCAGAAGTGGTCATTCCATGATTCATCTAGTAGCATTTAATATTAAAATATAAACTAAATTATTAGGATGATTGGTTACCACTTAAACTATGGATAGAATTATCCCCATTGGCTCATGCATGGTGAAACTGTGGGTTATAGTTACTATACCACGTTTCACTTAGATATTAGGTACCTAGTGTTCCACTAGATCTAGAGCCTATTGGGATTTTTTGTGACATAGTTATCGTTTGTGATATAATACTTACCATAAGAATACGATGCTTATTTTTTTTATTTCAAAAATAAAATCATGTTTCCTTTAAAGTTTTTTTTATAAAAATGGGGTCTAGACCATTTTATAATATTTTCATGTTAATTTGTGTTATAATGTTTTGTCGTGTAATCTCATTTTTTGGGTGGAATCATATTGGGATTTAGATCACACCTTGTATACACCTTTGGATGTATGTAGAGCTTATTATGTTTGTCTCAGGTAATGGAATGATATTCCATGGAGATGATTAATATGGTTGCTGTATTTCCACTTAATGCAAGTTTCAGTGGTTGTGGCATGAGGATGATTTCCCTCTTTTCACATGAAGGTTTTTAGGATAGTTGTTCCCCTTTTTTATAGTATTATTGATTTATTGCATAAAGTTGTAAACCATGAGTCTAAAAATTATTGTGACTTTTCTATATTTGTTTATTTATTATTGCTTTGTTTTTTTATTTAGGTTGTTTGTGTTTATAAAAATTGGTTAAATCATTCACAAAACATATTTTTGATACCCATGCACTAGTTTCCAGCCCATAGGGACTAGGAATGGCCTTCAGGCCACACCATGAATCGACCCGGGTGTCAGGTTGAATGGAACCCTGGATTGGTTCATGACAATATTAGAATAGTGACACTTTATTCTATTAAAACATAGGTTTTACCTAGGGTATTCATGATCATTACCCAAAATTTAGGATTTAATCATATACTTGGGCTTATCCCTGGAGTTCTCACTGAAGTTTTCTCATCTTATTTTACAATGGTCAACTAAACCATTTTCTGATACCAACTATAGAAACACAGAAATTTTATATATAGATATAACATATTAATTAATGAATATTCACTACATAAAATAACAATGAACACAATGATTTTATAGTTACATTTCCTTTATAAACTTGTTCTGATAGACAACAGGTTCAATAAAGATCTACACTATCTCCCACTTAGAGATTCCAAAATAGACACCTTATTGGATATGTAATTTGTAATAACTTTACTAATAACCCTGGGAAAGGAAACATAATAAAATGTGAGTTCAATTATCAAAAAAGGTTAAAAAAGTGATACACCAATGACCACTTGAGAATAGGATGAACATAATTATATGAGGAAATGATAACAACATTTGAAAATTATACCCTTTAGATCATAATCTAGAGTCATGGGACAAAACGTGGTAGTTCATTAAACTTAAATCATAAAGGAATCAAAGAAAATAATCCATCATATAATAAATGTTTCATAAGAAACAAGTTTTTGGAATAAAAAATAGTATATAAAATCATTCATCTAGTATTTAAGGATCATTTCAAAGACTATTATAGTGGATTGTGTTCACTCACCAAAAAATCGTAGTAGTCATCATTCACTCAAAAGAATATCATATTGGAAAATGTCCCTTACTTAACTAAGTTCTCTCCCCATTTCCATTCATGTTTATCCTATAAGATATAAATATTTACCCAATTCATTAGAGAGTGATGTAGGTCCTACCCGTCCTTGGTTTTAACATGACCACCATCATTGGTTATAGTATCACCACCATCATTGGTTATATCTTAACTAATATCATTAGTTATAATTTAACAACCATCCTTTATTATAAAATAACAACCATACATGGTTATAACATATCAAATATCACATAATAAAACCATATGTACATAAAAAAATTATCATATAATCAAATTATAACCTGTGAAAAGAAAATGGGTTGATAAACATTTCATAAATTCGCAATAACATAACCCAAATAAAATTGATGGGATTCATCAATATCTAATCAATATAAAAATTAAACATACATATAAATATTTACAACTATATCAATAGATCATACCCCATTAAATAATAAATAACCTCAAAGGTTGTTATCTTATATGAATTTTCCTTCAAAATATCGCTAAAATATTTCTTTTGGAAAATGACCTTTCCATTTTGAAATCACTTTTATAATACAAATATTTTAAAAATATTTGGGAAATGATTATATTTGGAAATAACGTTAAAAAAATGAAATTTAATATTTAAATAATTGTGTAGTCGTAAAGGAGGTAAATTCCATTCATTCCTTATAAGTTAAAAGAAAACATTTCGTTCACATTTTCAGTAAAAATTCAAAAAAGTACATTATTTGGAAAATGAAATGATGATTCCCTTTTAATTTTTTTATTAAAAATTACAACATAGTTAAAAATTACTTTATATAATCATAAGTTAATTATAAAAACCAAAAACCTGCACTCCCGAATTCTGTGCTGAAATCAAAAACATTAAATTTTCGACTATGATTCAGATATTTGTGACCTAATTTTTTTACATCCAAACCATTAAAAATAAAATGTAAAACTTGGATCACTTATATTATTAAGGGACTTCTATGTTTAACGTTTTAGAGAATTTGGAAAATCTTATATATAAACAATTCAAAAGTCACCGAATGAGCAATTTTCCCATTTAAGCTAGTTTGTATTATTTGAGATTAGGTTATCAAAATCATTCTTATGAAATAATTTTTATACAAAAATTATAAAAAATAATTATTTAAAACTCATGGAAGAGGAAACATAACAAGGTTGAGATCAAATGATGTGTAAGGTTAAACAAAAGAATTAGTAATTGAATGCCATCATTGAGAATAAGAAGTAAATTAGGGTATGATGGAATAATAAATGTACATGAGTATAACATATGAATATTGATACCCATATATACCAATATCATCAAACATAAAATCATGTAATAAAGAATTAACAAAGTAAAAATTCATTAGAATCAATAACCATGTGCCATGTGATATAAATCTTGATCAAATGAAACATTATAATACCATATAAATCATAGATAGAGAATATTGGTGTCTTGAAACATCATCTCATTAAACCCTTAAAAAACCCTAAGATATGTCTTAAAAATTGGAATAACCATATTTATGACTTCAAAAAAAATTCTCCTAAAAATATAATCATTACCCAATTCATTTGTGTGCTATCGGGGTACACCCATAATTTATGCTATAACAGGCTCAACCGATGCAATCTAGGCACTCCCATCATTTATAATGTCCAAGAACCAAATAATGAATAATGTAAATAGAGATATTATTCCACCATAACTTATTCAAACAAAATTTATTATTTTCTGAACATGAATAACTCATGGAAAAGAAACATGTTTCATAACAATCTCTTTGGAACAATCTTAATCCATCCAAAGAAAGAACAAGGATTGAATCATTGAAAAATATACCAGATAAATCACAATTTTATTGAATATTTTATTCATAATAAATGATATAATTTCCTCACATTGTGGTAACTATGTTCATTTATGGAATATTTGGAATTTGATTATTCATTTGAAAATTTGATGAAAATTCCAGTTTTACCCATTAAATATTAACTGTAGTATTTCGAACATAAATAATTTTATTTGAATTATTTGAACTTAATAGTTTGAAAATGAGTTTCTGACTTAATATTATACAACTTTCATTCATGACATTGGATCTAAATCACGCATGTGGTTGGTGAACATGGTCCATGAAATAAAATTTGAGCTGGACTCACCCGATTGGTCATTAGTTCTGTATTTGGGCGATAACATCTACATCCACAAATGTATTGAACCCCAATTTTGAGAGAATATCTTTAAATAAAATTGTTCACAAATAGTTCTTCTATAAAAACATCTGGTTCGGCCATTTTAAATATCCAATGGGCATTGCAAGTTGTATTAAAATATAAGTCTGCGATTCCCCATTCACACTTGAAACCAATTTGAACCTAGCCTCCCCAATACTCTATAAATTGGTGATTTCACACTTTTTAATGGTTGGTCAAGGAATTGGTATGGTTTGGCTGAGATGGTGTCTTTTTTTAGCCCCTGAAAACTCTTGGAATAAGTAAGTCATTGTGCAAACATCTCTTCCAAAAAGGCACTCCTCTCCGACCTCTTCTTTGTATTTCCTTTCTTTCATGCTTATATCTTGAATTTTTCTTCAATTAATTTTATGTGTTTTACAATTTAATATTATTATATTTTTCTTTGGGCCATTATTCATTAGTGTAGATGAGATTAGTCTCTACTTATTCAATTTTTTTCTCATGAAAAACGTCTCCACGATGACCACACCACCCATGGGAGAGTAGTTTTCTTATTGATCGATATATATTCTACCCTATTCATTTAATTATTTTGAATTATTTAGATATTTTAATTCAATTAATATGATCCATGAATTGTGTTTTTGAATTATAAGAAACTAATAAAGTAATTGAATAAGTAACATAGAAACATGCGAGGTCGAGTATTGTGTAAATTGTGGGAGCGCAAACTTAATCGGTAAAACTAAACCACAAGGGATATATTTGTAGAGTTAAAATACAATCCCTAATATCAATTCATCCTCATTTTACATAATGTAAATGTGCCTTAATTTACCACTGACCATAATCTATCCTTTGAACATCAATCGAAGTAGGGTGCTGTGATTACATGTTCTGAAGATAGCCTAGGGTTTAATTCTCTTCATATTTGTGGTAAAGTTAATTCTCAAAGGGTAAGAGTTTTAACAAATTAGTGGATCATAATAAGGTGTATATTAATTTAAATTATAAATTTTAACAAGTAAATGAAGAGGTAGAGTTATATTGATTTCACCTTTTAAAATATTTTCTAAAAATCATCTTCTTGTTACATCTTCTTAATAGAATTTTATTTAAAAAATATAAACAAATAATGAAATCTTTTTGCAAAGAACTTCTTCTAGTTTTATAAATTATAAAAAACCCCCATCCTTTCAATTAGTTATTTTATTCTCTCTTATTTTATTTTTATAGTACCTTTAAGAAGTTGTTTTAATTTTCTTCCTCCTTTGAGAGACGACCTTAGTCAGCCACTCTACTGCACCCAAGTACCCCAAAAAAACCATTAATCATTTGAAGGATCACACAAAAATGCATTTAAAATTGGTGCCATTTCTGGGGAGGTAAGTAATTATTTCAAACATTTATAGGTATTTATTTTATTTTACATTTTATTTTCTTTCTTCAATTTTTCTCCCTTTTTTACACAATCTGAATTTTTATGCTTCTTTGGTTTTATTATTCTTATTATTTTTGTATCATATAATCAATCTTCTCATTTTTATTATGGTATATATTCCCTTTTTTATTTTTATATTATTTATTACATGAATTAATCCAAAATGTTTCTTTGATCTTGATCCTGAGATTGAACACAGCCTCAGGGCTAAAATCAGACATTCTCAGCCTACAAGAATTTTCAACATTCAACCAGTTGGAGAATTCATCCAATCTTAGAACATTGAAGTTGGAGGAAATTAAAATTAAACCATAAAACAAGAACCAATGGAAAACAATAATGAAAATTAACTTAATATAACCATTCAATAATTGGATACACCTGATATTTATTATCAACCAAATTTCATTTCATATCCGAATCTTGAATCAGACATTGAAATGAAATTTGTGTTAATTCATCTTCTTCCAATGATTCTTGGATTATCTGGTGAGGATCTAATCAAACATTTAAAACAATTTAATGTGCTTTTCTCAACCTTAAAACCAAGAAATATTTCTGAAGATCAAATCAAACTAAATGCATTCCCATTCTAATTTGATGGAGCTGCAAAGGATTGGATGTATTATTTACAACCTGAAGATGTAACTTGTTGGAATTATTTGAAAATTATTTTCTTGTAAATATTTTATCCAACATCAAGGAACACTTTCATTATTAAAGAGATATCGAGGATCAAGCAAGCACAAGGGGAGTCAATGTATTAATAGTGGGAGCAATTCAAGAAGTTTTATGCAAGCTACCCACATCACCAAACTAGTGAGAAACTCTCCATCCAATACTAATATGAAATACTAAAACCTATGGAGAGAATAATGGTGGATGTTGTGGCTGGAGGGACATTGGTGGACAATATACCAGTAGCTACATGTGAATTTTTTGTCAAAATGTCCCAAAACATCCAATAATTTGGTGATCGAGGGACACCTTGTGTCAGGGGAGTAAATCAGGTAAGTACTTCCTCTCTTGAAAATAATTTGAATGATACTAAGTTGTAAGAATTGGAAACTATGGTGAGGAATATTTTTTTGGAAAAAAAGACATCCCAACCCCCTCGTTCAAGGCCCTGTGGAATTTTCATTGAGACAAGCCACCCAATTGACTGTATCCCTCAACTACAAGAAACAGAATATTATGTAGTAGTGTTTCCTAGGTGACCATATCAACAAAAAAAACAACAATATCCCCCAAAAAATATTGATTCCTTTGCCCCGACATTCAACCAAGGGTGGATGGATCAATCTTACAAGAGGTATACATCTAGAAAACAACAAAGGCCCCCCTTTCAATAAAAATTCCAACAGCCTCCACCTTACCAAAAGGGTTTCCAACAACCCCTAGGAGATTTGAATCCTAATAATAAACAAGAAAACAACAAGGTAATCCCCCTCCAAAGGTATATTCTAACACTAATTAAATTTTGAAGAAAATTTTTCTTAATCAATAGAATGAGCTTAAAAGAAAAGGTTCATAGCTGAGGGAGTTGAAGACACAAATGAGCAAGATTTCCACTACCCTCCATGAATTAGTAAGTAAGAACTCTAGAAATCTTCCTTCCCAACCTAATCCAAATCCCAAGTGGAATATTATTTCCATCACATTGAGAAGTTGGAAAAAATGAATGATACATATGTACCTACCATTCCACTAGGATTCACCTCAACTCCAGAGAATCCCCATTCAAAACTGGCAGATGAGAAACCAAATGGGAAAGATAATGGTTGGAAAATGATTAATTATGTTCCTCCTAAACCCCTTACTTCTCCAAATAGAGTCGCTCAAACCCTGAATATGTCTGAATAGGGAATGCAAAAATAGGTTTTTGACACATTGAAGTTTGTGAATATCAATATCCTTTTACTTCAACACATTAAACAAATATAAAGGTATGTGAAATTATTAAAAGAACATTGTACCAATCAAAGAGGTATCAAGGGAAATGAATGATCAATCTTGGAAAGAATGTGTAAGTACTCATTACACAAACTCTAGATATTCCAGCAAAGTGCAAAGATCCTGGGACATTCACCATCCCACGCACTATAGGGGAGTTAAAATTTTTTGATGCCTATATGTGATTTAGGAGATTCTATAAATGTGATGACTCACTATGTATTTTCTTTTTTATAGGTTGGTGAGTTGAAACTGACAAGATTAGTGGTGAAATTTGTAAATAGAGCTACAACATATCTACTAGGAGTCCTTGAGTATGTACTTCTCCGGTTAAGAGACATGATCTTCCTAGTATATTTCTATCTGCTTAATATAAAGGATGATCAGGAAAGTTCTCTTTCTCCCATTATCTTCGGTATACCCTTCCTCAAAACTGCAAAAAACTATCATAAATGTCAATGAGGGTACTCTTTACATGGGGTTTGGGGTTGTATTTGTGATATTTAATGTTATAGACTCCATGAAGTACCCCTCAGTGGATCATTCTATTTTTTATCTCCCATTTTGAACCACCAAAGAAAAACCCCATGGAATTTTATTTTCCTATGATTAGGGATATTATGAGTGTTGGTTCTAGTTTGATTTCTAAGAGTACTACCACAACTATTTATAATGCACAAGACTCTCTTAGCTTTGCTTTTGAAATGGAATCATATTCTAATTTTGATCATGTGAACTATGATTATGACATGGATGTTGAGTATGCTGATGGATTTGATGCTTTATTCTCTGATTTTCATGATGTATATTTTAATATTTATGTTCATTGTGCACGTATTTTAGTTGCTTCAATTTCTCCTTCCATACACCACCCCTGCACTGAAACTCATGCCATTTCCACTAAATCTCAAATACTCATACTTGTTGAGTGTTGAGAAATTAACTGTTATCATTGCTAACCATCTCCCTTTTGAACATGAAGAAAATCTTTTGAATCTTTTAAGGGAGAACATTAAGGCAATAAAGTGGGCCTTGGCTGACATATCAGGTATTAGCCCATAAATTTTCATGCATAGGATTATTTTGGAGGATGGGGCTAAACCAGTTAGGTGGCCACAATGGAGACTCAATCCAACTCTTATTGAGGTTGTTAAAAATCAGTAGAGAAATTTCTCGAGGAAGATATAATATTTTCCATTTCATATTCTCAGTGGGTAAGTCCTATTTAGGTTGTGCCTAATAAAAGTGGTGTTAATGTTGTTAAAAATGATAAAAAAAGAGTTAGTTCTGATGAGGGTGCAAAACAGTTGGTGTGTGTGTATTGATTATAGGAAACTAAATCAATCCACTCTTTAGGACCATTACCCCTCCCATTTATTGACTAGATGCTTGAGAGACTAGCTGGGAAGACACATTATTGTTTCTTTGATGGATTTTCATGATTTGTTCAGGTTCCTATTGCTCTGGAGGATTAGGATAAGACAACATTCACCTGTCCTGTTGGCACATTTGCCTACCAGAGGATGCCATCTGGACTTTGCAATTCCCCAGGTACCTTCTAGAGATGCATGATGAGTATTTTTTGAGATTTTATCGAGTCCTACAAATAGGTATTAATGGATTATTTTTGAGTGTATGGGTCATCATTTTATGATTGTATCTCTAGCATGGTAAAGGTTTTGAATCATTTTATTGAGAAGAATCTAGTCTTGAACTTTGAAAAGTGTCATTTCATGGTAGATCATAGAATTTTCTTAGGTAATGTAGTTTCCAAATATGGTATATAGGTTAATATATCTAAGGTAGATATTATTTCATCCCTATCCTATCCTTCATGTGTGCATGATGTTAGATCTTTCCTAGGGCATGCATGATTTTATCGGCACTTCATCAAATATTTTAGAAACATTTCCCTTCCTTTATCATGATTACTTCAAAAGGATTATAATTTTTGTTTGATGATTGATTCAGGGTATCATTTGATGAGATGAACATGTTTCTGACCACTCCACCGATTATACAGCCCCCCCCAAAGGGACATTCCTTTTGAGCTTATGTGTGATTCATATAACATTTCAATTGGAGTTGTCTTATCATAGAGGGTGGAGGGACGTTCACATGTGATTTAATATGCTTCGAGGACATTTGATTCCGCCCAATCAAACTACACAACCATGATAAAGTATTTTCTTGCCATCATATTTGGTTTAGATAAATTCTGTTCATATTTATTGGGCTCTAAATTTGTTGTTTTTTCTGACCATTCAGCTCTGAGGTACCTTTTTAAGAAGCCAGATGCAAAGCCCAAATTTAACTGATGGATGCTCCTTCTTCAAGAATATGATATATAGATAAACTACAATAAGGGGTTATAAAACCTAGTGGTGGACCACATGAGTAGGCTTACTCACATACTAGAGGATGACACCATGGACAAGGAACCACATCGGGATACTTTCCCCAATGAGCATCATTATTCCATATCAGGTTTGCATCATTTGTATGATGATTTAGTTAACTAACTTGTGGCCTCTGAAATTACTATAAATTTAAAGAATCATCAAGTCCAAAAATTAAATAATGAGTTGAGATTTTATGTTTGGGATGCCCTATACTTATGGCGCATGTGTAGTGACCATGTTATTAGGAGGTGTGTTATTAATCATGAGTGTGAGTCTATTCTGAAATTTTTTCATACACTTGCTTGTGGTGGGAACTTTGAACCTCAATGGAAAACTAGGAATGTGTTGGACTCTGGATTATATTGGACTAGTTTATTCCATGATGCCCATGTGTGTTGTAAGTCATTCTCTCGTTGCAAACACACTGGGAAAATTTTGAGGAGAATTGAGATGCCCCAAAAACCCTCACTATTTTTTGAGATTTTTGATGTATGGGGAATCATTTTTATGGGTTAGTTTTATAGTTCATTTGGGTTTTTTTATATTTTGGTTTTTATTGATTATGTGAGTAAATGGGTGGAGGATATGGCCACCAAGATTGATGATTCTGATGCTGTAGTGGACATTGTCAAGACACATATTTTTTTGTAGGTTTGGAGTACCAAAGGCTATCATCGGTAACCAAGGGACACACTTCTACAATAGGAACTTGGATCCCCTTTTTCAGAATTATGGGGTGACACACAAAATGTCAACACCTTACCACCCCCAAAAAAATGGCCATGCTAAAGTTTCAAATTGTGAGTTGAACAAATCTGGGAGAAAACTGTGCAATCAAATAGGAATGATTGGAGTAAGCACTTAGATGATGTCCTAAGGGAATATAAGATAAAATTCAAAACTCCCATCGGTATGTCCCCATTTCAGATTGTTTTTTGGAAATCGTACCATCTCCCCATGGAAGTTGATCATCAAGATTATTGAGCTATAAATATATTGAAAATGGATTTGGGAAAATCTAGAATCTAATGTAAGTTGAAAATTCAAGAGATTTAGGTGATTCAATTGTCTTCATATGAGAACTCAAGGCTCTATAAGGAAATATCAAAAGTATATCATGATAAAATGATCCAAAAAGGGCATTTCATGTTGGAAGGAAAGTACTTCTCTATATTTCATGCATGAATATGATACCTAGTCTGTTGCATTCAAGATGGTTATATCCTTATGTTTTGACTAATGTATTTTCTTATGGTGTAGTGGATATCAAACAAGAGGAAATGAGAAGGAGCTTTACAGTCAATGGGAATCATTTAAAGAAATATATTGAGGGAATTACTACTAATGTAGTGGATTTCATCACACTACATGACCCCATCATCACTTAAGCATATCAGGCTGTTTCTAACCCTTTAACTTCTTTATTCATTGTCCAATTTAAAATTAAAAATTTTATGTGCATATATCATCTCATGGGTTCACATTAAGGACAATGAAATATTTTAAGTGTAGTTGAGGGAACCTTTTAGTTTAGTAATTTCAATTGTTTTCCTGTTTTTCAATGATTTAAAAAAATTGCATGTTTTTAAAATTTTGTGTGTTTATTGTTCAATTTTTTGTGTGTTTTTGAAAATTTTGAGCTGAAATGATTCTCATTACCATTTTTAAATTCATATCAATAAGTGAAATGATTTATCCAATGAAACCAAGATTAAATGAATTCTGAAAATAACTTTGTTTCAAATTCAAATATTTAGTAATTTCATGAAAAGTACTCTAAATTTTGAATCACATGCCATATCTCTCTATCTTTATATTTGAAATCACTTTCCTGTGAGGATTTTGAACCATTATTTTCATATTATTTACATTTACCTCATTTATTGAGAGAACCAATACTTGCTTGATTTTACAAGAATTTGATTTATTCCTATAAAAACTTGAGGGTTTGAGGTACTTATGTTTAAATGGTGGAGGAATTTGTTTGGTATTAAAGCCCCTATTTCAAAGAATTTTTTTATAATGGCCTACCTTGAATGTTTAATCCTTGTATACCTTAGAATCCCTAAATATCCTATTAGGTTGGACATATTACAAGACAATTATCCCTATACAACTAACTCTTGAAGTGAAATTGCATAATCTATTTGAAATTATGTGTGGGGGAAACAGTCTTGTTTTGGGCTACCTCATTATGTTATACTTTGGGTGAAAAATTAAATTCTAAAGATTTGTTTTTACTATTGAATAAAATAATTATATTGAAATATGTGCCTATTTGGTGATTTTATGATAAGTGAAGATATTCCTTTTTGGATCTTCTAATAGAGGGAAATATTTGTGCCTATTTAACGCTTTCAGGAAAATCATGTTTGAGAATATTGACATTTTTTCTGTTGAAATGTTGAATATGGTGCACATTCCTTTATTTTTCAGGATTATGAACACGAATCTATCCTATTAGGAATGAGGAGGAGACCATATTTAAGTGAAAATTATATTACTGCAATTTTTCATAAAAAAGAGTCAAGACCCCTCATTCAGCCTCAAAATTCTTCAAATCTAAATCTTACCAACTGAAAGCCACATAACAACTCTAGAAAGTCCTCATGATAAAATATGTCCTTGAATTACATTGGGTGGGGACATAGAAATTTATCAAGCATATGGTGACCCTTTTATGAGTTTGGATGAGATAGACATTGCTGAAAAATTAACATTTGCGTGATAAGAGGAAATTCGAGTGAGGTAAGTGTTTTTTGTGCATGAGAGGATAAATGAAGTGGAAATATATGGAATGATATAAATATATAACATGAAATAATGGGTTTCTATGAGGCGTTATATTTTTTTTTCTTGGTGTGGAATTGTTGGATTTTAAGGATATGTGTTTTAAAAGTTTTTTTGATTTGATATTGATGTTTACTTGTCACAAATATTCGGAATACATGTTATGTGGTTTTTCCCCAGAGTGAAAAAGGGTAACTATGGGGGATATGATAAAAATTTTTTTTATTGAATATTACATTGATTATAAATGATATAATTTCCTTAGATTATGGTAACTATGTTCATTTTTAGAATATTTGGGACTAGATCATTCATTTGAAAATTTGATGAAAATTCTAGTTTTACCACTTAAAAATTCATTGTAGTTTTTCAAACTTAAATAATTTAATTTGAATTATTTGAACATAATATTTTTTAAATTTGTTTCTGAATTAATTTTCTAATAATTTTATTTAAGACATTAGAGATAATTCATGCATTTGGTTGGTGTAAATGGGTCATGAAGTCAAAGTTGGGATGGACTCGCCAGATTGGACATTGGTTTTGTATATGGGCTATAAATTTTACACACGCCCATGGATTGAGCCCAAATTTTTAGAGGATCTCTACAACCCAATTTTTCAAAATCCATTATTCTAGAATAACAACTTGTTCAGATGTTTTGGAGGTCCAATTGGAAGTGCATGTTTGCTTAAAATATTTGGCTGTGATTACCCATTCACACTTGAAACCACTATGAACCTAGCCTCACCACTACTCTAAAAATTGGTGTTTTCACTCTTTGGAATGGTTGGTCAAGGAATTTGGAAGGTTTTTCTTAAATTATGTCTCTTCAGAGCCCCTCAAAACTCTTGTAAGAAGTAAGGCCTTGTGCAAACATCTCTTCCAAAAAGGCCCTCCTCTCCCACCTCCTCTTTGTATTTCTTTACTCTCAGGCTTGTATCTTGAATTTTTCTTTAATTAATATTATATGTTTTTAATTTTTAATATTATTATCTTCCCCTTTATCATGGAATTAAATATTGGAGATGAGATTGGGTTCTAACCTTTCAATCCCTTTCTCATGCAAAACGTCTCCATGATGACCACATCGCCCATGGAAGAGTAATTTTCTTTATGATCAACCTATCTTCTACCCTATTCATTTAATTATTTTGAATCATTGAGATACTGTAATTAAATTAATATGATACATGAATTGATTATTTTAATTATAATAAACTAAGCATGAAATTGAACAATTAACACAAAAACACGCGAGGTCGAGTATTATGTAAATTGTGAGAGCGCAAACTTAATCAGTAAAACAAGACCACAATAGATAAATTTTTAGAGTTAAAATATAATCCCTAAGCTCAATTCATATTTATTTTCCATAATGGAAATGTGACTTAATTTACCATTGACCATAAGATATCCTTATAACATCATTCAGAGCAGAGTGTTGCGATTTCATGTTTTAAATATATCATAGGGTTTAATTCTCTTCATATTTGTTGTAAAGCTAATTCTCATAGGGTTAAGGGGTTAACAAATTAGGGGATCATATTTAAGTAGATATTGATTTAAATGATAATTTTAATAATTAAATTGATAGGTAGATTTATATTGATTACACCTTTTAAAATATTTTCTAAAAAAATATCTTCTTATTGCATCTTTTTATTCGAATATCATTTTCAAAATTAAAAACAAAATAATACAATCTTCATCCAGAAAACTTCTTCATGTTTTATAAATGATAAAAACCCTCATCCTTTCATGTAGTGATTTTATTATCTGTTATATTATTTTCATAATACCTATAATAAGTTGTTTCAATTTACTTCTTCCTCGAAGAGACAACCTTGGTCAGCCACTCTGCTGCACCCAAATACCCCAAAAAAACCATTAATAATTTGAGGGAACCCACGACAGCACCTTTTAATCCCCCTAGGTAATAAGTAACAACAAGGTATATTGTTTTTTATGAATGTAAATACCATTAAAAATTCATTAATTACATTTTTAGGAAATACACCTTTCAATTTGAGAAAAACTTTTTGAAACACAAAAATATTTTAAAATACTTTTTAAAACATCTTTAGAAATCATGGGTTTGGGGGAAACAGAGTTTGTGACTGATATAATGATTTTTCAGAAAATTATGGTTTTGAAAACCTGAGTACATATGAAGAGAAAAATTAAGGGAAAATGTATTATTACGAAATAAATATATGTGAATAAAATTAATGAGATTTATTTAGAGGTATAACCTAATATTTCTACATTAGATACTCAATCACAAACAATCTGATAATAAAAGAGATTGTAATATCAAACTCTTACCACTTTGGTAACATCGAATTGTAAACGACATGAAGGAATGTAAAATAAAAATAAAATATAATGATATTAATTAAATTCATGATATTACATGGAAAAGGGTATGAATATACACCTAATAAAGGAATATAGGTTCATAACACAATAAAAGTCTCATAGAAGGAAACTTGTAACAAAAATACATTTCCTTTTTGGTATATTTGAATCCATAAATCACCTAAATTAGATATCCTAAAATATATATTTAAATCCCCATAAATTTAAGGTTAACAGTTATTCAATGCATTTATGGTCAGTAAATACAGTACATAACAAAAATAATTGGTTAATATGATATGTATCTTACAAAAATAAAATTATGATGAGAAAAACCCTCACAGTGTGTCACGACCCCCTCCCACCAAAGATGCCCCTCCTGAGCTGGCAATGGTGAAAGGGAGATAATGACCCCCGAGTACCACCTCCAGTAGGCCCTGGGGTGGCGACTAGCACTAAGGGTATGAGTTTTCACAAATATGGGAGGCATTACCCTTTTATTTATTTATTTAGGATCATGAAATAGGACAAGTAAACCACCAAAAAGGAAAAGAACAAGTGTATATAAATAAACCCACACCAAGCTCACATGAATGTTTAAAATAATTTTATAACAAGGTATAAGTACAAGAAAGATCAAAGAACAATACCAAAAGAAAACAAGGGAACATCAACTGCAACAACTCCAACTGTCCGACTAGTAGGGTCCCGCACGGCCCTGGTAGTCCTTCTGGAAACCTGAAAGTAAACGTAGGGTGAGCATACAAGTATACTCAGTAGGGAAACCTAACGTTCTTGTGCACAAGTGGGGAGACATCCTAATGTCCCATGAGAAAACCAGAAGAATCCTAGCAAGGAATTCTATCCACCCAACCTCACCAGCCACACTCACCAAAACACAAGCACAACAGGTAGTAGTATATAAGAAACAAGAGTATTGGGTACCCCACACCATTTCCCTTTAGTTAGCTGCTCTTCCTAACAGAAAACGTCCTGACGCTGCCACACTCTCCCCGCCCACACACACCTGGGCCTCACAACCTCGTATCCTGCCCGTACACACCTGGGCCTCACAACCACGTATCCCGCCCGCACACACCTAGGCCTCACAACCACGTATCCTTCCCACACACACCTAGGCCTCAGAACCACGTATCCCACCCGCACACACCTGGGCCTCACAACCACGTATCCCGCCCGCACACACCTGGGCCTCACAACCACGTATCCCGTCCGCACACACCTGGGCCTCACAACCACATATCCCGCCCGCACGCACCTGGGCCTCACAACCACGTATCCCTCCCGCACACACCTAGGCCTCATCCCGAAGATTCTCGGGAAAAAGTAGAACCTACCCGAAGAGTCTTGGGCTAAAGCCACCCCAATCGAAACCTACCCGAAGAGTCTTAGGTGTAAGGTCACCTAAAGCCATCACAGTCTAGGGGAGAAGGAGCAGGAAGGAGCTAATAACTAAGGGAAAACACCCTCTCCCATGAAATGGGAGTGTTTAGAACTAAGTGCTCAACATGGGTGGGTTGCGATAAAACACAAAAGATATAGATATATATATGTAAAACACACAGCCCAACCTATGGATTCAAAACAGAGAAACTAAGCACGTGCCTCGTCACTACTACTACGAAGCATACATACAACAAACAGCCCCAACCCCACTTAGGTTTTCACATTTCAGCAGAATTAGTTTATTTAGTTACTTAACTACGGGGAAACTATCAATAACCAACCACATCAATCGTTCGTAAAACATATCCCTAACATCCACAAATCAAGTTAGGAAAACACAAGCAACACAACCAAGTCCTTCTTATTAACCAAACAACCCCATTGATTATTAAATATGTTTCATTACCATGCCCCACCATTCATTAACTCTTCCGCTTTTACTATCATTCACAACCCAAAGTCCGTTCACATTCAACCCATTCCTGCATCCCCGCTTCCAACCACCATAACCACAACCACACCGAAACCCGTACATCATTATCCCTTTAATACCACTTATCTCAGCCCCACTACCCGTCACAAACATAAAATTCACACCAACGCACAACCAAGCCAACCGCAACCCCGTTGCTCACCCAAATCACAACAACCCACAAAAAACCCCCATCACATGCCACGTATCCAAGCCAACACCCACATGTTCATTATTCTATTTTTGTTTAATCGCGGTGATCACACAAGGGTTCCAAATCTTCATTTAATCAGCCAACTTTATGTGATTAACCAATTTCCACAAAGTTTTATCAACAAAACATTCTAGAAAGATAGGGAAACATTTAATTGCGCAAGCAAAGGACCCCAACGACCGTGATTCTCAGTAGGTAGAAGCTCATTCAATTCACAACATAATATCACAGGATATAAAGTAACAACAATCACAAACTTCCCAACCCCATTCTTTAACCAGTTACTATCTTCATTTAACCGGTTCAAAAGTTTCTCATGAAAACAAGCAGATACCCACCCCACATGATGCACAAATTAGAGAGAAAAAGGTAAGATCCCTACCTCAACGGGTTCTGATCACAACTCTCCCCCAGATCAACTTTAGAAGACGTCCGTCAGTGTCCGTCACTTCCGTCGAGTCCCGGAAAAACCTCCTCAGGTGGAAGTCAAAAAGGAAATACCGAAGGAAAGATAATGGATCCAAGCTCGGAAGTTCCGCCTCATCATTACGATCCTGTGGCTGCTGAAGGATCATAAATCAGAGCTCGGATGAAGAAGTTATGGAAGAAAAGGAACCTTTGAGTCTCTTGGGAGATCTCTGCTCAAAGGAAAGGGGAAGAGTGGAGTGAATTGAAAAGGAGGAGGGGACCCCTCCTTTTATAGGCGATAAAAGGAAAAGTACACGGTGTGTACTTTATGGTACACGGCGTGTACTTAGTTATTTTACACGGTCTCCACGCGGCTTCCAACACGGCTCCGCGGCCGTTGACTGGTCAACACACGGTCTGAAGGTAACGCATATGTGGGGAAGGACTACCCGGCGTGTAGTTTGGACACACGATGTGTATCCATTTATTACACACGACAAGGAAACGACTCCAACACGGCACACAACGGTTGACTGGTAACGCGTATGCGGGGAAGGACAACACGGCGTGTAGAACTGGGCACACGACATGCACCCATTATTCCACACAGTAAGGACACGGTCTTCAACACGGGGTATACCTGATAAGGTGTTACATGGTGTAGAGTTACAATACACGGTGTGTACTCATTTACTTCACACAATGAGGAAACGACCTGCAACATGGGGTATACCTGGAGAGGGGGTACACGACGTGTACTCAAGCTACACGACGTGTAGTTTCAAAATTCTGGAAGGTGCGGGAAAAGTCCATTTTACCCTCTAGAACACTTCTTGACCTTCTTTTTGAAAAAGGAATGGGTCAGAGAGATCCAGGCCATTACATCAGATACCTCTTAAGACATTCTCATCCTCGAGAATTCAAAAACCAACCTAGAGGAAACCCAACAAGATACCTCTTAGGGTTCTCGTTATAACAGGAACCCAACCAACAACCCTAATCATATATGTTAGGAATTCCTTCTCATATGTAGAGATATTATCCGCTTAAGGTGGCACAGACTTGGCTGCACGAGTTCAATCACATCCTCATTAATGCGTCTCGATTAAGAATTGGGTCTTCCCACTTTCATACATTAGGATTTTTTTCAACTCGTACTACCCCCCAACACCACACAAGCAACACACTGCCTGAACATGTGGTTTTGGGAAATTCCTTCTCCTATGTCAAGATATTATCCTCTTTAGGCGGCACTAACTCGCCCACACGGGCTCAATCGCATCCGCATTAATGCATCTCGATTGAGGGTCATGTTTTTCCCTTTCCCCACACATCTGGACATGTCACACATTACCATGGAACAAGGAAACAAAAGGTCTCACAACCGACAAGCCAAGAATTCCATATATCAAAGGTACAGAGTACAAAATCAACACAAAGATCAAAAGAAAAAGAAAAAAAAAGTGAAAACAACTCCGGGTACTGAGCGTGCATCTGGGTCTGCCGCTCCCAAGTGCTCTCGTCAAGGCCTCCATGCCTCCACAACACACGAACCAATGGAATGGTTCGTCCATGAAGAACCTTCTCTTTATGATCTTCAATCATGACAGGTCATTCCTCGAAGCTCACGTCATCTCCCATATCTAACTCTCCCCAGTCGATAACGTGGGAGTCATCGTGTAAGTACCGACGAAGCTGGGAGACGTGGAAGACGTCATGAACCTTCTCCAACTGAGGTGGTAGGGCCAGCTGATATTCCACCTCGCCGACTCGCCTCAGCACCTCAAAAGGTCTGATGAACCTAGGTGAGAGCTTGATCCCTTTCCCAAACCTCCACTGCCCCCATCGAGGGGAAACCTTAAAGAACACATGATCTCCCACCTCGAACTCCAATGGCCTCCTCCAACGATCAGCATAATACTTCTGTCGGTCCTATGCCACTTTAATCCTCTCACGTACAATCTGGAATTTCTCTATGGTGCTCTCCACTACCTCTGGCCCAAGAGAACCTATCTCACCAACCTCTTCCCAACAAATGGGTGAACGACATGGTCTTCCATACAAAGCCTCATATGGTGCCGTACCAATAGTAGAGTGGAATCTTTTGTTGTAGGAAAACTCTACTAAAGGCAAGTGTCGTACCCATGATCCTCCGAAATATAGAACGCATGCTCACATCATGTCCTCCAATGTCTAGATAGTCTGCTCCACCTGCCCATCGGTCTAGGGGTCGAAAGCAGTGCTAAGGTGTAGCTGGGTGCCAAAAGCATGTTGTAACCCCCTCCAGACTCGTGAGGTAAACTGAGTATCCCAATCTGAGACGATAGTATTTGGAACTCCATGAAAACGTACCACCTCGTTTACATACCTTTGTGATAAGGTACTCACCGGGCCTGACTCCTTAATTTCTAAGAAGCGAGCTGATTTCGTCAGCCAATCCACCACTACCCAGAGAGCATCATAACCACCCTGAGCTTTTGGTAGTCCTATGACGAAGTCCATTGAGATGTCATCCCACTTCCATTCAGGGACATCTAAAGGGTGAAACAACCCTCTGGGAACATGGTGTTCAGCCTTCACTTACTGACTCACTATGCATTTAGCCACAAACTTTGCCATTTCCCGTTTCACCCTGGGCCACCAAAACTATTCCCTCAGGCCTCGGTACATTTTCAAAACTCTTGGCTGTAATGCCAAGTCTGATCTATGGAACTCACAGAGAACTACCTCATGCATTGCCTCCGGAACAAACAACCTTCCATGGAAAAGAATCCGATGTCGGCTGTCCTTTGACCATCCCTCTGGAGAGTTCCCCTGATGGACACGATCCCGCATCACTTCTTCCTTAGAGTCCCCCCACTGGGACTCTTCCACCTGCTACAACAATGAGGACTACACCGTCATCTGAAACAAACAGCCTCTAAAAACTTCTACCCTGGCATCCAAGTGCAAGGCAGCCAACTCTCCCATCACCTTCCAAGCATCAGTGGATTTCCGAACTACTTCCTGATGTGACTTCCTGCTCAGGGAATTATCCACAACGTTGCCCTTACCTTCAGTGTAAGAGATCTGAAAGTTATAGTCTTGGAGAAACTCGACCCATCTTCGTTGCCGTAAGTTCAGGTCAAGCTTAGAGAAGATATAACGTAGGCTCTTGTGATCTGAGAAGACCACAAAGCGCTCCCCAAAGAGGTAATGTCGCCACAACTTCAGTGCGAACACTACTGCTGCAAGCTCTAGGTCATGGGTGGAATAGTTATGCTCGTGAGGGCGTAACTGCCTAGACCCATAACAGATCACTCCCTTTTTTTTCATCAGCACGTACCCCAGAACAAGGCCAGAAGCATCACAAAACACCTCATACAACAACCCTTCCTCTTGAAACCTAAGTACAAAAGCACTAACCAACTTCTCCTTCAGGTAGTCGAAAGCCTTTTGGCATTGCTCGCTCTATAGGAAGACCTGGTTCTTCCTAGTCAAAGATACAAATGGAGCAGCAACTCGAGAGAAGTCCAAAATGAACCTCTGATAGTAACCTGCTAACCCCAGGAAACTACGAACTTCTACCACGCTCTGGGGTGCTGCCCAAGAAACAACTGCCTTCACCTTCAATGGGTCAACATACACTCCATGCTGAGACACTACGTGCCAAAGGAAGTGTACTTCTTGCATCAAGAAATTACACTTCGACAACTTCCCATAAAGCTTGTGGTGTCGAAGGACTTCCAAGACTACCCTGAGATGCTCAACATGCTCCTCCTTTGATCTTGAGTAGATTAGGATGTCATCGATAAACACAACGATGAACCGGTCTAGAAACTCTCAGAAGAAAAAGTTCATGAGTCCCATGAACACAGCCGGTGCATTTGTAAATCCAAATGGAATCACTATAAACTTGAAGTGACCATACCTGCACCTGAAATCCGTCTTCGAGATGTCATTGTCCTTTACCCTCAGTTAATGATATCCAGATCGTAGATCAATCTTGGAAAACCATCATGATCCCCTCAGTTGGATGAAGAGATCATCTATCCTTGGGAGGGGGTAGCGGTTCTTGGCCGTTACCTGGTTCAACCTTCGGTAGTCTACACATAGCCTGAGACCACCATCTACCTTCTTCACGAACAAAACTAGAGCACCCCATGGCGATGCGCTTGGTCGACCAAAACCCTTCTCCATCAGATCGTCAATCTGAATCCACAAATCCCGCAACTCCGAAGGTACCATCCGATAAGGGGCCATCGAAATCGGACGGGCACCAGGATCTAATTCTATCCTGAACTCAACGTCACGTCGTGGTGGTAGAGTCACAACCTCCTTAGGAAAAACATCGAGGAACTCCCCAACAACCTCCGGGATGTCCATCATCTCTATATCAGCGGGAACCACTGATATCCCACCTAACAAGGAAAGGAGAGGCTCCACATGCCGGCTTCCAACCTGATAGCTCCTCTCGCCAACAAAAGATACGCGCTGCCCATTTACGTCGGTGAACACAACTCTTCTCCGGAAGCAGTCGATAATGGAACTAACATAAAACAACCAGTCGATGCCTAGGATGACATCGTATGGCTTCATCTGTAATAGAAGAAGGTCCCCACTAGATTGATGTGGTCCCAACATCATCCCACATCCCCGGCAAACCCAAGATGTGCTGGTCTGGCCTCCAATTGGTGTACTCATAACCAGTGGTACGAAAAGTCTCTCTACATCTAGTCCCAAAGCATGGGCTAGACCAAGTGCAACAAAGGAGTGTGAAGCTCCCGAATAGAACAAAGCAGAAACAAGAGTGCTGAACAAACAAATCGTACCTCGCACCAACTTTGGTCCTGCTAGAGCTGTCAACTCTGCTGCTTGCAACTGTCCACGCCCAGCTCCTCTGCCTCTCTGATGTTGTCCACCTCCCCGACCACGCCCTGGTCGAGGTCCCTGAGGAGCACCCAGAGGTTAGCCTCCTCCTGCAAAGTCTGCCCTCGGAGGAGCATGGTCCTACTGCTGCTGGAAGGGCCTCGCTGGCAACTGGTGCTACTGAGGTGGGCGCTGAACCTGCCCACCTCCACCATACTGAGCTTGGGTCGGGCACCGACTCTGAATCTGCCCGAAACCTCCACAAGAAAAAAACATCTGTCATAGGCTCATGAAAAAGGTACAAGGACCCGAAGATATGAACTGGAACTGATGGGTCCTGCTCCCCACTATCCTGAACCTGGAAGGTCCCGTCGCAGGAGACCTGCTGCTGACTACCTTCCCCTTCGACGAGCCCGGATGGATCCCCTCTCGGGGTGCACCTCCCAGTGAGTGCATCCTCTCTACAACCTCTTCCCTCTTCTGTACCGCCAAGTACATAGGAAGGGTGAAGGGGGTGACAGCATACTGGAGCGAAGGACGAAGAACCTCCTCCAAACGTCTCGCCCGAGACTCCTCATCCAGAAAGAGATCCGGAGCAAAGCGCAGGAGATCCTTGAAATTGATACCCATCTCTCGTACTGACATACTCCCCTACTAAAGGGAGAGTAACTCTTTTCGATTCTCTGCCTTGATCATGGAAGAAAGGAATTCCTCTCGGAATTCCTTCTCAATGTCAGGCCATGGAACCTCTTCCTCTATCCTCTCTCTGAGGTAGAGTGTCCACCACTGTCGCAACACACCTCTCAGCTAACTGACTGCTAGGGGAACCCAGTACTCCCTCGGAGCATGGATCAAGGTAAAAGTGATACCTAGCTCCTCAAGCCACCCCTCCATCTCCGTATCCGAAGTACTACCCTCGTACTTCTTGAGGTTCTGCCACTGAAAAGAACAGAGAGTCTTCTGCCACTGGCTATCTTCCACCTCTCGGTCAATCCTCAACTGATCGACCACCTAAATCTACTGGGCCTCGTTCGTCTGAGCCACCCGGGGATAACGTCCAGGTTCTATATCTGTATGGTAAACAAGGATCTCTTAATCCTAAGTAGTAAGGAAAACTCAAGGTTTTATTTTATCATTTTATTTCAATTTCATTCCCAGAACACCCAAATCAAGTAAAACACAATCATGATGATTCATGTACCTTCCCTAGGGTCTCTACCCGACAATAAATGTAGTATCACTTGGTCGTTCGGTAGGCTCAAAGTCCTTGCATCGGATCACGGGGGGCCCTAAAAATCCCCTGTCTTAGCCGGTCTTCCCTGGCCTATGTCACGCACCATGATTAACTAACATTGTTGCCCTACCGTCCCATGCAATCCTCACTGTTCCTAACTACAGACTCCATCCTATCTCTCAACCATCACCTCTGATACCATTCTTTCATGACCCCCTCCCACCAAAGATTCCCCTCCTGAGCTGAAAATGGTGAAAGGGAGATAATGACCCCGAGTCCCACCTCCAGTAGGCCCCGGGGTGGCGACTAGCACCAAGGGTATGAGTTTTCACAAATATGGGAGGCATTTCCCTTTATTTATTTATTTAGGATCAGGATATAGGACAAGTCAACCACCAAAAAGGAAAAGAACAAGTGTATATAAATAAACACAAACCAAGCCCACATGCATGTTTAAAATAATTTTATAACAAGGTACAATTACAAGAAAGCTCAAAGTACAATACCAAAAGAAAACAAGAGAACAACAACTGCAACAACTCCAACTGTCTAACTAGTAGGGTCCCGCATGGCCCTGGTAGTCCTCCTGGAAACCTGAAAGTAAATGTAGGGTGAGCATACAAGTATACTCAGTAGGGAAACCTAAATCTCTCATGCACAAGTGGGGAGACATCCTAATGTCCCTTGATAACAACAGAAGAAACCTAGCAAGGAATTCTATCCACCCAACCTCACCAGCCACACTCACCAAAACACAAGCACAACAGGTAGTAGTATATGAGAAACAAGAGTATTGGGTACCCTGCACCATTTCCATTTAGTTAGCTGCTCTTCCTAATGGCAAATGTCCTGACGCTTCCACACTCTCCCCACCCGTACACACCTAGGCCTCACAACCACGTATCCCGCCTGCACACACCTGGGCCTCACAAACACGTATCCCGCCCACACACACCTAGGCCTCACAACCATTTATCCCACCTGCACACACCTGGGCCTCACAACCACGTATCCCGCCCGCACAAACCTGGGCCTCACAACTACATATCCCGCCTGCAAACACCTAGGCCTCACAACCACGTATCCCGTCCGCACACACCTGGGCCTCACAACCACGTATCCCACCCGCACACACCTGAGCCTCATCCCAAAGATTCTTGGGAAAAAGTAGAACCTGTTAGATGATTCTTAGGCTAAATCCACCCCAATCGAAACCTACCCGAAGAGTCTTAGGTGTAAGGTCGCCTCAAGGCATCACAGCCTAGGGGAGAAGGAGCATGAAGGAGCTAGAAACTAAGGGAAAACACCCTCTCCCATGAAATGGGAGTGTTCGGCACTAAGTGCTCAACATGGGTGGGGTGCGATAAAACACAAAAGATACAGATATATATATGTAAAACACACAACCCAACCTATGTCTTCTAAATAGAGAAACTGAGCACGTGCCTCGACACTGCTACTACGAAGCACGCATACAACAAACAACCCCAACCCCATTTAGGTTTTCACGTTTCAGAAGAATTAGTTTATTTAGTTCCTTAACTACTGGGAAACTATCCACAACCAACCACATCAATAGTTCATAAAAAATATCCCTACCATCCACAAATCAAGTTAGGAAAACACAAGCAACACAAAAAAGTCCTTCTTATTAACCAAACAGCCCCATTGATTATTAACTCCGTTTCATTACCACACCCCACCATTCATTAACTCTTCCGCTTTTATTATCATTCACAACCCAAAGTCCATTCACATTCAACCCATCCCCGCAGCCCTGCTGCCAACCACCATAACCACAACCGCACCGAAACCCATACATCATTATCCCTTTAACACCACTTATCACAGTCCCGCTTCCTGTCACCAACATAACATTCAAACCAACCCACAACCAAGCCAATCGCAGCCCCACTGCTCACCCAAACCACAACAACCCACAAAACACCCCCAGCACATGCCACGTTTCCAAGCCAACACCCACATGTTAATTATTCCATTTTTGTTTAAACGGGGTGATCTCACAAGGGTTCCAGATTTTCATTTAATCAGCCAAATTTACGTGATTAACCAATTTCCACAAAGTTCTATCCACAAAAAGGTCTAGAAAGATAGGGAAACATTTAATTGTGCAAGAAAAGGCCCCCAATGACTGTGATTTTCAGTAGGCAGAAGCTCATTCAATTCACAACAAAATATTACAGGATATAAAGTAATAGCAATCACAAACTTCCCAACCCCGTTCTTTAACCAGTTATTATCTTCATTTAACCAGTTCAAAAGTTTCTCATGAAAATAAGCGGATACCCACCCCACATGATGCAAACATTAGAGAGACAAAGGCAATATACCTACCTCAACAGGTTCTGATCACAACGCTCCCCCTGATCAACTTTAGAAGACATCCATCGACGTCCGTCACTTCCGTCGAGTCCCGGTGAAACCTCCTCGGGTGGATGTCGGAAAGGAAAGGCCAAAGGAAAGAAAACATATCCAATTTCGGAAGTTCCATCTCGTCGTTACGATCCCGTAACCACTGACGGATCGTAAATCGGAGCTCGGATGAAGAAGTTACGGAAGAAAAAACGCCTTCGAGTCTCTTGGGAGAGCTCTGCTCAGAGGAAAGAGGAGGAGAGGAGTGAATTGAAAAGGAGGAGGGGACCCCTCCTTTTATAGGCGAGAAAAGGAAAAGTACACGGTGTGTACTCATTTATTTTACACGGTCTCCATGCGGCTTCCAACACGGCTCTGCGGCCGTTGACTGGTCAACACACGGTCTGAGGGTAACACATACACGGGGAAGGACTACATGGCGTGTAGTCTGGACACACGGCGTGTATCCATTTATTGCACATTTCAAGGACACGACTCCAACACGGCACATGACTTTTGACTGGTAACGCGTACGTGGGGAAGGACTACACGACGTGTAGAACTGGGCACATGGCATGCACCCATTATTCCATATAGCAAGGACACGGTCTTCAACACGGGGTATACCCAACAAGGTGCTACACGACATGTAGTTACACTACACGACGTGTACTCGTTTACTTCACACGATGAGGACACGGCCTGCAACACGGGGTATACCCGGAAAGGGGGTACACGACATGTAATCAAACTACACGGCGTATAGTTTCAAAATTCTAGAAGGTGTGGGAAAAGTCCATTTTACCCTCCATAACACTTCTTGACCTTCTTTTTGAAAAAGGAATGGGCCAGAGAGATCCGGGCCATTACACTATGAGTTTGACTTGTCACGTGTACCTTTACCTTACCCAATAATAAAATTATGTTAATTATTTACATTCTAGATAAATTTTTTAAAAGTTTATTTTTTCTTTTATATCATTTATGACCATGTTATAACAATTACATTATTATTTATGTTCATGTCAGACATTTTGACAATATTTAGTACTTGAGTCCAAAATGAGTTTAGTTTGATGTTAATAGTCAAAGTTTCCATTTTTAAATCATATAAATAATTTTATTAATTAAATAATATTAATAATAATAAATATAAATATATTATACTTTTAAATCCATCAATTACATGTGAATATAAAAAATGAACCACGTTACAATCACAGACACGTTAAGCCGTACACACACTTGAGTAACAGTTCTATATGATCATTATGGAAAGAAGGTAAGTTTTATTTTAACTTTATATAATGATAATAAGATAATTATTATCATATTAATAATTTAAATAAACTTATATATATATATCATCCATGTGATTTGGTGATGAGAAATGAATCAAATTGCTTCGTGGAGGTGACCGTTCACTTTACGTTTGAACGATGTTACTATTTTAATGTGAACAAAAAGATAAGAATATAAATGATATATTATTATTTAATAATGATAAATATTTAATTAATACCATATATAAAAATTAATTTTATAATTATAACCACTCTTGAGATATGGCGATGGGAAAAAATTACATCGGTTCGTGGGGTGGTGGTCCGCCGTACACACAGACGATGAATTCTTTTCCCATTTGATGTAGGTGGAGATATATTTGGATGATTTTATTAATATAATAAAATTTATGTATATTAAGGATAATTTCTTTATTATTTCATCATATTTTAATAAGAATTGAAATTTTCGGAAGAAGAAACAAAATAGAAATACTCAATTAAAAACAATACATTTTCTTCAGACAATCTTCTTTTTGTCACACCTTAAGACAACTAAAGACAATGTTATACCTAAATTTAGAGCTCTATAATGTGGATGGATTATAGTAAGGTATTTGGACTGATCTCATCTGAAACAAATAGATTTTTATGTTTGAAGGGAAAAGGAAAATAGGTACCCTTTTATAAGAGAGGGGAGGGGCACTCTTGGAATTATTCAAATACTAAATTAATATAAATTAATTACCTATTACAAATAGATCCAAGATGATTTATTTAGAATATATAATTATTTTGGGTTTAAATAAATTTATCCAATAAAAATTGTACAAGTTTTTTAATCCTTATCCATTTTTTACCCTTATTTAACATCATTAATTCTATTCGTTACTTGGGTTTTCAAAAAATATCATAACAACAAGATAAATTCAAAATAGAAATAAATAACATATAAAATTAATCTATAAAATTTTTGTATGAAATTAATTATCTTTTATTTTATTCATTTAAATAATTTTAATATCATTTAGTTATATTTCAATTAATTAAATAATTAAAAGATCATCATTGGAAAATCATTTAATCTAATTATTTATTTCATTAGAATATAAATAAATTTCAATAATGAATATAAAAATTTTATATTTGAAAGTACTATTTGAATTTAATGATATATTTTAAATATCCTTTTTTGAAAATGATATAGTGATTAATACATATAAGTATGAAATCTTTGACTTTTCTTTAAAATAAAAAAATATAAAGTAATTAAATTCATCCAAGTAGCTCTAAGAGATCACAAAATCATCCTATGAGTTATTTTGGTATAAAATCACTCATAAGATAAATTTATTACAAGTGTTAGTGTAGGTTTCTAAATTTTACAATAATATTTTAACCCTTAATTACCCAATTTACATTTAACTATGGTAATAAAAATTATCAAAGTTATTATTCATATTATACAGATATAAAAGGGATATATTTAATATATTTTTAACTTTTGATTCCAAATATAGAATTAATTCTAAAAATATAGAGAATATAATTGGTTAAAATAAATTTAAAATTAATCCCATCGACGGGGTGAGAAAACAGGTTATTAAAGTGAAAAATATAAAAATATTGAAATGTTTTTATATCCAAATTCAATGTGAAATTAATTAAAATGAAAAAAATGGATTAAATGATATAAAAAATATCTTATTATAATTTAAAAATAATCTAATATATAACTTAACTCTATACATAATTTAGACGAAAAGATGTTTTTAAATAAAATTTAGTATTTTTCACTATTCATCAAAACATGAAACTTATCAGATAATACCATAAATTAAACCAATTTAAATTTTTATATTACTATCCTAAAGAAGTGTTTTTTTTGAAAAAAATTATTTTTTAAAATTTTCAAAAATTATTTTAAAAATAAGTCTTCCCTTAAAAGTAGAAAAAATACCTTTTAAAAATATAAAACTTTTTTATGGTTAAAATAAGATTTATTCTAAAAATGATAATAATATAAAACGTATTGGATGAATTTAAAAACTTATTAAAAAATAATAACATATAAATTATATTTATATAATCCAACAAGTGTGATTTTTTTATTCTTATAAAATTCACCTGTTCATATTTAAATTATTTTTCAAGAAAAAAAATATTATAATTTTAAAAAGGGTTTTGTTTTCATTTATAATTAATTAGACTCAAAATAATTCATTATATTTACATGTGAAAACCATATTTTCATAATTTAGTTAATATTTTTCATTCTTGTCACTCTAATGACTAGTTTATAATAGGAACATATAAATAATAATATTTAATTGTTCATTTATGCTCGTTGTGGTGTATATTGTACACCATCAAACATAGTGTTTCATTTTAAAAACATAGGATGTTACATTATACCTCCTTTAATAAATAAAGGGAAGTATAAAGGTCACCTGAGATAATACAGACTATGGTTTAATATTGAAAAAAATGGAAATGGAATAGAAAAATAACTATCAAGTTATGATGAAGAGTGATAAAGGACATGATCATGAGAAAGATGACAATCACAAAACCATAAATATTTGGTAGGTTAAAAGATCATTGATTTCTCATTAAAAAAATAAATGGATATTTTTTTTATTTTAAGATCCTTTTTATAGGGTTGAAGAATCCTCTTACTACCTAGACTAATAAAATCAGGAAGTATGTTTACTTTAAAAGTATATTTTCATCCTTTAATCAATTTCCTCCATAATCTCATATTTTTCTCCAAAAAATGAGTATTTAAGATGAATTTATCATTCCAAAAGAATTATAATAGACTTATAAAGACTCACATAATCCATAAATTATTAACATAATATTTTTACTTTATTGAAACATTAAAAAATCCAAAATGTCTAGGACAAGATAAGATAATTCCCCTAAAATAATAAACCTTTAATGATGAAAAATTACTTTAATATCCTAAATTCAATAGTAATTTCAAATGTTAAACATAAGTTGTTCAACAAATAAAAATCCTTAAAATTTCTCAAAAATATTATATACCACGATTAAAACCCAATAATGAGAAGTATTTGATCATATAATATTCCAAGATAAATATTAGGAATTATCTACAAAGAAAATCAATTACTCTTGAAGTGTCACTATACAAAGTAATCTCCCTAATAATCATAAATATTTTCTAACCATTTTCATAAATAACTTAAATCATAATAAAACACAATAAAATTATACAGGCTTCCAAAATATGATTCAAGGATTACTCCTAAAATAAAATCCCATAGTATTTTATTTACCACAATTTTATAGGATTCAAGAAATAGTGAACATCTTCTGAAATAACATTAATCGATTAATCACAATTTTTTTCCAATACAAAGGTTCTCTATTACATAAAGTATATTTTACAAAAATGAACTTGTTATTCATTCATCTAATCATTTAACTAAAAAGGAAACAACCATACTAACTGAGACTTCACATAGGCACGTGGTAAGAGATTTAACCTTGTCTCCCTTTGGTTGTGGTTTTTAGTCCTATGGTATTGCCTATCTTGATGGATTTTCACCCATGCCACATGTTTTGCTATTAATAAAACTATATAATTATTATAACATTAAAAAAAATATGATAGAATCCTAAAAATATCCATAACATTTTTTAACCACAAAGGTTATCTCATACCTTTCATTTTGTATAAAAAAATAAAAAATCTATAATTTCTAAAAAATTGATGTCTTCAAAAATACCATTAGTCACCTATAAATTTCATAACCTAAAATGTAAAAATGGTTTCCAAGACATTATAATTATGATAAACCTTAAAATTATAAACCCATTTCTTTATCCCTAACTCTTATGATAACCCCCCAATAAAACATCATTACCTTCAAAGTTTTCTAAACCATCCTATGATACCAATTATGAAGAACCAAAAGCCACACTACCAAATATTGTGCTAAAATAAATAATATTATGTGTTTGGATAAGATGTTGATATTTGTGACCCAAATATTTTACAAAAAAACCTTAAAAAATTTAAAGGAAAACATGGATCACTTACATTCTCAAGGATCTTTTAAGTTTGGAGTTTTATTGAATTTGAAAAAACTAATACACAATTAATTCACAAGTCATCAAACGAGAAGTTCACCAATTTAACCTATATCTTCTTATTTCACATTTGGTCTTAAACATAATCCTTGTGAAATACATTATAGACATAAATTGTACAATATAATTATATAAAAACTTGTAAAAATGAAACAAAGTAAGGGTGAGATCCAATGATCAGTAAGGGTAAATATAAGAATTAATAATTCACTATCATCAATGAGAATAATTAATGCATAGGGGTATGATGACATAATAAAATTAATTGATTATAACCCATGAATATTCATACCCATGTGATATAAATCATGATCAAATGAAACATTATAATACCATTGAAACAACATATAAAAAATATTGGTATCTTAGAACATCATCTAATTGAATTATTATAAAACCCTTATAAATTAGAATAACTATTCGACCAACATGTAATATAATTCTTCAGAAAATATAATCATTACCCAATGCATTAGGGATCTAAATGGAACCACTAATCGTTTATGTTATAATGGGATCACCAAACATTATCTAGTCACACCCATCATTTATAATGTAAAATAAAAATAATAATTAATAAAGTATATAAGGAATTTATTTCACTATAACTCATTGAAATAACCTTTATTCTTTTGCAAACAAGATCAGCACGTGGAAATGAAATATGTTTCATAACAATCTATTTAAATGAATATTAATCCAAACAATGATAGAATTTGGACTGTATCATTGAAAAATATCCCCATTGGTGAATATTTAACAACAAATTAAATTGACATTGATGAATGTAAATACCATTAAAATATCATTAAAGGCATTTTTAAGAAATGCCCTTTTCATTTTGAAAATGAATTCTTAAAATATAAAACATTTTAAAAATAAGATTTTTTTTGAAAATAATATTGAAAGATTATAAGTGAAACTTTTAAAAATAATTGAAAACATTTCATGTGTAATATATCCATTTGTATTTCGAAAACACATTTTAAAACATTTTTTGAAAACATTTTTTGAAAATTGGGTTTTATTAGAAAAATAGTTTGTGAGAGAAAATTTGATTTTACATAAAAGTATGATTTTGAAAACATGAGTATATAAAGATATAAAGAGGATGAAAAAATATGTATTCTTATGAAATAAATAGATGATAAGAAAATTCTTGAATTTTTAGAGTTATTTCATAATATTTCAACATTAAAGACTTTATCACAAACAATATGATAATCAATAAGATTGTAATATCAGACTCTTACAACTTTGGAAACATTAAATCATAAAACCCATAAAGAATTTAAAATAATATTAAAATATCACCTTAATAATAAAATCCATGATATTACTTGGAAATGGGGATTTATATAAACCTTATAAAATAATATTGGTTCATAACACAACATAAATCTCAATGATGGAAAACTGTGAGAAAAATCCATTACCGCTTTGGTATCATCAAATGTGTAAACCCCCTGAAAAATAGATCCTAAAATGGATATATACATACCCATGAATTTAATAATAATAATAATAAAACTCATTAATGGAATTTACATAAACTACACAATAATAATAAGTGATGATTAGGACATGTATCTCATAGAAATAAAATTGAGATGAGAAGAAACCCTTACATTGAGTCCGACTTATAAAATGAAACTTTACCTTAAAAAATAATATATTTTTTAATTATTTATATTTTCTAGTTTTTTTACAAGTTTATTATTTCATTTATATCTCTTATTACCAAGTTATAATAATTAATTAATTATTTAAGCTCACATCGGGCATTTTGACGATATTTAGTACTTGAGTTCAAAATTACTTTGGTATGATGTTTATAGTCAAAGTTTTCCTTAGTTCATCATATAAAAAATAATATTCAGGAAGTAATAATAACTATTATACAAAAATTATACTTTTAAATATGTCCATTACATATGGATATAAGAAATGATCTACATCACAATCATATAGACAGTACGCCTTACATACACATGGGTAACATTTCCATTCTTAAATGATCATTATGGAAAGAAGGTAAGTATATTTTTAAATTTATATTATTATAATAATATAATTAATATAATATTAATAATATAAATATAATTATATATGTCATCCTTGTTATGTGGTGATGAAAAATAAATCACATCACTTCGTGGTGGTGATAGTTCACACATACGCACAAACGACATTACCATTTTTATGTGCATGGAAAGGCAAGAATGTAAATTATATATTATTATTTAATAATTATAAATATTTCATTAATATCTTTTATAATCATTAATTAAATAATTATAACCAGTCCTTAGAGATGGTGATGGAAAATGACTTACATCATTTCTCGAGGAGGTAGTCTTCCAAACACAAAGATGATGAATTCTTTTCCAATTTGATTGAAGTGAAGATGGATTTAGGTGATTATATTTACATAATATATATATATATATATTTAGGATACTATATTTATTTTATCATCATGGTTAAAGAATATTTTAATAATTTGGAAAAATAAACAAAACAAAAATACTTGATTAAAAACTATTGCTTTTCTTCAAACAATCTCCTTTTATTTACTCAAAAAGACCACCAATGATGATGTTATGACTAAAATAATATATCTATAATGTGGGGAGGGATTTTAGGATAGTATTTGGGAAAATATTTTATGATTTTTTTTAAAGTGTTATGAAAAGATGAGAAGAGGATCCCTTTTATAAGATAGGGGATGGGTACTCCTGGAATTATTCAAAATATTATGTAAATATAAATTAATTTTCTTTTTTCAAATGGATAAAAAATGATTTATGTATAATATAGAATTACTTTGGATCAAGAAAAATTCATCCAATGAAATTTTGAGAAATTTTGAGTATTTTGTGATTCTTATATGTTTGTTTTAACCCTTATTTAACATCATTAATTATAATCGTGACAACATGTGTTTTTACCCTTTGATGATTAATAGAGTTACTATAAAACAACTAAGGAAACATAATGAATAATTGATGAAATTTTAAACCTTATGCAAAAAAGTTGGATTAATTTGATATTATTAATAAATTTTAAGTCATTTAATAAAATATTACTTATTTTAAAAAATCATTAATGTCATTTTGACACTATTAATTACCTGACTTTTAAAAAAATATCCCAACAATAAGATAAATTCGAAACAGTTCTTGTATAACTTATCTAACTATTGAAATTAATAAATAAACTTTGTGTAGGGCATTAATATTCTTAAATTATAATTATTTTAATATTTTTAATATCATTTATTTTATATTTCTATTAATTAAAAAATTATCTCATCATCAATTTTTAATCCTTTAAGATAATTATTTCATGACAAAAAATTAAAAATAAATTTCCATGATTAATATAAAAAACTTATATTTAAAAATATAATATATATTTGAATATATATTCAATATAAACCTATATTAAAAAAGTTATAGTTATTAAAACATAAGTATGATATCTTTAACTTTTCTTTAAAATAAAATACTATAAAGGGAATAAAGTAATCCAAGTGGATCCAAGAGGTTAGAAAATCCATCCAAGGATAATGTTTTTTAACAATAACTAATCATATAAAATTATAAAAAAGTGTCAGGGTAATTTCCTAATATTTATATTTTTTTACCCTTAATTACCCGATTTATCTTTCACCGTGGTAATAAAAATTAAGAAAGTTACTATTCATATTGTACATAAATAAAATGGAACTATATATTCAATTATTACATTTTAATTCCATGTATGAAATCCATTTTTTTCATTTCAAAAATCATAATTGGTTAAAATTAATTTAAAACTAATCCCATTAACAGGGTGAGAAAACTTGTTGTTAAAGTGAAAACATTCAAAATATTGAAATGATTTTATGTCCAAATTTAACGTAAAAATTGATTCCAATATTGTAAATTGAACTAAATTTTATAAAATTCAAATAATTATCCTATAAAATAAGTAAAAAATATAAATTAAAAAGATAAATAATTTAGAAACAAAAGATGTTTTAAAATAAAATTCAGTATTTTTCTTTATTCTTCAAAACATGAATCTTATCATAAAAATAACAAAAATTCAACAAAAATAAATTTCTATATTACTATTTCAAATAAGAATGTTATTTTGTCAAATATAATTAATAAAGGTTTCTAAATTTTGTTTCAAAACAAGTCCTCAATTAAAAGGCAGTAAAACTACCTTTTAAAAATATTCAACCTTTTATGCTTAAAATTAGATTTATTCTATTCTTAACCCTTTCAAACTTATTGGATGAATTTAAAAACATTTTATTAAATTATTAACATATAAATTTAATTAATATAATCCAATAATATTGATTTGCTTATTTATCGGTATAAAACACATTTGTGTACAATATTTTCCCAATTCAATTAATCTTGTCTGTTCCCGCCATTCTAACAACTTGGTTATAATGGAAACATATAAATAATAATATTCAGTTGTTTGTTTAAGCTATATGTGATGTATCATGTATGCTATAAAAAAAAATGTTTCCTTTAAAAAAATTAGGATGTTACAACAATATTAAAAACCACCCTTAAAACATTTTTAGAAGACATGTATATGGATGAAAAAGGTTTATCTACTGAAGAGAGAATATAGTCACTTCACATAAAAAAACAATGTTTTGGTATCTTGAGTACGTAAGTTGATGAAAATAAATGTAAACCTTTTATTTTGAAGGAATAACTCTAGGAGAAGTAATTTTATGAGTTTATTTAAATATATATCATAATATTTAATCATAAAAACTTAACAATAAACAATCCTAATAAATAATGAGATTGTAACATAAAATCCTTTGCACTTGGTAAATTTTGCATCATAATCCCCATGAATAAAATAATTTTATATGGATATATAAAAATAATAATTTTCACTAGTATAACCCTAAAAGATATTATTGGGTATTATATACACCACATAAAATAAGTAAGTGGTGTGTAAGGCATATTTCCCATAGAAATTTAAATGAGGTTAAAATCCTTTTCCATAGGTCAAACATCCATCGTTTGCATCAGAACCTCTTGTTTAATAACTATAGACATAATATAAATCTATTATAGAACCATAATCATACATATAATTCCATATATGATTTAATTATACCTTTTTATCATACTATTATGAAACATTATGTATTAGAATCACTTTTTCGGGTGAAATTTGCTTCATTTCTCATGTATGTTCTTGTTTAGTAGTTTTGTTTCACGTATTTGGATAATTGTTACATCATCTATATAATGTTAATAATGATATACATATACTATATGTTTATTATATACATATTTTATATAATTTATAAAATATTGATATAGAAAAAAAATTAACCGTTCATGGAGACAATAGGCCCTACGTATGCATGAACAATATTTTCATTTTTTCAATGGATGGAAGGAAAGAAGGGTAAATAATAAAAATAATTTATAGAATAATTTATATTACTTTAATATCATATAAATTCATTAATTCCATCCTTATTACTATTAATTAAAAACAGAATTGAAAAAGAATCTCATTTCTTTGTGGTGGTGTTGTCCACACATATGCCTGATTGACGTTATCATTTTCCAACCGTTTATAATTTAAGAAGGTAGATATGATATTATAATTTTAAATTTGTAATAATGTCAAAATTAAAATACATAAAAATTAAATCCATCATAATACCCATATATAGAAGGCAATTATTAGGAATGAGTTGTATCGCTACGTGGAGATGGTTAGCCATATGCACACTTGAGAAATATTTTCACTTCACATTTAATGGAAAGAGGTTGAGTAGAGGTAGTTTCATTATCATAATATAATACAATTATATTGGGGATACCTAGGTTTTTATTTCATAAATAATATAATATATTTATAGGAGGAAAAAAATAATTAAAAAGAAAGTGACTGGTTAAGGCCATTACGACTTCTTTGAAATTCCTCCATTAGATCTCCTCTTAAGGACTCTAGAGTTGGTAATATAGAAGATAAGAACAAATATAATTTTAATAAAGAGGTTTTTAATTTATTTTAATGTGGTATGGTCAATCTATAATTCTCAAGGTGGTTTGAAGAAGAGAAAGGATGGGTGTCCTTTTATAAATGTGGTGAAGGGATCTCTTGAAATTTCATAAAATATAAATTAATATAAATTAATTTGTATTTAAAAATGAATATAACTTGAAAATATTAAAAACTAATATTATTATGAGTTTAAATACTCTCATATAATTAAATTTTTATAGGTTTGGATCACATTTTTACCACTATTATTTTGTTTTAACCCTTCATTAATCTTTTTGATAATTAATATAATATTAAATATTTCTATCTTTTAAAAGTTAATAATGCTACTATAAAATGTAAAAATACACATTAATAGACCATGTATTATATTGAAAAAAATATAAAATTATTTTGTACGAATATATGATTAATATTATTTTTATATCATTTAATGAAATATTATTTATTATAATTTTATTACTTTTAAGATTATTCCTTTAATTTGACTTTAAATACATCAAGACAAAGTTAAATTAAAATACATTCTTCCAAAACTCTCTAGAATTTCATATTGATATAAAATATTCGGGTTATATATTAAATCATTCAAATTATATCACTTTTAATATTTTTGAAACCATTTATTTTAATTTTCTTTTAATGGAATAAATACTATATTAGCTCTTCATAAGCTTCTAAGGTCATTATATAATTTCTAAAATATATAAAAATATATATATCATTAAAATAATTTAATTAATATCAAAATAAAAACTTATATTCATTCATAACATGTTTTTTCCCAATGTGTACACAAAAGAGATATTTAAAATTAAGAGAGTTATATTTTGAAACTTTCTTTTATTTAATTATTTTATTGGTAATTTTTAATGAAAAGTACCAATTAAATTACTAAATTCATATCCAAAGGTGATAAGGGTAAAATTAACTTCATCCAATATAAATTATATTGAAAAACAATATTTCATTATAACTTAGTTTTAACCTAGATTAACCTGATTTATCCTTTGGTGAGGTGATAAATTTTAGCATAGTTACTATTCATATTGAAAAAAATTAACTGTGTCCTATTTACCAAATTTCAAAAAACCAATTAAAAAATATTGAATACATTTTAATAAATTCTATATCTATATGTGATGATAATTTTTTGTAAAATAACTGCACAAATTGTAACAATAACTGATTTTTAGAAAAATATAGATTTGAAGCATAAAACCAGATTTATTCTTTCCTAATGCATATAAAAATATTAAAAGAAATTTATAACAATTTTTTAGTTATATAATATATAAATTTCATCAAAATATTTTCACCTATTGTGAAAATTTTAATTTATTAATATATAAACACATTTAATGATTAAAATAAGTTTTTCTAGAGAATACCTTTTTACCTATTAAAACGATTTATAATTATTTCAAACATAAATTTGATTCCAATGAACTTAATTGGATTGTTTAAAATATAATAAAATAAATTTTAAAATTAAACCATTTTGAAAAAAAATTAACTTTTTATATATAGTTTTCAATTAAGAAATTAATTTTTATTTCTCACTAGAAAATCCATCTTTTCAGAATTTTTTTAAAAATTAATCCTATGATAATTTTAATATTCTTGTTTCGAAAATTATGTTTCTTTTAAGAAATAATATTTCAAAAATATCTATAATTTAATCTTTATTATTGGATTATACAATCACATCTTTATTTTAAGGGTCCAAAATCATGTTTATCTGGTTATTAATGATATTCCTGTTTTCTATTAGAAAGAGGATTATTAGAAAAATTTGAAAAAATGGATAAGTACAGTGCTTAACATAACACCTTATTGTGTGAATTTAAAGTGTCCATGTAACCTAACTACACGTTATACTTCACCTTACTAGATGAAGAAACTTCTTACCATGAATCATATGAACAAAAATTTTATAAGTCATGAACTGAGCGCATATTAAAGACTCAATTTACCATATGTGGTGAATCAGCTTACCATATGTATATTAAACCTACCATTAGATGAATATGTCCCTACCTTGTACATGGATGCCTGAAAGAAACTATACACTACATGAATAAATAAAGTCACTATGCCAAGGTATGTATAATTTATCATAAATTAATATATTTAAAATTTATTTTATTTTAGTGCCCATATAAAGATAGTTTTTATTTCATGATGTCATGAACTTACCACATGTGAAAATGTGTAGAACACATTATGAGATTAAAAAACCATTTCACATTGCAACATTAGTTTACCATGTCATGTTTCCATGAGCTCAACTAGCTGTATTATAAGTGAAGACAACCTTCCTTGCAGAACATAGAAGTAAAGCATTTTAAATCTCCAATAGCTAGTTTTGAAGCCTTAAATGCAGTGCCATTTAATTTAATGAGGTATAATTATTATTTAATGGATACATTTGATGAAGATATATTTAATATAATTACTTTATTAAGTGGGTTTATGATAGACTACTGAGAACATTTTATCAAGCATAGAGAATAATAATGGATCTTTACGCAAGTTATTATGTTAAAGAGAACACTTTATGGAACAATGTTCTCCATAATTTTTTAGTATACTCATCCAAACTCTTACCAAAATAAATTCTTGGACTATGGAGATCTGAAACTACTGATATAAATATGTATTATACTTCCTATCTTTTTATCCACTAGTCATTCCTTCTTAGATATTGTTTTGAGCTGTATTTTATATTTCTATATTTATATGTAAAAAAAAACAGTCACCCATGAAAAATTGGTGAATAATCGATATTATATCAAATATTTTATTTTTATTACCTTGAATAACTATAGAAGAGGTCATGTGTAGCTCGATATTATTTTTATTTGATTAACAACTGTTGAAGAGGCTTTGTTCTTGGACAGTCTAGTGTACTTTATTTATAAAATTTGATTCATGTCATGGATATGTTTATTAATTAATAAACTCTTTATAAGCAGGTTATTTTCATGTTAAAGAGATTAAATATCCTCTTGATAATAAACCCCTATTTTAATTTCACCTATTTTTTTACTAGTTATTTATTATAATTCTTAATTTTTTCAGTTTTTAAATCTTTAAAGAAACCATTAATTTGATAGTTGGTCTAAATTTTCATTTATATAAAGTGATTGTTGAATTAAATTAATTTCAAAAGTTAATGTATTTAAATGATATTTTAACCCATCCTTAATCCTAATTTAGAGATTTTTTGAATAATAAAATTTATATATTTATACTCTTTTTATTAAATCGGTGTTTTTATTAAATTTTGGGTTTTGTTTTTATATTATTTTTAAACTGAAATATAATTGGGGACTCAATTCACCATCCCTATTAAGTTACTCACTATGAAAAATATTTGGTATTATAGGATTTTTATACAGATTTATAACTAAAATTTGGTTGTATTTAATGATTTTAAATATTATTTATTTATAAAATTACTTCTTTATGGTCATAAATAGGAAAGAAGGAACTTTTGGAAATAATCTTCTTTATTTTAAAGGAAATAATTTTTCTCAATGGATGATTAAATTGAAAATTCATTTAGAGTGTATGAGTTTTTATATTTAGACTATAATTAAATATAAATATGATAAAACCATGAGATAATACAGCTATATGAAGTGATTCTACTATGTTTCATATGATTTTAATTATAATGTTATGAATTCTTTATACTAAGATTTATGCGAAGATTAATTTTAGAAAATATCCGCCTATGGTACATCCATTGAATTTTGGGATACCCTTTCTATTTATCCTGAAGGAACTTTAGATGTTACAGAATTTATTTCAAATAATTAAACTACTAAATATGATACTTTTATGATAATGGTTTATGAATCTATATTTTACATATATCTCAAGTTCTATGATATAGTTAACATGATTCATGTGATGAGAAATTAAATTATATTCACGGATCAATTCATGTGACTTATTAGGTTTTTACCAGAACAATGGAGAGGAATATCTGTATCCACAAGAGAATCATGTGGTATTAGTATAGTTCTATAAAAGTAACTTATTTGAAAGCTAATGATTTATGAATAATAAATAAAAGTAATCAATGTGGAAGTGGATAAATAAAAAGAACATTTATAACTTTCAATACTGATAACTAAAAACAAAATGAGAAGATAAAACATGAAATATCAAGTGATGTAGAATCACTTATTGATAGTGATGAGGAAAGGGAACGCCTTGTTGGATATCTCAAAAAATTATACAAAAGTAATAAGTTCTTCAAGAGAACCAAATATAGAGGTATGTATGATGAATGAAATTGGGGAAGATATTAGAATAAAGATGATTTTGTCAATGCAATAATCTTTTAATAATTTAAATGTAAAGAAAAATCAAAGACTATATTCTTAATATGATTTATAAAAGAATGTATGAGTAAAATTAGAAAATATATTAAAATTCTATGCAAGTATCTTGAAGTGCCTTAGAGGAAAATTCCAGTGAATAAATCTCAACCATAATACAAAAAAGTGACAAAGCTAATATGTGTTTTATGAAAAATACATCAGAGGAATTAAATGTTTTTGTAGAATCTCCATCCCACATTTGAAATCATTATGAGATGGAAAATGGTTCAGAAAATATGTCTAGTGATAAACAATATCAATATTGTAACATGTTTAATGAAGAATTTGAGGAATTAAAAAATATATTAATTTTTTTTAAAGAAGAAACGTGCTCTGTCATCTCACTTTAAAACTGATATTATACTAGAGAAAGGTAAAATTAATCTACTCTATAAAGAAAATAATGATATAGAATTATCTAATAAAACATTAAAGAAATATATAGAGACATTTAACAATGAAATAAAAAATCTTACTTAAATTATTTGAAAATAGACGGATCCTAAATATACTACTGAAATAGGATATCATCATGGACATAGAATAATTATTAAAAATAAATCCTTCCTATCCCTAGTTTTTCCAATTCCACTAATATTTTTCATTTCGATAGACCAAATATGTTATTTATTTCTAAAATTTTATGGTATGATTATATGAAACCAATAAAACAATTATGGATTCCAAAGGTTATTATTTCTAAAAAACATTAAAGAAAGAAAAATGAGTACCAAAGTCATTGTTGGATTAAATCTATTTTGTTACAAACCGTTTTAAAGTGTTTCAATTAACAACTATGGTATCTGAATAATATATTCTCCAGACACCTGACTAGAGACTCATCAATATTTAAAAACATTATTAATATGGATGTTGGACATGTATATTTTTGTGACGATTCCAAAGGAATGATAATTGGTCTTGGAGAAATTGGTAACACAAGAATATTTTTCTTTTTTAAAGTATTATTTGTTTATAGATTGAAATGTAATTTTCTTATCATTTCATAATAATGTGATTGTTGTTTTCATGTTAAAATTGAAAACAATTCTTGTAATGTTTTTATTCAAAACATTAATTAGTTTTTACTTGTTTTAGAAATGAAAATGTTTATTCCATGAATTTTAATTCTTTTTTCCTCAAAATGTTTCATATTTATGTTCCTTTCCAAATGAATATCAGATTTGTAATAGGTTACTATTATATTGAAATATTCACTCTCTTATAATTATAACTAGGAAAAGTTTGGTTAAGGATCTACCTAATCTAGAAGTCACAATAAAGTATGTAATCCCTCTTAATAGGGTAAACCACATAATGTATTATTAAAATATAAGAGAGAAGTTTCAATTATCAACCTTTACATATGGTTGACATGGAATTTTTTTTGACCCTTTAGGGTTTCAATTTTTGAAGGAAAATATTATGATTATGTAATAGTGTATTATTATTCAATATATACATGAGTGTTTTTCTTTGCACTTAAAACTGATGATCTTTCCTATTATTTCCAAATATTGTAGATCTGTAGAGAATATCAGTGAAATTAAGATTAAAACCATAAAAATTGATCATGACCATGTGTTTGAAAATGAATAATTTGGGTAATTATTCTCACAACAAGGATATAATAATTACTTTTCTTCTCCAAGGTCCCCACCATAGAATGGTGTAGTAGAAATAATAAATAGAACCATTTAAGAAATTCCTTAAACCATGCTCAATTAGTATGATTTACCTATTTTTTTGAAGAATATGTGAATACCACTATTTATATAATTAATATAATTTTAATTTCATCTCTCTTAAAAATAAACATTTACGAAATATAGAATTCTAAGGAACTAAAGTTTAATTTACTTAGAGTTTTTTGTTTCAAAGTTATCATACTCATAAAAAATAAGAATTAAGAAAAAATTTCTGCCAATATTTATGATGTAATTTCCCTTGGATATTATACATAAAATAATTTATATAGGGTGTGTTAATAAGAGGACTATGATTTTGGAAGAATATGTACATCTAAAGTTCGATGAAACATGTCCACATGATCCTATAAACTCTTTATAAAATATTGAGAATGACATTTCCATTCTAGACATAATTAATAAAATAACCGAAAATTATATCACACATCCTATAAATAAATCATCCCATTCTAATGAAAATATTGAACTTAAACTTGTATATGATAATGAAGAGTCAAAAAATTCCATTTTTAAGGATGTCAGGACTCATAGATATCATCCCTTAGATGTTGTAGTAGGTTACCAAGATAGTGAAACCTGAAATAGAGCTTTTATAATATATCTATTTGAACATCAATATTTTTTTAACAACATAAACTTAAAAACATCAATGGTGCAATTAATGATTAATTTTATGTAATGTAAAACAATGAGGAACTTAATTATTTTCAGAGAAATAACTTCTAGGAACAATTTAAGATACTTAAAAAATACTTAATAATTGGAACATAATGGGTGTTTAAAAATAAGTATGAAGAGTTAGAAAAAATAATTATAAGTAAAGATAGATTTTTTTTCCCTAAGGATATAGTCAAGAAGGAGGTATTGATTCTAAGAAAACCTTTTTATGAGTATCTTGACATGAATCTATCAAGATGTTTCTTGTTTATGCAGAAAATTTGGATTTCAAATTATATCAAATCGATGTCTATATCACATTATTAAATGGTTATATAATTGAGCAATTTTTTGAATAAACTCCTATATTATAAAACACTTACTTTCCAAATAATAATGTTAAATTAACAAAATCATTGTATGGTTTAAAACAAGACCTTAGAGATTGATATGATAGGATCAACTATTTTATAATTTCCAAAGGTTTTCTTAAAGTTTTAGTTGTACCAAATTTATTAATTAAAATAATTTAAAATTTTTTATTAGTACATATTTATGTTAATGTTATTATTTTTGGATATTCATGAAAGTATTTATGTACTGCATTTAATAAAATTATAAAATGTGAATTTGAAATGAGTTTACTAAGTGAACTTATGTTAATTTTTTTTCAAATATTTACAAATTAAGATGAAATTTATTTAAATTAAATAAAATACACCAAATATAATATAATTGTTTTTTAATGGACAATACTAAGTGTAGTGATTCTCCCATGAGGACTAACAACAAGTTGGATGTTGATGAAATTGTGAAATTGGCTGATCAAACCACATACAAAGGTTTTATTGGAAGCCTATTATACTTTACTTCTATCCCTACTAAAATAATGTTTGGTGTGTTTATGTATGCTTGTTTTTAAGAAAAACCTATATAATCACATCTACGGGTTTGGAAATACTTTTCAAATATCTCAAGAATATAACTAACAAAGGATTTTTTTAAACAAGTGGAAAAGTAGTTTATTTAGTTAGTTACTTAGATATCGATTTTTGGTAGTTGTTTGTTAGAAAGAAAAAAGACTTATGGAACATGTCACATTTTGGGAAAGAATCGAGTTTTATAGTGTAGTAATAAAAAAACTTTGTGGAATTTTCCCCTGAAAAAGCCAAGTATATAGTTGCATACTTTTTCTTTTTATTGATTCTATAGATGAAACATATGTTACTTAGACTATAGATATCAATTCTTACATATCCCTATAAATTTTGATAATAAGGGTGCGATAAATACATCTAATAATCTTGTATGTCTTTCTAGAACTAAGTATATTGATTTAAGACATCACTTCATGAGATATCATTACCAAAAAGTTGATATTACTCTTGAATTCATTGGTACTATACATCATCTTGGTGATATATTTATAAAGCCTTTGTATATAGAGAGAATCTGTTATAATAAACATGAATTAGGAATGATAAGGTATTTCTAACTATTTAAATTTCTTTTTTCATAAATAATTACTACATTAAAATGTTTTAAAATATATTCTATAGGATTTTATTAAAGTTGTAGTGAATTATTCTTCACACAATCAGCAGGCTGACAATGAGTTTTTATTTATACGTTCAACAATCTTACAGTGAAAACTTACTAACGTGGTCATTATAATCACCATGAGTAATTATCCACATAGTCACTCTAATTATAGTGAAAAACAATTCATACTATCAGTATGTGTTTATTGTGACCATCATGGTTGTATGGTTAGAAATACTACCTATGTTTATGGGTATCATACCTACCATGCTTATGTTATTTAAAAATCCATGGTCATTAGATTTACCATTTATATTTACATTGAAATTTTCATGAAAATTTTTTGGTGAGATTTATTTTAAGTTTATTATTATTTTAATCCCTAAATGATTTAAATTAAAATAAAAAACATAATCTAAACAGTTATCTATGTTTTTATTTTGATACCCTTTATATGTTTAATATATTTTGAGAAGATAATGTTCTATTATTTTTGTTTACGATGCTTTCCACTGGGGCACGCCACACGAGCATGTTTGAAATTCTCTTGACAACACATTGTACCCAAAATTCCCACTTTAAAAAGGTGGGTGGCATTCATCACTTCTTCGGTGACGTATACTCCTTGATCAAAATGGGATGATCTGATATTAGTTCCTCCTTCTGTGTATTCCTCCAAGAATCTTGTCGTCTAGTCCGGGTATCCCTTGTAGATTAAGACATTGTTTGTGAAACCCTTCCCGATTCCATATCTTCACGGACGTCAGTTAATTACACTACTTCCATCATGACATTCTAAGGGGTCTAGTCAGGGAAGAAACCTTCGATCATGGATGTAGTCACATTGAAAATCACTGGCATGTCTGGATGCTGAAATCTTGATACACATGAATTCTCTCTTATAAGAGGGCCTCTTGAGGGCACAGAAGCCCGATGCATTCCATGTTGAATGTGGGAAATATTATGCCATATTCATGTCTCTAAGGTTTTCCTTAACTTACCATGTTTATAATGGGGCATTCTGCGAATTTACCATCTTTCAGAGATAAATCAAATAGATTAAAACACTAAAATAGTGGATCAGATAGATACATGCCTCAGGGGGAGCACCTGGAAAGTTTATTGGGAGGATGGGTCAAAACATATGTCAGGGGGACAATGGATGTAGGGTCTCATAATTGGATGGTTTCACAGTGTAAAGGCTGATCAGAATAACACAAAGGGAGGATCAGGGAAAGTGGGTTCCGAAAAGGAGGACACCATGGTTTACCGTTGTCCGAGATTGAACCTCAGGGAGGCTTCCTACGTACCCTATGAAGAAGATATAGATAAAAATATACTTAGTTTGAATGGGGTTATGATTATAAATGTAGAAAAAGGATAACAACCGAAAGATATGATGTAGTTTATTGATTTTTAGTGGCCCAGGTACCCCTAGAATCAGTACTTAGATGGATTGGGCTTATGCATGGTCAGCAACCTCGATGAATGGAATGACTTCAATGGGCTGTTGCATCCTGAGTAAAATCAGGATATATGATGGATGATTTCTTTAAGTGAATGAGTTAAATGGGATGAAAGAAAAATGAAGACAATGGTTGTGTTGGGATTGAACCTCACGGATGCTTCCAATGTAAACTAGTGACTGGGAATCAAAGTCTATATAGTTTGGTGGGATTGGGGCATAGAATCGGGGCCTACATAATGGACATTGAACATGATACATGCTAGGGAATACATAAGGTTAGAGTACCATCAAAATATGGAATCACTTTGTTTTAAGAGTATAGTAGGTGTGTGGATTATGCAAGGCTAGCAGCCCATGTGGATCATAACACTTCGGGTAGGCAGATCTAGGAGATGCATCCCAAAAAGAAAAAGTATCACATCAGGAGGGTACATACCTTAGGAGGGTGGGAGTACGAGAGTCTACTATAGGTTGGGGTTGGACCTGAATGAATATTCTTAAATATCCTAGTGGAATAGAATCAAAACACGCATAGTTTAGTGAGAACAAATGTTTAATGTCATGCGGGTTGAAGGTGAACCGATGTGAAATACATGAAATGGTTATATTGTAGGGAGAAAATTGCTTCATCCTCCGAGAGGATTCCAACGTACCCTATCTAGGAGACAAGTATCAATGTCCACATAGTTTATGGAGATGCATTTTAATGTCATACTAGATGAGGGGAATGGGACTTAAACATGGGTTGTGGACTGAGAGGATGTCATGTCACTCTTAAACTCTAAGCCCACATGAGTCATGATTGTTATAGGAAAAAAGAGGTAGAGGTGGACCTAACGATCGTTTCACAAAGGTGAATCCATGAAGGATGACGTGGGTATTATTCATGGATAACAGCTTAGGGATATGGATATGGAGAATTACTCCAAGAGGGGAGCTCGAGGAGGGTGACCCGATGTACTAGCTGGATATGACCATATTACGGGGGACACCCTATTAGAGTGTGTCAAGGATAATGTGAAGACTTATTGAGGTGCCCATTGTAACAAAGTCAAAAGGGAGGGAGAAGTTGGTAGAGATCTGATTCTAATTCCCCTTCGAATCTTCCCTGGCCTTCCAAACATATGACAACTCATAGTTTAATGTCATGTGTCATGGATTGGGGTGCTTGGCAGTTTGTAGTCCAGTATCTCAAGTAAGGAGGAATAAATATTGTGCAATTGGACTAAATAACTTATACTGATCCACACTTTGGGTAAAGAAGGCACAACAAAATTCTTGGAAACAACTAGGCTGAGGAGATATCCATCAAGGGGATCACGTTAGCATGGATGTGTGAAGAAGCAATAGCCTTTAGCGTACCTATGCCAAGAAGAATAAGGAAATGAAATAGTGTATGAAAAAACACTCGAGAAAATATGAAACAACTTCTCAAAATATTATAGGGTTATGTGGGAATGGGGTTTGCAAGGCCAGAGGGAACGATATGAAGAGATTTGCAAAGTAAAGGCACTTCACATAGGAAATGTGATTTTTGAAGGAGTAGTTTTCTATGAATGAAGGTTGATTCATGGATGAATGGGGCTTTGAAATGGAAGGTTGTTTCCTGAAGGAATGGGGATTCACTAAGGAAGGACATTGGTGGAGCATATCTTCACCTTAGCAAATATATATTTATTTCGATAGTGCTCTGCAAAGAATTAATGCTTCATAGAGCCTCAAGAAACTTGAAGGGTCACCCTATTTTGTGAAGGGATAAGGCCTTCATAAAGGGAATCCCTACCATAGGTGGGGTCTATGAAGAAGAAAAGAAGGTATGGCTCTCAATACTCAAGTAACTTTATAGATCCATATTTGGTTTCAAAAATAACTTTTTGAAATGGGATATGGGAAGGTGAAAGTTAAAAATAACAATTGTTTGGAAGGGGGATGAGCCTTCTATTTATAGGAAATGGTGGTAGGAGTCATTCTCAAGGCTCTCCATAGAGAATGCCCAGGGTGCAATGAATTAAAAGTGATTCCATAGAGGTGATATGTTCATGGTGGATCAAAAAATAGAAGTGACACCATAGTGGAGATACATTCGTGGTAGATCAAAAAGGATAAGTGGCACCACGTATGAGATAAGTCCATGGCATATCACAAAGGATAAGTGACACTAAAGAAGAGATACTTTCATGGTAGACCATGAAGGATAAGTGATACCATAGAGGAGATACATTTTCTATAGACCACAAAGAAAAAGTGATGTTATGGAGAAGATACGTTCATGGTGGATTACATAGGAAAAGTGACGCCTCATTTGAGATACGTTTGCAGAGGATCATGGAGGAAAAGTTATGTCACAGAGGAGATATGTTGTCAGTGGATCGCAAAGGAAAAGTGATTCCATGGAGGATATATATTCATGTAGGATCGGGAAGGATAAGTGATGATACAAAGGAGATATGGTTTTGGTAGATTACGAAGGATCTATGTGGAGGAGCTTCACAAAATAAACCCACTTTGATGATTCTTGATGGATTCTAAGGCTATTTAGATTCTTGTTAGCTTGGAACCAGTCATGGATTTATTTATGTGTTTAAGGGTATGATTTTCTATGCCAACAGGCTAAAACTTCTCAATCTCTCTATCTCTAACTTCTCAGTTTTAACTCTCATTTTTTTAATCTTTCGAGATACTGAATTGAATATGAATGCCGATGATGATGTGAATATTGGAAATCACCTTTCTTATTCAGTATCCTTTTTAGATATTGTTTAATAAGTCCAAATCCATATCTATTATATTAATAATGTTAATGAATTTGAATCTCAATGATTTTATAGGTTCAGTGGAAAATTAAATTGATGGTCAATGGTTAAAGTCAATCCATTCACTGGTTTGGAGCATGATATAGGAATAAGGATGGAATGATTGGTTAAAAGAAAATGGTTGAACACTCTATCCCAATCCAATTAAATTGTTTTATAAGAATATTCACTTATTACATGAGGAGAAGTGTGATATAGTAAAATAATGATTAAATGGTGAAGTTTATGAATTCAATTCAATGCACTAAAAAAGTGTTTGGGAATGACTCACAATTTAGATCATGAAGATTATAAATGTTCATGTTCTATTAATCATCTGCCTAATGAATTTCAAATTCCTTGGATGATAACACTCGAAATGGGACTCCCATAAGATCCATTACTGTTGAGTTGAATAGTGAATGTAGGTTCTCGGCTAAGTTTATTTAGCATGTAATATGACCAAGAAAAGGAGACTTTAGTATGCTGAGGCCTCATGACATATTTTTCCCCTGATGAAGATCAGTGTTGAAATTAATCTTTAAATATATGTTATGAAGAACATGGTTGAGATTTTCAAGATGTATTTATGGTTATGTTCCTTACTAAATCCTATGATAATTTATTCTTTTTTAGAATACAATTGATTAGTACCTCAGGGATAAGATAACATACATGCTTCAGACTGATTTTGTCTTACACAAAATATTTGAAAGAAAACAAATGTTAAATGGAATCCATGGAAATACGAATGGGCATCTAGCCCAGATAAACTATATGAATAGTTTAAGCCTATTAAGTATCTCGTTTCACCCAGGGATGTGGTAGATCTTGGTCTAAAAACATAAGAGGTTGTGGAGTACTTAAGTGATAATATTTATCCATATAGATAAGAATAATAAGTATCTATAGATGAATATGTAAAAGAAACATAGGCTATATATCTTAATGAAGAAGCTAAGTTAGAATTTGAAGATGTGCCAAAATATGATCAATCAATTCTATCTAACGAAGATACAAATAGTGTAGAAGGATATCCTATTATTAAGCGTACCTCTAGAAAAACTATACAAAATACACCTTTTAAGGGGGTGAACTCCAGTAGATCTATTAGATTGTGATTAGAATTTCTAGATTTTGATGATGAAGATCATGGAGGCAGTCCAACTAAACATAGTGGACCTACCATTCACTCTGTTCAAAGAACTTTGGAAGGGTATTTGATTTCTAAGGATGAAATTCAATAGATAATTAACAATTACTAGTTTGTTATTCATGAGGAAATTTTTGAATATCATTATAATAACAAGAATGATGTTTTTTCTACTGTTGAGGATCAAAATATAAGATACAGTCTCATGGAGGTTTTAATTGAGGTAGATGGTAGGAATCCTACTAATGATATATTTACCTCTACTCTAGAACCCTTCATTCCATCATCTTCACATGTCACTAAATATGGATTAGATGTGTACAAATTAAATATGTTGGAGATACTCAAACAAGAATTTGATAACTTTTATAACAATTTTTAGTATGTGATACAAGAGGATATTTCTAATTTAGTTAATTTGGTAATTAATCCCATCTATCCTATATTTAATTTTAGTATCGAGGTAATTTAGAATGATATTGCATATTTGAGATCTTAGGATGTTTATCTTCCAGATGATCTATCTTACATGATGATTTATTTAGACCAAAGGTTCATTAATGTTGTGTTTTATCCTTCTCATATGTCTTCTAATCCTCCTATTTAGTTAGTTGTTGATGAAAGAAATATAAAATAGTTTATTTGGAATGACTTTTAATTTATTTTATGATTTAAAAAAAACCCATGAAGCTATGTATTAAGGGTTTCAAACCCATGTTACTATGATCCTAACATTAGTTCATGAGGTTGTAAAACAAGTTATCCAATATTGAGAAAAATCAAAAGGGAGATAGATTATTATCCAAGTACGATCTTCACAAAGTCTGATCTAAAATGGTTTTTTGAACTCTTGCATTGGATTTAAAGTTACCACCTCCAACACCAGATTTTAAGTCTTAGGTTGAAAATATTTAATCTCTAATTCCTATTTTGAAATATTTCATAGAGAATTGACATGATTTTCTTCATATTTTGGAGCATTGTTTATGGGCTGTCAATGCATTCTCCCATTTTATGGAACCCTATATTTATAACTCTAAGATTGGTGTGTTCTCCCCTCTATACATTCCATTATCTAATCTTATGACCATATATACCATTAATCCTTTTGGATTAACTCTTATAAAAGACTTTTAACTACTTCGACCAGGTTTCAGGTGTGTATTTATTAGAGCCCCTACCACCTCATCTTCTCCTAAGACTACTTCATCTCCTACCTATACATCCAAATGAAATGATCCTATCCTTACTATAGAAATCAATTATTGACCTTATTTATATTCAAATTAGTCTTTTTCATGGGATTTATTGTAAACCAATTTTGCAAATTTTGTTTTATCTTTTTTGTATATTAATTCCATTTGTTCTTTATCATATTACATATTTTGTTTCTTTATGAAAATCTCAAATGGGGGAGTAATGTCATAAATTAAAATAATTGTATTCAATGGAAAAAATTTCATGATTTAAAGAACATGTTACATAGTTATTTCAATGATTGAAAAACAAGATTTTGATGTATTCAATTCATTTCAACTTAAATGTCTTGATTTGTGATCGTCAAAGGATGGGTATTGTTGGACTAGACCAAGACATCATTATTTTAATGAACCCAAATCATGTTTATATCATTATTAATTATTTTCATATTTTTTATTATGGCGTGGTTTACTGTAAAATTTTAAAATAAGGCTAATTGAAGATATTACCATTCCACCTTAATGCGTGAAGGTCAAGTGACTGTATCACCTTACCGAAAGTTATAATTTAACTTATCATGTGAACAAACTATATACCAAAAGTCAGATGAATAAAATTTTTCTAATTAATGAACTAACTGTGCATTGAAGAATCAACTTACCATATGTGGAGAACGACCTTACCACATTTATGTTCAAACTAACATGAGATAATGATGTATTTACTGTATAACTTTCCGCATGAAGGAAACTACCTACCATATGAAGAAATCAAGTTACTGTGCCATGTTTTGTATAATTTATCTTAATTTAAAACACTAAATTTGTATTTTAATACATTTACAACATGAATAAAATCTTACCATGTTAAATCATGAACATAGAACATGTGAAAAATAGCTCACCACATGTCGGTATTTTCCAACCATGCCACCTTGTGGAATTAGATGACCGTGTCATGTTTCCTTGAGCTCAACTAACTGTACATTAAGTAAAGACATATTTTCATGTCAAACATAGGATTAGATAATTTAAAATCCATAATATCTAGTTTTGAAATATTAAATGGAGTGTTAGTTCATTTGATGAGGAATGATTATTTTCCAATAGAAACTTCTAATAAAGATATATTTAATAGAATTATTTGATTGGGTGGAGTGATAATGGAATACTGGGAGCCTTTTCTAACACACATAGAATAATAATGGATCTTTACATGAGTGGCTATGAAATAGGGAATACATTATGATGCTATGTTTTCTAGAATTTTCAGATAAACTCATCTAAGGTTCTTCAAAAGAATAATTTAGGGAATCCTGACAACTAAAGCTACTCAGATTGAGCAACAATATATTTCCCATATTTTTATTTATTGATCATTCCTTCGTAGGTGTTACTTGGAGTTGTGTTTTATTTTTATTTGTTTATCTTGAAAAAACACATTCAATTTTTCTAAACTAGATAATACCTCATATTCTCTCAAATATTTTATTTGTGTTTCCATGAATAGTTTTTTAAGAAGTCCTATGTGGTTTGGTATCATTTTCTTCCCATGAAAAACTATGGAAGAGGGTCTATGTAATGATAGTATAGTGTGCTGTTGTTTATAAAATAAAATCAGGGTTGGTGATTATTTTATTCTTTAATTAATTTATTGGAAATAATTGTTTTCATAATAAAGAAGATTAAGTCTTGTATTGAGATCAAACCGCTGATTTAAATTCAACAACGAGCTTTCTAGTTTTTTGTGCGTTAATTATCAAGTTGTTTTCAATTTTCTAAAATAGTGTAAAACTTTACTTTTATAGTGAGCCTTAATTTGTGTTTATATATTGTGTTTTATTAAGTAAAGAAATTTTAAAATATTTATATTTAAGAGTCATTTTAACTGATCCTTAATATCACTTTTAATAAATTATTTGAAAGAAAAAATTGATATATTTCTACTATTTTGATTAATAATTTTTTTATTTAATTGAATAATTTTTTTACTTTACTAAAAATTGAGTGATTATTTATTAAGATTTTATCAATACATTAATATTGAGTAGTAATTTATATATATCTCATACATTAGTTAATCCTATTCATATTTTCCAATTTAATGGCTAGGTTGTAACTATCAAAAATAATAATATTTTAATAGTATATCATGGTTCGTTTAAACACAATTTAGCGTGTAAAGAAATATATCAAAGAAAATAAATTATTTAATGAGAAATATTTTCTAAAATTTCATTATGGTACATTCACCAATAAAAATACACCATAAGTATGAAATAATTTTCATAGAGAAAAACACATGAATTTTTTAAATGGCCTGATGCCTTTATGGTTTTAAACTCCCTACTATGTTTATGTCAAGTCCAGAATATGAAATTTTTCCCTAATGAACATGTGATTATAAAATAATGGATTATTTTATGCCTGATTCTTGTGAATTTAATAGGATAATACAATAATACATACATGAATGACATGATTCCATCTTTATAAAACATATATCTCATGAAAACAACATAGTCACTAAGTTGGTTTTAAAATCATTGTATAAGAAATTTATTCCAACTCACTAAAATTTACAATGGTGATCCAATTTTACCATTTTAATATTATCCTCCCTCTATGATGGGATGACACTACATCAAAGAAAGTAATATATTTCATAGAAAAGAGGTTATTTATATCTATTATATCATCAAATTCAACTATATGAACTCCATACCAATTATATTAGTCATTAATAATGATCAACATATGCACATGAATATAAAAAATTATATTGTATTCATTTTAGTTAATTACAATAACTATTCTAATAATTACTTTAATCTTATTTCCTCGACATGGGTGAGAGTAACCAATAGTTAGTTTTAGTCAGTCTAACATTCTCATTAAATTCAAGAGTCCTACTACGTATAACATTTATTTAAAAATTCCGAATGTCTAAATTTTTCAATAATATTTTTTTATTATCATATATATTATATGATATAATGGTATGGTTGGGAAATACATCTCTACATCCTTAACTTCTTCCTTGATACTCACATCATTCCCAAAATAGTATCTCATCAGTATCTCACTTATTCTCTCTCTCTATTTTTTTTATTTTTCAATTTATTCTCAATATATCATAATATCATGTATAATATTTTATATATTAAAATTATAAAAAACCAATGATAATAATCATTATGGATAACATCAATATTCTCATAATAATATAGTGGTCATGACTAATCTTTTTTAAGTAGCAATGATCTTTATATATTTTTATTTCAAAATAAAAGAATAATTAAGATGTGGCATTAAAAATTTCATATTGTTTTATTATCTTTTTTATTTTTCTAGAATAATATCCCAATAAACAATATTTATGTACAAAATCCACAAATGACATATCATAATCATCTATCAATAGGCTATAATAATCTTTTATTTTTTCAAACTAATAAAATTTACATAAGAAATAATATATCTTATATGTCACTATAGAAGTCTACAATATCATATAAACATATAATAATATCTTTAGCATCATAATGAGAAACATATATATACTAAAAAAATCATGTATATACCATGGAACATTTCCTTTATCTAGAACAACATCCTAGGTAATATAGTGATACATTTTTAATTATTCACGATAAAAAAAATTGTCAATAATTTTTATGAATCATGATTTCCATAGATATCTTAATTATCATGTTATGTGTCTTTCCATTACCAAATTTCAGAAGGAAATTCAAGACATGCATTTTTCATCATCTGTGATATGTTTTATATCAAGATGAAACCATACACAACATATGAAATATGTTACATATCATAATGTATGCACAAGATTTCGTTATCAATAATTAATTGTATTATATGCATGATGTCAATAAATTATCATTTTTTTATAATTCTTCTTTTGATATATACATAAATAATTCTTTCTAAATTTTTAGCTTCAACTAAGAGTGCTAGAAAATCATTTCTTCAGCTAATAACCCATTATAATATTCTCTAGATATCATTAATATGTATGAAATTTCTCAAATCCTCTAAAATTAATTTATTATTATATAAATTATTCTAAAAACTCATCAATAAAATTTATATTTTAATCATGTAGTTTATTAGGCCCCCATTAAAACATTTTAACGAATCTTTACTTTTACATTAATAATACATTGAAAATCTATATTCTCCAAACATAATCCCTGGATAATCTTCTGTTTTTGTAGAGGAATTCATACTTCAAAATAAGATGATGGTTAGTCACTCTTTTATATGAATTTTTTATTCTTCAATCATATTCAATAAAACCTTTAATAGTAGTGTACTATACTTTAATATTAAACATTTCAGCACATGTCATGATTATATTTAAAGGTCCATAAAATATTCATTTTAGATTATGTCAATATAAAAAACACCAAGAAACATATAAATCATTTTTACCATTTATTTGGGGGAAAATTCTCACTATTTTGACTTTATCACCATTCTATCATATTAATGGATCATCATAGAAATATGTAATGGATGGAATCACATACACTAATCAAAAAAACCCTATGGTGTATCTCACAAATCATTAATGGGCACTACAATCCCTTTTTTCATATTATACTTCATTATAAATGGGGTACATTAATCTCTGGACTCATTGGGATCTTCATCACCTCCAAACACACATTGATTTTAGTCCTCATAAATATAGTGACAAAAAATACAATATATGAAACTCGCATCATCCCAATATCCCCAAGATATTAGATCAACAACTTTATATTTTTTATAAATACCAATTTAAATACAAAAAATTTAATTTATATAATCTATATAACTATGAGTGACACCCCAAAAATATATTTTAACATAGTACTATGATTGATAAGATTTTAAAAAAACACTGATCTTTAAGAGAACTGTGATACACTATAAAAGTATTATTATTTAAATCTAGATGTTATAACATACCTATTAATTTGGATATATAAATAGAAATAAAACCATTATAAATCCTTATAAAAAAATTACATGTATTGATTAACACATGAAAAATAAATACTCGATTTTTATTAAAAAGTATTTATTGTTCAACATTACGTTACCTTAAAAATGGCTTTTATTTCATTTTGTGTAAAAATTTTATAATTAATTTATTCTATATTTTGAAATTTTATTTGAGGAAATTAATTTCGTTTTTTGAAATCAGTATTATACTGTTATATTAGGCTAAATATTTGGAATTTTCTAGAAAGATCTATTTTTGAGTGAATAGTAAAAAACACCTATTTTTGGAAAACTATCATTTAATTTTATTAAAAAAATTAATTAAAAAGTAAAAATATGTTTTTCACTTAATATAAGGGTAACATAAATATAATTTAATTAAAAATGATCCATTTAATTACATAAAAATCAACATAATAATTTATATTGGTATCATTTCATTTTTAATCATAACTACACATTTTCCTAAAAATTGTTTTTTATTCCATTTTATGCATTTTAAGAAAATTGATTTCTCCAACTTCAAGAAATTTAATCATGAAAAATGGATTGAATATTTGGAATCAATTGATCTAAATTTTTAATTATTTACCTTATATTTTTTTGTCACCACAAACTGTAACCATGTTAAATAGTTTTCACCCGAGTAAGGGTAAAACTTGTAAAATTGTATTAGAACTGTGTGATAGGGCCCAAAAGTCACACTAACACATGAATTTATCTGACTGGAAGAGTGATATTAGAAAAAATTCATCCCAAAAATTAAAATATTGAAACTTAATTCCACATTCATTTGAGTATTTCAGTTATATTATTTTAAGGTAATGATAAATACCGAATGTCACTCTCTTGTTTTTTATTACTCTTATATTTTTTGTTTGTAGTAAAAATATTTTATAATGGAATACATAAAAATATTTTGGAACTAAATAATTTTTTTTATAATGGTAATTTATTTGAAATTTTTTCTAATAGTGTTATTACCTTAAATTCTTAAGAAATAATAAACTACGACTTTTGAAAACAGTATGCTGAATCATATAAATGATTTAAAAATTCCAAAAGAAATTTTTTTTTATTAAATTATGTTATAAATTATATTTTATGGTTAATAATTATTTATAATTTATTATAAAATATTTTATAATCAAAATTTATTTTTATCTGGATGACATTAAATTCAAATTAAATGAATTTTCCCAATAATGACTTTAATTATATTTTATGTCAGATATTATTTTATGAAATTATATAAAAATCCCCAGAATATTAAAATAGGATATATGGAATGATAAATGATATAAAATATCTTTTGGGTACCATTTTTTATCAACTTTTCACTATATATTTAAATTTATGATTTTTAAATTCTAAAAAATATATTTCCATGGTTAAAGATAAGAATAATTAACGACATGTTTAAAAAATAGAATTTTTTTAAAATTACTCCAAAAATTATCAATATTTTAATTTCTGGATATATAATATCAATATCATATTTCTCATTAAATCCAAAACCATTTGGGATCATTTTACAAGTGAAATACTATAATTATATTAAAACTGTTTAACTACTTCCACATGTGACTTATCTTCAATTTTAAAAGGGAACATTCTATAATATATTATTAAAAACATTTTAGGATTATATATCTAATAATAAACACTATAATAACACCCTATATTTATTCTATTCACTCTTTATTTCCTAGTTTTAAACTAATACTATACTATGAAGGATTAAGAGGTAAGCCAAAAGTGGTTTCTTAAAGAAGATACTATCATGCAACCCGAATCTTTGAAGATTTATTTATTATTATACATCATCAATATATGTTTTAACCATCATAACATTGTTACTCTAATATATTAAAATAATGATATGCTATTATTAATATGTGATCACTATTTTCTTTCTTCTTTTTATCAAATGGTGAATCAATGAATCACTCATACTTACACATGGACTACAACCTCTATGACGCGATGTGAATAATTTTCCATCACCTTATAACATGGATATATATAATAATATATATAATAAATGTATATAATATTTATTATATAATAATTATAATTTAATAGACTATTAATTTTTACCATTATTTTATTTCATTCCACGAAAAGTGAGAGCATCACACCCGCATACATACAGACTACCATCTCAATGAAGTGATGTAATTAATTTTTACCCACAAAATTTAGGAATGGTTATTAAAGTGTATATAATGATAACTTTTGATACATATGATATTAGTAATTCTTTTTAATGTTTTATATCTTGATTATAGTTTGTTATGTTCCTACAAATTTAGTTTTTATAACAAGCTCGTGTTTAGATCAGTTTCACCACCTACATGAGTGATGTTATATTTCATATGAAATGAATGATTTAATTATGTTTAATTATGGTGACGTAATTTAATAACATTATATAAATTAAATGATTATCAATCTAGTGATGAAAAAAATATGATCAAATTTCTAGTACGAAAACTGTTGAAACAAAACATTTAAGATTAATGTAATAGGATACATTCATATATGATAATTTTGATCAATAATTATTATTTTGTGGTTGTTGAAATGTTTTTATTGGATTATATTTTATATTATAATAATGTAAATTGTTCTGGTGCAAAATTATAATCATGATATATTTTTTATACATGATCTTATATAACTTAAGAATTAAGTCAAACATAATATAAGGGTTCTGTGTCTCAATATTGTTTTCATGAGACATGTTTAATGTTATTAACATATTTTTTATCATATTTATATACAAAACCATTAATATGATATATCATGAATCTATTTTTATTAATTCTACATAAAATTATAATTCAAAATTTTTCATCTAAGGTGTTGTGATTCAAAAGTGACCAAAACGGTGAGTGTTTAATGTAACAATCTCTATCTTACAAAAATTACTAATGATTATAATTTTTATGATGAAATTATATGATATTTCTCTCCAAAATAATATTTCCTTACTTATCCTATGTTTATTTCTTGAAATATCTTGTTTTACCTTAATTTTAATCTCTCTATGTATACAATATAATGATATATTGTTTTAAGGAAAACTAGATTTTTATTTCAATTTGATCCTGAATCTTTTTCTTCTATGAGCATATATTTTTTTAATTTTTTTCTGGATTTTTTTACTCTTATACATTTATTGATTAAATTAATATTAACCCATGTATGAAATTATGTAAAATGGTTTAAAATTTATCTTCTTGAAGTTTTCCTGATGAGTTAATTTTGAATTTTTTTTGAATGTGTGAATTGAATTGTAGTTTTAACATAAACCGAAAGAATGAATTAACACTTTTTCATGAAATCTCAATGCTCGAAAGAATCAAATATATGTTATTTTTTTAATGAAATTTTATTCATTATTTTTTTATATTTAGTAATTTTTATGAATATTAAATTACCAATTTCATAAATAAATTTCCATTGACATTTTAATACAAATTTTCATATATGATAACATCCTTTTATGTTACATATGATTCACTAGGAATATTATACTATGATACCATAAATTATATTTATCTAGATACTTTATGATTTAGATGATTGATTTTTTCTGAAATGTTCATTCTTTACCATGGGTTATGGTTTGATGAAATGATAAATGATTCTTGGATCTTATAATACAAATATGATTATATTATAGTAATATGATGGTTGGGTCTAATACTGATCTATAATTAATTTTGGAAATTTTCTGTTTTGTGATCTTAAAGGGTACATGTGAAGTTTTTTGAATCTCAACGTAGGTACAAAAGTGTTTATCCCAAGACAAAAGTAGGTACATGGGCTGTTAACTCATGAAAAATATGTGATGAATGTCATATTTGGTATCCTTGACATCAAATTTCTATGATTATATTATGCCGCAAATCATGAAACATTTTATGAAATGAACTTAGGATAATTTTATAATACTAAGGATCATATTATTTTATTTCATTTTGATTCATGTCTTATGAACAACTAAAACTTATTCCATGACTCATGATTGTGATCTATGAATTGGAGGGTATAATTTTTAAAGGTTATGATTATGTTCTTATACCCTTATGTTCATGTTAAGATTATAAATGATAATTTCATCATATCTCCCATATTTATCCTTAATATTAATATGAGATCACCCTTTATTATGTTTCCTTTTCCTCTGGATATGATGAATGGTATTAAGTATGATATATCTTAGAAGGGTGGTTATTATGAAGAAAAAAGTGTGATTTTATGTAAAAATTATATGTACCATCTATTTATGTATCCATGATTCCAAATATAGTAATCCTCTATAGTTAGGGAACATATCATAAAGATAATTAATGTATGTTAATCTAATAATACGTAATACTTATATATGAAAATATTATATTTCTTTAGTTGGTGTTAGATCAAGGATCAATTATTATTTGAAGATAGGATAAGAAATATTTTTTGAGGAACCTCAGGATAATCCTATATATAAGAGGATATAATAAGTTATGGTAATAAAATAATTATGGTTTTCATAGTAGATAAACCCCGATCTAGATACTATTATGTGGATGCAACTATGGATTAGATGTACATAGGGTAAAAAAAATTGAATGTGGTGGATTGGGTATTAACAAGGTCATTAATAGGTCATGATGAGTGGTCTTACGATTATATATATAGTTAGACACTCTATAGTTCTATCTATGGGAATTTTTATTTTTTTTTCATTATCATCCATTATGATGGATTTGAAAATATACAGACCATCTTTGACCTAGTTTAATACTAAAGTGCCATAAATTTACATGATGATACCATGATATAGAAAAACTATGAATGACTTTTCCTGATTATATAATTTATCACTATGATTATTGTTTCTCACCCTATGATAATTTATTATATTTAATGGGTGGAACAAGAAAGAATCATTGAATCACTGAATGTGATGGATGATGTAGTGATCACCCTCATAATAAACCTAATGAAATGGGAGTTTTAAATTAATTTATTGCGGTTACGTATAACCAACTATCTCAATACATTATTAATAAAATGAACCCATCATAGTTTCTAAATTTTAAAAATAAATAAAATAAATAAAATTTCATTAATAAAATGAATGAAAGAAGATTTATCATCTTATATGATAATAATGTGGAAAGAATTACTCTAGGAAATGTATTAATGGAAATAGAAGATTTTTTATGTGAGGAAATGAATGGAAAAAATAAGCATATTTCTGAGAGAAAATGAAGTGTTCAATGCAAAGAAATAAATTACAAACTAAGGTAAAAATAATAGTTCAATGTCATATGCTTGGGGAACATGTGAATTATTCAAGTCAATTCCCTAATCTAATGGTTAAATAATAGTTCTAGGAAGGAAATATTATTTGATATTCATGAAATGGGAATGATATATGTTTTTATGTCTTGGGATTTCAGAATTATGTTTCAGAAGTGTTTGAACAATGAAAATATTTTCATAATAATTATGAACCATCAAAATATTAAACTAAAATAATTCTATTTTAAATATATTCAAGCCTAAGTATAGTGGTATCAATCACCTAGAAAAGTGATTTAAAATAAAGTAATATTTTTTGAAAATAAATTATTGAGGTATAGATAAACCTCAATATGTATTTGGTATTTTAATAATAAATTTTATTTCAGATAAATATATGATTGAAATAGATAAAGTAAAATGTATAGTATTGGTGATATTTAAATTAATTTGTGAATTTATGTAATGTAATTTCTGATAAATTTGATAAACATTATAGTATATTAGAATTTATGGATTATATTTAATAGTATATAATTTTTTGAAGAATAGAGATGGATTTAATTTTTAAGGAATATTTCTTTTGAAGTTTTATGGTGATTTGGGTTATTATTAAGATTTAGAAGAATATATGATTTGGTATTAACACATTTGGCTTGTGAAATTATGAATTACATTTTTATTTAGGGGATTAATGAAAATTTATTTTGGAAGATTTATAACCTAAATTTTGAATTTTTATTTGTATTTTTAATACTAGTTATGAATTATTTGATAAATTTTAGATTTTAGAAGTTTATGGAATGAATTAAGTAGATATCTGGGTATTATTTTAAAATCATTGACATTAATCTTTTTAATGAATGTTTTTTAATATTGGATATTTTATATTGTAATAACTATTTTTCGTTTTAGTTATTGAATAGTAATATGAGGAGTATATTTTTATTCTTTTATTTATCATTTGATCTATTAAAATCTTAATTCCATAAATGAGACATTGAAAATTCATAATGAATATTTATATAAAATGAATAAAGTATGTAAAAAAATATAGTATAATCAAAGGATGAGAATTTTTAAATGGATTTCATGAAATCAATTATGAAAATTTTATCATATTATATGGAAACTGAATTCCTCAACTATAAGAAAAATGATATTTAATATAATTTTTTTTCTTTTTTATAATTATTTCTAATTATTGAGGGTCTTTTTCACCCCTCATATATTTATGGTTTTTGGACAATAGTATTCTCATAACCTTGTTCTCTATCTTTATTTACTATTCTATGGAAATTATGCCTCTCCTCCATGATATCATTTTCACTTAAAAATAATTTTCTCATTATATAGTTACATAATTATTTTTTATTTTTGTAACCCATATTTTTCCCACATACACTTTTGAAAGGATGAATTATTATCTATTTATAGGATATAGGTTTAAAACAACAGTATTTTATAATATTTAAATCATGGTTACAAATATTAAAATTACAAGTACACCATTTGGGGGTTAATATGTCACCCTAATAATTTGGATAAAAAGTATAATACATTCTATAACATAAATAACTTGAAGTACTGAGCTTCTCGCGAAATGTGACATAATATTAAAATGTTATTATTTAAATTTTTACATTATAACCTATCAAATAAATTGAAAATATGAATTATAATAAAAAGATTATAATTATGTATAAAAGTTAATTAATGTATATTTATAATTTAATAATAAATTACTACTCAATTTTAAATTAATTCATTATATGCTTCAAAATTGTATTTTCCTTAAAAAAAATTTAATTACCTTTTGTTCATGTAAATTATATTTAATTTACTATATTTATAAATTTTACTTGAGGAAATGAATTTCATTTTTAAAATAAAATTCATAAAATATGTTTAGGGATATATTTTTTAAATTTTGAAACATAATTTTATTATGTGATTAGTGAAAAATAAATCTTTTTTAAAAATTTCATTAATTTTCTATAAATTATGTTATATAGGTGTCTCATTATGATTATAATTTTTTTTTTAAAAATAAGACCCATTTAGTTATAAATAATTTATTAAATCACATAGGAATGACCATTATACTTGATTTTGGAATAAGTACATTTTAATGCTTAAGAAAACAGTTTCTTAAAAATGAGGTTTCAGCTTGTTTTATGAATTTAAATAAAAATTTATTTCATCCCCTTATATAAATTAAATTTAGACATTTTTATTCAATATTTTTAATTATAAGGTTAAAATTTGCTATATATATCCATTTTATTTTAGTTTATTTATAATTGTGATCCTGGTAGATATTTGTTAGTTCGATAAGGTTAAAATAGGAAAAAAAATTTAAAACTATAATAAAAGGCCTAAAAATCTCCCAAAAAAATTATTTATGCTATTCAATGAGAAGTGGTCAACCAAATAAATTATATATATTAAGAAAAATAAAATTTACCACCACATTTATTTTATTAAGACATTTATATAATTTTATGAAAAGGATATATACAAAATTTCAGACTCTGGATTTTGATTTCCCTTATATATTTTCATTGTGGAAAATAATTTTTTATTAAATATAATTTTTTTGTTATAATAAATGAATTATATATTATTTCGATTTATTTTAATTTATCTTATCTTAGTATGATTACCATAAATTCCTACAAAACACTAACACAATGCCTGTCCAAATAGTTAGACTAATTCAATTAATGATTTTAAAAACATTTAGAGAAATATTTTTTGGATGAATTATGGTGTCCCTTTAATCGTATGTGTAATTATAATGTATAATTTTTTTGAAAAAGTGTTTACATTTGATGTACATTTTTATATTCATTAAATTGAAGCCAAATTAAATGAATAATACCAAAAATTAGTTTATTTATATTTTCTGTTAAATTATATTTTATTTTTGAGATTTAAAAATCCGAAAGATAATGAATGAGGATATATGGAATATAAAATGGTTAATAAATTCTTACATGGACCATTTTAATCCATTTTTCATCTTATTTGTAATATTATGACCATTAATGGTTAAAAATGTATTTCCATGATTACAGATAAAAAATGTTCAAAATGGTATTAAATAAATAATAATGTTTAAAATGGAACTAAAACCAAAAACATTTAATGGATAATGATATTCCAAAATTAAAATCTTTTTCAGCATGTCCAGGGAAATTTATAATCAGTACACATAACAAATGAATTCATTATATTTTAATATTTTAAGTAATTCAATGTGTGTCCACTCCTCAATTATAAATGGAAACCTCCTTTCCTAGATTATTCATGGGGTATGAGACTTATATCTCATCCATTACCAAAAATAATTCCTCAATTTATTATAATAAATAAGTATTTACCTCCTTATATTACTATAAAATAATACTATATAGGCATAAGTGTTTATCCTAAGGAGGTCTCTCAAACAAAAGATAATCATTTATCCAGAATCCTTCAATGTTAATTTATCCATATATTACCTATAAATATGTTTTATCCAGAATAAAAAAATTAATAAATTATCATAAATATATTTATATTTCATTAAGATTATGAGATTAGCATTTTTCATATCATTTCTATCAAATGGGAAATAAAAGTATTGCTTAGGCGTACGTCTGGACTACCTCCTCTACGAAGTGATGTTAATAATTTTCAATCATCACATCACATAGTTGTTTATAATTATAGATTTAATGAATATATATGATATTTGTGGTATAGTAATGATTCTATAAAGTCAAATTATTACCTATCATTCCTTTTTTCCACCCATTGAAAAGTGAAAACATCACTTGTGCGTACATATGAACTGCCATCTTCACAAAGTTATTTGAATAATTTTTTAAACCCACCATGTATGAAGTGTTATAAAAGTTAATATAATGAATATATATGATATATATGAAATGAATAATATTCTTTAAATTTTATATTATGATTATAAATAGGAATACTCATACTCATTTTTTCTTTATAGGACTCTCTTGTTTAGGTCCTTTTTGAAATATGGTAATATAATATTATAATATTATATAAAGGAATTGATTATCTATATAGAGATAATGGAATCATAATCAATGTGTAAGGATCATAAATTTTCAAATAAGACAATCATAGGAAACAAAGTAGTTAAAACATAGAAAAGGAATTTTAATATAGATATATTAATAATTGTATATTGAAATATTATATGTCAACAATATGTATAATTAAAAGTATTAACTGGTTAAATTATAGGGTTATAATAATTCTAAATTTATTGTACAGTAGGAAATATCATAGATGAATCATGTTAGACATAAGGTAAGTGTTCTCCATCCCAATATTATTTTGTTGAGACATGTTTAATGTTTTCACATTTTTCTTTTTTTGAGGTTAATATATATCCCCTATGATACGATATATCTTGAATCATTCTATATTAATGGTATTAAATTTTATAGGTAACTTTTTTTCATCTAATGGGCTATGATAAAAAATATAATAATCTAGTGATGTTTTTTTATAATCTCACTTTTACTAGTATAATTAATGACTATATTTATATAAATGTAATTGTATGATCTATCAACCCTAAATCATATTTTATTTATTATCCTATGGTTATTTATGGAAAATAATTTTTTTCCATTAATTTCCACACTATATGCACTAAAAAATATCGAATAATTATATTATTGAAAACTTGATTTTGTTTTTCCTATCTAGTTGAGTATATTTTTCTTACATGTACATATTTTCATTATAATTTTTTCAATAATCATTTAATAATTTTTATGTAATTTTTTAATGAAAATTTTATGCATTTTTACTATCTATTTATAAATATAATATGAACCATTATATGGTTTTCTAATAGTACTATTTTTGACTTTTTATTGAATATGTTAAAGTAATCTTAGTTTTTACATATATAGTAAGAATGAATTTTCCATCTATCGTACTAAATTAATGAATGGAAGATTCCGTTAAAAGTTTTGTTTTGATCTTTTAAAATAAAAATTTTCATTAAAATTTTGTTTATTTTTTATATTTTAATGAAGTGATTTCAAAATAAAAAGTGTATTTATCTTTAGAAATATTCAAATAATCTTTTAACGTGATTTTTTATCCATTACAACATCATTTGATGTCACATATTATTTGATGGTGATATTATCATATGATAGAAAAGTTATTTATTATCTTGATTGTTTTTTATTATGATGATTAAACATTGATGAAACCTATTTTCTTTTCCAAAGGATATAATATGATGAAATGATAATTGTTTTCAAGATATTATTGAAGATATATAAATGAATTATGATTTTGTGATGGGTATGTCAATTATAGTCATTTATTTCATTGGGTAATGATTAATATTTTACAAACACAAATGTCACTTGCGATGTTATACTAAGGCCAAAAGGGTATACATGTTGTTTTCCTGAACCCAAAGATGATACATGGGTGGTTAAACAAAGCCTAACATGTAATTAATGCCTTCTTGTGTAGATATTAAATAAGATTCATGTGATAATTATTATGTCCCAAGATATTCTAGTATTTTATAACATTATTATATTCTGATGTTATGCTCTCACAGATTATTTTCTATGATTATTTTATGATTCAAGTCTTATGAACAGCGAAGATTTACTCCATGACTCATGATTATAATCTATGAGTTGCTGGGTATGATTTTTAATTGTATTCTCATGTTCTCATAACCTTATTATAATTTTATTCTTAAAAATTATTGTTGATTGGTATGTCCCTTTTTTATCCTTATTAAGAATTTGAGGTCACCTATCATTATGATTCTTTTTTCACATGACATAAATAATGGTTTTAAGATTGATATGTCTATGAAGGGTAGTAGTTATTAAGAACATAGTGGAAGATGATGCAGATCTTCTATAAACAAGTTTTTTATGTGTCTATGTTTCCAAATACACTAAACATTTATGGTTACGACATAGATTGTAATGATATCTAATGAATATTCAAATAATAATATTTAATGTTTCTGTATAAAATGCTTTGGTCACATTATTCTCCCCCTTCTAGAAATAAATGATATGTTTCATTTCTATGTAAATGTCCTACTCATCTCATGCATCTTAAATAGTTTAAATATCATAATAATCCATTATAAAAACATGATCCATATAATATAAGTATAGATTAACATTTTTCATAGCAATTAACCATAAATTAATCCACTCCAACTCAGTGTTGTCATTCATAATTTACAAAATAATAATAATGACAACTTGGAGAATTATTTTCTATAAGACTGGTTATTATGTTTCACAATAAGATATTAATATTTATATGGGTTGTTGAAATATATTTTTCATGTAATTTAACACCTACACTGAATATATTGAAAATATAAAAAGGAACTAAGTGTAATAAAATTACTCCATATTTAAACTACCTTTTAACTAAACATACATATCCCCTTAACAAAATTATTTTCTATAATCCACAAAATGGATGGGAATGTAATTAATGTTCTTTAAAATAATATTTTCTCAGAAATTATTGATTTACATGAATCAATAATATCCTTTTAGTTTTATACTTAATATCAATATGGAAATATACTTTATCAATTCTTTGAAATTACTTTTATTTTATATATCTAACTATAATTATACTTTCATAAAACATTATATGTTTGAAGGTGACATTACGAAATCTATCATATCATTCCATGATGTATATATCTTTAGAAACATTGAAATAAAATTCTCCTCAACTAATATCAACTTCAATTCTATTTGAAATAAAACATCAAGAAACAATGTATATGTTATTATGTTTGCTACTGATTCTTTATTAATGAAATAGAAAAGGATGGTAATTTTTTCTCATAAGAAATCCTTTTTCAATAATGTATTATATTAATGAGAGTTACTTATGATTTTTCCTACTTTAATATTCTGGAAATAGAAATTTATAAGATGTATGAAATTTATTCAGACTTCATATTTCATTGGTTGTTGAAGTGATTTTTCCAAACCAAATACAAGATGGGTTTATTTTTTTTAATCTCTATCCATATTATTTTACATATTATTTTAAGATAACCATATATTCATGAATTCTTATGTAACATTATAAACAATATCTTGGTGTGAAAAACCTTTTTTATAACTGTGTTTCTGATACATTGAGACAACAATTATTTTTTATTCATTGGTAATACATACAACATTGCTGTAACTAGTAAAAAAATAGAATTTATGTCAATTATTTAATAGTGTTTTTTTAAAAAATAATATTAAAAATAATTCTATTGGGTTTCCCTGTTTGTTTTATGATTACCGATGTGAGAATATTTTTTTCAACAATTGGAGCATAAAACTAATATGAATTATTTTATCATCTTTTTTAAGACAATCAATTTGAAAATCTATATTTTTCACATCGGTTATCATAAAAGTGATATGATAAAAAAAGTATAATTTATGTTTCAATATAACCTATTTCAAAAATGTGTTTTTTATGTCAGTTATTTTAATACTTATGTTAATGTAAAAATTTAATATCTCACTGATGAATAATTCAATTTTTGTTCTGTGCACCTTCGAAATTTCCAATTGCTTCCTAAATTTTTTCATACCACATTTTCTTTTATAGTGTCATTTATATGTTTTCATGCTCCAAATGTATTCATTTCATGTTTAACTCCTTCAATAATCATCGTTCCAGCAATTCAACTATTTTGATCTTAATAATTATTTCACTAATTATTTTTTCAAAAATATCATCATGTTATTTATAATTATTTTTCCATGATTTATTTTTTTGATTAGTTTTTTAAATTGATATACCATGTTAGACCTCTCTAGGTTTAATGATTAAAAATCAATCCAAATTATGATTAATCATGTATTAAGTTTTAATTTCAATTATTTTTAATTATTATTATCTAAGCTCAACTAAAACTTTATCATATTTTGTTAATATAAGATGGGAAAATAGAAAAAAAGGCTAAGTATGAGTCTATGATTTTAAAAATCACCAACATAAGAATAAGTCACCGATATAAGAATAAGTCAATGATAGAAAAATGTGTAACCTATATAAGAATAAGTCACTGATAGATGAATAAGTCACTTATTCAAAAATATGTCATCACAAGAAGAATAAGTCATTGATAAAAGAATGAGTAACTGATAGAATTTTGAGCTACAGATAGGTTGTGTCACTGATATAAGTCTGAGTCACTAAGAATATGACTTACTAACAGACCATATCACCGACAACAATGAATCACCGACACTAGGCATACCGATAGAAGGACCTATAGATAGAAAGTCTCACCAACACATTAACCTACCGACAGAAGGACCTACCGATACAACAACCTTCTGACACAGGAACTTACTGATAGAATGACCTAGTGATCAAAACATAAGAAATTTTATTTACATGAAAATTCAAAATTAATTCTAGGATTCAAATTTATGAAACTTAGTTTTATCTATTATAATATTAAGCTTGTCTATTTTTTGTAGACATTTTCAGAGACTAGTACAAGGTACAAGGAATCCCTCATATTGTGGATTATGCCTATTGTCGATATCTGTAGAATATAAATAAATCACCCAAGAAAAAATCATATCAACCATATAGAGAGAACTTCATAAGAGGAGAAAATAGTATATGATCCAAACCCTACTTCTTGCTAGTTGGGACCAATTAATGATTTGTTATGAACCAAAAATCCTAACATCATTTCAACAATAAACCCTATTGAAGAAAATCATTGAGGAGGATCACAACTCACTAGAAACCATAACACAACACTTCCATGAATCTCTATTTTTGGTGTATTTTTCCATAAGTGGAATCAAGATTCAGATTTTCTACACCTAAAAATTTAATAATCATCAATCACATGACACAAAGCATTCTAAAACATTTCTTATTATTTATGCTCTGTTGTGTTCATTGTTATTAATTTTTGAGAACTGTGTGTGTCTTTGTCACAAAAACATACTATCTCATAAGATAATATAAAGGATACTAGATATCATCAACCACATATCTTTATACACTTTTTTCCACTGATGTATAGCTATAGAATAAGTTATTGTGTGGCCTGGTTATATTTTGTTTCCCATGAGTAACTGTGGTAGAGGTCTAGTTGACATGGAAAAACTTATGTGCTATTTTGAACACTGATCTAGGGTGTGGATAAAGTTTATTAATATAATCCACTTAGTGGAATGTGATCACCAAGTTGAGAGGACTAGGTCACTTCTTGAGTCTAAACCTCTTTTCTTTTATCCACTGTGTCCTTCAAATTTTGTTCTTTCTATTTTCACACATATTTCAAAAATCTAAATATTTATTTAATAGTTAATCATAGTTAGTGTTCATAACTATTTTTGATTTAGTAAATTACATTCAAAGCTATATCAATATTTTAAATTTTTGTAACTGAGAATTAATCAATCTTTTTAGAAAATAATAGAACATTCAAAAATCGTATAAATATGCTAATTTTGTTATCTAGGCTGTTTTGATTTCAAATTTTGGAAATTTTTAAATAATTTTTTTGACAAAAATTTTCTTAGGAACTCAATTCACCCCCTCTTGAGATGTTGAAGAATAGGAAACCCAAAGTAAGCTACATTAATGTTTTTGCTTTCCAGGTTTATATTCTCAATACTAGGGACAATCTTGACAAATTTTAATCTAAAATTGATGAAGAAATTTTCCTAGATTACTCGACCTCTAGTATATCTTATAGAGTTTTTAATAAAAGAACCAAATGTGTGTAAGAATCTATACATATCAAATTTTCTGAAATAGATCGACATGAACCTAAACCCCTCTTGAAAATATTAAGGTTAATTTGTTCATTCTAGACACTAATTCCAAATCTCCTGACCCTACTATTATGAAATCTGTTAAATCCTCTAGTTATTGAAAGTCTCCAGACTCAAATTATAGTGAACCTAAACCTACAGATGAACCTGAAATAACAATTTCTCCCTTTTCTATATCTGTTAGAACCCTTAAGAACCATCCCTTATATTTTGTAGTTGGGAACTTAGATAAAGGGGCATAGACTCGAGCTTCTCCTAAGAACCATGTTGAACACCAATCCTTTTTGTCCCTTATTGAACCTAAAAACATTAATGATACACTCAATGATGAATTTTGGGTTATGGATATGTAGGAAGAGTTGAATCGGTTTGAATGAAATAATGTTTAGAATATAGTGGATAAACGCAAAGACATCTTGACCACATATACTAAATGGGTGTTCAGAAATAAAGTAGACGAAGCAAGCACCATAGTGAGGAATAAGGTAAGACTGGTTGCATAGAGAAATAGTTAGAAGGAAGGCATTTACTTTGAAGAATCGTTTTCACCAGTTTTTATAATTGAAACCATTAGAATACTACTATCATATACAAATCATATCATTTTCAAAGTATATCAAATGGATGTTAAAAGTAAATTCTTAAATGGGTATATAGTTGAGGATGTTTTTGTTGAACAACCCATGGTTTTACAAACCCCCATTTTTTTTAATCATGTTTTTAAGTTAACAAATGCTTTATATGGTTTAAAACAGGCTCTAAAAGCATGGTATGATAAGATAGGTACATTTCTTATTTCTAAAGGTTTTAAAAAAGGTCTAGATGGTATTAATCGCTTTATAAAAACAAATTCAAATTATTTTTTATAAGTTAAAATCTATGTTTATGAAATTATTTTTGGATCTTCAAAGAATTCTTTATTTGTTTTTTTTAAATGATGTAATTTAAATTTGAAATGAGTTTAATGGGGGAACTCAAATTCTTTCTTGGATTTCAAATATTTTAAAATAAATATGTAATTATTTTAAATAAAATTAAATATACTAAAGATCTCTTAAAAAGTTTTGGATTTGATAGTAAAAAAAGGAGGGATACTCAAACGAGTTCCACCTGTAAGTTATACCTTGCTGAGAATGGTAAATCTACTGATCAAACAAATTAAAAAGGGATGATTGGAAGTTTAATTTACAAGATATCTAGCGGTCCTGATATTATGTTTATTGTATGTTTGTGTTACCATTTTCTAGAAAACCCCAAATAATCTCATTTAAGTTCTGTTAAAATAATTTTCAAAAACCCAAGTATACTACCAACTTAGGATTCTTCTAACCTAGAGGACTAGCATTTGAAATAGTTAGTTATTCAGATGCTGATTTTGGTGGTTGTAAATTAGATAGAAAAAGAACCTCTAGAGCATGTCACTTTTTGGACAAGTCTATAGTATAATGGTGTAGTAAAAATAAGAATTCTATTACATCATCTACTACTGAGAATAAATACATAGCTGTGTGTGGTTGTTGTGATCATATTGTGTGAATGAAACAATGTTTACTAGATTATAGATATAAGTTTAGAAATTTCCCTATAAACTATGACAATATGAGTGATATTAACATATCAAGGAATCATGTTTCTCACTCTAGAACAAAACATATTGATTTAAAACATCACTTTTCAAGAGATCAATATCAATATAGTGATAAAACTCTTGAATTTGTTGGAACAGAACTTTAGCTTGCTGATATATTTATTAATCCATTAAACTCTGAAAGAATGAGTAACATCAGACATTAATTAAGAATGACTAATTTTTTATTACCTACTATAAATCACTCACCATTAAAACTTAGTGTGGATGTTTCACTGATATTACACGAGTGATGTATGACAAACACTGATAGTGTTAAGTCTCCCTGACACCGATAGTGTCATGATGAAAATGTCATACCGACATAGAAAGTGTCATGTTGAAAATGTCATGATGACACCAATAGTTTCATGTTGACAATGTCATGCCAAAAACAATAATGTCATGTTGATAGTGTCACGTCGACAATGTCATGCCGATGGTGTCTTACCAAAACAGATGATGTATCACCTATGGTCACTCACTAATAGAACCTGCATATTTTTTTCATCAAAACAATGACGTTTTACTTATTTATTTTTATTTAACCCAGATAACTCAATTTAAATATTATAAAACCCTAAATGATAAAATCAGTTTGATCTTACTTACTTCTTAATACCGATCTTCCAATCTCACAGTCTTACCCTTAATCTCTCTTTACATTTGACCCTTTCACCTTCTGACCTTTAACTAAACCCTCAAGGTGGTTAGAGTAAAATTATTCTCACAAGTATTTAGAGATGAGTAGAAACCTAAAAAGTGATAGAAAGTAGAATCTATCAAGTCTATTTTCATTCATACAAGACTTGAAAACCATGTGGAAACTCTTGAAATATAATTTCATTCTGAATGATTATTAACAAGTAAGTATCTCTTTTAAAATGTGATCTAGACTCAAGGATATTTGGAATGGTTCTCCAATAATGAAATACCTTATTACCCTAGACTGGTAAATTAATTTTATCTTCATGATGAGTTTATTCTAGAATGTAGTGTGATGTATTGGGTTAAATCTATTGTGAATGGAAGGAGAGTATCATTTTCTTCAATAAATTGGGTATATTGTCTGAAAGTACCTCATGAAGGGACTTATGATGACTATCAGTGGTGTACTTCTCCCATATGTGATTTCTTTTCCTATAAGATAACTTTGGTGGAGCTAACTAGTAATTTAAATCTTATAATATCAATTTCTAATGAGTTGGATGGTGAAAGAAGGCTATTATCCAAGTTTATACAACACTTATTATGTCCTAGTAAATGGGATTTTTCATCACTCAAGTATCAAGATGTGTATGTGCTATATTTACTAGAGAAAGGGCACTAGGTAAATTAGTGCAGATATCTGATATTCCATACAGGTGAAATGATATATTCTTATTGAATGAAAAATTAACTATTTTACCCAAGAATGATACCTACCATGTTAAAATCCAAAGAATGTGTAAGTGAAGATGATGAAACCATATATATTTGTTATGGTATCTACCAAAGTAAAGACAATTTCAAGAGAATGAGGATAAATTGTAATCTATAGAAGAGGGATTGGTTTGGATATTATATGAAACAATATAATAATTTCAACCCAATTGACCATCCATATAAGCTATGAGATGTCGTTGATCCTAGTCTACCACTAAATGCAGATGTTTCCTATTACGTTGAAGTAGAAGTGGCTGAAATTGGTAGAGAAGTAGAACCTCCTATAGATGATAGGGGTGACCCTAATATTGGTGAAATTTATAAGGTGATGACTTTTGGACATGCTTGTACACCTTTATCTCTACCTTCCAAGGAATATATTACTGGTCAAGATGATGATGATGATGGGAATGAGGAATCAGACATTGTGGAGTAAAAAATATTATCTAATGGTTCATATGGGAAAAATGGAGAAGAAGAAGAAAATAGTGAGGAAAAGGAATGTTTTAGAAAATCTAAATGGACTGGTAGTGAGGAATAGGATGAAAAATTTGGTGATAAAAGCGTAAATGATAGAGGGGATTAAGATGAGTAATAAAGTGGTGAAAGTGTTAGTAGTTTGGATCGTCCTGGTGTTGATTAAAATGATAATGTATAACTTCGTTACCCTTTAGCTTAGGAACAAATTGTAGAACTTCATGAAGTTGGTTTAAAAGAAAGGGCAGTCGTTGAAGTTTATAATGAAGTAGAATCATATGCATCTTTTGTACAAAGATTATTGTATATAATACTGAGATATTGAATTGAGGGGTATCCTCAAGACAAGAAAGTGAGAGTTGATACACTCACTCCTTTGGATGGTAGTATGGTTTCTAAATGGGGAAATCGTCCTTGTTATATTTTTCTCAGTTTGGATAATTCTAATTCATATGTTAAGGATGGTGTAGTTGCTCCATGGGCATAGTAATTAAGCAACCTGTTCATTCTAGGACACCTCTAGGAGTTTCATCTTCTTCTGCTTATGCACCTACAATGACTTATGTACCTAGTGAATATGTCACTAAATCTGATTTTTAAAGATTCAAGGACTATTATATATCTCTTATTAGAGATTCATGTTGACTACAAAATGATCTTATTCCTACTCTAACTGAAAGAGATATTTATGAAGTTTCCATTCAGGATCCAAGTTTCCCAGAGAGGGGTAGGGGTGAATCCATGATATATTTTGTTTTTCATGTGTACTTTATTTTTGAAACAACCTTCACCTAAGGTTAATGATTTATTTCCCTGATGAATGCACACAACAACAAGAACACCATATTTGGAAGGTTTAATACTCAACAAGAGTTGCTACATCCTTGGTATGGAACGAAAATAATCTAGTACCACCCAATCCACTAGAAAGCAATCCTATGATTTGGAATACAATGAGTAGGATATTACCTTTCACTCGTGTAGTACTTGGGAGATAATCCTCCAGTATGTGTGCACCCTTTTAGCACAAATAAGGTAAAGCAACATCTCTATGATTCTTAACAAACTTTCTCAAATATGATCTTTGAAAACAACTATTCTCTTTCCTATATAGAGGCTAATAGGAACTACATATACTTAGTGAGAATACTTATTCATATACCCTAGTCATATCTTGGCTCACTTGAAATCACTTCTCACTTTATTTTAGTTTTCAAATCTTCAGCTCACAGAGCTCCTTTTCGAATCTCCCAGCTTCAAAGAGAAATCTAGTTTACAAATCTCTCTAGTTCATAGATTTCAATAGATCACACATCTTACTATTTCATGAAGCACATATTGGTTGTTGTGATGTTCACTTGTTTCACAAAGCTCAACAGATTTTAGTGAAGCTCTTTTCCTTCACAAAGTTTACTACCTTCATAGAGATCACTTTCTCTGCGAAACTTCTTCACAATTTGAGGGCTCTAAAATTATAGTTATGTATCTCTAATTTTCTTGAGGGGGTAGGAGCCTATTTATATGAGATTCCCACAGACTCTAGAACCTTCCATCCACCTTAGCTTGATGTCAGCACCAAATTGAAGAGCTCTAAAATTTCCATCGAATGTCATTCCGTTTCATGAAGAACCATGTCTATTTTTTGGATTTACAAAGATCCTCATCATTGCGAAGCATTCCGTCAAATAATTTTCACCTCTATGATTATCCACTAACAATGCTCTTCGCCACCACAATTATCTCTTGCAAATCTCTTCATATTTTTCATTTATGAAGCTCATTGTAATCACGAAAAACATCATCCACATTCATCATGTCTTCACAAAAGCTACTTTATGAGGATCATCTTCAAAAAATTCATTCCTTTCCCATATTTATATGAGATGTTCAAGGCAATACACTTATCACAATGCTATCCCAACTCAAAATTTTGGACCCCAAAAATTTGGCAAACACTGGGAAACTACACCACCCTAGACACCTGCTTTGGCAAGACCAACCATAATGATTGGCCACCTGTTTTCTCCCCCTTTCCTTCATAAATATTTCATCACACGTTATCTAACCAACTTGTGATATTTATAAAATAAAAAGAGACAATGAATTTTCAGATTTACCATGGAAAGTATTGTAACTTTCCTGTCTTTCCTCGCCCACATATACAAAGTGATGTGATTCCTTTTCTTCTCAAAATTCCTGGACAACAAAAGACAATACTTTGTTCATCCAAAAACATCATCAGACAACTTGGTCCAAAAAATCTCCCCCTTTTGATTTTTTTCAATCAAGACTCATAAATCACATAACTTTGAAACCTCGGTCAACGTATCACTTATCAACAATTATAAGCCTATGTGAGCTAAATCATTATAGGATACAAGAATTATTGAAAGAAAGACCACACTGACCACAAGTAGTGACTATGAAATCATATCACATTAAATTTCCTCCTTAGACTTCTTTACATTGTCAAAACTCCCACAATAAGAAAAATATTTGTTTCCAAAAACCAGTCTACAACTATTTCTCAACTATTCCATCAAACAATTAGAATAGTTCACACATTTACATGAAAAATTCACATATTTCCCACAACACCCCTCCCTTTATGCATGCCTTGATAAGGATAGATTTATGGAAATTAAACCATTTGAAAATACTATCCAAAGGTAATATGATATAGGGGAAAAAACTCACCTCAACCTTGATGATAAAGAGGTTGGACACCCATGTTCAACCTCAATTTAACAAATGGGTCATTTGGTAAAGCATTTCTGAATATGTTAGAAACTTGTTCCAATGTAGGAATGTACTCCTGCCCCAATTCATTCTTTTACACCTTTTCTTTGACGAAGTTGTATATTATGTAAATGTGTTTTGAATGATAATGTTATAATGGATTTCTTGTGAGATTGATTGTACTCTGATTATCAAAACCCAAGAGCAAGGGTATCTTTACTTAAACAAGTAGATATTCTAATTGAGTCTACATCCACATGAGTTGGGTAGCCGCTTGAGTAGAAGCACTATACTCAAATTTAGCTAGGCTAAGAGTTACTAAATTATTTTTGTTTTTATTCTAACTAATAAAACTTTTCCCTAGAAATAAAAATACCTCAGTCATGGATTTTTAATCATTAATATTTTCTTCCCAATCAGCTTCCGAATACCAGAACAAATAAATATTTCCTGAGCCATCAAACCTGATTCCAAAATTTACTGTGCCTTTGATATATCTAAGAATTATTTTCCTAGGAATCAAATTTGATTCTTTAAGAGGGATCTAAAATTATGCACATAAGGTAACAACATAGACGATGTCAGGTCTTGAGGTAGTCAAATATAAAAGACTTCCAATTAGATTTCAAAACTCTTTTTTATTAAATTAATTGCCTTCTCCATCTTTATAAAACTTGGTTCCCACTGAAATTTTCATGGAAACTAGTTTCAAATTTTCCATACCGAAATTTTTCAAAAGTTATTTAGAGTACTATTATTGAGACTGAAAAATGTGATTCTTATTTCATGAAATTTGCAGCCCAAGAAAGTATTTCGTTTCTCCCGGTATGGACATCTCAAATAACTCCTTAATCTCCTAAGAAAATCTTTCACATGATTTTTCTTCATTCCCAGCAAAGATAATGTCATCGATATAGACAATTATGATCAGAGAGTACTCTTAACATTCCTTTATGTAAATATTGCTACCAACTCTTCCTTTCTTGAAATTCATTTTCCTCAAGCAAGTATCCAGTTTTTAATACCATGACCATGGTGATTGTTTTAGCCCATAAAATTCCTTATTTAACATGCATATATATGTTTCATATTTTCCAATAACAAAACCACAAGTTTGATCAATGTAAACCTCCTAATCAAGATCACCATTCAAGAATATAGATTTGACAATGATTTGAAAGATGTTTTAGCCTCAATGTTCAACAATAGCAAGAAAGATTACAATTGTTTCTAGACTTTCCACTGGAAAAAAGGTTTCATCAAAATAAATAACTTCAATTTGTGAATACCCTTTTCAAACCAATCTTTCTTTGTTTCTTATCACTTAACCATCTTTATTTTGCTTGTTTCAGAAAACCCACTTTGTACCAATAATGCTCTTGCTGTATGGCTTGGGAACAAGATCCCAAGTACCATTATTCTCTATCGGATAATACTCTTCACTAATAGGTTAGACCCATTATAGATTATCAAATGCTTCATTCCCATCATTTAGTTTAACTTTCAATAATAGTGAAGTGTGTGTAAGAGCATTCGTTGTCCTTCTTATTTGAACCCTATGATGTTGATTTCGAATAATGTTCTAAGCCTCCACTTTTTTCCTCAGCCTAGGATGATATGTTTAAATTTCAACCTCATCACTTGATATTTCTGAGTCTATTTTCTCTTCTTGAGTATGATTAACGTAGTCTACAACATTATCATGACTGTTAACAAAATCTTTTTCTACCATTCTCAACATCTACATCAGTATATGTATTCTTTTATTTATCAACATTTTCAACATCTATGAAAAATCAATAATTTTTCCCGTTTATTTGTGGAGAAATCTATATCCTCTCCCTTCTAGATCATAGATAAGAAATTTTTTATCATATCATATTTTCTCCAACTTTACAAGGTTTCCACCTTTCTTCTTTATAATGCATGGACTCCAAATGACTCTTAAGTGCTTCAGGCTTGGAGTTTCCATATAGAACATTTTGTATGGAGTAATATATGAATTTGGTCTATAGAAACATCAGTTATATATATACATAGTAGTACTCATGTCTTGCCTCCAATTTTAATGAGAAAAACAATGTTCAAGTAACGTAGTTCACCCCATGTACACAAAACATCTATTCTTTCTTTCAGCAACCCCATTTTGTTGAGGTGTGTGTGGTGAACTAAATTCATGTCTAATTATATTATTATAAATGTAATTTTAAAATTATTTATTATTGTATTCACCACCATTTTCTGTTCTAAACTTTTTCACTAAACAATAACATCCATTCTCATCTTTCCTTCTGACACTAGTACACATATACAAATCATCTGACTTATGACTCATATAAATAAAACTAGTAATGTGAGTAAAATCATCAGTGAAAGTGATGAAGTGCTTATCTCCATTTGTTGATTATTTTCTCATTGTCCCACAGATATCAAAGTGGAAATGTTACAAAGGCCATTTAGAATAAATGTCAACTTTCTTGTGCACCTTATTCGTGATATTCCATTTTTGACAAGTAGTAAATCACCAATCACTTCTTGTTGTTAAATAATGAGTGTCTAAAACACTATCCCATGTTGATAATATTCTCATGTTACTTTTAAACATGCGTCCCAACCTTATATGACAAAATTGATTTTCATCCACCAAACCCATGTTACAAGAATTCTAAACTTCACCAACTTGGAAGAAGTTTCCTTTTGTACATTGGCCTATTTTAACTACCTTTCAATCAACTTTATTTTTTAAAAAAAATCCATATTTTCTAAAGATGAAATTGTTTCCCTCATAAAATATTTGTAACACACTTAGTAGGTTGTTTTTAATCCCATAAACATATAGTATTTTTTGGATTTCATATTTTCTTTTCCAATGATGGCTGATACAACACCTTTGATCCTTATAGATTCATCATTTTCAGATATCATTGTTGCTTATTTAAAATATTTAAGATTCTTTAACTACATTAAGCATTTTTTAATATGATATAAAAAACCACTATCAAGGATCCATAGTCGTTCACCTTTTATAGCTCTCAATGAAGTTTCAATAACAAGACCTTTCTGTTCATCCTTTTCTTTCACTTTTTTCTATGCTTCCTCAAATTTTATTATCAAATTCAACATGTTCTTTCTAGAAAACCAATCAGTTTTATTTTTGGACCTAGAATATATTTCATTTTTATCTGTTAGAATCATCAGCTACTAAGATTAAAAAAACTTTTTTTGTTTATACAACAAAATCAGGCAACCCTTAGCAAGATGTACAGGTTGATCACATCTTTGATAGATTGTTCCCAGTGGTAGGAACTTATTCTCAACATTCACATCAACCTTCTCATATGTCTTCTAGACATTATTTTGAGGTTTTTTCTTTGGAAAATATTGACTCCCTCATAATCATTGTCTTTTAAATCTTGTACAATAGTAGTAATGTTGTTGGTTGAAGCAACACATATTTTATATGGGTCCAAATCCAACACAATTCCATTTATATCCATAGAATGAATATTTCCCTTTGAAACTTCTACACTGACCATAGTTGTAAACATTCTTCTCAACAATATTATTACCATTACTCTTCTGGCCATAGAACTTTATATTTTGAACCTTGTATTCCTTTCCTTAGCTTTAGACAGTTTATGTTTGACATGTTCCAACTCTTCTTCTATTTTACTTTAGTTTTACGTCTAGATGATCATTACGATTATTTTCACTCTCAAGAGAATTCGTGAGATCATCAATATCCTTTTCAAAATTTTCTTTCTCATGAGGAAACCCTTCTTGGACATTGAATAAAGATATTTTATTTTCCAATTTCTTGTTTTCCTTCTCAAGCCTCTTAATATTTCTCAAACTTTACTTCAGTTATTATTTTATATATTTTTTAAGTTATGTTTTATCTTCCTTAGAACTACTGCTCTCATAATATCCATTGTTTACTATTTCTAAAAATGTAGTCTCTCTAGCTCTCTCAGCAACAGATTTTTCATATTTAGCCTCGCTATCATCGTCTTCCACATGTTTTTTGACAAAAAGCTTCTTCTTTTTGATTTGATGAAATTTTTATCCTTACCTATACCAGAATATTTATCTTTGTTACCCAATTTATTCCATTCCATTATTGGTATTTTTTTCTTCTTCATCACTATCATTATCTTTCCATTTTTGAGGGAAATTAGCCGCAAAGTGGCCAATAACTCCATAGTCAAAACATTTCATAGGTATTTTCCCTTTCTATTTCTCTGTTCCCTTTTAATATTTTTATAAAACAAGGATAAAATTTCCTCAAAATTTTGACAAACCTATTTTTTAGAGTCGGATTGACCAACTTCATCTAGAATAATATTTTACTTCGATTTCTATTTCTTTGTAGAATTGAAAGACATTTCTCTATTAGATTTTCATTTTCTCTTCATAGTATTCAACCTTATCATCTCATAAGTGATGAGAGTACTATATAAATCATCCAGGGATAATGTTTCAGGGTCTCTGACTTCTAGTGATGAATATTTTTTCTTCAAATTTATTAAGAATAATTCTCAAGATATTTTCAACAACTATAGAATCTTACAACTTATCACCAATACATCTAATTGTACTAAAAATGCCATTTATCCTTGTAAAGAAGTCTCCAACAGATTCAGACTCACCCATTTTCAAGTCATCACACTTCTGCCTCCAGATTTGTATTGTATCCTTATTCTCTTTTGTATTTTCTTTATAGACATTTTTAGTTTTTCCCAGATTCATTTAGCTGTAGTGAAACCTTTCAATCTTAAAAATTCACTCTTAGAAATCAACGAGAGTAAGGCATTTTTAGATCTTACATCATTCTCAAGATTCTTCTTCTCAGTAGGAGTAAGAGGAACCTTGTCATCAATAGCGGAAAATCCATCTATTATAGTTTCAAGAACATAATATCCTAGAGACACATATCCTTCCTGATATGATAATTCTTCCCATAAAATATCAGAACCCCCTTATTTTTCAAGCAATTCCGATTCTCCATGAAAACATCTCTTAAAAAACTCCCGCAAAGAACAAATTAAGGGAACCTATCGCTTTGATACCAATTGAAGTTCCCAATCATGATCGAAGTATAAATGAAATGGGGAGTGGGAAAATTAGTGATATATTTTATTTTTAATGTTTTATTTATTTTTGAAACATCCTTCACCTCCTGTTAAAGAGTTATTTCCTAGATTAATGCACACAACTACATGAACACAAGATTTACATTGTTCACAACTCAACAATAGTAGCTACATCCTTGGTATGGTACAATAATAATCCAGTACCATAAAATCAACTAGAAAAAAAATCCTTTGATGTGGAATAGAATGAGTAGGATATTCCCTTTCACTTTTTTATTACTTGGTAGATAATCCTCAAGTATGTGAGAACCCTCTTAGGAAAAATAGGGTAAAGAAAGATCATTGTGCTTCTTGACAAACTTTCCCAAATCCGATCTTTGAAAACAACAGTACTATTTCCTATTCAAAAGATGATAGGAACTACCTCGACTTCGTAATAATACTTAGTCCTATTTGCTATTCATATCATGACTCACATGAAATCAATTATCACTTAATTTGGGTACTCAAAATTTTATCTCACAGAGCTCCTCCACAGACTCCTTCATGAAGCTCCTGGCTTCACAGAGAACTATAGTTCCCAAAGATCTCTAGTTCTCATAGCTTAAGATTTTGTAGAGAACATATTGGTCTCTAAGAAGTTCAATTGTTTCATAATGATCACCAGCTCACTGCAAAGCTCTTTTCCTTCTTCGAGCTTATTGCCTTCACAGAGCTCACTTTCTCTGTGAACCTTATTCGCAATTTGATAGATCTAAAATTCTCCTTAAGTCTCTCTAATTTTATTGAGTGGGTAGGATCCTATTTATAGGCATTTCTAAATGTCTCTTGAACCATCTATCCACCTTATAACCATGTCATCCCCAAATCACATCGTAATTGCAAATTTTTTTGTCAAATCCTTTGTGTTGCTGCGATACTCCACTCACAGTGTTCTTCTCCGATGCAATGCATGCTTGCAAAGATATTGACCTCTGCCATTTTCAAAGCTCATCGTAATTTTGAATAACACTGTCAAAATTCTTCATGTCTTAATGAAATATAATTCCTGAGGTTAATTTTTTTTAAATTCATTCCTTTGCCATATTTTTTTAAATCTTCAAGGAAATCCACATTTTTTTGCAAGACCTACCCTGCTAATTGACTGCATGTTTTCTCTCCCTTTCCTTAATAAATCTTTCATCACAAGTTCACCAAACAACTTGCGATCTTTGTAAAATATAGATCATCAAAGCATCATCAGATTTACTATGGAAAGTATTGTAACATTCCTATATTTCCTCACCCACTTATTGAAATTGCAATGATTCCCTTTCTTCTGAAACTTTCTTGACAACAAAAGAAAATACTTTGTTCATCCAAAAACTTCATCAACCAAATTGGTCCTAACAACTTTTTTTTATAATTAAAAGAGTGATTTATGAAGTGGACCCTATGATAATCATTGCTAATGAAAATGTACTGATGGATAACCAGAACATGATAAAATAGTTGACTACAATGGTTTCAACCATAATCTTATTAACTATTATTACATATCATCCATGGATAAAGTGCTAAAGACTATTGAGAACTAATTTTATAGAAATACTACCTAATAAAACCGAACCCCATGATATTTATATCAATTAGTTGAGACAGGATGATAGAAAGATAGTAAAATGTGCGTCTATTTTAGTCACTTGAGTTAAAAACCCTCATATTATTGAGATGGTCTAGAATGTGATCAGAGAAGAGCTCCATACAATGATGGGTGGAACTGACTGGAAGAGTCTCACCAATATTAGTAGGAAATGTGATCATATATATGGCATGGTAAGATTCTAATCCAAAGGTGATACGACTTCACAAGAATAAATAACCAAGAAAGTGGATTTTTATTTCAAGAGAATTTACAATAATCATCAAATCACCAACCAAATGAAGTATTTAGTTAAGAATCCGAGACTTCCTCTAGTGACATAGGTTTTAAAGACCAACAGAATCTACTTGAAGAGTTTACTTCTACCATTGATAAGTTTCTAGAAAAAATAAATATTTCCCCAAGGATATGTAATATGGAGGGAATATTATCATGGATTTCATCATCCTTTTAAAGCCTTATATGCATGTATAGAGTATTACTGTTGTTGTACCAGCTACCTAACCTCTCAGTCCAGCACTCCAATATGCTACATCTCCTACTGCCTCTTTACACCTTGAGGTAATCTCTCCTACTCAAGATTTCAGAAAGATCCATCCAATCATATTTAGGGAGCTTATTGGACCTCCTACCTCCTCGATCCCAAGATTGTCCCATTTAGTGTATTTTGGAGTTCCTCTTACTCCTATTAAATTCACTCTGAACCACTAGCCTCTACTTCAACATCTATTTATCCTTCCCTTGTAGCTTCTGATAAGAGAAAATCATTGACAGACCCCTATTTAAAGAAGTAGTATTTTGGATCACTTATTTGGTAGGGCTGATTTGTTTTACATTTTGTTATGTTCTTTTCTTATGTATTTTCACAATAATATGAAATCCTATTTTTAATAATTTCATTATTTGTGCTCTAATTATTTATACTTTTCTACAGTGTTTATTCTATTATTCCATTTACTCTTTTGGATAATCCCAAAAGGGGTAGAAGTAATTATGTGTTATTCTAACTTTAGATATGTATAATTCTATGATCTTTCAATTTTTTTGAAACCAGTAATGGAAGAAGAATGACTAATTTAATTAATCAACTTACTATGCTTTATAATTATATGATTTGGGATCATCAAAAAGGGGATATTGTCAGCCTTCATTAGTTTTAATGCTAAAAAATCATGTCATATTATGTTTAATCATGTCTTAAGTTTTATGTTCAAATATTATTATTTATGATTATCTTTGTTTAACTATAAGTTTAACATATTATTTTAATATAAAACATGAAAATAGAAAAGAATGTTCAATTTGGAGTCACTGATATTACAACTCAAAAACAGATGAATAAGTGACCAATAGAAGAATAAGTCATCGACAAAAAACTGAGTCACCGATAGAAGAATAAGTCACCGACAGAAGAATAAGTAACATACATAAAAATAAGTCACCAATTGAAGAAAAATTCATCGATAGAAGATTGATTAACTAAAATATGTATGAGCTATGAACAAATTGAGTCACCAATACAAGTCTAATTTACTGATATTCTGACTTACCAATAGACCAAATCATTGAAAATAATGAATCATGGACACTAGACATACCGAAATAAGGACATACCAAAGGAAGGACTCATTGACACATTAAACTACAGATAGAAGGACCTACCGACAGAAATAAATACTGAAAAATCATCCTAAAGATAGAATAACCTTCCGATAGAATGACCTACCGATGAACTCTTAGAAAATTTTCTCTACACTTAAATTCAAAATTAATTCTAATGGTCATATTTATGAAACTCATTAGTTTCTATTATATTAATTACCTTGTTTAAATTTTGAATACATTGTCAGAGACTAGTAAGAGGTATAAGGATGCCCCCATGTTGTGGATTATGCCTATTGTCAATATCTGTAGAATATAAATAAATCACCTGATAAAAAATCAGAGCAACCATACGGAGAGTACATTATAAGTGGAGAAAATCCTATACAATTAGAACAACCTTTTTTTCTAGTTTTGAAGAAGGAAAGATTTGTTGTGAACCAAAAAACTCAACATCCTTTTCAGTAAAAAGACCTATTGAAGAACATCCTCGAGGAGCATCACAACTCATAGGAAACCCGAAAACAAAGCTTCCACAACACCGTCTTTTTGGTTTTGGTTTCTAGAAGTGGACTCGAGATTCACATATGCTACACTTAAGAAGTCCAGAAGCATCAATCAAATTACACAGAGCATTCTAAACCCTTTCTTATTTTTTATGCTCTATTGTGTACATTCTTATCACTTTTCATGCAGTTTTTGTCTCTTTATCAAAAACACATAATGTCTCTTAAGCTATGTTGTGGGATACAAGATATCCTCACTCATTCATCTATCTCCTAAGATAAGTTTGGTATCAAAGGCTTGTTTTTAATCCCATGTTTTAAAAGCTTTCAAATATTTTTTAATCTTTTCAACTGTGATTTAATTTGTGTTTTAAAAATATATAGATTTCTATTAGTTATAAATTTTTAGCTCTTTAAAAACATATTATTTAATCTTATTTATGGATAATAGATTGGAAGGTTCTACTACCAAAAAACCCCTATCTTTTAATGGAACTAATTATGCTTTGTGGGAAATTAAAATAAAAAACCATTTAGAAATATGGGTTCAGAAACTTCGTATTTAATTGTAGATGAGTATATGATTCCTTCTACTACCTAAAATACTTGGGATGACTCAACTAAGGAAGATTATTACAATAAATGCAAAGCTATGAATCACTTATATTGTTCTTCAAGAGATGAATAATTATATAGGATTTCTACATGTAAAATAGATCATGATATTTGGGATACTCCAGCGATTTCCCATTAAGGAACCACTAATGTTTAGGAAAAGTGACTCAACATGTATACTATTAAATTTGATAACTTGAAAATGAAGCCTGAAGAACCAATCTCTATCATGTATCTCAGGTTTAATGAAATTTTAAATACTATGATCTCTCTGGGAATGAATGTTACATTTAAGAGACAAATCATGATAATTCTCAGATGTCTATAAGATAGATGGAGGAGAACCTCAGTGTCAATTAGGTAATCCTGTGATATTAGAATGTTTATATTAAAATAATTGACAGGTTATATAGTGATGTTCGAGGAAGAGTTGAAGGTCAAAAAATAAGAGGATAATGAACCAAATAAAAAGTTAATGTCATTTTTTGGTCGAAGTAGGACACTCAAGAGAGGGGTGAATTGAGTTCCTATAAAAATTTCAATTAAAAAGTTTATTTGAAAGGTTCCCAAAATTTTAAATAACACTAACCAGTAAACCAAAGGTAGTAAAATTATAATATCTTGACTGTTCAAAAATGTTCATAGAATATTAATTAATTCATTGTTATAAAAATATGAGATATTGATACAACATTTGAAACAACTCTAATAATTCAAAATTTTTATTACTACTATCCAAGAAAAACTATCAATGAAAAATTTAGATTTATAAAATATGATTTAAAATAGAGAAATACTAAATAGAAAACACATTGGATATAAAACAAGAGGTTCTTTCTCAAGAAGAGACTCAGTCTTCACCACATAGTGATCACCTACCACTAAGAAATCTATATAAATAATGGTTTTGATCTACACCATGAATCAGGGTTAACATAATAGTACATAGACCGTCCAGGTCACAAGTCCTATACCATAGTTCTTCATGGGAACAAAAACAACTAGGTCACACAAGACCTCTTACACAGTTTTTCATGGGATGAAAAAGTGTAAAAAAATAGTTATTTGAGGGTATCTAGTATCCTTTAGTTCAGTGTAGGAGACAATGTGAGTTTTTAGTACACACACACACACTACTCAAAAAATTATAAAAATAGTACACAATAGAGAATAATATATTAATATGGGATTAGAGATGATCAAATTGTTATAAAATTTATTTTTGGACTCTCTGATGTATCAGAGTTGAAGCTTGAGTCACATTCTAGAAAGAAAAACTGATAACAGAATGTCATGGAGCACTGTGTTCTGTCTTCCAGGAGGGTGATATAATATTTCCCTTCAGTTTATTTGGATACTGCAGAAATTATGGGACTTTGATGAACATCACTTCTCTGGTTAACAGTAAGTAGGAATGAATAATTCCTCGTGTTTTATTTCTTTCTATATGGTGCTTCTGTAGGGTCTTCTTGTATATTCTTGTGTATGAGTGTCTGTGCCTGTCTTCCCATGTGCATATCTTTCATGCACTTTTCTTTGTATATATATTCTTGAATCCCCACAAAGTTCATGTATGAGGTAAACCCAATACCTCATATTTCTGACAATATCATTTGAGATGTGTATAGAAAATCATTTAATTAATCAGGTGAATTAAGTTACTAAAAATATAACTATTAAGAATAATTTAAAAACATAAATTTTAAACTGTATACTAGTGAGTCTTTAGTCATAATCTCCTTCGGTCAATGACTCATCCAATCAGTGTTTCATTTTTTCGGTCTTTCCATGTGTTAGTGACTCATTGTATCATTGACTCAATTTAACTATGGGCGAGTCCTTGCGTCGGTAGCAGCATGCATCGATTGTTCATCTCTGTTAGTAGATCATTTGAATTGGTAGGTCATCTGTCGGTATTTCATTTATCTTTAGGTCATTTTCATTGGTAGGTCATTTTCATTGGTATACCATATGTCGGCGAGTCATTTGAAGTGTTGGTATCTAACCCCTTCTGTTAGTGTCAGTTTGACATACTTAGAATTTCATTTTTTTTGGACTATCTTACAATATAAATATTAACAAAATATACTAAAATTATATGAGATCATAGATAAACATAATTTCACATATTGAAACTTAAATAATCATGATTAAAATGTTTAGACATGATTAAAATGAATTGACAAGATTTTCTATTATTAAAACTATTAATATAGAGAGGGTGGCCAATAATCTCTTATAGGAAAAAAGTCTCCTCATTTTTAATGATCACAAATCATGGAATTGATTAGTTTAATCATTTGATGTGTAATGACATCACTCTACTTACCATCTCCCAATAATGATGATTGTTCGTAATTTATAGATAAGGAGAATAAGTAAAATAAATAGTTATGGTATCAAAAAAATAAAATAAAATATATAAGAGTGATATAAAAGGTAAAGTAAATAATGATAATTCCAAACTTTTCTCCTCCTTTGGAATCATCAAAACGTGGAAGGGGGAGCTAAAAACTATTCTCCCCCTTTAGATGATAAGCAAGAAAAAGAACCTGTAGCAAAGAAATAAATAAGTGTCATAAAGTAATAGATAGAATATAAATAAAGAAAATACAAGAACACAAAATTCCATTAATCAATAAAGTGCTATGTGTAAAATACTTCAAGAAAAAGTAACAAAATGCAACTAAACGTCCCTACCAGAGAAGTATCCACACTAGGGAGAAGGATTAAGAAGTTTCTTCCCTTTATCAATGGGATCAATAGAGGGTCTAGTAGGTGGGGGATGAGAAGCTGGAGGGTCTGAAGATATTTTCAATGTGGGTAGGAGAACTCCTTTTGGAACATTAGGTACAAGGAGGGGTTTGTGTAGTGACAATATAGTATATTGAATCTATTCTTGGATGACTTGTAGAATCTGAGTCAAATCCTAAGAAACTGACATTTGAGGTGGAGGCACTAATCCAGGAGTTCCACGAGGTCCAACAACCAGCACTTCAATCGCTTCAATTTATCAACGAAGGTATGGGTTTAACAACCTAATAAATTACTCAATAATATCACCACTATACTTCATTTATTTCTTGAAGTCATATTTATTCCCCATGAATTTTTCTAAAAGGGAAGTGAATTATTTCAAATTTTGTACTTGATATTTAAAAACAATGGTTACTAGATACAAATACATGTTCTCTATCAAATACATAAACAAACTTGGGAAATGATGCTTGGTAATGATCTTTTTGAAATAGTAGTCCACCTTTTTTGTGATATGATCATTTGCTGTCTCAACACTCTGGGAATAGAGTTGGACCATATCATGAACCTGATCACTGTTCTCTCAATATTTTCTATGTTTCCCAAACTAGAAGATTCAAATAGAGCTTGAATCACTTCCTTAACAATAGTTTTGACTGCCTCAATGTCCCGAGTCTGAGATGTATGACTAGATGTATAAGGAATATCGGTAGGAGCTGAGGTATGGGTCTTCAATGTTTTAAAAACTATCTCCACACACCCTTTGTACAATGAGGTCAAAATATTAATTACAGTAGAAAGAACAATAATTTCTTTTCTCAACTTGGAAGTGCTTGCAACAATTGTCAATGTAGTTGTAATTAGGTTGGGTTGAATCTACTATATCACTTATTCTGAAACATTAGTTGTATTATCCTCATATATACCTAATGTCTGACATGGAATAGAAAGCACTTGACCAGACTACCTCATTTCTACTATTAGAGATCTGAGAGAGTGTAATTCATCACTCATCATAGTGTTTTATCTTCTAGCTATTTGAATCTCATGCACCATCTGAGATTGAATAGATATACTTACAGTTGAACAAACATTTTCTTTAAATATTTCAAAATATTCTTTTGTGTCATAGTCAGTAGGATGGTTCTCAACCAGTGATTCCCATGAAACAAGTACGAAAACTTCATCATCTGAGACTTCATAATCTAAACCCAATGTTACATACCTAGGATACCTTTACCATTAAACTATTACATCATCATCCAGAGGAGTGAGAGTATAAAGTCTTACTCATCTAAGTTGATGCTCTTCACCAGCTTTACTTATCCTTTCATGAGGCTCCCCCATATTTTGAGCTCTCCTCATAGGTTTCTTATCTTCAGCATTAGGTACCCTTATTTCAAAAACTAATTGAGGTACACGAATTTCTTGAGCTCCCCCTTCAACATTAACTTCTTCATTCTATCTTACTTTAACTACATCTTCAGGGGGTTCTTCCGAATGTTCCTGATCCAAAGCTTGAACCATTTCAACATCTTCACCATGATCATCCCTATGATGGTCATCATCACTATCACTACTAACATCATCATCATGTCTGGGGAATTTCTCTTCATTTACTTTTCAATCACCATCTTCTTCACCTTCTTCCTATTCACTACCAATTCCACTTTCAGCATCTTCATTCTCTTCTCCTTATTTAAGTCCACTTGATCTACTTACATATTCCACACATCTTGAGACTTGTGTCTCCTCATATCCATTGCCTTCAAGTGTGGGATCATCAGAGGCTAAGTAAAGTGGAGGACTAGGAGGTCCAAAAGGAAAACCTTTTCTAGGTTTAGTGGTGTTATGATCACTCCTATCCTCGATTAGTGACCCCGGATCTCTAATTGGAGTGGGATACTCTTATTCTTCTTCTAAAGAGTAAAAAAATTCCCTATTTATTCCTAGACCAGGATCAACCATATTCTTAGTCCTAGTTGAATAGTACAAAAAATTTATCTTATCATAAATCTTCTCCTCATATCCAACCCATTCCCTCTTCCTTGACTTCCAGTTTATTTTCGTCCCTTTACATATCTTTTTACTAAGGCAGATCCCACTGCACTTAGATGTAACTTATTCTCCCTCCTTAATACATCATTTATCTTTTAGAATACCTGAGTTCAACCATGAATATAATAGGAAATTTTTCTTTCATGAAGGTTTGATCATTTCATTAAGTTTTACATCAAGGAATCTACACACATTTACCTTGATCAATTTTAATAGTAGATAAACCAAGTATAAATCTTGATACTTCTGAGTGGAAATGTCTCTTTTCCTAGGACAGATCTGATGTTGAATAAATTTAAATATGATTTTACATTATCCACTTAACTATGTAGAAATGGGTCTTCTATGATCATTATTATTAGTATGCTCCTTCAGAGCTATCTCAAAGTAGAACATATCACTCTCTGTGGTGAGGTACCTTTATAATCATCTTATAGACCATCAGGAGGGAATTTAAGACATTCAAACCACTATATTGAAAATAAAGAGATTCTTTGGCCTCTCACTATGGAATTGATCCCAGAAACATCAATTCCCTCTAGCATGAACACCATATTCATGTAAAATTCATGAATTAGCTTCAGGTAAATTGGTCTTTTATTATTTTAGAACCACTGAAGGCATCCCTGATATTATTGAACCTTGAGCGGTATTGAATTTCATTCCAACAGCCACTCTGCACAAACTTCTTTTTTGGAGTTAAAAAATGGTTCTCCATAGAAGGATTTAGAGGTCTAAAAGATTTTATCAATTCACCTTTCCGTTTCATAGATGCATGAGACTCACCACCATCAAGATCTTACTTCACACACACCATTCCAACAGTTTGGTTTGAATAACTGAAGGTTAAAGGTTGGAAGTAGAGAGATATATGATATAGAGAGTATATGGGTAAAGTATTTGAGTGGATTAATTCAAATTTATATCATTTAGGGATTTTGAAATCACAAAATCATAAAATAGTGAACCAATTTCAACAAAATCATTGAAACAATGTCTCTTTGGTAAAAAAATAAAATGGATAAAAATAGTGAGTCCTTAGTGTCAGTATAGAAGATTTTTCATAACACTAATGGTGTCATCTTGATAGGGCATCGCTGGTGGCATGACATGGTATCAACATAAAAATGTGTCAGTGTTGGCATGACATATCATAAATGTCAAAATGAAAACTATTTCAGTATGAAAATGTTATTGGTTTCATCATGACCACTATGTCGATATGACAAAGTTATCCACATCAGCATGAAATTGTCAACATCGTATTGTCAGTGTCAGTATGACAACTTCACTTAAAATTATCAAAGGAATAACAACACAAGGTACTATAGATTGATCATTTCAAACTAATGTCTGATGTAGTTCATTCAATGAGTGTTTAATGGATTAGTGAAAATGTCAACATGCTGATGTTCAGTGCCTATGAAATCTAAAGTTATATTACCTTTTATATAATGGTCTCTCAAAAAGTGATGCCTTACAATAAGGTGTTTTTCCTAGATTGTGAAACATGTTTCTTAGAAATATTAATATCACTTGTGTTATCACAATTTCTGGGGACACGTCTGAATTGATATCCATAATCAATTAATATTCATTTCATCCACAAAATTAATGCAAAACAACTAGTAGTGACTATGTATTCAGCTTCATAAGTAGAAAATGAAAAAAAATTGCTTCTTACTACACTATGAAACTAGAGACTTTCCCAAAAGGTGACATGTTCGAGAGGTTCTTATTCAATCTAACTTACAACCACTAAAATCAGCATCTAAATAACTCATTAAATTAAAATGTTGTCCTCTAGGATGGAACAGTCTTAGGAAAGTAGTATGTTTTAGGTATTTGAAAATCCTTTTAATAACAAGAATATGAGATTCTTTTTGGTTTGCCTAAAAACATGAACACATGCATATAATAAAACTTAATATCAGGGATACTAGCAGTTAAGCAGAGTAAACTTGTAATCATTCCTCTACAAGTGGTTTCATTAATAGATTTATTATCTTCATCAAGGTCTAACTTACAAGTGGTACTATTTAGAGTGTCCCTAGTCTTAGTGCTTTAAAACCCAAATCATGTAAAAAATATCCTTAGTATATTTAATTTGTTTAAAAATAATACCTTCTTTCTTTTGAAATATTTGAAATAAAGATAGAGTTTGAGTTCATAGATTAAACTAATTTCAAAATCAATTTGCATCATCTTTGAAAAATAAAAACATAAATAATTTTTAGAAGATCCAAAAATAATATCATCGAAATAAATTTTTACTATAAAAACATATTTGGAAATTATTTTTATAAAGAGAGTATGATTAGATTTACCTTTTGTAAATACTTTAGAAATAAGAAAAGTTATTAGACTATCATACGAAGCTCTTGAATATTTTTTAAAACAATATAAATATTTTTTTAATTTAGGAACATTATTGGGAAAATGAGGGTTTGTAAATGCTGGGTGTTGTTCAAAAAAACATCCTCAACTATATAAACATTTTAGAATGCACTCTTTACATCCATTTGATAATGTTTGAAATATAGATGTGCTGTATATGCAAGCAGGATTCAAATATCTTCAAGTCTAGATACTAGGGAAAAGGTTTAATCATATTCAATTTCTTTTTTGTGGCTATAAACTTGTAAAAAGAATCTAGCTTTGTATCTAACTATGTTACCTGCTTCATCTACTTTTTTCCTATACACTGATTAAGTGCCAATAGTTAATGTGTCATTGGGTCTATTTACAAGTCTCCAAAAATTGTTTCTTTTAAACTTATTTAACTCTTAAGGCATATACGTCACCCAAAATTCATCATTTATATCATCATTTATGTTATTAGGTTCAAGATGTGACAGAAAATCTTGCAGTTCCACCTTATTTCTTATTGAATCTCAAGTATGTGTCCTTTTCCTAAATCTTCTACAATAGCATCTAAAGTATGGTTATTGAGAGTTTTGAAAGGTCTGGAAAACATAGGGCTAGTCACTTCAGGTTCATCAATAGGTTCATGTTCATTTTGAATAGAATTTAGAGAATTTCCAGAACAAGTGGTTTTAACAGATTTCTTCGTAGGATGGTTAGAAGATTTAGCATTGATGTCTAGGTTTGACATATCATCCTTAAGATTCTCTAGAGAGGTTTTGGATCATTTGGATCTGTCTCATAAAACATGATATGTATAGATTCTTCAATACATTTGGTTCTCATATTGAAGAATCTATATTCTTTAGGGGAAATTGATTATCCTAAAAAAATTACATAATCACTTTTTGAGGAAAATTTATCGCAATTATACTTAGTGTTAAGAATATAGACACTGTAATAAAAAACATCGGTGTAATTAACGTTGGGGATTCTATTGTTCCACAAATCATAGGAATTTTTTTAAAGATAGGTCTAATTAACACTCTGTTGATTATATATAATGTTTTATTGATATCTTCTTCTTAAAAGTAAATAGGTTGGTCATACTCAATAATCATGGTTTTATCAATTTATTTTAGGGATCAATTTATTCATTCTATAGCATTATCTTTTGGGGGTGTCCTAGGAGAAGAGAAGTTTGGAATATTTCCATTTTGAGAGTAAAATGATTCAAACTCTTGGTTTTCAAACTCACATCTGTGGTCACTTCATTGGGTTTTAATTCTAAGACCACTAATATTTTCTATAGTCCTTGCATAATTGGTGAAACAAGATAAAGATTCACTTTTGGGATTCAAGAAGAAGGTCCAAGTATATCTAGAGTAATAATCTTTATGAAAATATACATAATGGTTCAAAATTAGAATTGAAACAATATAAGGTACCAAAATATCAATGTGAAACAACATAATAGGTTGATATGTTGAAGTTTATTTTTTTTGGTTTGAATGAGATTATGTGATATTTACCCTTTTTACAATGATTTTAGACTTTTTCATTTAGAAACTCTGGTTTTGGTAGATCCTTGAGTTATCCTTTTATCATAAGATTTCTAAGTGAGTATACATTGTAGTGTCCTAATCTTCTTTTCAAAATATGATATTTTTTATGAAAGGAAATCAAGCAAGAATCATTTTGAGAAATTAAAGATTCTATGTTGACAACATATACATTTTAATTTCTAAGAGTAGAAAATACTTACGTCTTTTTAGATTAAAAACTTTGAATGCATCATTTAAAAATTTAAAATTAAAACCATCACCACATAACAGAGAGATAGTAAAGATATTTTACATTAATCCACCAACAAAAGTACTTTAGAAATTAAAATTGAGTTAAAGTTACCAATATGGTTGAGGATAATTAATTTTCCTTTATCATTGTGATTAATGGTGACATGACCAACATAAGTATTTATCTTGTTCTTAAAGCATGAGTAATCTCCTCTCATGTGTCATGAACATATAATGACCAAGTACCATAAGATTTTGTAGTATATTTTCAAGCAGTTTTCCTACAAAATAGAATAGATAAGAAAATATTTTGTTTCCCCGATTTTTTTAGTTCAAGTAACATTTGTAATAAGAGATTTGGGAACTCACATTTTCTTTATGGGTATCCTATAAGTAGTATATAAAGTATTTGAAAAACAAACATTATTTGTTCTAAAAAAAACTTGAAACAATAGAATATGATTCATAGATAGAAGTTGCAAAACGTTTTTCAGAACAGAGTATAAAATTTATTTTTTCTAGATTTTGATACAAAATGAGTTTTTTTAATATTCCTCTTTCTATTTGGTATCCTATTCCAATAGTATACTTAGGAGATACTTTTCTACCAATAATTTTAACAAAGACTTATTTTACATTTTTAAATATTTCTTGATATTTTTTCAATTACTCATTTGACAATATAAATTCATTATTTCCCTTAAGAAGTTGAAACTTTTTATATTTTTCTACAGAATGTTCAAATATAATATTGGTAGTAAAAGCATGTTTTTTCTTTAAATTTTCATCTTTATCTTTTAATTCATTTCAAGTGTCTTATATAATTTTTCAATATTCAAACATTTCATCATTTTTCATATTTTCATAATCACTTTCATCTCCAATATAATTAGAATTATTTTTAAGAGAATTTAGTGTTACCTCAGATGTGTTTGTCATAAAACGCATATGCGATTTATCATACTTTTCCTGAGAGGATTCAGAGTCACTTGATATGTCCTTATAGGAACTCAAAGTTGATTTCATGAAATTTTTATACTTTCTATCCTTATAATCATACTTATTATTTTACTTTATCTTGGGACATTCATCCTTTACATTTCCCGTTCTCTTAAATTGATAATATATTATTTCGCTGGAAGTATCACCTTTCTTCTAATCCTTTTTCCAATGGCCCTTGTGATCATATTTACCTTTGTAGTTGGGATTTCTAAATAATTTCATGTTTCTTTAAAATTTATTTATCCTTATGGATATTTGATCTATCTGTTCATCACTGTCTACTGATGATTTTTCATCACTTGAACGTTTATTTTCAACTTGAATTTTTTCCTTCTGCTTAGAGGTAGTATATTTCAAAGAAATACATTTTCTTTTGAGTTCAATAACCTCTTCTTGGTTGAATTTTAGTTATTCCTCATACATCATAAACTTTCCCATAATCTCATTTACTAGTAACTTATTGATTTCAAAAGATTCTCTAAATGATACAAAAGTTCCTCTCCATTTTTCTTGTAAGCATTTGAGTATTGTCATGATTTTATCCTTGGTTGTAACACCCCTTCCCAAAAAGAACATACTATTCACAATTTCATTAGACCTATGTTACATGTTAGAAATAGGCTCAAAAGGCATCATTTTAAAGTAATCAAATTTATTAGTATTTGTGTTAAGCCTCATTTCCTTAACACTATAGGTTCCTTCATGTGAAACAGATAAAGTGTCCCAAGTTTCATGGGTAATTTTACAAGAATCTATTCTATTAAACTCTTCATCACCTAAAGAACAGTATAGGGTATTCATGGATTTGAAATTGTTATTATAGATAACCTTATTTGGGCCATCTCTAGTATTTCTAGCACTAGCAGGATTCTTATATTCATCTATAATTGAATACCATACCTCAAAACCCATACTTTCTAGGTGCATTTTCATTTTAATTTTCTATTGTGAAAAATTTGTTCCATTAAAGAATGGAGGTATGTTGGTATAAGTACCTTCCAATATATTATCCATGATAAATAAATAAGATTATAATTAACTAGATATTTATAACTAAAAAAATATAAAGATATTTAATATAAAACTAATATCACTATTGAAAAAGATATTAAAAAAGATTTAAAATGTTGAAAATTTAAAATTGAAAACATACTTTTATACCAAATTTTTGTTGGAGAAGGAAACTTAAGATTGGATGAATTTAGTTTATTTAAAAATTTCTTTTAAAAAGTTTATTTAAAAGGTTACCTCGGTTTAAAATAAAACAATCCAGTTAACCTAGGTAGTAAAATTATAATAGCTCGACTCTTCAAATATTTTTTCATAAGATTGTTTAATTCTCAGTTATAACAATATGAGATATTGATACAACTTTTGAAAACTACCCTAATAAGGGAAAATATTTATAACTACTATCCAAGACTGACTATCAATGTAAAATTGATTTTTCTGAAATAATAGTTAAAATAGGGAAAGAATAAATTAAAAACACAACGGATATAAAACAAGATGTTCAGTCTCAAAGAGAGACTTAGTCCTCTCTACTTGGTGATCATGTGCCACAAAGAAATCTATATAAATAATGATTTTGACCCACACCCTAGATCAGGGTTAACATAACCGTATAAATATTGTCTAGTCCACAAGTCCTCGACCATAATTCTTCATTGGAAGAAAAACAACCAGGTCACACATGACCTCTTCCAGAGTTCTTTGTGGGATGAACATGTGTAAAAAGATAGTTGTTTGATGAAATCTGTTATCCTCCAGTTTAGTGAAGGATGTAGTTTGTGTTTTTAGAACAAAAACACAAAATCCTCATAAATTTAGAAAAAATAGCACACAACAGAGAAGAAAATATTATGAATGTATTAGAGATTCTCTAAGTGTTATCCAATTTTTTTTGGACTCTCTAATGTTTCAGAGAGAATATTGAGTCCTCTTCTAGAAAAAGTCACTGAAAACATAGTGTCGTGGAGCATTTTCTTCTATTATATAAGAGGCTGTAATGTTCTTTCCCTTATATTTAGTTGGATGTTGCTAAAATGTGGGAACATTGATGAACAAAACTTCTCTGGTTCACAACAAGTAGGAATGAAGAAATACTTGTGTGGTCTTCCTTTTTGTTTGGTGCTCATGGGAGGTATTCTTGTATCTTCTTGTGTATGTGGGTTTGAGCATTTCTTCCCATGTGTATATATTTTATGTTCTCTTCTTTGTATATATATTATTGTAGTCCGACAATGTGCAAATTTGAGGAAGACATAGTAACTCGTATTTCTGAAAGAATCATTTAAGATGTCTATAGAAAGGAATTAAATTAATCAGGCACATTAAAATAATCAATATATGACCATTAGAAGTAATTTTAAATAAAATAAATTTTAAACGGTATATCAGGGAGTCTTCGATTGATATCTCCTTCTGTTGGTGACTCATCACATTAGTGTATAATTATATCAGTCTTTCTATGTGTCAGTTACTCATTGCATCGGTGAATCATTTTAACTATCAGTGAGTCCTTGCATTGGTATCATCATGCATCGGTAGGTCATCTGTGTTGGTATATCATTTGAATCAATAGGCCATTTTTCTGAAGGTTATTTTTCAGTAGGTCATTTTCATCAATTCATCATTTTCATTGGTAGGTCATTTGTTAGTGAGTCATTTGAACTATCGGTGTCTCATCTCTTCTGTCAGTGTCAGTCTATTTTAAATAGAAAATATTTTTGTTAAGGTTGTCTTACAAAATAAATATTAACATAATGTACTAAATTTATATGAGATCATAGATAAACATAATTTCACATATAGAAACTTAAATAATCATGATTGAATTTTTTAGGAAAGATTAATAGGAATTGACATGATTTGTGATTATTGAAACTATTAATACTAGAGAGGTTAGACAACAGTCTCCTATAGGAAAAACTACTTTCAAGACCACTTTTTCTAAACACCAAGAAAAGGAGAAGGTGGAAATTTATTCTAATAGTTTAAGAAATTAAGAATCACCATCTGATAGTGATGAGGAAGTAGATCAATTATCCATAAGGTTTAAAAAAATTTATAGAATGAAACAGTACTTTAGGAAGTCCAGCTACAAAAGAAAGTATGACTACAAAAGAAATTGGAGAAAGGACTAGAAGAGAGGTGATAACTCTAATGAGATATTTTGTTATGAAGATAAGAGATGAGGACATGTAAATTCTATCTGTCTAAAGTTAAATTATAAGAAGAAATATAAGGATAAATATATAATGTATAAGAAGGAAATGAAGGCCTCTTGGAGTTCTTTCAGGGATAGCTCCAGTGGGTTATAGTGTTCACCTGACGAGAAAGGTGAAAAATCTAACATGTGCTTTATTAAAAACACTACTAAGGTAAACCTTGAATATACTATAAAACATCTCTACTATACTATGAAATTAGATTCTTTAGTTTCATAAAATGTCTATTGCTTAAGCATCTTTCATAAAGAATCCTAGATTTTGAATATGAGATTAGGTCCCTATAACAATCACCCACTTGGAAAGCTTGCTAGAAAAGGGATAGATAAGGATCTACCCAAACTATAATTTCTAGACAATAAATTCTACAATCTTTGTTAGAAGGTAAACAATCACAAAATATCTTTCAAAATAAAGAAAGAATTTTCAACTTCTCAACCACTTTAGTTGGTTCACATGAATTTTTTTGGATAGTTTGGAGTCTCAAGTATTACTGGGAATAAATATGTCTATGTTCTTATAGATGACTTCTCTAGGTATATTTGGACCTTCTTATTAGATCAAATGAGTGAGGCTTGTTATTACTACGTCAATTATGCTAGATCTTTAGAAAACCTAGCTGTTTTTAGAATTAAATACTTAAGACTGTAGCCATGAGTTGGAGTACCAAGTGTTTGAGTAATATAGATAAAAAATGGCTATATTAATAACTTCTCTACTCTTAGGATACCCTAGTAGAATGGAATTGTTGAAATAAGGAATATAACCTTATAAGAAATATCCCATACTATGCTTAAATGAATATGTCATACCTATTTGTTTTTGGGTTGAAGCAGTCAATATAACTTGTTATATAATTAATAGAGTGTTAATCATACCAATCATTAAAAAAACTATCCATGATATATGAAAAAATAGGAAAACCAAAGTTATCTAGATTAAAGTTTTTGGTTTCATGGTTTATATTCATAATAATAAGGGCAATCTTGACAATTTGTATCTAAAAGTGATTACAGGTTTTTTCCAGGTTACTCTACCTAAATTAATAAATAAAGAGTTTTTAATAAAATAACTAAATGTGTGGAAGCATCTATACATATCCAATTTGACGAAATAGATCTATATGAATCTGAAAACCCTCTTGAAAATATTAAGGGTTGTTTGTCCAATATGGACATTAATTCAAAATTTCCTAACCCTACTGTTAAGAAATATGGTAAATCCTCTACTTCTAGAGAGTTTCCAAACTCAAATCTTAGTGAACATGAACCTACATATGAACCTGAAATAACTTGTACTTTCTTTATCTAGATTTTTTGAACCCCTGAGGATCATCCCTTAGGAAATGTAGTTGAATACTGACGCACGCCTGTCGTAGGGCGTGGAAAAACAATTATTTCTTAAGTTAAAATGTATTAATGTGGTTGACCTAGGATGTCTCCCGAAGAGGAGTGCACACAAAATGGGTTGTCACTTTAAAACGGGGGTAAAAATGCTGTGAAAGGAAATTTGAAATTCAAATGATTGAAAAACAATGAAATTAAAAGGGTGATTAGGTCGGGGTCGGTTTCATAATTATAATGCTATCCTTGTTCAATTTAATTTAAACCTCTTCTTCTTAGTTGATTAAAGTGAGTTTCCACAATAGTTTCCTCTCACTTCCTTGGTGAAATTGTTATTGTGAGAGAAAACCTTACCAAGATCTCGGTTTGGTCAACTCTCCTTCCATGTGTAAAATAGTTGTATTGAATACCCTTAATTAAAATGGGCAATTCCCGATCGGGTTTTTTTTATCCCAAACAATCAAGAACATTCACTACACCTTTTACACGTACTGACGATCGTCGAGTACTTCACCACTAATTCCTGGTTTATTCCATCGTATATAAACCAGAAATTAGTGGAGGGAGATATTGATTATTTTACCAAGGCAAAAATAAATAACGGAATTAATATTCAAGAACGATCGAACTTGATTATAAAATCCTCTATAATAAATTGAAACCAACTTTGAAGAAGAAAGAAATTTATTCAATTGCGTCCAAGAACTCAAGCATTACAATGTAGAAAACCAACCCTTCCCCAATCACTCCAAAAGTTTACCCCACCATGGTAAGGGTAATCAAGTTGAATGGGGAAAAAGAAGGCATTAAAAAACAATTAAAAAGAAAATAAATAAAAGAGAAAGCTGAAAAGTTCTCCTTCTTGGTGTCCCAGAAGAAATGGGTTGGAGAATGGATGCCTTGAGAGGGTGGAGCTCTCCTCCTTTTATAGCCAGAATTCTTCACCCGAATGTATACGCGTTGTAGCCCCATTAAATGACATCTTCACGCGTTGAGCCCTTCATGAATGTTGTTCATAATTCCCTTGGTCGTGTCCCCTCAAAATTGCAGCGGATTTGGACATTTAGTCCGAGCGTTATGGCCGTTTTACTATGAGAATTTATTCTGTCCAGTCAGACTCTCCAAAACGAACTCCTCCGTATTAGGGTGATTTAATGGCCCCATAAACGGCCAATCCAGTCGGTGATTACTTCATTAAAGATGCTCCAAAACTACTTGCGCGTACACCCACCGAATGTCACAAGCTTTGGCCCCACAGTGGATGAGTTATGGATCCCACATAAAAACTAGGCAGAACTGAAAACAGTTTTTTTGAGCCAACTTGTGAGATTTTGTTGAGCTTCCATATGGCCGAATCAGAATTTTGTCCAAATATATTAAATGAATCCCTGGATGTGTAGAATCTGAAAAAGAAAGAATTTTTCAATTTGGATAAGCTTAGATAATGTTATGGCCAATCTACCGAAACACTTTAAAACTGTTAAAAATCCAAAACGGCCAATTTTTACTATTCAGCTCAAAATAACACCATTATCATAAAAATGAAACAATTTATCTTAGAGGAACAATTTTGTGGGTTTAAAACAATGATATTCAATATAAATTAATTGAAAATATTTTCTATATCAAATACTTAGATAAAGGGACACCGACTAGACCTTATCTTAGGAACTAGGTTTAACATCAATCCTTTTTGTCATAGCTCTAACCTAAAAACATTAATGATCCACTCAATGATAAATTTTGGGTGATGGATATGAAAGAAGAGTTGAATCATTTTGAAATAAATAGTGTTTGAAAACTAGTGAATAGACCCAAAGACATCTTGACCATTGACACTAAATGGGTGTTTAAAAGTAATGTAGACAATGTAGGAACCATAGTAAGGAATAAGGCCAGACTGGTTACCCAAGGATCTAGACAAGTGGAAGGCATTGAATATAAAAAACCTTGGAACTAGTTTATAGACATGAATCCATTAGAATATTTCAAGCATATGAATCTCATCTCAATTTCAAGCTATATCAAATTGTTGTTAAATGTGAATTATTAAAGAGGTATGTATTTTAGGATGTTTTTTGTTAAAAAACACCGAGATTTATAAACCCTAATTTTCCGAATCACGTTTTTATGTTAACATAGTATTTATATGGTTTAAAACAGGCTACAAGAGCATGGTATCATTGGTTAATTACTTGTTTATTTCTAAAGGTTTTACAAAAGATATAGCTCATCTTACTCTCTTTATTAAAATATTTTCTAAGGAAGTTTTATTTCTTCAAATTTATATTTATCAAATTATTTTTGGATCTTAAAATAATTATTTATCTATTGATTTTTCAAAAACAACTCAAAGTGAATTTGAAATGAGTTCAATTAGAGAATTCAAATTCTTTCTTGGATTTCAAATCTTTCAAAAAATAGCAGTTGTTATTTTCAATAAAATTAAATATACTAAAGATATTTCAAAAAAGTATAGATTTGATGGTAAAAAAAGGATTTATACTATAATGAGTACGACCTTTAAGTTAAACCTTGATGAAAATGGTAAATATATTGATCAAACCAATTATAGAGGAATGATTGGATGTTTACATTACTTGACTGCTAGCCATCCTGATATTATGATCAATGTATGTATGTGTACCCATTTTCAAGAAAACTCCAAATAATCTCATTTAAATGCTCTGATTTTTTTAAAAATACCTCAAGTATTCTAAAAAATTTAGACTATTATATCCTCGAGGACAACAATTTGAAATAGATTATTATTCTGAATCTGATTTTTTAGGTTTTATGTAAGAGAGAAAAAACACCTCTCGAACATGTCACTTTTTGGGAATGTCTCTAGTATCAAGGTGTATTAAAAATTGGAATTATGTTGCATTATATACTACTGAGGCTAAATATATAGCTGCTGGGAGTTGTTGTGCTCAGATTTTACATATGAAACACTCTTTTCTAGATTATATGTATCATTTTAGACATGTACCTATAAACTGTGACAATACAAGTTTTACAAACATATCATGGAATCCTATTTCTCACTCTTGAACAAAACATATTGATTTAAGACATATATTTTTGAGATATCATTATAAAAAATGAGATATATATCTTGAATTTATTAGTATAGAACATATGTTTGCTGATATATTTACTAATACATTAGTCTTTGAAAGAATAAGTAACATCAGACATGAATTGGGGATGTATTACTTTTGAGGGCCTACTTTTAATCAATCACTATTAAAACATAGTGTGGATGTCTCACTGATAGGACATTGGGAATGTATCGCCGACACCGACAGTGTCAAGTCTCACTATCACCGATAGTGTCATAATGAAAATGTCATATTGACACCTACAATGTCATGTTAATATTGCCATGATAACACCGATAGTGTCATGTTGAAATTGTCTTGCTAACAATGACAGTGTCATGTTGATAGTGTCATGTTGATAGTGTCTTATAAACACCGATGATGTCTCACTAATGGTAGAGAGGCTTAGTATCCTATAAATGATAGGATTAACCCTTTTACTGGTTAAAGTCCAAAGGGGGTGACTTTGGCCCTGCTATTCCACCTTTATATATACATTCCAAGGAACCTATTCTAGCTTGGGATGATGATGATGAGACTAAGAAATAAGGAACTATGGAGAAAAAAAATCCTATATAATGGTTCAGATGAGGACACCATAGGAGATAAAGAAAATAGTGAGGAAAAGGAAAATGGAAGGGAATCTGAAGGGAGTGGTGGTGAGGAAGAGGATGAATAATCCAGTAATAAAAGTGTATATGATAGAGGAGATGAATATGATTTGGAATGTGGTGGAAGTGGTAGTAGTTTGAATCAACTTGGTGATGATCAAAAGAATAAGGTAGAACATGTTTGTCTTGTTGATTAGGAATATATTATATAACCTCCTGATGCTGGTGCAGAATAAAGGGCAATAGTTGATGTTCATGCTGAAGTAGAAGAACTTGTTACCCTTGTACCAAAATTAGTATATAAAAGAAGAAGATATTGAATTGAGGGGGAGACTCAAGGAAAGAAAGTGAGATTTGATACACTCACTCCTTTTGATACAAGTGTGGTATTTGAATAGGAAAATAATCTTTGTTATATTACTCTCAATTTGGATTATTCTGATTCAGATGCTAAGGATGGTGTAGCTATTCCAAGTAGACAAGAAATTGAGGAACCTATTCATTCTAGGACACCTCCAGCAGTTTCATATTCTTCTTCTTCTATACCTCTAGTGGATTATGTACATAGTGAAAATGTCACAAAATCTAATTTTGAACGACTTATGGTTGATTATATTTCTCTTATTATAACTTCACCTCAACCTCAAAATGATCATGTTCCTACTCTAATAGAAAGAGATATTTATGTTTTGATAGAAAGAGTGATTTCTAAATTGGAACCTATTCTGATCATTATTTTTGAAACTGTACTAAAGGATAACTAGAACATAAGAAATGAGTTGACTGTAATGGTTTCAGAAATAAATAGATTGACTGTTGATTACATACATCCTTGGATAAATTGCTAATGACTTTTTAGGAATTAGTTTCTAGAAATGTTTCTACTCAACCTCAGACCTCTAATATTAATATGAATTAGTTGAGACAAAAACTCAGAAATATAGTGCAAGGTGCATCTAGATCAGTAGCTTCAATTTAACACCCTCCATATATTGATATTGTCAGAATGTGATCAGAGAAGAGATTCAAATAATGATGGGTGACACTGGCCAGGATAGTCTCTCCAACACTAGCAAGAACTGTGATAACATTTAGGACATGGTGAAATCCTACTCCCAAGGTGATTAAACTTCGAAAGAATAATTAACCAAGAAATTGGATTTTTATTTCAAGATAATTTACAATAAGCAAAATCTCATAGGCCACTCCATGTATTTAGTTGATAATATGATACTTCCTCTAATGACACTAACTTTCAGAGATCAGGTGAAACTACATAAGGAGTTTACTCCGACCATTGAGAAGTTTATGGAAAACAAGGAATATTTCACCAAGGCTATGGAATATGGAGGGAATATTATCATGTATTTCATCATTATTATAAATCCTTAACTTCATTTATAGAGTATGTCTATTGTTTTTCTAACTGCCTCACCTCTCAGACCAACTCTCCAATCTGCTAGCTCTCCAACTGTCTCCTTGCCTACTTAGGCACTCTCTCATGATCAATATTTTTGGAAGATCCTTCATATCATTTTAGGGAGATTACTATTCATATTACCTCTTCTAGCCCAATCTTGGCCCCTCTAGTGTTTTCTAGAGTTCCTATTACTCCTCTCTAAACCTCCAACCTTTACTTCTAATTCTACTGATCCTACCTATATAGCCTATGATAAGGGAAAATATGTGGTGGAACCCTATTTGAAGAATAATTAGTTTTCATCACTTATTTGATAGGGCTGGTTTGTTGTAATTTGTATGTTCTTTTCCTATGTAATTTCACATGAATTTTATTTTCAGTTTCCCTTAATTTCTTTCTGTGTGCTCTGTTTCATCATATTCTTCTTTAGTCATTATTCTTTTTTGTAATTTACTTTTTTTGATAATCCAAAAAATGGATAATTAATAATATGTTATTATACATTTGGATATTTATTATTCTATGGTCTTTCATATTTTTTAAGAAAATCAGAAACAGAAGCAACATGACTACTTTGATGAATCAATGGATTGTGCTTTATAATGCCATAATTTTTTATCATAAAAAAGGGGGATATTGTTGGCCCTATGTAGTTTTATTGCTCAAAATCCTGTAAAATTATGTTTAATAATGTCTTAAGTATTAAGTTCAAATATTCTTAATTATGATTATCTATGTTCAATTATAATTTTAACATATTTTTCTAATTAAGATATGAAAATAGAAAAAAAATGTCCAAGTATGATTCCCTAATATTACAACTCACCCACATAAGAATAAGTCACCGACCTAAGAATAAGAACCAATAGAAGAAGAATTCAACGAAATAAGAATAAATCACTAATAGAAAAATATGTTACTGATACAAGATAAATAACTGATTGAATAATGATTCACTAACATATGTATGAGCGGCAAATAGGCTGAGTCACCAATTTAGTTCTAAGTCACCAATAGTCTAGTTAACCGACTAACCAACTCACTGACATCAATGACTCACCAACACTAGACATACCGACAGAAGGACCTTCCGATAGAAGGAATCACTGACATATCATCCTACCGACAAAATGACCTATTGAAAGAAGGACCAACCGACAGATCAACCTACCTATAAGAAAACCTACCGACAGAATGACCTACCGATCAACACTTTAAAAATATTATTTACACTAAAATTAATATTTAATTCTAATAGTCATATTTATGAAACTTGTTATTATCTATTATATTAATGAACTTGTATACATTTTATAGACATTTTAAAAGACAAGTATGAGGTACAAGGAATCCCTCATGTTATGGATTATGCCTATTTTAAATATCCATAGTATATAAAGAAATCACCTGATAAAAAAATATGGCAATGATATTGAGATAAATTTATAATTAGAGAAAAGAATATACAAGTGAAACACTCTTTCTTAATTTCTGTGAAAAAGGAAGGCTTTATTTTGAACCAAAAGTCCCAAAATACTTGCAGAAACAAACCCCAATGAAGAACATATTTGAAGAGAATAACAACTCACTAGAAACCAGAATACAAAGATTCAACATCACTCTATTTTTGGTGTATGTTTCTTGAAGTGGACTCAATATTCACATATTCTACTCCTAAGAAGTCCAAAAGTATCAATCACATCACACGAAGCATTCTAATACTTTTCTTATAATTTTTTCTATTTTGTGTACATTCTTATCACTTTTTGAGCAGTGAGTGGGTCTATATCACAAAAACATACTTTCTCCTGTATTAAGTTAGAGGATACAAGATATCCTTACTCATTATTCTTTATACACCATTGTTTACTTGTATATAACTCTGGAAGATGTCCACTTGTGTCCTGGTTGTATTTTTCTTCCCACGAATAACTTTGTTAGAGGCCTTATTGACCTGGAAAACCTTTTGTGATGTTGTGTGCCCTGATCCAAGGTGTGGATCCGGTTTATTAATATTAACTACTTGGTAGCAGGTGACCACCAAGTGGACAGAACTAGGTATCTGCTTGAGACTAATGCCCTTGTCTTTTATCCACTGTGTATTTAAATTTAGTTCGTTATGTTTTCACACAAATTTCAGAAAAAAATGTTTCATTGATAGTAAATCATAGATAGTGTTTATAAAAGTTTTTGATTTAGTAAATTACTTTGAAAATTTATATCAATATATCAAATTTCTATAAATAATAATTAATTAATATTTTGAGAAATTAATTAAACATTCAAAACACTTATAAATAGACTACATTGGTTAATAGGGCTCTTTAGATTTTAAATTTGGGAATATTTTAAGCAAGTTTCTATACAGAATATTTTATAAGAACTCAATTCACCCCCTCTGGAATGTCCTACTCTGACCAACATAACAATTAATGATTTTTTATTATAATGAAGAATAATTTTTGGGATCAATATAGAACATAAAAGTTTAATTAAATGTCTAAAATTCCTTCTATGTTATATCTTTAGTTTCCCCATGAGATCATTCCTTGAATGAAATTTATATCAAGAAAGTCTTCAAAAAGCTTGAAAAGAAAGTCAAAATTTATTTATTTTTTCTATATTTTTTCATGTTTCAATGATATTTTACTTTTTATTGATATTATATTTTCATAAGATGGAGTAATCAGCATCATAACAAATATTTTTTGGTTATAATCATTATATTATTTAAAAATACCCCATTGTTAAACTCTGTAATTGTAAAAAATTTATTTTATCATAAAACACAATATATTTTCTTATTGATTATAAAAAATAATTGTATCTTGTTGTGGGATCTCAAATAATATTTAAAAAACATATTTCCCTGGTCAATTTAAAAAAAAATCCACTAAAAAATCATAAAGAAATACATTTTTAGGTCAATTTTATTCAAAAATGTAAGAAACTATATTTATAACATCACCTTAAAATTAGTAATGTCATTAAACAATATTAAAAATATAAATAAATAACATAAAAACATATTTTTTACTAATTTTGTTAACTTTGTATTCATTTTTAGAATGTGCCTAGTTTTTTTCACCATCCATTGTTCTTATCACCCCTATTTTGAATAAAGTTTATTTTAATTTATTGGATATTTTCCACCAAACTAGTACTTTGGTTTCTATATTAGATTAAATAGTTTTGAATTACCAGTTTTCAACCTCTAATATATATTTACATGGATAACTTCAAATGATACATGATATTTTTTCTCAATAATTTAATAATCTCTTATTTGCATGTTGTCATTGTCTGATTTCTTCATATATATTTATTTCTAAAACGATAAATATCATTTACACCAAAATGATAAATAACCTTATTTTGTTGGTTTATTTTTTAAAAAATATGTATTAATTACTCTTATAGAATATGAATCATTTTTGGATACAAATACATGAATATACTATTATAACATCCACATTTGATGCAAATTCCTTAGAAATAATCAATACATTCTTATCGATTCACAAGAGATAAATTATCCTTCAAATATATATTTTTTCCCTTTTATTCAATCCACTATTTATTTTTTTGTTAACACCATATTTTTATGAATTATATTACTATTATTAATTAATTTGGTCTAGTATTCAATAGACTTATCACCATAACCTACACAAAAGCATAAGTGGACAATAAAAATAATATTTTATTCTAGTTTAACTATATCTAGATTTAATAACATTTATTATTAGTAAAAAAATTTATTTTTTATTTTTTATATAAAAAGAAATTTATATAAAGATCACACCCAATATTGTGTGATTATCAAAATTTTACATCACCAAAATTTTCAAAATTTTCTAAATGTAATAGAAAACAAACCTATAATATTAAAAACTCATATTTATATCAGAATTGTTACATTTTATAGGATATTGGTATTGTTATATTATATAATTATATAAATAGATTCTTTTTATTAATATGTTTTGTTTTGAGGGAAATAATCTTATCAGTGACATTGCTGGTGGTTATTCTTTTCTCAATATCATGGGAATATTAAAAATGTGAAACTGATGTGTTTTAAAATTTTAATTACAATTAAATACAATTCATGTAAAGAGTATTATTCTCATCCTATGATTACCATAGAAACTCTTCCCATTCTACTTTAGAATCTTAATCATATATTCAAGAATTACATTATTCTTATGAAACAATTATTCAAACTCTTTTAACATTTTCCCCTGATTTCTAAATGATAATCATTGAAATTCATAGAGTCTTTTGATTTTATTCAAATTTATGTAATAATTCATTATATTTTTTTAATAATATTTTTCCCAAAAAATTTCCTTTTAAATTATACTTTATCCTGGTAGGAGTTTCCAAAACAATGAAATGTAGATTGTTCCTTTAATCTATGAAGTTGGATGAGAGTATTCAGCACTTGCAGCTTCTTTATTAACCTTATTTGTAGCTTCTCAAATAATTTATTTATTTGATTTTTCAAAATAATTTTTAATAAAAATAAATATATGTGTGATAACTTCCATAATAACATTCTTCATGAAATCAATATCATCAGAGTAATGGCAATCTAACAATTCAAAATATTCATTTAGTTTACTATGAAAACATGATTTATCAATATGATGAATCTCAATGTATTATATAGAAATAATAACAAGTAAATTGACTTAAATTGATTGAAAATATACTTCCACCTTTTATATTTTTCTTAATAACATATATCTATTTTCCATTTAATTTTAAAGATTTTTCATGGAACCACCATGTTTGTTCTAACTATGATTATAAGAATATACTAAATTAAAGGAAACATTATACCTTATTAAAATCATCAAATTAATTTTAAAATATAAAGAAAGAGGATGTGAAAATATATATAATCATAGGTAAACATTTTTTTTATGAAACCTCTTATTTTTCATAGTAATAAGGTGAAATCCTTAAGATTGGATTGATTGACCAATATGAATAACATATACAGTATAATTTCACTTAATCAGATACCCCTTTTATAATTAATATCACTATACTTGTCTTTACTAATAGATATTTTATATTCAGTAACACATTTACACCATAGGAAATAATTAATTTAAATTGAGCAGAACATATTTTATTTTTCTAAGGATCAATCTCATTGAGGGTATCTACTCATTAATTTATTTTAGTTGAGAAAAAAAACAAGACTTTTATCACCAATAATCAAGTGATTTCATCAACCTTGAATCAAGTATATTAAAATAAGATAATTAATAATTATAAACATGAACATTGTGGTTCCATCAACTGACACCAACTATAACATAAAGACTTCATGTACTATTAATAGTTTTTACAATATCCTTGTTTGTTCATTATATTGGGTCTCAATAGTTTACAATGATGATCTAAAATTCATTCATGAAAAAGGTCTTAGTTCCATATAAAAATACCACTATAACCTTAAAATTATTCATCTCCATAAAACTATGATCTTTGAATGCCAATGGATGACAGAATTTTACTACATAAAGTTGACAATGTGCCCTCAATATTTAAGAATGATCATTACACACATGGGAACATAAAATTTTACACTATTTTTTTTCACCTAAATAATTTTTTTTAAATGAAATGTTCTTTAGTCTCCATCCCACATCATCTATGGATGAAATCAGTAGAATATGCTTTATAGGATCACATCATCTTTCACATCAAGTGTTTTAAAACAATTAATATATATAATTGAAGGATAATTGGTGGTTTGGTTCCATTATATCTTAATTCTTGTTCTCTATATTATATGATATAATGGTATAATTGGGAGGGAATTTACTCTTTCTTATTCATACTCGATGGTATTCATATTTATATCATAATATCACATCATAATTATACTTATTCTTACACTATTAATTATGCTCTTATAATATTATTTATACACTGTATCTAAATATATCAAATAGAATGTTTTATGAATTCATAATATTGAAACTAAATAATACTGTATACCATGATTTTTTCCAAAATTCTCAACCACATCCCATTGAAAATTTCTAACACTGATTACAATTAATGATTTTCAAATATACATAATTTAAATACAAAGGAGAATTATATATTTATTTTATAAATTTATTTTTATTTATTTCTCATATTTTGGATTTCAGGAAAAATATATATATATCGATTTTATTTTGATTTTAAATCCCTGATGAATAGATAATAACATTCTAACATTGAGTACTAGAAATATATCATTTCCTTGAACTAAGAAACAGTACATAAAAGGTATAATATATTACGTATCAATTTATCATGCACTGATATATTATTCATGGTTGAATATATTTTGTTTATACTCAGGACAATGTAACATATTCTCTATATGATCATACAAATTCCTTTGAATATATTTTTTTTATCATTCACAATATCCTACATACCATAGTGAGTTTTATAGTTTTTCAATTTTCACATTGCAATATCATCCACATCATCTATGATATATTTAATATTATATTAATATATTAAGTATCATTTTTTGAAGTTTTTACTTTGAGGAAATTATGTAAGAACTTAAACACAAATATTCTACAGCATTTGGGATATGTTAAATATCAAAAACGAAAATTAAAAACCATATGATATATGATACATATTACAGTTTAAGTCCTATATTTCCATAAATATCATCCAGAGAGTATTACTTATTATTGAGAGATATATTAATTTACCATTAACCATATTTAGATAAACACACATTTATAACAGTGTTAATTATCATAATCAACAATTTATTGAATAATTTCATTCATTTTGATCTGAAAATATTCAATAACTATCAAACTATCTCAAATCACTATATATCATTCAGAAATCTATAAATTAATTTTTTGAATAAAATAATACATCTAAAAAATATTGAAAATTATTATTAATGATTCATGAAACTTTTAAATAATCCTATTTGAAGTTAAATATTTTTTTACATGGAATAATATTTTGGGATGTATAAAATAGTGAAAGTCAAGGTTTTCAATGCATAAAATAAAATTACTATCATATTGAAGGGAGTTAAAATAAGAGAAGAATTAAATAGGTTCAAACACATTAAATTTGGATTCCATGTTTTTAGACATATTATTATCATCATATAAAGTGTGTTGGGACTTATATTATAAAGACCTGGAATTTACATGTAATTTGTTTTAATTAAATGGGAATTTTACGAGTGCGTGAAAATTGACGGTGAGTGATTCCGAGGCTCGGAGTGCCCGACATCATTTTCTGAATTTTTGTTCGCATATGGTTAGTAAAAATGCGATCTGGTTTTTCTAACTTTTGAACCGTGATTGGAATTAAAAACCCAGGGCACCGTTGAACTCGAAATGCTGGTATACGCTTATTAATACTTTCATCTCAACGATAGTTGGTCGAGAGTGAAAGTTAGTTTTTGGGTTTTTTCATGGAAATAATAAAATATAATAAACACATGTTTTGTTTGATTTTATCTATTATAACCACCCATGTGGAAGTTGGAGGTGGGTAACACCACACCTTAACCTCCCAAGAGAGGTTATGGTGTGGGGCCCTCCCGAACCTAACCTCCCATGAGATGTTATAGTGTGGGGACCACCAGGGACTAAACCCTGCTAATAATGGTGGGAGAGGAAAACCTATCAAATCCCTCATAAATGAGGGAGATCCTCTTGAACTCCTCCACCATTATTGTGCCAACGCACATGCCAATAAATGTGCCAACTCCTCTAGCATCTAATTATTCCAACTTAACGATTTGGAAATTAGTGTCCAAAATTAAATAATAGATAACTTAATCTATTATTTTGGCTTGGAATCTTCATTTTGGTGGAACTTGGGAGAGTAGAGATCTTGGCAGAAATAAATTTCTCCAACGAAGAACTTCATCTCCCAACGAAGAACGCTCTCCCGACGAAGAATGCTCTATTGAAGAAGAACGACCTCCTTCAAACTTCTTCCTCAGACGCCTTCGATGCATGACGTGTTTGTAAAGACACGTAAAATTCAAGGAAATTTTTTTCTTAATTTTCGTTACGATTTTACAAGAATTCAGTTTCTGACGGCACTTGATTCTGAGGCCCGGTGTGCCTAGAATTACTATCCGAAGTTTAGCTCGGTACGTTCAGTGAACGAACGAGCAGGAATTTCTAACTTTTTAACTGGTGCTCGGAATCGAATTCTGAGGGCACCGATGGAACCGTAGCGCCGGCAATTGCTTAGGGACACCTTTTTCAGAGTTGCGTTTTCACGAGAGAAGTTGATAAAAAATTGTGGAAGTTAAAAACAAAAATTTAACTACAATTTTTATTTTTCTCTAAGTGGATTTAAGCTTTGGGTGGAAGTTGGGTAACGACCCAACTTCCCATGGAAGGTTATGAGGGTGGTGGGGCCCACACGAATCCCACCCCTTCACATTCCTTAACTCCCTCAACTCACAATTAAATATTACAACTTAAGTATTAATAACTAATGTTATTAATGAAGAGTGAGTTTAATGTGTGTGTTTGAAATTCAAACTAATGTCTAGTTAATAAATTAAGTGTGGGGTTAATTTATTTTTGGGTTAGATTTTTTTGGTGGAGTCTTTGAGAGAAAAGGGCTAAGGACTTGAGGAACATCTTCGTCTTCGACGAAGAACGCGAAGAACACATCGGTCTACGATGAAGAATGTTGAGTTCTCGGAAACCGATTATGCGACACCATGTACCGCGATGCCATCGACGTCTTCTTTCACGATGCCTCTTCCCGCAATGAATCCTCGTTCGACGAACCTCTGTTCAAGTTCACACGAGGTAGGGGTTTATGCGATTTCTTTTCGTTATTTACTCCCATTCATTATCCACATATAATTGGACCGCATGCTTTCAATTAACGGGAGGAGGTCGGACCGCACAAATACAGCCAACCCCCTCCCTTTTATTTTCATATTGTTGTGGTACGATGGGAAGTGATGTGGTGTCGTCGCACCACGTGGGAACGAACGACAAGAATGCATGATGCCGACACACCGCGTTTTTAAAAAAAAATATGAACCAAGTCGCGGTGCCGTCGCGCCGTGCCGGAGAACAGCAAATGCACCGCAGCCGGAGTGGGGTCGTGGCGGAGGGGTGCGGCGCCGTCGCGCTGCACCGGACTAATGAGGGTTGCGGCCAATATCGTGCCACGCCGGAGCTTGGGAACTACCGGCCGGAAACAGGCCAACGACGTCGTAGCAGGGAGGGGACCGGCCGTCGCCAGTCCTGTGGTTGCAGAAATTGGCCGGCCGGGGTGGGCTGACCGGACAGGAGAGAAGCCGGGGGATCAAACCCTCGGACGGCCAGCTAGCAGCCCCCATTAAGGGGGGCTGCGGTTACAAAACATGGGGGGGCAGACAGATGTCATCAGAGCTTCTGTGTGTGTCATTGCGGGGGTTATTACCTATCGATCCTTTGTGGGTCATTGCGGGGGTTAGTATCTATCGATCCTTTGTGGGTCCGACGGCTTAGATGAATCAGTGGCAATATCTGATCATCTCTATCATCTTTTGAAGAAGTATACCTGTGTGAGCTGAAATCCTGTTTTGCTTTCCTTTGTGGAATGTGTTGTGCTATCTTGTGTGGATTACGTTTTTCTTTCCTGTGTGGACTGGGTTGTGAATTCCTGTGTGGATTGGGTTGTACTTGAGCTCGGATGTTGGAGCTATTTTGGAATTGATGACTTAGTTATATGTATGGGCATATACCTATGCAGTGTCGATTGTTACTTCATGATTGTATCTTTCCTTTGTGGATTATCCTTTGTGGATTTTGGGAGACCTTCGGGGGTCTCGGGGTGCCTACTGGGTAGCTTATACTCACCCCTACACGGGCTATGCCCACACTACGTTGTGTTGGTTGCAGACAACATACAGCGTTGATCGTGGTTGAGTCTTGCAGAGTAGGACGGTACCTGGAGGTGGACCACTAGGCGGGACGTACTCAGAGCGGACGGCTGGACCCGGGGAGCTATGGAGGCTATATGTACCCACCCTTCAAGTGGGAGTTCCAGAGGATGGGTCGATATTGAAGATTTACTTTTCAGTTGCTATTTTCCCTTCCAGTTGTACTTTACTTTCAGTTTGGGTTTGTATACTGGCCCACTTACTTTTCCGCACTTACTATTGTACTCAGTTTTTTACTTAGTGTTTACTTCTACTGCTTGCTTGCTCTGTGGTGTTTGTTTAATTTACAAAGGCAATGCCTTCCCTTTTTACTGGGATTTACACCTTGGTGCTATTCGCCAGCCCCTGGCCTATGGAATGCGGTCTTGGGGTAGTCACGACACGGGCCCCGAGGACAGGTCATGAGAAATTGGTATCAGAGGAGTTCGGTTCTACCACAGAACTCAGGACTCTGATCTTTTTCTATGTGAAGCAATAGTGTGACGCATATTGAGTGTGGTTATCAGTCCAGGGAGTCCAGTGTTGGTGCGGCAGCCGACGTATCCATACACCAGGACCCTAACTTCTGATTTCTGACTTAATGCATGAAAACATTGATTGCATGTGTGTTTCAAGTTTTCTTTGTGATTATTTTGTGTCAGATCACCAGGTATACTGTTCTGATCGTGGCGCACCTGTTTCCTTTTCAGGATGGCCCCATGATGGAAGCCATCTAGGGTTCCGAGAGTTAAGGGTGACGATAGCCCACCGAGCGACGAGGCCTCAGTGCAGGACCCTTTGATAGCTGAGGCACCGGCGGTACCTTTACCCGCCTAGCCACCGATGCTTCCAGCCCCAGCCGCTGGCAATGCACATCACCTTAGTGCACTTCATGAGTTCCAGTGCCAGCGACCACCCAGGTTCTGTAGGGAGAAGGACCCCCAGGCAGCCGGGGACTGGATGGAGGTAGTGGTACGAGTTTTCCGGTTAGTGATGACACCAGGAGACCTCATGGTGATCCTCGCAGCGAGCCTATTGCATGCGGCAGCGGGCCGATGGTGGAGCTTGATGCTCCAGGTGCACGATGAGGAATCTCTTCTCTGGAAGACTTTGAGAACCTCTTCTGCTTAGAGTTCATCCCGGCCACCCTCTGTGCGGTGCGCATCCAGGAGCTTCTTCAGCTACGGCAGGGCAGCTTGACAGTCACCCAGTACTCGGCAAGATTTACCGATCTCTCACGCTACTCGACCGACATGGTACGGGACCCATTATTCCAGGCCCGGACCTTTGAGCAGGGGTTGACACATGAGATCAGGGCATCGCTGATCTCCCTTAGCATTCTGACACAGACAGGAGTACTGGAGCGAGCCCTTTTGATTGAGAGCTTTCTTGCTGAGTCTACACCAGCGCCGAGATCCACCACAGGGCGGCATGTAGCAGAGTCTTCTGTAGCAGGCAGTCGATGGATGACTCATGGGTCCAAGTAGACCAGAACCTTAGGAAGATGAACTCAGGACACTGGCTCAGCAGTGCGGGGCACACAACACGGATCCAGTCTTTCGAGAGGCAGACAATGCTACTCATGCGGCGGGCAGGGCCACATGGCTCGTGACTGCCTGACCCGCCGTTCCAAGGAGCAGCAAATTGTCGAAGGGCCACCTTAGTAGAGGCAGAGGGTCAACCGTGGCGGTCCACAGGGAGCAGGCAGATGAGGCAGACGAGTTGGCCGAGCAGCAGGTGGTGGGCGACGCTTTGAGGCTCTACCACCACCACCACCAGGAGGTCCACCCTGGCTACAGGGAGCTGGCGGGCAAAGACAAGCACAACTCCAGGCAGCGGAGGCCTACGACCACAGCGTGCCCGAGATGATTTGAGGTACTATCTGTGTCTATTCCACCCGTTTTGCAATTCTTATAGACACAAGCGCGAGTCATTATTTCATAATCGCTGCCCTTGTTCGGAGCTTGGAGATTCCGAAACAGCCGTTGGCTCGATCCTTACGGTTAGAGACTCCTACGGGAGAAAAATCGACGATTACGCACTGGTGCTGGCAGTGTGAGTTTACTCTAGGAGGTGAGAGTTCTAGCTGGGATCTTCTTGTAGCAGCGCTGAGGCCAAACGATGTCATCTTGGGCATGGATTGGTTATCTACAGTCCATGCTCAGATCGACTGTATTAGGCGCAAGGTGCGATGGGTATGCACCGATGGGAGTAGGTTCACCTTCACCGGCGAGAAGGGAGCCTTCACAGCACCTGATGGACTCTCATAGAGGAGAGGACATCCCATCACTCATCAGTTGGATAGCGTCATCCTAGGAGCAATTGACATGCAGAGTCCTAGTTTTTCTGCAGTGCTGGATCATTATGCAGACGTTTTTCCCGACAACGTTCCAGGACTACCTCCTCGCAGAAAGGTATACTTTCATATTGACATGTACCCCGGGACAACCCCAATATCGACTCCAGCATATCGGATGGCTCCCACTGAGATTCGAGAGCTATGGGTACAGTTGGAGGACTTGCAGGGCAAGGGGTTCATCCGACCCAGTGTTTCACCCTGGGCTTCCCCGATTTTGTTCACCAAGAAGGCAGATGGGAGCTTGCGACTTTGTGTCAACTATCATCGCCTGAACCAAGTGATAGTGAGGAACAACTATCTTCTACTGAGAATTGATGACCTCTTCGATCAGCTCAAGGGAGAACGGTGGTTCTCAAAGATAGACCTCAGGTCAGGCTATCATCAGCTCAGAGTTCAGGACAAGGACGTGTAGAAGACAGCCTTCAAGTGTCGGTATGGCCACTATGAGTTCTTGGTTATGCCATTCGGCGTAAAAAATGCTCCAGCAGTGTTCATGGCCCACATGAACAGGATCTTTCAGCCATACCTCGATCGATTTGTCGTGGTCTTTATCGACGACATTTTGATTTACTCGACGACTGAGGAGGAGCACGCCTATCACTTGCGGGTTGTGCTAGACACACTCTGAGAGCACCAGATTTATGGTAAGCTCTTGAAGTGTCAGTTTTGGATACGTGAGGTCCACTTCTTGGGAAACGTCATCTCTGAGGTGGGAGTTACAGTGGATCCTGTGAAGATCGAGGTAGTGCTAACTTGGGAGAAACCCAGGAGTGTGACGGAGGTGCGGAGTTTCTTGGGACTATATGGATACTACCGGAGATTTGTTCCAGATTTATCTAGATTTGCGGCACCACTCTCAGCTTTGAAGAAGAAGGGGAAACACTTTGTGTGGTCAGACAGATGTCAGCAGAGCTTCCAGGAGCTGAGACAGAGATTGACCAGCGCCCCTATCTTGAGGTTGCCTGAGGAGGGAGTAGGGTACGTAGTCTACTGCGATGCATCAGGGATCGGACTCGGATGTGTCCTGATGCAGGAGCGGGTGGTGATCGCCTATGGATCATGTCAGTTGAGGCCGCATGAGCAGAACTATGGTACCCATGACCTGGAGTTAGCAGTAGTGGTCTTCGCTCTGAAGACATGGCGATACTACTTGATGGGTGGGCGCTTTACAGTCCTTTCTGACCATCAGAGTCTCAGAAACATCTTCTCTCAGAAGGACCTGAACTTGAGACCGTGGCGATGGGTCGAGTTTCTCCAGGACTATGACTTTGATATAGTCTATACTCCTAGGAAGGGGAATGTATTAGTCGATTCTCTCAGTAGGAGGATGGGCATTCAGGTACTTAAGGAGGAAACAGAGCAGCTAGCCTCTTTGAAGATATCCTTCATGGATAGAGATGGAGCAGCCTTCCTTCAGTCTCTCATAGTCACCCCTCCACTACTGCAGCGGGTCCGAGAGGCACAGCGTGGGGACGCTGACTGTGAGACGTGGCGTGGACCGATATCCTCATAACATGAACCTGATGGTTTCTCCTTTGGATCAGAGTACGACGTCCTTTTCAGAGGATGTACGTTGGTACCAGTTGCATTACGGGAGGAGGTGCTGAGAGAGTTTCACAATTCTCCCTTGGCGGTACATCCCGAAGTGAAGAAGATGTACCAGGACCTCAGACGACAGCACTGGTGGCCGATCATGAAGAAGGTTGTGGTGGAGTTTGTTTCTCGATGCCTCACCTGCCAGCAGGTGAAGGCAGAGCACCAGGTACCAGCAGGCTTGGTATAGCCCTTGGAGGTCCCGGAGTGGAGTGGGACGGGATATCTTTGGACATTGTGACTGGACTTCAACGCACATCCAGAGGTCACGACTCCATTTGGGTTATTGTCGAACGACTTAGAAGTTGGAACACTTCTTACCCATCTGAGAACAAGGCTTAGTGGAGAGCTTGGGGCGTCTCAACGTTCAGGAGATTGTACGGCTTCATGGTGTGCCATCATCTGTCGTCTCCGATCGAGATGCTTGCTTTACTTCCCAGCTTTGGAAGGGGTTGCAGGAGGCGTTCGGGATGCAACTACGTCTGAGCACAGCCTCTCACCCTCAGAAAGATGGTCAGACGGAGAGGACCATTCAGAATCTCGAGGACATGCTCCGCGCATGTGTCCTCGACTTTGGTTTCAGTTGGGAGGACCAGCTACCCTTGGTGGAGTTTGCGTACAACAACAGCTACCACTCCACCATTGGGATGGCACCATACGAGGCGTTGTACAACAGACCTTGCAGATCTCTTTTGTGCTAGACAGACCTTGAGGAGTCAGCACTTGTGGGACTGGAGATGGTCCAGGCCACGACAGAGAAGGTCCAGGTCATCCAGGAGCAGATGAGGACAGCTCAGAGCCAGCAAAAGTCTTATGCTGACAGGAGGCGGAGGCCACTAGAGTTCGAGGATGGCGACCACGTCTTCTTGCATGTCTCACCTCGACGTGGATTACAAAGATTTAGCTGAGGCGGCAAGTTGTCTCCACACTTCATCGGACCGTTCCAGGTCCTCAGCAAGATTGGCGAGGTATCTTATCGCCTGGCTCTACCACCTCAGTTGCACCGGGTGCACAACATCTTCCACGTATCTCACCTGAGGAGATACGTGCACGACCCGACGTATATCATTGATCATGGGGATATGGACGTTGATGATAGGGCGACTTTTGCGGAGGTCCCGGTGGAGATTGAGGATCGATAGGAGTGAGTCCTACGTGGACGGTCAATTCATCTAGTGCGCATCAGGTGGCAGCACGAGAACCTCCAGGAGAGCACTTAGGAGCGGGAGACTCAGATGCTTGCTCAGTACCCACATTTGTTTCCCTAGCTTATGATGTATCTTTACGGGGACGTAAATCCCTGAGGTGGGAGTAATTTAAAGACTCATAAAATTAAAGGAAAATTTTTTCTTAATTTTCTTTGGGAATTTACAAGAACGCAGTTTCTGACGGCACTTGATTCTGAGGCCCGGTGTGCCCGAAATTACTATCTGAAGTTTAGCTCGGGTACGTTCAGTGAACGAACGAGCGGGAATTTCTAACTTTTGAACCGGTTCTCGGAATCAAATTCCGAGGGCACCGATGGAACCATAGTGCTGGTAATTGCTTTGGAACACCTTTTCCGGAGTTGCGTTTTCACGAAAGAAGTTGATAAAAAATTGTGGAAGTTAAAAATAAAATTTTAACTACAATTTTTATTTTTCTCTGAGTGGATTTAAGCTTTGGGTGGAAGTTGGGTAACTACCCAACTTCCCATGGAAGGTTATGAGGGTGGTGGGGCCCACATTAACCCCACGCCTTCACATTCCTTAACTCCCTCAACTCACAATTAAATATGATAACTTAAGTATTAATAACTTATGTTATTAATGAAGAGTGAGTTTAGTGTGTGTGTTTGAAATTCAAACTAATGTCTAGTTAATAAATTAAGTGTGGGCTTAATTTATTTTTGGGATAGATTTTTTTGGTGGAGACTTTGAGAGAAAAGGTATAAGGACTTGAGGAAATTATTTTTCTTTGAAGAAGAACGCGAAGAACACATTGGTCTCCGACGAAGATCGCCGAGTTCTCAGAAACCGATTACGTGACGCCGTGTACCGCGACGCTATCGATGTCTTCTTTCACGACGCCTCTTCCCGCGATGAATCCTCGTTCGACGAACCTCCGTTCAATCTCGCACGGGGTAGGGGTTTATGCAATTTCTTTTCGTGATTTACTCCCATTCATTATCCACGTATAATTGGACCGCATGCTGTCAATTAACGGGAGGAGGCCGGACCGCACAAACACGGCCGACCCCCCTCCCTTTTATTTTCTTTTTGTTGCAGTATGACAAGAAGTGACGCGGTGTCGTCGCACCACGTGGGAACGAACGGAAAGAATGTGTGATGTCGACACGCCACATTTTTTTTAAAATATGAACCATGTCGCGGCGCCGTCACGCCGCGCCGAAGAACCGCAAAAGCACCGCAGCCGGAGTGGGGTCGCGGTGGAAAGGTGCAGCGTCGTCGCGCCGCACCAGACGAATGAGGGCCGCGGCCGATACCGGGCCGCAGCGGAGCGTGGGAACCGCTGGCTGGAAACGTACCGCTGGCGTCAAAGCAGGGAGGGGACCGGCCGTCGCCGGTCCCGTGGCCGTAGAAACCGGCCGGCCGGGGCGGGCTGGCCGAACAGGAGAGAAGCTGGGGGTTCAAACCCCCGGCTGGCCAGCTAGCGGCCCCCATTAAGGGGGGCTGTGGTTATAAAACACGGGGGGAAGGGGGGGCAGCCCCCCCCGTAAACCGAACTTCTCGGCCATTCGTCCGAGCCGGGCCGACCAAGGGGGTCTCGGGCCGGGTCGGTCCGGGCCCGAAACCCCCATTTTCGGACCGTTTTTTATCTTTTGCCCATATCTCGGGCTACAGACCTCCGATCGACGCGTAGTCAGTGGCGATACGGTCCTTGAATCGATACAGTCGTTTTGGTATATCGCACTAAAGATTTTGGAAAACTTTGAATCTATCCGGGTTGGTTCGTACACGAATCCAACTGGGCCCTCAGAGCGAAAATGCTCATAACTTGAGCTTCGGACGTCCGATTGACGTGATGTCAACTTTTTTGGTTTCCTCTTAGTGAGAAGGATCTCTTGGATTACTCCTCCCAAGGTTTTCACGCATGTGGAGTACGGTCGGGTTGGTTTTGCCTTAAAAACCAATCGGGCCCCTGAGAAAAAAATGCCAATAACTCTCAGACCGGGCGTCCGCTTGACGCGCCGTCTGCGACGTTGAGTTTCTGTTGTCGATACGGAACTTTTGGATACATCAACTCTGGACTACGTTTCAGTTGATGTATCAGCCTCTCGGCTCGTGGAGTGGACTCTCCCGAACGAGCTTGTTGTGTGCGGGAACCCTAGAGCTGGCTGCGTTATGACTGTGACGACGACGACGACTGTACAGAGATCCTCAGTGGATTCGACGGCGATGACTACAGCACTCAGCGATTCTACGTGGACCAGTTCTACCGATCCTGTGTGGGTCTGATCCTGTGTGGGTCAGCGCTCAGTGGTTCTGTGTGAGCCAGCGCCTACAGATCCTGTGTGGGTCCGATCCGGTGTGGGTCTTTGCGGGGGTTAGTTACCTATCGATCCATTGTGGGTCCGATCCTGTGTGGGTCATTGCGGGGGTTAGTACCTATCGATCCTTTGTGGGTCCGAAGACTTAGATGAATTAGTGGAAATATCTGATCATCTCTATCATCTTTTGAAGAAGTATACCTGTGTGAGCTGAAATCCTATTTTTTCTTTCCTTTGTGGAATGTGTTGTGCTATCTTTGTGGATTACGTTTTGTTTTCCTATGTGGACTGGGTTGTGAATTCATGTGTGGACTGGGGTGTACTTGAGCTCGGATGTTGGAGCCGTTTTGGAATTGATGACTTAGGTATATGTATGGGCATATACCTAAGCAGTGTCGATTGTTACTTCGTGACTGTATCATTCATTTGTGGATTATCCTTTGTGGATTTTGGGAGACCTTCGGGGGTCTCGGGGTCCCTACTGAGTAGATTATACTCACCCCTGCACGGGCTATGCCTGCACTACGTCGTGTTGGTTGCAGACGACGGACAACGTTGATCGTGGTTGAGGCTTGCGGAGTAGGACGGTACCTGGAGGTGGACCACTGGGCGGGACGTACTCAGAGCGGACGGCTGGACCCGAGGAGCTGTGGAGGCTATCTGTACCCACCCTTCAGGTGGGAGTTCCAGAGGATGGCTCGACGTTGCGGCTTTACTTTTCAGTTGCTGTTTTCCCTTCTAGTTGTAGTTTACTTTCAGTTTGGGTCTGTATACTGGCCCACTTAATTTTCCGCACTTACTGTTGTACTCAGTTTTTACTTAGTGTTTACTTCTTCTGCTTGCTTGCTCTGTGGTGTTTGTTTACTTTACAAAGGCAATGCATTCCCTTTTTACTGGGATTTATGCCTTGGTGCTAGTCGCCAGCCCCTGGCCTATGGAAGGAGGGCTTGGGGTAGTCACAGCACGGGCCCCGAGGATGGGTCATGACAGTGTTCATCTACAATGAATCGACATCCGCCTTCTCACACCAACGTCGATGAACAAAGAACAAGGTAGGGGATTTTTGTGATTGATTTTATAATCCCTGGAATCTTTCATTCAAAAACAAAGAACACAGATCAACATCTAACTAGTTGATCCGCATATGTTTTCCTCTTGTGGGTTTTGGGATTAACCATTGTGGAAGTGTTTTTTGTGATTTGTTCTTGTGAGCCAAATGCTACCACCCTAAATGTGGAGGGTGTGGACCAATCCAACATGGAACGACCCCTCCAAGGATCTCTTTTGCAGTGTTCTTCGAGACAAAGCAAGGAGACAATGATGACGAATGAAACGACCGCTCTACCCATGGACTCTGCAACCTGTGCCGCCCCCTCGAAGCTCCGGTACTTCGGCAGAACCTGCCTCCACTGCCCCGGGCCAAACCGCACCGCCCGTCGGCTTTTGACCCGCACCGGCCGCGTAGCCAGCCTACCACGTCACCCGCCGGCTGAACCGGCCTGAGCCGCACCACGCCCCAGCCGATCCATGCCCCAGATCCTGGCCTCCCATGCCTCCCGACCAAACTAGCCTCGCGGTGCCCTCTCGAGCCGCCCCATCCGAGCCAGCCGCTAGCATCCCGAACCCCCAGCTGAACCTGCGCCCTCGTGGCACCCCGACCGAACCGATCTCCCACGCCCCTCACGACGCTCCAGCCAAGTCGGCCTCCTACACCCCTCGTGGAGCCCTGCTCGAACTGGCCTCCCTCTCCCCTCACGGCACTCCGGCAGAGCCGGCCTCCTGCCCCCTCATGGCTCCCCGGCCGAGCCGGCCTCCCACGCCCCTCCCGGCGCCTTGGCCGAATCAGCCCGTGCCCTCGCGACGCCCTCCAGACCGAATCACCCATGCTCCACCCTCTGGGCCAAACCGCCCTCACACTGGTCGGCGGCCAGTCCATGCCCTCATAGTCGGTCCACGCCCTCGCGACCGGTCCAAGCCCTCTCGGCCGGTCCACACCCTCATGGTCGGTCCGCGCCCTCACGGCCGGTCCATTCCCTCTCGGCTCTTCATGGCCCCTCATGGCCTGTTAGGCTGGGCCCAGTGGGTCGGGCCAAGCCAAATAGGCTGGCCCGCCCAATGGGCCAAGATTGACCCAATGGGTCGGGCCGAGTAGACCCAATCATGGTTGGGACAGACTGGGTTGGGTCGAGTAGGTCTGATTGGGTCGGAACGGACTCGGTCCCATTACGACCCTTTACTTTCTTTTGGCCATATCTTTGGCACCGAACCTCTGTTTGAAAAACCGTCAGCGGCACCGATAATCATGTAATTTGATGGTACTTTTGAGTATAACCCACTATATTTTGGGGTATAGTTGAGAAATGGTCAGGTTGGATCGTGCACGAATCCAATCAGGCCCCCGACACTAGAAGGATAATAACTCACAGACCGTGCATCTGATTAACGAGTCATCTGTTTCATTGAGACCCCTATGATGTGGAAGATCTTCAGGATACTTCTTTATGTGACTTCGTGATAGTGGAGCATCAACCAGTAGCTTGTGGAGTGGATCTTCTGAAGACGAGTGATATTTTATACAGGAACCTAGTTGCTAGATGAGACTTGATGGCTACTGACCGTTTGACTCGGAGTGACTCGACTAGCCCAATGGGGAGTGCCTGATTGTGGAAACAGACCCATGGTGGAGGATGTGCTTAGTGATAAGATAGACCCGTGGTACTCGACATGAGGAGAACCTCTGCAGGCTATGAGGGGGAGCGCCTGGGTGTGGTGGCAGACCCACAGTGGGGAGCACCTCTGTGTGGCGCAACAGACCCATGGTACTCGACAAGAGGAGTACCTAAGCAGTCCAAGGTTAGTGGGATGTGCCTATGTGTGATGTGGTAGGTCCACTGTACTTGAATGAGTAGGAGTTCTATAGTAGCCAAGGTTTTGATAATCTGCATAAAATCCATATTATGCTGAGTTAGTTTTTCTATGATTTCCTCAAGATTGAGATGAATCACTTGATAACTTAGGTATATTTATGGGAATATACCTAAGTAAGTTTATCTATTTATTTCACACCTTGTAGATTATCCTTACTATATTTTGTGAGACCTTGAGGGTCTCGAGGTCCCTACTGAGTATCTTTATACTCACCCCTGCATGGGTTATGCCGAAACCTTGTTATGTTGGATGTAGACGACAAGAAGAACTGATCGAGGGAGAGAGTACCCAAACTGGACGGTACCTGGAGGTGGACCATACAGCATGTCGATACACAGAGGAGACAGATAGATGAAGAGTGCTGAGGAGGCGATCTGTACCTTCCATTCAGGTAGCAACCTGAGGGACGACCCGGTAGCTGATTTTCCTTTTTCCTTAGTTGTACTTGTTTTTCGATTGTATTTTTACTTTCTAGTTGGGATTGTATTCTAGACCCATTTTACTTACTTTACTCACATGTTGGTTATACAGTTTACTCATTTTCATATTTTTTCGTGTGTGTTTACAGGTTATAAAGGCAATGCCTTCCTAATTTTAGGGAAATATTTCCTTGGTGCTAGTTGACAGTCCATGGCCTATAGAAGGTGCGCTTGGGGTAGTCATGACACGGGCCCTGAGGAATAGTTTAGGACAAATTGGTATCAGAGGAGTTAGTTTTACCACAGAACTTTGGACTCTGATCTTTCTTTTCCATGAAGCAATAGTGTTAAGGGTAATGAGTGTGGTTCCCAGTTCAGGGAGTCCAGTGTTGGTGTGGTGGCTGACATATCCATACACCATGACCCTGATTTCTGATATCTGACTCAATTCACGAAAACACTAATTGCGTGTGTGTTTTCAAAAGTTTTATTTATGTCAGCTCAACCATTTCAGCTCACCGGATATAAATTTTTAACCGTAGCGTACCTGTTTCTTTTTAGGATTCCTCCACGCAGACAACCGACTAGAGTTCCGAGAGTCGTATGCACTGATAGCCCACCAAGCGATGAGGATTTGGTGTAGGTCCCTTTTCCAGTGGAGGTACCATCAGTACCACTCCTTGTAGGGACACCAATGCCACTAGCCCCAATTGTAGACGATTCACACCACATGAGCATGTTGCATGGGTTCCAGCACCAGAGGCCACCCAGCTTTAGGGGAGAGATAGAACCACAGGCAGCTGAGGATTGGATGGAGGCTTTAGTGAGAGTTTTTCGACTGGTAGGGACACCAACATACCTCATGGTGATTATTGGTGCATGACTTCTATAGGAAGCAACGGGAAGATGGTGGAGATTGATGCTCCAGGTCCACGATGTGATGACACTTCTCTAGGAAGACTTTGAGATCTGGTTTTAGGCAAAGTTTTTCCAAACTACTCTTTACAGAGTGAACATATAGGATCTACTACATCTATAACATGGTAGCATGACTGTAGCTCATTACTTAGCGAGGTTCCCAGACCTCTCACACTACTCCACCGATATGCTGCGAGACCCATTCCTCAGGGCCCAGACTTTTGAGAAGGGTCTCAGAAGGGAGATTAGAGCTTCGATGGTCTCACTCTACATCCTGACACAGGCATGGGAGTTAGAGAGAGCCCTCTTAGTGGAGAGTTTCCTTGCTGAACAGTCTCTAGTAGTGAGATCCACCACCATTCAACACATAGCAGAGTCTTCTGCAACAGATAGTAGAGATATGTCATAGAGGTCCAAGAGGGCCAGACCTATTGGTGTACAAACACATGACTCATGATCGGTTGTGCGAGGCACCTGAAGCGAAGATTTACATTCCAGGAGTGGGCAATGTCACTCATGCAGTGGGCAGGGTCACATGGCTCGTAACTGTCTGACCCTTCGTTCAGATGATCAACAGACGGTAGAAGGACCACCCTAGAGGACACATAGATTTAATTGAGGCGGTCTGCAGGGAGTAGGTGAATGTGGCAGAGGAGCTGACCGTGTAGCAGGTGGTGGATGATGATTCGAGGTGTTACCGCCACCACCAGGAGGCCCACCCCGACCGTAGGGAGCTGGTGGATAGGGGAGATCTTAGCTCCAGGAAGCTGAGGCATACGATCATGGTTCTCTGGAGATGATTCTAGGTACAATCTGTGTTTACTCCATCATAGCTACAGTACTTATAGACACAAATTCCAGTCATTATTTCATTTCCACTACCATAATTTGAAGCTCGGATATTCCGACGGAGCCGTTGGATCCCTCTTTATGGCTAGAGACTCCTACTAGAGTGGATTCGATGATTATGCACCAGTGCCGACAGTGTGATCTTACTATAGGAGGTGAGACCTTTGGCTGAGATCTCCTAGTAGCGACGTCGTGGCTTTATGATGTTATCTTTGGTATGGACTGGTTATCTATAGTCCATGCTCAGATTGACTGTATCAGGCAAAAAGTGTGGTGTGTCCACATGGATGGTACCAAGTTTACCTTCACCGGCAAGAAGGGAGACTTTGTAGCACATGATGGACTTGCTCGGAGGATAGTGCATCCAATCAATCATCAGTTGGATAGCCTTACCCTCGGGACTGTTGATGTGGAGAGTTCGAGCAATCCTATAGTGGTGGACCATTGCAAGAATGTTTTCCATGATGATGTCTTAGGTCTACCCCCTCACTGAGAGGTAGACTTTTACATTGAATTTTACATCGGGACGTCACTGCTATCTACATTAGTATATCGGATGGCTCCCACAGAGCTTCATGAGTTGTGGGTACAGCTAGAGGACTTGCAGGTGAAGGGATTCATCTGGCCCTATGTTTCTCAATTGGAATCCCTGATTCTATTTGCAATGAAGGAGGATGGGAGATTGAGGCTTTGTGTTGACTATCGGTGCCTAAACGAGGTGACCGTGAAGAACAATTACCCACTCCCGAGGATTGATGAACTCTTTGATCAGTTGAAGGGAGCATGGTGGTTCTCAAAGATAGACCTCATATCAAGCTATCACCAGCTCAGAGTTTGAGATGAGGATGTGCAGAAAACAGACTTTAGGTGTCGGTATGACCATTATGATTTCTTGGTTATTCCATTCAGTGTAACCAACGCTCCCGAAGTGTTCATGGGACTCATGAACAGGGTATTTCAGCCGTACCTTGATCACTTGGTAGTGTTCTCCATCAACAACATTCTGATCTACTCGACTACTGAGGAGGATCATGACTACCATTTGCGTGTAGTACTAGACACACTCTAAGAGAACCAACTTTATGGTAAGCTCTCGAAGTTCCGGTTCTGGATCCAAGAGTTTCACATTCTACGACATGTCATCTCGGAGGCTTGAGTTGCAGTGGACCTAGTGAAGATTGAGGTGGTACTTTTTGGGAGCCACTGAGGATTGTGATAGAAGTATAAAGTTTTTTGGGTTTGTATGGATACAACCAAAGATTTGTGCCAAATTTATCCAGAGTTGCAACACCACTATTATCCTTGAATAAGAAGGGGAAACCCTTCGTGTGGTTTGATAGATGCTAGAAGATCTTTCAGGAGTTGAGGTAGAGGCTGGCTAGTGCCCCCATCTTGAGGCTTCTAGAAGAAGGAGTTGGGTATGTAGTCTACTGTGTCACATCAGGGACTAGACTCTGATGTGTCCTGATGCAGGAGTGAGCAGTGATCGCTTATGGTTCTTTGTAGCTAAGACAACATGAGAAGAGATACACTACACATGACCTGGAGTTAGCAGTAGTTGTCTTCTACTTGAAGATGTGGAGAAACTATCTGATGGGAGATAATTTTACCGTGTACTCTGATCATAAGAGTCTCAGGTATATCTCCTCCCAGAAGGACCTGAACCTGAGACAATGATGTTGGCTTGAGATCCTACAGGACTATGACTTCAAGATAGTCTATACTCATGGAAAGGGTAATGTTTTTGCAGATGAACTCAGTAGGTGATCCGGTATACAACTTCTAGGAGAGGAGATGGAGAAGCTGGTTGCTTTACATATATCCTTTGTTGATAGAGAAGAAGAATCCTTCCTTTAGTCTCTTACAGTCACTGCTCCACTTCTTCAGCGAATTAGGGAGGCACAGCATGGGGACACTGACTACGAGACACAACGTGCTCAGATTTCCACATGGTAGACACCTGATGGATTTTTTGATGGTGGGGAGCATGTCATCTTCTTCAGAGGACGTATCATGGTACCAGTGTCACTTCAGGAGGAAGTGTTGAGGGAGTTCCACACATCCCCTCTAGCGGTACATCCAAGAGTGGAAAAGATGTACTAGTACCTCCGAAGACAACATTGGTGGCCGAGATTGAAGAAAGTAGTTGCAGAGTTTGTCTCTTGGTTCCTCACCTGTCAGCAAGTGAAGGCAGAACATCATGTACCAGCTGGCTTGGTTTAACCTTTAGAGGTCTCAGAGTTGAAGTGGGATGGGATACGAAAGTATTTCGTGATAGTACTTCCACGTACATCTAGGGGTCACGACTCTATCTGGGTGATCATCGAACGACTCACCAAGTCGTCCCACTTCCTACCGATTAGGGAGTAGTGCTCAGTAAAGAGCTTGGGATGCCTCTACATGCATGATATTGTACATCTATATTGAGTTACTTCGACGATTGTCTCCGATCGTGACATATGTTTAACTTCTATGCTATGGAAGGGCTTGTATGAGACTTTCAAGGTGCAACTTCATTTGAGAACCGCCTTCTATCCTCAAACAGATGGCCAGACTGAGCGGACTATTCAGACCCTCGAGGACATGCTCTGCTCTTGTGTCCTTGACTTCGGTCTCAGCTAGGAGGATCACTTACCTTTGGTGAAATTTTCATTTAACAACACCTATCACTCCACTATAACGGTCTGGAATTACTTCCAGTGGACTATAATTGATACCTATCAGGGCATTCCATGGGTGGCTACACCCCCTGGGCGGGACACACCACCATCCCCAGTGGCAGCCATTTCCACATGAAGCCCTTGGGCGGAGATCCATTCTTCGTCCAACGCTCACATGTGAGAGTTCCCAAGGATCGGATACATTCCAACCTCCTTTGTCTCCGATACCAACTGTAGAGACCCAAATCTTGATATACATGGACATTACATTACTTTTGCAGAATACTTAGTACATAACAAAAACACACACACAAGGATCGTAATAGTTTAGTGTCTTTGGAAACTTGGAATATAAGCTTCTAATTGTGGTGAAAGATCTTCAACATATCCCATAAAGATATTCCTTTTTTTTACCTAAAACCTTTCTTTATATCCTGGGGAAAAGAAAACATAAAAGGGTGAGCTCAAATGCTCAGTAAGGGTAAACAAAAGAAATATCAATCACATCATATTCATAAGAACATACGATTTTGGAAATCTTAACCTGCAAAAGATAGCATAATTTCATAACATGGGATAAATCATAATAGTGAAATGAAATCCCAATAATCATAACTCAAAACATGAAACTTTGTGGCATACACACATAATCATAGAGAATCATATCTTACTATTCAAGACTCATTTCTAAGACTATCTTAGTGGACAAAGTCCATTTCTGAACCGAGTTACCCTCATTTTAGTCCTGTTTCACTAAACCGGTATAACCTACCATTCCAGCCATGTCTATCTCATGAAATATAAAATCTTTACCCAATGAATTGGAGGGAGATATAGGTCCCAACCATCTCATAATGATACTATTCTTATGTGTGCCACAAAATCATAAATCATACATCATAGCATAACCCATGTAACAAAAATGGGATTCTTAAGCAACATGACATCATAAAACAGTTCATATAAGATAAAGGAATTCATAAAAATAATTCCATCACAACATAATCAAATCCATGTAATAATAGGGATAAAAAAATAACCCTTTATTATCTTTGATGGAAAATAATTTTGATAAAACACTTGAACTCCGTTCTTGAGGAAGATATCCTTTCTACTTCAAAAACTTTTTCCTTTCTTAACATGTCATACAATTTTAAACTAAAAGAAGTTGATTAAAAATAAACTTGAAAACTTGTAAAGGAAGCTTCTTGGAAATAAGTTTTTAAAAATCCATTCATTCTGTATAAGTTTAAAAAAAACAATCTTCTCGTACTTTTGTCGGAAATGTCAAAAAGTACCTCGTACGAAAAATGACAAAAGATTCCTTTCATATCTTTTACTGAAAACTCACTGAAGGGTAAAATTGGATATAAACTATTGTAGAAGGATATAAATATTACATATTGAGGAAACATAGATGTGGATGATAAATATTTCCCAGTAAATTCTGAAGTATAAACAATCTCGGATAAAAATTGAGATTGCGAGATTTTCCCTTACCTTAGGTCTAATTTGCTTCGTAAGTGTCCGAACCTCCTGTATAATGATTTAAATAATGTCATTGACTTATTACAGAATCATATTCATTGTTATTATATCATATATGGTTCACTAATGACTTTATATTACCCGTTCTTTTGTAAATTCCTGTTAAAGTAGCATTTTGGGTAAAATCGTCTCATTTGTCGTTCGTGTTTTAACTTGTAATTATTGATATGATTTCTTAGATCATGATTAATTAATTCCAGAATATAAAACATTATTTATATATAATATATATTCATAATATACATATATATAATGGATCTATAAATGGAAATAAATACACCGTTCATGGAGACGGTAGTCCGTACGTACGCATGAACGTTGTTTTCCTTTCCTTATTGTCTTGAATGGAAGTAAGTAGATGACATACATATATATATATACATAAATCCAGTAGATTTAACATGTCATGTATTTCATTATTATTCATTATATATACTTTATAATCATTCATGAATGGTTAATATGGAGAATGAATCTCATCGCATCGTGGAGACGGTAGTCCGTACGTACGCACGAGCGATGATATCGTTCTCATGATCGTGAACTTGTGTTGAAGTGTACGTATACTATTTAAGTATCAATATCACTTTATAATAATCATATATAGTTACTCATTACACCATTATAACCATCCAATTAAGGTGGTGGCGGAACATAGATTACACCACGGCGTGGAGACGGTATTCCGTACGTACGCACGCGCGGTGATTTCCTTTTTCCATAGGATGGATAGAAGGTTAATTATAGTTGTTTCATTTTTATAATAACATATCAGTATATAATAAATACTTATGTTATTACTTTATCATGAAAAAACTAAAGAAGAACAAGTTTAAGAAGAAATAAATTGAAAACGATCGGTAATGGATATTACCTCTTTTTGACACGCCTTTTCTTAACCTCCACATAAAGAACTAAGGATGGTCTTTGAAGAAGACCAGGACCTCTAGGATGATACTAGGGAAGTGGAGAAGAGATTTTGGCAGGGTTTTGCCGAGTTTGAATCCTCAAATTGGTGTGAGTAGGAGAGGGAGGAGGTGCCCTTTTATAAGGGAGGAGAGGGGCACCTTAGGAAAATCTCAAAATATTATTTTATATTAAGGTAAAATTCGGTTTATAATGGTTCCAAAGGGTCTTATTTCGAAGATAAAGTGGGTATGGGTTGAAATCCTCTCATCCAATAGGATTTAGACAGGTTTAGGTTATTATTTTAACCTTATCATTTAGATTTAACTCTAAGTTAAATAATTTAATTTTTACCGTGTCTTTTTGTTTTCTTACACTACATGGTTAATAAACTTACCATAATAAGCCAAAAGAACCCCAAGTTGTTTATTATTAATATATATAATCGTATATAAGTCATTTGGCCGAACCTTATATTTTTAGGAATAAAATAACAATTAATAATATAATATTTGTTTTAAAAACTAATTTATGTCAATTTTGACACTATTTGGTACATGATATGTTATGAAATTCATAACAGAATGATAAGCTCAAAACAAGTTACTTAAATCAACAATAACATGTCATATTAACCTAGAAAATTATTTTAAGTCATAAAAAGTATCAAATTACATTTATTTGGGAATTTATAACATCAATTATGTCAATATTGCATTAATAAGACAATTACTGCATCATCGTTGTGTCATAAATAAATTAAATTATTTAATGTCTAAAAATTACAAATAAAATACCATTATGTATAAATTTTTTTTAGATTTCTAATGAATATTTATAGTCGAATTTATCTTAGGTATAACCCCATATTAAAAATTATTTACTTATTAAACTTTGATTTTAACTATTTTAACCATTCTTTAAATAAATTAATAATCAATGTCCTAATCGAATCCAAGTTGGCCTAAATGGTCATATTTTATTCCTAAGGTTGTTTCTGGTCGAATTACACTTGTCAAATAGAATTAGGACATGAGTTAGGGTAATAATAATATCATTTTTACCCTTAATTACTCTATTTACTTTTAACCGTGGTAAAAATAAGTAAAAAGTTACTATTCACCAAAAATTATTTTCATCTCATTGAACCACATTTTACTTACTAACATCAACCATGTCTCTCAGATTTTTTAAATTCCACTCACAGAAGCGGTAAAATTATGTTTTATGAAAAATTCATTTTTTTTAACTGCCACTTAGTGGTTTCACTATTCATCAAAAAATGAAAGTTTCCAGAAAAATACCAAAAATTAGGCCTATGCTATATTTGATATTATGAACTCAAAAATGATTTCTATTTTACCAAATTCAAAACATGTCAGTTGCATTAATTAATATAAAAATTAATTCCCGTCGTCAAAACAAATAGCGTGTTCTTAACAGATAATAACTATCAAAAGATTGACACTTGTTTATGTATGGTTTAAATGTAGAATTAAATCCAATGACCATAATTGTATTAAATTGTAAAAATATATTCTAAATATACTTTAAAACCACTCAAATTAATAATTTATCACTATTAATTATTTCGATTAAAAAAGTTGTTTTAATTAAAATTTAGTAATTTTCACTATTCATCAGAATATGAAAGTTATCCGAAAAGTACAAAAAATTTCACCTTAGGCTAAATTTGATACTCCGAATCCAAAAATGAAGTCCATTTTGAGAGATAAAATTTCTAAAATTTTAAAAAGTGGTTATTACTATTCATAATGGCTAGTTTTAATAATATTTTAGTAGCATATCGTTGTTTAGTGAAACTCGGTATTGCGTACTACACACGCTATTGAGGAAGGTCGTGATTGCGTGTAATGTCAGGCAAGTCAAGGATGCGTGTTGTGCAAGCTCCTTTTGGTGTAGCGTATAACACAAGACATTAATGAAATTAAAAGGAATGTTTTTCATAAAATCTCGGGGTGTTACATCCACCATTGGGATGACACCTTTTGAGGCGTTATACATGTGACCTTTCAGATCAACTTTGTGCTCTACTGACCCAGGGGAGTCAGAACTAGTGGGACCAGGGATGGTATGGGCAACTATAGAGAAGGTTCATATCATCCAGGAGCAGATGGAGACTCCACAGAGCAGGCATATGTCATATACCGATAGGAGACGGAGAACTCTAGTGTTTGAGGATAGTGACCATGTCTTTCTACGGGTCTCACCTCAACAAGGTTTACGGAGATTTGGATGAGGCCACAAGTTATCTCTGAGATTAATCGGACCTTTTTAAGTCCTTAACATTGTTGGCGAGGTGGCATACCACTTAGCTCTTCCACCTCAGTTGCACTGGGTGCATGACGTTTTCCACGTATCCCAAGTGCGGAGATATGTGCATGACCCTTCATACATCATTGACCATGGCGAGATGGACATCACCGATGGGGTGACTTTTACAGAGGTTCCAATAGAGATTGAGGATTGATAGGATAAGGTCCTTCATGGATGGTCAACATGACTGGTGCCCCTTCGCTGGCAGCACGAGAACCTCCAGGAGAGAAAATGGGAGTGGGAGGCTCAGATGCATGCTCAATACTCTCACTTGTTCCCTTAGTATGAGTTGTGGATTATGGGGATGTAGAGCCCTGAGGTGGGGAGAATATAGAGACCTGAAATTTCTCTGTATTTTTTTTAATTAAATGGAAATTTTACGAGTCCACGAAAATTGATGGCGTGTGATTTCGAGGCCCGGAGTGCTCGAAATCAATTTCTGAAGTTTTGTTCGGGTACATTCAGTAAACGTGTGAACGGGTTTTTCTAAATTTTGAACAAGTTCTTGGAATTGAAAACTGAGGTCATAGTTGAACATTCAACGCCAGTATTCACTTAAGAAGACATTCACCTCGACGACAGTTGGTCGAGTGTGAATGTTAGTTTTTGGGTTTTTCTTGGAAATAGTAAAATAAAATAAATGCATTTTTTATTTTATTTTATCTATTTCAACCACCCATATAGAATTTGGATGTGGGGACCACCACACCTTAACCTCTCATGAGACTTTATGGTGGTGGGGCCCACCCAAACCTAACCACCCAAGAATGGTTACTATGTGGGGACCACCCGAGACTAAACCCCCCTAACAATGGTCGGAGAGGAAAACCTCCCAACTTCCTCATAAATGAGGGAGAGCCTCTTGACCTCCTACACCTTTATTGTGCCAACACACGTACCAATAAATGTGCCAACTCCTATAGCATTTAATTATTCCAACTTAACCATTTTGAAACTTGTGTCAACAATTAAACAATAGATAACTTAAATGATTATTTTTGTCTTGGCATTTTTATTTTGGTGGAACATGGGAGAGGAGAGTTCTTTGGAGAAATAAAGTTATCCAATGAAGAACTTCATCTCCCAATGAAGAACACTCTCCCAACGAAGAACGCTCCACCGACGAAGAATGACCTCCTTCAAACTTCTTCTTCAGACTCCTTCGACGGAGGACGTGTTCATCTAAAAAAAATCAACATCCACCTTCTCGCTCCAAAGTCGATGAACAACGAACAAGGTAAAGGATTTTTGTGATTGATTTTATAATCTTGTGAATATTTCCTTCTAAAAAAATGAATGTGAATCAACTTCTATCTAGTTGATCCACATATGTTTTCCTTTTGCGGATTTTGGGATTAATTATTGCTGAAGGGTTTGTCGTGCTTCGTTCTTGTGATCCAAATGCTACCACCCTAAACACTGAGGGTGCGGACCACACCAACATGGCCTGACCCCTCCACCGATATTTTTATTGTGTTCTTAGAGATAGAGGAAGGCAGTAATGATAACGAAGGAAATGAACGTGCTACCCGCGGCCTCTGCAACCCGCACTGCCCCCGCGACGATTCGGCCCTCCGGGCGAACCGACCTCCACCACCCTGGGCCAAACCGCGCCACTCGCCGGCTTCCAAACCACGCCGGCTGCGTCACCCACTTACTGCGCCACCCGCCATCTGAACTAGCCCAAGCCACATCACTCCACGGCTGTGCTCCACCCCAACTCCCAGCCGCTCACACCTCCCAGCTGAACCGGCCTCGCGACACCCTCCCAAGCTTCCCCGACCACGCCAGCCACCAGACTCTCGAACCCCCGTCCGAACCTGCACCCACGCGGTGCACTGGCTGAACCAGCCTCCCGAACCACTCGCGAGGTGCCGTAGAGCCGGCCTCCCCCGTCCCTCATGACGCCCTGGCCGAACCGGCCGCCCGAGCCCCTCGTTGCCCTCCGGCCGAGCCGGCCTCCCGGGCCCCTCGCGATGCCCTAGTCGAGCCAGGAAACCGCTCCCCTCGCGGTGCCCTGGTCGAACCGGCCCACACCCTCATGGCACCCTTCGTACCAAATCATGCATGCGGCGACCTCCGGGCCAAACCACCCTCATGCCGACCTACGGCCCGTCTTCTCCCTCTCGGCTCTCCGCGGCCCCTTACGACCGGTTGGGCTGGGCCCAGTTGGTCGGCCCAAACCCAACCGGCTGGCCCTCCCAATGTTCTGGGTCGATTGGAAGCATATCGGGCAAGATGAGGTCGGGCTGGGTCGGTCCGATTAGGTTGGACCGGACCCGGACCCACTATGACCCTTTACTTTCTTTTGGCCAGATCTTTGGCACTATACATCCGTTTGATGAACCGTCAGTGGCACTGGTAATCTTGGAGCTTGAGGGTCCCTTTGAGTATACCCCACTGATGTTTGGGGTATAGTTGAGAAATGTTTTGGTCAGATTGTGCAGGAATCCAACTGGGCCCCCAGGAATAAAAGACTAATAACTCACAAACCTGGCATCTGATTAAAGTGTCCTCTGTTGCGTTGAGACCCCTATGACATGGAGGAACTTCAGGATACTTCTACGTGGTACTTCGTGATAGTGGAGAAACGACTAGTAGCTTATGGAGAGGATCTTCCGGAGACGTCTGAGCTTTCGTGCATGAACCTAGTAGCCGGCTGAGACTTGATTACTGTTGACTGTTTGAATCGGAGTGACTCGACTGGCCCAGTGGTGAGCGCCTGGTTGTAGCGGAAGACCCACAGTGGAGGAGCATGCTTGGTCACACAACAGACCCACGATACTCGACAAGAGGATTACCTCTACAGGGTATGAGGGGGAGCACCTGGGTGTGGTGGCAGACCCATGGTGGGGAGAGCCTCTGTGTGACGTAGCAGACCCATGGTACTCGATAGGTGGAGTATACTCAAAAACAATGTTCACTCAATATAAATTGAGTACCAATATCTATATGAATTCCTCTCCAAAATATTACTATGAATATTAGATCACTAGTTGATACAATCGATGATTGTACATTGTGAGAGATTATTATTTTCTTTATAAAAAATTTAATCTAATACTTAATTATAAATGTCTCTAAAATTTGTATGAATTGTAATGATCATGCAAGATGAAAACAATAACCAATATTTGGTTATGTTACCTTGGAGACCGTGGAAAACCAGTAGAAAAATTCATCTTTATTTTTATTAATTTTCATGTCGACATAGATAAATGTCATAATACTATAATATATTAGTAATATAAAGGATTCCCATATTTAAAATTCAAATACCATGAAACAATTCCTACTAACATCTTCTTTTCACCATCCAACCTGAATTGTAAAAACCCAGTATAAATTCTTTTATATACATTAAGTGAACTATAAAAACCCTAAATGTGTTCCACTATCACAATGAATTGGTTTGTACCTTTAGTGGTTGAAATATTTAGTTATATAATGTTTCAACTACATGAAATAATGAAATAGAATAATGTTAGTTTCTTACAAAAATCCTACATAAACCATTTTTACGTTAAAAATGATTAAAATATGAAACAAAATAAGGAGATTAAAAGGAATATCATAAAATATTTATACCTTGGTATATCAGTAAAACATAATAGATAAATTTCATTATATAAATTTAGTTATTTTTTTAAAATTTAATTATCATATTTTTAAAAACCCCCCATAGGCCTAAACATGGAGTAACATTAGTACAATGACACATCGAAAAAAATATAGGATATAAAACTCATTCCAAACATAGCTAAACTTGATCCAAATTATTTGGGACATTAATAATTTTAAATTAATTTACCAAACTCAAGAGTCTACATAGAATCCGAAATACTGGATATATACTTATTAGTAATGGAAATGGAATAAGTTTTACTACATGTAGATAGAGGCACACATGTATGGTGTCACAAAAACAAAATAGGCCACGAAAAAAAATCTATCAACCACCAATAGTTGGATGAAAAGAGGTGATCAAATAATATTTTTTCTTGCAATTTTCATATATAATGAAATATCAATTTAATTGATATTAAATTAAATATATAAGAAAATAATTGAAAATATTAAAGTAAATAGTTATAAAAAATATGGATTACCGATACTCCATGTATTGTATCAATTGTTTTTTAAAATCATTGAGTATATCTATAAATATAGAGTAGGTAAAACCCACACTTTATAATTAAATAAGTTAAATGTATATATGTTATATTGAAGTTGTCTTAATATATTGAAAATGTTTTTGGTAAATAGAATACATCCCTATAATCAAGACCAATGTGGTGTAATATATTATTAGTGGGGTCATATAATCTTGATGGAGGGAATATTGAGTTCTTAAGCACTTATATATTTAAATAATTATTACAAAAAAACCTTAGAATCCTTTTGTGTCACATGTGTATAGATATTTTCTAAATTATGATGCATAAAAACAATAATCAATGAAAATGAAAAATTGTATAATTATATACCCACAAATATATGTAAGCCATACACTTAGTAAAAATAGGGCATTAATATACAAATTGTATAATGATGATGGTATATTGTATTTGATGTCAATAGTTTGTGGAAAATATAATTAGTAATTTGAATGTAGTGTTCTATATTGATGATCTGAAATTAAGTCCACCAGAATATCATATTTCATATAGTGGAGATGTTAGATGTTAATCATTATATATGTAAGATATACCCCAAGAAGATATGCAGCTCATGTCATTGGAAGAAAAGAGGAATATATAAAAGTAAGTGGCAAAGATAGTTATACATGAATCCACTTATCTTACTAAACAATAAAATAAATATATGTCTAACGATGGATAAAAATTTCATCAAGGGAATGAAAATACGTTGAAGGATAATAGAGAACTATCTTCAACATTTTTTATAAATTGTGACATTTCAATAATTGGGGAGATAAAATTTACAAAAATGTGCTTATGAAAGATACGAAAATATTTTAGAATTAAGGATACTAGATGACGAATAAAATAGGATGATAATTAAGAAGTACCATGTTAAAGAATTTATTTGGTCTTCATGATTGATTCTTTATTGTGGATTACCAGGGGATGAATAATGAACTTCACCTTATTAAAAAAATTACCTTAAAAAATATTTTGATATACATGAATTGATGTGTATACTCTGGTATAAATTCAATGTAAGCTATTATTAGAAAATTTTGATTTAGATGGATCTGAAAGTTGAAAATAAAGGAAATAAAATATATCAAACCACTAGAAGTTGAATCAGTGGAATATGAATCACCATAGGTTTAGGATATCAAACAAATAGATGAATTTAGTTAAGGGAATAAGTATCACTAGATTTATCCCTAGGGTGAAATAGATTAAGAGTAAAGTATAAATATATGTTCCGATACATGATTATGTTGAACGGAATTGAATATTGTTAGCTGGATTTATAACATGATGTTTATGTAATGTTTCTAGAACACCATTTGTAATGTTTTTAATTATATTTTTTGATTTTATAACAAGTTATAGGAGTATAAATTGTGATAAAGTTAAATATTAATCTTAAGAACTTTTATCATATATACATTCTACTGATGTATATTGTCCATATGTACATTCACCATATATACATTTAATAATAATATATAAGTATGGTTTATATTCAGTAGAATTATGTTCACCATATAAAAATTCACCAGATTTACATTCACTGTAAGTACTTTCACCGGAAGGTGTCAACAAACATCAAGTAAATATTGTGAATTCACAAAAATTATAAGGATGTTGAATGTGTGTTATAAATAATGTAAAATTTATGATTCATGCTATATTTTTCAGAAGAGTTTTAGACAATCAATGCCAAGATTTGTTGGAGTTTTTATTGATTTAAATCCAGATACCCTTGAGCGATTAAAACGAAAATAAATTTTAGTGCTGAGATATTATGTATTACTAATGAAATCCCACCCATTAACAACATTAATTAGTGGATTCATGGATATATAAATGGGTATAAACATTTGTTTAATGTAATAGTTGATTAGACAGCATGGAATGAGATAATGATATTATAAAATAAAAATATTCAGAAAATATATCAAATTGACCTTTTAAGAATGATTAAGTTGGGTTGTTAATTAGAGAAGACCAAAATAAGATGTTATATTGTATTGGATGAGTCCTCTATATTTATAACACTAGATAGAGGTGAACAATAATGACATCATGTGCTGAACCCATATATTTAGACATCATAGTTTTAGGTTGTGAGAGATCTAGAATATTATTCTAATGGAAACACATAATTGAACGATATGTAAATAGATTGTAATGGTTATTCACCCAAAATTATAATTTATATCAATAATATAGTGTTATTAAAACACATGAATACCAGGGATTCAAGTCTAAATAACTCCATTATTTCTATCGGGAGGTATAAAGATTTTCTATGATTTAGATAGACCATATGAACAATATGTTGGTATCAAAGTTTTTGTTGAGTCCTATTATTGAGTTAAGTGATACTGTATTTACCCACTATAACTGTTACATGAATGTTAATATTTTATGACATAGACATCCCAATCCTTGAAATTCGTAGGTTTTCTACTCTATAACCAAATTTTATAAAAATACCAATGTGTTGTTTCCCTTAAATTATTTATACGATATATGTGAGTAAAAATTGAGGGATCCTATAAAATATCCATACATCCATACTTATTTAAGAGGGCTGATTAGCTTAAATTTAATATAAGTTTAACCAAATTAGAAAAGGATTCTCACTAATGATTCACCCCCTCACAATGTGAATGTATAATCCACATAGACTGAATAATAGTATCTAAGGGGGCTCCATCTATTATTTTCTATGAGTATATTATGATCTGTGTTTAACTATTTTATATAAATAATAACATTAAGAAAGTGGATTGAATATTTCCATTGGATAATAATTATGTTGAGACTATGAACAATGAAATAAAATTCCCCACATATTCTAAAAACATAGAGGTTTTGACCAAAACTATGATGAAAATATAGATGAAGGAAGCTAAAAATTTATGAAATGTAGCCTAAAAAAATTAATAGAAAGAGGATAACGAAACATCATATGTTATGTTCATAGGGATGTATTTTGAAAATACCATTTAAAATAATATTCTCTAAGAAGAATTGTGATATTTTTTATGTGAGTTTAAATTTACTAAACAAATTTACTGATTTTTACTCTAAAATTAAAGATCATGTGGTGGATGTTTCAATTGAGGTTATCACATAAATATTTTTATTTATAAAGGAATATTATAAATTTAAAATGTAACTTATGTTATATACAAATCATTGTTGGAGAAAATGAGTGACTATAATACTCGCACTAAACTCACTGAAGGCAAGGAAGAGATGGTCTTAAATTTATTATAAATGTTAATTCTTATAGAATAATCAATGTAGTAGAGTGATCTTGATATGTTGATATATATATGAATATGTCATAATATTTCTTACATGCGTAAAGAGATACCATTAAAGTCCAGATATTTGTGTTAGAGGTTAGATAAGAGATAATAAAAGAGCTTGACAAATATTTGTTAAATGAAAATAATATTCATTATGAAAAGACTCAAAGTATAAAATATTAATGATAAGAAAAATAAAAAATCATTGAATATTTTAAAGAATAATTAAGTCTATATTGTCTTGAGTTGGATATAATGTTAAAAAATATAGAGGGTACTCATGTTGAATCCTCAGATGATGTCAAAATTAGTTCCAAAATCAAAATATCAAAAGTTATCCTTACATATTAGTGAAGTAAATATAGTGGAAGGAAGAATCTAAAAAAATTATATGATTATCTATAATGAATAGTGACTAAAAATTTAACCTTATATTCTGGTGAATATGTATGTACTAATCCCATAATATAGAATAGTGTAGTTTTTTCTTCAAAAAAATGTGTGTGGTGAAATTTTCGGAGAATCCCAAAATTCCTCTAATGGGGGTTGAAAGGAAAAATCTGAGAAAGTGTTCCCCATAAGGTATCTAGTTGGTAGAATTTCTTTACATGTAATCCACCATAATAAAATCAACGAGACAAAATAATTGATTGATTATTAGAAACAATTGTTTCTATGGATTGTTCATACTCATGGTTATCGACTGTTGGAATAATATTGCAAGGAATGATAATACAGTATGGCCTACATAATGGGGGAGAAAACCAAATTTTATGAATGAATTACCTATGTAAATCAATCTCCCATAGAAGAAAAAAATTCTAATGACATCTTATAATTCTTAAAATCATGAAATATTTTATGGATTAATTAAATGAGGAGGTCCTGGTAATTATGTGTTTTTACGTCTTTAAAGAAAAAATCAGTTACATCAGAAGGATAAAACAATAATAGAATATAAATTAATGGAATATGGAATATATTTATACTATATAATGTAAAGAAAAATAAGTTAAAAAAATTATTCTCTAGAGAATAATATAGAGAAACCAATTTTTTTAGTGTTACATACACATTTATATATATTTTAAACTTAATGATATCTTGGAAACCCAATTTAATTTATTTTAAAATATAAAATATTGAATATAATCCTTGATATCATAACTTCATTTTAAAACATAGTTATTTTATATTCAATTCATATAAACTTCTAGTTCAGGTGTATTATTCATCATTTATCATCCATTACATTTCACAATGTGTGATGATAGAAAAAAACCTCTCTATATTAGACATAGGGGTAATTCTAGTCCTATTTTATCATCTAAACCTTTTATATGCTCAAAAAGGTCATAATTTTATAATAGTGATTAATAATAATAAATACAAGTGTTTTCCTTGTTTATGTTAATATTTTCATGATACTACGATATCATTTACTAATTAAATTCTATTCTATTGGTATCTTCCACGTGAACTTGAATATTTGAACATATGTTCTATGTATATTTTTAATGAGGATCATTCCTACATTAAAAAAATGCACTCCACCATTTTCCATTACATTGGATTTCATTTTTATCAACATAATCTATTCCAAGATGAAAGGTTTCTTAAAAATTATGATAGTTAAAAAATATGGCATCATTAATTCATCTTATGATTCAAGTTTTGGTTCAACAGAATATTTTAAAAAATTCATTAAAAATATATTATGGGAATCCTTCTAAAATATTAATAACCATTACTAAATAAATTATATAGAAAATATATTTTATTTACGTATCCAATGTAATCTCTGTATATTTAAATATTTTTTTCAATAGTAATGATATTCCCTATAAAATCCATGAAACAAATCTCACCAATATAATTTTTTTTATAATTTATATCAACCAAAATTAAAATGTATAAAATAAAATCATTATATATCTTATAAAATAACACAACATTAACATATAACTCCCTTGAAACTAAATTAAATACAATTTTATTATATATATAGCTATAGATTTCATTAAAATTATGAAATAGAAATTCTTCCTATATGTCCCACATGGAATCATTAATATATCCCATGTCTAACATGAAATTGAATGTACTTATCCACTACTATCATTTTTCATCAAAAAAATGAATTAAACCTGACTATATATTATTTATTTTTATGATTATTACTTAATTGATAATTTATTCTTCTACACTGAAATCAAGTATTATTTTTCATTTCCTATAACAATAGGAGTAACACTAATGACTCCTCAGTTGATTATCTTATTTTTTATATATGACAAAAAATTATTTTCCATATCTCAACACCTTATTGTAATGAATAGAAAAGATTAAAATGATAAGAAAAAAATGTATAAGCATTATTATATTCAAAATTTTAAAAATTAAGGTGATGAAAATAGTTTTTATTGATTTTAAGTATCTATATAATTTGGAAAAGAATCCATTAATGTTTTATAATGGTTTTGAAATAAAATAAAATAATTAAATAAAAGGTATTATCACATTTATGGATTTATTCAAAAATTTTATGTAAATATAAATGTTTCAAAATATAATAAGAAAATAATAATTCCTTTTAATTAATACATAAATCATGTGTGGATAATACAATGTGAATGAAGGTATGTAGTCCTGCAACACATTATATGATATAATTGACATGATAATGTAATAATAATTTTTTCTACAAATATTTTTATAGGTTCTGTAATTTTAAAATAAACCTATAAATAATATTGGGGTTCAATAATATCCTCATGTTTTCAATTAATAAAGAATATATTTTCTATTTTCTCACACATTCTCAATCATGTTTTCATCATTATTATAATTTTATGTTTCATATGAGGTAAATATGACATTTATTCAATCCCAATTTCATATTGTTGATATAGATACAACTTTCATTAATGATATACCCTCAAAAGATGAAACATTTAGTGTTTCCTACAATGTCAACTTAAAGTAACAACTGACATTGAGTTCTCATAAGAACATTTTTTCAAGGTTAAATATAATAAAATTTCTCAATTGATTCAAGAAAATCAATAATTCTTCCCCACCTAAAAACATATAAAATATATAAAACAAAAACATTGTACAAACATTATAACAATAATGATTTTTATATTCTCTAAAGAAAATAAATTAAATGCATAAATAATGATATATGTCAATTATTCTCTGATAGTAAATACTTGTAAACAAATATCATTATTATTTACATATTCTCAGAAAAATTTATATAAATTTAATACACTAATAACAAGAATCCTAAATAATAATATTTAAGATCAAAATATTATAAGAAATATCCCAATAAATCAATATTTTTACAAATATGTTAACAAAGTTGGATATATATTTCAATATCTATAATTTATTCACACAAAAACATCCTTATAGAATATAATTAAGTTATGTTTTTGACCATGAATATTGGTATTATTTAAAAATACCCATTAATATTTTTTATAGAGAAAATGACACTAAATATATTAAATTTTCTAATCAATCCTAAGTCATTCAAAATCTGAATATGGAAATATATTCAATTTAAAATTTGTTTTCCAAAATTAAATTATATACGATTCATTACTTCTATACAATATTTATATTAAACATAACCATTTTCATATGTCTTCCCTCTGGTCATCTTGAAATATGACACATATTCGATCATCGTACATGACTTAATATCAAATATCTATTGTATATAGTAAATTCATAATCATACCATTGATTGTATTAAGATCAATTAATATTCCTTTAGAATCATTATATAATAAATATATTATTCTCATAAATGTTCTCATTTTGTTATAGTAATCTAAACCAAAAAAACTTCATTAACTTTTTGGAATCCATACATTGATATAGAGAAGTGGTAACATTTGTTATATAAACATTGAATCATCAAATTTAATTAATATCAATCAAAATACATATCAAATATCAAATAATCATAAAATATAAAAACAACTTAAATTATGATTCACTAAATCAAAAAAATATAATTCTACATAGACTAATTATATTCAACAAAAATTGATTAAAATAAATCTTTATAAATAGTAGGTTATCCAATTTTTCATTATAAAACTCATTATTCAAAATAAATTTAAAAAAATCTAATAAATCATCTTATGTGCCTATTTCAAACTATATAATATTGTTCGATATTCCGGAGTGACTAATAATTTACAAATTCAAAAAATAGAGAGTTGTAATTAATATATATAATATAAAAAAACCCATTCATAAACACACTTTTAACATAAATTTAATTTATCGAAACATCATTATATACTTCATAATAGAAACAAATCCAAAAAAATCCTCCATTAATACTAATAATTCAAAATATCGACCTTAGTTTAAACATTATTATATTCAAAATCACTAAAAAATAGTCCAACATTATTCAAAACAATTTTTCTATACTCATTAATCTTATTATTTAAATTAAACATAGTCTTAATAAGTTATTGATATTGGGAGTAATAAGAAACTATAATACATTGTTTCTTGTAAATGAAATGTATTCCTATCACCAACCAGCCTTTATACCCTGGTACCCTGATACTCGAGCTAGAACTGACATGGAATAAAGGGAATTCCTAATCCACATAGGTTGGTGACTTGCAATTGGAATCATAAAAGATAAAGAGGGAATTAATTTTCCACAAAAAGTGGAAGATAGAGATACAAGTCAGTATGACCAACACTTAGAAAATGGTAAAGTACCATAAACCAAAGAGGTATATAAGAAACACAAAAAATAAAACAACACCAATGAACTCAGAATATGAAAAGATAAACTCAAAATCATTAAGGTAACATCACACTAATCCCAAAAGATAATGAACATCCATTTACTCCAAGTTTCACATTCCCTTTTCTCAGACCGTACATAAGAAAATCTAAATATTCCTAAAGTCAAAGGTAGGGTGTGAGATATAAGTTCCAAAAGGGTCTCATCAACTGTTTCATAAAAGATAACATAATAAATAAACCAACTAATTCTTTGAATTTTAAATAAAACAGGGCATGAAAATACAATTTAATATTTAATAGAAACCATGATTTCATTTAAAAATTATGGAAAACATTTCAAATAATGTCTTAATAAAAATATAATACAAATTTTTTTATACCAATCCACTGGAATGAATAAATTTTTTATATGAATCAATGAAATATATTTACCAAAATAAGAACAATAAGAATCACGGTTATATTCCTTATGGTATGATAGTTTTTAGTTATAGGATCCTCACACATCTCATATGAATGATTATGACGATATTTTTACACATGTACCTCAGGATTAGGTTGAGTAGGACTCACCAAAATTCCATCAGTGATAATATATAACTAAATAAGATTTTGTCAGAGTTTTAATCATCAATACATTGCTTTGGAATTACCATCCAGGTGTGTTTTTACTCATCAAATCACTAACTACTCAGCCTTTCATGTGCTCAATATATCAATAGAAAAAGGGAAAACAATTTCATTTTGAATCAGTCATCATTCACAATTCAATTTCCCAATTTCACTTTTCAAAATACCAATTCACATTAAAAAAAATGGTTATTTCATAATTTTTTATCATTTTAAATACTAATCCAATCACTAGTTTTCCACAATTCAATTTAATATATTTTTTAAAATCAATTCTCAAATCATCTCATCAATTCCATCAATTTCAAAAGATGCTCTAAATTCAAATTCCATTAGAATTGGGGGTTGTCTCAAAAAATACATTCCAATTCCAATTTCAATTCCAATTTCAATTCATCTCAAATTGGGGTTTTTAAATCATTTTAATGTGATTTAAATCAAATCATGAGAATCAAGGTTTAATTATATGGTGAAATGCAAAAGAACAACCTACATTTCATAGATGATATTCTTGTGGGAAGCCTTGATGCTCTCTCCCCCTTTTTGATGACAATGGCCATTGTGTCGGTCCCTCCCCCACCGACAGGGGGTGGGCTTTATTGTTAGACATGAGAGAGAGTCCTTTATTTATTCCCTTTTCAAATCCAGAACTTTTTTCGCCTTTTCCATAAGCGTCACTGCGCCCGAAATTACCAGAATTAATCAATGTATTCCCAAATATTCTACTCTCAATTGTGGAGTTCAATGAAACCTCATTTCTCCTAAAGCACACATTGACTACTCGGTTCATGAAGAGATGCCCTTTGATTGATGTGTTCTATAGATATGTCTTCAGATCATGGGATTTTCAGGAGAGGGAGATAGTGGTGCAGCTCGATAACCATCATATTATGGTTCTCTTTACTTCAAAATAGGATCTAATAAAATCCTGGTCAAGCGCACCCTGTAGCTTCAATGGATTTCAGTTCTACTTGCTTCGATGTTCCTTAGATTTTCATTTGAAATGAGATTCTCCAATAATGGCAGTTTGGGTGAGTTTCCCAAATCCACTTTTTCCTTTTCAAAATCTCTTAGTAATTAAGATGTTGGGTAATATTTTTGGTAGATATCTGTACTTGGATAACCGCATCGAGTTGGTTTTTCATCCTCTAAACCAACATGTTTGTGTGGAAATGGATGTTTTCCAAGTTCCATTTGACTTCGTCTTGATTACAGTCAGTGAGGAGTACATGTGAAAACAATGTGTGGGGTATGAATCTTGGATGGACTTCTGTTCTATCTATAGTCACTTGGGACACATTATGGATAACTATCATTGGGGGTTTCAGCATACAAGGCATAAGAGAAAGGGTGATGGTAAGGAGCTAGAGTTTTGTGCTATGGAAAGCTTGTTATAACAAAAGACTATGGGTGAATATTGAAGATTAAGGGATTAGAATCCTCCAGTGACTGAGTTATTTAGAATATTGGGGAATGATTTGGACACCCCCTGAGCTCCAATTTCCACTTATTTGGGGAAAGAGGGGTATTTGGTGGAAGTGTGACCTTCCAATAAATCATACGAAGATGTTGTGCAAGCTGGGTCAAGTAATAGTGTCCAGGGTCCAGAGAAGGACTTAAACTGCAGCCAAGTTAGGAAGGTGTTGGGTGAACTTCAGCTTGCTATGGAACATCCACTTGTATAAATGAGCTCGGAGGTGTAGATCCATTCTGGTGTCTTCAACCCTCACCTTATGGGTACTCAAGGTCTTATCAGGTATAAGGCTGAGGAAAATAATGATAGAGGAAGTTGGTAGGTTCAGACTGGTCCAATGTAGGGGCTGATGGACAACTGGGCTGCATATCAGAGTCATAGCTAAGAGAAAATCTTGACCAGTAACCGTTTTGCTAGACTAGAGGGGATTCCTCAAGATCAAGAGAAGGACATTGAATCTAGAATATTTGGTGGGACAGAAATTGCAGCCTTTTCAATAGGGAAGAAAATAAAAGGACACAAGGACTACTCGCATCTCCCACAACCAATGGAGGCCAGGTCGGTTAAAAAGATAAAGGCCAAAAAGAGGTATTTCATGTCTGTAAATAGTTTTTACTTAGGGGAGAATCCTGAATAAGTATTGGATGATGTTGATGAAGTCGGTGTCGGAAAACTTATTGTGGAAAAAATTTCTAACCATGAATCTCTATAATAACTTGTCCTCTCCGAAGAAGTAATGGTGGAGGAGTTCCTTTATATCAATGGTTCTCTATAAGAGGTAGACAAGATGATGGACATACCACATTGTGTTGATGTTAATAGTGAGAAAGTGTCATGGATCGACAAACAAGATCTTATTTTGATAAGGGGTTTTAATGAAGGGAAACTAAGTAAGGACGAGTACACTCAAATTTGGGAAAAGTTGGAAGACTACTTTGAAGACTTCATCATTGAAAAGATAGGTTCATAGGTGCACTATATCTCCTGGAATCTCTCTAGGGAAGAAACATCTATTGTACTTACGTTTTGTTTCAATAATATTGTGACATCTTTTGAGAGATTCCCTTCTGGTTAAAACTATGTGGTTTATCACTTTTACTTGAAATATTATGATAATAAAAAATTTAATTTTCAGTTAGTATAACCTACCTTTAATCATGAAAATAAAATTTCACAAAACCTACAATGAGATCCTCTAAAGAAGAACCATGGTGAAAGTGATCAAGAAACCAAACCTAGAAACATGATTTAATTCAATGACGTTTTGATCCATAAAAATAATAATCTAAGAGTCTCTATGGAGGATATAAATATAGATCCTGAGAGACACATGAGAGGAGAATATCTTACCTGTAAGAGATTAAATGGGATCTTTCATGATGTACTCTAACAAGGATTGGGTTTCGGGGAGCCAACATCACCTCTAGAGAGCCTACAAGTAATAATAAATCAATTTAGGTTGATTTTTTTTGAGAGGGTTCTTAAATAAGATTTTTAAAATATTTTAAAATATTTTGTAATAAAATATTACCTCATCTAAAATTAGTTGGGTAGGGATGCAGATTTATAAAAATAGTATGCCCCACTACTGGGGTGCATGGCTTCGACTAGATAGGCACATTTTTTTGAATTCTTCTTTAATTGTGAAAACCCTCACTTTCCAAGGTTATATGGTTTTCACTGGAGGGGTGCATGGTTTGGGAAAACTATGAACCAACCATGAACAAACGAAAAGCTTCTAAATTTTTTCCCACTTTCACATTAAACAATACAAAAAAATCAAAAACAAAATCATGATAAAAATATGGTATGAGGAATAACTAAAAACGTAAAAAGATTGTAACAATCTACCAATCATAGAAACATTATATCCCCATAAATACTTTAAAGAAGTTTCAATCACCAAAAGATGAGGACATTTCTCTCTCATCTACGCATCCCTCTACCTTGTCTCATGTGAATCAAAACCACACTTCCATATGAAACAAACCAGAGGTACCATACTCCCAAAAAGTACCTTTGTCTCTGAATCAAATATCTTGACTAGACTCCCAATCAAAGGCAAATCAGGATCAATATCAAGATCACTCTGAGTCAAAACATGATATATATCATTAAGATATTTCAAAATCTACTATACATGGAGAAAATTTTGTATCGACATTAACTATGATGGAAATGCTAATTGGTAAGGCACATTCCGCATCTAATAAAAAACCTCAAAAGGTCACACAAAGGGAGGAAAAAGTTTTCCTTAACTCCCAAGACATCAATGAACTAAATGAGGTAAATATTTCCAAAAAACATGGTCACCAAATGAAAACTCCAATGGTCTATGTTGAAGTTCAACATGATATTTATACTGGCTCTGTGCTGTCAACATTATCTAAAAAATCAATTGAATCATGGCTGTAATATCTTGGACCATTCTATGTCCACCCAAGGATTTTTTCTCGATCTCCGACCAACACAATATATATTTATATATATTACTATAAAAGGCATGTAAAGGATCCATTCTAAATGTGGACTAGTAACTATTGTTATAAGAGAACTCAAACTGTCCTGAATGGTATCCCTATGATATATTAATATCGAGAACACAAGAAAAAAGAATGTCCTCAAGAATATGTATTGATCTCTCTGTATATCCATCAATCTATGGATGGTATTCCATACATAGATGAACCTGATATTCTATTTCCTCTTATAGGCCTCTCCAAAAGTGAGAAGTTAAATAGGGATCCCTATTAGAGATTATATGAGATGGAACTGTGTGCAAATGAAAAATATTTCTCTCATAGAGATTTTAATCTCCTAAACTATTTTTCCTTAATGAATAGGTTTAAAGGGGTATAATTTGTTCATCCTATAAATCACAAACCGTATCACATTATTCATTATAGGGGTACATGAAATCCAAATTATAATGTCCATCCAGATCTCATACATAACCATGTTAGATCTGTAAGTGGATGAAGTAAACATTAATATCTTTAGTGCTTGTCCTAGACTTTTTGGAAAGTATAAAAATGTGAGACAAAATAAGAAATTCCACATCTTTTACCTGGAAACCATAATCACCACCAAATATAAAAAACAAGCTTTTGGTTCCCAAGCGCATTGCACATTGAAAAATATAGAAATCACCCATCACAACATACCTCACAAATAGCAACACAAAAAACTAATTAATAAATCATATAATACCCTACATGGAGAAAGACCACTCATGAATGGTATCCTCACCATAAAGAGAGTCTCTAATTCCACATAATTCATCATCAAGATACTGTTTCTAGAGAATCATCTTAGGAAGAGAGGAGTTCAACTAAAAACAAGACAAGACAATATCAACTCCTATTTACCAAAATACTATATAATACTATGCATTAATATCTATCAACTTTGACTATTTTGATGATTATTTCGTGGATTGGGTTGGTAGTTTCCATCTCAAAGAATAAATTAGAACATTTACTTTCCCCAAGGTTTACAGAATGTTGATATAATTTTTTTTAGCAACTCCACCAGCACCTTTGTTGAAGATTCAATCATTTTTGAGAGAAGATATAACTCAATCTATTATGGTCAAAAAACATGTTAATCATTTCTAGGGAAAGGTTATTCCAAAAACTCTTAAGATCATGCATCACATCTATGAGTTACATGTTATCGTTTTGATAGTTCTTCTGTTGTGGCCGAAGTTGATGAGAGCCACATGCTTTGATGTGATCACCCGAAATAAAAACACCACCAAAACCTAAAACTAATGCATCAAAGAAGAACACATTACCCTAATCAGCCTCTGGAAGAGTCAAAACTAGGGAAGAAGTGAAAAATGTTTCAAATCAACAAAATAACTAGAATATTTATCATCCCAAGAAAACATCAACCCATTCTGAGTAAGAGAGGTCATCAGAGAATCAATCTTAGATAAATCCTTTATAAACCATAGTTAATACCCCTATAAACCCATAAAGATATAAATCTTGAAAATGTTACATAGTTTATCCCATTTCATAATAGATTAAAAATTTTCAAGATCTACTGTGACACCTTGTTCGGAGGCCATGTGTCCCAATGACATCATTTTCTAAAAACATAAATCACATTTCGATAGCTTGGTATAAATTCCATGATTTCCAATAATTCAACAATTGATCTTAGATGACACAAATGATCCTCTTTAGAATGAGAGTGATCAAAGATATCTCCCAGAAATTATACCATAAACATATAAAGACACACATGGAATGTCCTGTTCATAAAATATCTAGACTCTAGGAGCATTGGTTATACCAAATAGCATAAATTTTTTTCCATAATGGACATACCTGCTCTGAAAGGTGGTATTCTGAATTCTATTTTCTTCTAATCTAAACTGGTGATAACCATATCAAAGATTTATTTTTAGGAACCACTTTCAGCTTTCAACAAAAAAATTAGATCATCAATATGTTAAAGTAGATACTTGTTCTTTACCATAATTAGACTGTGTTTTTGGTAATCAAAACATAGGTGAAGTGTTTCATCAGCTTAATTGGAAAAGTGAACTAGAACCACCTAAGGAAACACACTTGGGTGTGTAAGAATTTCTCTAATATATAATCTAATTAAGTGTTAAACTCTTTCATTTCTCCTGTTTATATATGTTAAGAAGTTACGAATATCGGTTGAGTATGAGACAATAAATCTATATGAAACTATACATCCCATTCCATAGGAAAACTAAATAATCTAGATAAAAAAACGATAAACATAAAGAAAACATGGGGGTATCATCTATTAGAGATTCACACACCATGTTTAAATTAAAGATAGCTATTATTTTCCCCAACTCTAGATTAGAAGGTCCAGATCTACTCAACCTCAGGTCCCATTCTTGTAAAAGATATGCTACATTATATATCGGCCCAAAGTTTTTTCAATGGAAATTTTCGTTTAATAATTATTTCAAAGAGTGTAATAACATAATATCACATTAAGAAAAAATAAAAACTTTTAAAATTAATAATTAATTAAATAAAAGGCATTTTTATAAGTTAAGAAACATATAATGATGGAATAGTTACTTACCCTTTGAAATTGTAATGTGACCATTATAAATAGTAAACCAAAAATTGAATAATTACTTCACCAATGGAAGTATAAATAAAATTTAGGAATCTTATAAGTGAAAATATGATATAATTATATCCTATTATAAGTAAATAAATATTTTAAAATTTATTATTTAATTGTGGGTATTTTTGTTGGTCATAAATATTTAATTACAATTTTATTATTAATTAAATAATTTAAATGAAAATTTATTTTCACCAAATGTATTCATAAATTATTGTTTTTATGTATTATTATTATAATATTACTTTATGAGACATTATTCAAGTTTTCAATGTGATAATAAATGCGTTATAATTTTAAAATCTAAAATTTTAAAGTAAATTATGATTTAATAAAATTAAATTGCTCATATTTTTAATCTAATTTTCATAAAATGGAGTTCAATTTTTAAATATACATGTTAAAAAATGATTAGGGTTAATTTTTGGGATTTTTTTGAAGTACATGACTTTTTGGTGAATAGTGACATATGGAATTTACGGTGTATATACATTATAAGTTGAAAAAACTATTCATTGATTCTTGGATGATGTAAGCACAATTGGTTCAAAATCAAATTATCCTATTACTGTATTTATTTTCAATAATCAACATTATTTTTTGTCCCGAACAAAATAATAAAAAATTGAATTAAATAATGAGAAAACAACCCTCTCATTCACTATAAATACCATCCCTCACCACCTCTTTTACTCAATCCTCTCAAGAATTAATCCTTATTCAAATTGTTCTCAAATATATTACCAAGACCCTCCCCCACGTCTAAGATATTTTTGTCTTAAAAATAAGCCAAAACCAAACCCCTATGGAGGTTCTCAATAAAAAGGAATCAAGAGTTAAAACCCTCTTCCGTTTTCTTTAAAAAAAAATTTATGTTCTTTCCTTTTCTTATCTCCTCCTAACTTCCCCCTTTTCCAAGTGACATGAAAGTTTCAATATTCTACATATGTTGTAATTTTATCTTGTTTGTGGCATAATTATATATCAAATATCTTCTCCTATCTCTTTTATTTTATTATTGAAAACATCGTCTGTGAGGTGCTGATTTACCACATTCGTGGTTGACGTTCATTCATATTTCAATTCCACCTTCATGGATTGTCATAAAACCATTTTTATTGTTTAAAAAGATTATATTATATTAATTTAAACTTATGTAATGTTCTATAACATGTATATTTACATGATATTTAATAATATATGAAAACCAGTTTTTTGATGTTGAAAAAATGATAAATTGATCTAAACGATTATCAGTAATGATTTATCTAATGAATCATCATCAATTTTGGTAAAAAATGTTATTTTAATATTATATATACTTTTTGATAACATATATGTTCAGTTATTGACAAATATCCTTATTCTATATGATTTTACATACACATATACAAGTAAGCTAATCAAGAAAACCATTGAAACTAATGCTCTTGAATGATGAAATTGAATCTCATATCCCATAAAAGGGACATAGATGAACATAATAAAATTATAATAAATAAATTAAATTTATTAAAGGTTATGAATGAATTTATTAAGGGTTTTAATTCTATTTCTCAATATATTAATATCAAGTGGAAAATTGTTTTGAACATAAGGCAAGGGATTTTACCAGAACATCCAATATTCTTTCGATTTACTCTTTCTATATTTTTACCCAAATGAAATTATCTATTATTTTATTGAATTTCTTATAAATGTTTTTTTTATTTATTCCAAAATCATTTACCAAGAACCATTCACACTTATTTTTGGGGGGATATAAATGTTTTTAAAAGATTCCCTAATTGATTCTCCTCGATAAGCAAACATGATTTAAGGGAACTTCCTGAATTATTACCCATTTTTAAGTGAACTTTAGAATCTATTTTTGGACACCATTATTTTTATAAAATAAAAAATATTAATATGAATATTTTCTTGCTTCAGTTCTGATATTATATAAAATATTATACGTGTTTTTGTTATAAAATTTAATTAATATTTTTCTTAAACCACACTAAAATGTTTAGTTATAAAGTTTAATTAACACTCTTTTGAAATTATTTAACTGTATGTGGGCACCATTTATAATTATATATGCCTATTTTCCTTTATTATTGTCAATTTATTTTCTAAATTCATTCTTTTATGTACAATTTTATGATACACTCTTTTATTATGCCTTGTAACATGATTATGATATTAATTTACTTCCATGGTTAACCTTTATGATTCTGTTTGATTTCATATTTATGTTTATTTATGTGGACAAAATATTCAAGAACATGTTACGATTGGGGCACCCAGATAGTGCTCTAATGGATTGGGTAATGTTTAGCCTCATGAGATGTTATGTGCAACAGTCTTGGTGGTTAGCCTTGACACATGCTTCTTGTGCAATAGTCTTGGTGGTTAGCCTTGAATCATGCTCCTACATATGCAATGATCCTTGACTCATTCTAAATTTATGTTTTATATAGATGCTACATTACTATTAATCCTTGATTATATGATCCCATGTTATTATTCATTATATTTAATCATGTTCCTTTTCTTTTTATATCATTATATTATGCCTTCTAACACATTTTATATGATTTATTATTATATTTATTACCTGACTAGGGTTTTATCTCATACCTTTGTTCTTGTTATCCCCAAGTTATCCTATGCCAATTTAAGGGCTCAATGGAAGTTAGGATTTCTTTATGAAGATTGAATAAAATATGGTCTTATTTTGTAATCATGATGTTTAATTATACACCTAGTCTCAAAGATACAAGACTTTACAATCCATTAATTGTAATTCGATGTTTAATTATGCTAAAATTCATGAAATGATATGTGTAAAGTCTAGGGTCTCTATAGTTGGTATCAGAGCAAGGTATATTAATTTTTTGAAATTAATAGTAGATAAATTTAGAAAGAACCTTAGGGATAAGACCAAGGATATGAGAACATCCCTATATTTAGCTAAGTATAGAGTAAGGGGTTTATCATGAAAATATTTCCCTATTGGGATACTACAAGTGGATGTGGTTTTGGAACAATTATATCTAGGAGTAACAACTCTAAAATGGTGTTTCAGGCCTGACTTGGGGTAACCTATTACATAAAAATAGGCCTTACTGCACTTCTAGTTTGACACTCATAGGGGATATTGTTTGGAAAATTCAAAAGATAATTAAATACCATTATTAATGGAACAAATAAAATTCCCAAAATATTATATGTTAGGAAATACATCATGGATAACATAGATCAAAACATTGGGAATCACAAGCTAGGATATATTTTTTCCTTTATAATTTTATTCTTTTATTCTTATATTTTCATTTTTATACTTATTAGATAAGTATTCAACATTATTTTTCATTGTTAATGGATGGTAATAGAAGAAGACCTACCAAAAATCAATTTGATAGGTAATGTGAATATTTCCATAATTATATTTCAAATATAATCGTAATGGGTTCTCAAAATGTTATGACAGTACTTGCTCAACTGGTTGAAGTTATGAATAATAATATTAATCATGTGGACCACCCTCCTTATCCAAATAAAGATCATGTTTCTATCGAATCCATCATGCAGAAAAGGACTCCCATATTTATTAGACATTTTGATCCCCTTCCAATGAAACACTATATTAACTCCATTGAAAAGATATTATATCTCCTACGGTTCTTAGAATATGGGAAATTTGTGCTGGCGGTCTATCATTTTGATGGTGAAGTTGATCAGTTGTGGAAAATAATAAAAAATATGAAATCCAAATAGGAAATTGATTCCATGGATTGGGAGGAATTGAGGAAAATGTTTTTCAATAAATATTTTCTCCAAACCCTCCATCTCAAAATGGAAAGATAATTCCTCAAAATTAAGAAAAAGGAAGATGATTCTATTCGGATGTATGATGTATATTTACAAGGCTTGCAAGATACGCCTTCATATTTTTCATGAACTCTCCTAGTAAGGTGGATAGCTTCTTTATCAGACTAAATCTTAGTCTATGAAAATCATTAGTGATTTAAGACTTTGATAGTTATGAGGATATTGTTTTTATGACCTCATGTTTGAAATGGAGATTAGAGAATCTAAATAGACATGTGAGCCCATAGATAATAAGTGGAAAATAGAGTCTAATATGGATGGTTTAGAAAATAAATCCCATGATGGAAGGAAGAAATAATATCCCACATGTCAAAATTATGGGAAAAAGAATCATGGGAACTATCTAAAGGGAAATAGGAAATGTTTTAAATGTGTAAGAATTGAGAATCTGGCTATGAACTACCAAAATAACATGAAGAGCCCCACTAACATGGAAGAGGAATGGAAGGTTTATTTCAATGCTCATCTAGTAGTGAAGTGTTTTAACTACAAGGAACATGGTCATTTTGAAAACCAATTCCCTAAGCCTAGAGTTGTTAGAGGCAGTCAACAACAACCTCTAAGGAAATAAGGAAGGGTGTATACAGTCACTACTATTGAGGTGGATCCGGAAAATGATGTAGTGAAAGGTATGCCAGTTATTCATTCAAGAATAGTAAACATAATATTTTATTCTGGTTTGGTATATTATTTCATATCTTGAAAGTTTAGTAGAACTAGTCAAAAATGACCTAAAAATATAGAGGTTTACTTATCTGTGAGAAAATAAAATGTTACAATTATTTCATCCAAAGAATATAACTCCCCCTTGTTTATTTTTTGCGGATCTAACCTCCTATAAAATATCATCATACTATCTTTGGTGGAGTTCCATGCTATATTTGGCATGGATTGGATCTATTTTTTCAAATAAAACTTCAAATTTTGGGAAAGGGAGATCACTCTTCACATCAGGTAGCATTCTCAAATAATGTACAAGTGTATAGAGAAAGATTAATCTCATTTAGAAACAACACTTTTAGTGTGTATATTTCTACATTATGAGAATGCATATCTAGATCCACTGATTGAGAAAAAGGATAAAATCATGCTTGAAGACATGCCCATTGTGAGAGAGTACACTGACGTATTCCCAGAAAAATTGTATGGTCTTCCTTCTGATTGAGAGGTTGACTTATCAATTGGACTTATTCTTTAATTTCTGCCTATATCAAAGAGACCTTATAGGATGAATACAATTGAAATGGAAGAACTTATTAATCAAATATTGGAGAATCTAGAAAATGGTTTTATACGACCGAGTACTTCACCATGGGGTCCACCTGTCTTATTTTTCAAGAAGAAGGATATAAAAATGTGCCTCTAAATTGATTATCATGAGATCAATAAAATAATGATAAAGAACAAGTATCCACTGCCACAGATAGATAACTTGTTCAATCAGCTACACGGGGCCATTTATTTCTCTAAGGTGGAACTTTGGTCTAGATATCACCAATTAATAGTGAAGAAGGAATATATTCCCAAGAAATCCTTTTAAATGTGGTATGGACACTATGAGTTCATAGTGATAACCTTAGGACTCACTAATTATCCAAAAAATTTCATTGATTTAATGTATAGAGACTTTAGAGATTACCTTGACCAATTTGTATTTGTCTTTATTGATGATATTCTAATATAACCCAAGAGCAAGGAAGAACAAGAGGAGTATTTGAATAATATTTTGAAGCCATTGTGAAGGGATAAAATATATTCATAGTATATTAAGTGTTAGTTTTGGATAGAGGAATTTTCATTCTGGGGGTATGTAATCACCAGAAAAGGGATATATGAAAAACCGTCTAAGTCATAGGCAATTGAAGAGTGGCCATGGCCAACATCTATATCAAAGATCCGTAGATTCCTTGGTCTATCTGGGTATTACTGAATATTTGGGAAGAAATTATCCTGATTGTAAAATCTAATAAAGAAGTAAACATATAACAGAGTGATGTTTGAATGGACTTCATAATGTGAGGAAATCATTAAGGATCTCAAAAATGAGCTTATCACCGAGCCACTACTCACAATCCTAACAAGATAAGAACTCTTTATGGTCTATAGCGATGCTTCAAAAAATGGAATATGATATGTACTAATGAAAAATGATAAAATTATATCCTATGTCTCCAGGAAGTTAAAAAATCATGTGAAAAAATATCCTATTCATGATCTGGGGTTGGCAGCTGTGATCATTTCATCGAAAATATGGCATCATTATCTCTATGGGTAGAAGTTCGAGATACATACTGATCACAAGAGTTAAAAATACTTATTCACATATAATTATATTAATTTGTGACAAAGAAGACTATTAGATGTCACTAAGGATTACGAGTATTCAATCCATTACCAACCTACTAAGGTAAATATGGTGGAGGATTCTCATTGTAGAAAGGATCTTGCATCTTTATCAATGACCAGAATTGAGAAGGATCCAATATTCTTAGACTTAAAAAGGATAGATATGGGACTCATTAAGGGAGGAACATCATCAATACTTTCTCAAATGAATTCTATACCATCCCTTTTTGGGAAAATATTGTATGCTTAAAAAAATGACATGTAAATTTAAAAAAAGGTGGAAGCTATCAAGAATGGAAAATACTCTAAGTTCAAGATCGACAAGGATGGATAAATAAGATTTGGGTCACGAATATATGTACCATCCAATCTAGAGATAATGAAATATCCACAAAATGACACACATAACTTAACCTTATCTATTCACCTAGGGAGTAGAAATATTTATCGATATCTCCAAGAGAACTTTTGTTGGGACCATATGAAAAAGGATATCTATCAATATACATCAAAGTTCCTGGTATGTCAGAAAGTAAATGATCAAAAGAAAATGTCTAAAGAGATGATCCAACCATTACCTATACCAACACAAAAATGGGAAAACATAACCATGGACTTTATCATTGTAATTTTAAATATTTCTAGAGGAAACAATTCTATATGAATTATTGTTGGTATATATACAAAGATAAATCAATTTTTCACAGTTCAAGAAGACTTATCATTGGATAAGTTTTCAAGGATATATATATCAAATAGGTGGTATGGAAGTATGGATTTCTCTTATAAATTGTTTCTGATCGAGATCTGAGATTCACCATGATGTTTTCGAAGGGTCTCCAACATGGTCTAAGAACCGAGTTGAACTTCATTAAGGCCTATCATCTAAAAAAAGATGGAAAATAATAGTGAATTATTCATAAATAGGAAAAAATGATGAGATAATTCTATATAGATATAAAAGGAGGATGGGAATGGCATCTATGACTTATCAAGTTCAATTATGAAAACAGTTTCCACTTGAGCATCCAAATGGATCCATATGAAGACCATTGTGGGAAAATATGTAGAACACCGACAAGATGGGATGCCATCAAGGAAAATATGCATCCAGGACCTGAAATTGTTGAAGAAATAGAGGAGAAGGTGAAAACCATTTAGCATCACAACATGGAATCCTGAAGTCGACATAAGATTTATGCAGACAATTGTTGATGGGAACTAGATCTTAAGGTTGGAGACATTGTAATTCTCTACATATCACCATGGAAGAGAATCACAAGATTCAGTATGAAAGGGAAGCTATGTCCCAGGTACATTGTCCCCTTTGAGATCATAGATCCTTTTAGAGGTGTGGATTATTTAATAGAAAATCCACCAACCATTTATTAAGTACACGATGTATTCCATGTATCCTTCTTATCGAAGTACATACGAGGTACATCAAATGTTTTGAATTCAATGGTGGTATAGTTGGAGAATGGTCTTTCTTACAGGGAAAGACCAATGAAGATATTGAATCATAGAGATAACGTTCTATGAAAAAAAATATTTACCTGGTCAAAGTAGTATGGTGGGACTATATGTACAAATAGAAAATAAGGGAACTGGGGGAAGTTATGAAGGAAAAGTACCCACTCATGTATTTATATTAGAATGTAAAACCAAATTTCAAGGGTGAAATATCATAAGCATGGAATAATGTAACGACCCAAAGTTTTATAAATTGATAATTCGATCTAATAATTATGTGATATAGTTTAATCACATAAAATCACATTAATAACACAATAAAATCTTTATAAATTAATAATTAATGAACAAAAAGGAATTTCAAGATGTTAATAAACCTATACAAATAGAATAGAAACTTTACATTTGTAATAGTCAAGTGAACCTTATGAATAAGAAACCAATGAATTGAATAATTAACTCACCAATTAAAGTATAAATAAAAATTGTGCATCTTAAAATTGGCAATATGATATAATTATATCATAGTATAAGTAAATAAATATTTTAAATTTTTTCAACTAAGTGTTGGTATTTTGTAGGTCATAAATATTTAACTAAATTTGAATGATTGATATAAAAATTTAAAAGAAAATATATTTTCATAAAATTTATTCATAAATTATTATTTTGATGTCTTATGATTATAAGTTAATTTTACGATTCCTATGTTCATTTTTCAATGTAATATTAAATCAGTTATAATTTTAAAGTATGTATTTTTCCAACAAATTATGACTTTAATAAAAATTAATTTTCTTATGTTTATAAAATTATTTTCATATTACAGATCTCATTATTGAATTATACATATCAAAAAATGGTTAGGGTAAATTTCTGAGATTTTTATGATATACATGAATTTTTTAAGAATAGTGAAATATGGTAATTTATGATATACATACATTATAAGTTAAAAACACTATTACATAAGTCATGGATGATGTAAGAACCATTGTTTTGAACTAAAATGATCTAATTACTATATTTAGTCTCAATAATCAACACTATTTCTCATATTGAGAAAAATAATAGACTTATGAATTAAATAATGAAAAAACACCCCTCTCCCCCACTATAAATACCACCCCTCAGAACCTCTCCTCCTCACACCTCTCAAGACTTTACCCCTATCAAAATTCTACTCAAATCTATTCCCAATCCCTTACCTCATGCCTATGAGATTATGGTCTTAACAAAAGACAAAAACCAAACCTCTAATCATGCACTCAAAAAGAAGGAATCAAGAGGTAAAACCCTCTTCTGTTTTCTTTCAATTTATTTTTATGTGATTTAATTTTCTTATATTTCTCTCATGATCCCTTTATAAAAGTGGAATGAAAACTATAGTATCTTAAATATACTATAATTTTATATTTTTTATCAAATAATTCATTATAAAATATATTCTTATCTCTCTTTTATTTTAAGAATGAAAACATTGTCCCTAAGGTGTCAATTTACCAACTTCGTTGATGACGTTCATTCATCATTCAATTCCACATTAACGGATTGTAATGAAAACAAATTTATAATTGAACCATATTATATTATATATATTAAATACTATTTAATTTTCTAGATCTATTATATATACACATCAATAAATAATATAATAAAACTAGTTTTTAATGATCAAAGAACACTAATTAGATCTAAGCGATTATTTGTAGTAATTTATCTAATGAATCATCCTAAATTTTGGGGAAAATGGTATTTTAATATTCTATAATTTCATTAATAACATATATGTTCAATTTTGAATTTCTATTCTCATTCTATATAATTTTCTACACACGTATACAAGTAAACTGATCTTGAAAACCAAAGAAACTAATCCTCTTGAATGATGAAATTAAATCTAATAACCTATAAAAAGGGACATAAACGAACTTAATAAAATAATAAAAAATAAAATAAATTTATAAAATGGTATTAATTAATTAATTAATGTATTAAATTTTATTATTCAGGAAAATAAAATCAATAGCATAATCATTTTAGACATAAGGTAAGGGATTTTACCTGAACCTCCATCATTCCTTCAGGTTACTCTTTCTCTCTTTTTACTCAAATGAAATTATATTTTATTTTTATGTAAATATTCTAAATTTTGTGTTTATTTTAAAAAATTATCTATTATTGACCATTAGTCCTTAATATTTCAGGGATATACATGTTTTGACAAGGTTCCCTACTCTATTCATCCCGATAAGTAAGCCCGATTTAAGGGAACTTCCCAAATTATTACCCAATTTCATGTTGAATTTATAATATATTTTAACACACCATTGTTTATATAAAATCAATCATTTTACTATGAAAAATTTCATGTTTCACTTATGATTTTATATAAAATATTATTCCCTTTTTTGTTTCAAATAATATTTAACATTTTACACAAACCACACTAAAATGTTTTAGTTATAATGTTTCCTTAACACTCTTTTTAAATAATTTAATTTTAGTTAGAGATAATCTAGTAATATATATGCCTATTTTTTAAATAAATTCCATTAATGTTTAAATCCATTATTTTAGGGACACTTTTTTGACACGCACATTTCTTATTCCTTTTATCATGATTATGATACCCATTTAATTCCATGGGTGAACGTTGTGATTATGTTTTATTTCTTATTTATAAATCTTTATGTGGAAGAAATATTCATGAACATGTTATTATGGGTGAACCTTGATAGGTCTCTAATTCATTGAGTAATGTTTTCTCTAATGAGACATTATGTGCTACGGTCATGGTGGTTATCCTTGATTCATTTTCCTAGTGTAGCGATATTGGTGGTCAGCCTTGACTTGTGATCCTCTATGTGAACAGAGCCTCAAATGATGATAAAGTCATGTATTAGGTTTCTTCCACATTACTGTGAATCCTTAATTATATGATCCCATGTTAGGATTCCTTGTATTTAATCACGGTCTATACTTTTCTGTATCATTCTGTTCTGCCTTCTAAACCATGTGCTAAGAATTATTATTATGTTTATTCCCTTATTGGGATTTTAGCACATCCCTTTTTTCATGTTATCCTCAGGTTATCCTACACTGATTTAAGAGATAAAAAGAAGTTAGGAGATCTTTATAAAGATCAAATAATGGATTTACTTATTTTGGAATCATGATTCTTAATTATATACCTAGTATCCACAACACTAGAATTTATGATCCTTGGTTATAAATTTGATGTTTTATTTTACTTAAAATCTTGTAATGATATGTTTAAAGTCTAAGGTCACTATACTCCCCAATCATGCCTGGAAAAGAAGAGTTATTAATATTTAATTCATAACCTATTAGCATTAATCCAATCCATCTCAAAAATGGAATCTAGAGGTTTTATGACATGAGTCCAAAAATCACATATAAGATCAATTTAGGATAAAGAGAAGACACATACACAAAAATGGATCCCACACTCTCTCTTCATTCTGAGGGGAATAATAATTTCCACCACATAATTCAAAATCTCTATTAGAAGATTTATTAGGTTCACATTATGAGTTGATATAAATGGAATTTATTCACATGTATAAAATAAAGTAGTCACTGAAGATTAAACTGTAGTGTTTGTACCTCTCATAGTCATTGGACCTATATCAGCTTCCTTTCGAGAATCTTCTATTGTCCAAAGAAGCTTCATTCCAAATGCCTATGGTCGAAACCCCTTTAATACTAAAGAATCTAAATTCACCATAATATGTTTTGGTTATAACGATCCAATAACTCTACCTAGGAAAAAATATATAAAAGAGCTTGTATAAGTGTCCAGAACACTAAAAGTAGCTTCATATCGTGGGTGCTGTAGTGAAAACATGTATTGAATTATGAGGTTGTCTACACTGGAAGAAATTCAAAGGGAATCTTCCAGGAACTATAGTAGGTCTGAAAAAACCTGGAAATGATGATCCACCCTGACACTCACCAAAATTTCTCTTTACTTTAAATGAACTCAAAAAACTTACATTGGGAGAAAAAGGAACTCCCATCAACCCTGACTTACTGGATAGATAATGCTCAACAATCAATGTCCTGTCTATCTTGCAAATATAAGAAGTGATATACAACAAGAAAAATTGAGAAAAAATATTAGATCAAAGTATCATATCAAATTCATAAGTCTTAATCTTCTCATTAGATAAAATCTCTTATGAAAACTGCACAAGATTGGGAGTACAATTCTCATACTCAATCACATTTCCTCCAGGTTCTCAAGTTTAAAAAACTCTATAGCCTTAGACAACCCCATAGACTCTAGATATAACTATTCAATGAGAATAACATTAAATTACTTCCACTCTAAACCCTCATGCTTCTTTATTATCTCTATCCAGTCCCACTATCTCATTCTAGGTCCTTATAGATTTATGGTGAAACAATTTTACCATAATTGAATTAGGTGTTTCCATGAAATGAAAAAGAAGCTCAATATTTCTCAACCGATTCTATTTTTCTTTAGGATTATTAAATCCTTCAAACACTAGTGGTTTCTCAGGATGTAACTGTTAAGCCTGATTCCATGATTCATCCCACCGAGGTTCCACATATGGAGCCTGAGTGGGTATGGGTGTAGGTTCCATCCACAAATCCTGAAATTAACGCATAATAATATCAATAATATTTTATTACATTAGAGGATTAACTGATTGTGGTGCATAAAAAGCTTCCTCATGGATCATATTCACCGATATTCTTAGCTTCATGATGCTAAAAAACATCAAAAACAACATTCAGGTCCTCATAATATTACTAAGATCAATGACTCAAACTTGGGGAATGAGGAAATTAATCCCTTCTGATAAGATATCAAGATTTAAATATTAATATATCCCAATCACAATTTGGGAAAAGACTATAATTACATCACATTATTCTTCATGTTTCTTTTCCAAAACTAGACATGGTAACCTATGGTTAGTTATGATGGGATATTTCAAGGAACTAACACATTAATACCTTCTAATTCCCAAAAAGATACCCCAAACTACATACTAATATCAATCAAATATGATTAACCTAGCTCTAATACCACTTTTTCAAGAGCCAGCCTAGACACCCTAGTATCCTGACATGAAAGATAGAACTATCATGGCTTAAAGTGTGCTCCTGATTCCCACAGAAAATATAGTATAACCTAGCATCATATAAGATAAAGAGGAAACAACTTTTCCCAAAATATCATAAGATAAAGATACAAATTATTATGTTGAACACTAATAAAAGGATTAAGTACTATAAAACAAATAGGTATATAAAGGAACCCAAAATATAACATCCTCAAAGTACTCAATATATGGAAAGATAAACTCAACATCCCAAAGGGAACATCAACCCAAGACAAAATGATCATGAACATCTACTACTTCTAACTGGCACATTCCCTTTGCTTAGACCTGGAAAAAGTAAACATACAAACACCGAGTGGAAAAGATAGGACATGTGGGGTATCACTAAGTGTCTCATAGTAGATACTATAATAAATAAACTAATTTATGATTTCAATTTTTAAATAGTGATAAAATTTCAATTTCAAAAATTGAATGCTTTCATATCAAAATGATAGAAAAAATTTCAAATAATGGATTAATGATTTGTTTATATAAATAAATTTATATAAACTAGATGTAATGAATAAAAATATTCTATAAATCAATGGAATATATATATATATATAATTATACTAAAACAATCATTATAAGAACTATGGTTATCTACCCTGTAGTACAATAGTTTATAGTTAAGGGATCCATAAATATCTCATATTAGTGATCATGGAAATATTTGTAAACACATCCCTCAATATCAGGATGAATAATACTCATCAACATTCCATTAGGGATAATATATAAAAATAGGTTTTCTTAGAGATGTCACCATCAATCCATTTTCAGGGAATTACCATCCTAGCGTGTTTTTTCTTAAAAAAACACCAGCTACCAAAGCTCTCATGTGATTAATAAATATATAGAAAAAAGTGAAATAATTTCATTTCTAGTCAATCATCATTCACAATTCTATTGACCAATTCTACTTTTCAAAATTCCAATATATTTCAAAACCAAAACATAGGGTTTTTCTTAAATTCATAATTTTCAATGAAAAACCCATCATATATTTTCTAAAATTAAATTTAAGCAATTTTATAAAATCAATTCTCAAACTATCTCATCAATTCCATATATTTTATACTATTCCCAAAATTTATATTCCATTACAATAAGGAATTTTCACCAAAATTACTTGAAAATTCAAATTCCAAATCAAATTCATATCGATGTTTTTCAATAAATAAGTTAAAAGTGATTTTAATCAAATAAAAGAAATCACCATTTTATTATATGATGAAACTCAAAGGGAACCACCTACCTTTAATCTATAAAATAAAAATTAACAAAACAAATAATAAGATCTAACAATGAATAAGGATTATGATAGAGATCATGAAAAAAAATCCTAGAATAAAGATTCAATTAAACCAAGTTTTGATCCATCAAAAAAATATGATCTATCATTTTTTGAGAAGGATAGAAACAGAGAGAGGGAGAAGACATGTGAGGGGAGAATCTCTCCCCTGGAGAAGATCCAAAGATATTTTTCACACTTTTTACACTACAGAATGGATTTAGAGGAGCCAAAATCACCCCAAGAGAGCCTCCAAGGATAAATAAATTGATTTTGGTTGAATTAGGGTTTATTGGGGGCTTAAACATGGGTTTGGGAATATTGTAACAACTTTCAAAAGAAATCATTACCGGATGCACGTTTAGCAAAGTAGGGTTGAACAGTTATGAAAGCCATGTTCACCAAATGTGTTCCCCTCTACTATAGTTTACAATTTCTACTAGGTGGGTTTAAGATTTTTAAATCCATTTTATGACCATGAAAAACCTTATTGCCTCGGTTTTCATGTTTTAGACTTGAGGGGTGCACAGTTTTGGAAAACTATATGCGAACCATGCACAACCTAGAAACTTTCAATATTTTTCAAATTTCACCAAAACAACCGTAAAAAATCCCCTTCCAATGTAGGATCAAAATAGGGGTTGGTGAATACCTAAAAATATGTAATAATATGTTACATTCCCCACCTATAATATAAAATATTTTCCTATTTAATTTTTTTGAAACATCATTGCATACAAATATTGAGATAAAAAGAGAATATCACAATTATTCCTTATAAAATTTATTTTTTAAAATATGAATAAAAAACTCCTATATTATTCAAAATGGGCTGGTGAGTATGATGCTTCAATATTTCATGTTGAGCAGGTCTAAAAAGACTATCATCAATTACAACTATAACTTCATTTTATAGAGGTTTCCAATCATCCCGATTAATATTTCAATTATTGTCATTAATATGATCCAAAATTATATATTTTTATAATGAATTCTTTTCATCAAACACAAAATGAGTATATAATTCCACTAAAATTTTATTTTTATTAGAAAAATTTTATATTATATTATGGTATGAAAAAATTTCCCATAGATAATTTGATATACAATAATCAATGTACATGGTTGATTCAATTTCATGAATTATTACATGAATGGTTTAATGTGTTCATTATTGAGTCATGTGATTGTTTTATGTTTTTTAGGTTTAATTATATAGTATCTAATGGATTTGGGTGAAAATTGGGAGATTTCATGTGAACCATGATAAGGATCAGGCCATTATGGAATTTTTATTATGTATTGATTCTACCATTGGGAATCGATGAAGCCAAAATGAAAAATGGATTGGTGTGTTATTAGGTGTGATTCCCTTGGAGTCTTCTTGTCGAAGATAGTAATAATGATCACATCACACAATGGGGAGAGACATGGTGGGTCTATAATGAATATTAATATTTTCTCTACATCATGGAGTGTCACTATAGTATATCTCCATTGAATGGACTGATTGAATACACAATGGTTGAGAGCACATGTGATCATTAAAGGAGGGTTATTAATTAATATGTGACTCAATTAATTTTATAAAAAATCACACCATTAATATTCTTCTAGATTTAACAGATATAAGTGATTTCAAGGTTAGTTTTTGATAACCTATATTTGTTAGAATGGAAGTCATATATGATCACTATATTTATGTTATTTGAAAGTCAATTTTTCATTGTTTGTTCAAAAAAATAACCCTTATTAACTTAAGATTAAAATTCCCATTTGTGTATTGGAAACTCAAAGTGTTTGAGTCTATCTGTTGAATGAATATATATTATTTGGTGATGATGGTTCTCAATAGTATGTTTAAATTAATTCCATTCAATGAAAAGTTTTTTATATTGGATTATTATATTGTAGTCCTTATTTGACGAATTTGGAATGGTTTAAGGGAAATTTTGGTGCATGAGCTTAATCTTGGTAACAATTATTAGTGTTGGGAATTGATATTATTTTTATAAGAACTCCACATTATTTTATGGAATTTATGAAATGTTATATTCCTAGACACTCATGTGGTTCTTTTTGTGTCTTGATAACCTTAGTTGATATTATTCACATTTGGGTGTGTGTTTGGTCCATGAGACCCTTCTATGATGTTATTCATATATGAGTGTGGGTGTTCCCATGAGGCCATTAATTAATATGATTAACATGTGGGTGAGGGTGTTGCTTATGAGACCCTTACCTGATATGAGATGCCTGTTACATTTTATATTGTGTCTTTTGTCTAGAAGAATGTTTGGATTATATTTTTCTAGTTTCAAGGTATCAGTTTTGTCTACATCAAATATTTATCTCAATTTGTGAAAAAAATTAATATTGGATGATTATGATTCCACCAGTTTAAAATACATGTGACAATGTATATTATTATAGAGAAATATATTTAGTTGAAATTCGTTAATATACATTACCCCAAATCTATATATTGGGTTGACATGTTTTACTATGGATTTCCACAGAGTTATGAATTGGAATGAAATGTGGAGATTGTGGCTTTCTATAATGTTTAAACATGGTCATTAGGTGGTTGGATGAATTGTTTGAGAAAAGTTTTAATGACTTAGAGTGAACCAATTAATTAAAACACTACTTATCACTTCTCATATGATATTTTGGTGAGGATGGTAGATATGGGGTTCATGAAACTTAGTTAAAAAACAATGACTTAAAAAATTATTGTTTAATTACTCATTTACATAATCTTTATGTAATGGAACTTTATGTACTTCTTCCCTTTTGTTAATAATGCATTGGTGGTTCCTTACTGGGATTATATTCAAATATAAAAAGCGAATCATATTGTGTGACATTATATTCTAGGTAAATAACTTTATATGGTATATGTTTTTAAATTGGGAACATAGTAAGGATTAGATTTATAGAAAGGGGTGATGTTGGGAAAGACTCTATATGACTATTGTAATGTAGTAGTTTATTTTATTTACTCATCATACATTGGTAGAACCAACACATTGGTTTTCCTATGGCTTTTTATGTATGAATTGTATGTTATTTATTAATGTATGTATTTATTTATTTACTTTTTGATGTGAATCTATATGGTTACATATTTTTTTTGATATATATCTATTTTTAAATTGTCATATTATCCTCCCAAAACCATTTAGGACCTTTCTTCTAATTAAAAACATATTGTATATAAAGGGACCTGAATACGATTATTTAAAGCTCTGGAATATATCTAATGATTCAGGATGAGGTGATAAAAAGTGGTTTAAGTGGCAGTTTTACCATTAATTTATTTTTTATTGTGATTAGTTCTTAGTAGAAAGTAGATAGGTTCCGTGGAACTTTTTTAGGGTATTAATATACATGAATGGACATATCTTATTTAGAAGACCTTTGATTTACGAATGATGGGATTTATATTATTATTTGTGTTTTCAAATATTTATACTAATTATGGTTATTAATGTTTTAGTGTAATATTTTACCGAATTTAAGTGTGTTAATGAATCTTGAGTAATCACGTTGGATCACATGTCATATGAATGTTTTTTTGTCATACATTGTTGTTATATCAATTAAATTCAATTTGTAATATATGTTTTTTGTTTCTATGATATATTTTTACTAACATTTAAACTAAGTGAACCTAGTCATGATTTTTTTGTTATTTGAATATTACATAGGCTGACATGCATTTTTAGAGGACATGGCTTAGGTCGTATTAGTGATAAGGGTATAATACCACATAAATGTAAAAAGTGATTTAGGATTAGTCAATTTGTAGTCATTCTTTTTGTATTCCATTAAAATCCATGAGTTATCATCCTAGTAAGAATTTATAAGCTTCTCTATGAATTTGTTATGTAATTTTTGATAGTTTCAGCTTATATATTTTTTTGTTATGTTTTCCCCAAGGTAAACTCTTTTAACACTCCTTTTCAAAGGAAGGTAATATCTTCATTAGTTAAATCTATAATATATTATAGTGGTTTGGGGTTATAAAAGTCACTATTATTTAAAAATTCTATGGATGAGTATATTTTTTATAATCTTTGGGGTGGATTTGTTTAAAAGTAATTGATATCACATTAATTTTTTCCATTGAAGTGTGACCTTTACCACACTTAAGGGAGGATATAATGATTTTACTAGAGATAAAGATTTAGGATTAAGGAGGAGGGTTCCATACATTAATCATTTTAGATACATTATATTATGAGTGGAAATAATATATATAGAAAAATACTTGAAAACAATTTAATGCTCTCCTCCTCCTATGGTGGATCTTTAGTATGATTTTTTTAGTTTAAATTATTAGAAATTACTCCCCACAAGGGGATTGATTTTTAGATTGATCTTATACCAGTTTTGGAACCTATATTTATTCATCCTTAACTTATGGCACCGGTGGAGTTGAAATATCTAAATTTTATACTGGTATATTTATAGGGGAAATGCCTTATTTGAAAGATCACTTATTTATGTGGTGTTATAGCTTTTTTTTCTAAGAAGGTGGATGATGGACTATTTCTTTTTTAGTCTATTAGAAACTGAACCAAATCATGGTAATGAACATTAATCTATTTCTAATAATTGATTATCTTTTTGACCAGTTGAGGTGATAGTGGTTGTTCTCAAATATCTAATTTCATTATGGACAACACTAGATTATAGTTAGATAAGAAGCTATACAGAAGGCAACATTTAAAATAAATATTTTTATTATGATTATTTTATTATTCTATTTAGGTTAGTTAAGGCTATATCATTCTTAATGGTTATCATGAATAGTATCTTTCACCCATACGAAGACTCATTTATCATTGAATTAATTAATTATATTTTCATATATTCACAACCCTTATGGTTTCATGTTTATAACCATGAGACTGTATTGAGTATAATTTGATCACATCATCTTTCTATGAAAATTTTTAAGATTCATAATTTTTTACATGTGTTACAGTTCTTCTATAATGTTATTTACAATACATGTATTTAATTTGATCTAGAGAATGTGGATAAAGTTAAATCACATGCATTCCCTTGGGATGCATCCAAGATTTGTGGTTTCCTTGGGTTAGATTGGTATTAAAGTCATTTTAACTAATAATTCTATAATTTTCAAGAACCTATAACCAGAATACACAAAAAGGGTATAATTTTTGAATGACCATACCAATGTGATGTGGTTTTACACTAACAAAATAGATGGTCATCATATTCTCTTATAATGATTTTACTAAATTTTTGGATTTTTAATGTTGTTTAATGTGATGATTTAGGTGTTGGAATATGAGATATTATGATGATGAGAGATTAGGTAGTTTTTTATGGGTTTCAACAACATTGACCCCAAAAGCATAATATCATTCACCTGATTAAGTGTTATATTCTGTGTGTTCTTACATAATATAATGGTGATATAATCATTTTAGTGAGATATTTGTCATTTATACAGACCATTGATGTTATGTTATATCTTTTCTAAGCAATAATTAAACCATAAATTGTGGTGTCGGTTTATTACAAGTAAATTTTTGACATTGAGATAACATATTCTCTTGGGAAGGGGAATATTGTTTAAAATTATCACAGGTGGAAGATACATGATCATGTATATTAAACATCAGAAGAATAGTGGATGTTTATGAGTACATTAGTTGATTAGAATATGGGTGTATCTGATAATCATAGAGTGATGAAATGTTCTCCTTTAGTAATCACTTCTACATTGGTGGACATGGAGAATTCCATTAAGTTGTCTATTCAATAAAGTTTATTGACACTGGAAGGGTTGGAAAGGAATAAACTAGTTCTACGACTGTCTTTATATATGTATGAAATGTTATATGTTAAAAATAATTTTTTTATTCCTTTTACTATGATAGAAAATATGATGTGATACTATCACACATCGTAGTTGGAAGTTCATGAAAGATCAACTAAGATGTATCATGAGTTTAGACAACCCATTAGGAAACCTTGTATGAAAAGGGATATTGAATTCTTCATCTCTCATTTTTTGTCTGATCAGAGTATTAAGGCCCACCATTAGTCACTAAGTGGATTACTTTTATCTCTACCAATTCTATTATGGACATGGGATGAAGTTAAAATGGATTATTCTACTGGGTTCCCCATGAACCTGTGGGGTTGAGATTTTTATGGGTTATGTTTGATCATCTAATGAAGGAGACTTATTTCTTATTATTATTAGAAACTACTTTAGTGGATGAGTTGGAAAGGATCCATATATGAGAGATAGTGTGGTTGTTTGGGGTATCTTTTAGAATTATATCTGAATTTATTTCGCATGTGACATTTTTTTAATATATTATAAAAAGAAATGGAAACCAAGTTGATGATTAGTGTTGTATATCCCCTATATACAATTGAATAGTTAGGAATAATTATCCTTATTTTATAGGTTATTTTGAGGCATGAATTTTAGGTTTAGGTAGAACATGGGATGAACATATACCTCTCTGAGTGTTTGATTGTAATAATATTTTTCAGTATTCAATCTAGATTGAATTTATTGATGATCTATATGGTCATCCATATCATTCAAGTTGTGTTGGAATAAGTTAGGTGATCAAGCTATTGTCAAGAATAGTTTGGTTTTGATGAATATTGATTAATTGAAGATGGTTCATAATCCATCAGATAACACTCAATTTGAGAAACCTTAATATGATAAAATGAGGTGATGAAGCTTGGAGTTCATAATGGGTGATCGAGTTTTCTTACAATTTTCACCTTGGATGAAACATAGAAAATTGTTGATGTATAGAAAGCTATTTCCATAGTTTATAATACCATCTAATATCATTGAATGAATCCTAAATTCATCATATCTATTAGGTATTCCTCTATGATTTAATTTTTTTGAGGGTGTATTAATGTTCACTATAGGAAGTACCACACTAAGGTTGAAGCCATATATTTTATAGAGTCATCCTATGTGAAATTTGGATAACTAAACACTCAAAGGATATGCATGGTATCAATCATGATTCACTGTGATGATCTATTTGGACTGTGCCCAAAATAGCCTCACTATATAATGGTAGATTGAATGGTGTGTTTAAATTGTCTATGTAATTTACTTCATGTGATACTGTGTTATTATGGTGGATCTATTGGTAATGGATTTATTAATTCCAAAAGAGTTGTGGTGGGATTCCCCACTATATGTTGATTCCTATTTGAATTTTTTTGAAATGGATGAATCAACTACATGATCGTCAGGTGGAGTTACGCGTATTGATGAGGGAATGTGTTGTTGCTAAGGTTTAATAATTACTTTATCCTCAACTCATCTTATTCCAAAATACCCATACCTTCTTTATTTTCTAGATATAGTGCGTCCTAAGGATTCTATGGGGAGTTTTTGATGACCTGTCACTGTTCTAATGATGGTTTTCAATGATCTCCCTCTTCCAAATCTACTATGTTCATGTTTCATTATGTATTAAGTATAGAGGATACATATTTCCCTTTATCTTGTGGATATTTTTTTGATTCTAAAAATTACATGTCATTTAGTTTCTCTCGTTATTGAATCTATATTCATTAGTGATAGTTGTTCTTTTGGGAATGTCTAGCCAAAATATTTTCCTTAATGTGATGTTTTTTTACAATAATGATTCCATAATATATATGTGATCAATTTTGAATTGATATAGTGAATCATTTGTGCATGATATTGATCTGAGAATAAATTCTTAGCATTGGGAATCAATAATCTTGATTTAGTATACCCATACCATTTTATGGATCTTATAGAAATTTATTTTCCTTGATTATCATGTGTCGCGTCTCTTACTATGAGACTGTTTAATGGTTAGATTTACAAGTGGGTGTGTTGTTAGCCCAAAAAACCCTTTTACATTATGATTCATTGTTTGGTGTGGGTGTTCCTATGAGACCATTTATTGACGTGTTTCTCATGTAGTTATGTGTCATGTGGCAATTTCACAATATGAATTGCATGTGGATATGTGTGTGGCCTAGGAGACCCTTGCATGATATAATTCACATGTGGGCATTTTTGTGGGACATGATACTATTCCTTGATATGGAATACATGTGTGTTTGTGTTATCATGATACCGTCTCATAAAATGATTCACATGTGGGTTTATGTGTGTCCCTTGCTACATTTTCTTGATTTAATTCACATGTGGGTTTTTGGGTGCCTATGAGACCCTTACATGATATGATTTATATGTGGGTGTTTATATTTCTATAATACCTTTTTTTTAATTTGATTCACATGTTTTTTTTTGTGTGGTCAATGAGAGACTTTCTTGATATAAATTTATTATTACATGATCTAATGTGGCTTATTCCTAGATGAAAGCATGGTATCTCCATGTCTCGTTTCATGGACATGGTTATTCCAGTTTGTTATTTGGTCAATAATATGGGGGGGGGGGAGGCTGAACATTGTAATTAGAAGGTTGTGATTTTACCTTCAAATAATACTTTTGATTATACGGATTTACACACAGAAAGATATTGGATAAACTATGTGAATGGGACTTTCCCATGATCTGAATATTGGGTTGACATATGGTAGTGTGTCATTCTCCAGAGATATGATTTTTGTCGAAATCTAGACACTATTACAAAACCATATACATAGGTAAGTAATTACTCCATAATATTTTATTATATACATTAGATGGTTGGATTCATCTACAAAGATGACAAGTAGTGATTTGATATGATCTAAGTAAGGAAATCACTACATTTGACTTCTCATCTAACTTGGTGTTGAAGCATTCAGATCTAGGGTTTATGGCATTTTGGTTGGTGAATAATGAATGTGAAATTTATTGTAAATTTGTATAGATACTTCATTATATTATAGTATAATTTAATATAATATTGGACATATGATAAAGATTCATTGGTATTGTCATACCTTATTTATACTCAAATTCTACATATGAATAATTTTGAAATCTACAATTTTGTTATCATGGATCCAATAAAGAGAAAATTCCCTACATCAGGTAGAAGATACATATTATCTAGGAGTACATTAGAAATTGTAGGAATGAATTTGGACAATAATTACATTTTAGAGTTAATTTTGTTTTGTCATCATACATTGGATGACCTACCATGTTGGGTGTCCTTTGGATTATTTTTTATGAATTGTTGGATTTTTTTACTATATTAAATTATTTATTCACTTTCCAATGAAATGTTTTACGGTTATTCATATATTTTTACTATTTTTTAAATATATAGATATTATTACTAAGGGAATATTCACCCCATGAAACTACTTTGGACAACATTGCAAGTTTGTGACCTCTAGAGTATGGGGAGGTGTGAATGAGGTCATATGACACTTCGGGTCAAATACAATGATCTAATATGGGGAGTTACAAGAAGGATTAAATTTCTACTATCAACTACACTATTTTTTTAGTGGACTCCAATGTGAGAAAATGTATTACTAATAACTAAACTCATAACAAAAAACTCAATTTTCTTGATATTCATATCAAATCCCTAATCTATTTTCATTGAGATGATCATTACAATATAAATTTTAGAGTCTTGTAATGGATTAATAGCAAAGAAATTATCCAAATTAAAAAATTATATATTACAAATTATATACAAATATTTGATTATGGTGAGATTTAATGATAGTGGGGTGAGTTGATAGAATTAAAATTTAAATATAATGAGTAATTATATTGTAATATATATATATATATATAGTTTTTTTATTAATAAATCCTTTTTGTACACATTACATCCTCTCTACTCCCATGTGGGTTTTAAAAACGTAAAAAATAATTATTATTGTAATCATAACTCAATTATAACCAACCATTTCTAATATTGGAGCTAGAGTACATGCCTCATATATTCTGTTGTTGTGTAAATGAACACAATAAAAAAATTCTATTTTTTAATATCCAATAAAAAAATTGATTTTTAGGTATAATATTAATATAAATTGGTGAAATATATTGTGTAAAATGAGAAATTAAAAATCAAAACTAAATAAAAAATAATAAAACAACAAATATTTATCAATTATAATAATATGATCAATTTAAATAATATATTTTATCTTGACTGAAATATAATGAAATATTATATTTTTATTATTTTGATTGTAATTAATGACACATTATTCATTATATTTACTTTAATTTTCATTAATTTTTATGGAAATTATTAATTGAACGTTCCACCAATTTCATGATGTATCAATGTTTTCATTTCAATACTTTAGCCTCTCATGGATTTATGTGATATTGTAACCATTCAAAAATAAATTCTAGCATCTTGATTCAAATAATATTATTTTATAAATATAGTATTTGAGGAAAAATTCATAATGTGTTAGTAAAAAAAAATACTACATTTTATCGACACATTATGTTCAGTTGGAAACATAACCTACATCCAAAAGATAACATTTCCTTATAATCCCAGTAATAATGAACCTTGATAATGTGTTACTGGTTAAATATTAAATTCTTTATTATAGACTTACACAACATACTTAGATATTATTTTTCATCAAAATATCATTAATTTAGTAGCATTTAATTAACTACCATGAGAATAATCTATCATTAACCCTTATAACTGAGTTCCCATTCTGATATAGTTTAATGTAGAATCAATACACCACCACCACCACCAATATTATTGTGTATATAGTGTAATAAAATAAAAAATTGTATTATTGTTTCCTTATATTGTTTATTTATTTTGATAATTCTTCTCCAATGGTTGATTCTATAGGCATGAGATCATAGAATATTATTTATTTTTATATAAAATAAAAATGATAATAATATGTATATGAATTCAGTAATAATCGAATAATATATTTAAGTCTATAAATGAATTCATAATATAATTAAAATCCATTAAAGTATTAAAACATGTGCCTATAATTCATATAACAAATCTATGAGTTTATAACCAAATCCTATAATGAAAACTTTATATGGTACATAATAATTTGTTCTTCCAATGAATGATTCATTCTCTTCAGTGTGGTATAAAAATATAACATATTGAAAACACCTAAAACTTATTGAAAATTTTAAAAAACAATAATAAAAATAAAATAATAATGAAATGATATTAAACCAAAATCACTTTATGTATATGAATATTATAAATTATTAGATCCTACCAGTCATTTTAAAATGAATCATTGGAGTATTAAATCATAATGAGTTGAGTGGGATATTCAATGAGAACATGAATGGTGTTTTATATATCATTATATATTTAATGTTCCACCATCATGGGAGGAATATTGAATCAATGGAGTTTATAAATAAACCTTATAATATAATGATAATGGTATTTTTCTCATATAAATTTCCAAAGTGTTACTAAATTATACTTGAATATATATTCATGGAATTATTGTTAGAAATGTAATCATGAAAATTTATGATATATGTTCTTTTACCTGGCTTATATTATATAAATATTTATATATTGAAGAGTCATTATGATGATCAGGATTGATTATTTATTAGCTGAAGTGTATCATCATGGGAGGTCCTTTAACTTTTTATTCTGAATATTGCTGGCATGTTAGAATTTTTCATCAACAAAATAAATTTTAAATATGTGATGGTTAGGAATCTGTATCCATCACTATTTATTAAAAATATTTTAGATCAACTTTAACTAACTATTCTACTATTAAGGAAAATTTTATAATATCTACATTACCTACTGATGTAATGAATTGGTATTTTTTTAAAATTAAGTTTTAATGTAAAAATGGAGTAGAATAATTTATAGGTATTTATTATCAATATATTAGAATAATATGCTATAAAAAAATTCCATATATTTCAATTTTTATTTATGATATAATTTTATTTTGAAATTTTATTTCATAGAATGAATTTTTTTATAAAAACATGGTTAAATAGTTGATCCATTTTTATAATAAAAAGAATTTTTATATTATATATAATTTTTTTGATTTAAATGGTATATTAGGCTTATCATTCTGGATTTTTCTAAGTCGTCATAATTGATAAAATTAAATATATTTATTTTTATAACATTCAAATTGATTGAAATCATAAATAGAGTTGTCTTTGAAATAAAGAGAATTATATCTTGTGATGTGGTTTTAATATTGTATATTTAGTAAGAATATATATTTAGAATATATTTATCTTGAAATAAATTACATTTTGTTGATGACATATGTTACGTGCAACACTGAGTTTAAATGAACTGCGATATATCAGTAAAATATTATTATTTAAATATAACCACTAAAATTAGTTGTATAAATAAGAATAAAAATATGATAAAAAAATATCTCAAACAATTTTATATAATATAAATTTATTTATTAATAGAAAATAAATATGTTTTCAATTTTTAGTAAATTTGTTTTATTTTTCAAAAAATTATTTTCCTAAAAAAATTATTTAATTGCTTTTAATAAGAAATTTTTTTAATAAAATTCATGAAATTTTAGAAAATTTAATTGGAAAAAATTATATAATTTTTAAAAATAACATATAAAAATTATCTTATGATTATTTTTTTGATTATAATAAAAAAATTTATGAATATTAAAAAATATAGATTTTTGTAGAACTATCATTTGTTTTTATTAAATTATTTAATTTAAAAATACCATTATACCCTTATTTTTATTTAAAAGTATCATAATTATTATTTAGTTACATTTAATATAATTTATTATATTATAATGATCTTTACACTTGATTTTGGCATAACTTTATTTTTATGCTTAAAAATGAATTTTTTGAAAACTTTTATATGAGCACATTTCAAGAAGATCAATCACCGCATAAGGTCTCCTCTTTATGAATATATCCCCCCTTTATTTTACAAGGAATCTGGATAATTTTATGGCATCCACTGGTTTTGAAATTTACATGGCATGGTAGAACTTTTCTGGAAGCATCTACATGATCAGTGAGCATCATGGACGCCTTTTCAATAACTTATGGGTTGTCAAAGGGGCTCTACATGACCTCACGAATATCATTAATTTTGTATAATCCATTCACATAACCTTTATAAGGCCACATGATCATGTTTTTTTTGGAATATTATGCGATCCTTGTGATTTTCCACATTACCTTCCTTTTTTGTAGATAAAATAATACCCATATTTTGGGAATTTCTTCTCTTTTAGATTTTCCCATGAAAATTATGAAAAATTCATCACTATGATTATGTTAAAATTTAGAGGGTGAAATTTATTTTAGTGGGTTATATTATAGTATCCCAATATTTTATTTTGTATTTCTCTTCTAATAAATTTTATTTCTTTGATATTTTATTTCACATGAAACATTGAGTTTAAATGAACCACAATATACTAAAAAATATTAATATTTTTACACAACCATTACAATATTTAGTTTGAATATAATTTTACTTATTAAGAAAAATTATCAATAAATTTTTATATAATCTAAATGCATTGATTAATTTATAATGAATAAGTACTCCATTTTTAGTAAAGTTATTTTATTCTTCAAAAATAAGTTTTCTTCAAAAATATTTTTTAACATTTTTCTTGAATAGAATCATTAAGTATCTATTTTAAAATGAATATAATAGTGTGACAACCCAACATCTACTCTAATATGATAGGGATGGGGGGGGGTCTGTAGTTTGTAGTCTTATTTCACACTTGGGAGGCCTTAGACCAAGTTCATGTAAAAATTCACACATCTAAAAATTCTCATACAAAGTTGAAATTAAAATTGTACAAACTATACTATAATTCATTTAGGAAATCTATCCCAAATTAGAGTATAAAAAATAATGGGAATCACAAGGTGTCTAAATACAAGCCCACAAATATTTGAAATAAAGTCCAACCTTCCCAGAATGACTTGAATTATATCACATGAAACACTGGTATTAAACATAGTTTTTCTAGAAATCCATTTAAATTACTATTATATTCATAAGACATGAAAATATTGGGCATGGCCCAAGCAGGGATGAGTAAAAAAATACCTAGTAGGACACCCAAAAATCATAAAATATAATGCTTCCAGAGTAGTCGTCTCACCAATACACAACTATGGAAACCATCATATGAGACATAACATGAATCAAACTAGATTAACTCATAAAAGGATTCAAGACTCAACTAGGTCTTAGATATATGTATATCTAAAATTTTATTTGGAGGCTTTAATTTAATTTAATTCTAGGCATATCTACTTCACTATCCATTATATAACTAATGATGCTCATCTAGGAGGTCAAGAGAGTTAATTATAACAATAGAAGTACTCAATGGATCTTTAAATATATTATTATCCTAGTAAGGGAACACAATAAAGTGGCTGGGGGACACCACATTCCGTACTAGATTAGCCAATTCAATAGGTGATAGACTCCCCATTAATGGTGGTCATGTTGATACAAGAAATGCTACATAGGATAAAGAAGCAATGAGAGTGGTTCCCACCATGGCCACACAGAGGAATTCACTGAACTCTATCTAATACAAAACCTGTAGATTGGATCCAAATCCTATTATATAGATATAATTCCACACTTTATGATCAATGGGATGGACAAAGGAATCAAAATCAATGGAACACAGTTTATATGAAATAAATGAATGGCTCCAAATCGACATTGAGGAAGTTTACATCCTTTATACAGGGTACATGATGTGTACCCATAAAACCACTCCTTCACTTATTTGTGATAATGTTACTTTTCTTTTTATTATATATATAGGTTGTGACCATGTACCTAGCCATGCTCATGTACCTTGCCATGTCTAAATATCGGGTCATGCCGATATACTCTACTTGTTCCTATGTTCCTGGATGTGTCTATTTCCATGTGCCATATGGGGTGCATTCCCAGCTTCTAGCATTGGGTCACACGATGTGTGAAATGTGACACATGATGTGTGATCTTGTTAACTATATGTAATCCCTAGAACCATTGCAGAGGGACTACATGGTGTGTGTTTATCATACTACACATCATGTAGTCTGTAATTTTCCACAATGTCAAAAATTTTTGACACCTCCTTCTTCATTGAACTCACCTCAAGATTAATCACTAATATCACTCTGAGATTTTATATCTAGGTTGAGAAATTTCCATCTAGATCCATCAACATAATTCTTGCCCCCAATACATTCAGAAAACCATGAATGTCACATCACGCTGTCACTTCCCACTGAAAATATAAACTTGGGAAACATAGATAGGGTATTGATCTAACTAAAATAATTTTACATTATTGTTTTACCTTAATATCACCCTCAATTATGAACCCATACTTAATGTGGCAATCCATTATGCTGAAGAACAATCACACAATGATCAAATACTGGATATTCATTTAACTACAAACAAAATAATTTGTCGGTGGTAAACCTAAGAAGAACCAAATCATAAATGAAAGAAATCATAGATTGATTAAATATTGTCATCCATCATTTTGTTTCACATGGATTGATATCCAACATAAATATGAATGAAGAGAAATAAATAAGTTTCAAATAATAATTTATTCCAATACCATGTAAATAAATTCTCACTCTCAAGACTACCAACTCACAAATCAATCTATATATTAATTAAATTCATGTTCATCATCAGAAAATCAAATGGGTAAATAAACCATAAAAAATCTCACCCTAACTCATGTTGGGAGAAATCACTAATAATGAATGAGTATGAGTTCTCATAATTTATGAAATCCTTGAATTTTTTACTAAAAAGAATCCTCAATCCATTGTTGGTTTCCAAGCATCCCTCTAAAATATCCTCTCCCAATTCTATGTTTATATGGATAACCCTTGGAATTGGTTATAATATTCATTTATAATGGAAAATTATGTAAGTATTTTAATAAAAATATTTAATTAAATAAATAAATGTATTCAATTTTTTAATTTATTTCTCCCATAGTGGCCCTCAAGAAAAAAACACGACACCAACAAAGATTATTTTTTTTAGGTAAAACCGAAACTACAAACATAATTGAGGTGATTGATTTTCTTTCTGAGTCTCTTTTAGGGATTTATTTCATTATTCCATAAAAATTGGGCCTAAGTGATATTAAAATATTTAATATTTATATAATATCAATATTGTGTCTCTTAGAACCTTATAATCTCTTTTCATTTAAGTTCCTTGATATGAAAATATTATGAGATATATTTCAAATCATTACATGGAAAAAATAGAGATGTTATACTCTCCCCACCTTAGATGTTTTCATCCCAAAAAATAAAAAAGTATTCTAAAAAAGATGTTTGTATTGTGATAACATCCTGGTATCCCAATCCCTGGTAATATATTGATGATTCCTATACCTACTCTAGATACACACAAAGTAATCTCTCACCCACGAATGATCTTCTCCTTATAATACTTAATCTCCATTGGGTACTTTACAAATGATTCTCTGTAGTTAATTTCCATATCATCCTAGGAGATAAAATATAATAGGTAATCCAGAATCATCTTTAGTTGTGACACGAGGAGGGTGTCTTGTACACAGTCTAATAGCAGTGGTAGGGAAGTGGTAGGCCACCTTTCCAACCCTACAAAGTATCTAGAAAGGGGTAATCATTATTAGGGGTAACATGTCACCGTGACTAAATATCTGCAATCCTCATTGACGTGATACCTTCATAAACACATGGTCTCCCTCCTCAAACTCCAAAGGCCTCTGAAATTAGTCCACATAGTACATATGATAGCTTGGGGTAGTTTTCATCCACTTTTGGATGATATAAACCTTTTATTTAATCAATCACACCAACTCTAGGCCAATGAGTACAAACTCCCATGGATGAGTCCAATATAGTAGTGACATGCGATGTCTCCCATACTAGGACTCAAATGTTTCTATACCAATGGTGGATTGGTATATTCTGTTATATATAAACTATATAAAGGGTGGGTTTTTGTAACACCCTGAGATTTTTTGAATCATTTTTTTGAATTAATTTATTCTTTTTCATATTTTATATTTCCCAAAAGACCAAAAATAGTTCATTTTATAGTTAAGGACTATTTCTATATTATTCTAACTACAAAAACACAAATTTGATATTTCTCTACACAGAGCACTGAGTTTAGTTTGCGTTACATGTAATAATGAAGTTCCTCGATGTCCTTCATAACACACATGACCATGGTTTAGCATACAATAATATACTATTAAAATATAACTATTTGTTATAATAAGATGTAAACCTGCTTTTAAAACAAATATGAATATTATTCACTAACTTTTGTAAATATGTATTTTTTAGAAAATAAAAATTAATTAATTAGTTACAAATTATTTTGAAATGAATATAATAATAAATTGAATATGAATTGAGTATTTTTATCGAAAAATATTATAATCATAGTAAGTGAAATTAATTAAAATTAGTAAGTTAAATTATTTTAATATATATTTCATATATTAAATAAAATATTTTTGATATTAATTCAATAGATTCAATATGTATAAGATAAGAATAAACCCAATTTTATGCTTAATAACATATATTTTTATAAATGTTGTTTTACCGCCTATAAATGTAGAAAAAATTTTATATCAAATTTTTGTAATTTAAATGGATTTAATATGTAAAAATAAACTCAATATTTGGTCTAGAAACATTAAAATTTAGTTAGAATTACTTTTAGTAATTTTATATAGGGTTTCATTTTTTTAATGAATTGTAAAAAATACTAGATTTTAACTCAAAAATAATTTTTCTTATAATTTATTATTTTGGTTAAATTATATTTTAAATTTGTTTCAAAGATTAATTGGTTAATTTTTTTTATCAATCAATACAATTTAGGTCATTAGAATCAATTTCCTTTTGAAATTAACTATAAAATCAAATAAAATTGTTGAACTTTTTTACATAATAAACCAGCATTATCGACCCAAATGTGTGATTAAATTTAAATTATTTTCATCTACATATTTGTTTAAAGTAATGAAAATTGAATACCTTATTTTGAATCTGAATAATTTATAATTTTTAATAAGGTTAAATTATTTTTGGAAAAAAATATTAATGAAGTAATTAAAATTAATTACAACGATTACAGTTAAAATTAAGCATAATAATGGAATAAACCAAAACATTAAAGACAAAAACAACCTATTAACTTGTCCTAATGCCATTTTGCGGACATATTTTGACCCAATACTCAATTTTGTTTACTTTTAACTATTATTTAACCATTTTAAAAACTAAATGTGGGTGGGGTTCCTTTTCTTTAAAATAATAGAAGAGATTCCACCCCTCCTACATTATAAAATAACTCCTTCACTTCCCCTTCCTCACACCACTAAATACACTTAGGTTCAGAAAGAATCTACCCAAATAGCTCCCAAACTTCCTTCCTTTAGACCTTGATGCCTTATCTTGGGTAGAATGCAGTCCAAGGAATCATTTTGTCTCAAACCAAAAAGAGTTACCCAATTAGAAGGTAACACACTCCCTCAAGTCCATTCTTTTATTGCCATTATCCACTCCCTAAAATCATATTATTCTATTATTTTATAAAAACAAAAGTATCGAAAATATAATAGGATATTTTTAATCTAATTATTCAAACTAAACTTTCTAACACTTCCAAATAATGGGTAATGTACGTAATGTTTATGTGTAGGTAGACTACCTCCTTGCTAAATGCTGATTGTTAAATTTTCTTTTACCACCTCTCATGTTGTCTATTATGATGAAAACTTTGTTTATATATGTTATATATAATATTTTTTATTTCATTAATCTTTTGAAATTATTTTATCACACATATCTTTATACTTTTCATTTGGTGTTAAGATGATAATATCGTTTGAGGAAGTGTGGACTACCGCCCCTCAAAGCGATGTGATTCGCACATAAACTACATGAAATGTATTAAAGATGGGTTTAGTGAATATTTATGATATATATTATATATTAAATATACTATAATAATGATATATATATTTATATATATATATATTTTACTCTATTTCATTCAACATGACAATTAAACGGAAATAGCGTTCAGGCGTACCTGCGGCTTACCATCTCCGGGAACATTGTATACCATTTTATAATTATATACTATAAGTATTTTTATAATAAAAATATACTAGATATTATTTATATTTATATCATTTTTTACATTCTGGAATCATGATATAAGTATAAAGCCAACGATATAAAAAATTAAGACACATGTGAAAAGAAAAGATAATATTATCCACAGTGAAACCTTAACAAAGGATGGTTAACAAGCGGGTATAAGGTCATAATAAAACCATAGCAACAATTATATATAATAATATTTTTTTAAAAGATTTATAATAGGATTATATTTATTATACATGGGTTATGAATGAGTATGACGAGAGTCAAGACTTAAGGTAAGGGGTTTTCATCTCACTTTTTATTCATGTAAGATACAACCTATATTCACCACTTTTTCTATTTGTGTGGTGAATATACTTACCATAGTTGTATTATATGTATCATATAATTAAATTTATGGATATTAAAATTTCTATTTTATGATTCTTCTTTCATGTGGTTTTATGTTTTAAAAGTTACCAAATCGATAAAATAGTCTCAATTTTCTTTATTTTAGACTCATGTTTTATTATGCTCCTAATTTATTTTTCGAGGTCTATATACTTCCATTTGAATTATTATATCATTAATATATTTAATTTCATGATATTTTAAGCTTATTTTAATTCCAGTTTCTTATATGTAGAGTATGATCCCAAGTTACTAAGTGATATGAGTTTATTGAAACAATTTCATCTCTATTCAAGATTGTTTATACTTAAGCTTCATTTGAGGAAATATTATTATCCATATCTCAAAAAAATCATGAATTTTATTCCCCTATAGTTATTCATGCTATATTCATGTATTGGTACCATATTAAATCTTTTTATTGTATAAGATAGTTAAAAAAGTATTTTTTAGAAGCCTGGATTTACCCTCTCTTCACCTGGAAATATTTGTTTTATAAAAAGGGTTTATAGAATATATTTCAATTATCCTATAATATTTAAATGTAATTTATAACATTTTTCTCTTTTATCATTCTATTAAAAGGAATATTGCTGTCACTTTTCTAATAAGTCATTTTTAACCTTTTTACGAGGAAAATGTAATGTTCTTTTTTACCTCATACAACTTGTACGAATTTACCTCACATCATTTCTTTGAATCTTACTTTTCATTTTTAAAAAGTTAATCTTTAAGATAATATTTTTTAAATTAATGTTAAATGATTTTTTTTTCAAAATGTTTTCAATAAATATTTATAAGTTTTTAAATTATTTTGGAAGAAACTATTTTTTTTAAAAAAATTCAATCTTCTTTCATATATTTCTAAGTAAAAAGTTTTTCCAATAAAGTTCAAGATTTATTAATATGTTTTAAAATTATTTTCATTGAAATAATTTTCAAAATGTTTTCAAGATTTATTTCAAAATTTTAAAAGTTCTTGAAAAAAGGTTTTTTAAATGTCTTGAATTTAATTTTGTAAATTTTTATGGAATTTTTTTTCAGACTTATTTCAAGACTTCTTTATAAATTTTCAAGTAATTTTTATGAAAATGATTTTTAGATGGTTTTATCTACTAAAATGTTTTTTCCAAAGAATAAAATATATTTTCCTCATGAAATATTTTGAAATTATTTTCAAAATTATTTTCCATCTAAGATGATATCCATTGATGTTACTCATCCCCTTCTAGGAAATGATCTAAATATTACATTCATATATTTTCTATGAATGGGTTATGCATAATGTCATGGTATTTATGAAACCTGTTTCTCTTTCAAGGGTTATATTCTTTTGAAACCTAGTTCCTTTAATGGGTTATGTTTATAATGAAATGATTATGAAACTTGTATATTTTCCCATTAGTTATGATATGATTACATGTTTATAACACCCATTTCGGCTCATGTGTTATGATATTATTTTTTCTAATGATCTTGTGGAACATGTATGTATGATTTATTTACATGATAGGTGGGACCTGTATCGGCCTCCAATTAATTGGGTAAATAATTATATCTCATGTGATAAACCAAGATGGTATGAGGAGTGAAATCATGACAGTAAGATGGCCATGTGAGTGAACCATGATTACCAAGATGGTATGAGAAGTGAACACATTCTATTAAGATAGAAATGAGAGTGAACCATGAATACCATGATGGTATGGGGAGTTAAACCATACTACCAACATGGTATTGGAAGTGATTCCTTCGATACTATAGAAATAATTATATTCTTATGTGTATTCCACAATTAAATGATTTATTACTTCATTATTATTTTATGGATTAGGTTATTTATTTCATTATGATTCATGTTTTATAAATTGGAAATCTTTTGTACATAATTAATAATTATTATATTTTACATTCATAGTATGATATCCCACCTTCCTTATTATGTTATTATACCCTATTTTCATGTTTATGATTACATATTTTTCTTTTTTTACCCTTACTGAGCACATAAGCTCACCACTTTTTATGTTTCCTTCCCCTGGTTGTGTAGAATAGTTTTATGTATAAGTACAAATGGTGGAGATATTTATATGAGATGTTGAAGATATTTCATTACACTAAAATATTTTATTTCCAAGTTTCCAAATACACTATATTGTTATGGTCCTTAGGGATTATTTTAGAAATGTACCAAAGACTCATCTAAAATGATGTAAAATCAATGCATGCTATGCCTGGGTAGTAATAGTTGGTATCAGAGTAAAGGTTTAGCTGGAATTTTGAAACTAGTATGACAAATATTTAGTGAGATCCCTATGTATATTTCTTAGAATATGTCTTGGGTTGTAACTAAGGATATGTGTAAGGATGAGTTAATGTTTAAGAAAATATCATGGTGTATTTGTATAGGATTGAGTGACTGATTTCCCAGAAAAACATCACTATATGGATACCACAAGTGGATGTGGATCTAAAACAGATGTACATAGGAGTAAAAACATAAACAAGATGTTCAAGTCCTAAACCAGGGTAATATGGTACATTATAATGGGCCTTGATTCACACTTGGTTTGAAACTCCTGTGGTATATGCTTTGGAAATTAACAAACATTCATGAACTATCGTGATAGATTCAAATATAAGTTGGATATGAATAACCTAGGATAAACCAATGGTGTTGTTGATTAAGGAAGGTGTCATGATTTGAACATCCTATATGTAATTATTTGCATAAATATGTGGTTTTATTCTTTGATATGTAATTATCACACCATTCTTTTGGCTTAAGTCGATGAGGGAACCATAAGGAGTTAGATTAAGGTTGAATGTATTGGAAAATTTGTCGATGAGAAGTCAATTGGTATGATTTATAGAGCGAAATATGCTATGATATTTCCTAATTGGTTTTCATGTAACACGATCAACAACATATACCTTAAAAACACTCAGACTTAGTAAGTAAGAGAAAGAAGCAGTTCGAAAAGAGTTCAAGTAATAGAGGCCATGGAATAAAGAATATTTGGTTTCCTATTATCCAAGAATGTAGAAATAATCACCTAAGTGGATTTCTTAGACGAGAAATAAGGTGTTTTGAATGTGGAAAAGAAGGAAATAAAGCAAGTGACTGTAAGGGAAAAATGAAGAGTTCAGTTAATTAAATGGATGAGAATATAGGCTTTCCTAAGTCATCATCGAAGGTGAACTGTTTTAATTATGGAATAAATGGTCATTATACAACTCAATTTCCCAAGATGAAAGCTAACGAAGGGAACCCACAATGTGGTGTGAGTAATGGTTACATTGTTGATGATAAAGAAACTACTGATGAAATGTGAACGGAAATAGGTATTGTGTAATAGGATGAGGTAACATTGTTAATAGAATAAAGATGAAGTGAAATAATTACCATTTATATATATTTGGATTCAAAAAACTATGTTATATGATTAGTTAAGTATACAACGATTGTTTTTTACTAAGGATTTAAAAGTTTATGTTGAATGTTTTTATTTGAATGGATAATTTATTTAATGACAAGGGGAAATATTAACTAAGGGAAGATAACCCTTAATATATTCCTTATGTAAAGATAATTTCGATTGTTTAAAGATATGTTGGATAGAAACAAGTATATTTGATGATATTGATTACCTTAGAAAATATAAAGGACCTATTAAAAAAGTAGTGTATATTATAATGGTTGAAGTTTATAACTTCTTGGATTTGAGGAATATATATAGTAATCTATAAGGAAGCATTCAGGTTTTCCAAAAGTATTTACGGTAATTTAATTTATTACCATGTTTCAAGAGAATTTATGATTATGGTATTCACTTGTTTGGAATGTGAAATCCAAGAGAAATTTTGTGGTACATGATGGATCAATTTTAAAATGATTTAATTACTTTTTTTTCTAAATCTTTGTATTTCCATCTTTCATAAGGGTTATAGGGTTAACCAACCATGAAAAGTTTAAGTTAAACATTAGAGGAAGTATTTATTGAGAACCTTAGTTAAAATGTATAAAGAGATTAAGATTATTTAAAATATGTTCATAATATTTGTTTTGGAAATTATATTAGTTTTGTTTTAGATAAAAACATCATGTATGTCAAGTTACAACCAATCAAGTCTGTCAGTGCCGCAAGTCTTGAACCCCTGACAGAAAAATGATAAGGGGTTCACACCTATGACTGGCCTACATGAAGTCCTGGTTAATGTATAATTATTGTTCATGAATAAATATTCATGATGAATTTTTAGTGTTAATTTTTTAGTTTTTTAGATTATGGATTATTGATTTTTACGAGTCTAATAGTTATACTATTAATTTTTTATGGGCCTTAAGATCCATTAGAAATATATTTTAGTGCTCTATTCATCAAAGTTAATTTTTGGACATTCATTCCATGAGGTATTGGATGAATTTAAAATTGATAATATCACAACCAATGAATTATTATTTTTTAAATAAATCAATCAAATATATTTACTTATATTGTTTTTCAATACTCAAATTAGTATATGTTTGTAAAATGATAAAAAAAATAATGTTTTCTTAATACCTTAAATTTTGTTGAATTAATGGAATTTCAAATCATCAATGATTTATGATTTTGAGGACCACAACATTTTTATGATAATTAACTTGTTTATTATTTATGACCTCAATATATAAATATAAATATTTACTCTTTTCCTCCATGTCTAATCTTTACTCTCAACATTTTTTCTCCTATATTTTACTCTGGGAAACCGTTAAGGTTTCAAGTTACATTTTTAAGGGTAGTTTTAGTATTAATTTTTATGATGTGGGTTTCAATAAATGAAACATTAAATTATTAAATCTATTATATACCATAGGAAGTTTTATAGAACAATTATTTTTAATGAGGGTAGAATCTAACACACTGATATTTTGTGAATGATTTTTTTCTAATTAATTTATTCTTTTTGATATTTTTCATTTTACTTCACACTAAAAATAGTTCATATTATAGTGAATAACTATGTTTGTATTATGTTCACTACATGCAACATAAGTTATATATTTCTCTACATTGAACAAATATGTTATATTGTGTTACACACAACAATGGCTTTCCTTGATGTCCTGTGTAACACACATGAAAAAGGATTAACGAACAATAATATATTTTTAAAATATGATTATTTAATATTATAAGATGTAATCTAAAACTTTAGATAGATTTTATGAATATTATTAACAATATTATTTAAATATATGATTTTTGAAAAATATAAAATAACTTAATTACTTACAAATTATTTAGAAATGAATATAAGAATTAATTGAATAAAAAGAGGGTATTCTAATCGAACAATATTATTATCCCAAAAAATGAAATTAAATAAAATTTGTATGTGATATTATTATAATATGTATATATATATTACGAATTAAATCAAATATTATTGATATTCATCCAATATATTCGATAGGCATAAGATAAGAATAAACCCAATTTTATGCTTAAAAACCAATATTTTTTTAAAATAGTTTTACCGCATTTAATGGAGAACCCTTTTTGAATGGAATTTTTGGAACATTAATAGATTTAAAATGTCAAAATAAACATAATATTTTAAAGTGAAACATTAAAATGGGTTTAGGATAATTTTTTTTTGTTATTTTCTGTAATGTTTCATTTTTTTAATGAATTGAAAAAAACACTAGATTTTAACTCAAAACTATTTTTTCATCTAATTTATTTACAAGGATAAATAATATTTTAAATTTGTTTCAAAATTTAATTAGATAATTTTCTTATTAATAAATCTAATTTAGTTCCTTGGAATCAATTTTAATTTGATATTTATTATAAAAACATTGGAATCTTTTGAACATTTTTACATTTGAAACCCACACTGTGGACCCGACTGTGTGGTTAAATTTAAATTAATTTTTACCACTTATGTGTTTGAAATTTGGAAAAAATAATTAAATATTTTGACTTAGAATAAGTTTTAATGTCTAATAAGTTCATTTTATTTTTTTGATAGATATATTAGCGAAGTAATTTAAATTAATTTCAACGATTAAGGTTAAAAGTAAGCATAATAATGGACTAAACCATTATATTAAGGATGAAAACAACATATAAAATAGTTTTAAGGCCATTATATGGGCATATTTTGACCCTATCCTCCATTTAATAGACTTTTAACCACTTTTAACCACTTTTAATGAACAAATATGGGTGGGGTTATTTTCCTTTACAATAATACAAGATATTCCACCACTCCTCCATTATAAAAGGCCTCATCAACTTCCAGTTCCTCACACCCATCAATCCCATTATTCTTAGAACCAATGTTACATAATATCTCCCAAAACTCCCTAAATTCTACCTTAAAGCCATAAATATATCATAAATCCATCCAAGGATCCCTTTGGCTCAATCCAAAAGGAGTTACCCGATTAAGAGGTAACACCCTCCCTCAATGTCCTTTTTTATTTACTTTCTACACTACCTCAAATGTTTTTATTCAATGATTGTATAAAAAAACCAATATCCTTAATATAATATTTTTATTTTATTATATGGATTATACACACACTTAAAAATACTTCAATCTAATGGGTAACAAACATAATGATTATGTATAGGCGGACTGCAACCTTGCTAAATGATCATTGTTCAATTTTCTTTTATTGCTTCTCATAGTGGAAAATATGATGGATTTTTTTCATATATGTAACATATAATTTTTATTTTATCTTTAATATTATTTAACTATTTTATAACAGATATATTTATAATTTTTATTTGTCATTAATACTATAATTTTTTTTGAGGAAGTGTGGACTACTGCCCCCACAAAGAAATCTGATTCGTTCATACACTACATGGAACATATTAAGGATAGGTTCAGTGAATAGATATGATATATATTATAGAATAAAATTAATTTAATAAAGATATATATATATATATTTATACATATTTCTTTTAGTTTATTTCCTTCAACATGATAATTAAACAGAAATAACATTCATGTATACATGCGACATACTATATCCATGAATGTTGTATTCCTCTTGTTACTTATATAATATAAGGATTATTATAATAAGAATATAAAGGATATACATTACATTTATATCATGGTTCAAATTATGGAATAATGATATAAGTACAAGGACCAATGATATAATAAAATAAGACACATGTAAAAAAAGGATTATTATTCGAATTGAAACCTTAACATATGATGGTAAACAACCCTGTAATATAAGGTCATAATAAAAACATATATGTTATTATATATAAAAATATGGTACTTTAAAATATTTATAATAAATCTATATTTATTATATATGTGTCTTGAATGAGTACGATGAGATTCAACACTGAAGGTAAGGTGTTTTTATCTCACTTTTTATTCCAGTGAGATACAAGCTATATTGGCAACTATTTACTTTTATGGGGATTATGTACTAGCCATAATTTTATTCATTGTATCTTATAATTAATTTTAATGGTATTTATGTTTACATTTTCTAATCCTTCTTTCATGGGGTTTTAAGTTTCAAAATTTACCAAATCGGTAAAATAGATTGTCTCAATTTGTGTTATTTGAGACTCAGGTTTTGTTATGCACCAAAACTATTTTTTGAGGTGTATATACATCCATTTTACATGTTATATATTGAATATTTTTATTTTCATGATATTTTATACTTAATTTAATTTCATTTTATTACATGGTGAATATGATCCCAATTTACAATGTGATAAGAGTTTATTGAAACAATCTCACTACTTTTCAAGATTATTTATGATTATGCTTCCATTTATGAAATTTTGATATCCATATCTCAATAAATTATTGGTATTTATTAAAATTTGTTTATTCATTTTATATAAATGTATTTAGTACAAATTTCTATACATTTGTAAATAATATAATTCAGAAATTGTTTTTTAGAAACCCCGACTTTACCATCCATTCAGTCGGAAGTCCGTATTTTCTAAAAAGAGTTTCAAGACTATTATACCATTATCCTATAATATTTAAAAGTAATTAATACCTTTTTTTCTTATTTAAATTATATTAAATGGAATATTCTTGTCACTTTTTGAAAAATCCAATTTTCATACCATTTTACTGTGTAAAAGATATTTTCTTTTTACCTTATAGACATGTACAGATTTACCCATCGTCATTTCGTTGAACCTTCCTTTGCATTTTTAAAAAGTTAATCTTTATTAAAATGTTTTTATAAGTTACATTCAAGTACATTGTTTTTCAAAAAAAAATTAAGAATTATTTAAATGTTTTCAAATTATTTTCAAAGAAACAATTTTTTAAAACATTTTCAAGAATCAGTCATAAGTTTTCAAGTAAAAATGTTTTCCAAATACTTTCAATTGTTATTTACATGTTTCAAAAGTATTTTTAGTGAAGTTTTTTTCAAAAAATTTTGAAGATCACATTCAATGTTTTCATTTTTCATAAAAAATGTTTTTTTAAATTTTGTAATCATATTTTATATGTTTTCAAGGAAAAAGGTTTTTAGAATGATTTCAAGACTTCCTTATAAATTTTAATGGTATTTTTAAGAAAATTATTTTTAAATAATTTTATGTATTGATATTTTTTTCAAAAATAAGAAACGATATTTTCCTCAGAAAATGTTTTTGACTGTAATTTTAAAATTATATTCCATATTCCATTGATATTACTCATGACCTTTTAGGAAATGATCTAAAGATTACATTCATATGCTTTATATTAAATAGTTATGATTAATGTATTGGTCTTTATGAAAAATGTTTATCTTTCCTGGGTTATATGATTTTGAAACTCACATCTTTTCATAGGTTATGTTTATAATGAAATGATTATAAAACCTGTATATTTTATCATAGGTTATGGTATGATTACATGTTTATGAAACCCATTTTATTTCATGGGTTAAGATATGACATTTGTTTAATGAAATTGTTGTACATGTATTTGTGATTTCATTCTGTGATGGGTGTGACATATATCTCCTTCCAATGCAGTGGGTAAAAATTTATATCTTATGAGAAAAACCAAGATTCTACGAGAACTGGAGTCATGATATTAAGATGGCCATGAGAGTAAATCATGACTACCAATATGGTATGAGGAGTTAACTCAGACTAACAATATGGCCATGGGAGTGAACCATGACTTCCATGATGGTATGGGGAGTGAACCCATACTGCTAATATGGTCTTGGAAGTAATTACATGGCCAATATGGATATAATTATATGCATATTTGTCTTCCATAATTCAATGATTAATTCCTATGCAATGATTTCATGGATTATGTTCTTTATTTACTTAGGATTAATGTCGTATAAACTGGGAATCTTTATGCAATGATCATGATTATGATATTTGACATGAAGGGTATGATCTCCTATTTTCATGATTATGTTAATATACCCCATTCTCATGTTTATGTTAACATGTCTCCCTTGTTTACCCTTATAATCACCTGAGCTCACTTCTTTTTATGTTTCCTTCACTAGGTTGTGGAGAAAGGTTTCAGGTAGAAGTACACACGGTGGAGATATTTGTGGGAGTTATTGAAGTTTATTCAGTATGATAGAACATTTTTCTTCCATGTTTCCAATTTAACTAAACTATTTTGTTCATTGGGCATATATTTTAGTAATTTAATGAACATTAATCTAAAATGATGAAATTTACATGTATATTAAGCCTCGATGGAAATAGTGACCCCCCCCCCCCCCAACTACGACCAAAGCCCATCATGTAATTCTACGACATCTCCTCCTGGACCTAAATAGTCAGCAGAGTCTATCCATTAGTTTAAAGGTGAAATTATGTTCTCAAACATAACAGAGTCTCAAAGGCCTTCTACAATCCTCACCATAATAATTAAGTGATGTGATCATCATGGTCTAATGAGATTGTTTATAGAACTGTGTGTGGTGGAACTATCTTCTACACATAAATCTATCCTAAGAACTCAATAGTGATCTACTCTAGAATTGTTATGAATTGGGATAGCATAGTGAATTGATTACGATCATCCAAATGGAATTGTTTTCTCAAGATATCTAAGGCATCCACATCATGAAGTCCATAGATATAAAATCACACTTCCACTATTTCATCTTAGGGGTTGGGATAAAACCAGAGGAACATGGTAATCAGTCACCACTTTCTAAAAAGTGAGGCATTAATAAACAAACTCCACTAGAATGTTTTTACATCAATAGACACAAAAACTTATTTAAAAGGTCCTACTACATATTTTACTCACATGGATATACCGCTAAGGGGGATTTATGAAACTCCATCATCATCTCCTCAACAATGTCACTGGAACTATTATATATCCTCTAAATAGAATGATGTGCTACATAACATTAGGAAATGAATCAAGGGAACATCTTGTGGATATTAAAGAATGTAATGTCTTATAGTCTATATCTCTATGTTGAGACTCCATAAAATGTTATAAAAATAGTGGAGTAATAACTATAAATTGGTGGTAAGCTGAACCATCTTCATCTATAAGGGAAAAGTGTAGCAGGGATAACTAATTTGATGCCTTGGTCAAAAGTGGTGAAAAAGATCTCTTTCAGAGAGGATCTTTCACCAAATTCTCCTTCTTATGATTTTAGACAATATAAATTTCGCAATCTTGGAGGGACTGTAGATATTTGAACCCTATCATTTTATTATCATGTTTAGAAAAAATTTATTTGAGGATTTTATGGTTATAATAGATGATAAACTACTCACCCATAAGGCATTGTTTCCACATATTACTTTTTAAGACTGTATCTACCATATATAGATCATGGGTTTGGAAGCCCTACTAGTGAGGTCTCAAATTTCAAGTTCCATAGGCAATCAATGCATACATTTTCATTATAAAAAACAATATTTAGTGCTCTAGGCATCAAATAACACTATAAAATCCACCCCTCCTTCAAAATTATCAAGATCAAAGAACCTATGAACCTCTTTGACAACGCCTAAAAATCCTACTAGAACTTATCCATCCAATATAAAGGTTTCCACCTCTAGGTAAGAGGTGTCAAAGGTGATGAAATCTTGGGGAAATAATTCATGAATCTCCCAAATAATATTTTGAACCCAAGGAAGCTCCATACCTCCATCACACTCTTGGGAGGCTTCCAAGCCAACCACACATCAGTATTCACTAGGTCCACACCTACACCAACTGTAGATATGGAATATCTATGAAATTATACCTATCAATTATATAAATGACACTATGAGAGACTTCCATAAAGCTGGTTCTATTAGTGTATGTCTATGATCATCTGAAATTATCTCACACACTTCTCCTTAGGTGATAAGTGTATAAGGTTACGATTGATGAAGACCGACCTAAACGAGTCTAAGAATGGCTGAATGATCCAGTACATGAGTCCCATGAACACTTATTGGGAGTTCATATTTCTGAAAGGCATCACCAAGTACTCATAATTATCATAGTGTTGTTTGAATGGCATATTTGGTATATCCAAGTCTCAAAGTAACAGATGGTCATATTCTGATTGGAGGTGTATCTGTAACACCCAATATTTTTATGAGAAATATTTTGTTTTTATGTTATATACATCATCAAAGGAATCTTTCACTACAAACAACACTATATTGGGTTGCTTTACACGAAATCACGGCCTTCCTCGATAGCTTGCGTTGTACGCAATACCGAGTTTCACTAAACAATGATATGCTATTAAAATATTATTAAAACTACCTATTATGAATAGTAATACCCAATTTTTGAAATTTTATAAATTTTATCATTCAAAATGGACTTCATTTTTGGATTCAGAATATCAAATTTATCCTAGGGTGAAATTTTGGTATTTTTCTACGAAATTTCAAATTTTGATGAATAGTAAAAACACTGGGTTACTATTTAAAAACAGACTTTTTATTTAAATAATTATTTTTTTTATTAAAATTTATTTTAGGTCAAAATTGATACATAATACATATATACATTCAAATTAATTCATTGGAGTCATTTTATAATAATTTTAGATATATAAAAATTTTATTGAACTTTTCACCGTCTTTTACCCACCTCCGAGGAGAATTTGCAAATTTACATAAAACATAATTTTACCACTTCTGTGAATGGAATTTCAAAAATCTAAGAGACACAGTTGATTTCAGTAAGTAAAATGTGGTTCATTGAGATGAAAATAATTTTTTTGTGAATAGTAAATTTTTACTTTTATTTACCACGGTTAAAATTTAATTGGGTAATTAAGGGTAAAAATGATATTATTATTACCCTAAAACATGTCATAATTCTATTGGATAAGTTTAGTTCGACCAAAAACAACCTTAGGGATAAATATTACCCTTTAGGTCCAATTGGATTAGATTTGGACATTTATTATGATTTTATTTAAAGAGAAATTAAAATAGTAAAAATCAAAGTTTAATAACTAAAACATTTTTAATATAGGGATATAAATAAGATAAATTCAACTATAAATATTCATTAGAAATATAAAAATATTTTATACATAATGGTATTTTATTTATAATTTTTATACTTTAAATAATTTAATTTATTTATGACACAATGATGATGTAGTGATTATTTTATTAAGGAAATATTAACATAATTGATATTATAAATACCCAAATAAATGTAATTTAAGACTTTTAAGAAATTAAACTAATTTTATAGGTCAATATGACATATTATTATTGATTTAAATAACTTTTATCGAACTAATAATTCTGTTATGATTTTCACAAAAATCAATTACCAATTAGTGTCAGAATTGACATAAAATAGTTTTTAAAACAAATATTATATTATTAATTTTTATTTTATTAATAAAAATCTACGGTTCAGCCAAATGACTTATATAAGGTTATATATATTGATAATGAACAAATTGGGGTTCTTTTGTCTTGTTATAATAGGTTTATTAACCTTATAGTGTAAGAAAACAAGAAGACACGATAAAAGTAAAATTATTTAACTGAATGTTAAATCTAAATTATAAGGTTAAAATAGAAACCTAAACTTGTATAAATTCTATTTTATGAGATTATTTCGACCCATAACCACCTTAGCTTTTAAATAAATCAATTTTGAGCTATTAAAAACCGAATATGACTTGATAATAAAATAATATTTTTTGTATTTCCAAAGGTGCCCCTCTCCTCCCTTATAAAAGGGAACCTCATCCCTCTCCTCCTCACACCACTTTGAGCCTTCATGCTCGGCCAAACCCTGAAAATTTAACTTCTCCAATTCCCTAGAAACATCCTAGCGGTCCTGGTCTTCTTCAAAGACTATATTTAGTGCCCTAAGAGGAGGTTAAGATGAGGCGCTTCAAAGAAGAGGTAATGTTTGTTATCGATTCTTTAAACTTTATTTCTTCTTCTACTTATTCTTCTTTTGTTGTTTCATTATGAAGTAATAACATCAGTATAACTCATATACTGATATGTTATTATAAATATGAAACAACCCTATTTCACCTTCTATCCATCCTATGGAAAACGAAATCATCGCGCGTGCGTACGTACGAAATACCGTCTCCACACCATGGTGTAATCTATTTTCCACCACTACCTTACTTGGATGGGTATAGTGGTGTAAATAATAACTATATATAATTATTGTAAAGTTATATTGATTCTTAAATAGTATACATACACTTCAATACAATTCCACGATCATGGGAACAATATTATCGCTCGTGCGTACGTATGGCCTACCGTTTCCACGATGTGATGCGACTCGTTTTACATGATCTTCATTTCATAATGATTATATAAATTAATTGAATGAATAAATATGATATATATTACACTAATAACTTTCTGGATATGAGGTATCTATGACCTAAAAAAGAATAAAAAGAATTTATTCGACAAAACATGCATAATATCAAAAAGCAATAAACACCCGAATAACAAGTAACAATGAAATATTACTAAGAATAAGTTAAAAATATGACCATATATGATATCATAAAAATGATTAAAATTCTGGAATAAGTCAATAACATTATTTAAATCATTATACAGGAGGTTCAGACACATACGAAGCAAATCGGACCTAAGGTAAGGGAAAATCTCGCAATCTCATTTTTATCCGAGATTGTTTATACTTCATAATTTACTGGGGAATATTTATCATCCACATCCATGTTTCCTCAATATGTAATATTATTTATATCCTCTTAAAATTGTTAAAATCCAATTTTACCCTTTGGAGAGTCTTTAGTAAAAGATATGAAAGGAATCTTTTGTCGTTTTTAGTACGAGGTACTTTTTTGACTTTTCTGGCCAAAGTATGAGAAGAATGTTTTTCTTTAAATTATACAACATTAATGGATTTTTAGAACATTATTTCCATGAAGCATCCTTTAAAAGTTTTCATGTTTATTTCTAATAAACCTTTTTTAGTTTAAAATTTTATGACATGTTAAGGAAGGAAAAATATTTTTGAAGTAGAAAGGATATTTTCCTCAAGAATGAAGTTCAAGTGTTTTATCAAAATTATTTTCCATCTATGGTAATATAGAATTCTATTTCTATCCCTATTTTTACATTGATTTTATTATGTTATGATGGAATTATTTTTATGATGTACTTTTATCTTATATGGATTATGTTATGATGGCATGATGTTTAAGATTCCCATTTTTATTACACGGGTTATGCTATGATGTATGATTTATGATTTTGTGGCACACATAAGAATGGTTTCATTATGAGATGGGTGTGACCTATATATACCTCCAATGCATTGGGTAAAGATTTATATCTCATGAGATGGACAAGGCTGGAATGGTAGGTTAATCTGATTCAGTGATATAGGACTGAAACGAGGAGTGAAATCAGTTCAGAAATGGACTTTGTCCGCTTGGATAGTCTTGGAAATGAGTCTTGACTACTAAGAAACGTTCCTATATGATTATGTGTGTATGCCACAAAGTTTCATGTTTTATGTTATGATTATTGGGATTGCATTTCACTACTATGATTTATACCATGTTATGATATTATGATCTCTTTTGCAGGTTAAGATTTTCCAAATGCTATGTTCTTATGAATATGATATTTCCTTTGTTTACCCTTACTAAGAATTTGAGATCACCCTTTTGTATGTTTTCTTTCCCCAGGTCAAGAAGAAGGTTATTAAGTAGGATATTCCAAAACGGACTCTAGATATGATGAAATAAACAGGAGATAATATAGATGCTTTATGAACCAGTTGTTTATGTTTCCCAGTTTCTAAAGACATTATACCTATACGGTCTTATTGTGGTTTTGTTATATGTTGTAATAAGTGTGCTTCAATTTTGAAGTAATAACAATGTATGTAAATTATGGGTCATTATAGTTGGTATCAGAATAAAGGTATAGTCAACCTTTGGAAAATAGTATGTGAAATCCTTAGTAAGAACCCTAAGGATATATCAAAGCATAGAACACAATCTTAGTGTATTAGAAATGTCCATGAACAACCTATGATAAGACCTTAAGTTTGAAATTTTATTCTTGATTATGTGGTTTTCCTATTATAATTATTGTCGCTCACACTATTCTTCTTGGTTTTAGTCAATGGATGGAACCTCAAGGAACCGTGTTAATGCAGAATGTGACGGGCAATGCAATGGTTTTCCCCCTGAGCAACCAAATGTTATGGGAGCTAGAATGCAAAATCTTATATCCATGCTCACACAACTTTCTCAAGATATGAATCATGAAGGACTTCCAAACAAGCAAAGGATGGAGCAACATTATGTTGAATCCTTCATGAGGTAGCATCCACCTTCATTTAGTGGGTCTATTGATCCATTAGTGGCTGAACAATGGATCAGTACCACTGAAAATATATTTTCAGTTCTTCAATGTTCTGAGCATGATAAAGTCATCTTAGCAGTATATCATTTAGAAGGTGAAGCTGATCAATGGTGGAATGTTATCAAGAATATGAGGCCAAGAGATGAAATTGAGCCCATGGGATGGGACAAGTTCAAGAACTTATTTTTCAATAATTACTTCCCTCATATTCTTCGAACAAATATGTAGAAGGAGTTTCTTGAAATGAAGCAAAAGGATGATGAATCAGTTGGTACCTACAAAGAAAATTTTACGAGACTTGCAAGGTATACTTCCAGAATTTTTATCCAACCTGAGAGTAAGATCAATCGATTCTTTAGTGGCTTAAAACCAAGTCTTCGAAGGGCGTTAGCCATAAGGGACGTCAATAGCTATGAGAAAATAGTTTGATGTGCTCTCAAGGTTGAGATGGAGATTGGAGTAACCCATCAGTCATATGTGTTTGATAAGAAGAGGAAAATGGTATTCAAAGGAAAATCTAAAGAGCACACTGAAAAGAAGATGAGTTTTCCCTTATGCTCAAAGTTTGGAAAGATACATGGAGGGAGTTGTCTTAAAGGGACAAGTAAATGATTCAAATTTGGAAAAGAAGGTCATCGGGCATTTGAATGCCGCAATGATGGGAAGAAAATGTCTAGTGATGCGAACAAAGAAAAGGCTACACAGAGTGCACCTCATACACTTCAATGTTACAAGTGCAATGAAATGGGGAATTATACTAACCAATGCCGTAATCCAAGGGTTATTTATGATGATCGACGTCAACACACTCTAAAGGCTAAAGAAAAAGGAAAGTCACATACAATTTCTATCAGCGATGTGGAGTATGATAACGAAGTGGTGAAAGGTACACTTACCATCTACTCTAAAGTAGAAAATGTTTTATTTGATTCTAGATCCACCCACTCTTTGATTTCTGAAGAATTTTCAAAGGGTATCGCCGTATTACCTGAACAATTAGATGTTGAGTTAGCTGTGACAACCCCTAATGGCACAACAATCGCATCAAAAGTTTATAATTCTTCTTCGATTGAAGTTTGTGGGAAAGTGTTTCCTGCAAATATTGGGATCCTTCCTATAGTGGAATTTGATGTGATTCTTGGAATGGATTGGCTTTCTTTATATGGAGATCATATCAATTTCCAAAGAAGGGAAGTCACATTTCATATTCCAGATCAATCTATGATCTTCTATTGATGAAAGCATGAATATAACATTCTAGTGGAAATTTCATCCTTCTTATGGGTCTTGAATCCACTAAATGAAGGTTATTTATCTCAAATGGTTTGTGAGAAACTCACGATTAATAATATTCCCATTGTACGGGAGTTTTATGATGTCTTTCTGGAGGAATTGTTAGGTCTTCCACCAAATCGTGAAGTTGAGTTTTCAATTGAACTCATACCGGGTGCTATGCCCATTTCAAAGACACCTTATAGAATGGCCCCAATTGAGTTGTAGGAATTGAAGAAGAAACTCCAAGAGAATCTTGATAATGGATTCATACACCCTAGTGTGTCACCATGGGGAGCAGTTGTACTGTTTTTTAAGAAGAAAGAGGGATCAATGAGACTCTACATTGATTATCTAGAACTTAACAAGATCAATATCAAGAACAAATATCATCTCCCATGCATTGATGACTTATTTGACCAACTACGCGGAGCTCAATACTTTTCCAAGAATGATCTTCATTCAGGGTATCATCAATTAAGGGTCAAAAGGGAGGATATACAAAAGACGACTTTCCATACAAGGTAAGGACACTATGAATTTATAGTGATGCCATTTGGTCTTACTAATGCCACTTCTATCTTTATGGATCTGATGAATAGAGTCTTTAGAGACTATCATGATCAGTTTGTCGGAGTCTTTTAGATGATATTCCTGTCTATTCAAAGTGAAAGTAAGAACATGAAGATCACTTGAGAATTGTATTGAAGACCCTGAGAAAGGAGAATCTTTATGAAACATTTACCAAGTGTGAATTTTGGATTCAAAAAGTTTCATTTTTGGGTCACATAATCTCAAAAGAGGGGATATCTATGGATCTAGAAAAAAAAAGAGTTCATCAAAAGATGGTTGAGACCAAAAAAAGTAACCAAGATCTGAAGTTTTCTAGGTCTAGCTCGATATTATCGACGTTTTGTGAAAGATTTTTCACTATTATCTAATCCACTCACCAGGTTGACTCGAAAAGGAGTTAGGTTCGTGTGGACAGAGGAATGTGATGAAAATTACATGGATTTGAAAAGAAGGTTATCCAGTGCACCAGTGCTCACACTGCCTTGTAGTGGAGAAAGGTTTGTGATCTACAGTGATGCATCCAAGAAGGGATTGGGGTGTGTTCTCATGAAAAATGATATGGTGATAGATTATGCCTCATGACAGTTGAAAATCCAAGAGAAGAATTACCGAACTCATGATTTAGAGTTAGCTACGGTAATCTTTGAATTAAAGATTTGGAGGCATTATCTATAGGGTGAAAAGTGTGATATTTATAATAATTATAAAAGTTTAAAGTATATTTTCACACAAAAGGAGCAGAATATGAGTCAAATAAGATGGTTGGAGATGATTAAGGATTACGACTGCTCAATTAATTACCACCTTGGGAAAGAACACAAGGTGGCAACCGCATTGAGGAGACAAGACCATGCTAGCTTATCCATGATGAGGATCACAAAAGATCCAATATTTATGGATTTACAAAGGATGGATCTTGGAATTATAATGGAAGGGGAAAAATCTTATCTTTCTCAAATGAATGTTCAACCATCTATACATGTGAAGATTAAAGAGGCAAAAAAAGAAAATGTAGAGTTACCAAAGAAGGTGAGAAATGTTCCTGAATTCAACATTGATTATGATGGGATAATAAGGTTTAGGAATTGGGTTTGTGTTCCTCCCATCCCAAAATTAATGAAGGAGCTTCTGGATGAGGCTCATAGTTCTTTATTCACTATTCATCCTGGAAGCATGAAGATGTATAGGTACCTGAAAGAGTACTTCTGGTGGGATGGAATGAAAAGAGATGTTGCTGAAAATGTCTCTCGATGCTTGGTTTGTCAGACAGTTAAAGCCGAGAGATAGAAGTCTAAGGGGATGTTACAACCATTACTCATACCCGAATGGAAATGGGAAAACATCACATTGTACTTTGTCATTGGACTTCCTAAAACATCAAAGTCAATAATGCAATCTGGGTCATAGTTGATCATCTTATAAAGTCTGCACACTTCATTGCTATTAGGTAGGATTTCTCTCTTGATCAGCTTGCCAGGATATATGTAAAGAAAGTGGTAAAATTGCATGGAGTACCACGTTCCATTATATCTGATCAAGATCTGAGGTTTACCTTGATGTTTTGGTGAAGTATTCAGCATACTCTAGACACATAGTTGAGTTTTAGCACTACTTATCATCCTCAAACAGACAGTCAGTCTGAGAGAACAATTCAAACTCTTGAAGATATGTTAAGAGTTTTCTCTATGGATTTAAAAGGTGGTTGGGATCAACACCTACCTTTGGTTGAATTTTATTATAATAATAGCTTTCACTCCAGTATTCAGATGGATCCTTATGATGCTCTCTATGGAAAGAAATTCCGAACTCCAACTTACTGGGATGAGGTTGGGGAAAGAAAGCTATTAGGACCCGATCTTGTTGATGAGATGGAAAAAAAGGTCTGATCTATTCAACAACACACAAAAGCAGCTCAGAGTCGACAAAAAAGATATGCCAACAATCGAAGAATTGACCTAGATTTTGAAGTGGGTGATAAGTTTTATTACGAATATCTCTTTGGAAGAGAGTATTGAGATTTGGAAAGAAGGGCAAGCTGAGCCCTGGATATATCGGTCCTTTCGAAATACTTGATCATGTTGGGATGGTAGCTTACCGATTGGAACTTCCACCAAATCTCTCTCAAGTTCATGATGTGTTCCATGTATCTCTCTTGAGAAAGTACATACCTGATCCTTCACATGTACTCAGCTCAGAAGTTGTACCGCTGGAGCAAGATCTTTCTTATGAGGAACAACCGATAGAGATTCTGGATCATAGTAAAAAAGTCCTATAGAACAAGACCACTTGCTTGGTGAAAGTTTTATGGAGGAACCATCAATTATAAGAAGCTACATGGGAGCTTGATAATATGATAATGGAGAGGTATCCTCATCTGTTTGTTACAATGTGACAAATTTCGAGGGTGAAATTCATTTTAAGAGTGGTAGAATGTAACACCTGAGATTTTTATGAGAAATATTTTGTTTTTATGTTATATACATCATCAAAGGAATATTTCACTACACACAACAATAGCTTGGCTTGCTTTACATGCAATCACGGCCTTCCTCGATAGCTTGCATTGTACGCAATACCGAGTTTCCCTAAACAACGATGCCCAATTAAAATATTATTAAAACTAGCCATTATGAATAGTAATACCCACTTTTTAAAATTTTATAAAATTTATCTTTCAAAATGGACTTCATTTTTTGATTCGGAATATCGAAATTAGCCTAGGGGAAGTTTTGTAATTTTTCTGAAAACTTTCAATTTTTGATGAATAATGGAAACACTGGTTTACTATTTAAAAACCAACTTTTTATTTAAATAATTATTTATTTTATTTAAATTTATTTTAGGTAAAAATTGATACATAAAACCTATATAAGTTCAAAGTAATTCATTGGAGTCATTTTATAATAATTTTAGACATATAAGAATTTTATTGAAGTTTTCACCGTCTTTTACCCACCTCTTAGGAGAATTTGAAAATTTACATAAAACATAATTTTACCACTTCTATGAATAGAATTTCAAAAATCTTAGAGACACGGTTGATGTTAGTAAGTAAAATGTGGTTCAATGAGATGAAAATAATTTTTGGTGAATGGTAACTAAGTACTTTTATTTACCACGGTTAAAAGTAAATAGGGTAATTAAGGGTAAAAATTATATTATTATTACCCTAACACATGTACTAATTATATTTGATAAGTTTAGTTCGACAAAAAACAACCTTAGTGATAAAATATTACCCTTTAGGTCCACTTGGATTAGATTAAGACATTTATTATTATTTTATTTAAAGAAGAATTAAAATTGTTAAAATTAAAGTTTAATAACTAAATCATTTTTAATATAGGTATATAAATAAGATAAATTCAAATATAAATATTCATTATAAGGCTAAAAAGACTTACTACATAATGGTATTTTATTTATAATTTTTAGACAGTAAATAAGTTAATTTATTTATGACACAATGATGATGCAGTGATTACCTTATTAAGGAAATATTAACATAATTGATATTATAAATTCCCAAATATATGTAATTTGAGACTTTTTAAGAATTAAACTAATTTTATAGGTTAATATGACATATTAGTATTGATTTAATTAACTTTGTTAGAACTAATAATTCTATTATGATTTTCACAAAAATCAATTACCAAATAGTGTCAAAATTGACATAAAATAGTTTTTAAAACAAATATTATATTATTAATTGTTATTATATTCATAAAAATCTAAGGTTCGGCCAAATGACTTATATAAGGTTATATATATTAATAATGAACAACTTGGGGTTCGTTTGGATTGTTATAGAAGTTTATTAACCTTATAGTCTAGGAAAACTAGAAGACACGGTAAAAGTAAAATTATTTAACTTAAAGTTAATTCTAAATGATAATGTTTAAATTGAAACATAAACTTATCTAAATTCTATTTGATGAGAGTATTTATACCCATACCCACCTTATCTCAAACATAAATCAATTTTGAGCTATTAAAAACCAAATATGACTTTATAATAAAATAATATTTTTAGTTTTTTCAAAGGTGCCCCTCACCTCCCTTATAAAAGGGCACCTCCTCCCTCTTCTCCTCACACCACTTTGAGACTTAAAGTTTGGCCAAACCCTTCCAATTTCTCTTCTCCACTTCCCTAGAAACATCCTATAGGTCTTGGTTTTCTTCAAAGACCATCTTTAGTGCCCTAAGTGGAGGTTAAGATAAGGTAATGTTCATTACCGATTCTTTCAACTTTATTTCTTCTTCTACATCTTCTTCTTTAGTTGTTTCATTATGAAGTAATAACATCAGTATCACTCATATACTGATATGTTATTATAAATATGAAACAACCCTATTTCACCTTCTATCTATCCTACGGAAAACGAAATCACCACGCATGCGTACGTACAGAATATCGTCTCCACACCGTGGTGTAATCTATTTTTCACCACCACCATACTTGGATGGGTATAATGGCGTAAATAATAACTATATATTTTTATTTTAAAGTGATATTGATTCTGAAATAGTATACATACACTTCAATATAATTCCACGATCATGGGAATGATATCATCGCTCATGCGTACGTACGGCCTACCGTCTCCACGATGTGATGCGACTCGTTTTACATTATCTTCATTGCATAATGATTATATAAATGTATTTAATGAATAAATATGATATATATTACACTAATAATATTCTAGAAATGAGGTATCTATAACCTAAAAAGAAGAATAAGAATTTTTTCGACAAAACATGCATGAGAACAAAAAGCAATAAACACCCGAATAACAAGTAGCAATGAAATATTACTGAAAAGAAGTTAATAATATGACCATATATGATATCATAAAACTTAGTAAGATTATGGAATAAGTAAATAACATTATTTAAATCATTATACAGGAGAGTCAGACACGTACGAAGAAAATCAGACCTAAGTTAAGGGAAAATATCGCAATCTCATTTTTATCTGAGATTGTTCATACTTCAAAATTTACTGGGGAATATTTATCATCCACATCCATGTTTCCTCAATATTTAACATTATTTATATCCTCCTACAATTTTTTAAATCCAATTTTACCCTTAGGTGAGTTTTTAGTAAAATATATGAAAGGAATATATTGTCTTTTTTAGTACGAGGTACTTTTTTTGACTTTTTCTTGACAAAGTAAGAGAAGAATGTTTTTCTTTAACTTATACGACATGAATGGATTTTAAAACATTATTTTCATGAAGCTTCCTTTAAAAGTTTTCAAGTATATTTTTAATCAACTTATTTTAGTTTTAAATTGTATGACATGTTCAGAAAGGAAAAATGTTTTTGAAGTAGAAAGGATATTTTCATCAAGAATGAAGTTCAAGTGTTTTATCAAAATTCTTTTCCATCTAAGATAATATAGGGTTCTATTTCTATCCCTATTTTTACATTGATTTTATTATGTTATGATGGAATTATTTTTGTGATGTCCTTTTATCTTATATGGATTATGTTATTATGGCATGATGTTTATGATTCCCATTTTTATTACATGGGTTATGCTATGATGTATGATTTATGATTTTGTGGCACACATAAAAATGGTTTCATTATGAGATGGGTGGGACCTATATCTCACTCCAATGAATTGGGTAAAGATTTATATCTCATGATATAGACATGGCTGGAATGGCAGGTTAATATGGTCTAGTGATACAGGACTGAAATGAGGAGTGAACTCACTTCAGAAATGGACTTTGTCCGCTAGGATAGTCTTGGAAATGAGTCTTGACTATTAAGAAATGATCCTCTATGATTATGTGTTTATTCCACAAAGATTAATGTTTTATGTTATGATTTTTGGGATTACATTTCACTACTATGATTTCTCCCATGTTATGATATTATGATCTATTTTTCATGTTAATATTTTTAAAATGCTATGTTCTTATGAATATGATATTTCCTTTGTTTACCCTTACTGAGCATTTGAGCTCACCCTTTTGTATGTTTTCTTTCCCCAGGCCAGGAAGAAGGTTATTAAGTAGGATATGCCAAAAGTGACTCTAGATATGATGAAATAAATAATAGACAATGTAGATGTTTTGTGAACCAGTTGTTTATGTTTCCTAGTTTCTAAAGACACTATACCTATATGGTCCTATTGTGGTTTTATTATATGTTGTAATAAGTGTGCTTCAATTTTGAAGTAATAAAAATTTATGTAAAGTATAGGTCATTATAGTATCTACACTCACCATCTAGCCCCTCTAAACTGATAAAATAAGACAATGTACTTTAATAGTGGTTACTAATTATTTATGGTCACATAGTTTATATTATGATAATCTATAAAAAAAATCAGGATCCAATCTGCATTCTTGAATAACAACACTACTGCTTCCAAGGGTGACTCACTAGGTCTAATGAATACTCTTATACTCAAGTCTTCCATCTTCACCTTTAGCTATAAATATCTATAAGTTCCATTTGATATAATGGTGTAGATATTATGTGGCACATCAACAGAAGTCAATGTAGAATTATATCACTCAATGGGTAGGTTATATTAAAATTTCCTCGCGATAGATTTCATTGTACTCCTCCACAACTACTAGAAGATGAAAGTCCACAAAAATCATTACTCTAAGGGTAATGCTATCCAACTACCTAGTAATCATTTAAATTATACTATGTATGTTCCCATTTTAATTTTCCTAGGTTTCCTTCTCACTGATGAAGGAAAACCTCATTTGTTCATCATGGAAAATAACATCCTCCACATTAAACAATCTATTTGTGTATGGTCTTGGATAGGAAGTCAAAACCCAAAATTATGTCATATGTAATCATCTTTGCTATAAATAGTTCAAAAAAATATCTCTCCTACAAGATTCATTTTACCATGTTGTCAGAAGGGTTTGATTACCAAGTTAGCTCTAGAAGTATTATTTAAGTGCCAGGATCAACCCAATTGATCCACCATAGTCTCTAGGTTTTGAAACAGAGAAGTGGCAAGAAATGTGTCAATCACACCTATGTCTATTATTACTTATACTAAAGTAGAGAAGACACATATTATACTAATAATCATACTGGTAATATTAGTGTCCCAGTAATCCACTTCTATTAGATTTACTCATCTATATAAAACCCCCCTAAGCCTGGCGCTGTCATCTTTGGGATAGTGTTGTTAAAAGGTCAAATTGTATGGTACCTCCTATTTCTCTACCTACTATTCTTTCACATCTTTAGCCACAAGGACCTCCTTAATACTTCCCTTATCTCTACCTATTTGGTCAATTTACCATATATCTATCAATTTTAGGATGGGTCAGACAAATCTGAGTGATATTTCCCTTTCTATAACAAGATAAATACTTTCACTCTATCTGATGTCCAAAACAAGACAAATAGATCTAAACTATTGATCCTCTATCTTGATCCCATCTATTGAATAGTCTTGCAAGCCCAAATCCAAGTGACTATCGTCAATTACCATCTATTGAGGTCTCAACTCATGGTTTCTTGTTATGATCACCCACTATCCATGTATACTCATAAAATAATCTCTCCACTACTAAAAAAACTCAAACACATTGACATAGGTGGGGATGAAAAATTCTATCACTAATTCCCAAATATCTCAGAATATGCCCTAATTTATGGTCTATATTATAAAGAAAAAATATTTAATCATATCTTTATAGTATCATGAGAGGTAATTTAGCATCATCGAATTCTCTGCCACATCCATGTTTCCCTAATGCTACTATAGAGGCTCTCTAAAGTGCATTGGTCACAACAAGGCTGGATATATTTCATCCCTGATGATATTCTAAAAATATGACTAGGAGGGATATCTATTGTCATGTGACTAGGTCACCATAATATACCCTTTCTCGATGGATCCTTGAAGAATACATGTCTCTAGGATCACCATCTAATATAAAGGTGTCCTGACAAGGTGGATAACTCATGTCAGTATATATAACAAGTCATCAACTACCTAGAGATCCTTCTCGCACTAAAACCCATTAAAATATGATGCTTGTACCAATGGATTCCTTTCAACCAGTGACTATTTGTATTGATTCAACAAGAAGGATATCAGGGTCCTAGTGAATGGATGCATCGACCATCATACCTATACTATATTCCCTGACATATGATATAAACTATAAAATTAATTTTTTTCTATAAATACCAATCTAATCCTAAACTAGAAAATATCTAAAATTCATCCCTTATAAGTAACCTTGCTTAAAACAATCTATCATGACACAAACAATCAAGGATCTATTGGGAAATTATTTTTCCATAAGCCACGCTATCACAGATGACACTCTTATGAGTGGTCATGATAATCATATATGGAAAAATAATTACTCAATGGATCTATAATGATATCTTATTCAAGGTAGGGGATCATGATTAGGGATACTGGGGGACAACAGAAACACCACCAGATCAGCCGTATATATTTGGTATTATTTTGAATTCATGGTGGTCACATTGATACCCACAGACCAACCTTGGATGAAGAAGGAATGATAGAAGATACCACCCAAGTAACATAGAGTGATACACCAAGCTCAATCTAATAAAAAACCAATAGAGTAAATAATAATACCTTGATCATGAATTATTTCCAAATTGTACCCTCAGTGGGATAGACCAAGGATTAACACACAATTGTACCAAGTCTAATCCAATAAAACTAAGGGGACCAAAATTCCTCATAAGAAGAACACGACATGTATCGAGGGTACACAATGTGTACCTCTAAACCTATCCCTACACGTGTCCATTCCCATTTTCCTCTATCTATTTCTATATATAATGGTTTTTATCATGTAACTAGATATGACCATGTACCTTTCCATATCAGACTACCAAGCTGTTCCCTTGTACTGTACCCATGCTCGGGTGCCTGGCCATATCAGTGCCCATGTACCCCTTGGGGTACACACTAAACCGACGATACTGGGTCACAAGGCATGTGACACGTGTTACGTGGTGTGTGATGTTTATCTTTCCATAAAAATCCTAGAACTATAAATGAGGGTGTACATTGTGTGTGTTCTTATAACCAAATGCTACGTAGTCAAGAATTTTATAGAAAATAAAAAACCCTCCAAATATTTTCCCACACCACCAAAACACCTATATCTGATGCTAATCTCACCTATATATGGTGGATATAGGATAAATGATTCCCATCCATCAACGTCATCATCAATTAACCAACCCTAAATTTTATTATAAAACCATAACCATCATATTGTACCATTTCCACTCAATAGAATCAAAAACCAAGGAAATATTGTTCAGTTATTGATATACATATGATCAACTACCATCATCAACACATCTTGATCACACTGTTGATAAAGATCCCACACTCATGGAATTGATTAATTGCACTAATCAATGGTACAGAAATGTTCAAATATAAATTATTTTTCAAACCACTAATCAATGAAATATATAAGGATGAAATGTGAAGAAATGGGGGAGAAATGCACACATCATAGAATCTAGAAAAAATCATGGATTTTGTTCAATATGGAATCAATCCATTCCAATAGGAATGATGAATAAAGAAAAAAATCAACAACAATTAAAAAATTCAATAAAATCATACCAAATATAACTTTACGCAAAAAAATAACGACCTCATGAATATATTTTTTTGTTGATTGGATTCACGTTCATCATAGGATAATTAATCAGGAAAATAAAACAAGGAAAAATACCCTTCCTTGGGTTGGAAAAAATCACTCATAAATAATTAATATATATTATTTTTCATTGTAAATATCCTCAAATATAATGGGAAACTACGATCCTTGGTCCTTTTACACTTTCCAAGATCTCCTTTAATTACTGCACTCTAAATCAACTAATGATTTAGATAACAATGAAAATTTTCTGCAACTGTGTATCTATAGAGGTAAAAAAGTCAATATATTTTTTAAAATAAATAAAATAATTTATTTAATTTTTTCAATTTTTTCACCAATTGTAACATCCTGGTTTCAGAAGCCACCCAGAGGCGCCCCGTACCCGGTGGGTCACATGGCCTCAAACACATTTCCACAAATGCCAGAGGCTGCCGACTAGCAGCGAGGGCCTTGGGCATTATAATGGGGAAACTATGCCCTCATTGGAAGAGTACATAGCAGGAGAAGAAAAATAAACAATAGCAGAAACTGTAACCATCCATACAAGAGTAAACGATAAACAGTGGAAGATTAACAATAAACAACTGGAGCACACACACATTTATATAAAATGATGCATGATACATATGTCTAGGAAAACATCCAAATAATTCACAATGCTGAATACAATACTAAACCAAAGTGCAAAAGAAAATAGGTAAACTCCTCACAATTGTAATCCTTAGCTTGGTATCATGCACTCCAGCTCCATAGCAAGTCAAGTTCCTGAAGTAGAAGGGAGCTTGCCCTTATCTATACCTGCAACAATATAGTCTGCTTGGGCCAAAAAGCATGGCCCAAAAAGGGTGTGAGACAAGGTCCTAGTAGGAAATCACCCAAAGATCTTTGCCTAACAGTTAGTGAATACATGGAAAGTAAAAGTACAGAAATCAGTAAATAGGAAAGCACACAGCAACAACAATCCAAAGTGTCTAGAATAGAAAGCACACAAGTAACAACCAATCAAAAAGTTGAACAACAGGTAACCCCCTGGGTAGTTCTCACAGCCTAACCCTTATGGTTCAACCTACAAGTACTGGCAACCCTCTAGGAGACACACACAGTCTCACCCTTCTGGTTCATCTAAAGAAATAATAGACTCTATGGGGAAGAACTCACTGTCAATCCCCCCTATAGTCTTGTATCTTACTAAAGGATCTCTGGGGAAGAACTCAACGTCTTATTCCCCCTGTATCCCGCGTCGAGGAACTATAGAATCTATGAGGAAGCACTCATTGTCAATTCCCCCTGTGGTCTCGCATCATAAATTAAAGACACTCTGGAGAAGCCCTTACGTCCATTCTCCCTATGGTTCACTACACTAGGTTCTCACAGCCCTATGTAAAACAACATTCATAGCATGCGTATCACCCCAAGTAAACCTCAAGAACTACTTGGATATCATTCTAAGTCACAATAGCATAATAGTACCACAGTTCCACTATCCTACAACTAGGTATGGAAACTAGAAAAACGCCTAACAAGAAAAACATGAAAGGCAAAAAACCAGAGCACAGTAAAAATTACCCTATTCATAAGCATTTACCTAAACTCAACCAGTCAAGCAGAGCAGGCAACAACAGGGAAAAAATAGGAAACACACACAATACCCCGTTTAAGGTAATTGGTGGAATTTGCACAAAATATTCAAATACTTCCTACAAAAAGGCACAAACCACCTACCTCGATGCTAAGATATCGATATAATTGAACCACGATGATTGATTCTCCTTAGAACGTTGAATATATGAGAAAACTATCAAAATTATCAACCCACGATATCTTGATAAAGAGGAGGAATTATAAAACAAAGATCTAGGAGAAGGAAGAACTCACAGCTGTGGTTCCAAAAAAATTTACGGTGGTCGATTCGGAGAATAGACGGGGGCACGGGGGCTCGGAGAAGAATTGCGGTTGTACGGGTCGCTCTCGGATGAAGAACCTGAAGAAGAAGCGTGTTATGTTCGTCAGGTGCGACCCCGGTCCGTTTAATAAAAAAATAAAGTACACGATGTGTACTTCTGGGGTACATGGCGTGTACTTGGCCTTTTTGCACTATACTTTAAGCGTCCTCCACATCGCCACTACACACCGTGTGTGTGGCCTGGACACGGCCATCACACGGCCTGGCACTGCATCAAAGTACCCGGCGTGTACTTATAAAGTACACGGCGCGTACTTAAGAAATTTCCATATTTTCCTCTTCTTCTCAAAAATGACCTAAAAAGGAAAAACATAACTGAAATGAACATCCAGGTTCTTACAAACTTTCCCCCTTAAAGAAATTCGTCCCCGAATTTCCCTAGTGAGGTGTAGAAGAAGAAACCCCTAACAGAGGCCACTGCGATCATACATCAGCCTCCCTCTCCCAAGTCTCATTCTTTAATCGCCTGTGCTGCCATAACACCCATACTAGAGGAGCAGACCACCCATGGAGAACCTTCATACTGTGATCGATAATCCGAATAGGATTCTCCTCAAATGATGCATCTGCTTTGAGCTCATCCTCCTTGGGATGAAAGACATGAGACATGTCTGAAAATTAACGTCGGAGCTGAGAGACATGGAAGACGTCGTGCATGGCCCGATACCTCTGAGGTAACTACAACCGATAGGCAACCGGTCAAACTCTCTCCAATACTTCAAACGGCTTGATGTACCATGGTGAAAGATTACCCTGTCTCTGAATCCTCTTGTGTCCCATCCTCAGTGTGACACACAGGAAAACCTGATCCCCGACCTCGAACTCCAAAGGTCATCTCCGTTGATCAGCATAAGACTTCTGTTGAGACTATGTTGTAGCCATCCTCTTCTGAATCAATTCTATCTACTCTGAGGTCTCTGGAAGAAGATGAGGTCTCAGAAAAGCTGCCTCTCCTACCTCCATCCAGCATAAAGATGATCGGAAAGGCCTACCGTACAAAGCCTCGTAAGGTACAATTTGAATAGTTTCCTGAAAACTATTGTTGTAGGAGAACTCCACCAAAGGGACATGCTTCTCCCAAGAACCTCCGAAGTCTATAATGAATTCTCGGAGCATATCCTCAAGCACCTAGATCGTACGCTCTGACTGGCCATCTATCTGTGGATGGTATGCTGTACTCAAAAGTACATGTATACCCAAAGCCCTTTGAAGTCCCTGCCAGAACCGAGAAGTAAAGCGCACATCCCTGTCTGAAACAATGGAGTGTAGAACTCCATGCAGAAGTACACTCTCTCGGATGTATAGTCGTCCCATATCATCAAAACTGAAGGTCTCCTTGATCAGTAAGAAGTGAGAAACCTTCGTAAGCTTGTCGACGACAACCCAAACAAAATCATTCCCTCGAGGTGAACTCGGAAATACGGTCACGAAGTCCATCAAAACATCGTTCCACTTCCACTCTAGAATGGGTAACTACTATAAAAGGCCTACTGGTCGCTGATGCTCTGCCTTCACCTGACGACAAGTAGAACACTGCATGACTAAATCAGCAACATCTCTCATCATACCTGGCCACTAGTACTGGCGATGAAGATCCCGATACATCTTAGTGACGCCAAGATGAACTTCCAAAACTAAGGAATAAAAATACCACATCAGCTCCTCACGTATGTATGTTGGCACACATACGCGTCCCTAGAAATTCAAGATCTCATCCACGCCCACTGTCCATCTAGGAAGAGGGTCCCCTCCTGACACACTCCCGCAGGACTAAGCCTTCTGATTCTGATAGCTTCCTCATCCATACCCGATCAAGAAGTGTAGAGGTAACAACTACAGAAGATAGGTATGTCTATCCTTATCTATCGTGCACCTCTAGATGCATCTTAGAGAACAGAGCCATAAGCTTCCACTCACTGCTGGCCTCCTGAACTGCCTGAATCTAAGTTCTCTTGCTCAACGTATCTGCCACTGTGTTTCCCTTTCCCAGTGTATAGGCAAGCTCAAAATAAAAATACTGAAGATAATCAACCCACCTATGCTCTATCAGATTCAGATCACGCTGAGTAAAGATTTACTTGATACTCTTATGGTCGGTGAAAACCACAAAGTGCTCCCCTAGAAGGTAATGCCTCCAACATCGCAGGGCATAAACAACAACTGCAAACTACAGATCATGCGTCGGGTAGTTCCTCTCATGTGGCCTCAACTGCCAAGACCTGTACGCAACGACTCCATCTCCTATCATAAGAACAGTGCCCAGCCTAATACCTGAAGCATCAAAATAAACTGTATAGATAATTCTTGGCTCTGGAGAGACTTTTATCGGTGCTGACGTCAATCTCCCCTTCAGCTCATGAAAGGATGGCTCACAAGAATTTGACCATAAGAACTTCGCCCCCTTCTTGGTCAGACCTGTCATTGGTGCTTCTAGGCGTAAAAAGTCCTGAATGAAGTGTCTTTAGTATCCAACCACCCTAGGAAACTCCGTACCTCAAAAACATTCTTCCGCTGCCCCCAGGAAACTATAGCTATCATTTTATCTAGGTCCACAGATACTCCTGCCTCTGAGATGACGTGACCCAATAAGTGAATCTAATCTATACAAAAGTGGCACTTCAGGAGTTTAGCATAAATCAAATGCTCTCTCAGTGTACTCAGAATGATCACTAGGTGGGTAGCATGGTCGTGTCGAGTGTGAGTGTACACCAAGATATCATCTATGAAGACCACGTCGAATGAATCCAAGTAAGGATGGAACAATCGGTTCATCAGTGCCATGAAAACCGCTGCCACATTCGTGAGACCGAATGTTATAACTGCATACTCATAGAGGCCATACCTTCTCATGAAGGCTGTCAGAGGTATATATGGTGGTCTAACACACAACTGATGATAACCGGACATCAAATCAATCTTCAAGAACACCAGGGCTCCTCAAAGCTGATAAAAAAATCATCAATCCTCAACAAGGAATATCGGTTCTTGACCGTCAACTGGTTCAACTTCTGATAATCCACACAGATCCTAAGGGTACCGTCTTCCTTCTTCGCAAATAGGACAGGCGAACCCCAAGGATAAGTAATGGATCAGATGAAACCCTTTGCCTTTAACTCCTCCAACTGCTTCTTGAGCTCCTTCAATTTAGGAGTAGCCATCCTATAGGGAGTAATGGACACCAGTGCCACTCCTGGAACAAGCTCAATAGAAAAGTATACCTCACGCTCCAGAGGAAAACCTAAAAATTCCTCTGTAAATACATCCCTGAAACGATCCACCACCGGGGGAAAGTCCAACTGAGAAGTCCCCAGATCATCTAGATAAAGACTAGCAATCTGATCTGTAACCCATCCTAGCCCATAATGCTCGAGTCCTGCTCGACTCTTCTGGACATCCCATATGCCTCTATGAAGAAAAGATTCACCTTCAGGTGAAATGAAACTCACCCTGCGGTGATAACAGTCGATGACTACCTAGAAGGAAACCAACTAGTCTAGCCTGAAAATGACATCATAACTTGTCATCTCTAGGGAATAGAGATCCCATAAGAAATGATACCCTGCAACCTCGAGAGGGCACTCCCTGCACTGACATACACTTGGTTTCCATGTCCCCAAAGGCGTGTCTAGTGTCAAAAAGTCGGTAGAAGAAAAGATAAAGAGTACAAGGCTCTCCACAACAGTAGTAGAGATAAAGCTATGTGTAGCACCAGTATCGAAAAGAGTTAAAGATAAAACTGAGGATACTAAGATCATACCTCGAACTGTAGAAGGTCTGGGATCCTGCTCCTGATAGGTATGCTCCCCCACAAAAGTCTGGCATGCCCCATGGCCCTGTGACCCTGCCTGACCACTCTGATCTGATCCTCCCTGTTGATGCTGAAAGGCTGGTGACTGACCACCACAACCTCAACCTCTACCTCAGCCCGAATGGCCAGAAGAACTCCAGTTCTCTGACTGGTGAGAAACTGGTGGTGCTGCTCCCAAACTAGGAGTCATGGAAGAACCCCCATCACCAGCTACTGGTGAGAAAACCTGGTACAAACGCTGAAGGTGACCTATCTTGCCGCAAGATCGGCACTCCACTGGGTCTCTTTGGCACTGCGGCCTCGTGTGCCCTGCCCTTCCACACTAGTAGCACACTACCTGGCTACCTGAAGATGTATCTTTCCTCCCCGGATCACCATGTGTAGACTCCCTATGGCACTTCCTACTGTAAACTAGAGGAATACTTGCCCTGGAAGCAGAACCACCCTGGATCGTAGCACTAGAGTCTCTCAGAATGTGCTCTGCAATCAGTGTCTGATTGACGATGGAAGTGATGGAAGTCAACTGGAAGATATTCACCTGCAAGTGGATCTCCCTCCTAAGATCATCCTCAAACTTCCTTGCTAAGGACACCTCGTCTCCACCCTGGAGGGGTGTGAAATGATGCAGATCAGTGAAACGAGAGGAATACTCCATAATAGAAATAGTACCCTGCTCTAGACTCATGAAATCCCGAGCTTGACCGTCCCTCAGGGTCTCCGGGTATAAGTAGTCGTAAAACACACGCTGGAACTCCTCCCGGGCTATAACCTGCAGATGACTCGCCAGTGAGATCACATCCCACCACCTCTTGGCAGATTTTTGTAGCATATAGGTAGTGAGCTTAACCCGACTCTCTGGAGGCATTTCCAGATGCTCAAAGATAGTCATCATGGCTTCCAGGCATGACTCTGCAGCCTTTAGTCCTCCTTCCCCCGAGAAAGTAGGAGGATGCTACTGCTGGAAGACCCGCGTCAAGTCTGCCATAGTCATGGTAGGAGGCGGTGATCCCTGAAAGCTCTACATCATCCTCATAAAGCCTTCCCTAAACTGTATATCAGTGCCCATAACTGGTATGAAAGTCGGTGCCAAGCCTGGAACTACTAGAGGATCAACATGATGTCCTTGATTATCCATATTTGGCGTCTGATCACTATCCTACAACTAATGTACAACTGGAAGACATCTCGGAGGCATACCTTTGAAAGATAAAAACCATACCTTAGATTAGGAATATCAAAGACTAAGAAAACAAGAGTAAAAAGTAGGAATAGGATAAGGAAACACTCAAGTTCTACAAAACAAGACTACACAGCGTGTATAAACACTACACGGTGCATGCTCAACTCTATTCCCCTGCCGAGCCTCCTTACATGGATAACCCACATGGTATTCTTAAACTGAGACTACACGGTGTGTTCCCTGTGGAAACGATGTGTAGTAGACAAGGCTTCAATGACCTATGTTGTTATTTACATGGCTGAGACTACACAGTGTGTTCTGAACAAACACCTCATGAACTTGAATATTTTTCCCAACCCGTGTTGTTAGCGACAGGGCCGGGTACACAGTGTGTTCTGAAAAACACGGCATGTACAAGGGGAGGTAACACTGTCCCGTGTTGTCCATGACATGGCCGGGTACTGAGAATAAGGATACATGGCATGTTCATACACAACACGGTGTGTATGACACGAGCTTACCCAAACCTTGTTGTTAGTGAGACGACCAGGTACACATCTCACTACTACACGACGTGTACCTACCATACACAGCGTATTCCTAGGGATTTTTCATAACCCGTGTTTCTTCTCACACAGTTAGTGACATAGTTTAAAAACTACACAATGTGTATATATAATGAACATACTGTGTATTCTGGGTTTTTCCAGGCAGTTGCTCTGAAACTGCACCGAAGCCCAGAACACACTGAAAAATGAGCATGAAGGTGCCAAATTCAGATTTGTAAGGGACCATAATGCCCACGAATCAAAGCATGGCATCCAATATAGTCATATTTATGGAAAAATATGTTAACGATTCACCAATTTCCGATTCAAGAGGGACCATAACACCTCAAGAACCAAAATTTGGCATTTATTTAAGCATGGTATAATACAAACAACCTCCCTATCAAACTTCAGGGATTCTATCAAAGCATCTATCACAACAATATACATAATCTACACAAAGTCTATCACAACAACATTCAATTGCTAATGCACCCTAGATGGCATGGCAAGAATGCATGGAATGTGATTTCTAACAAGTACCTATATGATGCATGAGATGGAATACCATCATCTCATCGGGGTGCAATAGAAATAGAACCACAATATCAACAACAATAAAAACACAATCATGTGAATCACTCTAGGTGAAATTAGATCAACTGTAACATAGAAAACCCATAAAACTGTAATAAGCGAGGTAGATTGGCTTTTCCTTGTACACGGGTTAGCTACTCCCAAGCACAGCTTAATACCAAGTACTGAATCTGTCCTATCCCTCGATAAAGGCTCAAAACCGTAAATCAAGAGAAAAGAGACCTCCCTCTGATACCACTTTGTAACGTCCCAGTTCCGGAAGTCACCCAGAGGTGCCCCGTACCCGGTGGGTCACATGGCCTCAAGCGCATTTCCCCAAATGCCAGAGGTTGAAGACTAGAAGTGAAGGCCTTGGGTGTGATAGTGGGGAAACTATGCCCTCATTGACAGAGTACACAGCAAGAGAATAATAGTAGACAACAGCAGAAACTATAACCATCCATACAAGAGTAAACAATAAATAGCGGAAGACTAAAAGTAAACAACTGGAGCACACACACATGTATATAAAATGATGCATGATACATATGTCTAGGAAAACATCCAAACAAGTCACAATGATGAATACAATACTAAAAAAACTGCAAAATAAAATAGGTAAAATGCTAAGTATCGCAAGCCTTAGCTTGGTCCCACACACTCCAGCTCCACAACAAGTCAAGTACCTGAAGTAGAAGGGAGCCTTACCTTATCTATACCTGCAACAATATAGTCTGCTTGGGCCCAAAATTTTGTCCCAAATAGGGTGTGGGACATTGTCCCAGTAGGCAACCACCCAAATATCTGTGCCTAACAGCCAGTGAATACATGATAAGTAAAAGTACAAAAAGCAGTAAACAGGAAAGCACACAGCAGCTATAATCCATAGTGTCTAGCATAGAAAGCACACAAGTAATAGCCAATCAATAAGTAGAACAAAAGGTAACCCCCTAGGTAATTATCATAGCCTAACCCTTATGATTAAACCTACAAGTAATAGAAACCCTCTGGGAGGCACACACAGTCTCACCCATCTGGTTCAGCTAAAGAAAGAATAGACTCTCTGGGAAAGCACTCACCGTCAATCCCCCCTATAGTCTCGTATCTTACTAAAGGCTCTCTGGGGAAGCACTCAATGTATCATTCCCCATGTGGCCCATTTCGAGGAACTATAGACTCTCTAAGGAAGCACTAATCGTCAATTCCCCCTATGGTCTCGCATGGTAAATTAAAGACACTCTGGAGAAGCCCTTACGTCCATTCTCCCTATAGTCCACTACAATAGGTTCTCACAGCCCTATGTAAAACAACATGCATATTGCGCGTATCGTCCCAAGTAACACTCAAGAACTAATTGGCAATCATTCTAAGGCACAACAGCATAGTAGTAACACAGTTCGACTATCCTACAACTAGGAATAGAAACTGGAAAAACGCCTAACAAGAAAAACATGCAAGGAAAACATATAGAGCACAATAAAAATTAACCTATTCACAAGTATTTACCTATACTCAAGCAATCAAGCAAAGAAGGCAACAACATGGCAAAAATAGGAAACACACACAATACCCCTTTTAAGGGAATTGGTGGAATTTGCACAAAATATTAAAAGACTTCCTATAGAAAGGCACAATCCACCTACCTCGATGCTAGGATATCGATATACTTGAACCACAATGATTGATTCTCGTTAGAACATCTAAGATCTGAGAAAACGTCCAAAATGCTCAAACCATAATATCTTGAGAAAGAGGAAGAATTTTAAAACAAATCTCTAGGAGAAGGAAGAAATCACCGTTGTGGTTCCAATGCAATCAACAACGGTCGATTCAGAGAATAGATGGGGGAATGGGGGCTCAGACAAGAATCATGGCTGTACAAGTCGCTCTCAGACGAAGAACCTGAAGAAGAAGCATGTTCTCTCCATCAGGAGTGACCCCGGTCCATTTATTGAAAAAAAGAAAGTGCATGGCGTGTACTTATGGAGTACATGGCATGTACTTGGACTTTCCATACTCTAATTTAAGCGGCCTCCACATCCCCCCTACACACCATGTGTGTGGCCTGGACACGGCCAACACACGGCGTGCTGCTGCATTAAAGTACACGACATGTATTTATATAGTACATGGCATGTACTTAGGAAATTTCCAGATTTTCCTCTTTTTCTAAAAAATGACCTCAAAAAGAAAAACATACCTGAAACGATGATCTGGGTTCTTACACCAATGGTGGTGCTCAATCCAAAAACCTAATTCCAATGAAGATTATGTCACACATATAGTAAAACACATGCTCTAGGCTCAACAAAGATATTAGATTTTTTATATGAGTCCTTATTTGCAGGTTATTACATTATTTTTTGAAACATATGAGTGTGTGATATTAATGTATTTAATATTTATATAATATCAATATTGAGGTTCTCTAGGTCTCAGAATCCCATGACTTCATAGTTTCTAGCTCTGAAAATAGTATTAGATATATTTCAATGCTTAAATGAAAAATATACGGATGTTGTAAATTTTCATGATAAAATATTATAATTAAGTATTGTAACATTTAGAAATATAATTTGATAAAAGTGTACTATTTTGGAAATCATCATACCATAATTACGTTATTATAAAATTTTCATATTTTTTTTGAAAACTTTGATTTTTAGTGAATGGTTAAAATTTTCATTTTTTTGTAAAACTATAATATATTATCATTTAATTAATTAATTTAAAAATACTATTATAATTTGAATTTTAATTCAAATCAGAATAATTATTATTTATTTATATGTATATAAATTAATTATAATTGACTCATCGTTATAAGGGTTATATATATATTTTTATTTTTAGGCTTAAAATTACATTTTACATAACACTATTTTTAAGTTCATAATGATCCTCCATTTTATTTAATTTTAATAACCCATAATTAAGAATGATATAAATTAAATTTATATTATATATATATAAGAATTTATATTTATATATTGATGGTTTCTAGCAGTACAGTTATGATACAATCATCCTATCATTGAAAAATACATTTAATGAAAAATCATTTTTCGATATGTTTTTGCGTGATCATTTTTAGATTAAATTCTACAAATTATATGAATTATATTTTATAATATGGATTAAATATTTTAAAACATAATAATTAATGTTACATAATATGGTCAACATAATTTTTGGTCCTAATGAATATTATAAACATAAAAAATTATCCACTATGGTAAAAGTGTAAATCAGGTGAACTAATGTTAAAACTGAGGGATAAGGTGGAAATTTTCATCATAATTATTACTGGATGATTTATTTTGATCCTTATCAAATTTTTATTGAGATTAAATTATTTTTGGGACACTTTTCCATGAATGTGACCTAAATAATAATTTAAGTAAAGAAGAAGACATAATGTCACATTCTTTCTTTTAAATATCTCATATTTGTGGACTAAGTATAAATATTAGTAGTGAATAAATATTAAAATTTATGTTGGGTAAAATAAAATATTTTTTATCACGTAAATTTATTTTAATGTTTTAGTGATTTTATAGTTACCTTAAACAATTATACAATGTTGACACAACATAAGTGAAAATAATGGAACAATCAAGGTATATAATTTTAAAAACATTAAAAGTAATGTATTTGGAATGAGTTCTATTTTGAAAATAATTTTACTTTTAGTAATGGTGTATTATATTGTCAGAAGTGGATTATATTGTAACTTAATTATTATCTATAATTATTTAAAGTCAAATATAAAGAATAGTGTCAAAAATAACATTAAGGATATTTTATGTTAAATAATATTTTATTAAATTTTAAAAATATTTGAAAAATAAAGGAATAATATAATTAAGATGGTAAATTGTGTCTTCCCAAGTATGATTCACTAAATAGTAATTGAACACGGTTGGTCACATGACCACATGCACTCCTCCCTATATGCGAGAGGCTTCCAAATATGAGTGATGTTCTATGGCGGAATAGTATGTAGAATTTATCCTCATGATTAAAGTGTATCACAACGGTATAATAATATCAATCAATATATGAAGAATATGAGATAACTAAATAGTTGAAAATTAAATATTCATTATTTATTGACCAAGTAATCCCATCCATCAATGATATTTACAAAATGATAATTATGGAATGCTATACAAAAAGGAAACACAAATAGACATTAAAGATGGTACACATACATAAAAGTATACAAAAAAAACTTAAAATTCCAGAAGTAATATTTCCAAATAAAATCAAAATCCATTTCTTATTCTTATACTACCCACTCACATTCTATAACAAATCAATTATCAACAACAAGGTGATTTCCCCTGTCTATTTATGCGTCCATGAAGTCAGTCTTGGTACCATAAAGGTAGCTTAAGAAGGGTGTGAGAAAAACATAGTAGGGAACCACCAATGGTTTATAATTTCATTCAGTCTATAAATATATAATAAATAGTGTGTATGTAATATTAATTCTAGAAATAAAGTTTAGTATATAAATAACCCACATAGTTCTGAGTTCCCCTAGAACACCCATCCTATGCTAGCTGGTTCACCTAAAGCCAGACTGCCTTTGAGTGGTCATTTAAATCATGTTCTAATTTATAATTAAACATATGGACCTGGATAACATTTAAAGAATCCTCAGTGTATCATATCTAGTATGATGTTTACAACAAGGCTATTAGTAAAATATAAGACTCCGAAAGAATCCAGACTTGTGATTTAGCTAGGCAGACATGACGTACTAATCATTTACGAATTAATCAACTGGAAATTAACCTATGAACATCCTGAAAATCCTTAATTTGGAACCCATGTATCTCTATAGGTATAACATGAACCAAACACCTTACAAGCTTGTCCTAAGCATACCATATATAAATCAATGTATCACTCTTGGTGTGGTATAACGTCTCCACCATCTATGTCCTTCCTGGTTAGTCCACATAGGGAGTCCATATTTCACTCATGGAATATATCATAATCATTCCTATGAGTTGATCCATGTAATACCACAAAACAGTCCAAGTATACTCTATCATGTATAATCTAGTAGAGAATCCATGCACCTGTGCAATGCGATGATGGGAAAAGGGAGGGTTCCATGGAAAATTTCTTACACTGTTAGGAGATGTAAATCACTCCTGGGGACTAATAAGGAGATCTCTCACACTTGGTGGGAGGGCAATATGGTGTCTGATTTTTTGTCGTCTATGACAACTCCAGCTCTTAGTATGATTTCTTTCTTTAACTTGGGGTTTTTCCTAGTGAGGGGATGATGTTTGTTGTCAAATATGCTTTGGTATTGCAGTACTTTCTTCCTCCGTGATGATTTTTGTATTTTTTTTCGAAATCAATAATATTTTTAATGTTTAGTCAATCCAACATAATATGTTTATAGAGATCCTAAATTGGAACCCACCACTCCCTCTCTCAACATGTCAATAAAAATAGTCATGGGACCATAGTCTAACGAGACTATATAAGCACAAATTTTAATCCAATTACAAATTCCAATTATACATTTTAACTCAAGATTAAGCTATAAAAAACAATAAATAAAGGCCAAGAAACAAGGACTTCCATTCCCTATATCCTTACTCAATATTTAATTTAATCAATTTATATGAAATTTTTTAAGAGAGGGGGAAAATAACACTTAAAAAAGAGAATCAAATAAAATGCAACCCATGATGGTTTAATCCAATTTTATAATTCACCATGGTGTGGATCAAATTCGAGGAACATAACCTTTAATCATACATAAATAGGTCTCATAATTTATATCATTCATGCCTATCCATTTAATTCATAAATAAATCCCTTTAAAACGAATCACTGAGAAAACGCAATACACAACACAACAAGACATATATAAACATGAATAAAATTTGGTAAAAGGATGAGACTACCTACCACATCTTGTTAGTCACCTCCTCATGCATTTTAGCCAATAATTCAAGATTGAATAGAAGAAATTAATCAAAGATGAAAATTCCTTGAAAATAGGGAATATAATATTGCACTAAAATAGCTTATTTGAGATGAATAAAAATGAATAAATATGTAAGAGTAATATATTAATAATTTGTGGCTATACAACAAGACTCAAAATGAGTGATTTGGGGTCCAAATGGGAGGGATATCACTAAGATTAGGAGGATTCCATGGGTTAGCACTAATGGGTGAAAAGGGGTGTCCATGACTAGGGAAAAGGAAAAGGTAAGATGGAGTTAAACATATATTCTCTTAAAGAAGAAATGGTCATTTTACCCAACTTATAGGGGTATCATAGTGTGGCGTAAAGTTAAAAAAACCATGTTCCAATCGTTAGCCATGTTCTATCAGAAGACCCCCTCATATGGTCATGGATCACACTTAAAGAAACCATGCACCCACTATGCGTTTTCTATCTATTAAAAACACCATATTAAGCACATGGGGATGAGTTATGGGTCACATGGTTAGTGAAAACCACATGCCATATGTTGTGAACTGAAACACCCACACTGTTCTCTCAACTGTGTGACCTGGGTGGTACAATTTCTACTAACTATAAGGTCTAGCTTCCTCCCACAAAATCAAAGGTCACATGCTATATACAAGCCCTAGAAACAAATGTTTCATCTATGGACCCACTAAGCACTCCCATAAGGATTAAATTTAACAAATGAATATAAATAAAAAGGTTTTATACCTCATAGAAAAATCTAGGTTCTTTTAATCTTCCACCTTAAATCAATTCATACCCTAATTGTCATTACAAGGGAGTTTAAGCATTGAATATGAATAAATCTAGCCATCGGGCTCATACTTCAGCCACCCACTCCCAAGTCTTATCATGTACTTGGTCATGGTACAATAACACATATACTAGAGGAACTAAGTATCTTTTTATAAACTTCATTCCTCTATCAGCAATATGGATGGGATTCTCTTAAAAGGTCACATTTCCCTCCAAATCAACCTCATCAGGATGAATAATATGTGATGGACCAGAATTATATCAATAAAACCTAGATACATGGAATATATTGTGCATGACCTGATACCTCTGAGGTAACCGATATCTATATGTTAATGGCCCAACCCTCTCTAGAATCTCAAAGGTCCTCACATAATGAGGCAATAACATCACTTATTTTTGAATCCATCTATTATATAGTATAGGTGAAACATATAAGAAAACCAAACCCACAAATTCAAAATCTAGTGGTCGATGGTGATGATTGATGTAATATTTCTGTCTAGACAGAGATATAAACATCCAATTCCTAACAAGATGAACATTTTCTATTGTATCTTGAAAGATATGAGTTCCTAATGCATTTCCTATTGTACCACTAACCAGTATTGGGGAGAAAAATTTTACCATCCATAAATGCCCTCATAATAAGCCATATGCATGGCCACTTAGAGTTTTTTATTATAAGAAACCTTGGTGAAATGTAATTAATTCTCACAATAACCCCCAAAATCAAGGAAACATACTCATAGAAGGACCTATAAAACCTATATCATATGCTCATAATGACCATCATTTTCTAGGTGATAGGATATACTTAGTAGTACATATGATCCTAGTTCCCTCTGCAAACACATCCAGAACTACTATGTGAATCAATAATGTTAGTCTAATACAATTTAACATGGAACCCCATGGAGGTGTATAACTTCAGAAATGTAGAGCCTCCTTACCTAATCCTCTAAAGAGTATCTTTAATAGGTATAAAATGGGAAACCTTTGTCAACTTGTCAATGATCATCCATATGATGTCATTGACCCAAGGTGATCTAGGAATCCCTGTCATGAAATCAATGTCGACATATTATGATTTCCACTCAAGAATTGGTAATAGTTGTAAAATCCCCATGGGTCGTTGGTGTTCCTAATTTACATACAAATAGGTGGTACACAAAGTAACAAACCCATATATCTCCTACTCCATTCCCATCCACTAGTATCGACAGTGTAGTCAGGATACATCTTTTTCATACCGGGATGTTTTACCATTATTTGAGAATTTTACCCCCACATAAACTCCTCTTAGATGTATATAAGATCTCATACACATCCATGGATGCACAAGATCTCATACTCATCCATTATCTAGCTAAGTTGTAGGTCATCACCCTCAATGTTATCCCATAAGGCCGTGACCATAGAATCAATAACATCCCATCTTCAATCTCAATAGAAGTGGTGAGTTAAATGATAAAAATGTAAGTAAAAATTGCCCATGATTTTATTGGAACTCCTAATTGATCTCATAAATTTGGACTATAAGCTTCCACTCGCTACAAGTAGCGGAACCACCTACTTCTATGTCCTCCTTCTCAGAGCATCAACAAATTTATTTAAATTTTGGGGCATATAAACAGGATCAAAGTTGATGGAATGAAGATATTCAACACCCCTTAGTTTCTTGAGATTCAAGTGATGCAGTGTAAATATATACTTGAATATTTTTTGGTCTATTTACCCCAATAAATTCTCTCCCTATATGTAGTGTCTCCAACATCACAATGAAATTTCAATAGCAACTAACTCAAGATTAGGAATTGGGTAATTGTTATTTTGTGGCCTCAATTTATGAGACCCATATGCTATGACTCAGTCCTACAGAAATAGAACTACTCTTGTCCCAATACATAATCTCTCATAATTGACTGCCTAACTTTTCTCCCAGTTTTGATAGAATCAGTACAAGCACTGAATTCCATCGACCTTTCAGCTTCTCAAAGGCTATATCATTGTCTGTTGACCATATAAACACTAATCACTTCTTAGTATTTCCCATATGAGGTATTTATAAGCATGATAGGTTCTATATTAAGTTCGAGTAGCAAACATCCATCCCCAAGAAAATCTGTATATCAAATAATTTCTTCGACTTCTCCCAGAAATCTATGTCTCTCACCTTCTCAATGAAAACTAATATAATTATCTCTGAGATAATATGATCTTGTAAGTGAATTTTATCCATAAAAATGTTTAAACTTCTTATCTTAGAATATTACTAATTCTCTCTCAGTTTCTTCAATATTATCTCAAGATTTTTGGTGTGATCGTGTCAAGTGTGAAAATGAACCATGATTTCATCCAATAATTCCACCACAAATGAACCAAGATGTGGATGGAAAACCTATTTCATCATATTCATGAAAAATTATAGTGTGTTCATGAAAACAAAATACGTGTAAAAATAATCATAAAATTAATTTCTATAATGTAATGTTATACATGGTATATTTTATGGTATAATATTCACTTGATGACATCATGATATCATATTAATCTTGGAGAAAACCCTTACTCCTTGGAGCTGGTAAAAGATATCTTTTATATGAGGTGATGGATACCGTTATTAACTATAAGGAATTTTAACAAATGTTAATCCAAAAAATCATGAGGGTACCATCCACATTATTAGAAAAAAGGACCAGTGAACCACATGATGAACCTGCATCGTATAATCCCATTTTCTTCAAAATCCACTGGCTTCCTCTTGAGTTCTTGCATCTCAATTGTAGTTGTTCTGTAAATTGAAAGTGATATAGGTGTAGCTCCAGGAAATAGAGAAATAGAAAAATATACCTATCTCTTGGGAGTTAGTCCTAAAAATTATTTTCAGAACACAACCCTAAAATTATCAACCAATGGAGGTAAATATCCCTGGAACATTACCTGGTCATCTTGATATAATCTAGAAATATGGGCTGTCACCTCACCCATCCCGTGATGCATTGGTCTAGATCAATTCACATGGACATCCCATTCAACCTACTAAATAAGAAAACATATCTATTTTACTATTAAACTCACACTTTAGGGATAAAATTAAATATAATCTTGATAGAGAACCAGCCAATCCATCCTGAGAATTATATAAAAACCATTTATCTCATGGATAATGAGGTCCCATATGTAATGACACAAACCTACTCAAGGGGAGACTCCGTGCACTAGGGTTCACTATTTAATAATATCCTCAATATATTATCAATTGTCATTACACCACTATAAAAATGAAAATTGATCCAAAGGATCTTTACAATAGGCACAAATATAAAGGAATGAGAAGCACCTATATCAGAAAGAGAATATAAGAACGTAAAGGATACTAGAATTGAACAACTCACCAAATAATTTATTACACTCTGATCCCTTGGTTTGAGTTGCAATTTATATTTCTAGGCTGATCTGTGGCCTAGTGAGATGGCCTAGTTACCCTGAGCAGGCTCTCTCAACTGGCACTGTATGTCCGGTGACTAGCTAAGTGGGCCCAACTACCTCATCGACCTGATCAGCAAACCATACTTTAACACCCCTATTTTTTTATTTTAAATTAATACATTTTACATTACATTAAATTACCCATATTTCAACTCATAATATTGATAATTCTATTGTGTTTTTGAATTTGGTACATAGCATAACATCATGAACATGGGATACAAAAAAAACTACTAAAAACCTCCTTAACATGCTTCAAGAATTCCATAGATTTTAAAACTACAAGGGATAACCTGGAAAAAAATATAAGAAATGGGAGATCAATAAAGCCTATGAAGGGAATAAATAGGGCATTAGGTGATAAATTTTATACAATAAGTATATCAGCTAGTCAAAAAATGGGTATGAATCACAAATAAGAACAATAAGACATGATATAACATGATATTCATAACATGGTAAATGTAGAAACAACATAAAAAAATATATCATTAACACAGGTCAAGGATAAAATACCAAGAAATCAGGGTTTAAAATCTCTTAGAAATGTATAATGTTCCAAATTTATCCCAACATGATGTCTAATGAGAATACCATTTCTCAATTCATTAGAGCACTATATAATTTGGGCACAATCATCAACATTCATTTCATTATTATTCTTGTGTGTGCCACATATATCATACAACATAAGTTCATTAATCATCATAATTTATTCCATGATCAAGGAGTCTGCAATACATATATGTAATTCTATAATATAAATTTATTTGAGCATAAATGTGAAAACCCTTGATAAGAAATGTGTATGGTTTTCGCGATACAATTATTTTGACATGGAAAGTCATAGTGAAATTTAGGTTGCATAAAAACATCACATAAAGATTCATAAAAATGTATTAATGGTAGATAATGAGGTCTATCATCATATATACTTAAAATGGTCAGTAATAGGGGCATGGAAATACATATCCCAACATTATAAATCGGGAATAGAAGGCATAAGTAAAAAAAGAAACCTCAAAAATGAAAATAATCATAACTATATTTCTATATAGTACTAGGTGTACAAAAAGGATAATGGGAGGATTAATGATAGTTATAGAATAATCTCATAATTTTTAAAAAAATTATATTAAGTATAATATGTAATAACATATCCCAATATAAAAAATTTGAATTTAAGAGACATAACATAGAAGAAGTGCTTGAACTTGAGTGTTTGACTCCAATTGCTTGGGAAGGGATTCATAAAATCTTGGGGACACCTTGGGAGGAACTTAGAGAGTGTAAGGTAGATTATAGACACACATAAATGTGTTTTAGAGGAGAGAAATTCCAGATTGTGTGGGTTTATATAAGAAAAGATGGGAATTTCATTATTAATTAGGTTTTCGACTGTATATAATAAAATAACACAAACCAAAAACCATACAATGGTTTTTCCCAATGGTTTCCTCCAAATGGGAGTGGTTATAATTGTTTTATATGTCCAAGTGACAAAATAAATAAAATAATACCCTTCCTTATGTAGAGGTGAGTCATAATCTAAATGAAGTTGTTTTAAAACCTTAAAATACATTACTTGTTTTGGAATATTCTTAAGGGTTTAATAAATTTAGTTAAATAAAAGTAAAATCAAATTATTTTAAAGTTAAATAATATATTTGGTCTTGGATACCTTTTATTATATTTATGACATCAATTTTGGGTCATTATGATGTAATAATACATAAAGTATATTTATCCAAAAATTAAAGTTTTTCCAAAAATTTGACTTTCTCTGAAAATTATGAAATCTTTCCCATGGTTTATTTAGGTGTTCTAATTCAAAAAATAATTTCATTTTATATAAATAATATTTTAAAAATTTTAATTTTCACTTTTAAAATAAAATTGTCATTTATTATGAAATGTGGGGTTTTTTATAATAACATTATTCAAACCCATATAAAAATTACATATGACTTCATAAAAATTATATGATAATTTATATTTAATAAACATAATTTAATAATAATATTTTATTAGAATATTTTTTATCTAAAAATCCCTTAAATATTTAAAATAAATTCTGTAATTGAAATTGAATATTACACAAAAATATTACTTTTGTTTTATTATGTCGAAATAAATATTTTTTACAAAGTAACCAAAATGGGATGAAAATATATTAATTATTTTATAAAAAATAATTTACATACTCATATTTCATGGGTGTTGATACATATTCCCTTAATGCATTGGAGAATTCCTTAAGCGTAAGGTGCACGATACTGGGACTTTCAAGGGGTTATTTGGAAAACATGGTTTGGTCTGTGGTCTCAATGAGCTTAAACATATCCCATAAATGGTTTTGATCATGATTAATTTGAAGGATCATAGATTGGTATTGGTCTAGGGTAATGGATAGTGATGCTATCTTTATATAAATCAATGATAAATGGGCTTCACAGGGTACCATCCAACAGGTTGAGGCCATCACTTTTTCTATGTCAATTGGATTTGTTAAAACCCTATATTTATACTAATCATGTGATAATTATTCAATAGATATATTATTAATGGTAGAAATTCATAACAATATTTTATATAGGATATTATATAACCAAATAAGTTCATATGTTTTCTATAACCATATTACATAATAATACATTCAAATACCACAATTCTGTAATTTTATTTGTAATAGTTTAGGTAATTAAAATATTCCCATATTAATAAATTTCTCCCTTGAATTTTTTTTTACCACACTAAAACAGATGAAGGTAACTCTATTTCATTACCTCCTTCGGTTAACACGTTGATTCATTAAATTTTTTGTTTCACCAAAACACTTTTACCTGGTGCATTATCTTATTCCATAGAACTTCCTCTCCACAACCTGGGATCTTCACTGGCTATTCCTCAAAAGGAAAGTTCATTCTAAAATGGTTCCATTTATTTATTTTGTACCTATTAGGGTATGGTATGAACTTTCTAAAGTGGGATACATGGAATACAACATGTACTTTAGATAAGTTTGGTGGGAGAGCTAGTCAATATGCCACTGATCTATTACGATCAAGGATATCAATGTGGTCGATGGATAACTGGATAAGCATTCCATTCTTACAAAATATCATTAAATTATTACATGAAGATATTAGGAGGAATACCATGTATCCAACGTCAAACTCTTGGTCTATTTGATGATTGTCAATACAGATCTTCTGTTGACACTGTGGTTCCTTGATGTGTTGCTGAATGGTATTTACATTTTACACCTTTTCCTTAACCATTTTAGGACCTAGCAGTTTTCGTTCCCTAACATCATCCCAACAAGACAGTGTTTTAAACCTCTTATCCTAAATGAATTTGTAGGTATCCATTTGGATGCGGGAATGGAAACTATTATTGTAGGAGAACTAGATCATAGGATGATCTTGATCCCATCCACCTTTAAAATAAATTCTGTATGCTCTCAACATGTCATCACGTGCTTGGATAGTGTACTCATAATGGTCATCAGTTTAGGGATTATAATACATATTTAAGTTCATCTCATTATTTAGAGCATCTTGGAGACTTTTTCAGAACTTAGATGTGAATCATATATCTTAATTAGATAGAATCGAAATTTTTACTCCATCCAGCCTGCCAAATTATCTTATATATATCGATACAATTTGATCAAGGGGAAATTACTCTCAAATTTCAATGAAATATTTTGTATTTATATTAAAATCCATATCCACCTATATAGCATTATTTCCTATTGATGAATTCATATGTCCAGTGATAATGTACATGATGATTTTTTTCCATTTTCATGTTGGTGTGGGTAATGGTTGAATCACCCCCTTAGAATTATGCCTTTTTTTCCTTCACCTGAGTGAATACTAGGAAAATTGATGTATATTAAATGATATAATTATTCATATTGTCCCACCAATATTGCACATTGAGAGCTCGATACATCTTTGTGCTTCCTAGGTGAATGGAGAAAGTCAAACTATGTGCATCATCCAATAGTAACTTCTCTAAATCAGAATTTGATGGTATATATAGTCATGACCCAAATCTCAAAACTCTTTAATTAACAATGAACTTTTTGGATTTCCATTTTTTTATTGTGTCCACTTTCTTATAAATTCCAACATCATCCCATTTATTATAATTTATCATTTATAAAAGAGAATGTTGGGAAATAATTTGTGAATGGATATATGGTGTTTCATTCATTATGATTCCCATGTCTATCCTTTCTAAATATTAGAATATTGGATCTCTCTCAATTCTCATCAAAGATAGAATTGTTGGATCATTTCTACTCAAAGTATCCACAACCTTATTTTCATTCTTATGATGTAGTTAATTTAGAAGCCATAGTCTTTAATCATCACTAACCATGTTCATTAACGCATATTTATCTCTTTTTCTATGAATATATATTTGAGTATTTTGTGATCCGTATATATTTTACACTAATACCCAAAGAGATAATTATCTGATGTTTTCAAAGAATATATAACTATCCCCAATTCCAGATCATGCATTTGGTAGTTCTATTCATGAACTTTCAATTTCCTTAAAGCATAGGCTATCACTTTTTCATTTTCATTAACAAGTATCCCAATACCTTCTTCAATGCATTTTTGAATACTATAAAACATTATCTACTTGTGGGTAGTGTAAGTATTGGGTTAGTGATGAGACTTATTTTTAGTTCCTTGAGTCTATCTTTACAATCATAATTCTAAGAAAACATGGCTCCCTTATGATTTAGAAAAGTTATATTGTTTGAAAATGATGAGAAATGTCTCAAAAATTAATGATAATACCCATCTAATCGATATAAATTTCATATATATGTCATAGATGTTGGCCTAAACCACCCTTCAATTGCTTTTGTATTTGAATGGCCTATCCATATTCTATTTCTTGTGATGATAATCCATAATAATGAGACTTATTTCAACCATAAATCACCTTTATGTACTTTGTATAAATATTCTCTATTCACAAGGTTTTAAGAATTACACTTAGGTGCTCCACATTCCCCTGTTTGGTTTTGGAGTATATTAGAATACCACCAATAAAGACTACAAAAAATTCAAGGTAATCTCAAAAGACAATATTTATCAAGTCCACGGTGATTTCCAGAGCATTAGTGAGTCCAAATGGAATTACAATGAACTCATATTGCCTGTACCTTATACAAAAAGCAGTCTTGGGAATATCCTTCTTCTTCAACCTAACTCGGTAATATACCAACCAAAGATCCACCTTAGTGAAGCATTGTACTCCATGTAGATGATCAAAAATTCAATCAATATTTTATAGAGGATACTTTTTCATTATCAGGATCTTGTTAAGCACTTAATAATCAATGCAAAGGTGCATTAACCCATATTTCTTCTTAATGAAGAGGACCGGTTCACCCTACAATGAAACACTAGAGCATACAACCCCTTTATCCAGCTTCTTCTGTAGTTATTTATACATCTACTCATGTTCCAAAACCTCCATTTTATATGGAGTCTTAGATAAAAGCAACACTCCATCTATAAGATCGATTTAAAATTAAACCACTCATCTAGAAAGAAGGTAATGAAATTTTCTTGGGAAGTACTTCTGCATATTACATCATAAGAACATTTCCCCAAGCATGATATTTTCCATAGACTCGATCATTTTATCTAGATACACTTCTCATTGGGAAATAATATCTATTCTTGAGATGTTGGTGCTAAAGAAATTTATTCCCCACCTTGAACTTGTACCAAAATCAGGTGTCAATTCACAACACAGAGAGTGATTTCCTTATCTTGAAAATTTATGTTGTCTCTATTGAGGGAAAGTCAATTCATGCCTAGAATTACATCACATTATACCAAAGGAACTACAAAAAGGTTAAATAGGAAGGTCAACCAACATATTGTTATAAGGTAGGATTGTATACTTGAGATGAAAAAAATCCTCCATTTTCATTTTTTCACTAGCAGATCTACTTCCTTGTTTTGGGGTTGTGTTTGAATAAATCTAATAAACATTCATGATATGGAGGAAGGATTATAACTAGAACAAAAAAGTATTTTTACTATTACTGAATGTATAACTTGTGTAATTATCACCCCTTCATTGTCAATATCCTTTTTATTGGGTGGGATAGAAAAAGATCTCCCTTTCTACCTTGGATATTGTTGGTTGTCTAGAAAACCCTTGGCATAGTGAATTGATTTACAAAGTTCCATAGTTACTTGTAGTTGACCAAATGTGCAACATGCTAAGTGATGAATTGAGAATTCATTTTTTCTATCACATAAGTGAGTTTCTCCCATTGTAAATCATTAGGTAGGCATCCCTCCTTCCCACAATGAAGAAATTTCTTCACCCCCTTAAGAAATTTTAGGGGTTATTGTTTCCACACTTTTGATAGGTGGGATACATAATTTTCTTGGAACCTTTAGATTTATCCATCATACCATCAGAATTATACTCCAATTTTTCTTCTTTTCCTCTTGATACCCTTGACATTCACTATTATCCATTTATACTTTGAGGGAACATTAGACAATTTACTCATAGAAAACGAGCCCACAGATCACCAGGACTTTTCGTAGACTAGGTTTTAATCCACCAATAAATCGGTCAACCTTGAATTAAGGGGAAACAACAATGTCAAATCTATATTGTGCAAGTCTTGTGAATTTTTACTCATATGACATGATATATTTGTTATCATTTTTTCTTGAGGTAAGGGAAATATCTTTCCATTTATTGATTAAGAGTTTAAGGAAGATATTTTTCACAAAACATTTTCTAAATGTTTTCAACTCCATCGCTTTGATCTCTTACTTTAGCTTCATATTCTAGATCAATGTCCGACATTGATCAGATTATATTTCTATATGATAAACATCCAGTAGAACCATATCTTGTTCGGCACATTAAGGGACAGAGAAGATATTCTCAATGGAGTTGGTCCATTTTTCCGTGATTACAGGGTCAGATGATCCATCGATAGTCGGAAGACTTTTTCTCATAAAGATATTGATCACATGTTGTTCTATATTGGAGGTATTTGAGAGCTCCTCCTATTTCAAGATTATATTCATAAGTAGATTTATCTGAGATAATATTGTTATAATGTTTGCTATTCATATACCCATTGGGATAGGAACTCATTATGGAAGTTATCACATTACATGTCACATTGATTATTTACCCAATTCGTCCTATTTTTAGGCACTGAATAGAATAAAAAAAAATAGGTATGTTTATTTTAATCTATTAAACACAAAAAGGAAAATCCAATTATATTAATGGGATAACATATATGTTACATTTATTTATTAACTTACTAATTTATTGACTTCAGTCAATATAATCCATGGTATATTTCCTAAAATATATTCTTATGGGAATATTTCTATTACCTTAATAATGGATCATAATGAGATTATGAATTTAATAAAGAATATCCCTATGGAGTATCAAACTAAGTTTGTAGTAAGACCTGTTTTCATGTACCAGGTTACAATCAGTCAGTCCCAACATAACTTTTTTGAGTTGTATCCCCAGGTACAAATGTTCCAGAACCTCATCCATATTTTATGTCTTAACAAGAATGCATTTGATTTATAAACCACTTACTCTATACTTACACAAATTTATTTATGTTTTCTATTACATAGTCCTATCTCTAAGTCTTTCACTAGAGTCTTTTAATAATAATCCCAAAAATAACTAAACTTTTTCTTTTGATACCAACTATAACAACCATTTTCTTTAATTCAAATATTTAAATGATTTATTAGATTAAAGTACAAATAATAATACATAAAAGATCGATACATATTTTGTATTTGGGAATTAAGTACAAAATATAAAATTTTGAACAAGGGATATAACAACATTATAAACACATTCCTTAACATGCATCTAAAATTCCATGGATTTTAAAAATATACAAGATAACATTGGAAAAAACATAAGAATGAGGTGAGATATAAATCCACTTAAAGGAATAAACAAGGAAAAATGTGATACATGTCAGAAAATAGGCATATAAGTTAGTCATTAGAACAATAGTAATAATAATCATGAATAATGAGACATGATATAGCATGAAAATCATAGCATGGAAAATTAAGAATCATCTTAAAATAATGCATCATAAACATAGGTCAAGTTTAAACTCCCAAGAAATAATGGTGGAAAAAGTTACCTAGAGGAATCAGGTTCACTCCCTACCCAAACCTGAAATATCATGAGACTGACCATTACCCATATCATTGCAGTGCTATATAATTCTTGGTGCACCCATCACATTCATTGCATGCTCATGCTTATGTGTCCCACATAAATTACACCACACAGATGCTTTCATCATCATAACTAATTTATTTATAAGTGAGGGTGGAATATATATATATATATACCCAATAAAAAAGTATATGTGAATAAATATTAACACCCTTGATAAGAAATGAGTTTGGTATTCAATACACAATTGTCTTGATTTGAAAAATCATGGTGAAATTTTGGTAGCATAACAACCTCACTTAAAATTCATAAAAATGTGTTTATGAGATAGAAGGGGGTATATGTCTAATATACATCAAATGGGAAGTAGTATGAAATAATCGTAACTATATTTTTGCATGGAAACGGGTGAAAAAAATGGATCATGGGTTTATTAATGATATTGAAGGGGGGATTTTATCATTTATACATTAAATAGATAGTATGGGGAATGAGGAATAACATATACCAACATAAGAAAATGGAATTTAAGATACATAAATAAGAAAAGGTGTTTGAGTGAAACTGAGGAGAGAGAAATACCATACCTGAGTGTGTGAAGCCAAATGCTTGGGATGGGTTTATTGAGAGCTTAAGGGAACCCTAGGAGAACTCTAGAGAGTGAAGGGAATAGTATGAAGATGCATCGAGGAGTTTTAGTGAAGGGAAATGGGAGATTTGGTGGGTTTATATTGAAAAAAGGTTGAATTATTTATTTTTTTTATTTTGAAATCTACATAACAAACTAACATCACTTTTGGATCATTATGATTTCATAATACACTAATTATATCTATATAGTATTTAGTATTTATTTGAAAATTTGGATATCTCAAAAAATTATGAAATATTCATAAATGGATAATTTTGATGTTTTGATTCAAAAAATAATATTCATTTTAACTAAATAATTTTCAAAATATTTGAATTTTCACTTTTAAAATAAAATTGATATTTGTTAAGAAATGATGGGGTTTTGACATTAATCATTTTCTAAACCTTATAAAAATTACATTATAATTCATAAAAATTATATGATCATTTATATTTAATAAAAATTACTTAATTAAAATTTTCTCTAAAGATACTTTTGTCTCAAAAATGCATTAATTTATCAAAATATTTTTTTAATTGAATTTAAATATTATCAAAAAAAATACTATTAGTGTTTTATTACATCGAAATAAAAATCATTTCTAAAGTGAATACAATATGATGAAAATATATTAAATATTCTATAACAAAAAATGTACATACTCATATTTATAGGGTCTTTATACATATCCCTTTAAAACACTATAGTACCCCTAAAGATTAATATGCACGATTTTTGGTCTTTCATGGGGTGGTTCGGTGAATATGGTTAGGGATATGAACTCAATGATCTTTATGTTCTTCTATAAATAGTTTTCTCATGAAGATGTTTTTGGATATTAAATTGGGATTTGTCAATGGCCTAGACCAGTAATTCTATCTCCCATAAAACCCCTGATAAATGGGCTTCATAGGGAACAATCCTACTGGTTGAGGTCATTGCTTCCTTTGTCTATGTCAATTGGATTTGTTAGAACCCAATATTTATAACAATCAGGTGATCACTTTTCAGTGGCTATATTATCAAAAATGGTGATGGTTAATGGAATTTTAAATATAATGTAATAAAATTAAATAAGATCTTGTGTTTTTTATTACTATATTACATAATAAGATATTTAAATACTTCCCAAATGGTAATTATATATATATATATGTTAGGGTTGTTACACATACTACAACATCTTTCCTGATGAGAACTATTAAACTTTATACTAAACATGTATTAAATGAAGACCCTATCTCAATGGATACTGGAAGAAAATCTCTACAATAACGCTTTAAATAGATCATATTTCTGCAAGATCGACACTTGAATGTGTCCCTCGTTCACTGAGTTCAAATATGTCCTAGTCTACCGCACTGATGGCACCTTAGCTAGATACCTTATTATGATCTTCGATACTAAAATCACCCATGAAGGATTTAGAAGATGATTCTTACTATTGGTCAATGTAGTTCATGATCAAGGTGTCAAACCTCCATCGTTTGAAACTCCAGCCTCTCTTAGGTTACACTCCCTAATACGAAACTAATTCACTATTCTAGATATGGTAGTAATATGAATAATATCCCCCCGTGATTGGATTTCATACATGATACCATCCATAAATCCCCTATATTTAGAAAAATCATCACCCAACATAATATTTGAAAAACGAAATACATACATTTAATGGATATAATAGTCCATGTTTAATAATTGTTATTTCTACAAGTGTATAAACACTTGGTTTTTATCGAACCACAACATATTAGGATAGAAATAATCATAAAAGGATATATAAAAATACCTCTAAGACATATCTTGATGTTGATCCATCTATGTAATAATGTCTAACCATCTATTGGAGTAAAGACAAGAATATAGATAGAAACCTTCACTCTCCTATCTATGGGTGTGTGAAGACGCTCAAAAATTGATAGCACGACCTCTATCTATATCTCTACAGACTTTTACCCTCCATCCCCCAAAATGGGGGAAAATGATGATGTTGTAAATTACATGTCAACTTTTCCATAGTTAGGGATGGTCATTGGGATCCATTAATGGTTTTCTTAATGTGTAGAAAAACCTTTTGAAACTAGGCATTTTCACCCATATTGGGTATACCTGGTTGTGCCTCAAGGGGAACAACTGGAGGTTCTACTAGTGACCCAGGTCCCATGACCTCCATAGAATCAGAATCACCACCCATCTGAAGCATGAATCAAGTATTTCATGGTTGAGTTCCTCTATAAATTCAAGAAAAACACCTCATCAAATTATTTAACAAATTATAAAAGCACATGTATAAGATTAATATTGGTACTATACCTCCTATAAAAGTGAAACACCCATATTATTTCACCAGAATCTAGGAATGGGTGGTGTACCAATAAAAAATAATGTTACAGACACTTTTTAATTCCCACTACTATGGTCATATTAGGGTCATGTTCCCCACTATATGTCCAATGTATCATTATACATAGTTCCAATAAAAATTTATAGAGGAAAATCAATTTAAATTTTAATTGCCATCCCTATTTAATGATGACCATTACATTCTAATATTCCTATCCATTTATATTAATTCTCATTTATTTAAAAACATTTAAAATGTATTCCTTATATGGATCAACATTTCAAATTTATAAGATCTCATACTCCTTATAAATGGAAATTTTGGAATCCATTTAACCCCAAACATCTATTCAACAAGCCCCTACACGAAATGTTTGCACAATTTCATGGACATATAAACAATGGCACCAAAACATATTACAGGAAATTCATGTGGTAATATACACATGGTATGAAATATGAATGACATATAAATCTTAATGTTCCTATGATGACAAATCATTCCATACTTCCTTTCTACATAAGCCAAGGGTCAAATTCTATAACCATAAGAGACATAAAACATCAAGTGAATCACCCAATGGCGAAATCAAGGTATCTATATTAATAAATAACCATAACAATATGTCCTATCATAGGTAGTTTTTCCTTTCACTATACAGGGTTAGCTACTCCCAGGCATAGGCACATGACCAAATTAAAAAACATCCTACTTATCATTTATACTATCCCAAAATAGCAAGGAAAAGGAAATAAAGCCATTGATACCACATTGTGACATATCAAACCAAAATAAATCAATAGTAACTGAAACTAGTTGGACACAAGGCCTCAGGAGCACCTCCCCTTATACAAGAGGTTGTCGACTAACATCGAGGGTCCATGGTGGAATAGTGGAGAAATTAAAACCTTGTGATAATAATTTAAAATAATTATATAATAATCTAAATCAATATAAGAATAAAATTATATAACTGAAAATAAAAAGTATGAACATACATTAAATAATAAAAAATTAATCACATTCGTTGGTTTTATATAAAAATGATGTTCATTTCATGCTATAAAAAAGGCAATAGATGCATACATGGAATATGGCACACAAACATACAAGTATACCACAAGAAAAAAATTCTATATGGACTATATGCATATAGAATCATTAACCATAGCTAGGTCCTATTCTCTGTAAATACCATGATATAAATAATCAAGTATCAACAACTTGGGGATTGACCCTGTCCCTACCCGCATCTATGAAGTCTATTTGACGACAATAAAGGAGTCCTAAGAAGGGTGTGAGATAAACTCAGTAGGTCACCACCAAAAGTATCTAATTCCATCTATTCTATGAATATATTATAAAATGTATGATGGTAATAATATATATGGAGACTAATTGTGGTATATTAATAACCCATAGAGGTTCAGGTTCTCATGGAATACCCATTCTCTACTACTTTCTTCAGACTAACCCGATTTATCTCTCATTAATTATTTAAATAATATTATAATTTATAATAAAGTATATTGATGTGGATTATATCCAAACCACATCCATTGTATCATATCCAATAGGAAGTATAATAAGTCCATCAACAAAATGTAAAACTCTTAATGAATCCAAGCTTGTTCTTTGGCTTGGTCGACATATCATAATAACCATTTTTTTCAATTATAATGTAACCAGATCCTTTCCTTGGCATTCCAAATTTGGAACTCAAGTATCATCACAGGTATAACATAAAACAAAACCCTTAAAATCCCATCATAGGCATCCTTATAATTTGAATTTTGTTTCCATGTTATAGAAATATTTTTTTATTTTCATGTACTATAATTAATTAAATTTGAATCACAATTATACCAAATTTCGATATATGTTTAATTTTAGGATTAAAAAGACATTCCCCCATTAAAATTTTTTAAGTGCATAATGTTTCTCCATTTTGTTAAATTAAAACAACCAATAAAAAGGAATGATTAAATGAAATTTATATATTATTAATATATATATATATTAATTCATGTAAATATAATTATCTTTACTAGTCCTAGAATTGATGCAAGATCATCTTATTCTTGAAAAATAAATTTATTAAAAAACTATATCGCAACATTTTCTATAGGTCCATTTTTAAGTTAGATTCTTCCACTTATGTGAATTGAATTTGATAAAATGGATTACATATTTGGAATCAGATAAATTTATATTATGTAAAAATAAAAACTTATATTGGCTATAAGAAATAATTAAAATTATAAAAAATTGGAACTACAATACATGAAAAAATGAGGCTAATCTACGTTAAAGAGTAGTGATAAGGGAACCATATTTATAATTAATTAATGTTTTATGATTTTTTATACCCTTATAACATTATTCTATATATTAAATTATTTAGTAGACTCTTTTCTAGGAATGTGACCTATGTAATACTTTATATAAACAAAATTAAAATATTTCATTTACCTTTAATTAAATATTTAAAATATTCTCATATATGTATAATTATATGTGGTGAAAGAATATTAGATGTTATTTTGAGTATAATTAATTTATTATTATGGAGGAAATTTATTTATAATTTTTAGTTATTATATAGTTACCTTGATCTCTATTACCACAAAGAAAAAACCCTTATACAGATAATGAAAACTCATGGTAAATTATTTTCAAAATTTTATAGTTAATTTTTATATATTAATTATAGTTAAATGGAAATTATTCTAAATTCATCATTATCTTTAGGTCTTTAATGTCAAATTAAATGAATAGTATTCGAAATGAGAATAATAATATTTTTTGTTAATTAACATTTTATTAAATTGATTTAAACTGATAAATATCATATAATATGAAAATTACATATTTAGATGGTCTAAAATTTAATATATTTTCCATTAAAGATCACATTTTTATCTTAAAGTTAATATTATAACTCTTTTAGTTTGAAAAAGTTGTTTTGCGGATGATGCCAAAATGGGATTTTGCACGTTACATGGTATTGTGTAATAATTAATTTTCAACACATATAATATCTTTTCAATAAATTGGATTTTATATTTATAATCATTGGGTAAAAATTATTTAATTATTCCCATTTTATTTTTGATCATAAAGAATAAATAACATAGGTAAAATAACTAGTTATAATGGTGAAAACGAAAAATGTAAAAGTGTGTAGCCTTAGAGGTTGATGAAATGAAACGTTTATATTTTTTAATGGTATAGGTTTATATTAACGTTATATTACCTTCATTTTGTTATTTATTAATTTTTAGGCACATTTACTAATATTTACATCACATTATTGATTATTATTTTTGTATTTACAAAAATGATACTCTTTCTCACTTATAAAAGTGCACCGAGTATCTTCACCCATCTGTTATAAAAGAGAATTTTGGTTGGGAAAACAGCAAAAAAAATATATTCCTTACTTCCCTTACTATATACAAGAGTATTTTGTTTTATAAAATCATCCAATGATGGATTTAGGTATAATCTTATAGAGTTTTTTCTGAAGAAGAGGTATAGTTTTTAACCAAAAATTTCTGTTTTATTTCTTCTCCATGATCCAAAAATGATTATTAAACCATGATGATACTATAAAATATATTTTTATTTTTATTCTGATAATGTAATACCCTATATCTATGTCCTCTTCTATCAAATGGGAAATGAAACATACATTCATGTGTGTAGCAGACTATCCCCATGCAACCATGTGTAATTCATTTTCCATATCCTCTTATTATAGCTACATTTAATGATGTATTTAGTATATATATATATATATTTAATATTTATCATTATTATAAGATAATTTATAATTAAATTTATAACCAATCTATTCACTAATAATGATAAATTCATTCATGTGTTCGTGTTGACTACCACCTTCACGAAGTGATGTGATTCATTATTCATCCCCATATCAGATGGATAAATTATATAAGTATATTAAAAAAGATAATATTTTATTTTTGATATTATTATCATTATGTAAAAACAAAATATTATTTACCTTCATTCCATAAAGATCATTGAAAATAAAAAACGTTACTTATGTGTTTGTACGACTTACCATCTCCATGATTGTAACATAGTTTATTTATCATAACAATATATCATGGTTGATTTTAAAGGTAATATAAATATATATAGTAATAAATATATGATTATTATTCTTGAGATGAGAAACTTATGACCTCATAGGCCATAGTCAACCTTTCAATATCATTATAGACATATGAAAATAATATCATCAAAACATCCAATGTGAACTTAATTGATATATAATTAAATATAACACTATAATATAATAATAAATGGAGTAATATAATTTTTAATTTTTATTAAGAATGTAAATAATTAATATAAGGTTATTATTCAGGTATATTAAGAGAGTAACTGACAAGCTAGGCCTGAGGTATGAGATTTCATCATAATTTTCATTCAATTGAGTCATATTTTATTTTTATGAACATAATTTCTTTTATATGTTCTACTTGAAATCCCACTTAAAATTCATATGATGTATACTATATAATTCATTGTATTTTAATTTTAAATTTAATTTATTTCATCCAAGGGTGTTTGAATTTATTATTACCAATTTGTAAGTGTTTCAGAACTCACGTTTCTTTCACTAGGTTACATCACATCTTCATTAATTATATTATGCCAACAAAATGTGTGAACTGAAAATTTCATGATTTATATTGTTTTCCACTTATTTTTATTGTATTTAAATTTGATACACATAATCACATCATTGGTTAATTCTCACTTCCACGTTATGATCATTGTAAGGGTTCTTCATCTCAAATTGTGTTATTTGGGACATAAGTTATATTATACACCTATCTTTTTTTTGTTGTGTATCCACAATATATTTGATTTGTTATATAATAAATATATTTATAATAAATGTATTTAATTTTCATTTTATGTTATTTCATTCATGATGGTTATGATTGAAGATTTACCAAAGTGGTAAGGGTTTATTTCAGAATCTCATAATTATCAGGTTTGTTTATATTTATGTATCTGATGGGGAAGTTATATTATCCTTATATCCTAAAAAATATATATTTTATTATAATTTTTTTATTTTTAAAAATTATATATTTTCCAATAATTTTCTTATTTTATGTAAACAAATTATCAAGTAATAATTTAATGAAAAATTGCTTCATTTCCACTTTTTTCAGGAATCTTTTCTTCGATGTAATTTTTTTATAAAAATGTTACAATAATATTTTAAATATTATCAAATTATTTTTTAAATAAATTTTACCCATGATTGTTTATAAAATGTTTTAAAAATAATATTCCAATATTTTTCCAAATGAGGTATGTTTTATCTTTTTATTGAAAAATGTGACAGTAATTTTTTCTTAACATACTCTGCATGAAAAAAAATTACTCACAGTCAGGACCGCCAAAATCTAGGATGATTTATTTAATAGTTTTAAAGGATATTTTCAATAAAAATTTATCCCTAATATTCTAGAAATGTTTAGTATTTAAAAGAAATTTTCAAACTGTAAAGGATATTTTCATCAAGAATTATTTTAATAAATTTTTTAAATAATTTATATTAATTAATGACATAACCCCTTTCTTTTAAATTTTCTTTACTAGGGATACACTATAATGATGACATCCTTAATCTTTATCAGGTTTGTTTTTAATAAGTTTTATTTGAGAAAACATTAAAATTTTGTTTACTTGTTTTATAATATGATTGATTATATTCATTATGTGTTAATTTTTTTACTTTGCCATTTCATATCAGGAATGTCATGGAATTGGTTAGTTAGGAAAGGGATCACTATATCCCCTCTATTAATTGGTACCTCTCATGAGACAATCATATTTACATATTTATATGATTACTTAACCCATTTTGTATGATGTCTTGGAATAATTCCTGGATATTTAGTTTATGATGTATAGAATTATATACTAGATCATTATGAGATTTTTATTGATGTCCACTTTATTATTTTATTTTTTATAATATCGATGAATAATATTCAGGCTCATGTGATTAGTTATATATATATTTTTGGCCACCCTTTATTCTTGAAATTTTATTCTTAGTGCTCAACATATTGATTAAATGGAATGTGAATTTAGTTGTTTATATTTATATATTGATTGCACGTTATTAAAACCTTATAGAACCCAATTTATGTAGACACTACTAATAATTTTAGATCACATTTATTTTTTTTCATTCCCTAGGATAGGAAGAAGTAATTATTGAATAAGTTCAAGGATGCAGAATATTGTATTCAGCTATGTTGTATTTGTTGTTTTCAATTGTAATAGGAGATTAAAATATTTATATAGTATACCATGACAAAAAATAATTCATTAATTTGGTATACGATGTCATGTTTCATATGCCATTGTAATGAAGTAACCATCGACTCTAGGACACTGGGTGTGGGGTATTTACTAGGTAATCTTAGAAAATGATATTTCAAATAAGTTTATTAATATTGAGATATTTTGGTTGGTCATTAAAATAATCTGGAAAATGTCATCCTCAATAGATCTTAGAAATTATGAACTAGTGAAATGAATTATTCAATGAAAGAATCATAACTTGAGGTATTTTACTATTCATGGAAGAGATAGAGACTATACATTATTAATAAAAAGTTTATGTGGTAGTTATATTGTATGGAAAAAATGTATATTTTAATAAATTGACTTTTAGTCATGACATATATATGATCTATTCAATATAATAATATTTTCTTATTGTGTGTTTTCTTATACGCCATGAAGTAAAAATTATATAGTTTATTTTAATAGTAAAAAAATAAGATATAAAATTAATAAAAACTAGTTCAATTTTATCTCCATGATAGAAAATATTTTTTAGAAAGGACAATGACTAGATTGATAAAATCAAATTTAATAATAACAACATCACTTCGGTAGATGTAGAATAATTAAAGTTCATAAAATTAGTTATTAATGAATTTAAAGGAATTTGATAAAAAAATAAATGGTGTATATAACATTAATATATGGTATCTAATAATGGGTAAGATGGTTTAATTCAAGGAACTAATTTTATACCTAGAAATCACAGATGAATTTATGAAAGTATTTTATATCCTTAGTTTTGTATATTATCATGTAAAAATAGTAAGTAATATAGAATAAATTAAATTATTATTATTGTTCACTATAAGTATCATTAAATAATTAAACATGAGAATTTATTTTATATTTTTTAATTAAGTGTTGAAAAAGATGGATTAAACTAAAATAGACCTGAAATAGTTTTTCATTTTTTGTTTTAGACTAGAATTTTGACAGTAGAACATTAATTCTATGATGATTTTAGGTTTTTTTGGATCTATTGGTGGTTGGTAATTATTTTTATAAATGTTAAAAAGTTTTTTAATGTAAAAAATATAAATATAGATGACACTTGAAGCATGGTATATCCTCATTAGGTACCAGGTGTGGGTGATAGATTGGGTTGATACCCATTCAGAGACTCAGTACCCAATATATAGGTAACATTATACTTGGGGACTTAATTATATTATTATAAAAAAAGAGGGATGTTGTTATGATTTAAAATATTACTTTGTAAGCCTTATTTTATTTTTAATGAAAATATTATCTCATCCTAACAATATCAATCCTGGATCATGGCTTCAGGGGTTCTATTTCATCACAAATTGTAAGTCTTCAATATATATTGTTCATGATGATTTTATGAGGTAACATTGAACTATAATCCAATATCAAATTTTGAAAACACATTCATGAAAAATTATATTTAATACAATTTGAGATAAACCAATATAATCATATCATTATTTTAAAACACTTATAAGTGTTAAACATTACATCGAACAATTTATGCACAGACCCATGAACTGTATGTTTAGTGAATTTCTGGACTATGAACATAAGTCACTTGTTTTAAAATACTAGTGAAATTTTCCCCATAATTCATTATATATGACTCTATTATAGACATCCAATAAGTTGTTGTCCCATAAGATACTGTTGGCCACCCTCTCTTGTATTAATATTTTTAATAATCAAAAATCATGTCAATTTCTATTAATCACGTCTAAACCTTTCAATCATGATTATTTAAGTCTCAAAATGTTAAATTATGTTTATCAATGTTCTCATACAAATTTGGAACGATATGTTAATATTTATGTTGTAATATAGTCCAAAAAATATATATTATATGTATAATAGACTTACACTGACAGAAGAGATGAGATATTGATAGTTCAACTGACTCGCTGACAAATGACCTATCGATGAAAATGACCAATTGACCAAAATTACCTACCGACGCAGATGACATACTAATGAAAATTTCCTACCAATGAAAATGATATATTGACAAAAATGAGATACTGACATAGATGACCAACCGATTCAGATGAAATAACGTCAGTTCAAATGACATACCGATGCATGGTGATACTGATGTGAGGACTCACTGACAGTTAAAACAAGTCATTGATTCTATGAGTTACAGACATATGGAATGATCAACATGATGAAACACTAAAGGGATGAATCACCAATATAAGGAGATACTGAATGAGGACTCACCAATAGACTGTTGAAAATTTATTTTATTTAAAATTACTTCTAAAGATCATATTTTGAGTATTTGAATTCATCTGATTAATTTAATGAATTTTTGCGGACATCTTAAATGATGCTATCAGAAATACGAAGTATTCTGTTTTCATAAAACCTATATATTGTGGAAATGTAATAATAAATATACAAAAAAGAATTTATAAAGGCATACACACGGGAATACACAAGAAGATACGAGTAGACCTCCCATGAGAACAATTTAGTGTCTGTTTCCAAAAGAGGACTTGAGCTTCAACTCTAATACATCAGAGAGTCCATAACTAAATTGGTAACACTTAGAGCATCTCTAATCCTTTCATAATATATTTTTCTCTGTTGTGTACTATTTTTCTATACTTTTGAGCAGTGTGTGTCTGTACTAAAAATACACACTCTCTCATACAATAAACTAGAGGATAATAGATATCCTCAAATAATAGTCTTTTTACACTTGTTCATCCCAAGAATAGCTGTTTAATAGGTCCAGTGTGACAAAGTTGTTTTTGTTCCCATGAAGAACTCTGGTAGAGGTCTTATGATTGGGATAGTCTATGTACTATTGTGTTAACCCCGATCAAGATTGTGGATCAAAATATTTATTTATATTGATTTCATAGTGTTTTGTAATTACCATGATGATAGAACTAAGTATCTACTTGAGACTAAACCTCTTATTTTATATCCGCTATGTTTTTAATTCAGTTTTTCTCTATTTTAATTCATTTTTCAGAATAATAAATTTTACTTTTATAATTAGTCTTGGATAGTAGTTTTAACATTTTTTCCTTATTAGAGTAGTTTAAAAAGTTTTATCTATATCTCATATTTTTATAACTGAGAATTAGTCATTATTTTTAGAAACTATTTGAACTGTCAAGATATTATAATTTTAGTACCTTGTTTAATTCGAAAATTTTATTTTAGATTGGGGAAACCTTTGAAAAAACTTTTTAATAGAAATTTTTATAGGAACTAAATTCAAACCCAAATTTAGTGTTCTACTCTGACCAAAATTTGTTATTAAAGGTGGTTTTCATGTTGCTGTTTTCAAAATTTTAATTTTTTTTAAAAAAAATTCAATCGGTATTTTAGTTGTATTTTAAATATATTTAAATGTCTATTAGTTATAAATTTATAGTTATTTAAAATTCCATTTCTTTATCAAGGATATTATATTGGAAGGTGTTGATACCAACACACCACCATTATATAATGGAACAAATTATACACAATGGAAAATTAAAATGAACATGCACTTAGAATGTATGGGTTTTGAGATTTGGTCTTCAATAATTGATGAATATAAGATTTATTCAATTGATAAAACTAATTGGGATTACCATAATAAGGCTTTCTATAACAATAATTGAAAATCCATGAATAAAATATATTATTACCTCGGTGATGAAAAGTTTAATATGATTTCTGCATGTAAAAATGCCCATAAAATTAGGGAAAAATTATCTGGTTCACATGAAGGAACCCCTAATGTTAAGGAAATAAGACTTAACATATACACTATTAAATATGATAACATTAAAATGATGCTTGATGAGCCTATTTTTGACATGTATCTCAGGTTTAATGAAATTATGAATACTATGATCTCTCTGGGAAGGGATGTTACAACCAATGAAATATCACGAGAATACACATATTCTTACAAGATAGATGGAGTGGAACTTCTGTATAAATGAGTGAATCATGTGACATCAGGAAGTTACCTGTAAAAGAGATTATAATCAATTTTATTATGTATGATGAAGAACTAAAGGTCAACAGACAAGAGGATGATGAACCCAAAATAAAATCTCTTGGTTTCAACTCTACTATCTCTAAGAAGAAGGAAAAAGTTCAAGATGAAACTGAAGGTTCATTATAAGGCCCCAACCTTAAACCTTACTTAATCTCGAGTTATTACAAGATTACACATTGAGGATATTTTCAGGTTTAGAGTTTTAGAGAATTAGATCATGATACTTTCATTACATTCCACATTTAAACAAAGTGGTTACATAAAAGATAGTATTCATTCTTCCCATCAACGGAAACATATTTAAAATAAAACATGGATTCTTTCTTGACACATCCTTGACACTATCATCACATCATGTACCCTTCCCTTGACCTGTGAAAAACATTTCAAAAAAACTTGGGATGAGCACAAAAAGCTCAGTAAGGGATATAAAAATATGGAAAGGAAACATGAGTACATGTATACATAAGAATGAAATCATACTTTACCCATAAAACATAGGCATATAAAATCATGAATAAATAATAGAAATCATAAGACATAAAGGTAACTTGAGGAATTCATAACATTCTTACGTAGGGAGTAACCCTCTTGGTTACGTTTGGAATACCCATCACAGTATATTCCCTAAATCTCTTTGGAGAAACCTTAACGTTTCACTCCTTCGCGTTACCCAATGCATTGGAGAGCTATATCGGGCTCACCCGCCCTTAGTTTATCACGGAACCACCCGTTTTCATAACAATGCCCAAGAACCATAACATAAATGTGTCACATAAAACATGCATAAAGGAAACATAACATTTCCACATTTCAATCACAATATAACATTTTAGTATATTGAAATAATGAATCCATTCAAAAAGAAACCATTTCCAAAACCATTTAAAACATCTAATAAAGATATTTTTGAATCAAAGTGTCCCATACCACCTTGAAGCTTAAAATTTTAAACCATTAATATCCATATAAATAAATCCTTAAAACAATTTTGAAAACATGGATATTAATAAGAACAAATAATTAAAACATTTAAAACGATATTTTGGTTAAAGGGGTTTTACCAAAATTAGAGACACTTGAATACAATAATTGAGGAATAACATTTAGTTAGAACTTTATAATATCATGAGAATAAATTAATTCATGATATAATACTCCAAAGGACAGTATATACACCATATAAGAGTGAATTGGTGCATAACAACAATGAACCCTCAATAGAAATGTCAAATGTGATGAAATCCCTTATAAGGAATGTATCCTTAAATTAAGGACAAATCAATCTCAAAAATATGTGTGAAAAATATAAATACACCCAATATAAGTGGATATTAAGTGTAAAACAATAAAATGTCATTCACACATATTCAATGGATGACATATTCAATTACTACATGTTGAACCCAAAGAAATCAAAATTGGGTTAAAAAGTTCCCTTGACAGCCTTAAGACATCACATCAAAAAGAGTTGATGAGAGATAAAAAGAGTACCTCATCACTTGGGACATAAAATTTACATCAATAAGGATATATGATAACATATCCCAATATAACAATATGTAAATTAAAAGACCCAACAAAAGAAGTCTTTTAAAAAAGAGGAGGGTGAAAGGTTCCCATACCGACTTGGGTATCTTTCAAAACATACACCCCATGAAAGAAGGACAATAAATCATTGATGTAAATAATCATAAACGAAATTATATTACACAAAGAGTAGAATAATGGACATTACATACACCACTAAAAAGAAATTGTGGCAAATGTAGCATAAATCTCACGGGAATAAAAGTGAGATGAAAAATCCCGTACGAAAACTCGGCAGCTTAACAGCGCCAGATAAAACTTCCGAATATGGATTGATGAGATCAAATAGGGTATCTCATCACATTACAATAAAATGTAAATCAAGAGGAATATATAATAACATCCCCCAACATTACAAAGAGGAGCTTAAAAGAAGTGACATAAAGGAGAGTACTTAAAAAGAAAGAGAGAGGTTAGATCTCTTACGAAAGTTCGGCAGCCTAACGGCGCCACTCAAAACTTCCAAAATGGATTGATGAGAGAGAATAGGGTATCTAATCACATGAAAATAAAAATTACAGTAAGTGTAATATAAAATAACATCCCAATAACAAGAATGATGAGCTTTAGAGGGAATGACATAAAAGAGTGTACTTAAAAAGAAATAGAGGAGTAAGATCCCTTACATCGGGTCCGACATGACTCGATCGTTCTTTAACGTCCTGAAAAATAAACTTGAGTTAATTTGTACTTGCTTAAGAACCTTTTTCAAGTTCATTATTCCTTTTATATCACTTATTACCATGTCATAAACATTATGTAATCATTTAAGTTAATAATATTTGATTTGCCGATATTTGGTTCTTAAGTCGAAAGTGGACTTCTTACAATTACATGTTGTTCATGTGGCCAAATGTTTATTATATCCATAATTGTATTAATGATGTAGATATAAAATATGTAATATATATCCAGTACATGCATGCATTTATAACATTACATAATCATTTAGAGGTAAGAAATTAAATGCACCGTTCATGGAGACGGTAAGCCGTACGTATGCATGAACGCTATTTTCATTTATATTTCATATTTTATAGAATGGAATCATAATGATATAAAGGTATATTATAATTCCAGTATAATATCATATATAATATCATAGTTCCATCCTTTATACGTCCCACATATAGTATTTAACGAATCAAATCACTTTGAGGGGGCGGTAGTCCGCACTTCCTTAAATGAAGATATCGCGTTTACCCATAATGGAAACCATAAAGGTATGCCCAAAATGAAAAAAACAGAAGCTTAAGGAAAACATAAACATATTATATATCATATATAAAAATAGTGACATCATAATTTCCACCTGTGAAGTTGTTAAATGAGTATTGAACAATCATTGTTTCGGGAGGAAGAATTTCGCCATCCACGGAAACCGTATGTTCTTTAACCATTTTATGTGGTTGTGTGAGAGTGTATCTCGAATAAATATTATAACAACATCCTAGTATATTGAAGATTCTGGTGTTTTTACAAAAGAAGTAAATAAAAAGAGTTTAGGGGGTTGGAGAAGCAAAATAAAACAAATGACCATGAGAGAATGCATTACCTTTAAAAATGTAACTCCTTTTGATTTGAGCCTAAAGGCTTCCTTTGAAAGGCTTATGCCCAAAGGGAATCCTCTATGATGAGGAGAGAAATGTGGAGAGAGTAAATGGGCAGGGTATGGCCGAGCCAAAGGCTTGAGGAGTGTGTGAAATGAGGTAGATGTGGGGTCCTTTTATAAGAGTAGAGGAGGGGAACTTTTGGAAATCATGAAACTATTATTTTATTTTCAAAAGTTTTTCGAATTTCTAAGGTCCCACATTGATATATTTCTAAGATCAGATGATAAGGCTTCGAAATATTCCCATCCAATAGTTTTTGAACAAGTTTAGGTCTTAGATTTTATATTATCGTTTCATTTTATTTAAACTGTTCATTAATGAGGTCATCGTTGCATCATCATGATGTCGTAATTAAATTAATTTATTTAATATCTAAAAATTATAAAAAAAATACTATGATGTATGAAATATTTTTAGATTTCTAATGAAAATTTATAGTCAAAATTTGGACTTGTGTAACCCCACTTAAAAACTATTTTAGTAAAACAACTCATGTTTTTGTCAATTTAATTTTAACATTAAATAGATATATATTAATGTCATTTTCCAACCAAAGTGGCTCCATGGGGTCCCCAAGTTGACCCATGGGTTTTCTTGGTCGGACATGACTCATCCAATAGGGTTAGGACAAGTGTCATGGTGTTTTCATATTTTTATAATATCATTTTTACCTTAAATTACACTAATTACCTCTAATCGCGATTAATGGAAAAAGTTACTATTCACCAAAAAAATTATTTTCATCCCATTGAACCACATTTTATATAATAATGACAACCATGTATGTCAGATTTTAAAAATTCAATACACATTAGTGGTAAACTTTCATTTAAGTGAAAAATCAGTTTGCTTGATTACCACTTAGTGGTTTCACTATTCATCAAAAATTGAAGTTTTTCAGAAAATTACCAAAAAATCACCCTAAGATATATTTGATATTCCGAATTCAAAAATGAAGTCTATTTTAGAAAATTCAAAACATATAAGTCACATTAATTAATTTAATAATTAATTCCCACTGTCAGAGCAAATAGCGTGTTTTTATAAAACAATAAGTATCAAAAGATTGACACTAGTTTAAGTCTGATTTCAAAGTGAAATTAATTCCAACAACCACTATTGGATTTAATGGTAAAAATATATTCTAATTTCACTTTAAAACCAATTAAAAATATAATCTAATCATATAAATAAATTAGATTAAAAAGAGGTCTTGAATTAAAATACAACATTTTACACTATTCCTTAAAAAATGAACTTTATCAGAAAAATACCACAAATTAACCCAAGGTAAATTTTGATGTCCCAATTATTAAGAAGAGTTTTATTTGGTCCAAAAGGATGTATAAGAGTGAACAAAACTATATTTAATGATGGTTCGCCATCAAAAGGCGATAAGTGAACCTTTAGTGAAAACTAGGGCATATACGCCTAAAATTGAATTCTTTCCGTATTTTAAGCCTTTATATTTTATTGGAAAAATGTAAAAAAAATTAGAAACATATATAATCATATTTTAGTTATTTCTATCCATTCTCGCCAATACAACGGCTACATGTTAACTACCATTTAAAATAATATTATTTTATTACTAGTGTGCAACGTAAGATTTCAATGAAACTCTTTGTTGCGTATCGGGTACGCTATCGAACATAGCAACACTTTAAAGTAATATTAATATTTTATTCACAAATATGGATAAATATGAAAATGTCATATTCTTTATTTACCTGGGGTGTTACATCCATCCCCCCTTTTGGGAATTGCGTCCTCGCAATTTTTAAAATTGAGCTTGGAGACATCCTTGAAAGTCCCACATCGGAGCAAGAGTCGGTAAAACAATCAATTTAAAATAAAGAAAGATAGGTACAATGGTCACCCGAGTTAACCCATACTAGGATTCCATGTAGAAAAATATGGACATAGAGGAGAAAACATAGGGCCATGTTCTGATGTAGAGTGATAGAAAACATGTTTAGGAGAAAGTTAACCACAAGAAAATCACAAACTTGTGATGGGTTAAACGGTATTCGATTCCCCAGTAGGAAAAGTTAATAGAAATTTTTTTTAAGTTACTTTTTCTTGAGTAATTTATTCATAAGGAAACATAATCACTTATCATGTTGACTTTTAACTTTTACACAAACTCATATTTTCTCCAAAAGACAAGTATTTAGGAAGACTTGTTCGCATTAAGAGTACTATAATAAACTTCTAGAGAATCACCTAATCAACCAAAGAGAACTATATACATCCCATGTATTTAGGCTTTAACCAAAACCAAAACAAAAAAGGTTAGTACAAGGTCAGATAATCCCGAAAAGGATAACCCTTTAAAAAGAAAATCTATGCTTAATCTCCAAAATTTGTCCAACAAAACCCAAAGTTCAACGAGGACCATCCGATAAACAATTTGTCCATAAAATTATTCAAAGTAAACCAATCTAATATTGAAACCCAAATATTTGAAGGATTTAGTCACATATTCTTCCAAGTTAAATCGTAACATTTATCTCCAAACAACATTAGTTGCTCCTAAAGTCTCGTATTGAAAAGCAATTAACCTAATTACATATCCTCCATGATAGGTTAATCATTTTCATAAATAACCCAAAATCAACTTGCTCTTAATTCATAAAATCATATAACTAAAAAGAATCAGTCAAACTAACCAGGGACTTCACGTAGTCCAGTGGTAGGTAATAAATACCAGTCGCACTTTGGTTGTGGGTTTGATTCCTGCAGCTTTGTCCGACGCGACGGGTTGTCACACGGTGTGCATGTTGTCCTTTTTCCAAAACTATATAATTCTTAAATCATTCCCCAAAAAGAGATAAAATCATCAAAAATGATCATAACATATTTTAACCTCATGTTTATCTCATGCGTTTCATTTTCCAACATATCATATAATAACCCATAATTACCTCAAAAGTAAGGATCATATAAACTCTAATGGTTACCTTTATAATTATTACCTGAACTTCCACATCGATTGCTCATCTCGTACATGATGCATTACAGAACATACCAAGGTTCAAGTGGTTGATCATGACTCCTTGATAGTTGGTTTAGATTAAACACGAGTTTCCTCAGTGAATCCCCCATTTTATCTAGTATCTTAATCAGAGAACCACCACAGTTTCCTTCAAACCTGTTGTCCCTTTGGTGCCTGCTAGATCCATCCATTCACTAAAAATAGAAATTTCAGTGTGAGTATATCAACAAAACCATCATGTACTAATGAGGAAGGTAAACACTAAGATATACTTACTCATTCACTTTATCTAAAACTAGGACTCTTTCTTAAGTCCTAACCATTATGGTAATGTCACTTATGCTTAAAGAATACCCAAACCTCTAAAGTTATCTAAACCGACCTTTGATAACAACTATAAGGCCCCAGCCTTAAACCTTACTTAATCTCGAGTTATTAAAAGATTACACATTGAGGATCTTTTCAGGTTTAGTGTTTTAGAGAATTAGATCATGAAACTTGCATTACATTCCACAGTTAAACAAAGTGGTTACATAAAAGACAACATTCATTCTTCCCATCAACGGAAACATATTTAAAATAAAACATGGATTCTTTCTTGACACATCCTTGACACTATCATCACATCATGTACCCTTCCCTTGACCTGTGAAAAACATTTCAAAAAAACTTGGGATGAGCATAAAAAGCTCAGTAAGGGATATAAAAATATGGAAAGGAAACATGAGTACATGTATATATAAGAATGAAATCATACTTTACCCATAAAACATAGGCATATCAAATCATGAATAAATCATATAAATCATAAGACATAAAGGTAACTTGAGGCATTCATAACATTCTTACGTAGGGAGTAACCCTCTTGGTTATGTTTGGAATACCCATCACAGTGTATTCCCTAAATCTCTTCGGATAAACCTTAACGTTTCACTCCTTCGCGTTACCCAATGCATTGGAGAGCTATATCGGGCTCACCCGCCCTTAGTTTATCACAGAACGACCCATTTTCATAACAATGCCCAAGAAACATAACATAAATGTGTCACATAAAACATGAATAAAGGAAACATAACATTTCCACATTTCAATCACAATATAACATTTTAGTATATTGAAATAATTAATCCATTCAAAAAGAAACCATTTCCAAAACCATTTAAAACATTTAATAAAGAGATTTTTGAATCAAAGTGTCCCATACCACCTTGAAGCTTAAAATTTTAAACCATTAATATCCATATAAATAAATCCTTAAAACCATTTTGAAAACATGGATATTAATAAGAAAAAATAATTAAAACATTTAAAACGATATTTTGGTTAAAGGGGTTTTACCAAAATTAGAGACACTTGAATACAATAATTGAGGAATAACATTTAGTCAGAACTTTATAATATCATGAGAATAAATGGATTCATGATATAATACTCCAAAGGACAGTATATACACCATATAAGAGTGAATTGGTGCATAACAACAATGAACCCTCAAATGGAAATGTCAAATGTGATGAAATCACTTATAAGGAAGGTATCCTTAAATTAAGAACAAATCAATCTCAAAAATATGTGTGACAAATATAAATACACCCAATATAAGTGGATATTAATTTTAAAACAATAAAAGTTCATTCACACATATTCAATGTATGACATATTCAATGACTACATGTTAAACCCAAAGAAATCGAAATTGGGTTAAAAAGTTCCCTTGACAGCCTAACGGCATCACATCAATAAGAGTTGATGATAGATAAAAAGAGTATCTCATCACTTGGACATAAAATTTACATCAATAAGGATATATGAGAACATATCCCAATATAACAATATGTAAATTAAAAGACCCAACAAAAGAAGTCTTTTAAAAAAGAGGAGGGTGAAAGGTTCCCTTACCGACTTGGGTATCTTTCAAAACATACACCCCATGAAAGAAGGGAAATACTTCATTGATGTAAATACTCATAAACGAAAGTATATTACACAAAGAGTATAATAATGGGCAGTACATACACCACTCAAAGGAAATTGTGGCAAATGTAGCATAAATATCATGGGAATAAAAGTGAGATGAAAAATCCCTTACGAAAACTCGGCAGCCTAACAGCGCCACATAAAACTTCCGAATATGGATTGATGAGATCAAATAGGGTATCTCATCACATTACAATAAAACGTAAAGCAAGATGAATATAAAATAACATCCCCCAACATTACAAATAGGAGCTTAAAAGAAGTGACATAAATGAGAGTACTTAAAAAGAAAGAGAGAGGTTAGATCTCTTACGAAAGTTCGGCAGCCTAATGGCGCCACTCAAAACATCCAAAATGGATTGATGAGAGAGAATAGGGTCTCTCATAACATGAACATAAAAATTAAAGTAAGTGTAATATAAAATAACATCCCAAAAACAATAATGATGAGCTTTAGAGGGAATGACATAAAAGAGTGCACTTAAAAAGAAAGAGAGGAGTAAGATCCCTTACCTCAGGTCCGACTTGAATCGATCGTTCTTTAACGTCCTGAAAAATAAACTTGAGTTAATTTATACTTGCTTAAGAACCTTTTTAAAGTTCATTATTCCTTTTATATCACTTATTACCTGGTCATAAACATTATGTAATCATTTAAGTTAATAATATTTGTTTTGCCGATATTTGGTTCTTAAGTCGAAAGTGGACTTCTTACAATTACATGTTGTTCGTGTGGCCAAATGTTTATTATATCCAGAATTGTATTCATGATGTAGATATCAAATAATTCATATATATCCAGTACATGCATCCATTTATAACATTACATAATCATTTAGAGGTAAGACATTAAATGCACCATTCATGGAGATGGTAAGTCGTACGTACGCATGAACGCTACTTTCATTTCTATTTCATATTTTATAGAATGGAATCAAAATGATATAAAGGTATATTATAATTCCAGTATAATATCATATATAATATCATAGTTCTATCCTTTATACGTCCCACATATGGTATTTAACGAATCAAATCACTTTGAGGTGGCGGTAGTCCGTACTTCCTTAAATGAAGATATCGCGTTTACCCATAATGGAAACCATAAAGGTATTCCCAAAATGAAAAAAAAAGAATCTTAAGGAAAACATAAACATATTATATATCATATATGAAAATAGTGACATCATAATGGCCACCTTTGAAGGTGTTAAATGAGTGTTGAACAATCATCGTTTCGGGAGGCAGAATTTCGCCATCCACGGAAACAGTATGTTCTTTAACCATTTGATGTAGTTGTGTGAGAGTGTAGCTCAAATAAATATTATAACAACATCCTAGTATATTGAAGATACTGGTGTTGTTACAAAATAAGTAAATAAAAAGAGTTTAGGGGGTTGGAGAAGCAAAATAAAACAAATGAACATGAGAGAATGAATTACCTTTAAAAGTGTAACTCCTTTTGATTTTAGCCTAAAGGCTTCCTTTGAAAGGATTCTTCCCAAAGGGAATCCTCTAGGATGAGGAGAGTGATGTGGAGAGAGTAAATGGGAAGGGTATGGCCGAGCCAAAGGCTTGAGGAGTGTGTGAAATGAGGTAGAGGTGGGGGCCTTTTATAAGAGGAGAGGAGGGGCACTTTTGGAAATCATGAAACTATTATTTTATTTTCAAAAGTTTTTCGAATTTCTAAGGTCCCACATTGATATATTTCTAATATAAGATGATAAGGCTTCTAAATATTCCCATACAATAGTTTTTGAACAAGTATAGGTCTTAGATTTTATATTATCGTTTCATTTTATTTAAACTGTTCATTAATGAGGTCATCGTTGCATCATCATGATGTCGTAATTAAATTAACTTATTTAATATCTAAAAATTATAAAAAAAAATACTATGATGTATGAAATATTTTTATATTTCAAATGAACATTTATAGTCAAAATTTGGACTGGTGTAACCCCACTTAAAAACTGTTTTAGTAAAACAACTCATGTTTGTGTCAATTTAATTTTAACATTAAATAAATATATATTAATGTCATTTTCCAACCAAAGTGGCTCCATGGGGTCCCCAAGTTGACCCATGGGTTGTCTTGGTCGTCCATGACTCATCCAATAGGGGTAGGACAAGTGTCATGGTGTTTTCATATTTTTATAATATCATTTTTACCTTAAATTACACTAATTACCTCTAATCGCGATTAATGAAAAAAGTTACTATTCACCAAAAAATTATTTTCATCCCATTGAACCACATTTTACATACTAATGAAAACCATGTATGTCAGATTTTCAAAATTCAATACACATTAGTGGTAAACTTTCATTTAACTAAAAAATTAGTTTGCTTGATTACCACTTAGTGGTTTCACTATTCATCAAAAATTGAAGTTTTTCAGAAAATTACCAAAAATTCACCCTAATCTATATTTGATATTAAGAATTCAAAAATGAAGTATATTTTACAAAATTCATAACATATAAGTCACATTAATTAATTTAATAATTAATTCCCACTGTCAGAGCAAATAGCGTGTTTTTATAAAACAATAAGTATCAAAAGATTGACACTAGTTTAAGTCTGATTTCAAAGTGAAATTAATTCCAACAACCACTATTGGATTTAATGGTAAAAATATATTCTAATTTCACTTTAATACCAATTAAAAAGATAATATAATCATATAAATAAATTAGATTAAAAAGAGGTTTTGAATTAAAATACAACATTTTACACTATTCATTAAAAAATGAACTTTATCATAAAAATACCAAAAATTAACCCAAGGTAAATTTTTATGTCCCAATTCTTAAGAAGAGTTTTATTTGGTCCAAAAGGATGTATAAGAGTGAACAAAACTATATTTAATGATGGTTCGCCATCAAAAGACGATAAGTGAACCTTTAGTGAAAACTAGGGCATATAGGCCTAAAATTGAATTCTTTTCATATTTTAAGCCTTTATCTTTTATTGGATAAATGTAAAAAAATTTAGAAACATATATAATCATATTTTAGTTATTTCTATCCATTCTCGCCAATACAATGGCTACATGTTAACTACCATTAAAAATAATATTATTTTATTACTAGTGTGCAACGTAAGATTTCAATGAAACTCTTTGTTGCGTATCAGGTACGCTATCGAACATAGAAACCCTTTAAAGTAATATTTATATTTTATTCACAAATATGGATAAATATGAAAATTTCATATTCTTTATTTACCTGGGGTGTTACATTCATGTGATGAAAAATCATTATTATATAGTGATGAAGAGATGGCTCAAATAGCTAGTTGGTTTAAGAAATTTTATAAAAAGATTAAATTACTTCAAAACTCAAAATACAAAGGTAATTATGATCATATAGGCCATTAGCAAAACGATTGGAAGAAAAATGATACTTTTAGTGAAATAATATATTATGAATGAAAGTGGAAGGTAAATGTAAAGGGTAACTATACCAACCTAAATTACATGAATAAGTATGATGATAAGGATAAAAATTATAAAAATGGCATAATAAAAACCTAGGCTGCTTCAGATGATAGATCAAGTGACTTAGAGACCTCACATGATGAGGAGTCTGACGAACACAAAATGTGTTTTATGATAGATGCATCAAAGGCAACTCTTGAGTCTATTGTAAAAAATTAATATTTTTCTGGAGATGAAAGTGATTCCAGGAATATGAAATATGATGGAATGTATAAATACTTTTCAATTGCTTAGGACACTTATAATGAACTAAGAGAGAAATTCCAATATTTAATGAAACAACATGCTTTCACTACAACTATTAAATCTGAACTAGTTATAGAGAAATATAAAAATTATCAATTTCTTTAAGGGAATAATGAACATAAACAATCAAATAAGAAATTGAAAAAGGATCTAGAGAGATTTATAAATGGAAAAGGAATCTTAATTATAATTTATGGTAAACAAGTAGCTCCTATGAATACTATTACAATCAGATACCAACCAAGAAAGAGGAATATAAAAAATACTTATTTGGTATCAAAATATAAAAAAATCTAGTTTTATGCCTAGTTCTGAAAAATTTTCTACAAGTTCCAGCTATGAAACATTTTTTACTATTTTATGTTTCTCTAGACCAAATCATGTTTATTCTAAAAATACTTTACACACTGCTTATAGGAAGCACATAAAGAAAATTTGATTTCCCGAAGACCTTATTACTAATTTTATTGGACCCATTCAAATTTTAGTACCAAAATCTTTTCTTGTCTAATCTGTTTTGTTGGAGAAATTCATGAAAATCTCTTACAAATTATTATGGTTCTTAGAAAATGAATGTTCAAGGCACATGAAATGAGATTACTAATGATTCAAGAATTTGATAATGATTGATGGTGGGAATGTCACCTTTGGTGACAATGCTAATGGATAAATAATTGGCCTTATCCATATTGGTAACCCTAAATTATTTTAAATTTATAAAGTAGTTTTTGTGGATGTATTAAAATATAATCTAATTAGTATCTCTCAGTTATGTGATGATGAAATTAATGTTAAATTTTAAGATGATGCATGAAATGCTTTTAACTATAAAAGTAATTTAGTATTTTCTACTCTTATAATTGAAAATGTATATTCTATTAACATATATTCCTTAATTTCTAAAAATATTTCTTGTTTGAGTTCTTTTGATAATGATTTTTGGGTTTTCATAGGATATTTGTACACTGTAATGTAAAATCACTTAGAAATCATACTAAAAAAATGCTTAGTCAAGGATCTACCTAAACTTGAGTTTCCAAATGATAAAGTTTGTAATCCTTAACAAAAGGGTAAACAACACAAAATCCCCTTCAATCCAAAGAAATAAGTTTCTAATTTTCAACCTCTCGAGTTAGTTCACATGGATTTTTTTGTACATTCTAGAGTTTCAAGTCTTAGCAAGAATCAGTATGTATATGTTCATGTAGATTAATTTTCTAGATATACGTGGACATTTTTATTAGATCACAGATTTGAATCTTTCTCTTAGTTTACCAAGTATTCTTAGACTCTATAAAATTTTAGTGGTCTTAGAATTAAGACCCGAATAAGTTACCATGTATATGAGTATTAAAACAAAGAGTTTGAATAATTTTTTCTCACAAAATGTCTACATTCATAACTTTTATTTTCCATGGATTCCCCAAAAAAGGAGTTCTAGAAAGAAGAAATAAAACCATGTAAGAAATTGATAGAACCATGTTTAATGTTTATGACTTACCTATATTCTTTTGGGTAGAAGCCATCAATAAAGCATAGTATATAATCAAAAGTTTCTTGATTAGACCAATCCTTAAAAGAATTCCATATGAGTTATGGAATCATAGAAAATCCATGTTTAACTACTTCAATGTTATTGGTTACAATGTCTACATTCTTATCACTATGGATAATTTGGAAAAACTTTCCTCCAAATGTGATGAGATAATTTTAAAACGTTTTTCAATTTATAGTAATGACTATAGAGTCTTCAACAAGAGAACCAAATATATGGAAGAATATATACATGTCATGTTTAATGATTCATATCCTCATTTTCAAAAATCCTATATAGAGAATCTAGAGGAAGATATGTCAAACATGGACAATAATTCTAAATCCTATGAACATCCTATAAAGAAATCTATTAAAGCACATAGTTATAGAAATTATTGTGATTCTAGTCATAATGAACCTAAAACTGTTGAATAACCTGAAGTGACTAGCCCCCAGTTTTCTAGACCTGTCAAAACTCTCAATAACCATCCTTTAGTTTTTATTGTTGTATATTTAGACAAAGGAACAGAGACAAGTGATTTTCTATGAAATTGGGTTGAAAATAAATCTTTTCACTCATAGATAGAACCTAGAAACATCAATGATGCTATCAATGATGAGTTTTGGTTGATGGATATGGATGAAGAGTAAAGTCATTTAGAAATTATGAAAGTATAGAAACTTATAGATAGAACCAAATACACCTTGACTATAAGCACCAAATGGGTGTTTATGAATAAAGTATACGAAGATGATCACATAGTTTGAAACAAATATAGATTGGTTGCACAAGCTTATAGTCAAGAACAAGTAATTAACTATGAGGAAACCTTTGCACCAATATCTAGACATGAGGCTATTAGAATTCATCTTGCCTATGCACACATCTATATTTCAAACTATATTAAATGGATGTCAAGAGTGAAATCATAAATGGGTACATAGTTAAGGATGTTTTTCTGAAAAAACCCCATCGGTTTTACAAACCAAAATTTTACAAATAATATTTTTAAATTAAAAATAGATATATATGGTTTAAATCAAGCTCCATGAGCTTGTTATGATAGGGTCAGAACTTTTATTATTTATAATGGTTTTAAAAAAGGTATAGCTGACCCTACACACTTTATAAATAAATTCCAAATATATTTTAGTAGAACAAATATATGTAGATGATTTTTTTGTATCTTCTAAAAATTATTTTTGTGTTTATTTTTCCAAGATGATGTAAAGTGAATTTTAAATACGTTTAATGGGTGAACTCAAATTCATTCTTGGATTTAAAATATGTAAAAATAAAAAATGTATTGTTTTGAATAAAATTAAAAGTACTAAGGATATTTAAAAAAATATTTGGATTTGAAAAAAACTAAGAGTATTGACACTCTAATAAGTATCAATTTTAAGTTGGACCTTGATGAATATAGTAAATCTGCTGATCATAAAACTTACATAGGACTGATTTGAATTTCACTCAATATAACTGAAAGTAGGCCAGATATTATGTTTAGTGTATGCATGTGAGAACATTTTCCAGAAAACCCAAAAGAATCTTAGCTTCATGCCTTTAAAATGATTTTAAAATGCCTCAAACATAATACAAACCAAGGACTATTCTATCGTAGAGGAAAACCTTTTGATTTAATGTGTAATTTAGATGCTAATTTTTATGGTTGTACATTAGATAGAAAATTCACCTCTGGTACATGTCACATTTGGGGAGTCTCTAATCTCATGGTGTATTGAGAAACAAAATTTTGTTTCATCATCTACTTCTAAAGCTGAATAGAGAGCTGCTCTCAGTCTTTGTGCAAAAATTTTGTAGATGAAACACACATTACTTCATTACAGAAATCAATTCTGACATGAACCTATAAATTTTAATAACACAAGGGATATTAATATTTCTTGGAATCCTTTTTCACATTCTAGGAAAAAACAAATTGATGTAAGGCATCACTTTATGAGAGACCGTTTTCAAAAAAGTGACATAACATTAGAGTTCATTGGCACTGAATGATATAAATTTGAATCGATCCACTCAACTTCTGACCTCCAGACTATAGTATTGGAATAACACATGTAAAGTGAGCTCTTGATGGCGGCGAGTCTCATGCATCTAAGAAATAGAATGGTGGATCGAGGAAATTTTCTCAACCTGTAAATCCTACTTTGTAAAACTATGTTGTGAATTTACGAATTTTTTGTGTGGAATGGATGTTGGAAAGAATGTCTAAAATACTCAAGGTACTACAATATTAGGGATGTCTTGAGTGGTACTCAGATAATGGATGGCCCTTTTACCCAAACCTAGTTCATAAATTTTATATGAATATAGAATTTCTGCTAGATGGAAGTGATGTTACCTATATCTAATCTATAGTGAAAGGGAATATAATCTATTAATTTTTAATAAAATGGAATGAATGTATTAAACTTCCTCATGAAGGTGTATTTGATGACTATCAAGGTACTTCTCTACCTGAGAGTGATATTTTCTTCTTTTAGATAGCTCTGAAGTATCTTACTAATAATGATGAGCATAGAATACCCATTACTACAGAGTTAAGTGGAGAATTTATAATCTTGTTTAAGTTTATTTAGAATCATATTTTTTCCAGGAATGGGGAATTTTACTCTCTGAAGTATCAATATGTCTACATGGTTTATCAGTTAAGAAAAGGGATGAAGGTTAATATATATATAGACACCTTTTTGTTCACATGAATGAATTGATCAAAACTTAATAAAGAAAAAATTCTCTATTTTATCCAAGGTTGATCTCATTTGTGTTGAAAGGTAAAGGTTGTGTAAATGAAGGAGAAGAAGTCTTTTCGGAGTGCAGTGGGATCTTCCTTAGTAAAAAGATTTGTAAGAGGTTGAAAATCAACTGGAATCCATGGAAGAGAGAATGTGTGGGAGGTCAAGAAAAAATTTAGGATAAGTTCAATATGGTGGATTATATAATGAGGCCTAAGAATTTGGCTGATCCTAGTCTAGGACCAAATGGGGATGTTATTTACTCTTCAGAAGAAGAAGAAGTGCCTGCCATTCTCATTATTGATCTGGGGTCACTTGTTGATGATAAAAGTGATCATAATACCATTGAACCTCATAAATGTTTTTTCTTTTGGACCTCTTAGTCCTCAAATTGCCTTACCCTTTAATGAAACCATTCTTGAGGACAATATATAAGAGGAGACAAAAATTCTCATAAAGTGTGGAATATGTAAGTAGATCCAATGGCTCTAAAAAATAAGAATAAATAAAAGTTGATTAAAGTGGAAGTGGTAGTGAAGAGGATGTTGGTGAAAAATATGGTGACAGAAATGGAAATGAAGAATATGATTTTTTACATGGTGATTCTGAAAGAAGTGAAAGTGATAGTGGCCATGGTAAGAATGATCAAGGTGAATATATTTAAATGGTTGAAGTTGTGGATCAAGAAGAGTTGGGAGAAACTCCTAAAGTTTTTGAAGTAAGAGAAAATGCAAATGTTGTTGTTTAAGTGGAAGCTCAGGAAATTCTTATACCTCAAATATTTTATGAAAGAAAGATACCTCATTCTTAAGATTCGAAACCATTGAGAAGAGATCAGATTGAGAGGGATCTATAAGAAAGTGGAATTTAAGCTAGTGAAGAGCATAAATTTTGAAAAGTATGACTTGATACTCTAACTCCTCTAGATAATGGCATAATGGTTGAATGGGTATAAAATCCTTGGTATGTACCACTAGTTTTGGATTATGAAGACTAATATGATGATATTTTTCTACCTAATACATGGGAATCACTAGTTGAGAGTCTTGCTGTAGACTATTTCTCTAAAATATATTTTGAAAGGATTAAAGAAGAAGTTTGTTCAGATATAAGGATATCTGTTCAATATTATATGGTGCACGGGATTCAAATAGTTGGGAGAGACAACACAATGCTTAGGGATGAATTACACTCTCTCATGTCTTCAATAGTAGAAATGAGGCAGTTTGGCCAAGCAGTTTTTTCATAAGTCAGGCAGTGGGTATAAGTGAGCCCGATGTAGATAATGTATTAAAGAATGTGATAGTGATGATTCAACCAAATTTAATTAAAAATTCTAATAAAATTGTTTCAAGCACTACGAAGTTGAGAAAATAAATTATAGGGCTTGCTTCTGCAAAAAATACTTTATCCTCAAAGTACAAAGGTTGTGTGGAGACAGTTCTTAAAACATTAAAGACTCATACCTCAGCTCCTACTAATATTCCATATACATCTGGTCAGACTTCTCATACTCTAGACATTGATGCAGTATGAACTATTGTTATGGAAGAGATTCAATCACTATTTGATTTTTCTTGTTTTGGAATCTTTGAAAATATTGACAAGAAAAGTGATCATGTTCAGGATATGGTTAGACCCTATTCCAAGAGTGCTGATACTGAAAATTCCGTAATTATAGAAATGATGAAATAATATTTCGAAAAGATCATTACCAGACATCAGTTGAACAGTTTGTTTATGTAATTGGAAAAGAACCTGTCTCAACCTCTAGTAACTAGATCTTTTAAAGATCATGTGTAGAATTTGAAATACTTCACTCTTATTTTGGAAAAATTCATGGATAATTAGGAAGACTTCAAAAAATAAATGATGTATGGTGGTGATATTAGGGAGGATTTCATCAAGATTTTAAATCAATTCCTTTGTGTACTAAGTGAATGGATTGTAGTGCCTGCTGTTGTGCCTCTTGGACCTCCTAGATTAGTGCCTCCACCACGAATGTTAGTTTCTCAGGCTTTGACTCAGATTCTTCTAGTGATACATTTATATATTATACCTCATATGTTGTCACAATTAAAACCTATACTTGTACATAATGTTACATAAAGAGTGATCTTACCCCCTCTAAAAATTTCTTCATACCCTCCAGCTTCTCATCCCCACCTACTAGACCCTTTATTGATCCCTCTATGAAGGGGAAGGAACCTCTTAATCCTCAGTAATAGTGTGAATCATTCTATGATAGGTTTATTTATTTTCTTTTTGTTATTTTTTCTTAATGACATGTAATACACTGTACATTATTTATTAATATAATTTTGAGTTATTTTATTTTATGTATTTCATTTCCATATATTACATTATGATACATTTTATTTCATTACTACTATTTTTCTAATTTTTTATCTTTCAAAGTGGGAGACTGGTTTTTCACCCCCCTTCAACTTTTTGATTATCCCTAAAAGGGGAGAATAGTTTGGCAATATCATTATTTACTTTACGTTTTATGTCAGCCTTATATAATTGAATTTTCTTTGATACCATCACTATTTTTACCTCTGTACCTTATCTATAAATTATGAATGGTCATCAATATTAGAAGATGATAAGTAGAGCGAGTTCATTCTACATCAAATGATTTTACTAAAAAATTCCATGATTTGTGTTCATAAAAAAGTGGGAGATTTTTGGCCCATAAGAGACTGTTGACCATACTCTCTAGTATTAATAGTTATAATAATCACAAATCATGTCAATTTATTTTAATAATGTCCAAAAATTTCAGTCATGATTATTTAATCTTCAATATGTAAAATTATTTTTATCAATGATCTCATATAAATTTGGAACATTCCATTAATATTTATGTTGTAAGACATTCCAAACAAATATATTATCTATGTATGATAGACTGAAACCAACAGAAGAGATGAGATACTAACAGTTCAACTAACTCCCTAACAAATGACCTATTAATGAAAATGACCTATCGACGCAAATGAACTACTGACAAAGATGACCTACTGATGTAGATGAACTATCGACACAAATGACCAACCAATGCAGATGACCTACCAATGCAGATGACCTACCGATACAGATGACATACTGATGAAGATGACCTACCATCAGTTCAAATGATCTATCGATGCATAATGCTTCCAACCTATGGACTCACTATTATTTCAAATGAGTCCCTGATATAAAGAGTCACTGACATATGGAATGACCTATATAATGACACACTGATGGTATGAGTAACTGATTGAAGGAGATACTTACTAAGGACTCACTGATAGACTATTTAAAATTTATCTCATTTAAAATTACTTATAACAGTCATATTTGGGGTATTTTTATGTGCCTAATTAATTTAATGCTTTTTTACAGACATCATAAATGAGGATATCAGAAATACAAGGTACTATGTTTACCTCAAACATGCACATTGTCAAACTGTAAGAATATGTATACAAATTAGAATGCGTGAAATACCAACACATGGGCAGACATGAACATATACACATACACAAGATGATATGAGAATACCTCCCACAAGAACCAAATATAAAGGAAGAACACATGAGGAATTATTCATTCTTACTTGCTATGAACCAGAGAACTATTGTTCATTAATGCTTTATCATATCTGTAGAATAAAAAAACAAAAGTAGAAGAACTTCTCACACTCTTGGATGACAGAACACAGTCCTCCACAATACTCTATTTTCAGTGTCTATTTAAAGAAGATGAGTCAAGATTAAATTGTGATATACTAGAGAGTCCAAAACCGAATTGGATAACACTCGGAGCATCTCTAATCCATTCATAATATATTTCGATCTGTTGTGTACAATATTTTCTAAACATTCAAGAAGCATGTGTATCTATACTAAAAACACACACAGTCTCCTGGAATAAACTGAAGATACTAGATATCCTCAATCAAAAATCTTTTTACACTTATTCATCCCACAAAGAACTGTGGAAGTTTTCTTATGTGACCTGGTTGTTTTTGTTCCCCAGAAGAACTGTGGTAGAGGTCATGTGACCTGGATAGTATGTGTACTATTGTGTTAACCTTGATCCAGGGTGTGGAAAAATTTTTTATTTATATAGATTGCTTGGTAGCAGGTGATCCCCAAGTAGAGAGGTCAATGTCTCTGCTTGAGACTTCACATCTTCTGTTTATATCTGTTGTGTTTTCAATTTAGTCTTTCTATATTTTAACTCATTTTTCAGAAAACTAAATTTTACATTGATAGTTAGTCATGGATAGTTGTTATAATTGTTTTTTCTTATAAGAGTAGTTCCAAAAGTTGTATCAATATCCAATATTTTTTAACTGAGAATTAATAAATCTTCTGAGAAGCTACTTGAACAGTCAGGCTATTATAATTTTACTACCATGTTTCATTGGTCAGTTTTATTTTAAATTGGGGGAACCTTTTAAATAATATTTTTAATGGAAATTTTTAAATAATATCAATTCACACCCTCTTGAGTATCCTACTCCGACCAACATAATTTATAATCATCATAACCCTAGTGAAGGAATCAAAATAAATGATTTAGATAAAATGTTCCATAAGGGAATACTAATCAATGTATCCTTATGTGTAAGATTATTAGAATATTAGAAATCATGGGCATGAGGTAAATATAATTTTAAAAAGAATATGAAACAATAATAATTTTCTATAGTTTATTATGTGTGTACGTTTAAAATCAAGTGCATTGCATTGAAAATTTTATGAAACCAATAGATAATAAATTTGATACTGGGATTCCAGAGAAGTTCGTTGGGATAGGATTATAGTATATTAGTAGGGTTTCACCTACAATGATATCAGGATTTTTGAGAGGTTCTCCGTGAAGGGATTGTAGGTTGTAGATAGGGTTTCACATGGAGTGAAACTTGAATTCCAAATTTTGAATGTAATGGATTGAATCAGGTTATAAATTGATTTTTTAAATGAAATGAATTATGATGCATCTACCAAGACAAAGCATAATCTTGGATTCGGTCTTCCCTTACTTGTTTAGATTTCCTTCTGAGGTATATGTTGTGATTTATTTTACATAGGGTTGAAAATATTATGCCAGATCCCAAGACATATATAATTCTATTAAATCTAATTAATTATAGAAAATGATTTGAATGTAAGCGAATACCATTACTTGTAAGACTGTTTACTTTTGAGTACTACATAGCTTACTGCATTCATTATTGTACACATCCTTTTATATATATTCACGGACAGAATAAAAAAAATCATTGATGGTTTCCTACAAGGATTACTATCACACCCAATCTAGGTCATTTTTTTCGGCCCAAATAGATTATATTATTGCAGCTATTGATAAGGGTAAGAACGTGCCCGCGGGGGCTGGGTGAGTTGGTTCAAGGTGGTGGCGACCCGTCGCTGAGGTTCCGGGTTCGAGTCCTCACAGAGGCAACACACACCATTTGTCAGCGAACCTCTCATCCCCTCGACTCCGTGGGAACTGGCCCAAGCCCAAGGGTTGGCCACCTTGGGCCTAGGTGGGGGCGTGCGGTGCGCAGGTGGGTAGGCCAGCCCTATACCTCGTTACCCACCCAACACAATTACATTGCCCGCGGGGGCTGGGTGAGTTGGTTCAAGGCGGTGGCGACCTGTCGCTGAGGTTCCGGGTTCGAGTCCTCACAAAGGCAACGCACACCATTTGTCAGCGAACCTCTCATCCCCTCAACTCCATGGGAACTGGCCCAAGACCAAGGGTTGGCCACCTTGGGCCTAGTTGGGGGCGTGCGCCGTGCAGGTGGGCAGGCCAACCCTATACCTCATTACCCATCCAACACGTTTTGGCCCGCGGGGGCTGGGTGAGTTGGTTCAAGGCGGTGGCGACCCATCACTGAGGTTCCAGGTTCAAGTCCTCACAAAGGAAATGCGCACCATTTTTCAGCGAACCTCTCATCCCCTCGACTCCGTGGGAACTGGCCCAAGCCCAAGGGTTGGCCACCTTGGGCCTAGCTAGGGGTGTGCGGCGCGCAGGTGGGCAGGCCAGCCCTATACCTCGTTACCCATCCAACACGTTCTGCCCGCAGGGGGATGGGTGAGTTGATTCAAGGCAGTGGCGACCCGTCACTGAGGTTCCGGGTTCGAGTCCTCACAAAGGCAACGCGCACCATTTGTCAGCGAAAGTCTCGTCCCCTCGACTCCATGGGAACTGGCCCAAGCCCAGGTGTTGGCCACCTTGGGCCTAGATGGGGGCGTGCGACACACAGGTGGGCAGGCCAGCCCTATACCTCATTACCCATCCAACACGTTTAGTGCCAACGAGCCTGTACCCTTGTGGTACAGGCTCCTTCTTGGCATCCAAAAGACCCAGGATCGAATCCGGGCAGGGGTGAATTTCCCAGGTACTATAGCAGTACTGTAGCAGGAACTATTGCAGCGGCAGTACTGTAGTGGAGGAGGGACTGTAGCAGACACTGTAGCGATGGCAGTACTATAACAGGTACTGTAGCAGCGCGGGTACTGTAGCAGTACTATTAACCAAGGGGTCCTTTGGGCCAAAAAATGGGCTTTCAAGCCTTGTATTCAGACCACTTGGCCTTGGGCCTTCGGGCTATGTAATGGGTCTCCCTCTACCCAGTCTAAAGAGGTATTTGCATTCAAATAATAAATAGAGGCTTCAGCCCCAACCATTAAAAAAAGGGTATGAACACTTCTCTAGGTACTTGTTTTGATGTTAGGATCAGGAGATCATGGGATGAAGACTAGGCTTGTGATGCTTCTAAGTTTATTTTTTTCTTTTGTGATTTTTTCACTTGTATCCTATACCACTATAGTGTATCATTTTTTCGATTTTATAATATAACATGTGACATGCAGTTTCATCCTTTGAATGCTATGATATCTGGTTATTTTGATTATCAGTCTTCCGTTGTTTACTACTATTGTGTGGTATTACAAATTCCACTATCTGTATATTATTTTATTCCATTGTGTAATACTCTTCCATTGAGGGCATATTCTACCCACTATCACACCTAGGCTCTCACTGCTAGTTAAAGACGAGAGTTTGGGGAAATGAGCTTGAGGCCATGTAGCCAACCGGGTATAGGGAACCTTTGAGTGGCGTCTAGATTTGGGATGTTACAAAGTGGTATCAGTGGGTGTTCTTATCTGATTTGCCTTACTATTTGTTGAAATTATATAGGTATAGAATGGAAATGATATTTGTTAATAATATGTTCCTGATAGGACCTACCCAATGTACCAAGAAAAGACAAATTACCTCGATTTGAAGTGTGATTTTTGGATTTGGCGCCATTATGATTGATTCAATTTCAATGTTGGGTGACACAATTGTATTGTCATGTAGATATTGATATTACTCAGGTTATATTATGTTTAATCCTAATGAGATGAGTTTTTGTTTTCCCATGCATCATATAGGCACTTTTCAGAAGTCACGTGCCATAAATTATTTCTATGCCATTTAGAGAGCATTACTGATTGCATGTTGTTGTGGTAGATTCCGTGCTAGGTATGCATGCCATTGTGATTGGTACCATGATAGATATACCTGCACTTGTGATAGGTGTATTGGTACTTGTTATGTTTATAATTGGATGGATACTAAGCTTTGATCCATGAGGTGTATTGGCTCTCATGGATCAGAATTTGGTGGACCATGTTGGGGCCTCAAATTGTATATGATGTGTTATATACGGATTCAAAACATTTATTCATGGGGATTATGGTACCTAAATGATATAAATATGGTATATAATTGACTTACTTTGAAAAAACAGGATTTTTGGGAATGTTTTAGAGGTTTACTACCCAAAAACCCAGACAACACAGCATGTGATGCTATAAAAACACACCATGTGTTCTTCTTTTTGGGAAGAAAAATTTTCTTAAGTACACGCCATGATGAAAGTAACTATGTGTCCAACTGTGTGATGAAGAAAATATAATAATGATCTTGAAAAATTGCACGTTGGTGTAAATTTGGTGCACACCATGTAGTTTTACATAGGAAGACCCCATGTGAATCTGGTCTTGTAAAATAAAATTTCTAGGATGGGTGACTTGTGTACACGCTATGAACCATTACGACATGCCATGTACCTTGGGTGTTTTCACACCCAAGCCAGTGGGAGTACATGACCATGTGAGAACTTAAGGGTATACACTGTGTATGGTGTCTGTACACTGTGTACTACTTTGTTCGTAACTTTTGGGGGTCTTTTCCTATTTTATCACCCATTGGTAGTTTTGGAACTGCGAGTAATACTTTTTGAGTAGTTTTCTGCAAATATCATGACGGTGATACCCATGGATAATTATATGCACCCCAAATTGGTGTTTTGGAGCTTCTATCTAAATGGGTAGGTTCTTCCCCCAACAGTAATTTGTAGTTGTCTCTTGAGTGTGAGACCAAAGCGTGAATGATCTATTGGAGGTTCAGGCCAACCTAGTCGAGACCTATAATCTGAGATTAGATTTGAGATATCTCTCAAAACCTATTCTTTAGAGGATTTTTAACAAGTGAGATATTCCCTACTAGTCTATGAGGCTGTGATACGTGATGCTTCTAGGGATCCCTAGAGGGAAGCCTTTTCTTATATGCTGATCTAGGGAGTCCCTTATAGGATCCCCCACTTGGGTATTGTTTAGAGGATCACTATTGGTGGATGCCTATACTATTTATCATTCAAGGATAGATTTTAGGTTCCTATTCCAACCTATTATTCTTTGAGCTGTTAGAAAAAGGAGTTTCTAAGTTCCTTATTTTGTAGAATGATGCTTGAGGTGTTGCTTAAAATTTATTTCAAATTTTTAGTGATTTTGAGACAAGTAAATGTGTTTCTATTTGACCTAGAGTTTGTGGTCGACGCTTATGCTTTGTTAGGGGCCTACACATGGTATGTATAACCCTTAGATCTTGTTGTATTGTTTTCGTCTTTGAGATATCTAATGTTAGTGAAGTAGAGGTGCTGTTGTCCCTAGTAGGACATTCTATTATTTTTAGAGAACATCTTTTTCTATATGGGAGATCATTGTTTATTAACCCATTATATGGGAATGATAATTGAGGAATTCCCGGTTTAGTATGTTAGACATTCATAATGCATGGAAAATATCTTAGAAGGTCGTTTAACCTCCCTTTACTTAAATTATGTGTGACTTAGTAAATCGTCATCTGTGTTAATAGTTGTATTGATGATGTTATTTTGAGTCAGTTCCAATGTGAGCTATCTAGTACTAGGAAGCATAGGGTGGACAACCTATGAATTGTTCCCAAAATGTGATGTTTTCTCATGTAATCATAGGGTATAATTTGTTGACATACACGATATCCATCGAGTGTTTAACATTAAAATGAGCTATTGGGATCAGTTAAATCGTTTAGATTTGAGCTGTTGTGTCTGTTATCAGTTTCTCTCCAGAGTAGAGTGTCTTAAGAGTTATGGAACCAAGTTCATCCCACTACAGAAGAGGAATTTCTAGGGAATGTGTGTTTTGACACACCTGTTGGTTTCATTTCCGATATCATCCCAACTGATGTGATGTGATGATCATGGTTAGTGGAACAACACACATGCGTTTACATTGGTTCTATACTAGTTTGATTGAGAGCAGATAGTCCTTCTTCATGACATCTAAGACACTCATAGGTAGGGTCTACCACATTGATTTTATATAAATATGTCCTTTTAGGTATAAGTATCACAATCAAGGACCATTTAGAAATGGACAATTGAACTTGAATTCCATTAAGGCATGCAAGTCTTGTTTCATATTGATACTAGCTTGGTTGTATGATGTTGTTTTCTTGGCTGTGTGTGAAACCCTTGTAAGGAACAAATGATCATAGGTGAAACATAGTGGTTAAGAGTGAGATCTCATAGAATTACCTTAGATATATTAATTTTGGTTGGCTGAATGATGATGTGTTGGAACGAGAAACTGAGTTTCTTTCAGAAGGTCGACTAGTAGTAGTCCAACTATTTTTTATGGTAATCCTTGAGATTCTATAAGGGTGATATGACTTGAAATACATACATTTCCCATATATTTTCATCATCTGTAATGCACTAAGATATCATCAAATATAATCTGTGCATCAGTTGAAATCCATTGGGTTTCAAATTATCAGATACCCATCACATGAAAGGGTTTGGTGTAAACCAAAAGAGGGTTTTTGAAGAATATGTATAGTTATTAACCAAGAATTTTCACTTTATTTCTTCTTATAAATCATTAAAATCACCTAAAACCAAAATTATATAATAAAAATAGTATATTATATGTAATTATTTATTTTTATGTTACTGTCATAACCTATATCTATCTCCTCTTCTATAAAATTGGAAATGAAAATGTCATTCCTGTTAACGGTGGACTACTGTCTTGCGAACCGATGAAATTCATCATTCTATCACCGTATCTCATGATTTTTTATAATGATAGATAAAATTAATATATATATATATATATATGTGTGTTATTTATTACATGTTTACAATTTTTTAGAAGTAATATTTTATCTATCTTTGCAATCTCAAAAAAATTATTACATCGTTCGTCCGTACGAGTAAACTCATATCTCCACGAAGTGATGTGATATATTATCCATCACCACATCACATGGATAATATATACCATTTTATTTACATAAATAATGTTTTATTAATTAAACCATTATCATTATTTATTATTAAAATAATATATATGTTATTTTTATAATAATTATTGAAAAACGGAAACGTTACTCATGTGTACGTATGACCTACCATCTCCATGATAGTAACATTGTTCATTTTTCATGACGATATTTCATTAATGGATTTAAATATATAATTGATCTAAAAATGTGTTAATTATTTCATGAATATAAATATATAGAAAATGGATTAATGACCCCTTTTAACATTGTCAACCAACTAAAGTCATTTTGGTCACATGTGCTGAAGAACGTCAAAACATCCAACATGAACATTAATGATCAAGTATTTGGAAATAATATAGAAATAAATAAAATAAAAAGAATAATAAACATGAAATATGTTCTTAATAAAATAAATAATTGACAGAATTTTATTATTTAGGATGATAAATAACTTATGAGATGAGTCATACCCGAGGCAATGGACACTTCAATTTAAAAATTCATTTTAAATGTTTAAATGATTAATTTTTTAAATCTTTTTCTTCTATGTCAATATTAATAAAATTTATTTAAAAATTTATTTATATAAATATAAATTATTTTAATAGAAATTTTATGTTTATTTTGACTTTATTTTGAAATTTTTTCAAAAGTATTCTTTTGAAGTATTTTATACAAAACATATTGAATTTTGCTAAAAATGAAAATGAAAATGTTTTATTTTATCTTATAAAGAATAATTAATTGTTATATATAACATGAATATTAATTTTTTTGTATTATATTACAATTATTAAATTTTTATTCAAATATAAACCCTCTTTCACTTTGTTCTATATTTTTTTATGGGGATTTAAAAAATAAATTGAATCTCGATATCAAAATGAATTTTTCATAAAGGATCAAAAGATTTTAACAAGTGTTTCATGATAAAAAGTAAAATATTAATTTTTTATACTTATATGTTCTTTATAAAAACATATTATTTGTTTTAGGACCTGATACAACAAAAATAGTATCAATTTCTTCCATAATATAAAACTTTTACAAAATAAACATTATTTATTTTCTTAATTAAAAATTTTCTTGAGTTTTTCCCTTTCACTTATCCATCATTATAAACTATGAAAGACATTTCAAAAACATGGGATGAGCACAAAAAGATCAGTAAGGGATATAAAATAAGGAAATAAAAAAATTATACCATGAATACTTATAAACCCATGAAATCTTACTTTTCACCTATAAAACATACTTCATGAAATCATAAGATTCCTGAAATACTCATAAAAATAATAAATCATAAAGGTAATATGTGGATTCCATATCATACTTATATTGTAGCTTTCACAACTACATATGGATTGACCATGATAGATACGTTTTGAATACCCATCATAGTATTTTCCATGAATATATTAGGAGAAACAATATTGTTTACCTATTTCATGTTACCCAATGCATTAGAGATCTATCACAGGCTCAAACACCCCCATTTTATCACATAACAACCAATATACATAAACATTTTCAAAGAAACATAAAATAATCATAACACACACAAAATCGTAAAGGAAAAATTACATTTCCACATTGAAGTCACAAGAGATCATTTCAAGAAATTGATATGATCAACCCTTTATCAAAACCAATATAAATTTACAAACACATGAATATGGTAAATGGTATCTATTTTTCTTTCAAATATATTATTTCTTGTATGGTAACACCAATATCAAATAATAGTTTTGGCAGAAAAAAAATTCTTTATTGTTGCGTACCATAAAAAACATTCCTTTTGTCAATTAGTAAAATTCTTCGTAGAAAAAGATTTATTTTCAAAACCAATGAATGAAATTAATAGTAAAAGGGGTTTATTTTTCACATTATAAAATAATATCAATTTTAAATAAAATTCTAACTCAATGAAAGGAGATTGAGATGATATCCATTACTTTGAGTCTAACTTGTGTCACACAATCTTTATATTCATCTTATTTGGTTGATCACCTTGGAAGAACACCATAACACCACTAATAATGGTGTTGTGCCTAAACTAAGGACACAATAATGTGGGTAAGGATTATAGTAATATGTTTTGGTATACCTTGGTAGAACCAAAAGGCATTTAAAGTTTTAGTATTAGATAAGAGAGGGTACCATTTTATAAGAGATGGGAGGGGTTACCTTGGAAATTCTTAATATATAAATTTAATATAAATTACTTTTTTAATAAAAATGATTCCAAATTGAAATATTTCTAAGATAGGATGTCGATTAATTGAAATAGTATCATAAAATAAATGTTAGACATGTATTATTTTTATTTTATACCATATCTTTCCTGTTTACCATTAATTATTCTCTTATTATTTTAAATGTGGTAACAAGATTTTAGTTATTAAGAGGCTATTAATTTTTCTCATATTCTTCAATTTCCCATAATTGGACACTTAATATACTTATAAAACTAATCAAATTAATTCTGTATTTTTAATATTTTTTTATTATTTTTAAATAATTTAATAAATTAATATTTATAAAATATCAATTATGCCAGTTTTTACAAGTTTCACATTATTAAATTTAAATAAAATCTGAAAAAAGAGATAGCTTCAAAAAAAATCTTTTAATAGTCTTATAAAATGTCATATTAACTAATAAAATTATTATATGATATAAATTATGTCAAATAATATTTATTTTAATATATATAATATCATTTATTTTATTCCTTTAGTAATAAAGAAATCATTGCATCATCATTGTGTCATAATTAAATTTAATTATTTTATGTCTAAAAATTAGAAATAAAATATGATGATGTAGGAAATATTTTTAGATTTACAATAACTATATAAAGTTTAAGTTATCACTTATATAAAACCATATTAAAATTATTTTAGTAAGAAGAAATATGTTTATTACAAATTTTACTTCACTTTAAATAAAAAGTTATAAGAATTATAATCACACCCAAGTGTATTATAAAGGCCAAATTTTCATCCCAAAGATATTATTAATTGGAAATATAACATCCAATAACAATAGGATAAGTTGTAGAATATTTTTATATTATTATAATATTATTTTTATCCATATTTACCAGATTTACCATTTATCCAGGGAAAATAAAAACAATTACTAAAGTTAATATTCATAATATCAAATAATAAAAGGGACCTATTTACATACCTTTTACCTTTTGATTCCAAATTTAGAATAAATTTTTTAAAATTCAAAACACATAAGTTTTATTAATTAATTTAACATTAATTCTTATTGTCAAAATCAGAAAATGTGTTTTTTATTAATAAAAAACCATTAAAATATTTGCATGTGTTTATATAAAATTCAAATGGGAAATTAAATAAAATGACCAAATTTTTATTAAATGATAAAAAATTAGTCCAATTACACTTTAAAACAAATTTTAAGGATAACCTATCTATATAAATAAATTAGATGAAAATACAGTTTTGAATTAAAATGTAATATTTCCACTATTCATTGAAAAATAAATTATATCATAAAAATACCAAAATTCAATGAAATAAATTTTATTGTTCCAGTTCTATATAATACTTTTATTTTGAAAAATAGAACATAAAAAAGTGACAAATAATATATTTAAAAATGTGCACCGTCAAAAGGTGGTAAAACTACCCATTTAAAAATATTAGAGTATTTTATGATTAAAAATAGATTTATTCTCATTTTAAGACTCTAAATTTTATTAAATGAAAGAAAAAACATTTACTAAACCTGTGTAAACATAATATAGTTAGTTATGTTCATTTACACCAATTCAATGACTTGCCGACAACTACTAATTATAATAATAATAAAAATAATGTATTATTTTTTTGTATAACATAGTCATGTGTGTATCATAAGGTTTCGAAAGAACCTGTTGTTAGGTGTTAACTACTCTATCAAAAATATCATCCCATTTAAAGTAAAATTAATACATATTTAAAAAATATTAATAGATATGAAAATGTATTGTTCTTTAATTACCTGGGTTGTTATATTCCTCCCCCTTTAGAAATTTTGTCCTCATAATTTTATAAACTTATCAAATAAGTGGGGGAATTTATCCCTCATAGTATTTTTATATTATGATATTTACTATTCAACTATATGGATTTTATAAAAAACCTTTACATTAAAAATCATGATATTCCACAACACTTTCTCTTTGCAGTCAAGTACCTAGATGGGTTTTTCCTCATATGAAAAATTCTTTTCCAACTGATCTACTTCTGGACTCAAAATGTGAGGTGGATCTAAAAAAGATTTCAACATTGAAACATGAAAAATATTATGCACCTAAGATGAACTCATAGGTAAAGCCACTCTATAGGAAACTGATCCTACTTTCTCCAAGATTTCATAGGGTCCAATGAGACATGGACTCAGCTTGCCCTTCTTTCCAAAACACATAACAATTTTCCATGGTGAAACTTTGAGAAAGAAATGATAACCTACCTCGAATGAAATTTCCTTCCTTCAGTTATCTTTATAACCTTTCTGTGTACTATGAGTTGTCCTCATGTGATCTTGAATCAAATGAACCTTCTCTACCATCTCTTCTACCAATTTTGGTCCAATCAACTTCTATTCACCTACTTCATCAAAAAAATCTAGAGTTCAACACCTGTTTCCATTTAATTTCTCAAATGTTTCCATTTTTATACTAGAATGAAAACTATTATTATAATAAGACATAACCAAAGAATGATATTGGTCCCAACTTCCCTAGTTATCTATTTAACAAGCACATAGCATATCCTCTAATGTCTGAATTTTTCATTAGGTCTTCCCATTAGATTGAGGTTGAAATGATATACAAAAATTTAATTCAATACCCAATAAATCATGAAGGCCTTCCAAAAAGTTATAAGTGAACATGAGATCACGATCATATACAATAGAGAGTGGATCACCATGTAACTAGACTATCTCGTTAAGATATAACTGAGAAATTATATAGAGAGAGTATCTAGAATAGGAGGAAAATGAGAGGATCTAGTCACTCTATTAATAATAACACAAATATTATTATTACCTTGAGATGTATTTGGTAATACCACTACAAAATCCGGTGATATATTTTCCCATTTCCACTCTGGTAGTAGAAAAGGTTGAAACATCCCTTTTTGTAACTACTGCTTAGCTTTAACCAATTGAGAAATCAAACACTTCATAGTAAAATCAGAAAAAACTATTTTCATTCCATCCCACCAGTAATACTTTCAAAGGCCTCTGTAGATCTTAGTACTCCAAGGATGGACTGAAAATAATGAATCATGAGCCTCGCATAAAAAATATTTCTTCAAATATGAATCCCAAGGCACACACAATCTATTCAAAAACCTCAAAATACTATATTTATCAAGGTTAAATTTTGGAAACTTACCTTTCTATACCAATTCTAGCATTTTCTACAATTCACTATATTATTTTTTCACTTGATTAATTCTATAAAATAGAGAATATTTCATTGAAACATTTAACAAAATAGAGTAATTTACTGTACCAACAACCCCATGATAAATTTCATCAAATCCTTAATCAAAAGGTCATGTTCCAAACATGACATGCTAAATATAAAATTACATTTCTGGCACAAAGCATTATCAACTTTTTTGTCTTTTACAGGATGGAAAGGAATCATGGAATCCTAACTCTTGATCAGTTACATCCATATTCTCTATCTCATGTTCAATAATTTATGAGTGAATATATGATTCAAAAAATCTTGGTTAGTATATAATTCACATTTTACTCCATACAGATAATGAATCAAAAATTTTAAAGAAAAACAACAACAATGAATTCAAAATCATGTGTAGGGTAATTTACCTCATGAGTTTTCTTCTAAGGCGAAGCACAAGAAATTACCCAATCATTCTACATTAGGACACACCAAATTCCTTTACACAAAGAATCAATATATACAACAAATTCGCCTTTATTGGATGGTAATGCCAAAACTGAATAATTCACTAATCTTCTTATCATTTCCAAAAGTCAATCATCAAAATATTTTTTCTTGATTAACATAACACATTTTCCTGTTAACATAGTATGTGGGTTATATAACCATGAAAAATTTTAAGTAAACGTTTGGTAATAGATTGCTAAACCATGAAAACTATGAATCTTGGTAACATTTGTGGGTCTTGGTCATTATTCACCAATTTGTTTTTAGAAAGATCAAAAATTATTCCATATTTAAAAAAAATGTGACCAAGGAAATAAATTTTTTATAACCAAAACTCACACTTTATGAATTTCCCATATAATATTGTCCTTTTATGGTTTGCAAGACAACCCAAAAATGAATTTCATGCTCCATTAAAACTATAGAATATTCCAAAATTTCATTAGTAAACACAACCAAAAACTTATCCAAGAACTCATGAAATATTCTATTCATAAGATCCATGAATATTTCAGGTGTATTAGTAAACCCAAACGACATAATTAAAAATTAATAATGGATATATATAGTATGAAACACACTGTTCATAATATCTTCTTCCATTAATTTCAACTAATGGTACACCCAATTCATTTTAACCTTTGAAAAATAATGATCTCCCTAGATATGTTGAAACAAATCATTGATATGAGGAAAAGGATACATATTATTAATAGTGATGTTATTCAAGGATCTATAATCAATGCAATGTCTTATTGAACCAACTTTATTTTTAACTAATAAGGCATAAGAATCCCAGGGTGATGTTCTAGGTCGAATGAAACCTTTATCTAGTAACTCCTAAAAATTATTTTTTTATCTTTAAAAGTTTAATTTGTGCCATTTGATAAGGGTTTTTGAAATCTTCATGGCTTAAAGAACTAAGTTAATAGTAAATTCAACTTCCTGATCAGGTATAATACGAAGATACTCGTCTGAAAAAACATCAAGATACTCATTTAACACCGGAAAATCATTGATATGATCATTTCCTTTGTTTAAAAAAATATTTAAATGGTAAAAATTATTTCCATATCTTACTAGTTTCTTATCCTTCAAATATGTTATCAATGGTATGAGTTCATTCTTATACACAAACGGAATGTATTTCGGAAAATAAAACTTCTTTTGCTCTACATTCAATCTTATTGTGGTAAAAAAAACACAATCCATACCCAAAATGATATCAAAATCTACTAGAGGAAATACTACAAGGTTTATACATAGATTCTTTCTATAGATAATAATTATAAGATTCTAATAATTTCTTTTTGCCTCAACATTTCCCCCAGGTGTTTTTACCATAGGATGTGGATTTATTTCTTGAGTTATAATTCCCAATTTACTAAAAAATTTCTCAAAAATGAAATAATTAGTAGAACCTTAATCAATGAGGACATTTCCATAATATGAATAATCAAACAATATACATGATACCACTTCATTTGATGAACCAACATCTACTGAAGTGGTTGCAATGGATTTCACCACACATTTTTACTTGTAGTTTTGTCACTTCATGTCATTCTAGTTCCCCATTGGGAACTCATTTTTATAATGAACCATCTCATTTCACTGAAAACATTTTAGCAACTGTAGATAAAATTTCATTTTACAACTATCAATATCTTTTTTTTGTAAATTACGAGCCCTATGTCCCATCTTCCGCATCGGAAGCACTTACCAGAATTCAAAAGGCATTCCCCAATGTGATTTTTACCAAAATTTCCATAAAATATATAATTATTTTTCTTACCATAATACTTTTTCGAAGAGGTCAACCCTTTCACATGCCACCTTGACCTCTTACTCTACTATTTGTCATATAACACATGATCATTGACAAACTCCATTTACACATTATCCACCCATTAAATTAGGTTTTCGTAACTTTTGAACTCATGAGAATAAAATTACCTTTTAATACTTTGGATTTAATCTTATGTAAAAATGATTCATTTTACTATTAATATTGTAACACCCCAAGATTTTATAGTATGTTATCTCATTAAAGTAATTCAATAGATTGTGTTACACGCAACACCGAGTTTGAGCACTTCACAACTTACCAAAGTAGTCGTTCAAAAAGCGATTATGAATAATATTAACTACATCTTGAAATCTTATATTCTTTATATATTTTTAACATCCATATTATTTTTTTTGACATAATATAATAATTTATTCATTTTTTAGATAAAAGAAGTATTTTTCAAAAAATACCATTTTACCATCTTTTCATGACGAACCCTTTTTAAAACCAATATTTGACACTTTTATATATTCAATTTAATGAAATCAAATTCTTTTTTAGAATCGTAACATAAAAAAAATTGGACAAATTTTTGCTACATTTCTGATAACTTTCATATTTTGATAAATAGTGAAAAATACTATGTTTGAATTGAAAATAACTTTTTTAATCAGAATAATTTATAGAGTTAAATTAAGAATTTTCATGGTTTTGAAGTATAATTAGATAATATTTTTATCATTTAATACAATTTAGGTCATTATATGTAATTTCAAATTTAAATTTGACATAAACACATGTCAATCTTTTGATAGTTTTTACTTTTCTTAAAACCCACTTTTTGGTTTTGACAACTGGAATTAATTTTAAATTAATAAATTAAAATTATATGTATTAAATTTTGTAAAATGGACTTCATTTTTGAATTCAAAATATTAAAATTAAATTAGGGTAATGTTTTTTTATTTCTCTGAAAACTATCAAGTTTTGATTAATAGTGAAAAACACTATGTTATTATTTAAAGCTGAATTTTTATTTAAATAATAATTTATTTTATTTAAATTTATTATAAATCAAAATAGATATATAATACCTATATAAGTTCATTTTTATTCATTGAGTCATTTTATAATAAAAATATATGTATAAAATTTTATTGATCTTTTTAACATTTTTACACATCTTTTAAGAGCATTTGTAAATTTGCATAAAAATTAATTTTACCACTTCAGTGAGTTGAATTTCAAAACTCCAAGAGACACAGTTGATATTATTATGTAAAATGTGGTCCAACAAGATGAAAATAATTTCTTGTGAAGAGTAACTTTTGACTTTTATTTACCACAATTAAAAGTAAATATGGTGATTAAGGGTAAAAATGATATTATAATTACCCTAAAACAAGTCCTAATTATTTTGGATAAGTGGAAAATGACCAAAAAACATTAGGAATGAAATATGATCCTCTTTGGTTCACATGGATTAGATTAGGACATTTATTATTATTTAATTTAAAGAAGAGTTAAAAGTGTTAAATTCAATATTTAATAACTAAACCATTTTTTATATAGGGTTAAATAGATTATAAATTAGACTATAATTATTCATTAGAAATATAAAAATATTTCTCACATAATGGTATTTTATTTATAATATTTAGACATTAAAAATATAACTTATTTATGACACAATGATGATGTAGTAATTACCTTATTAATGAAACATTAAAACAATTGATATTATAAATATCCAAATAAATGTAAATAGAGGCATATGATGAATTAAATAAATTTTATAGGTTAATATGATATTTTAGGGTTGATTATATAATTTTTTTTCAAAGTGATAAGGTTTTTGAGACCTTCACAAAAACAAAATACCAAATTGTGTCAAAATTGACATAAATTAATTTTTTTTAAAAATACTATATTATTGGTTTATATAATATTTTTAAAAACCTAAGATTATTCCAAAGAACTTAAATAATATTATATAATCCATTAATTAACCACTTTATATTCTCTTGTAAGTTTATAGTGTGTTTATTAACCATATAGTTTATGAATACAAGAATACACAGTAAAAGTTAAACTATTTAACTAAGAGTTAAATCTAAAAGATAAGGTTAAAATGGTAACCTAAACTTGTATAAAACTTATTGGTTGATATTTTTTGACCCATACACACATTATCTTCTAAATAAATCATTTTTTAGCCATTAGAAACTGAAAAGGATTTTATTATAAAATAATATTTCATGCTTTTCCTTAAGTGACTCTCACCTCTCTTATAAAAGGGCACTGCCCCTTATCTTAATTTCACACCTCCAAAGCCATTTGGATCAAAAAAACCCTACCCAAATATCCTCCCAACTTTCCTAAATTAATCCTAGAGTCCTTCTATTTTTCAAAAAACTAATATAAGGAGTAATTTTGATCAAATGAAAAGGAAGAACCCGAAGAAGAGGTAAATATTTATCACCTCTTTCAAGTTCTTTTCTTCTTCCACATCCTCTTTCTTTGTTGTTTCCATTATAAATTAATAACTCCAGAATATTCTATATACTATTATTTTTTATATAAAAGGTAAAATTATATTAATTATTCAATCCATAACAAGAATGGAAAAGTCACCATACGTGCGAACATACGGCTTACAGTCCCCACGACATGGTGTAGTTTGTTATTCAAACACATCATTATTTAGATGGGTATAATAATGAGTATAACTAATGTAAAAATAAATATAAAATGTTAATGATTCTGTATATATGATATACCATTCAATTACATATTACTTAACTATCAATATAATTATATTTTTGTTCGTGCCTACGTACGGATTACCGTCTCCACGATGCGATGAGATTCATTCCCACGTTCACCATTCATCGATGATTATAAAAATATATATTATTAATAATTATGTAATATATGACTTAATAATGCTACTGGATATATATATATATATATATATATATACATATATGTACTTACATTTATATTACTCACTTACTTCAGTTCAATATGATTTGAAAACAGAAACAATGTTTATGCATACGTACGACCTACCATCTCCATAAACGGTGCATTTCATTTCATATATCTATGTATTATAAATATTTATATTCTAAATATATTTGATATATAAATATATGTTTATATTCTATAAGTAAATAAATCATGATCTAAATGATACGATCAATAATGACAAGTTAAAACACGTACAATAAAAAAGAGATTTCTACCCGAAATGTTAATTTAACATGGAAATAATTATTAAATGGGTTTTATAAAGTCATAAATGAATCATGTATGATATAATAAATATGAATATGGTTCTGGTATAATTTAATAACATTCTATGGTCATTATATAGGAGGTTAAACATACCCTCGACCAAAGGAAAGTGCAAGGTAAGGTTAATTTCATCAATATCATTATTATTAAAGATTGTTTATGTGTAAGCTTTTACTAGGACATATATATTATACATGTCCAGGTTTCATAAAAGAGTTTTTAAATGGATTATTTGAAGGGAATCATTTACTAAATCATCATTTTAATTATTTTGAAAATTTATTCTTCTAAACCTTTCTCATTAATGTCTATGTTTTCAAAATGGTTTTAAGGATTTATTTATATAGAAATGAAAGATATAAAATGTTAATTCCTTTAAAAAATTTAAAAGTGGAATGAGACACTTTGATTAAAAAATGTATTTTAAATTACTTCCTTTATAAATTGTATGAATTTAAAATGTTTTCCTAAAAATAAGATATTTTTCTCAAAGAGTTTTACAAATCATTTTAATCTATGTCAAAATTTTTTGATAGATTATAAACTTGTTTGAAGTTGATTTATTATGATACAAATCTTTCATATTTATTGAAGGTTTTTTTATATGTTTGACTACGGATGTGTTATTTTTATACCATTCATGGTTTATGGATAATGTATTGACATATCGTATGCTAGTTTTAATGTAAATGTTTATGTTATGTTTAAATTTTTTCATATGAGGAATGCATTGGACTTAGTAAGTGATGGGTGGAGCCCACTATAGATTCACGATGCATCGGTAGGTATCATGAGACAAACTAGTGTTTTGAAACAAGGCCCTAACAAAATCATATTTGTAGTATTGGAAAAATCCCTTTACTATGTGGTTATGAAGTCTGGCATTATGCATTCCATAATTATGAAATTAGCTTTTCATATTACATGTGATTATTATACTAATAGAATATCCATGTGAATAAGTAAATGGGATTATTTGATTTATCTTATCCAAATTATGCTGAAGTTAAAGTTCAAAAGGATTTTATTTTATTTTTATACATTACCTTAAATGTTTATGATTATTTGTGAAAGTTTCCGCTATATTTTTATCCTTACTAAGCGTTTGAGATCACCCCTTTCTTATGTTTTATTTTCCTAGGATTCTAAGAAGTGTATTATGATTGATAAGCAGGGTTAAGATATGGGATTAATAGAGTTCACAAAAGGTAATTTATGTTGTGTTTTATTTTCTAATGTGTAATGTAATGTTAATGTATGTTATCTATTTTTCAAGACTGCTAAATTGATTGGTCTTTAGGGAATTAATTCCTTGTAATCATTCCAATGTATTAAAATAATGCACCGACTTTGGACTTCTGGGGCCGGTGTGTTGCAGTTGGTATCAGAGAAAGTTTAGTAATAACATTGGAAATCTATTTAGATAAAATCTAATTAGAGAACATTTCCCTAAGATCAAATTTGAGGATTAGTATATAATGATTTCCTAGAATTTTTAAATATAGATATTTTTTATATTTTCCAATAAATACATCCCTATCTAGATACGAGTAGGCAGAGGTGGCTCTGGAACAGATGTACCTAGGTGTGAAAACTCTGACAAGGAGTTTCGGGCTTGACTAAGGGAATCTTGGTAGACGACAATAGGACTTGCTGCACTCTTGGTTACGACACTCCTGGGGGATATGCACAGTATAATTCACATTTTTATTACAAGCCATTATGTTGGATTTAAGAGTAAATACTTCCTCAAAGAAAACATTTTATGATTATAAGTTATATGCATAATCTTTTCAATTTATGTTAGGTATTTTAAAAGTATGGAATTATGCATTGTGATTCATAAACTAACCTAGTGTATTCCATTGTTTAGAAATGGCACCTAGTAGAGGGAATGTGAAATCCAATAGTACACATGATCGGTTGATTAAGAAGGATCATATCTTTCATCGTATTAAGTCAACATTTAAAAGGGAAATAGTCTCCCATGTATTCTCATCATATGATCAAATAATATCATGTGTTAATAAGATAAGTAAATAATTCTTTGAGTCCAATGGATTTAAAGGGAAGCAAGAGGAGAAAAGGATGGAAGAGAGAAAGATGGATATAGGAAAGAGGGGAAAGAAGAATTTTTCCTATGTGATAACTGTATAAAGAATTACCTTGGAAATGCTTGAAGGGAATGTGAGTTTGTTATAAGTGTGGAAAAAAAGTACAACACATACGTGATTTCAAGGGTAAGAAAAAGGTTTCAAATATAAAATGCTTCATTTGTATGGAGTTGGGACACTATGCAAATCAATGTCCAAATCATCAATGTATACCCCAAATAAAGCTATTGGATTATAATCAAGTTATGATACTACCGAAGATGAAGAGTAATGATTAGATTTCTTATGTTGTTATTAAAGTATTGTGTCATTTGAGTATTGTATTAATGATGTACATGTTATAAGAATTATAGAGAATATAAGGATTGTACTGCAGTACTATTTCATTACGGACTTGAGATTGTGTGGAACCAAGAAAAGTGACTCAATACCTGGTTAAAGTTTTTGGAAAATATATGGTTGAGAGAAAGATAAACCATAATATTGTTCTGATCCTGAGGCAGTGATTTTGGAATAATATATTATTGATTTGGATAAATTTTATTTAATATTCTTTACTACCATGAAACTGATTAATGATTTTTATATTCCATCATTGTTGGAGTTTACAACATTTTTGAGTAGAATGAGTATATCCTGTATTCTTAAAAGAATAATGGAGCATGAATGTAATCGGTAAAGTTGTATGGTAATTCATGGTGTTATAGTGTTTTAAATGAATTCATGATGGAAGTATTCACATGTTATTACGTGGAAAAAAGGATATTTATTATGTTTACCTTCCTTATAAATTTTGTACTGTGAGTTTGGATAGAAGTACATTGGATAAGTCTAAAGGTATTAATAGATTAAGTTTGAAATTGGATTTTATTTTTATGGTTAAACAATTTCTTAAGATTATTTTTGGATTGTTATAAAAAGGAAAACCCAGAGGTCAGGTGACAACCTGTCGCGTCTGGAAAGGCCGCGAGACATGAACCTGCAATTGGAGTGTGACAAGGGTGTGTCACCAACCACTGAACTACGTGTTGTACTACTTTGTATAATGTAGTTTTTTAAAATGTCTTAACAGATAAATTATGAATACATTTTTTTGGAACCCAATACGATTAGGATATATAGAATATTTTTGAATTATATTATCTTTTGGAGTGAAAGATGAGTTCGTAATAGGAATTAGTTGAAGGATGAAACTCTACTTGTCAAGTATATATATATATATATATATATTCCCTATTATTTTATGAATAAATTAATTAGTAAACATTATGGAAGGGATATTAAAACCAAAAATTTGATACCCTAATATCATATGTTTTGTTCAACCAAATATATTTTACATCATCTTAGATAGATGGCTTTGAGGCCCCCAATTTTACACTTGTTTGTGATGGATGACCCCAATAACTCCCTATAAATATTTACGTTTTCCTCCAATTATGTGTCTCTAATTTCCACCAATGTTCTCCTAATCGAGATCATAATTTGGTGGTGACCTTTTCATTTCACTTTCCCTCTAATTAAGACTAAATTTTAATAAACCAATGTCTGATGTGTGTTTTCCACAAAGGTATTTTTTTAATTTTAACCATTTATTTTCGAAGAACAATTCCAAATTGAGAGGACTAAATTTATTGAAGGAGGATAGAATATAACACCCAAAGATTTTAGAGTACGTTATCTCATTAATCTAATTCAATATCTTGCGCTACATGCAACACCAAGTTCGAGCGCATCACAACTTACCAAACTAGCCATTCAAAAAGAAGTTATTAATAATATTAACTTCATTTTAAAATATGTTATACTATATATATCATTAATATTCATATTATGTTTTTCTTAGACATAATATAATAACAAATTCATTTGTCTTAGATAAAATAAGTATTTTTCAAAAAAATGCAATTTTACCATCTTTTAATGACGAACCCTTTTAAAAACCAAGATTTGACACTTTTATATATACAATTTAATGAAATTAAATTCTTCTTTATAAGTGACATATAAAAATTTAGTTTGGAATTTTTTTTTACTTTTCTGATAACTTTCATATTTTGATAAATTGTGAAAAATACTATATTTTAATTGAAAACAACTTTTTTAATCAAAATAATTTATAGTGTTAAATAATTAATTTCAATTAGTTTTAAGTATAATTAGATTATATTTTTATCATTTAATACAATTGAGGTCATTATAAGTAATTTCACATTTAAATTTGACATAAACACATGTCAATCTTTTGATAGTTTTTACTTTTTTAAAAACCAACTTTTTGGTTTTGATAACGAGAATTAATTTGAGATTAAAAAATAAAAATTAAATATATTTAATTTGTAAAATGGACTTAATTTTTGAATTTAGAATATAAAAATTATTTAAAGGTAAATTGTTTATATTTTTCTGAAAACTTTCAATTTTTGATGAATAGTGAAAAACACTGCATTATTATTTTAAACCGACTATTTATTTAAATAATTATTTATTTTATTTTAATTTATATGAAGTCAAAATAAATATATAATACCAACATAAGTTCATCTAAATTCATTGGAGTCATTTTAAAATAAAATTTGATGTATAAAATTTTATTACCTGCAGTTATAAGTAAATAGGGTAATTAAGGTTACAAATGATATTATAATTACCCTAACACATGTATAATTTTTTTGGATAAGTGTAATTAGAATAAACTAACCTTAGGAATAAAATATTATCTTCTTTGGTCCACTTGGATTTTATTATGTCATTTATTATTATTTTATTTAAAGAATAATTAAAAGTGTTAAATTCAATGTTTAATAACTAAACCATTTTTTATATAGGGTTAAATACAATAAAAATTAGACTATAAATATTTATTAAAAACATAAAATGTTTTCCCACATAATGGTATTTTATTTATAATTTTTATACATTAAGTAATTTAATTTATTTATGACAAAATGATGATACAGTAATTACCATATTAAGGAAATATTAAAAATAATTGATATTATAAATATCCAAATAAATGTAAATTGAGAATTAAGATGAATTTCACAAATTTTATAGGTTAATATGAATTTTTAGGGTTGATTAGATAAATTTCTTTTGAAGTGATAAGTTTTTATGACTTTCACAAAAACAAAATACCAAATAGTGCCAAAAAGGACATAAATTTATTTTTAAAACAAATACTATATTATTGGTTGATATAATATTCCTAAAAACCTAAGATTCAGCCAATGGAATTAAATAATATTATATATAAAATCAATTAACCATTTTAGATTCTCTTTAATGTTTATATTATGTTTATTTACCATATAGTGTAAGAATACAAGAAGACACGGTAAAAGTTAATGTATTTATCTAAGAGTTAAATATAAAAGATAAGGTTAAAATGGTACCCTAAACTTGTATAAAACATATTGGTTGAGAGGTTTTCGACCCATACCCACCATATCGTATAAATAAATCATTTTGGATCCATTAGAAACCGAAAATGGTTTTATTATAAAATAATATTTCAAGCTTTTCCTAAAGTGACCCTCACCTCTCTTATAAAAGGGTACTTCCCCTTCTCTTAATTTCACACCTCTGAAGCGATTTGTATCAGAAAAACCCTACCCAAATATCCTCCAAACTTTCCTCCCTTTATCCTATAGGCATTACTTTGGCCATAAATCCAACTTATGGAGCCCTATTGATCAAATCAAATAGAAGAACCCGTAGAAGAGGTAAATATTTCATCACCTCTTTCATGTTCTTTTCATCTTCCACTTCCTCTTTCATTGTAGTTTCCATTCTAAAAAAATAACTTTGGTATATTCTATATACTGTGATGTTATTATAAAACTTTTACAACCATAATAATTATTATATCCATCATGACAAAGTCACCATACATGCGTACGTGCGGCTTACCCTCTCCACATCGTGGTGTAGTTTGTTATTCAAACACTTCATTATTTAGATGGGTATAATATTGAATATAACTAATTTAAATAATAAATATAACATTTTAATGACTATTTTTATATGATATAATAATCAATTTCATATGATTTCACCATCAATATAATGATATTGTCGTTCGTGTGTACATATGGATTACCGTCTCCACAACGTGATGCGATTCATTCCCACGTTCACCATTCAATGATGATTATTAAAATATATATTATAAATAAGTATGTAAAATATTAAATAATAATTATACTTGATATATATATATATATCTGTGTGTATGTATTTACATAAATATATCTTATTCACTTACTTCCATTCAATACGATATGAAAATGGAAACAACGTTTATGCGTACATACGACCTACCATCTCTATAAAAGGTGACTCCCATTTAATATATCTATCTATTATAAATATTTATATTATAAATATATATGATATATAAATCTTGTTTTATATTCTTTAAGTATCTAAATAATTATCTTAAATATACTATCATGAATAACAAGTTAAAACCCGTATGATAAAGAAAGCGATTATTAATCGAAATGTCCATTTAATATTGAAATAATTATTAAATGGGTAGTATAAAGTCATAAATGAATCATGTATGATATAATAAATATGAATATGGTTGTGGTATAATTTAATAACATACTATGGTCATTATACATGAAGTTAAATGTACCCTCGACCAAAGGAAAGTGCAATGTAAAGGTTTATTCCTCAATCTCATTATTATTCAAGATTGTTTATGTGTAAGTTTTTACTTGGATATATTAATGATCCATGACCAGGTTTCATAAAAAAAATTCAAAGGTATCCTTTTAAGTTACTCTTTTACTAAAACATCATTTTAAATTTTTTAAAGATTTATTATTATAAACCTTTCTCATTAATATCTATGTTCTCAAAATGGTTTTAAGGATTTATTTATATGGACATGAATGTTATAACATGTTAATTACTTTAAAAAAATTTAAAGTGGAATGTGACACTTTGATCCAAAAAAATCTTTTAAATGACTTCCTTTATAAATTGTGTGACTTTTAAATGTTTTCTTTAAAAAGTGACATTTCTCTTAGAGTTTTACAAATCAATTTCATCTATGTCAACATCCTTTGATGGATTTTAAACTTTTTTGAAGTTGATTTCTTAGGATACAAATCTTTGATATTGTATTGAAGGTTATGTGATTTTTTTACTGTGGATGTGTTATTTTCATACCATTACTAGTTTATGGATAAAGTATTGACATTTCGTATGCAAGTTTTAATACGAATGTTTGTGTTATGTTTAAACTTTTTCATATGAGGAATGCATTGTGATATGTTTGATTGTGGATGTGTTATTTTTATACCATTAATATTAATTTTTAGGGTTTATTATATAAATTTTATTTGAAGTGATAATGTTTTTATGACTTTCACAAAAACAAAATATGAAATAGTGTCAAAATTGACATAAATTTATTTTTAAATCAAATACTATATTATTGGTTGATATAATATTCCTAAAAAGCTAATATTTGGAAAAAGACATAAATAATATTATATATTCCATTAATGAACCACTTGATATTCTCCTGGAAGTTTGGAGTATTTTTAGTAACCATATAGTGTAATAATACAAGAAGACACGATAAAAGTTAAACTATTAAACTAAGATTTAAATCTAAAATATAAGGACAAAATGGTAACAGAAACATGTATAAAACCAATTGGTTGAGAGGATTTCAACAAATCCCCACCTTATCCTCTAAATAAATTATTTTGGATCCATCATAAACCGAAAATTATTTTACTATAAAATAATATTTCAAGCTTTTCCTAAAGTGACCCTCACCTCTCTTATAAAAGGTTACATCCCCTTCTCTTAATTTAACACCTCCAAAGATTTTTGGATCGAAAAAACCCTACCCAAATATCCTCCCAACTTTCCTACCTTCATCTTAGAGGCCTTTATTTGGTCATAAATCCAACCTAAAAGGCCCTTTTGATCAAATCAAAAGGAATAACCCGAAGAAAAGGTAAATATTTCATCACCTCTTTCAAGTTCATTTCTTCTTCCACTTCCTCTTTCTTTTTTGTTTCTATAATAAAATAATAACTATAGTATATTATATATACTATGATGTTATTATAAATTTTTTACAACCATATTCATTATTCTATCCATCACATGAATGACAAAGTCACCATACATGCGTACGTACGGCTTACCGTGTCCACATCGTGGTGTTGTTTGTTATTCAAACACATCATTATTTAGATGGGTATAATAATAAATATAACTAATTTAAATAATAAATATAATATATTAATGGTTTTTTATTTATGATTTACTATTCAATTAAATATGATTTCACCATCAATATAATGATATTTTCATTCGTGCGTACGTACGGATTACCGTCTCCACGATGCGATGAGATTATTTCCCATGTTCACCATTCAACGATGATTATAAAAATATATATTATTAAAAAGTATGTAATAAGTTACATAATAATTCTACTGTATATATATATATATGTATGTATGTACTTACATATATCATATTCACTTACTCTTATTTAATACGTTATGAAAACGAAAATAGAGTTTAGGCATATGTACGGCCTGCCGTCTTTATAAACAGTTCCTTCCATTTCATATATCAAACTATTATAAATATATATATTCTAAATATATATGATATAAAAATCATGGTTTATATTCTGTAAGTATTTAAATCATGATGAAAATGATATGATCAAGAACAACATGTTAAAACTCGTATGATAAATAAAGTTATTATTACCCGAAATGTTGATTTAACATGGAAATCATTATTAAATTGTTAGTATAAAGTCATAAATGAATCATGTATGAAATAATATATAAGAATATGGTTCTTGTATAATTAAATAAAATTCTATGGTCATTATATAGGAGGTTAAACATACTCTCGACCAAAGAAAAGTGCAAGGTTAGGGTTAATTCCTCAATCTCATTATTATTTGAGATTGTTTATGTGTACATTTTTAGTAGGACTTATTTATTATCCATGTCCAGGAGTTATAAAAGATTTTTCAATGGGATTATTTTAAGTGAATATATTACTAAAACATCATTTTAAATGTTTTAAAGATTTTTTCTTTTAAACAATTCTCTTTAATGTCTATGTTTTCAAAATGTTTTTAAGGATTTATTTATATGGGCATGAATGTTATAAAATGTCAATTCCTTTCAAAATTTTCAAAGTATAATGGAACACTATGATTTTATAATATCTTTTAAATTACTTCCTTTATAATTTGTGGGACTTTTAAATGTTTACATGAAAATTATATATTTCTCTCGAAGAGTTTTACAAATCATTTTCATCTATGTCAACATCCTTTGATGGACTTTAAAATTGTTTGAAGTTGATTTATTATGATACAAATCTTCCAAATTCTGTTGAAGGTTTTGGGATATGCTTGACTGTGGATGTGTTATTTTTATACTATTCATGGATTATAGATAAAGTATTGACATTTCGTATGCTATTTTTAATGTGGATGTTTATGTTATGTTTGAACTTTTTCATATGAGGAATGCATTGGACTTAGTAAGTGATGGGTGGATCCCGCAATAGCTCCTCAATGCATCGGTAGGTATCATGAGACAAACTAGTGTCTTGGAATTCGGCCTTGACAAAATATTATTTTTAGTATTGGCACAAGGCCTTGACTATGTGGTTATGAAGTCTGGCATTATGCATTCTAACATTATGAAATTAGCTATTGATATTACATGTGATTATTCGACTAGTATAATTTCCATGTGAATAAGTAAATTAAATTATTTGATTTATCTTTTCTATATTATGCTGAAGTTTATGTTTAAGAGGCTTTTGTTTTAGTTTTATACATTGCCTTAAATGTTTATGCTTATTTGTGAATGTTTCTACTATATTTGTTTCCTTACTAAGAGTTTTAGCTCACCCCTTTCTTATGTATTATTTTCCCAGGATTCTAAGAAGCGTATTATGATTGATAAGTAGGGTTAATCTAGGGGATTAATGGAGTTCTCGAAAGATAATTTATGTTGTGTTTTATCTTTTAATGTGTAATGTAATGTTCATATATGTAATCAAATTTCAAAGACTTATAAATATATCGATGTTTCGGGACTTGATTCCAAGTAATCCTGACAATGTATTAAAATAATGCACTGACTCTGGGATTCTATGGTCGGGGTGTTACAAATATCGCAGACAAAATTTAGAGCAAACCTTCCCAGTTGAGTGAGATAGTTTTCTTAAATAGCCATCGAGTCCTCATCTTACCTCAATATTGATAATTGTTTTCCATCCTAAGTGGATCTGCCTTAGGAAAATATTTCTCAAGAAACATTACTTTTAATTAATCCCAACCAAGAGCATGAATCTCCTCACTATCCCTAATATTTTTATCCATATACAACCCACATATTGGATAAACCATCAAAATGGTAAAAAAAAAGTCTAACCATTGGATTTTCTGAACACCCCATGGCATCAAAAATCTTTTCCAGTGCGTTAATCTATCATTCATCTAGTACACGGTAAGATGACCCTATGAATGATGGAGGATATTTCCTTATGAAATTCTCCAATACTGACATATTCATATATGGTTGATCAAGTTAATCTCGTATATTGATACAACCACTGTTTATTTCCTGAGTCAAATGCACTATCCCTGCATAAAAGTATGCAGTTCCTATTTCAACCATCTTAAGTTACTGATTTGGAAAGTTTTTTTCCTCTTGATGTCGTCCCAATATAGATTCCATTTTTCCTCTTTAGAAAAACATTCTGAACAAACATATCCAAAACCATGAAACTAGATAATATTCTAATTATATACCATTTTAATTTTACCATAAAGTAAAATTCATTTATGGATGTTCTATTAAGAATATCCTAACCCTTAAAGTCATCGAAACAAACCATTGATACAAACTATAAGGCCCCATGACTTCAAAATGACATAATCATTATTTAAGTCAAGAATTCACAATCAGAATATTTTCAAGTTGTGATTTTTACAGAATTATTATGTGACTATTATATAACAGCTCAAATTTTTATATAGTGGATACAACTAAAAAAATTTCCATTAGTTTGGAATTATAATTTTTTTTAAAAATAATCGTGAATTATTTTGTTGACAAAATTTCTTTTGACTTCATCCTTTCCATTACACATACTTATACTCCATAGAAATGATACAAAAAACTTGGGATGATCCCAAAATCCTCAGTATGAGATATAAAATAAGGAAAGAAAAATGTTAATCAATGAATAAATATAAACCCATGAACACAAGATCTTCACCCATAAAACAAAAACTCTTTATCATAGCCCATGAAATCATAACATTAATGAAAAACACATATCAATAATAAATCATAATGTTAAATTCTATATCTATATCATACTTAAATTGTATCATTCACAAATACATAGGGAGTAACCTTCATTGTTACGTTTAGAATACCGATCACAGTATATTCCCAAAATCACTTAGGAGAAACCTTATTTTTTAGTTCTGTCAATCTACCCAATGCATTAAAGAGATATCATGGCCTCAATAACCCTTGGGTTATCTTAGACCCACCCATATGAAGAAATAATTTGCAAGAACCATAACATAATCATAAAACATAAAACAAGCATAAAGGAAAAATAACATTTTCACATCACAATCAAAAGATATCATTTCTTGATATTTAAATAATAAATCCTTTATCAAAACCAATTTAAATACCAAAATACATGAAATAAGAATATGCATTTATTTTTCTTCAAAAAATAATACAGCTTGTATTGGATAAAAATTTTCAAATAATGGTTGTGGTGGTAGAAAATGTTGTTTCCGCTATATAACATAAAAAACATTCCTTATGTCCTTTAATAAAACATTTCATAGAAAATTTTCATTTTGAAAAACATTGAATTAAATTAAAATTAAAAGGGTTTTATTTTATGCCATATAAAATAATGTCATGTATAAATCAAAAATATGCCTCAATGAATGGATATTGAGAAGAAGTATCATATATTAAGTCTGGATTGTCTCGTATAATATTTATATTATTCTTATTTAGTTTATCACCTTTGAAGAACACATTGACACCAATAATAAGGGTGTTTCCCAATACTAGGGCCTCAAGAATATGGGGAAAAATTCTTCAAAGATTTTTTGGTAGAGATTTTCCGAACCAAAGGCTTTGTAAGTGGGAATATCAGAAAAGAGAGAGTACCTTTTTAAAGGATAAGAGAGGGGCACCGTTTAAAATTATTAAAATATTAAATAAATATAAATAAATTTTTTAATCCAAATTCATAAAAATTAATATATGTCAAATATATTATGAGGATAGTTTCAAATACTCTCATACAATAATTTTTTACATGTATTTAGTTTATATTTAATATTATCTTTTAATTTTTCCCTTAATTGTTCTATTTTAATTTTAATAGTGGTAACAACATTTTAATTTTTAAGAGGCAATTAATTTAACTTATATGGGGTCAATTTATCATAATTGGAAACTTAATGAACTTTTTGAACTTATCATATTAACTTAGTGTTTCAAAATATTTTTAGTATTTTTACATAATTTAACAAATTACTATTCATAAAACATCAATTATTTCAATTTTTACACTATTCAATTTATTGAATTTAAATAAAATCAAAACCGAGAGATAACATCAAACAAACCCATTGAACGGTCTTATAAAATAACATATTAACCTAAAAAATATCAGATGACATAAATTATGTCATATACTATTTATTTTAATATTTAATTTAATTTATTTGTTTCATTTATTAATAAAGTGATCACTGCGTCATCAATGTGTCATTATTTAATTTAATTATTTAAGGCATAAAAATATAAATAAAATCCAATTACTCAGGAAATAATCTTATATTTATAATTACTATTTATAATCAAGGATATCACTTATATAAAACTATATTTATTTTTTTAGTAAGAACATATATATTTATAACATTTTATCATTTACTTTCTATTGAAAGTTATAAGTGTCATAATCACACCCAATTATCTTTTAAAAGACAAATTTTCTCCACAAGGGTTGTCTTGGTAAATTTAAATTTAATAAAAAAGGATTATAAAAAGTGTTAGGATATTTTTGTATTATTATAATATTAATTTTACCCTTACTTACATGATTTACCCTTTAAACGTGGAAAACAAAAATAACTGCCAAATTTAGTATTTATACTGTCAAAAAATACGAGGGACCTATTTAAATAATTTGTACATTATAATTCTAAATATGGAATCTGTTTTTTTAAATTAAAAACATAGAATGTACAGTGATTAATGTAAAATTAATTCCTATTGTCAAATAAAGAAAATGATTTTTTAGAAATAAAAACTTTTAAATGATTGATAAGTTCTTATAAAAAATTACAATATGAAATTACTTATAATTACCAAAAAATGATTAAATTAAAAAAATTATGGCCAATTACAATTTAAAACCAATTAAAAGGATAACTAGACTATATAAATAAATTAGGCAAAAATGAAATGTTTAATTAAAATGAAGTATATTTAACTATTCATTAAAAATGAATTATATCATTAAAATACCAATATTAGAGGAAATTATATTTCGATGCCCGTTTTATAAATATGAAGTTTATTTTGACCAATATAATATATAAAAGTGATAAAAAATTATATTTAAAAAGGGTTCTACCTCAAAAAGGTGGTAAAACTACCCTTTTAAAAATATTGGAGTATTTTAGTATTGAAACTGGACTTATTCTCATTTAAGCCTCTAAAATTTATTAGATTAATGAAAAAACATTTAATAAACATGTGTAAACATAATACAGTTAGTTATACTCATTACCAATAATAAAAAGGATAAGAGATAACTACCACATAAAATAATAATACTAATAATATATTATTTTTCGGTATAACCCAGTCTTGTGTGCAACATAAGATTTCAAAGAAACTCATTATTGCGTGTCAGTTACACTGTCAAAAATAACATCCCATTTATGTTAAAATAAATACATATTTAGAAAATATTAATATATATATATAATTTATTATTTTTTAATTACTTGGGAAGTTACAAGTGACCCTAATACATCTCAAATGAATAGTTAATCCAGGTACATATTATATGAACAAGAGAGGATGATATAGCTTACATAAATGGTGAGAATCAATATAGCTCTCCAAATAATTGGGAAATATTTTTTGTATTCAATTTAATAATGTTAGGTTTAAACTATTGTGATATCTCAAATGGATTTAACTGAGCTCCAGTTATTTTAGATATGTGTTATAAATATAATACTCTATATCACCTAAAAAAGTTTCTATTTTTTACTATGTTGTTTAAAGGTTATTTTTTTAAATTTAATTGTGTTTTTAATGTGGATATGATATATTTAATACATTAGAATAATATTTTCAAAATTTTAATCTTTTAATTGAATTTTAGGATTTCACTAGACTAAAAAATTTATTATTTTTAGGCACCTTATTGAGATTTTTTCCCACACACCATGTTTTAAAATGTTCTTCACAGAATTTTAGGGATGTGTAAGGGAATTTATGAGGTCAATATTATAATTGTGAATATATTTTATTAAGAATAAAATTTTTATATTTTAGTAGTTATTTATTTTAAGAAAAATAGAAACTATGTAGAAGTGTCCATCAAGTAATATATGGGTCCATTATGTAAGAGTTATGAAATAATAATCTAAATATATAAACAACAAAATTACCCATGAAATTGAATAAATTGAATTATATTATATAGATTAAATTTATATATTTTTTAATGTTGGTCCTTATAATTGGTATCATAGGAAATATATAGATAACTTTAGAGGTTAGAATATTTTTAGAATTATATGATTAAAATAATTGTTATAGGTATAGGGATAATATTTTTTATTGGAATCACAAGTTGTTATTATCCTATAAATTTAGTTGGTGATATCATATAGAGAAATATTTTTCTAGTTTGAGATTTTATTTAGAAGGATATAAAAATTAGGTATAAAAGATATGATGGTTAAAGTAATATATAATTTCTTTTGTGTTGTCTTTACAAGTACAATTTTCATTTTGACATGTAATAATTTATTTCATATATTAATGATACTTTTTCTAAAAATTAACTATCATTTAACAAGATAAAAATTAAAGGATGTTACACATCATTCTTATCCCTTTTAGATGCTTTATTTATCTCTATCATTGAGATATATTATTAAAATGATTTTGGAAGTGGTTTGAACATCCAAATCACCTAGAGGAAACTATTTTTTCTATCCAAGACCTTTTAATTTATAAAAAATTTATACGGATAATGAAATATATCATATTTTATTTCATAATTTCAAATCATAAATATAAATTGTAATGGGAAATTCCATGAAATACCTGAAAAATAATTTTCTAGAGATTTGGAATTCCCACTGAATGATAAAGGGGATATCAATAGAAAAAATAATGTCATGATGTCTTGATATAAGGTGTGAATTATTTTATTATATTATGTTTATGAATAATGATTGAGTTTATATTGTATAATTATGAGAAATAATTTCACATATTTGAATTTCAGGAATAAGGAATAAAGTAATTGGTTGACACATTATAGTTAAAGGTTTTAAAAAGGAAGTTTAATAAAGGATATTTTTATCAATGATATTATGATATATTCAAAAAAAATTGAGAATCATTAAACCCCAAATGATTATTCTATAGTACATTTTGTTTTAATTTTTTTGAAACACACGTCAGATAGAATCAATATCTATAAATTATGGTGTAGAAAAATGGTTATTATTATTTGGGATATTCATTAATGGAAATACGATAAAGTGAAGAAATATTTGGGATAATATGCACTTTATTTAAAGGAAGTAATTGTTAATTATATATATTTGATTTTGTAGAAAAGTTATCTATATCAAAAAATTTATAGGATAAAAAAATGGCTTATTATTATTAATGATATTTTTAAGGGGTTTCATCATGTTTTTTGGAATGTTTTATAAATTTTAATAATATAGTTATAATAAATGGGATTCTAAATGGTTTCATTTTATTTTTTGAGGACGAAAACACAACCAAAGGGAAAAGGGGTGTAATGAATACCGCTGGCCTACATGATTTCTTGATGAGTATTACATTGGGGTTTCTTACATAAAATGTTTTATAGAAAATGATTACATTGATTTTGGTAACATATGTTTTACCATATAGAAAACCATAAGATTGAAACAGGATTTGGTGATTATGTAATTAATGTTATTTGTGGGTAATATATAATTAAGGGAAACATATTATTATGGGATTTTATTTGAGGAATAAATGTTGAATTATCTTTTTGGAAGCATATCTGATTTGGATGAGCATCTATTGAGATTCTGGTTATTTATTTTGAAAATTATCTTGTCATAGAGATTATATTATTAATAATCACACATATTTATAATGATTTTTTCATAGTGTTATTGATGTTATTTTGAAAGAAATATTAATTTTAGCGTTGAATACTATGTGATAAAATCAATATAATCATTTGGATTCAATATTAGACATGGAATTTTAATGAGTTGTATGGTTAGTTATTTATCAAATGGAAGAAGATAAATGTTGCGTGTTGTTGTTAAGGAATTCAAGATTGAATTTATATTTCATCATATCTATGTTTATTGATTTTGGTATTTACCATTCCCTGAGATCAACATTTTTTTGGTTAATTATGTGACATATTTAGAGTCCATTTTAGTTCTATTGGAATGAAATATTTGTCTTCAACGGTCATCATTTGGTGTAAAAGATAAGATAGTAGTGAAAATTAAATGAAGGATGGAATTTTAATTTTAAAGCATGTAAATTTTACTATATTATTATTCTATATGGTAAATGTATAGAAACCCAAACTTTTTATACATTGTTATTATATCATAATAGATTAATATTAATTAGATAACATTTTTATCCATGCCAGAATTATTTCAATCTAGCTTCTTTGGAAAAATAGAAACAAAAACAATTGGTTCCTAAAATATATACATCATATACCATTAATTTCATCATAACTAGAAACCTTGTTATATATATCATTCTAAATACCCACCTTCTCTATATTGGGAATTGAAACAAAAGAAAATGGTGAGTTCTGATTCCCAGTTAGGGTAAACAAGGGATATATCAATTGTCACATAATTATAACATGACTATAATATTATAAAAACTTTATATTAATATTTGAAATCCATACCTTGTATATGAAATATAAAAATCCTAATTCATGGAAAAAATATTGAATGTTTATAAGATATCAATCATAGTGGAATCATAGAGTATGAACCATGAGATCAAAATAGAGGTATAAGACCTTGAATTTTTGCATACACATAAGCTTTCAAAATCATTTACTTAGTAGTAAAGGAACATTTCCAAGGACAAATTAGTGAAATAAGTTCACTCCCTAGACCATTATAGTATTCAAAGATCACCCCCAAGAATATCTTAGTTAATAGTGTCCTTTTTTGAATTTGGTTTACTCCCCATTCTAGCCTTGTTTATCCCGTGAGATATTAATATTTACCCAATGCATTAGAGTGAGATATATGCCCCATAAATAAAATAATGAAAATTATACATATGTGTTCTGAATGATCTAAATTAATTAAATAAATCAATACCCATGAAAATATGTGAGTTAATAAATATTTTGATAAAACATAACCCATGGAAAATAAATTTGTTTCTTAAAAAATTCATCATAACACAACCCTTGCAAAAGAAATGGGGTTCATGAACATTTCATCATTTCATTAAAAAATAAACCATCTTGAGAAAGAAAAATGATTTTATATTTGGATAATATCTCTAGTACAGAATAATTAATACAAAATAATATCATCTTATAATGAAAATGAATTTTAAAAACACTTAGAATAATTATTGAAAATAATTAGCTACCTTTTTGAATGAATTTATTTTTAATGGGATATGGAATTATAAAAGATAATATTTTATTTTAAAAGGAACTTGTAAAATATTTAGGTAATATTAACTTAAAAATTTATTCAAGATGTTTTGAAAAGACATTCCCGACATATATAAAATAGTTATTTCTGGTTGTTAACTGTTTCATTTATCATGTTTATATCATTTCAGTAGTTTAGGTCCTTGTACATTTGTCTTTGATACATTATATCCATAATATTTATCATCATATAAATCTAATATATATTTATTATATATATTTATAATCATCTATAATATTTAGAGAAAGAAAAAATGAATAAAATTTTTCATAGAGATGGTAGGTCGTACGTATGTATAAATGGTGTTTTCATTTCTCAACAGATTAAAATAAGGAATGGTAAATATTAAGTCGAATTTATAAGACCATAAATATTTCTTACATATTATATATATATATTCAAAAACATCATTTAATTTCTATCCAAGTAATATATTAATGAAAACATAATCACATCGCTCGGTGTAGGTGGTAGTGCTAACAGACTTATGAGAGACATTAACATTTATCAATGGATTGGATGGTGAGAAGGTAAAAATGATATTATTATTATCGTAGTATAAATTTTTAATTAATGTCATATATAAAAATTAATCCCATTATAATAACAATCTATAAAATATGGTGATGAAAAATGAATTGTATCACTATGTGGTGATAATAATCTGTTCGTACGCATGAGCAATACATTCACATATCATTTGATGGGAAAGATGGTGTATAACATTTATTTCATAATCATAATAACATTTAATAAAAGTTATGACGGTTAATTTATAATTCTATTATAATAAATATATATTTAGGGAAGGTAAATAAGAGTCTAAATCAAAGTGATCGGGCAAGGCGATTACCTCACCTTTGTAACGACTCCTTTAAATCTACTATAAAGGGATCTGGGGATGGTATTTTGGGATGATTAAAACCTATAAGATGTTTATAAGGACATTTATAAGATTGATTGAAGTATTTTTGATGATATATAAGGATAAATATAGTGTAAACATGTGAGGGAAGTGGTTTGATTTTATAATCGAGGGGAGGGATGTTTTTGAATTTCTCAAAAGATTAAATTATATTAAATTAATTCTCAATCAAAAAAACCCTAGGGGATATAGATTTGAATAAAACGTATGATATAGTTGTGATCCCATAAACAAGTATAATTTAGAAAATTTATGGTGTTATTTTAAACCTTTTCATTATTATTAACCCTTAGTTAAATATTGTTAATTTTAACTATAGTGAAAAATGATTTAATATTAAAAGATTATAATTTTTAGTTATAAGGTAAAAATTGGACCACAAATGGGAAATTCATGCATCAGTGTTTTATAAGAAATTAAGGCCAGTATATAATTTCTATAAATTAAAAATAACTTTCTATCATTAATGTAATGTCATTGATATTAATATAGAAACTTATATCCATTCATATAAAACACATTTTTCTATTTTTACGAATAAGAGATATTAAAAAAAGAGGGAAATTTCGTAACATTTTTTGATTTAAATAATATATAAGTCATTTTCATGGACATGTGTTCATTAAACATTTCAATTTATAAAATAATATTTTAAGGGTACAATTGAATTCATATAATAATAATTTGGATGAATATTTATGGCCTTATCACTAATGTTTAACCTAAATTTACCTGATTTACCATTTCTCGAGGTGATAAATTTTATTACAGTTACTGTTTATATTGAAGAAAAATAAAAAGTTATTGTAACATCCCCAAATGGTAAAGGGTTAAATGACTAAATGATATGACTCATGTCAACAAGGTGCACCTTCCTTTTTAGGAGCCTACCTGATTAGAACTCAACATTTAAGCGTGCTTGACCTGGAGTAGTGATCAGGATGGGTGACCTCCTGGGAAGTATCTCAGGGTGTGTGTGAGTGAGGAAAAAACACACTAGAAAGGACATGTGTTGACCTGTGGGGACTGTCATTAGTTAGATGACCCGTTCAGGCATGTAGGTAGACCCTGGGGTGGGTTCCACATGTTTGCGGGGGTAACTGGTGGTACCTGGTGGGCCAGGACCCGACAACCATGTTAAGGCGGGGTGGTACCTGGTGGGCCAGGACCCGACAACCATGTTTAAGGAAGGGTGGTTGTGCTGTCACCAGGACCCTGGTGTCATATTTGGTATCATAGGTGATACCCAGCCTTAAGTGTGGTGCACTGCCTGGGTTGAGATGTAAGGCCCACAACGAGGGTGTTGTGCTCTAAAGGGGGGGGGGGGGGGGGGGAGATTGTAACATCCCCAAATGGTGAAGGGTTAAATGACTAAATGATATGACTCATGTCAACAAGATGCACCTTTTTTTTGGAAGACTACCTGATTAGAACTCTATAGTTAAGCGTGCTTGGCCTGGAGTAGTGATCAGGATGGGTGACCTCCTGGGAAGTATCTCAGGGTGTGTGTGAGTGAGGAAAAATACACACTGGAAAGGACATGTATTGGCCTGTGGGGATTGTCATTAGTCAGATGACTCGTTCAGGCATGTGGGTGGACCCTGGGGTGGGCCCCACGTGTTTGCGGGGGCAACTGGTGGTACTTGGTGGGCCAGGACCCGATGGTCATTTCAAGGCGGGGTGGTTGTGTTGTCACCAGGACCCAGGTGTCACATTAAATTGTCACACCCAGACATCTTAAATTAATTATATTTTACAAGTTATTGGCTCTGGGTCCCCGTGCTAATGTCCGGGTTGGGTCCCAGTTTAATTTTTGAGACATTTACTATGTTCAGTGGCTTTCGGACCCGTGCGCGATCACCGCACAGTGGGCGGTAGCCGCGTCGTTAGCCCGGGTGTCGTGCAAAGGTTTAACGACTAAAATAAATAATGTTTTCTTTATATAATTAAAGCGGGCTGAATTTTCATATTGTAATAAGAATAATATTATTATTCAATTAATAATATAATCATGTATAAGGTGTTATTATTTTATTACTATTAATTTATTATTATTATTATCATCTTAATTGTTGTAATTTTTATTAGCATTATTTTATAGTTCTATTATTATTGTTATTATTGTTTATGTTATTATTATTATTTATAGTTTTTTTATTATTATTATTGTTAATATATATAAATGAAAAAAATTCTAACCTACCCCTAGTCCCGCGCGGCACTGGGGTGGGTCCCACATGTTTGCGGGGGCAACTGGTGGTACCTGGTGGGCCAGGACCCGACAGCCATGTTATGGCGGGGTGGTACCTAATGGGCTAAGACTCGACAGCCATGTTTAAGTCAGGGTGGTTGTGCTGTAACCAGGACCCTGGTGTCACATTTGGTATCAGAGGTGATACCCAGCCTTAAGTGCGGTGCACTGCCTGGGTTGAGATGTAAGGACCACAATGAGGGTGTTGTGCTCTAAAGGGGGGAGATTGTAACATCCCCAAATGGTGAAGGGTTAAATGACTAAATTATATGACTCATGTCAACAAGATGCACCTTCTTTTTCGGGAGCCTACCTGATTAGAACTCTATAGTTAAGCCTGCTTTGGCCTGGAGTAGTGATCAGGATGGGTGACTTCCTGGGAAGTATCTCAGGGTGTGTGTGAGTGAGGAAAAACACACCGGAAAGGACATGTATTGGCCTGTGGGGACTTTCATTAGTCAGATGACTCGTTCAGGCATGTGGGTGGACCCTGGGGTGGGCCCCACGTGTTTTCGGGGGCAACTGGTCGTACCTGGTGGGCTCGGACCCGACGACCATGTTAAGGCGGGGTGGTTGTGCTGTCACCAGGACCCAGGTGTCACATTAAATTGTCACACACAGACATCTTAAATTAATTATATTTTACAATTTATTGGCTCTAGGTCCCAGTGCCAATGTCCGGGTTGGGTCCTAGTTTAATTTTTGAGACATTTACTAAGTTCAGTGGGTTTCGGACCCGTGCGTGGTCACCACACAGTGGGCGGTATCCGCGTCGTTAGCCCGGGTGTCGCGCAAAGGTTTAACGACTAAAATAAATAAAGATTTCTTTATATAATTAAAGCGGGTTGAATGTTCATATTGTATTAAGAATAATATTATTATTTAATTAATAATATAATCATGTCTAAGGTGTTATTATTTTATTACTATAAATTTATTATTTTTATTATCATCTTAATTATTGTAATTTTTATTAGCATTATTTTATAGTTCTATTATTATTGTTATTATGGTTTATATTATTATTATTATTATTTATAGTTTTATTATTATTATTATTAATTTATTTAAATGGAAAAAATTCTAACCTAACCCTAGTCCCGCGCGGCACCCCTTCCCCCCTTTCTCTTCCCCGTTTTTTTTCATCCTTCCTGCGGCACATCCCCCTCCTCTTTCCCGGCCGCCTCTCGCCCTGGCCAGCCACCCCGCGTGACGCCTCATCAGCACCCCCTGCATCGCCCTGACCGACCTCCACTTAGGCCGCCCTCCGGCGACCTCTCGCCGAGCTCCGGTGAGCCCCACCTCTGGCTCTTCTCCCTCCGGCCACCATTCCGGCGTCCCGGGCACTCCGGACCTTTTTCCAGGTGCTCCGGTGCGCCCTCCGGCTCTCCTTCCGGCATTCCGGCTTCCTTCGAAACCCCTACGCCATGTTTCCCGACCGCCGCACCTTCAGTCTATCATGTTTCGGACTTTTCACGATCCGTCCAACCACTGTTGCCTTGCACCGGCCTGCGGCACACCGAACGGTCGGTGCGCGACCCCCCCCCCCCCCGAGGATCTACGTGCCTGAGCGTGCCACCCCTTTTGACTGGCGCGCGACCCCGTGGGTCGAGCATGCCTCTGCGCCAAGGTAATTTTTGTGATGTGAATCTATTTGAGTGTATTTTATATCTGTGTTTGGCTGTCTTGGTTTTTTGGTGTTTGTTGCAGCGAGTTCGCGGAATAATTCCGCAACGCAGCGGTCTTCGGCTTGCGCGTGCGTACGCGCCTGCGCGAGGTGTGTTGCGTCATCGAGTTCGTTTTGCGAGTCGAGGTAGGTATCCCACTGCACATTCCTTTAACTTTAGAATTTATTTATTCATTGTCTTTTTATTGAATTTCAGTAAATTTAAAGTAGTATTAAATAGCTATGCTTAGTGCGGTGACCTGCTGAAAATGAAATCTGTTTAACTCTTGCATTGCACTGGAAGCCTTTTTATTGGACTTAATTGTGTGGTTTTCTTGTGATATGGCTAAATGATTTATTTTTGAAATGTTCAAGATATGTTGAAGTGTGATTGGAAATGGTTTTGGTGTGTGTAAAATGGCAGGTGTATTGTTTATGGAAAGTGGTGTTCTCTTAAAACCTTGAATAGAGAAAATGCTTGTTTAGACTTTAAACTTTTTTTTGGAAAATTCAAGTGTAGATATTTTGTTTTTGAAAAATGTTTTCCTTTGACATGTGAATAAAATTTTGGATTTCATTTGAGAAACTGCGTTCCTTCGAAAAAATTATTGAAGACCTGTTTGGCCTTTGTGCTGGATTTTGGAATTTGTCTGTGGTGGTTTGGTTTTCCTTAAATGGGCTTCTAAGTGAGTTTCTGGTTTTCAACGTGATGGCGTGTGTTATGTATGTTTGGAAATGCCTTGGTATCTAATGGTTTAAATGATGAATTATATGGCAGCCTGGTTGGAACTTTATGGAATGTGAAGTGATTATATATATATATACAAACATACTTATGGGGAATCTCCACAGTGGGACTTCCCTTTGAGGGTTGTCATGTAGCAGTGTCTGTGTAAGGGGTTGGAAAGTGCAGTGAGATGAGTCACGCGTGCGAGGGCCTCCCACATACACAGTATTATTAAAACCATCGTAGGTTCCTAGGTGTCTTTTAGAGAATCAAGTGACGGTTGCTGGCTAACCCCGATTAGACGAGTTGGTCCCCCTTGGTAGGTAAGGCCTTATTGGGTGTGCCACTGGTTGGCTGTTAGGGCGGCTAGTTGGTTATTTACTGTGGAGTACCATGCCTGTAGTTAGTCTGAACCTGAGTACGTCCAGGGGTTTTCTAGGGATGTTTTGGATCACCCATGGTTACTTGTTTTCCCTTGCTTGTTTACTCTCAGTTGTCCTTTACAGCTTATACTATTCTACTTTGTGAAAATGGTTTTCAAATGATAATGATTTATTCTCTTTGTGTAAAATTTGAAGATGTAACACTTCTTTACCTTTTAGAATGAGTTTGGCACTAATAAAAGGAATCCCACTTTTGAAAAAGATTAAGGGTAATGTCTCATTTTTTTTTCAAGTGAAATATTATGGGAGCTTACTTTTATACAGTGTAGTTCAAACCTCGAATTTTTGAATTCTTTATTTATTAGCAGTGCTTTGGGATTTTTTGTGGGCTCACCTACTGAGTACTTGTTTTACTCACGCCTATCCTTCACCATTTCAAATGTAGGATCTTTTGTTCAGGTTTTCTTGGTTTGTGTCATTCAGTGTTGGAGCGAGGTTGGTCCCTTGTTTGGGTGGTGACCTGCGAGGTCACGTGGAGGTACATTAGTCACGTAGCTTTTATTTTATTTCTATTGTTAGTGTTTGTCTGTTTTGTTTAATTTCTATTCTCTTTTGATCCTAGTTCTGTTTGGGATAAAATCGTTCCCAACAATTAGATCTTGATGCCCGGCACTAGTTTCCATCCTGGGGGTATCGGGAACGCCCCTCAGGACTTGCTGCGGATCGGCTCGGGTGATCGGTTCAGGGTTGACCAGGGCTGGTTCATGACAAAATGGTATCAAAACCAGGCCCTTGTTTTTTGGGATGTCCGGTAGATGGAGATTAGGTGTGTCAGGACTCGAGAGGTAGGTACGGGAAGGACGTCATGAACCCTCGCCTGTTCCGCACCTCGAGTCGCCAGGGATAGTCCGGGAATTGAGTCTTTGTTTCGTTCTGGTTTGTTTTGGATTGAGGGATGACAACGGAGGTAGACCAATGTTACATCGTGATCTCACATGGATTAGTGACCCATGTGGAGTCCGGGTACACAGTTTGAATTCCTCCTAGTTGTTGACGCTTACTTGGGGCATGACCCACTACCATGTCGCCATGTTAAGTGTGACCGCTAGTCCCTCTGGTGGTTTGATGCAAGTTGAGTGTCGTTTTCATTCTAGCTGGTGTAGATGTGTTTTTGGAAACAAAAGGGTTTTTGAAAATGGGACTAATTTCTTTTTGATGAATTTAAATTTATGAAATGGGTTTTAGAGCTGAAAGCCTTTGGTTTGGAAAACTGGTGTTTGCTTGGAAATTGGTTTAGAATGGTTTTGGGTGAAACCTCAGTGACTCCTTATGAACGTTTTCACATGTGAGAGGATGCGGGGAAAGTGTGTGTTGGTGCGTATGAATGAAAGTGGATGAAGAAATGTGCAACGGTTCATGGGATTAACTGGGTGTGTTTGAAATTAAGGGATTGACATTGTTTTCTAAATTGGATTTTAAAGAGGAAAATGGTTTTGGAAGTTGATTTTGGTTTGAGAAGTGGATATGGTACTTGGAAAATGGAATTCAAAGAAGGTGGATTTGAAATATAAAATAAAAATGGATTTTTTTTGTGTGTTATTGGTATTTGTTTCGTTTTTGAGTTGGATGTTTTTGGATGAAATCACTTTTAATGATATTGCTTTGTCTTGATATTGGTTTCAACTTGGTGTTATATATGTTGTTCATAGATGTCGCCCAGAAAGGTCCACAGAGTTGATGATTCATGCCCAGTTTTTGGTCCTTCTCAGACATTGTCTGTCCTTCATCGTGATTGGAGTCTGTTAAAGACAGTGTAGTGGATTGAAGAGGTTGAGCGCGTCTTTAGGGTGTTGGGAACTCCAGAAGTTGTCAGAGTGCGTGTTTTTTTGGGTCTATTTGAAGGTCCATCTTTGGACGTATGTGATTTTCTCGCCCCACCGTCAATGCAAAATGGAATGATGTGGGATGTCTTTAAATCTGTCATTGTCTGATGGTTTATACTTGAAGAAGTGAAGACGGAGAAAAGGGAAAATCTTGTGAGTATTCAACGAGGTCAACAGATAGCGAAGGCATATGTTGACCATTTCAAGGAGCTTGTTTCATTTTCTCTGCATGTAGTATCTCAGGGATTGATAAAGACTTCCCTCTCCATCGGGGGTCTTCGTCTAGAGATCAAGGAGTAGGTCCTCCCTTTAAAGGGCCATTGTTTTGAGAAACTGGTGGATAAGGCGTTCTTAGCTGAGTGGGTCTTCAAAGTGCAGATGGTTAGGAATCAAGTGTATCCAGTCGCTTCCAAAGGTTCCCATTTGGAGAGCAGGGTGTGCTAGAGGGGCATGTTTCTAAAGAATCGTCAGAAGTGGTTCTGTCTCCTAGTTCGTCGGACCATTCAGTGGTGTGCCACCAGTGTGGCCGGTTCGGGCACGTGAAGTCGTCATGAAGCACCCCTCCGTAGATTTGTTATCATTGCGGTTGTCTGGTCACTTGGAGAAGTTCCGTAAGAAGCGTCGCCCGAAGAAGACGTTGTCACCGTAGAGATTCTAGTTCCTAACTGTGAGGCAAGAGATGCTTCAGCCAATAGAGCCCCAGCCACAGGTCTTGGGGTGAAGCTCACGCGCAGTCAGGAGTTGCCAAGGATGTGAAGCCTTGGTACGGGTTTTGTGTTCCATGTTGGCGGTGGAACGTTTAAAGTATTTTTGTCCTTTATTTTTCTACTATCAAAGTTTTGACTTCGTTGTAAGTCCATTAGTTCTTCATGAAGTTGGGATGGATGTGTTCTTTTGTAATCCAAACACTCTGGTTTTTCTGAATTATTATTCTCTTTATCATGTGTTTTTCTTAAAAGTATGTTTGGACCTTGCGTGGGTTAATCTCGGTTTGGTTGTGTTCGTTTGGAGATGTAAGTGTCTTTGGAAGAATTTTCGTTGTGGGTATTCTTTGGTAATGTTTGGATTAAGTCCTTCTCAGAGGTTTTTCTCTAGTGTTTGGGTTTTGGGTCCATGCCAAAGGTTCCAAGTTTTAGCTGAGGTGTTGTTTCACTTGTGATATAGAAGTTATCTTGGTTCGGTTGGGAGTTCCCGTGTTCCCCCCCCCCTTCTAGAGTGGTATGTTTGAGGGATAAAATTTCCACTCTAGTTGAGTCCTTGTGGTGGGGAGAACCCTCTCGTGTTCTCCCATTCTCTTATTTTGTGGTTTCTTCTGGTCTTATTTTTGCATGGATTCGGGTTTGGTCCATTGTTCGGCTGAGTGACTTTCTAGGGGCAGAAAGTGTCTGTGGTGGGGAGAATTGTCACACCTAGACATCTTAAATTAATTATATTTTACTATTTCTTGGCTCCGGGTCCCCGTGCCATTGTCCGGGTTGGGTCCCAGTTTAATTTTTGTGACATTTACTAAGTTCAATGGGTTTCAGACCCGTGCGCAGTCACCGCACAGTGTGCGGTAGCCGCGTCGCTAGCCCGGGTGCCACGCAAAGGTTTAAAGACTAAAATAAATAATGTTTTTTATATAATAAAAGCGGGTTGAATGTTCATATTGTAATAAGAATAATATTATTATTTAATTAATAATATTATCATGTCTAAGGTGTTATTATTTTATTGCTATTAATTTTTTATTATTATTATCATCATAATTATTGTAATTTTTATTAGCATTATTTTATAGCTCTGTTATTATTGTTATTATTGTTTATATTATTATTATTATTATTATTTTTATTTTTATTATTATTACTATTGTTAATTTATTTAAATGAAAAGAAGTCTAACCTAACCCTAGTCTCGCGCGGCACCCCTTCTCCCCTTCTCTCCCCCGTTTTTTTTTCTTCCTTCATGCGACACTTCCCCCTCCTTGTTCCCCGCCGCCTCTCGCCCTGGCTAGCCACCCCGCACGATGCCTCGTCGGTGCCCCCTACTTCGCCCCGACCGACCTCCGCTTCGGCACCCCTCCGGCGACCTCCGGCCAAGCTCCAACGAGCCCCACCTCAGGCCAGTAGCCCTCAGGCCACCGTTCCTGCATCCCGAGCACTCCCGGTGCTCCAGCGCACCCTCCGGCTCTCCTTCCGGTGTTCCGTCTTCCTCCGACATGCCTACTCCGTGTTTCCCAACTTACGAACCTTCGGTCATTCATGTTTCAGCCTTTCCACGGTCCGGTCAACCACCGTCGCCTTGCATCGGCCCGCAGTTCACCTGACGGTCAGTGCATGACCCCCCCCCCCCCCGACGATCTACATGCCTGAGCGCGCCACCCCTTCTGACTAGCGCATGACCCCATTGGTTGAGCCCGCCTCTGCGCCAAGGTAATTTTTGTGATGTGAATCTTTTTTGAGTGTATTTTATATCTGTGTTTGGTAGTCTTGGTTGTTTTGGTGTTTGTTGCAGTGAGTTGGCGGAATAATTCTGCAACGCAGCGGTCTTCGACTTGCACGTGCACACGCGCCTGCACGAGGTGTGTTGCATCGTCGAGTTCATTTTGCGAGTCGAGGTAGGTCTCCCAATGAACTTGCCTTTAACATTAGATTTTATTTATTCCTTGTCTTTTTATTGGATTTCAGTAAATTTAAAGTAGTATTAAATAGTTATGCTTAGTGCGGTGACCTGCTGAAAATTAAATCTGTTTAACTGTTGCATTGCACTGGAAGCATTTTTCTTGGACTTAATTGTGTGGTTTTTTTGTGATATGGCTAAATGAGTTCTTTTTGAAATGTTCAAGACATGTTGAAGTGTGATTGGAAATGGTTTTGGTGTGTGTAAAATGGAAGGTGTATTGTTTATGGAAAGTGGTGTTCTCTTAAAACCATGAATAGAAAAAATGCCCATAGGGCCTTTAAACTTGTTTTTGGAAACTTTAAGTGTGGATCTATTGTTGTTGAAAAATGTTTTCCTTTGACGTGTGAAAAAAATTTCAGATTTCATTTGAGAAACAGCGTTCCTTCAAAAAAATGATTAAAGGCCCGTTTGGCCTTTGAGCTAGATTTTGGAATTTGTCTGTGGTGGTTTGGTTTTCCTTAAATGGGTTTCTAAGTGAGTTTATAGTTTTCAACGTAATGGCGTGTGTTATGTATGTTTGGAAACGGCTTGGTATCTAATGGTTTAAATGATGAATGATATGGCAGCCCGGTTGGCACTTTATGGAATGTAAAGTGATTATATATATATATACATACATACTTATGGGGCATCTCTAGAGGGGGACTTCCCTTTGAGGGTTTTCTTGTAGCGGTGTCCGTGTAAGGGGTTGGCAAGTGCGGTGAGATGAGTCACGCGTGTGAGGGCCTCCTACTTACACAGTATTATTAAAACCATCGTGGGTTCCTGGGCGTCTTTTAGAGAATCGAGTGACGGTGGTTGGATAACCCTAATTAGACGGGTTGGTCCCCCCTTGGTAGGTATTGCCTTGTGGGGCATGCCACTGGTTGGCTGTTAGGGCGGCCAGTTGGTTATTGACTATGGAGTATCATGCCGGTAGGTAGTCTGAACCTGAGTACGTCCAGGGGTTTTATAGGGATGTTTAGGATCACCCATGGTTACTTGTTTTTCCTTTCTTTTTTACTCTTAGTTGTCCTTTACAGCTTATACTATTCTACTTTGTGAAAATGGTTTTCAAATGAAAATGATTTATTCTCTTTGTGTAAAATTTGAAGATGTAACACTTCTTTCCATTTTAGAATGAGTTTGGCACTAATAAAAGGAATCCAACTTTTGAAAAAGAATAAGGGTAATGTCTCATGTTTTTTTTTTCAAGTGAAATATTATGGGAGCTTAGTTTTATACATTGTAGTTCAAACCTAGAATTTGTGAATTCTTTATTTATTGGCAGTGCTTTGGGATTTGTTGTTGGGATCACCTACTGAGTACTTGTTGTACTCACGCCTATCATTTACCATTTAAGATGCCGGATCCTTTGTTCAGGTTTTCTTGGTTTTTGTCGTTCAATGTTGGAGCGGGGTTGGTCCCTTGTTTGGGTGGTGACCTGCGAGGTCATGTGGAGGTACGTTAGTCGTGTAGGTTTTATTTTATTTCTATTGTTAGTGTTTCTCTGTTTTGTTTAAATTCTATTCTGTTTTGATCCTGGTTTTGTTTGGTCTATAATCATTTCCAAAAATTATATCTTGATGCCCTACACTAGTTGCCATCCTGGGGGGATCGAGAACACCCCTCGGGACTTGCAACGGACCGGCTCAGGTGACCGGTTCAGGGTTGACTCGGGCTGGTTCGTGATAGTTACTATTTAAAATATTTAATCATCTTAATTATAAATATTTAATTCATTTTATATAAATTAATCCATGTAAATTTATTCTTATACTAGGCCTAGAAATATATATTTTTATTATTTAAAAATTTTCATCGATAAAGATGATGTAATTTTTTTAATATCATTAAAAATAGTTACTAATTTAGTTTATTATTATAATAATACATTAGGTGTATAAAAACCCAATTGTTAAGAAAAATGTTACATTTTTTTGAAATAATTTTTATTTACATTTTTGTCAATTTATAAGAAAACTATTAATTTTATATGTATATAACCATAAATTTTTAATAATTTACTTATTATAATTCATAAATTCCAATATAATTTCTAGGTGATAACAATCATTTTAAATAATAAATTTTTAATAGTATATTATTGTTTTTTTAAACTCGGTGTTGCATGTAATAGAATCCATCAAATTTACAAAAAAAAATTTAAAATAAAATATTTCATAAAAATACCAGGGTGTTAAATTCAACCCCCATTTAAATGAAATCCACAAAAGAAGTTTTCCAATATTGTAAAAATAGACAAGGATACATCTTCCTTTTCATATCCTTGTGTTCCCACATAGCTTCATCGAATTTGTGGTTTCACCACAAAAGAATGACCAGGTTAGTGGTCTTGAATCATATCAATCTCTCTCTACATGATCCAAAATATACAATGATTACTCTCAATAAGAAAGATCTAACTCTAGAGGTATAACTTATGAGTTAAATACTTCTTAAGGATCTGGTATGTACTTCGAAAATAAAGATACATGGAACACATCATGAACTTGAGAGTGATTCAATGGAAGATTCAATCGATAATATATCATCTCTATATATTATCATGAATTTCAAGGGGACCGATATACCTAGGACTTTGATTTAGCTTATTTCCAAATATAACCACCCTCTTATAGAATGATATTTATAAGAAAACCTTATCAGTAATATAAAACTATTGATCTTTCTGATGATTGTCAATATAATTTTTTTTTCAACTCAGAGATTCTATTATGTGATGTTGAATAGGTGTAATATTTTCTTCTATTTAATATTCTAGGAAAAGTCATAAAATATTTCATTATCCAAATTCATTTTTTTATGTTTGAGTTATGAACTTCATTCCATAAAGGGATTCATAATGAGCCATATGAATGTTGGAGTGAAATCTATTATTGTAAGAAAATTACACCAAAGGAAGGTGCTAATCCCAACCACCAATGTAATACATAGAGAAATATATCCAAAAGACTTATAGATTTTGAATAGTATTATCCGACTGACCATATTTCTAAGGATTAAAAGTATTTTTGAAACGTAACATTGTATCCTTATCCTGATGAATAGTTATCCAAAACTTCGATGTTAAACTAGGATACTCATTTGATACAATAGATAGTGCTATGAAATGAAATATTAACACTTCCTTAACACATAACTGAGTATGTTGATCATGAGAAAAATATTATATAATGGTTATTAAGTGTGATACCTTCATAAGGTGATAAAATAAAACTCGTATATCATAATCCCATATGATGTTTTTGTGGAGTCTGATGAAAAAATACATGTTGATGTATTCCCATTTTCATTCTGGAATAAATAATTATTATAAAATCATTTTAGGCCTTTGTTTCTCAGTATCAACTTGATGACATGATAAGAATCAAGATAAATACTCTGAAATATGTATTTTTTGTTGTCCCACTAGAAATACTCTTTCATGTAGGTCAATGGTAGGCGATATAGCCTTATATCCCTTAATTTATTAGTTTGATCCCCACAACCATACCAAATGTCTCTTGTTTTCACCCATCATTTAGATTTTTTCCAATATAATGTCTAGTTATACCAATTAAGAGGGTGATATTTTTTTCTTAATTTTTAATTCATTTTTCTGACAACACTATTCATTGTATCTGTGTACAATCATTCATCAAGAAAATATAAATTCTAAATTTGAAAGTCTCAGGGAAAGAAATTGAACACATATATTTATAGTAGTTCTGGGGAACCAATATCACATAATACACTCCCCAAACACTCAACTCCTTATGTTTGGTGATTTTCATTAGAATATCTATTTTTCTTGGGCATCCCAACAAAGTTCAAGAATCTATCACTTATTACAGTGGTATAAGAGCTTTAAAGTAGGATCTTCCTTCATAAGTTTTATCTAGAGACTTAACACACTTACTTACAATGAGAATCAATGAACAATGGACAAATGATTCTTTAAAGATACTTTGTAATACGCAATTTCATGAGAGAACATACAGTAGATGAATTTTCATACCGAAAGGATGTTAATTATTAAGATATAGTTTTGTTAAATCTTCAAATATAAAATATAATCATGGGATCAACTTTATAAAGAAATAGTTTAATGTTTTATAAATATAAAGCATGTGTTGTTATTGGTTGTCATAGTAATCACACTAGTCTGTGTTTTTCTGATTGTTATCCTCTCTTCCATGGAGCCTCTAAATATTCTATTTATGTTTATTGTTTTTATTTTGAATAGGAGTATATAATATAATCCCAATGGGAAACTTGATAATCAGTTAAGAGAGAGAGAGAGAGTTTATAAGACATGATTTTAATGATATACATTATTTCATTACATATATAGAATAGGTGTCCACATCAAAAATGTATGAGACCTTCTTATTTGGATATTTTTATAGATGGAAACATGAAATTTTATTCAAATTGATTTTACATAAGTACAACAACTTTTTCTGGTATACTAATATGTTGAAAAATAATCTATCCTAATAAATATAATAGGTAATCAAAATGATATTTATTACTATTGTTTTTAAAAATGATAGGTTTCAGGTAGTTCGGTCTTTATATTATAAATTTCTGAAGGAACTTTGTAATATAATGGATATCTTTAATTTTATTGCATAAGAGAATCTATATTTCTCGTTATATAGAAAGATATTCTCTATAAGATAATAGGTGTTGTCATGTAATATATGACTGAAGAGGAACATATTTTGATACTTTCTAAGATGAACTATTTTTAATTATGTGTAATATAAAACATCTACACAAGATAATGAAATGTTACTGTGATGTGATACATATTTTTTATAACATCTTCAACTCTCATAAGGAAATATTTTACAAATTTAATTTTAGTAAGATAACATCTATTCATTCTTACTGAGAAATCTAATTTGAGTATCCAAAAAATAAATCATGATATTTATTATATAAAATATTGCATTGTTAAATAGACTTCAAATACTTTCTAATGATTAGAATACTGAAGATATTAATTTCTTTATACAAGATAAAATAATATTTTAATAAAATGAATACTTCAAGCGTCGTTATAAAAACTATTAGATAGTATATAGTTAGATAAAATCTTTTGTTAAATATATTCTTAGACACTTATGATAAACTTGTTTGAATACCATTAGGGATTTTTTGAATAATCCAAAAACATAAATTGAGATATGATGTAATAACATATTTTTGTCTAACAATCTCCCCCATTTTGATGATCATAGTTCCCATTGAATATAAAGAATGAATAATTTATAAAAATATATTTCAAAAAGATATGTATACATTATTTCCTTGATATAATTTTTTGTTTTATTTTTCAATATATTTGTGATATAAAAAATAATTAGTGTAAATAAGTACAATCAATGTAGCATAAAAAAATTCTAAATACTGAATACTCATTAAAATGTACTAAATTTGGAATAATGATGTTGTAAAATTAAGAAACTAATAATATTTTAGAAAATAAATTTAAAATAATAACTTGAAAAGAATAATAACATACAGAAAAATATGAAAATAACTAAAATGTTTTTAAAAAGTGTTATGTGAAGTAGTATCTTGTAGTTATTCAAATGTTTGTGAAAAGAAAACCATATGTTCTCCCAGAAATACTAAAAAGAATCAATATCCCAATGTTATATAATTTTTAGAGGCACTTTCTTAAAGGATAATGGTTATCTAATGGGTATTAAAGATAATGATAGCGGGGAATCTTTTGATTATCCAATAACATCCACCAACGCTAGTAATAATGCCATATGTCCTACACAATCTATTTAAGAGACCCATATTGGAGAAGTTTTAATATAGAGGGAGGTTTTTTTGTTCCCTTTATGAAAAAAATTCTTCTCTATGGGTAAAGGATATTTTTGGAGATGGTTCAGTAAAGGTAAAGATAATTCTTAAAAGAACATGACGTTTTACCTTTTATTGAGCTCAGTATGATCAAAAATTTATTTGAACCATTAACTACTTTATAGATTATGATAAACCATTTGAGGTCTTGGAAAAATTTTTCTAGGAATATAAAATATTGAATCAACAGAAGCGTCGATCCTTTTCACCAAGTCATTTTTGGTAGTAGTCCAAAAGTGTTGTGAACCCATTCCATAGTCGCTGAGAGAAATTCCAAGTGAATTTCTACATATCTCCCTTATTAATGTAACTATTGAGTAGATTATTCATAAAATCAAACTGGTTTTCGGTCATACCAAAAAAAACTTCTCTTAATATTTTAGACACTTTGTTTTTTTGAGGATTCTATAAATGCATCGGCTTCTACTTTTATTCATCTTCGAAGGAACCAGGATTTGAACTATTAAATGCTACATCATTCATGTATTCATCTTTATTCTCAAGAACTTCAATTTTTTTCATAACAATACAACCATATTTTTTATACTAGGGGTGATAAGTTTTTCAATAATATTAACATGGACTACATTTCCTTGAATTTATAACATCTTTTGATTGGATATAGAACTGATTTCTTTTGATAACTCATCAACTGACTCAATAAGTTCTTAGAATAGACTAGAAACCTTATAAATTCATATATCCTACCATTCTCAATGTATTCAAAAAAAAATCTTGAGAAAATGTTACATTTCATGAAATTAAGCACTGCAATCATCATATCCATAACCTGAAAAAATTCTATGAGGGTCAATTTTATATCAAAACTATTCACAATTCTTATAGTGGATTCACTTGATAACACTTCAATCAATGATTAAACCAATGATTTTAATTCTTGAAAATAATTCTTCATAATCATTTAATCACAAATAGTCTTCACTTAATTATTAGTCTATCTCACTTGGTATTTTATTTATTCTATTTTAGATAATAATTTTTTGAATGTATCCTGATCTATCTCAGATGGAACAATGTCCACAAAATGAGATTTCAAACATCTATGATCTTTTTGAGTATTAGTGGGTCAATATTATTGAAATTATATTATTTGAGCATCAACAAATTATAGATTATTTTCAACACATATTTGTTTCTTCATAAAACTGAAATTATTTTGAGTACTATCTATTCCTTTTCAAGAAAAAAAAACAAATCTGATTGTTCAGACGGGAAAAATAGAATAACAGGTGTAGGATTTAGAGCTAATGAAATTTTCATTCAATTATTAGCAGTTTCTAACTGAGTTAATATGGAGGTAAAATCTTCTCTTATAGGTATATTGGGGATCAAAAATAGAAGGATGTGTTACTATAGGAGTAGTATATGCTTTTGGTTGTACAATTATCCTAACTCTTCTCTATCTATCACCAGTAGTATCATTATCTAACACATATGTTTCATCAAATAGTCCCTCTAGTGGAATTCCATCACCACTGGATACTCATGTTTGGGATGTATCTCCATGAGTTAAGGATGGATCTACTTTTATTCCTTATCACGAGGTTAATAAAACCAAAAAAAATTAGATAGAAACTACAATATAAACCACCTTTCCTTAAAATAGTTACAATTAATGCTGTTAATAAATCATAATGAGTTTTGGTACATTCATCCAAGTAAACTCCACCATTAAAAAATCAGAGCTAATATCCTTCTATAAGGATATAAATTTACTGACCAATTCTAAATGTGATGAATATATCTAATGATATATCTCACTAAATTTATAGTATTTTCAATTATGAATTGATATAATACTAAAATATCATAAAAACAATTTCTCTATCTCTCTGTTACATAGATATATGGAAGACTGGATAAAATTTATAGTAACATTTTTTTTCTGGTTATAGTACCATGGTGAGTTTCTTTTAACCAATCATAGATCAAAATAAAGACATCATGATTTTAGGTGGAGTTACTTCATCCATTGAAATAAATGAATTTAATATGTCTTTATGACCTTCACAAGGGTATATGAGTGCCTATTCCTTCTGAAATGAGTTTATAGAGATATATTTCGGATTGAAATTTTCTTTGAGATGATCTTCATTTTCACCAAAATTAAAAACATTGATTTTATAAATCTCACGAACTTATTTCTCAAAAATGTACTTAGTAAATATTCTATAAAATATGTAGTTCTATCCTTATCAATTTATTACATTCTTGGGTAAAGTATATATTATTTAATGATATTATAAATCTATTACATTCCTGTTTATAACTTTTCTCATCATTCTTTGATGCATCACCCTTCTTATGGAAGCCCTATCAGTTCACATGGTTTTTGGAATTATAAATACAATCTATAGGATTGAAAGGTTATGGTAAAAAGGTATTAGAGATAATAAAGAAATGTGGTTTCATGTGTTTTCGGAAATATCATTCACATGTAGAGTTGATATGTTTCACTATTTTTGTGTTTTGTTTGTTTTTTATGTTTTCTAGGAAACGAAGGGTCATGATGTGATGTGAAGTGTGATCATTAAAAAATATATGTGATATTTCCATTGATATAATAAGTCATTTAATGAAATTTTGATATATTTAGAATTTAATATTATGAGTTCAAAATATTTAGATAATTATGTAAAAATATTATTCCTTAAATGAAAGAAAAAAGTAATAGTTACATACAATGAAATAAATCTAATTCAAACTTATTAGAATAAAATATGTCTTTAGATAGCGATTTGTAAAAAATACCTTCTTATTTATTTTATATACAAACAAACTCTACATAGGTATTACTTTTCTATACGAAATCTCTTAACAAATGATGCATTAAATCAATGTGCATTGTTCTTGAATGGTTTATCAGATTCATTGAAAAATTACTAGTTTTTATATTATCACATTTGATTTGAACATAGTTAAAATAAAATCGAAAATTCATCAAGGTGTGCTTCATCCATAATTACTTGTTCAAAAACACATCTTTTTATAATATATTTCCCTTTAGTAGTAAATAATTCAATTGAGTTCTATTCTCCACTTGACCAAGAAACTAACGATTTTCCTAGAATATGGAATGTTACTACAGGTTTTTTATATCTAATCTACATATATAAAATTAATCACCCAAGTATAAAATTAAATTAAATTCAAATGTTTTTGAAAAAAATAATAGAAAGAGGCATAATATAATAAAATCCTTTTAAAAGCATTTAATTGTGATTATTTGGGATTTGAATGAAATAATTCATGAAGGCATGATGAGAAAATAATTTATGTTCTATTGGAAGTAAGATAAAAATAAATTATAACTCTATCTAAATATAGCTTTTTCTCAATTGGGTTTCCAGCTTCATCCAAATCACGTTTAATTTTAGAGCTCAGTGGAGTTGAGTGAACCAAACTGTTTTTTAGTCCAAAATAATTGGGTTAGTCATGTATGTATTTTATTTGAATTAAATAATTTCGAATATCCATTTGGTATATTTGAAATCCTAAAAATAGTTCACCTCACCTATCATACTCATTTCAAATTCCCTTTTCATAAGTTTTTATAAATAATTACATAATTTTTTATTGGTAGATCCAAAAATAACATCATTAATATATATCTATACTCATAAAATATATGGGAATGAAGTTTTATTAAATAATGTAGGGTTAGCCACTCCTAATGATAAAAATTTGATAAAATAAAAGTTCTTAATATTTCATTCCATGATCTTGGTGATTTTTTAAGTTTATATAGATCGTTGGTATTTTGGAAAGAAATTTTTTGAAATTAATGGTGTTCAAAACATAGAAGTTTTTATACCTAAAAATCGTTTATTAAAAATACAATAAAAATATTGATTTGACATCCATCTTATAAAACTTAATATATATATATAAGTAGTACACAATAGAAGGATTTTAGTAGCTTTAAGTCTAGCAATAAGTGAAAGGTTTTTTTGAAAGTATATTCTTTCTTCTTGATTGTATCAATTTTCAACAAGTCTAGATTTTTTTCTAATTATTATACCATGGTCAACTTTTTGGTTCTTAAATACCCATTATGTTCCAATTAAAAAATAATCTTAAGTTATTTCATCTAATTCCCAAATTTTATTTATTTTAAACTTATATTACACTTATATCATAGAAAAGAACAATGTTCATCTAATATGTCTTTTTCTACATATTTTGGTTCTAGTTTTGATAAAAACCATAGAGAATTATACTAGAAATAATAAATTTATTCTATTACTCACTCCATTATCTAATCTTCCTGTAATTATTTCTTGATGATGGACTTCAATATTTCTAGTTTTGATAGGTAACAAGATTTTTTCTACACTACCAATAGCCCGTACTGGATTTGATTTAAAGTAACAAATTTAAAATTCATCATCGTTGTTGTGAATAAAAAGTGTTTTAGGTATAATGTTCTTAATATAATCACTCAATTCATTTGTTTTAGTCATACTATGATCTAAATAAACACTCTCATCAAACATCACATGAGTTGATTCTTAAATAACCCATCAAATTTAGTTAAATAAACTATACGATTTAGATATAGTGGAATAACCATGCAAGATAACTTCATCAGCATTTCTTTTAGTAATATGGATTAAATTTATTACTCTCAAATTCAACTCTATATCAACTTATTAAAGACCTAATTTTGAAATCATTTTCATTTTTCACAAGCTTACAATAATAGATAAAAAAATGGGATTCACTTTTATGTATTAAAAATTGAACCCATGTAAATCCATAAAAATAGTCAACTAACACATAATAAAATGATGTTCTACAAGGAATTTTAATTCTTGTAGGCTAAAGAAAATCGTTATTGATATGATCATAGTTATATAATTAGTAGCCTCTTTAATTATTCTAAAATAATACTTGTATTTCTTTCACAATTGAAACACTTCACAAAATCTATTTATATGTAATTCCGGGGTTGGAATATTAGAAATAAAATATATTTTAACTAATTCTCTAAAGAATAAACATTATAATTTATAATAATTTCAATCCAAATCTATCAATTTTCAATTTCAGAATTCAAAAAATTTATATTTTGTTTACAAAAACAATTATGATATAAGGTATAGACATTTTCTATTCTTGGTGCTTCAAATATTAGAGATTTATTTTTAAATACTATTAATTCATTGTTAGAAAAAATTAGTTGAGTAACCACAATCACAATGATTATAAATACTTATCATGTTATTATTCAAGCCCCTCATGGTAATAAATTTTGTTGATGATAATTGGATGAGTTTTCCAACAAATCCAACTCAAACAATTCTTCCTTTTTCATTATCTCGAAATATGATGTATCCTGCATCTATTTCATATATGAGTAAAGGTTTGAGTAATATCCATTCATATTTCTTGAACAACCACTATCAATAATATTTTTTCATTTATATTCAGTTGAACAATTACGTATATTGAAAAAATCAAACTCAAATTTTTTTGGGTACCAATACACTTTTTGGTCCTGAAACTCTAGCTATAAAGATTTTTGAATCCATATTTTCTTTTTTTTTTCTATAAAACATGGAAACATATTTTGAGATGTATTTTATAAGAAATGAATTTTTAATTGAAAAAATAGATATTTTTCTAAAACAAAAATATTTCCATAGTTTCTTACGTCTCCCAAATGAAAACAAGTAACATTTTAAATGTTATTATTTCTATAAATAGGGAAAAAATTTGTTCTATATTGATTGTGACTTTCACCATGACATAAAATTCCATATATTTTCTATGTTTTGTTTGGATAAGAATTGTTTTTAACTAATACTCTCCCTTTGTAAAAACACTTGATGCATCTTTGATTTTTTATCCTCCTTCTATAAGTTATCAATTTTCTTAATTTGTTTACTATATGAGGTAGTAGACTTTTCTAGCTGATTTTTCAAATCTATTTTGTTTCAAGTCTTTCTATTCACTGGTTTTTTTTGTAATAAGACTTTTTAAGGGATTTATTTTTGTTTTTTATACATTCACATTTAGTAACAAACACTGTAAAATATCCATTTAAATCTTCATATGAGTAGGTCTCATAATCCAATTTAGATTTGTCATAAAAAATTATAATAATAATATACCTCATTTGAATGTGCCATGAAGAATATGTTGTCCTTTTGATTTAGTTAACTAGTGTCTAAATTTGAATATGTTCATTCACTAGAATATTTAGATACACCCAATGTGGCCTTTATATCTTTCATTGATTTCTTATTTTATCCATTCTTCTTGAATAAATTTTTATCGAAATTATTTTTTCATGAAAATAAATACCATATTCATTAATGTGTTCTAGTTTCTTACATTAAGAAATATTATTTCTATAGGTTTGTCACCATACTATCTACTCCTGAATTGTTCTTTGAAACACTTTATATTATTATAGAATTTTCTTAACATTCAAGGAAAATTCACACGTTCAACATTTTATCCAGAAGGTCTTGAGAAGAATTATTCATCAGATGTTTTAGTGATTCATATTGTTTTATTATTTGTTTCATCATTAGAATTAGAAACCTTTAATGAGACATTTTATTTCTTGATAATATTGTAGTATCTAGTTTCATATTTCATTTCTTATTCTTACATCATGATAGTTCAAATGTATTATTTTATTTTGAAAATTTTTCTTCTATATATTTCCCGATGGCATCCGAGGTTCCAGTCCATTTGGATGGAAAAACTCTGAGAACTTTATTTGTGTGTTCGGGATCAGTATAATGTGTTCCAAGAGATGCAATGTTATTAAAAAAATCAATGAGTCTTTCATTTATCTGGTTAATTCATTCTCATTCATCCATTTTTAATGTGTCTAACTTAATCTTGAATATGTCATATCTGGAAGCCTTTAAATTATCAGTACCTTGATATGAATGATCTATAGTAATCCAAATTTCATAGGCAGTTTGACATTGAGAGACTCTATTGATCTTATATAGATAGAGTCCATATATTATTTCATTCATAATTTGGATTTCAGATCATAACTCATTTCAGTATTCGAATCCCATATTTTTACTTATGTATTTGTAAATTTATAAGGTTTTACTTATTTCATATACACTTCAAATCGGATATTTTCCAAATAAATGATCAAGAGATCCTCCTATAAACCATAATTTTTACCATTAATGTACAAAACCCAAAAAAATTACAAACCTTATCATTTATCAACCATGGAATCCATTTAAAAATATATATTTTGACTTTAACCTTTTAAAACTGTGAACTAAAGAGTCATGATCTATGGGACTAATTGATGTCCTAGATAATGGCTAGATGAAAAACATAAGAGGGGAGCATGGGTGAATTGAGTTCTTAACTTTTTATTTACTACCAAACCACCATATTCATGGTTTGTGAGTCCAATATTTCCTTAAGAAAACATGAAAAAAAATATGAAAATATAAGCGAACAAAATTAACCATATTTATTTATAGTGTTTTGCAGAACATAGATCCCTTAGTCCACTCCCCCAATTCCTAAATCCCTGAGTTTGAGGATTTTCATTAGAACATCCCATTTTCCATGGGATCCGAGCTTAATACCAGTAGTTATTTCTTATTAAAAATGTAAAAGATCTTTAAAATTGGTTATTCTTTCACAAGGATTATTTGTAATTGTAACACACTCACTTACACGGAGCAACAATAAAAAAGAGACAAATCAGTATTTGAAGATACATTTGAATACATAGCTAAATGTAGCGGCTAATAATAGATGAATATGTCTCTCGAAAGGATGATATTTTTCAAGATACAATTAGGAGTGATATTAAAATTCAAAAGAATAACTTTTCATCACCATTTTCAGGAAATAGTCTAATAATGGATATATATAGAGTAGGTGTTGTTCATTTGTTGTTTGAGTTATCACACAATTTTTTTTCACAGTTTTCCTTATATTACATATAACCTCTAACTCTTTTATTTATATCTCTTGTTTTAATTTTTAATACGAGAATAAAAGATAATAAAAATGGTTATCTTCATAATATGTTGATATATATATATATATATATATTATAAGACATTATTTAAATGATATGCATCAATTATTTTCAAATATGAAATACACATCTGTAGTAGAAATATCATATACCTTCTATGGATCATTGTATTTATGGAAACATGAAATTTTATTAAAATTTAATTTTTCTAAAATATAATTTTTTTCCTAGTATAGTGAATGTAAAAAAACAATGTATCACAATAATTATAATATGTAATCATAAAGATCAATATGAAAACTGTTTTTGTGTATGATAAGTGTTATGTAGTACTGTCTTCATATGATAAATACATGTTACAATGATACGATACTCATTTTTGACATAATATCTGACCCTCGTATGTAAATATTCTTAAAATTTCCATTTCCTATGATAACATCTTTTTATTCTGGCTAAGATAACTAACATGATAATTTAGTAATCCAATAAATATTTTTATAATATAATGTCTTTAATAGTTAATTAAACTTCCAATTATTCTTGATAATGTTCATACTGAATATATTATATTCTTTTCATGGGATATTTTTTAAATAAAACTAATGTTTCACATGTTGCAAGATAAATAGATGTAGAATCAATTATAAGATTAGTTATATTTATAAACATAATCTAAGACACTTAAGTTAAAATTTCTAGAATAAAAGGAGGTATTTTCTAATTCATCATAAAAATAAACCGATATATTTTGTTGCAATATAATTTAGGCCTATAATGAGTTATAATTTTTACAAAACTATATTAATATAATTCCTATAACAGCTGCTTCAGTGGTGGAGTAGTGGTGAAGGAGAGGGGTACAACAACACCGTTCTTTGTGAGATACAAGGTTCGAATCCTGGGAGTACACTTTTGGGACGAATCTCTCCCCCGGGATCCACTCGCCTTTCCGGGTCACCCGGTTCCTGACTGGGTGGGAAAAATGAGGCGCACCCACCCGTGCTGACGGATTGCATGAGGAACCATCACCGCCCGGGTTGTCACCCTCCGGGACGCTCTGCCATCTCGGCTGGAAACGGATCCTTCCCGGCTGGGGCTCTCTCTAGAGTGACCTCTTTGTGGGGATGTGGGTTTCCTTGTGTGGAGGGTTTGAAAAGGCAACACAAGGGAATTCCCTTTTCTAGAAATAATTCCTATAACATCTCTAGATGTTAATAAAATATATTTTCTTCATCATTAATGATTTGATAAACCAGAAAAGGTTACTAATACATATAATATGTTTTCTACAATATTTAAATTTATTCCTCCTATAAAATCATTTAAAATAAAACATATAAAAAACCAAAGGGTTTTATTATCATAAGTATCTCATAATATATCCTTAATATTTTAAAAAAAATCTTATTAAACATTGAGAGGCATGTATATGACTTTGAACATATTATGATACTTTAACAAATAAACTAATGATCGTATCCATAACTATTAAGTTAGTCGCACACATAGACATATACACTTTCAAAATATAAAACACACATTATTCTTTAAATTTGATATTATATTAGGTAGATAATATTTACTAGAATATTGGGATCATTCTTGCATCGATAGAATGTCAAATGTGATTTCAGTTTTCTAGAATCCATGTAGAGAGGGATATACAAAACTCAATATTACATCAAATTTCACTAAAGTATGAAAAATATGATTTTAATAGGGCTTATTGACATAAACCCCAACATGAAATTCCTAAATCTAGAATTGAGGATAAGTGTTACCAAATTATCAAGAATCAATTTGACTTTTGTAATTTAATATGATTTCCATTTTTTTCCTTCATCTTTAAAGGCACTTCTGGCTTGTAATCTTTATTTTCCCATTGATTGGTTCATTGATTCATATAGTTTGTTAACTCATATAATTTTTTACACTGAAGTGTGAGTTGAACATTATATGGGGCTCTCTATCTAATAATTTCAATGACTATACTCTTTATATCACTCTAATATTTTTTTTCTCTGTCTCCAAGATTACCACAAGTGAACTTTTTTTGTTTTTTCATGCATTTAACAGAGTGATCCTTCCCTTATATTTAGAAATTAAGAGGTTGAAACTTTTTTACCTCCATTTCATAACCCAAAATAGCTTAAAAAACCTCCATATTCCTTTTCTTATCACTATGGACTTTAGGGTTTACAAATTCCATTAAAACTTTTATTGAATATCCAAAATTTTATTTAAAAAATCCAATGTATCTTATGGAAAATTCTTTTAGAAGACATGGTTTAAAATCATTAAATAATAAATCATTATTTCTTTGAGGGATGATGTTTAATCTTGAATAATACCTTAAATGTCTTGAAAATTCTTCCTCATAAGTACTAGTGGATTCATTATCTCTTTTATTAATCTCAATGAATTAATTAATTATTATTATTAACAGAATATGAGGTAAGTATTTTCTAAAAAAAGGTTTCCTTGATCTCATTCCACTATATAAATACAATTTACTCATTCATACTCATACTTTAAATAATAATCACCCTTTGATATTATTTTTCCTCAAAATGATAAACAACTACGAAAACATTCTCATGGTCTAAAAACTAATGTATGGAAAATATCTTTTCCCTCACATCGATCCATTTATCACTAACGATTGGATTTCATGTCTAATATAATGATGATGGTAATTGTCACATAAATGATTCAATAACATGTTTCTCCATCCATGGTGAATTCAAAATATCAACATGATCTATGTTACTACAAATATATTTATTTATTTGAGTGATAATAGTAACCAGATATTATGACTTGACTGTAAATCCATTTTGTTCCTCATGGGGATGGTCGTTGCATTTTCCGTCACATTCATTGTTCACATGATTCCTTCGTGTTTAAGAAATTAACTGAAAAAAAACATAGAATAAGAAATGATAATCAAAGTGGACAACCAAATAATCACGAAAAACTATCTATTTTATGTTCAAAACAAAATTCGTTATTCTAAATCTATGAAACATTTGGTTTAACCTGGATCATCCATGATCATTACTAAAACGTTAGGATGTTATAATTTACATAGAACTATACCTAAATTTATTACTAATTTTTTCTTATTATTATTTCCAAAGGATAAATATACCTTTTCTCTGGTATGAACTATAAAGACCCATACATTTCATACATTGATAATAAATTTTAATATATGAATATTTTTTGCATGAAATTTTAATCTATTCCATAATCTTTTATGTATAGTATCATTAGAAACATAAAAAAATAGTTCATAAAATATCTTTATAATCACATAATAATTTATTAATAACTAGAAACTATCTTAGATAAATTATACATAATATATTTACTTATATCATGGGTAAAGGAAACATAAGGGTGAGCTCATATGGACAGTCTGGGTAAATAATGGGGATATCAATGATCTCACATGCATAAACTAGGTATAAGGGTATAATAACAAGATCTAAATGTTTGAAAAGAATAAAATGCATATCAAAGACCATAATATTATGTCCTGAAATAAATTTTTCATGTTTATAATAAATGAATAATAATGTAATAGAAGAATATAAACCATGATATCTCAACATAGGTATAATATATGGAATAGTGGCATTCACAGAATCATTTAAAATCATTTTATTAGTACTCAAGGATCATTTTGAGGTATGTCATTATATAATGAGTTCACTACCCAAATAATCATAGTAGTCAAGGATCACTACCAATAATATCATAGTTGATAGTGTCCCATACTGAAGTGTGTTCACTCCCCATTATAGTTCTATTTCTCTCATGGGATATCAATCTTTACCCAATTCATTGAAAAGAGATATAGGTCACAACCGTCACATAATTAAAATCATACATATTTTTTCTACATGATCATAAACCATTCACAGTATCAAAAAACATGATGCCCCCATGGTATAGTTCAAGTTGTTTAGTGGTTGATCCATCTCACTTTCTTAGGGAACTAAATCTAACTCGAGTTCTGCTAGACTCCGACATTGTGCATATTATGCACAGGGTGACTCAAATATTTTTCTTAGCTGTGGAACATGCAATGTACAATGGATTGGAGGATCCCCCAAAGGACCCAGTCATGTTACCCATAAAAACATTTTTTTCCTGCTTTGGTGGTGGTGTAGTGGTGAAAGAGAGGGGTACTACAACACTATTCTATGGGAGGTACTAGGTTTGAATCTTGGGAGTCCTCTTTCTAGAGGAACCTATCCCCCAGGATCAACATGCCTTTCTAGGTCACCCAGTCTTTGAATAAGTGAGAAAAATGACGTGAAACCCACCCATTCTAATAAAATTTTTGATGAACCATGGCTGCTTGAGTTGTTACCCTCTGGTACCCTCTTCCATCTCATCTGGAAACTTCCCCTTCCTAGTTGGTATCCCTCTGGAGTGACCACTTCGTGGGGAGTGGGGTTCACTTATGTGGAGGTTTCAAAAGGCCACACATGGGAATTCCCTTAAAAAATTATAAAAATAATTGTGTTTCAAAAAATATTGATCATAATATAACCCATGAAAAAATAGGTTTCATAAATATTTCACCATAACATAACCCATGGAAAATAAATGGGTTTGATAAACTAATCATCTTTTCATCATAGACATAAAACATATATAGAAATAATTATGATGGTATCCTTAGATCATATACCCAATAAATGATATGTAACATAAAATAATTTCATCTTAGTTGGAATATTATTTTGAAAGATCTCATTGTTTATTTTTTGAGGAAAATAACCATTCCATTTCAAAATAATATCTTTTAAAAATATTTTGAAACTATTAAGGGAGAAAATTTATTTGAAGAAACATCTTAAACAAGTAATGGAGGATTCAAATAATAATTTAGTCATGATTTTTGTATAACACATTTTTTTTGTAAAAGTTAACAAAACATTCCATAAATATTTTCATTGAAAAAAACACAATGTACCACCTTTAGAATATAATAAAAAGATTCCTTTAATTCCATTTTTGTAAAATGTAAAACATGGGAAAAAATGAATTTAAAAATATTGAGTAGATTGGTAAACATATTATTTCCAACATTTTTATATTATATGGAAATAGAATAGAAATATTCACTAGTAGAGTCTTAAAATTAAACAATCTCAAATATTCTTGAGATTGTTAAATAAACTCGTTACCAAAGTTCTCCTTACATAAAAATCACTCTAAAATCCTTTATAATTAAATTATATTTATTTTAATTCTATAAAAAAGTCATTTTTATAATTATAATAAAAATAGGACCACTTTATAACATCTGAACACCCCATTTTTTCAATAATTCATTATTAAAATTGTTATTTTTGGGTGCTAACTCTTTCATTTATCATGAGTATCTTTGTTCAGTAGTTTCTGTCCATGTACATTTATCATGAATCCATAATCTAAAGAATATTTATCATGATATTAATATCATATATATTCATTATATATATATATATATATTCATTGTCATTAATAAAATTTATATATTGATAAATGAATTACATCATTATTGGAGAATGTAAGACGTATATACACATGAACTATATTTTCATTTTTACTTCGATTTAAATAAATAAATGAAAATTTTAATTCATTTGTAAAATATAATTAAAATATCTTACATATCATTATATCAATCCTAACTACTATCCAAGTAAAAAAAATAAAAAAATGAATCAGATTGCTAAGTAGAGGTGGCAGTCCACATGTTTGTAGGAGCGAAATTATCTTTCCTCATGGATTGGATGGTAAGAAGGTGGACATGATATAATTATTCAAAAAATGTAATATTTTTAAAAATTTAATATGTAAAAATTTAACCGATAATAACACCCATCCATAAAATATGGTGATGGAAAATGAATTGTATCACTACGTGGAGATGATAAGCTATATGTACGCAAGTGTGATAGTTTCACTTCTCATTTAGGTGGAAAGAGGGTGTATAATAGTGTTTTCATAATGATAATAAAATATTTTCATATGTAGGATAATGATTTATTATTATATGATAAATACAATATCTTTAGAGGAGTTAAATAACAGTAGAAAATAATATCATCAGGTAAGGAAATTACATTTTCTTTGAAACAACTCCCTTTAATATTTTCTAATGGTCCCTAGGTTTGGTCCTTTAGGAATAAACACACCTATAAAATATATCTAAGGAATTTTATAAGATAAATTGGTATATTTGTTTAGTATAGAAGGCTCAATGTGGTGTAATGATGTAGTGTAAGAGGATCCCTTTTATAATAGAGGTGAGGGGCACATTTGGAATTTCTAAAAAGAATAAATTATAATAAATTCATTCTCAATACCAATGCCTTCAAATGGACATGGGTAAAAATAATAGTTAGAATATGATTTTAATCCCATAAAATAGTACAATTTAGATAGGTTTTTCTATTATTATAAACATTATCATTTTGATTAACCCTTAGTTAACCATTTTTTATTATAACTATTGTTAAAAAATTTCCAATTTTAAAGGGTTGTAATTTTTATATATAAGATAAAACAAATCCCAGAATTGATAAATATATGATATTTTTTACCATATAATATCTAAATTTTATCATTTCAATATTTTTATATTTTTTAAATAATTTTATAAAATATTATTTTGATAAAATATCAATATTTTCAATTTTGACATTATTTATTGAATTTAACATGAAAGTATAAAAACTAATGGGGAATTAACATATAATTTTTTAAAACTGTATAAAATGTCTTATATATATTGAAAATCATTCATTCACATTAATTAGTTCAAATTATATTCCTTTTTATATTTTTTAGAACACTTATTATATATTTTATTAAACGGAGAAATACCGCATCAACATTGCATAAGAAATTAATGTCATTATGTAATTACTAATAATTAAAAATATATTATTATAATAAAAATAATTTTATCAAGATAAATACAAACAGTTAAATTTATTCATAATTTACTTTTCTCTCTATGGGGTCACATAAAAAATATTTAAAATATATGGAAATTTTGGAACCATCTTTGATTTAAATAATGTATAAGTCATTTTCATGAATAAGTGTCCACTAAACAACTCCAATTAGAAAAAATAGTATTAATGGATGAATTAATTTTATATAATTATAATTTTGAGGAATATTTATGGACTCATCACTTATTTTTACCCAATGTTAACAATATTTACCCTTTACTAAGTTGATAATTTTACTATTGTAACTATTCATATTGGCAAAAATAAAAGGAAACGTATTTGCCAAATTTGTACCTCCATGTTATAAATATAAAATTAATATTATGTATTTCACTACAAACCAATAGAATAAATTAATTTTAAATTATGGGAACAAAGTGTAAAAAAAATTCTTTTTTATAAAAAATGTATTTTTTTCCGTAAAACATGATTTATTATTATGCATTATATAGTAAAAGGATGGTTGATTGTTCAATAAATTTGATTAAGTAAATAATAAATTTATTTCATTAAATTTTTTCCCTAATAGGGATTAATTTAATTTATTATTATAAAAATACATTACATTCATATAAAATGTGGTAAAAAATATTAATTTTTTTAAATAATTTTTATTTTCATTTTTAATAAATTATTAACTGATGAATTAATTTTATAGTAATATAACCATAAATTTTTGATAATTTATTTAATATTATTCACTTATTTCCATCCAATATCTTTGGTGATAAATTTCATTTTGAATTGTAATATTTTAATAGTATATTATGGTTCACTTAAACTCAGTGTTTCATGTAAAGAACACTATCATATCAATGAAATTATTTTTAAAAAATCATTCATTAAAAAAATAGGGTGTTATTCTACCCTATTGAAAATTATAATCTTCCTCTAAATTCTACACTTTTATATAAATAGATGGGGATATCTCTGTCACATCACATCCTTAGATTTCCACATATCTTCCTCAAATTGGATGTTTAACCATAAAAACCGACCATGTGAGTGGTTTTTCATCATAGAACTTTATATATATGATACTAAATCTATACCAGTTTATCTTTAGAAGAATTATATTTCTCCTATTTCTTGAAATCTAAGTTCAGTACATGTGAATGAACAAGTATGTACTTAGTCAGGAGAGATACATGGAACACATCACGAACATGGGAGACATTCATTGGAAGAGATAATAGATAAGATACATACCTGATAAAATCAAAAATTTAAACAGGACTGACATACCTAGTTCTTAACTATATCTTTTTACCAATATCAATACCTCTTCTAGGGATATATTTTTGTTAATACCATTTCATCAACATAAAACTCTGGATCATTCAGATGATTTCATGAATACATTTTCTATCATCTCCAACCTAATCATATTTGATGTTTAATGTATATAATATTTTATACGATTTCCTCGGCTAGTTAAGGTCCCAATACCTTTATTTTTCCAACTTCATTCCAGCATGTTTGAGTTATGAAATTACTACCATAGATGGGTTCATATGGAGCCAAATGAATGTTATAGTGAAAGCAATTATTGAAAGAAAATTCCACAAGGTCTAAGTGTTAATCCAAACCACCATTGAAACCCATATATTAAGCAATAAATATGTTTTCTAGAGATCGAATGAACCTATAATACTGACCATATTCTTAATGATGATAATAATTTCTGATACTTAACAAAATATCAATATCCTTCGGAACATTTTTCTAAATCATCGATGTAATCCTCAAATTATGATCAAATAAAATTGATAGTGGTAAAACATGAAATTATACCACTTCTTTAATGGTTAACTGAGTTCGTTGATCAAGAGATAAATCTTCTTTAATTTAGTTTTAGTGTGCTAACTTTATAAGGTGATCGACTACAACCCATATATAGTTATACCCTTTAGATGCTTTTGAGAGTCTGATGACAAAATCCATGGTGATGTTTTTCCCATTTTTATTTTGGTATGGATAATGGTTGTATAATACTTTTTGAAATTTTCATTTAATCCATACCATGAAGAAATACTATGAACTAAGATATATAATCTATAATACCTAACATTATCTTTTCCACTTGAAATACAATTTCATATAGTTTAGTGGTAGGCGTTATACCTAGGTCACCCTTCGGTTGTCTGTTCAATCCCCACAGCCTTTTTAACATTTTGTTAAAATTTTCATCTATTATTTAAACCTCATTTTTGTTCAATATTCTTTTGGGGTTTTTTCTCATATTTTTTCGAGAAAGAAGTTGTAATTTTTTAATGTTTTTGGGTTGTGCAAGGTTGACTTGTGATTTTCCCCAACCGTGCATTATCTCGATAAAAACTGTGAAAATATAAATATTGAGGGGTGTAACTACAAGAATGTGGTTTGAAATCTATGTTACCACTTATTATAAACCATTCAACTTTGAAAAAAGGATCTCACAACTAGGGGAAAAAAATTATTTGACCGTTCAGCCCTTCCCAGTAAACTGTGTGCATGAGAAAATTTATAATCCTAAAATTAATTTTAAAATTACAAAACACTTATATTTAAGTTTTTGATGGACTCATTAATCCCTAATATATTTTATTCTTCCATGAAATATCCTATTAGGATATTTTGGCCCTCTACACCCCTTAAAAATATTAACGAATATAGGACAACGAAATTCGATCTCGTCCTAGTAAGTTTCCTCTTACAGTTGTCTTTATCCCGCTCTCTCATCTCTCCTCCCTAGGGTTTCTTAGTTTTCTTTATTATTGGAGGAATAATACCTATTGTTTGATATATATAATCTATGTTCAAAAATATGGTATTCATTTTTTACATTCTTCATTGGATTTTCCTTCTTAGGGTTTTCTGATTCATGATCCTGTGATCTGGAGTTATGTGGTTTAGTTTATGATGGCATATTGAATTAACTCCAATTGATTGATTTCAATTAAATTGACTGATTTAAATTTAATTACATTCAATTGGTTTATTCAAAACCAAATTCTATTTTATTTGGGATTTAAAATAGGAATTGGTATAAAATTGGAATAAAACCATCAATAACATTGAATATGGGAGTTTTGAGAAATGAGATGGTTAATTATTTTAATTGAAGTGTGGAATTGAATTTTGTAATTTGAATTATGAAATTTATTTTATAAAATTGGTTTAAAATTGGTATTTGATAAAATGTATTAAAATAGGGTTTATACAAAGCTATTGATTTTATCATGGAAAATGAGTATTTTGATTAAAAACCCATTTTTCAGTTTTAAATTAAAATTGGAATATTAAAATGTTAAATTGGTTGAATTGTATTTCAAATGGGTTTGAAATAAATTTCCATTTTTTAAATTTTCTTAGGGCACATGCAAGCCTAGGTAGTAATTGAGTTTTTGGTACAACACCATTTTTTTTGCTTTACAACTAAGACCTTGTGTAGTAGGCCATATCCCTAATGGGATGGTGATGGGTCCTCTTTGACCAACATCTGAGGGATTTGCATATACACATATCATTTTGTTTTACCTTCAAGTGTGTAAGGATCACATAGCTTGGAACTATCTTACATCTTGGAAGATGACCATGTTTCTTATTTTTTGTATTTTAAAAATATGTCATTATTATAAACTATTTTACAAATTCATTCTTAAATTATATAAATAGTTTTAGTTAAATGTTTATTAATATTTTTTTTGAAGTATTTCTATTATTTTCTTTATCAATCCTTATTTTTATAAAATATGATTTTGAAATTACATTCTTATTTATTTAAAATTGAATTCTTTATCATGTAAATTATATATGGAATCCTATTATGAATTCCTTGGTGAGGCCCTAATGGGATTTTAGCTCACACCTTATATGTACCTACGAGTTATTGTATATTATCATCTTCCCAGTTCAAGAAAGGGTAGAGTGCCAATTGGAGGTGTATTTTACTTTTTATCCTTGGGTATAAAGATTTGTGTCCCTCGGGACTTGGGTTGTTATCCAATTCTCAAGTTCTTAGTGTTTGAAATTTTTGTTTTTAAACATATCTAACTTCTGGTAATGTTCACCCTAAGGAATGTTTCTTATATGCATACTATGTTGTTTATCTTTCTTCTATTTTGTTTGTGTAAAAATTTATTCCCACATTCATATTGTATGATGTCGAGTAATAGTCACCAACACATGGGGACTAGGAACACCCTTCATGATAGGCCAGGACTAGATCAGCTATTAGGTTATTAGGGTATCTTGGCCAGTTCATGGAAAAGTGGAATCAAAGCTACATGTTTGTCTGCTTTCCGTGATGTCATTATGTAGTTGAGTGATATTTTCAAGACTTAATACGTAGTTTCAATTATGTTAATATCCATCTCTCACCACAATAAAACATTAGTCACTATGGGTGTTTTGTGAAATACATCATGGGGATTAGTTTTAGTATTTTACATGATTTTGATTAGGATAGATTGAAATCCACATTTTGTTTGTCTATCTGGTAGGATTAATATCTATTGTTTCTCTTTTTGACTATTAATGTGACATTTTTAACTTTTTATATTTATCTTATGAAGAATCATGCCTCCAATAAGGCATGTGAATCAGATCCACGAGGAAGATACTGATGAACCACAATGAGAAAATCCACTAATGGAATAGAATCTGGTTGAAGTGTTTGTATATGTTGTCCATGATCTGTGATAGACAAATGCACTAATTCCAATTCATGCTTCAGTTGTGGAACCTCAGAGGTATGTTTCATGGAATTCATATCATGAGTTCCTTCACTAGAATCCTCTAGGGTTCAATGAATACAATGATCCTAAAAAGGTGGTGGAATGGTTGAGCGTGATTGGAATTTTTTTAGTTCTTGGATACACAAAATGTAATCAAGGGGAAGTGTGCCAACTTCATCTGGAGGTAATGATCAGGAGATGGTGGGAGATGATTGTGATAAAAAACATGGTGTGGGGGTAGAGTGTAATGTATTAAAGGATCTTTTCCTATAAAAATAATATCTAGATTCAATGGTGTTATATAAGGATATTGACTTTTTTAAAAATTATCATGCTGACAAGACTGTGAAAAAATATGCAAACCGTTTTTCTAAGCTAGTGCAGTTTTCTCCGAATATACCATCCAATGAGATGACGATGAAAAAAGTTTAATATGTGACTTTGATATGATATTCTTTGTCATATTTTATTTCCCAAGCTTCCTTATTACACTAATGTGATGGATAGTGCATTGATGGTTGAAATGGACCTGGATGGTAAGTCAGGGATGACATGAGTCCCTATTTCTCCTAGTGGCATTGTGAGTCCTCTAATTTAAAGAGGAAGTATGATTAATCTCTTGGTGTTTCTCGATAATTTTTTTATTATATAACTACAACTGTAGATAGAAGATTCCCTTTTATTTGTTACCAATGTGGAAAACAGGGGAATTCAAAATGGATTTGTAATGAGGAACCCATGATATAAGGCTCCTATGGTCACTGATGTCACATAAAGATGTTTTGTTACGTCTGTTCGTGTTTGTGTTGTGGAACAAGATCATCAACACCTACTAAACCTATAGTGTAGTCACATGATTTACAATAAAAGGGGTTCCTACAAAAGGCCTCCACAATGAAGCTTCTTCACATAGAGAAAGATTATAAAGAGGAGGAAGACATATGTCCATCAACTGTAAGAGGTACCATAACTATAGCTTGGTCATTAGTTGATTTTTTATTTCATACTGGTGCATTTCATTCATTTATTTCCCCCCATATTGTAAATATGATTAATCATTATATGTATCTTTTATCTTATGTGATGGATATTACTATGCCCTTTGGAACAAAGAGAGAGTAGGGTTTCTGTAGTCTTGCTTGAGTTTTCTCGTAATCAAATATTGAGTTATCTTGTAGTTTTCTAGTTCTCGTCATGAAACATCTTGATGGATTATTTGGTATGGATTGGTTTATTACCAACAAATCTCAGATTGATTGTTATCTTCAACAGGTATCCTTCACTACACCTAATGGGTTATGTCGTGTTCTTCAAGGAGAATGCGACCCAAGGTCCAGTAGAGACAAACCGTCAAATTAAGATTTGTGTAAATTAATATCAGTGTGTGATTTTGATAAAGAGTGAGAATCTTTGTGAGGATATATCCTTCAAGTTATCGTTAAGTTTGTTGATGTGTTCCCCTTTAACTTCTCTAGCATTCCAACAGTTAGGGAGGTAGAGTTCTCTATTGATCTAGTACCTTGTACTCAACTAGCGTCTATTACCTTTTATCTCATGGGATAAACATATATAAAAATAATAATAATTAGTTGGATTATATTTTAGATAATGAATTTATAAGCTAGAGTGTGTCACCATAGGTGATGCTAGTCTTCTTTGATATGAGATATGATGGTTCACTTCACCTTTTAATTAATTTCAAAAAACTCAACTAAGTTATGGTAAGGAAAAGGTATAATTTTACATGGATTGGTGATATATTTTACGATTTTAAGGGGAATAAGTGGTTCTCAAAGATTGAACTTCGGTCTTATTACCATCAGTTGAGAATAAAAAATCTAACACTTATCAAACCACCATTCAGAGCAGGTACTATCATTATCCGTACCTTGCCATTTCATTTGGTTTAACCAATGTTCATACAATTTTCACGCCTTTATTGAATGATAATTTCCATTAGTATCTTAAAAATTTCATGGTAGTCTTTGTGGATGACATCCTTGTTTACTATAATTCAAAAGAGAATCATGTGTGTAATTAGAGAGAAGTTTTAAAATTTTAGAGAAATCACCGACCTTATACAAAGCTTTTTAAATGTTATTTATGGATTTGGTAAGTGATGTTCTTGGGACACATTGTGTCAGAACACAATATTTTATTTGATCCTGAGAAGGTAAAAGGTTTATGACATGGGAATAACCACATAATTTTTTTTAGATTTGGAATTCTTAGGAAAAGTTGGGTGTTATCAACAGTTTATAAAGGACTTCTCAAAGTTATATTATCCAATGACTGGTCTAACTCTGATGGTATTGATTTTTTCTTGGAATGAAGAATGTTAGAATTTTTTTGACGATCTGAAACCACTTTGGCCACTATGCCAGTGTTGACTCTTTGAGAGGCTGAGAAGGGCTATGTGGTCTTATATGTTGCATTCAGTTTATTTTTTGGATGTGTTCTTATGTAATGGGATAATTTCATTGCATGTGGATCTTGACATATAAAATAACACAAGAATAACTACCTAACCAATGAACTTGAAGTTGTAGATGTGATGCACACCCTTAAATTTTGGTTACATTGCCTTTTCAAAGAATGGTTTACCCCGTATTCTGACAAACAAATCTTGAGTTTTAGCTTCTCTAAAAAATATTTGAATATCAACCACAGTGTTTGGGTGGAATACCTATAATATTTTTACATTGACATTTCTTATACCCCAGGGAAGGAAAATGTCATCATAGATCATTTGAGTTGGAATCCTATAGACTAGTTCATGAAAGAATCATCAAAAGAGTGGAACTTGGTGGATCTCTTTACATAGTTTCATATTGGAGTCAGAGAATCTAGGGGTGAGGTTTCCTTGGACAATGTTCAGTTGACATCTTCTCCTCTTGAGTCGATCCTTCAAGAATAATAGATTGATGATTTTTTCTGCATCATTGGGGAATATTTTTAGGGTGGGGATACTATACTTGAATGATAATTATCCATTGATGGAATTATATTTAATCGAAATAACTTTTTCTTACTGTTTGTAGAAAATAATCATGTGTTGGGGGAATTCCATAACTCATAGTGGGATGTGAGTCCATAAATCATAAAGATTCTATATGAAATGTGGTTGAAATTATAGTGGCCATGTATGAAATGACGCATTTCTAATTTTGTCTGTTATTGTTATACATACCAATAGGTCAAGGATGAGAATAAAAAACCTTCAGGTTTGCTTTCGCCACTTCCAGTGCCATCTTGGAAAGTGGTATTAGATCTATATGGACATTGTGGTTGTGTTTCTGTATACCCATTGAATAAAGAATGAAATATGGGATATAACCAATTGGCTAACTAATTCGGCTCACTTTATACCAATTCATGATACAACCAATGTCATGGAGTTAAAAATATATGTGTGAAATAGATTGTTTATTTTCACAGAGTTCCATCTTCTATAGTCTTTGATAGGGATCCAAATTTGACTTCTCAATTTTTTAGAGAGGCCGTCATGATTCATATGAATTTCAAGTCTATTTGAGCATGACATATCATCTTCAGTTGGATTTCCAGAAAGAAAGTGATATACATATTGTTGAGGATATGATTCGCACCTACATTCCTGACCATATTGGGGGATTGGGATGACCATATAATACTGTTTGAGTTATTTAATAACAACATTTACCATTCTGCGATTAATATGGATTCTTTTAGGCATTTTAAGTTCATCTATACAGACATACATTATGTTTGTCAGATATTGGTGAAGGTTCCCTAGTTAGACCAAGCTAGGTTCAAGAGGAAAAACCCTTGATTCAGTTATTTCATCAGAGAATGTGGATAAAGAAAACTGGTATAAAACTTATACTGATAATCATATTACACCATTTTAATTTTTAGTTGGTGACTATGTATTCATGAATTCTTCATCTTGGTTGGCTTATCAGTGACGTGGGAGGAAAGGAAATATTTATACTTATTTTATAAATACATTTGAGGTTGTTTAGTAGGTGGGGAAAGCTTCTTACAATTTATAACTCCCACTATAGATGAAATTGATACATTACATTTTCTATGTATCACAGATGTGAAAATATCTATCTGATGCATCTCAAATTCATAGCTTGAGTGATATCAATATTGAGACTGATTTGTCCATGACTAAGATTCTTGGAAGGATAGATGATTTTGAAACCAAGGTAAATATTAGGATGAAGATAAATTTGGTTTGAGTTTTATGGAAGCACAAATCCTTATCTCTTGAGATGTGGGAGAAAAAGGCATTGATGAGAGAGTAGTGACCTCATTTTTTGTCTTGGAAGCTTCTTAACGTGATTTCTGAGAAAATAATGTTTCAATAGTGTGGGTATAGGAAAAAATATTTATATTTTTAGGTATTACATAACCCTCTATTATTTTCAAACTTTTTTTGGGTTTCATCTTAGGTTGTTTTGTGGAAGAATTTATAAATTTCTAATGTATCTATGTTGTGCATGGTTAGCCCACAATTTTTTCAAACTGTGTGCCCTCTTTGGGAAAATTATGAAAACCCAAAAAATGGGTGTTGGAATGGATAATGCATGATTTTAAAAACCATCCTCCCACTTAGTATAAAGAATGAGCCTTGGAAAAAGGGGTGCACTATTAGGGTGTATAGTTTTTCTAATTGTGCAACCCTTCCTAGTAAACCATGCGTTTGAGAAATTTTTAATCTGAAAATTAATTTTAAAATACCCAAACCCCTAGTTTGAGTTATGTATAGGATCATTCAATAGTAATATGATTTATTATTATTTTGGGGCTCCCATGAGGTTTTTCCCCTATACACCCCTCTCGAAGTGAATCAAAGTTGGAAAATCACTGTTTGATCTATTTCTAGTATGATTCCTCTAAGCATTGTCTTTCTCCCACTCTATCCTCTTTCATCCATAGGGTTTCATAGATAACTATATTTTTGGAAGATATAATACCTATTGAAATATTTATTTAAACATGTTTTTAATATTAGATATTTGTTTCATATGTTCTTAGTTAGAGTTTCATACTTAGGGTTTTTTGATTCGTGTTCCAATGATCATGAGGTACATGGTTCTGTTTATGATGGAAAAATTAATTAAAATTAATTTATTGATTTAAATTAAATTATTTTATTTATATATACTTTATTTCAATTGGTTTATTAAAAAAAATTCTATTTAATTGAATATTTGAAATTGGATTTGGAATGAAATTGGGAAAAATCCACAATTCCATAGAATTATGGTGTGTTTTGAAATTGGATAGAATATTATTTTAATTAAATTATTTATTTTATTTGTGTAATTTATATCATGAAATTGATTTTATGAAATTGATTTTAAATTGGTATTTGAGAAAATTTCATTAAAAATGGTTTTATAGAAACCATGTGAGTTTATTTTGGAAAATATATGTTTTGATAAAAAACCCATGTTTTGTTTTTAAAATGGAAATTGGCATATTGAAATGGTAAATGGTTTGAATTTTATTTTGAACAGTTTGGAAATAAATTTTTTCTCTTGAATATTGTTAGGGGAAATGAAATCCTAGGTAGGCAATGAGTTATTTGGATATATATTTTTTGAGGATTTACATCTAAAACCTAGTGAAGCGGGTTAAATTGCTAATGGAATGGTGATGGTTCCTCTTTGACAACTTTTTTTAGGGATGTGTGTATACACATACTTACCTGATTCACCTTGGACTCTATAAGAATCCCATAACTGAGAACTACTTTACCTATTGGAATATGACCAAAATTATTCTTTTTGTTATATGAAATATTCAAAATTATTAAGAACTGTTTTACATATACCTCATGAAATTATATAAACTGTTCTATATAAATGTTTATTAATCCATTTTTGACGACTTTATATTTTTTTAAATGAAATGAATTATTTTTTAAAAAAATTAATTTGAAATACCATGTATGTTTTTTCAAATTTGAAAGAATTATCTCATTAATTAATCGTGGAATCTTATTATGGAATCCTTGGTGAGACCCTAATGGTATTTTAGCTCACACACTACTGGTGCATTTACATTTTATTAGTTTTTCTTCTTCCAGGTTCGAGTATGGATGATGTGCCACTTGGATGTGGTTATTCTTGTAGATCCTTGGGCATGGAGAGTTGTTTTTATTTAAATATGGGTTGTTAACCAGTCTTCTAGTTCTTTTTGGTTTCAATTTTTATTTTCATAAATGTTTCAATTTTGGTATAGTTCTCCTTATAGAGTGTTTCTTGTATGCACAATGACTTTTTTATCTTACTTTCATTGTGTTTTTGGAAAAATATGTCACTGAATTAATATTTTATGATTCTAGGAGCTAGTATCTAACCCATGGGGATCAAGAACACCTTTCAGGATATGTTGGGACTAGCTCGATTAGCATGTTACTAGGTTATCCAATATGGTTTGTGACATGCTTTCCAGATGCAGTGGATTTCACCTACCACACAATTTTTTTCTTTTAAAAAATCATGTTAATATAATTCCTACAACATAACCAAAATTGTAATAATGCATTATAACCTCAAAATCAACGATAAAATGACCCCAATGTTTACTAATACCTTTAATATTATGTACACAAAATATAAAGTCATTAATCATAAAAATGGTTCTCTGTAACACCTCGACCACAATTACCCTAGGTCGGCGCATTATTACATAACATTTGAATTATACAAGGAATAATGTCCAAAAACACCGATCAGTTTAGTATCCTTGGAATTAATTAATAGATACACAAGTTTTACATTACATCATGAAATAAAAAACAAAATTGTGTCTCCTTTTAACACAATCATCTCTCTTAGACTATCCCTATTGTTCAGTCATAATATACTTCTTCGCATCCTGTAAAAAATAAAACATAAGAAAAGGGTGAGCTCAGATGCTCTGTAAGGATAAAAATATAACAGAAACTATTGTAAATAAGCATAAACCTTTCTAGAAATGTATAAGACTAAAAAATATGACTTTTAAAATTAAACATTATCATAATATGGAAATGAAAAATTAAATAATATCATTTACTTATTTGCATTGATTTTCTACAAGTTCAATAATCAATTGTTATATCTATAGTCAACATCATAATGATGGAATGAATAATGCCTGACATCATAACCACATAGTCAAGGCCTCATGAAAAGAATAGAAATAAGATTTTGTTGAGTCCTTGGTCCAAGACACTCATTTGTCTCATGAGACCCACCGATGCATCGAGGAGCTATATCGGGCCCCATCCATCACTTACTAAGTCCAATGCATTCTTCATATGAAAGGGTTGAAACATAACATAAAATTCATATTAAAACTAGCGTACTAAATGTAATTAATTTATCTATAAACCATGAATGGTATAAAAATTACACATCCATAGTCAACCATATAACAAAACCATCAATACAATATGGAATATTTGTATCATAAACAAACGTAAAATCCCTCAAAGGATGTTGACATAGATGAAATCAAAACAATTTGAGAGAAATATATCTTTCTATTTTGAAATAATTTAAAAGCCACATTATTATAATATAAAACTTCTCTTTTGGAAATATTCATATAAAATTTTAAGGGATGCTTCGAAGGTGTTATAATGGTGAAAAATAGATGCACCCGCCATATAAGTTTAAAAACATTCTTCCTTTAATTTTGTCGAAAAGGTCATAAAGGGCCTTGTTTGGAAATTGAAATAAATATTCCTTTATAAAGATCTTATAAAATTTCAAACAAGGGTATAAATGACTTAACCCATAGTCTAAAAAATAGAAAAAATGTTTTGAAGTACATTTTTAAGAATCACTAATGTGTATGATAAAGAGGTTCTAGTAGATACTCACATATAAACAACCTCGGATAATAAAGAGATTGTTGAATTAACCCTTATATTGTACTTTTACTTGATTGAGGGTATGTTAACCTCCTGTATAATAATTAAATGTTTTTTATTCAATAATAAAATAACTGTATACAAGACATCATATTGATCCACTAATATTGCTTTCTTCATAATATTTCAGAAGTATCATCCTTTCAGGTGTTAACTGATTTGATTCCTTTTATATTATTTGTTACATAACCCTTGTTTGTTATGGATATGATGTATTTTATTCATATCCATAATGATATTAAGTTTTTATAAATTATTTTTTATCATAAAATGGAAATTATTTTTGATTGGTTATGATGGGGAATGAATTTCATTGCATTTATGGATACTGTAATCTATATTTACGCATGAGTGACAATATAATTCAATTAATGGTGAAATCATATGTAATAGAATGGTATATATTATATAAATAATACATAACATTTCATATTTATTATTTACATAATTTATACTCATTATTATACCCATCCAAATAATGAAGTGTTTGAATAACGAACTACATCACGACGTAGAGACGATAATACTTTTGTATGTATGTATGATTACTTGTCACTCATAGGATGGATCAAATAACGAATATGGTTATACAATATTTATATTAAAATCACAGAATTTATAAGGTACTAGAGTTGTTATTTTTTATTGAAACAATAAAGAAAGAGGAAGTGGAAGGAGAAAAAACTTTGTAAGAGGTGGTGAAATTATTATCTCTTCTTCGGGTGTTTCCTTTTGAGTTGATCGAAATGGATCCATAGGTTGTCTTTCTGATAAATTCATCACCTCTAGGTCTATGTGAGGGTAGTTGAGAGGATATTAGAGTAGGGTTTGGCTGAGCCAAATGGCATTGGATGTGTGATTTTGAGAGAAGGGGATGTACCCTTTTATAAAAGAGGTGAGGGTGACTTTAGGAAAAGATTGGAATATTATTTTATTATACAATCATATTCAGTTTATAATGACTCCAAAATGATTTATTTAGAGGCTAAGGTGGGGATGGGTCACAAATAATATCCCTCGATAGGTTTTAGATAGGGTTAGGTCACCTTATTAACCTTATATTTTAGATTTAACTCTTAGTTAAATAGTTTAACATTTACCATGTATTCTTGTATTATTATAATGAATGGTTAATAAACATACTATAAAAAGACAGGATAATCCCATGTGGTTCATTATTGATATATGTATCCTTATCTAAGTCTTTTTTCCTAATTTTATATTTTTATGAATATTATATCTATTAATAATATAGTATTTTTTTTAAAACACTATTAAGTGAATTTTGGATCTATTTGGTATTTTGATTTTGTAAAAGTCATAACAACAATTTTACATCGAAAAAATTTATTTAATCAACCCTAACATGTCATATAATCCTATAAATTTATTAGAATTAATCAAAAGTCTCAATTTACATTTATTTGGATATTTATAATATCAATTTTTATAATCATTCAATAATAATGTAATTACTACATCATCATTGTGTCATAAATAAATTTAGTTATTTTTTGTCTAAAAATTATAAATTAAATATAATTTTGTAGGAAATATTTTTAACTTATAATTAATTTTTATAGTAAAATTTATCATATATATAACCCTATATTGAAAACTTTTGAGTTATTAAACTTTGAATTTAACACTTTTAACTCTTCTTTAAATAAAATAATAATAAATGTCATAATCTAGTTCAAGTGCACCAAAAGGATCATATTTTATTACTAATGTGGATTTTGGTCAATAAACACTTATACAATAGAATTAGGAAATGTTCTATGGTAATTATAATATTTTCTTCCTTTAATTACCCTATTTACTTTTAACTGTGGTAAATAAAAATCAAAATTATTATTCACCAAAAATTATTTCCATCCTATTAAACCGCATTTTACATACTAATGTCAACCAAATCTCTCCAATTTTGGAAATTTAATTCACAAAAGTGGTACAATTATGTTTTATGCAAATTGTCAAATGTTCTTAGAAGGTGGGTGAATAATGGAAGAAAGTTCAAAAACAATTTATACATCTAATCATATTATAAAATCACTCCAATGAATTACATTGAAATTATATTGGTATTATGTATTTATTTTGACAAAAAAATAAATTTAAATAAAATAAATAATTATTTAAAGAAAATATAGGTCTTAAACAATAATGTAGGGGTTTTCACTATTCATAAAAAATTGAATGTTTTCAGAAAAGTACAAAAAATTCACCCTATGTTAAATTTGAAATTCCAAATCAAAAAATGAAGTCCATTTATGAAAATAAATTTGACAATATTTTAAAAATTGGGTATTAATATGCATGGCGTCTAGTTTGATTGGTCTTGGTGTTCTTAAAATCAAAGTTGCGTACAACGCATGCTATTGTGTTATTCAAAGAGAAACATACCGTAGAAGTTGGGGTGTTACATTATTCCCTCCTTTAAATTATTTATTTTTGAAATTTCAAGAATACTACAATATAAAAAGATTTTGGTGGTTCTTCATCAGAAGTTCCTCAGGTTCCCACATTGCCTCTTCCATCTTATGGTTTACCCATTAAACATTTACCAGACGAGTCATCTAGTTTTTCAAAACTTGTTCTCTGGTGTCAAGAATCTTGACAGGATATTGAAAATAAGATAGATCGGGTTCCAGTTGTATTTCTTCATTGGTGAGTACATGCATTGGGTCAGACATGTATTTTCATAATAGTGATACATGGAACACATCATGAACTTTCAAGAGGCTTGGATATATTTCAAATCAATAATCTACAACTCCAATTTGTTCTAGAATTTCAAAAGGACCAATATACCTGGGATATAATTTACCCTTCCTAACAAATTTTAAAACACCCTTCTAGGGAGATAGCTTTAAGAAAACATGATATCCTACTTGAAATTCCAAATCCTTCCTTGCGTTATCGGTATGGCCCTTTTGCCTACTTTGAGCTGCTTTGATGTGGGTTTGGATAACCTTCACCTTTTCCTTTATTTTTTCTCAACAAGATTTGTGCCTACGAGTTTTCTTTCACCAACATCATCCCAAAAAGCTGGTGTACGACATATCTTTCCATGTTATTCTTTATATAGTGCGATTTGAATACTTGAATGGAAGCTATTGTTATAGGAAAATTTTACTAGACATAAATATTTATCCCACATACCTTGAAAGTCAAGTGAGAAAGATCTCAACATTTCTTATAAGGTTTGAATAGTCCATTCTTATTGTCTATCAGTTTGAGGGTGATAAGAAGTGATCAAATGAAGTTCAATGTCTAAGGATTTCTGAAGACATTTCCTGAATCTTGATGAAAAACGGGGATCATGATCGAAATCAATCTATAGGGGTACTCTATGATGTCATAAAACATCATTAATATATATTCTTTCTATAAGTTCAAGTGGTAAATCTTCTCTTATAGTAAGAAAATGCGCTGACTTGGTAAGACGATCAACAATGACACATATTGTGTTATTCCTTTTAGGAGTATTTGGTTTCCCCATGACAAAGTCCATCATAATATCATCCCATTTCCACTCATTTATGGGATGAGGTTGCATAACTCTTCTAGGATGTTGTCTTCTAGCCTTCACCTATTGACAAACCATATATCTTGATGCATAGTCAGTAATCTCACTTTTCATGTTGTCCGACCAAAAACATTCCTTCAAATTTCTATACAACTTAATGCTACCATGGTGTATAGAGAAATTTGAGCTATAAGCATCATCCAACAATTTCCTCTTTATATCAGGTATATCATGAACACAAAGTCTCTTCTCAAATTTCAAAATCCCATATTCATATACAAATTTAATCAAACTCTCATCCTTCAAAGAATTAATTTTCATTTGTAAATAATCAGCATCAGTCTGAGAACATTTTTTCTTTTCTAGTAAAGATGATTTTGTAACCATTTTAAAAAGTATTTATGTTTCACCTTCCATGATTATTCCCATATCCATATTTACTAGATCCATGAACATAGGATCCCTTTCAACTCACATCTTGTTCAAAACTCCATGACCCTTTCTTTCCAAAGAATCTTCCACATTATTTGCCTTCCCTGGGAGGTAATTTATAGTGAAATCATACTCCTTGAGTAGTTCAAGCCATCGTTTTTGCCTCATATTGAGTTCTTTCTATGAGAAAATAAACATCAAACTCTTGTGATCAGTATATATCTCACATTTTCACCATAAGGATAGTGTCTCTATATCTTCAAAGAAAATATTACAGCTCCTATCTCAAGATCATGAGTGGGATAGTTTTGTTCATGAGTTTTTAGCTGTCGTGATACATATGCAGTAAACCTATCATTCTGTATAAGGACAGAACTAAGTCCTTTCTTTGAAATATCACTATAAATAACAAACATATCATTCACCAATAGAAGAGTGAAGATAGAAAATTGACTAATCTTCTCTTCAGTTCTTCAAAACATTCTTCACACTGTTTTTTCCAAACAAATTTAACCCATTTACATGTGAGCTTGGTTAAGGGGTTATCCAATCAGGAACAATTGTGGACAAAATGCCAATAATAACCTTATAAACCAATGAAATTGTGTACCTCAGTTATACTCATCAATTATGGCCATTATTGTATTGCTCTTGTCTTAGAAGGATCATCAAATAATCTATCATAGAGACAAAATGGGCAAGAAAAGAAATTTTCTGAATCCCGAATTCACACTTTCTAAACTTCTCATACAATTAATTTCTTCTGAGGGTTTTCAAAATAGTGTGCAAGTGATATTCATGATATTCATTTATTTGGGAGCAAACCAAGATATCATAAATAAATACCACTAAAACCTCATCATGATATTACTTGAAAACTCTATTCATTAGATCTATGAAAACATAGGGAGAATTAGTTAGTCTAAAAGGCCTTATTATAAACTCGTAATGACCATACCTAGTTCAAAATGTAGTTTTCAGAATGTCTTCCATCATCACACACAACTGAGGATATCCATATTGAAGGTCAATCTTTGAAAAATACTGAGCTTTATGAAGTTGATCAAATAAATCATCAATGCATGGTAGGGGATACTTGTTCTTTATTGTTATATAATTGATCTTTCTATAGTCAATGCACAACCTCATAGATCCATTTTTCCTCTTAATAAAAGAATAGGGTCTCCCCATAGAGAGAAACTAGGGCAAATTATTCCTTTATTACTCAATTCCTCTGCTTTTTTATTTAGTTCCACTAATTCCATAGTGGCCATACTATATGGGGTATTTGATATGGGCCTTGAACCAAGAATTAAATCAATCAAAAACTCAATTTTTCATTCTAGAGGATGTCCAGGTAAATCCTATCAAAACACATCAACATATTGTTGAACAATAGGCACATACTCTATTTGAACATTACTTACCTCACCCATAGTTATTTCATTCTCTTCCTCCCCAATAATTTAATTTAGTTGAGCTAATGTGGGTGGATCTAGATATGAATCTTGTGGTGACGTTTCTGCTATAAAGACAAGGTACTTCTTATCATCATCTAAAATTGTAACCTCTTTCTTCTTAAAATAATTTTTTGCATAATGGACCGAAATCCAATCCATTCTAAGGATTATATCAAATTCAATCCTGGGTCTGATGATGATATCAGCAGATAAATAAAATTTATATACCCTAAATGGGACTAATTCACAATTTTTTTTTGCAATGATACAACCCTTAAGAGTTTTAACTGACAACTCCCTTGTTAAATAAAATTTAAAATATCTAATTTTATTAGAAAACTGCAAAGATATGAAACAAAGAAATGATCTAGAATAAAATATAGCATTGTATAACATTGAGAAAACAATTAAATAACCTTCCACCACAATATTTTGTGCTTCAACCTCAGTAGTATTGATCAAAAAAGATTTTCCTTTCTCACTTGTCCTTTTAATAGATATGTTTCTGCGGAATTTAGGACCTTCATTTTCATAATGGTCCATTTCTCTACAATTTTAGCATTAAACATTGACAACCTCTTACTTTCCCTTAAAATCAAGAGCTTGATGGCTTTTTTCACCACACTTGTAATAGAATCCCATTTCCTTTAGGCAAGTACCATGGTGTTTCTTCCCATATTTACCACATGATGGAAATTAAACCTTTCCTTTCTTCCCCTTATTTCTATTTCCAATGTGTTCAGTAGATATCTTCTTCTCTTGATTTGCTTTAAATTCTTAAGGATTAGAAATAATTTTTTATGTCTTGATAGCACATGAGACAATATCTTCATATGATGAGATGGATTTTGAGACTAATTATCGACAGAGAAATAGTCTCAACATATCAAAGAATCGATCAATCATACTCCTTGTGTTACATATATAATCTCTTGCATGCCTTGTTAACCATGTATAGTTAGCCTTATACTTTGCAAAATTCTCATCCTCCTTTTGCCTTAGACCCAAAAATTGTCTTTCCATATCTTTTCGATGGTCATGAGGAAATTATTTTTCTTAGAAAATATCTTTAAACTCCCTCTATTCCATATATTGATACTTCTTCATCCTCATTTGGGTTTTGAATCAATGGCCACCATTGATCTATATCTCCCGTGATGCAATAAATTTCCATTACAACTTTTTCCCTTTCGCTACTCCTCAATGCATGAAATATTTTTTCTAAGGCTGTCATCAATTTCTCTCTAAAAATTGATTTATAGTCCCATTGAATGTTCATGGTTTTCTCCTGATGAATAGTTCTAACATTGATCTTCTGTGTTGTAGATCTGGGTGCTCCATACAGGTTAGGTTATTATTCATTACCTGAGTGAGTTATCCTAGTATATTGATAAGATGATCAGAACCAGTTGCATCACTAGCTCCACAATAATTATATTGATTAGGAAGGAAATCCATACATATATTATTTTTGTTGATACACTTTCCATTCCTTCTACTAGGCTCCATTTTTAAACAATGGCATACAGAATATTAGTTTATAAATCACAATACATAATTCAAAACTTATAAAACTCTTAACATAAATTGAACAGTTTATGGATATAATCCATAATCATAAAAATGTTTTCTTTGAGGAGGTATATACTCATAAATCCTTCACAATTGTTTGTAATAAAAATGTTAATTATCCTAAGCATATTCCCTAAGAGTTTTGATACTATGAGTGCAGCATGTCCCATTATCGTGTACCAGGATACCCCAGGACAAGCCCGGAACTTTTTTTCAGAGTTTTCAATCCTAGGTATATCTTTACCAGAGCCGCCTCTACCTGCTCGTATCCAAACTGGGATGTATTGCTTAAAACAGTCACAAAATTTCTACATTACCGAAATTCTAGGAAGTTATTCTATAGTAATCCTCAAAGTTTATCTTAGTGTAATGTTATCAAATCAAATATTTTATAAATCCAATTTCCAAGGTTTGTACTAAACATCATCTGATACAATATATAATGTCCCAACCCCAGTTACCAAGAGTTGGTGCATTACTACCTATCATTGCCATGATACAAGAACTAATGTCCCAAAGGACCGACCAGTTTAGTAGCCTTAGAAGTAAGAGATACATAAATTAGCTTTACATTACATTAAGAAATAAGTTAACAACATTGTGTATGATTTAAACAAAATCATATCCTTTAGAATATCTCTACATATCAGTCATAATATACCTCTTCTCATCCTGATAAAAATAAAACATAAGAAAAGGGTGAGCTCAGATGCTTAGTAAGGATAACAATATATATGAAACTGTCATAAAGAAGAATAAACAATTCAGGAAATGTATAAGACTCAAAAAAAAGACATTTAAACATAAAAATTAGTATAATATGGAAAAGATAAATCAAATAATTCCATTTACATATTCAGATGGATATTCTACTAGTCTAATAATCACATGTAATATCAATAGCCAATTTCATAATAATGGACTGCATAATGACGAATATAATAACCACATAGTCAAGGCCTTGTGCCAAGACTACAAATAAGATTTTTTCAGGGCCTTGTGCAAAGACATTAGTTTGTCTTATGAGACATACCAATGCATTGAAGAGCTATAGCAGGCTCTACCCATCACTTACTAAGTCAAATGCATTCCTTATATGAAAAGGTTGAAAATATACATAAACATTTGTATTGAAACTAGTATAGGAATTTTCAATAAATTATCCATAAACCATAAATGGTATAAAAATAAAACCTCCACATTCAAAAATATCATAAAAAATTCAATATAATATGGATGATTTGTACCATAATAAATTAACTTCAAACAAACGTAAAATCCATCAAAGGATGTTGACATAGATGAAATAAAAACTATTTGAGAGAAATATCTATTTCTATTCTGAAATCATTTAAAATTTATAAAATTATAAAATAGAAAATTTATTTTGAAAATATTCTTATAAGCTTTTAAGGGATGCTTCGAATGTGTTATAATGGCATAAAAGAGCTGCACCCGCCGTATAAGTTAAAAAACATTCTTTCCTTAATTTTTGTCAAAAATGTCGTAAAGGAAATTTTTTGGAAAACAACAGATTGATTCCTTTATAAACTTCTTATATAAAGTCAAAAAAATGTATAAATTACATTAACCCATAGTCTAGGTAATAGTAAAAATGTTTTGAAATACATTTTTAAGAAACACTGATGTGAATGATAAAGAGGTCCTAGTAGATACTCGCGTATAAAGAACTTCAGATAATAAAGATATTGTATAATAAACCCTTACCTTGTACTTTTCATTGATTGAGGGCATGTTAAACTACTTTATAATAGTTAAATCATCATTATTAAATTATACAAAAACTACATACATGATATCATATATGATCCTCTAATATTTCTTTGTTAATAATATTTCTGCAGTATCATCATTTCGAGTGTTAAATGATTTGTTTCCTTTTATATGAATAGTTATGTATGACTTGTTTCTTATGGATATGATTCATTTTATTCATATAAATAATTATATTAAGTTTTCAAACATTATTTTTAATCATAAAATGAAAATTATTCTTCAATGGTTATGATGGGGAATGAATTTCATCGCGTTCATGCAGACCATAATACGTACAAACACACGAGTGACAATATCATTCTATTGATGGTGAAATAGTATGTAATTGGATGGTATATCATATATATATAATCTTTTACATGTTTTATTAATTATTTACATCAGTTATACTCAATATTATACCCATCAAAATAATGAAGTGTTTGAATAGCAAACTACACCACGACATGGAGACGGTAAGCCGTACATACACACATATGGTTACTTGTCATTCATATGATGGATTGAATAATGAATATGGTTGTACCATATTTATAATAAAATCATAGTATGTATAAGGTACAAGGGTTATTATTTTATTATGTAAATAACAAAGAAAGAGGAAGTGTAAGAGGAAAAGAACTTTGAAATAGGTGGTAAAATTATTACCTCTTCTTCAGGTGTTTTTTTAGTAGATCAAAAGGGCTCCTTAGGATGGATTTATGATCAAAGTAAGGCCTCTAGGTAGATTTGATGGTTGTTGGGAGTATATTTGATAAGAGTTTGTCTAAGAAAAATGGCTTTCAAGGTGTGATATTGAGAGAAGGGGAAGTACCCTTTTATAAATGAGGTGAGGGTTACTTTAAGAAAACTTGAAATATTATTTTATTATAAAATAATTTTCAATTTATAATGGCTCTAAAAAGATTTATTTCTAGTTTAAGGTGGTTACGGGTTGAAAAACTTTCAACCAATAGGTTTTAGATAAATTTAGGTCACCTTATAAACATTATCTTTTAGATTTAACTCTTCGTTAAATAGTTTAACTTTTACCATGTATTCTTGTATTATTATAATAAATGGATAATAAACATTCTATAAAAAGACAAAAAAACCCATAGTGTCTAATTATTGACATATATAACTTTATATATGTTTTCTATACTATATTTAGTTTTTTAGTAATATTATATCAATTAATAATATGTTATTTGTTTTGAAAACACAATTTTGTCAATTTTGACACTGTTTGGTATTTTGTTGTTGTGAAAGTTATAACAACTTTATCACTTAAAAAAATATTTAATCAACCCTAACATGTCATATTAACCTATAAAATTTGAGTAATTCATAAAAAGTCTCAATTGAAATTTATTTGGGTATTTATAATATTAATTCTTTTAATCATTCAATAATAAAGTAATTACTGCATCATCATTATGTCATAAATAAATTTAATTATCTAATGTAAAAAAATTATAAAAAAATACGTTTAAGTAGGAAATAGTATTATCTTTCTAATTAATATTTATAGTATAGTTTATCTTATATATTAACCTATATTAAAAATGGTTTATTTATTAAACATTGAATTTAACACTTTTAACTCTTCTTTAAAAAAAATAATAAATGTCCTAATCTAATCCAGGTGGAAAAAAAGGATCATATTTAATTCTAAATATTTATTTTGGTCAATAAACACTTATCCAATAGAATTAATACATTTTTAGGTTAATTATAATATCATTTTTACCTTAAATTACCATATTTACTTTTAACCGTGGTAAATAAAATTCAAAAGTTATTGTCCAGCAAAAATTATTTTCAACCTATTAAACAACATTTTACATACTGATGTAAACCATGTCTCTTAGATTTTTTAAATTCAATTCATAGAAGTGGTAAAATTATGTTTTATACAAATTTTCAAATGTGCCTTGAAGGTGGATAAAAGATGCTAAAAAGTCCAATAAAATTTTATACATATAATATTTTTATAAAATAACTCCAATGAATTAAATTGAACATATATAGATATTATTTATTTATTTTTATATAAAATAAATTTAAATAAAATAAATAATTATTTAAATAAAAGTAGGTTTTAAACAATAGCGCATTGTTTTTCACTATTCATCAAAAATTGAATATTTTCAGAAAAATACAAAAATTTCACCCTAAGATAATATTAATATTCAGAATCCAAAAATGAAGTCCATTTTGGAAAATAAAATTTACAAAATTTCAAAAAGTGGGTATTACTATTCATAATGGCTAGTTTGATTGGTTGTGGTGTGCTAAAACTCCAAGTTGCGTACAATGCATGTTATTGCGTCATTCAAAGTGACACGTACCATGGAAGCTTGAGGTGTCACATTCTTTACTAAAACATATAAAAAACTAAAGGGTGGTGTTTCCATAATTGCCTCCCAAAATATCACTAATGTTGATAAACTTCCATCATGAAGAACATCAAGATTTGTGTCTGTGAATTAGAACTTATGGTCAACCTTAAACTCATAAACCAATGATGGTATCCATAACTCTAAAGTTACTCTTCGATGGAGAAACATACATTTTTAGAAGATATTTGAACCATTATTAATTAAATAAACACTCATATTACACAAATACATATCTACTGAAATCATGAGTTTATTCTTGAACTGATAGAATATTAAATGTGATTTTATTTTACCATAATCAATGTAGATGGAGACAGTCAATACTCAGAATCACCTCAAATTTCACTATCATTTGAACAATCATTTATTCCTTGGTATTATTCATACAACCTATAACACTATGTTATAAACTCTAGTGTAGAGTATATGTGTTCAATAATTACCATGATTTTTTCAAATATTTTAATTTTATAAGATTCCCTTTTTTCAATAGACTTTGGGGGTTGTTGTGTTTTATCATTTTCAATTTCCCTTAGATTAGGTAATTAATTCTCATAGTGACAAAAATCTTATCATATATAGCACTAATGTGTGAGTGGTTAATCATTTCGATATCTCTTTACAATCATTTCATTGACTGGACTCTTCACACCACACCAATAGTCTTTTTCTCCATGTAATGACATCACGAATGTGAAACATTTTTTTGTTCATTTTAGGAATTTACTTGAGTTCTTTAATCCACATTTTTGGAAAGTATAGAGTTGAAACATTTTTTAGACAACATATGACTACCCACAAGTGATTCCATAAACCACTTTATTTATTTTATAATCACTAGATCCTTAAGGGTTTCAAGATTCCATTTCTACTTTTCATTTATATAGAACTATTTCTTAATTGGTTCTAGAGTCTCTTTTAGATAATTCCATTTGAAAATTGGTTTCAAACTAAAAAATATTCAATCATTTTTTATTTTGGAGATGATGTATAAACCTGAATCATACCTTGGAAGAATTATAAAATTTTCCTCATATGTATCAGTGGATTCAAAAACCTTTTTATTAATCTCATGTAATTCCTTATCAATTTTTGTACATAGAATAAGATGAAAGTACTTAATTAAAATTATTTACTTGAACTCGTCCCATTACATGGATTTAATTTCCTTCAATTTATTAATATTATTATTAATATTCCACCATCGATCTATTTCACCTTAAAATAATAAATATCCAGCACAACCTTTTCATGGAATATCCAATAAATAATGGGAAATAACTTTTCAATATCATTGATCCATTCATCCAAAACTAGTGGATCAAAAGACCATAGAAGGATGATGTCTTTTTTCACACAAAATATTTAATTAAACGATTCTACATATTTTATGGATTCATGAGCTCAACATGATCTATGTTACCACAAATATATTGAAAGAGTTTCTTGAGCATAATAACATGAAATTTAATCTCATCTCTTAATATATTAGGGTTCTCATGAGGATGGTCATTGCATATGCTGTCACATTCATTATGGAAATAATTCCTTTGATTTATAGCAATTAACCCAATAAAAAAACATAGTGTGAGAAATAATAATCATAGTGGAAAGACACGTAATCTGGAAACATAATTCATTGTATGTTTAAATCAGGACACATTATTTTCAATATATCACACCTTAGGTTTAGCCTTTCCCCCCCATGATCATTTCAAAAATATTAGGTTTTTATCCTATACATAGAACTATATGCAGTGTTCTTACTAAATATTTCTCATCCTAATTACCAAAAATAAACATACTCTGATAAGTATGACAGTGACCCATACTTTTCATAAATAGATATTACATATTAATAGTTGAATATACAATATATAACACTAAAATGCATTCAAGAATCGTTTAGGTCCAGTATCTTTGGAAACTTGTGAAGATAGAGAGCTTGTTCATAAAATACCTACACCATATCCCACTAATATTTACATAACTATGACATTCTTATACATATCATACATAATAACTCTATTCATAACTTGGGTAAAAGAAAACATAAGAAAATGGTTAGCTGAGATGATCAGTAAGGGTAAACAAGAAAGATATCGATGATCAGAAGAGCATGTCATTATAATAACGGTAAAAGAACACTATCATAGCATTTCAAAATGATACATTTCATATAAAATATAATAATATTACGTCCTCAAAAAAATCATGGTAGTTTATATGATATGAATAATTAATTAATTAAAGAACATGACCCATGAGATCATAATGTAGGCATAAGACAAGGAATATTGCTATACACATAAGTATAGAAAATCCATTCCTAATTAGTAAAGGATCATTTACATGGATATCATAGTGGGATATGATCACTCCACAAACCATCATAGTATTCAAGGTTCACTCTCAAGACTATTATAGTGCATAGAGTCCCTTACTGAACCTGGATCACTCTCTATTCTAATCTATTTTATCTTGGGAGATATAAATCATTAACAAATAAATTTAAAGGAGATATAGTTCAAAGTAATTACATAATTAAAATCATACATTTTTTCTACATGATCATTAAGAATTAATCATATCTGGAAACTTGATAATAAATTGGTTTTTAAACAATTCATCATAACATAACCCATGGAAAAGAAACAAGTTTCATAAATATTTAAACATTTCAATAATAAAATAAAACATATAGATAAAGACTAAATATAGTATACATGGACCTTATCTGCATGAAATCTTATGAAATATCATATAATTTCATCTAACATGGAATTTTTTTTGAAAGATTTCATGGAATAATTTTGGAGGAAAATAACATTTCCATTTCAAAATCATCAATTTTTTAAAATATTAAAAATCATAAAGGAAAAATTATTCTGAAAAAAACCTGGTATACTTGTGTTGGAAAATTTAAAGAAAAAATTAGTCATAATGGTGAGAAAACCATTCATTCTATATATGTTAGAAAAAATTCCAACCTTAATTTTGCTAAAAAAGTCACAAAGTACCTAATTTGGAAAATGAGAAAACGATTTCTTTCAAACTGTATTGTAAAAAGTAAAACATAGGTAAAAATGAATTTAAAAAAACATAGGATTATAATTTTTTTATTTCTTTTAGAATAAATGGATATCAGAGAGAAATATTACCTTATAGAGACTTAAACATAATCATTTCTGAATATTAATTAGATTGTGAAATAATCCCTAAACTTGAGTTCACCTTGATTTTGAATCTCTATAAACTCGGGTATTAAAAATTTAGAGTTTTTATAATTCAATAAAAAAGTCATTTTATTACATATAACATAATATATGATCCCTTTATAATATTTCAACACACCCTTTTTTCAATAATTCATTATTTATATTTTTTTCTAGGTGTTTATTGTTTCATTTATCACGAGTATATTAGTTCCATAGTTATGGTACTTGTACATTTATCATGGTGAAATATTATGAATAATAATTATAATGGTATAAATATAAGTTATATTTATATTATACATAATTATAGTCAACTATACATGTGATATATAGATAAATAAATTACATAACACATGGAAGCGGTAGGTCGTATGTACACACACACTCTATATTAATTTTTGAACAGATGAAATGTAGGAATAAAATTTTTAAATCACTTTTAAAATATCATTATTATATAAAATATATCATAAATATTCATAAATTGTATACTCATTATCATCCACAATATATATAACTAAGAAACAAATTACATTTCTTCATAGAGTTGGTTAGCCACACGTGCACATGAGCGACGCTATCATATCTCAATGAATTGGATAGTAAGAAGCTTGATATGATATTATTATTATAGAACTATAATTGTGTCATTAATATCCTATATAAAAAATAAAACTACATAATACACATCCATTAAATATGGTTATGAAATAAGAATTGTATCTCTATGTGGAGATGGTAAGTAGTATGTGAGTACAAGCGATACTTCACCTACTCATTTTATTGGAAAGAGGGTGCATAATAGTGTTTTAAAAATCATAATAAAAATTTAGAATATAGGGGATAATGAATTTATTATTATATGAAATATATCATGGATACATTGGAGGTAAACAACTCTATAAAAGTAGCTGATCAGGTAAGGTGATTACCTCTTCTTTTAAATGACTCCATTAAATCTCATCTAAAGAGATATACGGTTGGTATTTTAGAAGACCATCACCTCTATAATGTCTCTTTGGAAGTTGATATGCTAAATTGGTATATTTAGGTTTATATAGAATTTTAAAAGTGGCTTAAATAAGTTAGATATGAGGTTCCATTTAATAATTGAGGCGATAATCACTTTTTTAGTTACCTAAAAGGTAAAATTATAAAAAATTTATTATTAATAATAAAGTGAGGGAATGAGTTGTAATTTTTCAATATAAGATAAATTGTTTCTATAAATATAAAATATATGACATTTTGAATATATATTATCTACCTTATCTCATTTACATATATCATATAATTTTTAAACAATTTAATAAAATATTATTGGGATAAATTATCAATATTTTCATTTTTGATAGTATTCATATAATTTTTCTTCAAATACAACATGAAATGGGGGGAATTATAATATAATGATTTAAGAACTCCATAATAATTCCTATATATATATATATAATTTCTAGATAATATTAACTCATTCAAATTATATCAAATAGAATATTCTGAAAAATATTTATTATTATATTATTAAATGGACAAATAGTGCATTAGTGTTGCATAGGAAATTTAGGCCATTATAAATTTATTAAAAATTAAAAATTAATTTCCATAATAATTTTATTTATTAATATATAAATAAATACTTATATTCGTACATATGTAACTCTTTTCCAAATGAGGACACATAAGAGATATTTAAAAAAAGAGGGTGACATTTTGGATCTTTATTTGATTTAAATAAGATATAGGCCATTTTATAGGAAAAGATTCCATTACAAAAAATAAATTTCAAACCTAATGTGTTATGGGTCAAATTAATTACTTGTAATTATTATTTTTATGGATAATTATGTCATTATCACTTAATTTTAGCCTTTATTAACCAGATTTACCCTTTATTGAGGTGATAATGTTTACTACGGTCACAATTCATATTGACCAAAAAATAAAGGGAAACTCTTTACTAAAATTTAATCTGGGGATTATAAATATATAATTAATTTTATCTAACTAAGAACCTTCAAATTTAATAAATAAGATTTAATGTTTGTTTTCAAGTTATGAAAAAACTTGTTTTTTGGGAAAAAAATATATTTTTAAGAATAAACCTGGATCTATTAATTTTCTATTACTAGAATAATATTTATTGATTTTTTTAAAAAAATTAAGAAGTAAATAATATATTAATTTCATTAAAATCATTCATTAATAAGTATTAATTTAATTTATCAAGGTAAAAATATATTACGAGCATAATTTTTTTTAGAAAAGTAGTAATTTTTATTTCAAATGTTTTTTATTTTCATGTTTAATTAATTTATAACCAATGAAATAATTTTATACATATATAAACATTTAATTTTAAAAAATTTATATTTCTTATTCATACAATTCAATCCAACAGATATTCAATAACTATCATTTAAAATAATATTGTTTTAATAGTTTTTTGCGGTTCATTTAAACTTGGTGTTATAGGTAACCCAAACTACCGAATATTTATAATTATTTAGAGATAAATATTTCATAAAAATATTACGGTGTTACAAAAATGATCCCTAAATTCTAGAAAAAGTAAATTTCAAACCATAATTCTATCCAATTAACTTAATTTCCAACAAATCAATAGCAATTTTTAGACCTCTATGGTTTATGATTATGTGGTCATGAACTTTATCATGATCAATCATATTATTATGACGAATTTACTCTATAAAATTACATCATTCTATTAGAAGTAATTATTTCTTATATCTCTATATTTTATCTTCTAATTATTGTTATCCTATATAAAATCCTAGTATGTGTTATTTCGATTACCCATCAAACATTAATTTTCTCATTTTCTCAATGGATGTTTTATTATAACTTTTTATGATGTAGAATTACAAAAAAATTATTTGATAAAAAAGATAATTAAAAATTTTAGGTGGAAAATTATTAATATGGGGGAATAGAATGTAATATCCATTGATTTTAAAATAATAACCTTGTTCTATATCATAAAAGATTTTAAAAATAAACCTCAATTGAACAATGAAATATTATTATTAAAATTTGACTCTTATAACTTAAAGATGAATATGAGAGTAAAAATTGATTTAAATTCAAAAATAAATATACATAAGGCATAGTCTTTATAAATGTTCTTATTAATTTATATAGAACAAGCTGTTAATTTTTAGTGAAGTTATTTTTTCTTTAAAAATATGGTTTCTTCAAAATTAGATTTTATTTATTTATTTTAGTTAATATAATGATTCTTTTATTGAAATTATTTAATTTATTATTTTAAAGAGATTATAAATTTTGAATTTAGAATATAAAAATTTTCTTGGCTTAAAATTTTAGGATTTTCCTAAAAATATTTTTTTCATAGTAAAGTGTGAAAAATATAGTTTTTTTATTGAAAACAATATTTTTGTTTCAATATTTTACAAAGTTACATTTCTATAAAATGGTTTAAAAGAAAAATTTATTATATTATATTATTATTAATCTTAATAATTTCATTAAAATAAATTTTATGGTTAATTTTTTTTGTAAAAACAATTTTATACTTAAAGAAAGAATTTTTCATAAAAATGTATTAATTTCATTTTTTGTATCAATATTTAATAAATTTAAACCATAACTATGTATTTAATATAGATAAATTGAATCATTATTAGGAATCTCTATGTAATTTTTTTAAATAGGTCCCTTTTTATTTTTTTCATTATGAATAATATCTGTAGTATTTAATTATCACATTGATAAAGGTAAATCAGGTAACATAGGTTAAAAATAATATGAAAAGGGAAATGAAAAGCCCTTAAATCAATCATTATGTTATTTTATGTGTTTAATTTTTTCTTTTTGATACATTTTTTTTAATATATAACCTTTTTTCATTTAGCCTTCATTTTGATCTATATAATATTAAATAAATTATAATGCAAAAAATGCCACTCTCATACAATTAATATATTTAATAATTTATGATATAGATGATGATAACTTATGTTATGTTTTAAATGGAAATTTAAAATATAATAGGTTTTTATCATAGAATTTTTTATAATTATGTAGTTATGAATAATTACATTAAATTATTATACAACATCAACAACAAATTTATTAAATAAATATAGAAAAAAATAACTAATATAAACATATTATAAGTAATATATTTTTTAATTAATTTTTACTTTCATGAATTGTTAAGTAAAATATATAATATAATGGTTATTTCAAAATAATATAATATAATTCCTTCGTTGTTAGGTTTCTTTTAATGTCAAATTTAATGAACAGTTCCACATATAAAATTAATGATATTTCATAGTAAATAATATTTTATTGAATAATTTAAAATATCTAAAAACCGGATATTTAGATAGATGACTTGGATATGGTCTAAAATATCACCCTTATTCCATTTAATGGAAAATTATTGATTTATTATTAATATCTTGACCCCTAATGTTTAATTTTTTTTGATAACATGATAATCATAAAAATGGTTAATGGAAGGTTAAAATAGAAAGAAAAGGATGAAAAAAACGTCAATTTTTATTGTGTGTGATTTTTTTGACTCATACATATGTTATCCTTGATTTATATAAATTTTTATACTCTTGTTATTGAAAAATAATTATATTAAATTTATATTTTATGTAATCCCAAGAGTTCACCTCCATCACTTATAAATGGGCATCTCCTCTCCACATTTCTTCACACATGGTTTTTTTATATCATTTAATACCTACCCAAATTCCATCCTTAAATCCCTTAACACATCCTAAAGTCCATGTTTCATCATGAAAATTTGGTAGGATATCTTTCATTATAATCCTTTAATAGTTTTCTGAAAAAGTCATATAATTCTTAACCTAGCATTATTATTTTATTTCATCTTCTACATAATTTAAATCTCATCAAAGTGAAATGAAATAATCAAAATGGAATCCTAAATATATTTAGTTGTTTAAATTTTAATCTAAAACCTTTATGCATCTTCTCTTACATCAAATGGGAAATGAAAGCTTCAATTGTGTATACAGAGGGCTCCATATAATGAACCAATATAATTTGTCTTTCAAATAATACCTATCACAAATTTTTTATAATTATATTCATAATTAATAAATATATCATAATTGAAACTTATTAATAATTATAGTGAATTAATATATCATATAGGTTTCAATTCACTAAAAAATGATGACGTTGTTTGTGCATACATGTGGACTACCACCACTACGAAGTGATTTGATACCGATTTCATCCCCACATCACAAGGCTGATATATATAAGTTAATTTAATGAAATTATATTTAATTCATTATAAAATTAAAATTTATTGAATTCTAAGTAATACTTACCTTCATTCCATAACTATCGATGAGAAATTAAAACGTTACTCATGTGTAGATACGTCCTTCCGTCACAATATTGTTAATGTAGTTAATATTTCATAACCATATTTCATGGTTTATTTTAATAGTATAATTTATTAATAAGATCTATAATTATTTTATGATTGATATTATATATTTGATTTATTAGTGAAAACATTGACCATAGTCAATATACCGATGTCACTTTTTACATGTGAACGGAATATCATCAAAACATCTAACGTGAACTTAAACAATTAAATAATTCATTGTAAATGGGTAATAAATAATGTATAAGTAATAATAAACTATAAATTCATTCGTATTTAAATAAAAAATTGACATAAGTATATTTTTCATGAGGATAATGAATATACACTATGAATCATACTTGATGGAAGAGACACATTAACCTATAACAACAATTTAAATGTTTTAATGATTTAGTTTATAAATTTTTACCTTCACTCTCAATATTCTTTAAATTTTTTTTCTAAAATAATTTAAATATACATAAATTAATTTTAATGAACATTTAATGTCACTTTTTTACTTTTTATCAAATTTTTTCAAAAGTTATCTTTTTTTTGTTTAACATACTACGTTTTAATATTATTTTCAATAGAAAAGGGGAATGACCTGTTTTATTGTATATGACATAATCGTTAATTCAACCTAGTGGAACTATTTTTTTATGAGCATCATCAATTAAAATCTTTCATGTCTTCATCAAATAAAACCCCTGGTTCACAATGTTCTTAGAATTTTGGTTTTGAAAATATATTATTTAAAAGGGAAATGTTATTTCGATATAAATAAAATTCATTACATAAGGTTATAAATGAGTTTCTCAAGGGTTTTATGAAGAAAAGTGATTTTTTTAATATTGCATGAGAATTATAGATGAAGATACGGGGAGCCCAATATTTTTTATAGTAATAGTTGAGCTCGATACAAATCATATAAACATGTGAGTCTAATATAGCTTATATGAATATGTGAGCCCAATATATATTATATGACTGGTGAGCCATAATATTTCTCTCAAATACACGGTGTAATGTTTTTACTCTTCAATGGAATTAAAGAGGGAGTTAACTATTATCATTTTTAAAATGAATTTAACTAGGCCATAGTTATTTTTGAAATGGGTTATGGATATAATGCTTTAAGAAACCTAAAAGGGGATTCAATTTTCATGCTATGGATTTTAATGGGTTTCTTTGAGAATAATAATATTTGTTTTTCATGTGGATATGTTTTATTTCACACACACTAAAAATATGTAATAATGGTTTAAATGTCTTGGGTTTTAATTTTTTCCCATTGTACTAACAATTTCATTCTTTTTTTTATTTCCCTTAAAGAGATTTTTGAGTTCATTTCACATTTTAAAATTCCTTCATAATGATTTAGAGATGATTAGGGACATGGATGTGGTCAATAAATTTTTTATGGATATATGTCATGAAATGGAAACTAGTTATATCTTAAACATTTTGTTTTATGGGAGAAATTGAAACTAAGTGGACAAAGAAAACCTTTAGTTTATGATATTTTTATGTAAAATATACATCTAATTCTCTAAAAATCGAAACAAAAAGAGATCATCAAAATTGGTGAGAGTGACTTCTCATGTAGAGATTGAATAAAATAATTATTTTGGATGGTTTCATTATATTTTCATTTATAAATTTAGTCATTGGATATATAGGAATATAAATGTAATAATGAATGGGGGTATTATTAGTAAATAAATTTGAAATAATATATTGCACAGATAATAAATATTTACATATAAATATAATATTTAATTAAAATGTTTTTATAAAAAAATTAATAGTAAAATTTTATTTTTAGTAAAATTTTATATTATATAATTACAAAAAAAATATTTTCTCAATTTAATTAGATTGAAATCAATAAAACATGTAATATAAATAATCAATGGTACTTGTAATAAATTTTTAAATAAAATGGTTATATTTTTCATAGAAATATTTCTTAAGTTTTGTTATTTTTATTAATCTTGAATAATGATGATGTAACGTCCGTAGCATGGGAGCCTCTAAATCAGTGCCCCGAGCCATTTCACTAACCAACCTCAAGAACTCCTCTCATTATTCAGATATTTCCGATGAGAAGCGAGGGACTATTATGTTACATAGGGAGACTATAGCCTATTTACAATAGTATGCAACAAAAAAACAATAGAAATTACATATAATAACCAATGAACAATCACAAACCAACATCTCCCAAAGTTAAGTAAAATACATTGCCAATAGTAAATATATCATTCCATTATAAATAGTGATAAGTGAACAAGACACAAAATAATGAAAAACAATGGAATACCCAAAATAGTCCCAACTCAAAGTCCAAAACCTCATCCATGTATGTCCCAAGACCGACTCAAATCCCAAGAACATGTCCATTTCCCTTTTCATAACATGAAATCATTATGTCTGCTCGAGTACCCAATGGATTCCCAATGAGTGTGTGAGTACAACTTAGTAGTCCACCACCAATGGTGTTTATAAAATATTCAGTCAATAGATAGTGTAAGAGAGTACTAAATAATGGAAAAATAAATAAAAATAGTTTCAAGTTTAATTAGTTAACAATATTCACTAAAGTCATTCCTAAAATTATTTCCAATGTCAATCCTTATACCATCTTCATTACTTAATTTACTTTCATCATGTGCTTAATGGATTAGGCATATTCATCAATCTTAATTCCTAAGGGAAAGTAAGTCATGTTCTCTATCTCATGAGGAATAAAAACATCATCACCAATACAATAAAGTCACCTTAAATACTTAGTCCAGGTGATCTCATTGAAGTAAACCATTAGGGGAATAAAATCCCCTCCCCTTCCTTAACCTGTGCATTTTGGATCAGAGTTTAGATCCTTAGTCTAAATCGGCGAGTGGACCTAGAGACACATGTCAACTCCCCACTCTACCAATCGATTTTTCCATTCATATTTATCCATTCAAAATACACATACCACCACACTAACAACTATATCCATTATCAATAGTAAACACAAACCATAACAATCATCATGATTATTCACATTATTCTATAACCCATTAACACACATTCCATTTACCTTACATAGTCATTTAGATATATTACCCTTTCTTATTCCAAGCTCACTAAGCATATTCACTAGTTCCCCTACATTAACCAATTTAACATATTCACCAATTCTTGATTTTTAATTTACTTTATCCATTCATCATTCCCATGAATTATCCCACTTATTCTATTTGCACACAATTCATATTCCATCAATAGATTCATATTAAACCCATTTAACTATTTTTATGTCATTCTAAATGACCCCTTGTCCATTAACTAACTCTATTAAAATCTCCATTTTTCATTTTTAATTAAAAATTAACCATTTTACATGTTTATCATGTGTTCTATCTATTAAAAAGTAAATTTCACCCTTAACGTTTCCGTTAACCATGTTCGGGTAGGTTGACGTACCCCTAGAGTGTCCCAAAATCTGTCAATTCATCCAATATGCATCCCATAGGGATTATGGGGGTTAAATTGTCTATTTATAAACCCATCATACCAAAAATCACTAAAAATACAGAAAACACAACAAGGGAAACTATGAACACAAAATTACATGAAAAAATCATATAAAAACTATCAGATATGGAATTAGACCACCTACCATGAATCTGACATTGAACATAATCCAAATCATATAATTCGATCTCAATACATATCCCATATGAAGCCTCAACCAAGAATCAACTAGAGGAAAATCGTTTTTAGGTTTCTGAATATGATTGCACAAGATATAAGCACAAATATGGTAAAGAGATGAAATGAGGGGATTAGACATACCTGGAGCTTCGATCCACAACCAACGCTACTCCAAACAGCCAAGAAATGAGGGAGACAAATCATTGGAATATCTTGAAGGTTCTAGTTCATAAATATTGTTTCAAGGGAGGATATAGTTGAGATATATTAGTGAGGCTTTAAAATCCTGTAGTGGAAAAACTATAATCTTTCCAAATATTTAAGTGGCACACAATTTACCAAAACATTTTTACAAACCGTTAGGAAGACACTGTACATGGGGAGTTGGGTAGAACGGTTTCTTGTTCATGCCATATGGGTTTTTATACCTCACACCAATGGTGAGATACTCCATTGTCCATGGTCACACAGTTTTACAGAGAAGGCTGTACGATTTACTTAACCATGTACCATGAATATGTTGGAACGGTTTTCAATGCCATCATGCCTCGAAACCCCCCAAACACCCTTGAGTCCCCAAAGACTCTGGAGAAGCAATTCATTAACCAAAAATAAGATATTAAGACTAAAATTAAATAAGGACATAACTCAATGAAGTGCAGAATCTTACAACCTCCCCACCTTATAACGATTAATCCCCAAGTTGTGCTCCCAAGCATTACTAAGATTCCGAAGTAAAGGTATAAGGCCCCAGCCTTAAACCTTACTTAATATTGAATTAAATGAATAATTCACGTTGAGGATCTTTTCAGGTTTAGAGTTTTAGAGAATTAGATCTTAACAATTACATCTCCAAAGATTACAAAGTAGACACTTCTACTATGTGTCCATAAAATAAAAACTCTTAAAAAGAAACATGTCTTGTTCCATGTTTTGGACAGCCTGACATTTCCTTGATCCAATCCTTGGAACTATTCAACTTTATGTCCTGTGAAAAACATTTCAAAAAAACATGGTATGAGCATAAAAAGCTCAGCAAGGGATAAAAAAGAATGAAAACTGTTAGTTTTTCAAAGCAATAAGTAAACCATGTATACTTTATCGAAGTAATACCTTTCACCTTTAGGAAGTAGTAAAAACTCTTCACTGAATAAAATATCATTACTTACCCTTTTGTAACCAAAATATTACCATAAAACCCATATAAAGAACATATAACATACAAAGGTAACTTGGGACATAAACATACTTAAATGGAATAACCATACGGTCGACTTCCACACATACTTAATGGAATAGCCATACAGCTGACTTCCATACCCAATGCATTGGAGTTTATAACGTAACCACATGTCCTGGTATTCATGGCACCACCCGTCATAATGTCCAAGTACCATTATAAAATCATAAGTCATTAAACAAATATAATGGAAAGAAAACATCTCCACATTTCAATCACAATATATCACTTAAATATATCGACATTAAAAATCCTTTATAAAAACCATTTTCAATACTAACATACATAAAAGAGTACATGGTATTTATTTCACTTTAAAAAACATTACGGCTTGTTGAGGAAGCCAAAGAGAAAATAATACTCACGGCGGCGGAAAAGGTCATTGTCACCGCGTATGTTAAAATAAACATTCCTTTTTTTCATTTAGTAAAACGCTTCATATAAAAAGATCCCTTTTGAATAAAATTATATGACAAAGGGGTTTATACACCATATAAAATAAAGTTGTGTGTAAAACCAAATATGCCTCAATGAAAGGAGATTGAGACAAAGTCCCTTACAAAGTCGGTATCCTTAGATTAAGGATAAATCAATTACATGATTATGTGTGAAAAATACGAATACACAGAATATAAGTGAATATTAAGTGTAAAACAATCAGAGGTCATTCACACATAATCATGAAAAATAAACCAATGACATAGATATTTAACTCAATGAAATGATATTGAGTTATGATTTCCGATACAAGTCCGTCTAAATGACATAAGAATTTATCAATGAGATGATTATGTGTATAAATAGTATATCCACACAAAGGTTTGTGGAAACTACAACATAGAGATTCCACACATAATCTTGGCATAATAAAATCAATAATTAGAGGTTTAACCCAAAGAATTGAAAGTGGGTTAAGAAGTTCCCTTATAGAAATTCGACAGCCTAACGACGTCACTTCAAAATTCATAAAAAGAGTTGATGAGATATAAAAAGGGTATCTCATCACTTGGACATAAAATTTACATCAATAAGGATATAGAAGAACATATCCCAACATAATAGTATGTGAATTAAAAGCCATAACAAAAGAAGTCTTTTAATAAGAGGAGGGTGAAAGGTTCCCTTACCGACTTGGGTGACTTTTGAAACATACACCCCATTGAAGAAGGGACATACAATGAATATGTAAATACCCATAAATGAAATTATATTACACAAAGAGTATAATAATGGGAATTACATACACCAATAAAAGTAAATGGTGTCAAATGTAGCATAAATCTCACGGGACTAAAAGTTAGATGAAAAATCCCTTACGAAAACTCGGCAGCCTAACAACGCCACTTAAAACTTACAAAAATGGATTGATGAGATCAAATAGGGTCTATCATCATATTACAATAAAATGTACAGCAATAGGAATATAAAAGAACATCCCCCATCATAAAAAAGAGGAGCTTAAAATAAGTGACATAAAGTAGAGTACTTAAAAAGAAAGAGAGGTTAGATCTCTTACGAAAATTCGGCAGCCTAACGGCGCCACTCAAAACTTCCAAAATGGATTGATGACAGAAAATAGGGTCTCTCATCATATGAACATAAGAAGTACAGTAGGAGTAATATAAAAGAACATCCCAATCATAAGAAATATGAGCTTAAAAGGAATTTCATAAAAGAGTGTGCTTAAAAAGAAAGAGAGGAGTAGGATCCCTTACCTCAGGTCCGACTTGACTCGATCGTTCCTTAATGTCCTGAATAATAAACTTGGGTTAATTTACACTTTCTTAAGAACCTTTTTCAATTTCATTATTCCTTTATATCACTTATTTCCATGTTATAAGAATTATGTAATCATTTATGTTAATAATTTTTGTTTTGTTGATATTTGGTTCTTATGTCGAAAGTGGACTTCTTACAATTACATGTTGTTCATGTGGTCAAATGTTCATTATATACAGAATGATATTCGGGATTTTGATATCATATATATCATATATATCCAGAATATAAAAGTATTTATAATATTACATAATCATTTAGAGGTAAGAAATGAAATGCACCATACATGGAGACGGTAAGTCGTACGTACGCATGAACGCTATTTTCATTTCTATGTCATATTGATGGAATTAAAACCAAATGAGAGGTATGTATATTTTAATTCCAGAATTATATTAATAATTTATATGTAACATATATAATATATAATAACTTTAAACCCATCCTTTATAAATCCAAAATATGACATTAACGAATCAAATCACTTTGAGGGGGCGGTAGTCCGCACTTCCTAAAATGAAATTATCGTGTTTACCCACAATGGAAACCATAAAGGTATGAAACAGAATAAAAATAAAGAAGATTAAGTAAAACATAAACATATTATATATCATATATAAATATAGTGACATCTTAATGGCCACCTTTGAAGGCGTTATATGAGTGTTGAACAATCATCGTTTCGTGAAGCAGAAATTCACCATCCACAGAAATAGTATGTTCTTTAACCATTAGATGTAGGTGTGTGTAAGTGTAGCTCGAATTATTCTTATAAAAACATCTTAGTATATTTAAGATACTGGATTTGTTACAAATGAAAAGAATAAAATGAGTTTAGGGGTTGGAGAAGCAAAATAAAACAAAAGAACACAAGAGAGGACACTACCTTTAAATCGGGTAACTCTATTTGATTTGAGCTCAAAGGATTCCTTGGAAAAGCTTCTTCCCAAAGTGATGATTCAATGATTAAGATAGAGATTTGTAGAGATGAAATGTTAGGGTTTGGCCGAGCCAAAGGCTTGAGAGGTGTGGGTAAGGTGGTAGAGGTGGGGGCCTTTTATAAGAGGAGAGGAGGGGCACTCTTGGAAAGTAAGGAAATGTTACTTTATTTTAGAATGAGTTTCGGATTTTAAAGGTCCCACATTGATGTGTTTCGAGGATAAGGTGATAAGGGTTAGAAATACACTCATACAATAGGTTTTTGGTATGTGTAGGTCTTAGATTTTACATTATCTTTCCATTTTATTTAAATCGTTAAATAATGAGGTAATCGCTGCATCATCATGGTGTCATAAATAATTTAATTTGGTTAATGTCTAAAAATTATAAAAAAATAAAATGATGTAGGAAATAATTTTAGCTTCCCAATGAATATTTATGGTCAAAATTATGACTTGTATAACCCCATATAAAAATTGTTTTAGTAAAACAACACATGTTTGTGACATTTTAATTTTAACATTAAATAAAAAGGTATTAATGTCATTTGTCTACCAAAGTGGCTCCATGGGGTCCCCAAGTTGACCCATGGATTGTCTTGGTCAGCCATGACACATACAATGGGGGTAGGACATGTGTCTAGTTCATTTCATATTATTAAAACATTATTTTTACCTTAAATTACACTAATTACCTCTAATCGCGATTAATAAACTTAAAAGTTACTATTCACCAAAAAATTATTTTAATCCCATTGAACCATATTTTACTTCTTAATGGCAACCATGTATATCTGATTTTTTAAATTCAAATCACAGAAGCGGTAATGTTTCATGTAAACGAAAAATCAGTTTCTTTTACTACCACTTAGTGGTTTCACTATTCATCAAAAATTGAAGTTTTTCAGAAAATTACCAAAAACTCGCCCTAGGCTATATTTGATATTACGAATTCAAAAATGATGTCTAATTTACAAAATTCAAAACATATAAGTTACATTAATTAATTTAATAATTATTTCCCGCTGTCAGAGCAAATAGCGTGTTTTTATGAACTAAAAAGTATCAAAAGATTGACACTAGTTTAAGTCCAATTTCAAGATGAAATTAATTCAAATGACCACTATTGGATAAAATGGTAAAAATATATATTCTAATTTCACATTGAAACAAATTCAAAAGATAATCTAATCATATAAATAAATTAGATTAAAAAGAGTTTTTGAATCAAAATACAACATTTTTCACTATTCATTAAAAAATGAACATTATCGGAAAAATACCAAAAATTTACACAAAGTAAATTTTGATGTCCCGATTCTAAAGAAGAATTTTATTTTGTCAAATATAACACATAAAATTGTAAAAAAGTGTATTTAAAATAGGTTCGTCATCAAAAGGCGGTTAATCGACCTTTAAAATAATATTAGAATGTTTACGCTTAAAATTGGATTCATTCGATTTTTTAATCCTATAACATTTATTGTAAAAAGTAAATATATTTGACAAACATATATAATCATTTTGTAGTTAGTTATGTTCATTCCCTCCATTACAACGACTAGGTGTTAACTACAATTTAAAATAATATTATTTTATTATTAGAGTGCAACATAAGATTCCCAAGAAACTCATTATTGTGTATTGGGTACGCCATCGAGCATAGCGTCCCCTTTAAAGTTGTATTAATATTTTATTCACAAATATGGATAAATGTGAAAATGTCATATTCTTTATTTACCTGGGGTGTTACATCCTTCCCCCCTTTTGGGAATTACGTCCTGGCAATTTTAAAATTGGGCTTGGAAACTTCATTGAAAATCCCACATCGAAACAAGAGTCAGTAAAACAATCACTTTAAAAATAAAGAAAGAGAAGTACAAAGGTCACCCGAGTTAACCCATACTAGGATTCCAAGTATGAAAATATGGACATGGAGTAAAAAAACAAAGGGTCATGTTCTGATGGAGAGTGATAGTAAACATGTCTAGGAGAAAGTTAACCATAAGAAAATCACAAACTTGTGATGGGTTAAACAGTTTTCGATTCCCCAGTAGGAAAAGTTAACAGACAACATTTTTGGTTTTAAGTTACTCTTCATTGAGGAATTTATTTTTTGAGCTTGAATAAATCATAATGAAACATACTTACTTGTCACGTAGACTTTTAACTTTTACTAGATTCCTTAATCAAACTCATATATTCTCCAAAAGACGAGTACTTAGGAGGAATTGTTCGCATTAAGAGTACTATAATAAACTTCTAGATAATCACCTAATCCACAAAAGAAAACTATATACTTCCCATGTCTTTAGACTTTAACCAAAACCAAAACCAAAAAGTTTAGTACAAGATCAGATAATCCATAAAAGGATAACCCTTTATAAAAAGAAAATCTATTCTTAATCTACAAAATTTGTTCAACAAAACCCAAAGTTCAACGAACACCATTAGTAAACCAAACTAAGATTGAAACCCAAATATTTGAAGGATTTAATCACATAGTCTTCCATGTTAAATCGTATCATTTATCTCCAAACAACATCAGTTTCTCTTAAAGTCTTGTATTGGAAAGTAATTAACCTAATCACATATCCTCCATGATAGGTTAATAAATTTCCATAGATAACCTAAAATCAACTTACTCTTAATTCATAAAATCATCTAACTAAAAATAAGTATTCAAACTAACCAGGGACTTCACGTAGTCCAGTGGTAGGTGATAAATACCAGTCACACTTTGGTTGTGGGTTCGATTCCCGCAGCTTTGTCCGACGCGATGTGTTGTCACACGGTCTGCGTGTTGTCCTTTTTCCAAACTATATAATTCTCAAATAATTCCCCAAAAAGAGATAAAATCATCAAAAATAACCATAACATAATTTAACCTCAATTTTATCTCATGCCTTTCACTTTCCATCATAACATATAGTAACCCATAATTACCTCAAAAGTAAGGATCATATAAACCCAAATGGTTCTTTATAACTATGTCCACACAAGAACAGATAACTATTCCTTGAATAAAATTTTCATATATCAAACATCATGGTTACACATACTATAAAAAGTGTTCTAATGTAACCCCATCACCAAAAGAGACTTAATGGTCTTATGAATTTCACCATAACTCTTGAATCCCTTATATGTTGACTTCTTACTCATTTAACATTCTTCATGATCCATTAACCATTCCTTTCCAACTTATTCTGAAGTAATTATTTCTTACAAACAATATCACGAATCATATCATAAGATTACAAAATAGGAAAACAAATGTTATGAAATAATTCATACCTTTGATTGGTCATTGTCAGTTTCTTCATCCTCAATAGGAATGGAATTAGGTATTGGTAAACAAATATTTTTACGATCTTGGTGATCCCATTCACGAAACTTCTTCATAGGACATGTGTTTTCATAATGACCATGCACACCACATTTATAACATTTAATTGATCCATCATAAAGTACTTCTTTCCCTTTCCTCAAGTCAACTGGATGTTTATTTTTTACATGGAAGGTTCTTGCTTTATGACCTTCATTTCCACATCTATAACATATTTCTGTCCCTTTGAAACATTTTCCTAGGTGTTTCTTTCCATATATTTGACACATAAGTTTTTGAACAAACTCACCTTTATGATTATTACCTATAGTTCCGTAGGTATTTGTTTCTCGCATATATGATGCCTTATAGAAATCACCATGGTTTAGGTGGTCAATCATGACTCCATATAGTCGGTTGAGGATAAACCCAAGAGTTCTCATTGCAGCTCCCATATCATTCAGTTTCTCACTCATAAAACTGTCACAGTTTCCTTCACATCCACTGTTACTTTGGTGCCTTCTAGATCCATCCATTTACTAAAACCAAAACGGTCAGTGTGATTATATCAACAAAACCATCATGTACTAATGAGGAAGATAAACACTAAGATATACTTACTCATTCACTTTATCTAAAACTAGGACTCTTTTCGAAATCCTAACCATTATGGTAATGTCACTTATACTTAGAGAATACCCTAACCTCTAAAGTTATCTAAACCTCCCTCTGATACCAACTATAAGGCCCCAGCCTTAAACCTTACTTAATATTGAATTAAATGAATAATTCACGTTGAGGATCTCTTCAGGTTTAGAGTATTAGATAATTAGATCTTAACTATTACATCTCCAAAGATTACAAAGTAGACACTTCTACTAAGTTTCCATAAAATAAAAAATCTTAAAAAGAAACATGTCTAGTTCCATATTTTGGACAGCCTGATATTTCCTTGATCCCATCCTTGGCCCTATTCAACTTTATGTCATGTGAAAAACATTTCAAAAAAACTTGGGATGAGCATAAAAAGCTCAACAAGGGATACACAAAGAATGAAAACTGTTAGTTTTTCAAAGCAACAAGTAAATCATGTATAGTTTATCAAAGTAATACCTTTCACCTTTAGGAAGAATTAAAAACTCTTCACTGAATAAAATATCATTACTTACCCTTTTGTAACCAAAAGATTACCATAAAACCCATATAAAGAACACATAACATACAAAGGTAACTTGGGACATAAACATACTTAAATGGAATAACCATACAGTCTACTTCCACACATACTTAATGGAATAGCCATACGGCCGAATTCCATACCCAATGCATTGGAGGTTATAATGTAACCTCCCATCCTGGTATTCACGGCACCACCCGTCATAATGTCCAAGTACCATTATAAAATCATAAGATATTAAAAAAAATATAATGGAAAGAAAACATCTCCACATTTAGATCACAATATATCACTTAAATATATCTACATAACAAATCCTTTATAAAAACCATTTTGAATACCGACATACATAAAAGAGTATATGGTATTTATTTCATTTTAAAAAACATTATGGCTTGTTGAGGAAGCCAAAGACCAAATAATACTCGCGGCAGTGGAAAAGGTCGTTGTCACTGCGTACGTTAAAAGAAACATTCCTTTTTATCGTTTAGTAAAACGCTTCTTATAAAAGGATTCCTTTTGAATAAAATTAAAATTCAAAGGGGTTTATACACCGTATAAAAGAAAGTTGTGTGTAAAACCAAATATTCCTCAATGAATGGAGATTGAGACGAAGTCCCTTACAAAGTCGGTATCCTTAGATTAAGGATAAATCAATTACATGATTATGTGTGACAAATACGAATACACAAAATATAAGTGGATATTAAGTGTAAAACAATCCGAGGTCATTCACACATAATCATGGAAAAACAAAACCAATGACATAGATATTTAACTCAATGAAATGAGATTGAGTTATGATTTCCGATACAAGTCCAACTAAATGACATAAGAATTTATCAATGAGATGATTATATGTAGAAATAGTATATCCACACAAAGGTTTGTGGAAACTACAACATAGAGATTACACACATAATCTTGGCATAATAAAATCAATAATTAGAGGTTTTACCCAATGAATTGAAAGTGGGTTAAGAAGTTCCCTTACAGAAATTCGACAGCCAAACGACGTCACTTCAAAATTCATAAAAAGAGTTGATGAGATATAAAAAGGGTATCTCATCACTTGGATATAAAATTTACATCAATAAGGATATAGAAGAACATATACCAACATAATAGTATGTGAATTAAAATAAATAACAAAAGAAGCCTTTTAAAAAGAGGAGGGTGAAAGGTTCCCTTACCGACTTGGGTTACTTTCGAAACGTACACCCCATTGAAGAAAGGTCATACAATGAATATGTAAATACCCTTAAATGAAATTATATTACACAAAGAGTATAATAATGGGAAGTACATACACCACTCAAAGTAAATGGTAGCAAATGTAGCATAAATCTCACGGGACTAAAAGTGAGATGAAAAATCCCTTACGGAAACTCGGCAGCCTAACGGCGCCACTTAAAACTTACAAAAATGGATTGATGAGATCAAATAGGGTCTCTCATCATATTACAATAAAATGTATAGAAAGAGGAATATAAAATAACATACCCCATAATAACAAAGATAAGCTTAAAATAAGTGACATAAAGGAGAGTACTTAAAAAGAAATAGAGAGGTTAGATCTCTTACGAAAATTCGGCAGCCTAACGGTGCCACTCAAAACTTCCAAAATGGATTGATGAGAGAAAATATGGTCTCTAATCATATTAACATAAGAATTACAGTATGAGTAATATAAAAAAACATCCCAATCATAAGAAATATGGGCTTAAAAGGAATGACATAAAAGAGTGTACTTAAAAAGAAAGAGAGGAGTAGGATCCCTTACCTCGGGTCCGACTTGACTCGATCGTTCTTTAACGTCCTGAATAATAAACATGAGTTAATTTCCACTTTCTTAAGAACATTTTTCAGGTTCATTATTACTTTATATCACTTATTTCCATGTTATAATCATTATGTAATCATTTATGTTAATAATGTTTGTTTTGTCGATATTTGGTTCTTAAGTCTAAAGTGGACTCCTTACAATTACATGTTGTTCGTGTGGTCAAATGTTCATTATCTACAGAATGATATTCGGGATTTGGATATCATATATATCATATATATCCAGAATATAAAAGTATTTATAATATTACATAATCATTTAGAGGTAAGAAAAGAAATGTACCGTACATGGAGACGGTAAGTCGTACGTACGCATAAACGCTACTTTCATTTCTGTGTCATATTAATGGAATTAAAACCAAATTAGAGGTATGTATATTTTAATTCCAGAATTATATTAATCATTCATATGTAACATATATAATATATAATAACTTTAAATACATCCTTTATATATCCAACATATGGCATTAACGAATCAAATCACTTTGAGGGGGCGGTAGTCCGCACTTCCTAAAATGAAATTATCGTGTTTACCCACAATGGAAACCATAAAGGTATGCCAAAAAATAAAAATAAAGAAGCTTAAGTAAAACATAAACATATTATATATCATATATAAATATAGTGACATCTTAATGGCCACCTTTGAAGGTGTTATATGAGTGTTGAACAATCATCGTTTCGTGAAGCAGAAATTCGCCATCCACAAAAACAGTATGTTCTTTAACTATTAGATGTAGGTGTGTGTAAGTTTAGCTCGAATTATTCTTATAAAAACATCCTAGTATATTGAAGATACTGGATTTGTTACAAATGAGAAGAATAAAATGAGTTTAGGGGTTGGAGAAGCAAAATAAACCAAAAGAACACAAGAGAGGACACTACCTTTAAATCGGGTAACTCTCTTTGATTTGAGCTCAAAGGCTTCCTTGGAAAAGATTCTTCCCAAAGTGAGGCTTCAATGATGAAGAGAGGGATGTGTATAGATGAAATGTTAGGTTTTGGCCGAGCCAAAGGCTTGAGAGGTGTGAGTAAGGTGGTAGAGGTGGGGGCCTTTTATAAGAGGAGAGGAGGGGCACTCTTGGAAAGTAAGAAAATGTTACTTTATTTTAGAATGAGTTTCGGATTTTAAAGGTCCCCCATTGATGTGTTTCAATGATAAGGTGATAAGGGTTCGAAATCCACTCATCCAATAGGTTTTGGGCATGTTTAGGTCTTAGATTCTACATCATATTTCCATTTTATTTAAATCGTTAAATAATGAGGTAATCGCTGCATCATCATGGTGTCATAAATACTTTACTTTGGTTAATGTCTAAAAATTATAAAAAAAATAATATGATGTAGGAAATCATTTTATATTTCCAATGAATATTTATGGTCAGAAATCTGACTTGTATAACCACATATAAAAATTGTTTTAGTAAAAAAACACATGTTTGTGACATTTTAATTTTAACATTAAATAGAAAGGTATTAATGTCATTTGCCTACCAAAGTGGCTCCATGGGGTCCCCAAGTTGACCCATGGATTATCTTGGTCAGACATGGCACATCCAATGAGGGTAGGACATGTGTCTAGTTCATTTCATATTATTAAAACATTATTTTTACCTTAAATTACACTAATTAGCTCTAATCGCGATTAATAAACTTAAAAGTTTCTATTCACCAAAAAATTATTTTAATCCCATTGAACCATATTTTACTTCTTAATGACAACCATGTATATCGGATTTTTTAAATTCAAACCACAGAAGTGGTAATGTTTCATTTAAACGAAAAATCAGTTTCTTTAACTACCACTTAGTGGTTTCACTATTCATCAAAAATTGAAGTTTTTTAGAAAATTACCAAAAACTCACCCTAGGATATATTTGATATTCCGAATTCAAAAATGATGTCTAATTTACAAAATTCAAAACATATAAGTTATATTAATTAATTTAATAATTAATTCTTGTTGTCAGAGCAAATAGCGTGTTTTTATGAAATAAAAAGTATCAAAAGATTGACACTAGTTTAAGTCTAATTTCAAGATGAAATTAATTCAAACGACCACTATTGGATTAAATGGTAAAAATATATTCTAATTTCACTTTGAAACCAATTCAAAAGATAATATAATCATATAAATAAATTAGATTAAAAAGTGTTTTTGAATCAAAATACAACATTTTTCACTCTTCATTAAAAAATGAACATTATCAGGAAAATACCAAAAATTTACAAAAAGTAAATTTTGATGTCCCGATTATAAAGAAGAATTTTATTTTGTCAAATATAACTCATAAAATTGTCAAAGAGTGTATTTAAAAGACGTTCGTCATCAAAAGGCGGTTAATCGACCTTTAAAATAATATTAGAATGTTTACGCTTAAAATTGGATTCATTCGAATTTCTAATCCTCTAACATTTATTGTAAAAAGTAAAAATATTTGACAAACATATATAATCATTTTGTAGTTAGTTCTGTTCATTCCCACCATTACAACGACTAGGCGTTAACTACAATTTAAAATAATATTATTTTATTATTAGAGTACAACGTAAGATTCCCAAGAAACTCATTGTTGCGTATTGGGTATGCCATCAAGCATAGCGTCCCCTTTAAAGTTATATTAATATTTTATTCACAAATATGGATAAATGTGAAAATTTCATATTATTTATTTACCTGGGGTGTTACAAAAGGGACCAATCCACTATGCCCATACATATGGCTCCCTTTACAATGTTTCTTCTTAACCATTTCCATTATCACACAGAACATGAACTAAGGGCACAAACTATCCCCACAAGACATTATCAGTATGTCCACAATATGTATCAGATTCTCATGAAGGGAAACATCAACCTCAAGATCATCATCCACAACATTAATCACATAGTATGATTTATGGGGATACCACTAATGTTTTGAAATGTGAAAAACATCATGCATACCACTATAACACTATGGATGATCCAATCGGCACACCAATAGCCTGATCCTCTCTAGAATCTCAAACTACCCCAAATACTAGGGCACTAATGTTACCTTCTTCCAGATTTGATGGTGACCAGTCCTTGGAGACACCCAAAGAAACACACTATTACCCCCAAAAACTCAAGAGGTCAACGATGCAGATATGAATAAGACTTATGCCTACTGTAATCCATTTACATGAACTTATTAATCAATATAACCTTTTATGATTTCTCCTAAATGAGACTCATTCCCACAAACTCAGACTCACTATCTTCTAGCCAACATATAAGAGATCTACACGGCCTCCAATAGAGTGCTTGGAATGGTTCCATATAGATTGTATCCTAAAAACAATTTTTGTAGGAGAACTCAACCAACAACAAGTGTTTTTCCCCAAACCACCAAAATATAGGGCACATGCAATTAATATGTATTCCTATAATTGAATTGGACACTCTGACTGCCCATAAATTTGTGGGTGAATGATCGTACACAAAAACACCATGAAACCAAGTACCTTCTGTAATCCATTCCTGAAGAAAAATGTAAAAGTGGATGTCGATAAGAAATTATAATCCGTAGTACACCATGAAAATACACAATATTCTAAACTTATAATTCACCCAATTTATCTATAGTGACATTTTCTGGAGTCAGCAAGAAATGGGCCACCTTAGTATACTGATCCGCAACTACCCAAATTGAATCATTCTTATGAGGTGTCCTTTGGAAGACCAACTTTGAAATCCATCATTATGTTATCTCACATCAAATCAAAATTAGGTAATAGTTGTAAAAAAATTGCATGTTGATTCTTGGCCTTTACATATTGATAGGTAAGACATTATTCCACATAACTCACAACCTCATTGTTCATTCATAACCACCAATACTGCCTAAAAAGGCCATGATAAATCTCAGTCAAACTAGGATGTGCTACCCACATTGATGCATGTGAAACACACATAAAATCTACTTTCATTCCCACTGGAACCACAACACAACCATGAATGAAAAAACCCCCATGATCACCAAAAACCCAACTTGAATGTGAATCCCCTCATTGAATAATTTTCTTCATACATAAACACATTGATTACTTAAACTAAATCTCATTGACCCGACTCCAGAGCATGGGGTCAACATCTAAGGATATAGGGGTCATTTGTTTGTGACCATCCTAAAAATCTAGGTGCATATCAAAAAAAATTCCATAATCCTTCATTGAAATCATAATTTTTAAACCACTTGATATTGAGGCTACCGAGTCCAGAAATCCACAAATATATTAGAATTTCTCAGAATATAAACTGACTAAAACTGGAATGACTGCATGTAATCACCCTTTAATTATTTTCAAAGATTCAAATAATGCTGATAGAAGATATAATTACAGATTTATGTTTAGTAAACCTCGAGAACCACTTTCCCAGCAAGTAGTGACTCAAACACTTTAGGGGATAAACCAATGCGGCCAACTCAAGATCATGTTTAGGGTAATTTATTTTACGAGGCCTCAACTATCATGACCCATATGATACAACCCTATCATCCTAAGTCATCAATACCCCAATTTCAACACCAAATGCATCACAAAACATGGTGTATATCTTACCTTTCTCCGGAAATATTAGGATCAGTGTGGTCGTCAGCCGCTTCTTCCACACTTGAAAAGAATTCTTACATTACCCAAAACATTAAAAATTAAATTTATTATTTATTAATCATGATATTGGAACATAAATATAGTTTAAATATTTAATGAACCTTTGGTAATAACAATAAAATTAATGAAAAATAAAAACTTTAGTGACATTCTTGAGCTGTTCCCAAGACACAACAACCACCATTTTCTCCAGATCTAGTAACGGACATACCTCATAGATAATGGTACCCAAGAAATGAACTTTTTCAATCTAGAAATTAAATTTTTATAGATTTTTTTATATACTATGCACTCGTAGTGTACTCAGGATGAAGTTAAGATGTTGGAAATTGTCTTCATGATTTATAGAGTATACTAAGATGTCATCAATGAAGATAACTACAAAATGATCTAGATATGGGTGAAATATTTGGTTCATTAAGTCCTTGGACAAAAATAATGCATTGGTGAACCCAAATGAAATCACTGAAAAGTCATACAAATCATACTTTCTCCATGAGTCAGTCCGTGGTATATCAAGAGACCTCACCCAAATATGGTGATATCCTGATCTCAAATTAATCTTTGAGAACACCAATTTCACTCTCATCTAGTAAAAAAGATCATCAATATGGGTAAGATAGTTTATATTAATAACTGTAATATGATTCAAATTCCAGTAGTTGACATATAACCTCAATGATCTATCATCCTTCATAGCAAACCACATGAGACATCCACATGGTCACGTGCTAGGATGAATGAAACCTTTACTCTCCAACTCCTCCAACTGAGCCTTAAGCTCTTGGAGTTATACTTGTACCATCCTATATGACATAATTGAAACTGGATCCAGACTTGGGAATAAATCTATTGTAAACTATACGTACCTCTCAGGTGACAGCCTAATGAAATCCTCAGGAAACACATCAAAAACCTGATCCACCAAAGGAGGAATGACATGGTGCTCAAAGACATTATTTTATATCACAAGACAAGCCACATGGGGTGTGAGTTCTACCAACTGTTGAAAAATTTCCCCAACATGGCTTGCTCTAACATTCCACTCACCAAGAAGAACATAAATGTATACATCGAGAAACGTAAACCTTACCCGACAATAGTAATAATAGATATGGGCTAGATACGACACCAAAAAATCTATACCCAGTATCAGATCCAAACCTGGCTTCTTAAGAATGAAAAATTCCCACAAAAACCAGTACCTGACAACCTCTAAAGGACGTCCTTTATATTTCCTCATACACTTGTCTCGCACACCCAACATAGTATCAATCAACATAACCCCAAAAACATATTCACCTAGTAGTCCCAAAACAACTACAAACAAAAATAAATAAAAGAGTGTGTATTTTATGTGTCTAAATAATCACTAGAAAGCATGGAAGCTACAAGAATCATACCTCAAACTATAAATGGTCATGTCTCCCAACTAGAAAGTGTAGACAAAACTGCATGAAGCTTACTTGACCCTATACCATGATCCCTTGTTTGAGTAACAAAAAATGCCTTTCCCTTTCGATGTGTACACTTTCTCCCTATAGTTCCATGTCCACCACCCCGATTGGTACATCCCTTAAAACTCCAACTCCCTCTCTGATAAGGGGTAACCAACCACTTTTCTACACTCGATATCTGCCTATGACCTCTATCCATTACCATCTATCGAGGGTTCCTATAGAACCTCTACATGTTCCCAATTTCGCCACATGAATCTCACTTAACAAGTGGTAAGATACATTGACCATGAATGTGCCCCATCCTTCCACACTGGTAATAGAAAACCTAATCCCCACCCAAAGAGGTCGATCCACTCTTCTTACTCCCCTGCACACTTCAACCCTGGTGGAGACTCCAAAAAAATGCTTTATGTCTTTATAAGTTGCACCAATCATCCACCAAGAAGGAACAATATGTACACTACCTAAAGCACCCTTTAGATTCCCTTTTGAGATAAGGGCCTGATCCAATATATTTTCAAACCTTTCCTAAGGGAAAATTTTCACCTTGTACCTGAACTCATGCATAATCCCATCCCTTAAATGGAGAAACATAACTATCTCATCTCCTACCAATGTTGGAATGAAGTGTCACTAATGGGTAAAACAGACAACATATCCATCATCGACATAGCCCCTTAGGTCGAAATCATAAAATGCATAGCCTTCCCCTTCCTCAAGGACTCTCGATTGAAATGATCCTATTATTTTTCTAGGAAAAAATATCATAACATTCCTTTATCCAGTTTGGGATGCACCATGATATCCCACCAATGCTTTGCATGACCTCTGATCATTTAGGCTTCCAACTTGACTTGCTTCTCAAAAGGAGTCTTTAAATGGTAAATAATCATCGGGATAGACTCTATCCAGAACACAACTACCTCTATTTCACCCTCTCTAGTAAATGTCAATGGGAGTTGTACATGAAATTCCTTGGTCATCTCAAACATGATCAGTACAACCTGCACTGGGTCTCGTTCCATCATTTTCATAAACAGAGAAATGGCCTTATGTAACTTATCTTCTCTGTTATAATGGATCACAATGTTCCCTTTCTCAACTATCAGAGGATTGTTTTTTGAAATATCATATTGTCTCTAAATCAACACACATCTTCATGGTGTAATTTCTCTACAATACTAAATCTGATCTTTAGAACATAAAACATAAATCATTACAATTCATATAAAATAAGGCTCTCTGATGGCCATAAATAAACAATTTCATACACAATACCCAAAGGTCATCATCTCATCACAAAAACTACCCTCGACCATCCCTATCAAGGGATATAACTATCGTGCGTTAAAAAACTTATACAATTACAAATATTACTTTTGACACCATTTTAAAACCAATTCCATACTTAAAATTCTTTTCTTTCTTCCATGGAATAATTACCATTTTATAATACATTATTATCACAATTTAAACTCACCTAAAACACATCATTAGAAAAAAATTATTTAACCATTACTCAATATTTTTATTTCCTTTTTATCCATTTGAATCATTTTATTAGACAACATGTTCTTCAATTTCAATAAAGTCAAGTTAATTTTACCCCTTTTGTCCCAAAAACCTATCCCATGTGTGTTCATACCGTAATGTATGTCACATATATACATAGGTTCCTATAATGATGAAGGAATTCACAACCCCATGTCTTTTCATCCAAGATAAAAATTTCATAGAACTGTCACATAACACAAAAAGTTCAACACCCAATGGTGAAATATCATCAATTGTAACAACACACAACAAGAATAACAATACCCACCCAGGGTGACTTGGGTTTTCCCACATACATGGGTTAGCTAATCCCAATAATGTGCTCATTTCCATGGTTTGACGCCTTCTAAACCTCCATGTATCATCCTTAAATATTATGTCACAAAAAATAATTTCTCTAATACCACTTTGTAGCATCCTCCAATCGGGATCCACGAAACTGGTGCTTCGATCCGAGTATCCACATAATCTCAAGCACACCTCCCTATATAGAAGATTCTTCCCACTATTGTAGAGGGTCTAAAAAGCCATGTGAGGAGACTATACCCTATTTACTAGAGTACCGCACAATAGAAAATAATTTAAATTGTGGAAATAATATATAATAACCAACAAACTTGAAAAAACAAACATATCCCAAAGCTGGGTACATAGCATAGACAATATTAAATATGGCATGTCATTCTAAACATTAACAGGTAAAGAAAATACTAAAAAATTAAAAACAACAAAATCCCCCAAATTGTTCTGACTCTATGTATTGAACGTCATACCTTAACATTCCAGGACCAACTCAACTCACAACCACAAGGCATTTTCCTGTATCCAAACCTACAAGCATGTAGTACGCTCAGTTACCCAATGGCGACCGAGCAGGGTGTGAGTATAACTCAGTAGGCCACCACCAGTGGTGTCTACAAAATATCCAATCAATAGATAGTGTAAGAAATTTTTAAATAAAGGTAAAGTAAATAATAGACAATTCAAGTTACATTAGTTAACTAGATTCCCTTAATTCATTCGTAGAATTATTTCCAAATTCTATCCTTATAGAATCTTCATTACTTAATTTACCTTCATCATGTTTTTAATGGATTAGGAATATTCATAAATCTCAATGTAAAGGAGAAATAAGTCATGTTCCATATATCACTATTAATAAAAACATCATCACAAATAAAACCTGATCACATTGAAGTTGTAGTCCATATGGTTTCATTGAATGAAACCATTAGGGGAATAAAACATTGTCCACTTCCCAAACCCGTGCTAGGGGGTTTAGAGCCTCAGTCTAACTCGACCCATGGGCATAGAACCTCATGTCCACATACCACTCTACAAAGCCAAGTTAACATGCTTATTTTTTCATTCACAATAAAAATACCACACCACAACCAACCATATCCACTATCAATAGAAATGATAAACCATAGCGATCACCATGAGAATTCACATTACCACATAACCAATTAACAAAACTTCCATTTACCATACATAGTCATACTCCTAATTCCCCTTTATTATGCCTAACTCTTGAAGAATATTCACTTGTTTCCCTACATTAACCCATTTAAAATATTCCACAATTATCACATGTTTATTCACTTAACCCATTCATCATTTATCATTTATTATTCTACTTATGCTATTTAGGTACAAACCACCTTCCAACAAAACATTTATATTAATTCCATTTATCTATTTTCATGTGTATCCAAACGATCCATTAGACATTAACCATATCTGTACAAGTATAAATTTTCCATTTTTAATCAACATATTAACCATTATACATGTTTATCATGTTTTCTATCTAACTGCAAGTCAATTTCACCATTAATGTTTCTATTAACCATGTTCATGTCGGTTAGAGCACCCCTTGGGTGGCTCTAAATTAGTCAATTCATCCTCCATGCATATCACATAGATCATGAGGGGTTCAATTTTCTATTTAGAAACCCAACCTACCAAGGCATACTAATGTCACAAATGACACAACAAGGGAAATCAACAATACATGCTAACATGAAAAACATCTTATCAAAACTATGTGATATGACATGTAGACCACCTAACTCGAATTTGAAATTAAATTCACTCATAATTGAAGCTTATAATACTGATCTATACCCTCTTTGAATCCTTATCCTAGATTTCACTGGAGAAGAATTGTTTTAGTGACTTGGAAGAATATTTATATAGATAAAAGGAAAATCTAGAAAAGAGAAGAAAGGTGGGGAATATAATTACATGATTAATTGATGCATAACCAATAACACTCTAAATGATGAAGAAACAAGGGATGTTGATCATTGGAATACATTGAAGGTTCTGGTTCACCCCTAGGGTTTTAAGAAAGGAAATATTGGATAAATTCCAATGAGTATTTAAAATCCCATAATGGAAGAAATGTCATGACACCCTCCCCACAATGTGAACCCCTCCTAGGCTGACAATGAGAGAATTGAGATAGTCACACCCAAGTCCTACCTCTAGTAGGCCCCATGTTGGTGACTATCACCGAGGTGATAATAAACATGAAGATGAGAGGAATTACCCTCTAAGAGAAAAACATGTGGTAAAATGTGATATGACATACACAAACAAAGAACTGATCATGATACAATATAAAATATTGTCCAAATACAAAAATTTAGTGTCATGCAAGAACTATAACACCAGAAATGGAAAACTACAAGAATGAAAAGAGAGGTAAAGAAGACAATGAACATTAATTCTAAAGAGCTTCGACAAAACTCACAAGCTAGTAGTAACCGGTATGATCTCCAACATACTCTAAGTAACCTAAACAATTGTTCATGTATACATAGGGTGAGTATAACACTATACTCAGTTGGTTCCTCTCCAGAACCTCTCATGATAAATGTAAATAAATCATTCTAACCCAGTGAAGAACAACTGAAACTAACTCATCACCTAAAAATTTATACTGAGTTCCCAAAATCACCATGGATTATCTCAAAAAGTAATTCATTCAAGTGTGTAGGATATAATAATGAATATTTAGGGTACCCCTCTACCACTTCCCAACTTGTTTTCCACTCTTCCCCATCATCACACGTCTTATGAATCTTTGTCCCAAAAGTAAAGCCCGTAGATACCTCAAAGAATTATCACAACATGAACCACATGCATCACACCACTATATCTACATAACAAAAATTAACCAGATAGCCTCTAATATCCACCACATCCCATATAATGTGTATCATACCTCAGGTATTATACCTCAATCCACAACAACCCATACACTGAGTAAGGATTCGTAATCCATCACAACCCATACAAATTATTCCTATAGTAGTCTATAAGAAACTATGTGCATAATGTATGTGTGTTAAATAACCAAAATCCATTACAGTTCACTACAATTTTATATGGGGAAAACTAAACCTCATGCATACCAGAACAAGTAACCACTAGGAGATAAAATCTTGGCCAAAAGTGTAGTTATCCATCTATCATCACATCGGGAAGTTGGGGAAAACATCCCCATGGATCAAAGTCCCCAAGATGTCTGTTTCCTTAACAGATATGGTGGAGTATCATATATAAACACAAAAAATATATGATATAATATATCTCACTACCACACTTTGTAAAATCCAATTCTCACACACAACTGCAGCTAACATATCTTGGTCTCTCATCTTCCACTTCATAGTCTAGATAATCTATAAGCATACAACTATTTAAAGAGATAAGTTATGTTATCTTATTCATTATATTGAGTTTCACATTAGATTAATTAATTATTAACCACTAATTATCCATTAAAATTTTCTAAATTTCATTTCATCAGAATCTCAACATAGTTCCATTCCCTTCAAGTATAAGAAACCCGAGTCCACGATATCTCAAAATTTCTACCTTATAATTGAATCCCAGTATGCTCCTATCATAGTGATTAAACATTTATTCATTTATTGACAACATTAATTCCCCATATCACTTGGTAATCTAGGAAAACATTATAATCTCCCCAAACATAAGGGGTTCAACATTTCGAGTAGATGAACTACTCGTCGAGTCTACGCCACATATAACAAGAGAGTAAAATCATCCAACTTCAAGGATCTAATCACAAAAATCATGTGGTATAACCCACATGTCATTGCCTGTAATGTAAAGAGAGTAATAAAACAAATCTGTATGCCTCAAGTAGTGTTGAAAATAATATAGATAAACAAAAAACCTAGAAAACATCTAAACAATAGATTCCAACAAGCATCCTACATTCCTAATAATGGGTAATCCCATATTCAATCCATTCTATCATATATGATGTCCTCCTCGACACCCACTTGTATATATCAATGTATCTCACCATTCTTTTCATCGAGTATAGCCACCAAAACTCCACTTATTTTCCACTCATACCACAACATCCGTTCATGCACAGCAATCCCAACCTTACGTAACATTTGTGCCTCCACACCCCATATACCACAACAACCCTTAAGTATTATTCATCCCAGCTCACGTTACATCTTATAAAGTGGGAAACAAACATAGAAACTGCTATCTTTTCCTGAAAAGTGGGCATTCATACTTCACACAAAATGAGCACTCACGGCTCCAAAACAAGAGGCACATGGCCTCTATAAATAAGAGGGAAACTTATTCCCTAGAAATGAATTATATTTAATCACAGAGCTAGTTCTTATTTCATATTTAATTAACCTATTCATTATTTAGAGGTTCTAAATATGGGCCACCTAAGAAACAAGCTATCTTAAGATATCGCAAAATAATTTCATATGAATTTAATTCTTTTATCAACAAGAATCATCATGCTTCAGGTTCATTAACAAATTCAATTAAAAATGTATACTTGAATCAACTAATAATCATGAAATTACTACAATAACAACCAGATTCATTAAAAATGCATCATAATAACATTAGTGAATTAATTATCAATTATGTCTAGATTTATGTTCTTTAAAAATTCCATCAAGAAAAACTTGATAATCCCAATAAGGAACAGATATCACACTATCTATAAAATCAAGATAAAAAACGTTATCACCGCATAAAGAAGAAACATCACTATGTGATCGTTATCAATTATTAAAACAATTTCAAATAATCATTATCTTAATTTTGTTGTGATCAAAGAGGATAAACTATGAAAACACTATGATATAACATAAATAAATATTGAATCAATGAATCCCAAACCTCAAAAGTTCTTCAACATTTCTTACATGAGAACAAACCACACAATGGATCTATGATCACTACTCTTTCAAGAACAACATCCACCTAAGGATGTTGTGGCATAAGCACACCATCCAACAACCAAGAAAACACCTATTAGAAACATGGGGGATCATCCACCATATCATGATGAGTAGGTATGGGAGGAAATAAGATCAAATATGGGGGAACCACTAGAAAATGAAGGAAAAAATAACTTTGGATCAAACCGGGTCACCACATATCAAAGATAGAAGCCCGAGATTCGTCCCCATAAATGGTATCTCTAAAAGGAAGAATAGGGGACTACCTAGTTTCCTGGGATGAGAGAGATGAAATCTATAGCCCTAGGTTTTAACAAAACAAGTGGCTAGAAAATTCATAAAACATTCATTAGCACAAGATTACATGACGTGAAATCCCCTTTCACATCATGTAATCCCTTGAAGTTAGTTTCTACTGAAAAGCATATCCTTTAAATTTTATTTATTTTTCAAAACCAAAAATATTACATAACATGAAAACCTCTTTCACATTGTTCAATAGTTTTTAATAGTGTCAAACCCACTTTCACATCTGGAATGCTCCCCACTAACAGCTCTCAAAACCCGAAATCTACTAGGCTTCCTTCGAGCCTACTCTGATCTTGGAAATCCTCAAAAATATGCAAAGGGTTAGTCCAAAAATATCTATACCATATATTAGATGCCTCTCAAAACATTATCATCATTGAGAATAAAAAACCCTTGAGAGGAAACAAAAAGGGATCACCCAAATAGCCGCACTGCGAGATACCTCTCAATGATCCCATCACCACCAGATCTAAACCACCACAGTAGGGGAACAATTCCAATCCCCAAAATAAAAACAATCTCGGATAAAAATGAGATTGCGAGATTTTCCCTTACATTACATCCGATTTGATTCGTACGTGTATGAAACTCCTGTATAATGATTTAAATAATGATATTGACTTATTCCAGAATCTTACTCATTGTTATGATATCATATATGGTCATATTCTAAACTTCTTATTAGTAATATTTTATTGCTACTTGTTATTCGGGTGTTTATTGCTTTTCGTTCTTATGTGTGTTTTGTCGAATAAATTCTTATTCTTATTTTTAGGTTATAGATAACTCATTTATAGAATGGTATTAGTGTAATATATATTATATTTATTCATTCAATTCATTTATATAATCATTATTCAATGAAGATCATGTAAAACGAGTCGCATCACATCATGGAGATGGTAGGCCGTACGTACGTACAAGCGATGATATCATTCCCATGATCATGGAATTGTATTGAAGTGTATGTATACTATTTCAGATTCAATATCACTTTAAAATAAATATATATATTTATTATTTACACCATTATACCCATCCATGTAAGGTGGTGGTGGAAAATAGATTACACCACGGAGTGGAGACGGTATTCTGTAAGTACGCACGCGCGTTGATTTCATTTTCCGTAGGATGGATAGAAGGTGAAATAGGGTTGTATCATATTTATAATAACATATCCATATATGAGTGATACTGATGTTATTACTTCATAATGAAACAACTAAATAAGAATAAGTAGAAGAAGAAATAAAGTTGAAAGAATCGGTAACGAACATTACCTCTTCTTTGAAGCGCCTCTTCTTAACCTCCTCTTAGGGAAATAAAGATGGTCTTTTCAGAAGACCAGGATCTCTAGGATGTTTCAAGGGAAGTGGAGAAGAGAAATTGGCATGGTTTTTTATAGCTTGAAGGTTCAAAGTGGTGTGAGGAGGAGAGGGAGGAGGTGACCTTTTATAAGGGAGGATAGGGGCACCTTTGAAAAAACAAAAAAATATTATTTTATTATAAAGTCATATTCGGTTGTTAATAGCTCCAAATTGATTTATTTTGAAGCTAAGGTGGGGATGGGTCGAAATACTCTCATCCAATAGGATTTAGACAAGTTTAGGTTTCTATTTTAACCTCATCATTTAGATTTAACTTTAAGTTAAATAATATTACTTTTACCGTGTCTTCTTGTTTTCTTACACTATAAGGTTAATAAACTTACTATAACAACAAAACCAAACCCCAGGTTGTTCATTATTAATATATATAACCTTATATAAGTCATTTTTTCGAACCTTGGATTTTTAGGAATAAAATAACAATTAATAATATAATATTTGTTTTAAAAACAATTTTATGTCAATTTTGACACTATTTGGCAATTTATTTTTTTGAAAATCATAACAGAATTATTAGTTCAAAAAAAGTTAATTAAATAAATACTAATATGTAATATTAACCTTTAAAATTAGTTTAATTCTTAAAAAGTCTCAAATTACATTTATTTGGGTATTTATAATATCAATTATGTTAATATTTACTTAATAAGGTAATCACTGAATCATCATTGTGTCATAAATAAATTAAATTATTTAAAGTCTAAAAATTAAAAATAAAATACCATTATGTAGTAAATCTTTTTATATTTCTAATTAATATTTATAGTCGAATTTATCTTATTTATAACCCTATATTAAAAATGTTTTAGTTATTAAACTTTGATTTTAACTATTTTAATTCTTCTTTAAATAAAATAATAATAAATGTCCTAATCTAATCCATGTGGACCTAAAGGGTAATATTTTATCCCTAAAGTTGTTTTTGGTCTAACTAAACTTATCCAATTGAATTAGTACATGTGTTGTGGTAATAATAATATCATTTTTACCCTTAATTACCCTATTTACTTTTAACTGTGGTAAATAAAAGTATGGAGTTAATATTCACCAAAAATTATTTTCATCTCATTGAACAACATTTTACTAACTGAAATCAACCATGTCTCTCGAATTTTTGAAATTCCATTCACAGAAGTGGTAAAATTATATTTTATGTAAATTTTCAATTTCTCCTAGGAGGTGGGTAAAAGACGGTGAAAAGTTCAATAGAATTTTTATATATCTAAACATACAAAAAAATGACTCCAATGAATTAATTTGAACTTATATATGTATTATGTATGAATTTTTACCTAAAATAAATTTAAATAAAATAAATAATTATTTAAATAAAAAGTTGTTTTTTAAATAGTAACCCAGTGTTTTCAATATTCATCAAAAATTGAAAGTTTTCAGAAAAATACCAAAATTTCACCCTAGGCTAATTTCGATATTCTGAATCAAAAAATGAAGTCCATTTTTAAAGTTAAAATTTATAAAATTTCAAAAAGTGGGTATTACTATTCATAACGGCTAGTTTTAATAATATTTTAATAGCATATCGTTGTTTAGTGAAACTTGGTATTACGTACAACGCAAGCTATCGAGGAAGGCCGCGATTGCATGTAATGCAAGCCAAGAAAGTGTTGTGTGTAGTGAAAGATTCCTTTGATGATGTATATAACATAAAAACAAAATATTTCTCATTAAAATCTCGAGTGTTACAGCCTCCCTGCCCCACATAGCACAACAGATCTCTAACTCAGACATCTCAAGCTCACATCACATCTGAGCCTCCCCACCCCACATACTATTGGAACAGGGTGTGCAGTGAAAGCCCCAAGCAGGTGGATTTTATAAAATTTTCCACTTACGATCGACATCAAATTGTCGAAGTCAGTGTATAGTAGCCCGATCTTAGTTGAGGACCACATGTGAAGGGTTTTAAGTGGAAAAATAAACCATAAAAATAAATGGTTTAATCCTAAACTGTGCATGATGAATGCTCATCATTGGAGATAACTTCTTGAAGAATCTGATTTTGAATTCCCCTATATTATCCACACACACTTCAAGGAATTTTTGGGAGTCCCATTCATCATAATTCGGGTGGTAGGACAAAATTCGGACGAAGCCATAGATGCTCTAATGATCACCGAATTGCTTTGTGGGTGATGCCTGAGAGAGTTATCGATCCAAGATCCCTGGATCAAGAATCTATATCACTAGATAATGGTAGAGAGAAGATTATATAGAAGAACCTTTAATAGTTCTTAGCATGAGCCCCTCTTGTTCTATTTATAGTGTTTCATTAAAATATCTGGTATGGGCTCGCCGACCATGAATACATAACACAATATCAATGACATTTTATAACTACTAAACTAACTAATAAATATCATTATATTTTACTTGTAATATATTAAATATATTACATGACAATAATTGATTCCAATACTTGACTCATTGTTCCCATAAATATTAATTTAACCTTGAATATAATTAATTTTTGTCAAATAATATTTTTCATGTATTTACTTAAAACTCATAAGTGTATTTAATAAATAAATTCAATGATCATTATTCTAAACTCAAATAACATGAATTTATTTATTGCAATGGTAGTTTTTTAACATTGGATAAATCTCATACCCCCATTGTGGGGCCCACCATGTCCAAAACACTTATTCAACTGAATAGGGAATATTTTCTAACATAATATTGTTTATGACCCTCTAGGCCCTATTCTCGATAGTAGTGAATAGTATTCACAGACTAAGAGTGGGATCTAGAAACCCATCATGGCCCTTGAAGAGATATGGATTGTCACAACAGTTTCGAACAACCTATGAATACACACAGTGTAATATAATCTCTTTGTCTGTAATATCACATAATGTAGGATGCACTCGTGTGTCATTTCCCTTTTCATGCTTTATTGTTTGTTGATTTAACTAGACAGATTTATCTTCGACTTCCATGGACATGGTCTTATAAAGGTACTTCCATCCTTATCAACATGGCCTATGATATATTACTTCCATAACCCAGAAGAGAAAAATCATTTATTGACCATTAAAAAAATGTCATGCGACTCATGATGCACCCAACACAAACTACCACGCCATGAATTCATTGGCATGGTTTTCATCTTGCATCAGAGTGTGAAATCAAATGACATACATTGGTAATGATCTCATGTTAGGTGAAAATTGCACATGATCATAGATAAGAACATCCAATGACACCAAAAACATGTGTTGTTTCTATTGGAAGGTCAGTCCTCATGATCTCACAACTAGACATCACTAAGTACGATCATCATAAGAAGAGGTCTCAATGCTTATGAAACACCAACACCTGATAGTAAAACATATTCTATTTCCAATCAGTATGATGTCTCAAGATCATAGAATATATATTTAAGATCAATGTCATAATATCTAGAGGTTCTCATTGTGGTATGTGATCTTATATAACCTTTCAATATGACAATTAATCCTTAGACATTACAATTTCAATAGTGGATGTAGAAAAATATACAATATTATGGTAAAATGACATCATGTATAGCTAACTGTATACATGATATGGTAATCAAAAGCACTGAATAGCTGGGTACATGGCACCCACTATTTCAACACTCCCACTTGCACTAGATCCAAATTGAAAACTAAACTTTTTAGCTACTCACATGATTGACATCATGTTTCCATTGAGTAACGACTTTAGCTACTGGGCCTACCATGGTTCCTCCATGTGGCTATTCTTCTATTTCAGCCCTATCTTGCTGAGTAAAAATTCTCAAGAGATGGTATTCCGAGTATATACAACCATTCCACTATTATAATTTGACATCTTGGCTAGTAAGAATATCATAATTTACAGTATGATAATACTTTTCTCACCTGGTGAGAATCCATGAAATGGAAAAAAATCAGTGCATTTAATAAATGCTTTATAGCTGCCTCAGAAGCTGCAAAATAATCTGTATTTGTAGGTATGACTACCATTGGCTGATATTAGCTTGACTCGATCATCTTCTTTAGCCTAACTACGATAGTAGATCACATTGATCTATGGAAGACTAATTTTGATCCTAGAAAACTATTATCCATCCTTGTCCATTAACCAGGTACATATCTTTGGTACTTTCCAAAGTACAATTAAATATTTTTGACTATTACCCTTGTAGTGTTATAGGATATAACTGATACTATTATATTAAAAAAACATAACCTGGAAATATAAATTCATCTATATATAAAGGCATACATGGTTTATCCATCACTTCGATGTATGGAATTAACTCATCATGTTTACCTCTTCCCATATGTTGATCATGTCAATCTGAAGAGATTATGCCTTTTGACATAGGCAAAAATTCATCTCTTTAATTGTTCTAACTTGTATTTTTCAATACAATGTTAGTATATGTAGGATAGACTAGGTCCGAGAAACCAACATATCTACCTCAGTAGATCTTATTCCATAGAACATAGGGTTCCTCATTAAGTAAATCACTGGATAATAAATTTCATCCCAATCTTAAGAAATTATAAAACCAAAGTTTGTTTCCCATATGTTTCCGAACATATTTTTTTCCTGGAAAAAATTGGTGATTCCACTAACCTATTGTAAACTGATGGAAATCATTTGTTGCAAAATTATAATCTAAGATCATGTTTCTTACTTTAATCCTAAACTATATTTTAGTTACCTTCAACCTTTATTAGCATCATGTGACGTGACCATCCCTTTTTCGTTGCGTCGAATAGACCCCATCCATGATTGGTGGTCATTAAATCCAATGCTAAATAATTTAATCATAAACATTAGTTATGATAAGTAATATTCTAATGGATTTAGGCCTAATGACTAGGTGAAACAAATTGATCCTTGTCGGTACAACACTTGTACGACCCATGTATTAACTCACTTGAGTACCCCCCATAGTATTCAAAAATAATAAGCCCCTTTTCACTTTGATACATGAAATACATTAATTGAATTTTGGTTCGTCTTATCAATTTTATCCTTCCAACGTAGTACGTGTCTTTGGAACATACTATGTTCCCCATGCGCTTGTGGAACTAGTTCCTATTCCAACTATTTGTGCATCTAAATCATTAACTAAACACAATTGAATGTATATCCCACTATCTCTATCCGATATGTGGAACCTTATATAGAAGTGTAGTCTATCACTTTACTACCTACTTTTCCATCTTAGGGATTTTTGTAACATCCTAAGAAACTGTTAGGAAAATTTTCAATAGATGGACAATGTGTTTGTCTTGATGCAATTTTGTTTATATCTGAAAAAACTATTTGCATCCAAACACATGTCCTTATGATATAATGTATAAACATCGTACTATTACTCGTATGATATCCATTTTTTATTTCAATTGGCATATGATTATGGGATTACACCGTTATTTTCAAATAGTTTCATGAAATATAATGAATGTTTCTGCAAGTTGTAACATTGATACTACCTACATCATAATATTGATGTATAATACATGCGTTTATGAATTGCTTCATGCTACGTGTTTCTTGATCGATGTAGATATGTAAGACTTCATCATCAATCCCCATCATTAAAATTAATGTCGTGATGTCAATAAGGTAATGTTTGTTTAGGAATTTCTCCATGCTATATTATCATGATTGATGAATGCTTGGTCATGATATTCTTCGGTATGCCGAGTCAAAGCAACAAAAATATTCTGACCATGAAAATACATCACTTTATTATTCCTTAATTACTTATAAGAATCTTATGAAGTATACATACCTCTATCTTATACTTGGAATAGTTCATGCTTTCTTGTTGAACTATTTCTAGAAGCTTTGTGAAATAACTTTATTTCAAAATGCACCTTTGTCTAAACTAAAGATGTCGATAATACCCAAATTATTTAGTTGTGTTGAGCCTAAATACCATACTTGGTATATCCTTGACGTCCACTTTGAGTATTACTTGAAAAAAATTTATCTTGTCAAAACTTATTATAAGTCAAACATTTATATTCATCACTCATTGACTATGATTCATGTATCACATAACTAGTGATTGAGTTTATAAAAACAACATTCATTCCAAATAATGGAAGAATGTCTCTTTATGTCCATGGACACATTAGATTAAGGATTTTGTTTATACCCAATAATAGTTGAACACGAATCTTTCACATATAAATTAAAGAAGTCATGTACTTCTTACCACTGACCAAGGTATCACACTTTCACAGCCACTTGGAGAGTACACCTGAAATCTATTAAGGTTTCTATACTTTCATTGTTACCATATTAGAATACATATGTCACCACCATATTGTATGTAATACCCAAGTAATAAAACCAAAACATTACATTTGAAGAATATTTTTGTAGAAGAGGCTATATCTTCCTTCTTAAATTTCATTTAAACATCCATTGTAATTTTATAATATAAATTTCAAATAACATCCTGTTAATAAATCAATAATTTTAGGACGTTGCAAATGTTCCATTGGAAATACGTTCCTTTTGGCATATTTCAATTGTATTTTATTTTATTCACTATAAGAATTAAAGAAAAAACTATCTTTGAATTCTTATTCACTTGTAGAACCTTACCTTGATATGTAATGAAGAGTTTACTAAACACTTGTTTGTTTTATAACTTAATAAAACATGAGTAAATGGGTGAATGTCATATGAGGAAGGGATCCATTTAAATCCCATGTTCCATCTCTCAATTTACACATGCTTGTGTAACCATCTCCTTATTCATATCATTACTTCTCTTTCTCCTTACAAACATCTCAGAGATGAGACTTCATGTTTTATCATCCATGTCAAGGTGTAGTGAATGCAACTAACACTAGACGTTGATGAAAGAGTAATGGTATAACCATCATATGCTTTGTACATTAGACTCTTGTAAGCAGTTTAAACCTCACTTGTTACAGTATTTTAACAGTGTTGGGGACATTGGAACCTTGAGTTTCCTATATCATAGTACTATGCGCACGTACTGGTACTATTCATGGATACTTGTGTTATTGAAGACATTTACTTTGTCCAATATTTATCACAATTTTGTTAAACATGTTGTATAACATTCTATTTTTCTAAAAAAATTAATTTTAGAAGTTGATTACCTTTTATCTGGATTACAATTTTAGACATTTTGATTAATTTCATTAATCATTTAATGTATCCCACTTTTTTATAGGATTCAAGGAACCCTATATGCTAGAATCAGAATACTCGGTCGCTTGATTATTCTAGTGGAAAAGATCTTGGAATCAACCCTTATAGACTACAAGATATGGCTACGCCACTTCTTATGAGGTTCATGGTTGGATTTTGGTTCGTCAACCGCATCAACTTACGATTCCATGTTCTATTGATTGAAGACCCAACATCTAAAATAAGATCTTGATTTACTCAATGCTTGCCACTAAAATTAAAAAAATATAGCTATGTCTATTTCTTTGATGTAATTTTGGTTAATTCAACCCATCATTCTTATAAGGACTCCCCGGTAGTGAATGACACCCTCAGCTATGGTATGACCGAGACCTTAAACAGCTGGTTTTGTCCAATCATGAACGACAAAAGGATGTTATGACATAATATATCTTTGAGGGTTTGTTTATTATTAATGTAACAAAAGAAATCATTTTCTATTTTTATAAGCATGATGTTTTTTATCGCACTCACATCTGATCATGCAGGAAATATAAATTTCATCACGTCACATGTTCATTTTATCATACTAGCTTTTTTATTATTACAATATGTGATCGTGCAATAAACTTCACATGTAATAAATAAAAAACAATGCAAAAAAATAGACACCTGATCATGAGACGGTTCTAATGGTTGATCTATTGAGTGAATACTAGACCAACTAAAACCCTAGGGGTATGTACCTTTAGTCGCATGACATGCAACTTGAATAGAAATGTATGCTCATCTAATACATCCAACCCCCATATGGCGCATCACTATCAGTTGGTGCAAAGTGTGTCATACCTCGTCTGGTCATTATACAACTTTACTCACACACAGGAAAGGTGGTATTGGGGTAGAAAATACAAATCTAAGAGTGTTCCCACATGCACATGTACTTATAATGACAATTGTGATGACTCAAAGATCACATTTTATTCAATTAAACTAATTATTACAAACCAACATGAAATAATTAAATAAATAAATTAAATAAATAATCACCAAACATGCATTGTTCGGTCTAAGGTTCATGATCAGTAATACACGCATTAAACGCGCATATATTTAATAAATGCAGAATAAAAATGTGTCATGCATTAAATATAAATATTGAGGACATCAATATGGAATTAATACATTCAATCTAATGTTAATTTAACAAATGTCGTTGTTCGGTCTTGATTAATTAATTTTATTCTAAAAATAAAAATAAAAATAATTAATTATTTAATTAATCACAAAATTAAATTAATTATGCCACATTAGATTTTAATAGACAACAATTAGAATTTATTTAATTTAATTCTCCAAATTAAATTTATTAATATAATTAACTTTTGAATCAAATAAATATACCCGAGCCCTGAAACCCTGGGGAGGGACTCTGTGCGTCTGGGCGAATTCACGCAGTCCCTCTCTGGGTTGTGTCATTGCCTTGCTGAGGCATTCTTGACTAGGCAGGTCTACTAAAGCCCGTCATGGGCAAGGCCAATCAATCTAGACCTATTTCAGGGCATACCCATGCTGTGCATACAGTTACCTCCCAATTGTGATGTTGGATAGGATTGCCCCATGCCTGGCAGGCACATCAGACCCCAGTAGAGGAGAAAACGCATGATGCTTCGAGAGGTGGTGGCCTGGATGAGCGTTGGTCTGTTGGGTAGCCTACTGAGACAGAGGAGGCGCGTACACAGCTGAGCTGAGAGGTCGCTAGAGGGTTCTTATTCAGCACAGTTGGCCAAAGGATATGCCAGAGGAGGTGGTTGGGTGGAGAGAGAGTGCAAGGTGGGGCTGTCCATGGCTAGCAGGGGTGAGGCAGCTTGGGGATGGGTGGTGTGGTGGTCTGCCCGACTGGGCACTGAAGGTGGAGCCCTGCTAATGGAGGCGCTTGCCGATCTAGCGAGAGCTGGCCAGTAGATGGGCTTATGGAGGGCGAATGATCTGGCCTGGGGCTGTGCCGAGGGAGGAAGGGGGACATATCGGGTGGCGGCACGGGGTGCACCACTAAGAAAAAGACTGGACAAGGTGCCCAGGGTGCACTACTAAGGAGTAGGTGCTGGCTTGACGACGTGCAGTTGTGAAGGACGGCGCTGGTTTGCTTGTGTGAAGGAAAATTCAATCTGGGGCGGAAGTGCGATGCTGAGCGTATCCACAAGGGAGGATAGAGAGGCAAATGTGGCCCATGGGGTAGAGTTGGTGTGGGGTGGTGTGGCCTGGCTGTCAGAGTCGGCAACGGCACGCTACTGGTGCACCGTGTTGGCTCTACAGGGAAGGCAACAGGGGGATGATCCGCGGGTATTTTAGACGTAGGGGTTTTTTTAATTTTTTTTTATGGGTTTAGGTTTGAATTTATTGGGGAAATGGGGCTGTCCAGCGCCAAATGAATTGGCGCTGGACAAAAGTGGGCCATAGCGCCACTTCAAGTGGCGCTCGGCCCCGCACCACCCATATATATATAAAATTAACAAAATAAAATAAATAAAATTACAAAAATATAAATATAATAAATTTAGATATAATAATTAATAAAATATAATATTATAAATACAAAATAAATTTTAAATATAATATAATTATATAATAAATTATAAATATAATAATTATTATATAATTACAAATATAATAAATATAGATATAATAAATATATAATAAATATAATTATATATTAAAAAATATAATAATTATATGAATATAAATATAATTATAATTTTATATATATAAATATAATAAGAATTATATAATTATTATAATTTTAAATATTATAATAATTATAAATATAGTAAAAATTATATAATAAATTACAAATATAATAAAAATTATATAATAAATTACAAATATAATAAAAATTATATAATAAATTATAATTATTATAATTATTATATAATTATTATATAATAAATATAATTATATATTACAATAATAATTATATATTTAAATTCATAATAATTATATAATTATATAATTATAAATACAATAATTAAATAATTATATTTTATTTATTATATTTATTATATATATTAAATATAATTAATAATTATATAATTATAAATTTAATTATTAGATAATTATAAACATAATAAATATAAATATAATAATTATATAATTAAAAATATAACAAATATAAATATAAATATGTATTTATTGTATATAATTATTAGATAATTATAAATATAATAAATATAAATATAATAATTCTATAATTATAAATATAACAAATACAAATATAATTATGTATTTATTGTATTTTTTTATTATATTTATAATTATAAAATAAATATATTATATTTATTATATTAGTTATATTTATTTTAATTTATTAAGTATTTATAAATTATTATATAATAAATTATTAATATAATAATTATTATATAATAAATTATAAATATAATAATTATATATTTATATATTTATTATATTGATAATTATGCATTTCTTTATAGTATATAATTATTCATAGATATGATAATTATACAATAAAGATAAATAATTACATTTTACATTTATTATATTATAATTAAAAAATTAATTTATTGTAATATTTATTATACATTTGTTATACATATTTATTATAATAAATATACATTTATAATATCTATTATAATAAATATTATTATAATATTTATTATAATAAATGAATAATAAATATTATAATAAATGTATAATAAATATTATTATAATAAATATTATAATAATTGTATAATAAATGTATAATAAATATTTATAATACATTTATTATAAATGTATATTTATTATAATAAATATTATAATATTTAATTATAATAAATGTATGTTTATATTTATATTTATAATAAATATACATTTTTTTATTATAATAAATCTACATTTATTTTTTACATTTATTATAATAAATATGAACAATAAATGAATAATAAATATTATAATACATTTATTTTTTAATTATAATATAATAAATGTAATATGTAATTATTTATCTTTATTATATAATTATCATATCTATATTTATTATATTTATAATTATATAATTATATTATAAATAAATGTAATATGTAATATAATATAATAAATGTAATATGATACATTTATTTTTTAATTATAATAAATGTATATTTATAATTATATATATGTATAATAAATATAATAAATATAAATGTATAATTACATTTTACATTTATTATAATAAATAAATAATTACATAATGCATTTATTATAATAAATAAATGTATATTTATAATTACATTTATAAATGTATATTTATTATAATAAATGTATAATTATTGTAGTTATATAATTATCATAATTATATAATTGTTGTAAATATATAATCATCGTAATTATATACATATTATATATATATATATAATTAATAATGTTTTTTTATATAAAGATATGATTATAATATTTATATCATTAGAATAATTATATAATTATAAATATAATAAATATAAAATTAAAAATATAATAAATATATAGTTATAAATATAATAAATATATGATTATAGTAATTACATAATTATAATAAATATGTAATTATAATAATTAATGAATATTTAATAAAGTTTATTTATATAAAGATAAATTATTTTAATAATGTTTATTTAAATATAAATGTATAAATTTTAAATATAAGGTTTATTTATATATAATTATTTATAAATTTATAATTATTTATAAATTTAGAAATTTATATATAATTATTTAAATACATAATTAAATCATGTCAAATTTATTTATAAATTTATATATATATATAAATAAACATTATTAAAATTATTTATATTTATTATAATATATTATAATTATGATTTTATTAAATTTATAATTATGTATTTATTATAATATTATATTATGTATTAAATTTATAATTATGTATTTATATTTAACAAGGTGTATTTATAATAAATATTTAATTATAATAATTAAAGAATATTTAATAATGTTTATATATATATAAATATATTTATAAATAAATTTAAGATGGTTTATTTTTGTATTTAAATAATTATGTATAAATTTAAAAATAATTTATAAATAAATTTAATATGGTTTATTTATGTATTTTAATACATAATTATAAATTTAATACATAATTATAATATTATAATAGATACATAATTATATTATATTATAATAAATATAATAAATATAAATAATTTTAAAAGGTTATATATATAATTTTAATAAGGTTTATATATTTAATTATATCTTTATTATATTTATAATTATATAATTATTGTAATTATAATTTTATATTTATTATAACTATACAATTATTATATTATTTATTATAATAATATTTATCACACATTTATTATAATATTTATTATAATAGATATTATAAATGTATATTTATTATAATAATATTTATTATACATTTATTAGATATTTATTATTGTAAATATTATAATATTTAATTATAAGAAGTATTTATTATAAATATAAATGTATTATAAATATTTATTATACATTTATTATACATTTATTGTGCATTTATTATAATAGAATTTATTAAAACATTTATTAGATATTTATTATAATGAATATTATAATATTATAACATTATAATATTTGTAATAAATGTATAATAAATGTATAAAAAATGTATATTTATTATAATAATATTATAATATTTATTAGATATTTATTATAAATAATTAAATTTATTATAATTTTTGTATTTATTATAAAAAATATAATTATGTATTTATTGTATTTTTTATTTTTATTATAATAAATAAATTTATTATATATATATATACATATATATATATATTGGGTTTGGGGGGTGTGGGGTCAAAGCGCCACTTCAAGTGGCGCTTTGCCCTTTTTTTCTTCAGTGCCACTTCATGTGGCGCCGAAGAAACCCATATCCCCAAAATTTAAAAAACCCTGCCCCATAAAATTTAAAAAAAACTCACCCTCCTAAATTACCCGATGATCGACCCCCCAAAACACTACGATTTCATTTTTTTAATTATTTTTTTGGTGTTTTATTTCGAGGTGCCACCCTCTTTTCCTTTCCACTTTTTTTCTTTGGCTTGTATCATAATCCAACCTCTTGTATTTTGATTTTCTAAGTCAAGCATACCTTTCATTGAAAAAGTTAAAAATTCTAATTGATAGGATTTGGAAAAAAACTTTTATGATATTGAAATATTATAAAAATATTATAATTATTAGATTATATTATCATAGAACAATTATTATTATAATAAAATTATTTTAATGATAATTATAATAAAAAAATCACCGAAAAACACTATTACATTATTAACAAGGGATTTGGATAATTGAAATGAGGTTCTTAGATCTAAAACCTCATATATATATCGATGTTAAATCCAAACTAAAACTTCAGATGACAGGATAATGGTCATCCAATGTTAGATGAACACAGAATCTCCATGGTTGGGACTGTATCGACTCCCGCTTCATAACATATTTCAAATTTAATTATTTTGGCATAAAATTAACACGTACTCTCTCTAATACAACATTTTGGAATCAGAAATGTAGAAGAAGCCACAAAAATGTGGCTTTTAAATTTTTTTACACCGACGATCGACGAAAACTTGTCGACATTGGTGAATAGTAGCACAATCATAGCTGAAGGCCGAGCATGAAGGGTTTTAAGCACAAAAATAAACCGTAAAAAATACCTTGTTTAATCCGAAGCTATGCAAGACGTCTGCTCATCATCGGTGATAACTGCTCGAAGAATCCGAAGTTGAGTTCCTCTAGATCATCCACACATACTTCAAGGAATCCACTTGATAATTGTTCGTCATAATCTGGGTGTTAACGTGGAATTATGATGACGCCTTCGACACTCCAACGATCGCCGCATCACTTCGCAGGCGATGCCTAAGAGAGTGCTCAATCCATGCTCCGTGGATCTAGAGCATCTCTCTCTAGATCATGAGAGAAAGGACAAGAGAGTGAAGCTCAATGAATAGTTCTTGGAAAAAGAACCTCCTATTCTATTTATATTGTTTAATTAAAATACCTGGTATAGCCTCGCTGACCCCGAATATGTAACACACTGTCACTGACTTTTTATGACTTCTAAACTAAGTCATAAATATTTTTATCATTCACATGAAATATATTAAATATATTACATGACAATAATTATGTCCAATATTTGACTAATCGTTCCAATAAATATTAATTGAACATTGAATAAATGAATTATTCATCAATTAATATTTTTCATGTATTTACATAAAACTCGTAAATAATTTTAATAAACAAATTCAATGGTCAATATTCTAAACTTGAATAATATGAATTAATTTATTGCATTGGTTGTCATTTAGCCTTGGAAGAATCCCAAACCCCAGTGGTAGGACCCACACAGTCCAAAACACCTTTTCAACTGAATAAAAAAGATTCTCGAATACGCTATTGTGTGTGACCCTCTAGGCCCTTATGCGGAAAGTAGTGAATAATATTCACAGACTAAGAGTGAGATCTAGCAACCCATGATAACCCCTAAAGAGAAATTGATTGTCACAGTAGCAGCAACCATCCTACGAACAAGTACTATGTATTATAATCATTTTGTCTGTAATATCACATAAAGCATGACGCACTCACGTGTTATCGCCCTTATCTTGATTTATTTTTTGTGGATCTAACTTGACATATTTACCTTCGACTTCCATGCACATTTTCTTATAATGGTACTTCCATTCTTATCAACATGGCTTGAGATATATTAATTTCATAACCCGGAAGAGACAAATCCATTCTTGACCATTCAACCAATGCCATGCCACCAATGACGCACCCAACACAAACTACCTCACCAAAACTTCACTACCATGGATTTCATCTTAAACCAGAGTGTGAAATCAAATGAAATTCATTTGTAATGATCTCATGTCAAGAGGCTGTTACACATGATCGTAGATAAGAACATCCAATGACACCCAAATCATTTGGTGTTCTTATTGGTGTGTCATTACACATGATCTCACTACTGGAGATCACAAAGTGAGAACTTCAAGAGAATAATTATCAATGCTTATGAGCCCTCGTCACCTGATATTCAAATATCATATAGGTTGGTATGGAGTATGATATTATCCTATGATACCAACTGTAGGATCAAAATGATAGATGATATTGATTCTAGTATCGTAATAATAATGTAGATGCTCTGTATACAAGAGGGGGGGGGGGGGGGGGGGTTGAAATGTATACTTTAAAAATTCTATGAGAACTTTTAAAGTTTGTTAGAAACCTTTCTATTATTTAACATTGCTAAAAAAGGAAAATTCACAAAACCTCTATGTTCAACTAACTTTCTTGATTCCGGAAATTTGATTCCGAGAAAGTAATTCCAGAAAAGTAGTTCCTGAAATGAAACTTAATTGAAGTTTACAAACATTAAGATTCTACATTAAAGCATATAGAATCTCACTATATATGAGTACAAGTATAAGGATGTATAATATAGTTATACATTCCTCAACACTAAAAATGAAGCAGAAAATGTGAAACAATACAAGTAACAAGTAGTAAATCATTTACCCCAAAGAAAAGGGTATCCAATAACCTTGGATAAAGGTCCCTTGATTTATACTTTCACGAAAGTTTGTCTTACCCACACCAAGGTATTCCCTTGATACGAAGATCATAGTCTATCTTTCTATCCCCGCAAGCTCTCAACTTCATGGTAGTCGGCACCTCTGTCTTCCTCAGTAAAGAATTCCTTGAACTTTAAGGTAGTCGGCACCTCTATCTTCCTATCCCTAGAAGCCCTCTAATGTACTCAGAAACATTCAGAGTCACATGAAGAAATTATGAACATGATGTTTAGTACACACAAAGCATGAAAGTTTCTCTCTAGAAATCACTTCAGCATCATGTAATCTCTAGATTCATAGAACAGTGTTGAGCTCATTCAAATGAGCTCATATTTATAGGCACATCTTCAATGGTTGACTCCCTCCTCTAATGGTCATTTTTTTCCTTGAATTTCCGAGGGACCAGTACACTATCACTGAAACGACAGTTAGTTAGTAACTGAATTCATGACATCATTTTGTAACCAAAACATGAGTAAGCAAAAATATGGTTTCTTAATCAATTACGTTTTTCAGAGTGTAAGAAAAAATGAATGTTCGGAGTCTACCTAAAAACCATTCTGAGTCTATAATATATATATATATATTTGGATTTAATTTATCATAATAATTTCTAATTATAATTATACAGAATTTGTAACCTGAATTCAAAGTCTGAATTCATAAGAATTCGTAACCAGAATTCGAAGTATGAATTCATAAGAATTCATAACCAGAATTTAGAGTCAGAACTCAGAAGAGTTTGGAGTCTCAATTTAGAGAACTCAGATTAATAAGTCAGAAGAGTTTGAAGTCTAAATTCAAAGAACTCGGAGTCAGAACTCCGAAGATTTCAGAGTCTGAATTCAGTGAACTCAGAGTCAGAACTCAGAAGTGTTCAGAGTCTGAATTCAGAGAACTCGGAGTCCGAACTCAGAAGAGTTCGAACTCTAAATTTAGAGAACTCAGAGTCTGACCTCATAAGAGTTCGAAGTCTGAATTTAGAGAACTCGGAATCGGATCTCAGAAGAGTTCAGAGTTTGATTTCATAGAACTCGGAGTCAGAACTCAGAAGAGTTCGGAGTCTGAATTCAAATAACTTGGAGTCAGAACTCAGAAGAGTCCGTAGTCTAAATTTAGAGAACTCAGAACCTGAATTTGGATTTTGAAAACAGAATGCTTCATATCTAGGTATATATATGATTATGAGGTTTTGGATATGAAACCGAATTTTTATACTTAGATAAAATATGAACAATGAAAAACATGGTAATGGTAAATTTCCTTTGGGAAGGAATATTTTTCTTATGAAAGTAAAACAAAAGGAAAATGAAATTTCCCTTAAGATAAGGTGTTTGTGATTTTCAAAGCATGAAGAAATGATAATGTCATAATGAAACTTTATTGACTCAAAAATCTCCACAAACATGAATGAATGGAAAATTCATATGGAAATCATATTGACTCACCAATCTCCTCCTTTTTGGAAAGCATAAACATCCTTTCGAGAAAAATATAAGGACTTAAAAAATATTTTCCCAGACTTTGAATACAAAACTTATCTCCCTTATCACATGGGAAATGATGAATACGACTAACTCCCCATTAAGCTTTGGAATACTAAAGATCATATTCTAGATTTTTAGAATGAGACTTATCATTTTTTTGCATACAAAAATCTTCTTGTATAAGAACTCCCCCGTAGATGAACACTCCTTCATACTTAGGGAAATTTATTCTTTTCATAGAATCATTATTCCTTTCTTCCCCTTGGTGATTTTCAAAAAGAAACACAGGAAATGGAAAAGTAAATATGGTACCTGGAATATTAGTACAAAACATCCGAACAAAAACGAGCAACCAAAATTCATTAAGCTTGGAAAAAATTTATACAACAAGGAAAATAAAACAAAAGATCAGATTTAAACAAAGTTATACTTTCTTTTCTTTGGGAATCATCTTCTTCACTATTGTTCTGAACTTCTTAAGATCCTTGTGGTCTTCCTCTACTCATTTGATAATCTGATTCTGATCCTCATCTTTCATCTCTAGAGCCTTGATTCTTTCTTCTTGATCCGTAAGAGCCTCTTCCCAAGACTTAAAGACTTCTTCTTTCTTGACAATATTTTCTTCCATCTCAATCCGAAGATCTCTTTCTCTCTTCTAGCTTTGAGCAACTAAATACAGTTTCCTATTCAAATACTTCACTTCTTGAATCCTATAATTCTACATAGGAGTTAGCTTTTCCTAAAAACTATTCGTGAGATCCTTGATCTTCCCATATTCGATGTCAAAAACCTCCTTGACACTATCTTGGACCTCATCATGATATCTCATGTCCTCTGTGGTTTTCCTTGACCAACTGGTCATCTTCCTGCATGATCTTTTATGGGCTTCGTAATTGATGAAAAAAATCTTGAAATCAGTCTCAATCTTGACACACTTATCCATCACCATGGATACTGAATCTGATTAATGGTTCAAGGTGTGTTGAAGCATCTGACATCTCGAGTCAACACTTGGAAAAATAAGAATGGTCCCAACAATCTTCTTCAATAACTGAACTATGAAATCAGGTCCAAGGGATGATGATTCCGAATCTGAGATTTTGCTGGGTGAGGTTTCTTTCTCTAGTTCATCTACCTTCCTCTGTAATGACGCACCTACATATTTTTTATTAAAAACAGATTTACTAGGTGTATCAACAACCACCTGTTTTCCCTTATTAGGTTTTAGAATGGATTCATAATCCGAAGATTCATGTTCACTGTCAGACAGCTGAACAATTTTATCTTCCTAAATCTCTTCCTTATCAGCACCTACCTTAGCATCTTCTGGATGAATCAAATCATGATTTGAAATTTCTTCTTCAGAAAACTTATTCAATTTTTCTTCACCCTCCTCTTAATCCTCTCCAAGAGTAGAAAGATTTGATGATTTGACTTGAGAAGTTCTGATTGATAATTTTTTTGAGGGGCTTTACTTCTAATGAAAATCCTCAACATTCTTAATGAGATTTTCAGTGTCACCAATGCTTTCCTCTTCTTCAACATCTTTGACATCTTCTTTTTCTTCAACAAGTTTTTCTTGGACTTTTTTGGAGTGAATAATTTCTTAACCGGAGTCTCAGGTAATGCTTTTACTAAGAAAGATTTTGGTACTGGGATATTCTCTAATGCTTTCTTAGCAGCTCTCATAATATATTGAACAATCTCTACTTCATCCATCTTCTTATTTTGGTTCTTTTCTTTAGATTGTTTCTCAAGCTCATCAGCAGTATTTTCTTTTAAATCTTTGGCTTCAGCAGGATCCAAACCAAAACTTGGCTCCCTTGCTTTCTTATTTTTGTTATCTTACCTCCACATTTCCACAACCTCATCAGGATATTATTTTTTCTTCTTAGGATTTGGTGGTATGGATTGGGTTTTCTTGGGCTTTGGAGTTTTTCCTTCCACTACAACTTCCTTCAACTTTTTATTCCTCCCTACCTTTTTGGACGGTTCAGCCACATCTTATTTTTTTGAAACAGTTTTAGCTTCTTCCTCTGGTTAGTCATAAACTTTTCTGGAGTCTGTAGAAAAACCAACATTCATCCTCTAAAGGTTATCATCCCTGACTAGAATGACTTTTCAATTCCTTGGCTTCGAGCGGAAAGGAATATTAAAAGATTTTATACACCGAACAATTAACTTGGAGAGAATGGCAGGATACATAATTATCTGAGCTTTCAAGTTTTCATTCTTAATATTCTCTTTCATAATGAGAATATGCTTAACCATATTTATCTTCCTTTGGTTCACCATGAAATCCAATATATACATGTCACTCTTCTTCCATGTGTCTGTGTCCCATTTTCTCATAATGATGAATCATTGAACCCATAATTCTAGAATCTGATGATTTTTTGACAAGTGGGTGATCTTCGGAGTCTTTATATTAGAGTGTCCAAGACATTCCATAACCTTCTCCATAAATAAACTTCCTTTGACATCTGGAAAATTATGAGAACAGAACTCAGCTTCCCCTTTGTATGGAATACCACCCAAATTAGCTACCTTAGTATATTAAAGAGCATAAGTCATTCCATAACTCTTAAATGAAAAATTCTCTCTGCCTTCTTCCTTGAAGAAATGGATTGATTCATATAATTCAACTAGCATGTCTGGATATACTAAATCTTGAGACCCTGACTTCGATACAGAAACAATTTCCCATCCGTTTAATTTGATGTTCTTTGAGATTATAGAGTCATACTTGGTGAAGAATTTTGGATGCTCCAACCTTTTACTATAAACCCGCCACACCTAGATTGGCTTGATAGTTGGCATGTCTTTCTGAGAAAATTCTTCAACAGAGATTTAGATTTAAGCAAGTTCTGAGAAGTTCAGAACAGTCTTAAGTAGAAGGGCAGAACTTCATCACACAAAAGTTTGAGTTCTGATGTGGGAATTACATGGGGGGGTCCTTTATATAGGTTTTGAAGTGACAATTCATCTTCCAAACTCAACATAAAGGCTGAAGATCCTTCTGATCAGATCTAGCGGTTGATATGATATCCACAAGGAAAACTTGGTAGAATTATATCTTTTGATGTTTTAAATAAAAACATTCGGATTTAAGGAAAAGAAAATCCTAAAAATTAAGAAACAAAATAAAATACCAGAAAGTAAACAATGATTATGAAAAATCAAGAAAGGAAACATACCTTTCGGATTGCTAGGAAGAATATTCGTTGCGAGGAAAATTCTTCTTGAAGAACTTTAGATTCTAATAATTTGATTACGAAACATTTTGAAAAAAAATTGACTACGAAAATTTTAGAAACTTTTCATGACAATAAACATAGAAAATATTCATTAAGAAAAATTTTATGTATGAAAATATTCATTACAAAAATTTTAAGTACAAAAATATTCATTACGAAAAATTTTAAGTATGAAAATAATCATTACGAAAATTTTAAGTACACAAATATTCACTAGGAAAATTTAATGTACAAAAATATTCATTACAAAAATTTTATGTACGAAAATCTTTATTACGAAAATTTTAAGTATAAAAATATTTATTATGAAAATTTACATACAAAAGATTTAGAAAAATCTGACTAAAAAAAATTTCAATATGAAATTTTTTGATTTAACTAAGAAGCAAATGTACTCCCCCAATGAAAAGATTTTTATTACTATAAGAAGATTGGATTCAATAGATAGTTATCAAGGATGATTACCTTACGATTATCATTCCTAACTTCTGTTTAATATATTCAAACTTATCATTGGGTAATGATTTTGTGAAAATATCAGCAAGTTGATACTGTGTTCTGATAAATTGAAGAATGATATCTCTTTTTGTGTGTGTGATACCTAATAAAGTGATGCCTAATATCTATGTGTTTTGCACGAGAGTGATATGCGGGTTTTTTAAGAATGATCTTCCATTGTACTAAGGCAAATTAGATCTTGGATCTTAAGGTCTTCTATGTTTAGTGTGTAAACATTCTCTTGCCTATTGGAAGAAAGAATGCAATCTTCCTTGGAATTGTGTACTAAGCACTTTTCATTCCTAAAATTCACACGGTAACCTTCATCACATAATTGACTTATGCTAATGAGGTTGTTCTTAAGACCTTTAACCAAAACAACCTTTTGAAATCAATGTTTTTCCAAGAATAATGATGTTACATATACCAATAATTTCTCCCTTAACATTATCTCTAAAAGTTACTTTTCCTCCTTTCGTCATGATAATCTTTTCAAAGTAGTTTTTGTTACCAGTCTTATTCCAGGAACATCCACAATCCATGTACCATGTACTGCTATTGATACATTCCTTATTTTCGTGAAAATAATAATGTTAGACTTTTAGAACCTAAACATTCTTGGATATGGAAATTTCAGAAAGTAAAATATTAGGTACCCACATTTTCTTAGAGAAATAATCTTTATGAAATCCTAAAGACCGGGTTTTGTGTAAGGAACAATTTCTTTCCTAATGCCCACCGCAATGAAACTTAGTACAGAAAGGAGTGCTTTGAAGAACAAAATAATTGTTACTAATAATCAGCTTAGAACTAGTATAACCAAATCTAGAATTATTCCTTAGAGGTTGGATTTGAGATTAAATATTATCAAAAATTTTCTTACCTAAGGTAAAGTTTGACAAACACTTCCTCAAGGAAAATATCTCTGACTTTAGTTTAATAAATAAGTTCTTATCTTCCAAAAAATTAGGTTTAGCACTCGAGTTTGGATCGAAAAATTTTTTCTTAGAAATTACTTTTTCCAGATACTTAGAAATTTTATCCTTCTCAGAATTTACTTCCTCAAGGTTTTTTGAAATACATTCAAAATCAAGCCTTTTCTTATCAAGATATTTAGAAAGATCTGATATTTCCATAGTAAGTATAGAAATCCAATAATTTTCTTTATCAATATTTTTGTTGACATTAGAATTTTCATTCTCAAGAAGCATAGAAAAAATAGAAACTTTTTCATTAGTAGGTAAAGTATCATCTTCATCAGAAGAAGATCCTTCATCAGAAAAGTTATAATATTTACTATCCCTACAATTAGAATTAAAAAATAAATTGGTCATGGATTTATCATTGTGTACATTTGGCATTAGGAAATGATTTTCAATAGGTAGTTTGGCTATTAAACCAAGATTCTTCTGTCCAAAAAATTCATAATCTGATGATTCATCTGAAGAGTCTCCACCACTGGCAGTCCAGGGGTCATTTTATTTCAAAAATTTCTTAGCTTTAGCTTTGTAGTAATTATTTCTATTTCATTAAGATTGCTTTTCTTTTGTTTCTTTTCTCTTAAGCATAGGATAATCAGGCCTTATATGTCCATATCTTTTGAATTCATATCATGTGACTTCTGAATATTTCTTATCTTTCCTTTCTTTCTTCTTATATTTAGATTGAAAGTTATTATGTCAAACAATCTTGTTCATCCTTTGAGCAAGATTGGGTAACTCATTTTCTGATGATTCACTTTGACTAGATTTAGATTGAATAAAAACTTTCTTAGATTTAGATATTGTAACTCTCTCAGATGTCTTGGATTTCATATGATTTGATGTTGTTGTAAAAGCAACACTTCCATTTCCATTCTTCTTCTTAATATTATCAGCATTTCTCTTCATTCTAGTCTCATGTTGAAGAATATTTCAAAAATGTCCGTCAAGAGAAATCTGTGTAACTATTCTATTCTCATCTATAATAGTTCTCTTGGATTCCCACTCATTGGGAATGATGTCTATGATCTTGTCCACAAGATCTTCATTTTCTAATCCTTTCTCACCTATAGATTTCAAACTATTAACAATATTCCTAAATCTCTATTTCACCTTACATATGGGTTCTCCATAGGAAAGAAAAAACCATGATAATCAGCTCTGAGCATGGATCTTCTAGTTTCAATAAATTTGGAAGTTCCAAAGTATGTAACTTCACGTTTCTTCCAAACACAATATTCTACTTCACAAGATGAAATTCAGCTATATATATTTCTAGTCATGGAATAAAGAAATGTATTTCATACCTTATAATTCAATTAATATTCATGATTTTCTCAGTTGGTGAAGGTACTGACTTTTTTTTCATGGATTTTATATCCTCCAGAAAGCATAACAAAATTATCTACTCCAGTATTGATAATGAATGTCTTCATATGATCTCTCCAATATTTATAATCATTCCCATCAAAAATAGGTGTTCTAGTAGGATTTAGGATACCTATGGAACCAACATTGATTCCTACCATCTTAAAGAAAAACATTCCACAAAAACATTTTAGTAATAATGTTTGAAAAGAAAAAAAAAATCTCCTAATCAAGGAAATTATAGAACAACAGTATTTTAAAAAGAGCATGAGTTTGGACTTGTGAGTCCGAAATTTGGATTCAGAAAATAATAAGAAGATGAAAAATTCTATTCTGAATTTAATCGTGATATTAATTCAGATTCAACCAATCCTCTCATACAAATTGTTAGGTTGGTATGGAGTATTATATTCTTATATGATACCAACTATAGGTTCAAAATGATAGACGATACTGATTTTAATATCATAATAATAATGTATGTGCTCAATATAAAAGAGGGGGGGGGGGGGTGAATTGTATACTTTAAAAATTTTCAAGGAACTTTTAAAGTTGGTTAGAAACCTTTCTATTGTTTAACAAGGATAAACATGGTAAATTCACAAAACCTCTATGTTCTACTAACTTTCTTGATTCCGAAAATATGATTCCAAGAATCTAATTTCAGAAAATTAGTTCTGGAAATGAAACTGAATAGAAGTTTACAAAGATAAAGATTATACCTTAAACTGTATAGAATCTCACTATATCTGAGTACAAGTATAAGGAAGTATAAGATAGTTATACTTTCCTCAACAATAAAAATGCAGCTAAAAACTTGAAATAATACAAGTAACAAGTAGTAAATCCTTTAACCCGAAGAGAAGGGTGTCCAACAAACTTGGATAAAGTTCCCTTTATTTATACATTCAGGAATTTATTGTTCACCCACACTAGGGTAAGCCCTCGATATGAAGATCGAAGTCTGTCTTGCTATCCAAACTAGCCCCCAACTTCAAAGTAGTCGGAAACTCTTTCTTCCTTAGTAAGGAAGTACTATAACATAAATGTAGTCAGAACCTCTATCTTCCTATCCCTGAAATCCTTCGAATATACTCAGTAACATTCAGAGATGCATGAAGCAATTATGAACAATATGTTCAGTGCAAAAAAGCATGAAAGTCTCACTCTAGAAATCATTTCAGCACCATGTAATCTCTAGAGTCATAGAACAGTGTTGAACTCATTAAAATGAGCTCCTATTTATAGGAACATCTTCAACGGTGGCTCCCTACTCCAACGATAATTTTTCTCAATGAATTTTGAAGGGACCTGTACATGTGTCACTCAAACAACGGTTAGTTAGTAACTGAATGCACGAAATCATTTTTTAACCAAAACATGAGTAAGAAAAAATATGGTTACTTAAGGAAACTAATTTTTCGAAGTGTAAGAAAAAATAAATGTTTTGAGTCTAACTAAAAAATATTCGGAGTCTATATTATATGTATATTCAGATTCTATTTATCAGAAGAATTTCGAGTTAGAATTATATAGAATTCATAACTAGAATTCGGAGTCTGAATTCATAAGAATTCATAACCAGAATTCGGAGTATGAATTCATAAGAATTCATAACTAGGATTCAGTGTCATAACTCACAAGAGTTCAGAGTCTTAATTCAAGGAACTCGGAGTCAGAACTCAGAAGGTTTCAGTGTCTGAATTCAGTGAACATATAGTCAAAACTCAGTAACGTTCGGAGTCTGAATTCAGAGAACTCGGAGTCCGAAATCAGAAGTGTTTGGAGTCTAAATTCAGAGAACATGGAGTAAAAAATCAGTAGAGTTTAGAGTCTAAATTCAGAGAACTCAGAGTCAGATCTCAGAAGAGATCATAGTCTGAATTCAGAGAACTCAGAGTTAGAACTCAGAAGAGTTTGGAGTCTGAATTCAGAGAACTCGGAGTCAGAACATAGAAGAGTTCAGAGTCTGAATTCAGAGAACTAAAGACCTGAATTCGGATCCTAAAAATATAATTCTCTATATCTATGTATAAATATGTTTCTGATGTTTTGTATATAAAACCTAGTTTTTATATTTAGATAAAATATGAACAATGGATGACATGGTAAAGATAAATTTTTTTGGGTAAGGAAAATTTTCCTTATGAAAGTAAAATGGGAAAATGAAATTTGCCTTAAGATAATGTGTTTGTGATTTTCAAAACATGAAGAAATGGTAAAGTCATAAGTAAACCTTATTAACTCAACAATATCTACTGTGTCCAATCATCAAGATGTATCTAGACCACATGACATATATTTATGATTAATTTCATAGCATCTAGAAGTTACCATTATAGCTCGGGATCTACTATAAATTTTTGATACAACAATTAATCATTGGACATTACCATTTCAATAGTGGATGCAGAAAAGTTTAAACTATAACAATAAGATTACATCATGTATATCTAAATGTATACACGATAAGGAAATCAAAATCACTGAATAGTTGGGTCTTGGGAACCCACTATTTCAACACACACCACAATATCTCACCAGGATCATCCATCCCAAGCTCATATCACATCCCAAGATCCATGAAACCAACATACAGACCAAGCTCTTGGCCATAAAATAAGGAATTCCGCCTTCACACACAACGATATATCAGGGCTCTAAAACACAAACCACTTGGCCTTCACAAGAATGTGGGCAACTTAGGCCATGTAGAGGCATTTTCTTTTATCAAAAAACTAATTCTCATTCCAACTAGATTTAACTGATTCATTTTTCACAACTTCAAAATATGGGAAAAAAATAAGAAATAAGTTATCTCACGATATCAAAGATTAATTAAATAATTAATTTACATGCATTTAATTATTTTGTCAACAAGCATCATCATGATTCCAGTTCATTAACAAATTAAATCAAACATGTATACATGAATCAATATATTTTCATGAAATTAAAATAATAAAAACCTTATTAATTAAAAAAATCATATTTTAGAAAATAAAGGAATTTATATCACACTATCTTGTAAATCAATTGGAAAACCGTTATCACGGTACAAAGCAAGAAACATCTCTATGTGATCGATACCAATTCGCTAATCAGTTTCAAATAATTATTAGGTTAATTCAATTATGATACAAGCATTGAACCATGAAAAATATACAATTATCTATAAATAAATAGAGAAGAAATGATTTATTTAACTTTAAAGGTTATTGATGTTCTTCGCATGATAATAGACCCCACAATGGTTCCCTGATGACCCTACTGCAAGAACATCATCCACCTGAGTATGCCGCGACACACCCGTACCATCTAATAACACATAAAACCCCTATTTGAAACATGGGAGATCATTTTCATAGAACAAAAAGAATATACGGGAAGAAACAAGATCAAACTGAGAGAAATTTCTTAATAACAAATGAAAAGCACACATTGGATCAACCTGGGACACCACAAGTCGATGATTCAAGCCTTAAATCAATCCCCATTGAAGGGTTCTCTAAATTGATGAAGTGGGGAACATCGTGTCTCCTGGGATGAGAGAGATGAAAGTTGAAGCCGTAGGGTTTGATAATCCAAGAGGCTCAAAAACATTTAAATTTTTTTTGTAACGTTGGATCAGACAACATGTAATCCCTTTTCATGTCATGTAATGAATGAAGGTCGAGTTTCAAAAAAAAAACCAACAAATATCAAATTTACTAATTTTTAAACCCATAAATATTACAAAATGTGAAATCCTCTTTCACATGATGTAATTATTTTACATAGCGTGAAACCCAATTATACATCACGAAAGTTACCTGCTCTATAAGGCCCCAGCCTTAAACCTTACTTAATATTGAATTAAATGAATAATTCACATTGAGGATCTTTTCAGGTTTAGAGTTTTAGAGAATTAGAACATAACTATTACATCTTAAAAGATTACAAAGTAGACACTTCTACTAAGTCTCCATAAAATAAAAACTCTTAAAAAGAAAGATGTCTAGATTCCATGTTTTAGATAGCATGAAATTCCCTTGATCCCATCCTTGACCTTTTTCCACTTTAAGTCCTGGAAAACATTTCGAAAAACTTGTGGTGAGCATAAAAAGCTCAGTAAGGGATACAAAAAGAATGAAAACTGTTAGTTTTTCAAACATCAAGTAAACCATGTATACTATATCAAAGTAATACCTTCACCTTCATGAAGTAGTAAAAAAAAATCTTCACTGAATAAAGTATCATTACTTACCTTTTTCTAACCAAAGGATTACCATAAAACCCATATAAAGAACACATAGAATATATAAAGGTAACTTGGGACATAAACATACTTAAGTGGAATAAACATATGGTTGACTTCCACACATATCACTTAATGGAATAGCCATACGGCCAATTTCCATACATACTTAATGGAATAGCCATACGGCCGACTTCCATACCCAATGCATTGGAGGTTATAACGTAACCACCCGTCCTGGTATTCACGGCACCACCCGTCATATGGTTTATAACGTAACCACCCGTTAAAATGTCCAAGTACCCATATAAAATCATAAAACATAAAACCAATATAAAGGAATGATAAAATTTCCACATTTCAATCACAATATATCATAAATATATTGACATAATAGAATCCTTTTTCAAAACCATTTTCAATAACAAAATACATAAAAGAGTATATTGTATTTATTTTATTCTAAAAACAATACGGCTTGTTGAGGAATCCAAAGACCAAATAATACTCGCGGCGGCGGAAAAGGTCTTTGTCACCACGTACGTTAAAAAAACATTCCTTTTTGTCGTTTAGTAAAACGCTTCATAGAAAAAGATTCCTTTTGTATAAAAGTAAAAGGCAAAGGAGTTTATACACCATATAAAAGAAAGTTGTGTATAAAACGAAATATGCCTCAATGAAAGGACATTGAGACGAAGTCCCTTACCTTGGGTCCGACTTGACTCGATCGTTCTTTAACGTCCTTTAAAAGTGTAACTCCCTTTTGATTTGAGCCTAAAAGATTCTTTTGAAAGGATTCTGCCCAAAGGGAATCATCTAGGATGAGGAGAGGGATGTGGAGAGAGTAATTGGGCAGGGGTTGGCCGAGCCAAAGGCTTGAGAAGTGTGTGAAATGAGGTAGAGGTGGGGGCCTTTTATAAGAGGAGAGGAGGGGCACTTTTGGAATGTAAAGAAATATTACTTTATTTGAAAATGTGTTTCGGTTTTAAAAGGTCCCACATTGATATAAATCGTGGATAAGGTGATAAGGGTTCGAAAGCCACTCATCCAATTGGTTTTGGCCATGTGTAGGGTTTATATTATTCATTATCTTTCCATTTTATTTAAATCGTCAAATAATGATGTCATCGCTGCATCATTATTATGTCATATATAATTTAATTTCTTTAATGTCTAAAAATTATAAAAAAAATACTATGATGTAGGAAATCTTTTTAGCTTTCTAATTACTATTTATAATAAAAATTTGCAATTGTATAACCCCACTCAAAAATTATTTTAGTAAAACAATTTATGTTAGTGTCATTTTCACTTTAACATTAAATAAAAATATATTAATGTCATTTTCCAACTAAAGTGGCTCCATGGGGTCCCCAAGTTGGCCCATGGCTTGTCTTGGTCGGCCATGACTCACCCAATAGGTGTAGGACAAGTGTCATGGTGTTTTCACATTCTTATAATACCATTTTTACCTTAAACTACACTAATTACCTCTAATCGCGATTAATGAAAAAAAGTTACTATTCACCAAAAAAATTATTATAATCTCATTGAACCACATTTTACTTCTTAATGACAACCATGTATGTCGGATTTTTAAAATTCAATACACATTAGTGGTAAACTTTCATTTAACTGAAAAATCAGTTTGCTTGATTACCACTTAGTGGTTTCACTATTCATCAAAAATTGAAGTTTTTCAGAAAATTACCAAAAATTCACCCTAAGCTATATTTGATATTCCAAATTCAAAAATGAAGTCCATTTTACAAAATTCAAAACATATAAGTCAAATTAATTAATTTAATAATTAATTCCCGCTGTCATGACAAATAGCGTGTTTTTGTGAAACAATAAGTATCAAAAGATTGACACCAGTTTAAGTCCGATTTCAAAGTGAAATTAATTCCAACGACCACTATTGGATTTAATGGTAAAAATATTTTCTAATTTCACTTTAAAACCAATTAAAAAGATAATCTAATCACATTAAAAATTATATTAAAAATAGGTTTTGAATTAAAATACAACACTTTACACTATTCATTAAAAAAATGAACTTTATCAGAAAGGTACCAAAAATTTACAAAAAGTAAATTTTGATATCCCGATTCTAAAGAAGAGTAATATTTGGTCCAAAATAAAGTATAAGAGTGATCAAAACTATATTTAATGACTGTTCACCATTAAAAGGTGATAAGTGAACCTTTAGTGAAAATTAGAGTATATATGCCCTAAAATTGAACTCTTTCCGTATTTTAAGCCTTTATCTTTTATTGGGTAAATGTGTAAACATTTAAAAAAATATCTAATCATATTTTAGTTATTTCTATCCATTCCCTCCAGTACAACGGCTACTTGTTAACTAACATTTAAAATAATATTATTTTATTACTAGTGTGCTAGGTAAGTTTCAAAGAAACTCATCGTTGCATATCGGGTACGCTATCGAACATAGCAACCCCTTTAAAATAAAATTAATATTTAATTCGTAAATATTAATAAATATGAAAATTATTTATTCTTTAATTACCTAGGATGTTACATCCTTCCCCCCTTTTGGGAATTGCGTCCTCGCAATTTTATTCACTTATCAAAATAAGTGGGGATATTTATCCCTCATAGAATTTTCAGATTCCCACGTTGCCTCTTCAATCACATGTTTTTTCCACAAAACCTTTACCTGATGAATCACCTTATTCCGTAACACTTGCTCCCTGTGGTTAAGAATCTGGACTGGTTGTTCCTCATAAGATAGGTTCTCTTCCAGCTAAACTACCTCTGGACTCAAAACATGAGATGGATCTGGCATATACTTTCTCAACATCGAAACGTGAAAAACATTGTGTACCTGAGATAAACTCGGAGGTAAAGCCACTCGGTATGCAACTGATCCAACTCTCTCCAGAATTTCGTATGGTCCAATAAACCTTGGACTCAGCTTTCCTTTATTACCAAATCTCATCACACTTTTCCAAGGAGAAACCTTGAGAAAAAACATGATCACCTACCTCGAAAGATAGATCCTTCCTCCGGTTATCCGCATAACTCTTCTGCCTGCTCTGAGCTGTTCTCATGTGCTTCTGAATCAACTGAACTTTTTCTGCCATCTCTTCTACCAATTCTGGTCCCATCAGCTTCCTTTCACCCACTTCATTCCAAAAAGCTGGAGTTCGACACCGCTTCCCATATAATGCCTAAAATAGTGCCATCTGTATACTGGAATGAAAGATGTTATTATAAGAAAATTCAACCAAAGAAAGATGTTGGTCCCAAATTCCCTGATAATCCATAGAACAAGCTCGTAGCATATCCTCCAATGTCTGGATTGTTTGTTCTGACTGCCCATCTGATTGAGGAAGAAAAGCTGTACTAAAATTTAATTCAGTACCCAACGACTTCTGAAGGCCTTTCCAAAAGTTAGAAGTAAACCTGGGATCACAATCCGATACAATGGAGAGAGGAACTCCATGTAACCTGACTATTTCTTTAAGATACAAACGGGAAAGTTGATCAAGAGAGAAAGTATCTCGTATAGAAAAGAAATGAGCAGATTTGGTTAAGCGATCAACAATAACCCAGATTGCATTATTACCTCGAGATTTCCTCGGTAATCCCACAAAAAAGTCCATGGATATGTTTTCCCATTTCCACTCTGGCACTGGTAAAGGCTGAAGCATCCCTTTCGGTAACTGCCACTCTGCTTTAACCTGCTGACAAGTCAGACACTTGACAGTAAAATCAGCAATGTCTCTTTTCATTCCATCCCACCAGTAATACTCCCGCAGTCCTCTATACATCTTAGTACTTCCAGGATGAAAAAACAACTCATTCTTCAACTGTGAACCACAAGGCACACATAACCTCTTCACAAACCTCAAAACACAAACACAAACTTATCCAAGAACTCATGGAAAATTTTATTCATAAGGTCCATGAATACAGCAGGTGCATTGGTTAACCCAAAAGGCATAACTACAAATTCATAATGGCCATATCTAGTACAGAACACAGTCTTCGGAACGTCTGCTTCTTTTACTTTCAACTGATGGTACCCCGACCTCAAGTCAATCTTCGAAAAATACTGAGCTCCCTAGAGCTGATACCACTTCATTTGATGGCCCGAAATCTACTGAAGTTGTTGCAAATGATTTTACCACCCCTTTCTGCTTGTAGTCTAGCTGCATTCCCCCAGTAGAGTTCTTAGTTGGACACTCGTTTGCATAATGACCCATTTCATTACACTTAAAACATCTTACCGTTGGCTTTTCATTTCCTGCTTGATCATCTTCCTTACAGTTACGAGCAATATGACCAGACTTACCACACCGAAAGCACTTACCATACTTGGATAAACATTCTCCAGGATGCATTTTACCACACTTCTCATAGGATGGATATTTGGTTTTCTTACCTCCTTGCTTCTTTGATGAATTCGTCCCCTTTTCCTGCCAACTATATCTCTTATTCTGTTGTTTGTCATAGAACACCTGATCATCGGCAAACTCCATTTCCACCTTCTCCGCACATCGAACAAGTTTTTCATAACTTTTGAACTCACGAGAAGCTAAATCCCTTCGATACTTTGGCTTTAACCCTGAGTAAAAATGGTTTATTTTACTATCAAGATCTCGTATGAAGTTTGGAGTATACCTTGCCAATCGAGTGAACTTTTATTCATAAGTAGCCACTGAATCATCCTCCTACCTCAATTCTAGGAACTGTTTTTCCATCCTAAGACGAACCACCTTAGGAAAATATTTCCCAAGAAACATACCTTTGAATTCGTCCCAGTGAAGATCCTCAATCTCATCACTATCCCTTATATTTTTCACCATCGACCACCACTGATCAGCTTCACCTTCAAAACGGTAAACAGCAAGACTAACCTTTTGATGTTCTGAACACCCCATGACATCAAAAATCTTCTGCAGTGCTTTAATCCACCCTTCAGCTTTCACAGGGTCAGATGATCCTCTGAATGATGGGGGGTGTTGCCTCATGAAATGTTCCACCTCTGACATGTTCCTCTGCGGTTGATCTGGCTGATCTCGTGCATGGATACCACCACCATTTATATCATGAGTCAACTATGCCATCACTGCAACAAACTGTTCAGTTCCGATTCCGACCATCTCTGGTTGCTGATTTGGAAGGTTATCTTCCTCCTGATGTCGTCCCAACAAAGCTCCTTTGTTTCCTCTGCGGAAAACCATTCTTAACACAGAAATATCTTAGGCGAAGCAACATGGTAATCCGTAAATGCTATATCATTTCAATCATATTATAATTTAACACTTTTCTAACTCCAAAAGTTGTCTAAAACGACCTCTGATACCAACTATAAGGCCCCAGCCTTAAACCTTACTTAATATTGAATTAAATGAATAATTCACATTGAGGATTTTTTCAGGTTTAGAGTTTTAGAGAATTAGAACATAACTATTACATCTTAAAAGATTACAAAGTAGACACTTCTACTAAGTCTCCATAAAATAAAAACTCTTAAAAAGAAATATGTCAAGATTCCATGTTTTAGATAGCATGAAATTCCCTTGATCCCATCCTTGACCTTATTCCACTTTAAGTCCTGAAAAACATTTCGAAAAACTTGGGGTGAGCATAAAAAGCTCAGTAAGGGATACAAAAAGAATGAAAACTGTTAGTTTTTCAAACATCAAGTAAACCATGTATAATATATCAATGTAATACCTTCACCTTCATGAAGTAGTAAAAAAAAATCTTCACTGAATAAAGTATCATTACTTACCTTTTTGTAACCAAAGGATTACCATAAAACCCATATAAAGAACACATAGAATATATAAAGGTAACTTGGGACATAAACATACTTAAGTGGAATAACCATATGGTTGACTTCCACACATATCACTTAATGGAATAGCCATACGGACAATTTCCATACATACTTAATGGAATAGCCATACGGCCGACTTCCATACCCAATTCATTGGAGGTTATAACGTAACCACCCGTCCTGGTATTCACGGCACCACCCGTCATATGGTTTATAACGTAACCACCCGTTAAAATGTCCAAGTACCCATATAAAATCATAAAACATAAATCTAATATAAAGGAATGATAAAATTTCCACATTTCAATCACAATATATCATAAATATATTGACATAATAGAATCCTTTTTCAAAACCATTTTCAATAACAAAATACATAAAAGAGTATATTGTATTTATTTTATTCTAAAAACAATACGGCTTGTTGAGGAATCCAAAGACCAAATAATACTCGCGGCGGCGGAAAAGGTCGTTGTCACCACGTACGTTAAAAAAACATTCCTTTTTGTCGTTTAGTAAAACGCTTCGTAGGAAAAGATTCCTTTTGTATAAAAGTAAAAGTAAAAGGAGTTTATACACCGTATAAAAGAAAGTTGTGTATAAAACGAAATATGCCTCAATGAAAGGAGATTGAGATGAAGTCCCTTACCTTGGGTCCGACTTGACTCGATCGTTCTTTAACATCCTTTAAAAGTGTAACTCCCTTTTGATTTGAGCCTAAAGGCTTCTTTTGAAAGGATTCTGCCCAAAGGGAATCCTATAGGATGAGGAGAGGGATGTGGAGAGAGTAATTGGGCAGGGGTTGGCCGAGCCAAAGGCTTGAGAAGTGTGTGAAATGAGCTAGAGGTGGGGGCCTTTTATAAGAGGAGAGGAGGGGAACTTTTGGAATGTAAAGAAATATTACTTTATTTGAAAATGTGTTTCGGTTTTAAAAGGTCCCACATTGATATAATTCGTGGATAAGGTGATAAGGGTTCGAAATACACTCATCCAATTGGTTTTGGCCATGTGTAGGTTTTATATTTTTCATTATCTTTCCATTTTATTTAAATCGTCAAATAATGATGTCATCGTTGCATCATTATTATGTCATATATAATTTAATTTATTTAATGTCTAAAAATTATAAAAAAAATACTATGATGTAGGAAATCTTTTTAGCTTTCCAATTACTATTTATAATAAAAATTTGGAATTGTATAACCCCACTCAAAAATTATTTTAGTAAAACAATTTATGTTAGTGTCATTTTCACTTTAACATTAAATAAAAATATATTAATGTCATTTTCCAACTAAAGTGGCTCCATGGGGTCCCCAAGTTGGCCCATGGCTTGTCTTGGTCGGCCATGACTCACCCAATAGGTGTAGGACAAGTGTCATGGTGTTTTCACATTCTTATAATACCATTTTTACCTTAAACTACACTAATTACCTCTAATCGCGATTAATGAAAAAAAGTTACTATTCACCAAAAAAATTATTATAATCTCATTGAACCACATTTTACTTCTTAATGACAACCATGTATGTCGGATTTTTAAAATTCAATACACATTAGTGGTAAACTTTCATTTAACTGAAAAATCAGTTTGCTTGATTACCACTTAGTGGTTTCACTATTCATCAAAAATTGAAGTTTTTCAGAAAATTACCAAAAATTCACCCTAAGCTATATTTGATATTCCGAATTCAAAAATGAAGTCCATTTTACAAAATTCAAAACATATAAGTCAAATTAATTAATTTAATAATTAATTCCCGCTGTCATGACAAATAGCGTGTTTTTGTGAAACAATAAGTATCAAAAGATTGACACTAGTTTAAGTCCGATTTCAATGTGAAATTAATTCCAACGACCACTATTGGATTTAATGGTAAAAATATTTTCTAATTTCACTTTAAAACTAATTCAAAAGATAATCTAATCACATTAAAAATTATATTAAAAAGAGGTTTTGAATTAAAATACAACACTTTACACTATTCATTAAAAAAATGAACTTTATCAGAAAGGTACCAAAAATTTACACAAAGTAAATTTTGATATCCCGATTCTAAAGAAGAGTTATATTTGGTCCAAAATAAAGTATAAGAGTGATCAAAACTATATTTAATGACTGTTCACCATTAATAGGTGATAAGTGAACCTTTAGTGAAAATTAGAGTATATATGCCCTAAAATTGAACTCTTTCCGTATTTTAAGCCTTTATCTTTTATTGGGTAAATGTGTAAACATTTAAAAACATATCTAATCATATTTTAGTTATTTCTATCCATTCCCTCCAGTACAACGGCTACTTGTTAACTAACATTTAAAATAATATTATTTTATTACTAGTGTGCTAGGTAAGTTTCAAAGAAACTCATCGTTGCGTATCGGGTACGCTATCGAACATAGCAACCCCTTTAAAATAAAATTAATATTTAATTCTTAAATATTAATAAATATGAAAATTATTTATTCTTTAATTAACTGGGATGTTACATCCTTCCCCCCTTTTGGGAATTGCGTCCTCGCAATTTTATTCACTTATCAAAATAAGTGGGGATATTTATCCCTCATAGCATTTTCAGATTCCCACGTTGCCTCTTCAATCACATGGTTTTTCCACAAAACCTTTACCTGATGAATCACCTTATTCCGTAACACTTTCTCCCTGTGGTCAAGAATCTGGACTGGTTGTTCCTCATAAGATAGGTTCTCTTCCAGCTAAACTACCTCTGGACTCAAAACATGAGATGGATCTGGCATATACTTTCTCAACATCGAAACGTGAAAAACATTGTGTACCTGAGATAAACTCGGAGGTAAAGACACTCGGTATGCAACTGATCCAACTCTCTCCAGAATTACGTATGGTCCAATAAACCTTGGACTCAGCTTTCCTTTCTTACCAAATCTCATCACACTTTTCCAAGGAGAAACCTTGAGAAAAAACATGATCACCTACCTCGAAAGATAGATCCTTCCTCCGGTTATCCGCATAACTCTTCTGCCTGCTCTGAGCTGTTCTCATGTGCTTCTGAATCAACTGAACTTTTTCTGCCATCTCTTCTACCAATTCTGGTCCCATCAGCTTCCTTTCACCCACTTCATTCCAAAAAGCTAGAGTTCGACACCGCTTCCCATATAATGCCTAAAATAGTGCCATCTGTATACTGGAATGAAAGATGTTATTATAAGAAAATTCAACCAAAGAAATATGTTGGTCCCAAATTCCCTGATAATCCATAGAACTAGCTCGTAGCATATCCTCCAATGTCTGGATTGTTTGTTCTGACTGCCCATCTGATTGAGGATGAAAAGCTGTACTAAAATTTAATTCAGTACCCAACGACTTCTGAAGGCCTTTCCAAAAGTTAGAAGTAAACCTGGGATCACAATCCGATACAATGGAGAGAGGAACTCCATGTAACCTGACTATTTCTTTATGATACAAACGGGAAAGTTGATCAAGAGAGAAAGTATCTCGTATAAAAAATACAATCAATCAATATTCCTTAAAAATTAATAATTGGCCGCATTTGAAGAGATAACATATAGAATGCCAATATAATCACCATTGAAAATGATCATACACCATATATAGAAATATGAATGATGTTATTATTATATTATACCATTAATAAATTATAAAATTAAATAAAGTATGTTGACATGGATGAAAATACATTAAAATGATATCTAGAAATTTTCTTAAGAAAAATACCATTTTTCTATTTGGAATCACTTAATTAAAATTAAAATGTTCAAAAAATATTAAGGAATGTATTTTGTTTTAAAATTTCCTCATAAATATGTAATGAAATCTTCATATTAATGAGTTTTCGTTAATAATCTAAATTCCCTTCATTCATTATAAGAAAAAAAACATCTCATTTACACTTTTAAAAAAATGTCAAAATGTACATCATTGAGAAAAAATTAGATTCCTTTTAAACCAATTTCTAAAAATATAAAATCATTAAAAATTTATTTATAAAATAATTTTAAAATTTTAAAAAACAATATTTTGTACAATTTTATGAAATTAAGGACATGGAATTGAAATATTCATGACTGAGTAAGAAAACATGATTAGTTTTTCAGAATTATATTCAGTATCATGAGTAATTATTGAAAGTAAAATTAAAAGAAAATTTATGATTTAAAAAATTAATTATGTAGAAGAAAATATATTTAATTTTAGATATAAATATCATTTAATTATCTTGACAGATAATCATAAAAATCTAGAATAATGATGGTATTTTTAAATAAACCTTTACCTCCAGTCCAAATTCAATCATATCAATTAAAACCTCTTATATAATAAATATATATCTTTATTATAAATATATTATAAAACCATAAAGATATATTTCATCCCATATGTGATTTACTTAAAATCTTTTATCATCCATCTATTAGAAATTCATTTTAAAAATCCCAGTTCTTAGTGATTACTAATTAATTCGTTATGTACGATTCCGTTCAGTAGTTTAGGTCCCTACAATTTTATAATGGATTAATCAACAGCATAATGTTTATAATTTTATTAATATTATATGTATTCATTATATATATTTTTATAGTAATACATAAAATGTATATGTTTAAAAATGAATTACACTATTCATAGAGAAAGTAGGTATTTACTAATTTATGAATGCAATTTCAAGTTCTTGTTGAATGAAAGGATATAAGGGTAAATAATAATTCACCTTTATGTAATCATGATTATATCATATAAATCAGAGAAATTTTTTAAATCTACCATAACTACAATATATTTAAATCATAAACGAATAATGAGTCCCATCGCTTCAAGGAGGTGGTAGTCCACACATACACACAGGAAACATTAATATTTTTCATTTAATGGAAAAGAGGGTGTATAATGGTGGATTAATAATCCTAATAAAATTTAAATATATTTTGAATACATAATCATTTGTTTTATGATAAATAAAATAAATTTTTATGAGGTAAAAGAATATTAAAATGTAAGAGATCCATTAAAGATATTACCTCTTCTTTGTAAGGATTCATAAAAATCTCTACTTAAGGATCATAATGATGGTATTTTGAGAAGAACTAAACCTCTAAAAATTTTATATGAATTTTTAGAATTTAATTGGCTATGTTTGGGTTGAGATAAATGAATGAATTATGCTTTATGAATTGAAAGAAAGGAGTGTCCTTTTATAAGGTTGTTAAAGGACACGAATGAATGTTTTTAAAAGATAAATATATAACTAAGTTGTTATCAATATAAATGATTCCAAGTAGACATAGATTTTAATAAAAATATGATAAGTTCAAAATATAATGATCCAATTAAATTTATACATGTTTTGGTGTTGTATAATCATTATCATTTGCTTTAACATGTCAGTAAACTAATTTTAATCTTAACCGCGTTAATGACTTTTTTTAATATTAATGGGTTTTGATTTTCCTTATAATGTGGAATTGGATCACAAATTCCCCCGAGATGAAATAATTGACCATATAATACCCTCATGGTACTCGATTGTTATTTTTATAATTTATAAATAATTAAATAAAATATTATTTTCATAAAATATCATATATGCCATTTTTGAAACTATATAAGCTTTAGTTCTAAGAAATACATAAATAAAAATATGTAATTGAAATCTAATCCTTTAAAATATAAATAAAATATTATCTTTATAGATGAAATTAGTGGAATAATATAACTCACTATAAATATATTAATTTTAACATTTTTAAGATCATTTATTTTATTTTTTATTAAATAAATAATTTTTAAAAGAAATATCTATAAAAATTCAAGTTAATTATACAATCAATATAAATTTTAAATAATTAATAAAATGAAAATAACATCATCATTCTCAAAATGACCATTTATATTTATTCACAAAATGTTTTTTCCCTATGTGAACACATATGAGATATAAAAAACAAAGGGTCACATTTTGTTTTTTTATTTTATTAAAAGAATATATAGGTCATTTTAATGTAAATCTATCCATTAAATAATATTTTTTAAATTAGGTTACAAGGGTTGAATTATATTCAAAAAATAATAATTTTTTTGGAAAATGGTAAAATTAACACTTTTTTCTTATCCATGTTTACACTAATTTACGCTTTTTCGAGGTAATAATGTTTTCCACACATACTGTTAATAATGCTGAAAAATAAAAGTGACATATTTATCAAATTTAAACCAATTTGAACAAAATATTGAATATAATTTTAATTATTAAATTTCAATATATGGTATAAATTAAATATAAAATGATTATGAAAACATGATATTTCTAATTTGTCAAAAATATAAATTTTAAAACATAAAACATGAATTATTTTTATCCTATTTATAAAAAATTATTAGATGACTAATAAAACATTGTATTTAATAAATAATATATAAATTTAATTAAAATAATTAACTAATAGTCATGAAATTAATTTATTAATGTAAAAACACATTTTTTACTTCAAACAAGTATTTCATATAAAATTATTCTACTTTAAAATAATTTTTATTTTAATTATTAATCAAAAGATAATAAATGAATTCATTTTATACCAGTAAACTACAAATATCTCATAAGTTAGTTATTACAAATCATGCCCCAAAATTTTAATGTCTGGTTGTAATCATTAATATATTATGGTTCGTTTAGAATCATGCTTGTTGGTATCATAATATATCAATGAAATTAAATTTATTTACAAAGAAGTATATAATTTAATATTAGGTTTAAACATTATATGAAGCTTAAAATGATTTTTCATTAAAAATTATATTAATTAGGTATATAAAAATGAGGATACATTTCATTAATTACATTCTCAAGGTCCCAAGTATCATTAAATTTTTTATTCCAAAACTACTAGAAAAGTTCCCTATACATGCGTTTTGAAACTGTGGATATAGCCCATGAAACTGTGGGTATAGGCTATACCCACAATTTCATGAACCATGGGCTCCTGAGGTGTTGAGATTTCTCTATACCCATGGTTTTTCAAAAACCATGGTTATATCCTAGTGAAATTTCATATAACCAATGGTTTAGGTAAACGTTGGGTATACATCTATACCCACAATTTACATAACCATGGGAATACATTTTTACAACAAAAATTATATACCCACAGTTAAGTTAACTATGGGTATAGATAGCTTTATTAACAACAGACATACCCATGGTTTAATGAACCCTGGGTATAGATGGTTTTCCCAAAAAAATTAGCTTCCCACTTTTGTTTTACCTTGCTCCAGCAAACAAGAATGAAAACCACTGTGAAGAAATGGAAAATTTCTTATTAGAAATAATGAAACCACTATGAAACCACAAACCTCCCCCCTTGCACACCCCACTCCCCCTGGACAGAACCCCCTTACACCCCCGGACACCCCTACCCCTAGACACCCACCTGGACCCCTACCACCACCCCCCAGACACCCCTCCCACCTAGACACCCCCATGCACACCCCCACTAGACACCCCCTAGACACCCCCCTTGAACACCCCCAAAACACCCCTATTAGACCCCCTAGACACCCCCAAGACACCCCGCCATGGACACCCCTTCCCTGGACCCCCCCCCCCCACATGGACACCCCTAGACCCCCTAGACACCCCCTCGACACCCCCATGGACACCCCCATTGAACCCCCATGGACACCCCCTTCATCTACACCCCCAACCCCACACCCGCACCCCTACCCCATTCACCCCCATCACCCCCTGTCCCCTTCACCCTGAATGTCCCCACCACCAAACTTTACACACCCCCACCACATCCACCTGCACCCCCACCTACACCCCCACTTCCCCCCCTCCTGGACACCCCCATGCACCCCTACTATCCCTGTACCCACCCCCTTCCCCTGCACCCAACCCTCCTGCACCCAGCCTCACCCCCTGTACCCATCCCCCCTCTTGCACCCACCCCCACCCCCTATGAAACAACTGTTAAACAATGTGAACCAGAATGAAAAAATGGTACCACAATGCATTGTTTTCACCTATTAAAACATAAGCAGAGATGGACAAAGTGTTCAGTGGAACCACAATGCATTGTTTTCACCTATTAAAACACAATCCAGTCTGGTGCACAATACAGAATATGATGCCTACTATACTAAAAAATAAATTTTTATCTTGTAATAAAAAAAATGTTTTTTCCATGAAGTGGATGCTACTATCCATGACCCATCTCCATCATCTAGAATTGACACATCAACAAGCTACTTAATTACATCAGCTCCGAAACCAAGTTGTTTTCTTTCTTATCCTCTTCACTGTATCCTAATTCCAGCAATTCAATGGAATTGGGAACACTCACCTTTAATTTTTGAGTCCCCTTAACACAATTACCCAAGTATATGCCTAGTGTGCTCTCTGTCTTATCTGTCATGGGTGTCTCAAAATTTAAAACCCCATTACTATACCTAGAAGAAGTATTGTCACTAGTAGACTGCTTTTAAGACAAGGATGTAGCATTCCCAACCCACTCTATATTATGATACTAGGTTAAGGAAATGAAATCTTTGTTGTGTACAACCTTAACAGGAGTAGAGGTCTGAGTCTACAAAGTAGGTGATCCAAGAACCAAGCCAAGAGTAGTACTATTTAGTGGTGGATTGGATCCTCTATGTCAATTAGAGATCTCCAAGGAAGAATAATATTCAACATCCAACATATGAACATTGAATAAGTCACCACACATTGGTTTTCTAATTGGACACACATTGTCCATATGATAGGCACTTTCATGTGTTTTTGATAATGAGTGAACTGAGGCCAGTTTTAAATTAACTCCATCTGAAGAACAAATTTCCATCATAGGTACTGATTTCACAAAACAAACAATAGGTACAATAGGTTGAGATTCACCTACTGTCTTATAGGAATCCACAGCAGCCAATTCAATACACGAAATGGATTTCCTCAAATTAGGGGACGAGGAGTGAGAATCCAAGTTGCAAGGTTTTCCCTTGGATATCTCTATAGTGGTAGCCACTATCATTTACATACCTTTCCAGTTCGTTGAAGAAATAATTAATTTCTTTTTCTAGTAATTATAATCCACCTCAGCCTGTAAATCATATTCCCTTTCGTCGTTACTATTCTTAGATTATTCAATAATATGTTCATTAGAGATAACCCTTGAAAGAGCATATTTAGGAGAAATTAACTCATTGGCTAGATGAGTCTTATCTACTATGTCATCCTAGAAGATAGTATATTTCACTTTTACTTGAATATGAATAATAGGGCCACTAACCTTTCTACCATAGGAAAAAAATTCAAGAATAGGATCATCAAAAGGGGGGTATTGTTGCAACCAAGGCTTGATCAGTAGGATTTGTGGAAAATATATGAGGTATGAATGAGGTGTGTTTGACTAAAGAGGCATGGGTTTTGTTTGGAATAATGGAATGAAGATCTATTTCATGAAGATGTGTTGAAAATATAAATATATAAATGATAGTTTTTTATATTTATAGTTTTTATTGAATATTTTAAAAAATAAAACTAATTTAATGGTGATTTAATGTGACCACCGATAAAAGAACTTCTCAATAATATGTTTCTGGATAGTTTCCTTTATTTTATTTACCTTTCCCCCAAATAATTTTTTATAAAAGAACCACCACTAAATAAACAAGTAACCACTAATAAATTATCCATTACTTAAACATAAAAAATCTTTCATGAAATTATGAAAACCACTACCAAATGACTAGTGGTAGTGTAATATGAGGTAGTTTTAAGAACCGACAGTACACTATTCTATGACAGTTTATTCTGTGTCTAGTTAAAGAAAAAAACCATGGATAATACCCTATGTTTTAGTGAATGAATAGTGACACATAATATTATAAATAATAATAAATAAGACTAATATTCGGAGATAAGTTAATTTTTTTTAATTATTATGTGTTTAAAAAAAATTTCATAGAAATTGAGAGTAAAAGGTATATGTTTTAATTTCATTTTCCCATTATTAAGGTATGTTTTTATATTATGAACCTATTATTATGTTATATATTCTACATAATGCACCATTTTATTATATTATTGATAGTATTTTTTAATTAATTGAATTTCAATTTATATAAATGATTCCCCTATTTATATTCTTTTAGTTAAACTGTTAAAAAATATGTACGATTTTTTTACCTAAATTAACATTCATTGACTACGATTTTTTATTTTTGATTATCATTTATAGTTTCTTTTATTATTCAAAAGTTTTATTTTTATTATATGTCACATTATTTTTTTATTTCTAAAAAAATATTTATATCTCAATTATTCTCCTTATTTAATTTTATTCACATAAAATTAAAATGTTGGTAAATATTATTATCACCCTCATTAACAAAACTATTTTAAATATTCATTTTTTTTTATGTCATAAATGTTTTCTATTCTTATATTTGAATCCATATTTGTTTTATATCTTTTAATTTTCTTTATTTTTCATCAACAATTTAAAAAATAATCTTTATTTCTCTTTTTATGTTATGGTTTTTAACAACATAATTTGTTTATTAATAAACCTCTAATTTCCACGATTATATATATTATCTTTCCACACCATATTATATTTAGATAAAAATTATGAAAATTTTAATTCTCTATTATTGATTTTTATATTCAAAAAATATTTGAGATTATTTTTATTTTAAATTTCTTAATTAAATATTTTGACGATAACTTGTAACATTGTTTTATTCTAATTTTTTTAAAATGTATTCTTAATTTTTTATTATTATTTTTTATTCATTTTTATCATTATCTCAAAAATTTCTATCTTTATTGGAATAATATATCATATTACCCTTCAAAATTCATATATGAAATCCAACTTTTGGGATATTGATTTTTTAGTGTCCACTCGTCAAACACATGAGGTCATTTTATCTGATAAATTTGAAAATGTTATGAATACCATTTACATTTAATGGGTTATTAATCATTTTACATATGATTAATTTATTTTGAATCACATGCATATTTATTATCATTATATGATAGTTTGGGTCCTATATACCGCTCTAATTAATTGGTTATGATTTTACGCCTCATCAAATAAACCTGATGGGTAAATATTGTTGAAATCTTCACAATAATATACATGTATTTTTTAGATTATTGAATATATTATTGAATTATTTTGTTATTTGGAAGATAAAAATACACTTTATACGCAAATGATTTTACCCATGTTTTTGTTTAATTAGTTATGTTTATACAATAATAAACATATAGTAAATGAAATATGAGAGAACTAAATTGTTTTAGAGAAATATTGTGAAAAAATTATCTAATTTTAGATTAATTCTATCAGTTTTGAAAAACTATAGTCGTAAATAACTAAAAAATTGGAGGATACAAAAAGAAGACGAGTCCATATGAGGGTTAATGATAATCCTTATTAATTCCATTATGACATGTACTAATGTTTTTAAAATTCCACATGTTTTTTTAAAATGTTGGCTAAAAAATAAGACCCACATTAAGAATCATAAGAACATAAAAAAGAAATATCAATAATTATTATGTTTTTCTTTTTTTTTTATTTATATTTTCAATTCCTTTCTGCAGATATCAATTTTTGTTAAATAATTTTTCATATTTAAATGTTTTTCTATTAAAATATATTATTTTTGATTATTAACTTGTATATTAAATTTAGTTATAGTTTTAGTTGTCATAATTCCAATCCTGTGCGATCAAGTGTTTCTGAGGATGATTAGATAGAAAATATTTCCATCTAATTGAGGGATTCTATGTCTTGGAAGATAGAGGTCATGTACTTCAATCTACGAAGTGATATTCAACCAAAAATAAAATTTTAGGTCATCCATGGATAAAATGATAAACCTTATTATAACCATAAAATTTAGGATAACATAAAATATTTTCAATGTATTAGACACCTTCGGCCAGGTTTATAGACCATCTTTCAAATTTTTATAAAATAGTGTGGTCTTAAAAACTATCTTTTTATTTGATTGTTTTTCTTTTCATGACACTATAAATTTCTTTCAAAAATATTTTTCTTATTTTATTTGGTAATATAAAATACACATTATTTTTGTAACCCTTTCTTAATTAAATATGGTTTTATTCTTGAATTGGTTTCTCTAACATAACTAGTTTAATTATCGACTTATTTTTTCTAATTAAATCTATAATAAAAAATGACAATCATGTTAATTATATTTTGATAATTTTATTTCATAATGTTTATATTTTATTTTCATTGATTTTTTATATCATAGGTGACTCAAAAAACCGATCAATCATTGAAATCATTTAAAAGTCAAAAAACTAATTATCGTAATACCTGAAAAAGATTAAAATTATATGTAATTTTTTATAAATTTGATATTGACCACTATATAGAGTTGTAATTAATTTTCCATCACACCATAAAATAGTTTTTTATAATACATTCTCTATAAATAGATTCTATTATTTTTTTCATATTTTTTTTATTTCTATTATTTTTTCTAAATTTCGACTCAGTTTACTTATAGTAAACATGTTTATAGAGGAATTTTTTTTAATAACATGATTACTTATTTGAAATCTCAACAACATAAATCCTACATGATGACCAGATTTTTATGGTGTTAATTATAATTACTATAATGATTTTTTAAATTCTCATATCATTTATAATAGATTCGAAAATATTAGTATGATAATAAGAAATGATAATGTGCTATATAATTATATAACTAAATTTTATTCTAATGAAAAATAATAATATTTGGTAAACTATAATTTTTGTAATACACTTTAATTATATAGGACTAGAAATATATATATAGTTATATTCATCTGAAATGAAAAATGGAATTTGGAAAAAGTTATAGATAACACTTTTGGGATTATCCAATGTCATAAATATATATATATATCTATTAATATAATTGATTATTAGGATTTATATTTTATTACTAGATAAATTTTATCACAAATTATTTAATGGTTTATGAAAATATTTATGTCCTGGATATAAATTGGTGAAATAGAGATATAAAATGCTCAACTCACTAAAATAATTATAGACAATATTTCTAATTAATGGGAAACCATAAGTGATGAAATTGTGGACATGAAACTTTTGAGATTTTTTAAATATCGATGAATTAATTAGAATATTAATGCAGTATGCCAGTATTATGAAACAATATGATGAAAATGAAAAAAATAAACACTGATCCTATATTATTCTACTTTAGGTAATTCAAATTTTCATTTATTTAGAAGTTTTAAAAAAATTATAAATCTTTTATTTTAAATAGAAAAAATATGAAGTCTATGAAATGGTATTTAGAATAAAATAATAGTTTTATATCTCTATTCACAAGATGAATAAGTACAATTAAATGAAATTAAAATATCAAAATTTTCATTTTGATGGTATGATTGAAATGAATGTTAAAATGTCAAAAATAATTCTTTAGAAGTCATATGTTAGGACTGTAAGTAGGTATTTTATATTATACATGATTATCCAAAATTTGAGATGAAATATATATATTTCTAAATTTATTAAAAAATAAAAAATAAAAAATTATTAAAGGATTTAGATATATGGATATCTAGTGAATGTTTCACATATTCTGAAATATTATAAGATGAAAGTGGAAAAGAATCCATAATATTGAGGGTTTCTATTCAAATATATCGAGGAAGGAAAAATGACTCATAAAAAGGTAACTAAAAATTCCCTCACAAATTTATAATTTTATTTTAAATTTAGATATTTAAATAAGTATTACTATTAACCTTCATTGAACTCCTTAAAAATAAATCCATGAGTAGATAAAAAAACATGATTAATTAAATGATTATTAATCATTATCTATTATAAATGGAATGAATAGGTATTTTAATCTTATGAATGAAGAAAATAATATTGTAAATAGTATATAATAGTTTTATTTATATTTTTCAAGATAGGATGTTGAGTATGTGTAGTAGAAACAAATGGTATATAGAATATAATTTTTCTAAAACAATTATAGGAAAAAAGTCAGAAATCTGAAATCAAAATAAGTAGAATGGAGAAAGAGTGACATTTTGAGACAATTCACATGATGAAATCATCAAAATCAAATATATTTATTTTTATAGATAAAAAGATATTTGAAATGTTTTTTATGTTTTAGGTCATAATAACGAACCTATCACCTTATTCTAGTTATCTAATGAAGGATATCTTTTGAACATCTGGAATGAGAAATGTACTATTCAATAATCAAAAGGTAATGAAATTTAATCTAATAATAGGCATGATCTGTTTTACACAATTGACAAAATTAAATTAATTCATTTGAAATCTTATTGTCCACGTGAAACCGTATACTTCTTATGGTTATGGAATTAGAAACTATGGAACTATAACTTCCATACATTTACTAATCTTTGTAGATAAGGGAATTTTTTGGATCTTCTAGAATGTATGTTTTTATCAAACAAATTCTATTATTCTTGTCATATTTTTATGAAATGTAATGTATCTTTGAAATCTAAAAGTGAAGTTTCAACAACCTAATAATTATATTTATTCAACATGGAACTATTTTATCCATCAAAAAATGTATGTATTGGAAGAAAATACTATGTTTATGCCGTGGTATAATATTACACTATATTTATATTATTCTAATTTTCTATTAATATATTTGATTCCTTCAATTATGTTAATTAAATTCATGACTCTTTGAAAAATTTTAACAACCTACCCCTGTTTACAATCTGTAGTGATCATGGTGGTGAGTTTTTAATACTCATTTTGAAATATTCTCAAATAAAAAAGGCATTACTCATAATTTTTCCACACCAAGGACACCACATAAAAATGGAATTATTGAAAAAATAAATTTACTTCTTAAAAAAACTAAATGAGAATTACTATGTGATTTTTCTTTTGGAATAAATTTTTGGTCTTAGGATATATGTATTTACTATTATACTATAAAATTGAGTTTAACCTACATGATTTCATAAAAACCCACTAATGTGTTTTGGATCAAAATAATTGTAAATGTTTCTTACAAATTATCATTCATATGAAATGTAATCATCATTAAAAAAAATTATTAACATAAATTTGATCCAAATCATATCAAATGAGATTTTTTGGGTTATTATACAATTAGTAAGGAATATATGGTATCCAATAAAATATAAAATATAGTTGGTGAATTTGTTCCTTTATTGTTTGATTAATATTATTCTTTTGTTTTTATAGAATAATATGAATCTAAAAATAGAAATAAAATATTAAAACGCAAATCTATTTATTTATTGGAAGACAATTTACAACTATGAATTGTAAATACCCCATAATTAAGACCATAATATTTTAAATTTTATAAAAAACATATCAATGAATGAATTAAATTAAATGGTTTAATATAATACTACCATATTTCAGAAAAATAAATTGATCCTATGGAATCATCCTTTCTATTACATTCTATAGATGTTTTTCATCCAATTAAAAATAGAATTTCTATACGAAATCAAAATCCAAATCACGATTCGTTATACAAACTTTAACCGAAAATAACATATGATGCCTTATGTTATGAGAGTAATATTATTTCAATAATATAATTTCCCAATAATTTTTAATGGGACTATGTTTGAACCATAGTTGAATTTTCTATAGATCTAAAAATATTTATAGAAAAATTTTCTTTATAAAAAATCTCATAAAATGGGTTAATTATTTTATATAAAATATATATTTGTTTAAATGGTTATTTTCGAATGAATCCATACTATATGGTTAATAATTTTCACTAGTAGGTAGAAAAGAACCTATCATCATCTTATTAGACATTACAACTTTTCGAAATTTATTGCTATATCAAATTTATGATAAAAGTGAATTCCTAAATTGTTTTGTTCAGGAGGATGTTTATATTGAACAAAAACCTTGTTGTAAAGATACTAGATTAATTTATAGGTTTTATTAAAATACTAATTATATTTATGGATTCAAACATGAACCAAGAGTATGAGATGAAATAATTTTTAGATATTTAATTAAAAATAATTTTTTTAAATGATCTGATGATCCAAACATTTTGATAAAGGAAATTTTAAAAAACATGACCATTATTTAAATTTATGTGGGTGACAATAGCTTTTTTAAAACCTGAAATCACTATATGATTTTTTTGTGATCATATTAAAAATTAGTTAAAAATGTGTTTGATAGAAGAACTCATTTTTTTCATTGATTTTTAGATTTTCATAATACCACATGGAAATAGTTTAACTCAACATAATTAAACTAATGACTTACAAATTTTTTTAAAAATTCAAAAAAAAACCAGTACTCTAATAGAAACATCTACGTCACATGACCTTGATGAAATAAAAGAATCATTAGATCAAAAAAAATTATAAAAGTATGTGATAATGTTTACAATATAGTAATGCATATATACCTAAAATAATGTTTTAAATTTTTATATACGTGAGATTTCAAGAAAATCTAAAAGAATCTCTTATATATGTAATATTTTTTTTTCAGATAAATTAATGTTACAACAGAACATTGATTATTAAATTCATTCATAAATAATTATGTATTAGAACTTATTAATATTATGAAAAATATGGAATATGTTTTATTAAAAATCTACTTCTAGATCATTTAATTTATTAGGAGAAGATGTAGTATCTTGGTCTAGTAAGAAAAAAATTCCATTACACTCTCTAATACTAAACCAGAAAATATTGTGACCAGATATTATTCTGCTGGAGTATTCTGTATACATCACACAATCATGAAAGTTTGTTTTAATTATACACAAACATTATTTCTAGGTGATAATACTAGTTCCTTTTCAATATTTAGATACATAGAACACAACTCAAGGGAAAAGGAAAATAAATATAAGAAACCATTTAAATAAAGATCACACATGGGAAGGATATATTATTATTCAAAAAATAAAAATGTAAAATAATATTTTTGATATTTTCACAAAACTGATATAATAAAAAATGATTTTTATGTATATCTAAATTTTAATCATATAAGAATTTCTAGAATATTTGATTTTCATATTTAAATAATTTTCAAACTTAGAGGAATTTTAAAATAATTATATTTTAAAATTTATATTATTTTCAAAACTATCTAATTTTGAAATATAACTATTTTCTAACTTTTTATATTTAATGTTTTTTTGTAAAATATTTACAATTCAAAAAAATTATTTTCAAAAAAAAAATACTTGATAGAGGAAGTTCATCCATTTCAAGAAGATATATTCATTAGAGATTAATATTTTCTATCTATATATTTTACTAGTTTTTTATTTATTATTGTTTAATTTGAGGGGTTATTAATTTTTTTCATATATGTGGTTTAATTACCTATCCTAGTGGGATATCATAACTTTTTTGAAAATGATATTTTTTTGTTCTATGGAAATAAATAGAAAATTTGATTCCTAGCATAATATATGATATATAGATTTTTGAAATTAATCTCTTAATAATGTAAATGATTAAAACTCAAACATCAATGTATATATTTTTTGATGAATATAATCTTATGAGCCAATATAAGGGATAAAATCTACAGGATTATTCAAATTATGTTTTATTTTTTTACTTTAATATTTCTCATAAAATAGATATTTTTAAAATTCATTGTGATGAACATGAAGAGTAAATACCTAGAACATAGATTTATATTTTCTAAAATATTTAGTGAAATAGATACAAAAAAAGAACCCTATTTTTTAGTGAATAAGGTAATGATCAATTTCCAACAAATAAACACAAAATATTTTATTATGCTGTGTTTTATGAAAGAATTTGTAAGACTGGTGGGGAAAATTGATTTTCAAAATTAACTCATTTTATAATAAGATCATGTATGATTGAAAAACATTGTTGAAAAAATTGATGCATAAAAATTAATTTTCATCAATAATGAAAAAATTATTCATTATAAGATCTAATAAGCTATGAATTTAATAGATTTAGAAAAATATATAATCAAGATATTCAGAAAATGAAATAATTTTATAAGTTGTGATTTTAGTTTTTACTTTCATATAGATTTATTTTTTAAAATAACAAATAAAGATAAATGTAGGTATAATTTTTATATGTTGATTATATTGAAAAATTAGTTTGATTATTTTTCGTATAATAGAATTTGGTATGCCTAAAGAAGTGTTAATCTTGAAAAAAGGGGGAAATATTATATCAAAGAAACTACTTCGAGATTTCATTTAAAATTTTGTTCATCTACGAAAATTTCCGTCTATTTAATTTTAATTCTATGTTTTATTCTTTCTAAAAAGTTGGATATTTTTTGGGACACTTTTGAATATATTTGTCACATTTATCATTAACTTTTATAATAAAAATGAAATTCATTATAAAATTATCTAACTAAATATTCTTTAAAAGTATTAATGATTATGAATAATAATAATATTGAAAATTGTACACTTGATCTATAAATTGATTTATGAAAATACTATTATCTGATGATAAAATTTTAAATTAAATCAATCAATGTAAATGAATTAGATATGTGTTTGACCAACTAATTAGTATATACAAAAAGTTTTTGTCCATCATAAGATTAGGTAATCTCTATGGTTTTTTTTCAACTTCTTCTATGATTTATATTACTCAACCTTTAGAGTTTGATATAATTTTCCTTAAAAATTTATCAATTCCTCTATCATCATAAGAATAGATAAATGAAATACCACAAATCCTAAAAGTTACTATTTGTTTTGAAGATTTCAAATTTCTTATTTTTGAGTGCACTTTCGATTAGATTAAAATATTTATTTCTGAGTATTTCTTCTATGTTATAATATTGTGTGATTAATTCAATGTATGTAATATATAATTTTTGTTTTAATTTTTTTAATTCCTATTCCATGTGATCGAGGAATTCTAGGGATAGTAATATAGAAAATATGGTCATTGGATTGAGTTATTCCACAGTTTAAAAGATAGAGAGCTCTCATACTTCAGTCTATGAAGTGAGATACTTGTGAAAGGTATTATTGTGGCCTTCCATGGATGAGAATATATAAAATATTATAGGTATAAAATTAGTGATTTTTATGCCATGTTGAAAATTTTGGATATATCTAATTAGGTTCTTAGATCTACCATTCACTTATGTTAAAATTTGAAGTCTTAAAAAATATAATTTTATTAGATTATTTGGTTTTATAATCAACAGTAAATAAATTGTTTTTATATTTACATTTTTTATATTATTTTTTAATTTAAAATACCTAACAATTTATGTATTTTATTCTTAGTTACAGTTAATTAATTCTTCTATTATTTTTGTATTATATAAACTTTATTGTTCCACTAATTAATTAATTCCATAAATAATACATAATAAGAATCAATTAACTTCTCTTATTCTATATATATACATATATATATATATATATTACTTTTTATATATTTATTATTTGATATTTTGGATATCAATAGTATATCCATAAAGCTTTCAATCATTGACTTCATTAGAAATTCACAAATAAAAATCATAATACATAATGGGGAAAAATTGTACATTTCTTTTTTAAGTAAATATTTACCCCCTTATTCATTTTATTCACCATAATACATTCATATAAATATTTTTACATTATTATTATGTTCACATCATTATGGATATACAATATTTTTAATTTCACAGAATGATTTTTGTTTATTCTTATTATATTTACAATGTTATGGTTGCACATTATTTTAATGCTAATAATGTGAAGATACTACATTAGTTAATAATGAAAATGTATGGTTCATACAATATTGGTATGATCAAAATATTATGTAGGGGTTTTTTTGACAGAATTATTTATGGTGTTAGTCAATGTTATCATAGTCACGAACTAGACCAGGTACCCTTGTAACCTGATAGCTAAGCTGTCTTTGACATAGCTGGAAGGGCATTCTTGATCACCATGGGTTGGCAACTATCACCTGACATCATAAAACATGAGAGTGAGAATGATTTTTCCACTAACAGTGTGGAATTAAAAGAAGCAAGATATAATGCATATCAAAAGAAAACTTGATTGGGAGTAAATTACAAGAATACAAAAAATGCATAAAAAAGGCCACAATACTACAACCCATGTTCTAAAATAGGAAAATAAAACATAGGTATATAAGAAAAAAACTCACCAAGACCACAGTTCAGAAGCTAGATCCACTTCTAAGTTATTGTTTCCCTTTGTTCGAACCTGGAAGAGGATAATCTATAAACATCTGATGTAACACCCAAGGAATTCATAATGTGTTATTTCTTCAAAATAATTCAATAACTTGCACTACACACAACACCGAGTTCAATTGCACCATGACATACCAAAAAGACATTCAAAAGAGGTTATGAATAGTATTAACTAAATATTAAACTTTATATAATCCTTATAATTTTTCCATATTATGAGTATCATAGACATAATGCAAGAACAAATTCATTTTCAGTATTGCACTTTTATCAACTTTTAATAGTGAATCCTTTTTAAATACAATATTTTAAACTTTTTGACTAAATGGGGACATAAAAAATTTAAAATGAAACATCTCAAGCTTCCACGGTACGCTTTCTTTGAATAAAACAGTAGCCTGTGTTGTACGCAACTTCGAGTTTTAACACACACCACAACCGATCAAACTAGCCGTTATGAATAGTAATACCTAATTTTTGAAATTATATATATTTTACATTTCAAAATGGACTTCATTTTTGGATTAGGAATATCAAATTTATCCTAAGGTGAAATTTTGGTACTTTTCGGATAACTTTCATATTTTGATGAATAGTGAAAATTACTAAATTTTAATTAAAAACAACTTTTTTAATCAAAATAATTAATAGTGATAAATTATTAATTTGAGTGGTTTTAAAGTATATTTAGAATATATTTTTACCATTTAATATAATGTTGGTCATTGGAAAAAATTTTACAATTAAACCGAACATAAACAAGTGTCAATCTTTTGATAGTTATTATCTCTTTAAAACACGCTTTTTGTTTTGACAGCGGGAATTAATTTTAAATTAATTTCTGCCACTTATGTGTTTTGAATTTAGAAAAATGGATTCCATATTTGGAATCCGGATGTTCAAATTGTGTAAATAGGTAACTTTTATTTTTATACATTTTGAATAATTACTGCGGTAAATATTTTATTTACCATGGTTAAGGGTAAATCCGGTAAATAAGGGTTAAAAAATAATATTATAATAATACTAAATTACCCTAAAACGTGTCTTAACCCTATTTTTTGATACATGGTCGACCATGGGCATCTTTGGGTTGATTTTGGGACCCCATGGATCCACTTGTAAGTGATAATGACACTTTATTTTAATTAAGTTAAAATGAATACAAAAATGATACAAGCATATATCTTTTAGCAAAACAATTGTTACATAGGGTTATATATGTTTGATTTTAGATTATAAATATTCATTAGAAATATAAAAATATTTCCTACATAAGTATATTTTATTTATAATTTTTAGACATTAAATAATTTATTTTATTTATGACACAATGATGATGCAGAAATTACTATAATAGTGAAAAATTAAAATAATTGATATTATAAATACCCAAATAAATATAATATGAAACTTTTAATGAATTAAACTAATTTTCTAGGATACTATGATATATTAGTATTCATTTAATTGACTTTGTTCGAAGTAATCAATCTGTTATGAGTTTCAAAAAAATCAACTATTAAATAGTGTCAAAATTGACAGAAAAGAGTTCTTAAAACAAATATTATATTATTAATTGATATTAAATTCCTAAAAATCTAAGGTTCGGCCAAGAGACTTATATAATTATAGGTTCATCATTAATGGACCACTTGGGGGTCGCTTGGATGTATTTAGTAAGTTTATTAATCATATTATATAAAAATACAAAGAGACATTGTAAAAGTGAAACTAATTAACTTTGAGTTAATACTTAAATATAAGGTTAATATAAGTACCCAAACCTGTCTAAATTCTATTGGTTGAGTTGTTTTCGACCCATACCTACCTTAACCTTTGAATAATCAACTTTGGAGCCATTAGAAACCGAATAAGAATTTATTATAAATTAATATTTCTAGCTTTTCCAAAGGTGCCCCTCACCCCTCTTATAAAAGGGCACTCCTCCTTCTCATTTCTTCACACCTTAAAATCCTTTTGGTTTGGCCAAACTCTGCCCAAATACTCTCCCAACATCCCTCACTACAACCTAGAGGCCTTAGTTTTATCAGAAATCCAACCTAAGGAGCCCTTTTGATCAAATCAAAAGGAAGAACCCAAAGAAGAGGTAATGTTTTCACCACCCCTTTTCAAGTTCCTTTCTTCTTCCACTTATTCTTTCTTTGTTCTTACCATTATAAAATAATAACTCCAGTATCTCACATATAATGTGATGTTATTATAAATATGGTACAACCATGTTCAGTATTCTATCCACCCTTTGAATAACATGTCACCATACGTGTGTACGTACAGCTTACCGTCTCCACGTCGTGGTGTAATTGTCATTCAATATATTATTATTTGGATGGGTATAATAATGATGTTTAACTCATGTAAATAATAAATATAACATGTTAATGATTCTGTATATATGATATACCATCCATTTATATATTATTTTAATATAAAAAGAATGATATTGTCGCTCATGCGTACGTACGGACTACCGTCTCCACGAACGCGATGAGATTCATTCTCCATCGAATCCATTCAAGTATAATTATCATTTGATGATTTAAAAATGATGTTTAAGGACTTGATATCATTCTGGATATGAATAAGATACAGCAAACATGGCTTATGTAACAAAACATATAAAAGCAAATGAGTAAGTTAACACCCGAAACGACGATAATTCTAAGATATTATTAACAAATCAATGTTAAAAGATCATATATGATATCATATTAATATATATGATTCTTGTATAATTTAATAACAATTATTTCACCATTATACAGGAGGTTAACCTACCCCAACCAAGGAAAAGTACAAGGTAAGGGTTATTTCACAATATCTTCATTATCTGAGGTTGTTTATATGTAATAATCTACTGGGATCTCTTTATCATCCACATCTATGTTTTTTAAAAATGTATTTCAAAACATTTTTACTATTTATTAGAATATGAGTTAAAGTCATTTATACCCTTTTTGACTTTTATAAGTGGATTATAAAGGAATATTTCCATCGTTTTCAAAACAAGGTCCTTTTTATCCTTTTCGACAGAATTAAGGTAAGAATGTTATTTTAACTTATACGGCGGGTGCGGCTATTTTCCACCGTTATAAAATCTTCAAAGCTTCCCTTACAAGCTTATAAGAATATTTTCAATGAAAATGTTTTATTTTATATGGATCTTAAATGATTTCAAAATAAAAGGAGATATTTCTTTAAAAATAATTTTGATTTCATCTATGTCAACATCCTTTGATGGATTTTAAGATTATTTGAAGTTGATTTATTATGATACAAAACTTCTATTTTGTATTGAAGGTTTTGTGATATGTTTGACTGTGGATGTGCTATTTTTATACCATTCATAGTTTATGGTGAAATTATTGACATTTCGTATGCTAGTTTTAATACGAATGTTTATGTTATGTTTAAACCTTTTCATATGGGAATGCATTGGACTTAGTAAGTGACGGGTGGAGCCCGCTATAGCTCCTCGATGCATCGGTAGGTCTCATGAGACAAACTAGTGTCTTGGCACAAGGCCTTGACAAAATCTTATTTGTAGTCTTGGCACAAGGCCTTGGCTATGTGGTCATGATAGTCTGGCATTATACATTCCAACATTATGAAAGTGGTTAGTGATTTTGCATGTGATTATTCGATTAGTAGAATATCCATGTGAATGAGTAAATGGAATTATTTCATTTTATTTATGCCATACAATGTTGAAATTTCAAGTTTTAAAGGCTTTTTTTAGTTATACATTGCCTTAAATGTTTATTCTTATTTAAGAAAGTTTCCGCTATATTGTTATCCTTACTGAGCATTTGAGCTCACCCCTTTTCTATGTTTTATTTTTCCCAGGATGTGAAGAAGTAAGTTATGAATGACCTGCAGGGATATTATGTGGGGATATTAGTGTGGACTGTGGAGACATTATGTTTTTGTAGTAGTTTTTCATTTTATGATGTAATGTAAAACTTATGATTATATCTAGTGTTTCCAAGGCTACTAAACCAATCGGTCTTTCGAGATTTGATCTTTCTTGTGATCATGCCAATGTTATTTAATAATGCACCGACTCTGGGTAACTAGGGTCGGGGCATTACAGTTGGTATCAGAGGAAGTTTAGTACAAACCTTGGAAGCTAGATTTAGATAAACTCTGATTAGAGCACGTAGACCTAAGATAAACATTGAGGATTAGTATAGAAGAACTTTCTAGAATTTTGGTATTGTAGAGATTTTGTGAGTTTTTCGAGCAATACATCCCTGTCTGGATACGAGCAGGTATAGGCGGCTCTGGCACAGATGTACCTAGGGGTAAAACCCAAAAACACCGCTTTGAGCTAGACTCGAACGGGAACTGGTGCACGACAATGGGCCTTGCTGCACTCTTGGTTACGACACTCCCGGGGGATATGCTTAGGATAATTCTCATTTTCTATACAAACCATTATGAAGGGTTTATGAGTATATACATCCTCAAATAAGACATTTTTATGATTATGGATTATATCCATAAATAGTTCAATTTATGTTAAGTGTTTTATAAGTATGGGATTATGTATTTTGATTCATAAACTGATCTAGTGTATTCCATTGTTTAGAAATGGCACCCAGTAGAAGGAATGAGAACTCCAGAAATGCACATGATCCAAAGAGAAGGAAGGATCATATCTTTCATGGTCTTAAGCTAGAATTTATAAGAGAAATAGTCTCCCATGTATTATCATCATATGAAGAAATAATATCATGTGTTGATAAGATAAGTAAAGAGTTTACTAAGTCCTATGGCTTTGAAGGGAAGCAAGAGAAGAAAAGGATATAAGAGAGAAAGATGGATAAAGGGAAGAGGGAAAAGAAGAATTTTCCCATATGTGGTAACTGTGGAAAGAAACACCCTGGAACATTCCTGAAAGGAATGGGAGTTTGTTATAAGTGTGGAGGAAAAGGGCACAAAGTACGTGACTGCAAGGGTAAGAAAATGGTTTCAAATGTACAATGCTTCATTTGAAAGGAGTTTGGACACTACGCAAACCTATGTCCCGGTCATCAGACTATGCCGCAAATGATGCTATTGGATAATAATCAAGTTATGATACTACCACAGATGAAGAGGAATGATTAGAGTTCTTATGTTGATTATGTCAATTGAGTGTTGTATCAACAATATACTTGTTATAATAATTATGGAGTATATAAGGATTGTACTGCAGTACTATTTCATTAAGGACTTGAGATTGTGTGGAACAATGAAAAGTGACTCAATAGCAGGATAAATTTTTGGAAAATATATGGTTGAGAGAAATATATACCATAATATGGTTCTGATACCGCGTTAGTGATTTTAGAATAATACATGATTGATTTGGATAAATTATATTGGATATTCTTGACTACCTTGAAACTGATTAATGATTTGTATATTCCATCATTTTTTTGGGGTTTAAAACATTTTTGGATTGATGAAGTATATCCAGCACTCTATATGGAATAGGGGAGCATGAATGTAATCAATAAGGAATATGGTAATTCAGGATGTTTCATTGTATTAAAAGAATACAAGATGAAGGTATTCATATGCTATTACGGGGTAAAAAGTATCTATATTATGTTTACGTTCCTTATAAATGTTGGACTGTGAGTTTGGAAAGAAGTATTTTGGATAGTTCTAGTTTGGATTATTTTGGATTACCATAAAAGAACAACCCAGAGGTCGGGCGGCAACCCTTCGCGCCCGACAAGGCTGCGAGACTTGAACCCGCAACTGAAGGGCGACAAGGGTGTATCACCTACCACTGGCCCACGAGATGTCATAGATTAAATAATTTAGTTTTTTTAAAAGATCTGGTAGATGAATTATAAATTCATTTATTTTGGAACCCTGTACGAATAGTATAAATAGAATTTTTTTACGTTCTATTATCTTTTAGAGTGAAAGATGAGTTTGTGGTAGAAATTTATTAATGGATAAAACTCTAATTATAAAGTAAGTATATCTCCTTATTATCTTAGCCAATCTCATAAATAAATTCCTCAACATTAATAAAAGAAACTTAGAACAAAAATGTTGTCCTAGATGGTACCTTAAATCATCACTAATTTATGGCTTTGGGATTGTTGGCCTTTTCATAGCCATGTTCTCTACCACTCTCCATCAGATAAATTGATGGTTAGATTTTTCTTCCATATCCATATTTTCCTACATGGAACCATAGTATGTGTTATTTTCGGTAATCTTCATACTTTCGACTCTTTATTTTAAATAGAGGCCTCATTAATTCATTTTTCGATGTGGGATTTCAACTAAGATATTTTGAAATGTCAAAAATGTGTTATCCTAATACCCTATGTTTTGTTGAACCGATGGTATTTCAAATCATCATAGATTGATGAATTTAAGGACCTTAATTTTACACTTGTTTGTGATTGATGACCTCAATCACTACCTATAAATATTTATGTTTTTCCTCCAATTATATGTCTCTAATTGCCACCAATGTTCTCTTAATCGAGATCATAATTTGGTGGCGACCCTTTGATTTCTCTTTTCCTCATATTAAGACTAAATTTTAGTAACCCAATTTCTGATGTGGGTTTTCCCACAAATATATTTTCTACTTTCAACCTTTTATTTTCGAAGAACAATTTCAAATTGCGAGGATGCAATTTATTGAAGGAGGGGAGAATGTAACACCCCAAGAATTCATAATGTGTTATTTTTCAAAATAATTCAATAACATGCACTACACGCAACACCGAGTTCAATTGCACCATGAAATACCAAAAATCCATTCAAAAGAGGTTATGAATAGTATTAACTAAATTTTAAACTTTATATAATCCTTATAATTTTTCCATATTATGAGTATCATAGACATAATGCAAGAACAAATTCATTTTCAGTATTGCACTTTTATCAACTTTTAATAGTGAAACCTTTTTAAATACAATATTTTAAACTTTTTGACTAAATGGGGAAATCAAAAATTTAAAATGAAACATCTCAAGCTTCCACAGTACGCTTTCTTTGAATAAAACAGTAGCGTGTGTTGTACGCAACTTCGAGTTTTAACACACACCAAAACCGATCAAACTAGCCGTTATGAATAGTAATACCTAATTTTTGAAATTATATATATTTTATATTTCAAAATGGACTTCATTTTTGGATTACGAATATCAAATTTAGCCTAAGGTGAAATTTTGGTACTTTTCGGATAACTTTCATATTTTGATGAATAGTGAAAATTAATAAATTTTAATTAAAAACAAATTTTTTAGTCAAAATAATTAATAGTGATAAATTATTAATTTGAGTGGTTTTAAAGTATATTTAGAATATATTTTTACCATTTAATATAATGTTGGTCATTGGACATAATTTTACAATTAAACTGAACATAAACAAGTGTCAATCTTTTGATAGTTATTATCTCTTAAAAACACGCTTTTTGTTTTGACAGCGGGAATTAATTTTAAATTAATTTCTGCCACTTATGTGTTTTGAATTTAGAAAAATGGATTCCATATTTGGAATCAGGATGTTCAAATTGTGTAAATAGGTAACTTTTATTTTTAGACATTTTGAATAATTACTGCGGTAAATATTTTATTTACCATGGTTAAGGGTGAATCCGGTAAATAATGGTTAACAAATAATATTATAATAATACTAAATTACCCTAAAACGTGTCTTAACCCTATTGGTTGATACATGGTCGACCATGGGCATCTATGGGTCGATTTTGGGACCCCATGGATCCACTTGTAAGTGATAATGACACTTTATTTTAATTAAGTTAAAATGAATACAAAAATGACACAAGCATATATCTTTTAGAAAAACAATTGTTACATAGGGTTATATATGTTGGATTATATATTATAAATATTAATTAGAAAGATAAAAAGTTTTCCTACATAATGATATTTTATTTATAATTTTTAGACATTAAATAATTTAGTTTATTTATGACACAATGATGATGCAGTAATTACTATAATAGTGAAAACTTATAATAATTGATATTATAAATACCCAAATAAATATAATATGAAACTTTTAATGAATTAAACTAATTTTCTAGGATAATATGATATATTAGGATTAATTTAATTGACTTTTGTCGAAGTAATTAATCTGTTATGAGTTTCACAAAAATCAACTATTGAATAGTGTCAAAATTGACATAAAAGAGTTCTTAAAACAAATATTATATTATTAATTGATATTAAATTCCTAAAAATCTAGGTTCGACCAAGGGACTTATATCATGATAGGTTCATCATTAATGGACCACTTGGGGGTCGCTTCGATGTATGTAGTAAGTTTATTAACCATATTATATAAAAATACAAAGAGACATTGTAAAAGTGAAACTAATTAACTTAGAGTTAATACTTAAAGATAAGGTTAATATAAGTACCCAAACCTGTCTAAATTCTATTGGTTGAGTTTTTTTCGACCCATAACCACCTTAAACTTTGAATAATAAACTTTGGAGCCATTAGAAACCGAATATGAATTTATTATAAATTAATATTTCTAGCTTTTCCAAAGGTGCCCCTCACCCCTCTTATAAAAGGGCACTCCTCCTTCTCATTTATTCACACCTTCAAAGCCTTTTGGTTCGGCCAAAATCTACCCAAATACTCTCCCAACATCCCTCAATACAACCTATAGGCCTTAGTTTGATCATAAATCCAACCTAATGAGCCCTTTTGATCAAATCAAAAGTAAGAACCCGAAGAAGAGGTAATGTTTTCACCACCCCTTTTCAAGTTCCTTTCTTCTTCCACTTCTTCTTTCTTTGTTCTTACCATTCTAAAATAATAACTCCAGTATCTCACATATACTGTGATGTTATTATAAATATGGTACAACCATATTCAGTATTCTATCCACCATTTGAATAACATGTCACCATACATGCGTACGTACGGCTTACCGTCTCCACGTCGTGGTGTAATTGTTATTCAATATATTATTATTTGGATGGGTATAATAATGATGTGTAACTCATGTAAATAATAAATATAACATATTAATGATTCTGTATATATGATATACCATCCATTTATATATTATTTTAATATCAAAAGAATGATATTGTCGCTCGTGCATACGTACGGACTACCGTCTCCATGAACGCGATGAGATTCATTCTCCATCGAATCCATTGAAGTATAATTATCATTTGATGATTTAAAAATGAATTTTAAGGACTTGATATCATTCTGGATATGAATAAGATACAACAAAAATGGCTTATGTAACAAAACATATAAAAGAAAATGAGTAAGTTAACACCCGAAACGACGATAATTCTAAGATATTATTAATAAATCAATGTTAAAAGATCATATATGATATCATATTAATATATATGATTCTTGTATAATTTAATAACAATTATTTCACCATTATACAAAAGGATAACCTACCCCAACCAAGGAAAAGTACAAGGTAAGGGTTATTTCACAATCTCTTCATTATCCGAGGTTGTTTATATGTAATAATCTACTGGGATCTATTTATCATCCACATCCATGTTTCATAAAAATGTATTTCAAAACATTTTTACTATTTACTAGAATATGATTTAAAGTCATTTATATCCTTTTTGACTTTTATAAGTGGTTTATAAAGGAATCTTTCCGTCATTTTCAAAACAAGGTCCTTTTTAACCTTTTCGACAGAATTAAGGTAAGAATGTTTTTTTTAACTTATACGGAGGGTGCAGCTATTTTCCACCGTTATAAAATCTTCAAAGCTTCCCTTACAAGCTTATAAGAATATTTTCAAAGAAAATGTTTTATTTTATATGGATCTTAAATAATTTCAAAATAAAAGGAGATATTTCATTAAAAAGAATTTTGATTTCATCTATGTCAACATCCTTTGATGGATTTTAAGATTATTTGAAGTTGATTTATTATGATACAAATCTTCTATTTTGTATTGAAGGTTTTGTGATATGTTTGACTGTGGATGTGCTATTTTTATACCTTTCATAGTTTATGGTGAAATTATTGACATTTCGTATGCTAGTTTTAATACGAATGTTTATGTTATGTTTAAACCTTTTCATATGGGAATGCATTGGACTTAGTAAGTGACGGGTAGAGCCCGCTATAGCTCCTCGATGCATCGGTAGGTCTCATGAGACAAACTAGTGTCTTGGCACAAGGCCTTGACAAAATCTTATTTGTAGTCTTGGCACAAGGCCTTGGCTATGTGGTTATGATAGTCTGGCATTATGCATTCCAACATTATGAAAGTGGTTAGTGATTTTGCATGTGATTATTCGATTAGTAGAATATCCATGTGAATGAGTAAATGGAATTATTTCATGTTATTTATGCCATACAATGTTGAAAGTTCAAGTTTTAAAGGCTTTTTTTAGTTATACATTGCCTTAAATGTTTATTCTAATTTAAGAATGTTTCCGCTATATTGTTATCCTTAATGAGCATTTGAGATCACCCCTTTTCTATGTTTTATTTTTCCCAGGATGTGAAGAAGTAAGTTATGAATGACCTGCAGGGATATTATGAGGGGATATTAGTGTGGACTGTGGAGACATTATGTTGTTGTAGTAGTTTTTCATTTTATGATGTAATGTAAAACTTATGATTATATCTTGTGTTTCCAAGGCTACTAAACCAATCGGTCTTTCGATATTTGATCTTTTTTGTGATCATGCCAATGTTATGTAATAATGCACCGACTCTGGGTAACTAGGGTCGGGGCGTTACATCTAAAGGCATAAGTAGGGTGCGAGCATGAAATCCCAGTAAGGTCTCACCAAGGATTCCCTAAGAGATTCTAATAACAGACTAACCAAAGGAAGTGATTTAATTTTTTTTGTAAAACTGTTCGGCATTTTAATTCATATTTAAAAAATTATTTATGTATAGTTTAAATGATGGAATATAAATTAAGAACATGCTTTAATTTATGAGTGATGAAATAATTCTAAAACAAAGGATTAAATAAAACTTTTTTTATAAAACTTTTTATATAAAATCATAAGGGCATGTAAAATAGTGTTATCAACATTGGAATTCATTTATATCTCCTATATAAATAAACAAGAGGGAAACATGGTCATTTTACAAATAATTATAAATGTTCTTCACTATAGTGATCAACACTCTCTAAATGATCACGAAAATAGATTACACATACGTCCTCTGGACACTAGTCAGAGATGACTCGTCACCCTCATATAAGGGATGAGACCTATTTCATGTATGTTTTAGAACATTGAATAATAATATAGCATGTCAAAATACCTCAAAATCTACCTAAGTCTAGTATATTCTCTTACTCAATCAATGATGTGAAATTTATTTTGAGACATCTTAAAATACAATTAAATCTCATACTTCCAATTAAATGAAAACTTTCCATTTAAACCCAAAATAGGTCTTAATCAAATACACACATATTTAATAAGATAATAACATTGGGTTTCTATAAAAAGATTTTAATTTATTTTCAAAATTTAACAAATTCCAACAATTTCATCACAAGACCCCAATTCTCAAAAATTGGGGGTTTTTAAATATCTTCTACCAAATTAATTTCTATAATTAAATTAAAAAAGTTGATTTCTATTATTTCCATCAAAATTTGAATTAAATATTTAAACAATTTAAATCTCACCAATTCAAATTTCCATGAAAAAACTCATTTTTCCCAAAAAAACCCAATTCACCAGAATTGGGGCTTTCCTAATAAATAAATTGGAAGGGATAATTGTCAGATTTAAAAAATTTCATTTCAATTCAAAAAATTGAAACATAAACAATGATATTATAGTTAATATAAATTTGGTATTATGATGGAACCACCTTCCTCGTGGTCATATCTGTTAGCGGCAATGATAACCCACTATATGTATCTTAAAACACTTCCTAACACAATTATTATCGTAGGAATTGACACACCAATGGTCAATGTTCTTCAAAGATTTCAAGAACAAAGAAATCTATTTTATTTCATAATTAAGTAAAATATTCCATGTGATAAGATTTTATCTTTCTTACAAATAATCTGAATTATCGTTTTATACCACACATGTGTTTGAAATTATCCTTTGATAGTTCATGTGATTACATGCTGATAATTTTATATTTAATTTTATTAACTTTAACATAAAAAGTAATTATCAAACATATATATCTAATTATATATATATCTTTTGACAACAAAAATAAATAACATTAGAAAATTTTAATAAAATTTTCCATGTGAATTTATCAATATATATATATATATTTATTTATTTATGAATTTGTATTTTTTGATAATTCATTTTCTTTTGATGACCCAAAAAATTATCATCTAAATAATATTAGTAATTATCCTTTGATAATCTCGAAATTATTTTTCGATAATTATATTAATTATACATTGATAATTTGGATAAAGAATGTTATTATTATTCGGGGTTTTGTTATCCATTATTTTAATAAACATTTTTTTTGGTTTTAAAGAAACCCCTTTTTTCAAATTTTGTGATAGAAGGAATATTGAAGAAAATAAATAAATACCAATATAACAAGATGAACTCACACAACAGGTAGAAGATGGGAAAGGTGGGCGCACCTGAAAACTCACTTGCAGGTCCTGTTGACATCATGGATGGTGCACAATAGATTCATCCAGAGTCAATCAAACATACCAACAAAGAAAGTTGAGAAGTTCTTATATATATAATCTGTAACATGTATTCCATTGAATAGCCCACACCAAAAATATAAAACTCTCATTTTAACCACTTTTTCAATCAAAACATAATTAATATGGGTTTAATTTTATCCCACTAAGGTATTAGTGACTTAAACAACCAAAAAACTGATGTAAAATGATGTTATTTGAAACCTCAACTGTTAAAAAATGGGGTTTACTCATTAGATAAGATGAATGAAGAGTGTTACCAATTTTAGATAAATAAATTTTTTTAATTATTTAACATAAAATGAAGATAATCTGAAACATATATTAAGCATAGAATTTATGCCTGACCTTAGGTAAACACTCCATTCTAGACCCAACTATGGTTTTAGATTTCTCATACGACACTCTGTTTCAACGATACTAATGATTTATTATTTAAAAAATGCAATAAATAATTAAATAATATCAAAATGGATATTTTTGAGAGTGATGTGTCTAAATTCCCAACACTTACAAATTTTATACCCTTTTTAGGGTAATCACATCATTCCAGTCTAATGGGTGGTCTACGATTTCCCATAGGACACACCATTTGGGAGATATGTTATTAATTTTCATGAAATAATATATTATATATTAATTAATAACCTTTTCTCATGTTAGATATATCCATATGTAAAAATACAACAAATGTTATACCCCTCCTAGGGTAAACATCATATTTCATACATAACAGTTTTCTAAAATCTCACATACACCGCATTGTTTTGAAGTTATTCAATGATTTTTAATTAATTGTGTGTGATTAATATATTACAATTAATATTTTTATTCAGTCTTCAAAAAGGTATAGGAATACCAAAAACAGTAATGATATTCTTGAACTTCCCCACCATATGAATATTCTATCCCTAGAAATCCAACAAATATGCTTCTACGTCAAAAATTTGAGTCCACTGCTCTTTCACTAGTGCCTCTCTCTCCAACACCTCTTGAGATTAAAAACCATGATTCCATAGAACACAGACTAGAGGTATCGTCCTCCCAACAAGTACCTTAGTTTTAGAATCAAAATCCCTGACTAACCATTCAGTCCTAGATAAATCAGGTTAAGTGTCAAGACCACTCTAGCTCAAAACATGAGATGAATTATAGAGATACTTACAAAACTGCAATACATGGAACACCCTATGTATCAACATCACCTTTGGTGGTAGTGGTAATCAGTAATAAACTATTCCCGCCACATCAATAACTTTGCAAGGTCCAACAAAACTATGATAAAGCTTCCATTACCTCCCAAGCCACCAATAACCCAACTGAGGTTAAACCATCCAAAATACCTGGTCATCGAATGAAAATTACAAAGGAATACAGTGAAGATTATCGTAAGACTTATAATAGATCTGTGATGTCAACAAAATCTGATGAATCAACTAAATATTATTTCTGGTCTCATGGATCAAACTCAGTTCAATCAAAAAAAAATCACCATTCTCTAACCAACACAATAAAGATTTACAAGGACGACCATACAATGCCTAAAAAGTGTCCACTTTGATAGAAAATTGTTCATTATTATTACAAGAAAACTCTACCATCACAAAATGATCATCCCATACCCCACCAGAGTAGAGTACACAAGCATAAATCATATCCTCATGGATATGTATAGCTCCCACTAAATGGTCATTTGACTGCGGATGGTATGCGATGCTCAAATCAACCAGAGATTTCAGTGATTTTTAATGGCCTCTCCTAAATATAGAAGTAAACCAAGGATCCCTATTAGAGACTATAGCATATGAAATACTATGCAGAAGAAAAATATCTTTCACATATAGTTTTACCAATTCCATAACATTCTCTACATATCAAATGGGTATAATGTGAGCCGACATGGTCTACCTATCGATCACAACCCATATCAAAATATTATTTATATTGGTACAAGGAAACCTAACCACAATGTTCATAGAAATTTCATCCCACTTCCACATAGGGACTGGAAGTGGTTGAAGCAAACCTAAAGGTTTCTTGTGCTTGTCTTTTAGCTGTTCGCACATATTTCAATGAGAAAAAAACTCTGTAATACCGCATCTCAAACCTAGACACCAGAACTGCCGCATCTTATAGTAGAAAATATTTTTGGTTCTTGGATACAAATCCCATTGATAATTATGAAAATACCTTTCTAAAACATTCTTTTTTGTTAATGATATGATGTAACCGTTTTTTTAAAATAGAACACCCTCTTTGGAGAATGACAACTTGACATCATTATCCCCATCAAAAATAGAGTCTCTAATGATATGGAAATCATAATTATTTTTTTGTTCATGAAGAATTACCTCAAGAAGAGTAGGATTAAACTTAATGTTTACTATATATTATTCAAACCCTTGTTTCTAATCACCAATATAAAACAGTGCAAAAAATACCATCAAAATCAACTATTCCAATGATTCTTTCACGACCTATGCTAGAAGTTTCCATATTAATGAATCTGTAATGAAATTCCCTTTCCTCGGGGAATAGTCAATGTCAATGTTGAAATATTTTAGGTACTCCACCAAACTTCTCTAGAAGATATTCAAATATCTTTTAGAGAAGATATAACTCATTCTCTTCAAGTCTAATTAAACGGTAAACCTTAATCCATGAAGGAAATGTCATGAAAACTTATGTGCATGAATTACATCTTCATGATCAAGGTTTTGGGTAAGATAGTTCTTCTCATGAGGATTAAGGTGATGAGATCCATATGAAACAACATGTTTATCTTGCATAAGAACACAACCCAAAAGTGAACCTCATGCATCACAGAAAACCACATAGCCTTTCTCGCCATCTGGAAGAGTTAACACTTGAATTGTAGTCAAAATATGATTCATATCTACAAAATAACTTTGAAATTTATCAATCTAGGATAACCTAACCCCCTTCATGTATGATTAGTCAATATAGGATCCAATTTTGAGAATTCATTGATGATCCAAAAATTATATCTAGATAATCATAAGAAGCACTGAATCTCCAAAACATTTATTGGTTGCTACCTAGTAATAAGACCCTTCACCTTTTAAGGATCAAATGATGTTCCATTTTCTAACTCCACATACTCCAAGAATTTCTCTTTTGAAATCCATAAATCAATCTATGAAATATTGGCGTAAAATCAGTGATTTCTCATCATCATTAGAACTGTTCTTAGATGATGCTAATGATCCTGATCAGACATTGATTAGACAAGAACATCATCCACAAATACTACCACAAAGGTATCCAGATATTCCTAGAAAAATATGTTCATAAATGTCCTGAAAAGTACATGAGAATTTGATAGGACCATGGCATAAAAAGGTAACCATAATGGACATAGCTACTCTGAAAAGTTGTTTTCTGAATGTCATATTCTTTTCTCATCAACTAATGGTAACCAGTTTGAAGGTTGATATTTGAAAAACATTATTCTCCTTTTAACATATAAAACTAATCATCAATCTGTGGAAATGAATATTTTTTATTTATAGTAACTCAATTGATCGTTCTATAATCAACATATAAACGAATATAACCATCAGATTTCTTAGCGAAGAGAACTGTCACCACCCAAGGTGACACACTCGAGTGATTAAAGCCTTCATTGATAATATCATCCAATGTGTCCTTTAATTATTTTAGTTCAAATAGATCCATTTTGTAAGAGGGTATACAAATCAGTTAAGTACTAGTCATTAAGTCAAAAGAAAACTCAACCTCCCTTACAAATGGAAAACCAACTAATTCAGAAGGAAACACGTCAGGGAACACAATGGAAACTGGACGGAGACCACGACTCAACGAATCCCACTATAGATAAAATGAAAACACTGGTATCACTTTCAACATATCCATATACGAATGTCAGTATGTAATCGATCTTGGGTCCCACTCTCCTTTAAGGACAAGAGGCACAACACTATGTGTTGAAAGGTAGACCCATAAGAGATAAAAATCAATACATGATTTATTAACAATGAGCCAAAACATTATGAATATGATGTCAAAAGATTTTATATTGAGAACTAGAAACCTCTAAGAATGATTGACATGAGATAGAGAGAAGACAAAAGTAGGACTACATAGACCCTTCTCTCTCTTCATACCAAGTGGTGTAGTAATAATCGTTGGACAAGATAAAATATCTATAGAATGATTAAATAGATTAAATATACCAGTTGAAATAAATATTTAGATTCACTGGTATCATTTAAAGAAATCACTAAAGATTAATCTATAGTTATAGTTCATCACACAGTCGCTGGACTCATATCATCTTCCTCTAGATATTCATCCACTATGTAAAAAAGAATCATTCTGTATGTATGTCGCTGGGAACCTTTTCAACATGATTAATTTTATTTCCTTGTAGTTTCTAGAGGTGATAATAACCCAGTTCCACTGTGAGGAGTAGAAAAGCTATGGAATAATTTCCTCAAGTGCCTTAAAAATATGCAGGTGGCATAATTATTGGGTGCCTCAGTGCAGAACCTCATTCAATTCCCTAGCGGACTATACTGGTGGCATATAAAAAGGATTCTTACAGGCACTATAGGAGGTCTAAAATGACCCTGTTGTCGAGAATCACTGGTAGAGTCATTGCACTTAATCCTTCCTCTAAAGGAACCCATGCTGCCACTAGGACAAAAAGGAACTCCCTCCAACCATGAAATTCCATCCTGGTCAATCTCAATAATAATTTACCTATCCATCACTTTAGAAATAGTTGGAATATTTAGAAATAAAACATGATAAAAAATATCTGATTAAATCCCTAACTCAAACAATCGATCCTTCACCATCTTTTTAGATACAATCTCAGGTATAAACTACACCCGCTTTGCAAAGCGATTTGAATAGTTAGTCATAGTACTCTTAGCTTTCTCAAGCTTAAAAAACTCCACATCCTTGGCTAACACCATTGATTCAGGATAGAACTCATTTGTGTAAATAACTCTGATGACATTCCACTCTAATCCCTCATGATTTTTTGTCATCGCCATTGTGCCCCACCATCTCTTGCTTGGTCCCTCCCCCACCAAGGTGGCACACTTCACCTTGATCTCATCATATGTCTCCAAGAACTCAAAAATGAATTCTATCCTACCCAGACATACCTCATAAAGTTGAGGATTGATGGAGACATTGAAAACTGGTGGTGTTTGGCGAAGGAACTCTTGATAATGATTTCGAAGAACATTATCATAAGGATCCACAACTATTGACGGAACATGAAATGGAGGGTGTCAATGTAACAGAGCATGGATATACTCACAATAACATCATCTATATTATGATCCACAATAGGGGTTTCTTGCTATGGTTCAGCGGTAGGCTCTTCCTGGGCCCGATTCACACATCTTCATGGATTCATGATACTACGAAACATCAGATGATCAAAGGAAGACACTAGATTTACAATCAGACTGAGTAACAAGAGAAATTATTTTCAAGAGAAGAAAAAAAATAAGATTTTCATTTCAATCTATCCTAATCATAATAGGGGAAAGAATATAACTAAAAAAGTCATCTTTTCCTAACAACCCCTGGAGACTTAAGTTTTATTATGGTGAGAGTTGGTGAAGCACTTAATTATAACTACCTATTAAGTCCTAAAAATATTTCCCAAATGCATATTGAATTTTAAAAAAAAGCGCAAGCTCTATATGATATAATTTTGTCATGAACCAGCCCAGGTACCTTGGTAACCCGATAATAGATATATCCTTGACATGTCTTGAAGGGAGTTCCCAATCCCCTTGGTTTGGTGACTAGAACCAGAAATCATACAACATGATTGTGGGTACGTTTTTTCCACTAATAATTCTGAAGTACAAGAAAAGAGACAATATGCATATCAAAAGAATACTCCATTGGGAGTAAAGTACCAGAATACAAAAATGAAGAAACGATCTTAAAGTACTAAAACACAAATACAAAATCAGGGAAATACATCCTACATTACCTAGGAAACAAATCGATAAGACCACAGTTCACCCACTGGATCCACATCTAAGTGATCCATTCCCATTGCGCGAACCTGGATGATTATTATCTCTAAAAACCTGATGGAACAATTAGGGTGTGAGAAAAAAATCCTTCAAGGGTCTCATCAAGGATTCCATAATATATTCCAATAAAATATTAAAAAATGGAAGTGTTTTCATGTTTATTATAAATAGTTTTGGAATTTTAAATCATATTTAAACAAATCATGCTATGCTATTCATATTTTGAAAAATAATTTAAGCACATTTTTTACATTACAATTGATGGAATAATTCTAGGACAATGGATTAAATAATTTTCATTATACAAAATAGTTTATATAAAATCATAAGGGAATGTAAAATAATTTTAACATCATTGGTAGGCATTTATATATCTTATATAGATAAACAAATGAGCAACATGGAAATATGTCAAATAGGTACAAAAGTTCTAGGCTATAGGACTCCGCACTCTCTAAATGATCACGACAATAGGTGTACACATACGTCCTCTGGAAAATGGTCATACAACAATCATCCCCATCAACAAAAGAATGTAACATGATGCATGTATGTTTTAGAACATTGTATTATAATAGACTTCTCCCAAATAACTCACAATCTACTTACGTCTAGCATGATATCATACACAATCAATGATGGGAATCTTATTCTACGACTGTTTAAAATACAATTAAATTTTATACTTCTTATTAAATGCCTATTTTCCATTTAAACCCAATAAAAGTATTAATAAAAAAATTTTCCTTTAACAAAATAAAACCAATGGGTTTCTATCAAAAAAATGTAACACTATTTCAAAATATAAAAAATTCCAACAATTCCCTAATAAGACCCCAATTCTCTAAAATTTGGGTATTTAAAATTTTTTCCATCAAATTAATTACTACAACTAAATCAAACAATTTAATTTCTCTTATTTCCATGAAAACCTGAATTTAATTTCTTTCCCAATTTAAATATCACTAATTTTACTTTCTATTTCAAGAAACTCATATTTTTCTCAAAAACCCATGTTCACCAGATTTGGGGTTTTCCCAATAAATCAATTGAAAGAGATAATATTCAGATTTAATAAATTTCATTTTAATTAAAAGAATTGGAACTTAAACAAAGAAATCAGGGATAATAAAAACAAGACACTATGACAAAACCACATACCTTAAGGTTTCTTATGTCAACAACAATGATAAACCACCCTTTCTGTTTTAATACAAATTCTAACAGCCTTATTATCATAGTTTTTGTCACACCAATAATCGACGTTCATCATGAGTTTCTAGAAAAAAACATCTATTTTATTTCATAGGGATATAAAATATCACATGTGATAACCTTTTTATGTTCTTGTATAATATCTAGATTATCATTTTATGACAACACATGTCCTTGAAATTATCCTCCGATAGATAATGAAATGACACATTAATAATTTTAAATTTAATAAAATTATCTTTAACTTCTAAAGTAATTATCCAAACTATATATCTAATTATATATTTATATATATGTGTTTATAATGAAAATAAATAACATTAGATAATTTTAATAAATTTTCACATGTTATATATATATATATTTATTTTTTTTCATAATTCTCTGTCTTTTGATTTCCCAAAAAATAATAACCTGAATAATATTAATAATTAACCTTTGATAATCATAATATTATTGTTTGATAATTATATTAATTATCCATTGATAATTTGGATAAATTATTCATAAATTATTCTTTGTTTTGTTTTCTACTATTTTAATAAACAATATTCTATTTTTTTAATGAAACCATCCAAATATCTTTTTTTAATTTTCAAATAAAACCACTTTGAGGCTGAGTGGTAACCAGTTATAAGCATAATAATTCACGGATCAAAAACCATTAGACAAACTGCCAAACCACAAACCATCTAACAGAAACCCAAACCACCCGCAAAAACAAAAACATCAAAATTTAAACTTATAGTAGCCGCCACTTAACTAAAAGCCACTAATACAAATTATCTAGATTCCAAATTAAAAATCAAACAACGGAAATGACGACCTGTGGAACCTCCCATCACACCTTGAGCCGTGAGTACCACCGTACCCTAAGAAACCCAACCCTCCATCACTTTCATCTTGACCAGTAACACCGGCGAGTGCAGCCCACCAAAACCAGATTGTTGACGAGACCCACCACCCGTTGGAAATCCTCATTTCCATTGAAACAAAACCATGACAGAAAATAAAGAAATCACAATAACACAAGATGAACACATGTAACTTGTAGAAGATGGGAAAGGATTCATGCACATGGAAAATCACACACGAGTCTTGGTAACTTCACAGATGGGGCACAATGGAGTCATCCAAACTCAATCATATTGACCAACATAGAAAGACGAGTAGTTCATATATATAGAATCTCAAAAACATATTCATATGGATAGCCAAAACCGCAAATCACAAACTCTTTTTATAACTACTGTTTCAATCAAAACAAAATTAACGAGTGTTTAATTTTATCTCACTATGGAATTTGTGATTCAAATAGACAAAAAAATGTGTAAATTGAAGTTATTTGAAACATCTATCGTTCAAAAATGGGGTTTAATCATTATAGAAGATGAATGAACACTGTTTTCAAATTTAGTTAAATAAATAAATTAATTATTTAACATAAAAAAAATTATCTCAAACATCTGTTAAGCAATGAAGTTATGCCCAAACTAGGGTAAATACCCCGTACCAGACCCAACTATGGTTTTAGATTTATCATATGATGCGCTGTTTAAAAGATATTAAGGATTTATTATTTAAAGAAATGGAATACATTATTAAATAAAATACAAAGGTTTATTTTTTCGAGGGATGTGTCCAAACTCCTGATGGAAACAAATTTTATAACCCATCTTGTTCAAAAATATCATTCGAAACCCATCATCGGTCTTAAATTTCATATACGACACACCATTTGGGATATATTTAATTATTTTTAATAATAAAATATATTAAACAGTATTTAATAACTTTATCTCAAGAGAGAGACATCCAAATGTCTAACGCCAATGAATATTATACCCCTCCTAGGGTGAACACTGTCTTTCATATGTATAAGTGGTATCATATTTCTCATATGACACACCACTTTGGAGAAATTAAATTAATTTGAATAAATTAATAATTATTAATAAAATAAAATTAATATTCTTGTTTAGTCTTCATTGAGCCTATATATGTATCTGAATCTCACATTGACATAGTGTCAAATCCAAAAAATATTTAATGGAATATTCCAAGTTGTTAACTGGAAGTAAAGGCCTTTAACACATTTTTCACCAAATAACTGACAAATTATCTTTCCACCAAATATATTAATAATTTAACATAATAGGATTTAGGAATACGTAAAATAGTAATGTGATGTTACCATCATTTACCATAATGTTTTTATTTTTGAATAATTTATTTGTGCCGCATTCTTATGCCATTATATATTCGTTGTTACTTGAGATTACATGTCTTTAATTTATGTTGTACTAAAATATATTATTCTTCCACACAATTTTTTTTATAAATTATTCCTCCATTCTCATTTTTTCATAGATTTATGATCTAAACCTTGATGTCATGTTTATAGGGTTTTCCCTTAATGGAAGTTTGTGATCTACCATTACATTATTTTCAATTTTTCTAAATTTCTTGTATTTATAACTAATGTTATATGGAATCTTTATGTAGAATGATTTGTGACATACTATTATGAAAAGTAATGTTGTATGGTTTTCAGGTACCTAACTCCAAAGGCAATAAACCTTTTTGATTTATGAATGTGTTTTTTTGGCATAAGCTGTTTAATTAATTGGTACAAATGTATGCTGGGTAATCTTAGTTGATATGAAAGAAAGTTATTTATGTATTTATTCTACACCCTACCATAGAGGTTGGGCATGAGGAATATCAATATTAATCAGAACAAGGTTTAATAATTATTTGTGGATTAGTGAAGTTATTTTGTTAGATCAGTACTAGAGAATTAAGGAATAATTTTTTGTATTAGACTACATATAGTAAACATACTGAAATATTACTAAATATTTTTTGATGGTATTTATTAATAATTTCATTTTTTAGATACACAAATATGGATTTAGGATCTAGTACAGCTTCTCCAAGGGGTTATAAACTTGAAATTTAATGGGTTTCTCTTATCATGATATTTTATTGGTGCACAACATGTTGGACTTTCTACACAAAAGGTTTAATAATCCTATAAGATATTCACTGTTGATTCACATTCACGTTAAAAAATTTATGAAATATTTAAATGAACTTGTATTACTAAATATATAAGATTCAGGGTCAGAAAACTCATTAGAATATGGCCATGGATAAACTAGATTGAATCCTTGGGGATCATAAGATATGTTTTTTATTAAATTTATCAGTAACATTTTAAATATTTTAAATTTCCATTTTTATATTTATTAATTTATATAATATAATTTTTCAATATTCATGAATTAAAATTAATGGATTTAATATTGAGTAACTGAGATAAATATGAGGTTCATTGACAATATATGGGTTTTTCTAATGGGAAACCAAATGATATTGGAGTTATAGGGAACATTTTTAGTTATTACTTACTATCTAAGTGGAGTTACGAATAAATATTGAAACAATTTCAAATTTCAATATACACTGAATGAATGAAAATTATTTGTTATTTGATTTTGAAAACCGCTTTTTGGGTGAGCAGAAACCATACACGACATTACTGAAACACCAAATCCAAAAATCGCGCAGACGAAATTTGCAATTGAATAAAAATTAAAAAATGTGGCCAGCGAAGCACCTCGGGACGTGGATCCACGATTGGCCTCCTCGAGCCGTGCCACCAACGCCATCATCACCATCAGTAACATCAGCAGAGAATCAAAAACATCATCATCTTGGAAGCCATAGACGTCGCTGCCCATCATCGGAGCCGGTGACTGGACACATCCATCACTGCGGGTCGCCGGCAAGACCATCAGAAGCGTCATCGATGGAACCTCCTCCGCAGAACACCACCATTCATCAACACCGCCACAAAACCAACAGTGCCGGTGAGAACCAAAACCAGGCACCAAATTCACCCCAAAACATCAAAACACAAATTCAGATTTCGAAAACAAAAAACATGATCCATCTTTCAAAAACCATACAATGCATCACCATGGTCCATGTTCATCCTCAAGGCACACTGCTAGAATCGCTCCACTCATCGTCATTGTCACATCCCTGGAAATTCGAAGCCCTTGAAAAGGACTCATTACTTCAAAACCAAATGAAAACCGCATAACATCACCAACAACATCGACACCATCAAGGCCTAACAGCCCTCCAAGAATCAAACTGAAAGAAAACCAGCGCAAAAAAAACCCTTAACATCAATTAATCTACAACGAAACATCCGACACAGCACGAAACAGCATGAAGTCGATGATGAACGCGCCTCCTAAAACACCAAAGTCCAAACAAACAGTACCTCCCAAAGCCTCTTGAGACCACTGCCGCATACCGACTCAGAGAACGAAAAAGGAGGAAGACACCAGAGCAGAGATTGATATGGAATGGTATCATGAAGAACCACGGCCACGCCTGGAACCATCCACCTCACAGAGGACCAGATTCATAGATCCCACCGCTGCCTTCAATCCTGCGCAGAGAGAGCAGAACTGTAACGACCCAAAGTTTCTTTAATGAAAATCTCTCTTGATCCAGTTAAATGTCTCTTTATTAAAAATGTTTTTATAAGATGTCAACTTATTTAGTTTTACGTTATGATTTGTGACCGTTACTTTTATAGCCATTGAACAGTGATCATCTGGGTAGTTTAAATATAAGGCTTTAACGAACCAATTTTCTACTCAGAAAAAGGAAGCGATGGACTCATCCAGTAGAATTGCCCCTTATGAAGCCCATTTGTCGGAGCTCGAAAAAGAGGTGGCATCTTTGGGCTTTTCCCTTGACCAAGCCCAAGATGAGCTTCATCAAGTCAAGCTCGAACGTGATCGTCTACGGGAAATATGGAAGTTGATTGAAATTACAACTCGAGCGATTTTATCCGAGCAACCCCAAGAGTCTGTCACCATTGCACACCTTACCCTTAGGTCTTATGTGGCTATTTTAAGGGGTTATGTAGCAAATAAGTAGCACCATGTTCATGTACATTATTTTTGTATATAATAATGAATATAATTTCTAGTCATTTTTGATGCATTGTAATTAGTTTTTAAAGTACAAATGGTGTTTTTAGATATTATTTAATTAAGAATTATATTTTATTAAATTAAATGATTTTTGAATTAAATAATATTTTAATTAATATTAAATTAAATTTTATTAAGTATAAATGATCTTATAATTTTATGAATGTAATTAAAATTTTTATTAAGGTTTGAAAGCCATTTCTGTCAAACCTCGTGAATTTTTTTATAAATGTCGGTTTTTATTTTAAAAGTGAAAATTCACATATTTAGAAAATTATTCAGATAAAATAAATATTATTTTTGGAATCAGGATGTCAAAATTATCCAACGGTGAATTTTTCATAATTTTATGAGACAGTCAAATTTTTGGGTAAAAATTAAATACCATTTAAATATATAATGTGTTTTATGACATCATAATGACCCAATGGTGATGTAATAAAATACCATAATCCTTATGTTCTGACAATATATGTTTTATCATTAAAATAATGAGGTTTGGGGTTTGTTTGACTTACTTTTCAAAGCATTAATGGAGCCCTCAAGACTTATTAAACACTTTGCCTTTTTAAATTAATTTCCATGGGAGTGTGACTCACCTCCACATAAGCAACCCTAATTTTTTAATAAGTTCGGACCTTGTCCTTGTAAAATATTTTTTTCCTCTTTCCTTTTCCAGAAAACATGGGCAAATACCATGGGATGGTTTGTGGTTTGGATTATTTTAATATAAGGGGTCCCAAACCTAAATAATAAAGAATTCCCTCACCTTTCCTATATAAACCCACCCAAGCTCCCACTTCCTCCTCACTCAAAGCCCTTGGAGTTCGTCCAACCTCTTCCCTACCCTCTCTATAATCCTCTCAAGGTGCCCCAATCTCCCAAGAAGCCTCTCACAAGCCTCTCTCTAGCCTTTGGAAGCACACTTCCAAGTAAGGGGTTTTCTTCCCTTCTCATTTTTGTCAATTTTCTTTAAGTTTTATTGCCCTTTTAATTTCAATTATGAATGTTGGGGTATGGTTTCTCACCTCTCCCATACTTCCCTCTTATTGTTTGAATGATGGAAGACCCCTTTATCTCTAATTAAAAGCCTCCCATGTACAGCCGTTACTATGCCGAAATTCCGAAAGAAACCTTTTTCTCCTCTTTTATATTCAAGCAATACTTTTGTATCATGAATCTAAATTCCTTTTCAATTGTTGGGACATGTATATATATGACCTCCTTAATGTCCATTACATGTAAATATGATGGGTAACCCCTTTATCTCTCATCAACCTTTTTTTTATGAATTCTTATGTCACGCCGTTACGCTGCCGAAATCACACCGATTTTCAAAGCCAATATCATTGTGTAGTGAATACCATGCCCATTTCTCCATCAAGGGTATTAAACTTTATGCACATTTAATTATTGATTATAAAGTTTCATGTATGAATTCCACATCCCTTTATCGTGGAATAAATGATTATGTTTTATGAATCCATGTTTTAGGATCCATGTGACACACTTATGCATGAAATGAAATGTTTAAGAAAGGTGCACCCTTTATAGCGCTCCAATGCATTGGGTAAAGTATAGTATCATGGTACATCATGTGAAATGAGTGTTTACTCATGATAATTCAAGTGCAACGAGGGTTTACTCATGCTTCAAGTGCAATGAGGGTTTACTCATGCTCCATGTGCAATGAGCCTTGGCTCATGCTAATTCAATGTTTAGTGTTGTTGCCACATTTCCATGTTATGATTTTCATGCTTTATCATGCCTTTATATTCATGTTTCTCTTATTCTCTATTGATATTCCTATTGCCTAACATGTATTCTACTCCTCATGTTATTCATTGTGTACTCCCTTACTTGGCTTTATAGCTCACCCTTTTCTTATGCATGTCCTCAGGTTATCCCATGCAATGCTAAGTACAAAGGAATGTAGTGGTCATGTAAAGGATGTTTTCAATAAAGATGTTGTATTTAAAGTTTAAAGTTTTTATGTGATGATCCTAAGCCCCAAAGACACTAAACCTCTCGATCTTCTTTGTTGTATCAAGTGAAGTTTTATGTAATAAAGCATGTTTAAGTTTTAATAAAAAGCAGGGTTGTCATATTTGGTATTAAAGGATAGGTTTAGTTATTTTTGGGATTAGGAAACCCTAGTAATGCCTTAGATACAAGACTAAGTATAATAAGAAAATCCCTAAGTTTTGGTAAATACTAAGTAAGTGGTTTATCAAACAAATACATCCCTGTCTGGATACGAGCAGGTAGAGGCGGCTCTGGCACAGATGTATCCTACGGGTAAAACCCGAAAACACCGCTTTGAGCTAGACTCGAACGGGAACTGGTGCACGACAATGGGCCTTGCTGCACTCTTGGTTACGACACTCCCAGTGGATATGTTTTGATGAATTCATAATCTTAGTATGAACACTTATTATAGGGAAAAATTCCCCTAAGAATATATGTTAGAAGGGAGATCATGAAAAGCCTGGATTGAATCCTATAGAATCATGAGTTAAAGAGATTAAAGTTTATTTATAAGTCATCAACTTTTGTCTTTGGATTACCCTTTATGTGTTACCCCTAACTTTCCTTTTATTCCATCCAATGGCCGGTAATAGGAGAACTCGGGCTAACAACCGTTGTGAAGATCAGTGTGATAATTGTACTTATGAGATGCCCAATCCAATGGGAGCGGGAATCGCGAACTTTGTCACGCTCCTCTCTCAGCTAACTCATGTTTTTAATAGAAACACTGGTCAAGAGGAACGTTCAACCCCCCCTAAGAAAGAACAAGTCGCTATTGAAAGCTTAATGAGACAAAGGCCTCCTACTTTTAGTGGATCATCCGATCCCACGATTGCTGAACAATGGATCAACTCCATTGAAACAATATTCTCCATCCTCCAATGATCTGAAAAAGAGAAGGTTCTCCTGGCGGCTTATCGTATGGAGGGTGAAGCTGATCAATGGTGGACGTTGATCAAAAATATGAATCCTAAGGTGGAGATCGAGGCATTGGAATGGAAGGAATTCCGGAAGATGTTTTTCGATAAATATTTTCCGCGCACCCTCCGTCTTAAGATGGAAAGGGACTTCCTTTCCCTCAAGCATAAAGATGAATAATCTGTGGGAGAATACGAGGAAAACATCACAAGGCTTTCATGATACGCTTCCGGCTTTGTCGTTGCCCCTGAATGCAAGGTTGACCGCTTCTTTGGTGGGGCGAAGCCTAGCTTGCGGAAAGCATTAGTGATCCGTGACTTTGATAGATATGAGGAAACTGTCTGATGTGCCCTCAAGGTTGAAATGGAGATCGGAGAATCACAGGGGTATCATGGGGACAAGAATCGTAAGGTGGACTTCAATGCTGGTGGTCCGATGGATAAATCCAACGGCGCTAAGAAATTCCAGCACCCCACTTTCCAAAAATGTGGAAAGAAGCACCCTGGAAATTGCCTTAGGGGGACAAGAAAATGCTTCAAGTGTGGAAGAGAAGGGCACCTAGCTGTTAACTGTCAGCAAGAAGGACCCGCGGCTGCGACAGAGGAGAGGAATGCTCCATTCGAACCTCAACGCGTTGTTCAATGCTACAAATGCAAAGAACTGGGTCATTTTGAAAATCAGTGCCCTAATCCAAGGGTTATCGAAGGCAACCGGCAACCTCCAAGACAGCAAGGAAGAACTTTTACCATCACTTCTGCCGAAGTGAACCCCGACAACGAAGTGGTGACAGGTACTCTAGTTATTCATTCAAGAATAGAGAATGTACTTTTTGATTCAGGTTCTACGCATTATTTTATATCTCAAAAGTTTAGTAGAACAATCCCTGCACCACCACAAATCATGGAAGTAAAGATGCCGATGAGTACGGTAAATGGGGAAATCATTGCATCCCATGAGTATAAGTCCTCCCCTGTTATAATATGTGGATTGAATTTCCCAGAAAACCTCGTCATACTCCCTTTGGTGGAATTTGATGCAATTCTTGGCATGGATTGGCTTTCCTTATATAGAGCCAACATAAATTGTCGGGAGAGGGAAATCACACTCCATATGGAGAATCGACCCCCGATTCTTTACAAGTGTCAAGAGGAAGATGAATCTCCTTTAGCTCCATCATCTCAAGCATGGATATTACTGCCTTATGAGCATGCATATCTGGCTCAGATGATTGAGTCCAAGGAAGAAACCACCCTTGAAGAAATGCCTATTGTGAGGGAATTTGCTGAAGTATTTTCCGAGGAACTTCCTGGTCTTCCTCCAAGAAGAGATGTTGAGTTCTCAATTGAACTTATACCTGGGGCGCTACCAATATCCAAGAATCCATATAGAATGGCTGTTGTTGAGCTTGAAGAGCTGAAGAAACAACTATAGGAGAATCTGGATAAAGGGTTTATACGCCCAAGTGCATCACTATGGGGTGCACCAGTCCTCTTCGTCAAGAAGAAGGATGGATCAATGCGGCTTTGCATCGATTATCGTGAACTTAACAAAATCACGATAAAGAACAAGTATCCTCTCCCAAGAATCGATGACTTGTTTGATCAGCTGCGTGGAGCACAATACTTCTCCAAGGTGGACTTGCGGTCGGGATATTATCAAGTAAGGGTGAAGAAGGAAGATATCCCCAAGACTGCTTTTCGTATAAGGTATGGGCACTATGAATTCATAGTAATGCCTTTCGGACTCACCAATGCTCCAGCAATATTCATGGACTTGATGAATAGAGTCTTTAGAGATTACCTAGACAAATTTGTGGTAGTCTTTATAGATGATATTCTAATATACTCCAAAACCAAGGAGAACCATGAGGAGCATTTAAGAACTATACTGGAGACTTTGCGCAAGGAGAAGCTCTATGCCATGTACAGCAAGTGTGAGTTCTGGTTGAAGGAGGTCTCATTCTTGGGCCATATCATCACAAGCAATGGGATATCTGTGGACCCCTCCAAAACAGATGCAATTGAGGGATGGCCGAGGCCAACATCGGTAACTGATATCCGTAGCTTCTTGGGGTTAGCTAGATATTATCGACGATTTGTGAGAAACTTCTCACGATTGTCCAACCCTCTTACCAAGCTAACTCGAAAGGGAGTAAAGTTTTCTTGGAGTGATGAATGCGAAAAAAGCTTTAAGGAGTTGAAAAAGAGGCTTATCACTGCACCTGTGCTCACTTTACCCACAAGTGGGGATATTTTTGTGGTATTCAGTGATGCTTAGAAGAAGGGATTAGGATGTGTGCTAATGCAGAATGATAAAGTGATATCCTATGCCTCAAGGTAGTTAAAAATCCATGAGCGAAACTATCCAATGCATGATCTGGAGTTGGCGGCGGTGGTATTTTCCTTGAAAATCTGGCGGCATTATCTCTATGGAGAGAAATGTGAGATATATACTGACCCCAAGAGTCTTAAATATATATTCACACAGAAAGAGCTTAATATGCACCAGAGAAGATGGATAGAGATCATCAAGGATTATGACTATTCAATAAATTACCACCCTGGGAAAGCAAACAAGGTGGCGGATTCCCTATGTAGAAAGGATCCAGCTATTCTATCAATGATGAGAATTGAGAAGGATCCAATATTCTTAGACTTGATAAAGATGGATGTGGGAATCATAAAGAAGGGAACATAATCAATCCTTTCACAAATGATTTCTCAACCATCTCTTTTGGAAAGGATAAAGGATTCTCAAAAGGATGATGCAGGAATCCAAGAAAAAGTGGAAGCTATCAGAAAGGGAAAATCCTCAGAGTTTAATGTTAATGAAGAAGGAATTGTGCGGTTTGAGAAAAGACTATGTGTTCCATCAAGTCCGGAGCTGAAGAAGGAACTTTTGGATGATGCACATAGTTCAAATTTCTCTATTCACCCAGGGAGCACAAAGATGTATCAAGATCTCTGAGAAAACTTTTGGTGGGATAATATGAAGAAGTAGATCGCTGAATATACATCAAAGTGCCTGGTGTGTCAGCAAGTGAAGGCAGAGAGGCAGAAGTCTAAGGGGATGATGCAACCATTGCCCATACCAGAATGGAAATGGGAGAACATCACCATGGAATTTGTCACCGGACTTCCAAGGACATCCAAAGGCAACAATGCAATCTGGGTTGTTGTGGATCGTCTTACAAAGACTGCACACTTCATTGCTATTCAAGAGGATTTCTATTTGGATCAACTGGCACAGATATATATCAGGGATGTGGTACGGTTGCATGGAGTACCACTATCTATTGTTTCTGATCGAGATCCAAGATTCACCTCTATGTTTTGGAAGAGTCTTCAACATGCTCTGAATACTGAACTAAACTTCAGTACGGCCTATCATCCACAAACTGATGGCCAATCCGAGCGGACTATCCAAACACTTGAGGATATGTTGAGAGCGTGCTCAATGGACTTTAAAGGAGGATGGGATCAACATCTTCCTCTAGTTGAGTTCTCTTATAATAATAGTTTCCACTCGAGCATACAAATGGAACCATATGAAGCCCTCTATGGGAAAAGGTGTAGAACACCGGCATGTTGGGATGAGGTCGGTGAACGTAAGCTTCTTGGACCCGAAATGGTCGAAGAAATGCGGGAGAAGGTGAAAACCATTCAGTAGCATATCAAGGCAGCCCAAAGTCGACAGAAGAGTTATGCAGATAATCGTCGACGAGGCATTGAGTTTAAAGTCGGAGACATGGTGTTTTTACACATATCTCCATGGAAGAAGGTCATGAGGTTTGGAAAGAAAGGGAAGTTAAGTCCAAGGTACATCGGCCCCTTAGAGATTATTGATCGTGTTGGGGCTGTGGCCTATCGACTAGCACTTCCACCTACTATGGCCAAGGTGCATGATGTCTTCCATGTATCCCTCTTAAGGAAGTACATACCAGACCCTTCACATGTACTCTCTTCCGAGGTGGTATAATTAGAAGACGATCTTTCTTATGAGGAGCAACCAGTGAAGATCTTAGATCTTCGAGAAAAAGTTCTACGAAATAAGACAATTCCCCTCGTCAAGGTGTTGTGGAGAAACCACAAGTTTGGAGAAGTAACTTGGGATTCGGAGGATATGATGAAGCTAAGTTACCCACATTTATTTTAGTGTGGGAAAAGGAAAATTTTGAGGGAGAAATTTCTTAAGGGGGGAATGTTGTAACGACCCAAAGTTTCATTAATGAAAATCCCTCTTGATCCAGTTAAATGTCTCTATATGAAATTTTTTTTATAAGATGTCAACTTCTTTAGTTTTACGTTAATATTTGTGACCGTTAATTTTATAGCCGTTGAACAGTGATCATCTGGGTAGTTTAAATACAAGGCTTTAACGCACCAATTTTCTACCCAGACAAAGGAAGCGATGGCCTCATCCAGTAGAATTTCACCTTATGAAGCCCATTTGTCGGAGCTCGGAAAAGAGGTGGCGTCTTTGGGCTTTTCCCTTGAACAAGCCCAAGCTGAGCTTCATCAAGTCAAGCTCGAACGTGATCGTCTACGGGAAAAATGGAAGTTGATTGAAATTACAACTCGAGCGATGTTATCGGAGCAACCCCAAGAGTCTTTCACCATCGCACACCTTACCCTTAGATCTTATGCGGCTATTTTAAGGGGTTATGTAACAAATAATTAGCACCATGTTCATGTACATTATTTTTGTATATAATAATGAATATAATTTCTAGTCATTTTTGATACATTGTAATTAGTTTTTAAAGTACAAATGGTGTTTTTAGTTATTATTTAATTAAGAATTATATTTTATTAAATTAAAGGATTTTTGAAATAAATAATATTTTAATTAATATTAAATTAAATTTTATTAAGTATAAATGATCTTATAATTTTATGAATGCAATTAAAATTTTTATTAAGGTTTGAAAGCCCTTTCTGTCAAAACCCAGGATTTTTTTATAAATGTCGGTTTTTATTTTAAAAGTGAAAATTCACATATTTAGAAAATTATTCAGATAAAATAAATATTATTTTTGGAATCAGGATGTCGAAATTATCCAACGGTGAATTTTTCATAATTTTCTGAGACAGTCAAATTTTTGGGTAAAAAATAAATACCATTTAAATATATAATGTGTTTTATGACATCATAATGACCCAATGGTGATGTAATAAAATACCATAATCCTTATGTTCGGCAAATATATGTTTTATCATTAAAATAATGAGGTTTTGGGTTTGTTTGACTTACTTTTCATATCATTAATGGAGCCCTCAAGACTTATTCAACACTTTGCCTTTTTAAATTAATTTCCATGGGAGTGTGACTCACCTCCACATAAGAAACCCTAATTTTTTAATAAGTTCGGACCTTTGCCTTGTAAAATATTGTTTTCCTCTTTCCTTTTCCAGAAACCATGGGTAAATACCATGGGATGGTTTGTGGTTTGGATTATTTTAATATAAGGGGTCCCAAACCTAAATAATAAAGAATTCCCTCACCTTTCCTATATAAACCCACCCAAGCTCCCACTTCATCCTCACTCAAAGCCCTTGGAGTTCGTCCAACCTCTGCTCTACTCTCTCTATAATCCTCTCAAGGTTCCCCAAGCTCCCAAGAATCCTCTCACAAGCCTCTCTCTAGCCTTTGGAAGCACACTTCCAAGTAAGGGGTTTTCTTCCTTTCTCATTTTTTTCAATTTTCTTTAAGTTTTATTGCCCTTTTAATTTCATTTATGAATGTTGGGGTATGGTTTCGCACCTCTCCCATACTGCCCTCTTATTTTTTGAATGATGGGAGACCCCTTTCTCTCTCATTAAAAGCCTCCCATGTACACCCGTTACTATGCCGAAATTTCGAAAGAAACCTTTTTCTCCTCTTTTATATTCAAGCAATACTTTTGTATCATGAATCTAAATTCCTTTTCAATAGTTGGGACATGTATCTATATGAACTCCTTACTGTCCATTACATGTAAATATGATGGGGAACCCCTTTCTCTCTCATCAACCTTTTTTTATGAATTCTTATGTCACACCGTTACGCTGCCGAAATGACACCAATTTTCTAAGCCAATATCATTGTGTAGTGAATACCATGTACATTTCTCCATCAAGGGTATTCACCTTTATGCACATTTACTTAATGATTATAAAGTTTCATGTATGAATTCCACATCCCTTTATCGTGGAATAAATGATTATGTTTTATGAATCCATGTTTTATGATCCATGTGGCACACTTATGCATGAAATGAAATGTTTAAGAAGGGTGCGCCCTTTATAGCGCTGCAATGCATTGGGTAAAGTATAGTATCATGATACGTCATGTGAAATGAGTGTTTACTCATGCTAATTCAAGTGAAATGAGGGTTTACTCGTGCTTCAAGTGCAATGAGGGTTTACTCATGCTCCATGTGCAATGAGCCTTGGCTCATGCTAATTCAATGTTAAGTGTTGTTGCCACATTTCCATGTTATGATTTTCATGCCTTATCATGCCTTTATATTCATGTTTCTCTTATTCTATATTGATATTCCTATTGCCTAACATGTATTGTACTCCTCATTTTATTCATTGTGTACTCCCTTACTGGGCTTTATAGCTCACCCTTTTCTTATGCATGTCCTCTGGTTATCCCATGCAATGCTAAGTACGAAGGAATGTAGTGGTCATGTAAAGGAGATTTTCAATAAAGATGTTGTATTTCAAGTTTAAAGTTTTTATGTGATGATCCTAAGCCCCAAAGACACTAAAGCACTCGATCTTCTTTGTTGTATCTTGTGAAGTTTTATGTAATAAAGCATGTTTAAGTTTTAATAAAAAGCAGGGTTGTCATAAGAACTTACCAGCACCCCCACACCCAACACGAAACGCGACGGAAACCCCAGACCGCGACATCTGGAGCTTGATCTTCAAACCAAAACTACACCTCCATGAAATACAAGTGTTGGAGTCTTCCGAAAGAGACGAGCCCACACGATGCTGCCACTGGATGGTGATTCACACCACGAATGCGCCGAATCGGAGCACCAAAGAGTGATCTGCAGCCGATCCGTGGTGGTGGAGAGGAATACGGTGTGGGGGAACCCTAGCATCACTCTTCCCTTTATGTGCCCATTTTTCTTTTTTGACTAATCATGATCAATATACACAATATGTGAAAAAATATATCTTCTTGGATGTTCTAGTGATAATGACTATGTTGAAAGGAATATTAAATTTCATATATATAAATATTTTGGGAAGAATCACCTTGGGAAAAGTCTCAATGGAAAAGGGTATTTTTTTAATTTTTTAATTTGATGTTATCAAGAAGTAAAAAACCAAGTAAAAATAGAGTGTTTAATTAACCTAATAGAGGAAAATAAATTTCTTCATATGGATCCAAAATTACTTCAATGATATAAATATAATGCACTCAAACAGTAAGAAAATCAATTTTAAAATCTAAGGGTAGTAATAGAAAATTGAACATAATATCCATGAAGACCTATGATACAATGAGAACATTTTCGAATTACTATCATTAATTTGGGCCTTGATATGAGTGTACACATATCCGCTACTCCAGATATGTGGATATCATATTATATTCTAGATATATCCACTCCAAAATATTAATGATTATTTCTAAGATCATTAAATAAAAAATCCAATTATTTGAAATGAATTTATCATAAAAAACTTATTTATTTTGATAATTGTGCTCATGTTTTTTAGAATATGTTTCCAAAAATGTCATTATTAAACCTTTATAATAATTTTCTATCATTATGAAATTGTTTCATTATCACCACACAATGTAACAATTAATAAACAAATTTGAAATTGAAATTTCATTTTCCAAATCAACCAATGATAATCTATAAATGAAAGGTTGACAAAGAAATATCTATAAAAAATATTTTTTGTTATAATAATATCAACACCTAGTCGTGATGGGTTATTATCTTAAATAATTAAATAAAGAAACCAATTTTGGGTTGATATCTATTATATGGGAAAATATGTGCTTCCTAGTCCCTAATAAGATATTGAGGTGGATATATTATTATAAACCATATATTATTACATTTTAATATTATAGATACCATTTAAAAATTTTATTTCAGATATTTAAATAAAATATGGGGGTAAAAAATTATTTTGGGGTCATATAATACAAAGTATTTTTTATGATGTTTTCATTAAATAAATATTATTTTTAATGGGTTGCATTACCAACAACACTGAACTAAAATGAACCGTGATAAATTTTATTGAGAAAAAATAATACAAAAATCTATATAAACCCATCAATTAGACAAAATGGTTGACTTAATAAAATAAATATGCAAATATAAATGGTGGATGATAAATATAAATTAATAATTACATAGAAACTTTTATATCACCACAAACTCTATTATTCATGAAAATTATGATTATTAGATGTAAACCTACAATGAGAAAAAAACCATGGAAGGGAAAAAAATTATGTTAAATACTTTATATGAAAGATTAGTGTTCTTTATGATTTGATAATAAAATTAAGGAATAATTTTTGTATGGCTATTTTTATAATCAAATCTAACCATTATAAATTTTATCATTTAAAAAATGGTCAAAAAAATATGGTAGTCAGATGTATATGTTTCTAAATTTTAAACAGAAATATTGCATTGATATAAACAATTATAAAATAATATAACGTAGTACTAATATATAATTAAAATAAATATTTTTCTATAAATTATATGGTAATCAAAAAATTTTTAGAAATTACATATTATTACTATTAATGTACAATATAATTTATTTACAAAAATAATTGAAATATTTTCAAATAAATAGTTCCATAAAAATAAATTGTTTGAATATAAATAATCATTGATATTTGGTGATGATTATTTAATATATGTGTTATTTTTCAGGGAACAATTTTTAAGTATTTTATATTTTTATTTATTATCTACATAAAAATTATTTTAATAATTTTATTGACATTAAACAGTAATATAAATAAATATTATTCCAATAAATTTTAATATATTATTTACAAGAAAAAAATAATTTTGGGGAAACTAATTTTTTCTTAAAAAGTTTTCATATTCATTATGTGCATTTATATTAAAATTATTCCTTTTGAGCTTTAGAAAACGACAATGAAAATAAAAATTCATATTAGGAAATATAATACTAAAATTATTTAGTAATTTAATATTCATTTTTAGGAATATTAATGTTTTTATTGATGATAGAGTTAATTTTCATGATAATGGTAATATATATAATTTATAATAATTGTTTTATTAATCATTACATTATTTTTTATCTAAATAAACTATCTTTATATATATTAAATAATATTTTTTTGAATTATTAACCATGTTAAAAAATATGTTATTATTCATTTAAAATATAATTTTTAGGAAAAAAGTTTAATGTATAAAAGATAGTTTTTAACAAATTCTCTACACCTTCTGTTTTAATATTAAATAAACTCTTATTACTTTTATAAATTGAAGAGGAATAATTGTTGTGAAAAAGTTTCAACCATCACATTAAAATTTTATAAAAATGGTAATCTTATTTATTAGTAAAATTATAGTTTCAATAATAAATATTTAATCAGTGATAGTAGAGGTAGAAAGAATTATCTTAATGTAGGGGAAGTTTGTTAACATTACATGACACATAAACACTATATAAGAAAAATTTTATATTAGAAATTTATACCCAAATGTCCCACAAAAAATTATTCAAAACACTAACCAAAGTCTCACGTGATTCTATCATTAATACCCAACCAAATTTCATTTCCATGGAAACGTCCCACTTTTCACCTATAAAAGGAGATCACTACCTCCCACATCATCCAAAGTATACATTAATAATTACAATTTATACCCACCCCATATTAATTCAACTACAAATCTATTACACATTTGTAATCCCTTTTATAATTGATAGTGTCATATGTCCTCCATTTCCATGAAGTATTTATAAAAATGATTCGAGTCCTCAATGTGAATAAAATTAACTAATTACTATTTTCTTTCTTCTATTTTACTATAACAATATTCAGAGCATAAAAATATAATTTATTACTTATCATTAACATACTGAAATATTATTATATTTATTAAAGAATCTTTTTCTACCATCCTCTAATCGATTAGATAAATAAAAATTTCCTTCATGTTCCTTGCAGACAACTACCTCCATGAGTGAAATATTTTGTTTCTTATCACCTTAATTCATGGATAGTTATTAAAATATATTTAATTAATTGATATCAAATTTATGTAATGAGTAATATTACGAGAAGAAAATATATTCATTTAATTAATAATATAAACAATAAGTGATCTTTCTAAATTTAACCACCTAAAACGAAAATACCAAATAGAAAAACAATTTATTATCTTAATTAATAACATCATATCAATTATCATATACATATAACTCTTACCAATTCATATTTATCACAATAATAATTTATAATTATAACCATTATACTAGAAGAATAATTATTTTTAATACAACTCTTCATAATCTAACATATTCATTATATATGAAACTTTCTTATTTCGGAATTCATAACAATCTGCATGAATAATTATATAAATTTTTATGATGTATTACAATGTAACCCTTACTAATGGAGTAATTTAATATAAATAATTAAATAATTAATGTTTTTTATATTTTATTTAAATATTAATATTTTCATTTGAGATTTATATACAACATAATATTTATAAAAGATTAATTAAAAAATTCCTAAAAGATTCCATCTTCCTTAAATGTAACTAAAAAATCAAGGAATGAAATTAAAAAATTATAAATTAGTGTTGAAAACCTTTAAAATATGTTGATTTAATGTATTATTGATGAATTTGTTATCAATGTATGTATATTTACGTTAACATTATAAGGGTTGCAAGAATTAATCAATATCACTAACATTTGACGATGATAATAAAAAATGAATAGATAATGAATTTATAATAAATTAATATATATAAATATTTGAAATGATATTATATAAAACTTCTTGTATTCATTTTAAAATCCATTTCATTTTTTATTTATTTTTCTTGGTTTTTCCATGGAGCTTTCTGGTTTGTACGAGTGTCTTTGAGCCCCAAAATTTATAAATTTATAAATATTAAATATTTTAATTCATGCTTGCATTATATCTCTAGATAAATTAATATCCCATTAGATTGAGTCATAGACAAGGAAACTCAGATGAAATTTAGTATCTCAATATGTTTTTAACCCGAAGAACGACATAATGTTCATTTTCATCGAAACTATGGTCGATAAACTTTTATGGAGAGATGGTAAATTAAATAAATAAATAAAAATGATTTTTTTAAACATAATATATAACTCATTTAATAATTCTTATGGAAAATTTGTCTGGTGAGTTGTATAACCATAAGTAGATCATCATCAAGATAGGGAGAACTAAAACTATGAATACGATATATGAATAACAAAATGGTAAAATCAGTGGATTAATTATATGAATTCGAAGGGTTCATCATTAATGATGGAATTATTGGATCTCATGCAAAATAATAACACATAATCATTCTTTTATAATGGAAGATTAAGTTCTATGTAGTGAATTTCTATTTTTATAATCATTCTCCATTATTCTAGAATTATAACATTGATTATGTTATGTACTATGAATCTCGTTATGTTCCTATATTCGAATAGAAAAATCAATAAATAATTTTTATTTAAATTGATATTGACCATTAAGTATCTATTTATTGGTTTCTTCTCAATGATCATTGGATATATCTATATTTTCCAATAGTGACATTCAAATTTATTTTATCATTTGTTTTCTACCACTTGTTCTTTATATCCTTCTTCATCGTATTATTTATGGTGGTGTATCTAATATATTTGGTTTGGTTTGATTCGAGATTAAAACAATTGATTTGTGTTGACATGATTGATTATGAATGTTAGGATTGTGGGCTTGGAGAATCATAAAACAGTAGAAAATCCAAGAGCTATATAATATTTAGGATAGTTTTTTCCATGTCAATATTTTCAAGATTAAAGGTATATATTAGTGACATACACTTCATTATAATAAGGGTATTATATTGTCCTCATGTAGAGGAAAATCTAGTTTTGATACATCTTTATATATCTCATACATTATATTTGGAAGGATAATTTTCAAGGATTCATTTCTAGAAATGGTGTATAATCAGTTGAATAGCATTGATACACATTTTGTAGTTTTAGGAACACATGATGAGTTTCAACAATAGATATGTTGGTTATGGTTTCATATTATTAAATATCACACAACCATATGGATGACCCACACTGAATATTATGTTACCCATCTTTCTAAGATATGTTTTAGAAGAACATGCATATGACCCCGGGTGGTCCCCCATGTTTTATGGATATACAAAAACATTGTGTACAATGGTTCTCACATAGTTACTAGAGTAATAGAAAAAAATAAGGACATTACTTGAGATATAACCAATGTATCCAAAGTTATAAATCATATTCTTCCAATTGATCAATCTTCCATCTATATCAGAATAGTCTAAACACAGATTTTGGACAGTTCGTAGTCCATTCTATGTTGTTCTCCATGGAGGATGTGATAGTGTCCTTTTGGTGGACCAGTTATTCATAACAATACCTATAGTCATTGACTATGTTCCATAGTTGGGATCAAGATTTTGTATATAATATATCTTCTTTTATTTCATGATTTTAGTTGTCTCTTGGTGGGTTCATTATCCATCTTCTTAGTTGGGCGTGAGTTTTTTGTTTTCTATATTTATTAGATATTTATTTAATACACAGAAAGGTATTTAAGAGATAATTTTGCATTAACTGCATAAAATCTAGTGGTTTCAATAATTTATAACTCAAATTTGTTGTTTGGATAAGGTTCATTGTGAGTTTGTAGGTACATTCATTTATAGCCTCTCAATTGAATATTAATCCTACTCGATGGTGGCCTCTAACTCCTTGCATATTAGAGGTGGGATTGGGGTGTCACTCTCAACTTAATACTATAATAATTATGAATATGGTGGTTTTGGTGATGATAGAGTGGTATCAACAGAGTTATATCATAGGGATGGTGTTTGGAGTATGATATTTCTTGGACATTAGATGGGAACTCTAGGAAATCATTTCAAACTTTCTTGAATTTTCCCCTTAGGAAAGGGCCCCAAATGATTGTGTGGTGACTAACATAAAAATACAAAAGGAATCTCAACACCATCTTTTTAGAATAAAATGCTGAGGCAGTGGTTGGAGGTATTCTAATGGAATGTGCATCAGGTAGGAATTTATCTTTTTCTTTTATATCCATTATGGATCATAACACAATTTTGTCCTTTTATCTATGAAATGTATTTTTAATTCTCATGAATTTTGCATGATGATATATCGTTGGGATTATGATATAGGTTTGTGACATAGAATTGTTGAGTAACGAGTCCATAATGTAGGGACCTATTTTTGATATATTCCCTTGTGTAGAGGAAAAAGAATTACTTAAACTCAATGTGTGGTACTTGGTTCCACACCTTGAGGATCAACCAGATGAATGTATACATGTTGGGATGCCCGTATCTTCATTTGGTCAGGATAATGATGTTAACAAGATTAGAATAAGGTATAATGAAAGAATGTTACAATTTTCTTTGAATTCATTGAGAGACTAACCATCTGTCATCTGAGGAATTTATTAATTCAATGGTTTTAAATTTTATTTTTATGTAAGCTCTCTTTTAGTAGAGGGTTCTTATAGTGAATGGTCTTCTTGAAAGAGAATAATTCCACATGTGGATTATGGTTAACCAGGCCCATGATGTCACAATACACTCATTTGATTATTATTATAACTTATTATAGGATCGGTAATATACTTCAACCGTACATTTTTTGTTATTCAGGGGCATCTGGAGTTATAACAGGGTGAGTTTACTACTTTAGAATATTTATTGAGTTTTACTAACAACACACACTACTATCTAAATAATGATTGAGATTGAAAAATCCATGTGTTTATGTTTTAACATATTCTTCATCAGGATATCCAAGTTAGGGTTGTCCCTCAATGTATTCCCACATATAAATGGATGAAAGAGAGAACCTCATTGATTGAAGGATTCTTGATAGAGGATCATCATCCAACCACATCTATTAGTATAACACATGGATTAGATTTGTTTTGTGTTGATGGAAGATGATACACCCCATGATCACAACATAGGATGCACACTCGTGCGTGGACCAAAAAATTGGGATCTAAAAAATCGTGAAAACAAATATTATCCAGTCATACTAGAGATTAACAATGCTTTACATGTGATGACTGAGATCATATGGGTCATTTTTGTGAAAATTGAAACTCTTTAGATGTTTTTCATTTGTTAGTCAGTGGATGAACCTCCAAGGAAGTGGAAACATCATGATCGGTGTTCATAAAATATAGTTATGATAGTCCCCTAATGGGGAAGAGATAACAGAGTGGCCGAAGGATTCTTTGGGGGGACATACAGTGAATGATAAAAATAGGAATTACAAAAAATCCCATAATTAGGTGGACCTCTTCAGGATCATAGATCTAGAAATCATAGAAATGTTTAATTATAGGGTATGGTAGGATATGAACAGGATACACACAGTATTATTAGATGTATGTTATTTGAATTCTATGATTTATCTCTGTAAAATTTATCTACAAGAATGAGTTATAATTTCATTTATATATCAATTGGTTGAGAGATAGATATTCATGTAGAGTTATTTCTCCATAAATTGTGGCTAGAGGTTTTTTTAATAGTGAATCTAATATTTCATACACTTATTGGTATTGTGAGTTGGAGACTAGTAGATAGAGTTTATTATGCAAAAAATCAAGTTTTGATATAAAATTGTATGATATTAATTTGGTTATAGACTAGTTTACCATGGTAATCAACAAAATAAACTATCACCATATGAGAGTTAGATGTATTCAAGTGGATTAAATAATATTTTACTTAAATGGTGAAAAGGACATACTCATAGAATGACTGGGGATCAATGAGAGGAAGTTATAATCTATCTATTGTTAATAGGGGATTCCATACCTTTGTGTAGTAGGCTCTTCAGAAATATAGATTCTAGTATTACTGTATAATTATTTTGAAATCATACCAGAAGATATTATAGAAATACTACCATGTCGAGAGTTTGAAAAATGTATTTACATTCATTTATATAACACATTGTTATCTTCTATAAAATATCAGAATTTGATGATCTCCATCGGCTAAGAGTTTAGTCAGTTGACATCTGAGGGAATGGTTTTATTATAACCCTTGTGTCACCTTAGGATAATAAATATTGTTTTAAAATAAATAATGTAATAAAATAGTGATTTCTTTGATTATTGATGCTCGAATATTATGATTGTCATGAAAAAATAACAAATGCTAATGATTAATGATCTATTCGATAAGTGAAAATGTTCAATATGGTAGTAAAGTATTGATGTCAGGTTCAGCTACCACCAGTTGAGGCTCCATGAAAAGACAATACGTAAATAAAATTTTGATCTCAATATGGCCATTATGATTATTGATGATTATTTTTTGTGGGATTTCCCTCTACAGATTTCATGGAATTTCAAAGAAAATAATTTTTCTTTTTGTAGACTAGTTCTTGGTAGTCTGTATCATTGAAAAATTAATTTTCTATTCATCTGAGGAAGATCCCACTAAAAATTTTAGGAGGGTCCTAGAATTATAGTGGGAGAACTAATTAAACAATATTCTCTTGAACTGATAGTTATTGAGTTTAGATGTTCCCTTTGTGTGTTGTGACATCTCTGAGAATGATGTATCATTTTGCCAAAAAATATTGAAGAAGAAATTACTTGGGATCCTTCCATGAAAATTTCAATGGTGGATAGTTTCATTTTACTGATAGGATAATATTAGTAGTTTATGGTTATAATTTTAGCCTTTTATAAATTTTCTATACCTTGAAGAGGAAAGGGTTATTGTTGGATTGGACTGACTAGTTACAGAATTATTTCATATATGTAAGGCTGAGGTTGAACAATTATCTATTTTCGAGACATATATAGGAGGGTATCACATACATGGTGTTTTATGATGACTCTCTAGACATTATAATATTTGTGTTGATAAATATTTGGGTAGTGATATATTATGGGCCAAAGAATTTGAGAAATCTTGAGAATAACTACATGAACCAGGGCATGGAATTAACAAAACCAGTCATCACCTTGAAGATGTGAATGAATAATCTTCTATGAGAATATTTTTTTGTTTTATTTCAATTAATATAGTCAAAGGTAAATATTTATCTAGAAGGACCTCAACACGAGGTAGCGGCTTGGGTTAAAAATCCTGTAGAACTATTCCATTGACAATTTCTATACAACATGAATGGGTATTGAGGTGGAAAATTCCCTTAGTAAGAAATGACATTCACTCTTAGATAAAGAGGCTTTAGATAATTTGGCCTCATTACATATAACTCTAGTGGTAGATATATGGAATTTCAACCTATATTTGATGGTGGAATCCCCTCATATTCATTAGTGTGAGAGATATTAATAATTATGTTAAAACAAAATTTAAATTCAATATAATTATATATCATCATAAGATACACCAAATGAATTCACTAATGTTTGTGATCATGTCATCATTTTGTATAGAAATATGGTTGTCTCTACCATTTTTCTTGAGGAGGTGATTAGATTGTTCCATTCCCCCCTTGAAGGTATATCCTTGGGAATTGAAGATGTTCTAGATCCTTTTTTGTATTTTTTTGGGATTGAATGAGACATTTGGTTGATGAAATTTTTTCGTAATGCATCACATATTAGTAGGTGAAGGAAGAACACAAGGTTCTAATTGGTTTGGCTCATCTTATCGAGAATCAAAAAATTTAATGGGATGGAATATCGAATGAAATTTTTATGGGTTTTCTATATAATTTGAGTGTCCCAGATATTATTTGGGTGATTATTGATTATAATATAATTTCAGCATCAATCATTTCTATATGAGAGTTGATTTCATTTGAGTGTTTGAGGATCTTATATATGAAGGAGGTTGTATTAATTAAAGGGGTACTATGGATGATTGTCTCTGAACACAATTCTTAATTCTTGTTAAGGTGTTGAAGTTGTTTTTTATAAAACTTTAGAACCCAATTATGGATGAGAATAAATTTTAAACCATATATGGATAGCCAGAAAAAAGTATCCAACCTGGTTTTGGAGGTTATATTTTGTGCCTATATGTTTTCCATGAGTCAAATATAGACATCACTTATAATAACAACTATTAATCCACTATTAGAATGGAATCATTAAAATATCTATATAATAGACCCTTCTTGTCACCCTTTATTTAGAATATGATTTTATATGTATCTTTTATGGGACCTTCGATGGTGTAGGCTACAAAATAAATGGTTTAGGTTTTTTTGAATGTGTCTGATAATATCATAGAGTGGATTGAAATATTACCTAACTTGACATATAAGGATATTTTTTCAATATTGTATTCCATGTCTTCATAAAATTACCCCCTCAATAATGACTATAGAGATGAGTTTATTTTTGAATAAAATCTCTAATGTTATTCAGAATATTGCAAATAATGCATAGGGATGATGAAATTTCATAACACATGCACTTATCAATACAGTTTGACAAGAAAATATACCATATTCCATGTGACATAGTTTAGAGGGGTTAATTCCTGAACAAATACCTATTATTGAATGGGGTGAGACTGACATTGAGGATTGATGAACCTTTTTCAAGTACATTTTGGAGAATGTATTTTTATAGAAAATTTTCATTCATGAGTGGACCATTCCACTATTTTGAATTCTTTAGTGGCATGGTAACAACAATGAAAACAATTATGAGCATGTTAAAAATATTTAAGATCAATAACAAGACGTTTTTTTTGTATCATGTTCTTTTTTTTGAATCCGTGATGGTGGGGAAAATGTTACAACACATTTTTTAATGTACAAAATATTTTATTATTTATATGTATATGAATTTGTTTTTACTCATAGTTGGAAAATTAATACAGGTGTCATAGGCATTCAAGATTAAAATATAAATAATATTAAATAAATTAAACACAATTTTTATTTCTCTTGCTCAAAATATTTTCCATTCAATAGAGTCTCATGTGAGTAATTCAAGACCGTTTTTTTGTTCGAAAATGAATGGATTACCCTAGGAGTGGGATAATGCTCATTCACATCCGACCAATGGTTGACATTAAATCAAGGGTAAATGTTAGATAAACTAAATATATGAAATTAATTTATAAATAATTTTTAATAAACATCATCTACATCCTATATAATACTTATTAATGAAAATTTCTAGGTTGATATATTTAACCCTAAGAGGGTTTCAAAAGATAGAGGGATACCCACCATTGAATATTGGATTGTATACTATTAATCATCCATGATGGTGATCATTAATTTGACCACTGATGAAGAAAAAAAATATTTTCTCCTCCAAAAATTAAACTATTTCAAGGGAAAACCTTATTATTATAGATTTATGAACAATTATTCTTGAATAACAATGTGGGACATTTTATTTTCTTTGATTCTTGTTATGTCCCCATATTTTCATGGCCTAAAAAATTTATAATTTGGATTTAAATATCTAATGATGATTTATTCTATGTTATTTGGTTTATATTTGATTATTTCTAGGTATTACCATATTATCCAATGATTAAATTATCATTAATTTCGTCTTTCTTTTTCTCCCACAATTCATCAAATTCTTCACAATTGGCCCATGTCGTATTGTATTTTACCTATTGTCAGTTTTTTTGAATCTTGAAAAAAACCCTGATTTTTTTATGTATGTTGGGACAAAGAAAATGATAGTGGTTCTTGAATAATTTCGTAGAGATTGTGTAAATGAGAAATATGGTAGAATCACAAATGTTTTTCCTGTGATTTTATGTTCATGAATGTGTTTCTAGGTTTTCTATATTATTTCTATCTTAGAGAGTAATGGAGAGAGACATTGGATGACATAATATTCATGTTCAATGAATCAAGAGTTTTATCATGCATTATTTTTTTGTAAAATCCATGATGGTGACATGCTTAATCCAATGTTATAATGATTATGGTTTCTATATGGGTTGATAAAAACATGGTTATTTGGTGGGAAAAGCACTATGTTATTTTACCAAGCTAGAAAAACCGTGTACTTGAATAACATGACTAGGAGATCATGTACTCCCACACACCATGTGCCTCCATACATATGTCATGAATAATAGTTTTCACACTCCAAGAGGACAATCAAAACACATATAAAACCAGACTTGTGAGTATAACTTGTGTACCTCATGTAAACCGCCATGTATATCTTTTGGAATGATCTATATTTAATATATCCTACTTATAAAAAGAAAATTTTTACCTTGAAAATTCCATTAGGAATAGTTTTCTTCATATGATTTAATGACGAAACTTTTTGGATATCATAGATATGATTTGAGGTTATGTGATTGAAGTTTTTATTCCTTTAACCATTGGTTAATAACATTGATGGGGAGTGATAATTAGAGTAATTATAAGGTTTTAACACCCCTAACTATTAAGTTTTATAATTGTGGGCCCCCTTATCATATATATCAGCTGATTCATTACACCCCAAAATATCAGAGATGAATGTCCACTAAAAATAGAGTTGGTACACCACCATCATTGTGATCATTTGGAGACCAGGACCACTACTAAAGTCAGTAGTCCCTTTACTAATTCATCTTTTAAATAGGTTCAGGTCTTCTATTATAGTCCAATAAGATTATGATTGGATATAGTCATTAGAAACCTAACTCATTGATTTACATAAAAAAACATCATTCATAGATAATACTAGAGATATTGATTCCAATGTCTTTTATTAGGGTTTCCTTTTGAACAAATCTATATTTGGGATTCATTCCATACTTCGAAATATAGGTTGAAATGGTAGTATGATTTTATTTTTTATTTATTTATTTTTGTGCAAACTACTGTATGTTTTTAGTAACCCATGGATGTGATTTTACCACACATTTCATGTCTTATTTAGATGAAAAAATATTTGTGGTAACATTGTTGGACCCTGTATTAGTGTATTAGAGTTTTACCAAGAGGAACTAACAATTTCTAGTGTTTAATATTTTCGATAGTGAACTGAAAATACAAATTTTGTTTTATTTTAATATGTGTGGTAGGTTTCCTTATTCTTCATTGGGATTTTATTTTTTCTCTTTTTATTTTCAATAGATATTTATATGGAACACCCCAATGTACTTCCTTATGGTAGTTTCATGCATTATTTTATCATTATAGATATCATTTTTTTTATATTGTATATAGTTTCATAGAAATGTTTTTCAAATTGTGTTAAGGTATATTAGGTTATGGACCCCTATTTTCCTAATATTCATACATGGTGTTGTTATCCATCCCCTAGCCACTAGAGTTGGGCTTTGGGTGTCACTCTTAGCAAACTAATATCTTTGTATGAGACTTGATGTTTTAGGTCTTTACATATTTAATATGTATAAGGTTTGAAGATAATTTATTAATATAGTCGTGAATATAATATATGATTTTAAATAGTTTTCTTAGAAGACAATAGAAAATGATCCTTTTTCCCAATCAGTTTCCATTAATTGAGAATCATTTTCACATTATTTATATATTATTATTTTTTATGTTGTAAATAATAACTTATTATCTAATATTATTTTTATCATTTTTTGATTTATATGATTTAATGTTATATTCACTAATACTAAATTCATGTTATTTTGATTCAACATTAAAGAAAATTTTATGTTTTTTTATTATCTAATATCCACATAAGGTAGTTATAAGATTTATTCACGAAATAATTTCATGTATGTTTGGTTTATTTCCCACCTAATTTTTAATTATTTGGAAACTTTTCTTTCACACATTAGAAAATTATATTTTAACATCAAAGCCTCTCCCATGGTGTATTTCATTCATATAGAAGCAACAATTTATTATGAATAACTATCATCCCAATTAATTATTATTTTTGATCCATACATAATTAATTTCATTTCAAAAATATTTTATTATATTTAAATCCAAACATGTACGATAACTTATTAAGATTACATTTTTCATTAATTTTTTTAATAGAATAATTATTACTCTATTTAAAATAATTAATTTAATAAATTTATTTTATGATAATAAATTTATTTTTTCCTCTAGGCTCATATGATTTCTTTTTCGCTCCTCATTTTCTATTAAAATTAACAATGAATTTTTAGGTCACTATTTTTATGACTTCATTAATTTTTTTTGGTTTTACACTATGTATACCCCTGGATTGTTACTTTTTAATTTTACTTGTAATGTATTTTTTTAATAATGTAAAGATTTTTTTTCAAACACATTTCAATATCTTGTTACAATTTTTTTAATTATCAACCAGATATTGATATCATAGATACTAATGTTTAATTATTTATCCTCCAAATACCCTTTTTAAATAATCTAATTTGGTGATTAAAATTTGGGTATCAAATGATCTAAATAATGACTCAATTTTATGTGATACCATTTGGATATGTTATACAACACTTTTGAATTCCATTGATTGTTTATGATATGATAAAACACTGATTTTGTGTTGTAATAATTTACAAAAAATATAATTACATGATTGGTGGGGTTTCATATAGCCCTAAATTTATGTAGTGAAGGTTTTATGTCTCATGCAACAAGGATGGCGAATGTATATTATTATTTTGTACACAATGATAATTTTTTTATAATTTCTATACGTTAACAATTTGATACAGGTATAAATATTTTTTATTTTCTAAATATGAATCGTGTACTTTTTTTCAAGAAAATTTGTGTATAAAATATATTTATGTTCTAAACAATATACATGTACATTATAATTATGTTAAAATTTATTTATTTACAATATTATTCTATTTCAAATGTGATGTGTATATGTTATTATAAAATATAATACATGATGTGTTGAATTTATTTTCACATTAAAAAATTTATCTCTGGGTATAGTTTGAGGAAACATTTACCATTTTATTCCATCCTAGGATTAAATATGTTCCACACTCTTATGATATAGAGTATGTTTGATCATTTCAGATTGCATGTCCTTTTATTAAACTTTTTTGATAATTATTATTGTTGCATACTCTTATTGAATCAAATATTTCTACCATGATCATGTTTTATTACATTAATTTGGTAAATCCATTGATGATATGTTAATATATTTCTCTACTACAGAGAATTTTAGCACACCCCTTCTTGTGATTCCATTTTACCAATGGAATAATATATAAAACTATATCTAGAAGTATCGATTGCTTATAGGTGATTAACATGAGATCATGAAGAAATAATGTGAAATAAGATTTTTTAAATTGTTAATAGCCAATGTCAATAATCCATTGTGTTGTTGAATTTTGTAATTTTTGTGAGTTGTAATGTTTAAATTTATTGAAAAATATTTATATCTATATTGTGTCATCTTATATGGTTTAAAATTCACAAATTTTATTATTTTTTCACCATTAGACCCAACAGTTGGGGTTTGTGGTATCTTAGTTATGGTCATCAGGAGGGACTATATCGTATCCTTCAGAAAACAATTTTCAATTAACTGGTTTTCTCACATTCACAGCTAGAGGAATATATGGATGAGTAAATAAAAATTTTGTATCATTGTTTGGATGTAATATTGTTATAATAAGTTTTATAATAGTGATTTATTGATTTTGAATTGAAATATGAGGTTCTTTTAGACACGTATTTTGGGGATCTTAGTTTTGTGTGTGTTATTGCCCTTTTTAAGAAATCTAATAGTGTTTGACATAGTTTATATTTTACATTATTTTTTAATTTCGTTGGAATAATTATTTAATTATATTAATTATATTAGATTAAAAATATTTAGTTTCTCTCCAATATAAGGATATCATAGATGGTATCAATACACATTTCCAATTTAATTGGGATAATCCCACCATGTATCATTTATTAACATATAAAACATTTTTAATGCCTAATAGTTTATTTTTTAAAATTATTATGGGGTATCTACATTGAATATTGAATATATTATTGGATTTTTTTGATATATTAAATTAACTAATGTTAGTTATTTTAGTTATACGTTTTTATAAAAAAAATTCACAATATCAAAGACTATAATGAGTGTTAAATACACATAGATATTTCAATTTGTTATTTATTTTAATAATTCTATCTATAATGATAAATATATAAATTTAAATTCTCAATTTTCCCACATTCAAAAAATATTAGGGATTTCTATTAAACAATTCTATATAATAGTTAAAACTAAATGAGTATTTTCACATTTGATCATATTATTGAAAATCAATTTTGGTTAAGATATATCTAATTGGAACTTGATTTTTATTTTTATTATTTTCCTTTCTATTTTACTATATTATTTAGTGATTATTTTACAAAAAATGGTATTTTCATGTTAATTTTAACAACCCATTACCAGTGTTCATGTATGATTTGACTATTGTTTTGGTTTCCCTTTTATTGGGTGCATAGTTGGATTCCTAGGGATAAAGAGCATTTACATGAAAAAATGACCCAATGTTTAGGGATGCATGTTTTTTTTGAGTTAATAGAGTCGAAGTATAAATGTATAAATGTATTTAGTGGGTTATAATTGGATTTATAGATCCCCAATAAATGGTTTTGGGATTTTTGTAGGAAATTAGATTGTGAATTACATGTTGGACATATTCATGTCATGAATGGGTTGAAAGATGTTAACCTATTGCGGGGTACAAGTTTAGAGTCATGTTTAATCCATTAATATTTTAAAGCGATGAAACCATTACAAATAAATAATTGGTTGATCTAGATTTTATTTGACCTGAGGTGAATCCTTTTTTAGTGTAATTGAATTTCATGGAATTCACATCATGAATGGAATTCACGACTTTAATTTTTCAAGTTCATTTGTTTTAACCATGTTTTGATCATAACCCTTTTTTATATTGTATATCCCTCTCCCCTGATCTTTTGGGAGATTTTGGGAAATTTTAGATGATATCCCTCCTTTTTTAATTCTTAATTTAGCATTTGACCCCCTAGATGGTTGTTCCACATATCCATTGTATGAAATCTTCCCACTTCTTTATCATCATTGGTCACATCAATGATGTTGTATACATTTATGATTTAGATTGTGATCGTTTGGAATTTACCATTAATCCTTTGTAGTTTTTTATCATGCCTTCTCATTAGAAACCAGATCTATTGGTTTCCAATCTCACTGTGAAATACGGCTTCGTTTCCATCATTCTTGAGGTAGTTGTATCAATACACATAGTTCTATTTGTTGAATTGATATATTTTATTGTAAATTCTGTTTGGTAATTGAATTAAAATGCATGTTTTTTACATTTTAAATGATTTATTAGAAATGAATCACATTTTTAAAGGTATTTTAATTTAAATAGTAATTTTATATGATTTTTTTTATTAAATGTGATAATAGATTTTGACATGGTTTTGAAAAAATTATCACATTAGGAACTTTTGGTGCATCAAAAAATGGACATTTCACTTTAGTGTCTGTAACTCCACAAGAGGTTTTGTGATATTGATAGAAACCCACAAGACTTGGTATCAGTTGGAACCAACATATACCTAGATTAGGCTTATTTTATGTATAATATATATCCCTATAGGCTTGAGAAAAAAGGTTGTAAATTTTCATATATACATAGTTTAGCAGTGGATGAATTAGTTCATGGATATTGTATAACATGCCTATATTATAGAGCATGGTCAGTTTTTTCTATTCTTACATTCACTCTTTTATACATTACATATTAGTAGATTTGGTGAATATGATATGAATTTACTGAATATAATGGAATTATTTAATAATTATTTTATTAATGAAAATTATTTATCTACCAGATTTCTTTTAATGATAGAACATGTGCATTTTTGATATTAAAACTTCCATAGATTCCTTGGTGGTATCCTACTATGATCTATTCCCCTACTCTACGTTTACCTTTCGGTGGTTTTATACTTTATTTTGTAGTACACATGTAAATAGAATGGAATTAGGTGTCATGTTGGGATCTCAGATCATTGGTCACCTTCATTGTCGTATTTTCTGGTGACAGGGAATGGTCATATAGATATTTACTAAGTCTTTTATTCTTTTTCACTTTGAGTTGGAATGTTGGGACTGAATTGTTTTTTTCATGGATATTTATTACTTTAATTTTCGTCATAATTTATTGTTTTTTTATTTTTATATGGGATTTTTGGTTCTTTTCTATATCTTACCATGAGGTGGACCATTCAAGGTGACATGTCTGGTTAATTTGGTTGGGTCTGTAACAAGTTATTATCAATGGTAATGCCTATCATGAATTTTTCATGACACTACCTAGGTGTGGTTTAGTGTTTTAGTAGGCCATATTTATGAATACTAGAATTTTAGTAGTAGTTTTTGAAAGGGGGATTTCTTAGATCAATTTTGTGTATGAATCCAAGTTACCATTTGTGGTCCGGGATTTTATCCATTTTTGAGAGATGGAAGTTCAGGTTGTTTGAATGAACCATATAGGGGGATTATTTAAATGGACATATTCCTTTTTCTCTCTTTTTTTAAAGAATTCATGATTTCTTTAAATCCTTATTTTTAAAGCATTTATATGGATACCTGATGTATGTTGAATGAATTTGGAATCTTCTAATGATTGAATGGATTTTATCTTATGATTATTAGAAAATGCATCATAGAAGTGATCTTCCAAATAGGAGTTGGGAAGCTATGAGAATAGTTCCATTATATAGTACTCTAGTATACACTTCTTTAGTTGAAGCAACAATATGTACTATCTAGACTCTGGGTCAAGCAAGTGTTAGATCTCAAGACCAGTAGTGAAGCTTGGATCAGAATTTACTGAGTAGGGTCCACCTTTCTTATGAGGTGACAAAAGACACTAAGAATTTTAATAAATTTATAAGAATACTGATGGGATATTTAAATTTATAAATACTCCTGAGGAATAAAAAGCCTGGGTCTTCCATGTATATTCATGAGGAAACATGAAGGAGATCATGGGACTCTATTGTGAAATCTACGCTGTACAATGATATCAAATAGGATTCCCTCAAAAAAATATTCAACCAATAGTTTTTTATTGAGAAATTACATAGGGAAAATAACCATGGGTTTTTGAACATAGATAATGATGATCATACCATTTTGGAGTATTACATCCATTTTGATGACTTGGTTCACTATTCACAAGATCTAGTCACCAATTATTATATGAAGGCTCAGATGTTTATGTTGGGGTTTAGAGATGATATTCGGTCAAAGAAGAATATCTTGAACATTATAAATATTGTGTAGGTAGTCAATAAGTAAGCCTTATAGAGGATAACATAGATAGAGAAATAGATTTGGGTGTATATTTAGTTGGTACTATTATTAGAAAATGTGTATCGTTTAGCTATATAAGGATGGGAGAAGGTAAACAATTTTATTTAGGAATATTTTTGTGTACTTATTCTAGAAAACAAAAAGTTTCATGAACTCAGTGTGGAATTACTAGTCGTACCAAGACTATTTTTATGGAGGATACAAAGGATTTTCATCATTGAGAAAAATCTAGAAATTTAAATTATTTTTTAATAGATTTACCAAGATAGTGAGAATGAGTAAAATATCATATAGGGTTCACAGGGTTGGTGGGTCTTATCCTTAGAATAATGGGGATGTTCACGTGTCCATGAAATATTATGTCGGATCTGATATTAGATTATTAGATATAGTAGAGTATGCCCCAGTAGAATATGTAGTAAGGATGGATACAATTATAGGTACAATGTTTATTTCATCTTTTATGGTTCTAGATATGTTTGTAATTGGTGCTACCCAATATTTTATATCATTAATGTTATTTGATGTGTTGGTCTTAATTTTTGAGATTATTCCACTCCTGTGGGATATTTCTATTCCATTCGGAAAGAGGTATGAACAAGGATTCGTGTGTCTGACATGACGAGTGATAATAACATACTAGGAGGTGAAGTGAGAGTTCTTGGGGATTGATCTTGATATATTCGACCTGATTATTGGAGTGAATTATATTATCATCATTAAGGCCCAAATTTATTATTATTTTAATCATGTTTAGTTTCTATATCTTGATTAAATCACTCATGTATTTTTGGGTGAGTGGGAATCTAGTTCTAGAAGAGTGGGGAGCATTGTTCAATACATTGGTTTGATCTCATGTTAGTTGTAAAAATATTTCCAAGATACTGTTGATACTTTTGTGAGAATTGTACTTCCAGAGGTGGTGTGTGTTTACCCTAATGTATTTCTATGAGATTTTTCTTGTTTACCTCCATAGATAGTTTAGAACTTGCGATATACCTACTACCTGGTATGATGTCCATTTATCTTCCATATTATCATATATATCCATCTAAGTAGTAGAACAAAAGATAAAACATGCTGACCTTGAGGATAAAAAATTTAATCATCCTTTCATGTCACCATTGGATTCACCTACCCCCCTCTCTAAGAAGTAATACAAGAGCCAACGAATTATAATTAACTATTGAATGGTAAATCAAGTTACCATCAAGAACAAATATACCTCACTTAGGATTGATGATACCATCTACCATCTTAGAGGGATCATTGGTTTTTAAAGAATGATATTTTTTAGGGTACCATCTAGTGAGAATTTGGTAATATGATATAACTAATACATCATTTAAAGTTATAATTGGAATTTGAAGTTTTCAGTTATTCTATTCTGTCTCACTAATGACCTTTTTGTATTAATTTCATTGATGGACCAAATTTTTTGTCGGTTCTTGTACACTTTCATTATTGTGTTTTTGGATAATATTTTGGTTCACTCTATGTCAGAGTAGAAGAACATTTACCATTTAGATATAATTCTTATAACAAAGATGGAACATAATCTATATAGTAATCCCTCGAACGGTAATTTTTAGATTCAAGAAGTAATAATTTTGGGGGCATGATATATCTAAAAGGATCATCTCAGTGGATCCTAAAAAGAGATAGAATGTTATGTCGTGGGAGTGTCCCATAAATGTGTTTGAGATCCGAAGCTTATTAGGGTTGGATGGTTATTAAAGGTTGTTTTTTGGTAATTCTCTTTGATTATATCTCTGATGATATAATCAAACTACATGGGTGTAATGATTGATATGAATGAAAAATATTAGAGATATTTTGAGGAACTAAATGTTATACTGACTTTTACTCTATCTTTGATTCATCTAGAGCATGGTTTCGGTTTGTATTTTTTTGAGATTCCTCTAACATTAGTTTAGGGTGTGTCTTCATGCAGGGGAAACATGTAGTGACCTACAAATCTTTCCACTTACAATCCCTTGAGTTGAAATCCCCTACCCATGATATTGAGTTGGTATAATTTATGAATGCACTCAAAACATGGTGTCACTACCACTTTGGGGAGAGGTTTGGTATATATTCTGACTATAATAGATTGACGTATATTTTTTCTTATAGTGATATAATATTTTGAAATACATTCTTGGTGGAGTATCTCTAGAATTTCTATTTTCATATATCTTACACTTCTATAAATTAAATATTATCATTGATGGAATGAGTAGGAAATTTCTAATAGAATTAGTAACAAAATTAGTGGATGAGTGGTCTCTAATGATATCTTAGATATAGATTAGTAGGGGAATTTAAGATTATAGTTTATAGGTATGTTTGTATTTGATAAAAATAGAATATTAATTTGATGAGAGGATTTTTATAGGTAATATATAATACCTAGAGTTTTGGAGATTTTGTATATTCCATTTATGGTGGGGATACCTTGGGTGAGTGGTCTTAGTCTCATAGTGGAACTTTTCAATTTCAAAATGGGTTCGTTATTTAATTTTCACTATAGGATGTTTTAAAAGATAATGGAAACAATTTTTTTGTCCCATACACCTAGGTAATACATGGATATATCATGATTTGAGAAATTGATATTGGTGTTCGAGAATGAGATGTTTGATTGAGAATTTCCAATCACATAGTTTTATTTATCTGATAATTAATACAAATAACAATAGACCTGATGGTTTATTATATCAATTACACATATTTTTTTGGGAATTTGATTATATTTTCATAAACTTCATCACTTTTTACCTTTGAATTACAGTGGGAATGATTTGATTTTGGTGGTCATTGATCGAATCAAAAAATAATTACATTTTCCCTCTATCATGGAGTTGTGGAATAAGGAACACGGTGGGGGATTGTATATCTGACAGATTAGGAGAATTTATGGAGTTCCCTTTTTTGTTGTTTTCGTTAGGAACCTCATGTTCACATCTATATTTTAGAATGGACTACCAAAGGCAATGTGTTCCAATATAAAATTGATCATGGAATTTCATCTGTAGATGTGTAGATGGTTATATTGATATATAAATGTTTTAGAGGATATAATCCAAGATTTTTTTCTTCATTTCAGTGGTTCTTGGGAATTTTTTTTCCCGTTTGTAGAACTTTCATACAAAAATATTTAGGAGTACATGAGAAAAATCACACCATTTGATGCTTTTTATGGGTGTTCATGTAGATCTCTCTTGTGTTGGGAAGAGTTGGGAGAGCGGTCCATGGTTTACCTGTGTCTTATTTAGGAGATGATTAAAAAGGTATTGTTGACCCTGAAGAGATAGATCATAAAACACAATCATTAAAAACCCTATTTGTCATCACCAATATATGTAGTTTGTGGTTGGTGATTGTGTATTTTATATTGTTTCACCTCCCTTGTGGAATCATCAGAAGTGTAAGTAGGGTATGTTGGTACTGAGGTTTTTGGGCCCCGTTGATATCATTTGATGACTTGGAAAATGGAATATCAATTAGACTTAACATAATTTAACTTCCATGTTTGATGTGTTTCATGTTTCCTATATGAGGAGGTATCGACCATATCCTTCCAATGTAAGTAAATAAGAGGATTTTGATTCTGAGCCCAAAACCAATGTGATTTAGCAACCATTTCAGATTATGGATAATTAATAGGAGATGATGCTTGATACAATTATCCATTTATTCCATATACTATGTATGTGTGTATGGGATATAAAAAATACATGGGATTGAGAATTATTGATGAGGTAGCATGATCCTTCACTTTTAAGAATCCCAAGATCATGAGATCATTCTTGAAAAAAAAATATGGTTGGGATATTAAAATACCCATTTATATTCCATTAGGTATGCTTTTTCATTGTTTTGGATTCCCTTTTTATTTGGGTGTATTAAGAGATTCTCAAGGATGAAGAGGAATTACTGGGGAAAATTTCATAAAGTCTGGGGATTAACATTTGTATGAATTGATGTATTTTAGGTACAAATGTATAAATTGAATTATAGGGTTCCTCTTGGATTCAGGGATCCTCTAGAATTTTTTTAGGTATTTTTTTTGTAGAAAACTAGGATACACACTAACTATTATACATATTTACATCATGAATGGGTTAAACAATATGAACTGATTGGAAGGGTTATGACATGAGTTTTGTTCAGAGCTTGAGAATTTTCAATCCTTGAAACCATTAGACATCGTCAATGGGTTGAAATATAGTTAATTTAACCTATGATGATGCCTTTTTTATCAGAATTCAAATTCTTTAAATTCAATCTGCCAAAGGGGTTAACATTTTGAAATATTCAGTTCAGTTATTATAATAATTAATTATGCATAAAACATTTTATTATTCTGTGATAAGGCCCCCATCTTGATAATTGGGGTGTTTTTGGACAATTTTAATGATATCCCTTTTCTGGATCACTCCGTTTAGTATATTATTGCAATGGGGGCTACGTCACATATCAATGGTAAGATTCTTCATCATTCATCATTGTCATTGGTGACGACAACTCCTTTGGATAAGTGTGTGACTCATATTGTCATCAGTTTGTGTTGTCTATCAATTCATTGTAGTTTGATTTTTCATTCCCTGTATTTCGATTGCGGAATTGTTGGGATAAAAAATTTATTGTCATAGGTGACTAGGTTTTAATCATTCTTGAGGTAGGTGTATCAATGAATTTTTTTTTAATTATTTAAATTATACATGTTTCTATCAATTCAACTATTTTATTGAATAAAAACGCATGTTTTGAGATTTTAAAGGTTTTTTATGAAATGATTCAAATCTTTATTTGGATATAGAAAAAATTGATTTCCATAGATATAAAATTATTTATTTAAATTCAAGCATATATTTTTAATGGGATTTAAAAAAATATAGCACATATGGAACCTTGGGTGCGTCAGGAAATGAACAAGTCACTTTAGTGTGTGTAACACTACTAGAGGTTTTATTGTATTAATAGATAATTAAAGGGATCAATATCTATTAGAACTAACATATTACAAGTTTAAAATTCTCTTATGTGTTGAAAATATTCAAATATTCTAGAGATAAATTGGTGTGATTTTTCATTTATGCATAGTTTATCACATGATAGATTAGTTCAGGGATATTTGTAAATATGCTTATCATATGGTTCATGGTTTTTTTTATTATGCATACTTTCATTATTTTATACTTTACATATGGATAGAATTGGTGAATACGGTATTCATTAATAGAAAATAATGGAATGTTTATAAAGTAATTTTATTTTAAAAATTCATTATAAATTATATTTGTTTTATTATTATAACATGTTTATTCTTGATATTATAACTTTTATGGGATTCTTTGGTGGTATCCAACTTGGATCAATTCTCACACACTATATTTTTGTTTATGAGGTCTTAAAATGTGTTTTTTATACTTTGGTAATGGGGAGGGAATCATGTAGCATTCGAGGTTCTCTTATCATTGGTCTTTATCTTAGTGAGATGGTTTGGTGGTGAAAGATAGTCACATTGAGACTTATTTAGTCTGACCTACATTAACTTTTTATTTTGGCCTTTTTGGATTGACCTTTGTGTCTCATGGATTTGTATTCCTTCCATCAATTTTTTAATATGATTATTCTTCAGTTATATATGAAACTTGTGGTTCTTTCCTATATCTCATCATGTGGTGTCCCTTTCAGGGTGGCTTTTCAAGTTTACCAGAGTGCATTAAATTAATGGAACTATAAAATTATTATAAATTAATAATCATTTCAATCATATATATATATATATTCACTCAATGTGAAATTTTTATAGAATTAAAATTTCTTGTTATGAATAATAGTTATATTGTATTTTAAAATTTCAGAAGTATAATTTTGGATAAAAATTACACAATAAATTCCATAAATCATTTTTGAATAGAAATTATTTAATTGATTAATATGATATTAATTTTTCAAAAAACATTATCTCATAGAATATAATTGTATTAATTCGAAAAATTTATGATTATAAAGTAAAATATAAAAAAATTCTAAATTTAATATCTATATTTACCACTTAAATTATGGCCAAAACATTGTACATAAACCATGAATTAACTATGTAGACCTTTATATTATAACAACACAATCTAATATTCATTTTTATTTATTTTACCCCAATAAACCTATCATTTCATTACAACTGGAATGCACATCTTCTAAAATTGAGACAACATAGTGTGTAAAACCATTTTCTGATGAATGTGAAAAACTCAATTGATACTAGATGTTAATAAACTCCTTTAATTTTGATAATATTTTAAAAAATATGTTTCATAATTTACAAAATTACATTGATAATGAAGGTTATTATTTTATTAGTATTCGTGGATGCTTAATTTTTATATTGTTTTTTGGATTTTTTCATATGTCTAGTTTTTTCTTTTATCTCCAATGCCATTTTATTTTCATTTTTCATCATCTAGTAAGATTTAGTTTTCAATTATACCATGGTTTTAGATATTTCTAGACATCCACTAGTATTATTAAATTATTATAATTCTATATATTATATTTTTTTCACTCTATTTAAAATGATGTGTGATATTGTTATGCTGGATTATTATATCCTTGTAGTAGGATTAGTATGGTGTATATTTTTGTTTCTTTATTTTGATGTTTTTATTATACACATTATATATTTTTAACCTATTATTTATGTTTCTATGATAAATAATTATGGATTATGTAATATATTTATTTTTTTGATATCCATAGTGTATGCATATATATGTTCATTGTTTGAATATTTAGAATTATTTTTTAGAACACAAAAAGATGGTTTATCAAAATAATCTACACATTGAGATACAAGATTTCCAATATACTCTCTGGAATTGTTAGTGAGTTCCTATATGGTCAATGTTCCATCCATTTTGAGGATGTATACCTTGTCCATATATATATATATTCCATATTTGGTAGAAACTATGAGAACATATCTCCTTCTAATGAACATTTCTCATCTTTTATATAAATGTAGATATCGATACCAATTTGAATATGATGAAGATTTTATTTTTTTATATAATTTTCTCAATATATCAACAAGTGGAAATCTAAATACATGTTTTTTCATGGGTGATAATGATTTCCTTATCTCTAAAGCAGAGTATCAATGAAATGGGTAGGTTTATATGAATGAGGAACAACATTTATGTATATTTTTTCAATTCTATATGTTTTCAATTATTTATTCATATGGAAAATATGCTCACTAAGTTGGTCTACATCATGAAGTTTTTGAGGATACAAATTCAACATAAAAACCTAGAAATTTTTTTATTTTAGATATTATGATAATGAAAATTATTGAAATGTGTTTTCGGAAGGTAAGAAGACATTGTATAATGTGTTTCATGTGATGTTTTAATATTTACCTATTGATATATTTTAAATAACTTGGATGAAAGTTAAAAAGGTTTTGGTTGATATTCTTTTGAATTTATCCATGTTTGTTCAAAAATTAAGTCCATTTTATTAATTGGATAGAACTGTGTTAATTATTATTGAGAATTTGGATTCTCAACATTAATATATAATTAATTTAAAGGTTTATTAGTGGATACAAAACTAATTACTCATATGATTTAAAAGATAAAAGTAATTGGTTAATGATGTTTATAAAAAATCATGTATTTTCTAAATTCAACCAAATTCATTTGATAGTCTTTATTTTAATCTTATAATTCATTGAATAGAATTAAATCATAATATAAAATTAATTTTTATTATTCTGGTATTTGGAGTGAATTTATATATCTAAATATGTCTTATTGGCTCTTTAGTTCAAAATATTTTATTTACAACAGGTAGACGAAGTCTAACAATATAATGATCCTGAAAATGATTCATTAAATTTACATCTTAGTTGAATCCTTGAAAATAAAATTGGTATTATATACACATAATTTTCATAGTATAAAAAATTATTATACCATCCTAAAAACCAGAAAAATAGAACAATGTTTAAAGATTCCCTGTACATGTTTTATTTTCTTAATAATGTTTTGGAACAATTTGTTTATTTAATAATTTCATAGATTTTCCAATGGCACTATGAGTGTATGATTTTCTCAAAAATAGAGAATTGAAAATTTTCCATGAGGTTACTTGATATAGGTAACATATATATTTCTATATAGTGCAAAAAACAAATGTATACTAAAATTTAGAATACTCTTTAAGAGGATACAAAATTATACTTAATTATGAAAAAACCAAAATTATAATTCAAAAATTTAAAGATATGTAATGTAAATAACCAATGTATTATTAAATGTGATATTTTTTGAAAAATATATATGATATTTCCTTATAAAAATAAACTGAATTATAGATTTAATTTAGATTATTCAAGTAAATATTTTTTAATGGATTAAGTATCACAAATGAAACTGGGGCTCTTATAAACTGGTGAGAAGAAGATGATCGTATCATGATCTGATCTAAATAATAATAATTATGATGAAGTTGGCAATGTAATTTCTTATACACTCACTCTGTAAATAATAATAACATTCTACAATATATCATCATTGTATATTTTAATATAGCTGTGACATGTTAATATTTTTTGATTTCATATAAAATTTTAAAAGGACAATTTTTAATTTCATGTAAAATTAAATGAAGATATTTTATGTATAAGTAAATGATAGTAAGACATAGATATTATTTTTCACCAAAATTAATGATTAAAAAATCATTCTATAATGATTAAATTTGTTCAAATATTTAATTGATGAAATATATGTTTAATGTGATACTAAAAAAATAAAATAAAATAAAAAATTAACTTTTTATATTATATGATGTTTGTATAATATTCAATATTTTGTCACTAAAACAAGAATATTTAACATGAATATATATTTAAAGTGATCTAAATGAATTAAAGAATATAAATCCAATACCATTTATAGATAGGATATAATTTTTTTGTGAGGAGGAAAAATATGTGGAAGTAGGTGAAGAGGTTTAATCACCACCCTTTAATATTCATATATCTAGAAGAATAAGATGGAGAAATGAAAAAGTATTGATATAGTAAAAAACACCAATTTCTTTTCAAGGAGACTATTGTTCAGAGAACATTATAAAAATTGATAAATAATACATTATAAAGTATCAGTATATTTATATTCATTTATCATTTTATGCATAAGTTAATACAACAAGTCCAACATTCCATGGGAAATATGGATTACCATAGTCGATGTCTAGTTTATAATGGAAGTGGATCATGATGCTATGATATAGTTAAATCAAAATAAAAAAATATTATTCATTACTTTATAACCAAGGCTTATTATTGAAGATAAGTTTCTAGAATAATCCAAGATCAATGATTAGAGTGTTATAGTAAAACAATATTCATCTATTAGAGAAGTTGATAATCTATAAATAGTCTCCCATAATATGGACTATCTGTTTCTCAAAATATAACCAAGACACAAGAAGAATTATTTTCACACATTGAGAAAAAACCCTGTCAAAATAATCATCTACCAATATTTTCATTTACTCTCATTATTTCATATATTAGTGAGACTTGTGTGTATATTAATAAATACATTCTTGTTGACCATTAATAATGTTTTTAAAAAATGTGGGACTATTATAATAAAAATTAAAATTATAATAAACAAAGGAACCTATATTCCTCCACCTATATCTGGTCCTATATGGTCCACTAGGAACATTAAATGGTATCATATATAATCATGTACCAACTAATTTGATAAAATATTTCATTCCAGGTTATTTATATTAGATATTACTGATGTGTATATTTAATGAAATTTCATAGTTTTATAATAAATAAAATATTGTTATTCTTTGATTTTGTGAATTTTTTTTGGTGTCATCCAAAAAATTGATATATAAAATTTAAATATAGGGTAAAAATTAGGTAAGATATTAAACTGTTCAAGAGGAATCACTACTAAAATAAGTTAATTAATCATGTAGTTTATATATTAAATATTGTAATTATATTCATCTAGAAGAATTTTTTTAATTGAATGGAGTTTAGAGAGGATGATTCAAATGAAATAATAGAAAATATGCAATCTAACATCAATGATTATCTAAATAAAGTTTCTATTGGAGTTATCAATAAGATATTTGGGGATTACCTATGAATTGTACAATGATAATTGGAATGTGGAGTTGGAATCAGAATAGAAATAAAATGATTTGTATAAAAATTCACACATATGTAACATATTCCCTTAAAAAGATGACGGTAAGGGAAAATGTGTAATACAATTAAATTAAATGTTTATGTGGATAAAGAATAATTGAAAATGGCACAAATATAAATAGTTAGGATTGATTTTTTTATGTTATCTATATAATTTAAAGACAATATTAAACAACAATTATTTTAAAATTTAATGATTTGGATTATTTTTATAATTTATTAAAGGATATTTACAATTATGCATTGGACTAAATTATTTTGAATGATGATTTTATTATTGGATAAAAAAAATGTCTAGATATTTTAGAATTACCTAAATACTAGAGGAAAAATTTAAATATTAAAATAGGTAATGTTAATAAACCAAGATAACATGTAAACATGATCTTCATTAATATATTAAGGAATAGATACTATCCTATGAATAATATAGTGATAGATTATCTTCCTAAATCACATATATGAATTGAAAGTATATCTCTATATAACCTAATAATTGATTTACTAAAAGCTCACGAAAACATTAACCCATTATTTATATATTAATTTTTTTAGTAGTTCATATTCACTTATAACTACAAACAACAGCTATAAATATAGGAAAATATAGATGGTGAAAAATTATAAGAGACCCACAATGTCATAAAATTTAGATATAATGTAAAGATTGTATTTTATACTTGCAATGAAAACTCAAAATATGATATGATTGAACTAATATTGTTTTGGTTAATATTATTGTCAGGATATTTCTAAAGGAAAAAAATGAGGTTTTACAGATCTTTTTATGATGATGGGGGTTTGTACCTAAGTGTATTATATTGTGGTACAATATGTGAACATATAAATATTAAAAAATGATATTAATATAGGATAAAAAATATGAGGGGATGTTAAAGCATACTGGATAAAAAAATATTGACTTATGAAAAAAAATTCAACAATTAGAGAATCAAATTCTATTAAAAATATTCTTATTTATATAATTAATTTATTAACATATGTTTTGTGTATTTACATAGACATAACAGGCTAAATTAAAATACGGATTATAAGAGAAAATAGTATAGAAATATATATAAAAATGTAAATATGATTATATCTTTAGATATAAAAATGTAATGAAAATTATTTAATATGTTTTTTAAAGATGAATTATGGGAAAGGTAATTTAATAAAGAAATGATACAAAGAATTAAGGATAAAAATAAATATATATAACTAATTTTTATGTTCCATAGATGATATAATTAATTAACTCATGATGGAAAAATAAGGGGATGAATAAAGGAGGGAAAAATTTGGATTATTTTAATGGAATTCTTCATAGGATATGTTCTACTAAAGCTTCATAATAATGGTAACCCAATAGTTCTAAATAAAATATATGTACAATAATATAATTATATAAATGATACAAATTAACAACTAACTATTTCCGTATCCCTAATAGAAATTGATTGATATATTAAAAAAATAATAATTAAATTCATTCACTTCATGTAAACCAATAAGTATACATTATGAAACTTTCTTTCATTAAAGGTTGTGAAAATTTCAAAACACAATATATAATGTGTATATTATATAATATTAAAATATTTTTTCACACTATTGTAATATTTCTTTGGGTTTATCAAACATAGATAAAGATATTGTGATATGATTCCAAAGAACCATTAAGTTATTGTGTAAATATTAATCATATTGAAATGAATAAATATTCGTCACTAGCCATAATGAAAGTAAAATTTATATATATATTGAAATAAAAATATGACTATAAACACATAATTCTAAAACTATTCCATATATATAAAATAAAAAGGGTATACACCATAATGATCTCTAAATAATTTAGAGTTGAAATAGAAAGATTTTTTTTGGTTGATAAAGAAGTATAAATAATTTTCCTCTTATTAAATTGTTGATATAAAACTCAAAAATTTATAAATTATTTTTTTATCTATATTTACATAGAGGAAACTAAATATGATATTTCAAAATTTATTATCATATATATGATATAATTATTTTACTTTAATAATTTTTTTTCCATAATGGTGTTCTTGAAGACTCCTTAAATTGTATCAATTGATATATATGGATAATTTTAGTTTACAAGAAAGAAAATTTAAAAATAAAGACATCATTAAACTATAACAACTTTATATATTGTTTAAATTATATAATTTAAAAATTATTATTTCATTGATATCTTTCCTTACATGCAATGTCATGTTTAAACAAACCACAACATATTGTTGAAGTATTATTACATAATGTTAAATGTATCAACAAGAATTCAGTTTTTATTGATTGAATAATATTAAAAAAATTATTATAAATTATGATTTATATATTTCTAAAATTAATATATTATTTTTCAATAGTTTTAAAATAAAAAAAAATCAATTCAACGAAAATAGATAAGTTTTTCTAAAATGTTTTTGGATCCAAAGAATGAGTTTTTATATCAGTAAATTAAACAAATCAATATTTTGTATTGATATTAATGAATTTTATAGATAAAATAAAATATAAAATACTTTAAAATTATTCTATAATATTAAATATGTAAATTAATGATGTTAAACAATGTTTTATGCATAAAAATGTTATTTTAATTTTTTTTTTTGAATTTTTTACACTGATTTTAAAATTAATTTCTAAATATTATGTGAATTGAAAATTTTTACCTGATTTATATATTTTGAATCATTGTAATTAATATAATTTAATATGTTCAACTTATTTTTTTTACATTATTACCATTTAGCAAGGAAAATATTCATTACAGTTTTAAAAGATAAACGGGGTTCATTATGGGTTTAACTAAAAATATAATGGTTAAAATGAGCTTAAAAAGTCACATTACTATCTGATGAATATATATAGATGATATTTTATCTCATCTATTAAATAGGATCAATTTAATTCCACTTTAACATGATATTGACTTTATTATATCTTAACATTCTAAATATTTTACATTGTTCTTCATCCACTACATTTAAAAGGACACTCGATATTATCTCTTCTCCATGAAAAATAATACGTTTTTTTTCTAAAAAAACTATTAAAGTATATTATAAATTTCTATAGTTTTTTATGATAGGTTATTCCATTCAAAAAAAAATCTTAAAGAGGATATTAAAAGGTGGTTACTAAACAAAGAGCTAAATCTTTGCAGAGATCATTTTAAAATTTAATTCATTCCTCCTTCCTCTAAATTCAATTTAACCATTATAACCTAAATAAAAAAAGTATTATATAAATAAATATATATTAATTTGACTATTAAAACATAATTTTTTATTTATAATGGTTAAATTGAATTTAGAGGAAGGGGGAATGAATTAAATTTTAAAATGATCTCTGCAAAGATTTAGCTCTTTGTTTAGTAACCACCTTTTAATATGACTATTAAAACATAATTTACCATCATTTTTCATAAAATAGAAGCTTAATGTATAGCTTATGTGTATATGTGGACTACATTTTCCATGCGGTGATAAGATTAATTTTTCATCACTATAATTAAAGGATGGTTGTAATAATGTATGAAATTATTAAATATTAAAACTATTTCATAATAATTCTTATAAAAAAACAATATCTTTTTTACATTCTTACCTCCGCATCTTTTATTAAGTCATATCACCTTTCATGGACACCTATAAATTACCACCTCCATGATGTGATATGATTAATTTTTAATTTCATCTTTACATGTGTTCTAATAAAAATATATTTAACTTCAATCTATTATATTTACGATATAATAATGGTTTTAAAAAGGAGAAGTATGACGTCAAATTCTTTTATTATGTCACTAAAAAGTTGAAACATCAAACGTGTAAAGATACAATGTATCATAACTATGATGTGATATAATTCATTTTTAATGAATTAACTAATTTAATTTTTACAATAGATTAAATAATTAATAAATATAATACTAATATCAAGATTATAATTTTTTATATAATTAAATAATTTCAATGGTTCATGTATCGATTCCATTAAACAAAAATATGCCCTATAAATGGAAAAGTTTTCCACTGAATGTCGCTTTTATGAATGAATTATAAATAAAAGAATAAGTAATTATTATATTGGAATTATTCATAGTGTTTTATGTATGAATATAATTTATAATAAATATAAAATAATTATTTATTTATTATATATGATTCTTGAACATAAAAGATGCATGATGAGACTTAAGGTATGAAATGTATGTAATAATCTTAATTATTTTCATGATTCTCTATTCCAAATTATAATTATTCGAAACTATAAAGATATTATAAATAAAAAAATCAATTATTATCATATGGTTATTCTATTAATATTTATTTAATTGTACTGTTTTACTACCTTTGGTAATGAAAATTAATGGGAAAATAGTTTTATGAAAACTGACCTTATTTCTTCATTGGTCGAAACTATTTTTATTCCATTTCTATATATTCGTTAAAATGTTTTCAATAATTTTTTAATATTATAAAAATAATATATTAATTTAATTTTTATCCCTATTTTAATTTCTAAAGAATGATTTATAAGGAATCTTCTTGTCATTTTTATGGATGTAATTTTTACCAAAGGTGTGAAACATTATTTATTCTAAAGTATAACAATCAAATGAATTTGAAACCATCCTTAATAATGATTATTTTAAATAATTATTTTAATTTATCATTTGTTTTTAAAAAAACATCTTTATATAATATTATATAATTCTGTTGACTTTAAATAAATTACTAAATTAAGAAAAATAAAATTTCCTCATGAAATATTCTTGTTGTCTTTTAATAATATTTTCATATATTGGGACATCCATTGATGAAAATTATGATTAAGTTGGTACACAATTCCATGATACCAACATTTTTATTTCTTTTCATGGTTATTGATTATTGCAAGGAAATCTTGGTGGAACTCATTTTATTTTCCATGTTTTATGCCTTATATAAATGATAAATGTTTTGATGACCTTATTGAATAGATATAAATGAATTATTATTATAGGATTTTAAAGTCTATTAGAGTCCACATATTCATTGTGTAATTTTAAATAAATATATCATTATATGATTACAATTGACATGGTCATGATTTTGAATAATAATATTTACAATTTGAAGTGTTAATATGAGTGAATCTAGCTATACTATGATGATTAGGTTTGTGTGTGAATTTTAATGGACATTTTCACATTTTGATGCATGAGTGTGATCAATTATAGCTATTATGACATTATTATTATTACAAATTCATTTTAATATCTATGTTTTAATGATTCTTTTTCATATGCATAACATTCCACATACTTTTTTTGTGACTCTGGAATGATTATTATTTATTTATATCTTTAATATTCATATTTATAGATAAGAAATTATTTTGGAGGTTTTTATCTATTCAATTATAGGTTTGAACCTATTATGTCCTGAAAAATAACTTGATTATGTTATCATAATCTTATAATCATTTTTTGTATCTTATGATAGATAACTCTCTTGATTAGCCTTACTAAGAATATGAGCTCACATTTTCTTATGTTTTCCCTCTCTATGTTTTAATGGTATGTTATATGTATCATATTTATAATATGGTACTAATATAAAGTTTTTTATAGATGTTGTATATATTTTAAGAGGTAAATTTATTATATAGCTGGTTTCTAATTTTAAAAAACTATTACAGTCTATGGGGTGTGTAATTGTGATTTGTAATGCATACTCATATAAAATGACATAATATTTATATATGTTGTGATTCAGTAACCTATTTTTTTTATCAATGTATAGTTTAGTTATTATTTGATTTTAGGTTATGAGAAATATTATAATAAGACCTATAAACCTATAGTTAAATATAAATGATATGGGTTGAACCTAATGTGTCATTGTTTGATAATATGATTTCCTAAATATATACCCCACCGAAATGAAATTCATATGTTTTCTAGGAATATTTGGTTCTCAAGACTAATATTTGATATTTTTTGTTTTATTCAATGATTGGAATAAGAAATAATCATGTTATGATTGATTTTTATGGGTAATGAAATGACCATACTAATGATAAATGAATTTTTTTGGATCATGGACACATTATATTGTTACTATGATCACTCAACATTCCCAATATATTCTAAATGACATGGAATATGTTGATCTAATGAATGAACCTAGGTGGGAGTAAAATACCATTGGATCATTTATATGAAAACGTCCACCCTCCTACTAGGGTTATTCTATTCCACTAGTTGTTTAGAAATATATCAATGATATAGAAAATAAATTTTTTATTATTTTTTTGAAATAATACTGAGAATGATGTTTTAGTTGTCTATTTAATGGAAAGATAATGAAATCAATGGTGGAAATTTATCAAGAACAGAAAGAAAGAGGAAGAAATAAAATTCATGGAATGGTAGAAGTTTAAGATATTATTTATCAATAATCACATTCCTATAAACCTTCGTACTATAATAGATATTTAATTTATGATTCTTATTCATATGGATATTGAATCCATTGGTACCTGTATATAAACTGTTACCAATAATTAAAGGTACATTTATAGATTTAACATTAACCCATTTAGTAAAAATTATTTATTTTATAGTGACTATGAAACAAGTGTTATAAATGTGTTTTCCATAGGAGACTTTGGTAACAATGAATAAACCAATCCATGTACTTGGAATGAGGAATTGTAGAGTGGTAACTCCAATTATTATTTTTGTTCTAATGATAAAAATTAATATGTGGATATTAATAGAAACATGAAAAGTAAATCCCATGGATTAATGAAATTCCAATAGAATTCATCACAAAAAAATTGGGGAAAACACTCAAGAAATTGGTTGAAAGGAATTGGGAAATTATTCAATTATGGAAAGGATTTTGATCACATTAGTGATTGTCTATAGTGGATCAAAATGCTGGATACTGGAATAAATGAAGAGATTGAATAAGCCATATATGTTTAGTTTTTTTTAATGATAGGAGATTGGTAATTATGTGAATAAATACACAAATTTAAGATCTATTTAGGATGGTAATACCCAATAACTAGTAAGAAAATGATAAAGTTAATGCCATTGGTATTATAACTAAAGTGGTTTAGAAGAACAACGTGTTAACGGGTACACATTACATCCACTATAGAACTTAAAATATATTATTTTATTATAACTCTACCAACTATTTTATATGTGAATAATTTTCTAACAATATCGCTACACCAGCTAAAATATTTGGTGTTTAGTTAGCAGTAAAAATTCATAATTCAATTCAGATTTCATCTGATGTTTATAGATTATATCTATACCAATATTTTTGGAATGTTCTTATTTAATATATTATTATTTCATTATAGTTAGATTTTATGTCATATTGAAAGTGAAATGAGTTTCTTTATCTAAATAATATATATATTTCAAGGAAAAGGAAATCCCATTAGATATTATTAACAAACATATGATTTTTAATTAATACAAGTATAAAAATGATCTTTGAATGCTAATTTGGTCTATTATATAGGTCCCACTACCAACTCATGAGGGTTATATTCCAAAAAAGGTTTGAGGGAAACTCAATATTTAATATATATAAATTTTTTCATGAATATAATGATGTATTTTCATTAACACACGAAAAGAATTAGCATGAAACTTATTGTGGAGTTTTCAATAGAATTCATACCTACTACCAAACCTATTCTAATGAATACTTATTCAATAGAACATATGGAGTTATAGGAATTGAATAAAAAACTATAAGATACTATTGACATTGGATTTATATTCCCTAGTGAGTCACCATAGGGTGAACCTATTCTTTTTTGTTTGAAGAAATATTTCTCAATGCCTTTTTTCACTGATCATTGAGAACATAACAAGATCACTATTTATAAATGAATCAATTATCTTTTTTTGTTTACTTGGTTGAGAAATTTTGTGATGAAATATAATTTTTGGATAAAAACCTCCGAAATGGATATAAAATATTTTCATTCAATATGAATGATATACTAAATTCAACCATTAATATAAGGTACAATAATTATAAATTCCCTTTAATTCCATTTGGATATAACAATTAACCACCTATATTCATGGATCTAATGAATATTTTATTTATATATTACCGTGATCCATTTTTTGTAGACTTTATAGAAAAATTTATTATATATTTAATGATCCTGTAAAACCATGAAGACTAATTATGTAATGTATTAAATATCATGTGTAAGGAGAATATATCCTAAAAATTTATCAATTGTGTATTATGGATACAGAATGTGTCATTCATGGGTCATATAATCTCATGAGAGGGTATATAAGAAGATCCATTAAAGATGGGTGCTATTGACTAATGGACCAACCCCACCACACTGTTGAAAATCTACATATTTCATTCAATTTTTTAAGATACTATGGATTATTTTTAAATTAATTCACATGGATATATAATCCATTATACAATTTTACACCCAAAACAGTTTAGATCATATAAAAAAATTAATGTGTGTAAAATTTCAAGTAGATGAAATGAATGTGGGTTGGTGCACCTATGGTCACACTACCTTACAGTAGAAGAGGGGTTAGGATCTATAGTAATGCATTAGTAAAGAGACAATAATTCATCCTTTTGATGAATGATTTTATCAAATATTATTCATTGAGAAAGTTGTAAATTATTGTGAAAAATCACCTGAATTCTAATTTATAGATGGAAGTAACAATTTATGATTTAAAAATATTGTGGAAATATATTTATGGGAAAAAAATTTATTTTTATTCTGATTAAAAAACATTTATGTATATATTCAAAAATAATGACTTGAATTTATACTAATTGATATGGGTGTAAATTGTTAATATATATTACTTACAAGTATACTAACACCATGGGAAGGATAAAAATACAGAAAATGAGATGTGTTTGAAATATTATTCCAGGTTATTCATTATTATGATTGAATGTGACCCAACATTTATGTATTTATAGAAGAAGGTCCATGAAATAATAATTAATGTGGATAAATAATATGTTTCTTAGAAAAAGTTTCACTAGTGCATCTATTTGAGGATTAAATAGGCATAAAACGAGGATGTGAGACTATTGTTGTAGGCCAAACATGTTTCCATGTTCAATCATGATTTTGATTAATTGATATGGTTTAAAAAGTAATTATGTTTTCTGTTAATACTATATATTAAATATTTATATGGGATTAAGCTCATAGGTCATCATTCTCTATTTATCCTAGAGGGATGATGATGTATAGAAATTTAAAATAGTTTTTCTTCTAGGATGATAAAAAAATTAAAAATGAATAATATATTAATCAATTCCTAGTATTTTAGGAATTAAATATAGAGATAAATACCCATAAAGTGTTATTATATCCATTACAAAAAAATTAATGAAATCGGTAAACATTACCATATATTTTATCATATTACATGTTAAAAAATCTAAAGGGTGTAATGTTATCTTGGTTGTAGTTTTTTTCCATATGAATTATTCATATTTCAGTGTCTTATGATAATATTTCACACTTGATCATCTTTCCAGGATATTAATTATGTTTTTATTAAAGTTGATCGGTGTACCAAATTATATTATATTTTTTTCAAGATCTGGGGATTTTCATGATTTTCTATAGAGTTATTCATTAAGAAATGAATATAGAGTAAAATAATAGAATTTAATATCATCCGAAGATAGATGGCCAGTCTAAGAGGACTATTAAAACCATAGAGGATATGTTGAGATCATATTTTTTGTATTTAAATGGTTGTTTTTATCAAACCATAATATATTGGAATTTATATTAATAATAGCTTTAACTTTATCATTTTTATGTCCACTTATTAATACCTCTATAGAATGATGTAAATAACTCAAATGGGTTGGGTTGAAGTTAGAGAAAAAATTGATATTATGACTCATAATAGATAAGTATATGGTAGAAAATGTTTGGTCCATTCAACAATATATTAGTGCATCTAAGAGTAGATATAAAAGTACTACATATAATCATCAGTGAGATATAGAGTTCAAATATGGCGAAAAGATATTCCATTGATTATCACATTGGAAGAATTTTTTGAGATTTTTAAATATGGTAATATTGAGACCTTTTTATATTAATACCTTCAAAAATATCGATCATGTTCGGATTTTTCTTATTTCTTAGAACATCGGAAAAAATCCCCATCAAGATTTGGATGTGTTCTATATTTCTTTACTGGGAATGTACATAACCAATCCTTGTTATGTATCGAACTCGAAGACCGCACCACAGAATTATCTTATTACACATGTGGCATAATTTGTGGATATTATTTAACGATGATAAAAATTGATGCATATCCTGAATAATCAAAAGTGAAATGTTTTGTGGTGAGATCATAAATTTCAATAATCTATTTAGGACCCTGAATATCTGATGAAAAAAGAGTTTCTTATGTTTTCTATATCAAAGTGTTGTAATTTTGGGGGTGAAATTATTATTTGAGGGGGAGGGGGTAGAATTTAACACCCCAAAATTTTACAATATAGCTCTCAATAAATAAATTTTATTTCTTTCAATGTTTTTTTACATGCAACACAATGTTTAAATGAACCACAATATATTATTGAATATTTTTATTTAATCTTACAACTATAAAATACCTTATGGATTGGAAGGTACAATTACGATTAACTAAATAATTAGAAATTGATACACACCTAGGTATTAAATGAATTCAATGGTCATAAATTTGTTAGAAATTGAAATTAACACATTTAAATACAAAAAAAGACATCATTATCAAACACATTTTTGTCTAAACAATATCTCTTTATCATAATAAAATAGATTAATATATATTAATGACTTAATTTAGATAAATTTTTAGAATATTTTATCATTAATCTAATATTAACTTAATGTCATTTACTTAATATAAAATCTTTTTTATGATTAAAATGGATTTTTCTAATGAATTTTTTTTTGCATGACACAGACTTATTTTAACATTTAATTATCGCACTTATGGGAATATAATAATTCAAAATAGATTTATATTTTCAATCAAAGTATTAATATAATATAATAAATCATCGTATTTTTTAACCTTGTCAATTGTAACTGAGAGAAATATTTATTACTATGGTGTGAGTTAAAATTGTTAAACAAGCGGTTAAACTAGAGGGATAAGGGTCAAAATGAACTAATATAGTGAAAAAATCTAATTTTATAAATAGACATTGGATCTATATTATCACATATTCTAACATGATACAATTTGGTACAACATGATTAATATAGTGAAATTAATAAATTTTTGTATTCATAATATTTACCAAAGTGTATCTCCCTCAACATATAAAATGAAACCTACTCTCATATATTCAACACACCACTAGAGCCCCTTTGTTTGAGAATAACCTACCCAAATAATTTCTCAATATCCATTTCCATATCCTAGAGGGCCTTGTTTTCTTTGAGTTCCAATCAAAGGGTCCATAATATGATATTCAATGATGTATTTTCAAAGAATAGTTCTATGTTCATACTCATATTTGTGGTATTTCATCATTCTTAGACATCTAGAAAAACTAATATATTATTGATTAAAAAATTACTCTAGTATCATTGAAATAATAAAATGTTATAATGTTTTTTGGAATATTATTACTCGACCGTAGACATGAAATAATCCATTGTTTTAAATTCAAGAATTAATTGTCTTATATTTGATGATCTCTTTATGTTTTTTATTTTAGAGAATTTCGTTTTACATTATATATATAAAAAGAATATATTAAAATTTTGAACTTTTTTATCAGAATAATTTTTTTCCAAGATATAAAACATTAAAAACAATTTTTTGTCTTTTCATGAATAATATTCAAGACATTCAACGTGACATTTTATTTTTTGTTACCCATTTTTAACCTAATGTTTTATTAAAAAAAAATGGGTCGTGAGAAAAATATTAGTAAGGGATATAAAATAAACAAATATCTTAGTCCAATGAAAAAAATGATAACCCATGAAAATCATTTTCTACAAAAATACATTAAAAAAACAATTTTCCTTAAAAAATATCATTATCTTATCTCTTTAAATTAAATTATTTCAATGAAAACTCATTAGAAAACATAGAAACAACCTACAGGTTCCTTTGGAAATAATATTCAATGGGACCTAATAGATTCCTTACAAATTCGATTAACCACATGATATAAATCTATTATATACCCCTAGATAACATAATCACTACCCAATGCATTTCAGATATTTCTGGATGCTTCAATTATAAAATATATATCTAGCTCACCCATGATATGTAATAGGGATCAAAACATTGTATAAATAATTTTCGTGGACCATAAAATGAAGAAAATAATTTAATCTTGCTAATATTTATCCCATAATATTTGAAAAGCTCATTTTAACATATATACAAAAAGATTTCAGATATCAAAATACCCATTCATTTTAAAAACTCATTTAGAATACCATAATACCTAGAATAATTGAAATGGGATTTTCCCATAAATTAATGTAGGAATATTATAAGGTGATTAAAACTCCAGATATCAGTTATAGTGGTGAGAAAAGTTTTTTCACCCTATATATTAATTTTGAACATTTTATTTCTCTTTTGTAAAGAAATCCAAACATTATATAGTTTTTTTTAAAAATCAAATAAAAAATAAAATAAAATGTACTTTATAAATCATTTATTTTAATTAAAAACACCCCTAATTATTTATGAATATGGAAATTATAGAAAATTTTTTGAATATTTAATCATTAAGATGCCATTTTTAATAGAATATAATTCACGTAAAACCATTAATAATTAATTATTAAAAGCATTATAAATTAAATAATGTATGGTAATTTTTTTCCATAATTATCAATTTTATAATAAATAATAATTTTCTTTATACACTAAAAGAAAATGGACAAGAAGTAATATGATTTAGAATATAAATCATTAAAACATTTAAAAACAGTTTTAAGATAAAGCGTCCTCTACCTTGAGGTCAAATGTTCTTTTATGTAATTTATATTCATAAATAATAATAAAAACAGATTACTTACATTATTAATAATTTTTTCATGTTTATTATTCATTTTTATATCTTTTTTCCATTATATACTCTATTAGTTACTCATTCAAGTTCACTTTAGGAGTTTTGAAGGTATTCAACTTTTATGTCAAAAATGAATTCAGTAGGTTGATTATAGTACTGGAGGTCATTATTCCACAGTATAAATTGTAGTAAAAATTAAATATTTATCATATATATACATAAAATATAAGTTTAAAACTAATCATGAACTATGGTTATGAAGAATGAAGTACATTACAATCATGAAGACAATTGGCCATGCATATTCATGAGTAACATTTCACTTTTTCAAAGATAATTATGGAAAATAGATATGTATTATTTAATATATAAATTATTATCATTATATCATAAATATATTATTATTTCTTTAAATTTAGTAATATATCTCATCCACATGATGTGGTGATAGGAAAGTATCACATCGCTTCATGGAGGTGGTAGTCCATACGCACACACAAACTACCGTATAATTATTCAAATAATTGAAAGGTAAACTGTAAATGATATATTATTTTTTCATAATGATAAATAGCTCATTATAACAACATATTAACATTAATTAAATCATTATAAATAATCTTTAGTGGTGATTATGGAAAAATAATTACATATGTTCGTGGAGTGGTTGTCCATCGTACTCATGATGAATGGATTTATTTCCAATTTGATAGAAGATGATATGAATTTTACTTGTTATGTTAACATAATTGAATACATTATATGTTATATAATAAATTTTTTTATATAATTATGATTTAATAAATTTTTATGGATGTGGAATAAGAAATAAAACAAAAATGAATGGTGAAGAATGATACCTCCTCTTCAAACAACCTCTTTAGGATTAAAAAATTATATCTTTGGAGGGTATTATAACAAAAAAGGATTCTAGGATATGGGTATAAAACTGTTTGAAGTACTTGGGTAGGGATTATACAAAACAAAATGCTTCGAATGTATTAATGGTATAAGATATGTGGGGGTCTTTTATAAATCACAGAGATGACACACATTGATTTTTTGAAAAGAAAAAGTTATTCCCATGTTTTACACATTAGATAATGAAAAAAGGGACCATTATCCGGAATAATATGATATAGGGACTCAATATATATATATAATTGAATTTATATTAGGTTTTTGGTCATTTTAACGCTTATAATTTAGGTTTAACCTCTGGTAAACCCATTTTTATCTTTACTGTGGTGAAAGATTTTTACTGGTTTTATTATTCATTATGAATCAAAATTTATTAAAACATATTACATAATATTAATTATTATTAATATATATATTCAATTTATTTATCTAAATTGAATTCATTTATTTGATAGAATTAAATTTAAAAATAAACCAACAAACGTGATAAAAAATTAATTTTTTATGAAATGCATATTTAATGAAAAATATTATTTTATATTAAATTAATGACTAGTAGTAATAATAATAAAAATATTAATTAATATTTATAGATATATAATATATATATTTCTTTTAAATCATTATTCATTATGTTTTTTAAATAATTTATATTGAGAAAAATTATGCACATTAAACGGTTTTTCAAAAGAATTAATTTTTAAAATAATAAATAAAAAAATACAGAAATCTAGTGTCAAAATGATTCAACTTTAATTAATTTGATTAATAATAAATATATAATACTAATTTCACTTGAAATAATTTTAAATACATGGTGGGACCTTTAAATTACTTAATTGTTTTAAAGTAAATAGCTATATTTGAGAAAATATTATGTTTCACTATTAAAAAAACTGTCGATATTTTATGGAAAAGCCTAAATTATAACTATATGTTAATTTTGATAATATAGATTAAAATATAAAGTTAATATTATCAAATAAATTTAATAATATATATATAAATTTAATTATATTTTCCTCTCATAAAAATAAATAAATAAAATTTTATTTAGAAAACCTATATTTTGAATAATAAAATTAATTTACTAAATGATGACTTATTATTTTCTGAGAAAATACACTTATATTTATATTTAGTAGGATATATATATATATATATTATAAATAAATTAATACTATTCATACCCCCCAATTTAGTAGATATATTATAATGATCATTTTTAACATTAATATTTCAGGGATCATTTATTTCAGTTGTTCTAAATCTAGTATTCTTTTTAAAATGTTATTATTTTGTAAAATATCTTGATTCTACATCATCCCCCTCTTAAATAAATTTCATCCTCACAATTTTAACTTCATCTTAGTAATTTTTTTACATTTGAAAATACCATTATTGAAATCCCACATCATATAAAAGGGATAATGAATGTCCCTATTGATAAGAGAGAAAAAATCCATGAAGGTCACATGGAATAACACAATACTAGATTTCAAAGCATAAAAAAATTAGCGGGAAGTGAAAATATTAACATGTATGAATTTTTTTTATTCCAAATTTATGATGGAGAGTGATATATATCATAGATCACAAGAATTTAATTGATCTTAAGAAATTTATCAACCAAGAAAAAATAGGTTGGTGGGAATAATTCCATAGAGTTGTTAAGAAATTATGTTAATAAGAAAAAAAATTTATTTCGATATATTTTTCTAATAGTTTAAGATTTACTTTTCCATCTATAACAGGAACAGATTGAAATATATATAATTGATAAGTTTAATTTAATCTACTGATTAAATTCCACTAGATTATCTTTTTTTTGTCTAAATTAAGAGTAGTCAATATGAAATTTTTTAGAAATAAAGAAATAATATAATCATATAATGTATCACCTAATCTATAAACATATAATAATAAATTCATACTTATAGAGAGCTGACCCCAAAAATCCCAGAGATGGTGTCTCCTTCTATTACATTGGCATGATTACAAGGAATCAAATCCTAAAGGAATGAAGAGTTTGGTGTTCTTGGTAAACCAAATACAAACATGATACTTTTATTAAAAAATAAGACACTAATTAAAACATTATTGTTTTATTTTATCTAAATATATAACTTCAAGGATTACTCTAATCCATCTAGTAAATCCCTTCATATCTTTCATTGTAATCTTATTGGATTCCTTTGGAAAGAAACATAAAAATGGTAGTTCAATTTCTCAGTAAGTGAAAAATATAGTGAAAGAAATCAATGAGAATAGCTAATATATAAAGAAAAATAACTTAACACAAATTTCATGTAATCAATAAACTGAATGGATGTGTTTAAACAATATGAAAGGTAATAACTTGAAACACATTCTATTTAAATAACCAGATAAGGTAAGAATAATATAAAATGTAAGAAACTAAAACACATTCCATTTAATCAATAGAATTATGATGAGATGTATCCATAGATATATCGATGAAAAATATCATATATTTATCATTACTAAAGCTAAGAGAGGGAAATGTTTGATAGTTGGATGCCATTTTTCCTCGGTTCATTATAACTTTACTATCAAGATATTTTAGAAGAGGGTTTACATCATATTAGGTACAAACCCATCTAAGGTAGCTATCCAAACGACTCATCCCATGAGACAACCAATTTATTATGAGGCTATCTGTAAATAGGCCCCACCTATTCTATACGAGTACAAATCATTCCACATATACCGAATACTACTTTTAATAATGTGCATTATCATATATCTGTGTAGAGTATGAGATAAATATTTATCTATATTTACCCATATAATAAAATTACATTCACATTTAAAACCATATAAATATGATATACAATTTAGGAAATAAACATATACATGATAAATGATATGGTAAAATAGGGGAAATTCATTGTTCAATGATCATAGAAATTTTAATATTTTAAAGGGAGAAAAAGAATCATGGAAGTGAATGTCAATACTATGGTTGGAAAAATCAATTATAAACCATACAGAGAATGAATAAGTATAGTATCAATACAAAATAACCCAAGTGAAGTAAAATAAAGGTTGGTTTTCCTTGATGAATAGAATCATTACAAAAATATCTTTTAAAAACATTCATAAAGAAAATATCCATTTATTTTTAAAACTTTTTGAATAATTTTTCATGGAAAATACTTTAAAAAAATATATTTAAAAAATAACCTTTTAATCATTCAATGTATGCTACGAATTAATAACAATGGGTATATCCATACATGTCATACATGGTAAAAAGAAAATTCCATTTTCATGGTAAAAAATAAATAATTCCTTATTGGGAAAGTGATAAGAATATTCCATTGAAAACAATTATATGATAAAAAAGTGTTAAAATTTCATTAATAAATAATATAATTTTTTTAAAAAAACGAATTCATGAAACATGGTTTTTAGAAGAAAATAAATTCTCTGACTAAAGGGAGAAATGAAGTTAGGTTTTCTGAAAAACAATTTCTAAATCACCATGAGTACTAAAGAGTTCAAAATGGTAGTAACACATGAAAAAGTTCATGAATTTCCATTGGAGTGGAAAATGAAAGGTTTATTGAACAATGATAATATGATTTACTTGAATTGAAATACCATTTAAATATCATTGAAGTTATTATTGAGGAAAATAATATAAAAATATTCTATAGTGTCCCACAAAACATTAAAATAATTTAAATCATCATATATATGAAGAAATTAAATTAAAATAATGTTACAACATGATGAGAGTAATTATATTCATGATATGTGTAACACCCCAAGCTCCCACGGTACGTTTCCATTTGAATAATGCAGTAGCTTGTGTTGTACGCAACTTGGAGTATTAACACACCTCGACCAATGAAACTAGCCATTATGAATAGTAATTCCTAGTTTTTGAAATTTTATAGATTTTAATATATAAAAAAACCTTCATTTTTGGATTCGGAATATCAAAATTAGCTTAGGGTGACTTTTTGTATTTTCTTTGAGAATTTTAATTTTTGATGAATAGTAAAAACCACTATGATGTTTTTTAAAACTAATTTTTTTTAAAATAATTAATTTTTTTATTTTTACTTATTGTAGCTCAAAATAGATACATAATACCTATATATTTTCAATGTAATTCATTGGACTCATTTTATAATATGTTTTGATATGTACAATTTTATTGAATGTTTTTACCGTCTTTCACCCAACTTCTAGGAGCATTTACAAATTTACAAAAAAACATAATTTCACCACTTTAGTGAGTTGAATTTAAAAAATATGAGAGACATGGTTGACATCAGTAAGTAAAATGTTGTTCAATAAGATGAAAATATTTTTTGGTGAATAGTAACTTCTAACTTTTGTTTACCATGATGAAAAGTAAACAAGGTAATTAAGGGTAAAAATTATATAATAATTACCCTAAACCATGTAATAATTTTATTGGATAAGTTTAATTTGACCAAAAAAAACCTTAGGAATAAAATATGATCCTTTTGGAATACATGGATTAGATTAAGACATTTATTATAATTTTATTTTAAGAAGACTTAAAAGTGTAAAATTCAAGGTTTAATAACTAAACCACTTTTAATATAGGGTTATACATAAAATAAATTTGACTATAAATATTAATTATAAATCTAAAAAGATTTAATACATAATATTATTTTATTTTTAATTTTTAGAAATTAAATAATTTAAATCATTTATGACACAATGATGATGAGGTAATTACCTTATTAATGAAATATTAAAATATTTGATATTATAAATATCCAAATAAATTTATTTTGAGACTTTTGATGGATTCCACTAATTTTATAGGTTAATATGACATGTTAGGGTTGATTTAATAATTTTTGTTTAAAGTAATAATGATTTTATAATTTTCACAAAAACCAAATACTAAATAGTGTCAAATTAGACATAATTGGGTTTTGAAAACAAATACTGTATTATTAATTGATATAATATTGATAAAAATATAAGGTTTGGCAAAATTACTTAGATAAGGTTATATATATTAAAAATGAACCACTTGGGGTTCTCTAGGTTTGTTATAGTCTATTTATTTACCATATTATATAAAAATACAAAGAGATAAGGTAAATGTAAAACTATTTAAATGAGAGTTAAATATAAAAGATATTGTTAATATGGTAACCTAAACCTATATATAACCTATTGGTTGAGATATTTTCGACCCATCCACACATTATCATAAAAATTAATCATTTTGGATCCATTATAAACCTAAAATTCTTTTATTACAAAATATTATTTCAAGCTTTTCCTAAAGTGACCCTCACCTCTCTTATAAATAGGTACTTCCCATCTCTTAATTTTACATCTCCAAAGCCATTTGGCTCGGCCAAAACCTACAAAAATATCCTCCCAACATCTATCCCTTTATCCTGGAGACTAAACATTGGTCAAAAATCCATCTTAAGGAGCCATCTTGATCAAATCATAAGGAAGAACCCAAAGAAGATGTAAATATTTCATCACCTCTTTCAAGTTATTTTCTTCTTCCACTTCTTCTTTCATTGTTGTTTCCATTATAAAATAACACCTCTAGTATATTCTATATACTGTAATGTTATTGTGAAAATGGTTCAACCATATTAATTATTTTATCCATCATATGAATGACAATGACACCATACGTGCATACACACAACTTACCGCCTCCACGTCGTGGTGTAGTTTGTTATTGAAACAAATCATTATTTGGATGGGTATAATAATGAGTATAACTGATCTAAATAATAAATATAACATTTCAATTATTCTTTATATATGATATACCATCCAATTACATATTATTTGACCATCAATATAACGATATTGTTGCATGTGCGTACGTATGGATTACTGTCTCCATGAACACGAGGAGATTCATTCCCCATCATAATCATTCGAGAATAATTACCATATTATGATTTAAAATAATGTTTAATAACATAGTATAATTCTGGATATGAATAAAATACATCATATCCATAACAAACATGGCTTGCATAACCGACCATATAAAGGAAAAGAGATCATTTAACACCCAAAATGTTGATACTACTAAAATATTATTAAAAAAGAAATAATAGAGGATCATATATGATATCATATTTATGTATATAGTTCTTGTATAATTAAATAACAATTATTTAACTATTATACATGATGTTAATGTACCCACAACCAAGGAAAAGTACAATTTAAGGGTTAATCTTACAATCACTTTATTATCAGAGGTTGTTTTTACGTAAGTATCTACTGGGACCTCTTTATCATCCACATCCATGTTTTCTAAAAAGGTATTTCAAAGAATTTTTAGTATTTACTAGAATATGAGTTATAGTAATTTATTCCCTTTATTTTACTTTTTAAAAAAATGGTTTGAAAGAAATCTTTCCGTAATTTTCCAAACAAGGTACCTTATGACCTTTTCGACCAAAATAAGGTAAGAATGTATTTTTTTACTTATATGGCGGGTGTGGCTATTTTCTGCCATTATAAAATAGATGAAACTAAAAAATAAAATAATATACGTATATTTTAGAAATAAATGTTTTCTATCATAATTATGTTACTTTTAAATTATTTCAAAATAGAAAAATGTATTAATTTCAAATAGTTTTCATTTCAATTATCTCATCATCCTTTGATGGATTTTAAGCTTGTTTGAAGTTGATTTATAATGATACAAAACTTCCATATTGAATTGAAGGATTTATGATATGTTTGAATGTGGGTGTGTTATTTTTACACCATTCATGGTTTATGGATAAAGTATTGACATTTCGTATGCTAGTTTTAATACGAATGTTGATGTTATGTTAATAAATTTTCATATGAGGAAGGCATTGAACTTAGTATGTGACTGGTGGAGCCCACTATAGCTCCTCGATGAATCAGTAGGTCTCATGACACAAAATAGTCTCTTGGCACAAGGCTTTGAGAGAATCTTATTTGTAGTCTTGGCACAAGGCCTTAACTATGTGGTTACAAAGTCTGGCATTATGCATTTTCTCATTACAGAAGTGGCTATTTATATTGCATGTGATTATTCGACTAGTAGAATATCCATGTGAATAAGTAAATGGAATTATTTGATTTCATCTTTTCCATATTATGCTGAAGTTTATGTTTAAATGTATTTTGTTTTAGTTTTATATATTTCCATAAATTTTTATTCTTATTTAGGAAAGATGCTGCTATATTGTTATCCTTATTGAGCATCTGATCTCACCCCACTCTATGTTTCATTTTTCCCAGGATGCGAAGAGGTATTTTATGGTTTACTTATAGGTATAGGATAATTATATATGTGTGTTCAAAATGATACAAAATTTTTTTGATGTTTTTATTTCACTATGTAATGTAAAACTTTTGAATGAATATAGTAAATCCAAGGCTTCTAATCTTATTGGTCTTTCGGGATATGATACATTGTGATAATTCCAGTGTTATGTAATAATGAACTGACCCTGGGTAACAGGGGTAGGGGTGTTATAGTTGGTATTAGGGATAGTTTAGTAAAAACCTTGGAAACTAGATTTAGAAAAACTCTAATCAGAGAACACTACCCTAAGATAGAATTTTTGGTTTAGTATAGTTTAACATCCTAAAATATTGGAACTGTAGATATATTTTTAGTTTTCCAAGAAATACATCCCTATTTGGATACAAACAAGTAAAGGAGGCTCTAGAACATATGTTCCTAGGGTTAAAACCTGAAAACACCGCTATGACCAAGATTCGTACGGGAACTGGTGCATGAGAACGGGCCTTGTTTCACTCTTCATTATGACACTCTCTGGGGATATGTTTAGGATAATTCTCATTCTCAATACAAACTATTATGAAGGTTTTATGAGTATATACTTCTTCAATGATTTTTTTACGATTATAGATTATATACATAAACTGTTCAATATATGTTTATTGTCTTTCATGTTTGGGACAACGCAAAGGTTATGATTATATATTATATCCATAAATAGGTGTTGATTGGATTATCACCATACTGGGACAACTCACTTAGGTTATGAATAATAACCGTACCCATATGAGGCACCCCGATCGACAACATGGAGGATCAATGTTAGAACTCTTCATGAAGAAACAACCTTAAACATTCAATAAGAGTTCAAATCCATTGGTTGCTGAGAAATGGATAAATTCCTTAGAAAAAATATTTTATGCTTTCGAGAGTAGCGAAAGGGAAAAAGTTGTAATGGCAGTTTATCACCTCACAGGAGTTGTGGATCAATGCTTGTCATTGATACAAAACACAACAGATAATGAAGAAGAATTAAACATGTAATGGAGGGAGTTTAAAGAGATTTTCTTAGACAAATACCTTTCTCATGACCATCAAGAAAATATAGAAGGACAATTTCTGAGTTTGAGGAAAAAGGAGGATGAGAATGTCGCAAAGTATGAGGCTGATTTTACATGGTTAGAAAATCATGTAGTAGAATATATACGTAACCCAAGGAGTAAGATTGATTGATTCGTTCATGGGTTAAATCCATTTATCTATCAAGCATTAGTATCACAATCCTTTCCATCATACAAAGATATTATCTCATGCTCTATCAATATAGAAAAGAAATTCTCTAAGTCTTATGACATTAAAGAAAAGAAAGAGAAAATGAGATCTTTTCAACACTCTAGAAATTGAAATAAGGGGAAGATGAGAAATGTTGAATATCCATCCTATGGTAAATGTAGAAAAAAACACCCCTGTACTTTCCTGAAGGGAATGAGAGTCTCTTACAAGTGTGGTGAAAGAGTCCACCATGCTCATGATTGCAAGGGGAAGAAAGATGCCATCAATGATGAGTGATACAATTATAGATAAACGAGCAATTATGAAAATGAATTTCATAATCACTAAGGAAACTTACCTTATAAAAGACCATTGGAGAAAGGCCAATATTATGTGATCACTACTACTGAGGTTGAAGCACCGAATGAAGTGGTGGCAGATAATTTAATGGTTTCCTCATGTTTATCCAATGCTTTATTTGATTCTGGATCTTCACATTGTATCATATCTTCCCATTTTTCTAAAATAATTATATATTTACAATTTAACTTAACAAGGGGGTTGTCTGTCAAAACACCTAAGGGAAGTATCATCGCAAAAACGTTTTTTGAATTAGTTCCGATTAGGGAATATAAATATTTTTTATCTGCTGATCTCATCGTCATACCCAAGATTGAATTTGATATAATCCTCTGTATGGATTATCTTTTATACCATGACGCAAAAATTTATTTTAAGAATAAGGAGGTTACAATTATTTATGATAATAAAGAGTACATTATCTTTAGAGTAGAAACGTTAGCACCTGATTCTTATCTAGATCCACCCCAGTATCTCTAATAAATTCAAATATTGGGGAGGAAGATAATGAAATAAGTATGTGTGAGGAAAAGAATTTTCAAATAGAGAACGTACCTATTGTTCACGAATATGTTCATGTTCTTTCAGAGGATTTACCTAGACATCCTCCAGAGCGAGAAATTAAGTTTTCCAATGATTTACTTCTTGGTTCAAGGCCCATATCGAAGACCCCTTATAAAATGGACACTGAGGAATTAGTGGAAATAAAGAATAAACTAGAGTAATTCCATAATAAGGGATTTATTCACCCTAGTGTTTCTCTATGGGGAGCCCCTATCCATTTTGTTGTGAATAAAGATAGTTCTTTGTGGTTCTGCACTAACTACAAAGAGATCAATGATATAACAATAAAGAACAAGTATCACCTACCTCATATTGAGGATTTATTTGACCATATTCATGGAGATCAATATTTTTCAAATATTGACCCTCGATATGGATATCATCAATTGGGTGTGAAGAAAGAAGACATTATGAAAACAACATTTTGAACCAGGTACATGCATTAAGAAATTACAGTAATGCCTTTGGGATTGAGTAATGCACCCTCTGTCTTAATGGATCTAATGAATAGAGTTTTCAAGGAATATCTTGATGACTTTATAGTATAATTTATTGATGATATCTTGGTATACTCAAAAAGCTAAGAAGATCATTAAAATCACTTGAGAAATATTCTGAAAACCCTTAGAAGAAATGTACTATATGGAATGTTTAGAAAGTATGAACTCTAGCTTCAGGAGATTTATTTTTCTGACCATATTTCCTCTATGTATGAAATCTCTATTGATCCATCAAAGAACAAGGTAATACAAGAATGTCCAGCACAGATGAGTATAACCGAGGAATGCAGTTTTATTGGTTTAGAAGGTCATTATTGGAATTTTGTATATAATTTTTCTGGATTGGATATCCTATTAACTAAGATCACACATAAAGGGGTTAATTTTTTTTGGATAAAAGAGTGTGAAAATGTTTTGAAGAACTGAAGAGAAGATTAGTTAAATATCCTATCATGACTCTACCATCAGGGAATGATGGGTTTGTTATATATGTTAATACTTCAAAGAAAGGACTTAGTTGTGTACTTATACAGAATGATATAGTTATTTCCTATACATAACTTCATTTAAAAATTCGTGAACAAAATTATCCCACTCATGATATTGAGTTAGCAGTTGTAATATTTTCTCTGAAAATCTAGAGACAATATCTCTATAGTTAAAAAATGTGATATTTATTCTGATCATTAGAGTTTGAGGTATATTTTCTCACAAAAATAACTCACCATGAGGAAAATGAGGTGTCTTGAACTACTCAAGGATTATTATTGCACTCTATACTACCACGTGGGAAAGGAAAATAAGGTGGAATATGCTGTGAGCAGAAAGGATCGTGGAGTTTGGAACAAGATTAGAGTTGAAAAAGATCCTATATACATGGATCTAGTAAAGATGGACATGGGAATAACCATGGAAGGTGAAAATTCATTGATTTTTCAAATTATTTCCAAACCATAATTACTATAAGGATAAAAAGTTCATAGACCAAAGATAAAAAAATTCAAAAAACAATTATTGCTGTGAATGATGAGAGATTGATCAAATCCATATATGAAGATGGAATTTTGAAATTTGGGAAGAGACTTTTTGTTCTTGATATACCTGATCTGAAAAGGGAATTGCTGGATGATTATGAAAACTCCAATTTCTATATACACCCTGGTAGAACTAAGATTTATATATATTTGAAAGAAAATTTTTAGTGGGACAATAGGAAGAGAGATATTGTTAAATGAATTTCGAGATGTATGGTTTTCCAACAAGTGAAAGCTGGAATACAACATCCTAGAGGTGTCAAGAAACCTCTTACCATACCTGAGTGAAACTGTGATGATATTACGATGGACATTGTCATGGGACTAAAAAATAATTCTATAAGAAATGATGTAATATGGGTCACTATTGATCGTCTTACCAAGTCAACACATTTGTTTTTCTATAAGAGAATATTTTACACTTGAACGTCTAGCATGAAAATATATTAACAAAGTTGTAAGAATTCATGGAGTACCCCAATTGATTTTTTGTAATCATGATACCCATTTTAAATCAAGATTCTTGAAATGTCTTCTGAAATAATTGGATACTAAACTTTGTTTGAGCACTGCCTACCTCCCTCATTCTGATGGACAATTAAAACGGACTATCCAATCTTAGAAGAAATGTTGAGATCTTGCTCACTTAACATTCAAGGTATGTGGTATGAATATTTACCTCTAGTAGAATTTTCCTATAACAATAGCTTCCATTCAAGTATTATGATTTCCCCATATTAAGCGTTATATGGAAAGAGATGTCACACACCAACTTATTGGGATGATTTTGGTGAATGAAAACTCATAGTCCTAGATCTTATTAAGTAAACAATGGAAAATTGAAGATTATAAAACCCACATCCAAGCAGCCCAAAGTAAGAGAACAGGATATACTGATGATTGATGGAAGGACTTGTAATTTCAAGTAGGGGACCATGTATTCTAGAAGGTATCTCCAGGGAAGAGTGTTATACGTTTTGGTAAGAAGGGTAAATTGAGTCCCAAGTACATTGGGCCTTTCAAAATTCTATAATTAATTGGTGTTGTATATTATCGTTTGTCAATGCCTCCAAGTCTCTCGAAAGTTCATTATGTGTTCCACATATCAATGTTGAGAAAATACATGCCTGACACAATGAATGTACTCACCTATGAATAATTAGAAATGAAACCTGATCTGTCTTATTGGGAAGAGCATATCTAAATTCTTGATACCACAGAACAAGTGTTGAGAAACCTGACGACTCATCTGGTGAATGTTCTATGAAGAAATCCTACGATGGAAGAGGCAACATTAGAACCCAAGGAAATTATGATGAAGAACCCTCTAAATTGTTTTATGTAGTAATATTCTAGAAATTTTAAGGATGAGATTATTTTAATCAGTGTAGAATGTAACACCCCAAGCTTCCACGGTACGTTTCCCTTTAAATAATGCAGTAGATTGTGTTGTATGCAACTTGGAGTATTAACATACCACAAAAATCTAACTAGCTTTTGTGAATTGTAATTCTAACTTTTTGAAATCTTTTTAATTAATTTTCAAAATGGACATCATTTTTGGATTCAGAATATCAAAATTAGCTTCGGGTGAATTTTTTCTATTTTTCTGAGAGATTTTAATTTTTGATGAATAGTGAAGAACCCTACGTTATTATTTAAAACCAAATTTTGATTTAAATAATTTTTTGTTTTATTTTAATTTATTTTTTGTCAAAATATATACATAATACCTATATTTGTTCAATGTAATTCATTGGATTAAGTTTAGAATAATTTTAGATATTTTAAATTTTATAGAAATATTTGTTGTCTTTTACACACTCCTTCTAGGTTAATTTAAAAATTTGCACAAAACATAATTTTACCGATTCTGTGAGTTGGATTTCAAAAATTCGAGAGAAATGGTTGAAATCAATAAGAAAATTGTGGTTCAACAAGATGAAAATAATTTTTGGTGAATAGAAACTTTTTACTTTTATTTACAACAGTTATAAGTAAATAGCGTAATTAAGGGTAAAATTGATATTATAATTACCTTAAAACATATCCTAATTTAAATGGATAAGTTTAATTCGTCAAAAAACAACATTATAAATAATATATTATCCTTTTTGTCGACATGGATTAGATTAGGACATTTATTATTATTTTATTTAGTGAAATGTTAAAAGTGTTAAATTCAAAGTTTAATAACTAATCCATTTTTAATATAGGGTTATAAATAAGATAAAATTGACTATAATTATTCATTACAAATCTAATAATATTTCCTACATAATGGTATTTTATTTATAATTTTTATTCATTAAATAATTTAATTAATTTATGACACAATGATGATGCATCAATTACCTTATTAATTAAATATTAAAATATTTGACATTATAAATATCCAAATAAATGTAATTTCAGAATTTTAATGAATTAAAATAATTTTATAAGTTAATATGACCTGTGAGGGTTGATTAAATAATTATTATGATATAGTCATGCTGTTATGATTTTTACAAAAACCAAATACTAAATAGTGTCAAAATTGACATAATTGAGTTTTTAAAACAAATACTATATTATTAATTGATATAACATTCCATAAAATATAAGGTTCAGATGAAGGACTTAGATAAAATTATATATATTAATAATGAACCACTTGGGGTTTTCATGGATTTTTATATAAAGTTTATTAACAATATAATATAAAAATACAAAGAGACATGGTAAATGTCAAACTATTTAACTAGGAGTTAAATCTAAAAGATAAGGTTAATATGGTGACCTAAACCAGTCTAAAACTTTTTGGTTGAGAGGTTTCCAACCCATAACCACCTTATCCTCAAAATAAATCATTTTGGAGCCATTATAAACTAAAAATAATTTTATTATGAAATAATATTTCATATTTTCCTAAAATGACCCTCACCTCTCTTATAAATGGGTACTTCACCTTCATTTAACTTCACAGATCCAAATCCATTTGGATAGGCCAAAACCTATCCAAATATCCTCCAAAATTTTATCCCTTAATCCTAGATGCCATAATTTTTTCAGAAAGCAAACCTAAAGACCCCTTTTGATCAAATCAAAAGGAAGAACCCGAAGAAGAGGTAAATATTTGCATCACATCTTTCATGTTCTTTTCTTCTTCCACTTCATCATAATTTGTTTTTTCCATTATAAAATAATAACTCCAGAATCTTCTTTATACTATTATTTTATTATAAATATGTTACAACCATATTCATTATTTTATCCATTATATGAATGACAAAGTCAACATACATGCGTACGTACGGCTTACCGTCTCCACGTCGGGGTGCGGTTTTTTATTCCAACACTTCATTATTTGGATGGGAATAATAATGTGTATATGCGATGTAAATAAAAAAAATAAAATGTTCATTATTATGTATATATGATATACCATTCAATTACATATGATTTCACCATCAATATAATGATATTGCGGCTCATGCATACGTACGGATTACCATCTCCATGAACGCGATGTGATTCATTCTACATCGCTATTAATCAAGTATAATTTTCATTTTATGATTAAAAATAATGTTTAAAAACTTAATATAATTCTGGATATGAATAATATACATCCTATCCATAACAAACATGGCTTACATAACCGATCATATAAAGAAAAACATACCAGTTAACACTCGAAACAATGATACTACTAAAAAATTATTAACAATGCAATATTATAGGATCATATATGATATCATATTTATGTATATAGTTCTTGAATAATTTAATAAAAATTATTTAATTATTATACAGGAGGTTAATGTACTCTCGACCAGGGAAAAGTACAATGTAAGGGTTAATTTCAAAATCTCTTTATTATCGGAGATTGTTTTTATATAAATATCTACTATGTATTCTTTATCATCCACATCCATGTTTCATAAAAATGTATTTCAATTTTTTTTAATATTTTCTAGACTATGGGTTAAAGTCATTTATACCCTTTTTTGAATTTTTATAAAATGGTTTGAAATGAATCTTTCCATCATTTTTTCCAAAAAAGGTACTTTATGACCTTTTTGTCAAAAATAAGGTAAGCGTGTCTTTTTTAACTTATAAGGCGTGTGTGGCTATTTTATTCCATTATATCATCACTGATGCCTCCCATACAAGATTATAAATTTTTTTTAAAATAAATGTTTTCTTTTATAATTATGTGACATTTAAATGATTTCAATATAGAAAGAGGTATTTATTTCAAATAGTTTTCATTTCATCCATGTCAACATCCTTTGAGGGATTTTAAGCATGTTTGAAGCTGATTTATTCTGATACAAAACATCCATGTTGTAATGAAGGTTTTGTGATATGTTTGACTGTGGATGTGTTATTTTTACACCATTCCTGGTTTATGGTTAATGTATAGTCATTTTGTATTCTATTTTTAATACGAATGTTTATGTTATGTTTAATCCTTTTCATATGAGGAATGAATTTGACCTAGTAAGTGATGGGTGTAGCCAGCTATAACTTCTTGATGCATTAGTAGGTCTCATGAGACAAACTAGTGTCTTGGTACAAGGACTTGAAGAAATATTGAGTGTAGTCTTGGCACAAGTCCTTGACTATGTGGTTATGATGTCTGGTATTATGCATTTCATCATTATGAATGTGGCTATTGATATTTCATGTGATTATTAAACTAGTATAATATCCATGTGAATATGTAAATGGAATTATTTTATTTTATCATTTCTATATTATGCTGATGTTTATGCTTAAGAGTCTTTTGTTTTAGTCTTATACATTAACTTAAATTTTTATTCTTATTTATGAATGTTTCCTCTATATTATTATCTTTACTGAACATCTGAGATCACCCCTTTCTATGTTTTATTTTTCATAAGATATATAGATGTATTTTATGGTTGACCTACAGGGGTAGGTTAATTATATAAGTGTGTTTAAAATGAGACAAAATGTTTTTTATGTATTTATTTCACGTTGTAATGTAAAACATATGAATGTATCTATTACTTTCAATGCTACTAAACTGATCGGTCTTCCAGGATTTGATCCCTTGTGATCATGCTAATGTTATGTAACAATTCACCAAATCTCAGTAACTGGGGTCGGGGCATTAAAATATTTCATGTAAAAGTAGATTATATACACCATATAAAATAAACTTGGTTCATAACAACAAATAAGTCTCAATGCAATGTAAATTGGGACGAAATACCTTACCTTCCATGTGATTTGTTTTCTGTGCCTTTATATTCCTGAAAAATAACATATGTGAATTATTTACATTATCTAGAAACATTTTAATTTTTATAATATATTTTATTTACTTAATATAATGTTTTATAGAACTACTTAAACAATTGAGTTTATGTTGGGTGTTTTGACCAAGTTCTGTTTATGTGTCGAAAATAAATTTGGTATGTCAAATATTGTATAAATAGGTCATTATATAAAATATAAAAAATAATAACCATAAAATAATTATCATATTTATATATCAATTATACTTTTAAAACCAATATTTAAATATGGTTACAAAAAATGTACCAATGTTACACTAATGGAGATGGTAGGTCGTACATATCCATGAGTAAGATTCCCATTCTTCAAGGATCATTGTGGAAAGAAGGTAAATAATACTATATACCTACATAATTATAATTATATCATGAAAAAATATTATATATTCATATATACTTATATATATATATATATTTCTTGTGATTTTAAAGGAATCACATTGTGTCGAGGAGGCTGTAATCCACACGTCCACAAATGACCTTATCACTTTGTGTTTGAAATGGTAATAAAGTAAATTATATATATATATATATATATATATTACAAAAATACAATGATTTCATGAATATAAAATATATTATGTGTATGATTCATATTTTTAAACAAACCATCCTTAAAAAATTCCATTTATTGTGTGAATTAATCTCATCACTTTGAGGGGGCGGTAGTCCTCACTTTCTCAAATAATGTTATCCAATTAAAGAAAATGAAATGAATTGATGTTATGAGTCTTACAAGGACTTAATAAGCATAAATACATAATAAATACCATAAATATCATATATAAATTTATTTTCCCTCATAATTTCCACAATGATAGTTGTTGATAGAAAAATGAATAATCATTATTTTGTGTGGAAATAGTTTGTTGTGCACCAAAAAAACATGTTTGTTACCCATTAAGTGGAAGTTTATGTAAGGGTTGTTTGAAACCCTAACATAAATACTTCTCGGAATATTTAGGATAATGGTGTTATTATATGAACATTGATGTATAATAATTGAGGTGGTGGAAAAGTAAATGAATGAAAATAGACCGTTGGAAATCATTACTTTTAAAATAAGGCAACACCATTTAGTTTATACAAAATGGATTGATTAGAAATATTTATGACCAAATGGAGGAATGAAGGTCTAGGGGGTATATTTTAAGAATACATTTGGGCAGATATTGGTCTAACCTATGTGTTTTGAGATTTTTGAGGAATGAGGAGAAGTGGTGTCCATTTATATTGATGGTGGAGTGGCACTCTTGTAATATTTTGTCAAAAGAATTATTACATCATTTTTAATGCTGAAGGTCGATCCAATAACAGTAAAATTTTGTTCCATGATATTATAGGCCTGGCATATGGCCATAAAAAAGATCTTGGAAAAATACATATGTCTTTTTTGAGGTTAAGAATAATGTTTAGTCCCATATTAATCTTTATTTAACCACAATCGTTAGAATTAATTTTAGTCTCTTTCAATAATATTTTATGTCCACAAAAAATTTGGTATTATAAGATAATATAAATTATTCTGATTAAAAATATTATATCTATTTCTTCAAATTCCAATCAAATATTTTAATGAAATTTATTTAAATATTTTCCCATGGGTTGGACGACAATGTGGGTTTTAAAGTAAATATGTATGATTGTTTTCTATGTTTTTATACTCAATTCCAAAGTAAAATTTATTTCAATAAAATATATTATATTAATTGATTAAAATATTATTTAATTACACATTATAATAAATTTTCAATATGATTTAATGTTATCGACAAATTAGATGAAAAATTAGTGTTGGCCTAACATTTAGTATTATTTACAATTTATTAAAAATGATATATTTATGAAAAATATAAAAAATTTGCCCTAACCTAATATTATGTTTCTCATTAAATAATTGAATTTATTTTGAAATATTAAATCAATTAAGTATCAAAATTCATATTTTAAATTGGATCTCCATTAAAAGGTGGTAAAATTGACTTTATAAACATTTTGGGTAATATGCGTGAAATTGGGATTGTGTTAATATTATTCATTTTAAAACTCATGGATGAATATGAATTTTTTAAATTTAATATATATAATATACATCTCATTGAAATAATTAACTAATGTTAATTAGTTATGTCTATTTAGAAAAAAATCTTCTGGATGCATAAAAATAAAAATATTTCTTTTTTATATTCAATTGGTTATATGTTTGTTTCTCATTAATTGGTAACCAATGTTTTCATTTTATATTTATATACACAATAAATTTTAATAAGTTAGTTAATAATATTCATACCTACTAGAATAACAACTAGTTTATATGATAATACATTAAATAATAATATTTTTTAATTCAATGTTATTTGGTGAATCTCAGTCTTGCATGTAACGCAAACTTTCAAGAAAGGTCGTTATTGTGTGTAATGCAAGATAATTCGGTGTTTCAGAGATTAATTTAATGAGAATATATTATGTATAGTTATTATTTTATTGTATTAGGTTAATATATTACATTCTTACACTTGGTATTTCATGTCATAAACATTGAGGAATACAATGTTGTAAATTTCATTGTTGGGGTGTTACGCTCCTACCCACAAAAATTGAAAAAAAACTGAAATAGTTAGAATAAGGTTAGGTATTTCCTAAAATAAATAAACCCTCATATCATTCATATCAAAAATTTAATAGGGATATGAATATATCAAACTAAATCATTTTAGAAATGAAAATCCTAAAAATTATTTACAATATTAATGGCTTTGATGGAAACAAAAAGATTAGAATTATTTTGTCACATATTATTCTAAGATAAATTTAAATTTTCACTCAAAATAATATCAATAAATCTTAGAGTTTTCCAAAAAAAATTATTTCTTCTAATCCTATAATCTCTAAAATATTCAATCATTTCAATAAATAACTTGAATCACTACAAATGTAGTGTAAAATATTATATCATTCCTAAATATTATAAAACTATTATTCCAAAAATAAAACCCAATAATGATATGTTTTCCATAATCATTTATGGTTCATAAAATGATTAACTTATTTTGAAATAAAATTAATCACCTAATTAACAAATCAATATTAAATCCAATGGTTTTCAATATGATAAAACACATGTTCCAAAAATCAACTTAATAATAACATTTCAAACAATATATGTAAAAAATGATATCATATTAACTAAGACATCACATAGGCTAGTTTTTAGCACTGAACCTTTTCCCCCATCACTTGTGTATCATTCCCCAAAGACATTCTAAATGTGACATGTTTTCATTTTCCTAAAACTGTAAAAATATAATTATTATAAACTTTATAGAGATATTATGAACATCCTCAAAAATAATCTTAATCATCAAAGACCATATAAACCCTAAATCTTATAAATACCATAAAAACTATACCCACTAAACTAAAACAGCGTTCTTCCTCAAATAACATTTTCACATGTTAAAAATAGTGTTGCATATACCTTAAACATATAGAAAGACACAATAAGTGTCTTTAATAGTATCTCGGTCACATAAAACATCAAAACAATATTGATTTATTAAAACTTATGATCATCCATGAATATACCACTACATCATAAATCTTTAAACCCTATTAGTTGATACTATAATCATTCAATGTTATCCATAATCCATTAACCGAGATTTTATATCTTTTTCATTGATATTTACCTTATAAAAAAAATCTTGTATCATGTACTATAATTCTAAAATTACAAAACATAAGAAAAGAAATAATCTACAGCTTTCACATTTCATTTATATTTGAATGTTTTTAACTATAATGAAATTTAGAATAAAAAAAAATATTTCTATATAGTTTTTTATATCCTATTTTTCAGTTTTCTCCCCATGGACCATGATTTTCATTATTATAATACTAAAAAAATTGTAGACCTTAAACTGCTATGAGGAGAATATTTTTTACCCCCTGATCGAACGTTCATAACGCTTGCATTAACATTGGAAGATTATTTATTTATTCCATCCTTTCCCGCGTTCAAAACATCTTCCCATCCTTTAATAAATTTTTTAATCATATACTTCCCACATGTACGATTGAAATATGTATTCAGATACTCAATTACAATATGGGTTGGGGGATTCTATGTTTTAAAACAATATTTTTTAAACTTAAAAAATATTAGTTTAACAATGTTGAGCAATTTTGATTCACCAAACACTCTTCTGTAAGGTTAATGAAAATCACCATAGGTTTGATAAAGGCGCATAATGAAATAATATCACAAGTTTAATTAATCAATATTACAACATTAAGAATGTTGAATATTATATCACATCTATTACAAATGTTAATATATATGAAACACTTTCTCTTTGTAACATGTTGTAGTGAAAATTTAAAGTACATGTAACAGAGTAACATTATTTTAACATAGAGAATAGGGTATCCTAACAACATGGATAAAATTCCAATTATTTATAAATTAAATTAAGTATATCTTACCCATATAAGGATAATACCCCGATCCATGAAATATGAGATAAATATTCTATCATTCTATCCATGCAAGCCCTCGATTATGAAGGTAATTGGCACATCCGTCTTCTTTCAACTACTAGACCTCGATTAACCAGGTAATAAGAACCTCTGTCTTCCTTCATCATGGAATCCCACAATCTTAATCACCAATTATTTGTGTCACACAAATCGAAACAAATATTATATAGGATTTTAAGTATGTTGAACAAGATATTCACAACATAATCACTTCAAGAATTTTAAAGAAAGAAATTTTGGCCGTGTTCTGATGTGTCTTGGAATAAAAAAGGGTGTATGTGTATTTAGATCAAACAAGTGATTGGGTATTTATAAGATATATCTCCAACTATCAATGTTTTAGGCTACAGACATATATTTATTGAAATTTTATAGGGATCTATAGAGCTGTCACATATAACGATCATAAAATAACATATTAGACGACATCATATAAAAAAAGTTAAAGTATTGTGAGAATAATTATATTTCCAATAATATATATGTTACTGAATAATATTATAATGAAAAATAGAGAAAATAATAGTTCATATAAGAAATCATATTCTTAGGATAATAAAATCTTTGACTTTAGAAAAACTGAGAATTAGATTGTAAACATATTGAGAATTGAAATTGGGAAGGATTGTGAATCAGATTAAATGAAATGTGTACATCAGATTCTAGATTTTGAGTGAATCATGTTCAAATTTTTAGGGGAATCAGAAATAATTAAAATCGAGATTTGGACTCACAATTCTGAGAGAATCGGAATTAAGAAATGTGGTGAATCAAATTCAAAAATCTAAGTGATTCAGAACTGAGACACTTGGTGAATCTGATTCAAAAATCGAAGTGATTAGAAATTAAGAAACATGTTTAATTGGATTATAAAATATGAGTATTTTATAATTGATAAACATGGTGAATTGAATTCAAAAAATAAGAAATTCAGGATTGAGAAACATGGTGAATCTAATTCAATGAAATGTGATAATAGGATTCTAAAAAACATTGTATCCAATTATATATGTAATGATCATATTTTCATTGATTAAAAGATCTAATCATTATTAAGATAAACAATGATAAACATAGTTAAAAAGTATCACAAAAAACATTATGGAGAATAATTATATTTATATTCTAACTTACACAACGTTCCTTAAATGGATCTTATATAAAGAAATTATTTCTAAGGAAATTGTGTTTGTGATTTCAAAAACATAAAAGAATGAAAAATTCATAGGGAAATTTTTTACTAAACAATAACCCCCATTTTGGAAACCACAAACCACATTTAATGAAATGAATATTACTGAATAAATATTTCATATTTATTCTTAAAAAAATACTAATCTCCCCTTAAGTATATGATTCAAAATAAATATGACTAACTACCCCTTAGGTTATAAAATCCCCTAAGGATAGTATTCATGTCTTTATATAATTGTCTTCCTTTCTTAAAGAAATATCTTCCCCTTACTTAATGATTTCTTATTTATCCATTATCCCCCATACATATACATTTTTATCCATATAAAATACTTTTTAAAACATTATCCCCCTTTGTGATTTACAAAAGGAAATTGCGGAAATACAAAGTACCAAAATAGTTATGAAATATGAAATATATAACAAAGAATAATAATACATTGAAATTGAAAAATATTTTACAATAAAAGACCATAAATACAAGAAAAATCAATCCTTCTTCAGAAATAATTTTTTGACCATAGCCATTAATTTATTCAACTCTTTATGGTCATATTGAAATTTTTCTATGAGCTCTTCATGATTCAGATTCTGGTTCTCATGATTCTAAATACTTTTTTCTTGACTCTTAATTAATTATTCTTAGGAAATAAGTTTTTCATACACATAATTTTTGTAACATTTATTTATTTTAACCTTAACTGCAAGAGAATTATGATTCCCATTCATGTATTTATCTTCTTGAAACCAATTCATTTTTCCTCCTCCATCTTTTCTAAAAAAACTATTTTAATGTTATTTAAGGGAGTCTACTGATTAATTGAAAGAATTGTTGACCAAGTAAAACATACCAAAAATACCTTATGTTAAATATTTATATGTTTTTAACACTTTGTCATTTCTCTACAGTATTTTCTATGAGATCATAATTTGACATAGAGGATCCCAATGCTTCTTCAAGCTTTGTCAACTTCTCTATGAAAAGAGTTAATGAGTCTCATTTAAAATTCACAGATTCTTGAATAAGATGACATCTTGACTTAATGTTTTGGAATTATGGAATGAATTTTACTAACCTTTTAAATTATTGAAAAAAATAATCTCCAAAGGAGGAGGAATGCATTTATGATTCTGATTCGTTTTCTTACTAGTTCTAGCATCTACCTGCTTTCCGTTTTCTTTCATAGATTCTGATTTCCCTAACCTTTAAATTATTTTCATTTCATCAGAAACATGAATGATTTTTATTCATTATCATTATATTTATCATTATCATCAATATCATGTACATAATCACCTTATTTACCATGATCACTACCATCAACATCACAGTTATATTGAATTTGATGCAATACATTAACAAATATATTTTCTTAATGACTATATAATTTGTGAACTAATTTATCTTCCAAGGAAAGCATAAAAGATGTGTCTTGGGTATATGTTATTTAGTTCTTTTCAGATTGAATATCTCTATTTGTACGAGATATCTCTTGTATCTCATCATCACTATCTTTTTCATGGATATTTTTTTATATTAATTTTCTTGATACTGTTCACTATTAGTTGGGATTGAGCCTAAAAAATTATTTTCCTTATTGTATTGGGGTAACATCTACTTCCAATAGTTGTGATTGATGGGGAAGTTTGTTTTATTTTGTAAAATATTCTGGAATAGAAAATATTTCTATATCTTTTTCTCTATCTTTCACCATGTATTGAATTATCTCTGATTTATTTATCCTTTTCTTATGTTTTTTCTCTTTGGAATTTTTTTAAGTTCTTTAGATTCATGAATTTTCAATTCTTTAGATTTAACCAGATCTACAACTAATACTAAATGTCCTTCCCTTATTTTATATTTGTCTTGTATCCACTTTGTTACTACATTATCTGTATAGAACTTCTATGTATTCATATTCGTTGGTTCCAAAGCATGAGTTGTTTTATACGGTTATAAGAATTTAGATTTTCTTTTATTTGGTTCTGACTTTGAAATCTCACCCACTTTTCCTTCCTTTATTTGTAAATAAAAAAACTCATTTGTCTTTTCAACAAAATATTATTTCATTATTTTAATTGCATCATCACCTAAAATATGAATCTTGAACTTATTTGTCTTTGTCATTCCAGAAATATTGATGGATTTAAAGTAGTATTCAAACAACATTGTTATGTTAGTCATAAACATAAGAATATATGACATGATCAACCCATCCTTTATCATACTGATTGTGAGAATGATATATTTGACAAGGTTAACATTAAATTGAATAAATAGAAAACACATCATGAATATGTGTGTTATTATCAAGGTGTCATTGTATCATTTTCTCATTATTAATAGACCTTAATTCCATAAATCCATAATCCCGTAGTTATCTGAATAGTGGGAATGCATGGGCTTCTTTACTCATTGTGGTCCTGTGAAATCAAAAGATAAATCATTGTTAAAATACCCTTAAGAATCTAGAATCTTATGAGAGGGATAATAAGCTTCACCATCATATAGAATTACTATGATAATAATATGATCTAACCTTATTAAATACATAATCTTGAATTTAGTGAAGATAAAACATTCTTTTACATTGAATATCTTTTCATGTTTAGTGCTTTAGAGAATTCGGACAATACATTTGTAACATTAAACATTATTAAAGAGTGGATACCATAAAAACGGTTTGAATATTGTTTGTCAAAATATAAAACATTAAAACATAAACATGAATCCTTGAAAAATCTTCAACATTTAACAGGGATTCCTTCTTTGTCTTACACATCCATTAACCTGTGAAAATAATTTAAAAACATGGGATGATCATGAAATCTCAATAATGGATGAAAAAGAAGGAAAGAGCACATTAGTCTATGAATACTTGTAACGTGTGAAATCATTTTAAAAAGACATTCTCGCCACCCATATATACTTACTTTGTGTAACATGAGATTCAAAAATGATCCACACAAATCATGAGAACATAAATATAATCATAAAGCTATCTTAGGGCATTACTTAAATAATATTGTAACCCTCATGGCTACCTTATAATTTGTAACCCAAACAACTACCATATAATTTTTCAAACCATCATAGTTACACATGGAGTAACCATACGGCCGACCTCAAACTTACACAAACCCAATGCATTGGAGGGAAATATAGGTACTACCATATATCATGAACAGTGTACATGATCTAAACCATAGTCATAAAACATTAATATTAGTATAAAAACATCTCTTTTGAATTTTGTAAAATAGAATTTTAAAAGAAGATTTAAAAAAAAGTCCCTTATAAATATCTTATAATTTATGTGAGACATAATATAGTTGATATAATATGAATATACACTGTAAATATACATAATTAAACATAGTATATTTATAAATAATCACAAAAAAAATTTAAATACCACATAAATAATGATGAATAATGTTAACCCAAAGGATGGAAATCGGGTTAAGAATTCCCTTATATCGGGTTTGACTTACTTCCAACATGTTTAAAATTGTTGTATAATGGTTAAAAGAGTGTTATTAGTATTTTACAGAAACAAGTTCATGTTTATAAAATCTTATATGATCATTTTGTAACATCATTTCTCCCTTTAATTGTTAGTATTTTTCTCATTGCACTGCTTTTTGGTGAGTTCTTCACATGATATCCATGATTGGTTCTTGGTGGATGTTCTTGTCGATTGGAAGTGAAACTCCAGAATTGGAATGGAGTGGTATTTCCATATATCCAGTAACATAAATTATACCATTTATCATTTTTAATTCTTACATGAGTAAGATTAATAAGGTAAAACATTAATGTTGTTCATTTGGATCATTTTAGTGGTTCTTTGATAATAATGACCTCATTTTGTTTTATAAATTAAAACCATGTGTAAAAGAGAATTATGGAACCATTTAAGAGACATAATTCATATATTATAACCTATTGCAACCAAAAAAGAGGTTTCATGGCTATACTTGAAGGAATTAATGCTAATTGAAACCACTTCGTCCACAATGTCAATAATTCGACACATCAGGGACAATGTTTTTAATTCCTTGACCTAGTGGGGGAAGAGAAAAAGATTGATGATAAATTTCCAATTAAAATGAGAAAATACAGAATATAAAAGATTCTGGATATTTAATTCCTTTTTTATAGGAGGTTAGGAATGATGAAGAGAATAAAGGAATTCTGAAAGGAAAGAAAACATTAGAAATTTCTCACGAAAATCTGTCATCCTAACGGCGTCTCTTAAAATTTCATAAAAATAGTTTGATTAGAGAAATGGGATATATAATTACTATTACATAATATGGAGAGTAAGGGGGGATATGAAAAAAAAACCAAAATAAGACAAAGTAAAGGAATAGGAAAACATAAAATGAAAGAAATGAAAGAAAAAAAGAGGATGTTTACCTCTTGATCTCTTCTCCTTGAGATACTTCTTAAGGGATTTGGTTTTGGTTTTTTGGTGAGACAAGTAGCTCTAATACCTAGGGAAGATCCTTGGGAGGAGTATTGGGTAGTATTTAGGCCTGGCTCAAAGCTTGAGAGTTGTAGGAAAAACAAGGGAGTGAGGGTGGTATTTATAGTGGAGGAGAGGGGGTAGTTTTCATTATTTTAATCATTATTATAATATTTTTGCCCAAGATTATGAATATTCATAGTTTATGTGACCTAAAATATTAATAATGGAATGTGAGTTCTAACACAGTGGCCTTACATCACTTATGATGTCATAAATAGTGAATTGTTCTGATAATTTTATTATACGGTATTTTATCGTATTTCACAATTCATCAAAAATTGAAAAATTTCAGAAAAATCCCAAAAAATAACCCTAACCATTTTTCGACATTTAGAATCCAAAAAAAAGTCTATTTTTTGAAAATAATTTCCTAAAAATTAGGAATTTAATTTTTAAATAAAATCATACTTATTTCAAAAATAAACAATTGTAATTCTATAACTACTTCTATATCTCGAAAAACATTAACCAAGATGTTATTATCATAAACCATTAATGAAATAAAATAATAATAGAATATAGTATTCATTAGGGTTGTATTTCTATTCATATTACTATTTATAAGGGCATGTTTCTATTTACCAAAAAAACAAGTTGGTTCCAACAGACTCCAAATAACATACTAAACATAATTGCAGATGGCAGTTTCTTGAAATTCAAAACATAGTAGTGGGAAAATTATTTTCTAAATGCTAGTTATGAATATCTACTTAATACAATGTTACATGAATTTCTATTTATTTTTATAAAAACTTTTGTTGTTAAAGATAACTTTAGATTTCCAGTAAGACATAGAGTATGTTTTTACATAACACTTAAATTGAACTTTTTCATTTCAACCTTCAATTAAAAGCTCAAATAATTGATTGAATTAAATTAGAAGATACATATACACTAGATTGTGTTCTCCCTTATTAATCACAATGAATGTTTTTCCCTATCCTTGTAATTTTTTATCATTCTTTTTAAAAAATCATACTTAAGGGAGAAATTTGAGAAACTCTCATTTCTATGAAAATAGACAAATCGTTAAGTTCCTTATGTATAGGAATTAAATATGATAATGATTTAAAGGTACAATTTTAACATTATGAAATAGGATTAGAAATTAGAATAAAGACTATGAAGGGCGACAACATCTCAGGTATAAAATTTTGGAAACCGATGTGGGATACAGGTGCGTGGGTTTCCCTTTTATCATAGGTGTATAGGTGACAGCTCGACTTCTATAGAAAATAAAATGGTTTAAAACCAACATATCTGATCTAATGATAGAGATTAAAATGAATATGTTTTTATATCTTCAGATATTTTATGGGTTTTATGAAAAAAGTAGGATTTAAATAAAGATAAATACGATGTATTTTTTTAAACGTGATTGAGAATAACAACATGAATAATTGAAAGATAAGAAATAATAGGTAATAAAAAGTACCTTTCAGTTTTCTCTGAATGTTTTTTAGTACTTGAAAATATTATTTTTTAGGAAAATTATATATTCTGAAATGTTTTATTAGAGTATAGAAATATTTTTATAGGTTTTGAAATATATCATAAGGTAATGGTTTTGTAAAAATATAGACAAGTTGTTCTTCAATACTGATGACTTGTAAAATAAAATATCTTTTATGTGTCTAATACCTATTAAAGTGATACTTGTTATCTATGTGATTTTCATTAGGGTGATGTGTATGGTTTTAAATTGAGGTTATAACAATAGTGTTATCACATAGTATCTATGTTTTAGTATAACTCATTCCATAATCAGTGAGTGTGTATTGAATCCACAATACCGGAGCACAAAAAAATTCAACTGCTACATATTAAGTTTTTGTAGGGAAAAGAGCTACATAATGTTTTTTTTATATCATAATGAAACTAATTAATCACCTATGAAAGGAAAATTTTAGTTTGTTCTCTTTCCATCTACTATAAAATCTCAAAAGTAGACATATGAAAAAAATAGTTCAAAATCAGTTCTAGAAGAATAAAAAACTCCCAAATCCATAGTTTACATTAAATAAAAAAATTATTTTCACAGATTTTAAGTGGAAATATTTGAGATTTTATTGATATCTGGAACATAATCCTACTATTAACTTTAAGTATGGATGAGTAGCTATAATTTATATCAAACTTCTTATCATACTAATAAAAGATATTTGATCTATTGGTTTCTTAGTTTCCTCAAGATCATGGTTTTTAGAGGTTCCAATTGGAGTAATTATACTTTTATTATTTCCATATCCAAACTTTTTAAGAATATTTTATTTATACTTATGTTGAGATATATAGAATACCTCTAGTTTTTGAGAAATATGAAAACCATGGAAAAATCATTACTCACCCACCAAGCTCATTTCAAACTATGATTTCATAAGATTGACAATTGAATATATTAAGGATTCCTATGTTGTTCCAAATATAATGTCATCAACATAAATTTGAAAAACCCAAACATATTTTTTTATTTCTTTATAAAAGGGTTAGATCAGCTGTTCCTTTAACATAATTGTTTTGTAAAAAAATAGGTAAGCCTATCATACTAGGCTCTAGGGGATTTTTAAGGCTATATAAATCTTTGGTAAGTTTAAAAAAATATTCAGGATGTTTTGTGTCTTCAAAAATATGAATTTGTTCAAAAAAAACATCATTTGGAACATATGTGTTAAGGAAAGAACACTTCACCTCCATTTGAAATAGTTTGAAGTAAAAAATAGATGCAAAGGGTAATATTATTCAAATATATTCATATTTTCAAACAATAGAATATGTTTCTGCATAGTGTGTACCTTCATGTTGATTATATCCTTTTGTAAATAAACAATCTACATTTCTTAAAATGATTCAATTTTCATGTCATTTTGTTGTGAACACCCACTTTACTCAAATTAGTGTGATTTCATTATATCCTTCAACCAAGGACCAGAATTCATTCCTTTAAAATTCAATTTGGTCTTCAAGCATATATTTAATCAAATATTTATTATTTAAAGACTCATCTGGACTTTCTAGATAAAATTGAAAAATAAATGATAGATTTTATATTTCATTTCGTAAGGATCTTTTTGTCCTTTTGAGTTAGTTTACATCACCAATGATACTATAACTGGGATGAATCATTAGAAACAACTAACTTTGGTTTTATAAAACATATTCATCAACATAGGATAGAAAATCTTCTAGACTAAATAATTTAAAAACATTTTAATGAGTATTCACTTTATTATAATAATCATCTTTCAGTGGTTGATAATCAATTTTCTAAAACACATTTGAAGATGTAGGTTGTGGTAGTTTATATACAAATGGATTAGTTTATTTAATTATAAAATTTACTATTTATTCAATAATACATGAGTTTTTATTGAAATCACTATAATACTTAGAAGTATTTTAATTGATGAAGAATATTACTTCATCTGATTTGGGTGTGAATTTGTATAGGTTATCTTTTTTATTCAAAATGAATGATTAGCGTCCAAATACTCTGAAGAATGAAACATTGGGTTTTTTTCCAATCTATAACTCATAATGTGTTTTATTTGGAAATGACCTTATTATAACTCGAGTAATATTATGACAAGAAATATCGACAACTTCATCCCAAAAATATTTTTTAGTTGAGTATTCACTCAACAAGGTTCTTATTATTTCTTGATGAATTTTATTTCTTATTTAAATAAAACCATTTGTTTGAGGATTTCATGGAGTAGAAAAACTATGCCAAATTTTTTTCATACTAAAAAAAAGTTTCAAAATCTAAATTTTCAAATTCACCTCCATGATCACTTATAATAGTTATCAGTGGAATATATTTCTCATTTTTATCATTGGTTGAAAATTTTTTGAAATAAGAAAGGGATTTATATTTATATTCAAGAAAATATACCAATTTTAATCTTGATTAATCATTAACTAAAAAAATATATAATATTTTCTTTTAACACGTTCAGTTTTTGTAATACCAAAAAAGTCCATGTGCACCAGCTATAATGCATCAGAAGATGAGATCTCACTTATAGGCATAATGTGTGACATATGATACTTTTCATATTGACAAGGGTCATAGACTTTTTAATAACCAAATCAAGGATCTAGTATATCATTAATAATACTTTTCATAGATAGCTTACATAATTTATTAAGATTAAGTGTCCTAGTCTTCTTTTCCATAACCAATATTGTTCTTCCATTATACCAAGGCAAGAAATGTATTGGATCCTATAGTCTTCTAAGTTGAGTGTATAGAAATTATCATGCCAATGAAAACATGTAATGAAATAATCCTTGGAATATTTTACAAAGAAATTATCATGATTAAAATTTACAAGGTAATCTTCATCACATAATTTACTTATGTCAATATGGTTGTTCATAAAACAATTGGAAAATAAATCATTTTAAATTTTGGATTTTCCAAAAAGAATGAAGTTACCTATACCAAAAATCTCGCTTTGATCATTATCTCTGAAAGTGACTCTTCCACCTATTATCTTAATAATATTTTAAATGATGTTTTTGTTACTAGTCATTTACCAAGAACATCCACTATTCTTGTACCATGTATTATTGTTGGTAATTCCTTAGTTTAATTGGAAAAAAATTAGGTTTTCTGAATCCAAACATTATTGGATTTAGGAATGTTTGAAAATAAAATCTATAGAATCAACACAGGTTTAGATAAATTAGCTTTATAAAAACCTAACAATTTCATTTTTTAAAGAAACAATTTTCTCCTATTGATCATCACTTTGACACTTAGAAAATAATGTGGCACTATTAGAGACAAAATTGTTGTGACTGAAAACTAGTTATGAATGAGAGTAACCCATTCAAGCATTATACAATAGAGAAAGAATTTGTGAAAACATCTTATCAAAATTATATTTACTTGATTTTTTTTATAATAGTTTCTTGAGATAAAATATTTCAGAATTTAGTTTAATGACTAAATTATTATCCATGTTAGAATTAGTTTTAGAATTATATTTTATCTCTAAATATTTTTTCATAGAAACAACCTTTTCAAGATTACTATAATTCTTTTCATATTCGGAATTTACATCCTCAAGGTTTTTTAAAATAGAAATATTTTTGAAATATTTTTCATCAAGATCATTAGAAATACCTCAAAAATCATTTGTTAAAACATTGATTCTAGAATTATCCTTATCATGTTTTTTTCATCTTACTATTTTTATTTTCAAGAAACATGGAAAACCTAGATACTTTTACAAATGAAGGGAAATAATTATCCTATGCTGAAAAAGATTATTCATCCATAGGTTTATAATTTTCTTCATTTGGATAATTATGGAATAAATATAGGTTTGTTATAAATTCCTCAATGTGTACCTTTTCCATGAAACATTGGTTGTTAATAGGTATCGTAGAAATAAGACCAATATTAATTTATCTAGAAGATTCGTTATCTAAAGATTCGTCATATTATTCTCCACCACTTTCACTCCAAGAATAATTTTTGTTTTGGGATTTTATTTCCTTTAGTATTGTAATATAATTTCTGATTCCTCTTAGAATATTGGTCATTTCTAACATTTCTTTTATTTCATGGAGAATCAAGTCTGATGTGTCTGGATTTTATGCACTCATAGCATGTGACTTTGGAGGCATTCTTATATTTCCTATCCCTTTTCTAAAATATGTGTTTGAAATACTTATTTCTAGTGATCTTGTTCATCCTTTGGGAAATATTGGATAATTCATACTCTAAGTGATCAGTGTCATTTGAATCTGACAAAAATATATTTTTATTATCCTTTTATGGCATAACAAATGTATTTGGTGTTTGGGTATCATATGATTCGAATTAGTACTAAAAGAAACAATCCTATTATTATTCTTTAAATTTTCATCATCTCTCTTTATTCTATTCTCATGTTTTAAGAGAGTTCCAAATAATTCATCAAGTTTTACTGTTGTGACTTTTTGTGACTCATCAACTTGATTTCTCTTCATTTCATATTCATTCAGCCTGATTTTTATAATCTTATCAACAAGAATCTCATCATCTCGGCCATTTCCACCCACTGAATGTATGCTGTTTACAATAGTCATAAATCATTATTAAACATTAACTATAGGTTCTCTTTAGTTAAACCCAAAACTATGATAACATTCTATGAGCATGGCTCTTCTTGTATCAATAACATTAGTTATTCTAAAATTATTCATTTCTAGTTTTATCCATATGCTATTTTCTAATTGACAAGATGATATTTGGTTTTATATATTCTTTTTCATATAATAAAGAAAAAAATCTGTACCTTATAGTTTATCTGATAATGTTCCTTTTCTTCTCTAGAAAAATTTGTAACTTCCTTGTCAGGAATTTTTAATTTTCCAGCAAGCATGAAAAATTTATCCACACCAGTATTGATAATAAAAGCCGTCATTATATATCTTAATTACTCATAATCATGCCCATCAAAGATATGTGGTCTTGTGGGGTTCATATTGTCTATGGATCTGATATTTATTCTTTCCATAATTAGTGTAATGCAAAAAAATATTTCACAAAAAAACAATATTTTAAAGTAAATATTTAAAAATGAAATTTATGATGTTAATTCAAAAAAAACATGAAGATGTAATGAAATATTAAGCAAAGTATGTTGTGAATATTTTCTTTTGATACCAATTGTAGGTATCAAAATATCATAGATACACTCTGATACAAATTGTAGGATCGAAATATGTATATAAATACTCAATTATTATAGAGGGAGTTGTGAATTATTAGTTTTAAAACCTTGGGTTTTAACCTTAATAAAATCATTGTTTAACAAAGTTAAGAAATCCGGATGCACCAAACCCTATTTTGAAATTTTAATGAAAAATATATTTGGTTTAATAGAGATGCATAATAAAATAAGCACATAGGTATACATAAACAATACTATACATTAAAGAGTATAAAATATAATATCTAAGTTATTGAAAAATTAAATGTATATGAAGAACTATCTACTTCTAATAAGTTGTAGAAGAAATATAAATTACATGTAAAAGAGTTAAAAATATTAAAACCAAAGAGTAGGGTATCCAAACACAATGGATAAAAGTCCTTTTATTTATACAATAAAGTATGTTTGGATTACCCACACTAGAGAAAGCCCTCAATCCATAAAAGACCATATAAATCTATTATCTTCCTTTCCCTTCCAGCCATCAATTAACTAGGTAATTGATACCTCTGCATTCCTTCAATTGGAGTCCCTTGATTATGTATGTAATCAAAACAACTTTTCTCTTTCATCATGTAATCCCTCAATCATAATCACCAACGATATGTTTCTCAAAAAAAGAAAATCATACTTAAGATTTTATGTATATTGAAAATGATGTTCAAAACCTAATCACTTAATGTATTTCATAGATGTAAAATTATAAGGGATCTCACATGTCTTGAAATATGAAAGTGTGCGTGTATATTGGACTTTTCTATGAGAGCAGTTATTTATAATAGATATGTCTAACAATCAAATTTTCCTGTAATGGTATTTTTCTTGAACTTTTCAGAGGTACTAGTACAACTGTCACTTACAACAGTCATGAAATCACTATTTAGATGACATAATTTATTATAAGGAAAATTATTATGAAAAGAATTATATTTACAATAATATGTATGTATCTGATCAAGTTTATAAGGAAAATAGATTAAAGAATATGATATATAAGAAGTCATATATATATATATATATAAGATAATTAAAAATTAGAATATAGGAAAACATATAATATGATTCTAAAAAAATCAAGAATCATAACCGAGAAGGTGTATGAATTGGTTTCACAGAACTGTGAGAATTAGGTTTTTTATTTTGAGCAAATTGAATTCAAAATTTTAGGTAAATCAGAATTATAGAATAGTGAGAATTAGATTTAGAATTATGAGAGAGTTAGAATTGAGATCCACAGTGAATCAAAATGGAAAATATGAGAAATTATAAATTGACAAATATGGTGAATCAGATTAAAAAATCTATGTGATTCGTAATTGAGAGACATAGTGAATCAGATTAAAAAATCCGAATGATTCAGAATTGAGAAACATGGTGAGTCAGATAAAAAAAATAAGGGATATAGAATTGAGAATTATAGTGAATTAGATTAAATTAAATTTTAGAATCATATTTTAAGAGATATTTTATCCATTTCTTGGAGTAAAGAAACTATTTTCATTTATTATAAGATGTAATCGGTCTTAAGATAATATCACACCTGGTTTTTCATGTCTTGATTTTGATCTGATGTGTTGGAAACAATGATCCATTTATTGAGTTTTGGTTGAGATGAATGTTGGTTTTGAATTTTCATCTATTTATAATCATCCTACCATGGTTTCCCCATAGCATGTTAGTGAGTTTTTTTAAGAAAAGAGTGGTCAAATCAAGATTTGAGTCAACCGTGAGTGCAATTCCAAATTTAAAAACAAAATTTGTTTTTTATATATCCTTTGTTTTTCAACATTTTTCACCCATTCCACTTACCACATGGCCTCCCTTGACATATTCATACCACCATATCTATTCACACCCCTTATAAATTTGTAATCATGGTTGATTTATGTTATTTTTTGGGTATTGAGACATTTTGTGAGCCCATTTCTAGTTTTTTTAAATTGTTTCCTTTATATCTAATTCATTTTCTTACATATTTCGGTAATGAAACTTCTCATTAAAGACCAAAATCCCTAATATAAACCCCATGGTCCATTTCCCCTCTTTGGATCTCATATTAGTTTTAGATTTGGGGAAATTTGTCATGTTTTGTCAAATTGTGCAAAATTGGTAAGGTAATTTGTTTATTTTATGAATCCTTTATTTTTTCCCTTTCCCCACAAATCATCAGTCCCTAGTTAGTATAAAACTAAGGATCCTCTCCCTTGAGATCCAAGAATTTAAATATCCTCTAAGGGTGTGGATCTAAGAGAAGGGGAATATTTCTCTAGTTTTTAAGTGCTGTTCTTCATAGATATATTGTTTGTAAACCCTTGTAGAAGGCTTTCAGGATTGTGTTTCTGTTCTTCTATGGTTTCAAGGTCTGTTATCCCAAGAACTACATTTATAATTTAATATTAGTCTATTTATTTCTATTTTCACCTTATATTTATGGTAGGTATTGTTGTTCACCCTTTGATTTAATTATTTAATGTGCAAGAAGGGTAGTTTATGCCTTGTTTTGATAAAATTTTGTTTTTTTGGTTAATGTTTTCACACTATGTATTTATTTAGATGATATATTTTCTTTAAAACCTGAATTATAATGTTTAAAAACAGTTTTATAAATTTAAGTAATTTATTGTCTTGAAAAAATATGGTTTTATAACCTTTTTAGTGTTAAATAGAGTTTGTTTTATTAATTGTTGCATGCCTTATTTTTGGGAAACTTCCCATTTGAATTATTTTTATCAATTTGATGGGGTTTTTTATGTGTGTTCTAATCTGGTTTTGGGTTTTATAAAGCAGTGAGTATCAGTTTTTAGGGTTTTTTGGCATGTGTTCTCAGTAAATGGCCCATTTGGAACTTTAATAATAATGAATGGGTTTTAAATGTGTAACATGATATTTAAATGGGTTTATGTAAATTTTATATCTCTTAAAATGGTATTTTTACACCCTTTTATGAATAGTTTAATTTTTTCTTTCCCAAAATGTTGTTTTTATGAAGAATGTATAATGGCCTTTTGGCATTTGTATTGTAAAAATGGTTTTCATGTGTACTTAATGTTTTATCATTTTGATCCACTTTATGGTCCATTATATTGATTTATTAAATTTTTTTGGGTCTAGACAATATGTTTTTATTATTTAATGGTGGGTGTTATTCTATAAAACATCATTTTCGAATTGATTTTATGTGTAAATACTTGTTATACTTCTTGAAATTGTTTTTTAGAAATATTTAGTGGTTTATTGATATGTGAGAGAAATGTGAATCCCTTGTGTGGGAAGTTCGTGTTTTTATTATTTGGGAATAAAATTTTTAATTGAAAATTTTATCTGATAATATTTGTAATTTTATTGAGCACTAAAGGAAAACCAGGTATCAAGGTGGATAGACGTTTACTAGTATGCTACTGATCTGGAGCGGTTTCATCCCGGTTTCATGTATCAAGTGTAACGATGACAATAATAACTAAACAATTATGATGATTTTTGGGACCACCTGATTATGGGTATTTGTTCCCTTCTAGTGGCTCATGCATGAGAACATATATTTTTTATGTTTACTTTTACATCGAGATACGAGGTTCATGGGGGCCACAACGAATTCCTGTATATGGCGGTTGCCATTACTTGTGATCATTGGCTATTTTGTAATCACTATTGGAATACAGTGTGTTTGGTTCCTAAATTTACCAATGTGTGTGTTTTATTTAAACTTTTACATTCTTTAATGCAACCCTCTTTTAAACTGTTTTTATTTTGAAGCTGTATCTCTTTGAAATTGGTTACTAGCATTTCCAGGTTAAGAAAACATACAACCATTTTATATTAAAATTATTATAGAATGGATTCATGTTTGGAAAACATAATTTTATATATTTTATTTCAAACAAGGAATTTATGTTTATTTTATTTTAAATTATGTGCATTGGGAATTGAATATCAGGCTAAGCTATTGAGTTTTAATACTCACGCCTGTAGTCTTATTCTATTTCGATCCCCTGTGTAGGTTTCAACATGAGTTCTATCGCCCTACAAGAAGTCTAATAGATGTAATGGAGAGTAAACAGTGGGGTTACATGAAGTTATTTGGTATTTATGTTTGGCTTATTGACTTTTTCTGGTTCAGTTGTACTTTCATTTTCATGTACTATTATTGTTCAGTTCAACTTTTATATAAATATATATTGGGATGAGAATTTTCTTATACTGCTTAGTTATTGTTTATTATTTGGAGAAATAATTCCCTTTCCGTTCTACTGATGCCCTTGGGGCTTGTCGCCATATTAGGAGGATTGGAAAAGCCCCTCAGATGTTTTCGTGGAGCGGCCTGTGTGACCAGTTCAGGGAATACCTGGGCCAGTTCATGACAAAATGGTATCAGAGGTGACCATCTCTTACTAGACCTTGATATTTTATATCACCATTTTAATTTGGGGGATGTAAAGATAAAGGGAGTAGGATCTTCAAATCATGATGGGTTGGATCAGGATGATTACTTCAAACACTTGTTCGTTCTGATCCTTGGTTGTCCATCGGATGTAAAATTTTGTTAGTTTCATTGGTTCTTAAGGATTTTTTGGTGATTGGAATTTAACAAGGGGAGTTGTACTAATGGCCTCTATGGGATCACAGGGCATGGAGATCCTTATATAGCCATGCCATGGTCCTAAGAAGGCTCTCTATGATGGTGGTGTGTTTAAAATTTGGCCTCCAACCATATGTTCATGTAACCCACTGACACTAGTTCCCATTTTTGGGTCTCTTAAACCTTTCATTAATTATGAATTTATTTTTAAAAATACTTCTGTGAGAATTTTGTAAGGGGATTCTCAATGCTTAATATAAGAATATTTTTGAGAATGTTGGGTTTTTTTGAGACAAATGATTGGAGAGAATGTGGAATGATTTAATGGGATCAAATCTAATTAATATAATGTTATAGTTTATTGAAATAAAATTGTTGAAAGGAATGATATATTTTAAGATGATTTGTATTTTTTTAATAATGGTATATTATGGGTTGTTGAATAGTGTTTGAATATGATGAATTGGTTTTGGAAATTGGTTTTGAGTAGTTGGTGTTTTCTTAAAAATGGTTTTGGCCTTTATAGCTATTAATTATAAAAAGAGACAGTGCTGATTTTTTGAAAATGGGAAAGGGATATTTGAATGGAATTCTTGTTTTGGTAGTTCTTTTAAAATAAATGAAATGGGTTCTAAATCCAATGGTTTTTGAAAATGTGTGGTATGTTGAGATACTGAAATTTTTTTGAATAAAGGGAGATGATTATGATGGATACCTATGGGGTTTTTTTTTCAAACATGCTAAAATGTTTTTTTGTGTGGAAATATCAAGATAATTTTTACCTGGTGGATAATGTTTCAGTAGATGGTACATAATTTCTAAAATGGTTTGAATTTTTTTGATTGTAAAATGTGGATGTTTGATTTATCCTTTTGTGTTTCATGGGTGCTCACCTACATGGTTTTTATATATATGCCGATGTATGCCTAGTATGGAATCGTGTTTGGGTGCCTGGGGTGGCACGAGAATGTGCATGTTAGTGAGACTTGATGAAACTCCATTGGTGAATATGAAAATCCACCACGTTATTTTGTTTTTAAAAAGTGTTTTAAGATGATTTTTTTTGTTTTTTTGGTAAACCGATGTTTATGTGGGATCCTTTTTTATGTTTTAGAAGTTTGGTTTATTTGTTATGCTTCCCCATGACCTGGAAGTGATACTCTTGGTGTGTCAAGAGAGGAGATCGTGTTGGTGGTTCGATTTTAGTGAAATTTTCATTGGGTTTCTATGGATATGTGGGATGTTGTGATGTCTCCATAAATGGTTCTTCATTGGATAGACTTCTTGTTGATAAGCCTATGGATTCATTTAAAACATTAGATCCACCTCTTAAGATGATTCATCAACTCGTTTGATGGAATATAGATCTATTTTTTCTTGATTTAATGTGGTTTCCTATTTTAATAATTCTTTTGTGTATAGAAGTTGTGTTCAATGATATTTATGTGTTTCTCCATATTCCTTGTCCATTCTCTTCAATGATCAGAGTGAGAGGGAATGGTTCTATGTATCTTTGAGTTTTTATTTAGAAGAAGGTGTGTTGTTGGGAAAGTGATTTTTGTACAGTTTTGTTATCCATAGCTCCTAGTTGCGGCGCATCAGATGCTTCAAACATCGCTGCTCCAGCCATAGGCCTTGAAGAGAAGCTTTTCCTACAGTCAAGAAATTGCCAATGGTGTGGGGAGCTCAACTATGCTCTTTACTTAACCATTATGGTAAGGTATATTCTATATTTTTAGGGTGTTTTTTCATCAATTTGTTTTTTTCAATGAGCGTGGGGGAGATACCCCTCACACAGTTTATATAGTTATGCCTTCTCAGATGTGGGTTTCTAATCAATATCTTCATGTGCACCACCAATGTGAATTGGGTGTAGTCATTGTTTTATTTGTTCATCAGTGGAGAGTGTTGGGTGGTTCCTCTACTGATTTTTGGGGTTTTAGTGTCCCATTGTTTGGGTCCCCTTCCCTCATCGCCATAAGTGGTGGGGGTTTGATCTGTTTCGAATGTGTTTTCCCAATCATTGTCCCCTCCGTTTGGGAGTGGGTCGTTTAAATTTTCATGTAATAACCCTATAAAATTGGTTTTGAAGTTGTTCAAGGAGAGTTTTGGTGGTCCTGTGTAGGTGATTATTGATTTTAGTTCACGTGGAATTCAAGTTTGTTCATTTATAGTTTTCTCTAATGGAGGGGAGACCAATTGTGGGTCACGAAGATCATTTTTTTAAAATTTGTTAGATGATATTTGTGATTTAATGATTGGGAACCCGTTCTAGTCTCCCCACCCCAAGTCGTTGGCAGTATTCTTTCCACATTGGTTTGGGTGGTAGTTGGGTTCATTGGAAGAAGGCCTCAAAATCTAGTTTCTAGGCTTGGTTGTGGTGGTTGTGGCTTGATCTTTCCATTGATTCACATGAAGTGGTTGTGAGTTGGTTATTTATTTGAGCAAGTGGTTTATGTTATGTTGTTAGTGGATGACTTTTCCTTGGATTAAGAGTCTGGACTATGTTGATATTGAATCCTTAGCTATTGGTCTTTTAACAGTAATGTTTAATTGCCTTTCGTGGGTAGAAAGCCTTAATGGTGCAGAGAATTGTCTCACCCATTTTATCATGTACTTGTTTTGATTCGGTGTATTGGAAATCCTGATTCTTTTCTTGGGTATTGGGTGAGATGGTTTTTGATTCTTGAAATGTCTTATATATATAATTATCCTACCATGGGTCGTCTAAAGAGTTTTTGGTATTTTTTAGAGAAAAGGCTGGTTACTTTAAGATTTTGGCCAACCATAAGCCCATTTCTAGATTTAAAAACAAAATTTATTTCATTTATAACTCCATTTTTTTCTAACATTTTTTATTAATTACACTTTCCAAAAGGCCTCCCATGATCTATTAAAACCACCATATCTATTTTGACCCCTTCAGAATTAATAATCATGGAGGATTTTGGTTATTTATTAATTTATTATGCCATCCCTTGAGCCCATTTTACATTTTAAAAGAAATTATTTATTGTATATCATATTAATTTCGTAATATTTTTTTTTTGTAATTACAACACTCACTAGAGCCCAAAATATTGAGAAAAACCCCCACGTTCTATTATTCATCTTTAAATTTCATCTTAGTCTTGTATTAGGGTGACATTTTACATGTTTACTCAAATCAACCAGATTTGGTACGGTAATTTGTTTCTTTAATGAATCATTCATTTTTATCCCCCCCAAATATGGTTGAGATGGTATGTGGAGTATGATGTACTATATAATATCAAATGTAGGGCTGAAATAATATTGATACTGTATGTAGTATCTAATGATGCTCAAAATACTAGAGGGGGGTGAATTGTATTCTTTTAAAAATTACTTTGGAACTTTTAAAGATGATTATTTTTAACAAGGTTAAACAAGGTAATTCACAAAAACTCTAGTTCTACACACATGCTAGATTCCGGAAATATGATTCCGAGAATGTGGATCCAGAAAAATGGATCTGGAAAATGAAACTTAATGAAAGTTTACAAAGATATAGATTCTACCTTAAAGCGTATAGTATCTTACTATATCAGATTACAAGTATAAAAAAGTATAAGATAGTTATAATTTCCTCAAAAAAAGAAAAATACAGCGAAAAACATGAAACAAACAAGTAACAAGTAGTATGTCTTTTAACCCAAAGAGAAGGGTATCCAACAACCTTGGATAAAGGTCCGTTGAATTATACTTTCAATAAAGTCTGTCTTACCCACACTAGGGTAAGCCCTAGATATGAAGATCAGAATCTGTCTTTCTATCCCCACAAGCCCTCAACTTCAAGTTAGTCATCACCTTTGTCTTCCTATCCCTGGAAGCCCTCTATTGTACACATAAATAATTGGAGTCGCACAAATAAAATCTGAACAAGAAGATCAGTATGCACTAAGCATGAGAGTATCTCTCTCTAGAAATCACTTCATATCAATAGTTGTCCAAAAGTTGTAAGCTCATTCAAATTAGATCCTATTTATAGGCACAACTTCAATGGTCGACTCCCTCCTCCAACAATCATATTTTTCCATTAATTTCAGAGGGACCTGTACACATTTCACTCAAACAACGGTTAGTTAGTAACTGAATGCATGACATCGTTTTATAACAAAAACAAGTTTAAGTAAAAATATGGTTACATAACCAAAATCCAGTATATGGAAAGTAAGAAAATAAAAGTCCAGAGTCTATCCAAAAAAGAATTCGGAGTCTATAATATGAGGATATTCGGATTTTGTTTTCTATGTAATTCGGAACCTGAACTCTATAGAATTATAGAGTCTGAATTTCAAGGAAATTTGGAATATAGATTCATAAGAATTAGGAACCTGAACATACAAAGTTCGGAGTCAGATTTCATGAGAATTTGGAGTCAGATCTCAGAAGAGTTCAGAGTCTAAATTTAGAGAGCTCGGAGTTAGAACTCAGAAGAGTTTGGAGTCCGAATTCAGGGAAGTCAGAGTTAGAACTCAGAACAGTTCGGAGTCTAAATTCAGATAATTTGAAGTCAGAACTCAGAGTTTGAAAATAGAATTCTCATTATCTATGTATTATATGATTCTGAGTTTTTTAGACATGAAACCAAATTTTACACATTGAAAAGATAATTAATAATGAAAAACATGCTAAGGATAAATTTCTTTGGGGAAATAAATTTTTCCTTATATATTTAAAACATAGGGTAAAATGAGATTTTCCTTGAGATAAGGTGTTTGTGATTTTCAACACAAGAAGGAATGGAAAATTTATAAGGAAACCTTATTGACTTAAAAATCTCCCCCAATTATGAGGGAATGGAAAATTCACAAGGAAAACCTTATTGAATCAACAATCTCCACCTTTTTGTAAAGCACAATCATCTTTACCAAAAAGAATAAAAGACGTTGAAAAAAAATTCTAGACTTTGAAAATAAAACTTATCTCTCTTATTATATGGGAAACGATGAATACGACTCACTATATCTTAGGATTTGGAATAATAAAGATCATATTCTAGATTTCCAGAATGAGATTTTTTATTATCTTGAGTACATAAATCTATGTAATGAAAACTCCCCCTTACTTAGGAAAATTTATTCTTTACGTAGTATTGTTTTTCCTTTCTGCCACTTTTTGATTTTCGAAAATAATTTTAGGGAATGGAAAATAAATTATAGTAACTAAAATATTAGTACAAAGAATGCAATAAAAATGAGTAACCGAAATTTCATTATGATTGGAAGAATTTGTACATGGAAAGAAAATACAAAAAATATCGGATTGGATATATTTTCCTTCATTCTACTTGGGTATAAATTTCTTCACTATATTTTTCAGCTTCTTTAGCTCCTTGTGGTCTTCTTATTTTTTCTTCTCTAAGGCTTTGACCTTTTCATCCCGAGCCTTTAGAGCCTCTATCTGAGCCTTTAACAGTTCATCTTGTTTCACTAGATTCTCTTCAATCTCGGTCCGGAGATCCAATTCCCTCTTCTAAATTTGGTCAATAGAATATAAATTTCCAATAAAATAGATAACTTCTTGAATCCAAGTATTCTTATTCATGAGTTATCTTTTCCTCAAATCTAGTCATGAGATCTTTGATTTTACCATATTCAGTATCAAAAGCCTCATAAACATCATCTGGAAACTCATCAAGCTCTCTTAAATATTCAACTATATTCTTTTACCCACTAACCATTTTCTTAAATGATATTTTGTGGTCTTTATAGTTGATAACGAACGATTTTAAGTCTACCTCCAGGTTGACATACTTTTCCATCAGCATGGACATTGAATCCTATTTTTGGTTTAAAGATTGTTGAAGCATCTGGCATCTGGAATCTATGCATGGAAAAATCAGAATTGTCCCAACAAGCATCTTCACGGATTTGACTATGAAATCATGTCTTAGAGAAGATGATTCCAAATCCGAGACTTTTCTTGGTGAGGGATATTTCTCTAGCTCAAAAATATTTCTCTTAAAAGATCCACCAGATTCCTTCTTCCTTAAGATTGCTTTTGTATGTGTATTCACCACCACATGTTTCCCATTATCGGTTCTCAAAACATCTTTTTCATTTGAATATTTATGTTCACCGTCAGACATCTGAACAATATTATCTTTATCTAGATTTTATTTATTAGCTATAGCCTTAGCATTCTAAGTGTGTCTGAAATCATGGTTTGAAATTTCCTCCTCATATAATTTATTAACTTCTTCATCACCCTTCTCATATTCCCCTTCCTTATCCATCCTAGGAGTTGGGAGCATTGAAGACTCTGCTTTAGAAGTTCAAATTGATAATTTCTCATATGGGGTTTCTTTTTCATGATAATCTTTGACTTTATTTATAAGGTCTTCAGTGATATCAATACATTAAACCTCTTCATCACCTTTTTTTCAACTACCTTTTCTTCAACAATCTTTTCTTGGTTTTTTCAGGAGTGAAATTTTTTTCCCGGAGTCTCAGGTAAAGCCTTAACCAAGAACGATTTCGGTACTAGAATTTATTAGGATTATATTTTAGTATTCCATAGAAGTGATAGAACAATCTCAGTCTTAGACATCTTTTTCTTTTACTTCTTTTCCTTGGCTTGCTTCTCAATCTCATCTGTTGTCTTCTCTTTCAAGGCCTTGGCCTCAGTAGTATCTAAACCAAACTGTGGCTCTCCATCCATCCGATTATTTTTGTCCTAAATATACTTTTCTACAACCTCATCTGGATAGGATTTCTTGTTCTTGGGATTTGGAGGTACGGATTGAGCTTCCTTAGGTCTAGGGGTATTCACTTCATATTTCACATCCTTCAACTTCGTCTTCTTTCCTCCCTTCTTCGATAGTTCAGGAACTTATTGTTCCTTTGGAATAGCTTCAATTTATTCCTCTAGCAAGTCCTAGAATTCTACTGATAATATATAGTTGTGGATCTATGTGATGATGAATAGTTATCTAGTTTTCAAGGGATGGTCATCATAGATATTGGGTTTGTGAACAATCGTTGATGATTTTCCAGAGTGTGTTTCCATTCCACCATTGTTTTGAGGTAAGTTCTCCCAAAAACTACCTTTATTCATCAATATTAATATATTTATTTCTGTTCTCACCTTATATGTATTCAATGTATTTTTTTTCTCCTTTTGGTTTAATTATTTATTGTGCAAGAAGTGTAGTTTAAGCCTTATTTTGTAAAAACTATGCTGTTTTGGTTAAAGAGTGCACACTAAGTGTTTGTTTTAATGATACATTATCATAATAACCTAACTTATAATTTTTCAAACCTATTTTAGCTATTTAAATATTTTTTTCTTTAAAATTGGTTTTTATTAAATTTTTAGTGTAAAATATAAATTATTTTATTAATTGTTGCATGCCTCATTTTTTGGAAAGAATCCGGTTGGATTTTGTGTGCTCATGGTGGTATAAAATGATTGTTTTGTATCATGAAAAATATTTAACGATTGTTAATAAATATTTTTGGGTTCCTTATGTGGGTTCCAATCTGGTTTAGCGGTTTATAATTCAGTGGATGTTGGATTTTAGGGTGTTTGGTATTGTGTTGTCACTAAATTTCAGGTTTAAAACCTTTATAGAAATTTATGGGTTTTGAAAGTGTATACAGAGTTTTTTAAGGGTTTATTTAAATTTTATATTTCTTCAAATATTTTCTTTACACCTCTTTATGAATATTGGAATTTTTTCTTTTGTAAAATGTCGTTTTTATGAAGAATTCATAAAGGTTTGTTTGGCATTTTTCTTATAAACATGGTTTTCATGTGTTTTTCAAGTTGTATCATTTTTATCCATTTTATAGTACATGAAATTGATTTATTAAATGGTTTTCGGGCTGAAAATATTGTTTGATATGGTAATGGTGGGTGTTTGATTTTGTATTCAAAGCCTCATTATTCTTTATGAAATTGTTTTATGAAAATTTTATGTGGTTTATTGAACCATGAATGAAATCTGAAGCCGGTTGGCAAGCTGTTTGTGAGCACATAACATAGGAATGAAATTTTTATCTGAATATTATATTTGATTATAAGTGTAACTTGATTGATCACTATATGGAAACTCTAGTATCTAGGTTGGTAGACGTGTACCAGTATGCTAGTGTTCTGAAGTGGTTTTGTCCCTATTTCACCTAACAAGTTTGACAATGGAAACATTAACTAAACTATGATTATGATTTTGGGCACTGCTAGGTTATGCATATTTATTCACTAATAGTGGATTGTGCATGAGAAAGTATATTTTTATTGCTACTTTTACACCATGATAGGAGGTACCTGGGGCCCACAGCAAACAAGTGCCAAGAGATGTTACCGGAACTTGTGCTAATTGGCCATTTTTTACTCACCGTGGATTATGGTGTGTTTGGTTCATAAATTAAGTTGTGTGTGTTCCCTATATAAAATTATACATTTTTAATGTATCCCTCTTGAAAGATATATTTATTTTGATGTTTCATCTCATCGAAATTGTTTACTTTCATTTACTGGTTATGAAAACCTATAACCATTTTATTTTATTATGATTATAGCATGGACCATGCTATTGAAACATTATTTTATATATTGTATTTAAAACATGTAATTGATATAGCTTTTTATTTTAATAGATGTGCATTGGGAATAGAATAGCGGCCTATACTTCTGAGTTTTAATACGAGCGCATGTAGTCTTATTATGTTTTTATCCCTTATGCATGTCTCATCTTGATCATAATAAGAGTGGGACACATCTAATAAATTTATTAGAGAGTGACCAATGGAGTTACATGGAGTTAGTTGGTTGTAATTTTTGTTCAGTTGATTTTTTTGGTTCAGTTTTACATTCGGTTTGATGTACAATTAATGTTCAGTTAAACTATTATATAAATGAATTTTGGGTTTTTCTTTTCATTATGCAGTTTTTTTGTTTTTCATTTTTTTGAGAAATATTTCCCTTTCCAATCTTCATAATCCCTTGGTGCTTTTTTCCATACCAGGAATATCAGGAACACCTCTTGAGGATTTTTGAAAATCAATATGTATGACCGGTTTAAGGTCGATATGGGCAGGTTCGTGGAAGATAAACAATTTTAGACTTAGTGGAAAGGTTAAAAAAAGAAATTAAAGATGATAAGTATAATTATGTACGTAAAAACAAAATGTTCCTAAATATAAATTTATAGGAAAAAATTATTTTTAAGGAAAATGTGTTTTTGATTTCCAAAATATAATGGAATGAGAAAATCATAAGGAAACTTTTGAATCCACAATTTTCTTGACACATAGGACATTAAATAATTTTACATTTATTATTATCACTTAAAAATCCATAGATCATCCTTTATATAGTATTTTGAATATTAATAACTCACAAAAAATTATTTTTTTAATAATTACTCACAAATACTTTTTCATAACAACCAATAGAGTTTTTATTATATAACCCATTCTGTTTGGTTTATTAATCAAACAACAACAATATTTTCCATCACATCAATGATTAATTTTGTTCCAACATGATACATCCATTTACAACAAAAAAATGTTAGTGTGAGTTTGGAAAATATACTATAATAATCCATCTTTTATGGAGGATTAATACTATGATATCCTTAACCACTCCATCCACCATCCAACTCTTTCTATTTATTTCAAACTACAAAAAATACCCTTAGCATACTATCTTTTGTGGTTATAAATAATTTTTAACATAAGAGGAAATGTTATTATATCCTATAAATTTGAGTAAACATTTCCTCTAATACCATCTATATGGAATATGACATAAGAATTACATAATCCTTAGTTTTTATTCAACAATTAATTCTCTAACATTTTAGGATCTTATAAGGTTTAGTGTTTTAGAAAATTAGAACATAATTCATAGATTAAAAACCATATATTTTAATGTGGAAACATCTGATCAATATACTCTTCTCCAATAACAAAAAATTGGATATAAATACATTTACTTTTTAGGGAAATTCCTCATAAAAATGACTTCTTTTTGTAATTTATACATCCTTAAACCTGGTGAAAATAATTTTAAAAACATGGGATGATAAAACAATAATAGAAAAGAACATAAAAAGAAGAAAAAAATTAGTCTAGTGAAAAAAATGAAAACTTATGAAAACCCATTTTATTAAAACATACATCATTACCCAAATGGGTACCATTTATCTTATAAAAATATTGTAATCTTACCTTAACAAATCAAAATAATATCAATGAAAACTCTATATAAATCAAAGAAAATACATATAGGTAATATAGGCCATTATCATCATATAACCCTTATCTAACCATTAAATTACCCTTAAAAATTGGAATAATCATATAACTTACATAGAATATATTTCTCCAAAGAACATAATCGCTAGAAAATGCATTGGACTAATATGTGGGAAAACCCATCATAAAATCTATGTTACAATCATATATGTAATATAATGTTCTTGAACCTATCATATATAAAATTTACATGGACATAAAAGTAAATAAATGTTTAATATTTCAACATTTATATATACAACTTTAAGAAAAATATACAAAACACGTTTTCAAAACTCGTCCGGATATGAAAATGTATTTTTTCATTAAAAAAATTTAAAAAAATTTACCATGAAAAATTGAACGATTTTTTTTAATAAAACTTGAATTTTTATGAATTATGTTAAACATAAAATAATTTTTATGGTTGAGGATAAAAATATTTTCATCATTGGTGTTAAGATAGAATATTCTATTTTCATTTTTATATAAAATCAAAAATTCCATTACAATACACATTTTTAAAACATTTTAAATAAAGTCAAAAGGTACATTAAATGTTCCTTATAACAATTTTATGTTCATAAAAAAATCATCTATAAACTAATATTAATAATATGAACAAGAAAAAAAGATTATTTGAGAAATAAATAATTAAAATATGATTTTTTAAAAATAAATTCCCTTTATATAATACAAAAAAAATATTTCATTTTAAAAGGATTTTAAAGAAACTAAATTAATGGAAAAAGTTTCACTCATCATTAATTGAGTCTATATTTCATGGAAATAACATTATACTAGAATTTTTTATGTATATAAATTGATAAAGATATGTTTTGGGAGGTTCAGAGAAGTTTTAGTATTTTTTGGTCATTTTAAGAGGTGCATAGTATGAGAATGGTTAGTAAAAACCAGGAAACACCTCCCAAGAAATTAGGAAAAATAAAATTGTGAAAAATGTGTGGGTGCATTTTTAGGTGCACAGTTTTTTCAAATATTGAAGATACCTAGGAGAAACTATGAAATGTTAGACAATGGATTATATAATTTTTGGTGCCAGATTTAATTTTTGGTGCCAGATTTGTCTAACCATTCAAGATGACCATTCAAGGATTTTTTCTTGGTAATGACTAATACATGGTTAACGCATGATTTTTCTATTAGTGTCCTTTAACCATGTACTATAAAATATTATATAAAAATAATGGATCTAATCATAATTACCATATAAGCTACTTTTTCCCAAAAATATTTCACAACAAGAATTCTTATCCATCCCAAGGTTTTTTATACCATTCCTTTCAACCCAAAAGAAAATCCTAGGTGAATATACATGTGTTGGAGATCGTATTTGTTGGAAAGTGACCATTATTCATTATTTCCTTATTTTTATGCTTCTTCTTCCCTCTATTGTAATAATATATCTAATTTATTAGGGATATATAAATTTTCCTGTGACATTAACAATGATGATATATGATTGTTCTAATTTGTGGTAATGTGATATAATGACATTTTTATTTGTTTTATTCTAGGTTATTGATGTTTTTTCCATTATTTGTTTTATACAATGTTTGATATGTAGGTGGCCTCAAACTCGAATACATTTTTTTAGAATGTGAATGGTGGTTTTAAATTTATTTTAATTTCATGAATTTAAATGTGAAATTAATGTGTGATTCTTGATGAAAAACATCTTTAGAGATGGTTTTTTGAAATTATATAAATTGGACGATTTTGTGGATACTGCCTTTATTTCACGATTTTAAAATTATTATTTAAATATAATGTTTTTGTTATGATGCATGGAATTTATTTGTAGAAATATTTTAAATAATATATTTGTTTTTGAGAAATTAAATGTTTTTTGAAAAGGATTAGCATGGTTGTTTTGGAATGTTATATGGATTATTGGTTGGCATGAGTTCATTTGAATTGGATGTGAACCTGTTGAAGGGGCATGTTCTATTAGGGTCATTTTAATGGTTTCCTTGTGATGAATTGGTAGATCGATAAGATTCTGCTTAGGAGTATGGATATATCACATGGTCATGCATGTGTGGATGTGTGGAAGTGTAATGGACATGCCAAATGAAATGTAAAATGTTTTAATGGTTTTTTTGATTTATTCTATGACGGAAGTTATTATTTTGGAAACCAATTTCGATTTGATATTAACTATTTTAAATTATTTTAAACTATTTAATATAAAATTTTCTAACTAATTTGTATCACTATGTTGTGAGTGGTGAAGTCATTCGAGAAATCATACTGTGTTTTATGCTAACCCCTAATTGGTAACTATGGTGTACTTGAAAATTTTGTATATTAGTACATAAGTAAATGAAAGGTATCTCATTTCCTTAGTGACACATTATGATTCCACTGTAACGTATAGTTGATATAAGGCCCCAGCCTTAAACCTTACTTAATATTGAATTAAATGAATAATTCACATTGAGGATCTTTTCAGGTTTAGAGTTTTAGAGAATTAAAACATAACTATTACATCTTAAAAGATTACAAAGTAGACACTTCTACTAAGTCTCCATAAAATAAAAACTCTTTAAAAGAAAGATGTCTAGATTCCATGTTTTAGATAGCATGAAATTCCCTTGATCCCATCCTTGACCTTATTCCACTTTATGTCCTGTGAAAAACATTTCGAAAAACTTGGGGTGAGCATAAAAAGCTCAGTAAGGGATACAAAAAGAATGAAAACTATTAGTTTTTCAAACATCAAGTAAACCATGTATACTATATCAAAGTAATACCTTTACCTTCATGAAGTAGTAAAAAAAATTCTTCACTGAATAAAGTATCCTTACTTACCTTTTTGTAACCAAAGGATTACCATAAAATCCATAAAAAGAACACATAACATATATAAAGGAAACTTGGGACATAAACATACTTAAGTGGAATAACCATACGGTCGTCTTCCACACATATCACTTAATGGAATATCCATACGGCCAATTTCCATACATTCTTAATGGAATAGCCATACGGCCGACTTCCATACCCAATGCATTGGAGGTTATAACGTAACCACCCATCCCGGTATTCACGGCACCACCCGTCATATGGTTTATAACGTAACCACCCGTTAAAATGTCCATGTACCAATATAAAATCAGAAAACATAAAACCAATATAAAGGAATGATAACATTTCCAAATTTCAATCACAATATATCATAAATATATTGACAAAATAGAATACTTTTTCAAAACCATTTTCAATACCAAAATACATAAAAGAGTATATGGTATTTATTTTATTCTAAAAACATTACGGCTTGTTGAGAAAGCCAGAGACCAAATAATACTTGCGGCGGCGGAAAAGGTCGCGGTCACCGCGTACGTTAAAAAAAACATTCCTTTTTGTCGTTTAGTAAAACGCTTCGTAGAAAAATATTCCTTTTGTATAAAAGTAAAATTCAAAGGGGATTATACACCGTATAAAAGAAAGTTGTGTATAAAACGAAATATGCCTCAATGAAAGGAGATTGAGACGAAGTCCCTTACCTTGGGTCTGACTTGACTCGATCGTTCTTTAACGTCCTGAATAATAAACTTGAGTTAATTTACACTTGATTAAGAACCTTTTTAAAGTTCATTATTCCATTTATATCACTTATTTCCATGTTATAAACATTATGTAACCATTTATGTTAATAATGTTTGTTTTGTCAATATTTGGTTCTTAAGTCGAAAGTTGACTTCTTACAATTACATGTTGTTCATGTGGTCAAAAGTTCTTTATATCCAGAATGAAATTCCTGATTTGGATATCATATATATCATATATATCCAGCATATACATGTATTTATAATATTACATAATCATTTAGAGGTAATAAATGAAATGCACCGTTCATGGAGACGGTAAGCCGTACGTACGCATGAACGCTACTTTCATTTCTTTGTCATATTAGTGGAATTAAAACTAAATGAGAGGTATGTATATTTTATTTCCAGAATTATATTCATCATTTAGATAATTCATTAATTATATATATACATTATATACATGTAATTTTAATAGTACATTACATTAGGGGATAAGAAATGAAATGCACCGTTCATGGAGACGGTAAGCCGTACGTACGCATGAACGCTACTTTCATTTCTATCTAATACTTTAATGGAAATAAATAATAATGATATAGAGGTATATTATAATTACAGTATAACATCATATATAATAACTTTAAATCCATCCTGTACACGTCCCACATATGGCATTAACGAATCACATCACTTTTAGGGGGCGGTAGTCCGCACTTCCTTAAATGAATATATCGTGTTTACCCGTAATGGAAACCATAAAGGTATGCCAAAAATGAAAAATACAGAAGCTTAAAGAAAAAATAAACATATTATATATCATATATAAAAATAGTGACATCATAATGACCACCCTTGAAGGTGTTAAATGAGTATTGAACAATCATCGTTTCGGGAGGCAGAATTTCGCCATCCACAGAAACCGTATGTTCTTTAACCATTTGATGTAGTTGTGTGAGAGTTTAGCTCAAATAAATATTATAAAAACATCATAGTATATTGAAGATACTGGTGTTGTTACAAAAGAATTAAATAAAAATAGTTTAGAGGGTTGGAGAAGCAAAATAAAACAAATGAACAAGAGAGAATGAATTACCTTTAAAAGTGTAACTCCCTTTTGATTTGAGCCTAAAGGCTTCCTTTGAAAGGATTATGCCCAAAGGGAATCCTCTAGGATAAGGAGAGGGATGTGGAGAGAGTAATTGGGCAGGGTTTGGCCGAGCCAAATGCTTGAGAAGTGTGTGAAATGGTAGAGGTGGGGGCCTTTTATAAGAGGAGAGGAGGGGCACTTTTGGAAAGTAAAGAAATATTACTTTATTTGAAAATGTGTTTCGGTTTTAAAAGGACCCACATTGATATAATTCGTGGATAAGGTGATAAGGGTTCTAAATCCACTCATCTAATTGGTTTTGGCCATGTTTAGGTTTTAGATTTTTCATTATCTTTCCATTTTATTTAAATCGTCAAATAATGATGTCATCGCTGCATCATTATTATGTCATATATAATTTAATTTATTTAATGTCTAAAAATTATAAACAAAATACTATGATGTAGGAAATCTATTTAGCTTTCCAATTACTATTTATAATCAAAATTTGGACTTTTATAACCCCAATCGAAAATTATTTTAGTAAAACATCTTATGTTAGTGTCATTTTCACTTTAACATTAAATAAAAATATATTAATGTCATTTTCCAACTAAAGTGGCTCCATGGGGTCCCCAAGTTGTCCCATGGCTTGTCTTGGTCGGCCATGACTCACCCAATAGGTTTAGGACAAGTGTCATGGTTTTTTCACATTCTTATAATACCATTTTTACCTTAAACTACACTAATTACCTCTAATCGCGATTAATGAAAAAAATTACTATTCACCAAAAAATTATTTTAATCTCATTGAGCCACATTTTACTTCTTAATGACAACCATGTATGTCGGATTTTCAAAATTTAATACACATTAGTGGTAAACTTTCTTTTAACTGAAAAATCAGTTTGCTTGATTACCACTTAGTGGTTTCACTATTCATCAAAAATTGAAGTTTTTCAGAAAATTACCAAAAATTCACCCTAAGCTATATTTGATATTCCAAATTCAAAAATGAAGTCCATTTACAAAATTCAAAACATATAAGTCAAATTAATTAATTTAATAATTAATTCCCGCTGTCATGACAAATGGCGTGTTTTTGTGAAACAATAAGTATCAAAAGATTGACACCAGTTTAAGTCCAATTTCAAAGTGAAATTGATTCCAATGACAACCATTGGATTAACTGGTAAAAATATTTTCTAATTTAACTTTAAAACCAATTAAAATAATAATCTAATCATATAAATAATTTAGATTAAAAAGAGGTTTTGAATTAAAATACAACATTTTTCACTATTCATTAAAAAAATGAACTTTAACAGAAAGGTACCAAAAATTTACACAAAGTAAATTTTGATGTCCCAATTCTAAAGAAGAGTTATATTTTGTCCAATAGAATTTATAAGATCGATCAAAACTATATTTAGTGACGGTTCTCCATTAAAAGGTGATAAGTGGACCTTTCGTGAAAATTAGGGTATAAATGCCTAAAATTGAACTCTTTCCGTATTTTAAGCCTTTATCTTTTATTGGGTAAATGTAAAAACATTTAAAAACATATCTAATCATATTTTTTTATTTCTATCCATTCCCGCCAGTACAATGGCTACTTGTTAACTAACATTTAAAATAATATTATTTTATTACTTGTGTGCAACGTATGTTTCAAAGAAACTCATCGTTGCGTATCGGGTACGCTATCGAACATAGCAAACCCTTTAAAATAAAATTAATATTTAATTCGTAAATATTAATAAATATGAAAATTCTTTATTCTTTATTTACCTGGGATGTTACATCCTTCCCCCCTTTTGGGAATTGCGTCCTCGCAATTTTATTCACTTATCAAAATAAGTGGGGGTATTTATCCCTCATAGCATTTTCAGATTCCCACGTTGCCTCTTAAATCACATGGGTTTTCCACAAAAACTTTACCTGATGAATCACCTTATTCCATAACACTTGATCCCTGTGGTCAAGAATCTGGACCGGTTGTTTCTCATAAGATAGGTTCTCTTCCAGCTAAACTACCTCTGGACTCAAAACATGAGATGGATCTGGCATATACTTTCTCAACATCGAAACGTGAAAAACATTGTGTACCTGAGATAAACTCGGAGGTAAAGCCACCCGGTATGCAACTGATCCAACTCTCTCCAGAATTTCGTATGGTCCAACCAACCATGGACTCAACTTTCCTTTCTTACCAAATCTCATCACACTTTTCCAAGGTGGAACCTTGAGAAAAATATGATCACCTACCTCGAAAGATAGATCCTTCCTCCGGTTATCCGCATAACTCTTTTGCCTGCTCTGAGCTGTTCTCATGTGTTTCTGAATCAGCTGAACTTTTTCTGCCATCTCTTCTACCAATTCTGGTCCCATCAACTTCCTTTCACCCACTTCATCCCAGAAAGCTGGAGTTCGACACCGCTTCCCATATAATGCCTAAAATGGTGCCATCTGTATACTATAATGAAAACTGTTATTATAAGAAAACTCAACCAAAGAAAGATGTTGGTCCCGACCTCCCTGATAATCCATAGAACAAGCTTGTAGCATATCATCCAATGTCTGGATTGTTTGTTCTGACTGCCCCTCTGATTGAGGATGAAAAGCTGTACTAAAATTTAATTCAGTACCCAATGACTTCTGAAGGCCTTTCCAAAAGTTAGAAGTTAACTTGGGATCACGATCCGATACAATGGAGAGAGGAACTCCATGTAACCTGACTATCTCTTTAAGATACAGAAGGGAAAGTTGATCAAGAGAGAAAGTATCTCGTATAGAAAAGAAATGAGCAGATTTGGTCAAGCGATCAACAATAACCCAGATTTCATTATTACCTCGAGATGTATTCAGTAATCCAACAACAAAGTCCATGGATATATTCTCCCATTTCCACTCTGGCACTGGTAAAGGCTGAAGCATCCCTTTCGGTAACTACCGCTCTGCTTTAACCTGTTGACATGTCAAACACTTCACAGTAAAATCAGCAATGTCTCTTTTCATTCCATCCCACCAGTAATACTTCCGCAAATCTCTATACATCTTAGTACTGCCCGGATGAACTGAAAACGGGGAACTATGAGCCTCACATAACAACTCATTCTTCAACTGTGAATCACAAGGCACACATAACCTCTTCCCAAACCTCAAAACACAAACACAAACTTATCCAAGAACTCATGGAAAATTTTATTCATATGGTCCATGAATATAGAAGGTGCATTGGTTAACCCAAAAGGCATAACTACAAATTCATAATGGCCATATCTAGTATGGAACGCAGTCTTCGGAACATCTTCTTCTTTTACTTTCAACAGATGGTACCCCGACCTCAAGTCAATCTTCGAAAAATACTGAGCTCCCTGGAGCTAATACCACTTCATTCGATGGCCCAACATCTGCTGAATTTGTTGCAAAGGATTTCACCACCCCTTTTTGCTTGTAGTCTGGCTGCATTCCCCCAGTTGAGTTCTTCGTTGGACACTCGTTTGCATAATGACCCATTTCATTACACTTAAAACATCTTACCGTTGGCTTTTCATTTCCTGCTTGATCGTCTTCCTTATAGTTACGAGCAATATGACCAGACTTACCACACTGAAAGCACTTACCAGACTTGGATAAACATTCTCCAGGATGCATTTTACCACACTTCTCACAGGATGGATATTTGGTTTTCTTACCTCCTAGCTTCTTTGATGAATTCTTCCCCTTTTCTTGCCAACTAGACCTCTTATTCTGTTGTTTTTCATAGAACACCTGATCATCGGCAAACTCCATTTCTACCTTCTCCACACATCGAACAATTTTTTCATAACTTTTGAATTCATGAGAATCTAAAGCCCTTCGATACTTTGGCTTTATCCCTGAGTAAAAACGGTTTATTTTACTATCAAGATCTCGTATGAAGTTTGGAGCATACCTTGCCAATCGAGTGAACTTTTCTTCATAAGTAGCCACTGAATCATCCTTCTGCCTCAATTCTAGGAACTGTTTTTCCATCCTAAGACGAACCACCTTAGGAAAATATTTCTCAAGAAACATACCTTTGAATTCGTCCCAGTGAAGATCCTCAATCTCATCACTATCCCTTATATTTTTCACCATCGACCACCACTGATCAGCTTCACCTTCAAAACGGTAAACAGCAAGACTAACCTTTTGATGTTCTGAACACCCCATGACATCAAAAATCTTCTCCAGTTCTTTAATCCACCCTTCAACTTGCATAGGGTCATATGATCCTCTGAATGATGGGGGATGTTGCCTCATGAAATGTTCCACCACTGACATGTTCCTCTGCGATTGATCTGGCTGATCTCGTGCATGGATACCACCACCATTTATAGCCTGAGTCAACTGTGCCATCACTGCAACAAACTGTTCAGTTCCGATTCCGACCACCTCAGGTTGCTGATTTGGAAGGTTATCTTCCTCCTGATGTCGTCCCAACATAGCTGCTTTGTTTCCTCTGCGGAAAACCATTCTGAACACAGAAATATCTTAGGCGAAGCAACATGGTAATCCGTAAATGCTATATCATTTCAATCATATTATAATTTAACACGTTTCTAACTCCTAAAGTTGTCTAAACCGACCTCTGATACCAACTATAAGGCCCCAGCCTTAAACCTTACTTAATATTGAATTAAATGAATAATTCACATTGAGGATCTTTTCAGGTATAGAGTTTTAGAGAATTAGAACATAACTATTACATCTTAAAAGATTATAAAGTAGACACTTCTACTAAGTCTCCATAAAATAAAAACTCTTAAAAAGAAAGATGTCAAGATTCCATGTTTTAGATAGCATGAAATTACCTTGATCCCATCCTTGACCTTATTCCACTTTAAGTCCTGTGAAAAACATTTCGAAAAACTTGGGGTGAGCATAAAAAGCACAGTAAGGGATACAAAAAGAATGAAAACTGTTAGTTTTTCAAACATCAAGTAAACCATGTATACTATATCAAAGTAATACCTTCACCTTCATGAAGTAGTAAAAAAAAATCTTCACTGAATAAAGTATCATTACTTACCTTTTTGTAACCAGAGGATTACCATAAAATCCATAAAAAGAACACATAACATATATAAAGGTAACTTGGGACATAAAGACACTTAAGTGGAATAACCATACGGTCGTCTTCCACACATATCACTTAATGGAATAGCCATACGGCCAATTTCCATACATACATAATGGAATAGCCATACGGCCGACTTCCATACCCAATGTATTGGAGGTTATAACGTAACCACCCATCCCGGTATTCACGGCACCACCCGTCATATGGTTTATAACGTAACCACCCGTTAAAATGTCCATGTACCAATATAAAATCATAAAACATAAAACCAATATAAAGGAATAATAACATTTCCACATTTCAATCACAATATATCATAAATATATTGACAAAATAGAATCCTTTTTCAAAACCATTTTCAATACCAAAATACATAAAAGAGTATATGGTATTAATTTTATTCTAAAAACATTACGGCTTGTTGAGAAAGCCAAAGACCAAATAATACTTGCGGCGGCGGAAAAGGTCGTTGTCACCGCGTACGTTAAAAAACATTCCTTTTTGTCGTTTAGTAAAACGCTTCGTAGAAAAAGATTCCTTTTGTATAAAAGTAAAATTCAAAGGGGATTATACACCATATAAAATAAAGTTGTGTATAAAATGAAATATGCCTCAATGAAAGGAGATTGAGACGAAGTCCCTTACCTTGGGTCCGACTTGACTCGATCGTTCTTTAACGTCCTAAATAATAAACTTGAGTTAATTTATACTTGATTAAGAACCTTTTTAAAGTTCATTATTCCTTTTATATCACTTATTTCCATGTTATAAACATTATGTAACCATTTAAGTTAATAATGTTTGTTTTGTCAATATTTGGTTCTTAAGTCGAAAGTTGACTTCTTACAATTACATGTTGTTCGTGTGGTCAAAAGTTCTTTATATCCAGAATGAAATTCCTGATTTGGATATCATATATATCATATATATCCAGCATATACATGTATTTATAATATTACATAATCATTTAGAGGTAAGAAATTAAATGCACCGTTCATGGAGACGGTAAGCCGTACGTACGCATGAACGCTACTTTCATTTCTTTGTCATATTAGTGGAATTAAAACTAAATGACAGGTATGTATATTTTAATTCCAGAATTATATTCATCATTTAGATATATCATTAATTATATATATACATTACATACATGTAATTTTAATAGTACATTACATTTTGGGATATGAAATGAAATGCACCGTTCATGGAGACGGTAAGCCGTACGTACGCATGAACGTTACTTTCATTTCTATCTCATACTTTAATGGAAAGAAATAATAATGATATATAGGTATATTATAATTCCAGTATAACATCATATATAATAACTTTAAATCCATCCTTTACACGTCCCACATATGGCATTAACGAATCATATCACTTTTAGGGGGCGGTAGTCCGCACTTCCTTAAATGAATATATCGTGTTTACCCATAATGGAAACCATAAAGGTATGCCAAAAATGAAAAATAAAGAAGCTTAAAGAAAACATAAACATATTATATATCATATATAAAAATAGTGACATCATAATGACCACCCTTGAAGGTGTTAAATGAGTATTGAACAATCATCGTTTTGGGAGGCAGAATTTCGCCATCCACGGAAACCGTATGTTCTTTAACCATTTGATGTAGTTGTGTGAGAGTGTAGCTCAAATAAATATTATAACAACATCCTAGTATATTGAAGATACTGGTTTTGTTACAAAAGAATTAAATAAAAAGTGTTTAGAGGGTTGGAGAAGCAAAATAAAACAAATGAACAAGAGAGAATGAATTACCTTTAAAAGTGTAACTCCCTTTTGATTTGAGCCTAAAAGCTTCCTTTGAAAGGATTCTTCCCAAAGGGAATCCTCTAGGATGAGGAGAGGGATCTGGAGAGAGTAATTGGGTAGGGTTTGGAGGAGCCAAAGGCTTGAGAAGTGTGTGAAATGGGGTAGAGGTGGGGGCCTTTTATAAGAGGAGAGGAGGGGCACTTTTGGAAAGTAAAGAAATATTACTTTATTTGAAAATGTGTTTCGGTTTTAAAAGGTCCCACATTGATATAATTCGTGGATAAGGTGATAAGGGTTCGAAATCCACTCATCCAATTGGTTTTTTCCATGTGTAGGTTTTAGATTTTTCATTATCTTTCCATTTTATTTAAATCGTCAAATAATGATGTCATCGCTGCATCATTATTATGTCATATATAATTTAATTTATATAATGTCTAAAAATTATAAAAGAAATAATATGATGTAGGAAATCTTTTTATCTTTCTAATGACTATTTATAATCAAAATTTTGACTTGTATAACCCCACTCAAAAATTATTTTAGTAAAACAATTTATGTTAGTGTCATTTTCACTTTAACATTAAATAAAAATATATTAATGTCATTTTCCAACTAATGTGGCTCCATGGGGTCCCCAAGTTGGCCCATGGCTTGTCTTGGTCGGCCATGACTCACCTAATAGGTGTAGGACAAGTTTCATGGTGTTTTCACAATCTTATAATACCATTTTTACCTTAAACTACACTAATTACCTCTAATCGCGATTAATGAAAAAAAATTACTATTCACCAAAAAATTATTTTAATCTCATTGAGCCACATTTTACTTCTTAATGACAACCATGTATGTCGGATTTTCAAAATTCAATACACATTAGTGGTAAACTTTCATTTAACTGAAAAATCAGTTTGCTTGATTACCACTTAGTGGTTTCACTATTCATCAAAAATTGAAGTTTTTCAGAAAATTACCAAAAATTCACCCTAAGCTATATTTGATATTCCAAATTCAAAAATGAAGTCCATTTTACAAAATTCAAAACATATAAGTCAAATTAATTAATTTAATAATTAATTCCCGCTGTCATGACAAATAGCGTGTTTTTGTGAAACAATAAGTATCAAAAGATTGACACCAGTTTAAGTCCAATTTCAAAGTGAAATTGATTCCAATGACCACCATTGGATTAACTGGTAAAAATATTTTCTAATTTCACTTTAAAACCAATTAAAATAATAATCTAATCATATAAATAATTTTTATAAAAAATAGGTTTTGAATTAAAATACAACATTTTTCAGTATTCATTAAAAAAATGAACTTTAACAGAAAGGTACCAAAAATTTACACAAAGTAAATTTTGATGTCCCGATTCTAAAGAAGAGTTATATTTGGTCCAATAGAATTTATAAGATCTATCAAAACTATATTTAGTGACGGTTCTCCATCAAAAGGTGATAAGTGGACCTTTCGTGAAAATTAGGGTATAAATGCCTAAAATTGAACTCTTTCCGTATTTTAAGCCTTTATCTTTTATTGGGTAAATGTAAAAACATTTAAAAACATATCTAATCATATTTTAGTTATTTCTATCCATTCCCACCAGTACAATGGCTACTTGTTAACTAACATTTAAAATAATATTATTTTATTACTTGTGTGCAACGTAAGTTTCAAAGAAACTCATCGTTGCATATCGGGTACGCTATCGAACATAGCAACCCCTTTAAAATAAAATTAATATTTAATTCGTAAATATTAATAAATATGAAAATTCTTTATTCTTTATTTACCTGGGATGTTACAGTTGATTTCGATCTTAGATCATTTTAGGAGTTTCGGTTTGTTGTATTTGGTGTCTTTTAGATTTTTTGGTTTTGGTTTCTATTTGTTCCCTAAAATGGTTGTTGGTTTGGTTTACATAGAGTTTTATTTACTTGTGATTAAGAATCATACAGTGTTTTGTTTTATTTTGACTCCTAGTTAGGATGCTTATTTTATTATGTGAAACCATACCCCAATTGTTAATGAATCCCTTGTAATTTATTTATAGCCATTAGTGTCTTGGGGGTGTCACCTAAGGAATATTATCTCACTCATCAATTCTCAATCCAATGAGGTGGGGAGGGATGTTACCTTATCCATTTAAGTTTGAATATTAATTTTCATGAACCATTTAAAATAACATGGATATGGAAGATAAATATTTATGAAATAAATTTATAAAATATTTTAAATGAGGTTTTAAGATAAAGTGTTCCTTACATTGAGTTCAAATCATCTATTAAGTTCAATATATTACAAAATGATAAAGTCATATTAATTTTATACTATATTAATAATTTTTCAGGTTAATTATTCATATTATTATATCTCATGTCATTCTATATTCAATTAGTTGATCATTTATGTTTACATTTGATGTTTTGATGGTATTCGGCATATATATCAAAAATGACATCGGTAGGATGACTATTGAAAAATTGGCCATTATAAATCCTCCTCCATAATAATAATCAGGGAAAAATCATCATATTTTAAATTAAATTATGATATTACCTATAATTAATGGTGTTTATGAAAAATGAACAATATTACAATCATTGGGATAGAAGGTCATACATACAAATGAGTAACATTTATTTTTTTCAATGATCATTATGGAAATATTTAATGTATTATATTTGTTTTAATTATTTATTATTATATCATAAATACAATAATTTTTTAAATATAGTTACATATATCATCTATGTGATGTGGTGATGAGAAAATAATTTCATCGCTTTGTAGAGGCTGTAGTCGACACGTACACATGAATGAAGTTATAATTTTTTAATGAATAGAATGTATAAATATAAATAAAAAAATTACATTATTTTAATTATAGATATATTATAAATATCATATATAGAAATAATTTATTCCATTGTAAATATCTGTGAAAGGTGATGATAAAATAAAATTACATTTATTTTCAAGGTGGTAGTCTGCCATACACACAAATGATGATTTCCATTCTTATTTCATGGAAGTGGAGATTGATTTTTGTTATGATATTATTCTAATAACTTATAATTATATTTAAGATATTATTTTTACTATAAAATAATGATTGAATAATATTTTAAGGGGGTGTAATAAGAAACAAATCATAATATCATGTTTATGAACAATACCTTTTCTTCAGACCACCTCATAATGATTACACCAGAATCATACATATGATGGTTTTATAATAAATAAAATTATTCGTGGATGCATGGTGTAAATTTATGAAGGAATATATATAGTAATTTGATTAACCAAAATTCTTTGTTGGTGTTAAGTGGAAAGGAGAGATGGTTACCCTTTATACATGGACAAGAGGAAAAAATTGTATATTTTACAATTAAAAATCTATACCCGTGTATTAAACATGAAACAGGGGAAAAATATATACCATTATATAAAAATATAATACATTAGGTCTTAATATGTTCATAAAATATAATATTTTAAATGTTTTTATGTTATTTAAATCCCTATATTTTTAGCTTGAATGCCCGATAGACCCTTTTTTATCTTCTCCACAATAATTACTTTTTAATGTTTTCAATTGTCATTATGAATAACATTATATTGACCATATTATATAAAATATTTCCTATTAAAAATACAGAATCCATTTTACCAAATTTATTTTAAAAAATGGAAGAGTTTAATTTAATATTAAACTTGCAGATGCGATTAAAAGAATGTGTTTTCATAAATGTATTTTTGAAGAATATGATTATTTTATATTAAACATATGGCTTTTAATAAGAATTATAATAAATATAATAATTTAAATACATATTTATATATGTAAAATTTAAAATTAAAAAAAAATAATTAGTCATTATGGGTTTTTTAATTAATTAAAATTGAGAAACTTAATGGAGTTAACGATTTTCAGGAAAATATTTTTTTAACAAACAAATAAACTTGTAATAAAATACATTATAAAGATGATTCAAATGTAATTAATTGGATTAAGGATAAAAATAATGTACATATTTTACTTGAAATCAATATAAAATAATAGTTGGACATTAAAATTACTTAATTTATTGATAAGAAATTAATATATTTGAAAAATCAGTATTTTCACAATTCAATGAAAAATCAATATATTAAAAAAATATCCAAATTTCACCCTAATTTATTTTTTATATTATTTTTACAAAAATTAATTACATTATATCTTATAAATTTTTTAGATGTTCTAAAAATTTAACTATTATATTTTTTTCACAGAAATAAATAAATTTCATTTTTTAAGAAAAAATAGTTTTGAAGAAGAATATTACATTACTAAAAGTTATTTTATAATTTAATAAGAACATATAAAAAAATTAATATTGAGTAATAAATATATATATATATATATATTATAATGTAGTTAATACTATTCATAACCAATAATTTTTTGACTCTGTTATAAAATTCACATTTAAATGGAAATATTTCATGGTTTATTTAAGTTTAGTGTAATGTATATTCTACTCTATTTTAAATAGATTTATTTTATAAAATATTAGGTTATTATAGGGAAAACCATATTCCTCCTCTGTTTCATCAAACGGGAACTGAATGTATCACTCATGTGTACATGTTGGCTACCACCTCTGTATTACGATATGATTCATTTTTAATCACCATCATTCATAGTTGGTTATTATGATTGATTTAATATTTTATATGATTTATTGAAATAATTATGATTCTAAAATTTTAATATAATATATATATTATTAAATTAAAATTATATGGAAAATGATAATGTCACTTGTGTGTATATGTGGACACCACCACCATAAAGTGACATGATTCAATTATAATTTTTTATTTATATGGATAGTAATAAAGATCGATTTAATGAAATTATGTGATAAATATGATATAATAATGTATCAATAATGTTTAATGAAAAATTATCTTTCTTTCATTCCATCCATGAAAAATTCAAAACAACAATTAGGTGTACTTATGACTGATGTTTCTATGATGTTAAGAAACTAATTTTTCTTCACCAATTTATTTTAGTTGGTATAAAAGTGTATATTATTAATAAATATGATTCCTATGTCATGATTTTTGTGTGTGGATGTTATACAACAAAAAATGGTGTATGTATCAGAACCATTTAACAAAAACATGCATGAAAAGTGAACCAATTTTACTTGAATTTATGTATAATAAATGTATAATTATTATGAAGGATGTTTTATCACATAAGATGGATGACTATAAACATGGAAAGTTATTTCTTTTAGAATATAATTTAGTTTTAAGTTCCTATATGATAAATTTCCCACAATCAATTTTCCTCAACTCTAGTTATTCCTAGTATTTTAATTTAATAGTATTATTTTATTTTCTTATGTATTAAAAATGACTAAAAAGATATTACTAATAAAAATTGATATTATTTTATAGTTAGTCAAGAATCATTTTCTTCCATAACTATATTTTTATTAAAATGTTTTTAATATCATTTAATGAATGATTATTATCATTTTTACCCACTTTTTATAAAAATATTTGAAAGAAATATTCTATTTATTTTGGGAATGAGGAAGTTTTTACCGAAGGTCGAAAGAAAATATATATTTTAACATATATTGTATAAACTATTCTTACCACCTTCCTGAAAAAACATTTAATGGATCATTTAATTATAATTTTCCTAGTATATATTAAAAGAACATGTTTTTCCTCATATTATGGAAATTTTATGACATAAAGTAAGTGATTTCAAAATTCATGTGTGATTTTCCTCATGAAATTTTCCAATGATGTTTTTGTGGTTTTTTTATAATTGATAACATTATTTAATGTTACTCATATTACCCAATGTACATTATCTGATGTTACTATATTTATTATTTATCCATATAGTTTTTCATTATGAAGACAAAATATTTATGAAACTAATTCTATTTTCAATGGGATATTATTTGGATAAATGAAAATTACTTTCATGAACTTATGGCCTACATATAAATTTATAATTATAATGCGATGGTTTTTCTACTATATCATTCCAATTATTTGAATAATACGATATAGAGATCTTAGGAAAATTAGATTGTAAGAGTCGACCTAATTTTGAATAGCGATGTTTACATTTTGATGTTTGAGTAAGATTTCCTCTAGATATGAAAATATTATTATACATGGAAATAATTCTGAATGGAGATGTTTTTTGTTATTGTGTGTGTTTGATAACTTCTTTGTATATTCAAAAGATTATGATTTGATATAATTTTTTATATCTATGATAAAAAATCAATGATTTTATATGATTGTGTAACCACATGCCTATATTATGACTCCTAAATGATGAATTATTATTTGACACTATTATTCATCAAGTGTTTGAAAATTAATTGATTTTGGATTTTATGATCTTTAATTTATTAGATTAAATCATTTATATTCAAAACATGCCCTTGCTTTGTTTATTTTACCCTTATAATAGTATTATCCTCCCTTATAATTGTTTTTTTCATGATTATAATTTCTTTGCATATTTGCATACCATTAAGTATGTTTCCCTTCCCTGATATTTTTTAAGGTTCTATGTACGATATTTATAAATGTGTATTTATATAAAGATAATGATGGGCTGTAATGATAATATTTTAATAAATATAATTATAATCTATATATTCTTCAATGAAACTATAACATTAGTGTCCTAATGAATTTATAATTAATATTTGTATATAATTTTCATCTAATATTATGTAATATTTATATACTATATTCTTAGGTTGCCTTATATATTATCAGTAACATGCCCTGAATTCATTGTTTGATCCTCCAAAATAAATAAAATTTGTAAATTCATAATATGCACAAAATGTTTCTCACATAATAGTCAATTAACAAGTAAATGATATTATATGGCCCTGGAAAATACCAAATGAATAAGGTAGAGAATATGACAATTTAATAATCAATATTCAAACTGATATTGAATAAATGAGTAAATTTAAACAATATGGAATGATAATTTTGAGAGAATGGATGAAAAAAATAAATTTAATGAATACAAATAATATTATTTCATTGTACAAGAACTATTTTTTGTAATTTATAAATAAATTAATATTGTAGCACTCATAATTATGTATTAGTTACCCACTTGGTGGGGGTGTTTATTATCTATCTCTATCTCTCATGGTCTCCCTTTTCAAATTTACATATAAATTGCTTTATTATTTATAATGGTTACTTAATTTTTTTTGAACATATAATTTTGACCCAAACAATTTGAAACTGGGATGGTATAGTTATGTAAATGAAAATATAGAAATATCTATTAACTAATTCATAGTGGATATGTAATAAAATATAAGGAAGTTTGAGATAGAAGATAATTGGAATGTAATTATCCTTTATGAATATAATATAAAAACCAGATATATAATAAGATAATACCCTACCAAAACAAAGATTTGAAGAATGAAATTTTAATCTCATCATATCTATGTGTGGGTGAGGGAAAATTGACAGAAAATCATTCAACAAGTATTAGTACTATTATCAGGTATCAATTTTTTCAAAGAAACTCTTTTCACCTAGAACTGAATCCTCTATAACCTTTGTAGGATCTGAAAAACCTCGTATATATAGGAAAGTATCCTCCCAAAGGTCATGATCAGTTCACATAAAATCATACAATGAAATCATCCTAGTAATCCATCATATCTCATTGTCAAAATAATTCAATTTCATTGGAAAATTATAAAAAATAAATTTGTTGAAGCATTTGTGGCTTTAGGTTTGTTGCATGAAAATATATTTCGTGTTGTGAATGGTGTGGTTACATCATAGAAATTCATTTATCTCAATCTCTCACAATTTAAATTATTTATTATTATATGAATCCACCATTTCAAAAATCTATTTATCCTTCCCTAAATTTCAACACATGAACCCTTCCCTTTAAAACCATGAACTCAAACATGAACCCCTCTAGACACGAATAATCATTTCATTACATGAAAATTTAATATTATATATTTATAATTTTATCCATTTATATTATTTTTGTGTTTTTATTCAACACATCATGTCATAGTGTGATGTGTCATCTCCCCTCTCAACTCTATTTTTCATTAATTCAAATACTTTCAAACCATTAAATGAATAAAAATTGAATAAATGTATTGGAATATTAATTTATGTTCATAATAAAATAATTTTAAACACAATATATATGAAAGAAATATTCATATTAAATCCCTCAACACATAGAATCTTGCTTGTCCTAAAGAATTTATCTCATCAATTATCCCAAAAATCCTACCCTTCCCTTAAATAAATATTAATATAATGAAAAATAATATGATTTTAAATAAATAATAAATTTAAGAAATCACATAAAAACATATCCATCTCTTTAATTTTCATGGAAAATTGTTTAGAATCTATTTCACATTCCCACTTATGATGAAATGATAATTATCCATTAATTCCATCAAATTTCTTAATTAATCATAAATGAGAATGAATCTTGTAATCTACCTCAATATGAATTATTTTAACTCATAACTAAAGAAAATAAATACAAATACATGTTATATTATACCACAAGACATTCCCAATAATAAATTCCTGCAATTCATATCTAATTTCCAGGATATGGAAAAAATATCAAAAATATAAGGGAATGAAATTAATGACCCAATATATATGAGGATTTAAGGTAGGTATAAATTGATGCCAAATAAACTAATATAATAATAAGTATATTAACTATTTTATTTTAAAGTAAAATCAAAAGAAGATCAATTAAGAATCTTTACTGAAAAATAATTGTCTCCAATTCCTCAATCTCATAGCAATGTTAGGGATAAATGAAAACATTGAATGATGAAAACACTCATTTTATTAATTTTATAATTTTTTCAGATGTTTTTATTTTACAAAATATCATTTTAATCACCAAATTTTTCCCCTCTAGGTGATACTGTTTGTAAAAGTTATAATATAATTAATGGGAAAGTAAGGGTAACTTTTCGAAGACAAAATACGTTACCCTTGTTCAATTTTTTTTATTTTTTTTTCATTTTTAGGGGTACAAAAAAATATATTCAATGAAAAAAATCATGAATCATATCCCTATCATTCTAGGAAATCACGTAACATATATTTAAAATTTATTAAATCCCATTTTCCAAGGGATACCCATTACCCCCACCCATTCAGATTAGTATCTTGAAAACACTATTAGATGGTTTAGAAATGATATGATTGGATTATAATATTTTTACTCTATATTAAATATATTTATGGATTTCAAAGGGTTACAAAAGAACAAATTTTATGGTGGTTCAATGGACAATGTGGTTTAACAAAAAGACTAGAATAAAATAAAAAGTTAATTTGATCAATTATTTCATCGACAAGATGGAATGATATTTGTAGAAGAAACTGTACCCATATATATTATAAAATATTTATAAGAATATAATAGAAATATTAGGCTTAAGAATTAACTAGATATGGGGAAATATGAATATGGTCTATCATTCAAGGAATAATCACTAATAATAATACAATTTAAAAAAATTTCTAAAATTCTATACATTGAAAATATTTTTTAAATTTCACCTACATAATATATCTAATTTCCCAAAATTATGATTTGTCAAAGAAATTTCCAAATTATCTGATTTATTTATTCTTTATCCTAGATTAATCATTCAATTTGACAGAAAATGATTTTTATACTATAGTACGATGACTTGACTAATTTTCTATTTTCTCTTATATTAGAAGGGTAATAAAATTGAAAATGTGCGGGGCATAAATTTTCATTTTAAATTTTAATTAATGAATCCAAATAATGTATGTGATTTTAAAAAAAATAAAATTAATACCCATAAAAACCTTTTGGTATAGTGTATTGGTTTCAAGGTTATGTACTATAATGATCTCTTGGTCAGGTCATATTTTTCAATTGATCAGGATGTGAGAACTCATTTTATTCCATGAATCACCTGCAACCCCTTTATTTTTTTATTGTTATTATATTATTCAACAAATATGGGCCTACAAGAGAAAATAATTTAGAAAAAAGTAGTTACCATTTAATAACATAGAAAATGATTAATGAAAATTGAATATAAAACCAAATGTGAAACTAATATCATTCATGAGAATGAAATAAAAACAAAATACCTAAAAATAAAATAAATACAGAAGTTTCATTTTGAAATCATTTCTTTTGATGTTTGTTTATCACAACCTCCACCATTAATATCTCAAGATAGTGTGATATAAATAGAACTGTCTTGGGATTTATAATGTTTAATTTTGAGTCTTATCCATTATCGATTTTATAATACCCCTTGTTGAGATTAACATGAAATAATGAGGGGTATGATTCTATAATATATATATTTTTAATTGATTTAATTCATGTATTCTATTGTCTTAGTGGATATATTTTTTCCTATACAAGGTTTGTTTGTAAAAATTCGATGATGTTTTCTTCATGTTTAAATGAAATCTCAATATATCTCTATTATTTTCCTTCTTTTCATTGTTTTTCTTCTAAAAAATGGTCATTATTATGGTATATTTAATTTTTTTCACTCTATTCCTTTTCCACTTCATATTTTTCTACAATTATAGATCTTTAAGGAATACAAACGTGAATTCGGTAGATGAGGTTGATTATTCTTCTAAGTCATTATATGTTAGGTAACATTCCATGATAAGTTAAGGATTAGTTTTTATTATGGAATAACAAATAATGACAGAGTTAGAGTTAGATTAAAGTTCAAATAATGTGGATTTATCTTCAATTTAATCATCACAATAGGTTTTCTTATATACCTCTTAAATTAAGACCTACATATCTTTAGAAATTTTGTCTAGGGGTTTCATCCATCCTTATAAACTTTCTTCCACACCATCTAGTTAATTTTTTTTCTTGTTAGTAGTTTTATGGTATACATGATTTAATTCATTGATCACATCCTTGTATTTGAGCCCCCTTATGATTATTTAAAATTATAAATTAGTGTAAGTGTTGAATAGAGAGTAAGATATGTGACTACATCTTATTTTGTGATGATATGAAAATAAAATATGAAAAACCATAAAATAGAGAAACAATTAATAAAAAATATAATATTAATAAAGAAAAAAATTATTGAGGTACTATAGAGGGTTTAAGCTATAAAACTAAAATAAAATCAACACTGATTCCACTTAAAAGATACTAATATTGATATACTTGTATGTGTAATTAATTCATACATGATAATACCAATTTATAAATTTTTATTGTGAAAAATATGAAACTCACTGTTTCAATAATAATTTAGTATAGTATACCACATGTTTGAGGTCATGAAACAAGTACAAGATAGATGTTATGTTAATTTAAAAAACAATACCAAAATTAAGAATAAATTGATAAATAAATCAATGATACATGGAATGTTATTTTTTATATTTTCAAAGAAGATAATAACAAAAATAATACCGAGGATATGATATCCTAGTTCAGGCACCATTTCTTAGAATATATAAATTATTATTCTTTTTATTTTTCAGAATTACATCTATGTTATTACCTTGGTCTGGGTAATTACTCTCCCTCTCTCTCAAATAAGGTCGTAACATATATTGGTCAAATGATTTTTATCATTAGGGAAAATTTTAAATCAATTTTTTTTATATTTAATAAACCATGATATTATATGATCACTTTGTTAGATAGTGTACATGACATGCAACCGAAAGTTTTAACGACCGTGAAATATTATTATGCGAATTAGACCATTATAACGTAACATTTGATATTATGGGCATGAATAAGAGTATCAAAATTATAGAATAATTATATAATGGTCATAATAAATAAAAATATATTTATTAATTCTTATTAAATAAGCACTAATTTTTTATTAATGTCATTTTTTGCTTCAAAAATACGTTTTCTTCAAAAATATTAATTACATTATTTATGAGATAATTTTATTATTAACATAAATATATTTTATAATAATTATTTTATAAAATTGGTTTACTTTTTTTAATCATTAAATGAACATTTTCTATAGTGATACATAGGCATTTTAATAAAAATATTTGTTTTTTAGTGGATTTTGAAAAATACTAATTTTATAGAAATTAATATTTTCAATGTATAATTTGAAAAGACCTATTTTTATATAAATTTTTTTTAAAATTTAATTAGTTAATTTTTAATAAAAATAATAGAAATAATTTCATTTTAATTGAAATTATTAAAAATTTTGTTATAAAAATGTTTGAATAATTAAAAGTGATTTTTTTAGAAAATAATTTCTGTCACATTTTAAAGTTTTATTTTATAATTATTTTCTCCCAATTATAGTAATTTAATGTTATAAAATATATTATTTATTCGTAAATTGGAGGTTCAATTTTTTTAAATATGTCCCTTGTATTTTTTTCATTATTAGTTGTAGCAATGCTAAATATATGTCACCTCGGTAATGGTAAATTTGATAATTAACTATAAAAATACCATGATAAGTGTTTCAAATTATATACAACACATTCATTAAATCTATTGTATGATTATTGTTCAAACATAATCTTCCAATGTTTAATAATATGGACCCTTAGATACTTTTCCTTTGATAATAACCTTAATATTATATGAATTGATTAATAAATACAAAATTTCATTATCGTTGTATTAATATATATATATTATTTTTATGCTGGGATTAAAATAGGTTTTGTTATTTATACGTTTTTATTTTAATGTTGAATGAATTTTTTAATGTTAATTTTTTCTACTTTTTTTATTTAGAAAATAATTAACTTAAATGTGTAAAAAACACCAACATAGTGATTGTTTAAGTAGCAGAAAAATCATGAAAATGATTTAGAAAATATTAAATGTAATAAATTTTTTGGAAATATTATGTTATTTTATTTTTTAGTAAATATAATGTATTATATATGTTTTTAAAGTTAATATTTTAATTAAAATACCACTAACATATTTTTAATGTTATTTTATTGCATATGAAGGGAAAATGATTTATTGTAATTTTATGTTAAATGGAATATTTTTAAGGATTTTAAAACACCTAAAAATATTATCATTGTTAAATTTAATGGGATTTGTTCTATAATATCATATAATTTAAAAATATGACTCAATTTTCTTGTTTATAGTAACAGTATTGACCCCTGAATAGTAAAAATCATTGATAACACTATAATAATTTTATATTTTAATGGGAGTTAAAACTAATAGATATGGCTTAAAACGTCATATAAATAATTATATATTTTATTGGATTCGAAAATATTAACTTTTGTCCATCCTAATTATAATTATAAATTATTTTTAACAACTTAACTAGGGAAATAATAAATATTATTTTAATAATTTATGTAATTCCTAGGGTAACCCTCTCCTCTCTTATATGTAAATACCACCTCTCCAAGGTTCCTCACATTCCATTATACCATTTTCTCTAAAAAACCCTAACATAACATATTATTATCTTCCTTACCTAAATTATATATTATATTTTATTAACAAAAGACTATACACATGGTTCATAAATGGCGATCCAAACGAGGTTCTTCAAAGATATGGTAATCATCTTAATCGAGTGTTTTAATTTTTATCTTCTTGTACGCCCTTATTTTATGTATTAACCAATAAATTATATAAACATCAAAATAACCCACTTAATAAAGTGTTTTTGTTATAATTTAATAATTCTATTTTTCTCCATTTATAATCGAATGGGAAATGAAACTATCATTCATGCAATGATATGGAATACCACCTCAAAAACCAATAAATATACTTATTAATAATCACAATTCATGGAAGTTTATTATGTTGGATTTAATTTATATTTTATTTATTCATGACCCAAATTTGATTTTGTTAATATATCATTTCATATATCTCTATAAAAATCAATTGTTAAAAATATAATTAGCACACATGCGTATGTTCGAACTACCATATCCACGTACTGATGTACGTTATTTTCCAAAAAAATACATTCATGGATTGTCATGGTGATGGATTTAATGGATTTATTTTATTTTTGTGACATGATAATGATTCTAGAGATATATTATTTTACTTTATTTCTTTGTTTTTCAAAGAAAGATATGTAAAAATATATATCATTTGTATGTGCAGAATAACGCCTCACGAGAAGATGTATTTTGTTTTTACTGAATGATTTTAATGATTAACTCTAAAATTGTATAGGAAGATTCAAATATAATTTAATAATATTATAATTGTATTTTAGTATATTAAATAATGTTGTCTTTTTTTCAGGGTTGACATACAGAATTTATTTTGCAATTATTAATCGAACATCCTCAAAACACCAACATGGACTTTACCAATCAGTTATTTAGCATATCATTGATATAAATTATTTACAAATAATTAATTTAACCTTTAAAATATTAAAAAAACAAATAAATCTTATATTTTTATTATATATGATACAAATAACATACATATCTTGTTAGGACTCAATGTGTGGTGTTTCTTGATTCAATTTCCTTTTATTATGCTATAACACCCATCATTGACATTGTTATTAAATTAATATATGTAAATTTATTAGTATTTAATTTTTTTACAATTATTATGTGGATTTATATATAATAACATAAATAATTCATGGATTTATTACCATATAAGCTATTATGGTAATTATTATTTTTCTTTGACTTAATCTTATTTACTTGAAAGATGTTTCATTTATTGAACAATAATTTATTTGTATGGATGAATAAAAACCGATGAAAGAATTTCCAAATATTGACTCATGAAATTCATTAGACATAATGATCCATCTCACATTTACACTACTTATTTATTTTAATTTTAATGTTATCAAATTCGTAATATTTTAATTTTACAATAAAATTTTATTCATAAGTTATTTATTTATTGTCGAATAAGATAAATGAAGTTATATTATATAACCACTTCTAATTTCCTGTAGACTAATTATTTCAGAGGTTTACATGTTCTTCTATCACATTTCTCTCATTTTTACTAAAAATTTTTAGAATAAATTATAAAAAAATGTACATATTTCTCATTCTGGTCGAGTATCACATCACTAATATATCCATGCTTTCCAATATGATTTGAAGAATTATATTAATACAATTAAATTATTTTTTTAAAAAAAATTCATATATAATAATTTTTATTAAAGGGTTTTAGATTGAAATTTTTTAATATTTCTTAGAAGAAACTTTTTTAAATGTTTACCCAAGTGTTAAATGTATTTTTTAACATATATGAACTAAACTCCAATTCCCACTGTCATAACTATTATTTTCCTTAGAAAATATATTAACTGATTACATGTTTATTTTTTCTGAAATAATATTTTCAATACATAGTGATTATTTATATTTTAAATGTATAAAAATGCAATCATATTTTCCAAAATTTTAATTAAATGTTTTAAATGGTCATTTAAATGAATATTTATCTATGGTAATTTCTATTAATTATAAATATGGTTCATTGAGAACATGATCTTAAGAAACCATCTATATTATTTATCTTGATGTCCTATAATGATATTTTTAGTAGACTGTTCTGAATCCTATTTATTTTATCGGGTTAAATCAATATATTTATTTTTTAATTTTTTTTAAATAGTTTACGATAAAAATGAAATATTCAATGTTTTATATTATTTTATGGAACATGAAAATTATTCCAGAGTATGGTTGATCCTGTTATAGCTCATGATGATGGGTGATCTTGATATAGATCTTTAATGCATTGGTTAATGTCTATTATATCTAATGGTAATAAATTGGATGATAATAAGGTTTTTTCTCTAATAGATGTAACAATGATATTTTTAATTCTAACATTAGTGAAAACCTGTTATGAAGAAAATTTTTCGAGATACAAACATATTTTCAACATTCTAGCTTTGAGTTTTAAATGGTTCCTTTGAGAAATATTGTCATCAATTGGATCAAGATTATTTATTCTTATGGATATTTTTTCGAAATAATGCTTCACTTTAATGTGTTTTATCTTCTAGGTTTTGATGTGTACAAATTCCCTTTTTTATTCTCACTCACAATATACTCATATATGCATCTTATAATCACTATTGAAATTCAATTGTTAATTACCATGTTAACAGTTACTGAAAATATGAACTCGGTAATTTCATAAGTTTCATTTTCTATGTATTATTAATAATATAGTCAATAATTATATATTTATAGGTTTCATTTGTCAGGTGATGAACCATTAACGAAGAATAAAAAATGCTAGTTTTATATGAAAATTATCAACAAAAATACATGAGTAATTATATGTAATTGTTTTTGAAAAATATAAAAACTATTTACATAAATATTCATTCATTATGTTACTCATTTAAAAAAATTTTATGATATATTAGGTTTTGGGTGAAAAAAATTGGGTTGTTATTTTTGGTATCAAAGGAAAAAATTTAAATAATAGTATTTTTTAGCACCAAATCCAGTGGTCCAGGTTTGGACCTTTTTAATTAATCATTGAGTTGTGATCCAACCAAATGTTCATGGGGATTTAATAATTCTTGGTATAAATTATAGGAAACTAACTAAATTAAAATGAAATGTTCTTGTAATAAAAAATAAGGATGAGTGGATGGAATGGAATTGGGATGAAATTTCAAAACATGATTTTAAAATTAAAATTGAACATTGACTAATAATATACCGTATAAAATAATATCAGGAAATGAATATATAAAACAATAATTATATCCAAGTTAGAGTGGGGAAATTAATAAAAATAAATTCTATAGACTAAATAATAAAACTTGCATAGTGGATGGCCATCGAGCAGTAGCACTTCTTTTCTAGGTCAAGACCCACTAGATCCTTTCTAGCATAAAAAAACAAACAAATTTATATCCAAATTTCCCCCCATTGGCCTTTCTAAAGCTTCATAATGTATTAAATTTTACTTTTCCCTATAATCCTTGAAATTACACATTTACAGTCGGTGGGTTTATATCAATTATTGTGAAAAAAATTGTTTTTTAAAATGCCGAGACTTTGGGTTTATGACATGACACGATGTTTCCTCACATGAATGGTGTGAATTAATCTTGGAAAATAATTTCAGTCCAATATTAATGGAATGAATGAATCTTTATGGGATGAAGTGATTATGAAAGTCTAATACTTCTTCTACCATGTATTTCGTCACCTGAACCCCCCCTTTTATTATCTAAACTCAAACCTAAACCACTAAATTTGTTAATATCCATTTTATGATGTGAATAATGATTAGTACATGTTCTTTGTTGTATCTAGATCTATTATCTAGTGTCATGTCATAAAATTATTTTCTATTGAATGATTTGTCTTTAGCTACCTCCATTATACATTTCATTAATTCTAGAACTTTCCTATAATAAAATTCATTAAATAAATAAATAAATTGGCATGAAAAATGGATTTATTTGCAAAATAAATTTATTTTAAAATCAAACAACGTCAATGAAATGTTTTTATCTATACTATTAAAGATAGTTGACATGTAAATAAGATTAATGATGGATACAGAAATGATAATCTATAATTTCTTGATAGTTCATAAAACATTTGAACAACAGGTATCATATAAATATTTCCCATCAATTTTTAATAATGTAAAATAAGTCGGTAAAATTTGGAAATGGGTTATGGTGAATAAAATGATATAAATTGAGGAAAAGTGATAATTTTTTTGAATATTATATCACTGAATAAATTTACACACCAATATATTTACGAATACACTAAGAATTAATTTTTGAGATTTGTATGAAATATTGATAAAATTATTGACAACATTGATGTCATAGTTAATAAATATTGTTATCTATGAAAATAATATTAAACATATACAATGATATTGTTGATTTAATTCTAATTTCTTTATGATATATTTTTTTTTTATTTTAATAATTGTTGAATTAGTTTATAACCCGTGATGGGTGAATGGATGAGAGAAGTTTTTTTTTTTTTGAAAAATTGGAATTAATCATGTAGTTGATAATATTTTCCATTTCATTATCTAATTTAGTTTTATTATTAATAAATTGTAGAGTAATATTGGAAATAGAATTGAAATTCGTATTATGATGAAACACAGAGTAGTTATTGAAGGGGATAGTTAATTTATAATGGAGAGTTTTATTGGATGTATTTTTTCTAACATACCATAGTGGTAGAAGGTAAATATATGTTATGGTCAAATGATAATGAATATCAAAAGTTTAATGATGATTATTGAAGAGTATTGGAGCATTATAATTTTGAAATTTAGGTTGTAAGAAGCTATCATTCATTTTATGAATTTATTATGATTTATATATCTATAAAAGTACATGAATATATATAATGTTTCATATTTGAGTTATTTCACTAACTTATTCAAAGTATCATTCTATAAATTTGACGATCATTGAGAAATAAAAAAAGGAATGTAATGAAAAGTACTCTATTAGGATAGGGAAACTATCAACTACTTGTTTCATGTGATGGTTTATGAGCAATAAAATACAATAGTGTCTTAAGTTGGGATTGAATCAATAAAAATATAGTTTATATTTGAAATAATATATAATGCGGTGAGTTAGAATAATCATTTGTGAATGAATTCCAAAAATATATTGTATTATGTTTTGATAAGTATAATTTGATGATTGAATTAAAAAATTGATTAACATTTTACCAATTTACTAAAATATATATTTTCATATGATGAACAAGTAATTAGAGATGTGTTGATGATATTTAGATATATTCTTATCTTTTCGAAATCCATTTGATATTGTTCAAGAATTTAGAATTAATATTGAAAAATTACTATGTACATAAGAGCCTTTTATACGAATGATATTGTTATGATCATGAGGTCAATAAATTTCCATATTCCAAAACCAAAAAATGTTATAGAATATATTTTCATAAGTTACTACTATAAAAAATCCAAATTACTACATAAGTAATGTTTTTTAAATATATAATATATTTTCTCTACCACAAAATATATCAAATTTAAATGTGTTATATCTTTACTATATATTTATAATTTTTAGAGGAAATATTTTAATTTGATTTTCTTGATGTGTATGTAATATTTATAAAATTAACGAGAAATGTCTTTTTCTTAGAAACGGAGATTTTGAAAGTGACCCAATGTTTTTTTATTAATGTAACATAATTATATGGAATTAAATATATTTTATAATGTTACATAGAATATGGAGAAGTCCATGAAAGATGTAATATTGATACATATGTGTATGAAAAAATTAATGGAACATGTTAGTGGTAATAAAAAATGTTTTAATAATTACCAATATAATATGTATATATTGAATTATTGAGAAAAATACTAAATTTCATGAAATAAATATTTTAATCAAGATATTGAAATCCTGGTATGAATGAATGTAATATTATGTGGAAAAGAATCATAAATTAACATATAATTCCATCATGTGTTGAGAAAAATATGGTATTGTTATGATACAATCAAAGGACTGATGTTTAGGATGACATATTTTTTGGAATTTTAGGTGCACCTACACCATGAGAAAAATTTACATGATGGGACCTATTATTATTGAATACATTCATTTTTATATTATTAATTTATAGTTATGAACAATATATAAATATTTTAAAATTATAATTCTATAATATTTGGAATATTAATGGTATATATGATTTCAATAATTAAATGAAAATAACAACAAATAATTTTGTTCTCTACATTAAAAATACATAAAATCATACTATGAAGATTGAATTTACTTGTACATTCAATGTATGGAAACTATTATTCAACAAATCATGTGATAAAAAATAAAAAAAAAATAAGATGAAGTTTTATGAATTTTATGATGTAGATGCAATTTTTAATTTTATATAAGACAATGGAAAAGGATAAGCTGATTATTTATTCATATATATGTGATTGTATTAAACAAGTAGATTCAAATTTCATTCGGTGATAAAGAATCCTAAGTGTCAAGGAACTATAAGTATTGGATACTAGATAACAATTTTTTAATCCCTACCCCGCAATATTCATATATCTTTGATGATAAATATGGAGATTTAATAAGTATCATGAAAAGAAAAAATTTTGGTAGTTTTTCATTTTACCTATGTCATAATACACATGAATAAAAATATAGAACAAAGTTATCATGGGGGTTCATGATATTTACATGAACTTATATTTTGAAATGTGATGTGACTTTAATTTTTTTTGATGGAATTAAAATTAAAATATGTTAAAATACACAAGAAATGTTTCAAAGAATTAATTATTAAAAATATTATCATCTAGTAACAATAACACACTCATTTATGTAGTAACCCCCTTTATCAAAACATAACCAACGAAAAGCAATAGATACCCACATTGGGACAAAGTCATTTACAAAAACCTTTTTCCAAATGTTTTTTATATTCAATACATTTTGGTGGACTATTGAAGGTGAATTTGTTGAGTCAATAAGGTTATTATATTACATCTCTATTCCTTATGGTCTTATGTTTTTAAAATCACAAACACTTTTCCTATGTATTTTTTTTAATATTTGAACTTCTCCTTCTATTATACTTATATATTAGTCATTATGTTTTGTGATTCTGATTCCGGTTTATAAGTGATACCATCTTTATGATACCGATTTTGGTGTATAAGTGATATCGTCTTTATGATACCAATTCCAGTGTATAAGTGATACAATTTTAATAATTTTGAATCTGGTGCAAAAGTGATTCTATTTTATGCTTCCAAATCTGGTGAAAAGGTGATTTTGTTTTATGATTCTGAATATGGTGCCAAAGTCATTCTGATTTTACGATTCCGATTCAGGAACAAATGTGATACCAATTTTACAATTTGATTTACTTTTCCTTATAAATCTGTTTTCTTGATAATGTTTTTCTTAAGAATCTATTTTTCTTAATAATGTTAATGTTTTTAATGTATAATTATAATATTATTAGATTCCAAGTTTTCTTATACATAACACTCATCTTTAACTTAAGATCGTTTATTATACTTCAAATGATGTCGTACAATCTGTAACAAACTAACCATTGTATGTTTGACACATGTCCATGTCCCTATGAAATTTAAGGAAAATATGACCGTTGGAGTGGATCCAACCATTGGGATGTTTTTCCTATAAATACATTTCCATTTGAACGAGCAAGGGACTTTTAATTAGACTTCAACTATAATGAAAAGAGTGGTTGAACAAGATTCTTGTGTAAAAGTTGTGAAGTGATTTTTAGAAAGAGAGGCTCTTAAAACTCACAGTTCTTCATGCAGATGTCATGAAAAACTTTTTTAGGCATGAAAAACTTATTCAGAATTGGTTTGTGTAGAGTCCGATCATGCTGATCATGGGCTGCTGGGTTTGGAAGATAGAGGTTCTGATTCCCTTCTAAATCAAGGGCTTGCCGGGTTAACAAGACAGATTCCGATATTTGGATTTAGGGAATACCTGGGATTGGGTAAGAGATACATTCTTGAGTTTATAAATCAAGTAACCTTTATCCAAGGTAGTTTTATACCCTTATCATTAGGTTAAAAGAATCATATTATTACTTGTATTCTATTTCAAGTTGTTTTATTTTCATTGTAATCTTATCTTTGTTAAACACAGAAAGTATAACTTTATTTTACTTTATAATTCTTTTAATATGATTATATTACAGATTCTATACACTTTACGGTTGAATATTTCTCTTAAAAAAATCTTTCTTAATTTTATATGTTAAGTTTGAATGTTTAAAAAAAGTTTTCTTTAAGAGGTTTTGTGAATGTTTGTTTAACTTTGTTAAACTAAACATTAATGGTTCCAAAGAAATTTTTAAAGAGTACAATTCACCCCCTCTTATATTTGATCATCTTATTACCTATTCAATCCTATAATGGGTATCAGAGGATGTATATAAATTTTTTATATCCAAATATATGTTTTCATTCTCAAGTTTTTCTTTTTCTTATTTGGGATATAAAAAATTTTTCTTCTAAAAAGTTTTGTGGGTAAAAATTCTGTTTAGTTTGGTCGGCATTCATATTGAATATCTAGATAATCTCAATCCTACTAGACCACCAATCATTGATGGAAATGACTATGTGTAATAGAGAGACAATATGAAGATCTTTGTGATAAACATAGGTGTATAAAAATACATTATGTTAACTAGAGATTGATAAGAAACATAAAACCTTTACTAATCCAAAAAAGGTGGAATACCAGCTGAAATTTAAGGAACATAATACTTTGATTTGTTCCAGGAATAGAATTTTATACAACAAAATTTCATCTTCTGAAGCCACAAATAGAATTTGGAAAAATCAAGAAGTAACTCACTATGGAACTTCCTTAATTATCAATACTAGAAGAGTTATGGTCAGTGTTGGGTATCATGGTTTCTTATTTCCTTATGTAGAACCCATATGTAAGGTACAACAAAGATTGATGACTAATGTTAACAACTTACAATCAATGGGTGAGAAAGGTTTAGATGATGAATCTCTTGTAGGAATGATCATAGAAAACCTTCCTAACATATGGGAATCCAAGATAAATACTATAGATGTTAATAGAAAAGTTACCCAGATTTCTCTTGATGAATAGTTTGGAGCCCTTCTTTAAAATGAAACCAGAACGAAGAGAGATGCTGACAGTATTAAGAAGAAGAAAGGAAATGGAGGTGTTTCTTTTATAACTAATTCACATCATATGAAATCCAAGACTCTTGAAAGACCTACAAGATCTAAATCTAAGAAGGTTATTGTTAAATCTTAATATAGTGAAATTGAAGCCTCGGAAAATGAGTTAGCCAATCTTTCTTGGAGGATGAACATGATTTTTGGGCAGAAGAACATTCAATATAGATAGAAGAATAATGATGATAAAGATAAGAAAGATGGATAAGTGGCATGCTATGAATGTAGAAGAACCGATCATATCATACCTGATTGTCCCTTTCTTATGAAAAGAGACAAGAAGATAATAATTCTCAGAGAAACAAGAAGAAGTTTTATAGATCAATGTATAGGAAAGTACTAAAAGGCAATAAAACCTAGATTGATAGTGGTGGAGATTCTTCAGATGACTCTTTAGAATATGATTCTTCTGAGCAGAAGAATATTTTTTTAATAGACCAAACTCCATTTCCAAATCAATGTCTTATGGATAAGGTACGAACTGCTAAATCTTTAACAAATATGTTTCTGAGTGAAAATTCTCCTGATAGATATTTGTCTCTAGATGAAGAATCTTCTTTACCAGATAATTATTATGTTTTTACTTCATATGAGGATGTTTATAAATATTCTACATTTCTAGAGACAATAAATTGTAAAGTTTCTAAGAAACTTGAAAAAGAAAATTCTAAAGAACTTATTTTTTTTAAAAAAAATTCAGATCTTACCAAAGATCATGATAAGAACAATTATGTTTTAGAAAATCTTTCTAAGAAAAACGAGGAAGATAATTCTGATAAGGATATACTTTCTAAAGATCATAAAAATATTTTTTTAGAAATATATGTTTTAGAGGATAAACATAACTTTAAGTCTATTATACCAGAAGATAGAAGCATAACCCTACGACTAAAGTCTAATTTTTTTCCTTGATGAAAATTTTTACAAATTTTTTTTCTAGAATGGAACATTTTTACAAGATGTATTCTCAGATCCAACCTCATGGTAATAATCAAGGATTAGGTTATTCTCAAGAGAAAGCAGTTTTTAGAAACAATTATTTTGTTCCGCCAAGAGCCCAATTTTGTACTGAATGTTAAAGTGGTGGGCATTGGAAGAATAAATAGTTTTTAAATAATGTTCAATATCTTGGGTTTCATAAATATTACTTTTCTAAACAAATGTGGATACCCAAAATTTTATTATCTAACAATTCTGGATCCAAACAAGTTTCGATTCTGAAAACCCAACTTTTCCTTTTCAGGTTAATGAAGTACCAAAAATATATGGCATAATGATAATGGATTTTCCAGGAACATGACTGTAAAAAAAGTCATTTTAAAAAATATTTTAATGACTAAAGGTGGAAAATTATCCTTTGGAGATTATTCTCAATGAGAAAATGTCATTATAAGTTTCATTATTCTTCTTTGAAAATCTTTAATTTCAAATTTTTTATTTGTTAAAGGTCTTAATAACATCTTCATCAGCATAAGTCAATTATGTGATGAAGGATACCATGTAAATTTTAGGAATGAGAAGTTCTTATTACATAATTCCATGGATGAGTTTATTCCCTCAGACCATAGGCAAAAGAAAGTTTACACTCTAAACCTAGAAGTCATAATAAGTCATGATCTTTCTTGACTAAGGGAAATTGATGATCAATCCTAACCTTGTCATAAAAGACCAAGACACTATAACTTAAGGAATATTAGTAAAATATCTATGAATGAACTTATTATGGATCTACCGGATCATAGGTTTGATTTTTCAAAATTCATTGATTCTTGTCAATATGGAAATCAACATAAATATATCTTTAAATCTATAATTGAAGTTACAACTTCTAGTTCCTTATAGTTAATGCACATGGACTTATTTGTTCCAACACAAGTCTGATATATTGGAGGAAAATACTATGTCTTTGTTTTAGTTGATGAACACACTAGATTAACCTGGCTCTATTTTCTCGAAAAAAAATCTGAAGCTTTTTCTTAATTGAAAATATTCAAAGATCATGTTAAAAAAGGGAAAAACCTTCCATTGATAACTATTCATAGTGATCATGGAAGAGAATTTCAAAAATCTTATTTTGAAACTTTTTGTAGCGAAAAAGGTATAACTCATAGCTTTTCATCTCCATGAACTCCTCAACAGAATGGTGTTATTGAAAGAATAAATCTTATTCTTAAAGAGATAACTAGATCCATGTTGAGTAAATATTTTGTAGCTAACAATTTTTGGGCTGAAGCTATATGTACTTCTTATTATACTATAAATTAATTTTTAATAAGACCTTTTCATAATAAAACACCTTATGAGTTATGGACTCGCCGAAAACCAAAAGTATCTTACATCAACATTTTTTATTGTAATGTATTTATCCTGAATACCAAGGATAAAATAAATAAATTTTCCCCAAAATATGATGAAATAGTTTTCATGGGTTATTATTCTAACTCTAAGGCATACACAATTTTTAATAAAAACACATGCATTGTGGAAGAAACAATACATGTTAATTTTGATGAAAATGATCCTTTTGTTTTCAAAAAACCTAAGCTTATTTATGATATATTTTCTAAAATCGATCTCCAACATTTGATAGAAGATCTTTCAGTCAAGAATAATTTTCAAGAAAATGTTTCAGAAACATTTACCCCTGAAAATTTTCTACCCTATGTTGATGATCAATATTTTCAAAACATAAATCAGCTGCTACTTAGTAATCTTCTCAGTGATAATATCATTGGAAATTTTAATCAACCAGTAACAACAAGAAGTTATTTTAAGAATGAATTTGAACATGTTGGTTTTCTTTCCCAATTTGAACCAATGACTCCTCAAATAAGCCTTGGGTGATGAAGATTTGATAAAGGCTATGCAAGATGAACAAAATAAATTCATAAGGAATCATGTTGGGACCTTTTTTGAAAAACCTAACGAAACATAAGTTATTCGAGTAAAATGGGTTTTTAGAAACTAATGTAGTGAAAATGGGGTCATTGTTAGAAATAAAGCACAATTGGGTTCCAAAGGCTATAAAAACATGAAGGAATATACTATGATGAAACCTATGCTCCTGTAAAAAGACCCGAATCTATTCGTATTTTTCTATCCTTTGCATAATTATTTAATTCTAAACATTATCCAATGGACATAAAGTTTGATTTTTATAATAGGTATGTATAGGAGGATGTCTATGTAGATCAACCCCTGACATTGAAGATACAAAACATCATAATCATGTTTATAAACTAACCAAAGCTTTTTATGGACTTAAACAAGCCCCATGAGCGTGGTATGATATACTTTCAAGATTTTTTCTTCAAAATAACTATGTTTAGGGAACTGCTAATCCAACCCTTTTTATGAAGGAAAATAATATATATTTTTTGATTGTACAAATTTATGTTGATGACATCATCTTTGCCTCAACTCAGCAATCCTTAACTAATTCCTTTTCAAATCTTATGAAGTCTGAGTTTGAAATGAGTATGATGGGTGAGTTGGACTTTTTTTTGTTTTCAAATTTATCAAATACTAGAGTGAAGTTACATATCCGAACATTAGTATATTAACGATCTTCATAATTAATTTAGGTATTATAATTCTAAGAGTATATGTAAAATTATCAGAACCTATAATACTCTTGATATTGATGAAGCAAGGAAAATTGTGGATCAAACATCTTATAGAGTGGTAATAGGAAGTATACATTACTTAACAGCTAGTATACTTAACTTAATGTTTCACTTTTCTCATGTGCAAGATTCCAAGAAAATTATAATGAATCTCATTTAAAGGAATTGAAAATAATTTTTCACTATTAAAAGGGAACATTAGATTTGGGAGTTTTTTATTCCTTTGGAAATAATTGTTAACTTAAATTTTTTTCAGAAACTGACTTTGACGGTTGTAAAATTGATAAGAAAAGTACATATAGAACTTTTCATTTCTTATGAGATTCCATAGTTTCTTTTTCATTCAAGAAAAAACCTTATGTATCACTTTCCACTGCTGAATATGAATATGTAGAAGCTAGAAGTTGTTGTGCTCAAGTGTTGTGGATGCAACACACACTCATAGACTATGGTATGAGTTTTAATAAGAATCAAATAATGTGTGATAACACAAGTTCCATTTATATAGGTAAAATACCTGCACCTCACTCTCTTGAAAAGATCATAGATATTAGACATCACTTTATTTGGGATTACACACGTAAATGAGAAATTATTCTTCAATTCATCGGAACACAAGAAAAACTTGCTGATATTTTTTCAAAACCATTGTCTCCTGATAGATTTGAATACATTAAAAATAATATTGGAATGATCTCTGTATGGTAATCATTCAAATCTAATTCTTGTTTCAGTTGTCTAAAAACATTGAACCAATCATTATTTCAGGGGGAGTACATATTTTTCCTCTTTTTTTACCCTTTTTCTTCATAAAATTTTATCTTCGCTTAATATTTTTTTCTTCATAAAACATTATATTTATTTATTATAAATTTCATTATTGGAAATTTTTGTATTGGAAATTTTGGTATTAGAAATTTCAGTGTTAGAAATTTCCGTATTTGAAATTTTGGTATTGGAAATTTTGGTATTGGGAAATTCGGTATTAGAAATTTCAGTATTGAAAATTACGGTATTGAAATCCAGAAATCTATAACTTCCAAGAAAATTAATATAATACCAAAAAACTCTTTAGAGTATTCCAAAAGGTATGTTTTCTTACTCTTTATTTTCTTATTTTACGTTTCAATTATTGGTATTTCAAAATTATTAATTACGGTTTACATTACTACAAAAGATCAGAATTCATATTTCCTATGTCCATCCACAACCATCAGATCAGATCGGGTTATGTTCAGATATTGGATTATCTTATGGAAGTTTAAAGGTCATAACTATGTCTATATAAGGGGAGCATTGTTTATAAGAGCCACACCATCCTTACTAATATCAGTGTCGAAGTTCAGTTTCCATCAAAGTCCTCGTTCCAACTACTTTGTCCCCATTATCATGAATGTCTTCTGAATCTTCAGCAGATCAGATACCGATTACCAAAGAAATAAAGGATTGGTCAATCATTTGGTAAAGGCTGGTATGCCCTAAATTCTATAAAAAATATTACTCCCTTATCTCTAAGGTGATAAGAACTAACAGATGGGATGGTGTTTGTGTGGCTAAGGAGAAGAGTCTGGATCTGGTTTTCCCTGACATAGTTATTCAGTTCTATGAATCCATTACTTAATTTCAAAAGGATGGAAAGGACTTGTTTATGTTCAAATGTTAGGATAAGTCTTATACGGTTCCTTATAAGAAGGCATCAAATGTACTCAACATACCGTTTGAAGGGGAAGCTATTCTATGCTCTCAAAAACAACCCGAGAAGGACGTTTCTTTGGAGAATGTCAAGGCATTTGATTATCTTGGTCTCAAGTATGTAATGAATCTAAAGATTACAAATCTTTCAACAAACCACAAGATGGTAGCTCTCTGAATGAGAGGCTTTATTATTCTAATTAAAATAGATAAGGACTCTCTAGAAATATGTGATATCATTATTTTTGACATTCTCATCAACTTAAAGAAGATTAACTTGGTTAGGTACATCTACCTCACCATCCAGGCAATAAAAGGTGGATCCATCAGATCTCAAATTCTTATGTATCTGGCAACTATCTCTAGGATAATTTTTATGTGTCTTCATGAACTAAATTTCTCATAATGATTAGTCTCAATTATTTTTAATATTTTGTTTCTCAATTATGACACTCTAAGAAGGATGAAGATAGAGTTTTTACAGGAATCCAAATGTTTTGAATAAATTGTTGTCCAGAACATGGGTGATGTTCCAGAATCTTCCAAATATGTACCCAGGGAAAGGAAACTTAATAAACCAAGATTGCTAGTACAAACTTCTAATGTCCCTTTATCAGCACCTCCCCTGTAAAGAAACTGAAAGCCTATTCCAATGAAACAATTGCATAGTGGAGAGAAATAGAAGCTACCAGAAAGGAAGGAGATCCATCTTTTGGATTAAACCCTACAGTGGCTAAGGCCTTAAAAATCAAGCAAGCTAAAAATATGGAGAAAGAAGAAAAAGGAGAAGATGTTAAAGAAAAAATATATGGAAGCACAAGTTTTTCAGTCTTTACTAAACGCTAAAAAAAAATCTCAACAAGTACCTGAACCTCAAGGTATTCATAAGAAGCCAGCTATCACTCCAGAATTCCATAATTTCATTAAAGTTCAATCTTTATTAGAAATTTTTCAATAAATAGAGGATCAGATAGTACAAGAATACTATGACGATGTTTTAAGGGAAGTGGAAGACTACATTGGAACTCCTTTAAGAGTAGTCTCTAAATCTGTTTTCTAATAACAAGTCGAACAACATGTTGAAGAAGAAGTTGAGGATGATGTAGAAGTTGAGGAATATGTTCAAATGAAGAAGAAGAAACTGTTGGAATTGAAGTGGAAGATGAAGAGAAAGAATAGGTTGATCATCGAGGTGGTGAAGAATAAGAGTTTCAGGAGGAGAAAGATGAACAAGTAGATATTAATGTAAGCTGAGTATCTGATGAAAAATCTCCAGTTTGAAATCCTGTCAAAGGTAAGAGTGTTTTGGTTGCCTCATCCGAAAAGGAAACACCTCAAAATTCCTCTAAGAGAATAAAAAAATAAGTTTCATTAACTCCAAGAGGAGCTCAGAAAGGGAAATATGTTTCAGGTTCTAAATCCTCATCTCCAGTTTAACATGACTTTATCAAGGTATCATTATGAAATATGGTCATCATCCTACCGATTCTTGCAAATATAGATTCCCAGAGTCAAATGATTCAATAATCCATGAATCAAAAGACAAAATAGACCTATATTTCTATGGACAAGGTGGTCAAGAAAAAATAATACTTTAGTAATATTTTTAAATATTATAAACCTTAGAAAGTGACATGTAATAATTTATTAACTGCACCAAAACCATCAATGAAGAGCTAATATAGTTCGATGACTTCATGTATTCAACAAACTGATCATTAAATAATTGTGAAACCGAGTTCAACAAGGTAAAGGCATCAATCTCTGAGAAGGATAGTCAAATAAATTCTGTTGTATGATCTGTAAGTAGTGAGAAGAATGTCAGAGACAAATTAGAGAGAAATATGGCTTCTCAAGAAGAAAAAATATTGTCATTAGAAAAGAAAAATCATTATAATGAGATACTGTTGAAGAAGTTTGAATAAGATCATAAGGAAGTGAAGAAACATAAATCCTTGTTAATGAAAATTTAGTCTGAGAAGAATAAAGATGGATGGTTTTCTTTACATTCCATTGATTCCTTGTAATCTAAACCTTATTTCAAATATTTACTTGAGAAGCTTCATGCATATATTTATTTTTTTTCAAATGTATTATTTCTTAACCATAAAGGTACATCATTTACTTCTCCGTTAATTTTTGTCTTTTTTTGAAAATCAAAAAGGGGGAGAATTTATTTAAAAGAATAATTTAATGAAGATCTCAAAGGAGGGGAATCTATTAAGGGAGAGTATGGTAAGAATGGATAATGACCAAGTAAGGGGGAGTTTTCTTCTAAGAAGAGATGTTTATGTAAGGGGGAGATATTTTATTAAGAAAGAAAACCAGACACCGAAGATCATGAATATGATCCTTGGGAAACATAACCTAATGGGGATTTAGTCGTATTCATCCTAAAACATATTCAAATGGGGATATAAGTTTTTCATACTTTTGTATGTATGTAAATATATTCTTCCTTATAAAAGTTGTTTATTCTTTCCAAAAAGGGAGAGATTGTTGAGTCAATATGGTTATCTTATGACATCTCCATTCCTTATGGTATTATATTTTGAAAATCACAAACACTTTTTATTAAGTATTTTTTTAATATCTGAACTTATCATTCTATTACAGTTACAGATTGTCATTACGTTTTGTGATTCCTATTCTAGTGAATAAGTGAAATAGTATTTATGATATTGATTCCAGTGTATAAGTGATATCATCTTTAAGATACCGATTCTGGTGTATAATTGATACCGTCTTTATGATTCCGAATTCTATGAAAAAGTGATTCTGTTTTATGATTCAGAATCCATTGCAAAAGTGATTCTATTTTATGATTCTGAATCCAGTCAGAAATTCATCCCGATTTTATGATTCTGATTCCGGAACAAATATGATATCGGTTTCACAATCTGATTAACTTTTCCCTATGAATCTATTTTCTTTATAATGTTTTTCATAATTTTTTTCCCTTAATAATGTTAGAGTTTGTTAAGGAATCATTCCAATATTATCTGATAACATGTTTAATTATATAAAACACTCATCTTTAATGTTACATTGTTTTTTATACTTGAAAAAATTTTGTACTATCTGTTACAAACTAACCATTGTATGTTTGAAATGTGTCCTGATCCCTTTAAAATTTTAGGAAAATATGACCGTTGGAGTGGAGCTGAATGTGGGATGTTTTCCTTATAAATACATGTCCATTTGAATGAGAAAAGGACTTTTACAATGACTTCTACTAGAATTCATAGAGCTGATGAACTTGATGCATGTGAAAAATATGTGAAGTGATTTCTAGAGAGAGAGGCTATAACAACTCTTTTTGCTTAATGCGGATGTCATGAACAACTTTTTTAGACTTTCATTCTTCAAACTCCGATTGTGCTGATCTTGGGCTTCCGAGTTTGGAAGATAGAGGTTCCGATTTCCTTATAAATCAAGGGCTTGCATGGATAACAAGACAGATACCGATCTTTGTATTGATGGCTTACTAGGGTTTGGGTTAGACAGTGTCACACTTGTTTTTATTTATTTATTTTATTTATCTTAACGTCGGGTGTTTTTGCTTGTGTCCAGGTGAGTCCCGGTTTAAATTTTTATTTTTGGGATGATTTTATGGTTTATGATAGTGCGCGAACTCCATGAGTTTAAAATGCGTGGCCTACATGCAGTCTACTTGGTGCTGTACGGTGCGCAGATACCGCGCGGTCATCTAATTTTAACATTAATTAAATTAGTTGGTTTAGCGGATTAATAAATAAATACATATATATGTATATATGTTTATATATGTTGATATATATATGTTATATGTGTTTATGTGTAAATATATTTGTATATGTTTATACGTTTATATGTTTATATGTTTTATTTATATTTATATATGTATATAGGTTTATATGTTTATATATGTGAATATACGTTTATATGTATATACGTTTATTATGTATATACATTTATATGTTCATATGATTATAAATAAACATATGTATATATGTTGATATGATTTATATAAGTTTTTGTATGTGTAGGTATGGGTATATATAATTATAATAAATATCATTATAATAATTAACTTATTATTATTATTGTCATAGCTTTTTATTTTATTTTGTTATTATCATTTTATTTTAATATTATTATTTATATTATTATTATTATTTTATCTTTAACGTAATGTGCATATATGTATGTTTATATGTGTATATATGCACATATGCTGATAAATATATATTTCTTAACATTATATGTTTATGCGTAAATGTGTTCATACATATGATTATGTATATGTCTATATGTTTATAATATGGTAAGCATGTTCATATGTGTATGTTTATAAATTTGTTCATGTGGGTTTATCTATATATGTTTATATATATATATATATGTATATATGTTGGTAATTATAATAATAATAATTATTATTAATATTATTATTATTAATATATTTATGTATGTTTATATATATGTTTATATAGGTTCATATATATGTTCATATGTTTTATATATGTTTAGATATATGCAATATATGTATGTATTTTTATAATAACTATTACCATTATAATTAATTAACTAATTTAGTATTATTATTATTAAGTTAAATTATTTTGTTTTGTTTTGTTTTAAATTTATTTTATTTTTCTTTTTTTCCCTTCTTCTCTCCTCTCTCTCTTTTCTCTCCCTCTCCCACGCGTTTCTCTTCTCCCCACCTTTCTCTAGCCCTAGCGCTCCCCTGTGAGACCCGCGCCCCCTTGGCCTCCGCCGATTTCCCCTCCCGCCAGACCGCCTCGCCGGACTCTCTCGGCCCGCCTCCTGCAGCCGTCGGTCCCAGCCGCCCCTGCTGGCCCTCTCGTCTCCCGCACGCCCTCCTTTCTAGCCGCCGGCTGCCACACCTCCTCCCTCCGCCGGCCTCCTCCGACGTCCGGCCTCCTCCAACTCCAGCCGCCGACCTCCCTCCGTCTAGCCAGCCTCCTCCGACCCCGACACCGTCACCGACTACCGCCCGCACAACCTCCTTCTTCCGGCCAACTTCCCATGCTCGTGCTCCATCCGACGACGGTCCCGACCCCCCCTTGTATGGTTTTATCTCTTGCTTTGGATTTTTTTTGGGTAAGGGTTTCAGATTTTTGTTTGATTTGTTTTTGATGAAATTGATTCGATTGTTAAATTTAGGGTCAATTGTGGTTTGTTTGAGTTGCGGTTGGTGTGCAACGATCCTTGCGCACCATATTTGTGAAGTCCGCTACACCAAGGTAGGTGGTTCCACATATATATTATTGTTTAATGAATTAATTTGCGATTTTGATTAGTTTAACATATTTATTTATTATTTTTACTGCTGCGAATTGGGTTGTGTTTGAGATCTAATGCATAATTGATTTGGCAGTATCTTGTTTATGCTGTTTGTGGAAAACCCATATTGAACAATTTAATAGTGGTTTATAAATTACATGGATTATTTGTTAGGATGTGCAAATGGTGAGAATGTTGTTTTATACATAGCGTCTATTTGAGTGTTGTCAAAAATGAACATTGAACATGTTTGTGGCGTTTAAAGGCTTGTAGTGTCTTTTTTTGTGTGTATTTTAAAATGGGTTGGCAACAGTGGGGGTGATTTCTTTAATTGTGTGTGTGATGCGGATTGTGTTTCTGGGGTGGCGAGGTGTGCGTATGGTCATGTAACAGGGGTTTTCTCTGTTTAGTGTGTAAAGCATTGTTTTTCTCTCAAAAATGTATTTATGAAATAAATTGGGTTGTTTTATTAAATGAGTATTAAGGGTGAAAAATTGTTTTGATTAAATTGGGTGAATATTTTGGTTCTTAAAGTCAGGTGACACGTGCAGAGTTTGTTTAACAAATTTTTTTAGTGGCGTGTTTGAGAATGGAAGTGTTTTCGTTCACCTTTCAGTTGGTTTAATTGGTCGGGTAAGATATGCAGATTGAGTTCTGGGTGTGTAAAACCATGAGTTACTCTTTAAAGTTGTTTTATAAATTTAAAAGTTATTTACTAAATAATTTCTAGTGCGAGTTATGTTTTGAAAACATGTCGAGGAGGATTTTTGTGTTGTTTATCCGTTAGAACTAGTATTTATGTATTTTTAGTTACTTTACTTTTGTTGCAGCGTGTTGGTGAGGTAATTCCGCATTATCGGAATTGTCTGCTGGCGTTTTCTTATGCGCAAGTGCGAGGCATGTCACGTCGTTGTTTTGGGAATGCATTTCGAGGTAGGTCCCCACTGTACTTGCATTTAAATTTATAATTTACTTATTTATTGTCATTTATTTAATTTTCATCAAATTGGAAGTAGTATTAAAACATTATACTTAGTGTAGTTATTTTCTGGAATTGGTAATGCTTCTTTCTTTTCATTGTGTCAAAAGCTTTTTATTGATTAGTTGTTGCGCAATAGTGAAAATGCCCCTTTGGGCCTTATGTTTGCACTTCAGAATTAAAATGGTGATTTGGTTTATCTAAATGAGATTTTAAATGTGTTTTATGGTTTTAAATGTGACGACGTCTGATCTTTTTTTTTGGAATTGATTTAGTATTGAATAAGTACATGAGGTCCATTTGGTACTTTAGAAAATTAGTTAGTTAAAAACCCTCTTTGGGGAGACTCAGGAGTGATATTTTGTGTGTGTTGATTGGGTGAGCTGAGTATGTGATGCTTGTGCATCGTGACTAGTTTTACATTGTTGACTCACCCCTAATGATTATACTTGTTGACATGGGAACCTGACATAGTGTGTGAATTCTCTGAGAACAATTGCTGCACTAGTTTAGATTACGCACTGGCTAATGGACCTTATTGTGGTTGGAGCCGCTAGGGGATTGGGCCTCTTGGTTAGCCCAGGTAGGGCTATACCGAGCGTTTGGGCATTATGATGTCATCGAGTTAGGGCATGCCTTCAGGATGAGTCACATGTATAGTACGTTCGGGTTGGTTCACAATCTCCTAGGTTCGACCCATGTCTCTTTTAGTGTCTATTTTTATGTGGCAGGCGATTGAGAGGTCGAGTTTGGATGCCTCCCCTTGTGTGCCATTTTTTTTCCCATTTCCCTAGTGTGTGTTGTGTGTGATTTTCCTTTTGACTAACAACTAAAGTTTGGATTTCTAAATTGTTCACAAAATGTTTTAAAACACAATTCACCCATTTCTTATAACATTAAACTTGTTCTGAATTAAAAAGGGCAATGAACTATTACTTGTTTTCAAAATGGAAAGTGTGTGTGTGTGTGAAAACCCATATTTTCTATAATGTAGTTCAAACGTGAAGTTGGTAAATTCTTATTTTATTAGCAGTGCTTTGGGAATAGATTTATTGGGCTAGCCTACTGAGTTTTAATACTCACGCCTATAGTGTTTTCTTGTTTTTAGTTTCTGTTGCAGGTTTGACTCGATCTTGCTCTCCATGGACGAGAGTTGGTTGTAGTTTGACGATCGACTCTCGGGGTCGCGAGGAGTTTGGTTCGTGGTCAGGTTAGTTATGTTCTTGTCTATTTTATTTTATTTTCATTTATTTATTTCTGATTCGTAGTATATTTTTATTGGGCGAAATCGTTCCCACCTGTACTCTGTGATTCCCTGGCGCTTGTCGCCAGCCCGAGAGGATCGGAAACGCCTCTCGGGTCATGTCACGGGTTGGCTCGAGTGACCGGTTCGGGGTCGACCCGGGTTGGTTCGTGACAAAATGGTATCAGAGGCTGGGTTTTCTCCTGAGAAGACCTTGTTTTTCAGAGCGCCCATTGTTATTTGGAGTTGGCATGGTAAAGGGAGTAAAGTTGCTCGGACTCGAGGCGTAGGAACAGGAAGGATGTCATGAACCCTTGCTCGTTCTGAACCTCAAGTTACCATGAGATGTATGGGTTGTTAGTGTCTTTTGGGTCTTTTGGATTGTTTTATGTTGGGATATGAAAAGGGAGTTGGGGAAGTAGCTCTGTGAGCTCGCAGGGCCTGGCAAGCCATGTGGAGCCGAAGACTTCACCCTTCAATGCTCTCAGTGACGGTGGTATGGATGACGTATGGCCTCCAACCATATGGTCGAGTCACCCATCATTACTATTTTCCACTTTAGTGAATTTGTTTTTTCTTCATTTTGAAACTCATTGAGCAATGTTGAATTTAAAATGGTATTGATTATGTTTTGATCAAGTTATTCGTTTCCTTGTTCCGTAGTGTTCGCCCCCATGAAGGCTCGATGGATGATCAATGTGCAGCTTCAGGTGGTGTATCCTCAGCTAATCTTCCAGTTGGTCAGCCCATCGATTATGTTTTGGAGTTCCGGAAGTTGAACCCTCCTCTCTTTTATGGACAAGCAGGGCCTCTTGAGGCAGAGGAGTGGTTGTAGAAGATTGAGAGGAAGTTTAGTTTCATTGGTCTACCTGAGTCATTAAAGGTGAAGTTGGCTACCTTCATGCTTGAAGGTCCAACCTAGAAATGGTGTAAGCCCATGTCTCGGAACAAGCCTGGGGAAGATTTGACATGGGAGTTTTCCAAGTCATCGTTTATCCAACAACACTTCTCTATGTTGACGAAGATGAGGAAGAGGATGGAGTTGTGTTGTCTCCAGCATGGCGTTGAATCGGTACTGGAGTTCTATCGAAATTTTGTAGACCTAGTTCCGTACGATCAATGGTTCATTGCAAATGATCCCAGGAAGGCTCAACAATTCGAGTTGGGGCTTCGACCTGAACTATGATCGAAAGTGGAAGAGCTCAACCTAACCACTTTCTCGGATGCTGTGGAGCATGCCTTTCTGGCTGAATCTGAGTTACCAGGAGGACATGAGGTTGCAAATCCTTCCCTTAACTTGGGTGACAGTGTAGAGGATGATGATAAGAAGAATGGGAAGTGACCTGAATCTAGTGGCTCTAATATAGGAATCAAGAGGCCCTTAGGCCTACAATCAACTTCTTCACAGCGTAATGTCGTGACCTGTCACCAGTGTGGTAAGCAGGATCACAAGAAGCCGGTGTGCCCGAGTGCTCCAAGACCATGCCACACCTATGGACGTATGAGTCACTTGAAGCGATTCTGCCGAGGTGTTTCCAAGAAGCGTGGTAAATCCAGACCTAGATCGTCGAAGGTCACCTTAGCCCGTCAGCAGGCGTAGGGAGATGTTGGTGGATGAGCTTGATGCTTTCTTTTTTTTATGCCTCTTGTATGTAGTAGTCGTTACCTGTACTGTTTTGTGGTGTTCTTTTCTTTCAGTTGAAAGAATGGTTGTGGCTGAACTCTTTTAAACCTTTGATCTTATGGATATGGGATTGTTAAAATTATAGTTCTTGTGTCATGCTTCTGGGGTTTCATAAACCTGACTGTGAAGCTGGAAAATGCTTCATTCGTAGGAGCTCTAGCCACAGGCCTCAGAGTGAAGCTAGCGCGTAGTTGGGGGAACTCCAATGAATGGTGAAGTCTTGCGACAGGGTGTTGATCTTAGTAAGAGCGCATAGTCAGAATCATTTTATGCCTTATGCCTAGTTTATGTGTAAGAACTTCTTGGTCATGTCATTGTTCACGTTTATTAAGAGCTGCTCACTTTATTCTTTCTCGGTGGGGGGTGGTGTGTTGGACAGGGCCCCCCTCCCACCCGTGGGCAGTGATGATTGGTGATGATGCTTGGATGTCCTCCTATTCTTCACTCTTTGGCAGCTTTATGGTGGGGAGTCCATTCAGTCTCCCCATGTTGAAAATTATTGAGATCATGGATTTTTGTCTCAAGTGATGGCATTACGGCCCTATTCCAGGAACTGACTTGATTCTTATGATGTGGATACCCATCACGGGTCTCGCTAAATTCAGTTTAGCTTGTTTCTTATGGTGGGGAGTCCGTTCGGACCTCCAGTGTCAATCTCTCAGTTTCGTTCTGGGTTTCGGTTGGGTTGTGGTTGGTCTTATAGGGAATCACCAAATTTTATGTTCTTCTTTTGGTAAAGAGTTGTGGCATGAGAGTTCCAGTGTCAGATTGGAGTAAGGTTTTAAGAGATACGCGTTGGATGTGGTTTTGACCTGTTTGTTAGTTTCAAAAGAGTCGTCGTGTTTTTATTAGCGTTGTTCCGGATGTCGTGTTTTAAGGTTGAATTGAGGATGAAGAAATTGGTTGAGTTCTGTTGAATGGTGTTAAGGTGTGTGTATGTTGGGCCTGGATCTTCTATTGTTAAAGTTCTTTGTCCTATGAAGTGATCAACTAGAGGTGGCCCCACTTTTGTGGGTGGGTGACACTTAGCGGGTAATTCGTTCATATTACATGAGTTCTTTTGGTTCATCTCTCCCCTTTTTGGGAGTGTTTCAGGATCTCTTTGTTGTCGTTCTTTAGATATTTCTTTAAATTGTAAAGTAATGTCGGTTTCTATTTGGGGTTTTGATCTTGTTATGGCTTTCCGGGGGTGGAAAGCTTTATGGTGGGGAGAATTGTCACACCTTTTTTTATTTATTTATTTTATTTATCTTAACATCGGGTGTTTTTTCTTGTGTCCGGGCGGGTCCCGGTGTAAATTTTTATTTTTGGGATGAGTTTATGGTTTATGATAGTGCGCAGACTCCGTGAGTTTAAAACGCATGGTCTGCTTACAGTCCGCTTGGTGCCGTACAGTGTGCAGATACCGTGCGGTCATCTAATTTTAACATTAATTAAATTAGTTGGTTTAACGGATTAATAAATAAATACATATATATGTATATATGTTTATATATGTTGATATATATATGTTATATGTGTTTATGTGTAAATATATTTGTATATGTTTATACGTTTATATGTTTATATGTTTTATGTATGTTTACATATGTATATAGGTTTATATGTTTATATATGTGAATATACGTTTATATGTATATACGTTTATTATGTATATACATTTATATGTTCATATGTTTATAAATAAACATATGTATATATGTTGATATGATTTATATATGTTTATATATGTGTAAGTATAGGTATATATAATTATAATAAATATCATTATAATAATTAACTTATTATTATTATTGTCATATCCTTTTATTTTATTTTGTTATTATCATTTTATTTTAATATTATTATTTATATTATTATTTTTTCCATTAACGTCATGTGCATATATGTATGTTTATATGTGTATATATGCACGTATGCTGATAAATATATATTTCTTAACATTATATGTTTATACGTAAATGTGTTTATACATATGATTATGTATATGTCTATATGTTTATAATATGTTATGCATGTTCATATGTGTATGTTTATAAATTTGTTCATGTGGGTTTATCTATATATGTTTATATATATATATATGTATATATGTAGGTAATTATAATAATAATTATTATTATTAATATATATATGTATGTTTATATATATGTTTATATAGGTTCATATATACGTTCATATGTTTTATATATGTTTAGATATATGTAATATATGTATGTATTTTTATAATAACTATTAACATTATAATTAATTAACTAATTTAGTAATATTATTATTATGTTAAATTATTTTGTTTAGTTTTGTTTTAAATTTATTTTATTTTTCTTTTTTTCCCTTCTTCTCTCCTCTCTCTCTTTTCTCACCCTCTCCCACGCGTTTCTCTTCTCCCCCCCTTTCTCTAACCCTAATGATCCCATGTGAGACCCGCACCCCCCTTGGCCTCCTCCGATTTCCCCTCCCGCCGGACCGCCTCGCCGGACTCTCTCGGCCCGCCTCCTGCAGCCACAGGTCCCATCCGCCCCTGCCGGCCCTCTCCTCTCCCACACGCCCTATTTTCCAGCCGCTGGCCACCGCACCTCCTCCCTCCGCCGGCCTCCTCTGACATGCGACCTCCTCCGACTCCAGCCGCCGACCTCCCTCCGTCCAGCCGGCCTCCTCTGACCCCGACGCTGTCGCCGACTGCCGCCCGCACAACCTCCTTCTTTCGGCCAACTTCCCCTTCTTGTGCTCTATCCGGCGACGGTCCTGACCCCCCCTTGTATGGTTTGATCTCTTGCTTTGAATTTTTTTCAGGTAAGGGTTTCAGATTTGTGTTTGATTTGTTTTTGATGAAATCTATTCGATTGTTAAATTTAGGGTCAATTGTGGATTGTTTGAGTTGCGGTTAGTGTGAAATGATACTTGCGCACCATATTTGTGAAGTACGCTACACCGAGGTAGGTGGTTCAACATATATATTATTCTCAAATAAATTAATTTGCGATTTTGATTAGTTTAACATATTTATTTATTATTTTTACTGCTACGAATTGGGTTGTGTTTGAGATCTAATTCATAATTGATTTGGCAGTATATTGTTTATGCTGTTTGTGGAAAACCGATATTGAACAATTTAATAGTGGTTTATAAATTACGTGGAATATTTGTTAGGATGTGAAAAGGGTGAGAATGTTGTTTTATGCATAGCGTCTATTTGCGTGTTGTCAAAAATGAACATTGAATATGTTTGTGGCGTTTAAAGGCTTGCAGTGTCTTTTTTCTGTGTGTATTTTAAAATGGGTTGGCAACGATGTGGGTGATTTCATTAATTGTGTGTGTGATACGGATTGTGTTTCTGGGGTGGTGAGGTGTGCGTATGTTCATGTAAGAGGGTTTATCTCTGTTTAGTGTGTAAAGCATTGTTTTTCTCTCAAAAATTTATTTATGAAATAAATTGGGTTGTTTTATTTAATGAGTATTAAGGGTGAAAAATTGTTTTGATTAAATTGTGTGAATATTTTGGTGCTTAAAGTCAGGCGACACGTGCGGAGTTTTTTTAACAAATTTTGTTAATGGCGTGTTTGAGAATGGAAGTGTTTTCATTCACCGTGCAGTTGCATTAATTGGTCGGGTAAGATATGCAGATTGAGTTCTGGGTGTGTAAAACCATGAGGTACTCTTTATGGTTGTTTTATAAATTTTAAAGTGATTTACTAAATAATTTCTAGTGCGAGTTATGTTTTGAAAACATGCCGAGGAGTATTTTTGTTTTGTTTATCCGTTAGAACTAGTATTTATGTATTTTTAGTTATTTTGCTTTTGTTGCAGCGTGTTGGTGAGGTAATTCCGCATTACCGGAATTGTCTGCTGGCGTTTTCTTGTGCGCAAGTGTGAGGCATGTCGCGTCGTTGTTTTGGGAATGCATTTCGAGGTAGGTCCCCACTGCACTTGCCTTTAAATTTAGAATTTACTTATTTCATGTCATTTATTTAATTTTCATCAAATTAGTAGTAGTATTAAAACATTATACTTAGTGTAGTTATTTGCTGGAATTGGTATTTCTTATTTCTTTTCATTGTGTGAAAAGCTTTTTGTTGATTAGTTGTTGTGCAATAGTGAAAATGCCCCTTTGGCCCTTATGTTTGCGCTTCAGAATTAAAATGATGATTTGGTTTACCTAAATGAGATTTTAAATGCGTTTTCTGGTTTTAAATGTGACGACGTTTGATCTTATTTTCGGAATTGATTTAGTATTGAATAAGTACATGAGGTCCGTTTGGTACTTTAGAAAATTAGTTACTTGAAAACCCTCTTGGGGTGACTCAGGAGTGATCTTTTGTGCGTGTTGATTGGGTGAGGTGAGTATGTGATGCTTGTGCATCGTGACTAGTTTTACATTGTTGACTCACCCCTGATGATTATACGTGTTGACATGGGAACCTGTCATAGTGAGTGAATTCTTTGAGAATGATTGCTGCACTAGTTTAGATTACGCACTGGCTAGTGGCCCTTAGTGTGGTTGGAGCCGCTAGGGGATTGGGCCCCTTGGTTAGGCCAGGTAGGGCTATACCGATCATTTGGGCGTTATGACGTCATTGAGTTAGGGCATGCCTTCAGGATGAGTCACTTGTATAGTACGTTCTGGTTTGTTCACGATCTCCTAGGTTCGACCCATGTCTCTCTTAGTGTCTATTTTTATGTGGCAGGCGATTGAGAGGTCGAGTTTGGATGCCTCCCCTTGTGTGCCATTTTTTTCCCATTGCCCTAGTGTGTGTTGTGTGTGATTTTCCTTTTGACTAACAACTAATGTTTGGATTTATAAATTGTTCACAAAATGTTTTAAAACACAATTCACCCGTTTCTTACAAAATTTAACTTGTTCTGAATTAAAAAGGGCAATGGACTATTACTTGTTTTCAAAATGGAAAGTGTGTGTGTGTGTGAAAACCCATATTTTCTATAATGTAGTTCAAACGTGAAGTTGGTAAATTCATATTTTATTGGTAGTGCTTTGGGAATAGATTTATCAGGCTAGCCTACTGAGTTTTAATACTCACGCCTATAGTGTTTTCTTGTTTTTAGTTTCTGTTGCAGGTTTGACTCGAGCTTGCTCGCCGTGGACGAGAGTTGGTTGTAGTTTGATGATCGACTCTCGGGGTCGCGAGGAGTTTGGTTCGTGGTCAGGTTAGTTATGTTCTTGTCTGTTTTATTTTATTTTCATTTATTTATTTATGAATCTTAGTAAATTTTTATTGGGAAAAATAGTTCCCACGTGTACTCTGTGATGCCGTGGCGCTTGTCGCCAGCCCGGGAGGATCGGGAACGCCTCTTGGGTCATGTCGCGGGTTGGCTCGGGTGACCGGTTCAGGGTCAACCCGGGTTGGTTCGTGACAGACAGACATTGTTGAAAGTATAAATCAAGGAACCTTTATCCAAGGTTATTGGATACCCTTCTCTTTGGGTTAAAAGAATCTTATTATTACATGTTTTTTATTTCAAGATATTTTATTTACGCTGTAATTTTAACTTTATTAATGTTAGAAAGTACAAATTTCTTATAATTTCTAATTCAATGACATTGATTATATTACAGATTCTATATGCTTCAACGTAGAATATTTATTTTAAGAAAATATTTCTTATGTTTATATGTTATGGTTGTAATGTTTAAGAAAAGGTTTATTTAAGTGGTTTTGTGATGATTTGTTTAACATTGTTAAACTAATCTTTAAAGGTTCCAATGGAATTTTAAAAGAATACAATTCACCCCCTCTGGAATTTGAGAATTTTATTATATATTCGATCCTACATAATTGACCTACAAAAACATCATTCAAATATAAAGAGTAGATAAGTATAAGAAAATTTTAAATTCTATAAAATAGGGGAATAATAATTAAATCAAATTTCAACATAGTATTTTATCTTGGTCCAATAGCCACATCATAAGCATAAGAATTTATAGATTTAATTATTGTAAAGAACCAGAGGATAAGATACATAACATAGTTTTTTATGTATTAAGTTGTCATAAAATCTTATTGATCCTCCTAGTAGATTAGAAGTTATATGATTTCATTATAAATGAATTTTTATATTGTTCCTCTTCATTGATAGAATGATTGAATTTTTCATTGAAATTGATACACTATTATATTTATCATTTCTTAAATTCATTGTTATGACTATGATTAAATTTTTTCAAAGAATATTTTTTATATGTTTCTTCTAAGAAAATTTACATATATCTTTGAGGTGATTTCAATTGTTATATATTGTCACCTAATTTGTTTTTGAAAATAATATATAAGAAGGTATCCTTTTAGATTTAACTAGAATATTATGGTGTGTTCATTTATTTATTAGGTTAACTTCATTGGGATATTAGATCATGTAATTCCTTGTCATCTAGGATATTATGAAAATTACACTATTCATGTGGGTAAAAAAAAATTTCTCTCACAATTTTTTTAATTGTTTTTTGTTTTTTTGAAATTATATTTATTTTTTTGATGTATATTTGGTTTAATTAATGTTGATATTGTATTTATCACTATTATTGAAATATTATGGGAAAATAATGTGTTTTTCTTTCCATTTGATATATATGTTTTATAATAAATATTAAAAAATTTCAATTTATCAACATTTCTTTGATGATTACTTAAATAAACCAATATTTAATGATTTAATTTTTGAGATGGTTAAATATTTTATTAAATGATATTCATACCCTGAGAACAATACATACACCCCAGTCACTAGGAATAATCATTATGTTAGTTTTGTAATGGTATGAGACAATTAAATACATGGGTTAATGTCAATGAAAGGGTATTAGTTTATTGTTTTATGTTTTTTTGTTATTGGATAAAGAGGTTATATGTTTTTTATGAATTCATATTTAAACCATAAAAATTATCGATTTAATTATTCTTGAAATTAGATTAATTTTAGATGAAACTATTTTTATTGAGTAGGAACCACCTATATGATTGAGGGAATTGTTCAAATTGTTTTAGAATAATATGTTGTTATATATAAATTGTTTAAATTCTCTTCTCGATGTTATAATCTATAGTAATTCATGCATCATAAACATAGTTATGCAATATTACATATTAATTTTATATCATAAAATGACTAATGTATTTGTATAACATTATTATGTTATGGGAAACATATAATGTGCACAATTATTTTAAGAATATAATTTTATTCTTGAAATGAATAATTAAAAATAAATCATAAGTATTGTTATTGTTAATTCAAAATATATTTTGGGATTTCAAATAGGTTGGTTTTTTTAATTAACTGAGTAAACTATTAGTCTTCTGATTTTTAAAATGAAGAGTGATGAGTTTTTTAACTCTAATATTATTTTTATGGTGGGGGAATTTAAATAATTTATAGTATTTAAAATTTTTATGTTAATTATTTGTAATCATGAATGGTTTATTCTGAAATTGTAATTATAAAATTGGTTTGTATTATAGTATTATAATTTTTATAATTTTTTTTAATTTACAACCTAAAATGATGAATTATGATAATTGTAAATTGAATAAAAATTAATTATGGTATATTAGAATATATTTAAAAAACACAAACTGATAACAATTATAGATTATTATATATGTAAATAAATGCTGAGTATGCGTTTTCTATTTTTTAATAATATAATGTATATTTTGATATTATTTTATTTTATTAGTGTTTCATATAAGAAACATATCTTGTAACATGGGTTAAATTTTTTCATTTGACCTGTGAATTTGGTATTTTTATAGATCATGATTTTTGATGGGTGTTGGTAGTGACAATCAGGTTATCAAAATTCATATAAAAGGGGTTTTTTGGCACTCATTTTATATTAAATTAAACAAATTGATATTGGATTTATTATTTTTAATTTAGTAATGAATGAAAATCCATTGAAAAAATAAGAAAATGGATCATTTTTTATTTTGATATTTAGATAATATTTTTGAATAAAAATAATTCATTTTTGAAGGATTTACATAGGTTAGGAGGTTTTGGAAAAAATCATATGTTTTTATATAGTTGGATGGTATTTACATGGGTATTAAAAGGATCTATTTGAAAAAGGTGTCTTGTAGTGGGTCACCAGTTACTCGGTGCGGGTGAAAAAATGATCATGGATATAGGTGGACATCCAGGTATATGAAGAGTGGTTATTAGGTACTAATTTTATACCTGAAAATATTATTTTAATGAAGTGATTGATTTGGATATTTTACTCTTTTCACTAATAACCTAAATTTTTTCATGTGGACTATTTATCCTTTATCCTACCTCACATGTGGAAAATAAAAATTATGGATATAATTTTCAACATTTTTGTAATAATTTATTCTTAGAGATGAATCTGGGTTTTTCATTCCAATTAATTTAATATTCTCGCCCTCTCATTAAAAATTCCACCACACTTTTCTATTTCGCATTGTTTTTTATAATAATTTTATATTGTATTATACTTAAACATGGTGAAATCTACTTGAGAGAATGTGTTTGTCATATTTCATACATTGGTTAATCTTTATGAGGTTTAATGAACATATCGTACCACTATATTTAAGTACAGATGTTTTAGTATGAGTTATTTAGGGGATTACATTATTTTGGGGTGGAATTTTATGTTTTTTTAAATCACTTTTTTTATTGATTTTTTTTCATAAATTGTAGCACAAGAGATTACTACTAGAATTTAACAATGTTTTAGTTTCTCAAAGATTAGGTAATTTATTATAAATAATTTTTTAGATATGGAAATTTTTTTATCTTATAAGATACTCATTTTGTGGCTTTCAAGGAATAAGGATCCATCAAATTGATATTTATGTTTGGTTAACTCATCCCTCTATAACGTTTTCAAAGTTACGTATAATGAATATAACTAAGTATGATTTCAAAAACATTAATATAGTTTTATGAATTATATATATCATTAAAATGGTTGGTTGTATTGGATCATTTAACTGATTTAACAGAAATTTCATCAGGTGGAATATTAAATTAACTACCATATATTTTTTGGGTAATTTATGATGTTCTATAACAATTGATATATTATCTCATAGATTATAATTGTTTGAAATCTTTGTTTACCAACATATATATTTGTTTAATTTTTATTTGTAATCCTTTGGTTAAATAAAAGTCAGAATCCTAGTATGATATATCCTTTGAAAACATTACACGTAACATTATATATTACTATTAATTCTTTTAATTTATTTATAAGAATCAATTGACAGAAAATGTGGTTTCATTATTAGTTAATGGAATTTAAATAATTTTATAAAACTATGGATGTTATTTTCTATTATTTAATGTTAAAATCATTCATTCAATGAATAATAATTTTATTATATTATATATGCAATAGTTTTTGAGTTATGTAATGGTTTTAAAAATATATTTTCCCCCTAACAATATATCGGCTAATGGTAAAATTAATAATATAATTGAATGTAAATGAGTTTGATTTTTTATAAAAACATTAATTTTATGAATAGATGTCATATTTTTTAAAATTATGTAGTGTATGAAACTGGTTTCCAACTATAAAATTATTTTTAAATATTTAAATAGATTTTCATAAAAAAATTAAATGGTCTGTGTTTTTAGTATGAAAAATTATAGTTTTACTCTTTTTGGGACAATCCCATCATATAATCATTAAAAGTTATTTTTTATTAATTAAAAAGACTTTTCATTATAATTAGAATAAAAATACACTAAAACAAATTGGTGTTAATTTTTAAAACTTATAATCCATGGATGTGGGGAAGAATATTTATTTTATAATTTAATTAACACTAACCAATTTAACATATTTACTTAATGTAGGCCTTTAAATGTAAAAACATATTTTTATTTTAGTTTAAATCATTTTTTTATTATGACTTTGTGGTCACTTAATTTATGTTATATAACATTTTTTTAATTTCGAAATGATTATTTTAGTTCTTTATAAATCCATTTCTAGTGAATTGTTTTAAAAGTTAGTAGTTTCCTTAGTTTTTAGAATTTACATTCTATTTTCGTTGACTATTTCATTACTAGTACAGATAATTTAAATTCAGGTAATAACTTATGTGACTCATATACTATTGGATTTGTTTTTTATCTTTAATTTGTTTGATTATATCATTCCAATATGGAAGTTAGTAATGTTTACATGTGTAGAAGTACATCCTTTCTAATATTGAGGCTATTTTTTTATTTTTTTTCACTAGGTAATGTTATATATATATATATCGAAATATATATTTTAAATGGTGAACTAGGATGATTGTGTAGGCCCCTAAGAGGGGAATAAATCATGGGTCATAAAAAATTGTTAATTATGATCAAATTTTTCTTCTATTAAGTTAATAAAACATATTTTATTGGATATTAAGTATGGTAATTTGATATACACCATAAATAAAATCATCCATGTATAGTGTAGATAATATAAATGAAATTTCAAACAAATATTTTTACAATGTTCTATAAAAATGTGTAAATCTATTCCTTTCAACTAATTGGATGTGTGAGTGAGAGATTCATAAATTTCTCATTTGTTTTACAAAGGGTAAATTCACTATCATTTAATAAAGGAGTAAGATTCATCGAATACACTAAATAAAAAATATTCCACATGTGGTTGAGCTATATCCCCAAAATCTCATTCTATATCACTATTGGGCATTTTGAGTTGTTTACATTGTATCCTCTAGTCATTAAGGGTTGAATTCAAACATCATCATGGATGAAACATTGACTATATTTTGAACTTCAACTATACTCATCATTAATATCATTATATCATGTTATTTAAGAGGACAAATCCTTTGTATCTCTCATTTCCTAAAACTACGATGTTCCCAACTTATACTTGTTTATTATTGATGTATGTATAACTCACCTACATATATTATTATTAATAAATAAGATTTAATCAACACATAAAACATCATGTTCATGTACTATTAGTACTTTGATCCAACTACACCATTATTCAATGTTATTGATAGCCACATTCAACCAATAATGTTTCTTTATAATTCCATATCACTTTAAATACATTCTTAATAACATTTGTATTTCACATAAATGATATTGCCACTTTTTATATCAATATACACTCAAAAAACACCTGGAACTATCTAGATTCAATTTCAATGTTCCTCTTTATGAAAACTTAAATTCAGCTCCATTCGTTTCATCTGATTATATATCTAGTTGACTCCTTCAATTCTTCTAAAAAAATGTGTTTCCAATATTCTTCATATATTCCAAATAACTAGGATTGAATAATTAATTTCTCTTAAAAAATGTCAAATTAAATTTACTTCTCAAAATATTTAAATGATTTTACATTAAAATATTTACAAAAAACCATTCTTCACATTCTAGTTATTGTATATATGGTTTATATACTTCTGTTGAATATACCTATAGTAAATGTACATCTAATAAATGTACTCTTGGTTAATATACATATGATGAAAACACTTTTATCTACTCTAATTATATTAAATGAACATATGGTGATTGATCCTCAAGCTATGATTTAGTTTCATTTCATCTTATCCTCCTATATCCTCTCATCAATTCATGTAAATATGATTAGAAATCAAGGATACATTGTTTTTAAAATATTAAAAAAGCACAATATTTGATCTCTTGAATGAGTAATTCCTACTTTATCAATGTATTGACTTATATAAACATACTATAACCATTTTATCATAAACCAGTCCAACACATGGAATAATAATCATATACATTTCGTTTCATTAAAATTAATTAACATATTTGACTTCCAGAATATTCTGTGATCCAGATTCTACTAAATTTGCATCTGGTATGTCCATAGATTTTATTTCATTTATTTTCATCTGTCCGTGCCTTCATTATTACACATCATTGATCTCAACACAGAAAACATTTTTATCTTAATATACACTAAAATACACATCGTTCACATTATTCTGGATGAATATATCTTTCTATAGTGATGTTCACCTAATATTCCCCAAGAATAAATTATAATGAATCAATCATAGGGCCCTTTTAAATTCATCAATATGGGATATGATATTGATCATCCCAGTTTCTTAAATATATTGTATCTTTAGTTTCCATGTATTTCTATATACCTCAAAATTATTATTATGTACTTAAGACCCCCACAACTAAATACTAAATATGTCTCAAAATCCTTTTTGATAGGTCTCCATCAACCATTATTACATTCAATCTATATTAAATAATTTTCTAAAAATAATTATATGTATATATTAATATTTTGGTATGAATGGTAAATTTCTACCAAACCTTTAGTGACATTTACATCCATCTCCTAATACATATTTATGATCTCTTAAGACTTATGTATTCTAGTAGAAGATATTGTTTGTATGATGTTCTTATATATTATCAGTCCCCCATATATATTATGTCCATTTAGTGGAATTACATCTACAAAATTCATATGAAATATTTCATTCAATATACAAATTAGAATTTCCAGAAACTATTGACTACAACAACAAAATATCATAATCATCATCTGATAGGTAAATAAGTACCCCCAGATTTATTTGTTAATAATACCAAATTTACCAAAATCTAATTGTGTTTTAGTTACCCTTAAAGAAAAAAAATTCCATCTATTATACAAGATAGATCAAATTTAAGTCCCTCTTAAAAAATTAATTCAAACCAACCATATTCGAATCTTAAGGTAGGAGAAGAACTATCATCAAACATTTTATTCTTATACACCTTTGATATGTTGATTTTAATTTATACCTAAATTACTTATGTTAATGATGAAATCCCATATCATAAAGTTATGTTCTAAATATCAACCAACTCGATTTCTATGTGAGCAATTATAATTTTTGAAAATAAGAAATATTAACATTTCCAAAAGTGTTATCGATAAAAATTCACCAAGTGATGAAAATTAATAAATTAAAAATATTGGGGTTGATTTCAATGGATTTTCAAGCACCATAATACTAATATCCTTCACAATATTTTTATATTAAACATTTAATCAAAAAATATATTTTTTTTCTTCTATTGTAGGATAGTTCATTAATTTTCATCAAATATTAATTTTCCCTTATGAATTCAGTATTATGTTTTTTTCAATAAGAGGGTATACAAAATATAGGTAGATATGATAAAAAATTAAATTCTATATAAATTAAATTACAATAATTTCCTTTCAAACACCAGAATCATTAGTCTTCATGTACATCAATTCTCACTTTATTAGTTAATCAGAATCTGGTTTTAGGAAAATTTGTTTTCTAGAAACTACCTATTCTTGTGAAACATCATTAGATATCAAAAATCACATTCTAAATTTTTAGGGAAAATTCCCCTCAATGGTATCACCATAAATTCCTTTTTCAATTTATGTGATTAGATAAAAATGATGGGATAAATAAGACATTCAAACAACATCAGTAAGAGAAACAGGTCCAAGAGATAATTCTCAACTAGTAGAATCCAAGAATATTTTATTTATTTTTCATCACACTTTATCCCCTCACATTATAATCATCACAATAGTTGGGGGAATGGTAACCTTTAATTCATAATCTTCTTATTTCTTGTGTGGGACATTCATCCTAACATCTGTTGGAATGGTGCATACATTATTATTTCTTATTATTATCTCTTTCGTTGTTCATATATTTTCTCATAACATATAATCTCTAAATACTGTAAAATATGTTCATCATTCGTCATGTTATGATAATTATATAAAAAGTTTTCTAAATTTAATGTTTTAATGATTATTGTATCCTTTTACATTAGAAATTATCCATACCCTGTAACATTTTCATTGATCTTTCAAGAGTGTGGCCTATCATGTTAATCCGCAAAAATAAATTTTTTAAAAAATTAAATGCTAAGGCCACATTTTTTATTAAAATAGTTGGAATTTTTTTTGATAGAGGATTCACATTACATTGTCTATTGTTCCAAATGTAATTAAAGCCCATAATATGGCCTAAAGGCCCATATATTTGGCCCAAATTCCCATCTAATGAATTACAGTACTATAATAACCAGATTTCAACAGTATCTGCTATAGTATCACAATATACAAAAACATAAGACGAATAATTAAAAAATGATTAATTAAGGGGTTCACAATCAACAAACCATATTGTGAAAGAAGAAAAAAACCTTGTAAACTTGGAATAAAGTTTGATGGAAATTTTTATATTTATGAAATATTTGGAAAAATAACTTGAGTTTAAATAATTATAGATAAACTATAAAATATTATTATTTGGGCTACTATGATAGGTTATGATATGGATCATATGGAATTATAAAAAAACGGGATATATGGACCAAAAGTATTACTAAATCAGATATATTATACATTTCACTTTATACCTTCTCATTTATTGTTATTTTTTTAATAATTTTAATGTAATAATTTCTCCCATTTATGAAATTGAATCTCTGTAATTGTTTTTTTCATTTTTACAATGTTGAAGAATGATACTATAGGAATTTTATTTTGTATTCCATGAGTGGTATGAATGTATGAAGGGGGATTATATTATAGTATTTATTTTCTATAAATTATAATAGTTTATTTTATTTATATATATTTATAATGTTTTCAATGTTGTTAATATAAATAATTTAAATATAATTGGTTGAAATATTGAAATATATATATATTTATAGTTAAATAAATTATGTTTAATTATATTTATGGGAATGGTTTAGTTTTTCATGTGATATGTGTATTTGAGAACACATCATTAAAATAATGTACTAGAATATATTTAAGAGTAATGATCTCAATTTAATAGTGTCGAATTATGAAATACCCAATGAAACATGTGTTAAAACATTTTTTAGAACATCTATCCAATGTAGTTTTAATTAAGAACCATTATTCATTGAATTTATTTTTTATAAACTATATTGAGAATTTTATATAGTATAACTAGATTTATTGTCTTACTACAACCTCAATATGAATATTTTGTTTTTTATCAAAATTATGGATTGACAAAAAATTACCTAGGATATAGATTTTCATAGAATTTATTGTTTATGATGTATAATTTTGGGGAAAAGCTATGCTAGATTTCATTTATAAATTAACATATATTCTACGTATATTCCTAAAATATTGTATTTTTGATGTTATCAGAATAGACCTAGGACTATGTCATGGTGAAACATATAATGTGTAATATTGATGAGTGTTTCATGAAATATAGTACAAGCTAGTCGATAAATTTATTATTAGTCCAATATGCCATTTTATGATATTTTGTGATACCATAATATTATATGAAAACATGATAGAGATTTTTCATGACCAAGAAATCATGGAAATGGGTTGACTTATTCAATAATTCATTAAATGACGACTCAATACTTTATTATGATGGATAACAATGGGACTACTCTAATATGGGAATATTTTCTTAGAAATATTATTTAAACTATGTTACAAGGGAAACGAAATATAGGGATCTAATTTATTCATATATTTTTAGTAATATATTTTAATTTTATTACTTTTCAATGTTTAAGGTAATTATTTTACATTAAATGAAGACATTAGAATTAATTTTATAATTTGTTAATTCCTTATTTAAAAACCAGTAGTTATTTAGCCATTCAGATGAGAATATTGAATCACGTTGAAATTATAGGGAAATTCTATTTAAATCTTAATAAATTTATTGAAAAATGGGAACAAGATAAAAGATGGATATATTATAAAATGATTAACACAAAATTATAGTGAAATAAATTGATAATGAAATCATGCTAAAATCATTTACTAAAAATGATTTGGAAACTTAATGAATTCATGACTCACTATTCATGTTTAGTTTATAAAATTTTGAGTAATATTTTGTTTTTTATTAATTATGAGTTATATTATTTATTTTGAATTCCATTATAAATAGTAGGAAATATTTTATTGTTAATAACACTATACAATTTCTATGTTGTATCTAGTTATTCCACCTAACAAAAAGATAGCGTGTTTACTGATTTTGGGTCTATAAAAAATCCTTGGTTGTAATAGGGTTTTCAAAAAATATTATGTAAATTATTTCCACCATTACTGATTTATATATACATAATGCATACGAATTTAATGGGTATTTAAATCAAGAGTTTAAAAACTGTGTCTATATTTTTTCACCTTATTCACTATGTGGTGTTGAAATGAATTTTCTTTCTATATCTTTAAAAATATCTATATATAAATGAATTTCAACAACTCAACAAAACTGAACATCATATTATGCACTAAGATGAAAGAATAATTCCATATATCCTAGACATTCTATTACACTAATTCATACTATTAATTAATATATAGAAATATATTATAATTCCAATGATTCTATTCATTAATATATAAAATACCAAATCATATTAAATATCAATATAATTCATTTTATAAACAAGAAAAAAATTCACAATAAATACAATTAAAAAAATTATATATTTCACATTAATGATAATAATTTACGTAATGTCCATGAACCATGAATAATAAACTCATTAAAATTCAAATTATATATATAATATATAATATATAACATTTTACAAGAGATAATCTAGTCACTTATCTGAAACAAACTCCATGGAATCTCATGTTTTCGAAAAAGTGGATAGCTGGTCAATATTTTGTGATACTCATGTAAGATATCCATCTTAATATGTATGAAATCCTGACTTCAATATAAATATATTTAATATATTTTGATGACAATTTTTTGTTTCATCATAACTCATAAACCGAATTCATGGTTTCAAATCATGATCCCCATAACACCTCAAGCACGTACAACGATTTCAATAGGTACTACTGCAGATTTCCATTTTGAAATTTCTTATTTTTTACCATATGAAAATTAAAAAATATATAATAATAATAATAAAAATTTATTTAAGACAAAAAATAAATAACTAAAATTTACATTAAATAAAACATTTATAATAAAATATAATTGAAATATTATAGAAGAAACAAATACATAATATAAAAGATTTGAAGAATGAAACATATATATTCTGAAAAGAAACTCTTATATCGATTTTTTGATGAATATATTCACTTACCTCCAAGATTACTAATCTTAATCAAAATCATTGAGGAATTAGGAAATATTTCCCTATCTGACATCTTGGTAAATAATGTGAATAAGTTGGAAGAAATGTGTGACTATGGGAACATAACACATTAGTTTATGGGAGTTACAAGAATTATTCATATAAATTCAATTCCAGTAAAGTAATATAATTTTAAATTTTATAAGAATTTAATATATATTTTTTATAATATGACTGAAAAAAGTATTCTATATTAAAATATATATATAATATAGGAGATGTAATTTCAAATCCACCCAACCCCATTATATTTAAAAAATATTCAGTTGATGGAAAATTTAAATCATTATGCTATGCAATTTTATCGACATACCTACACTTGAAGATATATATATATATATATGAATCAATCATTAATCCTTTTTTAATTAAAATATTATCTCTAAACATAATCCAATTTTTATGAATCATCAGCAAACTAGATGTATTTTAAAAGGACTTATAGTATAGAAATATAAATTGTCAGCCATGTCATATAGTTATTTCAAACTATGGAATTCCAAATGGATATTATTTTTAAAAAAATATTCATTTAATCCCATTATTTTATATTTTTACCCATAAAATTATTACTATAATTTCCATACGTTGAAATCTATCCAAATTTTAAAAAAATCAATAATTTAAAAATAATTTTCATCTATAAATTTTTTTATTTACTAAATCATTCAAATCATAGATGAATCCATACAGGTCATTTAACCACAAACAACATTATTTTATACCATGGATTATGACTACTTCGAACCATGCTGTTAATGTGCCCCATTTAAAATACATTTTTTCAACTAAATTTAATAATATTTTTGTTATTTGGGAATTAAAGAAAACATTAAATTGGGTATAATTCAATATTTATCATTAGGTATTCAAATTGAAATTAATTAAATATATACAATAAAATGATGGTTTTTTTTCAAAATTGTACTTATTTTATTTAATTTAGTTTTTATAATATTTTTGAGTAATATATTTTAACATTTTTCATTAAATATTCACTGAATAATAATTTTTAATGAAATAATAAATCAATTTCCATTATTTTTAATTTCATGAATCAATAATTCGAACAAATTTTAAATTAATTTGTTAAAATATAAAAACATAACTTTTGGCTAATTCGAAACATTTTATTATCTGTTCAACATGAATCCTTATTATGAATATATATATATGATGGGTTTAAAGTGCTGAATTTAGATTAACCTAGATACATGTTGTGGTTATATATATATATATATATATATATTCATTTTTAGAATAATTTTTAAACAAGATAATATGATATAATTATCACCATAGAATAATCTCATTCATGATTTATTTTGGTTTTTAAGTGATTTAAAATATTATATTTTTAATGTACCTATGGTATTATTTTGTGGAAATTTATTTCTATAATACATTTTTATATAGTACATATGATATATTTTTTGAATAAAAATTAATAGTATAGTTTTTATTTTCTAATATAATATACATTTGAATAATTATTTTATGGAAATTATGGAACCCATACTAGAGGATATTTTCTATAGTCTTCCCCCTAAGATATTTAAATTGACACCCTTGTAGGATAAATTGAAGAATATAAAAACAGTTTTTTTCAATTCTTCCTCTCTGTTGAATATAAAATCGATACTGAGCCTAAGATTATGATGTTAAATATGTATGATGAATTATATGTTCATTATTTTAATAGAATATGTTAATGTCATGTGAACATGTATGAGTTGAAGAAATCTACCCATGACCCAATTATTGATAATTTATTGACAGTAATTGATTATTTTAGGTGTAAAAGAGATTATTGAGTGTTGAATGAATATTTATTATTGTTCGATCCAAGGGGGGATCATTATACCGTGGTGAATATTGAAATTATTGAGTGTATGGAATCATAATTTATATCGAACCATAAGAACTTTGGGAAAAAGAAAATCAAATATATATTTGATTTATATAAGAAAACTATATTAAGGGTTATCCACTTAATTGAACCCCATTTAATGAATAATCTTCTTCTATATATGTGATCACATCTCCATGATAATTGCTTTCTACGAAGAAAAAAGTTGAAATATTGAAGAAAAAATATTACTCAATAAACACAAGGACATTGAAACTGGATTGAAGCTTAGAAATAACATATACTCATGGATTTTATTGGATTTTATTTTTGTTCTGATGAATATAGATGGGAACTTATTCATTATAATAATTTTTTATTCATGTCTTATGAAGGGTACATCACAAATTTTTGACACTTTTATTATGAAAAATCTTTGTTATTAGGAATTAACTGTTTGGTGGAATGATAATAATGAGGAAATAGGAAAAAATCATGAATGAACAAGACTATACATGTTTAAAATGTTCCCATATTTGGAATATGATAGAATTGTAGTATAACTAACTTATTGTCAATATGAGTCAATAAAGGAAATCCCCCATCAAATGTGTTTGAAAAATATATGCCAAAGAATGATGAATAAGGGGCATATTGAAATCCTCTTATATTTATGAAGCTCTCTAAATTTCTTTTTGTGAAGAATAACTAGTGCAGATGACTTGATTCAATGATACTAAACTAGATAAGATTATTTTAATTACAAAATATTCATTTTTTATCCCAATAGAGATCCAATGATGCCAAAATATGAGAATTTCAGGAGAACTATTGTTGAGATAGTTTTGTTGTCCTGAAAAATTTCTATAGTGTAGTTGGGAAGTTTGGGCTATGATTTTTTAATGAATTGTGTGTTTAGTTAATCTTCCTTCACAATCCTTGATGAATAATTGTGATGTAGATGTTTAGAGAATGACATGTTCTCATGATTATTGATTGATGTTGCTGGATGAAATATATGGCCGAATGTGGATTAGTAGGCAGTACATGTTCTTACTAATCCAATGGTGAGTTGGAACCATATGTAAGAAAATAATTACTTTTAAATGGAACCTTATTGTTACTTGTTTGTTATAAAAATATGAGTCTAATGGTAATAATGTGGCGCCAAAAACAATAACAGTATCTGAGATTATACTCATAAATATATTTGTGGGGTTATAATTTTTAGGGAAGTCTTATGAATTCCCTAAAACAAATTCAAAAATAGGAAGATTATGGTTGGTGTAATTGGTAGTATGATAAATAACAACAATAAAGGATCAAATGTTAAATATAAAGTGTGTATATTCTCATTTATACATTAAATTAATGGTTTAGAATTTGATCATTTTTTTCATTATACCATATCTCAGTTATATGCTCTTAGTCAACCTCTTGTTACTATCAGAAAGTAATATACATAAATAATCATTATGGGTTATCTTTTTATAAACATTAATGTGAATTAATTATTTTATTTTTATCCATCCTTAGGAAAAAATTTCTTCGAGGTTATATATGATATACTCAAAACTCAATTTTTATTTATGTATCGAAAAATAAATATCTATATAAAAAATAATCAATCAATTTCCCATTACAATATATTTAAATAATTTGAAAAGAGTATATGAAATAATGATCATTACTAAACATATGGTGATTTTCTTTTGAATGAATCCCAACAATTATATTTTAAAATTACTATAATAAACCATTTGCAACACAAAATGCTTTTAATACTATAGTAGATTTAATAATTTCATAGGTATTATAAATTATTTTTTTGGACCCATTCTCCATATTATTTTGAATAAACTCTCCGTGAAAATCAAATAATAGTAATAATATTTCATTGGAATCTACTTAATATACTTTTAAAAAATTCTCCATAAAAAATCCTAGTAATAACACAATTAACACATCATTATTCTTTCATCCATGACCTTGTACAATCAGTCATTAACATCTATATTTTCATAACATTTTATATTTTATAGGACATGCATATTCCCTATGAATTCTCTCCTCAATACATTACCAACTCCCATTATTCCACAAATAGTATTGGTAGAATGAGATATAAATATATATTTTTGTTTTCTAAAGTCCTATAAAAATTTTAAACCATTACTGGGAAAGATTTCCATTTTAATAGTTTGGGTTAAAAAAATATAAATCAATATAAAAAATGTAAAAATATAATCTTATAATAAATGACTAAATATTCACTAAATCTACTTTTTTGGTTTTTTTCATCTCAAATTGATCACCATTAAATATAATTATTGTGAGTTTTATCACTTTTTTAAATATATTTATGCATAATCATTTCATTTCTCTAATAAATTAGATGTATCAAATCAAAAAACGAATTTGATTTGGGTTCATCATTATAATTATTTTAGTTTCTTGTATACTAGATACAATAATTGGTATTTATATAGCTTATTTTATATAATATATAGGTTCATAAACATTATTATTTATTCTTCTACTCATGAAATCTATTCGAGATTTTTGTTAAATAGATTATATGATCGATTATTTGACTAATAAAATTTTTAATGGTAATAATCAATAAAGGGGATTATATTTTGTTTCAATGATGATGAATTATGGTAAATTTATATTGGGTCATCCAAATTATATAAGAATAAATCAATTATTCAAAATTAAAAGTTCCTATATATAGAATAATTAAATGAAAAAATATTATTTCTAGTTATTAGTGAATGGAATAATTTTTATTAATATATTGATGATTTAATTTATAATTTAATGACAAAAACAAATAATATGGTGCTATTTTCTAAATAGAGTGATAAAATGAATAAATTTTTTGAGAGAATAGAAAAAAAAGTTCTTTAAGAAGAAGATGCCTAAAATGTGTTTTAGACAAATCATTCTATTCGACAAACCAAAAAATCATTTACGCAATAAAATAAATTATATTTTGTGGTAAGAGAAAAAATACTACATGAAATGTATTATATTGTTTTTTACTATTTGTTTTTAGATTTATTCCGATGGATATTTAGATGAATATTTTCATATTAATTTTTAAATATCAATAATACATTGCTCTATGAACTAAAAAAATGGGTGACTGACCATTAATTTGAAGCATAGAAAAATTTTGGTGGGGGAGTTTAAATGTTATTAAAAATAAATTATAAATACATTCATAATTAAATTTGAACACCAATTTTCCTTGACTTCTTTTAAAAACCCATTACATATTTCTTTTGTTTCTCATCAAAATAATTGAAATTTTTGTAGAAAAATCCTTGAGAGAATAATAAAAAAAATGTATGTATCGAATTATTTTATACTAATTAAATGGGACAACAATGAATTCAAATATAAATTTAATACAAAAGTATACAACATTGAGGAATTAAATATAGATTATAATTACTTACTATTCCTATCTTTTGGAAGGGTCTTTGAAAAGTGTCTTGTTTCATGTTGGGAAATTTGAATTATCATTATATTATCTAAATAACATAATGATAATTATTCATTAAAAAATATTTCAAAAATATACATGTGGTGTTCATGGATAATAAACACAACATATATCAAAATTTAGTTAGATATTGAAGAATGACATGTTGGGTTCATTAAAAGTAGCACTTTATGGATGGAAAACCAAGGTTTAATACTATTTTTATATTTTATTTTTTATTTCATTAAAATTAACACATGTCATTATTTTTTTTGGATAGCTTCATTCGGATTAAATTTATATATATTCAAAAGTTTAGAAAATTAGTCCACTGTAGAAACATATCTGCCCTCAACTCTTTGGTAACAATTTCACATCCTCTAAAATTTACACTTTATTTAATTATATTTATCTTGATCCATAAAATTTAATTGTTAACCTATTTCAAACATTTATGTTCTTAAAAGATATATACTACTTGGAGACTTAATTATCATAAGGGAGTAATTTTTTAGATGGGAATCATGTAATAACAGTGGTCAGGGGATTTTTTCAAATCATTGTCATTTTTAATTGAAATATCATAAGGTTTGAACTATTACATATTCTATATAGATTGTGGAATAAGACATTTTCAAATTTCCATTAACATGTTGATATAATTCTTCTTTAAGATGCATGTTATGACTACTAGGTAACAATTCCACTTTATAATTGTGCATTCTACCTATATGTCATCAAATTCTGACTAAATATTTTTTTGAGACATTGCAATTGGAATTATTTTGCAGTCCTGGTTATATTTTAAAATTACATGGTAAATATGTTTTCGAATTATATAATTTTTTTCTTCTATAATTTATATTTAATGAAATTTTTATTTGTTAAACCATTTATGAATTTTCTTTCCAAACATAGAATCAAAAAAAGGTTCATTACTCCTATATTATATATTATACACTTCAAGACACTAATTTTTTTAAGAGTTATCATGATGAAATAAAGAGTATATAAATAAAATAATGTGAAATAATCAATTCCACTTTCAATTAATTGAATACGGTGTAATTCTCTATATATGTATGTTTTTACTATCAACCAAAAATAAATCAAAATAAATCAGGGCTTGCATATTCCCAAAATTAGGAGATAGATCATATCCCCTTCCATGATTAGATATTATGAATTCTAATAGAATGAATGAAGGAGCATAGATCAAACATCATTAATGGTGATACAAAAAAATAATTAAAAAATCAATATAAGCTACACTATAAAATCCACCTTTAATATTTTTTATTTCTCCCACAAAAAGGTGGATCTCACCACATGAACATCCTAAAGGAAAAAGAATTTGGAAAATAATGAGAAGATAAAAAAAGATAGTAACTATGTCAAAATGAAAATTATTTAATGAGTCATAATGTTTACCCTCTCAAGAGTTCAACATGAGAGTTTTGGGTGCTCTAGGGGTTGGATTGGTCTTGAAGGAATAGGAACAAATTAAAACTCAAGTGGAGATGGACCTATCTATATTGAAGATTTTTGAAAGCCACTACAACATAGTGAATCATTCTGAAACCATGGTTCATTTATTTAATTTGAACCCTTAATATATTATTGTTTTAAGAAACATACACAAACCATTCATTTATAACCATGATAAGTAATACGTCATGGTTCATGGATAATTTTCCCATCAAGTAGTCACCATAGAATCCCCCCTATTGTATAGTAACAAGCATCTTGAAACCTCACCTACCCTTGATGCTACCCAAGAATAACACAACATCACCTCCTCTTTAAAAAAACAAAGCCTCCGTAGTGTATGAAAAATTACATTCCCTTTTCACCACATCATATATTAGAACAATTCCTGATCGACCACTCACCCAAGGTCCACATAGTTCAATCCTAAGAGTTCTACAGAAATCCGCCCCCCTCAAAACTGAAACTATTTAGTTTTTTGGCCCTTTTAATTTTTGGAGGCCTACATTGCATAGGTAACATCCTAGGAAAATTCCACTATATCAATTTCAAAATCTATGGTTCTTCCATCACCATCCCATAAAATGCATAATTATAATCCCCCATAATAGTTGTACAGAACAACATTACCCATAGTCACAAATCTATTAAATCTTCAACATTTCTAGAAGAACACAATGTTTTAGAGCATAGTGATCCCTGTGATATCTATAAACTCCACTTTATCATTCAAAACTAATAAAAAATCAATTATAATAGATCATATTAATTGGTAAATGTCCCAAGCTAACCCAAGACGAGGATTGACCCACCACCACCCCTAGACCGCCTCCATAGGAAATGGGATGGTGACTATAGATAAATGAATAACTGAACTAGGGTGGCCTTCACCTATGTATCTATTTACACACATAAAAACATATCCATCTATTTGAAAAAGTGTATAGGAATAATAGTAAAAGATGAAAAATACTAGGGGAGTAACCACAAATATAAAAAAACTAGACAGTACAACAGTATAGTAGAGTAAAGAAAGAAGTATAGGGAGAAAATACAAACCCAAAAATAAAGATCACGCAACTTGAAATTTCTTTAAATTAAAACACTAAGAAATACCATCTCTTGATCTCCAAGTTTTTTTTTGAGAAAATTGGTGACATGAATTGGTTTTCCAATTCATGTATTCTATGGAATTTATTAAAGTCAAAAGAGGACAGTACAACTTTGTGGTGTAAAGGGAATACATCAGTAATGATTTAAAGGGGTTACAAAAAATACTCAATCCAAATAAACCTATTCTAGAAGAAAGCCCAAAAAAATCCCCAGACAAATGCTTCTTTCAAAGCTGGATCTTCTGAAATGCAGTCCATCTATAAAATCAGAGAGCCATCCTATTGGAAAAATGAGAACAGTCTGCGCCTTCCTCCCCTACTATCAGTGTGAACAATGATCTCCATATTTTTTCCACTATATATGGTTCAAAGTATAGGGTAACCCTAAGCTCATTTTAAGTAACTATTGACCTATCCTCTATATGTATAAGACCTAACACGTGGGGGAAAATACAATGTAGGTGTGAGTATATATCTAACCAGTATGAATCCCAGAAAGCTTGAGGGGGAGAAGTAAGAGAGACAAAATTAATAGAAAGACAATAAATAAAAAATAAGGATACAAAAAAACCAAAACAAGAGAAAAAGTAACTTCGCCCGATCATAATAGGATCAATAAAATTTGTAGATGGACTACACATCGAGTTGTTTCCACCCATAAATGTAGAGAAACCTCATATAATAACTTGAAGATAAACACAGAAATCATGTGGCATACCCTATGCATTTTTATAACCCATGGAAGTAGAGTAACCGAATCTAAAGGTAAGGACACATGAGTATATATATATTCTCAGTCAAAATAATAAAAAAACGAGAGAGTAATGGGATGTATACCCCATTGTTCACCCAAGAAAAAACTTTCTCCAATACTTTCTATGTCCATAAATTAAGCCTCGCATCTCACACTTATTCCCACAAGTAACTATGCGAAGGCCCACACTGTAATATCCTAGATTCCGAAACCACCCAATAGTGAAACATACTCATTTTGTGACATGAAGTCAAGAAAATGTCTCTAAATTCCAGAGGCATCCAAAAAGTAGTGAGGGCCTAGGTGTGATAATAATAAAAACCGTGTTATCATTTGCAGAGTCTAACACAATAGAATATAGTAATAAATCAATAGCAAAAACACTAATAACATGCTATAGAAATAAACAGTGGAAGGCTAATTATATAAATAACCAGATGTCATATAATTAAAAAGATGATGTTTCATGTTACATGTTCCCAATAAAATTCAAAATACGTTACACTACAATAATACATGATACAAGTACTAACAGTTCAAAAAAGATATTGTATTTCATAAGCATTGTAATCTGTTGCTTGGTCCCATGCTCTCATTATACTAAGAAACATATCAAGTACATGGAAAGGGATATTTTTCTTATCAAAACATGTAACAATATAATCTATTTGACCCAAAAACATGGCCCAAATCGGGTGTGAGACTAAATGTAGTAGGCAACCACCCAATGTCGAAGCCATTCTATCATTGAATATATATAACATGCAATGTACAATAGTGAAAGAAGTAAGAAAAAAAAGTACTCAAATGAAAATAGTCCTGCAAGTATTGGTATCCATTTACAATCCAATTGTGTTCATTAACAGTTCAATTACATTGAATTATATTTTTCTTGGGATCCGTTATGATCCCACCATCCCATGCATACAAGTAAGCACAACAGATATCATAGGAGGCTATCTAAACTAGTGAACATGAAGACCAAATCCAAAACAATTCATTTGATATCAAACTTATTTTCAAGTCATTCCATTTTAATATTTAAATTATAACCAGATTATACCCTTTACATTCCTATATTGGAATTCAAGTTTCACTCTTGATGCAATTCCTTTTAACTCCTATGTGCCCATCCCGACAAACCTCCCATGAACCCGATATCACTCTAGGTGTGGTGTGAGTATATTTCAATTAATCCCATATGTGGATCCTATAAATATAACCCATGTATCACTGATGACATATAAACTATGCCAATATATCCAATCCATGGAATCCCTCTATAGAACCATGTTTCTTTTGACAATTCAATAAAGCCTCTCTTATCCCAGTAACTACATTTGTGGTTCCCTCACAGCATAAACATATAAACCCCCTTTTTGATACATCCATGGATTCCCATAATGGATCCATGGGTCACCCAAGGTATAATGTATAATATTTAGATGGACCAATCCATGGCATTCAAATCTGAATCCATATTTCACCTAATGTTATTTACCCTTTTATCATATAAGATTTAGTCAAACATATCAGTAAGCATGCAAAGGTAAAAACCAAAAGCACCCAATATAATATTAATAAAGTTCTAACCTAAAAAATATTGGCATTTCAATTAATCACATGGTCACAATTCACATAACAAAAATCACAGGTAAATTAAAATATCACAGGGGTTTAACACTAATAATCTCATGTGGGAAATCCATCTAACATGCCTATCATGTAATTTAAACTATCACAATGAATAATCATCAATTATCTCATGTTGGGAATTCATTTATTTAGAAAATTTAATTTTAAACAACTGAATAAGGGAAACAAAGGCATGCCTCATCAGCACCCTCATCCAAATGGCCATAAATGATCATCCAAAGGAAACACACCAATGGGATGGCCATAATTCAGGGTAAACAATGTTATACATTATATGAAAACATATTTAATTATGTGAACAATAATATGAAATGAAATGGTTCAATTATAAATCAAGGAGACTCCAAAAAATGGGAATGTGGAACTTAGGAATATATAAACATCTTGACAATTAGAAAAATGCACAAGAGCACCGACCTCATACCCGAACAACTCTCCTCATCTAGCATTAGTCTCTAATTCAAACTAGAATATAATAGATATGAAAAACGAGAATAAATTACAACAAATTGATAACTAGGGTTAGAATATAAGGGAGGGAGAAAGAATCTAGAGGAATCGAGAACTCATAAATGGGGTTCTGATGCTTCTGACAATTCATGAAACAGAGTCCAAATGAAGAATCCAGAGCCAAAACTTCCACTCACCTCTATTGTTCCCAAATCCCAGGTGAGATTCTGTCCATCTTAAGAAGACAATGAAACTGACCATTTTAGGAAAAAAAGAAAGATACATGAATTGTACTAGGATATACACCCTGTGTATGTGCCTGGTTTTCCATTTGTTGCCGACATGCCATACACGTCAAGAATGGGTCCTGGCCAGACCATTACACTATGTGTACTGGGATTTACCAGATTTTTAACCACTAGTCACATCATTTAATAGGCCTATAGCCATCCCTTGACAAATTTTTCTCATTATTATTATGTACAACCCAAAAGAAAAAGATCTGTACCTCAATGGAAGAATCAGGTTCTTGCAAACACCCCCCCTTAAATAAACTCATCCATGAATTTCCCATCAAATGGTGGATAAGAAACATATGAGAACAAATTTTTCCACTACAATTGTACATCAGCCACACACTTTTAGGTCTCATCATGTACTAGGTTGTGCTATCATATCACACATACTAAAGAAACATACCATCCACAAAGAACCCTCATGCTACAATGCACAATTTGAAATGGATGCTCTTCAAAGGATGCATCTACCTCTAAATCATCCTCTTCAGGCTGAAAAGCATGAGACCGGTCTGAAAAGTAATGGTGAAACTATGAAACATGGATGTTTTCATGAATATCTCGATACCTCTAAGGTAATAGAAACCAACAGGAAACCAGACCGACACTATCCTTAATCTCAAATGACCCAACATATCTCAGCAAAATCATACCCTAACTCTCAATACTCTTGTGTCCCAGCCTCAGTGAAATTCATAGTAAAACCCAATCCCCCACCTTGAACTCCAGAGGTCATATGCGGTGATTGACATAAGATTTCTGACATGACGATATAATGTCCATCTAATTATAAATCAACTGAACCTATTTAGTGGTATCCTAGACAAGACTAGGTCCCAATATAGCTTCATGTCCAACCTCCATCGTACACATGTTTGACAGACATGTCCTACTATACAATGCCTTGTGTGGAAAAATCTAAATAGAACACTGAAATCTATTGTTATAGGCTATATGAACTAGGGGTTTGTGTTTCTCCCAAGAACCCCCAAAATCATGGATGCATTCCTGTAGCATGTCCTCCAGCACCTGAATCATACGCTCTGAATGGACATCAGTCTGGGGGTGGTATTTTGTGTTCAAAAGCACCTTTTAACCCATCTCTCTTTGTATCCCCTTCTATAAATGATAGGTAAACTGGGAAAACCTATCTGAAATGATAGAATGTGGGACCCTATGCAGTTGTATAATCCCATGGATGTACAACCTTCCAAGGTCATTAACAATGAATGTTTCCTTGATTAGAAAAAAATGTGACACCATAGTGATTCTATCAAAAACAACGCTTACGACATGATTACCTTGAGATGACCTCATTAAAACTATCATCAAATACATTGTGAAATCATTAAATTTCCACTCAATAATGGGTTGTTGTTGTAAAAGCTTGATGGGTCACTGGTGTTCTAGCTTCACCAACTAATAGGTAGAGTACCTTATGAAAAATCCAACTTCATCTCATTAAATACATGGCCACCAATACTAACAATGTAAATCCTAATAAATCTTGCTGACATCATGATGCACTTCCAAAACATAGGCATGAAAACTCTTACATCAGATCCTCACACATGACTTTTGATACTCAGTTGTGACCATGTAAACATAGACCTTCTTCCTCTCTTATGGTCTCAAAAGAAGGGGGTACTCACTTACCACAATCTCCCATAGAATCAGGCCTTCATATCCTAAAATATTTCTCATTCTATCATTTTACGTTGGGGTAGAGTTAACATCTAAAGATGAATGAAACATCTTTCATTGACTATGGTGAACCTACAAATGCATCTCATTGAACAATGTCATATGCTACCACTCACTACCGGCCTCTTAAACTGCCTACATATGAGTCTTCCTGCTCAATGCATCAGCCATTGTTTTTCCCATCCTATGTGAATAGGCACACTCAATGTCAAAATACTAAAGGTATTCCACCCACCTTCTCTAGGTCCACTGATACTCCTGTCTCTGACATGATGTGACCAAGGAAGTGAATTTGATCCATATAGAAGTGTCACTTGGTAATATTAGCATATAACTAATGCTCTCTTTGTGTAATAAAAACATTCTCAATATATATGGCATGTTCTTCTAGATTATGTAAATACACCCATATATAATCCATGAAAACCACAAAAAATAAATTAAGTTATGTGAATGCATATCTATACACTATTCAATTCCACCCTTACACCACTTTTTTAAAATGGTTTTGTAATGAATATTAAAAAAATAATAATAAATTGAACTTTACGTTTGATTAATTTTTTTAATATTTATCTCTGTTAAATAAGGCAATTTTACTCGTTTTGGTGTTTAAATTATAGGAGGAGGTGATTTGGAGAGCCTGTGACGGAATTCAAGAAAAATGGGCCAAAATGTCTGAGATCCCAAGATGCATGTGAACGTTAATGTTTATTATGGATAATATATGAATCTAATTAGGCTGAAAAGGGGTTTATGAATGCAAAATAATGTGGGACCATTTTATAGAATATCATGGAGCCCAATTAGGCCATATGGTGGCCCTATTTTGGTCCATAATATGACGAAATTCTAGGCGGGCCTGGTAGGAACACTCTTCTGTATTTAGGACATAACTCCCGCCTCAGAGTTCCAATTGGGATGAGTTTACCTCCATATAATATCTAACTCGAATACCCAACTCTCAACTGAATTTTAAGTCATTTGAATGCGTTTTGGGGACCAACCATCCAGATTGAGATTGAGTAAAAAATCTGCCTTGAATAGTCACTTATCCCTTTAGACACTTGACCCCTTAATGAGAAAATATTTATTTAATTTCCCCTAAAATCACTCCTCCCCATAATTATATGTGTGGAATGATCATGAGTAAGGGTTATTTAAATTATAGAGAATTCTTCATCCATTCTCTCCCTCATCTCCCCCATGTACTTCTGAACCACTAGTGATCAATTTTGGTGGTGTCATTTGTTGTAATATCGAGCTCCACACTTGTAATCTTAAAAAGGTAATTGAATATCCCAATTTTCTGTTAATTGAATTTAATTTTTACCTTCTTAATTTTTGTTTATTCTGGTATGATAAAATAAAAATCACAGGATCAAAAATCCTCAGGATTCCATGTATAACCCGAATCATGTGAGGATTTTAGTGTGGTTGCCTCTTTTCTCACCCTTCCCTTTCAAGAGTTTGGGAATGTATTTTGTCAGTTTATAAATTACAGGATAATGAAACAATGAATATTCATGTTCATGTCTTGGGTAATATTTTATCATTGACACAAATATGTTCATCTCATCATGTTTTTGATGTGATGCCTTGATTGAGTTCTACTTTTACGTCGATTTATATTTGCTGATTTTGAGCGGTCAATGATAATCATTATCGTTGATCGATAAAATCATACGTTGTAACCTAGTAAGAAGTCACATACCATACTAGTTTTAATGTTTATAAATCAATTAATTGATGAACCTTCTCATCCCGTTTAGAGCGATGATAGATGGATTCTCAATGGATATTTACCCGGGTTGATCACGATTTCTCTATCTTGTTTCCATCACTTTGTATTATTGTTTCAACTTATGTTTTAAATTAAACAAACCCCTAGAATTATAAATATCCATTCCTTTTTTATTTTCATAATCAGATACTTCTTTTTAAATTAATTATCTATGTCTTTGTTGAGAGATGACTTTGGGTTGCTGCTATGATGCAGAAATTCTAGTTAAAAATGATCATCAAATTTGACGTGATCCAAAACGCGATCAAATTTCAGAACCATAGATGGGGATCCAAGATATTTTTATATTTAAATTTATTTATTTTATATAGTAATTAGTACTACTTTAAATACCTCACCCCTATTTTATATTTTTCTTTTTGGTTTTCTGTTTCTATTTTTGGTTGTTTTTGTGTGTTCTTTTTTTCTCTCTCTATCTTATTCATATCAATATCTCTCTTTGTAATTATTTATTATATAATTAAATTATCTTTTCACCCTTATTAAATTATTTTATTCATATTAAATCATAAAAAGAAACAAACAACACAACCTATTTTCATGACCTTATTAGAAAATGAAAAACTACATAACTTTGACCCTAAAATTGAAAAATCACATCACAAAAAAATCAAGGAATCTAGAGAAGGTCAATCAAGTAACACTAAGAAGGAACTTATGGAAACTCAATGGTCAAAAACCAATAAAACATTGAACCCAATAAAACCCAAGATAACATGGATATAAATAATTAATCCTTCAAAGAATTAACCACCCTGGCTGTGGAGTAACCACCTACGTACATCCAATATTCCGAGGAAGTAGCCAACTTTGAACTGAGATTAGGCCTCATACACCTACTTGTCAAATTCCATGATCTAACTAGTGACGACCCTCATAATCACCTTAATAAGTTCCACATAGTGTGCTCTACCATGAAACACCAAAATGTCTCTGAGGACTTAATTATGTTTAGGGCCTCCCCTTTCCCCCTTGATGGTGTAACCAAAGATAGGATATACTATTTTACTACCAAAATAGGGGATGAAATGACCGGAAAAATGTTTTTTAGATAATTTCTTCCCTACCTCCCAAACGACATCAATTTGGAACGAAATTAGCATTATTAGGAAATTACAAGGAGAGACCCGTCATGAATACTGGGAGAGATTCAAAGAACTCTACTCAAGCTACCCCACCACCAGATTTGTGATCAATTATTAATCAAATACCTATAAGAAAGAATTATCCCCATTGATCCTGGAATGATTGATGTTGTAGCTAGTGGTGCCTTTATTGATAAAACTCCTTCCACTGCCCATGACTTAATAGGCAATATGGCTCAAAATTCACAATAATTTGGTACGTGAGATCTTGCACCCACCCGAGGAGTTCATAAGGTAAGTCATTCATCTCTAGAAAATAAGTTATATAATAACATTGATGAGATGAATACCCTTCTATGGAAATTATCTCAATCACAATGTTACTCACAATTACCTCATATTCTATTATATTGTTGTATTTTTTTTATGACGATAACAATTTTTTTGACTAGTGCCCACAACTTCAAGATTCACTGGAGTCTTATGCAGCCTTGTTCCCATGACATCCATTCCAACAAGAAACTCCCTTAACGCAAGAACAATTTATTCCAAATCCAGACCCTGGGTGGCAAGAACAACCCCAAAACCGAAAATGAAGGAAACACATGCTACCCCAAGAAAAATTGTTATCAACAAGGCCGTGCTATGCAACCTTATTTTCCATAAACTTCTCAAAACAATCGTCATCCACCTTCCAAATCTAAACAATGCCTTGAGTATATGGTGATGAAAATGGTAACCTAGAACCTACAATTCCAACAATGCACAGAATCATCTATTAATTACCAGTGAAATCAAGTGGGGAAATTGGAAAACACCATCAGTTAACATAGAATGCAAGGTTCTAGAAAACTACCATCCCAACCCATTTCCAATATGAAGGAAAAAAGGAAATGTATATGAAATTACACTTTTTTGTGTTAAAGATGTTTCTTTTTATACTGATTCTATGCAGAAGGTATGTACCCATCTATAAAACACTCTTTCTCCACGATTAAAAATCCCATAATGAAAATAAAACTAAAAAGGGTAATCAAATTATCGTTGATGATTCAAATGAAAAATTCATTCCTCTTTGTTTCCAACACCGACTCTATAAATCTATGAATAATTTATATAATGATATTGATAAAGAAATAATTGATACATTTTAGAAGGTTTAAGTTATTTTTTATTGGAATCAGTTACACATATCACATGATATGCCAAATTTCTTAAGGAGATTTTCCCCAATAGAATGAGGCTGAAGGGGAATGAGAGAGTCAACATGGGAAGGAATGTCTCGGCCTTGATTCAACTAGCAATGCCTACCAACTAAAAGGATCGATTCAGATTAATATTACCGTGTACCATAGAGGACGCCTTCTTTTCTGAGGCTATAATAGATTTAGGTGATTCTAATAATGTAATGCCTCACTCCATTTATAATTCTTTATATATTGGATAGAATCAACTCATAGGCATTGTCATGAAACATGAAAACTGGAGTACTACACATCCAATAGGTGTGATGGAGGATGTCATTATAATGGTGAAGAATCTCATCATCCTTGATGATTTCAACATTCTTGAGATGGAAGATACTTGAACCCAAGGACATTATCCTCTCATACTTGGGATGAAATTCATCAAAACTAAAAATATGATCATCAACATTCAAAATGGTATGTGTAAATTTTGTTATTTGATTGTTGAGTGTGTTCATTATGAGGTACCCATGACCGTCTATGATTCATCAAATCTCATTCCCATAGATTTTCATTCCTTATAGAATAAACTTGACCAGATAGTAAATTTTATGGACCAAAATCTCCATAAACACCCTCCCAAAATCATGAAACCACCAGTGTTGGTTCTTAAACAACTCACTTCTAAATTAAAATATGCATATATTGAGGGTATTGACCAATTGCCCGTCATTACTGCCAATAACCTCTTTCCAAAATATAAATCAAAACAGATCAACCAATTGAGAGAGTATATAAAGGAAAAATGATGGTCATTGGATGATAACATTGGGATTATCCTATCTATTTTTATGCAGCATATACTTTGATATGATATGGCTAATCTTGTAAGACAATCTCAATGCCTACTAAATCCCACTCTCAATGATGTGGTAAAATTGGAAATCAATAAATCACTTGTTGTGGGGATAATTTATCCTATATCTAATAGTAAATGGGTAATCCTCTTGAAAACTGTGCCTAAAAAGAGGAATTATAATTTTGTCAAGTTAATGGAATGAATTGGTTCCGACACGTGTGAAAAACAGTTGGTGAGTCTGTATTGAATACCATCGACTGAATCAAGAAACACAGAAGGACAACTTTCCACTACCTATCATTTACCAAATGTTAGAATGATTGGTTGGTAAGTCACATTATTAATTCATTTCTGGATATTCGGGTTATTTCCAAATCTATATATCCCTTGAGGATGAAGAAAAGACAACATTTAACTGTCCATTCAGCAAATTTTCATACAGAATGATTCCATTCGTTCTATGTGATGATCCTTGTACTTTTCACCGATTTTTGTTGAGTATTTTTTCTGAGTACCTTGAGAGTTTTATGGAAGTATTTATGGATGATTTCACAGTATATGTTTCTTATTTTGGTGATTTTTTGGAACCCCTAGGTTCTGTCCTCCACTATTGCTTTGAAAAAAATCTTTTTATACATTATGAGAAATGAATTTTCATGGTTGAGCAGGGGACAGCTCTTGGGCATGTCATTTCAAATAAAATAAATCATGATGGTAAATATAAAATAGAATTAATTTCATCCCATACATAACAAAAATGTGTTCATGAGGTGTGATCTTTCTTGGTTCATGCATGCTTTTACCACTGATTCATTAAACACTTTAGTAATATTGAACTTATATTATCCTGGTTATTAAAAAAAGATTCTGATTTTTCATTTGATAAAATTTTTGAGGATGCATTAAATTTTCTATAAAGGAGTATCACATCACCACCCATCATCCAAACAACACGGTGGGATCTCCCCTTTGAACTTATGTGTGATTACTCTAACTTTGTTGTAGGGGCAGTTTTATCACAAAGGGATGAGAGGGCTCTTTATGTCATTGTGTGTGCCTTGCGTACCCTTGACCATGCCTAGGTAAAATACAAAACCACTGAAAAATAAATCCTTTTATTGTGTTTACCTTGGAAAAATATCGTTCATAACTTCTTGGGTTAAAACTGATTGTGTTTTCTGACCATGTTTCCCTTCAATTTCTCCTAAAGAAACCTAAAACTAATCCCCACCTCATATGATAGATACTCCTCCTCCAAGAGTTATAACATGAGATTAGAGATAATAGGGGGATGGAAACTGTTTTAGCTTTCCATATTAGTAGAATTTCTCCACCCTGGGACCACCTTGTTGACTCATCCCTCCCCATTTAAGAATTATTTCCTTATGAGATCCTTTGTGATGTTGTTGAACTCACCCCATGGTATGCAGACATTGTGAATTTTCTAGCAGCATCTAGGTTCCACATTGATTTTAGCACTTCCAAGTCCCAAAGACTTAAACATGAATCTCAGTGGTACATTTAAGATGACCCATATTTTTGGGGAATTTGTGGTGACCAAGTAGTTATTCGGTGTCTCCCTGACCACGATTTAACATATGGTTTTCCTTTCTACCACATATTTTCCTGTGGCGGCCACTTTGGCTCTAAATGTTCATCATAGAAGGTTCTTGACTTAATAATTTATTGGCCAATATTATTTAGGGATGACCATTTATTTTTAAAGTCAATTAGTCGTTTTCATTTCACGGGGATTATCTCCAAGAGGAATGAAATTCCCCAACATCCCATGTTATTTTTTGAAATTTTTGATGTGTGGGGAATTAACGTCCTAGGGCCTTTTACAAATTCATTTGTCTTTGTGTACATGTTATTTGTTATGGAATATGCCTTTAAATAAGTGTAATAAAAGGCCACCAGGTCTGATGAATCTTGTGTTGTTTTTGATTTTTTGAGGTCCAAAATTTTTAGTCAATTTAGTTTTCTGAGATTCATCATTATTGATCAGGGTTCACATTTTTGCAATCTCAACATGAAAAATTTTCTTTATAAGTATGGGGTTTATCATAAATTATCCACTGCATTTCACCCAAAAATTAATGGAAAAGAAGAAATCTCAAATCAAGAAGTTAAGATAATCTTGGAAAAAATGGTACAACCCAACATGTAATATTGGAGTTTTCTCTTGAATGATGCACTTTGGGCATACTGTATAGCTATTAAAACCCAAATCTGAATTTCACAATAATGAATTGTGTTTGGAAAGGCATTTCACCTCCTAGTGGAGGTATAAAACTGTGCATATTGTGCTGTTAAACAATGTAATTTGATTCTTTCAGATGTAGCTGAGCATAGGAAGCCGCAAATTAAAGAGTTGAAAGAAACTAGATGTGATGGATATGAGAACTACCGGATCAATAAAGAGAAAAAATGACTATCCATGATAGAATTATTCATCTATGAAATTCCATATGGGAAAGAAGGTCCTTGTGTACAATATAGGCTAAAGCTCCACCCATGTAAGCTTCATTCTTGATGCCTTAGTCTTTATACTGTTACTAATGTTTACCCATTTTTTGCAATACTGATTTTACATGGGAAGAGTGTATGAAGTGTTACCATCAATGGGATGTGACTTAAACAATTCTATGAGGATTTTACAAAGAATATGATTGAGTAAATCAACCTTCTAGAAGCATCATACCAGTGAAACAGACAAGGTTTTATCCTTCCCTCTCACATTCACTATTATTATGTAGGGACACAACAAATTCTAGTTGTAGGGTGCATACATTCTTGAGTTAATATGGATTTTTATTTTATTTCTTTTTTATTCTATTATTCTCCTTCGTTATTATGTTTTCACTTTTCTCCATCTTGTTGAGTTCATTAAGATTTTAATTGTCATTCTTTTTTTATCTTTTTTTCCTTCTTTATGGTATTTTTACTTTTTCTCCTCTTATTGAGTTCATTATGATTTTTATTTTATTTTTTTTTTCTTCCCTTTTTCATCTTCTTTATAGTATTTTACCTTTTTCCCATATTGTTGAGTTCATTGCGATTGTAATTGTCTTTCTTCTTTCTTCTATTTTTTCTTCTTTATGGTATTTTTACTCCCCTCCTATGGTCAAAAAATCATGGAACTTTCTGAAAATAAATTTTCCAATTTTTTATTCCATTTTGATTTTACAATTTATGAAAACCTTTCTCTATTATAGAATGAATGTTTGTATGAATTTAACATTAGATAATGATTTTATGTGAATTGTTTTTCTACCAATGATATAAATGGTTGTATCTCTTTGAAACCATTGAGATGATTGATGCCTCTTGTGTGAGTTATTTTTGGAAAAAAAATGTCACTATTATCTCCATATATTTTTTCACCAAACCACAATGTGTGAATATTTATTAATTACTACAAGGTAAATATAAGTTAGGTTAATATTTCTTTATCTAATAATGATATTTATATACGTTCATTCCTTATATGGTCTGTTTCATTACTGTACCAGATTGACCTATGTGTGTGTACCAGATATCAGAATGTTTTACGCCCAAAAAATGGGTTGTGTGTTGGGAAGGTAAAAAAATCACTCCTCCTAAATCATTTATCTTGTTATTACTATTATAATAAGTTTCATGAGGAGATCAAACACATGTTGAGATATGAGTGTGCAATGTGTTCCAAATAAAACATCTGAAAAAAAAACAAAAATAAAAAATCAGGGGACTGAAGAAATCTACAAAATATGAGGATATCTAAGTCATGAGATAATTGTTTAAATTTTTTGAATTCTTAAGAGTGTGGGTCATGAAATATGATTGTAATGGATGTAGGAAAGGTTATGTGGACAAAATCATTTAAGCTTATTTTTTAAAAAATAACCTATATTTATTGGATAGAAAGTTGTAGAAAATAGCATGGAATGGTTTTCACACACACACATGGAGAGTTAGCAGCTTGGTTGAGCTTTTAATTACTTTCTCAATTTGGAATCATGAATCTCTTTTAATTTCATTGTGATATTATTTATGAGACATATTATTCCATTTTCACAAGGAAGAACTCATTGGTGTTGTTTTTGTATTGATCACACTACTATAATGAATTAAAATTTCCTCAAATGCTAATTCTTTAGAATTTTTAAAATATATACATGTATCATTTTTTGGATATGTGACTTTTCCTAGGAGTGATAATGTTTAGGTGTGTGGGTGTGATCTCATAGTGATTCACTATTTAATTCCACACTTACAAAACTTTTTCAAACTGGTTTTGTAAAGAATATTTGAAATATAATAATAAATTTCACTTTATGTTTGATTCAAGGAATTATTTTTTATCAATATTTAATATGGAAATTTAACATGTTTTGGTGTTTACATTGATGGAGGAGGTGATTTAGAGAGCCCGTGATGGAATTCCAGTAAAATGGGTCAAAATGCCCGAGAGCCCATGCATGTATATAGACATTAATACATACTATGGATAATCCATACATATAATTGGGATAAAAATGGGTTTATGAATGAAAATCAATGGGGGTATACATTTCTCTAGAAGATCATTGAGCCCAATTTGTCCATTTGGAGGCCAAAAATAGGCCCACAATGTGAACAAATTCAATGCGGGCAGGATTAGACTACCCTTCAGTATTGGGGCCTCAACTCGGGCCTCCAAGATCCAATTCTGATGATTCCACCTCCCTTGTAAAGCTAACTTGAATCCATGACTCTACAACTAATTTCAATATATTTTCCCATGTTCGTTCTGTCAACCAAGTAGATATAGTGGGCGTAAAAAATACGACATGAATAGTCACCAAGCCCTTTAGATACATGACCACTTTATGTGGGACTATTGATGTAATTTCCCATAAAATCACTCCTTCCAGTCATTATATGTGTGGAAATACCATGGGTAAGGGTGATTTGAACTAGGGATATTTCTTCATCAATTCTCACCCTCTTCTCCCCCATGTACTTTTAAACCTCTAGTAATCAATTTGGGGCGTGTCCTTTGTTATAATCCCGAGATCCATGCTAGTAATATTCATAAGGTAATTGAATTTCATAGTTTAGTTGTCAATTTGTTTTCATTTAAACCTTCATATTTTTTTTATTCAGGTATGATCAAATACAAATCAAAGGAACATAAAAATCCTCATGCTTCCTTGCGTAACCCATATCTTGTGATGATTTTAGTGTGGTAGCCTCTTTTCTCACCCCTTCCCTTTTATGAGTGTGTGAAAAGATTAAGTTGGTTGTTAAATTATAGGGGCTTGAACGAAGGAATATAGATGTTCTTGTCTTGGGGAATATTTAATCATTTACCATAACCGGGTCATCTCATAAAATTGTTGATGTGATTCCTTGATTGAGTTCTGCTTTTATGTTGATTCAAGTTTGTTGATTTTGAGCGGTCACTAATAATCATTATCATTGATCGATAAAATCATAGGTGGTGACCTGGAAGGAACCCACATAGCATACTGGTTTCATTTTGTATAAATCTAGTAATCAATGATCCTTCTCACCACCTTGAGAGCGATGACAGATTAAGCATCAAGGGAAACATACCTAGGTTAATAACAATTTCCATATCTTGTTTCAATCACATAGTAGTATAGTTTCAATTTGAGTTTTAAATTGAAAAGACCCCATGTTTTATAAATCTTCATTCCTATAATATCTTCATAATCAGAACATTGTTTATAAATTAATGATCTATGGATCCTTCGAGAGAGGGACTAGGGTTGCTGCTATGCTGCAGAAATTACAGTTAAAAATAAACATTCAATTTGATGCACTTGACAACGTTATCTGTTAGGATTGAACACTCGGTTCATCAGTTACATGATGATTTTCAGCACGTTTTTGATACAAAACAACTTTACCATGTACTCATACTGACCATACCATCTCAAAAAGGCCATACAATGTATGTCTGATTTTCTAATGCACAAATAATGATTACTGGATCTAAAATCAATCTTTGAGAAAACCCTAAATCCTTGAAGTGGATCCAAGAGATCATCTATCCTTGGTAGATTATACCTATTATTAACTATCAACTGATTTAATTTTCAATAATCCATGCATATACTGAGGTTACCATTCACCTTTTCCATAAAAATTACTGGAGTACCCCTTGGAGAAATACAGGGTTGGAGGAAACACTTAGCTTCTAAATCCTCTAGAAACCTCCTAAGCTATTTTAAATTTATCATAGCCATCTTGTAAGAAATAATGGTTACCCGTGCAGCTCCTAACACTAGCTCGATAGGGAACTCTACCTCTCTCACTAGGGGTAAACTTAAAAAGTTTTCCAAGATGATATCCCAAGAATGATCAAATACTTGAGGGAAATAAATATGATGTGTTCTGAGGAAATCTAGATAAAAACTCTCAATAGGGTTTGTCATTTTCCCAAACTCATGATGCTCAGGTCTAGATAGTCTCACATGAACATCTCATTCTTATTTAAATAATAATGCTCTAGCCTCTGGTGACGTCAAACTCACCATGATATGATAAAAAAACATCAAAGGCATGAAAGGGAACCAAACAAAACACTATGAGTTTGAAATAGAATCATGTCATCTATAAGATATAGAGGTCCCATACGAAGTGACACCGACCAAACTCAAGGGATAACTCCTTGTACTGACGCACATCTTCCATTCTAATCCCCAACAGAGTGCATAGAATCATAACATCATCAGAAGTACAAGAACATTACACAGATCTCTCCAAAATGGGAACAACTTTGAAACTATGTGGAACCACTATATCAAAATGTGAAGAAGCTAAAATGGAGGAAACAAGAATAGTACCTCTGAAAATAGAGGGTCCGGTATACAACTCATGATAGGTCTGTTTCACTACAAAGTCTAACCTGTACCGTGGCCCTGTGACACTTCTTGGCTAAATTGAGCTGATCCACCCTACTATCTTTGAGAACATGAGGCCTAGATAACACATCCATGATCCCCAACTCGGTATGAGAGTCTTAATTCATTTTAGTTTCCTGAGTAGTGGGATGTTGTAGACCCCACTCCAGAACATAGATAGAGTGAAAACCCATTCTCACTAACTGATGGAAGAAATTTCTTATAGCAGCACTGAAGAAGGCCCATATTTCTACATGATTGCCACTCAACTAGGTCCTGAATACACTACGTCCTAGTCTTCTTCAAACTAGCATAATGGTATCTTTTCACTTGTCTACCTGAAGATACGTTCTGAAATCTAACATTACTGTGAGGAAGAACATGTAATGATTCCTACTGCAGGTTGTGATAGTACATGATCTCAGTGTCGAACCTCCCTAGCTCGCTCCACCTGATTGCATCTGATTATGCTCAATAATTATAACTTGATACACTATAGTAGGTACAATAGTCAACCAAAAGAAATATACCTACGATCATATGTTATACATGGGGCCATCCTCAAATCGACTCTTCTTTTATACATTGTCACCCATCAAAATAGTTGTGAAATGATAAAACTCTGTAAAACGGGTAGAATAGTGAATAACTGATAGTGTTCCCTACTATAGTTTCATATACTCTCAGTCTACATTGGCCCTCAATATCTTGAGAATATAATATTCGTATAAGATTATATGAAAATATCCCTATGCAATATCTCAATCATTCTAGGACTGAGTGATAACATCTCACTATCTCTTAGAGATATCAGAAAGCATATATGTAAGGAGCCTTAAACTCCCCTAAAGCGGCATCTCCAAATTCTCCATGACTATGAACAAACCCTTTAGAATGGATTCGTTGCTTGTGGTCCAACATCCCCAAAAAACGTGGGCGGGTGCTTCTGATGGAACACTTGCGTCATCTCATCCATATATGTGGTCGGGTGTGGTGCTCCCAAAATGGTTTATATGAACCTCATAAAGCATTCACAAAACAATGTATTAGAACCTGTGTTTGGTATAAAATCTGGTAATGCAACTGGCATGACTAGAAGATCCACTAGTTTCCCATGGCCTACCACATCCAATGTATGATCATCATTAATCTCCTGGCATACATCTCGAGAGAATCATGGTGGAATGACTCTCCAAGGTCAAGTACACACATCATTTCAAGTTTATTTTTAAAATCCATAGTTCAAGAGAGAAAAAATAAAATAGGATAAAAACCCCTCAAAGGGTACCCAAAAGAAGAGTACACATTGCGTGGACACCATACACAGAGTGTACCCTCACAATTCTGTATGGGCCCATACTTTCACCAGCCTAGGCATGTAAGAACACTAGACAATGATATGTTCGGATGGAACATGGAATGCACTCAAGTCTCCCCTTTTTTCCCATGTACTTTTACATGGCCAGAGCCACATGGGGTCTACATGTGTAAAATTACACAGTGTGTATCTAATGTACTTGGAGTGCACTATCCAAAAACCATCATTCATTGTTTTTTCTCGAGTGGTCAAACACATGGACATGTACCACAAGACATTCACTCAGTTTGAATGGTGTTTACATATGAATTGTCATTCTTCCTGAATAAGAGAACACATGGCATGTTTTAATAGTACCCAAAGACACGTTTTCTGGGTTCCCAAAGAAGAAATCCAAGTAACATCCTCTGGACCCCTATTTTATTAAATTATTCCAATGTTATCCCAAATAATGATTTTTGGGGGCCCATATTCCTCTCAAATAAAAGCTTTCCATCCACCTATAACACATCGCATCATATTTCAATATTAAGAAGAAACCTGATCAACCAAATTCTGATCCAAGAGGGTCATACACCTCAGGGAACAAAGCTTGGAATCCATCTAATCTGAACCATAACACATAACAGTACACCTATCAAAACAGAATTCATATCTATTAATTTACCTATTACAACAACATGCATATCTAGTAAGGCATCTAACAGAGCAGCCTGTAATCAGTAATGCTATTGAATTGCAAGGAAAAATTCATGACATGTGATTTCTAGCAAGTGTCAATATGTTGCCGGTTATGTAATATTTTCATCTCATTGGGTTGAAACAAAATAAAATAATAATAATATAAATAGTAGAAGTACAATACATGTGTGACACCAAATGGTGAAATCAAATAAACAGAAACAACTCAAAATACAAAAATCACAATTCAATTTGTGGTAATTCTAATTTTACCTATACATGGGGTAGCTACCCCTATGAACAATTTATTACCAAACTCCATTTATTTCTTATCACAGTCTAATTTCACCAAATATTTAGACAAAATAGAAGTATCTCCTTTGATACCACTTTGTAACCTCCTGGATTTGGATTCCACTCAAAGGTTCACGGTACTCGGTTGGCCACATGGATTCATGAATATCTACCAAAATGCAAGAGGCTACCGACTATAAGTGATAGATAACGAGTAATATTGGGGATACTATTCCATCATCGGTAGAGTATATCCAAATAGAATAAAATAATAAATCAATAGAGTAATCTATAATACCATCAAATAGAAATAAACCACCGGAGACCGATAATATAAATAACCATATTTTATATCAGACCAAAGACGATGATGCACCTTACATGTTCTTGGAATATAGAAAAAACAGTTTACACAAAAGTAATACATGATATAAGTACAAATAGTACAAAAGGACAATGTAACATGGATGTATAGAAAGCCTCATCATGGTCCCAGGCTTTGCTGCTCCTATACAGGATATCAAGCACATAGAGGAGGGAGTTTTCCCTTATCAAAACCTACATGAACATATCTGTTTGGGCTGAAATAGAAGACCCAATTTGGGTCTAAGACTCAATCCTAGTAGGCATCCACCCAAGGCTCATATGAATCTATCAGTGAATATATATAACATGTAATATAAAATAGTGAAAGTAGTAAGCTAGGAAATACTAAAAATTTAACAGTCATAGAAGCACTGGATTCCATTTACTATCATTTTTGTTCCAAATTAGTTCCATTACATTGAATTATATAAGTCTCGAGATCCTTCATGAGCCCTACATCCCTCGCATACATGTACTTACAAAATATACCTTAGGAGGATATCTAAACTAGTGTACGTGAGGACTAAATCCAATAGAGTTCTTTGGCATAAAAAATAGGTTTTATGTAATAAAATTCAAATATATAAATTATAATATGAGTAGGTCCTTGTCATTCCTAAATTAGAATTCAAGAATCACTCCCAGTGAAATTCCACCTATGTTCTATGAGCCCATCCCAATGATCCTCCCCTAAACATGACATCACTCTAGGGGTGGTGTGAGTACATGGCAATCGATCCCATCTTTGAATCCTAGAAACAAGACCCAAGAATCACACATGACATATAAATAGATCCAATAGAACTCTTCCCTGGAATCCATCCACAGAACCATGATTCGTTTTACATTTAAATAAAGCCTCCATGTACATGTCCACTACATTCGTGGTTTGATCACAACATAAACCCCCATTTTTGATCGGTCCATGGAATCCCTTAATAGATCCATCAGTCTCTCGAGGTATAAGGAATAATAGTCATATGGAACCATCCATAGCATTCAAATATGAATCCATAGTTCATCCAATTCTATGTTCCCTTTTATCATACAAGATTTAATTTTTCATTTCACCAGCAATGAAAAGGTGGAAACCAAAAGCGCCCAACATAATCTCAAGAAAGGACCAACCTCATAAGGTGTGGCCATTCAATTAATAAAAATTGAACAATTAGTATAATAATCATCAAATGTAAATTAAACAATTACATGGCTTTAACATTAATACTATCATGGTGAAATCCATATAACATACCTATCATGAAATTTGAACAACCACAAGGCCTAACCATCAATTTTCACATGTGGGAAATTCATTTATTTAACTAATTTCTTTTTAAACAACCCACAATGGAAAAAACAGCATGAATCATAGGAATCCTTGGTCAAATGGCCAAAACTGCCATCTAAGGGAAAAATACACATGGGGATGCCCTAATACAATGTAAACAACCCTATACATAAATAAGAACACATATTGAATAACATAAAAATCAATAGGAAATGAAAAGGTTCAACTCCAAATTAAGGATACACACAAAAAATGGGCATGCGATACTCTAGAATTTATAAATACCTTGACTATTAGAGAAAGGCATGAGACCAACAACCATGTACTCGGACGACTCTCCTTGTCCAAGATCAACCTCTAATTCCACCTAAAACATAATAGATCTAAAAAACATGGAAACACAAAATCATATATGTCTAGGTCGAGGGGAGAATAATGGAAGAACAACAAAAGAGGAATTAGGAACTTGACGATGGGGTTCCAACACAATTGACAGTGTTCAAAACAAAGTCTAGATGAAGAATCATGATCCAAATCACCCTCTTAGTGTTGTTGTTCATGAAACCTGGGTGATCCTTCTGTTCATTTGAAGAAGATGAGGCTACTACTGATATTACCAAAAAAATGAAAATTACATGGTGTGTACTTGGATATACAAGTTGTTTATAAACATGATTTTCCCATTGTTGCTGATATTCCTTACACGTCATGCATGGGTCCTGTCCAGACCATTACACGATGTGTATTGAGATTTAAATGATGTGTAACACCGGGTCACATCGTGTAATAGGCCTATAACCATCCTTCAACCACTTCTTCTCGCCTTTATTATGTACAAACCGAAAGGCAATGATATGTACCTCATCAGAAGAACTGGGTTCTTACACAAGCCTTTCCACTGTTCTATATAGCCATGAGTGCACAAAATATATGTAGAGGATTGACACCCTAGTGTATCAGGTGGGGTTTCACTCTATAAGCATCCATAATGGACCAACACCCATGATGAACGGGGGTCACACTCTAGTTTCATGAGGACCTGCTCCCTATCTGATATTTTTTTCCACTCATTAAATATCTATAGAGGACAAGAGACCAGGTGCCTATGGGTAGTTCTACTCTAATGTCATGAGGACCCACTCCAAATCCGACAGAGCATGCTATTAGTGGGTAGAGAACTCATGCACAAGATAGTGGTGTTCCACTCTATAGGATTAGAAACCTCACACTGGTGTGATAGGGGTTTCAAATCTAGTGTCACAATGACCTTGTCCCTATAAAGTAGGGGGTTCCAATCAGTATGAATAGGAACTGTGCCTAAGCTGATTGGGGGGTCCACTCTTGTGTCTTAGGTGATCCTCTTCCCGATCATTGCTATCGTCGAGCATCTCCAAAATAAACACAATGCTCCAAATACTACACAAGGTGTCCCAAAAATCCACAACTGTGGGAACCATAAAGTTATATATGGAAAAATACTAAGGATAAGTTACTCACTGGAAAAAATCCTAGTCCAAACGAAGGATATACAGACGTTTGATGTTTCCTCAAAATATCCAAGGGGGTACATGGTGTATGAGGGGACCCACAAGGTGTGTGGTCCTACTCCATCGCATGGTCGTGTACCCAGTGGTACATGGAACCTATTAAATTGAAAATTACTCTCAAAACATGTGGACTACACAAAATTTCTATGCGACTTGGGATCGGGTACTTTTATACTGGTATTGTCCCTTAACTTTTGTACAAGGCCATGTGACTTTCTGTCTGCATGTACTGAAGTACACGGCATACCTCTTGTTGTGTCTTCCTAAACATGGTTCTACCCTTGTGCTCTACCACATACATTGTACACCCATGTGTCACATGGAATGTAGGAGAGAAACATTCCATGCCATACTTTAAATTTCCAAAACCCTAGCCATCATAGCATAGGGGCTACATGAAATTTGTTCATCGTGATACATAGTGTTTAGTCAGTATCTCAATAGTTTCCCATATCCATATTCAACACCTTGGATTAGGCCTCACACCTTCGATTCCAGCCCAATATCTACTTAGGATTAGTAAATCTCCCTCATGCCCGTGGATTCTGGCCCTCAGGAGGTCGAAAATCCAATTCTCAAAGCCACAAACACATCATCTCGCACTGTATACATTTGAGTGCTTTATTTTGTTGATGTTTTGATCTGTGATCAACATAATTTTTTTTTGAAATCATATAATAATCCCAAATCTAACCCTAATTCAACATTACACCCCTCACATGTGATGTTTTTAGGATTCTGGTCGTACGTTCGGGGTTGGTATAGCCGACAAAGTCAAACATGGACTGTGTGTTCCAACCAGTGATGAATGCGAAACAATTGGGGTAAAAGAAACAAACGGTTTTGATATAATTTTTTTAATCTTTCTTGGACACCAAACAACAACATGGATATCTAGGGTCTGAAAAAAATTAATAAACAATTTAATTGGTACATGGATGCATGGAAAGGCCACAATTGGTTCATATCAAAGGAGGGGATTGATCTACTTAATCAAACTAATAAAAAATGTTGTAAACTAAAAAATGAAGATTATTACTTAGATATGGTATAATTATTCATTTAATAACAATAATTCCAATTAATTTAAGTATTTATTGTGTTCTCTGCATATCTATATACTACAATCGCACATGTCACTCTCTTTTGAGGTTATGTCGCCAATAAAAGAAGATGCGGAATTAGAGTTCGGCGATCCCATGATTAGGAGGATAACCCTACGTTAATCTCCATGGATGTATTATTATAGGAGTTTTATTTGGTTAAAAATAATCAATTAATTAATTTAATTTAATTAATTGACCAACTGAATGTACCACCAACGATAGAGGTATTGAAACTCATCGTTCCAATCTAATTTAGGTCACCCTAAGGGGAAATATCATATTACAAAATCAATTATGGTATTAAATTTCTTATCAGTGCATCCTTTAAACATCTGAACCATTTGGCTAAGAATGTTTTTACAAAATATAAAATATATTTAATATTTTTATAAAATCAATTTCAGGGACATTGGGCCTTGAAATCGCATGTCGTCTTAGTTCGTGGATCTGGAAATATATACAGAAATATATCAAATATTACAAAGAAAAATAAAGTTCTCTACATCATTCCATCATTTTTGATATTCATCCAGGAATATAATAACTATGAAAACATCTTGGGATACTAAGCCCACACTTGGTTATCCCATTCACAAGATCTCTTATGTATACTCTCATGATCCAAAAACACATGAACCAAAGTGATGGTCCATCCATGCAGGGTCTTCTCCTGTTGATCATTGAGCACCACTAATTTCCCCACAACGGTGGATTTATCCTCGATATGCATATCTTCATAGTCGATGATGTAAATAGGGTCATGGTGGTATCTACATAGATTTAAAACATGTAAGATGTCTTTCACCCTCTCCAATAGTTTTATTTGGAGGGGAGGTATGAAACATCTCCAACCCTATGAATGATCCCGAATATCCTGATAAAACTTAGGGATAACATTCCTCTCTAGAAAAACCTCTATAATTTTCATCATTTAGATTTTAAAAATAAAAAAATAGTCTTCTTAATCGAACTAAGAGGTCCTATGATGGTTATCTATTTAAGATTTTTTCCTACTCTGGGACATACTAATCATATCACAGATGAGATGGACCATATCCACCATCACCTACACTGTACCTGGGCCCACTAGTGATGTTTTGTAGATCTTTATCCTACACAAGGGTGACCTAAAGGGTCCCTCTTTCGGGGCCTCAAAAGGTTCCATGTCGATGGAATAATGGTAAATTTCTTTATACACAATCTATACCATTGAGATGTGATTCTCCTAGATCTAGACCAAGTCTAAAATGAAATCCCACATCATATCCACAAACACATGGATAGTTTGTTGTATATTCTGATCGGTCTAGGTAGAAAGGTTTTACTCATCCTAATATAGTTCATGAATTCCCCCTGTAGGCCTCTACAAATCTGCAATATAAACCATAAATCATGATCAGAGGAAATCTTCAAGGAAACCCAATGATGATTAATGATCTCTTTTATATAAAAATGACCCAAAATATCCACGAAACATTCCACCCCAAGAGACAAGATGTGTGATGAATTCATGAGTCAGTTACTATCAACCAGTTGGCATCATGGACATTCTCTGTATGCGGAAGCCCTATGACAATGTTCATGGATATGTCATCCCAGTTCCACTCTAGGATGTCAAGGGTCTACAACAAACATTTCAGAACTTGATTCCCATCCTTCACCTTCGAACAAGTGAGAAACCTTGATATAAAATCCTCAATACTCCATCTCATGGTATACCACAAAAACTGATGCATAAAGTTTCAATACACATTTCCCAAACCTGGATTTATAGTTAGCAGAGAAGTGGGGAACTCTCACATCACCTCCTTCCACATCATGAATGAGACCATCATCAATCCTTCAGAAAAATATTGTATGATTATCTCATTTATAATATCCATCTCGTGAATCCCCAATTGATATAAGATCACATAAGACCTCATATTCAAGGACTATTAGCTGAGACTCTATCACAAACCTGATATCTAGAGGAGTCAACTCCATCAACTGCAGAATATTTTCTCCCTCTAACTTCTATAGAGTTAGATTCAAGGAACCTAAGAGCTCAAAATACCCTTGAACCGTGTATGAATATGACTTACTTATAAGGGAATCCTATACCACATTTCCCTTCCCTATAGTATAGATTTTATCAAAATCATAGTATAGTTGGAACTCCATCTAGCACCTATGTCTCTGGTTTATATCCCTCTTTGTGAACACATACACGAGTCTCATATGGTCTGAGTAAACCAAAAATTTCTCTCATAGAAGATAGTACCTCCACATAATCATAGAGAAGACTACGAGTTCTATATCTAGGTCAGGAGTTCTGTAGTTTATCTCATGGGTTCCTAACTGTCTGAATCATAATATGATAAATGATTGCCACTACATCAATATGTAGTCGAGCCCTACACATTAGGCATCACAATACACTACACACTCTATTATTCCATCTTTTATTCTCAACATATGATCACCCGTCATCCAATCCTAAACTCAACAAAGGCTCTCTAGCACTGCTCAATCTAGTTAAATGAAAAACCTTTCTATGTCATGGCGCTCAATGGGACATCAATCCTTGAAAAGACTGCCATAAACCTCCAGTAGTAATTTTAGAAGATAATAAAACTCCTCAGATATGACATGCTCTTGGGTGGGTCCCATGACAACAGTACATCGATCTTTGTTGTGTCCATAGATAAAATATACTTAGAAATTACATTCTATAGAATGTGATCCTCATGAATCCAAACATGGAACATCGAGAGTTTATGATTAAACTGGTTCTCTTCACGAAAATATAGAACCATCTAGAATATATTTGAATGTTCATACTATCATGCATAATAGATGAGTATTCCATCAATGAAGAAAACCAAAAAATATTCCAAGAACCGCTATAAAACAAGGTTTATCAGAGCCATCAACACATAGGGTTAATTTATTTAACAAAATAGAATCATTAGGAACTAATAGTGTTCATAGAGGCATTAGAGGGATAGATTTTTAATATGAGCCTTGAAAACCCTCAACATGTGGTTGCCAAACCAATGAACATTCATTGAGAACCATCATACACATCAAAACTAGTCAAAGTGTTTGTTAATCCTTGAAAAGGGGTAGTTTTTATTTATCATGTCATGGTTCAGACGAAGATAATTCACACAATGCCAAAAAATCCCATATTCCTTTTTCTTGAACAACATTGGACTACCCAGGGGAAAAAATATGGCATGATGAAACCCTTCATTCAATGGTACTCCAACTACAACCACAACACCCAGAGAATGGTAGTGGACTTCTAGTATGTCATATTGAATATTATATTTTTCCATGGATTCAAGTTGATTAAAAAATACATCTTCTAGTATAGAGATAGTCCTAGAACAACCTCGACGAAGACTTCTATATAATCATCCACAACTAAAGGTACCGAGATTACTTAAGCGCCTACTGCACTAGGGGATATACTCATCAAATGATTGGTGATGGGTTGCAGTCTCATTGATCGTAGAATTCTATCACCTAGTAATGAGATCTCTCTCATCAATAAAGGTGAATATTTTCCAATTAGTGCGATGGAATCTAAATCATCTACAAGGGCCATCAATCTTGTATCAGACCATGGATATCTATTACGTTCCCAAGATGATGTCATTGGGTTCCACTGTAACGGTCGGGAATTACTTCCAGTGGACTATAATTGATACCTATCAGGGCACTCCATGGGTGGCTACACCCCCTGGGCAGGACACACCACCATCCCTAGTGGCAGCCATTTCCTCATGAAGCCCTTGGGTGGAGAGCCATTCTTCGTCCAACGCTCACATGTGAGAGTTCCCAAGGATCAGATACATTCCTACATCCTTTTCCTCTGATACCAACTGTAGAGACCCAAAGCTTGACGTACATGGACATTACATTACTTTTTTGGAATACTCAGTACATAACAAAAAAAGACACACAAGGACCGTAATAGTTTAGTGTATTTGGAAACTCAGAATATAATCTTCTAATCGTGGTGAACGACCTTCAACATCTCCCATAAAGATCTTCCCATTTTTTTCTTACCTAAAACCTTTCATTATATCCCAGGAAAAAGAAAACATAAATGGGGTGAGCTCAAATTCCCAATAAGGGTAAACATAGAGAACATAAAACAATCCATAAACATTTGAATGCAAAATCTTGAACATAAAATCTAAACATCAAAATCTCGAGCAAAGACATGAATCTTGTAAATATGTAAGGAATATATCATAAGGGAACATCAATCATGATAAAATAGCATGGGAATAAAACATGTAATTGTGGAAACCATTAAGCACATGTTATTATTTCCATAGTAGCCAAGGCATTGCTGCCAAGACCATCTTAGTGGACAAAGTCCCTTTTCGGGATCGAGTTCACTCCCCGTTTCAGTCCTGTAACACTAAACCGGATTAACTTACCGTTCCAGCCATGTATATCTCATGAGATATAAATATTTACCCAATTCATTGGAGGGAGATATAGGTCCCACCCATCTCATAATGTAATCATTCTTTCATGTGCCACAAAATCATAAATCACACATCATAGCACAACCCATGTAATAGAATGAGATTCTTAAGCATAATGCCATCATAACATAATCCATATATAAAATGGATATATTTTTATCATAAGAAGAATAAAACCATGTAAATAATGGAGGCATTATACTTGAAACATAAACATATTAAATAATGTCATTTTAGATGGAAAATAGTTTTGATAAAAACACTTGAAATGAATTCTTGAGGAAAATATCCTTTTTTCTTCAAAATCATTTTCTTTTCACAAAATGGAATGAAATTTTAAAAGAAAAGGATTTTGTTGAAAATAGTAATAAAATATTTTGGAGGAAGCATCATTAAAATAAGACTTTATAAAACTGTAAAAACCCTTTCATGCCGTATACATTAAAAACAACATTTTTCTTGTACTTTTTTCGGAAAAGTCAAAAAGTACCTTGTAGCGTAAATAAAAGAATGATTCCTCCCATACCATGGGGTAAAAGTCAAAATGGGTAAAAAGGACTTTAAACATACATGAAAACACCTTTATAAATCATGGACTTGGACGATTTCAATAACCCCAGTAAATACTTACAAATAAGAAATCTCGGATAAAAATGAGATTTGCAAAATTATCCCTTACCATAGGTGTGATATGATTCGTATGTATCCGAACCTCCTGTATAATGATTTAAATAATGTCATTGACTTATTACAGAATGATATTCATTGTTATGATATCATATATGTTTCACTTATGACTTTATATTACCCTTTCTTTTGTAAATTCCATGTTAAAGCAGCGTTTTGGGTAAAATCATTTCATTTATCGTATGTGTTATGACTTGTCATTCTTGATATTAATACTTATATCCTGATTTAAATAATTCCAGAATGTAAAACATCATTTATATATAATATATATTCATCATATACATATATATATTATATATCGATAAAAGGAATGAAATACACCGTTCATGGAGACGGTAGGCCGTACGTACGAATGAACGCTGTTTTTGTTTCCTTATTGAATTGAATGAAACTAAATAGATGAAATACAAATATATATACATAAATCCAATAGAATTATTATTTCATATATTTCATGATTACTTATTATATATACTTTATATTCATTTATGAATGGTTAATCATTGAGAATGAATCTCATCGCGTCGTTGAGACGGTATTCCGTACGTACGCATGAGCATTGATATCGTTCCCATGATTATTGAATAGAATTGTAGTGGATGGTATAATATATCAGAATCAGTATGATGTTATAATAACCATATATAGTTATTCTTTACACCATTATACCCATCCATGTAAGGTGTTGGTGGAAAAACAGATTTCCCCACGGCGAGGAGACGGTATTCCGTACGTACGCACGCGTGGTGATTTCGTTTTCCGTAGGATGGATAGATGGTGAAATAGGGTTGTTTCATACTTATAATAACATATCAGTATATGAGTTATACTGATGTTATTACTTCATAATGAAAAAACTAATGAAGATGAAGTGGAAGAAGAAATAAAGTTTAAAGAATCGGTAACGGACATTACCTCTTCTTTAAAGCGCCTCTTTGAGACCTCCTCTTAGGGAAAAAAAATTGGGCTTTGAAGAAGACCAGGACCTCTAGGATGTTTCTAGGGAAGTGGAGAGGAAAAATTGGCAGGGTTTGGCCGAGCTTGAAGGCTCAAAGTGGTGTGAGGAAGAGAGGGAGGAGGTGCCCTTTTATAAGGGAGGAGAGGGGCTCCTTTGGAAAAACTAAAAATATTATTTAATTATAAAGCCATATTCGGTTTTAAATAGCTCCAAATTTATTTATTTATAAGCTAAGGTGGGGATGGGTCGAAATGATCTCATCCAGTAGAATTTGGACAAGTTTATTTTTCTATCTTAACCTTATCATTTTGATTTATCTTTAAGTTAGATAATTTTACTTTTGCCATGTCTTTCTGTGTTTTTACACTATAAGGTTAATAAACTTACTATAACAAGCCAAAAGAACCCCAAGTTGTTTATTAGTAATATATATAACCTTATCTAAGTCATTAGGATGAACATTAGATTTTTAAGAATAAAATAACAATTAATAATATAATATTAGTTTTAAAAACTATTTTATGTCAATTTTGACACTATTTAGTAATTGATTTTTGTAAAAATCATAAAAGAATGATTTGTTCGAAAAGAGTTAATTAAATCAATACTAACATATCATATTAAACTATAAAATTAGTTTAATTCATAAAAAGTCTCAAATTACATTTATTTGGATATTTATAACATCAATTGTGTCAATATTTCATTAATAAGATAATTACTGCATCATCTTTGTGTCATAAATAAATTAAATTATTTAATGTCTAAAAATTACAAATAAAATACCATTATGTAGAAAATAGATTTATCCTTCTAATGAATATTTATAGTCAAATTTATCTCATGGATAAACCTATATGAAAAATTATTTACTTATTAAACTTTGATTTTAACTATTTTAACCCTTCTTTAAATAAATTAATAATAAATGTCCTAATCTAATCCAAGTGGAACTAAATGGTCATATTTTATTTATAAGGTTGTTTTTGGTCGAATTACACTTATCCAATAGAATTAGGACATGTGTTAGGGTAATAATAATATCATTTTTACCCTTAATTACCTTATTTACTTTTAACCGCGGGGAAAAAAAGTAAAAAGTTACTATTCACTAAAAATTATTTTCATCTCATTGAACCACATTTTAATTACTGATATCAATCGTGTCTCTTGAATTTTTGAAATTCCACTCACAGAAGCGGTAAAATTATGATTTATGTGAATTTTGAAAATCTCATAGGAGGTGGGTAAAAGACGGTCAAAAGTTCAATAAAATTTTTATATAACTAAATTTATTATAAAATGACTCTAATGAATTACATTGAACTTATATTGGTATTATGTGTCAATTTTGACCTAAAATAAATTTAAATAGAATAAATAATTATTTAAATAAAAATTCGGTTTTTAAATAGTAACCCAGTGTTTTCACTATTCATCAAAAATTGAAAGTTTTCAGAAAAATACCAAAATTTCACCCTAGGCTAATTTCGATATTATGAATCCAAAAATGAAGTCCATTTTGAAAGATGAAATTTACAAAATTTTAAAAATTGGTTGTTACTATTCATAATGGCTAGTTTTAATAATATTTTAATAACATATCGTTGTTTAGTGAAACTCGGTATTGCGTACAACACACGCTATTGAGGAAGGTCGCGATTGCATGTAATGCAGCCAAGTTAGGGTTGTGTGTTACATTCTACCCCCCTTAAAATGAATTTCTCCCTCGAAATTCGTTGGGGTTATAAATGGTTTACTACTCGAAAGTTTCTTTAATAGAAACCCACATCGTAAAAAGGAATACCAAAACCAATCTTTAAAAACTAAAGTATGAAACATAATGGTTACCCAAATTAACTAATCATTGGGTTTCCACATAGGAGAACATAGGTGAAAATATGGATATGGAAGGGAAACCTAACCATCATGTTTTGATGGAGAGTGCTAGAGAACATGGCTATGAAAAATCCCAAAATCATAAAGCCATAGATTTTTGATGATCTATGGTACCATCTGATTCATCAGATATAACGGAACTAGGACAACATTTTTGGTTTTCAATATCATTTCCCTAATTTTGAAAAATTTGAATTAGAAGAAATACTTGCTTGATTTTGGTACAATATCACTGTTGTTCGTGCTTTGAACAATTTTCACTTCATTTCTTAAAGAAATGAAGTTGAATTTTTTATTCGTGAAGTGTTAACAAGTTGTGTGATAGAATGATGGGTCATTCCATCTGTTTCAAAAAAAAGGTTAGCAAAAGTTATCAAATATACAGAAGTCCATCTATGGTGAGGTTAATCATATACGATTCCAAAAATGAACTTATACTTCATATATCATACCGCTTAATAAAATAAAACTAGTTTCTACTAACTAGGGACTTCCTGTAGGATAGTTGTAGGTGATAAAGGCCGGCCTCACTTCAGTTGTGGGTTTGATTCCCACAGCCTTGTCCGATGTGATGGGCTGTCGCCCATCCTGTAGGTTGTCCTTTTTTCTATAACTACATTACTATAAAATCCCATCAATAATATCAAAAAAAGTTCTTATCTAAAATAATTCGGTCCAAGCTCATTATTACTTGAAATGTCACATAACAATCATGTGAATGCCATCATTTATCCCCCATATATCATAAGATATATCTTGTTGGTCAAATTAAAAACATGTGAATACCTTAATAATGTATTCTCTTGAAGAATGAATACCCATTGAACCTTTGTAAAAACATGAGTGCTGTCAAAAGTTGACTCTTTCCACATACCAAAACCCCAAAATTTTACATACTCAAACCATGATATAACTATTTCCTTATATTAGTCATGAGCTAATGAATACTATCAAACATTTCATTTTCTCCTTATCCCTTCATTATGCGCATATCATATTATTTCCAAAAATATTTCAATCACTTTCCATGGTAATCGGTACCATAAAATTATTGAAAACCAAAATAGATCAATACATAAATATTCCAATATTCCACGATAGAATATACAACATTATTTTTGAATCCCATTACATAAACACTTAATCATTCCACCACATCGTTGTCATATTCAACATCGCCAATAGTGATTGCATGTGACTTCCCTTTGTCCTTTGCCTTAAGTGGTTTCTCATGTCGATCATCACTAACCCTTGGATTAGGGAATTTATTAGCATAACGCCCCATTTCCTTGCACTTGATGCATTGAAGTGTTGGTGGAGAGTTCTCTGTAATCTTTTCTCTATTCACATCATTAGAAACCTTTTTCCCATTACTTCGAAAATCAACTGCTCGATGACCTTCTTTTCCACACTTAAAACATTTTCTAGTACCTTTTAGGCAATCTCCACCATGCTTCTTTCCACACTTTGATCATAAATAAACATTCATATTCTTTTCACCATTGTTCTGAGATTTCTCCTTGAACTCCATCTTTCGTTTCTTGTCAAAACCATGAGATGGATATGTTACACCAACTTCCAGTTCTACCTTGATAGCACAACTCACAATTTCTTCATATCTACTGAAGTCAATTATAGGTAATTCCTTTCGAAGATTTGGTTTTAAGCCACTGAAGAATCGATCAACTTTACTTTCAGGTTGGATGATAAAGCCAGATACATACCTTGCAAGCCTTGTAAAATTCTCTTCTTATAAACCAACAGATTCATAATCCTTTTGCTTTAGTTCAAGAAACTACTTCTCCATCTTTGTTCGAAGAATATGAGGGAAGTACTTATTGAAAAATAAGTTCTTGAACTCGTCCCATTCCATGGAATCAATTTCTTCTCTTGGCCTCGTATTCTTGATAAGATCCCACCATTGATCAACTTCACCTTCCAAACGATATACTGCTAAGATGAATTTATCATGTTCATAACATTGAAGTACTGAAAATATATTTTCAGTGGTACTGATCCATTCTTCAACAACAAGTGGATCAAAAGACCCACTAAATGATGGTGGACGTTGTCTCGTGAAGGACTCAATAGAATATTTTTCCCTTCTCTGCTCATTTAGAAGTCCAAAATGATTCATAGATTGTGTAAGTATAGAAATAATATTTTTCACTCCATCTCCCATAACATTGGTTTGTTCAGAAGGATAATCATTGCATTGTCCATTACATTGATCAATACGGTTCCTTCGGGTTCCAGCCATCATCTAAAACCCAAAAAGAATAGTGTGAGATGAAAAAATCATGCTAGGGAAAACATCATAGTAAAGGGGGAGTACCCTCAATATCTAACATCTTAGGTTAAATTCTATGATCGTTACAGTAGTTCTAGGACTATATCCTATACGTATACTTATCCTTAGGGATAACCCTAGACATACCTTAGAAATATCTCTAGGGATCTCGCTAACGTTTTCACATCCTAGTTTCCAAAGGTTGACTAAACCTTTCCTCTGATACCAACTGTAACGGTCTGGAATTACATCCAGTGGACTATAATTGATACCTATCAGGGCACTCCATTGGTGGCTACACCCCCTAGGTGGGACACACCATCATCCCCAGTGGCAGCCATTTCCTCATGAAGCCCTTGGGCGGAGAGCCATGCTTTGTCCAACACTCACATGTGAGAGTTCCCAAGGATCGGATACATTCCTACCTCCTTTGCCTTTAATACCAACTATAGAGACCCAAAACATGACGCACATGGACATTACATTACTTTTTCAGAATACTAAGTACATAACAAAAACAGACACACAAGGACCGTAATAGTTTAGTGTTTTTTGGAAACTCGGAATATAATCTTCTAATCGTGGTGAAAGATCTTCAACATCGCCGATAAAGATCATCCCCTTTATTTCTTACCTAAAACCTTTAATTGTATCCTGGGGAAATGAAAACATAAAAGGGGTGATCTCAAATGACCAGTAAGGGTAAACATAGAGAACATAATACAATCCATAAACATTTGAATTCAAAAACTTGAACATAAAATCTAAACATAAAAATCATGAGCAAAGACATGAATCTTGGAAATACGTAAGGAATATATCATAAGGGAACGTCAATCATGATAAAATAGCATGGGAATAAAACATGTAATTGTGGAAACCATTAAGCACATGTTATGATTTCCATAGTAGCCAAGGTATTGCTGCCAAGACCATCTTAGTGGACAAAGTCCCTTTCTGAATCGAGTTCACTCCTCGTTTCAGTCCTATAACACTAAACCAGATTAACATACCATTCCAGTCATGTCTATCTCATGAGATATAAATCTTTAACCAAATGCATTGGAGGGATATATAGGTCCCACCCATCTCATAATGAAATCACTCTTTCGTGTGCCACAAAATCATAAATCATACATCATACCATAACCCATGTAATAGAATGAGATTATTAAGAATCATGCCATCATAACATAATCCATATAAAAAATGGATATCTTTTTATCATAAGAAGAATAAAACCATGTAAATAATGGAGATATTATACTTGAAACATAATCATATTAAATAATGTCATTTTAGATGGAAAATAGTTTTGATAAAAACACTTGAAATGAATTCTTTAGGAAAATATCCTTTTTTCTTCAAAATCATTTTCTTTTCACAAAATGTCATGAAATTTTAAAAGAAAAGGATTTTGTTGAAAATAGTCATGTAATATTTTGGAGGAAGCTTCATTAAAATAAGCCTTTATAAAACTGTAAAAATCCTTTCATGCCGTATACATTAAAAAAACATTCTTCTTGTACTTTTGTCGGAAAAGTCAAAAAGTACCTTGATGTTAAATAAAAGAAATATTCCTTCCATACCATGGGGTAAAAGTCAAAATGGGTAAAAAGGAATTTAAACATACATGGAAACACTTTTATAAAACATGGACATGGACGATTGCAATCACCCTAGTAAATACCTATAAATAAGCAATCTCGGATAAAAATGAGATTTGAAAAATTATCCCTTACCTTAGGTCCGATATGCTTCGTACGTATCCGAACCTCCTGTATAATGATTTAAATAATGTCATTGACTTATTACAGAATCATATTAATTGTTATGATATCATCTATGTTTCACTTATGACTTTATATTACCCGTTCTTTTGTAAATTCCATGTTAAAGTAGCGTTTTGGGTAAAATCATTTCATTTATCACATGTGTTTCGACTTGTTTTTCTTGATATTAATACTTATATCCTGATTTACATAATTCCATAATGTAAAACATGATTTATATAAAATATATATTCATAATATACATATATATATTATAGATCGATAAAAGGAATGAAATACACCGTTCATGGAGATGGTAGGTCGTACGTTCGCATGAACGCTGTTTTCGTTTCCTTATTGAATTGAATGAAAATAAATAGACGACATACATACATATATATATATATACATAAATCCAGTATCATTATTATTTCATATATTTCATGATTACTTATTATATATACTTTATAATCATTTATGAATGGTTAATCATTGAGAATGAATCTCATCGCGTCATAGAGACGGTATTCCGTACATACGCACGAGCAATGATATCGTTCCCATGATTATTAAATAGAATTTTAGTGGATGGTATAATATATAAAAATCCATATGATGTTATAATAACCATATATAGTTATTCTTTACACCATTATACCCATCCATGTAAGGTGTTGGTGGAAAAACAGATTTCACCATGGCGTGGAGACCGTATTCTGTACGTACGCTCGTGTGGTGATTTTGTTTTATGTAGGATGGATAGATGGTGAACTAGGGTTGTTTAATACTTATAATAACATATCAGTATACTAGTTATACTGATGTTATTACTTCATAATGAAACAACTTAAGAAGAAGAAGTGGAAGAAGAAATAAAGTTGAAAGAATCGGTAACGGACATTAACTCTTCTTTAAAGCGCTTCTATGAGACCTCCTCTTAGGGAACCAAAATTGGTCTTTGAAGAAGAACAGGACCTCTAGGATGTTTCTAGAGAAGTGGAGAGGAGAAATTGGAAGGGTTTGGACGATCTTGAATGCTCAAAGAGGTGTGAGGAAGAGAGGGAGGATGTGCCCTTTTATAAGGGAGGAGAGGGGCTCCTTTGGAAAAACAAAAAATATTATTTTATTATATAGCCATATTCAGTTTTAAATAGCTCCAAATTGATTTATTTCGAAGCTAAGGTGGGGAGGGGTCGAAATCCTCTCATCCAGTAGAATTTTGACAAGTTTAGTTAACTATCTTAAGCTTATCATTTAGATTTAACTTTAAGTTAGATAACTTTACTTTTACCGTGTCTTTTTGTGTTCTTACACTATAAGGTTAATAAAATTACTATAACAAGACAAAAGAACCCCATGTTTTTTAATATTAATATATATAACCTTATCTAAGTCATTTGGCTGAACATTAGATTTTAGGAATAAAATAATAATTAATAATATAATATTTGTTTTAAAAACTATTTTATGTCAATTTTGACACTATTTAGTAATTGATTTTTTTGAAAATCATAACAGAATGATTAGTTCGAAAAAAGTTAATTAAATCAATACTAACATGTTATATTAACGTAAACATTTAGTGGAATTCCTAAAAAGTCTCAAATTACATTTATTTGGGTATTTATAACATCAATTATGTCAGTATTTCATTAATAAGATAATTACTGCATCATCTTTGTGTCATAAATTAGTTATATTATTTAATGTCTAAAAATTACAAATAAAATACCATTATGAAGGAAATCTTTTTTTTCTATTTAATGAATATTCATAGTCGAATTTATCTCATGTATAACCCTATATTAACAATTATTTACTTATTAAACTTTGATTTTAACTATTTTAACCCTTCTTTAAATAAATTAATAATAAATCTCCTAATCTAATCCAAGTGGGTCTAAATGGTCATATGTTATTCCTAAGGTTTTTTTTGGTCAAATTACACTTATCCAATAGAATTAGGACATGAGTTAGGGTAATAATAATATCATTTTTACCCTTAATTACCTTATTTACTTTTAACCGTGGTAAAAAAAGTAAAAAGTTACTATTCACCAAAAATTATTTCCATCTCATTGAACCAAACTTTACTTACTGACATCAACCGTGTCTCTTGGATTTTTGAAATTCCACTCACATAAGAGGTAAAATTATGTTTTATGTGAATTTGTAAATTCTCTTAGGAGGTGGGTAGAAGACGGTCAAAAGTTCAATAAAATTTTTATATATCTAAAATTATTATAAAGTGACTCTAATGAATTAAATTGAACTTATATAGGTATTATGTGTCAATTTTTACCTAAAATAGATTTATATAGAATAAATAATTATTTAAATAAAAAGTCGGTTTTTAAATAGTAACCCAGTGTTTTCACTATTCATCAAAAATTGAAAGTTTTCAGAAAAATACCAAAATTTCACCCTAGCCTAATTTTGATATTCCGAATCCAAAAATCAAGTCCATTTTGAAAGATGAAATTTTCAAAATTTCAAAATGTGGTTATTACTATTCATAATGGCTAGTTTTAATAATATTTTTATAGCATATCGTTGTTTAGTGAAACTCGGTATTGCGTACAACACACACTATCGAGGAAGGTCGCGATTGAGTGTAATGCATCCAAGTTAGGGTTGCATGTTGTGCAAGACTCCTTTGTTGTAGAGTATAACACAAGAAATCCATAAAATTAAAAAGAATATTTTTCATAAAATCTCAGGGTGTTACATCCATCATGAAGACCAAACATTCCCAAGTGATCCTCTATATACCAATAGATATATCGTATTTTTAGTATAAAAAATATACAAAAGAAGAATTCACAGAAATTAAATAAAGGGGAATCTACAGGGATAACATCTAAACAGGGATCTATAACACTCAAACCATGAGTGCAGAGATGAAGGAATGACTAGAACAATGTATACTAATACCGAAGAAAGAGTAGAGTAAACAAATATCGTAACTCTAATCATCTCATTTTTCATGGTGTCATAAGTCACCAAATCTTGCAACTATCTCAGGACCCCACAACCATCTCCCTATACTTATGTGGGTGAACTAATTGTGGTTGTGGAAGGATATCATAGTTTCATTCACTACCTAAAGCTCATAAAAATATTTTTCTGGATCCACCTCCCTAGGTACCACCAAAACCTCTCCTTGGAGGTCTTTGTTCATGGTGCTTCCTCTTTCATGGTGGTCCATTAGCAATCTTCGTGCACTCCTCAAAACGTCTAGTCTGTAAGACTCATTCCATGCGAGATCAACTGTAACAATAATAGAACCTTCTTCTGATTGAGATATCCTAGCCTTTTGTGCTACCCCTAACCATGTTCCTGAGTTTGATCATGAGGAGTTATCTTACGTTGATATCCCATCATCAAGAACCTATAAACTGATACATACAACTCAACATTGTGATGCCCACTATCATCTTGGATTTACTGACATTTCTCTAAAAAAATTTCCCATTAAAATTTTTCTACTTAAGGACCCTAGAATAACTGGGGATGAAAATTTGTACTATGTTGGATTAGATATCTTTGTGGATTCCCTGCTCAACTTCCATGCTCAGAAGTAGCCACAACAGATCATATCCTGGGAGTATCATTTATAGCCTGTAATCCTCAATTCATAGCTAGTAATTTTTATCTATCCCTATTGTATCTCTAGAAGATCCTAAATCTGAACCAAGTTTAGTCCATAGGGGTAATAATCCTCATTGAATAACTGATGGATGTCGGTATATGAGAGTGTTCACTCATCATGCAAATAATTAACAAGGCTTCTACAGTGCCTAGCTTCTCTATAGAAAATAATTGTTTCAAGTGCAGCCACATGATCAACTGGTGTCCTTATGAGCTCGACGACACTGACCACCGACTCTAGATAATCATCTGGTGCCTAAGGATCTGGCTCACTACAAAACAATAGTGGCCAATAGTGCAGAACTCGTAGAGTATTCTTGGCATGTTTGCATTATCATCTTTATTAGATTAAATAATATACTGCTTGATAGGATGTGGTGTTTTTAGCTTCCAACCAAGAGGAAGAAACTCATAGGACGGAACTGGAGTTGAGACCTCTTTGCTCAAAATATCATTATCATGATACAAAACTGGAATCATAGATAGCTATCGCTAAAAATTCATCCTGATATTTAATCAATACATACCACAGTTAGTTGATAATATATATATATGCACACACACACACAATGGGGTAATGAATCAAGAAGGAGTGTCGATGATTCGATCATATATGATGTGTTGGTCAACGTGAGTATATAAAGAGGTGGGTAAATTGAGTACCCAAAAAATATATACGCAAAAAAATTAAAAAAAATCCCCCAAACAATTCTGAATAACGAGTTAACAAAAAAAATAGATCAAAAAATGTTTTTAACTTTTGAAAGATTTATCAATGATTTATTAAGGTTAAGGTAAAAAAGTATTGGAAGATTACATTATCTTTTTAGATAAATTTACATAATTAAAACCATATATAAATACAAATTAAGACTAACTACTGAAGTATTGGATCTGTTTATAGTTTAAAACATATTCTGTTTAAATTATTGAAATAAAAAAACAAACAAAACACATAGAAGAATAAATACAAGAAGTTTATTCTCAATATAAATCTCAATCCAATAAAAATGGAAATCACCTACATCCATGAAAATTATATAATATAATATTGATCCACTACTTTGATTGGGTATACATGAGGAAAAAATTCATCCTATCCTTACATATACCTATTCTTCAACAATTGTTTGAATAAAATAAACACATCCCACACAATGTCCTTTTCGACATAATGTGGGTAATAAAATATACAGAAAGTAGATAAGATATCAAGTATCTTCTAGTTAAAGTCCATGAAATAATGTTCTTCATTGATATAAAACCAAAATCACATAGATCTAAAAAGGTAAAGGTAATAAGAAGAATGAGAATGTAAAAATTTGTAAAAATTTGTGTGTTTCTATTTTTGATGTCCTATGAAGATATTTTCTCCTTGGATACATCTTGAACTAGAGCATGAGTTATATTTCAAAAAGATTCATAATATTGTTGTTTCATATTGTCTATTAGTTAGGACTGTGGGAAGGAACATGATGTTCAATGTGATTCAATCTTCCATATTTGATCCCATGTAAGGATGCTTCATGTAATGAATAAATCACATAACTCTCTTTAGTTCTTACTAAAAATATTCTAGCTCACCTCAATATCTCATATTTTCTACCACATGCATGAAGTATTATGCTTCATTATATATTAGGAACATATCGAAATAATCATCGTGATACTCTTCTCCTTATACTGATCCACTGATAAAAAAAATTAATGCATCCATGACATAGTTTAATAAAAAGCTTTAAAATTATCTCTACATTAATTTCCATAATATATCTATTATAAATAATTAATTCAATGTAAATAGAAATATTTATAGTGAATCTTTTTGAATAATCACATCTAATATTCCATTTACCTATGCCCCGAAATAGTGGGCCACAAGACCTCAAGCACATCTCCAAAGACTACAGAGGCTTCTAACTAGTAGTGATGTATGTGGGAGTGTATGTAAGTAGACTATTCCCTTATTGATCATATTGGAAAACATAAATATAAATAATGTATATGGAATTGTAGAAGTAGTAGTGACCATAGATAGTCGGAGAATCAATTTGATAGAACATAAAAACTATGTAAGCAGTAAGCGGAAGCGGAGTAATGACCAGATACAATAAGATACTCATGTTAATGTAGCTATAAAAAACAAATATTCATGAAAATTGGATACATTCATATACCACATGCTACCAAAACATAAAAAATACCAAAACCCACATGAGTAGCATCTCGAGCATAGCCTCATTACTCTAACCAGATTTTTGCCTATGACCTGAATGTCAAGCATGGGATGTTGGATTCTTTCCTTGATCATTACTTTCAACCATAATGTCTAATTGGGTTACAAGGGAGGCCTAAGAAAGGTGTGAAATAAAATACCAGTATGCTTCCACCCATGGTTTCAAGGAAAATCCATTTCATGAAACAAAAAATATTAGTGTTTTATATGAAAAATTAATAAAATAAGTAAACAAATAAATGAATTGGACTGGGTCCCACATGGACACCCATCAAATTTACCTGATTCAGCTTAAGCCGGTGTGTCTGAACAAGAGGAAACTAACATGGTATGGTCAGAGGTACATGGTTCAAGGTGGTAGTATATCCCCAAGCATGTCTTTGGGATTTGAGGACATGTCACTACATTTATAAAACTAAAGGATCATTTATAATTTTTTAATTATTCATTACCTTTTGATTAATTCAACATGAAAACCACAATATAAAACATTGTGAGAAAACCTGATCTTATCTATGGTAAGTTGTATAGTCTCTACAATTATAACTTGAGGGGATCATCATATGAACATGACCATGGAGTGTATCCATGATGACCCAATGGTGAAGTCTCATGTTCCACTCCAGTAATTGTGTGAAAGACTCAAGTACTGGCCTTCTAGTCTCTACATAGTATCACACTCAGGGCCATGAGTCTCTCTCAAAGCATTGTACAACCATCATTCCTTCAATCTCATCAACAGGGTCTCCCCTTGGGAACTAGTTTATATTTTCGTGAGGTAAAAATTTCTAATTCTCAGTGAAACCATCCTAGGAATACCTCATTTCTCCCCCATTGTTTTTAAAATTATTTAAAATAATATAATAGGAATGCATGAGAGTCCATCCAAGGGGTCCTTTAGTCAGAACCCCTTATTTCACCCTCGACACTAAGGTGTAGAAATTATAAAAGAAATAAATTTATAACATTTCTAGAATGTGGTCCCATTTCATCTAACTCAATCAATTATTACAATTGGCTTATTGGTCAGGGAACTCAATTAAGAAACCAATTATAGATCAAGGTTTATAGGAGTGAGAACTTGACCTACTCAATTAGCTCATACATTTAATTTATGGAATTAGATATACAGTTCAAGTCATGGTTCACACTACAATTCAAATAAAACAAAAAGGTCAAGGAATATTTTTTTACAACACACTAAAAGGGGATGTTAAGAAATTTTACAACAAAGGGAAATGATCCACTATTGTGTATATTGTAGAGACCCGAAGCCTGACGTACATGGACATTACATTACATTTGCGGAATACTTAGTACATAACAAAAACACACACACAAGGATCGTAATAGTTTAGTGTCTTTGGAAACTCGGAATATAATCTTCTAATCCTGGTGAAAGATCTACAACATCTCCCATAAAGATCTTCCTTTTTTATACCTAAAACCTTTCTTTATATCCTAGGGAAAAGAAAACATAAAAGGGTGAGCTCAAATGCTCAGTAAGGGTAAACAAAAGAAATATCAATCACATCATATACATAAGCACATAACTGTTGGAAATATTAACCTGTAAAAGAGATCATAATTTCATAACCTGGGATAACTCATGGCAGTGAAATGTAATCACAATAATCATAACATAAAACATTAAACTTTGTGGCATACACACATAATCATAGAGAATCATTTCTTGTTAGTCAAGACTCATTTCCAAGACTATCTTAGTGGACAAAGTCCCTTTCTGAACCGAGTAACCCTCGTTTCAGTCCTGTTTCACTGAACCGGTATAACCTACCATTACAGCCATGTCTATCTCATGAGATATAAAATCTTTACCCAATGCATTGGAGGGAGATATAGGTCCCACCCATCTCATAATTATACCATTCTTATGTGTGCCACAATACCATAAACCATACATCATAGCATAACCCATGTAATAAAAATGGGAATCTTAAACATCGTGACATCATAAAAAAATTCATATAAGATAAAGGAATTCATAAAAATAATTTTATCACAACATAATCAAATCAATGTAATAATAGGGATAGAAACAGAACCATATATTATCTTAGATGCAAAATAATTTTGATAAAACACTTGAACTCCATTCTTTAGGAAAATATCCTTTCTACCTTAAAAACATTTTTCCTTTTTTAACATGTCATACAATTTTAAACTAAAAGAAGTTGATTAAAAATAAACTTGAAAACTTGTAAAGGAAGATTCTTGGAAATAATGTTTTAAAAATCCATTCATGTCGTATAAGTTAAAAGAAAACATTCTTCTCGAACTTTTGTCGGAAAAGTCAAAAAGTACCTCGTACGAAAAACGACAAAAGATTCCTTTCATATTCTTTACTAAAAACTCACCGAAGGGTAAAATTGGATTTAAACTATTGTAAGTGGATGGAAACAATATTACATATTGAGGTAACATGGATGTGGATGATAAAATACACCCCAGTAAATGCCAAAGTAAAAACAATCTCGGATAAAAATGAGATTGTGATATTTCCCTTACCTTAGGTCCGATTTGCTACGTAAGTGTCTAAACCTCCTGTATAATGATTTAAATAATTTCATTGACTTATTAAAGAATCATATTCATTGTTATGATATCATATATGGTTCACTTATGACTTTATATTACCCGTTCTTTTGTAAATTCCATGTTAAAGAGCGTTTTGGGTAAAATTGTTTCATTTGTCGTCCGTGTTTTGACTTGTAATTATTCATATGATTACTTAGATCATGATTACTTAATTCCAGAATATAGAACATGATTTATATATATATATATATTCAGAATATACATATATATAATAAATTAGTAAATGGAAAGAAATACACCGTTAATGGAGACGGTAGGCCGTACGTACGCATGAACGCTGATTTCGTTTCCTTATTGAGTTGAATGGAATTAAGTAGATGACATACATATATATAAATAAATACAGTATATTTATAATTTCATATATTTCATTATTATTTCTTATATATAATTTATAATCATTATTAAATGGTTAACATGGAGAATGAATCTCATCGCGTCGTGGAGACGGTATTCCGTACGTACGCACGCGCGGTGATTTCGTTTTCCATAGGATGGATAGATGGTGAAATAGTATTGTTTCATACTTATAATAACATATCAGTATATGAGTGATAATTATGTTATTACTTCATAAAGAAACAACCTTAGAAGAAGAAGTGGAAGAAGAAATAAAGGTGAAAGAATCGGTAACGGAAATTACCTCTTCTTTGAAGCGCCTCTTTGAGACCTCCTCTTAGGGCACTAAAATTGGTCCTTGAGGAAGAACAGAACCTATAGGATGTTTCTAGGGAAGTGGAGAAGAGAATTTTTAAGGGGTTTTCCGAGATTTAATGCTCAAAGTTGTGCGAGGAAAAGAGGGAGGAGGTGCCCTTTTATAAGGGAGGAGAGGGGCACCTTTGGAATAACTAAAAATATTATTTTATTATAAAGTCAAGTTCGGTTTTAAATAGCTCCAAATTGATTTATTTATAGGCTAAGGTGGGTATGGGTCGAAATCCTCTCATCCAATAGGATTTAGACAAGTTTAGGTTATTATTTTAACCTTATCAATTATATTTAACTCTAAGTTAAATAATTTAACCTTTACCGTGTCTTTTTGTTTTCTTACAATATCTGGTTAATAAACTTACTATATCAAGCCAAAAGAACCCCAAGTTGTTTATTATTAATATATATAATCTTATCTAAGTCATTTGGCCGAACCTTATATTTTTAGGAATAAAATAACAATTAATAATATAATATTTGTTTTAAAAACTATTTTATGTCAATTTTGACACTATTTGGTACATGAATTTTATGAAATTTATAAAAGAATGATAAGTTCTAACAAAGTTACCTAAATCAACAATAACATGTCATATTAACCTAGAAAATTAGTTTAAGTCATAAAAAGTCTCAAATTACATTTATTTGGGAATTTATAACATCAATTATGTCAATATTTCATTAATAAGACAATTACTGTATCATCATTGTGTCATAATAAATGATAATCATTTAATCCCTAAAAATTCTAAATAAATTCCTATGATGTAGATAATTGTATTATATTTCTGGATACTATTCATTTTCGAAGTTTCATGAAGTTTATCACTAGATTAAAATTATTATACTTATAAGATTTAAGAAAGTGACATGTTGTCACATTCTTTGGTTTTAATAATAATTAAATTATTTTCATTGAACTAATTTAATTAAATGAATCTAATCCGACCCTTAGATGATATGGGTCGACTTTTAGTCATCCAATAGGATTTTGACATTTTTTAGGGTAATTTTAAAATATTATATTTACCATTAATTACCCGATTCACCTTTAACTATGGTAAATAAAATTTACCATAGTTACTATTCATAATTCCGAAAAATAAAAAGTAGATTATTAACATAATTTGGATCCACTGATTCCAAATATAGAATCCATTTTTCCAAATTCAATACAATAAAGTTGCAGAAATTAAATTCAAATTAATCCCGTTGTCGAAAGAAAACGGGTTTTCTTTAAAACATTGCAAAAGATTGAATTGATTTAACCTACGAATTTAAGGTAAAATCAATGTTAATGTCATAAATTATATTAAATGGTAAAAATATATTCTATTTATACTTTAAAACCATTCAATATTATAATTTTACCACATAATATATTACGATGATAAAAGTTCTTTTTAATTAAAGTATAGCGTGTTTTTACTATTCATTAAAATATGAAAGTTATCGGAAAAATATCAAAACTTTATCTAATGTAAATTTTTATATCCTGATTCAAAAGAAGAATTTTATTTTGTCAAATTGAACTTATAAACATGTCAAAAACTAGATTTAATGTGGGTGCGCCATCAAAAGGCGGCAAAACTGCATTTTTTGAAAAATACTTATTTTACCTGAAAAATTTATTTTGTTCTTATACCATGTTCTAGAAATGTGTAAGATGAATAATAATGTTATAAAATTCCAATTTTAATTAACACTATTCATAATGGCTAGTTCATTACAATATTATAATAATATATCGTTGTTTATTAAAACCCAGTGTTGCGTACAACACACGCTATCGAGGAAGGTCGCGATTGCGTGTATTGCAAGCCAAGTCAGGGTTGCGTGTTGTGAAAGAATCATTCGTTGTTTTGTATAACAGAATCCAACCATATTTCATTTATACATTGAATATATATATATATACTCAATGTTGCGTAGAATAACTATTAACAAAATTGTGTGTAACACGATCCAAGAATAGTGTTGCATATACTACAAGCTAATACGGTGTTGCGTCTAGCGCAAGGTAATCATGGTGTAGAATACAACACAAGAAATTAATGAAATTAAAAGAATATTTTTCATAAAATCTCGGGGTGTTACATTCTACCCCCTTAAAATGAATTTCACCCTCGAAATTTGTCACTTTGTAACAAAAAGATGAGGATACCTCTCCCTCATCATATCCTCAAGCTCCCATGTAGCTTCTTCTAATTGGTGGTTCCCCCATAAAACATTCACCAATCGAGTGGTCTTGTTTCGTAGGAATTTTTCGCTACGATCCAGAATCTCTATCGGTTGTTCATCATAAGAAATATCTTGCTCCAGCGGTATAACTTCTGAGTTGAGTACATGTGAAGGATTGGGTATGTACTTTCTCAGGAGAGATACATGGAACACATCGTGAACTTGAGAGAGATTCGATGGAAGCTCCAATCGGTAAGCTACCTTCCCAACACGATCCAGTATTTCGAAAGGACCGATATATCTAGGGCTCAACTTCCCCTTCTTTCCAAATCTCATAACCCTCTTCTAGGGAGATATTCGTAAGAACACTTTATCACCCACTTCAAACTCTAGGTCTTTTCTTCGGCTGTCGGCATAACTTTTCTGTCGACTCTGAGCTGCTCTTATGTGTTGTTGAGTAGATCTGACCTTTTCTTCCATTTCATCAACGAGATCAGGTCCTAATAGCTTTCTTTCCCCAACTTCATCCCAGAATGTTGGAGTCCTGCATTTCTTTCCATAGAGAGCTTCATAAAGAGCCATCTGAATACTGGAGTGAAAGCTATTATTATAAGAAAATTCCACCAAAGGTAGGTGTTGATCCCAACCTCCTTTGAAATCCATAGAGAAAGCTCTCAACATATCTTCTAGGGTTTGAATTGTTCTCTCAGACTGTCCGTCTGTATGAGGATGATAAGAAGTGCTGAAACTCAACTCGGTATCCATAGTATGCTGAAGACTTTTCCAGAACTTTGAGGTAAATCTCGGATCCCAATCAGATATAATAGAAAGTGTTACTCCATGAAATCTTACCACTTCCTTTACATATATCCTGGCAAGCTGATCCAGAGAGAAATCCTCTCTAATAGCAATGAAGTGTGCAGACTTTTTAAGACAATCAACTATGACCCAGATAGCATTATTGCCTTTGGATGTTTTAGGAAGTCCTATGACAAAGTCCATAGTAATTTTTTCCCATTTCCATTCGGGTATGGGTAATGGTTGTAACATCCCCTTAGACTTCTGTCTCTCAGCTTTAACTTGTTGACAAACCAAGCATCGAGATACATATTCAGCAACATCTCTTTTCATGCCACCCCACCAGAAGTACTCTTTCAGGTCCCTATACATCTTCGTGCTTCCAGGATGAATAGAGAATGAAGAACTATGAGGCTCATCCAGTAGCTCCTTCTTTAATTCGGGGATGGGAGGAACACAGACCCGATTCCTGAACTTTATTATCCCATCACAATCAAGGTTGAACTCAGGAACATTTCTCACCTTCTTTTGTAACTCAACATCTTCTTTCTGTTCCTTTTTAATCTTCACATGTATAGATGCTTGAACATTCATTTGAGAAAGATAATATTTTTCCCCTTCCATTATAATTCCAAGATCCATCCTTTGTAAATCCATAAATATTGGATCTTTTGTGATCCTCATCATGGATAAACTAGCATGGTCTTGTCGACTTAATGCATCTGCCACCTTGTTTGCTTTCCCAGGGTGGTAATGGATTGAGCAGTCGTAATCCTTAATCAGCTCCAACCATCTTCTTTGACTCATATTCAGCTCCTATTGTGTGAAAATATACTTTAAACATTTATGATCAGTATAAATATCACACCTTTCACCATAATGGTAATTCCTCCAAATCTTTAGTGCAAAGATTACCGCAGTTAACTCCAAATCATGTGTTGGGTAATTTTGCTCATGGATTTTCAACTGTCGTGAGGCATAAGCTATCACCATATCATTTTGCATAAGAACACACCCTAATCCCTTCTTGGATGCATCACTATAGATCACAAACCTTTCTCCACTACAAGGCAGTGTGAGCACAGGTGCACTGGATAACCTTCTTTTCAACTCCTTGAAATTCACTTCACATTATTCCATCCAGACAAACTTAACTCCTTTCCGAGTCAACTTGGTGAGTGGATTAGATAATCGAGAAAAATCTTTCACAAAACGTCGATAATATCCAGCCAAACCATGAAAACTTCGGATCTCAGTTACTGTTGTTGGTCTCAACCATCTTTCGATAACCTCTGTTTTTTCTGGATCCACATATATCCCCTCTTTTGAGATTATGTGACCCAAAAATGCAACTTTTTGAAGCCAAAACTCACACTTGGTAAATTTGGCCTAAATCTTCTCCTTTCTCAGGGTCTTCAATATAATTATCAAGTGATCTTCATGCTCTTCCTTCCTCTTTGAATAGACAAGAATATCGTCTATAAAGACTACCACAAATTGATCAAGATAGTGTCTAAAGACTCTATTCATTAGATCCATGGAGATAGCAGGGGCATTAGTAAGACCAAATGGCATCACTATAAATTCATAGTGTCCATACCATGTACGGAAAGCTGTCTTTGGTATATCCTCCCTTTTGACCCATAATTGATGATACCCTGAACGAAGATCAATCTTGGAAAAGTATTAAGCTCCGCGTAGTTGGTCAAATAGGTCATCAATGCGCGGGAGAGGATATTTGTTCTTGATAGTGATCTTGTTAAGTTCTCGATAATCAATGTAGAGTCTCATTGATCCATCTTTCTTCTTAACAAATAGAACTGGTGCTCCCCAAGGTGACACACTAGGGTGTATGAATCCCATATCAATATTATCTTGGAGTTGCTTCTTCAATTCCTGCAACTCAATTGGGGCCATTCTATAAGGTGTCTTTGAAATAGGCAAAGCACCCGGTACGAGTTCTATTGAAAACTCAACTTCACGATTTGGTGGAAGACCCGGTAATTCCTCCAGAAAGACATCATAAAACTCCCGTATGATGGGAATATTCTTAATCGCGAGTTTCTCACCAACCATTGGAGATAAATAACCTTCATTTAGTGGAATCAATACCCATAAAATGGAAGAAATTTCCACTGGAAGGTTATGTTCATCCTTGCATTGATAGATGATCATAGATTGATCTGGAATATGAAATGTGACTTCCCTTCTTTGGCAATTGATTTGAGCTCCATATAAAGAAAGCCAATCCATGCCAAGAATCACATCGAATTCCACTAAAGGAAGGATCACAAGATTTGCAGGAAGCACTTTCCCACAAACGTTAATTGGTGAAGAATTATAAACTTTTGATGAGATTGATGTGCCATTAGGTGTTGTCACAACTAACTCAACATCTAATTGTTGAGGTAATACGGTGATACCCTTATAAACTTCTTCCGAAAAAAAAGAGTGGGTGGATCCAGAATCAAATAAAACATTTGCTACTTTAGAGTGGATGGTAAGTGTACCTTTCACCACTTCGTTATCGTACTCCACATCGCTGATAGAAATTGCATGTGACTTTCCTTTGTCTTTAGCCTTAAGAGTTTGTTGACGTCGACCATCATCATCAACCCTTGGATTTGGGCATTGATTGGCATAATGCCCCATATCCTTGCACTTGAAACATTGAAGTGTAGTAGGTTCATTCTGTGTATCCCTTCCTTTGTTTGCATCATTAGACATCTTCTTCCCATCATCGCGGCATTCAAATGCCCGATGACCTTCCTTTCCACATTTGCAACATTTACTTGTCCCTTTAAGACAACTCCCTCCATGTTTCTTTCCACACTTTGAGCCTAAGGGAAAGCTCATCTTCTTTTTAGTCTGCTCTTTATATTTTCCAATGAATTCCATTTTCCTCTTCTTATCAAACCCATATGACTGATGGGTTACTCCAATCTTCATCTCGACTTTGAGAGCACATCGAACGATTTCCTCGTAGCTATTGAAGTCCCTTATGGCTAACGCCCTTTGAAGACTTGTTTTTAAGCCACTAAAGAACCGATCGATCTTACTCTCAGGTTGGATAATAATACCAGAAGCGTACCTTGCAGGTCTTGTAAAATTTGCTTCATAGGTACCAACAGATTCATCACCCTTTTTCTTTAGTTCAAGAAAATCTTTCTCCATATTTGTTCGGAGAGTACGAGGGAAGTACTTATTGAAAAATAAGTTCTTGAACTCGTCCCATTCCATAGACTCAATTTCATCTCTTTGCCTCGTATTCTTGATAAGTTTCCACCATTGATCAGCTTCACCTTCCAAACGATATACTGCTAAGATGACTTTATCATGCTCAGAACATTGAAGAACTGGAAATATCTTTTCCGTGGTACTGATCCATTGTTCAGCAACAAGTGGATCGGAAAACCCACTGAAAGAAGGTGGACGTTGCCTCATGAAGGATTCAACAGAATGTTGCTTCTTCCTTTGCTCATTTGGAAGTCCTGCATGATTCATATCTTGAGAAAGTTGTGTGAGCATGGCTACAATATTTTGCATTCTAGCTCCCATATCGTTTGGTTGCTCAGGGGGACAATCATTGCATTTCCCATCGCATTCCGCATTAACACGGTTCCTTCGGGTTCCAGCCATTGACTACATCCAAGAAGAATAGTGTGAGCAACACTAATTATAATAGGACAACCACATAATTCAAGAATAAAATTTTCATGCTTAAGGTCTTATCCTAGGCTATTCATGGCCATTTTTAAAACACTAATATTGTGTTCTATGCTTAGACTTATCCTTAGGGTTCTTACTAAGGCTTTCACATCCTAGTTTCTAAAGGTTGACTATACCTTTCCTCTGATACCAACTGTAGAGACCCGAAGCCTGACGTACATGGACATTACATTACATTTGTGGAATAATTAGTATATAACAAAAACACACACACAAGGATCATAATAGTTTAGTGTCTTTGGAAACTTGGAATATAATCTTCTAATCCTGGTGAAAGATCTTCAACAACTCCCATAAATATCTTCCTTTTTTTATACCTAAAACCTTTCATTATATCCTGGGGAAAATAAAACATAAAAGAGTGAGCTCAAATGCTCAGTAAGGGTAAACAAAAGAAATATCAATCACATCATATACATAAGCACATAACTTTTGGAAATATTAACCTGTAAAAGAGATCATAATTTCATAACCTGGGATAACTCATGGCAGTGAAATGTAATGACAATAATCATAACTTAAAACATTAAACTTTGTGGCATACACACATAATCATAGAGAATCATTTCTTGTTAGTCAAGACTCATTGCCAAGACTATCTTAGTGGACAAAGTCCCATTCTGAACCGAGTCACCCTCGTTTCAGTCCTGTTTCACTGAACCGGTATAACCTACCATTCCAGCCATGTCTATCTCATGAGATATAAAATCTTTACCCAATGCATTGGAGGGAGATATAGGTCCCACCCATCTCATAATGATACCATTCTTATGTGTGCCACAAAACCATGAACCATACATCATAGCATAACCCATGTAGTAAAAATGGGAATCTTAAACATCGTGACATCATAAAAAAATTCATATAAGATAAAGGAATTCATAAAAATATATTCATCACAACATAATCAAATCAATGTAATAATAGGGATAGAAACAGAACCCTATATTATCTTAGATGGAAAATAATTTTGATAAAACACTTGAACTCCATTCTTAAGGAAAATATCCTTTCTACCTTAAATTTTTTTTTCCTTTTTTAACATGTCATACAATTTTAAACTAAAAGAAGTTGATTAAAAATAAACTTGAAAACATGTAAAAAATTTTTCATGGAAATAATGTTTTAAAAATCCATTCATGTCGTACAAGTTAAAAGAAAACATTCTTCTCGTACATTTGTCGGAAAAGTCAAAAAGTACCTCGTACGAAAAACGACAAAAGATTCCTTTCATATTCTTTACTAAAAACTCACTGAAGGGTAAATTAGATTTAAACTATTGTATGTGGATGGAAACAATATTACATATTGAGGGAACATGGATGTGGATGATAAAATACACCCCAGTAAATGCCAAAGTAAAAACAATCTCGGATAAAAATGAGATTGTGATATTTCCCTTACCTTAGGTCCGATTTGCTTCGTAAGTGTCTGAACCTCCTGTATAATGATTTAAATAATGTCATTGACTTATTAAATAATCATATTCATTGTTATGATATCATATATGGTTCACTTATGACTTTATATTACCCGTTCTTCTGTAAATTCCATGTTAAAGAGCGTTTTGGGTAAAATTGTTTCATTTGTCGTCCGTGTTTTGGCTTGTAATTATTCATATGATTACTTAGATCATGATTAATTAATTCCAGAATATAAAACATGATTTATATATATATATATTTAGAATATACATATATATAATAAATCAGTAAATGGAAAGAAATACACCGTTCATGGAGACGCTAGGCCGTACGTACGCATGAACGCTGTTTTCGTTTCCTTATTGAGTTGAATGGAATTAAGTAGATGAAATACATATATACATAAATCCAGTAGCTTTATATTGTCATATATTTCATTATTATTTCTTATATATAATTTATAATCATTCTTAAATGGTTAACATGGAGAATGAATCTCATCGCGTCGTGGAGACGGTATTCCGTACGTACCCACGCGCGGTGATTTCGGTTTCCGTAGGATGGATAGATGGTGAAATAGGATTGTTTCATACTTATAATAACATATCAGTATATGAGTGATACTGATGTTATTACTTCATAATGAAACAACCTAATAAGAAGAAGTGGAAGAAGAAATAAAGGTGAAAGAATCGGTAACAGAAATTACCTCTTCTTTGAAGCGCCTCTTTGAGACCTCCTCTTAGGGAACTAAAATTGGTCATTGAGGAAGACCAGAACCTATAGGATGTTTCTAGGGAATTGGAGAAGATAATTTGGCAGGGGTTGGCCGATATTTAAGGCTTAAAGTTGTGTGAGGAAGAGAGGGAGGAGGTGCCTTTTTATAAGGGAGGAGAGGGGCACCTTTGGAATAACTAAAAATATTATTTTATTATAAAGTCAAGTTCGGTTTTAAGTAGCTAAAAATTGATTTATTTCTAGGATAAGGTGGGGATGGGTCTAAATCCTCTCATCCAATAGGATTTAGACAAGTTTAGGTTATTATTATAACCTTATCAATTAGATTTAACTCTAAGTTGAATAATTTAACTTTTACCGTGTCTTTTTGTTTTCTTACAATATCTGGTTAATAAACTTACTATATCATGCCAAAAGAACCCCAAGTTGTTTATTATTAATATATATAATCTTATCTAAGTCATTTGGCCGAACCTTATATTTTTAGGAATAAAATAACAATAATAATATAATATTTGTTTTAAAAACTATTTTATGTCAATTTTGACACTATTTGGTACATGAATTTTATGAAATTTATAAAATAATGATAAGTTCTAACCAAGTTACCTAAATCAACAATAACATGTCATATTAACCTATAAAATTAGTGTAAGTCATAAAAAGTCTCAAATTACATTTATTTGGGAATTTATAACATCAATTATGTCAATATTTCATTAATAAGACAATTACTGCATCATCTTTGTGTCATAATAAATGATAATCATTTAATCCCTAAAAATTATAAATAAATTCCTATGATGTAGATAATTGTATTATATTTCTGTATACTATTCATTTTCGATGTTTCATGAAGTTTATCACTAGATTAAAATTATTATACTTATAAGATTTAAGAAAGTGACATGTTGTCACATTCTTTGGTTTTAATAATAATTAAATTATTTTCATTGAAAAAATTTAATTAAATGAATCTATTCTGACCCTTAGGTGATATGGGTCGACTTCTAGTCATCCAATAGGATTTCGAAATTTTTTATGGTAATTTTAAAATATTATATTTACCCTTAATTACCCGATTTACCTTTAACTATGGTAAATAAAATTTACCGTAGTTACTATTCATAATTTCCAAAAAAAAAAGTTTCTTATTAACATAATTTGGATCCAATGATTCAAAATATAGAATCCATTTTTCCAAATTCAATACACAAAAGTTTCAAAAATTAAATTAAAATTAATCCCCTTGTCGAAAGAAAACGGGTTTTCTTTAAAACATTGCAAAAGATTGAATTGATTTAACCTACGAATTCAAGGTAAAATCAATGCTAATGTCATACATTATATTAAATGGTAAAAATATATTCTATTTATACTTTAAAACCATTCAATATTATAATTTAACCACATAATATATTACGATGAAAAAAGTTGTTTTTAATTAAAATATAGCGTGTTTTTACTATTCATTAAAATATGAAAGTTATCAGAAAAATATCAAAACTTTATCTAATGTAAATTTTTATATCCTGATTCGAAAGAAGAATTTTATTTTGTCAAATTGAACTTATAAACAAGTCAAAAACTAGATTTAAAGTGGGTGCGCCATCAAAAGGCGGCAAAACTGCATTTTTTGAAGAATACTTATTTTACCCAAAAAATTTATTTTGTTCTTATACCATGTTCTAGAAATGTGTAAGATGAATAATAATGTTATAAAATTCCAATTTTAATTAAAACTATTCATAACGGCTAGTTCATGACAATATTATAATAATATATCGTTGTTTACTAAAACCCAGTATTGCGTACAACACACGCTATCGAGGAAGGTCACGATTGCGTGTAATGCAAGCCAAGTCAGGGTTGCGTGTTGTGAAGGAATTCGTTGTTTCGTATAACAGAATCCAACCATATTTCATTTATACATTGAATATATATATATATATATATACTCAATGTTGCGTAGAATAACTATTATCAAAATTGTGTGTAACACGATCCAAGAATAGTGTTGCGTATACTGCAAGCTAATACGGTGTTACGTATAGCGCAAGGTAATCTTGGTGTAGAATACAACACAAGAAATTAATGAAATTAAAAGAATATTTTTCATAAAATCTCAGGGTGTTACATATATCACTGAATAGGGTGGAACATGATAGGGAAATGAAACCAATGGGTTGATTTTAATCTAGGTTAGGTTGAAAAAGGATATGTAAGGATTTAATTTATTTTAATTTGAAAACATTTAGGCAATGCCAGAAAGGTTCTGCTCACATCACAATGGTTCATTTCATGGAACACCATGAAAAGAAATGAAAAAAACTAGACTATATACCTTATCTTTCAAATTATTTTTTCATCCATTGTCATCCTTTGATTTGATCTTGGTTGTATAAAATAATGAAAACATTAAATTATATGAAAATGGAGACAAATTAATTTCACAAGAATATCACTACAAATGTAAATAAAAACATTAAAATGAATGGAGAGGATTGAAGATCATACCAATTTCTTCTCGATGGATCATTCAAATGGCCCACACCACTCTGGTCCATTACTTTGGGAAAATACGTTGTTCAAAGTGTTCTGGAAGGTCACCGAGACTCATTTCTAGACATATACAACTTTAAATTTAGTCCAATAGTAGCTTGGATATGTTAGTCACAATGGTGAGTCATAACGGTTTGTTTTAACAGTGAGTCTCAATTCTGATTCATAATGGTGAGTCATAGTGGTGAGTCACATTGGTAGATCACACCGGTTAATCGCACTTGTTTCTCTCCTAAGTGACTCATCCAACTGTGACTTTCACCAGTGACTCGAACTGGTGACTCACACGAGTATCTCACACTGGTGTCTCATCCATTGATGACTCACACTGGTGACTCATTTACATCAGTTTTTCAAAAGATCAATTTTCTTCCAGTTAATCTAGTTTCTCCACTTTAATGTTTTCTTTGATCTAGATTATATTTATTACAATATATAATGGTTTTTGGAGGCCTTTCAAATCATATGTATCTTCTATAAACACAGATCTTCTGTTGACTTCCAAACCATGTTGTCTTGGTCAAGATATGCGCTTAATAGATTCAAAAAACCATATCTCCCATTGATTTAGGATTTAGCATTTCTAAAGATGAGATCATCTATTCCTTGTGCTCTTTCCTTTCTCTTGAGGCGAGATGTACCAAGAACCATTCTTCCCTGAGGAGTAATGTGTCCATGTTTTAGCCTTTGGATGACATTTTCCTTGGTGTTTTTTCAGCAACATGTTCACCCCTGCATTGTCGCATTAAGGAAGTGTTAATCACTTCTTCTTATAAGTAGGTTTTCCTTCCTCCCTATCCATAATGAACCATACTTTACATACATTGTTATTACTTCAAAATTGAAGCACACTTATTACAACATATAACAAAACCACAATAAGACCGTATAGGTATAGTGTCTTTAGAAACTTGGAAACCTAAACAACATGTTCATAAAGAATCTACATTGTCTCCTGTTTATTTCTTCATATCTAGAGTCCCTTTTGGCATACACTACCTAATAAACTTATTCTTGACCTGGGGAATGAAAACATACAAAAGGGTGAGCTCAAATGCTCAGTAAGTGTAAAAAAGGAAATATCATATTCATAAGAACATAGCATTTTGAAAATCTTAACCTGCAAAAGAGATCATAATATCATAACATGGGATAAATCATAGTAGTGAAATGTAATCCCAATAATCATAACATAAAACATCATACATTGTGGCATACACACATAATCATAGAGGATCATTTCTTAGTAGTGAAGACTCATTTCCAAGACTATCCTAGCGGACAAAGTCCCTTTCTGAACCGAGTTCACTCCTTTTTCCAGTCCTGTATCACTGAACCGGATTAACCTACCATTATAGACATGTCTATCTCATGAGATATAAATCTTTATCCAATGAATTGGAGGGAGATATAGGTACCAACCATCTCATAATGAAACCATTCTTATGTGTGCCACAAAATCATAAAGCATACATCATAGCATAACCTATGTAATAAAAATGGGAATCCTACACATCATGCCATCATAACATAATCTATATAAGATAAAAAGACATAATAAAAATAATTCCATCATAACATAATCAAATCAATGTAAAAATAGGGATAGGAACAGAACCCTATATTATCATAGACGGAAAATAATTTTGATAAAACACTTGAACTTCATTCTTGAGAAAAATTTCCTTTCTATTTCAAAAACATTTTTCCTTTCTTAACATGTCATACAATTTTAAACAAAAAGAAGTTGATTAAAAATAAACATGAAAACTTGTAAAGGAAACATCATAGAAATAATTTTCTAAAAATCCATTCATGTCGTATATGTTAAAGAAATACATTCTTCTCATTCTTTGGCCGGAAAAGTAAAAAAAGTACCTCATACTAAAAACGACAAAATATTACTTTCATATCTTTTACTAAAAACTCATAGAAGGGTAAAATTTGATTTAAAAAATTGTAGGAGGATATAAATAATATTACATATTGAGGAATCATGGATGAGGATGATAAATATTCCCCAGTAAATTCTGAAGTATAAACAATCTCGGATAAAAATGAGATTGCGAGATTTTCCCTTACCTTAGGTCTGATTTGCTTCGTACGTGTCTGAACCTCCTGTATAGTGATTTAAATATTGTTATTGACTAATTCCAGAATCTTAGTAATTGTTATGATATCATATATGGTCATATTATTAACTTCTTATTAGTAATATTTCATTGCTACTTGTTATTTGGGTGTTTATTTCTTTTTGTTCTTATGTTTGTTTTGTTGAATAAATTATTATTATTATTTTTAGGTTATAGATACCTCATTTCCAGAATGTTATTAGTGTAATATATATCATATTTATTCATTAAATTCATTTATATAATCATTATGCAATGAAGATCATGTAAAACGAGTCGCATCACATCGTGGAGACGGTAGGCCGTACGTACGCACGAGCGATGATGTCGTTCCCATGATCCTGGAATTGTATTGAAGTGTATGTATACTATTTCAGAATCAATATCACATTAAAATAATCATATATAGTTATTCTTTACACCATTATACCCTTCCAAGTAAGGTGGTGGTGGAAAACAGCTTACACCATGGCGTGGAGAGGGTATTCCGTACGTACGCACGCGCGGTGATTTAGTTTTCTGTAGGATAAATAGAAGGTGAAATAGGATTGTTTCATATTTATAAAAAAATTTCTGTATATGAGAGATAAATATGTTATTAATTAATAATTAAACAACTAAATAAGAATAAGTATAAGAGGAAATAATGTTGAAAGAATCGGTAATGAACATTACCTCTTCTTTGAAGTGCCTCTTCTTAGCCTCCTCTTAGGGAACTAAAGATGGTCTTTGAAGAAGACCAGGACCTCTAGGATGTTTTTAGAGAAGTGGAGAAGATAAATTGGTTGGGTATTGCTGTGCTTTAAGGCTCAATATGGTGTGAGGAGGAGAGGGAGTAGGTGCCCTTTTATTAGGGAGGTGGGGGGCACCTTTGGAAAAACAAAAAATATCATTTTTTATAAAGTCGTATTCGGTTTTTAATAGCTCCAAATGGATTTATTTAGATTCTAAGGTGGGGATGGGTCTAAATCCTCTCATAAAATACAATTTAGACAAGTTTAGGTTTCTATTGTAACCTTATCATTTTGATTTAACTTTAAGTTAAATAATTTTACTTTTACCGTGTCTTCTTCTTTTCTTACACTATAAGGTTAATAAACGTAATATAACAAGCCAAAAGAACCCCAAGTTGTTAATTATTAATATATATATAAACATATTGAAGTCATTTGGCAGAACCTTATATTTTTAAGAAAAAAATAACAATTAATAATATAATATGTGTTTTAAAAACTATTTTATATCAATTTTTACACTATTTGGTAATTGGTTTTTGTGAAACTCATAACAACATTATTAGTTAGAAAAAAGTTAATTAAATCAATAATAATATGTCATATTAACCTATAAAATAAGTTTAATTCTTAAAAAAGTCACAAATTACATTTATTTGGGTATTTATAATATCAATTATGTTAATATTTCCATAATAAGGTAATCACTGCCTCATCATTGTGTCATAAATAAATTAAATTATTTAAAGTATAAAAATTATAAATAAAATACCATTATGTAGGAAATTTATTTATCATTATAATGAATATTTATAGTCGAATTTATCTAATTTATAAACCTATATTAAAAATGTTATAGTTATTAAACTTTGATTTTAACTATTTTAATTCTTCTTTAAATAAAATAATAACAAATGTCCTAAACTAATCCAAGTGGACCTAAAGGGTAATATTTTATCCCTAAGGTTGTTTTTGGTCAAACTACACGTATAAAATAGAATTAGGACATGTGTTAGGTTAATAATAATATCATTTGTACCCTTAATTACCCTATTTTCTTTTAACTTTGGTAAAAAAGTAAAAAGTTACTATTCACCAAAAATTATTTTAATTTCATTGAACAACATTTAACTTAATGAAATCATCAGTGTCGCTCATATTTTTTGAAATTCCATTCACAGAAGCGGTAAAATTATGTTTTTTTTAAATTTTCAAATTCTCCTAGGAGGTGGGTAAAAGACGGGGAAAAGTTCAATAAAATTTTTATTTATCTAAAATTATTATAAAATTAATCCAATGAATTAATTTAAACAAATATATGGATAATGTCTCAATTTTTACCTAAAATAAATTCAAATAAAATAAATAATTATTTAAATAAAAATTCGGATTTAAAATAGTAACTCAATGTTTTCACTAATCATCAAAAATTGAAAGTTTCCAGAAAAATACCAAAATTTCACCCTAGGATAAGTTTGATATTTTGAATCCAAAAATGAATTCCATTTTGAAAGATAAAATTTATAAAATTTTAAAAATTGGGTATTACTATTCATAATGGCTAGTTTTAATTATATTTTAATAGCATATCGTTGTTTAGTGAAACTCGGTATTGCGTACAATGCAAGGTATTGCGTACAATGCAAGCTATTGAGGAAGGATGAGATTGTGTGTAAAGCAAGACAAGCTAGTGTTGTGTGTAGTGAAAGATTACTTTGATGGTGTATATAACATAAAAACAAAATATTTCTCATAAAAATCTCGAGTGTTACATTCTACCCCCCTTAAAATGAATTTCTACCTTGAAATTCGTCACTTTGTAACAAAAATATGAGGATACATCTCCTTCATCATATCCTCAAGATCCCAGGTAGATTATTATAATTGGTGGATCCTCCATAAAACTTTCACCAAGCGAGTGGTCTGGTTCCATAGTAATTTTTTGCTACGATCCAGTATCTCTGTCGGTTGTTCCTCATAAAAAAGATCTTGCTCCAGCGGTATAACTTATGAGCCGAGTACATGTGAAGGATCAGGTATGTACTTTATCAAGAGAGATACATGGAACACATCATGAACATGAGAGAGATTCTGTGGAAGTGTCAATTGTTAATCTACCTTCCCAAAACGATCCAGTATTTCGAAAGGACCGATATACCTAGGGCTCAGCTTACCCTTCTTTCCAAATCTCATTACTCTCTTCCAAGGAGATATTCTTAAGAACACTTTATCACCAACTTCAAACTCTATGTCTTTTCTTCGATTGTCGGCATAACTTTTTTGTTGACTCTAAGCTGATTTTATGTGTTGTTGAATAGATCGGAACTTTTCTTCCATCTCATCAACACGATCAGGTCTTAATAGCTTTCTTTCCCCAACATCATCCCAGCAAGTTGGAGTTCAGAATTTAATTCCATAGAGAGCTTCATAAGGAGCCATCTGAATAATGGAGTGAAAGCTATTATTATAAGAAAATTCCACCAAAGGTAGGTGTTTATCCCAACCACCGTTGAAATCTATAGAGAAAGCTCTTAACATATCTTCTAGAGTTTGAATTGTTCTCTCAGACTGACCGTCTGTCTGAGGATGATAAGCAGTGCCGAAACTCAACTCTGTATCTAGAGTGTGCTAAAGACTTTTCCAGAACATCGAGGTAAACCTCAGATCCCGATCATATATAATGGAAAGTGGTACTCCATGTAATCTTACCACTTCCTTTACATATATCCTGGCAAGCTGATCAAGAGAGAAATCCTCCCTAATAGCAATGAAGTGTGCCGACTTTGTAAGACGATCAACTATGACCCAGATAGAATTATTGTCTTTGGATATTTTAGGAAGTCCAGTGACAAAGTCCATAGTGATTTTTCCCATTTCCATTCGGGTATGGGTAGTGTTTGTAACATCCCCTTTGACTTTTTTATCTCAGCTTTAACTTGCTGACAAACCAAGCATCGAGAGACATATTCAGCAACATCTCTTTTTAGGCCATCCCACCAGAAGTACTCTTTGAGGTCCCTATACATATTAATGCTTCTAGGATGAATAGAGAATGAAGAACTATGAGCCTCATCAAGCAGCTCATTATTTTATTCTGGGATGGGTGGAACACAAACCCGATTCCTGAACCTTATTATCCCATCACAATCAAGGTTGAATTCATAAACATTTCTCACCTTCTTTTGTAACTCTAAATCTTTTTTTGTGCCTCTTTAATCTTCACATGTATAGATGGTTGAACATTCATTTTAGAAAGTTAATATTTTCACCTTCTATTATAATTCTAAGATCCATCCTTTTTAAATCCAAAATTTTTTGATCTTTTGTGATCCTTATCATGGATAAGCTAACATGGTCTTGTCGACTTAATGCATCTTCCACCTTTTTTTGCTTTCGAAGGGTGGTAATGAATTGAGAATTTGTAATCCTTAATCAGCTCCAACCATCTTCTTTGACGCATATTCAGCTCATTTTTTATGAAAATATACTTTAACCTTTTATGATCAGTATAAATATCTCCCCTTTCACCATAAAGATAATGCCTCCAAATCTTTAAGGAAAATATTGCCGCAGCTAACTCCAAATCATGAGTTGGGTAATTTTGCTCAGGGATTTTCAACTATCGTGAGGCATAAGATATCACCATATAATTTTTCATGAGAACACACCCCAATACCTTCTTGTATGAATCATTGTAGATCACACACCTTTCCCCACTACAAGGTAGTGTGAGCACAGGTGCACTGGATAACCTTCTTTTCAAATCCTTGAAATTCTCTTCACATTCCTCCGTCCACACAAACATAACTCCTTTTCGAGTCAACTTGGTGAGTGGATTAGATAATCGTGAAAAATCATTCACAAAACGTCGATAATATCCAGCCAGACCAAGAAAACTTCGGATCTCGGTTACTGTTGTTGGTCTCGACCATCTTTCGATAACCTCTGTTTTTCCTGGATCCATAGATATCCCCTCTTTTGAGATTATGTGATCTAAAAATGAAACTTTTTGAAGCCAAAATTCACACTTGGTAAAGTTGGCATAAAGCTTCTCCTTTATAAGGGTCTTCAATAAAATTCTCAAGTGATCTTCATGTTCATCTTCTCTCTTTGAATAGAAAAGACTATCGTCTATAAAGACTACCACAAACTGATCAAGATAGTCTATAAAGACTATATTCATCAAATCCATGAAGATAACAGGTGCATTAGTAAGACCAAATGGAATCACTATAAATTCATAGTGTCCATACATTGTACAGAAATCTGTCTTTGGTATATCCTCCATTTTGACCCTTAATTGATGATACCATGAATGAATATCAACCTTGGAAAAGCATTGAGCTCTGCATAGTTGGTCAAATAATTCATCAATGCGTGGGAGAGGATATTTTCTCTTGATAGTGATCTTGTTAAGTTCTCGATAATCAATGTAGAGTCTCATTGATCCATCTTTCTTCTTAACAAATAGAATAGGTGCTCCCTAAGGTGACACACTAGGGCATATGAATCCTTTATAAATATTCTCTTGGAGTTGCATCTTCAATTCTGGCAACTCAATTGGGGCCATTCTATAAGGTGTCTTTGAAATGGGCATAGCACCCGGCATGAGTTCAATTGAAATCTCAACTTCATGATTTGGTGGAAGACCTGGAAATTCTTCCGGAAATACATCATCAAACACTCGTACAAAGGGGATATTCTTAATCATGAGTTTCTCACCAACCATTTGAGATAAATAACCTTCATTTAGTGGAATCAAGACCCATAATATGGAAGAAATTTCCATTAAAAGGTTATGTTCATCCTTGCATCGATAGACGATCATAGATTGATCTGGAATATGAAATGTGACTTCCCTTATTTGAAAATTGATATGAGCTCCATATAAAGAAAGTCAATCCAAGCCAATAATCACATCAAATTCCACTATAGTAAGGATCGCAAGATTTTTAGGAAGCACTTTCCCACAAACATCAATCGGAGAAGAATTATAAACTTTTGATGCGACTGTTGTGCCATTAGGGGTTGTCACAGCTAACTCAACATCTAATTATTGAGGTAATACGGCGATACCCTTTGAAAATTCTTCAGAAATAAAAGAGTGGGTGGATCCAGAATCAAATAAAACATTTTCTACCTTAGAGTTGATGGTAAGTGTACCTTTCACCACTTTGTTATCATACACCAAATCTCTGATAGAAATTGCATGTGACTTTCCTTTGTATTTAGCCTTAAGAGTTTGTTGATGTTGATCATCATCAACAACCCTTATATTAGGGAATTGATTAGAAAAATGCCCCATTTCCTTGCACTTGTATCATTGAAGTGTAGGAGGTGCACTCTGTGTAACATTTTCTTTGTTCACATCACTGGACATCTTCTTCCCATCATTGCTGCATTGAAATGCCTAATGAACTTACTTTACACATTTGAAACATTTACTTGTCCCATTAATACAACTCCCTCCATGTTTCTTTTCACACTTTGAGCATAATGGAAAACTCATCTTCTTTTCAGTGTGCTCTTTAGATTTTCCTTTGAATTCCATTTCCATCTTCTTATCAAACGCATATGACTGATGGGTTACTCCAATCTCCATCTCAACCTTGAGAGCACATCGAATGATTTCCTCGTAGCTATTGAAGTACCTTATGGCTATCTCCCTTTGAAGACTTGGTTTTAAGCCACTAAAGAATCGATCGATCTTACTATCAGGTTGGATAACAATTCCGAAACTGTACCTTGCAAGTCTCGTAAAATTTGCTTCATTGGTACCAACAGATTCATCATCCTTTTTCTACAGTTCAAGAAACTCCTTCTCCATCTTTGTTCGAAGAATATGAGGGAAGTACTTATTGAAAAATATGTTCTTGAACTCGTCCCATACCATGGACTCAATTTCATCTCATGGCCTCGTATTCTTGATAATATTCCTCCATTGATCAGCTTCACCTTAAAAACGATATGATGCTAAGATGACTTAATCATGCTCAGATCATTGAAGAACTGAAAATATCTTTTCATTGGTACGGATCCATTGTTCAACCACTAATGGATCAGTAGACCCACTGAATGAAGGTGGACGCAGCCTCATGAAGGATTCAACAGAATGTTTCTCCTTCCTTTGCTCGTTTGGAAGTCCTGCATGATTCATATCTTGAGAAAGTTGTGTGAGCATGGATACAATATTTTTCATTCCAGCTCCCATAATGTTTGGTTGCTCAGGGGGACACTCATTTCATTTCCTGTTGCATTCCTCATTAACACGGTTCAGTCGGGTTCCAGCCATTGACTAAAACCAAGAAGAATTGTGTGAGAAAGACTAATTATAATAGGAAAACTACATAATCAAGAATAAAATTTCACACTTAAGGTCGTATCATAGTTTGTTCATGGACATTTCTAAAACACTAAGATTGTGTTCTATGATTAGATATATCCTTAGGGTTTTTACTAAGGCTTTCACATCCTAGTTTCCAAAGGTTGACTATACCTTTCCATTGATACCAACTATAATGACCCATAATTTATATACATTTTTATTACTTCAAAATTGAATCATACTTGTTACAACATATAACAAAACCACAATAGGACCGTATAGGTATAGTGTCTTCAGAAACCAGGAATCATAAACAACTGGTTCAAAAAGAATTTACATTGTCTCCTGTTTATTTCATCATATCTAGAGTCCCTTTTGCATATCCTACTTAATTACCTTCTTCTAGAACTGGGGAAAGAAAAAATACAAAAGGTTTAGCTCAAATGCACAGTAAGGGTAAACAAAAGAAATATCATATTCATAAGAACATAGCATTTTGAAAATAATAACCTGCAAAAGAGATCATAATATCATAACATGGGATAAATCATAGTAGTGAAATTTAATCCCAATAATCATAACTTAAAACATGAAACTTTTTGTCATACACACATAATCATAGAGGATCATTACTTAGTATTCAAGACTCATTGCCAAGATTATCCTAGCGGACACAGTCCATTTCTGAACCGAGTTCACTACTCATTTCAGTCCTGTATCACTAAATCGGATTAACATGTCATTCCACCATGTCTATCTCATGAGATATAAATCTTACCCAATGCATTGGAGGGAGATATAGGTCCCACCCATCTCATAATGAAACCATTTTTATGTGTTCCACAAAATCATAAATCATACATCATAGCATAACCCATGTAATAAAAATGGGAATCTTAAACATCATGCCATCATAACATAATCCATATAAGATAAAAGGACATCATAAAAATAATTCCATCATAACATAATCAAATAAATGTAAAAATATAGATAGAAACATAACCCTATATTATCTTATATGGAATATAAATTTGATAAAACAAATGAACTTCATTCTTGAGGAAAATATCCTTTATATTTCAAAAACATTTTTCCTTTCTTAACATGTCATTCAATTTTAAATTAAAAAAAGTTGATTAAAAATAAAATTAAAACTTGTAATGGAAGCTTCATGGAAATAATGTTCTAAAAATCTATTCATGTCGTATAATTTAAAGGAAAACATTCTTCTCATACTTTGACCGGAAAAGTCAAAAAAGCACCTCATACTAAAAATGACAAAAGATTCCATTCATATCTTTTACTAAAAACACACCGAAAGGTTAAAATTGGATTTAAAAATTTGTAGGAGGATAGAAATATTATTACATATTGAGGACACATGGATTTGGATGAGAAATATTCCCTAGTAAATTCTGATGTTTAAACAATCTCAGATAAAAATGAGATTTCGAGATTTTCCCTTACCCTAGGTCCGATTTGCTTCATGCGTGTCCGAACCTCTTGTATAATGATTTAAATAATGTTATTGACTTATTCCAGAATCATAATAATTTTTATGATATCATATATGGTCATATTATTAACTTCTTATTAGTAATATTTCATTTCTACTTGTTATTCAGGTGTTTATTGCTTTTTGTTCTAATGTGTGTTTTGTGGAATAAATTCTTATTATTCTTTTTTAGGTTATAGATAACTCATTTCAAGAATGATATTAGTGTAATATATATCATATGTATTCATTAAATTCATTTATATAATCAGTATTTAATGAAGATCATGTAAAACAAGTCGCATCACATCATGGAGACAGTAGGCCGTACGTATGCACGAGTGATGATATCGTTTCCATGATCGTGGAATTGTATTCAAGTATATGTATACTATTTCAGAATCAATACCACTTTAAAATAATCATATATAGTTATTCTTTATACCATTATACCCATCCAATTAAGGTGGTGGTGGAAAACAGATTACACCACGGTGTAAAGATAGTATTCCGTACGTACGCACGCATGGTAATTTCATTTTCCGTAGGATGGATAGAAGGTGAAATAGGGTTGTTTCATATTTATAATAATATATCAGTATATTAGTGATAATGATGTTATTACTTAATAATTAAACAACTAAATAAGAAGAAGTATAAGAAGAAATAAAGTTGAAAGAATCGGTAACGAACATTACCTCTTCTTTGAAGCGCCTCTTCTTAACCTCCTCTTAGGGCTCTAAAGAAGGACATTGAAGAATACCAGGACCTCTTGGGTGTTTCTAGGGAAGTGGAGAAGAGAAATTGGTAGGGTTTTGCTGAGCATGAAGGCTCAAAGTGGTGTGAGGAGGAGAGGGAGGAGGTGCCCTTTTGTAAGGGAGGAGAGGGGCACCTTTGGAAAAACTAAAAATATTATTTTATTATAAAGTCATATTCGGTTTTCAATAGCTTAAAATCAATTTATTTCGAAGCTAAGGAGGGGATGGGTCGAAATAATCTCATCTAATAGAATTTAGACAAGTTTAGGTTTATATTTTAACCTTATCATTTAGATTTAACTTTAAGTTAAATAATTTTACTTTTAGTGTGTCTTCTTGTTTTCTTACACTATAAGGTTAATAAACTTACAATAACAAGCCAAACAAACCAAAAGTTTCTCATTATTAAAATATATAACCTTATCTATGTCATTTGGCTGAACCCTATATTTTTAGAAATAAAATAACAATTAATAATATAATATTTGTTTTAAAACCTATTTTATGTCAATTTTGACACAATTTGGTAATTGATTTTTATGAAAATCATAATAGCAATATTAGTTCTAAAAAGGTTATTTAAATAAATACTAATATAGAATATTAACCTATAAAATTAGTGTAATTCTTAATAAGTTTCAAATTATATTTATTTGGGTATTTATAAGATCAATTATGTTAATATTTCCTTAATTAGGGAATCACTGCATCATCATTGTTTCATAAATAAATTAAATTAATTAAAGTCTAAAAAGTATAAATAAAATACCATTATGTAGTAAATCGTTTTATATTTCTAATGAATACTTATAGTCGAATTTATGTTATTTATTAACCTATATTAAAAATATTTTAGTTATTAAACATTGATTTTAACTATTTTAATACTTCTTTAAATAAAATATTAATAAATATTCTAATCTAATCCAAGTAGACCTAAAGGGTAATATTTTATCCCTAAGGTTGTTTTTTGTCTAAATACCCTTATCCAATAGAATTAGGACATGTTTTAGGGTAATAATAATAATAACATTTTTACCCACAATTACCCTATTTACTTTTAACTGTGGTAAATAAAATGAAAAAGTTACTATTCACCAAAAATTATTTTCATCTCTTTGAACCACATTTTACTTACTGAAATCAACCGAGTCTCTTGTATTTTTTGAAATTCCATTCACTGAAGTGGTAAAATAATTTTTTATGTAAATTTGCAAATTCTCCTAGGTAGTGGGTAAAAGATGGTAAAAAGTTCAATAAAATTTTTATATATCTAAAATTATTATAAAATGACTCCAATGAATTAATTTGAACTTATATAGGTATTATGTTTAAATTTTTACCTAAAATAAATTTAAATAAAAATAATAATTAATTAAATAAAAATTCGGTTTTTAAATAGTAACCAAGTGTTTTCACTATTCATCAAAAATTGAATGTTTTCAAAAAAATACCAAAATTTCACCCTAGGCTAATTTAGATATTCCAAATCCAAAAATGAAGTCCATTTTGAAAGATAAAATTTATAAAATTTTAAAAAGTGGGTATTACTATTCATAACGGCTAGTTTTAATAATATTTTAATAGCATATCGTTGTTTAGTGAAACTCGATATTGCGTACAATGAAAGCTATCAAGGAAGGCCGCAATTGTGTGTGAAGCATGCCAAGACAGTGTTGTGTGTAGTAAAATATTCTTTTGATTATGTATATAACATAAAAACAAAATATTTCTCATAAAAATCTCGGGTGTTACACTCTCTTTTTTGTATCATGTGCAGTGGGTATATGAATGTCACTCTTCTGAAAATAGAGGAATACCAAATTAATAAATATATCTTGATAGGTTTGAGGTAAATATGCAAGTCCAACAAAGAGTGAGGTATGATCTGTTTGTAATTGTTTATGGTTGTTTCTATGAATTATACAAGATAGAAACCCTAATAAAAATCATGGTCATTGGAGGAATTTGATTGCACACCAAGTAATGATTCTGGAATGCCTGATGATTGTTTTTATATCCAATGTTTTTAATAAATATTTTAACCACATACACAAAGCTAATAATTGGATACCTCATGATCAAAAAATTTATATGATAACCTTGAAAGATAATATGTGGAATTAATGGATGGATGATTTGTAAAATCTGAGTATGAATTTCCATAATTTATCTGGTGGTGTGTTGTTTGAGGGATCATTCTGACTTGTGTTTTTGTAGGATTGTGTGCATGGATGTGTGATGAGGGGTGGTTCAATTGAATCTCATGTTGTCATATTTCTTTCTTGTGTAATGAATGAGAAGTGTTATAAAACTGAGCTGTGATCAGGTTGTGTGTTTATGTGTAATTGTGTGCAGCTAGAAGATGGGAGTTTAATCTCTTGATTGGATGGATTGGGTTGAATAAATTTGAAGAATGATGACCACCGTGGTTGGTATGGGTAATTCGTCTTGAGTTTCTCCAAGAGTATCATGTTGAAATATTAACCCCTTGTATCAGGATCAATGAATGTTTCTTTATAAATTGGTGTTAACTAGATATGAAATGTGAATTTGGATAATTTACAATGGTTCTCCTTCCTTTCTATGTTTTTTATTATACTTATTGTTATTATTTTTGCTACTTAGTATCTTGGGTATAGATGAAGAAAATAAATACTTACTAATGTTGAGATGGAATCATTTGGTTTGGTAGATAGGAAGTAGTTTTTTGATGAATAGATAAATGACAAATTGAAAAGTAAACTATGGTTATAAATTAATAATCAAATAAATAGTTGTTAAGTGAAATAGATTTTTAAAGCCTCTTTAATTTATCAACTTATGAATTGACTGTCTACGGTACTAAATATATTTAGTGGTAGCAGTAAGGTTGGTTTTTTGAGTTGTCTATTTTTTTTAAAACCTGTTGGTTAGATAAGAGTGTTTTGTGTTATATATATATGCACACACACATGAATTTATATTGTTATTTGTATATGCACACCATAGTAGTCAATAAATATGTGAAAAACACCCCCATTTTCATGTGGGAGGGTGTCTTTCCCAAACATCTAATTGGGAGATGGATGTTTTCCCACCCCCCCCTCATTGTCCCCCCCCCCTACCAGGTGTTAGTAACCCAAGATTCTTCAGACCTGATTTGGTTCTATGCTCCTAGGTGTATGCGGGTGAGTTGTGTTTTACTAGGTGTCTTTGGGATGAGATGTGATGTGGAACATGGACAAGGTTAGTGAAGTTAGTTGTTTTTGTGATATGTGTAATAGGATTGGGTGGGTGGGATGTGATGTGGTATGTATCCCAAGTGTGTACAGTTGGGATGTTATGTGGTATTTCTACCAGGTATGTGCAGGTGAGGTGTGACATGGTTTTTTTAGAAATGGTTGGGGCTCCATGATGTTTTCTGTTAGGGTGTGAGAGTGGCTAATCAGTGGGAATGTGGTTCGGGGTACCCTATCATCGATGTTATTACTATATTAATTTACTTTCCTAGCATTATTTGGTGAGCATGCCTTGGTGAGGAGGGGAGGGTTTTTATGTCCTGTTAGGTATTGTTGGTTCTTCAGTTTTATCACGGGAGAATTAGTATTCTTCTCTCATAAGTGAGTGAGAGACATTGGTTTTCCTAATCAGTATACTTTTAGGATCAACCTACGCATACAAAAATTCTTTAATGTTTTCATGAGGATTATGTAGACTGTGCTGAACAATACTAACTCAAATGATTCAGATAGTTGGCGTGTCGCTGATTTGCATTATATTGGTATTTACTTTAGTGTTTTCATAGTACTTTTAATAGATTTATGTCAAACATGCATGTGGGATGTATTTTGGTTTCTTTTATGTATGTCTTGGAGTTATTTAGGGGTTGATACGTCTTATCTATTGATAATGTTAACTATAGAACGGTATTGCCTACCATTTTGTGATATTTATGTATGCATGGTGCTGGTGTCTACCTCAGGTCCTATAGGAGGCGGGGCTTGGGGGGGTTCAATATCTCCCTTTATTCATCTCCAACCGAGGAAGGGTATCTTGGGAGGGAGTAGGTCTTAAAATCCTAAAAACAAGTGAATTAGAGACCATTTGGAGAAGTTGTCTCAAAACCTAAGAGAGAAGGAGGAGATAGTTCATGCATAGAAGAAGGAGGCTTAGCCATCAGATAAAATAAGGAAGAAGAATAATGGTTTGAAATAATTAAAGAGGATAAAAACCATAGATTCTACCTCACTGACAATGGTGCATATTTTAGTGACACAATTGTCCAAACCATGAAAAAATATTTTCCACAAAACTGTAGATGGATCACATTGCCATGTTTATTAGGTTAAACTATTGTTGAAAAACCATGTGCCTCCCAGTTCTCCATTGTTTTATTCCATACGGTTGTGGGAAATCGTGCAGGCAGGGATGCAAATTTCTCATAATCGTATTACCTAGACTTTTATTCCCGTTTCAGGGCTTCAAAATCAAAATTATCTCAAGATGTATATAAATAAATATTTGGAACATTTAAATGAATATGAACAAAAATATTATAGGTACCTACTTTTGAAAAAATCTGTAATGGTACCACTTAACCACCTTAAGACAACTCATCCCCATGAATCTCATTTAAGGGTAGTTAAATGTCTTATTAGAAGAGTTCCATTCACTATGCAAGTACATCAGATTCCTACTTCTAGGTTGCTTCATGTTCTTTTTCATGTGGTCATAGCACATAGACATAAAGAACTACATTGCCTCCGAGAGCCATATTTCTCCAATCAATGATACAATTTAGATTATTATCGAAGGATACATATGATTCCAGCTCAATATCATCAGATTCAATTTTGTGAGATGGTTCGTGATGATACTATCGAAGTTGATATATGTGAATGAATTCATTCATGGCATGATACCTATGAGTTAAATATAACCGATATGCTACTTGCTTGAATCTATCATCTATCTTTAAGGGCCAACATACCATAGTGACAACTTTCACTATCTTTGAATTCTTTTGTGACAGAATCTGGGAAATACAGGCATAAACACCTGATATCCCACCTCAAAATCTAAGGGATTCTAAATAATATTGGTAGAATAAATTTTCCAAGAATGTTCTATTATCATATGCTTCTAAATAAAATGGAATTTCTATGAATCTTATTAAACAAGATGGGGACCCAGATGATATGTCTCACCCACATACAACCATCACGGGGTTGAATAATATGGTAGACTATAGAGGGCCTCATACCGATTAATTTGAATATTTTTCTAAAAAATATTTGTTGTAGAAAAACTCATCTAGAGGAACATGATTTTCCCATGATCCTAAAAAATCATGGATGTAGGCCCAGAACATATCATCTAACTCTTGAATCGCCCACTCGGCATGCCCATTGGTTTGAGGGTGATATGGTGTACTCAAGAGAACCTATGTACACATTGCCTTATGTTGGCCTTTCTAGAACCACGATATAAAGTGATAATATCTGTATGATATGAAATAAATGGACACACCATGTATCCACACTATCTCTTAGATGTAATTTATTATTTTTCATCAACAGATTAGGTCTCCCATATTGGTATAAAGTGTGAAATCATGGTTGACCTGTTGAAGATCACCCACATGGTGTCACTACCTATAGGGGATCTCATCAATACCTCAACAAAATCCATGGTTTCATAATTCCATTTATACTCAGTAATGGACACAAGCTATAAAAGTCCAACAGGTCATTGGTGCTCTGTCTTCACATGCTGACAGGTGTATCATCGAGTGACAAATCTTGTGATTTACCTCTTCATATCTAGCCACCAATAATGATAATGCTAATCTCAGTTCATAATTGTAGGACTAGGATGAACTACCCATATAGAGGCATGTGATTCCCACATCATCTCTTATCATATATTTAATGTCACCCATATAGTCCAATGTCATAACAAGGTTTCACTACAGTCAACAACCAACCAAGAGGTTGGTTCCCTAATGTGATCAACTCCATCAAGAATGGCCCTTGGGGTTAGACAACTACCTCATTCTAACCCAATCCATGATGGATGATGTCACTGTTAGAGTTCCTAGAACTTACATCCCATGCTATTCTTGAACCTCAAGATACATCTCATATAAGAGAGCCGTAATCTACCACTCACCTCTAGCCTCCTTAATGGATTGTATTTGAGTCTTCCAGCTCAATGAATTTTCTATAATATTTTCCTTACGACGAATGTAATCCAACTCAATGACAATTGATTGGAGGTATTCCACCCATCTATTATGCCTTAGATTTATGTCTCACTGAGTAAATATATATCTAATACATTTATGGTCCTTTTCGAAAATGAAATTCTCAACCAAAATGTAGTTACTCCATTAGAACTAATCATGAATCACCATTACTAGATCTAGGTTTTTCAATGGTTAATTCTACTCATGAGTCCATTGATTGTGATATACATACGCTACAACATGATCACATTGAATCTACACTTCCCAGCCTGATTTCAGGAGGATAACAATAAAATTTATATCACCTTCTCACTTTGGTAGAATCAATATCAGTTTTGAAGTCCTTTTTCCATTTATATTATGATAATATATATCACCAAATTATTTTTAGTCAAATTTCACTCTATTTTGAATCAATCCCATGATCAAAACAACCATTAATGAGAAGTTTTTGATGAAAATCATGAAATAACTAGCCATCCCCAAAAATATGTGTATATCAAACACATTCATGAGATGATCCTCGAAAACCATGATTCTCAACTTCTCTGGGAAAAATTATATGCTAGCCTCATATATTATATGATCTATGAACATAACCTTAATGATCCAAAATTGGAATTTACTAAGTTCCACATATAGAGGATTATATATCAGTATACTTAGCACGATCTCAATATTATTAGCATGGTGGTGTATAATTTGAGAAAATACTACTATTTAGTCTATTAATAATGTCACAAGGGGATCAAGATATGAATAAAAAATATGATTAATCAGGTCCTTAAAGACTTCTTGTGCATTATTTCGAGCGAATGACATGATAAGATACTTGTATAAGCCATAACATCTTTGAAATAATTCATGTAGTATGTTTGGTATTCTCACATCATCCTGATGGTATCCAGGAATCATATATATCTTGAAAAAACAATCAATACTCAAATCTTTTCATAGATTTCATCTATACTAGGTAGTGGATATCATTTCTTCATCATAGGCTAGCTCAGATGGATGTGATTCATGATCAATATGAAGGTACCATCCCCCTTTTTGGAAAAAGGACCAGTGAACCCCATGGTAATGTTCTCAATGATATAAAACCTTAAGTTTCTAGATAATCAAGATTCTTGTTGAGTTCTTTGAGCTCTGTATCCATCATCATATATGGAGGAATGAACACTATTTCCACACATTGAAAAATATCACAGGTGAAATCGATCTCTCTCATAGAAGATAAGCTGGATAAACTATCAAGGAAGAAGTCCCTGAAATAATCCACCTTAGGTGGTACTTCCATCAGTTTCATTCCATGATTTCTCAAGAAAAGACTGGACATCTGGATTGTCAATCCACCTAGCCCTTTACGCTTGTGTCCAACTCAACTATATTGATGATCCCATTCTCCATTATGAATATGCATGTTTCCCTCGAGTGATGTGAAAATACAAGAATTACTTTCATTAATGAGGGAAGTGCTATATGATATGACATGACTCAAACATGAGTTAACACCTTGAAAATCCCAAACAACTTGGGGGAAAGCTTACTCCCACAATAAAACCCATATTTAACATGATAACAAATCACCTTTCAAAATATGTGATATTCAATTTAGAACTCCATAGGTCTCCTCCCATGATTGGAATATGATATATAATGATCCTATATTTCATTCATTCTCCCTTGAACAAAATTTAACATATCTTTCGTATTATATACCAGTTCTGACATGATAATTACAACCACTCATACCCAAACCTAACACAACAGAGAAGAAAATGATAGTTTTTACAATGATTTAAATGGTGATATAAAAACTGTTCAGTGTACACTATTTCTGTATAAAAAATCACCAAGCGAAGGTTCCACATCCATGAACCTCCAAAATCTAGGACATAATACCACAAAATATCTTTACCAATCTTGATATTTTTCTATATCTGATCGTCCATCTACGAATGAAAATAACTGATATGTCCTAACTGAGATCTAAAAGAATTATAGATACATATTCAAAAAAAAGAGGTAAACTAATGATCTTAACTAGAGATGATTATCCTTGTAACTCTGTGGAGTCACACCACCTCTTCCAGATACAACCTTGAAAGCCCCCCCCACTGAGCTCAATTTCTTGACAACCATAAAATGGGATTATTTCATAAAAATATCTATTATCACCCATATATAATCATTCCTTTATTGGGATGGAGGTTAATAGAAAAAATATTCATCGATATATTCTCCTTCTTAACTAGGGAACATCAAACAACTGGAGAAAACCACTAGGAAAATGGTACTCACCCTTCACCTTCTGGTAGACCAAACACCGAGAAAAAACTCAATTACTTTATGAATCAATAAAGGCCACTAAAAATTGACCACTCAAAGCACAATCGATCATTATAATATTAGGGGGTACTATCAATGGATATGTATAGAACACAAATAGAACTATCTCATGCATCACTAATGGAATGAAAATACTTCCATGGAAGGAACAATGTTATCCCTCCATAACTCCACCAATGAATACCCTATTTGAGACTCCACCACATGCCACACCAAAGACAATGACACCATTATCTAGAAAATGGTACCACATCCTCTAAACACTCCCATATCATGATACATCACTAAGGGTTCTTCCATCACCCTCTAGGAATTTCCAAATTAACAAATTGAATCACTACATGTCTTTATTCTCATTGAACCATCTTTATTATTTTCCTTTACTGGAATATATAAATTATAAAAGTTAGAAAAAAATAAGAATTTATTCCATTGACAGTGATGGAAAATAAAGTCACACTAGGAGAAGATATACCTCATGAACTTATGGTCAGTAAAAACGACAAAATTCTCACTAATGTGGTATTGTCTATACAATTTCAAAACAAAAACAAAAAACAATACCTCCAACTCAATATCATGGTTTGAATAATTACTCTCATGAGGAAAAAACTCTAGAGATCAATAAGAAACAACTTATTTCTATGACATTAGTATGAATCTCACTCCAATATGTAAAGTATCATAAAAAAACAAAATGAACTCTTTCTGTGGGAAAAAGGACCTGAGAACTAACTAAATTCTCCATTAATTACTTTAATGATTAATAAAAATAGATAGTCTAGAACAACCCGTTATCATTATAGGTGAGGGATTTTGGAGGAGTCACAACCTTATAGAAATAATCTATTAACCACCTATTATAGCCTATAATACAAAATAGACATGACACCTCTACTACTATATTGGGGGTTCCCCAAGAAAAAACTACCTTTATCTTAATGTGTACATAGATACTCAATACATTCACAAAGAAATAGACTTCATTATGCTAGAAATCACACTTTGAAAAAAATCCTGAGTCGATTACCATAATTTTGAACTCCACAAACAACACATATATGGTCTTTATGATCCTCCTATGATGGATAAAAAACAATAATGTCATAGATTGAACCATAAAAAAATTTTCTACGAATTATCAAAACCATGCATTCCTCAATCTCAAGAACATGGCTCTGGAATTCTTCCTACTGATTGAAATAACAATTAAATCATTATTCCAATGTAAAAAATTGAAAGAAGTATTCTGAATATACTCCTCCTTCACCCGCATTTGATTATATCACAACTTATAGTACATTTAAGAGATCCAACATGATCCAATAAGCTGATTGAATGAATCCTCAATCCACTGAAGAGAGTAACAATTCATTATTATCATATGCCTCAAGAAATTATAGTCAATTCAAATCAGAAAACTTCTATTAGCCTTCTTCATGAACAAAATAGGTGTATCACATGGTGGCACACTCTGCTAAAAAACAATAAAACAAATCATTAAGCTATTCTCATAGCTTTATCAACTCATATAGTGTTATCCTCTTCTATGAAATCATGATAAGAGAAACTCTTAGATGTAGATTGATCCCAGACTCAATCGCCCATAAAAGGGATAACATAACAAGGTCCTCATAAAATACATATGGGATATCTTATATAATCATGGGAAACACTAAACACTTAAATTTTGATGAATTGAACATTAGATCTTCCATTTAGGAAGACAATGATGGAACATTCCTCCAACCCATACAAGGCTCTATCTGGACCACAAACTCCACTTGCTCTCTATTAGTATCATTATATCCATCAATACACCTAAAAAATACATGAAATCCTACAACTAATACAATCATTCCACAAAAAGGATGATGTTATAGGGAATTAACTATAATCAAAGGAAATATATCTAAGGGTAGTTCTTCCCAAAACTAGATAAAATCCACTACATTATTCATGCAAGTTAGATCGGCCTTCAACTATCATTGTCAACATTAAGGGAAATATAAGACTACCTAAATGAAGTCCAAAAGCATTGGTGAGGGTAGATGATATAGAGATGTGTATATCTATAGAATCAAACAATGTGTTCAACCAAGTTGAAAAATAAAAATGGTATCTAGAATATTGTCTGGATCACCTAACACTGGAAATGATGAAGCATAATGTTGTCCAAAGAAAACTCTATGACCACTCTAACACTACTGATGACCAACTCCATGGAATTTCCCTACTCTCTATGGATGTGGACCATATCTTGCCTATAATATTCCATCACCATCTTCCCTCTGTTGATACGCAAATTAGAACACACTTCTGCTACTACCATGGCTGAAACTACCGAAATAGGGGAACATTATGTAAAACACTGGTTTCACACTAACTGGTGAAAATGGGTTTGAACTATAACCACTTATAACCTTTACCTAAAAATGAAAAACATGCATATGATCCCATGGAATATTTTAATGAGACTCCACCCCTAGAGAAACAAGATGAATACGGTTGTGACCTACCCATGGATGACTGAAATCAATTCTATATTGGAAAATATGAACCTCATACCACTTCTATAATTTTGCGGGATCCTAATGAATCCCCTCTTGTGAAGATAGAGTTATAAAGAAAATATTCCCAATAACCTCCACTATCGCCAAAACCAAAAGATGAGTATTGAAAACAAATTCAGTGACCGTGAACTACATATATTGATAATAATCAATATAGAAATTTCTCACCATAGCCTCATCATTTGGAAAAATGTATGAAGCATATCACATAAGGTTCCACAAATAGATCCCACACTATTTCAGTTTATTCATCCCCTATCAAATTGTACAAATATTTTAGTGACTGGAATACTTTTTAGTGGAACTCTACTCATAATAGGTCTTAAAACATCTCCCAAGATACATAAAAATCCATACGATACCTGATAATAATGAACTTCCACTACCCCAAATCTCCCCAAAGCGTCGTCACAACTAATGAAATACAGTTATCCTTAAAAGAAAAAAAAGAACTAAAATCTATCACAAAAACCTCAATACATTTTTAGATGACTGAATCTTATATGGATTCATTGTACGTAGGTAGACTTTAGAAATGATACTCTCAGAATTTCCTCCTCCATGTTTTATTATTATCAACCTCCAATCTATGGTGATCTAATGACACATGCTTCTAAACATATTCGACACAAAACTAATGATGATATAGACCTAGTGCCATACCTACCCTAATAGTAAATAGTTAGATCTCATAAAAAAATGGAATACTTAAAATTAATTAATTAATTAATTAATTAATTTTAATGGGTTTAACTTATCATATATTCATTCAATTTGATACATATGAACAAAGTAAATAATGCTCGATCACTTCCTAGGTCTCTAACATGAATCCATTATCACCTCATTTAGTAGGATCAATAAACATAAATGTCAATTCATCAGATCATAGGGGTCTATAAATACCCATTTCTTAGATGTTCTTACATGCTTACATCCCTCGGTGAACTTAGTTTTCACTTTTTCCCTACCAACCAATGCAATCTTACCTATTCCTAACACCAAAATCCATCATATACATAAACTTAAACATCTAATACCCCACATTCATGACACCATCACCCCATAGTGTACCCATCATGGTCAAGAAATGAGTTAAGGGAGATTGTGACTGAAGGAGTACCACTTCTAGTAGGCCACAATTTGGAGACTATAATTTGGGATATAATAAACATGCATATGGGAGGCATTTTTCTCCAACAGAACATGCAGAAGAGAAAGTTGAGGTAAATACACAAATTAAAAACCACCCCACACATATATATAATTAAAAACCATATAAAAAATTTCAATTCCATAAAATACTATTACAACTGAAAGGAAACTACATGTACCAAATTATGAATTATGGAAGCGACTAGAAAGCCCATATAGCTCCTGCAAAACCACATTATAATAATATCCAGCCCGATCTCCAGCTTTCTTTGAATGTCCTTAAAAAAATTTATATATACATGGGGTTGGAATAACAATATACTATTTTAGATTCTCCCTTAATCCACTCATGCAAAAGACAAATAATTAATACTAAAGGATACTGAACTACAGTGAAACCAACTCACCACCTAAATAGTTATACTAAATTACCCACCTCACCATGGAAAAATCTCACCACCTATCACATAGAACAGAGAATATAATATAGTAATGTAACATCATGGTTACCCCAATCCCACTTCAGTACTAGTTTACCACTCTTCCCCAACGTCGTATGTCCTGGCCCATATCTCTCTAAAATAAGCTATCCATGAGACACCTGGGAAATTCATTAAAACATGCCACTTTTGAATCACATCATCTCATCATCCCATCCACATATCTATATATCTTTACCAACTATTTCCCAAGATCCACCACCACCCATATGATGTGTATTATAAATCGTATATTCCACCTTAACCCATCACATCCCATACACCGAGTAAGCACCATATTACATCAAAAACTATACACATCATTCTCATAACAATCATTTGAATACTATATTTGGTCGTACATGTGTTTAGATAACAAAAATACATCATAACCTGTTTATATATATGTATATGAAAACTATATTCCATCTATAAGAGCTCATATAACTACTAAGGGAAGGGAGCATGGTCAGAGGGGGTAGACAGCTATCCATCCTTCCAAAAGGATATCGGGGAAAACACCCTCTCAATGCTCACCAGGTGTCCTTCATCGTAACTGACATGGACAAGGAAGGATATGAAATTAAAAAATATAACATATAAAATATAGAACATTGAAAAACAATGGTAATAAAAAAATCTTAAGGTCCACTACAACTATCATCTCTCATCCACCAGACCGACACTTCTAGATACTAGATATGTCATAATCACATAATCATTTACGGGGAGAAATTAATTAATGAATTATTTTTTATAATTTCCTATTGTTTATTAATTTATTATCTATTAAATTGACCATTAACATTATTTCATGGTACAATAATTAACCACTATCATAATTTCGATTACCTCTAGGAATAATCCAAACCGAGTAATTGGTTTATAAAAAATAACATCTTTATATAATTTTAATTCCATAAACACCAACCCCACAAGTTAATAATTAATTAAATACTATTATAATCATTCCATAATCCATCTTCTCTAGGAAATGCATCTTAAGAAACCATCACGAGGAAACATGAAACCAACCATACCCCTCTTCCTCAAGTAGTGGGAAATTGAATATAGATAAAACAAACAAATGGATCATCAGATATTAATAAAATTCATGTAAAACAAGAATCTATCTTTATCATTTCATTTAGGCCCTAAATTATAGAACTCTTCCTTCACACGTAATGGATATCGCATGGATCCAAACTCAAGACACTCAGACTTCTTAGGACAATAAGAAACTCATGACCTAGAAAATATCTTGTTCACACAACCCGTTATCATTCCATCATGAATTAATAGATTCATTACTCATATGTTCCATAAATTGGGAACCTGATAAATTAATGTCTAAAAATATATAAAAATATAAGCATTATTTTATCATTAAAACCAGTTTCAAAAAACATTGAGAATTACCATTCTCATTAACATTCCATTTTTTATTTAAAAATTATCAAAAAGAATTATCATGATTTATATTATTTATCAATTCCATTAAAAACTAGAAGACCACATTTAATTAAGAATGAACATTTCATTAATTTTATTATCATCAAATTACATGAAACACTTGATTCATAAGAAAATGACTCTTCATTAATTATAAATCCAATTAATAAATAATACCATCTTTAGGTTATTTATCTATTTTCATTCAGAAATACATGATAATCCATAACACCACATGAAATGATAAAACTAATAACATATAAAGAACATTATCTATAAGATAAAGTGGAAATATGATATCATTGTAGAATGAAACAATACATGATCACTACAATAAATTCTTTGTTAAAATTGTTCAATAATTATTTGGTCAATTCAATTTCCATCCGAAGGGAAAAACCACACTAACGATATGATGAAACATAAATAAATAGGTGAATAATTGAATCCCCTACCTCAAAAGAATCAACTTTATTCCCAATAGAATTCACTAACATCATATATCTAGGTCACCCTTCCCATAATAGCTCTGATTTCCATAGATTGAAGACAGAAGGATTAGATTAACCCTAGTCGAAGGGAATAAAAAATTTATATATGGATAGCTACGGAGAGTCTGATCTTTATGAGAAAAACCATATGGTTTGAGAAACACATAGGCACTAGAACATTTATTTTCACTCTATATAATAAATTTTAATAGCCTAAAATCATTTCATTTCATGAATGTATCATGTTTTATGTTCCTAAAAAAAAGAAAAAATAAACCCAAACTACTTAACCGTGATAAAATTCATATTGTGAAGAAACCTATGAACAAAAATCAAGCATGAAATGAACCAGACATTCCAGACGTGAACACCTTTCTTGTTGTGAAGAACACCATGAACCATCCTCACACAAGCAATGAACCACACATTCATGACTTAAAAACATACATGTTATGAATTATTGTTTCTTCCAAATTATAGCACTAGAAACCCATTTGACCTAATGTAATAATCCTCTACGCACCATGAAAATCAGAAATACATAATGGCTTAGACTAGTTGTACCCATTCTCTTACATATTTAATAGTTTTAATATACCCATAGACATTATTTTCCTAGTCTTAACTTACTTAAATATAATGCACTGAGATACATACTATTAAATAAAAATTATTATATTATCCTACATGAATAATCTTTTTGATCCTTATACATTATAATAATTCAATAATTTATAGATAGTTTTGATCCATGAGAATCATATGAAATTTTTTTTATCATGTCAGGTATTGATGGAACACATAATGCTTTCTTAAACATAGTTTTTGTAGCATGATCAAGGTTTAACATATGAAAATTCCTCACCATCTTTTGTAATTTAAAATATTTATTTTTGAGGCATATTAATCATCTAATGGAAAAGTGGTTGAACATTTAACTATGAAAGATATGATCGTACCTCTTTACCAATGATTTCACATTCTGTCTTCTACAAATCCATCAATTTTAGATCTATTTCAATCCTAATCATAAAAAAATAGCTTACCCAATAATATTCAAAGTAATTTACAGCATTTTTTTCTCATTAGGTAGGTCATGTAATGAGAAATTAAAATCATTAATCAATTCTAAATATTTTATTTGGAATAGATTAAAAAAAATTGTTTAAATATATAAATCTATATTTTTTTATGAGTATATATATACCCACACTTTCACCTCACATATGATTCCTCAATATCATCAATGGAAATTTAATTATACCAAATCAAACTCATGAGTTTGTTAATTTATAATATGAATCTATAATTGAAGGTAATCATATTCTATCAATATATCATTATACATGAGGACACATGCCTTTCCCTTCATTTAGGCATCACTATATACAAAAAACCCTTCTCCACTATAGTTTAGTGTAATCCAAGGAATGTTAATGATCTTTATATTCATTTCATTTAAACTCTCTTTACATTTATCCATCCATAAGAACCTATCCCTCTAATTGTTCATCAGGGTAGGTCGATTTCAAATGCTTGATAAATATCTCAAAATAAGTTAGTATTATCAATAAAACCCAAGAAAACCATTGATTTCAATTAAAGTGGTTGGCCAATGAAATTTCCCAATAAATTTAATCTTTTAAGGGTCCACTAATATACCATCACATGATGTTTTATATCCAAAAAAATGAATCTCTCTGAATCATAAATTGACACGTGATTAATTAAAATTACAACTTATAATTATTAAAGGCCTTAAAAAATTATCAAATATTCTTTATACTCTTCCTTGTTCATTTAATGTAAAATAAATTCTATGTTAAAGACAAAAAATAAGTAATCATGGAAATATCTAAATACTCTATTATATATTTAATGGTTTTGTAGAAAATTGGAAAAAGAATAATTATTTTAAAAAATATATACATGAGTTAGGAGGATGTAATTTTATGACAATATATATCATGAAGAGATATAAAATCTATAGGAAGGTTATCTAATCAAGGGAGATCCATAATAATACCATTACTTTAGAGTCAATCCGCCACATGATTTTCCTCTTGGTAAGAATGATTGATGGTGTAATTTAGATCAGATAGAGGACTCATGTATTCCATCCATCGACTTGTGAACCTCCATGAGAGGTTCCACAAACCGTTTCTTATAAAAAATATTATGTTGATATAAATTTGAAATGATAATATTTTATAGAAGGACTAAGATTCATTTTTTAAAAACCATTCAATTTTTTTGTAGTTATGAAAAGGTTGAACCCAAAAACCAAGAAAGGGACAAGTTGGATGTTTGAAGATTCTATCAATACATAATATTCACTATATATTTTAACCATGGATTCAATTTTCACAAAATCCATTTTGGATTTCACTGGAATATCTGATATAAACAATTAATTTCATAATAGTGGATTAAATGATGAAAGAGGAATTATAGTTGATCATCTCATTATATCCATTGAAAATAAGATGAAGCATCTCTACAACAACCCCACAGAAAAAATTATTGAACTATAATGATAGAGAAATAGTTTTGAAAACAAGTAGAGAATTGAGTGATCCATCAGTTAGAATTGATAGTTCAATGATGTAAAATATCACCATACATAATCCAAATGATGTGGTGAAATTTAGAAAATTGGGGTTGGTGCGTTACAGATGATTGTTGAAAAATAAACACATAGAATATGGAGAAACCAAAATATTTATACTTAATTTTTTTGGGAATTATGTTGTGAACTATTCTATATATCAAAGTGAATCGTGAGGGCCTAATATAGGCCTTGTTAAATAGTTTAATACAATATAATTCACGAATGTAACTCATAACACTAAAGAGAAAAAATAGTTTGGTATTTAAAATTCCATTTTCAATGTTTACTGGTGGAGCACATCCTCTATTGAAGAAAAGGTGTAATATTTGATCACATCATTATCATAATTCTATAAATTCAAATTAGGGGAATCAAATAATTATTTTATAAAAATATTAGAATTAGAAGAGGAATGCAGATGTAGAATGTAATATATCAGTGGGGATCTTTTCCAAATATCCATCCAACACATTATAGTATAGTTCAAGAAAAAATCCATATAGGGTAGGCCATGATGCTTGAATATGTTTTTTTAATTGAAATCTAGATTCAAAAATCCATGTATGTAGTGTTTTATAGCATAAATATAACCCAAAATTTTGTTATATGAAATCCAAAATCCCTTGAACTACTATTTAATTTGATTGAAATGAAACAACTGTATAGATATTCTTTAAAGTGTTTTATTCTTCTGATACTAATTCCACCATTAGAGATAGAATTACATCAATTATTCATAGGAATATGGATAATATTATGCCATATAATGACACCAATCCAATTTTTTTAATAAATACATTTAAATTTCTTATCAGCTCAATGGACCATATATAAACCACAAAGTAGTGTAATACCTTATAGACTATGGAAGACGTGACAAGAGAAATAAAACTATCCATTGAGAGGGACATTCCCCTCAAATACGAAATTTCCTTTTTAATCTAATCAGAAATATTATGAAAATAAGTTAATTTTGGTCTTCCCAAAAAAAAAGAACATAAAGATAAATGAAGGGTATGGACCCCAATATAGTTCTAATTTCCAACAGAGTGGTGGATTTTCTAGTAGTTGTGCTTGCCTTACAAATGTAGATTTGAGATTTACCCTAGATTATGAATTTCCCTGAGGTACATTCAAAATTATGGGGCATGTTATTATGTATCTGTACATTAATATTAATATCTTTTAAGAATAGAATATTTTTATCATTAGAGAGTATATTTTTTGGAGGGGCATGACCCATGGGGTCCTGAATTGGTTTGATCATTCATTTATACTCAATCAGAGTGAGGTGTTGACTGAGGTAATCTTCAACAATTGTGAAAAAAAAATTGAGATAGGTTTTCATTCTCTTACCCTTTGAGTGAACATGAAGTCACCATTTTGAGAAACATTAATTATAGAAAATGTTGGCTTATCAAAATAGATATTTTCCTATCAGTTGAATGTGTTATTGAAGAAAAAACTTTTTAAAAAATTATAGAAGGAAATATAATCCATGGAAACAAAGGATTTATTGATATCAATAATGAGTGAAGTGTTACCACCTCTATTTGATTTTATGAGCAGATGGATGCAATCTGATACTATTCCAATTAAAGACAGGATACACTTGAATTTAACAAAACAAAACTAATTCCAGGAAATGGACTTTTTAGAAATAAGAGAAAGCATGCTTTCCCAAATTTTGCTGATTATGTTTCAAATATTTTTGACAAGATAAACAGTTTTGAAAAAATAAATCTCATAAATATTGTCAATTTTTATAATAAGAGTAAAAAATGATAATTGAGAATGAATAAAACCATTTTGTAAGAAATAGTTGACCGATATAAGTATATCAACTTGTTTGACATCCTGATATTTCTAAAATTATACATTAAAAGTTCTTCCCGATGTAGGAGAATAATATGAATTAGGATAAAAGAATAATCATTGATTTAAAATTTAAGAGGTATATTAGTGATCAAGGTATCATATTTAGGACTATAAAGGTTTGGGATAATGATGATAATAAATTCTAAATCTATATGAAACCCATTGAAAAAGATGAAAAAATAGAAAAAAATATGGTTAGTAAGGATTCATTTTTTCATGAATGATATTACCACACCCTTTGAAAAATAATAGAGGCATACAATATTTCTAGGTCCTCATGTATGAGTTTTAAAACCATTTGTTCCATTCTACCTATTTAATAAATTTTATTTTTGAAATTTTTTTGAATCATTTATTTGCATAAATGATGGTCAAACATCATGGAGGATTAGAAAATATTTTGAGGGTGACCAGAAGTGAAATCCACGTTGGTCTTGGCCTCCTACACATGATGATGGGTAGAATAAAACGGAAAAATATCTTGTTTAATGTTTTTAAAAGTTTCTATGATTCAACCCCTAAAATTGTATCTGAATATTTTTAGATTCAAGATACAAGCCACAACCTCATTTGTATAATATTTAGAATTTCAGCCCTCCTGGAAGATCCTATCATAGTTGATGTGGGATGACAATTCATTAATAAATCAAAAAGGGATCTGAAACATAATATCCCCAGTCAGAAGACTGATATGGATAGGGTGATGATTAGAGTTCATATTTAAAAGTGTATTTCTTATGAAAAAAATCCATTTTTTGTAGAGGCATTACATTTTTAAATGAACAATCAATATTTCTAGAAAATTATTTATTCAATGGCCTTTTTGTACCCTATATATTCTACTCTAATCGGGTTGACCTTTAAGAAGTTCGTTCCCCTTAATACAATACCAAAACTCTATAAGAGAGATAAATGAATGAATATCCATATTTTTTCTGGAAAATAGAATGGTTAAAAAGTCACAAAGGACATATCATGTAATAATAATGATTCCACTGAGTTTTCTTGTATCCTTAAATTATCCTATACATTAATAGTATCTATTGTTATCCTAAAAATGTTAAGAACATGTTTAAATAAGAATGTTTCACAAAAAATATAACAATATGTTCATTAATGCAATGGAAAGACACATGCCATAGTGAATAATGTATGAATACACAAAGGGTTCAAACTGAGGAAAATCCACAATTAACACCAATCAAATTATTGTCCATTTTTTCTTGACCATCCATACAAGAAGAGTGATTTTAAATTGTTTTAGAACCTCTTTATATCTTTAGTTTTTGGATTTGTAGAATCATATAAATAGTGTGGGCCATATCATTGTTGTCCAATTTTTGGAAATTAAAATAATATAAATTTAGATTAATATTTAGATTTGGGGTTTAACCTTATTATTTTTACATTAATGTCCTTCTAATGGAAGATTTCTTGGTATTTTGTGTCATTATTGAAGAATTTTTTGTAAGTTAATGGGGAACCAAAACTACACTAATATTTTTAGATAGATAAAAGGGGGTTCTTATTCCATGTTCACCACTATATCCAGAGGTCCTCCATGGATGGTTCTCCTCTTATTGGATGTTAGAAGATAGGGTAGGAATATAGGAAATCTTACGGATAATCATCTCTACTAAAAAATTAAATCTAAAGAATATTGTTGAAAAAAGTGGAAAAATAGAAGGAGGGGGAATCTACAGACCCAAATTCAGCCCCATGAGAAGTGTTTTAATCATTTTTTGTACAAAGAGTATAGCATTCCTGGTTCATAAAATCTAGTGGATCAAAATTGGAATAGTAATAAATATACATAGAACTATACATAGGACCCTTTTTAGGTTTCATTTAATGGGGAGCAACCCCAAACATATTACATGATTTATTAGAATAATCAACCATAATAGTATGCGAATGATTATAGTCCCTCTAAAAGGAAAATTTTAATTAATGGTTTGACAAAATTAGAAAAAACTCACATATAATAGAAGGGATATAGGATAAGGAAAAAAGGTTCACTCCATTAATAGTTATAACTATATAAATTTTATGTGATTTACTAGAATCCTCTACAATAACCATGAGGGTCAATTGAGTTCCTCCTCTAGCTGGAATCCCATCACCATGATTAGGAATATTTGTAATAGTAGTAATAGAGGGTTCAGAGGCTAGGAACTATTCAAGGATAGAATCCATCTTAGTTACCATAAAAAACTATAATTTTACCACTAATTGATTTCATAGTTAAATCCATATTGATAGAAGTGGATGGGGGAACCATGTAATTATTAATATGGTTAGGATGAACTAACCCATGATCTCTGGTGAAATTTCTTGAATGTTAACCATTATCATTAAATTATATACCCTTCATATACTTAGAAAAATCATTAAAAGATGAATTATTGTCTCAAGGAGGCCTTTTAATTTGATTTTCAAAAACCTTACTATTATAAATTGGGTGTCTAACTATCATGAACACATCACATAAAGGGTGTAATTTCATAATCTACTTTAAATTCAAACATCCTATCATTTTAAACACAATTTTAAAAAAAAAATTAAATTTGATTTCATGTTATATTCAACCAAAATGTGTGGATAGAAATACAATTAACTATAAAGGGAATGTTGAACTATCTTAATTGGTGTACCCACAGAAAAGGCTATATCATAAAGGGGGATAGGGTGATTAGAAACGCATTTAATACCATTGAATCAAATCCACATCAATTCCATTCATTTTCTCTCTCTAAATAGATTGAAATTAATGTCCTCATATGTTAATTAAATAACCCTGGTTTAAAAATGAATATTTCAGCTTTAAAATGATTACAATGGTCTTTCAACTATAGAAAATTATATGGAAATACCCCAAAAATTCTGTATAGTCCTCTAATTTCCTACACCCAATCAATGAAAGAGATTTTTGTTAAGGTAATTATTGTTCTCTATCTTTTCAACCATGTCCATAATGATAAAGTGAACAGTACAAAACTTTCTTAGATGAATTTGTTATTAGGGGGACTTTCGATCCATAATGTGTCGACCTTGACCCCACTAGTCTAGAGATAGTGTCAAATTTAATACACTAGAATAATATAAAAGGAATCTCATACCGAATGACCTAATAGTTTTCCAGTATCTTGAATCAATATTCATACACGATTTCCATATTACATTTGAATAAAAAACACTATTTTTTCTAGAATATAATTATTTCTTCTAGAATATTATTGAATATATTTAAAAGTAAATAATATGGAATATTAGGATAAGGAAAAACAAAATTGATCTTAAATATAAAGAAAGTTTTAATTATATTAGAAGCTATCTTGAATAAATGAGCATAATCAATATGGAAAGATAAATAACTGAAAAACATTCCATTTAAAAAAGTTGACTAGCATAATAAATATTGAAAAATAAATATATGAAAACACATTCAATTTAATAAATAATCTAACTATAATTATTTGATATTGAATAATAAAAGTGGAAATGTAATTAACTATTTTTTTATTTTAATCAGAAAATATAGAATATAATGTATCCATATGTAATAAAATATATAAAATATATCATATCATATCATAAAAAATTAACCCTTAATAAAATAAATTCTTAATTATTATACATCATTATTCTCAGGCACTTGATACCTCTACAATCAAGATTTATCTTCAAGGCAGTTAAAAAAAGATAGGAAGATGTCCACTTAACCGAGGATATCCAACAGATTCATCCTATGAGTCTACCGATGCCTCATGGGGATATATATAATCGGGGCATACCCATTTTAATCATTTACAAATCATTTTTCATATATCTAATAACTGATTAAATTTATAAACCAAAATCATTATCATGAAATATCTATATTAAGTATGAATATTGATTTATTAATATTTCTGCAGATAAGAAAATAAGTTTCAATGTATAACACAATATGTAGGAATGACATACAGTTTAATAAATAAACCTATCCATGATAAATAATATGGATATTTTGGGGAAATTTTATTTATTAAGGATAATGAATAATTCAAGATGAATTTAATGACTAAAAACCTTATCAAGGAAGTGAATTAAAATAAATTAATTGGTCAAAAAGATAATAATTTATCCATATAATGAATAAGGATGTAATTAATAAAAAATATTCTAATTTCACTAAGAATAAATTTTTGTATTCATTTATGAATAAAAACACAATAAAAATATATATAAAATATTCTGGAGGAAAATATACATTTCAATTTTAAAATCATTTAATAAAACTGAAATTTCACTCAAAAATTGGAAAATAAATTTCCTTTAATTTAATAATTGAAAGATATAAGTTGATATTTAAAACCATTTCTTGATCATGAGGTATTTGAATTTTATTCACACCATATGTGAAAAGCAAGATCACATTTTTTTTGTAAAATTCAATCAGAGATTTTTTTAAAAATGACAAGATGATTCCTTTATTTTTTATGTAAAAACTAAAAATAGGTAAAAATTTATCTAATAAATAAATGGGGAATTTTTAAAATCATATTTCTTAAAATGGTTTGAAAACATGGTTTTGGAAGAAAGTGGTGCTCTGAACAAAGAGATAAATGAACCCCGATTTTATTTAAAAAAATTATCTAATATTTATAGTTAAAAAGTGTGTTAAAAATTGTACATTTACATGATAATATAATTAATAAAAGAGTTAAAATATATTAAATATTCTTATTATATAGTGATTAAATAATTTCATTCAGTTGAATTTCAACAATAAACAATATCAGTTATAATGAGATACTGAAATAAACACATAAAATTATAATATTATTGATGTGAGAATTAATCAATAAAAAAATTATTTTTATCAAAATTTTATTGACATAAAAATGTGTAAATAATATAAAATAAAATAAATTTCATTTTTCACATATTCTTAGCATGAAATAATCGATGAAATACAGTTTTAATCCAATGAATGGAAATTGTGTTGAAGAATTATTTACTACTTTGTAACTTTTAATTGAAATCCCACTAGATAAAAAAATTAAAATAAAAACATTAAATAACATGAATAAATAATAAATCACGTTATTAAATTTCAAATGGGTTATATATAAATCATAAAAAATTAAATTTGTGCATAACATTACCATACACTTTAATGAAGGTAAATTGATACGATGTCTGTTACCTCACCCTTCCTTTTGGTTGAACGTGCATTAAAATCATACATATTTGTTTTAAATATGTTAATAACTTATTATATGAAATTATTAATATTTATAATATTACATATGATACTTTTATATCATATTATAACCTGCTCGTAATAAATAATTTATCATTTCAATTGTTTCGGGTGTTAAATTCCATATATTCCCATAAGTGTTTTTTCCTAAAAGATATAGTTATTACATATAAAATATAGTTATATCATCTCCAAAAAAGTAATAATTGCATAATTATCACATTTTAGGACAAATTATATCTTTAAAACCAATCCTGAATGATGGTTGTGAAAAATGGACTATGTTAAAATATTGGATATTTTACGTCGTACGCATACATGTGTAAGGTTTCAATTATTCTATGATCATTATTGAAAAAAGATAAGTATTATTTAATATTTATATAATGCTAAAAATCTAATAATTAAAATATAATTTCTTTATTTATACTCGTATATATATTATACATGTTGTGTGTTGATGGAAAGAGTGTCACATCGTTTCATTAACGTGGTAGTCCACACATAAATGAAAGAAATTATCATCCACTAGTGTAAAAAAGAAAGTGAAATATTATATTATAATAATCATAAAAATTTCATTAATATAAAAATAATTTCATGTATATCCCATATATTAGATTAATTTATCTCTATCACCTCCCATGTAATACACTAGTGAAAAACGAATCACATCATTTATTGAGGCAGTAGTCCACCATACACACTAGCGAAAATATAGTATCCCATACTGAATGAAAAGTAAAAAAGATATATATTTTATAATTAATAAAGTGGTATATGTTTGATAAATTTTTAATATATATAAATTAGAGTCATCATCATACCTAATCGTGAGAGGTGGTAGTTGTAAAATTAATGACATCAGTTCGTGTGGCGGTGGTCCGCCATACACACAAATGATGATTTCATAGCACATTGGATGGAAGTGGACGTAGTTATAGATCATAGTAATAATGTAAAAAATATTATTATTTTTAAAATATTTTTGTTTTTATATCACCACAGTTTAAAAATAATTTTAATCGGTGGTGGAAGAAATAAAATAAAAACACTCACTGAAGAACATTACCTTTTTTCTGTTATCCTCCATACATTTGCACCAAATCCTTTTTAGTTTGGATTTATACCCAAAATGAGAATTTTAGAATGAGGGTATTGAATTTTGGATGTTATTTGGATAGGTAATTTCTGAATAAAAAGGGTTATAAGGTGAGAAGTGGAGAGGAGTGGGGGTGGCCTTTTAGAAGTGAGGTGGGTGGAACATTTGTAATTTTTTGAAATGATTAAGTCATTTCCATGTTCTTTTCAGGAAAAAACACTCCCAAATTGGACATAATAGATTATGTAATATATAATGTTGATTTATAGACATAAAATGGGTGTTGTAAAATTTTTTAGGTTATTCTTATCCTTAATTATTTTATGGTAACCACTGGTAAATTAGTTTTTACACTAACAAAGATAATTAATTATTATAATTTCATTATTTATTTTAATCAAATATTTTTGATAAATTATAAAAATAATAAATTATTTTGATTAAAAATATGCAACTAACTTTTACAAATTAAATTCATATATTTTTCAAATATTATTTTCAAATTAATCCCAATTATGCGATGAAATACATGATTTTATAGAGAAAATGACTAAAAGTATACAATGATTTTATGTGAAATTTCAATATAAAAGTTATTAAATTGACCTAAATTTTATTGGTTGATATATAATTGAACTAATTTAACTATAAAACCTTTTATAAATATAATTTAATTTTATATATAATTCAATCAAAAGGGTTTTTTTCAATTCATTTTTTTTATTTCTCATTGTTCATCAATAAATGAAATATTTCATAAAAATTACAATAAAACACTATAAGAGAAATTATATATTCTGAATTAAAAAATAATTTTTATTTTGGAATATAAATTTTATAATATTTTAAAAAATTATTTTTAAAATATGTATATTAATTGGGGGAAAAATATCTTTTAGAAAAAATGTATGTTTTCTTAAAAAATATTTTTTCTTTTAAATGATTCTTATTTTATTTATAATAAATATATTATAGTAATTTTAATAACATATTATGTACTATTAATACCCTTAATTTTATCAGCATGTTTTTAATAGTTTTCTATATCTTGGTTTATTTAGACTTGGGGTTTCATATTTCGTATGCCATCGAATAGATTAAATTTAATGAACTTTAAAATTTTGGATATTTTAGAATGGGTTTTTTTATCACATACCATATCAAATAAAATGTTATTACTTTATAATTTTACAGTGTTACATAATCACCACCATAAATAATTTTTTCCTCATAATTTGAAACTGATATCATTAACCAAGTGTATTACATTTTTAATAACATTTTTTATAAGACCACATCATAATAAGAGTTAATAAAACATCCTAATAATTATATTGAAAGAGAAGTAAAATGTTTATATGGAATAATAAATTACAAGGATATTATGTTAGATAAAATAGGTGAATTTAAATATACGATCATTAATGAAAATAATAAATAATAAAATTGAGTGATTGAGGTGATTGCTCAAAAGAAATTGAATTGTAAATAGAAATTTAGGGGCCTGAAAATTGTGAATATATGGTAATTTAAAGAAACATTTTATTTCTCAGATACAATGGTATTAGGATAAAATTTTGTTTTAATTTCATTTATAATGATTTATGGTTTTCTTTTACCATCCAATAATATAAGATAAAATAATTACTTGATATTTTTCTATTTCATGTTGATAAATTAATCCCATGATTGTCCATAGATTAATTTATAAATTATATCTTTTATCCAAAAAATGAATATCAAGAAATGAATTTTCTATTCGAAATTTTTTATAATTAACCATTAATGGAAGCTAAATTTTGATAAGTATTTACTTCGATCATTAACTATTTTCCAAAAAAAAAATGTTTTTTACAAGTTATCCAATATAATACATTAATAAATCATCATCAATAGTAACTCCAAACGTTCAACATTAATATTTATCTATAAAATCGTTTAACTAAAAATATTGACACACTTAGAAGGAAATCAGGTTGGGCAGTTATAGATGGTAAACCCTTATCATCATTTGGTCATGGGTTCAAGCCTAATAGATTTTTTTAGATATGATGAGATATCTCTCAACATGTAGGGTTTCATTTTTCTAAACTATATTAATATAATTCCTAGAATTTTACAAAAAAAATATGATGAGCATACTTGAATATTTTTTATAAATTTTTAAAAAATTCCTATGGTTTTATATAAATTTTATAATAATGTCTGATAATGTTATTTTTCTATTTTAAAATGCCATTAATGATCATTTTAACCCTAAATGTTATCAAAATATTTAAAAAAACATCTATAAAATCAAAAGGAACTATTCATGAAATAAAATTTCCACTGAAACATATATTTTTGTAAAATTTCTCCCAAAATATCTGTAATATTACAATAATCCCATCTCATAAAAACTAAAAAGGGGGTTTTTCAAAATTAAAGATATGATCAAAATTAAAATTCTAAAAAAATAATGATATCCATAAATTTATTGATAATAAAGACAAAAAATCTTATAAAATTAAACAGAATCATTAAATTATTCATGATTTTTATAAAAAAATACCATTGGTAAATATACTTCTACAATTTATTTTTTTATTCCCAAAACATGCATACTTATAACATTTTATTTCAACACAAAAACATCATTGATATAGTGTATATCCTTTATAAGTGGTAATTGGAATGGATAATTCCCAAGTCCTCCAAATATAAGAATAATACTATAAATGGATCCACAAAAAATACACCAATTAGAGGGGGGTTATTACCCTCTCTAACCACATTTGCAGTGGTTATGGGGAACCACTACTAATGTGGTAGCCCTATCATGTTAGAGGCTGTTTTGAGTATGGTTTGGTAAAATGCTTCCCAATTTAGAGTTTTCTAGTTTATATGTCATTTCAACCCCATGTAATTTCCCCTAAAATCCCAGGAAACAAATTATTTAGAGGTTGTTATGGTTACCTCTAATTTGAAGGAAAATTTAGAGGAGGTTAGGGCCGTACCTAGTTTTTAATGTCTCAATTTTGATCTGGTTCATTATAAATATTGATAATTTTCTCTGGTTTATGGTGAGATTAATGTTGAGTTTTGAAATTACATATATTTCCAATCATCGTACCATGGGTTCCGAATAGCATGATTGGGTTTTTTTGGGGAAAAGGGTGGTTCCTACAAGATTTGGACCAAACTATTAGCCCATTTCTTGATTTAAAAGAAAAATTTGTCTATTTATAAATCCTTCATTTTTCACATTTTTTACGCATTCCATTCCCAATTGGCCTCCCAGGACCTATTCAATCCACCATATCCATTATTATTCCTTAAGAACTCATAATCATTCTAGATTTTGGTTATTTATTCAGGTATTTGGCTAGCCAGTGGACCCATTTATAGTTTAAAAATAACATTTTCTATGTTTAATATAATATTCACATTTTAATATTTTTCAGTCATTCCACTTCTCACATGAGGCCAAAAATCTGAAGTGCAACCCATGTTCCATTTTTCTTATTAGAACTCATATTCATCGGGGATTAGGGTGAACATCATCATCGTCTCTCAAATCATCCAAATTTAAAGAGGTAATTTTGTTATTTCAAAAATCAATCTTGTTTTATATTTTTTCCCAAATAGTATTTTCATTTTTTTTCTTGAACTACAGATACTCTACATTGAGTTATAGGTCATTCCCTCACCTCTTAGGGTGTTGATCTATGAGAATATGAATTGTTCTCTAGTTATCAAGGTGAGTTTCTTTCTCCTTTCTCATCTTTACTCCTCCTCCATCCATTTTTTCATAGATCTCCCTTCCTCCCTAATCTGGAAATACCTCGTTTTATGTTATCCGATAATGATTTATGGGGCTTTTTCTTGATTTGGTCTTGTATTTAAAGGTTTGTGGTTTATAATCCATCAGAAGGTGATATAAGCTACATGTTTCCATTCTGCCAAGGTTTTGAGGTAGTTTATCCCAAGAACATGACTTTATTATTTATGTTCACATTTTTAATATTATTATCACCATTTATACATTTTTAGTATTGATATAATACCCTTGGATTATCTATTCGGTGTGAACAATTGGTATTTATTCCTCCTTTGTTTAAAATAAAGTAGTTTCATATAAACGTGCACACCAGTTGTTTAAATAAATGTTCTTATTATTTTCACATATGTTTTGGGATGATTACAACCTAGTTTAAATACTTTAATAATATTTTGGCATGATAATTTATCTTTATACTCTTTTAATGTTTAATAGTGTTTGTTTTATTAAATGTTTCTTGCTTCATTTTTGGGAAAGTTATTGGTTGGATCTTATGTGTTCAAGGTGTTATAATATGATTGGTTTAGATTATAAAAAGTATTGGAAGCATGTGAAAAAAATGTTTTTGGGGCTCTTTATCTAGGTTTCGTTCATGGTTTGGGTTTTATAATGAAACGATTATGGGATTTTAAGGTGCTTTGGCCTGTGTTTCCTATAGAAGGCATGTTTAGCATTGTAATATAAATGTTTTGGTATTGAATGTGTTACATGAATTTTTAAGGGGTTTATATAAATGACATGTTTCTCAAAATTGTGTATTTACACCTATTTATGAATGGTTGAATTGGTCTTTTTGATAAATTTTGTTTTTGTGAATAATGCTTAAAGCCATGTTTTGCATTTTTATTATAAAGATGGGTTCCCTTTGTATTGCATGTTGTAACATTTTGGGTCATTTTATTATTCATGAAATTGATTTAATAGATGGATTTTTGGCTGAAGAATCTAGTTTGATATTGTAGTGGTGGGTTTTTGGTCTAAATTGTTCATTTTTGAATGGATTTTATGGGAAAAGCCTCATTAAAATTCTTGAAATTGCATCATGAAAATCATAAATGGTTGATTGATCTGGGAATGAAATGTGAAAAAGTTTCCGGGATGTTATTTGTGTTTATGATTTGGGAATGTTATTTTCATGTGCAATGTGTGTTGATAACATTTGGTTCTTGATTGATCAATAAGAGGGAAACCCGAATATCTAGGTGGGCAGATGTGTTCTAGTATGCTTGTGATCCATAGTGGGGTTTTCCCAATTTCACTTATCATGTATGACATTGAAAACACTAAAAAAAATATAATGGTGATTATTGGGGACCAATGGGTTATAGGTATGTTCCCTTTTAGTAGCTCATGCATGAGAACATATATTTATATGGTTACATTTACATCGAGATACAAGGTATATTGGGCTCACAAAAAACTAGTGGATTGGGGTGTTCCCGTGACTACTGCTCATTGAATATATTGAATTCACCCTCAGTATATGGTGTATTTTGATGGAAAAATATGTGGAATATGTGTTTTAATTAAAAGTATACTTTATTTAAAGCATCCCTCTTGAAAATTGTTTTCATTTAGAAGTTTCATATCATTGAAAGTAGTTTTATAATTCTTGTGTATAAAAAAATAAGGCTTTTGTCTGGAAGCTTCCATAGCATGGAACCTTGTATGCGAATAATAATTTTATATATTTTATTTCAAAAATGAAAATTATGTTTCTTATATTTTATGTTGAAGTGATTTGGGAATAGAATATCGGGCTAACCAACTGATTTTTAATACTTACGCCTATAGTTTTCATATGTTATTAGTCCTTGTGTAGGTTTTAGCTTGAGTTTGGTCTCCTTGGGAAACATGGGATAATTGTGCTGGGGAGTGACCAGAGAGGTCACATGGAGATAGTTAGTCATATTTTTTGGTTGGATTAGTTTTATCATTTAGTTACACATTCAGTTTTATCATAAAATCATGTCAGTTCAATTTTTATATAAATGTTTATTGGGCTATCCATTATTTCTCCTATTTTCATTATTGTTTATATTTTGGTTAAATTTTTTCCTTGTATAATCTATTGATTTCCTTGATCCTTGTCTCCATATCAAGAGTATTTGTAACACCTTTCGAGACATGTCACAGAGCGGCCTAAGTGACGGTAATAAGTTCGACTAGGGATGCTTCCTGACAAAATGTTATTAGAGGAGGTCAACTCTTAGTGGACCTATCTTTTTTGAGTTCCATTGTTATTTGGGGGATTTCATGGTATATGGAATATGATTTTTGGAAAATTTAGGGTAGGTTAGATAAGATCATCACAAACACTTTCTTGTTCTGATCTGTATGTGTCTATGGTATGTATAGATTTATTTGTTTCTTTGGTTCTTTAGGATTGTATGGTTATTAGGATATATCATGGGGATTTGGAATAATGTCCTCCGTGAGCATGCAAGTCCTAGAAAACCGTGTGGATCTGGTGCACGGTCCCACGAAGGCTCTCTTTGTTAATGGTGCGTTTGACATATGAACACCAACCATATAATCAAGTCACCCACCGACATTAGTTCCCTTTTGTCGGTCTCTGATGCCTTTCTTAAAATCTTTTATTTTAAAATACATGTAATAATTGTGGAAGTGGGGTTTCAATTCATAATTAAATAATGTTGTTTATAATGTAGTGTTTTTTTGATTTTTTTTGGGGATAAAGTGGAACAATTTAATGGGATCAAATTTCCTTAATCTGAAATTATGTTTTATTGAAATAAAATGGTTGGATGGAATGAATTATTTATTGATGATTGTGAAAATTGGAATAAAATGGGATGTTTTGGGATATGAAAGAGTATTGGAATCTGATGAATTCGTTTTGGGAATTGGTTTTGAGCAGTTAGTGTTTTTTTAAATTTTTTTTGTCTTTTGTTGCTATTAGTTTAAGAAAATAGACCTTTCCAAACTTTTTAAATTGGGAAAAGGATGTTTTAATTGTATTCTTGTTTTCATAGTTGTTTTATAAAATATGAAACTGGTTTTAAATAAAAAGTTTCTTGAAAATATATGGTATTTTGAGATTTTCAAAAGTATATTTAATAAAGGGAGATTATTTTAATGGTGACCTATGGGGTTTCTTTTTCATGATTGGATAAATGGTTTGTTGTGTGGATATATGAAAATGGTTTTTGACATGGTGCATAGTGTTCCTATGGAAGGTACATGATTTCTGAAATGGGTTGATTTTTTTGGATAATAAAATGATGATGTTTTTTAGCCTTTGGTGTATTCATGGGTGCTCACATGCATGGGTTTTTATAGATATATTGATGGATTCCTAGAATAACATAGTGTTTGGGTGCCTGGGGAGTCATGATAACGTGTATGTGAGTGAGACTTGATGAAACACCATTGGTTAATGTGAAAATCAACCTAGTTAGTTTGTTTTCAAAAGTTTTTAAGCTAAGAATATGATGTGTTTTCGTAAAATGATGTTTATGTGGGGTTCTTTTCAAGTTTTAGAATTTTATTTTGTTTGGTTATATTCCTCATTATCTATAAGTGATACAATTGGTTTTATTTGATATGAGATCATAATGGTGACTCGGTTTTTTAGTAATGTTCAATGGGTTTCTAAGGTTATGTTTGATGATGTGATGTGGCCACAGATGGTTCTCCATTGGGAAGAATTCTAGTTGATCAACCTAAATATTGCTTTGAAAAAGTAAATACAACTATTTGGAAGATTCATTTACTCATATGATAAAATAAAGAGGTGTTTGGGATCATTTTAATGTGTTTCCATACCATTATAATTCTTTTTGATATATCTGTTGTGTTTAGATATTTGGTTGTGTTTCACCGCATTCCTTGTCAAGTCTGCTCCTCATTCAGAGTGAGAGTGAATGGTTCCTTGTATATATGAGTTCTTATTTTGATGAAGGTGTTTTGTTTGATAAAATTAGTTTAATAGGGTGTTTTTATCCTTAGCTCATGGCTTCAGCACAACATATGATTCAAACATCAGGGCTCCAGCTATAGGCCTCAGAGTGATGATTTTCACGGAATCATGAAATCACCAGAGGTGTGGGGATCTCGCCCAATCTCTTACATTCACCAACTTGAGAAGGCATTTTTTATTTTTTTATTTTTTCACACCACTATGATTTTACTTTTTTCACAAAGAGCGTGGTGGACATATGCCTCACGCAGTGTCTATGGTTATTCCTTCTCTAATGTGGGTTTCTGATCAATGTCCCTGTGTAGACCGCCAATGTGAAAAGGGTGTGGTCTTGGTTTTACCTATTCATAATTAGAGACTATTGGGTGGTTCCTATATTTCTTTTTTTAGAGGACCAACTATTGTGTTCCCTTCCCTCCCCACCCCAAGTAGTGGGGCTTCTGATCCATTTCGAATGTGTTATCACAGTTCTTGTCCCCTCTGTTTGGGATTCGGTTGTTTTAATGTTCATTTTTAACCATATTTACTTGGGTTCATAAGTTATTATGGGAGGGTTTTATAGGACCTTTGTGGTTGAGATCCAATTCTAGTTCTTGTTGAATCCTATTTGTTCTTTTCAAGTTGGTCTCTAATGGGGGAGACCCACTACGGGACTCAAAGATCATTTCTTTAAGGATTTGTTAGATGGTAGTTGTGATTTAATAGTGGAGAGCTAGTTCTAGACTCCCCCACCTATCATTTAATTTTTTGAGTGAAATTTGGTTTGGGTGATGATTGGGTTTTGTGGAAGAAGGCCCAACAATCTGGTCCTAGGCTTGGTTATAGAGGTGGTGGCTTGATCTTTCAGTTGAATATCCAGAAGTGGTTATGAGTTGGTGTTTTTTGGTCAAGTTGTTTAAGTTAATTTTATGGTGGATGTTATTTAGTTGTCTTGGGAGGCTGGACCATGTTGATAATGAATCTTTAGGTGTTGTTATTTCATCTAGAATTTGTTATGGCTTTCCGAGCGTGGAAAGATTTAATGGTGGGGAGAATTATCATACCCGGTTTTTCATGTCAGGGTTTTGATATTGATTAATCGATATCTTGATCTTTTTCATAGGATTTGGGTTACATGAATATTATTTTTTTACGTTCCATATATGTATAATAATCATACCATGGGTTTCCAATATCATTTTTGTGTAATTTTTTGGGAAAAGAGTGGTCACTTCAAGATTTGGGCCAAACAGTGACCCCATTTCCATATTTAAAAACTAAATTAGTTTCTCTTATAATCCATTAATTTTTTAGTGTTTTTTATTCATTTTTACCTTACAATTGTCCTCCCCTGGCCTATTAAAATCACAATATATATTTTTAATCCTTATTATCTCATAACCATGGTCTATTTTTGGTATTTATTCTATTATTAGGGCAACTCATGAGTCCATTTCCAGATTTTAAAAAATATATTGTTTCATTTTTATCTTTTTCTTTCTTATGTAATTTTTTGTCATTAAAACTCTCACATGAGGCCAAAAACTATGTTCCCACACCATGATATATTTTCTCTCTTTGAAGCTCATTTTCATCGGGTATTAGGGCGAACTTTTTCAATGATTCTAAAATCATCTACTTATGAAGAGGTAATTTTTTTCTTTCAAAAATAATTATTGTTTTACTTTTTTCCTCCCAAATATTCTTTTCATGGTTCTTCCTGACTTATTATGCCTCTCCATTGAATTCTAATCCATTCTATCTCATCTAATGGTGAGGATCTATGGGAATATGATGAGTTCTCCAATTATCGTGGAGAGTTTCCTACTATTTTCTCATCCTTCCTCCTCCTCCTCCAATTATTTAATGGCGCTATCTTCCTCCCTAGTCATGAAAGACATAGGGTAATTTTATTACACGATTTTATGGGGTGTTTTTATCAATTAGGGATTTTATTCATTGGTTTAGGGTTTATATTCCCTCAGAAGGTTTTATCGAGTGTGTGTTTCCATTCTGCCTTGGTTTTGATGTAGGTTATTCCAAGACTGTGACTTTATCATTTAAGATTAATCTTTTTAAAAAATTTCTCACATTTTATAAATGTTTAGTATTTATGTACAACCTTTGGACGATCTATTTGGTGTGAAAAATGGTTATTTATGCCTTTTTTTGTGTATAATGGAGTTATTTCATATGAATGGGAAAATTTCTTGTTTATATAAATGTTCCAATAGTTTTTACATATTTTTTTTGATGTTTATAACCAGGTTTAACTACCTTAATATGTTATTGGCATGAGAATTTGGATTTATGAACTTTTTAATGTTATACAGAGTTTGTTTTATTAAATGTTGCATGCCCCATTTTTTGGAAAGTGCGAGGTTTGCTATTGTGTGTTCAATGTGTTATAAAATGATTGGTTTGTTTTATGAAAAATCATGGAATCATGTGAGTCATTGTTTTTTGAATTCCTTATGTGGGTTGAAATCTTGTTTTAATTTGTATAATGAAATTATTATTGTATTTTAAGGTTCTTCCTCATTTGTTGCCAATGCAATGCCTATTGTGAATCTTTGGAGAAATGGGTGGGTTTTGTAGGTGTAACACGATTTTCAAGGGAATTGAGTAATGTTTTTTCTTTCCAATGGTGTGATTAAATCTATTTATGAATTTATTAACATGTCCTTTTGATAAATGTTGTTTTTTTGAAGAATTCTTAAATGCATGTTTGGTATTTTTCATATAAATATGTTTTTATCTATATTTTATGTTGTATCATTTGGGGTCATTTTGTGATACATGAAATTTATTTACAAAATGGTGTTGGGGCTGAAAAATTGGGTTTGATATGGTATTATTGGGTTTTGGCCTAAAAATGCATTTTTGAAGGGATTTTTTGGGAAAAACCACATTACAATTCCTGAAATTGTTTCCTAAAAATCATAAGTGGTTTGTTGATCCATGAATGAAATGTGAAACACTATTTCAGGATTTTCTATGATTTTATGATTTGGGAAAGTTATTTTCATGGTAAATGTTTGTTGATAACATGTGGAACATGATTGAGTACAAAAGGGAAACCTGAGAATCTTGGTGGGCTAACGTGTACTAGTATGCTAGTGATCCAGAGTGGGTTTTTTCCCTATTTCACATAGCATGTATGAGATTAAAAATAGTAACAAAACTATAATGATGATCATTGGGGACCACTAGGTTTTGGGTGTTTTTACTACTACTATCTTGTCGATGAGAACATATATTTTTTTGGTTACTTTCACACCGAGATTTGAGGTACACGGGGTTCACAACGAAGTAGTTCCTAATGGTATTCTCATGACTAGTGCTCATTGGATAAATAGTATTCACCATCGTCACATGGTGTATTTTTCTGAAAAAAATATTTTCATGTGTGTTTTATTTAAAAGTGTACATTCTTTAAAGTAGCCCTCTTGAAAATTGATTTCATTTTTCAGTTCCATATATTTGGAAATTGTTCTACCATTCTTATGTATAAATCTTTTATGGTTTTTTCAAATAAATTCCAAAGCATGTAACATTTTTTTGAAAACATACTTTTATATATTGCATTTAAAACATGGAGTCGATGTTTCCTATATTTTTTGTGGATGTTCTTTGTAAATATAATATCAGGCATACGTACTATGTTTTAATACTCATGCCTATAGTTTTCTTCTATACACAGATCTTGTGAAGGTTTTAGATTGAGTTCGGTCACCTTGAGAGACATGGGATAATTGTGTATGAGAGTGACTAGATAAGTCACACGGTGTTAGTTGGTCATTAGGTTTTATTGTTTTAGTTTTATAGTTCAATTGTATTTTACGTTTGGTCATATAAATGTTGTCAGTTCTATTTTTATATAAATTTGTATTGGGTTGTACATTCATTATAATATTTTTCTTTATTGTTTACATTTGGATAAATTGTTCCCTTGTATACTATATTGATTCCCTCGGTGCTTCTCACCATCCCGATAAGATCGGGAAAGCCTTTTGGGACTTGTAACATAGCGTCCTGAGAGACCGGTTTAGGGTCGAATAGGGATAGTTCGTGTCAATTAGAACTGCATATGAACTGAAATTGTAGAGGTTGTTATCTCCGACAACCTCTATGCATAACATAATTATTTTTAATCCTTTTATGAGCCACAAACTGTCCAGGAGGACACCCACATACACAGGAAAAACTCCAACCCCTTCCCCCGAACACCCCCACAAGTGCCCTCTAGACCCCCATAGACACCCTGGATACCGTACACCTATCCAAAAACCACCTATTGTGCCCCATATTTTCCATGGACATCCCATAAAACTCCACAATTCTGACCCCTTGTCACAGAAACCACTAAACACCACAACATGCTCCCCCCATACCCCAATATGGAATACAAAAAAAGACCCCCACACTCGTTTTCTAAACAATTTCGTGTGCTTATTTCTGCCACATGCACAATTGTTATTCAACTACATCATTAGTGGATAAAAAAATCTCCCGCACAAGAATCATACATGAATTCTATGAACTAATACTAAGTAAATAGGTGCCCCAATACATTTCATATCTTATCTCAACCAATTTTTTCAAATATGATTGTTACAATGATAAAATATGGGGAATTCATATAGTATTCTTAGTAATCCCCATGATAAAATATTTCCCAAAAACGGATTCTCTTATTAACCAATATGTGCTATCATTTTAGGTTATCTGAGGTCACACCAAACCCTATAAAAGTGATGAATTCATGTTTCTTGATAATTATGATATATATTTATAATAAATAGATCTTATATACAGATTTGAAAAGATTTCCTAAATCTAAAATGATTTGTAACACATAGAGAACCACCAAATAAAATAATATGGTGGTATGAACAATAACATTTTTTACTTGGTTATCCAATAATGGGATATGTTCGAGGAGTTTATGTTAATACTATTTATATATGAAAAGAAATCAATCATTCACTAGTATGTGATTTCAAAATTAGTATGTTATCACTACTCATCAATGGTCCATGACCTATTCCCCACTTCCAAACCGTACATTAATTCGAGATAAAATTACAAATTTGACATGAAATTTTATCTCAAAATATATATATCAAAAGAATCAACACCAAACATATTGTATAAGGCCCCAGTCTTAAACCTTACTTAATCTTGAGTTATTACAAGATTACACATTGAGGATCTTTTCGGGTTTAGAGTTTTAGAGAATTAGATCATAAAACTTGCATTACATTCCACATATAAACAAAGTGGTTACATAAAGATAGTATTATTCATTCCCATCAATGGAAACATATTTAAAATAAAACATGTATTATTTCTTGACACTTCCTTGACACTATCATCATATCATGTACCTTTCCCTTGACCTGTGAAAAACATTTCAAAAAAACTTGGGATGAGCATAAAAAGCTCAGTAAGGGATATAAAAATATGGAAAGGAAACATGAGTACATATATACATAAGAATGAGATCATACTTTACTCATAAAACATAAGAACATTAACATACCTCATGAAATCATGAATAAATTATAGAAATCATAAGACATAAAGGTAACTTGAGGCATTCATAACATTCTTACGTAGGGAGTAACCCTCTTGGTTACGTTTGAAATACCCATCACAGTATATTCCCTAAATCTCTTTGGAGAAACCTTAACGTTTCACTCCTTCACGTTACCCAATGCATTGGAGAGCTATATCGGGCTCACCCGCCCTTAGTTTATCACGGAACCAACTGCCTTCATAATAATGCCCAAGAACGTCAACATAATCGTATCACATAAAACATGCATAAAAGAAACATAACATTTCCACCTTTCAATCACAAGATATCAATACAACACATTGATATAAAAACATTATGAAAACAATTTTCAATACCAAAATAAAAGAAAATTAAAACATGGTATTTTATTTTTCTTTTAAAAAGAAGGTATGGCTTGTAGAGGAAGCTGGAACTCAAATAACGGTCATGGCAGCAGAGAAGTCGTTGTCGCCACATATGTACGACAAAAACATTCCCTTTTGTCGTTTAGTAAAACGCTTCGTATAAAAAATATTCCTTTTGGATAAACGTAAATTTCAAAGGGGTTTATACACCGTATAAAAGAAGGTTGTGTATAAAACAAAATATGCCTCAATGAAAGGAGATTGAGACGAAGTCCCATACCTCGGGTCCGACTGGACTCGATCGTTCTTTAATGTCCTGAATAATAAACTTGAGTTAATTTCTTCATGCTTAAGAACATTTTTGAAGTTCATTATTCCTTTTATATCACTTATTACCATGTCATGAACACTATGTAATTATTTAAGTTAATAACCGTCATTTTAACGATCATTTGTACCTGAGTCAAAAATAAACCCTTTATAATTACATGTTGTTCATGTATCCATTATATCCAGAATTATAATCATTATGTATATATCATATATATACAGTATATGCATGCATTTATAATATTACATAATCATTTAGAGGTAAGAAATGAAATGCACCGTTCATGGAGACGGTAAGTCGTACGTACGCATGAACGCTACATTCATTTCTATTTCGTATTTTATAGAATGGAATCATAATGATATAAATGTATATTATAATTCCAGTATAATATCAAATATAATATCATAGTTCCATCCTTTATACGTCCCACATATGGTATTTAACGAATCAAATCACTTTGAGGGGGCGGTAGTCTGCACTTCCTTAAATGAAGATATCACATTCACCCATAATGGAAAACATAAAGGTATGACCAAAAAGAAAAAAACAGAAGCTTAATGAAAACATAAACATATTATATATCATATATAAATATTGTTACCTCTTAATGGCCACCTTTCAAGGTGTTAAAAGAATGTTGAACAATCATCTTTTCGGGAGGCATAAATTCACCATCCATGGAAACAATATGATCGTTAACCATTAGATGTAGGTGTGTGTAAGTGTAGCTCGAATCCTTATTATAACAGCATCCAAGTATATTGAGGATACTGGAGTTGTTACAAAAGAAAATAATAAAAAGAGTTTAGGGGGTTGGAGAAGCAAAATAAAACAAAAGGACTCAAAAGAAGACATTACCTTAAAATCGGGTAACTCCCTTTGGTTTGAGCTCAAAGGCTTCCTTGGGAAGACTTCTGCCCAAAGTGAGGCTTCAAGGAGTAAGAGAGAGATGTGGATAGCCAAAATGGGTAGGGGTTGGCCGAGCCAAAGGCTTTGGGTGTGTGGGTAAGGAGGTTGAGTTGGGGGCCTTTTATAAGAGGAGAGGAGGGGCACTCTTGGAAAGTAAAGAAAAGTCACTTTATGTTAAAATGGTATTCGGATTTAAGAGGTACCAAATTGATGTATTTAGAGGATAAGGTGATAAGGGTTCGAAATCGACTCATCCAATTGGTTTTTTCCATGTGTAGGTTTTAGATTTTACATTAACTTTCCATTTTATTTAAATCGTTAAATAATGAGGTCATCGATGCATCATCATGATGTCATAAATAATTTAATTTATATATCGTCTAAAAATTATAAAAGAAATACTATGATGTAGAAAATATTTTTAGCTTTCTAATGAATATTTATTGTCAAAAATATGACTTCTATAACCCCATTAAATTTTTTTTTAGTAAAACATATCATGTTTGTGTCATTTTTACTTTATCATTAAATAAAAAGATATTTATGTCATTTCCCAACCATAGTGGCTCCATGGGGTCCCCAAGTTGACCCCTGGATTTTATTGGTCTTACATGACACAACCAATGAGGGTAGGACACGTGTCAAGCTCATCTCATTTTATTAAAGCATTATTTTTACCTTAAACTACACTAATTACCTCTAATCGCGATTAAGAACTTAATAAGTTACTATTCACCAAAAAATTATTTTAATCCCATTGAATCACATTTTACTTTTTAATGACAACCATGTAAGTCGGATTTTTGAAATTCAAAACACAATGATGACAAAATTTCATTTAAACGGAAAAATCAGTTTTTATAAGTACTACTTAGTGGTTTCACTATTCATCAAAAATTGATGTTTTTCAGAAAATTACCAAAAATTCACCCTAAGCTATATTTGATATTCCGAATTAAAAAATGAAGTCTATTTTGAAAAATTCAAAACATATAAGTCACATTAATTAATTTAATAATTAATTCACGCTGTCGTGACCAATAGCGTGATTTTATGAAACAATAAGTATCAAAAGATTGATACCAGTTTAGGTCCAATTTCAATGTGAAATTTATTTTAATGACCACCATTGGATTAAATGGTAAAAATATATTCTAATTTCACTTCAAAACCAATTCAAAAGATAATCTAATCATATAAATAAATTAGATTAAAAAGTAGTTTTGATGTAAAATGCAGTATTTTTCACTATTCATTAAAAATGAACATTGTCTGAAAAATACCAAAAATTCACACAAAGTAAATTTTGGTGTCCCAATCATAAATAATAAGTTTATTTTGACAAACATAGCTTATAAAATTGTCAAAATATAGATTTAAAAAGGGTTTTCCATCATAAGGCAGTAAAATAATCTTTTAAGAATGTTAGGGTTTTCCATGCATAAGATTGTATTTATTTTCATTTTAAGCCTCTAAAACACTATCTTAATCATTAATAGACATAGATAAAAATATATATTATTCATTACTTACTTGGGATGTTACATCCTTCCCCCCTTTAGAAAATATCGACCCCACAATTTATTTATTTATCTAATAAATGGGGGTACTTATCCCTCATTGCATTTTCAGATTCCCATGTTGCCTCTTCCATCATGTGGTTTTTTCACAAAACCTTTACCTGATTAATCACCTTATTTCGTAACACTTGCTCCCTGTGGTCAAGAATCTGGACCGGTTGTTCCTCATATGATAGGTTCTCTTCCAGCTGAACTACCTCTGGACTCAAAACATGAGATGGATCTGGCATATACTTTCTCAGCATCGAAACATGAAAAACATTGTGTACCTAAGATAAACTCATAGGTAAAGCCAATCGGTAAGCAACTGATCCAACTTTCTCCAGAATTTCATATGGTCCAATAAACTTTGGACTCATCTTTCCTTTCTTACCAAATCTCATCACACTTTTCCAAGGAGAAACCTTGAGAAAAACATAATCACCTACCTCGAAAGATAGATCCTTCCTCCAGTTATCCGCATAACTCTTCTTCCTTCTCTGAGCTGTTCTCATGTGCTTCTGAATCAACTGAACTTTTTCTGCCATATCTTCTACCAATTCTGGTCCCATCAACTTCCTTTCACCCACTTCATCCCATAAAGCTGGAGTTCGACACCACATCCCATATAATGCCTGAAATGGTGCCATCTGTATACTGGAATTAAAACTGTTATTATATGAAAACTCAACCAAAGAAAGATGTTGGCCCCAACTTCCCTGATAATCCATCGAACAATCTCATAGCATATCCTCCAAGGTCTGAATTGTTCGTTCTGACTGCCCATCTGATTGAGGATGAAAATATGTACTAAAATTTAATTCGGTACCCAACGACTTCTGAAGGCCTTTCCAAAAGTTAGAAGTAAACCTAGGATCACGATCAGATACAATGGAGAGAGAAACTCCATGTATCCTGACTATCTCTTTAAGATACAAATGGGAAATTTGATCTAGGGAAAAAGTATCTCGTATAGCAAGGAAATGAGCATATTTAGTCATGCGATCAACAATAACCCAGATTGCATTATTACCTCGAGATGTCCTCGGTAATCCCACAACAAAATCCATGGATATGTTTTCCCATTTCCACTCTGGAACTGGTATAGGTTGAAACATCCCTTTCGGTAACTGCCGCTCTGCTTTAACCTGTTGACATGTCAAACACTTCACAGTAAAATCAGCAATATCTCTTTTCATTCCATCCCACTAGTAATACTCCCGCAGATCTCTGTACATCTTAGTACTACCAGGATGAACTGAAAACAGGGAACTATGAGCCTCACATAACAACTCATTCTTCAACTATGAATCACAAGGCACACATAATCTCTTCCTAAACCTCAAAACACAATCATTATCAATGTTGAATTCAGGCAGCTTACCGTTCTGAACCAGCTCTACGTTTTTCTGCAACTCATTGTCTTCCATCTGTGCTTGCTTGATTCTGTCTGATAGAGAAGATTTCACTGATACCTGAAACAAAACAGAAGGACTTCCTGCACCAACAACTTCTATGCCAAATTTCATCAAATCAAAAACCAAAGGATCTCATTCCAAACGTAGCATGGTTAATGAAGCATTACTTTTTCGACTCAAAGCATCAGCCACTTTATTTGCTTTTCCCGGATGGTAGTGAATTGTACAATCATAATACTTGATTAATTCCAGCCATCTCCTCTGTCTCATGTTCAATTCATTCTGAGTGAATATATACTTTAAACTTTTGTGATCAGTATATATTTCATACTTTACTCCATACAAATGATGCCTCCAAATATTTAAAGCAAAAACAACAGCAGCTAATTCCAAATCATGTGTAGGGTAATTTTCCTCATGAGTTTTCAACTGTAGTGAAGCATAAGAAATTACCTGATCATTCTGCATTAGGACGCAACCAAGTCCTTTCAATAAAGCATCACTGTAGATAAAAAACTCACCATTCCTGGAAGGTAGTTCCAAAACTGGAGCATTAACCAATCTTCTTTTCAATTCCTGAAAACAATCATCACATTCTTTTGTCCAGATAAACTTAACACCCTTCCGAGTTAGCATAGTCATTGGACTGGATAACCATGAAAAATTTCTAACAAACCTTCGGTAATAGCCTGCCAAACCAAGGAAGCTACAAATCTCAGTTACATTTGTGGGTCTTGGCCATTCTTCAACAACTTTTGTTTTTGCAGGATCAACGGTTATGCCATCTTTTGAAACAATGTGACCAAGGAAAGAATTTTTTTGCAACCAAAACTCACACTTGCTGAATTTTCCATACAGTTTCTTTTATTTTAAGGTTTACAAGATAACCCTTAAATGTATTTCATGCTCTTCTTTACTTTCAGAAAACACCAATATATCATCAATAAAAACAACCAACATTTTTTACCTGAGTCAACTGAGCCATCACTACAACAAACAGTTTAGTTCTGATTCTGACCATCTCAGGATACTGATTTGAAAGGTCATTTCCCTCAGTATGCCTTCCCAGAAAATCTGTTCTGTTTCCTCTATTAAAACCATTCTTAACACAGAAATATCTTAGGAGAAGGAACATGGTAATCTTCAAATGCAATATAATTTCAAAAAAAATATTTTTGGATAATCATTTAATAGAATTCTAACTCCGAAAGTTATCTAAACCTCCCTATGATACCAACTATAAGGCCCCAACCTTAATCCTTACTTAATATTGAGTTATTACAAGATTACACATTGAGGATCTTTTCGGGTTTAGAGTTTTAGAGAATTAGATCATAAAACTTGCATTACATTCCACATATAAACAAAGTGGTTACATAAAGATAGTATTCTTCATCCCCATCAATGGAAAAATATTTAAAATAAAACATGGATTATTTCTTGACACTTGACACTATCATCATATCATGTACCTTTCCCTTGACCTGTGAAAAACATTTCAAAAAAACCTGGGATGAGCATAAAAAGCTCAGTAAGGGGTATAAAAATATGGAAAGGAAACATGAGTACATATATACATAAGAATGAGATCATACTTTACCCATAAAACATAAGAACTTTAACATACCTCATCAAATCATTAATAAATCATAGAAATCATAAGACCTAATGGTAACTTGAGGCATTCATAACATTCTTACGTAGGGAGTAACCCTCTTGGTTACGTTTGGAATACCCATCACAGTATATTCCCTAAATCTCTTCGGAGAAACCTTAACGTTTCACTCCTTCATGTTACCCAATGCATTGGAGAGCTATATCGGGCTCACCCTCCCTTAGTTTATCACGGAACCACCTGTCTTCATAATAATGCCCAAGAACCTCAACATAATCGTATCACATAAAACATGCATAAAAGAAACATAACATTTCCACCTTTTAATCACAAGATATCAATACAACACATTGATATAAAAACATTATGAAAACAATTTTCAATACCAAAATAAAAGAAAATTAAAACATGGTATTTTATTTTTCTTTTAAAAAGAAGGTATGGCTTGTAGAGGAAGCCGAAACTCAAATAACGGTCACGGCGGCGGAGAAGTCATTATCACCACATATGTACGACAAAAACATTCCCTTTTGTCGTTTAGTAAAACTCTTCATATAAAAAAAGATTATTTTTGGATAAATGTAAAATTCAAAGGGGTTTATACACTGTATAAAATAAGGTTGTGTATAAAACGAAATATGCCTCAATGAAAGGAGATTGAGACGAAGTCCCATACCTCTGGTCCGACTTGACTCGATCGTTCTTTAATGTCCTGAATAATAAACTTGAGTTAATTTTACTTTCTTAAGAACCTTTTTCAAGTTCATTATTCCTTTTATATCACTTATTACCATGTCATTAACACTATGTAATTATTTATGTTAATAACGGTCATTTTAACGATCATTGGAACTTGAGTAAATAATAAACCCTTTATAATTACATGTTGTTCATGTATCCATTATATCCAGAATTATAATCATTATGTATATATCATATATATACAGTATAATCATGCATTTAAAATATTACATAATCATTTAGAGGAAATAAATGAAATGCACCGTTCATGGAGACGGTAAGCTGTACGTACGCATGAACGCTACTTTCATTTCTATTTCGTATTTTATAGAATGGAATCATAATGATATAAAGTTATATTATAATTCCAGTATAATATCATATATAATATCCTATTTCCATCCTTTATACCTCCCACATATGGTATTTAACGAATCAAATCACTTTCAGGGGGCGGTAGTCCGCACTTCCTTAAATGAAGATATTGCATTCACCCATAATGGAAACCATAAAGGTAGGACCAAAAAGAAAAAAAACAGAAGCTTAAGGAAACCATAAACATATTATATATCATATATAAATATAGTGACATATTAATGGCCACCTTTGAATGTGTTAAAAGAATGTTGAACAATCATCGTTTCGGGAGGCGTAAATTCACCATCCACAGAAAAAGTATGTTCGTTAAACATTAGATGTAGGTGTGTGTAAGTGTAGCTCGAATACTTATTATAACAACATCCTAGTATATTAATGATACTGGTGTTGTTACAAAAGAAAAGAATAAAAAGATTTTAGGGGGTTGGAGAAGCAAAATAAAACAAAAGGACTCAAAAGAAGACATTACCTTAAAATCGGGTAACTCCCTTTGGTTTGAGCTCAAAGGCTTCCTTGGGAAGACTTTTGCCAAAAGTGAGGCTTCAAGGAGTAAGAGAGGGATGTGGAGGGCCAAAATGGGTAGGGTTTGGTAGAGCCAAAGGCTTTGGGAGTGTGGGTAAGGAGGTAGAGGTGGGGTCCTTTTATAAGAGGAGAGGAGGGGCACTCTTGGAAAGTAAAGAAAAGTCACTTTATTTTAAAATGGTATTCGGATTTAAGAAGTCCCACATTGATTTATTTCGAGGATAATGTGATAAGGGTTCGAAATCCACTCATACAATTGGTTTTGGCCATGTGTAGGTTTTAGATGTTACATTAACTTTCCATTTTATTTAAATCGTTAAATAATGAGGTCATCGCTGCATCATCATGATGTCATAAATAATTTAATTTATATAATGTCTAAAAATTATAAAACAAATACTATGATGTAGTAAATCTTTTTATATTTATAATTAATATTTATAGTCAAAAATATGACTTTTATAACCCCATTTAAAAATTGTTTTAGTAAAACATATCATGTTTGTGTCATTTTTACTTTATCATTAAATAAAAAGATATTTAAGTCATTTCCCAACCAAAGTGGCTCCATGGGGTCCCCAAGTTGACCCATGGATTGTATTGGTCGGCCATGACACAACCAATGAGGGTAGGACATGTGTCAAGCTCATCTAATTTTATTAAAGCATTATTTTTACCTTAAACTATACTAATTACCTCTATTCGCGATTAAGAACTTAATAAGTTACTATTCACCAAAAAATTATTTTAATCCCATTGAACCACATTTTACTTCTTAATGACAACCATGTATGTCGGATTTTTTAAATTCAAAACACAATGATTACAAAATTTCATTTAAACGGAAAAAATCAGTTTATATAAGTACCACATAGTGGTTTCACTATTCATAAAAAATTGAAGTTTTTCAGAAAATTACCAAAAATTCACCCTAAGATATATGTGATATTCCGAATTCAAAAATGAAGTCTATTTTGAAAAATTGAAAACATATAAGTTACATTAATTAATTTAACAATTAATTCCTGCTGTCGTGACAAATAGCGTGTTTTTATGAAACAATAAGTATCAAAAGATTGATACCAGTTTAGGTCCAATTTTAAAGTGAAATTTATTCCAATGACCACCATTAGATTAAATGGTAAAAATATATTCTAATTTCACTTCAAAACCAATTCAAAATATAATCTAATCATATAAATAAATTATATTAAAAAGCAGTTTTTATGTAAAATGCAGTATTTTTCACTATTCATTAAAAAATGAACATTGTCTGAAAAATACCAAAAATTCACAAAAAGTAAATTTTGATGTCCCAATCATAAAGAATATGTTTATTTTGACAAACATAGCTTATAAAATTGTCAAAAGATAGATTAAAAAAGGTTTTTCCATCAAAAGGCAGTAAAACAATCTTTTAAGAATGTTAGTGTATTCCATGCATAAGATTGTATTAATTTTCATTTTAAGCCTCTAAAACACTATCTTAATCATTAATAGACATAGATAAAAATATCTATTATTCATTACTTGGGATTTTACAAGGTGTGTCAAATACAAGGTGTTATTATGAGGTATTTTGTCAATGATTTTTTTATTTAATGTATATTGCATGGATTTCCCATGAGTTTTTTAGAAAAGATGTAGTTCTAAGTCTTGAAAATAGGAAGTGTATGTTTAGTGAATATTGTAGATTCTGGGCGCATCGGAAGAGTGTTAGTGGGTTACCCCAACTTTAATTTTAACGTTAAACAACGTTCAATCTGAGAACTCTCACGATATAAAATGAAGAATCTTCAGAATAGAAAGAAGAACGAAAAAGAAAAGAAGAGTCCCAGAACCCTTGAGATAAGATCATCATATGTAGATTATAATTATTTAATTAATTCATATGAATTACCTCGATGGAATTATTTCTTCGTTGGAGTCTCCGGTCATGATCATGTGATCTGTCGTTGCCTTGTAGAATCCAAGTACAAGATTCCTCTAGCGGTGATCCACACGTTCTCCATGTATCTATAGACATCGCCGAAGGGATCTTTGGGTGCTAGCGCGGAAGATCCTTCGCTTGCGATGTCCTCGTTCAACCGCCTTGATCCGGTGGAGGATCTTGCTTTCGTAAATTGAAAGTGTTCTTGGTGGAAAGGGAATTCTCTCTTGGCTTGAGAGTATTTCCAGATCCATTGTGCACAACAAAATGGCTCTCCTCAATGAGCATAATGTAATTTGGGATTATAATACTTAGAATAATAAAATGAATTAATTACCTGAAATCATTTAATCATTTCATTTAATTCTTAGTAATACCCCATGTCTTAATAATGATAGTTGACCATCATTATTACTCGACATGCACCCATCATATTACATTTAATATCATTTAATTAAATAAACAATATTTTTCTCATGAATCCCAAAAAAAAACTACACGACGTGTACTTTTATTTTTCCATTTTATTTATTTCCTCCACCATATTTATTAGGCCTTGAGCAATGACTATTTATTTCTTAAATAAATGTAACTGCATTACTCTCTAATAAATATATATATTATTTCTCCGATAATATGTTCTCTCGAATAACTAGTGTCAAAATAAATGAGATCAGGCATCCTTAAATAATTGTTAAACCATAGTCGGGAGTAATATTTATTTAACTCGTTAAATTAATATTTAACTGAGATACATGGACACACTTATTGTGTGAACCTCTAGGCCTCTTTCTCAGTGGCATTAGGCAGAGCCTGCCTAAAGTCCAATGTTAGCGTCTAGAAACATGTCAAGGAACCCATAGAGAAATAAGTAAACGCCGCAATGACGTGTCACCGCCAATGAACAATTACCGTGTAATATAATCCCTTTGTCTCAATATCTCCAATCAAGCGGGTTACATGCTAGTGCCATCAACCCATGTGATCGATTATTCTTTCTTTGACTTCCCAGAATTGAACTCTCCCATACCTTACCATGGCCATGGATTTATTTAGGCTATATCAATTCCATCAAAGGGCCCGAGATATCTACTTCCGTTATGAAACAGAAGGGACACATCCTTTCTCGCATTATCTATTAATGCAGTATTACTCATGATGTACCCAATGTATCCTACCTCGCTGCAAAAAGTGTTTCATCATAGTTTTCATCAATACATCTAAGTGCGTGAGTTGTAATACCCATTAATAATAACCTTAAAGTCTAAGGACCAATACACACGTCCGTAGATAGGAACATCCAATGATACTATGAAATGTAGATTTCCTACTGGAGGGTCTCGTTCTCATAATATCCTCCTGGATATTACCAAGGGCGCACACCATGAGAAGGTGACTCAATGTTTTTTGAGTCCTCACCCCTAATGACCTCTATTATTTGTGTCCCTCAAATAATATCATCTGGCCATAGAACACATATTCAGGAATAGTGTTATGGCACTTCTGGGTTCTCATCAAAACATGTATCCTCTATGACTCATTATTGCAACAACTGTTCTTAGGACATTATCACATGCATTGTCACTCAGAAGAACAATCAAGATGTGATAAGGAATTTATTAATGAATAAAGTACAAAGTAGTTGGTTCTAGGCCACCAACCCCAACAGACTCCCACTTGGACTAGAGCCAACTGCTAACAACCTTTAACATGCTAGCTCTAACATGATATTCATTCTTCTGCTAAGATAGGCCTTTAGTCATGGGGTCCGCCATGTTCTCTTCCGTGGACACTCTCCTCAATGCAACTTCACCCCTTTGATAGAAATCCATCAAGAGATGATACTTCTGGAGTATGTGCTTTGTCCGTTGGTGTGACCTTGGTTCTTTTGCAAGAGCCACCGCTGCAGTATTATCACAATACAATGTAAAGGGATATTTACTACTAGGCACCACATCAAGATTCTAGACAAAGTTCCAAATCTAGGCGACTTTTTTGGCTACATCAGAAGCCTCTATATACTCGGACTCCGCTATAGAATCGGCGACAACTGGCTGCTTTGAACTCTTCCAGCTAACAGCTCCTCCATTGAGACAGAAAACATATCCAGATGGTTATTTCAAATCATTCCGATCTGTCTGAAAACCAGCATCAGCATACCCTTAGATGACAAGATCCTCGTCTCCTCCATACACCAGGAACATATCCTTAGTTCTTCTCAGATACTTAAGGATAGTCCTAACTGCAGTCCAATGATGTTCTCCTAGATCAGCTTGATATCTTCCTACCATGCTCAGTGCATAGGCAACATCAAGCCTGGTACTTAACCTGGCATACATGATTGATCTTATAACCGAAGCGTATGGGATATTACTCATCCTATCTTTCTCCTGTTGTGTCTAGGGGACACATTTTCTTAGAAAGATGTAATCCATGTGACACTAGAACCAATCCCCTCTTGGATTTTCCATACTAAATCTATTTAGTATCTAGTCAATGTATGTACCCTGTCTTAGTCCAATTATCCTCTTGGATCTATCACGAATGATCTTGATCCCTAGAATGTAGGCTGCTTCTCCTAAGTCCTCTATGGAGAAACAATTGTTCAACCAGTCCTTAACTGATTGTATGGATGGTACTTCGTTTCCAATAAGCAATATGTCATCAACATATAGCACTAGGATGATGACCTCATTCCCATTAAACAGCTTATAAACACATGGCTCACATTCATTCTTAATGAAACCAAATTCCTTTATGTCTTCATCAAATTGAATGATCCATGACCTGGATGCTTGCTTCAGTCCATAAATGGATTTCTGCAACTTACAAACTCGTTTGGCTTCACCTGGCGTCACAAACCCTTCTGGTTGTGTCATACAGACATCTTCCTGATGGTTCCTATTAAGGAACGCTGTTTTGACATCCATATGCCAAATCTCGTAGTCATGGTAAGCTGCTATGGAAAGTATGATTCTTATGGATTTAAACATGGAAACTGGCGAGAAGGTTTCATCATAGTCAATTCCTTGACGTTGTCTGAATACTTTATCCACTAGCCTTGCATTATAGGTGCTAACTTGACCTTCCATGTCCAGCTTTCTTTTGAATACCCATTTGCATCGAACAGGCTTTACATCAATTAGCTCATCGACCAGAACCCAAACGTGGTTCTGATACACGGAATTCATCTTAGAATTCATAGCTTCTAGCCATCTTGCATATTCTGAGCTCTCTACTGCTTCCTTGTAGGATAGAGGTTCATCATTGTCCAAAAATAATGATTCACCATCCTCGGTGACTTGGAAACCAAATCTCTCTGGTTCCCTTACCTCTCTTGAGCTCCTACGCAGTACTTTTGTTTCTGGAACCTCATCCACAGGGACCTATGGAACTTGTTCCTGTACCAACTCATGTGTATCTTGAGCATCAACTTCGTCAAAGTCAATCCTGCTCCCACTATCCTTCTTTAGGATGTGCTCCCTCTCAAGAATGATGGCTTGTCTGGCGATAATCACTTTCTTGTCTTCTGGGTTATATAGGTAATATCCTTTCGTTTCCTTAGGATATCCGATAAAGATACACTTCGTGCCCTGGGGTGCTAGTTTGTTGCATGAGAAGGCCTTAACAAACGCCTCGTATCCTCATACATGTGTGTGCGACAAAGTGGGTTTCCTTACATTCCATAACTCGGATGGAATTCCATTTTCCACCTTAGTTGGTACACAATTTAATGTGTATGCTGCAGTTTTTAATGCATATCCCCAAATTGATAATGGAAGATCCGCATGACTCATCATCGACCTCACCATGTTCATCCAGGTGTAGTTTCTCCTTTCACTAAGACCATTCCACTGTGGTGTATAATGACGAGTGAGCTGAGATAGAATCCCAGACTCCCGTAGAAGATTGATGAACTCTTGGTTCAGATATTCTCCACCTCGATCCGATCGAAGCTTCTTTATCTTCTTACCAAGCTGATTCTCTACGTCATTCTTGAATTCCTTAAATTTTTCTTTGTCTTCTGGCTTATACCTCATTAAGTAGCCATAGCTATATCTACTCAAATCATCAGTAAAAGTAATGAAGTAAGAATATCCATCTCTAGCTTCTACTAGAAATGGTCCACATACACCTGTGTGTACCAATCCAAGAAGCTCTGTGGCCCTTTCACCTTGTCCACCAAAAGGCGGCTTGGTCATTTTTCCTTGTAAACAAGCATGACATCTATCAAGTGGTTTTAGCTCAGTAGAGTCTAAATCACCATCTTGGAAGAGCGTTGTCAAGCGCTTCTCATTCACATGACCAAGGCGGTGATGCCATAACTAGTTGATGTATGAGACATGTTAGTTTGTTTCGTTATCGATTGCCAACACTTGGTTTTCGTAATTTAATACATACAAACCATTATTCAAATGTGCCATACCATAACATATGTTGTTCTTATAAAAGAGACAAACCTTATTTCCAAACATGAAAATAAATCCATCCATATCCAAACAAGATACAGAAATTATGTTCTTGGTAACACTAGGGACAAAATAATAGTTTTGTAAAACCAAAATCATTCCAGTTGGCAATGAGAGGTGATGGTCGCCAATCGCCAACACAGCTAGCCTTCCGCCATTGGCAGCTCGAAGATCCACCTCTCCTCTAGTGATCTTTCTAAATCTACTTGGTTCCTACATTAGAATACAGATGTGAGCCCCAAAATCTATATCTAATACCCAATGTGTAGAAATAGAAAAATTGCACTCGATAACGAACACACCTTTAGCTTCCCCACGCTTCTGGGTGTAGTTCCTCTTCCAGTGGCCCTGCTTGCCACATGAAAAACACACCGCCTCCTATTCCTTGCCCTGCCTCTGGATCTTCCCCTTCTTGGAGGGACGGTGCTCGGGGGCTTCAGACCGTTTATATGTCTTTGGCCCTTTTGCCTTGTCCATCCTTTTCTTGTTCACCATAAGGATCACGGGTTTGTCACTCCCCATGTCCTTATCTACCTAGATAATCAAGGTCAGAAACTCCGATAGTCTGTTCTCATTTCCACTCATATTATAGTTTACAATGAAGCTAGAGAAGGTCTAGGGCAGTGATGATAGGATGAGATCTGTACGCAACTCATCCAGGAATTTAATCCCTTAGATTTCCAGGCGTTCAATGTAGCCAATAAGCATGACTACATGAGGCCCAGATGGTGCAGACTCTCCATGATTCATGGTAAAAAAAAGCATTGGAGATCTCATACCTCTCCTGTCTCGCCTTCTCTTGGTAGAGATCTTTACGGTGAGACATCATGCTATACGCGTCCATGTTTTCATATTGCTTCAAGAGCTCATTAGACATGGCTGTTAGCATGAAACACTGGACATCTATGGCATCATCCATGTGTTTCATGTAGAGAGATAATTACTCATCACTAGCCTCTTTCCCAGGCGCCTGCTGGAATAGGCTCTTCCAGCACATACAATTTCCTTTCGTGGCGAAGGACGACGCGTAAACGCCTCTGCCACTCTTGGAAATTGGTGTCGGTGAGAAGGTTTTCTTTTTCGAGTATGGTGCGCAATGATATGTTTGAAGTCATTTTCTTGTCATTTCTACAAATTAAGATGAGAAAAGGTTTAGTACTTTATTACAAAAATTGAGACAAATAAATAAATTAATACTTATTAGTCTCCCACTATTTTATCAAAATCCAATAGCCCTCACCATTGAATTCGGAATATTCTGTTGCGTGAATATTATAGTGGAAAAATCCATATTTTCCTTCGCATTACCCCAACTAGGGTTGGTCAAAAAAACTTGATGGATTTTAGGTAGGCATTCCAAATTCCAACTGCATTAACTCGCAGCTCCTTGATCCGCTGAGTGGACTCCCCAATCCTGAAATCCTTTTTTGGATTTCCTCAACCTTTGCCACTTGGTCACACCAAGTCCTGCTGTGGCAGTCACTCCTTGATGTGAACCAATTCAAGTCAACCCAAAATCTTGAATTAGAATTCCCCAATAATTGAAAGCACCCCAGCTAGGGTTGGTCAAGAACTTTGAACTATGGTTCGATTCTAACCAAGATTATGGAAGGCTATGACGACTTAATATTTATTTTGAAGGATCTTATCCTTATACGTAAATTGTCATTTAATTATCATTCATTACATGCTTTTTAATATTAAGTGGGATATACGTAAGTGATTAACCATGTCTAAGATAATATTTACTTATAAGCCGGTTTTATTTTAGTTCCATCTTGCATGCTCGTTTAATTCATTAATCGTGTGATCGTGACAACACACCCACAATAACTAAAACTTGCAACTAACAGAAATAAAATAAATGGTATGATCATGAGCTTTTCTATTGGTTAGTTTATCAAGCGGTTGATAAACTAACCAAAGACCTAGGGGAGAAACACCTTGAACATTTCGGGTTCGTGTTTACAGCTTTCCACCTGTCCACCTTTGTATCTCCTTAGATTGGTTTCACCTTGGATCCTGACTTGAGCCGCCTCCACTAGCTTGGGAGCTCCATCCATTACATATGCATTTATCTCACACGTAGGTGACGGGTAAAAGGGGTTTTTACATAAAAGAATCCTTGGGAGCGCAGGCCTAACATATTAATGAGGAGATGGCTCGCATGCCAACAAATTTAATTTAAATAAATAAATTAAAATAAACCATTCACATGCAAAGGTCTCAGTCTAGCTCATGATCATCCATACATGCAACAATATTTACACATAAATAAAACTAGCATTTAATTATTTAATCATTATTTTTTAAGATAAATCACACTCAAATCAATTAATTATCTTTAATTAATCAATCCTTTTACCTTAAATCCTTTTTCGGAATTTCCTTGAGATTCTCATCCGTCATAATTTTAAACAAATAAATTCAATTAAAATTATCCTTGTACGTAACTTGTACAATGGAGGAGACTCAGTGAATTCCCATTTATTACGCAGATGTTAAATTAAACACATATATATAAAACACCTATCACGTGTTGTGCCTCAGCTTTACGCCTGCACCATGGTACACATCTCAAGGGTTTGTATAATATAATAATAAATTTTAATAAATATGCGTAATTTTGGTGAGTACACGGTGTGTAGTTCTGACTACACGGCGTGTACTTTTCTTCACCGTCCATCCGAAGTACACGCCCGAGGATTGGGCGTGTAAATGTACTTCGGAAATTTTCGGAGTACACAGCATGTACAGTGGGACACATGCCATGTAGTTTCCGCATTACACGGTTTCCAGCTGGGCATGCCGTGTATGGAGTACAAGGCCCAACCCTAACCCGAAGGGACTACAAGCCGTGTTCATTGGACCACACAACGTGTATTCTGAAAATCATGTGCCACATGTTTCTGGTCCACACATGGTGTCTTAAATTCTTAAAAGAATCCAATACATGACTTGATTTTGCGGATCAGTCAATGCATTGAACCTGGACTACATATCGTGTACTTATGAATACACGCTGTGTATTCTAGTGTTATACGTCCAGAAACGTTTTGCTCCTTTGGATGAGTTCCTCTATTTTATTTTAATCAAAATTAAAAGAAAAACTCATTTCTGTGAGGTGAACGAGAAATGAGGGAGGAGGAACGGATATCGATATTCAGATTTCCAGAATGATTAAACTTGAATTGAAATAACTAAATTATTAAATGTGTAAATTACCAACGAAAAACTAAATAATTATAATCAATGATATAACCCATCTGATACCACTTTTAGGTTCCGGGCGCAGCGGAAGAGCGCTGGTGGGTTAGCCAAACTTTAATTTTAACGTTAAACAATGTTCAATCCGAGATCCATCCCGATATAAAATGGCGAATATTTGGAATAGAACGAAGAACGAAAAAGAAAAGAAGAGTCCTGGAACCCTTGAGATAGTGTCAACATATGTTGATTATAATTATTTAATTAATTCATAAGAATTACCTCGATGGAATTCATTCTTCTTTGGAGTCTCTGGTCACGATCCTGTGATCCGTCATTGCGTTGTAGAATCCAAGTACATGATTCCTCTAGCGGTGAACCACACATGCTCCACTTATCTCTGGACGTCGCCGAATGGATCTCCGGGTGCTAGCGTGGAAGAGCCTTCGCTTGCAATGTCCTCCTTCAACCGCCTTGATCCGGTGGAGGATCTTGCTTTCGTAACTTGAAATTGTTCTTGGTGGAAAGGGAATTCTATCTTGGCTTGAGAGTATTTCCAGATCCATTGTGCACAAAAAATGGCTCTCCTCAATGATAATAATGTAATTTGGGATTATAATACTTAGAATAATAAAATGAATTAATTTCCCAAATGCATTTAATCATTTCATTTAATTCGTAGTAATACCTCATGTCTTAATAATGATAGTTGACCATCATTATTAATTGACATGAACCCAACATATTACTCACTAATAAATATATATATATTATTTTTCTCACAATATATTCTCTCGAATAACTAGTGTCGAAATAAATGCGAGCAGGCATCCTTAAATAATTATTAAACCACAGTCGTGAATAATATTTATTTAACTTGTTAAATTAATATTTAACTGAGATACATGGACACACTTAGTGTGTGACCCTCTAGGCCTCTTTCTTAGTGGAATTAGGCAGAGCCTGCCTAATGTCCAAGGTTAGCATCTAGCAACATGCCAAGGCACCCATAGAGAAAGAAGTTAATGCCACAATGACGTGTCACCTCCTACGAACGCTTACCATGTAATATAATCCCTTTGTCTCAATATCTCCAATCAAGCGGGTTACATGCTAGTGCCATCAACCCATGTCCTCGATTATTCTTTCTTTGACTTCCTGGAATTGAACTCGCCCATACCTTACCATGGCCATAGATTTATTTAGGCTATATCAATTCCATCAAATGGCCTGAGATATCTACTTCCGTTATGGAACAGAAGGGACAAATCCTTTCTCGCATTATCTATTAATGCAGTATTACTCGTGATGCACCAAACATATCCTAGCTCGTTGCAAACATAGTGTCATCACAGTTTTCATCAATACATCTAAGTGTGTGAGTTGTAATACCCATTAATAATAATCTTAAAGTCTAAGGACCAATACGCAAGTCCGCAGATAGGAACATCCAATGACACTATGAAATGTCGATTTCTTACTGGCGGTTCTCGTTCTCATAATATCCTCCAGGATATTACCAAGGGCGCAAACCATGAGAAGGTGCCTCAAAGTTTTACGAGTCCTCACCCCTAATGACCTGTATTATTTGTGTCCCTCAAATAATATCATCTGACCATAGAACATATATTCAAGAATAGTGTTATGGCACTTCCGGGTTCTCATCATAGCAGGGATCCGCTATGAACCATTAATGTAACAGCTGTCCTTTGGACATTATCACATGCATTGTCACGCAGAAGAACAATCAAGATGTGATAAGGAATTTATTAATGAATAAAGTACAAATTAGTTGGTTCTAGGCCACCAACTCCAACAGATCTTGTAGGTTCTAGGCGCAGCGGAAGCGAGTTGGTGGGTTAGCCCAACTTTAATTTTAACGTTAAACAATGTTCAATCCGTGATCTGTCATGCTATAAAACGCCGAATCTTCCGAATAGAACGAAGAACGAAAATGAGAAGAAGAGTCCCGGAACCCTTGAGATAGGATCATCATATGTTTATTATAATTAATTTAATTAATTCATAAGAATTACCTTGATGGAATTATTTTTTTGTTGGAGTCTCCGGTCACGATCCTGTGATCAGTCGTTGCATTGAAGAATCCAAGTACATGATCCATCTAGGGGTGATCCACACGTGATCCGCATATCTCGGGACGTTGCTGAAGGGATCTCTGGGTGCTAGCACGGAAGAGCCTTTTCTTGTGATGTCTGCCTTCAACCGCCTTGATTCGGTGGTAGATCGTGCTTTCGTAACTTGAAAGAGTTCTTGGTTGAAAAGGAATTCTCTCTTGGCTTGAGAGTATTTCCAGATCCATTGTGCACAACAAGATGGCTCTCCTCAATGAGAATAATGTAATTTGTGATTATAATACTTAGAATAATAAAATGAATTAATTGCCTGAAAAAATTTAATCATTTCATTTAATTCTTAGTAATACCCCAGGTCTTAATAATGACAGTTGACCATAATTATTACTTGACATGCACCCAACATATTACATTTAATATCATTTAATTAAATAAAAAATATTTTTCTCATGAATCCCGAAAAAACAAACTACACGGCATGTATATAAATATACATGACATGTACTTTTATTTTTCCATTTAATTTATTTCCTCCACCATATTTATTAGACCTTGAGTAATGGCTATTTATTTCTTAAATAAATGTAACTGCATTACTCTCTAATAAATATATATATTATTTCACCCACAATATATTCTCTCGAATAACTAGTGTCAAAATAAATGCGATCAGGCATCCATAAATAATTATTAAACCATATTCAGGAATAATATTTATTTAAATTTTTAAATTAATATTTAACTGAGATACATGGACACACTTAGTGTGTGACCCTCTAGGCCTCTTTCTCAGTGGAATTAGGCAGATCCTACCTAAATTCCAAGGTTAGCATCTAGCAACATGCCAAGGCACTCATAGAGAAAGAAGTTAACGCCGTAATGACGTGTCACCTCCTACGAACGCTTACCGTGTAATATAATCCCTTTGTCTTGATATCTCCAATCAAGCGGGTTGCATGCTAGTTCCATCAACCCATGTGCTCGATTATTCTTTCTTTGACTTTTTGGAATTGAACTCACCCATACCTTACCATGTACATGGATTTATTTAGGCTATATCAATTCCATCAAAGGGCCTGAGATATCTACTTCTTTTATAGAACTGAAGGGACAAATCCTTTCTCGCATTTTCTATTAATGGAGTATCACTCGTGACGCACCCAATGTATCCTACCTCACTGCGAACAGTGTGTCTTCACAGTTTTCGTCAATACATCTAAGTGCGAGAGTTGTAATACCCATTAATAATAATCTTAAAGTCTAAGGACCAATACACACGTCCGCAGATAAGAACATCCAATGACACTATGAAATGTGGATTTCTTACTGGTAGGTCTCGTTCTCATAATATCCTCCTGGATATTACCAAGGGCGCACACCATGAGAAGGTGCCTCAATGTTTTATGAGTCCTCACCCCTAATGACCTGTATTATTTGTGTCCCTCAAATAATATCATCCGGACATAGAACATATATTCAAGAATAGTGTTATGGCACTTTTGGGTTCTCATCATAACAGGGATCCACTATGACTCATTAATGCAACAGCTGTCCATAGGACATTATCACATGCATTGTCACGTAGAAGAACAATCAAGATGTGATAAGGAATTTATTAATGAATAAAGTACAAAGTAGTTGGCTCTAGGGCACCAACTCCAACAGACTCCCACTTGGATCAGAGCCAACTGCTAATAGCCTTTAACCTGCTAGCTCTCACATGATATTCATGCTTCTATTGAGATAGGCCTTTAGTCATGGGTTCTGCCACGTTCTCTTCCATGGACACTTTGCTCTCTGAAACATCACCCCTTTGATAGAAATCCCTCAAGAGGTGATACTTCCGGAGTATGTGCTTTGTCCGTTGATGTGACCTTGGTTCTTTTGCAAGAGCCACCGCTGCAGTATTATCACTAGACAATGTAATGAGATCTTTACTGCTAGGCACCACATCAAGATCATGGACAAAGTTCCGAATCCATACGGCTTCCTTGGCTACATCAGAAGCTGCTATATACTCGGACTCCATTGTAGAATCGGCGACAACAGGCTGCTTTGAACTCTTCCAACTCATAGATCCTCCATTGAGACATAAAACATATCCAGATTTCCACTTCAGATCATTCTGATCTGTCTGAAAACCAGCATCAACATACCCTCTGATGACAAGCTCCTCGTCTCCTCCAGACACCAGGAACATATCCTTAGAACTTTTCAGATACTTAAGGATAGTCTTAACAGTAGTCCAATGTTGTTCTCCTAGATTTTCTTGATATGTTCCTACCATGCTCAGTGCATAGGCAACATCAAACCTGGTACATAACATGGCATACATGATGGATCCTATAGCCAAAGCATATGGGATCTTACTCATCATATCTTTCTCCTGTTGTGTCTGGGGACACATTTTCTTAGAAAGATGTAAGCCATGTGACACTGGAACCAATCCCCACTTGGGTTTTTCCACTCTAAATATCTTTAGTATCTGGTCAATGTATGTACCCTGACTTAGTCCAAGAAGCCTCTTGGATCTATCACAAATGATCTTGATCCCTAGAATGTAGGCTGCTTCTCCTATGTCCTTCACGGAGAAACACTTGTTCAACCAGTCCTTAACTAACTGTAAGGCTGGTATGTCGTTTCCAATAAAAAATATGTCATCAACATATAACACTAGGATTATGACTGAATTCCCATTAAACTACTTATAAACACATGGCTCACATTCATTCTTGATGAAACCAAATTCTTTTATGGCTTCTTCAAATCGAATGTTCAATGACCTGGATGCTTGCTTCAATCTATAAATGGATTTCTGCAACTTGCAAACCCGTTTGGTTTCACCTGGTGTCACAAACCCTCCTGGTTGTGTTATATAGACATCTTCCTGAAGGGTCCCATTAAGGAATGTTGTTTTGACATCCATCTGTCAAATCTCATAGTCATGGAAAGATTCTATGGAAAGTATGATTCTTATGGATTTAAACATGGAAAATAGAGAGAAGGTTTCATCATAGTCAATTCCTTGACGCTGTCTGAATCCTTTAGCCACTACCCTTTCTTTATAGGTGCTAACTTGACCTTCCATGTCAAGATTTCTTTTTAATACCCATTTGCATCCAACAGGCTTTACATCAACTGGCTCATCGACCAGAACCCAAACTTGGTTATGATACATGGAATCCATCTCATAATTCATAGCTTCTAGCCATCTTGCAGCTTCTGAGCTTTATACTGCTTCCATGTAGGAGAGAAGTTCATCATTTTCCAACAATAATGATTCACCATCCTCGGTGACTAGGAAACCAAATCTCTCTGGTTCCCTTACCTCTCTTGAGCTCATACGTAGTACTTGTGTTTTTGGAACCTCTTCCACGGGGACCTGTGGAACTTATTCCTGTACCAACTCATGTGTATCTTCAGCATCAGTTTCGTCGAAGTCAATATTTCTCCCACTATCCTTCTTGAGAATGTGATCCCTCTCAAGAAAGACGGATTGTCTGGCGACAATCGATTTCTTTTCCTGAGGGTTATATTGGTTATATCCTTTCGTTTACTTGGGATATCCTATAAATATATACTTCGTGCCCCGGGGTGCTAGTTTGTTTCCTGAGAAGGCCTTAACAAACACCTCGCATCCCCATACATGTGTGTGCGACAAAGTGGGTTTCTTTCCATTCCATAACTTGGATGGAATTCCATTTTCCACCTTAGTTGGTACTCGGTTTAATGTGTATTTTGTAGTTTGTAATGCATATCCCCAACAGGATAATGGAAGATCCACATGACTCATCATCGACCTCACTATATTCAACAAGGTGCAGTTTATCCTTTCACTAACACTATTCTACTGGGGTGTATAAGCAGGAGTGAGCTGAGATAGAATCCCAGACTCCCGTAGAAGATCGATGAACTCTTGGTTCAGATATTCTCCATCTCGATCCGATCGAAGCTTCTTTATCTTCTTAACAAGAGGATTCTCTACTTCATTCTTGAATTCCTTAAATTTCTCTAAGGATTCTTGACTTATACCTCATTAAGTAGACATATCCATATCTCCTCAAATCATCAATAAAAGTAATGAAGTAAGAATATCCACCTCTAGCTTCCACTGGAAATGGTCCACATACATCTGGGTGTACCAATCCTAGAAGCTCTGTGGCCCTTTCACCTTGTCCACCAAAAGAAGGCTTGGTCATTTTTCCTTGTAAACAAGCATGACATCTGTCAAGTGGTTTTAGCTCAGTAGAGTCTAAATAGCCATATTGGCAGAGCTTTGTCAAGCGCATCTTGTTCACATGACCAAGGCCGTGATGACATAATTGGGTGATGTATGAGTCATGTGAGTTTGTTTCGTTATCGATTTCCAACACTTGGTTTTCATAATTTAATACATACAAACCATTATTCAAATGTTCCATACCATAACATATGTTTTTTTTATAAAAGATGAAACCCTTATTTCCAAACATGAAAATAAATCCGTCCATATCCAAACAGGATACAGAAATTATGTTCTATGTAACACTAGGCAGAAAATAAATGTTTTGTAAAACCAAAATGATGCCAGTTGGAAATGAGAGGTGATAGTCGCCAATAGCCAACACAGCTAGCCTTGAGCCATTGGCAGCTCAAAGATCCACCTCTCCTCTGGTGATCTTTCTAAATCTACTTGGTTCCTGCATTTGAATTTATATGTGAGCCCCACAAGATGTATCTAATACCAAATGTGTAGAAATAGAAAGATTGCACTCGATAACAAACACACCTTTAGCGTCCCCACGCTTCTGGGTGCAGTTCCTCTTCCAGTGTCCCTTCTTGCACATGCAAAACACACCGCCTCCTGTTCCTTTCCCTACCTCTGGAACTTCCCCTTCTAGGAGGGATGGTGCTCGGGGGCTTCAGACCGTTTATATGTTTTTGGCCCTTTTTCCCTGTCCTTCCTTTTCTTGTTTACCATAAGGATCACGGGTTTTTCATGCCCCATGTTCTTATCTACCTGGCTAATCAAGGTCAGAAGCTCTGATATACACTTCTCATTTCCACTCATATTATAATTGATAATGAAGCTAGAGAAGGTCTTGGGCAGTGATGATAGGATGAGATCTGTACGCAACTCATCCCAGAATTGAATCCCTAAGATGTCCAGGAATTAAATGTAGCCAATAATCTTGAATACGTGAGGCCCAGCTGGCGCAGACTCTCCATGATTCATCGTAAACAAAGCATTGGAGATCTCATACCTCTCCTGTCTCGCATTCTCTTGGTAGAGAACTTTAAGGTGACACATTATGGTATACGCGTCCATGTTTTCATGTTGCTTCAAGAGATCATTAGACATGGCCGATAGCATGAAACACTGGACATCTGTGGCATCATCCATGTGTTTCATGTAAAGAGATAATTCCTCATCACTATCCTCTTTCCTAGGCGCAACTAGAATAGGCTCTTCCAGCACATACAATTTTCTTTCGTGGTGAAGGACGACGCGTAAACGACTCTGCCACTCTTGGAAATTGATTCCGGTGAGAAGGTTTTCTTTTTTCAGTATAGTGCGCTATGATATGTTTGAAGTCATATTCTTGCTGTTTCTACAAATTAAGATGAGTAAAGTTTTAGTAATTAATTACAAAATTTTATACAAATAAATAAATTAATACTTATTAGTCTCCCACTATTTTATCAAAATCCAATAGCCCTCACCATTGACTTCGGAATATTCTGTTGTGTGAATATTCTAGTGGCAAGGATCCATATTGCCCTTCACATTACCCCAACTTGAAGGGTTTTAGGTAGGCACTCCAAATGCCAACTTCATTAACTCGCAGCTCCTTGATCCGCTAAGTGGACTCCCCAATCCTGAAATCCTTTTTTGGATACCCTCAACCATTGCCTCTTGGTCACACCAAGTCCTGCTGTGGCAGTCAACCCTTGATGCAAACCAAGTCAATTCAACCGAAAACCTTGAATTAGAATTCCCTGATAATTGAAAGCACCCCAAATAGGGTTGGTCAAACACTTTGAACTATGGTTCGATTCTAACCAATAGTATGGAAGGATATCGCAACTTAATATTTATTTTGAGGGATTTTATCCTTATACGTATATTTACATTTTATTATCTTTGATTACATGATTGTTAATATTAAGTGGGGTATACTTAAGTGATTAACCATGTCTAAGATAATATTTACGTATAAGCTAGTTTTATTTTAGTTCCATCTTGCATGCTCGTTTAATTCATAATCTGTGTGATCTTGACAACACACCCAAAATAAACAAACCATGCAACTGACGGAAATAAAATAAATGGTATGATCATGAGCTTTTCTATTGGTTAGTTTATCTAGCAGTTGATAAACTAACCCAAGACATAGGTGAGAAACACCTTGAACCTTTCGGGTTCGTGTTTACAGCTTTCCACCTATCCACCTTTGTATCTCCTTGGATTGTTTTCACCTTGGCTCCTAACTTGAGCCGCCTCCACTAGATTTGGAGCTCCATCCATTACATATGCATTTATCTCACACGTAGGTGAAGGGTAAAAGGGGTTTTTACATAAAAGAATACTTGGGCACACGACCCCTACATATTAATGAGGAGATGGCTCACAGGCCAACAGATTTAATTTAAATAAATAAATTAAAAGAAACCATTCACATACAAAGGTCTCAGTCTAGCTCATGATCATCCATACATGCAACGATATTTATGCATAAATAAAACTACCATTCAATTCTTTAATCGTTCTTGTTTAAGATAAATCACGCTCGAATCAATTAATTACCTTATTTAATCAATCCTTTTATCTTAAATCCTTTTTCTAAATTTCCTTGTGATTCTCATTCATCATAATTCTAAACAAATAAATTCATTTAAAATTATCCTTGTACGTAACTTGTACCTTGGAGGAAACCCGGTGAATTCCCATTTATTATGCAAATGTTAAATTAAACACATATATATATAAAACACCTATCACGTGTTGTGCCTCAGCTTTACGCCTGCACCATGGTACACGTCTCAAGGGTTTGTATAATATAATAATAAATTTTAATAAATCTGCGTAATTTGGGTGAGTACACGACGTGTAGTTCCGAATACACGACATATACTTTTCTTCACCGTCCATCCGAAGTACACGCCTGGGGACATGGCATGTTAATGTACTTCGGAAATTTTTGGAGTACACAACATGTACAATGTGACAAATGCACTGTAGTTTCCGCGTTACATGGTTTCCTGCCGGGCAGGACATGTACAGAGTACAGGGCCCAAACCTAACCCGAAGGGACTACACACCATGTTCATTGGACCACATGGCGTGTATTTCGGAAACCATGTGCCACATGTTTCGGGTCAACACACGGTGTCTTAAATTCTTAGAAAGAATCCAATACACGGCCTGATTTGGCGGATCAGTCAATGCATTGAACCTAGACTACACGATGTGTACTTCCGAGTACACGCTGTGTATTCTGGTGTTATACGGTCAGAAAATTTTGGCTCCCCCGGATGAATTCCACTATTTTATTTTAATCAAAATTAAAATAAAAATTTGTTTCTGTGAAGTGAACGAGAAACGAGGGAGGAGGGACAGATCTCGATATTCAGATTTCTAGAACGATTAAACTTGAATTGAAATAAATAAATTATTAAATGTGTAAATTACCAACAAAAAACTAAATAATTATAATCAACGATATAAACTCCCTTTGATACCACTTGTAGGTTCTGGGCACAGCAGAAGCGCGTTGGTGGGTTAACCCAACATTAATTTTAACATTAAACAACGTTCAATCCGAGATCCTTCACGATATAAAACGCCGAATCTTCAGAATAGAACAAAGAACGAAAAATAGAAGAAGTGTCCCGGAACCCTTGGGATAGGATCATCATATGTTGATTATAGTTAATTTAATTAATTCATAAGAATTACCTCGATGGAATTATTTCTTCGTTGGAGTCTCCAGTCACGATCCTGTGATCCATCGTTGCATTGTAGAATCCAAGTACAGGATTCCTCAAGCAGTGATCCACACGTGATCCACGTATCTCTGGAGGTTGCCGAAGGGATCTCCGGGTGCTAGCACGGAAGAGCCTTCGCTTGCGATGTCCGCCTTCAACCGCCTTGATCAGGTGGAGGATCTTGCTTTCGTAACTTGAAAGCTTTCTTGGTGGAAAGGGAATTCTCTCTTGGCTTCAGAGTATTTCTAGATCCGCTGTGCACAAAAAAATGGCCCTCAATGAGAATAATGTAATTTGGGATTATAATGCATAGAATAATAAAATGAATTAATTTCCCTAAAGCATTTAATCATTTCATTTAATTATTAGTAATACCCCATGTCTTAATAATGATAGTTTACCATCATTATTACTTGACATTAACCCAACATATTAAATTTAATATCATTTAATTAAATAGAAAATATTTTACTCACGAATCTCGAAAAAACAAACTACACGGTGTGTATATAAATATACACGGCGTGTACTTTTATTTTTCTATTTTATTTATTTCCTCTACCATATTTATTAGCCTTTGAGTAATGGCTATTTATTTTTTAAATAAATGTAACTACATTACTCGCTAATAAATATATATATATTATTTCACCCACAATATATTCTCTCAAATAACTAGTGTCAAAATAAATGCGATCAGGCATCCTTAAATAATTATTAAACCGTATTCTGGAATAATATTCATTTAACTTGTTAAATTAATATTTAACTGAGATACATGGACACACTTAGTGTGTGACCCTCTAGGCCTCTTTCTCAGTGGCATTCGGCAGAGCCTGCCTAAAGTCCAAGGTTAGCGTCTAGAAACACACCAAGGAACCAATAGAGAATGATGTTAATGCTGCAATGGCGTGTCACCTCCTACGAATGCTTAGCGTGTAATATAATCCCTTTGTCTCGATATCTCCAATCAAGCGGGTTGCATTCTAGTGCCATCAACCCATGTGCTCGATTATTCTTTCTTTGATTTCTTGGAATTGAACTCGCCCATACCTTACCATGGACATGGATTTATTTAGGCTATATCAATTCCATCAAAGGGCCTGATATATCTACTTCTGTTATGGAATTGAAGGGACAAATCCTTTCTGGCATTTTCTATTAATGCAGTATTACTCATGACGCATCCAACGTATCCTACCTCGCTGCGAACAGTGTGTCATCACACTTTTAATTGATACATATAAGTGTGCGAGTTTTAATACCCATTAATAATAATATTAAAGTCTAAGGACCAATACACACGTCTGTAGATAGGAACATCCAATGATACTATGAAATGTGGATTTCCTATTGGCGGGTCTCGTTCTCATAATATCCTCCTGGATATTACCAAGGGCTCACACCATGAGAAGGTGACTCAAAGTTTTATGAGTCCTCACCCCTAATGAACTGTATTAATTGTTTCCCTCAAATAATATCATTCTTCCATAGAAAATATATTCAAGAATAGTGTTATGGCACTTCCGGGTTCTCATCATTGCAAGGATCTGCTATGAACCATTTATGCAACAGCTGTACTTAGGACATTATCAGATGCATTGTCACGTAGAAGAAAAATCAAGATGTGATAAGGAATTTATTAATGAAGAAAGTACAAAGTAGTTGGTTCTAGGCCACCAACTCCAACAAATCTTATAGGTTCTTGGCGCAGCGGAAGCGCGTTGGTGGGTTAGCCCAACTTTAATTTTAATGTTAAACAACGTTCAATATGAGATCCATCACGATATAAAATTCTGAATAATTGGAATAGAACGAAGAACGAAAAAGAGAAGAAGAGTCCCAGAATTGAACTCGCCCATACCTTACCATGGACACGGATTTATTTAGGCTATATCAATTCCATCAAAGGGCCTGAGATATTTACTTCCGTTATGTAACAGAAGGGACAAATCCTTTATCGCATTATTTATTAATGCAGTGTTACTTGTGACACACCCAACGTATCCTACCTCGCTGTGAATAGTGTGTCATCACAGTTTTCATCAATACATCTAAGTGTGCGAGTATTAATACCCATTAATAATAATCCTAAATTCTACGGACCAATACACACGTCCGTAGATAGGAACATCTAATGACACTAAGAAATGTGGATTTTCTACTGGTAGGTCTCGTTCTCATAATATCCTCCTAGATATTACCAAGGGCGCACACCATGAGAAGGTTCCTAAAATTTTTATAAGTCCTCACCCCTAAGGACCATTATTATTTGTGTCCCTCAAATAATATCTTCCGGCCATAGAACATATATTCAAGAATAGTGTTATGGCACTTCCGGGTTCTCATCATAGCAGGGATCCGCTATGACCCATTAATGTAATAACTGTCCTTAGGACATTATCACATGCATTGTCACGCAGAAGAACAATCATGATGTGATAAAGAATTTATTAATGAATAAAGTACAAAGTAGTTGGTTCTAGGCCACTAACTCCAACAGATCTTGTAGGTTCCGGGTGCAGCGGAAGCACGTTGGTGGGTTAGCACAACTTTAATTTTAATGTTAAACAACATTCAATCCGAGATACGTCATGATATAAAATTCCAAATCTTCGGAATAGAACGAGGAACGAAAAAGAGAATAAGAGTCCTAGAACCCTTGAGATAGGATCATCATATGTTGATTATAATTAATTTAATTAATTCATAAGAATTAACTCGATGGAATTCTTTCTTCATTGGAGTCTCCGGTCATGATCCTGTGATCTGTCATTATGTTATAGAATCCAAGTACCGAATTCCTCTAGCTGTAATCCACATGTGCTCCACATATCTATGGACGTTGCTGAAGGGATCTCCGGGTGCTAGCATGGAAGAGCCTTCGCTTGTGATGTCTGGCTTCAAACGCCTTGATCCGGTGGAGGATCTTGCTTTCGTAACTTGAAAGCGTTCTTGGTGGAAAGGGAATTATCTCTTTGCTTGAGAGTATTTCCAGATCCGTTGTGTACAACAAAATGTCTCTCCTCAATGAGAATGATGTATTTTGGGATTATAATACATAGAATAATAAAATGAATTAATTCCCCGAAAGAATTTAATCATTTCATTTAATTCTTAGTAATACCACATGTCTTAATAATGACAGTTGACCATAATTATTACTTGACATTCCCCCAACATATTACATTTAATATCATTTAATTAAATAAACAATATTTTTCTCACGATTCCTGAAAAAACAAACTACACGGCATGTATATAAATTTACATGGCGTGTACTTTTATTTTTCCATTTTATTTATTTCCTCCACCATCATTATTAGACATTGAGTAATGGCTATTTATTTCTTAAATAAATATAACTGCATTACTTGCTAATAAATATTTATAATATTTCACCCACAATATATTCTCTTGAATAACTAGTGTCGAAATAAATGCGATCAAGCATCCTTAAATAATTATTAAACCACATTCGGGAATAATATTTATTTAACTTGTTAAATTAATATTTAACTGAGATACCTGGACACACTTAGTGTGTGACCCTCTAGGCCTATTTCTCAGTGGCATTAGGTAGAGCCTACCTAAAGTCCAAGGTTGGCATCTAGAAACACACCAAGGCACCCATAGAGAAAGAAGTTAACTCCGCAATGACGTGTCACCTCCTACGAACGCTTACCGTGTAATATAATCTCTTTGTATCAATATATCCAATCAATAGGGTTGCATGCTAGTTCCATCAAACCGTGTTCTCGATTATTCTTTCTTTGAATTCCCAGAATTGAACTCTCCCATACCTTACCATGGACATGGATTTATTTAGGCTACATCAATTTCATTAAAGGGCCTGAGATATCTACTTCTGTTATGGAACAGAAGGGACAAATCCTTTCTCCCATTATCTATTAATGCAGTATTACTCGTGATTCACCCAACGTATCCTACCTCACTCGGAATAGTGTGTCATCATAGTTTTCATCAATACATTTAAGTGTGCGAGTTGTAATACCCATTAATAATAATATTAAAGTCTACGGACCAATACACATGTCCGCAGATAGGAACATCCAATGACACTATGAAATGTGGATTTCCTACTGGCGGGTCTCGTTCTCATAATATCCTTCTGGATATTACCAAGGGCGCACACCATGAGAAGGTGCCTCAATGTTTTATGAGTCCTCAACCCTAATGACCTGTATTATTTGTATCCCTCAAATAATATCATCCGGAATTAGAATATATATTCAAGAATAGTGTTATGGAACTTCTGGGTTCTCATCATAGCAGAGATCCGCTATGACCCATTAATGCAACAGCTATCCTTAGGACATTATCACATACATTGTCACGCAGAAGAACAATCAAGATGTGATAATGAATTTATTAATGAATAAAGTACAAAGTAGTTGGTTCTAGGCCACCAACTCCAACAGACTCCCACTTGGACTAGAGCCAACTGCTACCAACCTTTAACCCACCAGCTCTCACATGATATTCATGCTTCTGATTAGATATGCCTTTAGTCATGGGGTCCGCCATGTTCTCTTCCATGGACACTCTACTCACTGCAACTTCACCCCTTTGATAGAAATCCCTCAATTCATGATACTTCCTCAGTATGTGCTTTGTCCGTTGATGTGAACTTGGTTGTTTTTCAGGAGCCACTGCTGTAGTATTATCACAATACAATGTTATGAGATATTTATTGCTATGCACCACATCATGATCTTGGAAAATGTTCCGAATCCAGACGGATTCTTTGGCTGCATCAGAATCCGCTATATACTCGGACTCTGCTGTAGAATCGATGACAACAGGCTGCTTTGAACTCTTCCAGCTCACACCTCCTCCATTGAGACATAAAACATATCCAGATTGTGACTTCAGATCATTCTGATCTGTCTGAAAGCCAGCATCAACATACCCTCTGATGACAAGCTCCTCGTCTCCTCCATACACTAGGAACATATCCTTAGTTATTTTCAGATACTTAAGGATAGTCTTAATAGCAGTCCAATGATGTTCTCCTGGATCTGCTTGATATCTTCCTACCATGCTCAGTGCATAGGCAACATCAAGCCTGGTACATAACATGGCATATATGATGGATCCTATAGTCGAAGCGTATGGGATATTACTCATCCTATATTTCTCCTGTTGTGTATGGGGACACATTTTCTTAGAAAGATGTAAGCCATGTGACACTGGAACCAATCCCCTCTTGGATTTTTCCATACTAAATCTATTTAGTATCTAGTCAATGTATGTACCCTGACTTAGTCCATGCAGCCTCTTGGATCTTTCACGAATGATCTTGATCCCTAGAATGTAGGCTGCTTCTCATAAGTCCTTCATGGAGAAACACTTGTTCAACCAGTCCTTAACTGACTGTAAGGCTGATACGTCATTTCCAATAAGCAATATGTCATCAACATATACCACTAGGATGACGACCAAATTCCCATTAAACCGCTTATAAACACATGGATCCCATTCATTCTTAATGAAACCAAAAATCTTTTATGGCTTCATCAAATCGAATGTTCCATGACCTTGTTGCTCGCTTCAATCCATAAATGGATTTCGGAAACTTGAAAACGCGTTTGGCTTCACCTGCTATCACAAACCCTTCTGGTTGTGTTATATATACATCTTCCTAAAGGATCCCGTTATGAAATACTAATTTGACATCCATCTACCAAATCTCGTAGTCATGGTAAGCTGCTATGGAAAGTATGATTCTTATGGATTTAAACATGGAAACTGGAGTGAAGTTTCATCATAGTCAATTCCTTGACGTTGTCTGAATCCTTTATCCACTAGCCTTGCTTTATAGGTTCTAACTTGACCTTCCATGTCCAGCTTTCTTTTTAATACCCATTTGCATCCAACAGGATTTACATCAACTGGCTCATCGACCAGAACCCAAACTTGGTAATGATATATGGAATCCATCTCAGAATTCATAGCTTCTTGCCATCTAGTAGCTTTTGAGCTTTCTACTGCTTCCTTGTAGGAGATAGGTTCATCATTGTCCAATAATAATGATTCACCATACTCGGTGACTAGGAAACCAAATCTCTCTGGTTCCCTTACCTCTCAAGAGCTCCTACGCAGTACTTGTGTTTTTGGAACCTCTTCCATGGGGACCTGTGGAACTTGTTACTGTACCAACTCCTGTGTATCTTGAGCATCAACTTAGTCGAAGTCAATCTTGCTCCCACTATCCTTCTTGAGGATGTGCTCCCTCTCAAGAAAGACGGCTTGTCTGGCGACAATCACTTTCTTGTCTTGAGGGTTATATAACTAATATCCTTTAGTTTCCTTGGTATATCCTATAAAGATATACTTCATGCCCCGGGGTACTAGTTTGTTTCCTACGAAGGCCTTAAAAAATGCCTCGCATACCCATACATGTTTGTGCGAAAAAGTGGGTTTCCTTCCATTCCATAACTCGGATGGAATTCCATTTTCCGCCTTAGTTGGTACTTGGTTTAATGTGTATGTTGCAGTTTGTAATGCATATCCCCAAAAGGATAATGGAATATCCGCATGACTCATCAATGACCTCACCATGTCTAACAAGGTGTTGTTCTTCCTTTCACTAACACCATTCCACTGTGGTGTATAAGGAGGAGTGAGCTAAGATAGAATCCCAGACTCCAGTAAAAGATCAATGAACTCTTGGTTCAGATATTCTCCATCTCGATCCGATCGAAGATTCTTTATCTTCTTACCAAGATGATTCTCTACTTCATTATTGAATTACTTAAATTTCTTTAAGGCTTCTGACTTATACCACATTAAGTAGACATATCCATATCTACTAAAATCATCAATAAAAGTAATGAAGTAAGAATATCCACCTCTAGCTTCTATTGGAAATGCTCCGCATACATCCGTGTGTACCAATCCTAGAAGCTCTGTGGCCCTTTCAACTTGTCCACCAAAAGGCGGCTTGGTCATTTTTTCTTTGTAAACAAGCGTGACATCTATCAAGTGGTTTTAGCTTAGTAGAGTCTAAATAGCCATCTTGGAAGAGCTTTGTCAAGCACTTCTCATTCACATGACCAAGGTGGTGATTCCATAACTGGGTGATGTATGAGCCATGTTAGTTTGTTTCGTTATCGATTTCCAACACTTGGTTTTCATAATTTAATACATACAAACCATTATTCAAATGTGCCATACCATAACATATGTTTTTCTTATAAAAGAGACAACCCTTATTTCCAAACTTGAAAATAAATCCATCCATATCCAAACAAGATAAAGAAATTATGTTCGTGGTAACACTAGGCACAAAATAATAGTTTTGTAAAACCAAAATCATGCCAATTGGCAATGAGAGGTGATAGTCACCAATAGCCAATGCAGCCAACCTTGCGCCATTGGCAGCTCGAAGATCCACCTCTCCTCTGGAGATTTTTCTTTATCTACTTGGTTCCTGCATTTTAATATAGATGTGATCCCCACAAGATGTATCTAATACCCAATTTGTAGAAATATAAAGATTGCACTCGATAACTAACACACCTTTAGCGTCCCCATGCTTCTGGGTACAGTTCCTCTTCCAGTGGCCGTGCTTGCAACATGCAAAACGCACCGCCTCCCATTCCTTGCCCTGCCTCTGGATCTTCCCCTTCTTGGAGGGATGGTGCTCGGGGGCTTCAGACCATTTATAAGTCTTTGGCCCTTTTGCCTTGTCCTTCCTTTTCTTGTTCAACATAAGGATCATGGGTTTGTCACACCCCATATCCTTATCTATCTGGAAAATCATGGTCAGAAGCTCTAATAGACTCCTCTCATTACCGCTCATCTTATAGTTGAAAATGAATCTAGAGAAGGTCTTGGGAAGTGATGATAGGATGAGATCTGTACGCAACTCATCCGGGAATTTAATCCCTAAGATGTCTAGGCACTCAATGTAGCTAATAAGCTTGACTACATGAGGCCCAGCTAGCATAGACTCTCCGTGATTCATGGTAAAAAAAGAATTGGAGATATCATACCTCTCCTGTCTCTCCTTCTATTGGTAGAGATTTGTAAGGTTAGACATCATGCTATACGCGTCCATGTTTTCATGATGCTTAAAGAGCTCATTAGGCATGGCTGATAGCATGAAACACTAGACATCTGTGGCATCATCCATGTGTTTCATGTAGAGAGATAATTCCTCATCACCAGCCTCTTTCCCAGGAGCAACTGGAATAGGCTCTTCCAGCACATACAATTTCCTTTCATGGTGAAGTACGACGCATAAACACCTCTTCCACTCTTGGAACTTGGTGCCAGTAAGAAGGTTTTATTTTTTGAGTATACTACACAATGATATGTTTGAAGTCATTTTCTTTCAGTTTCTACAAATTAAGACGAGCAAAGGTTTATTACTTTATTACAAAAATGGAGAAAAATAAATAAATTAATACTTATTAGTCTCCCACTATTTTATAGAAATCCAATAGCCCTAACCATTGACTTCTGAATATTCTGTTGTGTGAATATTCTGGTGGCAAGGATCCATATTGCCCTTTACATTACCCCAACTAGGGTTGGTCAAGAAACTTGAAGGGTTTTAGATAGGCATTCAAAATTTCAACTGCATTAACTTGCAGCTCCTTGATCCGCTGAGTGGACTCCCCAATCCTGAAATCCTTTTTTGGATTTCCTCAACCTTTGCCTCTTGGTCACACCATGTCCAGATGTGGAAGTCAACCATTGATGCGAACCAAGTCAATTCAACTCAAAACCTTGAATTAGAATTCCCTGATAATTGAAAGCACCCCAACTAGGGTTGGTCAAACGCTTTAACCTATGGTTCGATTCTATCCAAGATTATGGAAGGCTATGCCGACATAATATTTATTTTGAGGGATTTTATCCTTATAAGTAAATTGCCATTTTATTATATTTGATTACCTGCTTGTTAATATTAAGTGGGATATACTTAAGTTATTAACCATGTCTAAGATAATATTTACGTATAAGCCGGTTTTATTTTAGTTCCATCTTGCATGCTCGTTTAATTCATTAATTGTGTGATCGTGACAACACACCCACAATAAATAAACCCAGAAACCGAATGAAATAAAATAAATGGTATGATCATGAGCTTTTCTATTGGTTAGTTTATCTAGCGGTTGATAAACTAACCCAAGACCTAGGGGAGAAACACCTTGAACCTTTCGGGTTCATGTTTACAACATTCCACCTGTCCACCTTTGTATCTCCTTGGATTGGTTTCACCTTGGCTTCTGACTTGAGAAGCCTCCACTAGCTTGGGAGCTCCATCCATTAAATATGAATTTATCTCACATGCAGGTGAGGGGTAAAAGGGGTTTTTACATAAAATAATCCTTGGGTGCGCAACCCCTACATATTAATGAGGAGATGGCTCACAGGACAACAAATTTAATTTAAATAAATAAATTAAAAGAAACCATTCACATAAAAAGGTCTCGGTCTTTCTCATGATCATCCATACATGCAACGATATTTACGCATAAATAAAACGAGAATTGAATTCTTTAATCGTTCTTGTTTAAGAGAAATCATGCTTGAATCAATTAATTATCTTTAATTAATCAATCCTTTTATCTTAAATCCTTTTTCTGAATTTCCTTGTGATTGTCATTCATCATAATTCTAAACAAATGAATTCATTTAAAATTATCCTTGTACATAACATGTACCTTGGAGTCAACCCGGTGAATTCCCATTTATTACGCAGATGTTAAATTAAACACACATATATAAAACACCTATCACGTGTTGTGCCTCAGCTTTACGCCAGCACCATGGTACACGTCTCAAGGGTTTGTATAATATAATAATAAAATTTAATAAATCTTCATAATTTGGGTGAGTACACGGCGTGTAGTCTTGACTACACGACGTGTACTTTACTTCACCGTCCATCTGAAGTACACGCCCGGGGACAGGGCGTGTTAATGTACTTCGGAAATTTTCGGAGTACATGGTGTGTATAGTGGGACACACGCCGTGTAGTTTCCATGTTACACGATTTCCAGCCGGGCAGGCCGTGTACAGAGTTCATGGCCCAACCCTAACCTGAAGGGACTACACACCGTGTTCATTGGACCACACGGCATGTATTACGGAAACCTTGTGCCACCTGTTTCTGGTCAACACATGGTGTCTTAAATTCTTAGAAGAAATCAAATACACGGCCTGATTTGGCGGATCAGTCAATGCATTGAACCTAGACTACCCGGCCTGTACTTCTTAATACACACTGTGTATTCTGGTGTTATATGGCCAGAAACATTTGTGTCACACCCCGATCGCGGATGTCCGTAATTGTTCTCCTTTCTTGGTCCCGATTTTAATTTTTCGGAGATTAATTGCATTGGCGGTTTCGCGCCGGTGCGCGGTCACCGTATCGTTAGCGGTGACCATGCGTTCAGCCCGGGTGACAGTGTGTTCACCCGGTGCTTTAAATATTATAATTTTTATGTTGGTATTCTATTTTTAATACACTTTTTATTTGTTTTATTATTATTGTATATATGTTTAATATGTTTATATATATATATATGTATAATAATGTACGTATATATATATATATATATAGATCTATATATGTATAAAAATATATATGTGTGTAGTATCTTTAAATTATTGTATTATTTTAAATATTTGATCAAAATAATTATTATTAGAATTAGCTAATTTATCATTTATTGTTACCATAAGTTTTATTATTATTATTATAAGTTTTATCATTATTATTATAAAGTTTCATCATTATTATTATAAAGTTTTTATATTATTATTATTATAACATTTTATTATTATTATTAATATTGAAAGGTTTTATTATTATTATACATTTTATTATTATTATTATAATGTTTTACTATTATTATTATTATACTTATTAACATTGTTATAATAGTGTTATTATTATTGTTATAGTTGTTATTATTATTATATATATATATATATATATATATATTAGTTTAACCCTAATCCTACCCCCTACCCAGCCGCCACCCCATTACCCTTTCCTCCTTCTCTCTCCCCGCGACCCCCGCCCACCTCTGAGCAGCAGCTCCCGGCCCTCCGCGCAGCCCACGCCATCCCCGCCCCCTCCGTTTCCCGTCGCTGCACCAAGCCGCCGCTCCCTCGCGCGGCCTCCCTCGGACCCGCCGCCTGCCCCTCCCTGTTCCAGCGCTCCCCTCCAGCCTTCCTCCTGCCGAACCGCCGCCGGCCTCACCCTCGCTGAACCCAGCCTTCGGCACCTCCCCTGTCCCGACCTCCGGAGCTCCTCCCCTTCTGGCTTTCGCGGCTCTCTCCGGCGACCCCCCACCGAGCTCGCCGCGCCGGCCTCCTCCACCAGCCGACCGCCGGCCTCCGCCCCGCTCCCCTCCTGCTCCCGTCGCCGTGCCCTGCAGCCTCCACCCCCGTCCCGACTCACCCCGCTCAGACCGCGCACCCCCCCCCTGCAAGGCCGTCCCCTGCCGCCAGCGCACCTCCGACCTGCGTCGCCCGGCCGCCGCGCCCCACCTCTGGCTGCCGCCTTCTCCCTTACCCGCTGTCCCGCTGTGAGTTTTTATTTTATTTTATTTTATTTTTTTTGTTTGTTAATCTTATAACGTTTATTACTATAATTTTTATCATATTAAAAATATTAAAAATATTTTATTATTATTTTGTTATTGTTATTATTATTATTATTATTATTATTATGATTACTAACATATTATTAATATTATTATTATTGTTATTTTTATTATCATTATTGCTATCAGAATATTATTATTATTATTATTATTATTATTGCTACATTATTATTATTATTATTATTATTATCATGTTATTAAGTTATTATTTTTATTATTATTGCTATATTATTATTATGATTACTTTATTATTATTATTATTATTATTACTATTATCTTATCATTTTTTTTATTATTATGTTATAATTATGCTAAATAATAATAATAATAATAATAATAATAATAATTATTATTATTATTATTACTACTATTATTAATATTTTTATTATTGTCATTATTAATCTTGTTATTATTATTATAATTATTATTATTTTATCACTATTGTTATTATTATTATTATTATTATAATTATAATTATTACTATTATTATCATTATTATTACTCTGGCTTTCACTTTCGCTTTGTTAGGGGTTTTTCGTCAACTTATATTTGTTTTTGGGTAGGTTTAGGATTTTAGGATCCGCACAGGGCGTTTCTGAGAAAGCGCCATCACTGCGCCTTGTTTCCGAGGTTCTGCCATCTCCGCGCCTCAGTTTCGAGGTGAGAATTCTCCCCGACGCTTGGTTTTGCATGCTCTAGTGAGTTTTTTTTATGTGTCTGAGTCCTTCATATCTATTATGCAGAGTGTTGGACATTATCACGTGGCTTCGGACACACGTCGTGTCATCGCGTCTTGGTTCCAAGGTCGTTATACCGTCGCGCTTGGATTTTGAGGTAGGTCTCCCTTTGTACTCTCCTCTAAATTTAGAATTTATTTATTCCTTGACTTTTTATTAAGTTTCAGTAAATTTAAATGTATTATTAAGTAGTTATCTATAGTTTGGTGATCTGCTGATGATAACAGTTGTTTTTATTCTAGCGTTTCATTAAAAGCGTTTTCTTGGATTTAATTGTGTGCTTCCATGGTAGTGTTGCTAGATGGTTCTTCCTGAATAATGAAAGACATGTTAAATTGTGCTTTGAAATGTTTTTAGCGTGTGTAAATTAGTAGATGTATTGTTAAAAAAAAGTGTTTCTTAGGACCTGGATTAGAGAAAATGACCGTATGTCCTTTAAACATGATTTTGGAAACTTAAAGTGTGGTTCTGGGTTGACGAGAAATGTTTTCCTTTGTCGCGTGAACAAAAGTTTGGATTTCATTTGAGAAATGGTGTTCCTTCAAAAAAATGATTTAAGGCCCGTTTGGATCTTGATAAAAGTGGGTGCGTTTGGATATCGGAAAATGATTCTACTTATGGAACCAGTGTGTTTCAGGTTTAATATGCTGATTTGAGTTTCTTAAATAATGTTCTAAGTGGGTTTCTGGTTTTCAATGGCATGGCGTGTGTCATATCCCTTTGGAAATGTTTTAGTGTGAAATGTTAAAAATGTAAATGATATGACGGCCCGGTTGGCACTTTATCAAATGTGAAGTGATTATATATATATATATATATATATATATATATATATACGTACTTGTGAGGGAATTTCTATAGGGGGACTTCCCTTCGAGGGTTGTCATGTAGCGATGTCCGTGTAAGGGGTTGACAAGTGCAGTGAGATGAGTCACGCGTGCGAGGGTCTCCCACTTACACAGTGTTACTAAAACCACCATGGGTTCCTGGGCATCTTGTAGATTATCGAGTGACGGTTGCTTGCTAACCCTGATTAGACGGGTTGGTACCCCCTGGAGTTGTAGACAGGCCAGGAGGGATGTTCCACTGGTTGGCAATTAGGGCGGCCAGTTGGTTACTGACTATGGAGTACCACGCCGGCAGGTAGTCTGAACCCGAGTATGTCCAGGGGTTTTCTAAGGATGTTCAGGATCACCCATGGTCATTGCTGACAACTTCTGGTTTATTTGTTTTTACTTGCACTTGGTTTTCCTTGCCTGTTTACCTTTACGTGCACTTGTTCCCCTGCTCGTTTACTTTCAGTCATCCTCCACAGCCTATACTGTTAGACTTTGGGGCAAAATGGTTTTCAAATGAAAATGCTTTATTCTCGTTGGGTAAGATTTGAAAATGTAACACTTTTCTTTTCAGAATGATTTAGAAACTAATGAAATGGAAGTAACTTTCAAAAGAAAATAAGGGAAATGTCTCGTGTTTGATTTTCAAGTAAAGCATTATGAAAAAAAAATTACTTTTATACATTATAATTCAAACCTGGATTATGTAGATTCTTTATTTATTGGCGGTGCATTGGGATTTGTTGTGGGGCTCACCTACTGAGTACTTTTGTGCTCACGCCTATATTTTACCTTTTTAGTTGCAGGTTCCTTGTGTTTAGGTCTTCTGTTTTGAGTCGCTCAGTGTTGGAGCGAGGTTTCTCTCTAGTTGGGTGGTGACCTGAAAGGTCACATGGAGGTACGTGGTCGTGTGGCCTTTATTTCTTTTCCACTTTTAGTGTTTATTTTTTATGTTCTATTTACTTTTGTTTGGGCTGAAATCGTTCCCAACGATCAAATTTTAATGCCCGGCACTGGTTGCCATCCCGGGGGGATCGGGAACGCCCCTCGGGACTTGCCGCGGACCGGCTCGGGTGACCAGTTCATGGTCGACCCGGGCTGGTTCGTGACAAAGTGGTATCAGAGGCAGGTTCTTGTTATTTGGGTTGTTCGGTAGAAGGAGATTAGGACTGTCGGAACTCGAGGGGTAAGTATGGGAAGAGCGTCGCGAACTCTTGCTCGCACTGATCCTCAAGTTACCAGGGGTAGTTCGGGAATCGTGTTCTTGTTTTTTTTCTGGTTTGTCTTGGATTGAGAGATGATAATGGAGGCAAGCCAATGCTACATCGCGATTTCACATGGAGTAGTGACCCATGTGGAGTCCGAGTACATGGTTTGAATTCCTCCTAGTGGTCGACGCTGACTTGGGACATGACCCACTACCATGTCGCCAAGATGAGCGTGACTACTAGTCCCTCATTTCAGTGATTGATACAAATTTGGTTGCTGCTTTCGTTTTGGTTTGTGTGAGTGCGTTGTTGGAAATGAAAAAGGTTTTTGAAAGATTGGACTGGTTTCTGTTAAAAGACTTTGAATATATGAAATGGGTTTTAGAAATTGAAATCTCTTGAATTAGAAATCTGTTGTTTGCTTGAAATTGGTTAGGAATGGTTCGGGATGAAACCCCAGGTCCTCTTTATGAACGTTTGCACATGTGTGAGAATGCATGGAAAGTGTACGTTGGTGCGATTATGAATGGAAAGTGGATAAAGACATGTGCAACGGTTCATGAGAATACCTGGGTGTGTATTTGAAATTAAAGGCTTGACCTTGTTTTCTAAATTGGTTTTAAAGAGGAAATGGTTTTGGAAAATTTTTGGTTTGAAAGTGGATTGGTTTTTGGAAAGTGATCTAGAAAAAGGGTGGTTTTGAAATCAAAAATGAGAAAGGGGATTTTGAAGAGGAGATTTTATTTTGGGTTGTGTTGTATTTGTTTGGTCCTTGTGCTGACTGTTTTTGATGAAGGTGCTTTTATTGATGTTTCTTCAGTTTGATATTGGTTTTGGCCTTGTGTTTTATATATCGCTCCGGAAATGCCGCCCAGAAAGGTCACTAAGGATTCGTATATGTCATGCCCAGTTTTTGGTCCTCCTCAGACTTTGCCTATTCTCCGTGGTGATCAGGGTCCGTTAGAGGCAGTAAAATGGCTCGAGGAAGTGGAACGTGTCTTTAGAATGTTGGGAACTCCCGATAATGATAAGGTTCGTGCAATTATGGAGTCGTTTGAGGGTCCATCTCTGGACCAATGGAAGAGGGTTACCCCATCATCAATGCAAGGTGAAATGACGTAGGATGTCTTCAGAATCGTTTTCATCCAATGGTTTGTACCCGAGGAAGTGAAGCGGGAGAAAAAGGGAGAGCTTGTGCATATTCAACAAGGTCAACGGACGGTGAAGACAAATGTTGACCATTTCAAGGAACTAATTCCCTTTTCCCTAGATGTAGCATCGCATGAGCTCATGAAAGTCTCTCTTTTCACTGGGGGTCTTCGTCCAGAGATCAAGGAGCGAGTCCTCCCTTATAAAGACCTTTGTTTTGAGAAGCTGGTGGAGGATGCTTTCTTGGAAGAGTTGGTTCCTAGTGTGCGGGTGGTTAATACTTCAGCGTCCCCAGTTGTTCGTAAGAGTTTCCCCTCTGGTGGGGAAAAGGTGCCAGAGATACTTGTTCCTAAGGAGTTATCCCCTTTGGTCCCAGTTTCCAGTTCATCAGATCGTTCCATGGTGTGCTATCAGTGTGGTCATTTCAGGCATTTAAAGTCGTCTTGTTGCAACCCTCCGAAGACGTGTCATCGCTGTGGTTGTCTGGGTCATCTGGAGAAGTTTTTCAAGAAGCGTCGCTTGAAGAGGAAGCTGTGATGGGAGAATGTCAGTACTTGACTGTGAGGCAGAAGATGCTTCAGCCATCAGAGCCCCAGCCACAAGTCTCGGGGTGAAGCTCGCGCAAAGTCAGGAGTCCCCAGGGGTGTGAAGCCTTGGTCCAGGTTTTGTGTTCCGTGTTAGCAGTGGAACAATCAAGATCTTTTAGTACTTGTTTTTCTGCGGTTAAGTTTTGACGTTGTTGTATGTTCATTGTTTTACCATGGGGTTATCATGGACTTGTCCTATTATAATCCAAGTAGTCTGGATTATGTGGATGTGTTGTTTCCGAATCGTATGTGTTTCTTAAAAGTGTGACTGTTCGGTGGGTTGACCTTTGTTTAGCAATGCTCGTCAGATGTGGTTGTGTTTCATGGATTTCAGTGGGCCATGTTTCTGACTCGATGTTTTGGTTTAGGGTTTTTGTGGGTTTCCACTAGTATTGAAGGTTATTGACTCTAGTCGAGGATTCAATGTCTTGATGGAGGTGTTGTTTTAATCATGCTATAAGAGCTGGTTTGAATTGGTTGGGAGTTCCCGCACCGACCCCTTTTTCTTTTTCATAGGGTTGTCTATTTAGATGGTCAACTTTTCTGCACAAGTTGAGCTCTTGTGGTGGGGAGAACCCTTCGTGTTCTCCCCTCAATCTCGGACCCCAGTTTTCTCTTGAATAGGTCGGGTGTGACCTGTGCAGAGTAAGGTCATCCCCGAGATTCTCAGTTCTCTCTGTTTCCTTTAGTTCTGTTGGGGAATGAACTTAAATCTTGACCGACTTTTGGCCTGGTGACTTTCTGGGGGCAGAAAGTGTCTGTGGTGGGGAGAATTGTCACACCCAGACCACGGATGTCCGTAATTGTTCTCCTTTCTTGGTCCCGATTTAAATTTTTCGGAGATTAATTGCATTGGTGGTTTCGCGCCGGTGCGCGGTCACCGCATCGTTAGCGGAGACCGTGCGTTCAGCCCGGGTGACAGTGTGTTCACCCGGTGCTTTAAATATTATAATTTTTATGTTGGTATTCTATTGTTAATACCCTTTTTATTTGTTTTATTAATATTGTATATATGTTTAATATGTTTATATATATATATATGTATAATAATGTACGTATATATATATATAGATCTATATATGTATAAAAATATATATATGTGTAGTATCTTTAAATTATTGTATTATTTTAAATATTTGATCAAAATAATTATTATTAGAATTAGCTAATTTATCATTTATTGTTACTATAAGTTTTGTTATTATTATTATAAGTTTTATCATTATTATTATAAAGTTTCATCATTATTATTATAAAGTTTTTATATTATTATTATTATAACATTTTATTATTATTATTAATATTGAAAGGTTTTATTATTATTATAAATTTTATTATTATTATTATAATGTTTTACTATTATTATTATTATACTTATTAACATTGTTTTAATTATGTTATTATCATTGTTATAGTTGTTGTTATTATTATTTATATATATATATATATATATATTAGTTTAACCCTAATCCTACCCCCCTACCCAGCCGCCACCCTGTTCCCCTTTCCTCCTTCTCTCTCCCCGTGGCCCCCGCCCAACTCTGCGCAGCAGCTCCCGACACTCCGCGTAGCCCACGCCATCCCCGCCCCCTCCGTTTCCCGTCGCTGCACCAAGCCGCCGCTCCCTCGCGCGGCCTCCCTCGGACCCGCCGCCTGCCCCTCCCTGTTCCAGTGCTCCCCTCCAGCCTTCCTCCTGCCGAACCACCACCGGCCTCACCCTCGCTGAACCCGGCCTTCGGCACCTCCCCTGTCCCGACCTCCGGAGGTCCTCCCCTTCCGGCTTTCGCGGCTCTCTCCGGCGACCCCCCACCAAGCTCGCCACGCCGGCCTCCTCCACCAGCCGACCGCCGGCCTCCGCCCCGCTCCCCTCTTACTCTTGTCGCCGTGCCCTGCAGCCTCCACCCATGTCCCGACTCGCCCCGCTCAGACCGCGCACCCCCCCTGCAAGGCCATCCCCAGCCGTCGGCGCACCTCCGACCTGCGTTGCCCGGCCGCCGCACCCCACCTCTGGCTGCCGCCTCCTCCCTTACCCGCTGTCCTGCTATGAGTTTTTATTTTATTTATTTTATTTTTTTTGTTTTGTTTGTTAATCTTATAACGTTTATTACTATAATTTTTATCATATTAATAATATTATAAATATTTTATTATTATTATGTTATTGTTATTATTATTATTATTATTATTATTATTATTATTATGATTACTAACATATTATTAATATTATTATTATTGTTATTTTTATTATCATTATTGTTATGAGAATATTATTATTATTATTATTATTATTATTATTATTATTATTGCTACATTATTATTATTATTATTATTATTATCATGTTATTAAGTTATTATTTTTATTATTATTGCTATATTATTATTATGATTACTTTATTATTATTATTATTATTATTACTATTATCTTATCATTTTTTTATTATTATGTTATAATTATGCTAAATAATAATAATAATAATAATAATAATAATAATTATTATTATTATTTTTATTATTACTACTATTATTAATATTTTTATTCTTGTCATTATTAATCTTGTTATTATTATTATAATTATTATTATTTTATCACTATTGTTATTATTATTATTATTATTATAATTATAATTATTACTATTATTATCATTATTATTACTCTGGCTTTCACTTTCGCTTTCTTAGGGGTTTTTCGTCAACTTATATTTGATTTTGGGTAGGTTTAGGATTTTAGGATCCGCACAGGGCATTTCCGAGAAAGCGCCATCGCTGCGCCTTGTTTCCGAGGTTCTGCCGTCTCCGCGCCTCAGTTTCGAGGTGAGAGTTCTCCCCGACGCTTGGTTTCGCATGCTCTAGTGAGTTTTTTTTATGTGTCTGAGACCTTCATATCTATTATGCAGAGTGTTGGACTTTATCACGTGGCTTCGGACACACGTCGTGTCATCGCGCCTTGGTTCCAAGGTTGTTATACCGTCGCGCTTGGATCTTGAGGTAGGTCTCCCTTTGCACTCGCCTCTAAATTTAGAATATATTTATTCCTTGACTTTTTATTAAGTTTCAGTAAATTTAAATGTATTATTAAGTAGTTATCTATAGTTTGGTGATCTGCTGATGATAAAAGTTGGTTTAATTCTAGCATTTCATTAAAAGCGTTTTCTTGGATTTAATTGTGTGCTTCCATGGTAGTGTTGCTAGATGGTTCTTCCTGAATAATGAAAGACATGTTAAATTGTGCTTTGAAATGTTTTTAGCGTGTGTAACTTAGTAGATGTATTGTTAAAAAAAAGTGTTTCTTAGGACCTGGATTAGAGAAAATGACCGTATGTCCTTTAAACTTGATTTTGGAATCATAAAGTGTGGTTCTGGGTTGACGAGAAATGTTTTCCTTTGTCGCGTGAACAAAAGTTTGGATTTCATTTGAGAAATGGTGTTCCTTCAAAAAAATGATTTAAGGCCCGTTTGGATCTTGATAAAAGTGGGTGCGTTTGGATATCGGAAAATGATTCTACTTGTGGAACCAGTGTGTTTCAGGTTTAATATGCTGATTTGAGTTTCTTAAGTAATGTTCTAAGTGGGTTTCTGGTTTTCAATGGCATGGCGTGTGTCATATCCCTTTGGAAATGTTTTAGTGTAAAATGTTAAAAATGTAAATGATATGACGGGCCGGTTGGCACTTTATCAAATGTGAAGTGATTATATATATATATATATATACGTACTTGTGAGGGCATTTCTACAGGGGGACTTCCCTTCGAGGGTTGTCGTGTAGCGATGTCCGTGTAAGGGGTTGACAAGTGCGGTGAGATGAGTCACGCGTGCGAGGGTCTCCCACTTACACAGTGTTACTAAAACCACCATGGGTTCCTGGGCGTCTTGTAGATTATCGAGTGACGGTTGCTTGCTAACCCTGATTAGATGGGTTGGTACCCCCTGGAGTTGTAGACAGGCCAGGAGGGATGTGCCATTGGTTGGCTATTAGGGCGGCCCGTTGGTTATTGACTATGGAGTACCACGCCGGAAGGTAGTCTGAACCCGAGTACGTCCAGGGGTTTTCTAGGGATGTTCAGGATCGCCCATGGTCATTGCTGAGAACTTCTGGTTTATTTTTTTTTACTTGCACTTGGTTTTCCTTGCCTGTTTACCTTTACTTGCACTTGTTCCCCTGCTCATTTTCTTTCAGTCATCCTTCACAGCCTATACTGTTAGACTTTGGGGGAAAATGGTTTTCAAATGAAAATGCTTTATTCTCGTTGGGTAAGATTTGAAAATGTAACACTTTGCTTTTCAGAATGATTTAGAAACTAATGAAATGGAACTAACTTTCAAAAAAAAAATAAGGGAAATGTCTCGTGTTTGATTTTCAAGTAAAGCATTATGAAAAAAAAATTACTTTTATACATTATAATTCAAACCTGGATTATGTAGATTCTTTATTTATTGGCGGTGTAATGGGATTTGTTGTGGGGCTCACCTACTGAGTACTTTTGTGCTCACGCCTATCTTTTACCTTTTCAGTTGCAGGTTCCTTGTGTTCAGGTCTTCTGTTTTGAGTCGCTCAGTGTTGGAGCGAGGTTGCTCTCTAGTTGGGTGGTGACCTGAAAGGTCACATGGAGGTACGTGGTCGTGTGGCCTTTATTTCTTTTCCACTGTTAGTGTTTATTTGTTATGTTCTATTTACTTTTGTTTGGGCTGAAATCGTTCCCAACGATCAAATTTTAATGCCCGGCACTGGTTGCCATCCCGAGGGGATCGGAAACGCCCCTCGGGACTTGCCGCGGACCGGCTTGGGTGACCGGTTCAGGGTCGACCCGGGGTGGTTCGTGACAATTTGGCTCCTCCGGATGTGTTCCTCTATTTTATTTTAATCAATATTAAAAGCGAAATTCCTTTCCGTGAGGTGAACGAGAAACGAGGGAGGAGGAACATATCTCAATATTCAGATTTCCAGAACGATTAAATTTGAATTGAAATAACTAAATTATTAAATGTGTAAAATACCAACAAAAAACTAAATATTTATAATCAACGATATATGATAATATATATATGTATAGAAATACAAATAATATAATAAATTAAATATATATCTTTATATTTATAATATATATAAATAGTTATCTTGACAAATATTTATGAAGAAATTTATATTTATATGTGTATGTGCGTATATATTTATATCTTAATATATTAATATAATTTTTATAAAAATTATATAATTTGAATATATATATATGAATTATTTTTATTTAAATATGGGAGTGTAGTAATAATATTATTAATTATTATTATTCCAATTTTTTGAATATAAAAATTATACACTGGTCTTATAAATACTACACATTTATCATATGATTCATATTATACATACATTATAGTAAATAAATTTATATTATATATGTATATATTTAATTATATAAATTTATATTATATTATGTATACACATGAATATACACACACAAAATTAAATATATTCATATAATTATAAATTTATCATATTATAAAATAATGTATATATATAGTAAATTAATTTATAATTAATGTGGTATAACATTATATATATATTTTAATTATAATATATATATATCTAATCATATGATTATTTTTTTTTAAAATAATATACGTTTATTTATTTTCATTTAATTTGTTCTATATTATATATATTTGTACACATGATTAAATATAAATTTATTTATACTTAAATAGTCAATAAAAATGTACTTAACAAAACATATGTATAATATAACTCATAATATAAATGTATTTAATGAATTTATTATATTTATAGAACCCCATCAAAGTTGTTTATATTTAAATTAAAACATACATTTAGATGTAATTATTTTATGTATTTAGACAATAATATTATATATATTGATACAATGATTTCAAATACATTTATATAATATTTTTATAAAATATATATACATTCTGAGATGCGCACACACACATATTATATATTTTAAATTTTTATGATATTTATTGTAAAAAATAAATAAAAATATAGATGACGTTAGAAAACCCCCTCTAATCAAATGGATTAGTAGTAGTGCATGACCCCTTATAATTTATTGAATTATAAGGGGTTCAATACCCCATATAATTTATCATTTATAAGGGTTACAAAACCCCAGATAATGTCATACATTAGAGGGGTTTCATAATCCCTGTAATTTCATAAATTAGAAGTGGTTTCGAACCCCACTACTCTATGGGATTTGATATGGTTCTTGAACCCCCTCTAATTTCATTCATTTGAGGGAGATCAAAAACCACCTTTTATATCAAAACTAATATAAATATTTATAATATATATAAAATAAAAATAAACATTTAGTTCCACTAATTTTTTAATTAGTGGTGTTTTTGACATAACAACCTATAAAATCAAATATAATATTAAAAAATAATGATAAAAAAATTAGAGGTGGTTTTGAATCCCCCTCTAAAATTGATGATTAGTGGGGTTGTTCTTAACCCCATATAAAATTATTTAGCAGAGGTTGTGCATAACCCCTCGTAAAAAATCACTGCTAATATGTTTTTTTGTAGTGGTATGTAAGATGATATTAAATTATTTTCATCATAGTCATCATTTTTCCTTGAAAATTATTTCCATTATGAAATTCCTTTGAACACATAAATATTTTTCCCATTCCATTAAGGCATGTTTGAGGGTGTATACTTCCTCATTTATTATATGATGGAAATCAAGGATTCGTTCCTATATGACCTTCATCACCCGAGATCTTGGAAAACTCCAACATTCTATTTATTGGTGAGTGTGGGAGTTGGTTATGGAATATTTTTTTAATCATATTTTGGTATAACTTTTTAGGAATAATAATTATATCTTTCCCTCTTTCCATTACCCATTTGGTTTTTTATATTCACCACTTTTTCTTTCTTATCCAATGTTAACATTATACCTTTGGGTTGTAGACATTGATTATAAACAAAACACATAGTGTGTGCAACCACAATCGTAGTATGAAAACCATATAATTATTTATAGTACTTTAAAATTAGGAAACCTCAATTATTTTACTCTATAATAACTTAAGTTTAATATTGTCTATTCATTGTCATATTTTATTCAAATAATTCATAATGGTTTGTAAATAAAATTTGAATGTACTAAAGTATATCCCATGAGATTTTCAAACTAGGTGTGAAATACGATCCATTTTTGTACACTAGGTGTGTCAAATACAAGGTGTTATTATGAGGTATTTTCTCAATATTTTTTTTATTTAATGTATATTCCATTTATTTCCAATGAGTTTTTGAGAAAAGTGGTAGTTCTCAGTCTTGAAAAGAGGATGTGTAAGTTTAGTGAATATTTAGTAGAAACCATGCACTATCCCAGTGGAAATCATGCACCATAGAAAATGGCACATTACAGGTCACATATCCTAGTGCACCATCTTAAATACCTCTCAGAGGTTAAAATGATACCAAGATTGTGGCATTTTCCCAGCCCCGTGGCTAGGTGAAAAGGTGTGCGACCATCCAAGAAAAATATGTGGCATCTTTTGCTATTAGAATGACATTCTTCATAGTCAGTACATCGTCTCAAGAAATATGTGGCCTATTTTATATATTTTTTGAAATTCATTTCTTTCCCCTCCCATATTTTAACCACAAATCAACAATTTCTCTCCCCATTTGTCATGTCAACGCTATGCATGCCTCCCACTCATTTCCTTTTCCAATTAGATCATAATATTGTGTGTTTTGGTTATAATTATTCAAGAAATAATAATTTAAAATTACCCATTCTTATTTTGTAAATTATTCATAGTAATTTCAATTATCTTATATGTTTTATTGTTTCTCCAGTAGATATGTTGAACCAAAGTGAGTTCAGTCATGTAAATTTGGGCTGAATAATTTTGATATTTGTGTGTTCTTTACATGATAAGTTCTATCCTTTGTGAAATTATTTTTACGAGACAGAATTTTGAATATTTCAAGTGTAAATGTAGGTGGTTCCTTGATATGGATATATTCTATTATTTTAGTTTTCTTTATTTGGTTTTTAAAGGATTCATTCAATTTTTTTTGGGTTTTGTGAAAGGTATTATTCATGGGATTCTATGTGTGTTCTTGGTTTATTGATAATGTCCCCCTTTATATGTTGTCATTTTTTATGTGTGGTTTTATTTATTGGAATTTTGATTCTGTAATTTGTGTTTCCATATGACAGAGGGATTATAACAGTGAACATGTTAATCCTACGTATTTAGCTTTGTAGTGCAGGTCTAGTACACTAGGCGAGTCAGGTGAGCCGAGGTTTGGTATCCATAGCAGGATTTCATAACCACATTAACTAAACAAACACTATATGGATTTGTTTCATTGATAAAGAGATTGTATTTTTTGTTTGGTATGTGATCATTGAATGTTCGAGGATCATTGGACATTACTAACCCAAGTACCTAGAGGATTTCATGTGGTATTGTATTATTCTTATAGTTCACCTTGTTACTAAATTTATTTCCTATTTAATTTAACATCAAATACTATTAATGATGTATATTTCATTTCATGAATACCTTCAAGTTAATTTTTCATTTTCTATCATTTTGTGGAATCTCATTTGGGGGTATCCCACTGTTCACTTTGGATCATGATCTATATACACACTCGGGGGTCTGTAAACCTTTTTATGTTTGGAACTGGTAAAGGGAACTCCATCAATGGTGGTGATTATGGTTCTATATCATTGTATCAACTTTTAATAAATTGTTGTTGGTGGTGGAATGGGGGTGTTTATACACATGTGCCACGGAGGTTTGGTTTTCCTGTTGGTTCCCCTGTATTTCTTTCATTTTGGTTTTTGGTAATAAATTTTAAATGAATAATTAAATATTGTAGAGTTTCTTTAGATCATTATGTTATTGTTATTGGTTATGATGTGACACTATTATCTAACAATGTTTATCCAGTGTTAGTGTTTTAATAGGTATGTTAAAAAACCCCATTCACAACACTAGATAAGGCACTATTAAATGGGGTCTTAAACAACGCTAAACAAAAGTGTTGTTAATGGGATCCCTTTATCAGTGATTTTGAAAAATCCCTGAAAATGGCCCACCTTTATTAGTTATAGTAAAAGTTTATTGATTAAAATGAGTACTTATAACTAAATTTAAAAGACCACTAGTAAAGGGGATCTTTATCAATGCTTCTAAAAAAACACTGATAAATGGAAGGCCTTTATTAGCATTTTTTAAAAGTTCTCATAATGTACCCCCTTTATTAGTGAATTATTTCTAGCACTGATAAGCTATATATTTCTAAAACTAAGTTATATATCATCAAAAAACACATATAGCATAGGTTATCATCATTTAGAGGCATTGTGGCCCTCTTTTATCATATATAGAGGTGATTGGGGGTTCTCATGGGTCATAAAGCCCTAGATCACATTGTGAGATTATATTTTTTAAATGGAAGAAGAACATAAAGACACTTGGTTCAAATTTTATTTCCGTGTGAAAGGTCATCGAATGTCAAAACACATTAAAACCCCTAAAACCATAAAACCCTAAAAACCATTCAACAATCATAACCTTTGATATGAGAGTCTGTTTTAGCTTCACTACTAGTCAAATCAATTCTTATGAAATGATGTAAAACCAAATTTGATTTAAATCGTGTGATAGTAAAAGGAATAAAATATAATGTATTTTCAAAGAAGTTGTAAATTGAACACCAATTTGAAATGACCATAACATTTTATCTCGGAGTCCATTTGGGCTATACCACATATAAAATAGTATATTGCATTGTGAAATATTCCCAATAGTTTATTATAATGAATTATATGAGCTCTGTACTAGTTTTATCCCCCATAGAGGCTACGAAGTCCTCAGAAACTCAATTTTTTCCGTCCCTTTTTCTAAAAAAATATAGCTACAACTTCTGATTCGAGTGTCCATTGGACCTGGAGCTTAAATAAACTATTTCATTTTATGTAACAGTCATTTCATTGTCTATAGATGTTTTTGGGTTTTTAGGGTTTTTAGAGTTTCATAACTTTTTCTTGTCTTAAAGGCTTTTAGAGTTAATAACAATTTTAAAAAATATATATAATTAAATATGTAGGTAAAAAATATACATATATATATATATATTAATAAATGGACCACATAATATAATAAAATATATATAAATATATTTATATATCATAAGATGTGATACAATTGTATAGGGGAGTTGAAAAAGGTGCAAGTGTATAAATTAGATGTCTTAGGATCTATAATTAAGAGAGACAGGGGTGCACACATGTGGTGGATTATCTAAATCACTAATACTGGGGTTGGGGAAGTGATGAAAAATTGGTTGGGGTGGGGGGAAGTGCTGATAAAATGGGGTGTGGGTATTACGAGAAAAAAAATTAAACCCTTTATCATCGAGGCCTGTATTAGAACTTTTGTTGCGCAGTTAATGGGGTACTTTATCAGCAAATTTTATAAGAGATATTATATCTAACCCTTTTAAATAACGTAGAATATCAATGCTTCTATGGAACTGACAAATCCCATTTACATGCACTGTTAATGGTTCAATTTGTAGTTGTGTGATGTATTTATTCTATGGGTTTTTTATGGTTCATTTTTATGGGATAAATCTCTTCCAATGATGTCTGTCGATTCCAAATCACTAGTTTACAGACCATAGGGATCTTGAATTCCTTTTGGGACATTCCATGGACTTGGAAATGTGTTGTGTTGAATGGAAGAATGACATGGTTCATGAAAAAATGGTGGATATGCCATCCTAGTGGAATGGGATCCCCAATTTTGGGGAGGTGGACCTCCACTTCTAGAGTTTTAAAATATCATTTTTCAGGTCTCTTCTATTATAATATATGGTGACTCTAATAGTTTCGATGATGTATTCCTCTTGTAGTAGGTGTGTTACCAGAGTTATTTTAGAAGATTTCTCAGGTTTACCTCTTAAATTATATTTCTAGTTCACTATTGATTCAAAACTGGGAACACAAAAAATATATCTTGCATCACATCATCATTCCCCCAACAAGTTGAGGTATTTAAATTTACAATTGGATTATTTGGAATCCAGAGGATTCATTCTCATGAGAATCTCACCTAGGATTCCCCAATTCTATTTTCTACAAATGATGACTGATCCCTCTAGTTACATATTGATTATTGAAAATTAATCATGATCACAACCAAGAATAAATATCCCCCCATTGATGAAATATTTTATAATATCAATGAGGAAAGTTGGTTTTCCAGGATTGACCTATACTCATTGTATCATCAGGCCCAGTTCAATGAGGAAAACATTCCCAAGAAAATAATCTAATTTTTTCATGGATACATTGAGTATGTGGTCATGCCTTCACTGCAAAAAAATGACTCTATACCCATGGTTTACGATAAAACAATGGGTATAGGTCACCGCTATACCCATAATTTTCCAAAAAAATGGTCATAGGTATTTATTTATAACCTATACACACATTTTGGGTAAACCATTTGTATAGGGTGAAAATTTCAATTTATTCCCATGATATTTAATAAATCATGGGATAATACCCCTATACCCATGGTTTTTGAAGAACTGCGGGTATAAGGTTCGGTTTAAGAACAATACACATTGTTTTAGAGAAACATTGGTTTTAGGGGTTTGTTTAAAACCTATACCCATGATTCCATAAAAAATATGTATATAGGGGGGAACTATAGGTATTGTTTTTGAAACATTATGGGCATCTCTTTACAGTGTAACTATGGAAAAAAAATTTATATGGGAAGAGAAAAATTCCCTTGAGAAAACCTGTACCCGTGGTTTTCAACAATTTCCATGGTTTAAAAATATATATATATAAGTGAATATATATATACATGAATAAATCTATGTGGTAAAGTTTTTAGGTGTGTTTATTGTGAAGAGGTTGTCAATGGATTGAATCTGGTGGCATATTTTTTTAACAAATCCCATAGAGACTGACCATGAATCGTGGATATAGGGTTGCTGACACAGTGTAAAATTTCTTATAAACCTATTCTCATAGCTCATAACTGTGCGTATAGCATGTACCCATAGTTTTGTGGGCTATACTGATGGTTCCACACCACAGGTATAAGATCATTTTACAGTACTGATTTCAGGTTGAGGAATTCTAGCATCTTATTCATGGTGCTTATGAACATGGTATTTCATCATTACCTCAATTATTTTCTCATGGTGTTTTCCAATGACATCCCAATCTACTCTGGAACCAATGAAGATCATCAAAAACTCTTGGGGAATGTGATATGCACCCTTCATGATCACTAAAATTATATCAAGATTTCTAAGTTCATGTTTTGAATATCGGAAGTCATGATTCTAGGACACATGATTTCATAACATGGGGTTTTTTTAGACCCTAGGAAAATTAATGTGGTTATTTCATGTGAGAAACCAAGAAAATTCTTCAATATCATATTTTTCTTGGTTATGAAAGGATAATACATGTTGTTTTTTGATATTTCTCTTAGCATTGTTCACCCGTGACGACACATACTTGGAAATGGGTTTGGATTGACTGGAGCCCAAAATGTTAGGAATATATTAGAGAGATCAAGAGTTGTCTGACAACTTCCTCTATTTTGACAGTATCAGAATATGGAATGGAATACATGGTATATTTTTATATTGTATACATTTGTCTTTGGGGGTGTGTTGATATAAGAGGACGATGGGGTGGTGTATGGATCTCTCCATCTTCAATCACACGCAAATAATTACCCAACCCAAGACCTAGAACAAGTAGAAATGATGCATGTATTGAACACATGGAATCATTATATATATGTTGATAATTATATGGTTTACTCAACCTATACGATAATTGATAACATTTTCTCCTAGAAGGACCTAAATCTGAGATAGTCTTGATGGGTTTAGTAACATCAAGTGTTAACTACAAGAAATTTATGATTTAGCCACACTTATATAGCAACGGTTTAATAAAATTGTGGCTATAGGTTAAGGCAACTCCACGGGTAAAAAAATACCCATGGATTTACCCCGGTTATTTCTATACACTTGCGATCCCCCACCACCTTCCTCTTGTGCGCTCACGATCCCCACCACATTTTTTCCCTGCTCTGTGCTCGTGATCTCCACCTCACTCCCTTTCTGCCCTACTCCCTACAACCCTCGTCGGTCGGCGCTGTCACCCAAAAATTCTGCCATTCTACTAATTCGATGCAGCCAACCACATTGGGAAGATTCTCCTCCAATGATGTAGTCACCCACCTCCCCGTAGACATTCCTATACGTGTGGAACCTATCGAGGCACGTCCTCTACAACAATCTTCATCCTCCGAGACAACAATCTTACCTACGTGCTCCAAATCCAAGTATGTCTTATTTCTTTTAGTTTCACCAACCTATAATGATGTAGGTCGTTACAGTGTTAGGCACGGTGGCGATGTTGGTATTCCTTAGCTAAAGTCTGTACTTGAAACTAGAGAACTATATACCTGCATTTCATTGTAGGTTCTTTTTTTATTTTATACAAGGGATTTTCTCAATAATGGTTTTTTGTTGATTAGGGTATGTTTTAATTATGTGTTTGAGATGTTTCTTTGTATTTTTCAGAAATTACATATTTCAAATTTCTGGAAGTTAGAATGACTGAAATTTGGCTAAGATGTGGTAGTGCGTATGAGTAACTTTGATTTTTCATACGAGTCATATGCTGCATGCACAGACTGAAAATTTTCCAAAGGCCGGAAGCCACACTGATTCGTGAAAGACATTTTAAAATTCATAAGGGTCATTGATAAGAATTCACAAGTCATTTGACAAATCATAAAGTCAATTTGTTGATACAGGTAGTTTTGTAAGGGTCATCTATATAGTATAATTCTATATGAAAAGATGAATTTCTTGAAGATACTTCTAAAACATAAAAAGAATGATGTTGTGTTGTTTTCACATTCTAAAAAATACGAACTAATGATTATGGTGTGATTCAAGCAAGGTTTGTGGATAATTAAAATATGTCACTTCCCTAATATTATTTAATTTTCAAATGAAAATATTTGAAAATTAAAAACTATGGTCACAACTAGATAACTAACAATAATTTTTATTTAAACTAAAAAGTGTGGATGGGTATTTATGGAATTTGAGATAAAAAATGTTGGTAATAGATCCTGTGACTAGTTGAATGAGGAAGCTCACAAGAGATCATGTAGTGAAAATCAATTATGGGAATATTCTGGAATATGAGATGGCGATTAATTTTTTGAATTTAATTAATACTATATTATTCATAATTTCACTATTAAGTAGTAGATTGGTACGAACTGAAAAATGAGAGATGAAGGGAAAAGTATTGAGCTTGAGATTGGGGAGTTTAGAAGTGTGAAGAGAAATCTGCAGAGCCTGAGTATTCAGTGATTTGAAATTAAGAAGAAAAACATCTATTTCTGGAAGTAATGAGCAAGACTGACTGATCTAGGATCAAAACTGAATATTAGAGGTTGAAGTTCCTGAAGAGGTGAGCACATACTAATTCTGTTTATTTGAAGGCTCGAAGGGAATGATCATCAACAAAGGCTAAAATAGCTCTGAATCTAATGTCATATTTCTAGTGAAAAATCTATGGTTAAGACTGAAACTGATCACAACAAAGTGTAGGTACTCAATTTCGGATTGAACCTAGTAAAATTGTTTGTGTCTTGAGTTTCTTTCATTTATATTCCAACTGGGTAAGTTTGAGATTGAAATTTGAGTGGATAGGATCCTAACTAATCACATAGGTTTATTTATAATGAAAAAAATCATCAAATAAGTACCATTGATTCAAACCACACTTATATGTTATGCAACCTTTTTCTAGATAACTTCAAGTGGTAACAAAGCATACGTAGGTTCCCTCTCTCATATCCTCTCCTTCCAGAATATAGAAAATCTAAACACGATCAACAACAATGGTATTCCTACCTTTTGTTAGAACTCATAGGTTCAAGTGAGAGAGTTAACAAATAGATCAGTAATACTATATTCACATTACTATAACTATATAATCGAGAGGTATAGTAGGTTAGAAGAAGAAGAAGAAGAAGAATGATAAAGTGATAGAACTCCTCCCAGAAGAATACCACTCACCCAAGAACGATGGTTGGCACCTACCTAAGTCAAACCCCAACTGCTACCAAGTAGAAATGAAAATGAATAGTGTCCCACCCTACACCACCTCTCCTTTATTTATTAACCCAATAACTACTAACAAATCTTACCTGCCCAACCCCAACAACTAATGCTACAAATACAGAACTTCCCCTGGCATCCCCATGCACAAAAACCCAAACCAGCTCATCCTTGATAGACACAATGGTACACATGGGTAGCCCTCACCCCTATTCATAACACCATTGATGGAAAAAACTTTCATGTCAGATGTTAATCTATCTTCTGTCATATGTCTTGGAAGTTCAATATGAAATCACAATGGAATTTACAATAATTTAAAAGGATACCCCAATGTATTTTTCTATAAAAATAAGAATCTAGAGGTTGATAAAAAATCTAGAAATGTCATTCTCACATCCATATCAGACAAAGTGTATACAAAATTTATAGGGCTCCAAATATAAAAGAAGGTTTGTGACAAGCTGGAAAGTATCTTTGAAAGAAATATGAAACTCAAATAAGAAAAGCTGTAAATATGGAGAAGTAGATTTGATTACGTAAAGATGGATTAAGAAGAAATAATTGATGATTATTTCACAAGATTTAATGAAATAGTCATCAATATAGTAGGCTATGGAGAAAATTTGAAAGAAACCACTATTGTTAAAAAATTGATGAGGAATTTTCCAAACAATTTTAATCCAAAAATTTCTTAATTAGAAGATAGAGATGTCAGAGGAGGAGATGGTTTTTAAAGCCATGAAAAAACACAAAATCAAGGATAAAAAGGATGAAGATTCTTGTGAATTTGAATATGAGGAAGAAAATTAAGAATATAATGAGTCCCATGCAAACTGTACCCCTCATGGCTCCAAATAGCCATTGTATTGAAATTGTTGGGCCTTTCATGAATCAATTAGAAAAATTCTGTGAGTTAATTCTCTAGCTACATTAGTAAATTATTTTCTGGTCTTGTTGATCTAAGTGACCAAAGTATAAAAACTCTTTTTTAAATGTTAAATATTAATGGAACAGTAATTTCATGAATAAAATAATTAGAAAACTTGGTAGGAGCATAGAATCAAGGATTTTAAAAAATTGTAAAGTATAGAATACCTTGTCATGAAATGATTTCCAAAAAATAAAAAATTCAAATATGATTATCTGAATTGTTGATGAAATGTTTATGTTACTAAAAAACACAATATAAGGAAAAATATAAATACTAGTCATATTCTATAACATGGCCACGTTCAAGATAAAAAATTCCACACATGAATTTTTGAATCATTTGTTCATCAAGAGATGGGATCACATGGAATAACATGTTTCTAGTGGATAAGTGATGGTTCCGTTTAATGTTTTACCTGGTATTCCTGGACTGCTTTGTATATAATCTCATCAAATCTTCTTATTTTATTAGAAATTTTAGAATCTTAAAGTTCTGGTGCGGTTCAATATCTATATCATCATTGTGTGTATAGAGACATAAATTGTTGGATATGAAGGTCATTATTTTGATAATTAGTTTCAATGTTCATTTAATTTAATAGCTTTTTGGAAAGTGTTCAATATTAATTGCTAATTCTCATTTTTGAAACTATGTATTACCAAGATAATGAAGTTTTACTTCTATATAGATCTTGATCTTTCTCATAAATTAAATTATTGATTCTTAAATGTTTTTTTTATACAAAAACTCTGCATATACAAAATGAAAACATTTTATAACATAGAAAAATTATTTATACTTTTCCTTTAAATCATTTTATTTATATTCTTATTTTGATTTTTTAACATTAATGTTCCATTCAGTATAAATTTCTATTTGTTCTGTTATCAATGAGGAATGATGCATAGCATATTAGTGTAATAGATGGGCTATTTAAAAACAATAAGCCTTCAATCCTACCAGCCATCATAGGTAAAATATGGCCACTACATACTATTCCAAAAGGCAGGTGACAGGTCAACGACGTCAATTTTACCATCCATAAGACTAATCTATTTGACAATGCACTCTTAATGCAATGTACTCTTAATGCGCCCTACTACTCGAAGGTAACATTTTGGAATGTTCATTGATTTTTTATTACCATACTACAACTGTAATGTTGAGAGGTGTATTTTCTCATTATTCATTCCTGTGGCTGTCCATATTGAAATTCCTGATAAATATGTAAATACAATAATCTGGATTAAAAACTTTGATATGACATATTTAATTCTTACTATTTATTTATGGTTAACGATTAAACAGATCATTCATTACTCTTATTTGGATGGTATTAGACCAATAATTCATGGCTTTAATAATTGATATTTATGAACTCTTATATACATGACTCTACATCTGTGTTATATCTCATTAATCATTTGGGTTCATGTTGATTATTGTATAAGAACTGTCACTTAAGTAGTCTGGTTGATGATAAGGGGTTGCATACTAGGAAGAGCTACTGAGAAGTCTTGATGGACATCGTAATTACTTCACTCAAGTTGATGTTCAAGGGGAACTACAATCAACACTCAATAGAAACAAGATGAGGTGGTTCCTACTCTGATGACCACACCCGCAAATGGACTGGGGTTGACCTGCCTGAACTCTCCAGCTGTGGGAAGGTTAACAACTTCCCTTATTCAGGGTTTGAGACCAAAAAATCCTTTTCCCTTTTCTTTTCTTTTATTTACTTTTGTTATTTTTCAATTTAATAACATTTTTCTTGTGTTTTCTGGGCAAAAAAGCTAGACAACACCTCATTCACCTGTTGAAGATTGAATCATACTATTGTTGGAAGCATAAACAAACATCCATGTACATTTTTCTACTTTTTTTCAATGTTTTTTATGTTTTCCACCCTCTTATTTAAATTTCATGTGATACATTTCAAATTTAATTTGAAGGTTTCTGTAAAATACATTTAATGTGTAGGCTCCAGGTCATTGTTATCCAAGATGTGATTTAGTGCACTCTGTAATGGACATTAGTGAGATTATTTAGGTAAATATCTCACATACAATGTGTTGCTGCTGATGCTTCCATCGAAGGCATTAGGTAACCCTACATCCATCAACATTACAAGAGGCTCTAAGAGAAACTCAACATATCCTCCAATTTTCATACTGTGTGATTTAATTCCTTCAATTTATTGTCTTTATTATTGTCATATCTTCTTCCAGATCTTCTTGCCTCATTCTTGGTATTTTTAAATTATTTTGGATGATGGTAACATTATATTTAGTAACGGTGAATGCAGATCCTTAGGTTTCGGTGTATGCGGAGTATATGGAGAAGACCCACCAACTCAACCATGCAGTTTTTGTTGTGATGTTGGGGGCATTTTCCGATGGTGTTTCTCAGACTATAACTTCACCCCTTTATGTTATCAAGATGAGATTCCAGATCTGACTATAGTTCCATGATTTTCATTTTCTTCACAACTGCATTCCTAAAATTAGATTATAATCTATGAAAACAATACTCTATGACCTGCCTTCTGACATTGAAGCATAGATTAGAACAATGTTTATGTTGTATATCAAGGTTTGAAGGTGTTAACTACTTGATGTTACCTAATTAAATTCATATTTACAAAAATATGATCATCATCAGATGGTGTAATATGCTGATCTTGATGGTATATTATATTTTCCAAAAAATTCCATATCCCAGTGTTTTTTTACTAAAGTATTTCTTAAAATGAAATATAACATCGTTTTATCATTATGTATTTTTGATGATCAAAATTAAAAAATGACATTATATTTATAATTTCAGGTTAGTGAACCATAAGTTTCATGAAACCAGTATGTTGTTCATTGTAATTGATGAGGTGGTCTCACTTCTAATACATATCTTCTAAAGGGTTTCTGTATTTGGATTTTTAGAATAAAAAAGTTTAGTTCATGTTCTGATTTTATATCATAAATTTCATATTTTTTTCAACATGGAGGCATTATTTTCCATATGTAAAATTGATGTTGTGGGAAATATTATTAATATAAGTTGATGTAATTAAATCTTGTCCGAATTTTTCCTTCATATTTAATCTAATATAGAGATTTTACATGCTTCTATTCTATCTAGGAACTGTACACTAAGCTATTTGAAAATACTAAAAAACTTTTTTAATTTGATTTAAATTTTGTTGGCCAGATGCTCTCCCTATAATTTTAATTCATGCACCTCATGTCTTCCCCCTTCTATGAATTGTAAATAACTCCACCATGTTGTTCCTGGCACAATCAAAGAGTGTTTGAAGTGAAAATCAAGTGGTCATTTTCATCTACTCGTCGATACCCTTTGAAAAACCACTCTATAATTGATTCTCAACCTGAATTGATGCTCAAACTGATGTGAACACCGAATCTTCCATGTACCTCACATTAAATCAAGTTATCGTTCAGGTAAAAATCTTTTATATTTTTTATGTTCCTTTAATCATACATGTTTGATCCCTCCCCAGATTACAAAAACATTTTAGATCCCCTTCTGTAAGATGCAGGGGGTGGGTGTAGGGGGTAGGGGGTGGGTGGAGGGGGGCAGGGAGTAGGTAGAGGGGGGAAGGGGGAAGGGGGCAGGGGGATGTCTATAGGGATGAGGGGAAGGGGTGGGTGGAAGGGGTAGGGTAGAGTGGGGAGGTCTGTAGGGCAGGGGGTGGTCTATAGGGGGGGTCTACAGGGCATGGGGAGTGGGTGAGGAAGTGGGGAAGGGGGGAAGGGGGGGTGGAGAAGAGGGTGTAGTTAGTCTCTCTAAGTTTCTTTAATCTTGGATAAGGTTGAATAACCATTACAATCTATCTCTAACTACCCCATTTCTTCATGATTAGGATTCTCAAAATTTTCCCTCCTATTTACAACAGATTGCTTTCACTAAATCATGTCTAGATATTAGTTGCAACAAACTAGATTTTGTATGATACCACTAGTTGTTATTGGTATGGATTAACACCTTTTCTTTTAAAAATCCAGGCCCTTATGTCCACTTTTATCTTCTTTCACATGTTTATTATTATTTGAAAATTGAATATTCACTTGAGAAATTAAGAAAATTTCAATAATTTCATTTTTTGTTTATCCTTTTATAACTCATTAGAATATATGATCAAACATTATTTATTATCATGTTCAACCTTCTTCATAGGTGTGGATCCAATTTTTGTTATGATATATTCAATTTGATTAGAAATTGTGTCCTCTAGTAATCTTTTATTATCGGGTGGGATCAAAACTTGTATCGAACAAAACCAAATTAAGCTGAAACTAGAGCCAAACTAATTATATAACATTAAAAATAAGAATAACTATTAATTAATAGGAATGTAAAATTTGATATTATCATTTTGAAACATGGATCTATTTCCCCTTTTCTTGTAGGAACATGATTTGACCCATGGGGCATTGAGGTTCTTATATATTGGGCGGTGACGTGTACAATCACAAGAGACAAGTATGTTTTAGTTTAGTTTTTATTTTATTTTCCTTATCACATTGGCCACTTGGGTATTTTACTTCTTTCTCTGGACAAAGGGTAATTATATTCTGCGAACGGGGGAAAATGGGGTTCAGATTGATTCAGTCTGCCAGATTTGATCCGAGGTAAGATTATATGGTTACTACATGTCTCGCACCTCATGTATTTGGGGATTTCAGTGTTTTTGATGCTATATTATGTTTACATTAGGGCGTTGGATCATTTCATGTTGGTTCGAGTGGATTTGGTTCATCCAATCGAGGTAAGGTTTTTATATCGCTGGTTGGTTTCTCACTGGTTATGTATCATCCTTTATGTGTTTAAATTTTCACAATATCCATTTTGTAGTGCATTGATCCCTGGTCGTTTTGTTTCGAGTAGCCAATTTAAGGGCGACTCACCCACGTGTGCATAGGTAAGAAAGTATATGTATGCAGGTTCCCCTGTTATGTGTATAGTCAACCATGGCAGTGATTATGCACGTATGGGGCTATATGTGGCCATTTATATATATAAATGCATACACAGGTGACTGGATACTGGTATATGCATATAATCATATGTGTAAGGATCACCTTTCACATGCCCATTGCCATGCAGCTGTGTGCATAGGGGCCAGGTGTCCTTGCATGGGTTTGAAGGTGTGTATACCCAGTGGGGGAGCAGCAACTGTTAGTTAGAAAGCTCCAAGAGCCAAAGTGGACGGTTTGGTTCCACCTTAAGGTAGGATCCCTCTTCTAGACTATTTAATTCAAGAATGATTTAAATTAAATTTAGCTTATTTCTTAATTCTGATTAATTATATTTAATTGAATATTTTGAATACGTTTTATTTAATATAATTGTTTCATGTCATAAATAAAGTCATGTTTTTATAATAAAACCCCTCCAATGGAGGTGCGCTATCTGTGAAAACTCACATTGATAGTTATGTTGATCTAGTTGTTTAAATTATTGCATTTGATTTGTGCTGAATGAGTTTTCGAATAAATTCTAAATATAATAAAATGAATTGGGTGATAAAGCAATGCCATGATTTTAAAATAAAACCCCTCCAATGGGGGTGTAATGTATTCTAAACCAAAGAGTAGTGATAGTTATTTGTATCATGTTTAGATTTGGTTTGATTCTTTCATATACCCCTTGTTGGTGTTTGTTTTTTGGATAGTTAGTTTTTGTTTTCTTTGAATAATATAAATTGTCTTGTCATACTCATTTAACTAAAATGACATTTCCCGATTAGGCATATGCCTTGACCATGACACTTTCTTTTTCATGCTTTTAATATTATAAATAAAATTTCCATGTTTAGGAAAAGTGAATGAATTTGTAAATGGTTTGTGTGGGGTGTATGATTTTTTTCTGTCGTTTTGTTTCCCGTTAGACTTTGTGTCATTGTGCTACTCACTACAACCTTCTATGGTTATCCCTTGTTATAGAATATTAAAAATATGATCTGTTCTATCATTTTTCAGCGGGGCAACCGTCAGAATTTTTCCCTGCCTCCTCCTGCTCCCTTCTCTCTTGACAGGAAGATGATGCCCCGCAGATGTCGTTGGACCGGCCAACATGCAACGATCACACCACGGTCACACCGTGATTTGGACCTGCTCCGGGATGACACCCCGTGGCATTTCACAGTGATAGTAATCCACGAGTCTTTTGATCAATGTTGACACTGACTAATAACAATTTCTACGAGCGGGGGGATGACCGGAATGTTTCCACGCCTCCTCCTGCTCCCTTCGCTCCTGGACAGAAGATGCTGCCCTGCAGATGTCGCTGGAAAAGGCCAACACGCCGCAGTCATACCGTGGTCACGCCGTGGTCAACCTGCTTTCACACCATGATTTGGCCCTGCTCTAGGACGACACCCCGTGGTGGTTCGCAGTGATAATATTCCATGAGTCTTGTGATCAATGTTGAGATTGTCTAATCAAAATTTCTGCCAGTGGGGCGATGACCTGAATTTTTCCCCGCCTCATCCTGCTCCCTTCACTCCTGGCCAGAAGATTCTGCCCCGCAGATGTCGCTGGACCGGGCCAAAACTCTGCGGTCATACCACGGACATGCCGTGTTAATGTCTTGATTCGGCCCTGCTCTAGGAGAAAACCCCATGGCAGTTCGTAGTGATAGTATTCCATGAGTCTTGTGATCAATGTTGAGATTGACTATTCAAAATGTTTGCCTGCAGTGCAATGACTGGAATGTTTCCCCACCTCTTCCTGCTCCCTTCGCTCCTAGCCGGAAGATGTTACCCCATAGATGTCGCTGGACTGGGCCAACATGCCACGGTCACACTGCAGTCACGCCGCGATAATGCCATGATATGACCCTACTCCACGATGACACCCTGCGGTGGTTCACAGTGATGGTATTCTGTGAGTTTTGTGATCAATGTTGAGACTGACTAATCACAATTTCTGCCGGTGGGGGCGACGACCGGAATGTTTCCCCACCTCCACCAGCTCCCTTCGCTCCTGGCAAGAAGATGCTGCCCTGCAGATGTGGCTGGACAAGTCTGACACACTATGGTCATATAGCGGCCACACCGCGGTAATGGTGTGATTTGGCCCTGCTCCAGGATGATACGTCATTGCGGTTAACAGTGATAGTATTCTATGAATCTTGTGATCAACGTTGATATTGATTAATCACAATTTTAGCCGGCGGGGGCAACAACTGTAATGTTTCCCTGCCTCCTCTCGTTCCATTCACACCTGGCCGGAAGATGCTTCCCTACAGATGTTGCTGGACTAGACCAACAAGCTGCGGTCACACCGTGGTCACGCCGTAGTCACGTCGTGGTCACTCTGCGGTCACGCCGCGATCACCCTGTGGTCACACCGCGGTAATTCTGTTATTTGTCACTGCTCCAGGATGAAACCATGTGGAGGATTGCATTGATAGTATTTCATGAGTCTTATGATCAATGTTGAGACCGACTAATCACAATTTCTATTGGTGGGGAAACGACTGGAATGTCCCAGCCTCCTCCTGCTCCCTTCACTCCTAGATGGAAGATGTTTCCCCACAGATGTCGCTAGATCGGGCCAACACGCCGCTGTCACACCACGGTCACGCCGCGGTAATGCCGTGATTTGGCCGTGCTCCAGCAATATCCTGCCCACACCTGCCCCCTTCCACCTTCGTTTGTTCCTGCAGCCACCAACATTGCAACCCCCAAAAGCCCCCCCTTCCACCTTCGAATCATCCTGCACCATCCCCCCAGCACCTGCGACCATCCACCTTCTACCAGCATTCAAACCCCATTCCACATGCATTCGAGCCTGGACCAGCCCCCAGCCACCTGCAATCTAGCCTGCACCAGCCACCACACTAACAACCAACACCCAGCCTCCTACAAAACACTCATGCCATCCCTCTGCCACCTGCAAAATAGCCCCAACCACCAGTTCCAGCCCTCACCATCCCCCGACCTCTAATGTCATGGTGGGAATCTCCAATGATTTTATGGTGATGTCAAAAAGACTTCTCGGTGGATATATTGTCCCCTAAATTCATGGACATGTTTAAAGAAATTCAAAATCGTGGGTTAGGGTTTAGATGTTTTTTGTGGCATGTATTTTGACATGTATCCCCCACATTTTGTTATAAATAGCCACCTATTTGTACCTATTGAAGGTTAGTAACGATTTTTTATATTTTAAAAAATTATTATGTTTGTTTTTCTTGTGTTCTTAGTTGGATTCATGAGAGTATTATAAAAGGATTTATCAAACATTTTGGTGCTTTATAATTAAGGTTTTAAGGATAAATTATCCTTGGGGTCCTAACTAATTATCCCCCTTCCCCTTTTATTTCCTTTTCACTTATTTTAATTTCCATTTTTACAACTTCCATCACTTGTGTTTCCACATTTCATCTAATAAATACACCATATATATATATATATATATATTGTATAATATCAATAGCACACTAGAAACCCACCAAATAGCATAAGATCCCAGCATATGCACCACTTACAATCCAATATAAGGAATCATCGAATCCCCCAAGAACAAAACCAACAAGCACTCCTAGGGGAGGTATAACCAAGGAAACAAGGTTGCTAAAGGAGAAATATAAAAACCCAAAAAAGAAGTAGTCACAATTGATGAAAACCAACAACACACACAAATTCATGAAATCACTCAAAACCACCCACCCACACACACCCACCCACCCACCCACAAACATGTAGCCAAAATCCATCACCCATCCAAACGACTAGCATTATCCAATGAAAAAGAACCAATGAACCCCCATCCCCGCAGCCAACATCAACCAACCAGACCAACATCCCTATCCAAACAAAGACTAGAGTGAAAGACATCAAGAAAACTATACCAACTAATAGACACTAAACCAACACCTACTTGCACAATAACCCTATACCACACTAGATCCAACCACAATAAGCACCTATAGTAGACACAACACCAAAAATATTGGCTAGAAACCAAATCATCCCTAGACCACCATCTGGACCCATCCATAACCATCTGAACACCTTGCATCAAAATTGACCACCCCACCCTATGAAAGATTAAAAAACTAACAGTCAACTAGTACCATCCATCCAAAGTGCCCCACATCACCCATTCCTAACCCATCATACAATCTAATGAATCCCCAAGTAGTCCCTGATCCAAATGTGAGCAAATAACCACCCTGAATCCAACACCTATAGACCCACCAAGTAGTCAACATACTCCCACCCTAGAGAGAGAACCACCAATCTACCAAAAACAAGCCTCCAAACCTACAACATCCAACATCTCAAGGTAATTTTAGAACATCCACCATAGAAATACCTAAACCATCAAGAAGAAGAATAAATTCCAATTTTTTGTTTAATACAAAAAAATGTTTTACAATCTTCCCATAATCTCTTATAAACTTTTATTAGAACCCAGTAAGTCTGAGGAACCCTCTTATCTACTTAAAATATAATGGTGATTTCCACTCCACCATTTCCTATGGTTTCTTTAGATCCATGGAAACACCTTCTGCTAAAAAAATATTCCCAAAATACTCGACTTTTCATTTTCCAAAACTACAAATTTTAGAATTTATGGAATTATATTTAATTAGTTGAATAATCTATTACAACATTTCTTGGTGCTACTCCCAACCACTGTTATAGAGTAGTATATCATAAAAAACTAATACTCCCACCACATTACCTGAAATATGATGGTATTTTTTTCATATAAGGTTGTTGGTGAATTCATAAAACCAAATGTCATAACTATATATTAATTGTGCCCCTAGTAAGTCTTGAACACTATTTTTCCAATGTCCCCATCCCTCATTCATACCTGGTGGAAACCATAATTTCAATCCCTCTTAGTAATATAAGTCACATCATGTAACCCATCCATTAATTGCACAATTACAAGAATAAGATGCTTATCAGGAACTATTAGTTAGTTTAAAGCATGGTAGTCCATACACATTCACCACTCTCTATATTTCATTTGAACCACTATTATTGGGATCAAATAAGGTATGCGACTATGTGTGATAAATTTTAATTACAACATCTCCTATACTTGATTCTATATTTCAATTTTAATGTGGTAAGAATGTTTTTATGGCTTGGTATTCACTAGTTCTACCCCTATTTTTAGTTTAATGGTGTTGTCAGTTTCCCTAAAAGGAGGCAACCTTCTCATAGATTCAAACAGAATGATGGTATTGGAATGTGACTGATGGGGGGAAGTGTTGTAATTAGACATCAATGGTAAATGGTTTGTTAAATAAATTGGAGGTAGGGACTATTGTGGATGGGTATTCAATTATTTGTTAGAGTAGGGAATGAAGAGCCATCTTCTCCCTGGAGGTACGTCTGTATAATTATTTTTCATTCTACACTAGTTTGAACTATTCAGAAGAGAGAAAAACTCTAGTCCTATTTATATCTACCTGTTAAAAACACCGATCAACATGGTGCTCTCATTGAGAGAAATACCTATTACCTATTGACACAACACTTCTATAGAAAGAAAATTAAAGGAAGATAGTGGCTTCAAATTCGAATCTGATATAAATTTCCACACAATGGAAAATAGACAAAATATGGGGAAACCGAGCACAAACCAATTGAACATACTCCAAACCACCACCTGAGGACCCACCCCAAACTATATCCACCACACTAGACAATCGAGAGAACCAAAATCCTACAATAGTAATCTAAAACAAAAAAAACACTAGAAAGCAAACCCCTATGCACCCAGAACATGTTACCAACCATAGTAGAAATCACAAACCAACCAACACCATGCACCATGTAAGTGTATCTTGTACTACACCATGTAGAAAAATACAAACAATAACACCCATAGATGAAAAACATCTTCAGATGTCCTATAATTCCAAACAGCAACACGAAACTCATAACCCCACCTCCTAAATCCTCCACAAGAAACCTATAACCCCACTAGGAGAATATCTGAATGTATCTATTGGATAAAAACAGTATCTACCAGCCTCAACCTTAAGAAGCATCCAACGCAAACTAAATACCACTCCCTAAGAATATACACCCATCCACTTATGTATCCCCTCCCCACCCAACATGAAACCAGGAAGAACCATAACACACACCTATACACCTCCATATAACTAGCCACACAACGGGGGGGGGGGGTTCTGTTGTTCAGGGGGTGCAGGGGGGCAAGGGATGTGTGTGGGAGGGGGGGGGCTGCTGTCCAGGGGGTCCGGGGGGGGGGGGGTGGGTGGGTTGCTGTTTAGGGGGATATAGCATGTGCGGAAGCTTTTCAGGGGGGTATATCCAGGTGGGGGGGGGGGGGGGGTTCTAACCAGTGGGGTTCAACAGGGGGCGTTGTCCGGGGGTGTCTGGGGGGGGGGGCTTCTATCTAGGGGGTCCAGTAGGGGGGATGCTATTCAAGGGGGTCCAGAAGTGTGTGGGGGGGGGGCCTGCTGCCCAGGGGGTCTAGGGGGTAGCTGTTCAGGGGGGGTCCAGCTGGGGGGGTGGGTTCTCTCCTGGGTGGTTCAGCAGGGGGCTATTGTATGGAGGGGTGGGGGGCTGCTGTCCAGAAGGGTCCAGTAGTGGGGGGGGGGGTGCTGTCTAGGGGGTCCAGCAGGGGGGTGCACTATTCTTATTTATTGAGTTATATTCTTTGTGAAAATTCTAAGGTGTTTTGTTTTACAATAATTTTAGGGGATGATCACTACTTTGCTCTACCATGTGTTGTAGGTACTTTTGAGCTGGTTCATGACTTCTTTGATAGTTTTTATTATAGGGGCACTCATGTAAGTGTAGTTATGTGTGTTTTTTAAATTTGGATTTTTTTAATTATTATTATGTAAGTAGATTTCGTGTATAATTTAATTTGGAGGGGACTCATAGGGGGGCAGGGGGGAAACTGGCAGGGGGAGGGGACTGGTAGGGGGTGCAAGTGGGGGCTGGTAGGGGGGTGCAAGTGCGGGATGGTAGGGGCAGGGGGTGGGGTAATGGGTAGGGTTGGGGTGTGGGTAGGACTAGGGGCGTCCAAGTTCTGCGGGGGGTGTTCCAGGGACTATCTAGGAGGGTGGGGTGGCTGTTTAGGGGAGTGGAGGTCTTGGATGTCCAGGGGATCTGTCATAGTTCATATCCGGAATTTGGAATGAAACTTCCTTATAGTTCTTATCCAGAATCTGAACCTTAAAACAGAATGCTTTATATCAAAGTTTCGATGATTCCGAGAAAATGAATCCGAATTTCATACTTAAGAAAAATATGGATGAAAATGTGATAAGGATAATTTTTCTTATAAAAGCGATTTTCCTTAAGAAAGCTATTTTCCTTATAAAAGCAATTTTCCTTAAGAAAGAAAATTTCCTTATAAAAGAAAATTTCCTTAAGAAAGCAATTTTCTTAAAGATAAGGTGTTTGTGATTTTCAAAACAAGAAGGAATGGAAACGTCATAAGGAAAAACTTATTGACTCAACAGCCTCATGTTTTGTTGATATGTATCATGATCACATGTTATATGCTTATCCCGAGTATTCCCTTACTCGTGCTCATGCTCACTCCATTTCATTGGTGTATTTCCCCAGGATATGATATGAACTAAAAGTGACCAATTTTGAACATCTAATGATTTATTTCACTTGGATTAGAATAATTATTTATGGTTTCTTGTATTGTAACTAATTTCCATGAAACTAGACTTCAAATTTTCTTGCATCTTATTCCATATAGTGAATTGTTTCTGTAATAAAAATGTGGTATGGCATAAAAAGGGTTAAACAAAATTCCCTAACCTATATGATATACTGGTTAGTATGAAATTTTTTTTTCATATGTTATTTTATGGATATGTAATATATTTACTGTCGAAATCTTATTTTAAGATCAATTTTTTTTATTTGAGTTTTATTACTGGTGTTTTCAGAAATTTTTCATTTGGTTGAGTTATATGTGAACCATATGTATAAAATTTGATTTAATGTGGGATATTAATTCATATAGACATAATTATATATTTTAATATCAAGGTTATTGGTGATGTAGGGTCATTTAATTATTGAACAATTAAAGTTGAACATTGAATTTATACATAAATATGAATGGGTAATTAATTTGGGAATTATTTTAGCTTATTCTAATCATTTTTGGGATTTATTGATTTTTTATACAATAATAATATCTTGATATCATTATGTGGAATAATATGATACATTATAATTTTACTATAGTAATTTAGGAATAAAAATTACATCATGAATACTCATTTTTGGAGAAAAATTGATTTTATGGGGAAAAAGAATAAATCATGAAATTAAACATTTCAACTATGGGTATTTACATATTTTCGTTGTATATTTGGTAAATGATACCTCAAATTTAGGAAAATGACTATAAAATAAAAATTTACATTCATTTTCGATAAAACAACAATCTCTTCTCTCTTAAAAAATTATAAGTTGCCTCTTAAATAGAACTTCCTTACAAATAAACATTTTCAATTCTGACAAATATTATCTTATTTATAATCCTAGTATTTGATGACTCCCATATTACCGTTTTAATATTAATTATTGTATGTTCTATTAAATATTTTTATGATGTGGGTTTTCTATAAATTATTTCTGAATATCAAACACTTGATTAATGGGAAAATGGTCAAATTGTGATGATGTAATTTATCTAAGGGTGGTTGAATGTAACACCCCATAATTTTAAAAGAAAACTTTGTTTGATAGTTTATACATAACAAAAAATTTAATTTCAATTAACCATTATATACTATTGAAATATTATTTTTAAAATTTGGTTTTTATAACCAAGAAATTAAATTTTGACGTATAAATAGTAATAAAGAAATTCTGAAAAATATTTAAAGAGGATAAATAAAATATACAGATAAATAATTACCGAATTCTTAGTTAATTATTTATATGAATAAAAAATAAATTTTTGTCAATATAAGTTTTTTATAGTTCATTGTGAAAAAATAATAAAATTAAATTTTTACCCGTTGTATATTTTTATTTGAATGAATTAAAAAAATTTATGGAACTAAGATTTCAAAATTATAATAGATTTATATTTTTTTTGGATTTTTCTAAAAATATTATCATTAAATAAATGATAAAATATAATATATTTTTGAACCATAAATTTTAATTAAAATTCATTTTCAAAGTTGTATTTTGTTATAAATTGTTTAAAAGAAAAATTATTTTAATTATAACATGATTAATTCAATTCAAACCATTGGATTCAATTTCCTTTTGAATTTTGTCATAATTTTTATTTATACTTTTTAAAAAAAATTCTATGGAAACCCATTTTTCATTCGTGTCACTGTATATAAGTTTAAATTAAATATTTATACATTTGATAAATTAATATGGAATAATGGTATAAGTATTTAAAATTAAAAAAATTGATATTAAATAATAATTTCAACATAGTTTCTGTTCAAAATTAATAATAAAAATTGTAAACATTATGTTACGTGATTATGGTTATGCCATGTATAACAGGGGTTAAATACAAAGAATATCTTTCAAAATGACACAAAAACTTGTCAAAACACTATTAGTTGTCTATATTTCAACCATATATCAATTAGGGTTCATTAATGAGCCGTTACAGTTGCTTTTTCATGTGTAAATCATGGGTAAAAAATTTTATTTTCAAAAATTCATATTGTGTCCTCCCCAAAACATATAAAACGGTACCCCATCTCATCTCCTCTAGAAACCTATAAAGCAGTATGGCTCTAAAAAAACTTAACCGAATGCATTATTTACTTTCTTACACACATCCTAGAGTCCATGGTTTGATCCTATATCCAATCTAAGAAGTATTTTGCTATAATCCCAACGAGCCTGTCAAACAAGATGTATCATTCCGGACGAAACATCATTATTTCATTTTTTATTCAACCACATAAAAATATATCAAAATAAATATTATATGAAAAATACACTTTTATAATGTATAATATTATGATATTATGTCAATTTAATTACTAAATTCCATATCTATTCTATTAAATGAGAAAAAAAACCATCATTCATGTCTATAGTGGACTTCTTCCTCACGAACAAATGTAATTAATTTTCTATTATTTCCTCTCACTATGTTTTAGGAATTTGGATTTAATATTTAAATATTATATTAAATAAATATTAATTATTATATGAATGTGATAAATCATATATTTTATAACCTTACCATGCACGGGAAAATTATAATTTCATTTGAATGTATGATTAATTACCGCGTCGCAATGTGATGTGATTCGTTTTTTGTTTCTGAATCAAATATAATGTTTATGGTAGGTATTCCAATAAATAATATTATATTTAATATATTATGATAATTACATAAAGATAAAATAACACATAATATATTTTGACTATGTGCATTCTAAATTTGAATCATTACACCTGTGAACATACGACTTAATGTCTCTATGATTTTAATGTAATTTAACAATGGTTATTTATAAAAGTATAATTCATGTATATAAATTATAATTATTTCATTATTATAATTGTGGATAGAATGGAATAACAATCCCTTTGATATTGTTCAACACTCTTATGCTGTATTCAAAATATGACTTGAGCGTCCTCAAAACACATAACATGTACATAACTGAATAGGTAATTAAATAAATAATTAAAATAATTGAAATAAATGTCTTATGTATAATGGATTAATCATGGAATACGATATTTATAAAATAAATAATTTATGTATTTTTATTTTAAAAGAGATAAAAGATATACATGACAATGTCTGGAATTGTTGTATGAGTTTCTCATCTCACCTTTACTTCCTTGAGAAATATGCCATATTAAACACTTATTTCCTTTGAGAGATATATTTTATAAACCCATTATATTTTTTATAATTTTTATCATTATCAATATGGTATTTAATGTTTCATTTTGTTTTATTTTTTTCATTAGACTTATGATTCAAAATTTTCCAACATGGTAAGGTTTTATTTCATAGTTTCATTATTATTCCGGATTATTTATGTTTAAGTCACCTATGGCAGAATTTTTTTTACATCTATATCTTAAAACCAATATATTTTAATATCATATTATTATTAATCCTAATTTCATTTAATTGTTCTGTTTTCACTATTTTTTAATTAAAAGGGATGAGAAAATATTTTTATGAGATGTACACATCATTTCCCGTTTCGGTCTAAAATCATTTTTCATACATTACCATGTTTTATTAAATTATTTTCAAGAGTAATTTTAACATTTTCAAAAAAATTTAATAATGAATATTTTACCCATATTTTTTCTTTTTTATAAAATATTCTTAAAATAATATTACTATTGTTTCCCAAATGATGAACCTTTTAACCATTTATAGTAGTGTGAATGGAATGTTTTATTAACTTTCACATCATATATGAGACTACCCACATCATTAAAAATAAATTATTTGAAAAATAATTTATATGTAATTACTTTTTCCAATGAAATCTTTTTTCAATAATATTTTAAAAAATTATTATATTTTGAAGATGTGATTTCAATGTGAAGAGGGTATTTTCCTCATGAAATATTCCATGAAGTATTTTAATGAAATTTTGGACAATGAAAATAACCTTTAATTTTTTTTATTTTCATATACAATATATATAAACATATATCTCACATATATTGATAAATTATTATTAATTAATTTAATGTGGTAATAAATACTAATTTTACGCTTATGAATAGTTATATGAACAGATGGAATGGCAATCTCACTTAAAAAAATATTAATATAGTGTAGGAACCTTTATTAAGTAATGTGATTCAATAAAATTGGTAAAAAACTTTTTCCGAAATTATCAGTTATGTATTAGTTTTTTCAGGTGAATAGTGTTTTTTATTTAAAAATTAAAATAAAATATTTAGAAAAATATTTTTATAAAAAGGAGATTATTTTTGAATTCAGAGAATCAATATTCGGTTAAGGTGATTTTTGGGATTTTTCTGAGAAAGTTTAATTTCCGGTGAATAGTGAAATTAGTGTTTTTAGTTTCCGGCGTTTAATGAAATCATTAAGGATTTAATAATTATGTGATCATTCTGGTAGACTTATGAATAGTTAAATATGTCATGATATGTCCCAAGTGGCCAATACCATGGGCAAGCCCATGGTTTTTCCAATACCACCGATGAGGTGTCCCTTGGAAATTAATGATTTGTTCCCTCACTTATCCTATAAATACCAAGCCATTCCCTCATTCATTTAATTTCCAAATCTATACCAACAATGTTCTTGTCTCTTTAACTTCCAAGGAGTCCTCCCAAGGTACCGTCAAGACTTCAAAGGTCCCTACCTTCATCCTTTCAATGTTACACTTCAAGTTAAGGGAATCTTTCACCCTCCTCTTTTAAGCCACGACTTCCTTTATGTTGTGTCTTCTCATTTCCATCTATTTATATTGAGGGTATTTTATTATATGTTATCATTAATTTCTATTTCATTTATTATTTTTTATAGTCCCTTTATTCTCTCATCAATTTGTTTTTTGAATTTTTAAGTGACGTCATTAGGCTGCAGAATTTTATGTAAAAGCTATCACATCTTCTCTTTTCTTTCATGTTTTGTTTCATGTGTTATGTCATTCAAATATAAATTCCATGATCTTATTATCTACCCATGATTTATTATGAATTATTTATGAGTGTGTGACACTAGTCCCATCTATTTTCAATGTGTTCTAAAACCATGTTTTATAGCTATTATGCTGTAGAAATTTCACTACAAAATTTCTATATCTTTCTCTCTAGAAATTCTCTTGTTTTATTTATGTGAATACCTATACCTGTTTTGTTTCTATGTGTCTTTATAAATATATAAATATGATATTTTTGATTCTATAATTTACATACATATAGCCCTTACTCCATTTCCATGGCATATAAATGACATAATGATCTTATTTTTAAGAACTTTTAAAAAGCGACAATCATGAAATGAAACACATCTATTTTATTCTCCAAGTTTATTTATGAAATGTTCTATTATGATCTATGTGGATCACATGAAAGTAAATACATATTAAGGGTGTGCCCTAATATAACTCCAATGCATTGGTTAAATAATTAAACTCTAGAGATGACAAGTTTCAAGATACCTTGTTGAATAACCTTGGTAAATTTTATGACACCTCAGGGATAAACCTTGGTGATATGTTCGTGAATTTATAAATGATATGTTTTATCCACATATTCAATTTATGATTCATGATCTTGTTATTACTATTTTACACTTTTTCCATTGCTCATATATTCATATATTTCATCAAGTTCTTATTGATATCACAAGTAAACTAATTCCATTGTTTACCCATTACTGGGAATTCTGCCCACCCTTTCCTTTGATGTATGTCTCCAGGATATTAGATGCAGAAATTGTACAAAGGATGAACCTATGATGAATCCATAAAATTGGTTTAGAAGAATGTTTTATGATGTTCTTATGTATTATGTTCCTTATTTCAAAGACACTAGACTTTAAAGATCATCGGTTTGCAAAATGTAATGAAATGTTAGGTAATAAAAAGGCGGGATGCCATTGTTGGTATCAAAGCATAGTTTAGTTATTTATATAAATTAAGATATGAACTCATTAGGAAAAACCCTATAAAAATTTTTAAATATAGGAAAACTTCCTGTTATTTTGGTGAGTATTGAGTAAGTGGTTTATGAATCAAATACATCCCTATCTGGATACGAGTAGGGAGTGGTGGCTCTGGCATAGATGTACATAGGGGCGAAACTCGAAAAAACCTCTTTGAGCATAACTTGAATGAGAAATGGTACACAACAACTGGACATTCTTTGCTCTTGGTTATGACACTCCAGCATATATATGAGGTAAATCTCAAGCTTTTTATAAATCATTTTGAATGAATTATAGAGAAATATAATTTTTTAAGCATGAAGTTTTATGACATTAAATCTTTTATTGCTAAATGATTCGTAAATGAAATAAGTTTCTTACTAAGAATTTAGTCTATTAAAAAATGTCAGGAAATAGGAGGAACCATGAAAATGGTGACCGCAATGGACCATGCGCTGAAGACCCTTCGATGGAATCCACAATGGAAACATTCATGTGAATGATGAACCAACTGACTCATGTTTTGTGAAATATCTTGAATCAAGTTGAGGGAAATATCTCATCATGAAGGAAAAAACATTCTGTTGAGTCCTTTATATGTCAACAACCACCAAACTTTAGTGGATCGACTAACCCATTGGTATCTGAATAGTGGATCAACTCTATAGAGAGGATCTTATTTGTGCTCTTATGCTCAGAGCATGATAAGGTCACCCTGGTTGTGTATCACTTAGAAGGAGACGCTGATCAGTGGGGGGAACTAATTTAAACCATGATGCCAAGAATAGAGGCTGAAGATATGGTGTGGGAAGAGTTCAGAGGGATATTTTTAATAAATTATTTCCCTCGTTCCATGCGAACAAGAATGGAGAAGGAGTTTCTCGAGCTAAAGAAGGAGGAGAACGAATCTATGAGAGGCTATGAGATGATTTTCACCTGACATTCACGATATACCTCTATTTTTTTCATGGATTGAAATGGAAGTGTTGATAGATTCTTCAGCGGACAGAGACCTCATATGCGGAAGAATCTAGCCAACCAAGACTATGATAGCTATGAGGAGATCATACAGAGAGTGATGAATGTCAAGATGGAGTTTGGTGAGACGCAGTGGTCTCATAAATCCAATGACAAGAAGAGATCAATGGAGCCCAGCATAGGGAGTACTTTTTATCAGGGAAGAGGAGGAAAGAAATTGCAACTTCCAACTTGTAATAAATTTGTCATGAAGCATTTGATGAACTACCTGATCGGGAGCAGGAAATTCTAAAATTATGGAAGAGATAGCCATATAGCGAGGAATTATTTTAGTGAGGTGAAACCTCAAATTCCAAACCCAAACAACAAGGGTAATATGGTGTAGACCGTACCTGATGTCTAGTGTTTTAAGTGTTGACAACGTGGAAAATTTTCCCATCACTGTCCAAATGTAAGGGAAGTGGAGGGGAACCACCATCAGCCTCAACAAAGGAAAAATGATCAAGGTCATGATTTTTCTATCACGACAGCTGAAGTTGAATCTCCAAATGATGTGGTAGAAGGTACTCTTGTTTTCCTCTCAAAGCTAGAAAATACTTTGATTCTAGTTCTACACATTCCTTTATTTCCTCCATGATTACAAAGAATTTAGAATCAACCCCTGACTTGTTAAAAGTATAGTTATCATTCAAGAGAAATGGAAAGACTATCCAAGAAGAGTCAGTGTTTAGAAACTATAGTATTTAATTCAATGAGAACAATCTTAACACAAATCTATTAGTCATTCCCATGCTGGAATTCGACATTATACTAGGGATGTACTGGCTCTCAAAGTATAATCCTAACGTCAAATGCAGGAGAAAGGAAATCTCAGTTGTCTTGAATGGAAAAACTATAGTTATCTTCCAAGGAGAGATATCTCAACCTAATCCTTGCCTATAAGAACCCCCTATATCCTTCTTTATGGCGTTGATCAGTGAAGAAGATGAATAATATGAGGGTTTAAGGATAGAAAGTGTCCCCATCATCCAAGAATAAGTTGATGTATTTCCTAAGGAATTTCTTGGACCTCCTCCAAAAAGATAAGTAGAGTATTCTATTGAAATAATACATATATCTCATCCAATATCAAAGACCCCCTAGAGGATGGAAAATGTAGATCTAGAGGAATTAAAGAAACAACTCCAAGATCATTTGGAGAAGGGGTTTATCTGACCAAGTGTGTCTCCGTAGGGAGAACCGGTTCTTTTTGTGAAGAAAAAGGATGGATCAATGCTGATATGCATTGATTACAGAGAACTAAATGAGATCATAGTGAAAAACAAATACCCTCTTCCAAGAACTGATGAATTATTTGACCAACTTCATGGGGATCAATTTTTCTCTAAGATTTATCTTTGATCTGGTTATCATAAATTGAGAGTGAAGAAAGAATATATTCAAAAAAATTCCTTCCGATCAAAATAAGGGAATTATGAGATTGTTGTTATTCCCTTCGGGCTGACTAATGCACCTTCTATTTTTATGTATCACATGAATAGTCTTTAAGGACTAACATAATAACATTGTGGTATTTTTTTTGATGATATTATGATATATTACATAAGTTGCAAGGATAATGAAGATCATCTAAGGGTTATTTTACCAACTCAACTAAAGGAGAGGATTTTTGGAAAGCTCAGAAAATGTGAATTCTTGTCACAACATGTTGCTTTCTTGGGGAACATTGTTACTAATGAAGGAATCAAAGACGACCCTACACAGACAAAAGTTGCAGAGGAGTGGCCTCAGCCTATAATAATAAATGAGATTAGAATTTTCCATGGATTGGTAGGATATTATAAAAGGTTTGTGAAAAAATTTTCATGAAATTCCAATCCATTATCCAAGTTAACTCAAAAAAGCGGTCATGTTCAGCTAGACAAAAGAGTGTGAGGAAGGTTTCCATGAGTTGAAGAAGAGATTGGTTACTGAAACCATGTTAACTCTTCCCCTCAACTGGATAAGGATTCATTATTTTTAGAGAAGCATACCTGAAAGGTCTTGGGTGTATCCTCATGAAAAATGACAAGGTCATTGATTATGCATCTTGACAGTCAAAGACTCATTTTTAGAATTATCCTACGCAAGATGTGGAGATGGATGCTGTCATTTTTTCTTTGAATATATGGAGGCACTATATCTATGGGGTGAAATGTGATATATATTTAGACCATCAATATTTGATGTATACTTTCACACAAAGGAATTGAACACGAGACAAAGAATATGGTTGGAACTTATCAAAGACTATGATTGTTCAATTTATTATCATCCCGGAAGAGCAAAAAATGTTGCTGATGCATTAATCAGGAAAGACCCAGTTGTTCTTTCCATGATAAATATTCAAAAATATCCTTTGATAAATGTCCTACTAAATCTATACATTTTAATTACAAGGGAAGGGACATCAACAAACCTATCCCAAATTATTTCTCAACCATCATTTCTTGAGAGGATTAATAAATCTCAGAAAGGAGATCTTTTGTTATGGAAGAATTTTGAGGCTATAAATGATGTGAAGATTCCTGAGTTTAATATTGACCAAGAAGTTGTACTGAAATATTGTACAAGACTATGAGTTATATCTATTCTGGAAATAAATAAGGAGTTTATGTATGAAGCTCATATCTATACATTGTCTATAAATCCTGGATGCACAAAAATATATAGGGACCATCCTGATCATATTTGGTTGGATAATATGAAATGGGATATTTCTAACTACATGACCAGGTGTCTAGTATTTCATCAAGTGAAGGCATAAGAGAAACTTCCTTAATGGTTATTGCAACCACTACCCATACCAGCATGGAGGTGGGATAATATCACAATGGACTTCATCACTAGTCTCCCGAGAACGTCCAATGGAAACAATGCGATATGGGTTATTGTGGACCGTCTCACCAAGACCACCCATTTTTTCACTATTTGTGATGATTTATCTCTTGATCAACTTTCCATGATTTACATGATGGATTTGGTAAGGTTGCATGGAGTTCCACTATCTATCGTATCAGATCATGATCCAAGGTTTACATCAAAATTCTTTAGAAGTCTTCAACTTTCTCCAAGCATTGAATTTAATTTCAGTACGACCTATCACCCCCAAACTGATGGAGAATATGAAAGTTCCATTAAAACACTCGAGGACATGGTGAGAACATGCTCAATAAAATATATAGGTGGATGGGATCAACATACCCCTTTAGTTGAGTTCTCTTACAAAAACACCATCAACTCGAGCATTCAAATAGCACCCTATGAAGCTCTATATGGGAACCGATGTAGAAATCCAACTTTTTGGTATGTAGTTTGTGAGGGAATTCTTCTTGGACATGGTTTTTTTCAAGAGATGAATGAAAAATTCCATGCCATGCAAAAACAAATTAAGGCAACTCAGAGACGGGAAAAGATCTCTACTGAAAACCATCAAAAGGACTTGGAGTTTATTGTTGGTGAAAAGGTCTTTATTTGAATTTTACCTTGGAAGAGAGTCATGAGGATTGGGAAGAAAGAGAAGCCCAGCCCTAGGTATATTGGCCTCTATGAAATCTTGGATTGTGTAGGAGTAGTGGCCTATCAGCTTGCACTCCCTCCAGATCAAGCACAAGTTCATGATGTCTTTTACATATCCCTCTTGAAAAAGTAAATACCTGAACCTTCAAAAGTACTAAACCCAGATGTCGTACAAATGGAACATGAAATCTCTTATGAGGAGCAGCCAGTGGAGATCCTGGATCGTAGAGACAAGGTTCTACACCAAAAAACTACCCACCTTGTCAAGGTGTTGTAGAGGAACCAGAAATGAAAAGAATCTAAGTGGGAACCAGAGGGTTTCGACTGTTATTTTATACTAAAAAAATAACAATTTTATTTAATGAAATAAGTATAATTAAAATGTGATCGTTGGGTTTCGATTGTTATATGAATATTGGTCAATATGTCCGTTGGAAACTAAATGTTATGATTTTTGTTCATAAATACCAAGGATATTGGTTAATTAATACAGAAAGTGTATTTAATGGTCTCATCCAGTAGAGTCGGGCCGTTCGAAGCCCATTTGATGGAACTTCGGAAGGATGTAGCACCAATGAGAATTTTTCGAGACCAAGTCCAAGTCGAACTTCATCATGTGAATCTTGAACGGAATCACCTATGAGAGAATTTCAAGATGATAGAGGTCAAATGTCCAGATAAATATAAGATGTATATAAATAATAATTGTTATTTCTTCTTATAGCGATGTTTGTTAATAAAAAATGTCCGGATAAATATAGGATGCATATTATTGATGAATTTTGGAAAATGTTATTTTATAATATTTATGTAAAGTTTAAATAACTAATAATGTGTCATGATTTTCAAAAAATGGTCTTCTACTGTTATGTTTATTAATAAATTTAGAGTCTAATAAGATTAACTTAATTTTTGATGAATAGTAAATTATGAATAGTAATTTTATGCTTAGGAATAGTAATATGACCAAATGGAATAGTAATATCAGTTATGAAATTATTAATATAGTTTAGGAACTTTGATTAATTAATGTGATTCGATAAAATATGTAAACAAATGTTTTAACATTTATTAGTTATGTATTATTTTTTTTGGTTGAATAGTTATTAATATTGAAAAATTAAATAAAAAATATTTAGAAAATTATTTTAATAAAATAAATTTCTTTTATTAATTCATATCATTGATATTAGGTTAAGGTGATTTTTTTGGATTCTTTTGAGAAAGTTGAATTTTCAGTGAATAGTGAAATTGCAGTTTTTGAGTTTCGGGTGTTTAATGACATCATTAAATATGTAACAAGTATGTAATAATTCAGGTAGACTTATGAATAGTAATATATTCTATGATGTGTCCCAAGGGGCCAATACCATGGGAAAATACCATGGGCAATCCCATCGTTTTTCCAATACCACGGATGAGGTGTCCCATGGAAACTAATTATTTGTTCTATCACATATCCTATAAATATCAAGACATTCTCTAATTTAATTCATTTACATATCTTCCAAAACTAGTTTATTGTCTCTTTACCTCCCAATAGGTCCTCCCAAGGTACCTTCAAGCCTCCCAAGGTCCCTACCTTCATGCTTTCGATGTTACTCTTTAAGGTAAGCGAATCTTTCACCCTCCTCTTTTAACCCATGATTTCCTTTATGTTGTGTCTTATATTTTCGATCTATTTATGTTGAAGGTATGTTTTTATATGTTCTAATTTCATTAAATTTATTGTCTAATTGTTGATAGCGCCTTTCCGCTCTCATCAATTTGTTTTTTGATATTTTAAGTGACGCCGTTAGGGTGCCAAATTTCTCGTAAAAAAATTACATCTTCTCTTTTCTTTCAGGATTCATTTTCATGTGGTATGTCACTAAAATATCCATGACATTATATTATTATGTACCCATACTATATTATGAATTATTTATGACTGTGAAACTTTTCCCCCCTCTCTTTTCAATGTGTTTTAAAACCATGTTATATAGCCGTTATACTGCATAAATTTCGCCTCAAAATTTCTATCTCATTCTCTCCAGAAATTCTCTTGTTTTATTTATGAGAATACCCAGACCTATTTTGTTTATATGGGTGTTTATAAATATAGAAATATGATATTTTTTATTCTGTAATTTACATACATATAACCCTCACTCCCTTTACATGGTTTATAAATGACTTAATGATCTTATTTTTATGAACTTTTAAAACATGAAGATCTTAAAATGAAACCCATTTATTTTATTCTCCATGGGTAATTTATGAAATGTTTGATTATGATATATATGGATCACATGAATTTAAATACATATTTAGGGTGTTCCTTGATATATCTCCAATTCATTGGGTAAAAATTAATCTACAGAGATGAAACGTTTCATGATACCTTGGTGAATAAACTTGGTAATTTTTATGACACCTCAAGGATAAACCTTAGTGATAATTCATGAATGTATAAATTAAATATTGTAGAAACATATTCACGTTATTATTCATGTTCTTGTTATTATGATATTCCTTTTTTTTCAATTTCTAATTTATTCATATTTTTCATCAAGTTCTTATTGATATCACAAGTAAACGGATTCCCTTGTTTACCTCTTACTGGGTCTCCTACTAACCCTTTCCATTGATGTATGTCTCCAAGATATGAGATGCAATAATTGTATATAGTATCAATCTATGATGAAGCCTTACAATTTGTTTACAAGAATGTTTTGCATTGTTATCATGTATTATGTTCCGGATTTCCAAGATAGTAGATTTAAAGATCCTTTGTTTGTAAAATATCATGAAAAGTTAAATAATAAAAAGGCGGGATGCCATTTTATGAGAAAGAATTGTTATTGAAGGTAATTTTAGTCCACAATAATGATTTTAATAAGTGGAATCTATATATTTAGTTTAGAGGCCATGTATTCTTGAGAGTCTCTCCTCATTGGGGGTAACGATAAATCATGAGGTGAAGTTAGATTTCTCCTTAGTTCATCATGTATTTAGAGGTTATGGGGATTGTTAGATAGGTGGGATCTTGGTTTTCCCTTCATCCATGGATTTATTAGATTTTTTTTTCATCCAGTTGTCCAATCATCATCACTTTTATTATGATGTATCCCTTGTAATTGACAGGGGATATTTGGATATTAAGGATGATATGATGTTCATGGAGTTATATGTAGTGATCTAAAATAATTATAAAAAAGTGACCCATTGACAAACTAGTAACATAGATCACATACTATTGAGACAATATGTCTTAGAGGAGAGTATAATGAAGTATTCTAAATTGATATGTTCCTTATATTCAATTTTCCTTTTCTCTTCTACTTTTATGATTTCATGATTGAGACTTTTGGAATTAAGAGATGTTCTTTTCCCTTGGTGATAATTTCTGTTATAATATAAAGTATTTGAAGAGTAGAATTTTTTTCCAATTAAATAATTACTACCTTTAAATGGAATTTCAAAACTATGTAAGCGATTCAAATCCACAAAAAAAATATTGATATGGTAGATTTTTTATGAAATATTTGTCTTCTTCGGGTTGTGTAATATAATGGTTGTAATGAATTACTTATTGGGATGTTTAGAGGATTTATTATTTGTGAGAATAGAAATGTGTAATCTGTTAGATTGTGGTTATTTTGTTATGGGATGTTATTTTTCATAATTGGGAACGATAATGTGGTAGGGTTTAGTGTCAAACCTATTACCCAATAGGTATCCAATAATATGAATTTATTATAACCTTCTAATTATATTTTGGGTTTGGTTTTTTTTCTCGAGGATTATAATAAATTGAGAGGTTTTATATTTAATTGAATATGCCTTTTTTCCCATTAATTCCTTGCTTTTGGAGTTAGTGCTGTTTTAAGGTGGCACATTGAGGGTTGAATAGTGATTGGAGCTAAAATAATACTACCTCTAAGAGACCATGATGTGTATTTGTTTTCATATAAAGAGTGGATTTTTTTCAATGTGGAGGATAATGATTCATGGATTAAAACATTATAAGGGGATTTGGTGTACATGTTATTCCTAAGATTAATGAATAATTCACAACATCAATTAAATTGAAGAAGATACCCTAAGAATATGAATGAAAATTCATAGATATCTGAGTTTATGGGATTCAGACCATGATTATGTTTTACATCCTAAATTGGAGGGCCTTAGAAAACACATGGAATAAACCGTCGAATCACATCATGAATTTTTTTTAGTCTAACCTATTTATGAAATATTGAAGAATCTTGATTTCATTCATTCCACTATCTTTTCCCTAAATCATTCAGAAATCCCTATCCAATTTTTGGAGGATTATCCAGTTCTCCTACTCTTAATTTAATCCTCAACTAATGAATTTTCGTCCTTTTAAATCCTTAAAGAGTAAATACCATTTATTTCTTAATTTATTATATTGTACTTTTGGAATTAGTAGGGTGATGTTTTTTGGTTTAGGGTGTAAAATAACTATGTTTTGATGTTCCCTTGGTGCTATTAATGTAGATCATAGTATTTCAATTTTTGATGTGGCCTTTTGGTAGTTTCTCCATCGACATATTGTGTATGAAAGTTTAGAAGGATTATTTGAGGTGGGGGATCCTAAGTTTTCCATTTATATGTGCATGTGTGGGGATTTTATTCCTTCGGCTTCTATTGGGATGATTATAAGGGTCATTGTATAATTTTTATTAATTGTATAAATCCAAAATTTAATGCAAATAGGATGAAACAACATGTTTTTACCACATTTATGATATTTTCTATTTTATTTTTCATACTTGTTTCAGGTTTTTTAGAATCATGACTATTGGGAGCCTTTCTTGTGTAATATTTTTTATAACTATTATGTCCTTGTTTTTTATTATTTATACCAACAAAAAATAAAATTTATAATAACATATATTTATGGATAAGGAATTATTTCCCATGTGATGTTAGGTATTTCATGATAATACCCATCAAAAATAAAATGTCACGACATATAATATATTGAATTGAATTTTTGGTAAATGTGGATGCTGATACATGTATATGTTTAAGGGATATTTTTTTCTATAAAAGTATGAGATGTGGGATAATTTGGGGGTTTTTAATGTGTTTTAGTTATGGTCAGATGGAATGATATACATTATATTATATATATGATATATATATATATATAATTATTGAGATTTTATGTGGCGTGGATGTGTTTGTTTTCTAAATATCCAGGGAATAAACATGAAATAAAGACACTAAAATGCCTTTCCAGAGTAAATGAATAAGGAAGGGATGGAATTAAATAAATTTAAAGTTTCTGTTAATGTGAATGAAATTTCATATTAATATAGAGTTAAGGAAACTCTTAAATTCTAAAAAAGATGGTACCTAAAAATGAATGGTAAATTATTTTGATATGTAAGTGGGGAATTGTATTTTGATGAATATAAATAGGGTAGTGGTTTCGATAGATGTTGTGAGGTGAAGAGATGGTGACATGAATTATTATAGTACTATTTACATTAACGTACAAAATAAGTATTTTTATCTTGTTGTTTTTCATGTAAATTATGAAATTTTGTTTCCACTTGAGTTGGATAAGATTACCAACTTATATTTTATTGTGTTCTTGGTGATTTCTCTATTATCCAAGATGGTTGTCATACTGATAGATTACTAAAACATATTTTCCACCATTGAATAAATTTTAGTGATGATAGAGGTTTATTTTAGAGACTACCCAATTGTAATGAGGATATGTCATGTGGTGGGGATGATGCCTGGTAGGAGGGTGGCGGTATATGGTTTATTACCTTACATTACTGGTACCATTTTTCCTGGGATATGTGATGGGGATCCAATATAATGATTAAAATAGATAGAATGAAATTTTGGACCATGTTGTAGTTTAGGATTGGTAGGGGTGCATCATGACCCACAATCGAGGTGGCTAGATATATGACTTTCTTCAAAGGAAAGGGCTAATATGACATTTGGGATTATGTAATGATATAAGTAAACTATCAGGTAAGTGTTTTTTAGGTAAAATTTAATTATATTATTTTGATAATATGTTACAAAATTAGATTTTTTATTTGGTGATAATTATCTTTTTAGATCTGGATTGGTTAGTCAAACTATTTAGGTGCATGTTAGTTCCATTATTTATTAATTTTTTTCATTAGTATTTTATTTTAAAATGTGCACAAATGAAGTCTGGTATGATCCCAGTGTGTATACATTCTATGTTAACATTATATTTCGTAAACATTTTTAATATTTTTAGAGGTTTTCAGGGACCCCAATGGGATTTTCTACCTTGGATATTAGAGTTGATAGTTTGTCTCTACCATCAAAATTTTCTTTTTGTATTTATTTTGTGACTATTATATATATATTTGACCCTTTTTATCTATTGAGATATGTTTTTCTTTTTCTTTTATGTTATTTAAATTATTATTTGGTTATTATCATTAAATCTCAGAATTTTATTTTATTAATGAGATAAATAATGTCTATATGTGTTTTTTAATTACCATACTATTATTATCTATCTCAGAGGCTATTAGAAGTGGGACTCATGGGTCATTACCTCTCTTCCTTCATTTTTTGTTGAGGTGGGGAAAATTTTGAGGGAATGAATCATGAAAATGTAGGTATTTAAAGGATGATGAATATAACACATCATGAATATGAAACTGTGTCTCTTATATTATTTAATTGCTTTTTGAAAGAGAATAATATTTTACAATAATAAAATGACTCACTATATTAAGACATGCTATAATTGTGAACCATCACCATTTACATGTAAACCATTCATATAAATGAAAAATAATAATTATATACCATTGTATTTAAATAGTTACTTGGTGTATAATGTGATTGTTTTTCAATTTAACACTATATTGAATTTTCATGATACTCCCCCTTTTAAGTCAATGTTTATGTTTATATCTATTGAAATTTTATGAAACACTATCCATTAAGAAAAAATTATTATATTATAATGAATTACTTGAATAATATATCATGTACGATACATTGTCTAGGGGGGATGTGGTGAAATATTTTATAGTGTTTTATATGAATGATTATAGTCATGAGGATTTAGGGTAGGTAGTATGGACCCTAAGAAAATAATGTTTTAGAAATAAAATTTTGAAGAAATTTTGGATTTATGGGAAAGAAAATTATTATAATTTAAATTCAAAAAAATATAATAACATGTTTTAGAACATGATATTGGGTAGAAAATAATTATCTTACAAATGTAGTAAGGGGTTTTGAATGTGGAGATGAATCTGCAACAACTTTTGGTGTAATGATTCTTATATGAAGTGATGAAATTAAGATGAATAATGATTAAGTGATTCAACGGGGAGGACTCAATAAAATTATTTAACATAATGAAACATGGGTCCAAGATGAAAAAAATTGATGTAAATAAAATTTTAATAACATGGAATGGGAATGATATAATATGTCTCATGATGTATGTTCCCAGAGTTAAGTATTTATATGACATTATTGTATGAATAACTGTTCATATTTATTTAAAAGTTAATATATTGTAATTATAAAATTTGTAAATTCAAGATAATAATGAATACAATTATCTAATTTGTATTTGTTTAAATTTTTTTGAGGAGGACATATTTTTCATTGGTTCTTAAAGAATATGTTTAACAACCATCTATAAAATTTCAATAATTTCAATAATTAACCCAATAGATATATAAATTATTTTTGGGATAATTTATAAAATTTTATGAAATTAATATAATTTAGTGAAAAAAATTTCACGTGTTCGTAGATACAACGAAATATCAAATGTTTCATATTAATAAAGTTTACATTATAATGAAATTAATTTTAAAAAATCAACTTTAAGAAAATATATAAATTTATTTATATATTTAAATGTTTTTCTTTTTATAATTAATTTTGGGTTCCTTTTTCATATATCATAGGATATTTATAGACTATAAATAATTAAATATTCTCACAAAAATGTAATTATTATATTTTTTATATGATTAAATATTCCCCATTTTGTGTGAAATAATATATTATAATAATATCAAAATTATATAATAATCATGAATTACATAACTCATTCATATTGAAAAAAACCATATAATTTTTTAAAAATAATCTCATATTTAACTTTACAATGTTCATGATAATTTGTTTCTCTTATATTTTCAATTATAATTTAATTTTCTATAAAGAAGGAATCTATTTATAATGATTAAAAATGATCATTGTTACATTAGAATTACAAAATGTTAGTGGAGAGTATCTTCAAGACAATATATTTGAATGATATTTAAAGGCAACAACATATATATTATTTTCTAATGGTGGTATTAATGTCACATAATGTTGTTCCTAGAGTAAAATATATGGGAATATGAATCCATGATTTTAATAAAACTCAACTAATGGGGTTTGGAAGTATATTACAAAAAAACCATATATATAAATCTTGTGAAATTATTGATAGATGTTCGTCTACTAAAACATTACTTTTGATGCACGGATGTGTAACACTAAATTGATATCAACCATGTTTGTTAAATCCATTAAATCTCATGGAAATAAAAAATGTAAACAATGGATTTTTATTCCTCAATAAATTATTAAAATTAAAATTTGTTTTCCTTGCTAAGATATTCAATATAAGGGCATTTCAAAATAATATATTTGGAGTATGTGTCATCTATATCACCCCAAGATCTCTTGAAATATATTGTTTTGAAATTATATTATGTTTTTGATATATAGAATTTCACACAACCCTAAATATATATTTCTATATATGAATTCACTATGTTTGTGTGGAATTATATAAAACAACATATTAATCTTGATCTAAATGAAATATTTATATTAAATCAATGTACATGGAATACTTTTTTTGGCTTCTATTACACACAATTCTGAATTGATTCGATGGACTGTGTTGCACACAATGTTGAGTTTTACTAAACTAAAATATACTTAAAATATTGTCATTGAAATATTATTATAGTTACCTCTTAGCTGTTGGAACGGAAGTTAGGAATAATATTTACTAATGTGTTAAAATATTATTAAAAAATTCATATAAAATCGGCCTTTTTTGTTATTATATAGTTATAAAGGAGAGTATGAACTGTTGGAAAATAATAAAATTATATTTCAATGAACAATATTTCTCTTTATAGAAACATTATTTTATCTCAATGAATTAATCAAAACAACATTGATTAATTTTTTTATTAATATTTATATATCATATATTCAATAAGTTTTTTGACAGTCATCCAATATATTTGATCTACATAAGAACAGAATAAACCCAATTCTATGAATAAAAAGAGGTAGTTTTTTAAAAGGAAATTTTACCACCTATTAATAGTGAGCCTATATTAAATTTTTGTTTGAATATTTTTTAATTTTTATTTTATTAAACGAACATAAAATTTAATGTGTATTATCAAAATTTACCTTGACTGATTTTTTGGTATTTTTCAGAAAAGTTTTATTTTTTAATGAATAGTGAAAAAACAAAGAATTATAATTGCAAAATACGTTTTCATCTATTTTATTAAATATAATTTATAAAATAAATTCAATGTAAATTTGGATCTATAATATATCTATTAGTTATATATAGGTCATTAGAATGATTTTCACATTGAAATTGGATATAAAAATAATTGGATATTTTGAACTGTTTCACTGTAGAAACCAACTGTTTCGTCCCATGTATAGGATTATTTTTTTAATTAATTCTTACAACAATAATGATTATAATTTTTAAAAATGTATTAATTTTTTAATAATAATAAAATATAAATTAAAATTATTTCGACTTAGTTTTTCACAAGAAAATATTAGTGAATTTAATTTAAATTAATTATAGTGATTAAAGAAAAATGAGTTTACTTAGTGGTTACAGATTATCCTAACAAGAAAAATACTCTATAAAAATTAAAAAAACCCATTATCTATACATATTTATACCATATCGTTTATTTTCAGAAATATGGAATATTATGGGAGGCACATGATGTAAGGGATTCCTCAATATATCATATACCATTTTATATTCAAAAGAATAATAATCTTCCTCCACTATAAATGTTCACTAAATCCCCCTTAATTATTCACACATATAAATCCATTTTTACCATCCAAACCCTCCTTAAATAATTTAAAAACATATATAATCTAATACAAGATTCTTAACATTGGGAATAAATAAAAGGAAGTTAGTTCATTGTGGAAAACCAAAAAAATTAAACAAAAATGAGGTAACATTCTTCAATAAGAACCTTTATTTTATTTTCATTCTCCACCAACTAGATTGTTATTATTAACTAATTATCTAATAACCTAAATATATTCAATATATTGAGATGTTTTTATTTTGATATCTCAACCTACACTCATACAAACATCCATGAAAGGGATATAAAATCGTTATTCGTGTGTACAACAGAATACCACCTCATGAAATGGTAACAATTGTTCTTCCATTACCACATCCCAAGGATAGAAATAATGATAGAAATTAGTTTTTTATAAGATATATATTAACTTTATGATTTATTTTTAGTTTGGTAATTATTATATATCACACAACTACTTTTTACAAATTTTATAGAAATAAAATATCTTCTTTTGTAGACGTGTGAACTACTGATGCTTCAATGCGATGTGATTCATTCACACATTACATGGAATGTATTAAAGACAGGTTTAGTAAAATTTTATTATATTTATGAAATAATAATTATAATAGAATTATAATAAATATAGTTATATACACATATTTGTTATTTAAATTCTTTATTATAATACAATATTGAAATAAGAACAATGTTCACGCATATGTACGACCTACCTTTTCCATGAACAATATATTCCATATCATATTTTCATATTAGATACATTATTCTAAATTATTTTATACTAAATATATATGATATATATATATATATATATATATCATTTTTATTTTCTGTAAAAAGATAAATTATGATATAATTAAGAGGACCAAAAATAAAATATCAAAATATATTATAAAAACAAAGCTATTGTTACCCAAAACACAACTTTGACTGTAAATTATTAATAAATAGGAAATATAAAGTTATAATCAAATAATATATGGTATAATATATAATAATATGTTTATGTGTTTTATTTATAACAAAATTATATTTATTAGAGTAGATTCTTGGAAGTCTATTATGAATTTCAAGACTTATGGTACTAGATTTTCATCTCAGGTTTTATTCCCATGAGAAACATTCCATACTGTAAAATCGATTCATTTTAGTGGTGTATGTACTTCCATTTGAAATTATATACCAGGAAATTATTTTATTTTGTTTATATTATATTTTTTAATTGATGTTATTCTTTTACATGGCTCACGATTCGAGAGTAAACCAAGTAGTGTAGGGATTTATTTTCTCACTTATATTTAAACAAGACTTATGCCATATTAACCACTCATTTAGTTTGTGCTCTTGATATGCATTCCCTGAATATATTATGTTATTATTATATTAAATTATATTGGTATTTAAATACTCAATTGATGATATCTTTTTCATTGGGGTTTTCCATTAATAATTTCCAAATTCGTAATGTAATGTTTTTTACAATTTTCCTTTTTACAAACCATGTTTTGTTATAAATTTCATGATTTTTAATTTTCATGGGGTTTATTTTATCTCAAATGATATATATTTGTAAGTTTTTCTCAATTTCAATATCAATTTTGCATATTTGGTTGTATATAATTCAATTCGACATAATATATCTTGAATTTTAATTTTTATGATATTTTATGCTACATTTAATGTTATTATCACATGGGAATTCTGATTCAATTATACCAATGTGGTAAGAGTTTATTACTACAATATAATCATTTATCAAGATTTTCAATGATTATGATTCCAGTCATGAAATTTTATCATCTATCTATAAATATTTATCATTATTTTCTTATCCTTTGGTTGTTCATGATATCTTCATCTATAGTTACCATTTTTTCACTATTCGGTACGTATAATAATTAAGAAAATGTTTTTTAGAAGATTTTACTTTATTTCAATTTGGTCAGAAATATTTGATATTAAAAATGTTTTAAAAAAAATTAAAAATTTTATTAAAAATATTTTAAACACATGTTTAATTAAAACCAATTTAAATATGTTTTCCCTGAAAAAATATGTTTAAAATTAATATCAAAACTTCTTTTATAATATTTCAATTTTAAATTCCAAGAAGATGGTTTTAGAAAATGTTTGTGTTTTAAAAATTTATCTTAAATGTGGAAAGGTTATTTTCTTCAAGTAATAATTTAAATGATATTAAATCTTAGTTCCTATTTTTTTAAAGTTATTTTTTCTATGAAAATTAGTATGAATTTGTTCATTGTTATAAAATATTATTTTAATAAAAGGTTGTTTTCCTTAAAAAAATGATCGAAGTGATATTTCAAAAACCTTCTCCATATTAGAAGGAATCAATTGATATTGTTTATCAATTATTGGTGAAATTATCTAAGAATATAATTAAAATTATTTCTTGAATGGTTTAGGTTTTGAGGTAATGATGTTTAAGAAAACTTTCTCTCTTCCACATGTTATATTATTTTGTAATATGTTTCTTTTCAATAGATATAATTAGATTAAATGATTATGAAGCATATCACTATTACATAGGATATGATGTGATGAAATGTTTTGGATACACATTTAATTTCGTGGGTATGATATGATTATTGTTTACAATCCTATGGAAAACGTATGTATGATTAGATTATGTGATGGGTGGGACCTATGTCTCTCTCAAAATCATTGGGAAAAGATTTAACTATCTTTAGATAATGATGGGAAGACGTCAATAATATTGATTCACTATGGGGAGAATGTGTGAACTAATCCTCTATAAAGAAAATAATTCTACTGGGGATGGTGGTATGTCTCAATGAGAAAGCAATAGGCCCATATGCGTGAACCTGACTATATGTTCAAAATGTTATGAGTAAACCTTATTACATGTTTCTAATGTTATACCTGAATCTAGTTACATGTTCATAATGTTATACCAGGACCAAGTTTCATGTCCATATATTTATGAGTGGACTTAATTACATGTTTGAAATGATATGAGTGAACCTTATTACATATTCACAAATTTATGTGTAAAATAGATTACAAGTTCAAAATGATATCCAAGGACCTAGATGTATGTCCCTAAGTTTATTTGTGAACCTAATTACATTTTAACACTGTTATGCATGAATCTGCTTAGATGTTCAAAAAGATATGTGTCAACCGACTTGCATGTCGATAATTTTGTGTGGGGCCCAGATTTCATTCCATTGATAGAATTCGTGAACCTATTTCTTTAAATACATGTTCTTAATTTTTTAAGATTACATGTGTACCATAATACCATGTCTTATTCATAGATTCTGATTTATTGGATTATGCAATCGACTACCTTATGATTAATTTTCAATAAGCATCTAATATATATTACATGTTTCTTGATTATAAAATTTGAAAAGCATGCATCGATATTATAATTATATGATCATTCTCTCTTTCCCTTATGAACTTTATTATGCTTGTATATCACCTTTTTTACCCTTACTGAGCATTTTAGATCACCCCTTAATAATGTTTCCTTTCCATAGTTTATGAAGAATGGTTTTTATTTGGGGTACTAAATGGGATGATATTTGCGGGTGTTATTGAAGGTATTTTACTAAATTAAATGAATGTATTAATTCTTTAAAATGAACCTAAATTGTTATGGTCATTGATTATTTATATTTATAATGTTTTAAATAATCATCTAAAATGATTTAATATCAATGTATGTTAATTCTATGTCGATATTGTTTGTATCAAAGGAATTATTTAGTCAAAATTTGGAAACTAGTATGAGAAATAATTAGTGAGATGCATAGGGATATTTCAAAGGATATGTCTAGGTATGTATCAATGGATAATCCAAAAGTACAAAATATTTAAAACAATGTTTATGGATTTTGGCATCATATATGTTATTTTTCATGATTATGTTGTTTTCTTAAATGATATATGTTTCTCACACTATTCTTTTTAGTCATAGGTAATAGAAGGATGTAAGAGGAACTATGTTAGCATTGAATATCTCAGATGTGAAAAGTATGAGAATTATGTAAATTGATGTCAAAATTTGAAATATGTTAAAGAGAATCCGTAAGGTGGCATGAGTATTGGTTATACTACAGAAGATAAAGAGACCATGAATGACATGAAAAAGTAATGAAATGTTCTAAAAAAATATTACGTTAAATGTAATAATCATGATTACATTTAGATTTTGGAACATTTAGACCATAATTATATTTCATATTCAAGTTGTGAGGCAATAAGGAATAAGATGATGAATTTGGGGTAATGGTTTAAGTAGAAATTTATATTATTGAAATATATATTTTTTAGAATTCAATGAAAATATTATACAAACATGAAATGTATTATAATTTTTTGTATAGTAATTTAATTATGGATTTTAAATGATATGTTGAACGGTTATAAGGAAATAAAAAAGTGTTTTAATGGAAATGTCATATTTTTGTAAAGGTAAGGTAACATTTAATATGATCCAGTTGTTGATAAAATTGTGATTAGCTTGGATAAAGAGATGATTGACTTTTATATAGTATATTGGATAGTATTGATGACCTCAAAAATGATAAATGTCTTTTTTGACAACATAGTATATGTTTTCTTGGATGTAGCTAACAGTTTTTTTTGGAATTCTGAATTTGGCCAATAATTTTGGTTTTATGTAATTAATGATTAATCATGTATGTTTACAATGAGTATTGATTTCTATTCATGTTATTACCATATTTCAAGAGAATACATGATGAAGGTATTCACATGATCTATTTATGACAACCAACAACTCTATTCGGATATATGAGGATTGATGATTAGATGATTTTTAAAAATTTTATAACCTTCTATATAATGTTTTAGAGTTTCAGCTTTCAGAAGGGTTATAAGGTTAACCATTTATGAAAATTTAATGATATAACTGAAATGATGTTTGTGACATTGATATATTACTCCCCCATTTAAGGATTTATGCATGTTGTATCAATAATTCTAAAAATATGTCAATGACATTAACTTATGATAGACGGAATGATTTATCAATCTACCTCATGACCTATTAGTAAATCAGTTGTGAAAAATTATCATTCATTTCATAGAGTAAGATATGAAGTGGAAATTCAATAAGGCACAACCAAAGGATGAGTTTGTGCCTATATTAAGAAATAAAATCATGTATTTATATTTTTTTATGATATTACATAGTAAAATAATTCTTCAATTATAGGAAAATGATATTTAAAAATATGTTTCATTATAAATTCGTTTCTATTGAACTTATGTCCTTATAAATCATTATTGATTTTCTGTTTTGAGTCCCTTAAAATTACATTAACCATTCACATGTTGTTGATCCATGATATTTATCACTATATAACTATTCTTGATTTTATTAGATGTTCTATATTCACTCCTAAAATTTGATCCCCAACATGGAAATATATTTATGAGTAACTTTGTGTAACTATAATGGTTGTAACATTCCGTTTTAAAGTATGTTTTATAATTCATTTTTACAAGGTGGGTTTCTAATAAATAAATGTTGAAGTATAAAAACATTGATAACACAAACAAATTTTAAGGGTGAAATTAATTTTAAGGTGGTTGAATGTAATAACCCATGATTTCCTAAAATATCTTTTTGAATCACTTTAATTTAGTTCGATATTTTGAATGTCTCAAAGCATTGAATATTGATTTTCTTATATGAAAGAAGCAAGTTTCGAATTCCTTATATGAAAAATGAAGTTCATCGTGGTCTACAGAAAACACATATATTATCATTTAGTACATGAAAAACTATGTTTGGATTCTGTTATACATAATCTTGAGTTTCTTTAATATCTTGCATTACACTCAAGGATGAGTTTTATGGAACTATAATATAATATATATACTTTTATTTAAATATTATTATAGTTACCACCTATCCATTGGAATATATGTTATGAATAATATTAAATAAAGTGTGAATATATTATTGAAAAATTTATTTTATGTTATTCCTTGGGTTATCAATTAGTAATAAATTAAAGTAAGAACTATTTGAAAATAAAGAAATTGAATTTCTATGAAAATTATTTCCCTATTTAAAAACACAATTTTATTTCAATGAATTTAAAAAATCCAATTTTAATAAACATTTTTAATAAAATTAATATATTATAAATACAATTTTTTTGACATTCATCTAATATATTTTTGTACATAACATTAGAATAAATCCAATTATATGAATAAAAATAGGCATTATTCTTAAATGTAATTTTACAACATTTTAATAGAGAACCTATTGTAAATATTTATATATATATATAGAAAAATTTATAATTTTTCATTCCGTAAATACTATTTTTTTTAAAAAAGGAATATCAAAATATAATTTGGGTGAATTTTTAGTAGTTTTCCTAGAAGAATCATTTTTAAGAATATTGTAAAAACAGAATTTTAATTGAAAAATGTTCTTTTCATCTAATTAATTTATATAGTTAAATAATATTTTATACAAGTTATGATGAATTTTTGGATTTATTATACATAAATTATTAAAATTTTCGTTATTAGAATGAATTTCACAGTGAAATTGGGTATAAAAACTATTCTATCATTCAAACATATTCTCTTAAAAAACATTTCATTTTGTCTCTTCTGTGAAATTATTTCTAAAAATAAATTCTTACATTTATATGATATTGATTTTGAAAAATGGTTTCCAAATTGTTAATTAGCATAATTTATAATTACCAATATTTTAAAATTTTGTTTGGACCAAAAATATTAGTGAAATTAATTACTCATTATTAATGAGATTAATGTAAAATGAGTTTATCTAGTTTTAAACATTATCATTAGGTTAAAAATACCCAAGAAAAATTTAAAAAAATATGTATATATTTGTAAAATATTATCCATTTTTTTTATAATATTTACAATTGGCACATGATGTAAGGGAGACCACTCAACAGTGTTTAACTTTTTATATTTACTAGAATGCCACTTCTTCTTGACTATAAATGGGAACTAACCCACTCACATATTCACACTTATTAGTATATTATGGTCATAAAAAACAAAAAATATAAGCTCTAAAATTCAATAATATCAGCCTATACACCTCACTTTGGGAAGAAAAAACTCCAAGTTAGTCCTTTGGTGAAAACGAAGAGGAATTATCCAAAGAAAAGGTAATATCCTTCAACACAAACTTTAGGTTTATTTTATTTATTCACCTCCTAAATTAATATGATTACATTATTTTATAGTATTATATATATATATAATATATTAATATGTTTTTTGGTAATGTTTTTTACCTATATTCACACGCACTTTCATGAAATGTGATACACAATCATCGTTCATGTGTGATGCAGACTTCCACCTCGCGAACTGATGTTGTTTGTTCTTCCGTTAACACCTATCAGTGTTAGAAATAATGATGAAATTTATATTTATTTTTGAAATATATAATTTTAATTATGTATTTATACTTATAGAATCACTACGTAACACATACCTTAATTCTTTTTATTTAGTGGGAATATGATAATTTCATTTGTGGATATGTCTACTATTAACTCCTCAAAGTGATGTGATTAATTCAAACATTTCATAAAATATATTAAAGATGAGTTTAGCAAGTTTATATGATATGTGTGTAAAATAGTTATACTATAATGATAATATATAAATATATGTCATTTAATCTCATTCATTAAATATAATAAGAAAATATAAACAACATTCATGAGTATGTATGAACTAAAATCTCCGTAAACTGTGTACTCCATTTCATATTTCATTCATTTAATTATTATTATATATAATTATATATTGAATATATATCATTTCTATATCATTTTTACAATTATTTAATAATGAAATCATACGTGTTTTTATATGAAAGAAAATATTTTTGTATTAAATTTATAATAATCATATACTTATTATACTAGAGTTTTGACCATGTATAAAGATTGTCAAACCACAAGGTAATAAAATTTCATCGCATGTTTTATTTTCATGGGATACATTCCCTATTCACCACTAAATTTTTCTTAGTGTATATATTAACCAAATACTAGATATATCATTAATTTATATAATTATATTATGTTAAATTTTCAATTGATGTTATTATTAAACAAGTTTCACGAATCAAAAGTAATTAAAGTAGTAAGGGGTTTTCCTGTCTCACATTTATTACTGTGAGACATATTCCATATTCAACAATCATTTATTTTTTGTGTTGTATATAATTTCCATTAATGTGTTATATGATTATTATATTAAAACATATGGGTATTTATATATCTGTTTGATTATCTCAATTTCATGGATTTATGGTTCAATATATACCAAATCAATAATGTATATATGGTTAAAATTTTCTTTTTTTGGAATGCATGTTTTCTTATGAACAAATATTATTTTCCAAGGTGTATATATTACAATTTGACATGTTATATCATGAATCTAATTATTTTAATTATATTTTATTCCTTATTTAATTTTATTCAAAATGGAGATTTTGATTCAATGATACCAATGTTGTAAGAGTTTATTTCTACAACATCATTATTTATCGAGATTGTTTATTATTATTCTTCTATTCATAAAATATTATCATCCATCTCTCATGAATTATAATTTATCTATTTTACTATGGTTTTTTTAATCTGAAATTATATTTTTTTCATGGTTATATTCAATGGAAAAGGTTTTAAGAACTTTTTTTTGTTTTAAAAATAATTATTCAAATAGGAAATTTAATTTTTCTTAGTAATTGTTTTAAATGATTTTAAATACTGCTATATATTTTATCAATTTTTTTTTTCAATGAAAGTTTCTTGTATTATGTTTTATGTCTGAAAATTTTTAATTTCAATGAAATATTATTTTAATTAAGAAATTCTCCAAGTGATATTTCAAAATCCAACTACATATAAGATGGAATCATTTGATACAGATTAATATTTATTTGGGATATTATCCAATAATAAAATGAATATTTTAATTTAATGGTTTAGGATTTGAAGAATGATATTTATGACACTCATTTCTTTTATAAGGGTTACTTGATTTAGAAACCCACTTAACTTATTAGGTTATGCTTTAATGAAATGATTATGATGTACGTCTCATTTCAATTAGTTACGATGTGTTGAACTATTTATGATAACCATTTAATATCATAGGGAATAATATGATGAATTTTTATAATGTAGTGGAACAAATATGTTATATTTTACTATGTGATGGATGACTTCTATCTCCCTCTGATTCAGTAGGTTAAGATATATATCTTATTAGATAATGTTGGGATAATGTTTGTTGGCTTGATCTAATATAAGAGAAAAGGTGTAACCTGATCCACTATGAAAAAAGGGATTCCACTATGGATAGTGGTTTGTCCCAGCCAATAGGTATAGTCATATATGAATGAACCTGATTACATGTATAGAATGTTTTCAGTGAATCTTATTACATGTTTCCAATGTTACGTGTGATCCTAGTTACATGTTCATAATGTAATGCATATACCAGGTTTCCTGTCCACATTATTATGCATGGACTTGATTTCATTTTATCAATTTTATGGGTGAACAAAAAAACATATTAAAAATGTTATGCATGATCTTAATTACATGTTCAAAATGTTATATGTGGACCAGGTTTCATTTCTATAAGTTTATTTATAAACATGATTACATGTTCCAAATGTTATGCATGAACCTTATTTCATGTTCACGACGTTATGAGTAGAACTGGTCTCATGTCCATATGTTTATGTGGGGTCCTTATTTTTTTTCCGTAAGTTAATGGGTGAACTTATGTATATTTATACATATTAATATTGTTATAAGATGATGTATATGGCATAATTCCATGAATAATTACTACATTATGCTTCCATGGAATATGCTTTCAATTACACAATGATTCTTGTATTATGAACTGCCAATATTTATTCGATGACTATTGATTATGATATTTTATATATAGGGTATGATATTATAATGATATGATCATATTATCATACGATTATACATATAACCATGTTTACATATCTCTATGTTTACCGATAATGATAATATGAGCTCACCCATTTCTTATGTTTCATTTACCTAGTTTATGAAGAAAGGGTTCAAGTAGAAAAATAAAGGGGGATATGTCAAATACCTTAAATATTTTAAATTTATTTTTCATTTATATTCCATTAATGATTTGTTTTAGGGGTTTTCAAATCTTTTATAGAGGAATGAGTGATTTTTCCTGAATTAGGCCAAGCTGTGAGCCCACTTCTAAATTTAAAAATAAATTTTGTGTTCTTTATAACTCATTAATTTTTAAACGTTTTTCACCCATTCCATCTCCTTCATGGCCTACCGAGACCTATTAACACCAAAATTGCAATTTAGATCCCTTATAAATCCATAACCAAGGTGTATTAATATTTTTATTTAAGGGATTGGGCCTCCCTAGAAGCCCATTTCAGTTTTTAAAAATTAATTTTGTGTATTTAATAACGTATTAAAAATAAAGGATTTTTTCGGTTATTCGAAGTCTCACCCAATCCCATTGAACCCATCCACGCACCCATCTTCTTTCCAACCTTTTTTGAGCTCTTTTTCATCATGATTTCTTACAGAACATTATAGGGATTCTCAAATCTTCCAGAATTGAAGAGGTAATTGCATTCCTTCATAACTGTCTCAATTCTTACACTTTTTACTCTATTACAGTTCCTTATAAGAACCATCCTCCTCCTATTGAAACATAAAATCAATGAAATCCCTCCAAGTATCTCAAAACCTCTATTGAATCCCATTTGAAGGTATTTTGTAACTCCCCAACCCCAGTAACCCATAATTGGTGCATTATTACATAACATTGGCATGATCACAAAAGATAAAGTCTTGAAAGACCGATTAGTTTAGTAATCGTGGAAACACTAGATATATTCATAAGTCTTATATTACATCATAAATAAAAAAACTACAAAAACATCTTGTCTTCATATCCCCGCATAATATTCCTTCAGGTCATTCATAAATTACTTCTTCACATCATGGGAAAAATAAAACATTGAATGGGGTGAGCTCAGATGCTCAGTAAGGATAACAATATAGCGGAAACTTTCATAAATAAGCATAAACATTTAAGACAATGTATAACTAAAACAAAAGCCTTTTAAACATGAACTTCAGTATAATACGGAAAGGATGAAATGAAATAATTCCATTTATTATTCCCAAGGATATTCTACTAGTCGAATAACCATATGAAATATCAATAACCACTTTCATAATGATATAATGCATAATTCCAGACTATCATAACCACGTAGGCAAGGCCTCGTGCCAAGACTACAAATAAGATTTTGTCAAGGCCTCGTCCCAAGACACTCTTTTGTCTCATGAGACAACCCGATGCATCGAGGAGCTATAGCAGGCTCCACCCGTCACATAATAAGTCCAATGCATTCCTCATATGAAAAGTTTAAAACATAACATAATCATTCGTATTAAAACTAGCATACGAAATGTCAATACTTTTACCTCAAACCATTAATGGTCTAAAAATAGCATATCCACAGTCAAACATAACTCATTCAATAAAATATGGAATATTTTTCTATATCAAATTAACCTCAATCAAGAATAATGAAGGATATAGACATATATTAAAATAATCATCAAACTATTGAGAGAAATATCCCCCTTTTTCTTGAAAACATTTAAAAGTCAGACTATTTGTCAAGAATCCATTTAAAATAGATTTTTGAATCAAAGTGTCCCATTCCACTTTGAAAATTTTAAAATGAATTTTAATTTTAAAACTTTAATGTCCATATAAACAAATCCTTAAAAACATTTTTAAACCATGGACATTAATGAGAAATATTTAGAATAATAAATATTTAAAACATTTTAAAATGATATTTTAGTAAGGGTTCCTAACAAAAAGATAGACACTTGAATAAAAATAATTGAGGTATTAAAAAATTCATAATATCATGAGAATAAAGGGATTAATGATATACTATTTCAAAGTACATTATAAACACCATATAAAAGTGATTCGGTTTATAACAACAAAGGAGTCTCAATGGAATGTAAATTGAGATAAAATATCTCATAAAGGCTGTATCCTTTGGTTAAGGATAAATCAATGGCATAGTTATGTGTGACAAATTTAAATACACTCAATATGATTGGATATTTAGTGTAAAAAATTAAATGACATTCACACATATTCTTGTAAAAACAACACCAATAAATAGGATGTTTAACTCAACAAATTGAGATTGAGTAAAAATTACTCTTATCAAGTTCATACCGATGACTTGAGAATTTATCAATGGAGTGATTATGTGTATCAAAAGTATATATATAGAAATGGGAGTGGAAATTATGACATAATCAAATGAATATTGATTCCACCCATAATCTTGGAGTAAAATGCTCAATGAAGTATGCGTAAAGCCGAATGAGTGGATATTGAAATTTCAAATTCCCTTATTGATTTTGTAACTTACGAAACATACAAACATGAAAGAAGGATCATACAATGATTATATAAATATACATGAATTAATGTATATTACACAATTAATTCATACATGAGCAGTACACACACCACATGCAATAAATAAGTGGTGAATAATGGAAATCTCACAGAATTAAAAGTGAGATAAGAAACCCCTAACTTTGTAATTTTTCCTTGGTCGAGGGTAGGTTAGTCTCCTGTATAATGGTGAAATAATTTTTATTTAACTAGATAAGAATAATATATATTAATATGATATTGTATATTATCTTTTAACATTGCATTGTTAATAATATCTTAGTATTATCGTCGTTTCGAGTGTTAACTTACTTAGTTTCTTTTATATGTTTTTTACATAAGTCATGTTTGTTATGGAAATGTTGTATCTTATTCATATACAAGAATAAATAAAGACATTAAACATTATTTTTAATTATAAAATGAGAATTAGACTTGTATGGATACGATGGGAGATACAACTCATCGCGTTCGTGGAGACAGTAGTCCGTACGTACGCACGAGCGATAATATCATTCTTTTGATATTAAAATCATATATAATTGGATGGTATATCATATATACAGAATCATTATCATGTTATACATATTATTTACATGAATTAAACATCATTATTATACCCATCCAAATAATAATGTATTGAATAACAATTACACCACGACGTGGAGATGGTAGGTCGTAAGTACGCATGTATGGTGACATGTCATTCAAAAGATGGGTAGAATACTGAATATGGTTGTACCATATTTATAATAACATCCCAGTATATAAAATATATTGGATTTAATATTTTATAATGGAAATAACAAATAAAGAAGAAGTGGAAGAAGAAATTAACTTGAAAGATGGTGGTGAAATCATTACCTCTTCTTCGGGTTCTTCCTTTTGATTTGATCAAAAGGGCCCATTAGGTTGGCTGAATGATAAAACTAAGGCCTCTAAGTTTATGTGAGGGATGTTGATAGAATATTTGGGTAGGTTTTGGCTGATACAAAATGCTACAAAGGTGTGAATAATTGGTTAGAAGTGGTTTTCTTTTATAAGGGAGAGGATGGCTCTTTTGGAAAAACTAGAAATATTATTTTATAATAAATTCATATTCATTTTCTAATGCCTCCAAAGCAGATTATTCAAATTATAAGCCGGTGATGGGTTGAAATCTATTCAACCAATATATTTAGGCAGGTTTGGGTCACTATATTAACCTTATATTTTAGTTTTAACTCTTAGTTAATTAGTTTGACATTTTCCATGTCTCTTTGTATTTTTATATTATATGGTTAATAAATATACTATAAACTGCCAAGAGAACCACAAGTGGTTCATTAATGACATAACTATCATCATATATGTCCTTTGGGTGAACCTTATATTTTTAGTAATATTATATCAATTAATAATATAATATTTGTTTTAAAAACTCCTTTATGTCAATTTTGACACTATTTAATAATTGAATTTTGTTAAAGTCTTAATAATTTTTTTAATTCGAAAAAAATTTATTTAATCAATAAAAATATGTAATATTAACCAATTAAATTAGTGGAATTTATTACAAATCTAAAATTATATTTATTTGGGTATTTATAATATCAATTATTTTATTATTTCACTAATAAGGTAATTACTGCATCATCATTATGTCATAAATAACATAATTTATTTGATGTCTAAAAATTATGAGAAAAATACCAGGATGTAGGAAATATCTTTAGATTTACAATAAATATTTATAGTATAAAATATAACTTATATAACCCCATGTAAAATTAATTTACTAAATGATATTTGTTTGTGTCATATTTGTCTTTACATTAAATTAATTAGTCTAAAGAGTCATTATCACTCTCAAGTTCCTCCATGGGGTCCCAAAATAGACCAAAGGATGCCCATTTTCGGAAATTACTCATCCAATATGGTTAGGACAAGTGTTAAGGTAATTTTGTATTATTATAATAATCTTTTTCTCTTGAATTTCCCTATTTACCTTTAACTACGATAAATAAAAGTAAAAAGTTACTATTCATGAAAAATTATTTTTATCTTATTTAACCACATTTTACTCCTTGATATTAACTATGTCTCTCTGATTTTTGAAATTCCACTCACAGATGCAGTAAAATTATGTTTTATGTGAATTTGCAAATTCTCCTAAGAGGTGGGTAAAAGACTGTGAAAAGTTCAATAAAATTTTTATATATCTAAAATTTTTATAAACAGACTTAAATTAATTACATTGAACTTATATAGGTAGTATATATCTATTTTGACATAAAATAAATTTAGATAAAATTAATAATTATTTAAATTAAAATTCGGTTTCAAACAATAACTCAATGTTTTTCACTATTCTTCAAAAATTACAAGTTTTCAGAAAAACACCAAAATTTTTCCCTAAGAGAATTTTGATATTCCTAATTCAATAATGAAGTATATTTTACCAAATTCAAAACATAAGAGTTTCATTTATTAATTTAAAATAAATTTCCGCTGTCAAAACCAAAAGGCGTATTTTTACGAAATAATAACTACCAGAAGATTAAAAGTTGTTTATGTCCAATTTCAAAGTGAAATTACATACAGTGACCACCATTGGATTAAATGGTAAAAATATAATATATTTATACTTCAAAACCATTAAAATGTATAATTTAACATCATAAATTATTTTTATTTAAAAAGTTGTTTTCAGTTAGAATATAGTATTTTTCCCTATTCACCCAAATATGAAAGTTATTAGAAAAACAACAAAAGTTTATTGATACTAAATTCTTATGTACCGATTCTAAAGAAGAAGTTTATTTTGACAAATTGAATATATAAAAGTTTCAAATATTGGATTTAAAAAGGCATCACCATTAAAAGGCGGAAAAATTTCATTTTTTCAAAAATACTTATTTTATCTGAAAAAAATGTATTTTTTCTTACATTATGTCTAAGAAACTCATAACATGTATTCTAAAATTATAATAATTATATAAAGTTAAAAATTCAGTTAATACTATTCATAAGCACTTTTGAACGACTTTTTTGCTAAGTCATGGTTGCTTAGAACTCGGTGTAGTGTGTAGTGAAAGTTATTGAATTACTTTGAAGAAATAACGTACTATGAAATCTTGGGGTGTTACATTCTCCCCTACTTCAATAAATTGCATCCTCGCAATTTTTAAAATTAGGCTTGGGAATATAATGGAATATCCCACATCGGAAAAAGAGTCAATAAAACTATCACTTTAAAAGAAAGAAAGAGAAGTACAAAGGTCACATTAGATAACCTAAACTAGGATTCCATGTAGAAAAACATGGATATGGATGATAAAATAAGTATCATGTTCTGATGGAGAGGGATAGAAAACATGATCAGGAGAAATTTAGCAACAAGAAAACCAGAAACTTGTGATGGGACAAATGATCATTAGTTTCCCAGTAGGAAATTATACAGAAAACCTTTTTTTATGTTACATTACATAAATATGAGGAATTCATTTATGAGATTGACTGAAAAAATAAAGAGATATACTTACTTTTTAATTAGAGTTTTGTTCTTTTATAAATTTCCACCACTAACTCATTATTTTTTTAAGATGAGTATTCACGAAGACTGGTCACACTGGAAGAGATAGAATAAACTTCTATATAATCACATGATCCACGAAAGATAAACTATATATTTTCCTTGTATTTAGAGATTAATCAAAACCTAAACGGTTAGTACAAGATCTGATGATCCCCCAAAAAGATATTCCTTTAGAGAAAGAAACACTAATCTTAATTTCTACAATTAAACCAACAATACCCCATAGTTAAATAAATACCATTCAATAAATTTTTTTCCTTAAAATCCTTCAATATAATCCAAACTAATATTGAAACCCAAAACATTGAAGAATTTGGTTATGTAGTCTTCCACGTTAAATTGTATCTCAAAATGACATAAACTACTCTTAAAGTCATATAAATAAAAGTAATTAACCTAAAAACAAATTTTATATTATAGGGTATTCATTTACATAAATAACCCAAATCACTATAAATCCACAATAAAAATGTAGATAAAAATCCAACATTACTCCTCAAATGAAATCCCATAGTATTCTAGTTTCCTTAGGCATATAATGTTCCCAACAATGTGAACATCTTCTAAAATAAAATTTATCACTTAATCACCAAATCAATTTCCTATACTATGGGTATTCATTTGACAAGACATAAGAACCCAAATAAACTTATTATTGATCAATAAAATCATTTAACTGAAAATAATTAGTCACACTAACTGGGGACTTCACGTAGTCCAGTGGTAGGTGATAAATCCTAATCACACTTTTGTTGTGGGTTCAATTCCCACAGCTTTGTCCGACATGCCAGGTTGTCACACAGTCTGCGTGTTGTCCTTTTTCAAAAACTATATTTTATAACATAACAAAAACATGATATATTCCTCAAAATAACCATAACATAATTTAACCACAAATGTTATCTCATACATTGAATTTTCATCACAAAATATAATAAATTGTAATTGCCTCAAAGCCAAAGATCATATAAAACCAAACAGTTATTTATAACTATATCCACAAGAGAAAAGATATGTCTTCCTCAAATATCATTCTCACATGGAAAACTACAGGGCTAAAAATACAGGAAAAAATTATTCCAAATAATCCAATAAAAAAGGAGCACTAATACTTTTAAACATTTCTCCAACCATTTATTTCCACATAGCTTCTTCTTTGACAAAGAAAATATCCTATAAAAAAGTCAATTCACTTGTGTAATGGCTAGGTCCCCTACATTTATGGAAAATGACTGTAAATGGATTCTTTGGAGCATTTTTATTTTCTTACACAGTACTCTTCATTTTTCCTCGTAAATTCTTCATTTGATGTCCTTATTTCTCGCCCGTAAAGCATTTCTTTTTCTGTTGAGAAACTTTCCTAGTTGTCTCCTTCCACATTTCCGACATTATAGAAATTTAGGATTCTTTTTTCCATGGTCTCCATTGCTGGAGCTATTATCATTCATCACCTTTCTCTTCATTGTTGAGTCTAGGTGTTGGTTAATATATATATGGTTGATCATATTTTTGTAAAACTGATTTGGAAAGAACATAATATCTTTTATGCCTATCAAAACTCCAGTTTTCTTTCTCATTTCCACCACCATTCCCACCTTGTACATCATTCTCAAAGATACTATCACTTCCTTGGACTCCAGCCATTGACAAAAACTAGAAATCATTGTGTGAGTAACAGTAGTCATAAAATCATTTATATAATATCATGACACCATATTCTCAATTTGAAACACCTTAAGATTAACCAATGTCAAATACTTCAAATTGGTTAGTAAAGAAAATGTAAATTATCCTAAGAATATACCCCAGGAGTGTCGTAACCAAGAGTGAAACAAGGCCCATTGTCGTGCACCAGTTCTCGTTTGAGTCTATCTCAAAGCGGTGTTTTTGGGTTTTACCCCAAGGTAAATCTGTGCCAGATCCACCTCTACCTGTTCATATCCAGACAAGGATATATTTCTCGGAAAACTCACAAAATCTATATAGTACCAAAATTCTTGGATGTTCTTCTTTTCTAATACTCAACGTCTATCTTAGGGATATGTGCTCTAATAAGAGTTTATCTAAATATTGTTTCCAAGGATTGTACTAAACATCTGCTAATACCAACCGTAACGCCCTGACCATAGTTACCTAGAGTCAGTGCCTTATTACATAACATTGTAATGATCACAAAAGATCATGTCTTGAATGAAAAAATAGATTATTAGTCTTGGAAACACTAGATATATTCATAAGTCTTATATTACATCATAAAGTAAAAAATCCACAACAACATCTTTTCATCATATCCCCTCATAATATTCCTTCAGGTCATTCGTAAATTACTTCTTTACATACTTGGAAGATTAAAACATTGAAAGAGGTGAGCTCAGATGCTCAGTAAGGATAACAATATAGCGGAAGCTTTCATAAATAAGCATAAGCATTTAAGACAATGTATAACTAAAAAAATCCTTTTAAACTTGAACTTCATCATAATATGGAAAAGATAAAATGAAACAATTCCATTTACTTATTCACATGGATATTCTACTAGTCGAATAACCACATGAAATATCAATAACCACTTTCATAATTATGGAATGCATAATGTCAGACTATCATTACCACGTAGCCAAGGCCTCAAGCCAACACTACCAATAAGATTTTGTCAAGGCCTCGTTCCAAACACTAGTTTGTCTCATGAGACCTACCGATGCATCAAGGAGCTATAGCAGGCTCCACCTGTCACTTAGTATGTCCAATGCATTCCTCATATGAAAAGTTTGAAACATAACATAAACATTCGTATTAAAACTATCATAAGAAATGTCAATACTTTAACCACAAACCATGAATGGTATAAAAATATCACATCCACATTCAAACATAACTCATTCAATACAATATGGAAGATTGTACTATATCAGATTATCCTCAATCGATAATAATGGAGGATATTGACATAGATTAAAATAATCATCAAACTATTGAGAGAAATATCCCCCTTTTTCATATAAGAGTCACACTATTTGTCAAGAAGCCATTTGAAAAATATTTTTGAATCAAAGTGTCCCACACCACTTTGAAACATTTAAAAGTAATTTTGATTTTATAACATTAATGTCCATATAAATAAATCCTTAAAAACATTTTTAAACCATGGCCATTAATGAGAAATATTTAGAATAATAAATCCTTAAAACATTTTAAAATGATATTTTAGTTAGAGTTCCTAACCAAAATAGAGACACTTGAATACAAATAATTGAGGTAATATTTTTTTTTAATATCATGATAACAATGGTATTCATGATATACTATGTCAAAGTACATTATATACACCATAAAAAAGTGATTTGGTGTATAACAACAAAGGAGTCTCAATGGAATGTAAATTGAGATGAAATATCTCATAAAGGTCGTATCCCTATGTTAAAGGCAAATCAAAGACATAATTATGTGTGACAAATATAAATACACTCAATATAATTGGATATTCAGTGTAAAACAATCAAAGGACAATCACACATATTTTTGTAAAAACAACACCAATTAATTGGATGTTTAACACAACTAATCGAGATTGAGTAAAAATTACTCTTATCAAGTTCATACAGATGACATGAGAATTTATCAATCGAGTGATTATGTGTATAAATAGTATATCCACAGAAAGGGGAGTGGAAATTATGTCATAACCGCATGAATAGTGATTCCACTCATAATCATGGAGTAAAATGATCAATGAAGTATACGTAAAGCCGAATGAGTGGAAATTGAAATTTCAAATTCCATTATTGATTTGGTAACTTAAAAAACATACAACCATGAAATAAGTATCATACAATGATGATTTAAATATAAACGAAATAATGTATTTTACACAATTAATACAAACATGGGCAGTACACACACCACATGCAATAAATAAGTGGTGAATAATGGAAATCTCAGGGAATTAAAAGTGAGAAAAGAAACCCCTTACTTTGTAATTTTTCCTTGGTTGAGGGTCGGTTAGAATCTTGTATAATGGTGAAATAATTTTATTGAATTTAAAAGAATCATATACATTAATATTTTATTGGATATGATCTTTTAACATTGCATTGTTAATAATATCTTAGTATTATCGGCGTTTCGGATGTTAACTTACTCATTTTCTTTTATATGTTTTGTTACATAAGTCGTGTTTGTTATGGAAAGGTTGTATATTATTCATATACAGAATGATATAAAGTCCTTAAACATTATTTATAATCGTAAAATGATAATTATACTTGTATGGATACAATGGGGAATGAAACTAATCGCATTCGTGGAGACGGTAGTCCGTACGTACGCACGAGCATTAATATAATTCTTTTGATATTAATATAATATATAATTGGATGGTTTATCATATATATAGAATCATTAACAGGTTATACTTATTATTTACATGAATTACATATCATTATTATACCCATCCAAATAATAGTGTATTGAATAACAATTACACCAAGACGTGGAGACGGTAGGCCATACGTACGCACATATGGTGACATTTCATTCAAAGGATGGGTAGAATACTGAATATGGTTGTACCATATTTATAATAAAATCACAGAATATAAAACATACTGGATTTATTATTTTATAATGGAAATAACAAATAAAGAAGAAGTGGAAGAAGAATGGAACTTGAAAGAGGGTGGTGGAATCATTACCTCTTCTTTGAGTTATTCCTTTTGAATTGAACAAAAGGGCTCATTAGGATGGATTTATGATAAAAATAATTCCTCTAGGTTTAATTGAGTGAAGTTGAGAGAATATTTGGGCAGGTTTTGGCCGAACCAAAATGCTTTGATGGTGTGAATAATTGGTTAGAAGTGGTGTCCTTTTATAAGGGGGAGGAGGGGCTCTTTCAGAAAATCTAGAAATATTATTTTATTATAAATTCATATTCAGTTTCTAATGGCTACAAAGAGGATTATTCAAATTCTATGGCGGGAATGGGTCTAAATCAATTCAACCAATAGATTTTAGATAGTTTTGGGTCACTATATTAACCTTATCTTTTAGTTTTAACTATTAGTTAATTAGTTTTACATTTACCATGTCTCCTTGTATTTTTATATTATATGGTTAATAAACATACTATAATCTACCAAAAGAATCCCAAGTGGTTCATTAATGATATAAATATAATCATATAAGTCCTTTGGATGAACCTTATATTTTTAGAAATATTATATCAATTAACAATATAATATTTGTTTTAAAAACTACTTTATGTCAATTTTGAGAGTATTTAATAATTTTTTTTAAAGTCTTAATAAGTTTATTAATTCGAAACTAATTTATTTAATCAATCCTAACATGTCATATTAACCAATAAATTTCGTGTAATTTCTTAAAATCCTCAAATTATATTTATTTCGGTATTTATAATATTAATTATTTTCATATTTCATTAATAGGGTAAATACTGCATCATCATTATGTCATAAATAACATAATTTATGTGATGTTCATAAATTATGAAAAAAATACCATGATGTTGGAAATCTTTATATATTTGCAATGAATATTTATTGTTTAAAATATAAATAATATATCTTCATGGAAAAATTAATTTACTAAAAGATATTTGTTTGTGTCATTTTTGTCTTTACATTAAATTAATTAATCTAAAGAGTCATTATCACTCTCCAGTGGATCCATGGGGTCCCGAAATAGACACATGGATGCCCATGGTCATCCATGACCCATCCAATAAGGTTAGGAAAAGTTTTAAGGTAATTTTGTTTTATTATAATAAAAGTTTTATCTTTAATTACCATATTTACCTTTAAATGCGGTAAATAAAAGTCAAAAGTTACTGTTCACCAATAATTATTTTTATCTTATTAAATCATATTTGACTCCTTGATATTAACCATGTCTATCAGATTTTTGAAATTCCACTCAAAGAAGTGGTAAAATTAATTTTTATGTGAATTTGGAAATTCTCATAGGAGGTGGGTAAAAGACGGTGAAAAGTTCAATAAAATTTTTATATATATAAAATTATTATAAACTGACTCCAATGAATTACATTGAACATATATAAGTATTATGTATCTATTTCTACATAAAATAAATTTAGATAAAATAAATAATTGTTAAAATAATAATTTGGTTTTAAACTATAACTCAGTGTTTTTCACTATTCATCGAAAATTAATAGTTTTCAAAAAAATACCAAAAATTTACCCTAAGATAATTGTGATATTTAAAATTCATTAAAGAAGTATATTTTACCAAATTCAAAACATAGAATTTGAATTTATTAATTTAAAATTAATTCATGCTGTCAAAACCAAAAGGCGTATTTTTAAGAAATAATAACTACCAAAAGTTTGACACTTGTTTTTATCCAATTTCAATGTTAAACTACATAAAATTACCATCATTGAATTAAATGGTAAAATTATAATCTATTTATACATCCAAACCATTAAAATTTATAATTTACCAATATAAATTATTTTGATTTAAAATGTTGTTTTGAGTTAAAATATAGTATTTTTCACTATTCACCCAAATATAAAAGTTATCAGGAAAAACACCAAAAGTTTTTTCAAACTAGATTCTCATGTCCCGATTCTAAATAAGAAGTTTATTTTTTCAAATTTAATATATATAAGTGTCAAATATTGGATTTAAAAAGGCATCACCATTAAAAGGTGGTAAAATTTCATTTTTAAAAAAATACATCTTTTATCTGAAAAAAATTATTTGTTCTTCCATTATGTCTAAGAAACTCATAATATAGATTCTAAAATTAAAAAGATTATATACTGTTCAATATTCTGTTAATACTATTCATAACCTCTTTTGAACGGATTGTTTGGTATGTCATGGTGCGCTAGAACTCGGTGTTGCGTGTAGTGAATGTTAATGAATTACTTTGAAGAAATAACGTACTATGAAATATTGGGGTTTTACATATTTGGTGGGGGAACTTCAATGAATCTCAAGTAAGTGTCTCTCCTCCTTAATTCCTTCCCTTTACATGAATTTTGTTTCAATTTCATTGATGTTCCAAACTACATGGAGGTAGGGTTTTGATCCTAGGGTTTAACCAAAGGTTTTATTGGAAAATTCTTGTGGTTTTTTGATCTAAGTCCCTCTTGGTGTGACAATGGTGTGACATGATTATCTTACAGTAATTCAAGGGTTTCCTTTGATTTGGTAGGTGATTCAATTTTGTATGAAATCATTGTTACCTAGATACTATTTTTATGGTATTTTAATGTCTATTTCATATGAATGATGCTGAAAAAATAGGTTTTAGAGGCAATTATAAACCAAATGAATTTTAAGTTCCATTTTTTGGTGAAATTGGGAGGTTTTCATATATATCTTTCATTTTTTCATTAAGGGATTCCATATAAATACTTAGTTTTATATGGTTAAGTGTAAAAGGGATAAAATTCTATTTAAGAATGTTTATCTCTTGCGTTTGTTTTTAAAAAAATTGGTTTTAATGATTATTATAAAGAAAGTGATGTTTTGGTGCCACTTTGGTGTGAAAATGGAAGTTTAAAAAAGTTATCACTTCTTATCTAAAATGGGGCTGCTCTAAAATTGATTTTTTTAATTTAAATGTATTAGGCTGCCTTTATGGTATTGGTTACTTAAATGTGTGCACATAATTAACAAGTGTGGTTCTTAAGGGTTTTTTGTGTGTGTAAAACAATGTGGGATTTTGTGAAAATGTTTCATTAAAAATGCAAGTGTTTGTTGTATGTTTATAGTGGTATAAAATGTGATAGATACTATTACACATGTGTGTGTTACCAGTAGTGGTGTTTTACATGATATTGTATATGTTTTTGATTTTGATTTTTTTAGAAAAAAGGGGGAAACCCGGGTAACTAGGTGGGGAGGATGTGTACTAGGTTATGGGTATGTTCCATAGTAGAGGCTCGAGCACAATAATTGATTTTACTATATTAACTTTACACTGAGGTATGAGGTACATGGGGTATGATACTATCTAGTGCCTAGGGGTGTTCACAATTTTCTTTCTCATTGTATTTGTAGTATTTTCAATTTTACTGGGGTTTTTTGGAAGTAATTTTATGTATAAAACATTTCTATTTAAATGTTTTATCACTTTGATAATTGTATCTTGAAAAATATTTTCAATTAAAAGTTTCATTTATTGGAAGTTATCATTGCTTTTATTTGCGTTTCAAAACTGATTTCTTTTTTTATGTTGTAATGAATTATATATAGAATCATTGCGTGGTATCCTATTGGGATTATGATCACACCCTACTTAGACCCCTTGAATGTAAGTATACATTATTATTCTTGACTCAGGTAAATGGAAGGCTACATGTGATGGTGGTTTAGGGTGTTAGTGTTCATCCTTGGTGCTGTGTAGTGGAGAAAACATCTGGGTGGTGATCACATCTCATGTGGAGTCCTGGGGACTATTTTACTGTTGTTTCTTTGTGACTTTTGACATTATGTAGTATGTTTGATCTTATGTATTCAGTTTTTGTTTTTTCTTAAGTCTTGTTTGGCTTGGAAATTTCAGATTTATAATATAGATTGTTTTTAAGGTTTGATGCTTTCATTCTTTTGTAAACCGTTCCCAAACATAAACTAATGATACACGAGAACTTGTTCCAACCCGTGCGGATAAAGAATACCCTTATAAACCTACCACAGGCCAGGTTTGGTGTTATTATTTGTGGATACCAGATTCTATTCATGAAAAAATGGTATCAGAGGAAGTTATTGTTTTAAAGTTATATCATTAGTTTGGGATGAGTCCAGATAAACAAGATCTAGGACTATCAGGACTCGGGTTTTGGTCGTGAGTAAGGTTATTAACCCGAATCATTCTTGGGAATCCTCAAGCCACCATGGGACATTGGATTTTTTTGTTTGAATTCAATTCTAGATGAGATGTGTAGGCTGCATACGACACATGGACTTCAGACTGGGGTGAAGAAGTGGTTTATTTTTATTCTTGTAATGTTTTTGGATTCATTATATTTTATTATATTGATAGAATATTTTAGAACATTCGTACTCATTTTTTTCTTGTGAAAGTTTCCTTTTGTTCACAAAATGCCTCCCTAGAAATCTCTCATGAACACAAGAGAGGAAGCCAGAGAGAGGTCTCCCTAACTGCATGATTAGAGGCTAGTAGAGGCTGCTGTATGGGATGTCCAAGAACTAGGACATAGAATGGATCCTGTTACAGCTCTTGTTAGGGATGTTGAGATTGTTCCTAATAATGAAAAATGCCCAGTAGTTCCTGAAAAATAATCCTCGTACTTCTTGAGGTAGCGTGAAGATGCTGAATTTTCCAATCAAGTTGTTGTATTTTGTGATGGAGTTGGTGACACAGCTGGGAAAGAAAGATTTGGGCCTCAGGTGCCCCTCATGTGCACTTTCATTGTTAGAGATGTAGATATAGTGGGACCTCCTAGTTATAGATATGGAACTGTTTGATTTAAAACATGGAATGGATTGGCTAGTACACTTCCAGGCATAGATTGATTGATATAGGTGAAGAGTAAGTTTCACGGCACCTGATGAAGGTCATCAGGTTTTTTGGGGAGAATGGGTTCCTCGATCGGGTCGTGCATGACCTCCATTCCCAGAGTTGTGTAGTCTTATCTTCCAGTTATCATTGCTCGTGCTAGAGGATGATGGTATTTACCTTAAAGGTGCACTACGTCATATTGATAATGAGTTTCTTGAGGTCTTCCAGGATGATTTTTCCGGTCTTCCCCTGGAGAAGGATGTGAATTTTCTGATTGATTTGGCTCTGAGAACATAGTTTATATCTCTTCCCTCATATTGTATAGACCCCACCGAGCTGAGGTAATCAAAGATATAGATGGATGACGTAGAATCCAAAGGATTCATTAGAAAGAGCTCCCCTCCATTTTTTGCTCCTCTATAGTTCCAGAAAAATGCTGATGGATCTCTCTGATAGTGCATTTACTATGGGAAGCTAAATAAAGAAACAATTAAGAACAAATTCACTTTTACCAGAATATATGATTTGGTCGATCTCTTGAAGGGGGAAAGTGGTTCCCAAAGATACACATGTGTTCGAGGTATCATCAACTCAGGGTGAAGGAGTCAGATATCCCAAAGACATCCTTTCAAATCCATTACATCCACTTTGAGTATTTGGTCTTTCCCATCTGATTGACCAATGCTATAGTGTTCTATACGAAATTCACGAACTGGGTGTTCCATCATTATCAAGATTCATTCATTGTGGTGTTCATGGATGACATTCTAGTATACTCTGGCTCTGAGGAGGAACACGAACATCATTTGAGGATTGCCTTGAGCACATTGCGGGATCACTGCCTCTATGTAAAGTAGTCAAAGTGATCGTTTTTGATAAGAGAAGAGATATTTTTGGGGAATTTGATCCTTGAAAAGTTTTTTTTAGTGGACCTCGATTTGATTAGTGCAGTTATGTCATTGGACCGGTCAAAGAATGTGTTCGAGATCAAAATTTTCCTTGGCCTGGTTGGTTATTATAGGAGGTTCGTTCGGGATTTCTCTTAGCTTTCTTCACCGATGATCATGCTCAAACGAAAAGGGGTGAAGATTTTACTGGGCCTAGAATGTCAGGCATCGTTCGAGGAGCTGAATAGGTGGTTGACTACCACCCAATGTTGATTTTTCTAGAGTATGGAAAGGGATATGTGGTCTATTGTGATGCTTCAGATATGGGTCTTGGGTGCGTTCTTATGCAGGATGATCCTTTAGTGGCGTATGGATTTCATCAACTCCATCCACATGAAAAAAAACTACCTGACCCATGACTTGGAATTGGCAGCGGTGATGCATTCTTTTAAGACATGGTGTCACTACATCTTTGGGGAGAAGTTTGTGAAATAATCTGGTCACAAAATCATAAATTATATCTTCTTGTTGAAGCAACTCAACATTAGGAAGCATCATTGGAATGAGTACTTGTAGGGGTTCAACATTGACATTTTCTATACACCAATCATGGGTAATGTGGTGGTTTGTGCTTCGATCAGAAGAGTTCCAGTGTAGTCTTTGAAGAAGTATAGTGATTAGTTGACATTGATTGAGCTCTTTTATCAGATGCATGTGCAGACTAGGGGGACACAGTAGAGGTTCATTCCTAGAGAGCTTCTGGTTGACACATTCTCTGTTGGAGTTGATTCTATGGGAATCACCCAGTGATGAGCTTTGTCAGTAGTTGATGTAGTTTATGCATTGTTGGGAGACATTATTTGGTTGTTCATCGTCCCCCGAGGGCATATTATACATAAAGGGCCATTCAATAGTTCCATTATCTATATGGAAGGTTTTGATGGAGGACATCCACCAGTATTACTGGGTTGTCCACCTAGGTTCCACCAAGATGTACTATGTTCTCTATCAGCAGTTCTAGTGACCTCGTATGAGACAAGACATAGCATACATTATTTCAAGATTCTATACGTGCTAGCAGGTCAAAGAAAAGAATCAAAGTTCCGCTCGGTTTCCCTAGACATAACCAATTTATACTTGGAAGTGGTACGAGGTCACCATGGACTTCATTGTTGGCTTACCTCGTACACCTCAGGGTATGAATGCCATTTGTATGGTGATTGATCATTTGACCTAATCATCCCACATCAATCATATCAGAGATACAGCTAAAGTGGATGAGTTATGCCATTTGTATCATCAGGAGGTGGTGAGACTCCATGGAATTCCATCAACAATTGTCTCAGATAGGGACCCCCATTTCACTTCTTGGTTCTGGGATGGCCTTCAGAAGTCCTTGGGGTCTCAGATTAAGATGAGCATGCCATACCATCCCCAGACGAATGGTCGTACAGTGCGGGTGAATCATATTTTTGAAGAAATTATCTGTTCATGTTTCCTATAAATTTTAGGTTCCTAGGATATTCATATGGGGCCGGTTGATTTTTCTTATAATAACAGTTACCAATCGTCAATTCAAATTGCTCCTTTTTAGGCACTCTATGGTCGGCCTTGTCGGCCCCCCTATGTAAGGAAGAGGTAGTTGACACCTCAATTTTGAGGTCAAGTCTAGTGAAAGAGACATCTAAGAAGGTCAAGATGATCAGTTAGCATTTAGTAACATCTTAGAGTATCCATAAACCCTATGATAACTGGAGGCGTAGAGTCTTAGAGTTTTTTGTGGGTGAAAGTGTATTCTTGAAAGTGGCCCCTCGTCTGGCCCATCATCGATTGGGGAAGCAAGGGAAGCTGATGTCATGATAATAAACCCATTTGAGATCTCCAATAATATTTTCAAGGTCACATATAGGATTTACTTACCTTCTAAATTGACATCCATCCATGATGTCTTTCATGTCACATGGTTGAAGAAATAAAACCAGTATCAGTCCCATGTGATGAGATGGGATGAATTGAAGATAGAGCCTAACTTCTTAGTTTTTAAGAGGCCATTGAAAATAGTGGACTCCTAAGAGAAGGTTCTTCAACGGGAATCTATTCCATTGGCTCGGGTTCTTTGGAAGCATGGTAAGGATACACATGAGACATGGGAGTGGAAGTCATGGGTTAAGGAATAGTATTTGTTCCTGTATTTCGATCATGTTTCATGTTGACTTTTTGGGATAGAAAGTTTTCATGGTGGATAAAATTGTCATATGCATGACATATTTGAAAGGTATGTTTCATTTATCTTCCATTAAGGTTTTTTTGGGTGTTTATCATGCTTTTATGGAGAAATGGGTGAGCTTTTATGAATTGGGCCAAACCGTGAGCTCAATTCCAGATTTCAAAAAAAATGTTTTTTATTTTATAAATCCTTCATTTTTATAACATTTTTCACAAATTCTAATTCCTAAGTCACCTCCCATGACCAATCAAAATCACCATGTCAATTTGGAGACTTTATGAATCCACATCCAAGGTGTATTTTGGGTTTACAAGGGATTGGGCATGCCCAGAATCCCAATTCCAGTTTTAAAAATTATTTTCATTTATTTATTAACATAATATATTTTAATGATTTTTTGTTGATTTTATGTCTCACCCAATCCGATTTAAACCAGCCATGTGCCCATCTTTTTTCCCCTTCTGTGGAGCACTAGTTCATCAATATTTACTATAGAACATTATAGGGCGTCTCAAATCATCCAGAATTTAAGAGGTAAATTTTTTACTTCTTAAATCTCCCATTTCTTACTCATTTTCCAAAATTACTGTTCCTTATTCAACCCTTCCTCCCCCTATTTGAACTTAAAATTCATGATATCCCTCCTTGTCTCTCAAAACCCCTTTAGAATCCCATTTTATGGGGAATTTGGTGGAGGAATATCAAAAAATCTCAAGTACGTGTCTATCCTCTTTAGTTCCACCCCTTTGTATAATTTTTCATTCAATTTAATTGATGTTCCAAAGGACCAGGGTTAGAGTTTTTATCCTAGGGTTTAACCTTGGGGTTTCATGGTCAATTATTGTGTTTTTAGTTTCAATCTATGTTCCTCTTGGTTCGGTAGTGGTGCGACTTGATTTTTATACGGTGATTCAAGGGTTTCCTTTGATTTGATTGGTCCTTCCTTTTGGAATGTAATCTTTGTGACCTATTTATTTTTTATGGTATATTAATTTCTATTTCATTTTAATGTTGCTTTAAAAATTGGTTTTACTGGAAATTATAAATCAAATGATTTTTAAGTTCCAATTTTTAGAGAAATTTGGGGTTTTTTCATATAAATATTTTATCGGTTCATTATGGTTTACCCTATAAATACAAAGATGTTTTTGTTTAACTATAATAGGGATAAAAATATAGTTTATAATGTTTATCGACTTTGTTTTTTGTTGTAAAAATGGCTTTTAATGGTGTTTGTAAAGAAATCGATGTTTTGGTGCCACTTTTGTGTGAAAATAGAGGTTTTAAAAAGTTATCACTTTTTTGTTTATCACGGTGCTGCCCAAAAATTGATTTTTTGATTTCATTGAAATTTATTGGGAAGCCTTTAATGTTTACGTAACTTAATAGTGTGCACATAATGTACACGTTGAGTTCTTAAGGGTTTTTGGGGTGCAAAACGATGCAGGGTTTTGATAAATTGTTTCATTAAAAATCAAAGAGTTTGTTGTGTGTTTTAAGTGGTATAAAATGTGATAGATGATCCTATGGGGGTGTGTGAATATTAGTGGTGTTCTAAAATGAAAATTGATATATGTTGCAGGTTGAAATTGTTTGAACACCACAGGGGAAGCCTGGGTACCTTTGTGGGGCGGATGTGTAATTGTACAGCTAGTGGACCAGATGGATTTTGTCCTTGATCAACATAGCATTTAGATAATATAAACTCTAAATAAACTATATGGATGGTGAATAGGGACCAATAGGTTATGGTTATATTCCCTCCTAGTGTCTCATGCACGAGAACATTTTTTACTATTGTTACTTTACACCGAGGTATGAGGAACGTGGGGCCCGAGACTATCTAGTGCATAGGGGTGTTCCCAATTTTATTTCTCATTGTATTTGTGGTATTTTCATTTTTCATTTGGTGTTTTTGTAAGTATATTATAGTAGATAACATGTATATTTAAATATTTTATCATTCTGTAAATTTTATCATGAAAACTATTTTCAATTGGATGTTGCATTTCTTGGAAGTTATCATTGCTTTATTTGGCGTATTAATAATGCTTGTTTTTTCACAGAGTATTGCCTGATCTTTGGAATCATTGGGTGGTACCATATTGGTCATAGACTCACACCCTAATTACTCCACTTGGGTGTACGTATAATTTATTTTTCTTGACTCAGGTATAGGGAAGGCTATGGGTGATGACGGTTCAGGGTGTTAGTTTTAATCCTTGGTACATAGTTGTGGGGACGTCCTGTGGGAGATGACACCATGTCATGTGATGTCCTTGGGTATATTTTATTATTTTTTATTTGTGTCTTTGGACCTTTTTTAGTGCATTTTAACTTATTTATTCAGTTCTGGTATTTTTCATGACTTGATTGGCTCCAAATTTTTTTATTTATTCTATGTATATTTTTAATGTTTTATGCTTTCATACTTGGGTAAATAGTTCCAAAACATTAATTAATGATACTCAAGAACATGTTCCAGCCCATGGGGATAAGAAATGCCCTTCGTGCCTTGCCATAGGCCAGGTTTGGTGTCGGTATTGGTGGCGGCCAGATTCGGTTCATGATAGAAGATATTTACAGAAGACATTGAATATCTTCTACCATATTATAAGAATTTATTATTGGTTTATAATGAAACTAAAAAATTAAGGTCATCAAGAATTAGTTTTATAATCTGATTAGTATTAATATAAAATTATTCAATATTCATTTTTTATGCCTTAGTCTCTATAACGTAAATATAGATGAATTGTTTTTTAATTTGGATATGGTAAAAGAATATTTTCTCTAAGGGTACATGAATAATAACTGTATACGTGGGTCATATCATTATAAAATATAACTATATACTGTGAACAAAATTCTCCAAAAAAAACCATGGATATATTTTATATATTATGAAAAAAAATTTATTTAAAACATTTGATTTAGATGAGTAAAAGTGGGAAATGATATACGGATATGTTATATCACTATAATATGAATGAGCTTGTATTTATATCATATGATGGGATGTGATGACTTTGGTATTGATAATATAATTTATTTTAAGTGGAACTGAGAATTATAATAAATGATTATATAAGAAAATGTTCACCTAACTTTTTATTATATAGAGAAATACATAAAAGTTTAAATACATTATAAATCTGTGGATTAAAAAGTAATAAAAATAATAAATTGTTATGGATGTCCAAATTTATAATGAAATAATATAAAATATTGAAATCAAAAATATTTATTACATTAATTTGATAAATGGGGGTGTATTTAGAATTTAATAATTGATATTTTATTTAATTAATTTTCATAAAACATTATCCATAAATCATAATAATGGAATAATATGAAGAATGAAATGAGTTATTGGTAAAATAGTTACAATATTTGATTGGGAAAGTGTAATAGAGCCCAATATTGTATATTATCACCGATTAATACAAGATGAGGTTTTCATGGGTATATTTCTATCCAAAGTCCCCAATTTTGTTTGTTATAAATATTATAAGGGTGTTATTGGGCCTTGTTTGTTATGGTTATAATACAGTGAATTTATGAAAAATATATATAAGGTAAAACCATATATTCTCTTAGTTTCATTATATTTATCTTCATGAAAATTTGTTGAAGTGAATGAAACATTTATCTATGAAGGATTCATCAAAATTCATATTCAACTAAATCATAATTTATTATATATTTATAATTTTATTTTATAAATATAAAAATATAGTACTTGGAGTTGGTGATTAGGATAAAGGAAAATAAAATATATCAAAAAAATATATAGAATGAAATAATATTTTTATAATATTATTGGAAAAATACTAATATTATTTTCACATAATCTATGTAATATAATTTACTAATGGATGAAAATTGTTTTATCCCCCTTCAGTGTCAAAATTTAATACGATTCATCTAGAAATATCTCACAGTGTCTTAAATATCTGTGTTTGAACAGAATAATAATTGGGTGGATATTCCATTACATGAATATATATAAAGTTGTTTAACACACATAAATTCTTATTATGATGATTAAAATAAGGTTATTGGGATTCTCCCAGTTGCAAAGGATTAAATTAGATGATCCATTCATTAAAATGTCGAACCAAATTATTGAATCCCTAAAAAGAGATCTATAATCCCATATCAGAAATTCCTTGGCTCACTCAACACCATCAAAAGTGTATTAAACTAAGATAAGTAAATTATAGATAGTGTATGATATTAAATAAATTTATATTATTCTACATATAATAAATTTTTGGCGAATCTACACTACCATATAACAACCACAATGATTAGTTTTTCAATGTAAAATAAAAAAATATTATGAATAGGTTTATTAAATATATTAATCATAGGTGATATGTTATTAGTTCACAACCACATATATATATAAATGAGTATAATATCATCAATTCTCTAATAAAAATATAAAATATTATAAATTTATCATAGTAGATAAAAAATAATTATAAATAACTAACAAATATAATCATTTTTATTATCCTAGATATGAAAAAAATGTGATGTCTCTTTTTATAGGGTTTCCTTTATTTTTATAAATCTCTTGCCACACGTTATATAATTTTAAAATATATTCATTAATTATAATTATTATTATGTTTCCATTGATAGGATTTTTAAATATTCTTAACTCCCATTATTGCTCATTTTTCTTGTATTGAGATACATTCCATGGTCATACATTCTCTTTTACATCACCCATCATGCTCTATATCTATTTTATTAATTTATTTACCTGTTTATTTATGAAAATAAAAAACAATATAATTATGATATATCATTTTCTAATATATTATATTTCCATTGTTTCATTGATCGATAAATTTTCATCACATTATAAATGATTCTTACAAATTATTTTGGGAAAATTATCAATAAATATTATGGGATTTGGTGGGTCATGGGTTATATTGAATTTGATATGTCGACTATATTTTGTGACATTTTTTTACATATTTTAAAATTAATCAAATTTTTTCATATTTATGGATATATTAAACATATATTTTACTAAAAATGATATCTATGAATAATAATAATTCTTTTAGTTCTCTTTTGAGTTACTATTAGTGATCACCTATGTTGTTATTTTTTTAAATGATTTATTTATGTCTACATCTGTTGTACCAAGTGGAGATGTCTTATTTTATTTAGACTGGTGAATTATAATCTATCATTATATGTTGATTGCACGTGAATCCCAAGTTGAAATAGTCATTTGTAACAATATAACTACGAAAGTTATTCTATGATGATATTTTCAAATATTATTACTTCTAAATCAGAATTATATTAATTTTCATTGACTCTATGTTATTTTATGATGTTGCTTTCTTCATTTATATGGTTTTCAATATAGTGTTTTAAAAATTATAATGTTATATACTATATAATTTTTTATCACTTATATGAGTATATTATATTATTAGATTAATTCATGAGAGGCCACATAAAAATCTCACAAATGAAGATATCAAATTTTAATATTAGTATGGAATTTATTTACAAATGACTTATAAAGAACACTAATAATTACACATTTAACTCAAAACTACCAAAATGATTTTTAATCACATCAGAATTTCCATTATATACCTATCCACAATAATATTTAAAAATAATAATATTTTTTAGAATATGGTTTTCATTTCAAAATAATATTAAATAAATTAATAATTTATAATATCAAGTTCATTAAATTAATCCCAAAACAATAAATAAATTAAATAAAAGTTCATAAATTACATATAATTATAATACTAGTGGGATTCAATGATAGATATTATAAAACAATATTAGGAAAAGATTACAATTTATTATTTTTACAAAAAAATTAGATTTTCCACATTGACAAATACCATTAGTCAATTCAATGGGAAATAATACTGAATAAAATAAAATTCAAAAGATCGGTTATTAGTAATTTGATTAATCCCAAATAAATAAAATAATATATACAATAAAAAGAAATAATTTTCTCTATATCTCATCTATTTGTTTAAATCCTCTATTAATTTATTATAACCTAGCATAAATTTTAATATACCTCACATTGAATTAATCTTCCATTACACATGGATCATGTATTTGTAGGTGTTATCAATCGTTTATTGTAAGAATTCATCCTAAAAATGTGTTATGGACATATTAATATTATTTGGGTTTGAAATATATTATATAAACAATAATATTCATAGATAATGAAATTTATAGTTATCAAAATAAATCAAGGCATGATACAATTTGATAAGTTTCCTATGTCACATAATAATGAGGGTATTAGACAGAATATATCAATTTGAATTAGAACACCACATTAGATTTAAATAATGGTATTGGATGTCACTTTTGAAAAGAATACAATTTCATTCATTATTGATACTATTATTAATAGGATTAGAAGAAAATAATAATAGAATGTTGGAAATCATGTAAATAGAATCTTTAAAATGTTGATAAAATTCAACCCACAATGATTTGAAAAATATATAATTATAATAAACTTTACACCAATACTTTTTCAAAACATTTCTCTATTTATCATAAAAAATATAATATTAGTTCTAAATATAATTGGATTGAGATAAAAATAATGCAATTATAATGGATTAATATGTATTACTTAAATATTATATATTAATATTTTGAGTAGTGCCATTATAAATATTTAATTATTCCCAAAAAATAAGTTGATTGTCAATAAAATAATATAAATTAAATAATCAAAAAACACCACAAAACCATATATAAAATATAATGTAATAAATAATAAAAAATATGACGCAATGGAATATCACGCAACCCTAACCCCCCCAATAAAAAAACTAGATAAAATATAAAAATTATAGCAGAATAAGAAATTGAAGATAAATAAGTTAAATTAAATTATTTGGAATGTTTTGGATAAAAAATATTTCAAAATAGATCAGATGTCATATCAAAAAAATTCATTAAATTATATTTAATTTTATTAAGAATAAAACAATATTAATTTTAGCTCCATCTCTTAAGTAATCATATGAACATTCCTTATTCAATAATTTTCAGTTATTATATTTATAATAATAACATTCAAATAAAAACTAATAACTAACATACAATAATCCATATTTATTTTGAAAGAAAAACATAAATAAAACATATTATTAATGAAATTGTTTTTTCATTAATGTAGTGAAAAAATAAAAATTTTATCATGTTCATTAAATTAATTTTTAATAAAAAATGATTCAACTTGTATACACTATTAGAGGAGAACCCAATGTAATCAAAAAATTTACTACTCCCTCCCTTCCAAGTGATGGTGAAGAAAGATTTTAAACCAATAGAAAATTAACACCTATATAGTCCTCTATGAACACCTTTGTGAATCATAACTCCAATTTAATACATATGATAAGTTGTACCTATTACTTATCTATTTAAAAATAAGGTTATTATTTATGGTATCCATTATGTTATAAATACACATGTATTATGAAAAATAACAGATTAAATGAATTTGTTATCTTATATCCATAGGAAACTATTAATATATCATTATAATCCATATACTAATGAGAAATAAATATAAGTGGAAGGTATTAAGGTGAAATAAGTGAGTGAATAATTATTTAAATTTGATAAAAAATGAAGGATAAAAATGCGAATTTCCTTACAATGACCATTTATTATAGCTTCCAGTAGTAATATAAAATAAATGAAAATAGAGTGAATAAAAATTGAAAACACTTGTGATAAATATGTTGGTATTCCCATATAGATAAACCGTTTATGGATAAATTTATAATCAATAGATACCATGTATGTTCATGGAAAATACAACACACTCATAATTCAGAAAAACATAAATAACTAATCTGATCATCCCAATAGTGAATGAAAATTCCATTCTTTTCTTATTATACAATCCTTGAGATCTATATATTCATTTAATATTTTTTTTGATTTTTTATTTCAGGTTACAATTTTTTTATTATTTTATATAAAACCTAAATCATATTGTCTAGATTGATCATATCATTCATCTAATGACTTTTATCACATATGGTATCAATCAAAATTTATAATAAAAAATTAATTTTGGGTGATCATAATTTGATGAATTAGATCCTTAGTTTATTTATTAAAGGATTATTCATTTATATTTTTCTTTAATTTTTTTACTGAGGTCTATGTTATGTCTCTTTCAGTTATATATTGGGATAGTAGATTTTTACATCAATATAAATCATGTATGATTTTATAAGAAAATATTTTATACTATATTATATAGATATATAAATGTTTTTATAGTATCATATAATCTAATTAAAATATATATGGATATGTATATATATTATGTGTAATATCAAAATGGGACAAAAATTATTAACTAAAAAGATAATGTAATGAAAAAATGAAAATATTATTTTCCCACAAGAAAATAATATATACATGAATCATATAGAATATAAATTTTATTTTATTATCTAATTTCTATGGATCAAAATATATAAAAATTATTCTCCTGATTATGATAACAACATGAAACTATTGTTTTATTTTCTTTTATTCTATTTTATTTTGAATTTTTGAATTTTTATATTTGATATTTTGTTTCATAAAGAGTTTTCCCATAATGTATGGTTAGAATGCATGTCACGACCCGCCTTCACCAAAAGAAGGGAAGAGTCAGAGGTTTGATAGGCCCTTCCTTCTTTAAGTTGAAGGAGAGATAATGACCCCCGAAACCCGCCTTCAATAGGTCCCGGAGTGGCGACTAGCACCAAGGGTATGGAAAAATCCTCGCTAATGGAAGGCATTACCCTTTTTATTTTATTGGATCGAAAGATAAGGAGGAGAAAAACCGACAACACCACAGTAGAAAGAAAAGTAAAGCCAAAAGTAACCCATTCCCACATGCATGTTTCAAAGTAAAAGCCACAAAGTGCAAAAAGGTGACTACAAGGTAAGTACCAAAAGAAAAAGAGAAACAACTGCAACTGCTCCAAAAGTCCGAGCTAGTAAGGTCCTGTGTGATCCCCGAAGTTCTCCTGGAAACCTGAAAGCAGTTTTATATACGTAGGGTGAGCATACAAGTACACTCATTAGGGAAAACCAAGACTCTCGTGCACAAGTGGGGGAACGTACTAAAGTCCCGTGAGAAAAGAGTAAACCAAACAAATAACAAGGAAAACTATCCATCCCAGGCCTCACCAAGGCTCACTCCCCAAATAACGCAAGTCAAGTAATATATATAATAAGAGAACATCGATGATGGGGTACCCCGCGCCACTTTCCCACTGGTTATTGAGACATCCTACGCATCGGACTAATCCCGCCATTCTTACCGCAGTCCCACTGCCACACCCGCCCGCACACACCTGGGCCACAACCACACGCAGTCCCACTGCCGAATCCCGCCCGCACACACCTGGGCCACAACCACACGCAGTCCCACTGTCGAATCCCGCCCGCACACACCTGGGCCACAACCACACGCAGTCCCACTGCCGAATCCCGCCCGCACACACCTGGGCCTCATCCCGAAGACACTTGGGAAACCACCTGCCGCACACACCTGGACAACCACCACAACATCCCGCCCGGAGGTTCTTGGGCTAATGATGGACTTCAGGCCATCACAGCCTGCCCGAAGATACTTGGGCTATCCGGGAAAGGGATCAGAAAAGGAGCTAATAACCAGCCACTAAGGGTAGTGTTGGGAAAAACACCATTCCCCCATAAATGGGGGTGTTCGGCACTGAGTGCTCAACTTGGGTGGGGCGCGAATAAGAAACAAAAAGCTACAAGTATAGATATAGGTAACAAACACTCACCCAAAGCTTAGGTTTTCCTAGCCAACCTGCGGAGCACAACACCACTGCACCCAAGTCACAGTTCACAACCCTTGCCCACAAAACCATTTGTCCCATTCTTGTTTCACGTTCAGTCAAAATGTTAAATTTATTTTAAGCACTACTGGGCAACTACCATAAGCATAACCAAGGAAAGCGTCAAAAGCAAGGATCAACCAAAACACTCACACCCGGTTCTGTTAACAGAGGATCTCTCCCCAATTTGTGATAATTTTAGTAACCACCCAGATTTAAAACTCACAACCATCGAATCCATACCAACAGGAGATCCCATCCCCCAAATTCACACAGCCTCCGAGAGTATAAAAAGAACAGAGGATCCCATCCCCTCCCACATTTCCAACAATCGGCCCGAAGGGAAAACAACCAACTACCGCTACAAGCACAAGTCAGGGATTTTCAGATTTAAAATACTTAACACACTCCATGATTTCTTAAAGAAAATCCGTGTGTTCTAATCGGGAGTTATCACAGAAGGGTTGATCCTGGTGCTTTCAACTTATTCAGCCGGATATACGTGATTAACCGATTTCAGAGCAGGAGTTCCCAAATTCAGCAACCCATTCAAAACATCACGAGGGGATTCATCAGTGCACATACAACGACCACCAACGGCCTCAATTTTCAGAAACATAAACCAGTACGACAAAAAGGGATGATCACAAGATAAAGCATCAGCAACGATCACAACCCCTTCCCATTCTTTCTTTAGAACTTCGTTTATTATCTTCATTAAGGTTTGGTTCAACCAATTCCATAAGGACAAGAATAACACCCACCATGCATGATACACAAAAGTGAGAGACGAAAGAAATTCCCTACTTGTTGATAGATAAACGAAGTCCAGGCCGGGGGCGCGGAATTTTACGGATAACGACGCGGCGGTCCCGATGCACCAGAAGAGCCACGATCGAAGAAGGGGAAAACCACGGCCTAACCCTTAATTTATAAGAGCCGGGGACGGTTAAGGTGAAAACGGGAAACCGCGTGAAATGTGGAAGTCGTGGGTTGACCACGCGGCTTGACCCATCATTAAAGGTGCTGGGTGGTTTAAACCGACTCATGAATTAATGAAGCATTTAATTAAAACTTTTGTGTGCGTTTTGGGTTTTCAAGACATTTTTTTTAACGAGGCAGAATAGGGTTTAAAACCCTATTTTCGAAAAAGGAGAGTTACTGGAACAACTTGGCAAGGTCGGGTGACGTCAGCCGGTTCCGCCGATTTGTCGCACCGATCGGTCTCACCGATCGGTCGCACCGATCGGTCTCACCGATCGGTCGCACCGATCGTTCTCACCGATCGGTCGCACCGATCGGTCTCACCGATCGGTCTCACCGATCCGTACACCTTAAGGATTCAGATTTTGGCAAAGGAAGGGACCAAGGGGGTCTGGGTCATCACAATGCATGACATACAAGAAATCATGAGGATTTATTTGGGGAATGGACCATCCATGTTATGTTTCATTTACTTTATAATTATCATTGGGTTTTCATAGTTTCTCAAAATATTCAAAACCAATAAACACCAAAAAGTTGTATTTGTCTTAGATTGAATTATAATGTTTTGTGAACAATCTAGGAAAATCATGTGAGTGACCATGGTATAGTCCTAAAGTACTCATCCTAGATTTTTTTTTCACAGTTGTCACGTGGTTTGGAAAACTATCCCACAAGGTCACATGTCTTTGATAAACAATTCTTATGTGTGATTCATGGTTTCAAAACGAATCAGTAAAATATTAATCACAACCATTAGATAATCCTAGATTATTAAAATACAAAATTATATGTTTTCACATAAATTTTAAACCTCCCTATTCCGTTATTCTCTCACTTATCTTTTCAAAAGTGGGTTTTTCAAAAGTTGGAGGTTCCCCCTAAACTTATATTTAGTTTTTCTCTCTCATTTTAATTTTTTTTACTATAATGTAAATATTTCATCTTCTAATTCCCCCACTTCTTCTTCTCATGACATAAAATTCAACTTTATATTTGTTCCTCCCAAAATAATGCGGGCTTCTAATGTCAGGAATATGAGGTTTCGGTGGCTAACATTATGTGATTTATTGTTAGAGATTTATAGGTAGGATTATTATTTATATTCAACATTATAGAACATGGGTGATATGTCATGGATCATGTGAAGTATTTATTCTTATATTTTGGTAGGGGTTTTTGTGAATTTCATATAATGGAAATGTTATTTAGTGTGTTATATTTCATAATCATTTGGTCTCTCATGTTATATATATATATAATATTCTTAAAATGTACTATAAATTAATTAATATTTTCATTACTTAGAAATAAGATATTTATTGTTTCCCTATTTTAATAATGACATAATGTGATTAAAAATATATTTTTTACAATTATTTTATAGCTTGGTTAAAAATATTAATTTTGACTAATGGTATTTGGCCCAGTTAGGGTCATGGGATTGGGATAATTATGATTCACCATGATTAGTTTTCAAACAATGTGTGGTTTGATATTGAATGATTTTAAATATATCAAGTGTTTATTTTCATCCAATTGTTTTTGAGTCATTTAATATTTAATGTCATAATAATGAAAAATGAATTAATAATCAAAGAGTCATCATTATAGGAAGTCATATATTGTAATTTTACTATATATTCACTCAAAATATTATAATTAATTGTTCCTTAATTCATGTGTAACATGATTTGGTTTGGGGCCCCCAACGGGGGTTTCATGTATTTTGTTGTATTGTTTGATTTGAAAACATGTATATTTAATAAAAAGTAATTCGTGGTCATATAAATTTATTATAAATTATAAATTATTAATTATTTTATTATCATTTGAAGGGATTGTTTCTCACCATCCTTGATTTACATTATATTAACCATAATTTTCTAGTTGTTTTTCATGATTGTTTCATCAGGTTAGTGTGTGATTATGAGTTATTTCCCTAAGATAAATACACCCTCCTACGGGGGGGGGGGGGTGGGTGGTACACACCATGTTATAATGTAAATATTATAGGTGTTTTTTCAGGATATATGTGGTATAATAGTTATTTGAGACTCATGTATATTATAATTATATGTTTGTGAACATTTTCTCCATGATACTTATTTTTATCACAAATTATTTATAGAATCACACACCTTGATTCATTTTTCCCCTAAGATTGTGAAATGATCCATGGCTATATTCTTTTTATTTTCTATTCTGTTATATTATATTGATGCCTCTTGTTTGTGTATGATCATTTTCTCTAATCCATATACGGTTTTATTTTACATTCAAATTGATTTAAACATGATATGAAGGGAATAATTTAAAATTGATTAGGATTCATTTTTTTTCCATTAAAACGGGATTAATTTTTTTTTTAAAAAAAATTGATGAAACCTGGTGTTTTTTAATTATTTATTAATGAATTGCCCTCCACAACTTAATATTGTTTTAATAAATAGTTTTTTCCTACTCCATTTATTACTCTATAATAAAGGATATTCATATATTAGTGAATATGAAATGATACTTGGTATTTAAATCAATGTGTTAAAAATATTATATTTCTATTTTAAACAAGAACATGGTAAATGGAATTTTAAAATAAATGTTATGAACACTTTGTCGATATCCAATATGGCTTGTTTTCCACTCAATATCACAAAACAATTTTTTAATATATATATATTTTATTCTAATTGATGTGATTATGCACTAGTATCTTTTAAAATTGGGTTTTGGATTTTTTTGGTGATGTATAGTGTAGTGGTCTAATGAGGGGACATTTGTTAGATAAAGAATGATGGCAGTTATTTAGGTTCATTTTAGTAGGGTTTAGTTGAAATAATACAAAACATTATTTATTGTTTTTTTATTTTTTTTATTTTTTATCTACTATTTTTTATAAATATTAGTTTATATATTGATTTCATTTATGAGTAGTTATTTTTTAAAATTATTTTGTAGTACCTAGTTTTTTTTATAATTTTTTTTAAATTTTTTATATTTTTTATCATCATCTGAGCAATGGATAAATTATGTTAGAACTGTGGGGGTGGAATCCATGTTGTTTTTATTTAATTTTAGATGTTGAAATTACATTGAAAACATAATATCATCACCCCAATACACTCGTTTTCATCATAAGGAGATCAAAAACGTCCTTTGATCCATGTACAAAAATGGGTCAAGCCTACCCAGGCTGGTTTATATCAAGCAATATCATAGACTAGGATATAAATATCATATAGGATGCTATAATATTCTATCATTATTTGGGTGTGTCATGATAGATTAAGGATTACAACCTTCAAAAGAAATCATATGGTAGACTGTCAAATTTTCCTTCACTTACTCATTTCAATTGAAGCAATTATTACCCTGAGATTTTGGGATATAGGTTTCGGTTTTGAGATTATTTTTAATTCATGAGATATTTTTATTTTATATTTTATTATAATGATTTCTGGAGAGTAAAATACTTATTTTGTGAGTCCCTTTGATCTTTTAAGTTATAAGGAAAGTGGAAAATATTGTTTCATAGTATGCTTATTTGGTCAGTAAAAAAATAATATCCAATATAAAAGGATATATAAACCCCCAAAGAATATGTTTCATGTTTTGACCATTTGTCACAAACTAATTATTCCAAACTATGAATTGTTTGATTTTTTGCATGTATTTTTTTTGAATCCCATCTACTTTTAATTGTTTATATTTTTGATTATAATTCCATTCAGTTGAAATGAAAAAGTTTAATGGTGGATTGATACTGTATTTTTTCACTTATTTCTTCTTTAGTCTATGTAGTATGTCCATTTATTTTGAAAAAATGGATTTTATTTCATAAAAATAATTTCTAAATGGAATTTGATATTAAAAATGATAATTTGTTTATTAAACTATATTTTATTCATTTTAGTGGAAGAAAACATGTCATTAATAATATTTTTTATATTTATAAGGTTGCTACTAATTTTAAATTTCAGATATTTGCATGTAATTAAATGGATATTATTATGAAGGGTATAGTTTTCGAAAACAATTTATATTGGTGATTTAAGATGAATTTTTATTAACATTGGAGTATTGTAAATTGATTGATGTTTTTATGTATAAATAAAAATTATTTTGAAAATTGATGTAATATTGTGGAAGAATATATAAACTAAAGATGGGTGTAATTAGAATGTGTTAAAACATAGGTTATATTTATGGGTTCTTTTTTTATAATGGTTCTCATCAAATGTATTTTAAATAATGTAATGTAACAATGGAATGTTTAATTGGTGTTTTTTTTGGATTTTAAATGTTCCAATCCATTTGACTATTATTAATTATTTTTTAGAACTCTTAAAATATATTGATTTTTGTGGAAAATATTTTTATATTAAATTTATTACTAATGTAATGAATTTTAATGTGTTTAAATATTTGTTTTTAAAACCTATCATTATTTAAAATAAAAATTACATTTAGACTCTTTTAAAAATTGATTAATGTTAAATGAAAATGGATAATTTTAAAATATGAATTTTCTAAATGAATTTTTTAATATGTGTTTATACTTTTGAGTATTGTTATAGTTCTATTTTGTTTTTTAGAGAGAATGGGTAAGATTCTTGTACATCAGTTCTTTTATGTGCACCGTAGTATCTATCCCAAATATTTTGGAATGCCCATGCTATATAATTTTGAATAGGGTGGATCCACTTGTTTTTTAGGTGTAACTTGTTACAGTTATTCACTATCAATAGAATCTAAATTGAGTGGCGGTGTTATAATATTATTTCTTGTTGACATCTTAAGATTAAAGCCCATATTATATAGTGGTCAATATCATCATGAAATACTAGTGTGGTTTTATTTTAATTTGAAACCATGTGTGTTGAATTTCCATGAGTAGCATTTGGTGAGATTTTGTTTTGGATTTGTTCTCATTGGATTGAAGTTTTTTTATTTTTTAACGATATTTGTACAATATTCATTCAGTGGTGTTTTTTTGTTCTTTATTTTAATATTGATTATTATATTGGTCATTATCATGTATTTTTATTTAATTACATAATTTTTTAATGGTGATATATATTGTTGGGTTTTTATGACTTTAAAAATGGAAAATCTTTGTGTCGGTGGTATAAGTTTTTAGGATAAGTGGGGAACTAATGGATATTATTATTTATATAGTTTTAGTTATAAATACTGTGATGAATAAGATATGGTGTTCTTGTTATGAGGTTCTATATTATGCCATTCACATTGTATTGTGGCCATGGTTAGACCCTTTTATGATTTCTGGTTTGTGAATTCAATTGATTGAAGTATTATATCCCCATTTTGGTGGTATATGTTGTTATACAATTGATTATTTTTTAAAATGTTTTGGATATTTTTATATATAGGTTATGGGTAAAATATTTAATGATTTTTTTGAAGGTATGTTTGTTTCTCCCCTTTAGGTTTATAATTATTTCTTTATCATAGGAAAATTTTAACTATATAATAATTTTAGATGAATTATAAATAGTAGGGAGTTATATAATAAATCATAATATTGTTGGAGCCCTTTAATATTGTTCTATGATTGTTCATGAATTGAGATGTTGGAGTATTTGAAATTTGGATTAAGTTGTTATGTTTTTTCATAGTTCTTAATTCCTTATATTTAAGATTATATTTTTTGGAACCCTATCATTTTTTATATATATTTCATGGTATTATTTTTTCTTTTTCATTTAATCATATAAATTAAAATCAAGGATAATAATGGGGGATAATGGGTATGTTTTTGATACATACATGTTTAGTTGTTTATTAATTATTATATTATTTATGACTATTTTATATATTTTAATGTTTGAAATTAAAAATTTGTGGTCTTTAAAATATTTCCTCTCAAAATGTTTTGCGTGAATTACATAAGAGAGAACATACAAAATTCTAGGAGAATTTAGATTTATAGTTCACTTCTTAAGGCATATATAGTGTTCAAGGGTAGAAAATGTTTTATTATAGATTATAAAAACACTTTTCGTATCTTTACCAGTATATTTTATGTTGGATTATTGAAGAAATTTTTTCTCATATTCTAGGGAATTAGTTAAATTGATTGTGTTGTCATATTGATGTTAATAGTGAGGGGATTTTCATAGTTGTGGAATATTTTGATAAATATTGCAGCCAATTCATGGAAATTTTGTGTTCCTCTCATGTTAAATCCACATGGGTTGTACACAAATTGGTATACTATATTTCATAATTATAAAATAATTATTATTTAATATAATATAATAATCATTGTTTTTAATTTATAATTAAAACATGCCACATAAAATGTTATCTTACATTTATTTATTAAATTGAAAGATTCAAGAGGTTGCGAGGGCACCTCCACTATTCTATTATAATTATTTTTCCCTCATAACTATATTTCCATTGATTTACCATGGTAAAATGAATCCTAATCCATTAAGAATATCCTCATCACCTCCATCTATCGAATAATTATTGTATTTCATTACGTCTCATAATCTATAGTGGGATCAATGTTCGGATACAGGGATTATGGTGGCATATCATAGATTTTTTGGGGTTTTAGAGCCTAGTTAAGAGTCCTTTAGGATTTACTGAGTGTTCACCAACAAGGTAAATACATAGAATATCCTGAAATTGATTTCATGTTTGATTAATGAAGGTTTTATATGAATTTATTTTATTTGAAATGTATTCATCCTCTTAATGATTTCTAATTTTAAGTTATTTTAAAATTTATTGTTTATATGAAATTTTTAATGAGTTTTATAAATGTGTTATGGATTTGGTCACATGTTGTAAATTTGATTTTTGGTTCATTAGTTTTATAGTGTGATTATTTCATTGAAAGGATCTTACAATATTTTTTTATTTAATTTTCAAAATATTGTCAATGACTAAATTATTTAGGCATCGTTTGGGCCATGAAATTGGTTTTGTTGTTATTTTCAATTAGTTGTGAAAAATATTATGGATTTGGATCAAAAGGATTCTAAATGGTTTTATATATTTTTTAATCAGGTCATGGTTTTATGTAATAATTTAATTAAATATGTAAAAATGTTGGAAGATGGATTGGTATTCTGAGTTGTGTTTTTATTTGATTAATCTTTTTGAATATTAGGGATGGGTGCTTAGAAAATGTGTGTGAGACCAAAATATTATCCAATACAAGTGATTTTTATATGATTTATAGTTCCTAAAAGAGATTCCATTGTCATTTTTTATTTGAATTTATCTTCAAAAGGGGATATTTCTTGGGAGGGTGTTAGAGGTGTGACCTATTAATTAAAAATGATTTTTTATGAATTATGTCATGATACTACGATTTTTTAGGTCATATACATTGATTTATACAATGGGATACCTAAGTTACTAATTATAGATATAGAAAAATAATGCACTAGTATTATGTGTTCATATTATCTACTACCTGATGGAGTTGTGTCCTTATAGGCATCTTTTTGCTACCTAATATTTTCCATGAAGAATGTCAAATGAATACTTTTTTTAAGGATATATGTAGGGGACACATGATAAATTAATAATTACTAGTTTTACTTCATGTTGTAAAATATTATGTTTTTTATCACTATTTTTTTTATTTTAAGGATTATTTGGGGTATCCCAACCTTTGCATATTTTAAATCAAAATATATTAAGTTAATTGTAAAAAATCCTTTTTATCAATCATTTGGTAATGTTTTGAATTTTTTTCCCCTTATATTATTTTTTTATTTACAGGGGTGGTTGTGGTTTACTTAAAATTGATTAATCAATGAATTCAAATATATTTTTTAAAATGTGAAGTCTCCAGTTCATTCCATAAAAGGGTATTGTAAATTTTTATATGATGTGGAATGATATTTTTGATATTTTATATGTAATTGTTGATGAATATCTATTAATTTAAGAAAACTGTTTCAATGAAATGATTTTATCTCCACCCTTACTTAAATAAAGTATGGGGATTTTTATGTAAAAGTTACTGTATAATATTTCTTGAATTTAAAAATCAGTCATGAAAATAACTGCTCTTCAATTTATATTTAATGATAGAATTAAATAAATGGGGTTTTAATGGTAATGGCACACCCTTTATGGAGAAATCTATTAGGGAGTGTTCAATAAAATACTATACAACATTAGATGTTTGTTGGTCCGAAGATTACATTTAGTTTCAATGCGTCAAGTATCATTCTAAATTTGGTATTAGTTTCGTAACACGTACAAAATTTAGAATATAATTTTAAATACATAATATATAGGTGTTAAATTAAATTATTTACATGAAACATCAAGTCTATATGGCCCATTATATAGGGAATCATTATAATCCACCAATTTAATGGGAATGTGGGAATAATAACAGCCAAATTATGGGTAATATGTAAAATGGTTTTAAATAATGAAATTTTATTGAATAATTAAAAATAAATATGTAATATATTTTTGGTGAAATCATGTTATCATCCAAAAATGTTATTTGATCAAATATTATTTAACCTAATTTTATTCCAATAAGCATTATAATTAATTGATAAATTTTTTAAAAAATTTATTTGACTAAATTAAAATGTTTTCTAAAATCATTATGACAATATTATCTTTGGATTAATTTTTTAGTACTTTTACAAAAATAATTATTTTATATGAATATTGAAAAATTCCAATTTTGGTATAAACTCTAATTTCATATTAAGTAAATGTCAATTTTTTATGATGGCTAAGGATAAAATAGTTTTAATGGGGTTTTAAAAAGGGATAAGGGTTTGATATAAACCCAAAACTATCAAATTCTTATTAAATAAAGATTTATAAATATTTCATAATCATAACATCTAGAAAATTTCTATTTAGAGCCACTTTTCCTTGGAATTTAGTTTATATATTTTAAATATTTTAAGAAATTTTTTGTTTTCCCATCCAATCACTAATAGAAGGAAAACTTTAATCAAACCTTATTCATAAAAATCTTATTATTATAGCACGGTGAATCTCTAATAAGAATCCTTCATAAAAATATTCATTTAATAATATTTTTTCTTTTCTTTTATTATATCCAATCATTGAAGTATTAATTTATACACCAACAGAGGTATCTCAAAGTAGAGTTCTAAATCATAACAAAAATCATTAAATTTTAGTTCTCATTTAACTTCTATAAATTTTTGCACCTAAAAAATGATAAATACTATATAATAAATATACTGAGATGTTATTATAATTATTCAACAAACATTTTCCACATCTTCAAAATCAAATAAGAGTAGAAAACATCTCTCACATGTGCGTGTGTAGTATTGACTCCACATAGTGATTCAATCCATTGTACGCAATAATTATTCTTGAGTGGATATTATGATGGAATTAATAGTTATATATAATATATTAGACATTGTTATGTTTCTTTAATTAATATATGTTATCTAACATCTTAAACCTTAACATATTCATAAATGATACTGTCATTCATGCGCGACTGTTGACTAACACCGTCACTAAAATATGTGACAAGTCTACGGTTTCTACATTGCATTGACCGTAATAAGGATAGATTTATAGAATATATATGATATTTATTATATAATAATTATTATATATTTTTGAATTATCATTTACTTTTTTATGATACTTCGAAATATAGAAACATTAGTCATTTGTATGTACAGATTTCTAACACTATGAAGTAATATAATTAATTTTTCATCACAATTTGACATTAATGAATAAAAATATGTTTATAATAAATTAATATGATACATATATCATTATTAAAATTCTCAATATTGTGGAATAATGATCAATATACGTAGACCATAACATACGAACTCAAACAAAAATGATGAAATGAAGAAGTTAACAACAGAAACGATAGATTTTACAAAGATATGATACTAAACATGGGTAGAAATGATATAGTTAGATAATATAGGATTTTTATGCATTAAAATTATCATTATATTTAATTATAATAAATTTAAATTTATTATACAAGATTATAGAGTGCTTAAGAATAAAGATGCACTTGATATAAGGGATTAATCAAAATCTCTCTTTATTCAGACATGTTTTAATATTATACACTAATATAATATTTATATAGTTTATATACTACCTAGGAATATAATTTTTATAATATATAATTTAATAGAATGAATTTTCATAATCATATGATTTTCAATCTTCCTATTTTATTGATTAATAATTATTAAAGTGGTAAGGGTTTGTGTTCTGAATTTTATTCTTTTTGATATGTTTTATATTATGCAGATAATTATATTTATGTAGAGTGTATACTGATATACTGAATATTTATATCTTTAACACTTATTAATTTATATAATGTTATAGTTGAAATTATATTAAACAATTATTTTCTTTTCGGTCTTTACTATAGTGGTAAGAGTTTATCATCTCACATTATATTCTTTGGGACATATATTATGAAAAAAATATATATTGTTTGATTCATGGTATATAATAATGAATTGACATTTTTTATCTTTAATATTCTTATGTTAATGTTATTTAATTTTTAAATTGAAATTATTTCATTCATGGGGTCATATATGAAAAGCTACCTAAGAAATAAATGTTTATTCTTAAAATATCATTTTTATTGGTTTTTTTATGTACAAATTTTGATAATGAAATTATATATTCTATCTCTACCAAATAATATTTATTTTAATTTAGAAAATTTATTTTAGGAAATTACATGTTTTATTCCTTTTTTAATTTTATGTACTCATGATACAGAAGGATTTTGTATAGAAAACATACATTATTTTTCTCTATAGGAAGTAATATTTTCTTACATGTAGATATTTTAAAAAAAATATTTTCAAAAAATGGTGTTCATATCATCAAAATTTTATATAATTTAATTTTCAAAATAATTTATTTAATTTTCAAGGAAAAAAATGCATCTTATGATTATTTTTAAAATATCATACTTTTAAATATTTTTTAAAAATATTAAAGTTTATTATATCATGATGAACACTAGATAGACATCTTATAAAACCACATTAATACACATTTCATTGATTCTAAAATTTTATATATCCTCTCTTCTTTTCAAATAAAAATTGTCCCAAATTTTTTTTGAAATTATTTATTATAAATATTTGCTTTAAAAAAAAATTATGTTTTCCTAAATAAATGGGTAGATAATAAATTAATGTAATTTCTATTTATAAAAATATATTTTGATGTTTATTATAATTTAGTATGGATTTGATCTAATTTTCTCAATATTATTATTAAATTTGAAGGTGTATGTTATAGGTCATGATTTTTTAGAAATATTTATCCTTTACATGGGTTTTGAAATGATGTTATTGTGAATGTTTTATGATCAATACACAAAAACATTAATGGTTTCATTATATAACCATTGGGCATATTATTATATATAACTCCAATGAATTACATAATCATGAATATCTAATAATAAAATATAAACTATAATAATGAGTGAACAAAGTTCAGTAAGGGTCTCATATGTTGAAATAGTGGATTTATGTCGAAGTTATGGCTACCGTTTGTTTTAAACTGATGAAAAATATATATGTGTGAAATATTTCACGTCGGTTTTAACTTAAAACTATGAAAAATAATTAATTTTACTTTTGGTGTTGTTTTAAAAAAAAGACATCAAAAAAACCAGCGGAATTATTTAGGGCATCGTTTTTTTAAAAAGACCCCAATTTTGTTTAAAAATACATCGTGAAAAGAAACCCTCTTTTTTTAGATACATGAAACTATATCTCAACTTGCGATGAGCCTGACGAAATCATAGTGATCCTAGCACCATTTTTTATTTGATTAAATTCATATATTAATTTCTTGATCTAGGGTATTTAATCATCATCATCTATCTTGATTTCATCATCTACATAATTATTTCTCTTCAAAAATAATTTTACAGTCAATCATCATCCATAGATTGATTTTATTTCATTTTTTTCTTTTATTTTCTGTTTCAACACTCATTTTCGTTAGATCTTCTAATGTTTTTTCCAACAAATTTGAGGGATTATTTTTAAATTAAGGATCCATTTTCGTTGGATAACATTAAATTTTATATGTTTTTTAACTTTAATGTAAAATTATTTATCATTCAGTTATATTTTTGAATTATTGTGTGAATTATTTATCTGTAGTATATTCATATTTATAAATGATGTTATTAATGTTGTTTTATTTTTATAATTTTTTATTTGATGAATGATGATAATGATATTATGCCATGAATAATGGTATATTGTTTCATTGTTCATTAGTATAATGTACATCACTTGTTTTGGAATAATAATCTCCCACCCATTAAATTTATACAATATTCAAAACCTTTTAATACACAAGACACTGAACAAATATAAAAAATATGAAATATGAAATAATACATGTAGATTATTAAAAATAATTAAATTATATTTTCAATAAACCACATGTGTATAATATAAAAATAATAAATTTACTATTTTTATATTCAAAATATATATAATTTATACGATAATATGATTTTTTTTCAAATATAATATGTTAACATTTTGGGTGACTGGACTTATAGAATCATCATTTTAATATATGTATTAATATATTAAGATTAATTAATTTTTTTTGTTTTAAAATAATATTACAGTAAAATAAATGTATAAATGATCATATTCCTTTAATGTAATATACTAGCATTAATTAATTTTCATATTCTTTAAGTGTTTCTTATTTGATTACCAATAATTTTCATTGATTTTTTTGTATAAAATTTAACTATTTTTAAATATATTTTTAAATATATATATTATTTAATATATTCAGAAATTATATTAAAATATCAGGTATATAATTTATTTTAATTGGATAAATTTTAGTATAACCTATAGTGAATATTAAATAAGAGTTAAAAAATTCGTGTAATTTTATAAAATAATTATTAAAAATGTAGATTTGATTTTCTGTCCATGTATGATGTGTTCTAATATGATAATGTTAAAATCTAGAGAAATAAATAATCACCTCATTTGTTATAGTTTTGGCCTTAATTATGCATGTCGGATCTTTCATGGTGAAATGAATGAAAATTAGATGATTGTGTTTTGTTTAGGAATGGATATAAATATTTATCATCCTTTATTACATGTAGGACGTCACTCTATAAGATGGATAAAAAATTGTACTCATATTCATTCTCACATACTGAAATCTAACCACATTCAAAATAAATTTTTTACATTCTAATGATATCATCCAATAATTCATTCATACAATTCTTATTATTAAACTGTGATTTATTCTTAGGTACCATTATCAAAGCTCATAGTAAAGAATTTTGATGACTTTCAATTATTCCATGTATGAAGCATATATTTTCAAGTTAAATTTGTGAAAAATGGACAATATTACATTCATATGAGCGAAACTTTGATGGTACCTTCTTTCACCATGTTGATTCACCACAATGGAAGATATTTTATAAACAATTTCATGATTTTGTATGTGATGTTAGAAATATCAAAATGAGATTGTGTATTGATGGAGTAAATCCATATTGGAGCCTAAGTAGCCAATATATTTCAAGGCCTATTTTTTGCAGTTTACAACTTTCCCCCACATTTATGTATGAAGAAATAATATGATATGATGATCTTAATTATTTTTGTACCCAAAAAGTCCCGAAATGATATTGTCATGTATCATTAACCATTTATTGATGATATGAAATTTATATGGGAGATATGTGTTACTGATTTCTCTGTATTCAAGAATGAGAATTTCATTTTTTATGCTAAGATATTGTTCCCTATAAATTACTTTCAAGCATATGGAATCTTATGTGGATACATTATTAATGGATAAAAATCATGTCCAGTGTGTGAATAATATATATAATATTATCAATTGATCAATTAAAGAAAGGTGGTGTAAATGGGACCTTGATGGTTTTTGTGAATTTATAATCCTCATTATAGATGGAATAAAAAATTTAATGTTTTTCAGGAATCAAATATCCCCCATAACTATTTTCAGTTTAGGAATATTATGACAGGGTGAAAATTTTTTATTCTACATTTATAATGAAAATAATTTTTAGTCTGCAAAAAAATATGTCGATAAAATAGTTTATATTCTTTGAAATACCTTAATATAGTTTTTTTGGAATAAAAAGTAACATTATTTTTATTCAAGTTGAGAAAAACATTTGTGAAAGTTTTATTCGTACTATTTTGATATAAAAGGATATAAAAAATATTGATTTCAATCTATATTGGACTTGATATCAAAAAGTATTTGTTTGGAGTTAACTTCCACTATAAATGAAAATAGAGAATATTTACCTCCATCTTTTCACAAATTATGAAAGATTGGGATAATGGATTTTTTTCAATGTCCTGATGGTATTAATGTTCCCAGTGGTTGTTATTGAAATGTGAAAATTTTATTTGTCATTAAAGGATTTCAAATTATTTTGTATCAAATAGCATGAAATTTATGTATTGATAGAACCAATTCTACTAGTAGAACTGTGTGGTATGTTTGTCAACACCTATCCAAAACACTACTATCTGGTAATGCTATTTTTTCAATTCTATTTATTGTAATGTTGCAGATCCGGATTTGTTATATGGGTTGTATAATGGTGCTTATCTTATTATTTTTAAACTCAAAATTTATTTCCCACTTACATTTTTTATACAATGGTTTATTTGGTGATTGTTTTAGTTCTTGAGATAAGAATATGTGTTCTTATTTATTGATGATGGATGTATCTTTCAGGAATATATATAAAAAAAATTAAGGGATATGTTATAAATTATTATCTACTAGAGGCCTCTATTGTTTAAAAATATGTATCAGAAGAGGTGATTAAGTTCTATAATAATTATTTGAATCATGTTGAGCATATCCGTCTATCTATATCTTGACATATGACAGTTTACAGTGATGGTAGAGGGTTTCAAGGATTAATGTTAATGTTCATTCCACATGATTAAGTGATAAATGCCAATTTATACATTTTTAACAACAAAAAATGGGGTCCAATCAAATATATGATCCCATATTATAGAATTAATGTTGTGATATCTAAATATAAATGAAAAGTGGTTGATTATTGAGTGTAAAAATACATTTGTTTCATGGATTAAAGAGAAATTCATCACAAATATATCTTTATCAAAATCATTCAAGTGGTTGGCATGGGGACCATCTCTTAATGTGATCACATGGTCTGGTTTTATATTAATGGGTACCCATTTTTCACAAAGGAGATGAATAAAAATGGTAGTGTTTAAAATATAGGTGTAATGTTCATCGTTGAAGAATTGTATTTTTCAAGTGCGAAATATAAAAACCCAATTTCAGTATTATCACCATATTTTAGTGTTCTTTTAGTCATATGGGAAATTGATTATATGAAATTTCAAGTCACAATTATTAAGTATAATTAGGTTTTATGTAATTTTGGGGTGAAACATGATGAATATGGGTTTAAAGCGGTTGATTTGAAAAGATGTAGTATCAACAATAAACCATTTATCATAGACCCACATGAAAAGATAATATTTTAGGTCATTGATCCATCGAATGGCCTATGGTCCATAATTTTCCAATGGAAATTATACATTTAGATAGTGAAAATTATGATTATGTTATTGATTTATACAAGGCTTCTTCATCTACTACATGATTTCTGGAAAACAATGACTATAACGCAAACATATAGAATGCGATGCCAAATGATCATAGTGAAGCGGTATGAAGAAATATTAAATTACACACCTAATTAATCTGGTAATTATTTACATTATATTTCTATTTTAGAATTTTCATGTGTAAGAACTGTATTATTTAATAATTATTATGTATTTAATTATATGTTACTGATTATTTATTCGATTTTTTATGTAAAATCTTATATTTCCACGGTTATGGTTAAATTTTTTATCACTAAAATACCCAAGGAACATTATTAATTTTTTATTTTATTTATGAATATGTGAACACCTTTTCAATAATTGATATTTTAATTTTTTAATGTTTATATATTTTTAGAATTAATAATTATATTTCATAGTTAACATTGCATATTTTTTTGGTTAAGTATCATAACAACATAATTTATTGAAGGAAAATTACTCATGTATGCAAATGTTCAAACTTGCATATTTTAGTTCTATGTTTTTCTAATTACTGACTTTTCAAAAAATATTTAGTAATACATGAATATCATTAAATTTTCTAATTAAAATGATATATATAGATAAAGATATAGAAGAACCATTACCAATGTATTATTTTTTTTCACATTATTAAATAACCAATAATATAATTATGTAATGAATTAAAACATTTAATTTTCAAAAAATTATTGCAGGACTTTTGATGATAATACAATAGGGGAATCTTCTACTTTTGTTATTTGGAAATCAAATTCTCAAGGTGGTAAACATGGCATTACATATTTACCAAAATATTCACTTTATCATGGACATGAGTGATTACATATTAAATTTGATGATAATAATAATCAATCTGGGTGAAATACAATGCTGTTTATTTTCTCTATCAACATGAAGAGTCATTGCAGGATTATCATTTTATATACTGATTGGATATATCTCAACAATATGGATATTGATCAGCTTTGAGAGGCAGTAAAAGTAATATAAATCAATGGATTTATTTAATATTATTTTAAGAATATGATATATTTGAAATGAGTAATATTTATGATATGATGTTACATATGACATTCAATTTAAAAAAAATATTAGTTTATAAAATGTGTCTTAATTTAGTAGCGTTTCGATGGAGTTATTTCAAAAAAAAAATTAACAAAAAATAATTTACATTGAACAAGAGAAAATGAATTCCAATGACTCAAGTATATATTTATAGATTACGATATAAGGAAGGAATTTGTTTCAACCTGACATGATGGAAAATATGAAGTTGGATAATTATATTATATTTTATGGTAAAATTTCATATATTTATATATACCTAATTAATTATTACTGTACATTTTATATAAGTGGGCTCTATGAAATCATATCAATACATCCATTTGTAGAATGTATAACCTCATACATTATCGCCTAGAGGGTTTTATTTATTGGAGAAAAAATGATTGGCGAAATGTTTGAAGCATTATGTGATCACTCCACCAGTGGTTTGGATGAGGCCCAATTCTGTTCTCCATCTCCACCCACCAATCATAGAAAATTGAATATTTCAAGAAGAAGTTAAAATAAAAATTATCTTATAGAGAAGGATAAGGAATAAATTTAATTATTTCTAAGTAAATAATTTTTATTATTCATAAATTTTTAATTTATAAATTCACAAAACTAATATAAAATTTCCATATTTAATTTCGGGATGAACATTAGGATAAATTGATATAGGGAACATTTATTCTTGAGGGTACGATGGATATCCTAGCCACTACATTAGAAAAATTAGAATACCCCCAATCAAATAAGGGGATATCAGGTGGGTGTTAGTCTTTGTAATTTTTTTGGTTATAAAAGTAAACTATCAAGAGAACCATAAATCAAATCTCTTAAAGCTAAACTAGAAGATATGAAATAGTCAATGGGAGGTCAAATTAAAATCTCTTTATAGTAGGATATGTTATATCAAATAACGTGACATTAATCGTATTCCCAACATAACCAGCCACCTAGCCTGCATACTCAGATCATCTCCCTCCTCGCTAAAATGCTACCTTATATAGTGAGTTTTATATTGGAGATCATGATTTATATTTTAGTGTTTAGAGTCATGATCTTTTTGGGGACTCTATACATCACAAGACTATTCACATAGATCTGGTTAGAGTTTCAGTACATGATAGTTTTGTTCCTACTTTTCTACTACCATTCCCTATGATGTAGGTTACTAGAGTTGGGGATTGTATGGGTAATTATTTACATTGACCATCTAGCCTACTTCATAGCATTCCATACGAGGTATGAATTTTTTTAAAATATTAATTACATATCATTGAAAGTTACTTATATTTTTTTCTAAAATTATATATATATATATATAAGAGTATCTAAAATCAAAATAAATGAACAAGGGAAACAAAAATGTTCTAGAACAACCAATTATAGATATTACAGTTTTTTTATGGGAATAAAGAATTTTTAGGATTCATCTACCTTGGATAATATCTATGAGTTTCGTATTCTATCTGATATATGTGTAAGAGACAATCCATGGAGAATGTTAAAAAAATATATCATGTATCAAATTAATTTTGAAGAGATCATTGTGCCTGTATTGCATTTGTTTTCATTATAAGTAAATTGACATTCCAGATTTTCTTAATTAACGAGTGTTAAAATTAAATAACTAGATTACTTTTTTAATTAGGTATCGATACACGATACTTTACTAAAATACACTAGAATAATTTATAGTTTTATAGATTCCGAATACATTTCAATGTTTTTGTAATATGTGTTGACTAAAAATAGAGTAGCATATATACGTGACATGTTATTAATAAGGGATATTGGGTGTTAATTTTTGCATTTCGTCATGGGTAAGAACATAATCATAATAATCACCTAATGTTTATTGACAAGTCATTAAATGGGAAATTTTATTATTTTTTGGGGAATTAAACATTAGGTATATTCAACCTAGGTGAATAAACTTTATATTGATTTTACTCTTTATCATGTGGTGTTCGTTGAAAATTTTCCACCGTGTTAGAAAAAAAAAGTTTTTGTGTTTTTTATAAACTCATTAATTTAAGTTATATTTTATATTACATGTATCATTAGTTGATATATATGAAGATGTATGTCTTGGAAAAAATTTAACAAAGATCATTTGTCAATAATGAAGCCAAATAAAACAAACTATTTGAATGTAATGGTAATTATTTTTTATATTTGATATAATTTTTATTTTTGGATATATATATATATATACTGATTTTTATTATTAAGTTAATCTTTTATTAATTTCAATGTCATCATCAAAAATGAAAGGAAAAATATGGTTATTATGTTCATTGATTCATGTATGAGATATTTACAACTTGGGTGATGGATGATTATTATTAGGTTAATCCAATTAATTATTTTATATTTTTAATCATAATATTCTATTTTTTAATATTATATCATTAAAAGTTATTTCAGATATTCAATTATGTTGATTCATTAACAAAATATGATATGTACCATCTTCTATCTTTGTTTGTGAACTATTTGATATGTTTGATTACAATTTAAGGTATCTGTATTCAAATTTATCTAATTAAGATTACATTTTCATAATAACAAGTGTTCAAAAATGAATTATTTTGTTATAATAAGTTTTTTTAATATAATGATATCAAAATTATTATTCAACAATAAATAATAATGAACATGCGATAAATTTCATGTATGTTTTTTAAATTATTTTTATATTACAAATTCTTGATAATATTTTGTTTAACTTTTTAAAAGTATGTTTGTTTTTATATATTTATAATTAATGATTGATTATTTTTGATTGATGCGTAAAATTTTTTAATACATGGATTCTTATTGGGGGTGTTATATTAATAATCATATATATTTATAACATTTTCTGTTGGTATTTATAAAAACCAATTTAAAATCATTTAAAAAAATTCACACAAATTTAAGCACTAGTTTCCCTAAGAAACAAATGCTGAAAATAAAGTCGTTTTACCTTTCTGGTATCATTTTTTAAAAAATAAGACACTGAAAAATTTGTTTTTAATGTCACCTTTATGTACATTGGTTTCAAATAGATGTTAAATATGAAAAGCAACTGATGCTAAGTCGTTTTCTTCACTATTGTGCTTATCTAATAAGATAGTGTCTGTAGTGAACCTTGACTAAAGAATTTATGGAATATAAATTAACTCCAATCCACTAAGATATCTCTATTGTGATCCATGACTACTAAAATGATTTTACATTCTTATTTGTATTCCTTAAATATATTTATTTGTAATTATTTTATGATTCAATGGATTAATATTCATCATTTAAGATTCCACGATTTTATTTCATAGGAATTTGAACTAAAAATACATCCTTCCAAGATTCATGATTAATGGTTATTGAATAATTGCGTATGATTATCGAATGTTTTGATAAATTTATCATAAATTTATTCTAAACATTGGATTAGTCAGGATCATTTATTTATATCACTGATGTATACACATGTTGTGCATCTTAGTGGTATATTTCTTATGTTTCCCCTCTTCATGTTATGAAGAATGTATTCATATATGTTTTGTATATAAATAATTATAGTTTGGTGGATATAAATTTGAAATGACAGATAACTTTTATTTACTAGAATATTAAAAATAAATGATTCCAAAAACATTAAATAATTATTATTTTATAATTGAGAATATTGATTTGTAAATATTATTTCTCTAATCAGATTTACCATTTATTTTTGAAATGTTGGGGAATAATATTTTTTATTAGAGAATGTATTAGTAACTTTCAAAAACAAATATGATAATACCTTATTAAGAAGCATTCAGAGAAGATTATATATTACAAATATACTGTGTTATTCTATAAAAAAGTATGGTTTGACTAGTAATTCATCGTTGTCCAAATATATATATGGAAATATTTTCAAAAATGATGAATCTAGGGGTAATAACCCTTAAAAGAGTTAGTTTACTATATTATGGACATCATTATATTATACGCTGAATAAACACTACCTACGAACATAGTTTTAGACACTGGGGGAAATTATTATGTTAACATACATTTTCATTATAAACCATATTGAATTATTTGGGTAGATAATAACAAATGATAACCTGGGTTAAACCTATAGTTCCATAGGTTTAATATATAGTTTTTCTAGTTAAAAAACAAATTGATTTTTTAAGATCTTATAATTACAAATTAATATTTCTCATAGCAGGCATTCAATTTTATTTAATGTTTGGATCTAGTATTAATCATCAAAATGTTGAATGTAAAAAGAGATGTAATTATTATCCTCAAAAGAAAACAAATGATATGAGTGATGGAATTAAATATATTGTGATAATTCTCTATAAGATATATCATTATATTATTAACTAAATAATCATAGGTGTGTTCCTATGTAAACCATATAAGTTAAAATGGTGTTTTATTAAAAATAATGATTAAAATAGATTAACATCCTACATATCAAGAATGTGGGAAGAGTCATTGAGGAAATTTCTCAATAGATCATGAAGATGTTTTAGTTTTTGGAAATAAGAACATTAATAAAGTAATTACCATGGAATAATGAATTGTTTTGATTATGTAATAGGTGGGAATAACGGTTTCCATAATGTATAAGGTAAAGATAAAAATTTTAATTGTATAATGTCTGAGAATTATGTAAATCAATTTAATATAGATAAATATTAGGAATATGGAAAAGACTGTTGTACATATAAATGTTTTATTATTGATGATAGAAAGTCAACAAATGAAATATCAAATGTATGAGTTATTTTAACAGTATTTCTTATTTTAAAAAAATCCTATTTAAATTTTAATTTTTGAATCATAAGATAGGATTCATATTCAATATTCAATAAATTATGTATTTATGAATAAGGTGAAAATGTATCATTTATTTTTTTAAGGGACTATAATTATAGATGTTTTTATTTATATAGTTTTCTGGAAAATTTTATTCAATTAATTTTATCATTGGTATTCATGTTTTAAGAATCATGAATCGTCTATGGATCATTTGGTATGAATTTGTAATTAAGGATTTCCAATATTATGTTAAGTGAAACGAATATTCTAGAAATGTGGATTAGTGGTATGGTTATGTTTTGGGGAAGCCCATGATTGAGTGATAATTAACCCTTAATATCCCTCAAATATAGAGATAATAATGATTACTTTTGATAATATGATGACATATAGGATAACTTAAATTACATATTAATGGTGAAATTTCAATTAATTTGTGATTTGAAGGTAATTTAATTTACTTTATCCTTTATTAAATTTAATTCATTTATGATTTTTTGGGATATATTAGATAGTATATGAATTTATTTATATATTTATTATATGGTTTTTTATTCATATATGTTTCCGTTGATCGTTTATGGTGATTCAAGTTATTAAAATGTTATAAGAGAATATATGATTACTGTATTCACATGATTTGTGTAGGACATTAAGTGGAAGATTATATATTTCGGGGATTAGAGATATATTTATTTTAGATCTTTTGAAACAATCTATAAATTTTTGGGTTTCACATATATTCACATATATTTTTTATGATTCGTAATGTCAAGTATTTATTGAATAGTTTTTGTTGAACAATGGCTGTTAAGATCGGTGTTTTATATATTAACATAGTATTTCAACAGAATTATATTTATATATATTGGATATTTAATGATAACTATTATTTGGTAAAAATTTATAGGTAAAAGGATTGACTAGTCAATATTTTATGGTTCTTATGATCTAATTAAAAATTAATTAAATTTCTTTAATGATGAAAAATTATATTACTTTAAATATTGATAAATATAGATGGAATCTGATTAAAATCGAAAACCAATGGTGATATTTTGTTAAATTAATTGAATAAATAAATTATTAATATTTTCTCCTAATGATTATAAAATAGTTCTTTATCCATAACATATTGATCTTAAATATGAATATGTATTTCATTTTACAATGTTTTTTAGTAGTTGATGGCCATTTTTTACCCCCAAATTTATGGGTTTGTGGTTATTAAAACTCCCATGATGAGGTTCTATATATCCCTATTTAATGATTATATATTAATGTTCTCCTCAATTTCTATATTTTCACTTCCTTTTAATTTTTTTTGGAAATAGATGGCGTGTTAATTTGGGTAATATTTATGTTTCCCACTTGTTTTTATCCATGTATATATGATTTTCACTTTGAATAATGTAGGTTTGTAAAAAAATTTATACCAAAATGTTAAACAATTAAATATAGAGAAAAAAGTTGTTATGCAAAAATTTATATAAGGGAGGAAGAATGTAACAACCTAGTAATTTAGAATATATTTTTTCATTAAGCAATATCTTATTATTTGGTATCTTTCTTTTCCTGAAACATAGAGTCTATGTAAACCATAAAATTGTAAACCATTATAAGCTAGTCATTAATTTAGAAGGTATGAATATTAATAACCAAATCCTGAAAATATATATAATATTTTAGTGAAAAAATATTATTTTTATATCATTATAAATAATTATTCAATTTTCAGTAAATTCAGTTTATCCATCAAAGATGTGTTTTTTTCAAAAATAGGTTTTACATAATTTTACATTCACAAGTAACAGAATATATATATACCAATTATTAAAATATTATTTGAGAAACTAAATATATTTATTGAAATCATCCTTCCAATATTATCTTCAGGTGAGTTTTTATGATATTTCTAATTTGTTATATATTTTATAGGATAAAAATATCATTTTTTATATGTAATGTCATTTGCTATCAATTAAAAGTACCAAAATGTTTTGAATTTAATATTTATTTAAATAAATTGTCATTTAAGTATAAATAATATAAATAATTAAAAAATCTTCATTATTAAATATTATTTTGGTATCAGTTTAATTTTAGGCAAAAATAATTTAATTGATTTTGTTTTCATGCAATGTGTTTTTATCTTAATAAATGAAATTAATTTTTTCAATTAAAATTTATAACTAAATTTTTATGTAATATATTTAATATTATTTTTTTAATATATTTCATGTTTTTTAAATATAATGGAATGAAATCAAATTCTGGTTAATGCTGAATGATTAATTTTTATACAATTGGTTTTTTGCATGCTATTCACATATTTGAAATAACATTCTACCGCTTTTCAAACATTGATCATGAATAAGGATTCCAATTTTTTATCTTCATAATTTATATAATATAATAGGTTCATCGTAATTTTTTCATAGGTAATAGTAACAACATGTAATCGTAATTACCATGATTAATGTCAAAACAGGTTTATCGTGGGTAAATAAGAGATAAGGGTTGGATTTTCTCCTACACCTATCTAATTATTTTTTTAATGATATTTCAATAATATATTTTAATACCATGGAAAACCAATCCATTTTGATCCAAACTCTCATGAAATTGAAATTATCTAATTGTTATTTATTAATAAATTCCATATTTTTCCCTACCCTTAATTATAAATTTTATCCGTACATAATCCCTTTTTCAAAACATTTTATCCCTCTATCTCATCCAATAAATACTAAAAAACTTTCCTAGTGTCATTCCCTTCATCATAGATCTTCATTAATTCTATTAAGAGTACCCCTTAAAGGATTATCGTGTACAACAAATGAGGACTCTCAAATGAGAGGTATAATTTTAAACCACAATATTTATATTTTATTTCTTATTACACCTTATAAAATGCTATTTTAACAGTAAAACATGATTATTCAAGTATAATCAATATAATCTGATAAAATTATGAAAATTATATAACTATTTATCACATCAAATAAATCAAATGGGAGATTAATGTATTTATTGTGTATATGCAGACTTTCGACATCAACATAGTGATACAATTCAGATTATATTAGAAAATTTCTTCGATGGTTATAGATATGTGTGAATGATGATCAATTTTCAAGGACCAAAACTACTAAACCGAAAAATTCACAATAAATGAATCTGTTAACACTAGAAAAGAATTTAATAATAGTTAATTGTTAATAAGAAACTATTGAAATTATATAATTGTATAATTTATGATATTATTTTTATTATTACTATTTTTACAGGTTTATAAATGAAATGAAATTTATTATATATGATGATATAATTATAATAATGGTTGATAGACACGAGGTAACAATTTTTTCTCAATTTATCTTCATTGAGACATGTTTTAATGTTATTCACCTATATATTATTTTGATGGGGCATTGACTTCCCATGATTTTATATTTTTATACTGAAATAATTTTTACATGGTATTTAAATAACTATATTATTTGGAAGTTACAAGTTACTTTGAATTCAATTTTTTTAAAATCTCGTAAGTGTTTTGAATATCAATTTCAATTCATTAAGATATGTTTAATGTTATGAACCTATTTTTATTTATGTGGTTTATTTATTTAAAATTAAAATTTTCTAAAATATATATTTCATATAAATGGTATGAAATTTAATAGAAATTATTATTTCATTCATGTATATTGGAATCAAATGTCACCATAGTGGGAAGTGTTTATCATGTAAAATTATCATCTTTGGGACATATGTTATCTTACACAAATATATTAATTTATGAGTTATATATATATCAAATATGATATGTTTTATTATCAATAGAATTATTATCCTTATATTTAATACTCTAAAATGATGTTATTAATTTCATTGGGGTTATGAATCAAGAGTTAGCTAAGCAATATGGGGTTTATGTAACAATATCATTTTTAGGGACTTTTTATGATTAAATTATAAAGATGTATTTATTTGATATATCTATAAAAAATCTTGTTTATATTTTTATCCAATAGTTATTTTTTAGATTAATTTTTCTCATATCAATTTCAACTATTTTTTAATGGATACACTATAATAATATATTTCTAAAAAACAAACCTTATTTTAATTATTGGTCAAAAATCATTACTACCATGTAAACATTTTATTTCAAATATTTTAAAGAAAATTTTAACTATTATATAAATATTAATTTTTGAGATTTTTAATTAAATTTTATTTTCATTACACGGGATTAATAATGAATCTTCTTAGTTTTTTTTTAATTTTAGTTTTCCCTATTTACTTAATATATAAAGGGAATTATTGTTCTATATAACACCCCATTAACTAAATTCCTGACTATCTTTGATAATCATTTATTTAAATATTTCAATTTTTTTCATTTATAATTTTTTATGAAAATATTTTAATCAAAATTTTAGGAAATTTTTGGATTTTAAATAAGTGAGTACAAATTGAAAAGCTGTTTTATGCATTACATTATATTTGATATTTTAATGGTATTTTCATATATAAAAATTCTTTTGATGTCTCATATGGTTTATGAGGTATGCTATCTAATATTATCTTATTTTATATTTATCAGGATGGTTTAGTAATATGATTATGTAATGTTTATGAAGCCCATTCCATTTCCTTAAGTAATCATGCAATGTTACGTAAAATGTTTTCCTATCTTGTGGCATGAATAAGTCTGAATTTAATTATGAAAATCTTTGTATGAGAATTATATATCTACCCAATGTATAAGGTATGTTTTCTGATATGATATCCTTGTAGGTTAACCTTATCGAAGAAAATAATGGATTTTGGAGTGAACCAAATCTACTATGACTTTTCTGTATTTGATCATTGATTATGAAAATAAATTTTTATCATATTTATTCGAAAAAAATATTAATTATTATTTTAATATTTTATCAAGGTTTATGATTATTTATTTACGATTCCACACTATTTTTTCTATCATATTTGCAATAAATCTAAATTCACCCATGATTCCTGTTTAAATATCTTTTACAGATTGGGTATGATTATTTTAATTTTTAATCATGTTCTCAAACCCATATGTTGATTAGTTTCTCAATTATGATCAATTATTGAAATTACATATATTTAGATATACTACCAATTAGACCTCACAATTTGATATGTTTCACATTCCATAGTTATGAAGATATATTTTATATATGATATACCTAAGAAGAGTTATTGTTGTGAATAAATAATAGGAAATTTGGTAAAAATTTAATGTAACAGATTTTATTTATCCAGGATTCGAATGTCACTAAAACATTAATTTCCTAGCATGGATCATATTAAAGGACAATGAATATTTAGAAACTATGATTATGTATTTATATTTTAAATGTTTAGGTATCCATAATTTTTTTTTTGTTGTAGTGATGTGGTGAGTAACCATGTTTAATGTAGAGATGATTTATATTGGTTTATGTTTACTTTCCTAGTATGTTATTTAATGAATATATATCAGCCATGATGTAAAAAATAATTAGTTTTGTTTAATTATATATATAATGTTTGGAATATGTTAATATGATATATTGATATTAGTTATGTATTTTATTTTATTATTTATGATTAATTTTACAATATTTGGTTGTTTCTATAATGTTGAAACTTTTTTTGCCTAAGTATTTCCTAAAAATATGTGTCAATAATGTTTTCTAGGTTGGATTCATGATTATAATATTTTATTTTATTTGGTGAAATCATTCCCAATGTATACTTACTTAAAATACTAGAACTTGTTTATAGCCACAGGGGATTAAGATAGAACACCATTGGTGAAATGTTTTGAAATGAGTTTCGTGAAGTGTCTGGTAACCCAAGAAATTTTGTTATAATACTGTTCATGTATTTTAATCTAAGGTATAAGAGAGAACAGGTAAAAATAAATTATTATTATAACTATAAGTCATATGTTTTAATAAAAATTTTAAAAAGTGATAATGTAGAAATATATCAACTTTTTTTCATAATCAATATATTTCATAAATTTAGAACTATAATACAAGATAAAATTAATAATATTAATTAGATGCGAGGTATATTCCATTAGGATGGCCACATATTTATTGACATGATTGAGTAGTCATAAAATATTGTTACCCTTCTAGCTGTTAGAGGAAAATATATGTAACACATTATAAAATGATTTCAGTTACTCGATTAGACAAATTTAAATGTTAAAAATCTGAAATTACATCTAAATTTTTTAATTAATAAGAGATACATAATATATTAATGGTTATAATGTCTATGTAATATTAATTTTGAATATAAATTTAACATAATTAATAAATTATAGATACATAAAATAGTAATGGTTCCAATTTTTATACAATCTTAATTTAGATATGTCACTAGACAATGTAGATTTATTTTATAGTCATTAGTATGATTTATAATTATATAATTATGCCCAAAAGTTTCATGAAAGGTGTTTTACATTTCATATGATTCGGACTTAATGATATTGAGATAAATTATTTGATGTTAAATATCAGATAATATCTATAACCCATAATAATTTTAAAAAATAATTTTTTAACATTAACTGGGTTCCATGATCTTATATTACTTTTCATCTAAGTATAAAAAATGTCATGTGAAAAATAAAATAATATATATGATATCTAGTTGTAGAATAATTTTAATTTAATTTCAAACTGTTATTTAAAATATATTTATATATAAATATATGAATCTCACATGTTATTATAAAATTAATTTTATCTACTCGTCCATAGTTAACAAAATATGGCTTACAAGATAATTTAATGGTTCAAATTCCATTATAATACTTGAAAAAAAATTATGTTAATGCTGTGATTTTCTTATGAAACATGAGATGAGTAATTTTAGTAAAGTTCAATGGAAATAATACCTTATCTTATAATTTTAATGGAACTAAATATAAATTTAATGAACTTATAATTATTGTATTCGTGATTAGTTTTTTAAAATATAAATGGTTTTCTCTTTCAATATTTTTTAAATTGTAATTTTTCCCCAATAATTAATATTCAATGGATATTATATGAAAATTGGATTAAAACATCCTTCAAACATATATATTTTGATCATTTAGGGACTATATATGAATGATAAACCATTACATTTTCTTTTCCTTGAACAATATTGAGAAAGAATCATTATCTAGTAGATTTTATTAAGGATTGGAGAATCTAGAGTGCTTCAATATGAGTTACATTGAGAAATAATTATTTTGTGATTTGTGAAAAAAATAAACATCTCTTCATATATTAGGGGTATATTTAATTGATTTTTATTCATTATTTATCTATTTTGAATTCTTGACTAAGTTAATCTATGTTCTATTTTTCCAAAGTCTATATCTTTACTAATAAACCACACTATTTTTTTATCATAAAACACTTGAAAATTTTATGGATAATTTTAGGAGGAATCCCATGATTTAAATTTTGTTATTTTATTTAATTTAATCATCATTATTTATGTTATTAAATAATTTTTAATGACTATATCATCAACATATATGTTTATGGATTTAACTATATAATAACACATTTGAATTATTTTTTACACACTAATCCATCATGTCACATTTCCTCTATAAAAAATTTTAATTGTTGATTTAAACTCAATAAATAGTATACAAATACATGAAATTTATAGAATATTTTCTATATGGATATATCATGTAACGACCAGGAATTTTCCAGGAAAAATTGTTCTTAATTCATTGGAATGTTACGACTCTGTGGCTTCTAACGACACTTGATTCCGAGGCCCGGTGTGCCAGGTATCAATTTATGAAGATTTGTCTTGGTACGTTCAGTAAACGTACATGCGAGTTTTTTCTATCTTTTGATCGGTGCATGGAATTTAAATCTGAGGACACCGATGGACTCGCAGCGCCAGTATTCTCTTAAGGTGACCTTTACCGCAGTTGCGTTCTATGTAGGTTGAATGTTAATTTGGGAAATTTTATAAACTAAATAAAATATGTGTCTTATATAAATTATATTTTGTAGGTGGTTTATATCTTCAAAGGGTTGTTGGTGGTAGAGCCCACCCCCTCATAACCTCCCATGGGTGGATAACATGTGGTGGATCCCACAAAAACACCTAACCCCCCTTCTTACCCCCTTACACATTTGAGATTCCATTTAATGTGCCAACTCTCCTTTAATGAAGTGATCTCATAACCTCCCATATCACTCCATTTAATTTTCCAACACATGTTAATAAATGAATTCAAATTCTTCTAAAAAATGGGTTGAGCTAGTCAATTAATTAATCATATGTGGTGTCATAATTTCTTTTGAAATATTTTGAATTGCATGGAACCAATATAATTATAGTGAGGATATCATTTCTTTTGAGGCATGGCTATTATTTGAAAAGGCTTGAGAGAATACAACATTATTATTTCGATGAAGAACGCCTTCGACAAAGAAGGACTTTATCCCTCGACGAACAACGCTCTAAGATTCGAAGAACGCGATGTTTCCAACGTCGTTTCCTCCTCGGACGCACCCCGACATCCACTGAATTGATGACCGATCACCGCGACATCGTTCTCCGCGACACCATCTACCGAAAAGCTCGTTTTCCGTGGCTCAACGATATGCGAAGTCATTAATCAATGTAGGGGGTTTGTTTAAATTTGTTAATTGTTTAAAAATTGTGCGTCATCCTTCGTTGAAACCGTGGATTGTTATTGGCTATGTGATACCGCCTAACGCGGAGGGCGCGTGCCAAAATTACATGGCCCGACAACCCTCCGTTGAACCTTTTTCTTTTTCAATCACTATGTTGACAAAAGGTATGGTGGCGACTCGAGAAAAAGCGGCGGCTATATGCTGGCCACGTGGATAGGAATTGCAGCCCGCAACCGTGGGCCACTCGACAGGGGAACTGGCCAGCAGGCGGCCGACCGGGCTGAGCAGAACCGCGACGCTAGGAGGGAGCTGCGCTAGATAAAACGCATCCCGCCAAAGCGGGCCGCTTGCGCCATGAAGTCTAGTTGGCTTCGGTCGGCCGGTTAGGGAGGACGGCGTTGCTTGGATCCGCCGACTCGGGCACCTGGGGGGCCACACCCCCCGCCACAGACCACTCGACCCCTTCAGGCTGAGCTGGGCCGAGTGGCGCCTGCCTTCTAGCTGGGCCTCACCTGACTTCGAGCCGCGCCACACCTGCCACTGGGCCAGGTTGCGTTTCTTTAGGCCGGGCCGACACCCCATGCCAGGTCAGACCCCCCGAACCGGATCCGACCGATCCGCCAGCCCACTGGGCCTAACGGGCCATGACCGTACACCTAAATGTGAATAACATCACGACCGTGCGTCTGATCAACACGCCATCTGTGGCACTCGAACCCTTGCGATGAGGTAGTCCATTTGCAAAACTCTAAGTGAATTTTGGATGACTTTAGAAAAACGGCTGGGTTGGTTTGAAATAAAAACCAACCGGGCCCTCGAAGTGGAAACACTTATAACAAAAGGACTAAATGTCTGATTGATGTGCCATCTACTACGTTGGATTTATTCTGAAGAGACAGACCTTTTTCCATACTCCACATAGGATTCGAATGTGGTTTGAGTATGGTCGGGTTGGATTGAACCCAAAATCAAACCGGGCCCATAGAATGGAAATGCTATTAACTCACAGACCGGGCGTCCGATTGACGCGCCCTCTATTGTGTTGAGTCCAATATGATGAGGCGGCCCCATGAGATACTTCCACGTGATATTTCATGCCACTTGGAATTATCGCCCAGTTGATCATGGTGTGGATCATCCCGGAGACGAGCGTACGGAGTACAGAGACCTAGTAGCTAGATGAGACCTGATGACTGCTTGTCCGATTCGTTTCGGAGTGACTTGAATAGCCCAATGGGGAGCTCTACAGTGTTGGGGGGGGGCAGACCCTTGGCGAAGGAGCATTACTATATTGGGGTAGAAGACTTGTGGTATTAGATAGTAGGAGTACCTCTGTAGGCCATTTGGGGGTGCGCTACAGTGTTGGTGCAGCTGACCCATGGTGGGGTGCGCTACTGTGTTGGGGCGGCAGACCCGTAGTACTGAACAGGAGGAGTACCACATCAGTCTAAGGTTAATGAGTAGCACTTCAGAGTCGCGATAGGGCCACTGTACTCGACAGAGGAGGTGTTCTCCAGTAGTTGTGATTTTGATAATAAAAATCATGGTTTTAGCTGAGTCAATAACCGTTGTGTTTTTTCTCATGATTGAGATGGATTAATAGATAACATAGGTTTATGTATGGGTATATACATAAGTAAAGTTATCTATTGAGATATTTATTTTTGGTTTATCCTTGATAGATTTAGTGAGACCTTGAGGGTCTTGGGGTCCTTACTGAGTATCGTTATACTCACCCCTACACGGGCTATGCACGCATCTCATTGTGTTGGATGCAGACGATGGACAAAGCTGACCGAGGCCGAGTGTAAAAGGACATGACAGTACCCGGAGGTGGACACTCGGTGTGATGGCACACAGAGCGGACCGATAGACACGGAGTTTTGAGGAGGACATCTATACCTACCCTTCAGGTAGGAACCCGGAGGATGATCCAGGATCTTCTAGTCACCTTCCAGCTGTTTGTCTTTCAGTTGTAGCCATACCTTTCTGTTGGGATTGTATTTCTGCCCCCTTTGTAATTTTATCACACTTTTTATACTGATTTACTATGTGTTTGCTTCCTATTGTTATCTGGTTGTGTGTTTTTATGTTTTATAATGGCAATGCCTTCCTTGTTCTAGGGAATTACGCCTTTTGTGCTAGTCACTAGCCCATTCTCTATGGAAGGAGGGATTGGGGTAGTCACAATGCGGGCCCTGGGGGACGGGTCATGACAAATTGGTATCAAATAAGTTGGATCTACAGCAGAACATAAGAGTATGATATTTTTTTTTCTGTGAAGAAATTGTGTTAAGCGTACTGAGTGTGGTTTTCAGTTTAGGGAGTCCAATGTTTGTTCGGATACCGACATATCTATACACCAGGACCCTGACTACTGATTTCTGACTTAGTACACGAAAACACTGATTGCATGGGATTTTTCAAATGTTTTCTTTATGTCAGCTCAAACCAGGTCAGCTCACCAGGTATAGTCTTTTCACCATGTCACATCTATTTCTTTTCAGGATTTGTTCACCTAGTCATTCAGCGCGAGTTCCGAATTGAGAGCGTGATGGTATCCCACTGAGCAACAAGGCCACGGTGAGAGCCCAATCATAGTAGAGGCACCAGCGGTACCATTACCCACTGGGCTTCCATTATCACCAGCCCCAGCAGCCGAGGGTGCGTGCCCCTTGAGCGCATTGCATAGGTTCCTGTGATAGAGTCCTCCGAGGTTTCAAGGAGGGACAGACTTTCAGATAGCTGTTTACTGGTTGGATTTTGTAGCACGAGCTTTCTACAGAGCTAGTACACTCGCTGACTTAATGGTGTACCTAGCTATTAGTCTCTTTAAGGGAGCAGCTGAGAGGTGGTGGAGCAAAATGCTCCGGTTTTGCGATAATACAACCTTCACTTGGTGAAACATTGACAGTTTTTTTCAGGGTGGAGTTTCTACCAGCTACTCTACACTCTGAGTGTGCTCAGGAGATACTGCCCTTGCCTTAAGGTTTTCTGTCAGTTGTCGAGTCATTTGTAGGCAGTAGAAAGATGACGCAGAGGTCCAAGAGGACCATACCTATAGGTGGTCGACTGCACGACTAAGGATTGGTAGTGCGGGGTACTCTGGGTGGATTCAGAGCCCGACATACCAGCAGCGGACAATGTTTCTCCGACGGTGGGCTTGGTCACATGGCACGTGACTGTTTGAATCCCCGCACAGATGATCAACAGGCGTTGGAGGAGCCACTGAGATAGAAGCTACGGCGGGAGCTTGAGCATCAGCTGAGCGGTGGACAAGGCAGTGGAACAGGTGGACATAAGAGAGCACAACTTCAGGCAGCAAAAGCATACAACTATGGATCTCCAGAAGTAGGTGGAAAGGAGCGAGACTAGTTCCAGGCATATAGGTCTTGTACTTGATGCTTCAATCCTCGTTAATGTCATTTTTTTGTTTTATTTGTGTCATTGTACTTCAAGCTACAGTAATAAAAAACACTTGTCCTTGTGATGTTTTTTTCCATCCTTTTTGTATACTAAGAGGATCCGGTTTAAACTGTTGACTTGACCCTCACATTTGAGATTCCTACTAGAGGAGACCCAGTGACCACACACTAATGCTGATAGTGTGGCTCGACCCTTGGAGGCGAGAGTAATGGTTGGATCTATTGGTAGTAGTGTCAAGGACTTACAAAATCTTCCATGTAAAAATGTATAATTCAGGTCATGATTGACTGTATTAGGAAATGGGCATGGTTCATCCAGGGGATGAGACCTGATTTCATTTTTTGGCAGTGGAGAAATCTTAGAAGCTCTAACAGATCATAGGTGAAGAAGTGTGGTCATCGACCGAAATACCAAGTCAACCAACCTCTTACTGACCAGAGATGGTAAGAGCTATGACAGATAAGGTGAATATCATCCAGGAGCGGATAAAGACTGCCCAGAGTAGGTAGAAATCCTATGCTGATAGGAGACGGAGACCACTAGAGTTCGAGGATGGCGACAACATCTTTTTACGGGTCTCACCTCGTCGAGGTCTATAGAGATTTATCCGAGGCAACAAGTTATCTCTGAGGTTCATTGGACGTTTCTAGGTACTCAGCAGGAAAGGCAATGTGGCTTACCACTTGGCACATCCACCTCAGTTGCACCGGGTGCATGACGTTATTCAGATAACTCAACTTAGGAGATACATGGATTACCCTTCACACAACATCGACCATGGGGAGCTGGATATCGATGAAGGGGCGACTTTCACGAAGGTTCCAATATAGAATTAGAATCGATAAGAGCAGGTCCTACGAGGATGGTCGATTCCTCTCATGCGCATTCGCTGGATGTACGGGAACCTCCAAGAGAGTACACAAGGGAGGGAGGCTCAGATGTGTGATTAGAACCCATTTTGTTTCCCTATGATGTGTTGTTTCTTTAAAAGTACATAAAACCCTAAGGTGGGAGTAATGTAAATACACGAAATTTTCAAGGGATTTTTTTTCTCAGTTTTTTGGAATATTATGAGTTTGTGGCTTCTGACAGCACTTGATTTTGAGGCCCGGTGTGCCTGGTATCAATTTATAATGTATTTTTCAATTACATTCAGTAAACGTACGTGCATGTTTTTTCTATCTTTTGAACTAGTGATCGGAATTGAAATTTGAGGACACTGATGGACTCACAGCACAGATATTTTCTTAATATGAGCTTTACCGCCATTGCGTTTTATGCGGGTTGAAAGATAATTTATGGAATTTTATTAAACAAAATAAAATTTATGTCTTATATAAATTTTATTTTTCTGGTGGTTTATATCTTCAAAAGATGGTTGGTGGTGGAGCCCACTCCCACATAACCTTCCATGGGAGGATAACATGTGGTGGAGCCCACACAAACACCTAACCCCACTTCTTACCCCCTTGAACCTTTGAGCTTCCATTTAATGTGCCAACTCCCTCTTAATGAAGTGATCTCTTCACCTCCCCTCTCACTCCATTTAATTTTCCAACACATGTTAATAAATGAATTCAACCACTTCTAATTAATGGGTTGAGCTACTCAACTAAATAATTATATGTGGTGTCATGAATTCTTTTGAAATATTTTGAATTTCATGGCACCAATATAATTATTGAGAGCCTGTTGTTTCTTTTGAGGCATGGCTATTATTTGGAAAGGCTTGGTAGAATACACCATTCTTCATTCTATGAAGAACTCCTTCGAAGAAGAAGGACATTATACCTCGATGAAGAACGCTCTATAATTCGAAGAACACGAAGTATCCAACACCGTTGCCTCCTCGAACGCAACCCGACGTCCACAGAATCGACGACCAATATCCGTGATGTCGTTCTCCACGATGCCATCTACCATGACACTCGTCTTCCAAGGCACAATTACGTGTGACTTCATTAATCAAGGTAGGGGATTTGTTTCAATTTTTTAATTGTTTAAAAATTATGCTTCATCCTTCGTTGAAACCATGGATTTTTATTGGCCATGTGATACCGCCTAATGCGGAGGGCGCGGGCCGAACGAACATGGCACGACGACCCTCAGTTGATCCTTGTTCTTTTTAAATGGAGATGGTGATGGAATGGATGGAGGTGATAAGAGAAAAAGTGGCGGCCGTATAGCAGCCATGTGGAGAGGAACTGCGGCCTGCAACTGCGGGCCGCTCGATGTGGGAACCGACCGGCAGGCGGCCGACCGGGATGAGCAGAACCGCGATGCCAGGAGGGCACTGCGCTTGATGAACCGTAGGCCGCTGAAGTGGTCCGCTTGCGCTTTGAAGACCGGATGGCTTTGGCCAGCCGGTTAGGTAGGGCGGTGCCGCCTGGTGGCACCGGTTCGTGCTGCTGGGGGGCCACACCCCCCGCCACGGACCGCTCGGCCTGTCGCTCGAGCCGCAGCCAGCCACACCATGCCTCGCCGAGCTGGTCCGCACCTTCCACCAAGCTGGGTCGTGTTTCTCTATGTCAGGCTGACACCCCATGCCGGGTTGGACCCGCATAACCAGATCAGAACGACCCGCCAGCCCACTAAGCCTAACGAGCTCGACCCGTACGCTTAAATTAAAATAATGTCATGACCGCGCATCCGATGGATTCTCCGTCTACCGCAATAGGACCCTTGTGACGAGGTGGTCCTTTTGTGATACTCTATGTGAGTTTTGGATGAATTTGGAATAAAGGACAGGTTGATTTGAAACCAAAAACCAACCGGGCCCTCGGAGCGGAAACACTTATAACATAAGGACCGGACGTCCGATTGACGCGTCGTCGACTACATTGGATTTATCTTGATGAGATGGAAATTTTGGCATACTCCACAAAGGATTTGGATGTGGTTTGAGTATGGCCAATTTGGATTGAACTCGAAATCCAACCGGGCCCCTGGACTGGAAATGCTAATAACTCACAGATTGGGTGTCCGATTGATGTGCCGTATATTGCATTAAGGCCCCTATGACGAGGCGGTCCCAGTAGATACTTCCACGTGATATTGTGTGACACGTGGAAGTATGGACCAGTAGCTTGTGGATTAGAACCTCCCTTATAAAAGCGTACAAAGTACGGAGACCTTGTAGCTGGCTGAGACCTAATGACTGTTTGTCTGATTCCTTTCAGAGTGACATTACAAGCCCAGTGGGGAGCGCTACTGTGTTGGGGTGGCAGACCCATTGCGGAGGTGATCTACTATGTTGGGTCGGATAACATTTGGTAATCAACAAGAGGAGTACCTATGTAGGCTAATAGGGGGTGCACTACTGTGTTGAGGCGGCAGTCCCATGGCGGGGTGCGCTACTGTGGTGGGGCGGCAAACCCACGGTACTCGATAGGAGGAGTACCTCAGTAGTATATGTTTAGTGAGTATCACCTCGGATTCATGATAGGGCCACTATACTCAATAGAGGAGGTGTTCTCCATTAGTTTTGGTTTTGATAATGAAAATCCTGGTTTGATATGAGTTAATAACCATGGTGTTTTCCTTATGATTGAGATGGGTGACTTGATAACTTAGGTATATATATGGTCATATACCTATGTAGAGGTTATCTGTGGAGATATTTCTATGTGGTTTATCCTTGATAGATTTAGTGATACCTTGAGGGTCTCAGGTTCCCTACTGTGTATCATTATACTCACCCCTGAACGGGCTATCCCCACACCTCATTGTGTTAGATGCAGACGACAGATAGCGCTGACCGAGGCAGAGTGTACAAGGACTGGTAGGTACACTGAGGTGGACACTCTGTGTGATAGCACACAGAGAGGACCAATGGACATGGAGTGCTGAGGAGGAAATTTGTACCTACCCTTTATGTAGGAACCCGAAGGACGATCCAGGAGTTGCAAGTCACCTTCCAGCTATTTTTCTTTCTGGTGTAGCTGTACCTTTCTATTGGGCTTGTCTTTCCGGCCCCCTTTGTACTTTCAGCACACTTTTTATACTGCTTTACTTAGTGTTTTCTTCAGCTTGTTCTCTGGTTGTGTGTGTTTACATTTTATAAAGGCAATGCCTTCCCAATTCTAGGGAATTACACCTTTGGTGCTAGTCGCCAGCCCCTGGCTTATGGAAGGTGGGAATGGTGTAGTCACGATGTGGGCCCCGAGGGATGGGTCGTGACATATCAAACTCTTGATATAAACATAGAAACTAATATACATCTTTTAGAGGAGTTAATGTTTTGTTATTATTTATATATAGATATTGAGGATGAAAAATATTAAATAATTAAATTAGATAATAATGTGATTCCCAATAATATCATATTGTTTTTTCCCAAACATTATATTTTAATATATTTTTACAATTTTATAATTCAACGTACTTTATATCTTTCTCCGCAACAAAAAACAGTTAAAAATAACTATGGAATGTTATACAATTCTTAATATATAGACATAAATTTTCTAGGTATAATTAGAATTAAAACAATATATTTTTATTTCTAAATATAAATAATGCTTATTCTCGATTTTAATGTGTGGATTAATTTAATTTTCATTGCTTAAAAACTAATAAGATTGATCTATGCTTAAAAATTCAACCATTCTAAAAATTGGATTTAAATAAGTTTATTTTAAGAAACCAAAAATATAATAGGCAATATAAATCATTTATATTATTAATAAACAAACATACGCACAATTAGTAATTAATAGGATATTAGAATACAAATAAGAATTTTTTTAAAATTTATTTTCTTATGAAAATGGATTTCATTATATATTTATATTTTTAATTAAATTTTAAAATATAAAAATTTAGAAATTGATATTTACAATAATGATTTCTATTTTTATTTATAATAATAATATTATGATATTACAATTTTTTTACATTTATCAAAATATTGATTTTGTGGTGAATAGTGAAAAATATCATATTTTTTCAAATAACAAGACATTTAGGTAATTATTTGTATATAAGTATAAATTTGAAATTTAGAATATATTTTTATGTATAAATATGTGTCTTATAAGTGGCTATAATATTTTAAAAATGATGTTTTTAATTAATAATCCCATAATTTAATCTTTATAAATAATGTTATATTATTCAAAATATAAAATAAATACATTGTATTATTATTATTATAGAATTATTTTTACCACTACTAAAAACATAATATTATTAATTTTACTAAAAAATTTATCAGTTCATTGAAAATATGTAAAATAACCATTTTATTTTTTGGTATTAAAATAAATTATGTTGGTAAAAACTAATTACCTTTGTCAAAACCAAAATGGTAAAAATGTGTATACAAAATGTTCAAGGAAAAAACATGTTAATAAATTCCTTAAATAATGTGTTTCTAGGTTTTATAAATAAAATCCATTCCCCACTCTATTACATTTCAATTTTGAAACCACATTCCATGATAGTGATTTCACAATATTGAAATGTTTTTTGTATTAACAAAAAGGTATTCCTCTTTGTTGAATAGTTCATGTTCCCCTATCCTCCCATCCTTTCACATACAAAAAAACCATTTTCTTGCCCCAAACTATACCCAATAATTTATAATACATTCCTTTCATCCCTCAAAAGGGTCTTCTCTTCCAAAAAAAATATGACAATGACTTAATCCATTTTGTAGGATCTAATTGAATATGTGAGGTATAAACATCTAATTGATCCTTTTCCTATATATATTTCATTATATAAACTTCTTCATAATTAAATGATAGTAATTATTCTTAAAATTAATACATCGTTATCATTATTTTAATTTAATGCTATTTTGATGTTGGTAAATTCAATATTTTTTTTTCATGAAACATCATCCCCATAAAATCTTGAGAAGATATGTGGTCCCACTAACATTTAATGACATCACAAAAACACTAAATGGAATCATTAAATGAAAGGGGGCTTGGGAAACATTGTGGGATAAATATTATCTACATGAAAAAAATAATAAGTTTATAAAAAATATAATCATGTGAAACATATATATGATGCATTAATATAGGAAAAGTATTTCAAATATAATAACAACAAAATGAAAATATTAGTGTGACAATAAACAATTTAAATCAACTAAAAAGTCCCAAGGAAAACTTGACCCAAAGAAACCAGTATGTTGTTGGAATTGGTGCCCGGGAACGAAATTATATGTACTTTATGATATCTAGTATTCTTATTTTTTAATATTAATAAATTTCTTATCAAATTATGATTGTTTTTCTATTTAACCTAGTATCTGATAACATCTTAAGAGTAATTTTCATCCTACAAGGTCATAGCAGCTACCTGCTATGATGAGACCCCAAAATTTCCATGATACTACTCTTAAATATATGTGCGATAGCTGCATGTTATCATTTGAGATACAAAAGTTATACAAGCTATCGTGGGTGGAGAATCAATAGGACTTTTAGGAACTTTCTAATTCTTTTAATCCTTGGTAATATCTACGGTGGGATATTATGAGAATGAGACTCGCTAGTTGGAAATTCACATTTATATGTGTTTTTTGTGTTCTTATCTTCAGACATGTGTATTGATCATTTGAATTTAATATTATTATAAATGATTAGTATAAGTCATATGTTTTGATTAATTGGTGAATATTGTGACAACATATGTTTTCAGTGAGGTCAGAAACATTAGGTGGGTCACATGTAATGTTTCCATAAAAAACAATGCAAGATATCAATTTCCATGTCTCTTATTTAATAGACCTTGACATCTAAATACCATGAATGGAAATAATATTGTATAAATAAATAAATTACCATGGTGTTCTATAAGAAAGTAGAATTTTAGAAAATTGAAGGAATGAAACATAGAGAACATATGTTAATGGAATCATCATGCCACCTTCTTTGCTAGTCTTATCATGAGAAATGGATTATATTATTGATTAAACATCAATATGATTTATTATTTTAATATAGAATTACAACCTTTCAATATGGGTGACATGGTGGGTTTCTAGATATTATCCATGGACATTCATATTCTTTACCTAATTCCACATAAAAAGAGTCTTAGAGGGTCACACATTAAGTGTATCCAAAATCTCAGTTAGATAATATATTATTATTTATTAATTATAATGTTGAATAAATACAATTCTCTCTAGTGGTTTAATATTAATTTTTGTTTTATTGATTGTATAAATTTCATAACTGATTAGTCTTGAAAATATTATGATAGGGTAACATCTAATAAATATTTCATTGTTATTTAGTGGATATATTATTTATTTATTTATTAGAGAATAATACATTGCTATTTTTATTATATAAATTCATTATTCAAGGCTTGATAAATATTTAAGTGGAATGGAAGAACACGATTAATGTTCTGGTGAGAAATAATGTACATTTAATATTATGTGATTAAATAATATTAAATTTAATTCCCATGTTTAGAGCATGTCAAGAGATAATAGTAATTTTATTATCATAGAAATGGGGTTCTACAGGGATGAAATAATTATTAAAGGACACTTGTGGAATTATTTATTTCTAACCCTATTTTTATATAAACCAAAAAATAATATTTTTCAAGATATCAAATTTATTTTATTTAGTTTTGTATAATAAAATTGGAGAATCCTCTCTATGCCTAAGACACCTCCCTTCTCTAAGAACACTCCCACGAATGGAGATAGATCTTCCTCCACCTTCCACTATCGAGTCATGAGTGATCATGAAGAATTTATTTTAATAAATTCTTGGGGTATTCATAATATAATGATTCAAGTGATATAATATTCTATTCAAGAAAACAATGATTGATACAATGGGATTTGGATATTTTTTTAATACATGTTGATCAACGCGAGGGGGAATATAATATTTACTCATACAACGCAATGATGATACAATGTAGATATACTGTCTGATCCATCAATGAAGAAGTAATATCTCATAAGGTAAATTCTTCATTTCTTAATTAATTATAAATAATTTTAGATAATATAGTAATTTTTTTTGAGGTTTTATTAATTCTCTATATTCCTTTATTTATTTATTTTGTTCATGGTGTTCATCATCAAGTAAATCATGGATCAATCGTTGATCTTGAAAAAAATGCAATATTTGTCAAAACAAATAACATTCTCTTATTCTTTTTTGATCCTTATATTAGTATCAAATTGGGTCACATTATTATTTATTAATATATAATGATCAGTGATTTATTTACGAATTTTTAATTTATATTTCAATTCTAGTTTAATCATTATAAAATTTAAATTGTGAGATTTGATTTTCAATCCTTCTTTCTCATAAGTGTAATCAAATTGATTAATTTTATTAATGAAATAATTTGGAATATCTCATTAGGAGGTATTGAGGAATCTAGCTAGATAAAACAATGGTATGTTCCATGTAAAATGGCGATGCACATCATGTATTGGTTTTTAATCCACTATTTACTAAGTATTAACTAATTCAATGCACATAAATTTATTAATGATGGTGAATTTAATATTATATCACATGTTAACAAGGACAGGATGGCACATTGTGATCTTTAGTACATGCTGTGTTACTTTTGAACATGGTGTGTTTTCATTTTATCACATATGGGCCATGTAAATTCCTCAATGGCCTTCTTTACTGTTGACTGGTCAAAGCCTATACCACATGACATGTATCCCATGTACATGTTATGTAATACAACCTTTTCATTGTCATTATTACATGGTAATTAAATTGGCATGTTCCATAGATATAATATGTGAATAAAACATGCTCTGGGTAGTTATAATGTACACATTGTGTACATTTAACAAATTAATCTAAATTAATATTAATTTTTTATATTATGAAAGAATTATAAATCAGCACATTCATATAGTGAATGAATTGATATGAAATAATACCATATGTTTTTTAATATACATATACATTATTAATTAATTTATAGGTAATGTTAGGATCTTCATATCATGTATGATTTGTACTAAAGTTATTACACTATGTGCATTAAAGAATAATAATGGATAGAAAAATCAAAAATCCCTTGTAATAATTTAGTTGATAGTAAACATCATGAAAGTATAGGATTTGTGATGTAGGACACAAGCCACTAGGGTATATAGTGTTCGCGTATAATATATGTTGGGTAGTTTGGTTGGGTACTCAAGGGGTTTCCATTAAGGTATATTTTTATTCTACATTATTAATTTTGAATAACACTGTTTTATTTAAAAAAAATTATGATTGATGACGATCTAGTGTAAATTCATACGAGATATAATGTAAAATAATTTATTAATTAAAAAATATGATTAATTGATTCGAGCATTATTTATCTTAAATAATAGTGATTAGGATTGAATGACAATTTTTTTAAATGCTTAATTTATTGCAAGTGGATGATCATGAGAAACATGAGACAAGTTTATAGGATTTGTTTCATTTAATTTATTAATAGTTTAAATTTTTGGAATTTTTAAAGCAACTGCTACAATTATATATGGTCTTGGGTTACCATGGTGTCTTGTATGTAAATCCCTCTACTTCACCAATGTGTGAGTAAAAAAATATGTAATGGATTGAGATCCCAAGCTAATGGAGGTAGTTCATGTTTAGATCTGAGGCCAAACCAATCTAAAAAAGTACATATATAAAAAGGTGGAAAGCTATAACACAAATATTATTTGGTTCCAAGTATTTTTCCCCTTGGTCAACATTTAGTTTATCATCCTTTAGATAAACTAACCATTAGAAAAATGTCATTATTATAACTTTGTTTATTGTATTTTTAAAAAGTTTCATGGTTATTTCAGTATGGATGTTTTTTCATGATCACATGATTTAATTAATTAATAATAATGAAATATACAACTAAAATATATTCTCTTATGTGTAATTAATATTTGAGACATGTCTATGATCTTAAAAAAATCCACATAATTTTTCCAAGAATGTGTTGATTATAATAATTGTAAATATTGGCATAAATATAAAATCCTACAGTTATATGTTTTCAGTCAGTATAGAATGGCACTACTTCGGTTAATAGCAAACCATAGTTCCAAGTGATTGACCAACCAATGTTGGCGAGCTATCAATTATTAAGGTATTTATACCATGAATATTAGGGTTGACATAAGATAGTTTACTTAAAAGGTTTATTTCCAAACAAGGACATGGTTAAACATAGATAGAAGTGTTGAGGAATTCCAATTCAAGGATTATAATATTAAGGAGTCTTTTAAATATATCAAGGAACTATGATTTAATACATTGGGTATTTCAAATTCCTACCTAAACTCTTAAATTATCTTGACATACCAAAGCTGGTGTACTGATATGGTTCATATGGATCATTTCCACATAAATTTCAATGAAATAAGATATATTTAAGGAAATGGTAAGGGCTAATGGGTTTTGATAAAACTATGGGAGATTAATAAATATGATATTTATTTATTTAATGTTTATCAAATTATATAAATATTATATTCTAATATTTTAATTATAAAAGAAATTTAAATAAATTCAAAAATACAAATGTGATTCATTCTTCAGAAAGATAACCTTCTCACTATCACAAATTTCCAAGGGGGTAATGGTGTTGTTAAATTATCATAATCCATGAAATGAAAATATATTTTCGGGAAGAACATATTTATTTTTTTTCAGGGTAATGAGGGTAGTGAGTAAGAGTTATATCTCTATGTGAATCATTTTAATGAGGATGTATATGTTAAATGTTTCATTATATGATCCATAATAATTGAGAATTTGAAGTAACATGACGACATTAATGCATTTAGCATGGTGTATCTTTTTTAAGAGCTATATCAATAGAACTCGAGGAAAAAGAGATACACGATCTCTATTACTATATTTTGAATTAATATTGGGGAATATCCATCATATGAAACATATGTAGTCATTCTTATTTGCTACATTGAACTCTTATAAATATTACAGATTAAAATAAAAGTTGAGATGAAAAATGATATAAAACATTACTCATTACCCAAGAACATATCTAGTTTTATTTTTAATTTTCACATGAATAAAAGGAGAAGATTATTTTGGAAATTTTTACATTAACTATATATTTGGATAAGAAAATGGGGCATGAATAACCCATGGTAATTATGGTGAAGAAGAAATTTAAGAATAAATCAAATGGGTCCAAGACTCATAACTAATCTAAAGACTTATTTCACAATCATTTTGAAAAGGGGAAGATCTAGTGGCATGATATGAAAAATAATTCTATATGTTTTTCCTTTATAAAGTAAGGAAAAAAAAGAAATTCTCTCATAAGAAAAAGGAAGCTAATTGTTTATTCGGTATTGAATGTAATATTTTAATATCTACACATTTGGTATTTGATACAGCCTGTATTTCTCACATATATATCCAAATAGAGAATCAAATTTTAATTCAAAATATTTCTTGTGGAGAGGTGTATTTATATGTTTCCAATGGTGTGAGGCTAGATTCTATATATATTTGTTACTCCCACCATTCATTTATAATAGGAATGATATTTGTTTTATGTATTTTCATTATTCACCTATTATAGGTAGGAACATAATTTCGGCATCATTCCAAGATGTATATGGTTTTGTTTTCATGTTTTGAAATACAAGTTGTTTATTTTTTTTAATAATTCACATGTTATGGTATGAAACATTTAAAAAATATGATTTATGTATTACATAATTAAAACCAATTATTAAAAAAATAGATTATGAGTCATGTTCACATGACTCATATAACACCCATTTATGGTAACTTTATATAGGTCATGTAAATAAAAATTATTTTATGAAGATCTTTAAAGATTGTTATTTACTCTATTCTAAGCTAAAACAACATGAAATATTACATTCTTGTTTACAAGGAAAAATAACCAAACCATCATTCAAGGGATTGTTTGAAATGGATGCAATGATGCTAGGATTAGTACCCACTCATTTCTATCAACCATTTACAATAGAAGATAATGTTGGGTTTTACTACATAATAACTTTTACTTGTGACCTGATCAGATATGGATCTATCTACATGATGATGCATAAGTCTTAGTCCTTTGATAAATTCAATGAATTCAATATTCAATAAGTGAATTAACATGGAATGAATATAATAGTGATTCAATAAAATAGAGGTTGTTAATATCTTAACGAATAGTTTGTTGAATTTACATGGGTGTTTTAGATTCTATCTAAAGAACCATAACAATACACACCAAAGATGAATGATGTTAGTGATTGTAGGAATTGTAACTATTTAGACATGGTTAGTTTATTGATGTTTTATAAAGATCATCCATTACTGTTTTATGGATATGCATTACAAAATGATGTATATACGTTAAACCTAGTACATAATAAAGAGGAAAATGGACTTCCCATTTTGTTATGGAGTGAAAAGAAACACATTTTTTTCCATAAACATGTAATGGGGTTGCGGTGAATATTTTAAGGAATTATTATGAAACTAACTCACAACCTATGACTTAATTTTTATATTTATAGTGTATAATATGAAAAAACTACATACAACCAATAAAACCCCTATGAAAAGTATGTAATACTCACCGAAAATGCAATATTTGATGAGAGGGAGAACATCCTCAAAAATTATAGTGGGAGAAATATTGAATTTGATTAATTTGATGCTCATGATATAAAAGAGCTGTTATTTGAATTGATTTCATTGGTCCCCTTGGAATAAGTAGTTCCCAAAACAAATGTAGTATAGGAACACTCTAGAGGAAAGAGAACCGTTAATATGAGGTTTTTCAGACAAAAAATATGTTTAATAATTTATGGTGAATAATGATGATCCTCTCTCTTATAATATTGTATTAGAGAGTAGAAATGTAACAATATATTATAAATCCTTAAATTATAAAATGTATTTCATATGTTAGAACCATGTTTGGAATTTGGTTGATACACTAATTGATGTAAATATTATATTTTTAAAATGGGTATTCAAGGGGAAAATGGAAATTAAAGGTAATTTTAATACCTATAATAAAATTTATAGTGGATAATGTCTTTAAACAACATCAAATAATTGACTATGATGAAGCGTTTTCACTAGTTTCAATGTTTAAATCCATCATAATTTTGGGGTCTATTATATCTTTCCATGACTATGATATTTCGAAGATTTATAGAAAAACTACTTTTTTAAATTGGAAACATGAGGAATATTTCCATATAAATAATCTATAATGGTTTGCAAGTCCATGTGATACCAAAAATAGTTTTAAGATACGAAGATCCATAAATGAAAATCATCAGCGATCTTGGTTTTGCAACATTAGATTTAATGAAGCTATAAAAGAATTTGGTTTCATTAATAAATAATGTGATCCATGTGTTGACAAGAGGACGAGTGGAAATGTAGTTGTTATCATAGAATTATATGTTGAAGACATATTACTTATTGGAAATTATGTACAAGTATTAGAGTCTGTTAAGGATTGGTTAACCAAGTATTTATCAATGAAGGATATAGGTGGAGAATTATATATTATAGGGATCTTGATAATTTGTGATAGATCATGGTTTCATCTTGGAAAAAGTCAAAGTACATACATTGACCAGATAATAAAGAGATATAATATGCAACCATTTGAGAGGTATTTATTATAGTGTGAGATGGAATACAAGATTATATGAAAATGTGTCCTCAGACAAAGTATAAGAAAAATAGAAATATTATGATCATACATGTTTTATATATAGGATCAATCATGTATTACATGTTACATTCTAGACCTGATATTTCTTATGCATTGTGCGTGGTAGGATGATTTCCTAGAAGATCTAGAAGAACATTGTTTTTCTATTATAGCTATACTCATGTAAAAGAGAAGAACTAAGGATATGTTCATTTTCTATAAAGGATACGAAGAGCCAGTCGTCACGGGTTACACAGATTTTAGTTTTCAAAAATATCATAATATTCTAATGTTTCTGTCAGGATATGTTTTTTGTCACAATGTAGGAGTTGTGAGCTAGAAGAGTTCAAAGAATCCAGTTTTCACTAATTTTTAAATGGATTTCTAGAATATAGTGTCTTCTAATTCAGTCAAGGAAGCCATATAGATATGAATATTTTTTTTTCAAAATCTTGATTTGTTACCTAGTAATAAATACCCTATCACATTATATTTTGATAATACTATAGTTATGGATCTCTTAAAAGATACATGTCACGTCGATAGAAAGAATTTATACTCCAAAAGTATCACCTCTTGAGGGATTTTTATCAAAGGTGTGATGGTGATGCAAGAACAGTTACCAAAGAAGAAGAAAAATGTTGACCCCTTAAATGAATTCCTATAATAGATGTATAATTAGTATCCTGTGAGAGCTATAGGACTCATGGTTGTTAGAAGTTGGCTCTTTTGAATGTGGCAGTCTGTCAGTGTTTAAAACCTAGAAATTTTTTTTGTACTTTATCAAAAAAAACCTATATTAACTTTTTTGAATATTAATAAACTTATCGTCACATCCTGATTATTCATTTCTGTTACATGGTACATGACAGTATCATATGAACAGCTATTGCACCAAAAGTTTATTGGAGTTTCCCACTAGTATGAGAACCCAGAATTGAAACAACAATAATCTTAAATATATGTTATATAACCAGAAGATATCATTTGAAGGACACAAATTATACATGATATCAAGGGTGGAGACTCATTGGACATTGATTCACCTTCTCATGGTGTACTCCCTTTGAAATATCCAATGTATAATATTATGAGAAAGAGACATGTGGTTGGAAATCACATAGATATGTTTCATTGGATGTTCCAATATTTGGATTTTTTATAGAACCTTAGAATCAATTATTATTATTAGAAATAATATAAGATGCATACTTTGGTGTATTTTTGAATACCATGATGAAATATATTTATGATGAGGTAAGATATGTTGGGTGCATTTAAATTAATATTGTATTAATGAATAATGTGAGAATGGATTTTAGTCAATATTTTCTAAAGGAAATTTGTATATCATTCCCTTTTATTTAAATGATATAGACTAAATAAGTCCACATCCATTGTGTTCTATATGAATATTTTATTTCTTGAAATTCAAAGAACAATACATTGGGCACATAGGTTGATGTCACCAACACGAAACCTTTTTCATTAGAGATATTGTGATAATGAGATTGTATTACACACTAAGAGTCCGTTTGAGGTATTATTTAATTGTGGATCTAAATTATATCTATATGAGTGCCTTGGTGTTTTCCTAGAAGTTAAACATGTACATTAGGATGATTTGCCTAATGTGAATGGGAAAGGAGACTATAGGGTTACACAATAGGTGCATCCAAAATAACATTTAAATAATATATTATTATTTATTTTTTAATGATGAATAAATAGTATTTCCTCACATGGTTTAATTGTTATTGTTATTTAATTGATCATATATATTATATCACCAGTTATCCAATAGAATACCGTGTGATAAGAATATATATTAAATATTTATTTTCTGTTTGGTGGATATAATATTTATTTATTTATTAGAGAATAATACAATGATATTTATTTGATCAAGTAATACTCATTATTAAATTAACGTTAAATATTAGGGATGGACGAGGACCAAAATTAATGGTCCTATGTTAAATAATATATATTGAATATTATATTAATATATAATATTTATTTTAATTCTCATGTTTATAACTTTTTAGGAAATAATAATATTCTTATTTTCCTAGACATGGGATTCCGAGGGTATTAAATTAATAATAATGGGAACATATATAATTATTTATTTTTAACCCCCGTGTTAAATAAACCCAATTAAGTTATTATTCATGGGAGCTAATTCATATTCATTTTTTTTTCACAATAAAGTCAAAAAATCCTCTTGAAGACCCAGAGAGATCCCTTATCCAAAAAATAATCCAAGTAACAAATATTAATATTCCCCTACATTCCCCTAATTTTTTAAGATGGATCATTGAATATCCATTGGTAGTGATTCTCTATGTGATCAAAGGATAAAGGAAGAGGTTATTAGATCTGTCGTGCTAGCACTATAAGATTCTTATAGTGATGTTCAGATATTTCTGGAACACATGTGGAATAATGATGATAGAATATAACATTTATTATCACAATGCGATTATGAAAAACATATATATTCTGTTAGATCCTCCAATGAATAAACAATTTCTCGCAAGGATAATTCTTTATTTATTAATTAAATTATAAATAAATGTCATGATCCAATAATTTAGATTTGGAATTATATCCATTTTTATCCATTTACTCAATTAGATTGATCATGAGGTTTATCATCATAGAATTAAGAGATTAATAATAAATCATGAAAAAATGTTGGGAATGACCCATCACATGTTTTCTCTCTGTTGAGAACCTACATGTAGTTTATTCTCCAGCACCAACTCAATTATCTCCATAAACTAACACGGGTGTCTGTGAAAAATATTTCAAGACATATATCCATAGAAATAATATTTCTTTATCCATCATGTGTGTAATTATACAATATTTACAATCACAAAAAATTCCCATGAAGTTGTTGAGGATAGACTCAATAAAAATTCCCCAAACACATACGAACATATTCAACTAGAATTAAAAAAAATTAGCACATTTTATATAAAAAGGAAGATAATAAGAAATATATTTTATGTAAATCCCATAAATATTATCCATGTAAGAAAATATTAAACAATTTTTTAGAATAATTTTTTACCACATGAAATAATAATCCCATTATCAAACTCAAACACACAAAAACAATATTTTTCATGAAACTATGGACCTCTCCGACACTCGTGGGTGGAGAATCATTCTTTCACCAAGTCACTACATGGGGGAGCCTTTTGAGGATGGTACTTTATTCCACTACTTCGTTTAAAGTTGATGGTGGTGCATCATTACATTATCTATCCCAAATTAATATCTACAAATGAACCCATATAGGATATGTTCTCTGGACAAATTTTTCTATTTAAAAATTATCCTTTGAAATACCTTTTCATTCAACTTTTTTTTAACTCCTTGTGAGAATAATTTCATATCCCAGGATTTAGGTAATAAGAACCTGAGATTTATAGAAAAATGAAAAATTAAATAGAAATTACAAATTAATCATTCATGTTCTATAATAATTTATATAAAGATACAATGCACCAATAATTTAATTGATGAAAAAAATGAATTACTATAATAAAAACATGGTGATCTAGTCTCACAATTCCTTCCCTTGAATAGTTACAAATATTTAAAATTATGATTCAAATAATACAAAATAGCTCACTATTTAACAAATGATAACTATATAAATTAGAGAGAGGGTAAGAGTAGAATAATTATAAATATATATGAAATGGGACTTACCATTTATTTATCATCTACTACAAACGTTAATTTGATAAATGATGCATTTATATAAAAAAGAATATCCTTGGAATCCATCGGGAGGAAGAAGGATTTATGAGCATAAGATAATAAGTGAATAATTAGGGTTTTATAGACTCATCTAAATTAAAAGAAACATGTTTTTTTTGGAGAATTATATAATCATTACATGGTTAGAATACATGTTTTCTCAAATCTTGTGCCAACCATTCCTATGATAATGGATAATATATAGATATTCATAAAGATAGTTTTGATGATTTTGGAAATCCCTGAACCAACTGTGTGTTACTACTATCTTAAGGCCACACAATAGAATGTTTGTATCTCATGGTTTGATAAATTGGGCACTAACCTTGGTTTTCCCACTGTCTCCAAATGGCCAGTATCACATTGCATTCAAATTTTTTATTTAAACTTCGTTATATCTATGTACCATCCCATTGACATAGAATATCCTTACATGGTTTCATGGACATAATTCACAATTCCCATTATCATAATAAAACTTTTCATGATTTAATACACTTCCAAAAAACACAATAACTATTCATAAACAACCTAAAATCATAGAATGTATTATATAAGATAAAAATACATAACAAAAGTGTAATTAAATAGACATAAATGGTGGTAAATTCTCCCAAAAATTGGTCTTTATTTCCTTGGAAACAAGATAACTGGTATTTTTTATTAACATTATGCATGTGCTCCAAATTTTCTTTTTGATATTCCCCCATATCTTACTATATAAAATAGTGCTACTAAAAAACCCATACCAAACTGATACTTTTAGGGTAAAATATAATAGATTTACTAATCAAAATTATTATTTACATATTAATCAATATATCATTCAGTTTAAGCTCAATATGGTCCAAACAAATTACATAGTTCGGATCTGGATAGTATTACCACAATCAAGATACATGAAACAAATTGGGAAAAAATAGAACAATAGTTGAAAAGATAGAATATAATACAAACCAAAAAAAAGTTCATTAATCAAAAAAGGGACAATATACCATGGATAAAAACATTTATTTTGAACTAAAGTATTGATTCCATAGCCTTGGAGTGATTATTAACAAAAACTAGACATGCCACATCCAAAACTAAACACCATCAATGCTGATCAACATATGATTTCTGAAGACTTTGACAAATATATGGTGTCGAAATTATTTTTTCCAATCAATATGTTGATATTTAATGAAATAACTTAGTTCAATTTTTAATAATAATGTAATTAATGTACATGATAATGGTGGTTATAGCATCTACAACACATTATCATCTATATATGAATACATGGCAATTATTGAATCATTTAGTTACTTGTTAGTGACCATTGATATGGATTTAATTACATAATTTTCTATTTCTATAATGATACATGTGATAATATTCAACTATATAGAAGATAAAAGAGTATTATATTTATTATTATTTTTAAATGACATAGAGTGATGAAATTATTCTAATGAAATATGAATCAATGACTATCATTGATGTTCATACATTAATACTTCACATTATTTATGATAATGGTGCCTGCAATTTAGTTTTATCTAATAATATAAGTAATAGACAATTCAATGATAGTGGTGTCAAAAATACACTTGAAAGAGAGGGGTTTTTAAAGTCTATATATATAAAATATGGATAGATTATCCATTCACCTTATTTAGAGTTGATAAATAATTTTATGAAATTATAACAAGATCAATGAAAATATTAATTATTATTATTTTAAATATTACCATAGAGGAATAAAAACACTAAATTTATATGTTCAGTTATAACCCTTAAAATTATCATGGTTTTTTGGTGATAAATACTAGTAGAATATATAGATGGTATAATAACCATTATTTTAACAAATCTAGCTCACAAGTCTCTCATATGTGACCATAATTTTGGCCCAATATTTTAGGAGGAGAATGTTGGGTTATCCCACATTTAAATTTTGATAGAAAATGGTGAAAGTTATAAGTGTGAGGAAAATTCACATTGAATAAGACTACATCATATTTATGATTTCCTAATCAAACCTAACAATATCCACCAAGAATAATGGTGTTAAACCTATTCATGTAGTGTGTAGTTTTAACCACAATGTCACCAAATGGTCAACCATTGAATTATGGTTATTTACGATTCCAATTTTTCTAACGATGGTATACCTACTAGTATGTCTAAATATTCCCTTCCATGCATAGGTAACGATTCATGAGAAGGAAAAATCCTTATATATTATTAATAAGGATATAATATAATTATAGTTACATATGATAAAAATTCATTATGTTTTCCTTATTTATATAGTTTCCTAAAGGAATTATGTTACCAATGAAATATTAATTCACTATAAAGAGTAATGAATTAAGAAATTTAATTATCAGTCATACATTATCATTGATTCCTAATATAATTTATCAGAAACCAAATATATTGATTCAATTCTAACATGAAAAAATGCTATTTTATGAAATTATTTCATTACATAAACAACAACATGATTGTCAAGGTTATTTGGTTGTATGTTGAATCATTGGTCTTGGAAATATCATCATCATGATAAACCCTATTTCTATGTGGGTTTTCCTCACAATCATAAATATTATGCTTGATAAGTGGTATAGAATGGTATTGTTTTATATTCATCAAACAATTAACCCATCTACTTAATTCTGGTCAATTAATGGTTATGTAAACATGATCATTGATCATACTAATTAAAATAGATGATTTGATTTATCTAATGAAAATAACAAATGATATTTTTAATTTATTGATTATTGTGTAATTAATTGATTTTGGGTCTATAATAGAAATAAATAAATTATAAAACAATATAATGATGTAAGGATTAAAAGAAATAACATATGATTGTGTAAAAATTTATTGTTATCAATATAAACTCAAACCTCTCATCGAAACATTTCTTTAATGTTCGTGTTGAAAAACTATACAATAAAATAGTGATAGACCACATTCGAATATAAATATAAATGTCAAAATAAGAACTATATTAATGGCAGAATGAAAATATTTCAACAAACTTTTTATTAAAATATTAAATGGTGAAATATATGAAAACAAATAGTCTGTAATATTTCTAGGGAATACCCATGGAACTTTAGATAATTGTAGAATACCTGGAACAATCATTTTTTATTTTTTGATTCATTTAAATAAAATTTATATGTATCTAATGTAATTATTCCCATTATATCACCCCCTTTATAATTATAGAAAAGAATATTTTCATGCATAGTAATTTACTAGTTCTATATATAGAAACACCATGAATGGGTTGTATCTTGAAAACATAAATGGGGTTTTTGTTTTTGTGGTACATCTTCCTTATGGATTGAGATATTATAAAGGATAAGGTATTTGATGGTATAACATACAAATTTAACAATAACTATCTTTATAGAGTGTTGTACGTACAATGTTAGTTCTTATTAATTATAAAAATAATTAAAATAAATTTAATTAAATATTCCTAATTACTTTCTTAATATAACATATTATATTCATTCTAAATATATCTATTATCCCCATTAATCAGGATATTAAAAACATAATTTTGATGTTCAATAAAAACTCATGGTGGATATAGTTTATGTAATTTATTTCTCTCACTAAAAATCATGGTTGATATCATTTGAATCATTTGTGGATGGGATACCATGATTATAAAATATATGGAGAAATCGTGAGAAATAATTGAATAAAACATAATTATGTTATTCTTCATAAAAATTATATTTTATGGTGGTTTTATGACCAATAATTATGTTTCATTTATTTGATGATATTTTTTTATGATATTTTTAGGAAATAAAAAAAATTATTTCTAATTTTATAGGTTTCTACACATATGGATATCTTATTTTTAGAAAATTTTGGAATGAAACAATAACAATAATGACGAAAACAGTTTTTTTATAAATGAATTGATTGAAACATTAATGTGGGCCACGATTCATCTATAATCTAAAAATAATTATTCATTGGTTATATGATGTTATTTTCTAATGGTAAATAATATTTCAAGAATTCTTTAAAAAAACTAGTCAATATTAATAAATCATGGTGAACTTAGAATAATAAACATACCAAGAGTAATATTCAGTTCTCCAATAGAATATGAAGTAACACCATCCATCATCTAGAATGGTGGTCTGTATTTTAATAGTTGATGTTTCATTTAAGGTAACATTAATTTAGGTTTAATATTTTTTTATTTTTATATAATAATTAAACAAAACATCTAATATAATACTATATTTATAGAATATTTAGAGTAATAATGTTTTTATATTTGGCAGTAGGAATATGAATATGAATATTATTAAATGATTCAATATAATCCTATTATGTTATAGTATCAAAACAAAAAAATGATTATAAATTTATAAAATCTTATTGATTGTTTAATTATTTTTATTCATAATAAAGTAACACAACCAAAGTAATTATAAGTGATAGGAGATAATGTTTACATATGGATGGAAAATCATTTATAACATGTCTATATTTTGAGGTATCTACCTATCCATGACAGATTGGAGTTATATTATTTGATTATATAGTTAATACCTCATCATAAAGCCGAAAATTAGAGAGATATGTGATAAAACATCTTGTTGTGTATGGAATTATTCCACACTATTTTTTATAAATGAGGGTAGTACAATATTAATAATATCACCATTGAGAAAAAACTAAAAAAGGGTAATATAATATTTTTGAATGAATAAGATCACTTAAAACACCAGATTAATCCCTTTTTCCAGAAAAAAATTATATTTGAAAAAAAAATAATGCATAAAACAATTATTTATAAATTTTATAAGGTCATTCAAATTGATTAATATGAAGGTGTTAGTATGAATAAATATTTTGACCAATTAGGTTTTCCCTAATCGTAGATACAAAAAATATATATCAAAAAAATATTATTATCATTACAGTGTATAATATAAGATGATATAAATTGGTGATTTTCTAAAGTATGACTACATCTTCGAAATCTTTTGCTTCACCAATGTCAAAATCATAATGTACTTGTACTATAAAATTCCTTTTTAAAAAATTAGTTTTTACAGGTATTGAAAATAAATAATATTCTTATTAATCTATATAAATAGTTTGATAAATATTTAAAATATTTATTATGCGATTATGAAGGAATATGTATTTTAAAATTTCATCAAGTTTTTATTTTGTGATCATGTGTGTATATGATGTCATTTATATTTACATGGGACATTATTTTCCAATATAATGAAATTTATATCTTCTTTCAAAAAAACTTATGTTGGACACTGTAGAAAAACATATATTCTCCACATATTTGGAATAATTGTTTTTATCATAATTGGATCAATAGATTAATAATAATTAAAAAAAATTTATTAACTTATAAATTAAAATTATTAGAGAAATAACTTTATAACAACACCATTTAATGAAAATATACAAGTATATGTTTTATATCACCCTCTTCCTTCTTAGCCTCTATAGTAAGGTAATATGTATTGTGGATTTCCTTAAATATTACTATAAATAAAAAACATTATTTTTTTATTCCTAAATAGAGAAATAAAGGATTTTATTTTAGTAAATAATTGTTCTTATTTAGTTTTTTATAAGTATATGCCTTCTTCAAAAAAGAGTCATCTCATATTTTGATGGGAAAAGTCCATTCTTTTATAGAATACTTTTAGAGTTCAATTGCATCTGTATTATTATTATATTAAATAAATCTCATCGTCGGTAGTCAATTTCATTACAAACAATGGTACAAATCGTTATTTTTTGACATATTTCCTTGAATTTTATTTTTAATGGGTAAATAATTCCAACATTGTTCATCAAAAATACATTGAAGTGACTATGGTAATGATTCTCCATTATTATGATGTTTATTGACTATAAAAATGGATGATTTTATAATTATTGGGGTTTCCATAAATTGTTATTAATATTTTTTTATTATGATTCAATCCTCTATAATTTCATACCATCAGAAATTATTCTTCCACATCTATTTAGTTATAATTTTATAATATATAAATTTCTATCTAAAAAATATATTGTGATCGAACGATGAAGAAGTGTTCCATAGGTAAAACCTTAATGAAATTTAGGATCTTATGCATTGATTAATATAAGATTAAATTATTATTCCCAAAACTATTGATTCTTGACCTTTTGAAATATCAATTTTTTTTAAACATTTTTTCTCCTCGAAAAATCCTCAACAACAATTAATATATATGTTAAATTAAAAATAATACTGAAATGAGTAGAATTTAATTATAATAAATATAGTATTTTTTAAATATTTTATGTTTTAATATAAATTTATTATATTTTTATTAATGATGATTGGATTCTATGGAGGATCATAAGTTATTGTCATAATAGCATGTTAAAATATAGATATATTTTAAATGAACATACATCACTAACAAAATACTACATATAGTTTAAATTATTATAGGTGAAACTAAATTATGTATTTTACATTATTGTTAAATGTATAAAAAATATTTCTTTTTAGTTTAAGGACTTATATGTTCGAATAAATTTCATTTATTTTATGAGTATGATTTTATAATAAGGGTTTATATTCTTGGTGGGAGAACCCTATAACTAAATATCTTACCCTCGCATTCAAACAAAAAATACCTCATTTTGAAACTCTAATGTATGGGGAAAGGAATACATACACAAAGAGAAAAACCACCTCTAAATAAAATACAATGTGATTTTCTTAAGAAAGAGGAATTCTTATCCCTTCTATGTAGTAAAAAACCTCAAGGAAAAACTACTTTATATTAATTTATTTCTATGAGATGATAAAGGATATGAAATCAGAAAAATTATTTTCAGTACTATGGTTTGTATGGGTCATAGATTAATTATGAATTCAATTACATATCACCTCATATAGTGAATTGAGATATATTGATATTATATAGTTATCTAACATTATTATCTTAAAGATTAATCTTATTTTGATAATATAAAATGTTTTAGCTATCCAATAAAAAAATTAATTTCCAAGACAAATAAATAAAATAAAAAACATTTAATAGAAAAAGATTATTTTAAAAATGAATATTGAATTTAGAATTTGATGAATTAAATTTGAAAGTGTTTATTCGATGAAATATATAAAATTTATAAGAAAACATAGAGATAATAATGTTAATAATTTATAATTTAGGAAATGTTGTTTACATAAATGTAAATAAATTTCAATATCGAATTAGATATACTTAAATCATAAAAATAGATATAAATATTTAAAAATTAATTTTTATAAATAAAAAATAATTAATTTTTACAAGGATGAGAAAATACATGTACATATATAAATGAAGTAAATTTCTCAATATAATCATAATATTGAATTTTATATGATTCAAACCAAAAAATAAAGACAATCATTATGGAATGATTTTATTATTTATTTCTTTATGAGGTGATAGTCAATAAAAAATTATGTTATTAGTATGAAAATCTGAAAATATTTTATTGAAAAAATTTATCTCATTAAAATAGTTAAAAATAAAAAGTTATAGGAGAATCCATTTTTTAATAAATGAAAGAACTCATCAAGTGATTAATTTCTAAAAAATCCCCATTATATTTTATAAAACACTAAAGTAAGTAGAATAAAAATGATTCATAATAATTACAATATTATTCATCTAAATTAATAAATAAGATATAGTAATTGAAATAATAATAATAAATTAAAACATTATAATATATATTTACATGTTATTCTCAATTTCAATTTTCTTTATTTATAAGTAGTTTATTATTTTCCAAAACTATTTTAGAAATAACTGTAGATCATAAAAACATCTTAATAAAATTATTATTTTTGAGATATTAAAAATTAAATATTTCATTTCTCCAAAAAAATTCTATGATACACTATCATTTAAAGGATGTTACATATACTTTTCATAGAGAAGAAATATATAGCACCCTTGTTTCATATATTATTAAAACTAATTTTTTTAAAAATTAATTCACATAAAAATTTGCAAGACTAAATATCCCATAGTGATGAAAAACATAACAATTATATCATCTCTATGCCATCAACAGTCTCTGAAAAAACAACTGAATCATTATTTTTATCTCTTGTACAAAGCTCGGTCCAAGAAAGGAAAATTCATCAATCTCTGAAGAACCCAGTTGTTATATAAAAGGATGACCATAAAAATAATTAAAATAATATATTCTGATTTTGGACTAGTAAATATTTTTACCAGAAAAATCAACCATCCAAACATTGTCATCCCAAGTTATACTAATGTCGGAAACACAAGCATGGATAATATCCTCATGAATATGTGTATCTCTTCCTATCTAGCCATTTGAATACAGATGGTATGTAATACTCAAACAGAACTGAGATCCCAGTGCCACCTGAGGCTTCTCAAAAATTGAGATTTTAACTTAGGGTCCCTATTAGTCTATAGAGCATGGGACTCCATATAAATTAACAATCATATAAACAAACATATTTTCGACTCTTCGACTTTGGTTTTATCATTAATGGGTATAAATTGAGATGATTTAGTAAATTGATCGATTAAAACTCATATCACATTATTCATTATTAGGGTATGTGGAAACCAAGCCAAAAAGTTCACACATATCTTATTCCACTTTAAGGTTGTAATTTGATGTGTTTTCATCAAACCCAGTGGTTTATGGTTCTCTTCCGTGACGCTTGGGCATGTATAAAAATGAGAGAAAAAAAATATGGAATTCCTTTTTTGATACCTAGACACCATAATTTTCATATCATGTCATAAAATATCTTCATGGTCTTTGGGTTTATTTCCCACTAAGATTTATTTAAACAATAAATCATTTCCTTTCATACCACTAAGTGAAAAACAATAAAATTATGACAACATAGAATTACCTCTGTTTAGAATGGCACATCAAGAACATTCTCCCCCAGAAAGAGAGTATAAAATTATATGGAAGTCAACATCAAGATGATGTTCTTGATGAATCATATTGAAATAGCAAATTTCTACTGAATCCCAGGAAATGAAACCTCATCCCTTAATTCCTATACTCCAATATCAAACTGTGTAGAGAGTGCTATCAAGTTACACTTTTCAGATGATTCTTTGACAACCTTGGTTTGAATTATTTTTCGGAGTCATCTGTGATGAAATTCCCTTTCCCTGAGGTACATGTGATGTCAAATTACAAATATTTTATGTATTCCACCCATATTTTTAGAATATATTTAAATCTTTTTGAAGAATATATATCTCAAGATCTTGTGGTCTGAAAACACTATAAATTATTCATCTAAAAAAACATCCACCGACACTTAAATACATGAATCATAACTACAAATTCAATTTCATGTAAAGGATAATTCCCCTAGGGTGGCCTAAACTTATGATATCTATAGGCAACAACATTATCACCATCCATAAGAACGAAACCAAAAACTACGCTCGATGAATCACTAAAGACAACATATCCCTTCTTAGCTTATTGAAGAGTCAACCATGATGAATTAGTCAAAAAAGGTTTTATCTAGACAAAATAAATCGAAATGTTTTCATATATAGAAATATTTACTCCCTTTTTAGTTAGAAAATTCAGCATAGAATCAAATTTTTAAAAGTCGTTTACAAACTGAAGTGGTTATCTAGCTAATCCCAATAAGAACAAAATCTCAAATACATTCAACATTTGTTCCATTTTCCTAATAGATTTACTAATTTAGGATAAACTGAAATATGAAATTCTAACACCAGTGTCCAAATAATTTCACTTCCTAAGTCAAGATATCACTTTTTAATAGATGGGCATAATTTCAATGATTTATCAACAATTCTAGAACATATATCACCTAGTGCACATGATTATCCTATGTCATAGTGTAAACAAGGATTTTATCCACAAATACCACCATGGATATGTCAAGACTCTCATGAAAAACACGTTCATTAATGCTATAATTATTAAATAATAAATAGTAAAACCAAAATTCATGAAAAGGTACTCATAATATTTATAACTACTGGGAAATGGATTTTTATGAATGTTAGATTCATTTTTTCTCAAATACTGGTATCTAGACAGAAAATCAAACATTGAGAACCATATATCCCCCATCAAATGGTCAAACAGATCACAAATCTCTAGAAACATAATCTTTTTCTTACTCATAACTATTTTTATTTTTTAGTAATGAATAAAATGGGGATCTGACCCATCATATTTACTAGAAAATAGAATAGGATTCTCCTAAGGTGAAACAGTACAGAATATATTGTATTTCTCAAAATGTTCATCCAACTAATTTTTCAACTCTTACATCTTAGCAGTTTCCATTTGGTAAGAGGGAATAAACATTGTTTTATTACCAAGTACTGGATTGGTATAATACTATACCTCCCATATCAATGGAAAAATAGAGTTTTCATAAGAAAAAATGTCAGTAAAATCAATGATAATTAGATAGAGATCACCTCTATAAGATTCCTGCTCTAGATCAAAAGAAAACATATATATATTAATTTTCTAAATTAGGATAAAAATATTCAACACTACTCATCCTTCTATCACATTATCCTCGAATCATACCACCCACCCCATCAGGTTTAGTAAAGGACACCCATAAAAGGTAACAATGAATTTGGACCTTATATGAAATGATCCAATCCATCCCAAATATTATGTTAAGAGTTTTCATTTCAGGAAAAAAAATACAAAAAAACAATGTATGATTAAGAGAAAACAAGTTAGACTACAGATACACTACTCTCTCTTCATTCAGAGGGGTGTAATAATATCCATCACATTATAAAAAAGATCTATAAGAAGATTAAGAAGATTTTCAACATGGGTTGAAATAAATGAACGAGATGAACCAGTTTCAAATAAAGGAGTCAATAATGATGAAGCAGTAGTGATGGAACCTCCCTCTGTTACTGGGAACATATCCTCTTTCTTTGGATACTCCTCAACCATGTGAATAAGCTTCATTATATATTCCTCTGATTGTTACCCCTTTTCACATGAAGCATCTAATTTATCATAGTTTTAATAGGTGATGAATATCCCATTACACTACATAGAGTAGAAAATACATGGTACAACCTACACAAGTGACCCAGGAATCTGTAGGGGCCACATATCATTGATGCTTTTGTAAAGACCCACCATGAATTAAAAATCATTCCACACTGGTAGAAAATAATAGGTCACATTCTAGGAAGTGTAGAGGTATTAAAGAACCCTACAATCGAAAACCACCATGGTAATCATCACGCATCCTATTCCCTTTGGATTAGTCCACAATACCATATGGATAAAAAAGGATTCATCTCAACATATATTAATAGATGTAAGAACCCAGACTATCTATTAATTTATAGATCTTGATTTCTGGTCATTTTAAGGAAAATGAAAGAAATGTTGTTTTTCTAAGTACATGGTTGTGTGGTCACCTTGAAGCCCCGCTAATGTTAGGAGCTAGTTAAGGCTTCTACATATTGTGTTTTTGTAAGGAACACATCATGTATTTTTGTTTTTATTTGATATATCAAAATAGGGTCACAAATCTCATCTATAAACACATTCTTCTCCACATGTTTCATATAAGAGTGCTTTAGAATTGATGAAGAACATTGAACCCCTCAAGATTTTCCATCCCATCTCTGATTGAGACACAATCGGGTGCATTGGAATCCACCCAATATACATCGATCTAGGTTGATTAAAGGGATCACATTCAAGTATATTGATCATACAACATTGAGCTATGTGGTTTCAGCCACTTTTATTTGGTCAATAGAATATATCTAACAAAACTGCCACCTTCCCACATTTTTTGTTTTGCATGATTTTGGAATAAAACATCGTTATTAACGGTAATTTTTTGGGGGATTGATAAATGGTTATTTCTCATGTGTAATTTTAGATACCTTTTCTAAGAGACACCCCATGTGTGTTTTACCCTTGATCGGTAGTTTATGGTCATTGTTCCAGGTTTCATATGAGGCATACCTTGTTTTCCAGGCATTGTTGATTATGATGGAGTTTGATTGATTATATGAAAAGCATGTGATATGAATTGTTAATTTTTAGCCATGTAATAGTTTTAAATTACATGTGATGCTTGATATGATATGTGGACTGTTTTTCCAATGGACCATGAGATATATAGCGCAAGGACACTGAGGGGGATTCCAGTTTATTTACACCAGTTCTTGTGATCCTTAGTGTAAATATATAATCCGATGGTAATAGAATGTGAGAGATCTTCCAGGTAGTCATTTATATATTTTCTTGATTATATGTTGGACTATAGGGGTTAGACTGTGAGATATATACTAGACAGTCATAATATAAATTAATTGATGTGGATAGACCAAAGGGGTAAGATTATGAGAGCTTTCCCAGAGGCTCGTTATTTAAATAATTTGATTTTGATACACCTATAGGGGATAAACATTGAGATATTTTGAAGAAGGGCATTATTTTCTGAATCGATACCCTATGGAACCAAATTAGGTTAGACAGTGAGAGAATTGCAGTGGGGTCCTTTTTAAATATTTAAATTATTGCGATGAGTTTTTGAAGCTAAAAAAAAATTGGATTCGGTCTTATATGATAGTTAGACAGTCTTTTGAGACATATGTTACATAACATTACCATGGGGAGACGTATCTTAAGCTAGATTCTAGGCTTATATGATTCAAATGATGAATAATAAATTTTAAATTAATGTAATTTTAAACTATAGTATTTTTTACTTTGGATTACCCCTAGTTTGTTGCTTCATTCTTTAATTTTATATGTCACATATATTCACTGATAGTTAGGAACCGTCATTTTTGTGGTTCCCTACTGGGATTTGTATTACCCACTATTTGGGTCATGATTTTATACCCAAACTGATTATATTATTGTAGGTATAGATAAAGTAATTTTCTCTTCATCATCTGGTACTTGATTGTTGTTGGAACTAGAGAGTATGACACCAAGTTGAGGCTTGAGATGTTTCTGGAGTACTATTGTTCTTTGTACATTAGTTTTTGTATTTCATTACAGCTATGTGACTTGTTTGGTTATTTTCTTAGATAAATATTCCATTCATCACATATATATATATATATATTCTTATGTTGTATTTACATTCACTCTTCCAGTTTTATACTTGTTTGGTATTATTTCTTATGGTTTTGTTTAATATTTGTTTTTTGTTGTGTATACTCTGTCAATCCGTGAAAAATTTCACCATTACCACACCTTGGCCCTCACTACTTGTCAGAAGCCTTTAGTTTTTTGGAAAATGTGCATGTGGTTATGTGAAAAATTGGTTTTGGGGTGCCTTTGGGTGGAACCCAGATCAGGAATGTTACAATGTGGTATCAGAGGAGTTTTCTTTTCAGGTTTGTCAAACTATTTTGTGACATAATAAATTGATAAGAAGGTAATGGAGTTTGGTAATTAGATGTGTCTGAGAGTACCTACCCATGTAAAAGGAAAAGGAAAAATTACCATGAATTTTATTGTATTTGATCGATATTGATCTATTACAGTTGATTCAATTTCACCTTTGGGTGACACAGTTGTTTTTTGATGTATTATTATAGGTTTTATTCTAGTTAAACCCGATGAGATGATTGTATGAAATCTCATGCATCATATAGTAACTTTATATAGATCACATGTCATTCATTCTCGTCATACCATATAGGGTGAATTAATGATTTCATGTTGTTGTTATATGTGTTGTGTTATATATTCATGTTATTGTGATCGATATCATGATATAATGACTGCTATTTTGATAGGGTATTTTTATAAGTAATGTTTCATTGGATGGATGAAAAAAATTGTCCCTTGAGGTGTTGTGTTCCCTCTTGGATCAGAATATAGTGGATTATGATTGATATTTAATTCTATTATGCGAGGAGATGATATGAATAGTGATTCCAAACATTGATTTGTAGGGTGTATGGGCTATCACAGGCCAGAATGTAGCATAACAAGGCCAAATTTAATGATTTTGGGGTACCAAAGAAGTCTCCGAATGATTCTATTTTGAAAATGCAGAAAACATGGAGTGTGATTTTATTAATACATGCAATGTGTCCTTCTATACTAGAAGAAAAAAAATTCAATAGTACACTACATTTACCATCTGTACACTCCAAGTAGTTGATGGCTACGTGACAAACTGTGTGAAAAGAGACCTGGGGTTGGTAAACATTTGGTAAAACACAACGTGTACTGAGAGTACACACTTTTCTATAAACTACCATGTACCCGACCGCATGAATAATGACATTGATGGATGTGACTTTTATTGTATATTATGTTTCTAGAGCGATCATTCCATGTAGCATTACAACAAAAGGAATCGTGTAGTTTTATCCGTGATGAGGTACTTGGGTAGGATAAAATATTCAAGAACACACCATGTCTTAAGAGGAAATGTTTGTGTGATTGGGGTGTTACACGACCTGGTTGGCAGGGCTAAACACTAATATTAAGGATTATTGGAAGACACCACGTAGTAGTTATACATGTCGTATAACAATATTTTTTAAAATATGAATGTTTTCCCTCTCCTATTCTTTTTTTTCACTTTTATGTTTCACTTTAGATAATCTCATACTATGGTGTGCACATTACATGGTAGAATCATTCAACTAAGACATCCTCCGATTGTATGTCATTTATAGGTCAATGATCAAACCACAGAAATGGTAGAACATTGACTACAATCAGATCCTCCGATCTTGCACCTCTTGGAACCAGATGTTATACCATATGTCTGTACTAAAGTATATTTCTATGAATTATTTAAAAAGATGATGCAGACCTTTCAAAGAGCACCACATTCTGCCCCTACTATGGAAGAGTTTACATGGGTGTTCCAAAATCAGCAACCTCTCACTTTTTTAGGGGATTGAGGACCACAAGTTATAGAGTCATGGTTGGAGTCCATGCTTTCTATCTTCGAGCATCTAGAAATTTCTCTTGGGAGGAGTGTCAAACTCGCTACTTACATGCTATTTTATTCCACTAATAGATGGTGGGATGTTATCTCACAAACGAGACATCATCAGTATATGAATTGAAAAATGTTTCATAGGACCTTCTAGGATTACATCTACCCCAAGATATTGATGGCCTACCTAGCCTATGCATTCTTGCATTTTTTCTAGGTTCTATTTCATTGATGGATTAATCATCTCGTTTAATAGAGCTTCGATGCTACACACATATTCTGGGGGGTGACGAGTTATCGCTGGCTATATGATTTGAGTATGGTCTCGGGTGTGACATCTGATCGCAAGTGAATGTTTTTAGGTTGACTTTAGTGATTGCTATAGTAAACTAGGTGCTGATTACGGAGAGAAATCTAAGGGATTTTGGAATAGAGAGTAAGGCGGTTCAACATCCATGTCTATTACTCATTCAACTAATAGTATAAAGGATCACATGGAGCCTTTCCCTGATAATTATTTTAATAATGATGTATCCTCGTGAAGCCTGGTGAGGTTAATCCTTTATGGGATGAGTGGGAATATGAGACAAAGGTGCCTGAGAGGCCCAGTTTAGTGCTAATATTATAGTATGATAGGTCATCTTTAGTGTTTTTGCAATATATTCTCACCAGTAGTTAGTGAGATCAGATCTGTTAAGAATCCATGTATAGGATTAGGGCCCCCAATTTATCATTATTCAAGGAACTATAGTTCATCAGGCCATTCTAGGAGAGGAGGTGGTCATGGTCATGGTAGGCAGATGATAGATTTTTAGTGAAAGTATAGTAGATCACTCAGGGTCTCCAGGCAGGGTCATAGGGCTTCATTACAAGTCCGAATTTTTCCATTGTAGAGTGCATTGTGATCTTTATCATTGCATCTAATTATGTGATGACACAAGACACTCCATTATGGATTTTTAAAACTAGTGTACGTTAGTGCAAGTAGTTCCCACTTGAGGTAACGAGGTGTAACATCTCGTGGGACCTCTATGTCTTATAGATTACATGATTCGATGTCACTCTAAAAATGGACAGTTTGGTCTCTTTTCATGCCTTTTTAGACTTCTATAACCATAGGGTGAGATTCACGTCAGTAGAGGGAGGACCTTCTCTACACAAGGGAGAATGGAATGTACATGTGAGTAGAGCAGGACCTCGAGCATCAATGGTTGGGAGGAATTACATCACCACTTTCTAGTTTATATCTTGATAACCATTGAAATACAAATGTGGACTTTCCTCCACTTATGGATCTCTTCAAAGATGTATTTCCAGATGAATTTTCAGGATTACCTACAGATTGAGAGGTCAATTCCTCTATTGATCTTATGCTAGGCGTGGCACTAGTGTTCATTCCTCTATATAGGATGGCTACACCATAGTTACAACAGATCTAGAAGAATTTGGAGGAGTCACATGAAAAGGGTTTCATCTAATCCAATACATCACCTTGGGGTTCACCTGTCCTTATGGGAAGAAGGTGGATAGTACCCTCATAAATTGTGTCGATTATTTGATGTGGTAAAAATTGATGCTCAAGAACCCATATCACTTTCCAAGGATGTATGACCTTCTGATCAACATCAGGGAGCCTATGTTTTCTTGAAGATTGAATTAAGAGCCGTTTATCCTCATTTGTGTGTTAAAACATCATATATACCTCTTAAAACATTTTGGAGTAGGTTTAGTCTATATGAGTATCTAGTTATGCTATTTTGGTCTTTCGAATGTGAAGGTAGTTATCATGGAACCGATGAACCATGTATTCTATATATACATGGATTGTTCTGTGGTAGAATTTGTGGACGATATCTCGGTGCACACTCACACTCGACATGACTGTGCCACCGATCATGAGATCGTATTGAGTACTCTGGGAGAGAATTAGCTATACGATAAGATTAAAAAATTCCACTTTTGGATAAACCATATTCAATTACTAGTCATGTAATCTCAAGGGCAGGAGTATCAGTACACCCATAGAAGGTATCAGCTGTAGCTTCCTAGTAGAAGCCGAAGAATGCCTTTGAGTTACAGAGTTTTCTGGGGCAATATGGTTATTACAGACGCAATAGATAAGACCTTTCATGATTAGAAGTTCCACTCACATGCCAGACTAAGAAGGGTGTGAATTTCTTATGGAAATATTATTGTTACTCATCCTTTCAAGAGTTGAAAGGGTGATTGGCTTCAACACTAATACTCATTTTGACGGATCCGGGAAAGAGTTACACTATTTACTACAAGGCATCAGGTATCTATCTTGCAGCCATGCTTTTTTAGGGGGAAGGAGTCATTGCATTTGGTTCCTAGTTGTTGAGGACACATGTGAGGAATTACAAGATGCACGATCTTGATATGGGTATAGTTTTGCATGCTTTGTGAAATTGGCGACATTATCTTTTTGGAGAGAAATTTAAGGTATATACCTAACAATAAATCATCGAGTGTACCATTAATCAATGTGATCTGAAATTGAGATAGGGCATTTTTTTACCTTCTACCATTTGACATTGAGCTAGACAACATGCCTGGGAAAGGAAAAATAGTGGTTGATGCATCATGTAGGACGACTAAGATATAGGATGTTCCGGAGGCCAGCAATGAGTGGAAGCTTATGGAATTGTTCTATGATATGTACATGGAGGTGCATGGTAGATGAGGGTAGATGTTCCTTTCATCTAGAGATGTTACATCTACTATACTGGATTGAATGAGAATGTGGCAACTATTAGATTCTAAAGGACTAGTCATATGGGGGAGTGTGTTAGGAAAGGACCCTACTCTAGGGTGAACCATTAAAAGGATAAGGTTTCACATTTTCAAGGTCACGTATAGGTGTCAACAGACATATGTGAGGATCTATTGAGAGAGTTTTATTCCTCAATATTGGAAGTTTCTCTCGGTATCACCAAGATGTCTTGAGATCTACATTGATAGTATTGGTGTCCATGTGTGAATTGGGATATAACTGGTTTTGTTATGAGATGTTCAACCTATCATCATGTTATAGAAGAGTATCAATGTCTGATAGGGCTATTATAGTAGTTACAAATTCCCAAATGGAAGTGGAATGATGTCATGATATATTTTGTGATAGGTTTACCTAGGTCACCTTGAGGGAATGATGTGGTTTGTATTGTTATCTACAGGATCATGAAGGTTTTACAATTGCTACATATTGAGGAAATATTCGGTGTTGAGGATCATGGAAGGTTTTACATCCAAGAGAGAGTACATTTTCAAGGGGTTCTATGCTTTATCATTCAAACATGGATGCACATTTTACTTCTCATTTCTGGTAGGGAGTCTATATGGATTTGAGTACATAGGTATATATGAGTACAACATACTATCCCCTAAAAGATGGCCAGCCCGAGCACACAATTTAGGTTTTAGAAGACATGCATCAAGAATGTGTCAAAACATTCAAGGGGTTTTGGGAGAGACACATACCCCTGGTGGTGTTTTCCTAAAATAACATTTTTAGGCAAAAATTTAGACAACACCTTTTGAGGTTTTGTATTGTTGGACTTACCGATCATCCCTTTGATTGCTGGAGGTAATGGAGGTGTCTATGCTCAGACATCATCTTGTCCAAGAAACGATTGAGTAGGTGGAGTTGATTCAGAAGAGGTTGGATACTGAACATTCTTACCATAAATCATATGCTGATTGGAAGAGAAGACCTCTAGAGTTAATGATCATTGATCAGGTTTTCCTGCATGTCACACCGCTATTGGGACACATGAGGATTAGGTGGCGGGGTATGATTTCACCAAGATACATCAGGTTTTTTGAAGCTTTTGAGAGAGTTATTGTGGTTGCTTATCAATTGTATTTACCTCATAGTTACTGGGCTATGCACGACGTCTTTCATGTTTCTTAGCTACAAAAATACTTTTTAGACCCGTCTAATGTTTTTTAACATAAGGAGGTCATGTTTGAGGTGGATTCATCCTTTAAAGGGAATCCTATTCTAATTGTGGATCACAACACAATGGTTCTATATGGATGGTTTGTTAATCTAGTATGGTTGAAATGATAGCAATTGCGATTATACAATGAGACATGGGAGAGGGAGGCCAATTTTTTATTGTAGTGACCCGAGTTATTCACGGATACTTCTTCACCACCTTTACAAGGGAAATTCAGGAATGAATTTCTTTAAGGGGCTTGTTTGTAAGAACATGGATCTTCTTTTCTGGTATAGATCTATATTTTGGGTTGTTTTGAGGGGCAAGGAATATATGGGTATTTTCTTTGTACACATTGTGTACTTCTGTTTAAATGTAATGTACTCGGTAGTTGCACACAACCACGTAATGACCATGTAATGGCCAAGTACATAGCCATGTCATTACCTAGAAGACCTACTTAAATTGATATCTGGTTAAGGCTTCTACATGGAATGTAGTTTTATATGACATGATGGGTATTTTTCTAGTTATATGATATATCAGAAGATGGTCGTGTCTATGTACACAAAAATTTTCTTCTCCCCGTGTTTCATATAGGAGTGCTAAAGAATGGATGACGAACTCTAAACCCCTCCCGATTATCCGTCCAATCTCTCATTCAGAAACCATAAAGTGCATTGAAATCCAACTGATATACACTGATCTAGTCCGATTCAAGGGTCAATGCTCATGTATATAAATTATATGACATCTCGGTCGGTGGTTTGTTAATTTCGTTGTTTTCCATTGGATTATATCTACTAAAATTTCCACCTACCCATGTGTTGGGTATTCTGGGATTTTAAAATTAAACCCTGTTATTAACTATAATGGTTTGGTTGATTGATATAGGGTTTTTGCTTATTCATATGGTTAGATGCCATGATAAGGAAAACCACCTGTCATTGTTTCCCATGGATTTATTTTTATGGAAGATTGGTTTAGGGTGCCTGTGAGGAATACCTTTTTTCCCTTCCGTATTCATTAGGATGATGTCTAATTGATTATATGATATGGATGTGTTATTCGTTTTAAATATTTATCCATGTAGTAGTTTTGGATTACATGAGATGCTTGATATGATATGTGCCCTATTTTTTTAATGGGAAATGAGGACCTTAGACCAGGGAGACTGAGTGGGATTCCAGTTTATTTATACGGTACTGCGAGATCCTTGGTGTTGATATTTGACCCAAATGGATTAAACCATGAGAGCTTTATTAGGTGTCCATATATCTTATTACGTGATGCTATATTGGACCAAAGGTGTTTGACAATGAGAGAATTACTAGAGGGTCGTTATTTAAAGGAATTGATGCTACTAGACCAAATGGGTTATACTATGAGTGATTTCCCAGAGGGTCTTCATTTTCATGATTTGATGTTGTTTGTCCACAATGGGTTTGACTGTTAGAGATTTTCTAAAGGTTCATTATTTATTGAATTTTTTTCATGTGGGACAAATGGGTTTAGACTGTGAGAGATTTCTTATCAGGTATTTTATGAATTATTTATATATTTTGATGATTCTACCAAGCCAAATCACAATATTGTATTTGGTATTACATTATTATTATATGAACTTTTGATATGTCAATTGTGTTGCTTCACATATGGGATAGAGAGCTTCGGATTGATCATATAGTTACATGATTCAATAGATGATTAAAAAATGCTATATGAATTTAATTTAAAAATATAGGATTATTTAAATTTGATTACTTCCATGTTTATTGCTTCATTAGTTCAAATTACCTGTTATATATATTCACAGACAGATTGGCACAAATCTTTTGGTGGTTGCCTGTTGGGATTCGTCTCACACCCTGTTGGGTATTGATTTTGGACCCAAAATGATTATATGATTGTAGGTATATATAAAGTAAAGATCCCATCTACATCACGTACATGATTTTTGTTAGATATTGAGAGAATGGGGCTAAGATGAGGCTTTCAATTCAATTAGAGTTTACTTTCGTTTTGTACATTAGTTTATTTATTTATGTTTTTCATTGTGACATGTTTTTTTATTATCTTAGATGCATTTTCAAAAAATTATATATATATTTTTTCTTCTCTTGTATTTACTATCAGTCTTCCAAAGTTATACCTATTTGTATTATTGCTTCCACTTTTTTTACTATTTGTTTTCAGATGTCTGTACTCTTCCAATGAGGGTCTAGTTTCTCCATTATAATACTTTGGAACTCACTATGAGTCATAAGCCACTGGAGTTTGGGGAAATTCACATTATTTTATGTGACCAACTGGGTTCGGGGAACCTTGGGGTATCATCTAAATCCTGGACATTACAATAACTAGGTCTATTTTAAACAAAAAATCCATATAAATCACATTTGTATAAGATTGTATATTCAATTAGAAAACTTGAGAACAAATATCAGATCGATGTCCCATATCGAACCATTGAATCTTTATCTTATCATTGGATACTATCCTATGTGAAATATGCACTAGAACATTAAAATAGTTTTCATACTTGGTCATAGTCTTTTCTGCCTCCCCATGTTTGATAAAATGAATAGCCTTGTCCAACACCATTGACTATGGATAGAACTGGTCAGTGAAAAGAACATTGAAGTAATTCACTCTAAATCATCATTGCAATTTATCTCACCATTTCGTCCCACAAAATTTTTATCGATCTCTCTAGCACAACAGTGTCACACATCACCTTGGTATCATCAGGTGTCTCTATGAACTCAAACAAATGGTAAATCATATTCAACAATTCGGTAACCAGTTGGGTATCAATAGAGAATTTTTTTACTAGTGGATTTCAATGAATAAAATACAAATAATGATTATAAAAAACATCCCTATGAGGATCCACAATAAGAGCCTGAACATCATGTGTTAGTGGTTCATATCTAGATCTTGGATAGTACTCACACACACCTCAACTAGACATGGGTCCACAAGGGGATTTAGTTGTTAAGGTTTATCAGTCGATTACCTTAGATCATATTTTCAAATCTTATTGGAGGTACGATGCTACATAACATTATAAATAAAATAATACATCAGATTCACACTCAAACAGTGAAACATGGGTCATTAATAAAAACAAATATATAAATATAATTTTAATTTCAATTTATCAAATTCAAAAGTTGTTTAAAAATGATCTAATCCTTAAGAAATCCTTCCAAAACCACCCCTGGTGAATTAATGATCGTTTAGGTGAGAGATGGCAGACATAAATTTAAAACAATATCTTAAGTATCTAAATGATTACTCAACTGGATAATGCCTTCAAGGTAAGTCACATATCATAAACCTTTGATACAAATTTTTCATGAACTTGCATGGATTCCTTGGTCTCCTGATAAATGTGTCGGACCTGAAAATATTGTATGATGTTCTCGATCCCCATAGGTTGAAGAATAGCACCAGGAATCATATAATATGTATGTGGGATGACTGTTTACAAAAACAGAAGGGACGAATGACTAACCCGACAATATATATCCAAGAAAAACATAATAGGGAGAACACAACCAGAATTGAAACCGGTAAACATACCCAAATTAAAAACATAATGTTCTATAAAATAGGATAACAACCCATATCCTTGTGGAAAAAACAATTCATGTTCATTTATCAAAAACCAAAACCTGCACAAAGTGGGGCTTTACCCTTTCTATAAGCTAGAAGAAGACTATCTAAAAAACCTGAAGAAACAAGTAGGGGATATGATAATTGACTAGTATGGTCTCACCTAGGATTCCATAATAAGATTCCATGATTTATTAACCAAATAAAACATAAAATTTGAAATAAATTAATATGGTTGTTCAAAATAATAATTAAAACAAATCATTCTTTACATTTCAAATGATTGAAACACTTTAAACCAGTGTCTTAATAGACATGTCATATAAATTCACAAGCCATGTGTAAAACAATTTATAAGAAATTTCATATGAATTAACATAATTATAATGAGAAACATGGTCATCAAAAAAGAGGTAAGATAGTTTCAGGAAATGGGATCCTCACACAATTGATTATGAATCATGGAAATATGTTTATACAAACATACCATAGACACTGATCAAATAGGACCCATAACAATTCTGTTGGGGAAGTTACCTATTTCAGTAGGATTCATTTCTATTGTAATGAATTAAAATACTACTATCCTGATAACTCACTAATTACCTAGTATTTCATGTTCTTTAAAAATAATCAATAATGAGAAATTTATTTAAATAATGTTATAAATACAATTCAATAGAATTTTCTATTATAATATTCCAATTTCCATTTAGAACCAAAAAATGGGGTTTTAATCAAATCATTCAATTTTAGTGACAAATCCACTAAGTTTCGATAAAAACTATTTAAATACCTTTTTATAAAATAAAATTATTAAATAAATTTCTAAATTTAACTTAAACAATCTATATCATATAAATTTCCATCTATTTTAATAACACACCCTAATTCATTATAATTGGGGGGATTTCTTAATTTCTTGAAAAATGAAACAAAAATCCCCAATTCACAAGAATGGGGTTTTCAATAAACCAATTAAATGAAAAAATGAATTAAAATAAAGAAACTAAACTTAAATTAGGAAATTTAGGGTTACTCAAATTTTCCATCATAAATGTCACAACCTTCCAAAATGAAGATATCATATCTCACAACACTTTCCATATGAAACTCCAAAAAAAAATGTCGACAACTAAGATCCAAGAATGAAACCTATATACATGATATGAAAAAAAAAGTATTAGATCCCCAAACAGAAAATAGTTTCTATTAAATCATTGGTAGAAGAGATGATATAGTAGAAGAATGATATCAAAAAGAGGACACATACTATGAAGAGATCAGACACCATTTTTCATAGCTTCGATTCAGTTGTGGAGGGGAGATAGGGCCGAAATCCCAACTTAGGCTACTCCAAGAAGGAAGAAAAAATATTAGGTTCTTATAGGACCATAAATAACATAAAATGAGGGTTTTATGGGGTTTTATGTCAATATTAGGATAAACCAAATTTTATATGATAGGTTTCCTATGTAGGGATACACATGTAGAAAACCCGTGAACCATAACTATGTGCCCCCCGTGGTAGGGTTGCATGGTTTCTCATTACAGGGTGAACTATTTTTCAAACTATGTTCTAATCATGAAAACCCTCACTTTTTATATTTTTATGGTTGGTACTAGCATGGTGTGTGGTTTTTGAAAACCGTGCACCAACCAAGAACATCAAGTTTTTTAAAAAAATTCACCTAGAACAACCTTAAACGAATCCCAACCAAATTATGATTAGAATTGAGGATTTAGAATATGAAACAAGAGTAATATTATGTCACATGTTTAATCTATCATGTTTGTATATTACAAATAAAATATAATTTATGATATATGGGGGGATCAAGGATAAACTATTTAGGATAAATTTATTGACATTATTCCTATTATTTTAGATTTTCATATTTATAAAGGGTTATATACTAACGATTTATGGAATGTTTTATGGAAAAATTATAATGAGGTTATATATATTAATATAGTATCACTCATTAGGTGGATTTATGTATATTGTATAACATGTGCTACCTTTTTTTGTGACAATGTGAGATGAAAGGTTATATCATTCTATTTATGTATCTCTTGATATGCTAATTCTATTTATGTATATCTTGATATGATAATGCTTTAGGAATGAAAAATTCACCATAATTTTGTCAAATTAGAGATGAAATGGAAATTTACCAAGGAAAAAAATTATAGAGATGTCTAGAAATCGTGTCATTATATCATCTCATGAAGATTCTACATGTTTAGGAATGAGGTCCCTCAAATAATGTTTCTCAATATTATCATCACTTGTGATGAAATCAATGAACGTTTTTATCCTATTTGGGTCATGATATTTTGATCATTAAATTTATCCTTACTAAGTTATATATAACTCCATTTTAGAACATTATAGTTTAATTTCTCTTTTATGTTAATGGTTTCACATTTCTTCTATTTTTATCTATATGGAAACCATGTAATGAGTTACTTTGTGTAACAGTTACTTTTTAAACCTCCCCCATTTAAATAATGTCTTGGTATTCATTTTTACTATGTGGGTTTCTATTAATGGAACATTCAATTACTAAACTATTGATAACCCAAATAAATTTTAAGATGAAATTAATTTTTTGGGATGTAGAATGTAACACTGTGATATTTTAATTTTTCATTTTGAATTTAGATAATCTTTTTTGAATTTTTCATTTTGCACGACACTGAATATATATTGGGTTTTATGACAGTACAATGTTTGGCTTACGTTTCATACAATAACATGTTATACTTTCACTACTCACAACACAAATATTCTGATTTACTACATGAAACATTATGTTTGACTTGTGTCACCCACAATTCCTAGTTTTATCGATATATTCTATTTTTCTCAAGGTAGTGGTTTACCAAAATAAAATATAATTATATTATTATTATTAAAATATTATTATAGTTACCACCTAGCTATTGGAATTTATGTGATAATTAAGAATCCCGAATGTTTGAAAATATGATTTACACATGTATATAAATTGAGTACTTTGGTTATCAATTTGTTATAAATGAATGTAAGAACTTTTTGAAAATAAATAAAATACTTTTCTAAGAAAACTATCTTCCTATGAATAATAGAAAAAATATAAAGGAATTAAGAAAAAAAATGATGAATTTTTTTTCTAAAATTTATAAATTATATATTCAATCAATATTTTTGATACGCATTTAATATATTTTATAGGTTTAATATAATAATAAATCAAATTATATTAATAAAAAGAGATATTTTTCTAAAAGGTAATTTTTACTCCTTTTAATGAAAACCAATTTTGTTCAATTTCTTGAAAATATAATAAATTTTAGTGGATGAGAATTAATTATTAAATTGGAATATCAAAATTTACTTTGGGTGAATTTTTGGTATTTTTTAGAGAAGATTCCTTTTTTATGGATAGGGATAAAACCATAAATTTTAATTGAATACTATTTTCATCTAATTTATTTATATAGAAAAATTATGTTTTAATGAAGTTTTCCAATATAATTAGATAAATTATAAATCAATCAATCCAATTTATTTTATTTTAACAAATTTAATATTGAAATTGGATATAAAAAACATTGCAAAATTTTTAACATATTTTCACTTTAAAAATTTTCTCTCTTATCTAGTATATGGGAATAATTTAATAATAATTTCATCCAATTATGTTAATATAACGTTAATAAAAATGTTCTATATTTTTAATCATCAATATTTATAGTGTATAATATGGTAAACATAGTTTTTTTAACAAAAATATAAATGAATATAATTAAAATTAACAACATCAATTAAGGTAAGACAAGCTTACTTAGATATTGAACATAGAATTTAAGGTTTACAAATGACCATAAAATTTACAAAAAATATATTAAAGATATATTTGGACAATTAAAATATTATGTATCTATAATGATATATTTTAAATCCTTTGGGACATGTAAAACCTTGGAAGAACTCAAATCATTTCAAAAATCCCCATTGTATCCTTTTCATCACTTATTAAAAGAATCATCTCCAACCCATATATTCACACCTCTAAAGACATTTTCATCAGAAAAATAGCTTCCAAAATATCTTAAAACATCCCTCCCTTCATTCTAGAAACATTTTTTCTGGAATAAAGTCATCCAAGTAATCCATTTGGGGAAAATCAAAAAGAGTTCCCCTAAGGAAAGGCAACATCCTTCAATAAGAACATTATTATATTTCATTATTAATCCCAAAATTATTTCAATTCTATTAATAAATAATAAAATATATATCATAAAAAATACTAAGATTATGTTATATTAATGGTTCACATACACACACACACACTTAGATTAAATGGGATACACAATCATCATTCGTGTGTTTGGACGTGTACCGCCTTGCGAACCGATGTCATTCATTCTTCAAAATCCACCATTAACGGTTTGGAATAAAAATTAAATAACTATTTTTATATGATTGATATTATTTTTTAGGTATTTATTTATTTTTATTTGTCATATTACACATACCTTCACGCATTCCATTCTTTGGGAATACGATTACATCGTTTATTGACTTGTGGAATACCGCCGCCTGAAATGATGAGATTCATTCACATTTTACATAGAATGTATTAAGGATGTGTTAAGAATAAGTATATGAAATATATGTAACAATTATTCTATTATAATGATAATATATAGGTTATTTACTATCTTTATTTAAATATCATAAGACTTTGGAAACAACGTTTATGCGTATGCATGCCGTACCATCTTCATGGATGGTGAATTACATTCAGTATTTATATCATTTATATATTATTATAAATACATAAATAATGAATATATATGATATATATATATATATCAATTTTATCATTCTAAATGTGTTGAAATACTAATATAAGTTAAAATACCAAAAATATTACAAGTTAAACAAGAAGAAAAAAGTAGTTATTATCTGAAACATAACATTATCAAGTTATTTATAATAAATGGGTAATATAAAATCATAATAAAATAATGTATTCACTGATATTTAATGATATGGTTATATTTATGATTTATAATAACAATATATTTATTATAAATTACTTTTGAACCATTATAACCAAATTCAAGACGTAATGTAAGGGCTTCCTCGTGTCACTTTTATTTTTCTGAGACTCATGCCTCATTCAACACTTATTTTGTGTGGTGTATATAATTCCCAATAATTTAATCAACTATTTTTATTAAAATATTTATTTTCACATACATATTTATTTTCTAATCTTTATTTCATGGTATTTATGGTTAAATTTTGTAGAGTTGGTAATGTAATTTTTGTCTCAATTTTAATTATTTGAGATATATACCATATTATGCACCTATATATATCAATGGGCTATATATACTACCGATTGGATTGTTATATCATGAATATAATTATTTTAATGATATTTTAAGGTTCATTTAATTTTGTTATTTCATTAGGATTATGATTCAATTTTCCCAAAGTGGTAATAGTTTATTACTACAATCTCATCATTTATCGGTATTGTTTATGATTATGTTTCCATTGATGAAATATTATGATCTATATCTTAAATAATTATTATGAATTTTATTATCATATGTTTATTCATTATATATTCATGTAGTGGAACCATTTTCAACACTTTGGTACATAATATAATTATGAAAATGTTTTTATGAAAATTGGTCTTTATTTCCCTCTTCGATTAGAAATCTATTTTATATGAAAACTATATTTTCTAAAAAAAATTAAAAAATGTTCTTAAATTAATTTATAAATTAATTTTAAAATAAAATGTTTCCAAAGATTTCATTATAAATTTTTAATGAAATATATAGGAAATGACTTTCAAATTTTTTTGACGCTTTTTTATATGTTTTGAAAAAAATTCAAATAATGGTTTATCAAAATAATTTTATGATTTATTTATAATTAATAAAAAAAATTAAATGAAAAATGTTTTATTTTTATCTATATTCTATTAAATTTTTTCAAATATATTCAAAATTAATAGTTATTAAAATTCTTTCCAGGATTTTATTATATGTTTTCAAATATATTTTCAAATTAAAGTTTTTTCCAAATTGTTTTTTACCACTATTTATATGTTTTCAATGATTTATTAAAAGTAAATATTTCTAAATGGTTTTCAAGATTCCTTTATTAGTTTTAAAGGGAAAATGTTTTAAATTTTTGTTTTTTTTAAAATTTATTTTAAATGATTTTCGGAGCTTAAGTTATATGTATTTCAATGTGCTTCTCAAAGAAAAGGATATTGAAAATATTCTATGTAATCAAGAATAAATTTCAACTAAATTTATACTACATACAAAATGAACCATATGATATTTGGAAATTGTTCTCCATCGATGATGAAATAATTTTATATACTTTATGTGTAACACCAAAAGATTTCTCGGTATGCTAATCTATTTAAAATTAAATAGCTTGGATTGTACGCAGCTTCGAGTTCTAGCACACCACGACCAATCAAACTAACCATTTAAAAATCATTTATGAATAGTAATACCCACTATTTGAAATTCTAATTTTTTTTCCACATGAAATTCATTTTTTTGATTTATAATATTAAAATTATCTTAGGATGAGTTTTTTTATTTTTCTAAGAACATTCAATGTTTTATGAATAGTGAAAAACACTATGTTATTGTTTAAAACAGACATTTCATTTAAATAATTATTTGGAATTTAAATTTATTTTAATGTCAAAATATATACATAATACATATATTATTCCATTTTAATTCATTCTAGTTATTTTATAAATATTATATATATATATATAAATTTATTTAACATTTTAACGTCTTTTACCCACCATCTCAGCACATTTTTAAATTGTCATAAATGGTATGTTTACCGCTTCTATGAATTGAATGTCAAAAATCAAACAGAAATAGTTTTCACCATTATTTAAAAATTTGTTCCATAGGATGAAAATAATATTTGGTGAATACTAATGTTTGAATTTGTTTTACCACAGTTCAAATTAAATAGGGAAATTAAAGGTAAAATAATATTATAATAATATAAAATTACCCCAACACATGGTTTAATTATATTGAATAATTTATTTTCAACCAAAATCAACCTTTGGTCAAAAATAAGATCCTTTTTGATCCATTTTGGTTATATTAGAAAATTTATTATATTTTATTTAAAGAAGAATTAAAAGTGATAATTTATAATTTTAATAACTCATCCATTTTAATAATAGGTTATACATAAGATAAATTTGACAATAAATATTCATTATAAATGTAAACTGATTTCATATATTTTCGTATGTTTTTATAATTTTTAGACTTTAAATAATTAAATTTATTTATGACACAATGATAATTCAGTACTAACATTATTAATGAATGATTAAATTTTTTGATATTATAAATTTTGAAATAAATGTAATTTGAAAATATTGATTCCATCCAGGAATTTTACTTGTTAACATGACATTCTAGGGTTGATTCAATGATTTTTTTAGAGTTAATCAAGCTGAAATGACATTCACAAAAAACCAAATACTGAATATTGTCAAAATTTTCATAAATGAGTATTTAAAAAAATATAGTATTTTATTAAATTATATAATAGTCCTAAAAATATAATATTATGTCAAATGGCTTATATAATGTTAACTATGTCATTAATTAACCAATTTATGTTATCTTGGAATTTTATTGTAAAAATATTAACCAAGTAGTAAAAAATATAGGAAGACATGGTAAAAATTAATCTATTTCACTAAGGGTTCAATCTAAAATATAAAGTTAACATATTGTCCTAAACATGTCTAAAAACTATTTTCTAAGTATATTTTGACCCATACCCACTATAGACTTGAAATAAATCCATTTGATGCCATTATAAACTGAAAATAAATTTATAATAAAGTAATATTTCAAGCTCTTCTTGTAGTGCCCCTCTCCTCTCTTATAAAAGGGTACTTATCCTCTCTTTAATATAAATCTCCAGAACAATTTTCTCAGTCAACCCCTGCTCAAATATCCAACCAACTACCCTCACTTGGAATAAGAGTACTTACTTTGATCAGAGATCCATCTTAAGAATCCATTTTGATCAAAGAAAAATAATACACCTGAAAAAATGTTAATTATTTTATCACCTCTTTCAAAGTTATTGCCTTATTCTACTTCCTCCTCCTATGTTGTTTCCATACTAAAATAATCACTCTTGTACCTTATACATACTAAGATGTTATTAAAAATATGGTACAACCATATTTCTTATTCAATACATCTTATGAATGACAATGTCATCATACGTGTGTATGTACAGGTTACCGTCTCCGCTTCATGGTGTAGCTTGTTATTCAACAATTCATTATTGGATGGGTTTTATAATGAGTACAATTAATGTAAATAATAAATATAAATTATTATGTATATATAATCTACCATCCATTTACATAATTTTTCACCATTAATATTGTGATATTGTCACTTGTGCGTACGTATGGATTTCTGTATCCAAGACACAATGAGATATCATTCCCCATCGTAATCATTCAATAATAGTTATCATTTTATTATTAAAAAATAAATTTTAATAACTTAATATCATTATAGATATGAATCATATACATCCTATCAATAACAAAAAATAGTAGCGTAACAAAACATAAAAATGATATTGATCTAGTTAACACCTGAAAAAATGATACTACTGAAATATTTATAAAAAATACTTTTAGAGTATCATATATGATATCATATATTTTTATTTTATTCTTGTATAATTTAATAACCATTACTTAAAAAATTATATGTGAGGTTAGCGTACCCTTGACTAAGGGAAAGTACAAGGTAATGGTTAATTTTTCAATCTCATTATTATCCGAGATTGTTTATACGTAGGTATCTACCATGAAATCATTATCATACACATCTGTGTTCCTCAAAAATGTATTTAAAATTTATTTTAATATTCCTTAAACAATAATTTAATATCATTTATAACATCGTTTTAATTTTTATAAAATGATTTTAAAGAAATATTTTCATTGTGGTCCAAATAAGGTACTTTAGGACCTTTTCCACAAATTAAGGACAGAAGGTTTTTTAACTTTTACAGCTGGTGCGGCTATTTTCAGCCATTAAAACACATTTTATGCTTCCCTTTAAAGATTATAATAATATTATCAAAATAAATGTTTTATTTTATAATTATGGAACTTTTCAATGATTAATATATAGAAATTGATATTTCTCTCAAATAGATTTTTGATAGAATTCATTTGTATCAACATGTATTTTTTGATTTTATGTTTAATTGATGTAGATTTATTATGTTACAATACTTCATATCATATTTATTTTTTATGATATAATTGAATGTGGATGTGTTATTGTTAATTCATTCATGGTTTATGGTTAAAATATTAATATTTTGTATGCTAGTTTAATATGAATGTTTATGTTATGTTTCACTTTTTTCATATGAGGAATGCATTGGATGTAGTATGTGACGGGCAAGGCCTGATGTAGCCCCTCGATTCATCGATAGGTCTCATGAGACAAACTAGTGTCTTGGCATAAGGCTTTGACATTATTTTTATTTGAATCCCTGTCAAGAGGCCTTGACTATATGGTTTTGATATCCAGAATTATACATTCAATCATTATGAGACTAGTTGTTGATATTACATGTTATTATTCATCTTGTATAATATCCGTGTGGATAAGTAAATAAAATTATTTGATTTATCTTTTCCATATTATGTTAAATTTTAATATTAAAATTCTTGTGTTTTAGTCTTATACGTTGGCTTAAATGTTTATGCATATTTATTTTAGTTTTGGATATATTGTTATCCGTACTGAGCATCTGAACTCCCCCCTTTGGTATGTTCTATTTTTCCTAGTATGCGAATGTGTACATTATGACTGACCCATAGGGATGGGATAAGAAATATGAGTTTGTTAAATGTAGACATTATGTTTATTTTTCAATTTATAATTTAATATAAAACTTATATATGTATATAATAAATACACGGATACTAAACTGATCAGTCTATCGGGATTGGATGTCTTGTGATAGTTCCAATGTTGTGTAATAATGCAACAACTCTGGGAAACTAGGGTTGGAGAATTTCAGTTATTATCAGAGGTAGTTTAGTACAATCCTGGGAAACTAGATTTAGAAAAACACTGATTATAGAACATTACCCAAAGATAAATTTTGATGATTAGTATTGAAGAACATAATTTTTTTTGTTAATGTAGATACTATGGGGTTTTCCAAGAAATACATCCATGTTAGTATATTATAGGTAGAAGTGGTTCTGGAACATATGTACCTAGGAGTGAAAACTCTGACAAGGAGTTTTGGGCTAGACCCGAGGTATCCTGGTACATGACAACATTCCTTACTGCAGACCAGGTTTGACACATCTATGGGATATTCATAGGATAATTCACATTTTAATTAAAAACCATTATGAAGTATTTATGAGTAAATACAATCCCAAAGAAAATATTTATTTATGGATTATATGAATAAACTATTCAATTTATGTTAAGTATTTTACACATTTGGAATTATGAATTGCTATTAATATACTAATCTAGTATATGCCATTGTTTAGAAATGGTGCCTAATGGATGTAATGGAAACAATATCAATGCATGTATCCCATGTAGATATTTCACTCAAATTCAAAATAATTATAGTGGAGGTGTTGATGTAACTGGTACTGAGAAACATAAAACCATATTGGGACAACTCACTCGGGTTATGAATAATAACCTTACTCATATGGATCACCCATATCCACAACATGGTGGATCAATTCTAGACAACTTCGTGGGGAAAAAATATTCAATGGTATTACAAATCCATTTGTTGCGGGGGAATGGATAGGTTCCTTAAAGAAAGTATTTCATGCTTTGGGGTGTAGCCAAAGGGTAAATTTTTTCATCGAAGTTTATCACCCTTCAAAAGATGAAGATAAACAATAGTCTTTAATTCAAAACACAAAAAAGGATAATGAAGTTTCAAATATGGAATGGATGGAGTTTAATGAAATTTTCATAGAAAAATACTATCCTCGTGAACATCTAGGGGATATGGAAATGAAAATTTTAAGTCTGAGGAAAAAGGAAGATGAGAATGTCACAATATATGAGGCCTACATTACATGGATAGAAAGTCATATGTTAGTTTATATACGTTACCTATGAATTAAGATTTATCAATTCTTTTATGGGTTTAAACAATTTTCTAATAAGCATTAGTCTCACAATCCTTCCTATAATACGATGATATAGTCTAAGTTTCTATCAATATAGGGAATAAAATCTATATTTATTATGTCCTTAAAGTGAATAAAGAGAAGAAGATATCATCTAAACACTTTGGAATAGGAAATAAGGGGATGAAGGGAAAATTTGAATTTCCACCATGCAGAAAATGTTGGATGAATCACCACAGTACTTGCATGAAGGTACATGGATTTTCATACTAGTGTGGAGAAAATTTCCACCATGATCATGAATGGAATGGTGAGGATGAAGCTACCAATGGTCAATGCTATAATTGTAATGATTTGGGAAATTATGTAATTGAATTTCCTATGTGACAAGGAAATTTTCCCCATAAAAAGTAAAAGGAGCATGGCCAAGATTATGTGGACACTACTGTGGAGGTTGATGTTCATAATGACGTGGTGGAGGGTACTTTTATAGTTTCCTCAAAATTATCCATTGATTTGTTTGATTCTAGATCTATGCATACTTTAATAACATCAAGGTTTACCATGAAAATTAGATATTTCTAATTGGACTTAAAAAGGGCGTTATTAATCAGAACTCCTATGAGAATTATCAAAACAACAATTCTTTTTTTCAATCAGCTAACATTATGAAATATATATATTTTTTATAGGATGATCGCATTATCATACCCATGATTGAATTTGATATAATCTTATGAATGAATTGGATTTTTGACCTTGATGTGATAATTTATTGTAAGAAGAAGGAGGTTACAATTTTCTTCGATGGTGAAAAAATCCCTTATCATTAGGGTAGAAATATCACCATCTGATTCTCATCTAGATCCACCCTTTGTAGCTTTCATAAATAAAATAATTTGGGAGGATGAGAGTGAAATAACTATGGGTGAGGAAAGTAATTTTCAAATATTGGATGTACTTATTGTGAAATAATTGGTTGATGTGTTTCCAAAGAATTTACCTGAACATCCTTCAGAAAGGGAAATTGAGTTTTTCATTTACATAATTTCTAGTTCAATGAAAATATCGAAGACCGCTTGTATAATGGGAGATGTGAAATTATTAAAACAAAAGAAATAGCTAGAGGAGTTGAGAAATAAAGGGTTTATTCTCCATAGTGTTTCCCCATGGGGAGGGCCTGTACTTTTTGTTAAGAAGAAAGATGGATATATGGATTTGTGAATTGACTACAGGAAGACCAATTCTATAACAATAATGAACAAGTATCCCCTACCACTAATTGATGATTTATTCGATCAACTAAATGGAGATCAATATTTTTCGAAGATTGATCTTTGATTTGAAGATCATCAGTTGTGCATGAGGAAAGAATAAATTCCAAAGACAAAATTTCAAAGTATGTCTGGCCATTAATAGCTTATAGTAATTCCTTCTGGAAAGAATAATAATCCCCTTATTTTCATGAATCTAGTAAATAGTGTTTTAAAACAATATCATAATGATTTTATCACGGAATTTATTTATGATATCTTGGTGTACTCCAAACGCTTTGATGATCATAAAAATCACTTGCACACTATTCTAAAGACTCTTAGAAGAAATAAATTAGATGGGAAGTTTAACAAGTGTGAATTTTGAATTCTGGAGATTTATTATCTTGTTCATATTGTATCTAAAGATGGAATCCCTGTTTATCCACTAGAGAAAAGGAAAATTCATGAATGGCCTGCACTGACGAATATAACTAATGCATGCAGTTTTATTGGATTAGAAGGTTAATAGTAGCATTTCATCTACAATTTTTCCAAATTAACAAACCCATTAATTAAGATCACACATAAATAGGATAAATTTATTTGGATAAAAGTGTGTACATAATTTTTTGATGAATTGAATAGATGATTAGTCAATGATCCTATCCTGGCTCTCCCATTGGGAAATGATGGGTTTTTTATTTATAGTAACACAACAAATAAATGAATTGTTTGTTTCCATACGCATAATGAAATAATTATTGCATATGCATCATGAAAAGGAAAAATTCTTGAAAAAAATATCCCACTCATGATCTTGACTTAGTAGCTGTAATCGTTACTCTAAAGATATGGAAACACTATCTCTATGGTGAAAAATGTGATATATATACTGATCAAAAGAGTTTAAGTATATTTTTTCTTAGAAAGAACTCAATTTGAGGAAAAGATGATGGATCTATCCACTCAATGATAATGATTTTACAATACACTACCGCCCGGGGAAGGCATGTAAGGTAGAAGATTCTTTGAGAATAAATGATCATGGAGTTCTAAACAATATAAAAGTTGAAAGGGATCATATGTTCATGGATCTAGTAATGATGTATATAAGAATAATCATGGAAGGGGAAGCAAAAATAAATTTTCAAATGGTTACCAACACATCTTCTATAGAAAGGATAGAATGTTCTACGGCTGATGATGAGGTGTTTCAGAAGAAATTTAAAGCTGTGAATGATGGGAGATTGATTGAATTTATATATGAAGGAGGAATTTTAAATTTTTTGGAAGAGTCATTGGGTTCTTGATATACCTATTCTAAAAAAGGAATTGTTGGATGATGCTCAAATATTCAATTTCACTATACTACATAGTAGTGGAAATATGTATAGAGAATTGAAGAAAAAAAAATTGTGCGACAACATCAAGAGAGAGATTTTTGATTATGTGTCAATATGTATTGTTTTTCAATAGCTGAAGCTGTATAACAACATCCTAGAGGAGTTTTGAAAACACTTAACATATCTGTGTGGAAATGGTATGATATTACGATTGAATTTTTCATGGGGCTACCAAAGAATCCTAGAATGAATCATTCAATATGGGTCATTATTGATCGTCTTACCATGTCAAAAGATTTTTTATAAGATAATATTAACCACTTGATCATTTATAAAGACATTATATTAATGTATTTGTAAGACATCATGGTGTACCCCTATTTATTATTTCAGATCTTGATCCCCATTTTACATCATGATTGTGTGAAAATCATCAGAATTACCCTGATACTGAACATCACTAAAGCACTACCTTCCACTAACAAACTTATGGAAAATCAGAATGGACAATTTGAAACCTATGATAAATGTTGATATCTTGGTCACTTGACTTTAATGGTATATGGGATCAGTATTTTTTTATGGTAGAGTTTTCATATAACAATATCTTCCATTCAAGTATTCTGATGGAACCATATAAAGCATTATATGGAAAGTGTTGTTGCACGCCAACTTGTTGGGATGATATTGGTGAAAGAAAACTTATAGTCCCAAAAAATGTTTAAGAAACAATGAAAATGTAAAGATTATTTAAACCCACATCAAAGCATCTCCATGTATGGAAAAATGTTATGCCAGTAACCTATGAAAGGATTTCAAATTTTATGTTGGAGATCATGTTTTCTTGAAGGTATCTCTATGAAAGTGGGTTATAGGATTCGGTAAGAAGGGTAAAGTGAGTCCCATGAACATCATACCTTTAGATATTCTAGAACAAATTGGAGTTGTACCTTACCATTTGGAAATTCCGCCAAGTCTCTCTAATGTTCAGGACGTGTTCACGTATAACTATTTTAAAAAATACATGCCCGATCCAACAAATGTACTCACTTATGAAGAAATAGAACCGGAACCTAATCTATCTTATTGTGAACAGACTATAAGAATTCTTGATACTACAGAACTAGTGATGAGAAACAGGATGACTCGTCTAGAAAAATATCATTGGACAAACCATAAAATAGAAGAGGCAACATGGGAAACTGTGGAACATATGCTGAAGAACCACCTGATTATTTTTATGCAGTAATATTCTAAAAATTTAGAGAATGAAATTATTTGAAGGTGGGAAGAATGTAACACCCCACGCTTCTACAATACACTTCTCTTTGAATTATATTATATCTTGCATGATATGCAGCTTTGAGTTCTAGCACATCACGACCAGTCAAAATAGACGTTTCAAAAGCATTTATGAATAGTAATTCCCACATTTTCAAATTTCATAAATTTTATATTTCAAAATGGACTACATTTTTGGATTCAAAAATATCAATATTAGCTTAGGAATTTTTTTTTGGAATTTTTTGTAAACATTCAATTTATGATGAATAATGAAAAACAATGCGTTATTGTTTAAAACAGACTTTTTATTTATATATATTTTTAAATTAAATATATTTTTGTGAAAAAATAGATACATAATACCTATATTAGTCCAATTAAATTCATTGAAGTCAATTTATAGTCATATTGGATTTATAATATTTTATTGAACTATTTAATGTCTTTTACCCACATTCTAGGCACATTTTCAATTTTGGAAAAAACCCAATTTCACCGCTTCTTTGAATTGAATTTCAAAAATCTGACAGACACGATTGTCATCCGAGAGTAAAATTTTGTTCAATAGAATGAATATAATATGTAGTGAATAGTTACATTTGAATTTTATGTTCCACAGTTAAAATTAATAGGGTGATTAAAGGTAAGATAACAATATAATAATATAAAATTACACCAACACTTGTCCTAATTATATTGGGTACATTTTTTTCAAAAAAAAAACATTAAGACAAAAATGAGATCCTTTTTGATCTGTTTGTATTAGATTAGGGAATTTATTATATTTTATTTAATCAAGAGTTAAATGTGATAAATTCAAATTTTAATAATTTAACCATTTTCAATATTAGGTTATTCATAAGAAAAATTCAACAATAAATATTAATTAGAAATAAAAAAATTTCCTATATCATATTATTTTATTTATAATTTTTATATATTAAATAACTAAATTTATTTATTACACAATAATGATGCATTAATTACCTTATAAAAGAATGATTAAAATAACTAATCTAATAAATATTAAAATAATTGTAAATTGAAGCATTTGAAGGCATCCACGAATTTCCACGTTGATTATAACATGTTAGGGGGTATAAAATGTTTTTTTATAAGGAATCAAGTTATTATGACTTTCATGAATACCAAATACTAAAGTGTCACAAAATTTATATAAATGTGTTTTTAAAAGAAATAAAATTTTATCAAATTATATAATTGTCTTAAAAATATAATATTTGGAAAAATCTCTTAGATAATGTTACATATGTCATTATTGAACAACATTATGTTCTCATTAAATTTATTGTAACTATATTAACAATGTATTATAAAAATAAAAAAATACATGGTAAATGTTAAACAATTTTAATAATGGTTAAATCAAAAAGATAAGTTTACAATGGTGACCAAAAAGGTAAAAAAAATATTTGATACAAATATTGCAACACATCCACACCTTAGCCTTGAAATAAATCTAATTCTAGATATTATAAAAATAAATTAATTTTATAATAAATTAATATTTCATTCTTTTCATAAAGTGCCCCTCACCAATCTTAGAGAAGGGTGCATCCCATTATCTTAAATACACACCTCTATAGAAATTTCGCTCAGCCAACCCTTGAAAAAATATCCGACCAACTACCCACAATATTACAAGAGGCCTTAATTTTATTTGAAATCCAATTTTTGGATCCCTTTGGGTCAAATCAGAAGGAAGAACCCAAAGAAGAGGTAATTATTTTATAACCTTTTTGAATGTTATTTTCGTTCATTAATTCTTATTTATAAGTTTTTTCCATTATAAAATACTAAATCTTGTACCTTTTACATATAGATATGTTATTATAAATATGGTACAACCATATTAATTATTCTATCCATCATATAAATTTCAAAGTCCCCATACATGAGTATGTACGGCTAACCGTCTCCACGTCGTGGTGTAGTTTGTTATTAAACTCTTCATTATTTCGATATGTATAATAACGTGTATAATTTATGTAAATAATAAAATTAAATAATTACATATATATAATATACCATCCAATTACATAAGATTTATCCTTCAATATAATGATATTGTTTCTTGTGCTTTCGTACGGATTACCGTCTCCATGACGTGATAATATTTCATTTCCCATCATACCCATTCAAGAATAATTTTCATTTGATGACTAAACAATAATGTTTAAGAATATAATATCATTTCTGATGTGAATCAATTAAATCCTATCCATAACAAACATTACTTACGTAACAAAACATCTAAAGGAAAAGGAATCCGTTATCACATGAAATAATGATGGTACTAAAATTGTAGTAACAAATCAATATAAGAAGATCATATATGATATCATATTTAATTATATGGTTATTTTATAATTTAAGAACAATATTTTAACCATTATACAGGATGATAACATACCCTTGACAAATTATAAGTATAATGTATCTTTTAACATTAAAATATCTTTATTATCTGAGGTGGTTTATACTTAAGTATCTACTGAGACTACATTCTCATCCACATCCGTGCTTCTTAATAATGTATTTCAAAACATTTTTACAATTTCATAGACCATGGTTTAAAGTCATTTACAAACTTGTATTAATTTCTATAAAATGTTTTTAAAGGAATATTTATGTTGTTTTTCAAATAAGGTACATTATGAACTTATTGAAAAATTAAGGAAATAATGTTTTTTAACTTATACAGCATGTGAAACTATTTTCCACCGTTAAAAAACCTTCAAAGCCTCCCTAAAAAATTTTAAGATTTTTTTCAAAATAAATGTTTTCTTTTATAATTATGTGACTTTTAAAATATTAAAAAGTAGAAAAATATATTTCTCTCAAATAATTTATTGATTGACTTCATCTGTGTTAACATCTATTGTTTGATTTTATGTTCAACTGATGTTGATTTATTATGATAAAATAATCCATATTGTATTGATAGTTTTATGATATGTTTGACTATGGATGTTCTATTATTATGTCATTCACTATTTATGGTTAATTTTTTAAAATTTTTTATTATAGTTTAAGAAACATGTTTACTTTATGTATCACCCTTTTTATATGAGGAATGCATTGAACGTAGTAAGTGACGAGCATGGCCTGCTATAGCCCTTCAATGCATAGGTAGGTCTCATCAGACAAAATATTGTCTTAGAACAAGAAAATGATAATATTTTCAATTTTATTCTTGGATTGAGGCATTGACTATGTGGTTATGATGTCTGATATTATGAATTCTCTCCTTTTGAGATTAGCTATTGATATTACAAGTGATTATTCGTCTATTATAATATCCATGTGAATAAGTAAATGGAATTATTTGATTTATCTTAGCCATATTATGTTGATATTTATGTTTAAAAGGCCTGTGTTTGAGTCTTATACATTGCCTTAAATGTTTACGCTTATTTATGGTAGTTTCCTATATTATGTTATCCTTACTGAGCATCTGAGATCACGAAATTCTTATGTTTTATTTTTTCAAGGATGTGTAAAAATGTACTATGTCTGACCTGTAGGGATATTATATGGAATATGTGTGTGTTCAATGAAGACACACCGTTTCATTTTCATTTCATAAGGTAATATAAAACTTATGTATGTATCTAGTACTTCCAAGGCTGCTAAACCGGTCGGTCTATCAGGACTTTTTCTCTTGTGATCATTCCAATGTTATGTAACAATGCACCAACTTTGGGTAATTGGTGTCAGGGATTTACATTATTCTTTAAATTAAATATGATTCATGGAAACCATTAGTATTGTTTCTTTCAATGGCATATATTTAAATTTAAAATTTATTTATAAAATTCATTTCTCTATCATGGTTTATACCATGATAATAATATTTTAAAACCCAGATACTACCATGAGTTATTCTAGAAATATAAAACCAATCTATTTTTCACAGGTAATGATATGATGAAATGATAATGGTACACATTCCATTTCCTGGGTTATGATATAATGTAAATGAAAATCTCATCTTTTTATGGTTTATAATATAATGAATGTTTTACTATCTTGTTTATGATTTCATTATGTGATGGGTCAGACCTTTATCTCCCTTCAATCCATTGAGTAATTTTTTTTTCTCGTGAGATAATAATTGGACATAGTTGATGGTCTTGATCAACTATGGGAAAAATTTTTATCCTGATCAACATTGAAGAAAGGGATACCATTGTGGATGGTTGTGTGTTACACCCAGGATGTATATCCGCCTTTGAGTGAACCTGATTATATGATCAAAATGTTGTTAGTGAACCTTATTTCTAGTTCACAATTTTATGTGTCAACCTGATTATATGTTCATAATATTATTCATGGACCTGTTTTCATTCCCATATGTTTTTATAAGACTTATTCTTTATTAAAAACTCATTTATTTTCTATGGTGTATATAATTCCCATAAATGTATTATATTATTATTATTTATAAAATTATTGGCACTTAAATTATTATTTTATTATCTTTTTTTCATGGTTTTTATGGTTCAAATGTTACCTAGTCGGTAAAGTAATTTCTATCTCAATTTTCCTTCTGTGAGATATATGTCTGGTTATGCACATATATTCATTAATGGGGTTTCTATAGTTACCATTAAAATGTTATATCATTAATCTCATTATATTAATGGTGTTTTATGCTTCATTTAATGTTTTTCTTCAATGGGGATTATGATTTAATGTGACCATTGTGGTAACAGTTTATTGCTACAATCTCATCATTAATCGATATTGTTAATGATTATTCTTCCATTGATGAAATATTATGATCCATATTTCAATAATCATCATGGGTTTTATTATCCTATGTTTATTCATGATATATTCATTTAGTGGTAACATTTTTTCACTCTTTTTTACTTAGGATAATAAAAAATATATTTTATGAAAATCCAACATTATTTATCTCTTCATTCAATAATCCTTTTTATTCAAAAACCATGTTTTATATTTTTTAAAAAATCTTTTTAAAAAATCTTATAAATTTATTTTCACAGAAAATTTTTACAAATAGATTTCAAGCATTGATTATAAGTTATCAACAAATTTTCAAAGAAAACGGGTTGAAAAAATTTTCTCAATTTTTTTATTAGTTTTATAAATTTGTTTTAATGTATGGTTTATAAAAATGTGTTAAGTATTTATTTATAAGAATTCAAATATATTTTCAAACAAAAGTATTAAATTTTTTCCAGTATATATTTAAATAATTTAAAATATATTTTCAACGAAATGTTTTTTTAAAATGTATTTATGATTTATTTATATTTTTCAAAGATATTTTCAAATAAATGGTATTTAAAATTATTTTCAATCACTATTTATAGGGTTACAAGTATATATTCAAAGAATAGGTTTTCTAAATAGTGTCATGATTTTGTTACCTGTTTCCAAATATATTTTCAAAGAAATGTTTTTGAAATGTTTTTTTAGGATCCTTTATTAGTTTTCAAAGAAAAATGTTTTAAAAAATGTTTTATGTTTTGAAAAATATATTAAATGATTTAAATATATTCCTTAATAAAATTGTTAAATTGGGTTTTAATAAAAGGTATATTAAAGTTTTTTATGTTATAAAGAATTAATTTCCATGAAATGTTATTTTACATAATAAATTCATCATGCAATGTTTCAAAATCCATATCTATCAATATTGAAATTCATTGTTGTAGCTTATTCTTTACTAGGGAAATGAGTCCAAGACAAAAGTATTATTATTTCATTGAATTTATTATATTTAAATTAAAAATATGTTTATGAAAACCATTTTTCTACCACATGTTATACCATTATAATATTAATGTTAAACCCTCTTCCTCTCATAAGTTATTCTATGAATATGAAACATTTCTCTATTTCAGGGGTTATGATATAATGAAATGTTTATGATACCCATTACATTTTATGGGTAATAATATAATTTTTATGAAAACCATATCGTTTTAGAGTTCATGATATGATGAATGTTTTACATTATTGGGTATGACTTATTATGTGATGGGCGGGACAAATATGTCTCTCTTATATATTGGGTAAATATTTTTATGTCATGAGATAATGGTGGGAGGAAGTTGACAGGCTTGATCCAACATGGGAATAAAGTGTAACCTGGTCGACTTTGAAGAAAGGGCTACCACAAGGGATGGTAGTGTGTCCTACTAAAGTGGTATAACCACCAATGAGTGAACCTGATTACATGTCCAAAATGTAATGAGTGAACATTGTTACAAGTTCACAATGATATTTGGGAACTTGATTACATGTTCATAATATCTTTTCTGGACCTATTTTTTTCCATATGTTAATGTGTGACCCTAATTAAATGTTCATAATGTTATGAGTGAACATAATTACACATTAAAAATGTTATTAGTGCAAATTATTACCCAAAAAATGTAATGTTTAAAGATATCTAATTTTTCATATTGTTAGGTATGGTCTTGTTTTCATATCTATATGTTTATGTATAGTCTTGATTACATGTTCACAATGTTATGAGTGTAACTTAATACATGGTCAAAATGTTAATTATGGACCTATATGCATGTCCATAAGTTTATGTGAGAACCTAAATTCATGTCCAAAACATAATGAGTGAACCTATGCCTATTCACACAAGATCACATTGTTATAAAGTGATGTGTCTTCCAAAAATTCCTAGTCTTTCTCCCAGGTTAGGTTTTCACAAATTATGATCATTATTATCTTCTGATTTTTTTCCTTATGAACATCCAATATTTTTTCTAAGACAAGAGATTATGATCACAGAATTATAGGGTATTATCGTCAATTGTTATCATCATATTGTCACATCCTTATTTCCATGTTATTATTATGTATCTACAATATTTTTAACCATACTGTGAATCTAATCTCGCCCATTATTAGGATTCATTTCCCCAAGACGTTAAGTGTCGTTTTAAGTAGGAGTACTAAATGGGGTGACCCTTATAGAAGATATTGTTGGTCTTTCAAAAAATTGAATGTTGTGTTACCAGTTTTTAACGACACAAAACAATTATGATCCTAAAAAATTTAAAATGTAATTTGATGAGTATTCTTATAAAATGATGTAATATCCATGTATTTCTATCCTAGATATCAATTATTATTTTTTAAGACACAATTTGATGAATGAAAGGGAATTAAAAGAAAAAATGTATTTAGATGAATTGACCTTTTGGATTATGATGTTATTTTTCTTTCCTCTTTATATTATGTCTTCTATTGTATCTTATGTTATAATTATTTTAGATATTGGCTTGCTTATATAGTAATGAACATATTATTGGCTTGGTAATGTATTAAAGCATATTGGTCTTGTATTGGTTACAATAAAATGGCTATATAGAGGGTTCTCCTAGTTATGTTTTAGTTATTATAGGTCTCATCATTGTTATATTGTAATGATAATCTAATGTAACTTAGTTATGATGAAATTAAAATATATAGGTCATCTGGAAGTTAAATTAAAATACTTATGTAAAAGGATTTTCATGCTTGTGTGAGTACCCACAGTCATTTGGTTATAGTTGGCATCAAAATTATACATGCTTAGAGATATTACAATATAGTGTTGAAGCAGGTTAATTATTTTACTATATTAATTAAGTAATCAGTAGTATTATTTATCACATTATTCCATGAACATAAAATCAAGCATGTCTTTATTTGACATTGTGGTGTATACGTACAAAGTTATACACACATACCATTAAGGATACCATTTGGTACCTGATAAGGTTACATAGATAAATAATTATATAGGGAAAATAACCTTGTTGATGATTGTCACTTAAAGGATAAGTTAGAGCATGAAGAATGTACCAAGATGGGGATTGAGGTTATGGTCATTGATGTATTCCTTATGTTTTGGTCATTTTTTTTGTGTGAAAATTTGCAACATTACATCCCATCATTACATTATTTATTGTATTATTGGTTTCAACATTTTCATTAACTTTTTCTATTATATGATTTTTTTTATTTACTCTATTTCAATCAGTCTGGTATTATTTATTTTGTTATTTCCAAACAATACATGGAGTCATAGTATTCCCATTATGTTCTTTACACCCCCTCTTATAGTCAGCGGCCTCTAGTGTGTGGTGAGGTAAACATGAGGTTTATTAACCAACATGGTTTGGTAGTACGAGAGAGTTCCATAATAAAGAATGTTATAATAAATCTTGGGTTTTTTCAATAAAATCATCCAAACAATTGAAACACATGATTTTTAATCCAATTGATAAGAGTTATGGGAAATTCAATGATGTTAATTTGGTTCTAGTTCCTTGTGCAGTTTTATTATTCCTCCATAGTTGGAAATTAATAAAAGGGTGGTACAGATTATTGATAATTGAATCCTATGAGGGTTTTTGTTATGATTCAATCAAACATTTATGATGTAGTTATATCTTCACTTCTATTCTCGAATATAAAATACCATGTTTTCAATATATTTTTTATGTATGATGTTTTTTTACCATTTTATCAAAATGACGTATGAAATGGGATTTCATATAAATTATATTTATTCATTTTTTATGTTAAAAAAGAAAAAATGAAATATTTTATTCAAAATTTGATTTTAAATGATTGTAAGTGGTGATGTTTCACTCATGAAATGTGTTAAAAATATATTCTTCTTATCTGTATAACTATTTTCAATGAATTGGGGTTTTGATGATACTCCTATCAACATATTTTCAAAATATTACATTAATCTTCTAGTGTATTTCCAAATAATGGGAGTGGCGATAAATCAATTATGAAAATTTTCAATGATATTGTGAGTATGATTTATGTTTTTTCTAAAAAGATAAAAGATATGAACATTTTTAAAACATGGGAATTGAAATAAAGAAAACATTGTGTGTGAAAAACCACGGGTGGTTTTATATAGGTGATCTTGAGTCGATAATAGGAATGGACATCATGATATCGAAACCCTGTGAAAGGATATAATATCATAAGTATTTACTAGCCATCATATTTTAATTATTTTTTGTTTTTATATATTCAAATAAGCAAGAGACCAATGATGTTTTATACAATATGACTTCACTTTTGTGTCATGTTTTATATACTCACCTGTTTATATTATGTTTTTTTCCATTTACATGGATCTCTAGGATATGATTGTATTATATTTATTACATTTGTGTTCTATTCATTATATACCACCTCTGATATATTTTGGGAAATATTTGTTATGGTTTCTATCTCCTATTAATCAAAATTTTTATATTAATATTCTTGTCAATTTAATTATTAGTGTTTTATATGATAATAAAAAAACCACTAAAATTGGGTTTTCATATGAAATTGATTTATAAATTGGATATGTTTTGAATATATAACTAATGTTTCTAGGGTGCTAAAAATAATGTATAATAATTTTCTGTATACTACAGAGTTAGTTCCCAAACAATTAATTTTATTTTGGGTGTTTATAGACATGGTTTTATAGTTTATAGGTTACGGAAGTTCTTCATGTGGTATGTTGTCCTATTTGGATGCTACCTTTATTGGATTGATCATGATGGTGGTAAAATATTTTCACATAAAGAATTACATTTTTACTTATTTGGTTTTTATGTCTAGCCAAGTATTTATGGATTCTCCTTTTATGTCCCATGTATTTAAATTATTATTTTGAGTTAAACAAATATTTATATCTTTTATATTTGTTATACATGAGACATTATTTGTTAATTATCAATATCAATTAATTCCTTTATAATTCAATGTTAATTCAAAGTTGATTATCAATTCTCTATAGTGGTCTAGAGAATGCTTTATGACCTGTATTGAGCTATCTAAGGTGAAATGTGAGGTTGAACTAGGTTGGTTCAATATATTGTAAGGGATATGAACCCTATAGGATCACAAAAATTGTTTCATAAGAAGAAATTATTAAATAAAACAATTATATAAATTTATAGAAATCGACAGCATGAAATTAATGTTTTCATTAATTAAATTAAAACATAGGAATTGAAGCTTGCATATTAGTTTTTAAAAAATTACATAATGAAACCAATTTTTTAATGTTATTGTAAATAAACAATTCAAAATATATAATCATGGAATATGAATCCTAGAATACATTATGTTTTTGTCAGATAAGATCCTCTAACCATAGTGAAGAGATGATGATGTGTGTATTAATCCCTTGAAAAATGGGGCAAGGGATAGATGAAAACCCAAACTAGTGATCTACCTTCCATATCATTCTTTAGTTTGAGTGGTAGTGTATGTCCATTCATAGTATGTGTAAACCTAATGAAGATAATTTTACATATCTCTCCCACCTATAGTATAATAATGGACCGCATGTGTCATAGTACATATTTTGAGGAATTAAATTTCTCTAAAATCCCACACATGTGGGATATCAATTTCATAGTTTTAATAATTCAAGGCCATTTTAAAAATATAAAATTGATGTGAAAAAATTAATAATGAATCATTTTTTAAATACATTTTAATTTTCTATAAAATAGTGTAAATATATTTCAAAAAATGATCACTAAATAATTACATTTAATGAATCCTAAATCATGGAATTATAAAATTTAGAAAAGAAATTTATAATGATAAAGACATCAGTATTTATAAAATAAATTGTTTCTGGAAACCACATAGCACAATAACATTGTCTAACCAACAACCTGATGGGAACCATAGTCCAAGAGGAAACAAATATCTAAAAAAGAAAATAAAAAACCTAATTAATAAAATCACAATCTTGAAAAATAGATTAAAAAAACTATAGATCAATAGAGATAACATAAACTATATACCACAATAATAATAGAAGAAACACATAATTATCTATGTAGATATTTTTTCTACATTCCTTTAACATAGAAGATATATATGATGAAAAATTATATTATACATACAAGATATATTTGGAAATAATATCCCCAATATATAGTTTAGTTGTATTAAAATAAATTAGATCTAGAATAACGATGATGAATAATAATAAATAGGCTCTTAAATTGAGTTCATAGATAAAAAACCTAAATATATATCGTAGAAGATATTTTTAATGGTATGGATCTCAGAGATATTATTGGGGAATACATATGTTTATGTGCATAATCTATAATAAAATGAATAAGCACAAAATTAGATGTTGTGTGTGCAAATAAAAATGTATTAATTAATTAATTCAAGTTGTTTTTTGGTGGAAATGTAACTAATTCCATATAATAAACATATGAATACATATGTACACTTGAGAAACCACAATATTTTGTTTCAAATTTTTGATAACATTGTAGAAACAATTTGAATATTTATAGTTCCAAAATGTCTATAATATATGATCCATGATTTTCTTAAGGAATTTTTTCTATGCTCCAAATTATGTATAAAAATTTGGTCAAATATGTGTGCCACAATGATCATGAGAAGGCTTGGAGTGATCTGGGGTTTTGAGACACAAAAGAGGAGGTAGAATGAATTTCATAGCATATAGCACTGTTTTCTCACGATTAGTGAAAATAGAATGGATCATCCCAAGTAACCGTTCAACCTTTTATAGAGGAATGCAGATGGTAACTATACTACTGATCTAAGAGTGCGAAATTCCAATGAAATTATTGAACAGATGATATTTGGATAATAGCTCTCTCATGATTCTGCATGGTTTGGAAAACCATGCAGGTAAACCATTGGCCCCAATAATGTTGTGAAATTTACAAACATTACACTATAGTGTTTTTAACTCTATGTTTGGATTTTCTCCTCCTTCCTCATTTGAACCCTATTGACGTACAAAGATCCCGAAATCCTTCAAGAGGTATTTATCCTTCGATCCAAGGCTATTAGAAGTGATTCTTGTTGTAGATTGAAGATCCGAGTAAGGCTAATACCTTCCTTGATTATTTTTTTAGGGCACCCATTCTTTACTCATCCCCTTTTTAAGCACTATAAAGATTTTTTTCCATTATGATCAAGGATGAAGATTCAAAGGGTGGTTGAATGGGGGTCTATGGCTCAATTATGATTGTGATCATAAATGGATTTATGGTAGGTGGTTTATAATTTATATCCCATTGTTTATATTTAGAATTGTTCATGTAGGGTTTCATTCTTGTTTTCATATTGATGTGTTCTCGGTTCCATTGTTAAGATGTGCTTTATTGAGTGTCTAAATATGTCAATGAACCCCTCATTATCCCTATGGGATGCATAGAGGATTATGTGACTATTTTTAGGGCCACCCATGGGGTGTGCGGACCCGTCCGAATGGGTAATGCAAATATATGGTGAAAATTTGTCCATAATGATATAGATACTTAGAAAATGTGTTTAATTGGTTTATGTAATGAGTTTTAATGGGCTATGGATAATGGTGTATAATGTGGTTGAGAGATAATGTATTGTTTGGTTCGCATGTAAATGGGATATATCAGATTAATGATGATATGTTAATGGGTTATAATAATACTTGAATATTCTTAGTGAGATAGGAATGTGTAATTGGGAAATGTCGATAAATGATTATGGGTTGTAAATGATGAATGTGTTAATGGATCATAAAATAATGTTAATTTCCCATTTATTGATATTTTTATGATATTTATAATGATAGTATTTATATTTGGTTGCTATGTGGTTATTTTTGAGATTCATAAATAAGCATGTGCGCATGTCTTGGTAGAGTGAGGTATAGACATGGGGTTATATACCCACAGGCCGAGTCAGACTGAGCATCTAAGATCCACCATCGGAATGCATGGGTTTTGGAAGGGGGTAGAGTTCTATTCCTCTAACAGATGCATTCCACCCAAGATGAGGCTTCAATGTGAGGATAATGTGGTTATTATGTTGTGATGCCTAGTGATATCAAGCAAGATTTATTCTCATATTCCCTAAGAACATTGACCATGGACAATTCATTGAAGACATGAAAAATGGGGAACAAAAACATTGTTTGATTAAGTAGTGAACTGGTATTTAAGGGTAGAAAAACATAAAAGAGAATAATCAACATATTATTACTGACTTTTTTAGTTTACATTCCATCTTCTATCACTTTCATGAAATTCCTGGATTGGCATAATATTTCTTAGAAACCATTGGTGGTGGCCTACTGAGTTGTAGTCGCACACTTCTTGGGCCATCATTGGGTACCTAAAAAGATTTCGTGGTTATATGCTAGAAAAAGGAAAGGGACATATTCTTTATAAATGAGTTAGGTTTGGTATAAGTCCATATGAGATCTGTGACTTCGATCTAAGACCATTTGGTGGATTTCTCAATTTTTCATTTTGTGGGGTTTTTTCACTTGGCACTATTGCATGACATGACATAAATACTATTTCATGTTATTTATATATTTCATAGGTAATGTTTGAATATGCATGTTTTTGGTTGTTTTCTATTATTTCCTCAATTTATATTGTGTTTTGTTGTATCATACACTTTTAAAGAGGGTATAGTCTCCCCACATGACCTCTTACACCATTACCGATAGTCGGAAAATCTGGTGTATGGGGAGGTGCACTTGAGATCATGTGATGACATGGCTTGGGCCACAAATTTAGTGTCACCCAAGTCGGGGATGTAACAAAGTTGTATTGGAAGAGATATTTTCTTTTTTTTACAAATTGGGGATGGTAGAATGGTGATTAAGATAGTGTACAACCTTGGGAATGTTCTTCTGTCTGGGAGTAGCTATCCCATGTATGAGGGAATCCCCAAGTCACCCAGGGTGGTAATTATTATACATGTTTTTTTGTTACATTTGATGATGTTTCTAAATTTTTTGATACACATATTGTGTGATGTGATAGTTTTTTGTTATTTATCTCGTGGCTTTAATGGAATGAGTTTTGGAATTCATGAATCATTATAGGAACATGGGTAAATATGTGACATGGATCATATTAGGAAAACACATTGGACAGTTGTGTGGGTAATAATGAATAAGATGAATTAAATATCATTAAAATAATGATAATTTGTTCTAATAAAATGGTTGGTATGAATTGGAATGTAAGGCTTCTAACCATGTGAGTTGGTTGTCAAATTGGGCTTGACCTTGGTGGGTTGGCCAATGGTTGTTTTTCAGTTGTGACCTTTCTCAATTGGGTAGTGTGGGAGAAAGGATTTGATTTATGTCTTGTGATGAACTGTCCCTTAATTTATCGTGAATGATGTTTGGCTTGTTTTCTAAATATTTTTTTGTCATTGTTGAAAGATTCCACCATGAACAAATATTTTGATTGGCTGACCATATTAGGTTGCTGAGATTGATCCCTTAGTAGTGAAGCAAGGAGATCCAGTTGTAATGACCTAGAAATTTCATGTAATTTTTTTGTAAAATTACATGGAAATATTCAAGTCCGCTAAAATTATCTTTGTGTGATTCCAAGGCCCGGTGTGACCAGAATGAAATTATGAACATTTATTATGTTAGTTCAGTAAACAGATGAGTGGAGTTTTTTAACTTTTGAATTGGTACTCATAATTATAATCTGAGGACACCGTTGAACCCACAGTGCCGGTAATCACATAAGGAGACCTCTGCCTTGACCGCAGTAGGTCGAGGGTGGAAGTTATTTTTTCAGTTCTTCATGAAAGAATAAAAATAAGATAATTATCATTTTATTTTTCTATTTGAAACCTCTATTTTTCTGTTATAGAGGTGGGGAACACCTAATGTGGAAAACCACCCGATTTGAATTCATGGTGGCAGGGACCCCCCGAAATCATCTTCTTTAATGTGTAGTAACCCTTGGGATTTTCCCAAATTAATGTGCTTCATTAATTGAATTAATTAAAATAATTTAATTAATTTTGGATCCTCCCTTCATTGTTGGGTAATTTTTTGCAAAGGGAGGACTTTGGGGAGAGCCTTTGAAAGATCATCCTCCCATGAAGAACGAGGAACTGACGCCCGAGTCTGGATCAGAATCGCGTTGCGGGAGCCAAGAACACCGGCACCCCCTTAATTTACTTCATCTTCTACCACTCGAAAACTCCAAAGAAGATCCGGGTAGGGGTTGTTGTTTTTCAAACCCCTTACCCCATTCTTGATGTTCTTCTTGAGACACGAAAAACTATGCCACTTTCTACCATTCTAACATGGAGGGTGCGAGACAAAATAACATGTCCCATCCTATCTGCATCCTTTGTGGATTTTGGAGGTCTTGAATTGATGGCGATGTCCCGAGGCAAGTGCATGAATCATCAGAATGAAGATTGGGACATCGGGCAGACCTGGTGACCCGAGGAATGTCGTTGGTGACAATGTCAGCGACCGGCACCAGTGGGGCTCGAGAGGGGTGGCCAGCACTCCAGCCGGTGGCAATGATGGTGGCAGCATGACTGCTTTGCTAGAGAAGGGCCGTGACCCATTGGCTGCAGCAGAGCAAGGGTGGTGGTCAGCGCACATTGACCACTTGAAGTGGGGGCATCGCGCGTCTGTGCCGCTGGGTGTGCAGGGGCCGCAGCATGAGGCCATGATAGCGAAGGAGGGGCAACAGACTCGTTGAAGGCCATCGGTGGTGGCGCAGCGCACGATCGAACCACAGAGGAGGGCTGGCCATCTGGCTAGCCGAGGAGCCGTGCGGGAACCCGGGTCCTGTGTGCTAGCCACAGGCGCCAAGTAGCACTCTCCATTCGGCCTACCAACCCGAACTGTCCATCAATTCGGGATACCCCAGGGGCGCCTCACCATTGGATGACAAGTATGGAAGACCGCACCGCGGGGCCACCAAGTCACGGCCAGCCACAGTCCGCTGACTGTGGGCTGCCTAGCAGGCCGGGCCATGCCAAACCTGGCGGGGGGAGTTGGCCCGGACCTGGGTCAGGCCATGGAGACCCTAACGGGGTTCGGGCTTCCCAGGCTGGGATGAACTGGGTCGGACCGGTACCTGGGCTTGCTTCGACCCCTTTCCACTCTTTCAGCTATAACTTGAACTATGGGCGTCCGTTTGACGAACCATTTTTTGCATCCAAAACCTTGGATCGAGAAATTCCTTTTTGTACACCCCGCATGTGTTTTGGATAAAGTTAAGATATAGGCAGTTTTGATCAAACAAGAATCCAACCAGGCCCTCGGGATTAAAAGTCCAACAACTTACATACTGGGTGACCGATTAATGCACTGTCTATTGCATTGAGACCCCTTTTATGTGGCGTTCCTTTGGGATACATATTCGCGAGACTATGTGTATGTTGGAGTATTTACATATGGATTAAATAGAGGACCCTCCCAAAATCAAGCGAGCTTAGTGCGGGAACCCTATAGCTGGCTGTAACATGAGAAATGGATCAAATTGAGGCATGTGATTTGGGATACTATGTGGGGATGTGTTCTATTATTCAACTTGGATATAATATAGTGATCCACATGAGTCTACTATAGAATCCTACGTGGGTCTGGTGTACTGGGATCTTATGTGGTTCTGGTGATCTTGGATCCTGCAATGGTGTTCCTCTTAACAGAATAAGATAATTCAGTAAATACATCTAATCATATTTACTACTATACCAAAGTAATACCTGAATTGATAGGAGTCTTTACCTTTGTGGTAATTACCTTTGTAGTATTCTTCTGTGTGTCATACCTTTGTGGTACATACCTTCATGCTGATGCCTTTTTGTTATTATTCTGTGTGGCGTACCATTATGGTTCATACCTTCATGGTGATACCTTTATGGTATTCTTCTATGTGGCCTTACGATTGTGGTAATTACCCTTGTGGTATTCTATTCTTTTTGGAATAGTTTTACTTCTACTAAGAGTTGGTCCTCATGTTTCCTCATAAATAAGATGGGTATACTTGATAAATTAGGTATATGTATGGGTATATACCTAAGTAGGCTTGTCTGTTGTTCTCATGCTTTTTGATTTTGTTATGCTTCTTGGTTTATCCATTGTGGTTTTTGTGAGACATTTGAGTGTCCCTGGGACTCTACTGAGTATCATTATACTCACCCCTACACAGGCTATGACCACACCTTGTTGTCTTTGGTGAAAACGACGGACAACGTTGACTGAGGATGAGGGCACCAAGAGTGGAGGTAGCTTGGAGGTGTGAATAGATGAGGTGTACTATAGAGACAATCATTCGAGAGATGTACATTCCATTTAGGTAGGATCCTAGGTGGGTGTTCTGAGGAGATGTTTCAGTTTTACATATACTTTTCAGTTACTTGTACTTTTTAGTTAGGCTTGTATTCTGGCCCCTTTTTCATTCTATACACACCATGTTTACTACATAGTTTCACTTTGTTCTTGTATATTTATTTGTTCTTAGTTGTGTGACTTTACATGTTATAAAGTCAATGACTTCTTAGTTTTAGGGAATACATAGTTCGGTGTTAGTCTCCAGCCCCTGGCTTATGTAAGGCGGGCTTGGGGTAGTCACAGCACGGGCCCCGGGGGATGGGTCGTGAAAAATTGGTATCGTAGGAGTCGGTACTACCGTACGAAATTGGTCTCATTTCATTTAAAGAAATATTGTCAAGTGTTATGAGTGTGGGTATCCATTTAGGGAATACAGTGTTGGTGTGGAGGCTGATGTATCCATACACCAGGAACATGTCTTCTAATTTCGGACTCAGGGCATGAAAACACTGATTGTGTGTGTGTTTTGAATTGTTCTTTTTGATCTCATTGTGTTAGATCACCATGTATAACATATTGATCGTGTCACACCTGTTTATTTTCAAGATACCTCGACATAGACATCCATCCAGGGATCCATGTATAGTATGAGATGATAGACCACTGCGCGATGAGGCCTCAGTGCAGGTCCCACTTTCAGTAGAGGCACCAGCGGAGGCACCAGCAGTACAATTACCCATTGGTCCACCGATTCCACCAGCCCCAGTTGGAAAGAGTGCACATGGCTTGAGCACATTTCACGAGTTCCATCACCAGAGGCCAACCAGGATCATGTGTGAGACGTACTCACAAGCTGTTGAGGACTGGCTAGAGGCCGTGGTGAGAGTCTTTCGACTTGTAGGGACACCATCTGATCTCATGGAAATCCTTTCTTCCAGTCTTCCCTAGTAAGCACCAAGAATATGGTGGGTATCGATTATCCAGGTTCATGATGAGGTGACACTTCACTGGCCATGCTTTGAGAGCCTGTTTCGGGCAGAGTTTTTCCCAGCAACCCTTCACGCTGTGCGCATACGTGAGCTTCTTCATCGGCAGCAAGGCAACATGACTGTGGATCAGTAATCAGTGAGGTTTTCCAACATCTCACACTACTCCACTGATATGGTACATGACCTTTTTTTAGGACCCAGACTACCGCATAGGTATAGAGGTGGGAGATCACAGATTTGATGATTTCTCTCAGCATCCCGACGCAGGCATGGGTGTTAGAGAGAGCCCTCTTAGTATAGAGTTTTATTGTTGTGAAGTCTCTAGTTGTGAGACCCACCATTGGGCATCTTGTAGCAGAGTCTTTTGCAGTTAGTAGTAGATAGTTTTCACAGAGGTCCAAGAAGAGTAGACCTACAGGTGGATGACCGCAAGATTCAGCATCGGTTGTGTGGGGCACCCGAGATAGAGCTAGTCATTCATGGAAGAGGTAGTGTTACAAAAGTGGTGGGTAGGGTCACATGGATCTTGATCGCCCGACCTGCAATACAGATGATCTTAAGATGGTATAAGGACCACCCAGGAAGAAATAGAGGTTCGACCGAGGAGGTCCACAGGGAGAAGGCAGACGTGGCAGAGGAGCTGGTCGTGTAGCTGGTGGTGGGAGATGATTTGAGGTGTTACTTCCACCAACACCAAGTGGCCAGGATTCCATAGGGAAAAGGTGGAAAAGGGAGATCTCAGCTCTAGCCTACTGAGGCCAACGACCACAACACTTTTTTGATGATACGAGGTATGATCTGTGTCTACTCCACCTTAGCTGCAGTACATATAGACATAGGTTCCAGTCATTATTTTATTACCACTGCCCTCGTCCGGATCTCAGAGAATCTAGTAGCGTTGTTGGCTCAATCTTTACATTTATAGACTCATATAGTTGGGGATTTGACAATTACAAACTAGTGTAGGTTGTGTGAGCTTACTCTAGGAGGTGAGAACTTTGGCTGGGATCTCATAGTAGCACCGTCGAGGCCTTACGACATCATCTTGTGTATGGACTAGATATCTACAGTCAATGGTCAGATTGAATGTATTAGGAACAAATAGTTGTGTGACTACATGGATGAGACTAGGTTTACCTTCACTGTCAAGAAGGGAGCCTTTGTAGCACAAGATGGTCTTACCCGGAGGAGAGTACAGCTGATCAGTCATCAGTTGGCTAGCCTTACCCTCGGAGCGATTTCTATGGAGAGTCTGACCAATCTTGTAGTGGTGGACCAGTACACAGATGTCTTCCCTGATGATGTTTCAGGTCTACCTCCTTGGAGAGAGATTGGCTCTTACATTTATGTGTGTCCCGGGATAGCACTGATATCTACACCAATGTATCGGATGGCTCTCGTAGAGCTTTGTTAGTTGTGGGTACAACTATAGGACATACCGCTGAAGGGATTCATCCGGCTCAATGTTTCTCCTTGGATAGCCCCGATTTTTTTCACCAAGAAGGCAGATGGGGGCTTGAGACTATGGGTTGAATATTTGCGCCTAAACTAGGTGACCGTGAAGAAAAGTACCCACTCCTGATGAATGAAAACCTCTTTTATCAGTTGAACGGAGCACGATGGTTCTCGAATATAGACCTCAGATCAGGCAATCACCAGCTCAGAGTTTGAGATGAGGATGTGTATAAGATGGATTTTAAATGTTGGTAAGGACATTATGAGCTTTTTTTCAATATCGTTCGGCATGACCAACTCCCTAGCAGGGTTCATGGGACTCATGAATAGTATCTTTCAGCCATACATTGAACAATTTGTAGTAATCTTCATCGAAGACATTCAGATCTGCTCATCTACTGAAGATTAGGATGCCAATCATTTTCAGGTAGTTCTGGACACACTCTGAGAGCACCTGCTTTATGGTAAGCTCTCAAAGTTCCAGTTCTGGATCAAAGAGGTTCACATTCTAGGACATGTCATCTCGGAGGCTCGAGTTGCAGTGGATCCAGTGATGATTGAGGTAGTACATGCTTGGGAGCCACCCACGAGTGTGACAGAGGTACAATATTTCCTGGGTTTGGCCATATACTACCAGAGACTTGTGCCATATTTATCCAGAGTTTATGCACCATTATCTATGTTGATGAAGAAAGGGAAACCCTTCGTGTGGTCAAAAAGATGCTAGTATAGTTTTTAGGTGCTGAGGAAGAGGCTGACTAGTTCAACCATAATGAGGCTTCCAGAGGAGATATTTGGGTACGTAGTCTACCATGACGTATAACGGACTGGGCTCGAATGTGTCCCGATGTAGGATCAAGAAGTTATCACATATGGTTCTCTACTGCTGAGACAACATGAGTAGAACTATGCTACCCATAACATTGAGTTACCTACAGTGGTCTTCGCTTTGAATATGTCGAGACACTATCCGATGGGAGAGCATTTTACCATCTACTCTGATCACTAGAGTCTCAGGTATATCTTCTTCGGTAAGGACCTGGACCTGAGAAAACGATGTTGGCTTGAGTTCCTACAAGACTATGACTTAGAGATAGTATTTAATCTTTGAAAAAGAAATGTTGTAGCTGATGCACTCAGTAGGAGATCTGGTATATAGTTCCCAGGTGAGGCGATAGTGCAGCTGGCCGCTTTGCACATATCCTTTGTGATATGAGATGGAGCATAATTTTTTTAGTCTCTTACAGTCCCTACCCCTCTTATTCAGTGAGTCAGGGAGGCACAGGGTGGGGACACTGACAGCGAGGCTCGACATGTGCAGATATCCACAAGGTAGAAACTTGATGGATTTTCGTAATGTGGGGATCACTTCATCCTTTTCAATGGATGTAACATGGTACCAGTGTCGCTTCAGGAGAAAGTGTTGAGGTAGTTCCACACATCCCCTCTTGTGGTACATCCATGAGTGGCGAAGATGTACAGAGACCTCCAATGGCATCACTGGTGGCCGGGAATAAAGAAAGAAGTAGTAGAATTTGTCTCTCAGGGCCTCACTTGTCAGCAAGTGATGTCGGATCATTAGGTACCAGTAGGCTAAGTTCAGCCTTTAGAGGTCCCAGAGTGTAAGTGGGATAGGATATACATGGACTTCATGATATAACATCTACGTACATCTAGGGTTCATGATTCTATCTGGGTGATCGTCGACCCACGCACCACGTCGGCCCACATCCTATTGATCAGAGAGAAAGGTTGTGTTGAGATATTTTAATGCCTATATGTAAAATAGATTGTGCGGCTACATGGAGTACCCTCTATGATTGTCTCTAATCATGATGCTTGTTTCACTTCCCGGCTGTGAAAGGGGTTACAGGAGGCTTTTGGGACGCAAATTTATTTGAGCCCTGCCTTCCCTCATCAAAAGGATGGACATAATGAGTGGACCATTCATACCCATGAGGAAATGCTACATGCTTGCGTCCTTGACTTTGTCCACATCTGGGAGGATCACTTTCCCTTAGTGGAGTTTTCATACAACAACATCTATCACTCCACCATTTGTATATCACCTTTCATGGATTTTTACAGCCGACCGTGTAGATCACCTTTACGGTGGATTAACATAGGGGAGTCAGCACGGATGGGACTAAATGTGGTACATGCTTCCATGGGGAAGGTGCATATTTTCTAGGAGTTTATGAATACAACACATAGCAGAAATAAGTCTAATTCCGATAGGAGATGGAGACCTCTGGAGTATGAGGTTGGAGACTATGACTTTCTATGGGTCTCATCTCGACGAGATTTGTGTGGATTTGGGTGGGGTGAAAATTTATCTATGAGGTTCATCGGACCCTTTCAGGGCCTTAGTAGATTTGGCGAGGTGGGTCACCGCCTAGAACTTCCCCCTCAGTGACACCGGGAGCATGAATTTTTCCACGTATCCTAGCTGAAGAGATACATGAACGACCCATCTCACATTATCGACTATGGCGAGCAGAACATCAACAATAGGGAAATGTTATTGGAGGTACTAGTAGAGATTGAGGATCGATAGGAGTGTGTCATTCATGGGTGGTCGATACATTTAGTGTGTGTATGTTTGCAGTATGGGAACCTCCAGGAGAGCACGTTGTAGTGGGAGGCTCAGATTAGTGCCCAATACCCCCACCTGTTTTCCTAGTTTTTGTGATGTGGATTTTGGGGACGCAAAGCCCTGAGGTGGGGAGAATGTAAGGACATGAAATCTGACGACATCGTTGAACTTGTAGCACAGATATTGACATAATGATACCTTCTCCTCGACCGCATTAGGTCGAGGGTGGAAGTTAGTTTTTTATTTTTTCGTGGAAGAATAAAAATAAATGATTAAAATTTTATTTTTCTTTTTGAAATCTCTCTTTTTGAGTTATGGAGGTGGGGACCACCTGGGGTGGAAGACCTCCCATTTTGAATTCATGGTTGTGGGGAACACCCGAACTCCTCTTCTTTAATGTGTAGTAACCCTTGTGATTTTCCCAAATTGATGTGATTCATTAATTTAATTAATTAACATAATTTAATTAATATTTCCTCCTCACATTATTGTTGTGGAATAGTTGGCAATGTGAGGACATGGGGGGAGAACATTTGATAGATCATCCTCCCACGAAGAATGAGGAACCGACGCCAGAGACCAGATTGGAAGTGCATTGCATGAGCGACGAATGTCAAAACCCCCTTCATCTACATCATCTTATTCCTATCGGACCCACCAATGAATGAAAAGGTAGGAATTGTTGTTTTGTATACCCCTTATCCAGTTCATGGCATTCTTCTTGAATCATGAATGACTACTCCACTTGCTACCGTTCTAACATAGAGAGTGTGGTCCAAATGAACACAACCTGACATCTTTGAAACCTTTGTGTATTTATGTGGTCTTGAATCGATGGAGACACCCCAAGGCATGTGCAGGAATAATTTTAATGATGATAAGGCCATTGGGGAACACCCGATGACCCGATGAATGTCGTTGACGACCATGCTAGTGACCGGAACCGGTGGGGATCAGGGGTGGAAGCTGGAACACTGGCCGACCATGATGATGTTTGCAGAGCGACCGCACCGCTGGAGATGTGTTGGGGACCATCGGCTACAGCGGAGCAAGGGCGGAGGCCAGTGCATTGTCGACTGAATGAAGGGGTGGAGGTGCACGTCTACGCCACCTGTTGTGAAGGGGTCATGGCACGAGGTCGTCGCGGTGAAGGAGGGGCGGCCAGATTGCTGTCGGCCACTGGTGGTGGCACAATGCATGACCACGCCACCGAGGAGGGCTGTCCGTCCGACCAGCCAAGAAGTCTAGCAGGATACCGGGTCCCGTGTGCCATTTTTCGGCGCCACATGGAGCAGAATGGTTGGCCTCCCAACCCGAAGAGCCCAGCCTTTCGGGATACCCAAGGGGTGCCTCCCCCTTGGACGGTGACTAGAGAGGACCCCACCATGGGGCCACCCAACCACAGGCCACCCACAGGCCGCCCTACGGGCCACCCAGAAGACTGTCCTATGGGATGGGATGTGCCGGACCTAGAGGGTCGGGCGGGACACAGCTAGCTGGGTCAGACCGGGTCCTGGACCAGCTTCGACCCCTTTCCACTCTGTAGGCTATACCTTGATGTACGAGCATCCAATTAACGAACCGTATGTGGCACAATAAACCTTGGATGAAGAAGGTAATTTATGTATACCCCACTTATGTTTTGGATAATGTTGGGTATGTCCAGGTTGGATCGAACTTTAATCCAACCAGGCCATTGGGATTAAAAGTCCAATAACATACAAATCAGGCGACCAATTGACGCACCGTCTATTGCATTGAGACCCCTTTTATATGGTGGTCCTTTGGGATACATCATCTTGGGATTTCGGTGCAGTTGGAGTATCATCCTGTGGCTTGGAAGCGTACCCTCCTAGAATTAGGTGAACATAGTGCGGGAACCCTGTAGCTGGTTCTAACATGAGAAAAGGATCCTATGTGGGTCTTTGCTTTGAGATCCTATATGGATATGTGTTCCAGTATTCCACTTTGATCTAATCTATAAATCTACGTGGGACTACACTAGGATCCTACGTGGGTCTATTCTAGTAGGATCCTATGTGTGTCTGATGATCTAGGATCCAATGTGGGTCTTCCACATAACAAAGTAAGATGAATTAGTAGATACATATAATCATCCTTACTACCATACCTACGTTATACCTAATGTGGGAGGAGTCTTTTCCATTGTTGTACTTATCTTTGTAGTATTATTCATTGTGGCATATCGTTGTGGTACATACCTTCGTGGTGATACCTTTGTGGCATTCTTCTGTGTAGAGTACCTTTGTGGTACATACCTTCGTGGTGATACCTTTGTGGTATTCTTCTATGTGGTGTAAACTTTGTGGTACTTACCCTTGTGGTGTTACCTTCATGTTATTATTTACTTTGTGGAATAGTTGTACATTGGCTAGGAGTTGGGCCTTGTGTTTCCTCATGAATGAGAAGGGTATACATGAAACATTGGTATGTGTATGGGAATATAACTATGTAGTGTTGTCTATTGTTCTCATGCTTAATGATTTGGGTATGCTTTCTAGTTTTTTCTTTTTAGGATTTTGTGAGACCTTTGAGGGTCTCGGGGACCCTACTGAGTATCATTATACTCACCCTGCACAGGTTATGCCCATAACATGTTGTGTTTTGTGCAGATGACAAACATCATTGACTAAGAACGAGGGCACCAAGACTGATGGTAGCTCAGAGGTGGACGTATACGAGGCATACTGCACAGATGATCATTCAAGATCTATACCTACCCTTCAGTTAGGATCCTTGTCAAGTGTTCTCAGGAGCTATTTTAGTTTTACATGTACATTTCCGTTTACTATTACTTATCAGTTAGGCATGTATTCTGGCCCCTTTTTCTATCTGTACACATGTTGTTTACTATATTTTTTCACTTTGTTCTTGTATCCTTATTTATGCTTAGTTTTTTGAGTATACATGTTATAAAGGAAACACCTTCCTAGTTTTAGGGAATATGCCCTTCAGTGCTAGTCGCCATCACCTGACGTATGGAAGGTGGGTTTGGGGTAGTCACGACACCATCCCTGGGATACGGTTCATTACACCTGTGGGTAAGGGTGACAGGAAAGGTTAGTTCTACGAGAACCTCACTCATTTTAGGTAGATTATGTAAAAATACCTAGGGTGGTTTTTACCGAGTATGTTTGAGCTGACTATGGAGTTTCAGATGTTTCACCCTCTAACCATTACTAGAGGCGATGGTCTAGAGGAAGTACCGTTATGAATAGATTCTATCCGTACTATTTATGACCACCTATTGAATCCTCATGAGAAGCGAGTCAAGTTAGAAACCTATACACTAAGAGGCCCACCAAAGAATTAGTGTGACATCATAGTTCAAACTAAGCAGTTAGAAAGAATGATGTGGAAGGAATTTAAGGAGAAGTTTCTAGAACACATTTACCCAGAAATGTTGAGTCTTGAGAAGGCTGTTGACTTTATGATCTTGAACCAAGGGACAATGTCTGTAATGGACTATTATAGTCGTTTCAACGGTTGGGGATGCTTTATTTAAATGTTGATAGGATATGATGTAGTTGTTGAGAAACGTTTCCCGGATAATATGAGACATGAGATCATATCCCAGGTGAATATTGTCCATCTAAAAATGATTTCTAAAGTCATGGATCAAGCTCACATTTTAGAATTGAACCTGATGGGAGCTATATGTAGTGAACATGGTGTTCCAGTTGAGAAATCATTGGGTGAGATGTCTAATAGTATGAATCATCATTTTCGAAGCACCCTATATGTCAAAAGATCATAGAGTAGATAGAATATGAGACCCTCCATTCAAAGTGGTGACCATATATTCTGTTATAAGTGTGGAAGATAGGGTAAAATGCATGGAATGTGTCCCCTACCACCAGTCAAGTGTCAAGTGTGCGACATGCTAGGCCACGTGTAGAGGTTCTAGAGGAACCTCCGAAAATCATGAAATGATGGGAGGTAGAGGAAGATGTTGAGTTTAGGAAGGATGTTAGTTACCCTATATAAATAATGAAGTTGATTCTCCATGGGTCATTCTGGTATAGGTAGTGGATGTGGATATTTGGGGCAAGATCACCTACATCTAAATGGAAGTGCATTGTAGGGTATTTTGACATAGGCCCAGTGTTGTGGGGTAGGTCATATGCATGAAGTTCAAACTATTCCTGAAGGGGGTAATGTCTGACCATATACTATTCAAGGTATGACTTTTGTAGCTTCCACAATCACTAGTTCTTTATTTGATACATGTGCTACATATTCTTTTATTCCAACTAAATTCATAGTTCTATTGGGATTAACAATGGAGAGTGTGTGTGGGGGTAATTTCACATGTTAATTCATTGGGGTATGAGTTGAGAAAATCTTGCAGTGTAATGGTCGGTGACTAAAGGTCAATGAATATCATTTTCTATGGGATATAATTGTTCTAGATGTTTTAGGTATTGGCCTAATCTTGGGTATGGATTTTTTGGTGTTGTATCAAGAAAATATTGACTGTTATCATTGTTTTGTGATAGTCACATCTATAGATGGAGACACTTATGTCCTCTGTGGTGAGTGGGATACTCAAGTCGGCCATGTAGGGATGCTATGCCAGTAGTTGGGAGAACTCATAGCCCATGTATCATGCATTATGTTAGTTTATGGGGAGAAATAATAGCCAGTCTTCTATGTTATTGTGAATCAGTTTCATGATGTGCTTCTTAAGGACTTCTCAGGACATCCACCAGAGAGATATTTCAAGTTTATGAATGTGTTGTTACTGAGAGAAGAGCATGTTTCCATTACATCATATTGAATTTCACCAACAGTGTTCTAAGAACATAAGGTTCATCTATAGTATTTTGAGCATAAGGTGATTATTCATCCTAGTACATCACCCTGGGGTCACTAGTGTTGTTTGATAAGAAGGCTGATGGATCACAAAGGATATGTGTTTGGAAGATGAACCATATGATGGTGAAGAACTGATACACTCTTCCTAGAATTGATGACCTGCTTAACCAACTTAGTGGTACCTCAATTATTTCAATGATTTATTTGAGGTCGAGAAACCATCAGTTGAGGGTGAGACATTTTGACATACCTTGGACAACATTCTACGGAAAATATAGGTTATATGAATTTTTGGTGATACAGTTTGGGTTAACCAATGTGTCTGATGTCTTCATTGCATTGATGAACCAGATATTTCACCCATATCTAGATTAGTTCATGGTTTTATTCATTAATTACATATTGGTATAATCTATATCTAAAGGCGATCGTGCCACACACATTGACATAATCATGAGTACACTATAAAAGCATATTATTTATTCCAGGATATCAAAATATCATTTTTGGATTTGTGAGGTGCACATTCTTTGAATGGTCAGTGGCTTATGAGAATGCATTTCTAGATATGAAGAAGCGGATGACTACCACACTAATTTTGATCTTACCAGAAGTATGTAAGAGGTAAAACATGTATTGTGATGCGTACAGTGATTGACATGGGGTATTTTTAATGTAGTTAGCTTAGTTTGTAGCTTATGGGTCATGAAATATGATAAAACTATAAGGCCCCGGCCCTAAACCTTACTTAATCTCGAGTTATTACATGATTACACATTGAAGATCTTTTCAGGTTTAGAGTTTTAGAGAATTAGATCATGAAACATGCATTACATTCCACATTAAAGCAAAGTGGTTACATAAAAGACAATATTCATTCTTCCCATCAACGGAAACATATTTAAAATAAAACATGGATTCTTTCTTGACACATCCTTGACACTATCATCACATCATGTTCCCTTCCCTTGACCTGTGAAAATCATTTCAAAAACATGGGATGAGCATAAAAAGATCAGTAAGGGATATAAAAAAATGGAACGGAAACATGAGTACATGTATACATAAGAATGATATCATACTTTACCCATAAAACATAAGCACTTTAACATACCTAATCAAATCATGAATAAATAATAGAAATCATAAGACATAAAGGTAACTTGAGTCATTCATAACATTCTTACATAGGGAGTAACCCTCTTGGTTACGTTTGGAATACCCATCACAGTATATTACCTAAATCTCTTCGGAGAAACCATAACGTTTCACTCCTTCGCGTTACCCAATGCATTGGAGAGCTATATCGGGCTCACCCGCCCTTAGTCTGTCACGGAACCACCCGTCTTCATAATAATTCCCAAGAACCTCAACATAATCGTATCACATAAAACATGCATAAAGGAAACATAACATTTCTACCTTTCAATCACAAGATATCAATACCACACATTGATATAAAAATTTTATGAAAACCATTTTCAATACCAAAATAAAAGAAAAGTAAAACATAGTATTTATTTTTCTTTTAAAAAAAGGTATGGATTGTAGAGGAAGCCGAAATTAAAATAATGGTCACGGCGGCGGAGAAGTCGTTGTCGCCGCATACATACGACAAAACATTCCCTTTTGTCATTTAGTAAAATGATTCATATAAAAAAGATTCCATTTTGATAAACGTAAAAGTCAAAGGGGTTTATACACCATATAAAATAAGGTTGTGTATAAAACAAAATACGCCTCAATGAAAGGAGATTGAGACTAAGTCCCATACAAAGGCGATATCCTTGGGTTAAGGATAAATCAATTACATAATTATGTGTGACAAATGAATACACCAAATATAAGTGGATATTAAGTGTAAAATAATCAAAGGTCATTCACACATATTCAAAGGATGACATATTCAATAACTACATGTTGAACCCAAAGAAATCGAAATTGGGTTAAGAAGTTCCCTTGACAGCCTAACAATGTCACATCAAAATGAGTTGATGAGAGATAAAAAGTGTATCTCATCACTTTGACATAAAATTTACATCAGTAAGGATATATGAGAACATATCCCAACATAAAAATATGTAAATTAAAAGACCCAACAAAAGAAGTATTTTAAAAAGAAGAGGGTGAAAGGTTCCCCTACCGACATGGGTATCTTTTGAAACATACACCTCGTGAAAGAAGGAAAATACAACATTGATGTAAATACACATAAAAGAAAGTATATTACACAATGATTAAACTCATGGACAGTATATATACCACTCAAAGTAAATTGTGGCAAATGTGGCATAAATCTCATGGGAATAAAAGTGAGATGAAAAATCCCTTACGAAAAGTCGGCAGCCTAACGGCGCCACTTAAAACTTCCAAAAATGGATTGATGAGATAAAATAGGGTATCTCATAACATTACAATAAAATGTACAGAAATAGGAATATAAAAGAACATCCCCCATCATAAAAAAAGAGGAGATTAAAAGAAGTGACATAATGGAGAGTACTTAAAGAGAAAGAGAGAGGTTAGATCTCTTACGAAAATTCGGCAGCCTAACGGCACCACTCAAAACTTCCAAAATGGATTGAAGAGAGAGAATATAGTCCCTAATCATATGAAAATAAAAATTACAGTAAGATTAATATAAAATAACATCCCAATCACAAGAATGATGAGCTTATAAGGAATGACAAAAAAGAGTGTACTTAAAAAGAAAGAGAGGAGTATGATCCCTTACCTCAAGTCCAACTTGTCTTGTTCTTTTCTTTATATTCCTGAATAATAAACATTGGTCAATTAATAATTGATTAAATACCTCCTATAAAGATTATTATTCAGTTAATATAACATATTTTAATGTTATGATAATTGGTTAATAATATGAGTTCATATCAGACGTTTTTGTCGATGTTTGATACATGAGTCAAAAATTGAACTTGTTGGAAAATAATTTTCCATGTAGTTATAGGTACATAATATCCAGAATAGTATTGATGTTTTAAATATCATATACATCCAGTATATATATTAATTTTATACTATTCCATATAATTTGGAGATAAAAATTAAAAGCACCGTTCATGGAGACGGTAGGCCGTACATACGCATGAACGCTACTTTCATTTTTTTGTCATATTAATGTAATTAAAACAAAATGAGATATATATATATATATATGTTATAATTCCAGAATGATATCCATAATTTAGATGTAATATATTACATATATATCCATTATATATATGTACTTATAATAGTACATAACATTTTCTGATAAGAAATTAAATGTACCGTTCATGGTGACGGTAAGCCGTACATAAGCATGAACACTACTTCCATTTCTATTTCATATTTAATGGAATTAAAACATAATGATACATAATAGTATTTTAATTCCAGTATGTTATCATATATAATATCATTAAATATACCAACTATACGTACCACATATGGTAATAATGAATCAAAATACTTTGAGGGGGCGGTAGTCCGCACTTCCTTAAATGAAGATATTGCGTTTACCCATAATGGAAACCATAAAGGTATGAAATAAATGAAAAATACAGAAGCTTAAGTAAAACATAAACATATTATATATCATATATAAATATAGTGTCATCTTAATGGCCACCTTTGAAGGTGTTAGAAGAATGTTGAACAATCATCGTTTCGTGAGGCAGAAATTCGCCATCCACAGAAACAGTATGTTCTTTAACCATTAGATGTAGGTTTGTGTAAGTGTAGCTCGAATACTTCTTATAACAAAATCCTAGTATATTGAAGATAATGTATGTGTTACAAAATAATTTAATAAAAAGAGTTTAGGGGGTTGGAGAAGAAAAATAAAACAAAACAACACAAGTGAAGACATTACCATAAAATCGGGTAACTCCCTTTGATTTGAGCTAAATGGCTTCCTTGGGAAGAGTTCTGCCCAATGTGAGGCTTCAAGGAGTAATATAGGGAAGGGGAGAGACAAAATGGGCAGGGGTGGGCCGAGCCATAGGCTTTGGGAGTGTGGGTAAGGAGGTAGAGGTGGGGACCTTTTATAAGAGGAGAGGAGGGGCACTCTTGTAAAGTTACAAAATGTTACTTTATGTTCAAAAGAGTTTCGGATTTTAAAGGTCCCAAATTGATGTATTTCTAGGATAAGGTGATAAGGGTTCTAAATACACTCATCCAATAGGTTTTGGACATGTGTAGGTCTTATATATTACATTATCATTCCATTTTATTTAAATCGTTAAATAATGTGGTCAACGCTGCATCATCATGATGGCATAAATAATTTAATTTATTTAATGTCTAAAAATTATAAAAAAATACTATGATGTAGGAAATATTTTTAGATTTCCAATGACTATTTATAGTCAAAAATATGACTTGTATAACCCCATGTAAAAATTGTTTTAGTAAAACATTTCATGTTTGTGTCATTTTTACTTTAACATTAAATAAAAAGATATTTATGTCATTTCCCAACCAAAGTGGCTCCATGGGGTCCCCAAGTTGACCCATGGATTTTCTTGGTCGGCCATGACACATCAAATGAGGTTAGGACATGTGTATAGGTCATTTCATTTTTTTAAAACATTATTCTTACCATAAACTACACTAATTACCTCTAATCGCGATTAAAACTTAATAAGTTACTATTCACCAAAAAATTATTTTTATCCCATTGAACCAAATTTTACTTCTTAATGACAACCATGTATGTCGGATTTTTGAAATTCAAAACACAAAGATGGCAAAATTTCATTTAAACGGAAAAATCAGTTTTTATAATTACCACTTAGTGGTTTCACTATTCATCAAAAATTGAAGTTTTTTAGAAAAATCAAAAATATTCACCCTAAGCTATATTTGATATTCCAAATTAAAAAATGAGGTCTATTTTACAAATTTCATATCATATGTGTCACATTAATTAATTTAATAATTAATTCCCACTGTCCGAGAAAATAGCGTGTTTTTATGAAACAATAAGTGTCAAAAGATTGACACTAGTTTAAGTCTGATTTCAAAGTGAAATTAATTCAAATGACCAATATTGGATTTAATGGTAAAAATATATTCTAATTTCACTTTAAAACAAATCCAAAAGATAATCTAATCATATAAATAAATTAGATTAAAAAGAGTTTTTGAATTAAAATACAACATTTTACACTATTCATAAAAAAACGAACTTTATCGGAAAGATACACAAAGTATGTTTTGATGTACCAATTCTTAAGAAGAGTTTTATTTGGTCCAATAGAATTTATCAGAGTGAACAAAACTATATTTAATGACGTTTCGCCATCAAAATGCGATAAGTGAACTTTTAGTGAAAACTAGGGCATATACGCCTAAAATTGAATTCTTTCCGTATTTTAAGCCTTTACCTTTTAATGGATAAATGTAAAAACATTTAAAAACATATATAATCATATTTTAGTTATTTCTATCCATTCCCACAAATACAATGGCTACATGTTAACTACCATTTAAAATAATGTTATTTTATTTTTAGAGTGCTATGTAAGACTTCCAAGAAACTCGTTGTTGCATGTTGGGTACGCCATCGAGCATAGCGTCCCCTTTAAAGTCATATTAGTATTTTATTCACAAATATGGATAAATATGAAAATGTCATATTCTTTATTTACCTGGGGTGTTACATCCTTCCCCCCTTTTGGGAATTGCGTCCTCACAATTTTTTAAAATTGAGCTTGGAAACATCCTTGAAAGTCCGACATCGGAACAAGAGTCGGTAAAAAAATCACTTTAAAATAATGGAAGATATGTACAGAGGTCACCCGAGTTAAAGCATACTATGATTCCATGTAGAAAAACATGGAGATGGAAGAAAAAGCAAAGGGTCATGTTCTTGAGGGAGTGTGATAGTAAACATGTCTAGGAGAAAGTTAACCATAAGAAAATCACAAACTTGTGATGGGTTAAACGATATTCGTTTCCCCAGTAGGAAAAGTTAATAGACAAGATTTTTGTTTTAAGTTACTTTTTATTGAGGAATTTATTCATAAGAAAACATAATCACTTATCATGTTGACTTTCAACTTTTACTAGATTCCTTAATCAAACTCATATTTTTTTCCAAAAGATGAGTATTTAGGGAGACTTGTTCGCATTAAGAGTACTATAATCAACTTCTAGAGAGTCACCTAATCCACAAAAGAGAACTATATACTTCCTACGCCTTTGGACTTTAACCAAAACCAAAACCAAAAAGGTTAGTACAAGATTAGATAATCCATAAAATGATAACCCTTTATAAAAAGAAAATCTATTCTTAATCTCCAAAATTTGTCCAACAAAACCCAAAGTTCAATGAGGACCATTCGATAAACAATTTGTCCATAAAATTCTTCAAAGTAAACCAATCTAAGATTGAAACCCAAATATTTGAATGATTTAGTCACATAGTCTTCCAAGTTAAATCGTAACATTTATCTCCAAACAACATCAGTTGCTCCTAAAGTCTCATATCGAAAAGTAATTAACCTAATCACATATCCTCCATGATAGGTTAATAATTTCCATAGATAACCCAAAATAAGCTCATTCTAGATTCATAAGATCATATAAATAAAAATAATTAGTTAAACTAACCAGGGACTTCACGTAGTCCAGTGGTAGGCGATAAATACCAGTTGCACTTTGGTTGTGGGTTCGATTCCCGCAGCTTTGTCCGACGCGACGGGTTGTCACACGGTTTGTGTGTTGTCCTTTTTCAAAAACTATATAATTCTAAAATCATTCCCCCAAAAGAGATAAAATCTTCAAAAATAACCATAAAATAATTTAACCTCAATTTTATCTCATGCCTTTCACTTCCATCATAACATATAGTAACGCATAATTACCTCAAAAGTAAGGATCATATAAACCCAAATGGTTCTTTATAACTATGTCCACAAAAGAACAGATAATGATTCCTTGAATAAAATTTTCATATGTTAAACATCAGGGTTACACATACTATAAAAAGTCTTCTAATATAACCCCATCATCAAAAGATACTTAATACTCTTAAGAATTTCACCATAACTCTTGAATCTCTTTTGTGTTGACTTCTTGCACACTCAACATTCTTCATGATCCATTAACCATTCCTTTACAACTTTTTCTGAAATACTTCTTTACTACACACAAAATCATGAATCATATCCTAATATTCCAAAATTGGAAAACAAAAGTTATGAAATAATCCATACCTTTGATTGGTCATTGTCATCTTCTTCATCCTCTATCAGAATGGAATTAGTTATTGGTAAAAGAATATTTTTACGATCTTGGTGATCCCATTCACGAAACTTCTTCATAGGACATGTGTTTGCAAAATGACCATGCACCCCACATTTAAAACATTCAATTGGTCCCTCAGAATGAACTTCTTTCCCTTTCCTCGAGTCAACTGGATGCTTCCTTTTTCCATGGTAGGTTCTTGCTTTATGACCTTTATTTCCACATATATAGCAAATTTTTGTCCCTTTGAAACATTTTCCTAGGTGTTTCTTTCCACATCTTTGACACATAGGTTTTTTAACACACTTACCTTTATGATTATCACCTTTAGTTCTGTAGGGACTTGTTTCTCGCATATATGATGCCTTAGAGAAATCACTAAGGTTTAGGTGGCCAATCATGACTCCAGATAGTTAGTTGAGGATAATCACAAGAGTTCTCATTGCAGCCCCCATATCATTCAGTTACTTGCTCAAAAAACTATCACAGTTTCCTTCACATCCACTGTTACTTTGGTGCCTGCTAGATCCTGATATTTACTAAAACCAAAACGGTCAGTGTGTGTATATCAACAAAACCATAATATACAAACGAGGAAGATAAATACCAAGATATACTTACTCATTCACTTTATCTAAAACTAGGACTCTTTCTGAAATCCTATCCATTATGGTACTGTCACTTATGCTTAGAGAATACCCTAACCTCTAAATTTATCTAAACAACCCTTTGATACCAACTATAAGGCCCTAGCCTTAATCATTAATTAATATTGAGTTATTACAAGATTACACATTGAGGATCTTTTCAGGTTTAGAGTTTTAGAGAATTAGATCATGAAACTTGCATTACATTCCACATTTAAGAAAAGTGGTTACATAAAAGACAGTATTCATTCTTCCCATCAACGGAAACATATTTGAAATTAAACATGGATTCTCTCTTGACACATACTTGACACTATCATCACATCATGTACCCTTCCCTTGACCTGTGAAAATAATTTCAGAAACTTGGGATGAGCATAAAAAGCTCAGTAAGGGATATAAAAATATGGAAAGGAAACATGAGTACATGTATATATAAGAATGATATCATACATTACCGATAAAACATAATCACTTTAACATACCTCATAAAATAATGAATAAATCATAGAAATCATAAGACATAAAGGTAACTTGTGGCATTCATAACATTCTTACATAGGGAGTAACCCTCTTGGTTACGTTTGGAATACCCATCACAGTATATTCCCTAAATATCTTCGGAGAAACCTTAATGTTTCAATCCTTCGCGTTACCCAATGCATTGGAGAGCTATATAAGGCTCACCCACCCTTATTCTATCACGGAGCCACCCATCTTCATAATAATTCCCAAGAACCTCAACATAATCGTATCACATAAAACATGCATAAAGGAAACGTATCATTTTCACCCTTCAATCACAAGATATCAATACCAAACATTGATATAAATATATTATGAAAACTTTTTTCAATACCAAAATAAAATAAAAGTAAAACATAGTATTTATTTTTCTTTTAAAAAAAGGTATGGCTTGTAGAGGAAGCCAAAATTAAAATAATGGTCACGGCGGCGAAGAAGTCGTTGTCGCCGCATACGTACGACAAAACATTCCCTTTTGTCGTTCAGTAAAACACTTCGTATAAAAAGGATTCCTTTTGGATAAATGTAAAAGTCAAAGGGGATTATACACCGTATAAAAGAAGGTTTTGTATAAAACAAAATATGCCTCAATGAAAGGAGATTGAGACGAAGTCCCATACAAAGACGGTATCTTTGGTTTAAGGATAAATCAATTACATAATTATGTGTGACAAATGAATACACCAAATATAATTGGATATTAAGTGTAAAATAATAAAAGGTCATTCACACATATTCAAAGGATGACATATTCAATAACTACATGTTTAACCCGAAGAAATCGAAATTGGGTTAAGAAGTTCCCTTGACAGCCTAACGACGTCACATCAAAATGAGTTGATGAGAGATAAAAAGCGTACCTCATGACTTGGACATAAATTTTACATCAGTAAGGATATATGAGAACATATCCCAACATAAAAATATGTAAATTAAAAGGCCCAACAAAAGAAGTCTTTTAAAAAGAGGAGGGTGAAAGGTTCCCTTACCGACATCGGTATCTTTCGAAACATACACCTCGTGAAAGAATGAAAATAAAACATTGATGTAAATACTCATAAAAGATAGTATATTACACAATGAGTAAAATAATGGGAATTACATACACCACTCAAAGGAAATTCTAGCAAATGTAGCATAAATCTCATGGGAATAAAAGTGAGATGAAAAATCCCTTACGAAAACTCGGCAGCCTAACGACGCCACTTAAAACTTCCAAAAATGGATTGATGAGATCAAATAGGGTATCTCATCACATTAAAATAAAATGTACAGAAAGAGGAATATAAAATAATACCCCCCATCATAAAAAAGAGGAGCTTAAAATAAGTGACATAAAGGAGAGTACTTAAAGAGAAAGAGAGAGGTTAGATCTCTTATGAAAATTCGGCAGCCTAACGGCGCCACTCAAAACTTCCAAAATGGATTGATGAGAGAGAATAGGGTATCTCATCATATTAACATAAAATGTATAGTAAGATTAATATAAAAGAACATCCCAATCACAAGAAAGATGATCTTAGAAGGAATGACAAAAAAGAGTGTACTTAAAAAGAAAGAGAGGAGTATGATCCCTTACCTCAAGTCCAACTTGTCTTGTTCGTTTCTTTATATTCCTGAATAATAAACTTTGGTCAATTTATAATTTATTAATGAACTCCTATAAAGATTATTATTCAGTTCATATCACATATTTTAATGTTATAATAATTGGTTAATAATATGAGTTCATATCAGATGTTTTTGTCGATGTTTGGTACATGCGTCAAAAATCGAACTTGTTGGAAAATAATTTTCCATGTAGTTATAGGTACATCATATCCAGAATAGTATTGATGTTTTAAATATCATATATATCCAGTATATATATTCATTTTATACTATTCCATATAATTTGGTGATAAAAATTAAAAGCACCATTCATGGAGACGGTAGGCCGTACATACGCATGAACACTACTTTCATTTTTTTGTCATATTAATGGAATTAAAACAAAATGAGATATATATATATGTTATAATTCCAGAATGATATACATAATTTATATGTAATATATTACATATATATCCATTATATATATGTACTTATAATAGTACATAACATTTTGAGATAAGAAATTAAATGTACCGTTCATGGAGACGGTAAGCCGTACGTACGCATGAACGCTACTTCCATTTCTATTTCATATTTAATGGAATTAAAACATAATGATACATAATAGTATTTTAATTCCAGTATGGTATCATATATAATATCATTAAATATACCCTCTATACATACCACATATGGTACCAACGAATCAAATCACTTTGAGGGGGCGGTAGTCCGCACATCCTTAAATGAAGATATCGCGTTTACCCATAATGGAAACCATAAAGGTATGAAATAAATGAAAAATACAGAAACTTAAGTAAAACATAAACATATTATATATCATATATAAATATAGTGTCATCTTAATGGCAACCTTTGAAGGTGTTAGAAGAATGTTGAACAATCATCGTTTCGTGAGGCAGAAATTTGCCATCCACAGAAACAGAATGTTCTTTAACCATTAGATGCAGGTGTGTGTAAGTGTAGCTCGAATACTTCTTATAAAAACATCCTATTATATTGAAGATACTGGAGTTGTTAGAAAATAAATTAATAAAAAGAGTTTATGGGGTTGGAGAAGAAAAATAAAACAAAACAACACAAGTGAAGACATTACCTTAAAATCGGGTAACTCCCTTTGGATTGAGCTCAATGGCTTCCTTGGGAAGACTTCTGCCCAAAGTGAGGCTTCAAGGAGTAAGAGAGGGAAGTGGAGAGACAAAATGGTCAGGGGTTGGCCGAGGCAAAGGCTTTGGGAGTGTGGGTAAGGAGGTAGAGGTGGGGACCTTTTATAAGAGGAGAGGAGGGGCACTCTTGTAAAGTAACAAAATGTTACTTTATTTTCAAAAAGCGTTTCGCATTTTAAAGGTCCCACATTGATGTATTTTTAGGATAAGGTGATTCGGGTTCGAAATCCACTCATCCAATAGGTTTTGGACATGTGTAGGTCTTAGATATTACATTATCTTTCCATTTTATTTAAATCGTTAAATAATGAGGTCATCGTTGCATCATCATGATGTCATAAATAATTTAATTTATTTAATATCAAAAAATTATAAAAAAAATACTATGATTTAGGAAATCGTTTTATCTTTCCAATGAATATTTGTAGTAAAAAATATGTCTTGTATAACGCCATGTAAAAATTGTTTCAGTAAAACATCTCATGTTTGTGTCATTTTTACTTTAACATTAAATAAAAAGACATTTATGTCATTTCCCAACCAAAGTGGCTCAAGGGGGTCCCAAAGTTGACCCATGGATTGTCTTGGTCGTCCATGACACATCCAAGGAGGGTAGGACATGTTTCTAGGTCATTTATGTTTTTTAAAACATTATTCTTACCATAAACTACACTAATTACCTCTAATCGCGATTAAAACTTAAGAAGTTACTATTCACCAAAAAATTATTTTTATCCCATTGAACCACATTTTACTTCTTAATGACAACCATGTATGTCGGATTTTTGAAATTCAAAACGCAAAGATGGAAAAATTTCATTTAAACGGAAAAATCAGTTTTTATAAGTACCACTTAGTGGTTTCACTATTCATCAAAAATTGAAGTTTTTCAGAAAAATCAAAAATATTCACCCTAAGCTATATTTGATATTCCGAATTCAAAAAAGAAGTCTATTTTAAAATATTCAAAACATATAAGTCACATTAATTAATTTAATAATTAATTCCCGCTGTCAGAGCAAATAGCGTGTTTTTATGAAACAATAAGTATCAAAATATTGACACTAGTTTAAGTCTGATTTCATAGTGAAATTAATTCCAACGAACAATATTGGATTTAATGGTAAAAATATATTCTAATTTCACTTTAAAAAAAATTCAAAGGATAATCTAATCATATAAATAAATTAGATTAAATGGAGGTTTTAAATTAAAATACAACATTTTACACTATTCATTAAAAAAATGAACTTTATCGGAAAGATACACAAAGTAAATTTTGATGTACCAATTCTTAAGAAGAGTTTTATTTGGTCCAATAGAATGTATAAGAGTGAACAAAACTATATTTAATGATGGTTCGCCATCAAAAGGTGATAAGTGAACCTTTAGTGAAAACTAGGGCACATACGCCTAAAATTGAATTCTTCCCGTATTTTAAGCCTTTATCTTTTATGGATAAATGTAAAAACATTTAAAAACATATATAATCATATTTTAGTTATTTCTATCCATTCACACCAATACAACGGATACATGTTAACTACCATTTAAAATAATATTATTTTATTATTAGAGTGCAACGTAAGATTCCCAAGAAACTCGTTGTTGTGTGTTGGGTACGCCATCGAGCATAGCGTCCCCTTTAAAGTCATATTAATATTTTATTCACAAATATGGATAAATATGAAAATTTCATATTCTTTATTTACCTGGGGTGTTACAAAAGCATTATATTATTTATCATATTTATGACCTTGAGCATCCAGTTGTTGTTCATGCCAGGAAGAGTTGAGATCATGACCTGTAGGGAGTACCCTTTACGGGGTTTACTAACCATAAAAGTCTCTAATACATCTTATGTTAGTGGTATTTAAATCATTATCATTAAATAAAGGTCATCCACCTACAGTCCATCGATTTTGAGTTCGTATACACAACATGAAAGGTATATAGTGTGGCATACTCTCTGAGCTAAATGACTCAAAATCTTGTGGTTCAGGAATCAAGTTCAATGTTGAAGATGGTGGCCTTGTTTATAGAGATGTGTTTGGAGGTATGATATGGGAATGGGTGAATGAATCTTACATCCATAGTTGTTGAATCTGCACTCTTGAGTCGGTTCATGGAGATTCAGTTGGTGGATCTAGAGTGGTTGGCTATGATGAAAAGTCCTAAAGGTGGGGAGTCACCATCTAATTGGATTTTTGTTGCTAATGGAGTTTCTTATGATCGTAGTTATGTTATATTAATGACAAGTGTACAAGAGGATTTTATGCGTGAGTTACACATATCAAAGTGGGTAGTACTTCCTGGCATTACCAAGATGTATTGAGACCTTCGTAGGACATATTCGTTGCTGGTAATAAAGAAAGAAGTTGTAGTTTTTTGGGAATGATGACTTACCTATTAGTAGGTGAAGACTTAACATCAGTTTCCAGATGGGTTGTTTCAGTCATTTCCAATTCCAGAGTGGAAGTGGAATGATTTAATGATGGACTTTGTAGTTTCCATTTCCGGGAATCCTTAGATGAATGATGCAATTTGTGTATTTGTGGTCCGGTTGATGAAATTAGCTCAATTATTGTTGATTCCGGAGACCTATATAGTGGTCCACTTGGGTGGTTTATATGTTCAAGGGAAAGAGTGGTTGCATGGTGTCATGATAACAATAGTTTTGGATCACGATCCATGTTTTGCCTCATATTTTTGGCAGGGAGTGTAGAAGGAACTTGGTACCCTGCTGTTTTTTAGTATGACTTATCACCCGCAGATTGATAGGAAGTTAGAATGTATAATATTGTTATTTAAGGAAATTTAATGATCCTTTGTTTCCAATTTTAGTGGTTAGTGGGAAATACAGTTGTCACTCATTGAGTATTAATGCAAAAATAGTTTTCAGGTCACAATTCAAATTGCTCATATTGAGGATCTCTATGGGAGACTATGTAAATCTCAACTTTGTTGGTCAGTGGATGGGGTTAATGAGTAGTATGGAATGTATCTCATGTAGGATACATCTGAGAGGGTTCAATTCATTAAAAAATATATTGAAAGAGCCTTTACTAGGTAGAAGTATTATGTATATTGGAGTCGTACTCCCCTCGAGTTTAGGGTGAGTGATAATTTCTTTCTTCAGGTGTTTCCAAAAATGGTAAACCATTGAATTTGAACATAGTGCAGCTTGGTTCCTAGGAATGTAATAATGTTTTAGATTTTAGAAAGGATCAGACCAGTGATTAAAGGATTTTCTCTTCCACGTCGGTATAGTGGTATACATGTTGTTTTCCATATTTCACAACTCTGATAGTATATCCTTGATCCAAATCATGTTCTATGTTAGAATAAAAATGTTCAAGAAGAAAAATGGGAGTGAGAATTAGATATGATGGTCTAGTGGCCCAATCTCTTTTCTTAGGAAGCTCAATGATGCTTTGGAAGAGAGTATCGAGGATGAGCCATCCTAAGATGGGGGAGATGGTAAGTTCTCATATTATCTTAAGTTTTTATTCATTTAGGTTCTAGTTAAATTATCTTATATTATTCAAATAAGTGTCTCCCAATTATTATAATAAGGCTCATGTGTGTTTTTTGGGTTAGGGGAAAAAAGAGGAGGCAAAAAATATTTCTGGGCGTATTGCGTGGTTTGCACATGGTTAGTGCAAACTGTGCAGATCATCCCAGGTAACCGTGCAACCTCGAATAGAGTTATGTGCTCAGTTACTATATGGTTAAGATAAGTAGGAATAATTACTAAAAAACTATATGAAGGTATGATTTTGGTACAATACAGCTCGGACAGTTTGTTCATGATTTTGAAAACCAGGCGGGTAAATGGTGTGGCATTGTAAAGATGAGAAATTTTAAAAATATCTCGTCGAAGATTTTTTTCCACAACTCGGATTTTTTCCATAGCCTTCCTTTTTGAACCCTAGTGATGAGACAAGCTCTAGAGATCCTCCAAGAGGTGTTTCCCCTTTGATCCAAGGCCATTTTAAGTTTTGTTAGTTGTAGATTAAATATCTTAGAAAGGATAATACCACCCTTACATCTCTTTTGGGTTTAGGGATCCTATTTTTTCCATTATCCTTATGAATCTATAAAAACCAATTTTTTGGGTGATATCTAGGTTGGGGCATCAAAGGGTGGTCAAATCTGGATCTAATGATTTGATCTTGAGTGTGTTCACTAATGGAATCAAGCTATGCAGTCCAAAAGTTATATCATATAGTTTATATTTAGATTTGTGAGTGTAGGGTTTTATTCTTGTTCTTATATTCATGTGTTCATGTTGTAATTGGTTAGATGTGATGTATTGAATGCCTAAATAACCTAATAAACTCCTCATGATCTTTGTAATAATTAAAGTGTTAATAGATTTTTGCATAATATAAATTTCCCATTCATTGATATTTTTGTGATATTTCCAATGATATAAGATATTCATGGGTTTAATGTAGTTGTTGTCGAGATTAATAAATATGAATTTGAACATGGATTTATAGAGAGGTGTATAGACACTAGGTTATATGCCTATAGGTCGAGTTGGACTGAGGATCTAAGATCAACCCCTAAAATGCACGGGTTAGGGTAGGGGACAACGTTGTATCCCCCTAAAAGTTTCATTCCACCTGAACATAGGCTTTGAGGTGAAGATAATATCGTTATTTTTATGTGATTCCTAGTGAGATAGAGTAGTAATTATTCCTATATTTACAAATAACATTCACCATGCCTAGTCCACTGAACTCGTGACAAAGGGAAGAACTAAACCATGTTATTCTTATGTAGTGAACCAAGAATTACGAGTAGCGTATCCTAAAAGAGCATAATGTAGAATGGATTATTGACTATTTTCTTTTAATTTCCGATTTTTATCACTTTCATGCAGTGCCTACTTGAAATGGATATTTTTTAGAAATGATTTGTGGTTTCTTAATGAGTTGTACTCACACCCTTCTTGGGACACCGTTAGGCACCCATGGAGATTTCATGGTTGCATGTTAAGAACGAGTCAAAGGCCTACTTTATGAGAAGTGATTCGGTTTTGGTATGTGGAAGGACATTTTAGGGTTTTGATATTTTTCTTTCGTTTGGGGTTTTGTTCACTTGGAAATGTAGCATGGAATGGACTATTTAATGTGTCTTTTGGTTTGTATCCTGCTCAGTAAATCTCTGATTATTTTTTTAATATTTGATTCTTATTTTTTCCCTTATTTATATTGTGTTATTCTACATCATACTCTGTTAAAGATGGTATAGTCTCCCCATGTGACCTCTTAGATCCCTGCAAATTCTCAGAAAACATTGGTCTATAGGGAGGTGTGTTTGAGGTCATGTGATGACTCGGTTTGTGGCACTAATTTATTAGAATATGGGACCGAGATGTTACATATAACCACATATTTTCCATGTAATGTCACACTATTTTAAATAATCATGAAAAAACAATACACATATATAGAAAACTCAAATATTTTTGAAACATATCCGAAACCACAAAATAATGGTCCTAAAAAAATAAAATATAACACAAAATGTATATTTTTTTCTAAAAATCAACATCATTATGTGATAAACTGCCCAGCAGGTCGGGCCACACAACGTTCCGGGCCAAAACCTGCGTGTCGGGATGGGTCGACCCAAACCGGGTAAGCCCCGGCTGAGTCGGCCCAACCAGGTCGGGCAGGTCCCGGACACACTTTGACCCATTTACACTCATTGGGAATTACATTGGCATCGTGCGTCTGTTTGATGAACCATCTATGTTTCCAGAAACCCTGGAGCGAGATTGTCCCTTTGGTATACCCCACTTGAGATTTGGATAATGTTGGGATAAAGTCAGGATGGATCGAGTACAAATCCAACTAGTCCCTCAGAACTAAAAGATAATAACTTACAGACCGGGCGTCTGATTGATGTACTGTCTATTGCGTTGAGACCCTTATGACATGGATGTACTTCGGGTTACTTCTTTGTGGGACTTCATGGATGTTGGTGTATCGAACAGTAGCTTAAGGAGACGACCTTTATGAATATGATCAAGCTTAGTGAGGGAACCCAGTAGTTGGCTATGACGTGAAGAATGAATTGAGATCCTATGCGAGTCAGCACCGAAGGCTCCTGTGTGGGTCAGCACCATGCCATATTGTATGGGTCAGCACATAGCAATCCAATGTGGGTTAGCACTTAGGGATCCTGTGTGGGTTAGCACCATGAGATCTTGTGTGGTTCAGCAGCGAGTGGTCCTGTGTGGGTCAGCACCTAACTATCCTGTGAGGGTCAGCACAGAGCGATCATGTGTGGGTCAGCACCGAGCGATCCTATGTGGGTCAGCAACGAGCGATCCTGTGTGGGTCATCCCCTAGAGATCCTCTCTGGGTCATCACTGAGCGATCATGTGGGGGTCAGTAGTAGATCCTCTTGACAAAATAAGATGATCTAACTTTATGACTAATCATTTGTACATTTGTGAATAAGTTATACTTAGTATGAGCTGAGTCCTCACCTGAGCGGTGCTTTCCATTGTGGTAATACATTGGTGGTATTCTTCTTTGTGGGGTACCTGAGTGGTACTTACCATCGTGATACTTTTTCCTTTGTGGAACAGTTCAGCTTTGGGCTATTGATTTGGACTCTGTGATTCCTCAAGATTGATATGGGTATACTTGATAACTTATGTATATATATGGGCATATACCTATGTAGGATTTTCAGTTGATTTCTTGCCTTTTGGTTTATCCTTTGTGGATTTTTTGAGACCATGATGGTCTTGGGGTCCCTACTGAGTATCATTATACTCACCCTTGCACGGGCTATGCCCGATCCTTGTCATTTTTGGTGCAGTTGACGGTCATCGCTGATCGAGGCTAAGGGTACCAGGACTAGACTGTGCCCGAAGGTAGACCATATGGTGTGTCATAATGCAGTGGAGATGAGAAGAGGTGGAGTGAAGAGGAGGAGATCTATACATAATATTCAGCTATGAATTCTCGAGGATGACATATTAGCTGTCTCTATTTTTTTCAGTTTTATTGTATTTCAGTTTTACTTGTATCTTTACATATGGGCTTGTATCCTGACCCTTTTACCTTCATCACTCGTTTTTATATATAGTTCACTTATGTTCAGATCTTTCTATGTGCTTGGTTGTGTGTTTTTACAGGCTATAAAGGCAATGTCTTCCTAGTTTTAGGGAATATGCCTTCGGTGCTAGTTTCCAGCCCCTATCCTAGGGACGACAAGCTTGGGGTAGTAACGGAACGTGCCCCGAGGAATGGGTTGTGGAAAATTGGTATCATAGGAGTCGGTTCTTCCATTGAACATAGGACTATGATATTTTTAATGATTATATTTTCAAGTATAGTGAGTGTGGTTATCAGTTTAGGTAATACAGTGTTGGTGTGGTGGCTGAAATATCTATACACCAGGACCATGACATCTGATTTACGACTCATTGCATTAAAACACTGATTTCGTGTGTGTTTCAAAAAATTGTGATCACTTTGACTCAGCTCATCATATATAACTTATTGAACGTGGAACACTTATTTATTTTCAGTATGCCTCTACACAGACAACCAACTAGGGTTCCGAATATAGTAGGAACTGATAGCCCACCAAGCGACAAGGCCACAATGTAGGGCCCTCTTCTAGAAGAGGCTCTGGTTGAGGCACCAGCGGTACCATTACCTATTGGGCCATTGATGCCACCAGCCACAACAGTAGAGGGTGCACGCCACTTGAGCATGTACCACGAGTTCCAGCGCTAGAGGATACCGAGGTTCAGGGGATAGATGGACCCACAGGAGGCTGAGGATTGGCTAGTGGTCATGGTGAGAGTTTTCTGACTAGTAGAGACACCATCTAATCTCATGGTGATCCTTACCACCATCCTTCTATATGAAGCAGTAGGAATATGGTGGAACTTGATGCTCCAGGTTCACGATGAGGTGATTCTTCTCTTGGTAGACGTCGAGATCTTGTTTCAGGCAGATTTTGTTCCAGTTTCTCTTTGTGCAGTTCACATATAGAAACTTATTCATCTACATTAGGGAAACATGACTGTGGCTTAGTACACAGTGAGGTTCACTAACCTCTCATGATACTCCACGGATATGGTGCAGAACCCATTCTTCAGGGTCGAGACCTTCTAGCAGGGACTTGGGTGAGAGATTAGGGCTTCGATGGTTTTTATTAGAATCCTGACACAGGCATGGGTGTTAGAGAGAGCCCTCTTAGTGGAGAGTATCCTTGCTGAGAAGTCACAAATAGCGAGACCCACCACCAGAAATTATGTAGCAGAGTCTTCTATAGCTGGTAGCAGATAGATGTTGAAGAGATCCAAAAAGACCATTCCTAGAGGTGGATGACTGAATGATTCAGGGTCAGTTGTGTGGGGTACCGAAGGCAGATCTAGTCATGCCAAGAGCGGGCATTGTTACGCATGTGGCGTGCAGGGTCACATAGCTAATGCCTATCCGACCCACCCTACAAATAATCATTAGACCATCGAAGGACCACCCAAGAAGAGACAGAGGTTCGACTGAGGAGGTCCGTAGAGAGCAGGAAGATGTGAAAGAGGAGCTGGCCATGCAGATGGCAGTGGGAAACAATTCAAGATATTACCGCCACCACCACCAGGCAGTCCACCCAGACCACCGGGAGCAAGAGGATAGTGGCGAGCTCAGCTCTTGGGAGCTGAGGCTTATGATCACATCACTCTAGAGATGATACGAGGTATGATCTATGTTTACTCAACCTTAGTTGTAGTAAATATAGACACAGGTTCCAGCCATTATTTTATTTCCACTGCCCTCGTTCGGAGGTCTGTGATTCTAACTGAGTTGTTGGTTCGATCCTTATGAATAGAGACTCATATGGGAGAATATTTGACGATCACGCACAGGTGCTGACAGTGTTATCTTACTCTAGGATATGAGAGCTTCAGCTAGGCTCTCTTAGTAACGGCATCGAGGCCATAAGATGTCATCTTGGGTATGGACTGGTTATCTACATTCCATGCTTTGATTGACTGTATTAGGCACAATGTGATGTGCGTCTTCATGGATGGGACTAGGTTTACCTTCACTGGATAGAAGGGAGACTTTACAACATAGGATGGACTTACCCAGAGGAAAGTGTAGCATATCACCCATCTATTGGATATCCATACCCTCAGAGCAGTTGATTTGGAGAGTTTTAGTTTTCCTATAGTGGTGGACCAGTCTGCAGATTTCTTCCCGGATGATATTTCGGGTCTAACTCCTCATAGAGAGGTGGACTTTTACATTGACTTGTACCCCGGGAAGAAACAGATATATACAACATAATATCGGATGGCTCCCGCGAAACATCATGAGCGGTGGGTACATCTAGAGGACATGTAGGGGAAGGGATTTATTTGGCCGAGCGTCTCTCCCTAGGCAGCCCAGATTTTGTTCACCATGAAGGCAGATGGGACCTTGAGGCTTTGTGTTGACTATTGGCGCCCATATCTTATGACTGTGAAGAACAAGTACCCATTTATGGGGATAGACGTCCTATTTGATCTTCTAAAGGGAGCACGGTGGTTCTCACAGATAGACCTCAGACTAGGCTATCACCAGCTCAGTGTTCGGGACAAGGATGTATAGAAGACATCTTTTTGATGTCGGTACGATCATTATGAGTTCATGGTTATGCCATTGGGTGTGACAAACACTCCAATAGTGTTCATGGGACTCATGAATAGGATCTTTCAGACATACCTTGATCTCTTTGTCGTGGTCTTCATCGATGACATTCTGATCTACTCGACTACTAAGGAGGAGCATGCATACCATTTGCAGGTAGTGCTAGACACACTCCGAGAGAACCACATTTATGTTAAGCTCTCAGAGTTCATGTTCTGGATCTGAGAGGTTCACTTTCTAGGACCTGTCATATAGGAGGCAGGAGTTGCAGAGGATCTAGTGATGATTAAGGTTATACTTTCTTGGGAGCCACCCATGAGTCTGACGGAAGTACGTAGTTTCTTAGGGTTGGCTGGATACTACGAGATATTTGGGCTAGATTTTTCCAGAGATTCAGCACCACTATCAATGTTGTTGATGAATGGGAAACCCTTCGTGTAGTTGGAGAAATTCCAACGGAGTTTTCAGAAGCTAAGGAAGAGCCTGACTAGTGCCCCCATCTTGAGGCTACCAAAGGATGGTTTAGGGTACATAGTCTACTACGACACATCAGGGACCAGACTCAGATGTGTCTTGATGTAGGAATGAGCAGTGATCACATATAGTTATCGATAGCTGAGACAACATCCGAAGAACTAAACTAACCATGCCATGGAGTTAGCCGCAGTGGACTTCGCCTTGAATATGTGGTGACACTATCTGATGGGAAAACGTTTTACAGTCTACTCAGATCAGAAGAGTCTCAAGTATATCATCTCTCAAAAGGACCAGAACCTGAGACAACGATGTTGTCTTGAGTTCCCACTGGACTATGACTTTGATATAGTCTATACTCATGGGAAGGAAAATGTCGTAGAAGATGCACTCAACATAAGATCAGGTATACAACTGCTACGTGAGATGACAGAGCAATTGACCACTTTGCAGATATCCTTTGAGGACCAGGATGGAGAATCATTCCTTCAGTATCTTACAGTCACTCCCCCACTTTGTCAACGAGTCGGGGAGGCACAACATGGGGACACTGACTATGAGGCACGACGTGCTCAAATATACATAGGACATGCACCTGATGGATTTTCTTAAGGTGGGATCACATTATCCCCTTCCAAGGACATACCATGGTATGTGTATCTCTTAGGGAGGAAGTGTTGAGGGAGTTGTACATATCCCCTATAGCGGTACATTCAAGGGTGTAGAAGATGTACCAGGATCTCCGATGATAGCCCTGGTGGCCATGAATGAAGAACGAAGTAACAGAATTTGTCTCTTGATGTCTCACTTGTCAGTAAGTGAAGGTGGAGCATCTGGTACCAGTAGGCTTGGTTCAAACATTAGAGGTCTCCGAGTGAAAGTGGGATGAGATATCCATGGAATTTGTTATAAGACATCCACGTACATCTAGAGGTCATCAGTCTATTTGGGTGATCATCGAACGTCTCACCATGTTGGCCCACATCCAAATGATCAGAGAGCAATGTTCAGTAGAGAAATTGGGATCCCTCTAGGTGAAAGATATTGTATAGATACATGGAGTACCATCAATGATTGTCTCTGATCGTTATGCATGTTTTTCTTCCCTTCTATGGAAGGGTTTTCCCGAGGCATTCATGATGCACATTTGTTTGAGCACCACCTTCCTTCCTCAAACGGATGGCCATACTATGTGCACCATTCAGACCCAAGAGGACATGATACGTGCTTGAATCCTTGACTTCGATCACAACTGGGGGGATCATTTTCCCTTGGTGGAGTTTTCATACCACAACAAATATCACTCCAACATTGGAATGAATCCTTTTTAGGAATTTTACGGGCGACCATGTATATCACCTCTGTGCTGGACTGACCCAGGGGAGTCTGCCCTAGTGGAACCAGAGATGGTACGGGCTACCATAAAGAAAGTGCATATCATCCAGAAGCATATGAAGACTACGCAGAGCAGGCAAATGTATTATGTCGATAGGAAACGAAGCACTCTAGAGTTCGAGGATAGAGACCACGTCTTTCTATAGGTCTCACCCTGACATGGTTTACAGAGATTTGGTAGAGGTGGCAAGTTATCTCCAAGGTTCGTCGAACCTTTTCAAGTCCCCAGAAGAGTTGGCATGGTGGGATAAAGCTTAACTCTTCCACCGCAGTTGTACATAGAGCAGAAAGTCTTCCACATATCCCAGCTGAGGAGATACGTGTATGACCCACCCCACATCATAGACCATGGAGAGCTTGACATCGACGATGGAGAGATGTTTTCAGAGGTTCCGGTTGTGATTGAGGATCGACTGAGTGGGTCATTTATGGGCGGTCGATACATCTGGTGTGGATTCACTGGAAGCAAGGGAACCTCTAGGAGAGCACATGGGAGCGGGAGTCTCAAGTTCATGCTCAGTACCCCCAATTGTTTTCCTAGTTTTTTTATGTGGCTTTTGGGGATGCAAATCCCTAAAGTGGGGAGAATGTGAACAATCAGAATTTCCATGTAATTTTTTTCAAATATATTGGAATTTTACGAGTCCGTGAAAATTGACATCGTGTGATTTTGAGGCCCGTGGTGCTTAGAATGAATTTCTGATCCTTTTTTTCTGGTACGTTCAGAAATCATATGAGCAGGTTTTTGAAACTTTTGAATCAGTGTTCGTAATTGAAATTTGAGGGCAGCTTTTATCCTGAAGCGCCGGTATTCACTTAATGAGACATTCATATCGATTACAGTGGGTCGAGAGTGAAAGATTTTTTTTGTGATTTTCATGAAAGAATAAAAAAATTGTATAACATTTTTATTCCTGAAACCCCTCAACATGGGTAATGGTGGAGAGGAAAACCCAAGAATAAACTTCCCATATGAATGTTAAGTGGTAGGGACCACCTGAACTAACCCCATTTGGAATTGAGAGGCAGGGACCACTTGAACCACTTTAATGAGAGAAAACATCTCAACTCCTCAAACATTAATTATGCCAAAACAAATCTATTTAATTGGGCCAATTAAATGAACTAATTAATGGTGCCAATGCAGTACATTATTGAGGCCCACATTATTGTCCCAACTTAATTTATTTTGATAAAATTAAATTAAAAAGTTGTCTATTTCACTTTTTTGGGGAATTGGGAGAGGAGACCAATTGGATGATTATTCTATCCAATGAAAAATGTGTTCTCCAATGAAGAACACAATCCCCAATGAAGAACAGTCTCACCAATGTGGAATGTAGAGACCTAAAGCTTGATGTACATGGACATTACATTACTTTTGCGGTATACATAATACATAACAAAAACAGACACACAAGGATCATAATAGTTTAGTGTCTTTAGAAACATGGAATATAAAATTCTAATCATGTTGAAAGATCTTCAATAACTCCCATGAAGATCTTCCACTTTCTTTTTCCTTACCTGAAACCTTTCATTACTTCCTGGGGAAAATAAAACCTAAAAATGGTGAGCTCAAATGCTCAGTAAGGTAAAACATAGAGAACATAAAACAATCCATAAACATTTGAAAGAAAAAACATGAACATGAAATTTAAACATCAAAATCTTGAGCGAAGACATAAATCATGGAAGTACGTAAGGCATATATCATAATGGAACATCAATCATGATAAAATATAATGGGAATAAAACATGTAATTGTGGAAACTATTCAGCACATGTCATGATTTCTATAGTAGCCAAGGCATTGCTTCCAAGACCATCTTAGTGGACAAAGTCCCTTTCTGAATCGAGTTCACTCCTCGTTTCAGTCCTATAACACTGAACCGGATTAACTTACCATTCCAGCCATGTCTATCTCATGAGATATAAATCATTACCCAATGCATTGGAGGGATATATATGTCCCACCCATCTCATAATGAAATCATTCTTACTTATTCCACAACATAAACAAAAATCATTCATCATAACCCAAAGAATAAAATGGGTTTCATAAACATCATTCCATCATCACATAATCCATATAAAATAAATGGATATCATTTCATAATAAGAAAAGTGAAACCATGTAAATCATAGATACATTATACTTGAAACATACATATATGAAATAATTTCATATAATATGGAAAATGGATTTGATAAAAAACTTGAAATGAATTCTTGAGGAAAATATCCTTTCTTCTTCAAAATCATTTTCTTTTCACAAAGTGACATGCAGTTTTAAAAGAAAAGGGTTTTGTTAAAAATAATATTGCAATCTTGTAGAGGAAGATTTATGAAAATTAGTGGTTATGAAACTGTAAATATCCATTCATGCCGTATAAGTTAAAAATAACATTTTTCTCATACTTTTGTCGAAAAAGTCAAAAAGTACCTCGTATGGTAAACAAAAGAAAGATTCCTTCAATACCATGTAGTAAAAGTCAAAGATGGTTAAAAAGGACTTTAAATATACATTAAAACAATTTTATAAAACATGGACATGGATGATAGAAATAACCCCATTAAATACTTCTGAATAACAATCTCGAATAAGAACGAGATTGGAATAATTATCCCTTACCTTAGGTCCGATATGCCTCGCACGTATCCGAAACTCCTGTATAATGATTTAAATAATGTAATTGACTTATTACATAATCATATTAATTGTTATGATATCATATATGGTTCACTTATGACTTTATATTACCCGTTCTTATGTAAATTCTATGTTAAAGAGCGTTTTGTGTAAAAGCGTTTCATTTGTCATCCATGTTTTGACATGTAATTAATCATATGATTACATAGATCATTATTACTTAATTATAGAATATAAAACATGATTTATATATAATATATATTCAAAATATACATATATATAATAGATCGATAAATGGAATGAAATACACCGTTCATGGAGACGGTAGGCCGTACGTACGCATGAACATTGTTTTCGTTTCCTCATTTAATTGAATGGAATTAATTGGATAACATACATATATATACATAAATACAGTATCATTATTATGTCATATATTTCATGATTACTTATTATATATACCTTATAATCATTCATGAATGGTTTATCATTGAGAATAAATCTCATCGCACCGTGGAGACGGGAGTCTGTACGTACGCACGAGCAATGATATCATTCCCATAATTATTGAATTGAATTGGAGATGATGATAAAATATATCAGAGTCAGTATTATGTTATAATAACTATTTATTGTTATTCTTTATACCATTATACCCATCAAAGTATGGTGGTTTTGGAAAAACATGTTACACCACGATGTGGAGACGGTATTCTGTACGTACGCAGGCGCGGTGATTTCGTTTTCCATAGGATGGATAGATGGGGAAATAGGGTTGTTTCATACATATAATAACATAGCAGTATATGAGTGATACTGATGTTATTACTTCATAATGAAACAACTATAGAAGAAGATGTGGAAGAAGAAATAAAGTTGAAAGAATCGGTAACAGACATTACCTCTTCTTTGAAGCTCCTCTTTGAGACCTCCTTTTAGGGCTGTAAAATTGGTCTCTGAAAAAGACCAGGACCTATAGGATGTTTCTAGAGAAGTGGATAAGAGAATTTGGCAGGGGTTATCCGATCTTGAAGGCTAAAAGTGCTGTGAGGAAGAGAGGGAGGAGGTCTCCTTTTATAAGGGAGGAGAGGGGCACCGTTGGAATAACTAAAAATATTATTTTATTATAAAGTCATTATTCGGTTTTTAATAACTCCAAATTGAGTTATTTCTAAGCTAAGGTGGGGATGGGTCAAACTAATCTCATCCAATAGAATTTAGAAAATTTTAGGTTTCTATTTTAACCTTATCATTTAGATTTAACTTTAAGTTAAATAATATTTCTTTTACCGTGTCTTCTTGTTTTCCTACACTATAAGGTTAATAAACTTACGATAACAAGAAAAACGAACCCCAGGTTGTATATTATTAATATATATAACCTTATCTAAGTCATTGGGATGAACCTTAGATTTTTAGGAATAAAATAAAAATTAATAATATAATATTTATTTTAAAAACTATTTTATGTCAATTTTGAAACTATTTGGAAATTTATTTTTTTGAAAATCATAAACGAATTATTAGTTCTAATACAGCTATCTAAATTAATACTAACATATCATATTAACCATGGAAATTAGTGTAATTTATAAAAATTCTCAAATTACATTTTTTGGGTATTTATAACATCAATTATGTCAAAATTACATTAATAAGATAATTACTGCCTCATCATTGTGTAATAAATAAATTAAATTATTTATTGTATAAAAATTATAAATAAAATTCCATTATTTAGGAAATATTTTTATATTTCTAATGAATACTTATAGTCAAATTTATCTTATGTATAACTCTATATTAAAAATGATTTAGTTATTAGACTTTCATTTTAACTATTTTAACCCTTCTTTAAATAAATTAATAATAAATGTCCTAATCAAATCAAAGTGGGCCTAAATGGTCATATTTTATTCTTAAGGTTGTTTTTGGTCGAATTAATCTTATCTAAAACAATTATTACATGTGTTATGGTAATAATAATATCACTTTTACCCTTAGTTACCCTATTTACCTTTAATCATGGTAAATAAAAGTAAAACGTTACTATTCACCAAAAATTATTTTCATCTCATTGAACTCATTTTAGTCCTTGATATTGACCATGTCTCTCGTATTTTTGAAATTCCACTCACAGAAGCGGTAAAATTATGTTTTATTTGAATTTGCAAATTCTCCCATGATGTGGGTAAAAGCTGGAAAAAAGTTCAATAAAATTTTTATATATCTAAAATTATTATAAAATGACTCCAATGACTTAAATTGAACTTATATAGGTATTATGTATAAATTTTGACCTAAAATAAATTTAAATAAAATAATTTATTATTTAAATAAAAAGCCGGGTTTTGAATAGTAACCTAGTGTTTTCAATATTCATCAAAAAATGAAAGTTTTCAAAAGAATACAAAAAATTCATCTTAGGATAATTTTGCTATTCTGAATCTGAAAATAAAGTCCATTTCAAATGATAAAAGTTATAAAATTTCAAAAACTGGGTATTACTATTCATAACAGCTATTTTATATAACATATCGTTGTTTAGTGAAACTCGGTATTGCGTACAACACACGCTATCGTGGAAGGTCGCGATTTTGTGTAATGCAAGACAAGTCAGGGATGCGTGTCATGCGAGCTCCTTTTGGTGTAGCATACAACACAAGACATTAATGAAATTAAAATGAATATTTTTCATAAAATCTCGGGGTGTTACATTCTACCCCCCTTAAAATTAATTTCTCCCTCGAAATTCGTCGAAGTTATAAATGGTTTACTACTCGAAAATTTCTTTAATAGAAACCCAAATTGTAAAAAGGAATACCAAAACATGACTTTAAAAACTAAAGTATGAAACGTAACAGTTACCAAAGTTAACTAATCATTATGTTTCTATATAGGAGAATAAAGGTGAAAATATGGATATGGAAGAGAAATCTTACCGTCATGTTCTGATGGAGAGTGGTAGAGAACATGGGTATGAAAAAGCCAACAATCACAAAACCATAAATTTGTGATGATCTAGGGTACCATCTGATTCATTTGATATAAGTGCACTAGGGAAACATTTTTGGTTTTCATGATCATTTCCCTTAAATTGAAGAATTTGAATTAGAAGAAATACTTACTTTATTTTGGTATAATCTCACCGTTGTTCATGCCTTGAACTATTTACACTTCATATCTTAAAAAAATGAAGTTTAATTTTTCATTCTTGAATTTTTAGTAGATTATACGATAGAATGGTAGGTCATTCCATCTGTCTCAAACAAATGGTTAGAAAAAGTTATCAAATATACATAAGTCCATCTATGGTGAGATTAATCGTATACAATTCCAAAAATGAAATTATACTTCATATATAATACCGCGTAATAAAATAAAACTAGTTTCCACTAACGAGGAACTTCTTGTTGGCCAGTGGTATGCGATAAATGCTAGTCACACTTCGGTTGTGGGTTCGATTCCCATAGCCTTGTCTGACGCGATGGGTTGTCGCCCGTTCTACAGGATATCTTTATTTTTTCTAAAAATACAATACTAACTTTTTTCCAACATAATCCATTCCAATCTTTAGTTTATCCATAATATTGCAGTCCATTCTCATATTATAGTGAAAAATATTAACAGAGATTTCTTATAACAAGCATGTTAATACCATCGTTGATCCTCATATATCATAAGATATGTCTTGTTGGTCACATTCCAAACATTCAAAGGCCTTAATCGTGTATTCTATTGAAAAATGAATACCCATTGAATCTTAGTGAAAACATGGGTGTGGTAAAAAGTTAACTCTTTCCACATTCCAAAATCCCAAAATTTCTATATACTCAAACCATAATATCACTTTGTCCTTATTTTAGGCCTGAGCTAATGATTACTATCATATTATTTTCTCCTTATCCCTTCAATATGAGCATTTCAACTTTTTTCCAAAAAATAATTCAATCACTTTTTCATGGTTACCAGTACCATATAATAATTTAAAACCAATACATAGATATTCCAAAATTCTACGATACCATAAATGAGATTCCATGATACTATTTTGAAATCCCATTACATAAACACTTAATCATTAAATAGCATGATTTTCATACTCATCCTCACAAATAGTGATCGCATGAGACTTCCCTTTATCCTTTGCTTTAAGAGGTTTCTCACATTGATCATTATTAACCCATGGATTAGGGCACTTATTAGCATTATGCCCCATTACCTTGAACTTAAAGCATTGAAGTGTTGGTGGTACATTCTCTGCAGTCTTTTCTTTATCATTAGTAACCCTTTTTCCATTAATTTGACACTCAGCTGCACGATGACCTTCTTTACCACACTTAAAACATTTTCAATTCCCTTTAAGAAAATCTCCACCATGCTTCTTTCCACACCTTGAGCATAATGAAACATTCATCTTCTTTTCACCATTATTCTGAGATTTCTCCTTGAACCCCATCTTTCATTTCTTGTCAATACCATGAGATGGATATGTCACACTAACTTCCATTTCAACCTTGATAGCACAACAAAAAATTTCTTCGTAGCTACTGAAGTCTCTTAGAGCTAATGCCCTTCGAGGATTTGGTTTCAAGCCACTGAAGAATCGATCAACTTTACTTTCAGGTTGGATGATAAATCCAGATGAATACCTTTCAAGCCTTATAAAATTGGTTACGTATATACCAAAAGATTCATCATCTTTTTCTTTAGTTCAAGAAACTCCTTCTCCATCTTTGTACGAAGAATATGAGGGAAGTAATTATTGAAAAATAAGTTCTTGAACTCGTCCCATTCCATGGACTCGTCCCATATCTTGGCCTCGTATTCTTGATATGATTACACCATTGATCAGCTTCACCTTCCAAACGATATACTGCTAAGATGACTTTATCATGTTCAGAACATTGAAGAAGTGAAAATATCTTTTCAGTGGTACTGATCCATTGTTTAGCAACAAGTGGATTAGAAGACCCAAAGAAAGAAGGAGGGCATTGCCTCATGAAAGAATCAATAGAATATTGTTCCCTTCTCTGCTCATTTGGAAGTCTAGAATGATTCAGAGCTTGTGTAATTATAGAAATAAGATTTTGCACTCCATCTACCAAAACATTTTTTTGTTCAGGAGGAAAATCATTTTATTGACCATTACATTGATCAACATGGTTCCTTCGGGTTCTATCCATCATCTAAAACCCAAAAAGAACAGTGTGAGAGGAAAAATCATGCTAGGGAAAACAACATAATAAAGGGGGATTACCTTCAATATCTATCATCTTAGGTTTAATTCTATGATCCTTACCATAATTATAGGACTGTAACCTATACTTATACTTAACCTTAGAAATATCCCTAGACATAACTTAGAAATATTTCTAGGGATCTCAGTAAAGTTCTCGCATCCTAGTTTCCAAAGGATGACTAAACCTTTCCTCTAATACCAACTGTAGAGGCTCGAAGCTTGATGTGCATGGAAATTACATTACATTTGCGGAATACTTAATACATAAAAAAAACAGACACACAAGGATCATAATAGTTTAGTGTCTTTGGAAACATGGAATATAAACTTCTAATAATGTTGCGAGATCTTTAACAACTCCCATGACGATCTTCCCCTTTCTGTTTCCTTACCTAAAACCTTTCTTTAATTCCTGGGGAAAATAAAACATAAAAATTTTGAGCTCAAATGCTCAGTAAGGGAATACATAGAGAACATAAAACAATCCATAAACATTTTAAAGAAAAAACATGAACATGAAATTTAAACATCAAAATCTTGAGCAAAGACATAAATCGTGGAAGTACGTAATGCATATATCATAATGGAACATCAATCATGATAAAATATAATGGGAATAAAACATGTAATTGTGGCAACCATTCATCACATGTCATGATTTCCATAGTATCCAAGGCATTGCTGCCAAGACCATCTTAGTGGACAAAGTCCCTTTCTGAATCGATTTCACTCCTCATTTCAGTCCTGTAACACTGAACCAGATTAACTTACTGTTCCATCCATGTCTATCTCATGAGATATAAATCTGTACCCAATGCATTGGAGGGAGATATAGGTCCCACCCATCTCATAATGAAGTCATTCTTACATGTGCCACAACATAAACAAAAATCATTCATCATAACCCAAAGAATAAAATGGGTTTCATAAACATCATTCCATCATCACATAATCCATATAAAATAAATGGATGTCATTCCATAATAAGAAATTTGAAACCATGTAAATCATAGAGACATTATACTTGAAACATAAACAAATGAAATAATGTCATCTTAGATGGAAAATGATTTTGATAAAACACTTGAAATGAATTTTTGAGGTAAATATCCATTCTTCTTCAAAATCATTTTCTATTCACAAAATGCCATGAAGTTTTAAAAGAAAATGGTTTTGTTGAAAATAATCTTGAAAACTTGTAGAGGAATATTTATGAAAATTAGGGGTTATGAAACCGTAAAAATCCATTCATGCCGTATAATTTAAAAATAACATTCTTCTCGTAATTTTGTCAGAAATGTCAAAAAAGTACCTATTATGTTATACAAAAGAAAGATTCCTTCAATACCATGTAGTAAAAGTCAAAGATAGTTAAAAAGGATTTTAAAAATACATGAAAACACTTTTATAAAACATGGACATGGATGATAGAAATAACCCTATTAAATACTTACAAATAACAATCTCGGATAAGAACGAGATTGGAATAGTTATCCCTTACCTTAGGTCTGATATGCTTTGTATGTATCCGAACATCCTGTATAATGATTTAAATAATGTCATTGAATTATTACAGAATCATATTCATTGTTATGATATCATATATGGTTCACTTATTACTTTATATTCCCCGTTCTTTTGTAAATTCCATGTTAAAGAGCGTTTTGGGTAAAATCGTTTCATTTGTCATCAGTGTTTTGACATGTAATTATTCATATTATTACTTAGATCATGATTACTTAATTATAGAATATAAAACATGATTTATATATAATATATATTCACAATATACATATATATAATAGATGGATAAATGGAAAGAAATACACCGTTCATCGAGACGGTAGGCCGTACGTACGCATGAACGTTGTTTTCGTTTCATCATTGAATTGAATGGAATTAATTGGATGACATACATATATATATACATAAATCTAGTATCATTATTATTTCATATATTTAATGATTACTTATTATATATACCTTATAATCATTCATGAATGGTTAATCATTTAGAATGAATCTCTTCGAATCGTGGAGACGGTAGTCCGTACGTACACCCGAGCGATGATATCGTTCCCATAATTATTGAATTGAATTTGAGTGGATTATACAATATATAAGAATAAGTATGATGTTATAATAACTATGTATAGTTATTCATTACTCCATTATACCCATCCAAGTAAGATGGTGTTGGAAAAATAGATTACACCACGGCGTGGAGATAGTATTCCGTACGTACGCACGCGTGATGATTTCATTGTCCATAGGATGGATGTATGGTTAAATAGGATTGTTTAATAATTATAATAACATATCAGTATATGAGTGATACTGATGCTTTTACTTCATAATGAAACAACTAAAGAAGAATAAGTGGAAGATGAAATAAATTTGAAAGAATTGGTAACAAGAATTACCTCTTCTTTGAAGCGCCTCTTTGAGACCTCCTTTTAGGGAACTAAAATTGGTCTTTGAAGAAGACCAGGACCTATAGGATATTTCTACGGAAGTGGATAAAATAATTTGGCAGGGGTTAGCCGAGCTCGAAGGCTCAAAGTGGTGTGAGGAAGAGAGGGAGGAGGTCCCCTTTTATAAGGGAGGAGAGGGGCACCATTGGAATAACTAAAAATATTATTTTATTATAATATCATATTTGGTTTTTAATAGCTCTAAATTTAGTTAATTTTAAACTAAGGTGGGGACGGGTTGAAATACTCTCATCCAATAGAATTTAGAAAAGTTTAGGTTTCTATTTTAACCTTATCATTTAGATTTATCTTTTATTTAAATAATTTTTCTTTTACCATGTCTTCTTGTTTTCTTACAATATAAGGTTAATAAACATACTATAACAAGAAAAAAGAACCCCAAGTTGTTTATTATAAATATATATAACCTTATATAAGTCATTTGGCTGAACCTTATATTTTTATGGGTAAAATAAAAATTAATAATATAATATTTGTTTTAAAAAATATTTTATGTCAATTTTGACACTATTTGGTAATTGATTTTTGTGAAAATCATAAAATAATAAATAGTTAAAAAAACTAACTAAATTAATATTAACATTTCATATTAACCTATAAAATTAGTTTAATTCATAAATAGTCTCAAATTACATTTATTTGGGTATTTATAACATCAATTACTTCAATATTTCATTAATAAGATAATTACTGTATCATCATTGTGTCATAAATAAATTAAATTATTTATTGTATAAAAATTATAAATATAATACCATTATGTAGTAAATCCTTTTATCTTTCTAATTAATATTTATAGTCGAATTTATCTTATGTATAACCCTATATTAAAAATGATTAATTATTAAACTTTGATTTTAACTATTTTAACCCTTCTTTAAATAAATTAATAATAAATGTCCTAATCTAATCCAAGCAGGCCTAAATGGTCATATTTTATTCCTAAGGTTGTTTTTGGTCAAATTAGACTTATCCAATAGAATTAGTACATGTGTTAGTGTAATAATAATATCATTTTACCCTTAATTACCCTATTTACTTTTAACCGTGTTCAATAAAAGTAAAAAGTTACTATTCACCAAAAATTATTTTCATCTCATTGAACCACATTTTAGTCCTTGATATTTACTGTTTCTGTCAAATTTTTGAAATTTCACTCACAGAAGTGGTAAAATTAAGTTTAATGTGAATTTTCAAATTCTCCTTGGAGGTGGGTAAAAGACGGTGAAAATTTGAATAAAATTTTTATATATCTAAAATTATTATTAAATGACTCCAATGACTCAAATTGAACTTATATAGGTATTATGTATCAATTTTGACCTAAAAAAAATAAAATAATTTTTTTTAAATAAAAAGTTGGTTTTTGAATAGTAACCCAGTGTTTTCACTATTCCTCAAAAATTGAAAGTTTTCAGAAAAATACCAAAAATTCACCCTAGGATAATTTAGATATTCCAAATCCAAAAATGATTTCCATTTCGAATGATAAAATTTATATAATTTCAAAAACTGGGTATTATCATTCATAAAGGCTAGTTTATATAACATATCGTTGTTTAGTGAAACTCGGTATTGCGTACAACACACTCTATCATGGAAGGTCGCAATTGCATGTAATGAAAGCCAAATCAGGGATGTGTGTCATGTGATCTCCCTTTGGTGTAGCTTACAACACAATACATTAATTAAACGAAAAATAATATTTTTCATAAAATCACAGGGAGTTACAAGGAAATTCTTCAACGACATCAAATGGAAGATCGAGGAAACGCAGATGTCACTGACGTCCGTCTATCCCCAATGACTTCATCTCTTTCCCCATGAACACTGTCAAAAAATCTCTGAGGTAGGGGTTTAGTTGTGTATGATTTTATATTACCATGTTCTTACCCTCTAAAAAATGAACTTAACTCTCAATTTAGTAGATCTGTGGATGATTTCTTTTGCAAGTTTGGGAATGATCATTGCGGGGGGTTGTAGGGTTTGAGGTTCTTCATTCAAGATTTTTTTGAGCTTCTTGTTACTGATCTAATGTGGAGGGTGAAGACCAAATAAACATGGCTCATCCCCTCGTCCATTTTTTGTGAATTGTGTGTTTATTTACAATGGAAGAAGGTATATTTGTGCCACAACGACGAACTGATGTGGAGACTAGTACATTAGTGGCTGCGACGAAGGCGACGGCCCTGCGACTCCCCACCTCGCCACGGCATCTACGTCACCCTGTGGCCACGCTTCCCTCATGGACATTGCAGCCATGCCGCTTCACGGCCCTCCTCGCCGACCTGCGGCTTTTGCGGCGCCCGACGGCCTCTCCGCCCACGCGGACCCCACGGACTCGCTGCCTAGCAACTCTCTGCGCCACCCCGTAGCCTCGCCGCCCAATGACCTCACTACCTTCCAGGCCCCCACACCATTGCTAACTTGTGGCCATCCACGTCGCCCCACGGCCTCGCTGCCCCATTCCCTCACTGCCCTCGTTTCCCCCAATGCCCTGCCTCCACGTTGCCCCCCCCCCGCGCTGTTCTGAGGCATATGCCGCCCACCGCCCTTTGCCGCCCCTGTGACCATCACATACCCCATGGATCATGTGGCCTTCACGGACCCCACTCTCTTCGTGCTGCCCCACGCTGCCCAGACTGGGCCACCAAGCGTGGTCTGTGCTGGACCTAGTTGGTCAAGCCGAGTCGAACCACACCAGTTGGCCCATGCCGGGTCGGGTCAGGTCAGTCTGAGCGGCTCAGACCAGACCCAGGCCGACATTGACCCATTTAAGCTTTTTTGGCCATAACTTTGGCATTGGGTGTTCGTTGGACGAACCATCTGTGGTGAATAGAACCTAAGAGAGAGATGGTACAATTGGTATACCCCACTTGAGATTTGGATAAAGTTGGGATAGAGTCGGGTTGGATCGATCACGAATCCAATCGGCCCCTCGAAACTAAAAGGCTATTAACTTATAGACCTGGTGTCCAATTGACGCAACATCTGTTGTGCTGAGACCCATATGACATGGTAGTCCTTTGGGTTACATATTCGTGGGAAATTTTGGCAGTTGGAGTATCGACCAGTGACTTGAGTAGAGGACCCTCTCAGAGACGAGCAAGATTAGTTCGGGAACCCAGTAGCTGGCTGTGACATGAAGAATGAATAGTGATCATGTGCGGGTCAGCACCGGGCGATCTACTATGGGTCAGCATCGAGCGATCCTGTGTGGGTCATTACCTAGATATTTTATGTGGGTCATCAACGAGAAATCTTATATGGGTCAGCACCGAGCGATCTAGTGTGGGTCATCACCGAGTGATCCTGTGTGGGTCAGCACCTAGCGATCCTATTTGGGTCAGCACCGAGTGATCCTATGTGAGTCAGCACCAAGCAATCCTATGTGAGTCAGCACCCAGTTATCCTATGTGTTTCAGAACCTATCTATTCTATGTGGGTCATCACCGAGCGATCTTGTGTGGTTCACCAGGATAGGCTCTTGAAAGAATAAGATGATCCAACATTATGACTAATCATTTGTACTTTTGTACTTAAGTTATACCTAGAGTGAGCTTAGTCTGTACCTGAGCAGTACTTTCATTTGTGGTAATAACTTGGTGATATTCTTATGTGTGGTGTACCTAAGTGGTACATACCATCGTGGTACTCCTTCCATTGTAGAATAGTTAAGCTTTGGTATTTTGAGTTGGACTTTGTGTTTCCTCATGATTGAGATGGGTATACTTGATAACATATGTATATGTATGGGAATATACCTAAGTAGAGTTTTCTGTTGATTTCATTCCTAGTGATTTATACATTTTGGATTTTGTGAGACCTTAAGGGTCTCAGGGTCCCTAGTGATTATCGTTATACTCACCCCTACATAGGATATGCCCACACATTGTTGTGGTTGGTGTAAACGATAAAAAACACTGATCGAGGCTGAGGGTACCAGGACTAGATGGTTCCTGGAGGTAGACCATATGGCATGTCAAAATTCAGAGGAGATGGGGGGACATGGAGTGATGAGAAGGTGATCTGTACCTACCCTTCAGGTAGAAATTCTAGTGGACGGCCTAGTAGTTGTCTCTCTTTTTTCAGTTGTATTTTATTTCGGTTTAACTTGTACCTTTACAGATGTGCTTGTATCCTGAAACTTTTACATTCAGCACTCTTTTTTTCTATACATTTGAATTGTGTTCGTATCTTTCTTTGTGCTAGGTTGTGTGTGGTATTGGTTATAATGGCAATTCCCATCCTGTTTTAGGGAATGCGCCCTCAGTACTAGTCACCATCCCCTAGTCTATGGAAGGCAGGTTTTGGGGTCGTAATGACATGGGCCCCGGGGAACGGGTTGTGACAGATTTAATGAACATATCGAATGATTATTTGGAATGAGTATTACGTGGACTATGATGACATATGATATACTCAAAATAATAAAATGGTACCTTCACGATTTTGGAACCCATCTTTATAAGAATGGTCAAACTTGAGGAATAATTGGATTCCTCAGGGAATAACTTGAGCACTCGGAGGATGTCATTACGATTCATTGATATGTTTTACATGGGAGATACCCACCATGTAATCTAGTTATTGTCTCTTGATGTGAATTTATTGAGGTAATATCGACAATTCACTTGACATATTTTCATGATATTAGAATGTCTTGTATACACTCATTGGATCAACTTGATGTCATCAGACACACAACAACCTGGAATCACCGAATTGGGCTAAGCCAAGCTTATCTCGATATTATTACTAAAAGTTCAATGGAATCAGATAGAATTATTTATAGTGGAATGCCATGGGTTTACCTAATTGGTAAAACTTAGACCCACTTATAGTTATATTTCATGTGATAATATTATGAGTTGGTTTGAACCCTAAGTTCAACAATTCCATTGTATTACCTCAAATCCCCATATATTATTAATCCTTTTGTTGTACTACTAATTCCTATTATATGTAATCTCGTTTTAATAAACTGAATCGTAATTAATTAAATGAAAACATGTTTTTGATACATTACGAGGTGGAAAAAAATGTTATTTATTAATTGACCATTTATATACTCTTACATACCTACATTCTATTTCAGTTGATATAAAAGTTCAAGATTTTTATTTATTCTATTGGTGGTGGCTTATTGAGATTCATCTCAGACCATATCTGGGAATCCACTGTACATGGGAATGTCAAATGATCCTAGGTTTGGATGAGGGGAATCAATTCTCTTTGGATGCCTAACATTCTTTAATTATGATGAGAGCATGGTATTCAATGACCAAATCAGTAATAGGGATTCTTGGATAGAATTTATCAGTATTTATTCCATTGAATAGATTTTAGTGTTATTTATTCCTGCTTCCTTGTAGGAATGATTTCCTATTAGCAGAGACCTGATATTATATCATATTTTTAATATTATTTTGATTCAACATTAGGTTATTTATTTATTTATTGGATTGTAAAATTCATTTTTTCTTCCAATATTACTCAGTATTATATTTATTCTACTATTTAATAATATTCTATTCCATTTTCCCCAACTCATAACCTAGAAAATTGTCTCCACATGAAAAAAAACATAGGGACTTTTAAATAGTTTGAAGTATTTTGCATATATTTTGGTGTGATTAAGGTCATATGGCCAAAACAGTTTAGTTACATGGGTGTGAATATGGTTCAGGACATCACAAATGTTTTGGATATTTCCTTAGGTTGTTGTGGCTGAGCTGTGAAGCTTTTGGAATCCCATGGGGTCATGAAATGTTATGGAAAACTATGTATTTTTTCTTAGCAAATAGTGCAACTTGTTGAGAGGGACTAAATGGTAGTTAATGGTTTGCACCCGGTCTATCCAAACAAAGTGACCACCCCTGAAAAATGGTCACTGTTGGATATTGATGGGTTTCACAGTTAGATCATTGATAAAATAACCATTTGGTGAAACCATTCACACAATATCTAATCCTAGTATGGCATGCTATTAGGGGGAATGGATACTATTTAAAATTCATCCCATGTATCAAAATATCTGAATGGGTTTTATCCATCCAAAAATTTACAAAAAACTCATTGGACACCAATTTAAGAGATCTAACACCCCATGTTCAACCCTAATATGGTTGATTTTATGTTTGAGTCTCTATAGATTTTTTCCTAGCTCTCTAAACATCTTTTCTTTTGAATCAATGTGTCATTAAAAGATTGTATCCCATTCTAGTAATTGGAACTCTTCTTATTTGGTTTATCATGGTTTCTTGTTCTATCATTCTAATAGATTAACAGTTCATCATTTTTTGAACCGATATGATCTCTATTTTAAAGATATTTATTATAGGTTTGATTTCTCGATCTCCTATACATTTTTTTCATTGTTGCATCCTGTTATTGGTGTTTATTTAATTTATATCACAATTAAATATAAGTTCTTCCATTAAAGTTTAACCTATAATTGAAACCATATACTTTTTGATTGATTTTAATTTTATTATTAATTAATTTAAAATAATGGATTTGAGATTATTTGATGATTTAATTTAAATGTGAACTATATTTTGAAAACCCTCAAATATTTATGGACTTGAAATTGTAGAGTGGAATTTCAGGAAAATGATGGATCTAATTGAATGTTCACATGATGAAATTATTTGATGTTATTTTTTGACATAATTGGATTAAATTAAATATTCTTTGAAAAGGCTTGAATTTTATGAATTCTTGTTATTATATTTAATGAAATCATAATATTATTTTTATTGAAACTTCATGTTGGAAATTGAATTTTGGAAATTGAACAGTGAATGAATAAATTATTATAAATGATTTATTTTCCAATGATTGAGGTATTATTGGTGAAAATATGATCTTAACTTGTTATTTGGTGATTATGAAAACCATAAATTGACTCTAAATATGATGTAAGGGATTGTTGATAATAAAACAAATTAATCCACATTCTTCATGATTTACCATTATGGTTCCTTTAATGGTAATTTTATTTTAGTGTGCACTCATACCTTGAGTTTTGATGATGATTGAGAAGTGTGAGGTTCTTTTATGAAGAAAATAACGTACAACATGGAATATTAGAATGGATCATTTATTTATTACTTTAACATAATTATACATGACATTAAATATCAAATTATTTATTCATACCAAGTAAATTTTTTAAATTCTTTTAAAAAATTGGTTCTTTTAAGAATGTTTTGATATATCTATCAACTTTTTTATTTTAATGATTGTTTTTTTTAATTTTTTAATGACGATACATGATTTTTTTAATTTAAAATAAAATAATAAATTATTTAATTGTATGATATTTCTTATATAATACTTTCGAAGACCATACATGGCTTCTTATATAGCATACAAACATTTCATTTGGGAAATTTTTGATTATATTTCTCTAGGTCCATAAAAATTTATATCTCTATAGGGATGTGTTGGATTTTATTGATCATTTGTACCTAGTGTGATGGAGGTGAACATTAGAGATTTTATTCACTTATTACATAGGACCTGTAACGCCCCGACCCCAGTTACCCAGAGTCGGTGCATTATTTTGTAACAGTGGCATGATCACAAAAGATCAAGTCTCCGAAGACCTATTAGTTTAGTAGTCTAGGAAACACTATATACATTCATAAGTCTTAAATTACATCATAAAGTAAAACAAAACTCCAACAAAATCTTGTCTTCATATCCCCTCATACTATCCCTGTAGGTCATTCATAATATACTTCTTCTCATCCTGGAAAAAATAAAACAATGGAAGGGGTGAGCTCAGATGCTCAGTAAGGATAACAATATAGTGGAAGATTTCATAAATAAACATTAACATTTAAGGCAATGTATAACTAATACTAAAGACTTTAAACATTAAATTCAGAATAATATGGAAAAAATAAAATGAAATAATCCCATTTACTTATTCACATGGATATTCTAGTAGTCAAATAATCACATGAATTATCAATAACCACTTTCATAATATTGGAATGCATAATTATATACTATCATAACCACGTATCCAAGGCCTCGTCCCAAGACTACAAATAAGATTTTGTCAAGGCCTCGTGCCAAGACACTATTTTGTCTCATGAGACCTACCGATGCATCGAGGAGCTATAGCGGGCTCCACCCGTCACTTATTAATTCCAATTAATTCCTCATATGAACAGGTTTAAACATATCATAAACCTTAAAATAATCGTATCACATAAAACATGAATAAAGGAATCATTAAATTTCCACATTTCAATCACAAGATATCAATACAACACATTTATATAATAAAAAAACACTTTCAAAACCATTTTCAATACCAAAATAAAAGAAAATTAAAACTTTGTATTTATTTTCCATTTTAAAAAAGTTATGGCTTGTAGAGGAAGGTGAAACTAAAATATGGTCAGGGCGGCGTAGAATTCGTTGTCGCCGCATATGTAAGACCAAAAAAAAATCCCTTTTGTCATTTTGTTAAACACTTTTTATAAAAAAGATTCCTTTTGAATAAACATAAGAGTCAAAGGTATTCATACACCGTATAAAAGAAAGTTGTGTTTAAAACCAAATATGCCTCAATGAAAGGAGATTGAGATGAAGTCCATTACAAAGATCATTTTTTAAATAAAATAGATCTATTATGTGTATTCACTATATGTACACATAAAGAATGTATAAATACAAGATAGGACATAATAATATCATGACATAATTTGGAAGTAGGAGATTAACCCAATGAACGGAAAATGGGTTAAGAAGTTCCCATACCTCGTGTCCGACATGACTCTACCGTTCTTTAACCTACTGAATAATAAACTAGAGTTAATTTATATTTGATTAAGAGCCTTTTTCATGTTTATTATTCCTGTTATATCTCTTATTACCATGTCATGAACATTATGTAATTATTTATGTTAACAACGGTCATCTTGTTGATATTTGGTACTTGAGTTAAAAATAAACTTCTTATAATTACAAGTTGTTAATGTTGTAAAATATCCATTATATCCAGAATTATATTCATGATATATATATCATATATCTAATATATATCCATTATATACATTCATTCATAATATTACGTAACATTTATAGGTAAGAAATAATATGCACCGTTCATGGAGATGGTAAGCCGTATGTACACATGACCACTAGTTTCATTTCTATTTTGTATTTAATGGAATGAAATCATAATGTTATAAAGGTGTATTATGATTCCAGTATAATATCATATATAATATCATTTACTCTATCCTTTATACTTCCCGAATATGGCATTAACGATTCAAATCACCTTGAGGTGGCGGTAGTCCGCACTTCCTAAAATGAAATTATCGTGTTTACCCATAATGGAAATCATAAAGGTATGACATAAATGAGAACTAAAGAAGCATAAGGAAAAAATAAACATAATATATATATCATATATGAAAATAGTGTCATCATAATGGCCACCATGATAGGTGTTAAAAGAATATTGAAGAATCATCGTTTCATGAGGCAGAAATTCGCCACCCTCAGAAAAAGTATGTTTATTAACCATTAGACGAAGGTATGTGTAAGTTTAAATCAAATACGTCTCATAAAACATACTAGTATATTGAATATATTATTTTTGTTACAAAATAAAATAATAAAAAGAGTTTAAGGGGTTGGAGAAGCAAAATAAAACAAAAGAACATAAGAGAAGACATTACCTTAAAATCAGGTAACTCTTTTTGATTTGAGCCAAAGGCTTCCTTGGGAAGACTTCTGCCCAAAGTGAGGCCTCTACGAGTAAGAGATGGAAGTTGAGAGATTATTTGGGCAGAGGTTGGCCGAGCCAAATCGCTTTAATGGTGTGAATAAGGTGGTAGAGGTGGGGGCCTTTTATAAGAGGAGAGGAGGGGCACTCTTGAAAAGTCATGAAATGTTACATTATTATGAAATGTTTTTCGGATTTTAAAGGACCAAAAATGATATACATTGAGGTTAAGGTGATAAGATTTCTAAATATACTCTTCCAATAGGTTTTTGACAAGTGTAAGTCTTATATTTTACATTATCCTTCCATTTTATTAAAATCGTTAATTAATGAGGTAATCATTGCATCATCGTGGTGTCATAAAAAAATTAAATTTATTTAATGTCTAAAAATTATAAAAAAATTACCATGAGGTAGGAAATATTTTTAGCTTTACAATTAATATTTATAGTGAAAATGTTAACTTATATAACCTCATGTAATAATTGTTTTAGTAAAACAACACATGGTTGTGACAATTTTATTTTTACATTAAATAAAAATATATTAATGTGATTTTCATACCCAAGTGGCTCCATGGGGTCCCCAAGATGACCCTTGGATTGTTTTGGTCGGCCATTACTCATCCAATAAGTGTAGTACAAATGTCAATATATTTTTATATTTTTATAATACCATTTTTACCTTAAATTTCATTAATTACCTTTAATCGCGATAAATAAAAATTAAAAGTTACTATTCATCAAAAATTATTTTAATCCCATTAAACCAAATTTTGCTTACTAATGAAAATGATGTATGTCAGATTTTGGAAATTCAAGTCACATAGGTGGTAAAATTTCATTTAAACGAAAAATCAGTTTTTTTACTACCACTTAGTGGTTTCACTATTCATCAAAAATCAATGTTTTTCAGAACAATACCAATAATTAACCCAAATCTATATTTGACATTCCTAATTCAAAAATGATGTCTATTTTAAAAAATTCAAAACACATAAGTTGAATTAATTAATTTAATAATTTATACCTGTTGTCACAACAAATAGAGTGTTTTTAAGAAAGAATATCGATCAAAAGATTGACAATTATTTATGTCCAATTTCAAGGTGAAATTAATTCTAATGACCACCATTGGATAAAATGGTAAAAATATATTCTAATTATACTTCAAATCCCCTAAATTTTATTATTAATCACTATAAATTATTTTGATTAAAAATGTTGTTTTTAAGTATTTTTTCTATTCATAGAAAATTGGATGTTCTCAGAAAATTACAAAAAATTCAACGTAGGATAATTTCAATATTTAGAATAAAAAAATGAAGTCCATTTTGAATTATATAATTAATATAATTTCAAAAAGTGGGTATTAATATTCATAACGGCTACTTTGATTGGTCGTGGTGTGTTAGAACTTGAGGTTGCGTATAATACACGCTACTCTATTATTCAAAGAGAAGCGTACCATAAAAGCTTGAGGTGTTAAATTCTCCTCTCCTTCAATAAATTGCGTCCTCAAAATTTGTAATTTTTCTTTGAAAATAAAAGGTTGAAAATAGAAAATAACTTTGTGGAAAACCCACATCGGAAATAGGGTTAATAAAAATATAACTTTAAAAGAACGAAAGAGAAGTACAAAGGTCACCCGAGATAGCCCATACTTGTATTCTATGAAAATAAGGATATGAAGGAGAAAAAAACAATCAAAGTCTGATGGAGAGTTGTAGAAAACAAGATTAGGAGAATGTTTAACTACAAGAAAATCAAAAACTTGTGATTGGTTAAACGATCATTGATTCCCCAGTAGGAAATGTTAACCGACAATGTTTTTGTTTTAAGTTACCTTTCATAAATTTGAGGAATTTGTTTAGGAGATTCATAAAGAACGTAAGAAAATATACATACTTTTCATGAAGACTTTCATTATTTTATAAATTTTTACCACAAACCCACAATTCACTCAAAAAGATAATATAACTCCAAAATATTATATTTATCCTAATCGTACAAGGTTCCAAATATTAACACATACCATGAAAAAAATATATTTTTAATAACCAGGGACTTCCTATAGGCTAGTGGTAGGTAATAAAGGCCTTTCGCACAATGGTTTTGGGTTCGATTCCAATAGCTTTTTCTGACGCGACGGGTTATCCGCCAACATGCAGGTTGTCATTTTTCCTAAAACTATAGTATTATAATATTCCAAAAATAATCATCAGAAATGTTTTAACATTAAACAATACTTTCCAATGTTAAACTTAATCCATTCCAACCTTTAATGTTATCCAAAATACCTCTTTCCTGACATTATCTAAAAGGTCTCTATATTCCAAAATCAATTCATCAGATTCCACAAACAAGGTAAATTTTCTCTTATTTTCACATACAAAAATATGATTACCTTCATCATATTAAACCCCTAATGAAAAAAACAAGTACTTCAGTACAATCCTTATATATATCACATTATTCTTATAACCAGAATATAATCCTTGAGTCCAAAAGCACCAATACATTAATTATTCCACTTCAACTGTAGTAACACCATAAGATTATCCTTGATCATTTTGCCTTTTCTGAGGTAAGTTTCCCTGACGCTTAGGACATTCATTTTCATAATTCCCCATTTCCCTACAATTGTAGCATTCAACATTGATAGCCTCTTTATTTCCCATGCAATCACGATCCTTGTGACCTTTTTCTCCACATTTATAACAAACTCCCATTCCTTTTAGGCAAGTACCAGAGTGATTCTTCCCACAATTATCACATAATCTAAAATCCTTCTTTCAATTTTTCCCTTTATCTGTCTCTTGTTCCACCGTTCTATTCTTATCTTGCTTTACTTTATTGTCATAAGATTTGGATAAATCCTTTTCTGTCTTGATATCACATGATATAATATCTTTGTACGATGAGAAAGATTGTGAGACTATGGCTTGAAAGAGAAACGGTTTTAACCCATCAATGAAACGATCAATCATACTTCTTGGGTTACATATATAATCTGTTGCATGTCTTGCTAACCTTGTAAAGTTAGGCTCATACATTGCGACATTCTCATCCTCCTTTTGTCTCAAACTCAGAAATTACCTTTCCATATCTGCTCGATGGTCACGAGGGAAGTATTTTTCTAAGAAAATCTCTTTGAACTCCCTCCATTCCATATTTGATACTTCATCATATTCCTTTATTTTTTGAATTAGCGACCAGCATTGATCGGCATCTCCAGTGAGGCGGTAAACTTCCATGACAACCTTCTCCCTTTTGCTACTCCCCAAGGCGTGGAATATTTTCTCTATGGAGTTTATCCATTGGTCAGATACTAATGGATTTGTAACCCCATTAAATATTGGTGTTTGTTGCCTCATTAAGTAGTCTAACATTGATCCTCCACATTGCAGATCAGGGTGCTCTATACAAGTAAGGTTATTATTCATAACCTGAGTGAGTGGTCCAAGTATGGTGATAAGCTGATCAGCACCAGTTGTATCACCTGCTCCATTATAATTATCTTCAACAGGAGGGAAATCCCTACATGGAGTGAGTGCAATGATACAGTTTCCATTCCTTACACTTGGTTCTATTTCTAAACAATGTCATAAACTAGATTAGTTTATGAATCAAAATACATAATAACAAACTTGCAAAACACTTAACATAAATTGAACTATTTATGGATATAATCCATAATCACAAAAATGTTTTCTTTGAGTAAGTATATAATCATAACCCTTCTTAAAGGTTTGTAAAGAAAATGAGAATTATCCTAAGCATAACCCTCGGAAGTGTCGAAACCAAGGGTGCAGCAAGGCCGGTTGTTGTGCACCAGTTCCCATTCGAGTCTAGCTCAAAGCGGTGTTTTCGGGTTTTACCCCTAGGTACATCTATGCCAGAGCCACCTCCTCCTTCTCATATCCAGATAGGTATGTATTTCTCAGAAAACTCACAAAATATCTATAATGAAAAAATTCTAGGAAGTTCTTCTATACTAATACTCAATGTCTATCTTAGTGTGATTTGCTCTAATCAGAGTTTATCTAAATCTATCTTTCAAGTTTAGTAATAAGCTACCTCTGATACCAACTGTAACGCCCTGACCCCAGTTACCCAGAGTCGGTGCATTATTTCGTAACATTGGCATGCTCACAAAAGATCAAGTCTTGAAAGACCAATTTGTTTAGTAGTCTTTAAAAAACTAGATACATTTATAAGTCTTACATTACATCATAAAGGAAAACAAAACTACAACAACATATTTTCTTGATATCCCCTCATACTATCCCTGCAGGTCATTCATAATATACTTCTTCACATCCTGGAAAAATTAAAACATTAGAAGGGGTGAGCTCCGATGCTCAGTAAGGATAACAATATAGTAGAATCTTTCATAAATAAAAATTAATATTTAAGGAAATGTATAACTAAAACAAAATCTTTTTAAACATTAACTTCACCATAATATGACAAAAATAAAATGAAATAATGCCATTTACTTATTCACATGGATATTCTAGTAGTCAAATAGTCACATGCAATATCAATAACCACTATCATAGTTATGGAATGCATAATGCCAGACTATCATAACCACGTAGCCAAGGCCTCGTGCCAAGACTATAAATAAGATTTTGTTAAGGCCTCATGCCAAGACACTAGTTTGTCTCATGAGACCTACCGATGCATCGAGGAGCTATAGCAGGCTCCTCCCATAACTTATTAAGTCCAATTCATTCCTCATATGAACAGGTTTAATCATATCATAAACCATAACATAATCATATCAAAGAAAACATGAATAAAGGAAACATAAAATTTCAACATTTCAATCAAAAGATATTAATACAACACATTTATATAATAAAAACACTTTCAAAACCATTTTCATTACCAAAATAAAAGAAAATTAAAACATTGTATTTATTTTTCATTTAAAGAAAGTTATAGCTTATAGAGGAAGCCGAAAAACAAATAATGGTAACAGCGGTAGAGAAGTCGTTCTCGCCACATACGTATGACCAAAAAAACATTAACTTTTGTCATTTAGTAAAACGCTTTGTATAAAAAAGATTCCTTTTGAATAAACGTAAAAGTCAAAGGGCTTCATACACCATATAAAAGAAAGTTGTGTATAAAACAAAATATGCCTCAATGAAAGGAGATTGAGACGAAGTCCCATACAAAGATCGTTTTTAAATAAAATAGATCTACTATGTGTATTCACTATATGTACACATAATGAAAGTATAAATACAAGATAGGACATAATAATATCATGACATAATTTCAAAGTAGGAGATTAACCCAAAGAACAGAAATTAGGTTAAGAAGTTTCTTTACCTCATGTCCGACTTGACTCGACCATTCTTTAACCTCATGAATAATAAAATAGAGTAAATTTATAATTGCTTAAGAAAATTTTTCAAGTTTATTATTCCTGTTATATCACTTATTACCAGGTAATTAATATTATTTAACTATATATGTTTATAACAGTAGTTTTGTCGATCTTTGGTACTTGAGTCAAAATTAAACTTCTTATAATTACAAGTTGTTCATGTGGTAAAATATCCATTATATCCAGAATTATTTTCATGATTTAGATATCATATATATCATATATATACAGTATATACATTCATTCATAATATTACATTACATTTACAGGTAAGAAATGAAATGCACCGTTCATGGAGACGGTAAGTCGTACGTACGCATGACCGCTACTTTCATTTCTATTTCATATTTAATGAAATGAAATCATAATTATATAAAGGTGTGTTATAATTCCAGTATAATATCATATATAATATCATTTACTCCATCCTTTATACGTCCCACATATGGCGTTAACGATTCAAATTACTTTGAGGGGGCGGTAGTCCGCATTTCCTAAAATGAAATTATCACGTTTAACCATAATGGAAAATCATAAAGGTATTCCATAAATAAGAAATAAAAAATCATAATGAAAGAATAAAAAATAATATATATATATCATATATTAAAATAGGGTCATCATAATGGCCACCATGAAAGGTGTTAAAAGAATATTGAAGAATCATCGTTTCGTGAGGCAGTAATCCGCCACCCACAGAAACAGTATGTTCATTAACCATTAGATGAAGGTATGTGTAAGTGTAAATCAAATAATTCTCATAAAAACATCCTAGTATATTTAAGATACTGGTTTTGTTACAAAATAAAGGAATAAAAAGAGTTTAATGGGTTGGAGGAGAAAAAGAAAACAAAACAACATAAGAGAAGATATTTCCTTAAAATCGGGTAACTCTTTTTGATTTGAGCCAAAGGATTCCTTGGGAAGACTTCTGCACAAAGTGAGGCCTCTATGAGTAAGAGAGGGAAGTTTAGAGAGTATTTGGGTATAGTTTTTCCGAGCCAAATGGCTTTGATGGTGTGAATATGGTGGTAGAGGTGGGGGCCTTTTATAAGAGGAGAGGAGAGGCAGTCTCGGAAAGTCATGAAATGTTACATTATTATGAAATGGTTTTCGGATTTTAAAGGTCCCACAATGATATATTTAGAGGTTAAGGTGATAAGGATTCTAAATCTACTCATTAAATAGGTTTTTGACAAGTTTATGTGTTATATTTCACATTATCCTTCCATTTTATTAAAATCGTTAATTAATGAGGTAATCACTGCATCATCATGGTGTCATAAAAAATTTAATTAATTTATTGTCTAAAAATTATAAAAAAATTACCATTATGTAGGAAATATTATTATATTTCCAATGAATATTTATAGTAAAAAATTTAACTTATATAACCCCATGTAATAATTGTTTTAGTAAAACAACACATGTTTGTGACAATTCTATTTTTATAATAAATAAAAAGCTATTAATGTAATTTTCTTACCCAAGTGGCTCCATGGGGTCCCCAAGTTGACCCATGGATTTTCTTGGTCGGTCCTGAATCATCCAATAAGTGTAGGACAAATTTCAACATATTTTTATATTTTTATAATATCATTTTTACCTTAAATTTCACTAATTAACTTTAATCGCGATTAATAAAACATAAAACTTACTATTCACAAAAAATTATTTTAATACCATTGAAGCACATTTTAATTACTAATGATAATGATGTATGTTGGATTTTGGAAATTTAAATCACATAGGTGGTAAAATTTCATGTAAACAAAAAATTCAGTTTTTTTACTACCACTTAGTGGTTTCACTATTAATAAAAAATCGATGCTTTTCAGAACAATAACAAAAAATTAACCCTAATCTATATTTGACCGTCCTATTTCAAAAATGATGTCTATTTTACAAAATTCAAAACATATAAGTTGAATTAATAAATTTAATAATTAATTCCTGTTGTCAAAATATATTGTGTGTTTTTAAGAAACAATAGCAATCAAAAGATTGGAAATTGTTTATGTCCAATTTCAAAGTGAAATTAATTCTAATGACCACCATTGAATAAAATGGTAAAAATCTATTCTAATTATACTTCAAAACCACCCAATTTTATAATTTATCACTAGAAATTATTTTTATTAAAAATGTTTTTTTTATGTATTTTTTCTATTCATAGAAAATTGGATGTTCTCAGAAAATTACTAAAAATTAAACTTAGGATAATTTAGATATTTCGAATACAAAAATGAATTCCATTTTGAATTATAAAATTAATATAATTTCAAAAAGTGGGTATTACTATTCATAACGGCTACATTGATTGGTCGTGGTGTGTTAGAGCTTGAGGTTGCATACAACACACGCTGCTCTATTATTCAAAGAGAAGCGTACCATGGAAGCATGGGGTTTTACAGGACCACTGAGACTTTATCTTGGAAGAGGAAATTTCAATTATTTTGTTTATTTTTTGGTATCATTTTTCATATTTTTTCTGGTAAATTTTCCATTAGAAGTATGAAAATACTATATTTTATTTTTTATATTCCATTATTTTGTGATAAATGACTTCATATTAATTATTATTTGATGTCTGGTTCAATTCAAAAACCATTTGGTACTAATAATTCACTTTTTCATGTAATGTATTTGACCAAAATCAATCATAAGTACATGAACCTACTTGGTAACATGGTGTGAAGCATGAATCTCCATATTCCAGATGCTATCGACTAGAAGAGAGGGTCCAAAGTGGTATAGTGTGGATACGATACCGTCATAGTTAGAGTATGACATCAGTATAATTAATAAATAAATAATGGAATCAAAATATGGAAAAATTTGTAAGTAGATGTAAATTGTATAGACATTACTAATGAACAAACAAAAAGTTCCACCATATTTAAAATTATGAGAATGTTATGGAGATATAAAAATTATAACCTTACAAACATACAAGTATATCAAAAAGAATAAAATAAAAAAAGGATATGAAATAACATAAAGATCCAAATCTCCTTCCTTTCCTCCATATCATTCATGATATAATCAACGATGAATCCAAGACAAGGAACTCACCGTTTTTATACCTACATCCCTGAAGTCTTTCTGGGTAACCAACATGCACTCATACAAGTTGTCATACATACTAAGTAATCCAAAATAAATGAAATATATAAAAATATGGTTTTGGAATATAAAAGATGTCATGTTTATATATAAAGGCATTAAATGTAACAATATGTGTGAAATATTAATCACAATGGAATCATACTCCTCAAGGGATCTTGGCTGACAATACCAATGTGAATTCATTTTTGTAATGTCTTGACATTTAACTTTCACATGTTTTGGAATATAGAATGTATAAACAATGTGTGCTAGTATATTTAATTATAAATTTTTTATCAAATATTAAACCATGTAAACGATTTCATAATGATAATAATGGGGGATCCAAGTGGAATTCATGGTATCCTTGATATCAATGGTCACCAAGCACCCATTACAATAACCTTATAGCCTAACTATGGGGGTTCAAGTGGAATATATGGGGTAAGCATGAGTATTTCTATTGGATTAATTTCAAATAAATTTAATGGAACATGTGAATAGTTAATATTGGGATAATAATGATGGGGAATAAAGGGAAGAATCCAAGGTGACTCTTATAATAATTCATTAGGAGAGTCAAAGGATTCTATTATGAGAATTCTAATATCAATAAAAATGAGTCAATTGATGCATCAGTACCATGATGAGGTATTCAAGTACAATAAGACATTGGCTAGATTCTACAGTGCGAAACTACCTTGAAATCTAGACCAAGTATAATCATGAGACACTTAAATCAATTCCTTATTGTTGTTTTTCAGAACCTAGAATTGCCTATGGGTGCACAAGGCCTCGTAATTTCCATCAATCCATTGTATCAAATGTTCCTCATAAAAAATAATCTCTTGTAGACCTCGGTCTTCAACATCCAATAATAATATCATCCCCACACTCTATAGGAGTGAATAAGACCCTAAAAATATATATTGGAAGGCTTATTATGATTCTCCTAGTGATCTGTTTTCTTCTCAGAGAATATTTCATCCAATACACACTCATCCCCGGCCACATGAACATCCTATATATAGTTTCAATAGATTAGTGAAAATGCTAAAATAATTCCCCTCTTAAAAATATAGTAAATTTGAACGTTAATTAATGGATGGTATTCAACTAACCTCCAATACAAGAGATTTATTCCATGTTACATAAAGATATATTTGATGATTTTATGGTTTGTATACACCATAAAATTATCTCAATGTAGTAAATGTATCCAAAAACACATGCCATGAAACTCATCTTCCAAATTGAGATCGTTCATTTATTAATTCATCTATTTTGGCCTAAACTATTGAAACACGTATGACATGACTCGATGTTCCTAAATTAGAACAACTCCATGATTGTTTACTAATGCAACATAAAAAAATTAATTGATTTTTCCAAGATATATAGAAATTAGGAAAAAACATTATTCACTATTTTTTTAAACTTATAAAATGCTAAAAAACTATTGAATATGTAAATTTCACACCCATATTTGTGAATCCCATTTGAGATGAATCTAGGAGGAAAATACTATAATAAATGCCTTTTAATATTCACATATACCCATGATACTCCATTTGTCAAAAATGTTCTTAGGAATATTCACGAAAACCATGGTACTCACCATCATTGGGTCATAAAACACACCATCCTCTAAAATAATTTGATCAAATGATTGATCATTGTTGATCTGAATGTAAAATTTTTTGATCATAGAATATTAAAGGTTCTCCTTTAGTGTATTACATAAAATTTAAAAATATTTCAAATGTTCATTCCATGTTTGAGAATATACTATGATATGATAGATGAAGAAGATCACAAATGAATTTATGTATAGTTTGAAACCCAATTAATCAACACCATAAAAGTAGTTGGAACATTTATCATACTGTACATCCTATCCAAGTACACATAAATACCATACCTACTACAAATTGTTGTATGAGGTATTTGTGAAGGTATAAAGAAAACCTAATGATAACATCACCTCAAATTGACCTTGGAGAAAACCATCCCTCTACATATCTGCTAAAAAAGGACATTGATTTAAGGGAGTGGATATAAGTTATTAATAGAAATCTAGTTCATCCATTGATAATATAAGAAAACATTAAGGGTAATGTTTACCTGCTTTAAAAAAAGCACAGATGAAATCCAAGTTGAAGTACAAGGATGTATAAATCCATTAGCATAACATTCCACTTGATTCCTCTTATTCTCATTCAACATAGATATATGTATCCTATAAGGTGGAATGTGTACCAGTGATACTCCTCACACTATAAGTGAAAGGTGCATAGTCACTGATGAAACATTCACAATTTTTGATAGATTATGCCGAAACTATGAACGGGTCAAAAAACCACCCAAAGTCTCTGAAACTAAAAAATATTCATCACGAGATAAACTCAAACCTCAAAAAAATGATAACAAATAAAAAAGGAAGAAAATAAGGGGAAACGATGGTTTGGGTGTGATAGTCCAGGTGGTATGGGATTAATATATCTCTAGTAGAGTACTTCTAATGTTGTTTGTTTTGTTATTAGGTGATGTCGGTGCATCATATTCATCATGGTCTATTTTAGCCTTTGGATTTAATTAAGTAGATGTGGGAGGATATTTTGATGGGTTATTTTATAGGTAAACCTCAATATCTTGGATTATGTGACACTACATTAGTTATTTTTAATTAATTTGAAAAGTATAATATTTCATGGAAGTCATGGAATTGATTGTTTTGGAAGATTTACTGATGTGGTATTTGGATGAGATATTGCATACCCCCTATATAAAAATGGAAATTATATCCAAACATGATCAATATTATACCTAATTTTATAAATTATGTTATCCACATCATTATAAATAATTTAAGTGCATTATTGAAACATAATACACTAAAAATGAGGGTCTCATAGAGTGGACCATCTGGACATGAGAAGGAATTTTATGTGCTTGAGTCTTTCATTTTAGTGGAATGTGGGTAATGAAACATCCCATGGATTTTTATTATTATATCAATTCCTACCAAAAATATATTTTAATTACCTTTTTTGAGGCATTTTGTTGTCATTCTTTCATATCACAATAGTATTGGACCAAGGATTTAGATTTTTTTATCCATGTATATGATGCGTTATATTCCAAGGATGAGATGTTTTAAATAAATAATGTGAATATTAAAGATTTAGATGACCAATAAATGTTATAGGATAGCTAGGGATGATTCCTATAGAAAAATGATTGTACATTATGTATTATTGAGGTTTTCCCACTAGCATGGGTAACAAAGGATTAAGATGGGGAGCTAGATAAACCCTTATTCTATCACCGTTTTTGAGGTGTTGGGGTGTATTGGTGATGTGATATTATAATGAGAAAAACCCTAGACTCTAGAAAAGACATTTGATTTTGTCTATGTTTTGTAACATTTACGAAACCTCAAGAACCACTCCCTCATTAGATTATGGATAATTGGATGTATATTGTTACATGATTTTCAAGGGGAAATGAGGTATGAGTGAGGTAAATATTTTGATTGTGTTGAATGGGTGTATCAATATATGGGTTCATATATTTTGGATATATGATAGCAGTATAAACTAGGCCATTTTCACAGAGTTATAGACACAGGTTTTACAATTGTAGTTATAGGTAGGCTATAGTCATTGTTCTAGTAAAACCATGACTCTAGGTTTGGTCTATAGCCATGGTCTTCATAACCTTGGATACAGAGAATTTGTTCTAGGTATATAGCCATGATTTTTGTAAAATCATTGCTATGTCCCAAACATATAGACACATATTTAAAACTGTGGCTGTAGGTCTCTGGCTATTTCATGGGGGAAAACATTCGCACTGAAATAATAGTGGGAAATGTTATTTCTATGATTTTCATGTTACCTTATTGTTTTTAATAATATATATAATATATAAATTTATATACTATAAGATCTCCTTGGTGTAGTGGTATGGTAGTTAAATCCCATAGGTGATGTGCATAGATCAAATTTGGATAGTGAAATATTATGTTCAGGCTATTGCCATAGTTTTCCACTATGTAAATAAAAACAATGTTCCTTGTTTAGATCGTGGCCACCGGTCAACTAGAATAGTGGACAACTACGTGACATATTTCTGTGGGATGGAAAACCATAGAAATAGGTCTAAACCCTTTTCAATGTATTTAGAAGCTATAGTTTCAAAAAACTATGGACCATGGTTATATCCATGGTTTTAGTCCAAATTATTATGGTTTTAAATAGTGGGAATAAGGTCATTTTCTAGTTTTCTGTTTTCTTATAGGAGTCGTTATGAAAATATTTGTCTTATATTCATTATTAATATTCAAATTTATTCTGATCTTTGCGTCATTACATATGTGAAATTTAAATTATATTAATTCAATTGAGTTTAATTACTTTTATTGAATAATTTTCAATTAATGATAGTTTATTCCATTTTAGATGCATTTTTCTTTAGATTGTTTCATTGGTGAGTTGTTGTTCTTCTTCTAGATTTTGTTTTAATTTACAATAAAAAGAATCATTTGAGGGGTATTTAATATAATGTAATATATATTATTCCCCATTATGATTAATCCTTAGGGTGTCAGAGGTGTAATGTGATTAATGGATTAATGGATATCGAGTAAGAGCTAATATTTCAGTTTGAGGAATTGTGTCAGGGAAATACATTGGAGTTCCTGTCACAAACTTGCCTGAGTCGACCCAGAACTAGTCCCCACGCCAGCCAAAGCATGTCCTGAGAGGCATTCTCGATCCTCTTGGGATATAGATAAGCACTGGGGGCATAAATAATGTACACAAGAAATGATTTATCCAAAATGTACACAATCAATGAAACAAGAGAATGAAATGGACAACTGAAAATATATTTACATAAAAAGTTAAACTGAACATTATTTATACAATAAACCAAAAGTACAACTAAACCAACAGCTCAAGATAGCAAACCTGAAAAAAAAATAACTCCATGTGACACAGATAGTCACTCCCCAGCACAATGATCACACATCACCCAAGGTGATGAAACTCAAGCTGAAACCTGCACAAGGGGAAAAACAGAAGAAGACTTTAAGCATGAGAATTAAAACTCAGTAGGGTAGCTTGATATTATATTCCCAATGTAGATCATTTTAAATAAAATAAACAGAAATTTAATATTATAAATACATTATATTAAGTTATGTCTTCCAAATGAGTTCCCATTCAATAAAAAAATTACCATAAAATACTTTCATGTTTTATAAACATGAATGATAGTAACAATTTTTAAAGGGGTGTAACTTCAAACGGGAAATAGTTTTCATGAGGGCAGATTTAAAGAATGTACACATTTAAATAAAATAAACATGATGCTGGATTTACCAACCAAACACACTATTTTCTGATGAAGAGAACAAAACATCCAATGAGTATAAGTCACAGGGACACCCCAAGGAACTAGTTGTTGTGAGACCCAGGTACCTCGTATCTCGGTGAAGTTAACAATCAGAAATATATGTTCTCATGAAAAGAATCCAATAGTAATGATTATTCTCATAACCTAGTGATCCTACAACAACTATATCATCATTGTTTAGTTAGTGTTGTCATCATCACACTTTTTATGTGAAATAAGGGCCCAACCCCACACGATCACTATCATACTAGTACATCTCTGCCAACCTAGATCCCTATTTTTTTCATTTTTGTTCTAAAACAAGTTACAAAGATATAAAATAAATCTCATGAAAATTCCATTTAAAAATTATACACACGTGAAACAAAACACACACATGTCTCAAATTTCATTCAAGAATCAATAAACAAACTAAATTTTTATAAAACAATTTCAGAAATATAACGAGGCCTTACAAATAAAATCTAATTAAAAATTACTCTTTTAAGGAATAAATACCATAAATACCATATAATCTCCTATTTTGAAGCCCCAAACCAATTAATAAATCAATTTCATGGACTATAAAAGGATCCCAAAAGATAGAACATTAAATACACTTGGAAAACAGTTTTACAAGAATGAAATGCCAAACTGGCCTTTGAGAATTTCTCGAGACTAACATTTTACAAAGGTATTAATTTATATTTTATTAGGGAGGTGTATAAAAAACACTTCATGTAGAAAAAAAATTACATAAATCCCTTAAAACACTAAGGGTATGTATTCAATACACAACCATTCTTATAAAGATACGTAACGTGCCATTTTACGGTAACTCGGGAAAAAACAACTTGTATACCAAAACCAATTTCTTTGTAAAACCTAATACACATTGGAAATCCATTGAAGGACCAAAAATACCATTTTCATTCTTCCAATCGAACAATAAATCCAAAAACAACATAAATCACACTTAACACATAAAAGATAACGGAGTAATTTACTGATCACATGGCATGCACTTTTAACCAAGACAATTTATTTTAAGAACTTGAAAAGGAATAAAACACATATTTCATTCCATATTCTATTAAAGATACTATAAAATGTTAAAAATACCATAAAATAGGTTCAAAACCTCACAAAAAAAGTGCGAAATATAACAATAGATTTTAACAAACACTTGGTGTTCACTTTTATGACAAAGAAACACTACCTTTCACAATACAATGCTTAAAAATCCATTTTAAACATCATGAAAATTATTCAAAGGATGAAACAACGTAATAAAAATGTATATATCAGATGATGACAATAAAAAAATTATTAAACATAAATGATAATGTCATGTGCATGGGATAACCTACCTCAAATCCTTGGCGTAATGGAAATGCACACCCAATATCACCATCTGAGAATTTATAAACCCTAAACCTATGATGAACCGCCCCAAACAAAATAAAACACCATTAATAATTATGTTATAATAGAACCCTAGTCTGAGAATGAATAGAGGTGAATATAAGACCATTGAATAATGAAAGGGGTAGAAGAGGGAGGAGAAGTGGGAAAAAATATCACCTTGGAAACCAGAAAACTCTTTGTATTCCCTTAGATATATACCAATATAAGAAATTAAATGGCTCAAAACTCATTGGAGAGGATCCTATGTTCTGGAAGAACCAGGGGAAGATGGTTTGTAGAACAAAGAGAAGGAAAATAGTGATTTATGAATGAGACAAAATACCTTTGGAAAATCTGTACGATTTGAGATCCATTGAGATGATTTTCCCTAATCCATGACAATATGAGCTCCAAAGAGATAAAATGGTACATGGGGGTGCCTAGGGTTCTTTGTCTCTTGTGGGAGGTGGAATCGGAAAAAATTATAAAAACATTATTATGATATAAATGAAACATTTTATTTTTTTTTAAAATTGGAAATGGGCCCTTGGGCTGGCCCAATACATGAATAAATAACCCAAATTCACCATGCTTATGAATCAATATGAGGTCAAAAAGGATATGTTAGTTTTAATATGAAATCAAAGGAAACAAGGGATGTGGAATGAGTGAATGATTTTAAAAAATTAAGGTGTTATAAAAGAAATGAATTTGGTTATAAAATCTGGAAATTGTCTCATAGTTGGGAAAAATCATTAAGTAACCACCCTTATCTCAAAAACACTAAAACAATCTATGGGACACCAATGGTAGGATGATTAGACATATATGGAAGTTCAAATCTAAAAATTAATCTCACCCAAAAACCTAGAAATGGATTGGTATTTCCTATGAACCATATCAAAACCAAGACATGAAAAGTAAAAAACCTGGTGTGACAATTCTCCCAACAATTAAAACATTTTGTCCCCAGAAATCAATAACACTTTAAAGCTGACAGAACAAAACCTAAGGATTTATTAACAACATGATCCAACCTCTCTATAAAATTAAATATCATTTACCATCTGTGGATGTTAATCTTTTTCCCAAAACAAAAAACCAACTCACTACCACTTCCTGAGAATCAATGGAAATATCTACCCACCACCTCCACAACCAAGACATAAACCATATTGATGGTCCCTCTCCCAATGAACCTAATGATCAGCCAAACCAAATTTTACTCAAGAAATCAAATGACTAGGGGAGGCTGGAACATGCACCCCACTATTAAATCAAAACTAAAATCTGAAAAATCCTTAAAGTAATGATCTTTGAGACCCGTAGTGGGTCTCCCCACCATTAATGAAAAATTAAAAATGAATAAAAAAGAACTAGATATGAACATGAATTGGGTCCTACCTACAAAATCCCTCCAAAAATCTCCCACAACAACCTACAAACCCATGTATATAGGGTTACAACATGAATATCTAAACCACTCACTCCCAAATAGATGGGAAAATAACTGGGCCAATACTTTCTACACAGATCCACACCTCAAAAACTCTGTGAGGGGAGGGATGGGGACCCAATAAATTGGACACTAAAACCACAAAAGAAACAAAGGAACTGCCCAAATCTCTCTGTCTATGAAGAGGTAAAACCATGACTGCACTTGATTTACACAAGTTGTCCAGACATTGACATTGATCAGAAACCCGCATCCATGAAGGCATAACCATAGACATTGTGTGACAAATAAGTCCACCACACTCGTTGTGATAAGAGGAAATTAACAATGACGAGGAACCAAAATAGTGACGAAACTATCTTATGGTTGGAACCCTTATTCTTAAAGCAACTATTGCATTGCAGTCAGGTGCTAAAGATCAAAACACAACCACAAAACTCACTTTCTCAAGAACACATATTCATATAAAGAGGAACTCATAGGTACATAGCATGGTTCTCTCTCAATGAGAACAAGGAGCAGAATGGACAAGGAATACGGTGAAATACCTCAATATCACCAAAAAAACTGCTATGTCGAAAAGAATTATAACTCACTAGAATCCCTTTAAATCAGTCAAAAAATATCTATATTCCAAAAAATAGGTTGAGGCACTACTCGAAGAGGTGGATTTAATATTTTAAAGGAATCTTTATGTTGATCAATAAGAAATATTTCCAACAGAGTACTATCTATGGCCACATCATAACACCCAACACATCTTTAGAATCCCACTTAACATTACTCCAAAACCGAGCCACCAAAAAGTTCTCATCTCAAGACACAACATGATTATGACTTCCAGAACACAAGAAAGCATACTGAATAGACAACACTTCTAATAAATAGAAAAAAACTGGCCTCATAACCATCAGTTTATAAACAAATTCCACAATGTTTCAGCTCAAAATACTTTACAAAAGTAATATAATTTTAGGGATTTCCAGATTCACCAATGGTGTTTCATCAAGTCTCACTCACATGCTCATTTCCGTGACACACTAGGAACCCAACCACCATTCCATATAGTCCATCCTTCCAGATATCAATAAAACAATGCATGTGGGAACCCATGAAACAACAAAGGATAAAAAAATAACTTAATTCCAAAAATCATTTACCATCCAAAAAACACTAAACACCCAGTCAAAATCCTTTTTAGATTTCAATAAAACAATTCACACTTCATCAAGAACCATTTTTTAAAAAACCTTCCCCTTTAAATTTTTACAACCTTCAAAACAACCAAGCTACTCCAAAAAAACTCATCCCCATTTTCTATAAATCAGAAAGGTATCTTTTCTTAATCTGATGGCTATTTAGACTAATACCCTTTATAAGAAAACACAAACAACTCAAAAACTACTTCCACAACCAATTCATTAGATTCAAACACTTCTAAAAATCCCAAAACACCACATTTTACACAATGATTTTGAATGTCCTTAAAATAACTCACACATTCAAAACATTTTATTCCAACAAACCATAATTTTATATTATGGATAATGTAATCCTCTTAAATCATTTCTACTACCTATTTAAAATATTTATTTCACAAAAACACATCCTTCAAAAACCACTATTATATTTAATTTTTGAAAACCTTTTTTTCCTCTTTTCAAAATCCAACCCTTCCTTTAAAACCCATTAAAAAAATTTCACACAAGGATTTTAAAAAAAAAATCATAAATTAAGAAAGGTACAAGATAATCGCAAAATGGAACTAGTGTTGGTGGGTGACTTGACCCTACGGTTGGAGACCATATGTAAAAAAAACAATACATAGGGACATAATAGAACCATTACCAGCTTCACATGAATTTATAAGCCCTGTGTGCTCATAGAGCCCATTAGTTAGACACCCTTTATCATATCCCAACACCAAAAAATAAACAAGTAAAAAGGATACTCGTAATACTAACCATCCTGTGGACACATGATGATTAGAATGAGCAAGATTTTGTGATTCTCTTCTATAAAATACCCCTCAACTCCCAAAAATCCTACTCCATCCAGCTTGATGTCCCCCAAATTACAAGGGTGCTCAAAATGAAAGGTCTACTAAGAGATGACCTCTTATGATACCATTTTTTTTGCGAACCGAACCAAGTCGACCCTTAAAGGGTCAACCAGGAAGTCCTGCGAGAAGTCCCGAGAGGCATGACCAATCCTTTAGGGTTGGTGGCAAGCATTGATGGAATCAATAGAGTAAACAAGGAAACAATTTCTCCCAATTGTAAACAATCAAACAAACAGTGGAATGAAAAGGACATCCAAACATATATTTACATAAAAATTGAACTGAACATTATTTGTAAAAGAAACCGAATGTAGAACTAAACCAATAGCTCAACCAACCAAACCTGACAGAAAACTAACTCCATGTGACCCTGATGGTCACCCTCCAACACAGTGATCACACATTTCTAAAGGAGATCAAACTCAAGTTGGAACATCCACATGGTCTAAAAATATAAGACTATAGACATGAGAATTAAGACTCTATAGGTTAGCCTGATATTATATTCAAAATGGAATTCCTAAAAAAATAAACAACAATTTCATGTTTTAAATACAAGATATAATTTTATGTTTTCCAAATGAGGTCCCATGCATCAAAAAATTTTATTAGACAGAAGCATGCATGTTTTATAAACAAGAATGCTTGTAACAATTTTCAAAGACGTGCCACTTCAAAACGAAAATAGTTTTCAAGAGGGTTACTTTAAAGAATGTATAATATTAAATAAATCACACACACTAATGAATTTACCAACAAAACACAATGTATGTCAATGGTGTGAACAAAATAGGCAATGAACACATGTCAAAGAAACACCCTCAGGCAGATGTTATTTGTGAGCCCCATGTACCTCATATCCAGATTAATGAAACCGTACTAAATATCTATTTTGGTGCACACGAGAAACTAGTAGGGAGAATACCCATGGCATAGTGGTCCTCTGAAAACATCATCCTCATAGTATATTTAGTGGTTTCATCATCAAACTTGCTTTGTAAAACATGGGCCAAACCCCACAGGAACAGTAGCATGCCTGTACATGCACCACTACAACTTGGCCTTTTACCAGTGCGAAAAACTGACATTAACAATGCTAGAAAAGGGCTATTAATGCCAGCATAGATAAGGGGGACCCCTTTATCAGTGCTCTGAAAAGTGATGATAATGGATAACTTTATTAGTGCTAAAAAAATTGTTGATAAAGGACCCCCTTTTTCAATGCCTTTTGTAGCGCTGATAAAGGTAAAATATATATGCGCTTTTTGGAGCTCTAATATAGGGGAAACCCACCTTTATCTATTCTAGAATTAAAAACACTTTTCTAGTGTTTATAAATGGTTCCTTTATCCACGCTACCTTGAGCACTCAAAATGGGGCCATTTATCAGTGCTCTTTTAGCACTATTGAAGGTATCCTTTATCAGCACTCAAAATAGCGCAGATAAAGGCACCTTCCCCTCCACCTGCACAACTAGAACCTGTAAAACCCAGCATACTTACACAAAATACCACCCACACACCTGCACAAAATATCACCCATATACAATATTTTGAAAAAAATGCTATATACATTTACTTAACATCATGAATACAAAAAAACACTGCTATATACATTTCAAACAATGTTTTACATGGTTACAATTACAATTATCCAACAACAGTTATAAACATTTGTGTTTCATCCTTTGATATCTGTGATCTGCTCTCAAAAATTGTCATCCGCGATATTTGTTGCCGAACAAAGCATCCAAACTGAAGGAAAAAAATTCACCAATATAAGAAAACAAATATTATGTTAGTAAAACAATAATGAAATTAATTAAAACATTAATATGATAGAATGCATTAATATGGAAATGTGAAACTAAAATATAAAAATGATAAACTGAAATGTTTTCATTCTGATAACAATAAAAGGGAATAATGTAAAATCAATATGTTTTTGGATGATTTATCTCACTTAATAAATAATGATTATTTATCTAAGGAAAAACGTTAACAGTCACACTATGCATCAGATTGAGGTGTGGTTTATTCTTACATGTCTTAAATGAGCCATCAATTGTTTTCCTAAAGTATCAAAACAATCCGAACATGTTTTCTCGGTTTTCCGTAGTTCACTTGTGTTGTTTTCTAAAGTTTATGTCAATTTGAAACTGATATCAGACACTTTTAGCCATACCAGTCACACTATGCATCAAATTGAGGTGCAGTTGATTCGTACATGTCACAAATGACTCTTGAATTGTTTGTCTAAAGTATCGAATCAATCTGAACACGTTTTCTCGGTTTTCCATATGTCACTTGTGTTGTTTTCTAATGTTAATGTCAATTGGAAACTGATATCATACACTTTTGTCCATACCGGTCACACCATCCATCAGATTGAGGTGCGGTCAATTCTTACTCCTAAAAAATGACTCATGGATAATTTTCATAAAGTATCAAAACAATCTGAAGATATTCTTTCCATTTTCCGTATGTCACTTCTGTTGTTTTCTAAAGTTGTTGTCAATTTGAAACTGATATTAGACACTTTTGGACATATCGGTCACAATATGCATCGGATTGAGGTGTGGTTCATTTTTATATGTCACAAATGACTCATGGATCATTTACCTAAAGTATCAGAAAAATCCGAACGCGTTTTCTCGGTATTCCATATGTCAGTAGTGTTGTGTTCTAATGTTTATGTCAATTTGAAACTGATATTAGACACTTTTATCCATACCGGTCACACTGTGCATCGGATTGAGGTGTGGATGATTCTTACACATCAAAAATGACTAATGGATCATTTTACTAATGTATCAAAACAATCCGAATGCATTTGGTCAGTAATCCATATGTCAGTATTGTTGTTTTCTAAAGTTAATGTCAATTACAAAATGATATAAGAATCATTTAGCCATACCAGTCACATAGTGTATCGAATTGAGGTTTGGTTGATTCGTACACGTCAAAAATGACACATGGATCATTTACCTAATGTATCAAAACAATCCGAATGCGTTTTCTCGGTTTTCCGTATGTCACTTTTGTTGTTTTCTAAAGTTTATGTCAATTTAAACTGATATCAGAGGCTTTTTGCCATATCAGTCACACCGTGAATCGGATTGAGGTGCGTTCAATTATTACTCGTTAAAAATGAATCATGGATCGTTTTCCTAATGTATCAAAACAATCTGAACTAGTTTTCTTGGTATTCCATATGTGAGTAGTGTTGTTTTCTAAAGTTTATGTCAATTTGAAACTGATATCAGACACTTTTATCCATACCGGTCACATCGTGCGTTGGATTGAGGTGTTGTTGATTCATACACGTCACAAATATCTCATGGGTCATTTTACTAAAGTATCAAAACAATATGAATGCATTTTATCATTATTGTTTATGTCAGTAGTGATGTTTTCTAAAGATAATGTCAATTTCAAAACGATATCAAACACTTTTAGCCATATCGGTCACACTGTGCTTTGGATTGAGGTGTAGTTGATTCTTACATGTTTACAACTGACACATGGATCATTGTCCTAAATTATCAAAACAATCCTAACAAATTTTCTCAGTTTTCCATATGTCACTTTTGTTGTTTTCAAAAGGTTATGTCAATCTGAAACTGATATCAGACACTTTTAGACATATAGCTCACAACATGCTTCGGATTGAGGTGAAGTAGATTCTTATAAGTCAAAAATGACTCATGGATATTTTTCCTAAATTATCAAAACAATCCGACCAAATTTTATCAGTTTCCTGTATGTCACTTGTGTTGTTTTCTAAAGTTAATGTCAATTTGAAACTACTATCAGTCTCTTTTAGCCACACCAGTCACACCATTCATCGGATTGAGGTGTGGTTGATTATTACATCTCACAAATGACTCATGTATTGTTTTTATAAGGTATCAAAACAATCCAAATTCAGTTTATCGGTATTTCTTATGTCCCTTGTATTGTTTTCTAAGGTTAATGTCAATTTCAAACTGATATCAGACACTTTTATCCATACTGGTCACGTCGTGCGTCAGATTGAGGTGTGGTTGTTTTTTGCATGTAAAAAATGAACCATGGATCGTTTTCCTAAAGTATCAAAATAATAAAAACAAGTTTTATTAGTATTCTGTATGTCAGTAGTGTTGTTTTCTAATGTTAAGGTAAATTTCAAACTGATATCAGATACTTTTAACCATACCAGTCACACTGTGTGTCAGATTGAGGAGTGGTCGATTCTTAAATATAAAAAATGACTCATGGATCATTTTCTTAAAGTATAAAAACAATCCAAACGCGTTTTCTTGGCATTCCATATGTCAGTAGTGCTAATTTTTAATGTTTATGTCAATTTAAAACTGATATCAGTTACTTTTAGCCATACCAGTCACACCGTGTGTCAGATTGTGGTGAGGTCGATTCATACATGTCAAAAATGACTCGTGAATCCTTTTACTAAATTAGCAAAACAATCCGAACGTTTTTTATTGATTTTTCATATGTCACTTGTGTTGTTTTATAAAGTTTTTGTCAATTTAAAACTGATATCAGCCACTTTTATCCATACCGGACACACCATGCGTTGGATTGAGGTGTGGTCGATTTTTACACGTCACAAATGACTAATGGATATTTTCCCTAAAGTATTTAAAAAATCCGAACATGTTTTCTCTGTTTGTTGTATGTCACTTGTGTTGTTTTCTATAGTTTATGTCAATTTGAAACTGATATCAGACACTTTTAGCTATACCGGTCACACCCTGTGTCAGATTGAGGTGTGGTTGATTTGTACACGTCACAAATGACTTGTGGATAGTTTTCATAAAGTATCAAAACAATCCAAATGCGTTTGCTCAGTTTGTCGTATGTCACTTGTGTTGTTTTCTAAAGTTTATGTCAATTTGAGACTGATATCAGACACTTTTAGCCATACCGGTCACACCATGCGTTAGATTGAGGTGAGGTTGATTCATAAAATTCACAAAGGACTCATGGAATGTTTTAATAAAGTCTCAAAACAATCCTAACTCGTTTTCTCGGTATTCTGTATGTCAGTAGTGTGGTTTTCTAAAGTTAATGTCAATTTGAAACTGATATCAGACACTTTTAGCCATACCGGTCAAACCGTGCGTCATATTGAGGTGTGGCTGATTTTTACACGTCACAAATGACTCATGGATAATTGTCCTAAAGTATCAAAACAATCTGAATGTGTTTTTTGAGTATTTCGTATGTTAGTATTGTTGTTTTCTAAAGTTTATGTCAATTTGAACTCATATCAGACACTTTTAGCCATTCCGGTCACACCATGTGTCAGATTGATGTGTGGTTGATTCATAAACGTCACAAATATGGTCATGAAACCATCCTATAAACGGTTCATCTTTTTCCAATTCCATACTTAAATCAACTTTCACGAATCAAAATTCATCTAGTTCAACAGCACTCCTATTATCAACCAACTTGCATTGAAAAATCAAAACTTGTAATTCTATATATTCCAACTCCCATATGTTTTCGATGATTCCAAATTATTACATATTCACATAAATAGGATTTCTATCCTTAGCACCGGAAACATGCATCGCTTCATCCACAAGTGTAACCCCACTATTCTACATGGTACTGTCTTCATCATGTTCATTAGTATAAAATGTATAACCATTAACTATATAAGTATTTTAAGATCTTACATACACACTTGGTCCTCTATCTAGCCATCGAAGTCAGACTGGAATTGACTCTAGATTTTCATCTGACTTCTTAAAAATATGGTCCCGAAACCATCCTATAAACTATCAAGTATGTGTATCTGATATCCATTATTCAGCCCTAGATGGATTCAAATTCCTAATAATTTATTTGTGGGTTTCAACATATGGATCAACATCAAAATTTTTATAAAAAACATAAAGGTGGTCTTGCTCCTGATCTGTAATATTGATTGTGACAACCAGTCTTCCAGAAATTTCTTCACCTCGAAGCCGCCTAGTGTGACGAGATTTTGGTAGGCCAATGCTATCCACACCAGACAGGTATTCGGTACAGAATTCAACAGCTTCCTCAAAAATAAATCCCTCCACAATACAAACCTCTGGACGACTTCGATTTTTGACATAACCTTTCAAATTATTCATATATCGTTCAATGGGGTACATCCATCTATAATGTAAAGGACCACATAATTTAATCTCTCTAACCAAGTGGACAATCAAATGAACCATCATATCAAAAATGATGCTGAGAAGAACATTTCTAATTCACATAATATGACGGAAATTTCACTTTCCATAGTTGGAAATTTCACTGGGTCTATAACTTTTCTTCAGATATATTTGAAGGAGAAACATAGTTTTGTTAATTTATGGCAAAAATTCTTCGGCAAAATGCAATGTAAAGCAATAGGAATGAGATCTTGCATCAAAAAATTGCTGTCATGTGATTTCATACCTTTTAAATTATAATTCCTCACTGACATGAGGTTCATGATATTTGACAAATACCCCTCTGAAAACATTACGTCATTTAAGAAGTTAAAAAACTGATATCTCTCCTTCCTGGAAAGAGTGTAAGCAGCAGGAGGAAGAAATGTTAATTTTTCACCCTTCCCTGGTGCCAACACTTATCCTATTCCAATCTCAACCATGTCCAACCTAGCCTTAATTCCATCTTTTTTCTTTGCAGGTGTATTTATGAATGTGATGATGATAATATCAAATACATTTTTTTCTACATTCATAACATCAGGAAAATGTCTGACATACAGAAAATTCATGTATGGTAATTCAAACAGAAACTGATCTAATTTTCCAATCGATTTTATAAATGTTTTTTGAAATCGATTTACAAAAATTAGTGTCCATATTTTTAACTTTCTCAAATAGTTGATCGCCTGTTATTGGAGAAGGTTTTGTACGTTCTTCTGAACTTCTATCCACTACTAGAAATCTCACCTTTCCCAATTCTTCTATACCAACGGTTTGTAAAAACCATTGTTATAGGTCTCCTTGAACAACGGTTTGGTGAAACCGTTGGGAAATCCCACATTGAGGTCACTTTTCATAATGGTTTTCTATAACCGTTGGGAAAGGGTATGGCTTTCCAAACATTTTTGCCAAACCTTTGGGAAAAGACCACTTTGTGGCCACTTTTCCCAACCGTTTGGCCAAACAGTTGGGAAAGGGTACTTCGTGGCCACTTTTCCCAATAGTTTTGCCAAACCATTGGGAAAGGGTATGGATTTCCCAACGTTTTTCCCAAACCATTGGGAAAAGTCCCCCATATACTCACGTTGCTCCAAAATCAAGGGACCTATACCAATGGTTTTGACAACCATTGGTATAGGTCCCTTGATTTTTTATCGAATATTCTTATCGAGAACATTATATAAATAAAAATTTAAAATAATTATGATAATATATATATATTTAAGAAATTATGTTCATAAAATCCATGTTAGGTTAGTGGTTAGGTCTTTGAAAGATAAACTAGAGGTCCTGGGATCAAATCCCACTGAATGTTTTTTTGGAAATACATATACCAACGGTTTTATAGAACCGTTAGTGTAGATTTTCATATTACTTATACCCACGGTTTTGGGAAAACTGTTCGTATAGAACTCTCCCGATGGCTTACTTTTCCACAGTTCTCCCAACCATTGTTATAGGCTATACCAATGGTTTGGAGGCCTATACCAACGGTTACAAACCGTTTTTATAGGGTATTTTTCAAGTAGTGATAAAGTGATGTCGTCCAAGATTAGTGCTTATGTCATCGGGGTTGAAATATGTGATGTCCTAGGAAAACGATTTTTGATGAATGTTTCAACCTAATTGATTATGTAGCTTGTTCACAAATAGGACACCCTTGTGTTCCTTTAATGCTGTATCCTGACAAATTTCCATATGTAGGGAAGTCATTTATCATCCCGTAAAATGTGGATCTCAATGTGAAATCTTCTTTTTTGTTTCATCATTCAATATGACACCTGAATCCTATAATAATTTCAAATCTTCAATCAATTGAGCTAAATAAATATCAATATCATTACCCAGTTGTTTTGGTCCTGATATAAGCATAGATAATATGATCTGTTTTCATATCATTCATAACCACGTTGGTATGTTATAATTTAACAACACAACTAGCCATGTACTGTGACTGTTGCTTTGAAAACCAAAAAGATTCACTCCATCTGTAGATAATGAAAGACGAAGGTTTATCCAATCATTTACAAATTCAGGATAATCATGATCAATTATCTTCCATTGAGGAGAGTTTTCTGGTTGACATAGTATCCCATATTTAATTCTTGTATTTACATGACACATCAATTGTCTTATAATCTCCTCACTTCCATATAGGCAACTAAACCTTGGAATGAATGGAATGTTCTATAAAAATATAGTAGGACTGGATTCATCTTTCTTGTATTGAGACAAACCATAGTTTGGGCATTTTTAAGTGATTTGTGGTCCTTGAGAAATAGTATACAGTCATTCGGGTAAGCGTGTATTCTTTCAGAGATCATTCCCATCGAGCATAGCATTATTTTGGCATCGTATGTTCATCTTGGTTGCTCATTATCTTCTAGGAGCATGTAATTCAAGAGAACAAGTAGTTCCATAAAACAGGAATCACTCAAACCGTTGTCTGCTTTTAAATTATACAGCTTTAGTACGGATGACAATGCTGTATATTTAGTGCAACCAGCATACAATGGCGTCTTTGAAAAACTTTTTTACTTCTCAAACAATTTTGGGCAATCACGAAGTTCATCTTCGATGGTCCTTATCATTTCCTCAATACGATCTTCATCATCATTCACATCTGTAATCACATCCTCCATACAATCATCTTCATTGTTTATACTTGTAATCAAATCATATGATCCATAAAACACAGTGTTATCTCAACCACTAACTACATTCACTTGTTTCCCCTTGTTTATTCCAACATGTATAACTCTGAGCTATTATGTGACAGATCAAGTGTCCTTCCAACTCCTCTGGACTAATTTTTTTGAATAACAACAACGTAAACATGGAAAAAGGATTTGAGAAGGGTCATATGCATGATCTTTTGCAAACATGATAAACTCTTTAACTCTTTCTTCATACTCATTTTGTAACTGATTGGCATTTATCCATTCTTTATTTATATTCATCCTATTTGAAATCCAAAGGATGAGTATATAGGATAGGGGAGAAAGAATATTAGTGTAATTTAGATAAAAAACTAGATACTTCAAAAATGGTTGGGGTGTTCTCATTAATACCAAATCTTGGGTGGTTCTTGGGATTCATCCATTGTATTCCTCTCTTCGATCCCCCTGACGAGGGGTGGTTCTTGGGAGTTTTTTATAGTGAGTTATCGAGTTCTTACCTCACACTTCCGACTTTACTATTATCCTTTATTTCCCTATGATTTGGGATGATTATAACTAGAATTTGTATGTTGATTTCACTTTATCATCTTCAAATCAATTCAGATGATGTCGATTTTGTTTCTATTGGCTAGAGGTTATCCTCATATGATGAACACACCATGTTTTGTGTGGTTTAGATGGTGTTGTTTTTTTCTGTGAGTTTTTAAAAGATTATTCCTAATTATATTAAGGTGAATAATTAATTATAAGTTTCTATAATTAAGTATTTGGGAATTCTGCCATGATATTGGGTCTCAATTATCGGTACAAGAATAGATAAGGCTTGTATAGTCTTGGTTGAGGATGAGTTGATCATGGTGAGGGCATTACTCCATTTTTTGTGGTAGGTGGACCCTATAATAAACAACCATGATCCAATTTATGCCTGATTGTGCATTCATTCTTGAGTATATGTGTTCCAGTGAAAGGGATTGAAATCAAGAGCAACCTAGGTAAATAAATAGGGTGTTTCTGAACCACCAAGAGATAGAGTAATGGTTCTATAGAATGATTTTGATTTTTTGATCATCCAAAGATTATGTCTCCATGTAGCTGAGGTTTCTAGTGGTGTTTATTAGAGGATCAAGTTTTGTATGAGATTTGTATAGCATAGTTTGGTTTTCTAAGGCTATTTGATTAGGTATTAGAGTCTTAGGCCTAATGGAGATGGATAATATAGTTTTATATATCACGTATGATGGGGAACACCCTCTTAAGGATATATAAGAGTCATGGTGTGTGTTATGAGTAGGATCTTATATATAAGGATTGGTGAAGTGTGACATAGATTATTTCATCCTTATAATTGGATTAAGAGATATCCAAGGGGAGATATAATATAAGTGAGGGTCATGGTAATAGTCTGGATGACTTAGCATAGGGTATCCAAGGCCCACCAAAGAATTTTATACATAATACCATCATCCTACTCTTGTATGATCACTTATAATATGTGGTAAGAATCATTAATCTTATATAAAATCCATACATACCCTAATGATCTTGTGTAGGTTGAATGATAAAATATTAGTAGGACACCAATAATGGGGAACCAAATATGAATCATAATATACTAGGTTTATATCTATGAATGAAAATAAATATACAATGCACATTATGAATGAAATAAAGTAATATTGTTGTATATTAACTAATAAAACAAAAAAATAAATAACACTATATTCATTGAGAATCAATACATTAAACCATGGGTTCCAAAAAATACAATCTTATCTCTTACTAAAACCATACCACATACATCACAGATATTTTCTGAAACCCAAACATACCCAAACATTGGGAACTATGCATCTCATATGGGATGATAAGAAACTGATACACATGAACATGAAATATACCTTTATATATAAAACACAACCGAGCACTTACTAATCCATATATTCCATCTCCACTATAAAACAATCAAACAAACTAGTTAAACTAAAATGGTCAGAAATCTCATCAAATTAATGGGAATGAATTCCACATTCTTCCCTAGAAAATCTATTGGGGATTTTTACTTGTGGATGTCCACCAATATCCATCATCTATTTTATAATCTCATATCCCATAAGTTTTACCTGATTTTCTCTCAATACAACAATTCAATTTCCACCTTCTAAATACAATCACTTTTATTATGGCCATTATACCCTATTACCTTTTCACAAAAAATAATGAAAAAGTCATAGTGGTGAACACATCATAATTCCAACCACACAACTACATCTAGGAGGATAGTTACCCACATATACAAGCGAAAAAATTATCTGAGATTAGAAAACTACATAAATGTGGGGGTGAATCAATGGTTACGAAAAACTCATAATCTAAACGCATGTCTGAATACTGATTAGTGAAAAAAGGATCTTGATAGTGATGGTAAAATGAAGACAATAATTCAATTAAATAACTCACATTGATCAAGGGATAATTACATGGCTCACAAACTCTTGTTATAAATTTTGTTATCCGTAGTGTTCACGATTTCCTGAATATTTTTCTTGGTTTATTATCAACAAGAATAATGAACAGAGTAAAAATATAACCATATAGTCCCATGTACGTGATATAATGATCTAAATCTATAAGTTCATCGATTTCCCCTTCGTCGACAACAAGTTCTTAGAAAATTTGGATTATGTGTGAACCCCTATTATTCTCCTCAAATGTCAACTAAACCATCTTTGGAACAATCCATGGATTGAATGGTTGGGTAACTGAAGGATTATTTATTGAAACCAAATCATTGATTCAGGTCATGTAACATTATATTTATAGAGATTAAATGTTCTTTTATGTGAATTATTTACAAAGGGAATGGATCCTAATTCCAAATTACATAGAAACTAAATCCCAAAGATCCTTCACCACCTTTATGGCCTAACCTAACATATCATGAAATGCGATTCATGTCTTCTCATATTTACCAATATCTATAGAATAACATTCATGGTGTGACCCTTATAGTTGTGACATGGTCTAAAATTTCCCTTTAAAAAATGATATAGAAATTAATAATGAACAATATAATATAGTATGAAATGACATGATTATAGCGTGAGCCTTTTCATTATATATTGATATCATTGGACCCCAAAACCAGTGCAACATTAATTTTCATGAGCTAGGTATCCCAATGAAATTATCTCTTAAAATTCCATTAGATACATCCATTATAGTTAAATGTTCTATATTAAAATATATCTCTCCTACATCTCAAACCCTTCATAGTTAAATCAATATTACTATGGTATGATATCTTACACTACAGTGAACATTGTCATTTAGAACACTCCCATAATAGTGTAATCATGTCCTCATTGTTCTGTGACATTTGTTATCCACAAAAAACATAATTTATTCATATTTTATCACCTTTAATGATCCACTAACTCATATAAGATATTGTTTTCAACAAATATATTGTTAAAATACATCATAAACACATTACTAAATTTACTTTTGAAGTTAGTAATAATATGTTTCCAATTTTTACTCCATCTACTCACCATACCAAATTGTAGAATGTTTGGTGGGAATACTCCTACTCTTCATGTAATGAAAATTCTATTATGATAATGACTTTACTAAGATCAAATTGCATACCACCCTTTTCAATTCACTTATTGAAGGACTTCTTCAAAACAAAAAACATATTAATTACCCCAAACCATCAAGGGCACTTAAATATCTCAATGGACCCTCAACCGACCTATATAAGTCATTAAATTAAGTCCTATCCCTTTTGGATCATAGGATGTACCTCTAAATGGATCCTCTATCTTATGAACCATATACTTTTACTCATCCATTAATAAAACCCATGTGGTAGAACTATCTTTTATCATTAACCAACAAAACACCTAGATATGTTATTTTAGGTTGTAGTAATCAAATCCATATATAAAATATAAATACACCCCTTACTCCAATGTTATCAATGGTTAAAAACATAAAAACTGCAGCACCTTGTAATGACATGATCCATTAAAAAAATTATACCACATAGTATGTCATCCTCTATAAGATTCCATAAATTTTTCATCACAATTGTTCTATCCAAGGAATCTAATTACACTCCTCATTCATGATTCTATAAAGGTAATAGTCATATGGTTCACACCCCAAATCATGATGAACTATCACACACACAAGAATCACGCCAAATCATAATTAATCTCAATATTTATAATAAATGAAAATATAATTAATTCATGCAAATTAAATTTTACTCACCTTAAGTAAGAGGAACCGATGGCAGAGGATGAGGATGCGTCCTCAACGGATGCATCGGAGTTAGTGGAGGCAGTGCAGAGGCGGGCGAAGGCAGGGTAGAGGCATCAGAGGCAGCTCAAAGTCAGCTGAGGTAGCGGAGGTAGCGGAGTAGATGGAGGAGGATGAGGAGGAGGCATCGGTGGAGAAAGAGGAGGCCTCGATGGAGGAGGAGGAGGAGGAGGAGATGCAGTAGAGGAGGTAGAGGATGAGGAGCTGTGATAGAGGAGGAGGAAGAGAGGTAGGTGCCAGAAGAGGAGGAGGAGGCGGCGGCCGCGGTGGAGGGGGAGGAGAAGGAGGCGATGGCCACAGCGGCCACGACAGAGATGAGGCAGCGGTAGAGAGGAGGCAACGACACTGGGTAGGGCTTCTGCGAAGGCTCGACAGGGTGAGGAGAGGAGGAGGAGGACCCAATGGATTTTATAAATCCCTCATTTACCTTTATCAGTGCTAGTAAAAAGCACAAATAAAGGGGGTCTTTATTAGCACTAAAATGATAATCACTGATAAATAACCCCTTTATCAGCGCATTTTTTGTGCTGATAAATGTTGGACATTATCTGCGCTTTTTAGCACTGATAAAGGGTGACTTTATCAGCGCTTTTCATTTTAGCGCTGATAAAGACAAACTTTATGAGCGCTAATAAAAGGGCTGATAAATGTATAAATTTAATAATTTGTTTATATTATTATATATTTATTTAAAATGATATTTATAATAACTATATATATATATATATTTATAAATAATTATAACTCTAAATAAATATATCTTTATTTAGACTTATAAAATTATTTGATAGGTATATCTATATATATATCATTGAAAATATAATAAAATATATATTTATTTTTTAAATACAATTTAATTTTAATTATAAGTGTAAATTTTTTATAATATATATATTATATTGGTAACATAATGAATTATAAATAAATAACACATCAACGTGATATGTAATTATAATCTATTAATGAACATTATTCAGGCACATATATATAAGCATGTATGAAATATTCATTTACCCCAATTCATTGGAAAACAGATATATATTCAATAATTCTAATTATACATATATTTTAAAAAGGATTATATATTTATAAATAAAACAAATACATTAAATATAAAGAAATATATTAAATATATATATTAAATATAATAAATTAATAAATATAATAAATATATTGAATTAATAAATATAATTAAAATTATAAATATAATAAATATATTTATTATTAATCTTATAATTATTTAATTATATATATATATATATAGTTATAACTAGTTTTTTTATTTAAGGTATACAATAAACATTATCAGCTCTAAGAAAAGCACTGATAAATATAATCTTTATCCGCACTATGGAAATAACTGAAAAATTGATATTTAATGTGATGATAAAGGACTACCCCTTTATCACTGCTTTTCCATTAGTGCTATTAAAGGCATGCGCCTGTATTGCCCAGTTTTGTTGTAGTGATGTCTGCCCACCAAGATACCTAGGTTTTTCCCTTAATGGGCTAAAAAAAGAAACACTTCTATAAAATAGAAATTTCTCATGAATATTCCATTTAAAAATAATACCCACATTAAACCGGCCACACACATGTCTCACATTTCATTCACAAATCAATAAACCACCTACATTTTGATAAAACAATTTCAAGTATAATGAGGCCTTGCATATAAAATTCATTAAAAATGATCATTTACAGCTACAAACCCATTAATACCACATCAATACATATTTTGAAACCCAAAATCCAATTAATAAATCAATTTCATGGACCATAAAATGTCTCTAAAATTTTGTTCATCAAATAAACATGGAAAACATTTTTACTAGACAAAATTTTCAAACATGCTTTAAGAATTTCTCAAAACTAAAATTTGACAATGTTACAAATTTCACCATTATTAAAGAGGTGTATACACACCATTTACAACATCAAACCACATTAATAAATCCTTAAAAACTCAGGGTACATATTCAAAACCCAACCATTTTTATAAGGATGTGAAATGGGCTATTTTCCACAAACTCGAGCAAAAAAATGTTGTAAACCAAAAACCATTTTTGTAAAAATAAATACACATTGGACAGAAATATAATGACCCAAAATAAATTATTTATGTCTAGAAATACATTTATAAATCCATGAAAATAGTTTTTAAATCTCACTTATCACATAAAATCCAATCGGGAAATTTACCAAACACTTGTCATGAAATTCTAAACAAAACAATTTATTTTAAGCACATGACATGGAATAAAACAAAAATTACAAGACATAATTAATTCAAGATACTAGAAAATTTTAAAAATTCCACAATACAAGGTATAAATCTCCCAAAAAATTTTCAAAAGACAATGGATCATTTTAACAAACACATGGTGTGCACTTTTATAGAAAAGAAACACTATCTTTCACAAAAAAGCTTAAAACCCATTTCCACACCAAGAAAAAAATTCAATTGCATAAAAACAGTAATAAAAAAATATCATGTGATAAAAATAATAAATTGATTAAAATTAAAGGATAACGGCTTGTGGAAGGGATATCCTACCTCAAATCCCAACGTAACGGAAACGCACACCCAATATCACCATCTGAGGGTTTATAAAACCTAAACCTATGACGACCAGACTTAAACAGACAAAAAACCCATAAATAATAATGTTATAACAGAACCATAGGTTTATAATGACTATATGTGAATATAAAACCATGAAATATTGAAATGAGGAAGAAGATGGAGGTGAAATGAAAAGGAATTTCACCTAGGAAACTAGGAAAACTCTCTGTCATCCCTTATATCTATACCCATAATGGAATGGGAATGGATTGAAACTTCTTCAAGAGACTCCTATGGTCTAGAAGAACTAGCGGAAGAAGAGTTTTGGAAAAACGTGAAGGAATTAATGATTTATGATTGAGACAAAATACCATTAGAAAATATAGATGATTTGAGAACCATTGACAATATTTTCCCTAATCTACGATAATATGAGCTCCAAAGATCTAAAATGGAAGATAGATGTGTGACTAGGGATCATGGCCTCGATTTGTTAGTGTAGTCACTGAATAATATAAATATACGTAATACTATATAAAAGAAACAAATTATTATTTTTAAAACTAGAAATTTGCCCTCGGGATAGCCTAATACCGTAATAAATAACCCAAATTCACCATTCTTATGAATTTATAAGGAATCAAAAATTGATATTTTAGTTTTAATATGCTCATGGAGGAAACATGAGAAGTATAATGAGTGAAATAGGTTAAAAAATTAAGGTGTTACAAAAGAATAAAATCTTATTATTAAATATGGAAATGGGATCACAGTTGGCCCAAATCATGAAGTAACAACACTTTTCTCCAAAACTCCCTAACATGCTATGGTTCAGAAATGGTAGGATGATTAGACATATATGGAAGTTAAAAAATCAAAATTAATCTCACCCAAAACCTAATAAATTTATTATTATTTCAAATTAACTATATCAAAACCAATACATGAAAATAAAGAGAAAACCATGAGTGATAGTCCCCTTTTGAATGGATTTCTATATTTGAGGATGGATTCAGAGTTAGATGTTTTACTCAGTGTAACGACCTGAAATTTTATGAATGGAATTTTTGCATGGACCATTTAATTATGCCATATTTAGTAATTAATTTTTATATGAAGCCCATAAACCCCATGACATAACTAAAAACATTTCTTTAATTTAAAATTTAATATACATAATTATATTTAAAAAATAATAATAGTTAAAATAGGATATAAAAAAATAAATAAACTATAAAATATGTTCACTATTATATAAAAGTTTTTATCAACATGATGGCATTGAATAATAACACTTTTGAAAAACAATATAGAAATGAATCAAAATATTAGTAATTAAATATTAATTATAAATATTAAAATTTATAAATTATATTCAAAAAATATAATCCAGTAAACAATTAATGAAATATGATTTATTTATAGAATATAGGAAACCCAAAATAATACTATAAATAAGGTAGTTTTAATATTAATCTGACAATTGGAATTGTAAAATAATCATTTGAAATTGAAACCTGAATTTTGGAATAGTATCCCCACTTTTGGAAGTGTAAAACATTTTTGATAACAACAGTTATTTAATTTTTTTATATGATAAAATTGATTGAATAATTTTTTAGGAGGATATAATTGAATTTTTGGATTTCATTTTCATTACATTAATTTAGTTATTTTTAAAATTTTATGATGCCATTTGGAATGATTCATTGTTAGATATCATGGTTCTATTCTCATGGTTTGTGGAATAAATGATGTTGGAATGAGCTAAATAGTTTGATAGAAGGTTATAAAATTAAAGGGGACTATATGAAAAATACAACCAATAATGGAAGACCGTTACCATGTCCAAGGTCCTTATAAAGAGATAACGGTTCAAAACATGCTAGACCATGCCCATGGAAGGGAATTTTTCTTGCATTGGTGCACTTATGGGGTTGCAATGTAAAATTAACAATGAAACAATTATAAAAACCTAATTCTTTTACATGTTTTATTAATATAATATTGAAATTAATATAATATAAAAAATAAACATGGATCGAGAGACAAACAATTTTTCGGAGACTATTTAAGAAAATGAATCTAATATAAAATCTATTCTTCAAATCCAAATAATTGATTTAGTAAATAGTATGGACCCTAAAAAGAAACATAGGATAACATAGAAAATGTATAAAAAAATCATGTGAGATATAAATACCATTAAATATATAAACATGATAAAAAATAATAGATGAGTCAAAAGACACATAATGATATCATGAAATAAAAGTTTCCTTTAATATAATATAAGATCATAATATAAATAACATGGAATCACAATGTAATGTTAATAAGGAATGTGGAAACAGAACGAAATACATATAATAATATGTCAAGGATAACATTCTATACAACATCACCTAGTAGATAGATTCCTATTTTGGACTATGTTTACTCACTAATCCCATTTCAATATTCACATGAGACATAAATGTTACCAAATGAATTGGAGATTTTTAAGGGATATCCCATAAACCCATATACATTCATATGTGTCTCACATGTGGAATCATTGATAGTTCACAGACTAAATTATTACCCATATAATGAAATGGTTTTCTAAACATATCTTAATGCATAACCAAATGAAAAAGTATAATGTTCTCTATGAAATAAGGGATTGAATCATTCATGGATGTTTCAAAATGAAAAATTATCATGGATGATGAAAATGGATTATTATGTAATTTTATTATGTCAAAATGTATAAATTATAATATTTTTAAATGTGTCACTTAATAGGGGTTTTAGGGATAATGTATTATAGTATTTAAAATGGAAAGTGAGTATTATTTTCAATAAAACCACAAAATGAACTAAAATGGTGTTACCGAATAAAATAAGAAAATTTTAAAATAATGGATAGTATAAAACATTAAATATAGTGGTACATCAAATGGGTATATAGAAAATGAAATTCCATTTAATTGGGGTTCTTCAACAAATTAAATTTAGTGCATAAACCATTATATATTTATATCCCTTTAAAATAATGGTAAATTTTAAATGTTATGTATGAGTTAGACATATATATAGAAAATATAAGAAGTAAATAACAAAAATAGGGCGATAAGGTTAGTTAATGAGAGTAAAATCATAACAAAAAGAATATATAGATGTTAATAGAGTTTGACCATATTTTGTGTAGAAATCACTATACACATTCAAATTAAATCTGTAATAATATAATTAACAATGATAATTATGTAATGAAAAACCTTTTATGACTATATTTTATTTAATATATTTATATCTATTATACTAATTATCAATACCAAAAGATATTTGGTATATCATACCTATTTTGAGAGTGTTATTAGGTTTCCGAGGTCAAATCACATAAAGAAAAATATGAAAATTCTAAAAAAATGGGTCTCTTACTTGAGAGATGAAATTAAATTATATTCATGTTCTTATATGAAATTACATGAGAAAAAATATATCTTTATGTTCTGATAAAATGATTAATCATTTACCAAAAACATTAATGTTGTATGTTTTGTCTATTTTAGTGGTTTTAATGATTGTGATAATCTTCTATCATTTTACATAAAAATATTGAATATATTCATTATATAATGTCAAAAATTATATAATTTACATATTTATTTCATTTCAACCAGTAAAAATTTAACATAATCATTACATAGTAGTGGTATTAGAAAAAAAATCACTATACATAGAGGTTGTGATCTGACATAATATGGAAAATGATTTTCTTTTTAGTATTAGTGGAGATGCGAAGAGGATGTATGTGGGAAATAAATTTAAAAACTATAAAATTATTTTATATAAATGATACCACGATTATTATTATATGTTAAATTTAGCATATAAAGATACATTCGATGAAAAATAAAATTCCAAGAGGTAGTTCGAGAATCTGACCACTTGTATATCATCTACATGAAAAACAACATAAGTCTAATAGAATTTTCCATTTAGTGTTTAAATAATTTTTTTTATGTGAGTGAGGTACATTAAAATTATAATTGTTTTAAAAAATTTAATTTTAATGTCTTCAAATAAGTTAGGGGAAAGGGAGGCGAGGGGTTGTATTTATAACGGGATGAGGGGTGTTTTTTATTATTTTATTCATTATCTTATTATTTTGGATCAATAAAACCTATAGTGTATAATCTTTTGAATATAAATAATAAAAGTTTATTTTGAGACCCGTGTAATGGGTTCATACATGAATCCTGAAATTATTTAACATCTACTGTTAAAAACATTATTTTTCCATATTTCACTATAAACCAAAATTTCAAATATTTTATAAAAATACCCAAAACAATCCATAATAATATCTAAAGGATTATTTCAAATAATGAAATTTGTTTATGGAAATAAATTTATATATTTGAGAAATCATTTTTTAAACTAAATCATTACTACTTTTTAAAAATATAATAATTTTCATAAACTAATCAATTTTCTTGACCATTTGAAAATAATAATTTTATTCTTAAAAAATATTATTACCACTATAATAGATCGTAAAATTAACTTACTAACCAATATTATGAATTTATACATTATTATAAATTATTATTTACATTATAAAGAAGAAAATAAAACATATATTATTTTCAAAATTACAAAAACTTTTTTTTTCAAATTTAAAACATTTATTTACTTCTATCACAATATAAGAATGTATTATTTTAACTTTCTAAGATACCTATATAATAATTAACAATTTCATAAGGGATTATACTATTATGAGGGTCAAGTTATTATTCCTAACTAACATATCACTATTCCCACTATCTACTTCTAATAGTGAGATTACTATTACAATGGTGTGATTTCTAAATGTCATATGGTTTCCCTTCTTCATATGAATACATTATATTTCATTAATTTTCCATTAACTTTTATTTTATCTCATGGATATAAATATATATAAATATTAGTTTCTAAGATGATTGTGTTGTTATTAATATATTTATTTCATATCTATAATGTTGTTTGTGAGTGCGCTTCATTTTTTGGATCAAGAAGATCTAAATTTTCATATTTTAATTATCAAATTTTATTCTACTATCCCATTGTAATATTTCAAATTATTAGGTCAATTTTATTCTCTATGTGAAATATTGACATTATAATATTATTATTTGTTTGTTCAATCATATGGTTCATGTGATTTACAAAATACTCTATTACTTCATATGAAAATATTATATAATAAGAAGGTAAATTTCATTGATAAAATTTTGGGTCATTACATTTTTCCCCCTAAAAAACTTTTCTCTTTAAATTAAATTTATATTACAAAGATGATAAAAATATGCTCACTCTACTATATCCCTTCCTCAGGTTCCCATGACTTCTCCATGTACATATGGTTCTACCATAATACTTTTTCTAGGAAAGCTGTGTTCTTCAAATTGCATTACCTCTAGGATCCATGATCTTTAATAGGGCATCTGTACAAGAATGTTCATTTTTTGATGTATCCCGTTAGAATTTATTATTGACAAGGGATCAATTATGTACTATGTCAAGATAGATACGTAAAATAATATATACACTAGAGATAATTTTGGTCAGAGTTATAGTTTATAGGATACATCTCTGATGATATCATGAACACTATGGGGTAAAGGAGCTGAGGACACAATATTACATTCTACTCAAATCTCATTATACTCTTTATGAGAGATATATAAAATTACTCTTTATACCTGACCATAATATTTAGTTCTCTCCAACTATGTTTGAAAAATCTCTTCTTTTGACTATAAGTTTCTATGATGTTCTAATAAATGGTATTGAACTTTTTATACCATTCTCGTGACAGTTTCATTCTCCATATACTCATGTTCAGCATTACAATCAAAATATAAATTATTCTTCTAATAATTCTATAATGTGAAAAATATGGATCCATTTTATTGGTTTATTGAAATATATTATTGTATGATAAGAAAACTAATGAAAGATATAGATGAAATCATCCATCGATGTCCGTCGAGCATCCTTTCATTATTTTTTGTAGTTTTCAGATTGTATTGTACATCAGTTTGGGCATGATATGATGTAATTAAATTCATTTCAATGGTTAATTTATTTTCGATAGTCATCATGATAATAGAGATATATCATGGATCTATGAAAGGTATGATCGATTTTTGGGTCATATGCAGCCTCTACCATTCCTTAATGTATAACCTTTCATTTTATTTGAGTGAGAATCACTATTAAATTTAAATTAAGAGAGAAATATTTAAAAGATTATCCACCTCAACCCATATCACATTATTTATATTGGATATCTATAAAATACCAGCGAAAAAATATATAGTGATATTCTTAGACGTCTATATATGTATGTGTAATGATATTATCATCCAATTAGAAATTAAAATTTTATCCTTCATTATCTAAAATACCCTCCATATTTATGCAGGTTATATAATTTAAAAAATTATATTATCCAACCAATAGTTCTGTTGAATATCTTTGAACAGATTAGGGTTCATCTAATGATTTAGCATTTCTTATACATTCCACCTTCATTTGAAATTCTATACGATATATTCAATATTACCTTTTCATCATTAGAAGGGATGGATATGGAATAATTTGAGAATGAAATGGTGATGTTACTTATATTTTGATTCCCATTTCCACCCATCTCATTTTTAATATGATCATACAATGCTAAATTCTTATCATTTATAATTTTGCATCATACATTTTATATAGATAATGTGTTACATTATTTTAATTCCAAGAATTATTATTGGTTAATCACACATTGTCATTTTTTTCTTCTTACCATCATCTTTGGAACAGATTATGGTCCATCTATTTGAGTTTAAGATTGATCATATTATGATCTATACATATTTCAATCATCTTCCCTTTGATAAAATTTGACTAGATTTTCAATTGAATGGTCAGTTCTAAATGACCCATATCATGTGTTACCTATTTCTACTCATAAACTACAAACATACAAGAGTAGATTTCTATCACTTTTTCATTATCGATCAGTACACAACCCAATCCAATATTTTAAGCATCACATTATTCCGTGAAGTGTTCACCACATTAAGGATGTGTAATTATTAGTGCAAGATAATATAACTTTTCAATTCTGTGATAATCTATTCAAAATCATTAGTACCGAAAATCAAATCACTATTTTATTCAACATGGTTTGTGGGCCTGAAAACTGTTATAGTATTTTAAAAAATATAAATAAAAACCTAGTTAGTCTTCAAAAAAGTTGAAAAACTATTTCAAATTCTAGTCTAGTCCACTCATCAAATTTCATTATATAATAAGGGTCTAAAAATATCTGATCATTGGTGATAACATACCCCAAGAAAGATAATTCCTCCCTAAAAACCTCAAATTTAAAATATATTGTATATAATATCTCATTTTTAAACTCTTTTATCAATGTACTCAAATTCTCCTCTTACAAGTCCTTTCATTAGAGTATTTTAAAACATAATCTTTAATGGAAAACCCAATTTTTTTTAGTTATTATCTATTGTCATTATTAAATAAGACTAGTAATATTGTAGGATACACAATAATTTATTAAAAACATCAATACAAACTCATAGTCTCATAACTAAAATGAAATACATTCATTAGAATATCATTTATTTCAACATTAATTGGTGACTTCTAGAATGAAGGCCCATCATAGTGATGTATGGGGCCCCAAATTGTTTATCAAATAAGTCATCAATATATTGGAGGTGATTCTAAATATTTATCCTAATTTATGTGGGTTAACAATAATCAATGAATACCCACATTGTCACACACTAAAATTTAATGAAGAAGATCAATGAACATATAGTGAATCCCATGAGTGAATAAAACCTATTTTCAAAATTTATTATAACAAGAAGATTATTTATTCAACCTCAATGGTTTATATTCTATAATATATAAAAAAATGAGTATGTATATAGTTATAATTTCAGTTGCTAACTCAACCTATGAGTCAGGAGTATTATATAGTCACTCCTTCATAAATTCATTTCTATAGTTCATCGAAATGAGTATTTCATAAATTATGAAACACTCCATTATAACCATTAATTGAGTTATATATGATTTTTAATAAGGAAATAATATCCATAGTTGATACATTTATTCCTATGTATATTCAAAATCAAACATTCATAGGAAACAATTTAGAGGATGACTCGGTTTGTGATGAGTGATATCCCTCTCACAATAGTTTATTTCAGTTTTATATCAGGACAACCAATCCATGATCAATATAAAATAAAATTAAACTAAAGGATGTATGAAAATATTTATTATAAGTTTATGTCCACAAATATTTAAAGGAGAGAAGTTATATACATATGAAGCTATAATTTCCTTATTTTATATTTTATCTCATAGGTCTCCCACCATCTATTAAGGTGGTATTTGAATTAATATAATAATTATGTATGATATAAAATATTATGAAGTGAAAAAAATAAAAATGTATGTTTAATATTCATGAATGAGTATACAACGTACCCATCACCCAATCATTTTTAGGGTCCACCTTAGTATTAGTTATAACATATTTAATTCCATTCTCTATAGACCATTGGTGGTTAACATTAGTGATTATCTTAGATAAACCTTGTTAAAAATAATTGTTTTGATAAAATCTGGTGTTCCTTGAAATTGGAAAACCATAATTTTGAATGACTATTGATCTAATCCATCATTTATTCCATATAAGTAGTTTATTAAATCATATACCTTTGGTATTTATTATATTAAATCACAACTATTACAATGTTAAAATTTATCACAATTCACCTAATACAGTTTCCAAGATTCCTATTCCCATATTTTTTACACTTGGTCTATTGGGTACTCTACCTCCATGTGATTTAAAAGTTTATCCTACTTATTTCAAGTCTATTTTACAATTTTCATCTCTACCACTAAGACACCAATTAATTTTGATGGTCTTTATCACGACCTTAGGTGAACACAAAAAATTAGATGACATTTATAAAACTAATCAATCTCTATTTCATTTCATATAATAATATTCGATCCATGAATGATTCACTCCACTATACTTGTGTTGTTAATCACGAATTCATATACATACCATGAAATATAATCAATGTTTTCCTCATAATCCATGATAGAATCATATTCAATTTTCCTTACTCTCAGGAAATTCCTTTATTTTAGAAAGTATCTTTTGAGGAGAACCATTTGTTGATATAAATATTCATTAATCCATTATAATACATGAAATAAATTTATTAATTGGACATATTGTTCTTGATTAGTGTCTAAAACTAATAAAATTTCTCCACTATGTTATAAATGGACACTACAACAAATTACTTAAATGATAATTTGATGAAAGATAATACTTTCTTAATGAATTTATTCCATTATTCTATGACAATAGGATCGTAAGATTCATTAATGGTATAGAGTCTTTTGTCAAATAATGGTGTCGATTGAAAAATTCACATTCTTATGAGATGTAGGGACTTCTAATTGATTAATGTTATTATTCAGAATATGAGTAATTTGATCTATTACATTCTTGGTGATGTCAACTCCTACTCCTATAATATTGTTTATATTATTATAGAAATAAAAAAAATAAGATCACATTTTTCGTGGGAATCATTCCACTTATTTACAACCGTTAACTAAAATAATGGAAATAAAAATTATATATTATAAGACTTAAAATAAATATCACATAAAAAGAAAAAATCCATACAGAGAAGAAAAAACTTATATATGATATGTAAAATGTAACTATTCAGTCTCTTGGTTTTAATAAATTTTATCAATGGAAATTTACATATTATGTTTTTATCCTAACAATATATTAAAGTACATCATATTTAATTATAATTACTGTGTCATTTTTATAAATCATATTCCTAGAAGTACCAAAATACAAGTCATCATGACCAAATTATAATTCACCAGGTGATGATCGATTTAATGTCCAAAATACCATATTAATTTATATTAACCTAATAGTAAACTATGGAACATCTATATCCATTTGTTTTACAAGGATAGGAATTTAATTGCTTGAAAATAATGTACTCTATAAATCATGAATTTTTGTATATTCTCATATATGTAGAATTATCTAGAGTGTTCTCACAATTGTATTTGAGTCCTACTCCCAAAAGTTAATAGACATCTATCTGATACCAACTATAGTAAAAAAATTATTTTATACATACTGTTACATGATTTTCATTTTAAACTTGTAATATATAAAAACTAGATATTGGAAGGATGAATGTCATTGGGGAAAATCATAAAAAATTTAAAAAATACTATATTGTAATCTCTACAGTTTTCTCTTCATTCCATTTCAAATACAAAAACTATATAGAATAAACTAGGGAGTCCATAAACAAAAGGGGCTTGTTATAGTTCCCAATAAGGGTAAAATCATGATAATGAAGAATAACCATTGAGTTAAGAGGAATATTATGATATAAAAAATGAAAGGATTCATGAAAAAACATATTTGAGTCTAAAATAAAAAATGGACTCACTAAATCATGTAAAAATATTAATGTGTAATAAACATAAAAACTCACTTATGAAAAAATTAATTATAACCCTGATGATAACATCGCATAGTTGACAGAGTCCCATCAAATAAAACTCATTCCTCATTTATATAATGTTAGGCTAATATCCTAATAAAAATAAAAATTAATCACAATTTAAAATTTCATCGAAGAAATTATAATTTGATATCATGAATATCAATTTTGAACAGACTTGGTCAAAATAATCCTTGAATGATTTTTTGAAATTTTCCTATAGAAATACGCATTTATGAATAATTGAAAAAATACTTTTTATCCAATATTCCTTATATTTAATATATAGTATTATAATATATATAATTGATATTTTATTGACTATAAGCTGGATATAAATTATATTATAATCATTTTTAGGTAAAAGGGGTACACATTATGGAATCAAATTTTAAAAAAAAATCTTGTTAAAAAATAAATAATATCTATAAATTATAATTTATTAAAATTATAATTCTTGATTATTGATTTTAAAAGAATGTATATATTATATGCTATAAAATATGAATTTAAAACCATATTAATATGTTTTTTATTCTTATATATAATATAATATCATATTTTTATTGTATAATGAAATTCATGACGACATTCTTTTCAACACATTATCTAGTTTATTATGAAATTAAATTTATATACTCTTGTGAAATAAATTTCTTAAATTATATCCTATATTCTAAATCACCATATTGAATAATATATTTTATGTTCAACACGTTATTTTTTGATAATGAATGGTAGAAATATAAATAATTAATTATCAAGACTGAGTATAAAATAGGGTTTGTGGAATTAAATGAGTCGGAGATAATATTTATTTACGACACGATTTTTTTATTAAATTATATCCCATATTTAGAGTCATCGAGACCAAATTATCTATTATTTTTCATATTATTTCTAGGCTATAGGGTAAATTCCTATGGGGAAAAATTACTTACCTTGGTGAGAAATGAAATAGTAAAATCAAGTAACCTGAGAGGTAAAAAATAAACATATTGAACTCGTTTTTATTAATAGTGTGTTATATGTGTTTAAAATACATTACAGGTACATACCATGATTTAAAAACGTTGTAGGAACTTGGTTTGATGGTGAATTCTAATTTAAATTTTTTTTTTCTATTTAACAAATCTCACTACTCGTCAATTATAAAACGACTTCTACAACCCAAAAATTTTCACAACATTAAACTCATTTTTCCTGAAAGCATTCCTCTGAAATATCTCTTTAATATAAAAATATATATACATGGGGGTACTGGTCTTCTAAAATGTCCAATCCTGGGGTACTCAAATTGTGAATGAAAGGAGGTTTCTCAAAGCGAAGGCAGTCATATTCACCGAGCAATTTATTTTTACACCATCATTTACTACCATCAATTATATATCAGAATTGAAATATAACAAAAAACTATATCCCATGTAATAATAATCTTTTATGTTTGTTTTATATTATTTATCAATCTCCTCCTCTATCACATGGGAAAATAAATCCATCGTTCGTGTGCATAGAGATCTATCACTTCGCTTACTAATGTTATTTGTTTTCCGCCACTAACACACACATATAGTCATAATGATGGAAATAAATAATATACTTTTTTAAAATGAAATTATATTAATTATTTAAAATTAAAATATAATCCACTTCCTTACACTTCCACCAATTAATGAAATTATTTCCTCATTTATGCGTATGTATTACTTACTATCTCTGATGATCGATTCCATTCAATTTACAAACCATAAAATAAATTATAGATATAAAAATATATATAATTAATAAATATTATAATAGTGTAATTAATATCATTCTTAATATTGTAGGATTGAAATAATGATGTAGATGCTCAATATACAAGGGGGGGGGGGTGAATTGTACATTTTTAAAATTTCCTTAAACAAGGAAAGATCTAAGTTTAACACAGTTAAACTAAGAAAATTTAAAACACCTCTAACACCAATTGAGGAATTGGGATAAGGTATGCAGTTACAAACTTCTAGTTCTATGCACTTCCATGAATCTGGAAAGTGATTCCGAAAGTAGGTTCTGGAAATATGGATCCGGAAATTGAAAATAAACTAATGTTTACAAAATGAGATTCTACCTTAAAGCGTATAGAATCTAAATGAATCAGAGTATAATTGTAAGGAAATACAAGAATGTTATGCCTCCCTTACAATATGAAACGCAACTAAAAACAAGTAGTAAAACTACTAGTTACAAGATATAAGCCTTTTAACCCAAAAAGATTGGTATCCAACAACCTTGGATAAAGGTCCCATGATTTATACTTTCAAGAAAGTCTGTCTTACCCACATCAGGGTAAGCCCTCAATACAAAGATCGGTATCTCTGTCTTACTATCCCCGCAATCCCTCAACTTCATGTTAGTTGGAACCTCTGTCTTCCTCAGCAAGGATGCCCTCGAACATTAAGGTAGTCGGCACCTCTGTCTCCCTATCCTCGAAATCCCTCGAATGTAATCACCAAAATTTGGAGTCGCACGAAGCAATCTGATTGAGAGGTTCAGTACACACAAGGCATCAAAATATTCTCTCTCTAGAAATCACCTTAACAACGTGTGGTCTCTAGAGTGATGAACTTGTTATTGAGATCTTTCAAATTAGATCCTATTTATAGGCATGGTTGGAATGATCGACAACCTCCTCCAACAATCATATTTTCCTTGAAATTTGGAGGGACCTGTACATGTGTCACTAAACCAATGTTTAATTAGAAACAGAATGGATGATATCATTTTATAACAAAACATGTGTAACTGAAAGCACACCATAATTTTATAATGAAACAAGTGTAAGTATAAGAAAATATAGAAATCGTCATGTAAGAAAATAAATGTTTGGAGTCTAACAAAAATGAAATTCAGATTCTATGTTAAAAAAATGTTCAGATTCTGTTTTATAAAAATTTGGAAACTAAAGTCTGTAGAAGTCTAGAGTCTGAATTTCTAAGGAAATTCAGAGTCTGGTTTCACTAGAGTTCGAATCTGAACATGCAGAGTTCAAATTTGAACTCATGAATGTTCGGAGTCGAACTTCATAAGGTTTTAGAGTCTAACTAATGAATGTTCGGAGTCGAACTTCATAATAGTTCATAGTCGAACTCATGAATGTTCAGAGTCGAACTTCATAAGAGTTCAAAGTTGAACTCATGCAATTTTGGAGTCGAAATTCATAAGAGTTTGGAGTCGAACTCATGAAAGTTCGATGTCAAACTTCACAAAAGTTCGGAGTCGAACTCATGAATGTTCAGAGTTGAACTTCATAAGAGTTTGGAGTCAAACTCATGAATGTTTGGAGTCGAACTTCATAAGAGTTCGGAGTCGAACTCAAGAATTTTCGTATCCATAATTTTGAGTGGAACATCATTAAAGTTCACATCCAGAATTCGGAGTGGAACATTATTTCAGTTCACATTCAGAATTCGGAGTGGAACTTTATTAAAGTTCACATCTAGAATTTGGATCCTAAAAACAGAATACTCCAATTCTTGACATTATATGATTCCAGGGTTTTGGGTATGAATCTGGTTTTTGTACATAAGAAAAATATTGATATGTATAAGAAAATCTAGGTTAGGGTAAATATCCATAAAGAAGAAAATTTTCCTTATGGAGGTAAAATATATATTTGCTTATGTATAAGGAGTTTGTGATTTTCAAAACAAGAAGGAATGTAAAATTCATAAGGAAAACCTTATTGACTCAACAATCTCCCCATTTTTGGATAGCACAAACAACCTTACGAAAAAGAATATAAGGACTTTGAAAAATTTCATTAGACGTTGAAATTAAAACTCATCTCCCTTTGTTCATGGATGAAAGTGAATACAACTAACTCCCCCATAGGCATTGAAACTCCAAGGATTGTATTCTTAATTTCCGAAGTGGAGTTTTCATTATCATGGAAATGAAAAACATCGTAGTGAGATACTCCCCCGTACTTTAAGGATATTTCACTTAGAAATATTTCCTCTTCATTTTAAATTTTTCACTCTACCCCTTAGGGGTAGAACTTTTTACTTTTACACCTTTGTGATTTTTAAAATGAATTGAAGGGAATGGAAAAGAAAACATGGTACCTCAAACATTAGTATATAACAAGATACAACCAACCAAGTATTCATTATGGTTGGAAAATTTTACAACGAAAGACAAATACAACAAAAGATCAGAGTGAGTTCATTTGTCTTCTTTTTTCCTTTGGGATCAGCTTCTTCAACAAAGTTTTGAGCTTCTTCAAATGTCGTTGGTCATACACAACTTTCCACTCTAAGGATTTTATAAATTCATCTTGTACATTCAAATCTTCAGCCTGAACCTTCATTGCCTCTTCCTGCATTTTTATTTACTCCTCCTGCTTTTGTAGCTTGTCTTCAATCTCAATCCGAAAGTCTGTTTCCCTTTTCCAGTTCTGAGCTATGGAGTTAATATTTCCATTCAGATCTCTGACATGTTGATTCCGAGAACGTTTCTCAATAATCAGCTCATCCTGAAGATTTTTAATCTTTGCGTCCTCTATTTCAAATGCATCATTCAACTTATTATGAAAACGTTCAAATCAGCAATGTCTTCTTCAACTTTCTTAGACCATAAAGTGATTTTGCTGAAATACTTCATGTGAACATCATAGTTGATAAGGAAATTTGTATGGTTAGCCTCAATCTTTATACACATATCCATTACCATGGATTGGGATTCTGACTCATGATTCAAACTGTGTTGCAGAATCTGGCATCTGGAATCATCAGTAGGAAATATCTGAATTGTGTCAACTAGATTCTTCAGAGATTCATCTAAAAAATCATGACCCTGACCAGATGACTACGAATAAGATAACTAGCTTGGTGATAGCGCTTCCTAAACCTACAATATCATTCTACTAGAAGTACCCCCAACTTCGTTTTTCCTGATTACATCTTTTATAGGTGTCTCCATGAGAGCTTGTTTCCCCTTGTCAGCTTTTGGAATGGGTTCCTCATTAAGATATTCTTCCTCGGAATCCAAAACCTGAAAAATCTGATCATCATCTCGTTTCTCCTTTTCTACTCCTTCTTCTTGAACATCCTTCTCATAGGATTCTTCATCATCATACAGAAAATTTCATTCTTCATTCTGTTACTTATCATGATCCCTACTATCTCCCCCAACTCCCTTTTCTTGGAGTAACTAATTTTGCGGATTCTTCTTTATCTTGATAATCCTATACTTTCTTGACCAAGACATCCAAATATTTACATCGCTCTTCTTCTTCTTCTTCTTCTTCTTCAAACTCGTCCTCTAGTTCTTCAAATAACTCTTTACCCTCATATTTTTCTAGAGTGACATAGTTCTTATCTGAATTTTCTGGTAAAGAATGTTATGTAAGGAACGTTTCCAGAACCGGAATCTGCTGAGAAGCTATTTCAGTATCTCTCAATAGAGATTGCACCACTTCAGCTTCAGACAACTTATTTTTCAACATATTTTCCTTTGCATGCTTTTCTAACTCATCTGCAACTTTCTCTTTTAAGGTCTTTGCCTCTACAGGGTCTAATCTAAACTATATATCCCCTTCCTTCCTCTTATCCTTGTCTTCACTCCACTTCGCAGCAACATCATCAGGATAAGATTTTTGTTTCTTCGGTTTGGGGGGAGCAGAATGAGTTTCCTTAGACATGGGATTTTCTTCATCAGTAACCACTTCCATAAGCATTCTCTTCTTCCTTTCCTTTTTGGATGGTTCCAGAGTCTGTGTATCTTTCTGAGCTGGCTCAACCTCGTCCACAGATAGAGGGTAGAATTCTCCGGATTCACTAGAAAATCCCATCGTCATCCTCTTCAAGGTATCATCACTTACCAGCATAAGCTTACAATTCAAGACTCTTGATTTGCATGCAACCGTGAAGGATTCTAAGAACCAAACTACCAGCTTAGATAGTAAGGTAGGGTACGTAATTATTTGAGCTCTCACGTTCCCTTCTTTGATGTTCTTGATCGTAATCAAGACATGCCTCCAAAAAATTTATCTTTCTTATTTTCACCACGAAATCAAAGACATAGATATCACTTTTCTTCAGATTATACTTGTCACCTATTCTTGTTATGAGAAAAACATGTACCCAGAGCTGTGGAATCTTATTGTTCAGAGTGTGATGAGCAATCTTAGCAGTCGTAGCATCCTTAAGTCCAATACATTTTAAACCCTTCACCTTGTTGAATCTTCCTTGCTCATCTAGAAGATTATGTGTGAAAAACACTCCTTACCCTTCATAGGATAAACCAACCAAGCCCACAGCCTTGGTGTAAGATAACTTGTAAGTCATCCCATAAGACTTAAATGAAAACCCGTCTCTGCCATCTTCCATCTAGAAGGAACCAGACTCATAGAACTCGATTAGCAAATCTGTGTAAACCAGATCCTGTTTCTCTGACTTGTACAAACATAAATCTTCCAAAATGTTCAATATGATATTCTTGGTTATAATAGAATCAAGCTTGTAAAATCTTGATGCCCCAACCTTTCCCTGAATACTACCCATTTTGAGATTGGCTTTGTAGTCAACATATCTTGAGATGTTGCTTCAAAAGACATTCAGAACAGAGAGATCTAAAATATTCGGAATGACTTTGAAAAGATTGAAATGATCCTCAGGAAGAGATGCAGGGGTTCGAGACACGAGAACTTGAAAAACCGATGTGGGACAACTTTGAGGGTACCCTTTATATAGGTGAAGCAGGTGACCTTTGGTCTTCTAGAAAATCTTTCTTATCTGATCTGACGGTTGAGAGAATTCCCGCAAGGAAAACTTGACATTGATCATTTAAGGTTTTAAGAAAAACATTTGGATTTATGAAAAACTAGAATCCAAATAATTTTAAAAATCATAGGAAAATACCAGCAAGAAAAGTATGACTACGGAAATTTAAGTAAGGAAATCATACCTTTCGGATTGGTTTGATAGATTGTTCGTAATTGTTTATATTCATAAATAAACTCATTACGAAAAAACCTCATTATGAAGGTTTCAGTACGAATATCTCATTACGAAAGTTCCAGTACGAAAATCTCATTACAAAAGTTCCAGTACCAAAATCTCATTACAAAAGTTCTAGTATGAAAATATCATTACGAAAATTTCTGTACGAAAATATCATTACAAAAGTTCCAGTACGAAAATCTCATAACGGAAAGTTCAGTACGAAAATTCTTATTACGAGAATTTCCATTCTGAGAATTTCCATTCCGAGAATTTCCATTCCGGAAATTTCCATTCTGAGAATTTCAAAAACATGTTACGAAAAATTTTAGTTACAAAAGTAAAAAAAATTCAATGAATCTTTTGGTTAAACTAACACGTAAATGTACTCCCCCCTATGAAAAGGAGTTTATTATTGTAAGGAGAATTGTTCAATAAGAAGTTAAAGAAGAAGGATTACCTCATGGTTATCATTCCTAACTACTGTTTAATGTATTCAAATCTATCGGAGGGTAAACATTTTGTGAAAATATTGGCAAGTTGATCTTGCATTCTGATAAACTGAAGAATGATATCTCTTTTGAGTGTGTGATCCATAAGAAAGTGATTCCTAATATATATGTTCTTTGAACGTGATTGATGTGGATGGTTTTTACTAAGGGCAATGTCACTTGTGTTATCACACAAAATTTGAGTCTTAGTAAAACACAAGCCATAATCTGTCAGTGTGTGTTGCATCCACAACACTTTAGCCCAACAACTTGCAGATGCTACATATTCAGATTCAGCAGTGGAGAGAGCTACTAAGTGTTTCTTCTTTCATTACCAAGAAACTAATGAATCTCCTACGAAATGACAAGTTATGGATGTACTCTTTATATCCATTCTACAACCACCAAAGTCAACATCCGAAAAGCTTTTTAAAATAAAAACATTTCTAGAAGTATAAAATAATCCTAGATCCATGGTTCCTTTTATGTAGCGAAAAATTCTTTTAACTGCCTTTAAGTGAGATTTCTTAGGATTGGATTGATATCTGGCATATAAGAATACATAAACCATTAAGTCTAGTCGTCTAGCTGTTAAGTAAAGTAGACTTCCTATCATACCTCTAAATGATGTTTGATCTACTGGTTTCCCAGCTTCATCAAGATCTAAAGAGTTTGAGGCTCCAATGGGAGTACTTATACTCTTAGTATTGTCATAACCATACTTTTAAGAGGATATTTAATATACTTATTTTGAGATATATAGGTTCTTTCTGGTTTTTGAGAAATTTGAAAACCAAGGAAATATGTTAACTCACCCATCATACTCATTTCAAATTCATATTTCATTATACTTTTCCAAGGAATCAGTTAATGATTGCCGAGTTGAACAAAATATGATCTTATCAACATAAATGTGAACAATCAAAAAATTTTCTTATCTTTTTTTATAAAAAGGGTTGGATATGAATTTCCCTTAACATAGTTATTTTTAAGCAAAAATCCTATTATTCTATCATACCAGGCTCATGGGGCTTGTTTAAGGCCATACAAAGCTTTAGTAAGTCTGAAAACATGATCAGGATGCCTTGTATCTTCAAAGCTAGGAGGTTGTTCAAAAAAACATCCTCTTGAATATAACCGTTAAGAAAAGCACTTTTTACATCCATTTGAAAAAGTTTAAAATTGAAGAATGCTGCAAAGTCAAGTAAGATATGAATAGATTCAAGTCTAGCTACTGGAGGGTAAGTTTCTTCATAGTCTATTCCTTCTTTCTGATTATAGCCTTTAGCAACTAGTCTAAATTTATTTATTACCTTGACTCCATTTTCATCACACCTATTCCTGAAGACCCACTTTACTCCTATAACAGAAATTTTCTTAGGTCTTTCAACCAAGGTCTAGACTTTTTTCCTTTCAAATTCATTTAGTTCATCTTGCATGGCTTTAATCCAATCATCATCACCTAAAGCTTCATCAGTGATTTTTTGGTTCCAATTGGGAATGAAATGCTATATGTTCTACTTCATTTATCATTGTAATTATGGTCTTTATAGGTTGATTTACATCACCAATGATACTATCACTAGGATGATTTTTAAGAAATACCTGATTTGGGTTTTGTAAAACCTGTTCATCAACATAGGGTAGAAAGTCTTCTGGCGTAAATGTTTCGGAAGTATCTTCTTGAAAATTTTACGTATAAGAAAAATATCTTAACAAAGGGTTATAATCAATTTTAGAAAACACATCCGAGGATGTAGGTTGGGATGGTTTAAAAACAAATGGATCATATAAATCAAATTTTACATGCACTGTTTCCTCAACAGTACAACTGTTTTTATTAAAAACTCTATAAGCCTTAGAAGTTCTGGAGTAGCCTAAGAAAATTCCTTCATCACATTTTGGTGAGAATTTGTGTAGATTATCTTTAGTATTCAAGATGAATACCTTGCAACCAAATACCTTGAATTAGGAAAGTCTAGGATTTCTACCATTCCATAACTCATAATGAGTTTTATTAAGAAATGTTCTAATCAATACTCGATTTATAGTATAACAAGCAGTACTTACTGCTTCAGCCCAAAAATGTATTGCTATAGAATATTCAATCAACATGGTTCTAGTTATCTCTTGAATAATTCTATTTTTTTTTGAACTGCACTATTTTGTTGAGGAGTTCTCGGAGCTGAAAAGTTGTGAGTAATACCTTTTCTACTACAAAAAGTTTCAAAATCAGAATTTTTAAATTCTTCTCCATGATCTTGATGAATAGTTTTTTGGGGAAGGTTTTTCTCATTTTTTACATGGGCTATAAAACTTTTTATATAATAAAAAGCTTTAGACTTATTTACTAGAAAATAGACCCATGTAAATCTAGTTATTCATCAAATAGAATAAACAAATAGTATTCGCCTCCAATGCTTCCAGTTTGTGTTGGACCAAAAAGATCCATGTGAACCAACTGTAATTCATTAGTTGTTGAGACTTCACCGATTGATTTAAAACTAGATTTATGTTTATTTCCATATTTACAAGGATAAAAAACATTATAATAATCGAATCTATGTTCCGGTAGATCCTTAACCAGTTTCTTCTTTGAGAGTTTACATATGTTCCTAAGATTACAGTGACCTAATCTTCTATTCCATAATCGAGAATGATCATCCATTGCACTTAGGCAAGGTAAAACTTGGCTCTTATGGTCTTCTATGTTTAGTGTGTAAACATTCTCTTACCTATTGGCTGAGAGAATAAATTCTTCCTTTTAATTGTGTACTAAGCACTTATCATTCCTAAAATTCACAAGGTAACCATCATCACATAATTGGATTATGTTAAAGATGTTGTTCTTAAGAACCATAACAAACAAAACATTTGAAATCAAAGTTTTACCAAGAAGAACAATATTACATATACCAACAATTTCTCCCTGAGTAATATCTCTAAAAGTTACCTTCCCTCATTTCGTCTTGATAACCATTTCAAAATATCTTTTGTTACGAGTCATTTGTGGGGAAAATCCACTATCCATGTACCATGAATTGTTGTTTGTAGTTCCTTTATTTTCCTGAAAATAAGAAAAGTATTAGACTTTCAGAATCCAAACTTGTTTGGATCTGAGATTTCCAGATAACAAAATTTTAGGCACCCACATATTCTTAGAAAAATAAGCCTTATGAAAACCTAGAGATTGGGTTTTGTTTAAAGAGAAATTCGTTGCCCAGTGACCACCACATAGACACTTAGTAAAAAATGGGGCACTTTGGGGAACAAATTAGTTGTTACTAAATGTTGTTTTTGTATGGGTATAACCAAATCCGGATTTGATTCATAATGGTCGTATTTGCGAATACATCTTATCAAAATTTTCTTTACAATGGGTAAAGTTTGACAAACACTTCTTTAACAAAAAAATTTCAGACATGAGTTTTATAACCAAGTTTTTACGTTCAAAATCATTAGGATTAGAACAAGATCAAGACTCGAAAAAACTTTTCTTTGAAATTACTTTTTCTAGCTCTTTAGAAAGATTGTTCTTCTCAGAACATACTTCCTCAAGATTTTTTGAAATAATTATAAAATCAGCATTTTTTCTATCAAGATCTTTAGAAAGATCTTATATTTATTTTGTAGGAATAGTATTCCTAGATTTTTCTTTATCATGTTTTTTATTGAGTTTATAATTCTCAATCTCAAGAAGTTCAAAAAACATAGAAACATCTTCATAAGTAGGTAAAGTATTTTCTTCATCAGAAAAGGATTCTTCATATGATGAGTTATAATATTTACTATCATTAGAATTTAAAGAAACATTGGTCAATTATTCTTCATTGTATGCCTTTTCCATGAATAAATGATTGTAAATTGGTAATCTGGTCATAAGACCAAGATTATTTTGTCCCAAAGATTTATAATCAGAAGATTCATCTGAAGAGTCACCACCACTGGCACTCCATGTGTCATTAGCTTTCAGAACATTCTTAGCATTGGATTTATAATACTTCTTTTAGTTCCTTTCATAATACCTATCTTTTCATTCTTTATTTTGAGCAAAGGCCAGTCCAGTCTAATATTTCTAGCTTTCTTACATTCATAACAAGTAACTTCTCCATGTTTCCTAGCTTTCCTTTCCTTTTTCTTAAACGTAGATTTTAAATTTCTCTATCCAGCTATCTTGTTCATCCTTCAAGCAAGATTTTCTGACTCATTTTCTGAGACTTCACTATCACTAGATTCTGATTGGATAATAACTTTCTTAGACTTGGATCTGGTTAATGTCTCAGGAGTATTTTCATTCATATGATTTGAAGTTGTGGTAAAAGCAAGAGTACCATTTCCATTATTCTTCTTGATATTGGTAGCATCTGTCTTCATTATCGTTTCATGTTGGAGAAGTGTTCCAAAAATTTCATTTAAGGAAATTTGAGTTACCTTCCTATTCTCATCAATAGTTGGTCTCTTTGATTCCCACTCATTGGTCAAAATATCAATTATCTTATCCACAAGAGCTTCATCATCCAGAATATTCTCCCCCATAGATTGTAGACTATTTACAATTGTCATAAACCACTGTTTTACATTACAAATGGGTTCACCATAAAGAAAATTGAAACCATGATACTCTACTCTCAACATAGCTCTCCTAGTTTCAATCACTTTAGTAGTGCCAAAGTCTATAACCTCAAACTTCTTCAAGATACAATTAGCTACTTCACAAGAAGAAATTTATCTATATATATTTCTAGTCATTGAACATAGTAAAGTATTGCTTACCTTAAAATTGAGTTTATATTCTTGCTTTTCGTGGTTAGTGAATGTTCTAACATCCATATCAAGAATTTTATAATCACCAGTAAGCATAATGAAATTATCCACTACAGTATTGATAAAGAAAGTCTTCATTCGATCTCTATAATACTCATAGTCATTACCATGCAAAATTGGTGGTCTTATAGGGTTTAGATTGTCTATGGATCCAACGATCAAGCCTTCCATCTCTATGAAAAACATTGGCAACCAAACATGTTAGTAGGAAAAGTTCGTAACCACAAAGTTCGGAATGAACAAATTAAAAATGAAAAAGTTAGGAATGAAAACGTTCGGAAAGAAACTAACTTTTTAAGAAAGAACGAAGAAAAATGAAAAAGTGATCGTGAAAAACTTATATGTGAGTATAAGTATTTCATAGACCTTCTCTGATACTAATTGTAGGATCAAAATAATGATGTAGATGCTCAATATACAAGAGGTGGGTGAATTGTACACCTTTAAAAATTTCCTTAAACAAGGAAAGATCAAAGTTTAAAAAATATAAACTAAGCAAATTCACAACACCTCTAACACCAATTGGAGAATTTGGACAAGGTATGAAGTTACAAACATCTACTTCTATTCACTTTCCTGAATATGGAAAGTGATTCCGAATGTAGGGTCCGAAAATTTGGATCTGGAAATTGAAACTAAACTATAGTTTAAAAAATGAGATTCTACCTTAAAGCGTATAGAATATAAATGAATCAGATTACAAGTGTAAGGAAATACAAGAATCTTATGTCTTCCTTACCATATGAAATATAGTGGAGAATAAGTATTAAAACTACTAGTTACAAGATATAAGTCTTTTAAGACAAAGATAAGGGTATCCAAGAACCTTGGATAAAGGTCCATTGATTTATACTTTCAAGAAAGTCTTTCTTACCCACACCAGGGTAAGCCCTCGATATAAAGATCGGTGTCTCTGTCTTTCTATCCACGCAAGCCGTCAACTTCAAGGTAGTTGGAACTTTTGTCTTCCTCAGCATGGAAGCCCTCGAACTTCAAGGCAGTGGGCACCTCTGTCTTCATATCCCCAGAAGCCCTCGAATGTAATCACCAACATTCAGAGTCGCACGAAGCAATCTGAATGAGCGGTTCAATACACACAAAGAATGAAAATCTTCTCTCTCTAAAAATCACCTTAATAGCATGTGGTCTCTAGAGTTATCAACTTGTTGTTGAGCTCTTTCAAATGAGCTCTTATTTATAGGCTTGGTTGGAATGATCTGCTCCCTCCTCCAACGGTCATATTTTCTTTGAAATTTGGAGGGACCTTTCCACGTCTCACAAAACCAACGGTTAATTAAAAACATAATGGACGACATCATTTTATAACAAAACATGTGTAACTGAAAGCATGCCATCGTTTTATAATGGAACAAGTGTAAGTATAAGAAAAACTAGAAATCAGAATGTAAGTAAATAAAAGTTTACAGTCTAACCAAAATGAAATTCGGAGTGTATGTTTAAAAAAATGTTCAGAATCCCTTTTATAAAAATTCGGATCCTAAAGTCTGTAGAAGTTCGCAGTCTGGATTTCTAAGGAAATTCGGAGTTTGGTTTCACCAGAGTTCAGAATCTGAACTTGCAGAGTTTGAAGTCGAACTAGTAAACATTAAGAGTCGAACATCATAAGAGTTCAGAGTTGAACTCATGAAAGTTCGGAGTAAAACATCATAAGAGTTCGGAGTCAAACTCATGAATGTTCTGAGTCGAACGTCATAACAGTTCGGAGTCGAACTCAAGAAAGTTTGGAATCGAACTTCATAAGACTTCGGATTCATAATCACGAAAGTTCAGTGTCGAACTTCATAAGAGTTCGGAGTCGAACTCATGAAAGTTCGGAGTTGAACTTCATAAGAGTTCGGAGTCGAAATCATGAAAGTTCGGAGTCGAACATCAAAAGAGTTCGGAGTCAAACTCATGAAAGTTCCTATCCAGAATTCGGAGTGGAACATCATTATAGTTCACATCTAGAATTCTGAGTGGTACTTTATTTCAATTCACATCCAGAATTCAGAGTGGAACTTCATTACAGTTCACATCCCGAATTTGGATCCTAAAAACAAAATACTCCAATTCTTCACATTATATGATTCCGGGGTTTTGTGTATGAATCCGATTTTTTTACTTATGAAAAATATTGATATGTATAAGATAATCTAGGTTAGGGTAAATTCCATTATAGAAAAAAAATTTCCTTATGGAGGTAAAATATATATTTGCTTGTGTATAAGGTGCTTGTGATTTTCAAAACAAGAAGGAATGGAAAAGTCATAAAGAAAACCTTATTGAATCAACAAATATGATATACCTATTTCACATTCACATGAATTTTAACTTATGTGGAGACAGATTCAGGAGAAAAAGAAGTAATTAACCCCTGAAACAATTATGATAATGAAATATTATTAACAAACATGATGTAAGATGTTATAAAATAAAATATATTATATTATAAATATGAAAATAGTTCTTTTATTAATTAATAATATTATTTAAACCATTATAGTGGGGGATAATTCATGTTCAACTAAATAGAAACATGTTGTGTAGATTTCATCTATATTTTCACTATGTTGCGTAATTTTTGGAATAATGAACCTATTCAATTTAATGGGGGGTACATACTAGCAGATATATGTATTTAAAATAAACACTAATTTATTAATGATTAATAATGTCTCAAATAATGTATATAATTTCAAGGGGATACAATTTCAATGTTAACAAATATTTTTGAATTTACAATATTTTTTTTGGGATTTATCTTAATTTCATTTATAACACCTAAAAATCTATACATCTATAAATAGATCAGATGTACAATAATCAAGATATTTATGGATATTTCATACTTTACATCTTCTTTTAATCTCATTGATAATTAATTCATGCAATGAAATTATTAAAAGAAAATATATTTCATTTCTCTTATAATCATATATATTTTTATCCAATTTCTGTATTTTATAAAAAATAAATTTAGAAATTCATTTTATCTTTTAATATGATTCTTTATGAACATTTAAAAATATAAATGAATTTAAAAAAGTCTTTTATTGGAATATATAAATTTTTTTTCAAAAATGATGTTTCTGGTTTTCCATAAAATTTCAAAGGGATTGTTTTTTACTATAAATAGAAATATCTGACTTCCCCACAATCATAAATATTTTTTACAATTGGTATAATTCTAAAAATTAATATTGTATTTAATAAAATTGTCCTTTTATAAAAACATTTTTATATAACCCTTATAATCCCTTAATTCTTCTAAAAGACCTAAATTTTACTGAAAACTTGTGTGATCTATTATTGATTTGGTGGTTGTTAACATTCTCTTCATACATTCACATTAATTAATTCATTAAAATTTTCATTTTCAGAAATTTGTTTTGTAATTTTAATGAAATATTCATACTTTCTAAATGTCACGACATGTCCCCCGGGGCTCCTGTCATGACTACCTAAACCCGTCCTCCATAGGCTAGGGGATGGAGACTATCACAGAAAGGCGCATTCCCTAAAACTGGGAAGGCATTGACTTTACAATTTGTAAACACACACAACCATGCACACAACAAGATACAAAAAAAAAGTAAACTATATAGAAAAAAGGGTGCTGAAATAAAGAGGGGCCGGAATAGAAACCCAATAGTAACAGTACAAGTACAACTAAAATATAACAGATCTGAAGAAAAGAAAGACAAATACTAGGTCATCCTCAGAGATTCAAACCTGATGGGTAGGTACAGATCGCATGCTCAGCATTCTACGTCCTCTAGGCTCCTCTGCATACTGAAACGCCATATGGTCCACCTTCAGGCACCGTCCAGTCCAGGTTCCATCGTCATCAGTTAGCGTTGTCCGTCGTCTGCACAAAACACAACAAGGTGCGGGCATAACCTGTGAAGGGGTGAGTATAACGATAATCATTAGGGACCCTAAGACCTTGAAGGTCTCAAAAAATCTAGAAAGGATAACCCACAAATCATGAAGTCAACTTACAACCCTACTTATGTATATGCCAATACATATACCTATGTTATCACGTATACCAGTCTCAATCTAGAGAAAAACACAGGGTCCATCCTAAAATCCAAAAGCAAAACTATTCCACAATGGAAGGAATACCATGAAGGTATGTACCACATAGGTACTCCATTTAGAAGAATACCACCATGGTATTACATGAAGGAAAATACCACAATGTACAGACTAAGCTCACACAAGGTATAACTTAAGTACACCAGTAAGGATGATAAGATGTTATTACTAATTCATCATACTTTGTTAAGATGCAGACTCACGAATGAATGTAGTAAATCATCAGAACAACAGAGGATCCTAGTACATCTCCAGTACATCCTCAGACCCACAGAAGATCCTAGTACATCTCCATTACGTCTTCATACCCATACATGATCCAGTCACATCTTTATTAAATTGTCGGAGCCGCACAGGATCCTAGTACATCTCTGGTACATCATCAATCCTACACATGATCATAGTACATTTCTAGTACGTCGTCAGACCCACACAGGATCCTAGTACTTCTCTAGTACGTCGTCAAACACACACATGATTTTAGCACATCTCCATTATCTCGTTAGACCCACACATGATCTTAGTACATCTCCAGTAAGACGTTAGACCCACACATGATCCTATTACACATCCAGTACGTCATCAGACCCAAACAGGATCCTAGTATATCTCCAATACGTCATTAGACCCACACATGATCCTATTACATATCCGGTACATAGTCAGACCCACACATGATCCTAGTATATCTACAGTACATCGTCATACCCAAAGAGAATCGTAGTACATCTCTAGTACGTTGCCAGACCCACCCAAGATCTTGTACAACCCTTGTACATCGTAAGAACCACACGTGATCCTTGTACCTCTCTGGTACCTTTTCAGACCCAAAAAGGATCCTATTACATCTTCAGTAAGTCGTCATACCCACATAGGATTCTAGTACATCTCCAATGCGTCATTAGACCCACATATGATCAAAGTACATCATCAAAGCCAGCTACAACATTCCCGCACTAATATCACTTGTCTCTGAGAGGGTCTGCTCCACAAGTCACTAGTCGATACACCAACTACCACAAAGACTCACAAAGAAGTATCCCAAATGTCCTCCATGTCCCCGGAGTCTTAACATAATAGACAATGCATCAAACGTAAGACCCGTCTGTAATCTATTAGACTTTTAGTCCCAAGGGACCGGTTGGATTCATGCTCCATCAAACCCGACCATACCCCAAATTTATCAGAATCTATCGTGGGGTATAACAAATGGATTTTCTCACTCCAAGGTTTCTGGTTCCGCAGATGGTTTTTCAAACAGATGACCAGTGCCAAACTTATGGTTAAAAAGAGTATTGGTTTGAAATTGGTTCGAGTCCGGTCCGACCGAGTGAGGCCGACCCAGAAGCGGTTGAACCGGTTCGGGTCGACCTGGCCTGACCCACTAGATCGGGCCTGGTCCGCTGTGTTTGGCCCTGCCTACATTGGTCTTTCCGGCCCGTAGGGCAGCCCAGCCTGGCGGCCTGGCATGAACAGCGGCCCACGGGGCGGCCGCGGAGGCCACAGGGGGTGCGAGGCCGTGGAGGTTACAGGTCCGCGGTGGCCATGGGCGACGTGGGGCCGTAGTGTAGCGGAGTCCGCAGGCGGCTCGGGGCCATGAAGCAGCGGAGGCCGTGGGGTGATGAAGAGGCCGGAGGGGAAGATGAGGCAGTGGGGTAGTGCGGATGCTGCGGTCTGGCACAACGTCCAAGGTGTGTTAGGGCTTCCACGGTGTGATAGTTCGTCATGGCTGGCAGGATGGCCGACTGTCCTCTTTGTGTGGCATGGTCGTGCGTCGCGCCTTCGTCGTCGGCCGGTTTGGCCGACCGCTCTTCGTTCATCGTCGTGGCACAAAACCGCCATCTTCCATCGGGATGAACACTCCATTCCTAAAGAACAACGGAGGGGTCATTCCATATTTTATTGGCCAGAACCCTCAGCGTTAGAGTGGTAGCAAGAAGATCAACAATAACTTGAATGAAGAACATCAAACCCTTCAAGCTCCGACAATGATTATTCCAAAAACCGTAAAAATAACTCATCCGCGGATCAAGTAGTTAGAGAGTTTATCCATGTTATTTATTTTAAATATAAGAACATGGGAAAAAATAATCACACATAATTAAACACCTTCCTCGGAGGTTCGTTGATGTCGATGAGGAGGGATAGGAGGACGACGGTGGCATCAGCGTTACATCGATCTTCGGTTCATTCGTTGAAGATGTTCCTCGTTGGTGAGAGCGTTCTTCATTGGGGAGAACAATCATTATTGGAGAAAATAATCCTCCAGATTCCCTCCTCTTTCCAACCCCTTCCTCCCAATTCCACCCAAAATGTGAAAATTCGCCAACATATTAATTTATGTTTATCAAAATAAATTATGTTGGCACACCAAAGATGGCATAATTAATGTATTGCATTGGCACCATTAACTATCTCCTTTAATTGGCATAATTAATGTTGGAGGAGTTGAGAGGTTTTTTAACGTTAAAGGGGTTCGGGTGGTCCCCACCTAAAAATTCAAAATGGGTGTTAGTTCAGGTGGTCCCCACCTCCTGACATTCAAATGGTAGGTTTAGGATTGGGTGGTTCCCACCACCATAACCCATGATGGGGGGTTTCTAAATAAAATGTTAGATATTTTTAGTTTATTTTATTCTTTAATGAAAACCACAAAAAATTATATTTCACACTTGGCCCACTGTGGTCGAGGTGAAGGTCCTTTTAAGTGAATACTGGCGCTATGAGTTCAACGGTGCCCTCAGATTTTAATTTTGTGAACTAGTATAAAATTTTAAAAAACCCTCTCGTAAGTTTACTGAATGTACCCGAATTTTTTTTTCAGAAATTTATTCTCGGAACACCGGTTCTCAGAATCACATGCTGATAATTTTTGTTGAATCATAAAATTTCCCTATATATTAAAAATAAATATATGGAATTTCTGAGTTTTTATATTCTTCCCACCTCCACGCATTGCACCCCTGAAAGACACATCACAAAACTATGAAAACAAGTGGGGGTACTGAGCATGAATCTGAACCTCTCACTCCTATGTGCTCTCCTCGAGGTTCCCATGCTGCCAGCGAATGCGCACCCGAGGTATCGACTGCCCATGAAGGACCCGCTCCTTCTGATCCTCAATCTCCACTGGAACCTTCAAAAATGTCGCCCATCATCAATGTCAAGCTCGTTATGGTCGATGACATGATAAGGGTCCCGTACTTATCTCCTCAGTTAGGATACATGTAAGACATCGTGCACCCGGTGAAACTGAGGGGGAAGTGCTATGCGGAAAGCCACCTAGCCAACTCTACTAAAGACATAAAAGGGTCTGATGAACCTCAGAGATAACTTGTTTCCCTGACCAAATATCCACAATCCTCGTCGTGGTGAGACTATTAGAAAGTCGCGGTCACCATCCTCGAACTCTAGAGGTCCCCGTATCCTATCGACATTAGACTTATACCTGCTCTGTGTAGTATTCATCTGCTCGTGGATCATATGCACCTTCTCTCTGGTAGCCTGTACCATCTCTGGCCCCGCTACTGCTGACTCCCCTAGGTCATTCCAGCATAAACGTGATCTGCAAGTTCACTTGTACTACGCCTCAAAATGTGTCATCCCAACGGTGGAGTGATATTTGTTGTTGTATGAAAACTCCACCAATGGAAACTGATCCTCACATGTGTGACTAAAGTTGAGGATGCAAGCACCCAGCATGTCCTCGAGGTTCTGAATGGTCCACTCAGTTTGGCCATCCGTCTGAGGATGGAAGGTGGTGCTCAAACAAAACTGCATCCTGATAGACTCATTCAAACCCTTCCATATCCGAGAGTGAATCATGTATCACGATCAGAGAAAATAGTCAAGGTTACTCTTTGTAGCCTCACAATATTATGCACATATAGGCATACCATGCTCTCTATTGAACTATACTCTGTGATCAGTAGGAAGTGGGATGACTTGATGAGTTGGTCGACGATCACCTAGATAGAGTCATGACTTCTGGATGTACGTAGAATTCCTATAATGAAGCCTAGGAAAACCCCATCCCACTTCATCTATGGGACCTTTAATTGCTGAACAAAGCCTACTGGTACATGATGCTCCACCTTCACTTGCTGACAAATGAGGCACCGAGAGACAAACTCTGCTACTTCTTTCTTCATTCCCGACCCCCAGTGCTATTGTCGTTGATCCTGGTACATCTTCACCACTCCTGGATGTACCACTAGAGGGGATGTGTGGAACTCCCTCAACACTTCCTCTCTAAGAGACACTTGTACAATGTTACATCCTATAAAGAGAATGACGTGCTCCCCACCTTCAGAAAATCCATCAGTTGCATGTCATGTAGATATTTGAGCACGTGGAGCCTCATATTCTGTATCCCCACGCTATGCCTCCCTAAATCTTTGATTAATTGGGGTAGTAAATATAAGGGATTAAAGAATACATGCTCTATCCTGGTCCATAAATGATATCTACAAAGCGGTTGTCTCATCCATCACCTCACCTAGTAGATCTATACCATATCTCCGGATGAGTGCATCTATTACAACATTCCCCTTCCCTGGAGTATAGAATATCTCGAATTCATAGTCCTGGAGGAACTCAATCCGACATCGCTATCTCAGATTTAGGCCCTTTTGTGAGAAGATATACCTAAGACTATTGTGATCTGAGTAGACTGTAAAATGCTCACCCATCAAGTAATGTCACTATATCTTCAAGGAGAATACCATTGCTACTAAATCATGGTCATGGGTAGCATAGTTTTATTCATGTTTTATCAGCTGTTGAGAACCATGTGCAATCATTTCTTGCTCTTGCATCATGACGCATCCAAGTCCCGTAACTGATGCATTACAGTAAACTACGTACCCAGCCCCCTCTTCCTGTAGCCTCAAGATAGGGGAACCAGTCAGCCTCTGCTTCAACACCTAAAAACTCTACTAGCATCTCTTCGACCAAATGAAGGGTTTTGCCATCTTCATCAACCTTGATAAAGGTGTTAAAATTCTAGAGAAATCTGGCACAAATCATCATTTGTATTTAGCCAATCCCAGGAATCTTCATACCTCCGTCACATTACTGGGTGGATCCCAAGCTTGTACTGACTCATTATTTGCAGGATCTTCTGCAACCCCAACCTCTGATATGACATGTCTTAGGAAGTGAACCTCTCAGATCCAGAGCTGGAACATTGAGATCTTACAAAAAAGTTGGTTCTCTCGGATTGTTTCTAAAACTATACGCAAATGGTAGGAGTGATCCTTCTTAATAGCTGTGTAGATAAGAATGTCATCAATAAAGACTACTACAATGTGATCAATGCATGGATGAAATATTTTGTTCATGAGTCCAATGAACACTACAGGATTGTTGGTCATGCAGAATGGCATAACAATGAACTCGTAATGGTCATACCGACATCTGAATGTTGTCTTCTGCACTTCCTCGTCATATTCTCTGAGTTGGTGATAACTTGATCTCATGATTTCCTTTGAGAACCACCATGCCCCCTTTAGCTAATCAAAGAGGTCGTCAATCCTTGGGAGTGGGTACCTTGTTTTTACAGTCACTTGATTCTGGCATCGATAGTCAACACAAAGCCTCAAGATCACATCTTTCATCTTGGAAAACAAAATCGGGGCTACCCATGGAGAATCACAGGGCCAAATGAATCCCTTCACCTTCAAGTCCTCTAGGTGTACACTGATCTCAAGAAGAACCGCGAGAGCCATGTGATATGCTTGTGTGGATATCTGTGTCGTCCCGGGGTAGAAGTCAATGTAAAAGTATACATCTCTACAAGGAGGTAGACCCAGAACATCATCAGGGAATACATCCCCATACTGGTCCCCCAAAACATGATATCTCAGACTCTCCACATCAACTGCTCCAAGGGTAAGGCTAGCCAACTGATGTGTAATCTACTGAACCTTTCTCAGGGTAAGTCTATACTGCACTACAAAGGCTCCCTTCTCGCCAGTGAAGGTAATCCTGGTCTCATCCATGCGGACAAACTGCACTTTGTGGCTAATAAAATCAATCTGAGCATGGACAGTAGATAACCAGTCCATGCCCAAGATGATGCCGTAAGGCCTCTAAGCCACTACTAGAAGATCCCAGCTGAAGTTTTCACTTCCAAGAGTAAGCTCACACTTCCGGAACGAGTGCGTAATCATGGAATCCATTCCTGTCGATGTCTCTAGCTATAAATATTGATCCAACGACTTTATCAGAATCTCCGATCTCTAAAAGAGGGTAGTGGAAATAAAAGAATGAATGGAACCTTTGTATATAAGTACTACAGCTAAGGTGGAATAGTCACAAGTCGTACCACATATCATCTCCAGAGCATTGTGATCGTAGGCCTAAACTACATGGAGCTTAGCTCGCCCCTATCTACCTGCTCCCTATGGTTGGGGTGATCCCCCGAGTGGTGGTGGCGACAACACCTCAAATCGTCGCCCACTTCCAGCAGCACAACCAGATCCTCTATCACATCCACCTTCTCTATGCAGACATCCTCAGTCGAACCTCTGTCTCTACCTTTGCAGCCCCCGACTGTTAGCTCATCTTCCATTCGACGGGTCAGACAGTCACGAGCCATGTCACCATGCCCGCCATATGCGTAACACTACCCACTCCTCACTTGACTGGCTCTGTCTGGGGTGCCTCACCCAACCGACCCTAAGTCAAGCAGTCATCCACCTCATGGTCTGTTTCTCTTAGACCTCTATGACATCTTTTTGCTGCCAGTTGCAGAATACTCCGTTATGTGATGTCTGGTGGTAGGTATCACTACTGGTGACTTCTCAGCAAGAAAACACTACACTAAGATGGGATTCTCTAACCCCCCGACTGTGTCGGAATGTTGAGAGAAATCATCGATGCCCTGATCTCTCGCCTGAGCCCCTGATCGAAGGTTCATGCTCTGAAGAATGGGTCCCTCACCATAACATTGGAGTAGCATGAGAGGTCAGTGAACCTCACTATGTACTTAACCACAGTCATGCTTCCCTAGTTCCAATAAGGAAGAATTTGTATGCGCACTGCATGAAGAGTTACTGGAAAAACACTACCTGAAACAGGCCTTTGAAGTCTACCTGGAGAAGCACCACCTCGTCATGAACCTGGAGCATCACGCTCCGCCATCTTCTTGCTACTCCCAATAGATGGCTGGCGGTAAGGATCACAATGAGATCAGCTAGTGTCCCCACTATTCAGAAGACTCTCACTATGACCTCCAACCAATCCTCAGCTTCCTGTCTACATGGAGGTGTCCTGAAAAAAATAGGTGCACCACAGTCAATATGTTAATCCTGGTGAGCTGACTCTTAGATATTACAAATAAAACACTTCAAAACAAACACACAATCAGTGTTTCTGTGTTCTGAGTCAGAAATCAAAAGTAATGGTCCTAGTGTATGGATACGTTGGTCGCCGAACCAACACTAGATTTTCTAAACTAATAACCACGCTCATGACACATAACACTATTGCCGTTAAAAATATCAAAGTCTTCTGTTCTATAGTAGAGATAAATCCTCTGATACAAATTTGTCATGGCCCGTCCCTGGGGTCCCATGTCGTGACTACCCGAAGCCCACTATCCATTGGCCAACGGCTAGCGAATAGCACCGAAAGACATATTCCCTAAAACCGAAAAGGCATTGCCTTTATAACCTATAAACACACACAACCAAGCACATAACAAGATAATAACACAAGTAAACTATATAGAAAAAAGAGTGCTGAAACAAAGAGGGACCATAATACAAAACCAATAATAAAGGTACAAGTACAACTGAAATACAATAAAACTAAAAAAAATACAGAAACTGAGTAGTCTTATGAGATTCCTACTGGAAGGGTAGGTATAGATCACCTCCTCAACACTCCACGTCTGCCCGACTCCTTTTGGTATCGACACTCTTTATGGTCCACCTCTGGGTACCATCTAGTCCTGGTACCCTCGTCTTAAATCAGCGATGTCCGCCATCTACACCAAACAAAACAAGGTACGGGCATAGCCCATGCAGGGGTGAGTATAACGATACTCAGTAGGGAACCTGAGACCCTCAAGGTCTCACAAAATCCAAAAAGGATAAACCCCAAAGCATGATCTCAACTGACTACCCTACTTAGGTAAATGCCCATAAATATAACTATGTTATCAAGTATACCCATCTTAATCAATAGGAAAACATAGGGTCCAACCCAAAATCCCAAACCTCTACTATTACAGAAAGGAAGGAATTCCACGAAGGTAAGTACCACCCAAGTACACCACATATAAGAATACAACCAAAGTCTTACCATGATGGAAAATACCACAAGTTAAAGAATCAGCTCACACCAGGTATAACTTAAGTAAAGTAGTAGAGATGATTAGATTTAACTACTAATTCATCTTACTCTGTTAAGAGGCAGAACCATGAAGGATCATATTACATCGTCAGACCCAATCATGATCCTAGTACATCGTCAGTACATCGTCATACCCTCAGAGGATCCTAGTACATCTCTAGTACGTCGTCAGACCCACACAGGATCCTAGTACATCTTTAGTACATCGTTAGAACCACACAGGATCCTAGTACATCTCCAGTACATCCTCAGACCCACATAGGATCCTAGTACATCTCCAATATGTTGTCAGACCCATACAGTATCATACTACATCACCTGGATATTGAAAGACCCACATAGGATCCTAGTACATCGTCCCATCCAGCTACAGGGTTCCCGCACTAAGCTTGCTTATCTCAAGAAGGGTCTGCTCCACAAGCCACTGTTCGATAATACAACTTTCTAGAAGACTCACGAAGAAGTATCTCAAAGGTTATCCATGTCATAGGGGTTTCAATACATTAGACAGTGCATCAAACGGACACCTGGTCTGTAAGTTATCTGCCTTTTAGTCCCGAGGGCCTAGTTGGATTTGTGCTCGATCCAACTGGACCGTACCCCAAATTTATCATAATTTCTAATGGGGTATACCAAATGGACCATCTCGATCCACGGTTATTGGTGCCTTAGACATTTCTTCAAATGGATTCATGGTTACAATGTTATGGCCAAAAAAGAGTATAGGGTTGAAATTGGTCTGGGACCGGTCCGACAGACATAGACTGACCTAGCCTAGGTCGACTTGGTTCGGGCCGACCCGACCCGACCCGCTGGAACCAGCCCAGCCCACGCTGGGAGGTCTAGCCCGCTTGGTGGCCCAGCCTAGGTAGTGAACCGCTGGGTGTCGGGGCGGCCGCAGAGGATGTGGGGGCTGTAGATCAGTGGAGGCTGCAAGTGGTGTGAGGCTGCAGAGCGGCAGAGGACACAGGGTGTTTGAGGACACTGGAGCCAGGGATGATTTAGGGGACACATAGGCCGTAGATAGAATGGATCCACGAAGCTGCGGAGGCCACAGGGCGGTGGAGGCCGCAGGGGCCGCGAGGGTCGCAGGGGCGACAGATGCTCTCGGCGGTGTTGGGCCACAAAGCGGGGGAGGCCGCGGGGTCGACAGACGTCGCGGGTGGCGTGGGGCCATGGAGCGGTGGATGCCTTGGGGCGGTGCGTTGGCCGCAAATGCCACATATGCCATGGGGTGGTGTGGAGGCCGCGGTTCGGCGGGGCGGATGTGGAGCGGTTGGGTGGTCGTGGTACGGTGTCCCGCCGTAGATGGCCGAATGGTCAGCCATCCTCTCCGCGCGGCGCGGTCACACGCCACGCCTTTTCCGGCCGCTAGTTCGGCCAGCCGCTCTTCGTTCGTCACCGTGGAACAAAGACATTTTTTTCCATCCCGAAGAACACACCATTCATATAGAACGACAGAGGGGTCATTCCATGTTTGTTTGGCCCACACCCTCAACGTTAGAGTGGTAGAAACCAGATCAACAAATACATGAATGAAGAACTTTAAACCCCTCAACCTTCGGTAATGATTATTCCCAAACCTGCAAAATGAACTCATCCATGGATCAACTAGTTAGAGTTTTGATCTATGTTATTTGTTTAGAATGGAATAACATGGGAAACAATAATCAAAAATAATTAAAACCCTACCTCAGAGGTTCATTGATGTCGATGAGGAGGGATAGATGAATATTGGTGGCATCAGTGTTTCCTCAATTGTCAGTTCATTCGTTGAAGATGTTCCCTGTTGGAGAGAGAGTTCTCAGTTGGGGAGCGTGTTCTTTCTTGGAGGGAATAATCCTCTAGAAGCTCTTCTCTTACCAAACCCGTCCTCCCAATTCCACCCAAAATGTGAAAAGTCACCAACTTAATAATTTAAGTATATAAAAATAAGTAAAGTTGGCACAACAATGTTGGCATAATTAATGAATTGTGTTGTCACCATTAATTAGCTCATTTAATTGGCTTAATTTATGTTGGAGGAGTTGATATGTTTTCTCACACTAACGGTGTTCGGGTGGTCCCCACCTCTAAATTAAAAATGGGGGTTAGTTTAGCTGGTCCCCACCTCCTAAAATTCACATGGGAGGTTTAGGCTCAGTTGGTCCTCAACACCATAACCCATGTTGGGGGGTTTCTAAAATAAAAATGTTAGACATTTTTATTTTATTTTATTCTTTCACAAAAAGCACAATAAATTATATTTCACTCTCGATGAACTGCAGTCGAGGTAAAGGTTCCCTTAATCCAATATTGGCACTGTGAGTTAATCGGTGCCCTAAGATTTCAATTCCGAGCACTGGTTCAAAAATTACAAAAACTTGCTCATATGTTTATTAAATGTACCTGAAAAAAGTTCAGTAATTAATTCTGGGAATACCGGGCCTCGAAATCGAGCGCCATTATTTTTTGCAGACTAGTAAAATTCCCATATATTTAAAAAACAATTACACGGAAATTCAGGGTCTTTACACTAAACTATATGAAATTTCTATATATTCTGTTTTACATAGAAATTTGTTTGATTGACTGGGTAAAACATTTTAAATATGTATTCCATACCGAATATGTATATTTTTTGATAAGGAATAATTTTAATGAATTGAATATTTTATTAAATATAGGAATAATGCTTCAGATATCCTGGGATGGGTGGTGTTTAGAATTATATCGCCCCTCATTTCATTGATAGGTCTCATGAGGGAAATAAGTTGGCCAAATTAAATAGGTTTCATCATATAGTTTTAATATTTCTTGGTGAATGGTCTTTCCCTTATATATATCATTATGTTATATATATTTAAATAAAATATTAAGTATTTCATTATTTTATAATTATGTTATTACTTTTGATGAGATTATTTTGTTTATATTAAACATAGTTTCATTTCTTGTTAACGATATTGATTACATGACATGTATTTTATGTTATTTACCAAAACATATTAATTATTACTTATTTACTCATTATACCATTTTTTGTATATAACCCATAATATGAATTTTATATCACATTTATTTCTTTCCCCTAACCCGTAATATAGTGAATAATTATTTGAATGAGTTCCTGGTTGTTAAATTTTTTCCACTAATATGATTAATATTTTTTTCCCAATGTAAATGGGTATCATGTATATATGTATTTAACTAAAACATGTAAACAAAAATATCAATGGTATTTGAACCCTTGTCTCTATGAAAATGTACTAATGTATCAACAGACTCTATGATACGTGAGTTAGGATTCTAATAGATGGTATTATAGTGAGTAAAATAGAACCCTATACTAATAGATTTAGGAAAACATATATTAGGGAACATAACACAATGACATACATTGATTATATCTACATAAGATAACCCTAATGATTTTGAATGGATGATATTGTGTATTTTATCCACAAATTACATCATTGTCTGGATAATACATGGGGGAGTGGTTCTTGAATACTTGCACTTATGGGTAATAACTATGAAAAGGGTTCATTGGAATTTGACTGGATTATCATAGGGTGCACAAAAATTATACTTATTTAACAACTTATTTGAAACTCTCAGGGATATATGTAAGATTTTTATAATTTTTTATAACCCTTTATGATGAATTTGAAATTATTTTTAGGATATAATGATATTCCTAAATAAACCCTGTTTATGATTCTGAGATTTAAAATGCATAAATTTTAGATTAATGTTAAACTGTTACACTGAATTCATAATAATAAATTATGATTTGAAATTTATTATTTAATGATATATTATTGAAGATAACACACTTTATAAATGGATCCCAGTTGAATGAATTCTAGGTTGGGTATCTATATATGACAGAATCACCCGCCATTTAGTGGGACTACTAATCCAGTGGTAGAAGTGTTATAGAATAATTCCCCTAAAAATATATATTTATACCCATGATATAATGAAAATGGGTTTGTTTATAAATGAACTATAATATATGAATGTCGATGTAGACTAGTGGTGTTCTTTAAACAATATTACTAGGGAGGAAGAAGAAGAAATCATGGAATGTTGAACTTCTAAATATCTATTCATTTCAAAATATTTCTATCTTGATAAATGAACTCAAATGAAGTTATATTTCCACAGAATAATGAAAAAGGATGATGAAAGTGTTTCTATTTCTAAGGATACCATTAAAAACATATCTTATTATGATATTGATTACATATAAAGACTCAAATTATATATTGACCATTTTTTGTGGTCATAATACATGTATCTAATGGTCCATGGTTTCTCAAACATATTTTTCATTCGATGACATAGTTTTATGTGTAACAAAAATAATGAATTTATTTTATAGATATTATATATTCATGGCGAATCAAAAGAAGAATATATCGGTTGAATATCATGACAATATAAAATTTTTAAATAATAAGATGAAAATGCCTTAATTTACATCATGTTAAACATATTTGAAGAAAATCCCTTAAATTTTTTTGAAGGGCATGGTAGTTTTTGGCACGTGTGTTGATCTGGGTCGTCAGGATAATGAATGAATGTTGAATAAAAATAACAATAATGTCTACTAATGAAATTGTATATAAATATGGTATTATTTAATCCTATTTCAAAATCATCATAAAAATATACCCAAGAAAATTCCATGGATAAGCCCTGTATGATGAAATGACTATAGCTAAGGGGGAGGTTACCAATGATTTTATAGAAGATATGTCCAAAATAGAATCAAATTTAAATAATGATTTATTTAATTCCAAATCCTAACACTCTTTTATATCTTCAATATTTTATATGATAATTAAATATATTCATTTAACAATAATAAATTTGTTGTCAATAAAAACACTTAGGTAGAAATCCCTCGTGGAAAATGACATGTTAAAATATTCCAATTAGAAAACACTAACGTGATCTATTTTCTAAAATTATTATCATTAAATTTGATGAAATCAATATACTATTTTTTAAATAATATATTTTAAATTCTGACATAAAATAATTTAATGAAATAGTAGTAAATTATGATTCCTGAAAAATATGTATAATCCCATATATTAAGTGTGGATACTTAATCATATGAGTCATGTATATATCCATCCTGTGTAAAACTAATGAATGAGATTAATGGTAATGAAGAAAAAACAATCTATGGATACAGAATGTAATATTCAAATTGATGATGTAATAATTCTACGAGAATACATTGATGTATTTCATGAGGAATTAGATATATATCCATATAATATGGTATTTGAGTTTTTTATTTATTTAATCACTGATTCAAGTGATATATAATATAATACCTTTATAATGGATGTTGTATACTTAGTGTATTTTAAGAACACTACAACATGAGTAATGTGATAATAGATTTATATAAACTCTCTTCATTAAGTAAAAGGATTGATTGATGCAGATGTACATTTAATATAGAAAAATAATTTCTATTATGAAAAATAACATGTGTGTCTTATTCCATTAATGGATTAATTGTTCACTCAAAATAAGGGACATCAATATTTTTCAATCATTAACAATCATACTAGGTATCAATTTTTTTTAATTATAATGGTATTTATTCAAAATTTAGTATTAGTAATAAGGTAAAATAATTATTTTTTTATACTAATTCAATTTGGATTAACTAATTAAACATCAATGTTTTTTTAAAAAAATGAAAAATGTATTCAAGGAATATCATGAAAATTTAATTTTCTATACATTAATGATATATTAGTTTATTAAAAATTCTATAAGGATATTAATAATCATTTATAAATCATTTTTGAAACACCTATTTAAATGTAGTTATAAAGGAAGTTTATTTTGTGTGAATTTTGGATTTATAATGTTTCATTTCAGGGCTATATTTTCTCCATGGATGGAATCTCACATGATCCTATGAAGATGATGATAGTCATAGAATCACATACCCCCATCAAAAATCTTTAAGGATTGTAGTTTCATTTCTTTTGAATGTTAGTAATAGTGATTCAATATTATTTTTTTCTGAATGGATGAACAAATTACTATACATATATGTAATGGGGATAACATCATATAAACACTATAATGTGAAGAATAATTTGATTCATTGAATAGGAGATTTTTCAACGCCATTATTTTGACTCGACAATAAGTAAATGATAAATTTTTGATATATATTGCATCATAAAAAATTAAATTTGTAGTTACCTGATTTAAAATGATATTTTTGTTTCCTATTAATCATGGAAGTTAAATAATAATTAGTATAACTATACAACTCATTATTTTGATATCACAATGGTAATCATTGTTTTAAAGATATGGATAAAAAATGACATCAATAAAAGATGTGAAAAACATAAATTATATAAGAACATTAAATTCTTTCTTCCACAAAATTTTCTGAATATGACGAAAATGATATGTCATAACCATGTTGAGTATTTTTCTATCTCAATACAATACCAACTATGGGAGGAAAATAAGATTGTGGATGCATTTAATAAGAAATATCATACTGTTATTTACAAATGAAGATTAAAAAAGAATCTTTTTTCATGGATATAGTAAATATAGATATGATAATTACTAAAAAAGGGGATATATAACATAATATCCCCATTCTTGTTGGAAAATATAAATATATCTCAATTTCACGATGATAGGTTTTAAAATAATATTACTATTTTGAATGATGGGAAATTGGTAGATTTCAATTCAAAAGAATAAATTATCAATGATTGAAATGGAATATATTTACACCTATACCTAAGATAAATATTGTATTATTAGAAGATGCGAATAGCTCAAATTTCTATCTAAAATTGGTTAACAGTAAACTATATAGGTATTTGAGGGAAAAATTTGTGTGACATAACATGATGCGGGAAACTGTAGATTATATATCATGATTCTTTATTTTTATTGTGTAAAATTTGAGAGACAAAATAATAGTGGAGTTATGCAGCTTATTCCTATTAATTTTTTGAAGTGGGAAGATATTACTATAGATTTATTCATATGATATTAATAGACTATAAGAACTAATGATTTAATATGGGTTATTATTGATTTCCACACCAAATCTTCATAGTTCTCCTATATAAAAGAATGTTTTATATTGATTTCATTGAGAGGATATATATTAATAATGTTGCATGTTTTCATATAAAACCCATTTCAATTGATTTTATAAAGATCATAGTTTTACATTGAAATTATATATGATTCCTTAGAAGGCTTTTCATACTATGCTTCCCCCTGCCCTCATACCATCCTGAAATTGATTTGTAGTCTGAAGGGACTATTAAAATATTATATGACATGATGAGTTCAAGAACACATAACATTAAATGTATATTGGATCATTATTTACCTATGGAATATTTTTCCTATAACAATAGCTATCATTCAAGAATTCATATGGTGTTGTATGAAGTATTTTAAGAATATACAATTCGTAAAGAAATTTGTTGGTATTGTGTTGGTGAATAGAAATTTATAGGCCTAAAAATTAATTATGAGAAAAATACAAAGGTAAATATTATTTATAATCATATTAAATATTATTTAATAACTAAATACTTTTAATCTAAAATCTAGTGAAGTAATTTTGAATTTCAACAATCAGATCATGTTCTATTGATAACATCCTAATGGACAAGTGTCAGAATGTACTAAAATAATGGGAAACATTCCCTATATACATCATGATTTTTCAGCTGCTAAAAAAATTATTATATGGATTATTGATAGGTAATTTCACCAGGATTCTATATACTACACAATGTGTTCTATATATGTTGGTTAAAAATGTTTATTTCAAACCCAACGCATGTTCTCACCTTTCATTAAATATAATTCAATCATGGTCTATCTGATAAGGACGAGACCATAAAAATTCATTAAAATATAGAGAAAGAGTTTGGGAATTGAATTAATCCTCTTGTTAAGTTTGTATGGAGAAATTATAAAATAAAGGAAGAAATGTTGGAACTATTTTATATTCTGAAGAAGAACCATCCTCATATGTTGAAAAAATAATATCCAACAAATTTTGTGGATGAAATTTGTATTGATGGGATGAATTTAACACATGATCCTAAATTATAAAAAGAATCTATCTTAAAAAACTAACAATTCAAAATATGACTTTTTTGGGGGGAAAATGTAATTTGATTGGTTAAATATCACTTGTTTACTTAGTAAAAATAATTTTAGAATGAATTTATAAAACATTATCTTAGAAATAGAATTTTATGAATAATTTAAAATGTAGAAATTTATTTATTACTAAATATATATAACATAATTTATTATAATTTTTTTGTTAATAATTTATTGAATATAAATATGATATATATATATAATGATAATATAATTTAGATGTAAAAGGGTTATATCATGAGAAGAACAAATTCTGAAAAAAATTCTATTAAAAAATGTATAAATTATTTCCCCTTATTTCAATGAAAATAATCATTACAGATCAATTATTTAAAAGAAATATATAGATTTTATATCTTATAATATGAATTTAAAATCTTTCAATGAGGATTACTATTAATATAGTTAGTATATGATCTTTATAGGCTTGAAAATGCATTTAATGACAAAATATTTCTCAACACATTTGTGAGTTAATATTTTAATTAAATTATTACAATTATATGAAATTAAATTTATAGAATTTAATCCATAAATGTAAAAAGTTCAATTAATATTAGGTAATCATGTATAATTTTTTTATTAATAACAAATAAAAAACATATTAATAATAAATTACATAGTGTGGATCAAAATTATTATTCATAGAACCCATTATTTATCAATTTTTTGGTGAGGCATGGTTTGTGAGTGAATTTTTATTATTGAATTGCTATGGGTATTTACAAAAATACCACTCCTCAATATTAAAAGGAAATCACCTCTACTAAAACCATCACATCTATAACAAAATTTTAATTCATAGAAACCTTTGAAAATATATACTGATAATCCATATCCATAATATATAGGTTATTTATTTTCCGAAACACTATTCCTTTCTGTCCATAATAATAGATTCAAAAGTAGTTTCTATAATAAAATGAAATCTTAATCAAAGATCTCTTTTTTAATCCTCATATCACTTTAATTAGGGTCATGAAAATTCTTATATAATAGGAAATTTATATAAAATATACTTAATTTATATTATCTATAAGGTATAATATTTATCTATTTCATCCACAACGAAATTTGAAATGATTCGATCGATTCTATGTATGAAAAACTACAACATTACGTAACGATATAAATTTTTTTCCTGAACTAACCCACACAAATAGTAATAACGAAAGAAATAATTAATATATATGACACATATGACATAAAATAAATTATATAAAATTAATATTTCATCCAATTTGTTACCATTTCAATTATTTAGGAGATTATATTATCACTCAAGCGCACATATGACGTACCATCTCCATAAAGTAATGTGATTAATTTTCTATTTCAAGTTTTCAGGAATGGTTCTCAAAAGAAATATAATTAATAAATTTTATATTTATAACAATAATATAATTTAGTAGATATTTGATCTCTATCTTATAAAATATTATAGAAACCTTTTTGTCAAAACAAAAATGATAAAATGAATCAGTTTACACCAATAATAATTGAAATACTAGAATATTATTATCAAAAATGTGGTCAGATGTTATATAATAATTATATATGATATTATTAATAATATTATAATTCTATTATAATTTAGTAACATTTTTTAAAACCATTATACTTGAAGGTAAATAATTTTCTTCAAAAGGGATGTTGATGTAGTGGATTTCATCTCAATTTACACTCCATTGGAAAATATTTACAATTGTTCACCTATTCACTTTTATGTGTTGTGTATACTATCCAATTGATTTATTTAATATGAATAAATATTTATTAATTATTATTTGATTTTCTATTCATATATATTATTTATATGTACTACAATTTGAATGTTACAAAAATGATAAAATTTTATATTACATTCTCATTTTTTGGGATTGCACTTATTTTCAATTAACATATATTATATCCATTCATTATTAAACTCCATAAATTTATTTATTTATTTAATATTGAAAAAAATTCAACATTTTTAACTAAATTTTCATTTCTTTGTTACTTCCCTCAAGAAATGACATTTTTTAAACAATTTTTTTTATATTAATTAAAGATATTTTTCTCCCATGTGGATATTTTTTAAAAACATATTTAAATTTTTTTATACAGTCAATTGTATAATTTTATTTATTTTATACTACCCATTATTTGTTAATAGTAATTTAATGTAACAAATCCACATTATTTTTAGGGTATATTTTGAACATTTTATACTAAAAAGTAAAAAATTGTTTTATATCATCTACAGTGACAACTGACACCTTCGATGCCATAACAATTTAAAAAAAATTTCTTACATATAAATATTTAAAATGAATTTACAAAAAATTATATTTTTTTAAATATTATTTTAAATTTTCTATAATATTATTTATATTCTTATAAATGATATGAATTCATCAGAAAATTTATATAACCTCTCATGGTTTTAGAGGTTGTTAACATTATCTTGAAACATTCACATTCATTTAACCACAATGTAATAAATTTCCATTAGATATACATATTTTTTCATAGTTATTTTTATTTATTAAACTATATTTCATTTAAATATATGAGGTTTTACATTATAAATAATATTATTGACCTAGGAAATATTAATTAATATATATTCTCTAATCAATATTGATATTTATTATTAAGGAATTTTGTTCATTAATTTAATTTATCATTCAATATATGAGAAGAGTTTTTGATATGTAGTGATAAGTGAAGCTCATAATAATATAGAAATAAGATGCATCAATATGTCTCAAGAGTCAAATAAAAATTTCAAATTAAATTAGTTTTTACACACAGTTTAAATGTCATTAGGACAAGGTTGTAATGATATTGATATCATGATATGGAAGATAATGTAGTCAAATATTAAACAATTTCATCATATAGAATTTAGTTACATTTATCAATGAAAATATTACATTGATATTATACATGGATGTATTTTATGTTCAATATATGAAATAAATGGAATGTATTATTAGTTATTTAGCTTTCTATATTGATTATTCCTTATGTAATCTTGATAAATGAAACTATTCATAACCCTTATGGATCATTTGAAATCACTTATGTTTTTTACCATTCCACAAGATAAGATGAATTTTCCATTAAATTATTTCATGTATGTTACATGTTTTTAATTTATATGATTTATTTTTTTGTTCATAATGTAAAAAGATATCATGTATGTATATATATTTTTATGATTGAAAAAGAGATCAGTCCAATGAAATTTTAAACCTTATATATGTCATTGTTATAAAGTGAACAAAGGCTATATGATATTGGATTTAGGGTTATTACACACTTTGTCTTAGGAATAATGACTAATGTTGTAAATTTAATCTCATGAGAAAAAATGGTTCTGAATTCAATATTGTGTTATCTAGTAACACATATAACAACATGTACTTTTATATATTTTCTACATAACTATTCAAACAAGAGGCATAAACACCGAATCATATCATGGAAAAATGGGTTTCATAAAAATATATTCTTTAGAAATGTACTACTTATGTAGGGTTTTGGGAAAAGAGAATGATTATTTAAAAGAGAAAAGAAATATTAATTTTCATAAAACTAGAAATGAACAATTTTTTTAAATAATAAAATAGAACATTTTATTAAATAAATACGGTTTTAAAAAATTATTTGAGTGGTACATGTAATTATGTAAGGGATAGATAAATCAAGGTTAATCAAGTTTTTTTAGACAATGAAATTAAAAATGGGACCATTAAATCATTTAAATAACCATTATAGAATAAGTAATTAATTTAATAAAATTTTATCCGATGTATATAAATAATATTAAATAATTAAATAATAATAATATATATAATTTAATGAAATTTGAGTGATAGTGTAAACTAAAGAAAATAGGTTGGTTTAGAGAGATCACATAAAATTTATTATAGAACCATACATCCCATTTAGTTAACCTCCTAAGTAAAAAAATAAACATCAAAAATTAAAAACATTATAATCATTTTCATCTATATTTTATTTCTTATATATTTTTCATTTATAACAATTCCAATGAGAAATATAGTTTAATTCTTCTATTCTGTGTACATGGTTTCATGGTTTCGAGGACTTATCACATGCGGGAAATTTTAAAGATTCTGGTAAATAGAAAATGGAAACAATATGATAAATTAAATAATGTTGATATCTATATTTAAATTTAATATTTTTCTTAATATCCAGACGCTTTCTGATAATTTTACGAATCATTTAGTAAAAATTTTAGTGTTATATGGTTTTTTGGTGATTTTATCGGCCATCATAAACAAGATTTATTATATTTAAATGCATGGAAATATACTCAATAAAATTGTTAATAAATAAATAATATATATTTATGTAATTTTAGAACTTTATAATAGAACTGAAATATTTATAGAATATGAAAATAAAAGGAAAAATATCTTCATCAATAGACATTGTGCAACAAAATAATTGGGAGACAATTTTATTTTCAAAATAAGAGTAGATGGGAAAATGGTGGATGAGAGATATATCATTTTAAATATAAAATTTCATTATATATATGGTACTGGATTTATTATTATGTGTTTAATCTAGAAGGTGAAATTATTATGTATGAACCAAATAATTTAAATGTGTTCATTTAAAAAAATTACATATTTAATATAGTCTGCTGGAAAATTTTCATTATAGAACTAAAAAATTGAAATGTGGGGATAATAGAAGAACTTGGGAATATGGGAGAGGATTTGGAATTTTTTTTGTAGAAATTTAATATTCCTTAAGGATTACAAGATTTGGGGATAAGGGAAGTCGAGGGATAGTGTTTAAACATGGACAATAGGATGGGTTTTGAATATTATATTAATCATTTTATTATAATGGATCAGTACTATCAATAATGAATAATATTGTTACAATATATAGGAAAAGGTACATGTAATATTTAAATAGTATATTAATAGATCATAAATTATAAAATTAATCATGTATTTATTTTATAATGTTGACATCCATATTTTAAATTAATTTATTACTCATAAAAAGTAAACTATTTCAGAAACATAAATAAAAAAATAAATTCAGTCATTTTTAAGCATAAAATTAAAAAAGGAAATACATTTATGAAAATATGTTTCTACGTAGGGAAATAGTATTTTTTTCATTTATATCATTATTTATCTAAGAAATCATAAAATTATAAAATATGATCAAAATTTTTACTATTTCAAAATTTTAATACGATAACATAATTTTTTATCATAATACTAATTATAAATATTAATTTCTAATCCAATTTTATGTAAAAAATTATATTATATTTTTTATAAAATGTAAGATATATATATATATCAAAAATAAAAGAAGTTATTTTTTAAATTAAATAACATTTATTTACTAGTATCAAGATATAAATATTCTATATGATAATTTAATATGATATCTAAATACTATATTACACTCTCATAAGTGAGTATACTGTTATGTTTTCTAGTTAACTATTTTTAATGGTTTCATAAATTTTCCAACTATTAGATTCCAAAGGTAAAATTATAATTACAATTCTCAAATTTTTAATTGTTATATGGGATACCTATTTACTATAAATAAAATCATATTTTATTCTGGATTAATTCACATCTATTTTATTTAAATTATTATCTATCTATTTCATAGAATATCTTTTATTATTAATATTTTGTTTCATCTTGATAATGTGGATTATGAGCGTAATTATTATTACTGATTGCGTATATGTAAATTTTCATATTTTAGTTATATTATCCTCTATTTTTATCCCATTTTAATAATTTTAATTTTTATGGACATATTTATTCAGTAATATAATGGTAAAATTATTATAACAATCATTTATTTTATTAGGTGGTGCATTTGATTTCAATAATTCTATAATAATAATAATTATATAGTTGTATAAGGAATGGGTAAATTACATTGGTAAAATTTTGGTTTGATAAAAAATGGTTGTGGTGGCCCCTATGGGGACCTACATGTGTCCCTATAGGAAATAGATGTGGGTAAAATTGTCTTATATGTCTTTGTGTTTATACTATAGATTTATTTTATGAAAAGTATAAGGTTAAAGTAGATGTGGTGGTTTATGTTGTGTTTGTTAACCCCAAATGTGTTAAACGAGAAATCTCTATGTGCCTTGGGTGGTGTTTAATGAAAATTATATTCATTAGGCAGTGTTTCATCCTAAAACATGCTAAGATTAGAAACCACAATAATGGAATATGTTTTCATGATCATCACAAAATAGAATTATATATGAAACATTTCTATTCCATGAAGATATCCATTTTTTGAACAAAATGACATAGTATTTTTCAACATAACATGGTGGATGATGTACCATTGAGTTTCTATATAAACATGCCATTTTGATGATATTACATCTTGAAAATATTTTTTCTTATCATATTGACAAATATTATCATAATAAAAATCCATGGTTTATAATCAATATTATAAAATACAATGGTTCCAATTGAATAGGGATTAGTTGTGTTAATTAGGGGATGTTATTAGATAGAATTTGAATGAAAAACACTTTAAATGGATTTTCATCATTAATATTGATGATGTGAAATTTAATTTAATGTATTTAATAAGATATAGTGATGTGTTTATAAGATATAATAATGATATAATAACAAGTTAAGATAGGAAAATTAGAGATGAATAATGGGTTGGTAAAATTGGCATAATTTGAGGAGTTCATAGATATGTTTCTATAGAATGGAAAAAAGGAAAGAGCCTCACTACATCATGAAATGGTCTGATTTTTTGGAAGTCATTATTCTTGTTGATTTAAATTTAATTATAATTGAAATAATATTGTAAGAACTATCACAGTCCGGAAACAATTTATAATGTGAGTACAAGGATAAACCAGGTAATCAATAACATTATGATGAAATTATTTTTTCAAATTGAATATGTGAAATAAGGAACATTCTATGAAAAAAATATCATTTTTTGAATTTTATCATGTTAAATATCTTTTACCTTCATGTTCATATGGTGGAACGAGATCAAATCCACTATAACTGGTAACAATGGATGTTTCAAAATGGTGTCATAATTTAATATTAGATCACAGATCCACCCCCATTGATTAAATTATGATCGAGGTGGTTTCATTCATTTTGGTATAATATATACGGTTTCCCATATTAGTGATTTTCTATTTAGAGATTTATGATGGTGATTTTATTTATTTGAAGTTAAGGTCACTAAATTTAGTGGCTACATCATGGAATATCAAAATTGTGTAAATTTTAAGACACTCATTGACTTTGTATGAAAAATTTCTGATATACATTATGAAATATTTATTTCATTCATATTATCTCTCAGTTATGATATATTGGAATTCAATGTTATGGTCATTTTCCATCAAGATGAAGGTTCTTCTATGATTTTTAAAATCCATAGTAATTTGGAGAATTGTGGTGATGAAAATAATGTTATTCTTTCTACTCTACCAGAAAGTGTATTTTTATTCAATGGAATCATGAAAGTTATATTCACATTGGATCAAATTTTAAATATATCTAAAGGAATGAACAATATGAATCATCTTATGTTTCTATTTTGGAGACATAATTATGAACAACCATGAATTTATGATGATGAACCAATTAAAAATTTCGTTACTAGGGTTAAAGGATATTTGAATAGAAATTGTTGTTATCATGATAAGTTATATGAAATTTTTATTATTGATATAATTTTATTTATATTTATAGATATGTGTGTTATAATTTAATGAATTTTGATAAAACAACCCAGGTTAAATATCACATAATGATTTGAACAATGTTATAATATCATATGAAATGATTAGTTAAAATGATGTTAATAAGAGGGTAAATTCTAATAAATAAATTTCTTTTAATTCCAAAATGAATTACAAGTTGATGAAGAAAGTTACTATTTAAGAATAATATTTTTAAAATATTTTCAATTTTATCTGGATCAGAAGATCAAAAATATGATGTCAATAATCATTATAAATGTTATATGATACATGTGATTGTTTAATTCCAATATTGTACAAATATTATTTCGGTTTGAAGAGTTCATACCTATTGAAAAATATTATTATATGATAAATTAATTTGGAATTGATGATGAGAAGAAGAAACCTAATAAATAATCATTAAGAAGAAATCATAATGTTTTTAAAAAATTGGGTTTTCTACTAATGGTAATGGGAATAATTTTTCAAAATTTGGGAATTTAATTTTCTTACATTAGACTGAAATCTATAAACATATTGATAATTGGAAGAAGATAGAAGTTTTTTATGTTTTGATAAAAATATAATGGATAAGGTGATTGATTAAAAGTTCAGTAGTGAAATCAATTTTTAAGTTATGAACAATGTTTAATCTAAGATGGACTATATTCCCAAATGAAAATTAAAAATAATATTTTTCGTAGATTTCCAAAAAAGGTGGGTAAATTTAAATATAATGGTAGATTGTGAATCTATCATTGATAATAAATGTCACAATTTCCTAATGAAATTAAAAGAATAAAGAATTTTATTTCTGATGAGAAGTATACTAATATCTTGTTAGAATATGATTTTAAGGAGAACTAAAATGATATTGACCCCATTTTATAAAAAAAATATCAAAAAAATAAAATAACTAGAAGGAATATTGAACCAGTGTTCAGATTTAATTTTTTGAAAGTATTAAATTTTAAATGATGATTGATAATTAGTAATACTTAATGAAATAATTTATTATGGATTATTTAATGATTAAAATGATGTTTATAACTGAACATATAAGAATAAAATAAAGAAGAGGACATTTGTTGCAATATAACATGATTTGTGAAATTATATAAATCTAGAGTACCACATAATTATTGAAACCCCATCTACAAATAGTGAAGAAAAATTGATGAGGATTAGATATATTTGAAGAACAAACTATTAGGATCTCACAAAAAACTATGGTTTGTTAAATGTGTCCTTGATTAATGATAGGAAAAATGAAGAAATACGGGTATGTAGATTTTGACAATATGATTTGTTTAAATAAAATTATGGTTGTTAGTTTTTTGTTTAGAGTTTTGGAGCCGTTATGAACAAATAAATGTTGTGTTAATTAAATTTGGAATACATTTATGAGTTTAAAAGGATTGGAAGAGAATATTTGATTGTGATTAATCCATTTTATATAATAATTATTCAAAAATATCTTCAAAAATCTAAAAAAATGGAAATAGATTTCAACCCTTGGATGATTATTATCAATAATATTTATAATCCATTCCATATTGAAAAAGGATGTCTTATTTTTCTATAATATTAAATGTAATAAATATATAGAGAATATAAGTCTCAAAATAGAAATGATAAAGAAAAATTGAAATCTCTAGTTTGTGAGGTTTCCTATTAATATTCCATAAATAGAATATCCTATGGATTTGGATAGTGTTTGAATTCCCCATATTATAGGAGGTTGGATCTCCATAATTATGTTGTCAAACTCACGTAATGGTGTTTGATTTTTGGAAATGATGGGTCACTAAAATCAATGTATTTGGATCTGTATTAATTAGTAAGTATAAATTTAAATCAAATAGTATGTTCTTTGTTGATGGGTCAAAAAACAATATTTTTATTGTGGCACAATGATGTGATGATTAAAATGAATCGATCTTTTTTAATGTTGTGTTTTTTAGAGGATCTTGAAAGATGGATACATCTAGAAAATATAATAATATATTGGAGGAAATTTTTTTAATATTGGGGGTTCATGAAATTCTTATTTAATGAGAATTATAAGACAATGCCAATTTTGGAATATGTGTCTTAGTCATTTCAGTCAAATGAATATGTTGTGATGAAACTAAGTAGAAAATAGAAAGTAATTGGATGTTTTCATCCAGAAAAAATGAAATGATTATGATTTCTCTACAAAAGTTGGTATAAATACAACGTACTCATCATTTTAATGTTTTTAATTCTAAATAGTACATTCCCATTTTGGTGAAATAAGAAATGGAGATGATTATTTCAATAATTTATTGATGAATTTACTTTCATTACATGTACAATTTTTATTAATCATAAATCACTTTCCTTAAAATGCATCATGATTTTTAGGATAACTATAGTGAAATAATATGGTTACAATTTATAATATATTTTAATAGATAATATTTTTCAGTCTATAAGTTGATTATTTTAAATATATATTTAAATAAGGATTTATTTCATAAACTCAGTGCCTGATACACACATCCAAAAAACTGTGTGGATAATTAAAGTCGTTGAAGTATTATATATGTTGTTCGAACTATGTCGGTTCATCTTGATACATCTTATTATTTCTGGAGAAGTTATTTTAGTAGTAGTTATTATTCATTATCATTTCCATTAGTTGTTTGATCTTTCTTTTTCGTGATGTGAGATCTATTAAAATGAATTTACACTTTTGAGGTATCTAAGAGTGTTTGGAATCACTTTCTATCAACAGTAAAAGTGAAAATATAAGAAAACATGAATAATTAGAAGATGATGGTATAATAATTGGTTATGAACCAAATATAATAATATATAATTATTTAAAAAAATATAAAATAGTAAATACTTATTTAATGTTAATGAGATAGAACATAAAAATAATTTAAACTCAAAATAAAATTCATTTTATATAGGTTATTATGATGAATATGTTTCTTTTGAAAACCCAGGAAATATTAAAATTAATATGGGAAATTATATCATTGTTCAAGTAATATATGGTGATTAAGAAAATACTAGTGATGAAGAAAAATCTTTTTCAAATAATCCAAGGCATATAAGGCATTTTCTGGTTGAAAAATACAATGTAAATCATATATGATAGATTCAAATAAGAATAAAATTATGGTTATCGAGTCAAATTTATTTTTTTTGCATGTTGAAACAAGATATGTGTGAGAATCAATAAAACAACATGAGTGAATTGTATAAATGGATTATGTGATGGATCAAATTGAAAAAATCGAGCCATTAGAGTTAGTATTGATGGACAGAGATATGAAAAATATCAAATCAAAGTTGTTTTTTTACAAAAATGATATACATCTATGATATTTTTATTGGAATTTTTTTAAATAATATGATACATAGAACACAGATCTTAATGTATCCCTTGAAATATATTTATTTAAATTTAATCTATTCAACATCTTATAGAAGACACAACACAGAATAAAAATGAAGCAATATATAATATACCATAATAATATTGATTTCAAATTAGAGTGAATGAATGGTACTAATTAAATTATGACAATTTTGGTTATCTATTGAATATATAAAAAATAATATTCATTGAAAAGAAAAAAAATATTTGACAAAACTATATTTTGTTCCCAAAATGTTTTCTTATTGCATTTGTGCACATTATTAAAAATTAATTTTAGCAAATATGAAAAATAAAAATATAATAAAATATAATTATATTTTAAAATATTAATTAAAATGTTATTATAGTGTGAATATTTTGTTTTTTTTGTGAAAGGAATTATTTTTTCAAGAATTGTGAAAAATACTAAATTCAATTTGAAAATAATATTTTCAGTTAATTTTTTTATAATGTGAACATATTTTTTTTCAATTGTGTTTAATGTATAACTAGTTTAATTAAATATCTTTTAATATATCTTAGGTAATTGGAATCATTTTCATTTTGTAATCAGAAATAATAACATTATAAACTTTTGAATATTATACCTTTGAAAACTCATTTTCACAGATAAACTTTGAGAATAATTTGAAATAATAATTTCCAACTTATCTGAATGGAAGTGGAAACATTTTCTTCCCCATTTTTAATTAGATTAATATATATTTGATTAATAATCGAAATGAAATTTTAATGAAAATAATATTTGAAAATGGTAAAAAGATACAACCATGATTGAGCTAAATATAGATTAACCTGATGGTTAAAAAAAATGATAAAATGACATCAAAACATGTCCAAAACTATTTTTAATATTATTTCGTCCTTATATTGTCTAATTATATGTAATAATCGTTTTTTACCATTTTGGATGGTAAAAAACGTGGATATACCTTTTTATTTTCAAAATATACATGTGAGGCACCCACCACACTTATAAATGGAAACCCCTCTCCACTCTTTTTTCACATCATAAAACACATTGGTTTTCCTAATAACATCAAAAATTACTTCCCAATATCCATAAAAACATTCTATATTCTTATTGTTGGAAAAAAGCCTACATAAGAGGGATTTTTGTAAAATCATAAAGAGGATATCAGTAGAAATGGCAACGTTCTTCATCGTGTGTTTTTATTTTATTTATAAATCAGAATTTTTAAATTATTATTAATCCATTATTATATAATAGGATAAGTATATTTAATACACATAGTTGTTTTTATTTTATGGTAATTCTATGAATCCATATCCACTTCCATCATATTGGTTATGAAAACTTTATTTGTTTGTGTGATATACTTCAACATCACAAACATATGTCATTAATTTATTCAACTACAACCTTTCACAGTGGGGGTTTGTGATGGGTAAAATGTATAAATATAATATTTATAACATAATTATATATCTATAGAAGTTATATTATTTATAACATTTTTACATTTCATTACATATAGAATACGATAACTTCTCTCATGTGTGTAGTGGACTAATGCCCCATAAAGTGATGTGATTCTTCATTCAATAACTATTTCCATGGAAGTTGATAATGATAATGTTAATGAATATATGATATATTAATTAAATAATTTTTATTTTCATGAAATATTTTACAATTTTAAAAATATAATAAACCAGATTTTTTTTCTATTCACTCTCTAATGGATGATAACACCATTAATGTGCTTGTGGACTACGACCTTCATGAAGTGATGTGACTATTTTTTTCACCACACCATCTCAATGATATGAATAATAATATTTAAAGAAGAAATATTATAATATGATTCTTATTTAGTAGTAAAAAACTACTTTCCTACATTCCAAAATTATAATTGAAAAATTAAAAGGTCACTTATGCATACGTACTATCTACCATCTTAATGATCTCAACATACATCATCTCTCAAAAACATATTTTATGATTGATATTAGAAGTATAATTGATGCATTAATAAGATAATTGTGTAATTATTATTATTTAAAATATGATGTATCATAAAATATGCATAATAACATGTTCATTCATGATAATAAATGAATGAGTGAAGAAAGAAATTAACACTCAAAACAATGTGAATTTTGATAGATTAATAATGATCAAGTGAAAATATGTTATAAAGGGACTATATATGAAACTATAAATAGATATATGGAATTTTTATAAGATAAATTTTTTTTAAAACCATTATAATGGTGTTAAAATCACGTTCAACCAAAATTATGTTTAAGGTATGTAATTCCAAATAAATTTTTATTCGAATGTTACTTATTTATTATTATACACCAATATAAATTAAACTTAGTGTATATACTGAAACTTGAAAATTTATTATCTTGAATCATTAATAAATCATTGTATTTTCGTATTCACCTCAAATAAGATCATTCAAATGGAATTGAATTGAAAATTAACATATGGTAAATTTTTTTGTAGAATCTTAATTTTCACTCATTATTGTTTAATTCATCTTGAAATATCACATTAAAGTTATCATTTATCATTTAAAATGAAATTTATATTATATTTATTTTTTATTTTAGTTGGGAGATGATTATTTCTTAAATAATATACAATAATTACATGATATTTTTACCATAAATGTTATTTTATTAATGGAGGGAATGCTGATAAATCATTTTCCATTACTCAATACGTGCATTTGATGATAAGGAATATTAATTCTGGAAATTAATTTATCATTAGATACATAAAGAATAAATTAAAAATGTTGTTAAAATTGGGGGATGAATTTTATATCACCCCACGATGCATCTATATTCTCATAAGAAAAATCACTTGGCCAAACCAAATGAGTTTGAAGCGTGTAGTATTAAATCAATAGGCCAAAAAAAATTAGTATGTAAATAGTAGTATAAATCCATATTATGAATGTTCTTTAATGTGGAGGTATCATTTTTCTAATACATGATGTCTAATTATTAATAATTTCATTTGATAAAAATTCAAATATTATTATCCATGATATTTTCACAATGATATTATCGGTGAATGAACGTCACTCTCAATTTATTGATTTCATGGAATGCGTTTTCAGATATTTGCATTAACATATTGATAATTTACTAATATTATTATGAAAATTAGTTTATGTTAATAGAATGCGTGTTTTCTTATTTTTCCTTTCATGATGATTTTTATTTTTGATATTTGATAAATTATTCTGTAATTAACCCATTATTTGGAATTTTATCAGACCATTTTTCCCTTTTTAGGAATCCATTATGTAAACTATTTTAGATATGAATGGATATAATAAGGGAAAAATGTTATTCTCAAAAAATTCATGTTGCAATTTTGGTTTTCAAACTCATCATAAAACACAAGTATGAGTCTAGAATACCAAAACTATTAAACTATTCAGTTATTCGAGAAGTGATCCTTTATATCTGATTCCAATGTAATAAAGTAGATTTTATCTCTTGGTTACTCATATCGGGGTTGTTATAGTTGGTATGGTATTATTTTTAGTAGAAACCTTGGTAACTATATATAAGAAAACATAGATTAGGGATTATAATTATATGAGTGAATTTGATCATAATTATAAAATAAAATCCTAAATTTTTATAAATATAACTATTATGTGGTTTTTCATATAAAAACATACTTTTATATATAATAAATGTTTAAATTGTTATTTCCTGGAATTACTTGGTGGTAATTAATTTAGAAACAATACATTGGAATTTACTCGATCGTAAACCTATGCATGAAAACATGCTTTACTACACACCTGGTTTGACACTCTTGAGGGATATGCCAAAAATAATGAGGTTACTATGAGAAAATAAATGTGGTGATTGAATTAGTGAAATATTTCATTACTCTTCCTTATATGTTATCATGAAATATGTTTAATAACTTATTCCTTAAATAACCCTCATACTCACCAAGGAGAGAAGGATGGAGTTCTCATAGAGAAAGGGTGATAGAAAATATTGCGGGAAGAAGGGTTTATTTCTTTCAAATAAAACATTGGAAGGAGATACCAAGGAATGTGTCGCATTATAATGGGAAAATTATTTATGTGTGGTTAGGAAGGGAATATGGAAACGAATTTACAAGATAAAATCAATAGTATAATGGAAGGAAATATATATAATCATAGGAATCCATTTAGAGTTTATGTTCTTAAATTTGCAGATCCTAGGAATTATTGAAGAATATTTCATAATATATAGGTCAATTCTTAGACAAAAAATGAAGCTATATTGATATAAAAAATTTATTGTGATTATTGGACTTCCATTATTATATACTAGAAGAATTTTTTTCTAATTTTATTTTTGATAATAATTACGAAACATTTAAAGGTTATATTAAATTTAATAATAAAAGTTATTTACATTAAATTAGGATATATTTATACAGTCATATATTAATTAGATTCATATTGTATATGTGTTCAATGTCTTCAATACCTCATTCTAGATTTTATGTAATGTGAGTGTACTGGGACTAGGGATATTTTGGGAGAAATTTAACTCTTGTATATTTTTTATTAGAAATGTTATTTGGGGAATAATGGAAATAAATTGTATAGAAATAGGTCTAAAGGTATTGAAAACTATTTGGATTAATATAAAATTTATGACATTATACTAATAGTTAAATAATATTATAAGAAATATTAGAAATAAAATCCTAGAAAACCTTAGTCTAATGGTAATTTTATATTTAATTTTAATACAAGGATTCCAACCATATTTTTGGAAATGTTATAGAAATTATAAAAATATAGTATATTAAAAGTACAATACACATACTGGTAGATAACCCATCACATCTATCAAGGCAATGGGTCTTCAACCCATAACCAAAGGGAGATATGGTATTAGCAACTACAACTACCTACATGATTTCCAAGTTAATATATATTATTTTTTTAATTAATGAATTTGAAAATAAATAATAATTATGAACCATTAGAGTTTTCTTTTTGGATAAGCGATTAATTTATTATATTGTATAATTAGTTCATACCATACTGTTTTTGGATAATAGTTAGAGACATATCAAAACTACTTTTTCTCTTTTACAGATATTAGGATTCGTTAGAAGTGAATTTTAGTGGTATTGATATAAAAAATTCATTTTTTGGATATTCATTTCTTAGATTAATGGCTGAAGTGGAAATTGAATAAAGAAAAATCAAAGGATGCAATTGTTATTTTGAAATCGGAACATATCAAGTATGTATATTTCCATATTTCCATAGATATTAAAAAAATCTCATCTTTAGGAAAACATTCTTGAAACAAAAAAATTATCATATTACATTCATATCCAATGATGTCTATATACGATTTAATCAATATATATTTTTAATTTTTATGCCTTTACCATTCCATTGATCATTCCCATGATTTTGATAAATGAGTGCTATAAATCTATATAATTACTTATAATTGTCATCTCTATCCCCATATCCACATCCACTAATGTTATCCTTTATAAAAACCTAGTAATGTTTAAGTCCATATGACCTCTATACATCTCTTATATCTCTTAAAAAGGATGTTTTAATAAACCCTCTATGATGTGGATTTTCAACAATGGTATTTAAAATTATTCACCTATTGATTAATGTGATCATGATTAAATTATGAGGATGTTATTTATTATATTTTTGGAGCATGTAACACCCCAGTATTTGTAAATAAGAACATTGTTGTTGATATCGTATGTGACATTGAACACAAATCATAAACATCACATATAATATTTTTCATTAAATATAATATCCTCGATGCCTAATAGAACACACAACCCCATATTAAAATAAACCAAAATATGGTATAATTTTATAAAATATTTATTAAATATGAGTTTATCAAAATTACTAACTATATTATATAAATTATTTTTCTCTAAAAGAATCATTTAAGTAATTATTTTTCTTCAAAATTGTATTTTGTTTGAAAATACAATTTAATCATGATTTGTGATCATAATTGAGATACAATTTTAACAAATTTAAATATTTATTTACTAAATTTAAATTTCTTTTTATTTTATTATTTAAAAATTATCTTTGGAGGATTTTTTGTTCATGAATGTTTTAATTTTTATATGATCAGTGAAAAATATTCAAATTTAATTGAAAATTTCATATTCCTTTAAATTATTTATAAAGTTAAATTATATTTCTATGTTGTTATAAATTATAATTATACATCTTATGTTAATCTTAATCCAATTTAGATTTTTTAAATCATTATAATATTTAATTTTTTATAAAAAAAATTATCTTTTGAACATTTTCTCATTGATAACCTATTTTCACATCACATCTATGGGATTAATTCCAAACTGAATTATCCCACTTATGTGAATGGTGTTTTAAAAAATGGATGAAATATTTTTAATCAAAATATTTTATATTTTCTAATTAATTAAAAATAATCCATCCAACATGAATACTGAAGATAGTAAAAATTCTGGACCCCAATGGCATGTGAAATATGTTGCTACAAATATTTCTTCTAAGAATTTATAAGTGTTCCACTCTCATAATCACTAAATAGACACACAATATTCTCTTTACATCACACATTAAAACCAATTTGGTTTATGAAATTCCCTGACATATAAATTCCCAAATCCTATTCCCAAATCCATGAAGCCATATTTTATTCCAAAAGAAACCCCTTGATGGATTTTAGGGGTAAACTATGGAGGATAACTGGAAAATTGTAACGTTCTTCAACATGATTTTTTATTTTATTTGTCCCTACATATACATAAATATTTATCAAACCATGAATATATAATAAAATGATACTCCATAAAAATTTATGTTTTTATGTTAAGGGAACCACCTAAAACCATCTCCACATCCACTAAATGTGTTTGGAAATCATTATTCTCGACTAAGGTGGGTTTCCACCATGTGAATCGATTTCATTCACTATATCATTAACACCACTCATATTTAGTTATGATAATGTATATATAGTATATATATGATATATATATAACATAATTTTACCTATTATGTATTATATAATATTTATGTATCTACATTCTATTCAGTAGAGGATATGATAAATTCACTTTTATGTATAATGGAATACAATGTCACGAAGCAATGTGATATATCATTTTCAATTGAATTATATTGAAGGAGATATATATATATATATATATATATATATATTATACACATTAAATTAGTATTATATTAATTATATATTTAATTGTTTGAAAATATAATAGTATATTCTCCTTTTTTATATTTTTACTCCCTGAATGATGATAAAATCATTTGTTTATATGTGGACTACCGACTTCACAAAGCGATGTAACTCACTTTTCATCACAAAAATATAAGGAAGTTGTGTGTATATATATATATAAAAAGGTTTGATGATATTATAATCATTAATTTTTTGTAAATATGTTACATGCATATTCTCCATATTGATCACTGAAGAATGGAAATGTAACTCAGGTGTAAGTATGACCTACCCTCTCCATGATCACGGCATACTTAATTTCTCAAAACCAATTTTCATGATTGGTAAAATCAATATAAATTATATATATATATTATTATTTCATGATTATTATGAAATATATGATGATACTATGTAATTTTCTTATGAACCGTAACATTTATGACAAAGAACGAATGAGAAAACAACAAAATCTAGACCAGAAAGAATGAAACTAATGAATGATTCCTAATGAATTTTTGATATGATGTAATGAAAAGATCATATATGAAATAATAAATATCAATATGGTTATTTTATAAGTCAATATAACATTTTGAACATCTCTACTAGATGATAGATCATTTTCATCCTAACAAAAATTCTTGATGTGATGGATTTCTTCTCAATTTAAATTCCACTCAGATGAATTTTTTGTTATACACAAATTAACTTTTTTGTTATGTATATGCATTGACATTAAACTATAAAACGAGATTATTTGATAATTTTTGTTATTTTATGTTTCTCTTTAAATCATTTCATCATTTGAGATTTCATTTGAAAATTACCATGTAGTAAAATTTATTTTACAATCTCACTTTTTCATATGGGTGTTAACATTATCTTGAAACAATCACATTCTTATGATAAATTTAATTTGGAGATTAAATTTCTATTAAATGTATTTATTTTATAGTGATGGATATTATTATTTCCTAACCATTATACCATTTTTACTTATGGTTCTTAATTTAAATATTATTGATTGACTGTTGAAATATTTATTAATCTGTGTCCATTACTCAATATGGATATTTGATAATAAAGCATACTTATTTCCTAATTAAATTGATTAATAGATATATGGGAAATTTCTCTTAAATAATGTGATGAATATGGAAAAGATTTTATATTTTCCCTCGATGCATAAATATTCTCATGAGATAAATTAGTTGGTGATACATGACGAGTTTTTACCCATCATTATAAAATTAACTTCCCAAACTATATGAGTTTGTTCACATTAGTTTGAAACCATCCTTTGAATGTAATTGAAAGTAGATAGATAATTGTACAAAAACATGACATCCAATAGTTATGCAATTCCATTATTATAAATTTATTTATTCTAATCTATGATATTATCACAATGATATTATATTTCCATACATTAATTCACAGTATGCAAATTAAATTCCATGACATTTTGTTATTTATGTCGTAATATTTATTTTGAATTATCTAATAATGGTGGTAATGTAATTTAGATGGGACATCCATTTTGGTATAAAAATTTCTATATTGGTTATGATTATTTATACAAGATATCTCTAACAATACTAAACCCTTTCTGAAAAATTGATGTTAGGATGAATTTTTTCTTTTTTTATGAATCCATTTTTTACAATATTTTATATAAAAGTATATTATAAAATGAATAATGTTAATATTTTTTAAATTTAATATTAGATTAATGTATATAATAATTATACTAAAAGTACCACACTATTTTCTGACTCAGGATGTGATACACTATATCATATGCCAATGTAATAAAGAAGAGACATGTCCTCAGTTAGAGGGGTTAGGGTCATTCATAATTATGAAAAAAAATATTATTTTATATGAAATAAAAATATTTTAATGTTTATAGGATATCCATAGGGTGATGTAGTTAACATAAAATTAATCCTTTAACCAATTGAAATTCTTATAATCATAGAAATTTTCATTCTATTATGTCACAACTTCAATAAAGGATCATTCAAATTGACATAATCTCACCATTACTCAATAGTGACATAGAATATGAAGTGTATGGTGAAAAAAGATGTGTTTTTTCACTATGAAGATAATAAATATGTTATCAAGTTATAGAATGATTTATATTGTCTATATCAAGACACATGATCACTGTATTATAATATTGACACCAAAATTTAGAAATTTAATTTCTTTGAGGGAAAAGTTTACAATACTGTATACATTCGATATGATAATTATGGATTAATAATTATAGTTATTTAATGTATATGATACTATTTTTTATACCGATGATGATGGATTTTGTAAATAGTTTTCAAATTAATAAGATATCAATTCTAAATTCTTATGCATAGTGATATTAAATACATTGTTTGATTTTCAATTTCTCAATGAAAAGTAATTTTTTAGGTCATAGATGTATTCCAAAGAAATGTTATATATATTTGAAATGGAGGATTAAATTCATATTAGTCGATAAATTTACATAGGAACATAGTATTCTAATGATGAATAATATGCAGATAGGAATCTGAGGGAGTTTTGGAGGATAATTTCATTCATATTATACCTTACATTATCAATAATTAATATCATGTATATTGTTTCACTTTGTCATAAGTATAATTGTTCTCCAATAGTACGATTTTTTATGGTATGAAAGTGAATACCCAGATTCTTTATTAGAACATAGAAATATATATTGAAATATTCTAGCTAATAAAATCTTGATCAGTGTCATTATTCAAATATTTATTTTTTAGTAAGTGGTGATGATAATATGTCCACATCTACATGAATTGTTTTACATTGAGAATGATGTATTTTTTTTATGAAAAGAAAAATTCTATCACTTTAGTTCCTTTGAATCATAATATGTAGAAAACAACCATTTCATAACATAACATATGTTTATGAATACTCTATTATAATATTTAGAAGTAGAATTAATGTTACAACTAATTTTTGTATATGATAATAAATGATATATTAATCTTTTAATGAATCTATTCCCCCATTCATGGTATAAACATATTAATATTGAATATCACTTAATCAATTAGAAAATTAAGAATAATGAGTAACTCATTGATCTTTCTCTTATAAAGGAGAATATGATAGATTTATTCCATAATCCTTTATCATAAGGCGAATTTCATAATCAGATATTGAATATAGGTGTTCAACACAAATCATTACATGGAAAAGGTTTAGTAATGTTTTCCTCTCCCAAATCAAATCTATTGTCATTAATTTTATATGGGGAAAAAAATTTATAATTGCAATATCTCTTATATCATTTTATTGTTTTTCAAATGGGGGAGTATACAATATAGGTGTAGTTCCAACTGATATGTTTCACAATTTGAGAAATTATCATTTGGAATGATGCATTTATTTAGGGATTGTTTTTCAAAGGGATAAACTATTTTTTCAACAAGTGTAATTTTTTTGTAATGTTAATTGTTTATTGTGTTGGCAATCAAATATGTTTTATTGAGATTAGGAATTGTTTGGTGTTATGATTGATGATTATGATGTTTATTTTAAGGAAGATAAATATAGGTCACTCTCTAATTGAAATCATAGTAATGTTTGTTCAATTTTCACATTTATTAAACAATTTTTTATCCTGTTGGATTTGTAATTTTGGATGATTGATGATTTCTTTTTTAGAATATTTTAGTTATTAATGTTCCATGGTCAAAAAAATTATCCATTTGGAGATTGGTGTTCCAAATTTTTGTGAATTTGTTTGTTTTGATTAGTGAGGAAGCAAAATTTGTGAATGAGATATGATTTCTTCCTTTTAAAGTGCATATATTTCAATACATGATAATTAATATGATTCTAAATGAAATTATACTTAGTTAAATATCATTATTTTTTTATCATGATATTGTCCTTTTCTGAAGTTGTAATAGTCATAAGTGGTTTATAAAACATTATTATTGTGTAGATGATTCTTTGATGAAATGATAACAAATCACGGGAGACTACTCCCATTTAATTGGATATATATATGATATGTACATCCAAAATGGGCTATGGCATGACCATGATTGGGATTTTTTCTTGTTGGGAGAATTTGTTTTTTTCCAATGTGAAATTACCATGTCCAAAATAGAAATAGAGATCCCCATGCTTATCTTCCTATGTTCATTTAAAAAACACAACAATTTTAATTTATATGGTGGTACATAAGATGAACATTCAATATTATTATGTGTAATAGAAAATATCAACACAGTAGTAGAAATTATCAAAATTATTCTTGAGCACACCTATATGAAATGGGAATGCTTACTATAACATTTCTTGTATGTGAATCAAGATAGACATTATTAGTAGTGTAAAAATAAAAAATAGTCAAAGGATCGAGAACATGACCATGTTATAATAGGTTATAGATAGAAATCCCAAATTGTAAGAGGTAGGTGGTCTATGTCATTATTGTTGTTTCATGGTTGTGAAAAAAACATATATTTTTTCAACAAACCATGGTGAAATACATTTTGAAATGACTAATATAGATATAATAATTTTTTATAATGTGTCAACTTGGATTAATTTTTGTGGATCTAATAATATAATAGTGATGTTTATTGGAAGAATAATTAATGTCCAATAATCCTTACAATACCCAATGGTTCAAATTGAAGTATGAGTAGTTGAGTTCTTCAGAGGTTGTTACTATATAAATTTTAATTTTGAAAATTGAAATAAGAAATAATAATTTTCTATTGCATATATAAAACATAATGGAATGTGCTTATTACGAATAAGTGTATAAGATAATAGATTATTTAAATATTAATGAATAATAATAGATGATATAAAAATATGCGAGGGGGTAGAATCTGGAGAAAGAGTTTTTATTTTGAAAATTCAAAATATTTGAAGAAATCATAACTGAGTTTCTGTAGGTTAATGGAGATGAGAAATATATGAAACAAATAAATATATAATAGCTATATTTTTAAGGTTATAAAATTTTGAATATTTAGTAACATATTAGTTTAAAAGTCTCGTAATGCAATAACATAGTCAAGTGAATTTTTAAAACAATAGAACAAGGATAACCCTTTTTTGTACCCACATGATATAAATTGGTAGTCTTATTTTCTTGGTTAAATATTGATGTTTCTAAAGAATAATTGTAATGTTTTAGCTGAAAAATCATCTAATAAAAATTATCATTTGTTTGAGTATGTGTTGGAAGGTTATGAAAATTAACATCAACTTGTTATAAGGGTTATTTTTTCATGAAATGATAAAAAGAAAATTGATCACTCATTCACTCCCTATAATATATTCATTACTGATCTATGTGGTTTCCTAGGAAAATATTAATCATATATATTATTGGATGGCAATATATAATATTTATTTCATGATAAATGTAAAAAATATATAAATATCATATAAAAAATAATTTTTGTTTTTTTAAATAATATATATTTTTCAGAAATGGTAAAAAATAAAAATATTTTATAAAAAAAATATTTTTAAAAATGTTTATCTGAATCAATATTATGAATAATTTTATTTATAATATAATTTTATAATAATATATGTAAATTATTAAATGGTAAATAATATGATCATAATATTAAAACCTTTATTTTACTAAAAAATAATTTATTTTACCAAAAATTAAATTTCTCAAAATTTCGAAATTTATTTTTGTAATGGTTTTTATTTTTTGAATCTATTTGTTTAAAATGAATTTGTTGTGTTTTTTGTACTTTTTCTAAATTATTAAATTCTTCATTAATTGTTAAATATAATATAAAATGATATTTTTAAAAATAAGACAAAACATATGTTCAAATGAGGCATGTTTGATTTAATGGACAATTATTTTCACCTAACAAACATGAATTTCTATATATAGTCCCATGAAAAATATCTATTTGTAATATAGTGCCAAATTAATAATCTAATTAATATTGTATTAAAAAAACCCATCTACACCCCTTATAAATATGATACATCAACTCACATTCTCATAAATATTTCTAAGAAATAGTGCTTAAAATTAAATTTACATTCTCTCCTCATCTATCCAATAAGACACTAGAATAATTTATATACATAAATATCATTATCAATGTGACATAAGTGGAAACTAAATTAGATACCTCCAAAGGATAATTCAATACCCTATACTATGCTTTTAATATTTTAATCATCCTGATCCTCTCAAAAAATTTCATTCAACATGAAAAATTCACACAAATATTGTTAATATAATATAATATAATTTTATTTATGGAATGTACATCATTCATTATATTCCACATTTGGATTATTATTCCCATTATATAAGAACATGAATAATTATTTACTTGTGATTTGACAATAGAAACATTAAACTAATACACTTCGAACCACAAAATAAAAAATTATAGCTCTTTTAAATGGTAATTAGTGAATTTAAAATAAATATATTAAATAAAATATTTATGAAATTTATTTATGAAATTATTATAGTGTCTACTTTTAATATTCTTTATATTAAGTTTAGGTGAAGAATGATTTTGGAAATAATGGATGTGACCAATCAAAACATCTATATTTTCAATTGATTGTTCTTTATCTCTCCTTACAAAACGTTATATAACTATAGGTCTTATTTACTTATTATATATTTTATAAAATCTCCAAAAAATATATAACTATTTTAATTCAACATTCCAAGATGGTAATATATATTCTTTAAAGGTTTCGTACTCAATTACATTCACTTTGTAGAGATGATTAAAGAGACAATAATTTCACTCATTCCTCAATTCATTTAACACTCAAAATTTTTTTTAACATCACATAGATTCTAAAAACTATACTATTATTTTGAAAAACCAATTTCATTCTTTTTTTGTGTTATAGAAATTATTATTCAACTAGCTAATGTAATGATTATTTAACTATCTTCCTAAAATTAAACTTATATGAGGTATTTCAGAAATTATGTCTCCACTACATTTATTTCCTTCAATAATCATTGGTGTAAAATTCATTTGATATAATTAATTATTTATCTATAAAATTAAAATAATTTTACAATCCCTATATTTGAGGAAGTAATTATGATATTTGAATTTTCTGTTTATAATAAAGTATTATTTATCCCATCTACATTATATTTTTTAATGATTATGTGTTATGTATGATTTCCATTTCGGTCAGACACATTCTTTTAAATGTTATCATTGGTTCACCTAGAGAGTGCTCCAATTCATTGGGTATTATTTAGTTCTCCTAAGATGACATTACAAGATTATTGATTAATCTAAATCAATGATGGGTCTCATTCCACCATGTGATATTTCATTGGTGGTTCTCCTACACATATTATTATGTCAAGTCCATTTTGATTCCACATTCACTTGACACCATGATCTGATATTTCATGACTTCTTATGGAATTCCTCTCTGTGATTAATCATGTACTATTCCTTTTATTATGTAATGAGGTTTCATTTGATTCATTTTTCATAAATCATTATCATTTTTGTTCCATTACATGGAATTATTGATCTCCAATAATTTACATAGTATTCATCTATACTATGTATTTGTTAAAGATTTATTGGATTTAAGAAGTCATTTTAGAGATTAAAATATTTTTTTATTTATGTTTCATGTAAATGTTTCATGTAACTAGTCTCTAAAGTAGATAAGGCCTCTTAATAATTTGGTAGTATGTTTTTGGTATTTATGTTAAAAATCATATATTAATTTCTATAAATCACATGGGTTGATATAATTGGTATAAGATGAAGGATTAGTTATTTTTTGTAATGTATAAATAATTAAAAAGAAATAATCCTCATGATATGTCAATGAATATAAAAATATCAACAAATTTTGTTAATGTATATAGCATGTGATTTTTATGAAATTATACCCATATATAGATACTATTTGTTGATGTGGCTTTGGAACACATGTATATAATATAAACATCCCAAAAGTCCATGTTGTATATTTTCATGACCTATACATGGTGCATAATATGTATGCCTTCATTCACAACTTGTATGAATTATCCATGGGATTTTTTTTGGTAAAATTAAAAACATCATTATAAACCAATATGAAGGATTTAAATAGATTCATAGTTTAATGAATCAAATTCTAATATTACCATGGATGAACTGAATTGAAACCTAGAGTCTCATAAGTTATGATATACCTGTAATTATAGGCTTCTACTTATATTTCTGTATTTTCTGTTTTATATTATTATTATTCTATATATCCTCATACATATTGGTATGTTTTACTTATAAAATGGAAAGAACTATAATCAAATAGTTAATGGTTTTATAAATATATATTCAAAAAATTAAAATATAAAATATGATTATAGTTATACATGTTATAACATATCATGAATGGTTTGTATAAATATTCAAACACCACCTCAAAACATGAGATTTGATGTATTTTTGAGAACCTAAAATGGGGAAATTATTACATTTCATGTTTATAACTCCTCAAGATAAATTTTTATGGATGTAATCTATGAGAAAATATTTTCATGCCTACTTCATTATAATTTGATCTTATAATGGGAATGGATTGGTTTCACTTTTTAAATCCCACTCCAACTACTGGCGGAGGGTAATCACCCCCGGTAAACCAACTAATCATCAATATTTTTTATATTATTATGACATAGGAAAAATCTAATTTGGAGGCATATTTTTAAGTATATATATTATTTTTGTTTTAGATAGTATATATTGAAAATATTATTTAGAAAAGTGGAGTGAATCTTGAAAAATAAAATTCTAATTATGAGGGAATATACCGATGTATTACATAATGCATTTTACAGTCATCCTACAAATTAAAAGGTGGATTTATTGATTGAATTTAAACAAGGACCCCATCTCATTTCTAAGACTCCTAACATAACAACCATAATGAAGTTAAACGAAATAAATAAGTTGTTACAATAGAATATATAAAAGGGTATTATACACTAAAGTGCATTATTAGGGGGAATTCTAGTTCTGTTCATTGGGGAGAAAGATGGATTAGTGTTCTTATAACTTCCTAATGTTTTATAATAACACTATGTTTGACAGCCTATTCAAAATTTAACATAAATTTTAAATGAACTACTATGTAATATTGAAATGTAATTTTATAAATGTGAATTATTTAAGATCTTCATTAAATTTATTGATATGAACAGTATTAATTTTAATATTAAATATACATAATATTAAAAAAAAAATATTGATAAATGATTAATTAAAACTCAAATTATACCAAATATATTTTATTCTATCGAAATTGGTTTCCTTAAAAATAGGTTACTATTATTTTTTCTGAACAAATATGATATTTAATATATAGATCTATTCAAAATGTAAATTTACAAAAAAAATTTTTTAAATCATTATATGAAAATATAAATAGGGTGAAATTTTGATTTTTTCCGTAAATATGGATTTTTCATTGAATAGTGAAAATACTAATTTATGTAAATCTATACATTTTTTTATTATGTGATGTAATATAAAACATAAATTTTAATTTTAATTTTATTTTAATGTAAATTAATTAATACTTAGATATATTTTATATAATAATTCTATTTCAACCTAATTTATATTGGATTTTAGTTTTTTTGAAGAAGACTGAGACCTTGCCAAGAAAAGCAAGATCACTTTACTAACAAAAAGAAGAAAAATTACACTAGTCTAAAAGTAGGGAAATTAAATTGATCGTTCCTAACAATAGAAAAAAGTTCATTCGGTATGTGGTCTGCCCAGTGAGAATCAGATCCATTAACACCTTTGCTATCAAGCCCATCAAACAAAGAGTTAGCCTCTAGATAAACATGAGTAACAATATATTCTATTGGATTTTAGTATAATTTTAATCATTGGATAAAAAATCTATTACTCTAAAAGTAGTTTCAAAATGCATAATATATTTAAAAATTTATTTAATTAAAATAACCCAAAAATTGGAATGACTAAAATTAGTCATATATATTTTAAATATATATATATTTATTAAAATTTATACGATGAATTCTATTATTCGTTGAGTTAATGTAAATTCATTTTTCCATAAAAATTCATTTTTCTAAAAATTATATTTCATCATTCTAAAATGTTTTAATTGAAATGAATTTCATCAACATTTTTATTCTAATTTAATAAAAATAATTACATATTTGGAATCGATATAATCAAATATATATTATAATTTTATGTTAATTTCTTATCATAATGAATAGTAAGAAAAGAAAAACTAACTTCTAAACATGGTATAAATTTGAAACCGTAAAAGTGAGAAACAACATTGACAAACGAGGTAACATTATTAAATCATGTTTCCATTTATTAGTGGTGGTGAGGATCAACATTATCTCTCTTATACTATTATATTTGACAATATTAGAAGAATTTGGATTCTAAGTTACATTAAATTATTGAACTTTTGAGCTATATAAAAAACTTCCACACAACTTCATTAAAATATGATATTCCCTCTCCTCACAGAAAATCACATCTCAATCCATTGGACACACCCAACCCTGCCTAAATATCTCCCAAACATACAAAGAGACATTTTAGATCTTTAGTTTTCCCAAAAATGCAAAGAATAGTGCCCTTAATAATATATCCTAAGGAGTTTCTGTAAGATAATGTAATATTCATGAAATATTTCCTCCGTTTTTACTTAGACATTTTCCATATAATCTTCTATAAAATGAAGAAAACCAATCATTTCTATGTACCAAGAACAACCACTTCATGAATTGATGTAATTGATTTCCCATCATCACCTCTTATGGCTATTCACCATGATCGATTTAAAATTTATATATGATATTTATGAAATATTAATCATTCTAAAAAATTTATTAATATATAAATTTCTTAATTACAATCCATTGAAAACAATTAAAACATAACTCAACTATGTGATTAACGACCACATCATGAAAATATGTAAATTGCTTTTATCAAAGCAATACGTGGATAGTATATGTAAGTGTAATTTTTAAAATACAATATTTTTGATATTATGACAATTTTATAAATATAAAATAATACATACTATATTTTAATCATTATCATTGAAAATGTAAATGTTACACATGTGTATGTACATATATTGTTACCATTTTTCTAAAAAATATAATTTTTCATAAACACAATTCATGATTATTAATAAAATTATAATTTATATGTAAAATGATAATTATATCATCAATATTATTCTGTAGATTCTAGAACATTTATCCATCTGAACATAGTCTACAAGACAATGATATTTTTTATGAGTGTCCTCAAAACATCTGTCATGGATATACCTATATAAGTGATTAAATAAGAAATTAAATAAATTATTATAATTATTTATGTGTAATTTATTAATCATGTATAATTATATTTGTATAAAAATTAATTTTTATAATATTTTTATAAAAAATACAAGGGACATATATGACTAGTACGGACTAAATGTAAATGATTCATCTGAAATCATTCCTCTATAAGACCAATTTTCTTATCTGTAAGTAATTTATTTTAAATGGTATATTTACATTCCCTTTAATTATTACATCATAAATCCCTTAATATTCATGATATTTTAATTTAAACTTAATTTTCATCATTAATGTGAGTTATGATAATAGATTTACCAAAAAGTAAAAGTTTATGTTTCAATCTCTATTTAATCAACATTTATTGTGCTTGAATATACATGATATTAAATTATTTGATAATTATTTAATAAAAACCGATGAGTTTATTACCCATTTTTTTTTATGAATTTTGAAATTAAATTTTAATCTTCAATCACTTTTTTATATAAAATTATTGAAAAAACGTTTTCTGAAATGGTGACTTCATCCCTCTATTTATTCAATTGTTTCTTATATATACATGTATTATTAAAGTATGCATCATTAATAAAATTATTTATTAATGATATTTTTACCTTCCCCTAAATTTTTATAATACTGATTAAAATTTATCTTCACGGATTTTTAATTAATTAATTTTTAACATTATTATTATAATGTTAAAGGATTGATTATTTTAACTTGTATGTCTTGTACAAAATAACCCACCATCATGACAAATAACTTATTTTAATAATAATTTATATGATTCCATGGGTGTTCTATAATAATTTTTTATATAATATTTTATTATTTTTTTTAATTTAATAAATTTATTTCAATATGAGATTGGTATTTTTCTAATTAAATATTCCCTTTAATCATATAAATAAATTTTCATCAATAGTTATACCCTCTTATGGTATGAATATATTCTAAATAATGTATATATTCCTGTCACACATATACCTTTCTTATTCACCATCACATTTATGGGTTAATACATTCCTTTTGTTTAATTCTTAAGTCTATTCATTGTGTGATTTCATTTGACTATTTTATGAGGAAAAATTATTTAACAAATTTTTTAACATGGGAAATTCATATTCCATGACTTATAATTGATTTACATTATGTTACACACATAATAATGAACATGTTTTTATGGGTTCACATAGATTTTCATCTGTTGAATTTGGTAATTCATTAGGGTCATATGTCATAATATATGGGATTATATAGTAATACTATCAAATAAAGGATGTTTTCTAATATTATATGTTGTATAGGTTGTCATACATGACTCATTTTTCAATCATGTTATATATTTCTACAACATTTTCCAGGATTTCATGATCATATTACACTATTTCCATTATGTTTTGACCCAATATGATTACTCTTGATCCGTGTCTTTTATGATATCATGATATACTTTTGACTCAAAAGATTAGTTTCCTTATCATTATTCTTCTCATAGAAGTATTTTTATCTCACCCATTTTTTCTATATATTCTTCAATTTATATTATGTATTTTTATAATCCTCATAGGATTTAGTATATAATTATGGTGAATAAAAAAATATTAATTATGATTAGTTACAGTTTTATTTATTAATAATATAATCTTAAAATTAAAATAGGTGTCGTGATCTTTATGATATATTTGATTTATTTTTCTATTATAAATATTATAAGATATAATGTAAAAGGATTGGGTTGTTATTATTGGTATTAGGGAAATGGTTAGTTTTATTTTTGATGCTAAGATTATAATTTTATTAAGAACACTGGGGATATGTCTATGTATAATTATATATATTGGGAAAAATCATAAAATATTGGTAAATGATAGATAATATTGATTCTAGTAAATTACATCAATTATTGAATACTACAAGTGAATTTGGCTTTAATAGTGCATTATCTAGTGTTAATAACTCATAAATCATTACATTTAGATTGAATCGACTTTAACATGGTTTAAGAATATGGTACATTGTACATACATGGGTTAACACTCATAGGGGATATTCATTGGTAATTAATGAACAATTTATGGACAATTATGAATGATATTAAAAAAATTCAGGTCTAAAAACCTAATATGAAAAGTTACCATGGATATATGAGATTAAAACCAAGAGAGTCAGAAGTCTGGATGTACTTATCGTACATAATTTTTTCCTCCACTGTTTTTATGTTTCCCTTTTGTATAACTATTAGTTAGTTTATTATCATAATGTTTTTTATTTTATTTAGTGGAATGAAATTGGAGAAAGAATACCAATAACTAATATGATGGAAAATCTAATAATTTTCACAGTATTATTCATAACCATGTAGAAATGGAAGTTACAACTATTGTAGTAATAAAATATAAACAATATCTAATTATTATTAACTACTAGAACACAATTGAATTTCAAAGAACATCAAATAAGAGGTAGTTATTGTTTCATGTAAGATTAAGTGTTAAAATCAATAACAAAAATAATATTAATTTTATAACTTGTTAAAAATGAGGGTTTAAGAACCATGGATTATGGCCTATAGGAACAATAATATTAATGATAATGTGGAAAGGTGGGAAAATAGTTAATTTATTAAGAATGTCAAGAGATTTGTAATCAAGTCATATGTTATTAAATTTCATACTATGGAACCATTAATATTTCAATGTAAAATATTTACAGAACTTGTTCATTATCCAGGTCAATTTACAAATCCCGATGTTAATTTCTCACAGCCTATGTTATGAAAATCATTGAAGTGGTATTATTGAATTGTTTATGTTTTGGAATTTTATTATTATATTTTTTTTTAATTTTTTATTAATGGTAGTATTTTTATATGAATCACGAATCATATAAGAATAATCAACAATAGCTTTTCATAAATAATTAATTATTATATATTGAATCGTACTGATAAAATAAAATGTTGATTTTATAATAATGTGATATTTAACTAAAAACCACATGATTTATGAAAATATATTCTCATATTTTTAATTTATGGTGAGGTAATTATACTAAATTATGATTATTTGATTTTTTGTGAGAAAAAAGGTTTACAAAAGACATTAGTGGTTATAAATGATTTTATGATTTAATTTATTTTGAGATTGTTCATAATATTTTTGGAATGTTATACTAATTATATAAATATAGTCTAATAAATAGGATAACCTTCTTGTTGGGTGACAACCCATAATGTCAATAAATTTGATTGTAATTGAACCTATAACTGAAGGGTGATAAGAGAGTAGTTGATAATATTGTCAAACATGATGTATTAGTTATTATGAAGCTGTATTGATATAAATATTTTTTCGGATTAATAATATTTTTATTTGGGAAAAAATATTAAGGAAAAATGAATCTATAAATATTAATGATTTTAGATGATTTATACTATTTTTGTGAAATGTTTTATTATGATTTAATATATATAACAATTAAGTATAACATAAAAGATTATTTGGAAAAAATTAAATTATATTTTTGGAGATTTATGTTTAAGGGTATGATATAACATTTTAGGTTGAAGGAATATTTCATATTATGTTTATTGAGGTTATTTGAAATATTGGTTTATTTAATTAATGATATATTGTAAAAAAATTATTGTTGTCTTTTTCATGTTAATATATTCAATTTAATTTATTGTTCTATTATGATTTTTCGAAAAAATGTTTTTAATAATATAGTTAGAATATCTAACTACTATTTTTTGGATAATATTATATTTTAAATGTAAACTTTATTACATCAAGAATAAAATTTTAATATATTATAATCATTACTTAGAGTGAGAGGTGTGGTGGAAAGTGATTGTTGCACAAGAAAATAACCAAATACTTTTAATTAAATAAAAAGTTATCAAGTATAAATTCTTATATTATCTATCGTAATATTAAATGGAACCCTAATAGTTATTCAAAATATCTAATTTTTTATCCTATTACATTCATATCTGATGAATTGATTCCCTATTATCTCATATTTTTTTAAAAAAATTTATGGTCCTTTACTTTTTCATGATCATTCAGCTTTTTTATCAATGACCTCTTCCAATATCTATAATTATTTAAAATTTTCATCCATGTTAAAATATTTAATTTCTTATAATGGTCTTCTATGTGGAATCATCGTCATCTTATTACCTTATTATACCCCTTTCACTTTTTTAATATGATGTTTTATTAACCCCTTTTATAATATGGTTTTTCTAAAAAGACATTTTTAACGGTCAAAACTTAATTACAGTTCATATTTTCAAATTGACGGTAAATTATTTATTTATAATGGGTATCATTTTACACACCAACATTTTAAATGAACACTATATTCAACAATGTATTAAAAACATAACACAATGCTTAAAATAACCATGAAAGTATATTAAAATATTCTTATATAAATGTGATAGATTTAACATAGGCATTATATTGGTGTATATGAATTGTATTAACCAATTTAAAAATTATATCTTAATTACTTATAAAAATTCATTGAAAAATTATTAATAATATCTCAATATTTAATGAGGATATTTTATTCAATAGAAAATAGTTTTCTTTTAAAAGGGTTTTTTATTTATTTTGGTTGAAAAATATTATAAATAATTTACTGAAAATTAAGAGACTTTATTTTTTAAATAAAAATAATTTTTTATCTCAAAATATCAAAATTTACATTTTTTGAAAATTTTACATTATTCAAACAATTTTTTTTTAGTAAACAGTGAAAAATACTAATTTTTTAAAAGAATTAGTTTTTAAATATTGTTTTAAATTTAAATTTACCCTTATTATTTTGAGTAGTGTATTCTATTTGAATTAATTAAAATAAAAAATAATGATGAATTATTTAATTGAATTTTATTGATTATTCATATGATGCTATTAATTTTTGGATTCCCTTTTTCATTGTGCTTGTGAGTTTTGTTAAAATTATATTCAACCACTTATTGGAAGTTAAATTTATATAATTGATTCCATATTTTTAACCAGTATGATTAATTTTATATAATAAGGTAAACATAATTTTTGTTTATAAATAACAGTTAAAAAAGTAATAAAACAAGTTATCATGTTAAAACAAACTAAAATTGTAAAATTTATTAAACATAGGGGTAAATCGGGTTCTATTATTATACAAATCCTATTCATTTTTGGAGGTCTGTATTGAACTTATCAATCCGAAAATTCTTTAGTTATCAATTTCAGATAAAATTGGATTGAGAGTGGATTCCATTTATTGAATAATTTTTTGTAATTATAAAAATTATTCTCCACAATTATAAAAGGGAATAACCTCCCCTCACATTTGTGCACATATAAAAACATTAGTCTTGACAAAAATATTCTAGAAACTCCCCCAAAACAATCTTTTACAAATTATATGTCATCTTCTATTCCAAAAATTACATTCATTGGGTCATTAATTAGAGATCTAATAGGGGTTCAATTAAACAATGGTACTCATCTTCTCCATATTCATTTTTTACTATTTCATTAGCACAATAAATTTTTCCTTAAAATATATAATATTATAAGAATATTATATATTATATAATTTTATTTTATTAATTTCATTTCATATTATTAATTTATCCTCTTACATCAAATAAGAAAAAAAACCGTTATTCTTTTGTACGGAAGACTACTACCTTATGAACTAATGTAATTTATTTTTATTCAGCGTCTCCCATGTCAATTCATAATGATGTTTTTAATATCAAAATATTTTATTTTTTAATTATAACTAATTTGGGGAATTTTATATGTGATCTACATTTTTACCTTATATCTTTGTAAAAAACGATGATATTGTTTATGTGTAGAGGAGACTACCACCCTGTGATATTATGATGTTTGTTTTTTATTAATGCATCAAATGAATGGTATATTTATGTTTATTTAATTAAAAAATTTGATATTTATTTTATGATTATCCTTACATAATGATGAAATTAAACTTTAATTCATTCAACCATTATTTTTAAAAAATAGAAACGTTACACATGTGTATGTATGGCCTACCATCTCCATGATTGTCACATAGTTCATTTTTCATAAATATAAATTAATGGTTATTTTTAAAAGTATAATTTATAAATAAAAATAATCATTATTTCATTATTATTATATTTTTATATGATGAATAATTTAAACATTTTATCATTGTGAACCCATAGATGTTGTTTTGAAAATTTGAACTCAACATCCATATAGCACCTGACATAGACATAACTGAATAAATAACTTAATTATTAATTAAAATATATTATGTAAATGGTTTAGCTATAATTTATCAAAATTTTTTTTTAAGAAAAATAAAATTATATATCTTTATTATACAATAATTAATTAACATACATGAAAAGATTGGATTTGAGGTAGGGGATTTAGCTTAAAACATCATTATTTAAGACACAATTTCTTTTATATGCATAATATCTTTTAAATTGTGTATATAATATCTTGTTACATATCATATGATGGATTCTCCATCCATAATTATGTTTTATGTGATAATTCTATTACTTCATTCTTGGGAGTTATGATTCCAAAGTTACCAAATATATATTTGTTTATGTCTTAATATCATTTTAATTGTGATTTTTTTTCTGGAATTTCAATTTCTGAAAATTATTCGATCATTGTTTAATAATAAAATTTAATTTAATTTTACTATATTTATTCATTAAATTTTAATTTAATTGTAACATATTCAATATTTTACAGGAAATTATTTTGAAATATTTTCCGGAAATTATTGCTATATTTATTTTTTCTATTAAAAATCCATCTTCTTCCATATTATAATTTTCTATAAATTTTATCATGCTTTTAAAAAAAACTAATGTTTAAGAGGAATAGTTTTGTAGATGTATTAATTTTTATAATTTTTATTTAAAATATTATTTAGGTAATTTTATAAATGAGGTACATTTAATCATATTCTCAACACTGTGAAGGGAATGTTTTCTAAATTATATTGAATGTGCGGAATTATAAACCATCATGTAGAACCAATTATTTTAGGAATATATTATAATTATAATTTATTAATTTTCTTATAAAATTTTTTCTATATGATTTTATAGTTATTTATATATTGACGGGGACTTAATATTTAAAAGGTATTATTCATTAAGAATATTACTTGTAAACATTTGAATAAATATTCATGAATATATATAATCATTTATATTATGGATTTATTCTAAATTGTGTATATATTTTTCTAAACTATTATCCTATTCTATTTCCATTACATTTAGGGGTAAATACATCTCATTGTTCATTTCTCAAATTCATTAATTATGTAATTTATGCTGATTTGGATATGAGAAATGATTACGAAACACATTATCATTCTATGGGTAACTATTATGTTATTAAATATGATTGGTTTACCTTATGGGAATACATAATCATGAACATGTTATGATAAGAGTCCTCATATTTAGTTCCAATGAATTATGTAATGATTTATTATCATAAGTCATCTTGTATGGGATTTAGAGTAACTCTATTCTAATAAGGGACATTTTTTCTGATTTAATAAAATAGAAGTGAATGTAGAATTGGAAAAATATGAGGTACATAGATAATTCAGAGACCCCATTTGAGAATTATAAATATTACCATAATACTGGATATCAGACTATTATAAGAGTAATTTAAAAATGTGAAATTTGAATATGGCTCTTACAATAGAATAATCATAAATAAAAGTGTAATATAAATTTTCTGTTTTGTTTTAAAAAATTGGCATATCAATATGATGAAAAAAGGGAAACAAATTATTGAAAATGGGAAAATAATTGCATGAATTTTTTAAAATTATATGTGTTTTTTGAAAATTATATATTGATAAAAAATGAATTATAATTTTACAATATGGTTTTACAAAATAATATTATTTTCTCTTATAATGAATCAATAAATTTTTGAATAGAATATTTTATTTTTCCTAGGGTTAGAAGTTTAATTATAACATTATATTTTGTATTTTTCAAATAAATATATATTATGTTTCAAAATTAAAATTTTCATATATTGAAAATTATCTTCATATAATGGATTTAATTTTATTAATATATTCCTTGATTAATGGTTATGATTATTATTTGGTATTTTTTTAAAAGAAAATCATTTTCAATTGTTAAATATGATTAAATACTTTAATTTACAAAACAATGAAAAAATGCATGCTGAAATGAGTCTTAGATTATTCTTTTAACCATCATATGATCATCACAAGAACTAAATAATTTAAATAATTCAACTGTTAATCAAAATTGGTAATCATTCGAAAAAAATAGTTATCAATTTTATATTAAAAGGACACATCTCCTCCCTGTATAAATATATCCCATTAACACCCATTATTCTCATACATTATATTCCTTGATGCTTAACCTAAATCCTTTTAATATAACTTAATATATCTCCCCAACATCCCAAAATGTATTATAATTCTAAAATATCAATACTAAGGTTCCATTTGTGGAACCCTAATAGGAGACATGAAAAGGAGATAGTAATGCCCTCAACCGATCATTTTCACTTATCATCCACCAGATCATGGAGAAAATTTTTTAACAAAAAGTTATAACCATGATATTATAATAAATATAATAGAATATTTTTTAAAATTTATTATCTATATTCCAGAATCCTTTTTTCTATAGTAATTCTAAAAACGAAAAAATCATTTATTTTATGTTTGGTTCACCTCCTCTGTGAACAGCATACGTATTTTTATACTACATCTTTCATTGATGGCTATAGAAATACTATTTTTGATAAATACAAGGAAAATACATTTAATATAACTTATTTTGTATTTATTAATGAATTAATTAAAAAATAAGAACACAACTCTTGGCAGGCGGTAATACATCAAAAGGAAATAACATTATAACTATAATATTTATACTAAATGAATCATCCCAATTTATTAAATCATAAAAAATTTAATATTATTCAATAGAATCCAGTTTATGAATAGTGATTCATTTCACTTTAATATTTTTATACCTATTTAAATGAAATCCAATAATTTTCAACATATGGTCTAACATCGGATCCTTAAAAAAATACTATTAGATAAATGAAATTAAAAATTATATCTCATTGAGATGGATGTAAATGAACATAATGTAATTACATAAAATAAAATTTAAATGGAAAATGGATGAATTATGTAATTAATGAAGATAATTTTTTGTTCATGATTTTATGTGTGTGTACAAAATGATTTTTTACCCAAGTTAAGTGATCTTCTTAAACATCCATATTTTCTTTCTATTGTGATTTCAATCTCTTTACCTTTCTTTCCCAATCCATTCATATTATTTGACTATATGTATTAATATTATTTTTTCAACACATATATACATACATTATTTTTTATTTCATTGATGTGAATATAAATTCTTTAAAGATTCTTTTATTAATTTCATTGAAAATTTCATGTCGACTAAAAAATATTCTATATTATATTACCTCATGCCGGTAGATCTCTATGATTTTTTAGACATAAATAGTATATAAAAACTATATTTTTCTTATGAAAAACAATTTTATTTCATTATTGGTTCTATGGTAATTATTATTACCATAACTACTTTAATTATTTTTCCCTTTTCCTTAAAACACCCACAAAGGAAGGATTTACCAAATTATGTTTCACCTATTTTTTATGTTTCTAATACTAATGTAATTGATTTTAATTTATATGATATTTTTAATCTAATAATGAACACAAATTATTTAATCCTTTCTTAAATTGAAATCATTATGATATTCCATTTTCCTTTGTATAAGAGATGATTATAACACCATTTCCCTATAATTTTTTTTATAATTGTTATTCCTAATGTAAGATTTCCATATGTAAATCATTTATGAATGTACATTTTAGGATTGATACCTCTATTAAGAAATTTAATTCATTGATTAATTTATATATATAATCGGATTATATGTATGGGAATAATGAGTAAAAAAATCAAGAATGATAATATTTCCTCCATGAGTTTTTATCATGGTGTTTCACTGGACTCATGTTAATGGAATTCCCTATGTTTTTTCTCCATTCATATGATACATGTATATTATGTTTGACACGTTGTTATTACATGAATGTATTTGAAAAATCTTGTACCCCACCTCTTATGAAATCATGATAAGTTATTTAGGTCATATAGTATGATTATTATTTTATGTTTATTCTTTTACAGGGATTTATATAGAACCAATATTTTTTATATATTATTTAGGTTTTCTAATATAGTTTTAGTATCATAAAGGGATATATGAGTTCATTAATGAATTTAAAATAATCATGTTTTTATTTTGTTGTCATTTTTTCTAGTTCCAAGTCTTCTAATGAAACAAGAAGTCTCTATCATTTGGAAATGATTATTTTTATAAGATAAATAATTTAATTATTTCCTTAAAATACTTGTGTATCTATACACTATGAAATTTTATTTCCCCAAAAGTGGTCTATTATCACTATGATGGGATGTTTGATGGATTTATTGTAAACATAAAGAGATTTATAATTGATGATGCATAATAATTAAACTAATTTTGAAAGGTGGTGCACACATGTCAACGAATAGATGATTTTAAAGTGTAATTTTGTCAATTTGAGACATTTATGAACTAAAGGAATACCCTAAAATATGTAACATAAAATATTAGTAAATTTCAATTTAATATGTTATTGATGTTGTTCATGTGGTGAAATAGTTTTATAATGTTTTTTAACACTTACCATGTTAATATCATAGGGGGAAACCTTTTTTAAAACACAATACATCAAGATCATGTTATGGGGTTCTACATTTTTTAGTTTTCTTTGACCATAATCTTTTATTCATAGTATGAATAATCCTAAAATAAATCAAATTATGTGGTGGATTGTGATTAAAATAGCGGGAGATATTAGATATCACTTTGTGGTCTTGGGTGATACATTTAATAAGCCTCGTCATGGATTTTCAAATACATGTTAGGATGAGGGGCCTTGTATATCCATTTTTGTGATAAATTGGAAATCATATTCTGGTTTTTTCATTATTTATATTATTAACCTAATAGTATGTGAAAATAGAATCTTCCTTACAAACTATCCAGTGGCATTTTATTATACTTGGAACATTGAATTGGTATATCGATCAATCCTAATGTGAGGCTTATTATACACTCTTCCATTGTGATTTTTTCTTCTTCATCATCTACACCATTGTTTTATCCTACATGGGTGTATTTTTTAGTAATTTATCTGTAACTTTTTACCTGAGATCATGGATTTGAAAGACATTTTTAACGAATGTTGTTATTGACATACACAAAATACCTTGGTCATTAATACATATGTATTTCATTATTAATTAGTAGTATTTTATGAACCATTTATTAAGTTACATGATTCTATAAGTCATCATTATATATTTATTAAAATATAGAATAAACAAGATTATATATCACAATAGGTTTGTGGTAAGGATTAATTCAATGAAAATAATGATTTAGAGAAATTAAATTGAATAAGATGGAGTGATTTACATTTATTTAAATATTTTTGAGCTACCACATATTCTTTATATATTTTTTATGTAGCCACTAAGTAATATTTGCTTGATGTTATATGTGTAAATGGAATATGTAAATATATATTTGTAATTAATATTCAAAAATGATAATTAATATAAATATAGTAGTGATGTGGTTGAATGTAAATAGATATTTTTGTTGCTTTGGATCATGAATAACACAAATAATTATTCTTAAATAATGGTTAAATTTACATCATTTTATTTGATTATTATATACTGTTGAATTTTTTTTGGTATTTAATTTCATTAATAAAGATGGAATCGTCTTGGTTTACCCTTATTAAATCTTATCTTGATGTGTTGTTATGATGTGCACAGATTTTTGTAGTAAAATATCCATTATTATTAATGGGATATGTGATTTTTAAATTATTATATTTATGTAGATAGTTGTTGTAAAAAGCAAAAAATTTTGGGTTTATTTGTTCACTTATATCCTTTGATGTGAAATGATTTGTGGGAATTATTTTTGTTTTTTGGGGATGCTTTCTATTGTTATAGGTGTATGTGATGTGTATCAGGTAAATTAAAAGGGTAACAAATGTGGGATGAATTTCATGGAATAAATATAATAATAAATTTCAAATTGGTAAGTAATGTATGGGAAAAAATCATGTTGATGGATATTTATTGTATTGGAATTAAATATGTAAATGAAAAGAATAATAAATTTAATTTGTATAGTATATTTTAATATTCATAAATGGAAAATTTATATTATTTATTGGAAATTACATAATATTTTTCGTTGAATTTTATATTAAATTTTAGTTTTTGTTTTGTTGTATAAGTTGTACAATTTTTTTAGTAATCAGTAACTATGATGTAGTGATAGTTATGGGATGGAGTACTATTTTCATTTTGTTAAATACATGGGATATGCTTATATGTTGATATATAATTGATTATTTTCATGATTATTTATTATCCACCAACATACCTCTAAATGTATAAATGTACCAATAAAAATATTAATTGGTTTTTAGTATTTAAAAAATATATATAATTTGTGGTTGAATGGATTGCCAACTACGCTCACATCCCCAAACTCCCGTTGGTTGTTGTATTAGTTCTAATATATTGACATAATTATTCATGTGATATTATGGATATATGTTTTTTTCACTAATATAATATGAAATTGGTGAGTTAGAAGATAATATGTCTATTAAAATTTATTTATGTTATAGGGAGAGAATGAAGATGATTATCCTCATTATTATGAAAACTATTGAGATAAGGATATGTGGTTTCATGATTATGTGATACTATATGGTCATTATAATTCAATGATATTGTATTCATATTTGGTAATAATTATTATTTTATGATGGTTACGTTTTGAGGTTTCGTTACATGATATAATTGAATAGATGGAGTTTCTTTATAATTTTTTGGGAATATGTGTAAAAACAATGGATGTGGTGTTTTTAGGGTACGTTTTTATATATTCATTAATAAAATGTTATTATACATCAAATGGATATCTATTGAGTGATTCAGGGTGAGGTTGGCTAATATTTCAAATGTTTTAGATTCAATTTGGTTATAAATTTTATTCATAAAGCAATTATTATCAATATGAAACATTTGAATAAGGGATTTTGAGTAGGATCCAAGAAGGATCCTTTTAGATAATCAATACTGGAAATTTCATCTTTACCAATGGGTTAAAATAGTTGGTAAAGGCTGGATAACCATTGGTATAAAGTATACCAACGGTTGTCCAAACTGTTTGGTCTTGAGACCTAGGGATAGGCATATCCCAATAGTTCTATGAGAACCGGTGGGATATGTCTGAAAAGTTGACTATATACCAACTGTTCATTGAAACCGTTGTTATAAATGTTTACCAACATTTAAAAACCATTTGTAATATAAAAAATGTACTCTATACCAACAGTTTGTCACAATCTATTTGTAAATATTAAGTAAAAATACTTATACAAATGGTTTTTAAATCAGTTGTATATAGTTTTAACAAGGGTTTACATAAAGCTGTTATTATAATCACTATTTCTACAGATATTCCAACCATTGTAAACAATTGGAATAACCTTTATGTACATCTACCAGTAAGCCTTCCTCTCCCTGTACACCTACAACAATTCTACAAGGTTCAACCTGTAGGCCTACCAAATTCATACACAATTCAGAATACTTGAAGAATATATATTGGGGTAGGGGCGGTCCATACAGAATAGTTGTACAATTCATACACAATTCATACACAATTCACACACAATTCATACACAATTATGAATACCAACACAATTACCAATACCTGTAGAATACATATATAATTCAGTATGAATTCATGTAGAATTCATACAAAACAAAATTCATCCAAAATTTTGAATACCTTTAACTGTGTATATAATTACCCTTTACACACATAATGAATTGAAAAATAATTCATATGGTAATTACAGAAAGTATACACATACAAATATTAAACCCATACAACTAGTATATCCATACACAGTTAACAAGAAATTCATAAGTTAATTAAATACATAAAGAATCAAATTCAAAATTCAAGGGGTTGGGGTTGTTCTGAGGGTTAGGGGATGTTCAAGGGGTTGGGTGCAGTTCATGGGGTAGTGGTGGCTGTCCAAGTGGGTAGGGGGTGTCCAGGGGGGTGGGCTGTCAGGGGGGTTGGGGGTGTCCAGGGGTGGGGGTTGTCTAGGGGGGTTGTCCATGGGGGTGTCCAAGGGGTGAGGTGATGTCGACATGGCGGGGTGTTGTCCTGGGGATGGGGGGAATCCCATGTGTGTTGGGGTGTCCATGGGTGGGGGTGTCCATGGGTGGGGTGGTTCTAGTGGTTGGGGGCTTTCCAAGGGGGGTGAGGTGGGGTCTAGGTGGATGGGGTGTCTAGAGAGTGGGGGGATTCCCATTAGGGAGGGCGTGTCTTGGTGGTGGGGGAGTCCAGGTGATGTGGTGGTGTTTAGAAGGGGGATCAATGGGTTAGGAGATGTATAGGGGATAGGGGGACTATCAATGGGGGTTCAGGTGTCAAGGGGTGGGGGATATCGATGGGAGTGGGGATGTCTAGGAATGGGGGTGTCCATGTGGTGGGGTGGTTTCTAGGAGGGGTGGAAGTGTCCAAGGGTTTCGAGGATGTCCATGGGATAGGGGGGATGTCTATGGGGGTGGGGTGTCTAGGGGGTGGGTGTTTTCCATTGGTGGTGTGATTTCCAGGGGGTGGGGGCCATCCAAGGGGTTGGGTGGTGTCCATGGGGATGTAGTTGTCCAAGGTTTGGGGTTTCCAGGTGGTGGGGTGGTGTCTAGGAGCGGTGGGGGCTCTTCTAGGGGGTTAGGGATGTCTCGGTGGTAGGGGGTATCCATGGGGTTGGGGGTGTCCCGTGAATGGAGGGTTTTCCATCGGGTGGGGGTGTTCTTGGGGTTGGGGTGTCCACGTGGTGGGGTGGTGTCTAGGAGGGGTGGGAGTCGTCTAGGGGGTTGGGGATGTCTAGGGGGTAGGGGGTTGTGAATGAGGTTGGGGGTTGTCCAGGGGTGCGTGGTGTCTAGGTGGTGGGGTGGTGTCCAGGGGGTGGGGGCGTCAAGGGGGCGGGGGCTGTATAATGGGGTCGGGGATATCAGGGGGGTTGTCCATGGGGGCAGGGTTGTCCATGGGGGTGAGGGTGTCTTGGGGGGTTGTCCAGATGGTGGGGTGGTTTCCATGTGGGATGGGGCCTTCTAGGGTGTTAGGTGGGTCGTCTAGGGGGAGGGGGTGTCCAAGGGGTGGGGGTTGTCTAGGGAGGGGGGTGTCCAGTGGACTGGGGGCTGTCAATAGAGGGTGGGTTTGGTAGGAATAAGGATATGGTTATTAGGAAATAAATTACATTTTTATTATGGGACAAAAATAATAAATAATTTTTTAAATGGAACCATACATGTGATTTTAATAAACCACTAGGAATTTTTATATAGAAAAATGTATCTATTATGTGATTTTGAAATGGTTTTGTGAAAAATTATTTATGATGTATCTTTATGGGATTTGTGATTTTGTGTCCCTTGTTTTATAACATCATATTATTTTACTAATGGTTTCTTTTAATAATTCTCTAGAATGTTACCACTATAAATGAGTAAAAAAGTCAATATGGGGATATCTAAAGTAGTCATTCTTATCATCCAGCTATTTTCATCCTAGTATTGGTTTGTACTCAAAATCTTGTGGAAGTTGAATAGCCATGATTTACTCGGATCATTGAACATGCATAAGAGATTCTAAAATACCATCCACTATGGTTTGTCGGTGATCAAGGATCCCAGGAGGCAATGAAGTGGGTAGCTATGATTAAAGGGATCATCATGTTGTTAGAAACCCTATAATCCACGGGGGTGGGGGCTTTCCAGGTGGTGGAGGTGTTGTCCCGTGGGGCAGGGGGTGTCCAGGGGGTGGTCGGGTTGTCCACGTGGGTGGGGGTCTTTCCAGGGGTACGTGGTGTCCTAGGGGTGGGTGGGGCTGTCTAGGGGGTACGAGGTGTTCAGGGGGTGGGTGGGTTGTCCATGGGGGTGACAGGGCAGTCCAGGGAGGGTAGGGGCCTTCTAGGGGTGGGCGGGCTGTGCACAGAAGGGGGGAGACTAGGGGCTGGGCGGGCTATACACAGAAGTGGAGGGGATGTCGAGGGGGGTATAGGGTGTCTAGGGTGGCGGGCGGGCTGTCCATAGGGGTGGGAGGGTCCTGGGGGGGGGGCTGTCCTGCGGGGCACAAGGTGTCTAGGGGGTGGGTGGGTTGTCCACAATGGTGGTGGGGCTCTCCCAGGGTGTACGAGTTGTCCACAGGGGTGGGTGGGCCATCCATGGCGGTGGGGGCTGTCCAGGGGGTACGAGGTGTCCAAGGGGGAGAGAAAGAGTGTCCTCGGGGTGGGAGAGCTGTCCACATGGGTGGAAGGGTTGTCAAGGGTGTAGGGGGTGTCCATGGGGTGTGGGAGGGCTGTCCATGGGGGTGAGGGTGGGGGGGATTTCCACGGGGTAGGGGTGTCTAGAGGGTGGGCGGGCTATCCAAGGGGGTGGAGGGGCTGTCAAGGGGGGTAGTGGTGTCCGGGGATGGGCAGGCTATCCACAGTGGAGGGTGGGCTATCCACGATGACAGGGGGGCTATCCAGGGGGTTAAGGGGTGTACAGGGGGAGGACGGGCTGTCCACAGGGGTGGCAGAGCTATTTAGGGGGTAGGGGGTGTCCATGGGGTGTGCGGACTGTCCACAGGGGGGGGGGGGGGGGGGCTGTCCACGGGGGGAGGTGTTGTCCAGGAGGCTGGGCGGGCTATCCACAAGGGTTGTAGGGATGTCCATGTTGTAGGGGGTGTCCATGGTGGTGGGAAGGAAATCCACATGGTTAAAGGGCTATCCACAGGGGGGAGGGGCTATCCTCGGTGGTGGGCAGGTTGTCCCCGGGGGTAAGGGGTTGTATAAGGGGGTATGAGTTGTCCAGGGGGTGGACCGACTATCCACGGAGGTGGCGGGGCTATCCAAGGGAGGGTTGAATCAGTCACAAAAAATCATCAAGTCATGTTATATTATATATATAAAAAATAAAGATAACGTGACCTACCGAATCACACATATATTCAGTTACAACAAATCTATAAACATCAAATGCCAGTATTATTAGTCCAAAATAGAATAGATCAACCTATCCCACATCAACATCAATATCATCACTGTAATGATCATCCTCACACTCATCCTCATCATCATCCCTATCATCTTCCCCACCATCCTCAACATCCTCATCCTCACCCTTGTTGTCATTCCTGACCTCCTCATCGCCCTCCTCCTCTACCTTGGCATCCTCCTTGCTCTCCTCCTCTGCCTCAGCTGCCTCCTCACCCTATGCCTCCTCCACATCGGCCTCCTCCATACCATCATCTCAACCACCACTAGAATATCCACTTAGTGAACCATATATAGAACACATCGACAACATATATTCATCAAAAGTTGTGTTGGCCTATTGTTGAAGTTTTTGACGTAAAACATCCATCAGTTTCATAAATGAAGTGTCTAACCTATACACTTTTTTGCCGTATTGGTGTCCCTTTCTTCAGCCAATTATACATGTTCCTTAACCCTCTGGAACTCGGTGGCACTACAACATGTACCAGAGGAGGGAAAATACCTTGCCGGGAATACACTCATTCCATGTTAGTAGTGTACTATACTAGTGTGTTCATCTCCAAACACTAGATGTAAGTGGTCCTTTGACCAAAAAAATTCTAGTTCCTGGGCATCAAGGGCCTCTAATGCTGCATGTTACAAATATAAATAAATTATTATGATTCAAAAGAGAGATTAAAATTTTAAATATACAATGTAAGACATAGAGTCTGTTTTTGAGTCAGTTTGTTAACCGCACTTCCGTATATCTTATTTCTACTCAAGAAAAACATTTTTTCTCAAGGCACTTGTCTTTTTATATTCAATTTATGCATCAACAATGACTGTGAATATTGGAAACCATAATTAAAAAATTATACCAATAAAAAATTGCATAACTAATATTATATAACATATTTAACAATCAAATAAATTATGAAGGAAGAAATAGAAAGTGCATTTCGTACAGAAAAATTATAAACTGTCAAACTTGATGCCTCTCATGATCTGGCATCATAGCACGTCCCAATGTTTTCTGGTATGTTTTTAGAATGAATGTATTTTATTTCTTCTAGATAATTTCTAAATAAAATTCAAAAATTAGTATTAACGAAAAACATAAAATTGTTTATTTACATACCTCTAATGAGATTAATATCTATAATTGGCTAGTTGTTCAATGAAAAATCATATATAGATACTTTTCTAATGAAAAATCATCCAAAATATGGACCACCTATAAATATGTGCTATCTCTATCATGCAATACAATATATAGATTGTCCCTATATACTCTCCAAATATCACGTAAATATTTTAGACATGCTTGTCCTGCACCGTCACCCTCCGAGAAATTAAACCGACGATGACACCAAAATAATAATTCATATAAATAAAAAAATTAATATATTTCATTAAATATAATTAATTGTTTACCCATATCACTGCACAAGATAAATCCTTGACATTATTTGGCAATTGTCTCCATGAGAGAAGGATGACATGAATGATGTTAGAGTATTTGGAAAGAGTCGTAAAAAAACTCCGACACTGCTGAACTGATTTATCAATAATTAAACTATCTTCATTTTAGTCCACCATCAACAACATGCGGAAGTTCCACACCGCATGCATGTATGTACGACCCCACCTCCACCTTATATCAGTAAATATTTTTCTAATGGACGAAAAACTAATATTTTTTCAATATATGTTATAATGAAAATAAATAATGGTGAAATTTTTCTATGGTTGTATAAGTATACCTACGGTAGCTTGATCAATGGGAACTTCTAGATCTGCAGAAACTAATGGAACACCCTGTATAGTTGGAGTGGGACCCAATGTATGCTCTGCATAGACAGACTCTGAGGGAGCAGGAGTCGAATAAATGGAATATAAAAACTGATAGAGAAGTAAGAATAAGTAAAATAAGATGACAAGGATGTATGGATGATTGCATAATGGGGAGTGGGAATCATCATCGGATATGGTACATATGGGTGATGAGGATTAGGTGTAAATAACAGTGAAAACATGGGAGGCCTAAATATCCTGTGTGTCCCAAATGACACACTAGGATTAGAATGTTGGTTGGATGGTATTTCAGTGGAAGGGTAAGGGTCTAATATGTTATGCCAACAAGATAATCTAGCTCTTGTACCACCCCCCCCCCCCCCCCCCGTACGAACACCCTGAGAACTTGGACCACTAATAGGATTCTCATCAAATAACTACCGCCTAATAGATGGATCCTAAAAAAATGATGAAAACAAAATTAATCACATGACATTATCAATTATATAAATATATATATTTGATATAAAATACTAACTACAGGAACTAGTGGTGGAATTCCCATCTCAGTCATGCAATGATTTCTGTCCATCATCTATTTTTGTTGCCTCTCTTTAATTGTTTTCATTTCCTACATTTGAAGACAAATATAGAAGTAATTAGAAATGGATAACTAATTTGTAACCCAAAAAATGAAATAAATGATCTTGAATAGATATATAATGAAATAAATAAATTTTACAAGATTTAATAAAGAAATTTAATTTTTCATAGGATGGTTCTTTACTAAATGTCACATGTCTATTAAAATCATGGAACTTTGATTCTACCAGATTTATAAGGGGTAAAGTAGTTATCAAAATTGAGGAAAAAATAATTTCATTATCCCAGGTAGATGATGAAGGTTTCTATACATGTTTTTAAGAATAATAAAGTCCATCATGTTCATTACCTGGTAAAATGTTAAAGAGGGGTCTTAGAGTAAAACTAATTTTATTCAAATCCCAGTTGAAGGATTGAAATGTTCACCATGTTAGAATAGTACCTGCCTTAACAACAAAGTTGATTTAAACTAAAAGTATTGAGAACATGAATGGAAGATTTTATATATATTCCACCACAACATTAGGTCCATAGTCAACTCTGACATTTGATCTATTGGATTCATCAAAAGTAATAATTGGATCACTTCCAATGGTAGTAGGGATAGTTTCAATTTCATCATTTCCATCATTAAAAATGTTTCTTGGAATTACATCAATAATTATGCCACATTTAGGTCGAAGATGGTCTTTGACGTAAAACACTTGTTTCTCCATTTATTCCATTACTTAATGTTCATCGGTAGCAAGAGTTTGAGTCATATCAATGACTCAAAATCCACAATCATCAATAAATGTGACATTCCTCGTCATCGAATCATAACACTATCATTTCATCATCGTGAATCATCCATGGGAATAAATATCCAATATTATCATTTTGACAATAACTCCTTAATAACAAACATTTTCAAATCATTGTATACTATCTGATGCACTGGCATAATAGTCTGTAGTGGTAGTAACCATAACACCATCATGGTGTGTTCTAATGTTCATTACTCATTCAGTGATGATAAATTTTTACCCATTGATACCAATTGATTTAGAGGCATGAAGCACGATATTAGGACCAAAAGCCGAAGCTCTTTTTTCCTCAATGACAGAGTCTGCAAGAAAACTCAATACTTGATATATAAATGAATAATAAACTTAATTAAGTATTGTTAGAATTATTTTAAATTGTAATATTATTAAATTTATTTTTAAACAAGTAGAAAACTCTTTTCAATGTAAAGTCACCCTCCTTATAAAAGAAAAAGAACAATGCTTTATATATATCATCGCTTTATGTTCACTGTATACAAAAATAAGGATATAATAAAAGATATATATATATATAAAATATATATATTCAATTTACTTACAAGATGTATTTATCAAAGAAATTACATATGAACAAAACAGTGTGATGTGTCATATCTTGATATTCAAGGCTTAATGTCGTCAATGCATATGATCCAGGAATTCTTCCTATTTAAGGAAGTGATGGAAAACAGGGTTCAATTTTCTCATACTGTTCTTCTTTATTTATAATTGGTTTGTTCATTCTTATAGTACAATTAGACATATTCATAGAGTAGAAATCCATATATTCTTGAGCCAAGAAACCATTCACGAAATAAGCTTTGGGTTGATTTTTTATGGACATAAGACTTTATTTGTACATATTTATTTCATTTGGATACATCCAACGAAAATAACAAGTCATTTGAGAAGTATTTTAGTTAGAATATGGATAGTTAGATGAAGCATGAATGTGAAAAATGGATGAGGAAATATTTTCTCTAACTAACACAAAATTAATGGGGCATCTGCCAACATTTATTACAAGAAAGGCTTGGAAAACTTCTTAGCACATAAATATCTAAACAAATGGAACAACCGAATAATATCCACCCATACATTATTCGAAAAAATATAATTAATTACTATTAGAATCAAACAATGTTGAAGGATGTGATAATCATGATTCATCACTGATTTTAGCATCAACTCTATTCTGTTGACCGATTTAGATGTGTTACTTTAATAGCCATTAGGAACATTAATAGTATTTAGTACATGAATAAATTTCTTTTTTCTATATGTGTAATCACATAAGATGCACATGGAAATTTCCATTTATTTTCAATAATACGCACCTGATGCAATTCTGGTCTGATGCCCCAATCCACCAAGTCTCACCAAGACCGTAAACCATCTTTTTTCTTTCCCATAACATTTAGAAGAATTGAAAGCAAAATTTCATGAAAAAACATCATGTGCATTATGTCTAAGAAATTACGTAACAAATTGGTTGGCCAATAAGAAAAATCAAAAAAGATACTTCTCTTCTTCCAATTGTAACATATCTTCGTGGAAATTTTTTTTCTCTTTTTAGATTTCATTTGAACCTTCCCGAATGAAAAAAAATCTTTCAATTCATTAAGAACATCATTACCAGACATTTGATGAGGTAGATCATTAGTCTTCATGGTATTGTTAAACATTCGATGACTATTTCTATATGGATGGTCTATTGGAATGAATCATCGATGTCTCATAAAACAAAAACTACAATGATGTTTCAGTCTTTTGGATCGTGTATTATTCATAAAAATAGGACATGATACTTTTCCCATCATGCTCCATCCAGACATCATTTCATAAGTATGAAATCATTTATCATCCACATAAGCAAAACACACATCTGAAATATGTCTTTCTAGCATGCATCGTATGTGTTCACACCAACATATAAAATATGACTAAACTATTTTATTAAAGATTTCATGTATACATCTATATCATAGCTGGGATCAGAAGGTCCAGATATGAGTATAATCATGAATGTGAAAAAAAAAATCATACACAACCAAGGGAGAAGTTTATAAATGTGTATAAAATGTAACACCTAAGATTTTAATGAGAAATATTATGTTTTGGTGTTATATAAAACATCAGAGAAATATTTCACTACATAGAACACTAGCTTGTCTTTCATTACCCACAATCGCGACCTTCCTCGATAGCTTGCGTTGTACGCAATACCGAGTTTCTCTAAACAACGATATACTATTAAAATATTATTAAATCTATCAGCTATGAATAGTAATACCCAATTTTTTAAATTTTATAAATTTTATATTTCAAAATGGACTTTATTTTTGGATTCAGAATATCGAAATTAGTCTACGGTGAATTTTTGGTATTTTTCTGAAAACATTCAATTTTTGATTAATAGTTAAAACACTGGGTTACTATTTAAAAACCGACTTTTTATTTAAATGATTATTTATTTTATTTAAATTTATTTTAGGTCAAAATTGATACATAATACATATATATGTTCAAATTAATTCATTGGATTCATTTTATAATAATTTTATATATATATAAATTTTATTGATCTTTTCACTGTCTTTGACCCACCTCCTTTAAGAGTTTGAATGTTTACATAAAACTTAATTTTACCGCTTCTATGAGTGGAATTTCAAAAATCCAAGAGACACGGTTAATATCAAATAGTAAAATGTCGTTCAATAAGATAAAAATAATTTTTGGTGAATAGTAACTTTTTACTTTTATTTACCACGGTTAAAAGTAAATAGGTTAATTAAGGGTAAAAATGGTAGTATTATTACCCTAACACATGTCATAATTCTATTGGAAAAGTTTAATTTGACCAAAAACAACCTTAGGAATAAAAAATGACCATTTATGTCTACTTGGAATAGATTATGACATTTAATATTATTTTATTTAAAGAGGAGTTAAAAAAGATAACATCAAAGTTTAATAACTAAAACATTTTTAATATAGGGTTATAAATAAGAAAACTTGATAGTAAATATTAATTATAAATCTAATGATATTTCCAACATAATGGTATTTTAATTATAATTTTTATACTTTAAATAATTTAATTTATTTATGACACAATGATGATGTAGTTATTATCTTATTAAGGAAATATTAACATAATTGATATTATAAATACCCAAATAAATGTAATTTGAGAGATTTTACAAATTAAACTAATTTTATAGGTTAATATGACATATTATTATTGATTTAATTAAATTTTTCGAACTAATAATACTGTTATTATTTTCACAAAAATCAATTAGCAAATAATGTCATAATTGACATAAAATAGTTTTTAAAACAAATATTATATTATTAATTTTTATTTTATTCTTAAAAAATCTATCGATAGGACAAATGACTTAGATAATGTTATATATATTAATAATGAACCACTTGGGGTTCTTTTGTCTTGTCATTGTTAGTTTATTAACCATATATTGTAAGAAAACAAGAAGACACGGTAAAAGTTATATTATTTATCATAGAATTAAATCTAAATGATAAAGTTAAAATAATAACCTAAACAAGTGTAAAATCTATTTGTTGATATTATTTCGACCAATCCACACCTTAGAATTGAAATAATTTAATTTAGAGATATTAAAACCCGAATATGACTTTATTATAAAATAATATTTTATATTTTTTCTAAGGTGCCCATCTCCTCCCTTATAAAACGGAACCTCCTCCCTCTCCTCCTCACACCACTTTGTGCCTTCAAGCTCGGCCAAAACCAGCCCATTTACCTTATGAAATTCCCGAAAGACATCCTAGAGGTTCTGGTATTCTTCAAATACCATCTTTAGTGCCCTAAGATGAGGTTAAGAAGAGGCTCTTCAAAGAAGAGGTAATGTCCGTTACCGATTCTTTCAACTTTATTTTTTCATCTACTTATTCTTATTTAGTTGTTTCATTATGAATTAAAAATATCAGTATCAATCATATAATAATATTTTATTATAAATATGAAACAACCCTATTTCACCTTCTATCCATCCTACGGAAAACAAAATCACTGCGCGTGCATACGTACGGAATACCGTCTCCACGTCGTGGTGTAATTTGTTTTCCACCACCACCTTACTTGGATGAGTATAATTGTGTAAAGAATAACTATATATGATTATTTTAATGTGATACTTATTGTGAAGTAGTATACATACACTTCAATACAATTCCACGATCATGGGAATGATATCATCGCTCGTGCATACGTACGGCCTACCGTCTCCACGATGTGATGTGACTCATTCTACATGATCTTAAATGATTAATGATTATATAAATCAATTTAATGAATAAATATGATATATATTCCACTAGTACCATTCTAGAAATGAGGTATCTATAACCTAAAAAAGAATAATCAGAATTTATTCGACAAAACACGCATAAGAAAAAAAAGCAATAAACACCCGAATAACAAGTTTCAATGAAATATTACTAATAAGAAGATAATAATATGACCATATATGATATTATAAAAATGAGTACGATTTTTGAATAAGTCAATAACATTATTTAAATCATTATACAGGAGGTTCAGACACGTATGAAGCAAATCAGACCTAAGGTAAGGGAAAATCTCGCAATCTCATTTTTATCCGAGATTGTTTATACATTAGAAATTACTGTGGAATATTTATCATCCAAATCCATGTTTCCTCAATATTATTCCTATCCTCCTAAAATTGTTTAAATCCAATTTTACCATTCGGTGAGTTTTCAGTAAATGATATGAAAGGAATAATTTTTCATTTTTAGTATGAGGTATTTTTTGAATTTTCCGGCCGAAGTACGAGAAGAATGTTTTCTTTATGTTATACGGCCTGAATGGATTTTTAGAACATTATTTCCATGAAGAATCCTTTACATGTTTTCATGTTTATTTTTAGTCAACATATTTTAGTTTATAATTTTATGACATTTTTAGAAAGGAAAATGTTATTGAAGTAAAAAGGAAATTTTCCTCAAGAAAGGAGTTCAAGTGTTTTATCAAAATTATTTTCCATATAAGATAACACATGGTTCTATTTCTATCCCAATTTTTACAATTATTTGTTTATGTTATGATGGAATTATTTTTATGATGTCCTTTTATCTTATATGAATTATTTTATGATGGAATAATGTTTATGAATCCCATATTTATTACATGGGTTATACTATGATGTATGATTTATGATCTTGTGGAACACATAAGAAAGTTATCATTATGAGATGGGTGGGACCTATATCTCCCCCCAATTCACTGGGTAAATATTTATGTCTCATGAGATAGACATGGCTGGAATGACAACTTAATTTGGTTCAGTGATACAGGACTAAAATGAGGAGTTAACTCGGTTCAGAAATGGACTTTGTCCGCTAGGATATTCTTGGAAATGAGTCTTGACTACTAAGAAATGATTCTCTATGATTATGTGTGTATGCTGCAAAGTATCATGTTTTATGTTATGATTATTGGGATTACATTTCACTACTATGATTTATCCCATGTTATGAAATTATGATCTCTTTTGCAGGTTAATATTTCAAAAATGTTATGTTATTATGAATATGATGTGATTGATATTTCTTTTGTTTACCTTTACTCAGCATTTGAGCTCACCATTTTGTATTTTTTTCTTTTCCCCAGGCCAGGACGAAGGGTATTATGTAAGATATGCGAAAAGGGACTCTAGATATGATAAAATAAAAGGGAGATAGTGTAGATAATTTATGAACCAGTTGTTTATGTTTCCTAGTTTCTAAAGACAGTATACCTATACGGTTCATTCATGGTTTTGTAATATGTTGTAATTATTGTGCTTTAATTTTGAGGTATTTACAATGTATGTAAAGTATGGGTCGTGATAGTTGGTATCAAAGTAAATGTATAGTCAACCATTCGAATCTAGGATGTGAAATCCTTAGTAAGAACCCTATCGATATGTCTAAGAATAGAACAACATATTATTGTTTTAGAAATGGCCATGAATAACCCTTGATAAGACCATAAGTTTGAAATTTTATTCTTCATTATGTGTTTTTCTTATTATTATTAGTTTTTCTCACACTATGCTTATTGGTTTTTGTCAATGGATGGAACCCGAAGGAACTTTTTTAATGCTGAATGCGGTGGACAATGCAATGATTTTCTCCCTAACAACCAAACGTTATGGGAGATGGAATGAAAAATCTTGTAGCCATGCTCACACAACATTCTCAAGCTATGAATCATGCAGTACATACAAATGAGCAGAGGAAGGAGAAACATTCTGTTGAATCCTTCATGACGTAGAATCCACCTTCATTTAGTGGGTCTACTGTTCGATTAGTGGATGAACAATGGATCTGTACCACTAAAATGATATTTTCAGTTCTTTAATGTTCTGAACATGATAAAGTTATCTTAGCTGTATATGATTTGGAAGGTGAAGCTCATCAATGGTGGAATCTTAACAATAATACGAGGATAATAGATGAAATTGAGTCCATGTAATGGGACGAGTTTAAGAAATTATTTTTCAATAAGTACTTCCATTGTATTCTTCAAGAAAAGATGGAGAGGATTTTGTTGAACTGATGCAAAAGGATAATGAATCTGTTGGTACCTATGAATCAAATTTTACAAGACATGCAAGATATGCATCTGGGATTAATATCCAACCTGAGAGTAAGATCGATCGATTCTTTAGTGGCTTAAAACCAAGTCTTCGAAGGGTGTTCTCCATAATGGACTTCAATATCTACGAGGAAATTGTTCGATGTGCTCTCAAGGTTGATATGGAGATTGGAGTAACCCATCAGTCATATGCGTTTGATAAGAATAAGAAAATGGAATTCAAAGGAAAATCTAAAGACCACACTGAAAAGAAGATTATTTTTCCCTTATGCTCAATGTGTGGAATGAAACATGGAGGGATTTTTCTTAAAGGGACAATTGAAGGTTTAAAATGTGGAAAGGAAGGTCATCAGGCATTTTAACACCACAATGATGTGAAGAAGACGTCTAGGGATATGAACAGAGAAAAGGCTACACAGAGTGCACCTCCTACACTTCAATGTTACAAGTGCAAGGAAATGAGGAATTACGACAATCAATGACCTAATACAATGGTTTTTGACGATGATCGACGTCTACAAACTCTTATGGCCATAAACAAAAGATAGTCACATGCAATTTCTATCAGAGATGTGGAGTATGATAACGAAGTGCTAAAAGGTACAATTACCATCCACTCTAAAGTAGCAAATTTTTTATTTGATTCTGGATCCACCAACTCTTTTATTTATGAAGAATTTTTTAAGGGTATCACCATATTAACTCAGCAGTTAGATATTGAGTTAGCTGTGACATCCCCTAATGGAACAATTGTCGCATCAAAAGTTTACAATTCTCCTCTAATTGATGTTTGTGGGAAAGTGCTTCCTGCAAATCTTGTGATCCTTCATATAGTGGAATTTGATGTGATTCTTGGAATGTATTGGAATTCTTTATATGGATCTCATATCAATTTCCAAATAAGGGAAGTCATATTTCATATTCCATATCAATATATGATCGTCTATCGATGCAGTGATAAAAATAAATTTCCTGTGGAAATTTCATCCATCTTATGGGTCTTGATTCCACTAAATGAAGGTTATTTATCTCAAATTGTTGGAGAGAAACTCACGATTAATAATATGACCATTTCAAAGGAGTTTGATGATGTCTTTTTGGAGGAATTTCATGGTCTTACACCAAATCATGATGTTGCCTTTTTAATAGAACTCGTACCATGTGCTTTACCTATTTTAAAGAAACCTTATAGAATGGCCCCAATTGAGTTGTAGGAATTGATGAAGAAACTCCCAAATAATATTGATAATGGATTTATACGCCCTAGTGCATCACCTTGGGGAGAACTTGTTCTGTTTGTTAAGAAGAAATATGGATCAATGAGACTCTGAATTGATTATCGAGAACTTAGCAAGATCACTATCAAGAAAAAATATCATATCCCATGCATTGATGACTTTTTTGATCAACTATGTGGAGCTCAATAATTTTCCAAGATTGATCTTCGTTCAAGGTATATTGAATTATGGGTCAAAAGGGAGTATATAACATAGACACCTTTCCGTACAAGGTATGGACACAATGAATTTATAGTGATGCCATTTGGTCTCACTAATGCCCCTGCTATCTTCACGGATCTAATAAATTGAGTCATTAGAGACTATCTTGATCAGTTTGTGGTAGACTTTATAGAGGATATTCTTGTCTATTCAGTGAGTAAGGAAGAACATGAAGATCACTTGATAATTGTATTAAAGACCCTGAGGAAGGAGAAGAATTATGCCAAATTCACGAAGTGTTAATTTTGGATTAAAAAAGTTTCATTTTTGGGTCACATAATCTCAAAATAGGGGATATCTGTGGATCCAGCAAAAACATAGGTTATCGAAATATGGTCAAGACCAACAATAGTAACTGAGATCCGAAGTATTCTTGGTTTGACTGGATATTATCAACATTTTGTGAAAGATTTTCCACGATTATCTAATCCACTCACAAGGTTGACTCGAAAAGGAGTTAAGATCGTTTGGATAGAAGGGTGTGAAGAGAATTTCAAGGATTAAAAAAGAAGGTTATCCAGTGCACCTGTGCTCACACTTCCTTATAGTGGAGAAAGGTTTGTGATCTATAGTGACGTATCCAAGAAGTGATTGGGTTGCATCCTCATGCAAAATGATATGGTGATATCTTATGCCTCACGATAGTTGAAAATCCATTAGAAAAATTACCCAACTCGGGATTTGGAGTTAGCTAATGGAATATTTTCATTAAATATTTTGTGGGATTATCTTTATAGAGAAAGGTGTGATATTTATATTAATTATAAAAGATTATTGTATATTTTCACACAAAAGGAGCTGAATATGCACCAAAGAAGATGGTTGGAGCTGATTAAGGATTATGACTGCTCTATTCATTATCACCCTGGAAAAGAAAACAACGTGGTAGATGCATTAAGTCGAAAAGACCATACTAGCTTATCCATGATGAGGATCACAAAAGATCCAATATTTATGGATTTACAAAGGATGGATCATGGAATTATAATGAAGGGGAAAAATATTATCTATCTGAAATGAATGTTCAACCATCTATACATGTGATGATTAAAGAGGCACATAAAAAAGATGTAGAGTTGTAAAATAAGGAGAGAAATTTTCTTGTATTCAGCCTTGATTGTGATGGGATAATAAGGTTCACGAATCAGGTTTGCGTTCCTCCCATCCCAGAATTAATGAAGGAGCTACTGGATGAGGCTCATAGTTCTTCATTCTCTATTCATCATGGGAGCACGAAGATGTATAGGGACCTGAAATAGTACTTTTGGTGGGATGGCATGAAAAGAGATGTTGCTGAATATGTCTCTCGATGCTTGGATTGTCAGCAAGTTAAATCTGAGAGACAGAAGTCTAAGGGGATGTTACAACCATTAAACATACCATAATGGAATTGGGAAAACATCACTATGGACATTTTCACTGGACTTCCAAAAAAATCCAAAGGCAATAATGCTATCTAGGTTATAGTTTATCGTCTTACGAAGTTGGCATAATTAATTGCTATTAGAGAAGATTTTTCTCTAGATCAGCTTGCCAGGATATATGTAAAAGAATTGGTAGGATTTCATGGAGTACCACTTTCCATTATATTTGATTGGGATTCGAGGTTTACCTCAATGTTTTGGTGAAGTCTTCAGCATACTCTGGATACAAAGTTTAGTTTCATCACTACTTATCATCATTAGACAGACGGTCAGTCTGAGAGGACAATTCAAACTCTAGAAAATATATTGAGAGCTTGCTCTATGGATTTCAATGGAGGTTGGGATCAACAGCTACCTGTGGTGGAATTTTCTTATAATAATAGATTTTACTCCAGTATTTAGATGGCTCCTTGTGAAGCTCTCTTTGGAATGAAATTCCGAACTCCAACTTATTGGGATGAAGTTTGGAAAAGAAATCTATTAGGACCAGATCTTGTTGTTGAGAAGGAAGAAAAGGTCTGATCTATTCAGCAACACATAAGAGCAGCTCAGAGTCGACAAAAAATGTTCTTTCGGTAACTGAAGAAAAGACCTAGAGTTTGAAGTGGGTGATAAAGTGTTCTTACGAATATCTCCTTGGAAGAGAGTAATGAGATTTGGAAATAAGGGAAAGTTGAGCCCTAGGTATATCGGTCCTTTCGAAATACTGGATCGTTTTGGGAAGGTAGCTTACCGATTGGCACTTCCACCGAATCTCTATCAAGTTCACTATGAGTTCCATGTATCTCTACTGAGAAAGAACATACATGATCCTTCACATGTACTCCGCTCAAAAGTTGTACCGCGGGAGCAAGATATTTCTTATGAATAATAGCCGATAGAGATTCTAGATTATAGCGAAAAAGTCCAACAGAACAAGACCACTCGCTTGGTGAAAGTATTATGGATGAACCACAAATTTGAAGTAGCTACATGGAAGATTGAGGATATGATGAGGGAGAGGTTACCTCATCTGTTTGTTACAAAGTGACGAATTTTGAGGGAGAAATTCATTTTAAGTGGGGTAGAATGTAACACCCGATATTTTTATTAGAAATATTTTGTTTTTATGTTATATACATCATCAAAGGAATCTTTCCCTACCAACAACACTATTTTGGATTGTTTTACATGCAATCATGACCTTCCTTGATAGCTTGTGTTATACGCATTACCGAGTTTCACTAAACAACGATATGCTATTAAAATATTATTAAAACTAGTCGTTATGAATAGTAATACCCACTTTTTAAAATTTTATAAATTTTATCTTTCAAAATGGACTACATTTTTGGATTCTGAATACTGAAATTATCATACAGTGAATATTTGGTATTTCTCTGAAAACATTCAATTTTTGATGAATAGTGAAAACACTGGGTTGCTATTTAAAAACTGACTGTTTATTTAAAAAATTATTTATTTTATTTAAATTTATTTTAGGTAAAAATAGATACATAATACCTATATACGTACAAATTAATTCATTGGAGTCATTTTATAATAATTTTATATATATATATATTTTTTATTGAACTTTTCACTGTCTTTTACCCACCTACTAGGAGAGCTTGAAAATTTACATAATACATAATTTTACCACTTCTATGAGTGTAATTTATAAAATTTGAGAGACACAATTAATATCAAGGAGTAAAATGTGGTCCAATAAGATAAAAAGAATTTTGGGTGTATTGTAACTTTTTATTTTTATTTACCACGGTAAAAAGTATATAGTGCAATTAAGGGTACAAATGGTGTTATTATTACCCTAAAAATGTCCCAATTCTACTGGATAAGATTAATTCGTCAATAAACAACCATAGGAATAAAATATGACCATTTATGTCAAATTGGATTAGATTAGGACATTTTATATTTTTTTATTTAATGAAGAGTTAAAATAGTTAAAATCAATGTTTAATAACTAAAACATTTTTAATATAGGGTTATAAATAAGATAAATTCGACTATAAATATTCATTAGAAAGATAAAAATATTTCCTACATAATGGTATTTTATTTATAATTTTTATACTTTATATAATTTAATTTATTTATTACACAATGATGATGCAGTAATTACCCTATTAAGGAAATATTAACATAATTGATATTATAAATACCCTAATAAATGTAATTTGAGACTTTTTAATAATTAAAATAATTTTATAGGATAATATGAAATATTATTAATGATTTAATTAACTTTTTTTAACTAATAATTTTGTTATGAATTTCAAAAAAAAATCAATTACAAAATAGTGTCAAAATTGACATAAAATAGTTTTTAAAAAAAATATTATATTATTAATTTATTTTATTTCTAAAAAATATAATATATTTCCAAATGACTTATATAAGGTTAGATAAATTAATAATGAACCACTTGGGGTTCGTTTGTCTTGTTATATTATGTTTATTAACCATATAGTGTAAGAAAACAAGAAGACACGATAAAAGTTAAATTATTTAACTTATAGGTAAATCTAAATGATAAGTTTAAAATAGTAACATAAACTTGTTTAAAATATATTGGTTGAGATAATTCCGACCAATAACCACCTTATATTCAAAATAAATAAATTTCGAGCTATTAAAAACCGAATATGACTTTATTATAAAATAATATTTTAAGTTTTTCCTAAGGTACCCCTCTCCTCCCTTATAAAAGGGAACCTCCTCCCCCTCCTCCTCACACCACATTGAGCCTTCATGCTCGGCCAAACCCCACACATTTCCCTTATAAACTTCCCTAGAAACATCCTAGAGGTCCTAGTTTTCTTCAGAGACCATCTTTAGTGCCCTATGTGTAGGTTAAGAAGAGGCGCTTCAAAGAAGTAGTAATGTCTGTTAATGATTCTTTCAACATTATTTCTTCTTATAATTCGTATTCATTAGTTGTTTTATTATGAAGTAATAACATAAGTATCACTCATATACGGATATGTTATTATAAATATGAAAAAACCCTATATCACCTTCTATCCATCCTACGGAAAACAAAATCACCGCGTGAGCGTACGTAAGGAATACCATCTCCATGCCGTGGTGTAATTTGTTTTCCACCACCACCTTACTTGGATGGGTATAATGGTGTAAATAATAACAATATATGATTATTTTAAAGTGATTTTTATTCTGAAATATTATACATACACTTAAATAAAATTCCACGATCATGGAAATGATATCATCGCTCGTGCATACGTACGGCCTACCGTCTCCACGATGTGATGCGACTCGTTTTACATGATCTTCAATTATTAATGATTATATAAATGAATTTAATGAATAAATATGATATATATTAAAGTAATAATATTATTGAAATGAGTTATCTATAACATAAAAATAAGTAGAATAATTTACTCGACAAAAAATGAATAAGAACAAAAAGCAATAAACACCCGAATAACAAGTAGCAATGAAATATTATTAGTAAGAAGATAATAATATGACCATATATGATATCATAACAATTTGTACGATTCTTCAATTAGTTAATAACATTATTTAAATCATTATACAGGTGGTTCGGACACGTACGAAGGAAATCAGACCTAAGGTAAGAGAAAATCTCACAATCTCATTTTTATCCGAGATTTTTTATACATCAAAATTTACCGGGGAATATTTATCATCCACATCCATGTTTCCCCAATATGTAATATTATTTATATCCTCCTAAAATTTTTTATATCCAATTTTACCCTTTGGTGATTTTTTAGTAAAAGATATGAAAGGAATCTTTTGTTGTTTTTAGTACGAGGTTTTTTTTGACTTTTCCGACCAAAGTAAAAGAAGAATGTTTTTTTAACTTATACGACCTGAATGTATTTTTAGAACATTATATCCATGAAGCTTCCTTTAAAAGTTTTCATGTTTATTTTTAATCAATTTATTTTAGTTCAAAAATGTATGACTATTTTAATAAAGGAAACATGTTTTTGAAGTAGAAAGGATATTTTCCTCAAGAATGGAGTTCAAGTGTTTTATAAAAATTATTTTCCATCTAAGATAATATGGGTTTTTGTTTCTATCCATATTTTTACATTTATTTGTTTATGATATGATTAAATTATTTTAATGATGACCTTTTATCTTATATTGATTATGTTATGATGGAATGATGTTTAAAAATCCCATTTTTATTACATGGGTTATGCTATGATGTATTATTAACGATATTGTGGCACACATAATAATGGTATAATTATGAGATTGGTGGGACCTATATCTCCCTCCAATTAATTGTGTAGAGATTTATATCTCATGATATAGACATGGCTAGAATGGAAAGATAATCCGGTTCAGTGATACAGGACTGAAACGAGGAGTGAACTCGATTCAGAAATGGACTTTGTCCGCTAGGATAGTCTTGGAAACGAGTCTTGAATACTATGAAATGATTCTCAATGATTATGTGTGTATTCCACAATGTTTCATGTTTTAAGTTATGGTTATTGGGGTTACATTTCTCTACTTTGATTTATCCCATGTTATGAAATTATGATCTCTTTTGCAGGTTACGATTTCCAAAATGTTATGTTATTATGAATATGATGTGATTGATATTTCTTTTTTTCTACCCATACTGAGATTTTGACCCCACGCTTTTGTATGTTTTCTTTTCCCCAGGTCAGGAAGACGGGTATTAAGTAAGATATGCCAAAAATGGAATCTAGATATGATAAAATAAAAGGGAGATACTATGATTTTTGAACCAGTTGTTTAGAGTTCCTAGATTCTAAAGACACTATACCTATACGACCCTTTCATGGTTTTGTTATATGTTGTAATAAGATTCCATAAATTTTGAAGTATTAACAAATTATGTACAGTATGGGTCATTATATAAAAACTTTCCATGTGTTGTCCGATGTAAGCATATTCCCAAATGAATTAAAATCATCACATGAAATACCCAACCTCACATTACACACACTAAATCAAGATATTTAGCAAAAAATTTCTTTTCGTGAAAATATATGTGTAGTGTGAACCAACTCATTGTTAGTCTTTTTTCTCTTAGTATCATGCCATCACAATATTATTGATATTTCATCAGAAATGGAAATATTCTAGAGTCTCGGGATGAATGGAAAGTGCCACATTACTTTTTGTGGCACATAGGATGATGTTCCATCAGTTTTTCACTTTTAACAGGATGTGCCACATTTTATACAATGATTTATTTTATTAGTTTCCTCCCAGAATAAACTACAATATTTCGGGCGAGGAGGAATTTTGATTCATGGAAATCCAAGTTCCTCAACAAACATACATTCCATATAGTGGTCTGAGGTAATATCCACATCATCTTGAAGGAAGACCATTAAGAAGGTAATAATGTAATCGATGGAAATATTAGAAATCCCATACATAGTTTTCCCTTAAAACAATCAGATTAAAAATTACATCGTTTTCATTTCACCACATTATCGATATACTAGAGTCGTTGTAGCATCATTCAATTTTTCACCTTGAAAACATCATCATTTTCATTATATGCATCATGTGTTCTCATATCAAAATCTTCTTGGGTCCAAATCCTATATTTTTCATGTTTATGCATAAACAAAAACTATTCATATAAAAAATTCTCCAATTGAGTCATATTATTTTGATCATCAGCATTTTGATAATGTATTTTCTCCAAATTATGATACCAAGAAGATAAGTTATGTTGAAAACCATATTTGGTTAGAGGTAGTGGAGTTATTTACAGCTCAACCATGTTTTTCTAACACAATTGCAACAGGGGATGTGTATGTGACCAGTATCTGAAGCATTGTGAAATGAAAAATAAAAAAAGATCTCCAATTTGTTTTGAAAACTGCTTGAGATCCAATCAGTTTAATAAATTCATCTTGTATACATTATATAAACAAAATTAAAAGTCATTACATCAAATCAAATTCCATAAGATTGAGGTTTCGTCGATAATATATTTATGTCAATGATAATTGTTCACTTTATATAAAATCATAACTGTCACAGTAACATATATGATAATAATAATATAAAAGAGACAAATACTATATCCATATGAAGATATCATTGAAGAACCATACATAAGTGTACAATATCATGTACACTTGTGGAGAAGAATTATTCAGGAGTTGAGTAAATTTTAGATCGATGAAATTTTATATTTTACTAGATTATTTAATTGATCACATTCACTACACAAGGGGGTGGGGGTGTCTGGGGGGGGGGTTCAGGGGGTGTCCATGGGGGTCAGGCGGGGGGGGGGGGGGGGGCAGTTCACGATGGTGGGGCATGTCTAGGGGGCGGGGGGTCTAGGGGTGGGGTGTCTAGGGGGTGGGCGGGCTGTCCATGGGGGTGGCGGGGCTGGCCATGGGGGTTGTGAGGCTGTCCAGGGGGTATAGTGGGGGGTTCAGGGTGGGGGATGTCCAGGGGGTAGGAGGTTTCAATAGGGTGGTCAGTCGATCCACAAGGGTGGATGGGCTATCCATGGGGGTACAAGGTGTCCAGGGGGTGTCTAGGGGTACAAGCTGCTTAGGTGGTGGGAAGGATGTCCACAGGGGTGGCGGGGATTTTTAGGGGGTTTATGGGGATTTCTAGGGTGTGGGGGATATCTAGGGGGTACAAGGTGTACAGGGGGTGGGCGGGCGGTCCACGGGGGTAGCGGGGCTGTCTAGCGGTGCACGAGTGTCCAGGGGGTGGGCGTGTTTTCCATAGGGGTAGGGGGATCTCTAGGGGGTACAGGGGGTCCAGGGAGTGGGAGGGATGTCCACGATGGTGGAGGGGCTGTCCAGGGGGTCGAGGGTATTTCCAAGGGTGGGGACTATCCACGGTCGTATGAGGTGTCTAGTGAGTGGGTGGTCTATCCATGGGGTGGCAGTGCTATCTAGGTGGGTACAGGGGTGTTCAGGGGGTGGGCAGACTATCCTTGGGGGTGAGGGCTATCCAGGGGGTATGGTATGTCTAGTGGGTGGGTGGGCTATCCATAGGGGTGGTGGGGATGTCCAGGGGGTCTGTGTGTTCCCGGAGTTGGGGGGGGGGCACTAGACGGTTGGCGAGCAGTTCAAGGGTGTGGCAGGGCCGTCCTAGTGGTATGAGGTATCAAGACGGTGGGGGGGTGGGGGTGGGGGGGTTCACCACAGGGTTGAGAGGTTATCTAGGGGATATAACGATTCATGGTGGGGGTTTGTCTTTCCAACGGGGTGGCATGGCTATATAGGGGGTCATGATGCTTTCCCGGGGTTGGTGGGTTGTCCGGGGGGCATGCGGTGTCCAAGGGGTGTGCGGGCTATCCACTAGGGTGGTGGGGATGTCCAGGGGGTATGGGTGTTTAGGGGGTAGGTTGGATATACACAGGGTTGGTGGGGCTGTCTGGGGGGTACAGGGTGTCCAAGGGGGTGAGAGGGTTGTCCACCAGGGTGGTGGGGCTTCTCCGGGGGTAGGGGTGTCATGGGATGTGGGCTGGTTGTACACGATGGTGGGAGGATTTTCAAGGGGTAGGGGTGTCCAAGGGTTGGATGGGATATCCATGGGAGTGGAGGGGCTATACAGGGGGTTGGGAGAGTCCACGGTGGTGGGAAGGGTTGTCTAGGGGTTAAGGGGTGTCATGGGGGGTCGGCGGGCTGTCCACGGGGGTGGTGGGGCTGTCTAGGGGGTATGAGGTGTCCTGTGGGTGGGTGGGCTTTCCACGGGGGTGGTAGGTCTATCTTGGGGGTGGGACTATCTAGGGTTGGGTGGAATGTCCACGACGGTGGGGGCTGTCCAAGGGGGTGGGGGGGGCTGTCCACGGGGGTGGCGGGGAATTCCAGGTTGTTGGGGGTGTCTAGGGGGTGGGGTGGTGTTGAGGGTGGTGGGGGATTTCTCGAGGGTTGGGGGGGGGGGTGCAGTCCACGATGGTGGGGTTGTTTCCAAGGGCTGGGGTGTCTGAGGGCTTGGGGTGGATGTACAGGTGGTTAGGGTGGCTACCCAAGGAGGTGGGGTATACAGGGTGTGGGGGCTATCCAGGATGGGGGTGTCTAGGGGGTTGGGGGTGGGGTCTGTCCAGGGGGGTTGACGGTGTTGTCCAAGGGGGTAGGGGGTGTCCCAAGGAGTTGTGATGTTCATGTAACATTGATAATCATGAAGTGAGATTTCATAACCCTATTAACATATAATTACTGATGGAGATGGGTACATGACTCACCTATCCAATAGAATCCTATATCTATATAATTATCCACACATATTAAAAAAAATAAAACACTCTAATATTGATTTTTATTTCCCAGAATAAAAGAAAAACATTATAATAAATGAAAGTGCACAACAAAACCTCATGTTTACCTCCACAGACTTCCAAAACTATCAACTAGTAGTAAATAATTATGTGCACGTGACCATACTATTTTGTTTCATGAGATATATATCATAATGTAAATCATTTGTAGGCATGAACAATATTGGTGAGTTCTATGATGGTTATACCCATTTGTTATCGGTGTCTACCTAGGATATAAAATGATATAAATATTTTAATACTACTTTATAACTACCTAATAAAATTGTGAGATGAATTCCTGACACTAATTTTTAATTTCAAAAAATATTACAACTGTATGACCGAACCGCTTGATGAAGTAGCAATAAATGATCATATAATTGAATAAATTTTGGTTCTATCACTATTCACACATGAAAATGACCCCAAACCCACTCTAGTGGTTCAAGTGGAAGTGAAACATCATTTAATGGAATATAGTGTGGGTATAATCATCAAAAATTTTGAGTGTTATATTTCAAAGACAGAATTTAGGGGTATATTCATAATTTCTGAGTATTTTATCATTCCTCTTAGGATAAAAAATTATAAAACTATATTTATGACTATGCAACTAAATAATGTCAATATACATTATATTGAAAATAATCCAAGGATAAAATAACTCGGGATCATATTGACCTATTAAAAATCAATAAAAATTATTCTATACAGATAAATCACAACAAAAACACAACCTAAAATGATATATTTCTTGTGTTCATAACAGGTTCATAATATAGAGTACATTGCACCAAAATGGAACAAAAAAATATAAAATAAATGAAGCCAGACATGCCAATTTAAAATGGAAAAAAATTACTTGAATCAATGATATATTCCAAGTTGGAAATTAGAGTTATCACCCTTGAGAGCATGTTGGGAAGTACAGTTTGAACTCTAACATAAAATGATATTTTCCTTCGGTTCGTAAGAGGATCATAATACACACTACATTGAAGAAAAATGGAACAAAAATATCTAAGATAAATAAAATCGCACATACTGATTTAAAGAAGAAGAAACAAGAAATGGAAACCATACTTGTGAAGTAGCGTTCACGTCATGATTTGGGGACAAATATTCGATATTCCCAAGGATTAGGGAAAAATATTCAAGATGGTGCATCTAGCTCTCATTTTGGGCAAAACAGTCGAGATATCTAGGGTTCTATAGATCCTTGAATTCATCTATTTTTGAGGATTTTATTTCCTAAAAATGTTAAAAACCTATTAGGAAAGTGATGTTATCCCAACAGTTGTAAAACATTGGGAAAAAACATCAAAATTATACCAAATAGTTTGTTTGTACTGTTGGGAAAAACTTCTCCATCAGCAGTATACCCAACAGTTTCGATAAAAAGTTGGGAAAACTAAAAAAAATATAAATTTATTAATGGTTCTACATATCCGTTGGTATAGTTTCCTTTTTCCAATATTTTTTTAAACTCTTGGAAATATTGTGTTGTTATAGGTGGGATTTCCACAAGTTAATGAATTATTTCAAGCAATAAATATTTAAATAAATTTATATGGATTCTATAAATAATTCATTTATCAGGCACATAATAAAATTCATGAGGATCATGGATACTATCAATGATGTTTCTAAAACATTTTTATTTTAATATGTAATTTTTGAAATGTTTTATCTATGAAAATTTAAATCCAAAATAGTATCATGGATTTAATTTTCCACTATGGAGAAAATTAGTTATTTTTTAAATATTCATGATTTATTTTTGTAATTCCACACATTACATAGTTTTATACACTCAGTGGAAATCCTGAACACTTTTACTATTGGAGGCATCCATTGAATTCTATTCATATATTCATTATATACCATAAATGGGTTCCTAATGGTAAAATGCCATGATAATGATAACATAGTTTGAAAATTATATTAGTTTGAGTTTACTAAAAAAGGTAAATAATGTTCCTAAGATATCACTATATGATTAATTTCCATCATATACAACTCAAATGATTCCTTAGATTTATTGGTTAACTTACTGTCTATCATATTACTGATGAAATGATTTGTTTTTCACAATATATGGCCTCCTTTATCTGATAACTGAGCTCGAGACTCCAAAAAATCATTTAATTTATTTCAATTTCCTGCTCTTAGCTGTCAAATAACTCCCAACCCCAAACTCAAGATTCAAATTGATTAGATACATTTTAACAAGAGCTATCCGTCTTGATAAACACCTATAATTATTGAATGATGACTGGACCAATCCTGGACAGCCTCTATCAAGATTGGTGCATTGGAATAAATTCATCATTAGATAAAAAATATTGTTTTCAAATAAAATTGTAAAATAAATTAAATATAAATTTTAAATACACAATATTAATTAATAACACATGTTTATATATATATACCTCAAAATAGTGAAAAAATGTTTAACTTGAACTGTATCTATACATTAAAATTTAGTAATTACTAAAGCCAAAAAAATAATGAAAATTGGAAAATAAAATTAGAAATTATATGTCTAATCATTTAATAATATGGTAACACATCTTTAAAACATGAATTAGAGGAAAAAAATATACTAAAAACCATGTCAGAGAGTGAACCAATATCTTCTACGATGCATCCGTCTTATCAACACTTCTAGCACCACATCATTAAGGGTCATCGTCGAACATGGAACTGTCATTATAGACTCATCAAGACCCTAAAAGGGTGTGTATTACTATTCCCTATACGAGTCCCAAAAATAAATGTATAATTGTAAGAAAAATATTTTATACTCAAATTCATGTATTAGGAAAATGAATATTCCTATCCTAGTGAAACCAAAGATAGAACATACAAGTTATAGTTATCAAATGACATGTTGGTCATCATTGAATATATCTCTGCTCTACTAAATTATCATAACTCATGGTAAATAATTTTTCAATATTTAGTAGGATCATTAACCTAGAACCATCATAAATTCATATTTACTATCTACAAAGTAATAAAACTGACATAATATTCCATTATCTATCCCAAAGGTACCCAAAAATACCCATTAAACATATAGTACATAAAACAAAAACTATTTAATATTGGATAAATACACATAATATTTAGTTTAAGAAATATTTTTATACCCCCTCGTACAATGAGATTCCATAGTAAGAGGGTGACCAACCCCAAAAGAGATTCATGCCTGATTTTTTTAATGTGAAATATTTGAAATGTTTCACTTCCCCATATGTGAATGAATCCCACTCCAATTCTTTAGTAGCGTATCCCAATCCATTAATTATATATAAGAGTTGAACTTGGGTTTTTATATTATATATTGATGGTTTAAACCTTTTTGATGAACAATCATCATAATCTTATATGTTCCATAATTTTTATGTACTTACAAAACATCATTTTTTTCAAAAAAAAGAATATAATCCCTATATGATGATGTTTTATATAAAAAAATATTTAATATTTAAAAACAATGATATTGGACAACTCATATATCTAAAAATAGGTATTTTTAAAAAATGATTCAATAATCACTACAATGTTCTCAATACAATAAATATTCATAAAATATAAAAATAGATTAGTACACACAAGAAGAATGGCCAACTACTTATGCTGCATAATCCGTGAAAAATTAATATACAAGGTTTGTTAAGATTATTACATGGAATATTTTACATCTTAAGAAAATTAATGTAGTCATTCATTGTTATTAATCTCATATATTCTATTGCATGACATATATTCAATGTATATGGAATATATATTTATATTTTCGTGATGGAATGTACTCTAGTTGAACCACTATTCTCCACACAATCCATACATAGTATTATTCATTTCATATGTGACTATAGAGCATGTAAAACCTGATTGAATACAACAACCATTCCTTAAATACATAGTGTGTGTGACATGTACAATGGATTGTTTCACTAACATGTTTATTCAACATGTATATGGAGAAAAAATAAATATCTCTCTATCATAATACATTGAATTTGTCCTATTTAGTAATAGTGTGTGAATTTTATTTCTCCAAAATGTTATGTTTATCGATTTAATATATATAAAAAGGTATTTCTGTAGTAAATTTCATGTTCCATATATTATAAACACTAAATAATAATTTAAACATTGAATGTTTTTAGTGGATAACTTCATTATGTGTAGACTCAAAAAATTATGTAATCATAGAATCATTGATTTTAAAACTCAAATTCTATTATAACTAACAAAAAATATATTACTCCAACATTAAGTGAACCTAATTTCCCATTAGTTGAATACAATAGAAAAACATACCTATGAAAAAAATCAAATGTTAATATAATGTATAAATTATTATACGAGTGCTAAATCACAGAATATATAACCACATAAATATATTAATGATCAAATACAATAAATAATGAAAATTTAATGATGTATAGAAATTTGATTTAAAATTATCTCATAAATATTCATGGGAGGCAAAAAAAATTATTCCATTAATCATATTATAAAATATCAATATGAGATAAATATTCAAAAACATGAACCGATAATGATTCATTAAAAATCCACGATTAATTTAATAAACATTATAATCAAAAAACAAGTAATATTCATCTCCAGAATATAGATAATTATAATATGTTATTATTTTTATTATTGAGTAAAATAAATAAAGAATAGATATTATTTCTTATTAAGATGAAACAATAATAAAAAATAAATATTTAAAATAATACATTTTTCTATTATAAATATACATTAAATCGTCATCTAATCTACACCCATTTTGTTCTTATAAATATTTATAAAATAATTTCATTTTTTCAATTTAATTAATTTAATTATAAAATTTGTTCCTTCATTTGAAAAGAGATGAAATTTTCTTCAAAAAATATTAATATCTAATTTCAATAATGGTTTCCTTTAATAATTATATCATTACAAAATATAAATCCTAATTCATGTACATTTTTAAAATAAATATTTATGAATAAATAATTTTTATGGAATAATAACATTATATAAACACCAAAAAGCTAAATTCACGAATATAAGTTTAATAAATTATATAATTTTCTAATTATGATGATTTTGTAATTAATATTATTCAATTAAATTAATAAATAGAAGTCAACTCTACTTAACAATCCACTTCCCATAATATTTTACATGATGTTCCCTCACAAGATTCAGACGTCTATTCTACATCTCGAGTACTCTTAATTAAAATAATATGTCATATCTAAATGACAAAATATTGATTTATATACAGGGTCCAAAACATGTAGTTTATAGTTTAATTAATTTGAATGTCATTTATACCTCCCCTAGGAATATAATTATACATGGATCACTAATATATTATTAGAATTTTTATCTAGACTTATACTCAAAATTTATATTAATTTTAACTAACGTCATAATAATATTATTTTTTTCTTATAGTTGAAAAATACAAAAAATTGACTACGTATAATATAACCAAAATATTCAAAAACTATAAATACAAATTTCCGTTTTTATTATGTTCATTATAAAAATTAATTGAAATTTATAATGTAAAATATGTATCTTTACCGTTGTTAATGGGTATAACCGTAATAATTTAAAATAACATTTATTTCTCATTTACAATAAATTAGGTTCACTACAATTATCATCCAACTCATCATCTCATGATAATTCAATTATGATGAATATTATGAAGTATTCTAGTTGATTAATAAAATAACGTTCATTTATAGTAATATTTTGATAATAAAAAAACTACCAAAAAGATAATTTGTTTCTTATCAAATTCAAAATCCATCCCTTAAACATAAAAGTTAGTTCAAAATAATATATATAAACCCATAAATTCGCTATGATGTATATCAAAACATAATTCAACACAATTCAATTTTGTGATTCCACATTAATTAGAATTTAGTAAATTTAATGTATATTTAAAAAATTAAAACCCATGTAATCATAATTTATTAAGAACATAATAAATAATTCCTTTTATTCTCCAATTTGATCCAATAAATTTCAATAATAATATTAATGTTTTTAATATTTTATATAATCATACTAAAAAATATATACGAGTGATGGTTAATAGATATTCCTAAATCATTTACTATATTTATTCACATGTGTTTATGTAACATTTATTGTTTTCATAGACAAATTTAATATATATTTCCAATAATATTATAATATATAATTTATTAAATATTTTATTACATAATATGAATGAGTAGTTTTATGGCCATTATTGATTTCTTTATTTCGTATTCATTTTAAAATATAATTTTTTTAGAAATGAAATCTTGAGAATCAAAATGAATACAAATATAAATGATGTTACATTATTATAAATAATCATTATAAAAATAGAAGCTCCATTGAAATTATTAACTATATTTTCTCTACACGATTTATATTTCCATGGAATTATGAATAATTAATATATATTTAAAAACACAACTATTAATAATATATTGATTATTTTTCTCAACTCTTCAAAAATATTCTTTGGTCTATAAATAGAAATAAGATATGTACATTAATGATATATAATTATAAATTTCCAAAAATGTGCCCCAATTACAAGGTCGTTTTTTATATTTTGAAAATATATACTAAGAAAGGCAATATATTGAATAGTGTTTGGGTAAATGATCTTGAAATGATAAATGATGTATTTCTTGTAATATTGGATATGTTTCATTAAATTATAAATTATTTTTAATTTATTAATAAGCATCAAATTGCATTCTTGGATGATTATTTTGTGTTTAATAAATGATGTGTGGAATATATGTCCACATATGTACTTGATGGTACATTTAGATATGCAATAAAATTAAAATAATAATAATGATAATTTTAGATATTTTTGGAGGACGTTTTTTTCATTGGTTATTTAATAATGTGATATGTTGATAGAATATTTTATTACTAATGGAACACAATTCATGGAAATTTTTTGAATTCTAGATGATTTTAAGGGAGACATTTACATTTATTTTCTCAAAAGTGGATGGAAGAAATTAGAGAACGATATGTGATATTTGTTATAGAAACATTTTATTTTCATGAAAATATTGAATAAAATTGATACTCAATTTTGAGGTAGTTAAAATATTCTAATCGAAAACAATTTAAGAAACTCCATATTTTTTACCCACATAATTCAAGATATATTATAAATATTACAATTCAAAAAATTGACTCTATGGATATGTCATGGAATGGATATAATACATTAATCACTTCATCAAATTAATATTATTCAATGGATATTTAGTATTTAAAATATCATATGAAATCATTCATTTTGTTGATTTTATGCGCCTATATGGAGTTTCACAAATAAATACCTCTATAAACAAACCAGTCAAGTGAAAATAACTCATCACAAAATGGTAATTATTTACACTACAATGAAAGATAGTATATTGAAGGTATCTACACTTAAAGATAATATTTACACTACTATATTATAATTTTTTTTTCTGTTCCTCTTTGATTGTATCCACAACATAGCCTAAAAACTCACCCCATAGGTGAGTATGTGATATTTACTGGATCTATAAGTTTGTGGGAATCCATGATGTGCATGTTGTGATAAAATATGATTTTAGAAAATAGTTTAATGTAGCTACAAGGAACAATAATATTATGTTGTTGGGAACATTACCATGTTGTGAAATGTGTCTTATATATAGTTTGAATAACATCATTAAAAAGAATTTATATAATAAATTTGATAGCTATTTTAATTTATGAAAACTAGAATTTTGAATTTCTAATGATGATATAAAATTAAATATTCTATAATGCATGGAAATAATGTGGTATTATTAGGAATTAGTTTTAGATAGAATAAAATATTAGTAATTCCAATTACATTCAACATATATTGATATCTGTAATAAAAAATCTTACATTCCTATTATAGTATAAATCTTAAAGAATGTGAAAAGAGAATCTATGTGTTCACTGAGAATAATAAGAATAATTTGATTCAATAAGTAGAAAACGGTATGGAGTTTGAAACAAAAATATACATTAATAATCCAACCATATATAAAATATAATCATTTCATGATTAAATTTCAGTACATACTATTTTATTACGTAAAATAATGTTTTTTGAATATCATGTAAGAGCCTAACTTGAAGGGGAAAGTGAAATATTCAAGACAAAAAAGGTATTATATTGAAAGGGAGGTTTTTATGATTATCATACATATATCTGGATTATTATTTTTAATATGATAAAATTATTGGATGAATAATTCCATTGATGCAATTAATATTTGGAGGATTAGTTTCCTGCAATATAAAGTGTGATTGAATGTATAATTTTGACTCTGATTATAATAGTTGTTTATATCAAGAGAGGGATTGTTTTAGAAATGGAATTTACTAAACAATAAAAATATGAGATATGTTTGTTAGGATTATATTATAAGTAATTCAAATATATTATTGTATGTAAAGTGGAAATTCAACTATAAGGTTATATATAGTAATGTTTTGGGACTTCCTGACCCATTATCTTTCCAATTTTAATATATAAAGAGTGCTCATTGGAGGATTCATTATATATAAATGTTATTTGGTGTGGTAGAACTATAGTATTACTATGGAAGGTTGTTCAGGATGTGATATGGATTCATGTCATGAGTTTGTAGTACCCAACTATCATAGCCATATGGTTTCATGAATTTATCAAAGCTACTGGGGATTAATAGAATTTGATTCACATCATCGAAATTTAATTGGAATTGATTAATTAAATTTAACTTGGATAACGTCAATGTTTTTATAAACTGTTGATATGGGGTGTTCTTTAATTTGACTATTTTCCGGACATGTAATCTACAGGATCATTGGAATTCTCATCGTGAAAAAACCCAACACATTGGAGGTTCATTTTTCATGTATTTAATAATATTTCAACTTATACTCCTTAATTCATCCATTTTCATCTGTTTCATGCATGTGGTGATCCTCCGGTGATTTTAGAGGATATCCAGGCCTTCCCACTCCTTTATTGATGTAGGGGCTCTAATGGATGAGTTTTATAAACTAATCGTGAGTTGCCATATCTCTCCCATGGGGGTTCACATCTATTCATCTTCTCATGGATTCAATTTTTGATGTGTATTTGTTTTCAGGTGATTTTTGGATGGGATTCAGATGAATATTTGGTGTGATATATGTTGATCAGTTTGTTTTGTTCATATTTGTGGTTTTCAATCATTTCATCTCCATTTTGTTGTGCACAATGTGATCAGAAATCTCATTTGTTGTATTGAATATCGCATTCCTTATTTTTTTGTATTATATGGAATATTTGTACTCTTTTCTATCAATGGTAATATAGTTTTAAGTTTACAATTAAATAAAATGAACTATTAAAATGAAATAGGAGGGTAAAATTTATTTTTTTTATGTTTTTTATTGCATTCGTATTATATTAAATTTTTTGATTATATGGAATAAACCATATACTGAAAATGGTGTATATTAAAGGATTTTATTTTCTTATGATTTTATGTGTGTTTTGAATCAATTCATTGTTCCTAATTTTTTATCATCACTATAAAATGGAAATTGGTTGACCACTAATATTTTTTATATAAAATAGTTTCCCCAAAACGTATGGATGTTTTCATAATTTCACTAAATAGAGAAGTAAAATTGATAAGAATACCCCCTCCTAAATCATTATAGTATGTTATAATGAATGTGATGTGGAAAGTGAGTTTTTAGGACATGTTGTGATTCAATGATGCAATATGTTTTTTGGTTAGGGTGTTGGGAATCGATGTGATGAGTTAGTTTGGTTATGTTTCTTGCATCAATGTGATGGGTTTGTTTTTCCATGATATCGGGTCGTGATTTTAATTGGAATGTGACCATGGTTTGGGGAAGATAGGTTTAGTTATATTTTGGATGATATGTGGGGATGATGTGGGACTAATTGTCTTGGTAAAGATGATGGATTTTTTGTTTGTGTGGTGTTGTGTTGTGATAGTTACTTGTGTAGTATTTCTATTAAATTATTATGTCATAATAGATATTTTTTCAGATGGAATGGTTAAATAGTCTAGAAATATTCCAAAAAAGGATGTTCAAATTGAAATCAGAAGGTAATATGAAAGGTGTCTTATGGATTATGTTGTTCCTTTTATTTAGTAGTGGCATTGAATGTGGAATTGTTTTTAGGTTGGTTACGGCTATTGTGAGTTTTTTTGGTGACTTCTGGGAAACCTATATAATGGGATTGTGTATAATTACGATCATGTATATATATATATACATTTTATATTCCTCATGATTTTAAAAACCAACTACAATCACTTCGTGCACCATATTCCAAAATTCATATATATATATATATGGGGTTTTTCTAACCACTGCGTGGTATGAGGGGATGGAATACTACCTACACTCTTTTATAGGTGATTATATATTCAAAGGCTATGATAGATGGAGGTTATATTGTATACAATATGATGTCACTTGTTTCAATAAGCGAGATTTATATGATTGTGCTGTAGAATATCTTATGTTTGTAGTTATGCATTATCATCGGAGGGAACATGGTTTATTTACATCACATTTATAATACCCCACTACTCTGGTTATTGTAGTGGATATTGGGTGATGTATCAGTTTTTTGTGGGAATGAATTGATATGACTGTTCTATGGAGAATTATTTTTTGAAAATTTATTCAGATGCGATGAGAGTTCTATGAAGAAATAAGTAAGGGTGTGTACGTATAAAATTAGTGGGGAGTAGGTTTGGGGTACCTTTTATTAATTCATATTATGTTGTTATAATTTGATAAATTATTTGGAGAGCATCTTGTTGTGATTATGGGTTAGGATAGTTAAACAATTTAAGTGTTGTTTGGTAATGTTGTTTTCTCAATGGTACATTAATATTATCATTTCATGCTTCCATGTGAGACATTTTTCCCTACCAAGAATGCAAGTATGATCACTGTATATATATAAACGTATTTTTAGTTTTCTCAGAGGACTATGTGGACCTTTATATACATTAATAGATTGAATCTGTGGATTGTTTTTGTTTTTATGGCCCAATTATTGTTTGGGATATTTAATATGTAGAAATTTAACTATACATATTCACATTATACATGAATAATGAGATGATTTTAGTTTTCAAATATATTTTTTCTGGATAGACTATGTTTGATACATCCTATCTACTGATATTTTTTTATTTATAAAATTATAGGTCTCACATATGTGAGATTTTTTATACATTCTGTGTTGGACACTAACTTGGGGCCTACAAGTGGTGGGAATCAATGGTCATTATCCTTATCCCCTCATTATGGAATCCAGAGATGAGGCGGTCATGAAAGAGTGGTATCAATGCCTATGGTTGAGAGATATGACATATTTAGGAGGTAGGAACATTAGAGGTAACATCAGTAGGATAGAGAATGGCTTCATCTGACCATGGTGTGTTTCATAATATATGGATAGAAGAAATGAAACAACATTTTGGGGATTCGTATTTGGGTTTATGACCTCTATGAAAAAATTATGACAATATTAGGTGGACTTGTTTGTAGGTTGGTGACCTAGGAGAGGTACATACATCATGATGAGTTGTATAATTTTTGAACATTTTGGTTTATGTTATGGGAATGTGGAAAAGAAAAAATGGTCCTCATTGAAATTATATATTACTGGGATTAGAATATTATTTTATACATTCCAGTTATGACTCATAGTCATCATTTGAGTGTGGTATAAGAAATGGAGGTTGAGTAGGAATATCGAATTGATGTCCATAGGGAAGATCTCTTGAGGAGGATAATTTATGGAATATGATGTTGGGTGATTCTATGTTTTAGGTTGTTAGAATATATTTGAAATATATTAATGAGATGTATATGGAGAGATACCTTGAAGATGATGATATTACCTTCTGTTTGATCTGGCCCTTGATATATTTCTAGGAAAATTAAGAACTCATTCGTAGGATGGGAGATGTGGATTAGTGGTGGAATTAATATCTTAGTGAGTTAATGGTTGCTGATGATTAATAGTTCAAATATAATAAAGAGTGCTTGGAAGAGTTCATTAATCAACCATGATGGTAGTGGAGAGGAATACACTTCTCCCCCTTCAATTGAAAAGTATTTTAGTGTGTTAATTAATAATCATGTTCAAGGTTCATTTTCATTTTTTCCAATATATTTTTCATGATGTAGAGTCTCAAGTGATAGTTCATGAGGAGTAACCCTACCCGTTGATCAAGTATGTAGTTTCTCCCATTATGGTACCAGTGTATCTTGAGGATCAAATGATAATGGATGTGATCAATAAGATACACTAATGAGGAGGTTTTACATGAGAGAGTATCCATATTGGTATCCTAAAAGATAGTGTTTCAGTGGTAGTTCATAGGTCTTAGTGCCTTGGAGGTTTCAACTAGTAGGGAGTCTACCATATCAAATCTCTTATTCACCTTCTATGTCTAGTGGTTTCCCAAAATTTCATGGGGTATTTGGGTCATATTGTTTGCTGTTGTTTCACTCATGGAAATAATCTAAACCTATTGAAAATAGTCATTTAATCTCATTTGGATAGATTTGGATAAGTTCAACATCAAACTTAGTTGTGGTTACTGATGATTCCATTTCTGTTGTAATGGAAGTAGTCTTATTCTCCTATGAGGTGGGAAGTTGTAGGTTGGTTTAGTGGTCATAAAAACATTCATGTTCAGTTTTAGTCAACCAAATAATGGATGTAGAGATGAATTTTTGTAGAGGGGCATAGGAGGAGTGTGTTTTCAGTTCTAGGTCATAGAGGCAGTAGTTCTAGAGGGTCCATATATTTTTGGCGGTAAGATCATCTTGTCATGTACTATTATTGATACCTCATTTGATTGAGGTGATACATAGTACATTTTTTCTACCACTATAGTTAATTTTCTTATACTAGGCATAGATTTTCTTTATGTTCACATGGTATTGTATATGTCATTCAATGTCTAGGACCACTTGTTTTATGTGTCAAAGTGGGGTGCACCATGTATACCACCAAAAGAAATAATTGTAGTATGTGTTTGTTTATATACTACTAGAGGATGAATCATTTTACAATAATGAATATTTTACCTTTTTTGAGGTTGTATATAATTTTTTACTATTTGAATTTGGCTAGTTTGGATATATATGGTTGATCTATTGTATGGGGATGACTAGTTGAGGATATTAGAGGGAGATATCATGATGATTACCATCAGATTAAGGTATGGTCACATTGTGTTTTCGGTAATGTTTTTCGAAATCTGAAAAACAATAGATAAGTTCATTGGACTCATGAACTCTATGTTTTGTGAATTCCAAGACCATTTTAGAGTTATGTTCATCAATGAAAAATTGACATAATAATATTCATAGGGGGAGATTGTTGATCATCTCAATTTTGTCATATAGTTTCATTGATGCCACCATCTATATGTAATGGTACCCAGGTGATTTTATTTACATGATAGGTGTATCATGATGGGTATGTGGTATAGCATATGTGTGTGGAATTGGACTCATTGAAGGTTGAGTTATTTAATTCCTGGGACTCAACTAATAATGTGGCATAAGTACATAGTTTCGTTGGAATGTTAGGCTATTATAAGAGTCTTGTATATGATTAATATTGGATTGAAGACCCTATTAATTAATTGAATAGGATGTCTTGGATTTCATTTGTATTGATAAATGTTAGGGAATATTTAGTTATACATAAAAAGGAGTTTGAGAAATTATCCATTTTTTAGCTTCCAGATGAGGGTTTATTGTAAGAGGTTTTCTATAATGCTTCCCATCTGGGACTGGTATGTTTAATTATAAAATATATGTTAGGTATATATTATGGTTCTAGATAATTAATTCCCCATGCTAATAAATATTACCCATGATGTGGAGCTATCAGAAGTCATGTTTGTGATAAAGTTCTTCTAATATTACAACATTAGAGAGCACATTTTTTACCTTCATAGACCTTAATAGTTTGAGTTATATCAAGTATAAACATCTTAAAAAACAATTTTATTATAGGTTGATGTATTTTTTATTTAATTATGACTTCACGATCTTCTACACCTTAGGAAGGATAATTTTTTGGTCAATTATTTATGATGTTAGATGAAAAAATATATATTTTACCTATCTATATATATTGGGAGGGTGATGGAGGATTTGATAACCATAAAAAATGATCTTTGGGTGGTTGACAGTGGTTTTCATCAATTTATGATTATATAGAAATATGTTATGACATTGTAGGTGGATTATTCTCAATGGGGTGACATAGAGAAAGAGGTAATGCATGGTCATTTCATTTATTGTAATGCATTGGAGTGTTGTTCATGACTAAATGTTGTTTTAGGAGAATTTATTATTCAAATAATGATTCATGAGGAAATCCTTCATGGGTTTAATTGATCACCTTTTGGTAGACATTGGAGTTTCCATGATGTTTTGAGGCTTGTGGACATAATTTTGATGGATGGGGATGAAATGATATGTAGTAATTATTGTGGTATGGTATTTGGTTTCCCAATAGGAAAAGTTTGAAAACTATCTTCCTAGCGGTGTTTACGAAAATTAGAAGCTCCCAAGTGGATGTTGGCTGGAATATCATTGGAATTCGTCACAAGGCATCTCCGATCATTGTGCTTTAATGTTTTAGTTGTGGTGGTAGTAGATCTGCTGACAAAATTGGATCACATTCTGAAAATCCATTATTCAGGTACGAAGGATGTTTTAAAAAGATAGTATATGGATGATGTGGTCTAGATTCATGGTGTTTCAAGGACTTTTTTCTTGGACCAAGATTCATGTTTACTCTTCAAATCTAGAGGGGATTTCATTATAATTTTTTCACTTAGTCAAACCTCAAGACTTCATTATCCACTTGTATAGAGGTATCTAAATATTTGGATATCCAAAAATAGGATGATATGTTGATGGCATGAATCATATAATTTGTATGGTTAATGGAAATTCTCCTTTTGTTGATTGATTCTTAATACAAAACAATCGGTCATTTGTACATTGGAATCTCTCTGTATGAGGCGTATTATGGGAATCTATGTATTTCTTCATTATTTTAGGAAGATGATGACGATCTAGTAGTTCGTGCTCTGAATATGGTTCAGATGAATATAGAAAATTCTCAACTTGTTCATGAGATAATTAATTCCACAAAATCCATGGAGAATGATATTAAGGATACTAAGAGGAAGCTATTGGAATTTGAATTTGTAGGCCATGTGTTTTTAATGTTCTCTCCTCAACATGGGTAGTAGAGATTTGAATTGTGATTATGATAATTCCATATTTTGTTTGACCTTTTGAGTTGTTGGGGTGTATTGTTGAGGTATCTTATCAGTTCGAAAATCCACCATAACTGAACCAACTCCATGAAATCATCAACATCTCTCATATTTTTTGGCATCTTCTAGATGCCTCCCACATAATTAATTAGAGATAATTGGATATTAATAATGTCACAACATTCATAGTGAGGACTGTATAAATCCATGAGCACCAAGTGATGGATTAGTATGAAAGAATAATTCCATTGGTTTGCATGTTGTAGAGGCATGGATAAATGGGGCATTGTACTTGTTAGAGAGATGCATAGATGGATTCCCCATACAATAGATTTTTTTAGTTTTTATTGGACCTGTTTTTGTAAAATTTTGATTTTGTTATGTCATTGTTTTATAAGATGAACTAATTTTCTTGATATATGATGTTTGATAAAGCATTCAATGTATTAAAAAGGGTGGACCCGGATCCTGAACATGAAGTGTTATACACTCACGTGATAGAAACAATGCTGGTATGTCAGTGTCTCACAAAGACATGGATGACGAGATTCCCTAATTTAGTTGTTATGTCCCTGTATTATTGTATATCTATTGTCGCATTTTTTAGTTTGGTTATGTGGATGTTTAGATGTTTTTTGTGGTGGTTTTTTGCTTGTACTTTATGACATGTTGTTGTTCCTTAGGATAGGTGGTGACGTGGTTTCATGGGGGTGTGGTTGGGTGAGATTTTTTTGATGATTGGTTTGACTGGTTTGGATTGTAGTAGAATATGAGGGTTAATTAGAACCATTTGTGGTATCTAATGGGGTGGTTTCTCAAACCACATTCATTTTATTTGTAATGGTCTTAATTCTTGAGAAAGATAATAATTTTATATTTATATAATGTAATGATTCATGACTTCCAAATCAATTAATATATTTTTTACCTTCTGGAGAGTGTCTGGTGAAGGCTTGAGGATGTTTCAAACTATTCTAAAAGCTTTAGTTTCTTCATTATTCTTGTAGATTATACAAGATATGAACTATATTTACTTCATGATTTTTTGGTTTTTTAATTCTATAACTTTCTATTTTCATGACTTGTATGTGGGATAAGGAGGATTCTATCAAATCGATTCATGTCATGAAAAACTAATTCATTAATTATATTTAAATAGAGTGGAGGTGAAATGAATTTTTCTATAAAACAATGATATGTGTGTTTCACTCTATTTTCTAGTTTCATGGATCATAATCTATATTACCCTCTGTAAATCACCCTGTAAATATAATTCATGAACTAAAATTTGTGTTTTAATGTTCTTAATTCTCCTATTAATCCAATTATCCTTTATATTGTGTTCCTTCGACCCTCAATAGTAGATAAACCTAGATAATATTAGAGGATATTCATATCCTCCTTCACCTGATTCGATCTAAGGGTTCCTGTGGATGAGTTTCTTCAATTATCACTGAGTTATCCTCACTTCCCAGTGGTTTTACTTCTAATATTCTTCGCATGGATTCTATATTTTATGTTTATTTGGGTAATGGTTGTTGTGGAATTCATTTATCATGGATCCCTAGTGTGATATTTATTGATTAGTGGTATTGTGTGTTGATATGGTTTATGTGAATATCTCACTTATCCTTTGGTGAACAATGATTTATGAATGAATATTTGTGGCACAAAACCACTTTTTTCTCATTTTTATATATTAGGATTGAAGGGATTAATATTTTTTATCAATGGGAATACTATTTTCACCATTATAATTATGACAGTGAACCATTTAAATGATATTTATTTAAAAAAGATGTGTTTTTTTCATTTTCATAGAATCATTATATAAATACTGATATTGCAATTGACTAGGATAAATTACCTTTTAAAAATAATGAAAATTAGGGGATTTTTTATATTTAAATTACATTTTATTTGGATCCTTTTTTTGACTGTATGGAATCAACCTAAAAATAAATTTGGTTAATGAAATTATATTTTTGTAAAAAAAATATTTACCACGTGACTTATGTATTTTTGTGAGAATTCCCCTAAATAAAGAAATGAAAATGATAAAATGTTGCCATGATGAATCTGGAATGTATTTTATGATCAATGTGGTATAAAAGGTGTGCATTTTTCATGGAATGGGGCAATATTGTGATTTCATATATTTCCATGTTGTGATGATACAACTGATATGTGGGGGCGATGTCGAACAAGTTTTCTTGGAAAGGATTATTGACAATTTGTTTTCACAGTATTTTATTATGATTTTTGTTTGCGTATTATTGGAATTAATTGATAATGTCTTAATTAAAATGTCAAGGGATTGTTTGGCTATATGGTTTGGAAATATGAAATTAATAAGATATTTTAATTGAAATTATTTGGTAATGTGATATATGTCATGTGTTATGTGTTGTGTTTTACAATTAATTGTGGTAGTGAAATTCATGATTCTTTGAAGCTGGGTGGTGATATTTCGTTTTGGATAGTGCTTCATGGTGAACACATTTGATGGGAGAGTTATTTGATATATATATATATATATATATATATATATATATATATATATATTATATTGCACATTATTTTCTATCTGCACCCCAATCGAGTAGATCAACATGGTTCAAATCTAATAAAAAATAAATATACTAAAACACACACACACATGCACACACACACACACACACACATATATTTAAATATATATATGAGGGTGTTATTCCCATCATCCCAGTAGTGAGGATGGATGGATGGAAATCATCACGTTCATGTTCTCCATGCAAGTTAGTAGAAATGAAAAGGCTATAATGAACATATATTAGATAGTCTAAAAGTTTATTTTCTGGGTGTAATTTGGAGATATATGAAATTATCATGCTATGGGGGAATTAGATGTCACAAATCACTATAGAGGAGCCCATTCGGCGTCTACCCCAAGCCCAACTCTGATAGGCTAGGGACTGGAAACTCGCACATGGTAGGCATATCTTATATATGGGAGGCATTTGCCTAATTACCTAGACACACACACACACACATACATCTCCAATCCCAAAATATTGAAAATTAAAAACACTATATAAAAAAATTCATGCATTCAACTATATCCCAACCAACATAATGTAAGGGTTGGTGTCCAGAGAACAAACTGTTTTGTACTTTGAATACATGAATGTTAACTTATTATATATTGTTCATTGTTCTGCATGACTATAATATAATAATGTCCAAGAATATTTGTTGCATTGATAAGGTCATTGGAAGATCCCCGCTATGATGAGAGCCTTGAAATGCTATAAAAATATTCTTAAATAAATTTCTACGGTTGGATGACGTACTATGATAGGACACATAGTATACAAACTATCATCTCGGAGTACTTGTAAGAATATGAGACTCTCTCTCATGGATTTCGCACATGGTAATCTCCATGATGGGAGATTATAAGAACATACCCTCCAGTAGAAATTCTACATATCCGGGTGTCATCAGACATTACTATCTATGAGGGTGTGTAATGGTCCTTAGATTTGAATATTATCATTAACTCATGTCATGACTCACACACTTATACTTACTAATGAAAACCATCACACAGACAGTTGGTGGGAAGTAGGGTATGTTGGGTTCTTCATGAGTGACATGTTGTTAATGGATAAGTCGAGGTAGGATTTGTCCATTCCATTTATGGAAGTTGATATCTCGGCCCTTTGATTGAAATAAAACTGTGACATTAAATTCCATGGCCACGGTGTAAACGACGAGTTTACTTTTTGTAGTCAAAGAACGACAGATCAAGCATATTGGTTTATGACACTTCTATGAAACCTGCTTGATTAGATATCAAGAATAATGAATTAAATTGCATAATAAGCGTTCGTATTAGGTGATATGACAATGAAACATAAACTTCGTTCTCTTGGGTTCCTTGACCCGTTTCTAGACAGTAATCATGGACTTTAGTAAATCCCACCTAATGCCAACGAGAAAGAGGCCTAGAGGGTCACACACTAAGTGTATTCAAGTATCTCAAGTTGAATAATGGTTATTCTCATACATGGTTTAATAATTATTCCAGGAACTCTAAATTGTTTTAATGTTGGTGGAATAATAAAATAAAACAAGTACATGCCGTGCATCGATTATTACATGTCGTGTAGTTTTATTTTAAAGACAAGTACACGTCGTTTATTATTAAATATACATGCCGTGTAGTTTTCATTTTGGAAGGGAAATGAATAAATTAAAACAAGATATACACGCCGTGTACATTGAATGTACACGCTGTGTACTTTTCAATGAAAAACAAGTATAAACCGTGTATTTATTAATATAGGCCGTGTAGGTTTTCCAGTCGAGATTTTGAGGAAATATAATTTTATTAAATGATATTTATTATAATCAGTGTGGGTGCATGTCATGGAATTATTTAATCAACATGGGGTTTTCAAAATGGAGTTAATTAAATAAATAAAATGCGTAACACATTTATTTATTGTCATGACTCTACAACCTCAAACCCGATTATAAATATCCTCACAACCCCAACTCTTTTCCTAACACAAGAGAATCGTTTTCCACAAAAACTTTGAGGAATTATTTCAAGGCCGAAAGAACCTCTTCTCTAAGAACGCTCTCAAGACTGAAAGATATCATCCTCCATCGGATCATGAAAATCTAAGGCAGACAACACAAGCAAATGTTTCTCCACCCTAGCACTCGGAGACTCTTTTGGAGATGTCCCGAGATAGGAGATACACATGTGGATCACCGCTAGATGAAGTCTACACTTGGCTTCTGCGACGCAAAGACGAAACACATCGGAACATGATCAAGAACATCAATGAAGAAAGAACACCAACAAATTATTTCTTTTAAATTGATTAAATTAATTATAATCAACCTGTAACGATATTACTATGTAGTTCAAGGACATTCATTTTATTTGTCAATTTCTGTGATTCGATTCGTGGAGACTGGATTTTATCGTCGTATTGATCCCGGATTGATCATTGTTAATAACAAAAATCAAAGTGGGAACATACACCCATGTGCTTCTCCTGTGCCAGGAACATTCAAATGGTATCAAAGGGAGGATAAAAATTTAATTATAGTAATTTAATTTTCGTTGATAATTTATGCATTTATTTTTGATTCAATTACAAATAAATCGTTCTATAAATCTGAATAAATGAGATCAGTTCTTCCTCCTCCGTTTCTCGATTCATATCAAAGAAACAAACATTTAATTTTAATTTTGATTAAAATAAAAATGAGGATCTCAACTGGAGGAGCCGCTCTTTCTGTCTGTACAACATGGGAATACACAACATGTAATGAAAACTGCACGTTGTGTACTTAGGTTCAACGAACCGGTACTGGTCTGCCAAACAACACCGTGTGAATTGATTACACCTATGTATTTAACACCGTATGTTGACTAGAATTAAATGGAACATGGGAACCAAAATACATGGAGAGTATGTTGGAGAAACATTCCATTTAGTCCGATCCGACCCATGTGAAACCATGTACAAAGGAGAAGCCACGTACCACGTACACGGGATCGCCAGGCCGGTTACCACGTAACAAGGAAGTACATGCTGTGTATGATTTATCTACACTCCATGTACTCCAAAATTTCCAATTTACTGAGAACACGCCAAAGCCCCGGGTGTGTTCATTGGATAAAAAGAGAAAGGAAATACACGCCATGTAAATATAAACTACACGCCATGTACTTTCCCAAAATATCACCACGTTCTCTCAAAAAGTACAAAGACATGAACAAGTGATATGGATTAGAAGAATCTCAAGGAAATTCAGAAAGTAATTTAAGATAAATAATTGATTAATTATAAAATCATAAATAATTGAATTCAAGCGCGGCCTATCTTGAATAATAGAATGATTAAAAGAATTTGAATTCTAAATATGTGTAAATGTCATTGCATGATATGGATGATCATGAGCTATACCAAAGACCCTTTGTATTTGTGTATGGTTTCATTTAAATTTATTTAAATTTGATGGCCTGCGGGCCTTCTTTCAATAAAATGTAGGGCCTATGTGCCCATGGTTTCTTTAATCTAAACCCATGTAATGAAGGATCTCCCAAGCCAGAGGAGATGGTTCAAAACCTGAAGCTGAGGCGAAACCAACCCATGAATATAAAAATATGGACATGTGGGAGCTGCAAAACACAAACCACCAGTTCAAGGTGCTTTTCCCTAGGTCATGGTTTGCTTATCAAAAACGCTAGATAAGATAACCAATAGAAGCTCATGATCGCACCATCTTATTTTATTTCTGTCTGATTACATGGTTTATTTATTATGTATGTGTTGTCGCGATCACATAATTAATGAAATAAACAAGCATGCAAAGATAGAATAAAATAAAAACTGGACTATGCGTAAACATTATCGGAACATGGTTAATCACTTATGAAAGCATCACTTAATATTACCAATAAATTGATAATGTGAAACTATGCATAAGGATAGAAATCTCACAATACCGTATTAAGTCAGACCAAGCCTTCCATGACTTAATTAAGTGCAAGACTCTATAAAGCTATGTGTTTGACCAACCCTTGTGGGGACACTTACGTTTATAAAGGAAGCCCTTATGAATGGATTAGGGAAGAATTAACCATATTACATCAAGAGGAGTAGCCCTTGCTAGACATGGTGTAATATTGGATGCAAAAGATGAGGAAATGCAAGTCAGGATTTCAAGATTGGGGAGTCCTCTAAACAGATCAAGGAACCGTAAGCTCATAGTTGGCAAGGACCTGCCTACCTAAATACCTTCAAATAGCTTGACCAACCCTTGTTGGGGTTATGCAAAGGGGAATACGGATCCTTGCCACTATAATGTCAAAGAAACTAGACATTCTGAGTTAAATGGTGTGGGCCATTGGGCATGATAAAATAGTAGGAGACATAATAAAAAATTTATTATTTCTCATAAAATGTAATCATGAATGTACTGATAAATATGCTCTTTTGATTTTTATAATCAAAATTAAAAACTCGTCAACCACATTTTCTCTGTGATCAATTTTGGATAAAGACAATATCCTCACTAGAAGTAAATTTCAGGAATGGTTTAGGCGCCTTCAGGTTATCCTACACCATGAACGAAAGTTTTTTGTGCTGGAGTCCTCACTTCCTGATCACCCTGCCCAAGGGTGAGTGGTGAAGATTTCATGGTCTATGACCAACAATTGAGAGATGCACTCGATGTTCAATGTTTGATGTTGTCATCAATGTTTAGTGAGCTCATGAAGTCTCATGAAGACATGGATGTCTACAACATGCTTTAGCACCTTCGTGGTCTATACCAGGAGAGAGAAAGACAAGAAAGTTTTAAGATCTCCAAGGCTCTATTCTAGAGCAAGCTTGAAGAGGGTGCCCCAGCTAGGTCTCATGTAGTCAAGCTCATGGGATACACTGAGCACTTGGAGGTTATAGGGTTTAAACTCCCCGAAAAACTGGGTACCGATCTCATTCTCCCTTCACTCCCCAAGATCTTCTCAAACATTGTTGTGAACTTCAACATGAACAACATTGAGAAGTCTCTGTCTAATCTTGTTAGCCTTATTCTCCAAGTGGAAAATGACGTGAAGCGTGAAAGGAATTATGTCCTCATGTGAATAAAAGGAAAGATAAGATGAAAATATTTAAGACGAAAGAATCTTCAAGGCCTTCCAAGAAAAGGATGATTAAAGGGGAGGTAAGGGAACATGATGATATTTGTTTCGCATGTGGCAAGAAGGGCCACTAGAAGAAAAACTGAACCCAACCAAAGAAGCAAGGAGAAGCATTATGTGTGTTTGTTATCGAATGAAATCTATCTGTTTCTACTAATTGGATATAAGATACTTCTTTTGGTACCCACATCTATATCGAAATACAAGAACCAAGTAGATTCATGATGATTGATCGAGGGGAGGTAGATCTATGAGCAACCAACATAGCTAGACTTGATACTGTAGCTGTTGGGGACTACCACCTCACATTGACAACTAGAATGATCTTGGTGTTAAAGGGTTTTTATTATGTGCCTTATGTTACTAAAAACATTATTTTATTATCTAGATTAGATACTGATGGTTTCATGTTCTTGTTTAGAAATGAATGTTGCTACGTTTATAAAGATAGCATTTTTTTGGTAGGAAACATTTATATAACGGACTTTATGTGATAGACTATAGAAACCAAGTAATGGAAATCGATGACAAAGTCAATTCACTTAAATCACACCACACCAAACTTTGGCATCACCATCAAGGTTATGTCAATGAGAAATGTTTCTGATAATTAAATCAAGATGGGTATTTAGACTCTTTTGAATTAAAACCACTTTGTGTATGTCATGCATGTCTACAAGGAAAAATGACCAAATCCCCATTTAGTGGGAAAGGTGAAAGGGCTAAAGAGATTCTAGATTTCGTTCACATAGATTTGTGTGGACCATTTCTAGTTGAAGCATGGGGTGGGTTCTCGTACTTCATAACTTGTACTGATGATTTTAGTAGATAGGAATATATTTACTTAATGAGGTATAAGTCAGATTATTTTTATCGGTTCAAAGAATAAAAGAATTAAGTTGAGAACCAGCTTGTTAATAAGATTAAAAAACTCTTCATAGATAGAGGAGAAGATTATCTTAATCAGGACTTCATTGATTTCTTACAGGAGTTTGGGATTCTATCTCAAATCACTCCCCCTTATACACCTAAATGTAATGGTGTAAGTTAAAGGAGGAACCACACCCTATTGGCCATGGTGTGATCAATGATGAGTCATGAAAGTCTTCCAATATCCTTTTTGAGGATATGAATTACAAACAGCATCACACATACTAAACCAAGTACCAAATAAATCGATAAATGGTATTCCATACGAGTTATGGAGTGGACACAAATCCATGTTATCGAATTTACATGTGTGGGGTAACGAATAATTTGTTAAGTCCTCGTCAAGTAACACACTTTCACCCAAAGGCACAAAGTGTATCTTTATAGGATATCCGAAGAAAAGAAGGGGATATTACCTATACAACCCCTTAGACAAAATAATTACAGTGGAAAGACACACCATATTCCTTGAGAGGGTGAACATCTCTCAAAGAGATAGTGGGAGCGATATAGACTTTGATGAAGTCGAAGCTCAAGATCAACAATATTTGGTACAAGAATAGATTCCACAAAGCCTCGTGGAAGAACAATATGTTCAATAGACACAAGAAGTGAATAGGAGCACGATAGAGGTGAGAGAACTAGAACAATATGGTTTTCTTTTCACTGACGATGGTGACTCAATATTGGTTGACAATGATGATCCTCTTACCTACAAGGAATCATTTTAAGGCACAGACGTTGCCAAGTGGAAAGAAGCCATGAATTCTGAAATGGATTCTATGTACCAAAACCACGTTTGGATTTTGGTAGTTCCTCAAGTTGATGTAAAGACTATTGGTAATAAATGGGTATTCAAGAAAAAAAACTTGACATGGAGGGTCAAGTCAGTACCTTTAAGGAATGACTGGTTGCAAAAGGTTTTAGACAGCATCAAGGAATTGACTATGATGAAACCTTTTCACCGGTTGTGATGCTGAAATCCATCAGAATCCTATTGGCCATTTCCTCTTACCATGACATTAAAATTTGGAAAATGGATGTTAAAATAGCATTCCTTAACAGGAACCTCTAGGGAGATTTCTACATGACACAACCTGAAGGGTTTGTGACTCCAAAGGATGCCAATAAGGTATGCAAGTTGCAAAAATACATTTATGGATTAAATAAAGCATCAAGGTCATGGGACATTCGTTTAGATGAAGCTGTAACGGAATTTGGAATTGTTAAGAAAGAATGTGACCCTTGTGTCTACAAGTGGTTTAGTGGAAGTGAATTCGTTTTCCTAATTGTATATGTTGATGACATATTACTAATTGGAAACAAAGTACATGTCTTACAGTCATTTAAGGCATGGTTGAATAAATGATTCTCCATGAAAGACTTGGGTGAGGCAGCTTATATTCTTGGGATCAGGATCCATCGTGATAGATCCAAGAGAATGCTGGGCCTGAGTCAAAGTACATACATTGACAAGACACTAAAGAGATTTAGTATGCAACAGTCCAAGAGGGGATTGATGCTAGTGTCACATGGCATTCATCATTCCAAGAAAATGTGTCCACAGAGACATGAGGAAAGAAAGATAATTTCAAGGATCCCTTACGCATCCACGATTGGGTAAGTCATGTATATTAAGCTAGGTACGTGGCTAGATGTTGCTTACGCATTATGTGATATAGGAAAATATCAAGCTGATCCAGGAGACTGGCATTGGATGGCAGTCAAAACTATCCTTAAGTATCTGAGGTGTACTAAGGATATGTTACTGGTTTTTGGAGGAGATGATGAACTAGTCATCATAGGACATGTAGATGCTAGTTTTCAAACTGATCAGGATGACATGAAGTCACAGACTGGATACATATTCTGTTTGAATGAAGGTGCAGTGAGATGGAACAGCTCAAAGAGACGCGTGGTGGAAAATTCTATAGCGAATTCCGAGTATATCGCAGCTTCTAGGGTAGCTAAAGAAGCAGTATGGATGAAATGATTCCTCCAAGAGTTGGATGTATTACCGAGTAGTAAAGATCCTATAAAACTCTATTGTGACAACACTGTAGTGGTGGCACTTGCATAAGAGCCAAGGTCACATCAATTGACAAAACACATAATTTGAAAGTGTCATCTCTTGAGGGATTTTTCTCAGAGAGGTGAAGTTGTTGTGAGCAGTGTTTTCATGGAAGACAACGTGGTAGACCCCTTGACTAAAGCCTTGACTCAGTAGAAACATGATCATCATGTGAGGACTAGCGGACTAAAAGTCATAGGCAGTTTCCTCTTGTCCAAGTGGGAGTTTTTAAGGGTGGGTGTCCTGAGAACCAACATTTTTGTACTTTGATTACAGGATTGTTCACTTATTACATATTGTTCATTGTTGTCGATAACTATAATATAATATTGTCCTGGAATATTTTTTACATTGATATGGTCATGGAAGATCCTACTATGATGAGAACGTTGAAATGATATAACAATATTCTTAAATAAAGTTCTATGGTTGGATGAAATACTATGATAGGACACATAGTATATAGACCGTCATGTGCAAGTACTCGTAAGAAGAAGAGACTCTCTAATGGAGTTCGCACTTGGTAATCTCCAAGATGAGAGATTCTAAGAATAGACCTGCGAGTAGAAAATCCGCATGTGTTGGTGTCATTGGACATTACTATCTATGAGGGTCTGTAATGGTACTTGGCTGGAAGATTATCATTAACTCATGTCATGACTCACACACATAGATTTAAAGACGAAAACCGTCACGTAGACAGTTGGCGGGAAATAGGGTACGTTGGGTGCGTCACGAGTGACATGTTGTTAATGGATATGTCGAGGAAGGATTTGTCCCTTCCATTTATGGAAGTTGATATCTCGACCCTTTGATTGAAATAGAACTGTCGCATTAAATTCCATGGCCATGGTGTAAATGACGAGTTTATTTCAGGTAGTCAAAGAATGACGGATCAAGCATATATGTTTATGACACTACCAAGAATCCTGCATGATGAGATATAGAATCAAAGGGATTAAATTACATAGTAAGTGTTCGTATGAGTTGATACATCAATGTGGCATCAATTCTTTCTCTTGGGTTCCTTGACCCTTTTCTAGACACTAATTTTTCACTTTAGGCAAGCCCGACTAATGCCAATGAGAAAGAGGCCTAGAGGGTCACATACTATGTGTATTCAAGTATATCAATTAGAATATTGATTATTCCTATACGTGGTTTAATAATTATTCATGAAAGCCTATATCATTTTATTTTTGGAGGAAGAATAAAATAAAACAAGTACACATTGTGTATAAATGATTACATGTCGTGTAGTTTTCGTTTGAAAACAAGTACACGCCGTGTATTATTAAATGTACACGCCATGTAGTTTTTATTTTGGAAAGGAAATGAATAGATGAAAACAAGATATACACGCTGTGTACATTGAATGCACATGCCATGTAGTTTTCAATGAAAAACAAGTACATGCTGTGTATTTATTAATACACACCGTGTAGTTTTTCCAGTCAGCATTTTGAGAAAATATCATTTTATTAAATGATATTTATTATAATCCATGTGGGTGCATGTCAAGGAATTAATTACTCAAAAATGGGTTTTCAAAATAGAGTTAATGATATAAATAAAACGTGTAACGCGTTTATTTATTGTCAATACTCTACACCTCAAACCCAATTATAAATATCTTCACAACCCCAACCTTTTCCTAACAGAAGAGAATCATTGTGCACAATAACTTCGGAGAATTCTTTCATGGACAAAAGAATCTCTTCGTCCAATAATGCTCTCAAGACCGAGAGAGATCATCTTCCATCAGATCAAGACAATCTATGGAAGACAATGCACGTAAAGGTTTCTCCATGCTAGCTCCCGAAGACTCCTTTGGCGATGTACCGAGATACGAGGTACACGTGTGGAACACCACTAGAGGAAGTCTATACTTGGATTCTGCGACACAACAATGAATCACATTAGAATGTGATCAAGAACATCAACAAAGAAAGAACACAGAAAATGTATTTCTTTTAAATTGATTAAATTAATTATAATAAACCTGTAACGATCCTACTTTGCGGTTCCTGGTCTTTACTTTTCATTATCCATTTCTGTGATTCGATCCGTGGAGACTGGAGTTTATCATCGTATTGATCCCGGATAGATCATTTTTAATGACAAAAATCCAAGTGGGCACATCCACCTATGTGCTTCTTCTGCACCAAGAACCTTCACATAATACGATAGGAAATTGATTTGTAGTAATTTAATAATCAGATAGAATAAAATACCACCAAGATTAAAGAGTTTTTATAACATGGCCTTGATGCTCACCTACAAAAAACTCTACTTGAAGGGTAGTTATATAAATTTTCATCTGATGTCGCAAGAGAACACCTCAACTATATGATCTCTATCTATGAACAACCCTATATTGTTCCACCTAGGACTCTATAATTGCATCGATGGAATGGAAAAGACACAACATTTGTGGCAAATTCCCATGCATGTGTGAGTAAAACAATACTAAATTTGACTCCCAGAAACACAATGTAATATTCAACATAGAAATGATCAGTAAGAATATGTTGTCATCTCAATATAGTTATATTCTTATAATAGGTATAATATGAAAATCCAAGTATACTCATAAAGGATTCCAAAACTCAAGGTCTCATCCAAGGCTAGCTACACGGTTCTGCTCATAGCATGCTCATTTCATGAGATCTCACTCCTAAAGCAATCTGATAGTAAACACGTAGAATAAATCTACCCAAATTAGCCAATAGAGCAGGACAATCTCGATAAGTTATGTAGTTTCCTAGAGACATCTAGTCTCATTAATACATGGAGTGTCAGTATCACATGAGGTGTTAGTAACCCACGAAGTGTTAGTAACATTGTGAGTTTCGGTAACACAAGGAGTGTCGATAATTAATGTATCCCCCAAGTCACATAGTTGCGAAGCCACATCCATAATTAAACCACTAAAAACATTATAAAGCACAGTCGTCAAGTGTAGTCACATAAAATGGAAGGAATTTGATCTCTATACAGAGATAGATTTTCCTCCAACCTAGGGGACCCTAGCGGGACTCCACACCCTAATGGAAACATCATTCCAGATAGTGGATAGGTTCCCATGTAAATATTGGTCACAACATGTCCATAAACACTATCTATGTTACCACTAATAGAAGTGAGGCCAAATGTGCCTCTTAGTTCGATTCATGATCTAACTCACTGAGTCAAAAGTCGAAGCCGAGATGAGATAACTCACTTCTGAATATGGATCATCCACCATAATGGGAATGATATTATGCATCAAACCCTCATATGAATCAACCAAGTGCACACTCTCAATCTCTACTGATCTAACTAAAACCATCAAGCCCTGTCAAAGTACATCCATGTCGCATGTGCCCCAACGCCATTGATTGATCATCCCATAGACCTCCCATTTTAAAGATCTGGCTGATTGAGTGAAAAAGTCTGACCTAGGGCGGGTCTCGGTCAGGACCAACACGATTGACCTGACCGGGATGACCTGACTAAAGTTGGTCTACCTAAACCAATCTGGATTGGCTGACCAAGCCCATTCCACTGGCTCGAGCTACTGTGTGGGGCCAGCTATAGACACCCTACTAGGATAGAAAAACTCATCCCATTATGGATTCTGGACTACCACTGTGTGTCCCTCCATGTGTGGGCAGGTGTGTGCATTCTAGACATAGTCTACCATGGCCATGTCTGTCTAGACAATGTGTCACAAATCCTTGATTCATGAAGTCATCTTGGCCTACCAGCATGAAAATGCATCTCTATCTTGGGTCCCTCCTCTCACATGGCTTCAAGACACATCCATCCTCCACTGTTGCCTCCTTCCACGGCCTTCTGGTCACCTTTATGGTCCCTAGTTTGTCTGAAAATGCTGCATGAATGGTCCAACCACCACTGCTTCCATAGTTAATGTCTGGGTGAAAGCTATCATTAATTGCATGCCACTAGGCACCATCCTTCGCCACCGCTAGAAGACCTAATTCAGAAAGTCACCATCACCACTTTGGTGTCTTTTTTTTCAAACTGATCCACATACACGATCCTCCGTTCACATCCTTTATTTCTCATTTCTCTAATAAATTTCACGACTCATATGCATGAAAAGACACTCAAATGAAAATATCTCCCAACTTATTTTGATCAGTCCATTTCCATATTCATTTCTCCACCATTATTCCATTTCGATTAAAGATCTACGATATCAGATCATTGGTCCATGGATCGAGTGCACAATGATCGATCAACCACAACATGTCCAGTGTAGGGCCAAAAGAATAATTCCTATTATGATTGAATAACGGGGTGGGGGAGGGGGAGAAAAGCATAAATAAATAAATAGATGCAATAATTGATCAATGTTTCTGTCAAAAGTGGTCAATTTCCATTAGAATGTATATATAAATACAACCATTAATCCCAAGATCATTCTCCCATCAAAATCCCTAAATGGTGGATCCCATCAATTTACAATGATTGATCGGCTGGCCAATATATATTTATATTGGTCCTCATTCATTGTGGAATTTTTTAATTAAGAAAATAAATCAAATCACAAATGGCATACCTCTGTTTGAGATGATCGCTAATAAAGAATAGTAGTTGCGTCATTGTCGTGGTTGAATATCCTTCGAATATGAGGTTCATCGTTGATCATTGACCAACAATCCATCACCATTCAATGAAAATGTTATGTGTCTTTACCTTATAATAATTCTAGGGTTATGATGATAAACCAAGATTCATGATAGTATACCTTAATTAAAAAAACCAAGAAGCATCAAATAAAATATTTTAATGACAATTACGTCAAATTTCTATCTTTAAAATTCGACACATTCATGTCAATGTTAGACATCCCCTAAAAAGAACCCCATCTTATGAAATCAATGGTGGCTTCTGATTTCCCATCCAAGTTACCATTTATGATTTATTAGGAATTAATATATAATAATTTTCCTTTATTATTTTATTAATGGATATGTCCTTTTCAGTTTCTTCCATAGAATACCTGCACGGAATAAATTTAAGTCTCTCCAATGGTAAAGAGACATATTTGAGCTCAATGGTGCCATCATATTTCTGATCCTATCATCCATTTATGTGGTTTTCCAATTTTTCATAAAATTCATATATGTGTTATATTAAAAACAAAACATTTTTTAAGAATCATTTCAGGAACCCCATGCCTCGAAATCACACATTGTATCATCGTATGGTCTCAAATTTTTCCAAAATAATTTCTAAAAATAAATTCTACAACATAAAAGTCATTAAATTATCCCCATCATAGGGATTCATGACCCTGAAATCCAGAACCATTAGTTATGAAAAAAGGGGTATTGATCATGAATCTAAGCCTTCCACTCACGTCTGTCCCCTGGATATTCTCATGCTGCAGCAATATGTGCACTAGAGGAATCAACCGCCCATGAAGAATATTCCATTTACTGATCCTTTATCTCTATCGAGTTCATTGCAACATTGTACCCAGTCAATCTAGTGTGATTAATTAGGCATGTATATCCTTATATGAGACTGTTGGAAGATGTCGTGTACTTAGTCCAACTGAGGATAGAAGAGCCAAGCACCACACCACCTCGCCGACTCTATGATGTATCAGGAATGGGTCGATGAACCTCCGAGATAGCTTGTCATATCAGACAAATATATGCATACTTTTTCAAGGAGTGACATGAAGGAACACTTGTTCTCTTTCCCTAAACTCTAAAGGCCTCTTTCACCAATCAACATAAGATTTCTGGTAGCTCTGTGTAGTCTTCATCAACTTTTAGAAAACCTCCACCTTCTCTATAGATGATTTCACCAACTATAGGATCATAGGTGCTGACTATCCCAAATTAGATCAACAATGTGGTGTCATGCAGGGTCGCCTATACCAATTCTCGAATGGTGCTAAACCATTGGAGGAGGGTTAGATGTTGTTATATTCAAACTCCCCAAATGGTAGGCGATCCTCCCAACTGCATCCAAAACCAAACATGCAAGCCCCTAGTATGTTCTATAGATCCAAAATGTCCCACTCAGTCTGGTTATACTTATATGGGGATTGAACTCCATGTCCAAGTGTAACTAATTCCCAATAGACTCTTATAATCCCTTACAAAACAAGGATGTGAAAGAAGCATCATGTTCTGAAATGATCATCAAGGGAACTCCATGAATACAAGCTATCTTTAGCATGTAGAGGCACCCCACGCTCTCTTTTGAACTCTTCTCCTAGATATGTAGGAAGTGGTCTTATTAGGTGAGTCTGTAAATGATCTCACCAATTTTACCATTCCCCATAAACATACATGGTAAACCCATCACAAAGTCCATTGTTATTCCATCCCATTTCCATTTTGATACATCAAGGGGTTGAGTCAAACCCGCTGGATCATGATGCATAGACCTCACTTATAGACATGTGAGGTATCGAGGGACATACTATTCAAGTCCCTTCTTCAAAAATGGACACCAAATATAATGTTGGAGTTCCGGGTATTTCATTGCCACACGTTGATGTACCACAAAAGAGGATATGTGGAAATCCATCATTTATCCTTCATGAAATTCCACTATTACAACTGTGCGTCATATGAAAACAACAATGTCCTCCCCAACATTATAATATCCATCAGGTTCATTTCATATTGACATTTGAGAATGTAGAGCCTCACAATCTGTGTTTCTGAGCTATGCCACCCTGACTCACTACTATAGAGGAGGAGTAACTACCACTGACTGGAGATAAGTTGCTCCATATCTATCTATGAAGGATATATGAAATGAGACTAACTTCTCTAATTCCTTATTCGTGCATACTTTTGAAGTTGTATGTAGACAATGAACAACTCTCTCATCTTGTAGTATTGCCATTTATTCATGTTAGGACTACCATTTCTAACTCAAGTTCATGTGTTTCAGAGTTCTGCCCCAAGGATTTCAACTAGTGTAAACCATAGGCACTCAATTCTTGACTCTACAATAGGACGCATCAAATATGGATAACTAATTCATCACAAAACACATTTTACTCGACACCCTCATCTAGAATCCTCATGATGGGGGATCTTTTCAAACTCTGCATCAACCATCACTGGAACCGTGACTCACATTTCACGAGCTTCCCATGTAGCTCGTGCTATCTAAGTGTGTCCAAGACCATCCTTGACTGTCTCATGTGCTCCTGGTACACTATGTAAACTATGATGTTATCAATGAATACCACCTGGGGGAGCCTTGGGTGAAACACTAAGTCCCATGAATCCCATCATGTACAAGTCCCAACAGTACACCCCATATAAAAAAACTTTACGAGAGCCATGTGATATACTAGTGTAAATATTATTATCATCCATGAGTGATCATCAATGAAAGAAGTCTATCTCTTGGTGGGGAGGTAAACTTAGACCATATTCTTGGAATATATCCTTATAATCATCCAATAATATAGAAAACTGAGGACTCAAAATATCATATACGATGAGGGTAAGTCTAGGGAACTGAAGAGTAATCAGATACACAATACTTTGTATGAGTCTACTAGGAGTTGTAAGGATATACATTTTTCTGATAAAAATTGGAATCTTTTTCTATTATCCTGAAAAACCACTCTGTTTTCCTTAAACAAAAAATCAGAGCATGAGCTGTGGATATTATTCATATACCGATAATGACATCATTAGGCCTTGACATTACTACCATGAAATCCTAACCAAATATCTCAACATTAAGAGTTATAAAACATTTTCAGATCCATTTTTTTATCATTGGTTATCCATTAGTAGGTTTCTATACATATTAGGGTTAATTCATGGTTTAACTAGAATCTCTACGTATGAATCAAGAAATGTGGGATGAACAAAAATCACTAGCACAAGTGTCTATATACTGCATCCAATGTAGAAAAACACAGATCTTACCTTGAACCATTCAACGATTCCTGTTGTCATAAGCCTTGACATCTTAAAACACTGTCCTCATCTATCCAATAGCTCTCTTAGTCTAGTATGGACCATCTGGGGTTGTACTAGTAACATGTCAAAATGTTGGATACCTCCTCCTTCTTCCCCAGCTCGACTTATATATCAGCCCCCGATGGATCTGTATGCTCATACTGCCGCCTCTTTATATGAAGTTCATCATCCACCTCTCTAACTGTAGTGTGGATATGTGAAAATATCTTGCAAGATGTCTCATATCACAAAAATCATTGTAAATCCAATCCTTCATGGAACTAACATTCCCCTAGAACTTCTAACAGAACCTAAAATTCTACATCTTAGGATGCACACCTACTATCGGTTGGTCCTGTTGACCCTGAATTGTAGGCGGTCAGTACCTTGGAAACCTATGATACATGTTTTAAGCCTTTTTATAAACATCCTATGCCAAAAGATATATGCACGACTCTTTCTGGAAAGTTGCATCAACCAAATCCACTAGAGTTTTGTATCTGAAATTATCAAAAGAAAAAAGTCCCACTTGCTAACCCTTAGATGTGTGTGTTTTTGTGTGAATGAGAACTCCAATTTTGAATAGTTTTCACTCCAAATAAAGAACATGATCTGGAAGAAATGATCATATATGTGTAATATAAAATTATATTAAATTCCTCTAACTCCTTGAATCAACTTCACTTTTAGGGTGTCTTGGGTCACAAGAAAAACAAAGATGGACATTTATTTATGATGGGATAAAATTACAAGATAATTATTATATATAGGTAAGGTAAAATCATAGATATTTAATCCTTTATTGATTATTCAGTTACTGAAATTATATTATGGTGGAGTCAAATTAAGAAATTATTTTGATGTACAAAAAATATTAAATGACATATAAAAGAAAATATGTGTTTGTTTTTTTATGTAATACCATCACGATGAATGGTAGAACACCGTAGAAAGTGATATGTTTTGAATGTGATAATCATGTGAATAAAAATAATAATTTTCTATTATTAATAAGTCAAATCATATTAATATATATAATCACATAGGAGATAATTATATAGTAAAACGGGTGAACAATGTAAATCATACATGGATTGATTTTTATTACTCCAGTGAAAAATATAATTGTAATAATGAAAATCATCAATCTAATTCAGAAGAAATAATTTCAATAATGGCTCAAAAAAGGATTTATTTTAAATTTATTCACATATTATTGATTACAATGAATATCATAATGATAAAATAAAAAATTTTATATTGAATAAATAATGGTAATTTTTATTTTTTATTATCATAATGTAAATTACATTAAAATTCATTTTAATCAATTCTTATATAAAATCAATGTTTACTAATTTAAATTTGGGTGTTTCTATGTTGTAAACCTCTTAATTCTACATCCAAAATACATTTTTTGAATATCCGCATCCCCTTAGAGAATGTATGGAATAGGTAGTGACGATTCATGATGCAACCTCGCAAATACGTAGGTAGGATGATATAGGCATGATGCTGCATAGGGCCTTCATGCCATTTTTATGGGCCAAATAGCCTAGTAATTATGGGATTTATAATGGAATATAATATACCTGGATTGAATGATCAATTTGATATCAGAATAAAATGATTATTCGACACAAACTTTTAAATAATTCTTTGTTAATTTATGTTTAACTGAAATATTATTCCAAGTTTAATGAGTTTTATTATTTTTCTTATCAAAATAATGAATAAATTAATGATATTATTTATTATATTAACAAATTAGTGAATAATGTGATTAATCATGAATATTTGAATAATAACATTTAATGGTTCATGTTTATTAAAATGGTGATTTGTAAAGAAAGAAATTTTTTCACCAAATAACATAGATTGTTTTATCAAACAAAAATTGTTCTTGATTAAACATGTATAACAATTTTGTATTTATATTATATTTTATTTTCTATTTATTGACATTATATATATAATTTTATCAATACATGATTTAAAATTTTAGGAAAAATATAACAGTATTACATAAAAAAATTATTATTTATAAATACATAAAATTGATATAAAAAACAACTATATTTGGATTCATAAATCCTTGATTAATAATAACATAGGACACCAAAGTATATTGGTAATCAAATATTTTCATGATTACAATTTCCATGAGGAATGATTCAAGTGAATTGTAATAAAAAAATTATAGGAAATATGGTTGACCATGAATCAATTTAATTTATATTATAGAGATTAATTTTTATCAAATTTATAAAATGTAACAATTAAAATTATTTAAAATTATAATTTGATTATTATTATATTTTTCAAAGTGATTAGTGTGCCTTAGTCTTGATACATAATATAAATCGATATAAGTAACTATGATCAATTCATAGTCTATAAAATCAATAATTTTTTGACTAGGTATAAGAATAATTTATTATGGTAATTATTATACAAAAAAATGTGAAACATAAATTTCTAGACCCTCTATCTACAATGTGTAGAACTCTTGGGTTGTATATTATAGAAGAGAGGTAGTGACCCCCGACACCTGCAACAAGTAGGCCCTAGTTTAGAGACTAAAACCAATGGTATAGTATACACACAAATGGGAGGTATTAACTAATAAGATAACGCATGCCAAAGATAATGATAAGATAGACAGAAACAAAATTATTTTCAGACCAAAAAGAAATATACAAATAAGTACACATATGTAATGTCATGCTAGAACTATAGAAACTAAAAGGGAAAACTAAAAGTACCAAAAGAATGTAAAATGATAGCGACCATGAACCCCAAGCAGCTCCTACGTAACCCGAAGCTAGTATTGACCAAGATGATCTCAAACCTTCTCCAACTGTCTGAAAAAATAGTTTATATAAATGTAGTGTGAGTATAATCATATATTTAGTAGGATCACCCCTAGTTCCTCTCATGAAAAAGTATGGAATGCATGCTAAATTAAAATGAAGATCAAGTGAAAATAACTCATCCCATAAACAGATATACTAAATTCCTATCCTCACCATTGCTACTCTCACCAAGGATCGCATACAAGAGAATATAATATAATAAAGATTATCAAGGGTAACCTGCTACCACTTGCCCAATGGTTTTCCATTTTCCCCCAATGTTGCACGTCCTAATCATCTATCTTCAAAAGGCTATCCAAAAGACATGTGGGCAATGCACCAAAACATGCACCTCGTGAATCACAACCACCACGTCCAAATAACCAAAAGTAACCATGTAGTTTTTGGGATCCCACCACCACTCACATGGTGTGTATCATACATTAGGTATTATACCTCAAGATCGTACAACCCATACACTGAGTAAGGAAACTCAATCCACTATAGCCTATACACATTACACCTATAGTAGTACATAGATAAATATATATGTGCGAAACAACCACAATCCATTGCATACCACTATACACATATATTTGGAAAACTAATAATCATGAATTCTATCACAAGTAACTTCCAAGAGAAGAGTGTGGGGTTAATGGGGTTAGTCGCGCATCCATCCTCCCACTAATATTTTGGGGAAAACACCCCCAGAGGGCCTGGAATCCCTGAGGTATTTTTTTCCCTAACTGAATTGGTGGAGTAGTTTATACAAACCCAAAAATTATAGGATATAATATAGCTGACAACCACAATATGTGAATAACCTAGTCTTAGAATCTAATATACCTCATGTATCTTATACTCCTTGATACCATTGGTAACACTATATATCCTATAAGCACAAAGCCATTTAAATATCATTATTAAATTACATTTACACTTTTTTATCACTTTCATATTATGTTAATTAATTCGTAATCTGTTAATTAACCATGTTTAAAATCACATTACATATCATTAGCATTCTATAAAAGATCAACACCCTACTGGAAAAAGAAAATTGATTCCATGAATTCTATGAAATATTAACTCGTTATTGCATCCTAATAAGCTCCAACCACATGTGTTAAAAATTCAATCATTTAATAATAATTTTATCAGTTTCAATATATCTATGTATTATAATAAAAATTCTATGCTACCAAACAGAAGGGGCTCAACACAGTGAGTATATTAGAAAACCATTTAGTCTTTGTCACCTATAGCAAGAATGTATACCCATCCATACCTGAGAAGATAATGATGGGAAGAATGTGAAATACACCACACGTCTTCGGCTCATTAAGAAAGAGGTTAAACAAGACCTTCTAACTCAAGAAAGGGGGAATTTAAGCAGATAAGAAAACAATGGATTCAACAACCATCCAACTTTCACATCTGTGGGTATTGCTAGATTCAACCCTTTCTACCACCTATGGTGTCCTTCCAGACACCCATATTCAAAATTGGATGCATCTCACCACTCATGGAATCAACTTCTGCCACAACCGTTGGGCCTCCATTCCACCACCTACCACGACTGCCCTCCAATCTCATCCATCCATGGATTACATCACATCAAAAGCTACAAAAAGAAAATAGACATAGAAACTATGATCTTGTCTTAAAACAATGCATTAAACCTTCACATGGAATGAGCTCCCATAGATCCAAAGCACAACGAACAAGGACGTTATAAAAATCATGAAACTCAAGCCATGGAATGTAACATCCCAAGTAAATAAAGAAAACATAAATTTTTATTTTTATTAATAATTTTAAATTAAATATAAATTTTACATTAAAGGGGTTTCTATGTTCGATGGAATACCTGATACGTAACGACGAGTTTCCTTGAAATCTTATGTTGCACACTAATAAAATAATATTAATAGTTTAATTGGTAGTTGACACATAGTCATTGTATTGGAGGAAATGAATATAACTAACTAAAATATGAATTTACATGTTTTTCAAATGTTTTTACATTTATCTAACAAAAATTTGGGTCTTAATGAATGAATCTAATTTTAAGCATAAATACTCTAATATTCACTAAAAAGTAGATTTACCGCATTTTGATGGAGACCCCTCATAAAATCTAGTTTTGTTCATTTTTATTTGAACTATTTGATTAAATAAAATTGTTTTTTAGATTTGGGCCATAAAATGTTACTTTGGGTTAATTTTTGCTATTTTTATGATAAAGTTCCTTTTTTAATGAATAGTGAAAAACATGGTATTTTAATTCAAAAGTTCCTTTTAATATAATTTATTTATATGTTTATATTATCTTTTTAATTGGTTTTAAAGTGTAATTATAATATATCTTTACCTTTTAATCCAATTTTGGTCATTGCAATTAATATCACTTTGAAATTGGACATAAACAAGTATCAATATTTTCATAGTTACTGTTTCATAAAAACATGCTATTTGTTTTGACAACAGGAATTAATTTTAAATTAAATAATGCAACATCAATATTTTTTATTTTGAAAAACAGATATCATTTTTGAATTGTGAAAATCAATTATATCATAGGCTAAATTTTTGGTATTTTTCTGAAAAACATCAATTTTTTGATGAATAGTGAAACCACATAGTACTAGATAAAAAGTTGACTTTTGCATTTAAATAGAATTATACCACTTCAGTGAATTGAATTTTGAAAATACAACATAGATGGTTGTTATTATTAACTAATTTTTTTTCAATAATATGAAAATAATTTGTGTTGAATAGCGACTTTTGACTTTTATTTACCACGATTAAAGGTAAATAGGGAAATTCAAGGTAAACCGAATACTATTATAATACATAATTACCTTAATATTTGTCCTCACCTTATTGGATGAGTCATTTATGATCATGGGCATCCTTTGGTCCATTTTGGGACCCCATGGAGCCACATGGGAGTGATAATGACACTTCATATTAATTAATTTAATGTAAAGACAAGAATGACATAGGGTTATATAAGTTATCTTTTTTACTATAAATAATATTTGGAAATATATTAATGATTTATTAAAACATGGATTTTTTTTATAATTTTTAGACATCAAATAAATAAAATAGTTTATGACACAATAATGATGCAGTATTGACCTCATTAATAAATGATTTGAATAAATAAGATTATAAATAATAAAAAAAAATCCAAAAACTATCAAATGCTTATTGGATGATTTTATTTCGACCATGAGTCGTCTTAAATTCTTCTTGAATTAGTTTTGGACATTTAGAAACCCAATATCTTTGTGTAATAAAATAATATTTTCACCCATTCTGAAAGAGCCCCTCCTCCCCCATCTAAAAATCCCTCACTTATTACTCGTTCCTCACACCTCTCAAGCCCCTAGGCTTGTCCAACCCTTTCCAAAATAAGATCTTAAGATCACTCTTTTCCACCTAGAAGCCTACCTTAGTTAGAAGTCACTTCAAGATGTCCTTCTGGTTCCAACAAATGGAAGTTACCCAAATTAAAGCTAACAATTTCTCTTAACATTATTTTAGTTCTCAAACCCCTAAACTCTTTTTATTCCATTTTTTTAACAAAACCTGTATATTCAAAATACTAGGATGTATTTATGAGATGGATTAGAAGTAAAATTACACCCACCTATATATAATGGGTGAAGAACTTACTGTTTTTGTTGATGGCAATCTAATATGTCACGAAACAATGATTGTTCGATCATCTCCTACTACCTCTCGTGGTAGCCATTATGATGGCACTGTATTTATATATGATATATATTATGTTTATGTTTTCTGTATGCTTCTTTATTTTCCTTTTATTTCATACATTTATTGTTTTTATTATGGGTAAATGTGATAATTTAATCTGAGGAAGTGCGGACTACCACCCCCTTAATGGGATATGACTCATTAATACCATATGTGAGATGTATAAAAGATAAATATAATGATATTATATATGATGTTATACTTGAATTATAATATACCTATGTATCATTATATTTTAATTCAATTAAAATAAGAAATAGAAATGAAAGTAGTGTTCATGTGTACGTATGACTTACCATCTCCATAAATGGTGAATTGCATTTCTTACATCTAAATGTTATATAATATTATAAATACATGTAAATACTGGATATATATGATATATATGATATCTAAATCATTTATATAATTATTAATATAATGAAATTTTGACCATGTGAAAAACTTGTAATTATAAGAAGTCCATTTTTGACTCAAGTACCATATATCGACAAAAAACACATTATTATCTTAAATGATTAAAAAATGATTATAACATGGTAATAAGTGACATAAATGTAATAATAAACATTAAATAGTTCTTAATCAATTAGAAATTAACTTTATTTTATTAATCAAGATATTAAAAAATGAACGGGTCAAGTCGGACATGAGGTATGGGACTTCATCTCAATCTCCATTCATTGTGGAATATTTTGTTTTAATACACGCCATATATTATTACATTTTATAAATAATTTTCTTTTCATTTCATTCAAATGGAATATTTTTATACGAGGCATTTTACTAAATGACAAAAAATAATGTTTCTTTTTAATGTAAATGGTGACAATAACCTTTTCACTGTCGCGAGTATTATTTGATATTTGCATTCCATAACAAGCCATAGTTTTGTTAACAGTTAAAAAAATAGTATATAACATTTTTATATATTTTGGTATTGAAATTGGTTTTGTGAATGAATTAATTTTTTCAATATCCTGAAATGATATATTGTGATTGTAATATGGAAATGTTATCTTTCTGTTATGCTTGTTTTATGCGTTATGGTTCTTTGGCATTTTTTATGTATACGATTGGTTCCTTGATAAACCATGGGTGGGTGAGCCTGATATATCTTTCCAATGTATTGGGAAAAGTGACAAAGGTAAACATGAATGTTTCTCCTAAGAGACTTAGGGAATATACTGTGATAAGTATTCCAAATGTAACTTCCTATGCAGCTGTGATAGCTATAATGTTAGTATGAAATGGATTCCACAAGATACCTTTATGATTTATGTTTTCTATGTGTGATTCATAAATATTATGATTTCATGAGGTATGATAAGTATCTTATGTTATGTATGTATTAATGAACTAATGTTTTCTTTCTTTGTTTTATAACCCTTACTGATCTTTTTATGCTCAATTCATGTTTTGAAATGTTTTTCGTAGGAAATAAAGTATAATAGGGTAAAGGATGGGATAAAGGAAAAGCCTTGCTATCTAAAACATGGATCTAGACATGACTCTTTTTTTCAAGGGTTTTTATTTTATGAAAAAATTGATACTGAGTAGAATTGTCTACAAGTAATATTCATGTTGTTATGTAAATGTTATGACATAATTCTCTAAAACTCTAGACCTTAAATGATCATCAATGTGAATTATCCATTTAATTCATGAATATGTAATGTTTATGGTTGGGTCATTATATGAAAGGAATTGTATATTTATTCTTACAAATGATTCTTATCACATATGGAACTACTCGATATGTTATTCACATGTTCCAACCATGGGAAACCAAAATAATAAGCTATCAAAGATATCATAAAATATATAAAAAAATAAATTCAACATTCTAATATTGCATTTACCTATAGGCATTAGTTTTATCACCATTTTATTCATACGTTCATATCTACATCAATTTTATAGTCAAAAAATTACATCATCAACCAGATTCATTAACAATCATCTTTAAACAGTTGTCTAGTTAATTATAAATTAATTCCATCTTTATGTTCATTACCAATTTCAATCAATAACGAAATTAAAAACAAAAAATGAATATATATCACATGATATTGCAATTCAAGAGGTAATAACATCGCTATAAAATTGAGACAAATTATTTAATACAGTTCAAATATTTGATATGTCAAATTATTTTTAATCCCATCGGATAAATCAATCTATATCTATGGTTACACATAAATATAAAAACGGAACCATCAAATCCATTTCCTCAAATGATTTTCAATGTTCATATCTTGATAATTCCCCACATAATGGATCATCATCACATCTCCTATGGTGATTGCATCAACCTAAGGATGTCGCGATGCAACCACATCTTCCAACACCCATGAAAGATCCATTAGAAACATAAAGATCATATTACATAACATGGAAATGGTAAATGGGATAAAAACATATCAAGGAACCCATAAAAATTGAGGTCGAACGTACCTTATATCAAATATATATCGGCACTTCTTGGTTGCACCAAAAAATTTGGGGGGGGGGTGTGGTAGGCAACTTCAAAGAAATGAGATCTAAGGATTGTAGTATGATCTCAAGACTCGTATGGTTGGATGATCTCTATGATTTCTATACCAAGGAAAATAAGAAGGAATAATGAGTGATAATAATATATATTCCTTTTGAAAATATAAACAGAGCAGTGATTTAGATACGATTTTTATTTTCTATTGAAAGTTGAACCGGTCGAGATTACATGTTTTAACCGAGTTATGGAAATTGAACACTTAGTAATACTTAGGTAGGAGTTTTGGAATTTGAATAAGCATTAAACACATTACAAAAGACTTTGAATAAATTTTATAACATTAAAAACATCAATGGAAAGAAACTGTAGATTACTAGAATACTAAAGAAATCTAAAATTTAGACCAACTCATGGAAATGACTCACCATAGGTTTAATCTCCATGGAGGGTCACCAGTGGAGGAGAAACTAGTAAATGAGTCGTCACTGGTTGACTCATTGTTGGATGAGCTACCTCTAGATGACTGACCATCACTTGTCACAATTGGATAAGCTATTGGTGGAAGTGTCACTGTTGGGTGACACAATGTTGGATGAGATAATGCAGGACAACTCACTTTTAGATTAGTCAACATTGGATGGATCACCATTGGACAATTAACTATTCAGTGAGCTGCTGTTTGGTGAGCTACTATTTATTGAGTCACTATTTGACCACTCATCATTGGACAAGTCACCTTTGGAATAGTCACTGTTTAGTGAGTTATTGTTCTCCAAATCATAGTTTAGTGACTGTCTATTCTACAAGTCACCGTTTGGTGTGTCACCATCCACTTTTTCACCATTCATTGAGAGACCATTTGATGAGTCAACATTCTATGAACCACCTTTCAGTGATTCACCATTTTGTGAGTCACTATTCATTGAGCTACTATTTTCCGAATCACCATTTGGTGACCTACTGTTTGGTGAATCAATGATTAGTCAGTCATCAATTGGCGAGTCAACATTTAGTGAATCCCCATTTTGGAAACACAGTTCACAGAACATGAGGGTTTTTCAATGTTTTTAAATGAGTCACCTTGACCTCCCAGATCACCTCAAACACTAAATTTCAACAAATGAATTGTCTGCATAGGTCTAGTCCATTACATAAGATGCCTCTCAAAACATTCTCATCCATGAGAATCCAAAATCATCCTACAAATGATTCATAAATGGATTCATCCTATCATTCACCCCGTGAAATAAATCTCAAATATCATGTCACCAAAGGATCTTAACTGCGTCAAAAAAGGAACAATGAAAAACCACACAACAACCACAATAAAATCATAAAATATTCTCCCAGGGGTGATACCACTCAAAATAGATCAAGATAGAAAAATAAACAATAGTTAGACATCTCAATAATTAAATGGGTTGGAAACCAATGAATGATCAATGTTACCAAATAAGAGATAATCATCATCTGGCTCAGTGTAATGAGAATGTGTATATGACTTATGTTCCCATGTACTCTCCTCCGTGCCACTATTCTGCCACTTGACACTAACCAAGGGGATATCAAACTCAAGAAACATCTTGTCCTTATGGTATTGTATATCTATAGGCTACTCCTCAAAGGTTTCATCATCATCATCGTCGATATCGCCTTAATCTATAATGTGAGAATCATCATCAACAAGATGAAGGATCTGTGACATATGAGAAAAGTTGTGTATTTTTCTTATATATTAGGGGTGTTTTATATGATACGCCACTTCTTCAACATGGGACAACACCATGATAGGCCCAAAATACTGGGGTGAAAACGTACTCCCATAACCAATCCTTTGCTGCCAATGATGGAGAGTCACCTTAAGAAACACTCCATCAACAATTTCTAACTCGTGAGGTAAAATCCAATAATCAACATATGAATTCCGATGATCTTTCCCTACCTTCATTCACTCACAAATCACCTGATCCCTCTCTGTCGTACTGTATACGAGTTCTAACAAGGGAAATTTTGACACTCTGACCCCAGTCCAGCACAATAGAGAACTGAAAAGTCAGCCATGCATGGATTTAAATGGATACATACTGATGTTGTAGTGTAAAATATTTTTGTAAGTGAACTCTAATAAGGGTATGTGTCTTATCTTTGAACATCCAATATCCAGGGCACTAGAGAACATCGGGTCTTCAAGAGTTTTGATGGTCTATTCTATTTGACCATATGTCTATGGATGAAATGCAATGCCAATACATAACTGAGAACTATAACAACACTAGAAATTTCTCCACAACCTAGAGTTAAAAAAAGGATATCTATCAACAATTATCATCCTAGGGACGCCTTTTATCATTAACACCTCCACCAGATACTTCTTATCAAAACCTCAACTAATCAGGACTCTTTGATGGCTATAAAGTGAGATGAAATCATCAAGTGATCCTAAACTAACCATATAGTGTCATAGCCTCCCCGATCATGATGTAAACTATTATCAAAGTCCATCATTTTTTCTATCAAATCAAGGGAGGAAGATCAAATGACTGGTGAAAACCACTGAGTACACAATCCGCAACATTCACCTTCTCTCATACCACGCATTAATAAACAATCTCTGAAACCGAATGCTGTAATCCAGGCCACCAAAATTTACTAATAAAATCTCGGTACATCTTTATCATGACATGATGTACTACTAATAGAGAACTATGGAACTCTCTAAGAAACAGATCATGCAACACCAATGTAGTAAAATTCCGTCCCTAAAACAACACAAGGTATTTTTCATCCTCAGAACAACCATACTGTGCCTTGCCATAATCAACATGGTCTTTCCAGACCTCCACCTAAAAATCCCCCAACAGAAACTCTTCCACCTAATTCACATAATATGACTACACCCTCATTTGAAAGGTAATCATCATCCCCAAACATCTTCAATATCCAGATGTAATGTTGAATGTTATTCCATCAGTCTCCATGAATCACCTAATTCATGCAATGCATCACTACTTGACTTCCATCTCAGCAAATCACCTACAAAATTCCCCTTTCCAGAAGTATAAAAAATTTCAAATAAATAACCCAGAAATAACTTTATCAAAAAATGTCATCACTACATCAGGTCACATTGGGATAAAACATACTTCATGCTCTTTTGATCGGTGAAGACCACAATATGCTCTCTAGTAAGGTAATGTCTCCAAGGAATCAATGAAATCACCTCCATTTCCAACTCAATATCATGGGTTCAATAGTTCTACTCATGGAAACATAACTTATGACAGCCCTAACATATTACAGATCATAGTTGCATCAGAACACACCCTAATCCCAAACACGAAGCATCACAAAAAATGCAAACTGAACTTCCTCTGCTTGTAGGAAAAGAAATAGAGAACTAACCAATAGCTCCTTCAGATACTCAAAATCATCCTAACATTGAACAATCCAAACAAATGTCTGACCCTTCATGTTCAAAACTATCATAGGATTCTCAAACTGATAGAAATTGAATATGAACCTACTATAATAGCCTACGAGAACAAGGAAAATTTTCACCAACATCATTGTATTGCGGGCTTGCCAAGACACACCAACTTCTAAATTGAAAAATCCAAAACCACTACAAATTGAGATAGAACATGGAGAATGAAACAAACTTCTCAAGCCCAAAACTCACACTTAGATATCTTCACAAACTTCTTCACAAGGTGAAGAACAAAAAAATGTCATGTAGATTCTATGGATGATCTTGTATAGATGTAATGTACACAAGGATGTCATCAATGAAAATAACCATGAACTTATCTTGGAACTAACAAAACATAGCATTGATCAACCCCATGAACATGGTAGGAGTATTCTTTACACCAAATGATATCACAACAAACATGAAATTTAAATGATGATAATTAAATGCTATCTTTGGGATATCCTCATCCTTTACTCACATCTAATGATAAACTAACCACATGTAAATCTTAGATAACCAACATGAACTCTTTAGTATATTTAATAAATCATTAGTCCATGGAAGAGGATACGAGTTCTTTACTATCACATTCTTGATGTTAAAATAATCGACATAGAGCTATAAACTGACATATTCTTTAATTAATATGAAATCCGGTTCCCCCCATGGTTATACGCTTGGATGAAAAAAACCGCAATGTAATAGTACTTAAATAATTATTTCAGATCTATCTAATTAGAAAGTGTTATCCTATACGGAGACATTGATATATGAGACACACTTAGATGTAGTTTGATCCCGAACTCAATCTATCATTGATGGGGTAATGCTATAACCTCTTTTGGAAATACCTCAGGGTACTCTTCCACAACACTGAGAAAGGTGGACTGCAGAACCTCCAATGAACTCAACTTCAGCTCATCCATTGGGGACGACAAGGATGAAATATGCTTCTGAACCATCTGAGGGTCTCTCTCACCAACCAACACTATTGTCTCTCCATCATTATTAATGAAAACAAATTTTATTATGATTAAATCTAGGATAGAATTCACCAAATAAACCAATCCATGCAAAGGAGGACATCATATGGTTATATTAATTAACATAAGAAATATACCCAAGAGAGGATTTACCCCACAGTAGCTCACAATTTCTACATACTTCAAACAAGTCTGCTCGATGTCCAACATGCGTAAGAAACAATATGGGCACTATAATCCTCTCAACATCATGTCCTAAGGCATGTACTAGGGCCGGTGATATGAAAGAGTGTGTCACTCTTAAATCGAATAATGCAACCACCCTAGTATAAAATAAGAAAACGATACATCGAATAACGTGTGGATCACCTGGTGCTGGAAACGCTATAACATAAAGCTTACCATGACCATCTCCACAGCCTCTCTAACCTTATTGATGATCCTCTCTCCAAAAATGATCTAATATATGAGGATTATGACTATCTTTTGGATGTCCTCTACTGTCCCCATCTGATCTCTGCTGATCCAAAGCTGGTGTAAAACTTATACTATTTCCTCGAATGGAAATACCTTAAATGAGGACCCTGGAGCTAAACACCTAGCACAAAATAACTACTCAAAATGTTTCAGAACTCATGAAATTGATGAACTCAACCTAAATAAGAAAAAAATGTTCCTGGAACATTAATATATTCCAAAGAGATGCAACTAAGAGAGAAACAATACATTAATGGCTGGACCTTACCTCTGGTTGAATAGAAACTCTTCTTCCTTGAAAACTGGGACCTCCTGAACACAGATCTTCTTCATGAAGAATCGTGATGACTCCCATCTTGTAATGATCTAATTCTGGATAATGTCCTATCAAGGACTTTTTCCTATTCCAGCACGTTGAGAAATTTCATTAGCACAAAAATAGTGACACGGTGATAGATCTATGGATTCAAAGCCTCCTCAAAATGAATCTCCATAACTTTCATATCTAGAAACAAGTTAGAAGAATATTATAAAATTTTCGTGAGATAGATATTGGACTCTCACATTATAGAGACCCTATAGTGAAGGGTAAGTAGCTTTAGGAAAATAGCTGTCTTTGTGGAAAAAAAACCTTGGCTCTGAACTACTTAAAAAAATTATACCCCGGGACTACCGACTCCTCACGGTTCCTGAGGAAGAAGAACAACCACTTCCTCACTTCCACATATATCATTAGCACAACTAATTCCACGTAGTTATTCTTATGAGCATGGATTGAGCTGAAGGATATCTAAAATTACACAAAATATTCTTCCATGACAGCATCTATAACAGAACCCTTGAACATCTGTAGACTATGTTGTTGAACCTCTCGGAGTGTCATCCTTGATGTTTTGTCATCATCAACCTCTACTCTATGGAAATATACTAGCAAAACCTATTGTACATCTTATGTGTGAACCTTATGAGGAATTCAACCTAGATATATAAATAATAAATGGAAAAAGTATGATCTCTAATCCTAGAATATAGAAGACTTTACATTAATTAATTTTATTATTTTATTCATTTTAGGCTATCATACACCAGGTTATACACTTTCAAACACAGTTGAAAAGAAGCATGATTCCTGATCCTTCCTTAGGTATCTACCGTACTATAGGTATTATCTCTTTTAGTATCCACTATAAATTTAATGGGGCATGATTCATGTCACATGGGCCCTGAAATACCCATTTTTTAGATGGTCTCCAATGTTTATAGCACTTGATGAACTTGAATCACCGTATTTCCCTACAAACCCAAGAAACCTACCGTTTTCCTAACTCTAAACACCATCTTATCCCTCAACCATTCTTTAATACCACTATGTCATGACCCCCTCCCCACATAGTGTACCCCTCCTGAGCCTTCAGTGGAAGAAGAGAAATAGTGACCCCTGAGTCCTGCCTCTAGTTGGCCCCGGGATGGAGACTAACATTAAGGGTATAGTAAAACCATAGATTGGAGGCATTGCCCTATAATAGAACACATTAAAAAGTGGGATATAATATAGAAAACAACAAAATTCTTCTCATAACACTGTCAAAGAAACCATAATGCACATATGTACTTTCATGAAAGAACTACTACAACTGAAAGGGAAAAAGAAAAGTACCAAAAGACACTAAAAAAACAATGACCACAAAGTCCAAACAGCTCTAAAAAACCTCCATGATATTAGTAACTATCCTGATCTCCATACTGATCTAACATACCTAAAATTAGGTTATATAAATGCAGGGTGAGTATAACATCATACTTAGTAGGATCCTCCCTTTATCCTCTCATGAATAAGTAAAGAAAGAATGATAAATAATAGTGAACAACATGTTAAAATAACTCATCACCTAAACTAGAATAATATGTTCACATAATCTTCATGGATTCTCTAATCAAGTTTCACATTCAAGATCAAAAAATAAAATAAGGAATTTCAAGGATACCTTGCTACCACTTCCCCACTAGTTTGATGCTTTTCCCCAATGTCGTAGGTCCTGAGCATCACTGTCCCAAAAGTATATACACCTAGGAGATGATTCAAAACATGCACCTCATGTTGCATGACCCCAAAGTATAAATTTCTAGAAGTAACTAGGTAGTTTCTGGGAGCCACTACAGCTCACATAGTGTGTATCTTACATCAGGTATTATAACCTAATCCATTACAACCTATACACCATGTAAGGATCCTTAAGCCATCACATCATATATACATAACATGTATATTTTTCCACAAAAATCTATATCCAGTGAAATAATAACCATCCATTACATCCCTCTACACACATATATGGAAAAAACTATGTATTGTGATTACCAGAACAAGTAATTACAAACGAAATATTTGGTGTCAAATGGGTTACGCATTCATCCATCCATCAATACAGATGTTGGGGAAAACACCCCCATGGGGCTCAGAATCCTTAGGATGATAGTTTCCCTAACTAAATGTGTGTATTAGTTTATAGAAACACAAAAATTATTGGCTATAATACACCTCAAAACAACACTATGAGCATAACATTATTTTAGACGTAACTGTATGTCACGTCTCTTGGAATCCCTACTGCCACTACTAAGATAATATATCCTACAAGAAAAAACCATTTAAATATATTTATTAAATTACATTATAAATTTTTTTATAAGTTTCACCATATGGTTATTAGTCAATTAACCATTAATTAACCATTATAAAAATCACATATAATTTCATTAGTATCCCAGAAAAGATCCATGCCCTCCATCCAAAAGAAAATTGAGACCATGGATTCTCCATAATATTTCCTAGACATTGCATCCCAAATAACATCCAACCTCATTGTTTAATAATTTATTAATTTAATAAAAAAAATTATCATATCCATATTTCTTGGTATTCTATGAAAACATTCTAGGATACAAAACAAAATGTTCCCCACATATTTAGGATATGAGAAACACGTTGAGTCTTTTCCAACTATATATGGGGTGTAGACACATCCATCTTCGAGTAGATATACGAAAAAACCACATGGAATACCCCATGTGTCCTCACCTATTTCTATAGGAGGGTAAACATTAAAATCTATCTAGAGCAATGGGAAGAGTAAAGAAGATAGCCAAAACCACAAATTCAACAAGCATCCAACTTCCACATCAATAGGTAAGCCTAGATTCCCGCCCTTTCATCACCTCTAGTGTCCTCCCAGACACCCATATGCATAAAAGGATGAGTCGACCCACTCAAGGTATAATCATAGGCCATATACACATGGACTCCATCCCCCACCTACCATGACTTCCCTCTAGGATCAAATCAAATCACAAGCAGTAGGAAACAAAAAAAAACATATAATCTTGGATTTTGTTCCAAAACAAGGAATTTAATATTCACACCCAATAAGATCTCATGAATCAGAATAACCATGAATATGGACTTCGAAATAATAAGGAACTCATCCCCTACAAGGAGTTATATTTTTATAAATACAACAAGTTCTTATCTCATCTTGAATTAACCGATTCATTATTCATAGGTTTCAACTATAAGATACATAAATAATAATCTATCACAGATATCATAGGTAAATTAATAAATTAATTAAAAATTAATTTAATACCTTTATCAAAAAAACAATCATTATTTAGGTTAATCAACACATTAATTTAAACATGCATATCCGTATCAATTTTATTATCACTAAATTACTACATAAAACAGATTCATTTATTTTCCTCTATAAATAGTTGGAAAATTCATTATAAATTAATTCTAGCATTAAAATATATACCAACATCTATAATGAACAACATTTAAAAAAAAGGTATTAAAGTATCTAGAATATCAAGATGAAAAAGCATCTCTAATCAATTGACACCAATTATTTAATCCACTAAAATATTTATCATGTCTATTTCATTATGATCCCATTGGATAAAATATTCTATCTCTGTGTTTGTGCATAAATATATATATAGAAGTATCAAATCATCTATCAAAAAAGGTTTTCAATGTTTTTTTCATGAGAATTTCTAACACAATATATCACAATCACATCTCTTGCAACTACTGCATCAACTTAAGGATGTCATGACACAACCGCATCTACCAATACCTCTGAATGATCCATTAGAAACATGTAGATTTCATTACATCAAATAGAATCTAAAAAAAAGAGTAAAACAAATAAAGGAAATTATAAAAATGGAGGTATAACATACCTTATATCAAAGACTGGTTGACACCTCTTAGTTGCACCAAAATAGGGGGCTTCCATGCAGTATGAATCTCCATTGGAATATGATACATTGATTGTAGTTCAGTCACATGAATTAATATGGGAGGATGTACTCTAGGAATCTTGTACCAAGAAACATGAAATGAAAAAAATTGTACACTAAAGATATCTTAGCCATTTGAAAATCAAAATAGAGTAGCATTTTATATAGAATTTAGATTTTCCATTAAAGGAGGATTTCATCAAAATTATGTATTTTGACCAAGTAATAGAACCATAAACCTTATTAATATTTAGATTGTATTTATGGAATTTAATCATCATTTAATCCCTCAAGAAAATTATTTTAATCTATTTTATGTTAAAGGGGAGAAACAACACCAAACTCAAAAATGGGAGAAAATTGAAATTTTGACTAACTATTGGAAATAAATTATAATTGGGTGATTCACCACTGTGAGTAATTAGGGGATGTGATATCAGTGGTTGAGTCACCATTGGATGACTCACTATTGGATGAGCTACCGCTGGATGGCTTCTAGTCATGAGTCACAAGAGGATGAGCTATCGGGGGATGTGTCCCTGTTGGGCGACTCACTGGTGGATGAGCTACCACTAGACAACTCAACATTAGATGAATAACCTTTGGATGACTCTCCACTTATGGATTCACCATTGGACAAGTAACCATTAAGTGATATACCGTTCAGTGAGTCTCCATTGGATAACTCATCATTAGATGAGTCACCATTCAGTGAGCTACCATTTGGTGAGTCATCTTTCGGTGATCCACTGTTCGGTATCCTACCGTTTTGTGAGTCACTATTCTATGTGATAAAGTTCTATGAGTCAACATTCGGTGACCTACAATTTAGAAAGTAACTATTTTGTTAGCTTCTAGTTCGATGAGCTGTCGTTTGGTGAGCTACCATTCAATAGGTCACCATTCAGCGAGTCACTCTTCAGTTTGTTACCCTTTGATGATCTACCGTTTAGTGAGTAACCATTTAACGCGTCAACTTTTTGAAACATTGCTCACAGAACCTTAAAAATTTTCATTGTGTTTAAATGAGTCATATTGACCTCCCAATACAACATAAACAACATATTTCATCCACGGAATCAACCATAGAGGTCCGAGACCTTATAAGAAATGTAAGAGTATAGAAAAATAGTTTTATATATTACAATTTATTACAATATTTTAGTTGATATAAATTGGGGGATTTAAGAAAATAAAAATTATAAATGAACATGCCGACATAATAATAATAACGTTCCTAACAAAATTAAATACACCAAACTCTACATGTCATATCTCATTCGTGGATCTATGTCTCAGTACTATTGAATTATTTTATCTTCAATTTCCTTATAGAATATACAAAATCCACTAAAAGTAAACATAATTTAATGTGTTTGGGTGATTATTAACTTAATAATATTTTCTGAATAATAAAAGTATTCCCATTAATGAGTAATCTAAATGTACCACTTTATGGAAATTGGTAAATAATCTTTAAATACAATAATTTTAAAAACAATTATTAGATGTTTTTTCCATATTAAAATATGAAATATAATAATAATCTTTTTAATATAAATATTAAAAACTGAATATTATAGCATATGATGTTATTCCAAAATTTAGTAATTATGATTAGGAAACTATATTACATAGTAAAATTTCCCCATAGGAAATGTTAGACAGTACTGTTGATAAATCATTTCAAAATAATATAATATGATCCTAAATATTATGGAGTGAATTAATATATACAGAGGAATTATTTTATAGAAATATAATGAATATATAAATTAATTTCATCGCTAGTATACATAAATCCATTGGAAAATCCAACACTCATCAGTATCTCTACATCCAAACACATCCAGGTATAAAAACTATATTCTTGAATTCCAACATATTGGGCTATAAAACCCTGTTCAAATACATGAATTTTTTAAAACCTATAATCTATAATCATTAAAATTAACGGAATATTTTTATGAAAATAAATATAAAAAAATTAATATTCAAAACATAACCACAATTATTAGAAAAAACACCAAATATGAAATTACATTAACACATTAAAAAACAAAAAATATATAATTTATCATTATAGATATTGAAATCCCAGTTTAATTAAGTGTTTAAATTTTAAAAGAATTTTTATTCTTATCCAAAACTAGAAAATCTATCATATATCATTTATAAATAGTCTATATATAAATAATTATGTAAATATCATAAAATATATAGTCCATTATGTGGTTAATTTGGTCTAACTGTCTTTATTGGTCGTCAACCCACCGATTTCATCTCCAAACTAGTCCCCCAAACTAGCATGTGAAATCCTCGATCTATGGTCCCAATTTTCCGGAGTGGAAATAAGAACAACAAGAATCAATTAGTGTCAATGGGAATGATTTAACCCAAAATAAATAAATAAACCCCTAAAAAACAAATGAGTAGTCCAATATAGATAAAAAAGGAAAAAATCCCCAAAAATAAAACTGAAAATAAAGTCAAACATGAAAAGTAAGGAGATATCCATGTGACCCAAGAAGCTAATATCTAATCCTAAAACCCAACATAAATCTTTGATGATGATGTCCAAGATGTAATGTTCATCTGAAAGTCAAAATGTGGTAGAGGAATAAGTGTGAGTATTAAATTATGTAGGCCAGCCCATCTAAAACTATTTCATAAAAATTTCCATTAGATAAATTTTTTAATTACCACTATTTTCAAATATAGTGAATTAACCATAATTTTTACATCCTTTTAATTAAAAAAAATAATTATAGCACATTTTCCACATTATTTTAAATGAATTTGAATCAAAATAATTTGGGTGGGGACTTTTGTAAAATAGTTCTTTGAATCAATTTTATGATGTATAAAAGGGTTTACATTGAATTTTTTTTAAAGATATATTACATTATGTATTAATTGAAAAGTAGTAAAAAAAATAAACACATTCTAGATGAAAACCATCAAAACCGAAACATTAGCATTTACAAAAGACATACATCATAAATAGTCATCAGAAAAATTGACATAAAATCTATGAAAATGGGGAACTAACAATCAAGTAACCATACATGATTAGGAACCTAGAATATCTAGTGAAGATAAACTAGTGCTCGAGAACATGGGTATAGCTATGAGGTGACTGGAAAATATGGAAAATATTGTACCTAAATCATCTTATTGATGCACCTAATGTATAGAAATATCCAAAACTCTCAGTCATACCCAACCTGAAAAAATTTAGGGTTATCATTCCCCATGTAGTGCATGATCATTCGAAGGGGCTACTAGGCATAGCATAATCATAAATTAGTGAAATATGTGTTCAGGCATATTCAACATCATGCGATAGGTTCCCACATTATATAATATAATGTGTGAGTTGAGGAGTATCATGAAATCAGCCATATACAAGAAACAATCACTAGAAATACATAATCCTCACACCTAATATTGACCCAAAAACACAACTCCAATGAAGTCACATTACTCTTAAGACATCAACTCACTAGGTAAATCCAATGCCAAGGATGTCCCCATTCATGTAAAAAATGTTATGGAATGAGTACATCCAAAGGAGTGTTTTATAAAGAAAAATAATTTTTGAATGTTCCAATCAGAACTCCCATATTAGTTAATGGAAATCCCATTTCATAGTGATCAACAAAGCCACATATAATTTTTTTAAATATTTAAAATAGTTTCCAAAATCCATAACATCATATTGAAACCAAAAACCACATATAATGGAATATTAGGTATTTCATGAAACACATATTAAGAAATTCCATGTAAAATTTTTACACCCAATTTAATTCTTGGAGGAAAAAAATTTATTTCATTCTAAATAATCATGAATATATTATATATTACCATTTATCGTCAAAATATTGCATAAGAATCAATTAATTAATTATTATTAAATCAAGAGGATAATATATAGGGAAACTGAATCCAACCTATGACACCATTGAAAATGACCACCTCACACTCCCTCACACACACACACACACAAATATATATATATATATTCAACCCTGGACCCAATGTATGTATTCTCCATTCCATGAGGAAATATGTTTATGTATTAAATATATATACTTACCTATGTGTATGTGTACATTCCATATTCAAGGAGCCACAAGATCATTCCTATAAAAAATATTGTATTAACTTTCCTCAAATAGACCTTCATGAACCATAAGTTCCACAAAATAATAATAATCATCCTATTTTATTTTAGTCATTTCTAAAATTTTGCCCAAAAAATTTGGGGATATCTGGTCATGAAATATGTGAAAAGGATAGATAATTAGGGGATTTAAAATTTACCATATTTGATTTCTCCATGAATTGAGGATGAAAATGGACCATGATCCAAGGGCGATGGGATGAGGTCCCACGACCGAAGGCGCCTCCTTTTTGTATGCCATGTGACAGGGGGAGGGTGAGGGGAAATCATGATAGAGGAAGAAAAAATTTGAGGGGATTTAATTATTAGAACTATTATTATATTATTTTATATTGTTTTTATAAGGCCCCAGCCTTTAACCTTACTTAATATTGAATTAAATGAATAATTCACGTCGAGGATCTTTTCAGGTTTAGAGTTTTAGAGAATTAGAACATAACTATTACATCTCAAAAGATTACAAAGTAGTCACTTATACTAAGTTTCCATAATAAAAATAAAAAAACTCTTGAAAGAAACATGTCTAGTTCCATGTTTTATATAGCATGACATTCCCTTGATCCCATCCTTGACCTTATTCCATATTAAGTCTTGTGAAAAACATTTCAAAAAAACATGGGGTGAGCATAAAAATCTCAGTAAGGGATACAAAAAGAATGAAAACTGTTAGTTTTTCAAACATCATGTAAACCATGTATACTATATCAAAGTAATACCTTCACCTTCATGAAGTAGTAAAAAAATATTCACTGAATAAAGTATCATTACTTACCTTTTTGTAACCAAAGGATTACCATAAAACCCATATAAAGAACACATAGAATATATAAAGGTAACTCGGGACATAAACATACTTAAGTAGAATAACCATACGGTTGACTTCCACACATATCTCTTAATGGAATAGCCATACGGCCAATTTCCATACATACTTAATGGAATAGCCATACGGTCGACTTCCATACCCAATGCATTGGAGGTTATAACGTAACCACCCGTCCTGGTATTCACGGCACCACCCGTCATATGGTTTATAACGTAACCACCCGTTAAAATGTCCAAGTACCAATATAAAATCATAAAACATAAAACCAATATAAAGGAATGATAATATTTCCACATTTCAATCACAATATATCATAAATATATTGACATAATAGAATCCTTTTTCAAAACCATTTTCAATACCAAAATACATAAAAGAGTATATGGTATTTATTTTATTCTAAAAACATTACGGCTTGTTGAGAAAGCCAAAGATCAAATAATACTCGCGGCGGCGGAAAAGGTCGTTGTCACCGCGTACGTTAAAAAAACATTCCTTTTTGTCTTTTAGTAAAACGCTTCGTAGAAAAAGATTCCTTTTGTATAAAAGTAAAAGTCAAAGGAGTTTATACACCGTATAAAAGAAAGTTGTGTATAAAACGAAATATGCCTCAATGAAAGGAGATTGAGACGAAGTCCCTTACCTTGGGTCCGACTTGACTCGATCGTTCTTTAAAGTCCTGAATAATAAACTTGAGTTAATTTATACTTGATTAAGAACCATTTTAAAGTTCATTATTCTTTTTATATCACTTATTTCCATGTTATAAACATTATGTAACCATTTAAGTTAGTAATGTTTTTTTTGTCAATATTTGGTTCTTAAGTCGAAAGTTGACTTCTTACAATTACATGTTGTTCATGTGGTCAAAAGTTCTTTATATCCAGAATGAAATTCCCGATTTGGATATAATATGTATCTTATATATCCAGAATATACATGTATTTATAATATTACATAATCATTTAGAGGTAAGAAATGAAATGCACCGTTCATGGAGACAATAAGCCGTACGTACGCATGGACGCTACTTTCATTTCTTTGTCATATTAATGGAATTAAAACTAAATGAGAGGTATGTATATTTTAATTCCAGAATTATATTCATCACTTAGATATATCATTAATTATATATATCCATTATATACATGTACTTTTAATAGTACATTACATTTGGGGATAAGAAATGAAATGCACCGTTCATAGAGACGGTAAGCCGTACGTACGCATGAACGCTACTTTCATTTCTATCTCATACTTTAATGGAATGAAATAATAATGATATAGAGGTATATTATAATTCCAGTATAACATCATATATAATAACATTAAATCCATCCTCTACACGTCCCACATATGGCATTAACGAATCAAATCACTTTTAGGGGGCGGTAGTCCGCACTTCCTTAAATGAAGATATCGTGTTTACCCATAATGGAAACCATAAAGGTATGCCAAAAATGAAAAATACAAAAGCTTAAAGAAAACATAAACATATTATTTATCATATATAAAAATAGTGACATCATAATGGCCACCCTTGAAGGTGTTAAATGAGTATTGAACAATCATCGTTTCGGGAGGCAGAATTTCGCCATCCACGGAAACCATATGTTCTTTAACCATTTGATGTAGTTGTGTGAGAGTGTAGCTCAAATAAATATTATAACAACATCCTAGTATATTTAAGATACTGGTGTTGTTACAAAAGAAGTAAATAAAAAGAGTTTAGAGGGTTGGAGAAGCAAAATAAAACAAATGAACAAGAGAGAATGAATTACCTTTAAAAGTGTAACTTCTTTTTGATTTGAGCCTAAAGGCTTCCTTTGGAAGGATTATGCCCAAAGGTAATCCTCTAGGATGAGGAGAGGGATGTGGAGCGAGTAATTGGGCAGGGGTTGGCCGAGCCAAAGGCTTGAGAAGTGTGTGAAATGAGGTAGAGGTGGGGGCCTTTTATAAGAGGAGAGGAGGGACACTTTTGGAAAGTAAAGAAATATTACTTTATTTGAAAATGTTTTTCGGTTTTAAAAGGTCCCACATTGATATAATTCGTGGATAAGGTGATAAGGCTTCTAAATGCACTCATCCAATTGGTTTTGGACATGTTTAGGTTTTAGATTTTTCATTATCTTTCCATTTTATTTAAATCGTCAAATAATGATGTCATCGCTGCATCATTATTATGTCATTTATAATTTAATTTATATAATGTCTAAAAATTATAAACAAAATACTATGATGTAGTAAATCTTTTTAGCTTTCCAATGACTATTTATAATCAAAATATGGACTTGTATAACCCCACTCAAAAATTATTTTAGTAAAACAATTTATGTTAGTGTCATTTTCACTTTAACATTAAATAAAAATATATTAATGTCATTTTCCAACTAAAGTGGCTCCATGGGGTCCCCAATCTGGCCCATGGATTGTATTGGTCAGCCATGACTCACCCAATAGGTGTAGGACAAGTGTCATGGTGTTTTAACATTCTTATAATACCATTTTTACCTTAAACTACACTAATTACCTCTAATCGTGATTAATGAAAAAAAGTTACTATTCACCAAAAAATTATTTTAATCTCATTGAACCACATTTTACTTCTTAATGACAACCATGTATGTCGGATTTTCAAAATTCAATACACATTAGTGGTAAACTTTCATTTAACTGAAAAATCAGTTTGCTTGATTACCACTTAGTGGTTTCACTATTCATCAAAAATTGATGTTTTTCAGAAAATTACCAAAAATTCACCATACGCTATATTTGATATTCTGTATTCAAAAATGAAGTCCATTTTACAAAATTCAAAACATATAAGTCAAATTAATTAATTTAATAATTAATTCCCGCTGTCATGACAAATAGCGTGTTTTTGTGAAACAATAAGTATCAAAAGATTGACAACAGTTTAAGTCCAATTTCAAAGTGAAATTGATTCCAATGACCACCATTGGATTAACTGGTAAAAATATTTTCTAATTTCACTTTAAAACCATTTAAAATAATAATCTAATCATATAAATAATTTAGATTAAAAAGAGGTTTTGAATTAAATTACAACATTTTACACTATTCATAAAAAAATGAACTTTATCAGAAAGGTACCAAAAATTTACACAAAGTAAATTTTGATGTCCCGATTCTAAAGAAGAGTTATATTTGGTCCAAAATAATGTATAAGAGTGATCAAAACTATATTTAATGACGGTTCACCTTTAAAAGGTGATAAGTGAACCTTTAGTGAAAATTAGAGTATATATGCCTAAAATTGAACTCTTTCCGTATTTTAAGCCTTTATCTTTTATTGGGTAAATGTATAAACATTTAAAAACATATCTAATAATATTTTAGTTATTTCTATCCATTCCAGCCAGTACAACGGCTACTTGTTAACTAACAATTAAAATAATATTATTTTATTACTAGTGTGCTACGTAAGTTTCAAAGAAACTCATCGTTGCGTATCGGGTACGCTATCGAACATAGCAACCCCTTTAAAATAAAATTAATATTTAATTTGTAAATATTAATAAATATGAAAATTATTTATTCTTTATTTACCTGGGATGTTACATTCTTCCCCCCTTTTGGGAATTGCGTCCTCGCAATTTTATTGACTTATCAAAATAAGTGGGGGTATTTATCCCTCATAGCATTTTCAGATTCCCACGTTGCCTCTTCAATCACATGGTTTTTCCACAAAACCTTTACCTGATGAATAACCTTATTCCTTAACACTTGCTCCCTGTGGTCAACAATCGGGACCGAATGTTCCTCATAAGATAGGTTCTCTTCCAGCTGAACTACCTCTGGACTAATAACATGAGATGGATCTGGCATATACTTTCTCATCATTGAAACGTGAAAAACATTGTGTACCTGAGATAAACTCGGAGGTAAAGCCACTCGGTATGCAATTGATCCAACTCTTTCCAGAATTTCGTATGGTCCAACCAACCATGGACTCAACTTTCCTTTCTTACCAAATCTCATCACACTTTTCCAAGGAGAAACCTTGAGAAAAGCATGATCACCTACCTCAAAAGATAGATCCTTCCTCCGGTTATCCGCATAACTCTTCTGCCTGCTCTGAGCTGTTCTCATGTGTTTTCTGAATCAACTGAAATTTTTCTGCCATCTCTTCTACCAATTCTGGTCCCATCAGCTTCCTTTCACCAACTTCATCCCGGAAAGCTGGAGTTCGACACCGCTTCCCATACAATGCCTAAAATGGTGCAATCTGTATACTGGAATGAAAACTGTTATTATAAGAAAACTCAACCAAAGAAAGATGTTGGTCCCAACTTCCCTGATAATCCATAGAACAAGCTCGTAGCATATCCTCCAATGTCTGAGTTGTTCGTTCTGACTGCCCATCTGATTGAGGATGAAAATCTGTACTAAAATTTTAATTCAGTACCCAACGACTTCTGAAGGCCTTTCCAAAAGTTAGAAGTAAACCTGGGTTCACGATCCAATACAATGGAGAGAGGAACTCCATGTAACCTGACTATCTCTTTAAGATACAAACGGGAAAGTTGATCAAGAGAGAAAGTATCTCGTATAGATAGGAAATGAGCAGATTTGGTCAAGTGATCAACAATAACACAGATTGCATTATTACCTCGAGATGTCCTCGGTAATCCCACAACAAAGTCCATGGATATGTTTTCCCATTTCCACTCTGGCACTGGTAAAGGCTGAAGCACCCCTTTCGGTAACTGCTGCTCTGCTTAACCTGTTGACATGTCAAACACTTCACAGTAAAAACAGCAATGTCTCTTTTCATTCAATCCCACCAGTAATACTCCCGCAGACCTCTGTACATCTTAGTACTGCCAGGATGAAAAAAACAACTCATTCTTCAACCTTGAATCACAAGGCACACATAACCTCTTCACAAACCTAAAAACACAAACACAAACTTATCCATGAACTCATGGAAAATTTTATTCATAAGGTCCATGAATACAGCAGGTGCATTGGTTAACCCAAAAGGCATAACTAAAAATTCATAATTGCCATATCTAGTACGGAACGCAGTCTTCGGAACGACTGCTTCTTTTACTTTCAACTGATGGTACCCCGACCTCAAGTCAATCTTCGAAAAATACTGAGCTCCCTGGAGCTGATACCACTTCATTCGATGGCCCAACATCTGCTGAAGTTGTTGCAAAGGATTTCTCCACCCCTTTCTGCTTGTATTCTGGCCGCATTCCCCCAGTTGAGTTCTTCATTGGACACTCGTTTGCATAATGACCCATTTCATTACACTTAAAACATCTTACCGTTGGCTTTTCATTTCTTGCTTGATCATCTTCCTTACAGTTACGAGAAATATGACCAGACTTACCACACCAAAAGCACTTACCAGACTTGGATAAACATTCTCCCGGATGCATTTTACCACACTTATCACAGGATGGATATTTGGTTTTCTTACCTCCTTGCTTATTTGATGAATTCTTCCCCTTTTCCTGCCAACTAGACCTCTTATTCTGTTGTTTGTCATAGAACACCTGATCATCGGAAAACTCCATTTCTACCTTCTCCGCACATCGAACAAGTTTTTCATAACTTTTGAAATCACGAGAATCTAAAGCCCTTCGATAATTTTGCATTAACCCTGAGTAAAAACGGTTTATTTTACTATCAAGATCTCGTATGAAGTTTGGAGCATACCTTGCCAATCGAGTGAACTTTTCTTCATAAGCAGCCATTGAATCATCCTCCTGCCTCAATTCTAGGAACTGATTTTCCATCCTAAGACAAACCACCATAGGAAAATATTTCTCAAGAAACATACCTTTGAATTAGTCCCAGTGAAGATCCTCAATCTCATCACTATCCCTTATATTTTTCACCATCGACCACCACTGATCAGCTTCACCTTCAAAACGGTAAACAACAAGACTAACCTTTTGATGTTCTGAACACCCCATGACATCAAAAATCTTCTCCAGTACTTTAATCCACCCTTCAGCTTGCACAGGGTCAGATGATCCTCTGAATGATGGGGGATGTTGCCTCATGAAATGTTCCACCACTGACATGTTCCTCTGCGGTTGATCTGGCTGATCTCGTTCATGGATACCACCACCATTTATAGCCTGCGTCAACTGTGCCATCACTTCAACAAACTGTTCAGTTCCGATTCCGACCATCTCAGGTTGCTGATTTGGAAGGTTATCTTCCTCCTGATGTCGTCCCAACATAGCTGCTTTGTTTCCTCTGCGGAAAACCATTCTGAACACAGAAATATCTTAGGCAAAGCAACATGGTAATCCGTAAATTCTATATCATTTCAATCATATTATAATTTAACACTTTTCTAACTCCTAAAGTTGTCTAAACCGTCCTCTGATACCAAGTATAAGGCCCCAGCCTTAAACCTTACTTAATATTGAATTAAATGAATAATTCACGTCTAGGATCTTTTCAGGTTTAGAGTTTTAGAGAATTAGAACATAACTATTAAATCTCAAAAGATTACAAAGTAGTCACTTATACTAAGTTTCCATAATAAAAATAAAAAAAACTCTTGAAAGAAACATGTCTAGTTCCATGTTTTATATAGCATGACATTCCCTTGATCCCATCCTTGAACTTATTCCATATTAAGTCCTGTGAAAAACATTTCAAAAAAACTTGGGGTGAGCATAAAAAGCTCAGTAAGGGATACAAAAAGAATGAAAACTGTTAGTTTTTCAAACATCAAGAAAACCATGTATACTATATCAAAGTAATACATTCACCTTCATGAAGTAGTAAAAAAAATCTTCACTGAATAAAGTATCATTACTTACCTTTTTGTAACCAAAGGATTACCATAAAACCCATATAAAGAACACATAGAATATATAAAGGTAACTTGGGAAATAAACATACTTAAGAGGAATAAACATACGGTTTACTTCCACACATATCACTTAATGGAATAGCCATACAGCCAATTTCCATACATACTTAATGGAATAGCCATACGGCCGACTTCCATACCCAATGCATTGGAGGTTATAACGTAACCACCCGTCCTGGTATTCACGGCACCACCCGTCATATGGTTTATAACGTAACCACCCGTTAAAATGTCCAAATACCAATATAAAATCATAAAACATAAAACCAATATAAAGGAATGATAATATTTCTACATTTCAATCACAATATATCATAAATATATTGACATAATAGAATCCTTTTTCAAAACCATTTTCAATACCAAAATACATAAAAGAGTATATGGTATTTATTTTATTCTAAAAACATTACGGCTTGTTGAGAAAGCCAAAGATCAAATAATACTCGCGGCGACGGAAAAGGTCGTTGTCACCGCGTACGTTAAAAAAAACATTCCTTTTTGTCATTTAGTAAAACGCTTCGTAGAAAAAGATTCCTTTTGTATAAAAGTAAAAGTCAAAGGAGTTTATACACCGTATAAAAGAAAGTTGTCTATAAAACGAAATATGCCTCAATGAAAGGAGATTGAGACGAAGTCCCTTACCTTGGGTCCGACTTGACTCGATCGTTCTTTAACGTCCTGAATAATAAACTTGAGTTAATTTATACTTGATTAAGAACCTTTTTAAAGTTCATTATTCTTTTTATATCACTTATTTCCATGTTATAAACATTATGTAACCATTTAAGTTAGTAATGTTTGTTTTGTCAATATTTGGTTCTTAAGTCGAAAGTTGACTTCTTACAATTACATGTTGTTCTTGTGGTCAAAAGTTCTTTATATCCAGAATGAAATTCCCGATTTGGATATAATATGTATCATATATATCCAGTATATACATGTATTTATAATATTACATAATCATTTAGAGGTAAGAAATGAAATGCACCGTTCATGGAGACGGTAAGCCGTACGTACGCATGAACGCTACTTTCATTTCTTTGTCATATTAATGGAATTAAAACTAAATGAGAGGTATGTATATTTTAATTCCAGAATTATATTCATCACTTAGATATATCATTAATTATATATATCCATTATATACATGTACTTTTAATAGTACATTACATTTGGGGATAAGAAATGAAATGCACCGTTCATGGAGACGGTAAGCCGTACGTACGCATGAACGCTACTTTCATTTCTATCTCATACTTTAATGGAATGAAATAATAATGATATAGAGGTATATTATAATTCCATTATAACATCATATATAATAACTTTAAATCCATCCTTTACACATCCCACATATGGCATTAACGAATCAAATCACTTTTAGGGGGCGGTAGTCCGCACTTCCTTAAATGAAGATATCGTGTTTACCCATAATGGAAACCATAAAGGTATGCCAAAAATGAAAAATACAGAAGCTTAAAGAAAACATAAACATATTATATATCATATATAAAAATAGTGACATCATAATGGCCACCCTTGAAGGTGTTAAATGAGTATTGAACAATCATCGTTTCGGGAGGCAGAATTTCTCCATCCACGGAAACCGTATGTTCTTTAACCATTTGATGAAGTTTTGTGAGAGTGTAGCTCAAATAAATATTATAACAACATCCTAGTATATTGAAGATACTGGTGTTGTTACAAAAGAAGAAAATAAAAAGAGTTTAGAGGGTTGGAGAAGTAAAATAAAACAAATGGACAAGAGAGAATGAATTACCTTTAAAAGTGTAACTCCTTTTTGATTTGAGCCTAAAGGCTTCCTTTGAAAGGATTATGCCAAAAGGGAATCCTCTAGGATGAGGAGAGGGATGTGGAGCGAGTAATTGGGTAGGGGTTTGACGAGCCAAAGGCTTGAGAAGTGTGTGAAATGAGGTAGAGGTGGGGGCCTTTTATAAGAGGAGAGGAGGGGCACTTTTGGAATGTAAAGAAATATTACTTTATTTGAAACTGTGTTTCTGTTTTAAAAGGTCCCACATTGATATAATTCGTGGATAAGGTGATAAGGCTTCGAAATACACTCATCCAATTGGTTTTGGCCAAGTGTAGGTTTTAGATTTTTCATTATCTTTCCATTTTATTTAAATCGTCAAATAATGATGTCATCGCTGCATCTTTATTATGTCATTTATAATTTAATTTATTTAATGTCTAAAAATTATAAACAAAATACTATGATGTAGGAAATCTTTTTATCTTTCCAATGACTATTTATAATCAAAATTTGGACTTGTATAACCCCACTCAAAAATTATTTTAGTAAAACAATTTATGTTAGTGTCATTTTCACTTTAACATTAAATACAAATATATTAATGTCATTTTCCAAATAAAGTGGCTCCATGGGGTCCCCAAGTTGGCACATGGCTTGTCTTGGTCGTCCATGACTCACCCAATAGGTGTAGGACAAGTTTCATGGTGCTTTCACATTCTTATAATACCATTTTTACCTTAAACTACACTAATTACCTCTAATCGCGATTAATGAAAAAAAGTTACTATTCACAAAAAAATTATTTTAATCTCGTTGAACCACATTTTAATTCTTAATGACAACCATGTATGTCGGATTTTCAAAATTCAATACACATTAGTGGTAAAATTTCATTTAACTGAAAAATCAGTTTGCTTGATTACCACTTAGTGGTTTCACTATTCATCAAAAATTGATGTTTTTCAAAAAATTACCAAAAATTCACCCTAAGCTATATTTGATATTCCGAATTACAAAATTAAGTCCATTTTACAAAATTCAAAACATATAAGTCAAATTAATTAATTTAATAATTAATTCCCACTGTGATGACAAATAGCGTGTTTTTGTGAAACAATAAGTATCAAAAGATTGACACCAGTTTAAGTCCAATTTCAAAGTGATATTGGTTCCAATGACCACCATTGGATTAACTGGTAAAAATATTTTCTAATTTCACTTTAAAACCAATTAAAATAATAATCTAATCATATAAATAATTTAGATTAAAAAGTGGTTTTGAATTAAAATACAACATTTTACACTATTCATAAAAAATGAACTTTAACAGAAAGGTACCAAAAAATTACACAAAGTAAATTTTGATGTCCCTATTCTAAAGAAGAGTTATATTTGGTCCAAAATAATGTATAAGAGTGATCAAAACTATATTTAATGACAGTTCACCATTAAAAGGTGATAAGTGAACCTTTAGTGAAAATTAGAGTATATATGCCTAAAATTGAACTCTTTCCATATTTTAAGCCTTTATCTTTTATTGGGTAAATGTATAAACATTTAAAAACATATGTAATCATATTTTAGTTATTTCTATCCATTACCGCCAGTACAACGGCTACTTGTTAACTAACATTTAAAATAATATTATTTTATTACTAGTGTGCTACGTAAGTTTCAAAGAAACTCATCGTTGCGTATCGGGTACGCTATCGAACATAGAAACCCCTTTAAAATAAAATTAATATTTAATTCGTAAATATTAATAAATATGAAAATTCTTTATTCTTTATTTACCTGGGATGTTACAGTTTTAATATACATTATTCAATTTTTTTTAACAATATGGGGATCATTATTTGGGTCTAATGGTTTGTAAAAATGTGCTCCAACCTTTCACCATCTATATGAGTCATTGAGTACCTCGATATTTCATTTTTTTTTCATTTTTGAAAACGATTTTACAACTATGTAGTTAGGTATATCAATAATTGAATTATTTGTAATATGGATACCAAAAGGTATATAAAATTGTTCTTCGTAATCGTGAGACATGAATTAGATGCACAAAAACTGATATCATCAAAGGGAATATAATGAAAATATAAGTTAAATAGTCAAGGAATCAAAATTTAATAAAATAATAGAATAATGTCAAGTAGGTGTGTAATTACTGACCCTACAATGATTCTTTATTCCCCATGAAAGATTTAAAAAATTGGTTGATCGGGACTAACACAAAGATGAACTTGGACTCAATGTGAGATTTAAAAACATTGACCATCGGGGCGTACCTAGACTACAAAAGGCTAGGCCAACACAGCTCTAATTTTTCCATAATTGGAAATAGGTAGGAATTTTTTTTGATAATGTATATATAATTTTTTAGGCATGTTCTTATTGCACCATTACACAAGCACCAAACTATATCCACGAACTAGTGTAAAAGGATAATAACCAAAAAATAATATCTACAATAAAAACCATTCATGTATTAAAATCCAGTGATTAGAAAACATTATGGAATTGTAATTAAAAATTAAAATGGAGAAATATGTTCCCACTTAGAAAGAATTTTCCAACCTAAAAATAAGTTGAAATGAAATGATAAGATAAAATGACTCAAAATCAATTATCCTGGAACGCCATATGTAGTTAAATATAATCTAGTATCCCTGAGATCCACCAATATCATCACAGACCTGTCCATTTTCTTCCAAATACATGACACATAAGGGAAAATACCAAGCATGTGTCACTATATACTACTCGAGTATGATGCATCGAAAACCTATGAGTGTGAATAAGAATCTATTATAGATGTAGATTGCTCAACCTAATGAAAGGGGTAAATGATATCCAACAATAGAGATATATGTAAATATAAGAATCCAAGAAAGTGGAAAAGGATATATCCATATCACATCCCATCCTTGGATTATGGTCCTTCTTATAGCTCAAAATTTCAATTATTTATTCCTTTCATCTCACGTGTCTTTTGGATGATGTAACCACATGGAGGACCTACAACTACCTATTGTGACATATCGTTAAGGGGGGATAATATCCCTGTAGATCTACAAAAACCTTATATGATGAGGGAATTCAACTTAGTGTATATATAGTGACCTCTTTCCCAAGTGTGTCATTTTTGTGCCACTTAATAGGTAGATGAAACCATTCCCAAGTGCATCGGGGCCAAGGGACTCAATAGGTATAGGACACACACACAAGTCTATCATGGGGTTCCACTCAATAGATAGATCATCCATGGAAATAGCTATCAGGGGGTTCAACTCAATAGATATAAGAACATACCATATTTCTTTGAGTGGGTTCCACTCATAATTTAGGGGACAAATGACCTATTAAGTCTGGGGTATACCACTTATAATATAGATAACCTACTCCCAAGTACTTAAGGGTGGGGGGGATGGTTCCACTCAACAAGAACATGATTCATTACCTATTCCATCAGGGATGACACTAAGAAGATATATATCACATTCCCTATTCCATAAAAGGGGGATTATACTTAAAAAAGTTTGAGAAGTATGGGTAACCCACACCTTGGTATGGTTGGGAGGTTTACAACCCCGACATCTCACTGAATATCATACAATATCCCATCAATCATTGAGTATCTCATAATGAATATATGTTCTTATAATATCTCGTACATAATATATAATTCCACATTTAAGGCCACCATCACATTCTATAATGAAAAATAATAATGATAGGATACTTGTAGGTCAAAATAACATCAAAAAAAGTAATATTTGAGTGTTATGTGTTGTAAAGAAAAGTAAATGGTGTGTATGGGGGTTCACATGCTCTGTGACTCTACCCAGACCTTTGGTAGTGTGTCCTATTTAGATATCATTGAATCCAATTCATTTTACATGACATTTAAAGGGTCGACAAAAGATGTATTGGCCAACCAAATACTATCCATATTCTCAGGGTCATTCTCATGTACATAAAATCATTCCAGTGTACTTGTTCATATATCTGGCCATGGGCCAGCTTGGGTACCTATTCATGTCCATGCCCCGATACCTATAATTTTCTATGTGTCTCTTCATTCATGTTTTTGTGTACTCAAAGAGTTCACGTTGGGATTATACCACCATGTAACAAAACATTTCATGGGGATTGGGTCCCACTCATTGTTTGACACATATCTACAACCAAAAACTCTAACCAACATTGAGAGATTACTATACAAAATGTGCCCATCCCTATATAAGGTGTGTAGTTGGGATTATCAATAAATCATATACACATATCTATGATCTACAATTTTAAAGATGTTTTATATATTTTACCACCTAAAATTAGTAGAGGTCATATTTTTTACATTTCTTCAAAGCCAACTCTTTTATGAAAATAGATGAAATCCTTTCGCACATAACCTGCAAGCACTGACCACCCCTCTAATATCTACCTCTCGCTATCAGATCCTACATTAATAGGAATCATCACCCACATCAACACAATATAATTTGATACAACCAGATATTTCTATCTCAATCATCAATCACATTGATTCACCAAATTTGGGGTTTCAATCATGATTGAACCCACCTATGAAAAGATGAACTATAATATCATAGAATTATGATGATTAAAATTGATAATTATGTTGTAAAATAAACATAACAAGGATGATAATCATCATTGGGTAAGTGTTCTCATCCATCCAATACATTTTATGAAAATTTATGTTGATAGCATGGAATAAGAAATTATAAATTGAAATAAAATAAATTATATTTATAATGGGCTCTAGCGAAGGGAGTGAAATTGAAAACAATAGAAAAGAATTTCAAATTTATTACTTTTGAATTTAATAGTAATGGAATAAAATAAATTAAAATCCATAATTCATCTATGGATCAATCACTTGGCAATAATGAATTTTCAACTAATTCAGATGATATTTTTCCTCTGTTTTCAATCCACCATCTTTGAAATGTCCACTTTCCCTCATCCAATATTGATCGGCCATTGATGAATGTTAAAAGCACCAAATAATGATCCTGATGTTATGTTTCTAACATTATAATTTTCCATAATTTTTTATATATATGTGGAAATTTGTTTTGGTAATTAAATTTACAAATAATATTAATAAATTATATATTCTACTGAATGTACCCACCAACAGTTGCCTCATCCAACGATATGACAATGAAAATAATTTGGTCCCTCCTATGGTGAACCAAATATTTTTGGACATATCAACAATAAATTATTCCTAATTCAATAATCCATTTGTGATATAATCATATTTTTCCAAAAACCATTCCTATGTAATATTAAATATAATAAATATTTTCATAAAATTAAATCCCACTTCACTAAGCCTTGGAATATCACCCCATATCAGCAGTTGACTCTGAAAATATTCTTTAATAGATTTCATATTTTTATAAGTGAAAATGAATATTTTTTTTATTCCCTAAAATAAATATTTTCATCCAAGTAAACACAAACTAAGAAAAACATTTTGGATTTTGAGCTCGCATCTGGATCTCTAGTTCTTAGTAGCTCTTTTGTATACTCTCATGATATAAAATAAAATAAACATATGTATTGGTCCATTGAAACTAGATATTATCATAATAATCAACAATTTTCATTAGGTACCTTGTTATGGTGGATCCATAATTGATTTCCTTGTGACCACAACCAATAACATGAATTGGACCATCAACGTAACTCTTTATCTAGGACAGAAGGTATAAATAATTCACCCTTTACAGCTATAGGGTTATGTCTAAGTGGTGGGAAACCTCACCAGAACAATATATGATATCAAAGTTAAAAATTTACATATTGGAGATCTTTGCTCCCAGGAAAAATCTTACCAGTCTTTATCATGGGGAGACACACAAGATCTCCTGATCTCCCTACTAAAACTAAAAAGATAATACAATGTCAATATGCATAATATTTCGTCCCACTCTGGGTTGTCCTCTTTATTTACATATTAGTTATACCTTCCCTATAATTTCATGCACTATCACTCCTAGAAAAACATATGCATCATAGACTATAATCTAAAAAAAGAGTAACCTACAGTGTCTCCCATACAAGGCCTTGATTGGTTCCATACCGATCATAGATTGATAGATTTATTATAAGAAAACTATACCCAAGGTAACTAATTATCTAGGTTATTTAAAAATACTAACATGAATTCCATAAAAATATTAACCATACCCTAGAGAGTGCACTGATTTTACCAATCCATTTAGTGGTAAAAAGAGTTACTAGTCCTCAACTAGGTCCTGAATGAATTATACTGGTCTCTAGAAAACTGTGACATGAACCAAACATCAAAGTCAACGATAATATTTATGGGAATAAATTGATGGATTATGATCCCCTACATGTTAAACTACTCCAAACTACCTTACAAACTCTTCTTCGTAATCATAATGAAGTGTTATTACTTGGTATATCAATAAAGTATCACTTAGGTGGCATCTTTTTCTCTTTATGTTTAAAGAATCACTATAAAAAATTCCATGGATATGGAAACCAAATTCTACTCCCTGATATCAGTATGCATGAACCAACATAATGGAACCTCATGATAAATCATCGGATTCTTGTATGTTAGACACTGAAAAATGAACTCTAAAACCGACAACCTAATTCTAGAGAACCAAAAGTATTGATGAAGTTCTTTGTTCATTTTCCCCACACAGTGATTTACAACCCAATGAGGATTGTGAAACTACCTCATCACATCCTCTAGTATCATGAAGACAAAATAGAACCATCCCTTGAAAATGATTAAGTGATTCCCTACTACTAGGAATACATCTAGGGAATCTCATGAGGATATCTAGTCATATAGGACCTCATTATTGATGTATCCCAAATGGACCACCCTCATAAGTTAGATAGGTAGAGGAGTAAACACCATGAATTAAAGATAATTCTCAAACCTATCCCACATTGGGGGTTGCTCCATGGAATTTAACATCATAGATGGATCATCTTCCAGATGGCAATAGGAATTCATGCTAAAAAAATCCTCTATCATGTATCCCTTTTAAGGATTATAGCCTATCTCTGGGTCATAGTCATCTAGTAATTAAAATTTGTGCCACTAACTCAGGTTTAAATATCTATACATAAATTCATACATAAGACATTTATGTTATGATTTATAAATAACGAAATCACCAAAAATATTCTTCCTCCCAAACCTAAGAGTGGTGAAATCCAATGCCATCTCTATGTTAGGAGTTATATAGATCTTCTCAAAGGGTGTCAACTTCCATGACCCATATTTTATCACTTCCATGATCAATATCAACACAAAACATATCCCATATTTCAAGGCATGAAAATCATATACATTCTTCATTCTTTCCTCCCAAATTCTCAAAAAAAGATAAATCAACACAAAAATCCAAAACTCATCAAATTCTCTTTGATATAGCTGATTATATGTAAAACGATTTACTTTTCATGTCAAATGGGTTGATGTGGATACAATCAAAGAAAATTCCTTGATAGACATCCTATAGAACCCTAAATTCATATGAAATGACCTCACCTTTTTCATACACTTCGATGGATCCCACGAAAAAAAAATCAATATTCATATGAACCATATATAATACATGATCATAAATGGAATTCGCCAATATTTGAACCTCACATATCAATAATTTTCACTTGTATAGATTACCATAATGATAGTGATCTGGGAGTGGGTTCAATATCATCCACAGATGATATGCATGCTCCTCCTCTGATGCAAAGTAATTGAGTATAACATAAATGAAGCCAACCAAAAGTTTGTCCATATATTACCGGATGATTAAGTTAATCAAATCTATGAACACAGTAGTGTAATTCATCGCATTTAAAGGAATCACTAGGAACACATAGTATTAGTTGTTATAGTGGAATTCCGGCTTTATAATATCAACATCGAAAAACCACAACTGGTGGTCACTAAACAGTAGATCGATATTTAAGAAATATCTCAGGCCACACAACTAACCAAATATGTTTCAAATCCATATAAGAGGGGAACATGTTTTCTATCAGGACATGGTTCATGAGATGGTAATCATCCCAAAGTCACAATATTTTGTCTACTTATTTCACACAGAAAATTGGAGAAACCTAGGGGGACACATTGGGTATGATAAAACTCTAATTTTAAGGTTCTATAACTACACCCTCATCTCTCAAATCTCATTAGGGGATATTTGATATTCCTATTAAGATATCATAGCAGTGTTGTGGTGAATTCGATGATAAACTCATCCTCCCACTTTGATGGTAGTGTTGGAATGTCCTTGAGGAAGATGTCTATAAATTCCAACAAAACAAAAGGAAACTATATTCCTAATGATACTAATGTAACAAGGGACAAAAATTCATATTTAAGGGTTATGTGTTTCATTTTCCAACTCACAGGACCCACTAGCTCCCCAATGAGATATATCTATTAGATAAAAGAGAATGTCATCTGATCATTATGAAGGCATATAAAATATCTAATGTGATTGTAAATATAGGATTCTTACATCAAAAACTAGTCCATACCCATGATGAAATTCTATGGACTCATCTTGATGACTAAGTGGTCCTACATGAAACTCTTTACAACATTTGATATATTGAATTTCAATAAAATTAGTGATATAAAAGAATAATTTGTCCTAAAATATTCATGACAATGCATATATGAAAAAGTCTCCACTTTTAGCTCCAACTCCTTCAGTATGAGTAATGAGATAAAGGAATGAGTCGCGCCCATGTCTTCCGGTTCAGAATAAATAGTAGAATATATATAGGTATAACCTTTAATAATCCCATGAGGTGTTGGGTCTTAAGAATCCATGTCAAAATCTATCCATGTCCCAACATCTAGCTACGTGATCTAGACATGGGTCTCTTGGTGATGGTGGTGGTGGACGTATACCATAATATTTTCGACCACCACCAGATCCCTATTCAAGATTCCCACCAAATCCTCTTCCATCAGAGAATCCCAAGGGGCTTCCCTTCTCTCACATAAGATAATCATTATAAGGGATCTTCCTCTACTATTGTGGTCTATCTGCTTCCTGGGCACCCGACTCAGTATGTTAGGTTGTGAAATGGGCTTCTATGTGACCTCTACCCCCTCATTTATAGAAACACCCCTCTTTGGGATACCCTATAACTCTACTTGGTCACTGGTCCACAGGTTGACATGCCTTAGTATGACCATGAGAAGGTATCCTATACAAATGAACTAATTTCTTGTGCCTAATAGATACTATAGATGACTCCCCACCATGAATCACACTTCCCGCTCCAAATGCATGGTGTCCATCAAATTGGAATCCCCCACTACTATCACCCACTCATGAACTATAAATATGTTGGAATGAAATGGGGTAAAACATTTGCATAGATGAGAGCGATTTTCTCAAAAATCCATTATATGTGATTTTATCTCAAGCATCAGGGGTAAAACTACTCAATAAAAATATGTTAGATATCAAACCATGGGAGTTCTGAATACTATTATTTTTATGTGACATGACTCCACCACCACCTTGCGACTCTATCAAAATAAAATGGTTCTAAGACATCTACATAATTAGTCATGTTATGAATAAGTCTTTAAATTGGGATCACAAACTAAATCAAATCCTTGGTTTACTAGGGATCTATATATCCATGTAATCTTAACATCCTCTTAATATAGAACTCCTTATGTTTGATAACACTACACCCATCTTAAACCTGCACTACCGTTACAATATTCTATTCAATATGTTGGGGTGATTTTACCCAGATATTCAGATGAATGAACTCATGAGGTTTCCTTGAAATGTGGCCTCATCCTTTGTCAATTAGTTTTCATGATAATGAAATGATTACATAGATAGATGTCTAAATAAGCCCATATTGAAGGTAATTAAGTCTTTCCACTATCCAATGAACATATATATATATATATGGGTTGATGACTAAAGAAGAATAATATTATCACTAAATCCAATTTGTTGCATATACCTAAGTTACTTGCAACCAATTTCTCACTATTCAAAGTTGACATGAAGAAATTTTGAGTCCAAAATGAATTTATATAGTTTCCTGAACATTAACACTGGGTTCCCAAGATTAAAATCTGCACATGAAAAAATAAGAAACCATTTCTCTAAATTCCCAGCTAAACATCATAAGAAGAAAAAAACTCTAAACACTATCCTAAGGTTTGACCACCTATGAAATAAATCTATAATGACACATCAAACCATTTCCCTCTTGGAAAGTGAAATACTGGGCCACCATAACACCAAGATCTCCTCTGTAGCCATGGTTCTAGTGATGGGAACAAAGATGTCATAAATAATATAGAACCCCTTTTCCCTAACTAATTTACATATAAACCTAAATATATATATATATAAGTATAGGAAACAAATAAATTTTAGAAAAAAATTTTATAAAACCCATGTTTATAAATACCTATAAGGAATACAATGGAGTGAAAAATATTGTAGCAAAATTAAAAGGGAAGAAAACATGCCCACCAAGATAATATTTCTAAACCCAACAATAATTGGAATGGAAACACTAGGAGTGTCTGACTATTTATATTTAATCCTCAACCACCATATATGGTTAAATGATCCCAAGTATCCCAAAACTCCATGAATGACACCATCAAACTTCCCATCATCTGAATAAAACACAACACAATAAAGAAGTGTATTTTTAGGTGTTTATAAACATACCATGTATGATTACATAAGAAATGTAGGGTTCAATATAATACATTCTATGATGTCATCAGTTCAAACCAAATCAAGAGAGAAACAATCTAAAAAAAATTAGATATATGTTCATATAAAAATCCCATATGAGAGGGAAAGAGAATCTCAATCTCATAACCAAACCTAGGTTGAGGATTCTGCATTTACTTCCAATGTTACATCATTGATGTCCTGCATCTAATGTGTCTGTCTATTAAATTAACCTCCTCGGTGACCGACACCTCTGCACTCTATACAATGTCTAAGGAAAAAATCTCCATGTAGAGTACCAATCACTCATTATGATTATGGGTGACACTAGTAGATAGATGAAGGATGCATTAACAAGTGTTTCATGATCGTGCCACACAATATGAGGAGGATCCACTCCTAACTATTATAGAAGGGGTCCAGTCAATAGGTATTTGAAAAACATCCTAGTCTTTTATGGCGTGCCACTAATTAGGTTGAGGATGGAATAAATATTCGATTAGAGAGTTTCACATATTAGTAATAGGACCCAAAACCTCTTTAGCCAGGTTATGGGAAACCTCTAAGAAGGTAAATGACCCACTCCTTTGTGTATCAGGGGAGAAATCAGAAGATAGGGGTCGTGAAATCTAATTTTTAAGGTGGGAGAGTGGGTTTCACACAAAATTTAGAATACCCACTCCCTTGTCCACTTGGGGGTGAAACTCAAATAATTGAGGAAGCATTCCCTATTCTTTTTTATTTGGGGGAGGTTCTTCATAAACCACTGTATCATGTATATTGGACCCACACCACCACAATATTGGGAGGTTGGAAACAAAACATCTCAAGGATGATCATTCCTGGTCATTATCTTAAAATAGCATCACCAGAAGATGTATCATGGTATGAATATCTCTTATCAAATCTCAAATTCCACCTAAAGGCCAAAATTGTATTATACATGGAAACACAATCTTAATAGGCTTCTTGGGAGCCAAAATCTATATTATAATGCAAGAGATATAAGAGTTAGAAGTTATTGAGGGATGAACATGGTATTAATGGGGGGCCCATATGGTGTGTGATTTAAACACTCAATTTGGAACATATTGTAAAATATTTTCATAATTATTTCTAATGGTATTTAGTGAATAATCTAATAGAAGTTATCGTTTTAGTAATGCATGTGAAATTATTAATGTATAATTTAAAGGTATTGAAATACATGAATGTTTTTATCATCTTTATATTTGGAATTTACTATAAATTATGTTGAATTTATGTTAATATTTTAACATTTTTGTGTAAAAAATAAGAATACCATGGATGTATATCCATAAAATTTGGATAAAAGACACTAAGACATGCCTCATTAGGCCCTGATAAAGAAATAATATCATACATGACGTCCAATAGAAGTTGGCCAGATTATGGAGTGAAGGAGGGACCTATACCAGAGAGAGAACCTATAGGAGCATTTGTTGGACATATGGTCGAGTGGGTGAAGAGGTATGGATCAACCAATGTGCATGTGTAGTGTAACCAAGAGCCCATCCCCTTGGCAGGCATCAATGTCAATGATAGTGATCATTATCATTTAAACTCAAACATAAATGATAATTAAAATTGATACGTAACTGATTTACCATGGTTATTGTTTATATTTAATCAATAATACATCACCCAACATCTTTTTCAATATCCCCTCTCAAAAACCCTACATTAACAACTCTTCTATCCAATGTTCCCCAAGAAGCCTACTCATACCACAGAAATTTTAAATAAATCCCTGTTCAACCAATGATATCTAATTCATGAGCTTAATCACCACTTCCAACCACAACCACCACATAAGATCACTTATTGATCTATGAATGGCCACTATGAAATGCGAACAATGATTTATCTGACCACTATAAAGGATGTATGAAAGAGGTTCCTCCACTACCACCACTTCCACCTCACTACATTGTGTTTTTACTTCTTATATGTCACATATTCTGCCCATGAACCATACAAATCAAGAAACCACCACCACCATGGAACAATCAATGATAACAAGGTGTTTAATCGCTTGAATTATTTCGGGGTTTTCAATTTTAAACATGTGGGTGAATTTTTTTTTATATTTATACATATTTAAAAAAAATTAGATATAGAAATCCCATTTCCAATAAAGGATATTGTGGGATCTTCCCAATCTATAAATAAATAAGTTCAAACAGGTCTTTGAGGGAGTTAAACAGCCACCCATAAAGGAGGAGGCTTATAGTATAATTCTTCTTTTAATATTCCTTATTTTATAATTTTCATCTTATTTAATTTATTAATTTTATAATTGTAATAATTATAAATTATTTTTAAAATTAATTCACTATTTTTAATATTTACGTGTTCCACCCGATTCATTTATTCTTCTTCTTACCTCCAATTTTTCCCAATTTATTTTCCCCTATTATTTTTCTTTTATTTTATTTTTCTTCTTGTTCGTGTCTCTATCTCTCTCTTATATTCTAGATATTTATTATATTATTTTATGTGTTATTATTATTTCCTAAATCAGTTAATTATTATTCTCCTCACATGTTTCTCTTATATATTCCATTGTGACACCTTACTCCTGATAATGGGCATCTATCCCAAGGTGTGGCCAGGTGGTGTTTGGTTTATCTTGAATTCATTCATAATTCTTATTTAAGGTTTAAAGAATTTTTTAGTGGAATGAATAAGTGTGCAGATTTTCTCCCTGAATTGAAACACAATTATATTTTTATTAATTTATTTTATTTTATACCCCATATTAAAATGATTATATCTTCAGATTGTGATGTTGAAACAATTAATAGGGGAAATAAAATATAATGTGGCCAGGTCATGGAAGGTGTCACACTTTCAACTAAGGTGTTCCATATACCATGATTCTAGTAGGGTGTGGAATATATATTTAATAATGATTTTGATAATTCAACACACTTAATAAAAGGGTAATAATCTTTTCATGATATTTAATGTTTGGATTGTTAAAATATTTCATAAATATAATGGAAAATAGTGATAGAAATCAAAACTGATCTAATGACCATGATCTTTATTTATAATCATGTTCTATTTAAAACTTCTATATATTTATTTTAAATAATAATTATTAGGATCTTTTATATATTTAATAAATTAATAAAGAACCAAAATTATAAGTGTGTTCATAACTAATAAAATACCAAAAAAAGTATTATATTCGTGAATTGGACTATACATGAAAACAATCCAAAAATCTACTTAAGTGAGGTGGCCTTGGTAATCCACTATGATGCGATAAGAAAAATAATTTATAAATTTTATTTCTATATCCCATACTGATAATTTATTAAAACTATCACTGTTGTTGGGGAGATAAACATTAGTATACTTATTTTTCTTTTTCACACACAATAAATATATTTTTTAAATCCTATTTTCTAGATATTTTAAAATGATTTTTTTTTCATTTTATTGAATAGTTAATCAGGGGTACATGATGAAAATAAAATGTGAAATAATAATAGGAAGGCACTCATATAAATGATTGATGAAATAAGTAACATGTACATTTATGTAATGAATTATAATTACGGAAAACATTCATTTAGGGAGTTGAAATAGATGAAAACTGAAGTCAAAATTGGTTATAAAATATTGAATCCCAAAGGGGAACAAAAAGTGGAGTTACCTAAATTCAATAAATATATCCCAAAAGTGGAGACCCAATTAGAAGATATTGAATAGACTAACCATTTGAGGATCCAGATCCATGATGAACATGATGAGATATAGTGGATTCATGATGGGGAATACATTCCTACTGGAGACACTCGTAGGGAATCAAGAATATATTGATTATTTCCTGAATGATTATGATTTAAGACACGATAACCTTATTCTAAAGAATTTTTATTTACAATAAACTCTCTATATTTCTATATGAAAGGAATGTGGGATGACAATATAGTGTTTAAATTTGAGGAAACTATAGAGGATCTTAAATAACTAACTCCACATAGTACCATACATCTTAATGAGGATGTCACCATTAATGAAGAGAATAAATATGAAGCAACAAAGAGAGTTGATCTCAAACAAAACACTTTTTTATTACATTTAATTCATTATTAATTTTGTATAAATTCCACATACATTTGTTTTTTTAGATTCATACAATCATTTTTAATCAATTGTGAAAATGGAAGAGAGAACATACGCACATGTTGAGGATGTAATGGAGCTCCTTGATTTTATATGACATGAATTTGGGGAATCCCATTAAGAGATCAATGTTTATGAATATGTGGAATCCAACATAATGGATTATTACATTAAAAGAGAGACTATAAATATTGATAATTATTATTTATATTTCATTTAATTAAAATACTAACTTACATTACATTTGATCATTCAATTCATACAACCTCTATTAAGACATCACTAGACAAGGAAGAGGCTTTACACAGAGCAACAAAGAAGAAAAATGATCCATATATCATCCTACCATGTACATGAAAACACTAATAAATTTTAATGTAGGTGTATTTTGTATATTATATTCATGGATATTTCTTCACTAACAAAGAATAATTGCTTGATGGAAAAAACTGTAAGTGTAGGTTCAAATAAAAGAATATGGACCACCATCATATTATGGATAATGAATAGTATTGACCTTATCGATGAAAAAGAAACCATGTACCACATGGGGGATCATATCAAAATTTATCATTACTTTTTTTCATAAAAATTAAATTTTATTCTTTGAATTATATTAATTTTTATCCCCAATCCCACTATTATTTTGAGATTTAATCATAATATCCCTATGCTTAATTTATTAATTTACATTTGTAGGACCATGATGGCACAAGGAATCCACAAATAGTTAAAGATGATGATTAAAGCATCATTTGAAAATTTATTTCACTTTTAATTTTTGTTATTTTCACTACAAACATTTTCATTTGAAAACATGCCTTAACATTTAAAATAATATTTTCAGGGACATAAATGAACTTATTATTTACACTTTTTTCATGGAGACATGAGTATTGTATATATCCTATGATTAGTTGTTTTAAAATTCAATATTAATGATATTAAATGAATAATATAAAATTTTAATGAATAAAGTAAAGCATGGATAATAAAACAAGGAATATTAATTTGATGGAATTAGTTGATCATTGAAAATTAAATTTCACTACACGTTATAATTTTTATTTATTTTTAAAATTCATGTAATTAGATTTTTTATTATATGGAATAAATTTAATGAATTTATAACCTAATAAGTTCTATTTATAAGAAGAATTATATAGAAAATGTGTCTATTTTACATTGAGCACATTTCACGAGTAATCTTTGGACATGCTATGTTCTAGAACTTGAATTTGTTCCTTTGAATTATATGAATGTGAAAAATGAAAATTAGATTGATTTTGGAATATATTGAAAACCCCAATTTTGGGAGACCACACAGATACATTTTTATCCCATAGAGAATGCGAATTCCCTTATTATAGATCAATCACATTTCAAGCCAATTTTATCCATTCCTACAATACTGTTAGTATTTTCATGATATTTATTATTGATATGTTGGTGCTAAGAGAGACATTGTAAAAGGGATGTAATGAATTATAAGGGGAAATAGTGGTGTGTTATCTTGGGTATTAATATGTTTTATGATTATTCATTATAAAATATTGTGTTCTCTTCTTGAAAAAATGATTGAAAAATAAGGAATGTATTATGAACTAGAGGATAAATAATCCCCATTAAACTAATAATGATTTTTATCATATGTGGTTAGGTGGTGGATGTAATATTTCATCCATGCATGACTTCCCAAAAAGTTAAAAAAATTACAAAAATAATATTTAAAAAATATTAAAATAGAAAGAATAAATTTCAAGGATCACATCATTTATTATGATATCATTATTCATCACCGTACTTTGACCATGGTAAATTATATTTTATACCTAAAAAGAGATAATTTCATTATTATTTTACATTTAATATCATTATTTTTAATTTGAGAGATAAACATCATCCTCAATGAATTACTTTTAAACAACAATTCCCACCAAACTGAAGACTTGGAATTTATAGAAACAGAAATTAAAATTCCTCACTATTTTATGTGATTTTCCTTAAAATGATAAGAAAGTATGACCTCTACAATCCAATGTATAGTGTTCATATTCTCATGATATGAGAATACCTCTTCCTGGAGTGTATTATGAGTGATGACTAAAATTATTAAATGTTTAGGTAAGTAATGATCTGGACTGATTATACAAATTAATTCAGGATCACGAATGGATGAGAGGAAAATTAAATACATTTTCAAAAGGGTGAAAGTGAAATACAAGGGTTGATTGTTTAATTTAAAATTTATAAACATAATAATTTTTATTTTTTAATGTTATTTTCCATTTATAATAATTTATATCATTACAATTAAATTTAAATATTGGTTAAATTGGTGACCACCCATATTCAATATTGATACTTAATGCTTAAATAAAATCCAATTTTATGTGAGTGGTAATTGAAAGACCCGTTTTCATATGTATTTTATGTATTTTATTAGTGAATATTAATGGTTTGTAATGATTAACCCGATATAAAAGATTGTTTTAGTTTTGTATGGGAAATAATAAATGATTTATTTAAATAATTTTAAAATAATAATTTTTTATGATTTTGAAAATTTGAAATTATTTGATCCTTACTTAAAATTTATTTTTAGAGATTATAATTTTTTTTATCAATTTTTCATTTAAAAAATTGGGCTACACAAGGACAATTAATCCTCAAACATCTAAAAAGAAATCTAGAAATTAATGAGTAGAAATGTCATGAAAATCATAGCACATGAGAGGGAAAATACAGGATGATGGGATAGTGGAGTATAAGAGGGACACGACCCAATGTGAGATCTTGTGGGGGAATTAGTTGGGCCTAAGAATGTATGGGACAATCGTTGTGTCTTGACCAACGTTTATTTAGTGTAAATGGGATACCATCACCAGAGAAGTATACTGAGTCAGAGGTACAACTAATTTTTTTGAATCTGATTGAACCAATACTAAAATTTATGTGTGGTGTATTATATTTTGTTACTATTCATATTAAAATAATAAGTCTCTATATATCCTATTTTCTATGATCCCTCTTCATACAACCACTGCGTTGACAACTCTTCTCCCCACTATGCCCCTCGACAACTCCTGTCACAACATCAATTCCATAAAATTCCACGGGTGACCACTGAGTGCTCATGATTGACTTCTAACACCCTAATAAACCACCATTATCTCCTTAAATCACCTCTTTATCCTAGAATGACCACCATGAGATGATATCAAGGATTGGGCACTATGAAGGCTTGATAAATGAGCATCCTCCATTGCTTCCACTCAAAACTCATTGCTTATACTTACACAAATCACATTAATCTTATATACCATATACATGAAGATGATACCACCTCAAATCCCAATGCACACCACTAGGGATTTTGAACACATAAAATATTTGGGTGTTTTCAATTTCAAACACTTGAATCTCACTCTTTTTCTAAAATTATACCTCTTCGTATGTTTGGATGTTATGTAAATTCCTTGTCCACCACCATTACTAAGGAAAATTACCCCTCAATAAATACATTGGGATTTTCACTTCTTTGGGGGATTTTGACAACAACTACCAGAGGATATGGATTTATAGCCACATCTTTGTCTAATTTCTCTTACTATTTTAATTTTCATCTTTTTTGTAATTTATGATTTTTTTATTTTTTTATAAAAATGAATTCATGATATTTTTTCTATCCTAGTATTCTACCCAATTCTATTTTTTATTCTTATTATTCTTATTCTTATTCCCCTTCTATATCCCTTTAACTTATCCTCATTATTTTCTTTAATTCATTATCTTTTATTTTATAATATTATTATTCTTATTATTCTCTCAATATCTCTTGTCCATTTTTATTCTATAATTTTTTTTCTATTATTCTTGTTTTTATTTACTTTTGAATTTTTTTTCTCTTATTTCCCTTCTATCCACTATTATGACCACTTACTCTCGATAATGGGTTTAACGCCATGCCCCCAGTTACCTAGCTTCAGTGAATTATTACATAATATTGGCATGATACATGGAATCATATCCCGAAAGACTGATCAGTTTTGTAGCCTTGGAAGTACTAGATACATACATAAGATTTACATTACATCATGAAAAAAGAGCAAATTTGTGTCCTCTTTGAACACTCTTATATACCTCTGCCTATTTCTATAGGTTAATTGTAATATAATTTTTTCATCTTTGAAAAAAAAAGAATGTGGTGAGGTCAAATGCTCAGTATTTATCACAATATAGATGAAACTATCATAAATAAGAATAAACATTTAAGGAAAAGTTTAAGATTAGAACACAAGCCTTTTAAACATAATATTTGTCATTATATGGAAAAGAGAAATCAAATAATTCCATTTACATATTTACATGGATATTCTACTATATGAATAATGACATGTAATATCAATAGCCAATTTCATAATGATGGAATGCATAATTCTATACTTCATAAACACATAGTCATGACTTTGTGAAAGAACTAAAAATATGATTTTTCAAGGCCTTGTGTCAAGAAACTAGTTTGTCTCATTAGACCTACTGATACATCAAGGAGCTATAGTGGGATCCACCCATCACTTACTAAGTCCAATTAATTCCTCATATGGAAAGTATTAATCATAACATAAACTTTATATAAGAACAAAAATACGAAATGTCAATACATTATCCATAAAACATGAATGGTATAAAAATAACACATCCACTGTCAAACATATCAGAAAACCTTCAATACAGCATGAATTTTTTTTTCATAATAAATCAACCTCGATCAAGAATAATATACCATAAATGATGATGACATAGTTGAAAATGATCAGTAAAAATATTTGAGATAAATATCAAATTTTCCTGAAAACATTTAAAAGTCTCACTATTTATCCAAAAGTTGTTTGAAATATATTTTTGAATAAAAGTATCCCATACCACTTTTAATCTTTTAAGAAATTAAATTTTAATATATTAATATACTTATAAATAAAACCATAAAACCATTTTTAAAACAAGGAAATTAATGATAAATATTTAGAAGAATAAAAATTTAAAACATTTAAAATAATATTTTAGTTAGAGTTCCAAACCAAATGAGAGACACTTGAATACAAATAATTGAGGTATTAATAACATTATAAAAACATTATAATAAAGATATTAATGATATTCTATGTCAAATTATAGTATATACACCACATAAAAGTGAATTGGTGCATAAAAACAATGAATTCTCAATGGAATGCAAGTTGAGATTGATTCATTTATAAACAGTGTATCCTTATGTTAAGGATAAATCAATGACATAATTATGTGTGACAAATATAAATACACTCAATTTTATTGAATATTCAGTGTAAATAAATTAGATGACATTCACACATATTCTTGTAAAAACAATAACAATGACATTGATGTTGAACTCAATGAATAGAAATTGAGTTACAATTAATCTTTTCATGTTTATATCAATGGAATGATAATTTATCAATGGATTTATTATGTTAATAAAAATTATATCCACACAAAGGAGAGTGTAAATTACTAAATAAATAAATAAATAGTTATTTGACACATAATCTTGGAGTAAAGTAATCAGTGATGTTTACGTAAAACTGAAAGAGTAGAAATTAAAATTTGAAATTCTCTTACCGATTTGGTAACAAACAAAACAAACACACCATGAATGAAGGATCGTATAATGATGATGTAAATACCCATAAATTAAATTTTATTATGCAAACAATACAATTATGGGCAGTATGTACACCACAGAAAAGGTAATATAGGCAAATATAGCATGAATCTCACAGGAATAAAAGTGAGATGAAAACTCCTTAACTTGTACTTTTCTTTGGTCAAGGGTAATTTAACCTCCTGTATAATAGTTAAATAATTGTGATTAAATTATACAAGAACTATATACATAAATATGATATTATATATGGTCCTCTAATATTGTTGTGTTTATAATATTTTAGTAATATCATCGTTTCAAGTGTTAACTAATTCATTTTCCTTAATATGATCGATTAAATAAGCCATGTTTGTTATGGATAAGATGTTTTTAATTAATATCCAGAATGATATTAAATTTTTAAACATTATTTTTAATCATAAAATGAAAATTATTCTTGAATTATTACGATGGGGAATGAATCTCATCGTGTTCGTGGAGACGATAATCCTTAAGTAAGCACGAGCGACAATATCATTATATTGATGGTAAAATAGTATGTAATTGGATGTTATATCATATATATAAATAATAATTAACATGTTATACTTATTATTTACATTAGTTATATTCATTATTATACGCATCAAAATAATAATGTGTTTGATTAAGAAACTACACCACGATGTGGAGACGGTAATCCGTACATACGCACGTATAGTGACATTGTCATTCATATGATGGATAGAAGAATAAAAATGGTTGAACCAATTTTATAATAACATCAAATCATATAGAAGATACTGGAGTTATTATTTTAGAATGGAAAAAAATAGAAAGAAGAAGTGGAATAAGAAAAGAACATGAAAGATGGGATGAAAGATTTACCTCTTCATCAGGTTCGTCCTTTTGATTTGATTAAAATGGTTCCATAAGTTAATTTATGACCAAAGGAAGGCCTATAAGATGACGGGAGTAATTTTGGAAGGATATTTGGGCTGGTTTTGTCCTAGCCAAATGGCTTTGGAATTTTGAAATTAAGAAAAGGGGAAGTACATTTTTATAAGAGAGATGAGGGTCACATTAACAAAAACCTTTAAATATTTATCTTGGTCGAATTATAATTATCCAATAGAATTATGACATGTTTTATGGTAATTATAATATCATTTTTAACCATAATTACCCTACTTACTTTTAACCATGGTAAATAAAAGTCAAAAGTTACAATTCAAAAAAATTATTTTCATCATATTGAACAACATATTACATATATATGTTAATTGTGTCTCTTGTTTTTTTGAAATTCGACTCACGGATATGGTAAAATTATGTTTTATTCAAATTTGTAAATGCTCCTAGATAGTGAGTTAAAGACGTTAAAAAGTTCAATAAAATTTTATACATCTAATTTTATTATAAAATGAATCCAATGAATTAAATTGAAAATATATAGGTATTATATATCTTTTTTGTCTTAAAATAAATTTAAATAAAATAAATAATTATTTAAATAAAAAGACTGTTTTAAACTATAACGTAGTGTTTTTCAATTTTCATCTAAAAAATGGATTGTTTTCAAAAAAATAACAACAATTTACCCAATGATAATTTTGATATTCTGAATTAAAAAATGAATTATATTTTACAAAATTAAAAATAGAGAAGTTTCATTAATTAAGTTAAAATTAATTCCCATTTGTCAAAACTGAGTTTTTTTAAAAAATGTAACAACTATCAAAAGATTGACATGTGTTTATGTAAAATTTAAATTTAAAATTATGTATAATTACCTAAATTTTATTTAATGATAAAAATATAATATAATTGTACTTCCAAACCATTCATATTAATAATTTAGCAATATAATTATTTTGATTAAAAAAGTAGTTTTCAATTAAAATTTCCTTTTTTCTATATTTATAAAAATATGAAAGTTATCAAAAAAAAACCTAAAATATATCCAAAATTATTTTTTATGTCTAAATTCTAAAGAAGAATTTAGTTTCATTAAATTGAATGAATGAAAGTGTCAAATATTGGTTTTATAAAATGGTTTTTTCATTAAATGGTGGTAAAATTTCTTTGTTTGAAAAATAATTATTATCTAAAAAACTTAATTTGTTCTTATATTATGTATAAAAAACACATAAGATGGATTCTAAAATTAATTTGAGTATATAAAATTCAAAATTCAGTTAATACTATTCGTAAATTCTTTTTGATTGGAATGTTTGTGATGTCTTGGTGCAGTTGAACTCAGTGCTGCATATAGAAAAAGCTATTAAATTACATTAATGAAAATAACATACTATAAAATCATGGGGTGTTAAATTATTCAACCCTTTTGGAAATTTTTTCCTCAAAATTTTAAAATTGGGCTTGGGAACTTCATTGAATGTCCCACATCATAAAAATATTCAACAAAACTGTCACTTTAAAATAAAGAAAGGGAAGTACAAAGGTCACCGGAGATAACCCAAACAAGGATTACATGTACGAAAACATGGATATAGAAGTTAAACTAATTGTTATGTTTTTATGGATAGTGATAGAAAACCTGATCATGAGAATGTTAACAATAAGAAAACCACAAACTTGTGATGTGTTAAACGGTCATTAGTTTCCTAGCAGGAAATGTAAATGGACAACGCTATTTTTGTTTTTTGTTCCATTTCATAAAGTTGAGGAATTTATTTATGATATTGAATAAAAAAAGAAATGTACATACATTTTAGGTAGAGTTTTATCCAATAAAAAAATTCTACCACTAACACATATTTTTTTCAACGATGAGTATTCAAGATGACTTGGTCACTCCTAAAGCACTAGAATCAACTTATAAAGAATCACATTATCACAAAGGATAAAATATATATTTCCCTTGTTTTTATAGATTAACCAAATCTACAATGGTTAGTACACGATTAGATGATCTCCAAAATGGATAAACCTTTAGGGAAATAAATCCTAAATTTTTAAACCAACAATACCAAAATTTCAATAAATAAAATTTAAAAGACAATTCTTCTTAAAGTCATTCAATATTATGCAAACTAATATTGAAACCCCAAACAAGACAGAATTTGATTACGTAGTATTCCACGTTAAATATTATCTCTAAATAACATCGACAACTCTTAAAGTCTCATACTTAAAAATAATTAACCTAATCACATATTCTTTATGATTAGTTAATCACTTCCACAAATATCCCAAATATCTATAAATCCACAATAAAAATATAGATAAGAGTCCCCCATTACTCTTCAAATGAAATCCCATATTATTCTATTTTCATTAGGCCTATAGTGTTCCTACAAGAGAGAACGTCTTCCAAAATAGCATTTATCACTTATTCACCAAATCATTTTCCTATACTATGGATATCCATTTTATTAGTCATAAGATCCCAAATAAACTTATTATTGATCATTAAAATTATTTAACTAAAATAAGTTAGTCACCGTAACAAAGGTCTTCACGTAGTCCAGTGGTAGGTGATAAATCCCAATCGCACTCCGGTTGTGGGTTCGATTCCTGCTTCTTACTCCAACTCAAAGGTTTGTCACATGGTCTTCATGTTGTCCTTTTTCAAAAACTATATTTTATAACATTCTCAAATGAGAAAAATTCCTCAAAATAACCATAGCATAATTTTATCACAAATTTTATCTTATACCTAGCATTTTCATACCAAAATTGAATAACTTGTAATTTCCACAAATTAAAGTATCATGAAAGCACAAATGGTTATATATAACTATACCAACAATTGAAAAGTTAATTCTTCATAAAATAGCATTTTCACATAACAAACGACAGGGATACACATACAAGAGAAAAGTATTCCAAAGTAACCCCATCAACAAAGAGCACTATTAAATTTAAGCATATCTCCATCCATTTATTTCCGCATATGTTCTTCCTTGACCAAGAGGATATCTTATAGAATAGGGCATTAACATGGTTAATTCCTAGGTCCCCTATATTTACGGAAAATGACTATAAATGGATTATTGGGATCTTTTTTAATTTATTTCGTAGTACTCTTCATATTTCCTCAGCAATTCATTTCATTATACCCTTCTTTCCCCCAAATAAATTATATTTTTTTCTATTGAGACACTTTCCCAGGTGTCTCCATCCACATTTCCGACATGATGGAAATTGATCTTTTTTTTCTCCATGGTCTCCACTGCCAGACGTCATATCATTAACTGCCTTTCTCTTTTTTGTTGAATCAGGGACATGGTTAATATATATGCTGTTGATCATATTTTTTAAAAACTTATTCAACATGAACACAATTTCTTTTAAACCCATCATGATTCCCTTTCTCTGCTCATTTCACCACCATCCCCACCTTGTACATCATGTTAAATGTTTCTATGACTTCATTGGAATCCAACCATTGACTAACAAAAGAAAGCATAGTGTGAGTCATAAAATCATTTAGATAATATCATAAAACGTTATTTTCAATATAAAACACATTAAAATTAAACAAGGATATTTATTCTCATCTTGTATTAAAATAAATAAAATCGGTTTGTAAAGAAAATGTGAATTATCCTAATCATATCCCTCAGGATTGTCGTAACCAAGATTACAACAAGGCCTATTGTCATGTACTAGCATACCTTTAGTCAAGCATGAAAACCCTTGTTGGAGTTTTCAATCTTAGGTACATCTGTTCTAGATCAGCCTGTACCTGCTCGTTTCCAGGCAGGGATGTATTTCTTGGAAAACCAACATAATATTTACATTACAATTTTTTTGGATGTTATTCTATACTAATTCTCAATGTCTATCTTAGTGTAGTGTTTTCTAATTAGAGTTTTTATTAATCTAGCTTCCATTGTTTTTACTAAACTTCCTCTAATAGAAATTGTAACAACCCCACCCCAGTTACCCATAATTAGTGCATTATTACATAACATTGTCGTGATACAAAGAATCTTGTCCTGAAAGGCCGATTAGTTTAGTAGCATTGGATGTACTAGATACATACATATGTTTTAAATTACATCATGGAATAAAAAAATTGTGTCCCCTTTGAACACTCTTATATCTATTAGCTTAATCTTAAAATTATTTGTAATATACTTCCTTGTATGATGGAACCAATAATACATAAGAAAGGGGAGAGTTCAAATCCTCAGTAAGGATAAGAATATAGTGGAAACTGTCATAAATAAGAATAAAAATTTAAGGAATAGTATAAGAATATAACACAAGCCTTATAATAATAAACTTCATCCTAATATTGAAAAGATAAATAAAATAATTATACATACATATCCATAAGGATATTCTAATAGTCAAATAATAACATGTGACATCAATATCCAATTTCATAATGCTGGAATTCATAATGCCAAAATTAATAACCACATAGTCAAGGATTTGTTCCAAGACAATAAATAATATTTTGTCAAGGCCTTGTGCCAAGACACAAGTTTGTCTCATAAGACCTACCGATGCATCGAGGATCTATAGCGGGCTCCATTCTTCAATTACTAATTCCAATACATTCCTCGTATTAAATGGTTTAAACATAACATAATCATTCGTATTAAAACAAGCCTAAGAAATGTCTATAAATTTTCAATTAACAATGAATGATATAAAAATAACATATCCACAGTCAAACATATCACAAAACCATAAATATAGAATGGAATTTTTTATCATAATTAATAAAACTCATTCAAGAATATTATCCTTTAAATGGTGTTGAAATAGTTGAAAATGATCAGTAAAAATCATTGATAGAAATATACGTTTTTCAGGAAAATAATTTAAAAGACTCACTATTTATCAAGAAGCTATTGAAAATATATTTTTTAATCAAAGTTTCCACTACCACTTTGAAACATTTAAAATAATTCCAATTTTAAAACATTAATTTCCATATAAATAAATCCTTAATACCATTTTTAAAATGTGGATATTGATGAGAATGATTTTGTCGAATTATTTTTTTAAACACTTAAAATGATATTTTATCTATAGCTTCTAACCAAATAAGATACACTTGAATAAAAATAATTTAGGTATTCAAAACATTATAATATCACGAAAATAAAGAGATTCGTGATATACTATGTCAATGTATAATATATACACAAAATAAAAGTGAATTGGTGCATAATAACAAAGAAGCATCAATGGAATGTACGTTGGGATTAATTCCTTTATAAATAATGTATCCTTTGGTTAAGGAAAAATAAATGGAATAATTATTTGTGAAAAATATAAATACTCTCAATATGATAGCATATTTCGTTTAAATCAATCAGAGGACATTCGCATATATAATTCTAAAAACAACACCAATGACATGGATGTTTAACTCAATGAATAGAAATTGGGTTAAAATTAAACTTATAATGTTTAAATCAATGGATTTTGAATTTATCAATGGAGTTAATATGTGTATCAAAAGTATATCCACACAAAGGGGAGTAGAAATTACTTCATAAGTAAATAAATAGTGATTTCAAACATAATCATTGATTAATGTAATCAATGACATTTGTGTTAAACCGAATGAATGGAAAATGAAATTTGAAATTCTCTTTTTGATTTCATAACTTACAAAACATACACCTGATGAAATAAGTATCACCCCACGATGATGTAAATACCCATAAATTAACATATATTATGAATAAAATACAATCATGTGCAGTACGTACACCACATAAAAGGTAATAGTGTCAAATATAGCATGAATCTCACGAGAATAAAAGTGAGATGAAAACCCCTTACATTGTACTATTCCATGGTTCAGGGTATGTTAAACTTATATATAATAGTCAAATAATTTTTATTAAATTATTAAAAAACTATTTACAGAAATATGATAATATATATGATTCTCTAATATTGTTTTGTTAATATTATTTTAGTAGTATCATCGTTTCGGGTGTTAACTGAAATGTTTTCCTCTATATGATCCAATACATAATACATGTTTGTTATGAATAAGATGTATATTATTTATATATATAATATTATTAAGTTCATAATCATTATTTGTATTCATAAAATGAAAATTATTCTTGAATGATTACGATGGGGAATGAATCTTATCACGTTCATGGAGATAGTAATCTATACATACGCACGAGCAACAATATCATTATATTGATGGTGAAATCGTATGTCATTGGATGGTATAACATATATAAAGAATCATTAAAATGTTTTATTTATTTTTTACATCATTTATACTCATTATTATACCCATCCAAGTAATGAAATGTTTGAATAACAAACTACACCATGAAGTGGAGATGGTAAGCCATACGTACACACGTATGGTGTCTTTGTCATTCATATGATGGATAAAATAATGAATATTGTTGTACCATTATTATAATAATATCCCATTATATCTAAGATACAATAGTTATTATTTTAGAATGGAAACAACAAAGAAAGAGTAAGTGGAGGAAGAAAAGAACTTGAGAGATGTGATGAAATATTTACATCTTTTTCGGGTTCTTACATTTGATTTGATCAAAATGGATCCATAGGTTGTCTTTCTGACCAATGTAAGGCCTCTAGGATGAATATAGGAAATTTAGGAGGATATTTGGGTAGGGGTTGTCTGAGACAAATTGCTATGGATTTGTGAAATTAAGATAAGGTGAAGTACCCTTTTATAAGAGAGGTGAGGGTCACTTTAGGAAAATCTTGAAATATTATATATAATAAAATAATTTTATGATTCTAATGACTGAAAAATGATTTATTTCGAGGATAAGAAGGGGATTGGTCAAGAAACTCTCATCCAATAGGTTTTAGATAAGAACAGGTCACCATATTAACCTTATCATTGAGATTTAACTCTTAGTTAAATAGATTGACATTTACCATGTCTCATTAAATTTTTATATTCTATGGTTAGTAAACTTACTATAACAAAAAAAGAAAACCCCATGTGGTTAATTATTAATAAGTATGACGTTATCTATGTCCTTTAGCTAAAACATATATTTTTAGAATATTATATCAAATAATAATATAGTATTTGTTTTAAAAACTCAATTCTGTCAATTTTTACACTATTTAGTATTTGATTTTGGTGAAAATCATAATGCATGATTACGTCAGAAAAATATATTTAATCAACCACAAAATGTCATATTAACCTATAAAATTAGTGCAATTCATCAAAATTAACAACTTACATTTATTTGAATATTTATAATATCAATTATTTTAATCGTTCATTAATAATGTAATTACTACATCATCATTGTGTCTAAATAAATTTAATTATTTAATGTTTAAAAATTATAAATAAAATACCATATTGTAAGAAATATTTTTATATTTATAATGAATATTTATAATCAAATTTCACTTCTGTATAACCCTATATTAAAAATGGTTTAGTTATTAAACATTGAATATAACACTTTTAACACTTCTTTAAATAGAATAATAATAAATGTCCTAATCTATTAAAAGTTGATAAAAAGGATCATATTTTATTCCTATATTTCATTTTTGTCGAATTACACTTATCTAATAGAATTAGGACAAGTGTTATGACAATTATAATATCATATTCACCCTTAATAACACTATTTACTTTTAAACATGGTAAATAAAAGTCAATTTCACTATTCATCCAAAATTATTTTCATCATATTGAATCATATAATAATTTATGATGTAAACCGTGTCTCTTGGTTTTTTAAAATTCAACTCACAGTAGGGGTAAAATTGTGTTTTATGAAAATTTGTATATAGTCTTAAAAGGTGGGTAAAAACGGTAAATAGTTCAATAAAATTCTATAAATCTAATTTCATTATAAAATGACTCTAATAAATTACATTGAACATATATAGGTATTATATATCTATTTTAAATAAAATAAATTAAAAATAAAATAAATAATTATGTAAATAAAAAGTCGATTTTAAACTATAATGCAGTTTTTTTTAAATATTCATAAAAAATTGAATGTTTTTAGAAAAATACCAAAAATCTACCCTAACCTAATTTTGAAATTATGAATTCTAAATTGAATTATATTATACTTAATTAAAAACATAAAAGTTTAATTAATTAATTTAATATTAATACCCATTGTCAAACCTGAAAAACAGGTTTAAAAAAACAGTCAAAATCTTGACATGTGTTTATGTCAAATTTCAATGTGAAATGACATATAATGCCCTAAATTGCATTGAATGAAAATATATAATCTAATTATACATATAAACAATTCATATTCATAATTTAACACTGTATATTATTTCGATTAAAAATGTGTTTTCAATTAAAATTTAGTATTTTTCAGTATTCATAAAAATATGACAGTTATCAGAAAAGTACAAAAACATTATAGAGAATTAATTTTTATGGCCCGATTATAATGAATAATTTAATATCATTAAATTAAATACATAAAAGTGTCAAATACTGGTTTTAAAAATGGGTTTCCATTAAAAGGTGGTAAAATTACATTTTGAAAAATAATTATTTTATCTAAAAATGAATTTGTTCTTATATTATGACTATGAAACACATAACATGGATTCATAAATTATATAGAATATTGAAAATAAAAAATTCAATAAATACTATTAATAACTAATTTTTGAACGACTAGTTTGGTAAGTCGTGGTGTGCTTGAACTCGGTGTTGCGTATTGCAGAATCTATTGAATTACATTAGTGAAAATAACATATTATGAAATCGTGGTATGTTACAATGAGAGGTTGACCAAAGGCGTGGATCATGGGAGGTTTAGTGTTCATAAATTACTTCTTAATGTTTATTTTATGTTTTTGGTTGATGTGAGTGGCATGAACGAGTGTGGCTATTTCCCTATTGACATGATACTAAATTATATTTCTATTCTTTTATTTTATTATTTTCGATCTCTTCCATGATTATCTCTTCATGTCATCTCTTCCATTATTTTCCATCTCTTCCATTATTTTATTATTTTCCATCTATTTCATAGGCTAGGGGCTGGTGACTTACACCGAAGGCGTATACCCTAAAACTGAGAAGGCATTGTTTTTGTAACCTGTAACTCACAAAACCAAGCACACATCTTGATACCAACACAAGTAAAATGAATAGTAAAAAGTGTGTGTACAATAAGTAAAAGGGGCCAAAATACAAGACCAACTAGTAAGTACATGAAAACTATAATGTACAAGTAAACTTAATAGCTCATGTGAACACCCACCAAGGATCCTACCTAAAGGGTTGGTACAACTCTTGAAAAGTCATCCATGCGGTACAGCTCATCTCTAGCCCACCTACGAGCAACCTTCAGTACTGGTACCCTCGTCCTTAGTCAGCTTTTTCCGTCGTCGACACAAAACAAAAAAAGGTGTGGGCGTAGCCCATGCAGGGGTGAGTATAACGATACTTATTAAGGGCCCTGATACCAACCCCACAAAGGTCTCTCCAAATCCACAAAGGATAAACCACAAAGCATGAAAACAACTTTCAGCCCTACTTATGTTTTTTCCCATGCGTATACCTCAGTAATCAAGTATACCCATCTCATTCACGGGGAAACACAAGGACCAAATCTGTTGCCCAAGGTTCAACTATTCCAAAAAAGTAAGTAATTCCCTGAAGGTAACACCAAAAAGGTAAGTACCCTAAAGGTAACAGTACGCAGAATAATACCACAAAGGTTTCACCACGAAGGAAAGTACCACCTGGGTACACCACATAGATGAATACCACAACGTTATCACCACGAAGGTAAGTACAACACAGGTACGCCACATAGAAAAATTGTACAATGGTATCAACACGAAGGTATGTGCCACACAGGTACGCCACATAGAAGAATACAAAAAATGTATCACAACGATGTAAAGTACCACACAGGTACACCACACAGATGAATAACACAAAGGTATAACCATAAAGGTAAGGACATAGCTCACACCAGCTATAACTATGGTACAATTGTAGAGATAATTAGATGTAACTACTAAATTGTCTTACTCTATTAAGAGGCGGACCCACGTAAGATCTTAAAACATCAAACCCACATAGGATCCTAGTACGTCATCATACCCACACATGATCCTAGTATAGGAGACCCGCACAAAATCCTAGTACATCATCATACCCACGTAGTATCCTAGTGCAACAGACCCACAAAGGATCCTAGTACATCATCAGACAAACATAGGATCCTTGTACAACAGACCCACACATGATCATCGAGTAGTTCCACATGGATTTATAAAGCAGATCCATGTGATACTCTTGAACACAGACCCACAAAGGATCCCTAGAACAGACCCACAATGGATCCCTTTCTCATGTTAAAGCTAGCTATAGGGTTCTCGCACTAAGATCAGTTGATTTCATGGGGATCCGCTAATCAGTCCATAGGTCAATACTATAACTACCATGAAGTCCCACGGAGAAGTATCCTAATGGGAAATCATGTAAAAGGGGTCTCAATGCAATAGACGGTGCATCAATCGGACATTCAGTTTGTATGTTATTGGCCTTTTAGTCACAAGTGCCCAATAGAATTCATGTTCTATCCAACCCGGCCATACCCCAACATTACCCTAAACTCATGTGGCATATACCAAATGGTCTGTCTCAATAAAAGGTGTTTATCGTCACTGAAAGATTGTCAAACGGACGCCTATAGCTAAAGATATGGTCGAAAGAGCGAAAATGGGATGAACGTGGTCTGGGTCCAGTCCGACCTTGTCAGACCGACCCTCCCCGATCCGAACTCCTTCCCTGGGTCGGATCTAGCCCGCGGTGTGGTGGCATGTGGTGGGGCGGCCCGTGGTAGGGCGTCCCACAGTGTGGACCCAGCAAGCCTGATGGGTGCCCCTCCTCGGTGTGGCACGGTCACGCACCGTGCCATCCCTCATGGACAGCAGTGAGTCGTCCTCCCTCCGTCGTTGTCGCGGCCACGTGTCATGACACTTGTACACCTGGTGGCACGGATGCGTGGAACCACCTCTTCATTCGGCCGACCGATGTCTTCTTTCCCCCTTGCTGTGTTCTGGCCGACACGTTGCGGCCCTTCTCCGGTAGCGCGGTCGCACTGCCACCTTTTCGGACCCATCCGTGGTGGCGGTCACTACTCCAAAGTCCCACTGGTGCCAATATCCAGCACAGGTTTCCTTCCTCCTCCGTCACGAATAACACATCAAAATAATAAAGTATGTAGAGTGGTCGAGTGATGTGTGTTTATCCTGCACCCTCCGCGTTGGAGCGGTATCAAGTGGCATAGATGTTCATTAATCAAGAAGGATGTCAAGAATGGGGTAATGGGGTATAAATCTACAAAAAAAAAACTACAGGATACCCCACAACAACCTCTATCAAAGACGGAAGAATAGCAGGGCAACCCGTAAGTCGGTTGACTAACGTTCATCATGTAAATTCAAGAAAGGGGAAGAGGAAATAAAAAACACTTAAATGAAATAACCCCTACCTTATACATCAGAGAATCATTTGCACTTGCTGGTGGACCGTGTTCTTAGTTACCACAAATGTCTCCCAAAGACACTACTCACATGACGTCAATTGGTGGTTCGATGTCATCTGTCACCTTTCGCTGGGTCGGCCTCATCTTCTATGTTTTGGGCATCATGACACTTTACCAGAGCTTCGTCATTTGGTGATTCCATGAAAAATCCCCACCCCCACAAAGCTACATATAAATATAAGAGGGTGAGAGTATGCAACGATCGTGGAATTTATGAATGTCATTAACAGGAACCTTCCTAAATTCCAACTACGCTATTACTTGGTATTTGATAGTCATGACATTTAATTTATTTCGGCACAATTTAATGGACAGTTTCTCAAGGGACTTACCCATATTAATGAGCGGTTCGGGTGGTCCCAACCACCATGAATTCAATTGGGAGGTTAAAAATAATATAAAAAGTTTTTCTTTATTTTATTTTTATTTCCACAAAAAACATGAAAACAAACATTCACCCTCTGCCAACTACGGTCGAGGTGAAAGTTTCCTTTAGCGAATACCGGAGATGCGAGTTCAATGGTGTCCTCAGATTTCAATTCCGACCACCATTTCAAAATTTTCAAAACGCCGCTTTCACATTTACTAAACATACCTGAAAAAAGTTTGGAAAATTATTAACAGTCACCCTCGACTTGCACCAACTGAGGTTACGCTCTTACAATGTTAATCATCCCACCACGAACCCAATGGATTCCTCAAATTTACAATTTGAGTTATCATTTAGAAGTTATGGATTTTACAATAAAATAATTTTCACTTAATTTTTTTATTTTAGGACAAAAAATATCATTTCCGGGTGGCCCTCGTCGACCAATGTTAGTATCTTCTTATATAAAGCGTGCCCTTTCCATTTTAGCGGTGGTCACAGAGTGCCCGGAATGTTCCGTCAATGTTTTTTTAGTCCTGAATTAGCGTGCATAAGCAGTTTTCCTGAAAATGTATAATAACTCCTAAACAGTTATTCGAATAAAAAATCGGAGGGCACCGTTGCGCTCAAGAAGTAGGGTTTACCCTAGGTGTGATGTAAGTTTAGTCGATGCATGATTCCTATAAAGAAAATGCAAAAATGGTATAACCGTAAATAACATAATTAAATCAGATATCTTTGATGGGTCATGCATGTATCTCTTTAGCTAGAATACGTGGAAGAAGTCGTGCACCCAATGCATCTGAGGGGGAAGTACTAGGCAGTATGCCACATTGACAAATCTACTTAGGACATGGAATGGTCCAATGAACCTCATAGATAACTGGCCGCCCATACCAAATCTCTGCAAACCTCATTGTGGTGAGACCCATAAGAAGACGTTGTCACCATCCTCTAACTCCAGTGGTCTCTGTCTCCAGTAATCATAAGACTTTTACTGGATCTAAGAAGTTTTCACATTCTTACAATTGAAGCATCATGATACAAAATATACAACTACTTTCAACATCCCTAGCCACCAGTACTGACGCTGAAGGTCCTGGTACCGTGGAACATCCTCAGAAGAGGTCGATGTGCTCCCCAACATCATAAAATTCATCAAGTACCTGCCCTGAGGATATCTGAACATGTCGAGCCTCACCGACAGTGTCCCCATACTACGCCTCCCTGACTCGCAGAAGATAGGGGAGTGGCTATGAGAGACCGAAGAAAAACTTCTCCATCTCGGCCCACAAAAGATATCCGTAAAGCAGCCAGCTTCTCTATAGACTTACCTATCCATTGTACACTAGATATCCTTTTGGGTGCATCTGCTACTGCATTCCCCTTCCCTGAAGTATAGACTATCTTGAAGTCATGGTCTTGGACGAACTCTTGCCAACATCGTTGTCTCAGGTTCAGTTCCTACTGAGAGATGATATACTAGAGACTTTTGTTGTTCGAGTAAGCTGTATATCATTCTACCATCATGTAATTGCCACACACCTTCAGTGTAAAGACCACTGATGATAACTCCAGGTCCTGGGTAGCGTAGTTTGACTTGTCAATCTATGTCTCAACTTCTCCAAGATCTGATGACACTTCTCCGTCCACAGGAAAGACTCCCACTTTTTTGTCAAAGTTGACAGGGGACCACTACCCTGGAAAAGTCAGGTACAAATCTCCGGTAGTAATTATCCAATGCAGACATCCTCCTCCCTTTGGATAGGTAATCCTGGAAACATATTTTGAAAATATGTCTACATGATCTGATACTCTTTTTTGGAATATAAAACACAAAACTCCTACTGCCAGAAGGTTATGTTAGGAAAACTATGAGTGATCAACAACACCCTTATATGCATGAGTTCATAATGTGCTACCTGGGTATACTTTTCTCTGATAATGGATAACCCCATTCCTTCTTTGTAGAAAAACCACAACCATTTTTCCTAATACAGTCAATCTGAGTATGAACTGTGGATGCCCAGTCCATATCCAAACTAACGTCATAAGGCATCATTTCTACCACCAAGAGGTTCCAACCGAAACTCACACCTCAAGGGTCTGCTCCCATTGTCAGCATATGTGTGATTATCGAGACTCTTCCCAATGATATCTCTAGACATGAGGGTAAAGTCAACAATTTAACCTGAAACTCTTTGTCTTGAACAAGATTCTTGGACGGAAGGAATGATTGGTAACTATCTATATTGATACGACATCTAATAGTTGAAACAAATAATACAAATAATCATTCTTGGAGTCCTTGGGCCACACTCCTTGACCGCATGTAGCTAGTCCCTTCCCCTGCCATCTAGGATTCTGATCATGGTGGGGACCACAAAGTGGATAGTTGTAATATGTCGAAATGTATCCCACCACATACTGCTCCCCTATCTCTACTTCCACATCATTAGCCATACAGATTCACCTATCCCAAACACTTACTCTTCCCAAAACATCTTTACATTCCCATGTCTTTGAGACTGTTGCTAGTTTCTTGTATTCCCAATACGGTCATTCACTAGCTATCTCCACTTAGCCAGTGAACATTCAACCACAAAGGTTCTCTCTAGAACCCCATAAAATGTATGAATGAAAAAATGGAATAGTTCTGGCTTTGACGTCTTTAAACACACTGTGCTCGAAAGCCCGATCCCCAAGCACAGATCGCATCGTATTCATCAAGTACATGGAATGATCGGTATGACTCGATGAATACTCATCTACCGACATGTCATCCATCCGAGCATTAGAAGATCTTGAGAACTATAAAAAACCACCTCAAACCAGTCCTCATCCGCCTATGAGTTGGGCTCGCCTCCAAACCTGATGGGAATCTGATGTTGAATCACGCACAAGGCACTAAGCTTATATGTGTCCCATACTAGCACCGCCGATTGTAACTGCTGACTAACAGAATGTGATATAGCTGACACATAACCCGAAGGTACTATCTTGGGTAATGGTCGATGTATCGAAGCCTCATCACTATAAAGACTGTCCTCATGGACACTCATTGAAATAGTATAGTAGCTAAGACCACCATCCCCTTTACTGGGGTCTCAAATATGTGGGAAAATCTAACAACCACCTCCAACCAGCCCTCAGCTACGTGGGAAACTTTCTCACCATGAATCCTTGAAGACCTATGCTACTGGAACTCATGAAACGTGCTCAGTCGGCGTGAATTTTCCATTGGTGCGGATGGTGGTATCTGGTGCCCAGTGGGTGGTGGTGCTGCAGGTACTACACCCGAAGGTACCAACATAACAAGAGGGCCCTACACCGGAGCCTCGTCGCTCGATGGGCCATCATATAGTACTCTCTCAGGAATCCTAGCTGGATGTCTACGTAGAGGCATCTTGATAAAGAACATGTGTGAAATTGTCATTTAGTTATACTTGGTGAGCTGACTCAAAAAAACACAATAATAAATTTCAAAACACACATGCAATTAGTGTTTTCGTGTAGTGATTCAGAAATCAGAATTCAGGGTCTTGTTGTATGGATACGTCGATCGTTGTACCAACACTGGGTTCCTAAACTGATAACCACCCTTACTACACTTAGAATTATTTCCTTTAAAAAGACCAGATTCTATTGTTCTACGGTAGAACCAACTCCTCTGATACCAATTTGTAATGACCCATTCCCTGGGGCCCATGTCATGACTACCCCAAGCCCGTTTTCCATAGACCTGGGGTTGGAAACTAGCATCGAAGGCGTATTCTGAAAAAATGGGAAGGAATTGCCTTTATAACCTGTAACTCACGCAACCAAGCACACAACATGATATGAACAGAAGTAAACTGAATAATAAAAAGAGTGTGTATAGTAAGTAAAAGGGGCCAGAATACAAGTCCAACTGTAAAGTACAAGAAAATTGTAAAGTACAAGTAAACTGAACAGCTCCTATGAACACCCACCAAGGATCCTACCTGAAGGGTAGGTACATCTCTTGAATGTTCATCTGTGTGGTACACATCGTCTATGGTCCACCTCTATGCTATCTCCAGTCTTGGTAACCTCATCCTTAGTCAGCGTTGTCCGTCGTCGGTATCAAACACAACAAGGTGTCCTATGGAGATTTAGGAGCACAATAAAAGATATGAGTTAATTTTGTTGTTTAAATAAAATGTTTTATTTATAATGTATGATTATGTTCCTAGTCTTCCAATAAACTAGACTTTAAAATCCTTGGTTGTTCTATGATCTTTAATTATGATTAAAATCATTTAATGTTATATGTAATGGGGTAGGGACACTATAATAATGGATAAAATTGCATTTTCCATTTTATCAACATAATGAATTAAGAAACCCTTCCCCAAATGATAAATTGTACACATCCTTCCACAAAATTTAGTTACATTAATGTTGAGCACAAATTAATCCTACATCAACTTGATTCTGGATTACAGATGAAAATATATTTGCACAACCCATATTTTACATACTTATTCACTATCTTATCATACAAAGAATAAATAAAAAAATTTATCCCAATTTTTACGTAATCATATTGATCCTCACATCAGTTTCCCACAAGCGTTATCCCACTAATAAAACAAGTGTTTGTTCGCCACTCATTCCATCTGAAAATCTTAACATCACATGAGTCTCCTAATGGACATAATACCATGTTATGGTGTCAAAAAGATAAAATAATTTATTTTCTCTAATATACCATGCTTTCAATCAGGTTTCAAAATCAGTTATTCCATTTCATGCCCCACTGATGTTGCATATGCGACATTACCCTTATTTAGTGCAAGAGGAAATTCTACATCCAAAAACCAAAATAAATGATGTTAAAATAGTCATACACAATGTAATAAGTATTGAATTTCATATGTGGCATGTCCACTATAACATGATTAATAAAAATAGTATTATTTAAATGATGAGTATAATATTATATTGTTCATTATTTAGTTAAATTAAAGTGTAATACTCATACTATGCTTTGATTGTAATCCATTAATAGAGTATAAATATCTATTACAATATTCTAAATTACATGGTCTGGTCTAGCAACATGAACATAATATTTACTCCTTTCACTATAAGGGTTTTCACCAATCTTCCAATAAGGTGTGTTGAAATGATACTAGTAGGTAAATATATTGACTTATTTTATTGCTTAATTACTTTATGAGACAAAATATATGAATAATTATACGCATTATTGATAATAGAGACCTATTTTATGTACAATCTGTAATGTAGACAATAGACTATTCCATGACTAAATGTCGATAGTATTTTCTTGGTCCAACAACTTAGGAGTATATATGGTAAGTATCTCCAAATGATAATATGTCGTGAGGATTTCCATAACGTGATTACTTTTTCTCAACTCAGTAAATGAAATTAGTACATGTGAATCATCTCCACTAGTAAGTAAATATATGGAAAGCCTATTTTTATAGGCATATATGTTACTATACCAATTTTAATCTGAATCGTTGACCCTACATTATGTGAAATGTGTAAATAGATAAATTTATTCATTATAAACCAGTCCCTATGTGATAAGCCATGGGTACCTTATTTGAGATGAAGAAGAAGACTATGTTGTGAGTATATGATTTATTTTCCCTTTCACCTCATTAAGAGACAATGTTCTTTATTCATGTTTAGAGTATGGAATATCTTATATGATGGTCATAGGAAACCAATTTGAATAGATTGGGATCTCTTATCCCTTTCCATAAGGGGATATAAAGTATTCATTCTTCATGTGATGATAATGAGTTTTTCTATGTGATGAGCATAATTATATAATGTTATAAGAATGTGATGTAACAACCATGTATTTTAGTACACAATTTATTTTAATGAAATACTATGTTGAATGACACTCTCCATATGAAAAAATATAGAAAAAATATTATTATTTTAAATTAGTAGAATATGTTGTATATTTTCCTAAAACAAATTAATTATGATGAAAAAATTAATATGACTTCATTATGTAAATCAATGAATAATTGAATTTTTCTTTTAATTTTTCATATTAATTTCACAACAACTCGATATTTCATTCCCTATTTAGTAAAATAATACACGATTCATGATGAACATACTGTTATTAGGGCTATTGAATGAACATTACAATTAATAAAAAATTTACACTTAATGAAGTAATGTTGATAATAATAGTTATATATTTTATAGGGAGATAGTAAAAGAACAAATCATTTGAAATATTATAGAAAATCATAAGGGATGTATATAACTTTATTATGAAAAGTAGTGACTATTGAGGTTTGATAATTATAATGTATATATATCTTAAAATGGAAAAAAGTTTATTTGGATCTGATAGTCTCATGAATGTTGATAAATATGATTATAATTCAATACAACCATTAGGAATTATGTAGTTTGTCAATAAATATTCCTTTACAATTTGTGTATATAAAATGTTATTTTTTGAGCTAATTTGTACTGAAGGGATGTTTGTTGGACTGATCTAGTAGAACAATTCCATTAGAATTCAATTTTACTAAACAATTTATGGTGGTAGAATCAATGGGGATTGACCTTGGTGATTCCCAAATAAAAAATCAATAAGGTTCAATTGGAAATTTTTATGGGATACGTTCATGTTTGTTGAGCTAACCATTAGATCAATTCTAACTTAGCCGCCCCATGTAAGTATAATAATCATTCATCTAACACTTAGGGAGTACAAAATTTTAAAAAGTAGTTATGAATCTTGACAATAGTATTATAGAAGTCTATTTTTATTGTTAAATAAAAAATAAATGTCTCTTCAATCCGATTTTAATTATATATTTATTAAAAAACACATGAATATATATATATATATATATGATAAAAACATTTATCGATATAAAAAATTATTGTTACTGGAAATTATATATATTTTATTATTATTTGAGATGTTTTTTATGAAATATTCCTAAAAACATATTTATATAAATGGAAATTATAACTTAAATTTTTAATTTTTGAGGTAATGTTTTTAATTATAAAAATGATTCTTATATGATAATTTTATTTAATTATAAATTAATATAGATATTAATTTAAATGTGAAGAATAACATATTTATAAAACTATTTTGATAATATATATATATATATTATATTTTACATAATCATTTAGAAATTAGAATATGGTTAAATTTTTTATTTTTCTAAAATAAATTTATGTTTCATTGAATAGTGAAAATTATTTTGTTTGCTTCTGAAATAATTACTTAATAATTATGTACTAATAAAAAAATGTCAATTTACTAACTGAAGATTAATATTTTATATTAAAATATATTTTAAATAATTAAAATGAATTACAAAACCTATAATTATCCTTCAAAATTTATGAAATCGAAATACAAATTTTATGAACATTATATTATAGAAAATTTAATTTCTCAAGAAAAATGAAATATATATGAAATTATGATCAGTTATGAAAATAAAATATATCAAAATACACAATATTTATTTTTTAAATTATGATACATGACCATTTTTTCCGAGATAAAATTTATTTTCCAATACCATGATTTCAAAGGGCTCTATTTGTTTGAAAAACAATATAAAATTCTCCTCAATTTTTTCTAAATAACCACCTATCAATACCTTTAAACTCCCAAAAAATATTTTTGTCAGCAATTTCCCAATTTTTTCCTCCCATTAATCTTTTTTTTAATTTTTAGGCTCTTATAGAACCACTATCTATTTCATAAGAGATACATATGGTTATGGATTATCATGAAATTTTCCCACTAAAATACCTATATTATTAGTATTCTAAATTAAATTTGTTAATTTTATAACTCATTTATTTTTATTCCTTTATTGAATAATTATATTTCTATCAATTAGAGACATTTATTCAGTCTATGTAATCGCATTCTTTAAAAAAATTGAATACTTACTATTATACCAAAATAGTATATTGGTTTTCCTTATCTATATATTTATGTTTTGAATAAACAACTCTATTTTAATTCAATTATGTATATATATATATAATTAAACCTCAATGGAAGATATTGTCATATAAATGAAACCATATTCATATCCCATAGGTTAAATTTAATGAAACATTATATTATATAAAAATGCATGTGGTGAATGATTTTTTATGAAACTCATTCTGTATTCTTGATGGTTTATTAAAGAAATGGTTAACTATGATATATAATTTATGTGGAATAAAAAAATGAACACGTATTAATTATTTGACCTAATAGGACTCAAATGAATTAGTAGTTATTTAATATTGGATAACTTGTTTAATAATAGTGTTAATATTTATTTTGGAGTTAGTAACATTATTATTATAGAATCATTTTTTGGTTTTATTAAAATTTGTATATTATTTATAACATTGTTATGATTATTCACTCATGCAATGCTTCATTATTTATTCTTTATAAATTCACATGTTTCATCTTCAATTTATATATAGCTTAATAATATTTTTCTCGCCCTTCTCTATTGATGTCTATCTCATTGAAATTATATAGAGTTAAGTGATATTGGATTTATTTTTGATTAAGTTCTTCATAATTATTAAAGAGATTTATGTCCATTCTTACTCTTTAAATTTCAAGTCATACCTTTTGTAAAATACAAAAATCCATAAAATATATTAATTGGTTATTAATATAATAATCATTCAATGAATTATTTTGAAATAATTTACTAAAAAAATGTCATTATATATGTTATCAAATCCTATATTTATTTATTTATAGAAATTATGAGTACAAAACCTTAATAAAAACCTATGGGATCAGACATAATATATAAAAAACCATAAATTTTTGAAAATTCTTGGGTTTAAAATTTCGTATCAATAAAATAATTATTTTGATAGTATAATTGGATACCATTCAAGAAAATATGCACCTAGGGTTATTAAATAATGAAAAGGTTAGTTTTTTATTGACAAGATCTTCAATTTTGGAATGCGTAGCATTATTTCATCACATTTTGATTGATATTCACATGGGATATTACATAGTCAATAAAATTATTTCTATAAAAAACTAGGATATATAAATAATGTTATTTTTTTAGTGAATGATTTTTAACATTATAGAAGGAAATCATTATAAAATTTTCGAATTGAAATTTAAATAAGCTTTATTGTAATAAAATTATTAGTTGTAAAAATTTATCACTTAGGATTTCATATTCAATAAATATGAAATTAAATTGAATAAATAATTTAAATAACATATGAAATGTAAAATTTGATGAAAACATCAAAATATAGAGGGACATGGTAGTATAATCATTAATTATAAAGGATATGTTAATTAGATTTACGAAAATTTTCCATAACCAAAGGGAGTGTCCAAATTTACTAAAGAATGCACATATTGTAGTTGATACCTTCATGAATCAATGAACCATTATTTTATGGAGACAATTTTATACACTAGTCATAAAAGAATTGATAACTAATATAAATTTTTTTTTTCAATGGCATATTTTTCAGAGATGTAGAAGAATATTTTTTTATTATATCTCCTATTCTAATATTATGAAATGAACATGATAAGGATTTTAAGATATGCCTCTCAGTATTTCATTTATTATAATTGGAATATATCAATATTCATTAGTATATAAAGACATTTTATATAGATAAATTTAGTATTAATTGTGTTTTATAGTTAAAATGAGATATTTATGTGGATTACCATTTTTGGAACATTGTTTCTTAGATACACATTTTTTATATGGATTGAATGATTAGATGTGGAAGAAGGAGAAATTTTTTCAAAATGGATTTAATCCATTAATATGAAGGGTGTAAAAAAAATACCAATGCACAATATGTGTTGGATGATGTGATGGATTATTTGTATTTAGGTATGAAAAACATAATACATGATTAGAAGATGTTTCAATATAGATTGACACTATTGTGGGGTTTTAATTATTCAACATATGATTAAATATTTCAATGAGATGGACATGAAATCATTAACAATAGTATAGCTATGCATGGAGAAGAATCTAATCATTAATAAATTAAAAAATTATATGATAATATAGGGAAACATCCAAGGACCCCAAATGAGGATGAGGGATAATTACCATGCATTTCTAATCACCCTGACTGATATTGAGGTACCTAAAGATTTAGTCGAAGGTACACTATTTGTAAGCTGAATGATTTCAAGTACATATATTGTTTCAGGATCAATAAATTAGTATAGTATCTTCAATTTTGAAAATAATTCCAAATTTCATTGTGAACTTATTGAGGTAAATTTATCAGAAAAAAATCCTGGAGAATTAATTCCATGATTAATGATAAATAGGGATTCCCCCTTTTAATTTCCATGATTTCAATCCCTGTAAAATATTAGTGATCATTCCTATAGTAGAAGATTATACAATTCAAGGTATTATTAGTTTATAAAAGTATAATAAATACATATTCTAGCAAATAAGGGATATTTTATTTTATAACCAGGGAAAACATATAATTTAATTCAATAGAGGGATACTATAAACTAATTCTTGTCACTGACTACCTCATTGTAACTTCATTATGAATATATTTTTGGAATATAAGGATGGAAGTGAATTAATAATTCTTATATATATATATCCATATTTCATTAATAAAATGATATTTTTCAAATTTGATTACATGATCATGCATCATAATTACAATTTGAGTTCTCAATTGAACTGGAAAATAGAATAAAGGTAATCTCGATGTCTACATATTGATGGACATATATGGTGTATGTGGAATAAAATTAGTAACATGGAGATATTTGTGATATGTTTTATTTAATTTAGTGTATCAATATCTGGTCACCTATTCCATTTATGAATAAATGGTTAGATAAATGTATTTATACAATTATTATAGATGTATAACAGTAATGAGAAAGTATAAAATTTAAGGAATTGTTTATTATTATATGGTACTTATTAGGGTTTAATTATTCACTAATAATATACTCATATTAGTGTATTATCATTTGAGTGTGATGAAATAAGATTTCACTCTGACTACATTCTATATTAGATATGGAGAAAATTATTTATTATACAGAAATTAAGCATGAAGAATTATCCTTTTATATTTATGGATTTGAATAATATATTATATATGGAATACAATGATAAGATATTTTTTTCATTCGCAATGATATTATGATATATTATAAAATAATCGAGGATAATGGCGGTCATATATGGTTCATAATACAAAATCACTGTATTAATTTATTATATTTGAGTTATGGTAACATGATATAGAATTATATGGAATCATTTTTACCATTGAATGAGTCCTGATTTATTCATAAAAGATAATAGATCTAGAGGAGTGGCTGAAACCCACAACATTTATAAATATTATTATTATGTATTTTCAAGAATGAAACTATATAATTTATAATAATATATATTTATTTTATTATAATCGACAAATAATTTCAAAATTGAAATGGAGTTATGATTATCTTCACAATGGATTGTGAATGAAACTTCCATTTCCAAAATAACGGTTAGATAGTGGACCTCTAATGACATTACTCTTTGATGGGGAATTGTTTTTTAGTTAGTTTAATGTATCCTTGAAGAGACTTAAATGCATACTCATTAAAAATAAATTATTATTGATAATTTATATCAATTGTTGATTCCTCGTGAACAATATTATGAAACTCGTTATTTTTATTTAATTTTTTTTATCATTGTATTAATGTTTCATAGATAGTGTCTTTTTCTGGATAATTTTTAGGCATATACCAACAAAAAATATTTAATGTATATATTTGTAAAAAATGAACTAATCCTGATGAATAAAAAAACTGACATCCACTATAAAGAATATGACTATTTTATTGATAAGCTCACTAAAATAGAAAATGAAATGTAACAAAAAAAACTATAATCAATTTCATTCCACTTTATATTTTAATTTTTTCATATTTTATAATATAGTCATATATAAAGCATAAGAACCACTTTATAAAACCAAAAAAAATTATATTTTTTTGATCATTACATTGATAGAAAAAATATGGTCATAAAAAATTATTTTACTTAGATGTGGGAAAGAGTAATAAATAACATTAATATGATGTGATAATTTAGATATGCTTTATCCCATGAAAAATCACACCCATAAACAATACTGTAGAATAGAAACCAAATAATAGTAAGGAAATATTAATTTGGAAAATGAATATATATATAACCTCGAGGGATAATCGAATTAAATTTTAAAGGAATGAAACATAAGGTATTTATATTAACATGACCATAATACGATATAAAATCTTACCATTAGAATAATAATATGATAGTTGGATACATAATAAAACCATTGAAATGGTAATTATTATTATCTTAATATTAACATGACTTTTATAGTTGTATCCTTATATATGGATGTGTAAGGTAATATTTAGTTATCTTGTAAAAGGAAAATATGATAGTTTTATATCATTATTCACATTAAAAATTGTTTCAAAGAAGAAAACATAAGTGTATTTTTTTTGGTAAAACATATATGACTTATTTTTATTTTTATAAGAAACATAATTAATATATGTAAAATTTATTTTAATAATAATTTCTCATAAAAAAATATAATGTTTTTTTAAAATTATGATATAAATTTAAGACACCATAAACAAAATTTTAAAGGGTTTGAAAAAGTATCTTAATATTAATAGTTGTATTTTTACTTGTAAATAATTATTTTATTTAAAAAATTCATTTCTCATATTTAAAAAGTTCTTTTTATATATATATATATTTTTTAGAACGTCACATTAATAAATATTTAGTGTCTTTTTTGGTATTTTTCTGTAAGAGATCAGTTTTTAGTGATTCGACAAATATTGCAACATACACTATTCCAAATTATTAGATAAATATGTGACGACCTGACTTGAAAGGGTTTTAGCCACAACTACCCCAATCCTTCCTCCATAGCCCAGGGGATGGAGACAATTTTCAAAAAGAATATTCTAAATTGGATGCCTTTGACTAATATAATTGAAAACACACACTTGACCATCAATATTAAAAATAAGGAGGATTAATTGTAAAAAAATGAAATATATAGAATAAAAACATCCATATGAAAACCAATTATGGTGTACAAGAGTTAAATTGTAAAAGTTGAATATAATGGAAAAAATACATGTCCATCCAGAAAGGTGTTCCAACCAAAAAAACTAGAAAGTAAAAGTAGTGAGAAAGCCTAGCTTTTGATCTCCTTTTTCCAACTGCCATACATGGTCCAATGTACTAGATATCCCAATTATCATCTGTTTTCACTTATGATATATTAGTATTCATTATAAGAAAGGATACAAGCTATACAATTATTTTCATGGGTGAGTATATTAATACTCATGAGGAAATCTCAAAATCTCAGGGGGCGGAGTAAAAGACACTATAAGAATAGATTGCAGATAGATAAAACCAAAATCCAAAGAGTAAATAGAATTATACAATAGTGTATATATATATATATGTGTGTGTGTGTGTGATAAAACCGAATAATCCCAAATTAGGGATAAGGGGATATCATTCTCACATCCTAGCCTAGGAAAAGAGTGCCATTAATTCCAAAAGTCCATTATCGGTACCCAGCATCTCATGCATCTATCTAGAAGCACATCCGTGTCAGGACACATGATGAAATTTTGACACAGAGTGGAGGAGAATAATAAATAGTTAGAGGAACCATGACATGTTCTAACAAGATGGTGACACTTAGTAGACAACTAGGGGACCCATTCCCTATCCCAATAGAAGGGTGCCACTCAAGTAGTCTATAGAGGACCCATGGTTAGCCTATCTAGAATTTTCATTATTAGTAGTCCAGGACCCAAAACCTAATAGTATTGGAGGGTTTCTCTCAGAAAACATATATTGGACACACATCTAGTCCTCTTATAGGATTCCACTCTTATGATAAATAGAGGATCCATTCCCAACCAAGATGGAGGCACTACTCTACTAGTCGATGACAAATGATTCCTCTCTACAAAAGGGTGAATATCTATGGATATGCATAGGACCCATTAAATATCCTTGTTATGTGGTTCTTCTATAATAATATATATAGTAAACAAACACTTCCACATAAGAGGGTTTCATTCTATAGATGGTAGTGGACCTGTGCCCATCCCAGATGGGGTGTCCCACTATAAAGATTCTTATAATCCTTTATGAACACTTCCACCGCCCATCCCTACTTAATTAAGTGTAATTCCAATCAAAATTTTCATCATATAACAAAATATAATATTATGGTAACCATCATGTTCTACCTAGAAATAAATTTAGTATGGGATACTCATAGGCCAAAATCTATGAAAAAACGATGGAGATATGAGAAGTGGATGTTTCTGTATAAGGGGATAAATGGTACACAAATGTTAATGGATATCAATGTTTTTTGGTCATATTCCATTTTCTAGATGTAACAAAAATGGTACATGGATCACTTTCCATGTAGTTCAATGTGAGTTTTTTGTTAAATACATTATGTGCCTCATACATCATGTGTCCTGCCATTGCAACCTAGAAATAAAAGTGTATTCAGCTCATGTCTGGATGCTTCAGCACATGGAAAGTAATTTTCATTTCCATTCCCATGTACACTTAGATTACACACCAATTCACTGGAAAAAGGTCACATTGAATGTTGGGGTCACGCATGGAATGTGATATTTTTCTTACCTAATACCCTACCTACTATAACCAAGGTTTCACACATCGTCTATTCTTCTGGACTACACAACATGTTGTCAGGATTTATAATAAATATTAGAACTATGAATTCAGACTGATGATCTATATAATCCCCCATGTATCATTGCTTCATTCCACCTAGAATCAATGTGGAATCCCTCTATTTATCATTTCCTTCAATCCAATGGATGGGAAGTGGATTCTAATCTGTCATGCACGATCCCACACACCTCATACCCTACATATACCATCACTATTATCTTTGTTTATGTTTCAATTAGTGAAATAGTCACCAAAAACCTAAAAATCATTTGAATCCCTACATAATTAAATGTTTCATTCGTCACATGTTCAATCACAATGTATTCGGGGTCTGATCGTAGTCAGTCCCACTCAGAATAGTCAAATCATGACATCGTGGACCTATGATGGTTAATGTGATGAAGTTTTGTGAAATCATAAAAAAAATTATTAATATTTTAATAGTGTTATTTTCCAAAAAAATTATTTCAGATATACGGGGTGAGAAATGAATGAATGATCAATTATAACCGGTAAACTGGCACATGAAAAGTCTTAAAATTGGTTTAGATAAATTAAATGAGTGATCATGAAAAATCAATATAACAAAATGTTGAAAAATATGCATATGAACTGCTATACATTGATATTTATTCATATATCATCAATGAAAACACTCTCAAAAAATGAATAGGAATCATTTCATTTTATATGTCTCAATTTTCTCAGAACATGAGTATCATCATCATCGAATGTTGATTCACTAATGAGAGGAGGATGAAATCTTTTCAAAAATAATCCTATTGTTTTATAGCTAACCTTGCTGATCATTCCATAATAATACACATTAAAATGAATCCAGAATGTTTTTAATTAAATAGTTAAAAATAAACTATTTATTTAACTAAATGCATGCTCCCAAGAACACTCTTATCTGAACTCCCCATGTAAATGTATTTTAGGTCACAACTATTGTAAACATCAAATTCTAAACTCAACTGTGTTCTCGAATTTCTAATATTTTATTTTTATTAATATTTATCACATTTTAATTATTAATCTATGTACACATAATATAAATAATATTTAATTATTTTACAATGTTCATTTATCGGCACACCAGGACTAAGATTCACATCACATCTCAACATCTGGATCTGAATATATATATATATATATATATATATATATATATATATGTGGAAATATTAAAATTAAAAAGGGGTCTCCACATCATAAAATAATCTAATATTTTAGTTCATAAAATGAAAATTGAGGAGAAAATCTCAAGATACTGAGCCCGCATTTGGATCTACCACTCATAGGAGATCTCATGCATGCTCCCATACTACAACAGATCACAGACCAAGGGGATGGTCACTCCATACAGTTCTCTATCCTATCAATATGTGATCTTCAACTATGACTCTACATAATTGGATCCATCCTCAATGTCCATATCATCCCATTAAATATCTCTAATGGGTTAATGCATGTATCGCCTCCCTCACAACATATGGAAGATTTCATGGACCTGATCTAACTTTGGGAGAATTTTAAGGTGATAATAAACCTCAAAAACCCTCTATAATATCTCAAACGGCTTGATGAGAATCGAAGATAGGTTTCCTCCCTGACCTAATATCCATAATCCTTATTAAAGAGAGACTCTGAAGTAGACATAGTCTCCCTTCTCATACTCCATGGTCATGTGATATCGATTTGCATAACATTTATATCTTATCTATTATATCCACATCTACTCATGGATGCCCTATTACTTCTCATTCATCACCTGCACTATCTATGGAGCCACATGAGCTTCCTCGTTGATCATTTTTGACCATAATGGTCACCGACAGTGTATCCTATACATGGAAATGAATGGTATCATTTCAACAATAGATTGGTTGGTATTTTTGTATGAAAAAATTTCCAAAGGAAATGGATCCTCCCTGCTACGGAAAATGTCTAACACACTTGACCATATCTTTTCCTCCAACATTTAGATTGTGTTATTAGTATTACTATCTGTCTGGTGTTGGAAGGATGAACACATCCTCATCTAGGTCTTAATTTCTATATACAAGCCTCTTCACAATAATGATGTGAATCGCACATCCTGATAGGATACAATTATTGTGGGAAACCCATGAAGTTATAAAATCTCTTATACATGTGTCATCATCAAATGATCTACCATATTATAATCTCTAAATGAAAATAAGTGTCCCAACATCACGAATCGGTGAACAATTACCCAGATCACATCATGATCCTTCACTATCCATTGAATCCCTTTTATATATTCTATGGATATCACATCCCATTTCCAAAACAAGATCTAAAGGGATGATTGAAACCTGATTGAACATGGTGCTCATCCTTCACATGACTACAAATGAGGCACCGTGAGATGAACTCAGTCATGATTTGTCTCATATTGGTCCACCAAAACTGCTATCTAATGACTCTATACATGTTCCCCACAATAGGGTGTAAAACTAAGAGATATGTGGGGAACTCTTGAATCACCTACTCTTAGATAGCGACTATGACCACCATCCATCCTTATAAAAGGATTACAATATTTCATCATTCATAATTTCCATTGTGTAAGTATATGAATGATATCTAGTCATAGACGACATCACAATCAAAATTTCTCAATTGGGGGTCTCACACACACTAAAGGAGTGAAGGTGTAAACACCATTGACTGAATTATAGTGTCACCCTTCTACTATACCTGGGATAGCTATAAGAAAACCAAATACTTCACATCCACTAGTAATAAATAATCTTGAGACTTATTGTTGAGGGTGTGTTCAACAATGTTTCCATTCCCCTGAGAATATTCTATCTCGATATAATATTTTCTCAAAAACTCCATCCAGTGTAACTATCTCGAGTTCATGTCTCTCTACATGAATACATTCTAGAAAATATAATTCATAATGTCAACAATGAAACTCTCTCCCAAATTATGGTGCATCCACATTCCTCAGGTGAATACTGCAACTTCAAACTATTGTTCATGAGTATCATAGTTATTACAATGGGGTATTAAATTCCTATACCCAAATGTGATAACTTCCTTTCATTTTATCGGCGAACAACTGATCCCAACTACTGAGGTATTACAATACATTACATACTCGATCTATGCCTCTGTCATTCTAAAAATAGGAGAAAAAATATTCCGCAAAATCAAATCCTAAAAGGTTTTCTGGAACTAATCATTCATAACTAAATAAAACCCTTTTAACATTATGGAGTTCAATGTTGTTGCAGTCCTAGAGAAGTCTTCCACATTTCATTAGTACAACCCTTCCATGAAAAGAAGACTACACACCTTTGACATACGATCAGGTGGCCACCAAGAAAATATATCATCAATATTTGTTGTGTTCCTCGATAAACAATTTCAGAAATGAAACACCCCAGGAAGTGATTCTCTTGAATCTAAAACTAGCATTTTGAGAGCATTATGTAAATCTTGTCACCAAAAGATAATCTATGACCAACTACTTATACAATGCATGATATTCCTTTAAAATAGATAATTAGAGTATGTAATTCGGGAAGTCAACTACTAAATAGTCTATTTATATATTGAAGTTATATTTTATAAAATCCATAAACAAGGCATGGGCTTTCATCACAACAATGGGAATCACAAGGAACTCATTGTGTCCACAATTACATAAGAATACTTTATCGATAATATCATTCCATCGAAATCATCCCTAGTGGTAACTAGACCGATGATCAATCTTCACGAACTAACTCCCGCCTTGCGAATGGTTAAAGGGGACATCAAAACATGGAAAGGATTACTTTTTCTTTATCGTCTCCTAGTTTAGGAAATGATAATCCATGAAAAGTATCAATCCATGGAATTAATTTTTCATGGATAACATTATAGATTCCTAGGGAATACACTGGGCTTGAAAAAACCCATCTAAAAAAACTCCAACAAGAGAAACCTCATCTCCTAGAGCTTAGTAGGGGAAATCGGATATGCTGTAGAATATATTTGAGTAGTCCTGATATGAAAGTAAATACAATACTCCAGCTCCTACCTTGGTGGTATTCATAGAACATCATCAGGTTAGACATTCATAAAATCATCTATAAATGAATGTATCATGATTCTTTATGTTCCCACTTCACAAAGGGATACTATTTAAAACTAATGGGTAATGGGATTCAAGATCCATCACATAAAACCTGGTCCATCAGCCATGATATCTCTCTAACCCACAATGTGGAAACTCATCCAATCATTGTAATTGAATCTCATTCATCTATGTTGATTTTCAAACAATTATTGGACCATGGAAAACTAATACACCGATAATATTATATCATGGGGTACTATGTTTAAAAATAAAATCAACCACATGACCCTCTATCCACCATTAGATAGCTACAACTACTAGTGGATAAAAGATATAGAAGAAGTGTTCCTCATATAAACCCAAAGACAATGATTTTGGGATATCACCTTAACCTGGTGCTTCATCACTCGCACTAGGAGTAACTACAAAACTTAATGACTAAAAAATATATCTAATAATTATAAGGAAATAGTGGAAGAAACATAGAATGTAGTTATAATCATCTCTGCTGTTGTTGGGTCATATAAATCCAATGCATGAAACTGTATGTTGCTCAGACCACCATCTATCTGAGCCAATTGTGGGATAGTGGTGGTGGTGGTGGAAGGATATCATAAAATCATAAACCTCCAAAAACTCTTCCTCCTGTAGGTCGACCTTCTCCTTTACCAGCTCTGGCACCCATCCCTATTTTGGGTGCTTCATGATCATGGTGTTGCATCTTTAATGGTGGCCACTAGCTGTCATCCTATCCTTATTATCATATTTGGTTGAGAATTTATGTTCCGTGCGACCTCACCACTCACAAGTATAGAACCACCCTACTCCATTTCACCATGAGTTTCTATTCTATCCTAGACCGTGTACCCAAGCATGATCCTAGGATGATCTCTTTCAATGATATTCTATCGACTGACATATACTATCTTTTGTAGATGACTCAGCCCTGTGACACCCACTACAAGCTCTATTCACCTATAATCCCTCTAATATTAATATATCATTCACTAATACCTTCAATAACACCCCGAAAAAAGGTCAAATCTATATATGAAACACACTAGCATAGATTATTCTATGAAGTCCGTACTCAAACATTGGTTCGTGGAAATACCCATCCCAGATAACATTAAGGGAGTACCATGTATGGTCACTGAACCTAGAACCATATTCATTTACTTTTATCCCTCCATAATACATCCCTTTATGATTTTAAATGTAATTTAGTAAAAAAATGAGATTTAGACCTCCTCATGAAATAACTATTGGATGTTAGGACAAGCGAGTGATGACTCATCATACATTTGGGTAACAAGACTCTACCAGCACCTAGATACTCAATGGAAAAGACGAGATACTAGTTACACTTCTTGATTCTTTGGTGTATGAATGAGCTTGATAAAATAGTCCAATGACTCTAAATAAACCTTATATACCTAGGGATCTGGCACACTATGAAAACCTGGTGAACTATGGAACTGGAACCTCTGGAGTGCAATTAGACCACACACATCCTTAGCATGTCCAACTGGTATGATCATCTACTCAACATGTGGCGGTGTTGTTACCTAAGAACCTAAACGAAGGATCTTGTGAGGAGGACTATGAAATGTGGCCTCATGAAAAATTAGAACTTCATAATAGCCTATAACAGCTGACATAGTTATCTACTGTAGCAGACACATATAGAAAAGTTAATCAATATGAAATACTATTATATGGACATATATATAAATACAATGGGAAGACGAATCAATAAGAACTATCAAATACAAAATTCTGTATGTTTCATGTTACATTTTATCCTTACAACTAATGTCTCTGTATTCCAATTCAACAAGAATATAGTGAGGTTTCTATTAGAGGTATATATAAATTGCTACAGCAACCCTAGATTCCATGGATAGAAAGTTACACACGAGACACATCAACATTGTTTCGCCAAATCACAAAAAAATCCCCATAAGAGGACTACTCCAAAAGTAATCTTAAGGAACATACTAATCTGAAAAAAATCTTTTATGACCATAAATGAAGAGTATTGAGCCATAACTCCCCAAAAATAACCTACATAGTACGAGGCGTGGTGAAATATGCCAAAAGTTTCAACATACATTGGAGGCCTTTTCCATGTGTACTAGTTTGCACACACCCGAACATCATGATAAAACATTGATGTGGATAATAGTATCCAGATGCAATATCTATTAAAAACCAAGAATATAAAAATCATACACAGTTAACTAGAGTACAACAATGAAACTAAAAAAAGTTAAAAATACACACCTAAAAAATTATGTCCCAAACCAATAAAAGTAGAAAGTAAACGTTGTGATATATTCCATCTCCTGATGTCCAGGATCCGACCAACGAACATGGTCCGATTCACTAGGTATCCCTATGGCAATATTTAGTGATCACTAGCATATCCTTGACCTTTTTATGACCTAAAATGTGTTGGAAAATCCCATTTTTGTGTGACAATATACATTCACAGTAGGATGAACTGAATGTTGAGGTGAGAGGAGTAAGACACATGATTAGAGGAGATAACAGAAAACTCAACCCAAATAAACAGATCAAATAGAATTAAAAAAATGGATATATTGATATTCTCAAACAAAATTAATATATATGGGATAGAAGGGGATCTCCATCACATATCCCATTATTGAAAAAGAGTTTCATCAGTTCGAGATGTTCATACCCTATTCTTGTAGGTGGGTTCTACTGATGATGTTGGATAATAACCCATGCCCGACCCAGATAGAGTGTGTAACTATAATAATTTAGGACCCAAACCCTAATAATAAATGAGGGTTCAACTCAAATAATAGATTTAGGAACCTTTATCATCCCATATCTGGGAAAGGGGGGTCCACTATCGTAGTTAGTAGAGAACCCATAAACAACCCAATTAGAGGGTGCTACTAATGTTTTTGAGGAACCATGTCCATACATCAAAACATTATGGCCCTCTATGGATCGGTAGAAAACCCATGAACTATCAAAATAGGATGGTTACACTCCCTAAATAGATAGAGGACCATGACATGACCTAGAAGAGGGTTCCACTCTATCAATTGATAAAGAACCCATGACCTACACAGCTAGAAGGTTCCACTCTAATGCCCATGGTGATCCTGCTTTATCATCCCTATTGTCGAGCACCTATTAAATTTGAACCATTATTAGAAAATCATAAATTATCAATAAAAATACAATATAAATTCCCCCATCACATTCTAAAATAGCACTCATGATAGGAAACTCACATTCCAAACTATATATTCAGTCGATGGAGATATGAGAAGTTGATGGTTCCTCACAAGCGAATAATGGGTCTCTAGAATGAAAGTGAATCCACATGGTGTGTGGTCCCAATGTATAGACTATCCCTGAACATTGATATACAAATTTCTATTCCCATGTAGTTCTATATTATGTCTAGAGGCAATACACGGTGTACCTTATCCACCTGGGGTCATGCTGGTGCTCCCTAGTCGTGTCCACATATCTATTCCATGTCAATGTGCCTCGACACCTGGAATGTGAATGGAAGTATCCATGAATTTTCACACCCAAAAAGCATGCAGTGTCCCCAAGAAAATGATCAGATGGTATTTGGTGGGACCACTCTATGTGTGATACTTTCTCGCCCAAAACCGTATAAGATGCAACCATGGGATCACATGATGTTTGATATTCTGAATTACTCGACATGTCTTTGAATTTTTTCTAGAAGTTTAGATTTATAATAACACTTTTTTTATTTAGATCCATTTGTAGATAAATCCTCCACGACAATAAAAATAAATGGTGAATAAATCGATTCATCATTTCTGTCCATTTATTGCCTGAATGGTGAATTCATATCCATCCAGTACAATCCCTCATGCCCTGCACAACAAAAACTAACCCTGCTCACTCTGCATTTGTATTATAATCAAAACAACATTCACCCAGAACCTTCAAACCCTCTAAATCCATCCTTATTGACGGTTCCATTCATTTCATGCACATCCACTGTAGATCTGGGGATTCGATCATGCTCGATCCTGCCTTGAAATGTGAAATCACAACCCCACGAATAAATGATGACTAAAGAGAAGAAATGTGGGGATAAATAAATTAAAAACCTTGATTCAAAAATCACTTCCATGTTTTACCTTACAAGAACATGAATAGAGATATTTATTTATGAAACAAAATAATAAAAAATTAATACTTGTACACATGTCCAGGTAAAGTCTTTCAATTGGAAAGGTTCAATGAAATGAATGATCATGCTAAATCAATAATTTCAAATGAGGTAGAATGAAAAAATAGAGAGTCCAACTATAATATTTTAAAATTTTTCATTGAATAACATGGTCTCTAATGAATAATTTAAATCATTATGATCACCACATATGATTCTTCACGGATCTGGAGTCTCATCATCGCTAGATTTTATTCTCTAATGTGTTGTGAAAGAAATCACTGCACAATGATCCCAAGGTTACGAGGATAACCACAGATATCATACCATAATTATATATTCAAGAATTAAATTTTAATTAGTTTATTTATATAAATTAATAAATTGAAATATTTATTTAACTAACTGCACCCTCAAGTGACCGCTTTTTTCTGAATGTCCCGTGCGAAATGTTTTTATGTCGTTCCAATGACAAACATCCCTTTATGATCTCAAACATGGTCTCATATTAATAATATGAAATTATATTAAATATTTATCCCACATTACTTAAAAATCTATGCATGTACAAAATAAAATATATTTAATATTTTAAAATATTAATATTGGGCACACCAACCCTCCAAATAACATGTTTTATGAGTACTTGGACCTGAATATATATTTATATATATTGGAAAGTATTTCAAGGTAAATTTATTGTCTCCCAAAAATAAATAATTAATATCTTAATGGGTGATATAATACCCCATTAGTATATAATGGTATTCCCCATGTACAATATATACCAATGGTATTCACCACTATTTATAGCCTTCTACCAGAATAATAAACTGAGGAATATTATATTCCAAAAACTCCATTGCCTACACCTTATAAATACCTCCCTCACCATAATTACTCAATTAATTTTTGACATGTATCTTAAAAAAAATTTCCCAACATTCTAATGTTCTCTTCCTTATTCTTTTATAATAACTTGTTATTAAATGGAAAATCCATGTTACCTTAGGCATATGCCAAAAATGAGAAATCCAAAGGGGAAGGTAATAGCCTCATATAAATCTATTAATATTATATTCATACTTATCAAACTCCAAAATATAATATTCTGCATTAAATAATTATAAAAATATCATGAATATACAAGAATGTTAGTGTGTAATTGAATTTTATATCATCACCCATCCTCTTTTATCTGCTCATTCTAAAAACCATAGCATTGTCTATATTATTGTCAGTTAAAAACCTCTATGAAAAACATACTTCATTATCCACCACTACTATAAGGGATAGATATTGAAAAATTTTCATCATTAAATAAAAAAATAATATGTATATTGTAACGTAATTTTTTATGAATTAATAAAATAAAAATAATATAGTTCATGATGTACTATTAAAACATATAAATGATCCTACCACATAATGATAACATTTATAATTAATGAATCATAATATTATTATAAGACATTTATATATACATATATATATATATATATTGGACTATATACATATGTATAATAAAATGAATATAAATTTATTTCATTTTTTGTGTTGTATTCCCTTCTGAATAAAACCTATATAACAATCCACACATGTTCTGACCATGTATCTAATGAGTTGAACGCCTTTAAACTATGGACATTAAAAAATTTTCCTCATTCAAATGGTTATAAATGGTATTAATAGAAATATAATAAATCAAATAGAGATATATGTGGATATAAATAATGTAATTAACCAATCCCATTTAATGACTCCGGATGTAATGTGCAACTGCAGAATTATTTTTGATCTATGTTATAAGATCTCTTTGAACCACCCATTTTCACGGTTATATGATTTCCCTATCAATTTCCAACACACACCCTCTAATATTACTATTTTATTCTAAAATGTTTTTTATATATGTCATATACATATATAACTATTTTAATTCAATTTTCCTTATTAGGGATATACATATTTAAATTGTTTCCATCTCAATTTCATTTGACGAGTAAACAAGAAAAAAAGAAACATCTCTATTACACACCCCATTTCATGTGGAACAATAATAATTCTGTTGAGAAAATGTTTTTACTAAATATTCTCATTATATAATATAAAATGTTTTTTTTTCATTTATTATTTTATGGAAATTAATATCCCTTTTATCACATTAAATAATCATTACCCTTTTACAAAAAATCTTGAGAAATTCATAATGATCCATTGAAACAAACACATTAATTTTCACATATTCAATTATATTGGAAATAATTATTAATTATATTTTGACTGTTTAAATCAATTGACATGCAATAATGCTTTAATCCCAAATTTATTGGTATCTATAAAGGTATTCTATTAGGTTTTTCTTAAATAATTGATTATGAAACCCATTTGTTTACATGGATAATTCTTATGTTAATGCCCCAAATTTCATTTTCATTTATTGAACAAACAATCATGTACATGTTCTGATGTGTGCACCAAGATATCAATACAATTAATTTTTTAATGTTTATGTCCCATAACATAATAGTCACATGAAAATTGAGTAACCTATTCTCTGACGGGGATCTTTCTACCATGTGTTTTTATACATCCTGATATCCTTGACTTGTGATTATTAAATTTCATATGTCCCTTCAATATTATTATGATTCCTTGATCTCATGATTCTTATAATCTTAAACATTGCATCTTTTTTATCATTAATGTACCATCCCTCTTATCATATCATTATATGTCATTGGATCACAAGTTATGCTTATTCATAAGGATTATTCCATTCTAGGGATTTATATATTAACCAAATAATTATGTACCAAAAATATTATCCAATATAGTTTTAGGTGAGCAAATTTATTCTAAATCACATACATTCTATTATTATAATTTTATTGGGTTCAATATCATTATTTTTGGAAGCTGGTATCCATAATTGTCAATATATCTCAATCTTTGGTTCATGTTTGGTTAATATTATTGATAAAAATATTTTAATAATACAATGAAGAGTATTACTTATCTATATTAGGAAACAAATAAAAGGAATATTATTATTTTTGGATTTTATGCAGATTTATTTAGAAAAACGTTTCATGGGTAATTTTATTTATATGAAGATTTTGTTTTTTGTTTTGACGTATAGAGCGTGTGGTTACTATGAACAGACATACCAACCTGAATACTACTAGTGGATGTGGAACTATAATATATATATATATATATATTTAATTACCATTATATTTCTTTTTAGGTATTGACACGACCCATACCTAGTGTATGAGGATGATGTTTTTCATCACAACTAGTTTTACACTAATGGGGTACATTATTTTCAAATTCTATAACACATTATAAATAATTATAAAATAGTAAAATAGTCTGTTGGGTTAAAAATATAAGATGAAAATTACCATGTATAACCTATATCCTAGATAATCATATGTTTGGATATATAAGTCATTTATATGTTAATATTTCTACCCTTAATTTTTGAAATGTATAGTATATATTAGTTCTCAATGGAGTAAGTATTATTAAAGTGGAATGGTATCTCTAGAAAATAGATATCTCTTCATCGTCATATATCAAATGTAATTAAATAGTTTCCCCATCCAACATTTATAATGGAGATCTATAGATTATGTGCTGAATTTCGGTACTATAGATAATATTTTCCAAACTGTTCATCATTATAATACAATATAAATAACCTAACATGGAAGGGATTAAAGATAGTATAGACTAATGAAAGGAATCAGAGATGCAAGGAAATATAAATGTGTATTATCACTACACCAATCATACAATACCATCAAGTGTAGAATGCTTTGTAGTATGAAGTTATCTATTAATGAATATGATTGGTTGGGTATGAGTGGAAAATGATAATGTGATAACCTTTGTAAAATTTTATTTGATTTTTAATAAGAATAAATATCATACAAGTGATGTGTAATTTGTTGCTGTAATATTCTCAATAAAATATTTGTGGCATTATCTCTATGGGGGAAGTGTAAAATAGTAATGGATCACAAGATCTTCAAATATATTTTTAGAAAAGGATAATAGTATATCCATGGATTTTGGCTGATACTAATCAATGTATATGGATCATCAACCCATTACCATACTATAATAGGAAATTAAGTGGCTGATGATATAAGTATAAACGATCATGAATCCTTATCCACAATAAGTCTTGAGAGGGATAGAATAATATTAAACATGAAATTCATATAAAATTGAATAATAATTTCTATAAGATCGTTTAATATTTATAAATTTATCAATAAAACATACCTTATACATAAGATAAATGATTATCAATGGGGTAATGTCGAAATATATAATAAGATAGAATTTATATGAATAAAAAAATCTTCATACATCAAAATTAATAAAGATGGAGTTGTGTGATTTGGGATGAAAAAAGATGTACCATCAAAACATTATAAAAAGAAGCAAATATATAATTATTCAATTAGTATCATTCATATCCATCCACACATGTACTAAGAATATTTATTGAGATAAAAAAGAGTAATATGATTGAGACAACATGAATATAGAGATTGTATAATTTTTATCAATGTCCCATGTATGTTAGAATGTTTTTAATATAGTAAGAAGTCAAAGGGTATGGGGTTAAAGAATTCGCATAAACAAATCAAAATTAAAGAATATAATAATTTACATTTTCAAGGTTATTTTGATATTATACAACATTAGTAATTCCACAACGGTTTTAGTAGATCCTCATATAATGATTTATTATTTTTACTATTCAAGACATCTTCTCACATAATAAAAATTCCAATATATATTTGCGAAGTGGTCGGGATTTATGGAACACCACAGTTGATTATATCTGATCTAGATTCATGTTTTACATCTATGTTCTATAATTTCTCTAAATTTCTCTAAAAACCATGTGATGCCTTACTAAAAACTATCACCCCCAAACTGATGGACTATCTCAGTAAAAAATCCCTAAAACTTGAAGATATATTGATATGATTATAGACTGACTTTATGGATTTTGGGACTGATAACTTCAATTTGAGAAGTTATCACAAAACTATAACTCTAACTAAAGAATCCAAAAGATTTCATATGATTCCCATTATTGAATGAGATATGAAATAGTTATATGTTGTAATGAATTTTCTAAACACAATCTGATTAATCCTAAAATGGATAAAGAATAATTAAAAATTATAACAACTATTAAATATACAATCATGAAATTTCAATGTCGAAAAATGATATACATTTATTACCATAATAGAGATCTATAATTTTTGGATAGGGTAACATGTTAATGTATATATATTTTTTGAATAGAGTGATGATATTTTGGATTTAGGGATTGTTAGGACCCATAAACATCAGTCCCATAGAGATTAGGGATCACATAAGAGTTGTGGAATATTGACTAAAACTCCCACAAACAATGTCTCATGTATATGTCATGTTATACATATCCCAATTGAGAAATTATATACCATATCATTATCTTGTACTAAATATTATGGTGGTACAATGTAATACAATAAAAAATGGATACTATTTTGGATAACAAACATGACATGAAACACTAAGCTTTAATGAATCGTGAAATAATACAATAAAAATATGATTAAAATGATCTAACAGTTAAATTGGAAATTATAAATATGAGTAAAATCTATATTATAATATTTATAATGGTCCTAATAAATAGTGATTTATTGGTTAATTATTAGGAAATAATAACTCAACATTTTAGAGACATTTTATGATATAGACTTCACTTTCATAAAAAATAGATTATATTGGGGTTTCTATGAATATAATATAATTAATGTATTACCTATTTACAAATATTATTTGATAAAATGGATAATGTTATTGATAAAATAATAGAAAAATTAAACAATAGGAAATATATTACATTTTTCTAGAAAATTTGATTTTTTTAGAATAGTGATAAAACACTTAAATTTATATAATTATATGTTTTATTTTGTAATATTTAAAATTATACATTTTATATGGGGAATGATTTCAAATAATAGTTACTCTTTTATTATTAAATATTTTTTGATTAATTTTATTATAATATAATATATATATTTTTATGTAAAAATATTTTTAGGTTGAAAAATCAATACATTAAAAACTCTTTTTATTAGATTTTCCATATTTATATGAAATTTTATTTGCAAAATATACAGTTATTGAATTAGATTAAATGGATTCCATATATTCTATTACGGTTTAAATATTTTTCAAATAGTTTATCTTTTTTTCTTAATTAATAATAACCATGTAAATTTTTTTTTCACAATATTAATGTGTAAATTTCATTAATTATGGTATAAAATAATGTAAACATTATTTTAAATAATAATAACACTTTTCATTAGTCTATTAGATTAGTGGAGTTAGACTAAACACATATGTATTTGGAAATAAATAATTTTGGTGGAATTTTCCCTTTATAAAGGCTTTTATATTATTTTATGTAATGAATTATTCCAATATGTGAATTTAATTATTTCAATATATCTATTATGATTTCAATTATTTAGTGCATATAGTACCAAATTTAAGTAAATAATTTTATAAAATAAAATGTAATAATTTTTGTGTGATATAGTGTTTGATGAATTTTTTAGATAAATATAATCTATTAGTGATGTGTTGAAATTTTATATTCAATAAAAATTATTATAATGACTTTTATTAAATTGAATTAATTTAATTTTCATAAAAATTAAATTAATGGCATTTCACATAAATCATATTATATTAAATGATTCAAAATTAAATTTTTTTTATCTTAGTTCATGATGAATTGAATTATAATTCATATTAAATATTGCGCACTTATGGGAAACATTTTATTTTATAGTAACATTTATATCAACAAATTTTTAAAAATATTGTTATAGTAATAAAAATTAATATTAACATAAAGATAAAACTAAAATATAAGGTCTAAAAAGTACCTAAATTAGACTGAATTTTATTATATGAGATTATTTCGACATCTATTCACCATAAATATGAAATATATCAATTTTTTAAATCCTTAACTTGAATATTATTATACATTAATTTATATATTTTAGTACTTATAGGGTTCCCTTCACTCCCTAATAAAAGGAAAGCACCTCATCTCTCTTCCCCACACATCATTAACCACATACCGCATCCAAAACCTACTAAAATCACTTTTTATCTTCCATATTTTTAATATTTTTTGATATTAGATTCTTTAATGTCTATTCCAATTAACCATAAAGAGTTATCCAGTGGAATATATTCAAGGAATTTATAATATGATTTAATAACCATTTTCATTTTACTTCTCTTTCAACCCATATAAATACTATCCTAACCATCCCAATATAATTATATAAATCTTTAATATACTATGATTTTATTGGGTTATTATTTTACCATTATTTTACTATTTTTCAACATGTGGAAAAAGGTGCCATATTTTGTTTATACATGTGGAATATCACGTCATGAACCATTGTGTTTTGTTTCTCATCAGCACATTTTGTGGGTAGTTATTATGTTATATTTAATGTATATATTTACATTATAAGTTTTTAATCAACTTTGACTCTGGAAATAGAAAATATAAACTTTAATAATGTCATCCAAATCATTAAAAATAGAATCATCACATATTTGTAAATACTCAATACCATCTCTACTTATAGTCGTACATTGTTTTCCCATCCACATATGATGTATTGTATTAAAGAGAGATTAATTGATCGTATTTTCTATTAGATCAAGATAATAATTTGATAAAGGTTATATTCATTCATTATATTTGATTAAATATAACAAAAAGTCATCTATCTATTGTATATATGGACTACCGCCTCTTGAACGGATGTATTTTTTGTTTCATTATGTATTTTCATGAAACAAATATATAATTGATTTTATTTATTTATAAGATATAATTATTAATAATAATATTTTATATTATGGAACCATGGAACCATTGACCACAATTTCCATTACTAATTACATTTAAAATGAGGAATTTAATGTCCCCAAAACATTTGACATGGGCTTATGTAATGTTGTTATAAAATAAGTAATTATAGTAAATGAAATATATTATACATTGATAATGAATTAAAATAAGATATTGTCATCAATTAGAAAAATAATTAATATAACATTATAATATTGGGAAGTTAATGAAACACATAACATGTCTATACTTGAGGAACAAGGTATCATAACTAAATTTCTATTCATTTTTTACACTTTTATTTTAGAGGAAATTTTATTCTAGGATATTATGTGAAATAAAAAAATTATATTATTTTATATCTCAACTTATTTTATATTTTTAAAAAATAATATATAATCACATCAATGATTATCATTCACTTATGTCATACAATCATTTTCTAGAATATTTTCGTAAATTTTTTTTATTTTATTCGCTTTATTTTATTATTCACCAACTATTACTTATTAGGTGTATATTGTATCTACTGTGATATTATATAATCTTTTATCAGTTCATCTTGATATTTAATGTTCCTTTGATGATATATATTGAACTTTATAATTGTTATAATTTATTGAAATGTTGTATGGGTCTTTATTGCGGTAATTTCAATTCATTAAGAAATAAATAATTTTATGCACCATGCTTTATTTTATATTATATATTAAGAACCCTATTTATGTGTTTTATAAAAAATTTACATTGATATTTTTGGTTTTGTTGAATCTTTTTATGTTAAATCAATCATTTTTTAATAATTCAAGCATTTTCTATGATGCAATGGATTCTCTCCTGAAAATTGATTCTTTGAGAAATGGTTTTATTAAAGAATTTTTATTAATTTTAAAAGTGTATATATTTAATATTGACATATAATATCATGAATCTAGTTATAATCATGGTATTTAAGGTCCCTCATTAGGTTAGTTAATTCATGGGTTTTTAATTTAATAGTAATGTATATGGTTTTTAATAGAAAAATTTCTCTAACAGTTTTAAAGGCTTTTACAGAAAACCATCATCCTTATTTATTATTATATCTCAATTATAATATTTAATAAAATTATATTATTAATAATGTTTCTTTTCATGATATTTTTATGTCTATTACAGGTTTCTAAATAGAATTGTATAAATAATTTTCACATGGGTAACATTGGACTCTCGTTACAAAACACTGAAATGTATATTTATTTTTAATGATTTTAATAGTTACATGTTTTTATGATATCATGACTTTTAATTTCCTTTATGAATTTATAAAAGGTTTACATCGATATTTTTTTGAAATGTTTTTTAATATTCTTGGAATTTAGATTTACAAATATATTGAGGTTAGTTTGGATATACAATTATTTTTTCTAAAATGATTTACTGTTATCCTCTGTTATTATTAATGATATTTGAGAATCAAATGTTGTATTTCTACTTATATTATTTTATTTTATTTCAAATTATATTACCTTGTACTATCAATTTTGGTTTTAGTAAAAGTATGAGGAATTTATTATAAATCATAAAAAGATATCATGATATATTATAGGATAGTTTTATTTAACGATTCATATGATAATTAAACCTTGTTATGCAATATTTGGAATATATGGTCAGGTAGTGGTGGAAACTGATTAAATCATGAAACCAAAAAAAAATTGCTTTAATTGATTTAGTAAAACCGAGTAATAATATTGTGTCATGTTATATGTATTCCTCATAAACGGCTTACTATCTTTTAGATAAGAGATATTTGAAAATGAAGTTATCTTCCATTATAATAGTAATTTATGTGGAATTGATGATATTTGTTTAACATCATATGTTTGGGGTTTTTTGATTATCAATATTCTCATTAACAATTTAATTATTGTGAACAATTATATGTGCCACCCTACCTTATTATTTGGAAAATAAATATATCCTCCCTCCCTATATTTTCACATCCCAAAAATATTCTCATATTTGTTATTATATTTATGAGTTATTATAGTTGACACACATATTTCATAATACCTCTTTTTAAAAAAATGTTTTAAAAACATTTATGAAACTGGATTTAAAAAATAATATTTTTAAATATTAAACGTCTAAATTAAAATTTTGAAGATTTTTTTTTAGAATATTGTTTATTAATTTAAGGATAATTTAAAACTGTGAGATTTAAAAAAACATTATATTCAATAGCATATAGGGAACACAACACTGAGCCAAAATGAATCAAGAAATAAAATTACTAAAATATGACCATTTTAACCTAGTTTCAGAATTGGTGGGTAATAATAAGGGTAACAAAATTTCAAAATATATATATAAATATTCTAATATAATTTTTTACTAATTACAACTTTATAAATAGGAACTATATTTATGATAAAATAATTCTATTATTTAGAAATTAATTCCCAACCATAACAATTTTATTTATATTTATGTACAGATATTAGAAATAATTACATCCTCATATAGTTGTTTTATTTTAGATAAAAGATAATATATTTAAATGTATATTACTAAAAAATCCTTAGTTGTTTTTTGGATTTTTCCCAAAAAAGATAATTTTTTCATTAATTGTGAATATTCACATATTTTGAAAGAAAAGTTTTATTAATTTAAATGAATTTTTAATTAATCATGTATTTTTAGAAAGTTTTTAAATGATAATAATTTTATTTATCATATTTTAAATATAATTAATCTAATTTTAATCAATATTATTCTTAAATTTTATATAAAAACTTTTATATATGAAAAATAAATTTTCAAGGAAACTGTTTTTCAGTTGTTTTGAGGGATTAATTTAAATATTATTTCAGGCACTTATAGGAATTCATAATTTTAAAATATAATATTTATTTATAATCACCACATTATAATTTTTTAAATATTTTAACCAAATTTATTTATAATTAATAGTCTACATTTAAAATATTTATCACTATAATAAATGGTTAATTTAGTGAACTATGATTCAAAATAGTAATATGGGTATTTAAAATCATTATAATAGTTTTCCATAATATACTATCTAATTTGATTTCTATTAGACACATCCAATATTTATTTTGGAATATATTTATCATTATAATTTTCTATATATTATTTTATGTAATGAATAAATCCAAAATTTAACATTCATTATTTTTATATCTCAAATATGTTTTCACTTTGAAAAAAACAAGTAATGAATGATTTTAAATGGTTTTATTTAATATAATTTTAATAGTAATTTACTATTATTGCAAATGATCAAATAATTACATTATATTGTTCAGATACACTGGCAACATATTCATTTATGGAGTAAATTAATAAAGTAAATGGTTTAAAACAATTAAATTTGTAATATTGTTTCTCTATTTTATAGAGTTACACGATTTTGTAACATATATATAATTTTGTAGTTATTTTTTATTAGTCTATATTCAAATTACACAACTCTTTAAATTATTTTTAAAGGAAATTATTTGATTAGTATAAAAATAAACATTAATGGTGTTTCATATTAAATTATATATTATTATATGGGTTAAAATTCAATAAAATATATTTTATAAACATGCTAATGGGATATGGTCATCAGAGTCTACCATTTTTCTTTTATGAATTTCTTTTTGATTATAAATACATTCATTTCCCTACTAATCAGTCAAAATATGTGTACAAAATTAATTTTTAAATAGGACTATTGGGGGGGTTTAAATATACAGACCAATAGAGACTAGGGATAAATCATCACATAAATATGTCTAAAATTTATTTCCAAATGTAATAACTAATTCCAATGGTGAACCTCTCATTACATATACATGGAAAATATATCTCCTCTCTTCCTTTCTCATCCTGAGCCTCACAACACAACTAACAAGATATTCTAAACACCCTTAGGTATATTTTATGGATTTTGTTTTTCCTAAAAAACAATCCCCGGCGTTTGAAGATGCTTTCCAAATGAGATTACTCAAAGATGATGTAGTCATCCTAACCAATGAATTTCATTTTGTATATTCTTTACATCCAATTTTTTACTAAGTGTTAGAGTATATTAAAATTATTATCTCTAAAATACTGAGAATTTATTAGGTTTTTTTGATAACATATTCATATATTTTTCAATAAAATGTGAATCAAAACCTTCATTTGTGTGTACGTGCTAACAACCATCTAACAAATGAATTTCATTAATTTACCATCACCACCAGTCATGTATTGATATTATATGGATTTCATTTATGTATATGTTATTCTAGGAATAATTATTTATATATATAAATTATATATCACTAATATTCATAGAATTAGAATCATTAAAAATTGAACCAATGGATGTGATTATGTACGGAAAACAATCACACTATAGAAATGTACATACATTTTAATTAATTCCTCTAATGGGTGGTCATGTTAATATAAATAATTAATTTATGTGATGTTTATCCCATAATTATGATTATTGAAAGAATATATGTCATTTTCCAGGCATTTAGGTCTGATTACACCAAATTCAAGGACCCAAATAATTTTCAGTAACTGTTCATCTATATAGTTCTCATCAATGTATGTTAATTATAGATGAAATACCAAAGATTATTTCATATACAAGGAATGAAAATAATGAATTTATAGTAATTCATTTTGGAATTATTAATTAACCTGATATATTTTTTAATATCTTAAATAAATATTTATAGATAAATATGATAACAATGTCTTATGAATCATTAATGATATCAAGATATTCCCTAAGAGATATTAGGATCTTGAGAGTCATGAAAAATTAATTTTGGAGACCCACAAGATTAAATTATATGAGTTGTATAATATGTTTTTATATTTACTCAATGATTTTCATTTCATGGACACATTATCTCCAAGCCTGAAATATATTCTGACCCTTAAAGGGATATTTGAGGCTAATAATTTCCTAAACCAATGAAAATAAATGATATATGAGGTTTCATAGGGTTTCAAGGTAACTATTTCTGATTTTACCAAGATTTATCGAGATTTTAGAACCAATTATCAGAGTTAAAATATATTTTCATTTAATTAATATTGAAAATGGTATTAATGTATTATTACATTGAAATTAAGAGGTAAATAATTTATTAACATTTATTGACTCTTCTATTAAAATGTATGGATTTGAATTTTAAATTTATAGATTGTGGAAATGAAATTGTTTTCCCCACATATATAATTTTAGGGATATTGGTTATTCACCATGGGAATTGAAATTAAATAAAAAATATCTAACTCATGATTATGATCTAGAATCCATAATCATATCATTAAAATTTTTCATAACATACCTATATTTAGAAATATTTGTTATATATAGAGTTCCAAAGAGTTTTACATACCTCTTCTCCCCAAAAGATCATAACATGATATGAATAATATTATTCAAACTACTCATGGACTATTCATACTCGATTAAGTACCACATTGAGAAGGAAAATAAGGTGGATGATGTATTGATTACTAAAATCTATATTGTTCAAACCATTATAAGAAATAACAAATATCATATATAAATCAATCTATTAAATTTTGATATATTAATTTCTAATAAAAGAGATCCATCATTTATTTTTTATGTAATTTGAAAAACATACCTTCTATGAATGATAAAGAAGTCCTTGGAGGATTAAAATAACATAAAATGGAATTAAAAGCAGCCACTAAAGGTCAACATATAGACATCATCTATTGATAGAATGTGTAATTTTTAGGAAGAGGTTATGTGTTTCTTATATGCATGATTTTAAATTGGTATGTCTAGTGTAAGAACATTTGTTATATTTCACTATACATCCTTATATAGTAATAAGGAATTTGTATTTAATAGATATTTTGTGGAATGTATGATATGTGTAATTGTGGACTATGTATCTATAAGTATGATATTCCACCAGGTAATGCCTGATAGAAACAATCGTAAAAATGTCTTCAAACCATTGAATATTCCAATATGGTAATGGGATAATGATACAATATACTTTGTTACAGGATTTAAAATTATTTTTTGGAAGAATGATGGGATTTAGTTCCTTATTGATATTCAATCCAAGAAAATATTTTTATGTAATAAGAGATGAAATATACCTCATGTTCATTTCCATTATCTACTATATCAAATTCATAAGGCTTCATGGGGTTCATCAATCCATTTTATTTGATCATGAAACTAGATTCACACTATAATTTACGATATGTCTTCAAATGGATCTCAACACTATTATATATTTAGGCACCCCCTATTGTTCTTAGACTAATAGGAAGTCTGAAAGAACACTCTTAATATTTTAAAACATTTTGATATTATGTTATGTAAACATATAATTTTAATTATATAATTATCTATATTTTTATTGAATAATAATATAATGGAAAATTCTATTTTTAGAATATTTATTTCCACATATGAAGAAATTTATCGGATGAGGTTTTATATCAAAAAATATTTGGATTAAATTCTAGAACAACTTTTTGTTTGCCCAGATCATATAGAAAAGATTTTCAATAACGTAAATACTAATCTAGATCATAATAATGAATCCAATAATACATAATGTATATATATATATAATCAACAGAATGAAATAAAATTTCATGTTTTGGATCATTTATTCTTAAATATTTCACTATGTAAGGGTATTGTGAGGTTTGGTAAATATGGTATGTAAATCTATATATTTATTGGGCCTTATGAAGAACTATAAATAATATGAGTTGTATATTATCGAAAGGTTATGGTTTGTAACCTTTATAATGTTATAAATGAATTAAATGTTTTGTTACTGATGAATTATATTATAGATCCAATGCAATTTATCACATATGAGAGAATATGTTTTCACACAAACTTTTCTTTGGAAAATGAACTTATCATAACTCTAGACTCTAGAAAATGTGTGGTTGAATCTAACTACTCATTTGGTGAGGGCACTTTAGATAAATGGAAAATTATAAGTGGAACCCTAAGAAAATGAAAAATATATTAGGAAGTAACATCCACGTTATTAAATTTATAATTTATTTGAATATTTCTTGTTTTATACTATATTTATGGGAGGAAAATACTGATCTTGAGAGGCTACTATAATAGCTGAACGATATATCATGGGACATCATATAATTAAAAAATAATAGAGACTTCATCCATGAAATAATGTAATATATTAATTTAATTGTATTTAAATTTACAAAAAACATTTCTTTTCTAATTCCTCAAATATAAATTATATTTCTACTCTTTTTTTATCTATTTCTAAAAAAGAAAATTTTTATGGGATCTTCCTTTTCATTAATATTTTGATTTGTAAAAAAATTATAATTTTATAAAAATGAACAATACAATTAAAAATCCTTTTATGTATTTAAATAATAACTAAAATAATAACATTATATATATTGAAATATCTTTTTTGATATGAATAATATTAAATTTATACATATAACTATCTAAAATGTTATATTAATATAAAAATTATTATAAATATTTTCTGTAAATCTCTTATTTTGAAAGATATATTATGCATTTGATTTCATTAAAATACACATATAATTTATTTATTTTATAATAAATCAATTTATTTATTTAAAAATATTAACCAAAATAATTTTCATTATATATAAATTTGAATCATAAAAACATTATTTCTCAATAAATAGTTTTTACAAGAATAAAATAATTTCATTTAAAATTAATTTCTTTTACCTTTAGAAATTTAATTATTTGAAACTATATAAATATTTTAAATTATATGTATGAAAATATGTATATATATAAATTTAATATTTTCCATTAATATTATTTAGAAGTACTAAAATTATTTATAATAGTTAACATAAATAATGATAAAAGATAAAATTTAAAAACCACTAATTCAATCATTTTTTCCTAAAATAGTGGGTATTATTTTAGTTTTGACCGAAAAATAATTTTAATATCAACTTTTCCGATTTTTTATTCATTGACACATGAATAGTAACCATAAATTTATTACAATGTAGGGGGAATCCTAAAACTACCCATCCCTTCACATATAAAATGTTGACATATTCAACAATTCATGTATAAAATATATTTCAATTTTCTTATTAAAACATTTCTGCTTTAGCCTTAATTGAACCCTATCCCATAAAATATAATCTCATTGTATATCATTGTTATCTACATCCATTCAAATTAATGAGGCTTCTAATAAATATTCAGGCCCTCGAAGCGAGTATTATCAATAACATAGTTATCCTAAATTTTAAATAATTTATAACATATGAAAATAAAAATAATATATTGATTTTAAAATTATTCATTTAATGTAAATTTATTTTTTTAATTTTACTGTCATTATTTATACATATAACTCATCGATTATGAATAAACAAAAAAAATTGTGTGTTGCCTAGGATACCACCTCCACGAAGTAATGTGTATCGTTTTACTTCATCACAATACAAGGATTAACATTAGGATGGAATAAATAAATAAATATGATTTTTATATTAGCATTAATGTTCTGGAATTAAAAACTAATGAACCAGTTAAATATATGATCAACACACAATTAATGCTCAATTGATCATTTCAAATAATTGTACATAGAATATTGTATTCTATTAGAGTTGTTAGTGTTTTAGTATCAATTATTTCTTCATATAATTCCTTAAAATTATTATTTAACACAATAAATAAAAAATAATTATTTCATCGGTCATTTTTCCTAATTATATATTGATGGAGAAACCTCATAATCTTTCATTAATTCTTTACTTGTTCATGTTTCTGTTAGTTCGACCACCTATATAAACAATATTATGAGTTCATATAATATATGAAATTGAAACGATATTTAATGGAATAAAATAATATAAATTTTTAAATATATTTTCTTACGTATGTTGTTAAATAAATAATTCATTCTCTAGCATAATTCCCTTCATTCAACAAAAATAAAGAAAACAAGATTATTAATGATTTCATCTTCAAGGAAATTGTCTAATAATGACCTGAAATGAATTTAAAACATAAATAATTGTTATTTATAATTTCTTATATTAATATTAATTAAACTATAATAATTATAATTGAAACAGGAATGAATCAAAACCCTACAATTATGATACTATTACAAATGATCATGACTATAGACACAAATGAAAAATTCATAAGAATTATTGTAGAGATTGAGTTTTTATGAATTGTATGAATGAAAATGTATATGAGTATGGTTACGAAACATGTTAACAAAATATTTATGTTACCTATATGTTTTTCCAATGTATATTCGTAGAAGTGTGTAGATCATGTAATGATTTCCATCTCAAATTGTTCTCCTTGAGACATGTTTGGTATATTTGGAAAAAAAGTTCTTATATATTTTTCTATATAGATTACATATGTATGATGTTATCTCATATAAAAAAATTATTTATTTTATATTTAGATTATGTTTGTGACTTCTATTTCAATAAATAATGTTTAAATTTTACTAAATACTTAATTTTATTTATTATATCTAAAATTTCTTTCATTTGGACTCATATTATAATCACCACCTATTTTATATTGTGTGTTACATACATTTAGAAGAAATATACTTTTCTATATTAATAACGATATTTTACTTATTAATAAATATATATTATTATCCCTATCTCATATTATTTTCATACCAGGTTACATTTTTCATGGTGGGAAAATAATTATATTTTTTGTAAATTAAAAGTGTGTGTAGATTCCAGGAAAGTACCTCTCTATTTCTGTAATAGAAATATGATAATACCATGGAATAGATGCACCAATGGGTAATTTCCCTAAAATGGGGTTTATAATAATTGAATCAATCATAAATCATATTCATGATGAGTGAACCTAGGACTACATATCTTGGAAGAAACTCCCAGATGATATGTTTAGGAGTAACTACATGATGATAAATATGAATAATAAAGGATTCTTCTTACCATTGTGTTTTTCTCATACCAATGAAAACTATAGAACCAAATTACTATATTCCATGGATGAATCAACACAATAGATTACCCTCACAACCATATTATATTGAAGTGGGTAACTTATGTTACGATGGTAGTTCCCTATAGATTCAATGTTTAATAAGCACGTTCTTATAGACATTCATATTTTTTATTGACTTTTTATGAATTTGACTTTTGTATTGTTAGCTATATAGATAGAAAAGTTTTATTTACTAGTAATTTCCTTTGATAATTATGCGAATGGCCTTTATGACTCTTAAGGTGAATTTAATATAAATAATTTGTTGACTGGTGGTTCATAACATAATATAGCCCCTAGATAAATTCTTAAATATATGTTAAAAAAAGATATTAGATTCTGCTGTATACTTCTTCCCATGAAAAAAATTGCCTTGGAAAAAATCCGTAATTTTTTTTGATGTATAACAAAATTAATTATATATGTACGATATCAATGAATATAATGATCATTATTTTCAATTATTACCATTGATATTTGTTCCCATCATATTTAGTTGATTATGGAATCATGTGGTTCATTTTTTAATTCTACATCACTTATATTCGGTTTCTATTATATAACATTTCAATGTTTCCTATATGTTATTAAGAATATAATATAACCATTATTTTTTTTCCATTTCTCATGATACATAGAGGAAAAAAGTGTGTCATATTTGGGGATTGGATGTAATTAATATTCATGTTCTGATAATATTTTCATATTATACATTATTTTTAATTTGATATGTATATATTTATCTTCTTTTCATAGACTAATAAAAAGTTATACCCTTTGTGAAATGTTTTTCACTGTACCATAAGGTAATCTAACTGCTAGATCTAGATTTCTAGTGTTCGGGTCATTATAAAAATTTAATCCGAATTATCAAAAATCACTAATAAGTTCAACGATTCAAAATTTGAATTTAATTGAAATAAAAATTACACAAGACCAATAAATTAGATAATTTTATTTAATTTTTTTTAAAAACGCTCTCAAATTCAATATATGATACCTTAAACTCATTTTTTCACAAACAATTGTTTTTATATATTTTTAATTTTATATTTTGTAATTAACTCTTCACAAAAAAAATAGTTGTTTGTGATATTTATATTATCATCTATTCAAACAGAATTCAAGTAATTATGAAAAAATATATATAAAACAAATTAAATGAAAATGTATAATTTAAAAAATATTTCTTCATCAAATAAAATTTTTAAATCTCTACGAGATTATGTTTTTATATCAACATTGAATAGATGTAAAAAAATTAGAAGGAAAATCATTTTCAACGAGAAAATGAATTTATTCTTTTTACATGGAAGAAACAACCATTAGATGAATTTTAATTTATTTCACTAAATATATAAATATTTCATTTTATTACAATTATTTATAAATACTGATATATTTAATTTATAATGATTAAAACATATTAACTGATTTAAATTAGTTTTCTAAGAAAATATATTTTTTCAATCATATAATTGTATCATAATTTAAATAAATTCATTAACAAAACTAAGAGAAAACAATGTTTAAAATTAAACATATAAAATAAAATGATTTTTTTTTATAAAAAATAATCTTTTCGACATTATGTATTCATATTAAAATATTATTTTATTATTTTATTTTATCTTTTTATTTCATATGATTTAGTCAATACATTTTTATAAAGAATAATTTTTTACACATATTCATTACTACCATCCAAAAAATTGTTATATTACTCATATATAAATAGTAATATTTATATAAAATATCTCAATTTTTTTATGCTATGTGTTGTGTGTGGTACATACTACCAAACATTGTATTCCTTTATTAAAAAATAATGTCATATACATCAGTTTTACAGTCTCTTACATATATATAAAAACAATATGCAAACAATATACAACATTAAGATTTATAAAGCATTACAAAAAAAAATTTAAATAAAAAAACATTTATTCATTGAAATAATATTTTAAAATATTATTTTAATGAAATTTTTCATTCAATGGAATTTTATTATGTCTCAAACGATGAATGAACAATGTCTCATCCCGACCATCTATTTAATGATTCTTGGCGTGACATTGTACATAATTTTCACTATAAATTATTATACAATGTCTTCCTTGTTGGTTAAATCTAATAATAAACATAGTAAAAAAGCTTTTTCTTGTTGATAATAATTATATACTAGTCATAATACTCTCCAAAACTACTAAACACCAATGGGAATACATAAAAATTTTAATGATTTCTAATTTACTAACCTCTGCAGTCATATTATAGTACCGAATCTAAGACACCACAGAACTCAATAATGCTCTTAGACACCTAGGAATTTAATTCCGTGGTTTAATAAAAAAATATTCATAAAAATTTTCTTCAGAAAAAATTCATATGATCCATTACCAATTAACATATTTTTATTTAGTTTATATGTAATATTTGGATGAAAAATCAAATAATCCAATAACCAAATGATTATTATCCTTGTAGATTAGCTAATTAAAAAAATCTGTACAAATTAATTCTTAAATATCTCCCATAAATAACCTCCACATAATAATTCCTTTTAAATATTTTCTTTTTTATAACTACCAATGATAATATGGGAGAAAAAGTAGGTGTCACCCAAAATGATAAATAGTGGAAACCATGTGAATATTTCCCAATGTATATAGTCACATTATTATTTGAAAACATGATATTGGGAGACATATCTAAATAAAAATGATAATGGAATAAAAATAATTGTACATAATGCACAATTGAAGGATATACTTTTTAATATAGTAAAAAAATAACGATTTAATATGTGTATGGGACATATTTTATCATATAAAATTATATTATTATCGGAAAATATAACATTAAAAATTTTATTTACGAATTTTTGGACATAAAAATAATCTAAATGTGTCATTTGAATATAAAATTAATGAATGTGGATCCAATTATGAACATAAAATTTATAAAAATTCATGAAATTTTATAAATAAAAATTATGTACTTGAATCACATTTCGAACATTACAATTTTGAAAACCAATTACATTATGACATTAATAATAATATACATTCATCACAATATTAAGGTAATAATAATGAACATCTATCACATTATTAATGTAATTATAGTGTATATTCATCACCTTCTGAACAAAAAAATTTCACATGCATAACTTTTTTAAGATAATAATAATATAAACACATCATGTTTTTAATATAACAATAATGTACACCCATCCCACTATAAACATATCAATAATTTAATCTCATCATGATTTCAAAATGACACAGAAATCCTCGATCGATGAATTGGTGGACTAGAGTACCACAAATTACATAATAAAAATTCATATTCGTTATTTCCATAAAAGTCGTATAATATATCAAATTATTACTACTGGATGGATTAAATATGGCCTTCATAACATTTACAAATGGTACCAAATAAAAATAAATCATGTGTCAAATCAGTTAATAAAAAAAACTACATCACACAAATGGAGTAATTGATAAGGCATTCATTAATCACTACTCTAATGGAGGATGATATATTTATGAAAAATATAAAAAATCCATACATATTCTAAATAGTGTTATAAATAATTTTATTTAAACTATTAAACAATAGAGGGTACAGTACCCATTCAAAAGAATCATTCTATAAGAGAACAATAGTTTTTTTAATAATCATTAGAAATATATATAAATTATAGTAAACTGAAAAATATATTAGTTTTATATAGGATGTTTGGATTAAATGATTAAATAAATGATAATAGAAAAAATAACATTTAATATTTTAAAATATATATATTGAAACTAACATTATAAAAAGTTTGAAAATAATTTTTTAAAGAGATACAATTAAAATTATGAATATCATAATAGATAATACAAATATGTTTTTTGATGAAAATAACTATTATAATGTTTAAAAATAATGAATATAGATATATTAAAGAAATTTAATATATATTGTAATGAAAATTATACAAATTTTCTAATTAATTTAAACGTCATATGGTTGAATATTTCATTTAAAAAAACATTTTCACTATAAAAATAGAGTTTTAAAAATAGTTTAATTTTATTTTAAAATAAAAAACATTATATATGTAATTTATTGAGTAATGATTATTACTGAATAGAAGAAATTTGATATTGTAAACTCTTATTCATTATTCCCATAATTATCGAAAAACCATTAACCTCATACATAATAAACTCATAAAATATAATCACTTATTTATTAAACATAATATTATTTATAATTTTTTATAATCTTTAATCCTTAAAATTTTATATAATGTTATTTATTAATTATTAGTTTTTTTCATTGGATGTTAGTGGTTTTGATTTTCTCACACACAATTTTTCAATGTTAATGACCTTCATCTTTATTTAATAATAAATGTATCATTCCAATAAAATTTAATTTATTAAAATATATTTCAAATAATAATATTTATTATTCTAATTCCAATAAATGATGTCTTTATATACGATTCATGTAGATGATATCAATAAATATCTTATTTTTGTAATTTATATCAATGAAATATAATATAGTATTCATTAAATAAAACATTATATTACCATTCCATAAAATTTAAAAAAAAAATTATTTATGTATTAATATATTATTACCAATTTTAATAATGATTCATAATCGTCAATTATGAAAATTAGTAACATAATTCTGATATGTTGTGGAATTGATCAAAACATGAACATTCCATTTTTAACATTAGTGTGTGAGTTTTATTTTAATATATTACATAAATCCCTGGCCATAATTTTTTTTTGTTCTTGGTATGGTAAGAAATTAGAATTTATAAGTGGTTCATGAATATGTTATTTCAATAATCATATAGTTAAAATGAATAAATTTACATTAACTATAAGTATACTTGTTTTAGTATGTCATATATTTATTGAACAATAATTAATAATTTAATTAATATCATGAATAATTTATCATTCCAATATCATAAAAAATTCTTAAATATATTAATTATAAACATAAAACAATTTTTATGCTATCCATGATTGGTGGCAATGAAAATTGGAATATTTCGTACATGAATTATGTAGACCATGTGTAACATGGGTGAAATTTTTTTTTGGAATATATGATTCGAAAAAGTGAATGGTTCTTCCATATATATATTTCCATTTAAGTATAATAAATATAAATATTTAATTATATTATTATTGTTAGAATAGGTAGGGAGTAAAATTGATGTTAAAATAGAAATTAGATAGTAATGGATTGAATAATATAATCATTGGGAGTCTGAATATTATATTTCGGGATCCTTTATAAATATAGTGTTTTCTTACATTTTTATATACATTAAATAAAATAATGGAACATGAATATTGTACACGTAAAATTGGCGATTTTACATTGAAAATTATATTGTTTTGTGGGTCCTTAAGTGGGTGGGTATGAGATTATTTTTAGGTAAAAAATAAGGACATTTAATCAGAATTTAACGTTAGTTGGGTGTCAATATATAATCACGATAGAGTTATGTGAGTTATGTTTTGACGTGATAGTAAAAAATGTTGGATTTCAATTCAATAGATCAAAATTTATTCTATATGCTTTATGATTAATGTAATCAAAAAATTAGCGACATTATATTTTGTATTTTTTAATATATTACACTTTATTAAATATTTTCCCTGGCATTTGATTTGTAAAAAATATTAGATGGCCCATATAACATAATTTAAAAATGATAATTAAATTTTTTACTCTATTTAATATAATTATATTTCTAAATATTTCAAAATAGTATTAAAATTTTTAAAAAACTATTTATTTTTTTATAGAAAAGTTGATTTTTTATACTAAGTTTCATTCATTCATATTACCTATGTAATAAAATATTAATGAATGTATGGATGTTGTGTTAAATTTTATCTTGTTATATTATTCTAAATCATTAAATATAGAAAAATTAGTTCATTTCTATTTATATTACTCAACATATATAACAACAATAATATAAGAAATACCTTTTTACCATGTTAACTAATATTTAGTTCGGTAACATAAATTTTTATCATGAATAATTTTTTTTTAGATTGTATATTCTGATTTAAAACCATTCTATTAATTTCAATTTATGTTATTGATAAAAGAAATTATCAAAAATTCATTTGTTTTCCAAAAACGAGTTCTTACAAAAAATGAATTTATAAAAAAACAATATTTTTCATATTACATTACAAATAAAATTATAGAGAGGAATTTATTTTATTATATATATATATTTAATATCATCCCCATTAATCAGTAGTGATGAATTTCTTTAAATGTATACAATTAAAAAATATTATAATTCATTATAAAAAATCATTTTTATAATAAGATGAGTTTATTTGTATCTCATTATGAATAAATATTTTTTAATAAATAAGTACGTAAATTATTTCAATAATTATTTCTAAAAAATATCATTATATTTTTACAATATAGAGAACAATACATTATTAATAATAAATTGACAATATAAAAATATATAAAACATATATTAGTATTAATAAAATATTTACATTATCATGAAATCTAGAATAATACTATTTTAATTATACAAAATTAAAAAAATTAAAAATACACATTACCATATATCTTACAAAAATAATTCAAATGACTATATAAATAAATATTTTATTTTATTTTTATATAAAACCTCACATTAATTTGTAAAAACACCCAAAGTATTTGTTTAATACTCTTTCAACATGTCTATTATATATCGGATTATTTTCTATATAGCTATATTTTTAAATAAGCTGATGATATTCTTGATGATTCATGGGGATAAATATTTTTTGATCATTTTATGTTAATTGAAATGCAATTTTATTTCTTTAATATTTGTATTAATAAGGATTCATATTTCAATCTCACACCATATAAATATATAATTTGAATTGTAATATTCTATTACTATAAAATGTGTTACGTTTTTTTAGTTTTATGTTTCAACTGAAACAATATAGTCAAAAGTGTTTTTTAAAGGGGAACAAAATCAATAATATTAGTGAATTACTTTCCCTCTGGTGAAATAAATTGTATACTCATTATTTAAATTTCTATTTAATAAAAGAAATATCTCAAAATAACAATAATATTTAAATGACCCATTGTATAATGTAAATCTCATTATCTTTGGTAAGTATTTGAATCTCACATAAGTCATCAAAACTGAACATAATTATATTGTCAACCATTTGTTCCAAATAGTCCACCTATGATATCTATATGTTATACGAGTTTCTACAAAAAAAATTATTCAATGATAAATTATCATTTTCCTCTTTTATTACAAATACAAAAACATAAATGGATATGGAAATATCCAATAAATTTTTAATATATAATTATATGAATAATAAAACTGATTCTTATGATTCAGAGTCCTTTAATAATTTAATTTCTACCTATAATACATTGAATTAATATATAAAATAATATAATTTATATATAAATCCTTTATTTTAACCGTGGTTATATATGTTAATATTACTTCTAGGTTTTAAAACATAAAATTTTAAATATTACATTTTAAAATTCCATAGAACATTATTTAAATATGTTATAATTTTTACAAATAAACATGATAATTAATCATGCATGTCTCACATATGTGTCAAAATATTTGTGAATTTAGTGCTATATATTGTGAATCCAGGGAATATATATTTAATACACAAAAAAACACTTTATAGGGTTATTACACCTATGTGAAATAGTTCTAGATCCATCTTCATTTTTCTTTTATAATGTTATGGATTCCATTTCTATGAATCCACAGACTATATACATTACCTAATGATTATAGTGTTATCCAATTTTTATAATTATATAATATGGTTTCAGTATTGTCTCCAAAAATTAATAATCAGATAAAAAAACATATTCCAAAAAGTAAGTAAATCGTGCTCTCATACAAACTGATACCCCCCAAAGCCACAATCAAATATCCATTGTAACAAAAAATACATCAAATTATAGTCTTTATACCATGTTATATTACTCATCCAAATAATATATATTTTTAGTATATAATAATTACAAATCACAAATAATAACTAATTTTAAATCCAAATGATTTAAAATCATTCAATACTAGACAAAAAAGAAATCATATTTCAACTAATTGATAATAGTTATCCATAATCACCTAATGCTAAATTAATTTAATGATATCTTTATGTTATACTCATATTTTTAACACAATGAATGAGAAACATAATAATGTGTGCTATCACATGCTTCATTGTGGGAAAAATTACCATCAAGTTCTAATGTAGTTGAACCGAAGCCTATGAAAATGGGATAAATATTAGTTTTGAAAATAGAATATAATAATATTAATTTTTCATAAGCATCAATACAAGGAAATATAATCTCAAATGATCAAAAGTAGACAATGGCATATGATCGTGGACTATACATAATCATAGGAAATAAAAACATTCTGTAAAAAGATATCTTCAACTATTCCCATCTATAATGTTGTGAATACAATAGTTATTTCAATAAATTATATTCCTAACATAATAATAATATACAGGAACCACATTACGAACAAAAAATTAAAGTTCATGCATTAAATATTGAAGAAAAAAATTGTATACACTTCCCATGGATGAAATAAAAATTAGATGTATGCATTATCATTTAGAAATAAAAATAATATACATGCATACATTTATGAATATAATAATTATGTATTGAATTTCATGACACCATCCCTCCAAATATTCCCCTCTAAATCTTGAAACAAAGAAAGGGACATAGTGAACCCCCCGAGTCTCGCCTCTAGTAGGCCCCGAGGTGGCGACTAGCACCAATGAACTAAATATATCACAATATGAGAGACATTACCCTTTATAAGAAAACAAGATCCAGAGATAAGATGGCCCATCTAGAAAAACTCTATATACAATATATATAATCCAAAATCCATTCCACATAATTGTTTAAAGTATAACTAATACAAATCAAAAACATACATTGTACATTGAAAAAAAGGCCAAACAGTGACACATTTAATTTCCTAATGTCTATGCTAGTAATTCCCAACATAGTCCATGTGTTCCTCCTAGAAACATAAAACAATATAACATATTTAGGGTGATCATATGAGTATACTCAGTTTAAAAAACCAAGGACTCTCATTCACAAGTGGGAGAATCATAGAAATTCCCCGGTGAAAAAAACCCATACCTATCAAGGAATACTAACCATCCCAACCTTATTGAGGTACACTCACCATATAATGAATGCTTAGTTATGTAATATAATATTAACATAGATATTTGGTTACCTCACACCACTTACCACTAGTTAACTACTCATACCCTAATGAAAAATATCATAGTGCTTCCACATTCTTCCTCTAGCCCCATGTCACAACCTGTCTGCACACACATGAGCCACATAACAAGTCACTCAACCTAGGAAAATGAATCTCACCACATCCCTCCATAAGACAGAAAGTCCACAATCATACCATGAATAACCCATAGACACATGGTCAACAACCATACCACATATCGCCTGAAAACACAAAGGCCACAATTATAACTCATCCCAAAGACACGTCGGAAAGCACAACACATCATTTCATAGACACATGGGAATGAAAAACACACCCATAGAAACCTGGGCCTCACAAATGCACCAAAAACTGCCCCAGGAGTTAGGGGAAACCAATGCATAAAATAGAAAGCATTGAAGGTCCAATATCCATCCATCCATTCTCCCAATAAGATGTTGGGAAAATACACACACCTCTATTAAATGCACATGTTTAGAAATTAGGGTTGAACGAAGCTTAGGTGCATGTTTAAATCGAATGGATTTAAAAGTATATATATAGGAATCGAACACTCATAAAAACTTACATGGTTGTCCAAACAAAAAACATCGCACAAAACCACCTATTATTTTAACTCTAAATTCACATCTACACAACAATCCACAACTCATTTTAAACCACCAGAAAATTCATTTAACCAGTTATCATTCTTTAAAAACAAAATTTTTATTCATCCCATCCTTACATGGGAAACTACCAAGGAAAACACATGTAAAGCCATGCAGAAAAAGTCACACAGAGGGAGAAGAACCATTGTAAAACATATAACTTCTTATTTCATCTCCTTTCACACACATGACTACCACTTACATCATCATTGTAGTCCCACCCAAACCATCCTCGAAAAGATAAAATTAACCATCTCATACCCAAACTAATAAAAACCACTCATTTCAACCCTCATTAGAGAGACTTCATAAAAACACCACACACACAACACAAAGAAAACACAACCCGGTTGCACTCCCACTACACAACAATGATCACGAATTTCACAAAAAAACAATCTTTCAACCTAAAATCCCTTTACACCACCAAAACCACCCGATACACATAGCTTCACTCCCAACAGAAACACTACACAACTTGCACAAGAAACAAGACAGAAAAAACCACACAAAACACATATCCACAACTAACAAAGAAGATTGTATTCAGATGTATCAAACACGTGTTCTTTAATTCCACGTGGATAATTTAGGTTTTATAATAGAGAATATTTGATCCTGATTCATCCTAATATTTAATTGGTATACATGGTTTTCTAGATTTTTACATTTACTACCATTAAATAAGAAACCATCAACAAGCATTCAGAAGAAATAAAAGGAAAAAAATAAGGACCACCAATGGACATGATTTTTATTAGCCATATAACATATATAATCACCACATAGATCAAGATAATAGATAAAAAATACGATCATCAACCTCATATTCACAACCCCTCAATTATTTTATCATAACATGTTCGATTAACTTCATCATGTGTTCCATTGTAATCATTAAATTTGGATTCCACCATATTCAAGAAAAGACATTTGTACACCCACATTGTATAATACACAAATAAAATAGAGATGAATGGATCTATACCTCATGGAATATACGATTAAACTTTTTTCTTGCGCCAAATAGGTGGTGTGAAAGGCTAAAGGGAAACACGATACCAGGGTTCAATACAGATGCACAACTCCACAAGGAAGAATGTTTTGTGGAATCCCACTATCAAGGGTAAAGAGAAATGTACTAGGAATAAAGGGTCTTTAATTTAGAAATTCCATATCCAATATCGATAGAAGAAACGGATTCAAAAGACATTAAAGTCGAATCACATTAATGAAAAAATGTTTTGACTATCTAAAAGACTCACGAGCTTTATAAATTTAATGATATATTTTATATTCATTGAAACAGCTTCCAAATCACTTACATATGGTATTATACTCAATTCACATCACATAAAATGTTATAGAGGTAAAACTGGAAGAACTAAGAACATTTTAATGTTTTGAAAAACTATTAGAAATGACTCACCATTGGGTGATTCATCATTGAGAGTACCCATTGGGTGATTCACTGGTGGAAGACTCACTGATAGAAGAGCTACCGATGGACAAATCACTTTCGTGAGTCAGTAGTGGATGATTTATCGGGGGATGATTCATCATTCAGTGAGCTGTCGGTGGACGAGTCACTCTTGTGGAGTCACCGGAATGAGGCACCATTGGCATGTAACAACTGTGAGGAACAGTTCTGCGAGTCAACATTGGGTGACCAACCATTCGATGAGTCACTATTGTGTGAGCTACCATTCAGTCAGTCACCATTCGGTGAGCTACCATTTAGCGAGTCACTATTTGGACTCATTGCTCCAGACTCACTGTTGCGAGCTATTAGTGGGAGTCACCGATGCAAGTCACTGTCGTATGTTTCCATGGAGACTTATTGTTGAAAAGTAAATGGTCCTTCTTCACCATATTGACAACTATGATTTTGAAAATCATTGAAATGAGTCACTAAGTCCTCCAAGAATAATTCAAACACTTGATTTTCATATTGGAAAGGAAATGAGAGGTCTAGGCCATTACATCAGATACCTCTCAATCTATTCTCAACCTGAAGAATTTAAAACCAAAACCTGAAGGGATATAGCGTATAAACAACCTCCCTATGAGATATCTCTCAAAAATCATGTTACACATGAAACACTATCAATAACTAGACATGATTCCACAAACACCCACAACATCGTAACTCTTGAATATAGGAAGAAAGGAATACCACTTACCAGGGCACCTTGCCTCCCCAACAACAGAACTAGGGGAATGGTTCATCTTTAATAACAAAATAAAAACTAGAAAGAAAAAGAATGGTGGTCTGACCAACCTATGAGATAACTCTCAAGATTCTCAGTATATTTGGAACACAATAATCACAATAGAAAATAAGTATAAACCTACATAACACATGAAACTATATCATAGGGGAGATACCACTCAAAGAAAACAATGATATATAGATAGGAATAATATCCAGAATGAAGTGAATATTAATTGAAAAACCATAACAATTCCAAATCAAGGAGCACATTCAAAAATAATTCCTTCAAATTATTTTAACCATTTACATCACTAACTTCACTCATACATGCCATTTCATGATCTACAAATTCAATATCATTATGTACTAACCCATCAATAAAATTTGAATCAAAAAAATTTAAAATGCCTCATACATGATAATTCATTTCCATGAAAACCCTTCAATTAAAACAAACATAATAGGCTATGAGAATATTTTTTAGTCAAAACTCAATTTATGAATCCTTTTTGTACATTGAATTTTTCAAAACTCTCTATTAAAAAATACCATCAACAAATTATTTAAAACTACTTTTTCTCCAACATGTTTCCCAGAACAGCCTAAATAAAATATAAGGGTTCATCATCCAACACATTTAATTTTGTTCTAGTAACAGATATTTTTCATCCTCTTTAGTATGTTAATATTATCCGAATTTAATATCAAATTTAGAAAACTATAACTAACATATGTCATGCATCTCAATTATTACACAAGTTCTAAATGTACAAGGATAACCATGTTGAAAATTCAACAATTTTTTTCATCAAGACATCAATTTCTAAGAGCATGCTTATGAATAATGAGAAATTGGTTTAACATTCAAATTCCAATTTTTCGTTGGATCATGTCATAACTTGCAAGTGTTTCTAATAGTATTCTTCTGCCAACATGAAATCATATATTAATTAAGACATCTATATCATAAGTATAAAAATCCAAGGAATAGATCCATTACCACATGATATCGTCTAATTTGGGTGACATTGACTTGCCCACATGGTTTTAAAACGATTCGTAATATAATGTGTCATGTTGTGGGAAATAATTTCCCCCTTAATCATATGTTTGCGGTCATAAAACATACCATAAAATTATAAAAAATCAAAAAAAAACCCAAAAAATAGATAGACTTCAAACCATATCATCACTGTCATTAAAAAATATATTAAACATGATATGAAATCCCATCTTTATTTTGTTCAGGATTCCCAAAACAGCCATTTTATTATATTTCCAACATAAAGTTATTAATCATTTTTATTGGTGATGAGGCATTTTATCAATATATTCCTAGTGCATAAATTCTACAAAAAAATTCATAACACCATGATAACTATATATATCATCCCAAAAAATCACCACTGCCTCACAATAAAACCACTTCCCCGAATCTCAACAACTAAAAAGACATCAACCAACATTTCAAGCAGCCACATCACCACCCAACATTATCATCCATTGGAAACTAACCTTTTGCACATAAACATTGGCTCCATCCCATCCTCCACAATACCCCAAATAACTATCAAAATTATCATCACAAAAAATACACTAGCACACAAATCGAGGATCGTTATCACCTATATCAAAAAATTATCCACTTTGGGCGGCACTACCTCACTCACTTGGTTTCAATCCTATAAATCTATAAAGTATAATAATTAATAATCAGATATTCCCACCATCATGAAATTGATGAACATTAATCTTATATCACATAAGGGAACACAATAAGAACTATAACACATATCAGCTACACATATCTTCTTTTAGAACTATTTGGGGGGATTATATTATTTCCTCTTATTATTTATCAGGGGTACTATTGCACATTGTTAAATTTTTCATGGGGTATTGGTTAATTAGCCATTTATAAGTGAATTAAAATTCATGACATGGTGAGTTTAATCATATTTTAATATCAAGGGTCTCATAATCTTCACCAATCACAACAAAACAATGGTTTCCAAGAACTGTTATTTTCAGTAAGGCATAACAACACATCAATGCAATGATAATAATGTAGCCATAAAAAACACTAGTGAAAAATCATGTCATGATTTTAAATAGATCCAACATGAACCCATTTTTATGATAAAATAGTAAAAATTTTATAACACACACTATATTTAATATGGTTAAACAATACTTACTGGGTTCATAATATTATCAAATAAATACACTTTTAAATTTCGTTGAAAATTAATAAATTCTATGTTCTTATGTTCAATTCAAAAACTAAATTTCATAAACAAAATTCTCTCATAATAATTAATGTAAAAAATTATTTTTGAAAAAAAAAATTAAAACTACACATGTTTTATTCTTATACTTCATTGGTTATCATGCTCAAGATGAATACCATTTAATCATTTTTTATCCCATGAAAACATGTGTATATTATAAGAACATGATTCTACAGATATATAGAAATGTATCATATAAAACATGTTATATGAAAAACTCTCTAATACTAAAATTTAGATTGTTTTAACAATAATAAATTAAAATTAAATCACTGATCCTATAACTAACAACACAAAACTTAACATGGGAGATACGGTCCTTTCATTAAATAAAATTTATTTTCAATCATAAAATAGTAGGTCAAATTATTAAAATACTTTTTGAGACTCTGTAAGTTACCACTACGAATTCTTATCATTTACAAATGTGTAGATATAAATATTACAAGAATTTTTACCGTAACACACTCTCACAACATATAGTTATATAGATACTATAGAACTGCTATAATAAAAAATAATGAGAAAATATTTCATAAAAAAGGTTACTAAAAAGAAAAAGGAAATATCAATCTATTAAGTTAGTCATTTTTTGAAATTTTAGAATTTAGATGTCAAAAGCTATATTTTACACTAAGTCCACAAGAAAATGGATATTGTTAATTAAAATTTAAAGTGATACATAGAATATTACCCTAAAAAAATATAGAATACATCTATTCATGTTTTCTAAAATAATTAATTATATTATGAAATTGTGATGTCTAATTATAGGAATCCTTCTTTATTTGTGTTCAAAATTAAACAATTTGTTTAAAATAATATACACTAAAAATTATTATCTAACAATTTAAATTAATTGAAAGAATAGATAAAATTTTATACATTTATAAAAATAGAATAAAAAATAATTTATTTAGAATCAGTCTATAACAAGAAATGAAAAATCACATTCAAATCTCATGAAGTTTTGAGAAAAAACAATCCAATCCAATTAAACATCATATAAATCATTAATATTTTTTCATCCAAATAACCTAGGAATAATTAATTAATATCATTACTAATAAAACATAGGAAATGTAATAAAAACACTCATAAAATATCATGAGTCACTTCATTCATTTAAACTTCACAAAATAAACCAATTGAAGATAGAACACAAGTAATCATGATGCATGTACCATTCCAAAGGCCTATAACCCGTAAATGGTGTAGCCTCACTTGGAAATTCATTAAGATTATAGTACATTCCCTAGATCATGGTTTGAACTAAAATCCCTTGTCTGAGCCATCTCATTGTCCTATGTCATGCACCACGTCAAACTAACACTACTTCCCAACCAACCCATGCGTTACACACTATGCCTAACTCTGAACTCCACCCTATCTATCAACTATAATCATTTCATATTACTCTTTCATGACCCCTTCTCTCCATATATAACCCTACTATGATGGAAATGATTAAATAAAGATATTTACCCCATATGTACAGCCTCTAGTAGATCCCAGGGTGGTGACTAGCACTAAGTTCACAAATGTCTCACAATATGGGAGGCATTGACCTTTATAATAAACAAAGAATGAGATATAAGATAGCCCATAAAAAATAAATCCATTTACTATATATATAATGATGAGTCCAAAACCCATTCCGGATGCATGTTTCATATATAATAGATATAAAAACAAAAGCCTCCAAAGTAAATACCAAACAAAAAAGTAAAAGTAGTCAGATGGAAACTATCCCAATATCCAAGATAGTAATTCCTATAATGATACACATAGCCCTTAGAGAAACCTGAAAAATATTTATATATTTGGTCTCAGAATATGAGTATACATAGTAGAAAAAACTAAGGTCAATTTTGAACTAGTGGGAGAAGCATACAAATGCCCATGTTAGAATACAACATAAACCAACGACATCTAGTATGAAATACTAACTATCTGAACATCCATAAGGCACTATCACTAAATAAATCATTTCAAGTAATTTAATATAACATGAAAATTGATGTTTGGGTACACCCACCACTAAACAGTGGTTATACTCTCAAAATCATTTAGAAAACGTTCTAGAACTTCTGCACTCATCCCAAATCCTCTTGTCCTAACCTGCCTGCACACACCTGTTCCTTGGAACTAGTCCCTCAAATTGGGAATACAATGCTCATCACATCCTTCCTACCCACACCTAGGCCAAAACCATACCACATACCACACTTAAAAACCTAGTAAACTACCATAACAAACCCCCCCCCCCCAAAGACACCCTGTGCACAACCATACACCATTCTGAAGACACCTGGAAATGTACACCACATCTCCTTTTGTAGACACCTGGAATATCAAACCTAACTTGTAGACAACTAGGACACAAAGAAACACAACCTTCCCAAGCGGTATTGGGATACCAATTCCTAGAAGAGGGAGCGTGGAAGAGAAAATAACTTGCCACCCATCCTCCCACGGTTTTATTTTGAAAACACACCCTCCCCCATGAAAATGGGGGTGTTCAGTTTATAGTTCTCAACTACTGTGGGGTGCTTATAGAAATAAAAATGAAGTATAAATATCTATATAGGTGTCAAAAACTCATCATATCCTATGGGTTATTCTAAAAATAATCATCCCACAAAACTCCCTTGGCTGCTACCTCAAAATGCACAACTACACAACCAGCCACAATTCATTTAGTACCCCAAGACAATTCGTTTAACTAGTTGTAATTAATTATTATACAATCTATTTCTTCATTCCATCCTTACTTGTAAAACTACCAAGCACAAAAAATGTCAATCCACACACAAAAATGTCACACAGAGGGAGAAGTACCATGGTAAATCAACTAACTTCATAATGTTTCTTGTTTCACACCCATAAGAACCCCACCATCATCATGCTTAAAGGTATTCCTTTCCAAAAAATCCTCTAAAATTGAAAATTTTCCATCTCATACCCTCACCTATAAACACATCTCATTGAACTATCAGCATCCCCGCTTCATTAACACACCACATCAAAAACCATAAACAAAAAACAACCCTATTTCAGTCCCACTAAACAACATCTTTCATCCAATCCACTATCAATAATTCTCTAAACCAAAGATTCTGTTACACCATCTGAACTGTCCCATAGACACAACCGCGCTCCCAACCGCAGCACCACTGAACTCACACAAGTAACAAGACAAAAGAAAAACACACAAATCAAACCGGAAAACCAAACAATGAATAGTTTATTCATGTTTATCAAAAACTATTTCATTAATTACACATTTAAAATCCAAGGGTTATAACATAAAATGTTTGATCCTAAGGATTAAACTTATTTAACATGGTATATATGGTTAGATAGATTTTTACATTTTACGTTATTCAACAAGAGACCATCAATAAGGATTAAAAATCTACCATATGTGCATGAAAAAATACCACCAACAAACAAGATTTTTTTAGGAATACAACCCATATAATTCACAACATGGATCTAAATAAATGATAAAACAATATGACCATCATCATCATCCTCCCAAACCCTCATTTATTGTACTAGAATAGGTCAAATTAAATTTTTTACAATTTTGATTATATTCACTAAATACTGTTGCAATTTTTTTAACGAGGATACATCTGTACACACATCACACAAAATACACAAATAAAAGAGAGGTTAAAGTATTAGTAACTTATGAAATAGATGACCAACACCACATCATTTCACGGAAAAGGGTATCTGCAAGGCTCTAGGGAAACATGATCCAAGTGCGAAATACATTAGCATGAATCATCGGGGAACAAAGGTTCGAGGATTCCTGATATCAAGAGTTAAGGGAAACATACAAGGAAAAATGGTTCTCGATATTAGAAAGGATAGATACTCTATCAACTGAAGAAACAGTTTCAAAAGTTGCCAAAACGGGATCATGATGAAGATCCCGTGTTTTGACTATATAAAATCCTCCGAGGCCTTATGAATTTGAAGATATAATTTAAATACAGTAGAATAAAATCAAAATCACTTAAATATCGTTTTTAACTCAATTTATATCAAATAAACCATTGAGGGGAAAAACTAGAAAATTTGAGAAGATTCTAATATTTTGAAAAACTATCGAAAATTACTGACTATTGTGTTTTTCATCATCGCAAGTCACTGATGGGTGAGTCACCAGTGGAAGACTCATCGTTGGATGATCTAATTCTAGATGACTCACCTCATGAGTCCCCAATTAATGCGCTATCAGTTGATGAATCAACATTTAGTGAGCTACAAGTGTACTAGTCATCTTTAAAGAGTCACTGGTGCTAGGCACCATTGGTGTGTCACTCATATGAGGCCCTATTTAGTGAGGAACTACTAGGTGAAAAAATATTTGATGGCACAAAATTATGTGAGCTGCCGTTCGGGGAGTCACCATTTGGTGAGATACTGTTTGGCGAGTCACCATTACAGTTAACCACTCCTAACTCACCGTTGTGAAGTACTGGTGCAAGTTACTAGTGCGAGGCACCGTCATGAGTAACTACCATGACCTACCACTGGTGATTCACTAGTCTTGAGTCACCACTAAGAAAAATGTAATTTTTTAAGACTCTTGAAGTGAGTCACTGTGACCTCCTAGAACACATCAAACAAATGATTTTCATAGAGGAATGTACCACAGAGGTATGCTCCATTACAATGAAATCATGTTGTGAACCTAAAAATAATGTACTCATGTCACATTATAAAAATTACAATAATGTGAATAAAATATCATACCTCATTATTGTTTCTAAATATTATTTTTATTTATTATTAACTTATGGACATTACATTGATTTCCTAGTTAAACCCATCTGAAACATCGTATTTTAGTTTCCATTAAAAGATGATAATTTGGCACATATTTTTTGAAAACCCTAAAAAAACCTCGTTTCGTCATAGTATATTTAATTTTCGCATTTCACGTAGTTGATGGATAGATATTCTATATGTGTTTTCAAAAAGTGATATTTCTTACTTGTAATTTTTCTCATTTTCTTTATCACATACTTTGTTGTATTTTAATTCTATTTATATTATTAATATTTTTGTTTCATTTTTATTTATTGTAGTATTTTTTCTATGAAATTATAAAAACTAATATTCTGTGTAAAAATTATTTATTTTAGTGTTTAATATTATGACTATGAATAACTGAGAATTAATTAATTAATACTATTTTAAATACTTCTTTATTATTTTATTTTGGTTTAATTTTTTTTATTTTATATTTATTTTAATTCATTCATTTTTTTGTTAAATTAGATATTTAATTTTTTATCAATTAAATAAATTCTAGCATGCATACTTAATAATATATTTATTTAATCCTTATAATTAATTCATCATTTATTTAATTAAATAATCTTTTTCTATAATATATAATTCTCAAAATAATTCAACAAACAAATTCATTCATAATTTTAATATTTTAATGAATAAATTTTAATTTGGTTTTAAATTTTAAATAATTAAGCATAATTAAATATTTCATTGATTTTATTATTTAGTTATTTAGTTATTTATTTAATGAAATTAAGAAAACCAACATTAAATATATTTTTTATTGTTTTAAATTTATTTATATGTTAACAAATTGAAATCTATATTAATTTAACTATTGAATTTTTTTAACTTTTTTAATTGGGTGTTTCATAAATTTTAATATGAATTAGAATATTATTTTTTTTTTAATTTTTTTATAGATTTGTTTCAATTAAATAAATATTTTTTTGAATTTTTCTTCTATTATTTCAATTTTTTTAGCTGATACCATCATAAATCTTAAATAGTGACACAGAAAAGTCACCACTCACCATTATCCTCGAATCAGCGTCAGAACAACCATTTTTTACTCCACTAACCACCATCTTCACCAACCTCTCCTCTAACTAACCCTCCAACCACAGAGTCTCCCTATGGAAGCCATAGATAGAATGGTAGAAATATTAGAAAGTAGAGAAAGAGATATAGATATATAAAATATAGATACACACATTACCTATTTTGGAAATTAGAATATCTGAAACATTTGAAGAACAAATTTGAATACATGTGATCTCCTAGTGAAGATGCACCGCCGATTGAATCAAATATTCTTCTGCAGATTTGCAGAGGTAATCATAATGAATCAGGAACTCCATCACCAATTGTCTTCCATTTCCCCACACCCACTGTGAACCACCACTCACACCACAAAAAATCAGTGACTGGTGCACCAACAACCCTCTACTCCCCCTAAATCACACTGACCCCCTACCATTACCATATAACGTTGAAAACACCACTACCTATAGTATTTTTGTTATATAGTATAATAGAACATGTAATATGTAATTCTAAAATTTAATAATATTAATAACAAATGAGTACATACTAATAATTATATATATAATAACTTATTTAATGTATTTAATAATAACATATATTTTATGACAATTATTATCACTATTTTTTATCAATTTTAACAATAATATTCAATTTTCACAACTATTTAATTATATATATTTGATAATAATAAAAATTACGTAAAGAATATTATTTTTAATAATATGTATACATACATTTATTTTTGTATATATTTAATCAACTATACTTTTTTATAGTTATTTTGTAAATGATTAAAATTTATATCTAATAATCTATTTTTAATGTTGATATTTAATTGTAAACATGATAATATTTATAATTTATATATGTTTTAATTAGTATTAAATTATATATTTATTTATTTCTGTACTTTTATAATACCAATACTAATTTAATTTAATTATATGTTTTATTTATATTTTTGTGTCTAGTTTTTTTTATTTTGATCATATAATATTCTGGGGATATCATGATTCATGATTCAAACATATTCTCTTTGTGAGATTTTTCTCTAGTAACTAATGAGGTGGAAGCATCACACACAATGTGCCACACAGAGGCGTGGAATGTCATTTTGGAGTAGTTACAAGAGATACTAATGCAGATTAGAATACTCTCAAAGCACCATATGTGATAATTCATGCATTTAATAGACATTAGGAGTGGCAACAAAGTGAAAGATGACATTCTTCCCAAATCACCCATTCCAGATCCCTCCCATCCTTCATTCCCTTAGTCTTCCATTCCCATTCCACCACCATCTTATCTTCATGACATAGATAATAGAGACAGGGAGGAAATCCAGAAGGGATAAAAATAAAGAGGTTAACATGGAGAGAGTGATGGGATCTTGAGAGGTATTTTTTCATTCATTTACTTTTACTTTTTGTTTTTCTTCATTAATGTGTAGATAAATTTATTTGGGGAATTGGGATGCAATGATGTGATTTTACATTTATCCATTCACAATCTATTAATTCATTTTTTCATGGAATTATTTTTGTTTTATGTTCTTGTATATTTAATTATGAGCATTAATTAATAATGTTCAAGAACTAAATGGTGACTATAGTAAATTGATTCACTTGAATCATGACCAAGGTAGTTAAAATTGAATAGGTTTACTAAATCCCTTATCCTTAAAGAATATAATAATTATAATGTTAATATAAAGAGATCAAAACTGATGATAGTTCATCAATGTAATGAAATTCAATTACGTGGCAGTTCAGCTGTTCATCATTTTTTATGAGCTAAATAATTGAACTAATTTAATTATAATAGAAGATCTTCTTTTAATCAAATCTTGAGATGCCCATTAACCCAAATTTGATCATTGACTATACACATATTTATCTACTATTATTAATTCATGTCATCCTCCCTGGGAAATTTTACAATACACATTCACTGCAATATTCCATTTTTTACTATTTCACTTCCAGATTTCATTATTGTTTTTGCTTGATTTTCATTTTTCATGTCAGCACACCTTAGTCCATCATTCATGTTCAACCCTTCTTAAGAAATGTACTATTTTCAGAAGGATTTAAATTTATTAAATTTTCACGAGTCTCATATCCTTTTGGTCGTATTTCAGCACCGTGTTCGCGAATCCACTTTGGCCATGTAAAGAAATTTAAAAACTAAATAAATATAAACACCATAAAAAAATATAAAAAACATAACAATTGTAAAATAAATATTAATAATGTTTTTCTCAAACACGATGCACAGAAGAGATTCTATACCAGAACTCATAACCCAAAAAAACTAAAATCAACAAGGATTATTATTTTAATAGAAAATAGAAATCAATTGAAATGGAAAATTTGAGAAATCTATAAGGTATAGCTGATAAAAACATGAATGTGAAAAACTATTAGTATCTACCATTGAGAAATAATGAAAAAGATAATTTCAAATTCCAATTATTTCAAGAAACCCATCTTGTATTAGGTCGTCCCCTAGGTTCAGAAGCTATTATATAAAATAGAAAATGTTTTATCATCTAACATCATTCAATGGTATTGTAGTAGATGACTCAATTGAATTAATTAGATATACATATGGTTCAATCCACTGATAAATTCTTTGAGATATGAATGGAGAGTGGTTAAGGTTGAGGTTTTTTTAACCTATCTAAAGTGATGGGCTAGGACATGGATTGAAAATATATATGGGAAAATATATAAAACATGGGGTGATGTGTGGAATTCCATTGTATCCAAATTATACCAAAGGAATCCCACTAGTAAGGTCAGTCATAAGATCACTACATTTGTAAATGATGATGAATGGTTATTTCATGTGGTGTAGGAATGATTCAGTGTCCCCGTTGGAAAATTATCAATAGTTGTTGGCACCCAATTATCACAAGGATATTTTTTATAATTACCTAGATCCATACAACTAGAATATTGTTGAGTAATCAAGTTGCGGTGAAATATTAAACTCCATTGCTTATAACATGAAACAATGGTTTAAATAGGTGGTCAAAAAATATAAATATAGGTTCACAAGAAATGGTACAATTTATAAATCTACAATAAACCCTCAACCTATAATTATTGATGATATTTTTATTAGAGAGTAGTGTTATCACTATGGTATGTTCGGTCACAATCAATGATACTTCTCAAACCTAGAACACCCTATCCAGTCTAAGGAGAACTCCCATTTTAATAATTATAGAGTTATTAATCAAGGGAAAACTGATCGTTTTTAAAAATATTAAAATTTTAGAGATAAAAATCACCACATATCAACAAAACAAGAAGTTGTTAATAAACATCCCACTTCCCAAACATTCTAACCACAACCCACATTAATTTTTTATAATAAATATAGGGATGAGTCGTATAATTATCAAGAGAAGTTAAATAAGATGATCTTGTAGGTGTTAGGTGAGATTAGCTAACCATGGAATGAAAAAAATTCTATGATTCACATTTTCAAACATTGAATGGGTCATATAGATACAGATCAACATAGGTGGGAAAAGGGAAAATTTTCCCAAGTCATCAACCCCAAATCCAAGAGATAATATCCAGCTGTCAACACTAGATATTTCCATTAAACACTATAAAATGTAATAGAACAACATGGATAAGATGAAAATGAATTAAAAATATTAATAAAATAGAAACATATAATACTCCAAATATAAAAATCTTTAATATTTTTCATAAAAGAACCTAAATGTGCACCCCACACCAGAAAAAACTAGAGAACCATTGAAAATGAAATGTGATTTGATTAAAGAAGGAACAAAGAAAGTTTTTTATAAATATCATCTATGAATTCACCCCATTTAAAAATATTGTACCCCTCAAGTTATATTCCTGGAAATAGTAAAATATTCTGATGAACAAAACTATATATAGTTCCCAAAAATGATTCAAAACATTAGTATCATTATTTAATTCATATAAGTCTTGGTTCAAATCCTATTTTATAAGATATTCACCGTAAAAATTGCGAAAAAACGATTGGAAGAAGTTGGACACCCCCAACTTTAGTGAGTAAGGTAGTGTGGTTCTATTGAGGAAGCTTCCCCATTAATTAATGGAAAATGGAAGAATTATTATTCAATTTTGGATTAGGAGTACATGGGAAACTAATTTTTCTATGATACATTGGAGTGAGAATAAATCGGATTTCATATTGTTTTTACAATAATATCTACCTTTGGGATATGAAACCAACTACCTTTTCTCTTCACTTTCTAAGAGGACACTCATTCATGCCTAGGGAATGGTGGATGGCTTGTTATCAAGTTTATGAAAACTCACACTATCAATAGATATTCTATTCGTTGTTATAAAATGTGATGAAAGTGAATCAATAGTATTGGGATGACCCTCTTTGCTACTAGAGGATCTATCATTAATGTGTCCACATCTCATCTTACCATCTAAGATATGAATGATGTGGAGGAGGCATTAGTTTTTAAAAATCCACAGAATGAGGATGGTTTTGATATCATTGATTTTTTTGAGATTTAATGTTACAAAATTGATTTCATAGATGAATATTTCTTCTTCCTATTAGAGTTAAAATAAATAAGGACTCCTCATTCAATTGAAAATTTAGTTTTTGTGGCTTCTTGTACCAATGATCCATATGTTAATGAAAATAATCATTATGTGGAACCCATTTTTGAAAGTGAGTCACAATTTGTTCTATGTTTTCTAAGCATTTTTATGAATGTTTACCATGGGAATATGACTTATTGAATATTCCTGATTCTAGGAAAAATATGTAGATAAAAATTATGAAAAACGTTATGATTTCCACTTTGAATAGGTTTATTTACACTAAAACTTAATTCTTACTCAGTATGTTACATTCTGTGATGAAATCCAACTAGAACATAAATTTTACAAAACATTTGAATAATCAATAGAAATTGGGAAGTATCATTATAAAGATCAATATTAAAACTTCATTTGGGAGTATTTTTATTTTCATATTTTAAATATGTCTTAATAAAATATGAGGTTTGTTCTGATGAGTTTTCTATTTATTCCAGTCTTTTGGAAGCCAATGAGTGTGGGGAAAATAATGAAATATTTATTGAACAAATATAAAAATTTATTGGGATACATTTGAACATGTTAATTGACATTGAAGTTGGTTTTAGAGGACAAGATAAGATGGTCAATGATTTATTAACTGTTGTTGTAGAATATTTTTGGATAATTTGACTTTATGTTGAAGATGAAAATGACTTGAGGGTTCCTGGAGACATTTTCATTGACCATACATAAGTATAAACCATTAATAATTATTTCCCATTGAATGATATGGTATATAAATATTTATGGTAATAATTTCTATCTTGGGAATTTGAACGCAGCATTTCATGGGAGGGAGGGAACACATGATTTTCTTATTTTTAATTTAAATTTTTAGTATGAATAAATGATCCTTTATTAGTTATGTTTATACCTGGAATAATGAACCATACTTTTTTAGTTTCATTGAAATTTCTTTCTCTTCATTAATTGGTATTGGATTCTTATTACCCTTTTTAATGAGTTAATGCAGTTCTAGTGGACTCAGTTGGCTGTGAGTGTTTTTTTCTAGTGGTAGACTCATTCGAAACAACTATACCTAAAGGAAGCTGCTAATTTATGTACTTTGGATAACACATCCATCAACTCAAACTGTAGTCAATTTAAATTATGGTGTTTTGTTGTAAGTTGGCGATATCATTTTTTAATTTTGTAAGATCATTGAATTTTTCAATCAGATGACTGTTTAATTATTGTAAGTAAGGATGTAATTATACTATACAACTCTATAAATATATTCCTATTAAATAGGGGGTAACTGGAATTTCTTATAACAATATATTTTTTTACTACTACTTTCATTTAATTTACTATGTTGTTTCCTATAAATTTATAGTACAACATTAAAAATCATTCATTAAATCATATGATTCATGAAGCATATTTGAAAAAAATTCCCTTGATTGATTTTTTGTGGTTGTTAGTGGATTCTTTTGGTTTTTATTTTTTTTGATTTGTGGAAAATCAATTTTGTAATTTTTTAGAAACAACTCTCTTATTCCATTTATGTTGAATTACCAATTTGTTTGATTGAAAATGTCTTCCACCATGAATGTTAGCATTGGGGGAAATATTGTAATTGATGTGTGGGTGGGGAGGGGGAGTGGTAAAAACATACTTTCAAACAATTAATTATGGATTTCACATAAAAAAATATTTATTACAAATTTCCTCCTAGTGAGGATGTAAATACATTTTTATACATATTTAAATAAAAAATATTACTAAAATAAAGGAAAAAGAAAAACAACCACAAAACAATAAAATTAATTTTTTGTTTCGTAGGAAAATGAATACCATTCATCGTTTAAAGGTTTTCACTGGTTCTAAAATTACTATGATTGAGTTATTGATAAGTGATGTAACCCGCTATTATGATGATAATTCCGTTGAGTATTAAGGAAATGGAGTTTGATATACGGGATCTTTGTGGCTTTTTTATTTTTGCTTGAGAAAACATGAAATTTGAACTCAAAAAATAGAGACTCACAATTTTGAACAATCAGTTAATTAATCCCATTCAAATGATAATTATTATAATTCTTTCTAAATAGATTAAAATTTAAAAATGTGACCCCATAATCAGTCTCTGAGATAAGGGAACATGTTTCATTTTTGTTAATAAATAAAATGTCACGACCCGTCCCCTGGGCCCATGTAGTGACTTCCCCAAGCCCTACTAAAATGTTCCTAGGGCTAGTGACTCACCCTAGAAAGATGAATCCCTTAATGGGACAACATTGCCTTTAAAACTGTACAAACACACAATCCAAGAACACAACAAGAAGGAACCACGATGTACAATTCTATGGTAAAAACAGTGCTGACAGGAAAATGGGTCGGAATACATTCCCAACTGGAAAGTGCAAGTACAATTGGAAAAGGAAAAATAGCTCCCAGATCTTCCACCAAGGATCCTACATAAAGGGTAGGTATAGATCACAATCAGAAGTCATGTGTCACATCACACCAAATGATCCACCTCTGTGCACCATCCAGTCCAGGCTCCCTCAGCCTTGATCAATGCTATTTATCATCTTCAGATGGCACAATAATGTACGGGAGATGCCCGTGCATGGGTGATTATAACAATAATCAGTAGGGACCCTGAGACCCCATATGGTCTCCCAGAGTTCCACTAAGGAAAATCCACAAATGAAGACCTCAATGAAAAATCACAAAGTAGTCGTTAACTCTACATAAGTATATACCCATACATATACCTATGTAATCAAGATACATTCATATCCTACATGAGGGAAGAATACCACAAAGGTAACACCAAGAAGGTAAAATTACCATAAAGGTTACACCATGAAGGTAACACACTAATGGTAAAAGTACCGCATAGGTAAAACCACAAAGGCAAAACCTTTATGGTAAAAGTACCACACAGGTAACACAATGAAGATAACACCACAAAGGTGAAAGTACCACATAGGTAACACCAAGAACAAAACACCACGAAGGAGAAGGTACCATATAGGTAACACCCTGAAGATAACACCACGAAGGTAAAAGTACCACATAGGTAACACCATGAAGATAACACCACGAAGTGAAGGTACCACACTGGTAACACCACGAAGATAAAGACAAAGCTCACACCAGGTATTAATGAAGTATACTAGAACATATTATTATTCGGGAAGCTAAAAAATCTTATTCTATCAAGATGGACTGATGTAGACCATACCACGTCTAACCCACAAAGGATCGAGATGTGATAACCCCATAAATGACCCACACAGGATTCGACCTACCTGGAGTCGATAGGTACTAACCCCTATAGAGACCCATATAGGATCTGACCCACACATGATCGGTATGTGGTGACCCACACATTATAGCTGAGCGATGACCCACACATGATCTCACCAACAAAAAATCAGTATGCGCTGAACCACAGAGGATCGCTGAGTGCTAAGCCACATAGGATCTGATCCACAAAGGATCAGTGCTGACCCACATAGGATCACTTGGTACTAACCTCGGTAAACTTTGTCTCAAACCATGGCCTCACTACCAGCCACTGGACTCTTGAACATAGCACGTATGGGAAATCATCTCTTCAATAAATTAGTCTTACCTCAATTTCTACAATGTTCAACAAATAAGTATTTCAAAATACCTCCATTTTGTAAAGGTTTAAACGTGACAAACGTCATGTCAATCAGATACCTGGTCTATGACTTTTAGAGTTTTAGTTCAGAGGACCCAGTTGGATTCAAGTTCAATATTACCCAGTCAGGATCCAACATTCTCTAAAACTAATGTGCAGTATTCCAGAAGGACCACCTAATCGTAAGGGTTTCGACATCGCACACAGTTCGTCAAATGGATACCTGGTATTTTAGTTAGACTTTTTTCTGTGAAACGGGGGTGATCTCACCTTGGTCCAGCCCATATCGATCATGCCTACCAGAATATTCCAAAGGGAACAGTTCCCAGAAGGGATCCCAACGCCACTGATAGTGTTTTGAAATGACACATGGTTTATTAGTTACAGACGTTTCATTATTCGAGGATTGGTTGGGTCTGAGCCCAGTCCAACATGGTTAGGTCAGCCTGACCCATTGGGTCCCAGGGTCTACCTAGACCCGCTTGGGTCTAGACCGCTAAGGGGCATCTCGATTTACTCGGTCTGTTCTGTCGGGGTCAATTTGGATTGGTTGACAGGACTGGGTCGTGGTTAGCCAGGCCGTTCAGGTGGGGCTTGGCCCACTCGTGCTTTCCCACTAGGCCACGGGTTCGGCCCGACCCATTGGGCTGGTCCGGTCCACTGGGTATGTCCGGCCCACTCGGTCGGCCCACGTTTGGCCCGCATCCAGCCCTCTTCCGCCCAAAGGAAGACCGGTCTTCCCAGCTATCCCCAAGGGTGCCGGACCATTTCATCCAACCATAGGTTCTACAAACCGGTACGGCACGGGGCCGCGCTGCTCTCTCCTACTGAAAATTTGAGCAGCGGCTTCCGCCAGTGGTGCACAATGGCACACCGCTCTGCCTCCATCTTCCCCGGCCGACTCGAGCTAGCCACCTTCTTCACCAAATGTGGAATCATTTCTGGCCCTTTCCCTACGATGGTGCACGACGGTGCACCACACCACCTCTATGGCTGGCCGGTGCTAGTCGCTCTACTAACCACCATGGAATAGTTTTGTGGCCGCTTCCTACGGTGTGCAACGGTGATGCGGCACCATCATGGCTGACTGGTGTCGCCGCGTCAATGGTCATCCACAAATAACGCAAGGGAAAATAATTTAACTGAGGGTTCGGGCCATGTTTGTTTCGCCCACGCCATCTGTGTAAGCATGAAAATATAATGAAGGAATAGAATTCAACAATCACATAAAATTTTTACAAAATAAATCCCGCAATCACGACCTTCCTCGATAGCGTGTGTAGTACGCAATACCGAGTATCACTAAACAACGATATGTTATTATTAAAACTAGCTGTTTTGAATAGTAATAAACATTTTTTAAAATTTTTTAAATTTTATTTTTTAAAATGGACTTCATTTTTGGACTCGGAATATCGAAAGTAGCTTAGGGTGAAATTTTGGTACTTTTCAGATAACTTTCATATTTTGATGAATAGTGAAAATTACTAAATTTTAATTAAAAACAACTTTTTTAATCGAAATAATTAATAGTGATAAATTATTAGTTTGAGTGGTATTAAAGTATATTTAGAATATATTTTTACAATTTAATACAATGTTTTTCATTGATGTAATTTCACATTTAAACCAGACATAAACAAGTGTCAATCTTTTGATAGTTATTATCTCTTAAAAACACGCTATTTGTTTTGACGACGAGAATTAATTTTTAAATTAGTTAATGAAACTGATATGTTTTTAATTTGGTAAAATAAACATCATTTTTGAATTCATAATATCAAATATATCTTAGGCCTAATTTTTGGTAATTTTCTGGAAACATTCATTTTTTGATGAATAGTGAAACCCCTAAGTGGTAGTTAAAAAACTGATTTTTTTCATAAAACTTAATTTTACCACTTCTGTGAGTGGAATTTCAAAAATCCGAGAGACACAATTGATGTCAGTAAGTAAAATGTGGTTCAATGAGATGAATATAATTTTTGGTGAATAGTAACTTTTTACTTTTTTTTACCATGGTTAAAAGTAAATAGGGTAATTAAGGGTAAACGTGTTATTATTATTACCCTAACACATGTCCTAATTCTATTGGATAAGTGTAATTCGACCAAAAACTACCTTAGGAATAAAATATGGCCACTTAGGCCCACATGGATTAGATTAGGACATTTATTATTAATTTATTTAAAGAAGGGTTAAAATAGTTAAAATAAATGTTTAATAAGTAAATCATTTCTAATATAGGGTTATACATAAGATAAATTCGACTATAAATATTAATTAGAAATATAAAGAGATTTCCTACATAATGATATTTTATTTGTAATTTTTAGACTTTATATAATTTAATTTATTTATGACACAATGATGATGCAGTATTTATCATATTAATGAAATATTGACATAATTGATGTTATAAATATCCAAAATAATTGTAATTTGAAACTATTTATGAATTCCAATAATTTTATATCTTAATATGGCATGTTACTGTTGATTTAAGTATCTTTTTTTGAACTAATCATTCTTTTATAGTTTTCACAAAAATCAATTACTAAATAGTGTCAAAATTGACATAAAATAATTTTTAAAACAAATATTATATTATTAATTTTTATTATATTACTAAAAATATATGGTTCGGCAATATGAATTAGATAAGGTTATATATATTAATAATAAACAACCCGGGGTTCGTTTGGTTTCTTATTGTGTGTTTATTAACCTTATAGTGTAAGAACACAAAAAGACACGGTAAAAGTAAAATTATCTAACATAAAGTTAAATATAAATGATAAGGTTAAATAGGAACCTAAACTTGTCTAAATTATATTGGATGAGAGTATTTCTACCCATCCCCACCATAGCTTCGAAATAAATCAATTTGGAGCTATTTAAAACCGAATTTGGCTTTATAATTAAATAATATTTTTAGTTTTTCCAAAGGTTCCTCTCTCCTCCCTTATAAAAGAGCACCTCCTCCCTCTCTTCCTCACACCACTTTGAGCCTTCAAGCTCTGCCAACCCCTGCCAAATTCACTTCTCCACTTCCCTAGAAACATCCTTGAGGTCCTGGTCTTCTTCAAAGACCAATTTTAGTGCCCTAAGAGGAGGTCTCAAAGAGGCACTTCAAAGAAGAGGTAATGTCCGTTACCGATTCTTTCACCATTATTTCTTCTTCCACTTCTTATTCTTAGGTTTTTTCATTATTAAGTAATAACATCAGTATCACTCATATACTGATATGTTATTATAAGTATGAAACAACCCTATTTCACCATCTATCTATCATATGGAAAACGAAATCACCGCGCGTGCGTACGTATGGAATACCGTCTGCAGGCCGTGGTGTAATATATGTTCCACCACCACCATAATTGGATGGGTATAATGGTGTAAATAATTCCTATATATGATTATTGTAAAGTTATATTGATTCTGTAATAGTATACATACACTACAATAAAATTCCACGATCATGGGAACAATATCATCGCTCGTGCGTACGTAAGGAATACTGTCTCCACAACGAGATGAGATTCATTTTCAATGATTAACCATTCATAAATGATTATAAAGTATATATAATAAGTAATCATGAAATATATGACATAATAATGATACTGGATTTATGTATATATATATGTATTTCATCCAATTAATTCCATTCAATTCTATGAGGAAACGAAAACAACGTTCATGCGTACGTACGACCTACCGTCTCCATGAACGATGTATTTATTTCCATTTATAAATATATTATATATATGTATATTATTAATATATATAAATCATGTTTTATATTTTGGAATTAAGTAATAATGATCTAAGTAATCATATGAATAATTACAAGTCAAAACACAGACGACAAGTGAAACGATTTTACCCAAAACGCTCTTTAACATGGAATTTACAAAAGAATGGGTAATATAAAGTCATAAGTGAACCATATATGATATCATAAAAATGAATATGATTCTGTAATTAGTCAATGAAATTATTTAAATCATTATACAAGAGGATCAGATATGTACGAAGCATATCAGACCTAAGGTAAGGGATAATTTTGCAAATCTCAATTTTATCCGAGATTGCTTATTCATAAGTATTTACTGGGGTTATTTCTATCATCCATGTCCATGTTTTATAAAAGAATTTTCAGGAATTTTTAAAGTCCATTTTACCCATTCTTGACTTTTACTACGTGGTATGTAAGGAATCTTTCTTTTGTAACGAGGTACTTTTCAACTTTAATGGAAAAAGTATGAGAAAAATGTTTTTTAACTTATATGGAACGAACAGATTTTTAGGGTTTTATAAAGACATATTTTTATGAAGCTTCGTACAAAAGATTTCATGACAATTTTCAACAAAATATCTTTCTTTTAAAATTAGATGATGTTTTGTGAAAATAAATTGTTTTGGAAGAAGGAAGGATATTTTCCTCAAGAATTCATTTCAAGTGTTTTATCAAAACCATTTTCCATCTAAGATGAAATTATTTATTATGTGTATGTTTCAAGTATAATGTCTCTATGACTTAGATGGTTTAACTTTCCAAATTATGAAACGATATCCATTTCTTTTATATGGATTATTTTATGATGGGATTATGTTTATGAAACCCATTTTATTCGTTGGGTTATTATGAATGATGTATGCTTATTTTGTGGCACAAGTAAGAATTATTTCATTATGAGATGGGTGGGACCTATATCTCCCTCCAATGCATTGGGTAATGATTTATATCTCATGAGATAGACATGGCTGGAACGGCATGTTAAACCGGTTCAGTAATACAGGACTAAAACAAGGAGTGAACTCGATTCAGAAATGGACTTTGTCCACTAAGATTGTCTTGGCAGCAATGCCTTGGCTAATATGGAAACCATATCATGTGATTAATGGTTTCCAAAATTACATGTTTTATTCCCATGCTATTTTATCATTATTAATGTTTCCTTATGATATATTTCTTACGTACTTCCATGTTTTACGTCATTGCTCAAGCTTTTGGTGTTTAAACATTATGTTCATGTTTTTAAGTTCAAATGTATATGGTATGTTTTATTTTATCCATGCTTACCCTTACTGAGCATTTGAGCTCACCCTTTTTATGTTTTCCTTTCCCCAGGATATAAATAATGGTTTTAGGTAAGAAAAAAAGGGGAAGATCTTTATGGGAGATGTTGAAGATCTTTCACTAAGATTAGAAGATTACGTTCTGAGATTCCAAAGACACTAAACTATTACAGTCCTTGAGTTTTGATTTTTCTTATGTATTAAGTATTCCACAAAAGTAATGTATTTTCCATGTACGTCAAGCTTTGGGTCTCTATAGTTGGTATCAGAGGAAAGGTTTAGTCAACCTTTGGAAACTAGGATGCAAAAACTTTAGTGAGATCCCTATAGATATTTCTAAGGTATGTCTAGGGATGTACCTAAGGATAAGTATACGTATAGGATATAGTCCTAGACTTACGGTAACGATCTTATAATTTATCCCAAGAAGTTAGATATTGAGGGTTCTCCCCTTTACTATGTTGTATTCACTAGAATGATTTTTGCCTCTCACACTATTCTTTTTCGGTTTTAGCAAATGGCTGGAAACAAGATGATTCAAGATAATGGAGGATATGATTGACAATGAAATGATATTCTTCATGAGAAACCAAATGAAATGGGATTTGGAAGTCCAAACATCATTTTTATTCCGAATTAGAAATCTCATAATATGATCAATAAAATCAAATTTGGTAAGTTTCCTGACCCGGCTAATAAGAGAAAGATGGAGTTTCATGATGATCATAGAAGAAAGAAAGTTCAATTTCCCCTATGTAAATCATGTGGAAAGAGGCATCAAGGAGAATGTTTCAAAGGAACTGGAAGATGCTTTGGGTGTGGAAAAGAAGGACATAAAGCCAGTAAGTGCAAAGGAAAAGGTTCAGTTAACACCATGGATGAGGATAATGGTATTGCTATAACATCAACAATGGTTAAATGTTTTAAATGTGGAATTTACGGGCATTTTGAAAACCAATTCCCTAAAGGAAAGTCTCATGAAGAGAATCAGTATGGTCATGTTGGTAATATTTATATTGATGATGATGAAGAGACTACAAATGATATGTGAGATGAAACAATTTTTGAAGCTCGGTCAATGGTTTAAGAAGGTAGTGGAATGATTACATGTTTATCAAGTGTAATGTTGTATAAGTAATCTCATGGTACTATGGAATAAAGATACATCTAAGGATTGTTACACTGTTGTCTTTCCTTATGTTTTGAAAGTATAATATGAATGGTACCAGTGACCATGAAAGGTTATTCAGATATTTTTGGAATGTAGATGATATGCGTATAATGAAGGGATTAGGAGAAAATTGAATGTTTGATAGTATATATGATCTCATGACTAATATAAGGAGAATGTCATGTCATGGTTTGAGTATATAGAATTCTTGGATTTTGGTATATGGAAAGTGTTAACATTTGACAGCATTCATGTTTTCACTAAGGTTTAATGGGTATTTATTTTTCAATAGATTACATGATTATGATATTCACATGACTGGAATGTGACCAACAAGATATATGAGGGATAAATGATGGTATTCATGTGCTTGTTATATGTCCTTTTTAGTAATAATTCTCTTTATACAAATGAGTTTGGAAAGAAGTATTTTGGATAAGCCTAAATATTAGAATGGATTATGTTGGACATAATTTAGTATTGTTTAAGGATATTACTTTATTCTATATTATTGATAAGATGTTATAGTAATGTAGTTTTAGAAAAAGGACAAACTGAAGGACTGGAGACATCCCATTGCGTCGGACAAGGCTGTGGAAATCGAACCCACAACCAAAGTGCGACTGGCCTTTATCGCCTACCACTGACCTACAGGATGTTCCTGGTTAGTAGAAACTAGTTTTATTTTATTAAGAGGTATGATATATGAAGTATAAGTTCATTTTCGTAACCATATACGATTTATCTAACCATAAGATGGACTTATAACTTTTGCTAACCTTTTGTTTGAAAGAGATGGAATAACCCATCATTCTATCACATGATCTTCTAACACATCCCAAATAACAAATTCAACGTCATTTCTTTAAGGGATGAAGTGGAAATTGTTCAATTCACGAACAATAGTGAGATTGTACCAAAATCAAGCAAGTATTTATTCTAATTCAAAAATTTAAAATTTAGGGAAATGATATTGAAAATCAAAAATGTTTTCCTAGTGCTCTTATATCTGATGAATCAAATGGTACCTTAGATCATCACAAATTTATGGCTTTGTGATTGATGGATTTTTCATATCCATGTTCTCTACCACTCTCCATCAGAACTTGATGGTTTGATTTTTCTTCCATATCAATATTTTCACCTATGTTCTCCTACTTGGAAACCCAGTGATGAGTTAATTTGGGTAACCGTTACATTTCATACTTTAGTTTTTAATGCCATGTTTTGGTATTCCTTTTTACGATGTGGGTTTCTATTAAAGAAACTTTCGAGTAGTAAACCATTTATAACCCTGACAAATTTTGAGGGCGAAATTCATTTTAAGGGGGTAGAATATAACACTCCGTGATTTTATGAAAAATATAATTTTCAATTTCATTAATGTCTTGTGTTGTACGCTACACCAAAAGGAGCTTGCACAACATGCATCCTTAAATTGCCTTGCATTACACGCAATCACGACCTTCCTCGATAGCATGTGTAGTACGCAATACCGAGTTTCACTAAACAATGATATGCTATTATTAAAACTAGCCATTATGAATAGTAATAACCACTTTTTGAAATTTTGTAAATTTTATTTTTCAAAATGGATTTCATTTTTGGATTCGGAATATCGAAATTAGCTTAGGGTGAAATTTTGGTACTTTTCAGATAACTTTTATATTCTGATGAATAGTGAAAATTACTAAATTTTAATTAAAAACATCTTTTTTAATAGAAATAATTAATAGTGATAAATTATTAATTTTAGTGGTTATAAAGTATATTTAGAATAAATTTTTACAATTTAAAACAATGTTGTTCATTGGATGTAATTTCACATTTAAACCAGACATAAACAAGTGTCAATCTTTTGAAAGTTATTATCTCTTAAAAACATGCTATTTGTTTTGACGATGGGAATTAATTTTTAAATTGTTTAATGTAACTGATATGTTTTGAATTTGGTAAAATAAAAATAATTTTTCAATTCATAATATCAAATATAGCTTAGGCCTAATTTTTGGTATTTTTCTGGAAACATTCATTTTTTGATGAATAGTGAAACCACTAAGTGGTAGTCAAAAAACTGAATTTTTTCATAAAACTTAATTTTACCTCTTCTGTAAGTGGAATTTAAAAAATCCAAGAGACACGGTTGATTTCAGTAAGTTAAATGTGGTTCAATGAGATAAAAATAATTTTTGGTGAATAGTAACTTTTTACTTTTTTTACCACTGTTATAAGTAAATAGGGTAATTATGGGTAAAAGTGTTATTATTATTACCCTAAAACATGTCCTAATTCTATTGGATAAGTTTAATTCGACCAAAAACAACCTTAGGAATAAAATATTACCACTTAGGCCCACAAGGATTAGAATAGGACATTTATTATTAATTTATTTAAAGAAGGGTTAAAATATTTAAAATCAAAGTTTAATAAGTAAATAATTTTTAATATTGGGTTATACATAAGATAAATTCGACTATAAATAATAATTAGATATCTAAAATGGTTTCATACATAATGATATTTTATTTTTAATTTTTAGACTTTAAATAAGTTATTTTATTTATGACATAATGATGATGCAGTAATTATCTTATTAATGAAATATTGACATAATTGATGTTATAAATTCCCAAATAAATGTAATTTGAGACTTTTTATTAATTAAAATAATTTTATATGTTAATATGACATGTTATAGTGGATTTAAGTAACTTTTTTCTAACTAATCATTCTGTTATGATTTTCACAAAAATCAATTACAAAATAGTGTCAAAATTGACAGAAAATAATTTTTAAAACAAATATTATATTATTAATTGTTATTATATTCCTAAAAATCTAAGGTTCTACCAAATGACTTAGATAAGTTTATATATATTAATTATAAACAACTTGGGGTTCGTTTGGCTTCTTATAGTAAGTTTATTAACCTTATAGTGTAAGAACACAAAAAGACATGGTAAAAGTAAAATTATCTATCTTAAAGTTAAATATAAATGATAAGGTTAAAATAGGAACATAAACATGTCTAAATTATATTGTATGAGAGGATTTCGACCCATCCCCACCTTATCTTCTAAATAATTCAACTTGGAGCTATTTGAAACCAAATTTGGCTTTATAATAAAATAATATTTTTAGTTTTTCCAAAGGTGCCCCTCTACTCCCTTATAAAGGGCACCTCCTCCCTCTCTTCCTCACACCACTTTGAGCCTTCAAGATAGGCCAACCCCAGCCAAATTCTCTTCTCCACTTCCCTAGAAACATCCTAGAGGTCCTGGGCTTCTTCAAAGGCCAATTTCAGTGCCCTGAGAGGAGGTCTCAAGGAGGCGCTTTAAAGAAGAGGTAATGTCCGTTACCGATTCTTTCACCTTTATTTCTTCTTCCACTTCTTCTTCATAGGTTTTTCCATTATGAAGTTACAAAAACAGTATCACTCATATAATTATATGTAATTATAAGTATTAAACAAACCGATTTCACTATCTATCCATCCTACAAAAAACAAAATCACCGCGCGTGCGTACGCACGGAATACTGTCTCCACGCCGTGGTGTAATCTATTTTCCACGACCACCTTACTTGGATGGGTATAATGGTGTAAATAATAACTATATATGATTATTGTAAAGTGATATTGATTCTGTAATAGTATACATACACTCCAATTAAATTCCACGATCATGGGAACAATATCATCGCTCGTGCGTACGTACGGAATACCGTTCCACGACGTGATGATATTCATTCTCAATGATTAACCATTCATAAATGATTATAAAGTATATATAATAAGTAATCATGAAATATATGACATAATAATGATACCAGATTTATGTATATATAGATATATGTATGTCATCCAATTAATTCCATCCAATTCAATGAGGAAACGAAAACAACGTTCATGCGTACATACGACCTACCGTCTCCATGAACCGTGTATTTCATTCCATTTATTGATCTATTATATATATGTATATTATGAATATATATAAATCATGTTTTATATTCTGGAATTATGTAATCATGATCTAAGTAATCATATGAATAATTACAAGTCAAAACACGGACGACAAATGAAATGATTTTAGCCAAAACGCTCTTTAACATGGAATTTACAAAAGAACAGGTAATATAAAGTCATAAGTGAACCATATATGATATCATAACAATGAATATGATTCTGTAATAAGTCAATGACATTATTTAATTCATTATACAAGAGGTTCGGATATGTATGAAGCATATCAGACCTATGGTAAGGGATAATTTGGCAAATCTCAATTTTATCCGAGATTGCTTATTCGTAAGTATTTACTGGGGTTATTTCTATCATCCATTTCCATGTTTTATAAAAGTATTTTCATTAATGTTTAAATTCCTTTTTACCCATTCTTAACTTTTACTACATGGTATGTAAGGAATCTTTTTTTTGTTATGAGGTACTTTTTAACCTTACTGGAAAATGTACGAGAAGAATGTTTTTTTAACTTATAGAGCACAAATGGATTTTTACGGTTTTATAAAGCCTTATTTTCATGAATCATACTACAAAACATTTCATGAATATTTTCAAAAAAATCTATTTCTTTTAAAATTAGATGACATTTTGTGAAAATAAATTATTTTTGAAGAAGGAAGGATATTTTCCTCAAGAATTCATTTCAAGTGTTTTATCAAAACCATTTTCCATCTAAGATGACATTATTTCATATGTGTATGTTTCAAGTATAATGTCTCTATGACTTACATGGTTTCACTTTCCTACTTATGAAATGATATCCATTTCTTTTATATGGATTATGTGATGATGGGATTATGTTTATGAAACCCATTTTATTCATTGGGTTATTATGAATGATGTATGCTTATTTTGTGGAAAAAGTAAGAATGATTTCATTATGAGATGGGTGGGACCCATATCTCCCTCTAATGCATTGGGTAAAGATTTTTATCTCATGAGATAGACATGGCTGGAACGGCATGATAACCAGTTCAGTAATACATGACTGGAACGAGAAGTGAACTTGATTCAGAAAGGGACTTTGGCCACTAAGATGGTCTTGGCCGCAATGCCTTGGCTAATATGGAAATCATATCATGTGCTTAATGGTTTCCACAATTACATGTTTTATTCCCATGCTATTTTATCATTCTTAATGTTTCTTTATGATCTATTCCTTACGTACTTCCATGTTTTATGTCATTGCTCAAGATTTTGGTGTTTAAATATCATGTTCATGTTTTTAAGTTCAAATGTATATGGTATGATTTATTTTATCCATGCTTACCCTTACTGAGCATTTGAGTTCACTGTTTTTAAGTTTTCTTTTCCCCAGGATATAAAGAATGGTTTTAGGTAAGAAAAAAAGGGGAAGATCTTTATGGGAGATGTTGAAGATCTTTCAACAATATTAGAAGATTACGTTCCGAGTTTCCAAAGACACTAAACTATTATGGTCCATGAGTTTTGATTTTTGTTATGTATTAAGTATTCCGCAAAAGTAATGTATTGTCCATGTACGTCAAGCTTTGGGTCTCTACAGCCCGACCATCTCCACTTCCATATCCGCCTCCATACGGTCCTCCTCCATCAAACCATTGCCTCTGCCTTAGCATACCTTGACCATCTTTCAGTATGGAGGGTCGGGTAGTCCTGATCCATGTGGCCCAGCCCGCCGCACGTGAAACACACCCTTCCTCCCTGGTAATCTCTTCTTCCTAGAAAGCTCCACACCTCCGACCCTATGTCCCGGGGTAATCAACTAGAAGGTTTCGTCATCATGGACCTCTATTCCATCTTACTACTAACATCCGCATATGACTTTGTTACGTGTCTCCTGGTGGTGGGTCTCGCTATCGATGTCTTATCATTAAATAAACTCTCCATAAAAAGCTCTCTCTCTAGCACCCCATCCTGCATCAGAATTATGAGTGATATCATCGATGCTATGATATCCCATCAAAAACCCTTCTCAATGGTCCGGGCTCTGAAGAAAGGGTCACATAACTTTTCGGTGGAGTAGCATGACAGATCAGTGAACTCAATGAGTACTAGGCCACAATCATCTTACCCCGATGTAAGTGCAGTATCACTAGTATAGACACTGAGTGTAGAGTCTCTGAGACGAAATTTTCCATGAAATGGCCCTCAAAATCTACCCAACTGAGGGTATCCTCATCATTTAACTAGAGTGCCAGACGCCAATATCTTCCAGCTTCTCCCTGGAAGATTCTGGTAGGTTGGATCACCATTAGATTAGCTGGTGTCCCAACTAAGTGAAGAACTGTGGGCACAACCTACAGCCAGTCCTCAGATACCTGACGATCTGTCTCACCTAAAAAACTAAAGATATATTCCACTGAAACTCATGAAACACGCTCAGTTTAAGTGCACCCTCTGCTGCTGGGGCTAGTGGCGTATACTTCCCAATGGGTGGTGTTGCTACTAGTGCACCAACCAATGGTTCAAACAATGTTAGAGGGCCGGACACTGAGGCCTCATTGCTTAGTTGTTCGGTATCGTGTACTCTCTTGGGAATCCTGGATTTCTATATACGTGGAGACATCCTGTAAATAAATAGGTTTTCCATGGTAAATAATTTATACCTAGTCAGCTGAATCAAGAAGAAAAACTTTTCAAAACACATGCAATGAGTGTTTTTGTGCACCCAGTTTGAAATCAGATTTCAGGGTCCTGGTGTATGGATACGTCAGCCACCACACCAACACTGGATTCCCCAAAATGAAAACCACACTCGTAACACTTAACAGTATTTCCACATAAAAAAGTTAGGAGTCATAGTACTTCGGAAGAACCGACTCCTTTGATACCACTTTTTCACGACCCGTCCCCCGGGGCTCATGCCGTGACAACCCCAAGCCTGCCTTCCATAGTCTAGGGGCTGGCGACTAGCACCAGAAAGGTGTATCACTTAATGGGAAGGAATTTCCTTTAATAATGTAAAAAACACAATCCAAGAACACAATAATAAAAAATCAGTATGTAAACAGATGTTGAAAAAAGTGTGATGAAATAAAAATGGGTCGGAATACATGCCCAACTAGAATGTACGTGTACAACTTGAAAAGGAAAAACAGCATCTGGAACATCCACCGAGGATCCTACCTAAAGGGTATGTATAGCTCACAATCAGTAGTCCTGGGTCACATCACGTCAAATGATCCACATCTGAGTACCATCCAGTCTTGGATCCCTCAGCCTCGATCAACACTGTTTGTCATCTATGAAAGACACAATAAGGTGAAGGCGAAGCCCGTGCAAGGGAGAGTATAACAATACTCAGTAGGGACCTTGAGACCCTTGATGGTCTCCCAGAGTTCCACAAAGGAAAAATCTCCAAGAAAGACCTCAATCAAAAATCACGAAGCAGTCATCAACTCTACTTTGGTATATTACCCATACATATAACTATGTTATCATGATCCACTCGTCTCATACATGATGGAAAAATACCACCAAGGTAAGACCGTGATGGTAAATGTACCACAAAGGTATCACCAAGAAGGTGAAACCAGAAGGTAAAAGTATCACACAGGTAACACCACAAAGGGAACACCACGAAGGTAAAATTACCACACATGAAACACCACGAAGATAACACCACAAAGGTAAAAGTACCACACATATAACACCATGAAGATAACACCATGAAGGTGAAGGTACCACTCAGGTAACACCATGAAGATAACACCACGGAGGTCAAAATATCACCAAGGTAGCAGCACAAATATAACACCATAATGGTGAAGGTATCACACAGGTAAGACCACAAAGATAAAGACTCAGCTCACACCAGTTATTAGTGACGTATAGAAGTATAGATGATTAGTCAGGAAGCTAGATCATCTTATTCTGTCAAGATTACCTCTTGATGACCATACAGAGTTTGAACCACATAATATTGACATTTTCTAACCACCAAAATGACACACATAGGATCTGACCTTTCGAAGACGATAGGTACTAACACCCGCAATGTCCCACCAAAGATCTAACCCACACAAGATCAGTATGCATTGACCCCCACTGGATCGCAGAGCATTGAACCACATAGGATCTTACAATCATAGGATTTGTATCATATGACCCACATAGGATAGTTGATCACTGACACACATAATATTATACCCACATAGTATCATTGCTGACCCACACAAGATTGCTCGGTACTAACCTCTATATGATATGTCTCCAAACTCTACCTCACTTCCCGCCACAAGATTCCTACTCATATCATGATTGGTAAAACTGATCCTCAATCCATCAGTCTTACCGCAACTGCTACAATGTTCCATGAAGAATTATTCCAATAGACCACCATTTTTCAAGAGTTCCAATAAGACAGACAGCGCGTCCATCGGATGTATGGTCAGTGACTTATAAGAGTTTTAGTTCCGAGGGCCATGTTGGATTCGGGTTCGATCCAACCCATCCATGATTAAAATTTCACCAAAACTCAATTAGAGTATTCCAAAACGACCTAATCGTCCTAAGTGTTCTTGTTCCACAGACGGTTCGTCAAATGGATGTCCGGTCTGTTAGTTATACCTCTTTCAATGAAATGGGTGTGATCACAGCTTGGTCCGGCCCAGCACGGTCGGGCCCGCCTGAATATTCCAAAGTGACCACATCCCATAAGGTATCCAAATGCCACTAAAAGTGTGTCTAAGGGACACACGGTTAGTCTGTTATGAATTTTTATTTATTCGGGTACCGATTAGGTCTGGGCCCCCTCTCAATCAGTCAGGATGGCCCGACTCAAAGTGTCTTGGGGTCTACCTGACCCGGCTCGGGTCCGGCCCACTAAGGGTCAGCCTAGTTTACTAGTTCTGACCCATTAGGGTCTGCCCAATTTGGTTTTTAGGCTCGAGTTGCGGCTGGTCCGGCCCGTCAGGTGGGGCTCAACTTACCCGTGTTGGCCCACTGGGCCACAGGTTCAGCCTGACACACTTGGCAGACCCATGCCCAGCCCGCTTGGTCGGCCCATGTCTGGCCTGCTCATCTGGCCCTCTTAGTTTATCTGTGTCTAGTCTACTTAGCAGTACAATGTCTAGCCCGATCTGCAAGATGGAAGACCAATCTTCTCACTTGGCACCAAGAGTGCGGGGCCGTTTCGGCCAGCTAGTGGGGCGATTCCCCACCAAATAACGGTCAACCGTTTTGGCCGACCAGGGGTCTACTATCCTAGTGTGGCACTGGGACGCACCGCTCTCCACCTTCCACGGCCTCCTCTAGCGGCACGCAATGATGTGCCACTCCGCCTTGCCTTCAGCATCCGACTCGAACCGAATGCCTTCTTCACCTGCCACAGACCTTCCCACCAGCGGTGCGTGACGGCACGCTGCACCACCTCCACTTCTGGCCGGTTCAAACCACTCTACTAACCACCGTGACATATTTCACAACCTCTTCTTTCAGTTCGCGATGGTGGGGCGCCTCCATCGTGGTCGGCCAGTGCCGCTACACCGATAGTCTTCCATGGAGAACACAAGGGTAAAGAAGGTTACAGAAGGTTCAGGCCATGTTCGTTTAACCCCACCCTGTGCGTTATCTTGAAAACATGAGGGAGGAATATGATTCAAATATCACTCGAAATTATAACAAATCAGATCCCTACATCCATATAGTTGGATAATGTCCATGATTGAGGAAGAGTTGGAGTTTGTTGTCTCTGAAACAAGATGCCAATGTTGTCGCTCAAACGTCATATTTCGATTCATGATCCGTTGTCGCTCATCACTACCCATTGGAAATGGTTCCATCCTCCATGTAATTGGCTTCGTGGCACATTATTAGAATATCGTCGCTTGGTGAACATGTGTCAATACTGCTCCCCAAACTACATATAAATAGGAGAGGATGAGGGTGGGTAACGCCTATGGAATTAATGAGGGTTCAATTAATAGGAACCATCCTAATTTCAATGACGCTATTACAAAGGATTTGAGGATTCAAACCATTTAATGGATTGATACGTCATTGGTTCCGCCACTACCGCTTGTCCGTTGGAGTAAAAGAATGAAAGGAATAAAATAAGATAGTTATATTATTATTTTTTTAAAAAGTACAAAACATAACGTTTTCTCCAGAATTAAAATGTCAAAGTAATACCCCCGTAAGAGAATCATGGAACTGCGGATTCAATGGTGCCCTCATAATTTTTAATCCGAGAACAGGTTCAAAAGATAGAAAATAGTGCCCATGCGTTTTTGGAACATACCATTAATAATGTATACAAATTATTTCAGGGCACACCAAGTCTTGGAATAATGCACCATCAATTCTTGCAAACACCTAATAAATTCCATATAATTAAAAAAAATTAAATGGAAAATCTTGGTCTTTAGATAAAATCAATTTTCAATTTAAATATATTTTATTCACATTATATTGAATATGAAATATTTTTGCGATAAATTAATGTAACGTTTCCTTTAAAAAATGATTTGAACAGGGTGTGGTGAGTTTTAAACCCATATAAAGAAGGGAACCATTGACTTAATTAATAATCTTTTTAGTTGAATCAAAAAATTGACAAATAAATTTGGATCTTTGGATATCAAGAACCTTGAGGAGAGTTATAGCTCAAGTGTATCTTGATTCAATATAATATTCTCTTTTTTATAACAAGTCTTACTCTTAGAGAAAAAAAGCTAAATTTTGAAAAGTAAGTGGGATAGTGGGTGAAATTTTTTAAGGATGCATATTAAATTCAAGCAATGAAGGAATTTTTTTACTTTTTCTAGTTTAGGCATGCTATTTTTTAACTTCATAGGATTTCAATTTTTCTATCTTTAGGAGTCTTCATTAATAAATAAGACACTATGAATTTTTATGGAGTGAAATTAACTATATGTGGGGGTGTTTGATGTCAAACTTCTTTCATTAATATTTTCTCAGGTTTGGTTGAATTTTAATTTTATTATTAATATTAATATAATGTGCATTCCTTATAATTATCAATCGTTCCATTTTTTTGTCCAATTATTAAAAATGCGAGTTTGTGTTAAAATTATATATTTTAATGTTTAATGTTTTTGTTTTAAATAACTATTAATAAATATATTTTTTTTATTTTTTTATTTTTATTTTCATTTAATGATTTTTTGTATAAATTATTACATTTCCATTTTTATTATTTTAATTCATTCATTTTTTTGATATTCAATTATTTCTCCATTAAATTATAAATAATATTCTTATTTCATAACATATTTATTCAATTCATTTAAATATGTCTTTATTTTTTCAAAAAACATTACTTTATTTTATTTTAGTTTATTCTTGAAATAATCTATTAGTTAACTAAAGAAAACTGACTTTTAATATATATATTAAATCTTTCAAATTAATTTATTTTTTGAAAAAATAAATTCTATATGAATTTAATTGTAAAATAATTTTAAAGGTAGTAAATATTGTTTTTAAAAATTATTATTTTGAATTAGAATATTAATTTATATCGTGATTTTATTTATCAATTATTTTTTCAATTAATTAGTTATTATTTGTTGTTACTATTTAATTTTATTGTTGTTTTTAGGTGTTTCTATCTTAAATTGTTTATAGTGACAGAAAAGAGTCACCACCAAAATTTATAATATTGACTCAGTGTGTCATTGATTCAATCACACACTATCATAAAAAATCCAATGGTGACTCTTATGAGTTATTTCAAGCTTACTCCAATGTTGATTCACTAATGATGCAAACCACCATTGGTATATACCACCTCACTTACCATCGAAAAATCCGTATATGACTATTGTAGTAAGTGATAGATCCCTCCACCTTATATTGTGGGTGCAACGGTTACTCCCCTGAGTAACCGTTGCAACATACCCATTGCAGAATCATGCTAGTCACCCCTCTTCCCCCCTATTCATTCAACATTCTACCAGTACCATCTACTCCTTGTTCACAACTCATCTTTCTCTATGACCCACCAGCTACACCACCCACTATTGTATCCATACACCACCTTCTTCACCCACCATTGGTAAAAATCACCCCCCATCCACGAAGTCATCTATTGTCCACCACATATAGAATAAATAAAACATCCAAACACAATGAACCAGATCCAGAACAAAAAAATAGGTACACAAAGAACCGGTTTTTGAAATAAGGTATTCAAAATCAATCGAACAACAAATTAGAATATAGAAGAAAACCTACTGAATTTGTTCTTATGACTGAATAGAGTGTACAACAACATATTAGAATTCAGTCCCTCAAAAAATATTGAACTCCACTACCAGTCATCACTCATAACCCCATGTCTTCCATGAGACCCCACCTGCACCACCATTAGTCAAACCCACTACTAATAAATAATTTTTCATCCACGCTCCACCTTTGTTTGAAGCTACCTCAATGAAACACTTTCACTATATTAATGTAAATCCACACTGGAAAATAATCTATCCTCCCTTTATAATACCTACCCCCCCACTGTCCCTATGCCCCTCACAAACACACCCATCTTACCCTCTTATTTTTATTTTATTTTTTTATTATTTATATATAATATATTATTGCATTTATTATATATATTTTACATATAATAATAATAATTAAAAAATAATTACATAATAATAATAATAATACATGTCATAAGTAATTTAATGTATCTAATTAGAACATTTATTTTATAAAAATTTAATCCCTATTTATTTTTATCTATATTAACAATAATATTAATTTTTATGTCTTTTCAAATATATATTTATAATAATTATAACAATAATTATTTAATGAAATTGATTTTTAATAATATGTATAAGTAAATTTATTTGTTATATATTTAAACAAATATAATTATTAAAATTTAGTTTTTACATTGTCAATATATTTCAAATAAATTAATTTTAATGTTAAAAGTTATTCGTAAGTATTTTAATAGTTATAATTTACAAACATATGAATTTGTATTTAATTTTTTATTGATATATTTATGTACATATTTCATACTTGTACTTATTTATTTAAATTAAGTTATTTTTTTATATTTTTTGAATATATTTTTTCGGACTATAACATTGTGCATGGGTGGATAATGGTCCGTGACCTGGGTCTATTTTTTGAGGTGTTTTTTCTTCACTAACCAATGAGAAAAATAGTCATGCTGAATGCTCCACATGGAGTAATAGAAAGTCATCCTAGAGTTGTGAAAAGAGATGTATATATGGATTTACAGACTCAGAAATAACTAAGAATGATACTTAATGAATTCAAAGGACTACGTGTATGGTAGAAAAGTGAAAAGTGACATTTGTCTTAGATCATCCATTTCAGATCACTCTCATTCATTCATCCCTCATTAATCCATCTCCATTCCACAAAAATTTTATCATGGGGAATAAATTTATATGGATATAGAGGAAATAAAAAAGGGAATATAATCTAAAGATTATGTTGGAGGAATGAATAGTCTCTTATAAAATATTTTATTATTTATTTTCCTCCTCTTTTTGTATTTCTATTTTCATGTTTTGTTAAACAGATTATGGGAACCAGGTTGCAATTATTTCATTTTTATTTAATCCATTATTCATTTGTTAATACCATTTTGGTGTTCATCATTCTTTTACAATGCTCTTCTTTATTTAACAATAACAATTAATTAAAACTATTCTTGAACCAAAAGGTTATAATAGTGAATTGATTCACCATGGACCACTGACTGTTGTACTTAAAACTGGTAAATTTTGTTATATCTCTGCTCCATAATGAATATATTAATTATATGTTCTAGATTGAAATATTTAAATTCAATAATGTTCATTGAACCATGAATAATCCATAATGAGGAATCTTATTTGATCTCTACCATTTTTCTATAACTGAATGATTAAATTAATTGAATTAAAATAAGAGGCCATATTTTCTTCAGTTCAAAGCAGCCCATGGTCTATAATTCATCGATTGGTTGTCCCTCTACATTTCTACAATTTTTCATTCACTAAATCCTCCCTCCAGTACTTCACACTACAATTTAATATCTGTATTCCATTTTTTTATTTTTCTTTTAGTTTTCTTTATTGTTTTTGGTTTATTTTTGGTTTTTAGAAGGCACACCATAGTCCAACTACATGGTTAGACCCTTATTACCTTAATAATTGTGTAATTATGATTCATATATATTAAATTTTATTGAGTCTATTGAACTCAAATTCATGTTCCTAAGGGTTTCATGTATGGGGATTATTGTTTTTTCATTATTTGAGAAGCCGTACGATGTACCAAGACTGATAAACATGGATTTTTACCAAAATTTCTCTATATTAGTTGGAACCTTTTTGGGATCCACTTCCCCCATATCATAGAAACATACTTGAGTGGAACCAGGTTAACCCTCCCAATTTTCCCTCCCATCATTCTCCAAAGACCCTCATTGAGATTTCAAGTGAGACACTACTTATTTAGTTCTCGTTGCCATTATCATTCAACTTCCTCTACAATGTATTCGTTTTTTGTTATCCCCTTCACTTTTTTATGACAAGGTTAAAAACTAATTTTTATTCATTTAAAAATTATAATGGATTTTATTTTTAGTACCTGATATATCCTCTCAGAACAATCCTCTCTATATTCCTTAATATTTCACATCATCTTTTATTTTTCTTAGAAGGGGTTTCCTAGCCTTTTCATTACAATAAAATTCCATTTATGTATGGGTATTTACAACTAGTTTTTATTCAATGTTATAATTTCTATTTTGGATTAATGTCTATATATATATATACAGATAACTACTTTTAAATATATTAGGAACAATTAAAAAAGGGTTCTTATGGGATTTTCCAACTTTTGTCTACACATAATGAACATTTAATTCTATCATAGATAATATTTTTTATGGTAGTATAAAAATGGTTTTGAGTTTTAGAATATATTGATTATAATAATAATATTTGATGTGTAGGAAAATATATATCATCTTTTCAATTAGATTTGATTTGATTTTATGATAATCAATATTGATCTTATATAATTTATTATTGTTTTTCTCACTTATAAGGTGCAGTGCTGATGATTATGGTAATGATGGTGGTTATTCACATATAGTTGTCTATATAATTAAAAAAAGTATTCAAATGAACATATCGAGTCTTTATTTTTCATTTAACATATATATATATTTATATTTAAATGTTTACAAGTATGATAACTATGAAAAATTTTGGAAATTTAATTTTGATGCTTAAAATATGTTTTCAAATTAGTTTTCAATAGTGAAATATATTATAAATTGTAAATTACCACATAGTTTTTTTATTGTTTTCCTTATATTATTTTCACCAACATGGAATCCCACTCCATGATTTGTTTTATCATTATGTTGTTTGTTTTTAAAGAGGGTGTTTCGTAAGGACATGTACAATGAGGTGGGTTGATTATATGTGTTCATACTGTATTAATATATGGCTGATATATAATATGATTAAAGGATACCCCCCTTTATTCTTATAAACATATATTTACTAGACATAATATTGAGGGGTAAAAGATGGTTACTATATAGAACTAATGAAACTTTTTAAATACCTTTTGGTATGACATGATCCTAGTCCTATTGGGGTTCCACTAACTAGCCTAGTTTCTATTATTTGGGTTGTTTATATACATATGAACACGATATATATTATTAATGGTGATTCCAACCCATGTACATCATGGTCCAACTCATGAGTTTTTTTAGGAATTACCAATGATTTCATATGCACTGTCCTATAAGAGTTTTTCTTCCACATTTACCTTCTATTTGTATTCTGTATAACACATATGCCCTTTTATCTACAATTATATTTTAAATTATAATTTTTTATAACGTTTTCACAAAGTTAATTAATAATATTTTCTTTTAATTACGGTATTTTATTTTATTATTTGTGGTTGTAATTCTATATTTCTACTATGGCTTATATTTTTAAAACTATTTTTATATTTTTATATTGTTACTCGTTATCCTTATGCATTTTTAGATGTTTCATGACATAACTATAATATATATTGAATATGAATTTTTTATGTTTAATTCAAACATAATCAATAATATAAATGTTGTAAAAATACATGGTTCATTTAAGTTAATTTAAATCTGTTTTTTATTAATTTATTGAAAATAAATTTGGTGATTGGAAAATAAAAATATTCAAAAGTAGGAATTATGGTGTCTTTATCCGAATATTAGAAGTATAATATTTTATATCATTATGTTGAAACTAGAATATGTTTAAATTTTTAGGAATTTAAGAATAATGACAACGGTAAATACTTCTAGTTTGTTTTATATAACACCCTATCTATACTATTTGGTGTTATAGACTGAGTAGATAAAATCATCATCTAGTTATATTAAACATTTATAAGGAATTTATTATTTCAATATCAATTGGTAAAATATGATCACGTGGATGTTATTATTAATTTTTATATTTCCAATTCATTGTAATAATGAGAAAATAATCCATTAACATTTCCCATTTCCTTAAATGGTGGTGCTTATGCTATTTAAATCATGGATGTCAAATAGTAAGGGATAATACCTATGGATTCGTTGTAGGTGATAGAGTGTTTTGACCGTTCATTATTATTATTTCTAATCATTTTTTTAGTATATACATGGATACTAAATTATTTGGTTCATCATTCCAAAATTGTACTGAAATATCTATCGGTTTTTCTAATTGTTTAAATTGAGGAAATAATACCATTGATTTGTTTCATGTGTGTATGATCTTGTTGACATCCTACAGGGATCCAAACCACACATAATTCCATTATATAAGTCATCTAGAGAAACTAATGTATAATTATCCTTGGCTGTTTTGTGACAATAATGATATAACTATGATGTTTTTCATTTGTAGTGTCTCGTAGATAGAGGTAAAACTACATTGTCTTAGAATTTAGGACCTGAAAGGGTGTAGAAAATTTTTACATGTTGTACACTTTTGTTTTTTTATGTTATTTAAGGTTTTGAGACATATTTTATTGTTTTCATATAAGATTATTTATATATACGGTATTTCGGATTACTTTTTTATTTTAATGAATGATTAAGTGAATTATTTATCTATTTATAAATGTGGGGTGAGCAAATTGTACATAGAGAGATCAGATGGCCTAGAAACGCATGGAAATATTATTTACATTTCAATAAAATTTTTATATGATATGGATTTATAATTGAAACACATTCTAATATGCCACCGAGATAATTCATCCATGACTAGTACATCCATTTATGGTTTTCATGTATTTTTTGACTTTTATAAAAATAGTTTTTATTATTTTTTTATAAATATGATTCTTGAATTTAAAATATTACTCATGTAATTTTTTTGTATTTTAACTTTGATTTCCACATTTTTAAATGGTTTTAAAAAACTACAATTATTTTACGTGATGATTTTTTTTCTATTAAGAAAAGTGATGTTGGTAATGGTTAAGTATATTTGATGTTGATTTCTATGGTATTTTATAATTATTTTTTTTAATTTTATAGAAGAGGTTTTCTTTTTAAAACTAATAATTTTAATTTATAAATTAATTTATCTTATATTTAGTGTATTTAGATTTATAATATTATTCAGCAATGATCATATGGAGTATAAATGTTGACCTTTATATGTGTTTCATGATTTCAAAAGTATAATGTTGTGATTTTAAAAAATATTAAATAAGATTCCATTGATTTGATTCATAATATAGATGACAATGATGGTGTCATTGATTTAGTTTTTTAATTTATTTTTATAATTAAATAGTAGTTATAGATGCCAATGATTTTTTTTGTATGATCAGATTGGGTATATGTTTGCCACTATTATTTAACCAATCCCTCCTATGAATGTCATGAGTATTTTATGTTAGGGACACTTTTTTATCATTTTAGGTGTATAATTTATTTATTTTTTATTTAAAATCATATCTATTTTTAAATACGTGGGTTCTTCATCGATTGATTATAATGGAATGTGGTGGATTTGGGTTTTTATGTATTATATAATTTAATCAGTCCTTTGGTGTTTTTAGGTGGTTATAGTGGGTTAGAGTTTAGTCCAAATCATTTATCATTGCGTAAAAAAAATAATGAGTTGCATATATAACATGGTAGATGGTGAAGAAGTTTATTTCATGAACTGACTAGTGTTTAATTGGAGTTGTGGGATGAAAACAGGTAGTGCATTCAACATGATGTTATATACAACCTAATTCTTATTCTATTTCCAAATTATTATCCTCTTTTTTTGAAGAGGCATGTATCATGGTTATTCCTTATAATTTTTATTCATATTTTTAGGGATGATAATCAATCATGATTTGATATTTTCTTTAGAATACAATTTGTGATTTTATGTCTATGATCTCTTTGGAAGTGGTTGTTTGGATATTTCAAGGTATTATTTCTTCCATTTCAATTCCTTTAAAGTATTAGTTTTTTTGGGATTTTTTCATTTAGTTTCTTGTATTTTTTCTTGAGATAGAGTAAATTATCATTTCCATCATTATTAGATATATTTTGAAAGTGTGTTTTGTTTTAGATATAGCGTTGAAGGTTTTTTTTGGGATATATATTAATATCATAGGATGATGCTTTTTTATTTCCCATTTCACATTAGTATATTAGAAATTATAGGGTGACCCACCCCATGCCTCCCATACATTACATTTTTTCATTGTTTTAGTTCATATTGTGTTATTACCATTAGTATTTAGATATTAATTTAAAACATTCAATTAATTTTACCTTCTAAAATAAATTTTGTTTGTAATAATGTTACTAAACATCTCAAATATTGTTTATAAATATATTATTTATAGTCACCCATGATTATTAATTAAAAATTAATTGTATTTATTTTGGAGGATGTTTTTATTTTCTGAGATTAATTTAACACCCCATGTCACATTTTTATTATTATTTTATATATTTATAATACCTAGAATCTTATTTCTATTTCAATTAAAACATGATTATTATTTTATAACCATAAAATATAATGATGGCCACATTATTACTGAATGGTTAGTAATAACCATATAGAAATATTTTTTTACACCATAAGTCATTAATATCAACCCTTAAATTGGATAGAACATGGTTTGTCTAACAATTTCACAGATCTGTGTGAGTATTCTTATATTTCTATAATGGTAAAGCTATTAAAACATAGTTTGGCTTATAGAGATTATTTGGTGTGGGATGTACCAATACATTTAAAAATTCAATTTTGAGAAAAAAATCAATATTAACACAATATAAGATCCCTCTTCCCCTCTTTAATTTGATCCATCATGACTAGAACCCTATGTTCTCTCCATTTCATCCCCCCCCCCATATTCTGTAAGTCCAATATTTAATATTTTTAGTGGGTTACTCCATTCTATGTTTTATTCTCAGTCACCACCCTCATCAACTATCATTATTTGGTTATCTTTTCTCCACGTAATTTTTTAACACCCTGGATGAGCCAAAAATATGTTAATTTATGTAAAATTCTATGGATTTGATTTTAATGTTTTCTAATATACTCTCATGACCCTCTTCTCTCTATTGTGGATTGTATTATATTGTCTGTGGTTTCCCTAGGATGGTGTTTCCTTCAATTTTATCTTATTTAATAAATCATGTGTTCTTAGGACTTTATGTTTAATTATTATTTAATGTTATACACTATATTTGACCTCAATATAAATAAATATATATTATTTTTAAATTAAAATATTTTATATTTTTTGAATTAGTGATTTTTTGTGATCTATGTTTTCTTTCACCATATAAAGAATCATGTTATTTTTCATCGATAACATATTTAATGTGGATTTATAGAGAATTTTATTATTTCAAAACTATATGATATTTTTATTCTATTGTGTGATTTGAAATACGAGTTCAATTTTTTCAATTTATTTTACATAAAATTTTTATTAGATTTTTATGTTTAAAAGATTTCATCACATGAACACGCTAATATATTTTGTTGAAAATGTTTCTCATTATGTTTAGTAGTTATTCAAATATACATGACCTTATTCACATATACATTCACATATTCACATTGAATTTTTTTGAAAGGATAATTAAGAGGCACATATATATATACATATATATATATATATGAATTCAGTTTTAATAAAAATAGATTTTCATTGAATATAAATGTAATGCTTAAAATGGGGGTCCAAATAAGTTTTCAAGTGGAATATATGAATTAAATTAAGAAGGAATGCAAGGAATATTTTAATTTATTTCATAAATAGAATAAATTTCCATGGAATCACTATAATTAAGTTATGATTTGATGTTTTTTATAGAGGGGGTTTCACATGGATGATTTTATTATGGAGGGATAAATATATATATATTTGGATTATGTGGATTCATGTTTGGAATGTTATATGTGTACAGACCACCACACCTCCCCTGATTCTATTTATGGGAATCCTAGTATTTTTAGTTAACTGTTAGAGATATTTTATACATAGTATTTGAAATGATACAATAAATCAGTTATATTAATATATTAACCTATTTGAACATTTAAATTAAATTGAAAGTTAGTTGAAGTGTTAATATGGAATCCAATGGGGGTTTGGGGAGTTTGTTTTGTAATTATATGTGAGATTAGTCCTTATAACATTCCCAAATTAGAAATTTATTCCATAATGTATATTTCCCATTTAAACATTTTGAAATTAAAGACATTGTACTGACAAAAATTAAACTTGTTAACCATTAATAAATATTAACAAGAATAACTAAAATTTAACTACAAAAATCATATGGCCTATCAATGATTCTTTCTCAATGATAATTCTGAACTCTAACAATATTTACTATAATTCAATTTCAACATATAAGAAAAATATATTTTAAATTGATTCTTATCATTTTGGAAGAAAATAGACTTTTTATAAAATTATCATCATATAAATTATGAATTTTATTTCTTGTTTCCAATAAATTAAAATATAATGATATTTATTATATTTATTTGTTTATTTAAGGAACATTTATTATCAATATTTAAAATATATCAATGTAGTTTATATATTTAAAAATTATAGAAGTTCACGAAAAATAATTTCATAATAAATAACAATTTTTCATTGGTAAGAAATATTTACATTAGTAAATTATTATTTAAATTTAGGTTGAAAATTAAATTATGAAAACATCATGGTATTCTAATTGAAAATCAATTTTTTAGAATTAATTTTGAGTCTCTATATAAATTAATTTCAATCTAATCACATATATAACATGATATTTTTTATGAATAATATACATATTACTCATTTATGGAATTATATATATGTTCTACACAGGGTCAAAATATTTAAATTAAAATTTAAATATATATTATTAATAAATTCGATATTATTTAAAAGTTATCAATTAGTATTAAAAACAATGTAAAAAAATATAATTATTTGATAAAAAATTTCATTATCATGAAGATTTATTTATTGATAATTGTTTTATATTTTTTACCTATTAAATAATAATTAGCAACATTTTAACACATCATTAGTCGTAAAATCATTATAAAAATATAATAATTTCAACTAGTCATATATATTTTTTGAAATGTAAAAATAATATTACATATCACATTTTTATGTTTTTATAATAAATAGATTTATTTAAACATTGAATTATTTTCACAATAGAATTATATATGATTCAATTTGATACGGTAATATATGAATATTCAATATACCCAATGTCCATATATAAAAGAGCGATATAAATACGTGTCATGGTGAATTTTTTAATATAATATCACAACTATTATTAAAAACAGTCACCCTATTTTATGAATTCAATCACAATGTGTTTATTATATTTTTAAATCATTCCCTTATATTTATAGTTATAATGGGAATTATATTATTCATGGAAAAATATGATGATAGAAATATATTGTTTTTGAAATTTTTCTTTAAATATATATATGTTTGCCTATAAATTATCAAATGATTTTCATTCTTTTTTAATTATAATCCATAATTTTTAATGGTATATAAAAATATTTTTTCTCAATAAATGTACATTGGTTTGTTTCATATTTGGGTTTCATGTGATAATGGTTTTTAAAAAAAATTATATAATGTGAAATTATTACTAAATTTAGGGGAAATTACATACTATGTGATCAAATGATGCTTAAAACATATACCAATGGACAATGATAACCTAATAGGCTGTGAATATACTCAATAAAGATAAATAAATAACCTTCTAAAAATGAAAATTACCATTTATAAAATCATAAATAATAAAAAATTATAGTGAAAATAAATAAAACATTTGACAAAATATAAATATATATTACATACTAACACGAAAGTATGAAATTGAAAAAAATTAAATTCCGCTCTACTATAAAATATGCATATCTTTTATCTGTTTATTTCTCACTATCCAGGATGAAAAAAATACTTTTTGTTGGTCATTTCTAGCATCATTTATATATTTGTAACAGTTTATATATTTGGGTTGAGTATATTACCAAAATGGGTTTTCTAAGACTTGAATTTTTCCAAATACATATGTAAAAAAATGATATTTTATTCTAGTAATATAGTAATGATTATACTATCACCACATAAAACACATTCACCATGCCCTATAAAAAATCATAAACTAACTATTTAATTAGTTCAAAGTGGGTCCATAATGAACTATAAATTTTTTTTTAAAAAAACCCCCAATTTTAATGACTTGTTTTTTCTGTGTAATATTTTTGAAATATTATATGTATTAATTTCTAGGCTTGGAACTAAGAAAACATGTGATTTGGAGGCCTAGTGTACCTGAAACAAATGATTGAAAAATATTTAAATATATAAATTGCACACATTTGATGTTTTACAAAAAAAGTGGATTAAAATCATAATAGATTCTTTGATAGAAAATACAAGGGCATCGTTGAGTTCAGAATAAAAGCTTTACAATTGGCACATACTAAAATTGGTTGGTGAGGGTTACATGTAGAATGTATTCACATGCTGTTAAAGGAATTAAATAAATTTAGAAAAATTAATTTAATTTGTTGACTCACTGAAAAATTGATGATATCCTTAAATTTATCCAAATGTACGAGATCCATCAGTATCCTCATAACCTAAAAATTTTATAGAGATGCATGGGAAGAACCTATGGAAAATCCTCCTAATGAACAATGAAATATCAGATCAAATATCAACACCCACCAATATTTTCACCTTTCACAAAAAAATGATGTAGTGACCATTCCTCATTATAACACGATCCAAATTTATGTAGAATGTGTTATTTTTATTTTCATTCCCGTTCATTATATTTATTTTTATTTTATATTCTAATTGTGAAAAATGAATATTGACACAAACATCGATCATGGTTCATCCATCTTGATTTTATTTTTCCTTTTCTCCCCTAGTTATGGAGTTCTTTATAATACTTTATTTGTTCTTCCCTGTGTTTGAATACATTTTGTAAAATCAATCATTTCACCATATATTCTAGGTTCAACTATCTAAGATTGTCGATATGACATAGAGACAAATCGATGGTGGTTCGATGGTGGGTGTGGAAGAAGATTGATTGGTGATGGGTGTCGAATCCATGTACATCCAAGAAATGAAGGATAGATATAATCCCATTTTCTGAGCTTATTAAAGGCCCCAATCCCATGGTTTTGGTTTTAGGTAGTTTGGATGCACTTGGATCTCGATCTTTGGTGTGAATGGATCACCGAAAAAGAATCTAGGTGATCGATGATATGAGCGGGAGGAAGAAGGTGGGTTTATGTAAATACCAATCCACACGACATGTGGTATCTGAATACACAGTGTGTAATTCCCAGTTGAATGATTTGGCATGTACATGGGAAGTACACCAATATGAGGTAGTGTACAAGGGCTTACCACACTACGTGTACTCCTCGACATGGAATGGCCTGGTCTAATTATACAGGCTACCCTATGTACAGGTACATAGTTATGGATACATGGGATGACGCCATTATTGGAACATGGCCGGAGTACACAGCCAGACCCAGAATTAATGGACATGGTGTGTGGCCTTTTCTACGTACCGTGTACCCATAACCATCACGACCTAATTTAATTGACATAGGTCGTTGTAAACAGGTAGTACCTAGGGTCAATGGACATGACGTGTGACCTTACAACACATTATGTATCCCTTAATACATGGAATGATTCTATTTTACTCAATACGTTAGATATGTTTTTTTAGGTTTTCTTCCTAATATTTTTTCTCTAACAGTTGGAACAAATTATTTACAACTCGTAGGACTAGAATCCATTGAGTTGGACTTCCTGGATAGAGTTGTTGGAATCCTCTACAAGGCCCACAATATGATCTTCTATTCATTCATCATGGCCTCAGTGGATTTCTTATTACCAACATGACCAACACTTTGTGGGATCTAATTCTCTACATGGAATGTTAATCCAGATTGTGTTTTTGGGATCAACCCATTTCCTTGGATGTGATCTTCATCTATTGTATTCTATTTTCCTCAGAGCTATTAATTTATATTTCTCATGATATAACAATATGACCAGTTCCACTAGGACGAATGACATCAGTGCTACTAGATTCAAGAGTGTGTTCACATAGATGAGTGTTTTATGGAGTCATCAAACTGAATTCATAGGGTTTTTATATAGTGGATGTGACTTACCTCTAGACTATTTGTCTTGTTTTGAGTATATATGAATATTTTAGTTATTTGTGTTGAAGACATATACCTTTTTGGAGAAAAATTTACTTTACTTTGTTATATTACATTGTGGTTTTTTGTTTTCCTACTGTGTATTCTAATAGTCACCCAAACATAGGATTTACCATACGTGACTGATACCATCATGGATTCAACTTCTTGGTCAATAGGATGACCCCTCTATGTTATGTATTTGATACATAGACCTATTTCCGAGATGATACTACTAGGTTGTGAGCCACCCATACTACCAACTATGGAGAATCACACAGTACCCGCAGTACTAGTGGATGAGGAGTGCATTCCTAGAACATTTCATGAGTCTCAATGAAAAATGACCCTCAGAATTTGATGGGATCATAACCCGTATGTGGATGAGGAATGACTTGAAGCGGTTTCTTGGGTATTTCTTTGGGTCACGAATCTAGTAGATCATATGGTGGTCATATTGGCGATATTTATAGGAAGCTCAGTAGTATGATAGTGAATTTTGGTTGGACATATATACAACTAGGTGACCCTTTCACTGAAAGAGTTCGAGCACCTCTTAAGAGAAATTTTTTCACTAGTTATCCTACAGGTTTTTCATATTCATTATATTATTCACCACTAGTAGGCTAGCATGACAGTATCCGGTTATTCATCAATGTTAACATACAATTATAGTTACTTGATGGATTTGTTTTGAGATCAGTTCATTTGGTCTTATACATTACTATGATGTTTGTGTAGATACATCTGATCTAGTGTTATCCCTTAGTGCATTTTTGTAAATAATGGTGGTTATTGAGTGGGACTTGGTGGTTGAAGGCATCATGGATGAGAATATATAGTCAGAGATGTTCATCAATGGTAAAAAAGGAGCATATACCTTTTTAGTATGAAGTCTTCATCAGTCTTTGGGACCTGGAAAAGGTAGATGTTTCAGTAAAAGGTCTCATGATTGTGGATATGCAGTTTATGGATCACATGGTGGGTCCAGTCCTCCTTGAAATAGGTGTTGATACTCATGTTATGGTAGGATACATGCCACTCAATATTTTCTAACATGTTATTCTCATGACATAGAGACTGTGGATGAACCACTGAGGCAGAGAAAATTATAGAAGCATACAGGTCCACAGGGAATTGAATGTTGAAGTGGAGTTAAGAGAGCATCATTAGGTTCTTGATGTTTCAACATTTTACCACCACCACCCCCATGTGGTCCATTATAGGCTCAGGGAGTTGAAGGATAAGGGAGTTGACCACAAGAGGTGGTCCCAACTAATGATCCATGGTATCGAGTAATGATTTGATGTGTGATTTGTTTCTTTTATAATTTAGCTTTGGTAGTAGTAACCACATTTTCTAGTATTTCCATTATCTCCAAATATATTTTATGATACGTAGAGATTCTGGTTGAACCACTGACTCAACCATTTCCCTTTGAGACACTTACCAGATGAGACTCAAATATCACATAAAAATTCTTTAGTGTGACCAGAACCATGGAGGTTAGTGTTTCAATGGTAACTTCTTGGTAGAAATGTCGAGACCTTCCTTCATAGTAAGCATTGGTTATCTATAGCCCATTCCAAGATTGACAGTTTTAGTTGAAGGGTGTGGCTTGTCCACAGTGATGGAACGTGGTTTTCCATTGTTAGAGAAAATGTAACTCAGACAGTACTAGAAGAAATTAGGAACTGGAGGGTGTAGCAAATTACTAATCAGTTGGCTAGCATGAACCGCAGTGCAGCAGATGTTATGAGTTTCTAGTTTCGTATAGTACGAGAGGAGTACATAGATATAATTCCTGAATATGTTCAAGGATTTACACAGCGCTGAGAGATAGATTTCCTATTTGATTCTCACCCTCATATGGCACCGATATCTGAACCATCACATCATATGGATTCCATAGAGCTTCATGAGATGAGGGTGTAGTTGGAGGATTTTTACCGGAAGGGGTTTCTGGGGCCCTATTTTTCACCCTCTGAAGCACCAGTTCTGTTTCCGAAATAGGTGGATTGGATGATGTGGTTGTGTATAAAATACAGATGAATGAATAATGTTACCATAAAGAACACGTATCCACTAATAGAGATTAATGACTTATTTGATCAGTTGAGAGGGGATCAATGGTTGTAGAAGTATTCTCTATAATCATGTTATCACAAGAGTAATGTTTGTAATGAGGATATACTGAAGATGACATTTAGATGTAATTTTGATCACTATAATTAATTAGTGACCCCATTGGGTTGAAGAACACCCCAACATTGTTCATGGGTCATATGAACTAGTTCTTTCAGCCTTACATAGACCGGTTCATGGTAGTCTTAATCTAGGATATCATTGTGTACTCGGCATTAGAATATTAGCACACGAGACACTTAAAGATATGTATGGACATACTTCCAAAGCTCTATCTGAATAGTAATATCTCAATGAATTTGTTTTTTATATAATAATTCTTCTTTATGGGAGATGTCATATCAACAGATGGAGTGGTAGTGGACCTGGCTAATGTCTAGGCAGTGTAAACATGGGAGCCACCTAAGAGCGTGATAGAGGTGTGGAGTTTCCTTGTTTTGGTAGGATATTATGATAGATTAATACATGATATCTACATGATATCATCACCCATGATAACATTGATTCAAAAGGGGTAGCCATTTATATAAAAAAAGTGCCAAAAAACTTTTCAACTGTTGCGGTAGAGTTTGATGAGTGCTCTGATTTTGAGATTTTCAGAGGGGGTGTCGAGTACATGGTATTCTATGATGCACATCGAACTGAGCTTGGATGTGAGATAATATACTGTTAATAGGTTCTATCCTATGGTTCATTCTTGTTGAGACCACCTGAGAATAGTTATGCGACCAATGATCATGAGTTTGCAGTGGGATTATTCACAAAGAAGATGGAGTGACACATCCGTATTGGTGGGAAATTTAACATCAACTCCGATAAAAAAATAAATAATATCTAAAATTTGAAGGATATTAACTCTAGAAATAGGTGATGGAATGTGTTAATCCTTGACTATGATATCAAAATTTTTTACAATCTTACAATGGGTTACATTCTTGTAGATTCCCTCTGTAGGAGATGTAGTATTATGTTTCTAAATGAGGACTAGATGTAGTTGGACTCATTACCGATATCCATTATAGATGTTGATATATCATATTACCTCTAGTCAATGGTTTTCACCCCTCCACTCTTATAACATATCTTGGAAGAAAAAATATGGGATTCCGACTATGATACCTTATGTTCTCATACTCCCACAAGGCATGCTTTTGATCGATGATGAAAAAGGTGGAGTGAATATCATTATGTTCAGTGGATGAATGATGGTTCCAGCGATGTTGCAGAAATATGTTCTTATGGACATTCATATATACCATTTGGTTGTACATATGGGCGTGGAAATGAATTACAAGGACCTCTAGCCATAGTTTTGGTGGCTAGGGATGAAGAACAGAGTTGCATTGTTTGTCCCTTGATGTCTGAATTCTCATCAAGTGGACGCTATACACCATGTACAAGAATCATTTACTCAACCCATTGATGTTCTAGAATAGATGTTGGATGGGATATTCATGGAAAATGCAATGATTATTACCATTTTCATTGATGGGACAATATGCCATCAAGGTGACCTTTGAATGAATCACCAAGTTATCCAACTTCCATTTTTTCTGAGAGAAGAGTTCAATATAGACATTTTGACGCACCAAAATGTAGAATATATCTCAAAACCATGTATTTTCATTGATTATTATTCCATATAATGATGATATCTTTACATCATGGTTGTGGAAGGGATTGTATGAGGATTTTGGGACTCAGTTGTGCTTGAGCACAACATTTCACCTGGAAAAATATAGACAAGTGGAGGAGACCGTTGATGTTATGGGGAAATTCTGTGAGATTTAATATTAGAATATATATACATATCTAGGAGTATCACCAACAAATTGTGGATGTTTCATTTTAAAAAATCTATCATTCCACCATTGGTAAGACTCCATTCAATGCTTTGTATGGGTGACCATGTAGGTCTTGAATTTTCCAGACTGACCTAAGAGAGTCGACACTCATGGGCCCATAACTGATAAAAACTACTGTAGGGTTGGTGTATATCATATATGAGTGGATGAAGATAATACAGATCCATGTGATGTCATATGATGACAGGCGACATAGGCATTTGGAGTTTTAGAATGGAGACCACGTGTTCATACGAGTTTCACCTCAACATGAATCATAGATATTTTTCCAGGGAGACAAGCTATCTCTGTGGTTCATTAGCCATTTTAGATACATCATAGATTTAGAAAGGTTTTTAACCTCTTAGATCTACCCCAATAGTTATAATATTTCCATGACATCTTCCATGTTTCACAATAGAAGAGATACGTTCATGAATCATTGCACCTCATCGACTGGGGTGAGTTAGACATCCAGGATTGGGAGACCATTACTGAGTACCCAATGGAGATATAGGATAAGTAGGAGAGGATCCTTTATGTTTGATCTATTCAATTTGATCATGTTTTATGTTAGCACCATAATCTCTAGGATTCCACATTGGAGTGGGAGGCCACGATTCATGCTCAGTACCCTACTGTTTTTAGTATCATTTCATGGGATTTAAAATATCTAAATCCCCATGGAATGGAGAACTTAATGACTTGGATATCCATGTATTACTTTTTAAATAATATATTGATTATTTTTTATACCAGGATCTATGAATTCATGCCATTCCGAGGCCTGGTGTGCCCAAAACAAATGATTTAAAATTAATAAAATATTTGAATACCACATGCACACGATTTTCGTGAAAAATTGTGAAACATCAAAAAAATTTCTTGAATCGAAAATGTGAGGGCACTTGTTAGTTCAAAAGATCAAATTTACCGTAGTCATGACCTATCATTGGTCAGCATAGATCACTTTTGGAAATTCATTACAAGGGATTAAAATGAATAAAAAAATTATGTAAATTTATTATATTTTGATGATGCAGTGACGGGATGAGTTTATATTTAACTTTATCCCTATGATGGAGATCCAATGATAGAACCATATACTTGGAATTATATGGAGACTCTAGAAAGGAACATCTGAAGAATCATCTTGATGAACAACAAGTTATAAAATCAAAGATCAAATCACACTAATGTTGGCAGATGTCACCAACAAAAATGAAACAAAAACCATTATCAACAAAAAATGATCTGAATCAAGGTATGATGTATTATTTGGATTTTATTTCTATTTCATGATTCTTATATTGAATTTTCATTAATCCATGATTAGAAAATATTCCGGTTCAACCATGTATGTATGATGGTATTATAAGGAGGTTTTATCGAGATGATTAAATCAATGTGATTAGAAATGATGATTGATCTGTTTTCAGTCAAAGCAGTGACAAACAATGATAAAAAATACATAGATTAGGTTTTCCCCCCTTGATTTTATAGTTCTTTTACCCATAAAATTGGGCATTCTATGTTAGACATTATTTGTTCTTCCATGTATTGGAAACTCTTACAAAAAATCGATTGTTTCATTTTAGGATCTTAGAGAATGTATCCCAAAAAAATTTAACCAACATTGAGAAAATTTGAATGAGGTTAAATGGTGGGAACGAATGAAAATAAAATTGTGGTGGGTGACCAATCCTCATTCTTCTGTAAAAATTAAGAACAACTATGTTCAGGTTTTATGATATGATTGAAAGCTCGAAACACAACATTTGGTTTTATAAGGACCATAAAATCATTGATATAGAGTGTCTAGTTTAACAAATAACCGGAATAAAATATATGTGACTGACGATGTGAGAAAAAGTAAGAAGGAACATATCTCCAAAACAATATATACACTGCATTTAGTCTCTAAGTACATGGCATGTATTCTCTAGTTTAACAACTTGGCGTGTACATGGGAATTACATGGACACATGGTGGAGTACACATGTTTCTTGCACAGTGTTTACATCCCCACAGGGCATTGACTAGACCATGTACACTGGCTACCACATGTACTGGTACATGGGAAAGGAACCACATGTTAACGTTGTGTACTAGCGCACTGTCATGACCCATCCCCTAGGGCCTGTGTCGTGACTACCCCAAGCCCGCTATCCATAGGCCAGGGGCTGCCGACTAGCACCAAAGACGTAATTCCCTAAAACTGGGAATACCTTTCCTTTATAAACTGAAACACACACAAAAGAGCACACAACTGGATTGAAAACACTAAGTAAAATGTATAACAAAAGATTGCTGAAAAGTAAAATGGGCAGGAAATACCAGCCCAAATATAAAGTACATGGAACAGGAAATATAAGTACAAATAAAAATAGAAAAAACAGTATTTGGGTCATCCACCGGGATTCCTACCTGAAGGGTATGTACAGATTGCCTCCTCAGCACTCCACGCCTATTAGTCTCCTTCGTGTATCGACTCGTCGTAAGGTCCACCTCCGGGTACCGTCCAGTCCTAGTACTCTCAACCTCAGTCAGCACTATCCATCGTCTGTAACCAACATAATGTGGTATAGTCATAGCCTGTGCAGGGGTGAGTATAACGATACTTAGTAGGGACCTCGAGACCCTCATGGTCTCAGAAAATCCAACAAGGTTAAACCACAAAGTATCAAATCAACAGATAACCCCACTTAGGTATATGCCCTTACATATACCTAAGTTATCAAGTATTCCATCTCAATCATGTGGTAAACAAAAAAGTTTCTAACTCAGCTCAACCTGGATTTTTACTCACATTATCGAAACCAAGACAGCTGGAGAACTCCTCCTCTGTCGAGTAAAGTGGGTCTACCGTGACACCACGGGACTTCCCACTAACCTTGTACTGCTGAGGTACTCCTCCTGTCGAGTACCATGGGTCTGCATCATCACCAAGGCGCTCCCCACTGTGGGTCTGCCGCTACAACCAGGCGCTCCCCCTAATTTCTTGCAGAGGTACTCCTCCAATCGAGTAAATCGGGTCTGCCGCCACAACTAGGTGCTCATCCAACATGGGTCTGCCACAACACCAAGTCTCTCCCCACAAGGCTAGTCGATTCACTCCGAGTCAATCGTTCTGTAGCCATCAAGTCTCATCCAATTGCTAGGTCTCCACACATTGCTCACTCGTCACTAGAAAGTTACATTTTCTGATCTAATGGTCAAAATTCCAACTGTAACGAGGTCCCATGAAAAAGTATCTCAATGTTCCCCCATGTCATTTTGGTGTCAATGCAATAGACGGAGCATCAATCAGACCCCCGGTCTATGAGTTATTATCCATTTAGTCCTGTGGCCCGGTTGGATTTGTGCATGATCCAACCTGACCGTATCTCGACAATACCCCAAACTCCAGTGGGGTATACTCAAAGGGCCCATCACATTACAATATTACTAGCATCGCTGATGGTTTTTCCAACGGACATTTGGTGCGAATGATATATCCCAATGAAAGAAAAGGGTTGGTAATAGGCCGGGGTCCGGTCTGACCTAGTCGGACTGACCTGGCTTGACTTAGTCTGGGCCAACCTATTTTTGTTCGACCTAGCTCGACCCGTTGTGTTTGGCTTGGCTTGTTAGGTTTGGTCTGGCCTACTGGACCAATCCCAAAAGGCCGTGAGTGTGGTTCGACCCGGAGGGGTGCCACGTAGGTGGCTCTCCCTGGTGGGGCGGAGCCGGTTCGCCCCGGAGCACCATGAAGGGCGTGGGAGGCCGGATTGGCCGGGCACCGTGAGGGGTGTGGCATAGCTGGATTTTCCCAGGAGGATGGTTCGGTTGGACACCACGAGGGGCGTAGCTCGGGTGGCTCACCCTGAGATCCGGGAAGTGGCAGCCGGTCGTGAGCCGGGAGGCCGGGAGGCCGGTGGACATCAGGGAGCCGGGGGGCTGGTGAGTGGTCGGGAATCTGGGATTTGGGAGGTCGGTGGGCGGCCGAGTGGCCAGGCAGCTGGGAGCCGACGCGGTTGGGCCCGGGGCGGTGGAGCCAGTACGGCCGAAGGGCCGTGAGGGCGGTGCGGGTTGTGGAAACTGCAGGTAGCATGGTCGTTGCATGTGACCTTCATCGCCATGTCATTTCATCACCATGCCAAAGAACATCACAATAGAGATCGGCGGAGGGAGTCGGGCTATGTTTGTTTGGCCCGCACCCTCTGCGTTTAGGGTGGTAGTAAGCGGTTCAAAACCTTCATGATTTTCATTGTATTTCCATGAAATTAAGAGAGAATAATAACACCCTACATCTTCCCGCAAATAAAGGTTCTCAACTGGCAAGGTAACATCCAAAATGATACATTGTTTTAGAAGGGAAGAAATATAAGAATAATATCATATTCAAATAAAACACTTACCTCGATCATTTTTCGTCGACAGAGTCATGAGGAATAAGATGGATATTTTGAAAAAGACGGATGTCAGCTTTTTCCTCAATCATCGGTATGTGTGTTGGCTCATCGTAGTCGAAGAAGTCCTACGTCAAAAGAGGTTCCAAGGAAGAAATTATAAGATGCTCCTCGTCCGTGTTATTCATTGGAAGAACGCGTTCTTCATTCTTCATTGGCGATAGATTTTCTTCCTTACCTCTCTCCTCTCCAATGTTCCACCAAGATAAAAATGAACCATAACAAAATAATAGGTTTATGTTATCTATTATTTAGTAATTGGAAAAAAAATTGAAAATTATTCGAGTTAATTAACTGATGTGCTCACCTAATTAAGGGGTGGATCTGGCACATTAAGTGTTATGGTTGTTGAAGAGGTTTCCTACACTTACAACTTCCTCATGGAGGTTTGAGGGTTAGGGTGGGCCCCACCACCATAACATCTCATGGGAGGTTATTGTGTGTTTGTCCCCACCTACAACTTCCACATGGTGGATTTAACACACAATATAAAAATAAAGCTACACAAAATTATTTATATTCAATTCTTTAACTAAACCCCCAAAAACAATCTTTTATTCTTGACCCACTTTCGTCAAGGTGAAAGTCTCCTTAAATGAAAAAAGGCTCTCCAAGTTCAACGGTTCCCTCCGATTTCAATTCTGACAACATGTTCAAATGTTATAAAAACACGCTCGTACTTTTACTAAACCTACCCGAACAAAACATAAAAAATTGATTTCAGGAACACTGGGCCTCAAAATCAGACACCATCAATGTTCACAGACTCATAAAATTCCCATGTATTTATGAAAAAAATCCATGGAAATTCTGGGACTTTACATTCTCCACTCCTCAGGGATTTACGTCCCCGTAGGAGACAACTCGAAATAAGGGAACAAGTGGGGGTACTGAGCATGACTCTGAGTCTCCCACTGCCATGTGCTCTATTGGAGGTTCTCGTACTGCCAGAAAACATGCACAAGAGGTATGCACCATCCACATAGGACCCACTCCTATCAATCCTCAATACCTACTAGAACCCTCGTAAAATTCACCCCACCGTCGACGTCCAGATCTCCATGGTTGATGATGTGAGAATGGTCATGCATGTATCTCCACAGCTAGGATACGTGGAAGACACCGTGCCCCCGGTGCAAATGAGTTGGAAGAGCTAAGCGGTAAGACACTTCACAAACTCTACTAAGGGCCTGGAAAGGTCTGATTAATCATTTATATAACTTGCCTCCTCAACCAAATTTCCATTAACCTCATTTGAGGTGAGACCCATAGAAAGAGGTGGTCACCATAATAAAACTCATGAGGTCTCCTTCTCTACTTAGCATATGACTTCTGCCTGCTCTATGCAGTCTTCATCTGCTCCTAGATGATCTGCACCTTCTCTGTGGTAGCTCATACCATCTCTGTATGCACAAGTGCTGACTCCCCTTGGTAATTCCAGCACAGTGGTGATCTGCATGTTTTCCCATATAACACCTCAAAAGGTGTCATCCCGATGGTAGAGTGATAGTTTTTTTTTATGAAAACTCTTCCAAAGGTAAGTGATCCTCCCAACTGCGACTGAAGTCAAGAACACAAGAACACAACATGTCGTCGAGGGTATGAATGGTCCGCTCAGTCTGGCCATCCGTCTGAGTATGGAAGGCGGTTCTCAAACAAAGATGAGTCCCGAAAGCCTCGTGCAACCCCTTCCCTAGCTGGGAAGTAAATCGTGCGTCACAATAAGAGACAATATTAAAGTACTCCATGTAGACTCACAATATCCTGCACATAGAGGCGTCACAATCTCTCTACTTAACCCTGCTCTTTGATTGGTAGGATGTTGACCGACATGGTGAGTCGGACAATGATCACCTAAATAGAGTAATGACCTCTGGATGTATGAGAATGTCCTCTCACAAAATCCATAAATATCCCATCCCACTTCCACTCTGAATCCTCTAAAGGCTGAACCAAGCTTGCTAGTACCTGATGCTCTGCCTTCACTTGCTGACAAGTGAGGCATCATTAGACAAGCTCTGCAACTGCCTTCTTCATTCTCAGTCACCAGTACTATCGTTGGAGATCCTGGTACATCTTAACCACTCCAGGATGTACCACTAGAGGGGATTTGTGGAACTCCCTCATCACGTCCTCTTGATGTGACACTGGTACCATGGTACGTTTTCTAAAGAAAATGACGTGCTCCCCACCTTTAGAAAATCCATCAGGTGTATGCCCTATGTATATCTGATCACGTCGTGTTTCACAGTTAGTGTTTCCATGTTGCGCGTCCCTGACTCACTGGAGAAGTGGGGGAGTGACTGTAAGAGACTGAAGAAAGGCTGCTCCATCTCTATCCATAAAGGATATTATTATGAAGCCAGCTTCTCTGTCGCCTCACCTAGAAGTTGTAAGCCAGATCTCCTGATGAGTGCATCTATAAAAACGTTTCCCTTCCTAGGAGTATTGACTATCTTCAAGTCATAGTCCTGGAAGAACTCAAGACAACATCCTTTTCTCAGGTTCAGGTCCTTCTGATAGAAGATATACCTAAGACTCTTGTGATCAGAGTACACAGTAAAACATTATCCCATCAGATATTGTCGCCCCATCATTAAGGAAAAGTCCACTGTTGTTAACTACAGGTCATTGGAAGTTTAGTTCTGCTCATGTTGTCTTAGCTGCAGAGAACCATATGTGATCACTGCTAGCTCCTACATCTGGACATAACCTAGTCTGGTCCCTGACGGGTTGCAGTAAACTATGCACCCTACGCCTTACTCTTGAAGCCTCAAGATGGGTGCACTAGTCAGCCTCTTCCTTAGCTCCTGAATGATCTACTGTCATCTCTCCTCCCACACAAAGGGTTTCCCCTTCTTCTTCAAGGCTGATAGTGGTTCTGAATCTCTGTAGAAATTGGGCACAAATATTTGGTAGTATCCACCTAAAAACAAGAAAATATGTACCTATGTCACAGTCCTGGGTGGCTTCCAAAAAAGTACCACCTCAATCTTCACTGGATCTACTGCAACGCCGGTATCGAAGATGAAATTTCCTAGAATGTGATCCTCTCGGATCTAGAACTAGCACTTTGAGAGCTTACCATAAAGCGGGTGTCTCAGAGTGTGTTCAGTACTACCGGAAAATGATTGGAATGCTCCTCCTTATTAGCTGAGTAGGTCAGAATGTCATCAATGAAGACAACAATGAAGCGATCAAGGTACATCTAAAATATCATATTCATGAATCCCATGAATACTGCTTGATCATTGGTTACACCGAACTTAATAACCAAGAACATGTAGTGGTTTTAACAACATATGAAGGATATCTTCTGCATATCCTCATCTCGAACTCTATGCTGTTGACATCCTGATCTGAGTTGTATCTTCGAGAACCATCATTCTCCCTTCCGCTGATCAAAGAGGTCATCAATCCTCAGGTTTTGGCACTTGTTTTCACAGTCAGCTGGTTCAGGTGTTGATAGTCAACATAAAGCCTCAATCTCCCATACGGGTTCTTGGTGAATAGAATCACATCTCCCCAAGGTGAAACACTGGACCAGATGAATCTCTTCCCCTGCAAGTCCTCCAGCTGTACCCGCAGCTCATGAAGCTCAGTGGGATCCATCTGATATGCTGGTGTAGATATGAGTGTCGTCCTGTGGTACAATTCAATGTAAAGGTCCACCTCTCTATGAGTAAGTATACTTGGGACATCATCAGGGTAAACATCCGCGTACTGGTACACCACTACAGGGTATCATTGACTCTCCACATCAACCGCTCCGAGGTAAAGGCTAGCCAATTTTTGAGGGATTGGATACACTCTCCTTCGGGAAAGTCAATCCATCACTACAAAGGCTTCCTTCTTTTTAGTGAAGGTAAACCTAGTCCCATCCATGCGGACACACCGCACATTGGACCCAATAATGTCTATCAGAGCATGGACTGTAGATAACTAGTCCATACCCAAGATGATGTCGTAAGGACTAAGTGCCAGTACTAGGAGATCCCAACAGAAGCTTTAACCACCTTGAGTAAGCTCACACTACCGGCACTAGTGTGTATTCGTCGAATCTTCTCATGTAGGAGTCTCTAGTCATAAGGAACGAACCAATGGCTTTGTCAGAATCTCTGAGCTCCAAAGGAGGGAATTGGAAATGAATGAGTTACATGAATTTCTGTCTATATGAACTGTAGCTATGGTGGAGTAGACACAAATTGTACCTCAAATCATCTTCGGATCACTATGATCATAGGCCTCACCTTCCTGGAGCAAATATCTCGCCTATCCACCTACTCCATATGATCGGGGTGGACCTCCTTTTTGTGGTGGTGGTAACACCTTGTAAAGTCTCCCATCACCATCTGCATGAACAACTCCTCTTCCAGGTCTTCATGCACTCTGCGGACCGCCTTGATCAAATGTTTATCTCTACTTGGGTGGTCCCTCAACCATCTGCTGATCATCTAGATGGCAGGTTGGATAGTTATGAGCCATGTGACCCTTCCCACCGCATGCAAAACACTGCCCGCTCCTGAAATTTATGTATCTGCTCCAGGTTCCCCACACAACCGATCCTGAGTCATGTTTTCATCCACCTGTAGGTCTGGTCCACATAGACCTCTGTGACATCATTATACTGCTAGCTGTAGAATACTTCACTACATGTCGACTGCTGGTGGATCTCACTACTGGAGACTGCTCAGCAAGGAAACTCTCCACTTGGTGGGATCTCTCTAAAAACCCTGCTTGCTTCGAGAGGCTGAGTCAGATCACCGAAGCTCTGATCTCCGGCCTGAGTCCCTACTTGAAGGTCCGAGCCCTAAAGAAAGGGTCTCGTTCGATATCGGTGGAGTTGCGTGAGAGGCCTATGAACATTGCTGAGTACTGAGATTCAGTCATGCTGCCCTGTTGTAGATGAAGTAGCTCATTAATGTGCACTGGGAAAAGTGTCACTGGGAAAAACTCCACCCAAAACTGGATTTCAAAGTCAACACATAGTAGCATTATCTCATCGTGAACATGGAGCATCAATCTCCACCCTCTTCATACTGCTTCCTCTAGAAGGCTGGTAGAAAAAATCACCATGAAGTCTACTGGTGACCCTACCAGTCAAGAAACTCTAAACACAACCTCCAGGCAATCCTCAGCTGCCTGTAGGTCCGTCTCTCCCCTGATCCTGGGTGGACTCTAGAACTCTTACTCGTGCAACGTGGTCAAGAGGCGTGCATCGTATGTTGCTGGTCCTGGTGGTATCTGTAGCCTAATTGGAAGTGGTACCACTGGTGCCTCCGCTAGAAAAGGGCCATGCACTGAGGCCTCATTGCTCAGTGGGCTATCTGTGCGTAAAACTTTAGGAAATCTAGTTGTTCATCTGCGGGGAAAAATTCTGTAAGAAATATAAGCGACACGATCAAAATATTAATCCTGGTGAGCTGACCTGGTTGAGCTGACATAAAGAAAACTTTTGAAAACACACACTCAATAAGTGTTTTTGTGCACTGAGTCGGAAATCAAAAGTTAGGGTCCTGGTGTACGGATACATCGGCCGCCACACCAACAATGGACTCCAAGATCTAAAAACCTCACTCAGTCCCATTAACGTTGTTTCTTCATAGAAAATATAAGAGTCCTATGTTTTTTTGGAAGAAATGATTCCTCTGATACAAATTTTTAATGACCTCTCCCACTGGGCTCGTGTCGTGATTACCCCAAGCCCGCCTTCCATAGGCCAGGGGCCGCCGACTAAAACGAAAGACGTAATTCCCTAAAACAGGGAAGGTATTTCCTTTATAACATGAGATGCACAAAACAGAGCACACACCTGGATACAAACCACTAAGTAAACTGTATAACAAAAGAGTGATGAAAACTAAAAGGGGCTGAAAATACAAGCCCAACTGTAAATTACAATGAACTAAAAATACACGTACAACTAAAGAAAAAAAAGTTGTTGGGTCATTCTCTGGGAATCCTACCTGAAGGGTAGGTACATATAGACTCCTCAACACTCCACGTCTGTCAGTATTCTCCATGTACCAAATCGTCGTAAGGTCCACCTCAGAGTATCAACCAGCCCATGTACTCTCTGCCTCAGTCAGCGTTGTCCGTCATCTGCAACCAACACAACGAGTTGCGGGCATATCCCATGTAGGGGTGAGTACAACGATACTCAGTAGGGACCCTGAGATTTTCAAGGTCTCACAAAATCCAACAAGGATACACTACAAGGTATGAAATCAACAGATAACCCCACTTAGGTATATTCCTATACATATACCTATGTTGTCATGTAATCCATCTCAATCATTAGGTAAACACAAGAGTTTCAAACTCAACTCAACCAGTATTTTAATTCACATTATCGAAAACATGACTGCTGGAGAACACCTCTTCTTTTTACTACAGTGGGCCTGCCGTGACACCAAGGTGCCTTCCACTAACCTTGGACTACTGAGGTACTCCTCCTATGTAGTACAGTGGGTCTGATTCCACACAAATATTCTCCCCAACGTGGGTCTGCCACCACAACCAGGCGCTCCTCCACCGTGGGTCTGCCACGACAAGAAGGCACTCCCCAATAGGCTAGTCGAGTCACTCTGAGTCAATCATTCTGTAGTCCTCATGTCTCAGCCAGCTAATATATCTCCACACTCTGCTCTCTCATCACCAGAAGGATCCACTCCACAAGATACTATTCAAACATAAAATTGTCAATAATTACCATGATTAAGTGTCTCAAAGGTCCTCCGCATCATAGAGGTATCAACACAATAGACGACACGTCAATAGGACGCCATATCTATGAGTTATTATCATTTTAGTCCTAGGGGCCCTGATGGATTCATGCACGATTCAAACTAACCATATCTCAAGTATACCCCAAACTTTAGTGGGGTGTACTCAAATGGACAGTCATGTTCCAAGATTACCAACGCTGCTGATGGTTCGTCAAATGGATTTCTGTTGCCAATGATATGGCCAAAAGAATGTAACAGGTCGGTAGTAGGCCCACATCCAGTCTGGCCCGGTTTGACCGACTCGACCCGACTTAGTCTAGGCCGACCCGGTTTGGGTCGATCCGGCCAGATCCATTAGGTCTGGCCTAGCCCATTGGGTTTGGTGCAGCCCGCTGGGCCTAGCCCAGCAGGCCGTGAGGGCAGTTCGTCCCGGAGGGGGGCTGCGTATGTGGCTCAGCCCGGTGGCGTGGAGCTAGTTCGGCCTGTACCACCACGAGGGGTGCAGATCGGGTGGCTTGGCCTGGGAGGATGGCTCAGACGGATACCGCGAGTGGTGCGGCTCAGGCGGCTAGGCCCGGGAGTGGGGTGCTCAGTAGGTGGCTAGGCAGGCTGGAGGCCAGCGGGCGGCCGACGGACAGCCGAGATGAGGAAGGCCGACCGGTGGCTGAGAAACCGGTATGCCACGAGGCTGGGCCATGGCGGCAGAGCCAGTTCGGCCGATGCACCATGAGGGAATGATAGTTCAGAAAAGGGTGAAGGAGCCTATTCAGCCAAGGCGCCGCGATGGCTGCAGAGGTTGCAGAAACTGCGGGTAGCGCGATCATTGCCTGTCCCCTTCGTCACCTCGTCGTTTTGTCATCATGCCGGAAAACATAACACGAGAGATCAACTGAGGGAGTCGGGGCATCTATGATTGGCCATGTGATGGCTCAGACCTCTCCAGCCCTTTCCTTTGTCAAAAAGAATGTCAAGAATTGTTCTGGAGGGTAAAATGGAATTTTCCCACACATTCTAGAATTTTGAAACTACACGCCGTGTAGTTTGACTACAGGTCGTGTACTACCTTTCCGGGTACACCCCGTGTTGCAAGCCATGTCCTTGCTATGTGGAATAATGGGTGCATGTCGTGTGACCAGTTCTACACACCGTGTAGTCCTTCCCCGCATACGTGTTACCAGTCAATGGTTGTGTACCGTGTTGGAGCTGTGTCCTTGTCATGGGAAATGAATGAGTACATGTCGTGTGTCCAAACTAAACATCGTGTAGTCCTTCCCCATGTATACGTTACCCTCAAACTGTGTGTTGACCAGTCAATGGCCGTGAAGCCGTGTTGGAAGCCACGTGGAGACCGTGTGAATGAACTGAGTACACGCCATGTACCATAAAGTACATACAGTGTACTTTTGCATTTCACACCTATAAAAGGAGGGGTCCCCTCCTCCTTTGAACTCACACCTCTCCTCCCCTCTATTCTGAGCAGAGCTCTCCCAGTAGACTCAAAGACTCTTTCTTCCATAACTTCTTCATCTGAGCTCCGATTTACAATTTGTTAGCGGCCACAGGATCGTAACGACGAGGAAGAACTTCCTGGCATGGATCCATTGACTTTCCTTCAGACTTTTCTTTCTGACATCCACCCGAGGAGGTTTTCCTAGGACCCGAAAAAAGTGACAGATGCCGATGGATGTCTTCTATTGTTGATCTGGGGGAGCGTTGCGATCGGAACCTGTTGAGGTAGGGATTTTACCTTCATCACTCTAATTTGTGCTTCATGCGGGGTTGGTGTTCTCTTTTTTACGTGAAACACTTTTGAACCAGTTTAATGAAGATAATAACTTTCTTATATAACGGGGATGAGAAGGTGTGATTATTGTTACTTTATATCCTGTGATATTATGTTGTGAATTTAATGAGCTTCTACCTACGGAAAATCACGGTCGTTGGGGGACTTTTCTCACGCAATTAAATGTTGCCCTCTCCTTCTAGATTTTATTATGGATGGAACTTTGTGGAATATGGAAATTGGTTAATCACGTAACGTTGGATTTTAAAATATGGAACCCTTGGGTGATCACCCCGGTTAAACAAAATGGAATAATGAACATGTGGGTGTTGGCTTGGTTACGTGGAAAGTGTTGGGGGTGTTTTGTTGGTTTTTGTGGATCAGGTGAACAATAGGGTTGCGGTTGACTTGGTTGTGGGTTGGTGTGAATGTAATGATGGTGATGGGCAGTGGGGCTGCAATAAATGGTTTTAAAGGGATGATGATGTGCGGGTTCAGTGTGGTCGTGGTTATGGTGGTTGGTAGCGGGGTTGCAGGGATGGGTTTAAATGTGAACGGGCTATGGGTTGTGATTATTAAATAAAAAGTGGAAGAGTTAATGAATGGTGGGTCGTTGTAATGGAACAGGTTTAATAATCAATGGGGTTGGTTGGTTAATAAGAGGACTTGGCTGTGTTGCTTATGTTTTTCCTAACTTGTATTTTGGATGACAGGGATATTTTTTTACGAATGATTGGTGTGGTTAGTTGTGTATAGTTGCCCAGTAGTTAAGGGACTAAATAACTACTTCTACTGAAATTTGAAAACATAATGGGGGTTGTGTTTGTTTATTGTATGCATGCTTCGTAATAGCAGTGTCAAGGCACATGCTCATTTTCTCTTTTTAGAAGCCATAGGTGGCGCTGTGTGGTTGGTATATATATATATATATATCTCTCTCTCTCTCTTTTGTGTTTTATCGCACCCCACCCATGATGAGCACTTAGTGCCGAACACTCCCATTTTATGGGAGAGGGTGTTTTCCCCTTAATTACTAGCTCCTTCCTTCTCATTCTCCCCTAGGCTGTGATGGCTTGAGGGACTTTACACCTAAGACTCTTCGGGTAGGTTTCTATTGTGGTTGTTTTAGCCTAGGACTCTTCGGGCGGGTTCTAATGTTTCCCAAGAATCTTCGGGATGAGGCCCAGGTGTGTGCGGGCGGGATTTATGGTTGTCAGGCCGAGGAGTGTGCGGGCGGGATATGTGGTTCTGAGGCCCAGTTGTGTGCAGACGGGATACGTGGTTTTGAGGCCCAGGTGTGTGCGAGCGGGATATGTAGTTGTGAGGCCCAGGTATGTGCGGGAGGGATGTGTGGCTGTGGGGACCAGGTGTGTGCGTGCGGGGAGAGTGTGGCAGCGTCAGGACGTTCATCGTTAGGAATAGCATCTAACTATAGGGAAATGGTGTGGGGTACCCAATACTGTTGTTTTTATACAACTAGTACCTGTTGTGATTGTGTTTTGGTGATTGTGGATGGTGAGGATTGGTGGATAGAATTCCTTGCTAGGTTTCTTCTGTTGTTCTCACAGGGCATTAGGATGTCTCCCCACTTGTGCACGAGAGCTTTAGGTTTCCCTACTATGTATACTTGTATGCTCACCCTACGATTACTTTCTGGTTCCCAGGAGGACTACCAGGGCCATGTGTGACACTACTAATCGAACAGTTGGAGTTGTTGTTGTTGTTGTACCTTTTTTTTCTTTTGGTATTGTACTTTGAGCTTTCTTGTACTTGTACCTTGTTATAAAATTGTTTAAACATGCATGTGGAATTGGTTTGGGTTTATTTATATACACAGGTTATTTTCCTTTTTGGTGGTTGACTTGTCCTATTTCCAAATCTTTAAAAATAAAAAGGGTAATGCCTCTCATATTTTAGAAAATTCATACCCTTGTTGCTAGTCACCACCCCAGGGCCTACTGGAGGAGGGACTTGGGGGGTCATTATCTCCCTTTCACCATTGCCAGCTCAGGAGGGGCATCTTTGGTGGGAGGGGGTCATGACAGAATGGTATCAGAGTTAATGGTTGAGAGAGAGGATGGATTCTGGAGTTAGGCACAGTGAGGATTGAATGGGATGGTAGGGGAACAATGTTAGTCAATCTTGGTGCATGACATAGGCCAGGGAAGACCGGTTAGGACATGAGATTTTTGGGCCCCCCGTGATCTGATGCAAGGACTCTGAGCCTACTGAACGACCAAGTGAGACTACATTTATTACATGGTAGAGACACTAGGGAAGGTACATGCATCATCATGATTGTGTTTTACTTGATTTGGGTGTTCTGGGAAATAAATTAAAATAAAATGATAAAATGAAACCTTGATTTTTTCCTCACTACTTGGGCTTAGGCGATACTTGTTTACCGTACAGCTATGGCACCTGGACGTCGTCCCTGGGTGGCTCAGACGGCCGCGGCCCAGCAGATTCTAGCGGTCAATCAATTGAGGATTGATCGAGAGGAGGAAGATAGCCAGTGGAAGAAGACCCTCCATTCTTTCTGGCTTCATACCCTCAATAAGTATTAGGGTAGTACTTCGGATACGGAGACAGAGGGCTGGATTGAGTAGCTAGGGATCGCTTTTACCGTGATTCGTGCTCCGAGGGTGTACTGGGTTCCCCTAGCAGTCAGTAAGCTAAGAGGTGCGGCGCGATAGTGGTGGACGCTCTACCTCGGAGAGAGGATAGAGGCAAAGGTTCCATGGGCTGACTTTGAGAAGGAATTCCGTGAAGAATTCCATTCTTCAACGATCAATTCGGAGAAGCGGCAGGAGTTACTCTCTCTTCAGCAGGGGAGTATGATGGTACAATAGCAGGGGATCAAGTTCAAAGATCTCATGTGCTTTTCTCCGGATCTCTTTCCGGATGAGGAGTCTCGGGCGAGACGTTTGGAGGAGGCGCTCCGTCCTTCGCTCTGGTATGCTGTCACCCCCTTCACCCTTCTGACGCCTTTGGCAGTACAGAAGAAGGAAGAGGTTGTAGAGAAGATGCACTCACTGGGAGGTGCACCCCATGAGGGGAACCAGCAAGGCTCATCGAAGGGGAAAGCAGTCAGCAGCAGGTCTCCTACGACGGGACCTTCCAGGTTCATGCCAGTGGGGAGCAGGCCCCAACAGTTCCAGTTTAGATCTTCGGGTTCTCATCCCTTTTTCATGAGCCCAGGACCGAGGTGGTTTTCTTGGGGATGTTTCGTGCACGTTCAAAGTCGGTGCCCGACCCGAGCTCAGTACGGTGGAGGTGGGGAGGTTCAGCGCCCACCTCAGCAGCACCAGTTGCCAGCGAGGCCCTTCCAGCAGCAGTAGGATCATGCTCCTCCAAGGGAAGAATTTGTGGGAGGGAGCCGACCTCAGGGTGCTCCTCAGGGACCTTGACCAGGGCGTGGTCGGGGAGGTGGACGATATCAAATAGGCGGAGGAGTTGGGTGTGGACAATTTTACGCAATAGAGTTGACAGCTCCAGCAGGACCAGAGGTGGTGCGAAGTACGATTTGTTTTTTCATCACTCTTCTATTTTCTTTGTTCAATTCAAGATCTTTGTACTCCTTCGTTGCACCTGGTCTAGCCCATGCTTTGAGATTAGACGTAGAGAGACTTTCCATACCACTGGTACTGAGTACACCAGTTGGGGGCCAGACCAGCGTATCTTGTGTTTGCCGGGGATGTGGGCTGACGTTGAGACCACATCGATCAAGTGGGGACCTTATTCTGTTACAGATGCAGCCATACGATGTCATCCTAGGGATCGAATGGTTGTTTTATGTTAGTGCTTTTATCGACTGCTTCCTGAGAAGAGTCGTGTTCTCCGAAGTGAATGGGAAGTGCATATCTTTTGTTGGTGAGAGGAGCTATCAGGCGGGAAGTAGGCGTGTGGAGCCTCTCCATTCCTTGTTAGGCGGGTTACCAGTGGTTCCAGCTGATACAGAGATGACTGATGTCCTAGAGGTTGTTGGGGAGTTCCTTGATGTTTTTCCTGAGCAGGTTGTGACTCTACCCCCCCCCCCCCCCGACGTGACGTTGAGTTCGGGATAGACTTACAGCCTGGTGCCTGTCCGATTTCGATGGCCCCTTATCAGATGCAAGCTTCAGAGTTGCGGGAGTTGCGGATTCAGATTGATGATCTGATGGAGAAGGGTTTTGTTCAACCTAGCGTGTCGCCATGGGGTGCTCTAGTTTTTTTCTTGAAGAAGGCAGATGGTGGTCTCAGGCTATGCATAGACTACCGAAGGTTGAACCAGGTAATGGTCAAGAACCATTACCCCCTCCCAAGGATAGATGATCTCTTAGAACAGCTAAGGGGTGCAGGTTGGGTCTCTAAGGTTGATCTACGATCAGGATATCATCAGCTGAGGGTGAAGGATAGCGGCATCTCGAAGAAGGATTTCAGGTGCAGGTATTGGAACTTCGAGTTGTTGTGATGTCGTTTGGAGTTACGAATGCACGGGCTGTGTTCATGGGACTTATGAAATTTGTCTTCCGAGAGTTTCTGGACTGGTTTGTCGTTGTGTTTATCGATGACATCTTGATCTACACAAGATCAGAGGAGGAGCACGTTGAGCATCTCAGGGTAGTCTTGGAAGTCCATCGACACCACCAGCTTTACAGGAAATTGTCGAAGTGTAAGTTCTTGACACAAGAAGTACACTTCCTTGGGCACATGGTGTCTCATCATGGAGTGTCAGTGGACCCATCGAAGGTGGAGGAAGTTGTTTCTTGGGCAGCACCCAAGAGCGTGGCAGATGTTCATAGTTTCCTAGGGTTAGCTGGTTACTATCAGAGGTTCGTTTCAGACTTCTCTCGAGTTGCTGCTCCATTGACAGCATTGACGAGGAAGAAACAGGTCTTCCTATCAAGCGACCAGTGCCAGAAAGCTTTTGACTACCTGAATGAGAAATTGGTCAGTGCTCCCATACTCAGGTTTCCAGAGGAAGGGTTGTTGTATGAGGTTTTTTTTATGCTTCTGGCCTTGGTCTGGGGTGCGTGCTGATGCAAAATAAGGGTGTGATCTGTTATGGGTCTAGGCAGTTGGGCCCTCACGAGTGTAACTATGCCACCCATGATCTGGAGCTTGCAGCAGTAGTGTTCTCACTAAAGTTGTGGCGACATTACCTCTTTGGGGAGAACATTGTGGTCTTCTCAGATCACAAGTGCATGCATTATATCTTCAACCAGCGTGACCTGAACTAATGGGAGCAGAGATGGGTCGAGTTTCTCCAAGACTATGACATTGAGATCTCTTACACTGAAGGTCATGGCAACGTCGTGGCTGATGCCCTGAGCAGGAAGTCGCATCAGGAAGTAGTTTGTGAATCCGCTGATGCTTGGAAGGCGATGGGAGAGTTGGCTGCCTTACACTTGGATGCAAGGGTAGAAGGTGTTAGAGGATGTTTTTTTTAGATGACAGTGCAGTCCTCCTTGTTGAAGCAGGTGGAAGAGTCTTAGTGGGGGGGACTCCGAGGCCTAAGTGATACGGGATCGTGTCGATCTGGGGAAAACTTTATAAGGATGGTCAGAGGACAACCGACATCAGATGCTTTTCCATGGAAGGTTATTTGTTCCGAAGGTGATGCATGAGGGAGTTATCTGTGTGTTCCATAGCTCATCCTTTGTGGTACATCTAGGAGTTTAAAAAATTTACCGAGGCCTGAGGGATCATTTTTGGTGGCCCGGGGTGAAATGTGCAGTGGTAGAGTTTGTGGGTAAATTCCTAGTGTGTCAGAAAGTGAAGGTTGAACACCGTGTTCCCAGTGGTTTGTTGCATCCTTTAGATGTCCCCGAGTGGATGTGTGATAACATCTCAATGGAATTCATCACAGGAATACCCAGAGCTTAGGGTGGTTATGATGCTATCTAGGTGGTGGTGGATCGACTGACTAAATCAGACCATTTCTTAGCAATCAAGGAGTCAGGCCTGGTGAGTATCTTAGTACATAGGTACGTAGACGAGGTGGTGCGTTTGCGTGGAGTTCCGATGACTATCATCTCAGATCAGGATAATTGGTCTACCTCACGAGTCTGGAGGGGGCTACAACATGCTTTTGGCACCTTGCTATGACTTAGAACTGCTTTCCACCCCCAGACCGATGGGCAGGCGGAGCGGACTATCCATACTTTGGAGGACATGATGCGAGCATGCGTTCTGGATTTCGAAGGATCATGGGTACGACACTTGCCTTTAGTAGAGTCTCCCTACAACAACAGCTTCCACTCAACTATTGGCATGGCACTATTTGAGGCTTTGTATGGAAGGAAATGTCGTCCACCCATTTGCTGGGTAGTGGTTGGTGAGACAGGTTCTCTTGGGCTAGAGGTAGTGCGAAGCACCACAAATAAAGTCTATCTTGTACATGAGAGGATGAAAGCGGCTCAGGACCGACAGAAGTATTATGTTGATCGTCAAGGGAGGCCCTTGGAGTTCGAGGTGGGGGATCATGTGTTCTTGAAGGTTTCCCATCGACGGGGGCTGTAGTGGTTTGGGAAGGGGATCCAGCTCTCACCTAGGTTCATCGGACCTTTTAAGGTGTTGAGGCTAGTTGGCGAGGTGGCTTATCAGCTACCCCTACCACCTCAGTTGGAGAAGGTTCATGATGTCTTCTACTTCTCCCAGCTTCGTCAGTACTTACATGACCACTCCCATGTTATTTACTGGGGAGAGTTAGATAGAGGAGATGATGCGACCTTCGAGGAAAGACCAATCAGAATCAAAGATCGTAAAGAGAAGGTGCTCCGTGGAAGAACCATTCCCTTGGTTCGTGTGTTGTGGAGGCATGGCGGCCTCGAGGATAGAACTTGGGAGCAGGAGACCGAGATGCACGCTCAGTACCCGGTGTTGTTTTGACTTGTGTTTTTCCATTGTTCTTCTAAGCTTGTGTTGATGTTGTACTATGTACCCTTGTTATATGGAATGCTTGGCTTGTCAGTTGCGAGACCTTTTGTTTCTTTGTTCCCTGGTAATGTGTAACATGTCCGGATGTGTGGGAAAGGGAAAAACCTGACCCTTAATCGAGATGCATTATTGCGGATGCGATTGAACACATTCGGGCGAGTCAGTGCCACCTAAAGCGGATAATATCTTGACATAGGTGAAGGAATTTCCCAAACCCACGTGTTCGGGCAGTGTGTTGGTTGTGTGGTGTTGGGGTTAGTGTGAGTTGAAAAATCCTAACGTATTAAAGTGGGAAGACCCAATTCTTAATCAAGACCCATTAATGAGGATGTGATTAAACCTCTGCAGGAGAGTCAGTGCCGCCTAAAGCGGATAATATCTCGACATAGGAGAAGGAATTCCTAACACATATGATTAGGGTTGTTGGTTGGGTTCCAGTTATAATGAGAACCCTAAGAGGTATTTGTTGCTTTCCCTGGGTTGGTTTTTGAATTCTTGGGGACGTGAATGTTTTAAGAGATATCTAATGTGATGGATCAGACCTCTCTGGCCCGTTCCTTTGTCAAAAAGAAGGTCAAGAAGTGTTCTGGAGGGTAAAATGGACTTTTCCCACACTTTCCAGAATTTTGAATCTACACACCGTGTAGTTTGAGTACACGACGTGTACTTCCTTTCCGGGTACACCTCGTGTTGCAAGCCGTGTCCTTGCGGTGTGGAATAATGGGTGCACGCCGTGTGACCAGTTCTACACGCCGCGTATTCCTTCCCCGCGTACGAATTACCATTCAATGGCCGTGTACCGTGTTGGAGTCATGTCCATGCCGTGTTCAATGAATGAGTACAAGCAGTGTGTCCAAACTACACGCCGTGTATTCCTTACCCGCGTATGTGTTACCCTCAAACCGTGTGTTGACCAGTCAACGACCACGGAGCCGTGTTGGATGCCCCGTGGAGACCGTGTGAAAGAACCAAGTACACACCGTGTACCATAAAGTACACGCCGTGTGATTTTTCTTTTCACGCCTAAAAAGGAGGGGTGCCCTCCTCCTTTCAACTCACACCTCTCCTCCCCTCTCCTCTGAGTAGAGCTCTCCTATGTGACTCGAAGGCTCTTTCTTCCATAACTTCTTCGTCCGAGCTCCGATTTACAATCCATCAGCGGCCACGGGATCGTAACGATGAGCTGGAACATCCGGGATTGGATCCATTGACTTTCCTTCGGCCTTTTCATTCCCACTTCCACCCGAGGAGGTTTCGCTGGGACCCGATATAAGTGACAGACACCGAGAAACATCTTCTATGGTTGATCCGAGGGAGTGTTGCGATCGGAATCTATTGAGGTAGGGATTTTACCTTATTCTATCTAATTTGTGTATCATGCGGGGTGGGTGTTCTCTTGTTTACGTGAAACACCTTTGAACCAATTTAATGAAGATAATAACTGACTTATATAATGGGGATGAGAATTTGTGATTGTTGTTACTTTATATCCTGTAATATTATGTTGTGAATTGAATGAGATTCTGCCTACGGAAAATCATGCTCGTTGGGGGCCTTTGCTCAGGCAATTAAATGTTGCCTTCTCCTTCTGGATTTTCTTATGGATGGAACATTGTGGAATGTGGAAATTTGTTAATCACGTAAAGTTGGCTGTTAAAATCTGGAACCCTTGTGTGATCACCCCGGTTAAACAAAATGGAATAATGAACATCTGGGTGTTGGCTTGGTTATGTGGCATGTGTTGGGGGTGTTTTGTGGGTTGTTGTGGATTGGGTGAACAACAGGGTTGCAGTTGACTTGGTTGTGGGTTTGTGTGAATTTTATGATGGTGATGGGTAGCATGGCTGCAATAAATAGTTTTAAAGGGATGATGATGTGCAGATTCAGTGTGGTCGTGGTTATGGTGGTTGGAAGTGGGGCTGTCGGGATGGGTTTGAATGTGAACGGGCTATGGGTTGTGATTATTAAATAAAAAGTGGAATAGTTAATGAATGGTGGGTCATGGTAATGGAACGGGTTTAATAATCAATGGGGTTGGTTGGTTAATAATAGGACATGGTTGTGTTGCTTATGTTTTTCCTAACTTGTTTTGTGGATGACAGGGATATGTTTTATGAACGATTGGTGTGGTCAGTTGTGGATAGTTGCCCAGTAGTAAAGGAACTAAATAACTATTTCTACTGAAATGTGAAAACCTAAAGGGGGTTGGGTTTGTTTGTTGCATGCATGCTTCGTAGTAGCAGTGCCGAGGCACGTGCTCAGTTTCTCTTTTTAGAAGCCGTAGGTTTGGCTGTGTGGTTGGTATATATATATCTGTATCTTTTGTGTTTTATTGCACCCCTCCCATGTTGATCACATAGTTCCGAACACTCCCATTTTATGGGAGAGGGTGTTTTTTACTTACTTACTAGCTCCTTCATGCTCCTTCTCCCCTAGGCTGTGATGGCTTGAGGCGACCTTAGACCTAAGACTCTTCGGGTAGGTTTCGATTGGGGTGGTTTTAGGCCAAGACTCTTCGGGAAGGTTCTACTATTTCCCCAGATTCATTGGGATGAGGCCCAGGTGTGTGTGGGCGGGATACATGGTTGTGAGGCCCAGGTGTGTGCCGGCAGGATACGTGGTTGTGAGGCCCAGGTGTGTGCGGGCAGGATACGTGGTTGTGAGGCCCAGGTGTGTGTGGGTGGGATGCATGGTTGTGAGGCCCAGGTGTGTGCGGGCGGGGAGAGTGTGGTAGTGTCAGGACGTTCATCGTTAGGAAGATCAACTAACTAAAGGGAAATGGTGTGGGGTACCTAATACTCTTGTTCTTATACTACTACTACCTGTTGTGATTGTGTTTTGGTGAGTGTGGCTGGTGAGGTTGTGTGGATAGAATTCCTTTCTAGGTTTCTTCTGTTGTTCTCATGGGACATTAGGATGTCTCCCAACTTGTGCACGAGAGCTTTAGGTTTCCCTACTGAGTATACTTGTATGCCCACCCTACGTTTACTTTCAGGTTTCCAAGGGGACTACCAGGGCCGTGCGGGACCCTACTAGTCAGACAGTTGGAGTTGTTGTTGTTGATGTACCTTTGTTTTCTTTTGGTATTGTACATTGATCTTTCTTGTACTTGTAAATGGTAATAAAATTGTTTAAATATACATGTGGGAATGGTTTGGGTTTATTTATATACACTGGTTCTTTTCCTTTTTGGTGGTTGACTTTTCATATTTCCCGAGATTTAAAAATAAAAAGGGTAATGCCTCCCATATTTGTGAAAACTCATACCCTTGGTGCTAGTCGCCACCCTGGGGCCTACTAGAGGCGGGACTCGGGGTTCGTTATCTCCCTTTCACCATTGTCAGCTTAGGAGGGGCATCTTTGGTTGGAGGGGGTCATGACAGGCCCACACCCTCCACATTTATGGTGGTAGCACGTGGTTCAAAACCTTCTTAATTTTCAATGAATTTCCATGAAAAGAAGAGAGAATAATAACACCCCACATCTTCCCTCAAATAATGTTTCCCAACCCGAAAGGTAAAATCCCCAACGATTCTTGGTTTTATAATTAATGAAATATATTAATTATTTCATATTCAAAAAAAACACCTAACTTGATCATTGTTCATTGACGGTGTCGTGGGGAAGAAGATAGATCGTTGGAAAAAGATGAATGTCGGTGTTTTCCACGATCGTCAGTTTTATTGACGGCTCGTTGTAGATGAAGACACCCAATGTCCAAGGAGGAATCAAGGAACAATTTCGAAGAATCTCACCACTGAAGTTCTTTGTTGGAAGAACATGTTCTTCATTCTTTTTTGGCGTGATATTTTCTCCCTAAGCTCTCTCCTCTCCAATGTTCCACTAAGATGAAAAGGATCAAAGACAAAATAATAGGTTTAATTTATCTATTATTTAGTTTTTGGCACAAAATTAAAAAAGATTTGAATTATCTCATTGATGTGATGAATTAATTAATGCAGAGGATTTGGAACATTATGTGTTAGGGGAGTTAAAGAGTCTCCCTACACTTAATGAAAGTTTGAGGGTTTCTCCCTATTAATGGGGGAGTTTCATGGGGGTTAAAAACTCGGGTGGTCCCCAACATAATAAACATGAAGAGGTGGTTAGGTTCAGGTGGTCCCCACCACCATAACCTCTTAGGGATGGTTAAGGTGTGGTGGTACCCACCTCCAACTTCCACATGGAGGCTTTAACCAACAAAAAAAATAAAGCTACACTACTTTATTTTTATTTTATTCTTTCACTCAAAACCCAAAAACTATCTTTTATTATCTACCCACTGCTGTTGAGATGAATAACTCCTTAAGAGAGTATTGGCGCTACGAGTTCAACGGTGTCCTCTGATTTCAATTCGGAGCACTGGTTCAAAAGTTATAAAAACCCGCTCGTACGTTTGCTAAACAAATGAAAACAAAACTTCTGAAATTGATTCCGGGAACATCGGGCATCAGAATCACACGCCGTCAATTTTCAAAGACTCGTAAAATTCACATATATTTATGAAAAACTAATTTCCACTAAAATGAGGGGTCTTTACACTCATGACCGAAGTACACGGGCGGACACCATATGAAATAACATTGTGTGAGAAAATTTCTACATGTCATGCACAACTCTTCTACATGACATTTATTATATGACACTAGAAATTGTACATTGGTAGTACCTCGGGTCAAGGGACACTTTGACCCAACTATATTTCTTTTCACCCATTATTATATGAAATTATTATATGGTCCTCCGTATCATCGACAAGTTTTGTTTGGTTTTGTTCTCTTTATTGTTTCCTTGATGGTTGCATTGAATTGTCACCTCTCATAGAGCTATGATCCATTTAGCAGGTCGTCCTGGATAGAGTTAGTGAAATCCACTGAGAGGCCAATATAAGAAAAATCTTTCCATTCTTTGTGACTTAGGTGGAGTTCTTGATATCGAGGTGACCAATACTATGCAGGTGCCGATCCTCATCTTTACAGATTATTCTACATTAAATTTCTTTTATAACCCCATTTTCATAACATTGAATATCATCTGTTGAATTGAATTATATTCGTATTTATCAATGTATCATTATCATGAAAATAATTTATGAGTAGTACCTCCCAGACAGATGTCACTAGTGCAATCAAACTCAAGACTATGTAATTTCGATTGAGTGATTTGTGGAATCATTAAGGTGAATTACTAGGGTTGGTATATAGTGTTTGTGACATTACTATAGACCATTTATCATGGTTTGTGTATAATTGGATTTTCATTTATTTGTGTTTTAGACATATACAAGTGTGGAGCTCACTATAATTTCTTTTTTTTGTATTCCTCTATGGTTTGTGGGTGTTATAATGAGTATTGCTATAATCACTCTTAGAAGGTATTTTTCAACACATGTTGTGTATTTTGTATATGATCGACCATTTGAAAGAGTCTTATACAGACCAAATAAAATGGTCCTTTGTGAGACTAGATAGATTGAGCTATATTACCACAACTTGTTGACAGTAGTCCTAGTACTTTTAAATTCAGGTTAGACTTATGTTAGAGATTCATTGTGGTGGGATTTTATTTGGAAAAACTTAAATTACATTACATTATTTAAATCTATAGTTTCAAAATATGTTTGTGTGCATGAATTGGTTACTCAGTGGTTTTTACATTTCAATAATTGGTGGGATTGTTATTTGTGAGTTTGTACGGGTACCTAATCAATTTTTCCCATGTTAGTTATAAGCCTTCTTGATTATAATCACCATCACAAAGCCTATTGAAGGTAGTATTTTTTGAGTTGTGGTAAATTCCCCACTATATGGGTTTTGAAACTATATTTATAAATAAACAATAATAATGGAAATATAATTTTATGATTTTTAGAAAAAACCCAAAACCATTTCCATGGACTAATTTAAAAACCCAGACATTATAATTTTTTTTTCTTGGGGAATTTTTTTATAAAAATACTCATTTTTAAATGAATTATTTACATAACCCACCAATATAAAGTCATATTAAATAACATGAATTGAAATAATTGAAAAAAATATAGTAACAATCCTTATATGTTAAATAAATATGTTTAATATCTCGAGCACCATTTTAGTCAGAATTATAATTTTTAAAAAATAACAACATGATACACTTTTATAATGATATTTTAATAAAATTAAATATGTATAATAATCATATCAAAATTAAATTAAATATTTATGTGAAGAGAATCAAATAAATTTATTATTTTATTTCCATATAAAAAATTATCAATCCAAATAATTCCCATGAAATTTTGATGTAATGTATTAAATGAATAATCTTAAACTATCAATAATTATGATTAATTTATCAAATAACAATAATTAAACGAGTAATGCAATATTCCACTATACAAATGTTTGACATGGTCTATTTTTATTTGTGGGGATATCATGTGACTATCTGTAAATAAGTAAAATATCTCTATAGTGTGGAACAATCCCCTAGAATCATGTAACAAACTCAGATAATTACCTATCATAAATCAGTATCAAATGAATATATAATGATGAATTAGATAGAAAAATAAAAAAATACTTATCATAAATGGCCATGAACCACGATAAATATTATATAACCAATATCTAATGGATCAAAAAATTTCAAAAAAATATTTTTTGATGGCATTGAAATATTGATGAAAATAAAAAATAATGTTACTATTGAATATGACTAATTTAATGTCATATAAGATGAAATATAATTGTTATTCCGTATTAATATATCTCTATTCATTCCTAGTGTCCACAAACATCATAAATTGTTTTGTATTGAGAGAATAATGCAGGTAAAATGGATACGTTTTATGGTGATTCTTATATTATAAAGATACATCCAGTTAAATAATAATAAATCTAAGTAATTATTAAATGAAAAATTCAGTCTTGTAATTATATTTAATTCAATACTATTGAAAAAAATAATCTATCATTATATGCTTTCTCCATTAATCCAATTTTTATATTATTAAAATTTGAATGTATGATTTCAATTTACAATTAAATTTACATCCCTCCATTTTAAATAATGTTGGTGTAATAATGTAATATAATATGTTATAAATCAAAACTCCCAAATAAACCCAAGGAATTAGTTTTAATAACTTCAGAATCATAATAATTTCAACATTATAAAAAAATTATCTGTCAATTATTAATTTATAAAAAATCTTAATTAATGTTAATATATGTCACTGAAAATCCTCTTTAATGGTTTAATTGATATCGATATCTATTAAAAAAAATATTTTAAAATGATGGGTTATTTTGAAATTATGAAATATTTCTCTGAAAAACATTTTGTAGAATTTAAGTTAAAATAAAAAATATAATATATATTTATCAACATCTTGGTGATTTTTTTTTTGAAATGAAATGTTTAATTTTTAATGAATATTTGTAATTATTTAGAGCACGTGAAATTGAAAATATTTACACAATAAAACCTTTCTATATTTTTTAATATAATTTTAATATATTAAATGGAATAATTGATTATTTTTAATTTTTAACATACTCTTTTTTCAACATATTATTTTTTTATGACGTATTTTCTTCAACAAGAACTTGATATAAATTTTTTCTTATTATTACTCACAATAAAAGGGTACTTTTAAAGCATTTGGAATCGAGAATAAATTTTAATAATTAGTTAATTCAAATATTGGTTCTTTAACTTCTTAAACATTAATGTTTATCATCAAGGGGGTTTTAGACCTTAATTTATCACAATACATCAATGGAATATGTTAATTTCAGTTCATTTTGTTCATTTCATATAATTCAATTAGTTTAAATGAAGATATGTTTTCAATATATTGTATTATTTAGGAAGTTATAGACGATTTTTCAAAATAAAAAAAAAATATTTTTACAATATCTCTCCATGAATTCATCATAGAGATGATCTTATGATTCTTTAGTAAAACCGTATTTTCACTACCGATGAATCTGATATTAAATTTCAATAACAAAGAACTCCACTAGGAATGGTGTTCTTGAATGAAAGAATAAATTTGGTAGAAAAACAGTTGAAAATCCTTATGTACTATTAAATGATAAATTTATTTGATATGGTGATCTTACTATATAAATGTATATCATAAAGGTATTATAACTCATTAGTATTTAATATACAACTCACTAACTTATCAAATTGAGAAAAACTACGGTTGGTTCCTATAATATATTTATATATATGTATTATATTATAAAGTGACAACTTATAGATTTATATAAGGAAATTAAAATTACCAAAAGTGGAATGGTGTTGTTTTAGAAGTATTGACGAAAAAAACTCCACAATTTTATAGGTTTATTAAAAAGAAATTGTAGAATGGACATAACCAAATTATATATTTGATAAAATAATAATAGATAATTCATATAATAAATCAGTGAGACACTATAATATCAATGAACTTTTAATATCCAAATAAATCCTACCATGATGTGAAAATTCATTAGGATGGGGGATAATGTGGAGAACTATGAATTAAAAGGAGATAAAATCTAAAATCAAAAAATTATTTCTTACACTACATAAATTTTGATATTTTGAGATCCCTGGTGAATCTATACATTTTTTCAACAAAAGAAAATGAATGACTGCGTGTTAATATAAATTGAAAAAAATTCTGTTGGTATCCCAGAATATTATACGATAGTATGATGGTCTTGGATTCCATTTGAATATTCCAAATAATCTTTTCTAATCCTAGAATATATTATGGAGATTCAATAAAATTGAATAAAATATCTTTATAACCAATACTAACACCATATTTTAAGCCTATCAAAAGAAGATAATTTCTAAATAGAGCCCCCCCATGATTTCATGAAATTAATAGGTTCATAAAGGTGAAAATTCCATCCATATATTATCTCAAATTAATAACTATATTTTAAATCCTAAAGAGGATCATTTTCATGTAAAAAATATCTTATATATGTAAAAAATTAATATGAACTATTTTTGAACTATAAATAAATTGAGATGTTTTTGTAAATTTTCTAGAGTCCCCTAAAAGTAAATATCCAAACTTCAACATAGCACAAATGAATTGATTTCAATAGGAAAATTAACATTAGGAAAATATCATTTCATAACATTTTTATAAATTTTAATAATTATAATTCTTATAAATGTTGAATGTTGAATAGAATAACACATAAGAGTTCTCACTATGCATATTCATGGAAAATTTGGCATATAATGATATCCATAGTAAGACATATTTTCATTAGTGATCCCAATATGGTTAAATTGATGGGTTTTAATTCATAAAATATCATTCCCAATAATAAAATCATTTTATAAATTTTTTACATGTAAGGGATATGTGTTTTGAAGGATCCCGAATTAGGAGGTGTTTATTCTTAATATGATAACAATCAGAGAGCTTAGATAATATATTAATGGTAGGTTCATCCAGTGAAGATATTATTTTCACATTAATATGGATATCATGATAAAAAATATTTCCTTCTTATCTTCCTAGTAGAGGAACATTGAGCTAGAATTTTGATGTAGAGTGATAAACAAAACTTTCTATAATCCATCCACCTCCAATTTTTCAAAACTGTACAATGGGTATAATGTCATGAAAAAACCAAAGAGAATGGAAAATATGGAGAGAAATATCTGTCAATAATAGTGAATATGAATATGTAAAACATATTTCCATTATTTATATGAAATGATATATTAAAATTAAACTAGTCATTTAAATTACTATTGATGATGGTGAGGTGCTTGATTCCAAAGACATATTCCCAAATAAATTTTCTAGAAATTCTCTATATCAAATAGATGGATTTCCTGCCATGAAAATATTATCAATACACATAAAATTCGATATAAACTTTCCTAGATTCATGATGAATGAATTATTAAAATTTTAAACTATTAAATATTATACATATTTAAGGATGATGATTCTGTGGTGAAGGGTTATGTGACCAATAAAAAACATAGAATCCCCTTCCAAATATTTATATATTTTTTGAATTTTGTAACATGATAATAATTATTTATACAATATGTAAACACCATATTAATGGAGTACTAAAATTGATAAATTGTAGGAAACCATTCATGATATTCAACATCCATGTGCTAATAATGAATCCTTTATTTCTCAAATTTATATTGATGATGGTTAACACTTTTGGCCAAAAAATGTTCTATAAAAATCCTTCTCCATATTTATTTAGTATGTATTTTATGATATCAATTTATTATAAGATCTCATATAGGAATAAAATAAAATTTTCTATATAGAAATATTGTGTAAGTGAATATAGATCTTTCTCTATATTAGTTTTATTATTATTCCCTTGACCAACTTGCATAGAAGGTACCCATTAATATAGTAATAGAAAATAGAAAATAAGAATTATTATGGGTCATCCACATTCCTTAATCCATTTTATTCTGAGAAGAAACATTTAGAAGATCCATAAATCCTTATATATATTATCAAAAATACTAAAAATAGTCTTTATACAAATATTCAATGTATCATTGGATATGAATCATCTTATAAAATCAAATATTATTATACTAATTATATCATTGGATTTCATAAAATAATTCATGGGAGTAATATAACAATTTTTTAGGGGAAAATTTAAAATGCCGACCCATTCAAAGGATGTATTCATGAAATTTAGACCCATTTGGACATAAACAAGACCAAAATAATAATTAATTTCAAACTTATTGATAATTTGAGAGATTATGGTGGCCAAAATTTATATATTGATTCTATATATTCTACTAAATAAGCAATGGATTATAAATTGATGCAATGTTAACATTGATATGGTATTATGAAAAAATGTAATGTAATAATTTATGATTTTATGTGGGTGTCCATTGAAAAAAATGGGAATCATTATAAGGATTTCCCTATGAACTATATCCCAATGTTATTTTATAAATAGTTTGGGGAACTAATCATGGTTTGCTATATATGTGGGATTTATAGAGAACATTTTCTTATTATAATCCACCAAAAATATATATTTAGTTTTTATTATTTTATTGGAATCAATATTGGGAAAATTGAAAACATCCATCAACTCAAAGGTATTACCTAATTTTGTCATTATGAAAATTCAATTATAATTATCCAAATATTGCTTCATTATAACATCCTTACTTGATAAAATAGTTACATCTCTAAAATTATTTTTAGGATTATGTATATAAGAGTATTTTTAATGTTTTCAATGAAGGAAATGTTTCTATCAACCATGTTAATCAATTTTATTATAAGGTATTCCATTATTAAGACCATAATAGATATGATATTATCATTAATTTGTAAGTATAGATCAACATACCTATATAAAATTGATATTTTAAACTCATTATTATAACAATTTTGGATCCCAAGTAAATAACATTATTACACTTTATCATTTATGATATTTCAAAATTTCTCTTCACTCATGGTTCTATTCTTTTTCTATAGATTCCTCAATATATGGAAACATTAATAAAGACCATTAATAAAAGGGGTGATACTCTAGATATATTGGAAATTACTTTAAAAGAAGGAATGAATTACTATTGAATTTTATTTTTTGAAAAGGAGATGGCCCATATATTAATCCCTAACAATGGAAGATAAAATTGTTTAATCATTTGATTAATTTTAGAAAAAATTATAGATTCATCATATACCTAATTGTAAAAGTTATTAAAATATTAAATTCTTTTTTCATCCTTGTATGACACTATTTTTTGATATAATTAATGTACTTATGATATTTATCCCCATATAGATGAACTAAAACTAGACCATTTTGATCACTGTATTCTATAAATTTTCTAATATAGATGATTTATTAAGGCTCCCCATTCAATTAATTAATTCCCAAGGCAATATTAATGTATTTAGATAAAATATAGTGGTCCAAATGTCTTTTATTTTATGTGATATCATTCTTACCACATGGTTCTATTATATTAATAACAATTTAAATAATAGATGAATGTGAATTATATTGATTTAACTTAAATGTGAAATTTTCCATTAATAACATGTTTAATTTTATTAATAATCACCATAACAGTCACCTTGATAGATTGAAGGTTGCAAAATGTTTCATTTACAACACTATGTATAGTATGCTAAAATATTCATATCCTATGGAACAATTGTTCATACCTTAGTACAATGTTTAAACTTCTATTGGGGTATCTATTATAATAAATATGTGGTGTTTCATAATAATGTGATTGTTATAGAGATAATAGTAGTTTAGTTATCATACACATTATAATTCCAAATGAATAATCTTTATTACATTTAATATTTTTATATTCCATTCTTTTCACTAGATGTGGATGATCCAATGGCCATGCCCCTATATCATATCAAGGGATGGAAAGAGGGTTCTCCTTTGGTTTTTTCATTCACATAAAAATAATATAGATCCTTAATATTTGGATATGTGTAGAAATTAATAGGATCACTATTTGAAGTAGGAGTGGTTAATTTGAAGGGTGAGTATTTTAATTTTCATTCAAATCTTATGAAACACTCTCGTTATGGGAGTTACTTTCATCATGATTGGGAGAGACTTTATAAACCTATATGTAAGAGAAAAAATCTTTATCTAATAAGTCAGTACATTCCAAATAAATAATGTCTTCAATCCAAATTGTTTTCTCCAGAGTGTCCCTTGGCATATTTATCCATTTTGATCGTGGGATTAAAATGAATGTAACATGAGGAATTGAATTTGATTTATCTATCTAGTAGAGGTTTGAGATGTGATAGATTCCCTAAAAGTTTCATGTTCTCATAAATAGATTTTATACTGTTTTAGAGAATAATTAACTACATCTTATGGCTTTAAAGATATTTTCCTAAATTTAGATTCTCACCACATAACCCCGTATCTATATATCCTTACAGTGTCCTGAATTATTAGTATGATGATTGAGAAAAACAATGAAATTTGATCAGAAATGTCATAATCTCATTCAATAGTATTAGAAATAACATAAAAATAATAAAAAAAACTCAAAATGAAATTTATTTCTAATATAAATTATTCTTATACTATCAGGAGTGATTTTTAGTTGTTTATTATCCAAATATAAAGTTGAGTAACGAAAATACATTCATCCTTCAATATATTCATCTATCATTGGGGTTTCTACTATTAAATAACTAATATATTTAATTATTTTGGTAACAAAAATATCTTAAATAAGAAAATAAATCATATCCCAGATCTATGTATAGGTGTGATTATGAATATTATGATTAAAATTTATGCACTACTTTGAGGATTTAAAACAGTCTTTTTTAGTAAAGTAGAATCTATTATATGATAATTTTAATTTAGGAGTTTGGACTAAAACTGAATTTTCAATTACCCAAAAAAAATAAGACTGACCCCCCATATTTTAAATACATTAGATTTTATTGAGTATCAATTTTGAGTCATCCACACTTTGTGGGGTTTGACCCGTCATCTCATTGAATCTCCCAAAAATAAAAAATATGTATGAATCATATAAGTAATTACATGACTCATTGTTAATATATATTGAAATCTACCCATCTTATACTCTATAATTTTGAGACTCATGAGACAACTAAATAAAAGCATCACCCTTATAAATGAAATTCTCTATCAAGACCTCAATAAAACCTAGCACATTACTAATATATTGGTTGACCATCCACTGAGTCTTTGTTGATGTCACAGTCAATTGATCAATTGTAATACCTTGGGAAAAATAAAATATCATGATGTCAAAAGAAATAATTCCATAATGATTCATTTAATTTTAGTTCGTTATGAAATTTTTTTATAAATTTTTAATACATTATAAAACCATTTCCATGTTATAATATTAATGTAATATATTTAATTTTTAGAAAAAATTATAAAATGATATCAATGATTCATTAGAAAAATTTATGATTTTTTTTTAATCAGAAAATGATTTTGATGATTAGAATGTTTTATATAAATATATATTAATATCATAAGGTATAGGAAACTATATTGAATATTTCATGTATTACCAAGGCCAAAAATATTATATCCCTTATCATATAGGATAATTGGTCTTCATAATGTTGGTTTTACTAAAAGTGGTTCATGAAAAATATTTATTTTACCACTATTATTTATTATTTAAATTGTAAATAATAAAATATATTATTATAAGTTTTAGGATTTTTTGGGAATAATAATGAATATCATGTGTTGGTCACTTGGAATAACAAAATAATATAAGAAATTGTTGGTAAAAAATAATAATGTTGATATAATAAGTATATAATTATACCAATTACTATGTTATATTATAATATGGTCTTCCATGATACTGTATATTATATGAATTTCCTTAAATTTTAATTAAAATATAATTTTCACAAATTGTCTATTTTTATTATATATGATTTTTGTGTTGAACAAAAACATAATATTCAAAATATTCATAATAATAATTAAATAATCTTAATATACTAATTCATTTTAGAGGTTTATACATGAACCAAGAATATTGTATAAAATACAAAACTCATTTCTTTTATCAAATTGTATTTCAATTGGTTATGAAAACAATACATTACATAATAACAATTTATCAACATATATTATGATTATTAAAATATATGATGATTAAATGATAATGAGATTAATTTTAGAGATTTCATGTATCAATATTTAATAACTCTAAAATATTTTGATTGAAATGTTCCTCAATGGTGAAAATAATATCATTATTTAAATATGATTTCTTATAATGAAAAATTTATAATGTTTTAAATAATATAAAATAATCATTGCTTCTAAAAGAAAAGAATTTACATTAATATAATAATCCTACTATGATAAACATATTATATAATATTTTATAATACAAGGATGAACGAAATTTTTATATAGAAAAATGATTGGTGATTTTTTATATTAATTTTAGAGTCCTATAAATCATGTATTAAAATGGTATTTTAGTAATTTTTTAAAAAACACTTAATTATATAATTTAATGCTTAAAAATAACTTGGAAATAGTTTATGGATAAACTGTATCATTGATACTTTTTTATAAAATACTATTTTTTAAAAGATTTTATATATTTAAAATTTTAGTAGAGGAATTATACTAAATTGTTGGTGTACCATATAAACATGTATATATATTTAATGTTATATTAATTCAGGGTTTAGTAAGAATTAATATTTTATTACCATCATCATTTTATTATAAAAAAAATTTATATCAGAGTTGTTATAATTATATACTGCTATTGAAACAGACTTCAATGTAATATGGTAATATTTTTAGACATGTTGAAAATAAAGGAATCAATTTAATTTTAGATGAAGGATTTAATTATTTTACACCTTGAAGAACAATATCTAAGTGGTTATTATGTATTAATTTGAATTGATATGAACACAATTGATAATATATGATGGTATTTTATATTTGTACAATACTATTATGATCATTTGATTAATATTATTTTATATGAATTCACATTTTTATTGATATTTGAATAATAACTATTCTTAAAACAATAACACATGTCTAGCTGCAAATGCTAGTGTTTATATAAATAAATCATTTTAAAGGTTAGGTTTCATAACAATTATAAGAAAAATAAAAGGACATATAATAGTTTAATAAATTATTAAACACATTGTGTTTTTATATAAAATATTAAAAAATTTAATAACATTGAGTACTTCAAAAAGATATTGAATAAATGATAGTCATAAGTATATTTAAATTTTGATTGGGAAGCAGTCCGTTTTTTTTGTAAAACTTGTAATTTATTTGAAAATATTATAAACAATGATTGATATATTGACCAATACGTAAAATTGTGTGCAACATCCGTATGTGATGATTATATGTTGGATAATTAATTATAAAATAAAACATAATACGAGTTAATTCTTGATTAATGAAAATAAAATTTGATGATAAAATTTTAATTTAATGGAGTAGTAATTAAAGTAATTTCAAATTATATATTTTAAATTCAATATTATAGATAACATTAGAGAATTTTCATAGAAAACAACTACTAAAAATTTTATTTCTATGAGAAAATTATCAATTATTAATCATATTTAAACTAACATATTTTATAAAATCATAAATATATTATAAGAAAATGAATAAAAAGAATTATATTTAGTTGATAATATATAATTGGGGAATTAATATAATTAGAGTCTATGAAAAAATTATATATATTAATTGAGGATAAGGTAGAAATGTTATGGAGAAACATCATTATCATTATTATGGAAAATAAATATATTTTTAATTTCAATTTCTTTACCTTTTAAGCATATGAATACCGAAATTTGTGGATTTTTTCTAAAGCATAGTTCAATCATTAAAAATGCTTCATATAGAATGTAAACATGAATGATATATGTTCTATATTTCCTTTTCAGTCCTTGGGAATTTTTTTGTATAATATATTATTATCATATCCATAGACATAATAAAATGATGAAAATATATTCTTTCAAATGAATAATAGAATTACATAGGGACATACAAATAGATTAATTAAAAATAATAATATACATACTATCGAGAGATAGTTCATAGAAGGATGGATGATAACCTATATAGTTATAATGGTAAGTGGTTTATGCCTTCCTCAAACATTTATGATACTAGTGAGAACATGTAATCCCTAAAATGTAAATAGTTATACAATTTTTGTCTCAGAAACTAGACAAATACAATAAGGAATAGGATTCCATTTTAGATACGAGCCACATAAGAATTGAAATTAATCTTTTAATTCCATTTAAAATGAATATAAATGAGATCTAGATTAATAAATAATGAACCTACCCCTAACAAACTAAATATGTTAATTTATATAAAAATTATAAAAAGGAATATCCTAGATTTCCCCAGATTTTTTCTATTTTATTTGAACTGGGATCATTTGATCGAATAAAATCTAATTAGGATATCTCTATGGTCATTCTATAATAAATTTTGAACTATAAATAATATAAATTTTATAAATATAAAATATCATAAAATCTGTGATGGAATGATCAATTTAAATTAGAAGAATAGAATTCTTCTTAATCAACGTTCACAATTCATTCGAATGAGAATTGTTGTGAAAGTGATTTTTCATCCATTTTTATAGAATCATATTTTTTTTAAAAGAATAGTAATGTGTATGTTGAAGGTATGATAAGAGATGTAATAATATCATACAACTAATATTAGGTTCTGAAAAATTTAGTGGGACTCAAAATAAATTTAGAAATGTGGGAAAATATTGAGAATGCATATTGGGGATATCGGGATGAATTTTATGCCAAAATAAAAAACTAGAGTGATATTTTTGAATGTATAAAGATGTCATAAGTAGATTTTTTGGCTATATATCTTTGGTGGATCATATTAATAGTCACCTCAATTATTTTTTTATTCACTGATTAGAATATTTAAAAAACCTAATGAAATTAATGAAAAATGATGTCAATAATCTTTATTTAAATAAATATATTCTAAAGAGAAAAATTTAAATATTGATGAATTTTTAATATACTCCCATAATTAATTAGATTATTTTTTATATATTTTTTAGTAATAAGTATACTGATTTAATTTAATAAAATTTTACATAAAAAATAAAATTCAATGAAGTGGATGTTGTTTCGTTTTCTAAATCAGAATGAGATGTGGACCACGAAAATGACTATAAAGGAACCATCTACCTCATATCTAAATTCATTAAAATTATAAAGGGTATGAAAAAATAAAAAAATAAAACTGGCATTTTATTGTTTGGAGTAATTGTAATCATTGTATAATATTTCATACAATTAATATTGTGGAGTACAATGATGAATAACATGATAAAATGTCTCATGGAAGAAAATAATACTAATACATAAGTGGGAATTAATTATAGTGAAAATTTACGACAAAGAAAAAAATATATCATAATTAATCAATATGATAACTAATCCATATACAATATCCATTTAATAGAATATTATATTATAAAAATTTTTAATTTATTTGAATATAATGATAGAAATGAAGAAATATCATGTGGCATGGGAGAAGTAAAATTAATATTTTTGCTACACTATTTCATATCTATTATTGAATTGTAAAGGAATAGAATATGTAAATTAGTAAGAAAAAAAACTACCAATAAATAAGATGTGGTTTCAATGAAAAGAATAATTTAAACTCATAAATAATTAATATTAATAAATTAAGGACATAAAATATCATAAATTTAAATTTTTTTTTAAAATAAGGAATACCAAAAGTGCCTAAGTGGAATGTTACTATCAAATTAGATGAATTAAAAATTAATTTACCAACATAAATAAATTATAATTAAAACATATATTAAATTAATGATGAATATTTTTAGAAAAAACTTTTTACTTATCATAGGATATAAATATAATTTCTATACAAACATAAATGAATCATATAACCATGATAGACAAGAATAATAAATTGATTTAATATAAAAGTGCATGTTTCAAGAAAATTTTCTAAAAATTCATGAATTCAGAAAATCAGTTAAATTTAAAAATAAATCAATAAAAGATATAGAATATATGAGAATTATTTCATCCAAAATTAAAAAGTAGAAGGATGGTAAAAATGAATATTAACAGTAATTTGGAATTATCATAAAAAACAAAACATTATTATGTGAGAACATGTGGTGAACATAAATTTATCTTAATTTCATACAAAAACTCATTTGGTTTAATTTTGAAGATATAGATATGGTGAAATGGAAAATATAGCTATGTTGAGTAACTTGTGTCCATGATTCATAGACAAAATCAATATGTTTCTGGAAGTTATGATATTCTAAAAACATATATGATTTAAATATAACATTTTCGATATTCTTTCAATGTTATAAAGTGTAGACAAGCATATATTTTTCATCATTGATTTACATCTAATATTACTATAGATATAATCTACTTAATTTCATTGAAAATAAATTTATTCGTTCTTTTAATTTTTTAATGAAATCCTATTTAAGAATATATTCATTGATTTTTTGAAATTTAACATCATAAGATGATACGTACACATGTATTGTTTATTGATGATATCAAAAAAAAATATCAAAGTGTATTTCATCTCTATGATAAATGGAATGAATCTATAATAAAATTATATACTTATGTTATTATTGTAATTAAATATTAAATAATCACTAATAATGGGAAATAAAAAATTATAAATACATTTTATATTAGTTTTCAATTTAATTAATGATACCTATTTTCAAAATAATAATACAATATCATGAATTGAAGGGTAAGACATAATGGTTAAAACAAAATGAAGAAATTTCAGAATGAAATAGTTTGACAGATCTACCCAAATTAATCAGAGTAAGTTATTTTTTTCATATTTAAAATTGTGATGTATGGTACATATAAGATAAAAAATTTGTAAACTAGCTGATTCAGACCACATGAAGTAATAAAGTTGTATTTTATTAGAATAAATTCATTCAAATTATCATGTAGTAAAAAATAAAACATTAGATTAAATGGTGAATGAAAAAAGTATATTAATTTTATATTTATGATTCGAAAGAATTTTTTAATATTTTCATGAATTTTATAACAATATATGAGTGGTAATTGAGGGTTTATGTAAAACATTTGACATATTATAATGTAGGGGACTTATTATGAAATTATATCGAATCATACATTCAAAATATGGGATTAATCACTAATAACATAAATTATACACTCCCGATTAAAATGGTATTTCTAAAATATGTAATAGTGGCATTATTTAATTAGAAGCTAAAGTGATTATTGAGAATAATTGGTAGCCTTTTTCCAACATAATGGCTTATGAATAGATATGAGTATTTAAAATAGCTGTTTTTGGAGAAATAATTATTAAATTATGACATATGAAATAATTTACTTAGAAAAACTAGATATTTACTTATTCAGATTCATTGGAAGTCATTGTTTTGTAATAATTAGAATAAATATAATGGAATGTTCCATGAGAAATCCAACGTATAGTTCAAGGAAAACTATTGAATTTATATTTCCAAAAATTATGGAATAAATTACATAATAATTGAGACTACTATTTTTAATTATTTTATATTAAAAATATACATATAATAAGTTTTTTAATTAATCTATATTTTGATCTCTCAATTGACATCTAGGAGAAATTTATTGTATATTTAGTGAATGGAAATAATGATATGAGCCACATGATGATAATTTTCAATTTTATCATATATGTAAGTACGAAAAGGATACTAATGTTGATAAAACCATATATTAGAAGTTAATAAATCATGTGAAAGAGGATAATATAATTGTAGATCATATTTTCCCATATCAATAGTGAATAACATAGTGGCATAATAACAAAACAAATCAAATATCTCATATTGATTCACATTCAAAGGTTGAAGATAGTATACATAAATAAATGTATTCTACTATTGTATTTAAGGAACAAATCCATATAAATTAAACCTAATATCATTTCATCAAAACATACAATAAAATATTCATTTTTCCAGAAAGGGTGTTTAGAAATAAATTTACTAAAAAATGGGATTATTATATTAATAATTACAAGTGTGTGTGTAATTAATATTCATATTTTGAGAGATTTTATTTATAGACAAGTATTGATAATACAATTAGGATCAATGGTGAACAAATTCTATCATCTATTGTAGATTATAAGTATTAAAAAAATATAAAATTAACATGAAATATTCACTCATGAATAGGTGGATAGAATAATATAACTATATTATTCATCTAAAAATATTTATTCTAGAAAATTTTGTATTGATGGATTAACAACATTGTATTCCCTTATAGTAGCTAATACATAAAAGTATGGCCATGTTTGTAAAGTTGTATGATTGATTCTTAGAAAATTTAACCACTTATTGAAAAGAAGATAAAAAGACATCATATAAATGAAATGGTTGTTTTTTATAACACTTTAATTTTAAATGTAGATTATAATAGTTTTACATCTAAAAAATTTAGTGATTGCCATTAATTTTTAACCAAAATGAGGAATCATTATAATATTTCTAACCTGGGGGGAAATCAGGTATGTTTTGTGATTAAGAGAGATGTAAAATTATATCATCATATTTAATTACTTATATAATTATGCAATAAATGTTTTAAAAAATATTGGAAATAAATTATCTAAACCAATACCACCAAACATATAAATTGGGATGATACTCGTAAAGGATGAAAGAGGATAAAATCTATATAAATTTTATTTTAATAGATAAATTGATATATTCAATTCAATTAATATGTCTTCAATATTAAATTTTATCCAATACATTCACATCATTTGGTTAATATATTCTTTCCATGTACATCAATGCATCCTTGAATTTTGATATTATGTATACAACATGTGAAAAAACTGATTATATTTATATTTTTCTATATTTAATTTTAAGGGAATTATTATAAATAGATCTCTACATTTGGTACGATTTTTATTCTAGTAAGAATCTGCATGATGTGGAACTATAAATTATAGATTTTAGTTTCACTTCATAAATCAATTAAAGGGAATGTGGTAGATTTAATTTATTATACTAAGTTGATTTGAAGTATAAAAATGATTTTTGATTTGAGGGTGAATATTTAGAAACAAATTAAAATTTCATATGCTAATAAATTTCTAACTAATTTATTTAATAATATAATTAAACATTCTCATTATTAGTTTATTGTTATAATATTTACTTTTCTCAGTGAGTATGATTACAATAGTGTTATAATGTTTGAACTCATTCATCATTATTTTTACATATATATGTCTTTTGTACGGTAATATCTAAGGATATATATTCATCTTTGTGGAAGAATATAAAGGCTTAGTCATTTATTTCCAACTAACAGACATTGAAAATACCATTAATCATTTATTTTATTTTTAATTACGGAGATTATATACATCTATCTCTTCCATTCATTTATTGAATTAAGATAAATGTTTATTAAAATGATGATGGAAAAAGAAGGGTGAGTGATTTAATTTTTTTGGGGAGAATATATAACACATATTTAAGAAATGATTGTATATAAGATATTGAATCATCTTATAAAAATGACATCTATTTGTGTGGCTTCAATATAACTATCCATGATAACAGCTATCAATTGATATTTCATGTACAGATATATTGTGTTTGAAAAAAGATCAACATGGTGAATTTGAAATCAAAATCCAATCATGATTACAATGAATTGTAAAGTGATTACATATTAATTTTAGTCATTTTAAATGTTCTAGATATGTTTTAAGAAATGTGTGTTTATGAATCAATAATCACTTATCATATTTTTCATTTTTTATACTTAATAATATGGTAGTTTTTATTATAGGTTTTCACATTGTATAAGGAATTCTAATATTTCATAGGACTTTTGATAAAAATGAAATAGTAAACAATATTATTTAATATGGAATAGATAAGATCTCATTGTAGTGTGAAATATCTATCTTATATTTAATATAATTTGTTTTATTTGTATAAAAAATCCACGAATTAGAAATTTTTTTGACATGTATGCTTTAGGATGATTTGATTTACATCAAATCAAACTATATCATTTGTGTTCCTTAAATTATTTTTCAATCCAATAATTATTTAATAAAAATTGGATTATTTTAGCGCAATATTTGTAAAAAATTGAATTTGGATATTTAAAATTCATTACCATAGTTATTATTGTATATATTCTTATAGAGTTTTACATGATGTGGTAACATTGGAATTAGTCAAGGAATAATTTCCATTAATATTATTCTAATGTTTCTCACATAAAATTTTCAGAAGAAAGGAATAAAATATTTAATTGAATAATATTTAATTTAGAATAGTTAATTTAGGTTTTGATATTATTGATATATAATGAACTATTATATAATATATAGAAAAAAAAGGTTTAAAAGTGATAAAATTGATTTATTATCTCTTTAAATGTATGCAGATACAATACTGGTTATTAAGGGATTTTCTTAATGAATTATATCATTGGGTGTTTTAATGAATCTGTGAATATTTTAATTGTTATTAGATATTTATAGGAATGGTTGATAATAATTCTATTTTATTGATTATTCATTGGTTTAAAAGAACATATTATAATAATGTTTGTATTATGGTAAATAATGGAGACATCACAAAATGTTTAGATGATCAAATTAAAACTAAAATTAGAAAAGTGTGTTAAGAAGCCAATGGTTCTAGTTGTGATATATCATTCATTTAATCATGAGTCAGTTTGTTGGATGTGGATGAAATCTACCAATATCATAACAAGAATTTGGTAATTCATTCATGGCATATGTGTGAGTTTGTAGAGTACATTTTTTCGCAACCAATTAATTTGGGATAATATTTATTCCTCAATAATAAATAGAACATAAAAAAGGAGTATGTTTTCACATTAGACCCAATAATGGTGTTATTTTATTTATTCTTTTCATTTTTGAAACCTCAAAAAGTAATAAGTGTAACTTATAAACGAAATTAATGAAATATTGTAATAAACCAACATGATTTACCCTCAAACCTGAATCCCAACTCGATTTTTCACATGCTTGAAGCGTGTTCTATATCCCATGGGGCTGGCGACAAGAAACCAGGCTTCAAACAACATAAAAAATGGAATTACTTTTCTTATCCTATACAACCACATTCCATATATATGTAAAAAAGCAATAATGAAAGATAAATATGATAAATATGTCATAACAATAAGAAAAATGTGGAAATATAAGGCTACAAGAGTAGTTAAAACTCTACAGAACAACTCCAACATTAAAAAAATGAAACCAAAAAACTACTCCGCATGATAGCATGGAAGAACTCCCACAATCTCACCATGATCAACACAAATAGCTGACACAAACCTCACTGCTTCACTGTGACACCTTGTAATTCCCAACATTGGTAGATAATCAAAGATCTACACATAATTGAATAGGTCGTAGTGTGTGAGATAACAGGTTCAAAATGTTCCCACCTAAGTTTTCCATAAACAGTCTCTGTAAAAAATCCATGTATCCTCATTTTAGGTAAACAAGTGTCATGATAAGCAGTAAATCAGTTTTATATAAAACATGGTAAACATTCCCAATTTTTCATAGTTCTAAATAAAAGCTAGTATATCAATTTCGAAACATATTTTCAATATCATTTTCCACACACATAAACATGAATATCTAGGATAACTCAGAAATCATTGTAATACGAAACATACTAATAAGTGTCACAAAACCAAGGAATACTAATGGTCCAGGCTGCAAACTATTCATACCATAATAATCCAGTTCAAAATTCATATCATAGAAAAAATGGGACTAAGAATTAGAGGAATAACCAATAAGTAAAACCCCTAAAATGTATATATACTAGTACTCTCCCATGCAATTGCATGGTGATATAACCAAATTCCTAGTTTTTGCATACACACAATGATAAGGTTCAATGATTATTTTTTATAAGACAATAACATGTTTCAATGTTAATAATGAACATGAATATTTAATATATTGAAATCACATAATAATGATACTTATTATTGGAATAAAATTGGGCAGAATATATAGATGTCATGACAGAGAGCTTTAAATAAAAAGAAATTAAGTAAATCTGCATCAATCACATGAAAACACTTCTTTTAAGACTCCAATTTCATATCGTGTTAATTAAAATAATACTACAAGTTTAGTGAAGTTCATAAAGACATGTTACAAAATGCGAAGCATTCATGGGAGTTGATACTGAAGCGTTACCCCACACCTGATTGTTGGCTTCACATTATAGTCCACCTATGATGAAAAAATTGAAAAATCCAAAAATGGGAAATCATTTTTACTAGAAATAAGGATATGGATGAAAATAAAAAAATATTATCCCTTATGATAATAAATATGAAATCACCCATCAAGTGTTGTAAAATATAAATAAATGATAATATTTTTATTTTAAGAAGATTAAGTACATCATTATGGATTGATTTTAAGAGTATAAAAATAATTTTATGCCATAATCATGGAGAGAAATTCCATAGTAGCCACAAAATTGAAATTTTAACTTCAAACAATCTCATATTCATTAGTAAAGGACGTTTTTTGCACTATCAGGTAGTGCCTAAGAATACACACTAAAACAATTCAACATAAAACAGAAGACAACCCAGTAAACCGAGTTATGAAATTTACATGCACTAGAATGGGAGATGTTGCTGAGCATATTTGTCCTTTTCTCTAGAAAAAACAGGGCACAGCCCGTTCAACCGTTTTCTGTATGAAACATACTTCTGTCAAGCTTTAGTGAAACCTGCTTCCATTGAACATTGAATTTAAAAAATTCATATGCTTATTAAGAGAAATTAATAATGTTGAATTAATAATGTGAAATGAAGTTAAAAAAAATGAATAATGTGAAATGAATAATGTGAAATTAAAAATGTGAAATGAAGTTAAAAAAATTGAAACATAACCTATAGAAAAATGAATTAATAGAAACATTGAGACATAAAAATGGAAACAAAACTTCTAGATGGAATGAATAGGAAGGTTCATTTAAAGAAAATAAACATTCCACATTAATTTACTGTAACCATAAAAATATAACTATGGAATGTTATTTCACCATTGAAACATAACTTATATACATTCTCAGTAAAAGAGACAAGTTTCAAAATAGTAAATGGAACCATGATTTTCAATAGCCTCAGATTTATTGTTCTGCATCAAAATCGTTCAATAGATAATTAAATCTGAATTTGAGTAAATGAAACATATCAGTATGAAAAAACAACCAGTTAATCTAGTGAACTACGAAAAAACATTTCACATGGAATTGGGTATGATGTTCTACAATATTCAAACATGACAAATCTGGTGAAATAAAAATTTCACTGAATAATAATGTGTAATTATGAAATGGGAAATTTGAAACTTACAGATTACAGAACATGTTTCCAGTATCATGGGAATGTATGAAAAACATTTAGTCAAGTTTGTCGATGAAGATCATTGAAATGTTTTGATTTTAGTGTAGAGTCTCAAGACATTGAGACATTGAGTTTGACAACATCTTCAGTATCAAAGTCAGTCAACAAATTTTCCTATATGAAGATATGTGTATAATGAATGAGCTATAATCAATGATGAAAACTCTAACCATTGAAAAAGCAATGTAAAATTTTAAAATTTACTATTCATAAGAAGAAAATCATTAATTTAATAATCATAGGTAGAAATGAAATGACATCAAGGAAAGACAATATTGAAAACATATTTTATAAATACAAACAAAAATATTGATTATGTGTTGTTTTTTGAAAGTGTTTCCAAACAGACCCTTACCATCTTCATCAATACTTGGAATATTCATCTTGTTCAAATTTAAAACATTGATATACCAATACCTATGGAATTATGTACCAAATGATCATAAGGGGAAGGTGCCAGTTCCAGCCTTGCTGTAGTATTTAACAAATTTTAGAAGGCCCCAAATGCCTCTCCTCTTGCAACATGGAAGGTACTATCTCTGCCCTATACAGAAAAATCCTGCAACATAAATCAAACTTAAACAATGATGTGATGAAAGTAATAATAATTATTAAGAATAATATAGTTTTAAGATGAATGTGAAAAATTAATTACGGGATAAAAAATCTAGAAAATATCATCCAAATTTATTGAAAAATAATTTGTTGTTTGAACATACATTGCGAGTTATCATTATAATCATGCTTCATTTTTGTAGAGCATTATTCATTTGACCAGGGAATTCTTGAAGTAGAAACAAAATATATTTTGGGTATGTAACACACCTTCTAAATACAAACAGGAATATGTTCTGTAAGCTGTTTTTGAAAATTTTTGTCAAATAGAACCTTACCATCTTCATCCATACATGGAATTGTCATATTGATCAAATTTGAGACATTGATATCACATTCTTTAAATACCATCTTGAAATATATCTCAAAATAAAGAAAATAAAATTATATGACATGCCGACTTTCATGATGTAATGAAAATAAGAGTAGACCATTGTTCTCTTTAATATATGTTAAATAAGAGGTAACATACCATTACCTATAAAAATAGTGGTGAATAAGAGTAAACCATTGTTCTGTTTAAATAGAAATGAATCGTACATGCATGAGGTAACATACCATTACCTATAAAAATAGCGTTGAAGGAAAATAGAAAACACACACATGACTGTTTAAATTATTTGTAGTTATTGTAAAATACCCAATCATATATATGAACCTGAAATAAATATTTCACAAATTTAAATAAGACAAAAGATGATACTGACATCATCAAAAACATCTAGACATTTTAGTATACAATTTCATGATTATTTACATTACAGAATATATACAAAACATTTCATAAATTTAAATAAGGAAGAAGATGAAAATCACATTCGTCATCAAAAACATAGACAGTCGGTCTTCAAGTTTCCAAATTGAGGCTCTCCATCATTCAAAACAGTATTGCTGTGAAGGATACTTTTATACCATTTCACATAGAAACCAACTCTGGTTTTTCTGTGTCGTAATCCCAACTAATTTTTGTTTTTTTAGTCATGAAACGTTAAGAACATTCTATTCGTTCCCTATACTTTAAATAATCCATGATTTATATGGTACTTCATGCCTGAGAAATTCTATCATGACAGAAAAAGAATCCATAGTTTCACCCAGACACGTTTGTAAAAATTTCCCTGAACATATTGTTACAGAATAAAAAATGAACAGAAATATGAACAAATTGTTCTGTTTAATATATGTCAATAAAAATATACAACTTCAAAAAAATTCTTAAATAAACTAAACGGAATAAAACACGTTCCAAAATTTTTTCATACAAAACTGTATTACAAGTATGTTTTTATGAATAAATCGCTAAATAATGGATGCGCATTATAATATTACAAAGAAAATGGTGAGATGTAGTTTAAGAATGTTTGGGAAACTGATATGAAACAAGAAATATGAATTGTCAGAGTGAACTACATTCAGTTTATGGAATATATGAGAAAACACCTGTTTAGGTTAAGTGGTATTGAAATATAACTATACTCACTTTGTTATTGGAAGTGATACATAAGCAGTAAATAGCCATCCTTTGTAGAGAATCCCTTTTGTAATTCACATATGCTGCATATCATCCCATCTTTATTCAGCATCTACATGTTATTTCATCTTTTTTAAAATACATCATTGAGTTTTGAGGCAAAAATAGGCAATACATTATTGAAGTAAATATTAAAAGATCCATCCATATCCAATTGTATTTATTAAAAATAGAAAGCTGAAAAAAACCCTGAAAAATCTCTAGCTCCATTGCTTATCACCCAGCTCAAATAATGAAAAGTAAAACCATGTAAACATCAACTGTCATAATATTTCAGATCCACCATTCTAAAAAAACAATCCATCATATTCGATAAGAAAAAAAATTGGAATGCAGTTTTGCAGAAATTGAATGTTAAGGAAGTGAAGAGACACATAGTATCTGATATTGATCACCTCAATTGGTGAATTTATAGTCAAAGGAACATTGCGACAGAAGGCCCCTAACATCGCGTCATTAAACAGGATCCTTTTACCCATATGAAAGTAATGGGGATTCTCCATTCAATAGTGATAAGAACAACTATTTTTCTACATTTTTTTATAGTTAAACTTTAATCAAATAATCTGATTAACAAAATTGTCTTCAAATGAAAGAATATAGAAAAAGAAAAAAATATAGTTGAATTAACATCAATATGAAGACATTGATATTGTGAATGAACAATGAAAAGGTAATATAACAATGTTTCAATGTCACCAAACAAATAGATAGTATGATAGTTTACTGAAACTGGAAAAAAACATGAATAACTGGTTTAGTACTACTGAATAGTATCACAACAGATACACGAAACCAGATTGGCAACATCATAAGATAAGTCCTAAAGACTATAGATGTTGTTAGGTAAATGTGCAATATTCAGCCTCGACAGACCCAAGGATCATCAGTTATTTGCTGTAGTCTTTCCCATTGTTGAATTTTTCAATTGTTTGCATGTTCATGTGTGTACCATGACTTGATGATCTCGGGGTGTCATCACATTTCTGCAGATTATGTTGAGTTTTTTCTTCAATTTCAAAATCAGACAGGAGGTTTTTCTACATGTAAAAAAATGGCACATTAATATGTAGGTAACCATCACGGAGATGTTTAATTGGTGAAACAGTTTAAAATAGTGTCTAATAAGAATTATTTCCATTCGATAAATTTGGAAAATTTAAAATTGTAATTCCAGGAAAGATTTTTACTTGAGAAGATGAGACATCTGAGACAGATACAGGTAATCATGTGCTATCGTAAGAAGTAGAACACCCATCATCATGATGATTATTTAATGGAAAGTAGGAAAATGTATTAGAGAGAGGTGTATCAGGTTTTGGATTACAGTAATGGAAAAAATGTAAATAAAATGCACCGTCATATTTTCAATCTGATTACCCAACTCTGAATACCCAGTGCTTTGATCTTTCTATGTTTTCATAAAGACAACAAATAAGTTTGATATAAAAATTGGTATAGTAAGTTGAGAATGATGAAATTTATTACCTCTTTTTGGCCTATAGTGTGACAATATCTATGAACATAAATATCATTATCACAGATAGAAATAACTTTGTAGCTATTCTATTCAAATGAATGATAACAATTTAGAATATTAAACGCAGTTACATCAATTAAGAATAAGAAATTATTTGGCATGAATAATTCCAATTGTTGAGGGAAACTAAACACATCATCATACTAATTTAAAAATGTTAACAAATGTTAGTTGTAATATAGCAGAATTTAGGTTAGATTTTATAAAAAGATGCTCCTACCTATATCAGAGCAGTTCTTAAATTTTCAGCTATTTCATGTATGAACTGCATAACTTGTTTGTCGTAGAGAACTACTGAAAATGAGGTCGTCTTATCTGCAACCATGAGATGTACCCTAAATCTGTTCATTGTGTTTATTATAATGCATAATTAGTGGAAGAAAGTGTATCTTATCGGTAGCACCGATTTGAAATATGAGAATATTGACAAATGAATGTGTTGCTGACCTCGCAAAGGTAGTCTTAGGAGATAACTTTCATTTATGCCACCATAGTTTTCCTTCTAATTCGTGATCTTTTTTCATGCAAGAGACACATGACTCATAATGCCAGCTGTGGGTGCTTTGATGTTTTTGTACTGTTGCGGAAATTAAGAATCTTGTAGGCTACCTTAGATTGTGTATATCAAATAATTTTTAATAAAATAGAAAATAAGTTCAAAGTAACAATAACTAAAAATTGACATGTGAAAAGTAAGTACATAGTTATTACTTGTTCAAACTTTTTTACATCAGAAATATATTTATTGTTATTCCAATATAGTACTTCTATAGAAGGGTCTAGATTAGTTGACGGTAGACTATGTAACCAGGATGGAACTATGAACCCAAACCTAGAGACATCCTTTATTGGAAGAAAATTAACAGAATCATATAATTTTTTATAGCAATGAACAATGAATAACAGAGAACAAAATCTACTCACATATTAACTGTACATAGTTAACCTGTTTCTAAAACTGTCAACTTCTGCAATGTCCAGGTTGTACAAAATTTTTGTTGCTTGAATAGTAGTTGTCAGAATAATAGTTCCTGTAAATTATATGCAAACAATTTTAGTCAACCTAAGGTTGAGGATACATATAAAAAACTGATGTACAAACGCCAAATTCGTAAGTTGTGGACAGATACTGTACTGCTTAATTTTTTTGTCCCAGATGAGTTGTAAGATCAAAATGTTAGGTAAATCGTTCTGTTGTTCCAAATAAGATGACATTTTAGTAGCATAATTTCCCCATAAGATGCAGTGAACTTGTAGACCTCTGTAAGGTAAAAAACAATAGTATTTTTTAATGTCATATATATTTTCCATGTAACAGTAATACAAATTTTAAATCACTTTTAATCCTTAAGAAGAATCTTCATCCTAAGGTTGGAATTTCCCATTGATTGAAGTGGCTGAGAGTATTGCAGAAGCCCAATGATTTCTAAACCATAAAACAAAAAAGAATAACAATGCAGGGGAATTAGATTGACATGGAAAATAGTATCTTGATGACTATGTAAATATTGAATACAGAAGTATATCAATGCACTGTAATGGAATTATACCTATTATGTTATCATCCAGTACATTTCTGTGATAAATATCATTAAATGAAGTGAAATTAAAACTAAACAGTGGGAGTTTTGCATCAGAAGGAAGAAGAAATGTTGTTGACGTGAACAACAATCAGCATGAATGTCGAGTTTCCAAGTAACAACCTTGATTTGGAGCAATCTGAATGTTCTGAATGTAATAGCATAATCCTTCATGGAAAAGATCTTTTAACTTAGAGATAAGTTGACATTTCCTAATTGAACATTGTACCTTAGTTCCCTGAAAAAAGTAAATATTTTGGTGGTTGTAATAGAGATATAATATTTAACAGAAGACATAGATGTAAATGAATATATTGCACTATAGTATGTTAATAAAAATAAACTGATGTTAGAAACACCGACCTGTATATCTCCAAGTATGAAATCGATAGCGACGACATTATTGGAGTTTTTTTATGAAGAATTGAACCACATGTTCCACACACGAACACGTAATTTTAGTGTTTCATTTGACTCTAGTGAAATCTCACACAATGGGGTTATTCATCTGGACATAATTGTTTTATGTTTTACATTTATAGTTAGTTTAGAAAGGTTACTGAATCATAACATAAAGATGAAACAGACTTATAGAGACTACATTATATGAATAAATTAATATATGAATAGTTAAATTAAATGGATACCTATGACAGGTTATCAAATATTTCATTGTAGACAATATTGCCTGTTTAATCAACAGCTGTGTTATGGCTATCTTCAACTATTATTTTCAAATGATTCGGTGAGGTGACTCTAGAAAGAGCCACTAATATAATTGACCATGCGTGAAAACAAGGCTGCGTAGAAATAACCCAACTGAAGAGAAATATTGTCCTTGACTCTTATTAATAGTCATATCATAACATACTATCAAAGGATATTGTCTTCTTTTTAATTTTAAAGGGCATCTAATATCAGATTGTGTCATATTTAATCATGGAATGAATGCACTATACCCTGAATTGCATCCAGTTAAAATTTTTGCTCCAATGACATGGTCTCCCAAATGTGTAATAATCATGCGAGTCACATTACATAGACCAACTGATTGATCCACATTTCTTAACAACATGATAGGTACACCAATCTTCAGACTAATTTTGTGCACTTCCAAACCAGAGATATTAATACCATTTGAAAACTCATAGGTGTATATATTTTCTGGCCTATCAGAATCAAAACTCACATTGCAAACACTGTCAGAGCTGTAGTAGTCTTTGCATTCAGAATTTGTCAGAGAGAGCATGTGGTCATTGATATCTTGAACGACATCACGTATTGGAGCTAGAATCGCTCTGTCCTTTAGAAAGCATACATCATCGTAATGATATGTGAAAGCAGGATATGTGAATTCTACCATTACTTCCAATGCATTATCAGTTTTTTTAGAAGATAATCTGCTAGAATATGAATTATGGTGTCACCATAATCAGGTTGTCCTATGTTACCATCACCAATATGTATAACCCACTTTGAAACGGTTTCTAACTCATCTGAATCATTATTAACAGTCCTAGAATGCAATCTCATATTTCTTGTTAGAGTTTAAACTCTTCACTGTTTCCAAATATATGAAGACTTAATACTTGCAAAAAAAATATCATTTCTGTTACCACCTGGTATCACAGGAAATATTTGACGGAAATCTCCACCCAATACAACTGTGATACCTTCAAATGGTAAATATGCAGCATTTACATTTTCTGTTGTCATTATATCTATAAGATTACGGTCTAGAGCCTCAAAATTGTACTTGTGAACCATGGATGCCTCATAAAAAAATATAAGTTTTGTAACAATTAATAGATGTGATAACTCACTCCCTTGTTGAATATCGCAAACATATTTCTCATTAACAGAGATTTGAATACAAATTTAGAATGTGTCATCCTGCCACAAGAAAGAAGTTGTGATGCTATTCCACTTGAAGCTACTGCCATAACCATACTACCCTCTGACCGTATCAAAGAAGTCAGTACTCTCTAGATAAATGTTTTATCAGTCCCTCTGTATCAATGCAAGAAGATGTAACCCCCACTCGCAGTTGATATTGATGACAAAATGACTTTGATCACATTATTTTGTTCAACGGTAAACATACCTTGTAAATTTATGTAATCATTTCGAAGACCGTCTTTGTTGTAGTTTAGTTCTTCCGCATGTAATCGATTTTTAGTACTATCAATTACAAATTCAGGAACATGCATTGAAGGAAAACACTGAAGAGATCTACCGTTGCTTTGCAAAATGTTGTCTATTTCTTGCAGAGAAAACATGTGCCTCTGATCATCACTAAGTGTGAAGTCTAAAGAAATGTTCAAACATATTTAAGGGCTGTATTAATGAAATGGTATGTATTGAATTACAAAATGTAGAGTAAGTAAATAGTTGTACGGGATATAATTAAATGAAAAGGTAAATTTGTTGCAGAGGAATTATGTATATTACCATCGAAATATGTCAATATACTGCTCAGAATTAGAAATCTAGATGGTTCCTCAGAAGTATTAAATAGAGATATAAATGTAGAGTAAGTAAATAGCTATACGTGATAGAATGAAATTGAAAGAAAAAATTGATATGAAGGAATTATTTATAGTACCATCGAAATATGTCAATATACTGATCAACATTAAAAAGAAGGGTGGTTCCTCAAAAGTATTAATGATAGAACTAACATATATTATGACTGAAAGTATCATAAAATTCTAGAGAAATATTGTAGACATAAATTTTAACTGCATTACATACACATAATCGAACATTTCAATCATTATTTGTACTATGCTGAAATATAAAAAACAATATAAGTACGAAAGAAGCAGAACCATTCACTTGTAACATAGAATTGGACTAAAACATTGACAGTGCATTATAGGGACTACTAAATCATTTGATCACAGAATGTATATCAAATTCTACAGAAACATATGAATGTGGATTGACATTTTAGACATCATAATTAAAAATATTGGACAGACATGCAGTTTTTTCATATAAATGTGCAGAAATATGTACAGAACATAACATGGAATAATGGATAACTCTATGAAGTGTGCCGAAACATACATGCAGAATCATGTCATTTAGAGAACTGCAAATATATGAAGTTCTTTATTGGATAAAAATGTATGACATAGACTATATTGAAAGCTTTATAGAATCATATATAACTGTTAATTATTAATCAAAAAAATGCGTGTAGATGCATTATAAAAATAATTAAATAAAATTGATAGGTTCTACCCGGAACAGTTGAATGTAATTATATAATCCAGATATAAGAATGTCATTTAAAAGTATACAATAGTTTTAACCAAATGATTTTTGATCCCATGGGACATAACAGAAATAGAATCACCTAGTTAACAATTCACCTAGTAGTACAGAATTAGATACATGGAATTTTTAAGGTGACATCTGGAAGATGCAAAGATATCGTTAGTCATGTTTATTGGTTGACAGAAGAATAAATACATGTGTAGAAAATATAGAAATAAAACATTAAAATACTGATGTAGTAAGAATAAGTACTAGATAAATTGCAATGTGTACCGTGCATTTGAATCATTTGTCTATGAGAATATAAGATATCTTCAGAGAGAATAATGCAGGTCTTATTCCAAACAATATCCAGGTGAGATATGTTATTTGTGATTATCATGATTGAAAACAGTCTCCATAGACAGTGGCCCATTCCCCATGCTGATACCTCTTTAATAGAATCAATGAATTCTTGGTCATCAGAAAGTAGTCGCATTGCAGAACAGGCCTCCCTAAAAGTGCCATAAGTAATGTTGTTGATAGTTTTCAAATCATCATATGTTGTTGCACCACAGATCATTGTTAGTATAATCTGCAGGTAGTGTAGATCTCCAGTGGTAGGAGGCACATAGTAGAGTCGACCAATAATGAAACCCTGTTTTCGAGGATGCCATTTTTTTCCACACTAAAGAAGACAAACCTAGTTGGGTACTCAGCATAAGTTAAGCTTTGACCATCTGGGAATGTCACATTTGATTTAAACCATGATGTGAACATTGTTTCAGTTACATTTAAATCAGTTAGGACAACTTCAATTTTGTCATTATCTCTATACGTCACAAGATTTTGACCCAGTAAATGAAAATGAAGTCTCTCGACAGGTGGAGATCTGAAATGTATATCGTAAGAGAATATCTTCCAGGCAGCCTCACAAGGTGATATGTAGCAATAGTCATAATACATATTCATCTCGTCAACAGTGTTGTCTAATAAGCCTTTGGTGTTTATTTCATATAGTGATGTTGTTACACGATCATTTCCTTTTCTTATATATTTAAAGAGATACTTGATAGAAGATGACTGGTTTCATACTTCAATATTGAGATGGGCTTCATATTTGAGTAGCAAAACTGGATTGTATGGTACAAAAAAACGATTATCCAAATGAACTCCATTTTTATGGACTGTTCTTCCTTCATCCCTTCTACGATAGATGACATAGTCTTCACCATTTACCGTTTTATCTCCGAAAAATTTCAAAGGAAAGTAATTAGATCATCTTCCATTTTTCTTACAAGGAGAATAATGTTTGGGATCACCACACGGGCCATAGAGCATATGTTTTATAATAGTTTCATGTATCCTTGGGTAGGCATTTTTATCTAGAATCTCAGCCGAAAACACTTTGTTAACATCTGATGGAGTGACAATTTTGTGTTCATGACAAAGAAAGAATAAAATGTGGACGTGTGGAAAACCACATTTCTAGAATTCAATGGTTCGAAAAACTGTAATGGAAAGAAAATAGAATACGTGTAGTTAGTATGAGATGATGTGAAAAAAAGATTAATGTATACATACTGAACTATAAAAAATGATATTATAAGGTAAACATATTAAACAATAAAAAAATGAGCTTACCTGCCCTCGATTTTCCAAAAATACAACGTTCTCTTAAATCTTTTAGAAGATGTTCAACCTTTATATTGAATACTCGATATAGTAATTGTGGACAGTCAATAGGATGAAGATTCTTTTCTCGAACAAATAGACTGATTTCAGGCCACATTGGGTTACATGTAAATGTCAGGAAGAAATTTGGTTAACCTGCCCAATTAAAAATTAACATTGCGTCTTGATTATTTTTTATCATATATCTTGGACCACCAGTAAAAGAAGAGGAAAAAATGTTGGGCTTCCAGCAAGAGGACCCTTCTCGGTCACCTCGAAGGAATGCATCTTGCAATCCATTGTATAGGTTGACCCGCTGTCGTTTCTGGTTGAAAAGAATATATGATAGTCTCTGATACTCAATCATTGTGTAATCGTCAACAAAAAATTGTTGCAGTAATCTTCTAGAATGTACCAAAGTGGATGCTTCAATGTCACATAACTGTAAGTTAAAATACAAGTATTCTCTCATTGTAACATTTCTTATCTTATCATTGGTTGTGAATGGAGTAGGGCGATGCATTACGTTGTCAACATAGCCATCCTAGCCACCATGGAAAATCAATGGATACTGTAATGGCAGATATAATGGGTGGAGCTCATCAATTCGTTGCAATGGACCACATTTGGTTTGAATGATGATTTCACATTCTTAGTTTAGGACTTCAATGTCACCGACAATAAGCATGGAAATTTCAGATGTGGTCGGTAATTTATGTGTAGCCTCATTTGTTTGTCTTCTTTTAAGCAGGCGAAGCTTTATGTTCGGTACATATTCATGATTAAGGACATCTTTTGCTGATATGAATTTTTCAGCTAAAGCATTGAATTCATGTAGCATTTGTTTCAAATTCTCAACAATATTGAAGTTAATAATTGAGTGAAGATTTTTGCCATCAAAGCTGGAAGACAATTTTGTATCAGAAATATTTAATGAAAAGTATGAGATTGATATTCATAGCATTGGATTTGATAATTACCTCATACTACTAACTCTATTTTGGCACTCATGTTCTGTGTCAAACACATAATGTTGGGAAAACATTGGGGGTTGTCCTTCTACCGGACACAAACTACCTATGTGATGGTAGTTTTTTCCATTTAGTCTGAATATAGTTGGGGTTATACCGTTGTTCAATGACATATCAACCTTCCCACCCATAGACGTGAATGAAAACATAGAATTATAAATATGCATATGTTCTTGGAAATCTCGTGCTTGGGATGAAGTTCTATTGAAAACTAACATCCATAGATATGAAGGAGGTGAAGGGAGTAAATCCAAAGTAATCTTGCCCATCGAGCAGCATAAAGCAAATCGTGGGGTTTGTTGGTTGCTGTATTTCCTATTTCGCTCGTCATACCACATAGTACACTTACAATATTAGCATATATATGTGGGGTCTCCAATATCAGAGTAACCTGATAGATGGGAAAAAATATAAAAATATATTACTCATTCTGCAGAGAAGATTAGAGAATAAAATTTCATTAATGATTTTAATAATGCATGATTATTATAAACAAAAACCTGTTTTCTCCACTTTGTCTAGTTCTATAGAGTATCCTATAGAATTCGATGAAATGTAAATATGGGGTGTTCTAACCTGTATATTTATTAATAAGTAAAGATCAATTTGTTAGTCAACAAAACTGCGATGTTTTCAGTTGTGCTGACAAAATCAGTAATGTTTGATGACGATGCTGAAAAATGGTTAGGGAAATATTGTTGAATAGAATATCACTGTAAAGAAGGTGAAATCATTTATAATAAACAAATGAAGAAATCTATATTAATGAAAAAATAACATATAACTCACCAGTCATTAATGAATTAGTGTACTTTGGAGCTTTCATATATGGAAGACAGAAGCTGTACATAAAGGACATAGTAAGAAATGAAATTTAATTGACATGTTTAGGCATATTTTAGGGTATCAATAATGCATACTTTGTCGAGTTGAGTACTACAGATTCCATGAGACTGTTGTCCTCATTTAATAGAACTAAATTAAAAGCTGTGACTGATGTGTTAGATCCATTCTAATAAAATGGTTGATCCAATGTATGGTCATAAATGTTCACATACATTAGACTTACAGTGAGGTATAGGGAAGTGGGTTTGATGACTTTGTTTTCGTTTGTTTTTTCCATCAGACAGTGTTTACTCTCTACGACTTTCATTTAGTACTATGAACAAATAAGTAATCCATGATGAGTAGTTTATGTTAGATGGAATCAGTAAGCATCAGTGTAACGCCCTGACCCTAGTTGCCTAGAGTCGGTGCATTATTACATAACATTGGCATGATCACAAGAAAGATCAAATCTCGAAAGACCGATTGGTTTAGTAGCCTTGGAAACACTAGATATATTCATAAGTTTTACATTACATCATAAAATGAAAAACTACTACAACAACATAATGTCTCCATAATCCACACTACTATCCCCTCATAATATCCCTGCAGGTCATTCATAATTTACTTCTTCACATCATGGGGAAAAATAAAACATAGAAAAGGGGTGAGCTCAAATGCCCAGTAAGGATAACAATATAGAGGAAACTTTCATAAATAAGAATAAACATTTAAGGCAATGCATTACTAAAACAAAAGCCTTTTAAAATTGAACTTCAACATGGTATGGCAAAAGTAAAATGAAATAATGCCATTTACTTATTCACATGGATATTCTACTAATCGAATAATCACATGCAAAAATCAATAACCACTTTCATAATGTTGGAATGCATAATGCCAGACTATCATAACCACATAGCCAAGGCCTCGTGCCAAGGCTACAAATAAGATTTTGTCAAGGCCTTGTGCCAAGACACTAGTTTGTCTCATGAGACCTACCGATGCATCGAGGAGCTATAGCGGGCTCCACCCGTCACTTATTAAGTCCAATGCATTCCCATATGAAAAGGTTTAAACATAACATAAACATTCGTATTAAAACTAGCATACGAAATGTCAATACTTTCACAATAAACTATGAATGGTATAAAAATAGCACATCCACAGTCAAACATATCACAAAACCTTCAATACAATATGGAAGTTTTGTATCATAATAAATCAACTTCAAATAATCTTAAAATCCATCAAAGGATGTTGACATAGATGAAATCAAAATTCTTTTTAAAGAAATATCTCCTTTTATTTTGAAATCATTTAAGATCCATATAAAATAAAACATTTTCTTTGAAAATATTCTTATAAGCTTGTAAGGAAAGCTTTGAAGATTTTATAACGGCGTAAAATAATCGCACCCGCCGTATAAGTTAAAAAAACATTCTTACCTCAATTCTGTCGAAAAGGTTAAAAAGGACCTTGTTTTGAAAACGACGGAAAGATTCCTTTATAAACCTCTTATAAAAAGTCAAACAAGGGTATAAATGACTTTAACCCATATTCTTGTAAATAGTAAAAATTTTTTGAAATACATTTCGAAGAAACATGGATGTGGATGATAACGAGATCCCAGTAGATTATTATGTATAAACAACCTCGGATAAAGAAGAGATTGTGAAATAACCCTTACCTTGTACTTTTCCTTGGTTGTGGTAGGTTAACCTCCTGTATAATGGTGAAATAATTGTTATTAAATTATACAAGAATCATATACATTAATATGATATCATATATGATCTTTTAATATTGATTTGATAATAATATCTTAGTATTATCGTTGTTTCGGGTGTTAACTTACTTGTTTTCTTTCATATGTTTTGTTACGTAAGACATGTTTGTAAAGGATAGGTTGTATATTATTCATATCCAGAATGATATCAAGTCCTTAAACATCATTTTTAAATCATAAAATGATAATTACGCTTTAATGGTTACGATGGAGAATGAATCTCATCGCGTTCGGGGAGACGGTAGTCCGTACGTACGCACGAGCGACAATATCGTTCTTTTGATATTAAAATAATATATAAATGGATGGTATATCATATATACAGAATCATTAACATGTTATATTTATTATTTACATGAGTTACACATCATTATTATACCCATCCAAATAATATTATATTGAATAACAATTACACCACAACGTGGAGACGGTAAGCCGTACGTACGCACGTATGGTGACATGTTATTCAAAGGGTGGATAGAATACTGAATATGATTGTACCATATTTATAATAACATCACAGTATATGTGAGATACTGGAGTTATTATTTCAGAATGGTAAGAACAAAGGAAGAAGAAGTGGAAGAAGAAATGAACTTAGAAAAGGGTGGTGAGATCATTACCTCTTCTTCGGGTTATTCCTTTTGATTTGATCAAAAGGGCTCCTTAGGTTGGCTTTCTGATCAAACTAAGGCCTCTAGGTTGTATTGAGGGATGTTGGGAGAGTATTTGGGCAGAGTTTGGCCGAACCAAAAGGCTTTAGAGGTGTGAAGAAATGAGAAGGAGGAGTGCCCTTTTATAAGAGGGGTGAGGGGCACCTTTGGAAAAGCTATAAATATTAATTTATAATAAATTCATATTCGGTTTCTAAAGGCTCCAAAGTTGACTATTCAAAGGATGAGGTGGGGATAGGTCGAAAAAAACTCATCCAATAGAATTTAGACAGGTTTGGGTACTTATATTAACCTTATCTTTAAGTATTAACTCTAAGTTAATTAGTTTCACTTTTACAATGTCTCTTTGTATTTTTATATAATATGGTTAATAAACTTACTATATACATCCAAGCGACCCCCAAGTGGTCCATTAATGATTAACCTATCATAATATAAGTCTCTTGGCCGAACCTTAGATTTTTAGGAATTTAATATCAATTAATAATATAATATTTGTTTTAAGAACTCTTTTATGTCAATTTTGACACTATTCAATAGTTGATTTTTGTGAAACTCATAACAGATTGATTACTTCGAACAAAGTCCATTAAATCAATCCTAATATATCATATTAGCCTAGAAAATTAGTTTAATTCATTAAAAGTTTCATATTATATTTATTTGGGTATTTATAATATCAATTATTTTAATTTTTCACTATTATAGTAATTACTGCATCATCATTGTGTCATAAATAAAATAACTTATTTATTGTCTAAAAATTATAAATAAAATATCATTATGTAGGAAATCTTTTTATCTTTCTAATGAATATTTATAATCGAAAATCCAACATGCATAACCCTATGTAGAAATTGTTCTTCTAAAAGATATATGCTTGTGTCATTTTTGTATTCATTTTAACTTAATTAAAATAAAGTGTCATTATCACTTACAAGTGGATCCATGGGGTCCCAAAATTGACACAAAGATGCCCATGGTCGACCATGTATCAACCAATAGGGTTAAGACACGTTTTAGGGTAATTTTGTATTATTATAATATTATTTTTTTAACCCTTATTTACCGGATTTACCCTTTAACCATGGTAAATAAAATATTTACCGCAGTAATTATTCAAAATGTCTAAAAATAAAAGTTACCTATTTACATAATTTGGAAATCCTGATTCCAAATATGGAATCCATTTTCCTAAATTCAAAACACAGAAGTGGCAGAAATTAATTTAAAATTAATTCCCGCTGTTAAAACAAAAAGCGTGTTTTTAAGAGATAATAACTATCAAAAGATTGACACTTGTTTATGTTCGGTTTAATTGTAAAATTATGTCCAATGATAAACATTAAATTGAATGGTAAAAATATATTCTAAATATACTTTAAAACCACTCAAATTCATAATTTATCACTATTAATTATTTTGATTAAAAAAGTTGTTTTTAATTAAAATTTAGAAATTTTCACTATTCATCAAAATATGAAAGTTATCCGAAATGTACCAAAATTTCACCCTAGGATAATTTTGATATTCCGAATCCAAAAATGAAGTCCATTTTGAAATATAGAATATATATGATTTCAAAAATTAGGTATTACTATTCACAACGGCTAGTTTAATTAGTTGTGGTGTGTGTTAGAACTCGAGGTTGCGTACAACACACGCTATCGCATTATTCAAAGGGAAACGTACCGTAGAAGCTTGGGGTGTTACATTCTCCCCTCCTTCAAATAATTGCGTCCTCGCAATTTCTAGGGTATTACTGCATAAAAAGAATCAGGTGGTTCTTCATCATAAGTTCCTCGGGTTCCCACGTTGCCTCTTCCATCTTATGATTTCTCCACAAAACTTTTACCAGACGCGTCGTCCGGTTTCTCAGTACTTGTTCTCTTGTATCAAGAATCCTGACGGGCTCTTCACAATAGGAAAGATCGGGTTCCAGTTCTAATTCCTCATAGGTGAGTACATGCGTTGGGTCAGGCATGTATTTCCTCAACAGAGATACGTGGAACACATCGTGAACTTTGGAGAGACTTGGCGGCATTGCCAATCGGTAAGCTACAGCCCCAATTCGTTCTAGAATTTCGAAAGGTCCGATGTACCTGGGACTCAATTTACCTTTCTTACCAAAACGTATGACTCCCTTCCATGGAGATACCTTCAGGAAAACATGATCACCGACTTAAAATTCCAAATCCTTCCTTCGATTATCGGCATAGCTCTTCTGCCTACTTTGAGCTGCTTTAATGTGATTTTGGATTACATTCACCTTTTCCACCGTTTCCTCCACCAGCTCTGGGCCTACAAGTTTTCTTTCACCAACGTCATCCCAACAGGTTGGTGTACGACATCTCTTTCCGTATAACGCTTCATATGGTGCCATCTGTATACTCGAATGGAAGCTATTGTTATAGGAAAATTCTACTAGTGGTAAATATTGATCCCACATACCCTGAAAATCAAGTGAGCAAGATCTCAACATGTCTTCTAAGGTCTGAATAGTCCGTTCTGATTGTCCGTCTGTCTGAGGGTGGTAAGCAATGCTCAAATGAAGTTCAGTATCTAGGGATTTCTGAAGACTTTTCCAAAATCTTGAAGTAAAACGGGGATCACGATCAGAAACAATCGATAGGGGTACTCCATGAAGTCTCACAACTTCATTAATATATAGTCTTGCTAGACGTTCCAGGGGTAGATCTTCTCTTATAGCAAGAAAATGTGCTGACTTGGTAAGACGATCAACAATAACCCATATTGCATCGTTCCTTCTAGGAGTCTTTGGTAGCCCCATGACAAAGTCCATCGTAATATTGTCCCATTTCCACTCCGGTATGGGAAGAGGTTGCATGACTCCTCCAGGCTGTTGCCTTCCAGCTTTCACTTGTTGACAAACCATACATCTTGACACAAAATCAGCAATCTCCCTCTTCATGTTGTCCCACCAAAAATGTTCCTTCAAATCTCTATACATTTTGGTGCTCCCAGGGTGTATAGAGAAATTGGAACTATGAGCATCATCCAGCAATTCCCTTTTTAGATCAGGTATATTGGGAACACAAAGTCTATTCCCGAATTTCAAAATTCCACCTTCATACGCAAAGTCTCTTAATCTCCCATCATTCACATCTTTAATCTTCTTCTGAAATTCTTCATCATCGGTCTGAGAACTCTTAATCCTTTCTAGTAAAGATGGTTTGGCAACCATTTGAAAAAGCATTGATGTTTCACCTTCCCTGGTTATTCCCATGTCCATCTTCACTAGATCCATGAAAATTGGATCCCTTTCAATTCTCATCATGTTCAGAACTCCATGGTCTTTTCTGCTCAAAGCATCTGCCACCTTGTTTGCCTTCCCCGGGTGGTAGTGTATCGTACAATCATAATCCTTGAGTAATTCAAGCCATCTCCTTTGCCTCATGTTGAGTTCTTTTTGTGAGAAAATATACTTCAAACTCTTGTGATCAGTATAAATCTCACATTTTTCACCATAGAGGTAGTGCCTCCATATCTTCAAAGCAAAGATCACAGCTGCTAACTCAAGATCATGAGTAGGATAGTTTTGTTCATGAATTTTCAACTGTCGTGATGCATAGGCAATAACTCTATCATTCTGCATAAGGACACAACCAAGTCCTTTCTTCGATGCATCACTATAAATAACGAACCCATCATTCCCCGATGGTAGAGTCAATATAGGAGCATTGACTAATCTTCTCTTCAGTTCTTCGAAACATTCTTCACACTCTTTTGTCCAAAAAAATTTAACCCCTTTACGTGTGAGCTTCGTTAATGGGTTAGCCAATCGGGCAAAATTCTGGACGAAACGTCGATAATAACCTGCCAAACCAATAAAACTACGTACCTCAGTTATATTCGTAGGTGCTGGCCATTCTTGGATTGCCTTGGTCTTAGAAGGATCAACAGAGATTCCATCTTTAGAGACAATATGGCCAAGAAAAGAAATCTCCTGAAGCCAGAATTCACACTTGCTAAACTTTCCATATAATTCATGCCTCCTCAGAGTCTTCAAGATAATGCGCAAGTGATTTTCATGATCTTTGTAGGTTTTGGAGTATACCAAGATATCATCAATAAATACCACCACAAATTCATCGAGATACTCCTTGAAAACTCTATTCATCAGATCCATGAATACAGAGGGTGCATTAGTCAATCCAAACGGCATTACAGTAAACTCGTAATGCCCGTACCTGGTTCGAAATGCTGTCTTCGGAATGTCTTCCTTCTTCACACACAACTGATGGTATCCAGATCGAAGGTCAATCTTTGAAAAGTATTGAGCTCCATGCAGTTGGTCAAATAAATCATCAATACGAGGTAGGGGATACTTGTTCTTTATCGTTATAGCATTGATCTCCCTGTAGTCGATACATAACCTCATAGATCCATCTTTCTTTTTAACAAAAAGAACAGGGGCTCCCCATGGAGAAACACTAGGGCGAATAAATCCCTTATTACTCAATTCCTCTAGTTGTTTCTTTAGTTCGACTAGCTCTACAGTGGCCATTCTATAAGGGGTCTTCGATATAGGCCTTGATCCAGGAATTAAATCAATGGAAAACTCTACTTCTCGTTCTGGAGGATGTCCAGGTAAATCTTCCGGAAATACATCTACAAACTCTTTCACAATAGGTACATCCTCTATTTGAACATTTCTTTCCTCACCGACAGTTATTTCATTCTCTTCCTCCCCGATAATTGAATTAAGTTGAGCTACAGGGGGTGGATCTAAATAAGAATTAGGTGGTGACGATTCTGCTCTAAAAATAAGGTGCTCCTTATCATTATCATCAAGAATCGTAACCTCTTTCTTCTTACAATAAATCTTCGCATCATAGTCCGAAAGCCAGTCCATACCGAGGATTATATCAAACTCAATCATAGGTATGACGATGAAATCAGCAGATAAAGAAAATTTATGTGCTCTAATGGGGACTGATTCACAAAACTTTGTTGCAACGATACTTCCCTTAGGAGTTTTAACTGACAACTCCCTTATTAAATCAAATTGGAAATATCTAATTTTCTTAGCAAACTGGGAAGATATGAAACAATGCGATGATCCAGAATCAAATAATGCATTTGCTAAACTTGAGGAAACCATTAAATTACCTGCCACCACGTCTTTCGGAGCTTCTACCTCAGCAGTAGTGATAGCATAAGCCTGGCCTTGATCCCTTGGCCTTTTCTGAGGTAAGTTCTCCTGACGCTTAGGACATGCATTTGCATAATGCCCCATCTCCCTGCAATTGTAGCACTAAACGTTGGTAGCTTCCTTCTTCCCCTTGCAATCATGAGCTTGGTGGCCTTTTTCACCACACTTGTAACAGACTCCCATTCCCTTCAGGCAAGCACCGGGGTGTTTCTTCCCGCACTTACCACAAGATGGATATTGAACCTTTCCCTTCTTCCCCTTATTTCCATTCCCAGAATGATCAGCAGGTCTCTTCTTCTCTTGCTTTGCTTTAAAGTCATAAGACTTAGAGAATTCCTTTTCGGTCTTGATAGCACATGAGACAATGTCTTCATACGATGAAAAGGATTGTGAGACTAATGCTCGACGGAGAAATGGTTTTAACCCATCAAAGAAACGATCAATCTTACTTCTTGGGTTGCGAATATAATCACCAGCGTACCTCGCTAACCTTGTAAAGTTAGCCTCATACTTTGTGACATTCTCATCCTCCTTTTGTCTCAGACTCAGAAATTGCCTTTCCATATCTGCTCGATGGTCGCGAGGAAAGTATTTTTCTAAAAACAGATCTTTGAACTCCCTCCATTCCATGTTTGATACTTCATCATCTTCCTTCATGTTTTGAATCAATGACCACCATTGATCAGCATCTCCAGTGAGGCGGTAAACTGCCATGGTAACTTTTTCCCTTTCACTACTCCCCAAAGCCTGAAATATTTTCTCTAGGGAAAATATCCATTGCTCAGCTACTAAGGGATTTGTACTCCCATTGAACGTTGGTGGTTGTTGTCTCATGAATCGATCTAACATTGATCCTCCACGCTGCGGATCAGGGTGCTCCATACGGGTAAGGTTATTATTCATAACCTGAGTAAGTTGTCCCAGTACGGTGATTAGCTGATCAGCACCAGTTGCATCACCAGCCCCACTATAATTATCTTGAGCAGGAGGGCAATCCCTACATGGAGTGCGTGCATTTATACAGTTTCCATTTCTTCCACTAGGCGCCATTTCTAAAAAAATGGCATAAACTAGATCAGTTTATGCATCAAAATACATAATCCCATACTTATAAAACACTTAACATAAATTGAACTATTTATGGATATAATCCATAATCATAAAAATGTTTTCTTTGAGGAAGTATATACTCATAAACCCTTCATAATGATTTGTAAAGATAGTGAGAGTTATCCTAAGCATATCCCCCGGGAGTGTCGTAACCAAGAGTGCAGCAAGGCCCGTTGTCGTACACCAGTTCCCGTTCGAGTCTAGCTCAAAGCGGTGTTTTCGGGTTTTACCCCTAGGTACATCTGTGCCAGAGCCGCCTCTACCTGCTCGTATCCAGACAGGGATGTATTGCTCGAAAAACTCACAAAATCTCTACAATACCAAAATTCTAGGAAGTTCTTCTATACTAATCCTCAAAGTTCATCTTAGGTCTACGTGCTCTAATCAGAGTTTATCTAAATCTAGCTTCCAAGGTTTGTACTAAACTTCCTCTGATACCAACTGTAACGCCCCGACCCTAGTTGCCTAGAGTCGGTGCATTATTACATAACATTGGCATGATCACAAGAAAGATCAAATCTCGAAAGACCGATTGGTTTAGTAGCCTTGGAACCACTAGATATATTCATAAGTTTTACATTACATCATAAAATGAAAAACTACTACAACAACATAATGTCTCCATAATCCACACTACTATCCCCTCATAATATCCCTGCAGGTCATTCATAATTTACTTCTTCACATCCTGGGGAAAAATAAAACATAGAAAAGGGGTGAGCTCAAATGCCCAGTAAGGATAACAATATAGCGGAAACTTTCATAAATAAGAATAAACATTTAAGGCAATGCATTAATAAAACAAAAGCCTTTTAAAATTGAACTTCAACATGGTATGGCAAAAGTAAAATGAAATAATGCCATTTACTTATTCACATGGATATTCTACTAATCTAATAATCACATGCAAAAATCAATAACCACTTTCATAATGTTGGAATGCATAATGCCAGACTATCATAACCACATAGCCAAGGCCTCGTGCCAAGGCTACAAATAAGATTTTGTCAAGGCCTTGTGCCAAGACACTAGTTTGTCTCATGAGACCTACCGATGCATCGAGGAGCTATAGCGGGCTCCACCCGTCACTTATTAAGTCCAATGCATTCCCATATGAAAAGGTTTAAACATAACATAAACATTCGTATTAAAACTAGCATACGAAATGTCAATACTTTCACAATAAACTATGAATGGTATAAAAATAGCACATCCACAGTCAAACATATCACGAAACCTTCAATACAATATGGAAGTTTTGTATCATAATAAATCAACTTCAAATAATCTTAAAATCCATCAAAGGATGTTGACATAGATGAAATCAAAATTCTTTTTAAAGAAATATCTCCTTTTATTTTGAAATCATTTAAGATCCATATAAAATAAAACATTTTCTTTGAAAATATTCTTATAAGCTTGTAAGGAAAGCTTTGAAGATTTTATAACGGCGTAAAATAACCGCACCCGCCGTATAAGTTAAAAAAAACATTCTTACCTCAATTCTGTCGAAAAGGTTAAAAAGGACCTTGTTTTGAAAACGACGGAAAGATTCCTTTATAAACCTCTTATAAAAAGTCAAACAAGGGTATAAATGACTTTAACCCATATTCTTGTAAATAGTAAAAATGTTTTGAAATACATTTCGAAGAAACATGGATGTGGATGATAACGAGATCCCAGTAGATTATTATGTATAAACAACCTCGGATAAAGAAGAGATTGTGAAATAACCCTTACCTTGTACTTTTCCTTGGTTGTGGTAGGTTAACCTCCTGTATAATGGTGAAATAATTGTTATTAAATTATACAAGAATCATATACATTAATATGATATCATATATGATCTTTTAATATTGATTTGATAATAATATCTTAGTATTATCGTTGTTTCGGGTGTTAACTTACTTGTTTTCTTTCATATGTTTTGTTACGTAAGACATGTTTGTAAAGGATAGGTTGTATATTATTCATATCCAGAATGATATCAAGTCCTTAAACATCATTTTTAAATCATAAAATGATAATTACGCTTTAATGGTTACGATGGAGAATGAATCTCATCGCGTTCGTGGAGACGGTAGTCCGTACGTACGCACGAGCGACAATATCATTCTTTTGATATTAAAATAATATATAAATGGATGGTATATCATATATACAGAATCATTAACATGTTATATTTATTATTTACATGAGTTACACATCATTATTATACCCATCCAAATAATATTATATTGAATAACAATTACACCACGACGTGGAGACGGTAAGCCGTACGTACGCACGTATGGTGACATGTTATTCAAAGGGTGGATAGAATACTGAATATGATTGTACCATATTTATAATAACATCACAGTATATGTGAGATACTGGAGTTATTATTTCATAATGGTAAGAACAAAGGAAGAAGAAGTGGAAGAAGAAATGAACTTAGAAAAGGGTGGTGAGATCATTACCTCTTCTTCGGGTTCTTCCTTTTGATTTGATCAAAAGGGCTCCTTAGGTTGGCTTTCTGATCAAACTAAGGCCTCTAGGTTGTATTGAGGGATGTTGGGAGAGTATTTGGGCAGAGTTTGGCCGAACCAAAAGGCTTTAGAGGTGTGAAGAAATGAGAAGGAGGAGTGCCCTTTTATAAGAGGGGTGAGGGGCACCTTTGGAAAAGCTAGAAATATTAATTTATAATAAATTCATATTCGGTTTCTAAAGGCTACAAAGTTGACTATTCAAAGGATGAGGTGGGGATAGGTCGAAAACAACTCATCCAATAGAATTTAGACAGGTTTGGGTACTTATATTAACCTTATCTTTAAGTATTAACTCTAAGTTAATTAGTTTCACTTTTACAATGTCTCTTTGTATTTTTATATAATATGGTTAATAAACTTACTATATACATCCAAGCGACCGCCAAGTGGTCCATTAATGATTAACCTATCATAATATAAGTCTCTTGGCCGAACCTTAGATTTTTAGGAATTTAATATCAATTAATAATATAATATTTGTTTTAAGAACTCTTTTATGTCAATTTTGACACTATTCAATAGTTGATTTTTGTGAAACTCATAACAGATTGATTACTTCTAACAAAGTCCATTAAATCAATCATAATATATCATATTAGCCTAGAAAATTAGTTTAATTCATTAAAAGTTTCATATTATATTTATTTGGGTATTTATAATATCAATTATTTTAATTTTTCACTATTATAGTAATTACTGCATCATCATTGTGTCATAAATAAAATAACTTATTTATTGTCTAAAAATTATAAATAAAATATCATTATGTAGGAAATCTTTTTATATTTCTAATGAATATTTATAATCGAAAATCCAACATGTATAACCCTATGTAAAAATTGTTATTCTAAAAGATATATGCTTGTGTCATTTTTGTATTCATTTTAACTTAATTAAAATAAAGTGTCATTATCACTTACAAGTGGATCCATGGGGTCCCAAAATTGACACAAAGATGCCCATGGTCGACCATGTATCAACCAATAGGGTTAAGACACGTTTTAGGGTAATTTTGTATTATTATAATAATATTTTTTTAACCCTTATTTACCGGATTTACCCTTTAACCATGGTAAATAAAATATTTACCGCAGTAATTATTCAAAATTTCTAAAAATAAATGTTACCTATTTACATAATTTGGACATCCTGATTCCAAATATGGAATCCATTTTCCTAAATTCAAAACACAGAAGTGGCAGAAATTAATTTAAAATTAATTCCCGCTGTTAAAACAAAAAGCGTGTTTTTAAGAGATAATAACTATCAAAAGATTGACACTTGTTTATGTTCGGTTTAATTGTAAAATTATGTCCAATGATAAACATTAAATTGAATGGTAAAAATATATTCTAAATATACTTTAAAACCACTCAAATTCATAATTTATCACTATTAGTTATTTTGATTAAAAAAGTTGTTTTTAATTAAAATTTAGAAATTTTCACTATTCATCAAAATATGAAAGTTATCCGAAATGTACCAAAATTTCACCCTAGGCTAATTTTGATATTCCGAATCCAAAAATGAAGTCCATTTTGAAATATAGAATATATATGATTTCAAAAATTAGGTATTACTATTCACAACGGCTAGTTTAATTAGTTGTGGTGTGTGTTAGAACTCGAGGTTGCGTACAACACACGCTATCGCATTATTCAAAGGGAAACGTACCGTAGAAGCTTGGGGTGTTACAATCAGCTTGAAATTCAAACACAAAAATACCATTAACAGATAGATATGATAATGGTAATCGTCGGACTGTATGTACAATGTCAGTTGTTGAAACAGGAAGACTAATTGGAGTACCGTTGCACACTATATTAGGCATTGGAGTACCTAGAGTACACGATAGCATTGGTATTATATCAATCGACATGAAAATAATATAATGATACAAACAGAGTTAGTAGTTATGTTATTATAAAAAAACTACTCACAATTATTTTGACGTTGTTGCATGAGTAGTATTCTGTGGATCTTTGAGTCTCTCGAGTTTTAAGGGCTATTAATGGTTTTGTTGGTTTTCTTTTTATATAATTGTCATGGTGTCATGGTAAATATTTTATTAAGAGATGATAATTTAATATAAAATGCTTATCAATAGGCAGACAACAAAAATATTGAAGGTAATGTTTGAAACATTAATATGAACACAATAGACAGGTAAATGATTTATAGATCACAGATACATTATAATACAAATATTCAATATAATTAGTATGTAATGGAAAACATAATTTAAAAATAATGCTTTAAAAGTACATTTATTAAGCGATACCTGTGTGACACGATTTGATGCCCTTATGATGAAAGATGCAAAATGGTTGATGTCAAAGTAGTAGTATATTATCGTCGAGAAGACTTGAGCAATATGTGTTGAGTTTTAATGAAGGAATGGAGCAAGGAAATATGTCACGTATCAGAACGCTGCCTACAGAAAATAGATGTTTTGAATCAGTACAGTGAAAGCCATTAAATATGTAATGACTATAACTTTCAGCGTCATGTGGAAATGATATTTCAATTTACGTGAAATGAAATAAATTACACAACTAATGTTGAGTGGATAATAAAATCAGAAACTATTGTAAAATTGATACCAAATTAGTATCAAAATATAAGCCGTTGGTATATGCGGTTACATATTGCAGAATGTAGAGGCCTGATACTGTATAGGTTGATAAAATGAGTAAAGTGGGGCTAAAAAAAACAGACCCAATCAAAACACCTAAATTCCGGAAGTAAAACATGATGTATGATGCAGGGTAGGTATGTGTGGTTATATATTGTAGAATGAATAAGCCTTATACCTTATTGGTTGATAATCTGTGAAATGTGGGGCTAAAAAACAGAGACTCAATCAATGTACCTAAATGCTAGAATAAGAACATGATGTATGGGGCTTGTTTGGTACTGAGTTAGCGTTAGTACAATTGCAGGAAATATATCATAGATGCAGTACGAGGTGACAGAGAATAGATTACATAGATAGTAGTCAACGGATGTTTACTAGTAAGTTGCGGCAATCCAATTCCCAAATGAACTCCTGATTCTACTCCCAATTGTAGTGAAAGGAAAATAAAACGAATAGGAAGATGAAGAACGCGTCGCACTACCTGGCACCGGAAGCAGTAACCCGGTGTTTTTTTCTTCTGAAATAGATACCCTAAAAGTTAGAGAGACATGATAAAATACCTGGACAATGAATGAAATAATTGAACCGCATTGAACGAAGGATTGGTACGAAGGACCTCTTAATCACGGGATTACAAAAACCATAGTCGTGAGAACAGATAATCCGCACTGGTGACTTCAGTGCATAACCTATGGATTTGTTATACAGAACAAAGACAAAACCTATTTGAGAGTTAAGAGAATAACCTTTGGATTTGTGATACTGAATAATGAGAAACTGTGGCCGTGATTTTGTCGAAGAATGGGTCATCTACTCGTCGGATGTCTGCGAGGCTAAGCCGGCGGACGTCTTCGAGACTCGAGATGGTAACTCAGATGATGAAGTGGGAGGTGAAGTAGCTGGAGAGGAACACGGAGAATGGGCTGAGAGAATGGAAGTTGAGGAATCCCTAATGCCGGAGGATGCAAAGAATGAGCGACTGTAAGGTTTTCTGGTCGGGTGGAGATATTTTTGGAGGAGGATCGCGAGATGGGAGGGGTAAAATTGGGAAAGAAAAAAAAATTAGGAGACATGGTGTATTGTGGAGTGGACACGTTAACTGGGAGGTTCCCAGACTTAGAATGTATAGTATAAGTCCCCTAGAACTACAAGACTAGGAAATAATTGAAATCCTAATGTTAAACCTCCCTAATAATCAAAAAAAATGTATGATTTCCCTAAACTAAACCTTTTAGCTATGTAACCAAGGTAACCAATGTTATATTTTTAACAACTAATTAAAATTAATTGAAAAAAATTTCATAACCATTTTAAAATTCCCTTTCAATTCTTAAAAAAAACTATTTTTTTTCATTTACCAATACACCTGGATACCCATTTCACATTGAAAAATATTTTCAAAACAAACAAAATAACTTTCTAATTCCTTTTATAATTTAATTTATAAAAAAATATTCTAGATTATCAACCTAGGATAGAGACGGAACCACCTACCTCATAACATGGGACCCACCCACCCCCAATGGGGTCCACTAAAAATGGTATCCAAACAATGTCAAAAAAATGTAATAAAATCAAACCCACATCAATATTAATTAAATTTATAAAAAAAGGGGTTAGTAGAAGAGATGAAACCAACACACCTCAAAGACGAACACATTTCACACCATGAAGAGTGGATGAAATGGAAACCTAAATGAGATCACCCAATGGATCATTGATGAATACAAAAAGAATCACCATTCTTTGACCAACAGAACAAATTACGCCACCCAACAATGATACTGTGTTCAAAAGAGATGATGGAATGGAATGGTTACTCACCAGGATAGTTGCACCAGATACAAAACATAGATCGTGTATAGAATGGATCGATCTGGAAGGTGTTGAGTCTCTCAAAAACACCCTAGAACAGCCATAGGATGATAGCCACAAAAAAATGAAAAATTAACTAAAACAAAACATTTACGCCATATCTTTAAAAATTGTAAGCATTACATTACACCGCATGTATCCCCCACAATCCACATAAATTGAAAAAACCATCACCTCAGATTAAAAACAGATCTTTTATTAACTCACTTTGTGTATTAAATGTTCAAATCATTTAACCTTTCACTTTATAAATTCACCTTTCATGTGTTACATCCAGTAATGATTACATGATGTGTAACTTTGTTACATGGCATGTAACTTCTCTGGATCCTGTAGAAATAAGATGTTATTAGTGAAATATATAAAAATACCTACCATCACCATTATATGTATCATCCCTATCTTAATGGAGGGAAAATAATTATGTTAAGTGAATACACAATAAAATGGAAAATGGATTTTACAAACTCCCCACTATAAATACATTCTGTCCCCGAGAAATCATGTGGAAGATGTATTACCTAAAAGGATATGAGGCCAATAATACCTCATCAATGATTCACATTTCCATGTCTTATGAGTATAATATCCTTGTTTCCTTAGAAATACGACCAATGTAATTTAATTCCAACACAATAAATTCTTTTGAGTGTCAATGATCTCAACCGGTTCCTCCCGAATAGAAGTATATGGTTCAAACTCAATTTCATCCCCACTCAGAATGTTAGTGGGGTTAGGGTGATATTTATTAACTTGAAATATATGGAAAAAATGAATATATGTGAATTGAACCATGAATTCTAATAAAAAATAATCTTTTCTAAGATGCTCAGTGATCTTTAATGGTCTAACATATCTCGAATCCAAATGTCCTTGGTTTAAAAGTCAATGGTTCCACAACCAAGGAGAAACATTCAAGAAAACCCATCACATGTGGAAAAATAAAAAGGTTAATGTTTCCAATCTACAAAGTATTGTTGTCATCATTGTGTTGTAATAGTATGTCGATGTACATCTAAAATAATCATAGACATTTCTAGAACTATAGTTTGTCCAACTAAAGATACTTCACCCACAATTGCATAATAATGAGGAGATCTACATGGAAGACCATATGATGCATTAATGGGATCCATTCTAATTGATGGATGGATTTTTTTTATAAAAAATCTCAACCAATTCCTTGATTACATTCCCATGAACCTCCAAAATCCCCGACACAAGCTCGTAGAATATAATCCAAGATCTTAATCACTCACTCAACTTGACCATCTGTCTGTGGATTATAGGTTGTTCTCAACATGATTTGAGATCCCATCACCCCTTGAAGATTTCCCCAGAACCTCATGGTGATACTAGAATCACTATCCTAGAAAATTTCATAATGAATCCCAGGTTACCTCATAATCACATACATATAAAAAATACCATGTTCTTTAACATTAGTGGTGTTTTTGATTAGAATGAATAAATAAGTCTTCGTTAACTGATCAACAACCACCCAGAAGGCCTTTATTGTAGAAGGAGTCAATGGTTATCCAAATAAAGTCTATGGATACCTCATCCAATTTCAATTCTAGAAAGAGAAGATACTTATGAAACCCATTATGCTTCATGTTCTCCACCCTTATCTGTTGGTAGGTGTAGCAGCGTGACACAATCTCTAGGATGGTATGCATCATACCAGACCACCGAAATCACCTTTTAATGACATAATACATATTCATAGATCTTAGATATATGGACCATGAATATCAATGATAAATGAACAATAATAAACCCCTCACATATGATGGGAAACAATTCATTCCTTATGTGATGCATAATAAATGAAGAGAGGGGCCAACCCGAAATGGTCTCCCCACCATAAAAATTTCTTCTCTTTTCTAAAAATCATCATACTGATGCTAAATCCAAAATTTAAACTCCATGAGTGATTATTATAAATAAAAATTGGTAAGAACCATACCTGAAGCCTATTCTAGAGCATCGAGATGCAACTGGGAAAAAATCCATATATGATTCCACTCTTCCTTCGATTCCAGAACATTCTTTGATAATACTTTCCTTCTAAGAGTGTCTGCACAACTTTTCTCTTCCTTGGGGTGTGTGTGATATATAATTTAAGAATATGAAGTTCTTCTACCCAGCACTCTATACGAGATTCATGCCCTCATGAAAAAGTATATAACTCAGACTCTTATGATTAGAGCATATTGAGAACCTTCTACCAATGAGATAGTACGACATATACATAAGTTCATGCATTACTTTAGAAACATCTAAATCTTATGTGGGGTAATTATTTTCATGTGGTCAAAGATAAAGAGATCCATAAGCTACTGCATAGTTATCTTTCATAATCATGGATCCTAAAAGAGCACTAGAGGAATCTGAAAACACCACATATCCCTTATAGGGATTAAGTAAGATCAGAAGAGGAGCCGATGTTAGAATAATTTTTAGTTCTTTGAAATAAGTCTGACACATTGCATCACTAGTGAATTCTGTAAAATTGTTGGTGAGAGAAGTTAATGGTGAAACCATCTTAGATATTTCATTTAAAAATATTCATTAGTATCCAGAATGACCAAGAATGATTTGTATCTTATGGAAATTTGGTGGTTCCTTCGATGAAAATAAAAATTTGTACCTTATCTGGATCAACTGACAAGACATGTTGATAAATTCAGTATGCCAATAAATTCAATTATCTAAAACAAGAAACAATATTTCAAAATCATTACATACAAAATTTAATGTCCTCAACAATTTTAGAACCACACATAGATGGTGATCGTGCTCACTAGAATATTTTTAATAATCCAAAATATCATCCATGAGCACTACCATAAATGTGTCAAGATATTTAGGGAATATATGATTCATCAAAGCCATGAAAACTAAAAGATAATTAGATGGATGAAATTAAATAACAAGATATTCATAATGGTCATACCTACACATGATGGATATCTTTGGTATATTAGAATCACAAACTCGGAGCTGATGATAACTAGACTAATGATCGATCATTGGAAACAAATTTTCCTATTAAACTAATCAAACCGATATTCCACATGAGGAAAATAGTATTTATCATTAACTTTTAGCCAATTAATCATTATATAGTATACACATAAACGAATTAAACCATATGCTTCCTATGAAAATAGAACGGGGATTCATAAGAGGAAATTATAGGGATAAAAAATCAATTTTTTAATAGGTCTTCCAACTAAATCGAGATCTCTTTCAGATATGATGTTACCAAACAATAAGAAGGTATCAATATTGGCTACGTACCTGGTACTAGATCAATACTAAAATATACAAATATCTCTAGTGGAAAAACAGAGAAATCTTCTTGTAAAATGGTTTGATATTTTTTAACTACAACAACAATATCATCAACAAAATAAAATCCATTTCCTAAAATGCAAAAGAAACCCACAGGCAATTGAGATCTAGATGGGAAGGTCCAGTAAAAACCAACCACGGGTCCCACTCCCACAAATACACAAGACAACTCCCATCAGTAGCATGAAAAGAAACATTCAAATTATAAAAATAAACCCCAGTTTGATGAATGACAAGAAAATTTATATCGATGATGACATCAAAAAAAATCCAAACTAAGAAAGAGAAATTATCTGACCATATTTGTATCATCTATAATTAACAGAAAAGAGTTAACATGAACACTAATATTTTCTCATACTAATAGGTGTTTGTAACATCATTTTAAATGATGTATGTTCTATTTTATGTATAATATCAGACAAAAATATGCAGATATAAATGAGTGGGAATCACTAGTATCAAATGATAAAAATTTCTACTAATGATGAAATAAGGATAGTACCTAAAACTGTATCCAAACCTCCAAAAACTTTTATTGGTCACACATATACTGTGTGAAAATTATTCACTCCTAAGGAATGTGGCTAGAGCCCAAGTGGCATTACTAATTCTGACTATACTATAGTTTTCCTTGGAGCTGAAGAACCTTAGCCCTAACGAGGCGTAGTCATAGCCTAAAGAAAGAGTTTTAAGTGACCAACACATCCACAGATTATGAACATCTTCACAGGAATAGATAATGATCATCTACTATGTCCTCCCTTTCCACAATAATTTCAATTCAGTGGCATATTACTTGCTATTAATGATGGTGCAGAGGAGGCTCGCTACTATGAAACACCTCCATAAATCCTTGGATGATCTTTCTGCTTCCTCTTCTTCCCATGTACACCTCTAATGTTATATCACAATTGAAGAGAAGAGTTGTAAAATACAACCATTTATTCCATATCCATTTCTATCATGATAACATTGTCCACTATCTATTCATTGGTATAAAGCGTCATTATAAAAATCTATGATCTGGTATCTGGTTGAAAATTCAATAGGTACATCAGTGACTTCTTGTAGTCATTCTCCACCATGTATGGGGAAAATAGAAAAACTCAAGAATATTATTTTTGTATTCCAATAATGATTTCTCTCCCTATTTTAAAGATATAAACTCAATAGACTTCTCTAGCATAGACACACTGGAAAAAACTATTGAAATAATAGGTGTTTGAAACCTTTTAATCTACTTTTACTTGTCATTTTACTTTTCCATATAATACCATCATCGCTTGCTGGATCACTTTAGTGTGACCATTGTGAACATTAACATGATTTTATCAGATGTCTCTAGAATGTTGAATATTTGATTAATCCTGTCCAGCTTCTACTCTTCCTACTAAGGTGTAGTTGTTCCACTATAAGATGATGGATTCTCACGCAATAATTCTTATGATTAATCCCTCTTTCCTCTAGCTCCTGGTTGTACCTTAACATCCACATTTGAAACTCATTGTACATCTTGATTGATAGTGTGAACTCATATATGATAGTCTCGATGAGATTATGATTTATAGGTGGGATAACATGAGGATCTTTCATTTCACCATCCCATGGAAAACGTGGAAGATGTCTTAGAGGCATACTGTTTCACAATTAATCATAAGAAACAAACAACAACAAAAAAGCAGTTCAAACGAGAAAAATCATAACCAAAATTGAGATTTTTAAATCAAAAAACAATACTAAATACACAAATCCAAACATCCTATGGAAAGTCTAGTACTGTTATGAAATGATGTAACACCCCGACCCTAGCTACCCAGTGTCGGTGCATTACTGCGTAACATTGGCATGATCACAAAAGATCAAATCTCGAAAGACCGATTAGATTAGTAACCTTGGAAACACTAGATAAATTCATAAATGTTACATTACATCATAAAGTGAAAAACTACAATAACAAAGTCTCCATAGTTGACACTCATATCCTCTTCTTACTATCCCTAAAGGTCATTAATAAAATACTTTTTCACATCCTAGAGAATATTAAAACATTGAAAGGGGTGAGCTCAGATGCTCAGTAAGGATAACTATATAGCGGAAGCTTTCATCAATAAACATAAACATGTAAGGAAATTTATAGCAAAAACAAAAGCCTTTTAAACTTGAACTTCAACATAATATGGAAAAAGTAAAACGAGATAATTCCATTTACTTCTTCACATGGATATTATGCTGGTCAAATAATCATATTCAATATAAATAACCACTTTCATAATGATGGAATGCATAATTCCAGACTATCATAACCATGTAGCCAAGGCCTCGTGCCAAGACCACAAATAAGATTTTGTCAAGCCCTCGTGCCAAGACACTATTTTGTCTCATGAGACCTGCCGATGCATCGAGAAGCTATAGCGGGCTCCACCCGTCACTTAGTAAGTCCAATGCATTCCTCATATGAATAGGTTTAAACATATCATAAATGATAACATAATCTTACCACATAAAACATGCATAAAGGAAACATAAAATTTCCACATTTCAATCACAAGATATCAATACAACACATTGATAATAAAAACAAATTCAAAACCATTTTCAATACCAAAATAAAAGGAAGTAAAAACTTTGTATTTATTTTTTCATTAAAATAAGTTATGGCTTGTAGAGGAAGCCGAAACACAAATAATGGTCACGAAGGCGGAGAAGTCGTTGTCGCCGCATACGTAAGACAAAAACATTCCTTTTGTTGTTTAGTAAAACGTTTTGTAAAAAAAGATTACTTTTTGAATAAAAGTCAAATTCAAAGGGGTTTATACACCGTATAAAAGAAAGTTGTGTATAAAAAAAATATGTCTCAGTGAAAGGAGATTGAGACGAAGTCCATTACAAAGATCATTTTTTTAATTAAAGTATATATATTATGTGTATTAACTACAATTACACATAAATAAAGTACAAATACAAGATATTATATAATAATATCATGATATAATTTGAAATTAGGAGATTAAACCAAAGAATAGAAATTGGGTTAAGAAGTTCCCTTACCTCGTGTCCGAATTTACTCGACCGTTCTTTGATCTCATGAATAATAAACTAGAGTTAATATCTACCTTCTTAAGAACCTTTTTCAAATGCATTATTCCGTTTATATCACTTATTACCATGTCATGAACATTATTTAATTATTTATTTTTATAACGGTCGTTTTGTCGATCTTAGGTACTTGAGTTAAAAATAGAATTCTTATAATTACAAGTTGTTCATGTGGTGAAATATCCATTATGTCCTGAATTATATTCATGATATTGATATCATATATCTCATATATATCCAGTATATACATTCATTCATAATATTATATAACATTTAGAGGTAAGAAATGAAATGAACTGTTCATGGAGACGGTAAGCCATATGTACGCAAGAACGCTACATTCATTTCTATTTCATATTTAATGGAATGAAATAATAATGATATAATGATATAATATAATTCCAGTATAATATCATATATAATATCATTTAATACATCCTTTATACATCCCACATATGGAATTAACGATTAAAATCACTTTGAGGGGGCGGTAGTCCGCACTTCCTAAAATGAAAATATCGCGTTTAACCATAATGGAAAAAATAAAGGTATGCCATAAATAAAAAATACAGAACCTTAAGTAAAACATAAACATATTATATATCATATATATAAATATAGTGACATCATAATGGCCACCTTTTAAGGTGTTATATGAGTGTTGAACAATCATCGTTTCGTGAGGCCGAAATTCGCCATCCACAGAATCAGTATGTTCTTTAACCATTAGATGTAGGTATGTGTAAGTGTATCTCGAATCCTTATTATATCAACATCCTAGTATATTTAGGATACTGGTGTTGTTACAAAAGAAATTAATAAAAATATTTTAGGGGGTTGGATAAGCAAAATAAAACAAAATAACATAAGAGAAGACATTACCTTAAAATCAGGTAACTCTTTTGATTTGAGCCAAAGGATTCCTTTGGAAAAATTATGACCAATTTGAGGCTTCTAGGAGTAAGGGAGGGAAGCAGGGAGAGTATTTGGGCAGATTTTGGATGATCCAAAAGGCTTTGAAAATGTGAGTAAGGTGGTGGTGGTGGGGGCCTTTTATAAGTGGAGAGGAAGGGCACTCTTGGAATGTCATGAAATGTTACTTTATTACGAAATGATTTTCGTTTTCTAAATGTTCCACAATGATATATTTCGAGGATAATGTGATAAGGGTTCGAAATCTCCTCATCCAATAGGCTTTTTACAAGTGTAAGCCTTATATTTTACATTATCCTTTCATTTTATTTTAATTGTTAATTAATGAGGTAATCGCGGCATCTTCATGGTGTCAAAAATAATTTAATTTATTTAATGTATAAAAATTATAAAAAACTATCATGATGTAGGAAATATTTTTAGATTTCTAATGAATATTTATAGTAAAAAATATGACTTCTATAACCCCATTGAAAAATTGTTTTAGTAAAACAACTTATGTTTGTGACATTTTTATTTTAACTTTAAATAAAAGATATTTATGTCATTTTCCTAGAAAGTGGCTCCATGGGGTCCCCAAGTTGACCCATGTATTTTCTTGGTCGTCCATGACTTATCAAATAGGTTTAGGACAAGTGTCAAGGTCATTTAATATTTTTATAATATCATTTTTACCTTAAATTTCACTAATTAACTTTAATCGCGATTAATTAAACTGAAAAGTTACTATTCACCAAAAAATTATTTTAATCCCATTGAACCACATTTTACATCCTAATGACAACCATGTATGTCGGATTTTTGAAAATCAAGTCACAGAAGTGGTAATATTTCATTTAAACGAAAATTCGGTTATTTAACTACCACTTCGTGGTTTCACTATTCATCAAAAATTGAAGTTTTTCAGAACAATGCCAAAATTTCACCGTAAGCTATAATTGATATTCCGAATTCAAAAATGATGTATATTTTATGAAATTCCTAACATATAAGTTGCATTAATTAATTTTATAATTAATTCCCGCTGTCACAATAAATAGCGTATTTTTAAGAAACAATATATATCAAAAGATTGACAATTGTTTATGTCTAATTTCAAAGTGAAATTAATTCTAATGAAAAACATTGGATAAAATGCTAAACATATATTCTAATTATACTTTTAAACCACTCAATACTATAATTTATCAATATAAATTATTTTGATTAAAATAGTTGTTTTAAGTATTTTTCACTATTCATAAAAATTTGGAAGTTCTCAGAAAATTACAAAAAATTCAACATAGGCTAATTTCGACATTCCGAATCCAAAAATGAAGTCCATTTTGAAATATAAAATATATATAATTTCAAAAAGTGGGTATTACTATTCATAAGGGCTATTTTGATTAGTCGTAGTGTGTTAGATTCTCGAACTTGCGTACAATGCAAGCTATCACATTATTGAAAGAGAAGCGCATTGTGGAAGCTCGGGGTGTTACATTCTCCCATCCTTCAATAAATTGCGTCCTCGCAATTTGAAATTTTTCTTTGAAAATAAAAGGTTGAAAATAGAAAATACCTTTGTGGAAATTCCACATCGGAAATAAGGTTAATAAAATTTAGCCTTAATAAGAGGGAAAGGGAAATGAAAAAGTCACTACCCAATTATGATATCGATTAGGAGAACATTGGTGGAAATTAGAGACATATAATTGGAGGAAAACTGTAAATATTTGTAGGGATTGATTGAGGTCATCAATCACAAACACGTGTCAAATTGAGGGCCTCAAAGCCTTCAATCTATGTTGATTTAAAATATCATCAGTTCAACAAGACATAAGGTATTAGGATAACAAATTTTTTTGGTTTAATATCCCTTTACTAAAGTTTAAGAATTAATTTATTCATATAATAAGATATAGGTATATATATATGTTTATTCTTGACAAGTAGAGTTTCAACCTTCAACTAATTTATACCACAAACTCATCTTTCACTCAAAAAGATAATAGAACTCAAAAATATTATATTTATCCTAATCGTACAAGGTTCAAAATATTAACACATACCATTTAGATTACGAAAACTATTTTATAATAACCAGGTACATCATATATGCTAGTGGTAGGTCCTAAAGGCCTGTCGCAATATGGTTGTGGGTTCGATTCCTGCAGCTTTGTCCGAAGCGACGGGTTATCACCCAACCTGAAGGTTGTCTTTTTTCTAAAACTATTATAATATTCCAAAAATAATATTCAGAAATGTTTTAACCTTAAACATTACCATACAAGGTTCAACTTAATCCATTCCAACCTTTATAGTTATCCAAAATACTTCTGTCCAACTCACAATCCAAATTATATGAGGAAGCTAAACATAATGAAGATCCCCTTTTTTCTGGGCAACAACATGTGAACACCATCATCATGTATTCTTTTAAAACACTGCAACATCCTGAATTACCATGATCCCTTCTTCCTTATAGAATACTAGATATACTCCTTCTGTCAAAAAATGTATACAAATCATCAATCAGTTTCAAGGAAGTTAAGAATATCCAATATAATTTATCCAAATCAATCATGTCTTATTCCAAAATCACTATCTCAATATCAGAACCATATTATGGTTTATCTTCATCTCAAATATATATTTTCTAAAAATTTAACCTACTATGGAGTCACTTTTCATGGTTCCACACAATCTCAAGTCCTCTATGAAATAGTACTGCAGTACAATCCTTATATACTCCATAATTATTATAACCAGTACATCATTGATACAACACTCAAATTACAAAATTCATTAATAACAACTTAAGAACTCTAATGATTCTTCCTCATCTTTGGTAGTATCATAACTTCATTATTATCCAATAACATCATTTGGGGCACACTCTGATGACTTGGACATTGGTTTGTGTAGTGTCCCCACTCCTTGCAGATGAAGCATTGTACATTTGAAACCTTTTTCTTACCCTTGCAGTCACACACTTGGTGTCCTTTTTCTCCACTCTTATAACAAAATCACATTCCTTTCAGGCAAGTTCCAAGGTGTTTCTTCCACAGTTATCACATATTGGAAAATTCTTCTTTTCCCACGTCCCTTATTCTATCATTCTCTCTTCCATCCATTTATTCTCTTTCTTCCCTTCAAAGCCATAAGACTCAGAGAATTCTTTACTTATCTTATATACACATGATACTATTTCTTCATATGTTGAGAACACATGGGAGATTATTTCTCTTCTAAATGATGGCTTAATACCGTGAAAGATATGATCCTTCTTATGCTTTGGATCATACATATTTCTAGAGTTCACAATCCTTCCACTGGGCACCATTTTTATACAATGACATAAACTAGATTAGTTTATTAATTCAATGAATAATTCCAAACTTGTAAAATACTTAATGTAAATTGAACGGTTTATGTATATAATCCATAATCATAAAAATGTTTTCTTTGAGGAAGTATATACTCATAACCCTTCATAGTGGTTTGTAAAAAAACGAGAATTATCCTAAGCATATCCCCCAGGAGTGTCATAACCAAGAGTGCAGCAAGGCCCGTTGTCGTGCACCAGTTTCCGTTCGAGTCTAGCTCAAAGCTGTGTTTTCGGGTATTACCCCTAGGTACATCTGTGCCAGAGCCGCCTCTACCTTCTTGTTTCCAGACAGAGATGTATTGCTCAGAAAACTCACAAAATCTCTATAATACCAAAATTCTAGGAAGTTCTTCTATACTAATCCTCAAAGTCAATCTTTGGGCTATGTGCTCTAATCAGAGTTGATCTAAATCTAGCTTCCAAGGTTAGTACTAAACTGCCTATGATACCAACTGTAATCCCCCGACCCCAGATACCCAGAGTCGGTGCATTACTGCGTAACATTGGTATGATCACAAAAGATCAAGTCTCGAAAGACCGATTAGTTTAGTAGCCTTGGAAACACCAGATACATTCATAAACGTTGCATTACATCATAATGTAGAAAACTAAAATAACAAAGTCTCCATAGTCCACACTCATATCCTCTTCTTACTATCCCTGCAGGTCATTCATAAAATACTTCTTCACATCCTGGAAAATATTAAAACATTGAAAGGGGTGAGCTCAGATGGTCAGTAAGGATAACAATATAGCGGATGCTTTCATCAATAAACATAAACATTAAAGGAAATTTATAACTAAAACAAAAGCCTTTTAAACTTGAACTTCAACATAATATAGCAAAAGTAAAATGATATAATTCCATTTACTTCTTCATATGGATATTCTACTGGTCGAATAATCATATGCAATATCAATAACCACTTTCATAATGATGGAATTCATAATTCCAGACTATCATAACCACGTAGCCAAGGCCTCGTGCCAAGACCACAAATAAAATTTTGTCAAGGCCTCGTACCAAGACACTAGTTTTTCTCATGAGACCTGTCGATGCATCGAGGAGCTATAGCGGGCTCCACCAGTCACTTATTAAGTCTAATGCATTCCTCATATGAATAGGTTTAAACATATCAAAAACCATAACATAATCGTACCATATAAAACATGAATAAAGGAATCATAACATTTCCACATTTCAATCACAAGATATCAATACAACACATTGATAATAAAAACAAATTCAAAACCATTTAAATACCAAAATAAAAGAAAGTTAAAACTTCGTATTTATTTTTTCATTAAAAAAAGTTATGGCTTGTAGAGGATGCTGAAACACAAATAATGGTCACGATGGCGGAGAAGTCGTTGTCTCCACATACGTAAGACAAAAACATTTCTTTTGTCGTTTAGTAAAACACATTGTAAAAAAATATTCTTTTTTGAATAAAAGTCAACATCAAAGGGGTTTATACACCGTATAAATGAATGTTGTGTATAAAACAAAATATGCCTCAATGAAAGGAGATTGAGACGAAGTCCCTTACAAAGATCATTTTTTTAAATAAAGTAGATCTATTATGTGTATTAACAATAAGTACACATAAATAAAGTACAAATACAAGATAGGAAATAATAATATCATGATATAATTTGAAAGTAGGAGATTAACCCAAAGAATAGAAATTGGGTTAAGAAGTTCCCTTACCTCGTGTCCGAATTCACTCGACCGTTCTTTGATCTCCTGAATAATAAACTAGAGTTAATATCTACCTTCTTAAGAACCTTTTTCAAGTTCATTATTCCATTTATATCACTTATTACCATGTCATGAACATTATGTAATTATTTATGTTTATAACGGTCGTTTTGTTGATCTTAGGTACTTGAGTCAAAAATAGACTTCTTATAATTACAAGTTGTTCATGTGGTGAAATATCCATTATTTCCCGAATTATATTCATGATATAGATATCATATATCTCATATATATCCAGTATATACATTCATTCATAATATTACATAACATTTAGAGGTATGAAATGAAATGCACCATTCATGGAGACGGTAAGCCGTACGTACGCATGAATGCTACTTTCATTTCTATTTCATATTTAATGGAATGAAATCATAATTATATAAAGGTATATTATAATTAAAGTATAATATCATATATAATATCATTCAATCCATCCTTTATACATCCCACATATGGCATTAACGATTCAAATCACTTTGAGGGGGCGGTAGTCCGTACTTCCTAAAATGAAAATATCGCGTTTACCCATAATGGAAACAATAAAGGAATGACATAAATGAAAAATATAGAACCTTAAGTAAAACATAAAAATATTATATATCATATATATAAATATAGTGACATATTAATGGCCACCTTTGAAGGTGTTATATGAGTGTTGAACAATCATCGTTTCGTGAGGCAGAAATTCTCCATCCACAGAAACAATATGTTCTTTAACCATTAGATGTAGTTGTGTGTAAGTGTAGCTCGAATACTTCTTATAAAAACATCCTTGTATATTGAGGATACTGGTTTTGTTACAAAATAAATGAATAAAAAGAGTTTAGGGGGTTGGATAAGCAAAATAATACAAAATAACATAAGAGAAGACATTACCTTAAAATTGGGTAACTCTTTTGATTTGAGCCAAAGGCTTCCTTGGGAAGAATTCTGACCAAATTGAGGCTTATAGGAGTAAGGGGGGAAGTTGGGAGAGTATTTGGGCAGTGGTTGGCCGAGACAAAAGGCTTTTAATGTGTGAGTAAGGTGGTAGTGGTGGGGGCCTTTTATAAGTGGAGAGGATGGGCACTCTTGGAATGTCATTAAATGTTACTTTATTAAGAAATGCTTTTCAGATTATAAATGTCCCAAAATGATATATTTAGAGGATAAGGTGATAAGGGTTATAAATATCTTCATCCAATAGGTTTCTGACAAGTGTAAGCCTTAGATTTTACATTATCCTTTCATTTTATTTAAATCGTTAATTAATGAGGTAATCGCGACATCATCATGGTGTCATAAATAATTTAATTTATTTAATGTCTAAAAATTATAAAAAAATTATAATGATGTAGTAAATCTGTTTGGATTTCTAATTAATATTTATAGTAAAAAATTTGACTTTTATAACCTCATTTAAAAATAGTTTTAGTAAAACAACTTATGTTTGTGACATTTTTATTTTAACTTTAAATAAAAGTTATTTATGTCATTTTCCTACCAATCTGGCTCCATGGGGTCCCCAAGTTGACCAATGTATTGTCGTGGTCGGAAATGACTCATCCAATAGGTTTAAGACAAGTTTCAAGGTCATTTCATATTTTTATAATATCATTTTTACCTTAAATTTCACTAATTACCTTTAATCGCGATTAATTAAACTTAAAAGTTACTATTCACCACAAAATTATTTTAATCTCATTGAACCACATTTTACTTACAAATGAAAACCATATATGTAGGAGTTTTGAAAATAAAATCACAGAATTGTTAATATTTCATTTAAACAAAAAATCAGTTATTTAACTACCCCTTAGTGGTTTCACTATTCATCAAAAATTGAAGTTTTTCAGAACAATGCCAAAATTTCACCCTAAGCTATAATTGATATTCCGAATTCAAAAATGATGTCTATTTTATAAAATTCCAATCATATAAGTTGCACTAATTAATTTTATAACTAATTCCCACTGTCACAACAAATAGCGTCTTTTTAAGAAACAATATATATCAAAAGAATGATATTTGTTTATGTCCAATTTCAAAGTGAAATTAATTCTAATGAACACCATTGGATAAAATGGTAAAAATATATTCTAATTATAATTTAAAACCACTAAATAGTATAATTTATCACAATAAATTATTTTGATTAAAAAAGTTGTTTTAAGTATTTTTCACTATTCATAAAAATTTGGAAGTTCTCAGAAAATTACAAAAAATTCAACATAGGCTAATTTCGACATTCCGAATCCAAAAATGAAGTCCATTTTGAAATATAAAATATCTATAATTTCAAAAAGTGGCTATTACTATTCATAATGGCTATTTTGATTAGTCGCGGTGTGTTAGAATCTCAAACTTGCGTACAATGCAATCTATCACATTATTGAAAGAGAAGCATATCGTGGAAGCTCAGGGTGTTACAAATGATATGGCCAGAAAATTTCTACAACATAAATCTCAAGTCCCAACGTTCTATCTCGAGTCTGACAGATGTTCCATGACATGGAGTCTGGAAAATAAACCTCATATGATTCTAAATTGTAAGAAACCAACATAGGTTACCCTCAAACATGGCACATGCCCTAATTCATCACATAACCCAAGGTTGTTCCTGATCACCATGGGATGAAATCATGTACCCAAGAATTGAAAAACACAACAGAGGGAATAGTTTCTCCCAACCTGAACAAAAAAAATGGTATATATATGTAAAACATGAAGCAAAAATGGATGAAGAATAAGATATATATTTCACTAATTTACCAAAATATTGGAAACAGACATATGTGATAGTAGGTAAAACTCTATAGAAAAAGTCCAACCACAAAGGCACCATACCAAACAACAACTCCATACAATGGCATGGATAATCTACAACTACCTCCAAACCAGTTACCAAATCAGCTGACACGAACCATGCAACCTCACTGTGATGCCTTCCATTTCCCTGTACCTAATGAAACAAATAGGAATACACACCACCGAAGAGGTGAACTGGGTGTGAGCTAAGAGGCTTATCAAGATCCCACCTAGGTGTTCTATAACTAGTATCCGTATAAAAAATAAATGGATTCTCATTTTAAGTAAAACGATACATGATAAGAAATAAATATTTTCCATAGAAAACAAGTTAAGAACTTCATTTTTCCACATTTATAAAAAATGTAGGTATTTTAATTTCATTGAACATTTTCTATATAATTTTCTAAATGCATAAAAATTCAGATCAAGGATAACTCATAAATCCATGAAATATAAAATAGAAGAATAGGTATAACAACACCAAGGAATACTACAGGTTCAGCTTGCAAACTACATGTACCACAATAATAAAGTTATTATTTTTGATCCAAGAACAATGGGCCTAGGAATAAGAATAATCCCAATGATTACACCCCCAAAAATGTCAATATATATCCCCTAGAAAATGGACCTAGGAAATAGAGGAAATTCCTAAGACAAACCTCCTATATAATAACAAAATAATAGATGATGGCCAAAAATAAAACTTTCACCTAAGATCCCTTGGTAACTCATGTTCCCCTATTAACTATTAATTTCAAATCTTTTAAAACCATTGAAATACCATTCCACAAATTCGGATATAATGATTTGAAAGTACCCAATTTTTCCATTTATCAATAAAAAAATTATTTTTTTGAAAACCATTTTCATCACACACACAAATAATATTCCAATTCCATTTATAAATAAATTTACAAGGAAAGAAATATCAATCTTATCAACATATGATATAGATTGAACCACCTACCTTAGAACATGGGATACATATGCATGTAATGGGATCACCCAATAATGAAACCCTACAAAATCCACAATGGCCCTAGAATCAATTCTAAATCATGATTGATTAAATTTAGAAGACCAGAGGTAAGAGAAAGAGAAGAAAAACTAATACATCAAATAAGAATGCCCACCACAAAATGAATAATGGAAGAAAAGGATTCTTGAACGAGATCACACAATAGATCATGGAAGAAACCAAGATGAATCACCAAACATAGAGTAACAGATCCATAGATTCCATCCAATGATGGCACTCTAATCAAGTGAAATTAAGGAACATGAAGTTTACTAACTAGGAGAGATTCACCACAACTGCAATAGAGGTCAAGTGTCTAATGTATTGATCTTAATGGGGTGAGTCCCTCAAAAATGTCGTTGAACTGCCTTATGTCTAGAATCATGGTTTATCGGTGATGGAACTGAAACAAAACATCCACATGTTGTCTTTAAAAACTATACATTGATCGTTACATGTTGTATATCTTATTTACACAATATGTAAGCCCCATGATACACATATGCGGGAAAATCCATCAACTCAAATTAAAATATGACCTCTAAATAACTCATTTTGTGTGTGTAAGGGTAATGGTGTGTGACCTTTAACAGCGTGAAGTCGTCTTTCAAGACATACATCCAGCAACATTTACACAATGTGTAACATAGTTATATAGAATGCACGTTATTTGTATCCAATAGAAATGTGGAGTTATTAGTGAAAGTCCAAAAAATATACGACTTCACCATTATAGCTATCCTCCAAATAATAGATGCTTTGAAAACCCACAAAAATATTAATGGAATACATGATAAAACAGTAATGGGATGTAACAAATAATTACCCAAATAATTCCCCCATTTTAGTGGAGTATTACGTAACCTTGGTCTTTCACCTATAATGTTTGATAAAATTATAAAATAATTATTTCAAAGACATATAAGTTAATTTATGCAATTTATCAATAATACAAGGAATTATTTAATATGGTATTATTCTAAAAAAATTATATTTCACATTTTATTTTTATCATTAAACAATATTTGGATGAAATATTTAAAAACCTACATTTATGTAATGAATTTAATATTATCTAGACACAAATATGATTATTTATTTATAATGGAAATTATAATGTTATTAACATTTCTATAATTTTCTAGATTTTCTTATATATATTTTTATGTTCTTTTTTGAAATATATAACTTATACTATGTTTCATATTTAATGTGATTAATTTGAAATTAAATTTTATATTTCGAGAATCCATTTATATTTTATTTAATATACGATTAATCTTTTTTATTATTACAATATTATTGGTATAATTAAATTCTTTTAAATGTATCAAAATTTTTATCCATTTAAATTTTATTAAGCGGATAAAAACCCTTATTAACACCTCTTGTATTTGTTATTGATTACTCTATTCGTTTATCATTCAATTACTTTAATTACTATTTTTTTGAAATTTTAAACTAATATATTTTTATATGTTCCCAAACATAATTTGATTTTGATGTTGATTATACCTTTAAATAATAATTTTTATTATCTATACAATATATTTTATTATAATGAAACTTTTATAAACTATATTCAGACATGATACTACCTACACTACCACTATAATCCTAAAATATATATAACATTTGTTGTGATTTTTTTCTCGAAGTAGTGGTAATATAAATGAAGTTATATGATACAGTTTCAGTTAATCTAATATTAAATATTTATAAGTTGTTTGTTTCAAAAAACATATTAGTATGAAACATTGTTTCCTTCAAGGATATAAATTAAGCATTTTTATTCTTACATAATTTTTTAAGACATAATAAGGGGGTAATTTTTTATTCATATAAAAACACTTACTATAAATAATTGTGGTAGTGGTGTTTTATAATTAACTTTCATATTGTAATAATTAATGACAAACACATATACATTTTGAATATAATGGCATATATGTTTTCCACTTGAGAAAGATGATAGAATTTAGAAATAATTCCGGAAAGTAATTTTAATTTTAATTATTATAATTCTAATTATTGGGAAATAATGATAACTAATATCATAGATTTCATATTTAGAAAAATAGTAATTTAAATAATTTTTAAGGAATTTACTAATAATATTTCAACAATGAAAATGTTCATTGAGGTTTATAGTATTTGAATGATGTTTGATTAATGATATTTACTTGATATATATGTTGTTTAAATATAATTATTATAAATTGAAAAAAAAAATATTTTTCATGTCATGAATGATTGAAACATTGTAATGTTACGTTATTAATACTATGAATATATTAGTTTTTGAAACAAATCATAAAATAATGGATTTCCTATTTATCTTTTAGTATTTATTTACATATCAATAGGAAATTAAATATCTTTGGGTTATACACATGTTAATTGGAATTAAATTATATTTAAAAATGAAGTTAATATATACATTTGGTTATGATTATTATAATTATAATTATGAAGAAGGCTACAATATATTTTATGTAGAGGAGCATCATTAACCAAAAACAAATGTTAAAATACATGTCAAATACACTGAGTGGAGTTAGATAAATTATCATATGAATCATATTGATATGATATGGATGGGTAGGTATATATTTACATTTATAATAATTAATATCATTATATATATTTGTTTATGTATGGATATAAGATATAAATATTTCTAATAAAATATTTATAATGTTAAGTTTCTTCATGGAGTAAATATATAAGAATTTTATATATAAACTGTTTAATTTTATGATCCAATTTTTGTTAAAACATTTTATATAATTAAATAATAATTCTTAGGACATTGTTAATATTGTATTATGGGTTAATAATAATTTCTCTTGTATCGATAATGTCTATAATAGAAAATATTATATAGACTTGAAAAAAATATCATTTTACTGAAAATAATAATAAATTGGAATAAATGAATGATATAAAAATTACCAAATAGAAGCTTAAAAACAACTTGTTGAAAGATTAGTTATTGTAATTATTAATGAATATATATTTTATGAAGTCTATTTATAAGATTATAAATTGATGAAATAAGTCTCTTACGTAGATATTATGAATTTTAATTTCTGTTATATTTCTAAAATAGATGTGATACATTTTTTATAGATGAAATGTCGAATTAAATTGATTCATACAAGTATTTGGATAGATTACATTATATAATTCTTATAATAATTCTAGTTAGTTCAAAATTTTCAATGAAAATATTACCCAAATATATTTTATAGTTTTTATAAATGGAAATTATATTGGCAAAAAATCTGTATAAAATTAGATGATGATTTTCAAAAATATTCTAGCATGATAATTTATAAAACATGCCTATTTTAAAATTTAATATATGTTTTCCATAAAAAAATAATAAGGACTCTTATGTTTGGATAATAAAATATTGGAATTATTTTTTTTCTTTCCATTTACACATTTTATAAAAATATTGATAGAATGGATGATTTAAAGAATCAATGTTTACATGAATTTGGAATTTAATTTTATAAAAATATTGAGAAAAGAATTTTTATAATAATTTATTTTATATAATTACTATAAGTATTTCAGGTTACTAATATTAATATTTTTATTTATTTTTTATTGATATAACAATTACCAAATATGAGTAGTCAACGAAATCCAACTATATTTCATTACCAAAAATATTATAAATATAAACATATTTTAAACAAACATGTAATTCATTGTATGATAAATTATTCAAGGTATTATATATTAATGAAATGAATAAAATATATATTTTCATTAGGGATAGAGTAGTTTAAATAAAATCTATTATTTTGTATTTTTTTAAAATTATACATAAAAATACTTTGAATCTATTCATATCAATTTTTAGATATTTAAAACAAGGTGTCATGAAATATTTAGAAAACATTATTTTTTATATTAGAAAATATGTAATTATAATCAAGGAATTTTACTTATAAAAATGAACACAATGAATGAAAATATGACATTTATATCAATATCTGATGGTGTTATAATATATACATGAATTCAATCTACCTAATATTTCAATTGATATAGATTATTTTAAAACAATAGTTTCTAAATTTATAGTGAAGAATTACATTTTTTAGAATTTCCTGTAAAATATTAAAGCATGTATTGTATAATTATGTACATTGAAACAGTTCTATAATATATATAACAAATAAACCATTTTTTGATTGCATCGGATTAATTTATGTTACTATATATCTCATAATTACTTAAGATATATATTCTAAAATCGGTTCTTTAGTATACCTAGGATGTAGTCCTATAAAATCAATAACATTTTAACATAATTAATAAAAAAATAATCAATAAAAATATATAGATAGAAAAATATACATTTTACATAGTATAATTATTAATATAAGCATACATATTATAGAGCTACATATTAATTGTCTTATGTAGACAAAAAAATAAATATTTTCAATTTTGATTAGGATGTTTTCTGATACGTGATTCATTTTTTTGAACTATTATATATCTTATTAAGTATATAATATAATTGAATTTAAAATTCTAATTCCAATAGATCTCTTAGTATAAAAATTATCTTCATTATGAAATATTCTGTATATATATATATTTTTTTTCTAGTATTCTGTTGGTCCTATCATTAATGTTTTTATAGAATCATGAATACTAATAGATCATTTTATTCATTTTGAAAATAACATAACATATTATATATTATATATATACATTTAATATTAAATTATATTGTTAATTAAAAATAAGAGTTTAAATACATTAAATATTTATAAATTTACATGAATTTCTAAATATATTTTATAATAAATTGATAATATTTTTTTAAATGTGTCCCAAATAGTTACAAAATTTATTAATTGTTAGCATTATTTTTGAATCTGATATTTGGACACATTCATGAAAATTTCATGTGTTTTAAAATTATGAATAGTTTTATATAATAGAATTTAATTTCTACATATAATTAACAAAATATCTCTATGAAATGGTAAATATATAAAAAAGTATTAATCCGGGATTATTATAACATTAGACATAAACCAAAATTTGAATTCCTTATTATAAAAAACATTATACTATTGTATTATATTTTCACAAGTATATAATAAATAAATAATGATTAATTATTATCAAAATTAAAATAATTTAAATTTAGTTCTATTGGTCATGATGAAATTTAAATTCATTAGTTTAGAAGTTATTATTTTAAAAAATAAATATTATTTTATTCTAATTACTATTGTTATGAATTTATAACATAATTTTAATGAAAATTAATATTTTTTGAATCCTTATAGCCAATGGTTTCTTTTTAATATATAGTAAATTATTTTATTAGATGTTAATTTTTTTTATTTAATTTAATCATCACAATGATCCTTGAGAAATTAATGTTTTCTAATTTTTAAGAAATTATATAGAAACATGCTTCATGTTTTAAAGTATAAAAATAATTAAACTATTTGAAATTTATCTCAATCACTAATAATGAGATATTGTAAATTAATTTAAAATAATAATATATCTATGTTGGGGTTATACTTTTTTAGAAAATAAATATGTATCCATTGAAAAATTATGTTCAATATTGATATAGAAAAAAATAGATACTAAATATTGATATACAATTTCTAAGAAAAAAATTTATCCTAAAAATTAAATTACTAGGATATAATTTAAAAATGATATTTCAATAATTATATATTTTTTCAGCTCTAGTTTAAAACTATTCCAATTGGATTAAAATAGAAATAATTTTTTTATTAAATTTCAAAAACAAATACAACATAGTTTTATATAAGTTTTATCTTATGTATCTAAGATTGAATGTAATTAGTTTGAGAAATATGTTACCAAATACTCTTTTTTAATTCTATTTTATATGTAATCGGTAGGTGTTAAATTATTATAAATTGATTGGGTGATCACTAGATAAATGATATATGAATAAAATATTTATTATTTACTTTCTTGAGTGGAGAAATGACTAGGTGACAATTGATCCTATAGATGGATGATATACTGATTTGGTGGATAGATGAATCATGGAAGGAATGATTCAGATAATATTTTCCTTGAATAAATGATACTATTATATATATATATATAATTTAAATATTAATAAATAATTCTTAAATGTGAGAAAAAAATTAATTAGAACTAATATATTGGGTAATTTTCATGAGGCAAATTAATGAAGATTTATATGTGCACAAACATTTAATAAAATCGTACTTATTGTTCTGAATCTTTTAGAGTAGATTGAGTGAAAAAATTTCATGTTAATCCTCATAATAATTTGATAAATATGTTACATGTTATTTTATATGAAATCAAATAAATTAGAAGTTATATTCATACTAACACAAAATAAAAAAACCAAATATTAATCAAATTTTTTTATAAAAATATGGATCATCATCAGGGATATGATTTATTACATGATCTCTAAAATGAAATAGTCATTAGGATGTCTAATTATTTTCATTAATCATATTTTTTTGACCTCCAACATATGATAAATTATATATCATTTATCCTCGAATATTATCTTCATTATTGGATTCATTTAATATCTTAGGTTTCCTAAAATGTCATTGGAAATGTCTTTTGAATTTTTTTCTAAATCCCTGTTAAACATTGAAAATTAAAATCAGATATTGTATCTATAAATATTTTAATTAATGTTTATGAAATAAAATATTGCATGGTTGAATATCATGATATATAATGTGATATATTTCAGCCACACTAATATGTGGGGTAAATCAGTGTGAGTCAATTTTTAGAATATCTTTATAGGTGAATAATAGTTAACAATTATGCATATGTTTAGATGAGTTAATCATCAATATACGAACCAAAAAATTTACACTATATTAAAAGATGTAATTATATAATAATACATAATATTATATCATGGATCACAGTCAATTTAGGTGTGTAATATCTTGCTAGGTTATGGTTATTTTTGAGACATAGAAACTAAGACTAATGCATAAATTTTATTACAAAATGTGAGATTCTACCAAACTTAACAAAATACTCCCATGAAGACCGATGTTATCATTCATAACATATTGATAAGAATGGTACTATTATTATACTATAAACTATTCCTATATACTTTTCTATATCTACAATGTTTATAAAAAATAAATAATGTTGACAACATACCTGTCACCTCCATTCAAGAAAAATATCATGTTCATCACTATAGTATTTAATAAATCAATAAGGTTGATATTTATCTTCATGAATAGCTAATTTATTTCATATGACACAATAATGAAAATAGACTAAAGATATACAAGCTTTCCTAAATATTCAAAAGGATATAACAAACAATAATGAGATCACAAAGAAGATTTCCTTATCAATTATATGAATTTTCAAAATTAAATACTTTATCTCACGGAAAAAAATATAAATTTAGTTTTTAATATGAAAATTCCATTTTTCATAATTTCTATTTCAATTAAAATAATTTAATATTAGAAATAAGGTGTTAAAAAATTTCAATTTTTTATCCATGAATAAAAAGATATTCTTTTCACTAACCAACTTATAAGGACCCATGTGACCATTGATAAAATGAGAGTGGTACACCATGATCAGCTTCAATAGACCATTGTAGAAAGAAATGATTTGTGTAGGCATATCATACACATAATGAGACTTATCTTAATGTATCATTATGCATAAAAAATATCAAAATTCACATACAAATATTAAAGGTAAAATAATATAGTAGCTACCATAATGCATGAATACTTATAGATCCTGCCATTTGAGTACCACATAACATTGAATAAAAAACTCCCAAATGCATACCCACCAAAACTAAAAAAACATTATATCTTAATAGGAATGAGGATAATTTTTAAAATTAAAATACCTATTTTAACCACCATTTGTCTAGATCACTAAGCTTCTCATGCTCATGGTCCTCCTTATATGTTGTCAAACATCCTATCATCTTTATAAAACATGACATGTTTAATAAGACAGCATATTGGGGAGAGTATAACAACAAACAATATGACGTCATGGAATAACAAAAAAAGTAAGAAGAGACAAGTCATCTCGTCACTATAATAGAATTATAATCTGAAAAAGGGTTATAGTATGAAAACAATAACCCGTATATTCTCATAAGTTACACAAATCAACAAATCTTGGATTCTAAATCATACCTCCAACCATATGATTATTCACGAGGATTCAAGGGGACACTATTTAACGAGAACACACTAAATGATTTATTCTATCAATGATGGTTCTCATCTATGAGGTCATGCTCCCACAGACCTGATAAAGAGGTACCGAAAAATACAATAATGTTTTCAATATATAGATAGGGTATATCTCTAATGTGATATGGGGTATACTATATCCTAAATATAATAACCCACTATATAGGGGATCATACACCCATACATGTTTTCATGATGATTATTCCAAACCCATGTATGCAAACTGAATAATTGATATATAATCACACTCGGGTCACATGTAGGGATTCTCTTAATCTTTCTAATAATAGTAAAATAAATTCAATCAAATCATATGCCCATTATTAATGGATCACTACAACCCAATGTCCATTAACCAAGGGAAACATTCCAAATTGAAATTGTTCCACATTAAATATTCTATGACCATCAACCATTCAAGGGGAATGTACTTGGAATGTATTGGGAGTACATGAAAGGTATATTCTACCCTGGTTTTGACCATGTATATCTTTCTCACAAGTCATTTATTTCTACAAATAAATGGTGTGTATCTTTATGATACATATTTTGTAGTGTATTTGATGGAACATGGTATGATAACTTTCCATTATAGTGTACTTCTAGATATTCCCATGTATATCTTGTTATTCAAGTGAACTATAGATGTGCACCTGATCATGGTTGTGTATGAGTACTAGACTGTTCCTGTTACCATGTTCAGTCTAGTGTTCCTAGCCATGTTTATTCCCATATACCCCTAGGGTACACAAAATGAAACCAACACCAATTCATGTGGTGTGTGTAACATGTCATATGACGTGTGACATATTTTCTTCATGCATAAACCCTAGAAAATAAAAAATTGTTCACATTGGGTCTGTTTTTATGGAGTATATGAAATAAATCACAACATTTTCTAGAAACTAATTATACATTATGTGGTTCTACTCTTGTTTCCTACACATTTATCGATCCACTAGTCTCACCGAAAAATCATTCATCTAGGTCGATTGAGCCTCATCATTTCTAATTGATTGATTTTGACCATTCAATATAATTGGGAATCGAATCTCACCACACCTCATCATGTTATTTTGATAAAACCAAAAATAATGATCACCAATATGTATTTAGTTCAAATCTGTGTATCCTACATTATCATCACAGCTTGATCAGTCCATAGATCTTGAATGAAATCAATTGTATCGATCCATTACCCCATAGAATGGATCTGCAATGGCCAATTGCTGGGAATAAGTCAAATCGATGACCAAATGGAATTATGTCAATTAATGTGAAAAGAGCGGGGTAATAAAATGAATTCAAAAAACAAGAGGATAAAATATAGTAATTTTTTTTGGTTTCTCACAATTTATTATAATTATAATGATTATTGTAGCACAAAATAATAAATAACATAAATTCCACAAATCCCTAATATCTAAAAACAAAAACTATAAATAATATGTTGACCCATGAATCATACTATTTTATTAATGTATTATCATTTGATTTGGGATAATAAAAAATAAGATAAATCCAAAAAATAATATACTACCTCATTTTCGGACCGACCACTAACAATAAATAATCTTATCATATCATCATTGGAGTGATCCAGAAAATCCATTTAAATAGAGGAACCTTTTTAAATTGATCTCCATCCCTAATATGTTTTTATTCACTATACACTCAACTGATTATTCATCTAATATACATAGGTTTATGTTGAAAACACTAAGGATTAACCATAAGAAAGATTAAATATGTTGAGTCTAAGGAACGCCCCGACCCCAGTTACCCAGAGTCGGTGCGTTATTACATAACATTAGCATGATGCAAGGAATCATGACTTGAATGTCCGATCCGTTTAGTGACCTTGAAAGTAATAGATATATTTATAAGTTTTACATTACATCAGGAAATGAAAACATCAACAACATTTTGTACCCTTTTGAACACACTTATATCCTTAGCCTATCCTTGTAGGCCAACCATATAATACTTTTTAACTTCCTGGAAAAAATAAAACATTGAAATGGGTGAGTTCAGATGCACGTTAAGGATAATAATATAGCAGAAACATTCATAAATAAGCATAATCATTTATGGAAATCTATAACACTAAAACAAAAACCATTTAAACATAAAATTCATCATAATACAGATAAAATAAAATCAAATAATTCTATCTACTTAATCACATGGATATTTTACTAGTCGAATAATCACATGCAATATCAATAGCCACTTTCATAATAAAGGAATGCATAATTCCAGACTTCATAACCACATATTCAAGGCCTTGTTCCAAGACTACATATAAGATTTTTTCAAGGCGTTGTGCTAAAGATCTACATTGTCCCATGAGGCCTGACGATGCATCAAGGAGTTATAGAAGGCTCCACTCGTGACTTACTGTTACCAATGCCTTCCTCATATGAAATGGATTAAACATAACATAAAAATTCATATTAACACTAGCATATGAAATGTCAACTCTTTATCCATAAAAATTTAATGACATAAAAATAACACTTCCACAATCAAACATATCCCAAAACATTGAATACAATTTGGATGATTTTTACCATACTAAATCAACCTAAAACAAGTATTAAATATATCAGAGGATGTTGACATAAATGAAATTAAAACTATTTGAAATAATAAATTTTTCTATTTTTAAATCATTTAAAATTCACATAAATATAAAAGAAACTATTTATTTTTAAAATACAATTATAATATTCTATGGGAAGCTTCAACGATGATATAATAGTGGAAAATAGACACACCCACCATATATGTTAAAAAATACAAACTTACAATAATTCTGTTGAAAAAGTAATGTAGTACTTTGTTAAGAAAATTATGGAAAGATTCCTTTCAAAACGTATATGGTCAAATAATGGTATAGATGACATTAACCTATAGTATAGTGAATAGTAAAAATATTTTGATTTAAATTTTAAAAAATCATAGATGTTGATGTTAAAGAGGTCATAGTAGATACTTACTTATTAACAACCTCAGATATGTAAAGAGATTATAGAATTAACCATTACATTGAAATTTTACTTAGTATATTGTATTTTAACCTCCTAAATAATAGATGAAACATTTTTTCTAAATTATAAATGAACTATATACATAAATATGTTATCTTATATGATCCTCTAATATTTATTTATTAATAATATTTCAGTAGTATCATCCTTTCAGGTGTTAACTGATTCGTTTTCCATTATATGCTTGGTTATGTATGAACTGTTTGTTATGGAAAGGGTGAATTTTATTTGTATACATAATGATATTATGTTCATAAACATTATTTTTAATCATAAAATTAAAATTATTCTTGAATGATTACGATGGGGAATGAATCTCACCACTTTCGTGGAGATGGTAATATGTACATACTTACAAGGGAAAAATAATTATATTGATGGTGAGATCATATATAATTGATTGGTATATCATATATACATAATAATTAACATGTTATATTTATTATTTACATTAGTTATACTCATTATTATACCCATCCAAATAATGAAGGGTTTGAATAACAAACTATATCACGACGTAGAGATGTTAATCCATACGTACGAATGTATGGGGAATTTTTCATTCATATGATAGATTGAATAATTAATATTCTTGTACCATTTTTATAATAAAATCACAGTATATAGAAGATATTGGTGTTATTTTTTTATAATGGAAGCAACAAATAAAGAGGAAGTGGAAGAAGAATAGAACTTGAAAGAGGTGATGAAATATTTACATCTTCTTCCGGTTCTCTATTTTTAATTGATCAAAAGGGATCCGTATGATATCTTTCTGATCAAACTAAGTCATATATGATGAACTGCAAAAAATTGGGAGGATATTTGGGCATGTTTTGTCCGAGGAAACTAGCTTTAGAGGTGTGGTTTTGAGAGAAGGGGAAGTGCCTTTTCATAAGAGAGGTAAAGGGCACCTTCATAAATGATTGAAATATTATTTTATAATAAATTCATTTTAGGTTTCAAATGTATCCAAAATAATTTATTTCGAGTATAATGTAGGTATGGGTCTGAGAACTATCATCAAATATGTTTTAGACAGGTTTGGTTCACCATATTAACCTTATCGTTTAGATTTAACTACTAGTAAAATAGTTTTACTTTTACAATGTATTCTTATATTATTAAAATAATTGGTTAATAAATGTACAATAAAATTCCACAATAATCTAAAGTGGGAAATTAATGATATAAATATAATTATATAAGTTATTTGGAATATCCTTATATTTTTAGGAATATTATATAATTTAACAATATAATTGTTTAAAAAAAACTCATTTATGTAAATTTTGACAGTATTTAGTATTTGGGTTTCTTGAAAGTTAGATCAACATTATTTCTTTAATAAAAATACATGTAATCGACCCTAACATGTCATATTCAAATAGAAAATTCGTGGATGTCCTGAAAACATTGAATGTATATTTATTTTAATATTTATAATAACATTTATTTGATTCATTAATTCATAAAGTAATTACTACATCACAATTATGTCATAAATAAATATAAATATATAATGTCTAAATATTATAATTAAAATAAAATTATGTAAGAAATATTATTAGCTTTTTAAACAGTATTTATAGTAGAAATGATAACTTATATAACCCCATTTAGAAATTTATTAACTTAAAGTTATATGTTTATGTATTTTTTGTCATTACTTTAAATTAATTAATATAAAGTTTCATTATCACTATCAGGTGGCTCCATGGGGTCCCAAAATCTACCCAACGATGACGATGGTCGGAAATGTATCATCCAATAGGAATATGACCAATGTAAGGTTAATTTAATATTATTATAATATTATTTTTTACCATGATTTACTGGATTTACCATTTAATAATGGTAAATAAAATATTTAACGAAGTAATTATTCACAATGTATAAACATAAATGTAACATATTTACATAATATGGACCTCATGATTCAAAATATGGAATCCATTTTTCTAAATTCAAAACACAGAAGTGTCAGAAATTTATTTACAATTAATTCCCTTTTTCAAAACAAAAAACGTGTTTTTATGAAATAATAACTATCAAAAAATTGACATTTGTTTATGTATAGTTTAAATTTGAAATCACATACAATGATATAAATTATATTATATGATAAAAATATAATCTATTGAGACTTTAAAATGAATAAAATTTAAAATATAAAACAATTAATTATTTTGATTTAAAAATTTCTTTTAATTGAAAGATAGTATTTTCACTATTCATAGAAAATTTAAAGTTTTCAAAAAAGAAAAAAAAAATCCTCCTAATCAAATATATATTTATTGAATTAAAAAATGAATTCCATTTGGAAAAATAAAATTTATTACATTTCAAAAAGTGATTATTACTATTTATAATGGCTAGATTGATTGGACGTTGTGTGTTAAAACTCTGTGTTGTGTACAACACAATATACTGCATTATTTAAAGGTAAACGTACCGTGAAATCTTGGGGTGTTACATTCTCCCCTCAATAATATATGTTCATACCATAAATTTATATAATATTACTATATAATGATATTTGGGTGGTTCTTCATCATAAGTTCCTTGGTTTCCCACATTGCCTCTTCCATCTTATTGCTTCTCCATAGAATTTTTACTATATGAGTCATCCAATTTATCAGCACTTGTTCTCTGGTATTAAGAATTTTGTTTGGATCTTCATAATAAGACAGATCAGGTTTGAGTTCAATTTCATCATAGGTGAGTACTTGCCTTAGTTCAGATAAGTATTTTCTCAACAGTGATATGTGGAACACATCATGAACTTATGAGAGACATGGAGGCATTTCCAAATGATATGCTACAACTCAAATTCATTCAAGACAATCAAATGGTCCAATGTACCTTGGACTCAATTTAACATTTTTACCAAAATGTATAACACCCTTCTTTGGAGATACTTTCATGAAAACGTGATATCCTACATGAAATTCCAAACCCTTAATTTGGTTATCAACATAGTCATTTTGCCTACATTGAGCTGCTTGAATGTTGTTTTGGATAATCTTCACTTTTTCCATTGTTTCCTAAATATGTGTTGGGTCTACGAGTTCTCTTTCACCAACATCACTCCAACAAGATTTTTTGCGACATCTGCTTTCATATAATTCTTCATATGGTGCCCTCTGAATACATTAATGTAAGTTATTGTTATTTTAAAATAATACCATAGGTAAATATTGACCCCACATACCTTGAAAGTCAACTTAGAAGGACCTCAACATCTCTTCTAAGGTTTTAATAGTCCATTCTGATTTTCCATCAGATTGAGGGTGGTAGGTAGTGCTCAAACGAAGTTCAATATCCAGGGACTTTTGAAGACTTATCTATAATCTTGATGTAAAACGAGGATCATGAGAAAAAACAATCAATATAAGTACTCATTGAAGTATTACATCTTCATTAATATATATTATTGTCAGAGGTTCAAGTGGTAAATCTTCTCTTATATCTAGAAAATGTGCTGCCATGGTTAGACGATATAAAACGACTCATATTGCATCATTCCTTCATGGAGTATTTGGTAGCCCCATGACAATGTCCATCATAATATTATCTCATTTCCACTCAGGTATAGGAAGAGGATGGATGACTCTTACATGTTGTTTCCTACCATATTTCACTTATTGACAAACCATACATCTTTACACCTAATCAGTAATCTACCTCTTCATATTTTCCCACAAAAAATATTCCTTCAATTCCCTATACATCTTGGTTTTCCTAGGGTGTATAAAGAAATTGGAGATATGATCATCATACGACAATTCTCTTTTTAGATCAGGTCTGTGAGGAACACAATGTCTCTTCCCAAAATTCAAAATGCCATCTTCATATATGAAGTCACTCTATATCCCATCATTAACAGTTTTAATCTTCTTTTGAAACACCTCATCACCAGTCTGTAAATTTTTTATTCTTTCTCGTAAAGATGTTTTGGAAACCATCAGAAAAAGTATTGATGTTTCACCTTCCATGGTTATTCCTATATCCATATTCACTATATCCATGAAATTAGTATCCATTTCAACTCTCATCTTGTCCAAATATCCATGATCATTTATACTCAAAGCCCCTGCAACCTTATTTACCTTCCCCATGTGGTAGTGTATAGTGAAATAATAATCTTTGAGTAGTTAAATCCATCATCATTACCTCATGTTGATTTCATTGTGTGAGAAAATATACATCAAAATCTTATGATCAGAATAAATATCCCATTTTTCACCATAGAGATAGTGTCTCCATATCTTTAGAAGAATGATTATAGTTTTTCACTCAAGATCATGATTAGGATAGTTTTTCTCATGAATGTTTATCTACCATGATGCATATGAAATAACTCTATCATTCTTCATTAGAACACAACCAAGTTCTTTCATTGTAGCATCAATAAAAATAAAAAATCCATCATTCCCTGATGGTAGAGTCAAGATAGAAGCATTAACTAATATTTTCTTCAATTCTTCAAAAAACTACTTCAGACTTTTTTGTCCAAAAAAATTTAACCCCTTTACAAGTGATATTGGATAATGTGTTATCCAATCAGGAAATATTTTGGACAAAACACCAATTATAAACCGCTAAACCAATAAACCAGTGTACCTAGTTATAATCGTCAGTGTTGTCCATTCATGGATGTCCTTGTTCATTGAACAATCAATAGAAATTCCATCCTTATAGAAAATATAGCCAAGAATTGAAAACTCATGATGCCAGAATTCATGATTTTTTAATTTCACATATAATTCATTTCTTCTAAGAGTCCTTAGGATATTTTACAAGTTATTTTCATGATCTTCATATGTTTTTTAGTATACCAATTATCATCAATAAATACCACTAAAAATTCATCAAGATATTCCATGAAAAGTCTATTCATTAAATTTATGAAGACAGAGGGTGCATTGGTCAATCCAAAAGGTATTAATGTAAACTCGTAATGCATGTAACATGTTTAAAATGCTGATTTCAGAATGTCTTCATTATTAACACATAAGAGATGATATCCAAATCGATGTTCAGTCTTACAAAAATATTATTCTCTGTGAATTTGGTCGAATAAATCATCAATGCGAGGTAGGGAATACTTATTCTTTATTGTTATAGAATTTATCTCCAAGTAGTCAATGTACAACCTCATAGATTCATCTTTCTTCTTATGTAAAATAAATAAGGGATCTCCATGGAGAAGCACTTGGTCAAATAAATCCCTTATTACTCAATTCCTCTAGTTGTTTCTATATTTATAATAATTCCACAGTGGCCATTCTATAAGGTTTCATCGATATGGGCCTTGAATCAAAAATTAAATCAATGGAAAACTCAATTTATCTTTCTTGTGGATGTCCTGGTAAGTCCCCTGGAAACACACCAACCTATTCTTGTACATTAGGTATGTACTCTATTTGAACCTTCATTTAATCTCTCATAGTTATTTCATTCTCTTTCTCCCCAATAATTGACTTTAGAAGAGCTACTAGGGGTGGATGTATATAACAATAATGTGGTGACATTTCATCTCTAAAGTTAAGGTATTCATTAACATCATCAAATGTTGTAACCTCTTCCTTCTTACAATAATTTTTTTGCATCATGGTCCGAAATCCAATCCATGTCGAGGATTATATAAAATTCAATAATGGGTATGATGATGAGATCATTAGATAAAGAACATTTATATACCCAAATGGGAACTTATTCGCAAAACATTGTTGCGATGATACTTCACTTAGGTGTTTTGACTAACAACTCCCTTGTTATGTAAAATTAAAAATATCAAATTTTATTAGAAAAATCGGAAGATATGAAACAATGTGATGATCTAGAATCAAAATAACCATTTTCTAAACATGTGGAAACAATTAAATTACCCTGAACAATGTCTTTCAGAGCTTCAGCCTCAGTAGTAGTGATTTCATAAGCTTACCCTTTCTCCCATGGCCTTTTCAGGGGTAAATTCCCTTGGCACTTAGGAAATTAATTTGCATAATGCCCCTTTTCACTACAATTGTATCATTCATCATTAATAACCTCTTTCTTCTTCTAACAATCACGTGCTTGGTGTCTTTTTTCCCCACACTTGTTACAGACTCCCATTCCCTTCAGGAATGTACCTGGGTGTTTCTTACCACATTTACCATAGTATGGATATTAAATATTTTATATCATTCCCTTATTTCCATTTCTTGGGTGTTCAGTAAATCTCTTTTTCTATTTCTTTTATTTAAACTTGCATGACTTAGTGAATTATTTTCCTATCTTGATAGTGAATTAGATAATATCTTCATATGTTGAGAAGGATTTTAAGACTAATGCTTGATGGAGAAAAGGATTTAACCAATCAAATAATCAATAAATATTACTCCTTGTGTTATGTAAATAATCTTATGCGTGCCTTGTTAACATTGTAATGTTAGCCTCATACTATGAAACATTCTCATCATCCATTTGCCTCAAACACATGAATTGTCTTTCCATATCCGCTTGATGGTCACAACGATGGTTTTTTTCTATTAAAACATCGTTAAACTTCTTCTATTCCATGTTTGATACTTTTTCATCATTCGTTGTGTTTTTTATTAATGAACACCATTGATATGCATCTACCGTGAGGCGATAAACTGCCAAGATAACTTTTTACCTTTCACTACTCCCCATAGAATGAAGTATTTTCTATGAAGAAATTATCCATTGATCAGCTAATAATGGAATTTTACTCCCATTGAATGTTGGTGGTTGTTTCTTCATAAAGCGGTCTAACATTGATCCTCTGCGTTGTGGATATGGGTGCTCTATACAGATAAGGTTATTATTCATGACCTGAGTGAGATGTCCTTGTATATTGATAAGCTGATTAGCACCAGTTACATCACACACTCCACTATAATTATATTGAGTGCCAGGGAAATTATACATGGATTGTGTTGGATGATATAATTTCCATTCCATACAATAGAATCCATTTATAATTAATGAAAAAACACTAGATTAGTTTCTAAATCGAAATACATAATTCCAAACTTGTAAAATAGTTAACATAAATTGAAAAGTTTATGGATATAATCTATAATCATAAAAATTCTTTCTGTGAGGATGTATATAATAATAAACACTTAATAATGGGTTGTAAATAAAATGAGAATTATCTTAAGCATATCCCATGGGGGTGTCGTAACGAGGAGTGTAGTAAGGCTTGTTTTTTGTGCACCCGTTCATGTTCGAGTCTAGCTCAAAGTTGTGTTTTCAGGTTTTACCCCTATACATATCAATGCCAGAGTTTCCTCTAACTTATCGTAGCCAGATAGGGAAGTATTCCTTGGAACAATCACTGAATTTTTACATTACCGAAATTCTAGGAAGTTCTTGTATACTAATCATCAAAATCTATCTTAGGGTAATGTTATCTAATCAGAGTTTTTCTAAATCTATCTTCCATGGTTTGTAATAAACATCCTCTGATGACGACTATAACACCCTGACCACAGTTACCTAGAGTTGGTGCATTATTAGATAACATTGTCAAGATAAAAAGAATCATGTCCTGATAGACCGATTAGTTTAGTGACCTTAGAAGTACTAGATATTCATTAGTTTTACATTACATCATGAAATAAAAACATCAACAAACTTTTTTCCCCTTTTGAACACACTTATATCCTTAGCCTATCCTTGTAGGTAAACTATAAAATAATTCTTCACATCCTGGAGAAAATAAAATATAGAAATGGGTGATCTTAGATGCTCGGTAAGGACAAAAATATAGCAGAAACATTATTAAATAAGCTCAAACATTTAAGGAAATGTATAAGTCTAAAACACAGGACATTTAAACATAAACCTCAGAATAATACAGAAAAGATAATATCAAATAATTCCATTTACCTAATCACATGGATATTCTACTATTCTAATAATCACTTGTAATATCAATAGCCACATTCATAATGAAGGAATGCATAATACCAGATTTCATAACCACATATTCAAGGCCTTGTTCCAAGTCAAAAAATAATATTTTTTTCAAGGCCTTGTGCTAAGACACTACTTTGTCTCATGAGGCCTAACAATGCATCAAGGAGCGATAGAGGGCTCCACACGTGTCTTATTAAGTCCAATTCATTCATCATATAAAATTGCTTAAACATAACCTAAGCATTCATATTAAAACTATAATACTAAATGTCAATACATATTCCATAAACCATGAATGGCATAAAAATAATGCATCCACAATAAAAAATATCACAAAAAATTCAATAAAATATTGAATATTTGTATCATAATAAATCAACTTTAACCAAGTTTATAATCCATCAAAAGATGTTGATATAAATGAAATGAAAAATATTTGAATCAAATACACCTTTCTATTTTGAAATAATTTAAAAATCACATAATTATAAAAGAAATTATTTATTTTGAAAATATTTTTATATGATTTTATGGGAAGCATCAGAGATGATATAATGGCACAAAAAAGCCACACTCACCGTATATGTTAAAAATGACATTCTTACCTTATTTTTGTTGAAAAGGGCATAAAGTGCCTTGTTTGGAAAATAATGGAATGATTTTTTTCAAAACATGTATGGTAAAATAATGGTATAAATTACTTTAACACTTAGTCTAGTAAATAGTAAAAATGATTTGAATTACATTTTTTAGAAAACATAGATGTGGAAGATAAACATGTCATAGTAGATACTTATGTATTACCAACCTCAGATTAGTAAAGAGGTTGTAGAATTAACCCATACCGTGTAATTTTCCATAGTCAATTTAAAGTTAACCTCATGTAAAATAGTTAAAACATTGTTATTAAATTATACAAAAACTATATACATAAATATTATAACATATATGATCATCTTAAATAGCTTTGTTAATAATATTTCTGTAGTATCATCATTTCTGCTGTTAACTAATTGATTTTCATTCATATGCTTGGTTACATAAGTTGTGTTTGTTATGGGTAGGATGTATTTGATTCATATACATAATGATATTATGTTCATAAAAATTATTTTTAATAATAAAATAAAAAATATTCTTGAATGATTCTGATGGGGAATGAAACTCATTGCCTTCATGGAGGCTGTAATCCATAGGTACGCACAAGCGACAATATCATTATATTGATGGTGAAATCATATATAATTGGAAGGTATAACATATATACAGAATCATTAACATGATTTATTTATTATTTACATTAGTTGTACTATTTATTATACCCATCCATATCTAGAATTGTTTGAATAACAAATTACACCACGTCGTGGAGACGGTAAACCGTACGTACGCACATATGGTGACATTGTCATTCATATGATGGATAGAATGATGAATTTGGTTGTTCCATTTTTATAAAAACACCATAGTATATATAATATACAATATTGTTTTTTTATAATGGATACAACAAAGATTGATGAAGTGGAAGAAAAAAAAGAACTTGAAAGAGATGATGAAATATGTACCTCTTTTTCAAGTTCTTCCTTTTGATTTGATCAAAAGGGCTCCTTATGATGGCTTTATGATCAAAATAAAGCCTATAGGGTAAATGGATGGTAATTGGGAGGATAATTTGGTAGGGTTTGGCTGAGAAAAATGGATTTGGAGGTGTGATATAAAGAGAAGGGCAAGTGCTCTTTTATAAGAGAGGTAAGGGACACCTTAAGAAAAGATTTAAATATTATTTTATAATAAAAACAATTTATGTTTATAATGGATCAAAAGTGATTTATTTTTAGGATTAGGTGGTTATGGTTCGAAATCCTCTCAACCCATAGGTTTTAGAGTGGGTTGGGTCACCATATTTACATTTTCATTTTGATTTAACTCTTAGTTAAATTGATTATCTTTTTACCATGTATTCTTGTATTATTATAATAATTGTTTGATAAACAAACCATAAAAATACAAAAGAACCTAAAGTGATTCATAACTGATATACCTATAAATATATATGTTATTTCTAAGAACCATATATTTTTAGGAATGTTATATAATTTAATAATATAATATTTGTTTTAAAAACACATTTTGTCAACTTTGACTCTATTTAGTATTTGGTTTTTGTGAAAGTCATCACAACATGATATATTGAAAACAAATACATTGAATCTACCCCAAAATGTCATATTCTCCCAAAAAATCCATGGATGTGATAAATACATTCAAATTATTATTATTTTAAAATTTATAATACCATTTATTTGATTCTTTCATTAATACAGTAACTACTGCATCACTATTGTGTCATAAATATATTTTATTATTTTATTTATAAAAATAATAAATAAAATAAAATTATTTTAGGAAATAGTTTTAGATTTTAAATTAGAATTTATAGTTGAAAAGATAATATATATAACCCCATTTAAATATTGTATTTCTAAATGATATATGGTTATGTTATTTTTTCCTTTACATTAAATTTATTAATATAAAGTGTCATTATCACTTTCAAGTGGCTCCATGGGGTCCCCATATATACCCAAGGAGCATGTGGTTGGAAATGTATCAAAAAATAATAATTGGACAAATGTTTGTGTAATTTAATAATATTATAATTTTTTTACCATTGTTTATCGGATTTACCTTTTAATCATGGAAAATAAAATATTTACCGAAGTAGTTATTCACAATGTCTAAATATAAAAGTTACCTTTATACAGAATTTGGACCCAATGATTCCAAATATTTAATCCATTTATCCAAATTCAAATCACAGAAGAGGTAGAAATTAATTTAATATTATTTCGTGTTGTCAAAACAAAAAGCGTGTTTTTAAGAAATAATAACGATCAAAATATTGACACTTGTTTATGTCCAGTTTAAATGTAAAATCACATAAAATGACCTCAGTTATATTAAATGATAAAAATATGATCTAATGATACTTTAAAACCACTAAAATATATAATTTAACACTATAAATTATTTTGATTAAAAATTTTGTTATTAATTTAAATTTAAAATTTTTCACTATTCATAAAAAATTCAATGTTTTCAGAAGAGTACCAAAAATTCACCGTAAAATAATATTGATATTTTGAATTAAAAAATGAATTCCATTTTGAAAAATAAAATTTTATAAAATTTCCAAAAGTGGTTATTACTACTTATAACAGCTAGTTTGATTGGTTATGTAGTGTTAAAACTCATAGTAGTATACAATACAAGCAATAAAATTAATCAAAGGGAAACGTACCATGAAATCATGGGGTGTTACATACTATATCATATAGAATTAGTAAATTTATAAAACCATAAATTTACACATCCACCCATGATAAATTTTTAAACAACGATCTAATTCAAAAAAGGTTATGTTGAACCCATGGTAAACCATCATTTTGTATTTAATAGATCTCTCATATTTATTAAACGAGTCTCCATTCGTGTGTTAATCCTTTATTTCCAAAAAATGTGTCTGTGATATTATAAACATAATATTATTTGTAAAAACACTCCAGGGCTCATAGGTCCTCTGAATATTTTATCATCTCAATAAATGACTCTAAAAATATTTTGCAATATACAGCAATTTCATAAAAGTAATTATAAATGAATTTTATTCCCCCACCTATGTTATTTTTATCTAGAAAATAAAAGAACAAACTAAAAAATATAAGGATACCAAGCTCACATCTTTGTATTCCCCTCCTAGGTACTCTCTTGAAAAATCTCATTCTTCGATAAAAAATCCCCCAGGTAAATTAATCTCCCATCGAGGATCTTCTCCTTCAAATAATTTTCCTCAATCTAGTACTATATAAATGTAATATCATCCTTGATATTCATCTATCCTCAATCGATATAATGTGATGTGTTATGAATATTCATTATTAGCTGTGGCATATAGATGATGTCATGTAACCATTCTAACAAAGGCGGTAGGTATATGTGGTACCCCATCTTAAAACCACTATACATTATTTTGAAAAGTCAAAATAATTTTAAGGAAAACATTCGAACCTTCCAAATCTCTATATTTTGCTTTCAGGATATAACTTCAAAAACACATGGTATCCTTACTTGAAATAGAACTGCCTCTCTCATTGGCACACATTAGACATATGAGACCTCCCTAATGTTCTCATCTACTCATGGAAGATCTATATATAATTCCATGAACCAACAATTATGGATTCAGTGCATAAATATGATTTGTAATTTTTAAATTAAATTAAGAAAAAAATACACAAAACATTATACAAGTTTGAACCTTTTCCTGTCTAGGATTTAGAGAACTAGATAAAAGCAAACATATTTTCAGAGATCAATGAAATGAAAATAAAAACATCTACTACAATGTGGGTTCTATAAATCCAAAAGTGAATGCATACATTCTAAAACATCTATGATATCATTTAAAAACATTTAAAACATGTTATGATCATTCAATTTCTTTGTAAGGGGAGTTAAAACTAGTGAAATTACTTTTATAAAAACTAATTAAAAAAATAATTTCTATAAACTCTAAATATTAACTATATATACACTATTAAAATTATATAATTGGAATATTAAATTCAAAAATAGTTCTTTGAAAACACTTGGTTTTATCCTTTGAAATCATTTTCAAAATAATTCATTCTTTATGTATTGTTTTGATACTAGAAAGATCATAAGACAAATTATATGGCCATAAGAAATATCAATAGTGGAATAACATTCTGTGAGGTCATGGGTTTCCTCCACGTTCCTCATTCTCATACCGGATACCCAAGATCAAATTAAACAATTTATGAAAAAATTCCTAAGGATCCTCGTTTTTGAATGTCATTCCATTAAATCATTTCAAAATATTCATAAATTATTTTCATAAAATAAATTTATTTAATTTTCTCAAGAATTGATAAATCACATTTTTAGAAAATTTGATTGAGAAACTAATATTTTAGAAAATTAATAACACTGATAAATAAATTGATAATTAGATAAAAACCTCATTAATACATTCACAAATAAAAAAATATTTTAATTATTATGTAAAATAATCATTTTCGTTATATTATTACATTCAAAACATATATGCATATAGCAAAGACCTCATTAAAATTAAACTGTAGCTTAAATGACATAATAAATTATCAGATATAGACATCTCATCTAATATGCATGAAATCAACATTAAAATATATCCTTAATAATTCAATTATTATTTATAATTGAACAAATAAAATTTTCGAAAGTAAATTATGAAATCCAGAGTGTGAAAAATAGAATATTTAAAATAAATAATTAATCATTTTTAAATAATATTTAACATATTAATAATACTAATAATAAATAATATCTGACAACAATTTTTAATAAAAATTTTGATCATTGGAGTATTATATATTAATAATAACAAACACCTTTATGAGATACATAAATTAAAATAAATTTTTTTAAATAAATAATTGAATTATTGTAATTTAAAAAATAATAATATTTATAATGAAATTACGTAAGCACAAATCATTCCCTTATATAATTTACTTGATGAAGTATTATTCCTCAAGGAAGAAATCTGTTTTTTCTTATTCCTTCGTAGAAATGACATACCAAAAAAAATATGGCATTCTACCTTTCAGATTTCATCTCAGAACACCATATTTATAAAATCTACAAAAATTAATATGATATTATTTTACCTCAACTAACAATGAGATTTTAAATTGAGAATTATTTTTCTCCATCATGTTCTGTGAATGCATTTAGTAAGACTGAAAATATATTCATATTTATTTGGTTTTTTGATGAATTCATTGAAAAAGTTAGTAAAGTGAAAATTGATTCAATATTAATTTGATGGTAATGTTCCTTTATTGGAAATAAATTAATTGGGATTGGTCTACAATTTCAGTAATGGTCACAAAAAATTATAAGATACAATTCATATAACCGTAGATTCAATGGAAATAGAAGAACATGACAAATAATGAATAATATCTTCATAATTGTTCAATAGAAGAGAGAGAAATATATACGTCAACATAAAATAAGTTTTATTTCATACCATTATTTAACACAAATACTAACAAATAGATGAAATAAACCTAGATCAGAAAACCTATCTATAATAGATCTGAAAATCAATTTTCTGAAGAATATGATAGGGATATCAGTGCTAACAAACTGTCATATGTGATTGAATGTGTTCAAACCTCCTTATAGATTCAAATCAACATTCTCATTGTGTGCTTTTAACCTTAGGTCCTAATCAGGTCTAACATCCTCATTTGACTCAACCTCTATGAAAGATATATGATTTGACCTCAGATTCTTCTTGATCGTCTCACTTCATGCCTTCTTGATCGGGGTTGAAGCCTCTTTCAATGATAAACCCATTAAATTCAACTCCACGAAGAATCTCTTCTTTATTTCTTTTAAAATGGAAATGTTGACTCCTTTGAATCTCTAGTTCATAATTACCTTATTTTTTTTCATTATTGGTTTAATCATTTACTATAATTATGAGGATTATCATCTATTTGAACTTATTTGTTTAATAAAATTTTAGAACTTATATATATATACATACATATATATATATATATATTAATAGAAAATTTCAAAACTATTATAAATAAATTTAGCTTTTAATTTTTAAAAAAATATTTTATTTCTTTCAAAAGTATGGATTAAATAAGTTTCAATAACATGTATTTGTTTCAACATAATGTGTAATTTTTTCAAATATAATATCAAGTAATATCATTATTTTATTTTAATTATAATTTCATAGAAAATTCTAAATGTTTACTAATTTATTAAAGATAGAAAATAATATTTTCATCAAAATAATAGGTTATTTATGAATAGATTAACATTAAATATAAAATTTTAAAAAAAATCCAATTTTATAAAGTGCTTCTTTTATTATTTTAAAAAATAAAAATAAACTATTTCAATAGTTTATTTACATTATAATTTAATTAATATATTAATATATTTGAAAAACAATAAATTAAGTTTAAATTTTCTAGGGATGTTACATTCTTCTCATCCCCTTAAATGAATTTCTCCCTCAAAATTCATTTGATGGACTTTAAAAAATTATGAATTTCTATCTTAAGAATTACGTTAACTAGAACTTCTAAAGGAATATAATTATCTTACAAAAATTCTATCACGATGATATTGTTTCTCTTAAACGAAAACATTTATTCTCTATATTTTCCTAGACTATTCCATTGATACTAATTTTAACACCCTTAACCCGTGCTTCCGGATTCAAACCATAAAAATGGTGTGTAATATTTTTCTAAGAGAAAATTAATCAATATTCAACACTTTATAAATGTCATATCCTTATACAGTCTAGTTTTTGGATAATTATATAAGAACATATATATTATCATCATTGAACAATAATAAAATGAAAATATCTACTTTCCAATGTGTATTCCATCTCTAAAAATTTAAGATGTCCATTCTAAAATGTTGTAGACACATTTAAAAAAACAATAAAATTTGAGATGAAATTTTAATTTCATGGTAAGTTATTTTGAAACCAAATAATCCCCATTAATGAAAAGTCATTAAATAAATGCATTATATCATATATAAATATTTGATATGGAAAAACGTTTTGAAAATATTTAATTTTAAAAATAATTTATAAAAGTTTTTTATGAAAACACTAGAATATCTCGATGTAAACTATTTTGAAAAATTATTTTTCATATATTATTTTGATATTAATAAGATTTTAAAAATATCCATATGTCTACAAGAAATATCCTCAGTGGAATAGCATTTCGTACAGATGTGGGTTGACTACCCATTCCGTATTCTCCCACCACATGCCTATGTTATGATTCAAAATATTATGAAAACATTTTTAAGGTTATTCTCTTCTCAATATAAATCCAAGAAATCATTTCCAAACATTCATAACATATTTTTATCAAATTATATTTTTTCCCACCAAGATTGACTAATTACTTTTTTAGAAATTTCTTTATTAAAAATCAATATTTTTGAAAATGAATTTCATGGAAAATTAATTTGTAAAATAATTAATCAAAATTACAAATAAATTAACAATTAAACATTTTCTTTTAATTATTTTGTTAAATATTCATTTCCATTAAATTATTACATTCAAAAAATATAATTATATAGCATTCAATTAATCAAAATTTATCAGTGTCTTAAATGACATATGTAATTATCATATATGGCCATTTCCTCTAATATTCATTGTATCCTAGTAAAAATTATTCCATTATAAATCATTTATGATTTGACATTGTAATGAAATAAATATTGGAAAAATATTATGCAATTCATTACCTTAAAATTAAGAATGTTATAAATAATTAAATAATCACTTTAAATTGAAATTGAACATAAAAATAAAAGGTAAACAATTAGTATCATAAAATAAAATTTAAAATAAATTTATATCATAGAATGATTTTATATTAAAAATAATATAATTCTTTATGCAACTCAAAAATGAAAATAAAAATTCTAATGCAATTAATTGAAAAAATATCCCTATGAAAATATAAATCTGAATAAATAAATAACCTAAAATTCATTATTCCTATACAAATTTTATGTTCTGAGGTCCTATTATTCAAGGAAGAATGATTGGTTTCACATTTTCTCATGGAAGAAATAGACCAAAATAAAGAAATTTTTTTGGAACTATGCCATTCGGACACCCTCTCTGCACTCATTATTTATTCACTGAAATAAATAATATGTGATTTTTTTCAACCATAATGGAGATTTATGTAGGATACTCATTTTTATTTCTCTAAAAGTTACAAAATTGAGCTAGATTTTCAATTATATACATATTTAGTCATTTTATTTATGAATTTAGCAAAGAAGATTTCCATGGGAGATTTGATTCATTCTAAAATTGATGGTAAAGAGTCTTTTTTGGGAAAAACACAAACATAGATGAGACCACAATTGCAGGAGAGGTCAAAAATTTAAGATTATATGAGACATATAACCATATATTCGATGCATATAAATTGAAATTAAAAAATAAAATAAATATCAGGATAATGATTCAATGGGATAAATATAAATTAATATGTTAAAAAGACATGGATCACTATGCTCACTGCCCTTTATCCTGATCTAACATTGTCAATCCTTTTTATAGCTTCAAATAAACTCACTCATGGTGTTTATTAAACCCCTAATCTATGATGGTTCCTAACACCATCATTCAGCTCAACATCTAGTAGCACTGCAACCACTGACCTCAAATCCATCTTGATAGAATTAGCTTGTTACTCCTCACTGAGGGTTGAATCCTCTTTCAAAGATGAACCCCTGTTTATTAACTCCACGGTCCATCTCTACTTGAATTATCCTGAAATGAAAATGATTTTTCATTCGAATCCCTATTTCATAATTCCCCTTTTTAGTATTTTTTTTAATCGTTTACTATAATAATTATTATTTTCATTTATTTAATTTTATTAGATTAATAAAATTTTATATATTTTTTTTATAATTACCTATAAAATAGCATTAAACATATAACCAAACACGTCAATCCAAAATTAATGCTTCTGAGTGTGTATTAATAAGAAATTAAAACATACCAACATTAATATAAAATTTTAAATATAAAAAATTTTATATCGTTGAGTTACATAATTTTAAGAATTTTTTATAAATATTTTATTATAAATAATAATTTAAATTTTTTTTTGTGAAAACTATTATTTCAACTAATTTTAAAAAAATTTACTATATTTAATATAATTTATAATTTGTTTAAATATAACATTAAAATTTTCACTATCATCATTTAATTATAATTTGAAAGTAAAATTTAAAAAACAGATTAATTTATTTATGATATGAAATTAATATTTCAGGATGATTATAGTTTATGTAAAAATATTTTAACATAAAAATTAAAAATTATAAAATAACATGTTTTTAATAATAAATTTTTTAATTATTGTCAAAGACATTAAAACATGTCTTACTAGTTCAAAAAAATTAAAAATTATTTAATTTATTTAAATAATAAAAAAAAGCAAGTTTATTAATTCATGGGTTGTTATATGTTCATTCTATATCATTTATTATAGAGAATAGATGCCCCTTATTACTGACTCATATAGAGAAGTCTATCATAATGATGACCTATAGGGTATCCCATACAATGTCTCGAACTTTTCCATATTAATGGTGGAATGGAATCTGTTGCTAGATGAAAAATTAAACCATGGTAGGTGATCTTACTAAATATGATAATATTCCATCATGAAATTCATAATTGTGTCCCTAAGAACATAAATTTTCTGATCAGTATAGTCATCATTCTAGCTATGAATGGTCTTTCTCAAATGAACTTGAGTCCCAAAATAGCTTCTACCATTATTCTGTAATCACAATGTGATTTCAGATTCGTGGTTTAAAATGACCATAGATGGATCTTAGTGATACAAGTATATATTTTTCTTGTAATAGTATCACATTTACAATACTAAACTCTACTTTCGGATCTCTATGAGGTGGTATGGGTTGTTGAGTCAATGAATGATTAAAAAATATGGAATTACAACCTTTATAGGATAATAAAAATCCCATCAATATGTCCAAAAATAAAATACAACCCATTAAATCATAAAACACATGGGTTTTATCTAAACCTAATTGAACATAGTTCCCAACCATCATCTTAAAAAAAGTAATTCATTGAGTGATTGAATTTGTTTACACTTCTTTATCAGGGTCTACTCTAACATACATAGAATTCCATTATAAATCATTACCATAGATGGATTCATAAAATTATTTTATTTATGAAACTCACTTATATACTACGCCAAACTTCCAATGGTACAATAACCATATGTCTACAATAGAATATCTAATACTCACATTCAAAGAATCAAATTAGAATAATGTTCGATGGATATTTCAAAATAAACGGTCTCATAGTCAATATCTCTTTTTTGAGTGACCCTTATATTCAATAGATACATCGGGGTAATAACCATTGACTTCAGGTGAGCTTTACGCGCATCATCTACTAAGGAAAACTAAAAAGAGACTAACTACATGGATGAATCACTCGGAAACAATGATCATTATCTCATAATGGGAGAAAATTATATAATATTTCACTTTCCGGGAGTATAAGATTTCTCAAATTCATAATAAGATATGAACAATATACATAACCTATAACCCTACATAAGACCCTTCAATGAGAATATATTATTGAAACTATTATGGTTAGAATATATTATAAACTAATGACCCATTATATAATGTAACCAAATTTATTAGGAATAGAAATATTTCACAACTATATATCACGCATTTCAAATATATACTCTCGAGGAATCAACTTTTTGGATTCATATGAAATCACCGCATTCCATAGTATAAGAGAAATACATGATCAATCTCATAGGAATCAAATAACAAGATTTACATAGTACTGTCTTATGAAAATATCATGACGGGAGAGCTCATCATCTACATCCAAAACTCCTAGAAATCCTGATATTACCTATCCATCAAAATGAAATGATTCCCTTTTTATTCAATAATGGAAATTGTGCAAATATATTGGAAATAATTGGAACAAAAATTAGATAGTATACATCATTCCCGAGAATTCTAAGAACCTGAGTCAATATCATTGATAGATATCAATATAATTTCACCTAATCCTTAACTATGTCAACTGATGTTCCCTCTATTGATATGAGATGTCCATGAAAGTGGACCTATGAAATATAAAATTGATACATTAAGAGATTATCATAAAGAAAGTTATCTGAGTGTGTTTATCATGACATCCACTAATGTATCATGTTCTCCACCTTGGATGTTCGGTACACTATAATTTGATTGACTAAGACCAAAAAAACGATTTTAAGAATGGATTAAGGATCTAGTTAATGTTTCCTGGGAACATTTCCTACGCATTATCCATTCTAAAATGGATATCCATACATAATTTTATTTGTAGATACATAATATGGTTTTTATTGATATATAAACATCTAGAACTTTAAATAAGAGATAACATGATCTCTGGTCATCCTTCGAGAACCATAACACCCCATCCATGTTGGTTGATACTTATTATTTATGGTCCCCTAGATTAGGAAATGGTAATCAACACACACCACCATGATCTCAATTTCCTTTCAAGAAATCAACACTATGCCCTCCTGGGGGGAATCAGTTGGTTTGAAAAATACCTTCATCATCATGTAATCTAGAAATAAAATCATCTCATGAAGCTATATGGGTGAAATACAATATAATTACATAGAAAACTAATGAATCCCTATATATAATTCCTTTTATGTGGTCAATATATCAGTTGCTAGGTAAGGTTAGTCCTTAATTTGGAGAGTTGTATTTATCCTATGACACCTCTACATGATTAATAAATATGATATCATCTAAAATTCCAAGGGTAACAATTTCCAAATGATAGGTAATAAACAATATCCTCCAATTTATGAGAACATCCTTATTGATGTCTCTTTCCATATCTCTCATTATGGAATAACATTTAACATCACTATAGGGAAACCACATATTCCACCAAAATTAGTCAATCAATTCATGTAATATAGATTTATAGTATATATATTCAAAGAATTCCCATGTAATCATTGATAATATAAAGATATCACTTTAGAATAAATATCCTCTGAGAGTCATGTCACACTATCAATAGAGATGAGTGATAGTTTACTACATTATATTTAGAAAGTACTAGAGTAATGGTCAATCTGAGGGCTCAATAATATTATATATGTCTCAAAAAAGAGAAGTGTAATGAATAAGGAGTCAGGATACTATAAACATCAGTGCTAAAAATAATGTTTATAAGACATATATAATACCTCTAGTTCTATTACAAGAATATAGTTTATAGACTATCTAGTCCTCTATCTATTCTCGTCCCTATAAACCACACTCTAATCCTGGTTTGGATCAACTAGTTGTGGGGTGGAAATAAGACTTATTATCTTCCACATCAAAAAATCATCCTGAATCAAATGAAACATCTACTACCAACTGGATCTCGTTGATCCTTAAATATTCTCTACATAGTTGGTCCATAAAGTGTCACTTTATATGATATGAAGTGCGCTATAAATCCATGAAGGTTATACCACCGATAGTCACAAGAAAAACATAACCTCTATCTCAGTTGAATAGAACAATTTTTGGATAAGTCAACTATAGATCTTCTATCATTTCATCATATAATGAAGATTATCACCCCCTAGATCTATGTATATAATTGTATACTGGATATTTAGGCCTTAGATCCTTTGTGAAAACTTCCTATATCACTTAACAGGGTCTTCTTGTTTATAAATCTCTCCCCCACTAAAGCCATCCACTGAACACTAGAATAGGTGGGAATAAAAATAGATATAATTAGAGCCATGTTATATAATAATAATAATTTTTAATGTCTTTTTTTGAATATTTGATATCATCCCATATTCAGACAACATCACAAGTTCTTGGTGTACCTCAATGAATTCACTTCCCTATTGTGATTAAATTGATATGCAATAGAAGATCGAGGATTTTCATCACTCACAAATTGGATGGACAAAACACTTCTCTATATAGACATTAATACTCCAATCGAGAGAGAGTGGTATCATCATCTGTCTGAGTCACTATATTACACCTTCTCTCTATGTATATAAGAATAATAATGAGCTATTGGACTACCATCAGTTTTGACGGAGTTATCACATAATATAAAATTTAGTTAACCACCTCTATGAGGTCTTCAACTACATGGGTTCTTAGCTCTCCAAGAATTATTGGAGGTCACTACCTATTATATTCCAAGAGTTAACTCTTGATCCACACATCCATAGCTAATATTACTAGTACAATCTTATATTCAATTTCTTTTGGAGAGAATGGAATCCATAAAGATTTAACACCACTTGTATTGAAACCTCTACTATTGTCACGTCATTAAGGTCCTGGAAACCTGAACTTTTTACTATATGATGGATGTACCAATATTGTTACAAAATGAGTGCCTACATGTAAAAAATCAAAAATAAGGATATCATGGTATTTGGGTATTGTTACATCGGTTCTAAACCATCATGGACTCCCTAGAATTAAAGAGGAATTCTCAAAACATTAACCCAATTTACTTATTTCCCAAACCAATCTTCTAATCTAGAGTAGATCCCTAATCTGTTAATAATATGAACACTAATTTTATACCACTCAATCAGAACTCTATCAATCAGGGGAAATTCTAGTGATATGTAATGTGTGATGAACCAATACCACCTCCATTATGCCAGTGGATAAAGACAAGAATCGAGTTTGGTTAGCATACACATGTGAGGCCATATACATATGTACCTATATGTTCTCATAAATATCCAAATACCTATACAATTATGAATAGAAGAAAATAAAAATGATACTATAATACAATCATATATTTATTTCCCACCATTATAGAACCAAAAAAAATTTAATATAAAAATAGAAAATACAAGACCACTAAAATTTTAAAAAACATGAAACTAGCTAAAAATGTGTATACTGTTATAAAATGAACACCAACCGAAACCATAGTCAATCCAGCTCACTATACTAAAAAAATCATGTTATTGATAGGAAAAATTCTAATAGACATTGTTATTTATAATGGGAAACATGATTAGGAAGATATGATGAACTAATTAATATAAACATAATAAGTATGATAACCTAAATAACATAACATAATGTATTAAGATTCAATTCAAATCATCATCCAACTAGTATTCAAATTAGGATATGAGACATAGAAGTATGAAATATAACCCAGATATGCAACTAAATGACACTAGGAATCCATTTAAGGGTATTAAAAAATCATCCATCCACATGATTATTCTTAGGGATTCAAGGAAATAGTCATCTAGGGAGACTCACTCCATGAGTAGTGACACCTTCGACAGAACTCATCTACGGGGTCATTCTTGTCAAGACATGACAGCTAAGTAATTTACAAAACACTGAAGATCTAAAAAATAGGGGTCTATTCATTGGAATCAACAGCATTACAAACCCAACTAAGAATAACAAACCATGTATATGATCATATGCTTATGTAAGTTGGTCATGATGATTTCTTAAAACCTACTAAGATAAATAGAAGAAATGATAGAGGATACATCCAAAGGTCACATATCGGTATTGAAAAACTCTATCCATCAGTAATCACCTAGTATATATCACATCAAATGCGGAGTACTTCATGCCTCATCACACCCTCATAGGGGTGAACCAAGGGAAACACACCCGACTAAAACCAGTCTATACTAAAGAGTTCATAAGACTTAATCTATCCTGTAAAAAGTACACAATGTTTACTAGGAGAACACATTTTGTTTTTTCTATCACGAGTATTCCTAATTATTTCCATATCACATGGAATATATTTCTCCATATACATGATGTATCCTTTTATGATGAAGAAACATTTTGTGGATGGGTTATAACTCACTATAGCACTTTTCTAGGCACTATTAATTTTGAGTGTGCCCATATAATTTGGGCAATGACAATGTAATATGGTCATGAACATTTATAAGGAAATTTCATAGTGTCGATACATTCCAATTTTCTCTATCCATTCTCGGTTTATTGTTTATGTCTATCACCATATACATCTTCGGAACATGCTTATCAATTATCACTCGGTCACATGGTGAGGGATGCATTTCATGTAACATGTGAAATTTTGTTTCATGTAACATATGAAATTTTTATTCACTTGTAAAACATAGATGATGCAATAGGATCCACAAGTAATACATTCTTCTATAGAAATCACCATAGAATAGTTGATTTAATAAAATACTCTAGTTCATTTCATGATTCCCCTAATGCCACTACCACATCGATCCAACAAAAAATCACAGATGGAAATTGGGGATCTTGGTTGACTGAGACTCACTGTCACCATTGGATTAATTACAGTCATACATTCCACTATATAATTAACATTTATAATCTTAATCTTATTCCACATTCCATACCAAAAATTTTGATTAATAACATATTCTAGGTTCACCTCTAATCATACTTTGTCGTTGTCACATAACAATCGTTCTGCCGATCCTATGATGGATTAGTATTAGCAGTCTATTATGTGAGAGATCAGTTTTCAAAATATTGATTACCATGTTGATAAAAAATATCTAGATGAAGAGAAAATCAATGATTAAATTGAAAAGAATTGGGGAATGGAATTCATGAAAAAAAAATAATGAATTAACTTTGGACATTTTCTGTCTCAATTCATTTTCAGTAGAATGACTAAAGAAAAAACAACCAATAATATCAATTACCCAAATATATGGAAGATAATAACGTAAACCATAAATAATATTTCATACTAAAAAATAAATTTATAGAATAATTTATTCAAATTCAACATTGAATATTAATATTTTGATAAATACATAAAAAATATCCTACCTTGATTTTAGATTGATCTCTGATGAAGACCGATATTTTATCAGTGTTGTTATAGAGATCCCTGAACCCAACACATTGCCTATAAGATACCATCCCTACTCTATTTTCCTTCACCCATCAGAACACTATGTACTCCTATAAAATCCCTAGTGTTATAATGAAAACCCAATGTATTTTTTATATGGGTGATTAAATTAGTGGATTCTATGTCTTGTAAAAATAAATATATAAATTGTTTATTAAATTAAAAACTAAATGATTGATTTTATTTACCAAACATGATAAATGATGATATTTTATGAATTTTTTTCATTTAATTTTAAGATTTATGTATTTTTCATTACACACAATACTGATTTTATCCGGTTTTACACATAACAATGTGTTTAAACAAAAACTAATATTAAAGTATTATTATTTAAAATGATAATTACATCCTTACTATTTGAATGGTGATTATGAATGAGATTAATAAATTATAAAACTATATTGTTTATGAATGTATGTATATGGAATATTTTGGCAACTAATTATTTAGATAAGAAGATAAAAACTAGTTGAAAAATACGTAAATCTTTTTCAAGAAAAATAACTAATAAAAACACATGGCTTCAGAAATAAATTTTAAAAATAACATCTTGTAGGTTATTATAATTAAATATATATATATAAGAAATATAATCAAAAAATTGTTAATATTTATCATAATTGTTCTTTATTGAATAGATTAGAAACCAACAAATATTTTATTTTAAAATAGGATTTTTTTAAAAATATGATTTGTCTCCATTTCTACGAACTTATTTTAACATTTTTTAGATGATTAAGATAATTAATTTAAAAAATATTCAAAATTAATGAAATAATAATAATAATAAATTAGATGTAGTTGATTGTTTTATAATTTTTTAAATTTATTAATTTTCTTAATTAATAATAAATGAATATGAAATTATAATTAAAAAAATATTTCTCATTTAAATTATTTATAAAGATAAATTATAAAATAAATTGTTTTTAAAGAAAAAATATTTCATTTATTAATATATTATAGTAATATATGTGATTTTATTTTATTTCATATTGAAATTTTATATAATAACATTTAAAACATTTGAACATTTTTTCTTTAGAAACCCACTTTCAGGTCACATATCTGAGAGTAATTTTAAATAAAAAGTTTCTAATTTTATGTATTTCACTTGGAAAAAAGGTTTTCATATTTTAATTCCAATAATATATATTATCTAATAATTTAAAACTAGTTATTTCATAAAATTAATAATGAAAATAGTATAACTTAATTACAATGGTAAAGGTAATACTATGATTAGAATGGGTTAAACAGAAATGGTAAGGCTTAAAAAGTATTATCCAATTTTCTACAAGATATTATATGGCCATATTTTGAAAATATTATTTCTAATTATTGATATTAATTTATTATTGATACATTTCGAATGATAATAAAGGGGGTAAACCTCTTTCTTTTCGTAAATCACAAGTATGTTATAGTTCTCACTTATAAAAGGCCACCCATCACCACTCATCCTCTCCCATTAAAGAAATGAATATCAACCATTTCGTAAAAAAATCACTTAATGATTATATTATATTATCCAAGAAACCAAATTTTGGGCATAAATATATATTAATAATGATTTTGTTGGATACATATTGAGTTTACAAAAGAAAGAGCAATGTTCTTCAATGAGAGTTTTTATTTTATTTATTTATCCACCACCATCAATTGTTATGAACAATTGATGATAAAATAACTATAGTATTTTTATAATAAATTATAATTATTATGTAATGGTACTAACTGAAAACCTTCTATAATATTTTCAAATGGGATACAAACCATTGCTCCTGTGTATATTCTACTACCACCTCAAGAACCGATGTCATTTTTTTTTCATTACCAACTCTCATGATTGGTAATGATTAAATATATATGTATATAAATGATTTTTATAAAAAAATTATTCATATGGGGTAATTATATCTTATATAATATTGAATTTTCTATTTCTTATGGGATACGATAATATCACTCTTTTGTATGGTATACTACCATGCAATGATGTAACATGATTCCCCTTCAATAATGCATTACATGAAAGATAATAAGGACGATTTAAATGAATATATGTGAGATAAATGAAATAATAATAATATTAATGACATATTTATAATTTTTAGAAGATAATATTTCATTATATATCTTACATTTTCACTCATTAAATATGATAAGTTTGTTCGTATTCACGTGGACTACTGCCTTTTTGAAGCGATGAAACTCTCTTTTCATCACCACACCATGTGGAATAAATTTATATTTAAATTCACTGAAATAATATAAGACATGTGATATTATTATTATTATTTAGTTATAATATAATTCATATGTCCTATCTGTTATGATTTTTGAGAAATTGAATCGTCAGTCATGCATATGTATGGTCTACCATCTCCATGATCATGATATACTTCATTCCTCAAAACCATCAGTAAGTATTTGTATTAAATGTAAAATTGATATACAAATATGAAAATAATGTCCTAATTATTATTTTAGATATCATATAAAATTGCTAATTGTTAGAGTACTGAAAATAAAAAATCTAAAAATCATTGGAAAACAAATCGATCATTACCCAAGTCATGACTTTAACAAGGAATGGTTAACAAAAAAAGTAATAAATAGAAATAATTAAATAAAATATCTTATTATATATTTATTTTTGTTTCTATATTATATTTATAAAAAATATACTTATTATAAAGGAGTTTCGAATGAGTACGAAGTATGTGGAGAGTTACAATACGAGATTTATGGTATCCTTTTTATTTTAGGGTGTCATTTAAAAAATAATAACTAGTTTCATTTGTGTGTTATATATACTGCCCCTTAAAATATTATATCCTAAAAATATTCATTTTTATGATATATAATGTTTTATATGTGAAGATTTATTTCATAAAATTAAAAATATCACTAAAGAAAAAAAGGGATTCTCCTCAGACATTATATCAATGAGACACACTCCATATGCAACATCTATTTAATTAATGTGGTGTATATACTACCCAAGAATGTATATGTATAGACTCCCCGTAATTTTTTTTTGGTCATTTACATTTATATTTAATCAACTATATTTTATATGGATTATGGTTCAATGTTTACCAAAGTGTTATGATATTTTTGTCTCAATTTTCTTTCTTTGAGACATATGTTATGTTATGCACCAATATTATTTTATAAGGTGTATATAAAACCTTTGAACATTAGTATCATGAATTTATATATTCTCATTATATTTTATGTCTCTATTAATCGTATTCTTTCATGGGGATTATGATTCAATGTTACAAAATCAGTAATGGTTTTACGTTAAAATCTCATCATTAATTAGGATTATTTGTTATCATTCTTCTAATAAAGAAATCATATGACCCATATAATTAGAAACTCAATAATTTAATTATTATTGATATATATATATATATTTTTATATATATCATGATAATATATGGTTTGTCTTTCATTTACAACTATTTGTGTACTCAACTGTTCAAACAAATGTTTTCAATAAAAATCATAATTTTCGATGAAATCCATTTTTCATCCAAAACCATGTTTTATAAAAATATTTTTATCATTCCTAAAATGATTTATTAAAAAAATATGGAATTGTTATATTTTAAATATATTTTTTGATGAATATTCATGTTATTTTCGAAAGACCTACCAATTTACTTTTACAAAAAATGTCTATTTATTAACATGCATGGAATTAATAGTATTTCTCCCTGTTAGGACTACTAAATGATTTATGGAATCCCTTACTTATTTTCAAGGTTACATTGAAATTAATTTTTATTTTAAATGTTTTTATTTTTTTATTAGATATTTAATTTAAATGAACATTTACTTTCATCAATAAATGTTATAAGCGATCATTCAACTATATTATCCATTTAGTCTTATATTCAATAATTTAAATTATGATTTGTGGGGATTTGAATCACAAATACCATAATAATTATTATTATTAATGGTTTATGATTAAAATATTTTTATTAAAATAATTTATGTTCCATGGGTTATTCCATGATAAAATTATAATGAATCCATTTTCTATTTTCATGGGTTATTCTATGATGAACTGAAAAAATGATTATGAAACACATATATTTTCAAAAAAAAATTATATTTTTAAATGTTAATTAAATTCAATAGATGTAATGGGTAATTATATGATGAATATTTTAGGATCATTTGGTACATATGTGTATGATTTTCATTATAAGACATTTAGTACATATATGTATTAAATGAATTGGGTAACGATTAATATTATATGATCTAAAAGAGTACAGAAGAGGATAAATGAATCCTAAATAATTTGTTTAAATAAGTGGTTATCCCATGGCCAAATAATATTGTAAACAACAGGTTATCTCTACGCAAAATAAGAGGGTTCATTGGAGGTTATCCCATGCCTAAAACAAGAGGGTACAAATGATATTATCCATGAATCAAAGTTGGTACACTACTGATTATCCAAAGGATAACATTTTAGGAAAGAATTAATATATATAAATGACATAAAATTTTCTATTATTATGTGAATTTAAAATTCCTTTGTACTATGTAAATGTAATTACTTATTGTCGCAATTTTTTTTGATTTACATAGGATTCATGTATTATGAATTTCTAATCTTTATTCCATGGCTCATGATTATTATAATTAACTTTCAGGGTACGATTTTAAAATTTTATTGTGACCTTATCATACTATTACAATCATTGTATGCTTATATAGGTCCCCTATTTACACTTAATAAGCATATGATATCTCACTATTTTATGTCTTCATTCCCCTTGATATAAAAATATATTTTATGCCGGTTTTCTAAATGAAAAGATATTTATCAGAGAAATTAATAATAATTCATGAATTAAGAATATTATATTCCATGTTTCCAAAGGAAGTAAACTATTATATCCCCATAGAATATGTTTTTATAATGTATTTAATATTCATCTGAAAATATTTAATATCAGTATATATAAATCCTCAGTCACTATAGATTTTATTAGAAGAATGATTTCGTTAACCTTTGTAGTATAAGATGTTAAATCTTTAGTGAGATACCCTGGGATATTTCTAAGTATATGACTAGGTATTTATCAAGGATAATTGTACGGATAATTCATGTTATAGGATTATTTCATGGATTTTTTTTAATGGGAATAAAATATGGTTTCTATGAAATTTAATTCATAAATGGATACTACAAGAGGATGTGGCTTTGGAATAGTGGTGCATTTGGGTAATAACTCCAAAAATGGTGCATTGAACTTATCTTAATCATCATATAGTGCATGATAATATAACTTTATTTACACCTTGTTTGAAACTTCTGGATAATATGCATTGAAAATATACAAACTATTTATGGCCGATACTAATAGATTTTAATAAATGGTGAATATGAATGACCTATGATACACCTATGATGTCATGGACTAAAAATATGGTTTCATAATTATGACATCCTATAAGTCATTTTTCATGATATTGTGGTTTTCCACTAAAATTAGTGTTACGAAAGATATAATTTTTTATTTTGGTCAATGGTGGTTGCCATAAAAAAGGGGATTAATAATTAATATGATAAATAATTTGATGATAATAATATTTATAAAATGAATAATGTTGTGTAGGATATTATAGTTTTTAATAATAAGTTATCTTGTATCATGATTAATAATATGCACCTTAACCAACTATCAGTCTCAATAATAAAGAGAATGATAGTGTGTATTGAGAGTTTAGGTAGTAGATACCATATAGGAATGAACATTCAGTTTTATATATTTTGAGAATATGGGAAGAAAAATTCAATGGAATGTATTTCTGGGATGATAAGTTATTTAGGTTTCATTATAGAAGAAAACAATTAAATTTAATTTTAAAATATTTTTTTATTGAATGTAATTCATGAGAAATATGGTTTCCTTTTGTCATAATTGATTGTGGAATGTTTTATATGTGGAAATTATGTGATATATGAAAATATATTTCCTATAAAAATAATAAGGAATTGAATTAGAAAGGATTTATGATTAATAATTGTTCTATTGATGATAAAGAGACTATAAATGAGGTATGAAAGGAAAGAGGTATTAGGGATTATGAAGAAAAATCATAGTTAATTCTTTGAGAAGATAGTGGGAAGGATGAAGTATTATTGTACTAAAATTCCATAATTATGTTATATAGATAATGAGATATAAAATTATTGTATCATATTAGTTTAATTATTTTTGGAATTAAAAAAATATGTTAGATGGTACTTACATACAAGAAATATTATTAATGGACATTGTGATATTTTGATTACGACAAGATAACACATAATATGTTCTCCATATTGAGACATTAATTTTGTGATAAATAAGATTCAGATATGAGAAATTAAATCGTATAGTACATATAATCTTAGAAATGCTTAATGATTTGATGATAAAGTAGTTTATTCTCTACCTGATGGGTTTGAGTTTTTTTTATATAATGTATATATAAAATAAAGAAAAATTATGTAACAAATGGGGAATCAAGTATTATTTCATTAATAATTTATGATAATTCAAGAAATTAAAATGTATCAACAAATACATGATTAAGGTATTTATATGTTTGGAATTAAAATATCAAAAAGTACATTATGATACATGGTGATTAATTTGAATTATATTTTGAGAAATTTAGGGTCATTGTTTATTATTTTTTTAATTTTGGATTCTTTATAAGGTTAAACATTTATGAAATGGATTAAGTTGAACTCTGGATGAGGCTATACACACTAATGAATTGATTCATCATATAAATATTTATCCTTATTTAATATGTAGTGTTAATTTTTCTAATTATAGATAGAACCAATGATTTACCATCTATAATAGATCTCACGATCAATTCATGATTCAGGAAAAAAAATAACTACATCATTTCACGGAGTATGAGATAATGTGGAAATTGAAAAAAGAACAACCAAAATATTAAATTGTATGTATGATAGGATTGAAATATAAAACCTTTACATATTTGTCCCTTTTAAAATTTTGATCATATTGAGATGTTATCATATATATTGGTGTTTCCATCGAACCACTCTGGTGTAAAAGATGTTTTACATCCATCTCTCTTGATAATGTACATATATATTCAATGACATGTACAAAACTAAAATGTCATACCACTAGAGCTAGATATTCTTTTTAAGGAACAACCTATAGATATTATGGGTTGAATATGAAAGGTTATATAAAATAAAACAACTTACCTAGTCAACTATTTAGGGTGGAACCATCAGCTCAAGGAAGTTAAATTGTATCTTGAGGATGTAATATGGAAAAAATACCCTTAGTAGTTGGTACCAAAGTGATTAATTTAGGAGGAAAAATTAATTTTAATGGGGTGTAATAAAACAACCCATGATTTTTTAGAATCTCTTTAAATAAATTTTAATTTTTTATATTTTTCTTTTCAAGAAATATTGTGTTCATCTTGTGTTATAGGCCACACTCTGTTTAAGAGAATCTTACAATAAATATATATTATTAATAATGTTAGTTATATCTTATCGATTGTCATGAAAAATAAAAATGGGATATATGAAATAATAAAAATATATTTTTTAAATATGTATATATAAGGAATACATTACTGTGAAATTAATTAAAAAATAAAATGGAAAATATTTTAAATTCAAGTAGATTTCATTATAAAAACCAAAACATTTAACATCAATAAAATAAAATACTAAATTTATGTAATTTATTTTAATTTAATTTATATATAATATATTTAATACAATTTTTTAATTCAAATTATTTGTTTTTAAAATGTGATATAAAAATAATTCAATTATATTATTTAAAAATGTATGTTTCTAAAAATAAGTTTTGTTGTATTTTATATACACTTGTTTAAAAATTATTTTTAGAATAATTGAAACAGTTAATAATAAAATATAAAATAATATATTTAAATCAGGATGTCTATATTATAACAAGGTGAATATTTTAGAATTTTTTGAAAATAATAATTTTTTGATGAATCATAAAAAATAATGAATTTTAATTGAAAATTACATTTGCATTTATAATATTGATAATGTTTTTTTTATTTTTTATTTTTTTAAAGTAATTTTATCCTAGATATTATATACATTTTAGTTAATTTGAATTAATTATATATTAAAATTATATATAAAAACATTATTAGATTTTTAACATACATTTTTATGAAAACAAGAGCTCTCATCGCATTTGCGGTATAAAATATATAGAAAATATTCCCCGTTTTCTTATTTTTATTTGGAAAATTAGATTAAATATTTTGAATATTAATAATTTTTAGTACATTATATGTTCAAATTTATTTTTAGTCAAAATTAATTATGGAAATAGTAAAAAATAAATATCATAGATAATGTAAAAATGGGATTACTAGGTGGTGAACATAAAATATAAGGGTTTAATGACATAAAAAATTTATACAAAACATTTTTATATCCATATTTCCCCCCTTTAATGTTTAATAATAACTATTAATTTATTTTTGATCCAAATAAAGTGAGAAAAAAATTGGTACATCATTTTATTTTTATAAAATATAGGTTTACCACTCACTACATTTAAAAAGGACACACCCTCTCCCCTCTTCCATAAACCAATAATCTCATTTATTTGTGATAATACCCGAAAAAATAACTTTAAATGTTCCATAATATAATAATGCAATACTTATTTTTTGAATTAATTAAACCAATGGAGGATTTTGGTGAAAACCTTAGGAGGTTACCTAAAGAAGTTGTAATATTACACAACAATCGCTTTTTTATTATTTATTAATCCACCCCTTCAATTATTGTTGAACAATTATGATAATATATATATATATATATATATATATATATTAAAAAACATATTTATTTCTATAATGGAATGACATAAACCCATATATAATTCCACAAAATGGGTTTTGAAATCATAATGCGTGTGTAAGGAGGGCTACCGCCAAGCAAACCAAAGTCATTCACTAATTCCATTACCACCTCTCATAGTAGGGTATGGATAGTAGATATAAATTAAATATATGATATGTATTATATAATTACACTTATTTATTTTACTAAATGATATATAAAATATTAAATTTTCATTCCATATGAGAAATGATAACATCACTTGTGTGTACGGTGGACTACTTGCTCTCGAAGTGACAGGATTCATTTTCACTAATTTCTAAATGGATGATAATAAGAATATGGTTATTGAATAAATATTATATTAATGAAAAAAAATTATTATATGAATTATATATTTATAAATAATAAAATATAATATTTCATTTCATCTCTTACCTTTTACCAACTAAATGATGATAACATCATTCATGTACATATGGACTACCACCTTTGTGAAGCAATGTGACACATTTTTCATTACGAATACAATTAGATGATATGTAAAATAATATTTAAAGAAATTAAATTCTATTAATGATATTATTATCATTATAGTGATACAATATATTACATAACTCATTTTAATAATGATCGTTGAAAAAGGGTAACATTACTCATGCACACATGCGACCTACCGTTGTCATTATCCTAACATTAATCATTTCTCAAAATCATCATTAATGATTGGTAATTAAATTATAATTGATTTATAAATATGATAATTATTTCAATAAAAATAGTTTATATATGAAATAACTATCTTCATATTATAAGAACCAATAATAAAAAATAATATTTTTTTGAAAAACAACCCAGTTGTTACATAAAATAAGAATTTATAACGGAATTGTTCATAAAATGATGGTAAAAGGAAATATGTAAATAATATATGTTATGATATTTGTTTTTATATTTATTTAGTAGATTTATAAAAAAATGATTTTAATTATGTCATATGTTTGACCAACTATGAAGTATTTCAAGAGATATTGTATGGGATTTTAAATCTCCCTTTTATTTTTGGGGCACATATGAAAATTCAACAACAATTTATAATGTGTGATCTATATAAAAACAAATTTACATGATATATCATTAATATAATCCTTTAAATTATATATATAATGTTAAATTTTTTTTATGGAACATTAGGGTTTAAAATTCAAAATATTTCTAATGTATTAAGGTATTCTCATCCGGTTTTTAATTATACGCAACCCATGCCAAATTCACTATCTATTTATTTATTTTTTTGTATATAATTACCATGAACTTTTTCATTATTTTTATGTTTAACATTGCAGTGGTTTAAATATCCAACTATAGGATTTAATGTTATGAATTTGGTAATGATATTAGGGTACAATGTTATTTTTTCCAAATTTTTCTTGTTAAAGCTTCTGTTTATGAAATATTAAAATCCATATCTAATGATACTAATGAATTATATTATACTATGGTTATTTAACAATAATATATGTTTTTTTTGTTAATTTTACAATCTTTATATACTCAATATTTCATACATAATGTTTTTATGAGTATTCATATTTTCTGTCAAAAACATTATTTCTTTCAAAAACATGTTTTCTAATATTCATTAAAAAATGATTTTAACATTCATTAAATTGGTTATTAGTGAAAATTTTAACAATTTTATAATATTAATATAATGTTTTTTTGGAATATTCATGTTGTTTCCATAAATCTCCCATTTGGATTTTACCAAAAATGTGGAAAGAATATTTGTTTTTAACCAGCACGTCATGGACAATATTTATCTTGATCATGAATGATTCAATATTTTAAGTTCCCGTAGAAAATTTTTATGGTTTCATTCTAAAAATATATATTTAAAAATCTTTTATTCAAAAAATTTCTATTTTTAGAAAATATATCTTCCTCAAAAAAACTTCCATCCAATCTTTCAAAATCAGTCATATGTTAAGATGAACTCTTTTAATATGACTTATCATTTTATAAGGGTATAAACCAAAGATAAAATTAGTATTAATTTCATAAATGGTTTATAATGAAAATATAATTGTTATACCCAATTCCCTTCCATGCGTTAAATTATGACTACATTCTACTGAAACTTGTCTCTTTTTCAACATGTTCTTTTATGATGAACTGGTGAAAACATTACAATAAATGTTCATTTTCCACAAGTTATGATATGCTGAAATGTTTTGGAATCCCATTTCATTTCATGTGTTATATTATGATTAATTTTTTATGTATTTATGGTACACATGTGTAGGATTTTCATTATTATACTGGTGTGAAATATATCACCATACAATTCATTTGGTATTGATTAATCTTATCTGAGATAAAATGGGATACAAGAGGGTTTCACAATAAAAAATCATGATGGTACATGGGAGGTTATCCCATACCTTAAAAAATAGGGTACACTTGAGGTAATACCAAGCTCAAAATAATAGGTTACATGGGAAGCTACCCAAAGGCTGAAAATTTGTATATGAGAGGTTATCCCATTCCCTATGAAGGTACATGAGTGATTAGGGGAATCCAAACATGTTATGTGTATATTAGTAGATATACATTAAATAATATTTTAAATTATTATTGGAATTCCACAGTTATATATCTTATTCCAATGTTTTTCTATCACAGAGCTTGTTCATTGATTTAATTATGATTTACATCTTATGAACAAAAAATCATTATTCCATGACTCATGATTATGATCATTTTTTATAGGGTATGTTTTTAAAATATTATTAATATTCCCATTAACAATATGATCATGTTTTTCTTACTTATCTCCCTTGTTTACCATTATTAAAAATCTATGCTCACCCATTCTTATGATTCCTTTCTGCTAGTTATAAAGAAAACTATTTTATAGGATTACTAATTGGGAATATCTTTATTAGATAAATTTAATATATTTAATGAATTAATAATGTTGGATTTCATGTTTCAAAATTAAATATAATATTATGGTCATTAGGAATGCGTTTTTGTGTAAATTAATGAGTATTCTTCTAATAAGATGTAATATCCAGGTATGAAAAACCTAGGTCTCTATAAAACACGAAATGTTGACAATGGTTATGTTGTACCTAGTCTAAAAAAATACTCTTAATTTAATAGAGGTATTAAAATTCTAAAATGAGACACAATCCATGATTTCTTATATTTATTCACAAAAATGTGGCGTGCATGGTTATATATTTATAATATTTTTAATATATTAATACTAGGGGTCACCATGACTTGGAATCTTGGATCTTCTTAGTTCCTATCTGTGAATATTTGTCATCATATATTCCAAAGTGTTATAATGAAAAAACAAAAATGTTAATCATACAAAATATATATATTAAACTCTTATTTTTTCAATGACTATGAATATAATTAGGATCAATCATGTGAGATTCACTCATTATTATTCTTTAACAATAATTATTTTTTGGTAAATATAATACATTATCCCAAGAACTCTTATAGGATTACATTTTTTGACATATCGATTGATGTATGATCTCTACTCAATTTAAATGAATTGTATGGTAATCAAACCCCTAAAAAATATAGAGAATGTGATCATTTAATTCCTATGTTAAAATTTCATGATTTATCTGTTTTCATTAAACACATAGATATATAAAATTAATTTCTTAAAAATCATGGAATGTTGTTGTTTAAATAATATTTATTGAAAAAACATTTATCTTTACATGTCTATAAAATATCAAAATGTATCATTAATTTAGGCACATTATATTTTAAATTTAAATATTTCTTTGTATCATAACATTGATTTCATAAACTTAAACAATTATTATTCAAAATAACAATGTTGGCCCTTTAAGAATCGCATATTACTATAATATATGAATTATATATTTAGAATTAATTTTAAAATGAATATAATGTTTTTTAGTGCTTATTCCCTAATATCAATTAATCATTTGAACCCCATATTTCCCTATCTCCCCCACCCATTTTACATCCTAATAATTATATTATAAACATTTATTCATAGAAAATTTATCATTGTAAATATATTTAATGGAATAGTTCAATTCTATTATTTTTTAATTGTGCATTTTGAAAATTTATTCTTTATTAAATGATAATCCTATAGGAAATACTTCTTCCCGAAATTAAAAACTCATTATAAATATGGATTTAAATGCTTAAATTTTATAGAATATATAAAATAAACTTATAATGATACTTAAAATTATATTATTCAATTTCAACCATATCAAAAATTCACTCACAATAGTTCTTCAACACTGAACCCAAATATTTCATCTTCCACATATTGTTATTATTTTCAGTATATGATGGCTAATGAGAATCCTCAACATCCATTTTATCAGCTTCTCCTCTTCTAATTTATTAATATATTCCTTTTTCTTTCAAAACTCTATTATTCCAAAATTCATAAAAACAATGGAATAATTAATAATGTGAAATATAGTAAACAATAGGTTATTCCTGTATCAGTACTTTTCAATGCTCAGACCTTTTAAATCTCAACAACAACCACCTCTTTAACTAATTCAATTTTTAATATTCTAGAAAAATATATTTATTTTCAAACTCCACATTTATTATTATTCGTCATTTACATATTTTGTTTTCTTAAAAAATTATCCCATATAATATATTCAATTATACTTTTAGGATAATATAATTGATATATTTAGATAATTGTAAAACATTTATCTTTTAGGATTATATCATCTAAAGTGAATTATGTATGGCCGAGTAGAATTACGTTCTCGATATCAATATTTATATAAAACTAGAATATATATAATAGATATACCATTAACTACATGAAAATCATTATACTATTTTTATGTAAGTATTTTGATAAAATATTCTTTAAATATTTAATTTTCATGCAGTGGGTAATTCTCACCTATATCATCCCGATCTGTAGCTTCTAAAACTCAACTAATACATTTACTGGATAATGGTATATTTATCTATAAGAACTATTATTTTATTCAATATTCAAATAGCTCAATAACAATATGATATATTATTTGATTCACTAATTAGGAAAATATTCTATATCTCCGACCATTACTCAACATTATTAATTCCTTAAGGACGATAAATTCAATAATTTTGATTATTCATTATTATTTTCCCCAATTTAAATTTAATTTATTCAAAATTTATAATAATTAATTCATCATATATTTTCATTACATATCAATAATAATATTAACTATACTATTACTCTCAATTCAATTGTTAAAATGAATATTCCACATCATTTTTATTGAGAATTTCAACTCATGTTATTTTTTAAATATCATTCCCACATTGAGGACAATAAATAAATATATTCCAATATATGTAGAGGTCACACACTTCTAATTAATCACTTATTGTATAAATATCACCCTCATATTCTTATTGAATGTAAAACATGATTCACCTAAGGGAAGGATGAAATATATTTTCATAACATTGAAATAAACTAATCAACTCAATATCAACATATGAAATAATCAACGAAGAATACATGAAAGGCTAATCTATACAAAATAAGTATCCATAAAATTTCTTGCATTTTTATCCCACATAGAAATATACATTAAAAGTATTTTAAAATTAATTTCATATAGTTTTATAAACACAGCTGAATATATAAATTAAATGTTATCAACCCTAAGAATGTTTCTCCCCAATCTGTATTATTTTCTCATTTCATTGAATAATATATCCATTCAATTTAATTTTACAATATGATCTTTCATATTATAACAATAATGAATATAACTCAATGAAAATAAAATCAATAATTTGTTATTTTGGAATATAATTAATATATATAAGGGTGTGTAATTTCAATAACATTCACACTTATTTTTTCAAGAATCACATACCTTTAATTATAAAATAATAAAGTTTAGAAATAATAAATTTTAGCAGAAACCATAATTTATGATTTACATGAAACAAATACTATTAGTATGTTTTACAAAATGAATTCAGCATAATGTTTAGAATAAATATTTCCCATTAATCTTGGATGATATATATTGGTTTGTATTTAAAATGAATCTATTGATACATATTAATGAAATAAATTATTTATATATAACCTATTTATAATTATTTAACATTATTATTGTTCTCCAAATTTCCATTGCAAAAATGCAACCACCTACAATTCAATGTTTAATGAAAAATATTCACAACATCTAATTCCCCGACCCTAGTTCCCCATAGTATGTGCATCATTACATAACATTGGCATGATACATGAAATTATGACCCGAAATCCCGATTTGTTTAGTAGATTTCGAAGTACTAGATACATAAATAAGTTTTAAATTGTATCATTGAGGGATTGAATCCAGAATAAGATTGATTCCTAGTTCTTCATAAATATTAAGTACTAGAACCTATAAGAGTTAAATTAATCCAATGATCTTGAGAAAATAAGGCCCATCTGAGGAACTCTTTCAATGATTTCTCTAAAAGATAACCTTCGAAATCTCAACTCATTTCGTTAAATCTCTCCCATTGTAAAGACCAAGGAGGTACTCAAGAATTCCATAAAAATACATGTTTTCTTGATATTTTTTAGATCACTAATCCTATATGAAATCATCAAAAAATTTACGTCTATAGCATCGTTTATAATTTTTTCATAAACAATGAACACTTCATCACTTGTATCATGAGAAAGGAGATCAACAATTTGGGATTCTGGAACATATTTTTTCTATTCAGGTCATAAAATAAACCTAAATGAGTATTAAACATTCTTCAATGTTGCATCCATTGAGGAGATTTTTTTTATAAAATGTTGATAATACAAATAGTGTTGATGATGATATTGTAATTTAATTCTAAATTTAATAGACACAAATTATAGAACATTTTTCCATTATAATGTTTGTGATAAATAATAAATTATATGATTTTATTAAATCTCCAAATATTTATTGAAGAAAAAATATCCCTCACCATTGAACGTTGAATGTCTAGCTGTAAAGACATTCTAGTGTAATGGATCTATATTCCCATTCACATAACAACAACAAGGGTTGGTTAAGATAGTTTGACAGTATTTAGCTAGAAATTTATTTTCCAATAGTGGGCCTATAGCTCTTTGATCAATTTAGTGGACTCCCCAATATAAAAATCTAGAGAGGATTTCCTCAACTCATTCCGCGAAATTACACCAAGTCTCACAAGGGATTCTTTCTTTGATGTAAAATGTTTAATTCAACTCAAAATAGTCATAAGAACTCCCCTTATAAGAGTATTTATCTTAATAAGGGTTGGTAAAACACATAGTTCTATTGAGTTTTGTTAATAATCAATTAATGGAATACTTATTATAACATAGAATTAGATTAAGGGTTTTTATTTTATTAGGAATCAATTTTTATCATGTTTTATTATTTACCTTTCTTTTTAATATTTATGTGGATGTTTACTTAGTTATGTATCAATGTTTTGATAAAAAATTTATGCGCAATATTTTTTTTAATTCTATCTTTTTATATTAATTCATTTATGTGACCACAGTCTTGCGTTAATAAATATAATTAATAATAACTATTTGGAAGATAAATAAATAATTAAATGACAAAATCATAACCTTATTTAATAGTTTATTTACTCTGTGGAAATTAATTAAACCAATGACCTAGGGGAAATAAATCCTTATTCTAGACATGTCATGAGGTACAATATTCCACATGTTCACATATGTATCACCAATTTAGATCTTTTATGGTTCCATCTTTAAGTATCTCCAGAATCCGTGAGATGAATTATTAATTACTAATATTTATTTCTCACATGCAGGTGATGGGAATTGGAGGATTAAAAATTGGGAATTAAAAAAATTTCCTCGGACATACGGGTCAAACATAATATTGGACAGAGGGATGGCTTGAAGAACATTTTTAAATTACTATTAAATATTTCCAAAACCAAGAAGTACATTCAAATAAATAATTTCCAACACATACTTTGGTCTTGGTACATATTTCTATCATTCATACATGCAATGGATATACAAAATGTATCTAGAATGAATTTATTTATTTATTCATTGTTTATTATTATGATGATTTTACTGGTATTAAATAAATAATTAATTAATTAATTACCATTAATCTTAATAATCATCCGTACATAATTAGAGAATCCCATCAACTTGGAACTCATTGAAAATAAATAAATGAACTAATAATGACATATTTATTATTGAAAATTAACTAAGAATTTCAAATTCATTGAATCAAATATTTAATTGTCAACAAACAATGAAGTTACAATAAATTAAATAAGTTTTTAATGATGAACATATTCAAATTTAATATAATGTTTAATGTTTCCATTAATGGGACACTACATGGTAATACGTCTAGATACAAAAAATGTTCCTCAATTAGAATATGTCAATGTCACACACATGGGGATTTAGTGTGTTAGCTCATCCCGAAAACATAGTTTTTACATGCCAGCTACACGCTATGTATCCACTTTCCACATGCCATATTTTCCTAATAAACAAGGTAGGTTCCATAAAATAACCATGTATTTTTTATTTATCGATGAATCTAGATAAAATGCACACGGGTATAGAACGTGTTCTCTAAATGTGCGCTGTGTAGCTCAACATTACCAGCCAATGTTTTGGAACTTCTTGATGTCATCTCTAGTGATTCTTCATTTGTTCATAAATCTATAAGAGAAGGAAACACTAAATGAACAAGATTAATATTTGAATATCATGTTAATTCAAAGAGGATTAAGTAGCGAATAACATGAAATTAAAATCTAACCATGATTATGCATAGATCAACAAAAAATAAATAATTATAAATTTAAACATTTCCTAATTTATATTTCATGTTTTGTTCTGGGAACTATGAAATAATTGTGATGGAGAGATATATATAAAAATTCTTTTTAATATTCATTTCCTAAGACCATGTGAGAGGATCTTGCTTTTAAACATTATTATTAATTTATTTAATAACTAAATAAATAAATACCTGGTCTGATGATCTATTTCATTAATGACTATTGATTATCCAAATGGGACCTTTGGGATTGCCTCATTTTTTCTTTTCAGGATACCATGGTACTATCTTTATATCATGTATCCATACACGCTTCAACAGTCTCTTAACAAGGCTACTCAATTTTTAGGGTCTAGAATGGAAAATCGAATGTCTTGAATTGTTTTTTAGGAGAAGTCACTATTAGGTCATGAATAAATTATAAATTATTCTTATCATTCTTGAGAGGGAGAGAGGATGAGGAGTCAAGAGGAAATTCATTCTGAACTACTATTCTCTATTACCAAACATGTAATTTTTTTCAGATGCTTTAAACAACACACATGGCCTTCTATTTATAGATTTGGGATTTCATTTTCAAAATGTAATTGTATAATAAGAAATAAATATTATTATAACAAATAATGTATTCATTGGACACATAATAATAGTAATAGGTAGTGTTTAAACATGTGAAAAATGTATAAATAATACTTACCGACTCATAAATTATTATTTCATCACTGAACACTGTCTTTGTCAATTCAAACTCCATTTCATTTATTGAACTCCCATATAAATACTTTGTACTCATAAAAAAATATTTTATTCACAAATTAGTAAATATGTATTTAATAATTATTAAAAAAATAAATATATATATTCAATTCACTATCTAATGAATAAATATTTAATTAATTAATGTGATCAATATTACATTAATACAATTATTCTTTGGTTATGAGAATAATGGATAATCTATTACTTAAATTCAAATATAATTTAATCAAGTTCAATATAAACATTTAGTTTGTGACCCTCTAGGGTTATTTATCATTTCAATTATTTTGGATTTCCTAAAGTCCAACATTACTGTATTGAAACGGGTCCGGACACCCAAGAGAATGGATATAAAGAATCTACGCTGATAACCACATATAACTGTTCATAGTATAATATAATCCCTATTTCACAATATCTCACCGAGAGAGTTTCATGATGTTGTTATCAACATATATCATCGATAAATAATTCATTGACTATCTGAAATAAACTCATCATTACACCATGTTCATGTTATTTAGGGTGACAATTATATTAAAATCAAATGGATGAGATATCAAATTCCATAAATTTGGATGGTAAAAATAATTCACTAAATTATCCCCCAATAACATGTCATTCATGATGCAATTTGTTTTTGTTATTTCCTCACAACATATAGAGATATAGTTTTATTTGAAAATAAAAGTGTGCATATCAACATATGAATTAATGGTAATATTAATGTCGAAGGACCATTACAGACGCTCACTGATAGAAATATTAGATGACACCCTAACATGTGAAATTCTTACTACATAGTTTGTTCTTATAATCTCTTGTCTTATAAATTACCTTATGGGATCTTTATTGGATGATGTCTCATTGACATAAGATTAGTCTCTATTAATGGTCTATATATTATATTACCCATCATATTATGTTATCCAACCACAAAACCATATTAACGAATTTTTTATAATTCATCATTGTTCTCATCACACCATAAAACTATTGTGACATTTTAAATAAGAGAAATAATCCCAGACATTATTACATTAAATTCATGTAGATCAATGAGAAATATGTTATTATATGTTTAATTTAATATTTAATACCTCATATATCCATGTAATAAGAGTATGAAAAGTAGATTATAGTAAACTAACACTAACAATACAAATATCATCTCGTGTTCAAAGCCCATTTTGATATCCCTATGTTGTATGGTTCCAAAAAGATTAGAATAGGATAGTGGTACAAAATAACCCTATGAATAAGGGATTCATATGAATAATAACCTAACTATATGATTCAAAAAATCATTACACCAACAAGGAAGATGATATTCTTATACTATATGTTGAAAAATAATATCTCATCCCAGTGAGAGAGAAATCCAATATTTCATACTCAGGATCATTGATATTAATGAATAGTTATGCAGATATGTGTGGTTATCTAAGATAAACCGTTGACCATTCTATTATTAGTTACATGTATGATTTATTAACATTACGAAGGGATTTATTTGAAGTTGGTTGGGGTTATATGATTACATGGCATTTATGTATGTACTAACAAACATGCTCTTAGTTTTGTTGGAACTCATAAAAATGTTATTTCACCCATAAATGAACTCATTTTATTTGTATTTATTAAAGAAATATTTGACTAGTACTAACACCATAGAAATATCAAAGGAACCATGAGATAGTCCTGATAATTTATTGAGTTCATTTAATTAATTAAAACTTATTTATGTGTGATATATTAATATGATATTGGTCGTTATTAGGATATGTTCGGTATAATATTGGTATATCCAGGGATCAAAATAATGTGTAGGGGGTCATGTCCTCTCCATTTCCTTGGAATTTCTATGAGATCAGGTGATTTGTGGGATTAGTAGTGTAATAATGACATTTTAATTAGAATTTTTCTAAAAAAATTACCACCAATGGAAACACTACAAAATAATGGAGTGACATACACTTGGTAAGAATATTATGAAGAATAATTTATTGAGATGAAGATAAGGTTGATGGAAACTAAAATACTACAACTACCTGAACAATGATTTGGTTATGCAGTGTACTTTGATGCAATATGTGTTGGTAAGGGAGTAGTATTGATGCATAAAGAGTAGGTAATAGACTATGGGGATCTTCAGCTATGACCCCATGAGTGGAACTACCATTCACTTGTTCTGGATCTAGTATTAGTGTTATATGATTTCATGTTTGTGTGTGATTATATCATTGATGATATATATATATATATATACAGTCCAAAAAAGGCCTCACTATAACATCACATAGGGGGCACAAACTAGAGAGTGATGCATTAAGTGGAAAAATAAAAAATGTTCCACATTGATATGGTGTATTAATCATTGAATATTAATCCCATTGGGTATACTCATATTTTTAAATGATAGAAAAAATATGATCACAGTGATAGGCCTTCATAAGAGCATTTGAACATGAGTATTTTGTTGGATTACTAGAGGATGGTTTCTTTAGAGGATTAGTGGTTGATGTCTATTTCCATTTTTTGATCAATTACAAAAAAATTATTTTGTAAACACATTTACAGGATTATATAGAGTGTTTTATGTGATAAAAAAAACTGGATGGTAGTGAACTAATTCCTAGTGGGCCAATGTACAATGATGATATGATCTTAGTGTATGGTAGAGTTGTATCCACTGATTCAGTCAGTGAATATATGATTCTAAATTAACATGATAGGAGGTCAGATGATCATAATAGTGGTTAAAAGATGTATCAAATAATTAGAATCCATTTTTGTTTTCTAATTATTAAGTGGGGCATTGATGGTTTAGTCTCTTATTTCCTTACCCATCATAAGGTGATGGTTGAGCTTCAAAAACCTGGTGGTTTTCTCACATCACATCGTATACTGATGTTATAGTATGATAAAATTAAGATGTAATTTTTTTATGGGTTCACCTCGGTCTCTAAGGAGTTGTGAAAATTTTTGGGTGATTTTTGACTAACTGAGGAAGGTTATAAAAAATTTACAAATCAAAGAGACTCACATTGTGGATGATCTCGAAATGATCAATGTCTATGAGATTGTACAATAACATGGAGTTACCATGTTTTTTTTGGATTGAAATACGCCATTTACATCATTGATTTTATGGCTTATATAAAGCTCTATAAAATCAATTGAGATTGATCCTAGCCTACTTCTCAAAGTTATAATGATAGTTTGAGAAGACTCTATGTATTTTTGAGGAAATACTTCAAGCAGGGATTATTGAATTTGATAGAGCATGGGATGATCATCTATCATTGAATGAGTTCCCATAAAATAATAGTTACTATTATTTGATTCAGATGGAACCTTATGGGGGTCTGTAAATTATGTAATTTCATTCAACGATATGCTGTCATACGGATTTACATCCAATGGATTTGGATAATGTATGGTTTAGGAGACATCCTAATTCATCTAGTTGATTAAAAATATGTAAGCTACTACTCTGAGTTGGAATATTTTACACGAAAACCTTAGGAGTGGATATTTAATGATATATATGGGAGTTGTGGTTTTGTTGATAGTGACTCCTTTGTTAGGGAACCAATATTTGAGGAAAAAAGGAACACTAAAACAATTGTTTAGGACCATATGAGATCAGAAATCCAGTAGGGACAATAACATTTCATCTTGGATTTCCTCTATGATATCAATGAATGGATGATGTGTTAAACATTTATCATTTTTATCTACAATCATGATGTTATGCATGTAATTTCCTAGTAGTAAATTGTAGTGAATGTATATACATCTAATCTTAATATACAGTACAGATTATAGACTTGAGTAATGGGGCGCTTCGATAAAAGATGAAACATTTCATCTATATTTTTTTGTCTCATGGGAGGATCCAAGGGATATATAGAATAAAGAATATGACATTGAAACTTAGTGTCTTTATTTTTTTAAATTGGGACCCTTGAAATTTTTTTCAAGGATACAATTTTATTAAGAGGTTGTGAATTATAAACCATCGTATTTTTATTCACTAATGAATAAATTTTGCTTCTTATCCTATTTTTTAGTTAATCAATATTTGGATAATGAACTAAAGGATTTATAATGAATAAAGATTCAAAAAAATATTTTTTATGGTATTGTGTCCAAAATTTGAGGGATTATTCACAACTCATTTGACTATTCCACAAAGGATGTGGACACTGTATAGTGAATTTTTTCCATATTTTCATTTAGTAGATGAGTTCATTCAATAGAATATGAAATATATGAAATAGTGTTAATGATAATGAGTATAGTGACCCAGATATTCCTTACATTAATATTACATCATTATAAAGATAAATAACATAATAGTATTACACATAGAGGATCCCAGGGTTTAGTGTCTTGGGAAAACTAGGACCATACTTAACAATAACTTCATCCAACATGAACATTTATTTAATTGTTTTGTTTCTAGATTCTTAATAGAACTTGACCTCTCATTAGTATATATTGTCACCTAAAGATATACATATAAACGGTTGAGATAGATGTCTAGTATGGGGACAAATAAGAACAATATATCATGGGGTGATCCTAATCATAACATATTCAAATGATGATGAACATAATAGGAAGCAGAAATATAATACTTGAAATATGGCAATGCTTAAAAATGAAACATCAGGTCTTAGTGGTTAACTACCAAAAATACATGTGAACAAAGAAATAATATTGTTTACATCATTTCACATTTACTCATTAGATTCATCACAGTACCCAATGCATTGGAGCACTGTATAATTATGGGCACACCCGTCACATTCAAACATTCATATTGCAATATATAATTTTGGGTTCACCCGTCACATCATAACATTATCATTATCATCAATGAAACATAGAAAAAATATCAATAATTACCATAACTAACCCATGGAAGTTAACGGTTTTCATATCTTAAGAACACATTCATAAATATTGGGTTCCCAAAAGAACGATGGAACAATATACTTGATAAAAGAACCATTAACCTTGAATGAGAGGTAAAGGGTGAGTTCTCAGATGAATATTTCTTTTGAAAAACATTATATCCGACATAAACATTAGTAGAAAAAATTTATATACCATAAAAGGAAATATAATTATGAAAAAATGGTTTTTAAGGAGTGACCATACCAAATTTGAAGTGAAAGTGGGAGAACCAGAAGAAAGAATATAGGGTTCGAGATTTTCCCCTTACGTTATATCTGAACGCTTCCTTCTCTTTAATGTCATGTATAATGACATTATATTCATTAATTAGAAACTCCAGAACCTTTTATAAATGATATGGATTAATTTTGGTTTCATTATGTTATTTTATAGGCCTTTTTAAGAGTTATAGTGTTTAAAAACATTGATCGGGAATGTTTGTTTTTACGGGTTTCTTGAGCGGTTCACTGGTATTCATAAATTGAAGTTCGCGTAGAACATGGAAAAACATCCATAAATAATATTACTTGTTATTAATGATATTTTCTAAATTATAATTATATTATAATTAATTTCATTGTATACCATGTGGGTGAATCATTAGATAATAATCAAATGATGATTATTTGAGTTAATTTCAACGGTTTTCGACGACAACGAACTTGTTTTGATTAATCATTTAGTAATATATAAATAAGTTGGTTCCAGAACTTCATATAGGTCATAATACACATAAAATATTCTGGTTCAACCATAAAAATGGTTTCATGACCTGATCTGAAAGTATAAATGAAAAAAAGAAATCATGTTGTTCTCGAAGGTGATAGATTAACATCTCACGAACAAAATTTTATTTTATAAAAAAAGGAAGAGGTGAAAGGGATTTTATGGTATAAAATCCCATTAGTACAAAACAATTACATTATATGTATGTTACTTGAGATTCCATACCAATTTGACAAATATAGGTAGGGATAGAATAAGAAAAGAACTTGAAATTGAAAGGAATTTAAAGGAAAAGAAGGAGAGAAACCTCATGAATCCTCCTCTTGAGATCCTCTTTATGGGGATTAAGTAGGGTCTTATGATGGTAAAAGAAGATTTTGGATGTGAGGATAAGGCTTGAGAAGATTCATGGGTAGAGTTTATAAATGTCTTGAATCATGATAGGTGTGATGAAATGAGAGTGTGAAGGATGGTTTTCATAGTGGAGGGAGAGGGGTTTTCCTAATATAAAATTCATTAATTTATTATTTCTCTACAAAAGAATGAATAGTGAGTATTGTATGACCAAGAATATATATTTTATAATTTAATCCCGAACCAAGTTGGCTTTCATCAATATAACATCATACATGACTCTATAATTAACTTATTTAGCTTATTTTATAAATTAGGGTATCTCACTATTCATAAAAAATCAAGTATTTCAGAAAAATCCCAAAAAATAACCCATACCATTTCTTTATTTTTAGTGTCCAAAAATGTAGTCCATTTTTCAAAAATAAATTTCTAAATATTATTAATTTAATATTTAATTAAAATTACAATTTACATGAAAAAAACAGTCTATAAAATAAAAACTGATTTTATAATGCATTCAAAAATTATGTAGAGTCTTATAAAATTATATAAAAACAAAAAGACATAGATTTTTTAATTTATGAATACCTTTTATGAAAATAAATTATCATTTAAATTAATTAATTAATTGTAATTAATTATTTATGACATTCAAAAATACCAAAACATTTACTACAGTCAAATTGTCACTTTCTAAGATGCCTAAATATTAATTAATTTTTCATAGGTAAGGTAACACATATTTTGAACAATTTACTATTCAAAAGGGTCCTACTACTATTCGTAAATATATGTTACTATTCAAAACAGTTGTTTACTATTCACCAAAAAATATTCTTTTCATAATGGACCGCAAAAATCATCTTAGACCGAAACGTGTATGTCAGATTTTCAAAATTCCAAACAAAGATGTGAAAAACTTTTTATTAAAGGTCACTTAGCACTTAGTAGTTCATTATGTTGTGTTTTCATGTTATTTTATGACATATTTATTAGAATTTTATTTCAATTTAAAAACATTGGTTCGTTACATTCTTCCCCCCTTATGATATCTCACCCCTGAAATTTCTCTTTACATAAACTGGTGAGGGTACTTATCCTTCATTTCCACCTCTAGTTACAAAGTATCTTCTTAAAACATATGGTTCCACCACAAAACATTGACAAGGTGAGTTTAAATGATGACTAAAACCTTATCTTTCCAGTCCAAAATATCTATTGTATCCTCTTCACAAGAGAGATCATCTTCCAATTGTACCACCTCTAGGTTTAGTACAAGTGTGGGATCAAATATGTATTTTCATAGAAGTGATACGTAAAAAAAATCATGAACCTAAGACATATTTGGTGGAAGTTCAATCCAATAGGCCACAACTCCTATACATTCAAGTATTTCAAAGGGGCCAACGTACCTTGGGATGAGCATCCCATTCATCAGAAATCACATGACTCTCTTCCATGGTGATATTCGAATGAAGAATTTATCTCCAACGTCAAACTCCATGTACATTCGATGGTTGTCAGTATATCTCATTTTCCAACTCTGAGAAACGTTGAGGTTTTTTAGATGACTTGAACCTTCTCTATCATCTCTTGAACAAGATCGAGTCCAAGTAGCTTTTCTCTCCAACTTCATCTCAATAGGTTGAAGTTCTACATCTCTTTCCATAAAGAGCTTTATATGGAGCAATCTGAATACTTGAGTGGAAGCTATTTTTGTATGAGGACTCAACCAATGGGATATGCTGATACCATCTACCTCTGAATTCTAGAGATTAGACTTTTAGAAAATATTCAAGCGTCTGAACAGTTCTTTCAGATTCCCCATCAATTTTTGGGAGATAGGTCATGCTGAAATTTAATTCAGTACTAAATTAATTTTGAACGCTCCTCCAGAATTTAGATACGAACCATGGATGAAGGTCATAGATAATTGAATGAGTAACAACATTAATTCTCACCACTTCCATTACATATATCTTTGCATTTTTCTTAATCCAGATATCTTCCTGAATAGCGATAAAATGGGCAGTCTTGGTGAGTCGATCAACCATAGCCCATATCACATTATTTCCCTTTTACATCTTCGAGAGACCCATGCGAAAGTCCATAGTAACATTTTCCCATTTCGAAAAGGGTTTAGGCAATGGGTGCATCAACCCTTTGGACTTTTGTCTTTCTGGTTTAACTTACTGACATACCACACACCTTGAGGTATATTCCAATATCTCCTCATTCTTTTTATCCAACCAAAAGAGTTCTATGAGATCACAATACATCATGGTGCTACAAGGATGGATAGAGAATGTTGAGATATGTACGTTGTACAGTAGATCCTTCATTATCCCAATCGATGAAGGAACATAAAGCCACATTCCAAACTGAATCACACAATCATCATCGATATAGAACTCATCTAACTTCCCTTCCTTTACTACATTCAACCTCTTTTGTAACTCTGCATCATCCCTTTGTGATTCCTTAATCTTCTCTTGGAAGGATGGTTTTACACTCATTTGGGTAAGGTAGGATGTATCCCCTTCCCTTTATGATTTCTAAATTTATCCATTGCATATCCACAAATATAGTGTCTTTCTCAATCTGTAAAATGGATAGAGTAGCAGGTTCTTTTCTTCTTAGAGCATCTTCTACCTTGTTCTCCTTTCCATGATGATAGTGAATAGAGAAATCATAATCCTTGATTATCTCTTAACATATCCTTTGATGCATGTTGATATCCTTTTGTGTGAATATATACTTTAGGCTCTTGTGGTCGGTGTATATGTCACACTTCTCTTCATAATGGTAGTGCAGCCAGATTTTGAAGGGAAAAATCATGGCTGTCAGCTCTAGATCATGCGTCGGGTAGTTCTGATCAGGGATCTTGAACTGCCATGGGGTGTAGGCTATAACATTATAATTTTTCATGAGTACACACCCCAATCCATTCATTGAAGCATCACTGTATATCACCAAACATTATCCACTTTTCAGTAGTATGAGTACAGTTGTAGTGATCAGCCTTCGCTTTAGCTCTATAAAGCTTCCCTCAAATTCATCCATCCTAACATACTTTACCTTTTTCCTTGTTAACGTAGTTTGTAGGCTTGACAATCATGATATTTTGTCACAAAACGTCAGCAGTACCCAGCTACTCTAAGAAAATTTGGGACTTCGGGGACACTAGAGGGTCTGGGCCATTCCTCAATCACCTATATTTTTGAAGGATCCAAAAAAAATCTCTCACTTGTGTTCACATGTCCCATGAATGTGACTTGCTTCATCCAGAAGTCACACATTATGAACTTGGAATACAATTTCTCCTTTCTCAATGTCACCAACACAAGTCTTATATGTTCTTAATGTTCCTCCTTTATCATGGAGTAGATGAGAATATATTCAATAAAAACCAAAAATTTGTCAAGATAATGTCTAAAGACTCAATTCATCAAATCCATAATGATTATAGGGGAATTAGTAATTCATAAGGTCATCAACAAGAACTTATAGTGCCCATACCTTGTACGGAAGGAAGTCTTATAAATATCTTCCTCCATCACCTTTAGTAGATGTTATCCAAAATAATGATTCAACATTGAGAAGTATAGAGCTCCTCTTAACTGATAAAACATGTTATCAATCCTTTAAAGTGGATACGTTTTATTTATGGTGATCTTGTTGAGTTCCTGAGAATCAATACACAGCCGCATTGTTGCATCCTTCTTTTTCATAAAGAGCAGTAGCACACCCCAAGGCGGTGTACTAGGCCGTATGAACCCCTTGTCCAAATTCTCTTGTAGATTCTTCTTTAACGTCTCCAGTTCGACAGGATCCATCCTATAAGGACACATTGATATCGGAGTATCTCTATGTGTGAGATCTATTGAGAACTCTTCCTCATGATCTAGGGGATTCAGGGTTACTCTTCGAGAAATAAATCACCCTATTACCTGACGATGGTAATTTTGGCAATGTTGGTACCTTACTTTGACCCAAACATTTGGGAGAGGTATGATTTTTCAAAGGAAATAAAAACCCACACCATTGAAGGATTTTTCAAAGCAGATTCATGATCTTACTTTCATTTGTAGAGGTGCATGGGGTGGTTTGGATTTTGAAAAAATATTTCCTTTTCCTAATAGTTGATATGTGCTCTATATAATGAGAGACAATCAATTCCCATTATAGCATCAAATTATACAAAGGGATGTATACATGATTCATGGGAAGAAACTCCCCACATAACCCAGCAGGTGAAGAGTCAAACACTTGGGTTGCAAATATTTCTCCTCATGCTGTTTTTAGAGATATCTCTACTTCATGGTATCGCTGCTTCGATTCTATTGTTCAAGAAAACATGCATGATATAATGGAATGCATAGAACCAGAATAAAATATGACTTTTCCACTTTTGAGAAAGTAAGAAGTGTACCTTGTATGACTTTATTATCAAGCTCCACTTCTGTAGTAGTGATGGCGTATGCCTTCCCATGTTACTTTGGCTTTGGTGGCTACTGATGCTGATTACCCACGAGAGCTAGAGGATGAGTGCATTGGTTTGCATTGTTCCCTAGCTCCCTAGTGATGTAGCATTGAACCATGGGTGGTTCTCTTCTTCCGTAGACTACATTCTCCTTCATTTTCATGTCTTTTCGAAACTCTTGAAAATGGTGTCCTTCTTTCCCATATTTGAAGCATTTTCCCGTCCATTTAATGACGTTCCCATGGTGTAACTTCCCACATTTCGGCATGTGGGTCATTGTGTTTTCCTCCCATAAATGTCATTAATTCCACTATCATGAAACTTCATCTTTCATTTCACATCACAATAGAAATGGGAACATTCTCCAAAATCCATCTCCACTTTGAGAGCACACCGAACAACATCTTCTTAACTCCCAAAGTCTCAAATTGAAAGAGCCTTTCAATGTTGTGGTTCTAATCCACTAAAGAATATATCAATTTTACTATCATTATTGATAACCAAACCCAAAGAAAACCTTGCAATCCTTATGAAATTCTCCTTGTAGTTTGTGACAAATTGTTATTATTTTTTTCTCAAGCTATAAAAAATCTCTCTTCATCACTGTGAGAAGAGTTTATAGGAAATAATTATTAAAAAACATGTTCTTAAAGTCTTCCCATTCCATCTCATCAATTTCCAACAATGGCTTGGTGTTCTTATTCAAAGACCACCATTGATCTGCCTCTCCAACTAGATGATAAACAGTTAGAGTCACCATCTCCATCTTAGAAGAATCAGAATCAGAAACGACCTTCTTCCTAGAGTTGGCCCATTGTTCTACAAGTAGGGAATTCAAAGATCCTCTTAATATTGGTGGTTGTTGCCACCTAAAATATTTGATATCTAGTTTCTCTCTCTTTGGTAAATGATAATGTTCCCCAATATTTTTTGATTGTTCATAACCTAAGATAATTTTGTATGAATCACTATGAAGTTTTGAACTCCACATCCCAAATAATTGGGGATGTCATTAGCGCAATCGTTGCTTTGGACCTTGCATGAGTTGTTATCTTGGAATCTCTTGGTTCCCACCATTTTCTAAAATAGAAAATGCTAGAATGAATCATACGTCAACAAGTAGTGAAAACATAACTTATTCACTTGCACAATTTATACTAAAAGCATAGAATATGGGATCTGTAGGTAAAGCTTCATGTGTGTGTATTGTTACTTAGTTTCATAGTAGATGTTTTCTATAGGGTTCACTAATCCTTATTCCCAAATTAACTATATGTTTTCTCTAATACCAACTATAGTGACAAATAATTTTCTTAAATTACTATTACATAATTCTAATGATAAATAACATAATATTATAACATATAGAGGATCCAACGATTTACTATCTTTGGAATACTATGACCATACATAACAATTACAACTACACGCATAATCATTTATTTAATTCTTTATTCTCTAGATTCTTACTGGCACTTGACCTCTCCATTGTACATATAGTAACATAAGGATATACATAAAATGGTGTGAGATAGAAGCCAAGTAAGGGGATAATTAAGAATCATATATAATGGGGTGAGAATAATCATAACGTAGACAACAGATCATGGACATTAGAGGAAGCATAAATATAAGACTTGAAATGTGGCAGTGCATAAAAATGAAACATCATCTCTTAGTGGTTAACTACCACACATACTTGTGAACATTAATCACATATTTTTCATAACATTGCACATTTACTCATGGATTCATCACTTTATCCAATGCATTAGAGTGTTGTATAATTCCAGGCGCACCGATCACATTCAATCATTCATATTGCGCTATATAATTCCGGGAACACCAGTCACATTATAATATTATCATTATCATCCATGACACATAGAACATATATAAATAATGGAAATAACTAACACATGAAATAGAATGGGTTTCATCTCATAAAAAACATTCATAATCTTTGGGTTCCCAAAATAATGGGGTAAAAAACAAACTTAATACAAAAACCATCAACCTTGAATTGGAGGTAGAATGTGAGTTCTTAAAAGAAGAGTTCTTTTGGAAAACATTTTTGTTGAAATAAACATTAGTAGAATACAAGTTATTTCCCAGAAATATTGATATTATTATGAAGAAATTATTTTTAAGGATTTACCATACCAAATTTGGAGTGAAAGAGGGAGAACCTGAAGAATGAAAATTGGGTTCGACTTTTCCCCCTTACCTTATATTCGAACACTTCCTTCACATTAATGTCTTGAATAATGACATTATATTCATTAATTTGAAACTAAAGAACAATTTATAAATTTAAAGGGTTTATTTTAGTTTCATTATGTTATTTTTTGGGCCTTTTGATGAGTTATAGTGTATAAAAACATTGTTCAGGAATGTTTTTTATACGATTTTCATGTGTTGATCACTTTTATTCATAAATTAATGTTCGAGTATAACATGGGTAAACATCCAAAACTGATATAACATGTTATTAATTATAATTATAAATTTAAAATGATCTTATAATTAATTAAATTATATACCATGTGGATGACTCATTAGATATGAATTAAATGATGATTGTTTGAGTTAATTTGGACTGTTTTTCAACCAAAATGATGTTGTTCAGAATAATAATTTAGTAATATTAACATAATTTAGTTACAAGAATTTAGATAGGAATTAATAAACATATCATATTCTGGTTCAACAATAATTTTTTTTCATGACTAGATCTGAAGGTATAAATGAAAATAATAAAACACGTCGTTCTTTACGGTGATTGATTAACACCTCACAAACAACATTTTCTTTTATAAAATAAAAGAACTAGTATAAGGGGTTATATGGTATAATATCCCATTAGTATCATAAAATTCCTGTATATTTATGATACTGGATTTACCGTAAAATTTGAACAAGGATATGTGGGGAGAGAATAAGAAAAGAACATGAAATTTAAATGAATTTATAGGAAAAGAAGGAGTGAGATTACCTCTTGAATACTCTTATAGAAATCCCCCTTTAGGGGCCTATGCTAGGTCTTTTGATGATTCCATAAGCTTTTAGACATGGGGGAGGGGCTATGTAATATTCTAGGGAAGAGTTTAGAAGAGGATTTTATCTTGATAGGTGCGGGGAAATGAGAGTGTGAAGGGTGGTTTTTATAGTCGAGGGGAGAGGGATTTTATTTATATAAAATTCATAAATTTATTATTTATCCATAAGACAAGGAATAGTTTTTCATCCATAAACCAGAATAGTAATTTCTTAATTTAATCACAAACCATGTGGGCTTACATTAGTATAACATCATACATGAAACTATAATCAACTTATATAGCTTATTTTGTAAATTATGGTATTTCACTATTCATAAAATATTCTAGTATTTCCGAGAAATCCCAAAAATTCTCACCTACCATTTTTTCAATTTTTAGAATCCAAATATGAACTTAATTTTTTAAAACTATATTTCTAAATATGATTAATTTAATATTTAATTTGAATCATAATTAACTTGAAAAAAACAATTTTATAAAATTAAAACTTATTTTATAATGCTATCAAATATTACCTAGGGTCTAATAGAATTATCTAAAAACAAGAAGACATTAATTTTTTAATTTATTGACACATTTTAAGAAAATAAAAATTATTCTCCATTATTTAATTAATTATAATTATTTATTTATGACTTGAAAATACCAAAATGTTTACTATAATCAAGTTGTCACTTTCAAAGATGCCTATATATAATTTAATTATTCATGGGTAATGTTACTCTTATTTTGGACAATTAACTATTCATAAGGGTTGTACTACTATTCATAGGGGCATGTTACTATTCATAAGGGTTGTTTATAATTCACCAAAAATAATGTTTTTATTATTGGACCCCAAAAATCCTCTTGACCCAACTGTGTATGTCAGATTTTTTAAATTCCAAACACAGAAGTGACAATTATATGTTTAATGGTCAATTAGCACTTAGTAGTTCATTATGTTGTGTTTCATGTGATTTTATGAAATATTTATAAAGAGGTAATTTCCATTTAAAGACGTTGGGTCATTACAAAGAGATTATGTGTCATATTAATTATCATGGATGTTTTTTTATTATGGAATATGTATAAGAGGCAAAGACCACACCAAAAACCCTGTTTCCATATCATTTATATCACTAGTTTATTAGGGTTATTATTTTAAAATACTTTTAAAAATTATTTTATTATTTGAGTTAGATGAATGTGTTTCAAAATTAATTTTGGTGATTTTAAGAGGGGTTGTGAAGAGTTATCATGTGAACTGGATAGATAATAGTTCCCATAATAATATAACCTATAAAAGTTCCTTCCACATCATTCAACATAATTCAGGGATATTTTAATTGATTCAGATATAAACCATGTATTATAAATTCCCATTACACCATAGTAGATCATGATTCATCCTATTTTTATATTTCACTTCTTGATCACTAAAAATAGAGTACATTCTACAGTAATTTCATCATTATAGTGGCTAATCCTAAAAGTATGGTATTTAGATAAAAAATATTCAACACCATATCCATCATTATTGTTCCATGGTGGTCTTGTTACTAAAAACCCATTCACTATAGCGGACCATCATTTGATGTTGTGGTGGTTTTTTATACCTACACACTACAACCATATTCTTAAATTTGAGAAAATCAATGGCTTTCGATAACTCATTCAACAAGGCTTGATGTTTTCCAATGGCCAACCTTAGCTAAAATTTCATTTCCCCATTTTATTTTATTCATGTTTTCTTTCTTATGAATCATATTAATTCTGATTCTTAAATGGTATTAACAATCCATATAATAATTTTTGTTTAGAATAGTATATGAGCATGGTTCAAGAGGTTATTCTATAGATGGACCATGGTGTGGATCATTAAAACCATGATTAAGGGAGTTTTTCTGAATATTCGGGACTTCTTTAAACATTAATCCATATTATAATTATTGTTTTTTGTATTAATGACCTTGATATATTCTGATTATTTGTGGTTGTGTGTTTTTCACGTCAGATCCATTATGAATGTGTTCCCATTAGACAAGATAGAATTCATGGATTCCATGAGTGATGTCGATTTACATTGTGAGTTAGTTTTATTATTTATTGCATGATGTCATTATTGATATCATTCATTACCCATTGATCTATTCTACTATTTCTTTCATGGTTGTGTTATTACAATAGATAGGTGGACTATTTGGATATGTGCTTCCATTATCGTGGGAGTGTGATTGACTTTCAATGAATTAAAATTAGGGAATTGAGAAATATGTAGAGCTATATGGATTCCTTGGTGTCCATGTAATGGATTCACTCTATGTAGCCTCATATATGTCATATTTAATGTGGTCAAAGTATACTGGTGGATCGGTAGAGCTCTCAAGGTAACACCACACACATGATAACTAGATGTAATCGTGTATCATGTACACATTAAACCATGAGGAAACCAATCTCTTGATTTACTAGCTTGGGGATAGTTGAGTTAATAATGACACCATTCATTATAATTCTTAAATGGATCTAAATTAGGGATAGTCATGGGTTTTTAAATTCATGGTTGGAACATGACTACTTGGTTTTAAATTTTGTGTCTATTCCCATTACATGTTTGTTATTATTAGAGAATACATATGTTATATATGAGTAATCTAATTTTGGGTTGCAGTTGTGGTTCCCTTATGAGTATTTTATTCAAAACCAGCATTTGAATTTTAGGTAAATTTTATATTAAATATATAGGGATCTAGTAAATTAAATTGACCTATTGTGTATGGTTGAGTAGTTGAGTATGAAGAATAAGAAGAAGACTGGGATACACTATATAAGAACAAATGTTTTTTATTTAATTATGACATTATCTTCATTTATTAATCATGTTTCGATTTGAAAATTGGGATCTAATTTATTTGTATGGGATATATTCAATATTATATTTTAGAATGATTAATATTATTATTTAATTTTTTTGTTGATTTTTTTATTTATTTTTATTTTCTTGATGTCATTAAACTGAGGTAATAGTCTCCCCACTGATGTGCTTGGCCCCCATTTCAAATTGCACACCTTCCGTTTATGTGAAGGGTATAATGGTGTAATTTTTCACTCTATACGAAATCTAGTTGTTTTGGGGTGGGGAATTATAGTTATCACTATTGATTTCATTAGATTCAAAAAATCATATAATGGTCATATTTCTATTAAGGATGTATTTGATACCCATTTGATGTGTGATAATTTTACTTATGTTAATGATTATTATATTAGTAAAGTCAATTTGAAGATACATATAAGGGATGGGGTTAGACCATATGATGTACCAAATTACACTCTATATGATCCATATTTGGTGATAACCAGAATATAATTGAAAATACTTCCTTGAAATTTTTATAATGATATATTATGTAGTACAACATATAATTCATTGACTGGTGGTTAAAAAAAATTGACAATTAGAAATATGGAGGTTATATTGAGATCCAATTCGATTGATTTCATGGAGGGTTGGTATTCATACCATCCACTACTAGAGTTCCCACAAAACAAAATTTTATTTTCTTATATTAATGATTAATAACATATGGATCTATGTTGGAGATGTAATTACACCATCATGCTTGAAATGAGTTGGTGGTTTTGTGTTTATGGTCGGATGAATTTCTTATAATAGGATAAAAAATATACAAATCATTCAAAATCACATAAAAAATATGAAATAATGATAAATGGGATATGTCTATAACCATCAAGGATATTTGGATTTTAATTTTAAAGGTATCCAACTCTATGAATACAATCATGGAAGAATGTTATTAGATTTGAAAAATTGGGTTGTAAAATAATATTATATTCTAATATTTCAATTCCTCAATTATAAGGCTATTTTAACTTCTCTTGATCCACATCCTATAAAACAATCCCATTTTTAATATGCGTATCATTTATCAGTTTTTGGGAAGTAAACACCTAATATTCCATAAGTATTAAATTAATCATCCATATATCAAGAATGTGATATATATTATAATGAAAAAACAATGGAAATCATTAATTTTGGAGATAATGTATTGTTAAAAAATAAAACTCGGCTGATTAATGTTATATGGAGGAATAAAATGTTTTGGAAATTTAAAAGGAAACAGAAGTGAAAATGCGACATAAATATCTTCAATAGGTTCTTTGAGACTAAAAATATTTCCTAGATTATATTCTTTCAAATGTTTACAATATAATATTCCCAAATCATATTGTGTATTTTTTATTTAATATTTACATAAATATAAAAAATATCTTGAAACAAAATGATAATATGACTAATGTTAATTTTTTTCATATCTCATTTTAGTAGAATAAAAAATTTTAAAAAAATTACCATCTATGGAATAGATATTAAAAAATATTTAATATATATATATATTGTACATTATGTTTTAAAATACTAATATAAAGGTTGAAGACATTATGTGTAGGAAAAAATACTATCATTTGACAATTATATTCTATTAAATCAATTATTATTAAAGGGGATTATAATTGTTGACATATATTTATATTGGTCTAAAGTAATTAATTAATAATTTTATATTTATAATATATTTTGGTAATGTATTTTAATATAATACTAGACTATAGATAGTAACTTTCTACAAATTTATTTTTAAAATCATTGATATTATCAGTATATCTATTATATGGAATATCTGTGTTCACCACATCTCTCTCAAAATCTAACAAAACTACTCCCACTATAATTATTCATATGACTTTACAAATCCTCTATCAAATGGAAATTCCAATGTCAAATATTTTACAGAATGAGATACCAATAATTGATTCCATCACTATATCTTATTTTCTATATATAATTTTGTTCCTCCTTGTTTATAATTATTAGATAATTTAATTTAAGTCAAAACAAATTCATTATCAATTGATTATAATTTTTACTTTCATTGTAGTTTTTTTTAAGTAAACCATTAGTATTTTCTACATGGGTCACCATTATAAATGTTTTATATTTTTATAAATGTTCATGTGAATTATTTATTCCACCATTATGACTATTCATCATTATAATGAATCATTACAATTTTTTATATTTTCTACACAAATAATCATTATAAAAATTATTTTTATTAAATGTTTGTTTCAAATTATTTTTATAATGATTATTTTAATGATCATAAAAATTTTATTTTCAACATTTGATGACTACATGTATTGTTCCTCATATTTATATTGGGATATTTTTATATGGTACCATCAACTTAAATCTCTATATAGATGTTTGAATGTCTTATTACATCTTTAATTACATCTATCTCCTTTAAATTGGATAATTTCATGACATTATAACAAAAAGGTATTTTCTATTCTAGGGGGTATATATGTATTTTATGTTTCTATATTTTTAGGGTCCCGAATTAGATAACCATCCATTGGGTTTAGAAATGTCTTATATTTAATGAGTTAATAATGGTTGTTAGGAACATTATAATCAATCCAATAAATTATTGTTGGCCAAAATGTGATTCTTCATCAAATATGATATGGTGTATGGGAACATAAATCTATATTCTCTATGATATTGTTATAAATAACACATGTCCTGATCACATATGATATTTTTTATTCTTATATTTTTCCCACATTCAAATGTTCTACGACATTCCCAGGTTATGATGGATCATGTATTTTTTTATGATTACATCATTATATAATTTTTTATTATTTTTGATCTAAGAATTTTTTATTATGTTATATTGCAAATTTTGTAATGATTATGTTCTAATTCCCCATGCTTTTATAATGTCAAATTCTTGTTTTTTACTATAATTTGTATTATTTACCATATAGAGTATATAGGCTCACTATTTCATTTATCTCCCATTTATAGTTTATTAAGAGGATAATTTTGAATGACATCTATAAAGAAATGTGTTAAAATGAAATTTATTAGAGTGAATAAAAACATTTAGAATAATATAATTATTTATATAATATTTTATACAACAAATCATTGAGATATAATGCATGACTAATACTGAGATAAAATAAATATTCAAGTAAAATAATGTAATATTCAATCATGTATGTTAGATTATTATTTATATTCATAACATAAATTATTTGATAATTTCGTATCTTACTACTCATAATTTCATGATACCCATTACATTTTGAATTATAGAAGATAATATAACAATGTTCATGATGGTTTTCCAACCACCCTAAAAGGAACATGTTACAATTATTTATGAGTAAGAGTGTAAATGTAGAAAATAGTAATATTATTTACTCTAAATAATATATATTTTAATATAACTTCCTTATAATAGGGAATTATATTAATATATAGTGTTCATGATATGTGAGTTGATAATTATGATTATGAACTAGGTAATTAATTTGATGATGTTTCCCATCAAGATAAATTGTAATTTAGAATGAATGATTTTTGATACAATCCTAGAACATGAAGACACCATACCAATATGATGGATTTGGGAGTGTTTAAATTGGTATATATTCGTGAGATATCTAATTTCATTGAATATTTCATGTGGGTTGGATAGGGAACCAATTTTTAGATGATTTTTGAGTGGAATTTCAAAAAATATTAAATCCTTAATTTATAATGTTGTAATTTTAACATAATCCAGGATATAAAGACAAAAATGATGGATATTGGTGGTGAATCTTCTCATGACATAAAATATAGTTATCCTCTATTGATATTTTACATATTAATAAAAAATTTTAACCCATTTTACATTATTTTTATGACATTGTGGAAAAAAGTTTTTTACTAATGGAATTTTTTATTTGAAACAAATGATATTGAACTCTTTAGTTGCGTTAAACGTAATATTTAATATTTTATAATTCATTGAAACTAATTCCATTTATAAATTTTATTATTACATTTTAATTTATATATATATATAGAAAAATGATTTTTAAAACACAGTATGTGGTTAATCGTACATCAAATAAATAATTAATTAAAATGAGTTTAAATCTATAATTTATACTTTGAAATATTAAATTAAATTTTACATTTGAAAATGATCAATTAATGTAAAATAAATTAATAAAAAAATAGTTCATTAAAATAATTTAATTTTTTCATTTAATATTTTTTACTACATCTTATAATAATTAATTATCAAATTTATAAACATTTAATTTGGTTTATTCATAGGTACTAAGATATTTAATTCAAGTAATATATATATATATAATAGCTCTATAATAATAATATGTGATGCATAAAACATATATTTTATTATTATAATGTTTCAATAAAAAATTATTTTTTGGTTTTATAATGGAATTATAAATTAAATATATTTGAAAGATATTATTAAACATTAAATAATAAAAAATACCTATTGTTTATTTGAGTATGTAATAAAAATATATCCAATGACCATATTTCGATGACAATATTTAGAATAATAAAATTTCCATCTTATATATCATCATTCACACATTATTAGAATCATTAAACACTTCCAATTATTTTACTCTCAATAAGTCTATTATGACCATCATAGAAAATAATAAGGATAAATATTTCAAGTTTATAGTTTCTTAAATAGTGTGTTATTAGAGTTGTAATTTCATTAGTGATGTTTCATATTTTATTCCCATAATTTTTTTATTTTTAATATTATCATTAATATTTTAAATTCTTATTATTTATCATGGTTTGTTTTATTTTTGTTTTGTGTGTGAAATAATATTTAAATCTTAATTTTTTTACATGAAATATAAATATTAATATCATGACATGTTACATACTACCATCCATAAAATGATTACACCCTTTAAATTTCATTACACTGACAAAAAATATGTGAGGGTATTTATTCCATAATACTTCATCACTCATCCTTGTTAATTCCTCAAATATGATATTCATCTATCTACAATTAAACTAGATAGTGGACTTCTATTATAGTATATTATATCTATAAGAAAAAAAGACTAAATTTTTTTCATAATAAGTGAGTTAATGTTCTATATGTACAATTTATCATATCAGTAAATTTTTGTGGTCACCAATGTTGCACCATAGAAATGATTTTGGGAAGGCATCATGAACTTGGGAAATACATAGTGGATGCAGACAATGATAATCTAACATCCCCAATTGATTGAATTTTTTTAATGGTAAAATGTATATAGGGTTTTACATTCAATTCATCCCAATACTATTAAAAAGTTTATATAGTGATATTCTGAGGGATACCATACCCGCAACATTAAATTTCAAATCACACTGATTATTAACATTATATGTATTCTATCGATATTTATAAATTCAAACGTGGCGCTAAAAACTCTATATTATTCATATCTTTTTTTGATCAACAAAAAGTACCTTCATTTTAAACCCTCTAAAATAATCTTTTCATATTGGTGTTCGAAACCTCATTCCATAAAATATATAATTGATCTATTTGAATACAACGATGAAACATAAAATTAGATTTTAACTCAAATATGAGTAGTTATTATTTCATATTAAGATTAAATAAATTAAATGGGATCTCATAATATACTTTAATGTTTTAATTCTGTAATTATATTTTCCATTACTATATTAATTATATGTATTAAAAATCACATATCACCATCCAATTATTTTTTAAGGCAACTCATAAATATTGAGGTAAACAATATATTGTGATCAGATGAAATTGATATTGATACTCTATGGTTAAATAAATTGTCTAATATGTATATCCTAGATGCTTGATTGATATATAATGTGCCGCAATTTTAAATTAAATATATTTATACTTTAAAATGATGAACTACTACCAAAAATGAATTATATATTTTTTGAAATGATTTATGATAAAAAAATGAATTACATGGTAATGTTCTACCATTTCATTTTATGTATAAGTAATGGTTCTATCATCATTTTAAACATCTATTACTATGATATAATTTTTTTAAATATATTTTAATAATGATATATAAAATTTATATTTATATTTTCATTTTATCCCATAATAAATATGCTTCATATCACCTTATATCCATGCACTACCACAAAAACAGTTTTTCCCGGTGCCAACCATTATCCACGCTAACGAAAAAGCGCTGATAAAGGGGGGTTCCTTTATCTGTACCTTTTTAGTGCCGATAAAGGGATCCCCTTTATCAGAACCTTTTTTAGTATCAATGATAAAGGTGGGCCTTTATCAACGCTTTTTTTAAAAAGCATTGATAAAGGGTCGACTTAAAAAAAAATTAAAAAAAAATAATATATAAATATATAACTATATAATTATAGTTATATTGATATAAATATAATATATAATTTTTAAATATATTTTAGATATGTATAAATATATATTTTCTCTTAATATATTTAATATATAAGGTATTTAGTGTAAATGGCTTATAAAATAAATAAAAAATTAATTAATAATTTAATAATTATTATGGAGTAATAGTCATTTAATAACAATTTGAAGACTAAAAAATTAATGATTATAAAAAAGTTCCAAAATATGTTGAAAACGCCACTCGAACTTGAAATGGACATAACATTTGATCCAGGTGTTAGTTTGAGCTCCACCACATATCAAATTGTAGCCTGCGATGAGCACTACACCCTTCTGACTGGGGGGGACCTGGAAAGGCTTCTTAGAAGCCAAATAAGGCCTAGAAGTCCTCCAAAACTGTGTTTTTAGTTGGGGTGCCATGATTGTTTAACATTTTGTGGATTTCGGTATCATTTAAGGGGGTATTGTTTCCTTTTTTGGATGGAGAATGAATTTATTACAAGGTATTACATTCATATTGATATTATATCATTGAAATTTAATCATTTTTTATAATTAAATGCTATTTATAATCAAATTTATAACTATATGTACATATTTTTTATATATTCACACCTAAAAATTTAATATTTTAAATAAATAATTAAACATATTTACATATAAAATATATTTTCTTTATTGAAATAATAACTAATATTCATTTTATTTAAAATACCAATATATGAATATTTATATAACTATATATTAATATAATTATATATATATTAATATAACTATGTATATATTAATAAGAATATATATATATATATTAATATAACTATAAATATATATATTAATATAACTATAAATATATATATTAATATAACTATAAATATATATATTAATATAACTATTTAAATATATTAATAATATATATATTAATATAACTATATATATATTAATATAAATATAAATTACTATACAAATAAATATAACTAAATATATATATAAATTAATAGATATATCATAAATAAGAGAACAAATCAATATAGGGAATTGGAAAAGGCTTCAGGTGTTTAGAGGGGAGGTCTCGAGATCAAATCTGGGTGGAGGCAAGGGCATGCGCTGAAGGGTGAATTTAAGAGGATATCACTGATAAAGGTGTGGTATAGCGCTGATAAAGGGAGGAGACAGTGCATGCGGGCGCTGGAGGTGTGGGAAAGCGCTGATAAAGGGGGGGGGGCTCAAGCACTGTAAAAAGCCCCCCCCGAGATTGGCAGAATTTTTTTAATTTTTTTTATCAGCACTTTTTTAGCGCTGAAAATGGGGTCTTTATCAGCGCTTTTTGGAGCGCTGATAAAGGGGACCCCCCCCCCCCCCTTTAGCTTCATCAGATTTAACAATGCTTTTCTAGTGCTGTTAAAGGCCATTTTTAGAGCTGATAAAAGGGGTATTTGTAGTAGTGATGTGATTCTAGAATGGGTATAGAACAATTATATTTGTGCATCATCCCATAAATCATTAATAAATTCTTGTATTAATAAAAAATATATATTTTTGGTCCTAAATAATATAATAACGCTATATTTAGATTTAAAATGATGTACATTCCATACCTTCATCTATTAATCAATATAATTATTTAATACCTTCTTGAACATTACATTGATATATGGTTTATTGGTTAATTTTGAATTTCTTGATTTATCCCCTTCTATAATGACTTCATGGTTGAAAAAATGGAAATCCATGAGTATTGGTTTCCTTTAAATTCTTATCATGGATAATTTTGTGAGATTATTTCTCTAATGAGAACCATGTACATTGATTTCATTCATAGAATAGTAATAAATCGAGTTGTCATTTTCCTTGATCAACTCCATCAATATCCTTTTGGTAATTTTAAACTATTTCTATATCAATATATACATTAAAATATTTTGAACAAAATACATTTTACGCTATTAAACATCGAGATAATACCTCCAAATATATAATGAAAATATTAAAATTGCTAGAACCTAATCATTTATTTTGTAAATTTTCTCATGAATCTTTTTTTGACATTCGCAATTGATTCCACTATTTCATTTATTTTAATGGATATTTCCAAATATCATAATTGATATATCACTATATAATACAATCACTTCAAAAATTTATGTTATTTTGATCCCAAGTGTAGTCAAAAACCTTCTATTGGGATCTTTCATTTATTTCATAAATATCTTCATATGAACTTGACTACATTCTATGTTAACTTTTTTATTATAGTTGAATGTTATGTAATATTTACAAAAAAGAATCAATTTTATATATAATATCCTTAAAAACTATAAAACCCAATTACAATGCTTAGTATGGTCCATTAATCAATCTACAAAATCTTCTTGGGATCCAAAAATATACTATCTATTATGATTACATGTCTTTATAATAGATATTTATTTGGTGGAAGAATATATTCTTTCTATTAATTGGTTATAATTTACACTTTCTCAAGGACTGTAGTGTTATCATAAAATGAACATCTATAACATACTGTCACTGATAATATATGAGAGAATCATTTATAATGAATATAAAAAAGTTCATTGAGTTATTATCTATAGAAACTACTAAAATAGAATCATTAAATATCAAGGAATTTTTTGGTTGTAGAATTTAGTCTTTCTATAGATTGGTTATAATTTAGCCTTTCTCAAGGACAGTAGTGTTATCATAAAATGATCATCATTAACTTACTATAACTTATAATATATGAGAGAATAATTTATAATGAATATAACAAGATCATTGAGGTATTCTATATGGAAACTACTAAAATATAATAAGTAAACAACAAGGAATTGTTTTTAAAAAAATGGAATAACTTTGAAAAAATATAGTCTATATATTACATTAATGGTTTTTATGTTATTAATTTATTAGCACATTTAATTTTTGATATCCATATTTCAGGTCAACCTATTAAATGAATTCAGGGACATAAATTTGATCTATTTATTATTAAATAGAGTGTACAATATACATGTACTTGATATTGATTTTTATTAGTACATAGTAGTCAATATAAAGAGAAATTGATCGACCTTTATTAATAACAAAGTGTACCAAATAACCCAATTGTGAATTAATTAATAATAATAACCCTTATGTAGATCATATTGATTAATTCATCCTTAATACATCCAAAATAAATACAATCATTTTATTTTTAGATAATTAAATAAGCATAAAAAATACTCTAGTTATATAGATAACATTACATATGGATATAATTTAATATTGAGGAAATATCCCCCAAATCAATTTAAATATTATAAGTAAATTGGAAGATATTAAATAAATTTTTTTATAACCATATTAAATATGTATTCTCACGATTAAGTATTATGATAGATCATATAGAAGAAATTCTTATCACTGTTAATAATATTCCACAAATAGAATAATTATTGATAGTTGATTTGGGATATGAAATGTGGCATTGTAATGATATAATGTCTTATAGAATCTATTTGAAGAGAGAAAATAGATTTATAAATATATATATATATATATAATTACACAAAATAGAAAACAAAATTTTGTTATCGAATATAGGTTTCATGATTTCTAGTCAAGAGTTGTTAGGGATATGAGATGTAATCAAAAAACCATTTTTAGTTTCCCAAAAAAATTTAATATAATTCAAATTTTTTATTTCTTTGGTTCCTTTAAAAAAATATATAGATAAAAACGAGTTTGTTTATCTATATTCAAATAACTGTTTTTTGGTATATAGTGTATCATAATTATAACATTTAGAAAAAAAATTCATGAAAATCTATCACAAACCACCCATAGATGCACTGCAAAACTGGAACACGATTTGGTCTACAAAATACACAAAAAATTTTCTAGATCCACACGGGCTAGATGCTGGCACATGTGAATCAATTAAAACTAAAGAGAATCATTTTTCCATAGATAAAACTGTTGAAATGTAATATATATATATAGAATAGAAAAAAATTAAGGAAAATAAAATTGGAAATATATGTTCCATAACTGGAACAAATAATATGAGTGATACAACTCAAAAATAGGTAATCAAACACCAATTTAGTCGTCTAATAAAAGATAATAAAATAAATCAAGAAGAAAATACTTCATGTGATAGGCGGATACCATCCCATTATCTGATCCCCCTCTTCCCATGATTATTTTACAAAAATATCACCACCAATTTTTTCTTCATTATCTTTACCTATATAAAAGTTATAACTAGATCTACCAAATAATGAAGGGGTGTATATGGTGTGATATAAACGATATCATTAGAGTTCTACCAAAGAGTTCTATAATAATTTTATGAATAAAAATCTTACCTTCCCAAAAACTAATGAATATAAGGAATGATAACCACTGAAGCAGTTTTATATAAACACAATAATAAAACAGTCCCATTTTTAATATTTTTAAATAATCTTGGTAAAATAGTCTCAAAACATGTCAAATATAAACAAGTGGGTATGATATTAAAAATACTAAAAATTAAAATAAATGAAAAAATAATACCATGGATCTTTACATTTGATGATAGTTATAACACTCTTACCCAAATTGAGATAATCAATAACATCAAGTCTCAAGACATATACATTAAATATTGAGGTATAAGAACACCCATGAATGTGAACACCCCAAAATATTGTATAACATTCCCCTATAACACATGGACTATATAGAATAGAAACACCTCAAGTGTGATCCTCCAGACAGTATCAAAGGATGATTCCTATTAATACACCTTCCATGTATAATTCCCTTAAACCGAGCATATATATTTGGTGCATAAAATCCAATCTATTGTTTATAAAATATTACTAAAACAATAAAAAAAAATTCACCCAATAGAGGAACCCTTCAAGACTAGGTTCTAGAAAATTATTCTACACCATAAAATTTATTTGAGTTGAAATAAAATATAACAACTTGCCAACTTTTATTCAATTCATAATAACAATAAGAAAAAATTTCATTAAATTAAAACTTTAATTAAACTTTTAAAAATAAATTTAAACCATGGAATGAGATATTAATATCCTTGCAAGGGGTTTTAAAATCACTGAAATATCTTCTATAAAATATCTTTTAAAAATATCATTGAGAAATAATTTGGAATATTCTTTTTAATATACATTAAAAAACACTTTTAGAAATACCTTCTAAAAATATTATTTAAATTACATATGACATTAAAATACTTTAACACTTTTGAAAACACATTAATTTAAAAATACACTTAAACATATGGGAGTGATTTTTTTGAATAAAAATTTGAAAGACTTTGAAAAATAACACCAAAGAAACATGATACATTGATTGGTGTCATGGGCCTACCTACCAGTGGAGGGATGAGTTCACTCCAAAAATCTATACCAAATTTACAGTATCTGCTTTCCTGTTTTGAAAAGAATATTATTTTATTCTTGCATTAATTTTTTATTTATTTTCCACATGGTTTTAAAATTTAAAATTCATGAGAACTTATTCTTATATATATATATATATATATATCATAGATCATTTTCTAGATTCTGATGAACTGGATATTGCCATATTTAATCATTCCTTAAATAAATGGAATTCTAATAAAAGAATAATTAAAAATTATGAAATAATATTTCATTATCTAAAATAATACACATAAATATATATATGAAAAGCATTAAAATTTGTGTATCACTTATCCAGAGTATATATAAAATATGTTAGAATTATGTAGCACATTCTTAAATATTCGTCCTTATTTTTTTATGAATAATAATAACCATTCATTAAAAAGACACTAAATATATATATATATATTAATATATTTCCATTAGTAATAAATAATATTTAATAAATAAATTTTCTTATAATAGATTTATAAATTACTATTTATAAAAATAAACTTGAATAAATATATTCTAAAAATAATTAAAAATGGTCGGATATATGAATTAGTTCCTCAAAAATGAAAAGAAAATCTTAGATAATGTCCATGCAGCGTTGAAATAAAATAGTAAATCATAAATATAACAAACAAAAGACTTTTAGAAATTAATATGCGGATTAAAATAATTAATCTATTGTAAATAAAGATTCAAAGAATCAATAATATTTTCAAAAAAAGTAATATTTTTGAAAATAATTACTTTTATTTATATATTTTGTTTATTTATTCTTATCTCTCTTATTGGAAGAACTTATTAATTTTACATCTCACACTAACTCTCATAGAAGATGAAAACCATTACAAAGGATGTGGTAAACAGAGAGGAATGAGGGTAAGGATTTTTTCCATTAACTCACTCTTCTTATATGATAGAGAGAAAAAATCGAATGGAATTCCATTTAGAAAATACAACATTATATAGTAGATATATGAATTCCAAGATATGATTAAAAAACAATGTTTCTACTATGTATTTACTTTATAAACATAGTTTGAAAAATTGAATAATTATTTGGAGGTTTTTAATTCAGATAAAGACCAGCATATAAAAATATATTTCATAAATTGACAGTAACGGTGAAGGATAATTATATGATAATAAGAATAAAAAATTAAATGTGTTTTTTATTCATGTTCTAATATGTGAAGATTTTTATATTGATATGAACACATCTAATAAAAAATAGACTGTGTAATATGATAGATAAATCAGCTGAAACAATTGAAAATCATTTCACTCACTACCAAAACTACCAATTTCTTATAAAAGGAGTCAAACAACAATGAATTAGTGAACCAAAGGTGATTAATTAAAGAAGAAAATGAATAAAATTTCCCAAAACAAAAAAATTAACATTTCAAAATTAGGTATTTTAATATTATAGATTTAAAAATATGATAAACATACATATATGTTGATAACGAAGAAAATATTTCTATCCCCTTTAATATTGAAATCTTTATTTTGGTGCCCTTTCACTCAAACCCCAAATCTGGACTCGATCTGGATGTCGAGTGGCCGACTGTAGTTCAGAGCCCCTTGCTGAAATTCAGTCCCCCTTCGATGATTGATCAATTTTCTAGATGATTCATGGCCTCGTCTAATAGTGCACGTCCTCAGCCTCCTCTCCCAAAGCATATATCTTTTGTACTCTCCCATCCATGTCCTCCACAAAAACTTTTATCCCAGTTTCATCGACTAATTTATTTTTAATTTAGTTTACATTTGTTATAGTTAAATTATAAATTAATATATAAAAATATCATCATAACTTTTAATATATATATATATATATGATTTTATCTTTAAATAAATTCAATCAAGAAACAAATAAGTCTTTTTAATAACATAAATATTTATTATAAAATTAATTTTTTTATTTACATAATTATTTTAAAAAACTAAATCTCTAATATTATTAATTAATATTTTTTATTTTTATTAAGTTTACCAATTAAAAATATTCTCAAATTTTAATATAATATTTATTAAAATTATATTTACTATTACCATATATAAATTATAAATATGGTTAATATCATTGACTTTAATTTCATAAATATCAATATAAATTTTAGTTTTCTAAAATTACTTATTACAATGAATTGAATTTTTATTTTTAATGTTATTATTAATTAAAAAAATTTATTATTTTACAACCAAAGTTAAATAATAAAATTTAATCTTATAATAATTATTGAAAATATATTTATATTTAATAAATTTTGTTAAAAATTAAATTTGACATTAATCTAAAATTAACTAATATAAATTTTATTTAGTTAGTTTCATTTTATAAATATTTTCAGAATTATTGTGATTTTATTTATGATATTATTCTCTGAAAATAAGAAAATAATTTTATTTTATTTTACATATATAATAATGTTTTATTTTCAATTATTTAAATTATAAAAAATTTAAAAGAATACCTAATGAAAATACTCTTTATATTCTTGGGGATGTTACACCATTTATGTAACAAATTATTTCCACATGGTATATTTTCCAAATCATTTCATCATAAAATTATTTGGAAAACCATTTCATATATCTATTTCACTGTTTATTGATGTGTTTTCTTTTATAAAACATGGGGAAATTTTCTATCTAAAAAATATTTATACAAACAAACATAAATAAATAATTCCAATTGTTTTATAAAACTATTTTATAAAACTATAGCATTGAAGGATCATCCAACAGTGTCTATAGATGGACCCATCTATATAAAATGCATGGTGTTCAAAAAATCAATAGGATCCACAACCACCATTATGGGAATAAGAAATGCTAAATAAACGATTTAAACAATTTTTGTATTGTATTATATAGAATAAATGGTTAGTAGAGTGGTTAGGGTGCACATAACTCGAGAACCATGCACCCGCAACACCATAACCAATAATGGACTAGCCCCCTGAAGAATATCACACAATAGATCTAGAAATGATCTAGAAAAAAAGACACTATAAGATAAAAAATCAAAAAATGTTGTGTACATAATTTACCATGAAATATGGAACCAAATAATTAGAATAGTAAGATAGACCGAAAGAAATAATGCTACCACTGTAGATATAATGTATAAAAAATGTGATGATGGAGAATAGGTACCCAAAATCACATGAGAGAGAACATTGTGATCATGATAAGAGAAGAAAGTTAATTAATTTTGATCTAAATTGTTCCATTTATAATAAATTAATAGTCTTGAAAATTCATGTTTTGAGTGACCTATTCATATTGTGAAATGAAAAAAAATCTATATTACCTAAAAAAAATCACCTCAAAATAAATAACACTGAGAAAATTTTTTACAAAGTGAATGTTAACATGATGAAATTCATATTCTAGGTTTTCTATAAAATCTTCAACTAATACCAAAACCTTCCAAACCTAAAGAAAAACCACTAAACATTATTAGATGTGGACCTTTTTATAGGGATTTCAAAGTGTCTCAAATATGTAATATTTTTTCCCTATGAATTCATGTAGAAGGCAGGTTATCTGAAAAGTGTTGAGGACACTACATCCTCACAGATGACTTGTTCTCCAATGTAAAATGATTATTATCTATATTGGAATAAATATTTGGCCAATAAGAGAGAGTTCAAAATATTTAATTTCACATAATAATAAATGATATCTAATGTTAGATCAATTATTTAAATTTATATCTCTAACTAAATATCTTACCAACTCAAAACATGAGAGGGATCAAGATAGTACTCCGTGAACAGATATATGGGGAAAAATATGGACTACATGTATGATGAGTCCATTATTTGAAAGATATACAACTTAACTAAGCTACTGACTATCATTAAATGGTATAACATATAACGTAGAAAACATTTCTTATTTTCTATTAAATGGTGATCCAACCAAGAATAAATGTTCATGAAAACAAAATCACTAAAAGAATACTCTAATGGGAAATGTCTATAATCCACCTATTATTTCTCCAACTCATACCTAAATAAAATTCCAACATATATCTTGAATCATTTCTCTCATTTATTTTCCAAGACTCAGTCCCACAAGAGAGGCATTTCTAATCTCATCCCAACAGAGTGGTGAAATAAATTGGAAACCTTAAAAATCATCATAAGGTGCCATTTTGGAGATAACTGATAAATGTTCTTATACACAAACATGACCAATTCTATTTAGATATACAATGATCCATTAAAATATAAGATGAAAGAACAAATAATATCCACCAGTATTTAAAAAGAATTATATGTGTGAGCAACATTTTGTGGATTATATGTTGTACTCAACCTAACCTATGTTCTCATCCGCACCTGGAGACTCTTCTAGAATCTTCACATATACACATGATCCCCTTTCAAGATGATATTAGAGGGAAACCCAGGAAACCTAATTATTTATGAACATCTAAATTATCCATATCATTATCATTAGTGGTTACCCAAATGAGAATAAATTGTGATGCTTTCATCCAATGATAAATCTCCAAAAGAAAAGTATTCATCCCTTAGGGAGACTGGGGTAATCAGAATATGATTCCCATGGACACCACTTCCCCATTGCAAATAATATTTTGATGAGGATGAAATAATAAATAGGGTTTCATGAATCATTTACATTATGTTTTGGAAGGTTTAATAGTGGAAGACACAAATTTTCAATGTCATCGTTCATTACCATCCACCAAAATCACTAACTCATACTATAATTAATCATTATATTACTTCAATGACTAGCCCCCATAGAACATTGAATGTTAATAAAATTAATTTCATCAATTATATTTGGATTAAAAAATAATCCCTTAAATAAATAATACCATATGGTGGAAGATATCAATGAGAAATGACTTTCATACTATAGGGGGGTTTTAGAATTAATTATAACACATCATCCTACTACTGACATAATAGAATAGACACATTAAGAAACCATAATAACTAAAAACTAGATAGAAACATACTAAAATAATCCTCATAGTAGTTCATATTCAATTGAGTGATGATTCATATAATGATCCACTCATCCTTTGATTCAAAACATAGCATGTGATGGAATTATAATTCATAGACCCCATGTAATGAAATTACCCTCCCTTTGGGTGTATGTGATGTCATGGTCATATATATAATGATATTTTCCCCAATGACTCTATCTCAGATGCATTTCCATGTGAAAAAATCTAAATGACAAACTCTTATTGTCCTAAAAATATTTGAATCTCCCCAAAAATAAATATCCCTTTAAATATTTATGGAACTAAATAAATGATGAATGATACCAAAATTATGTGGGGGGAATTATAGTCAAGTGGATAAGTATAGATACAAAAAAGGATACAAATTGGTCATTATTGTTATTAGTTCAACAAATACCATTACTAGACGAATCATAGTTCCATAAAACCCTTACCAGACACATGTAATTGAAAAATAGGAGTCGATGTCAGAATCCATTTTTGTATGTTCAAACATGTAATACATTTAACATTCCACGATAAAATCATCCATTTCATGGTAAGATAGGTTAAAGGTGACATAAAAATAATTTAATACTTGAATAACTACTAATTATATCCTATAGGACCAAGTAATTTTTTAATCTCAATGACATTCTGTAAATCCTCTAATGAAAAGATATCCCTCTCTTTCTCAGCGTCGACTGTTAGGCCTTGTTTATAATTCACATGCCCACTAAATTTCACATTTATAATCCCTAAAAATAATTTAAAAATATTTTTATTCAAGGAAAAACGAATTGGGATTTACAGAAACATTTACACATAGTTCTTATAATCACGTTTGTTTTTCAAATAAACCAAATTTTTTCTATTAAACCTACCACAACTCTTTAGAAATACTAATGAAATATTTTGTTTGTCAATTCCATAAAAACTGTAGGAGTTCTAGTCTGAAAAAATAACATTATAAAATATTTTTAATGGAAATTCATCATCTTCAATATGTATTTTGAGATATCATACTCACAAACATTGACTTGATGATAACCTGACAGAACATCATTTTTATGACCAATTTTCCCCATTTATTTGATCAAACAAATCACCATAATTGGGAAAATGTACATTTTATTAATCATGACCCTAATCAACTTTTTAATTTCAATTAATATTATATCTGGAATATTATCCTTCATGAAAATTTGTAATAGGGATTTACAAGGTGAAACTCTGGGGTTAATGAAACAATTCACCATTATATCATCTAACATAAAAATGATATCTTTTATATACATTGGTTCCAAAAAAAATATGATGGAATTGAAGAAAGTTGCATATATAGAAATAAAAAAATAGATTACTCTACATACCTCTCCAAAAGAATACTGGACATATCATATGAGGGAAATCATGTAAATTGACAACAACTAATGAATGATAACCAATTAAAAATAAAAACATATATTCTCTGGAAAAAATCTCTAACTTGTCCTAATAATAGATCCCAATCTTCATCAAACACCTAATAGGTATCATCATTAGATTTGAAAAATTCTCAATAATGAAAACAATCAACCTAATATTTTTTATAAATAATCAAAACTTTATTGATTATAAAATTGAATATATATAGATTGAGAATAATGAAATATTAGTCTAAATCAACATAATATATCAATTGAGAATAATAAGTAATAAGAAATACATAATCATTCATTATCCCAACAGGTGTATGTAGCTCTATAAATAAGTAAATAATCTCTATAAGATGTCTCAGGACTTCAAAAGAAGTTAAGATATTAAAAATTGAGGGGAACTATTATCAAACAATTAACTCCCTATTGAATATTTTATAAATTTATTAATTATGAATGCTATTATACCTTTATAGTTAGAAATATTTACATAAATATCTATGATATGATATATGGTCAAAAACAATGAATGTACTTATGAGCCTTCGACTATTCATTTTTCACAATCAATAATGAAAAAAACCATATCCCAGAATATATTTGTGTATTTCATCACTAATCACTATCACTATTGAAAATAATTTAACTCAATATATATTTCAATCCTTAGAGATGATGTCTATAATTGATGTATGAAAGGATCATGAACATCATTTAGTCCATGCCCATGTGATTTTCTTCATGTAACATGTAATCCCACTGTTACTTACTAGGACCCTTGAGTCTGGACATTAATAATGTCCCAGTGACATTATCAGGTGTATCAAAAAAGTTGAATATCTCATCAATCATGTCCATATAGTCTTCCACCTCATAAAGATAATTCATTCCCCTGAAAAATATGGGATTATCATGTTAAAAGATTGGGTATTCATACCTATATCATCTTTAACATATCACTAAATCAAAAACTACATTTTGGACTCATTATAAATTTTCATCCATGAAAGAAACTATTAGAATAGTCTCCCTAATATGATTCATTTCTAGAGCAGGATTTACTAATGGAGAACCTACTAAAGCCTCGTTTGAAACCCATAGATCACATATCATATGTGTATCACATCACATAAGACACAAAATAAATGATCAAACAATAGGATAATATAAGTCCACACTAGAAAAACATATGAATAAACTAAGATTAAGACCATGAACACAACATAGAAGACACCCCTCTTGAGATCCCATGGATACATGACTCTCATCTTCATAATAGATATCCAACCAATCACTATAAATTACCTATAATATCTTTATAATTTTGTATTAATTATTAAAAACATTCAACAAAAATAAATATTGATGGAAAACATTTCTATGATACTAATTATTCACGAACCAAACCAGGGTACCATCCCAAACTAGAATCCAATTCGGTCTATAGTATGCTCGAAGGAAATTATCAATCCCCATGAGACGGTTAATAGCACTAAGGGATCAAAAAAACTAAAGGGAAGGATTTTTACCAATGTAAAACCGACATCATGGTATGTATATACAAAATAGAATGAAAAACAATTAGAAAATATATGAGATACATAGTCGAAAAGTTAATGAAATTATATCAAGAGATTCATATAAAAAACAAATAAAAAAACTGTAAAGACCCGTAAATTTCTAGGAAATGTTTTTTCATAATTTTCTTTGGAATTTTACAAGAACGCAGTTTCTGAAGGCACCTGATTCCGAGGCCCGGTGTGCCCGAAATCATTTTCCGAAGTTTGGCTCGGGTACGTTCAGTGAACAGATGAGTGGGTTTTTCTAACTTTTGAACCACTACTTGGAATCGAATTCTGAGGGCACCGATGGAATCGATGTGCCGGTAATTGCTTAGAAACACTTCTTCCTGAGTTGCGTTTGCTCAGTTGTGGTTTTTAATTTTTGGGCTTAAAGTTAAGAAATAAAATAAATTGTACGACAAACTTTATTTTATATCACTTAAGCCGCTTGGAAGGCACTTGAAGCCACTTAAAGTATCTTAAGCTGAGTTGATGCGGATAGGGTGCTATCCAGTAATATCCTAACCACTTGGTAGGATATTTGTGAGGTGGGGCCCGCATGATCCCCATCGTTTCTTTCTGCTAAGTAACGCACCCGCGAAAACCTGTCATTATGAAAGTCAACTAACGTGTTTTCTTAATTTCTTAACGCACCAATTAATTGGGCGGTTTTATTCGTTTAATTAATTCTATGAATTAATTTTATCGTTTCTTAACCTGTTTTCAATCCGTTGGCGTAATAATAAAATAAGACCAACGCACGAATTCTGGAAAAATGCTCATTGAGAGGTTTGACAACTTTGTGCCTTCATCCTTCTTCGCGAAGAATGCGAAGAACACCGACCCCCGATGAAGAACGCCGAACCCGCGAAGATCTACGATGCGACGCCGTGTACTGCGACACCGACGATTCTCCCTCTGCGACGCTTCTTCCGCGATGATCCAACCCCGCGACAACCTTCAATCAACAATGTCAAGGTAGGGGATTGCGGTCCTTTAATTTCCTTTGTGGATTATAACTCGATATGGATTTAATTATAAAAATTAAATCTATTGTTTCTTTGTCCTCGGAGTTCGTCGACGCAACGCCGGATACAGCGACGCGACGCTCCACTTGTTCCACGACGGTCAATTCCGCGAAGAACGTGTGTGCGACAACTTGACGAGGTAGGGGTTTGTTGTGAAATAAATTATATCCTCATGATTGTTTCTTTTAAAACAAGAACCTAGATCAAGTAAAATTTTAAATTATTAAAATTGTTTTGATATGTTTGTCATGTGTTTTTATCTTCTCATTTGTATCATCTAACGCGAAGGGTGCGGGCCAAACAAACACGGCCTGTCAACACTCCGTCGTTCTCCATTGTTGTGCGGATTTGGTGGGCGATGACAAAACGTGCCGCAAAGTCAATTTGATGATTCCTCAGAGATGAACGGGTACCGGGAGGAGCAGTGGCGCAGACGGGAAGGAAAACGGACCACCAGAGCAACTCTGGTGGCCCGCAGACGCCACCAGCGGCGACGGCGGCCAGAGGCGGCGGCGCCCCGGCGCGCCGCCCGACAGGGCCGCCGCAGATGAAGCCGCAGCCGTGGTGGCCAGCGGACCTGCGGCCGCGCGGGTCTGGCCCTCATGCGGGACGCGGCAAAAGCCGCATCCGCTGATCTCCAGCGCGACACGTGGGGTCGCGGCGCTTCCAACCCGCGGGGGCAGCGCCCCGCGACTGCCTTGGTCGGCCGCTCGGCTGAGCCGAGCCGGGCCGTTCCGACTGGTCGGGCCGCGCCCTGGCCGGACCGGACCGGGTCCAGCCGGGTCGGACCGGGACGGGTCGACCTGGTTTGGGTCGACCCGGTTCGGCCGACCCAGGGGGGGTCAGGCCGGGTCGGCCCGGGCCCAGACCCCCCGTCATCGGACCGTTTTCGGTATTTTGGACGTAACTTGAGCTACAGGACTCCGAACAATGCACCGCCAGCGGCGATTCCGTCCTTGGATCGAGACGGTCGTTTCTGTATATCACACTCAAGGTTTCCAAAAACTTTGGGTTCGGCCGGGTTGGCTCGCACACGAAACCAACCGGGCCTTCGGAGCGGAAACGCTCATATCTTGTGTTCCGGACGTCCAATTGACTTGTCGTTGAATTTGACGGTTTCCTCTATGGGAGACTGATTTTTGGTTTACTCCGCTCGAGGTTTGGACGCAGTTGGAGTACAGTCGGGTCGGGTTTGACTTAAAAACCAATCAGGCCCGCGGGACGAAAAAGCTAATAACTTCCAGACCGGGCGTCCGATTGACGCGTCGTCTATTGAGTTGTGTTCCTGTTGACGATACGGAACATTTGGCATCCTCCACCCAAGTTTTGGATGTAGTTGGGTTATAGACGGGTTGGATTGTACCCGAAATCCAACCAGGCCCCTGGAATAGAAAAAGATGATATCTTTCAGACCGGACGTCCGTTTGACGAACCGTCTGCGGTGTTGGTGATCTCATCGAGAATCGGTCCCTATGAGTATACCCTATGAGATTTCGGGGTACAGTTGAGATACGGTCGGGTTGGTTCTCTTACAAAACCAACCGGGCCCCTGGGACGAAAATGCTAGTAACTCACAGACCGGGCATCCGATTGACGCGCCGTCTGTTGTGTTGAGACCCCTGTGACGAGCCGGTACCTTGAGATACGTCTTCGTGGAACCTTGTGATACTTGTAGTATCAACTAGCAGCTCGTGGAGCGAACCCTCCCGGAGACGAGCGTGCAGAATACGGAGATTGTGTAGCCGACTGAGACCTGATGACTGCTGATCGAACGACTAGGTGTGTTACAGAAAGCCCAGTGGGGAGCGCTTGGTTGTAGCAGCAGACCCACGATAGAGGTGCGCTTGGTTTTAGTAGCATAGGGGAGCGCTTGGTTGTAGCGGCAGACCCACGACAGAGGTGCGCTTGGCTGTAGCAGCACAGAGGAGCGCTTGGTTATAGCGGCAGACCCATGACAAAGGTGCGCATGGTTGTAGCGGCATAGGGGAGCGTTTGGTTGTAGCGGCAGACCCACGATAGAGGTGCGCTTGGTTGTAGCGGCATAGGGGAGTGCTTGGTTGTAGAGGCAGACCCACGACAGTGGTGCGCTTGGTTGTAGCGGCACAGGGGGGCACTTGGTTGTAGCGGCAGACCCACGACAGAGGTGCGCTTGGTTGTAGCGGAACATGGGAGCACTTATTTGTAGCGACAGACCCACGACAGAGGTGCACTTGGTTGTAGCGGCACAGGGGAGCGCTTGGTTGTAGTGGCAGACCCACGACAGAGATCCGCTTGGTCGTAGCAGCACAGGGGAGCGCTTGGTTGTAGCGGGAGACCCACGACAGAGGTGCGTTTGGTTGTAGCGGCATAAGGGAGTGCTTGGTTGTAGCGGCAGACCCACGAAGGAGGAGCGCTTGGTTGTAGCGGCATGGGAGAGCACTTGGTTGTAGTGGCACGGGAGAGTGCTTGGTTGTAGCAGCATGCCCACAGTACTAGATAGGTGGAGTACTACAGCAGTCTTAGGTTAGTGAGCAGTACCTCGGAGTCGTGACAGGACCAGTGTACACACTAGAGACGAGGTTCTTCAGCAGTTGACGTTTCGATAATGAAAATCCTAGTTTGAGCAGAGTCTTTTGAACTTTGTTTTTCCTCGTGATTGAGATGGGTTACTTGATAACTTGGTTATATGTATGGGGATATACCTGGGTGGTGGTTATCCGTTGATTTCATAATCCCTATGTTTTCTCATGATTGAGAAGGGTTACTTGATAACTTAGGTATATGAATGGTCATATACCTAGGTGGTGGTTATTCGTTGATTTCATAATCCCTGTGTTTTCTCATGATTGAGATGTGTTACTTGATGACTTAGGTATATGTATGGGCACATACCTAAGCAGTTTCGGATGTTACTTCATGATTGTATCTTTCCTTTGTGGATTATCCCTTGTGGATTCTGGGAGACCTTTGGGGGTCTCGGGGTCCCTACTGAGTAGCTTATACTCACCCCTGCACAGGCTATGCCCACACTACGTTGTGTTGGTTGCAGATGACAGACAACGCTGATCGTGGTGGATGCTTGTGGAGCAGGACGGTACCTAGAGGTGGACCATTGGGCGTGACGTACTCGGAGCGGTTGGGTGGACCTGAGGAGCAGTGGAGGATATCTATACCCACCCTTCAGGTGGGACTTACAAAGGACGGCTTGACGCTATGGCTTTTCTTTTCAGTTTTCGTTTTCCCCTTTCAGTTTTACTTTACAGTTGGGCTTGTATTTCCGGCCCATTTTACATTCAGCACAGCTTGTTACAGTTTTTACTTAGTGTTTACTTTTCCGCTTGCTTACTATGTGGTTCTTGTTTACTTTTCAAAGGGAATGCCTTCCCTTTTTCCGGGATTTATGCCTTGGTGCTAGTCGCCAGCCCCTGGCCTATGGAAGGTGGGCATTGGGTAGTCACGACACGGGCCCCGAGGACAGGTCGTGACAAATTGGTATCAGAGGTGGTCGGTTCTACCACAGAGTATGATCTTTATTCTATGTGAAGCAATAGTGTTTAGCATATTGGGTGTGGTTATCAGTTCAGGGAGTCCAGTGTTTGTGGGGCGACCGACGTATCCGTACACCAGGACCCTGACTTCTGATTTCCGACGTAATGCACGAAAACATTGATTGCATGTGTGTTTCATGTTTTCTTTGTGATTACTTGTATCAGCTCACCAGGTATACTATTCTGACCATGTCGTGCCTATTTCCTTTCAGGATGGCCCCACGACAGCAACCAGCTAGGGTTCCGAGTGTTGTACGTGACGACAGCCCGCCGAGCGACGAGGACTCGGTACATGGCCCTTTGACAGTTGAGGCACCGACGGTACCTATACCTGCCGAGCCACCGATGCTACCAGCCCCAGCCGCTGACGATGCATGTCGCCTTGGTGCACTGCATGAGTTCCAGCACCAGCGACCACCCAGGTTCCGCGGGGAGACGGACCCTCAGACCGCCGAGGAATGGCTGGAGGCAGTTGTACTGGTTTTCAGATTAGTGAGGACACCAGCAGACCTCATGGTGATCCTCGCAGCGAGCCTCCTGCACGCGGCAACAGGTAGATGGTGGAGCTTGATGCTCCTGGTGCACGACGAGACATCTCTCCTCTGGATGGACTTTGAGAGCATCTTCCACTCCGAGTTCGTCCTAGTCACCCTCCGAGCAGTGCACATCCAGGAGCTACTACAGCTGCGGCAGGGCAGCATGACAGTGGACCAGTACTCGGCGAGATTTACAGATCTCTCGCGCTACTCCACAGATATGGTACGGGACCCGTTCTTCCGGGCCCAGACCTTCGAGTAGGGACTGAGGCACGAGATCAGAGCTTCGATGATCTCCCTCAACATTTCGACACAGACATGAGTGTTTGAGCGAGCCCTCTTAGTGGAGAGTTTCCTTGTTGAGAAGTCTCTAGCAGCAGGACCCACCACTAGCTGGCATGCGTAAGAGTCTTCTGCAGCGGGCAGTAGACAGATGACACAGGGGTCCAAGAGGACTAGACCTGCCGGTGGTCGACTGCGTGGCACATGGTCGACTGTGGGAGGCACCCGGGGTGGACAACGATTTACTTTGAGCGAAAAGTGTTACTCCTGCGGCGGGTTTGGTCACATGGATCGTGACTGTCCGACCCGCCATACGGATGACCAGCAGATGAACGAAGGACCTCCTAGGAAAAGACAGAGGTTCAATCGAGGTGGATCGCATGGAGCAGGAGACAGTGGCAGAGGAGCTGGCCGAGCAGCAGGTAGTGGACGACGCTTCGAGGTGTTGCCACCACCATCCCCAGGAGGTCCACCCCGACCGTAGGGAGTTGGTAGACATGGGAGAGCTCAGATTCAGGCAGCTGAGGCCTACGATCATGGAGCTCCGAGATCAGATGGACAGGAGTGGAACTAGTGGATACGTCTTTTGTACTTCTAGTTCCTTGTTGATCTTATGTAGCTTCCTTGTATTATGAGCTGCAATAATAAAAGACGCATGCCTTTGTGATGTTTTCATTCCTGTCTTCTTTTGTGTTGTTACTAAGAGGTTCCAGTTTAGACTGTTGACTTGACCCTCACTTGTGAGAAATCTACTGGAGGAGACCCAGTCATCACACACTGATGCCGACAGTGTGACTCAACCCTTGGAGGCGAGAGTAACGGTTGGATCTCTTGGTAGTAGTGTTGAGGCCTTACGACATCATCCTTGGTATGGATTAGTATCATCCATGTTGGGATTGACTGTATTAGGCAAAAGAAGTGGTTCATCCAGGGGATGAGACCAGATTTCTATTATCAGCAAAGAAGAAATCTTAGCAGCACTTTTAGGGCCGGAGATGGTCCAGGCCATGATAGAAATGGTCCTGGTCATCCAGGAGCAGATGAGTATAGCTCAGAACCGACAAAAGTCTTGTGCTGACAGGAGACGGAGGCCACTAGAGTTCGAGGATGGCGACCACGTCTTCTTGCGTGTGTCACCTCGATGTGGATTGCGGAGATTTGGACGAGGTGAAAAGTTGTCTCCACACTTCATCGGACCTTTCTAGGTCCTCAGCAGGATTGGCGATGTGGCTTATCGCCTGACTCTACCACCTCAGTTGCACCGGGTGCACAACGTTTTCCACGTATCTCAGCAGAGGAGATACGTGCATGACTCGACGCAAATATTTGACCATGGAGAGATGGTCTTTGATGATGGGGCGACTTTTGCGGAGATCGAGGATCAACAAGAGCGGGTTCTACATGGAAGATCGATTCCTCTAGTGCACATCAGATGGCAGCTCGTGAGCCTCCATGAGAGCACATGGGAGCGGGAGGCTCAGATGCGCGCTCAGCACTGCCTTTGTATCCTTATGTTTGTAGTGAAGCCTTACGGGGACGTAAAGCCCTGTGGTGGGAGTAATGTAAAGACCCATAAATTTCAAGGATTTTTTTTTCTTAATTTTCTTTTAAATTTTACAAGAACTCAATTTATGACGGCACCTAATTCCGAGGCCCGGTGTGCCCGGAATCATTTTCCGAAGTTTGGCTCGGGTACGTTCAGTGAAGGGACGAGCAGGTTTTTCTATCTTTTGAACCAATGCTCGGAATCGAATTCTGAGGGAACCGATGGAATCACAGCACTGATAATTGCTTAGAAATGCCCCTTCTGGAGATGTGTTTGCTCGGTTGTGGTTTTTAATTTTTGGGCTTAAAGATAAGAAATAAAATAAATTGTACGACAAACATTATTTTATTTCACTTAAGCCACTTGGAAGCCACTTGACGCCACTTAAAGCAGCTTAAGCTGAGTTGATGCGGATAGGGTGTTATCCAGAAATATCCTACCCTCTTGGTAGGATATTTGTGAGGTGGGGACCGCATGAGCCCCACCATTTCTTTCCGCTAAGTAACGCACCCACGAAAACCCATCATTATGAAAGTCAACTGACGCATTTTCTTAATTTCATAATGCACCAATTAATTGGGTGTTTTATTCATTGAATTAATTGGGAGGTTTTATTCACTGAATTAATTTGATGAATTAATTTAATCGTTTCTTAACCTGTTTTCAATCCGTTGGCGTAATAATAAAATAAGATCAACGCACGACTTCTGAAAAAATGCTCGTTGAGAGGTTTGACAACTTTGTGCCTTCATCCTCCTTCGCGAAGAATGCGAAGAACACGAAGAATGCCGACCCCCGACGAAGAACGGCGAACCCGCGGAGATCTGTGACACTACGCCGTGTACCACGACGCAGACGATTCTCCCTCCGCGACGGTTCTTCCGCGACGATCCAACCCCGCGAAAACCATCGATCGACAACGTCAAGGTAGGGGATTGCGGTCCTTTAATTTCCTTTGTGTATTATAACTCGATATGGATTTAATTATTAAAATTAAATCTGTTGTTTCATGGTCCTCGGAGTTCGCCGACGCAACGCCGGATACCGCGACGCGACACTCCACTTGTTCCGCGATGGTCAATTCCGCGAAGAATGCGCGCGCGATGACTTGACGAGGTAGGGGTTTGTTGTGAAATTATTTATATCCCCGTAATTGTTTCATTTAAAACAAGAACCTAGATCAAGTGAAATTTTAAATTATTAAAATTGTTTTGATACGTTTGTCATGTGTTTTTATCTTCTCGTTTGCATCATCTAACACGGAGGGTGTAGGCCAAACAAACACAGCCTGTCAACCCTCCTTTATTCTTCATTGTTGTTCGGATTTGGCGGGCGACGACAAAATGTTCCGAAAAGGAAATTTGATGATTCCGCAGAGAAGAACGGGTCCCGGGAGGAGCAGCGGCGCAGACGGGAAGGAAAACAGACCACCGTAGCAACTCCGGTGGACCGCGGAAGCCACCGGCGGCGGCAGCGGCCAGCGGACCCGCGGCCGCGCTGGTCCGGCCCTCACGTCGGACGCGGCAAAAGCCGCGTCCGCTGATCTCCAGCGCGGCCCGTGGGGCGGCGGCTCTTCCAACCCGCGGGGGCAGTGCCCCACTGAGGCCTCGGTCGGCCGCCCGGCCGGGCCGCGGCCCGGCCGGGTAAGACCGGTAGGGGCGACCCAGTTTGGGTCGACCCGGTTTGGCCGACCCAGGGGGGCGGGCCGGGTCGGCCCGGGCCCAGACCCCCCGTCATCAGACCATTTTCGGTGTTTTCGCCATAACATGAGCTACGGGCCTCCGAACGACGCGTCTTCAACGGCAATGTGATCCTTCGATCGAGACAGTCGTTTCGGTATATCGCACTCAAGGATTCAGAAAAACTTTGGGTTTGGCCGGGTTGGCTCGCACACGAAACCAACCGGCCCTTCAGAGCAGAAACACTCATATCTTGAGTTCCAGACGTCCGATTGACGTGCCGTCGACTTTGATGGTTTCCTCTAAGGGAGACGGATCTGTTGGTTTACTACACTCAAGGTTTGGACGTAGTTGGAGTACGGTCGGGTTGGTTTTGACTTAAAAACCAACCGGGTCCCCGGGACGAAAAAGCCAATAACTTCCAGACCAGGCGTCCGATTGACGCGCCTTCTGTTGCGTTGCATTCCTATTGACGATACAGAACTTTTGGCATCCTCCGCCTGAGTTTTGGATGCAGTTGTGTTATAGACAGGTTGGATTGTACCCGAAATCCAACCGTGCCCCTGGAACGGAAAAAGATGATATCATTCAGACCGGATGTCTGTTTGACGAACCGTCTGTGGCGTTGGTGATCTCGTCGAGAAGCAGTACCTATGAGTATACCCTATGAGAGTTCGGGGTACAGTTGAGATACGGTCGGGTTGGTTCGCTTACGAAACCAACCGGGCCCCTGGGACGAAAAGGCTAGTAACTCACAGACCGGGCGTCCGATTGACGCGTCGTCTGTTGGTTTGAGACCCATGTGACGAGGCGGTCCCTTGAGATACTTCTTCGTGGAACCTTGTGATACTTTTAGTATCGACCAGAAGCTCGTGGAGCGGACCCTCCCAGAGATGAGCATGCAGAATACGGAGACCGTGTAGCCGACTGAGACCTGACGACTACTGATCGAACGACTCAGTGTGTTATAGAAAGTCCAATGGGGAGCGCTTGGTTGTAGCGGAAGACCCACAACAGAGGTGCGCTTGGTTGTAGCAGCACAGGGGAGCGCTTGGTTGTAGCGGCAGACCCACGACAGAGGTGCGCTTGGTTGTAGTAGCACAGGGGAGGGCTTGGTTGTAACGGCAGACCCACGACAGAGGTGCACTTGGTTGTAGCGGCACAGGGGAGTGCTTGGTTGTAGCGGCAGACCCATGACAGAGGTGCGCTTGGTTGTAGCGGCACATGGGAGCACTTGGTTGTAGCGGCAGACCCACGACAGAGGTGCGCTTGGTTTTAGCGGCAGAGGGGAGCGCTTGGTTGTAGCGGCAGACCCACGACAGAGGTGCGCTTGGTTGTAGCGGCATAGGGGAGCGCTTGGTTGTAGCGGCAGACCCACGACAGAGGTGCGCTTGGTTGTAGTGCCACAAGGGAGTGCTTGGTTGTAGCGGCAGACCCACAACACAGGTGTGCTTGGTTTTATCGGCACAGGGGAGCACTTGGTTGTAGCGGCAGACCCACGATAGAGGTACGCTTGGTTGTATCGGCACACAGGAGCGCTTGGTTGTAGCGGCAGACCCATGATGGAGGAGCGCTTGGTTGTAGCAGCATGGGAGAGCTCTTGGTTGTAGCGGCATGGGAGAGCGCTTGGTTGTAGCAGCAGGCCCGCAGTACTCGATTGTTGGAGTACTACAACAGTCTTAGGTTAGTGAGCAGTACCTTGGAGTCGTGACAGGACCACTGTACACTCTAGAGACGAGGTTCTTCGGCAGTTGCGGTTTCGATAATGAAAATCCTGGTTTGAGCTGAGTCATTGAACTTTGTGTTTCCTCATGATTGAGATGGGTTACTTTATAACTTGGGTATATGTGTGGGCATATACCTGGGTGGTGGTTATCCATTGATTTCATAATCCCTGTGTTTTCTCATGATTGAGATGGGTTACTTGATAACTTGGGTATATGTATGGGCATATACCTGGGTGGTGGTTATCCGTTGATTTCATAATCCCTGTTTTTTCTCATGATTGAGATGGGTTACGTGGTGACTTAGGTATATGTATGGGAATATACCTAAGCAGTTTCGGATGTTACTTCGTGATTGTATCTTTCCTTTGTGGATTATCCCTTGTGGATTCTGGGAGACCTTCAGGGGTCTCGGGGTCCCTACTGAGTACCTTATACTCACCCATGTATGGGCTATGACCGCACTACATTGTGTTGGTTGCAGACGACAGTCATCGCTGATCGTGGTGGAGGCTTGCGGAGTAGGACGGTACCTGGAGGTGGGCCATTGGGCGGGATGTACTCAGAGCGGTCGGGTGGACCCGAGGAGTAGTGGAGGCTATCTGTACCCACCCTTCAGGTGGGACTTCCAGGGGATGGCTCGACGCTGTGGGTTTTCTTTTCAGTTGTCATTTTCCCCTTTCAGTTGTACTTTACAGTTGGGATTGTATTTCTGGCCCTTTTACTTTCTGTAAAGCTTGTTACAGTTTTTACTTAGTGTTTACTTTTCCGCTTGATTACTCTGTGGTGCTTGTTTACGTTTCAAAGGAAATGCCTTCCCTATATCCAGGATTTACGCCTTGGTGCTAGTCGCCAGCCCCTGGCCTATGGAAGTCAGGCTTGGGGTAGTCACGACACGGGCCCTGAGGACGGGTCATGACAAAAACATCAAGGTTTGAGTCCAAATGAAAAGGAAAAATTCAAAAATTAATAATAACTACTCTATATGTTATTTGAATTAAATACAAAATTATCACCACTAGCTACCCATTAAAATATAACAAAAACTAACCACTTCACTACGGTGCCTTATCTTTCCAAACATCAAAAGACATAACTAGTTCTATATAATAATGATGTGGTGTTAAAGTTGTATGATAAAAAGGGTTAGTAAAATCCCACCCATGTGTTCCATAATAAGTCACCATAAAAAATCTGAATATTATAAATATTAATTAAATAAATGTATGACAATAAGATAAATAGTTTTATATCAAAATCATGTTAAAATAGTGCCCTTTACCATAGTTCCAAATAATGAAGGAAATTTTTTTTCTAAGTATACAACATAAATCAATTAGTGTATTTGATACCAAATATTACAAATCAAAAGAATATGAAATATATTTCCATGTTTCACTAATGAAAAAGACATAAAGAACACTCATACTCAAATATAGAAATACACCCACATCGTGTACCTTGATATATTCATCAAATGTAATGATTTGAGGAACAATCCAAAAACTGAAGCCCCAAAAGCACTTAACACGTATCTTGGAAACATGGAATAATGAGTAGAAGAACTCCCCATATTTGTTACCTCTAATGATATCAATGAATGATTAATATTACTACCGCATCCAACAAACATCATAAGGCTTCCCAGGTTCAATATTTTTCAAATTATTTCATCACAATTTTACATTTAAAACCAATTAACAAATCTATATCACAATTGTTTTAATTTAACCTATTCCCTTATAAATTGTTTTCAAAACCTCCCCTTTACGAATAACATGTTTCTACACACCAAAATCAGTTAATCAAACCAATTCATTATTAAAACATGTTTATAAAACTGTAACATTTAAGGTTGACCAAACATAGGCAAGGGATAGAAACAAATACATCAATCTTATGACTAGATGAAAAATCGATGGGATCCACATCCATCGGATGGAAAAAAAATATGATGATATAAAGGCCATATCATCAATTCTATCACATTATAATTGAATTAAGATATAGAAATGGATGGTGGGGATGTTTTTTCACACCTATCTTAATAACCAAACAATAACCTCACCATATCAATAAAAGCACAGAATCATCAAGGAATATCGAAAAATGGATCTATAATGGATCAAGAAGAACATCCTCAAAAGATCAATAAATCCATATGCATAGAGTAACCGTCCTATCGCAACCTATGATAATGATAAAAGCTAAATATTTATTATTTGGAGAAATACAGCAGAACAACAAAAGATATTAATCATTGAATAGTGTGATCTGGAAGGAGAAGAGGCAACAAAAAATTACTAGTATAGAAAATAGTGTTAGCAGAAGGACAATTAAACACAATAAATTGATTCTTCAACAGTTATTCACATAAATAAAATAAGGGTATCAATAAATACATGATGTGAATCATGGGTTCATGTTCTGAAATACATAAAATAAATACTTAATGAAAAAAGGCTTCACGTCGACTTAATAAAAAAACCCAGTTGACCATTTCATAACTTGATCATGTTTAATAGATAGTAAAAAATTTCACATTTTTTACCAAACACACAATATCATATATCAAATAGACTCATATTATTTAACCTGCTCACTATGTGAATTATTACAGTAAGATGTCCACACTATTGGATATGAGGAAAATCCTACAAACTAACTGGAAGATTTTCATATCCATAAAGTGAAAATTAATCATGAATATATGTGTAACATTTTACCAAGATACTAAAACTATAGAAATATCTAAAATTGTGGTGGATTTAATCTCCTAAAATGGATTTTATGGTTATTGACATATATTTTCACCCTTAAACTATGGAATTATGCACTGGTTAGAGAAATTAAAAAAATAATTACAACTGATGCTTCATTTTCTAGGTTGAACCTCAGGATAATATTCATTTTCATTAATTTTTCAAGTGTTGAATTTTCAATTTGTTTTAGCATTCATTTTTCCAATGACTATCTCTTATATTTTTGATGTATTTACATATACATACATATTCATATATATATATATATATAAATTTCCTCAAATATATATTCAATCTATTATGCATGTATAAAGGTTGTATTTCATTCCTATATTGGTATTATGAATGAAATTTCAAATAAATTTGATTATAAAATCATATACAAGAAATGAAGAGAATAATAAGAGATTAAATTGTTCATTTCCATTGATAGATCACATTTAAAATCACATTATAGATATGATTATTCAATATAGGAAAAAAAATTAAAGATATTTTTAGGAACATAATTCAGTAAATGACTTTTGATGTTTTCATCATTGGTACGAGTTGATTCAGAGTTTTTTTATTTCATCCCCAGGTATTTAGTCAGTAGATTAGTTTAGATGTATTGGGGAATATATATATATATATATATAATTATTACACTTGTCCCATTTTATGTACTATATTTATTCTTATTTCTTTATATTCTTAATGAGTTTCCACCATTGATGAGACTCACAATCCTAAAGATAAAAAAACCACCATTTAAAATATAATTAATTATAGGAAATGAATTTTTATTTATAGTATATGGATTCATTTCATCGATAAATTTTAATTAGAATACCATCCATATAAATATTTATGTTTTATTAGATGTAATAGTTGTGTATTTTATTTGTTTATAGGTATAGTAGGTGGTAACATATGACTCGTGATATTGTTTATTGAATGCGAGAGTTTTATTATTTGGGAAATGAGATATTTACCACCAAATCACATCCCATTTGGTTACAGGTTGGGACAATCAATTAATTATCTCTCTCACTTATTACTAAATAAATACAACATCATTTTAGACATTTTGTAATTAAAAATGTTAATCAAATCACAATGTAATATTAATGTAAATATAAATCATAAAATAATTTAAATAAACAGTACGATTTCCTAGATAACGACAAATTCCTTTCACCATTTCATTATTTTGTATCATTATTCCATAGTTTAAATTTAATCATAGATTGTTTTAAATTAAATAATTGTATTAATCAAAAAATTAACCATTAAATAAAAATCCTATAAATTGAAACTAGTATAGTTGAAAAGTGTCTGGCATACTTATATATTACATTTTTTTATAATAATATTCAATACATCCAAAAATAAATTGAACTCAATTAGATTAAAATTTAGAAACATTGGGGATTTTGTATATATGAACTTTATTCTAAATCATATTCATCATCTCTTAGAAATAATATTCTCAAATTATACACCTATAGAAACATCATAAATAATACTATTCAATAGAACCTGGGCAATGAAATCTTATGAAACTATGAGATTGGATACTATATATGGGCGAACATAAGATATATCAATAAAATATCATATGGGATCATAAAAAAAATATGGGTATAAGAATATACCCATGTTATAGAGTCATAACGATATAATCATACAAATTAAAACAAAAAATGTAAATAATGAATCACAAAATAAATATTTCTTCACAACTTTAATAAATATAAGGTATAAAATATGAAACATGTGTCAATAATAATAACCCATGAAAAAAAATATTTAAAAATAAATTAATACACAATCTTGTAAAATCAATTACATTTTAAAAGTTCCCTAACACTTCAATTATCACATACTGTATAGAGTATCATGGTTTCTTTTTTCACTCCCCATTCTAATGCATGCCATTCCATAAGTCAATAATAATTACGCAATGTACTAACTTGAAATCTAAATTTTGGTTACTAATAACATGATGAAAAAATACTTATATGTTAAACATGGTCCTAATATTATTGTTAATTCCATCATATATTTATTAAGCCATTAAAATAAATTGTTTTCTTGAGTTTTCCATAAAGAATTATCATAATCTATCTAAGAAATACAGTGGATCGAATTATTTCAAAATATCTCCATTTAATCATAATAACGATTAAAATATATTTATAGAAATGAATATAATAATATATAGATATTATGGTAATACATTAAAATTAATTTAAAATTGCCATTTCTATATTTATAGACCATTATTTTAGTGAAAAAAATGAAAAAACCTTTATAATATATATTAATAATGGAATAAATAAAGATAAAATAAAATTCATAATCACGTTCAATATTTATTAAAGCCAGATAATTAATTGTTTTATATATCCTTAAAATTAATATTTTTACAGTCTTTTTTAAATAAATTCCGAGGATTATGAAATGAACATTTGGGAAACTATTAAATTAGTAATGCTAATTGATTTTAATGGAATAAAATGCTAATAAAAATCATCTTAATATATCATTTTTTTAATATATAAGGAAATTTATAACATATATAAAATAGATAGACATGGATAAGAACTCTTCTTGACCATAAATTTATGTAGTATTTTCAAAATAAAATTATTCTTTTGGTGAAATAATGGATGAAAGTAAATGTAAATTATATTTATTCATGTTAAAATCATATATAAATAGATATTAAAATTTTTTGGGGAATAATATATAACATTTTAAGATATATTTTTAAACATTAATATGATTTATTTCAAAAAAGGATTGGTAATTAAACTTTTATATTTATGCATGAATTCTAAATAAATTGTTAACCTATTACATAAAAACAATCATATTAAAATAAAATTTTGAATAGTATTCATACATGTTAACATATTATAATATTCAATGATAATAATCAATTGCACATATATTAGTTATTTTTTTATATTTTCATCATTAGATGGTAGTATTTATTATTAATTAAGAAATGAATCATTACAGAGATATTGATACTTTTCCTTTTATAAATAGTTCATAATTACCAGGTTATTCTTTTTTGTGAAATCATTGTGTTATATGAATGTTGATATACCAACTTCATTTTATGTGATTTATTGTTATGGTTTATAGGAATCAAATTTGTGATGACCATTATGGAGTAGTGTAATAATGATAATTATATTGTTATTATTAGTATTTTATTTTTTTAATTAATAATTATAGATAATTTTTTATATAAAATATAACATAATAATTTCATACATTACTCATATTAATCTCAAAATACAAATTCTGAATAATAGCCATGACAATAATATATCTTCACTTATGTAGTTTGTTGAAAAACCTAAAAAAACATTTTATTATACTGAATGTGTAAAGGAATAATAATATACAATAGTATACTAATTTCTCATTAATGGTAATTATTTTATTATTAAATAAATTTATAATGGAAGAATATTTAAATTTATTCTATATGAGATCATAATTGGATTGAATGGTGGAGAAATATTTACATATATTAATGCATTATAAACTTCTCAATATATGTTCTATAGAAAATAGAGATAATATGATAACAATTAATCGAAGATAAATATTATAGAGTTAAATTATTATTTTTCTATTAATAATGTTGACATGAGAAATTAAAATGGTTTTTGTAACAATTTAAGAGAAACATTTATTTTGTTATCTATGTATCAATTAATTTCCATGTCATTTAACACCCAAATAAATGAATATTAAAGAATATTTTTTAATGCATAACACACTAAAATTATCTTTAAACATATAATAACATCTAATATTGAATTATCATTCATTCATTATTGTCTATAATATTTTACCAAATCCAGAATGTTTAATATAAACTATTCAATATGGATAAATATAATACATAAAAAGATAAAACCTCAATAAAAACAACCAATGTTTATCATAATTAATTATACTAATAGTTGTCATTAATTATCTTCCATAAAATATCTGGCTAATTTCATAACCTGAAAATATGAAATACTTGATAACATGTATTTTTCAGATGAAAAAATGTAACATTTATCCCCCTAAAAACCTGAAGTACCTCATTATTCCACACACGAAACATGTAAAAAATTGTTCAATTTTATTTTTTAAAACATTATAATCCATTGAAAAAATAATTTGGATTAATATAAAACCTAAATATAATAATAGTTGATTCATAAAATTGACTATATAATATTTACGTCAATAAAATTACCAAATACCCACTATATTCCATTAATCTAGAAAATAAACAAAATTCTAAATATATTACTTTTTCATCATATCGGTAATCAATTTCATGGTCACCAATATTATGATATAATATATATATATATATATATATATATATCAAATATTTATCTCAAAAAATAATTCATATTCAAAAATAATTAAAATTTGTTGGGTTATCATTTCCTTAATCTTATATTCCAGAAAAATAACCTTACCAATAATTCAATTTTCTACTTCAATATTACCAATAAATACATTCTTGATGCTCCATCGAGATAAAATACCACAAATTATTCCTTTGATGACTCATTTTTATTATAACTAGAATACCACTATAAGGACTCTGTCATTTTACACATCTTATTTCATTATTTTAAGCAAAATTATCCATTAAATAAAAACCATGCATCATATAGTAAAATTTAATTTGGTAGAATAGGTACATGATTAAAAATAATTATACCAAAATATAAAATCATTTATTTCATATCTGTAATTAGCTCTTAAATACCTATATTCTCTTACATTTTTATAAGGCAACCTGGGAAATACTTGAACAAAAGGATGATCTAAAATTCCAATTAGGGAATAGAATATAAGAATAAAATATACCAAAATTTCTTAAATTCGTAACATGATATCATAAAAATTCATGGAACATGAATAATCACAAATAAGCATAACAATTTAATTTGGTAGCAATTTTTTTTTACAAAAACATGAGTTAATGAAAACTATCAAGACTTTGTCATGTGGTGGAAAAAATTCCATCATGGATTAGGTTCTATCCCTACTCCCTTACATGAAATATAAATATATTAAAAATTACCAAATTAATTGGATTGGAATATAGGTGAATCAATGATAATATATTTTTTCATATCTGTCTCACATGAATAAGCAAGCATATGGAATGAAGATAAGGGTTACCCCTGGAATGAAATGGGTATCATAATCAAGTCATAAGGCATATCCCATGGTAATATAATAATTTCTTCTGTTAAAGGGGTAACTTTTTAAATGTAATGTTGTATTAAAATATATATGGGAGTGTACATGAAAATGGGTAAGAAACAGATATGTTCAATTAATGATGGAATGCTTATTTGGATGAACTCAATAATGAACATTTTAAAACATGTATTTCAAAATCAAATGAAGATTAATTTATAAATAAAACAATTTTAGGAAATTATAAAAATAATTTAGTATAATTATATATTAATGATGTATAAATAAATTTTGGTAATGATAGAGAAAGAATAAACCAAAGGAAAAAATGTTGGATCAGAGACACCCCTCACTTTATGTCCAAAAGTGTTACTCAATTTCACTTAATGTCCTAGATAATAATATTATATATCTTAAATAATAAATTATTAACCTTCTCCCCATATATATATATATATAATTTATTTTAATTTTATTATAGCCTATTTATGGACATTTTAATAAGATAAAATGTTTGATTTTGTTGTTCCGGGACTGTTCGTTTCATGGTTTTAATAGTCTGCTTAATTGTGGATAATAATGGAAAATCATTTGGAATGGAAGAAAAAAATAGTACTGGAATAAAATTTTATTAATATACTTCCATAATTTTATATTTTCCAATATATAAAATTTTCATATAATAGAATGATTAATAGACACATTAGAACAATGTTTTCATTTTTACAATAAATGAAGAAAGGAATATTTTTTATTATAAATATTTCATGTACACAACAAAATTAGAGTATATATATGACATGTATGTTCTTATTCCTCTTTATATAAATTAGGTGATGGGATGATATGAAAATAAAATAAATTAAAAGATAAAGGAGGATTTTAACTCTTTAATATTCTATCCATGAGAACCTCTTACAGAACATGGTTTTGTTCATTTATAAAGAATTTATTCTCTTATACATGGGGAGAAATCTTGAAAGTGGAATTGGTAATAATTTAGAAAATTGAATGGCTTATAATTTATTAAGAGAATGGGTTGTGACGAGTGGGATTTATATCAAAGGAGAGGGTTGTTTTTTTTATTTTTTTCATTTGTTCATGATTTTGGCTCAAGATAATTAATAGTGATAATTCCTAATATAAAATATATTAAATGGATGAATCTATTTTTATCCAATGGGTTATCATTTCATCCATACAGCAGTCATTAATGAATAATTAATTTATTTGTTAAATATCGTAAATTACTATATTTCACTAATAAGAAAAAAGCATATATTTTTTAAAATCCAAAACATTTAAATTAAATAAATTTTGATGTTTATGTTAAAATAATTGAATATATATTAATAAAAGTATTTTATAAATTTTTGAAATTAAAAAATTAATTAAAAACATCAATTATTAATAAAAATAGATATTTTAATATTATAATTGAATTTAAGAATAATTTAAACAATTATATAATGTCTTATAAGATTATTTTATAATTATTATACAACATAATATTAAATTATGAATTTATATTATGAAAATATATTGTCATTAAAATCATTATATTTAATATAAATTTATACATAATAAATTACATTTCACACAAATACTATCACATTATTTTTCATTTTTAATAAAACTCAATTATATGATGATATAAACATAATTTTTTATTTATCAGATAAATATAATTTATTTATATTTTCATAGGTTTGGTTACTATTATAACGTTCATACTACTATTTTTAATGGACACATTAGTATTTTAAGGGTCATGTTAATATTCTAATGGTCAGAATTCTAACAGTCAAAAGGGATTATTACTTCCTATAAATAGCTATTATTTCATTCATCAATCGCTTAAATTTTTTTAAGGTTATATATACATATCATAATTTAAAATCATATTTTATCACTAATATTATAAATTTTTACATCTTTTTTCATGAGTGTGGTCATTTTAGTGGATCGACTAGTTTCAAATTTTCTATATCCTTATTGTGTTATTTTCTATTTATTTTACTGATGTAATATTTTCGAATTTATATTGGTTTATATTCTAACTATTGTATCATAGATTATTAATGTAGATTTGTTTTATAATTTGGTCCTCTATGTGACGTACATTCTTTATACAACAACCAAAATTATATTAAGGGAATTTTTAGAACCCAGATCTTCTTTTCAGATATATTTTCATTTTTTGGTCATTTCATAGAAAAAGAAACAATTTTGGAAATTTTCGAAGTACATGACATGTACATTATGAGTACACACATCGTGTACTTGATTACCACAGGTAGTCATGTGATGTCCATGTAATGGCCATGCACACAGCCATGTGGGGGTGAGCTGGAGGCCACATAAAGCGGAGTATGGAAAAGGAAAGTACACACAGTGTACTTTAAAAGTACACGTCATGTACTTTCTTTTTTTTCATTATATGCACCGAGAATGAACCTAATTTCTAGAACACTCTCATTCTAGGTCTCATTCGACCAAGAGCTCCATACGGCCATGAATCATCGATGAACCCCCGAGCGAGCGTCCGTCCTCTGAATCGAACATCGTCGGTTGCGTTTGAATCACATCAGTGGGTTATATTTTCTCCTAAAGCACCATCTTCTGATTTCTCCTCTCTCATGAGATATTGTGGGACTGATTATGTTGAATTTTTTATATCTTCATCATTATAGGGTGATTCAGGCTTCATGGTTCATGTATAGCCTTCTTATGACACCGCTGTAGGTGGTTTGTGCCTTTCTGTTGAAAGTCATTGCGTGTTATGTGCATTTCTGACCAATACCCTTGAACCGTTATTGTGTGTTTACCGTTTTAACCCTATTGATTTCCTTCCATGAATGTATTCATGTGTTGAGGATAATTGGTTATTGATAGGGTTTATTGCTATGATCATTGAATTACACATGGTCGTGGAAACCTGGTGTAGTATACTATAAGGGGAATTGACTGAGTGAGCTTCCTCCGAGAGTCTTTGAGCACTTTATACTATAAGAGTAATTGACCGAGTGAGATTCCTCATAGAGTCTTTGAACCACTTTGGGCTATAAGGGGGATTTATTGAGTGATCTTCCTTAGAGGGCCTAGGACTACTTGGGGATATAATGGGAATTGACCGAGTGAGCTTCCTCAGAGATTCCTTAACTACCTTAGACAATTAGGTGAATTGACCGTGTGAGCTTCCTCAGAGAGTCTTGAATCACTTTTGACTATAATAAAATTGAATGTGAGTGATTACTTAATGAGTTTTTATATATTTTAATGACTGAACCAGAGGTGATAGGTTGTGTGTACTTCCCTGAGAGTTACCATTCTTGATTAGCTGCTTATTTGATATATGGAACTGTTTATTGATGAGAACATTCTTATTTCTGCATCATTGCATATTCCCTTCCATATATATTGACTGACTATTAGGCACATATCTTTGGGTGGTTTCATACTAGGGTTTAGTCTCACATGCTATTTGGCTGATTCTTTTGGGCCCAAACAGATTATATTGTTGCATGTATAGATAAGGGAATGCACCATTCTACATGAGGTACCTGACTATATGTGGAGCTGGAGAGCATCAGACAATGTTTAGGCTTGCGATGCTGAGGAATTTTTATTTGTTTCATTTTTACTTTATTTTAGTACTATTTTTTTAGTGATTATATTTGTTTGGATTATTTTCTAATCATATATATCATGCATCATATATATATATATATGTCTGCTCGAGTTGTTATTTACTTTTAGTCTTCCATTGTTTAATCTTGTGTGGATTATAACTGCTTATGATATTTCATAGTGTTTTCTTCCACTATGTTACACTGCCAATGAGGGAATAGTTTCCCCACTATCACACCCAAGGCCCTCGCTGTAAGTCGACAACCTTTAGTGTAAGGTGAAATGCGCTCGAGACCTTGTGACCAACCGGTTGCGAGGCACCTCTGGGTGGTTTCCGGAACTGGGACATTAAAAAGTGGTATCAGAGGAATTATATTCTTCTCGTATTACTATTTCGAGCCTATAGTCAGGGATCAGATGGAATTGGTACTTGGTAATTAGTTGTTCCTGAGAGTAGCTAAACCATGTACATGTAAAATAAAATCTACCTCATTTAATTGCAATTTTTGTGGTTTTGAAATTATTATAGTTTATTTGATTTCACCTTGATTTATTCACATGATTTTTGATGTTATTTTTTATGTTAGTGAGGTTCTATTTATGTTTCAACTCGATAAGATGAGGGTATGCCATCTCATGCATCATATAGGCATTTGCTAGAAATCAGATGTCATGCATTTTTGTCATGCCATCTAGGATGCATTAGTGATTACATGTTTTTGTGATAGATGTTGTGTAGAATATGCATGATGTTGTGATAGAGGCCTTGATAAAATACATACTGCTTGTTAGGGTATTGTTTGTGTAGGGTTCAACTTAAATAATACCAAACACTGGTTCTTGAGGTGTTATAGGCCCTCATAAATCAGATTTTATTGGATCATTGCACTATTATCCTTGTTTATAACATGTATAAGATTCCAAAATTCGATTTGTGAGGAGTATGATCCCTCATAGATCGAAATATGGAACTTCAATGTTTGTATTCGTGTTTTCTAGGCTCCTGAGTATTTTATGTGGCTTACTGCCCAAAAAACTAATAACACATGTCATGTGATGTAAAGTACATGCCATGTGTTCTTCTGTTTGGGAAGAATCTATTTTTCTTAAGTACACATCATGTACTTTATGTACACGCCGTGTAGTCTCTAACCATGTCATAGGCCAGGTGGGCAAAGACCCGAGAAATTGAATTTCTTGCGGGAACACGTTGTGTACTAGTTGTACATGTCGTGTGGTATTGAACCTATGTCTACCCGTGTAAATAAAAACATGGACGAATAAACCTTAAGGATATACATGTAGTGTCCATCTAAATCATGCCATGTAGTGTGAGTCTTGTGTTAGGTCATGTCACTAACAACACGGGACAAGTGAATCTTGTCTAGTACATGCCATGTCTATCTTGAACACACCATTTAATCTTGTCTTAGGAGAGCCACGTTTCTTAACCGTGTAGAAGGAATCTGGTAGGGAGAGAGGATTCAAACACACGTTATGTATTAGGACAACACGTCATGTGGTTTGGTTGTTACACGGCCAGTTTTGGTAGAAGTATAGGCCCATGTGAATGGCCAAAGGGAACATGTCGTATAGGCATTGTACACTCCGTGTATTCTTGTTTTGTAAAACCTGAATGCTTTCATTCTCCTGTTCCCTTCCTATGATTCTAGTTTTCAGTCATTTATATTACTGATCTAAGGTGTGCTCTTGACCTTATAGACTCATGCCACCGAGACATCCTCCAGTTGTACGCCAGTTGCCAGGTGGTGATCAGACACCAGATATGGCTAATCAGGGACATCTAGCAGATCCTCTTGTCATGCCAGTTTGGGCACAAGACATTATACATGACACAGGTGATGATGCACAGTTTAGGGAGGGATTTTAGATGATGATTCAAACCATTCAGGGGGTGCCACCTTCAACCCCGCTGATGGCAGAATTGACATGTGTTTTTTAAAAGCAACATCCTCCCACATTTTCAGGGGATGGATGACCCCAGGATGAAGAGTCATGGATGGAAGCCACACTGATGATCTTCGATCACCTGATGATACCTTTAGCGAGGACGGTAAAGATTGTTCCTAGCACGATTAGAGACTCCACCATGAGGTGGTGGGATGTGATCTCATTGGTGGGACACCAATAGAGTATGTCTTGAGATGAGTTTTGATGCATCTTCTACAACTACTTCTATCCAGAGTCCTTGAGGGCCGATTGTTATCGAGAGTTCATGAGTCTAGATCATGGTAATATTTCTATTATGGAGTATTCCTCTTGCTTTACAAAGCTGTAGAATTTCATGCCTATTCCAGAAGGTGAGAATTTTTTCTTTCATTTATGCTTGAGGATGGTTTAAGGAACGACATCCAATCTTTGGTGATCATCTTCATGTTGTCCTTGATATATTCTATAGTCAACCATGCACTGATCACTGAGTGCAATCTGTGGGATTCTGAAGCTGTTAGCCAGGGTGGTTTGACATCCAGAGTTAGTGTTCTCCCAGCTGATAATATGACGAGCTGTAGGGAAATTTCATGAGGAGATAAGAGTAGGAGGGATGCATCTTCTGTTAGTCAGGTGGTATGCTACCAGTCTAGGAGGAGATGGAATATGAGGACATGTTTCACTAGATACCCGGTGGACTGCTGATATTGCAGCAAGATGGGTCATCTTCAACACTTATGTCAGATCTTCTCACCAGTAGATGGTCACAAGGGGTTATTCTATGACTCCTTGTTCAGGATAATCACCACAAATTTCTCTTCATTCAGATAATTGGAGTTCTTTCGGCCGTTTAGGCCTACGTGGAGGTCATGGTCGAGGTCACTAGCCAACCATGTTTTAGCGACAACATGGTGGATCAACCTAGAGTGGTCAGGAAGGGTAACAAGGCCATGGTGCAGGACAGAAATTTATAGTGGAGAAGATGCAGTAGGAGCAGTATCCTAGAAATTCTACAGTTTGAGGTACAATCTTAGTAGCCTCAGTTATTGCTTCTGCTCTTTTCATTACAGTGGCTTCCCATAGATTTATATTTGTTGCTGTTGTAGAGATCCTTACAATATGCATCTTTTCTTCTACTGATATCTTGATGTTAGACACTTCGTTAGGGACTACAACATCAAGTGTGCATCAGTTCAAAGAGTTCCCTCTAGAGTTAGGTGGGTGTCACATCATATGGGACATTTATGTCTTAGATATAATAGGATATGATGAAATTCTCGGGATGGACTGGTTAGTTCCTTTCTAGGTAGTCGTCAAATATTATCTCTACATGGTGAGTTTCACATCACAGATGGCATATCGTTTTATCATAAGGGAGAAAGGGATTTCTAGGAAAGCAGAGTGGGACCAGAGCACCATGAGTTGGGAAGAGTTACAACCCGCATTTCCTGACTATATCTGGATGACCATGGGACATCACTGTTAGACTTTCCTCTAGTGGTGGATCATTTCAGATATTTCATTCTAGAAGGCTTTTCAAGATTCCACCGGAGCGTGTGGTAGATTTTTCTTTTGAGTTTGTGCCAGGAGATGAATCAGGGTCCATTCATCAATATATGATGGCTACACAAGAGTTAGAGTATATCAAGAAGCAGTTTGAGGAGTTACAAGAAAATGGTTTTATATGACCCAGTACTTCTCCTTGGAGTTTTCCTCTCCTGTTTACGAAAAATGCAGATGGTACCCCCAGGTTTTGTGTGGAATATCAGGAGTTAAACCAGTTGATGATCAATAACTAATATCCCTTTCCTAGGATTGATGATCTCTTTGATTAGCTTCGAGGATACCGTGTGTTCTTAAATATTTAATTGAGATTCGGTTATCATCAGTTGCGCGTTAGACCATCAGATATACCTCTCATAGTTTTTCGGAGAATATATGGTCTATACATGTATATGGTTATTTCAATCGGTCTCAGAAAAGTACCAGAAATATTTATGGCACTGATGAACCGGATATTCCATCCATATTTCTATTCTTTCTTGGTGGTCTTTGTGGAAAATTTCTTGGTGTACTCTCACACTCGACATGACAATTTACCCATCATGATATCATTCCGAGTACACTGAGAGAGGATCAGTTATATGACAAGATCTCAAATTTCCACTTTTGGATAGATGAAATTCACTTCATGGGTCATATAATCTGAGAGGCATGAGTATCAGTTGACCTATAGAATGTGAGAGTAGTAGTATTTTGGGAGTAGTCGAAGATTGTCATTGAGGTATATAGTTTTCTAGTGTTGGAGGGATACTAAAAATGTTTCATACAGTACTTTTCATGCTTAGCAGCACCACTGACGGGTCTGACTAAGAAGGGTGCAATGTTCTTGTGGTCAGATTCTTGTGATTAAACCGTTCATGAGATAAAAAGGAGACCAACTTTAGTACCGATACTAGTCTTTACATAGCCAGAAATGAGCTATATTGTTTACTGTGATGCATCAGGTATCGGGCTAGAACCTGTGCTTAATCAGGGAGAATTAGTCATTGCCTTTGGGCCTCTGTAGTTGAGGCCACATGAGAGGAATTACCCGACACACAATATCGAGTTGGCGGCAGTTGTTCATGCCTTACGTGATTGGAGACATTATCTACTGTGACTGCATTTTGTGGTTTTCACCGACCACAATAGTCTCAAGTAAATATTCACTAATCGTGATCTAAATTTCAGACAACGAAGATGGGTTGAGTATCTTCAATCTTTTGACGTTGAGCTTGCCAATACGCTTGGGAAAGGCAACACAGTAGATGATGCGCTGAGAAGGAGGAATCAAATATAGGAAGTTCAGGAGGCCAGAAGTGATTAGCAACTTATGGATCTATTCTATGAGATGCATTTGGTGGTGCATGAAAGACAAGGGTATATGTTTCTATCTTCTGTAGTTGTTACCTCTACACATCATGATCAAGTGGGAATGAGGAATCTATCAAACTCAGAAGGCCTAGTCCTATGGGAAAGCATGTTAGGAGAGAACCATATTATTGGATATATAGTAGGTGAGGATGAGAGTTTTCGTTTCCAGTGGCATGTATGGGTGCTTGCAGACATAATCGAGGAGCTGATGTGGGACATTCATTCTTCTGTTTGGGCAGTTCATCCTGGTGTCACCAAAATGTGTCGTGATATACATTGCCCGTATTGGTTTCCAGGTATGGATAATGATGTTTCTTGTTTATTCATGAGGTGTTCTACCAATCAGAAGGTGGGTGAGGAGCATCAGCTACCAACAAGGCTTTTACAACAGTTACCCATTCTCGAGTGGAAGTGTAATTGACAGACCCAAAAAGGTTTCTCACTTCTTGTTCATCAAGGAGACCTTCAATGTTGATTAGTTGGGGTGGTTTAACATCCGTGAGATTGTGCAATTACATGAAGTTCAACAATCCATCATTTCATACAAGGATTCAAATTTTACTACACGGGGTCTGACAGGGTCTACAAAAGGCATTGGGTATACATGCACTTTTGAGTACAACTTACCACCCCAGACAGATGGTTAGTCCGACCGTATGATTCAGGTGCTTGAGAACAAGCTTCATGCATGAATCCTGGATTTTGTAGGTCCTTAGGATAAGCACATACCTCTTGAGGATTTTTCCTACAACAATAGTTTTCATGAAAATATTCAGATAAAACCTTATAAGGTTTTGTACGGTAGGACATGACGATCACCATTATTTTGGTTAGAGACAGGAGAGGCAACATTGTTGGAACCTCATCTTGTTTAGGACACCATAAAGTAGATAGAGTTGATTTGGAAGAGGATGGATATGGCACAGTCTCGACATAAGTCTTATGATAACTAATATAGATGACCTCTAGAGTTTGAGATTGGGGATCGGGGTTTCCTTCATGTCACATCGAGGTTGCGACGCAAGAGGATTAGGGGATAGGGTACGCATTCTCCGAGGTACGTTGGGACATTTGAGGTGTTGGAAAGAGTTGTGCTGGTTGCCTATATTTTATAGATACCTTAAAGGTACCGGGATTTTCAAGGCAATTTTCACATTTCTCACCTCCTACATTAATTTTCAAATCTGTCTCATGTCTTTATACCCGAGGAGGTTGAGTTGGATGTGGATGCATCTTTTGAGAATAATCCTATTTGGATTAATGATCATAGTACGAAGGTTCTCCATGGATGCTATGTTCCTCTAGTTCGAGTGATATGGCACCACAGGTGAGTACAGGACGAGACATGGGAGAGGGAGGCTGATGTATGATCGCAGTGGCCAGAGTTCTTCAAGGATTATTCTTCTATTCTGTGTTAGGGAAATTCGGGGAAAATTTATTTAACGAAGGAATTTTATAAGAACCTGCATCTTAATTTCAGGTATGTTTTTTTTTCTGGTCATTTTTTACAAAATGAGGAATTTCTGGAAATTTTTGAAGTACACTCTATGTACTTATCGAGTACACGTTGTGTACTCTGTTACCACGGGTAGCGGTGTGCTGGTAGTGTAACGGCCATGCGCATGGCCATGTGGGGGTGACCGGGAGGCCACTTAATGCGGAGTCTGAAAAATGAATGTACATGAAATCTACATTAAAAGTACCAACTTTGTACATTTTTTCATTAAACTCGTTGGGAACACGTATAATCCCCAGAACACTCTTCTTCTAGATCTCGTTCGACTGAGAGTTATGTACAGCTAGATATCTTCAAGGAACCCCCGAGTGAGTGTCCGTCTTCCGAATCGAACACCATCGGTTGCGTTGGAATCACATCAGTGAGTTATATTTTCACATAGATCCACATCTTCTAATTTCTCCTCTCTCTTGAGATATCGTGGGAGGATCATTTTTTACTTTTTTGTTGATCTTTTGCGTTCTATGGTGATTCAAGGTTCTAAGTTCACTTATAATGTTCCTATAACACCAAGGTAGGTGTTTTTGTGGCTTTATTTTGAATTTACTTGTGTATTATGTGCACTTCTGACCAATACCCTTTAACTATTATTTGGTGTTTACCATTTTAACCCTATTGATTTCCTTCCATGCTTGTATGCTTGTATAAAGGATAATTGTATATGAATAGGGTCGATTTCTTTGATCATTGACATACACAAGGCCATGGGAACTTGGTGTAGTATAATATTAGGGGAATTGATCGAGTGAGCTTCTTGAGAGAGTCTTTAAGCACTTTACACTATAAGGGGAATTTAAAGAGAGAGATTCCTCAAGGAGTCTTTGAACAACTTTGGGATATAAGAGGAATTGAATGAGTGAGCTTCCATACAGGGCCTAGGAACAATTGGGGCTATATGGTTAATTTACTAACTGTGATTCCTTAAAGATTCCTTGACTACCTTAGACTATAAATGGAATTGGCCATGTGAGCTTCCTCAGAGAGTCTTGAATCACTTTTGACTATAAAGGGATTGACTGTGAGTGCTTCCTCAGAGAGTCATTATATATTCTAATGACTGAAATATAGTGGAAAGGATGTGTGTACTTTACCAATGGTTACCTTGATTGATTATCTTATTAATTATTATGTGGAACTGTTTATTACTGAGTACATTCTTGTTACTACATCTTAGCTTATTACATACCATATATATTTACTAACTATTATGAAGAGATCCTTGGCTGCTTTCCTACTATTATTTAGACTCAAAACCAGTTTTCTTCATGATTTTGGGCCCAAATAAATTATATTTTGGCATGTATAGATATGGGCAATCAATCTTCTACTTTAGGTACCCGACTTGTTGTGGAGATAGAGAGAATGGAACCAAAAATATTCTTGCGATGCAGATGAGATATTATCTGTTTTTTACTTCGGTTTAGTACTGTTTGTTTTCCAGAATTGTGTTTTTTTTGCTTCTTTCCTAAACATATGTATATTGGATCATATATAAATGTTCTCTAGTTGTTCCTTACTTTTGGTCTTCTGCAGTTTACTCTTGTGTGGATTATTAGTACTTCCGCTATTGGAAATTTTTTTCTTCCAATGTGTCACTCTTCAAATGAGGGAAAAGAGTTTCCACTATGAAACCCAAGTACATCACTACTAGTCGGTATCCTCTTGTGTTAGGGGAAATGCGCTTGACGCCATGTGGCCAATCGGGTACGGGTCGCCTCTGGGTGGCTTCCGGGACTGGGACGTTGAAAGAATTTTCATTGTTAAATTTCGGGTTTATTACATTCTTCCACCAAAATTTTTACTCTTAATTTATTTTTATATAATTTAGAGAATAAAACAGAGGGAAATTCACATTTTTTGCTTCCTTAAGTTCCTATAAATCTCTTCATGTGAATAAATATGGTTGCTTTAGTGGAAGTGTAAGATAACATGACGAGATGTATATGTTGTTCCCATCCTCCATTAAAGATAATATAACATGTTGCCAACATGTATATTAATGTGTAAATAGTATTATCAGATTTGATATCAGTTTGGGGGTGGGGTTGTATTTCATATTGATTTTAAGTTCAATATTTAAAGATTATTTGAGATTTTCCCAAACATAAATATAAATCTAACATCACAATCATATATAAAGAAGAATGATAATCCACAATGCCTCACCACTTCTTTAATATATATATGTGTATGTTAGTTTTGTGATAAGTCCCCTCAAATAACAATAAAGTGATTTTCCTTCTAAGATGATCCTTAATGATGCATATAGAGTTATTTCAATGTATTTATTTGGATGTATAGTGATAAAGTCCATGGTGATATTTTCCAATTTCCATGATGGTATGGATAATAGTTGCATCATCCCCTATGAATTTTATCTTTCAACCTTCTCATGTTTATATACAAAGAAATTCAATATATATTTTGTGATAACCTTCATCTTATTATCCCACCAACAATGATATCAGAGATCTTGATAAATAGTTTTGTTACTTGGGATGATAGAGAAAGATGATCTATGTGAATTATTCAAAAGATAATTTCTTATCAAATAATTTGATGATATACATAGTTGTGATCAAAATATTATAACTCATTCCCCATAAATTTTGAATTCTGGTGATTTCCCATTATTGATAGCATGTACCTTCTTCTAAATTTTCATATCATCAATATGGGAAAACATTGACATTTCAAAAAGGTATAGTTGATAAATAATTTTAAAAATTGTTGACTATTTTTCATACTTAATTATTCCCATATCCATCATTTGAAAGTGTATAATGATTTGATCCTTCTAAATTTTGATAATCGATAATGATACATGATCTTTTCTACATAGGGAATCATACTCTTTATTTTTTTAAATAGGATGGTATTTGAATGAGTTGCCATAATCATTTATAAGTTATAACCATATTCGATGTTTTATATTAAGTTCCTTTAATGTGAATATATTTTTTAGGATCTTATAATCAGTATATATCTAACACTTCTCCTCTGAGAGATAATCTTGACAAATTTTCCACTAGAGGATCATAGTCTCCAACTCTAGATAATTTGTGATATAGTTTTTCTCAGGAACATTTAGCTTACATGAAGTGTAGGCTATAGATTTTTTATTTTTCATTGGTACACATTTTTAGACCTTCTTTAAGTTGTTGTTTTATTTCACAATGAGTTCCCCACATACTCGTAGTGTATGTACTAGTGCTGCGATAAGCGTATTTTTTAAAACATTAATTTTATCATAACATTTATTAGTAGAGAAATGATTTAGTCCCTCATGATTCAGCATGGTTAGTGGGTTTAAAAGTCATAATAAGATCCTCCAAAATATTCAGTAATAACCATCTAGAACAAGTATCCTACATATATATATATATATTACAGATGTTGGAAATTTTCTTTTGTTCATTGCTTTTTTTAAACAGATCTACTGGTATCCCTATACTGTTGATAACATTCACCATGAATGATACTTCCACCATCTAGAACTAACATTTTTTGAAATTTTGATATAGTTTATCCCTCCATAAATACTTCACCATAATGTTAAAATTCACAGTGTTCCATCATTCTCTTGGATTATATAAAAATATCATCAATAAAGGCTACTAATAATTATAATAGGTAATTTTTAAAGAATCCATTGATTATGTCGTTGATTATTTATGGGTATTTATTATGTATAAATGCATCAATATGAACTAATTGTGTCCATACCTTGTTCGAAAGGATGCCATGGGAATAAATTCCTTCCTCACCTGTAATTGGTGATATCTAGACTAAAGGTCAAACATTGGGATATACTTGGCCCCACATAGATGATAAAAAAATTCATCCATCCATGGTAGAGAATAATTTTTCTTCATTGGGATTTTTTATCTCATAAAAAGATATGTAGAGGTTTGTTGATCCTTCCTTATTTATGAATAATATGGCCAGTGAACCCCATGGTGAAGTACTTAACCCTACAAAACTGTTATCCAGATTATCTCGTAACAGAATCTTCGGTTCTACCAACACCATGTTGTCCTATATATATGGTTTATTTGATATAATAATTAACAATCTTTTACATCAACTAAATACTCAAAATCTTGGTTAGGAGGATGACATAAAAATTCACCAGCGATGAAATAAGTTTAGTCCCTCACAAAGGGTGTGTCATCGAGCATGATCATCTCTTCCATCTCAATAATTTGTGGTAAATATGTATGGATATAAGGATATAATATTTCAAAATGAAATGATAATTCTAAATAATATTCACTATCCTCTTTATCTTGGTACATAATTAGAGGGCACCCCACAAAGTGTAGAGTGATCTACCAATCCTTATTATTGATGTTGGATTTATATAAATACTTCCAAGAAATGCCCAATACATCATAAAACAAAAAAAGGATATAACATAAGATTTTTTTGGATATTCGGTACCAAAACATTGTCTAGGGAGCAATTATATACTTTGGTTTCAAGAATATCCCCATTTTATATTCTCACAGATAACTCAACCTTCATATTTTGATGTCGGGTTTGAAAAGGCATATTAATCATGCTAAATTTGAAATAATGTGTACAACCAAAAAAATTACATTATCTATATTAAAATGAATAGCTATTATACCTGTCACCACATCATTGTTGGGGTCCTCCCCAGTAGTGGTGATAGCATGTTACCTTATAAATTTATTGGTTGTTTTTGTTGATTTCTTCTCACAATACTTAGATTTGGTCATTGTCATACATATTTCCTATGTTTATTTTACTAGAAACACAACATTGTAGCTAGGTTTATAGTGAAAACTAGGATTTATTCTTCTATATTAGGGGTATTCATTAAATCCCTTCACAAAAATTATCTTAGAGAACCTGTCTTCTACATGTTAATCATCTCATGGATACCCAAAAGTTGTTTCCTAGATGGAACTTACATATCATTTGACATGTGGGATGTTTAATTTTTTTCCTTTATGGGATTTATCTATTTATCCTCCCATATTAGATTTGTTTTCTACTTATTATCATCATGGACATGATTCCAATGAGAATTTTCCATCTTTAATGCAACCTTATTGAAACAATGAAAAATTTCCTCATAGATTTGAATGTATATATCTTCCAATGATTTTCATTAACATGAAATATGTACAATGTTTAATCAACTAACCTACCATTAAATTTTCATGAAAATGAGGGGATCATATTATTCGAGCTATGCAATGTTTACCTCATATTATGAAATAGATTAATCATTCTTTATCTTTATTCTGAGGAACTCCCTCTCTATCATAAGTTGATGAGTTTGGGGAAACTTTTTCTAGAAACCCATTTTTTTAATCCTTACCAATCCATGGAATCAATTACCTCCTCATGCTTCTTGTTTTTTATCAATCTATACCACAAATCGGCTTCCCGGTCAGAATGGTTGTCTACCAGTAAGACATTACCTTATTATAATAATTGAAGGAATGAGAATATCAACTCAGTGAAGATAATCCATTTTTCCTTGAAAAGGGATTAAGAAGATACACTATTGTTTGGATGGATTTTTTCATATAAAAATTTGTTACAATATTCTATTTATTATAATAATAATGATGTTCTACATGATTAATGTTATAAATCGAAACACGATCTATGTGATCCAGTACTATCATAAATTTCCATGATCTCATTCTCATCATATTGATCATATAATTAAGGATATCATTGCAATTAATTTCACATTTATTATTGGTGTGAGTTCCCCAAATTCATGCTATTTACATTGGAAATGAATAATATATAATTAGGGGGCTTGAATACATATCTCATAATAATATAAATGGAAACATTAAAAATAGAAGGATATTCTTTAAAATGAAATTTATATCCTAACGTGTCTTTACCAATGTTTCATTTTAGGTTATCCATGGTGATGTAATTCTCCATATGGTTGTAACTTGAGTATTATAGTCATAATGATATAAGAAGTAGACTTCTCTTTTATAATAACTATAATGAACCTATCATTTTACACATATTATTACAATATTGTAGAAAAAAATTATATTAAATGTAGACCAAGGATTTAATCTTATAATTTATATTTAATACTTTGTACATGGTTAGAAATCCTGAAATAAATATAAAAATTATATTTCATTTAATCTCCCCAAGTAGCTACGGACCTCAACTGAGCTCTTATATAAATATACAATAACCGAGGGAATATATGAACAAACAGAAGAGGGTAAAATCCTTTTTATGTAGTGAACATAGGAATAATGTAAAGAACATGGTTTGTATGGCATAAACAGATGACATAAAAATGAATCAAACATGAATAATCATATAGAAACATAGAACTTAGAAGACAGAATCATGTGATAATGCCATCATAGAAATGTGGATGAAAAATAAAGCATGAGAAAAATAATATTCAATTATAACTTACAAGAATGTATCTCATGATGGACACACTCTAACAATGTATTAGATTTTCTCTATAATCCCACACATGATGTCTCATGTAACATCCCACCCCACCACATTGGCTTGAGAGTAAGGAGGAATGCTACTTGGGATTAAGAGAAGATCCCAAGGTGCCAATGGTGGAAAATAAATGCTATGGTCTTAGAGAATAAATTGGTAAGGAAATTTCCCTTTAGGAAAAACTAAACATTCGAAAACTATATGATGTATGAAAACAATCCAAGAAAAATCTTACCATACAAAAAGAAAACCAACGAATCCATAACAATCCATCATTCCAAAATAAACTACGCCAAAGTCAAGGTACCACGTAGACGACTAAAACAAGACTCCAAAATTACTAATACACTATCCATAGCTCCACACCAAGCTACATGATTCAAGAACCACCACATCACCCAAGCTTCATGTTGAACTACAAAAAATGAAAATCATTAATCTTACCTGTGTCCTAGAATACTACATCTACAAAATCACCCATGTCCCAAAGCAGGGGGTGAGTACTAATACTCAGTAGGTGTTCCGTAAATGAATTCCATGCACACACAACTAGGAATGAAAAATTATCACATTTATATGAAGTATTTTATATAACACATTAAATAGCACAACCATTGCTATAAGACAAACATACCCTTCCCAAGCCATGTCAAAAAAGGTAAATCCATAATATGACATAAAACATATCACCATCACACATATGCAAAAACAATTTCCATCTTTATTATCAAGACAACAACCAAACAACTAGGGTGGAACTTCCCTTCCAAATATGTTTACACCCTTCCCAAAGAAGAGGTAATTCCTGCCCACATATCATTTGATGGTGGCCTTATATCCACTATCCAACCTCTTTTTATAGTGGTAATCCTCGACCACATGACGCACAATTAACAAAATCCATAATGCATAACCCATGACCAAGAATATCACATCAAGGTCACCACATTATTTAAACAATTCATGTATAACCAAACAATACCTCAAACACTTTAACAATTCTAACACATTCTTATTCACATTAATAAATAACTCATTTATTGAAAGCAATATTTTACTATTTTCCATGAAAACCCACAATTAAATAAACCCAGCATTTATTGAAAACCAATTTCATCAAAAAAATTAACAGATCAACCCAAGAAACCGAATTTAAAATATCCATTTTATAAATAAATTTGAAGAACATTACATGATAGTAAAGCCTTTTTCCAAATAATCCCCAAAAAATTTCTGAAGGGATTTCTAACTAATATCACCCATTAAAATCACAAATTAATTTACGAAAAACCATTTAATTGGAACAATACTTATAGTTCTAATAATGTTGATTCGATAGAGAATCCACATAATTTTACGTTTCCAGTGAATTTGAGCCACATGAAACCCCAAACCAATCCGGGAAAATGATCAACTAAAACCTCATTAGATCACAATACCTATCATCAACAAGCCTTAAAATCAACACCCAAGTCAACAAAAACCATATATCCAAACACAATAGGTGTAGATCTAGAAAACCAAGAGATACGGAGATGTAGATCATGAGGAAAACATAATGAACCCTGAGAGGAGACTTACTCGATAATAAAAACCATCAAATCCAGTTCTAGCTCAACCTGATCCCAATGGATCATGATTTCACGATCCGGCTGATTGTTTTTTAACTACGACACATTAAGGATGTTTTCCCCTTCACTAAACTGTGCTCTCAAGTCCTAATGATAATCCACCTCTCAATTATTCTAATGTATCTCAAAAGGCCCAATATAACAATGAGACAACTCACCCTCCTTCCTAAATCGACGATGTCATAGTGTAGAAGATACTCTAAAAAACACATGATCACCCACCTCGAATGAAAACGGCCATCAACGATGGTACGCATTTGATTTATGATGACTTTGAGATATATCCATCATCTTTTTGATCAAGAAGATTTTTTTTGTATTATATTGTACAAGGCTTAGTCCGATCATCAAAGTATCACCCATTTCGACCAAACATATTTTAGAACGACATTGACACCCATAAATAGCCTCAAAAAAAGCCATGTGTATCGATGCTCGATAACTATTGTTATAATAAAACTCCATAAAAGGTAAGTGCTCCTCCCATGAACTTCCAAAGATCCATACCGAAACCCCTAACATATCCTTTATGATTTGTATAATCCTCTCAGATTGGTCGTCTTTCTGATGATGACATGCTGTGATCATTGTCAATTATGTCCCAAAGGTTGGATACATGTACTTACAAAAACGGGATGTGATCCTCATATCTCTATCTGATTTGATCTAAACTAGAACACCATGCCTCTTTACCACCTCCTAGATATAGATTTTTAAAATATCCTCTACCTTGTGAGTTTCACGAATCGAGGTGAAATGGGAAACATTGAGAGTTGCTCCAAAATCACCCATATGGATTCTTGATTCAGGATTGTTCAAGGGAGACCCATCTAAAAATCCATTTTTATATTCTTCCATTTCTACAATGGTTTGTTAATGACTGCAACATGCATTCTATCCAAAGATGGTCTTCCTTGTCATGCTAACAAGTCAAGAATCTCGAGGCAAAACCAACCACATATCTTTTCATACCAGCCCACTAAAACGATGCCTTCAATGCCTAATACATTTTATAAATTCCAAGATGGGAAGTCCAGAAGGAATGATGATACGCCCTAATAATTTCCTCCTAAAAAGACACGGGTACCCCCATTCAATTCTGAAAGTCCAAAAATAAATTCAAATTCATTTTCTAGTTCTCAATGGTCTCCCCAACCTTGAGTTTCATCCTCATCTCCATAAATTCAGAATCAGATGCAAGTACCTCTTTAAGAAAACCATCCATGTCAATAACCAATGAAACTAGGTAGAAGAGCACTTTTAAACCCTGGTCCTCACCTTACAAATGCATGTTGGCTATAACCGACATCAATTGCCACTGATACAAATCATGCTTCACCACATGAAAATATGATTTCTTACTTATTGTATCCACCACTGAATTTACTTTAACTAGTGTGTACATTACATTGAAATCAAACATCTAGAGATATTCCATCCATCTCTTTTACCCCATGTTCAAATATCAATGAGAAAATATGATTTATGCTATTATGATTGGAAAACACTATAAATTTCTCACCAAAGAGATAATGATACCACATTTTAAAAGTGTGGACCACTACCACGAACTCCAAATCATGTGTTGGTTAGTTCTTCTCAGGAAACCTCATCTTTCGAGATCTACACACAACCACATGATCCCCCTACATGATAAAACACACCAACCATGATCCGGATGCATGAAAATACACCATTTACCCTTTCACGAGATTAGGAGAATCCATGATTGGTGCTGCTATAAGGTGACCCTTTAGCTCCTCAAAATATATATGGTGTTTCACATCCCATTGAAATGGGATATTATTCCTTGTCGAAGCTTTCATTTGTGAATCCAATCATGATAAGTCACGAAAATAACATCAATAATAACCTGCTAGATCGAGTAAGAAATGTATGTAGAATAAATTTTTTGTTAGTTTCCATGAGATAATAGGCTCTATTTTTTCTGGATCAAAATAAACACCCCTATAATAAATAACATGGCCAAGGGAATGAACCTACTATATCTAAAACTCACACTTTGACAATTTGTCTTACAACTAATGATCCCTCATTATCGCCAACATGATCGGCATGTGATGCTCTTGGCCTATCATTATCCTCGAATAAACTAATATATTATCTCAAAAATTACACCAAAAAAGTTTCTGTGTATATCATAAATTTATGATTCATCAATTATATGAATAGCACTATGCAATCATTTGACCAAAGTGAATAACCACATATTTTTAACGGCCATATCTAATTCTAAAACTATTTTAAGGATATCCTCCTTCCTAACCTGCAATTGATGATATCCTGACCTTATGTCAATCTTGGGGAACCACTCAACTCACATCAACTGGTCAAATAAATCATCACTCTATGGAAGTGGATATCGGTTCTTTATCATAAAATGATTAAGTATATGATAATACACATAGAGATAAATGGTTATATCCCCCTTTTTAACAAACAAAACTACTGCTTCCCCTATAGATGTGCTAGGCCAGATGAACCATTTGTTTTCTAACTCTTCAAATTATGCCTTAAATTCCCACAATTTTGTTAGTTCTATTCGGTAAGACAGAAGTGAGATAGGAATTGTCCATGAAAAGAGATAAATCGAAAAATTGACTTCTCTCATAGTTGGAAACCCTGATAATTGTTCATGAAAAACATCCATAAACTGAAGGGCAGTAGTTGGAAGAAAAATAAACTCAACACCTTCCACTAATGGAAACAATAAGACCTTTTACTGATATGAGATCGTGTAAATAATTGGTGCCAAAAAATATTTTTCACCCATGTTTACACTATTCTCCCCTCTAAAGTGATTTATGTAGCCATCCTTCATCCCAAAACTAACCCTTCACATGTTGTAATCGATGATGGTCATACACATTTCCAACCAATCAATTCATACAGTATTGGTATTGGAGGTATTTCCACCGGTCTAATTGCGACAGGATCCCATCTCAAATAAGATTTAGTCACAGGGTCCCAATGCAAATAGTCCGTTGTAGAAAACAGTGTCACAAATACTATTTTTTTGTGACAGGAAACTACACAGTGGAAAAGAAGTGTCCGATTATATACATTATTTATAAATAATCCTTTTGTGGTGGTCCTTTGGTCCTGTAGCAAATACTTTTTTAAAAATATATATTTAAAATATTTGCGATGGGCTCTCGTTGTAACAGGTCCCATCGCTAATAAAATACTAAATAAAAAAATTAATAAAAATAAAAAAAATATTAAAAAACACAATATTATCAAAAAAATATTAAAAAATCATCAAATATTATTATAATTATTATTTGTAAAATAAAAAAAAATTAAAAAAAATAATACTAAAAAAATATATTTAATAAAATTATGATTTATGAAAAACTTATAATAATATTATTAAAAAAATAAAAGAAATTAAAATAAAAAAATTCTCAATATTCACAAAAAAATAAAAAATTCATAAAATAATAATAATAATATTATTATTAGTAAAATAAACAAAAATTAAAAATTATGATACTAATAATAAATATTAAAATATTAAAAATAAATAAATTATGCAATATTCGCACAAATATATAAGACACAAATAGTAAATAGTTCATATTAAAACAAATATTGAATTCAAATATTTTTAACATGAAAAAATCATTGGGGTTCATCTTCTGGATGAGGGGGAGGAGTTGTAGGGGATGGTGGAGAAAACTCCATCCCTAAATTATGAGTCAAACGGTGTATGCACTCCATCTGCTTGTGATGCAGTAGGTGACATCGACACATCTCCTCCTCGTGCTGCTACTACTGATGTCGCTGCCATCAATGCATATCCTCCTCATACTATTGCTAATGTTACTACTGCTAACTCATCACTTCATGCTGCTTTTGCAAACTCTCTATAAGCTCAGTCTGAGTTCGCAACTATTGTTGATACTGTGAGGCAGAAGATGATGCCTCTCCATGATCTCCTCTCAAGCTAGATGCCGACATTGCAGCAGTAACATAATGAGTATTGGCAGTCAATTGAGAGCTGATACCAACTACTTGGATCTTCTCAAAGCCATAGTTAGTCGCCTGAATCCATATCGCCTCATCAAAATGGTGAGCACTTATCTGATTAGTCGTCTCATTCTGACTCTCATCATGTGTCTTAGAGGTCACAACATCATATGACTCCATCAATTCCCATTTCTAATTTAAATTGGAAAAATATTATATGTAGTTAATTTTCAAACTAAAAAAATATAACACTAACCACAATATGATGTTGATAGTCACCTCTAATCACTTTAGTGGCCGGATCACTGTAAATCTTCCGATTAATGTAATAATCCATAATATCGAGATGCTCACCTAACTATAGAAATTTAAAAAATAAAATATATCTTTAAATTAATATAAAATATTCAATAAAGATACATACCAGATGCTCTCTATGTGTACTGAATGTATGACTACAAGCTCGTTTTGTCACCTCCTGCCTCCCCCGGTTATGCCGACCCACTAAATATCTCTTCTAAAATCCACCACCCAACATGTGTATTCATAATATATCCCAAATTTTAGTGAAATGTACATTGGTTGGTGGGCTCTAAATGACTCATCTAATTCTGGCACTCTACTTTCTTAATGGTCGCCCTTCTCAAATTGTGAAAAAACTGATGGAAACAGCCACGTATAGACACCTGCCACACCACGTGTATAACGTCTCGCATGCTATCATCGATGGGATACCATAAACCCTACAGATAATTTATAATTTCGTTTAATTAATAAAATAAATATTAAAATAAATATAATTTATTTACGTACCACCCAATGATAGAAAATACCTAGCTACACATCATCAAGAATTTGTTACCATTTGATCCATGGCTGTGAGAAATAATTGCACAGATAGCGCTCCGCTGTCCAATAGCTACATGCAAAAAACATTAAAAAAAGAATAAATAATCAAAATTTAGTGTATATATATATATAATATAACTAAAATATACGTGTTACAATACATCTGGTTGATTGGATCGAACCCCAGATGCTGAATTCACTCATGTATAGGTTCAGAAATAATCAGTCGTGCAAGATTGTGCCCCCTCTATATACCCCTTGAACCTCCAGTATGCTGAGGGTCAGATGATCCCAAATCCCCCTCATCCAAAGGTAGATCAGCCTCCTCTAAATCATGAAATAGATTAGGGTCCATCAGAAACAAAAAATTATTGTTGATAGTAGATAGTTAGAAATATCTATTATATAATGATATATATTAGTTATAATTATTACTAGCATTAAACTATTTCAATGTTCACCTTAATCATCGTATTCATATCTAACGATGTCAATGTCTTCATATTCCTCATCAACATCATGAAAATCAAGTTGATTTTCAGTTTCATCATCACTTATCATTTCAAATTCATTTGTAACATGATTAACATCTTCATCGCCATTAACCCTTAATCGTGGGTGTCATCATTTATATTCAGGTCTATTTGTGAAAAAGATGGATTTTGAGTATTCTCTTGAAAATGTTCAATTCATTCCACTTCAGTGAAACCACGTTCATTTTGAGTAATCTTATATTCCTAAGATTTAATTTTTATTTTTCTCCACCAATCAATCATGTCTCATGAAGTAGCACAATACTTTGTGCAATAAATTTGATGTGCATGTTGAGCCAGTAAAAATGGTTAATTTACTACAAGAACACTTTTACATTTAATATCAATGATTACAATATTCGGATGAACATGCAAGCCTCTCTCAATATCCAACGACCAACATTTAAACATCATTATGTAATTCTGTACTAGACAACACAGATCAATAATTTCATCTAGAATGTTGTAAAAGTCATCTTCAGTTTCTCTATGACGCGATCCTCCCATGAAAACTCCAATGTTCATTGTTTTTTTATTTCCCATAAGCACGAGTATGAAATTGAAACCCATTCACCACAAATTCATTATAAGATTTAACAATTTTGGATGGTGGGATAATCAATATATAAAGTCGCTTATCAATTTTATCACCATGTTGTGACACCTACAATTTTTTAATATAATTATCAATATAATAAATAATAAACTAAATTTACATTAAACAATCAATAATTTATGTTACCAGTTTTTGAAACCATTGAGAAATATTTTTTGTGTGTGATCTTTAAGAGAAGCTACAGTAATTTGTAGAAGTTGTTTCTTGATAGGATTATCATATAACCTATAAATAAAATAAGTTTACATATTCTAACATAAATCATATAATAAGTGATAGAATAACTCATTGTACAAATGATGTCATTTCATTATAGTTGAGAAGAACATTTGTATGACCTATGTGATGTTCATTATCTGAAATCCATTGTTTATAAACTCTATGGAATCCATGATTGGGCTGATTGAAATTGAAAATTGATTAAAAATTTTCTCATTAACATTCCCCTAATTCTTTCCCATGAATTTGTGTTTTGAGGAATATATAGATTCAAAATAATGAGAGCAGAAAAAAAAATCATCTTTCCAATAAACATCAGCAATTGAGCCTTCAATTGACGCTTTATTATATACCCCATTCATCAATATCTGTCTGTATCTCTTGAATGGGTAAAACCATCAAAACTGTACTAGACCTCCATAGTTAGCATTATGTGGAAAATGTAATATCAGATATTCCATTGAGTCATATAAATCTGGATGAAAGGTTTTTTTTGTTTACATATTATTACAGCAACATCTTCTTCTCGATTTCTTGGTGCATCATAGTATGTTGTCACAAAAAAAATGTCTCGAATAAAATATAATATATTTTTTATCGAACCCCAAATCATATAATTCAAAATACCTATCAATCCAATCATCATAAGTCAGTCCATTATAACATGACAATCATGTCTTTTTTATCTAGTAATATGGTCATTTTTAACACATCTTCCCAAATTAAATGCATAGACATATCGAAGTCTCAAATCAACAATGCACTAACAAAATAATAATAAACACATTTTGGACAGTGTATAAGATTCTTTTTGCTTCATTAACATCTCTGACCTAACATTTTTAGATAGTTCAAGTTCTGGTCACTTTCAAATTTGGACAAGAACTAATCGTGCCCTTATAGTATCTTTGGTATTACATGGTGTATCAAAAACTGTATAGAATAAATTATCAAAACTATTCTTCTCAATATGCTTGTCATCCAACAAGTGTTGGACCAACAAATCATACCAGTATGAAAGATCCCAAAAAGATGAATTTTTTTTTCAGTTGTGTTCTTTCCCAAATCCATGAATTTTTTATTGTTCTACTAATGGCCTAAATTAGATTGGAGGCAATGAAAATAAAACTGATTTCAGCTCTGTACCTGAGACCATTTTTGGAGGTTCATCCATTTAAATTGTGCCATTTCTTAAATGAGATTTGTTCCTCCAAAAAGGATGATCGGTTGGGAAAAATATGCGATGAAAGTCAAAATAGAATTGTTTTTTACCATTAAAGTGCATAAAGGCTTAATTGTCTTTAATAAAGTAAGGACATGATTTCAGACCATGCATACTCCAGATAGATAACATGTCATATTCCAGAAAGTCACTAATAATCCACATCAATGCATCTTTTAATAATGAATTTTTTTACAACCACATCTTATGTATTAACACAATTACACCACAATGCATTTAAATCGTCAATCAATGGTTTCAAATAAACATCAATATTTTTTTAGATGTCCTGGGATGAATAAGGTCATAACGGTATAGGGCTCCTTCATCAACATCCATGGAGGTAAATTATACAGAGTTATAAAGACATTCCAACATGAATAATGACCACCATAAGAACCAAATGAATAGAAACTGTATGTAAAAAGACATAATCACACATTTTGGTCTTCTAAAAAAAGACGGATGCAGACGATCAAAATGTTTCCATAAATCACCATTAGATTGATGATTCAAGCTTTTGACGGATCAAATCATTGTTTTGTGCCATGAAATCACTGATGTTGTGTCCTGAGGCATAAATAAATGCTGCAACCTGGGTGTAAGGGATAAAAATCACAATTGTTTTACAGAAATTGATCTAGACATCCTTGATTATGTTTCCTTATACCTCGATTTTCCACATGTGTGATAATTATCCAATGTCTCATTTTCACTTGAATATAAGATGCAATAATTTGAACAAGCATCAATATTATAATAATTAAGGCCCAGATTACGTACCAACCTCTTTATCCCATAGTAATTTTCAGGCAAGACATTTTCTTTGGGTAACAGTGTCCTAACCAATGAAAATTTCTGATAAAAATATTTGTTTGACATTGCATTATCTGATTTAATTGCCATAAATTCTGAGACCTCTTCTAATTTTTATATCTTGCAACCAGGATATAATGAATCCTCAACAAAACTCAACAACTCATAAAATTTGGATGGTACAAAATCAAGAGTAAAATCAATATCATCTTGAGTTTCAAATTGATGAACATATGGACCTGCTACATCATGTACTAAATTATGAAACCGTGATGGACCCAAAATCAATTTATTAGTATCTTATCTGGAATTGAATTCACCATGTTGATACCAAAAATTGTAATCTGGTTGAAAACCATACTATAAGATATGTCCCCCAACCTTGTAAAATATGTGAAACATTATGAATGCCAATTTTTTTAAAAGGATGCTTAATTTTATCCTTTGGGATCATATTCTGGTTTTCATGATGCAAGTGATAAGAAAGATTCAACACCCCTAATATATAGAGGATTTAAACAAGAAATATGTATATTTTTAAGATGATTTATCCAAGAGCGATCATCTAATAATGACTATTATCAGCTTCCTTGTTCAATTTTTTTTTTCACAAAACATAAAATCATTACTGTTTTTGAATAATTTGAAATTATAAATACACTATCTAATAAATGAATATAAATAAATACCACTAATTATTAATAATTACCATTATTTATGGGTGTGAATGATCGCTGTCATGGGCGCCCTCAAAAGATCAGTGATTTTGGGGTACTTAGGTGCAGCAGAGTGGCAGACCAAGGTCATCTCTCAAAGGAGGAAGTAGATCTAAAACAACATTTTAAAGGTATTCTAAAAACAAAATAAATGAGAATAAAAACACTACCTAAAAGGATATGGTTTGGTTATAGTTTATGAATCTAGAAGAAGTTTGCTGGAAGAAGATTGTATTTTTTTTAGTTTTGAAATGAGGATTGATTAAAATAACACAACAAAAAGATGTTTTTTAGAAAATATATTAAAAGTCGTAATTAATCTAACAATACCTCTTCATTAACTTATTAATCATTATCATTTAAATAAATATCCACTTAATTATGATCCCCAAATTTGTTATCCCTCGAACCCTACGAGAGTTAACTTAACCACAAAGATGAAATTACTTAAACTCTAGGCTAGCTTCAGAACACGCAATCGCATCACCCTGCTTTGATTATTGTTCTAAGGTTAGATTATGGTCAGTGGTTAATTATAGAACATATACATTCTTGAAATGAGGATGAATTGTGTTTAGGGATTATATTTGAACTTTACAAAATTATCTTGTATGGTCTTGTTTTACCGATTAAGATCGCACTCTCACAATTTACACAATTCCTAACCTCACGTGTTTTGGGTTAATTGTTCAATTGATTTATTAGTTTCTTACAATTTAAAAACACAATTCATGGATCATATTAATTGAATTATAATGGCTCAATGATTCAAAATAATTAAATGAAGTATGATAGAGGTTGATCGATGACTAAAAAGAACTACTCTTCTATGGGCGGTGTAGTCATCGTGGAGACGTTTTGCATAAACAAAGGATTGAAAAGGTAGAACCCAATATTTTCTCCACTCTTGAATCCAACCCAATTAAGAAGATTAATATAAGAAGAAAATGGAAAAACACCGAAGATTATTTGATGAAAAAATTCATGAAACAAACAGGAAATAAAAGAAATACAAAGAAGAAGTGGGAGAGGAGAGCCTTTTTGGAAGAGATGTTTGTGCAAAGGATTACTTCTTTGAAGAGTTGTGAGGGGCTCCCAAGAGACACCCTTTCGTCCAATCGTTCCCAAAGCCTCTACCAGCCCTCCCAAAGAGTTAAGACCCCATTTAAATAGAGATTGTGAGGGCTACGGTTACATAACTTTTTAAGTGTGAAATGAAAAACTCGGCCAAATATTTTATTCCATGTTGAACCGCTTATTTGACCTCAAAACGCGTGAATTGAGTGGGCTTCCAAAAGGTGTATTTGTTTCAAATAATTTCCTTGACATTTCCTTAAATTTGGGCTCAATCCAAGCCCGGATGAAGATGATATGACCCAAATACAGAACCCATGTCCATTCTGCCGAGTCCAGCCCACCATTGTCTTAATGGCCCATTTAATCCATTAAACTACACTTATTAGCTCTATTGTCCTGAATTAAAGTTGTAGAAAATTAAGTTAGGAACACTGTTACAAAATTTCAAATTCAAATAAGAAATATAAAAATATTTATCTTCGAAATACTACAGTGCACTATAAAGGGTAAAACTGAAATTTTCGCAAAATTTTCAAATGAATGATCAAATCCCACATATTTTATAAATAAACATATTTTACACAATGTGAGGAAATTATATAATTTATTATCAATAAAATATTCAACAAAATAGTGTTTTATCAACTCCCACACACTTACCCTTTTGCACTCTTGGGCATAACCTCATGTCAAGTAAACATCAATATCACAAAACCAATTTTAAAACATATATCATTGGGATCCATAAATTCTATACCAAGAATCAAAAGATATCATGTCTCATAAAAAAACTTAATTCAAGTTCTCTATTAATATCATTCAATATATTTCCACTTCATTTATCCTCCCATGCACAAAACACTTACCTCTCTTGAATTTTCTCTCATCACTCAAATATCAATTTTTTTGAAATTATTTCTCATCCAAACTCATACAAGGGTCACCATAGGCTTGATAAATTCCCACATCTCCACCTGATGTGAGTCAAGTACTTATGTTTATCATGATGACTTTTAAGAGTTTTTCTATTGCTTTCTATTGGTAGGAATTAGATGTGAAAAATTCTGAGGCTGAATAAGGAGGGCTTGACTCTTTTTGAAGAAAAATTGCTTTAATCTAATTTTCACATAAATATGGTCTTCTCCTCAATCCCCACAGTATCAATTAAGCTCCATCATCATGAAAATTCCTGAAAAGTTTACACCATTCATCATTTTAGCATAAAAAATTTCAATCTTCTCAAACATGATTTTCTTGAAAGCTCCAGATAGGAACAACTTTCCACCTCAATTAGAAGCTCCAAAAAGGCACAACTTCACTTGTCATGAAATCTCCAGAAAAGGAACAACTTTCAGTATAATGAATTTCTTCAGCAGCAAAAACATCTCTTATGAATTTAATTTTCCACCCAAAGTATCACAGAATGTGGTAGCACAACACAACATAGCTTCCCCCACACTTAAGCTCAACTAGATTATGCAATTTCACTTCAAGAGTTGGTTGGATAGGGAAAAGTGGCTTGTAATTTGGCTAACATAACAGGATGTTCATGGCTTCTATGGGCTAAAAAGATTAAATGTTCAAGGTAGGACATTATATAAAAAAAGGATTCTTTGAAGTAGGGGCTTTAATACCAAACAAATGCCTCAATCATTTAAACATAATTAACTCAAACCCTCAAGTTTTGATAGAAATAAATCAAATTCTAGTTAAATCAAGCATGGTTTGGTTCTCTTAAGAAGTGGGGTGAATGTATAGAATATATAAATAATGGTTCAGAAGCCTCACAGGAAAGTGATTTCAAATGTAAAGACAGTGAGATGTGGCATGAGATTCAAAATTTGGTGTACTTATCATGAAATTACTAAATATTTGAACTTGAAACAAAGTCATTTTCAGCATTCATTTAAGCTTAGTTTCAAGGGATAAATTGTTTCACTCATTGATATGCATTTCAAAATTGTGATGAGAATCATTTCCGCTCAAAAATTTAAAAACACAATGAAAATTGAAAAATAAACACACAAAATTTGAAAAAACACACAAATTTTTTGATTGTTTTTTTTCAATCAGGAATTTTTTTAAATTACTAAACTAAAAGGTTCTGTCCCCCACACTTAAAATATTTAATTGTCCTCGATTTGAACCCATGAGATGATATATGCACATGAAATGCATTATTTTTAAATAGGACAAATAATATAAAAGTGAAAGGGTTAGGAATAGCCTGATGTGATCAAGTGATAATGGGGTCATGCAGTGTGATAAAATCCACTACATCAGTAGGAAGTCCCTCAATGTATCTCTTCAAACGTTACCCATTGGATGTAAAGATCCTTCCAGTGTACTCTTGTGTTATCTCCACTACACCATACGGAAAAACATTAGTCAAAATATAAGGACTTAACCATCTGGAACACAACTTACCAGGAATCAGCTTGAGTCGTGAACTGTAGAGAAGGACTTTCTCTCCAACATGAAACTCCATTTGTTGGATAATTTTGTCATGAGCTTCTTTTGATCTTTCCTTATAGAGCCTTGATTTCTCATATGATGACATTCGAATCTCCTCAAGCTCTTGAATTTGCAACTTCCATTGAATTCCATCTTCGGCCAAATCCATGTTGCATTTCTTTATAGCCCAATATGCCCGATGCTCGACTTCCACTGGGAGATTACATGTTTTCCCCAAAACAATCCTAAATGGGTACATACCAATGGGTGTCTTGTATGCTGTCTTATAAGACCACAATGCATCATCCAAGTGCTTTCTCCAATCCATCCTATTTGGCTGCATGGTTTTCTCTAATATTTGTTTCATCACACGATTTGAAACTTGAGCTTGGCCATTTGTTTGAGGGTGGTTGGTGTTGACGTTTTGTGTGTCACCCCATACTTCCGAAGGAGGGAAGAAAAATTCTTATTGAAAAAGTGTGTCCCTCGGTCACTGATGATGGTCTTTGGTACTCCAAACCTGCAGAAAATTTGAGTCTTGACAAAATCCACTACAACATGAGAATCGTCAGTCATGGTGGCCTTGGCCTCCACCCATTTACTCACGTAATCAACAGAAACCAAAATATACAAAAATCCAAATGAACTAGGAACAGGACCCATAAATTCGATGCCCCATACATCGAAAATCTCACAGAATAGTATGGGTTGTTGGGGAATCTCTTGTCTCCTAGAAATATTCCCAGTGTGTTGGCAACGAGAGCATGCCTTACAAAACACATTGGCATCATGGAAGAAGTTAGGCCAATATAATACAGAGTCCAAAACCTTCCTAGCTGTCCGTTGGGGTCTAATGTGTCCACCACAAGCGAGTGTATGAATAAAATGAAAAACAGACTCAAACCCTTGATAAGGAACACACCTCCTAATGACTTTGTCACTAAACATGCGCGAGAGGTAAGGATCATCCCACACATAATACCTAGACTCACTTTTTAATTTTTGGACTTGATGCTTCTTTAAATCTGATGGTATTTCAGAGGAATCAATGTAATTATCTAATTCAGCATACCAAGGATGTGTACCTGAGATGGTATAGCGATGCTCATCGGGGAAAGTGTCTCGAAGTGGTACTTGGTCTGAGGTGTCATCCTCTAGTGTGTGAGTAAGCCTACTCATGTGGTCTGCCACCAAATTATCGGATCCCTTATTATCCTTTATCTCAATATCAAATTACTGAAGAAGGAGCATCCAATGGATAAGTCATGGCTTTCCATCTGGCTTCTTTAATAGGTACCTCAAAGCTGCATGGTCAGAAAAAACAACTACTTTAGAGCCCAATAAATATGAACGGAATATATCTTAAGAAAATATGACAGCACGAAACTCTTTTTCCGTGGTTGTGTAGTTTTATGGGTTGATTCAAGTGTCCTCGATGCATAGGCGATCACATGTGAACGTCCCTCCACCCTTTGAGATAAGACAGCTCCAACCGTGAAGTTGGAGGCGTCACACATAAGCTCAATTGGAAGGTCCCACCGTGGGGGCTGTATGATCGGTGGAGTGGTCAAACACTTCTTTAGCCCATCAAATGATACCCTGCATGAATCACCAAAATTGAAGTCAATAACTTTTTTAAGCAATTGAGATAAGGGTAGAGCGATCTTACTAAAATCACTGATGAAGCATCGATAAAATCCAGCATGTCCAAGGAATGATTGAACATCACGCACACATGTAGAATATGGGAGGGATGAAATAATGTCTACCTTATATTTATCAACTTTAATGCCATGTTGTGAGACTATATGACCTAAGATAATTCCCTTTTCGGCCATGAAATGAAATTTTTCAAAATTTAAGACCAGATTCTTCTCAATACAACAATTCAACACCTTTTCCAAACTAATTAGACATTCATCAAATGAAGAACCATACACTGTAAAATCAACCATAAATACCTCCATGCATGTCTCAATAAAATCAGAAAAAATACTCACCATGCATCTCTGGAAGGTACCTGGGGCATTGCAAAGTCCAAATGGCATCCTACGGTAGGCCAATGTGCCGAAGGGACAGGTGAATGTAGTCTTCTCCTGATCCTCTCGAGCTATAGGAACCTGAAAATATCAAAAAAATCCTTCAAAGAAACAATAGCTGGTCTTCCCAGCTAGTCTCTCAAGAATCTGACCAATAAACAGGAGGGGGAAATGGTCCATACGAGTGGAATCATTTAGTTTCCTATAATCATTAAACACACACCAACTGTTTGTCACCCTCATTAGAACTAACTCATCTTTTTCATTTTTAACAACAGTAACACCACATTTCTTAAACACAACCTGAATAGGACTTACCCACTGAGAATCTGAAATGGGATAGATTATACATGTCTCGAGTAATTTCTCAACTTCTTTTTTAACAACTTCCAGGAGGGTGGGATCGAGTCTCTTTTGGGGTTGTCTGACCAGTTTAGCCCCATCCTCCAAGAGAATCCTACTCATGCAAATGGAGGGGTTAATACCTGATATGTTAGCCAAGGTCCACCTAATCGCCCTGATGTTCTCCCTTAACATATTAAAAAGCTTTTCTTCATGTTCAAAAGGGAGATTTTTAGCAATGATGATAGGTAATGTCTCACCACTCAACAAGTATGTGTATTTCAGATTTGGTGGTAGTGGCTTGAGTTCTGATGAAGGAGGGTGTAGTATGGATGGAGACATTGAAGGAACTGAAATATGTGCACAAAGAGCATCAGTATCAGAATAGACATCATCAAAATCAGAGAATAAAGCATCAAATCCATCATCATACTCAACAGCCATGTCATAATCAGAGTGAACATGATCAAAATCAAAATATTAATCCACATCAAAATCAAATCCAAGAGAGGATTGTGTATCATCAGCATGTGTGGAAGTGCTCTTAGTATTCAAACTCGAACCATTACTCATAATATCCCTAAGCATAGGATAATCATAATCCAAATAGTATTTACTTGGTGGTTCAAAATGGGAGATAACAAAAGCAGAATGGTCATCAGAGTGGTACATCATGGAGTCCATAACATTAAATATCACAACTCCATCCCCAAAATCCATGGAAAGTGTACCCTCATTGACATTTATGATATTTTTTGCAGTTTTGAGGAAGGTTCTACCTAAGATAATGGGGGAATGAGAACATACCTGATCTTCCTCCATGTTAAGCATGTAGAAATATTCTGGGAAGATCTTGTCTCTTACCCGGACAAGTACATCCTCATGTACTCCCGCTGGATATGCCATAACTCTATTAGCCAACTGCACCACTACTCTTGTCGGATTCAACTCACCAACCTGCAAGGAAGAGAATAAAGAGTGATGCATCACATTTATGGAAGCACCTAAATCACAAATAGAATCAGAGATGTGAAACCCCCCTATGGTACATGGGATGGTGAATGTCCCGGGATCCTTGCACTTTGTTGGCATTTCTAGAGTTGGTTTAATGAGTGATGAGACATTCATTCCAAGGTTGATCCTCTCATTTCCCTTGATCCCTCTTCGATCGGTACAATGTTCTTTTAGGAATTTCACAGAACTTGGAATTTTCATAATGGCTCCAAGTAGAGGAATGTTGATTTCCAAATGCTTGAATGTGTCCAAAACCTCCTTTTTCATTGCTTCTTCAGCCATATTCTTGGTTTGAAAAACCATATTTGGAAAAGGAAGGGGTTTAGGAGGAACATCATCAATCTATTTCTTACCATTATCTTTCTCCTTGGATTGCTCATCAGTTGGTATGGAATGTGGCTTCTCTGGAGTTGAGGTGAATCCCGGTGAAATGGTAGGTACAGATGTATCGCTCATTTTCATTCAACTTCTCAATGTGATGGCACTAACATTCCTCTTTGGATTAGGAGTGGGTTGTGAAGGTAGATTTCCAGAATTTTTTCTCACATGTTCATGGAGGGCGGTGGCAATCTGGCTCATTTGAGTCTTCAACTCTCTCAGCTCCGAACCTTGACTCTTCAGTGCATTATATTGATTAAGAAAAATTTGTTTCAAAAGATCATCAGTGCCAGGGTCTACCTTGTCTTGGAGATTACCTTGTTGCTAACTTTTTGATGTTTGAGCTTCGAATCTCCTTTGGGGTTGTTGGAAACCCTGTTGGTATGGTGGAGGCTGCTGGAAGTTTGGTTGAAAAGGGGGCCTTTGTTGTTGTCCAGAGCCATACCTCATGTCTGAATGATCTTTCCAACCTTGGTTGTATTCTGGATCAATCTTTTTTTGGGGATATGGTTATTGTTGTTTCTGTTGATATGGTCTCCCAGGGAACAATTCTGCACAATCTTCTGTTTCATGGAGTTGTGGGCAATAGTCAGTTGGGTGGAAGGTCTCAGTGCAAATACCACAAGGCATTGAAGGAAGGGGTAGAGATGTCTTTTGTGCCAAAGCAATTTTTCTCACCATAGTAGTAAATTATTCCATCTTGGTATCAATCAAATGTCATTCAAGAGAAGAAGGACTTACCTGATGTACTCCCCTGACATGTGGTGTACCTCTATCACCAAATTGTTGGGAGTTTTGGGCCATATTGTCGATCAACGCACGTGAAACTACTGGTGCCTTTTCCAACACTGCTCCTCCAGCCGCATCATCTACCATGTTTCTCTCCATAGGTGTGAGTCCTTTATTGATGTACCAGATGAGTAGTTGCAAACAGATTTGGTGATGTGGTTAGCTTTCACACAACTTCTTGAATCGCTCCCAGTACTCATACATTGACTCCCCTTGGGCTTTCTTGATCCCAGAGATCTCCTTTCGAATGGATGTGGTCTTTGACGCTGGAAAAAATCTTTGCAAGGAAAGACGTTTTAAATCGTTCCAACAAGTTATATCCTCGGGTTGTAAAAAATAAATCCAATATTTCGCAGCTCCATCAAGTGAGAATGAGAATGCTCTTAATTTATTTTGATCATCAGAAACATTTATGGGTTTCAAGGTTGAGAAAACCACATTAAATTATTTCAAATGTTTATTGGGATCCTCACCAAAGAGGCCATGAATCTTTGGAACTATGTGAATTAACCCAGATTTCAGTTCAATGCCGGATTTGAGATTTGGGTATGCAATACAATTTGGTTGATAGTTAATACTAGGGGCAGCCAATTCTCGAATGGTTCTATTTAGCTCATTATTATTATTTCCAGCCATTGGTTCTTCTTTTGTGTTTGAATTTGAGTAGCTTCTAATTTCAATGTTTCCAGAAGAGAGGAATTCACCAACTGGTTGAATATTGAAACTTCCCGTAGAATGAGAATGTCTAATTCGTGCCCTAAGGTTGCGTTCAATCTCCGGGTCAATATCTAAGAGATCTTTGGGATTAGTTCGTGTTATAAATCAATTAAAAAGGAAAATAAAGAAAGTGGACCATAGTAAAATAAAAATGAGATGTTTGAGTTGATGGTCCAAAAAGAAATGAAAAGGATGAAAAATATGAAAACTTGAGAAAGGGGAAAGATGAAAGAGAGAGGTGAAGAAAATTATAAAATGAAAAATAAAATAAATACCACTAAATGGTTGAATAAATTACTTGCCTCCCCGGAAACGGCTCCAATTTGAATGAGCATTGTCGTGGTCGCCCTCAAATAATTAGTGATTTTGGGGTACTTAGGGGCAGCAGAGTGGCTGACCAAGGTCGTCTCTCAAAGGAGGAAGTAGATTTAAAATAACTTTTTAAAGGTATTTTAAAAATAAAATAAAAGAAAATAAAAACAATACCTGAAAGGATGGGGGTTGGTTATAGTTTATTAATCTAGAAAAAGTTTTCTATAAGAAGATTGTAATTTTTTTGTTTTTAGTCTTGAAAGGAAGTTCGATTAAAATGACAAAACAAAAAGATGTTTTTTAGAAAATATTTTAAAAGTTGTAATCGATCTAACTCTACCTATTCATTCACTTATTAATCATTATCATTTAAATCAATATCCACTTAATTAGGATTCCCTAATTAGTTATCCCTCGATCACTATGAGAGTTAACTTAACCACAAAGATAAAATTACTTAAACCCTAGGCTAGCTTCAGAACACGCAATCCCAGCACCCTACTTTGATTGTTGTTCTAAGGTTTGATTATGGTCAGTGGTTAATTAGAGCACATATCCATTCTGGAAATGAGGATGAATTGTGTTTAGGGATTATATTTGAACTCTACAAATTTATCCTGCATGGTCTTGTATTACCGATTAAGATCACACTCTCACAATTTACACAATTCCCGACCTCAAGTGTTTTGTGTTAATTGTTCAATTGCATGGTTAGTTTCTTACAATTTAAAAACACAATTAATATATCATATTATTTAAATTACAGTGACTCAATGATTCAAATTTATTAAATGAAGATGGATAGATGTCGATCGATTACTAAAAAGAACTACTCTTCCATGGTAAGTGTAGTCATCGTGGAGACGTTTTGCATAAGAAAAGGATTGAAAGGGTAGAACCCAATCATGTCTCTACTCTTGATTCCATCCCAATTAAAAATATTAATAGAAGAAGAAAATGGATGAACATAAAAGATTATTTGAAGAAAATTTCAAGAAACAAACATGAAATAAAAGAAATACAAAGAGGTGGGAGAGGAGAGCCTTTTTGGAAAAGATGTTTGCACAAAGGATTACTTTTTCAAAGAGTTGTGAGGGACTCACAAGAGACAACCTTTCGGAAAAACCTTCCCAAAGCCTCTACCATCCCTCTAAAAGCGTTAAAACCTCTTTTAAATAGAGTTTGTGAGAGCTAGGGTTACATAACTTTTTATGTGTGAAATGAAAAACTCGGCCAAATATTTTATTCCAAGTTGGACCGCCTAGTTGACCTCCAAAACGCATGCATCTACCAGCCTTCCAGAAGGAGTGTTTGTTCCAAATCATGTAACCGAGATTTACTCAAATGTTGGGCTCAATCCAAGCCTGTATGAAGAAGATATGGCCCACATACAGAACCTATGTCCATTCTACCGAGTCCAACCCACCATTGTCTTAATGGCCCATTTACTCCATCCAAATGCACTTATTAGCTCTAGTGTCCTGAATGAAAGTTGTAGAAAATTACGTTAGGAACACTTTTAAAAATTCAAAAATTCAAATAATAAATAAAAAATAATTAATCTTTGAAACACTACAGTGCACTATAAAGGGTAAAACTGGAATTTTCATCAAATTTTCAAATGAATGATCAAATCCCAAATATTTTATAAATAAACATATTTTACACAATTTAAGGAAATTATATCATTTATAATCAATAAAATATTCAACAAAATAATGTCTTATTAGGGTGACAAAATTTCATGTGGATTGACGGCTACACTTTTTTTTGATGACTCGTTTACTAGCAACATTCTCACACTTAAATTACAATGAAGAATCTCCTCGAAGGTACTGATATTCATTCTCATGCATATGATATTGTATAAGTGTACCTCCAAGAAGATTCATCATTGTGATTTCAATTATAAATGCTGCAAGTAAATGGGCCATCAGACTAAAGAGCCCCCTTTTCATCGATGAGTCATTATCTTTTAACTGTCACTATTTGAAAATGATATAAAAATGTGGTCCTACGAATGCATATTCAAACTCGTGCATATGAGATTTTATATACATACGTAAAAGCATAAATTTAATAATGTTTTGAGTATGTGAAAGCTGAAAGGAGAAGAGTCATTGAGCAAAAGGAGTGCCGTCAATCCACTGTGCCAAGTTATTACAAGTTATTAAATTTTATTACAATTTTTTAATTATTCTTATTTATTCCTAATTATTCCTATGTATTCCTATGTATTATTAACTATTAATAACAACTAATAACTATTCCAAACTATTCCAAACTATTCCAAACTTTTCTTAACTATTCCTAATTACTCATAACTGTTCATATTTGTTCCTAACAGTTCCTAACTGTTCTTATTTCTTCCAAACTATTCATAACTGATCTTATTTCTTCCAAACTATTCATAACTGTTCATAACTATTTCTAACTACTCTAAAATATTTCTATTTGTTTCTATTTGTAACAATATTTTACTATTTGTTCATATTTATTCGTATTTGTAACTATTTGTTCTTATTTGTTCATATTTGTTAATATTTGTTATTAATTATTAGTAATTGTTAATTATTACTACTAATTATTAATAATTGTTACTAATTTTTACTAATGGTTAATAATGGTAACTAATTGTTAGTAATTCTTACTAATTAAAACAAATTGTTACTAATTTTTACTAATTGTTTCTAATTATTAATAATTGTTACTAATTGTTACTAATTGTTACTAATTATTACTAATTGTTCCTAATTGTTCATAATTATTCCTAATTAATACTATTTATTACAACTTATTTCAAATTATAACTAATTATTACTTATTAATACTAATTATTACAAATTATTACTAATTATTCTTTTTTATTACTATTTATTCGTAGTTATTATTAATTATTACTATTTTTTAATATTTATTATTATTTATTATTATTTATTACTACTTATTACTATTTATTAATAATTATTAAATATTTTTAATTATTATAAATTATTACTATTTATTACTATTTATTATCATTTTTTACTATTTATTAATATTTATTTGTATGTATTTCTATTTATTACTATTTATTACTATTTATTTCTATTGATAACAATTTATTATTAGTTATTACTATTTATTACTAATTATTACAGATTATTACTAGTAATTACTCTTTATTATAAATTATAAATAATTATTCCTAAATATTACTATTTATTACTATTTATTAGTAATTATTACTTTTTATTACTAATTATTGTTATTTGTTACTAATTATTACTATTTATAAATAATTATAAATAATTATTATTAATTATTACTAATTACACTAATTATTACTATTTATTATGATTTGTTACTAATTATTTCTAATTATTACTATTTATTACTTTTTATAACTATTTATTGCTATTTGTTACTATTTATTACAATTATTTACTATTTATTAATATTTATTACTATTTATTACATATTACTACTAACTACTACCAATTACTACTAATTACTACTAATTACTAATAATTACTACTAATTACAACTATTTACTAATAATTAATACTAATTACAACTATTTACAACTATTTACTACTATTTACTACAAATTACAACTAATTACAAATAATTACTACTTATTACCAGTAATTATTACTAATTATTACTAATTACTACTAATTGTTTTTAATTATAACTAATTATTATTAATTATTCCTAATTATTAATAATTATTCCTATTTATTAGTCATTATTATTATTTATTATTAATTATTCCTAATTTTTACTTATTATTCATATTTATTAGTAATTATTCCAATTTATTCCAATTTATTTCTCTTTATTCCTAATTATTCCTAATTATTCCTAATTATTTTTAATTATTCATGTTTATTACAAATTATTCCTATTTATTCCTATTTATTACTAATTAATCTTATTTATTCATATTTATTCATATTTATTATTATTTATTCCTATTTATTATTATTTATTCCAATTTATTCTTATTTATTCTTATTTATTCCTATTTATTCTTATTTATTCCTATTTATTCGTATTTATTCCTATTTATTCCTATGTATTACAATTTATTCATATTTATTCATATTTATTCATATTTATTCCTATTTATTTCTATTTATTTCTATTTATTTATATTTCTTCATATTTAATACCAATTATTACCATTTATTTCTATTTATTACTATTTATTATATATTATTTTTATTTATTACAATTTATTACTTTTTATTACTATTTATTACTATTTATTCTTATTTTTTTACTATTTATTACTAATTATTCTTATTTATTCCTATTTATTACTATTGATTACTAATTATCACTATTTAGCACTCATGATTTCTAATTAGCCCTAATTATTTCCAATTACCTCTAATTATTATTAATTACCCCTAATTATTACAAATTAGCATTAATTTCAATTAATAACAAAAAATTACAGCTACTAAATACTAATTACCGCTAATTATTTATATAAAATAGTAATTATCATTAATAATTATATTTTATTACTAATTATTATGTATTAGTACAAATTATTACAATTTATTATTACAAATAAATACAGATAATAAAACAATTTAAATCTAATTTAATTACAAATAATCAATAATAATTATAATTAACATATACAAATGAAATAAATACCAAATTATAAAATATATAAATACCTTTTAACCTGATCTCCTATTGATGTTGATGACTTGAGCACTTCATCTTAAAAAAAATATCCCAGAGAAAATTTCACTCTAAAAATAGAGTTTACAGTGAGTGAGGAAGTGAGAATTTAGGGGAAGAGTAGGAAAAACAGATGGGGGTATATATAGGTTATGTTTGTTTCGATGGTTCAATTTGTGACGGGATACCCACCGCAAGTAGTATTATTTGCAACGAGACTTGTTGCAAATACCTTTGCGTGCATTAATTAGTGTCGGTGGTTAAAAGGGGATTAGCGACATGTCTCTTTACAAATAGTTTTTGGGCAACACACTTTTTGTAACAGGACAACATCTGGTCGCAAAAAGTTATTTTCCACCACCAGTATTTGCAAAGGGTCCCATCACAAATACCCTCCGATCGATGCCCAATTAGCGATGGGGGAATTACCCTATCACAAATAACCTTCCCGCGGTTTGGCGCCCAAACCGCACCAAACCACGCTTTTCTTTTTGCGATTGGAACCCAAATCCATTCACAAATAACCAATTGTTTGCTACGGGTCGAACCCCCCATTTCCAGTAACCGCTAGGATGAACTGTTTGTGATGGGAATTAATCGTATCGCAAATATAACGTCACAAAAAACTATTTTTCTCATAGGGATAAGATTATATCATAAGAAACCATATCAAGAACTAATAAATCCCATAGCAATTCAATATCGTCCAAAACTAAGTAACATGATCTACATAGGAAGGATTGACAATCTCTTTGACCCAAATGATTTTGTAGTATCAAAATTGAAAGAATCATTTACACGTCTAAACCCAAAAAATCAATGATGCAAGAGGCAATAAAAGAATGGGAAGCACCCAAATCAAACAATGGTAGTGTCAACATTGATTTTAAAATAACCATACCTTCCATTATGGATGGTCTCGACTGATCATCCATCATCGACTGCTCATCTCCAAACAACTACTTACATTCCATACTATTCACTTTTGTACCCTACTGAGGAGTTGTGGTGTTCATTTAGTCATTATGACTATCTTAACAGTATTACAGTTGGGTATACTTCTTCCCTCATCCCACCAAGGCATAAAACCTCTCTGACCCCTGAAGAGTGTCATGTACACCCCACCTCAGAGCTTTCTTAAAATAATGTTGCAAATTCTCCATCTGCATACATTTACGACATGCTCGTTGTTGTTCCATAAAATCCTATTTGTTGTGGATCATTGAACAACACTGAATACATCCGAGATTTATCTGATGCTTCAGAGGAAGATTCACCAATACTGTCCTCAGATTCGGAGCCTTACTCCCTCCCTAGAATTAAGTTTCCCTATTCCACTTAAACCAAACATTCGAGTTCCCACTATATCCCATGAGTAACAATATACATCCCCTACTTGTATCCCCAAAAATATCACTCTCAACCACCATAGACCGATTCACCATTTCTGTGTAACCATCTTTACACAACACTGCTATCTTGGAACCAATTTCCTAGTTCAACCCACCATCAAAAATTCTTTCCTTTAGTGATGTACTACCTGCCACCTCAGTTGCAAACCGCACTAAGTTCATAAACATAGCCACATATTCTATCACCTTCATGTTCCCTTGCATAAAATGGAATAAATCCATTGTACTCTTAATTCTAAACATATGAGGGTAGTATTATTTATTAAACAATTCTTTTAACCCCCCCTATGACACTTTGGTCCTTCTTAGCTTGGAATTCTATCTCCAACCACTGATGGGAATGATCTTAGACATATGCAAGGATAGTTTCACATTCACCTATTTTGGTGTTCCCTAGATGTCAAATATATGATGTATTGTGTTAATCCAGACTTCATCCCTCTCTGGCTCTGAATCACCCCAAATAATTGGTGGATTTTTCATTTGAAATTTAACTGCATGATCCAAATGCCTTGGTTCATCCGCATTATTCTCTGTTCCAACAACATGGAATGCATTCAATATACTCTGCACTAGATACTGGTTCACTTGGGGCTCAAGTGCAACAACATATTTAGAAACATTCTCTGGTTGGCCTTTATGAAAAAATCCTCATACCCTTTCTATCAACTTAAAAACAAACATAACACTCACTCTCTTAACAAGAAATAGTTTATAATTTTTGAATTCAATTCCATAACAAATATCAGAACTAGGTTTTTCACATGTTTACATTTCCCATATTGCACTATTTTGAAAAATCAACTATGTTTTGAAGATCAACCAATTTTTAAAATAGATCCTATTTCTAGGTTTCATATACTTCGTTTTGAAACACAAATATGATTATTCAAAATCAACACATTCATATCACAACATAAATCATTACATCCCAATGAAATATGAGTCCTTGTGGGAAGCCATTTCTACCTGGAATTCCATGCTCAAATCATTGTCTATACCCACTCCAATGAGATTTCCAATGCCTATAAGATTCTCCATAACACATATTTTCAAAACTCCCTAGTAAGTTGCGGATTAAGATAAAAGGGATAGCTACATAGTTTTATGATATACATTCAATGTTCTAACAGTCTTATGATTTTCTACCATCCTGACACAAGAAATAGACCCTGAACAAATTTCAACTCCAAGACCAATGATCAATCACCAAAGATCGAAAAACTACTCTCACTCGTAAGCAAATTACTGTACAAAATGATACCACTTGTAATATCCCTCCCCACCTCATTGGCTTGAGAGGGTGCAGAAATTATACTTGTCCATAAGAAACGTTACCATGTCTCCAAAGGATGGAAATAAATTCCAATGGATTGGAGAATAAATTGGGGAACAATTTTCCCTTAAGACCAATCCAACCAACCAAACAATCCATAACTATACGATTCATGTAAATAAATGAAAAAAACTCATACATTACCAAAAGACATCCAACTAATCCATAATGAACCCACATTCCAAATAAAACAAATCTAGAGTCAGAGTACAAAGAAAGATACTACAACAAGACTCCAAAATAACAAGGACTCCATCCATGGCTTCACACAAAGCTCCAGTCTCCAATCACCACAACATCACCCGAGCATCTTTCCGAACCACTAGAAAAATGAAAAGATTTATTCTTACCTATGTCTTATAATTCAAAATTTATAAAAGTACCCATGAGCCAAAGAAGGGGGTGAGTAATAATACTCAGTAGGTTTTCCAGAAATGACATCCCCACAAACACTTCTAGGAATGTCCCGTTAACACAATTATATAAAGCAGTTTATATAACACATCAAATAGAGAAATCATTACAATAATCCAATCATACCCATACCAAGACATGTCAAACAATGTAAATCCACTCTAATATATATTCCATATCACCATGACACATAATCACAACCAATTTCCAACATTCTTAGCAACACAACAACCAAAAAAATATGGTGGAACTTCTCACCCAAACCCATTTACATCATTCCCAAACTAGTGGTACATCCCACCCCCAAATGCTTTGATGGTGGCCTTTATGCCCACTATCAATCCTCTCATTATAGTTTTACTCCCTTCCGACTTCACACATAATTAACACAATCCATAATTCACAACCCATGACCAATAATATCACATCATGGTCACCACATCATGTAATCAATTCTTATACAACCAAACAAAACCTCAAGCACATTAACATTTCCAACACATGCTCATACACTTCAATAAATAACTCATTTATTGAAAACACTCTTTAACCATTTTCCATCCAACCCAAATTGCAATTAAACACACATTTATTGAAATCGATTTTCATCATCCATTTTCACAAATCTACCCATCAACTGACTTTAAAATATCCATTTTAAAATTAAACATCACGAATGTTACACAACAAAGAACCTTTTTCCCCAAAATTGCCAATTACATTTTCAAATTGATTTGTAACTAATATCACGCATTAAAATAACCAATTAATTTAAGAAAACACAATTAATTTGAAAATATCTTCTAGTTCTTACAAAATTGATTCAAGCGAGAATCCTCCAAACTCTTAGGTTCTAGAGAATTTGACCCCCAAGCTACAACACCCCAATCTAGGAAAACGCTCCACTAAAACAACTCTTGATATCATTCCCTATCATTATAAATCATTAAAACAAACACCAAAGGGGACAACACGAGATCTACACATAATGAGTGTAGATCTAGAAAACTAAGAGAGAGGGAGATGTATATCTAGATGAAACCACAATGAAGCATGAGTAGAGATTTACATAAGAAGATTCACCTTCAAGACATGAAGAAACCACATTTATTTACTTCGAAAACATGTTTGAGAGCACATCAATCATTTTAGAACTGAAAAAATAAGTGACGATATAGTGGGAGAATATTTGGAGTGAAATAGATTAAACTCAATATTGTCCATATTGGGAAACCATATTTTAAGTGGTCTCATGGATAGACCGCATTGTTTGGTAAACCGTGTGCTAACCATGTGTACCTCAATGTCTCGAGGGAAGGGGTCTACACGATTTCCTCGCATGGTTTGGAAAATTGTGCATATGTCGTGTGAAGCCTACTAACTCCCCCTATATGGTTTTCCTTGACTACCCACCCAATCATCACATAACCATTCTCAAACAATGTTCCCCTATATAATCCTTCTACTTTATTCACAAACCTTCCAAACTGTCATATGAATTTCTCAACTAATCACAAGAACATTGAACACATAAAATGTTTTAAAAAATGCTACATACCTCAAACCTGGGTCGCTACATCTCATGAGAGTAAACATTGACAAATGCAACAGATCAATAACTTGGAACACATGTCATTACATTTTAATGCATATGACTAGTAGATAAAATATATATCCTGTGGAATAATCATATGGGTTACCCATGAAGCCAATGAGCATGTACCCTAGCGGTATAAGCTCCTTCTTGGCATCCAAAAGACTCCGGATCAAATCCGGACAGGAGAAAATTTCCAGGTACTATAGTAGTACAATAGCATAGCACCATAGAAGTACTGTAGTAGTGGCAGAACTGTAGCATCGATGACACTGTAGCGGCAGAGGGACTGTAGCAGGTACTGTAGCGGTAGTGATACTGTAGCAGCGTGGGTACTGTAGCAGCACTGTTCAACGAGGGGTCCTTTAGGCCAAAAAATGTGCCTCAAAGCCTTGTATTAAGGCCACATTGACTTGGGCCTTCAGGATATGTAATGTGTCACCCTCTGCACAGTCTAGAGAGTTCATTTCTTTAAATATGAAATTGAGGATTCAGCCCCATCCTTTACAAAAAATGATTGTTACTCATGAATGATATGAATATCATAATCATGATAAAAAGAATAACCAGTATTAATACCATAATGGTTTATAAGAATGAATAGATTAAAATCATAATTGGGAATTTAAAAATTAATATAAGAATGTATCATGATAAATAATGTATAATTGATGTGAAGACATGAAAAAATATAGTTTATGAAACATTATAAAAGATCTACATTAGTGTGGTTTAAAGGAAAATATTATAGAGCATTTGAAGAGGATAAAGTCATAATTTTTTATATAAAATAAGAGATTCTTTAATGTAATTTTTCATTATAAAAATAGTGATTTTAGTAAATGAATTGTGTAATAATAAAATTATGGAGTGTATTTTAATATTGGTAATAAAAAGTAATGTTCCCTTTAATTGGGTATACTTATTTAGAATAATAGTGAAGAGAACCATTTTAAAAAATGTATTTCTCAATCAATGGAAGATTAATTGATAAAAATAAACCAGTGTGGAAGATCTACATAGATTTTTGGAGAATTATGTAAGAATAAAGAATAAATTCATTAGAATAATGTAAGAAAATTCATAACACCAAGTAAAAAAAAAGAGGTTCGAAGAGATCCCTTACCGTACATATGAATGTGTTTGACACTAGCACTAAATGTCCTTTATATTTTTAATATATCAATTAAATAATTATTCCATATGCATATTGAAAAGAATATTATTTATATTAATTATATTGAGTTCATTTATGACCATTTTTATTAGTTATAATGATTAATATTATGGTTTCCTAAGCATATGTTTCAGGATTTTCATGGTTTGTTTAATTATGTATAACTATGGATGTACATGTCAAATAGTTTAAATACTATTGAATTGGAATGAAATGGTACTAATATATTTTGATAATTTTAAATGATCCAATGTTTCAATTTTTTATATATGAGAATGATTGATTAGACAATTCTTTAGTGAGAAAATAATTACATTTTTTTTTGTCGTTTTGGCATCCATCATGAACTAGTAAAAATTTATTAAATATTAATTTTCTATATTGATTCCAAAAACTAAAAATTATAATATTCATTTGAAAATATTTTTTAATAATTATTAAGAATTGATAACCAAAATTGGAGGTGGTAATAAAAAATGAAAATTGTCATCCTCGAAGGAGGTGATTTGACTTGTCATGGACGATATTTTAATTTATAGAATAAAAGAAGAAAAGAAAACATTTTATGATGGATACTAAATTAAAAAAATAAAATTTCATTATATATATATATATTAATGGAATTATCATTCCTTCTGAATAGGGTGGGTGAGGGCAGGATAATATAAGAAAAAATTAAAAGAGAGAGAATGAAGATTTTACCTCTTGATTATTGTCTCCGTTAGAATCTCCTTAAGGAACATGAGTTTGTTTCATTCGTGAAACTTAAAACACAGTAACATTGATAAGATGATTTATATAAACATTAAGTATAATTTATAATAGCTATAAGTCATAGAATGTGTGATGGAAAGGGTTGGTGAGGGTGGTATTTATATGCGAGGAGAGGTGTGTTTTTTATCATTTAAATCATATTTTAATATTCATGATCAATAATGTCTATATTATTGATTACTATAAATAAATACTATAAATTTTTTACTATAGTTCTAAAAAACTTGTTATAACTTAATCCATTCATTATCCATGAATAAAGTATTCATGTATTTGTAAAATATAGTAAATTTCTGTATTTCACTATTCATAGACAATTTAACTAGTTTAGGAGATTACCAAAAATACAACATAATAAATTTTTAATGTGTAGATTTTAAAACTATATTAAATTTTATTAAAACAATTTTAAAATATGAGGAATTTAATTTTTAATTTAAGTATCCATTTATTTAAAAAATATAAACATTAATATTATAAAATATTTTATGACATGTTAATACTAAAAGTAAGGGTTCCTAAAAATATCATATAAATATAATAAAAAATATTAATTTTTGAATCTATTTTAGGAAAATAAGTTTTCTTTTAAAAAATTATTTTATTAAGAAAAATTTAAATTTACATTTACATTTCACAAAAAATATGAACAATTATTTAATCAATTATTAAAATAAATTATTTATGCAATCATATAAATATATCATATTTTAATTTATTTCTCACCTAAATTGTATATATTCATTCATATGTGAGATTACTATTATAATGGCTACATTACCATCCTTAATTTCCATATTACATTTGCAATGGCTAGGTTACTGTTTGAACAGTCATATTTCTAACGATTATAAGGGTTTTATGCATCCCATAAATACCACTTATTCTATTAATTTACCACTAATTTTTATTCAAGGGTTACATATAATTTCCATCATTAAATTTATATTTTATAATTAACATTATATTTTAGTTTTATAGACTCTTTCATGGGTGATGTCATTCGAGTGTATTGAAAATATCCAAAATTTTCTTATCTTGGTATCCTATTATCTATTTCCTATCCCACTGTAATATGTTTCCCTCTTATGGGTTTGTTTTATAACTAAATTATCATTATTAAATTTTTATAATGTTGTTTTATTATGTTCTCTATGTGATTTACATGCTTCATACTACATGACATATTTATTAGAAAGGAATTTTCCATGAAAAAACTCCACGTCATTACAGCCACTACTAAAAAACAAACGTAATATAATTGTTGAATCCAAAAAATAAACTCTTCAATCATTCCATATCAATAAAAAGAATACCAAAGTACCTTTAATTTACAAGGATCCACCCCTTGTATTATTTCATTGAATATGATAATTTCAACAAAACCCATACATAATACATTGATCTATAAATTGTATCTTATTTTGAAATTCATTTTATAGAATGAAACTATTTTCCCCCTCATAAATTACTTAGTATATTATCTTCTGTCCAAAAAGAAATACATATTTCCAATCATTTAACAAATTCCACTGAGTTCATTGTCCTACATTTTCAATAATTATGATTATTAATCATTATTACTTAATTGTCACCATCAATTAAAATCCCATGAATCTTTATTTTTCTTTTATTATATGTGTTTGGAAACTCTCCCAATATAAGAATATTTTTCATATAATGAGATTAAATGTTAAGAATAATCAATAGATTTTTAATTCTAGAGCATGTTTGATTTTTATTCTTATTAGTAAAATCTTTCTACTATCTATCACATTCAATGTTTCAATGGTTCCATAGGGATCAATCCATTGACAGAAAAAATAGTATAGTTTCCAAAACTATAATCAACGTGATAAACCATATGTTTATGTAAAATAATTCATAGGATGTATAGTTCATGATATATTCTTTTGAATCTATGACACCATGGTTTTATCCTAGTTCAATCTTGGTTTAATCTGTTTGAATCATTTATGATTATTCATAATGAAATTTTAATTAAAACAAGTATATTCCCCAAGAGTTCCTAACCTGGAGCATTGTAATTGTTCATTCACTGTGAACCTTAATAATGTACCTCATATACTCAAAAAACTATTTTCTATGTAACTAACCATAGATTAATTTTTTACAAATCCATATCCAATATTAGTATCTATAAAGTGATATAATTGTACAAAAAAATAAATACTTTTATTAATAAAAGTAATGATGTTATCTTGTACTTACGCTTCTCCTTAGGGTTATCACTAATGTTTCTTCATAGTAGCTTCCAAATGTATATTAATATTTATCTAATAAAAAATAATGTGACCCATATTATTTCTATATAAATATTACATATTATTCAATGAATATCTATTACATAACATTTGAATCCAAAACTGAACCATAAATTTTTTTTTATTATTAGATAATTTGATACAAAAACTTTTGTTACCAAAAATATCTACATCATCTCCAACTATTTTCATTATTACTGTCATCATTATTATAGATATAATATATAGAAATGTTTTTAATATCCTATAGAAATTGAAACTATTTAGCGGTTGGGGGATCAAATGTTTCGTAAGGGTAATAAAGAAACGTATCAATGATCAGTTAATAATACCTCAAGAATATGTGCATATAAACAAGGGAATAACATTATAAAACCGAGTAAAAAAATTCATTAATCGTAATCATGAGTAATTTCATAAATCCTAGTAATTCATAAGAGATTAATCATAAACGATCTTAATGAAAAATCATAAATGTGAGCATAATATTTGAATATGAACACATCATTACATTTCGGATGATTTTTTTGCATAAAAATAATCATTCAAATCCTATATAAAATATGATGGCCAATATTTTAATCACATGTTACTCTTTTTATAACAACTAATTTACATTATTCAAAACTGGGATGACATCATTTTTACCATATTGTAGGTTTAAGATACCCTCAATTTTACCCTCTTTTTGTCCTCGGATAATATCTCATGTATACTTTTTTCTGTATAGATAACATCTTGTTCACCCATTCAGCACATAAATATTAATCCTTACATAATTAATTAGATGTATTGTTAATTTTAGTCTCATGAATTGGAAATTCATAATAAATTCAATTGTCTAACACTAGATCATAAAAAATCACTATAACAATGGATAACATTGATAAAATAAATGGATTTTAGATCATATAATTATTATTATATTAAAAAATACAAATAAATAATAGGTATATTATCACAGTATTTTAATCCAATTTAGCAGTATGTGACATCAATATATGATTCCATAGATGAAAAATCATTTTGTGTATCAGTATAATATTTCATGAGGAAAATGCAGTTTTAAATTATTAACCGATTATTTTAAATCTAAATGTTTCAAAAAATGTTATGGATAACATAACCATTAAAATGTACCTTATAAACATGTAATTTGTGATTAAATTAACTCATTAATCATTATTAATGTACATTCTTTTCATTACATGCATGTTGAAATAATTATTCTTTTCACACTTCTATAAAAAGTTATAACCACTTATTTTGGAAAATATTGAAGGAACATTCTTTATAATTTTTTAGTATAAATTCCAAACTAGGTGAAAATATCATTATTAAATCATAGTAGAATATTAAAAACATTCAATAAATTATTTCAATTAAAATAATGACATGGATGAATAAAATTGATGACTGAAAAGTAAAATGTGTTAGTTTTCTATAAAAACATCAAATAATTTTCATGGAAAATATTCAGAGGAAAAATAATTTAAAAAATATTATTCTAGACATAACCATAGTGTAATGAAATTAATTAAATCTATTAAAAAAATTTAATATAATATATATAACGTGATATAAAAACATATGAAATTATGATTAAAATGATATTGAAATATAAATCATTTACCTCATATCTAAATTGATTTATAAGAACCTTAATATTATATATAATAAATTTTTATTTTTATACCTATTTACAAGAAATATTTTAATACTAATTATTTCATATATGATCCACATAAATAAATTTAACACCCATTTTTTTATAATATGTTAGAAAAATGGAATCCCTTGAGATTGGCCTAGTCGAACACTCCACCCAAGGAACCCCCTCCCCACGAAGAGGTCATGATGACCTAACGGGGAAGGATCTGTTTCCAACGAAGATAACAGATCGTCCAATGGGGTAACACCTTGATCAGTGATGTTTTGACACAACTATCCATCAACCAGGTGAAGTGCACCCATGATTCACAACTGGGGAGGCACTAGGTGACCCAAAAAGGCGAGTGGGACATGGGAGGTAGAAATTCCTTTAAGAGAGGTATCTTGGGAATTGAACCCCATTACTCTGCAAAAAACTTTACTATAGATCTCGAACTCCCACCAATATGACACCACTAACGTGGGAAACACCCATTTATTTGTAATTATTTATTAAAATTTTCATTTATTGTTATAAAATGTGTCATATTTCAAGAATGTGAAGGTTCTATATTTTCTATCCATGTAAAATGATCATTATTCAAATACAAAAAAAATAATTATCATGATAAAATTTTATATATAAACTTTATATTGATATTTAAAATCATAAAAAACTTTATATGTATAAAAATGTGATACACCATTCATAGAAACATTAGTTCATATGTACACATGAATGATGTTTTAATTTTCTAGTGAAAAGAATGAGATAAAAATAAAATAATGTATTATCATTGCAAAACCAAATTATATATTAAATAATATATATAAATAATAAATGCATCACAATTATATAGAATGTATTATGTTGATGGAAAATGAATTATATAATATATGGATGTGGTTGCCCAGACGTACGGACAATAGACACATCCACTTTCTATTTCATTGGAGATAAGTTCGATAATAGTTGTTCTATGTTCAAAATATAAAAACAGTATAATTATGATAATTATGATATTATTGTATGATAAAGAAGCTAGATTTATAGGAGATGGAATAAGAAAAAAAGTGAATGAACTTGGTTAACAGTTTTACCACATTAATGAGAAATATTATTTGGAATACAAGTAAATCCCAAAAATGATTGTCATTTGGATATTCCTAAAGGTAAACGATGCGAGGATGAAATATAATGAGGTATTATATTTGTGAACGACATTTATATAGTGCTAAAACAATATGAATAAGGGATGATATGAGGCATCATTAATTAATTTAGTGGAGGGGATCCATTGGAATTGCATAATTCATTAAATTAATAAAATTATTTTTCTTGTTATATTTAACATAAATAACAAAATTTTACATTTGGGTGGGTATAATTAAAAATATTCTTATTTATAAATATTTTGATATGCTTAGGTGGTTTTAAATCTTCTCCCCTACTTCCTCCCAATAAATTTTTTGATAATTATATTGAAATAAAAGTTTTCTAGTTTTTAGGTTTCCAAAATGGTAAAATAATGTGGAAACTAACCCATAAGGGGATAGTGGGGGATATTATGAACCATATGTAACACACATAGAAATAGGCTATATTTTAGTTAATTTTTTATATTTTAATAAATTATTACTTAAAAAAGATAACATTAATGAAATTTTGTTCACTATTCACAATGAATAACTCTAATGAAAACATTATTGATATGGAATTCAATTAAAAATATTAAAAAAGTTTTATTTTAATAAATTTTTCTAATAATTTATCTAAGATAATAATCCATCTAAATCTTATTCCTTTTAGTATTTTTGATAAAAAATTATTGTTGAATAGTTGAACATATATTATGTTGACATTGAATAAAAATGTAAATAAATTATTACATCACTAATAATTAAAAATAAATATCCATGATAGATAAATTATTTTATATTTTGAAAAAAATATATATAACTGAATGTATCATATTTTTATCCTTATGAAAAAACTCTTGTTTTATTAAAGGTGAAAAGATTAACATTTAGTATTTACGAATTACATAAAATTATATAATGATAATTTTGAAACATAAATTTAAACAGTGTTTATTTTATAAATGAATCTATTAGAGATATTAAATTAATTATATTAAATAATTAATTATGTTAAATATTATACCCTCACTATGGATACAATGTTATACCAAGGTATAGTTTCATAATGAAAAAATTAAATTGATCTATTAAACAAATATTGTTTCCCTGATTCCAAATGTGGAATCAATTTATAGTAATCCAATATTTTTATCTGGTATATTTTCATTTCCAAATAATCATTACAAATAAAATAAAAACCAATTTTAGTAAAAATATGTTTTTTTGGATAAAACAAGACATATTATGATTCTTTTCATAGTGGAAAATATAAAACGATTGTAAAATAATTTAATAGTGAATGTAAGATTATTAATTCATGAAAAACCTAATCAATATATTTTATAAATAAATAACATAAAAATAATTAGGAAAATAAAAATAATTTATAGAAAAAATGTGTTTTTAATCCAAAAAATTTAATTATACAAAAATAAACTATAATTTTTATTCCTATTTAATTAATTATATTATTTAAAATTAATAATAATTTATATTATAATATGATCAATTATAAAAATCATGAATCTTTTAAATAATAATGATTAATGAAAATTAATTAAAATTTTATAATAATTATTATTTTTTATTCCCCAAATATCCTTAATTTTTAAAAAATCCATGTAAATCACAGTATAATAATTTTTTTTGGATAAAAAAGATGATACCATTTTTTAAAATATTTTTTATTTTATTTATTAATTCCCATATTAATATTAAAAATATAATTAAAACCCATTTTCATTGAAAACGTATTTCACAAGAAGAAAATGCCTTTAATAAATATTATAAACTTATATTTCATGAATTAATATTAAAATTTAAATTAAGTAAAACATTTATATATATTTTTCCTATTTTGGTTAATGTACTAATACCCATAAATATAATTTCAATGATATCATATGTAAAAGTTTTTATGTTCGATGTTGTATATTAAGAATGTTATCAAAGAATGAAAATTTATTTAATGTGATATATATACAAATATATCATTGTTTTTTATGTTTACAATAAATTCCATGAATTTATCTAATTCATTCAGGTAGAGACCTAGTGATAGAGCATGAAACGTTATTTCTTTTCAAATGTTTAAATTAGTTGAAAAATATGAAAAAAATTACGATGAATTAAATATTAATCCTTAAAATATCATTTTCTATTGTGTAAGGGATAACACTGTTTATTCGTTTATAGATATAGCTCTAGGAAAATGTTTTTGTCATCATATTATTAAATATTTTCAACAAAATGTTCCATAATATATCTCAAGAGTTTATTTATTTAATGAAGAGACATGGATGAGGATATTCTATGTGTATCTGTGCTAGGGTCTACAGAAATATAATGGCTCAATTCAAGATCAAGAGATAAAGGAATGGATAAATAAGAAATGTATACATTTATATTTATATAATCTCAAAAATATAATTGGTATTCATTGTATACGATCATGTTTCATGAGTTAACTAAATATTGATGGATTTTATTCCTTCAAGATGTTGATGAGTTGACAGTTTCATGGATCATGTCAAGGGATCAGCTTCTGGCTTAGTTTCAATCATCAACCACTAAGTTGAATTGTTATAATTTGATCACTACACATTGAAAAGTGAATTAATATTGTCAAAAGTTTATAATGAGGTATGAAAAAACTTTAAATTATATATATATATATATAATTCTTCAATAAATCAAGGTTTGGGTAGGACATTTCTTAATGATCTGTGTTTTGATCCTCGTCAAAATGCCCTAGTTATATTATCATTTTCATTTACTGGATGGGATGATTTTAAAACTATGCTTTGGAATAGATTAATAAAATTTTTAGAAGTTAAAATCATTGTTTTGGGACTTGGGTGAAAACCTGAGGAGTTTCCCATGTGTCACAAGGTGTTTTAGGAATTCCGGATTAGGAAAAACAAATTTTGTAAGACCTAACACATGGTATTTTTGAATCTATGTGACCCACAACATGATAACATGTGTCCATAAGCTGGTAGAAAGAGGATGTGAAGTTGTCATATGCACAGTTTAATAAACCATTCACCTATCTCAGCATTTTATTAGCATGGGATAATACCTAAACACTATTCACTACTTGCTTGGCACATAGTTTCCAAACCATGGGGCTTAACCGTTCGGGGAGCCTCACGCGCCCAGTAGATAGAACACAGTTGGCCATGGGTACACCTAACTATGTGGCCAAAACCTTTTCTATGATCCTATTATGAATATGATATTAATTTATTAAAATTAAAACTAAACTAAAATATATAATTATGAATTAAAAATAGACCTTAATTTTTATTTAATATTAAAATATTTAATAATAATAATATTTTTATTATTATTTATTATTAATATTATTATTTAGTAAAGTATTATGATGGTTCTCCCACTTCATAGCTTTAGTCATGCGATTCACCGATCCCTGAGATCCATCTTGGTCACACGCTACAACCCCCTCACCTCCTCTCTGGTGATACTTTTTAAACCACGTTACTTATTGATTCTTATATGAGTTGTAATGGAAATAATTTCTCTTAACTTCTCCTCCGTTTTTTTTGAATTTTTCTCTTATCTAATTTCTTAATTTCATTTTTCTAAAACCCTAGGGTTGGTGGTTGATCGATTTTCATTTTTCTTCTAATTTTAGGTTGTGCAAGAGGCTTCTCTAGACTCCTTTGGTTATAATCCAGAAACTGCTGCTGATGGATAAGAAGTTTAGATCATTTTTCATCCCCACCAAAGGTCTGGGGAATTTTTTTTATTTTGATATTCATTATCAAACAACATATATTGCATATTAATACTTTATGTTTTCCTAGTTCTTTAATTTCAGCGTGTTGAACCTTTCAATTGTTTTTTTATGTCTCTTGTAGTTTTTGTTGGTCGTTTGAAGAATCTGGGATGGAATCCACTCATATAAATAGGTATGAATATATATATATATTCCTTGTAAATATTCCCCCGTGTATAGGAGAATATTTACACAGGATTAATAGGAATATATATAAAATAATTTATGTCTGTTCAAGCATAAAGAATCATAGAGATAAAATTTTTAAGTATAAATTGTTTGGCATAGAGAGGTCTACTTCTTGTGAGGAATACATTAATTACATACATATCACACCTTAAATAAATATTAATTAAAAATTTGTGGAATTTATATTAAATTACTCTTAAATGTTATGTGATTATGTTTCATTATTGATATTTTAAATAATATATATGAGTTTTTAAACAAAAATGTCATGATTTAAAAATAAAACCAATCCAACAAAGGTTCATTATCTTCAAAACCTAAAAGTAGTGATCCTATTTTATATACTTCTTGACATATTTTCTTCATTCAAAATGAATTCATGTATGTTTTTTTAAATCGAATGTTTTCTATTACACCATTATTACATGAGTAATTAATGTGACCCATGACCCCTCATTTGTGTTAGACCTCCTTAAACTGGAAATTACCCATGTTGGAAACAACGATTTTTCATGACACTTTTTATTTATTTTTATTTTTATAAATTTAATTTCTAGGGTCTACAGAAATAAATTTAACTAGCCATGTGGGTAGGTTGTGATATATTGGTTTCCCCTCTTAAATAGAATCAATTTGTTTTAGAGGGATTTGAATATGAATAATTACAAGGCTTAAAGATATTTTACTAATGATGTTAATTGTATATTTAAAAATTCCTCTAATATGGTTATAATTGAAACTCATGGAATGTTTTTTCATAAGTACAATTGTAATGAATGAATACGCATCATTAAAAGATATGTATTTATAAGATAATTATAGGATTTTGGTTCATAACATATAATATAAATGAATTGGGATAAAGAAATGAATCATAGGTTAATGAATCAAGCAATATATTTCACAAATGATCATGCCATATAGTATGTGGATTTAGGGGACAATGAGAGACATTTGGTGGAATGTACATGTCATATTTCCATGTGGATCCAAGATACCAAGAGGCCCCTTGTGTGGAAAGATAGTGTCGGTGTTCTATGTGGAGATAAGGGAACATGAGAGACCTTGGGAAGAAATCCATTGGCAGGATTCCATGTAGAGCCATGGTATCATGAGAGACTATAGGATGAGAGACTATGTGAACTTATAGCTTGAGCTAGTTGAATGAATTTGAGTTCTCTATTGGTTATTTGGTTATATCCCTGTCTTGACCGCACGAGTATACCCGAAGACTATTTGAGCTCTTGTAGTTAGAACATGAGTTATACTTAAGAGATTCCTATAGTATTGGATACCTTAAAGTTACGTCTTGATCTATCCATACCTATTTTTATAATATATATAAGTAATATTATATATATATATATATTGTGACATGATCAGACCCGTATTCCGGCTATGGGAAGATGAGGAAATTTCCATCAGGTGTCCCTTAAGAACCTGGACATGTTTTTGTATATTTATTTAGTTTTCTTTATTAAACATTCCATAACAACACACATTTTAATTTCAATTCCTTTATCTATATTTTCCTAGACATTATGGGTTCTTCCTACTAAGATTTATATATCACATCATCCCCGAACCGCCATTGCACTCAGGTACTCTAGTATACATTATTGTTACTGTGACTAAAAACCATTTATGATTTCTTATATTGTGTGATTTTTTGTAGTAATTAATGGAAAAATACAATTTTAGGGCTCGTGATTCTCTTGGGTATCTCTCTTGGGACTTTTCTATCGTTTGGTTAATTTTTTTTATTTTCTTTTAGCGCATGTTGTGTGTTTACTAGTTTAAATTCTATATCATCATCCATAATGTATTATTTAAATAATATTGACTGGGAAAATTTTTTTGTAGTTATTATAATATTTATCTTCAACATATTTCTCATTATTTATTTAATGATTCCACTTATGTCTTCGATTTATTATATAATGTTGTAATTGTGCCACTATGACAAGAGGGTATAATATACTCACTATAACCTCTTGAGACCCTCAATGTTAGAATGAAGCCTCTGTAATATGGGCAGATGTGTTTGAGGCCATGTGACCCATCATTCTAGCTATCGGTTTGATGGTCAGCTAGGCATGGACATTACAATGTTACATTAGAGGAAAAATTTTATCTATCTCTTAATTTTCGGTCCTAGTAGATAAGAGACATAAAATGTCCCATATCTTGTTTAATAACTATTCTTGGGACTGATAACCCCACATAAAGGAAAAGAACAAGTTACCTGGGATAAGAGTTTTTGTTCATGTTTCTTGATGTTATAGTAAATATAACATTACATCGAGTGAATGATAGAATTTATGCTTCTTTTTTATTTCTGTCTTTAGGTTATTTTTACCCTTGGCCTAGTTCAACATATACCAATTGTTTCATTAATCATAATAAAAACCTATAAAATTAACATATCATTCATATTATATGTAACGTTATTTAATTAGTAGGTTTCTTGATAATTCTGTTATATAGCTTGAGTGTTTTTCTATTTATATTTGTGTGTCATATTTAAAAAATTATTTCCATGATTTAATTTATAATATGATAGGTTGTTATTATTCAATGATAGATGAGTCATTTAGTAAGTTTTTCTTAAGTACCATTCCTCTATGGTTTCTGCGTATGATGGAATAATTTTGTTTTTTTATAAATATTTTTTCATTTGTTTAAGAGATTGTAGTTGTGAATGAATGTTAAAAAATTAATGATTGTATGGTCTATGGGAACATTAATATTGAAAAATTGTATCGTGTATCATGAATCCATCTTGAAGATTATATATTTATATTTTTTATGGATGTGGTTAATATGTGAATAGTGTTAAATTAAAATTATAAGATAAACTGTTTTTTAATAATGGGAACCAAATTGAAATCATTAAAGCACATCAGTTCTTTATAGGTTGGTAGGTGGGCACCCAAATAATTGGTCTATTATTTTTAAGCATGTTCTATTCTGAAATGGGATTTAATTTTTATCAATGGGTGCCATTTTTCTTTACATTATGATAATTTAAACTTGATGAATTGGGAAACGGAAAACCAATTAAAATTTAAAGGAATGATTTATTAAGTGTTGGTTTTGAATGGCGGGATGCTTTTTTGAATAAGAAATAAATTAGTTAGTTTATAAAATGAAAAATTGGGCCAAATTTGGTTATTTAAGAGAATGTATCTTCTAAGATGATTTATTTAGTTATTTGTAAATATTTATAATTCAACTACTCATATTGGATTACATTTTGATGTGCCTAGGTAGGTTAAAATGGGACCCTTTTAGGTTTCCTTTTTTCATAAAAAAGAATTTATTTTGATAAATTTTCTAATTATTAATAAATTTTAATAAATTTAAATTATTTTATAAGGTATTGTTATAAATAATTCTTATATTTCACATGAATAATTGGTTAATATCATGTATGTGGTTTTCCTGTGTCGAAAAATGTTACATGATATTTTGATTATATATTTTAGATGATTAATAATTTAAATGTAAAGGGATTGTAAATGTAAATGATAGTGTTTTACTATGATATAACCATATTTTATGTGTATCTTGAGATTTTATACTTTGAGTTAAATTAGGATGGAAGATCAAGCCTTTCATTGGGACTTATTTTCTTTATAAATAGCATGGATGATTGGATTTTACGTCTAGTGTCTTTCTGGTTAGGGTGACCTCATTTTGGGTCGACATATTTCCATTGTAATAGGATATCACATGGTATATAGTACCCTTATAAAATCTATTCCTTTATAATGTTTTTGTTTTTATTACCCTTAGTTATGTTCAGCCGTTGTTGATAAAATCACAATTCGTCATTTCATTTTCACCCTTTTACCTTTGTGTTAAACTGTTTTTGTTTCATAAATTCCTAATATGATAAAAAAATTCACATAATGATTTATTAAATTTTTATCAATATTAAAAATGTAAATGATAAATTTTTTTAAAATTACATTTTAGGTGGTGGTTATTATGAGGGCCTAGAATGAAGTGGAAGAAAAATGGGACTAATAGTGCACGGTTACAAGAAAACCATTGGAATAAAACTAGAAATGATACTAAAATATGCTTCCAATTGGCCTAAAATATTTTTGGAATATCCAAATTGTAGTGCGACATGACTTTTATGAATTAACAAGACCCAATTAATCAACAAAAATGTCTAGCAGATCCTATTTGTCTAGAGAATAGAATCTACAAAGTTTCAAAAGTGGTGCTAGGTATTATATCAATATTTCAATAAATAGATTTCATGATAGTGAAAAACATTTGGGGAAGACATTAAATTGGTATGTATTATACTTTTTAATTTTCTCAAAATCATGATATGATTGTATAGACATCAAAAACCGTGGTCTATGAGGTTTTTCCAAATTTGGGGGTAAAAAACATCCTTCCAATTCGGTTATAAATGGAATCCATGGGAATCCCATTTGTATGTTTGATGATGGATTGTTTTTATTCCATTATAGAGTGTCCTATGAGTCATATACAAATCCTATAAATCATGTAGTCACTTATCCACCAACGGGGGGGGGGGGGGGGCACAAATGAAGAAGGGGATCCACCCAAGCTTCCTTCCCCTCTAATTATTGGGACAAAAGTAGAGAATTTGTTGCAAGGTAGATACACACATGGTAATGGAGTTATAATTCATATATTAGATACCATTTCTGAGTTATTTAGGTGTTAAAACCTTTTATTCCATGTATCCTGAATGATTTCATATTATAATTCTAGTTTTGATTCAATTAAATTTTATGCTCTTAATTTCTAAATGATCGGTGTGAGGTTTGAAATATGTGACTTATGTTGTTCTGATTGGAAATAACTTAATATTATTATTATCTACTCTCTTGAGATTTAAAAATTATTTGGAACACTTCATTCCATGCATAATTTCAGGATAGTGAAAATATGATTTTTATGTCATGGTTTGGTTCATCATGCTTTGAAAATGAATACAAGTAAATAATCGTAATTAAAATTAATGTGAAAAACAAATTCTTCCAAAATTGAATGAATATCTAAGAAAAACAAAATTTAAAAGCATGTAATGAAATGACAATGAAAAACTAACTCATATTTTTTAAAATATTTTTGTTTTCTCAAATGTTGAACACAATAAACTATTTTATTTTCTTAATAAAATTTATAAACCACCGCATATGTTAGTAATTATTTTTATAAATACACAGTCTAATCCTATCTATTCTAATTTAGGGACAAACTAGGGTGTTACCTAACTATAAAATAATATTTAAATAATAATCTATTTGAAGTGTCATGATAATTCAGTCGAATTCTAGAGTTATTTCCATGGATTGTTTAGGGTTTTTAGTGCGTGTTCCTCATATGTTTTTTTTAAATTTGGTGAATGTTTATTACAGTATCTTATACTGTTACATATACTTTTGGTTTATGATTTGTTTCATGTATAGTTTTTGTTCATGAAATGTTCTACTCTTTGAGATTGACAACCTTTAAAACTTAAGTCGGTGAGGAAACTATGTCAGCCTCAATGAGACACATAGGATAACCTTTTGAAGGAGGACACCAAAAACATTGAATCTCATCTTAATCCTTACTACTCTTCTATAACCCTTGTCAAAGGTAAACGTAAATAAAATGACATAGAATCAAATAACATATCACTAAAATAACTAACCTCTATTGAGGATGACATCCATCCCAATTACAATAAAATTAAAAGTAAAGAACCAAACATTGAACAAAAAAAAATAGCAATTACTTATTAACATGATTTTATAAACATGCTGGCGAAGAACCAAATAATAACCTAGAATAATTTCATAGTATGTGGTCATCATTAAAACCTTCTCAATCTGTATGAAGAACTGTTAAATCTTACAGAATTCCATTTTTTATAAATACAAAAAAGAAGACTGATTATATTTTGTTAATTCCCCTAAACAAGACTGGGTGAAAATGAAACACATTTAACTTGAAAATAACTTTCCAACCTCTCAAACAAAAACAACAAGGAATGAAATTTTGGGATAAGACAATCATAATTGAAAACAATTCACGAATACATGGAATGATTTAAAATAATTTTCTCATGTTTTCCACTCATCCAAGTTAGTGATCAAATTTTAATTCAATATCTTTATGAATGTTAAATTCTTTTTTTATAGAATCAAGATGGATGTTGCTGAAAGTGGTAAATTACTTGATAAGACCCCAATTTCAATAACAACCTTAATTGATATCATTTAATTGAACTCAAAGTTATTTGTTTCATGTTTTTTGTACACATTTAATTTATCCCAGGTGTTAAGATTACTAAATTCGAGAATAAGGTGGACATAATATTTGAAAAGGTAGGTACTGTTTTGTTGAAAAAATGTCTATTCCCATGGGAAATCCCAGTCTCGTCCTCCAATCTAATGTGGTATCAGTTCTTCTAACACCTAAAATTCTAAACAATATCTTAAATTGAGAAAAATTTCTTATAATTGTGAGAAAATATTTCCACGTCTCCCCTATAACCAACCATTTAGGAAATACAATTATTATCCATCCAATTATGGGGTGAATGAAAACCAAGCCTATAGGTAAGAAGGTACTGAAACCAACCACAACAACCATGGAACCAATCGAGAAAGAGTAGTAATTCACCACTACCTATAAATCACCAACCATCCAAATGCCTTTCTAACACCCCCCTCTAAAAGATGAGACTAGATACCAGGACATGTTAAAAAATATGGCATCAAATAAACTTTAATTCCAAAAAACCACCCAAGATACCACACAAGCCCTAAAAATCTGATTATGCCAACATTCCAACTCAATGGGGGAAATCCAATTTTCAATGGTTTGGTAAAATAAAATGAAAACATTATTCAACCATAGGGATATGTGAAATTATAGTTCTAAAAAAATTAGGAGAGTATAAAAATAAAATTATAAATAACCTGTCTATTTTATTCATCCCTGCCTGAGGATACCACCATCCCAAACACTGAGAATAATCCAAGAAATGGGAAATATTATATAATGAAAAATACCTCTAAATGATAGAGTGATTTTTTGGATGAATCAACTATCCCAAAACATTCTACTTCCATTTCCCAAAGGTCCACCCAACCATGGAAAACAATAATCTGATATTGATAAAAAAATATTGGAAAATTTCAAAAAAAAATCATGAAAACATTCCATTGATTAATTTTATTTAAAAATTTATAATATACTCAAAGTTACTCATGGGGATGTGGACACACCAAAGGATAATTCATGGTGATGAGAAGGTGATATTAATAAGGTATGTCTCAAAATTTATATATCCACCACTTCCTACCAAATATAATGATCCCGAAACACTCAATTTTCTGCACCATAGTGGGGTATTGTTTTTCTATTTCTTTGATTTATATTGTTTCATCAGAAAATGTATTCCTCACTCCATTTACACTTTATTATATGACAGAGAATATAATCCCATATAAGTTTTAGTTCAATTAGAAAATCGGTGTACTACCCACCCATATGGTGTTTTATAAGATCTTCTTGTGACGGTGGATAAATTAATTTTTCCTAATGACATTTATTTACATAAAATGGTAGATTATGTGATTAATGAACATTCTACAATTATATTTTGGAGTCCTTTTTTTAATTACTTCCAAAACCATATTTAATCTCCACAGAGTTAAATTATCTATGGAGTCGGTGGGTACATTGTCCACTTTAACATCCATGATTCCATATAGAACCACTCAAAAGAACTTTAATCACTCTTTGTAAATTTACTTACTATACTATAGTTATACCATTAAGTTATTTATGTTTCCCTTGAACCCTTTTTTCTTTGCATCCTTCATTGAAATTCTTGACAATGAATCAGGAATTGAATGTTTAGACAATTTTGAATGATGTCATGCGTGTTTGTTAATTTATTATTTATTGAACACTTACGATTCCATGAACATCATTAATACTGTTAAGATTATAAAATCTCATTCCACATCTAAGGATGAAAACATTGATTTTTTTTAAATTATATCATTAACCCCCTACTATTACATTAACTCTCACAAATCAAAATTCTAGCTGAATTAGAACTAAAACAACTACCTCATGAATAAATGTATCTATATATTTAGAATGGAAAAAATATTCCTATAAACATTTTATGCTAACTCCCTCTAGAAAATGAATTATTTCATATAGAAAATTTGATGGAATATATAAAATATATGGGATGAAAATTTTATTATATTCCTAGTATTAGCCCATCAATTTTTACTCATTATATATTATTAAATGATGAGCTAAACTAGTGTGGAATGCATAATTTCAACATAACCCATTTATCCTAGCTATTTTAAAAAAGGATTTAAATAAAGTAATGGCAGTTGGAATAAGTTACCCAATCTATAACAACCAATGGATCAGTCCAGTTCTTGTTTATCCTAAAAAAGTAACTCTAAATCTTATTAAAAATGGTAATAATGCTTTAGTTCCATCCTATACAAATAATAGTCAGCATGTCTCTATAGAATAACACTGACTAAACCAAAACACTATGAGTGAACAATTACCAATTCCATTCATTACACAGATGATAGAGATGATAAGGGGTGTGTCACACTACTTTTTCCTTTATGGGTATTCATGATATTGTCAGACCTATATTTCCTTGGATGATGAGGAAAATAAAACTATCGCTTCCCCTTTGGAATGTTTTCATATAGGAGGATTCCAATTGGTCTGTGAAATGCACCAGTTATATTCATGTAATGTATGGTCAGTATTTTTTAGATTACCTAGTGAATTGCATGGATATATTTATGTATTATTTCACTATTTATGGCCCATATTTTAATTAATGGATGAGTATTATTATTTCTACCCTAAATCATTGTATTGAAAATTATCTCATATTAAATTATGATAAATTTCACTTCATGGTGTGACATGGTATAATATTTAGACATGTCTTTTTGGTCGATGTCATCCAAGTAGATAAATCAAAAGGGGATGTCATTTCTTCCCTTACTTTACCAAAAAATGTGTAGGATGTGTGGTAATTCCTAGGACAAGCTAGATTTTACCATTTTTTTATTTGGGAAATTAATAAAATTGAACATAAACTCTCCCAATTTCACACAAAAGTGAAATAATTTGTTTATGATAATGAATGTGAAGAATCATTTAATAAATTGAAATGCATCTCACATCACCCATAGTAATCCAACTACCTATATAAGATTTAACATTTTATATCTTGTATGAAACCTCTAACTATGTAGTTGGGGATGTCTTATCACTATAGGATGATTAGGATCCACTTGTAATAGCATATGCGTCACATACAATAGGCCATGCGTAGAAAAACTATAGAAGAATTAAAAGAAATTCCATTCCATCAGGTATTACTTGTATAAATAGAAAATATACCTTTAAGGGTCCAAATTCATTATATTCTAAGACCATGTAACCCTATGGTATATCTTTATTAAAATGGAAGACAAAACACATTTCATTCACTTGATTATTCTCTTTATGAATTTAATCATGAAATTAGATATAAAAAGTTGTAGATAATGTGTTGGCTGAACATATCAGTTGGATCCTCCCATACTTGGACCATGACTCATCCCTCTCTAGTAAAATAAATTATGGGTTCATTATGATCAACTTTACCGATCACATGATTTTATTCCATAGTATGATGAAAATGTAAATTATTTGGTAGAATATTGCAATCATTTTTATTTCCACAAAAACCAAGATAACAATTTAAAATGATCCCTGATGATATATTTAGGATTACCCTGACCTTTTGAGCCCATTTTCGGATCATCTAATCATGATTCATGTTCCCGATAGTGATATTTATTTTGTACATTGGTTCTTCTAAACTCTTTATTTGGGGGCCACATTGGTCCTTAACAGACTACGTTCAATATCCTCGATTATGGTCCCTTTTGGAGAAAACAGTTTTTGAGGCCCTTGAATCCTTTATATTATATCCTCTCCATATATGAATGTGGAATGTATATGAAAGTCAAAACATTTCACAACAAACCTTTCTTTTTAATTACATTTTATATGTTTAGGGCATTATATTTATGTGTCCATTCCCTAATTAATTTAAGAACCTATGCATTATTTTGATGGTGTGATATTTTACAATTGGTAGAGGCCTGATCCATGAAGTCATATGATTCCAAGACAACTATTTAATTTTCTAGAACCCAAATTTTCTATAGGTTTTTATTATCATGGTTCATCATCAGGGACCACTATTCTCATTTCTAAAATTGAACAATATAATAAATTTTTCATCAGTAGTGGCTCAAGAATCGAATCTATTCTTCTTATCAAACACCAACCAATGTCCAATATAATATTTCAAAGAGAGAATTCAAATAAATTATTAAAAAAATAGTTAATCCCAATATAAAATATTAGAGTCTTATAATCAATTAATCATTATGGGATTACCATAATACAACTAAAACTCCCCATGGAATCTCACCTTATCAACATTTTTTCAAAAAGATTTATAACCACTCCATTGAGATAGTGAACTAGGACTACTAGGCTATACAATAATGAAATTATAGTCTTTCTAGTGCATGTTTTAAAGGGAAGCTTCAGATTCATGTGTTTGAAAAAATGTGTTGAGATTACTATGAGAACCTCTATATTTATAATGAGTGAATCAAGACTTCCCATGAATTTCCCATCCATAATCATCAATTCCAAATTGGGCCAAATGTAATTTTTTAAAATGAAAGGATTAATTTTCATCTAGGTAATCTTTATTTCCATTAGTGTGGACAATATATTATTATTAATTTTTATCTATTTGGTATTTTTCAATTTAAAAATTTTGAAATAAAACAAACCTTCACTATCATTAGGTAGCATTTTAATCACATTCATGAATCAATTTTTGATCCCCCAATAGAGGAACTAATCGCTTTTGATGAAAAAATCCCATGAAACCCACATTGATTTATCCTTCCTTCCCTTATTATCTTTTATTACAATGGGGGCACTATTTACTCTAGTTGTGGGGGAATGGGTACATTCCTGGTCCAAATAAGAAATTTCGTCAACTTTATTCCTTTTCTCTTTTTCCACTTGAAAACTGCATCATTACATTCTCCCTTCCATCCCTAAATTTTGTGTTGAGGTTTTAATTTCACCCCCTTAATCTTGGAAAATGATTCCCACATAATCATGGATCTTATTGAAAATTCAACAGAATTTTCCAATTTCATGTTTTATTAAAAAATGAAATCACTGATAGAATGTGATATTTGGCATGAATTTAACATTTAGGTGTGATTATTTCTACTTAATTTTATTTTTATATATGATATAAATCTTTTTAAAATTTTTTATCCTTCAAAAAAATGGTACCCTTTGTGGGAGTAGTTTGTGGGATAATTATGTCACTGAATATATCAAAACATCATTGCACCCGACCATAAAGTTTGAATATTTCATAATCAATAGAAGGTAAACATAAGATATGTTAATTTTTCTATAGTCTCCAAAATTATTTATACATATCTTAAATTTTTATTTGATTTAATTCATTACTTTACCATATTGACCTATGGCTGCGTACGTTTTATTCGAATATTTTACACCCTTGAAAAACCCAAAAAGGAAAAAGAAAAAAAAACATATAAATTTTGAGGGGAGTGATTAAATGTACAACATAATGTGATATATAGTTCAGTATAACAAGGAATGACTTCTGGGAATTATTAACTGTGTGTGTCTTGAAATATGATTGTATTGGATGTAGGACAGGTTTTGTGGAAAAATGAATGTTTGTAGTCACATTTTAAAGTAACATATATTTACACGAAAACATATGGAATGAATAAAATGAAATGGTTTTTACACATAAACATGGATAACTAGTTACATGGTTAAATTTTGAATTATTTTAATAGATTAGTATTATGAATCAATTATAATTTTATTGTAATATAATTTTTGAGAAATCATTCTCAATGATCACTTAGAATAACTCCTTTATGTTACTTTTTCAAAGATCAAATTTTTATCAAGAAATAAATATTCATTGAAAATTTCATCTTAATGATATTTTTAAAAACAACATGGAAATTATTTTGAAATGTGACATTTCCCTAGAGTTCAAATATTTAGGTGTTGGGGTGTGATCGCACCACAATTCACTATTTATTTTTCAACCATATACAACAATGTTTAATTCATATTGTTTCATAATATCCATATATAATAACAAATTTAAATTCTTCATTTATTAGTTTATTTTTTTTATAATCATATTTAAAAAGACAAAGATTACTATTTTTATAACTACATTGAATTTGGAGGTTATTTTGGGGGATTATGATGAAGTGGACGAAAGAGGTGGAAAATTGTCCATGATTTCAAGAACAATAATGGACTCAAACAGAAAATGATAATTCATTGTTCATCTAGTTAAACTAATATTTAGTGGTAATATCAAAAATATAATTTAATAAAACACTAATAAAGGAACGTGAGACTATTTCATACACTAAAATACTCATCAAAACCTATCTGTCTATGGAATTGAGTATAAGATAAGTCAAAAGCGGTGTTTTGGATTGTATAAAAATATCAATAAATAATGGTCCAAATGAAGATAAATTTTATGTGGAGATAATAAATAGTTGTTGACAAAACATTTTAAATTTATCCAATGCTTTATAATATTTTCTGGAAGTCAAACACTATAGGCCATGAGGTTTTTTAAAATATGGGTGGTTAGAACCGCCCTCCATGTTTCTGATAAATTGATACCTTGGGCAACCCATTATCAAGATATACCAAGGGGTGTAGTTATAATATTTTGGAGTCATATATGAATTCAATATTTATACTTTAATTTATGGAGGACCCTATATGAATATGGGGTCAGGGATGAACAAGGAGATCCACCCAAGCTTCATTATCTTCTCAATTTCAGGATAAGAGGTGGTTGTTCATTTCGGGGGAACTGTAAATATTTCATGAGTGAAATGATGAATATATTAGCTATTCTTTTTAGAGAAACATGGGTGTTAAAAAATTTCATTCAATGTATCCTATATGATTTCATATGTTAATTCTTGTTTTCATTCATGTGAATGTTATGATCTTAATATCTAACGGGTCAGTGTGAGGTTTTGAGTGTATGACTTGTGTGGCTCCGATTGGATAACAAAAGAATAATTTTCATAAAAATTCTATTAAGAGTTAAATATTATTTGGGATATCATATTCCATTAACATGTTCTTGACCTTAGAAATATAATTGTTATGTTATTGTTTGGTTCTTCAATAAATGATATAAATTCATAGGAATAAATCCAGATTCCAATTAATTTGAACTAAATAATTACTACAACCCTGAATGAATATGTAAGAATAATAGAATTTTAATGTTTTTAGTTAACTAATAATGAAACCTTGATATCATATTATTTAAATTCCACTTTTTCTCAACAACTGAACTCTTTAAATTATGTTATTATCTTAAAAATATTTTCAAAACTATCACCTCTTTTGTTGCTTCTTATTATAAATACACACTATAAACCAATCAATGCTCCAAGAGATATCACCTAGGGTCATTACTAGACTATGAAATTATATTTAAATAATATTTCATTTTATTTTTCATGAAAATGTGGTCAATTTCCTCTAGTAGGAATTTCATTTTATAAATTACATTGTTGTTCAGATTGGTGGTCATGTTTTCCTTGATTGTGTAGTGGGCTTGGGCATAGAGTAATTTTTTAAAAAAAGATAGACATGCCACATGCATGGTTGGGTAATTTGTTGGTCTCTTTAACCATTATTCTCATCATTGGAGGATGACTTGTCATGTCATCTTCTATATGACAGTCCATATTAAGAAGTACTACTCTAAGATAAATTTATTGTCCAGGCCATCTGGCGCACCATTACATAGGGATAATAGACTATGGATAATATATAAGATGATTAATTATTATTTAAAAAAATTTCGTAGTACTAATTGATATATCTAGTATGTTCGTGTGCTAAATGGTATAAAAAACGATATGACTTGGGTTGAATCATTGAACCTTGTGTTGTTTTGTATAGTCATAGGTCATCTCCAAATTATTGTGACAATTGAATTAAATAAACAAGATCATCCTTATTCTTGGGTTTAATCTATAGAGGAGAATTTTTTTTGAGATTACAGTCATTATGGTTTTGGATTTCATTAAATGTTTTGATGTTTTTATTATGGCTCAGAGTGGAATGACATGTTTATTTAAGTTTTTTATTTGTTGTAGCACACTTATGAGCTGCTAGGTTTTGTTCTCTAACATCAACTAGGAAACTCCAATGGTGGGGAATTTATTTTTATTTATAGTAGTTTTTGTCCATTATTGTAGATGGAAAATACTAAATATGAACTTTATATGATTGTCGGCCTTGCTGTGATTCCCATGAGGCTTGGAAGTAGAATCATGTTGGTGATTACTCGAAACCATGAAACTAAGGTGGTTGGTTGTGTATGTAGCCATTGTAAAATATCATTTTTCTTATAGTACATTGGTTATTATGTTTAATCAATCATGTGATGACTCAGGTGGTATAGACATGTGATCCGTTAATTATGGTGTGTTGGCAGACGATGTCAAGCTCCTCTTCCAAGAATTTGACTTCTTATGGTTCGACCGTTAATGTTTCTTGTAATTTAGAATGATTGACGTGAAACTTGTGAAAACCTTATAATATTAGTTGATGATTGATGATCATGTTCTCTATCTTGACTTCATCTTATATGCATTAAGAGAGCGCTGGTATTACGCCCCACTAAAGCAGTAAAACCCATTGGGATTCTCTAGGTGGTTTTCTCTGTGTTGCAGGATAGACTGGTGGTTTTTGTATTAAGGCATGGTTATAATTTAGTGAAACATGGATTATAGGGAAGGAATGCATTAGATGGTCTCTAAGACACCATCTGTTCATTTCTCTGAGTCATCTTATTGGAAGATTCAACTCATGGTTCAGTTGGTGATCTAATTTGGATTTTTTGGACTTATTCCGATGTATCTTCTATAATATACAGTGTAAGAAACCACTATTAGTTACTAATAATAAATTTAATTGAGTTATTAGGTTTTCTTAGACATGTTATAAGTCATAGAGGGGATTTTTATATACTTTTGATTATTCCAAAGGGTCTGGATCCTTGTTACTCTTTGTTGTCATGTTATGGATCTATGATTTAATGGACAATTGATTGTTTGACCATGGAACATCACCAAAAAGTCATGTATGAACATTAGTGAATGTTCTCGTTATAATCCAATGGTGTCTTAGAGTATGGAATATCATTAATTTTTTATGTATTTCAATATTCTATGACTAGAATTCTTGTAAATGGTCAGCTAGAGGTGGCTTGACTCGGTGTTCTTGTAGTTAAATTTTTACAATCAGTGATAGATCATTTCTTGCATGTTCTTAGGTGGATACGAGTGCAATTTGTGTCTGCCATATTTTTTAATGATAATAAGAATTGAAATAGAAATTGGTTTGATTGGGGATCAACCATTTGGTAAGTTTAAAATCATGTTAGGAACATCATTGGAATGATTAGAGCGTTCTTTGAAACGAAATTCCAATGGTGGGGATGTTGTGACATGGAATTGGACCTCGTAAATATTAAAGCCTAATGTGGGATGTACAGTAGGTAGGATACTTGAAAATATGGATACATAATCATATCTTTATATAAAAAAGATATTGTAGGATCTATTTGGGTTTTTTGGTGGAAAAGAGTGTTGGATCCAGTTTTGATGGCTTAAGTGCCATGTCTCTAAAAGAATTCTTATTGGTGTGTCGGGTGTTTGGAAATGCAAAATGACCATTTTAATGATGTTTAATGACAATATTTGGTCATAAAATGTTTATATTTTTTCCAATATACTTCTTAGAGATGATAATTTTTAAGGTGTTAAGAATGTAGCGATCTAGGTTTTGAGCGAAATGAAAATGGAATGGTTTTTGATCTTTTTCATTAAATGAGAAGGATTGCATTAGAACTGAGATTTAGTACAAAATTTTGAGAGTTGTAAAAATTAAATGAGTTGTTTTTTAACATGGGCAAAGACATTAGGATTTTCTCTGGTGTCCTAAAGAGCTTTGGGAGGCCTGGATAGGGAATTTTTTTGAAGAACCTAAAAAGGGTGCAATGTTTTTATAAAACCATGAGACTCGTAGTAGGAAACCCTTGACACATAATAAGGTGAAAAGTGGTTGTTCACATGTATTGTTCACTATTTATCAAATGGTGTACCAATTCTTCCTGGTTAGTGGAATTGGGAAATACCTAAACACTATTCACTACATAGTTGGTGCTTGGGATCTAAACAATGCGGCTAAACCAAGTAGGGTGACATAGGTGTGCAGTAGAGGGATCATGGTTACCAAATGGTTCACCAAACTATGTTTCCCAAATAATATGTCATGTCCCAATTAGAAAAATGTGATTAATTCAATAAAAATAAATAAAAAAATCATACAATAATGAATGATAAGTAAAAAATAAATAAACGTTTTACTAATAATAATACATATTAGTATTATTATTATCATGTTATTATTATTATTATTATTAACATTATTAGGATAGTTCTTTAGAGGTTTATCCCTCTCCTACCCCTTTATTGTGTGACTCCCCCTGGTCTCCCTCTTGGACACACACTACACCACCTTTGCTCCATTGTGATGCATCATTTTCCACTAGGTTTCTTGTTGATTCTTGTTCGAATCATCATGGTAGGCCTTCCTACACCCTTTTCCATTATTTTTTAGTTTTTTAATACTATCCCATTACTCTATTTATTTAGTGTATACCCTAGGGTTATGGGTAGATCTATTTTCTGTTTTATTCCGCTGTTAGCTTGTGAAGAAGGTGTATGAGGACTCCTTTGGCTGTATTCCCTTAATCGTCACTGAATGAGATGTAGTTCAGATCATTTATGTTCTTAGAAAAATATTTGGGGTATTATTTTAATTTTATATTCATTTTTAATCAATTAATATTTGTGGATTTTATATTATATTACTTCATGGTAGTTTACATTGTGTTTGTTGAACCATTATGTGGTGTTTTTGAGTCCCTGTTAATTTTTTGTAGAGAGTTTGACAATAATTGGATAGTATGAACTCATAGACATAGGAATTTGTATATATATATATATATTACTTTTACATATTCTATTATGGATAGGGGTATATGTTCATTGGATTATTGGGTATATATTTAATAATGTATGTGTTTTTTAGTGTGGAGCAACATCGAGATACAATTGTCCAGTGTTGAGTTTCTGGCTTGGCTTGGTCTGATACTTTAAGTATGATCCCTTAATTACCCATTTATTTAAATAAGGAATTAATTATATACTTATCAAAACTATAATTTTTTAATTAATGCAGTATGCCATTGAGATTAAATTCCTTTAAAATATGTATTTATTATGTTTCATGATGGAAATGTAAAATTATATAAATGAGTTTCTAAACAAAAATGTCATGATTTTATAATAAAAAACAAACATTGGTGCTACCTGTTCATAATAAAAAAAGTATTAATCGTCTTTTGAATCTGGTTTGTTGTGGTTTGAGCTTGTCATATGCCTTCTTGTTAATGTTTCCTATATAAAACATCAGTTTTTCCCCATTTTTAAATAATTATTAAATGGGAACCATAAATACTCATTAGTGTTGGAACTCGTTAAAGTGGAAATTTCTCAAGTAGGAATATAGAAAAGTTCCATAAAAAGTTTTTTTCTTTTGAGATTTATAAATTTAATGTCCCTAGTAAGTGTAATTAAATGGTATTAGTCATGTGGGATGGCAAAGAATGCTAAGATTCCATTATTAAATTAAATACAATTGTTTTAAAGATATTTGAATATGGATAATGACAAGCTTTAAAGGTTCATTCCTCATGATGCGTTTTGTATATGTGACCATTCGTCTAAAATGTTTTTAATTGAAATGATTATGATTTTTTTCATGAAGTAAAATTGTGATGAATGAATATGCCTATTATGAACTAAGGATTAATAGAACCATGAGGGGTTTATGACTTATTTTTTATTATTTAAATGAAACGGGATAATAAAATTCATTAGATTTTAATGTCTCATTCATTATGTGTTATAAATTATTATTCCATATAGTATGTAGATTTAAAGGACCAAGAGATCCCTTGGGAGAAATGATTGTCTGAACATTCCATTTGGAGAAAATAGACCATGCGAGACTTTTCATGAAAACTCTGTGAGATATTTACATGTGAAACCAATGGAATTGGAGTGGTCTTGGGAGAAAAGAATGCGCGATCTTTAACTGTGGATCCAAGAGACCATGAGATCCCTTTTGAGGAGAGTTTATGTGAGCATCCAACTAGTGCCAAGAGATTAAATATGAGTGCTCCCCTAGTGATGGGTGACAATGGGTTATGTCTCGTTCCGAACCACATGAGTGTAGAAAGAAACCAAAAGATACGTTGAAGTTAGACACGGGGAATGAACATTGGAGCTTCCACATGTATTAGAAGAATGAGGGTTACATCGTGATTCATACCAACACATTTTTATACAATATATAAGTTCTATACATATGTGGTGACATGATCAGACCCTTATTTTAGCTATTGGAAGAATAAGATAATTCCCTCAAGTTTCCATTAAGAACCTAGATGGGTTTTTGTACATTTATTTAATTCTATTTATTACTCCTTCAATATCTATAAAATTCCTAATTTATATTGAACTGTTTGGATTTTGTAAGAAATCGTGCGTGTTGGACTACTAAAATTTATATCTCACACCCTGAAAAAGATGCCATTACACCAGGGTGTCCAAGAAGACATTCTTTTTTACAAGACTACGAACCTTGTTTGATTTCTAATGTGGTGTTCTTGTACATGGGAGATACGATAGATGGATCATTTTGAATATCAATATTCTCATCGGGATCACCGTTGGATATTTGATTTCATTTATTTATTTGTGTACTAATTTTTAATGAAGGTTGTGTGTCTACTAATTTAACATATTTATCACCATCCATCATGAACTCTATGTATACACATTCGTTGTAAACTTTTATTATAGTTATTATAATATATATCTCCCCCTCCTTTGACGTTCTTTATTTACTTCATCCGCTAGTGTAGGTTGTTTATTATCTGATTATATAACAATTAAAATATATTAAGAGTTTATATTGTCAACAACATAACCTCTCGAGGCCCTCACTGCTATTTCGTAGCTTCTTGTGTATGGGCAGACGTGCTTGAGTCAATGTGTCACATAGATTCAGCTACCAATTTGATAGTAAGCTAAGTCCAAACGTTATAAATTTCAGGTAGTGTTATCATCGACAGATGAAATTTCAGGCCACACTATTTATATTTTTATCATATACTAGGTTACTCTATAAATTTAATTTAATTAATAAGATATTTTATAGGATCATATCATCATGATATTGGGTACACCCTTGTTTTCCATTTAGTAGTGAATTTTCTGGTTCTATGTTACATAGTGAAACTAATATGTTACAATTAACATGGATTAGGTTTTAACATTATCCAAATTTTAACACTCATTCTAGTAGATCAATGGACCATTGAATATTTTTTAATAACTTGTTTATCTTATTGAGAATGTGGTAATGAAAAGTTTTATTACCATAATTTCTTCAATAATGAGATTGTGTATAATATCCCAAATAAGGCCAATAATGGGTAATTGTTTAATCTAAGCCCTTGGATGTTGGGAATTATATCATAGAATTATTATAGATAGGATTGAGAAATAAGAGGGAATCCTCATAATCCCTCAAAGACATTAAAATATCATAAAGAATGAAAACATGGATGTAGTTTCTATTAACTTCCTAATGTTTATAGAGCTGGATGTGAGATCTTTTATGCATTTGTGTTTCATGTAATAGGTGAGGTCAACATCATCTGATCATGTAACATCCTATATTTTACATGGGTTTAATAATTTATAAAATTATGATCTATATATTCCCTTTCTAAACATGTTAGTCAATAATTTCATACATGTTGTGGAAAGGCTTATGATTCACATTATGTTGAATGTATCTGTGATCTGTTGAACTGGATTATTTGATGTTTATAAAGGCTGTTAATTGGTGTTATGGTATCTCATCTACAAAAGAGGCTTCCCTTTTTATGGATATAACCATATGAAATAATAATTAAAATGTATTAGAAATTTTTGGTCCAGGATAACATTTAAAACATTAGTTGGTTAATAATATTCCATTATACTTATGAAGATTAGTTTGTGTTCATTAGTGAGAAAGAAACATCTATGAGATGGAATTGTGTTGAGTTTTCATCTTTGTAGACTGTTGGATGGATGATGAGTTTTTGGACGAATAATTAGGTGTAATTTCTATTGTTTTTTATGAGAAGAAATATGTGATCTATAAATTGTTGATGGAGCTAAACCCTCAATAATATATTGTGTTCAAGATGGATATACAATAATTATTTTCTGCACAATAATTATAAATGAAAATAAATTTTTCCATTTAATTTTCATTTTTCTGGTACATTGTGTTTCGTTTGGGATTTCCAATTATATTATTAAAAGAGGATGGTGGATGTCTATAGTTTTTTACTCATTATCAAGGTCTAAATCAGGTTAAGATTATGAAAAAATTTAACCTACAAAAAATTAACTATATATTATATTACATAATAAGTTACAGGTTGTTATTGAATAAGGATATATGGACTAGATATCACTATTTATGCGTGTCAAATGTTGATATACTAAAGATAGATTTATTATAAAGCCCCAGCCTTAAACTTTACATAATCTTGAGTTAATACAAGATTACACATTGAGGATATTTTCAGGTTTAGAGTTTTAGAGAATTAGATCATAAAACTTGCATTACATTCCACATTTAAACAAAGTGGTTACATAAAAGACAGTATTCATTCTTCTCATAAAAGGAAACATATTGAAAATAAAACATGGATTCTTTCCTGAAACATCCTTGACACTATAATCACATCATGTACCCTTCCCTTGACCTGTGAAAAACATTTCAAAAACTTGGGATGAGCATAAAAAGATCAATAAGGGATATAAAAATATAGAAAGGAAACACGAGTACATGTATACATAAGAATGAAATCATACTTTACCCATAAAACATAAGCACTTTAACATACCTCATAAAATCATGAATAAATCATAGAAATCATAATACATAAAAGGTAACTTGAGGCATTCATAACATTCTTACGTAGGGAGTAACCCTCTTGGTTACGTTTGGAATACCCATCACAGTATATTCCCTAAATCTCTTCGGAGAAACCTTAACGTTTCACTCCTTCACGTTACCCAATGCATTGGAGAGCTATATCAGGCTCACCCGCCCTTAGTTTATCACAGAACCACCCGTCTTCATAACAATTCCCAAGAACCATAACATAATCTTATCACATAAAACATGAATAAAGGAAACATAACATTTCCACCTTTCAATAACAAGATATCAAAACAACACATTGATATAAATACATTATGAAAACCATTTTCTATACCAAAATAAAAGAAAAGTAAAACATGGTATTTATTTTTCTTTTAAAAAGAAGGTATGTCTTGTAGAGGAAGCCGAAACTCAAATAATGGTCACAGCGGCGGAGAAGTCATTGTCCCCGCATACGTACGACAAAAACATTCCCTTTTGTTACTTCATATAAAAAAGATTCCATTTTGGATAAACATAAAAGTTAAAGGGGTTTATACACCGTATAAAAGAAGGATGTGTATAAAACAGAATATGCCTCAATGAAAGGAGATTGAGACGAAGTCCCTTACAAAGACGGTATCCTTGGTTTAAGGATAAATCAATTACATAATTATGTGTGAAAACCGAATTAACCAAATATAAGTGGATATTAAGTGTAAAATAATCAACGGTCATTCACACATATTCAAATGATGACATATTCAATAACTACTTGTTGAACCCAAAGAAATCGAAATTGGGTTAAGAAGTCTCCTTGACAGCCTAACGGCGTCACATCAAAATGAGTTGATGAGAGATAAAAAAAGGGTATCTCATCACTTGGAAATTAAATTTACATCAATAAGGATATATTAGAACATATCCTAACATAACAATATGTAAATTAAAAGACGCAACAAAAGAAGTCTTTTAAAAAGAGGAGGGTGAAAGGTTCCCTTACCGACATGGGTATCTTTCGAAACATACACCCCGTGAAATAAGGACAATACAATATTGATGTAAATACTCATAAATGAAAGAATATTACACAATGAGTAAAATAATGGTCAGTACAAACATCACTCAAAGGAAAGTGTGGCAAATGTAGCATAAATCTCACGGGAATAAATGTGTGATGAAAAATCCCTTACGAAGATTCGGCAGCCTAACGGCGCCACTCAAAACATCCAAAATGGATTGATGAGAGGAAATAGGGTCTCTCATCATATGAGCATAATAAGTACATTAGGATTAATATAAAATAACATCCCAATCATAAGAAAGATGATCTTAAAAGGAATTACATAAAAGAGTGTACTTAAAAAGAAAGAGAGGAGTATGATCCCTTACCTCAAGTCCAACTTGTCTTGTTCGTTTCTTTATATTCCTGAATAATAAACTTTTTTCAATTAGTCATTGCATAAGTACCTCCATTAGAGATTATTATTCAGTTCATATCACATATTATAATGTTATAATAATTGTTTAATAATGCGAGTTCATATCAGACGTTTTTGTCGATGTTCAGTGCATGAGTAGAAATTGAGCTTGTTGGAAACGATTTTCCATGTAGTTATAGGTACATTATCTCCAGAATAGTATTTATGTTTTAAATATCATAAATATCCAGTATATATTCGTTTTTTACTATTCCTTATCATTTCGAGATAAAAAATTAAAAGCACTGTTCATGGAGATGGTAGGCCGTACGTACGCATGAACGCTACTTTCATTTTTTTCCATATTAATGGAATTAAAACAAAATGAGAGATATATATATTATAATTCCAGAATGATACCCATAATTTAGATGTAATATATTACATATATATCCATTATATATATGTACTTATAATAGTACATAACATTTGGAGATAAGAAATGAAATGTACCGTTCATGGAGACGGTAAGCCGTACGTACGCATGAACACTACTTCCATTTCTATTTCATATTTAATGGAATTAAAACATAATGATACATAATAGTATTTTAATTCCAGTATGTTATCATATATAATATCATTAAATATATCCTTTATACATACCACATATGTTATTAACGAATCAAATCACTTTGAGGGGGCGGTAGTCCGCATTTCCTTAAATGAAGATATTGCATATACCCATAATGGAAGCCATAAAGGTAAGACACAAATTAAAAATACAGAAGCTTAAGTAAAACATAAACATATTATATTTCATATATAAATATAGTGACATATTAATGGCCACCTTTGAAGGTGTTATATGAGTGTTGAACAATCGCCGTTTCGTGAGGCAGAAATTCGCCATCCACAGAAACAGTATGTTCTTTAACCATTAGATGTAGGTGTGTGTAAGTGTAGCTCGAATCCAACTTATAACAACATCCTAGTATATTTAGGATACTGTATTTGTTACAAAAGAAAAGAATAAAATGAGTTTAGGGGGTTGGAGAAGCAAAATAAAACAAAAGGACTCAAAAGAAGACATTACCTTAAAATCGGGTAACTCCCCTTGGTTTGAGCTCAAAGGCTTCCTTGGGAAGACTTATGCCAAAATTGAGGATTCAAGGAGTAAGAGAGGGAAGTTGAGAGGAAAAATGGGAAGGGTTTGGCCGAGCCAAAGGCTTTGGGAGTGTGGGTAAGGAGGTAGAGGTGGGGGCCTTTTATAAGAGGAGAGGAGGGGCACTCTTGGAAGGTAAGGAAAAGTCACTTTATTTTAAAATGTTATTAGGATCTAAGAGGTCCCACATTGATGTGTTTCGAGGATAATGTGATAAGGGTTCTAAATCCACTCATCCAATAGGTTTTGGACATGTGAAGGTCTTAGATATTACATTATCATTCCATTTTATTTAAATCGTTAAATAATGAGGTCATCGCTGCATCATCATGATGTCATAAATAATTTAATTTATTTAATGTCTAAAAATTATAAAAAAATACTATGATGTAGGAAATCTTTTTTTATTTCCAATGAATATTTATAGTCAAAAACCGGACTTGTATAACCCAATGTAATTATTGTTTTAGTAAAACATCTCATGTGTGTGTCATTTTTACATTAACATTAAATAAAAAGTTATTTATGTCATTTCCCAACCAAAGTCGCTCCATGGGGTCCCCAAGTTGACCCATGGCTTTTCCTGGTCGTCCATGACACATCCAATGATGTTAGTACATGTTTCATGTTCATTTCATATTATTAAAACATTATTTTTACCTTAAACTACACTAATTACCTCTAATAGCGATTAAAAACTTAATAAGTTACTATTCACCAAAAAAAATTATTTTAATCCCATTGAACTAAATTTTACTTCTTAATGAAAACCATGTATGTAGGATTTTTGAAATAAAAAACACAATAGTGGAAAAATTTCTTTTAAACGGAAAATCAGTTTTTATAAGTACCACTTAGTGGTTTCACTATTCATCAAAAATTGAAGTTTTTCAGAAAAATCCCAAAAATTCACCCTAAGCTATATTTGATATTTTGAATTCAAAAATGAAGTCTATTGTACAAAATTAAAAACATATAAGCCACAGTAATTAATTTAATAATTAATTCCCGCTGTCAGAGCAAATAGCGTGTTTTTATGAAACAATAAGTATCAAAAGGTTGACACTAGTTTAAGTCTGATTTCAAAGTAAAATTAATTCCAATGACCACTATTGGATTTATTGGTAAAAATATATTATAATTTCACATTATAACCAATTCAAAATATAGTATAATCATATAAATAAATTAGATTAAAAAGAGGTTTTGAATTAAAATACAACATTTTAACTATTCATTAAAAAAATGAACATTATCAGAAAGATACAAAAATTTACACAATGTAAATTTTGATGTCCCAATTCTTAAGAAGAGTTTTATTTGGTCCAAAAGGATGTATAAGAGTGAACAAAACTATATTTAATTACAGTTCTCAATCAAAGGTGATAATTGAACCTTTAGTGAAAACTAGAGCATATACGCCTAAAATTGAATTCTTTCTGTATTTTATGCCTTTATATTTTATTGTATAAATGTAAAAATATTTAAAAAACATATATAATCATATTTTAGTTATTTCTATCCATTCCCTCCAATACAAAGGCTTCATGTTAACTACCATTTAAAATAATATTATTTTATTATTAGAGTGCAACGTAAGATTCCCAAGAAACTCGTTGTTGCGTGTTGGGTTCACCATCGAGCATAGCGTCCCCTTTAAAGACATATTAATATTTTATTCACAAATATAGATAAATATGAAAATTTCATATTCTTTATTTACCTAGGGTGTTACATCCTTCCCCCGTTTTGGGAATTGCGTCCTCGCAATTTTAAAATTGGGCTTGGAAACATCCTTGAAAGTCCCACATCGGAAGAAGAGTCGGTAAAACAATCACTTTAAAACAAAGAATGATAAGTACAAAGGTCACCCTAGTTAACCCATACTAGGATTCCAAGTATTAAAACATGGACATGGAGGAGAAAACATATGGTCATGTTCTTAAGGGAGAGTGATAATAAACATGTCTAGGAGAAAGTTAACAATGAGAAAATCACAAACTTGTGATGGGTTAAACGGTATTCGATTCCTCAGTAGGAAAAGTTAATACACAACATTTTTGTTTTAAGTTACTTTTTATTGATGATTTTATTCATAAGGAAACATAATCACTTATCATATTGACTTTCAACTTTTACTAGATTCCTTAATCAAACTCATATTTTTTTCCAATAGACGAGTACTTAGGAAGACTTGTTCACATTAAGAGTACTATAATCAACTTTTAGAAAATCACCTAACCCAAAAAAAAGAACAATATACATCCCATGCCTTTAGACTTTAACCAAAACCAAAACCCAAAAGGATAGTACAAGATCAGATAATCTAAAAAAGGATAACCCATTAAAAAGAAAGTCTATGCTTAATCTCCAAAATTTGTCCAACAAAACCCAAAGTTCAACGAGGACCATCCGATAAACAATTTGTCCATAAAATTTTTCAATGTAAACCAATCTAGGATTGAAACCCAAATATTTGAAGGATTTAGTCACATAGTCATCCAAGTTAAATGGTAACATTTATCTTCAAACAACATCAGTTGCTCCTAATGTCTCGTATTGAAAAGTAATTAACCTAATCAAATATCCTTCATGATAGGTTAATCATTTTCATAAATAACCCAAAATCAACTTACTCTTAATTCATAAAATCATATAAGTAAAAAGAATCAGTCAAACTACCCAGGGACTTCACGTAGTCCAGTGGTAGGCAATAAATACCAGTCGCACTTTGGTTGTGGGTTCGATTCCCACAGCTTTGTCCGACACGACGGGTTGTCACACGGTCTGCGTGTTGTCCTTTTTCCAAAACTATATAATTCTTAAATCATTCCCCAAAAAGAGATAAAATCATCAAAAATGATCATAACATATTTTAACCTCAAGTTTATCTCATGCCTTTCATTTTCCAGCATATCATATAATAACCCATAATTACCTCAAAACTAAGGATCATATAAACTCTAATGGTTACCTTTATAATTATTACCTGAACTTCCACATCGATTGGTCATCTCATACATGATGCATTACAGAACATACCAATATTCAAGTGGTTGGTCATGACTCCTTTATATTTGTTTTAGTACAACCACGAGTTTCCTCATTGAATCCTCCATTTTATCTAGTATCTTAATCAGAGAACCACCACAGTTTCCTTCAAACCTGTTGTCTCTTTGGTACCTTCTAGACCTATCCATTCACTAAAAACAGAAATGTCAGTGTGAGTATATCAACAAAACCATCATGTACTAATGAGGAAGGTAAAAACTAAGATATACTTACTCATTCACTTTATCTAAAACTAGGACTCTTTCTGAAATCCTAACCATTATGGTAATGTCACTTATGATTAAAGAATACCCTAACCTCCAAAGTTATATAAACCAACCTTTGATACCAACTATAAGGCCCCAGCCTTAAACATTACTTAATCTTGAGTTAATACAAGATTACACATTGAGGATCTTTTTAGGTTTAGAGTTTTAGAGAATTAGATCATAAAACTTGCATTACATTCCACATTTAAACAAAGTGGTTACATAAAATATAATATTCATTCTTCTAATCAACGAAAACATATTGAAAATAAAACATGGATTCTTTCCTGACACATCCTTGACACTATCATCACATCATGTACCCTTCCCTTGACCTGTGAAAAACATTTCAAAAACATGGGATGAGCATAAAAAGCTCAGTAAGGGATATAAAAATATGGAAAGGAAACATGAGTACATGTATACATAAGAATGAAATCATAATTTACCCATAAAACATAAGCACTTTAACATACCTCATAAAATCATGAATAAATCATAGAAATCATAAGACATAAAAGGTAACATGAGGCATTCATAACATTCTTACGTAGGGAGTAACCCTCTTGGTTACGTTTGGAATACCCATCAAAGTATATTCCCTAAATCTCTTCGGAGAAACCTTAACGTTTCACTCCTTCGCGTTACCCAATGCATTAGAGAGCTATATAGGGCTCACCCTCCCTTAGTTTATCACGGAACCACCCGTCTTCATAACAATGCCCATGTACCATAACATAATCGTATCACATAAAACATGCATAAAGGAAACATAACATTTCCACCTTTCAATAACAAGATATCAATACAACACATTGATATAAATACATTATGAAAACCATTTTCAATACCAAAATAAACGAAAAGTAAAACATGGTATTTATTTTTCTTTTAAAAAGAAGGTATGGCTTGTAGAGGAAGCCGAAACTCAAATAATGGTCATGGCGGTGGAGAAGTCATTGTCACCGCATACGTACGACAAAAACATTCCCTTTTTTCGCTTCGTATAAAAAAGATTCCATTTTGGATAAATGTAAATGTTAAAGGGGTTTATACACCGTATAAAAGAAGGATGTGTATAAAACAGAATATGCCTCAATAAAAGGAGATTGAGACGATGTCCCTTACAAAGATGGTATCCTTGGTTTAAGGATAAATCAACTAAATAATTATGTGTGACAAACTAATTTACCAAATATAAGTGGATATTAAGTGTAAAATAATAAACAGTAATTCACACATATTCAAAGTATGACATATTCAATAACTACATGTTGAACCTAAAGAAATCAAAATTGGGTTAAGAATTTCCCTTGACAGCCTAACGATGTCACATCAAAATGAGTTGATGAGAGATAAAAAAAGGGTATCTCATCACTGGGACATAAAATTTACATCAATAAGGATATATGAGAACATATCCTAACAGAACAATATGTAAATTAAAATACCCAACAAAAGAAGTCTTTTAAAAAGAGGAGGGTGAAAGGTTCCCTTACCAACATGGGTATCTTTCAAAACATACGCCCCGTGAAAGAAGGACAATACAACATTGATGTAAATACTCATAAATGAAAGAATATTACACAATGAGTAAAATAATGATCAGTACATACACCACTCAAAGGAAATTGTGGAAAATGTAGCATAAATCTCAAGGGAATAAAAGTGTGATGAAAAATCCCTTACGAAAATTCGGCAGCCTAACGACACCACTCAAAACTTCCAAAATAGATTGATGAGAGTAAATAGGGTCTCTCATCATATGAACATAATAAGTACAGTAGGAGTAATATAAAAGAACATCCCAATCATAAGAAATATGAGCTTAAAAGGAATGACATAAAAGAGTGTACTTAAAAAGAAAGAGAGGAGTAGGATCCCTTACCTCAAGTCCAACTTGTCTTGTTCGTTTCTTTATATTACTGAATAATAAACATTGGTCAATTAGTAATTGCCTAAGTACCTCCTTTAGAGATTATTATTCAGTTCATATCACATATTATAATGTTATAATAATTGTTTAATACAGTGAGTTCGTATCGGAAGTTTTTGTCGATGTTCAGTGCATGAGTCAAAATTGAGCTTGTTGGAATAGAATTTTCCATGTAGTTATAGGTACATCATCTCCATAATAGTATTTATGTTTTAAATATCATATATATCCAGTATATATTCGTTTTATACTATTCCATAGCATTTGGAGTTAAAAAATTAAAAGCACCGTTCATGGAGACGGTAGGCCGTACGTACGCATGAACGCTACTTTCATTTTTTTCCATATTAATGGAATTAAAAAAAATGAGAGATATATATATTTTAATTCCAGAATGATACCCATCATTTAGATGTAATATATTACATATATATCCATTATATATATGTACTTATAATAGTATATAACATTTGGAGATAAGAAATGAAATGTACCGTTCATGGAGACGTTAAGCCGTACGTACGCGTGAACGCTACTTCCATTTCTATTTCATATTTAATGGAATTAAAAAATAATGATACATAATATTATTTTAATTCCATTATGTTATCATATATAATATCATTAAATATATCCTTTATACATACCACATATGGTATTAACGAATCAAATCACTTTGAGGGGGCAGTAGTCCGCACTTCCTTAAATGAAGATATCGCGTATACCAATAATGGAAGCCATAAAGGTAAGCCAAAAATGAAAAATACAGAAGCTTAAGTAAAACAAAAACATATTATATATCATATATAAATAAAGTTACATCTTAATGGCCACCTTTGAAGGTGTTATGTGAGTGTTGAGCAATCATCGTTTCGTGAGGCAGAAATTCACCATCCACAGAAACAGTATGTTCTTTAACCATTAGATGTAGGTGTGTGTATGTGTAACTCGAATCCTTATTATAAAAACATCCTAGAATATTTAGGATACTGGAGTTGTTAGAAAAGAAAAGAATAAAAAGATTTTAGGGGGTTGGACACTCAAAATAAAACAAAAGGACTCAAAAGAACACATTGCCTTAAAATCGGGTAACTCCCCTAGGTTTGAGCTCAAAGGCTTCCTTGGGAAGACTTCTTCCCAAAGTGAGGTTTCAAGGAGTAATATAGGGAAGTGTAGAGACAAAATGGGTAGGGGTTGGCTGAGACAAAGGCTTTGGTAGTGTGGGTAAGTAGGTAGAGGTGGGGGCCTTTTATAAGAGGAGAGGAGGGGCACTCTTGGAAGGTAAAGAAAAGTCACTTTATTTTAAAATGGTATTCGGATTTAAGAGGTACCACATTGATGTGTTTCGAGGATAAGGTGATAAGGGTTCTAAATCCACTCATCGAATAGGTATTGTAAATGTTTAGGTCTTAGATATTACATTATCTTTCCATTTTATTTAAATTGTTAAATAATGAGGTCATCGCTGCATCATCATGATGTCATAAATAATTTAATCTATTTAATGTATAAAAATTAAAAAAAATACTATTATATATAAAATCTTTTTATATTTCCAATGACTATTTATAGTCAAAAATCTGACTTGTATAACCCCATGTAATTATTGTTTTAGTAAAACATCTCATGTGTGGGTCATTTTTTATTTAACATTAAATAAAAAGTTATTTATGTCATTTCCCAAACAAAGTTGCTCCATGGGGACCCCAAGTTGACCCATGGATTGTCTTGGTCGGCCATGACACATCCAATGAGGATAGTACATGTGTCAAGTTCATTTCATATTATTAAAACATTATTTTTACCTTAAACTACACTAATTACCTCTAATCGCGATTGAAAACTTAATAAGTTACTATTCACCAAAAAAATTATTTTAATCCCATTGAACCACATTTTACTTCTTAATGACAACCATGTATGTTGGATTTTTGAAATTCAAAACACAAAGGTGACAAAATTTCATTTAAATGGAAAATCAGTTTTTATAAGTACCACTTGGTGGTTTCACTATTCATCAAAAATTGAAGTTTTTCAGAAAAATCCCAAAAATTCACCCTAAGCTATATTTGATATTCTGAATTCAAAAATTAAGTCTATTTTACAAAATTTAAAACATATAATTCACATTAATTAATTTAATAATTAATTTCTGCTGTCAGAGAAAATAGCGTGTTTTTATGAAACAATAAGTATCAAAAGATTGACACTAATTTATGTCTGATTTCAAAGTGAAATTAATTACAACGACCACTATTGGATTTAATGGTAAAAATATATTTTAATTTAACATTAAAACCAATTCAAAAGATAGTCTAATCATATAAATAAATTAGATTAAAAAGAGGTTTTTAATTAAAATACAACATTTTACACTATTCATTAAAAAAATGAACTTTATCAGAAAGATACCAAAAATTTACACAAAGTAAATTTTGATGTCCCAATTCTTAAGAAGATTTTTATTTGGTCCAAAAGGATGTATAAGAGTGAACAAAACTATATTTAATGACGGTTCTCCATCAAAAGGTGATAAGTGAACCTTTAGTGAAAACTAGGGCATATACGCCTAAAATTGAATTCATTCTGTATTTTATGCCTTTATCTTTTATTGGATAAATGTAAAAATATTTAAAAAACATACATAATCATATTTTAGTTATTTCTATCTATTCCCGCCAATACAAAGGCTACATGTTAACTACCATTTAAAATAATATTATTTTATTATTAGAGTACAAGGTAAGATTATCAAGAAACTCGTTGTTGCGTGTTGGGTACGCCATCAAGCATAGTGTCCCCATTAAAGACATATTAATATTTTATTCACAAATATGGATAAATATGAAAATTTCATATTCTTTATTTACCTGGGTTCTTACATTTATGATGTTATTAGTGCTATTAAGAGTTCATTTTTTCTTTTATCGTTACAAACACTACTCCAATTTTCATGGAATTGATCAATGTAGACTTATGTTTGTATATAAATCAGATTCTAGTAGTTTTAATAGATGAAATATTTTATTTTTTTTATTTCAGTGGGATATAATGAAATTTTTATATTTATAATGAGTTATTCAGTTTCACCATCTTCTTAAGAAGTGTGTGAAATGGGATTAATATTTCATATTGTCCTTGTTTGTCGGATATGTATTATCTCACCGTGATGTAACCATATATATTTTGACTACTGAATTTTTTTTCCAATATATCCCATAATAATGTTTTAGATAAATACATATTTATTGATATTTTCATCTATTATAGTATTTTCCTTCTAAACATCTAAATAATTATTACTTATATTATAATGTTGAATAATAAAGATCAAGATTCTCAATGAATATACATGTATAATTTTTTTGACAAGATAATTGTTACACTAATATGTGCTCTAGTTTCTAGTCTTGTAAGGCATGGGTATTTTATTCAAGGGTTATGGTGATTCATTAAGTCATTTATTATTCCATATTTATTTTGTATATAGATCTTTTCTTTAATTGGTTTTTGTAGTTACAAAATCATGAATATATCTATTCCACCCAGGTTTATGATCTTAAGATTTTTTTGTCTTTACATATTTTTTTAATAACACTCTCTATATGATAAATTTATTTTAGATAACTTGGATCATAAAAAAAATTTATATTCCCGTATAGTGGCATAAATCTATGACAACTATGGTGTTTTAACTTATTATTGGACAATGAAATTTAGATTTATTATACTCATAAAATGTTGATTGTAAGGCAATATTACTTCACATGAAATATTTTTTTAATGTTGGGTTTATATTTATGGTCTTATACAGTACGAGGGAAGAGTTAGTAATACTAAACCTTTCCAGATCCTCATTTCATGGAAGAGTTTTTAAAAAAAATTGCAGTACAAATATATTTCTTGAAAAAAGTTGAGGATTCAAAATTGGAGGATTTTGAGGATGTTATTTGGAATGATCATGATAACTATACAAATTCCCATATTGATTGATTTTAGGATACAGATCATCAGGTTCCCTTTTAGAGAAATATTTTTATTCCTTAAATTATTTTTCAGGTGGTTACCTATGAGTTATAATTTCATCTATTAGTGGTATATATGGGAGTGACATATACGTATCATGGGTAAGTGAATAGTTTTTATAGTCTAAAATGAATATGTTATTCACTATGATTATTTATCTATGTCCAGCTTAAAATATTGTAATTTCTAAGAACATTTTTCTTATTTTTTTTGTTTCATCCACTTCGTATTTCCTTTTGAAATTATCATGATATCTCTTTGGTCATAATAATTTGTTTCCCATAGATCATTATTCATTTGATTTATGTTTAAATAATATAATTATTCGTGATTTTGTATTACTTCTTACCAAATAGCTAATAACGATCAGTTGAGAATTTTTTCTTTGGATAATCTTGAAGATGTACCGAGGATTCACGGGATTATGAAGATTATCATATTTGATCGGTGTCCCTAGTTCTCCCTAAGAGTGTGTAGTGGTGTCCAATATTTCATTGTAACATTATTATTTTATAGAAGTACTTTTATCCACATATAGATAGTAAAAAATAGTATACATTCCAGACATCAAACAAAAATTAATATTCAAGGATTTTTTATTTTTTTAGTGTCATGTGTATGGAATATACCTTTGGTGGTGTTATTTTAAAATAAAACGTACCACTAAATCATTACCATGAAACTAACCATTATTACTATGAGTTAATTTTTATCACTATTGTCCTTGATATAGTTTGAAGTGTCCGATGTACATGAATATGAATTCTTGTTGTGTAAGATAAAGAGTGAATAAACGATCCACCATTGAATGAATACGGTAAAAGATCATCATAACTCATACCGAGATGATAATAAAAACTTACTTAGTTCTACCTAGTAGATCCCCAAAACTTGATCGTGTCCCATCATCATGGGGAGAAATGATTATAAACAGGTGTGTTCTTTATCCCTAGTATTGTGGTACATTTATAGTGTTTCCATTCATTGTATGTGGGGGTTAAAATTTATAAATATGGCCATAGATGAGTATTATTCCAAATGAATTAATACCAATAAAATATATTATGTTATAATGATGATTCTCACATTATTAATTAAGAAAATTTGAACATTAGTGATGGTTTATCAATCAAAGAATGCACAATTGAGATTCGAGGAAAAAAGAAAATATATTTTTTGTAAATGAAATTATTTTGGATCTTTTTCTATTTTCCCACAATTTCATATAGGTGAAAACATTACAGTAGAATTTATAGGTTCATGCTAAATATCATGAGTTATTATGATGCTTTTTATGAAATTTCTTGATATATTATATTAAAAATGATATATTTCCAATAACTTTTTTACTTTGATAATGTAATACTTGTTTTGGTCCCACATATTATTTTGGAGACATCTCCCATGAGTCTATTTCTAGTGGATAGATTATGAAGAATCATGGATGTAGGATTTTTTCCACTTTTGGAATGGTCGATTTCTCATAATATCACGATTCTTAAAAGTCATATCATGGGATGATAATTTAGAAAACATCATATTACTTAATGTTTTATTTTAAACTACAGAGGTTGATAATTTTTGTATGTGTATATAATATAAAGAACCTTATTACTAAAACATTATTTTTTATTTTTTATTAGGCTTAGAGGTGACTAGTGGGATCCTATACCAATTTTAGAGATTAATTTACAATTTCGAAATTGAAAATGTACTTATTATAAATATTCATTTAACCATAAGTAAATTCCCCACTCTTGCGGATTTGTATCCTTTATTTCTACACAGCTTGGATGGGTAACATTAAATTATTATTCAATGTATAAAGGTAATTTGAATTTTCTAAAACATCACTTGAATTTTGTAGAATATTCTTCATTACTATATGAATTCATATATAATTTAAAACAATTAATTAAAACATTTCATATAAATTTTTTTGAAACTAATTTATTTATATATCATAAATTTATGTTTTCATAATTACATTTTAAAATAAATAGATTTTTATTTTTTCAATGAAATCATAAATTTTTTTTGTAAATTATATAGATTAAAAATATATATTATTAGGTTATTTAATATATATTAAAAATAAATCTAAAAATAAATTATTATTTATAAAATTTATTAATTTTGTCAATCATTATAATATTCTATCAATACTATTATATATAAACATAAAATTATAATTTAAATGTACCATTACATGAATATATATAAATATATATTTATATACATATATATATATATATATATGTTTTAATACTATTTTTATTTAAGAGTATAAAATAAATTTTTATTTAAATATTATAATTATGTTAAATTTATGTAAAATAACTTTTTAAAAATTATTAATAAATATTTTTAAAAGTAAATAATATTATTTGTATTTTTTATTTAATATTTTTTTTTAAAATTGTTATATGTAAAAATAATGTAAAGGTTTTTCGTTATTAAAATAATAAGAGTCATCATAATTTCCATAAAAGTACTAAATAAAGGTGAACATGTATATATAGATATATATTATATTATTATTACATATTTAAAACCTTCTTATAGTAAAATGTTTTCCTACCATGAGCCACTTGATCCAATCTCAACCACTCGTTACTAGAGGTTAGTTGGGTGAGAGATAGATCATCCATGAAAGGACACAAAGTGAGAGAGGAGGATAAGGAAACTCAAAAAGGGAAAGGGTAGGTAGATAGTGCATGTATAGGCATTCCCTGGGGAGCGCATGTGGTGTGTAGTGTGGCCTTTGTGTGTGGAGATGTGTATGCATGTGTTGATCCACCATTGAAATTGAACATTTTTTCTTTGGAAGATATTTTTATAAATACATGACCTTGGATAAGTGACTATCCAATGTGGGATTCATGGGTTCGGGGTATTATTCAACCATGTTTAAAACAACAATTTATATCATGCCCATTAGATTAGATTAGTGATAAAAATACAATAAGAATACTTATCATCTTCATCATCTTGTTCAAATATGTGAAACTAGATGACATTATTTCCTTTTTTACTTATTCCCTCTACATCGATTATATGATTGATCCTACATGATATAACCCTAATAATCTTATTTTAATGACCAATTTATAATCATCATTTTTGTATCAAATCTATATTTTCTTATATATCATCTTTTTAATCTAATACTAGCTAAAATAAACATGTATATATATAGATATTCTATTTTAGTTTTAAAAAAATTGATTAGACTTCTTGACAAGGTATCCATATTTGTGCTCTGAAACCTTTAGATCTGGATTTTTAAAAAATATCGCAATCTATTTCCCCCCAACCAATCAAAGACACATAATATATATATATTCTTTATCTTTAACCACATCTATGGCTTCCCATGGAACATAAGACATATAATGTAAATATAAATATAAATAAATAAATATATTTATATGTATTATTCTTGTAGTTGTTTAAAACATTACTCACTATGTGTAATTTGGATATATATATATATATGTATATATATATATCTGAATATTATACAAAAGCAATATTTTTTTATATTTTAAGAGTTGAATCATTTAAAAAAATCATTAACTGAATATATATGATATAAAACATTGTTTGTTATATATTTTTACATTTTAGGGGAATCTCATGGATTGATAGAAACCCCCCCCCCCCCCCCACGTCCTATGACTATCTCTCACACACTCACTCTTCTCCTACTAATTTTCTCCCTCTACTATTGTATTTCTAAATTTCAAAAGAATAAAATTATCACTTCCAAAATTTTTAGTCTACACAAACAAAAATATGGTAAGGGAATCATATTAAAATCATACTATAATATTTTTATTTATTCAAAACCCCCATATTATAGTTAAGGTATTTTTTTATCAACATACAATATAATTTCTTATTTTATAAAACATTTAAAATATGTTAAGAAATAATATTCTTAAAATACTTTTTAGGTTAATGTTATATTCAATACCCATGTTTTTGCGTGATTTATTTTTATTAAAAAAAATATATAATATAAAGAATTCATTTTAAATTACCATTAATAATATAATTTTCATGTTTAGAAAGTCCTTTTTTATTTTATGTTTGTTATCTATTTCATGTCTGATTTTTATTTTATAAAATAATTCATTTAGAATGTAAATTTTTGTATATCAATAACATTAATTTAAATAAATAGTTATAAAAATATACTCAAATATTAATTTACATTTCATGCATATTTATATGATTAGTTGGGTTATGTTCAAATTCTAATGTTTATAGGAATACATAAATAGAATTTATGAGACTATTCCAAAATTATAGATTTTTCATAAACCTTATGGTGTTTCTAGAAGTTATATTCTTTATAATGTATTATATTAAATCAAATTGTTTTCTTCTCAGAAAATATTTTATTTTTGTTACAATGGGTTTTTAATGGATTATATAAGATAATGAGATGTTTTTAATATATTTTTCTAAAAATAATACATGGTACATGGGTATCAAATTAGATGATATCTAATTGATTTATTGCATGACTATAAGGTGATGTTGTCCTCATGGTGAAACCTTTTCTAGCCGCTTGTATTTATTATGTTCTTTTATGAATCTTATTTATTCATAATATATTTTAATTTTCAATTTATTTTAAATAAAAAATACAATTATTACTTAAAATGTTATATATATATATATATTAAATGGGTTATAAAAATGATATATCATCAAAATATTTTTTTAAATTATTTTACTATGTATTTCTCATGAAATCCATAGATTATTATTTTGAAAAAAATATCATTTTTTATAAAATATTTTTTTATCTAATATAAATAATAAATTACTTTAAAAATATTAAAATAATATTTATAAAATTATTTTACTACTTCTTCTAAATCCCCTTATTGGGATATTTTATCATCACCGAAAATCTTAAAATGATTTTCACAGGATTAGTAGAAGTTCCAATGGTGTTTCAATTGATTGAAGGAGTTAGGCCGAGTGATGCCACATTATTTATTTATTTTAAAAACATTTAAAAATATAATACTTAGTAGATATTTTAGAAAGCCTTTTAAATATACATAAAAATTGATCCCTGGGATTGTAAAGAATTGTTCTTATTAAAAAAATAGAACACAATTTTAACAACTTATTTGGGAGTTAGGGTATTGTACTATCAATGATGGAATTGGAGGAATAGTTTAGACATATTCAGATATTAGGGAGTATCTATTTGTGAAAAATATATAAAATATTATATTTATTTTGAGTATATAAAAGACATAATATAATAAATTATAAATAATTTTAAATATTAGTAATATTTATTTCTCAAATTATAATGATTTAAATTAGTTGTTTCTCAATGTGTGATGAAATAATAGTGAGGGTGTAATTCAATTATTGAGAGAATGTTACATCCTAAGACATATAATGTTTATTTATATTTAATACACATATTTTTATAATGTTATAGTATTGAAAATATGATTTCAAATATAATTTTATGAAACAAATTTATTTTCGATATTCAAATTCTGTTTTGATTACTTTTATTTATTGAGAAACAATATATTTTTTATTATCAAAATCATAATAAAAATATTTTAGTTATGGTTAGAAATAAAAATGATAAATTATATATTAATGTAACATCTAAAAGTATTTTATTCAAAACTTACTTGAAAAAAAATAAATTAATTTAATTATTTCATAAATTATCATTAAATATTAATAAAAGTATATGTAAAATGAAAATAATTTCTTAAAAATACTAATATATGAAGATTTTTATTTATATGATTAACTACTATTTTTATTGTGACTTATAAATTGTATTGTAAATAAAATATTCATATTTTGTTAAATGTATATAAAACCAATTTTTGAAATTTTTTAACAAACTATTGTTATATGTTAATAGTAATAATTATTATTTTCAATTTAGTATTGATTTTTTGTATTAAATGTTTTTAAATGAAACTATTGTTATGATATTTAGATACTAAATTACTTATATGAATAGTAATAAAATGTATGTAAAAATAATAAATAAATTTATACTTGTATATTTAGATATATATTATTATTATTATACGATATTTAAAACCATATTATATTTAAAATTTTTTCAACCATGAGACACTAGGGGAAAGAACCATCAACATGGTCCTAGGGGTCAATTATGAGGGAGACAGGTCAACCTATAATGGCATCATAGTGGAATGGGAGGACAGAGTGCCTCAGAAGGAGGAAGGGTATCACATAGCTCCAGCGTAGGCATGCTCTGTAGAGCGCATGGGGTGCGCAGTGCGACCCATGTATGTAAAGAGGTGTACATGGGTGAATATACTATACATACATGGAATTATATGTTAATGGAAGTAGTTATAATAAATATAATTATTCATATTATAAAATATTATATGTTAGATTTGTGTGTTATGGGTACAATTCTCTCTTGTTTAAAACATCTATATATAGATCACGACCAATAGATTAGATTGACACCAGAATTTCAATAACCTAAAAAATTAAATTCTTCTTCTTTCTTTATAGTAACAAACCTGAAGTCATAATTTCATTATATTCCCTCAACATTAATGGACATCAACTACATAATTGGATCAATTTGATGTCACCCATTTCATATTATTTCAATGAAAAAGTCATTATAATAATTTTATCCATAAATATAAACTTTTTTATACTACCATATTTATAAGGTAATAAAAACTATATTGAACATGTAATATAATTATATATTTTCAAAATTATTATTAAAAATTAACTCAACACCCTTGGTAAGCTTTCCATGTTCAGACTCTAAAACATTTATGTAAGAATTTTTAAAATCTCTCTCAAACAGTTATCTACCTTTCTAATATCAACTACATATAATATATATATATATATATTCTTCATCCCAAATCACCTCTATGGATTACCTGAAAAATTAGGATAGATTATTTAATATATATATATATATATCATTCATGTTATGGATTAGAATATAATGAAATTATAGTAATTTGGATATAAATGTTTATATATAACTAAAACATATACAAAAAGTGGAGTAGTTTTTTATATTAAATATAATAATTAATTTTATGGTAATTAATAACTAAATATTTTCTGTAATATACTTGATGTATGTTTTATTTGTTATCTTATTAAAGATAAATTTTCGTTGATTTTTAGAAAACCCCCATAAAAATCTATACGTCTCTCTCTATAAGATCATGGAATTTTCTGGAGAAATCTAGGAAATCATTGTCTCTACATATTGTCTTTAATTGTGTACCTTTTTGGGATTTATGGATTGGGGTGCATTTTGGAGAAGTCTATGAATCCTTTTGTAGAAAAGTGGTTGTGTAAGGTGGAGACACAGTTTGTAAAAACTGTGTGGATACAAAAGAGAAACTTTTCAATCTTTGACCTTTGGAATAAGTGGATTCCACATTGATTGAGAGGATGTGAGTGATATTTGTGAGAAGTTATACAACCTAGATGTGGCTAATGCATGATTTGGGCATGTATTTCCTTACCAGGCAACTGAACCGTGACGGTAAATAGTGAGACCCTAAAATTGTTTATCTCACTCATTTTCAACTTTTAATTACCTTTATCACTATATATGTGGCAATAACATGGGATTTTACATTCTTAAAGTTAAATTATGGTTCTCCAATCAGTCGGTAATGATTTAAAGGCCTTAAAACTCTATTCTTTGAGATAGAAATCCAGAATTGAAGACCCACTCTTCTCCGAATAAGTGGATTTCATACTGATGCTTCTCCCATTGTTTCTTCTATATTTACGTAAATATTTTATTAAAAATATTCCCTATTTTGATAAATATAAACCTTTATGTTGAAATGTTGATCTATTCATGATGATCTAGGTCAAGATTTATGATATCTTAGTGTCTTTTATCTTGATATTGGTTTAAGGATTTTGATCCCAAACTTGTATATAGGTCGTTGTGCTGCTCATATTTTTGGAATTTCCATTGATAAAAAATCCATCAATTAATTTTTGTAGGTAGTATATATCTAATTCCCACATTCTTTTATTTGATATGTATATGAAATTTTTGGAATTTTGTGACTATTTTAGAAAATTATTTTCTTGATTTCGGTTAATTATTTTGAAAAAATGATTTATTGAAGATTTGTTAAAATAAGTGATTAATTAGAGATTTTATCATGAATCAATGGGGATTCCATATTTGATAATTAATTTTGGTAAATTTATTATAATATTTAGAGGGTGTAATATAAATAATTAAATAGGTGATTTATAATGAGATATTTAAATGGCATTGTTGAGATATTTCTTTTTGGATTAATTATACGACTTTGATAACATGATCTAGATAATTAATTGTTGGATTAATTATGGAATGTATAGATTATAAAGATATAATTAATTATAAAAAATATATAATTAAATATGAATTGTTATATAGTTTTATTAATTAATGAATTAATTAATGTTTGAAGAAATTAGATTATTTTTGTGTTAACTAATGGAATAGAGGTGTTTATCCAATTTTTCAATTAGTAATGAGATTATCGTGGATAAATAATTGTTAAATTAATTATGTGATAAATAATAGAAAAATTTTCATTCTAAATAGATATATACAAATAGTAACATGATCATCATACTTATGTCTAAGGATAACTAGAACATGGTAATTCGAAATTGAGAAGTATACATAATAACATTATCATTATACATTTGAGTAAAGAGAATGAGAACATGGTTATTCTATTGAGAGGTATACATGGTAGCATGGTAATCATACATATGTTTTTGAAATTGGTAACATTGGAAGTGTGTCTTTTATATAAGAAATTAATGAATAGAAAAAATGAAACTCTTTGTTATGGCCTCGCACGAGAACATTCAACTACACAATGAGTAAATCAGTTACTATGATATCATATCACCTTGAATAAATTATGATTCTAAAAGAAGTATTTATTAAGATATATAATTTCATAGAGAACACTTTGGGATCTGATATGAGAGGACTTTAGTATTGAGGTATTGGAATCCACAGGAACCCTATAGTTAATTTAGTTAGAAAAGAATAAATGATAATGTAATGAATGCTTATTTATGCATTGTACTTATTTCTTATAGAAATACATGACATATATTTTGATTGGAATTGTTCTATACATTGTTCGTACAGGTCTACTATGTTTTACTCACACCATATTTGGGATTCTTGATGAGTATGTGAATATATTATATTGTTGTAGGACAGGATAAGTGTAAAAACCATGGGATGGATTGCTGATTATAGATGGATCTTAGAAAAGTCAACCCTACATTGTTCGGGACACAGATGGGGATTCACAGTGACTTTTATTTCAGATGCCATATACACATTTTCCACTTATATTGGAATAACATGTTTTCCTTTTCCTTTGTGAATTGTATTTCTAGTTTGGTTATCTTGTGATGCAAGTACTGTTCTTCATATTTATGCTTTCTTGTTTGTTTATTTATTTCCAGTAGTGTTTTATGCTGATAAATGCCAGTATAGTCTTCCTAAGATATACTTACTAGAACCACATTTCTAGTCAGTAGCCTTATGAGTATAGAGAGGCATGCCTGAGGTCAATAAGAGAATAGGCTCAATGCAGTGTATTGTGGCACCTGGGCTAGGATGTTACAAAGTGGTATCAGATGTCCTGTTTTCTTTCATCTTTTTTCAATTATTAAAGTTTTATAATATGTATACATAATACTAGGAAGTGTTGCGGCTAACTAATGAAATCATGAATGAGAGTTTAAAATCCATGTGTGGGGGAAACCCTAGAACATATGGTGGTATTGTTGTTAATGTTTTTCCAGTTACAGTTGAGTATTATTTCACATTGGGTGTCACACTTGTGGTGTGATGTGATTATTGATTCTTGTAATTTTTGAGTGTTGATCCAGGGCCCATAATAGCACTAGGGTTGTGTATTTATAAATAATTTGATTCACCCATGTTTATTGTGACATTTACAATTTTAGATTTCATGGGATACGAGTTATGGTAATGTTGTTAAATTAAATTGTGTTCCATGATTGTGAGATTAAAATGAGAAATTATTCCTATCAATAATTGAGAAAGATTGTAAAATGATGCAAAATGAGAATAATTGGGTATCTAATAGAGAAACATGATTATGATAGTGTATTTTCCCTTGATAACTAATACCTAGGTGTAGCATGTTTAATGGTAGCGATAACACCATAGTTTTGACTGTTATGCGAGGTGGGGAAAATTATTTTTTCCGTTTATTTCCTCTTATGAAAATGTCACAATGTTGGGTTTTGAGACCTGAGACATGTGTTGGTATATATAGTGATTAAACTTATATGATTCTTATTAAGGGAATGAATGAGGCGCATACATAGGATTGATTTTTCAGCAATGGAATAAGAGGTACTAATCATAATAGCTGATGATGAAGGGGAAAAGTTTTGAGTGAACATTGCTCGTTTCACTAAATTAATAGAATGAGATAGAGGGGGGAGTTGTGAAATGTATTTCAAAGTTCAAAAGGTAGTTTTAGTTGTAAATCCCTCCAATAATTATTGTAGAGGGTGGACCTAAGGGAGACAAATTCGAGGATGAGTCCATAGAGACAATACATGAAAATTTGTATACGTAGGCTGAGATGAGGGTCAAGATGGCTACTTATATTATTTGAGGATCAATTAAGCACTAGTGTTCCATTCAGGCATGAAATTTTTATAATAATGGTTCATTCTAGAAGTGCTTTTTGGAGAGGTTATTGGAAAATATTTATAGAGAGATTCTATGAATAGAGAAAGATGCTGAGTTTGTGCATCTGATATTATGAACCATGTCATCGATGGACTATGTTAGACATTACACACATATGAAATGACTTACTATAACATTATAAGGATATTAGGTAGATATGATTTATCCATTTCAAGATGAACATAATTAATTCATTAAATCCTAGGTGAATATCTTCAGGCTGAAGAAGTTCACGAAACTGGTGGATTATGATCTCATAGTTTAAGAAAATATGAGAGAGGTGGTCAGTGCAGGATAGGTGGTTGTTACTGGATTATCATAAAGTGAGAATTTTGATATCAAAATTCTCTATAATGAAACATAAAAAAATGAAGTTAAAAGAAGAGTACTCAGATTAGAGTATCAGTTGGAAATGAATGTACTATAGTGATCTGTCACCATTGTGGAAGGTTCAAATACTATCATCGATACTGTTCTTAAACCACTGTAGGGTGACTTTATTACGACAAGATTAGAAATATATAAAATTATACAGGTCTCAGTGATATACTTTTACTGAAGGAGTTGTCGGACAGAGCTATAGTATTATTAGAGGATCTTCTACAACAAATTAGGCTGCCATTTGGATTTCCAATGGCCGAGGAAGTAGAGTTTATGGCAGTGTCTCTTATGGGATGGAGAACCTGTAATAGCAGAGTGGTGAAACTCAGGGGAGTCAGACAACATCACAGGGAATAGGGGAAGTATAATTACTTATAGTACCACCTACACTTGTGGATAGAAAGTCTAGAAAATTGATAGTGTGATTTAATATTCTAGTAGTTTCTACATTAGATAGTTTATTTTTATACTGGTGCCTCTCAACCCTTTCTATCTGCAAAACATTTAAATTTTTTTACCAACAGTGGAGTTTTTTAGCGGGGTACTGACTATAGATACAAAAATGAGAGTTCGGTCTAGAAAGATCTATCTTTTCAAGGGATACTCTCTAGAGATAGAGGAAGAACATATCTTATGGGCTCTATATGTTCTTGATATGGTGGACAATGAACGAATTATGGTTATGGACTGGCTAGTCACACACTAATCCCACATTGACTATTACCATAGAAGGGTTTTATTTATATCTCATATGGTTGACAAATATATTCATCATGGATTGTGGGATATCTGGGTATGGTGAGTAGGGCCAATTACATAAAAATTGAGAGTACTTATAGCCTAATTATCTATTATTTTGTTGGATGATATGGGGTCTTAGGTAATATTTCCTTCCAAGACAAGTGGAACTGTTTCAAGATGTCTTTCCTGAAGAGATATGTGGGCTACAATCGTAGAGAGATGTGGAATTCACTATTTTTCTCATGACATCGGATAAGCTAGTATCTATTCCACCATATAAAATCTAACTGACTGAGATACAAGTGATTGAGACTCCGTTGGATGAGTTGATGTATAAAGGATTTATCTATCTAACTATGTCACTTTTGGGAACACCTATTTAATTCTCAAAGAAGGATAATCAATGTTTATTTTGATTATTCGATTATCAAAAGTTGAAAAACATTTACTATGAAGAATAAAAATCCACTTCCATGTATCAATGATCTATTTGACCAAGTGAATGGAGATTTTGTGTTCTCAATGATTGATTTGAGATTAGGGTATCATCAATTGAGGGTACACATTTATGATATTCTGAGGACATCCTATAGAAGTAGGTAGAAAATTTTTGAGTTTTTTTTCAATGTTATTTGTGTTGGAAAATTCACCAAAAAGTTTTATGCATTTGATGAAAATGATCATTAATTTGTATCTAGATCAATTCATGGTGGTGTTCGTGGATGATATCTTTGTGTACTCCAAGACATGGTTAAAATAATTCTCAACAACTTCACATCATCTTAGGTTCACTAAGAGAGAATCAGTTTTATATCAAGATATCAAAGTGTCAGTTTTGGATTAACTACGTAAACATCTTGGGGAACAACATCTATGAGGATGGTGTGTCAGTTATCCCAGGGAAGGTTTATACTGTGGTTAATTTTTAGAATCCCTATAATATTTTTGATATCTAATGATTACTTGGATTATCTGTATAATACTTGAGATTCATCCAAGACATTTTCTATTATAAATTTCCAAATTTGGGCTAGAAGAAAAAGGGACTAATGGTTGAATAGTAATAATCTTAAGAGAGAGATTTTTTTAGTTGAAGTAGTGGTTAATATCAACACCAATTTTGGTCATACCTGAGTTAGAAGATGAGTATATGGTTTCTTTTGATTCTTCTGGGATTATAATTGGAGCTATGAAGATGCGGGGAGATAGAGTTGTGGGGTATTTGTCTCAGTAGTAGAAACCTCGTGAATGGAATTACTCTACACATGAGCTTAAGTTGGAAATAATGGTTTATTCTCTTATGTGTTGGAGAAACTATCTTTTGGGAGAGAATTTTATAGCCTATAGAGATCACAATAGATTATATTATATAAATTTTCTTCATGATTGGAATATTCTGCAGTGGAGAAAGGATTCAGTACATGTAGTCTATAAATTTTGAACAGGAATATATTCTTAGGAAGGGAAATATAGTGGCTAATTTCTTGATCATGTAATTTTAGACTTTCATTGTTCATATGTCATGTATGGAGTTGAAGATGTTCACCTCTCTGGTAGAAATTCATGTGGTGGATCAAGAGAGTAAGGAGAATTTGAATTTCTTTTCAGTGCCAATAATGTATTTTCTTTTATGAAGAATCAGGGATGGACAATATGAGGATATAGAGTTCTTATACTTTAGGGAAATCATTGAATGTGAGGAGAAAAATTTAGAATTGTTGATAGATGAGGATGAGATTGTCTTTGTGAACAATCATGTTATTGTGCCTACAAGCATGTATGAGGATCTCTTAAAAGAATTTCATGCATTGAATTGGACGGTGCATCTAGGTGTAACCAAAATTTACCATTTCCAATAATGAAAATTTTTTTTTGTCTAGGCATGAAAAAAGTGATAATAGGGTTTTTGACCAGATTCATCACTTTTCATCAGATGAAGCTATATAATCAGAGACCTGTAGGCTTACAACATCCTTTTCCTATTATGTAATAGTAGTGGGATGACATGACTAGTGACTTTGGGGTGTTTCATCCAATGATGATTAGGAATAATTATTCTATTTGGGTTATTTTGGATTGACTAACTATAGTAGTGAATTTCCAACCAATAACGGAAACCTTTATAGTAGAATAGTTTTAAGAACAATATGTTCAAGAGATTTTCCTTCTGAATGGAGTGCTATAGTATATATTTTCAGATCATGATTCACTCTTTAAATCACATATCTGAAAGCGCTTCTAGAATGTTCATGGAACCTTGGTATTATTGAGTTTTGGTTTACACTCATTGGTAGATGGGAAATTGAATCTTACTATACATGTTCTAGATGATTTTCTACGGGCATTTGTTCTTTAATTTGATGGATCTTGGGAAAAGAACTTGGTTTTAGTGGGATTTTCCCATAATAATATTTATCAAGAATTTATATATATGAGACCAATCAATGATTTTTATGGTTGGCCTTGTAGATCAACGCTATGCTGGATAGAGGCTGGTGTGTCAGTGTTCATGGGATCGTGTCTCGTGCATGAGGCATTAGAGAAGGTGTAGATGTTTTAGATTTATATGGATATGTTTCAGAGTAGATATATGTTGTATGATGGAAGGAGGATATTACTCATCGAGTTTATTAAGGGTGATTGTGTATTCCATTGGGTATCAACTAGGTTGGGTCACCACAGTATATATAGGCCGGGCATGTTGGCAGCCAGGTTTGTTGTATAATTTTAAATAGTGGAGAGAATCAGGATAGTGGTGTACTGATTGGATCTTATATTGGGATGAAATGCAATGAATAATATTTTCCATGTATAAAATTTAGCGGTATCACCCATAACCATCTCATGTGATTGATGTGGATAAGGATGGCCTTTAGATAGATGCGACCTTTGATGAGAATCCAATACGTGTGTTAGATCATAGTGAGAATGTGTTATAGGTATTTTTTTCTAATTGTTCATTTGTAATAGAAAAATAGACACGTGAATGAGGTAACATGAGAAAGAGAAGTAGGTACGAGGGCTCAATAGCCCAATCTTTTGGGATGCGAATCATTAAAAGTCTTGGATGTGTATCACGAGGAAGAGATGTTATATGTTTTTGATATTGTGAGATCATGACCCATTATAGAGTTATCTCGAGTGTGATTATAAGTAATTTTTTTACATAAGTACCTTTGATGGGTGCTATGTCTTGGGGTGCATTTAGGTGAAGTATAATAATATTTTGAAGAAAAGTGGATGCATACAGTTGGAACATAGTATGTACAAACCATAAATCTAACTAAGAGAAACTATAATATCCATGTCCTTATGAAGAAGTGTCTTCAGCATAGTGAAATAATTGTTTTAGAGTCCATATGGCTTATCCATACAATGTTCCCCATGAAGTAGTGGATAACACACATTTTCACCTGATTTTTTAACCATGTAACCAAACCAATCACAGGCTGCTAGTGAGATCCTAAAATTTTACATCTCAATAATTTTATACTTTTAATTAACTTTTTCATATACTATGTGGCCCTTAATTGTGAATTTACATGACTAACGGTAATGTAAGGTTCTCCCATTGACCCAAAGGGATTCCAAGGCCATACAATCATAGTTCTTTGAGATCGAAAGATCAAATTGATGATATTGTCTTCTCATGATATGTGGATTTAACACCAATGCTTCTCCAATTCATTTTTCTCTCATTCATTGATCTTTTCATGGAAGACGCAATTTTTTTTTTCATTGGGAATAAACAATTTCACTGAAATCTAGATCTAGTATTGTGGATCATGAACTAGATTTATAAGATATTGATGTCTTTGATCTTGATTGTGGTTTAGATATTTTGATCCGGAACTCATATCTACGACATTATGTTGCTCAAGTTTTTTGAATTTTTTCTAAGAAAATGTATATCAATTAATTGTGGTAGGATGTCTAAATATAATTCCCATATTCATGGATTTAATATACATATGTATAATTGTATAATTACTAAAATATTGGAGCAATTTTTTTTATTGAATTGGGTTAATTAGATTGGACTATGGATTTATCAAAGCATTGATAGAATATGAGATTAATTGAGGAATTTATGATGAGACTAAGGGGATTCCCTATTAGATAATGAATTAGCTAAATTTTATTATAATAGTTAATTGTTTAAATATTGATAATTAATTAGTGGGTTTTTTATAAGATATTAAAATGTTTATGTTATAAATATTGATAGTGTAATATTTATGTTCCTTCGATAATTATGAACTAGATAATTTATTTTTTAATTAATTATGGAATGGGGTTATTAGAATAAGATGATTTAATTTGGTAAATTATGTATGAAGTATGAATTGTTATATTGAGTTACTAGTTGATGAACTAATTAATAGATTGAAACACATAGTAAATTGTTGATTAAACTAATGGAATGGATGTGTTGAACAATTTGTTGAATTAATAATGATATTATGGTGGATAATTAATTCAAAAATTAATAATTTGACAAGGAATTGGAAATGGTCAATATAATTTGAGAAATATAAATAGCATGATGGTCATCATACTTATGAGTAAAGAGAATGGGTAAATGGTAATTATGAATTGATAAGCATACCAGGTATCATGGGCATTGTAGTTATGAGTAAAAGGAATTTTAACATGGTAATTATATTGAAATATAAAAATGGAAAAATGGTCATCTTACTTATGATTATGAAATTGGTTACTTTGGTATTGTGGCTATTGAATGATAAATTAAATAATGGAAATAATGTATCTCTATGTTATGGACTTACACGAGAACATTTGAATATGAAATGATTCAAATCATGAACTAAGATATCCTAGGACCATCAATTCTATGAGATTCAGTAAGAGGCATGAAATAATATAAGGTATTAAATAGAGATAAAGTCAGGCTCTTTTATGAGTTGATATTAGTATTGAGGTATGAGAATCATTCAGAACCTGATGTTAATGTAGTTAGATAATAATAAATTGTAATATAACAAATACATATTTTCAAATTGTATTAATTTCATGTAGAACTACATGCACTTCGTTTTTAATAGATTTTTTTAGACCCCATTAGTGATGTCCTACTGAGCTATTCTCACACCCTGTTCAGGTTACCAGATCAATTCCAGAATATATTATACTGTTATAGACATGATATGGAAAAGGCCCTATGATGGATTGCTGATTTGGGATGGAGCTTTAAAGAGGGTACCATATATAGTTCGTGACCCACATGGGAGTCATAGTGTCGTTAAATTATGTTTCATTATAGAAATGTGAAACTTTTATTGGAATAACATTTTTCCCTTTTAGTTGAGGGTTTTATTTCATATTTTGATATGTTGTGACATGAGTATTCTTTTGGTTATATATGATTCATCTTTTATTTATTAATTTATATTAATGGTTTAATATAATACATAAGAGTATTGTGTCCCAGTGACTGAATTACCAAACCCTAGCTTCTAGTTGGTACCCTCTGGAATATGGCTAGGAGCGCATGAGGTCATACGGTGGACCAGTTTGGGGCACTATTGTGTGGCACCAAGGTCAGGACATTACACTCTCTCCCTCTTTCACTATTTTCCTACTTATTATTTCATTCAAGTCATTCATTCACAATAGTTTATAAGAATTAAATCATCAATTACAAGCTCATTAACCTATAAAAGAATTAATAATATAGAGTGATTACATTCAAATAGTATTATTATTTTTTATTTTATTATAAAAACCATTATTCTGGATGTTGTATTTTTTTAAAAATATCATATATGGTTTTATATTTAATAAAAATGGTATTTAATGTAAAGGAATTATATTTTGAAACTAAAAAATGAAGGTAATTTATCTCAAACACTTTGTTTTCATGTATATATATTTTCTTTAATTTGTCATTGCTAAGGGGAATTAATTAATTTTCAATTCTCTTTGAAAAATAAATAATTACGTTTAAAAAAAAATTAATAAGAATTTTGTTTTTTATTTAATTTATGATTTTTATTTGATAATATCTATTATTTTATTTGAAAAAATTTATTGATTTATTTAAACATAATTTATAATACTATATATGGGAATATACTATAATTTTGAATGAAATTTTATGCAGATTATTAGGCCTAGTGGTTTTAAGTTCAATTTCTCTTGTGTTTTGGAATACTGCATTTAAATTTATGAAATCAATTTAATAATGTGTATATAGCCTCAAAAATAAAGAACTATTGAATTGTATTTTTTTAAAATGATTTAAACTATCAAGAATTTTTTTATTCTTTTAAACTAATTTTTTTTAATTTTTATGGGGTTACAATGTATTATAAACGAGAAAGGAATGCCTGATTTTTTTTTCTAAAAATAAAACATGGCACTTTGGTATAATATCATATGATAAGGAACAGATTAATTCTATTTCCATAAATAGTATTTTCCAATTAAGTTTTACTGCTACTTTCTTCATGTATTTTCATGTTCATGAAAAAATAAATATAATCAATAAAATTTAATATTATTTTTGTTTCTTAATGGAAAAATATAAATGTTATTTTATTTGTTCTACATTTTGATATTAAATTTGCTTTCAAAATGATATATGTTTAAAATATTTTTGAAAATTATTTTACTAAAAAAATCATGAAAACAATATATTATTATTTTAAAAAATATATATTTATTTTATCAAATATATTGAATTTGATATAAATCAAAAATGAAATTCAAGGTGTTTCCAATGAAACATATATTACAATTTTACTCTTGGTTTTTAACCACTTTTACAGAAATATTTTCCTCACCCTATGTTTTAAAATGATTTTCATAATCTTAGTTTAACTTTCCCATTTATTTGAATTAATTTAATGAGCTAGAAATTATGAAGACTCATAGTTTTATTATTTTTCATTTGTTTAATGTAATGATATATTATAATTATTTTACCAATCCTCAAAAACCTATAACAAAAAATATCCTTGAATATATAATTCTATATACATTTTCAGTTAATTTTTATTAAAAAATTATACAACATAATTTTAGGAACGGATCCAGGAGTGCGTGTCTTTGGTTATCTTATTTGTAATCAAAGGAACATTTTGGAAAAATTTATAGAATGTGATATTTTAAATTGATGATAATATAAGAAATAAAATTCTTCTTTTGAGTATTTTTAAATTAAAATCAATGATATTATTAATTATAATTATATTTTCGTAAATCAATTTTTATAAATCCTAATGGTAGAAATTTCTAATTTATCTAACTACGATGAAATAATTTTTCTTGGTGAATTAATTTATAAGTAGGGAATGTAACCTTCTTGTAATTTGAATGTATATTTTACACTAAGAAATAGAATGTTTTTTAATTTTGAACAAAGGAAAGTATGTTTTAGAATACTATTTTATAAATGTATTTGATTTTCTTTAATGAATAGAAGTTTTGATTACTTTTATTTTTAAAGCATTAAAATTATATTTTATTAATGTATAATGAAATTATTTTTAGTAAATATTAAAAATAAGAATTCTAAATTATATTTACATTTGACATTTAAAATGATATGATTATAAACATACATTATACATTAGAAAAGTAATTTATTATTACATAAATTATAATCAATTATAAATAAAATTATATATATAATAGTTATTAATTTTAAAATAATATTTATATGAATATTTACGATTTTCAATGTAATCACTTTTTTGTTGAAAAGTCTAAATTTTATTATAAATTAAATATACTTGTTTTATTAAATTACTATTAAATCATTTTTTCAATTTTTTTAATAAATTAGAGTTTTATGGAAATAGTTTTCATGATGGTTTTTATATTTCCATTTTTTATGTGAATATTTATTTATGTAAAACTAATGTAATGATTTTTTGTTACTAAAACAACAAAAAGTTATATAATGAAAGTAAATGTATTAAACTTTTTTGTAAATATATATTTACATTTTTCTATTATTATTATTATTATATATTTAAAATATTAATATATTGAAAATTTTGTCATTCCTGAGCCGTTAGATACCCCTCTCAACTACATGTTACCAAAGGTTAACCATTTGAGATTCATTCTGACAAAGAGAGGTTGCATGGTGGTAGGGGAGGATCATTAACCTTATAATAAAAATATATATATCCATAGTGCACGTATTGGATGTCTTGACTGACAGTTGGGGTGGACAGTGAACCTCATGTGTGTGAAGAGGTGTATTCAGGTGATGGTCCCCTACTAACGTTGAAAACTATGTATATGGGTGAATTTTTATAAATACAAGAACATATCAAACAATTTTTTTAATATGGTATTTTTAGGGTGATGTTTCTATTTAAACATTTTTAAACATCATTTGATATCATTACCGTATGATTAGATTTTTTCTATCCATTCGATATACTCACTAATCATATTCTTCCCCTCAGTAAACCCAAGAAAAATAGTCTTTGTCTTTTATATATTTTTCTACCACTATTTTAATATGACAACCTACATGTATGTGTTTCATGACACCATTTTCATTTTATTTTAATAAAAAATAAATTTTCATCATTTTCAACCCAAATTTCTATTTATATTTAATTTTATCTTCATCAGGTAATACAATTTAAAAAACATTAGAGACATAAATATAATATAAATTTTTCTAATGGACACAACATTCTCGACATTGTAGACATGTTTGGCCTTTCGAACATTCATGTCCAGATTTTTAATATCTCTCTTGATACATTATCTCCCTTAACATTTACAAAAATATATATAGTATATATATATTCATCATCCTAAATAACATTTATGTATCAATTGGACACTCAAGGAATATTATTTACACATTTACACACACAAACTAATATATATATATATATATATATCACATTCAAAATATGGAATAAAACCATATGAAGTTACGATAATTCGGATATTTATAATTGAATAAACAAAAAAAAATAGTTTTTTTATTTTATAAGTCAATTAATTTAAATATATATTAATAACTACATTTAGTTGAGAATATACATGGTGTATATTGTCTACTTATTTCTATTAAAGGCCCATATTTTTTATCATTATAAATTCCTCATTACCAAGATCCCTCTTTCTCTCTCTATCACACTTCTCATATTAATATTCTCATCCCAATCTTCTATTTAAAAATTTATTAAGATGAAAAACCATTTTTGACTAATATTTTTAGTCTATAATAGTGTGTATAAGTTAAGAGTATAGTTTTCAATGAATAATATGATTTATTATTTTCTTACAAACACCTATATTTTAGGTATGGTATTATTTTGATTAAAGTTAATTTAAGATTTTATTAAAAAAAATTCTAATTTGGGGTAAAATAATTATAGTATGAAAAACATATTTTAAGGTAATTTTATATTCAAAATATTAATTTTACAGATATTTTTAATGAAATTTACAGTGTAAAAGGTAATTATTTATTATCAATATTATTTAAAATTTTCATTTTCATGTTATAATTTATTTATGTTAAGTGTGTTTTCTATTTCATTATGATTTTTAACTAATAAAGTATTCCATTTTATATGTGAAATCAAATATTATTTTAGTAAATTTCATTCCTAATAATAGTTATGGAAATATAGTATAATATTTATTTTCATTTCATTCATATAAATAAGAGAATTTTTTAGATCAATGTCAACAATTCATATGTATACTACCCTTGAATTTATGGAATTTTAATAAAATTATGGATTTTATTATCCCTTATGGTATTTCTAAATGATATATTTTGGTATCATTTTATATGATATAAATTTATAATATAAATTTATTTATACAGGATTGGAATAGATTTTCATTAATTATAAATGTTAATGGAATTCCTGAAAAATATGTTCTTAAAATAAAACAATTCACTTTGGAATAAAATAATATGATGAGTAATTGAGTGATTACATGGACAGATGTCGATGGTTTTATAATGTGAAAAATTATATTGGCCAAGTGTATTTTTTATGGTTATAAAAGTATCAATTTACTCCATAAAAAATATATCTGTTTTCTATGTATTCTAAAGGAGAAATCCAAATATTATTTTAATGGTTTGTAATTTTAAAATAAAATTGGTTTTTAATGTTAAATATCTATGAAAGGTTTTTCGAAGGAACATTCTTATTATTTTTTGTCTGAAAAAATTCAAATAATATTTCTAAAAAAATTTATTTATCATATCTTATATTTTATATTTGATATAATGTGAATTATTTTTCAAAGGATTTGATGTAATATTAATAAAAGTATTTTAAATAATGTTTTACAACCCATTACTGGGAAATTTTACGGTCACCCTATTTTTTATAAATATCATCACACGATTAACAAAAGTTCTGAGGGTGTTTTATTTCATTTATGGATCTATCACCAATAAATCCTTATAGTTGTTTTATTTCTAAATTTTGTATAACTAGGATATACATTAATGATTGTACAAATCCTTTTAAAATTATTTAGGAAATGATTCTCAGTTATGTTAAGTACATAATATTTTAAATTAAATTTTAACAATTAAATATACTATATTTTTATAGAACTAAATAATGAAGTTCATTTCTTAGTATGTAATATTTTTATTCTCTTCCAAAATTTATCTCGATAATTCCTATTTTTACACAATGTGATTGTTGAAATAACCTTTACTCTATAAAATAAATATAAAAATTTAATATTTTTTTTGTTTCAATCCATTTTATTTAAATATTGAATAAAGGGAGATGCTTCTCCATGTAATGATCATGTCACTTTTGTAAACAACAAGTCCAAGTCAAAACTTCATTACATATTCATAGTTTAATTTTAGGTTATGGGATATTAATTTTAATTTTCATGTGTAATGGTTATACATTATCTACCATTCCCTTATTATGATAACTAGATACATACATGTGAAACCATAGTACATATAACTAGTACATTATTTCTTTAAATATAAGTAGTTTTTTATTTAAAAAATCCATAAAAATCACTTTATGTAAAATATAAATAATTATATAAATTATAAAATTGATGGAAATTGTTTTTTTATATTTATTAATTGATTAAAATGATATTATTGACATTTAAAAAAACAAATGTCTTATTAAATGATTCATTAAAGGGATTTTTAATTGAAATAAATTCATTTTAAATAAAATAAGATGATATAACAATGTTCTATGAAATATCTAGGGAATTCACTATTATTTTATAAAGAAAGATAAAATCCGTTCCAATTTGATTTTTCTTTCTTTTGTTCAAAAATAAGGGAGCTACGATTGCCTTTTGGATTTTTAAGACTTTTATGATCATCCAAAATCATATTTTCACTTTATGACCCTCCACAGAAAACCTCTAACATAACAATTAGTTAAAATTCACGAAAATCCTTCTTCTATGATGAAATTTTAGTAAATATCCTATCCATTAATTACTTACAATGTGAATCAATTATATTTTTCCACATTTCTTAAATGGAAGTGAATTATCATATAAAAAATATAATCTATAATCTCAAGAAAAATGTATAATGAAAATATATATAAATCTATATTGGAATATGAAATAGATAAAATTATATGATTTGGAATAAAAATGGTGATAAATAAATTAAATATTATTGTCATATGAATATAATGTCATGATTTATAATAAAGAAATTTACTATTGTAATATTTCCATTATTGAAATAAAAACAAGTTGTAAAATGATAATAAATATTTTATAAGATATCGTCGAGGGAGAAATTATTAAATCACGTAATATAGTGTGACTAATATTTTATAACATGAATGTTTGAATATCCATTAATGTTAATAAATAGTTAAAAATTTTAAAACTAATTCTATAAAAAGTGATTATGGATTATTAATGATCAACAATAAATCATGTTTGGAAGATAATAAATATATTAGTTTATGATCATATGTAGATTATTTTTTCATTATAACACATCTAACTGTTTGTTAGGTAGTTTCACATATATTTCTGTTAGTAATGTCTTTTGATTTTATTGCATTTTTAATTTATTACAAAGTAGCCACAATGTAATGATAGTAATATGTATATACAAAAAATCAAATGTGAATAAGGTGAATTAATAAACATTGACATGGAAATGATTAAATCATGAAATAATCCTTCAATAATTTTTAATATTTTCTCATCTACAAATAGGTATAACCTTAGGACACCGTGTTGTGAAAAATGTATGCACAATAAAACTATTCTATAAATATAAACATAAATTAATTTATCAAAATATAATACCCTTATGGGGATAAAATATTATATTCATTATTATATGGGATTCAATTTCGTTATCCCATGTACTTACATCTTTTTACTAAATATTCTAAACATATAGAAAATGTGCAATTATTATCATGGGTGATTTGGTAATTACTACAATTTGATGTATATATATAATGATTTTATTTTTGGGATCCTTTTATGAGCATTAGAAAGTGTGCCTAGGGATTGTATGATAGCTGATGATATTAATGATGGCTTGATATTAATCATTCACAACGGTTTTGTTGTTACAAAAGTTCAGTACAAAAAAGTAAGAGTGGGTAATTTTATATGATATCTATAATATCTCATCAGTATTGCATGATATTCATATAAAAATATGTAATAAATATTACTATTTTTGAACTATTTGACAGTGTAAAAGACATTCCCTAATATTGTGTTCATGATGATATCTCTTTTGAGATTTCTGATAGTACTTAAATCATTAAAATTTGATAATTTAACTTATAAGTAAATGTGTTTTTATCATGGTGTTGAATGATGATAGAAACCGAAAATTGAATATAATTAAATTTCATATGATTTATGGTACCCGACATAGGATATTATAATAATAGTTTTGTAAATTGAATATCGAATACTATTCATTAATGATTCAATAATTAATTGATGATTAATTTGATGGTTGTAAACTTCTTTTATACCTAGAATTTAGCTATGGTAGACGGTGGTCAAATCTCATGATGGTTGGAATTTATACTTATTCAATGTAGTTATCATTTGTGTGGATTAGATGTGATATTATTATTTATTTTCATATATTTTAATCTTTGAAATCATCATTGGTATAGAAAATTACATCCAACTATTTTGGAGGGTATTTTCTCCAACATTAAAAATGGTGAGAGTTTAAAATAAATACATTTATCTCTCATGTAATCTCCATATGTATGTTTATATTATTAGTGGTTTACTATGATATTACAGATCATTTCATAGGGTCTTCATAAAATTGGAATCTAATGTCTCCCTTTTTAATAATACAATTATTATTGGGGTTTAATAGCTAATGGTATGAAAAATACATGTATCATGATGTAAGGGTTATGATGTCCTAAAAGTATACATTAAAGGGATTTGATGTATTGAGTTATACTGAATATACATGATTGATAATTCATTCAATATTCCATAATACTATTGACATTATTTTCTTATGTGCGAGATATGGTGATTATATGGATATATACACTGATATCAAATTTAGATGTTGGGACATGGGAGGGATATAGGTGGGTAGGGTTGAGTATTAACTCATATATGGGAAGAATTTAGTTAAGTAAATGATGAACATAGAAGATGATATATTGAGGAATAAGAGTAAATCAATAATGGGGATGTGGACACGGGGTGAGTTTATATATATATATATCATTAATATATAACATCTTAATTTTATTCATTTTTTTGTGTTTGATCCTAGGTGATAGTATTATATATTGTATTTCTAGTTTAGTTAATGAGTTTGAAGAATTTTTTAAGGACTATATTTTTGTTTTTAAATTTCATGTTGTTCTTGATTGGTTTCATGAAGCACCATACTAAATATAAATTTCATTCTCAAGAAATATATATAGATTGTTTTCTGTTCTTGGGAGAGAGTTTTTGATTGAGATTTGTGGAACTAGAATGATGAGTTGTTATGCTTTTTTAGAGGATTCTATTCAATTTAAAGGATTCAAATTTGGTAGTTTTTTAGTTTTATATCAATTCTATCTGTGAAATTAAATGTATTGCGATTTATTCATTATTTATTCATGATGTCAGTAAAAAGATGATTAACTTATCACATAATCATTAAATCTATATTTTGGTATTGTATCCTATAAGTGTCACCTATATACCATTAACTCCAAGCCATCATATTCCCTAGATAAGGAACGAATCATGATTAATTACCCTTATTTAGTCATTATCGATATTTGAGGGACACATTTGGAGTGGGGGTCATAAAATCTAATTATTTTCAACTAATGAAATTAATCTATCTAAAAATTTATGAAATTGATTTTCACTAGAATTAAATTGTAATATAATCCTCACATACTAAGATAATATATCATTTCTAGTTTATTTACAAACATTCTATGAATTATAAATTCAATTCAATGAAGATCAGTTTCTATTGATTGTCTTATTAATGGAAATATAAACTATATTAGATTTAAAGATGATATAGAACTGAAAAATTAATGGAATAATTGAATTAAAATATTTAACTATAATAATATATTTCCCTATTAAAATTCAGTTGGTGATCAATTTTTAATTTTCATTACAAATTATACTTCTCCACATTGAAGTAATCAAGAAAACTATGATGAAGTGGAATTTTATCTAATGTGGACATCAAATTTTAGTGATTTTGGTCAACATATTGCATTGGTCTTTCCCAATTGACCAAATTTGTGTTAGTATATGGAACCTTGGATTATTTATCCATCAACTATCATAGATATCCATATCATAATGTCTTTTTTATCCTCTTAAAATAAAAATGTTCACTACCACCTAACCTCTATCTCAAAATCAATTTAATAATAATAACCCCTCAAAATTAGAAAAGGCTACCCATACACTATCAATCAGCATCCTCATATCTCTCGATAAGATCCCCTCAGTAAATGCCTCGATACCAATCTATGTTCTTTACGACCCTATAGATGATAATTTTTTTGGATTTCCTTGGGCATATTAATCATTATCATCTCTACTTGATTTTCACCATAATAATTTCATATTTATAAAAAGATTCAATCAATCCGTATTTAGTATTTTTTTCAAATATAGTACTTTAGGTCTCCCTGATAAATTTCCGAAAAAATTTTATATATCTAAAAATAGAGTCAATTGAAATCTAAATAATTTATATCTATAAAAATTAATTGAATTTATAAAGAAAAACAATTAATATCAAAAATAAATTAGAAATATAATTTAAATTGATGTTCTGTAATTACTCAAAATAATTCATTGCTAATGTTATGGGAATGTAGTTAAAATAATAAATAAAACATTAAACCCATAAAAGAAAATTTTATACTCAATAAATTGAGTATAAATTGCATATCAGAATAACATTACTCATGGATCCACCTATTAAGGATTTAATTTATAATAAAAATATAATATAATACTTATATCATTTGATAAAAAATTTAATTTAAATTGGCCACAAAATATTTCCCCACACATTGTTTATTTATTATCCTCATGAAATAAAATTACTTGTCATAGTGCATGAAACAATATCTAATGAATGAAAAATAGAGTTTCAATAATGAATATCTTATCTATATAATTATCCCAAATTACACACTAGTTTATAAAAAATAACATCTCTTAAAAAACAAGTTATTTGATCTTTTTTTATTATCAGAAATGATTAAAAAGAAAAATTTACAAACCATATAAACACGATTCAATTATCATAAAATTGAAACATTAAAACTTATGTTTTTATATATGTGAATATGATTACATAATTATCAAAAAAAATACACACAACATGTAAAAATGAGTGATTAAAAAATAAATGAATAAATAAATAACTAAAATAGTTTTATAGATTATTTCACTAAGAGTATTCTACGACACGGAAATCATTTGAATTACCAATTAAATATAATTTGATAATTTTCAAGACCATGTGTTATAATTAAAAATAAATAATAATGTTAAATCAATAAAATTGTTTTATCATTTTTTTAATTCTCCACACACACATAAAATCAAAAATTACCTCTAATTTTTAATCGTACAGTGTTTGAAAATTTAAATATATTTTCTATCAATAGTGAATTAAAATTTATTATCATGATGATGATTATAAGGGTCACAAGAATCATCAGTAGAATTTTTCCACATAATAATTAAATTATTAAAATCATAACATTCAAACAATTTATAGATAACTAATATATTAGATTAATTAGAACATATTCATTGTATTCAAGTGTTGTTCATTTTTAAAATTGTCGATTCAAAACAATTTCAAGTAGTCATCAATAAAATTGTTAGTAAATGTATAATTCTACGTATAAAAATGAGTCACAGAGAAGAATAATATAGGTGGGTTTTATTTTACATAATTAAACACGAGGCAATAAAAAAATGAAATCATTCTTATATTATATTAACAAAAATATTAATCATATGATTTTGAATTTAAAAAATATCAAGTAGAATAAATTTCTAAAATGTGAAACAAAATAATCCTAAATGTGGTTTATTAATAAATATAACATAAATAAAATTTATCATAGTGCTTCATCTGGAATTAATTATTTTTTCTTAGTTCCCATCCTTAAAAACATTGATGAAATATTATTTAAATTTTTGTTGATAGTATTAAATTAAAAATAAAGATAATAATTATGTTTTTGGGGTTATATAAAAAATTTCTTAATATGAAAACACTCATAAAAATTGAATATAATTTAATATTGTGTTCTAGATGATACAATAAATGAAAATTTATTATTGCGTATTTATATAATTATCAAACTATGTTCATTTCAAATATAGCATACCATGAATCCTAGAAAATTTATGTCACTATATTCAGATTGATAGTGAGGATGAACAGATAAAGTAAACTAACCATAAAAAGAATCTAGATCAAAAGTAAGTTAATAATTCAATATTAGTGTATATAATATATTAAATCATGAAAAAATGAATAGCATTATAATATAATAATAAATCTATTCATCAATTTAAGATACCATGTGAATCACATGGTATGTTATTAAATTGAAAGGGTGCAAGAAAAAAAAATTGAACACCCCATTTTACCATGATATGTTAGCAATATATTCTTGGAGGGAAAGTGAAAAAGAGTAAATATCTGTATACAAAGAGAAAAAATTAGTATATAAACAATAATTTAAAATTTAGGCATGTCATGAATTTTACACAAATTTAAAACATTGGACCATGATGCAGGTGAAATTCAACATGATAGAAGTTGTCCATAAGAGGAAATTGACTAATATAAGACAAGAGCCATATTTTTACACAAATATTATGATATATTATTTCCTAAATAAATAATAAATACAAGATAAATCAACAATGGAATAAAAGAGTGTTTATTTTTAGTCAGTTAAATAAAATAATGTTGAAACATAGGGGCTGAATACTATAAATATCTATATTTAATCTCCCCATCTATAATCAATTGTAGTATGAAATTCTTGTAAATAATTATCATACATGAAAATTAGATTCAAATAAATATTGAGTTTTTTACATTTACCATTAAAAATAAATTGTTTATTATCTTGTAAAACAAATTATACTTCTTTATTTTTAAAAACACTCAAAATTATGTCTTGGAAGGACTATTATAGTGTATTTTTTATTGAATAATATGTTGTCTATAATTTTATGTTATGAACCTTTATACAAAAATAATTTTCATATACGTAATCATAAATTCATTAATGAAATTTTTTCAATATTCAAAAATAAAATATTTTCATATGGTAATATTCTATTTCCATTTAGAAATTTAAATTTTTAAAGTGTTCTCACAAAATCATAGTACTAATCAATTTCCAAGGCCTTAAAAAATAAATATGACATTTTATGAAACTCCCATGTAATATGAAATATCATATCATCATAAATTATAAAAAGAATCATACTTATAGGGTGCCTTATAAAGAGTATTATAGGCACATTAGAGTTAATCAAAACTAATTGTCCAATATTTCTTAGAGATGTACATTGTTTATTTGTAATAAATATAAACTATATATTTGGAACTATAGTTTTTAATCAATAATATACATGATAAGTTATAATGGTGATTTAAACATGTACATGTATCCAAATTAATTAATTAAATTTAAAATTTATGTAATATGACTCATTATCACTGATTTAAACTTGAGGAACTCCAAATCATAATAAGTCATTAATTTTTCTGAATTTAATAATGAATAAGAATTGATTATTTTTTATTTGAGTATCATTTACCAATATAAATAGATAATAAAATACCTCATGAATTTACTCAATCAACTTGGATGATGGTAATTGTTTAATAAAATATAATCCCCCATTATAAAAATACACATACATATATACACAATGTTTGTTGTAATTATTATTTCCTAAAAATATTTCCCAAAATATTAGATTTTCTCACAACATAGTTGATTACATTTAATATTTTTGAGAAATGTGTTCCACTAAATTAATCCATCATTAATTACTATATTTTCGTCACTATCACTTTTTTCTTCCACCATGTATATAATGAAATATATAATAAATGTCTGTTATTTCTTCAACAGAAACAAATTAAAATATAAATACATTATATAGTTTTCTAATAATATATATTCATCACATACATATTAATTTCACTCACATATTAATATCCTTATGTGGTTGTTTGAATTATCTCTATGAAAGATTCTGATAATAACATAATGCACAAAAATATAATTCTATCAATAATGCTTCTCTAAAGAGGTAAATATCTGTCTATATGATAATGATGTTTCAATATCATTCATTTAATCGGTTTTGGTGATATGTAACAAGGATAACTGGTTAAAAATTACATTTTATTCTCTCTTTTAATCTCTTATTTATTAATCATAATCTTATTACATAATGTTCCACCACAAAAGTCTCAATATGAAATATTATTTGGTGTTAATATACTTGAGAGGAGAATGGTTAATGTATTTTTTAACCGTAGAACCAATATAATAATTCCTTATTTTTTAAAGGGAAATCATTACAAGCCGTATATCCATTTTAGTTGTGGTTTAGTTCCACTATATAAAATTTAATTGACCACTAGATTATACCACCAAATATATCCTACTCTCTATCACATTTACGAAAACATTATCCTAAAAAAACATTATTTTCCTCAAACATTACATAAAATGGAAATTTTATGTCATGGAAAATATAAATTCTTTATGTGGCAAAGATTTACAGAACTATATTAAATGACTCAAAACTTCCCTCATTAAATAGAAATACTTTATGTTTTACTCAGAGAATGTAAAATTTCAAATGGATTTTATAAATATTTTTTATTAACCACCAAAAGAAAAAAAATTGTAAGAGTCATCAAATGATGTTAATATTTTAATGTGGGGGTATCTATTAGACATTAGAAAATATTACAATATTTTCCAAAATACAATAGTTTGTAAATTTGTGATTTATTACCATTCCTTCAATACCCCTAAAATAAGACTTATATAATTTCAAAACAAAGTCCGTCTATTGATATAATTTTTATATAGTTTCACGATTCATAAAAAAATAAATTAAAAAATCATTAAATAATAAATAATTCACTAGATAATACCTTAACTATACTTATTAGAAAATATTATAAAACATTCATCGTAGAAGTATAAATATTATCTTGAGTACCACATAATAAAAATTAAAGTAACAAGTAGTTAAATAATTTATTTAATCCTTTTTTGGTTTCCATTTCTATTCCATATGTTGAAATTTTATGCCTTTTGTACTCTAGATAGGCATCATGAAAATATAAATTATCATTTCAAATTAATCTGTTAATCATTTGATTAAAACGTTATATTGGGAAAATGATCTTTCTAAGTGGAAGAATTATTTAATTTTTATACATTATTAATTCTCTAGTTAATCATTATCATTTTTTAATATATCTCATTAAATTAATTTTAAAAAAAGACCTAAATGTTTTGGGTAAAATATAGCATCCCACCTTTTTTATATTAAAATTTCATTATTAGGTACCCCCAATTAATTACACATATGATCGTTCGATGTTTAGTATTGTAGAAATTATGAAAATAACACATAAAAACCATTTAATTTCTTACAATATTTATGAATGGATTATTTATAGATTCATCTTAGGTTACTTTTAATATATATAATATCTTGGGGAGATATATTAAGATGGAGGAGTGAGCATAATCCCTAGCAAGGGAATAACAATGGAAATATATATAGTGTGATCAAGTGGAGTAACATTAGTGAATAATAATTAAGACATGAGGAATATAATAATAAAATTATCATCTACCATAACATGAAAATGAAGATAATACATAAAAAATAAACATTATTAAATATATCACTATGGATTACCACTCGGCTGATAGAAAACAAAATAAACATCATCATTCAAAAATAAATTTTTAATATTTCATCTTAATATATAAATTCCTTACACAATGCGTTAGACCACTATCAGGGATAACCCATAATATATCAATATCCATGTGTTTCACATAGATCATTATAAAATCTTACCTTAACAACTTTTGGGAATTAATGTATGGGTTTTATATAAAGGTCATTAAATTTAAAGGTCATTAAATATATAATTTCATAAGGACTTGAGGATTATATAAATATTAAACGATGAGAATAAAATGTGGTTTTCATATTTGTAATTTTCCAATAAATGGATAATATTTAGATATATTATAATACCAACGATTAGATAAATGTGTCTATTATTCCCAATAAATGAATTTTTCACACAAAAAATGAAATTCAAGAAACAAATTAGACAACATGTCTGGTATATAATTTGGATTATGTAAAAGGGAATAATACGAGTGATGAAGGTCTCTGATTCATGAAAGATTATTTTTGAAATATTATATCAATCAAGTATCTCTAAAAGGTTTGAAATTCATTATTTATAAGCTATAACAAAATAAGAGTTACCTGAATTGAAAGTATGAAGAGGATACATCCCTTTCCTTAGGGGGTAATTCCTAATGACGGGAAATGGAAAACATAAAACTGTGGAGACCCCATATGAGGATTAAGTATTGGGGATATGAGAAATATTTTACTCTAAAGTAATTGGAATTAGAGTGGAATACGGGGATGTGGGAATATTTATAGTAAATGTAGAATAATTTATTAACAATTTCAAATTATAAGTCTTAGAATTCGTGTAAATGTAGATGGAAAAACATTAACCTATCCATTTTTAATGATTTTGGTTTTAGAAATTAGAATAATGTTTTATAATATTTCAATCCAACAATACATATTTTTTAATTATAATATTTGAAAGGGAATTTTAATTTTACAAATAATATAGTTTTCAAAATCATAATTTCAATTATTGAATTTATAAATTAAATTTTATGATTGATAATTTAATTAAATATATCAAATTAAATAATATAAAAAAATTAAAATTTTATGTCTGAGGATTTTATTTAGTTAATAAAAAAATAATTATTATATATATATATATAATATCATAAAACATATTAGGAACAGAAAATATTATTTTTATAATTTATTTAAAAATAATTTATTTAATAATTTTATTAATGATTTCCCCCCCGACATAATTTTATAATTATTATTTTAAATATAATTTCTCTCTTTGAAAAGTAATGATCTAAAGATGAGAATGTTAAATATTAAATTAAAATAAATATTGACTGAATAATACCAGTTTTTATTAGAATGTAAGCAATCAAAACATTGCAAAATATTAATATGAATGATAAAAATATATTTTCATTTATATTTAAGTAAATATGATTTAAATTTAATATCACGATAATAAATATTATTTATAAAAAATTAGTTTATTATAAATGAATATATATATTCTAAAAATAAATCTATTTTATTTTTTAAAACATTTATTTACCAAATTCATTTTATATTCATGTGTAATTTATTAAAATAATAAATGGATTAGTTGAATAAATATTAAATTTATATGATGTTTATTACACATTTATATCATCATAGTAAAAAAAAAACCACATTCAACAATTTACAAACTAGTGTTAAGGTAATTGATATTGGTAGTTAAGTAGGTGTATTAGCTAAAGACAACCTATTGGTGATCACCACATATTTGAACATCTAAAATTTGAAACTACATCAGTACTCACCTCTTGAAGCTCTACATACACTTAGTTTAGGGAAAAACCATATGATTTTACTATCCTCCCATGATCTTCAAAATTAGTGTCAAAATGCATGAAACAAATGTATGATTAAACTATTCTAATTTTTTCAATGGATTATCATTTTTATTTACCCTTTATAATCCCAAATACTATGGAAAATATTTTTACCCCCGGTCATAGTAACCAATAGTAAAATTGTCAAACAGTCAGGTAACATTAAAATTTGAGCAATCATTTTTCTTATAATCCTTATATATAATATACCATTCATCAACACCGACAACTTCATTCAAAAGGGTTTTTTACGATTCCTTTTATAATGTAAATAATATTCCTTATTCAACATTTCTATTAATTTGTATCATTATATGTTTAGTGTTCCTAAATAATATGGATCTTATAGAGTATAATATTACACGGTCCCTATTTTTTTATTATATATCTCTATACTAGTTTTAGATATAGTTATTAGTACTATTATATGATAGATAATATTCAATCCATTCCCTTCTATTTTATAATATATAAAAAATTGTCATTAAAATATAACTTCTTTTAATTAGTGAAGTAATTATTAGGTAGTTAATTTCCTTATCATACCCTATATTGAATTTTTTCATTGAATATATATAGTACACTAAAAAATGTTGGAATTTTTACATCATCACTTCTTTAAGATCCCATATTGCTTCATCAAGGTTTTGATTTCTCTATAGAACATACATAAGGACTATTGTGATGTTACTCAACACTTTTTCACTTCCATCATGAATGTATGTCGTTTCCTTTTCGTAAGATAATTTAAGATGAAATTAAAAACCATTAATATAAAATATATTTTATGGTTCATAAATATAAATTTTCAATAGGTAGATTCTAATGACAAAATGTACATTAGAAATATTTTTTTAATAACAAATTATATGTGACTATTCCATAATAATAAAATCTATCAAATGTTATAATGTACATTTGAAGTTGGTTTCCCTTATTTACAAATCAAAAACCATGTTCCACTAGGATATCTTAATAAAAACAATACCCCTACATGAAAATCATTTTCCTTCATTTAGTGTTTGAAAAAAATTCAATAGACCATGAAATGCCTTCATGCCTTTCAGAATCACATTTATTGTTTATGTGATCTCATTGAAAAAATATGGTCCCAAAATTTTCTATTTTTAAAATAAAACCTTAATAAATTTGAGTTATACACTTTTTTTCTATTAATATCATCTAAATATGTCCTTGTAATTCGTGAGTGGAAACTATTATTATTGCATTTTTTAAAATATTGAAGTTGTTGGTCCAAAATGACGTAAATATCATGTCATATTGCATATAAAATTCCTTCCAATCCTTGAATAGTCCAATAATTCATCCCATCGGTTTTAGGAAAGAAACTTTTTCTTTTTTTTTACTTCTATATTAATAGTTTTTTGATGGAATATCTATAACAAAGAAGTAAATATTTGTTCCCATACAGATAGAGTCATCAATGGTACTCCACGGATACTACATACATCTTGAATATATAAGTGGGGTTTGAACTACAATGTTAAATAATCTCTTATGGAAATTAAATTGGAAAACATAGTAAATATATCTATGAATACCAGTATATAAATTATTATCTTAGATGTATTAGGAATTAAAATTAGAAAATTGTATAGCAGTGATGTTCAATATTCATGTAGGTATGGATAGATGTTTCAATAATACACTGGGAGTTTTACTCTATTCCTTCACATGTTGTAATGATAGAAACATTTCAACATAATAATAACACTCCATATTCTTATTATGCAAGCAATAATGATCGTAATGATAACTATACATTTTAGTGATTCTAATATCTATAGAGAATATTTAATAATTAACTTATTATAAAAGATTTATCATTATCTCATTAACAAATGTAATTTATACAGTTATAAAAAATTTCAATTCAAATCCTTGATCAATAATTAATTCATGAACCATAAATACTTTCATTTCCACTATGTTTATTTCCATTGAAGGATAAACACTTTTATATTTCCTGATTCTCTATATTTATTATTGTTGATTACTAATTCATGATAATAATGATGATACCCATTCACATATGATTACCAAATCCAACCATACTACATCAATGTTATGTTAAACTCTTCCAATTATAATAATTGGAATAACATTTAGATCCTTTTTACTAAATTAATTTTTGAATTGGTTTTGTCATATAATTTTTTATTATATTTAATAGTCAAAATATTGATGGTCTAACTATCTCATTTGACTCATATTTTGTTCCTTTTGAGTGAATATATAAATCAACATTCAGTGTTTTTTGCATATGTCACACTATTAATTGTATGTATTTTGTGTGTATAAATTTATTGAAAAAACCAATACCACTAACTCTAGATCACAAGTAATAAAATTATACTCATTAATAATTAAATATTAAGTTGTATGGGTGACCACCATGTCTTTTTGATGTCCAAATATCCAATAAATTTCACATATTCAACAATATGTATATAAAATGCATCTCTAAACATGGGTAGAGTTAGAAGAATTATACTATGACACCACTAAATAAGATATTTGAATCATTATTAATAGTCCATTTTCATGAAAAACGTTTCATCATTTCATGTTAACATTGCTTGTGTATAAGAATAACATGGGATTTTTAATCCCAAAAAATAAATAATATCTTTATAATACCATGAATCAATAAATATATGTTTTAATTATAGGATGAGTGAACCCATCAATAACATTTTAATGGAAAAATCAACTGAGATTCAGTTAGTATGTAATATATTCCCAAGTAATACATCATTTTTAATCCAAAAATAAATTTAATATATTTAAGAAAATATTTATACCTACTGATTTTTTTAAAATTACCCTTATATGATTCTCACAGTCTTCATGAATCACTGAATACAGTAGGACATCCTCAACAAATAGAATGAAAATTTTATCAATGTATTCTATAATGTTTGTATTTATCATATAAAAAATATTAAATGATAATTATTATATCTGATGGTCATTAATGAAAATCATAATTCATATATATTTTTTATAGTGGGGGACATTGGAATATCTGCATTCATCTAAGTAGAAAAATGATATCTTAATCAAATATCAATATTTCTGAAAACTTTGGGAACATGGTATTTTAAAACAAATATTTAATCTAAAAGATAAGGTATTTACTCATTACAGTAATCATATTTTTCACACTATATTCAAATCAATGCCTCATCAATCCATACAACTTTTTTAGAATTGGAATAGGTAATCCCTAAGGAGACATTATTAGAAATAAAATAGCTCTAAAATATCATGAATTATTATTTTTTAATTTTTTATAACTCCAAATATTACATTTAATATAGGGTTATTGATGTTTTCTTGTATCCATGAATGAGATCAAATGATAAATCATCCTCTATATCAGTGGGTGGTCATGATAACTCTTAAGGAATAACAACATTTCATTCATAAACAATATGATAGTCTTCAATATTTATACTTGGTATTTATGACCATTCTTAACCATTATTTTCTATAGTGTAGGAAATAATTTTTGGTTAATGGTGAGAATTAGGTTGGGATATATATCCTTCAAAAAAATTATGTTTTCCTTAAAATATTATATATAATCACATTGAATATATAGTTTATCATGGAATGGTACTCTGAATAGAAATACCTCCTAAGGTTTACGTTGAATTACACCATTTGAGTAACCACCAGGTTTTAAGACAATCTTCAGTGGACAATTTTTATAAGATGATCCATGTATATATTTGTTGATTGAATTGTATATATATAAATTATAATAAAAAACAGTACTACTTGATTTTTTCTTATTAACAAGTTTTACTTTTAAATCAATAAAATTATAATTTAATTTTTGAACAAATAATAATACAATGTACATCCTAACATAAGGTGAAAAGTGAGTGTACATACCGAAACATCATTTGGGACAAATATATTAATCTATTTGACTGGTAAACCAATAAAATGATGTGATTTTCCCTGCTGGGGTAGATGGATGTTTCCATTAATTATATTAGGATCTGAATATTGATTATAAGAATTTATATTCTTATCACACTTTAAGTATATCATGACATATTCGGGATACACCATCATCAATTAATCCTTGGTGTTTAGATGTTTAGGAATAACATATTCATGAACATTTCTTGATATATGGCCATGTACTCAAAAGTAATATAATATTCTACTTATGTTTTTTGAATAATTCCCCAGATTATATTTTTGACAATTGTATCAAATGATATTTTGAATTTTCAACCAATTCAAATACTTTCAAAAAAACTCATTCTTATCTTCCTTTCATTACTTCCATGAGTTTAATAATAAAATATGAACTATTTTAAAACATTGAGTGCACACAATTTTATCCCTTATTAATTCATAATTTCTATCATTGAAAATGATATCTATATATAAGGTCTCATCCCACCAAAAAATACATCTATAATATCATAGGAATCAATAGAATATATTGAAATTTATTTCACATGACTTATAAATTTCATTGATTAATTATACACCCTTTAATTATATATTTTTGATTTCAAGAAAATTCCACTCTATCTAGGTTCAGAGGGTGTGATGAAAATTAACTATTTATTAATTCATTTTTGAAGACATCTCATTGCATAGTTTCATCCTCATCCCTTCGATTCAAGTTATTGATCAATGTCAATTACAAATTAGATTACCCTTCTAATTGACATAGTACCAAAATAACATTATAATGTTCAAAAATATTTATAAAAAAGAATATATTTTTTAAATTAATTATCAATTTTTTTATATTAATTGGAATAGAGGTTCCACTAAAATAGGTGCTCAATAATGTTTGAAGGATTCAACTAAACATTTTTAATTAGTTGGATAATGTATATTCTCACAATAGATTAGGTTATTATTTATGGAAAGCATATAGTAATTCATCATCATCAGGCGTGTTTCATTTTCAACTCCCCAATATTAGGATGGTCATCATTATATTTCCAATTGTATTCATTATTTACCAAAAACAATCAATTTTCATCATTTTTTTTTCTAGAAAACGAAAACCAAAATGAGGAAATTTATATGAATTTAAATATTATTATACATATAATATAAATATTTACCATAAATTATTATTACTCCATGACATTAGGATGAAATAATTCATTTTAAAATATTTTACATTATATATATATCATTAATAGTGGTTTGTAAAAACCATGTTACTGTATAGAGTATATCACCGAGCAGAATAAAACACGGTTTTTAGTAGTCCCCTTTTCAAGTACAATATGATGATCACGTAAATACCCAATACTATATTTTTGGGGTTATTACCACTAGGAACCACTATTCTAGAGAGACATCGATAAATATTATCTAGAATGTTATTTTAGTACATGGAAACTAATAACATAATAATTTATAAAAAAAATCATAATTTTGTTATATTTTTAGACTCTTTCAAAAATTTCATACTTATTCTCTCTATTCCCATTATCTATAAAAAACTAAACCTACATTTGATAGAAAATATAATGTCCAGCATATTTAATAAATAAAACATAAAATACAGAATACATTATTTCGTATCAAAATGTTTCCTTTTATGATTAGTTTCTTTTAAACTATGAATATTATACCAAGAATATATGAACATCATACTAAAACGTATTAAAGAATTATTCATTTATTTATCCAAGTATAAAGTTATAATTAGAAAGAAAGGGGTGAGTATAAATCCAAATAATAGAGTATCATATAAAATATTTAAAATGAGATATAGAAGCATAATAATTGGGAAATATAAAAAAAGTTATAACATATTATAAATTTAAAGATGAATATCAAGAAACTGTAGTTACAAAAAAACAATTGTACATTGATAAAAAAAACATTGGTGTGTGAGAAAGGTATCATGATGCATGATTACATAATTTATACACCAAGGAATCATAAATACTATACTCTATAAGGATTAATTAATTTCCAATTTTGTGTGTGTGATTTCAAGGAATTCATTCAATATTTTAAGATTCATTTGTTCCACATTGATCATAAGAATGAATTTCACTAATAAATCTTAAGAAAATGTACATGGTTTTCTGGAAAGGACATTAAAATATTAAATTCTTAAATGCATGTGAATAAAATCATTTCAAACCCATCAAAATGGAATTAAAGTATCAAATATGGATTTACCCCATCTATTAATCAATGTTATATATAGGTCAGTATATATGAATATAGAAATGGGATGAGTAATTTTATTATAAAAATATTTCATCTGTAAGGAAAAAAATACTGAAACAGATATGGAATCATGATGGGTTTACAATATAGTTTATGTAGTGGTTATTAATCATGGGTAAAATTTTCTCACACTGATAAAAATTATTTTTATATCAATGGTATAATAAAACTTGTAATATAGTGTTGAAATTGAATAATGTGGAGTCACACCAAAAAGTGGTACCTGAATTATAAGGAAAAATACAAGTGTTAACTTATATTGTGTAGTAACTTCTTCAATAATTGTATGGGAAATCCCATGATCTTAGAGACACAATGAAATGATTTTATAGAGGATAAATGAATCTAATTTCATGATTATATTTTTTAGAGTGGAGTGGATTGGGGGTAATGATGGCTGTTTATTGTAAAATATGATTAATTTTTTAATATTTTTTAAATATTGAACAAGGAATTGTAGGCTACTGAAAATGTAAAGAAATTGTATAAAACATGTTTTTTATTGATGGATTCATATATTTGAGTCATATTTTATAAAATTTTGATTCATTAGAACTGTAATAATTATTATAAATTTTTTTACACGGAGAAGTAAATTTACAAGATCATATATTTTCTAAAATCGTGAATTTAATATTAAACACTATAAGGTCAATTATAGGAATATAAATTTATTTAAACCCATTAAAATAATAATTATTAAAAAATTACAAACACTTGGTTGAGGATTATTTTGAATTAATTATTAAATCATTATTATATATATGAGTTCATAAAATATCTGAAAACTGAATAATATATAATTTCCATTCACTTCAAAATGGTGTAATTTAAAATATTTGGACTATATCACCATGAAATAATTTAAATATATTATTTTAAATTATATTTTTCTTTTATAAAAATATTTCTCTAAAAATTTTAATTGAATAATTTAACAAGAAATACATTTTTTCTTATAAAATAATAATTTTACAAAAAATTCAATTTTATAAGAATTATTTAAAATTTATATCAAATTATTAAATTATATTTTAGATAATATATTAATAAAATATATTTTTTAAAATATTTTTTCATAAAAATCTATTTCATATAGAATATATATGCTTATAATAAAAAAAGATTCATTTTTAAAATAAAATTGGGTTTTATTGTTATCAAAAACTATTTTTTTTAAATCAATAATTTATTAATTTTTATTTAATTAAAATAATAATAACATCAAAGGGTTATATGAAACACATATTTCATTTATAAAATTTAGATTACAATTTTTGGTCACTAGGGTCAAGATACATAACCCCATATCACATCGACATATTTTCTATGTAAAAGGTGTGGGATTATGGTAGTTACATGAGGTGGATCAACAGATATTGACCATATGATTATATATAGTATTTTTATCTTGACTTCTTATTGATTTCATTCAACCCTCATTTGTTGATTCTCATGTTTTGATTAGTCAAGGAAAAATATCATGGATGCTACCTCCATCCAATGTTCTATCAAATGTGATTCAAATGGAAAAACTCTACTTGTGGAGGCCATTGTTTCTCCTTTCTACATGAATTATAATTTTTCATTACCGACTATAAATTATAATCCAAATTGTAAATTTATTACTAGTGGTGATAGTGAATAACTGACATATTGACCAATTATTATATTGACCAACAATAAGATTCCAACAATGACTTTTCCAAATATAAAATATATATATTTTACCAAATTTCATCATTTAAAATGTTAGTTATAATGGGTTTTATAGTTTATTTGATGAAATCAATGATCTTCATAATCTTCCTTTTTAGCCAAATAGTTTTCATGGTAGGTTTAATCATCTAAGGTAAGCATTATCTTATAGTGTATCATATTGTTTTGCCATTATTCATTTCCATTTATATCACAATACATGATTTAGACTTTAATATAAAAAATATCAGGTGTATTATAATATTCTTATTTAGTTGAATTTCTTGAAACAATCATTTTACTATATAATAATTCACCATTTTAGGAAAATATATATTTTATTATTAATCAATTAAAATATTTTAGGTTTTTTCCGAATGCCCTGATTTGGAGAACCTATGATCCATTTGAAATGTGACATATAAATATAATATATTTCATATTATGAAATAAATCATAATAATACTTTTATATTAGGGATTAATCCTCGATACACCAAAGTTCATGGATTTTGGTAAGGCTCCATGGATATTCAACATTCATTTTGAAAGATTTATTTCAAATATTATTATATATGGCCCAATAAATAACAGGTTTTAACCCTCATTGAAATTTTATCAACCAATCCTCATGGTATAAAAAATAATAGGTTATATGATGATATATAGAAAATACATATCACCCTAAAATATGTTTATATGGTGAGATTAATGGGTTTCGAGTCCGTCTTGGGGTTTTTTGAACTATATAGGGATAAATGGGTCAAGGTGTTCAATGATCCTAAATCATTATCTTCAACAGTATAGTATAGAAATATTATTCTTGATCGATGATGTCCTGGATAAATTGTCCTTGATTTTCTAAATCTATGAATTTTTCAGAATTATTTCCCTGAAAATCCCTTAGTGAATATTAAATAGAACTTTAAATTTTTCATCAAAAGGTTATTCAATTTGTAAAAATCATATATAAATTTACGTTCCTATAGAGATTTAATTGATATTAATCTCATCAGTCATTAAAAAACTCCTCCTCCTCGTCGTCACATTGTTCATTAAACTTTTTAGTCGTTACACATATATATTATTTACCATATATAGGTGCATTATCCTTTTTAAAACTATTGATCAATATTTTTTGTACTACTAATTTTAAAATCATGTTACCTTCAAGAATAAATATAAAATTTCATTCTCTACCACTAATGATAATTCCATGAATTTTATAGACATCTAAAAGTCACTGCATATCTAAAATTAGTATACCAACTTGATTGAAAAAAAAATTGTACTATAATTATCATGTAATTCATTCTCTTAGTATGTGGGTAATAGACCAGTTTCAGAATAAATATAACACATGTTAGTTATGATACTCCGAATTTCCATTTGATCAAACAATGTTAATGGAATCAAACCTATACTCACATTGGTTTCAAATAAATAGTAATACATCCCAGTGTCTCCAAAGATGCATGGAGTAGTAGAAAACCAAGGATCTTGATTCTTATAAGAGACCATATTATAAAGGATACGAATACACTCATTTTAAAATTCTATTTAGAAAAATATTCCTTCAATTATAACTTTTTTAACTAAATTTATAATGAATTAAATAATTATGTGAATGGAAAAACGGATTCTAAAAATTTGAATACTTGATTAGATGTATCATTAAATGATTAAAGAATTTTAAAAATTCAAGTTCATATATATACATTTTAATTCATGGGTAAATGTTTATGTTTTGTGTAAAATTATTCAAAATATTCACCGAACCATCAATCTCATCATCAATATTTGTTATTCCCATTAATTTTTAGTCCAATTTTTATTGCTTTTGGTTTTCTATAGGAAGTGTAATGTATAAATTCTTTTCTATTGTTTCTATCCTTATGTATAAATTTCAATAGTTCCTTATTTTTTTATGTTTAATATATATTTTTCTATTAATAATCATAAAATTATCCATTTTATATATCTAAAGTATCTTTTTATCCGTTAATATTAAATATATAATCATTAGAATGTCTATAGTATATAACTTATTATATTATTTTTTCTATCAATGTTTTAGACTACATATCATTATTAGTTTGTTCCTCCTTAAATTAAATTATATTAATCAATTGATAAATTTTTTCCTCAATTTATCTTTATAATTAGAATAATTTTCCCTTTTTTAATATTGAAAATTATTGACTATGATGTCGAAGGATCCCTTGGAAAACACATCTTTAAACGTTAATTATTCATTACATGAAATGTTTGGATTGTTTTTCTATATATTTTAATGATTAATATAGAATGTAATATCATTTTAGTTCATACTAGGTCCATTCCTATAAAATTGGACATTTTATGGGGTATACTAAAATATCAAATTGTAAGAGAAAGAAATTGAATGGAAAATAATACCAAAATGGTGACATTACTCCATAAGTGTATTATTATTATCCTCATTTAAAAATTATAAATATGAATATATAGTTGTTGAAAAAAATTTAATTTCAATGTATTGATCTTTATCTAGATAATTTTTTATGTGATATTTTTTTATGTTAGCTAAAAATCTATATTAACACTTGTAATGTTTTTTCAGAAAAATTACCACATAAAGAATTGTCTTTTGTATTTTGAATGTAAGAGATGATATAATTATTATATATTCCTATAATATATTTTTGTGTTTAGTGATGGTTTATAAATATAGTTTTATGCATATTAATTGATCAATATTTTCATGGAACAAATAACCATCATAAAAAATGAGCCAACTATCATTTCACTATTTTTTCTACTTCATGGGTATAATTTCCAAACTAATGATTTGATAACCGAGTCCCATGTTTCCAAAATATAATTTAGCATTTTTATTACTGTTTTAATTAATTTATCTTCAGTAAAAATGATAATATAATCAATTGTTATACATCCTCACCCATCCAATGATGCGATAAGTTCTACACCACAATATATTGGTCTATAATGTAGTGAAGATAATTTCAAAAAAAGGAAATTTATTAGATGATGGAAGAATATAAACATATGAAATTTTAATATTGTAAACTTGATAATTCATATATTTAAAAAATAATTATAGGTCATTTAGAATTGTATTATCATAGAACTCAATATTAATTACTCCCCTTTTTAATTAATTTCCAAGTAAAAATGTATCTATGTTTTCAGTTTATTTATAATTCATTGCCTATATATTTTCAACAATTTAAAATTTATTATTTTGATCAATAATTTTTTTTGTTTTATTATCTAAAGGGATCAATGTTTTTATGTTCGAACCTAATGTATATGCAATAAATGTTTTATTAATATGTTCACCACATGGTCAATCGGTAAATATGGTATAATTGTTTGAAACATTTTTCAATGTCATTTTTTGTAATATCTATTTTATTAAGTTTTTATAATATATGTTCCCATGATTATTTTTTTTATCATGATCACATATGCATTCCTATAAAATAGAACCACAATTTGGTATGTTGTTTTTGAAATCATAAAATTAATTCATTTTATACTATCAATATATATAGAAATGGGTAAATAAAATCAATTAGTGGTGTTGAATGTGTCGAAAAAAAGGGAAACAGAAAATATAATGATGAAATTGAAATAGTATTGGATAAAATAATAAGTATAAGAGACGTAAGATGTACCTAAAGAAGTATAAATATGTGTAGTAGATTGAGAGTACATTATATCATAGAGAATATAAGAGGAAGTAATTATTGTAGGAGGGAATTTTTTTTTATTGGTCTGGATGACTTTTCACAAAATCAAGGTTACAAAACATTCCTCAAGATTAAAAAAAAAGATGTTTTATTTTTTAAATAGTATAACTATAATATATTTATTAATATAGTATTAAAACAACTAAAGTACATAAATATAAAATTAATTGGAATCATTTATCCAAGATTAAAATAATCTATTCATAATAGTGTCTTATTTTGATGTGAACATTTGATTACTTGTTCATTTAAAAAATGATTGAGTATCATAAATTTGATTTTAATAAAAATTGTTTTCACAAATTGAAGATGTTTCGAAAATATAACTGCCAATGAAATTTTAATGATAGAAAAAGAGATCAATATAAGTAATAAATGACTTGATGGAAATAAACTTGTGATGAACCTGGCAAGAATACCCTCTCAAACAAGCACCAAACATGAAAGGTCATGTACATGTAGGTAACTACTAATCCATATGGGTTGGCATCTAGAACCCATGAATGAATAAAACAATTATCTGAATTATTTCTCCCAAAATGAAGATGATAACATTATATATATACAGATGTATAAAAAAGAAATATAATAGGAATAAATGAATGTATAAATATTTCATTACAAAAATAAAACAATCAGAGTTGTACAACTAAAAAGGTAGAAAAAATATACTAGATACATGCCAAAATTAATGGTCCAAAAATCATAAAAAAATACTCTAATTGTATGTTTTTGATATAGTAGGGAAACCCACACAGTCTAACCATCCAACTACAAAAAAACCTTAGCTGAAAGAAAACATCACCACCACACTTTGGTGCCATTCTTTCCTAATATGAAAAGACATAACCAGGTTTACAAACCACCATAGGGTTATGAAGGGTGTGAGATAAATTTATTAGTAGGTTTTCACCTTGGTGTTAAATATCAAGCCTCTGAAAAATAGTTTGAAAATAATATTCTTTACTTAAAACACATAATGATATATAGATTACCAATTTAAATAAAAAAATCAAGGAAACACATTTAATTTCACTATTTTACATTTTTATATATAAATAAGATAAATTAGTTTTGAAGAATTTCATATCCCCATATCAAAAAAGATATTCCAAGGTGAAGAAATCACCTATCACATATCATATTAGATCCTAATAAGTAAAATGAAAGTATTACAACAAAAAACAACCCATGTTAGCTAAGAAGCACAGTTAAAAACATGCGTAGGATCACACTAGGTCATGATATATAGGAAAATCATATCCAAAAAATGATATTCATGAACAAATAATTTATATAGACAGATGAAATGATCCTAGATATTAGAGGAATAATGAATAACATGAACCCCATAACATGTCTATCTATTTTGTATAACAACAGGCCAAGGGATTAGAGGAAAACCCTATGAGAAAACACGAGGGTAGTGGATGAGACATATTACTATAACGTTAACCTATGTACCCTATAATTTTCATGTACACAATTTTCCAATAAATTTCATAAATAAATTTCATAATTTCAATATTGGAATACAATTTAATAAAATCATTTCACAAGGATTTGAAAAATAATTTTATCTTAGCAGAACAGGATGAAAATCCTATTTTATAAAAACCCTGTTCCACAAACAGTGAAAATAATTTCATATTAAGGAATCTCATTTTTTAAAATACATATAAATAATACAAGTAATATAGTCCAGCATCACATGCTAGAGATATATCTGCATACCTCAAAAATTGGGTAACATACACCCGTAATGAAATCCACCCAAAAAAGGGAATAAACAATAATAATAGAGGCCCAAAATTATAAACAACACATAATAATTGATTCAATTATACATAAGGGTTCATGTGAAGGGAAAAACACATAAATCAAATACACATACCTTCCACACCAATATTAATAAAATATTCTACCACCCAAACTAGATAGCACAATAAATCTATAATGGAATTAAGACAATCAATACGATGGATTACTTATTAAATTAATGAAATGTAATGGCTCAACCCTGATAAAAATCATAGATAAAATAGAATGGATAGAATACCTGGGGAGATTAATCAAAACATCCCTAATAAGCCATCACTTATTGAATCAATCTGGACTAAACAAAGGCTCCAAAAGTCCCTGGAGAGGAGCCTTAAAAATAGGGGATAGAGAATTACAGACAAATAAATGAATATATCAGTCAAGAAAAATTCTAAAATCCATATCTAAAACATTTAAACTTCATGTCATCCTTTTCACATCATGTAATCCTCGATATTCTGATATTCTGAAAAATCTATAATTATTTTATTAAAAAAAATCATTTTTACATAGATAGAGTGTAATCCTTACATAGAGTGTATTCCTTCTCACTATGTTTTCATCACATGACATTATCATGGAAATAGGACACATCATGTACTCCCATTACAAAATATATTAGAATCCATAATATTTTAAGAAACCATAGATCGTTTATAGAAACCACAAAGAAACATTGGAATTCTCCATACACATAGGGAACCTGGCTAACAAATTTAGGCATTTATACCTAGACTCCAATAATTCTAATAAGCATACATCCAAGAAATATAGTTCATTTTTGTTTGAAAATGTTAACCATACTCCAGATATTTAAGACACATCCAATTAACGATTAAAACAAAAAATGATAATGAAAACACCTAAAAGTGGGTAATAGGATGTTACGAACACCCTACCATAAGACATTCTTCTATTATGAATTTATTCGAAAAAATGATTTCTGGATATGATATTAGAAAAATTATCCCCCATCAATGACACATGATTCGAGCACTCATAAGAATAAGACTCATACTTCCTTAACTCTCTATAAAATAAAATCAATTTACCACACAAGAAATTTATTTTAAAATAAAAAATCACTACTGGCTATTACAAAAATGAATCACCTGGTTGTAGAATAATCTATTCCCATCTCAAAATTTGAGATGAATGGGGATGGTATTTCCTAAACTATGATATATTAAAAACATATTGATTTTATAACCACTGGATAGACAATTATATCAAATATAAAACCATCATAGGTACTTCAGTTACCTGAAATGGTACAACATATCGTAGAGCCAACATTCTCTTTTTTCAAAGACAAATGTATCCTAACTAGGTAGACACACTAAATATGACATATTGACCCATTGAAAACTGTAAAGTATAATTTGTTTGATCCAAAAAATCAATCTATTGACTCTATGCTATAACGGAATGCTCACACACATATATATATATATAGTTAAATCTCCTAGATATTTAATAAAGTAAACATTGTACCACCAATGAATATTTTTCCACATATTTCCATCAATATGGTGGTCTTCATAGGTGACAATACAAATCATCACAAGTAGTCATTCTAAATGAAGAATGTTAATTGATGTTATAAGAATACACAAATAGTCATATATGGTTACCCAAATATCCAGATAAATCCAACAAATCGACACCGATAATATCTTAAAAAAAATTAAATAATTCACACCATATTACTATTTACATATATCTTATAAGATATAATCAATATGTCCTAAATCCCCATCACCTCCAAGATAATCCGCCTAATACTCCATGTAATCCTATGATCCTTGTCTGAATCAGGGGTTAAATGAACCCATATAACCTAATAATCATCCACACTTATAGTTTACCATAATCTTCATCTTCATTTGTATCTTTGATTTAAGTTAAATGAGATAAATTTTTCAACTAATCAATCACCCCTAGATTTAATTCTTTCTTTATTGAGTCAGTGGAAATCCATCAATAAATTCAATGGATACCATATCCTATCTCCAAAAAGGATCGTGAAGAGTATAGTTCAATCCATAAGATTTTAGAGTCCCTATGCTTTTCTATGGGAATGATTAAAATTAAGAAACATAATAATCAATATCATGCTAATACTCAGCCACTTTTTTTGTTGGCCCATACCATAATACATATTTGTAGATCACAGATAAATTTTCTATGGTAGTGATATGAGAATAAAATAACGAGTTCAACCTGTATTTTGGGATGAATATTTGATATCCAAAACTGATAATATCATTAAAAGAGATATATGAAATATAAATGATTTCCCCATCATATTGTTTCTTCTCAAATTTCTCTAATCTAATAATCATATTGATGAACCTACAAAAAAGTCTCATAAAAGAAGATGATAACCGAGCACTTGTAAACCCCATACATGAAACATCCTCATAAGAATCCAAATTAAACTGATAAAAAGTCATATATGGTTCCACTCTTACATCAATTCTAAAATATCTTGTTATGGAAAATTCATACAATGAAAATCTATAATGACATTCCATTTCTCCAGGGTGTTTGTGACATCAGAGTGAAAAAATAGATTGATATTAAAATCATTATATCTAAATGAAAAACAATTATTTATGACAATATATATATCATAATCTATTATGGTTATAATGGACTATGTATCATACCCAAAAAATATAGTGATTCCAAAAACTATGTGCCTTCATAACCATAGAAAACATTAGATCATTCATTGGATAATTCTTGTCATGAAAAGCTATGAATTTCCTTCTTAAGATGAACTTCTATGCCATGTTAAAAAATCAATATCCAGAATAAATCTACATCAGAGATCCAGATATTTCATTTCAAAATATTTCAATATAAACATTGACTCCCCAATATTTAGAAAACCAAATATAAATGGTTGCATTTCTCATGCATGGATCATAAATAATCCAAGATACCATTCATGAATACTATAATTTTTTTTTATAAAATATGGGAATATCTAATTAATTAAATTCATAAAAAATGAAAATTTTTTAGTCAGACCAGACAACATCACAAGATATTGATAGTGGACGTTGATTTTCCCCCAAAAAAATATAGTTATTCCATAAAATATGTGCATTCATAGCCATAGAAATCATTAAATCATGAGTTGGGTAGTTCTTCTCATGAAAAGATATGAATTTCCTTCATAGGATCAACAATTATGACATGTTAAAAATTCCATATCCCTAATAAATCTACTTCATGGATGTAGATATTTGATTTCAAAATCATTCCATACAAAAATTTACTCCGAATGAATTAGAAAAAATATATAAATGGTTGTCATTCCCATGGTTGGATCTTGAACAATACAAGATACCATCCATGAATACTTCAAAAAATGTATTTATATACGGGTGGAATATCTGATTCCTTAAATCCATAAAATCTAAAAAATTTCTTTTTCATACCAGATAACATCACAATATATTGATAGTGTTCATAACATGACATGAAGGATATTTTCATTACATATAAATATCAAACAATGAGTCTATGAAATCATGGCCAATGAAGAATATTTATATTACTTTTTTTCCCAATTAAAATTATCATAAAATTCTTCAACATGAGGAAAAGAATATTTTTTCTTAACTGTTAAATGGTCCAACCTTCGATAGTCTTCAAACCATTTGAGTGATTCATCTATCTTCATGGAAAATATTATTAGGTAATATAAAGAAAAAAACCTAGGGAAAACAAAACCCTTTTTGATCAGGTCATTCAAATCAATATTGATCTCTTCTAACCTTGTTGGATCAATAAAATAATGAAGGTATCATAACTGAATACATACTTCACACACAATGAATCAAGGAATCCACCTCCCACTCTATAATGATTACTGTGGATGTTTTCTAGGAAAATAGTTGGAAAACAATGAAAACAATTAAAGATAAAAAATATACGAAGAACCATCGGGATCAACTATATCAATTGAAAACAAACTTTTTAGATAAGGGTGGGAAGGTATATCATAACTAGACCAACGATCCCTCACTCTATGAAACACCCACAAAAGCCCATTATATAAATAAAATGAGATAGAATGATGACAAAAATAAAACTATGAACATTGAGAAATGCATAAATTCATCTAGATGATGATGTCGGTTAAATCATGATAATGAATTAGAGAATCTCTTACTAAATTTTCATCATTAATCGATAGCACACAATAAATATAGGAAAACCCATGATCTTTCCTCATCCATATATGTGTCACTAACTGCACAAAAAAGTACATGAGAACCATTGCAAGGTTTGAAAATAAAAAAAAATAGTTTGATATAATTTTTAGGGAAGCCCTAGTATCAAATTAAGATATTATTACAAAATAATCAATAAGGATTGTATATCTCACTAACATTAGGCATGTATCAGTCTTCACCATAAATTCATCTTGTATATGAATGTGTTACATTCTTGAGGCTTGGAGATGGACCACAATAGTCATTGATTCATATTACTATTCCAAAATAGCCTTTAGAGGAATAAATCCATGACCATATCAAGTTATAGACATAGCCTGATATAAATTCTACAGTTATCCATATTTTACATAGTGATTACACATCATTTTTAGTGAAGGAAAATCATGATGTGTGTTTCTAATACTTACACAATGAAAAAAAGTATGAGGAACACCACCAGATGAAACTATAGGTGTATGTGAGGAAGATTGATGAGAATCACGTAAACCACTATGGAAATGATCCTTTAACATCGTATGTTTCCATATGATACTACTGAAGCATCCCATTAGAGGAAGATGAATGGTATAATATCCATCCTCTCATTCCATATTCATTTCTGAAATCATAGAAATAACTAGTATGTACACATACATCAAAATAATACACATAAATTCATGTGACCTAATTTTTGGCCTCAAACACTATAGGTTCTTATATTATTTAGGTGGTCAGTAATTAAAACCCCTCATGTAAGGAAAAAACATGTGTTATAAGTCGACCGGTGTTCGATGATAGTGAATTGTCTTCATACTTCAAAATTGGGAACTCCAAGGCATTCAACATCATCATTGACATTGGAAAAAAGTGATGGATGATGTGAGAATTGAAACCCATCTAGTCTGTGTCCACCTACATATCTTCATGTACTATATAATCCGACCAAATATTACTCAAGACCTCAACTCTGAACCCCACACAAATCCCCTTGATAATGTTAGGTGTATCTAGTATGTCTAAGATCTAAAAAATCGTATAATGATATTCCTCCACCTCTTGAGGACATTTCATATATTTAAAGGATAATGGATTCTTTTGGATGAACTCCCTTGGTCAATCTTTCTATGCTATAGCTTTTGGGTATATCTCAATGTTTATGTTATGAGCTTACAATACATTATAATCTACAACAAGAATCTCCCACATGATAAAAACCATACATTTATAATCCATATGAGGATTCCCTTTTGTAGAATAATCATTAACCAATTGAGGAACCCATTAAACACATCTTGGGGGAATACATATTTGATGAATATCAATGTGATCATTGACTATACGTAATGTTTGATGAATCATCAAACATATTTTTTCAGAGTGGAATGATCAGATAAAATCATTTGAGATAAATTTTATCATATAATTTTTTCATGAATAGTTGATAGGAATTGGATTCTAAATATCTAATAAAAAAATGAAAAAAAATTACAATGGAAACATGTACTATGAAGATGAATTAAAATTATTGTTAAAAAATAACCCCTTGCACTGAGTAAATTAATATTCACCAAGAAAATAAATATTTATTGGTATTAAAAAATACAAATATGAATCATATAAAATATTGGGAAACTAAAAAATTAATATACATATGATTCCAATGGATATAAAAATTTTATGAAGATGTACTGGATGATGATTTTGGAGTCTATACGATTTATTTAATAAAATAATTTTTTTAATTATTAACTAATAAATCAATCCTTCAATAATCATGAAATAATTATCTTGATTATAACAAATATTCAAGGATAGTTTTATGATATTGTTGAATTTTATATCTATATTTTATTCCTTTGATTTTTAATGCCCCATTACATTTATAATTTCATAGTATGGTAAAAAAGAACATAAATATATATTCCATTATTTAACTATGAAATTAAAATATCAGTTCATTCATATACATGGAATTTTTTATAAACTGCCACTATTTAAATTGTAGTTAGTGCACTAATAATATTTTGATAATGTTTTTTTGATTTAGTGCACAAAGATGTTATTATTGATGAATAGTAGATATTTTGTATTGAATTTACAAACATAAATATTGGGATAAATTATATTTTTAGTCAATTTTTTAAATGAATCATTTCAGGTAGTGAAATTCTAGACATAATGAAATGAAATATAGTAGAACTACATGTTGATATAATAAAATGCCTGATGAATATCATAAGGTACATAGAGAAGAAGATGTTATCATATTATATAGAATTATTTGAATCAGTATTGGAAATGCATAATAGGATAGATTGTATCAGGGAGACTAAATTGGACAGATAAGGTTCACAATAATATTTACATGGTCGAAATGTAGATAATCAAAAAAATATTTTCTAAATAGGGGAAGTAGATAAGTAAATAAATGTTTGTTATATTCTAGAGTTATTTAGAGGAATATGTGATGATGAATTCACCCAATATATTTTAGAACATCATAGGTCATGTTGCAACTAAGAGGGGAGGATGTTTTTATGCATTGCAGTTTATATAAGAGAAGATAAATTAATGTTTTTCGTATCTTTTGTTTTAGAAAACTGATGATGAAAAGAAGAAAAATAAAAACATTAGAATTCTATTGAATTTGGATTTGCTGGAATAATTTCCTGAGGTTTCATAGTAGCTAAACACGTTAATGACTATTTACAGTGGTAGTATAATGATTTTCAAATGTAATGTAGTTTGACTAGTAATTAACCTGCCTAAAAAGTTATGATAGTTCACAACCCAATATAAATTATTGAAAACCATAGTTTAGAATTATATTATTTTCCTTAAAAACCATTTTTAGAGGGTTCTGATCATTATTGACAATCCACACATTGTTGATCCACAATTGTGGAAAGGATTAGCCACTATTATTATGTTATAAAATATTTAAAAATATCATATTTTCTTCCTTAATTAAATTCAATAAATGTATATCATAATGCCTATAGAACAAAAGAATCAAAATTCCAACATGTATAAAAGGAAATATGATAAATTTATATAATATGATTAAAAAATCCTTAATATGGAATAACCCTAACATAGTGTTGATAATAACTCAAATTCTCCAATAATGGTATGTTATGAAATGGGTTTGATAATTATCTAATGGTCTAAAAATAAAAATGTCTTTAATATATATATGTTTCAATAACATCATTAATTATATATATATATATGGTTGAAATTGGGTATCTTTAGTCAACAAAAAATTACTTCTGTATAAACAATGTTATTAACAGGATATCCTGGTTTATCAGTATGGGGTATTATAGTTTCAATAAAAGACTATCAATATAAATTTTTATGTAACAATTTAATTAAATGAAGATAAATTATGAGTCATGTAAACTCTTTTGGGTTTATATTTTTTTAGGGTGATCATCAGTTCAAATTAACAGATAACATTTTGTTGTCTTATGTGATTTTTATAAATATATTAATGACATTATGAGAGATAATTAACTTATTGAAAATCATTTTAGATGGTTTATTATTTCATATTATTTAATACAAGATTTTATTTTGTTTAAATAATAGGATGACAATATATTATTTAAAATCCATGATAATTTATATATATATATAAAGTTCCTAATTTTTTTTAAAGTTATTGTGTTTTGAATGAAATAACATCCTAATCAAGATACAAAATAATAGGATGCAATATCTGGCATCAATTCATAATGGTGTAATAAATATAAAATAGATTAGGTGTTTGATAAATTAGTCTTCCCATAGTGTAATACAAGTGTTCCAAACAATAGAATTGGTTTGAAACACTCATGGGATACATTTTTCTTAATTTATGTACTCACTATTAGCCATTATGATGAATGTTAATATTATTTATATAATAATTTGTTTATCGGTAAAATTGATTAATTAGAATATCTAATATATATTTAGTATTATGGAAACCTATTATGAATTAAGAGTAATTTTTTTTAATGTGAATTGGGTTATTCTGGTAATAGATTAGAAAATTTTAGTGAATATTTTATCAGGTCACATGTTTTTTTTAATAAATCATTATGATTGTTTATTTATTTGTAGATAATTCCCTTTTTAATTTTAATAATTATGCAATATAATTTATTAACTTTTCAATTTGGTATTTCAAAAGGATTATTGGGAAGAATAAAAAATTTAAAAACATTTTTAATGATTTAAGTTAAACATTTAGTGTAATTATTAAGGCTTTTTATATTAATGTATGAAGATTGATTCATATTATATTTGTTTTCATCATTACTCATTCTCATCGTTTATAATCCTAATAAATATATAATGATAGGAAGAATAAGAAATCATACCTTTTAAAATCCAATGATCCTTGATATTATATTTTTAGGTTATCAAAAATAAAAATTTCACCTGTGTAATACGTCTTATAGAATTTTATCTAATGTAAGGTGGAAAACATCAAAAAATGGAACCAATAGAATAAATTGGAATTCTAGAATGGAAATAAATCAACATTATATATTTATTCATATTTAATAAATTAATGGTAAATAATTTAATAACGGAAATAGGAGAAGATATATTCATGAAGCATTGTGAGGGAAATATAACTCATCCATAATCATACGTATTTAGATAATCATTGAAAATTATATGTCTTATAAAAATTTGTAGAATAATTTGAAAATATTTAATTAAAACAAATGTGTTTCTTAATAGTGACATGTATATTATTTATCATTATAAACAATTTTTCAGATTTCATTTCTATGTAATTATACATTCATTTTCATAATAATACATTATAATTAAGAGAATGTAATTTATTTAATGTAGTAAGAATACGAAACACTTATATTTTAATGTTTAATTGCCCTTTATTTATTTTTATGTTCAAAGGAAATTATTAAAGTCAAAACCAAACAATAATGTGTCATGAAATTTACATTAATTCTATTAAAAATAGAAATAAAATAGGCGATTATGATGCGTAAATTGTGTTTTTTATTAATCTGGGAAAATTATATGATTATAAAATATTTACTTAATTTCATATGAATAAAATAAATGATTTTTAAAAGGTATAATATGAAATTTTTTAAAAAATTGATCTATATTATTGTATATTAAATTAAAGACATTAAATAGATGTTAATTTTTAATTACTATCTCGGTGAAAAAAAATTGATTCACACCCAAATTCATATCGAATTAGATTAAGAAAACAGAGAATTTAAAGTGTTCATAATTTTAAAAACAAATAATATATTCTCAAATTAATTTACATGATAATATCTAAAATTTTAAAATTTGACATTTATGAAATGTACTTTATTTTTTTATATTTATTGTCAAAATTATCTAAGGATGGAATTTTAGCATTATTTTGAAAAATGTTGATTTGTAGTTAAAAAATGAAAATTAAAAATATCAATAGTATTTTTTCATTTACAACATCAATAAAATATAAAAATAGTTTATTTTTTAAAAAATATGTTTAAATTTAAAAATTGATATTTTTTTAAAATAAATACTTTGAACATATTTTTTATTTAGAAACCTATAATTGTCATTTTAAAATAAATGTTATGCATTTTTTATTAGATATTAATATTATATCTCATTATTTAATTAAGAAATAATGATTCGATATTTGTATTTTATTTGGGTTAATATTAAATAAATCTCATTTTATCTATAATGAAACAAATGTCAGGATAATTGATTTTAAAATTCTCAATTTTATTAATAACAAGACTTTTTTTAGAATTATTTTTTTGTGTGTCTTGGGGATGAGTATTTATGTTAAATTATACCACATCTAGGAATTGAATCATATAAAAGTTATTAAATATTTGGAATTATAAAACTCTTATTATGTAACAAGTACCATTTCCTTTAATCCCATTAAGATTAGCTTCCATGTTAAAAACTATATCAACACAATTAATTAAAAAATAATTGACATTGAGTTGAACTAATTTATGAGTTGTAAAATATTAATAAATAATTTATAAATTGAATTTTTTGTGTGTATTTTGTCTTTATATTATATTATATGTTAATAATTATCCATTTTGTTCCACCATCAAAATATGTTAACTTTTATTATTTTAAATATAATGGTTTTTACAAGGGGCACACTCCAATCACTTATAAAAAAAGATACAACTATGATCCATTCAACATAAACCTAATTCTTCCTTATCTCAACCAATGTATGTAAACAATACCATCCATACACCCTTACACCTGACCTAGATGTTCTTGTCTTCATTAAATTCTCACCAAAGAATATGTAATTTTTTTCAAATGAATATCATCTAATTAATGTGTCTGTGTTCTTATGAAAAACTTTCATGATTTATTATTATTATAACTCTACCATATCATGTATAACCATTCCAAAAATTTAGTAATAATTGGATTTAATGTACTAAATTATATTATTAATGCTACATAAAATTTTTAACTCCGTTATATATAATATAAAACTATAGAATCACTGATATATATGTGAGGAATACCATAACCATTAATGAATGTATTTTAATCTTCATCATTTCCCATCATTAATATTAATATATTCATATTTAATTATCATATAATTTATATATGGAAAAATTATTATTCCACAATTACAGTATATTATATTATTTTATTCCCTCACATCTGTTGGAAAATGTAAATGTTTCTCCTATGTACGTGTGGACTAATACCTCGATAAAGTGATTTAATTCATTATTGAACACCTATTCACGTGGATTTTTATATAAATTTATTTAAGGAATAATTAATATATTAATAAATGAATAATGAATTTTTAAATGTGAAATAATTTTAATTATCTTCTCTCTTATCTGTATGAATATCCAAACAACAATCATGTGAAAATATAAACTATCCATTCCATAATGTGATGTAATTTAATTATTCTCATGAAATAACATGGATGGTTATAAAAATATAATTGGTGAACAAAATGATTTTTTTGAATAATTAGCATTATATATAGGTAAATTGTTATATAAAATATAAATTTTCTCTATTGGAAGGTGAAAATTCCAACCATGAATTTGGGTGGACTATATCCTCCATGAATTAGTTATTTAATTTATTGTTACCACAAATAATGAATCTTTTAAAAACTAGTGTAGGACTATAAATGTAATATATGTGCAATTATTAAGATTATATTTTGTTTCAAACCATTAAAATTGTCCATGGGAATGATGCAAAAAATGAAAAAGTAGATGTGAGCTATAATATTTACACTAAAAAATTGAATTTAGAAAATAATAATATATAAATGTGTTAAAATATGTTATCACTCTATAATATCATAAAAAAATACTAATATGATATAGATCAATAATAATTATAATTTTATTATGGATGAATATAAGTCATGTATAATGTTATGGGAATAAAAGGTAATGTTTTATTTTACAACCACTTTTTTATTCTCAGTTTCTTAAGATTAAATTTTATATAATAGAATTATATAATCCCCCATTGTAGTAATACATTTCCTTTCAAAATTAGTTCATTTGGGGGGTCTACAAGAATTGTTTTCAGTTTATCTCTCAATGATTCTCAAAGTAATAAAATGATTGTTTTTATTAAAATTTGATTATTTTTATAATTTTTTCTAGAGAATGTTACTCTCCCATTTATATATTTTATATTTTTATATGGAAATTATTTTACACATCAATGGTTTGGTACGGTTATTTTAAAAAAAATGTTGAAATAATATAAAAATGACTAATTTAAATCATTATAAGGATTTTAAAATAATCCATTTCCTAAATTCTTTTTGGATGTGAAGAAATTTAGTTTTTAAAATTGGTACACATGAATAGTTTTTCAACAGCCATTACAATTCAACATTATTAAAACTTATTTACATATCCATTTCTTTATAATATATAAAATATATTCCCATTATAATTATAATTTTCCATATATATATTTAAAAAATATTGTACTAATTCATTTGTTACTCTAGTCACACATCGACCCTATCATACTAATTATTATTTTCATTTAAATATTTTTAGACTCAGTTTTGTGTTTATTGAACATCAAATTTTAAAAAATTATTATTTTTTGTATTATTTTATGGTTGAATAGTTGGCACTTAATTAGTAATGATGGTGTGAAACTCATAAGATACTTTTTTGGTTTTTGAGAGATACAAGTTTCATGGCTTGTACATATTTTTGAAAACCATGTATCTGCCTATGTGAGTTGTCCAGAACAACTATAGAGGATCACAAATGGCACATAGTTTTCCAAACTGTGCATCCAAACCATGAGTGATGTATATATTTAAAAATATATTAATGTAAAACAAAATAAATAATTTAATGATCATTTAAAAAAATAATATTAATGATATTATTTTTATTTTTATTTATTATTAATAATATTATTATTATTATACCCCAAGGTGTTATCTCCCCCCCCCCCTCATTCTTTGCTCATAGGATCAAAATGACAAGGAGGGCTCCCGACACACACATCCTTATCCTCGTACTCCCTTCATCTTTTGTCACATATGTTTTCTTAATATTATCTTATTTGGATTTTTTGGGGATCATTGAGGTTAGTTCTAGCCACTGTCAACCAAGGATGTTGGGTCATCAATGGATTCATGTTATTTAGTTGATCTTGAAGGTGAATAGCATATGTTTTCACTAGTATGAATGTATATATATATATCCTTCTTTTATTGATATCTCAATACAGAGGAAAATATGTACATTAGGTCAATAAATACAAATATATATATGAAAGTGTATTTTCACGATGGTGTGATGTTGTTTTATGTTGTTTTCATCAATGGTACATGGATTTTAGGTAGATTATATATTCTGAACCCTTTAATTTGGATTTCATAATTTTTTATTTTAATAAAAATATGATTTCATATTTATATAGATATTATATTCAAAGAAAATTATTTTAGGTAATTTGAAATGACAGTTACATCTATTATTTATTATTTACATAAACTTGAAATAAAAAATTTTCATTTCAATATATTATTTAAACCATATATTATACAATTTAAGTTAAATTAAATCTTCAATTGGTTTTCTAAATGATGTTTCATTAATAGCGGTAAGGCCAATTTTTATCCTTTATGTAATTTAATGAATTTTTTTTGTACTATCTTGATGTGTAGGCCATGTAGTCACTATTGAATATTTTTTGAAATAGAGAGAACCTCTATGGAGACTATATTCATGGAGAAATTCACCTAGATGGTGTTAGGGTGTGATCCTTATCATGATTGGTGGTTTTCCATATAAACATGTTTACTTCCTCACCTCCCACATTTTATATATCTGTGGGATCTTAGGCAATATAGTGAGTGCTCAAAGAAAGTTGCAATATGTGTCTTTATTAGATGAAATAGTTCCCCTTGGTTGATAAATTACATGTTGGTTGTTCTAATGGAGAGGCTAATATAGAGAATCATAGTTGCTTATTGAATACGGAGTTACATCATACACTGATATATGGATCTAAACTGAGTACATATTCACTATCTTTACATGGTGTCTAGATACATACCATGATAAAAATTTCAAAGGTATTGTACATTACATTGTATTCATGTATTATTATAAAGTACACTCTTTATTTTAATACCATATTAAAAAACATGTCAATGCACAAATATTGTATTAATGTAATTTATTGAATTTATTTTCCATACCTTTGATGATAATTTTGAAAATTTGATGGACAATAGGTTTTTTTTAATGGAACATTGTTACTTGTTTATTAAAATAATGGTTAACCTTTTTTTATATGTGCTATTTCCAAACATGAATGAAATGGTTTTCTTTTTAATGTACTTTTATAGGGAATGGGTCTTATGTGGAAACCCATCTAAGCATTTCAGTGCTCACACCTACTCATTCATTACCGTTTCAAGGTCATATAGTATTGGATTCATTTTCCTAGAGGGAATGGTTATATTATTTGTGCTGACCTATGAGGTAACTCATTTGTTATATTATTCAGCTGTATTATTTCTAATTATCTTCTAGTGGGATACATTATTTTATTATTATTCATTTATCTATTTTTTTGGGATAAATTATATTCAACTGCCTATTTTGGATATTGGACACCAATTTCCATCCTAGGAGGATTGGGAATACCTCTCAGTCTTTATCGCGATCAGTATTGGTTAACATGCTCATGGTTTATTGGATTAATTCATGAAAAATTACACTAAATGATGGTTTACCTTATTATTTGGTGACTCCCCATAGTTCAGGGATGGGTTTTTTGTAATTTAGTTGTTCAGACACCGATAGGTTATTGATCACAACATATTTGGAAGGACGCTGTAATTAAGAGGGTGGCACAAGATGGTTGTCCCTAAAAATCTGAGATTCTTTTTTGGATATTTATGTTGATTCTGATTTTTTATATTTTTTATTTGGTATTTATAATTTGGTGGTTATTTTGAGATGGATTTATAGAGTTCATGGTTGGTTTGCATAGTCTGGGATACCATGGGTAGCCCTTAAAACTGCCATTGATGACCTCTAATGTGATCATCCAGTCTGTGTAAAACATGCCAAACTATGCATCAAATCCATGTTTGGGAGTTGTTTCACTAATGTGATTGATTATATGTTTTTTTTCGTATTTTATGATTTTATTTTTGGGATATTTATATTATATTCTAAAATGGGCATATGGTTTATCATATATTTTTCTCTAAAATGAAAACAAATGGATTTTTGGAAAATGAAGTTGGTATTTTTTAAAATGTAAGGGATTTAGAGACAATTTTTTTATTTTTCATGATTGTGTAAAAATATAATCATAAATAATATATTTTTTAAATTTTTTGGTGGGTTTTGGAAAGATTTTTGTAATCAGAAATTTATGTTTCTTGAAAATTTATAATTTAAAAAGTTCGTTGTTTTTTTGAATGGAAATTTATTAGCATGTTCTTTGGTATCTATGATTACTCAAATATATTTATTCATGTATCAAAGTAAATTGTTGGTGTTATCTGTGGATGAAAACGTTCTTGGGAATGCAAATGTATATATGTGACACTTTATGGAATACCATTAGAATGTTCCCAACTTAGTAAGAAAGTTTCTAATTCTTAATGGGTTTTAATGAGGGATATTTTAATGTTTTGATAAGTGCATATTGTGTGATGTTTTATTATGTGATTTGGGAATTTAAATTTTTGGGACTTATTCATTTTGGGTATATTATTAATGATGTTTATGTGTTTTTTTGAATTTCAGTTTTTTTTTGAGATTGAGATGGGAAATTTTTAGTTGCGATATGATATGATTGGGTTTATTTCTTCATTTTTTCATTCTATTACCCCAATGAGTTTTAGGGGATTTTGAAATGAATATTGAGGTGATTCTTAGATAAAATATCCATACAATGATCAATTGTGACATTGCACTTTTCTTTTATCTATATTGGAAATGAATCTAGGTCATATTTAGTATTAGAAGTACATTTTGAGGTTCCATGCCTGAACCACTTCTCATTTCATTGGGCTGCTGGAACTAGGAAAAGTGGATTAACATATGTGAAATATATTGAAGATATTCCATTAGAAAATCTCTCCAAAATATCATAGGATTTATCTTGCCTCTTTCATTTTTTAAGGACTCATCTAAAAATGGTTTAAAAATATTCTTTAATCCCAACGGTAGAAGAATTACTAAAGGGAATCCTTTAATTCCATTTTCATCTAACGACACTTCCCCGATGACATGAAGATAATTATGGGTTCAACATTATAATGTCTCAATAATGGTTATTCAATAGTGTTGTATTATTCTAGGAGCATTACTAATCTGGTGTAGTATCTCCTAAACCACACTAGGGATGAATCTTTAAAGGGTCAATTTTTTTGGGGTTTTTAATAAAAATGACTTCAGGTAGTTCTTTAATTCCTAGAATATTATTAACATTTATAGAGTAATTTTGATCATGTTTAATCCAAACTGTCTATTTCTAGATTGTTGATAATATGTAAAAAAAATTGGTTGTATTCTGTCTCTCATGATTCATCCTAGAGTTAGATATGGTTGTGTTTTCATTGTGATAATTCCAGTCATAGGAGGTTTTCATATCACAAATCAAATAGGATCAGTCATCCATATGTATATTTAGAGTAATTTAAATTTTTTTCTAGGATGGTTCCATGAAGTGACATTGATCGAGATCCACTCCCTTGGAAAAACTCCCAACTTAATAGGATGAACATTGAATTTCTGTAAGATCAATAAGAAAATTAATTTATTGGAATGCCAATTTTTTAAAATGAATATATTTATGAGGGTTTTATTTTTTGGAAATGGGAAGTGATGTTATGGGAATATTGGAACTATTTTTTATTGGCAATGAGTTTATAATTTAATAAATATTGTTGTTGTATAATGGTTGTGTTTGTTTTCCCAAGAATTATTTCTTTGGGGTTTTTAGTTTTCATTATAAATTTATGATCCTTTTTCATTTTAACAGAGAAATGTTTATTTGCGGTTCAAAATTGGTTGGGAGACCACCTCGATTAACACAGAGTGATTCAATTTCTCTTTTATATTTCCTTTTCATCTTAGAAATATTGAATTTTTCATATTGTGGGATCCCATGAGTCTTCCTCACCCGACTCCAGCCATAATGTTGGCTAGCTACCACCAGTAATGGGTTATGTGATAGATGCTCATGGACATCGCAAAAAAACCATGATGAGTTCAATCTATGACTTATGTTTTAGGGTCGGTGTGTTACATGTTTTGAGAGTGTGCATGGAGTTGTGATTCCCTTGATAATTGTTATTTCATTAGGTGGAATTGGTTTTATAGAGTCTTCAATAATTTATTTGGAGGTTGGGATGAATCCTAAATGATGTTTATAATTTTTTCTTTAGATCTTTTTGTTTTGTGTTTTAGATGTAAATTTTGTTATTATTTATCATTATTCATTTAGTTGAGTATAAATTTTGGTCATTGGCTCATTCTTGTCACAGCTAGTCACGTATCTTGGGACATTATGGGTGGAAGAATGTGTCATGGTGGAATGAATTTTCACACCCCAACCCTTACATTTTCATAAATTTTATCATATTACTTTTCGAGCCTTGTTATTAAGTTTTCGACCATATTGGTTTTTTTATATTTTTTTCCTGGGAACATAGTTTTTTTTGTTATTAGAAACCATGTGAAACCCATGTGATTCATCGATACATTTTTTACAAACTGAATTGCATAACTAAAACATAGTTTGGAGATCTGTGTGGTTTCCAGAGCAAGGTGTTCAGATCCTTCATTAAGGTTTTTCATATGGCATTTTTTTTTTCAAAACAATTTTTCCAAATATTGTGTTATGTCTATATATAATAAAAAATTTAATGTAAAATTATTTAATAAATAAATAAAACGTTTTCATAATAAATATAATAATATTTTAATTGTTATTATAATAATAATAATAAGAATAATCAATAACATTATTATTATATTCAAAATGGGTGTTTCTTCCACGTACCCACATGACACACCACCCCCCACCTTCTTTTGTAATGTGACCAAGTTGACCAGGAGGGCTCCTGGCTATGCGCCTCCCCCTACTGTCACTCCCTCACACCACCGCCACAACTAATTTTATGGTGCGATCTCCATTATGTATATGGGTCCTATTGATGCTGGTTCTATCCACCTCTATCATTGGACGGTCGTTCTTCAATGGTTTTGGGGTATTTTTCATCTCTGAAAATGAATTTCATGTGTATACATAGGTATGAATATATATATATATATACACATATATTCTCCTCGTATAAATTTTTCCATAGTGAGTGTAATATTTTCATTGGGTAATGATATATATATATATATATATATGATAAGGTTTATATTCATGCTATTATGAATTATTTTGCAGTTGTCTTCATCAAATTTGTCGTGTTATTATGTAGTTTCCTCATGCTAAACCCTTTAAATTGTATTTCATTATTTCCAAACTATTTTATAAACTGGTATCCATTTTTATATAGAAATTATATGGTATAAAAAATCGTTGTAGTACATTGAAATATATATTATATTTATTTATCATAATATACCTAAACATTCAATTTGATTTTTTCATTTTATTATTTGCTATCAAAATTGTTGTCGAAAAACTAATGTATTTTCAATGTTCCATTGGGTTTTTAAATGATGTTTGATTGAGAGTGGTAAGGCCCATTATAACACCAAATTATTTATGATATGTATCTTTTTAAATAAATTAAATTTACTAGATATCTTCTGTTACATGAATCATAGAGATAAAATGAACTATGATATATTATTATATATTATAATGATCTTTGGAACAGTAATATCACAGTTAAGAATTGGAAAGTGACCATTAAAATAATAAACTCATTATGAATTTATAAATAATAATTAGGTATATTATTAATTAATATATGATATATTTATATAATTTTATATGTAAATGAAATTATCAAAAATAATAAATTAATTTTTCAATTTTTTATACCACAAATATTTATTTATAATTTTATAATTAATATAATGATTTGAAAAAAATTAAATTTTTGTAAAATGGATTCTTAATTAATTTTTTTCTTTATTATAAATCCAATATAATTTTATGAGACATCAATTAATTTTTCAATGTTTCATAAAATAAGTTATAATATTTAAATCATTATTTTTAGACTATATGATGATTTTAATTTAAAATTAAATTTATCATATTTTAAAAAAAATAATGGAGACCCTTTTATTAAATCATTCAATTGAAATATATTTATTGAGAATTTTTTATATTTTTCTAAAATAGTGGAATTATTAGTGAATAATAAAGAAAGGTAATTTACAGTATTAGCTAAATACATGATTATTAAGTCATGATTAATTTAAAAATGTATCAATCACCATTATATGGATCTTAAAAGGCAGTAATTATAGAATTCGGTCAATATATTCATCAATATTGATAGTTTTGAGGAAAATTAACAAACAAATGCATAAAAGAATCATACACACCCCCACTTACACAATAAATACAATCGGTCACCACCCGTTCTCCTCACACATTCTATGCCTTAGATATTTCTTATATTATTCATTATTACTCTCCCAAACCTTATACCCACATCCTGGTATTTCAATTATAAACATAATACCAGTCCAAGGTTACTAAAGATGATTTCAAGGAGATTCCATATAAGAGGTAAAATCATCTTTTATCCTCTTATAATTTCGTTTATTTTCCTTTTATTCATAAAAATTTATTATCCTTTACCTACCTAGTATTTCAAAATATATATTCTTACTCTAGTATCTTATATAAACAAGAATTATTTTTAATGGAATATCAATCATCAAACCATTCACCTCTCCCTTTTATTCTAAAACTAAAAATAACCCTATGAAGTGTTGGTTTACCGCCATCGAGGATAATGAATTTTCATTTCCCATTAGCACCGTAAAATCTGATAATAAACCCATATTATGTTCAAATAATATTTTATTATACACATCATAAGTAATATAATTTTTTTATCCAATTAATAATCATGATATTAAATAAAATGACAGATGTTTGTTATGGTCGTAGAAACACCAAAACAAAATAAACTATATTCATTATCATTTTATATAATATATCATTCTCAGAACATATTAAAAAGGATATATAAGATCATTTAATATTATGTAATTTCAGTAATTACAAATTATTTAAATTTTGGATAACATTTACATTTTTACATGAACATCGAAACATGTATAAAATAAAAATGATCAAGAAAAATCAAGAAAATGAAAAATCCTAGAATGTTGAAAATTAATCTAAAAACTCTTCAATAAGGACATATATGAAGATAATAAAATTATAAAAAATATAATAATTTAAAAAAGTTTCTAAATTAAGTAATTAATGAATATAATTTTATTATAATAGAAATTAATGACAAATGGAGAATGCTTTCAAACATAAGTTAAGGGACTTCTCATATTACATTTATTTCAAAGAGATATGCCTTATTCTACACATATTACTTGTATATGGTAAATTTATATAACCCATTTTATTATTTATCATAATTAATTCATTATTTAATTAAATAATAATATTTATTAAATTGTGGATTTGTTTATTGTCTTTGACTTAAACCATTTTTACAAATGGTGTTTGTTTGGAATGTTCTTCTTACTAGGGAAATACTGATAAATCGATATATTATACTCAATATAGATTTTCTGATAAGTAATGTTGTTCATTATTGTAATATATGTTAGAATAATGATTTGGACATGCACTGATGGGTGGGACCCAACATAAAATACCCACCTGCTAAATCAACGTGTCTAATGTGACAATATAGTTGGAAAAAAACCCTTCACATTTGTTTCAAAGAAAAATCAGATGGGTTTCAACCTGCAGACATAAACCATCATGTTATAATTCTTGACTCTAATGGTTCACGTTCTAGTTACATGATTTCTAATAATTAATCATTTTCTTTACTCATTATTTAGTTTTTTCTTTTCCATGATGTTATCACTATTACAACATCTATGGATTCATTTTTATTATAAGCAAAGTAATTGCATGTGTATTTTATATATTTACCATTTCATAATTATTATTACTTATTTACTTTTCTTTACATATTATTGATTAATTTAACCTTTACTATGAACTCGATCTCTCCATTTTATTATTTTCTTTACCCAGGTTATGAAGATAAAATATTTTAATAATGACTTATTTTATTTTCGTTGGTTATGATTCACTACCAATGTAATAAGAACCCAAATATGTATATAGTTCATATATATTTATCAAATGATTGATCCTTGGTGAAATTTTCTCTTCTATCTATTCCATTGTAATAAAATATCCATAGACTCTAGGCTACTGCATTAGGGGTTTTCACAGTTGGTATCACAAAGGATTATAAAAAAATGTGTAATCCTAATGAATACTTTGGTTATCCCAGTGTACATGAATTACTAATTTTCATATATATGTGTTCAACGGGATCCAAACAATGTGTAATTCAATTCATGTGAAATAAAATCCACCAATAACCAATTTTTTCAGTGGGACATTCATCTCATATAATAACAACATTAAATTCAATATAATGGATATATAAATCATTAGAACAAAAACCATTTACCCTTCCAAATTCATTAATAAACTTATTTTTTCTTTGATTATGTCTACACAAATAAAATCCATGGGTGATAAATGAAAAAAATTCATTCTCATGTTTCATAATAAAGATAATCAATGGAAATATAACCTTGATGGAGTTTCCACATTATTTATATAAAAATGGATCAAGTAACCATACAATGGTTACCTATCCCATATAATATTCATATATTCGAGGATTATGTGACACCAACACACCAAAAAAACATATAAATGACCCCATTATAAATCCCTAATATGCACGATCCATATAGAGATGAAGATAGATGTAATATAATGAGACCAAACCGATGAAGACTGGTATTGATATTTTGTGAGAATGTAACCTAGAGCAAAATTGATTACCGAAAAATGATAACCAAGATCAAAAAATTGAATATGGAAAAAGAGGTTTCTAGGAACTCCATGTAGAGACTATGGTTCTTCTTTAATGAGAGATATTTATGTATTAGAACGATTTTTGAGAACTAGAGTACCTAGAATATTTTAAAACATTACAACATTGGGGTATTACATGCCATGTAATTCTTTTTAATGTCGTGTAATACCTCATGGATAATTTTCACTGAGAAACATGTCACCTATTGAATATAATTTTATTTTCTATACCCCAATGTGTTTCATGCCATAAAGCACTCATTTATGCTATGAAAAAGTCTTCACGTATTATAGGAGTCCAAAATAATCCACAAAAACAAACATCACAGCATGAAATGAAGATACATGATACGAAACATCCTTAAATATAGATTTTAACAACTGAACATCTTAGAACTATCTCTAACATTTTTCTATGCACATCAAACAACCATACTCCCAATGTAACAGACGAGGAAGGTAAATAAAGTTACATTAGATACCTCTGAAATGATTCTCTCACTCAATAATCCAAAAAAAATCCTACAAGAAAGTGGGGTCCAAACGACCACCCACAAGATACCTTTCAAGGATCTCACCTCTCATGAAACATTACTAACAACGAAACACATTGACGTTCAATGATAAACCACCTTCTGTTGTTGGAATGCTGGTGTGAAAACCTCCACATCCAAGAACACCTCTTCTGACATCTGCTAACCCAAACAACCATGAATCACACCATACAAGAACAAAAACCACTCCAACTCATACACACGAATCAGGATATCAGGTCCTCCATTCCAATATATTGTCCTCTTTGGTTGGAACTGACTCACTCGGACAATAATAATCACATCGTAGTAAATTCATCATGATTAGGAATATTACCTTCACATTTTAACATGTCAGGGCTTTATTTCACAATGTACCATAGACATATCATCCCAAGGGGAAACAACACATATCATATAATAAAGGTTCATGCATCACATCACAAATAAATATAGAACAAGGAAAAAGTCAAATAAACTTAAGGATCTAGGGAAACATTTCTTCTTCTAACTCCCGAGTACTATCCTCCAAGACATCATGCCACCACAACAGAAAAACCAAAGGAATGGTCTGACCACATTGAAAATTCTCTCAATGATCTTGGATATCTATTGGCTTCTCCTCATATGTCATGTAATTTTAAATATCTATCTCCCCTAGTCAATTACATGGGAAAATCATAATGTTACCGACCAAGTAGAGATACATTGATGTCATTGTGGATTCTCTCCAAATGCGGTGGTAGGTCCTATAGTTATTCCACCTCACTAACTGATACCAACACATCAAAGGGTCCGAAAAACTCAGGAGTGAGTTTAAAACCTCTTCCATACCTTCAACGCCCACGTCATGCGGATACCCTGAAGACCATGTGGACCCTAACATTAAAATCTAGTAGACTCCTCCCATGGTGAACATTAGCCTTATGTTGGTCCGGTGAAAATTTCATCCTCTCAAAAAAGTGATGAACCTTCTCTATCATGCTTTACACCACCTTGGAACCAAAAACATATATCACTCAACCCACTATTCATCATAAGGGTTTATGACACAATTTTCTATAAAAAGATTCAAATAAATCCATGCCAATGTAAGAGTGATATCTGTTATCTTAAGAAAACTCCACCATGGAAATGTGGCACACCAATGATCCCACTACGTCCAAGAAGAATGATCACAAAATATCCTTTAGTATTTATATAGTCCATTATGAATACCTATCTATTTAAGTGTGGAAGGATGTGTTGATGTGTAACTAAGTCTGAAAATATTGTTTCAATCCCCTCCAAAATCATGAGGTAATATGTGCATCATAAACCGAGTCAATGGATCCTGGAACTCCATTAAGCCACAAAACATCATCCATGTAACTCTTTTCCAAGGCACCCACTATGCTTTCCTCCTTAATCTCTATGGAGTGACCCTATTTTATCATCCAATATACTACTACCCCAAAAATTCTGAGGCCCCCATAATTCTATGTATCCTTATGATGAAATACATTGACATGCCATCCCACATCCACTCGATAATATCAAAGATCCTCAATAAACCTCTAGAAACATGGTGCTTTGACATGAACTAATTGAAAACTAAGCACATCGCCCAAAGATATTCCATAACACATTTCAACCGGGGCCACAAAAAATGAATCCTAATGCCATGATATATCTTGAAAACACCCAGGTGTATCACTATAAGTGACTAATGAAACTCACAGAGAGATCCCTCACACATCTCCACTACAAAAAATATCCCCCAACATAACAAAATATGATATGGACCGTCCTCTTACCATACCCCCAGAGCATTACCATGGTCATTGAGAAAACCCGTCACTTATACATATGTGTATCCCCAATGAGACTCCTCCAAATGCTTCATTATATAATATTTCACCATCATATGAAACAAATATCCTCTACTACCATACACCAATTAATACATGATAAAGGCTTCCAACACCTTTGTTTGCATCCCAGAATCCTTAGATTCCCTAACTACATCCTTCAACATCTTCTAACTTTAGAATTCAGCCATGAAATTCAACATTCATGAGGTGAAAGAGATCTCAAAATCATATTCCTCAAGAAACTACATCCACCTATGCGGTTAAATGTTCATATCTCCTTGGAAAAAGTTATATCTAAAAATATTTTGATATGTGAAGGAAAAAAATAACTCCCTAATTAATTAATATATCCATAGATTCATCACAAATATGACCGCTAGTGGCTCTAGTTCAAAGGAGGAAATGTTACCCACGATGTGGCATAACATCCTACACACATATGATATTGTTGATTTTCAATGCACCAAAAAAACATCCCAATCCCAGACGATATGAATCATAGAACACCTCAAAAATCACCCCCTCATCATTCATATAGATAACTAGATCAATAATCAACATCTCATTTATATTTTATAACGTTGCCTGACACAACATATTCTACACCAAATCATGGTGCTTTCTAATCAGATATGTCAGCTGGGTTAGAAATCAAGATAAATTGAGTACAAAACTACGATAATATCTGGAAGGACTAAGGAAACTATGAACCTATGACACATTGTTGGGTGCATCCCAGGAATCAACTATTACTACATTCGATGGTCCCACTATTATGCCCCTCTAGGACACTACATTCACATGAAAACACAACACCCATATCCAAATATTTCACTTGGACAACTTTTTGTTAATCTTGTGGCATCAATGTACCTAAGAGATGGTCCTGAGATTCTCATCATGCGCATCATATTACCTTGAGTATACCTTGAAGTTGTAAATAAATGTGATGAAGAGACAATACAAGAACTCATGGAACATGGAATTCATATTTTACATCAACATAGATCGCGTGTTCATAATTCAGAAGGTTGTGACCACATAATTGAATTGTCTGTTTCAAAATATGAAAGCAGTCGTCAAGATATTACTCTCCTCTACCTTCAACTGGTTAAATACATATCATAGATTGATCTTAGAGAACCAACATTCCCCTATCAGTTGGTTGAAAAGATCACCTATCCTTGGGAGAGGGTAATGGTTCTTTATTGTAACCCCCATGGTATTGATACAAATTATTTAATGAATGAAATAATGTGATCCTAAAAAAATAAAATTTTATAATCAATCCATTAAACACACTTTCTCTCTACTATGTTTTAAATTAAATAAATTGTCATCTATATCTGTGATCAATAAGTCATTTGGAGTTGGATATTACAAACTTGATTTTTATTAATAGTAACATACCATTATGAAAAGTAATACGAATAGTAATAATAACCTTAGGAATATTAAATAATGAGATTATTTTCTTTTCATAAGGTAATAAGATATTTATAAATAATTTAATTTATCATTGTGATATAAATCATATTAAACCTTTAGAAATGTTTTTCTAAACTAAATATGATTTTATTTAACAAATAATGTAAAAATATTTATAAAATTATTTTGAAAAAATACGGTTCATGTCTAAATTCTACATGTCTAAAAATGCTTGGGGGTAATTTTTTTTATTTTTCTGAAATTCGTGAATTTTTTATGAATAGAGAAAAAGAGTGAAATACCGTATATACAAATAATAAATTAAATACACAACTTATGACATCATGTGTTATAAAAGGTCACGTGGATAGAAATAACATGAACATATTACTATTAGTGGTCACATGAAACAACACTATTGGTTCAATTGAGGGAAATAATAAAATAATGAGTAAAACATTCCAAATCCACTCCTCTCATCAACTATAAAACCCCCCATAATTCCCTCTTCTCTTTAAACTTATAAGCCTTTATTCTCTGCTATTTTATACCCAAATACCCTTCCCTAGTCAGTCACCATGTACAAAAATCACTTGGTCATTCCATAAGTCCAAAATCCCTTCCCTTAAAAATGTTCTCAAGAAGGATATTTCAAGAGGTAACGTACCCTTATTTTTCATTTAGATTCATTTCAATTTATCTTATTTTGTTACTATATATTCACCTCCACTATCCAAATGAACATGATAACTCCATTATTATCTACATACCAGAATTATATCATGTGATTCGATGAAACATAATCAATATTCTTACTCTCTCCCTTTTATTTTATAATCGAAATCAATGTCTATGAGGTTCCAATTTATAGCCTTCGTGGAAGATGAAATTTTATTCTTCATTTTCTCCTTCATTACTGGTCATGAAACCATTTTTTGTTGGAAAAACTATTATATATGTTTTAGAACCTAATTAACAATCATTAATTAGAATAGGTAAATATTATTAATGAAAATGACCAAACTAGTTCCTATTAATTAAAATACCCATAAAATAATCTATGTGAATGTCATTAATATTTCATATAATGACTCATAATAATTCCACGTAAAAAACTGATATATAAGACCATTAAAACTTAATTATATTCATAATTAATGTGTGAATTCAATTCTATAGATTTACAACCATTCCACATGAACTCTATTAAATAAACACAAGTTAATCGATTAAGAAAATCAAGAGAACAAACACTCCGGAATGATAGAATTCGATATTATAACTTATCAATAAGGGAATAAATGAACTAAAAATAATTATAATAAACTAAATTCATGTATAATAGGTTTTGTATTAATGTTTTTAATAAGTATAATTTAATATATGTGGACCTTCTGTTCAAGAGAGGAAGACATTTGAACTTAAGGTAAGGGGTTTCTTAGGAAAACATCCATGTTCATTTCTATTAATTTTATTGTCTAATTACCTCAACGAATATATTGCATATTATTATGTACTCCTCAAAAAAATTATTATTTTATATATTTTTACCAACTATAATCTTCCATTATTTAATGGATAGTTACTCATTTTAAAAGAAACATTTAAAATTGTTTCCGAAATACAAGCTTGATTTTAGGGAATTTCTCAAATTCATACCTATAATCAAGGGCACAATATAGTCTGTTTATGGAAACCATTATCTTTTTTAAATCACTCGTTTTATTATGAAAGTACTATCTTAAATGACTTCTATTTTTATACCATGATATTTCAAAATGAACTTATATTTTAAAAGTAAAAGAGTATTTATCTCAAGAATTACTCAAGCATTTTATAAGAGTATATTAAATTATTTCAAAACTCTTTTTGATTCTTATTTATCTTTGGGATCAGTAATTATTGGTGTAATATAACATTTTTAATTTAATAGTCTATGATTATTTTGGCTATGGATGTGCTATGTTAAAACCATTCACCAATTCAATATTAATGGTTTATGTTTATGTTTAATGTTCAGGGAAAGTTTTTAACAATTGATATATTAGATTCCATATGAATGTATGTGTTATTTATAATTACCCCATTCATAAGAGGAGTGAATTGAATATAGAATGTGTATAGTGGTTCTCATTGTAGCCCCTTAGTTCATCGGTAGGTCTCATGAGACAAACTACGGTCTTGGAACAAGGAATTCACAAATGATTATTTATGGCCTTGGAAGGATGAATTGATGGTACAGTAATGATGTCCCACATTATGCATCCCCTCATTATGAAAATATTAATTATGGTTTAGGTATTTATTCAACATATAGAATACAAATGATTATAGAATTATTTTTCCTGATGTTATTCCAGTCATAATGTGTTCATGTTTTTATTAAAGGAATATGTTTTTTGTTATTCAACATGTCTAATGTCTTTGTTAAGATATATTCTCCTTTATTTCTTACCTTTGTGGAGAAGTTTATGTCCCCCCTTTTTTATGTTTCATTATATTAGAACACGATGATTATTATTATGAATGACATAGTAAAATAACCTAGGTGTTATAGACGTCATCGAAGAAATTTCTATGTTGTATTTATTTTAAAGTAGAGATGATGAACATGTGTCTGTATTATGTTTCAAATAATATTAAATGACATGGTCATCCATGATGCTTATACCTTGTTTATATTCCAATGTAATCAAATAAGGTATTGTCTTCAGGGAACTAGGGTCGGGTCCTTACCGTTGGTATCAGAGGATGTTTAGTAGAAAAATGGAAACTAGATTTATAATATGTTGGATAGGTGAATAATCATTGTGATAGACATTCAGGATAAGCATAATAGAATATCCAGGTATTTTTATAAGGAATAGATTTTGAGGATCATCATAGAAAATATATCCTTATCTTGATACTACAATTGGATGTTGTTCTGGCACCGATGTACCTAGGAGGGAAAATCTGACAAGGAATTTCAGGCATGACCCGAGGTATCTTGGTAGATGACAATGGGGATTACTATGCACTATGTTTGACACTCCCAGGTTATATGATCTGTATTATTCACATTTTCTTTACAAGCCATTATAAAGGATTTAAATGTAAATTTTTTTTTCAAAAAACCCATTTTTATGATTTAAAGATTAGCAATGTATAAAATTTCAAATTATTCTATGTTTTTTTCTTCATTGTGATTAAAAATTATGATTCATACCCTAATCTAGTGTATTAAATTATTTAGAAATAGAACATAGTGGAAGGAATGTAAATGGAATGAATGAATGTGTCCCATGTAGGGATTTCCCTCTCATGTAAGATAATGATGTTGGCTCTAGTATTTTGACTAGTGCTGAGAAGATTATAACTATTCAGGGACGTCATAATTAGGATTGGAACTATAACATTACCCATATGAAGCATCCGGATCCACCACATGGAGGATCTTTGTTAGATTGCATTATGCGACAACAACCTTTTTCATTCAAAGGGACTACAACCCCATTTGTAGATTATTAGTTGATCACTTTTCTAGAGAAGATATTTCATGCATTGGGATGTAACAAAACAAAAAGGGTTATCATGGAAGTTTATCATCTATCAGGAGATGTGGATCAGTGGTGGTCTTCAATCCAAAATAAAAATGAGGAATAAGAGATATAAGATAAACAATGAAGGGAAGTTAAAAAACATCCTATATAAATACTTTCTTAAAAAAGCGAGCATTTATAGAAAGGAAATTATTGAATCTAAGTCAGAAAGAGGATGAAAATATTTCCAAGTATGAATCCAAATTTACATGGATGGGAAGGATTGATGTAGAAAACATATGCAATCCAAGGAGAAAAATTGGTCGATCATTTGATGGTTTAAAACCATTTCTAAAAAGAGATCTAGTCTCATAAATTTTCTCATTATATTATGATATAGTCTCAAGAATTATAAAGACAAAAAATAAATTTTCTACGTCTTATGAAATTACAGGAAAATAAGAGATGAAGAGGGATGAAAAAAACATTGAAAATAAAATAATGAAATGGGGATGAATGGAAGAGATGAACTTACATCCTTTAGTAATTATGGGAAGAACAACCAAGCATAAGCTAGAAGGTAATGTGAGTTTATTACAAGTGCGGGGAAAAATGACACCTATCTCGAGATTATAAGGGTATGAAAGAAGATACCAATGATTAATGATACAATTATAGAGAGATGGTAAATTATGGACATGAATTTCTTATGCGTCAGGAAAATTATCCCAAATGAAGTCCAACAATGCAACACCAAGCTTTTGCGGTCACAACTACGGTGGATGAAGTTCTTAACTAACTGGTGACATGTACATTAATCATTTCATAAAACATATAAAATGCTTTATTTGATTCTTGATCATCATATTCTTTCATATCATCCCAGTTTTCCATGAGAATCAGATATTTCCAATTAGATTTAATAAGGTTGTTGTCTATCAAAACTCTTAAGGGAAGTATCGTTGCCACAATGTTGTGTCAGGCGGTCCCCACTATGGATATAATTTTTCTTTATCTACTGATTTTTTTTCCATACCCCTGATTGAATTTGATATAATCCACAGTATAGATTGTATTTTGAACCATGATGTGAAATTTTATGTCAAGAAGAAAGAGGATACAATTTTTGAGGATGATAAGTATTATCTTACCATTAGGGAAGTAACATAACCATCTGATTCTCATCTAGATCCACCCCTAGTAGCTCTAATAAATTCAATTATTCGAGGAGAAATGAATGCAATAACTATGGTTGAGGTGAATAATGATCAAATATAGTATGTACATGTTGTCAAAGAATATGTTGACCTCTTTCCATAGGATTTAGCTGGACATCCTCTATAGGAAGAATTTGAGTTTTCCATTGATTTAATTCCTGGTTCAAGCCCAATATCAATGACCCCTTATAGAATGTACACAACAGAGTTAGTGTAACTGAAGAAAAAACGGGAGGAATTTAGAAATAAAGGATTTATTCACCATAGTGTTTTTCCATGGGGATATGCTTCTCTTTTCATTAAGAATAATGATGGATATATGATGTTGTGTATTGAATATAGAACAATCAATTCTATGAAAATAAATAACATGTATACCATACCTCACATTGCTAATTTATTTTTCCAACTTCATAGAGCCCAATATTTTTCTACGATTGATATTTAGTATGGATATCATCAGTTCCTTGTGAGGAATAAAGACATTACAAAAAAACATTTTGAACCAGGTATGGGCATTAAGAGTTAACTATAATAGCTTTTGAGCTGACTAGTCCACCCTTTGTTTTCATGGATCTAATGAAGGGAGTTATCAAGGAATATCTTGATGACATTGTGGTTGTATTTATTGACAATATTTTGGTATAATCAAAATGATATGATGATCGTGAAAATCACATGTGCACTTTTTTGAAGTCTCTTAAAAGATATGAATTATATTAGATGTTTGTCAAGTGTGAATTTGGGCTTCAATCAGTTTCTTTATTGGGCCACATTGTCTCTAAAGATAGAATATCTATTGATCCAACAAAGACAACGTCTATGCATGATTTACCTACTGTAACATCCCATGAAAATATGGAAAATAAAATGTTCGTTTTTCTTTAAATGGGGTTCAATGATCGATGGCATACCTAATACACAACAATGGGGTTTTTTGAAATCTTATGTTCCACACAACGTGTTCTCTTACTGAAAAATAAAAAAATAAAAAAAATATTATTTCACATGGTTGTTAACGCCTAGCCATTATAATGAAATTCATTTTTTAATGAATATTGAAAAATACTATATTTTAATTCAAAACTGAATTTTAATCTAATTTATTTATAAGAATATATTATCATTTTTATTGTTTTTAAAGTCTAATTATATTAATTTTTTACCATTTAATCTAATTTTTTTCATTATAAATAATTACACTTTTGAAATTAGACATAAATAAGTGACAATATTTTGATAGTTATTATTTATTAAAAACATGTTTTTTTGTTTTGAATAAGGAAATTAATTTTATATTAATTTCTTCCACTTTTTTGTTTTGAATTTTAAAAAATGAATTCCATATTTTGAATCAGGAGGTCCAAATTTCTTATATTTGAATCTTTTATTTTTAGACATTATGAATATTTACTTCATTAAAAATTTTATTTACCATGGTTAAAGGGTAAATATGGAAAATAAGGGTAAAGAAATATTATTGTATAATATTAATTTAACCTAACATGCGTCTAAATACTATTTATTTATACATTTCCCATCATGAAAATCCTTGGGTATATTTTGGGACCCCATGGATCCACCTGGGAGAGATAATGACACATTATGATAATTAATTTAACGTAAAGACAAAAAAAGAATAAACATTTATCTTTAATTAAATAAATTTTTAAATTGTGTTATATAAGTTATCTATTCAACTATAAATATTTATTTTATATCTAAAAATATCTCCTACATCGTGGAAAATTTTTTCTAATTGTTATTGATCAAATAAATACAATTATTTATGACATAATAATGATACAGTGTTTACCTCATTAATCGCTGATTTAAATAAATAAGATTATAAATATTAAAAAAAATCTATATCTGGTCCAATTATTGTTGGATAATTTTATTTATAACAAGAGGCATATTATCATCGACTATAATATGTTTTTGACGTTTAGAAACCAAAAATATATATATAATAAAATAATTTTTCAATCTTTTCTAAAGAGCCCCTATTCCCCCATATAAAGATCCCTCACATCTAACCCATTCCTCAGACATCCCAAGCCTCTTGGATGATCCACCCTCTGACCAGTTAATCTCCCTACATCCCTATCATCCTCATAGAATCATTCCCCTATGAATAAGGCAATTCATGAAAATCATATGGATCAAACCAAAAAGGGATACCTGATTTAAAGGTATCATCTTCTCTTATGTTCTTTTGTTTTATTTTATTTTTCCAACCCCAGAAACTCTTTTTATTCATTTATTTTAAAAAAACAACAGTATCAAAAATATAATAGGTTTTTTCTGAGAAATGATTGATCTACACTTATATACACCACCATCAAATGGGTAAAAACATATTGTTTCTGTGGAGGGAGAACTACTGCCTCACAAAATGATGATTATTCATTATTCTCCAACCATCTCTTGTGGTGGCCATTATGATAGCACTATATTAATATATGATATACATTTTTTTATTTTTTCTCTTTTCTTATGTAATTTTTATTTACAAACAAATATTTATACTTTCAAATAAGTGAAAATACGATAATTTCATTTGAGGAAGTACCGACTACCGCCCCCTAAATGTGATATGACTCATTCATGCCATACGTGGGACATATAAAGGATTTATTTAATGAAATTATATGTGATATAATTCTGTAATTATAATATAATTATGTATCATTACGTTTTCATACTAATAAATTATGAAATAGACATAGAAGTAGTGTTCATGCATACATACGACTTATCATCTTCATGAACAGTGCATTCCATTTGTTATCCCGAAATGTTATGTATTGTTATACATACATATATATACTCGATATATATGATATATATGATATATATGATATATAAATCATCTATATTATTCTAGAGTAATGTATCTTTGACCACATGAACAACATGTAATTATTAGAAGTTCATTTTTCACTCAAATATCAGAAATACGACAATTATTATCTTAAATGATTTAATAATGTTTATAACATGATAATAAGTGATATAAAAGAAATAATAAACTTTAAAATGGTTATTATGAATGTATAAATGAATTTTAGTTTATTATTCAGGAGATTAAATAACGAATGAGTCAAATCAGAGACTTGGTAAGGGGTTTCTTATCTCACTTTTATTTCCATGAGATTTCTATTGTTCACCACATATTTATTTCTTGTGGTTTATTTTTTTATTAGAATTTGATATATATTATCATGATTCTATTTATATTCATGGTATTTTGTTATTCATTTTGTGGTTATTAACTTTTGGTCTTAAGACTCAATTGATTAAAACATGGTTAGGTGATTCTTATCTCAGTTTTAATTCTGTGAGATTTCCATTGTTCACCATTTATTTTTTTCATGATGTTTTTTTACTAAAATTATATATATATATTTATGTTATTCTATGATTCATGTAGTGGTTATTATCTTTTTGTCTTTCTACTGTATTGATTTCAATGTGGTAAGTGTTTTTGATCTCACTTTTTATTCTTGTGAGATTCATGCTATATATACCACTATTTATTTTTGTGTGGTGTCTGTTATAACGACCCATACATTACATACATGGTTAATAATTCAAAATTTAAGAATACTAATTACAACATATAACAAAACCTTGAAAGGACCGTATAGTTATAGTGTCTTTAGAAACTGGGAAAATAAACAACTGGTTCATAAAGAATCTACACTGTCTCCAATTTATTTCATCATATCTATTTTCCCTTTTTGGCATATCTTACTTAATACCCTTCTTCCTGACCAGGGGAAAGAAAACATACAAAAGGGTGAGCTCAAATTCTTAATAAGGGTAAAAAAAGAAATATCAATTACATCATATTCATAAGAAAATAACATTTTTGAAATCTTAACCTTCAAAAGAGATTATAATTTTATAACATGGGATAAATCATAGTAGTAAAATGTAATCCCAATAATCATAACATAAAACATGAAACTTTTAGGCACACACACATAATCATAGAGAATCATTTATTAGTCAAGACTCATTGCCGAGACTATCTTAGTGGAAAATGTCCATTTCTGGACCGAGTTCACTCCTCGTTTTAGTGCGGTTTCACTGAACTGGTTTAACCTGCCGTTCCAGCCATGTCTATCTCATGAGATATAAAATCTTTACCCAATAAATTGGAGGGAGGTATAGGTCCCACTCATCTTATAGTGACACCATTCTTATGTGTGCCACAAAATCATAAACCATACATCATAACATAACCCATGTAATAAAAATTGGAATCTTAAACATCATGACATCATAAAACAATTCATATAAGCTAAAGGAATTAATAAAAGTATTTCCATCACAACATAATCAAGTCAATGTAGTAATAGGGATATAAACAGAACCCTATATTATCTTAGATGGAAAATAATTTTGATAAAACACTTGAACTTCATTCTTGAGAAAAATATCCTTTCAACTTCAAAAACATTTTTCCTTTCATAACATGTCATGCAATTTTAAACTAAAAGAAGTTGATTAAAAAATAAACGTGAAAACTTGTATATGAATATTCTTGGAAATAATTTTTAAAAAATCCATTCATGCCGTATAAGATTAAAAAAACATTCTTCTCGTACTTTTGTCGGAAAAGTCAAAAAGTACCTCGTACGAAAAACGACAAAAGATTCCTTTCATATCTTTTACTAAAAACTCAACGAAGGTTAAAATTGGATTTAAACCATTGTAGGTAGATGTAAATAATATTACATATTGAGGAAACATGGATGTTGATGATAAAATACACCCTAGTAAATTCCAAAAATAAACAATCTCGGAAAAAATGAGATTGTGATATTTCCCTTACCTTAGGTCCGATATGCTTTGTACATGTCTGAACCTCCTGTATAATGATTTAAATAATGTTATTGACTTATTCCAGAATCATATTCATTGTTATGATGCTATATATGGTCATATTATTAGCTTATTATTAGTAATATTTCATTACTACTTGTTATTCGGGTGTTTATTACTTTTTGTTCTTATGCGGGTTTTGTCGAATAAATTCTTATTAAACTTTATAGGATATAGATATATCATTTAGAGAATGGTATTAGTCGAATATATATCATATTAATTTATTCAATTCATTTATTTGATCATTATTCAATGAAGATCATATAGAACGAGTTGCATCACATCGTGGAGACGGTAGGTCGTACGTACGCACGAGCGATGATATCGTTCCCATGATCGTGGAATTGTATTGAAGTGTATGTCTACTATTTAAGAATCAATATCACTTTACAATAATCATATATAGTTATTCTTTACACTATTATACCCATCCAAGTAAGGTGGTGGTGGAAAATAGATTACACCACGGTGTGGAGATGGTATTCCGTACGTACACACGCACGGTGATTTCGTTTTTTGTAGGATGGATAAGGGGTGAAATAGGGTTGTTTAATATTTATAATAACATATCAGTATATGAGGTATACTGATGTTATTACCTCATAATGAAACAATTAAATAAGAGGGAGTAGAAGAAGAATGGAACTTGAAGAAAATGGTAGAAGGTATTACCTCTTTCTCGAAGTGCCTCCTTTAATCTTTCCCTTAAGGCACTAGAGTTGGTCTTTTGATAAGACCAGAACCTCTAGTAGGTTTCTAAGGAAGTGGGGAAGTGAAATGGGCAGGCGTTGGACGAGCTTGACGGCTCAAATTGGTGTGATGAAGAGAGGGAGGAGGTGCCCTTTTATAAGGGAGGAGAGGGGCACCTTTCGAAAGTGTTGAAATATTATTTTATTATAAACATATCTTCTGTTTTAAAAGGACCAAAAATCATTAAAGATGAAGATAAGATGACTCATTGTCAAAATAAAATCATCATATCTGAATTGGACATGTTTGGGAAAATATTTTAATCATTATAATCTTAATGATTTAAATCATTTATTAATGAGGTAAATACTTAATAATTATTGTGTCATAAAAAATTTATCTATTTGGTGTCTAAAAATTATTAAAAAAATATCATTATGTAGGAAATATTTGTAGCTTTCTAATTAATATTTATAGTCGAAAATATAATTTATAGAACCCCTTATAAAAAATAATTACTAAAATATTTTTGTTAATGTCAATTTTGTCTTTACATTAAATTAATTAATCGAAATTGTCATTGTCACTACCAAGTGGCTCAATGGGGTCCCAAAATCAACCCAAGGATGCCCCTGGTCGGAAACTACTCATCCAATAAGGTTATGTCAAGTTTCATGGTAATTTTTAATTATTATAATATTCTTTTAACCATGAATTACCCTATTTACCATTAAGCGTAGTAAAAAAAATTTCAATAGTTACTATTCATAAAAAAATAAATGTAACCTATTAACATAATTTGGACCCACTGATTCAAAATATGGAATCAATTTTTTAAAATTCAAAACACATAAGTTGCAGTAATTAATTTAAAATTAATCCCATTGTTAAGCAATCGGGTTTTAAAAGTTAAAACATTGCCAAAGATTGAAATGTTTTTACCTATGAATTCAATGTAAAATTAATGCTAATGACATACATTATATTAAATTGTAAAAATACATTATATTTATACATTAAAAGCATTCAACATTATAATTTTACCATATAAAGTATTGCGATGAAAAAAGTTGTTTTTAATTAAAATATAGCGTGTTTTACTATTGATTAAAATATGAAGGTTATCAGAATAATATGAAAATTTTATCCAAAGTAAATATTTATATCCTGATTCTAAAGAAGAATTTTATTTTGTAAAATTTAACTTATAAACTTGTCAAAAACTAGATTTAATGTCGGTGTGCCATCAAAAGGCGGTAAAACTGCCTTTTTTTAAAATACATCTTTCATCCAAAAAACTGATTTTGTTTTCATACATCATTCTAGAAAATTTATAAGATTAATTGAAATGTTAAAAAATGAAAAATTTAGTTAATACTATTCATAACCGCTAATATTATAATATATCTTTGTATAGTGAAACTCGGTTATTGCGTACGACACAAGCTATAGAGGAAGGCCGCAGTTGCGTGTTAAGCAAGTCAAGCTAATGTTGTGTGTAGTGAAAGATTCCTTTGATGATTTATATAATATTAAAACATAATGTTTCTCATAAAAGTCTCGGGTGTTACATTCTACCCCCCTTAAAATGAATTTCTCCCTCGAAATTCGTCACTTCGTAAAGAAAAGATGAGGATACCTCTCCCTCATCATATCCTCAATTTCCCATGTAGCTTCTTCTAATTGGTGGTTCCTCCATTAAACAATCACCATGAAAGTGGTCTTGTTCCATAGTACTTTTTCACTATGATCCAGAATCTCTATCGGCTGTTCTTCATAAGAAAGATCTTGTTCCCGCGGTATAACTTCTGAGCTGAGTACATGTGAAGGATCAGGTATGTACTTTCTTAGGAGAGATACATGGACCACATTGTGAAATTGAGAGAGATTCAGTGGAAGCTCCAATCGGTATGCTACCTTCCCAACACGATCCATAATTTCAAAAGGACCGATATATCTAACGCTCAACTTTCCCTTCTTTCCAAATCTCCTGACCCTCTTCCAGGGGGATATTCATAAGAACACTTTATCACCCACTTCAAACTCTAGGTCTTTTCTTCAGTTGTCGGCATAACGTTTTTGTCAACTCTGAGCTGCTCTTATATGTTGTTCAATAGATCTGACCTTTTCTGCCATTTCATCAATGAGATCAGTTCCTAATAGCTTTCTTTCCCCAACTTCATCCCAGCAAGTTGGAGTCCTGCATTTCATTCCATAGAGAGCTTCATAAGCTGCCATCAGAATAATGGAGTGAAATATATTATTATATGAAAATTCCACCAAAGGTATTTGTTGAACCCAACCACCTTTGAAATATATAGAGCAAGATCTCAACATATCTTCTAGAGTTTGAATTGTCCTCTCAGACTGACCATCTGTCTGAGGATGATAAGAAATGATGAAACTCAACTATATATCTTGAGTATGCCGAAGACTTCGCCAGAACATTGAGGTAAACCTCAGATCCCGATCAGATATAATATAAAGTCGTACTCCATGCAATCTTACCACTTCCTTTACATATATCCTGTAAAGATGATCTAGAGAGAAATCCTCTATAATATAAATTAATTGTGCAGACTTTGTAAGACGATCAAATATGACCCAGATAGCATTATTGCCTTTGGATGTTTTAGGAAGTCCAGTGACAAAGTCCATAGTGATGTTTTCCCATTTCCATTCAGGTATGGGTAATGGTAGTAACATCCCCTTAGACTTCTGTCTCTCATCTTTAACTTGCTAACAAACCAAGCATCAAGAGACAAATTCAGCAACATCTCTTTTCATGCCATCCCACCAAAAGTACTCTTTCAGGTCCCTATACATCTTCGTGCTTCTAGGATGAATAGTGAATGAAGAACTATGAGCCTCATCCAGCAGATCCTTCTTTAATCCGGGGATGGGAGGAAAAAAACCCGATTACTAAACTTTATTATCCCCTCACAATCAAGGTTGAATTCAGGAACATTTCTCACATTCCTTTGTAACTCAACATCTTCTTTCTGCGCCTCTTTAATCTTCACATGTATAGATGGTTGAACATTCATTTGAGAAAGATACGATTTTCCCCTTTCCATTATAATTCCAAGATCCGTCCTTTGTAAATCCATAAATATTGGATCTTATGTGATCCTCATCATGGATAAGATAGCATGGTCTTGTCGACTTAATGCATCTGTCACCTTGTTTACATTCCCAGGGTGGTAGTGAATTGAGAAGTCGTAATCCTTAATCAGTTCCAAAAATCTTCTTTGGCGCATATTCATCTCCTTTTGTGTGAAAATATACTTTAAACATTTATGATCATTATAAATGTCACACATTTCTCCGTAATGATAATTCCTCCAAATCATTAATGAAAATATTATGGAAGCTAACTCCAAATCATGAGTTGGGTAATTTTTCTCATGGATTTTCAACTGTTGCGAGGCATAAGCTATCACCATATCGTTTGCATGATAACACATCCAAGTCCCTTCTTGGATGCATCACTATAGATCACAATCCTTTCTCCATTGCAAGGTAGTGTGAGCACAGATGCACTGGCTAACCTTCTTTTTTTCTCTATGAAATTTTCTTCACATTCCTCCATCCAAACAAACTTAACTCATTTTCGAGTCAACTGTGTGAGTGGGTTAGATAACCCTGATAAATCTTCCACAAAACGTCGGTAATATCCAGCCAAACCATAAAAACTTTGGATCTCAGTTACTATTGTTGGTCTCAACCATCTTTCGATAACCTCTGTTTTTGCTGGATCCACAGATATCCCCATTTTTGAGATTATGTGACGTAAAAATGAAACTTTTTGAAGCCAAAATTCACACTTGGTAAATTTGGCATAAAGCTTCTCCTTTCTTAGGGTCTTTAAAACAATTCTCAAGTGATCTTCTTGTTCTTCCTTGTTCTTTGAATAGACAAGAATATCATCTATAATGACTACCACAAACAGATCAAGATAGTCTCTAAAGACTCTATTCATTACATCCATGAAGATAGCATGGGAATTAGTAAGACCAAATGGAATCACTATAAATTCATAGTGTCCATAACTTGTATGGAAAGCCGTCTTTGGTATATCATCCCTTTTGACCCTTAATTGATGATACCCAGAACGAAGATCAATCTTGCAAAAGTATTGAGCTCTACGTAGTTGGTCAAATAGGTCATCAATGCATGGGAGAGGATATTTGTTCTTGACAGTGATCTTATTAAGTTCTCGATAATCAATGTAGAGTCTCATTGATCCATATTTCTTATTAACAAACAGAATAGGTGCTCTTCAAGGTGACGCACTAGGGCGTATGAATCCTTTATCAAGATTCTCTTGGAGTTGCTTCTTCAATTCCTGCAACTCAATTGGGGTCATTCTTTAAGGTGTCATTGAAATAGGCAAAGCACTTAGTACAAGTCCTATTGAAAACTCAACTTCACGATGTGGTGGAAGACCTGGCAATTCCTCCAGAAAGACATCATCAAACACCCGTACAATGCGCATATTCTTATCCGTGAGTTTCTCTCCAAGCATTTGAGATAAATAACATTCATTTAGTGGAATCAAGACCCATAATATGGATGAAATTGCCACTGGATGGTTATGTTCATCCTTGCATCGATAGACGATCATAGATTGATCTGGAATAAGAAATGTGACTTCCATTATTTGGCAATTGATATGATCTCCATATAAAGAAATCCAATCCATGCCAAGAATCACATCAAATTCCACTATAGGAAGGATCACAAGATTTGCAGCAAGCACTTTTCCACAAACTTCAATCGGAGAATAATTATAAACTTTTGATGTGACTGTTGTGCCATTAGGAGTTGTCACAGCTAACTCAACATCTAATTGTTGAGGTAATACAACGATACCCTTAGAAAATTTTTCAGAAATAAAAGAGTGTGTGGATCCAGAATCAAATAAATCATTTTTTACTTTAGAGTGGTTGGTAAGTGTACCTCTCACCACTTCGTTGTCATACTCCACATCGCCGATTGTAATTGCATGTGACATTACTTTGTCTTTGGCCTTAAGAGTTTTTTGACATCGATCATCACCATCAACCCTTGGATTTGGGAATTGATTGGAATAATGCCCTATCTCCTTGCACTTGAAACATTGAAGTGTAGTAGGTTCATTCTGTGTATCCCTTACTTTTTTTGCATCATTAGACATCTTCTTCCCATTATTTCGACATTTAATTGCCCGATGACCTTATTTTTCACACTTATAATATTTTCCTGCACCCTTATGACAATTTCCTCTATGTTTCTTTCCACACTTTGAGCATATGGGAAAACTCATCTTCTTTTCACCGTGGTATTTAGATTTTCCTTTGAATTCAATTTTCCTCTTCTTATAAAACCCATGAGACTAATGGGTTACACCAATCTCCATCTCAACCTTGAGAGAACATCGAACAATTTCCTTGTAGCTATTGAAGTCCCTTATGGCTAACACCTTTCGAAGACTTGGTTTTAAGACACTAAAGAATAGATAGATCTTACTCTCATGTTGGAAAATAATTCTGGAAGCATACCTTGCAAGTCTTGTAAAATTTTCTGCGTAGGTACCAACAGATTCATCATCCTATTGCTTCAGATCAAGAAACTCCTTCTCCATCTTTGTTCGAATAATATGAGGGAAATACTTATTGAAAAATAAGTTCTTCAACTCGTCCCATTCCATGGACTCAATTTCATCCCTTTGCCTCATATTCTTAATAAGATTCCACCATTTATCAGCATCACCTTCCAAACGATACACTGCTCAGATAACTTTATCATGTCCAGAACATTGAAGAACAGAAAATATCTATTCAGTGGTACTGATCCATTGTTCATCCACTAATGGATCAGAAGAGCCGCTGAATGAAGGTGGACGCTGCCTCATAAAGGATTCAACAGAATGTTGCTCCTTACATTGATCATTTGGATGTCCTGCATGATTCATAGCTTGAGAAAGTTGTGTGAGCATGGCTACAAGATTTTTCATTCCAGCTCCCATAACGTTTGGTTGTTCAGGGGGACAATCATTGCATTTCCCATCGCATTCCCCATTAACACGGTTTCTTCGGGTTCCCGCCATTGACTAAAACCAAGAAGAATAGTGTGAGAAACACTAATTATAATAGGAAAACCACATAATCAAGAATAAAATTTCACACTTCTGGTCTTATCATAGGTTTTTCATGGCCATTTCTAAAACACTAATATTGTGTTATATTCTCAGACATATCCTTAGGTTTCTTACTAAGGCTTTCACATCCTAGTTTCCAAAGGTTGACTATACCTTTCCTCTCACACCAACTATAACGACCCATACATTACATACATGGTTAATGCTTCAAAAAGGAAGAATACTTATTACAACATATAACAAAAACATGAAAGGACCGTATATGTATAGTGTCTTTAGAAACTGGGAAACATAAACAACTAGTTCATAAAGCATCTACACTGTCTCCCATTTATTTCATCATATCTATAGTACCTTTTTCGAATATCTTACTTAATACCCTTCTTCCCGACCTGGGGAAAGAAAACATACAAAATGGTGAGCTCAAATGCTCAGTAAGAGTAAACAAAAGAAATATCAATAACATCAAAATCATAAGAACATAACATTTTTGAAATCATAACCTTCAATAGAGATCATAATTTCATAACATGGGATAAATCATGGTAGTGAAATGTAATACCATTATTCATAACATAAAACGTGAAACTTTGTGGCATACTCACATAATCATAGAGAATCATTTATTAGTCAAGACTCATTTCCAAGACTATCTTAGTGGACAAAGTCCATTTCTGAACAGAGTTCACTCCTCGTTTCAGTCCTGTTTCACTGAACCGGTTTAACCTGCTGTTCCAGCAATGTCTATCTCATGAGATATAAAATATTTACCCAATGCATTGGAGGGAGATATAGGTCTCACCCATCTTATAATGATACCATTCATATGTGTTCCACAAAATCATAAACCATACATCATAGCATAAACAATGTAATAAAAATGGGAATCTTGAACATCATGACATCATAAAATAATTAATATAATATAAAGTAATTCATAAAAATAATTCCATCACAACATAATCAAATCAATGTACTGATAGGGATAGAAACAGAACCCTATATTATCCTAGATGGAAAATAATTTTGATAAAACAATTGAACTCCATTGTTGAATAAAATATCCTTTCTACTTCAAAAAAAAATTTCCTTTCCTAACATGTCATACAATTTTAGACTAAAAGAAGTTGATTAAAAATAAACTTGAAAACATGTAAAAAAATATTCTTGGAAATAATGTTTTAAAAATCCATTCTTGCAGTATAAGTTAAAAAAAACATTATTCGTATACATTTGTCAGAAAAGTCAAAAAGTACCTCGTACGAAGAACGACAAAATATTCCTTTCATATCTTTTACTAAAAACTCACTGAAGGGTAAAATTGGATTTAAACAATTGTAGGTGGATGGAAATAATATTACATATTGAGGAAACATGGATGTTGATGATAAAATACACCCTAGTAAATTCCAAACTATAAACAATCTCGGATAAAAATGATATTGTGATATTTCCCTTACCATAGGTCTGATATGCTTTGTACATGTCCGAATCTCTTGTATAATGATTTAAATAATGTTATTGACTTATTATAGAATCATATTCGTTGTTATGATACCATATATGGTCATATTCATAGCTTCTTATTAGTAATATTTCATTAGTACTTGTTACCCAGAAGGTTAATGAAGCAGGTAGAAACCTGCTCCCATCAAAATTAATAAATGAAGAAGTAAATAATACAATACAGCTCAAGAACAAGACTCTTTGCAAAGCCTTGAGTAAAGTACCCCATTCCTATCATTTCTACTCAGATATTCACAATAAAAAGGCAAGACAAAAGACCGGTTGGAACTAACCTCCACAATGGCCCTTTTAGATAGAGCATCAGCGACCTGGTTGGCTTCACGATATGCATGACAGACATCAAGGCGTAAGCTGTCGGCAAGCCTAATACAGGAGATCCAGTCAGGCATCATCCTCCAAAGAAAATTTCGAGACCTATCCTTCAATATCTCCACAGCAAGAGATGAATCCGGCTCCAACCATATTCTATGCCAACCATAATGGACTGCATACCTGATAGCTTGGATAATCGCCCATAAATCAGCTTCAATAGCATGAGCATAAGCAATATAATGGAAAAAACAACCATTCACAAAGCCCCGATGAGTCTGAAAACTCCACCACATCCAGCATGACCCGACACACCGTCAGCCGCCCCATCAACATTCACATTCAGCCACTCTGGAATTGGTGGAATCCACCTAATAAACATGACCATTTTAGGCTTCCATTCCCTACCACTGACACCAAGGGATCTCAAGATGACAAAGTCAGAAATATCATTATGCATATAATCAGTTTGGATCCTGGAAGTATCTGAAATACTTCAGTGTATATGCAGAACACCATCCCAGAATGATGGATTATCATTGTTAAAAACAACAGAATTCTGATCTCTCCATATGTAGGAAAAACAGAAGTAATAGCAGCTGTAAACAAGGAATGCAGTTGATCACTGAACTCGATTCTCAAGGGTGATCTTAGCACCGATTCAAGAGAATAGCAATCAAGACTGCAGTGAAAAATTGATTCCATGTAATTCCATAAACGCATAGAAAAAATGCAATGAAGGAACAAGTGCGGAAGTGACTCATATCCCCTGAAACAGAAGTAGAATACCAAGGCCAGGTTGATTCCAGCACGCTGCAGCACACATTGAATTGTAATTCTATTCTTCCAGATCCTACACATCAACATAACATCGCTGGGAAATATGTATGGTTGATGAAAACCTGCCATCCAAGAAGTAATTCCAGATAGAGTGCCACACTGCATAATGTAATAATCCCTGCTGGAAAAATCACCACAGAGGGAAGGTTTTCAGATCAAAATATCACTATCAACGTAATCATAATTGACAATTTCCATACAAAGATTATTTGGAATAATCTCATGAGAAATCATGTTTTCTTGCAGATCAGAAATGGAGAGATTTCCTAGGGAGGGGGGAATAAAAACATGATCTTTCAAAGGAGAGGATAGCCAAGGTGTGTTCCAACAGTTCAGCTAAGAATCAGAAGAAACCAACCAATTTGACTAAGACAAAATAGACAAAAAATTGCTCTTAATTGAAGTCCAGACAGATGATTTCAAAAATCTGCACCTACTATTTTTTAGTTTGTCCACAAACCTACCAACCAGAAAATCAAGAGAAAATCCATGCTTAGAGAGAAGCCTCCATGTGAAATTCTGAAGAAGGACATTATTGAAAATTCTTGCATTCCACATACCCATCCCTCCCATTTTGAGTGGCATTATACACTCCTTACATGAAACAGTAACAAGATTCCTCTGATGAATAGATCCAGTCCAAATGAAATTCTGAATCTTTCCAGTAAATTTCTTTAGAATCATAACCGTCCATCTTTACACAGAAAAAGAGTATACAAACATAGATGTAATAACGGAATTGAGAAGTCAAACTCTACCAGCCTGAGACATTGTCTTCCCTTTCCATCTTGCTAACTGATTGGTAATTTTTAACGCAATGTCCTCTAAATGGGAACGTTTCACCCTTCCTCAAAATAAGGGAACCCCATGATAATTAAAGAGAAGTGTGCCTCTTCTGACACCGAGCCTACGAGCAACCCTATTTTTCTTCGAAATTCTAATGCCTTCCCAAAAGATGACAAAGGATTTATTCCAGCTGATCACCTGACCTGAAACCTCTTCATAGTGTGAGAAGATACTTTTGATGCACATAATTGTCTTCCTGTCAGCCTTACAAAAAAGAAGTATATCATCAGCATAGAATAAATGCAATGGGGAAAATAAATTCCTACTTTCCCTCATTCTTTGATAAATACCAGTGTTGACAAGATCATGAAGAAAAATACTCAAGTAGTCCTCTGCCATGGAAAACAGAATCCAAGATAAAGGATCCCCTTGCCTGGCCCCTCTTGTGCATCGAAAGAATCCCCTGGGGGAGCCATTAATAAGAATGGATAGTCAAGCACTTTTCAAAATGGCATGAACCAAAATAATGAACTTCTCTGAGAAGCCATGCATCTTGAGAATTGAAAAAATAAAATCCCACCTTATAGTGTCAAAGGCCTTTGCAATATCAATCTTTAGAGCCATGTTACCATGTGGAACATTGTTTCTCATGATGTTAATGCATTCTGAAGCGGTGAAGAGACAATTCTGAATTCTTCTTTCAGGTATAATGCCAAACTGATTATCAAAGACAAGACTTTTAGCAACATCACCTAATCGGGTAACCATGATTTTGCTGATTACTTTTGGAATCATGTTCCCAATGGCAACATGCCTGAAATAATTAATATCGAAGGCATTATCCTTTTTATGGATTAATTCAATAAAGTTAGAATTCATCCCAAATGGCATATAGGAGTGATGAAAGAATTCCTTGACAGCACTGATTACTTCCATGTAAATAATATCCTAGTAGAACATAATGAACTTGTTTGTGAAGCCATTAGGGCCAGAAGTACTGTCCATATTTAAAGAGAAGAGGGCATGATTAATTTCCTTTTGGGAAGGAGTATCAATAAGATTTCAGTTCTTATTATCATCAACACTGTATTCAACACATCTGATAATCTTATCAAGGTTGTTCACACCAGAGCCATAGTATAAAATTTAAAAATAAGAAGTCACACCATTGACAATGTCATTTTCAGAAGTCAACATATTACCATCAATATTTAAGGCCCTGAGATTTCTTCTAATCTTTTTCTCCTTGTGCATAAAATGAAATAATTTTGAGTTTCTATCCCCATCCTTGAGCCACTTAACATTGACCTGATTTCAGTCAAGAATCTCTTTACGGGACAATAGACTATCAAGCTTTGAAGCGGCTTCCACCTCATCTTGTGATGGACTTTCCTTTTGCATGTTCATCTTTTGACAGATGAACAGATGAGAATCAGCTTCTTTAAAATCATTATCAATGTTGGAGAAGGTCAATTTACTCCACTCTTTGAGTCTGGATTTCACAATTTTCAGCTTAGCATTCAAGATGAACAACGAACTACCTATGACATCTGTTTTCCAAGCCTCTGAGATTATTTCCCTGCATCCAGGGAAAACCAGCCAAGCATTTTTGAACTTGAAGGGTAAGGGTGCAGATCATTGACAACTGAAACATATATCAACCAGAATGGGATTATGATTCGAATGAATCCTCGGAAGAGTCACCCCAGAGACTTCCATCATGTCACTGCTATCATCCAACTTAATTAGACATCTGTCTAACTTACTTGCCTGCCTACCATTCAGAGTATACCGGCTCCAGGTAAAATCCACACCTGATATTGGGACTTCATGCATCCTACATTGATCAATACATGCGGAGAAATATTTAGCTGAAACTATACAAAAGTTGCTCCCTATTTTCTTCTCTGGCCTCAGAATGGTATTGAAATCTCCAATCAGAATCCATCTAGCATACATGCTATCAGAGATAGTAGTAAGGGATTCCCATAAAGTTCTCCTTCTAATATACTGATTGAAAGCATACACAAAGGTCACACAAAAACTATTCTCCTGAAATCAGCAAGATAATGTACCCGACTGTTGATCAATCTGAACGGAATCAATGCTAACACTATTGTGTTTTAGAACCCATAATGTTTCATTCCCATTGACATGTTGATTTGCCCAAATAAGTAAGTAGCATATATTACTCCACATAAGTGCCATCCATATTTCAAAATTCATTCTTGGCTCATCAATACCTACTAACATAGGTTTGTTGGTCATAATAATATGCTTCAGGGTTCTGACCGTGGGAGAATTCCCAAGACCCTGGTAGTTCCAGAAAATAATAATCATTGATTAGAAGACCTCTGTCTAGTGCAGGGTCCAACATAGCTTGAAGCTAAGCATTCCTTATGGTCGGACTTATTCCCGTCTACTGTATTATTAGAGTTATCTCCAACTCCAACTTCATTCATTCAATTCATTTATATAATCATTATTCAATAAAGATCCTATAGAATGAGTCGCATCACATCGTGGAGACGGTAGTCATACGTACGCACGAGCGATGATATTGTTCCCATGATCGTGTAATTGTATTGAAGTGTATGTATAATATTTAACAATCAATATCACTTTACAATAATCATATATATTTATTCTTGACACCATTATACCCATCCAAGTATGGTGGTGGTGGAAAACAGATTACACCATGGTGTGGAAACGGTATTCCGTACGTACGCACACGCGGTGATTTTGTTTTTTGTAGGATGGATAAGAGGTGAAATAGGGCTATTTCATATTTATAATGACATATCAGTATATTAGGGATACTTATGTCATTACCTCATAATGAAACAACTAAAGAAGCGGGAGTATAATAAGAATGGAACTTGAAGAAAATGGTAGAAGGTATTACCTCTTTCTCGAAGTTCCTCCTTTAAAATTTCTCTTAAGGAACTATGGTTGGTCTTTTGAAAAGACCAGTAACTCTAGTAGGTTTCTAAGGAAGTCAGTAAGTGAAATGGGTAGGGTTTGGCTGAGCTTGAAGGCTCAAATTGGTGTGAGGAAGAGAGGTAGGAGGTGCCCTTTTATAAGGGAGGAGAGGGGCACCTTTGGAATGTGTGGGAATATTATTTTATTATAAACTTATATTCGGTTTCAAAAGGTCCAAAAATCATTAAAGATAAAGATAAGATGACTCATTATCGAAATAGAATCATCCAATCAGAATTTTACATGTTTTTGAAAACATTTTAATCATTATAATCTTATTTATTTAAATCATTTATTAATCAGGTACATACGTCATCATTATTGTATCAGAAATAATTTTATATATTTGGTGACTAAAAATTATTAAAAAAATATCACAATGTTGGAAATAGTTTTATCTTTCCAATGAATATTTATAGTTGAAAATATAATTTATATAACCCCTTATAAAAATTAATTACTAAAATATTTTTGTTAATGTCAATTTTGTCATTACATTAAATTAATTAATCCAAATTGTCATTGTCACTACCAAGTGGCACAATGGTGTCCCAAAATCGACCCAAGGATGCCCATGGTCGGCCACTACTCATCCAATAAAGTTAGAACAAGTTTCAAGGAAATTTTTAATTATTATAATATTATTTTAACATTGAATTACCCTATTTACCTTTAACTGTAGTAAATAAAAAATTACAGTAGTTACTATTCATAAAAAATAAAAGTAACATATTAACATAATTTATACCCACGGATTCAAAATAAGGAATCCATTTTTCAAAATTCGAAACACAGAATTTTCAGTAATTAATTTAAAATTAATCCCGTTGTTAAGCAAACATGTTTTAAAAGTTAAAACATTGCCAAAGATTGAAATGTTTTTACCTATGAATTCAATGTAAAATTAATGCTAATCACCTAAATTATATTAAATGGTAATAATATATTCTATTTATAAATTAAAAAAATTCAATATTATAATTTATCCATATAAATTATTGCGATGAAAAAAGTTGTTTTTAATTAAAATATAGTGTGTGTTTACTATTCATTATAATATGAAAGTTATCAGAATAATATGAAAATTTTTTCCAAAGTAAATTTTTATATCCTGCTTCTAAAGAAAAATTTTATTTTGTCATATTAAACTTTAAAAATTTTCAAAAACTAGATTTAATGTGGGTGTGCCATCAAAAGCCGATAAAACTGCATTTTTTGAAAAATACTTCTTTTATCCAAAAAAATGATTGTGTTTTCAAACCTCATTCTAGAAAATGTATAAGATGAATTAAAATGTTATAAAATTAAAAATTCAGTTAATACTATTCATAATGGATAATATTATAATATATCTTTTTTTAGTGAAACTCGGTTATTGTATACTACGCAAGCTATCGAGGAAGGTCGTGGTTGCGTGTAAAGCAAGCCAAGCTACTATTGTGTGTAGTGAAAGATTCCTTTGATGATTTATATAACATAAAAACAAAATAATTCTCATAAAAGTCTCAGGTGTAACATCTGTACTACCCATGATTGTATTCATTGTGTAATATACTTCAATTTTGGGGTATTTACATATTCATTTTATTACCCTTCTTTCTGGTGGTGTATGTTTCATATGTTACCAAATCGGTAAAGGAAATTTTTCACCCAATTTCTATTCCTTGGGTTAATATTCTAATTATTAATTATGTCATGATACTATTATGGGTTGAATCACTATTTATTTATTTATGTTGTAATTTCTACACTCCTTTGGGTGGATATACTTTTGATACACATAATCAATCCATTGATAAATTCTCATGTTAGTTATATGAACTTGATAAGGGTAATATTAACTCAATTTCCATTCACTGAGTTAAACCTCCTAGTCAATGGTTATGTTTTAAAAATAACATGTGTGAATGTCGTTTGATTAATTTACACTAAATATACAATCATATTGAGTGTATTTTAATTTTCTATAAATTATTATGTAATTGATTTATACTTAATCTAAGGATACAAATTTTATAACGGATTTCATCTAAATTTACATTCCATTGAGACTTCATTGTTGCTATGCACCAATACACTTTTATATGGTGTTAATATAGTCCATTGAAAAATATTATGATGAATAAATTTTTTCTTGATATTATATGGTATTAATTAATGTTATTCCTCAATTATTTGAATTCAAGCTACTCTCATTTGGCTGGGAACTCTTTAACTGACATATATTTTTAAATGTTTTAATGATTTAATATTCTAAATATTTGTCCTTAATGACCATGATTTTAAAAAGGTTTTAAGTATTTATTTATATGGAATTTATATTTTAAAATGTAAATTTCTTTAAAATCTTCAAAGTGGCAGGAGACCCTTTGATCCAAAAATCCCTTTATTAAATGTTTTAAAATGTTTTCAAAATAGTTTGATAAATAATTTTTTATTTCAATATCATCATATGATATATTATTATTTGAATGTGGAATTGTTATCTTACATTACTTTTTTTGTTATGTGTTATGATTATGATATGGTTATTGGGCATTGTTTATGTATATGAGTGGTTCCGTGATAAACCTAGGGCGGGATATCATGAGATAGCTCTACAATGCATTGGGTAAGGTATTAGTGGTAAATGTTTATTTTCCTCCTAAGATATTTAGGGAATATACTGTGATGGGTAATCCAACATAACTCCAAATGTAGCTGGGATATCCATAATGTAACTATGATATACATGCCATAAGTTACCATTATAATTTATGATTTCTATGTGTTGTTCATAATTATTTTGATTTCATGAGGTATGTTATGATAAAAAATTATTGTTTCCATGATTTATATTTATTGATGGGTCCATGATTCATTCATTATTTTATAACCCTTACTGAGCTTTTTCTTCTTATCCCATGTTTTTCAAATGTTTTCAATAAGACTTAATGATTAATATGGTCAAGGATGGGATAAATGAAAAGTCATGTTGTCTAAAACATTGAACAAGACTTGTTTATTTATAAAAGTTTTTATTTTAGGAAAAAATGGATAATAAGTACTAGTGTCTACATTTAATTTTTCATTTTGATATGTAATAGTTATTGCCTAATTCTCTAAAAAATCTAAACTGAATAGATACTCCATATGAATTATTCATTTAATTGACGATTATTTAATGTTTTAAGGCCATGATCTTGTAGTTGGTATTAAAGGTTGGTTTAGATAAATTTAGAGGTTAGAGTGTTATTTAAGAATTAATGACATAACCATAATGGTTAGAATATTAGAAACAGTCATAGATATTTAAGAGGTGATAAATGGTTATTACATATTGGGGTGAAAATTGAAAGGTATTAGATAACCATTAAGGATAAAATATGTTATAATTATTTTTTGAAATTGGTTTCTTTTTTATGAATGTTTTAAAATTATATAGTTTTTGAAAATGGACAACACATAGTCTGTGTGACAACCCGTTGTGTAGGACAAAGCTGTGGGAACCAAACCCACAACCAAAGTGCTATTGGGATTTATCGCCTACCACTGGACTACATGAAGTCCCTGGTTAGTATGACTAATTTTTTTAGTTAAATGATTTCATAGATCAAAAATAAGTTTATTTGGGATCATATGATTTATCAAATGAACATCCTTAGTATATGAAAATGATTTTGTGATTGTTAAATAATGGATATTTTGGAATACATTCTCTCTTTTGGTAACACTATATGTTTAAGAAATATTAAATTTCATTTAATTTGTAGACTAATGGTTGAAATTCTGTTTTGGGAGAATCTATGTTTTTATTGTGTTCAGAAGGTGATTTATTTATGGAAATGATTAATTTATAATGGGAATACATGTTCATTTTGATTACACTTCAGAAGGATACTTTAAGAGTAGCTGATGATTTTGAGGATAAATGTTATGATTTATCATGGAAGACTATGTGATCAAATTCTTATGTGTTTTGGGTTTCCATAATAGTTTTGATAATATTGAATAATTTTAAGGATAATTGTGTACTGAATAATCATTGTTCAAATTTGGGTAATATTTGTTGAATTTTGGAGATTAATAATAGTATTTCTTTTTATAAAGGATTATCCTTTTGGGGATTATCTGATCTCATACTTACCTTTTTTGGTTTTGGATGATGTATAAAGATACAGGAAAAATATATTACTTATTTTTTAGATTATGTGATACTCTATAAGTGTATTCTAGTGCTTTAGGTGGGACCACATAATTTTGAATACTCACCCTTTGGAGAAAAGATGAGTCTGTGGTAAAATTTTTGTAAAGTATGAAAATCCACATGACAGGAATGTATGTTTCCTTCTGTTTTCAGTTAAGATCATTAATAACTTACTCAATTACATGAAAAAGATCATAAAAACAAAAAAGATTTCTATTTTATTTTCCTAATATGAAACCAATGACCATTTAACCCATCACATGTTTATGGTTCTCTAGTTGTCAGACTCCTCTTAATCATGTTTTCTATCACTCTCCCTCAGAACATAACTCTTAGATTCTCCTCCATATCTATATTTTCATCGAATTATAGCATGTGTTTTCTTGTCTGACCTTTGTACATATCTTCTTCCATTTAGAGAGATAGTATTATTGAATATTTTTTTATGTGATAATTTTAATGATGTTTCTGATCCTAAGTTTATAATTTTGAGCACACAATGCAGAGTTATACCGAAAAATAAAATAATAAAATAATATTATTTTAAATTGTATTTAACTCCTAGACAATATAATGGTGGGAATGAATAGAACTAACCACAATATTATTATACATGGTTTTGAAATTTTTTTTCATTTATCAAATAAATTTTAGAAGCTTAAAATAAGAAAAAATCTTATTTTAAGCATAAATACTATAATATTCATTAAAATGAGGATTTACCGCCTTTTGATGGAGAACCCTCATTTAAGATATTTTTGTTCACTTTAATAATATATATTTGACAAAATACAATTTTTATTTAGAATAGGGAAATCAAAATTCACTATGGGTATATTTTTTGTATTTATCTGATAAAATTCATTTTTTCATGATTTTCGAAAAATACTATATTTTAATTCAAAACATCCTTTTTATCTAATATATTTATAAAGTTATATATTTTTTAAATTGTTTTTAACATGTAGTTATATTATTTTTTTACCATTTATTCCAATGTTGATCATTAGACGTAATATCACTTTTAAATTAGTAATAAATAAATTTCAATATTTTGATAGTAATAATTTATTAGAAACATGCTTTTTGTTTTGACGATGAGAATTAATTTTAAATTAATTTTTTCCACATGTGAGTTTTAAAATTGGAAAAATGGATTCCAAATTGAGAATAATGAGGTACAAAATATTTAAATTGGTAACTTTTATTTTTATTCATTATGAATACTTACTTTAGTAAAAAAAATTAATTACCATGGTTAAATGGTAAATATGGTAAAATAGGGTAAAAATATTATTATAATTATATTAAATTACCCTTACATGTGTCCTAATCCTATTGGTTGACATATTTCTGACCATTGGCATCCTTGGGTCTATTGTGGGACCTCATAGAGCTGCATGGGAGTGATAATGAGACATTATGTTAATTAATATAAGGTAATTACCAAAATGGAATAAACATATAAATGTTTTAGTAAATAAATTTTTAAATAAGGTTATATATGTTATCCCCTATACTATAAATATTCATTTGAAAGAATGAAAAATTTAATACAACATAGAATTTGTTTTATAATTTTTTGACTTTAAATAAACAAAATTACTTATTACACAATAATGATGTAGTACTTACATCATTAATGGATGATTTATCTAAATAAGATTAGAAATATTAAAAAGAATATCCAAAACCATTATAGTTCTTATTGGATTATTTTACATAGAAAATTATCCATCTTATATTATACTTTAATTTTTTTGGACTTTTATAAGCCTAAAATTATTATATAATAAAATAATATTTTCAAGATTTATAAAGAGCCCCTTCTCAACCATATAAAATGACCTCACTTCTAGACCATTCCCCACACTTATAAAACCCCGTGTATCATCCATAATATGAATAATTAAGCTCCATACATCCTTATCTTTCTCCTAGAATCCTTACCCTAGGCAGAAGTAAATTCAAGTAATCCTTTTGGTTCAAACCAAAGAGATATAAACAATTTAAATGTAATTTTTTCTCCTAAGTTATTTTGTTTAATTTTATTTCTCTAAACCCATAAAATATTTTTATTACTTTATATTATAACAAATACATTATCCTCAATATAATAGGTTGTTGTTAAGAGATGTATCTGAACTACACACTACAAAAAAGTGACTATTACCAACAGAAAATTACTGACAGATAATATATATATATCGGTAAAAATGATTATTTACAACTGATATTAAATTTTGTTGATACTAACTATTGGTACCAACAATTATTTTTACAAAAATATATATCTGTTTATATTAGTAGTTAAATACCAACAAATATTTTACTAACATTTAAAATCTGTTGTATTATCATAATAATACCAACAATTAATTTATCGATAAATGAATCTGTTGAAATTATTTATTGTTTCCAACTAATCTGTTAAAATTAAAATAATCTATTATTAAAAAAATATTCAAAAATATAAAATATTTTATCAATAATTATATATATATATATTAACCATTACAAGTATATCATGTGATAATAAATATATATAATTAATTAAAATATCCATAATTTAGTGATTTTTATTGGTAATATATACATAGAGATACATACATAGATAATCACTATGCAATATATTTTTTTATATAAATTAATATATATATATATATATATATATATTATAGTAAATAAATGTAAACGTAACAAAAGGAGAAACCCCAAATGTGTGTCGAAAGAGACACCCCCTCAACCCGACCTCGTTCCCTGCTGCCGGCATTTCCCGCGGCCGGTGTTCTTCACAGACCTCCTTGCAACAACCCGAAATCACCCTCGAAGACATCCTCGTGTGAAATCCCCTCATCGGAATCACCCTCCAAGAGTTTTGGTGTTGTATGGACCCTCAGACAGATGGGGGCGCACTCTCTATTGCTTCATCTAGGGTTTTGCCTTTTCTATCTAGGTGACGTCTTTTTCTTCGTAGACCTATTTCTTCCCCCCTTCATTATTTCGACTACCACATGTTTTGGTTCCTATTTTTACCGTTCTATTTGTTGTTTTTTATTGTTGTGTTTGGTTATCTCTTCGATTACCAATGGTCACACACCATGTTCCATATTTCTAACTGGTCTAGGCTATCGCCTCGCAATTGTGAACTCTGGCATGCCCCACTTCCCCCATCTCTCTTTTGATGTCTCCTATGATGCATATTGGTCAGTTGAAACTCCTAGTTGAAGATATTTTTGGCCCCTGGGACTGATTAGGAATTTCCTCTTACCCTCTATGGGTGTTGGATCCGCTTCACTATCCAGGGGTGTTGGGCTCAGACATTGTAAGTGTGCCTTGGTTTGATGTTGTGGGTATTTTTTGTGTTCAATGCTAGATATCTCAGATAGTGGGTGGAGGAATGGATAGGTTTTTTAGAGATAATAGAGGTCTGTTCATCGGTGGTCTAGTATTGGTTTGTTCCTCTGTTGCTGGTCTCAAGCTCAAATTATGTTCTTATGTTGCTAGTCTTGGGCTCACTATTTGTTATCTCTGGTTGAGTTTTGTCATCCTACTCTAGGTATTTCATCACATTAGCCTCGGTCATTATTATTTTCTTGGTAATTTTGTTATTATCATCTTTATTGTTTCATTTTCCTTGAACTAGTTATGCTTTGGTTTCTGTTTTAGAATTTTAATTCATATAATGTTGATTTTATTTTATTCAAAAAATTGTTTTGTATTTACCATTGCAACATTGTTTAGATCATTTCATTTTGGGAATTGAATCATAAATATTTTTTTATTGTTTTGAATATTGTCATTAATTAAAAATTATGTATTCAATTTTTGTTTTGAAACTATGAATCTATCTTTTATGGTTATGTTATTAGACACTAAAACTACATTTTAATTTTTGTCTAGTATTCGATGGTTATCATTCAGCTTCTATTGAATGGAATATTTTATCAAATTTTTTTACTGATTATTTAATTTCAAAATTTGAAAATGATCCTAATATATAATTTAGATATTCCATATTTTTGAGATTTATCGAATCATTTCTATAATCATTGTCTCTTGGTAATTGAGTGATTACTTGAAAAAATTAATGATTTTCTATTAGGTTCGCTGTTTTATTTATTATATTTTGTTTTCATCTAGTTTCTTAGAGATCTTTCGTCCTAGATTTTTGGATCACATTGATTTTTTGTGTTCTTCATGGTCACTAATCATCTCTAGGTGGAAGATTTGGTCATTTAACTTGTGACCATTACTCATGAGACTGGTAGTTTGGCGACAAAATGATTGTACGTGTTCTCTGTTTTCATTTAATGTTTTTTGAGAACAACAGATGGAATTCCCTTAAATAAATTTTAAATTGTGCACTTGTTATATTGTTGTGTTTTTTTAAGGTTTGTGACAGGTGTGTTTCCGTTGCTTTTCTTGTTCTATTTTTGCATTGATGGTTCATTTCAAGGTTTTCTCGGCGTACTTTGGATTTCATGGACAATTTTTGGTGGTGTGATGTAGTGTTCATGGCGGGTCTCCAGAACCAAATTCATAGTCTTCATTCAAGGCCATGTGAAGCTAGAGGTATGATTGTTATTTGGAGTGTTCATTAATTCTAAGTTCATTGTTGTGGTGCAGTGTGGAAACAAGTGGCTTGGATTCTGAATCCTTGTGATGATAGGGGAAAAGAAAGGGAGAGTAATATGTTTTTCCTCAGTGGCTATTTGATAATTTCTAGAGCAGTGAATCCTAATGTGGATATGAAATTTGTCTATGATTTGGGTCTCTCGGTGAAGGGACTGTTTTGTCAGGTCATGATTTTAGTTGTACACACCATTGAACCCATTATTAAAATGGTGTTATAGTCTTTTTCCTTCTTTTAAATTCTCAGGTGAAGTCAACATGGTTTGTAAAAGTCACCTTTATTTTATCTTCTTTCTTTGATTGACTAATCGTGAAGATTCCTGACTCTGAGTACCATGTTATCATCTTGGATGATTGTGGTTTCAATTTAACCTATTAAGAGAGGTTTGAGGTGAGTTTGTTGGAATATTGATGTTATTTTTTTAACTCTTTCCTCTATTTTTTTAATTTATTTCAGATATAGAGCTATGTATATTGATGGTGGAGGTGTGTTTGATAGCCTCATAACGATAAGGATGGAAGGAATATAAATGAGTTTCTTCATATCGTTCTATGTGGGAGGTTTTTAGTGATTCTATTATAGGGTTATGGTGTCCCAGAATTGGATAGTTTAAATCTCTAGTTCACTGCACTCAGTTATGTTCTTTGTGAGGGGTTTTCAGTGATTCAATCGTAATGTTATAATGTCCCAAAATTGGAATGTTTCAAGATCCTGTTCACTACACTCAGTTTGGTTTGCATTGCATTCTTTAAGTATATCCTATTTTTTTTATCCATCACCTGGTTTTTAACTGATTTTTTCTTTTAATTTTTTTTACATTATACATATTGTTTCTCCCATGGAAGAGTACGTACTGCAACACTTACAAAAATGTAAGTCTTCTATCACACAATAACCAACAATTTAAATTAAACGAAATTTAATTTTGATTTAATGCTGATATCCCATTGGTATATTGATGTTTTTAGTTGTAAAGTGTCAAGGTAACATTGATGTTTGTAAGATGGATGGATGAAAGAGGAGTATGATATGTGGTATGGGATTCTATTTTTTTAATAGGTTGAGATTATTTTTCGAATGTACATCTTGAATTATTTCTTGAGTTTCTATTTTGTTTGTCCATGTTGTTTTGATAATAAATTGGTGAATCAATTCTTTTCTGTAGAATTATTATTGAATTAGGTTGGTGTTGGAAGACCATGGATGGATAATAGAGGAGTATGACAAACAACTTGGGCCTTCCTGCATGGCGGTGGATCAGGAAGTGCATGATATTATACTTAAACCCCATCTGCCTCCAGTCAAACTTTCTTTAATATGTAACTCGTCACTGGAGCTCGAGGTGACTAAATGTCATGGATTGGGCGCTGCCATGGTTGGGGCACTAGAGCTACAATTAACTGGGTTTCTGGCATGGTTGGCACACTGGAGGTGGAGGTTACTAGATGGCATGGATGGGGCGCTGGAACTAGAGCTGACTAGATGGTATGGATGGGTCGTCTAGCATGGATGGGTCATCTAGAAGGGCCGGGATCTAGCATGATAGGATTAGGGGATCCAATGTTTTGTATAAATATATCATTATTAATATAATTAATTTTTTTCTTTATGTTTTAACACATGTTAAAATCATCTTTTATGTATTATATATGACAAAATAATAAATATAATATAAAATTTTTGTTGAAATAAAAATTTATAATTATTATTGAAATATAATTTATAAAGAAATATATATTATTTTTTTGTAATATTAATACCAACATATAAATTTGTTACTATAACCTATTGCTAAACACTTCAACCAACATATATATTTTCTGGTCGTATAATTATAATTGCAACAGAACTATTTTATTTGTCATAAAATCATTTAGCGAGAATGTTTTTACCAACATTTTAGTGATAGGGACATATATGTTGGTAAAACTTTTTACCAATAGAAAATAATCTTTTACCAATATATATTTCCCCGTTGGAAAAAAGTGAAATATTTTGTAGTGACACCTACACACACCTCAATCTAATGGTTAATTAACACAGTGTTTCTATGGACGGTGAACTACTGCCTCAAGAAATGATGATTGTTCAATATTAACCTACCATATTTTATAGTGTTCATTGTTATAGAAATTTATTTATATAGTATATTTATTATTTTTATGTTTTATATATGCTTATCTAATTTTTTTACAAACATTTCTTTATTCATTCCATATGTGAAAATATGATAATTTTGATTTGAGGAAGTGTGGAATACTACCCCCTAAAAGTTATATGACTTGTTCATTCCATACATGGGATGTATAAAGGATGGAGTTAATGAAATTATATATGATATTATACTTTAATTATAATATAACTATGTATCATTATGTCTTTATTCCATTAAAAATGAAATAGAAAGTAAAGTATCATTCATCTGTACGTGCGACTTACCATCTCTAGGAACGATGCATTTCATTTCATATCTAAAACTGTTATGTACTATTATAAATAAATATGTATACTGAATATATATAATATATATTATATCTAAATAATGAATATCATTATAGAGATAATGGAATTTTTCCACATGAACAACTTGTAATTATAAGAAGTTCATTTTTGACTCAAATATCAACAAAACGACCTTTGTTAACTTAAATGATTAAATCATGTTTATTACATGGTAATAAGAGATATAAAAGTAATAATAATCTTGTAAATTGTTCGTAATCAAGTATAAATTAATTTTAGTTTAATATTCATGATATTATATAATGAACCGGTCAAATTGGACATGAGTAAGGGTTTTCTTATATCACTTTTAATTCTATGAGATTTCCATTGTTCAACACTTATTTATTGAATGTGGTGTATTGTTTAATATCATTTAATATATATATATATTTTCCTGATTTTCATTATATTCATGGTATTATGTGATTCATATGGTGGTTAATAACATTTGGTCTTAGGACTCGATTGATTACAATGTGGTAAGGTGATTCTTATCTCACTTTTAATTTCATTATATTTCCATTGTTGGCCAATTATTCAATGAATGTGGTGTAATTTTTACTTCAATTATATATATATAATAATGATATTATTTTATTCATTTTTTGGTGATATATACTATTCTTACTACTCTATTAATTACAACGTTGTAAGGGGTTTTCATCTCACAATTTATTCCAATGAGATTCATTCTATATATAACGCTATTTCCATTTGTGTGGTCTATGTAATACATATGATTTTATTCATATTGTAATATATTTTAATTTATGGGTATTTACATCTAAATTTTTTTATCCTTCTTTCATGCGGTGTTTGTTTCGTATGTTACCAAATCGGGAAGTGAATTTTTCAACACAATTTCCATTCCATCAGTTAATCTTCTAATTCTTAATTATGTCATTATAGGATTTTGTGTGGAATCATTGCTTATTAATTTATGATTTAATTTCCACTTCCATTTGTGTGGGTATACTATTTATACACAAAATCATTCCATTGGAAAATTCTTATGTCATTGATATGATCTTGATAAGGGTAATCTTATCACAATTTCCATTCATTGAGTTAAACATCCAAGTCATAAGTTTTTTTAAATAGAACATCTGTGAATATCCTTCGATTGATTTACACTTAATATCCCATCATATTTATTGTATTTATATTTTTCACACATTATTATGTAATTGTTTTATCATTAATCTATGGTTGCAATTTTTTTAATTGATTTCATCTCAATTTACATTCCATTGACACTTCATTTTTTTTGCACCAATTCACTTTTATATGGTGTTAATACTATCCATTGGAATATTATATCATGAATCTCTTTATTTTCATGATATTATAAGGTTTTGATTTATTTTATTCTTCAATTATTTGTAATCAAGATACTCTCATTTGGTTGTTAACACTTTAACTAACATATCATTTTAAATGTTATAATGATTTAATCTTATTAATTTTTATCATTAATGACCATGTTTTCAAAATTGTTTTAAGGATTTATTTATGTTGGAATTAATGTTTTAAAATGTTAATTCCTTTATAAGAATCAATGTTTTATGGGACACTTTTATTTAAAAATATCTTTATCAAATATTTTAAATGATTTTAAAAATGGTTTGATAATGAATTATTTATTTCAATGTGATGATATGATATATTATGATTGGAATGTGGTAATGTTATCTTTCCTCTTTTATTGTGTTATGTGCTATGATTATGTTATGATTATTGGGATTTTTTTACGTATATGAGTGGTTCTGTGATAAAACTAGGGCGGGTGAGCCCCAGAGAGCCCTCCAATGCATTGGGTTACGTGATGAAGGTAAATGTTAATGTTTCTCCTAAGAGATGTAGAGAATAAACTATGATGGGTATTCCAACGTAGCTCCCCACATAGATTTGTTATCTATAATGTAAGTATGATATGGATTCCATAAGATACCTTTATGATTTATGATTTCTATGTGTTATTCATAAATTTTATGATTTCATGAGGTATATTATGATAATAAAGTATGGTTTCATTGATTTGTATTTATTGATGGTTTAATGTTTTGTTTATTTATTTTATAAACCTTATTAAGATTTTTATTCTCATCCCTAATTTTTGAAATGTATTTCATAGGACTTAAAGATGAATAGGGTCAAGGACAGGATCAAGGAGTAGTCATGCTGTCTAAAACATGGAACTAGATTTGTTTTTTAAGAGTTTTTTTTAATGAAAAAATTGATACTCAGTTGTAGTGTCTACATGTAATTTACAAGTTGATATGTAATAGTTATGGTCTATTTCTCTAAAGATCGAATACTAAAAATATTCTCAATGAGAGTTATTTTTTTAATGGACGATTATGTAATGTTTTAAGGCTGGGTCATTATACCTACCCCAGTGAACATAACTGAGGTACGTAGTTCTATTGGTTTAATAGGTTATTATCGGCATTTCATTCAGAAATTATACTATGTATCCAACCTAATGGAAAGAACAACATGTAAAGGGGTTATGTTTGTATGTAAAAAGAAATGTGGGGACTATTTTGTATAGTTGAATAAGAAAGTATTGAATGTCCCCATCGTAACGATACTATAAGGTAATTATGGGTTTGTGATATTTAGTGATGCATCAAAGAAAGGACTTGGTTGTGTTTTTATGAGGAATGATAGATTTATTTCATATTCATCAAGGAAATTAAACAATCATTAATAATACTATACAACACATGATCTTGGGTTAGTAGTGGTAATGATTGACAATAACATATTGAGAAATTAGCATTATGGTGAAACATATGAGATATATACAGATTAAAAGATTCTGAAATATATCTTCTCACAGATGGAACTCAACAATAGGAAATGGAAATGACTCAAACTAATAAGGATTATGATTGTATTATATAATATCACCTAGGAAAAAAATTAGTTAGATGATGTATTCAGTAGGAAAGATCATGGGGTTCTAAAAAATAAGATGATTCATAAGGATCCTTTGTACATGGATCTAGTGAGGATGGATATGGAAATTATAAAATAAGGTGAAACAACACAATAATTTCATTTAGGTTCCCAACCATCTTTATTAGAAAGGATTATCTATTCTTAGACTGATGATGAGAACCTTCAAAAGATAATTAATGATGTGAAAGCTGGGAAGCTGGCTAACTTTGTGTGAGAATATTGTGTTCTAAAATTAGGGAAGAGGCTTTGTGTTCTAACTATACCTAAAATAAAAAGGGAGTTATTTGATGATGCACATAATTCTAATTTCTTTATACATCATAGTAGCACTAAGATGTATATATATTTTAAGGAACATCTCTGGTGATAAAACAAGAAGAGGGAAATTGAGGATTACATATCAGGATGTTTAGTCTGTCAACAAGTGAAGGCCGAAAGGCATCATCCAAACCGATTTATTCAACCTCAACTGATTCCTACGTGTAAATGGGATGATGTAACCATGTATTTATCACAATATATTCCAAAAGTCCATGGAATCATGATTTGATATGGGTAATTATTGATCGACTTACGAAATATACACATTTCCTCTTTATATGGGAGGATTTTACACAATAGTTCTTAGAAATAATCTATATCAATGAAGTTTTGAGACATCATGGATAACCTCTCTCAATTTTTTCTTTTATTTTAACCAATGATTTACATAGATATTCAAGAAAATTCTTTAGAAATATTTGGATACGGAACATCTATTGGGTACTGCTTACCACCTACAAATAGAATGGCAATAATATAGGATGATCCAATCCCTTGAGGACATGTTGAGATCATGTTCACATGACTTCCAAGTTATGTGGGATCAATAATTACCTTTAGGGTTGTTTTACTATAATAATAGTTTCCATTAATGAACTTAATGGCACCATATAATGCATTTTTCGGTAAGAGATGTCACACACCAACTTGTTGGGATGTAGTGGGGGAAAGGAGGATTGTCGGTATAGATCTTTTAGAGTAAAAAACAATGACTATAAATACTATTCTAGGTCATAACAAAATATCACAATTCAGACAAAAGAAATATGTTGATAATTTATGGAATGATTTAGAATTTGAAGTGGGTGATGACATTTTTTTGAATGGATCTTCATAAAGTGTGTTATAAGATTCGAGAAGAAAGGGACACTATGTCGTACGTAAAATTGGAATTTTAAAATTATTGAGAGAATTTGAGTTGTTGCTTATCATTTGTCTATTCCACCTAGCCTGTCAAAGGTACACAATGTTTTCCACGTCTAATTTGGGAGAATGTATAATCTAGACCTCACGCATGTACTCACTTCGGAAGGTATAAAATTAAAACATGATCTATGTTACATTGAAGAGACTCTTCAGATTCTATAACCTATATAAAAAGTGTTTATGAATTATACGAATCAACTATTAAAGGTACATTGCATAAAACATTACACTGAAGTGTAAAAAAGGGCGCATGGGGAGCTTATGTTGAAGACCTACCCAATTCATTTTGTGAGATAACATTCTATGAATTTCTAGGATGAAATTATTGTTATAAGGGGAGAATGTAACACCCCACGATTTTGAAAATAAAAATTGAATGCATGAAACACTATGTTAACTCAAAAAACACATTTTATAATCTAGCTGTTAAACACACTTTGCCTCTACAATGTTTTAAATTTTAATAACTATTCATCTAGAGTTATAATCAGTATGTCTTTTGGAGTTTGATAGAACCAACTTGATTTTGGGGGAATAGTAACATAACCTTATGAATAGTACATTGAATATTAATATGACCCTTATGAATAGTAAATAATGTTATTATTCTATTTTATTAGGTTAATAAGACAATGAGATCTTAATTAATTTTTCACTATGATTTAAAACAAAATATACCTTTAAAATTGTTATTTTCAAATTAACTATGATATTATTTTAAAATATAATTAATAATATTTAGATAAATATTTTTTAAAAAATCAGTTAATATTTTAATTCTATGACTTGAAAAATGGTTGGGGTGAGTTTTTTGGATTTTTTCTGAAATTATTTAATTTTCTATGAATAGTGAAATATGGTAAAATATTGTATATATAAAATATTGGTTAAATACAATATTTATGACATCATGTGTGATGAAAGAGCATTTGGATTGAATTCACATCCTCATATTACTATTATGTGTCTCATTAAACAACACTATTGGTTGTTTAGAGGGAATTATTAAAATAATGAGTAAAAATTCAAAATTCACTCCTCTCTTCAACTATAAAACCCCCCAGCATTCCCTCTTATCTTCACTCCACTATGCCTTGAAGATCCTCAATGTTTTATCAAATACCCTTCCATTGTAATTCTGCACATCCATGAAGCTATTGGTCTTTCCAAAGGCCAAAACCTCTTCCCTTAAATATGTTCTCAATGAGATTTGTTCAAGAGGTAAAACACCCTTCATTTTCATTTTGTTTCACTTCAATTTATGTTCATTGTTACCCTCTCCCCACATCTTATATCAAAATTCCCATGATTACTCTAGTATCATATATATAACAAAATTATATAATTTGAATTGAAGAACCATCATAAATATTCTTAGACTCTCTCTTTTATTTTATAAATGAAATAAATTTCCATGAGGATTCAATCTATAACCTTCGTGGATGTAAAAGTTTCATTCTTCAATTTCTCCATCATTACATGTCATGAAACTGTTTTTATTGTTGAAATAGACAATAATATATATATGATAACCTAATTAATATTAAATAACATTTATATAGACAAATTATTAAATCATATGAACTATATAGTTCCTAATAATCAAAATAATGCAAAAATAATATAATTGAATGTCATTAGCATTTCAAATTAAGATTCATCCTCATTACATGTAACCAAATTATATATAAGAAATTGAAACCTATGGATGTTCACAATTAATGTGTAAATTCCATCTTGTATATTTATAACCATTCCACATGAACTATGTTTCGTAAAAATATTAAACTGATTATGAAAATCATGAATGTTAACACTACGAAACGACGAAATTCGATATTATAACTTATCAATAAAGACATAAATGAAATAAAAAATATTATTATAACCTAAATGAATTTATAATAGCTATTTATTTATGTTATTAATAATTCTAATTTCATATTTCATGACCATATGTTCATGAGAAGAACACATTCTGACATAAGGTAGTGATTTTCCACCCGAACTTCCAATTTAATTTGGCTTACTTTTATTGTATAATTAAATAAATCAATCTTTTTATTATTATTTTTTACTCCAAAAAAAATATTTCTGAGTGTTCTATATATGTCTAACAATTATAATCCTTCCTTATTTTATTTATAGTTACACGTTTTAAAAGGATCATTCAAAATTGTTTTTGAAATACAAGCCTTGTTTATGGGAATTTCTCAAATTCATACTAATTTTTTAGAAAATTGAATAGTCTATTTTATAGAAACCACTATCTATATAAAATCACTCATTTTATAATGAAAATTCAATCTAACTTAACTTATGGTTTTATATAAATTTATTTCCAAAATAAATCTTATTTTAAAAGTAATATAGTATTTTTATTCCTAATTACTTGAAGATTATTTAAGAGTATCTTCATCAATTTCATCACTGTGGTTTATTCTTGTGTATTTTTGGAATTAATATTTCATGTTATCATATAAAATATTTAATTTAAGGGTTTATGATTACTTAGTATATGGATGGGATATCTTACAAGAATTCACCAATTCACTCCAAATTATTAGCGTTTTTGCTTAATGTTCGGGGAAATTTATTTACATATCATACATTTTTTTCTATATGAATGTATGTGTTATTTATATTTATTCCCATTAATATAATGAATTAATATTACATGGAAGGTCTTTGTTGGGGACCTCCATAGCCCTTCGATACTTTGGTAGGACTCATTAGAGAAACTACGATCTTATCATAAGGCCTTGACAAAATGATTATCTATGGTCTTCGCACAAGGCCTTGATAGTATGGTTATAATGTAAAACATTATGAAATTTCTATATATGAAAATATTATTCATGGTTAATGTAGTTATTTGACTGTAATAATACCCATGATTATGGAAGAATTTATTCAAACTTTATTCCTTCCATAATGTGTTCATGATTTTTAAAAATGATTGTGTTTTTAGTTTTTAAACATGCCTAGTGTTTATGTTATGATATCTTATACTGTATTTTTCACCCTTAATGTGGGTTTGAGATCACCCCATTCTTATGTTTCATTTTATCTGGACATGATTAAATTTATTATGAATGAAATGATGAAATTACCTAATATTTATAGATGTTGTTGAGCAAATTTCTATGTAGTATTTATTTTCATGTTGTAATGAGGAACTTATTATGTAACTTGTTTCCAATAATACTAAACTGCTCAGTCATTCGTGATGAATATTACTTGTTTACATGAAAATGTAGTAAAATAAGGCACTTAATTCGGCAATTGGGGTCAGGTCCGTACATTGACGGTCACACGAATCATCCTCAGGATGTCTATGCACAACCTCATACCACCATACGACATCATAAAAAACAAGATCGGAGTACCCCACCACGACACACTGAGCATGATAAAACATTTCTTTATCACATCATCCACTAGAATATGAAACTCCCATAGAACATAATGTTTCATCTGAAAAGGATCCATCAAAATCTGGGAATCACCATGTTGTAGCTCTATCCTGAATTCGATGTCACATCGAGGGTATAAAATCACAACCTCATTATTAACATCATCCAGGAACTCAACAAAAAATTTGGGAACCTCCACAATCCCAACATCTTGTGATCCCACTACTGTCTCATCAAATAAGGATTGAAGAGGCTCTATATGCCGACTGACCACCTGATAGCTCCATTCACCAACGAAAACCATGTGGTGTCAATCCATGTCTAAAAACACAACTCCTCTCTAGAAGAAGTTGATAACATACTATAGTTACTAAAACCATTCGATTCAAAAAAATGAAATCATATGGCCACCTCTATAGAAAGAATATATCTCTATGAGACATTGGTGTTCACAACCTCAGTCCACATCCTCATAACACTTCAAATATATGGGTCTGTCCTTTTACTGGTGTACTCAACACCAGGGGAATAAGAAGAGTATCAATTTCTAGTCCCAGAGAATGGGAAAGAGTGGGTTCATAAAAGGAGTGTGAAGCTCATGATTCAAAAAAATCACAAGGAAGGGTATTAAACAAATATATCACACGTATAACGATCGTTGACACTTCTGGAACTGCTACCTCTACTCTGTGTTATTGACCACTCCCAGATTCCTTGTGACTCTGCTGATTACCACCCACCAACCATGACTGAGTCAAGACCCCTGAGTAACATACTGAGGTCATCCTCTACATGATCTATCTCACCTCAGTGGAGTATGATCTTGTTGTCCATTTTTCTGAATTATCATAGCCCAAAACTATTATTGAGGCTAGAGTTGAACCTGTCCACCTCCAACATACTAGGCTTGAACAGACATTGGTCAAAAAATATAATGTTGCTCATGGAATCCATATGTGAAACACCTTGGTCCAATGTTAAAAAGAAATGTATGAAAACTTGAAGGTCAAAATGGAAATTGATGATGTCGTCTCCCCAACGGTCAAAAGATCCAAGGTCCTGGTGCTTGAGACCGATTGTGGGTAAACACACAACTTGAAAACCCCCAATAGATCCCCTCTCACGATGGACCTCCTCACAATTAAATCCAATCTATTATAACCTCCTTCTTCTAAATCACAATGTACACCTTCAATTTAATGGGAGTAACCACATACTGGATAGAAGGATAAAGTTCATTCACTAGGCATATCTCACGAGACTTCTCATCCAAAATGAGATATAAGACATTCAATGAAGATCCTTGAACAAAATCCCCAAATCATGTACCGATATACACCTTTATTGATGGGATATTATCTCATGCCTCTTCAAAACCTTCATGGTCAATAGATGGAATTCAACTCATAAATCCTCCTACAAATCATCCCATGGAACATAATCTTCCTTCATCTTCCCTAGGTACAATGTACCCAACTAACACGTAGCGCCCTGCATCTGACTAACTGCCAATGTAACCTAATGCTACATCAAAGCCTAGATCAAACTAAAGGTGATCTAAAGCTCCTCGAGCCATCTCTCCATCTATATTGTAGAAACACTTCCCATGTACATTTCCATGGCCTTCCTATAGAAAGAACATAATGCTCTCAACCACTGGTCATGACTCCTCCACCAGATCAACCCCATGACGATAGACTATATTTTGTTGATAATCCCAAATTTTTTTATCCACACATAGACAAAGATTGAAATCCATAACTAAATGTTAAAAAATTAATTCCTAAGATATAATTGTATGGAACATTATTACAATTCAGATTAACTATTTTTACTCATTAATGACTAGAAATATAAAAAAACAAATTGAAATAAGAACATAAGTAATTATAATGCATGTTCCTTACCTAGGGTATCTCCCCTACAAACTGTGCATCCTCACTAGGTTATTATAAATGAATTGAGTCTTTGCATCAGATCAGGGGGTACAAAAAATAATGTGTCCAAGATATTCTTTCCATGCCTATGTCACGCACTAAGATCGTGTGAATTTCTTTCACTTACAACCCAAGAAACTATCACTAATCGTAACTCCGAACTCCATCCTATATCTCAGTCATCAGTCTATGATACTATTCTATCATGACCCATCCCTCCATACATTTGGGATAACAATGAAGAATGGGTGATGATGACCCCTGAGTCCCACCTTCAATAGGCCCTGGGTAGAGATCAAGACCCAGGGTATAAAAATATCACAAAATGGGAGGCATTACAGTTTTTATAGAAGAAAATATTAGGGGATAAGATGTATCAACCATAAAACAACACCAAGGATTATATAAATTAAAACCAAAATCCATTCCACATGCAATATTAAAATAAAACTATTAGAATTGAAATTAAACTCCAAAGTACAATATGTAAGTCTACACTAAAACAACAAAACTGTTATAATAAATGATAATAAAGTCCACCATGGTCCATGATTTCTTCCTGGATACTTGAAAACAATTTTTATATGAAAAGGGTTATTATACAAGAATACTCAGTAAGAAAACCAAAATCTCTAATGCAAATGTAAAATGAGGCATAGAAATTCCCAAGTGTGAGGACAACAAAACAAAAAAGAACCTAACAAGGTATAATATCTAGCTAATCCTCACAAAGGTATAATTTTCATGTAACACATGTCAAGTAATGTAATATAGTAAGAACATATATTATTAAGGTACCACACACTAATTACCCCTTGTTTAGCCGCCGCTTCCTAACGAAAAACTTCCTCACTCTCCAACCTCTTTATAAAGATGCATTTCACAATGTGCCAGCTCATACCTTGGCCCCACAAAAAACATATCTCCCCATCCCCTGGTCCCGAATCACATTTAATCTTTCCCAAAGACACCTGGAAAAAACAAATTTCATTCTGAAGGCATTTGGGAATGTAAAAAACATCTCATTGTGAAGACATGTAGGGAAGAAAAACTCACCTGCACATGCATGGGCATCACAATCCATAAACTGCTCAAAAATTCGTGGCCAATCTTCACAGGGATGAGGGAGCATTGTAGAGTGGTTATAGATCCATCCATTATCCTACTTGGATGCCTAGGAAATACAACCCCCTTGATGATGGAGGTGTTCATCACATAGTGCTCAACTAGGGTGGTGTGCATAGTTAAAACATAATGAAAATACAAGTATATATTATTCTATGATACCAAACAATCATTCCCATCAGATGGGATCATAAAAAACAACCGTATCTCAACACTGCCAACATTCGTTCAAACTCTAAATTCACAACACCACATAACAAACTACAACCAAAATCAAATTTCCAACCAATTAAATTTTCCATTACTATTCATCATTCACATTTTGTTAATTCATTCTGTTAAACAAAATTACTGAAGAATGTCACGAACATTTTTAATCAAATGTTTATTCTTATGGCTTGTAAATATATATGAAAATAAAAGTCACAAAAAATAATAATATACATGGAAAAATTTATAAATGGAGACACAATGGGAGAATTAACCATACAAACCAAAACAAGTCCCAAACCCTCAATCACATTCAAAAATACAACATGGTACAACCTGATCACAACCCCGATGAAAAATAATACTCATCCATTCCACAAAAATACAATATCTAATATTGAGATTCCATTATTTACCCAAGACGGTGTTTCATCTAAAAGATCATCCCCAACCCCACCTAAACCAAACCATTACACGTTACTAGGGTGTAAAACCAGAACACAATGAAAACTAGAATAAACCTACACGTCACAACATAGAATCATCACCTACTAGCAGTCTCGCACACACAACCACAACTATACCACACAACACAGTTCCCTACATTCTAAATAATGACACAAATCTTGATTTATAAAGGATTACCTAATTTAATTTCACTTGTTAATTCATGGGTTATCCCAAAAATATTACTAATCTTGGGAAATCCATTTATTATCCATGTGTTCATTATTTTTCAATTTCCATATATATATATATATGTGTGTGTGTGTGTGTGTATGTGTGTGTTCAATGTGAACCAAACAACATGAAATCCAGTTAGTTCACAAACAAATCCACCAACAACAACCATTTTTAGAGGGGAATTTATCATGTACAATCACAACATTACAATCATTATCAAGGCTATAAAAAGCATGAAAAACCCATTTCCCCATTAAAATTCAATTATCTAGTTATTTATCATCTATTAATTTTTAATAAATACAATACAAGTGTTTCAAAGAAAAAAATACACCCAAATGTTGCAAAATAATCATAAATAAAAGAAATTGTAACTTAATGGGGTGTTAATGTTCTGTGCACAAGAACATATCATGTAATGGTCCTCTTTTTACCTATCCCTCAAGATCTACACCCATAAAAGGGAGATGAGACACCCCTAAACCAAAAAAAATTGTGAAAGACCCCAATAGAATTAATAGATAATAACACACCATAGAACGATGAGGTGACATGGAAGAGAATGAGACCATACTAATAGAGATATGTAAAAAATTTTAGTGAAAACGTAGATTGGGAAACCACATATTGTCAAAAAAATTACCAAGATCAACAGATTGAATACAGAGGAAGAGGGTTTGAAGAACAACTCGGGCTGCATAGGGATCATCTAAAATGTCTGAGATTTATATAGTCAAAAGATTCTATAAAACCCAGTGGCAGGATTGTTTTATTACATTACAATATTGAGGTATTTCATGATGTGTAATACCATTTCCCATTATGTAATAACTATAGGTCTATATTCTCCTTAATTATATTTATCTCTCTACTTTATTTTTATTTATATACCCAGATGTATTTCAGGCCATTAATCCCTCCTTAATGCCATGTAAAAGTCTTCACATCATGAAGCATTCCAAGACAATTTGCCAAACCAATCATCATATTGTGAAATCAATTTAGATGATATGTATCCTCCTTTAATAAATCTTTTAAAAACTAAACATCTCAAAAATTCTTATGAACCTCCTAAAAGCACATCAAATATCCAAACATGCAATGTAACAGACTTTGAAGGCCCAAACGATTTTAGTTTTATTCCCAAAGACATAAACCATATTTTTAATGGTCCTCATGATATTTTCTCATGTCCCCTATACATGATATCCAATAAATAAAAATTTTCTTTATTCAATATTGACTTATAAATTTATATGAGATTTTAACTGTTACAAAATCTATTGTTTTATTATCATTCTCATTTTATTAATGTCATGTTTTTTAGTCATTTACTATTTCTAATTCTTATGTATTACAGACATTTCAACACATATTATTGACCCATGTAATTCATAATAATAATCAACTTATTATTTTTCCCATCCCCTAGTTATGAATATGAAATCATTGATTTATATTCAAGGAATAAATTTATTATCCTATGTTATGTTTCATTACCAATGTTAAATAGGAAAATGTATGTGTATAGTTTTTAAATAAAACTAAAATGATCATTTCATGGAGATGTGATCTATATTATATCTTCCATTATAATATCATAACCACTAACTATAGGATTCTGGTATTGTGGTTGTAACAGTTTGTGTCACATAATGTTTTTTAGAAACATTGTGAAATAGATGTCAAATAAACATGAGAATTATAATTATTCCTTATAGTGAATTATTTTCTCAATTATAATGTTGATTATGTTAAAACATATATTATTTCAGGATTTACTTTTGTTTCCTAATATATGAAAGTGAATAAATAGTACTGGACAATGTAAGAATTCCCAATATAGAAAGTCAGCACGGTTTGGGTTGGAGCTAAGAAGATCATTGACATGTTATGATATATTAACTAGGTTATTATGTATAACCATACTACCCCTATATGAGATATCTTCATGTAAATGAAACCCCAATATTATATTGGTACTGAAAATGTAGTGGTACCAAGGTCGCGGATCACATCCCTTGAAAAAATAATTCTGGAAATAGAATGCAATGAGAATGAAAAAGTAGTAAAAAAATTATATTTTCCCAAGGGAGATACTAATAAATGGTGTAAATTAGTCCAAAATACTATTGTTTAATATGACATAAATCACATGGAGTGGTGGGACTTTTAATAAATAGTTTTTGATAAATAGTTTCCTCATGGGAAATTAAAAAAAAGTGATGATAAAATTGCATAGTTTAATGAAAAAGGAAGAAGATAGTGTTGAAGAGAATAAAAATACCTTTATAAGAATAGAAAGGTTTGATACATATTATATACATGATTCTGAAAACATGATTGATCATTTCGTTGAGGGACATAATTCACTTCTCTAAAGGGAACTGGATTCTCATTCATTGTTATCATGTGATGAAATTACATTATCCACCTTCAAAACTAAGAGGGAATTATATTAATATTTTATGTTTGAATGAAATATTGAGAAGAACAAGTCTTTTAAAATAAAATAAAATGAAAATAACAAAATAAATAGAGGTGATTAATGCAATTTCTATAACGAAAAAATTGTGTAATAAATCATCATGGGAAATGCTTGAAAGACATTTGATTTCTTTATATGTGAAGAGACAATGGACATATGTAAAATGAATGTAAGTGGAAAAAACAAATAAATGATGATAAATGATTAAATTATATTTAAATAGGGTATTATTCAAATCAATGTCCCATACAAATAGGAAATCTACAACATAAGATGCCAATGGTTGATGGAAAAGCTCATGCGATTAACAGAGCCGATGTAGAAGTACTCAATGATAAGGTGGAATAAACAATAATATTATCTTAAAATTAACCAATTATTTATTTTATTGTGGGTCTTCTCACCCTTTTATATATACTCAATATCAATTAATATAATACATTTTCCTTTTGATTTAAAAATGGAGTTATCAATAAATACTCCAAAGGAAGGTCTATTTGCAAAAATGTGTTTTTCATTCCAATTTATTACACATAAATTTACAATATATGATAAATATATCATCATAACTGTGGTTTACTGATATATTACGTTCAATGGGAAATGTATTCAAAATTATGATGTGGAAATGTCTTCCAAAAGAATGAAATCATGATTTGTGAGGAAGATTTAGAATCCCTTATCTTTATAGTAGAAAATTCATCTAGTGATTTATATCTACATCCACCACTTGTAGCTCAAATAAATTAAATTATTGGGGAAAAAGAGAAAAGGAAATATATGTATATATTCATCATCGATTTGTGTATGTAAAAAATTTATGGGAATACATTGATATATTTCATAAGGAATTACCTAGACACCCCCCAAATCCTGATGTATAGTTTAATACTGATGAAATATCGTATGCAAGACCAATATCATTGAATTATATTAAATGAACATTGTGTAGTTATGGGAGGTTTATGAGAACAATAGGAGTTATGTAATAATGTATTTTTTCTCCCTTGTGTATCCCAATGGGTATCCAATATTCTCTTTACTAATAAGAATGATGGATCCTTGATGTTATGAATTGACTATAGAGGAATGAATTCTATTAAAATGGAACATGTATGATCTTACTTTTTCATGATTTATCTTCTCAACATCATAGTGATCAATATTTTTCCTACATGGGTCTTCTTTCTGGGTATCATCAATAGTTAGTAAATAAGGAATTTATTATTATGGAATTTTTTTAAAAAGTTATGTATATTTTTAATTTATGTTAATTCTATTTGTAATGATTAATATACCATGTGTTTTCACTGAAAAAATGAACATTGTATTCATGGAATAAATTGATGATGTTTTTAATGTTAATTGATTGAATTTTGATGTATTATAAAATCTATGAATACAATGATAATCACATGTGGATCACTCATGTTACTATCATAAGGAAATTGATATATTTATTTTAAATTTAGAGAGTGTGAATTCTATGTTTATGAAATTTCATATGTTTTTCGTACAGTATCTATGAGGTAGTATCAGCTTATCCTATGAAGAAATAGGCAATCAAAAAAATTGATTAAGAAAAGAAACATAACCAAGGATCTTAGTTTCATTTGTTTAGTAGGTTAATATATACATTTGACTCATAAAGTTTCTTGATTAAATAACCTATTAAACTAGCTAATATGTAAAGTGGTTGTGCTTTAATATAAAAAAAATGAGAATAATGTTTTTAATAATAGAAGGGAAAGTTATTCAATTCTTTATTTTTACCATAACATCAGGATTTGATGGATCTTTAATATACAGTGATTCATCAATGAATAGAATAGTTTGTGTCCTTATAAAAAATAATAATGTTATTGAAAATTCATCATGGTAGTTGATAATTCATGAAAAAAATTATCCACCGCCTGATATTGAGTTACTATCTGTATTCATTTCTCTAATGACATGAAAACACTATATCTATGTTAACATATGTTATATATATATATATAGATATTATGAGTTTGAAATATGATGTTACAATGAAATAGCTCATCCTGGGGAAATGAAGATGGCCTAATTTACTAAAAAATTAAGACTTATTAATAGACTAAAAACCATGAAATGAAAATATGTCAGAAGATGTATTTATAAGAAAATATCCTGAACATAAGAACAATATAATGATTGAGAAAGAAAATATAATCATGGATTTAGTAAAGAATTATATTATAATTGAAATGAAAGGGAAAATATCACACCTTAGTCAACAGTTTTATAAACATTCTTTACGGGAGAAGATAACAAGTCCTCAATCCGTCTATAAGAATTTTCAAAAGATACTTAAATCGAATTAGGATGAATGATTTTAGAATTAGTGTATGAAGATTGAATATTGAAATTTATAAATAGATTATCTGATCAAACAATAGGTGACATTATAGGATAACTATAATATGATTCTCATAGATCAAATTTACATCTATTCCATGGTAATACCATTATGTATAGAGATCCGAAAGATCAATTTTTGTGGGATAATATGGTGTAGGAAATTGATGAGTATATGTCAAGATTACTTGTTTAACAACAGGTGAAGGTTTAGGGAAAACATCATGGAGATTTCATAAAACCACTAAATATTCTTATATGGAAGTGGGATGAAATTATGACGTATATTTTCACATAACAACCAAGGATAAAAAGAAGGAATGATGCGATATGGGTTATTTTGACCGCATAAAAAATTAGCACATTTTCGTTCTATAAAAGTTGTTTAGCTTCTTGTGTAAATAAAAAGATCATATATTAATGTAGTTTTAAAACATCATGGTCCACTGTATTTATTTTTTCTGATAAAGATCCCCAATTTACATCAATATTTATAATGATATTCTAATGTATTTGGATACACATAAACATTTGAGTACATTATATCACCCTCAAACCAATAGAAAATCTAAAAGGACTATTAAAATATTAGATGAGGTATTGAGTTCATTATCACCTAACATTCAAGGTTTCTAGGATGAAAATTTATTTTTGGTATACATATAATAAAATACTAGTTTCCATTCAAGTGTTCAAATATCCCCATATGAAACGTTATATGGATAGAGATGTTATAAGATAACATGATTATATGAAACTGGTGATAGGAAACATATAATCCCATCACTTATAGAAGATTCAATGAAAATGGAAAAGAGTATTCAAGAACATAATAAAGTAACTCAACAATGTAAAAATAGTAATAATTCCTACAAGGGAAAGGATTTGGAATTTCATAGGGGACATTTTGTGTTCCTTAAAGTATCCACATTGAAGGTTTTTATAATTTTCTATAATGAAAAATAAATGAGCCCAAGTTACGTAAAACAATTTTAAATTCTGGAAAAAATCACTAAAATGTAATTATATTTTACAAAAAAGGTTATAATGGTAAGTAATATTGAATTTTTTGGAGGTAAATATTGTTACCAAAAACAATTTATATCACTATAATATTGGTAAAAATAATGTCGCTAATTTTTTTTATGTTAGATGAAATAGTTTGGCTATAACTATAAATATAAAAACATATATAATATATATATATATATATATATATATTGGTAAACATGTTTAGAAATTGATTGATGTGGAATATATATATTATAAATAATATTACAAATATATAATATCTACTTATTAAATTATATTTAAAAAAAAAATTATTAATTTTTATTGTTAGTCAAATGTCATATTATATATACTAATTTCTCATATATAATTCACCTATATTAATATCAAGCTGAAGTTTATTTTCACACATGTTACAACATAAAAAAATATTAATTACATTAATATTGAAAACTAATAATAAATTAATCAATACATAGTTGAAGTGGATTGGTAACTAAAAAGACCATAAAAACCCAAAATTGAAGGATCCATCGATGTATCCCCATCACCATACCCCAGCTCACCCAAATGAAAAAGGGTTATTATGTCTCTTGACTACAATACTCCAACACCCATCACACTATAAGAATAGTTTTTTCTAAAAATAATATTTCATCAACCCCCATGTTGCCTAGTAGAAGAATAAAAACAAGTCAACTCTTATTCTAGTTAAGAAAATCATGTTATTATTATGTATCCATCTTCAATTTCAATATATACACCTCACACAGCAAAGCAGAATACCGAAAAATTAGTTCAAAATATCCAGATGAAGTGATACCAAAAAAATTGATTGTATAAAAAATGATCAACATAGAATTCACATTTTTCATTCATTGTCAGCATTAACATCTCAATATATCATGTCAACTCATCTACTGTTGAGGACCATCAGGGAACTTCTATGTCACACCCATTAGCGTCAAGATCTATAATAGACATTATAAAATGAATTTCTCAGAAATCAATGAAAATGTGTACATGAATTGAAACAAAAATTGAAATAAAATAAAATATAAATAACGATCTTCATAGAATGATAATTTTGATTTATAATATTTATTAACATCTAAATAATCATGTAAAATATTTTACTAGTGAGCATCCTCAAGTTGCTACTACGACACACACGCCATCTCAAAGATCCACATGAGACACAACCAAATAAAATACCCAAAAATCCTCACAAATATATCCATTAATTGAAAAAATGTATAAACACATGAATTTGTAACTAAATAAATTGAAAGTGAATTATATAATAAGAATGAAAACATTTTATATCATTTTCAGTTTCCTAATTTAATGTGTTTAACAAGCTGGTGGATACAATGTCTTTAAAGAAAATTTAATTACAAAATAAATATATTCAATCATTCCATTCTTTAATTTATTCATGGTGTGATCTATATGAGGTTGATTTATACTTCTTTTTCATTTTGTGTTTCTATCTATGATATGAAATTAAAAATTTTCATTTTATAGAAATATTTCATTATATATATGTTGTAAATTTCTCAAAAATAAATATATAGTTTTATATTTTGAATATAGTAATGAATTTTTTTTAAACTTATGGAACCAGAGATATAAATATTGATAATTGAATTTCAAAATCTCATCAATTATCATAATGTGGAATTGGTTTAGAGGAAAATCATTAATTCTAAAAACAATGCTTTCCATTTAGTAACTAATTATTTTAGTTAAAATGAAACTATAAAAGATGAAAAGTATTTAGTAAACTATATATATATCAAAAATATAAAAATAATAGTATTATGGAAAACAAGTGGATGAAACATTTGATCTCTCTATCATTGTTATGAATTATTTCACATCCTTAAAAATATTCTTACATACAATTATATCATTATAAAAATCGTCCTCATTAGATATTTATTTCTCCATTTGACCCACAAAATGTTCATTATAGTATACTAACAATCAATAAGTTCCTAAAGAGTCCAACATTTTACATTCAATAGCCAAATATTATAACAACAATAAAATAAAATAAAATTGTATTGGAATCATGAGAACATTATTTAGGGATGGGGAATCAAATTCAATGAAAATATGAAATATATAGCATACATGGTTATTTAAATGTAGAAAAATTATCAATATTATTGTAATGATAATGGTTAATGTTCACAAAATATATAAGTGTATGCATTACAGTCAATATAAAAAGTGAAAAATACATGAGACCAAGATCAAAAAGAATACATGCTGACAAATAGTAATAAGTTTAATCAAGACAATCATACTAATTTACTTCCCTAAAATAAAATTATCTAATAATGTAGATAAAAATAGATAGTATTGGAATTTCACTTTATAAAATCTATTGAATCCCACATGAAGTTTTTTTTCAGTCCATATTAAAAAGAACCATGTTTTACTGCATAATAAATCATTATATTTATATGTAGGCATACTAAAACGGTACATTACAGTGGATAATAAATTCATAATATATCATAGTAATTTTATTGAAGCTTCATATAGATCCTATATATTTTAGTGTTACGGAAATTTCATAGTTACACATGATACAATACAAAACAATGACTATTGAATCAAACATATAGTATGATTTTTTAATATATATTATACTAAAGCAAAAAAAATTCTTGCATATTGATACTAGATATAAATTTAAAGTAACATAATCTGATTTTTTGATAAAACTACATAATTATATACATATAATTTATTACAGAAACATAACCTGGTATGATATATTTGACATCAAAACAATAAATTATATATATTTAAACAAAATATATAAACCCATTATTTTGATAAACAAAATACAGTGAGCTAGATAAAAGAATATATATATATTAAAATAAACAAAAAAAACTCTAGATGAATTGAAAAATAATGTTTCTAATGTATATTGAATGTGTAAAATATGTGTGCCTCTTTTATTTTCTTTCATTAATATAAAGATAAAAAAATTTGTCGTCATTGAGATGTAAAGTTTCCTAAGATATAATGTTTAATATCTATTTTCAATTAAATAGAAATAATTATTAGAATCCAAATATGTGATTTAATATAAATTTAATATATAATGAGATAACTTAACAATGTCTAAGGTATATTGAAGATAGTTATAAAAGACGAAAAATTATTACAACATTATAGTGATTTTAATTTTTTATACATTGCACATAGAAACTCCAGAATTGAAGTGTGATTAATTATTATTATAAATGTATGAATCATAAGAAACTGAGAATGGAATTCAAAACCTAATTCCAATGAACAATAAAATACTGTTATTTATTACAAAATATCAACACCTTCTTCCATACCAATTATAAACCAATTTAGTACCATGAATTGTCTCAAAATAACAATCCATTACATGGTTAATATATCAAATAATACCTCAATTCCATTAAAGTAAAATACTTCCCAAAATCACATACATATACATTTTTTGTGTCTTATTTGTGTCAAAATATTTTGAATCAGATAAAATAAAATACTTAGAATACAGTTTAATTCATTCTGGAGAAAAGAATAAATTAAAACAATGAAGATCAACACTTATTGAAACCAAAATAGGGACATATTGAAAAATTACACAATAAGAAAAATATATACCAATCATCTTAATCCAGATAATTTGGAGACAAAATAATAAATCTTGAAAAAACACATGCTTTATCACATCACCCTAATGAACGCATTATGCGAATTATGATAATTGGAACCCAAAAGTGGGAACTGACCTACAACCCCATACTATGAGGGATAATTATAATGAAAAAGATTATGGTACTCGTAAGATCAATATGGAAATACCATATAATTCTTGTTCTTGGTGAACCCCTTCAATACCTAGCCGAGCCACATACGAAAACAACTGAAGCTGCCCTTAATGATGGCTGCCATTGAGATCATTTTTCCAAACCATGATACAAAACTCAGAAATTGATACCATTTGATGTTTAAATTAACATACCCAAAATCCAAATAGACAAAGGGAAGATAAAATCTAGTATAGGGCTTATCCTAAATTAGGGGGAATAACCCCTATATATAAAACACCATTTAAAACCTAAACATCACCGAAATCACTATACATGACCATCCTCGCAAATAATCACAAATAAGACGAATTACACATCACCAAACACAAGGGAAGATAAATTTGAGGAGGTGGTAGAATTCATTGTTAGATAGAAGTATTGATATTTGAGGTGGGATAATGGAGTTGAGGTCAGTATATGTAAGGGAATTATGTGTGATGAGATTATTGGAGGTTAGGATGAAGAGAAGGATGGGTGGTGATGGCCATGAGGAAGAGTAAAAAATTTGAGGGTTTTATTTTATTTTCTATAAAATTTATTAAATTTTTAATAATTAAATAATATGTAAAATTATAAAAATAGTTAATAATTCGAGAAAATTGAATATACATATTGATAAATATAAAATCTATTCATATTTTGAGAAAAATTATTCTTAAAATCATTTATGATATTTTTTTAATTACACATTGTTGAATAAAAATTTACATTGGTCATAAATATAAATATATATATATATATATAATATTTCTCTCTTAATTTGTTATTGATAAATTATTATATTTTTTGAATGGTTTATTGAAACAATTTTTATTAAAGATAAAACATTTTTTTTTGTTGTAGAATAATTAATAATAGATTCATGGATTAGTAAATCAATTTTTAGTATTATAATGAAACATTAAGATATTAAAGTATTGGTAAATGGTATGTTTTTTTGAATTATCAATATCAACCGATATATCTATTATTAAAAAGAATTTTTGGAATGAAAAATTAAAACTAAAAAATCATTATATCTTTTATAACTACTCCTTTGTAATAATACTTATAATATCTATTAATACATTTATATTTTTATAAACAATATTTTTAGTGAATTGGGGTTATATCTTATCGATAAAAAAAGTCTCCATGTCTCTCCAAAGTTCATGATTTTTCCACATATCATTATTAATGTATTAAATGGTAGACCCAACACATGTACTCACCCATGAATAAATAGAACTAGAACATGATTCATTTTACAACTAAGAGACAATCACAATTCTTGACATAAGAGATAATGTATTGATCAATTTTATAATTGATTGATAAATGTTATTTGGAGAAACCATAAAATGGAAGAAGCAATGTGGGAAAAACACTATGTAATAATGAAGAACCAACCTCATATATTTTGATGTAATTATTCAGGAAAAATTATGGTTATTAAATTTCTAATGGGGGGATGAATATGACAATCCAGGATTTAATGAATCAATATTCCTAAATAAATCAGTTGAGTTGATTGATTCTTTTGTTTGAAACAATGATCATAAATGAATCATGATATACTATAAAATATTAACGTGAATGATGGAATTGTAGTATTACTATTAGTAATAGAAATGTGACCATTAGAACAATAACTGAACTTAATAAAGTATAAATAAAATTTAAGTACTTTATAAATGAAAATTTGAAAAATTTATATCATCAAATCATTAAATATTTTTTTAGTAACTGTTATCTTATGTGTTGGTATTTCTATGAAATGTAAAACTTTATTTATAATTTTATAATTAATGTAATAATTAAATATTAATAATTTGTAGAAAATAGATACATAAATTAATATATATTTGGTTTTGGATTATAAGACAGTTTTCTGAGAACTTAATAAATATTTCAAAGTGTCACAAAAATGGTTAATTTAATGAAATCATTATTTAGTAAATAAAAAATGATTGTAATTAAAAATTTAGCTTATAATATTTTTAAATTAGTATCATTATATAAATTCCAGTTTTAAAATATACATGTTGACAAATGGTTATGTTGAATTTTTACGAATTTTCTAAAATAATTGAATATTTGTGAATAGGAAAATATGATAATAACAGTGTTAGCTAAATATTTGAATTATTGATATCTGGATGATTTATAGATTATGTAATCACAATTATATTGAACTCGAATTCAATAATTATTTTAATTTATTACATGAATCATCACTTTTGATAGTATTGTTCCAAAATAATAAATAAAGGCGTAAAATAATAAAAAAACACGACACTCATTCACTATAAATTCCACCCCTCACCACCCATTCTACTAACACATTCTAAGCCTTTAATCTTGCTTATATTTTATAAAATTACTCTCCGAATACTCTCATTCATTTTCTAGACTTTATATTCAGAACAAAATACCAACCCCAAGTCATTTATGGAGGTTCTCAAGGAGACACTACAAAAGAGTTAAAATCCACATTCATTCTCTTTAATTTCATTTCATTTATTTTATTTTCTATTCTCATCCTTATATATATTATGAAAAAATTAATTATGAATATTGTTTCTTATATATAATATAATTTATTAAATTTAATATAATATCTATCATCTTCCCCTTTCTACTCTTCCTTTAATTTTAAAAATGAAACCATTGTTTGTGATGTGTCAATTTACAGACATCGTAGACGATGCATTTTCATTTTTAATTACCACCTTCATATATAGTCCTAAAACCATTATTATGGTCAATAAATATTTTATTATGTATATTATAAGTATATATTATTTTTTAGTGAATATATAAACATTATATTAAATAAAATGACGTTAGTTCATAATGGTCGTAAAAACAAACAAAATAAATTAAATCACATTTATAAACATTTTATCTAATGTATTCTTTTCATTCCATCAAACCAAATAATACATATTATCATTTTTCACTCATTAATAAGATTTAATATATATTATTTCAATTAAATATAACCATTCCCATTTTAAAAGAACATGAATTCATATATAAAAGAAATCAAAGCATGAAATCCAGGAAAACAAACACTCCTAGAACGATGAAATTGAATCATATAGCACATTAAAAATTTCAAATAAAGAACATAATAGAATTATATTAAAAAAATATTGTTTTAAAATGTTCCAAATTTAATAATTAATGAATATAAATGGATTACATGGAACTTTAACTACAAGTGAAAAACATTTCTGAGCATTAGGAAAGGGGTTCCACATCTAACCATTAATTACTTGATATTTGCCTTACTCACCACTTATTAATTAATTATTGTGTATTAATTATTACAATTTTATTAAATTTCATAATTAATTTAATATTTAATTAAATACTTATATTTCATGTAACATGAAATGGTTTTTTGTCTTAGTTGTATGTAATTTTTATAGTCAATGTTTATTTTGAATGTTTTTTTAACATGGTAAACAATGAAAAATTAATATCACATAAAAAAATCCATATCAAGATATAGAATAAAATTAATTAGTTAAATATATATATTAATAAGTTTTTTGACTAGTCGTTATGGGTGGGACCCGACATTATATATCCCCTCGAAGAATCGATATGTGTCTTCCCACAAAATGGTTTTCAACAAAACCTTCATATTTGCTTCCAATCCTATTGACATGGGTTTCTTCCGAGAGACATAAACCCTCTTTTGAAAGGTATTGAAATATGTTTTTCATGTTAATGATTCCAAACATTCAATAATTATTCATTTTATTCATTCAATATTTATTTATTACTTTCCATGATATTTTTAATATGAAAAAAATATGTGGTTTCATTTTTTTCCTAGTTTATTGATGTTTGGTATATTTTAGTTATTTACATCTACATGGTTATTATTCCTTATTGAATATTATGCATTAATTATTGATTCATGTAATCCTTACTAATCATTTTATATGACCTTGTTTTTTGTTATCCTTCCCTAGTATAGAAAGATAATGACTTCGAATAATAGTCAAGAAAGTAGTTTATTTTAAATTTTTATATTTTGGTACATATATTATATGGAAAACATGTTTATATATAGTTTATAGAGGCTAATAAACAAATCTATAATTGGTGATGTGTTCTAATGTATGTATGAAATTATAATAAAATAACTACTGACTCATGGTTACATGGGTCGGGGTCACTACAACCATTTTTTCTTTTAAGTATTTCATGTAAATAATTTATAACTCTTTTGATTTGTAAACCCTATTGGAAACATTGAATGTTTTCTTGAAATTTGGGCACCTTAATAGATACTCTATATTGTATGGAAATTCACATGCATGGTGGTTTTCCTTGTGTTCATGATTTATTCCAAACCTCCCATGTTTTCTATAGCCATGAGATTATTGGGTTCCTGGAGGGAGTCAAGAGATAGTTGGTATTTTTTTCTAATTAGGTATGATAGATCCACATGGTAGTGATAGGTCTTGTGGGTTGTGACATAGATCTTTCTACTGTAGAGAGGTTGGGTTTGTTATTTACTACAGAGTTTCACCAAACACCAGTAGAATTATCTAAAACAACTACATATAGGGTCTCTTCTATTGGTGATTTGGTACATCACATGTTAACTATTTCACAAGTATATTTCTCTCCATTTTAATATATTATTTTTATAATGTGACTATATTTTTTATTTCCCTATTATAATATATTTTTTATAACTTATTATCTTTTAATCTGATTTAATGAAATTCTTTGTCATTGCTTCGAAAATGTCTTTAAAAATGAGATGGAAAAATGTTTTTCTTAAAAAATGGGATTATTTTATTTTTTATTTGAAAATAATGTGAAAAATTATATTTATATGACTTATTTGTTGAATTATCAGGACATGGTATTTTTTTAAAGGGACCGTATATAGATTCATTATTCATTAGTATCCATAATGAGTATTTCTGTGCTCAATCCCACTATATCTGTTCGATTTCAGGTTCTTCTATTTTTAAAATTTCTCTTAGAGAGAGCATGTTTCTGTGATTGGTGGTGACTCACAAGGTCACAAAAATGTATTGTTAACAATCTAGTTTGTTTTTTTTTCACTTAGAGTTGGTTATTTAATTTTTTTATTCTTAATTTTTGTTTTTTTCGTTGGTTAAGTAATTCCTAACTTGGAATTCATGATTCATGTCACCAGTTTCCATCCCGAGTGGAGCTGGAATAACTCTTGGGCATTGTCATAGGCCAGATCATGGGATCTTTTTGGGGTTGACATGAATTGGTTCGTGGAATTTTAATGGTATTTCATTTTACTTATTTGAGAATTTATTTTTCATTACATTGTTTATATCTTATTAATAATATATATTCAAAATTTAAATATATAAACTTATTAAACATAAGTTTCAATTTATTTCATACACACGTTATGAAATGTAGTGTAGAATTTATTTATATCTTTACTATTATAACATTCTGAATTTTTTTTAATATTGTTATATTTTGGTTTTTGCGTCAATTTTCCTAAAAAACCCTATAAATAAACAATTTTATAAAATTATATTTTTCAATGAATTTATTTTCTTCTTATATAATTAATTTTTTTTTCATTTAGTTCCTCTTGTGGATGGATAGACCCCTTTTAATTTATGAGATCTATTTTATCTTCCCGATCAATATTTATTATGATCTTGTAGATTAATCTATATTAATTGGTATTAGTGTTATATTTTTTTTATTTCAATATTGTAATGAAAATATAACACTTATACAAATTATATTATATTAATAAAACATATAAATAAATTAATTTTAATTATTCAGTAGTGTATTTATATTTTTTATTCTTTTTTTCCAAAAAATATGATTATTGATTTTAGAGGAATGCTGATTACTTTTTTTATTTTATTCACTTCATTGATATGTTAAATTAATTTTAAAAAGTATTTTATGTGTGGGGAATGATAATATAATGATATTTTAATGATAAATATGTTTCATGAGACATACTAGTTTGATATTTGGTGCATTCCATGACATTTGTTTATCTTTTTCTGGAATCAGTGTCTGACCAAATGATTTTTATCTAAAATATTAATCATTTCAAAATTATGAGATCAGTTATTGGTCATTATGTAATTAACTATGTTTTTGTTTTCAATATAAATATTTCATACCCTTGATTCATGATTATTGATTGGTTGGATTACTACTTACTCTAACAATATTTTGTACACATTATTTTTTGTATTATCAATATTTTCATACACCTTCCTCTACCACGTATATGAGATCACAGTTCTTATGTATTCATTTCCTTAGAGTATGAAAAATAGTAACATTAATGATATATATATAATGCTATTATTTTTAAATAAGTTTGTTTTATATATGGATGTATTAATATAGAATATGAAAATACTATTATATTGGTAAACCCGTCTAATGAATTATAATAATATGGTTTTGGATAAATAATTTTTTACATAATTGTCTATGGAACTATTAATAAATGGTGTTTCTATGTAAATAAATAATGAAATTCTTTTATTTTGTAATTATAGATGGTTCTTATCAGATTGTCTCAATTAGTAACAAAACCAGTATGAGAAGAATATATTTTTAGCATCATATATTATTGTATGGGTATAACTCATATCATTTAATATTCAAAAAATAATAACAACTATAAGTTTCAATGACAAAACTAATTATGTAATATTAGAAATTTTGTCATCTATTTTCATCTATTATGATAGTAAACATCTCCCTCTATAAAAGGTTATCATTTAAATTTTAAACGGTTGGGATATGGAATCGCCTCTCATAGTGAGACACAGATTACAATCAAATTTTTAATACAAATCCAAATCATCCACTAGCAGTTACAATGAATCGCTTTTTTTATAACAAGAAAACTAATCATATGAAACATCCACTGTAACATCCCAGGTAAATAAAGAACATGACATTTTTCATATTTATTAATATTTTTGATGTAAATATTAATTTTTCTTTAATGAGGAAATAATTTTCAATGGCATACCCGATATGCAACAATGGGTTTCATTGAAATCTTAGTTGCCCACTAATAATATAATATTATTATTTTAAAATATAGTTAATGCCTAGCCATCCTAATAGCAGGAATGAACATAACTAACTAAGATATGATTATACATTTTTTTAAATGTATTTACATTTATCCAATAAATTTTAGAGGCTTAAAATGAGAATTAGTCTAATTTTATGCAAAAATACTCTAATATTCTTTAAATGGTCGATTTACTTCCTTTTGATGGCGAACCCTCTTTGAATATAGTTTTTTTCACATTTATATTTTCTATTTGTGCAAATAAATTTGTTCTTTTTAATTGGGACATCTAAATTTTCTTTGGGTAATTTATTTGGAATTTTGTTTTGATAGTTTCATTTTTTATGAATAGTGACAAATACTGTATTTTAATTCAACAGTTCATTTTAGTCTAATTAATTTATATGGATAGATTATATTTTTATTTAGTTTTAAAGTATAATTATATTATATTTTTACCAATTAATCCAATGTTGGTCATTGGAATTAATTTCACTTTGAAATTGGACATAAACAAATGTCAATCTTTTGATAGTTATTTTTTTTAAAAACACGCTATTTGTTTAGAAAATAGGAAGTAATTTTAAATTAAATAATGAAACATCTATATTTTTAATTTTCTAAAATAGACATAATTTTTTAATTCAGAATAAAAATTATATCTTAGGGTGAATGTTTGGTATCTTTCTGTAGAACATTAAGGTTTGATGAATAGTGAAACCACTTAGTAGTAGTTAAAAAACTAAATTTTTCATTTAAATGAAATTTTACTACTTCTGTGAATTGAATTTATAAAATCTGACATACATGGTTGTTATTAGTAAGTAGAACATGGATCAATATAATGAAATTAATTTTTGGTGAATAGTAACTTTTGACTTTTATTTACCACAGTTAAAGGTAAATAGGGTAATTCAAGTAAAAAAATAGTATAATAATACAAAATTACCTTAACACTTATCATAAAATTATTGGATGAGTCATGGCCGACCATGGGCATCCATGGGTCTGTTTTGGGACCCCATGAAGCCACTTTAGAGTGATAATGACACTATTTTTATTTTTTAATGTTAAGAAAAAAAGACATAAACCAATATCATTTAGTAAATTAATGTTTAATGGGGTTATAAAAATTATTTTTTTGACTTTAAATATTCATTGGAAAGATATAAATATTACCTACATCATGGATTTCTTTTTATAATTTTTATACATAAATTAAATTAAATTATTTATGATACAAAAATGTTGCATTATTTACATCATTAATAAAATATTTTAATAAATGAGATTATAAATATTAAAATAACATCCAAAACCTGTCCAATTTTTATTGGTTGAATTTACATAGACCATGAGTAATTTATATTCTACCTTGGTGAGTTTTTTACCTTTAGAGACCTAAAATAATTATATAATAAAATAATATTTTCACTTATTCTTAAATAACCCCTCTTCCCCTTATAGAAAGCCCTCACATCTAACCCATTTCTGACAACTCTCAATCCCCAATTGATCATCCAAAACCTTCCCAAATAAGCACTAAATATCCATAACTTCCTCTTATAATCCTTAAAATAGTCAAAAGGCTCTTCAATAAGTCTTTTGGGTTCAAACCATAGGGAGTTACACAAATTAAAGTTAACAGTTTCCCTTAAATTATTTTCATTTATTTTACTTCTCCATCCCCTAAAATATTTTCATCCCTATAATTTATTAAAACAATAGAATCCTCAATATACTAGGTTTCTGTTATGAGAAGGATACAGAATACACATACACACACCACTATCTAAGGGGTAAGGAACATACTGTTTCTATGGACGTCAAACTAATGTCTTGTGAGTCAATGATTGTTCAATTATATCCTACCACCTCTTATAGTGTACATTATGATGAAATTGTTTTTATATATGATATATATTTTTTTATTTTTTTATTTCTTCTTCATTTTTATTTTATAACATACCATTATGGATTCCATTATATGTAAACGCGATAATTTCATTTGAGGAAGTGCGGACTACCGCCCCTTCAATGTGATATGACTCATTTTTACCATACGTTGGACATATAAAGGATGAAGTTATTGAAATTATATATGATATTATAATTTAATTATAATATAACTATTTATCATTATGTTTTCATTCAACTAAAATACGTAATAGAAATTAATGTAGCGTTCATACGTGCGTACAACTTACCATCTCTATGAACGTTGCATTTCATTTCTTACCTCGTAATGTTATATAATGTTATAAATACATATATATACGAGATATATATGATATATATGATATCTAAATCATGAATATCATTATAGATATAATGGTCTCTAGACCACAGGACAAATTGTTATTATAAGGTTTTCATTTATGACTCAAGTACCAAATATCGATAAAAGACTATTATTAACTTAAATGATTGCATAATTTTTATAAAATGATAATAAGTGATATAAAAATAATAATAAACATTAAAATGGTTCATTGTAAAGTATAAATTAACTTTAGTTTATTATTATAGAAGAACAAGGAACAAACAAGTCAAGTCAGACACCATGTAAGGGATTTTTTATCTAACTTTTAATTCCGTGAAATTTCCATTGTTCGGGACTAATTTAATGAATATGGTGAATTTTGTACTTCCATTTGATATATATTACAATAAAAATATTTAAATTCATGTTATTATGTGAATAATTTGGTGTTTATTATGTTCTGTCAATACGACTCGATTTATTACAATTTGGTAATGGATTCTCATTTTACATTTTATTCATGTGAGGTTCATGCTATATTTTCCATTATTTCCTTTTATGTGGTGTATTATCTGAAAAATACTGTATTAATTGTGTTATATAATTCAATTTATGGGTATTTAAATCTTCATTTCATGATACTTCTTTCATGGGTTGTATGTTTCGTAAGTTTCCAAATCAGTAAGGGAAGATTTAAATCAAATTTCATTTCATTTGGTTAATCTTCTAATTCATAATTATGTCATGCTATGATTATGTATGGAATAACTATTTATTTATTAATTTTTTAATTTACACTACCATTGTTTTGATATACTATTTATACAAAGAATCACTCTAGTGATAAATTCTCAATTCATTGATATTAAATTGATAAGAGAAATTTTAACTCAATTTCCATTCATTTTGTTAAACATCCAAGTCATCAATTTTTTCATAAAAAAAGATATTGGAATTTTTTATTATTTATTTACAATAAATATACAATTATATTGAATATATTTATATTTTGCACACATTATTATGTAATTGATTTATCCTTAATCTAAGGATATTGTTTTTGTAAAGGATTTCATCTCAATTTACATTCCATTGAGACGTCATTGTTGTTATGCACTAATTCACATTTATATAGTGTAAATTCTGTTCCATGGTCTATTATATCATGAATCGCATTTATTATTAAGTAATTATAAAGTTTTGATTTAATTTTATTCCTCAATTATTTTTATTCATGTGTCTCTCATTTTGTCTAAAACTCTTTAACTAAAATATCGTTTTAAATATTTTCAGGATTTATTCTTCTAAATATTTCACATTATGATCGATGTTTTAAAAATAGTTTTTAGGTTTTATTTATATGGAAACTAATGAATTAAAATGATAATTCATTAAAAATCATTAAGGTGGTGTTTGACACTTTGATTCAAAAATCTATTTAGTAAATGTTTTAAATGGTTTTGAAAATGGTTTTGACAAAGCACTTATTATGTCAATGTCTTGGAATGATATATTGTGATTGGAATGTGGAAATGCTATATTTCATTTATGATTGTGTTATGTGTTAGGAATATGTTATGGTTATTGGGTATTTTTTACGTATACGGCTGGTTCTGAGATAAACCTAGGGCGGGTGAGCCCTAGATAGCTCTCTAATGCATTGGGTAACGTGACAAAGGTAAACATGATGTTTATCCTAAAATATTTAGAGAATATAATATGATGGGTATTCCAAGTGTAAATCCCTACATAGCTGTGATAGCTACAATATATGTTTGATATGTAAGCCATAATTTACCTTTATGATTTATTATTTCTGTTTGTGATTCCTAAATATTATGATTTCTTGAGGTATGTTATGATTCAAAAGTATAGTTTCTTTATTTTGTATTTATTAACGGGCTAACGATTTATTTCCTTATTTTATAACCCTTACTGAGATTTTTAAACTCATCCCATTTTTATGATATGTTTATCATATTGTATAAGGAAGTGTAAGAGAAAAAATTATTCCAAAATATTTATATCAAAAAAATAACTCTTGTTTTATTTAAGTAGTTTTATTTTTTTGAAACATTAGACAGAGTAGAAGTGTCTACTTTTTAGTTTTTGAAATTTAATGTAAAAGTAATATCCTAATGCTCTAAAAATATAAACCTATAAAGATCCTAAATGTTAATTCTTGACATTAATCATGATTATGTAATGTTTGAGGCTGGGTCCTTATAGTTGGTTTCAGAGGTCAGTTTAGATAACTTTAGAGGTTAGGGTGTAATTTAAGCATAAGTGAAAGAACCATAATGGTTAAGATATTATAAACAGTCAGTGTTATTTTAGAGGTGATAAATGTTTATTAAATTTTGCGGTGCAAAATGAAAGGTATTAGTTATCCATTAAGGATAATTTATGTTATAGTTATTTTGGAATAATTTGTCTTTTTTTGGAATGTTTTGAATTTTTTTTTTGAAAATAGACAACACACAAACCATTTGACAACCTGTCACATCTGACAATGCTGCAAGAATCGAACCCACAACCAAAGGGCGATTTGGATTTATTTCCTACCAATGGACTATGTGAAGTCCTTAGTTAGTATGAATAATTATTTTTAGTTAAATTATTTTATCGATCAAGAATAAGTTTATTTGGGATTATATGTATTATCAAAGAGACATCCTTATATAAGAAAATGATTTTCTGATTATGTGATAATGGTTACTTTGGAAGACATTCTCACTTTTAGGAAAACTATATACTTATGGAAAATAGAATAACTTGGGATTTAAATTTAAGATTAATGGTTGAAATATTATTTTTAGAGAATAAATGTTTTTATTATTGACATATGGTGATTTGGGGTATTTATAGAAATTATTAACCTATCATATATAATTTTTGATTAGGATAATTATAATTCAGTATGAGACTTTAAGAGTAGTCTACATTTTTTGAGATAAATATTATGATTTACTATGGAAGAATATGTGATTAAATCCTTCTATGTTTTGGGTTTCAATATTATTTTTGATTATTTTGAAGAATTTTAAGGACAATTGTGTATTGAATGGTATTTCTTGAACATTGGCTAATTTTTTTTGAAGTTTTGGAGATTAATAGTTGTATTTTTTTTATTAATGGATTTTTTGGGAGATTTTATGATATTTTACTATCCAATTTAGTTTTAGTAGATGTATAAATACCAGGGGAATATATATTTCTTCTTTTTTGGATTATGAAATTCTCTAGATGTTTATTTTTATGATTTTTTTTGTGACAAGGTCTTTTTGAATGCTCATTGTTTTGGAGAAAATATTAGTTTTGGTACAAACTTATTAAGGAATGATACTCTACTTGAAGGTAAGTGTGTTTACATATTTTCTTATTATATGTAGTGAAATAATTCTTCAAAAAATATGTATATTAATGTATAACAAAAATATTGTTGTTTTACATTTCCTAATGGGTAATCAGATACTGATTAACATTTCATAAGTTTTTGATTTTCTGGTGGTTAACATTCCCTTAATCATGTTTTGTACCACTATCCATCAGAACCTGATGTTTTTTTTCTCTGCTATATCCATGTTTTCCTACATGGAATCCTAGTATGGGTTATCTCGAGTGACCTTTTTACTTTTCTTTCTTTCTTTTAAAGTGATAGTTTTACTGACAATATTATGATGTGGGATATTCAATGAAGATTCCAATCCCAGTTTTAAAATTGCGAGGATGCAATTCCCAAAATCCCTGGTAAATAAAGGACATGCCATTTTTCATATTTATTAATATTTTTTAATTAAATATTATTTTTAATTTATAGGGACTCTATGTTTATGGCATACCTGATATGCAACAATGGGTTTCTTTGAAATCTTATGTTGCAGACTAATAATATAATATTATTATTTTAAATAGTAGTTAACGCCTAGTCGTTATATTAGAGGGAATGAACATAAAATTATAAAATATTATTATATTTTTGTAAATATTTTCACATTTACCAAATAAAAGTTAGAGGCTTAAAATGTGAATAAATTTAATTTTAGAATAAAAACTATAATATTATTTAAAAGGACATTTTACTAGATTTTGATGGATAACCATATTAAAATATAGTTTGGGTCACTTATATTTTTTCTATTTGAACGAATAAATTTATTCTTTAAAATCAAGACATCAAAATTTACCTTGGTTAATTTTGTTTGTTATTTTTCTGATAATTTTTTTTTGAATAGTAAAAAAACACTGTATTTTAATTCAAAAGTGAATTTTAATCTAATTTATTTATAAGGATAGAATATCTTATTAAAATATTTTAATGTATAATTAGATTATATTTATAACTATTAATTCAATGTTGGTCATTTTAATTAATTTCACATTGAAATTGGCTATAAACAAGTGTTAATCTTTTGATAGTTATTGTTTCTTAAAAACACCCTATTTTTTACAACGAGAATTAATTTTAAATTAAATAATGATACTTATATGATCTGAATTTTGTAAAATAGAAATCAATTTTTAAGTCAGAATATCAAATATATCTCCGGCTAATGTTTTGGAATTCTTCTGAAAAATATCAAATTTTGATAAATAGTGAAACCACAATGTAGTAGTTAAAAAACTGACTTGTTAAATTAAATGAAATATTAGGGCTTCCGTGAATTGAATTTTGAAAATTCAACATACATGGTTTTTATTAGTATGTAAAATTTGGTTCAATAAGGTGAAATTATTTTTTTGAATAGTTTCTTTTGATGTTTATTTACCGCTATTAAAGGTAATTAGGGAAATTCAAGGTAAACAGATTATTATTATAATATAAAATTACCTTAAAATATCTACTAACCTTATTTATTTATTATTTTCTGACTATTATAATCCTTCGGTCAATTTTGGTATGCCATGGTGCCACTTAGGAGTGATAATGACACTTTATTTTAATTATCATAATGTAAATAAAAAATGACAAAAACAAATACCTTTTTGTAAATTAATTTGTAAATGGGGTTTTATAAGTTATTTGTTTAACTAGAAATATTATTTGGATATCTAAAATGATTTCATTTATCATGGTAATTTTTTTTATAATTTTTAGACATCATATAAATTAAATTATTTATGACACAAAAATGATGCAGTATTTACCTCATTAATAAATGATTTAAAAATAATAGTATTATAAATATAAAAATAACACAAAAAACCAATCCAAATATTATTAGATGAATTTATTTCAACCATGATTCATCTTATATTATAATTTAATTAGTTTTGTACCATTAGAAACCAAAATAATTTATATAATAAAATTATATTTTCACACTTTCCTAATGAACCCCTCCTCCCCTTATAAAAAGACCTCACTTCTACCCCATTACTCACACCTCTCAACCCCCTTGGAACATATAAAAAATACCTAAATAATCTCTACATATCCCAATATTCCATTTATAAGCCTTACCTTATGATGAAGTCACTTCAAGAAGTCTTTTTGGTTCGAACCAAAGAGAGTTACCCGAATTAATAGTAATAGTTTCTCTTAAAATCATTTCTTTTATTTTACATATCCTACACCTAAAATATTTTAATTACTAATTTAAAAAAACACAAGTATGTTTAATATACTATGATGTTTTTATGATATGTATTCTAACTATACATACACACACCTCCATCAAGTCGGAAAGGAACATACTGCTTATGTGGATAGAAAACTAATGCCTCACAAAGCAATGATTATTCAACTATCACCTGCCACCTATTATAGTGTCCATTATGACGACAATGTATTTATATATTAAATTTATAATTCTTATGTTTTATTTATGAATCTTTATTTTTAATTTATGTCATACAGTTACGGTATCCATTATGAGTAAGCGTGTTAATTTCATCTGAGGAAGTGCGGACTACCACCCCTCAAAGTGATATGACTTGTTATTACCATACGTATGAAAAATAAAGGATGGATTTATTGAAGTTTTATATGATATTATAATTTTATTATAATATAACTATGTATCATTATGTTTTCATTCAATTAAAATACAAAATCTAGATGAATGTAGCGTTCATGCGTACGTACTGCTTACCATCTCTATGAACAGTGCATTCCATTTCTTATATCCAAATGTTATTCATTGTTAAAAGTTCATATATATACTAAATATATATGATATATATGATATATAAATCATGAATATAATTCTGGAGATAATTGAATCTTGACCACATGGACAAATTGTAATTATAAGGTGTCCATTTTTCACTAATGTACCAAATATCGACAAAATGACCATTATTAACTTAAATGGTAGCATAATTTTTAAAACATGGAAATATGTGATAAAAAAAGATTAATTACCATTAAAAATGTTCTTAATAATTTTTAAAATTACTATATTTTATTATTTAGGATGATCAAGGAACAAACAAGTCAAGTCGGACACGAGGTAAGGAATTTCTTATCTCACTTTTAATTCCATGAGATTTCCATTGTTCGCCACTAATTTATTGAATGTGGTGTATTGTGTTCAGAAATATGATATATATTATCATAATATTCATAATATTCTTGTTATTATGTGAATCATTTGGAGGTTTTTATGTTTTGATCATACAACTTCATTGATTACAACGTGGTAAGATATTTTCATCTCACTTTTTATTCCCATGAGGATCATGCTATATTTGAGACTATTTCCTTTTGTGTGATTTACGTACTTCCCTAGATTGTGTTAATAGTTAAATATATATCAATTTATTGGTATTTAAATCTTCAATTTATGATCTTTCTTTCATGGGTTGTTTTTTCATAAGTTACGAAATTGGTGAGAGAACATTTATCCCAATTTCCATTCATTCGGTTAATCTTCTAATTCTTAATTATTTCCTAATATGATTGTGTATAGAATAACTATTTATTAATTTATGTTTCAAGTTCAAATCCCCTTTTTGTTGATATACATTTGAAACACATAATCACTCCATTTACAAATTCTCATGTCATCGATATGAACATGATAAGAGTAATTTTAACTCATTTTGCATTCATTGAGATAAACATCAAAGTCATTAGTATTTTTCTTAAAAAGAACATGTGTGAATCTAATATGATTGATTTAAAATTAATATCCAATTATATTTAGTGTATTTATATTTGTAACACATTATTAGATAATTTATTGATCCTTAATATAAGGATATATTTTTACGGGATTTCATCTCAATTTACATTCCATATATACATTATTGTTGTTATGAAAAAAGTATTTTTATACTGTGTATATACTATCCTTTGTCATATTTTATCATGAATCCCTTTTTTCATATGATAATATAATTTTTTAATTGAAATTTAATCCAGAATTATTTGTATTCAAGAATCCCTCATTTCGTTAAAAACTCTTTAACTAAAATATCATTTTAAATGTTTTAAAGATTTATTATTCTAAACATTTCACATTATTGTCCATGATTTCAAAATGGTTTTTATGATTTATTTATATGGACAACACTTTTTTCAAATGATAATTCATTTAAAATCATAAAGGATTTATGGGATACTTTGATTCAAAATTCACTTTATTAAATGTTTTAAATGGGTTTGAAAATGGTTTTGACAAAGCATTGATTATGTCAATATCTTGAAATGATATATTGTTATTAGAATGTGGAAATGTTATATTTCATATATTCTTGTGTTATATGTTATTAATATTTTATGGTTGTTTTTCATTGTTTAGGTATACGGTTGGTTTCGTTATAAACCTATACTGGGTGAGCCCGAGATATCTTTTTAATTTATTGGGTAACGTGATAGAGGTAAACATGATGTTTCTACTATGTGATTTAGGGAATATTCTATGATGTGTATTCCAAATGTAACTCCCTATATAGCTGGGATGGATATATTATAAGTTTTATATGGAATCCATAAGTTACCTTTATGATTTATGATTTATATGTGTTATTCATAAATCTTATGATTTCATGAGGTTTGTTACGAATGAAAAGTATCATTTCATTGATTTTTTATTTATTAATGGGATAATGTGTTCTTTCCTTATTTTATAACCCATTCTGAGATTTTTATGCTCATCCCATGTTTTTGAAATTTTTATCAAAGGGTATAAGGAAGGGTAAGAGATAATAGTATTCCAAATGATTTATATCAAGAAAAGAACTCTTGTTTTATTTAACGAGTTTTATTTTTTTGAAACATTGGATATAGTATAACTGTATACATTGTAAATCAAATATTTTTTTTAATATTCATAAAGACACTTTTAGGGTTAGTGGGAACCTGCACATCATCACATAGAATTCAACATAACATATCGGGGAAATTCAAAATTCAATATCCTACCAAAAATTCAATTTGCAAGCTATCAAATGTCACTTCAATGAGATCACCGCGAATCCTGTAATCCCTACATTTCCAGGCCAGAGAAAATTTTTTAAATTCAAATAGTGCCTTAAAGACTCCTCGATTCCTGTAACACCAATTCAGGCCAGTTCACTGTGTGTAACGAGTCCTGACATGTCTGGTCACATCATGTAAATATCCCGACACCATCATCGTATCCCGGTGCAATCAACACATCCTATAACCATATCCATTGTCTCTTCACCATCATCTACATCACCATTTTCCTCTAATCTAAGTGGCATTGATGTCTCAGTGCCATCGTCGGGCTGAGTAAATGCCTGTCATCATTGGAACATTGATAGAAAAAAATGATTCACCACCGCCATCAAAACAGAATGAAAAACAACCAACCATAAACACACTGAAAAATACCCTTGATCATCGGTTTAACACCGTTCCTCCATAAAAAGAATCAAAGCAGATAAAGACATCAAAACCTTCATCGAGAGAGAACATCAAACGCCAGTCTCCCACCCGGAGACCACATGCCACTCGAACAACACATCCTAGAACCTCCATCAAGACCACTTCACCCGACCGACTGGGAAGGGAGCACTGGACTGGGACACCAATGTAGAGTTGAGAGGAGGAGGCCTCGGTTGGGGACCACACTAAAGATCACATCGTCGAAACAAAGAGACAAAAAACCTCATACATCCATCAACCATCGAACTGAATGTAGACTGACAATAAGAACCATCAACATAAAACATGCTCCCAAAGAAATAATGAGCTCTTCAAAACCCCAATCCGACCACAAAACCCATCTCAGAGAAACCAAACCCAACATTTCCAAAAGGCCAATGAAGAACAAGAGTTGAGAGCGATGTTGGCCGCCTCCAGCACAATCCAATGTAGGCCCAGATCCCACATCGAGCCTAACCAAATGGAGTTGAAACAGTATGGGATGGCTAGGAAAGGTAGTGGATAAGAGAGATAGTAGACGTCGCCACTAGTGCCAAACCAAACATTCAAAAACACCAGCACACAACCCAGAGTGAAGGTCTGATGTGCCGAGTTAGATAGACAGAGGGGTGGTGATCGATATGCGATATCCCAACGGTATGATGAATTTGATGAGAAAGAGGGAAGTAGAAAGAAAAAGAAGGAAGAAAATAAAAACCAGGGGATGCGAGGACCACCGCCACCGAGGATGAGACCCACGAAACCCTAGGAGAGGAATCAAAAGTGTCGGGAGCTGCAAGTCTAGTGAGTACGGAGGAATTTTTTTCTCCCTCTTCGATTACTCACTCTATTAAAAATTTGGACAATTCCTCGATTTGTTCATGTCATCCTTAGTAAAGTATAAGTTATGGACTAATTCTCTAAAACTCAAAACCTTAAAAGATACTCAATGTGAACTCTTGACATAGCTCTTAATTGTGTAATGTTTAAGTCCAGGGCCTTATATCCACAACCATAGAATTGAATTAATTATATTACCAATCTAGAGACAAATAATGTGTTCTTATTTTCTATAATGTAGTCACATGTCAATCTCTAGTGCCATCATTTGATTTTATTTCATCAAGATTCATCATCTAAAACTAAAATTCATTTCTAAATGAATCCCGAAAAATCACAAATAACATATTTAATATTATGAAATTGAAAATATCAAATTCTTATAGAAATTTTAATCTAATATAATATTCAAATAAACTATAAAACATAGACATTTCATCTATATAATATATCTTTTCTATTAATATAATTTTTCTATAAATATATGTATAGTTCATCCCATTTCAACATATATAAAAATTTGATGATGATATTGTGTGATTATTTACCCATCATGTTGTATTGAGTAGTATTTACAATGTATTATTTATTTATAAACATTATAAATATTATACATAACATAAAATAAGTTACCCATTAACTTTTTCCCATTCAATTATTTTGTTTAATGAATGAAAAAAACACATGAAACATATTTACAATGTTATGAATTATAGTTTCCATTAAATAATTTTCCACTTGTTTTATTTTAAAAATATATGCCTCATTCTCGATATCATCTATACCTTTTCCCATCATTATTGTTTTAGAAATATATATTTCATTCCATAAAATTTGACTTATTTTCAATAATGTGTAACCAAGATATTGAAAATATTCCTCTAAAATTTTAAAAGCAACTAAAAAACTGTCATAATAACTCTTAAAAAGTCCAAAATACAAAATATTTATGAATATGTAACATAAAATATTTATCATCCTTCTATATTAATTGATAATTAATTTCAAATTATATTTATATGTGTTCAACAATAACCCATAAGAATCTTTAGATATATATATATCAAACACTACATAAATTCGAAAAATACCCCAGAGTAAAATAATAAAATATTATTAATATAATACAATTTAATATTTAAATTTCTATTAATTATTTGAAATAATGAAAAAGAAAATGACTAATAATGTCAAAATAATAAAATTTCATTAAATTATTATGGAATCAATAATATAAAAGGCAAAAATAGATATAATGGTCTTAAAGATAATGGATATTAATTTAGATTTAGATGCATTTTATTAATAATACTACAATTTATAATGAAACTATGCATTTTGATATGATAAGGAAATATGTTTTAATTTTTTTTCCATAAATCAAACTAATAGTACTTCGAAAAAGATTATTAACATCCATGTTTCTCCTAGTAATGACTACTTTACCCATTATGTAACAGTTTTAATATAAATATAGATGGTAATAATGTTTAATAATTTAATTAAAATGTGAATAGTACTACGATACAGTATAATTTTGAACAATAGCTTAAAAAGTTTCTCTACAATATATAGATTAATGTGTACATTAAAAATATATTAATTTTAGGGAAAACAAACCCATTTTTAATTATTATATAAACATTACTATTCTAAAAATGATACCTGATATTATAATTTTTATATTGTTATTAATTTAGTTTATTATAATGTATATTTATATAACTGTTTTTATCAAAAATAAAAACCATTAAATATATAGTTGTTACATTCATATAATCATGTTCATTTTTCATTAAGATCAATTTTTGTTATACCATGTGACACATTTACAAACTATTATCAAATGAAACTCAATATTAATGATATTTTATTGATTTAATTCCATGAAACATACCATTCTAGAGAAGAAAAATTCTACACCAGATCAGAATGTCCCATCTCTAACACCACCTTCCATGTTATTATCACTAAATATTATGAAATGTAGATCTCATTTTTTATATATAACATGAAATAACTAAATATATTTTATGTACATCTGAAATTACTCATGGTTACTAGGATAATTGATTATATTTTATTATTTTGATGAATAAAAAATTAATACCAAAAAAATAATATTTCCTTAAGGATTTTATTTATAAAATACTACCAATCAACATTATAAATGGGTTTTCATTAACTAAATTACCCCAATAAACCATAACTGATTTTGAGATGATGTGATTTTTTTAACAACCACCTAAATTATTCCATTCAAATAATTTTTATATTTATTTTATATATTAATTATTATAAATTAATTTGTATAAAAAATTTAGGAAATTAAAAAATTCAAAAAACATTTCATTTACTCAATAATTGATATGAAATATTAGACATTCATCTTTGTATATAACTCTTCCTGTAATAATTTCTCATGATAATAATGGATTATATCATTAATATATATTAAAATGAATTGTAACTTGATATTGGATTTATTTTTATATAAATGTTTTTACACTAAATAGTTGTTACAAAAAAACATACTTCATAGATATTCATTATATATGATATAACATGTTCTTCTATATTTCATTAATTATTCTCCATCATGTATAAATTGATACCATTAAACCCAAGAAAATACCATTCAATTTTTTACATATTATTATTCTTCAGGAAAAGTATTCATAAATGTTTTTTTCACTTCAATATGAAAAACATTCCATATTCAATTAACTTATATTTTAATGATATTTATTATTTTTTTAGGTATTTATATATGATAAAATTGATCGAATAACTTAATACCATCTCTCTATGAGTAAACATTAGATACAAACATAGAGTCATTTCATAAATCTTTTCCTTTCATGTATTATTTATTCTTAAATAATCATTTTTCAATTATTTTGACTTATTACATGTCTCTACATTCCATTTACCATTTATGTTATTTTATATTTTTTATTAATTATTTTTACCCATTTCACATGACAAAAGTATTGTTCAATTGTTTTGTTAAAAATTGATTAATTTAAATTAATTTGGATAGCTATGGAAAATATCCATCTTTCATTTAATTATATTGAACCCCATTAATATTCTATATATCTAAATTTTACTTTTATCATTTATATTACAATAAAAAACTCATATCCTCATCATTATGAGAGTTATAAGAATAATAATTATATTTTGTTTAAACCTATTTATTTTCTTATATGTTATCTACATGTTTACAAATAAAACAACCAAAAAATCATCAATAATAAATAAATTTTTTTATTTATTATTAATTCTCTCTGACTATAAAATCTTGACATTCTTATATCATTATATATATATTTTAGTGAACCAATAAGAAATTTCATTTTATGCATAATTATCGAATATTTCATCTTCAACATTATCATCGAACATACTTCCACATCTTCCTTTCTTCTTGATCACACAAGGACTCATAAGTACACCATATTATCAAAAAATTTAAATATTTTTTAGTAGTGATTCATCATGTATCATATCCATAATTGTTTCAAAAATATAGAGGTATTTAATGATTCCAACGATAGTGATTTCCAAAAAAAATTCATGTGGTGATAATAACATCTAAATTTGTTATATCCATGTCAACATCGATCGTTTTTTAAATTAAAATAGATTATTAATTTCATAGTAAATTGGAAAATGAAATGCTATCTAATTCCATTTTTTCCATTATATTATACAAATATTTTATGGTAGTACTCAATAAAATTATTTGACACTGGTTCCTTCTAATGTTTATTTGATATTTTTTCAATTATCCAAAAAAATATTGTTTATGCCAAAGAATTAGAATTATTTAAGAATAATAATAATATATTTAATTAATCAATGGATGTGGTAAAAATCATTTCATAACATGATCAATTATGGGTCATAATTATGAAAAAATCAAATTCGACACCCACTAATAGACTCTTGATTTTAATATATCAATCATTATGACATCTAGTAAATATTTTTTAGTTTATCATTATTTTTTCGATTTTTAGACTCTTATATTGGAACTTTTATAGTTATCAAAATCATTTGAAATAATTAATTTAAACTAAATATTGTTTTCATTAGGAAAAATTACATTATGGAAGAAATTATTCTCATTTTATATACCGATGTAGAAATAATATTTTTATTTTAAAAATTAAAAGTATACCTTCAGTTATCAATATCCATATCGCACAAATATATCATTAAATATAATAACATTATATCCATTTTTTTAATATATTTAGAAAAACTTCAAGTATCATGTATTTTTTGTTTTCACCATAGATTATATATGGTATGGTTTAAAGTATATTAAGATTCAGTGGCTGAAAACATGATTTTTTAGGTAAAATGAGATAGTCATATAGTTTAGATTAAGAGTAATAGTTATCTATATGGAAACCATGTAGGCTGTCATTGTTAGTTGTGAATGAAATTTTCATGGTTTTAATATGTTAAATCTAGCCTTGTGGTGATGATTAAAACCATGAAATTTTATGGTTTTATTCCATTGGTTTTCTCACTACTTGTAATAACGACGAGGTCAACCCTAAGAATCGTGATATGTATTGTTCAAGGGATATACGGTGCCACATTGTTAGAGAATTATTTTTATTACAATGTGTCTAAACTATTAAAACCAATATAGAATTATTAAAATTGAAAATTACATTGATGAACATTCATAATAAAGTCTATAACAAAATCGTAATTTTTTATTAGCATAAACTAACATCTCGTTGGCATTGTGTGAAGTTATTTTCATGGGTCTATAAGGAAATTCGATCCATATATTTGGATATATTTGTGGGACATTTTTTAATTTTTTTTCTTTGTCTATTCTTGAATCTAAGTATAATCACTTATGTTATCATTCATTCTAAATACAAGGAATGTTATAATATCTAAACATGTTGTATTTTCTGATAATTGATGAATTTTCTATCTGATTATGTCTAGAGAGGACCCGATTTTCCCTTTCCCATCATTATAAAATCTGCCAACTTGGTATTAATTATTATTTTGGAAGGTATATCTATCCCATATTCAATCAATTGTCTTGAAGTGGAGTGGAATTACATTACAAAATGTACTGGGAAATGTGGGAATGGTTTTTTGAATTTTAATTATGAGATATAAAACAGTGTGATACATTAGTTTACGTTGAAATAGTATGAAATGGATTACCTTAATGGATTAATATATCATTAAGTTTTGTTACCATGATTCTATGGTTTCATGTATATATCCATACCTGGAGGATAAGTGTTCCAAGATATTTTCATGTAACTAGTCAAACATATGTGCCATTATTTATTGTAGCTATGTAAACTCTTATATGAACATTTTTGTTTCATTGTGAATAAATTAGTTTCATCTCTATTAAGTCTAATATTTTTAGTATGTGAAATATATTTCAATAAATTAATAAATAGTTCATTTATTAGATTATAAACAATGTACAAATATAATTTGATGGTGTTTTTTATTTTAAGAAATATTATGTGTTTAAATGGAAATTTATGGATGAATTTATTTGGAAAATATATTTTCATTGAGATCTTTTTGAAATATTTTTTTATTAAAGAATTAATATATTCATAGGGATTGATATTTTTTTGTGTCATTCTAAAAATATTTCGTACTCACATATATTTTTTCCTTTATATTGTTATAGTTATGACTTGTAGGATTCATATAATTTTTAGAGTTTTATTTTTATGATAACACCCCCAGTACATATTCTATCAATTTTTTTGTGATAGATTTGACATATGGTAAACATGAGATGGAACCATTTAATAAATTTGGTTATGTGTTTATGGTCATACATATTTTTTCATCCGGATCATGTTATATTATTATTGGATGATACTTTAATGGTTTGGTTGTATTTACATGAGATATGTTATCCTTAATTATTTTTGGGAAATTTTAGTTGTTTGAATAGAACCATATGTATATTTTGGGTGAGATGGTTCACATGTATTTTTTTATTATACAATAGAACTTGTTTATAACCCTTTCTGGTCCTGAAATTGATCAATCATTTCTTGTGGGCCATCGTGGGTCACATGTTCAGGTGACATTGGTTGGATATTTAGTAAATTAATATTGGTGGGGGTATCATTATATAAATCCCTATTATTATTTGTTTATTCCATGTAGTTTAGAGTCTAAGTCATTCAGAAAAAAATTTAAATATTTTTAGTACGCTTCATTCCATGAACTATTATGATGAGACGTGAACTAAAATGGGATGTTAGGACTCAATTTCAAGATCATTCATTAAATTTTGTTTAGTCCGATATGATTATTTATAGTCCTCATTGACACGTGTTTTATTATAGGGGACATGTTATAGATATATTGTGTTAAAAGATTGGGGAATCATGTTGTGAAATTCACATGAATGGCCTAACAAATAATGAAGTGATTATAAACATTATTTTTTGAAATGATATAGTGGATATTTCTCCCAAGTAATATGGCCATAAAACATGTTTCTAGGGTAAAATTTTCCATAAAACCCCATTAATTCTTATATTGGAACTCATTAATAATGGATTAGTAGAGTGAATCCCATTTATGGGAAAGTTATTCAGTTGATTATTTTAATATATTTATATCATGAACTGGTTTAATTTATAGATATGAAATTATTATTATGTTAATAAGCTATATAAATTGATTTCATTATGATAAAATTGAATATTAATAAAATAATATTAATTTTAATATAGAATATCAAATGATTTTTTCTTAATTGACTAATTTTCCATTATTATGATTTTTGAATTGGATGTTTATTGATGAAAAAGTAGATATTTTTTTAATATTTTTAAAAATTAACATGTAAGAATCATCAACTACAATTTATTATAAAAAAAGAATCAAATTTTTAAATTAAATGGATGTTTACACTAAAAAGGTAAATGGGTGAGTAATTATTTCTAATGAAGAATACATCATTATTTATATTATCTAATAAAAAAGAACATACATATTTCAATACATAATGTTAAATCAAATATAGATTATGAATATAAAAAGAGTTCGTTTTATAACATCAATAGGGGTTTCTTTTAATAGATTAAAAAATGGATATTGTAATTACTGAGTAAATAAATCATGTTTAATGATATTTCATTAACGACAAGAGTATTAATAATTTAATTGAGTAATTATGAAATGATGATATTTTTTATTGTTCAATTTAAATAAATTATTTTTTGTTATGAAATTAATTTTTTATATAAATTCTTTTTAAAATAGAGTTCCTAGGTCTTCAAAATGAATAGTCTATTAATGCAGTATCTTCTCTTTATATGGGTTTATTATGAAATATTTAATATAGTGTTATTATTCGAAGATGATTTGTTTGTTTGGATGAAGGTTTATTGTCTATTTGGGTTATATAAATTGAAATTAATTATATGATAGGATATAGTTATGATTATTTGTTGCCTATTGCTGTGTTCTAGAGAGGTCGTGGGTTTAATTGAGATTTATTTTGGAAGTGTTTCCTTTTACTATTATATTTAGTCTTTATTTGATGCACACCTATTAGATAGTGTTATGTTCTTCATCTATATTCATATATACAATATCTAGAGAACCATATAGGTTTATCTAGGTTAAAGATTTGGTAAAGAATATTTTCCTTAATTTCCTAGTGTTACTTAATATTATTATAATAATAGGTGCATTATTTTTTTATATTATATATAAATTCAATTAATAATTCTATTTTATAGAGTTTTGTAGTTATATTACATACTTTTAAATGAATTATATTTGATATCTTTATTAGGATTCATAGATGTGAGTCGTTGACATCATGAGACTCTATGCCAATATTCTTCGTTACACTATATGAAACATATTGCCTTGGATTTTTATATGAAAGGTTCTATTTCATGATTTATTGATTCAAATTCGAGAAATAATGATTCTAGGATATATTCATGTGTAATTAGGTTTGTTTTGGTGCTAGAAGAGCTAATAAATCCATCATATATATGATTTTTGTTAATTGTATAGAGAGACACATTGCGTTGTATTCTATAGTCCCTTGTTACCAAGAATGTAGTTTCATGACCCAAAACTAGATCTGAATCATTTCTTATTGAGGAATTTCATTCATATTGTTCCATATCTTTTGATATATATATATAACTGTGTATCGGATGTATCGTTTGAAATCATGATTTTTATCTTGGTTGTGGTTTAATATATTTGAGGGTTTCCATTGAGTGAACGAGAATCCTCTGTTAATTTTGTGATAATATCTCTTATCGAAGTAGTTTCAAAATATCACACTATTAAAGGATAAAATTAAAAGATTGGATAACTCATTCTAGGCATTTTTTGTCTTTTTAGACTCATGTTCAATTATATAGAACCTATGTCTCCTTCTAAAATCATAATGTGAGGGTAACTTTTGATCCAATGATGATTCGTTCCATGCCATGATAGGTACCGATGAGGTCACTAAAAAGATATATCCATAGAATTGGGATACTTTTATATGTCTAAATGAATGCAATTTATGGAGAAATTCTCCATTTACACCATCTTTAAAAAAATCTATATCACCATGACCTTGAGATATTAGATGTTTTGATTACACTTGGATCATTGTGACACAATCCCATCAATGACATTTTTATGACCTATTGATATGATAGAATCCTAATAACTTTATTTAACATAGGGAATCTGATAAAAAAAATTAAATAATGGGGTATGGGATTTTCGAATGTTGATATTAATATATTCATAAATGTTCAAAAAGGACAAGTGGTCCTTGATTCATTGAGTATGAGTATATCAATTTTGGATATGAGAGATCTAAATGAAGAGGGATTCAAAATGAATCTTTTTTAAAAACTAATATTGTTTGTCATTATAACTATAATTATATTATGTTATCCACATATGAGAAACATTTTTCACCCTTATTCTATTAGATTAATTTAGTAAATAGGTTAAATTATTGTTGGGATTATTTACTAGTAACATTTTATATTGGGGAGACCATTAGTTTCTTATTTATATCACTTGATGGTTATTTGGTATATTGAATATCGCTCACTGTTTTAGTTTATTTGATTTAATGGTTGTTTTTTTAACGTAGGTGTACCTAGTATATGCATTCTATGATTTGTAGGATATTTTATAATATAAGAGGAAATATTTGTGTTATAAAAGAAAAATTACAAATTTATATTATATTTCATGATGCCTTACCATCTAAAAATGTGAATCTAAACACTATAGACCTATTAGTTTTATAAAACCCTTTCCCTATATATTTTAAAAATTAGATGTGATAATAAAGTATTAAATCATTATTTTACCTCATAATCCTTATGGGAAAGATATGTTATGGATGAAAATACAATTACAAATGATATAAATTAATTTACTACCTATCAAGGTATCTATAACGGTAGTGGTTATTTAGATCACGTATGTGCTGGAGATTGTCAGATAACATAGTGTTTCATTATACATTTCAAAAAATATGGACAATCACGACACATCATTTTTCTTGAATGCATTCCTTTCTTATGTGTGTACTCAATTGATTGTTGGAATGACATATCATCACTAAATCGATGACCTCATAGACCGATCCAACTAGATTCCTGACGAAATGGTTCATCCATATATGCTTTGATTTAGTTAGTAAACTACAAAATGTTATCCCATAGTGTGTTAATAAATAATAATGTATCTTAGCTTAGATAAGGATGAAATAATTTCAGGATTTGTAAGCAATTATGGATCATTTTTAGAAAACGAAAAATATTTTAATTTATGTATATTTTTATCCTAGTCATGAAATGAATTTGAATGACCAAGTGATTCCAATAGTCCAATATGAATCAATGACATAATCCATTAGAATTTAAGCTAGGTCACATGAAATTATTCAATGAATAATACTGTTCAGGGACTTCATATTTATAGGGTAATATTATCACATCTTACAATATTCATTATTTAGTACTTTAAAATATTATCTACTCTTAAAATATAAATGTTTACTCTTACTAGAAATATGAATACATAAAAACTGATTTATTAAATATATAATGATATCCTAATATGATAATCGTAAATACCACCCTTCTTAGAGATGTCATATGTAAAAAAAATTCATCACAACATGGGGACATGATTCATTAGAGATTTTGATATTAAATGATTAAAAATGGTTCATAATGGTTATATCCATGAGAATTTACACATAACATGATAATAAGGGGAACAAAAACATTAGATTAACTATTTAGTTTCATCGAAAAAAGTTCTTATATCCTAAAATAGAGTCAAGGAATAATTCAGGGTATTAACTAATATATGAATCATGAAGTTATCGATGAAAACATTCCACACGAAATTATTATTTGGAGAATATCTTAACATAAATTAGTATCTTATGTGTGGAATAATCATAATCATATAAATCAAAAGTCAAGGCTTCCAACCATGATATTTATAATATGTAACAAATCATGTAACCAATTTTTTACCTTCATTAAGACTCAGATACCCTTTTGTCTACAATCAATCAAGCTTGGGATAACCTCCCATGTAAGCTATTTTTTGAGATTGGGATGACCTCATGTTTAACAGTTGAGATTATATATTTCTTATTTAGAAAATAATTAATAATAATAAAATTCCCATACAACACATCAGGTAATAATGAATTCATTCATATGTATTCCAATATATCATAAAGTCATTCATCATAAATAAAAAAAGGTAATTGAAAATTGGTTTCATCAATATTGCACCATCAAAAACATAAACCAAAAAGATAATTAATACGTATAGTATAATTTTTACATATATCCTTATATTCTTATGAATCATATATGTATCATATAATTATATAAAAAAACCTTCAGTATATCATATGAATTTTTCTTTAGTAAAAAATTATAATATATTTTTAGATTATATATTAAAAACTATAAGTGTCACACATTTTACGAAAACTAATTTATTAAAATAAATCCCTAGAAACAATTTATTTAATATTTAATATATTTATTGTTTATGATCATGGAAACATCAATATATATAGCACATCTTAAAATAATTTAATATTTTTTATAAATTGGAAAAGGTATCATTTTTGATATATGATGGTGTGATTCCATTTAAACCATAATTTAAATAAAAATAATGGTTAAAAATAAAATTAAAATTCATAGAATAATAGAAAATAAATTCATCAACTGTTTTATAAAAAATTATATTCATGAAAAGGGATTTCAGACTACATTGTGAAAATGCATTATTTTCCCTTAAATATGTGACTTAGGTTTCATAAGTACATGATGGGAGAAAAATGATTGTAAAACATTTATTTTCATGAAAAAAATAAAATATTATAATTTATGATATTATTGAGAGAAATATCATGATATTTCCTCATCTAAAACTTAATCCTAATCAATCTCGGCAAATAATGAGATCGTAATATAAATCCCTTACAACTTTGGAATCATCTGAACCCTTATCCATATGAATTAATAAAATCAAATAAAACATTAAATTTTATGATTATAATGGTATTCCAGATATTACATATTAAAATTGATTTATTTAAACCTCATTAATGTAGATAGAATCATGCCAAATATTATTTCCTAAGGAAGACAATTTTAGACAATAATCCCTTACCTCAAGATAAACTTTCTTAATAGGGTGAATAACATATTTATAATACATTTAGATTTGTTATTATTATATAGAGAATAAATTACCTAATTATTATATCATTATTTAACAAATATAAAATATCAAAATACATTTTTAATAATTACTAATTAAAATCATCATTTCTGGTGGTCAACTGTTTCATTTTACTAGAGAAATTCATTTCAGAAATTTCAGACATTGAACATTGATAATACATAAAACATACATGTAAATTTAATCATGATATTAATATAATATAAATTCATTATTTATGATATTATAGTCTTTAAAAAGAATTTATATAGACAAACTAATGACATTGTTCACAATGATGGTAAGTTGTACGTACACATGAATGTTTTTTTCAAATTTTAACGTATAAAAAGTAATGGTAATTAATAATTTACCATAACATAATAAAAAATTTATGAAATATATTTTATATAGTAATTAAATTTATCATTATTACTATCCATGTAATGATAAAATGATATATGGGTCGACTCTTTTCATAGAGTTGGTAGATCAGAAGTACACTTTAGTGAAAATATCATTTTCTAATACATTAGAGGGTAATTGTATATTTGACATGATAAATACAAAGTATTAATTTTTTCCTAAATATAATATATATTGACTATTTATATCATTATAATAATACATATAAAAAGATACTGAAATTGACTTTCACAACTTTGTGGATTACTAAGCCATATAAGCACGTGAGCGATATTTTAACATTTCGTCTGTAGAAAATGAAATTGAAAAAAATTTAATATAAGAAATATAACATATTAATTTATTAGAGATAATATATTTATTATTTTGTCTTCGATAAAACATATATATCTGATGTAGAATAATAATTAAATTTGTTAGTGTTGGTAAATATGATTACTTCTTCTTTGGTAGACTCTCTTTAGATAGTTTCATAAAGTCTATCAGAATGGTATTTTAAGATTTTAATAACCAAAAATTTATCTGTAGGGATTTTTATAACAAAAATATTCCAGGTTTGGTTATTTTAGATAGATTATATGGTGTTTATAATACAAGATAATAGGATCTTATTTATATGTGAAGAGAGGGGCATGACTTGAATTACGTATTGTATTAAATTAATATAAATAAATTTCCATGGTTAGGTATCCAAGAATTATATATATATTGAAAATATTATGAAGGTGATTCCTAAAATATTCTTCCCATTAAATTTTTACTTGTTTAGGGGAAGTTTTTACCCATACATTTCAGTTTTAACCCCATAATACCTCTTTTGACAATTACATCAACATTAATGTTTTTCACTCCCTAAGGGTCAAGAATGTATCCATAAAAATAAAAGTTACCTAAAATAGGAAAATGGTCACTAATTTAGTTAATCACTAATTGAGACTTCTAAATGTAGTGTTTTTTATTAATTTTAAATATGTTAATAATTTTTTTTATTAATGATAAAAAATGACATTTTTTGAAATACATTAATATTTTTTAAATAATTAGATATAACTAATGTAAAATGGTCCCAAATTAAAATGGATTCTATGAAAATTATTAAACTATCATTATATAGTTGACTAATAAAAATATATCTTGTTATTTATTATTTTAGACCTTATATTTTAGATTAAAAAATTGGTTACCAATTTTTAAATGTAACAATTGTAATTATATTTACAATAGTAAGGGTTTATAATATTACTTATATGTAGGTTAGATTCCTTTAAATGGAATACAGATAAAATGTTCCACAATTAACCATCCAAATTTTCATTATTATATATTTTTATTATTTTTATGTAATTTTAAAAATTATTATTTATTATAATATTCAATTAATGTAATTTGAATTACTATTTACAAAATTTATCTAATAAAACGTGATAGAAATATAATTCAAATATAAATCCATAAAATTATATATATGTTTTTTTTAAAAGATTTTCTGAAACCATATATGACATAAACAATATTTCATAAAGTGTTTTCAAAATTATTTACATGATTTTTTTAATGCGTTGATAGGAATTGAGTTGGAAATCAGTAGAAATTTATGGCAATAGTTTAATGAGTAATACCTAAAAATAAATAACCATAACAAAAAAATTATTAACAATTCATATAAAAATTTATGTTAATATTATAGTTTTTTATTTACGTAAATAAAATATTATATTTACTAAAATGTATAGGAGTAGTGTTTAAGACATTATTTTTACATAAAAAATATCGATGTCATTAAAAAGATAAAAGGCTCAAAATTTCAATAAATTTTTATAATGGATGAGTATAGTCTAAATGAAGTCATAAAATAGATTTAATACCAATTTTATTTTTATTTTTTTCATTATTATATTATTTTAATCCTTAATTATCTAATTTTCCCTTACCAAGGTTAATATATTCACTATGTCTATCAATCTTAATGAACATAAATTATCTCCAAATATTTAAAAAAAGTAACAATCATGATTTAAAATATGGTTCCCAATTTTCATGGTACAATTTATATATGTTTATGAAATCATTATAAATATAAATTCTTAAAATGAAAATGAAATTTGTTATTAGAGAAATTTTTTATGTGAAAAAGTAATCATATTTCAAATTCAGTTATGATGATGATTTCTTGGTAATTAATTATATTATATGTAATTGAAGAATTATTTACCCTCTTTGTTATATAATTAATATTACAATGAAACATTTAAATTAAAATAATAGAATTTGTTTAAAAATATTGTATTTTTTTCTATTTAATAATGAGTTAATCTTTTTAGAAAAATACCCTGACATTCACCATAAGATAATATTGATATGATGATTTAAAAAGAAATATGATTTTTAAAATAAAATATTAAAGTGTTAGAAATAAATTTTAACATCTACACACAAAATTTAATAAATATATTTATTGGTTAGAAAATATTTTTGATTCATTAAATGACATAAATAAAAATTGTGTTCTTATTTTCTCCAAAATATATCATAAATTTGTATTGTGTAAGACTTTTATTACTAGAGTTAATAAATTTATACCATCTAATTATACTAGGGGAATAAAAAAATTATTAATATTTTATATCTCATCACTATTTAATTAAAAATTGGGTTATCATGTTACAAATTTTATATAATTCATTATTTGATTATAAAAATTCAGGATTATATATTCTCCATGTTAATGGGAAATCATCCTCACACTTTTAATATATTCATGAAAATGAATAATTTGAAATATAAAAAACATTTTTTTTAAAACCCACATTTTTAAAAGGGTTAAGAGAACACAATCTTAAATATTAGAAAATAGAAATTAAAAATCATCTAGAATAACACGTAACTTGGATTACATATATGGGAACATTAGTTAGAAGTATAAATAATGTCATGGAGAAAAAAAATAATGTCCAAATAATGATCGAGAGTGAAACAATTCATGGACATGGGAATTTTAATGAAAAAGGAAACAGATCATTGAGTGGTTAAAATATGAAAAATTAATCAACAATAATTGTAAAAGGTTATGTTTTTACATCATGTTCGATATCGAAAATTTTAGGGGTAAAATAACTCTCCAGATAGGGAACGTGATATAATTTATTTACATGATTTGATTCCTTCTCAAAATTTATACTTCATCGACATGTTGTGATTTGACGAATTTCCATGAATTCACTTATTTCATGATGGATTTTCATTACCTGACACAATAATATTAAATTTTAATAGATGGAAAGATATATAAAATTATGTAATTTATATTCATTTTTTCTATATATTTACAAAATAATAATTCATATCATATTTTACCCACTACACTATATTAATCTCTAAAACCTCAACATTAAATCCCAATGTTTTTCATATTCTGTTCAATAAACACATAACCTTATAATTCTATATAATATATTACTTAACAAATTCAAAAGCTAAATATTGTAAATATTTTATAATTTTTTTTCTAAATAACATGGATGATTATCCTCAAAAACATAAATTAACACACAATGTCATATACTTTAAATTTTTATACCTTTATCATATATTTAATTTATATATATTTTTAACCCAAATAACCCGAAAACATCCATAAAAACATATATTTATTGTAAAAATAAAATTAACATTTTTTATAAAAAATTATCAAATTATTTAGTATATTCTAAAAATTCTAAATTTCAATAAACTTCATTCAATATGAAATAAATCAACTTCACCTAAAATAAATCTCAAATTTATATGTCAGAAAATGATATCCAATTTAATGCATATATATTAATCTCCATTTTATCCTAATTAAAAATTATTAACTCAACATGAAAGATATATTAAGAGTTCTCAGTACAGTAATATTTCTTTCTATAAAAATAACACCTTACTATAATAAATTATTCATGGTTACCAATCATATTCAATATATGTTTTCAAATCCATAATGAGAAATTATTATGGAATAGACAATATATATTTGATGATTCTTATAAATAGAATATCATTATTATAATATATTTACATCATATTTAGGGAATCCCAATAGGTTAATATTTCAAACCTTTATCAGTAAATATTAGTAAAACATTGGTCCTTATGCGTTGAAGTTATTAACCCATGGATTATGGAATTGACATGAATAATTCCCATGGTCTACACAGAAGAAAAATTTAATTACTTAGTAATTCATTTCATAATTAATTTTCTTTACATGTAGAAATCATATTACAATTACATTTAGACATTTTGTTAGGTTCTCATTCCAAAATTCTTTACATGAAGAAAATTTATATTTCATACATTGATAGTCATCAACACATGATGACTCCAAATATCCCATAATCCTCTTATTTGACATTTTAGGAAACTCACTGAAGTATTATTTATTAATAATGTATTCTAAAAAATGATTATGAATATTAAACATATGTTTAACTTTATTCATCATCCTATTTAGTTCTATAGAATCCCTAAATTTTCTAATACATTATGTGTTAAAATGACACATTTTCGTTTCTGTAGTTGAATAAAAGAAAAAATAATTATGTGATCGAAAATAATAATACTCATGAGAAATAATTTATTATTTACCTAAATAATTATATATTTTCTAAATAGATAAACAATAGGTTTAATATAGCTCATTTATTATCATAATATATTAAAATATTTCACAATAGATCAATGATAAAAAATCAATTATCCAAATAAGAACCTTTAGGACCTTAAAACTATGTAATATGTGAGTGAAAACATATCATGTGATAACAAAAGTGAATATATAATCAACCATATATTTTTTAGGACATTTAAATAATATTAATATATAAAAAACCATTCTATCATGTAGTATAAAAATAAAGAAACTTATTTGTAAAAACACATTGTCTCTTCTATAAAAAAACATTAGGATGTTATCCTATAATTAAATATATTCCCAAGGAACTCACAAATATTTTATAATCCTAATATCAAAATATTTTTTAAACTTTTATCTGATATCAAATATATAGAACCATGAACATTATAAAAATATATTTCCTCTTATTAGATAATTATTTGGAACATAATATTACGATCCTCTCTTTAAATGATAACATTTAGTGTATCTGGAAACATGGATACATAAACAATTGGTTAATAAAAGATCTATATAATATCCCAATATGTTCATGTTATATATCTTAATTCATAGAAATATGATACATAAAATATTTATTTGTTACACGAGAAAATGAAATATATGAAATGTTTAACATAAATTCATATCATAGGAAAACAAGGGAAATATAAATAATCATTTAATCACAACATTATCATAAATAATATGATAATAATAGAATAACCACTAAAAGTCATATCGATAATTTATTTGATCATAAACATGGGAGACTGAATAAATATTTATCATTCATAAGATAACAATGGTAATGGGATCAATGAACATAATACATGTAAATATAACACTGTAATAATATAAATCCATAAAAGAGTGTAATAAGTGTTTCATAATCAAATTATTCAAAAACTTATGTAAATAATAACCCAAAAAATACTAAAAAATGATGTGATTGGACTCAAAACCCGTGTACCTGCGTCATGAATGAGATAACCTCTTATGTACCAACATACTTATATAGGATAACCAATCAATCACATAATTTTTTTGGTAATGGGAACACCTCCAATTCACCATTATACATGTAGAACATTAATATGTACAAAATTAATTATAGGGATGTATTATTCAATGCCCACAGTTCACATAACCATCAAAACATTCATATAAGTATCAGAAGAACACTAAAACATTGATCTTAACATAACATATAGAAATTATGTTGGGTTTTATCAATACGTTATCATCATAACAACAATATAATTAAGATAAAAAATAAATATAAAACCATTTTATCATATATTGAGTAAATAAATTAAAAAATCTATATTATCATATATGAGAAATTATTTTAAATAATAATTGGAATATTTAATATGGAAAATAGCTTTTTAAATTTAAAATTATATTCTATAAACGAATGTTCTCAAAAAATTGAATGAATATAATTTAATTAAAAAAAATATGGAATTTGGGGATAAAGAATAAATATATTGATCCACCTTGATCATTGGAAATTCAATTCATTTTGTATATATGAAAACAATTATTCTTTTCCCATTTTCATTAAAAAGAAAAATGTATAACATTTATAATATAATGAAATATTTTTTTAAAAAAATTATTGTAAATATTAACAAATTGTTAAATATTATTTTAATAAATCTAGAAAAAATATTAAACACTTTTTCTAAAACAATTTATAGAACATAGAAATGGATGAAAAAGTGTTTTTGTCTGAAGAGAAAACAAAATTTGTTTTTCATACAAAATGTTCTTTCAGTCACATGAATACAGAATTTTACAAAAATGGAATTAAGAAATGTATTTTTAGGAAATATCAAAATTATAATAAATTTTATTTGTATGAAATTACATCATAATAATATTAATGAAAAATAGTCTTGATACCCGATGGGATTGTAACTGAAATATATTTCTCCATTGGTTAATTTTTAATAATAATCATCATGAATAAATAAAAGAAAATAAATTTTCATATTTCATGTTTTTAATGACTTTATTTTTATAAATTCTAAATGGGTTGTATGTACACCTCATATGGGATATGTATTCATAACATAACATGTTTCCAAAAGAGAACATTTTGAGATTATAAAACCTTATATCAAGTCCAACTTCGATCAAAATAACATTCACTTATAGTGTAATTAAATGAAATTTAACATACATGTATTCTAAAATAATTCAATAAATTATAATTTCATATATTTACCATATATAACTTTTCAATGAACATTTATTAAAAATTATTTATTATATACGTCATTTACGGGTGTTTACTGTTTGGTTTTACCTTAGAGTTTTGGTCAATGCTTCTGGTACTTCTATATTCAACTTTGTTACACCATATAATAAAGTTTCAAAAAATATAAATTCAATATATAATAAATATTTCTATATATATTCTTACGCATAAAATGTAGATATAGATAAATGAATTGCATCATTCATGGAGACAGAAGGCCATAGGTATGCATGAATGGTGTCTTACATTTTTTGAGGATGAAAAAAGAAAGCTAAATAATATTTCACCATTTAAGAATAGTTATTACACCTTATAAAGAGTAAAAATTATTCAAATATATCCTTATTACCAACTATGTGAATTGAAATGAAAAACAAATCACATAGTATTGTGGAGGTGGTAGTCTACTTTCACATTTGATTCATGATATCTTTTTCCGAAAGATTAATAAGTAAGAAGTTAAATATGATATTATACATCTTGAAAAATATTTATGTAATAAATGTCAAACATATTAATTATCGGGATCTTTATAAGTTTCCAAAAAATGTTGATAAGAAATGAACAACCATGCTATGTAGAGACTATTAAACCTATATATGAATAATTGATATTTTTAATTTTCATATTATGAAATAGCTATGAAAAATAGATGTCCCATAATCATAATAACAAATAAATATATTTATTATACTAAAATTATTTTATTTCTATGATAATGAAATATTCATTTTAATATGAAGAATAATGGAATTTTAAAGAGTCGTTAAAGAGGAAAAAATATTATTTCATTGATTTTTTTAGATCCCCTCTTATGGACCCTCAGAATGGTCTTATTTGAAAACCAAAACATCTAAATTCTTTCTACAGACTTTTGTAAGATAGTTGTATAGGATTGTTTTGTGAAAAATGGAACAATGTGTCTAATGAAAATAGGAGAAGTGGTTTCCTTTCATATGTTAGGATTGGGGAACTCTAGGAATTAAATAAATTATAAAATTATTAAAAATTAATTTCCATGTCCCTGTTGGTATAGGTTGATATAGTTTGATGATATAATTTTTATTAGTATAAATAATTTAATAAAATAAAATATTACTAATTTTACATTATTTTTTCACCCTTATCTCATTGTTTTAACCCATGTTTACCAATTTAAAAATTACAAAAATATATATGTTTTTTCCATCATTAAGAGACAATAATGATACAATTAAAAAGAACGTGAACATTAAATTAAGAAATGATTGTATATTTAACCATATACCATAAAAATGAATAATTATTATATTATATTGAATTAAAATTCATTTAATAACATATTCATTCTTATAATATATCATTAATATAATTTTTAGAAATGTATTCATTTTTATAATATAATACATGTAATACCCATTTTGAATGGTTTAAAAAATGAAATTGATTGAAACATATAGAGAATAATTTATTAATATAATTATTTATATAAATTTTAATTGGTTTTCATTTCATTTAGTAACTCATTTTTTTGATTAACTGATTGGTAATAAATTGATTATATCTATTGTAATGTAATTTCCAGTATTGCAGGGTTATAATTATAAAAATAAAGAACCAATTGTCCCCAAATAGGACATAGAATGAATTTAATGATAACATAACATCTATAAGGTCATTATTCAATATTATAAATATTATCAAATAAATTGATAAATCCTTATTTAACTTAAAACAGTACATATGTTCTTTTAAGAAGCATTAATTCGATTTTCCATTGAAAATAACATAATAAAATAATTTATTTATACACCATTAAATCTTTATAGTATGTTATATTTACGAAATTTTTTGACCAAAAAAATATAAAACAACTATATTTAGTGTTTTTTTGAATCATTTCCATGAATTTTTTTGTTTCTTTCAAAAACACTTATTCAGCATTTCAAAAAAATATATGTTATTTATTCCATCATTAAAAAATCACAGTAAATTAAAATAAGTAAATAATAATTAAAATATTATCTTAATTTATCATATAAAAATTATAACCCGAACATATTTGTTTTTTTATTGGTCAAAAAATTTATATTTACTGAAAGAACGAGAGAGAGATATTTTTCTTCATATTTACTTGTAAAAAATATAATTCATTTTCAATGAATAATTGCAAAAAAAATATGCATATATTCAAATCATGGATGAGTACAAAATTAAAATATAAAACAATATAAGATATATAATTTTATGGTATATATTTATTCTTAATAATAATTTGGTGATCCATAATTACATGATTTATCCAGACTAAAGTGACAATATTTAAGAAGGTTACAATTCATAGTGACAAAATATAAAAGGGACATAATTAAAATGTCGGAACCTCATAATTTGAAATGTGTAACCCAATTTTTGTGATACAATATATCATAGTGGATGGAATAAATTTTAATATAAATTCATAAATTATAATGAAACAGAGAATTTACAATCATTTAAATTATTAACCACAAATTAAAAATATGGAAGAATCATGTATAATACAGATTCCTTTATAATTAATTTGGTAATATATAATAATATAATAAAATATATTATTTAAAATAAATCTCAATGATTAATAGAAAATTATAATAAAATGAAATGTAAATTTAAGAAAATGGAATTTTTTATTATTCAATAAAAATTCAATATTTTAAAAAATTGTTACCCACATTTTACCCTAAGAAAATTGTGTGCTGACTATGGGGCCCGTTAAGGAAGATTCCTCGCGAGAGATCTCGATTAGGGGTTCATCTCCGTATTCTCCATCCCTCTCCTCTCTTTCTCTATTGGGAATGCTGTCGAAGGATGGGTTGTGTGGTCTCATGTGAGGTTATTGATCACACCAACGTTTCACATATCTGGAGCACTGTCGACATTAGTTTAACCTCCTGCAAAAATCTGGTTTGCAGAACTCCACTCCCACTCCTGCAACATCCTCGACCGATTTTTTCATCATTTACCCCTTCTCTTCTATTCTAGCCCACAAGTTCGTTTTAATCTTCTCGATTCACTATGAGGTTACAGAGTATGGCCCCAGGAATGCTATAGGCATGTATAAGTCCCTTTCTTTCTTTCTTATTATAGGTTATTTTTTTAATTAGATGGTGGTGTTCTAGTTCCCCCATATTCCACACCGTCATCAGAAACATTTCCACTCTTCTTTTTCCCCAGACCTCTGTTCATGACCCTATAATTGTTAATTTCAAAGGGATATTGGTGGATTTTGGATTGTTTGGTGGTTCTAATGATGGCGGTACTAAATTGGGTGGTTTTTGGGTGTGATTTGTGGCTATCTTGGTTTTGAAGATGTGGTCTATGGATGGACTCAGAAATTTTTCTGTGATGGTGGATGTGAAGGATACTCCCTCCGGTTATTCCATCGGACTTCGTGGTTTTGCACCCCAACCTTGTGCCCATTTCTAGTGATAAGTATTTCTGGATCCAGACACGGTGGACATGGATGGGTAGTCCCTGATGCGGCAGTGGTGTTTCGTTCTAACGAATAGTGTGTGACATTTTGGTAGTTATTTTTTGGCAGATCGGTTTAGGAAATGTTCCTTCACCATTCCATTTTTTGGATTCTGGTGGATATTTTGTATTTTTGGGTGTTTTTGGGATTTTTTATATATATGTTTTTTTGAAAAAATATTTTTTAAAAACAGGCTATGTTAAAAAAATTCAAAAATACGCCACTGAGGAGGCATCCAGGATGCCGCCTATCTGCTCGGGTGAAAGGTCACATCTAAGATGCCGCCTTTCCCCTACAACAAGAAAAACAAATTTCTTGAAAATTTTTATGTTAATTTTATTGTTTTGTTTTGTTTTATATATATATATTTATATATAAACAAAACAAAACAAAATAAAACAAAAATAAAATTTTCAGCAGATGTTATCCGCTATTTAAAATCCAGCAATATTTCCATTACAACAGTCTGGATTCTGACAGAAGTCCTCACCTAGGGCTCCTTTTTATAAGAGTGCTTACCCTAGAAATCATTCTGCATTTCTGATTTGGGATTCTGGTTCTGAATTTCCTGTACAGAACAATCTGCATTTCTGATGTGGGATTCTGTTTCAAGTACGTGACTCTGAAAGACTATAAAATATAAATTATAAGGCCAATATAAATGAGTCATTAAACATGGATTAAACATATAAAAAATAGTTGAAAACAAAAAAAACATTCATAAAAAATGATGATAAAAAATAATTTATAAGCTTTCAAAACCACTTACTTGAAACTTAAGAAGTTTCAATTACGTGACTTTGAACGCTTAAAAAATATAAATTATAAGACCAATATAAATTAAACTTAATACATGGATTACACATAAATCAAATATTTGAATACAAAAATAATTTCGTAAAAAATATTGATGAATTATAATTTATAAGAATTCAAAACGACCAACATAAAATTACAAATGTTTCAAGCACGTGACATTGAAAGCCTGTAAAATATTAACTATAATACCGATATAAATGAATAATAAAACACAGATTAAAAATATAACAAATAGTCAAAAATCAAAAGAATTTCGTAAACAAATGTTCATTAAATAATTTATAAGCTTTCAAAACCACCGACTTGATACTTAAAATGATTAAATTATGAGGTTTTGAATGACTAAAATATAAACTATATGACCGATATAATTTAAAGTTAAAACATGGATTAAAAATATAATAATTTATTTCATTATTAAATTAATATTATTAATAATTAATTATATAATAACTAATTTGTTAATTAAAAGTTAGTAATAATTAATTATATAATAATTAACTAATTAATTTGTAATATAATTATTTAGTATATAATAATTGATTATTTAATTAGAAATATAATTATAAATAATATTTATCCGTTATAATTAATAATTTTTAATTATTAATAATAATTATATAATAATTAATTACTTAATTGGTTATATAATTTTTAATTATATAATAGTTAATTCGTTTATTAGCAATATAATTATAAATTAAAATTATTCATTATAATTATTAATTAATAATAATAATATATTAATTTGTGAATTAATAATATAATTATTAATTATAAAAATATTAATTGTATAATAATAAGTTAGTTAATTAGTAATTATTAATAATAAAATATATAATAAATAATTACTTAATTACTAATATATTTAGTAAATTAGTAATAGAATTATTAATTATATAATAATTAATTAGTTACTTTGAAATATAATTATTAATTATTTAATAATTAATTAGTTACATAGAAATATAATTATTAATTATATAATAATTAATTAGTTGATTAGAAATATAATTATTAACTATATAATTTGTAATTTGTAAATTACTGTTTATCAATCATTAATTATATAATAACTAATTAATTAATTAGTAAGAAATTTATTAATTATATAATAGTTAATTAGTTTATTTTTTGAGAAAGATAGAGTCGAGGCCCTTTTTATAATTAGTTAATTAGTAATATAATTATAAATTATAATTATTCATTATAATTAGTATTTTGTATTTATTAAAAATTATTATATAATAATTAATTAGTAAATTAATAATATAATTATTAATTATATAATAGTTAATTAGATAATTAGTAATATTATTGTTAAATATAATTATTATAATTTTTAATTTGTAATTATTAATAATTAAATATGTCATAATTAATTTGTTAATTAGTAATATTATCATTAATTATATAATAATTAATTAGTAATATAATTATTACATATATAATAAATATTTAGTTAATTGGAAATATGATTTATAATTATAACTAATTAATTAGGCATTAGTAATTATTAATTATTAATCAGTTAATTAGTAATATAAATATTTATTATAATTACTCATTATTAATAGTAATTAGTAATCAATAATTATTAATAAGAAATTAGTAATTATAAATTTTAAATTAGTAATATAATTATAAACTATAATTATTCATTATAATTATTAGTTAGTATTTATTAAAAATTATTATATAATAATTCATTAGTAAATTAGTAATATAATTTTTAATTATATAATAGTTAATAAGTAATTAGTAATTATTAATTAGTTAATTAGTAATAAAAATAATAATTATAACTATTCATTAAATTTTTAATTATTAATTATTACTCATTAATTAATACATATATAATAATTATTTAGTTAATTATTAATATAACTATTAGTTATATAATAAATAATTAGTTAATTAGTAATATATTTATAATAAATCAAAGTCACGTACTTGAATAAATTTTAAGTTTCAAGTAGGCGGTTTTGAAAGCTTGTATATTATTTATCATTGAAATTTTTTTGGAAATTACTTTCATTTTAAACTATTTCTAATATTTTTAATCAGTTTTTAATGTTTCATTTATATTGGTCTTCTATTTTATGTTTTATGGTCTTTCCAATTCACGTACTTGAAAAATTCTAAGTTTCAAGTAGGCTGTTTTGAAAGCTTATAAATTACTTTTCATCAAATTTTTTTGGAAATTACTTTTGTTTTCAACAATTTATTATATGTTTAATCAATATTTAAAGTTTCAATTATATTCGTTTTATAGTTTATATTTTATAGTTTTTCAAATTCACGTACTTGAAACATTTTTATGTTTCATGTAGGTGGTTTTGAAAGGTTATAGATTATTTTTCATCAATATTTTTGAGGAATTTTTTTTTTCAAATATTTATTAGATGTTTAATCAATTTTTAAAATTTCATTTATATTGCCCATATAGTTTATATTTTATTGAATTTCAAATTCACAAACTTGAAACAGAATCCCACATTGGAAATGCAGAATGTACTGTGCAGGAAAGGGAGAACCTGAATCCACATCGAATGTGCAGAATGATTTTCAAGGCAAGCCCTCTGATAAAATAGAGGCATGGGTAAGAGTTTCTGTCAGAATCCATACTGCTATAATGGCTGTAGCGTTGGATCTTTAATAGCAGAGAAATTCTGTGTAAATATTTTGTTTTGTTTATATATATATATATACACAAAAATAAATATAAAATTAAAAATTTTCCAAAACAAAATTTTAATAGGGGAAAGGTGGCATCACAGATGCCGCCTTTCTCCCGTAGCGCAAAGGCGGCATCGCAGATTCCCCCTTGCCCCGAAATGCAAAGGCAGCATCCGAGATGCTGCCTTTAAGGAGCATTTTTTATAATATTTTTACCCTAAGCGTTTTCTAGAATTTTTTTTTAAAAAACGTAAAAAAAATCATGTTTTTGGTCTTGGTTGTCATTCCATGTCCGGACCACTTGTGGTTCCTCTTGTGTGATTGGTGGTTCTCACATAGCATCAATGTGTTTTATAAAATACAAAATGTTTGGTTGGTAATGGAATTTTAAGAACATATATATCTTAATGGATGATAAAATTACTTATAACGTCGACATAAAATATGAAATATTTTTTTTATAAATTTAACTTTGCAGGCATAAAATGGTCTCACTAAAAATTGAGTACTTATTTGATATCTTTTATTATATACCCATTTATTCAGAATGACTATTATAAAAATATTACTTAGTTGTGATACTAATATTTATAACCACTACTTTAATGGATTCATCACATTTAAATAATAATATATTAATAATAAGTCTTTATTTTATTTAAACATAGTGTTGCATGTTTGGAAATATATAACAGATATTATCATATTAGTCCAAATTATTAGGGAATTATTAAAACCTCAGTGATTAAAATACATATTCATATTTTTGAAAAAGGATATTCAAATACATGAAAATAATATTCCATTGGTTTATGTAAGAAGTAATTTTACCTTGTATTGCTATGAGACATGTTAGAATGGGGCCTTACAGAATGAACAGTTTCCATATCTGTTTTCATGTTTTGATCCATAAATTTGTTTGGTGAAATAATGATTCATGGTGGGTAGAAGATGTCTCTCCTTTAGGGCCAATAAATAATTTAATTTTATCTAGTGTTTTATTTTTTTATGGTTTATAGGATTTTGAAATTAGAGGTTTAAAAAACCAGTTGTTTTTTGGAAAACATGATAGGTGAACAATTTAGGTGAATAATTAACAGTATTATTGATAGTTGGAACCATCAATTCATATAGTGAATTTAACTGTTTAGGAAAGGTTTTCTAAAAATGTTAGTTCCGATGAAAAAATTACAAATGTATGTATTAATTAATAGTTATATCACATTGATTGAACCATGTTATTTAATATATGTAGTAATCCGTAGAAAATCATGTGATTTTCAAGGAATGATTGTCACTATATAGTTGTTTCACTTTTAGATAACCATACAGCTTAATTTTGTGACATGATCTGAACATCATTCAATATAAATCTAACATGATCCCTCACTATATTTATCATTTAATTTATTTTGAATTCTACATTAACCCGAACCAGCCTCTCCATGATGCTCTTATAGGTTATCCTTTCAGTCCCATAGTGAATCAAAAATTATATAGATGGATCAAATCAATGTATGTGTTTTTAAAAAAAAATCATAACATATTTCGTGATCTACCTACAATATATCACAGTGTACATATCATTCATTACAATGTGGGAAATTATTACCTCATCTATGGTTAAAATATATAATTGAAATCTGTATATTTAATCTAGGGTTGTGTGGAACAAAACAATTTGTATCCCTTTAAAGATTATAGAGGCAATGTGACAATAAATATTTCTTATAAGAGGTGTCTCAATACTATTTTTAATCCACTCAATTTTTTTTTGTTTTTATAAATACCATTAATTTTGAGTTATGAAATTTATATATTTTAAATAAATTAAATTTGATTTTTATATTAGATTTTTATGGAAATTGATTTTCAATTTTTTTAAAAAAAATTTATTTAATGAAAATTATTTGACTGATAAAATGAAAAAAAATGTTATTTTGTATTGGAAATATTTTTTTAAATTAAATGTTGTTATTAATTTTAAATATAAATATTTTCTGAAATATTTTTGTTATTTTTCAATATTGTTATTAGTTAAATATAAAAAATTAGTACACCATGGAGTATGAGAAAATTTTAAACATGAACATAATAAATTTGAGTAATATATCGCTAGTTTTAGTCTCAATGATTTTAGGTTTTCTAGTCTCTATCCTTACTAGAGATGTTAATAATCCCAAAAATTTTAGAGTCACTTATACTAGATAATGTTACATCATGTGTTATAATTGTGTGTAAACTTGTGTCGTGGACTTCCATGTAGTTATGTATGTATTAATTATTTGAATGTATATTAGTTATTCTTATTTTAAAATATGATTTCCATTTTGATGCATAAAAAACATGTTTATTCATATCCAATTACCCATTGAGATATATTATATAATATTATTTTCTTACTACAATATAATTTTTTTAAAATGAAAATAAAAATTATGATTTTATATGAAAATTGATTACATTCTTAATTTTTATGAAATTATTTTAATACAATAACTATAGTATTCTTGTGGAAATAAATTATATAGAATCTCTAGAAGCATCCTACATAGATTTAGTGTAGAGATCCTACTATTAAATTGGGTGGCTATGGTCATGGTTTTATAAGAAACATTTAATATTTAGAAACTTCATGTTGTATTGATGTATAAAATGATCATAAGGTTATATTTCAAATATCATATGTTTATTTGAGGGTGAAATAATTAGAAATTACTTTGAATGGTACCCTTTTGCTTGGATCTATCATGTTTCATTGGAGAAGGTTTTTCATTCCATCTAGAAGGCCAACACAGTTGGACTATTAGGTTACTCAAAATGCATTGTTATATATTTTTCCACTTATATCATTATATTTAGATGATAGAAATAATAGTATATCATTATTTCCATCAATAAATATATCATAGTTGGAACTTATCTAATTCATCATAATATATAAAATTTCAATTTATTTTATGATTAATATGATATCATGTCACGACCCGTCCTCTGGACCTGTGTCGTGACTACCCCAAGGCCACCTTCAATTGGACAGGGGATGGAGACTAGCACTAAATGCGTAAATCCCTAAGCTATGGAGGAATTTACTTTATTAAAAGTAAACACACACAAACAGAGTACACAACTGGAATCAAAGCACTCCGTAGTGACTGACCCTGTGAGTTCAACGTTGCCCTCAAATTTCAATTCTGAGCACCTGTTCAAAAGATATAAAATCATGCTCGTACTTTTACTAAACATACCCTAAAAACGTCATAAAAGGATTTCGGAGACTCTAGGCATCAGAATCAAGCACTGTCAGAAACTACGGACTTCTAAAATTCCCATGTATTTAAAAACAATTCCACAGATATTTTGGATCTTTATATTCTCCCCACCTTAGGGAATTACATCCCCATAATCTACAACTCGAACTAAGGGAACAAATGGGGGTACTGAGCAAGTATATGAGCCTCCCGCTCCCATGTGCTCTCCTAGAGGTTCATGTGTTGCCAAAAATGTGCACCAGAGGTATCAACCATCCACGTAGGACCCGATGTTGTCGATCCTAAATCTCCACTGGAACCTCCATGAATTTCGCCCCGTCATCGATGTCCTGCTTCCCGTTATCGATGATGTGGGATGGTTCATGCATGTATCTCCTCACCTGAGATACGTGGAGGACGTCATGCACCAGGTGCAACAGAGGTGGAAGATCTATGTGGTAAGCCACCTCGCCTACTCTGTTAAGGACCTGGAAAGGTCCGACGAATCGTGACGATATTTTGACACCTTGGACAAATCTCTATAAGCCTCATCGAGGTGAGACCTATAGGAAGACGTGGAAATAATCCTTGAACTCGAGAGGTCTCTATTTCCTATCAGCATATAACTTCTGTCTACTCTATGCAGTCTTCATCCACTACTAGATGATCTTCACCTTCTCTGTGGCAGCCGAACCATTTCTGGTCCCACTAGTGCTGACTCTCATGTGTCTATCCAGCACTGTAGAGATCTGCAAGGTCGACCATACAAGTCCTCAAAAGGTTCCATACCTACGGTGGAGTGATAGCTATTATTGTAGTCAAACACCTCCAAAGGAAAGTGATCCTCCCAGCTGCGACCTAAGTCAATGAAACATGCACGAAGCATGTCCTCGAGGGTCGGAATGGTCCTCTCGATCTGACAATATGTCTGAGGATGGAAGGCATTACTCAAGTGTAGTTCTTTCCTAAAAGCTTCTTGAAACCCCTTCCTTATCCAGGAAGTAAACCGTGTGTCTCAGTTGGAGACAACTGAGGAAGGTACTCCATGTAAACGCACTATCTCCTGCACATAGAGGCGTCCCTATCTCCCAACTGATCCCTACTCTCTGATCAGTAGGAAGTGGGCCAACTTGGTGAGTCGGTCAACGATCACCCATATCAAGTCGTGAATCCTGGATATATGTGGAAGTCGCATCATGAAGTCCATGGATATCCCATCCCACTTCCACTATGGGACGTCTAGAGGATGAACCAAGCCTGCTGGTACCTAGTTTTTTTCCTTCACTTGCTGACAAGTGAGGCACCGTGAGACAAACTCCACTACTTCCTTCTTCATACCTGGCCACCAAGGCTGTCGTTTAATGTCCTGGTACATCATTGACATCCCTCGATGTGCCGAAATGGGAGAAATGTGGAATTCCATTAACATATCCTCTTAAAGTGAAACTATCACCATAATACATCCTATGAAGATTTATTACGTCATCCCCAACTTCAGAAAATCCATAAGGTGCCTTCCCTATCGATATCTAAGTACGCTGTGTCTCACAGTCTGCTTGTCCATGTTGTGCCTCCCTTACTCACTGATGAAGTGGATGAGTGACTGTGAGAGACTGTAGATTGGATACCCCATCTCTATCCACATAGTATATCTGTAAAGCATCTAGCTGCTCTATCGCCTCACCTAGCAGCTGTATACTAGTCCTCCTATTGAGTGCATCTGTAACAACATTCCACTTCATACGAGTATAAACTATCCAAAAGTCATAGTCTTGGAGGAACTGAAGCCAACGCCATTGTCTTAGGTACATATCCTTCTGAGAGAAGATTTAACTAAGACTCTTGTTTTCAGAGTTCACGGTAAAACGTTCACCCATCAGATAGTACCACTACAACTTCAAGGCGAAGACCACTGCTGCTAACTCCAGGACATTAGTAGAGTTGTTCGTCTCATGATGTCTCAACTGCCGGGAACTATACATGCTCACAGCTCGCTCCTGCATTATAAAACACCCGAGTCCAGTCCCTGATTCATCGTAGTAGACTACATACCCTACGCCTTCCACTGGAAGAATCAGGATGGGGGCACTAGTCAGCCACTGCCTCAGCTCTTAAAAGCTCTACTGGCATCTCGCCAAAAACACGAAGGGTTTCCCCTTCTTCGTCAAGGCTGATAATAGTGCTACGACTCTAGAGAAGTCTAGAACAAATCTCAAACAGTATCCAGCCAAGAATTGGAAACTCAGTACCTCCATCACACTCTTTGGGGGCTCCCAAGAAAGAACAACCTCAATATTCACTAGATCCACTGCAACTCCATCCTCCGAGATGACATGTCCTACGAAGTGAACCTCTCGAATCCAAAACATGAACATTGAGAGATTAACATAATGTTAGTTCTCTCGGAGTGTTTCCAGTAATACCCGTAAGTGGTAGGCATGATCCTCCTATGTAGTTGATTAGATCAGTATGTCATCGATGAATAATACTAGAAAAAGATCAAGGAAAGGATATAAGATCCTGTTAATGAGGCTCATGAACACTGCTAGAGAATTGGTTATGCCAAAGGGCATTAGCAAGAACTCATAATGGTTGTACTAACACTGGAAGGCCATCTTCTGCACATCCTCATCTCAAAATCTGAGCTGGTGATAGCCTGATCTGAGGTCTATCTTCGAGAACGATCAGGCACCCTTTAGGTGATCAAAGAGATTGTCTATCCTCGCAAGTGGGTACGTGTTCTTTATAGTCACCTAGTTCAGGTGATGATAGTTAGAACAGAGCCTCAAGATCCCATACGCCTTCTTGGAAAACAGAATTAGGTCTTCCTAGAGAGAAACACTGGGCCGGCTGAATCCCTTCCCCTGAAAGTCTTCCAGTTGTACCAGCAGCTCGCAAAGCTCAGTGGGAGCCATTCGATATGCAGGAATATATATCACTGTCATCCTCGGGTATAAGTAAATGTAGAAGACAACCTCTCTGCAAGGAGGTAGTTCTGGAACATCGTCAGGTAAAACATCTGTGTACTAGTAAATCACTAAAGGATAAGTTGGACTCTCCACATCAATTACTCCGAGGGTAAGGCAACCCGACTAGTGACTGATCGTCTGCACCCTCCTCCGAGTAAGTCCGTCCAACGCTGAAAAGGTTCCCTTCTCGCCGATGAAGGTAAATGTGGTACCATCCGTGCAGAAACACTGCACTTTTTTCCTCATACAGTCTATCTGAGCGTAAACTATAGATAACCAGTCCATACCCAAGTTGATGTCGTAAGGCCTCGACACCGCTACATGGAGATCACAGCCAAAGCTCTCTCCTACTAGAATAAGCTCACACTACTGGAACCAGTGCCTAATCGTTAGGTCTGCTCCTGTAAGAGTTTCTAGATGTAAGGATCGAGCCAACGTCTCCATCAGAATCTCTGAGCTCCAAACTAGGGCAGTGGATATGAATGTGGGACTGGAACCTGTGTTTATAAGAACTGTATCTAAGGTGGAGTAGACACAGATCGTACCTCGAATCATCTACGAAGCACCATGGTCATTTGCTTCAGCTACCTAAAGGTGAGTTCTCAACTGTCCACCAGCTCCCTAAGTTCGAGGAGATCCTCCTGGTGGTGGTGGCGGTAGCACCTCGTAACATCGACCGCTGCTAGATGCTCGACAAGCTCCTCTTCCACATCCGCCAGGGCCCTGCAGACCACCTCAATTGAACCTCTTCCTCTGTCTGGGAGGTCCCTCAACTATTTGCTGATCACCAGAACGGAGAGTCGGACAGTCAAGAGCCATGTGACCAAGCCCCCCGCATGAGTGACATAGTTTTCTCATGGCATGTTTGTCTCTATCTCCACTCCGGGTCCCCCGCATAACCGATCCGGAGTCATTTGGTCATTCACCTATAGGTCCGGTACTCTTGGACTTCTATGACAATTGTATACTTCCATCTATAGAATAATCCACTACATGTCAACTAGTAGTAGATCTCGCTGCTGGAGACGGATCAGCAAGGAAACTCTTCACTAGGAGGGCTCGCTCCCACACCCTCTCCTGAATTGGTATGGTGAGGGAGATCATCGAGGTTCTGATCTCTCGCCTCAGTCCTTAGTCAAAGGTCTAGGCCGTGAAGAATGGGTCATGTACCATATCTATGGAGCAGTGCGAGAGGTCAGTGAACCTCACTGAGTAATGTACTGCTGTCATGCTACCTTACTGTAGATGAAGTAGCTCTTGTATCTGCACCGCTCGAAGGGTGGCTGAAACAAACTGCGCCCGGAACAGGCTATCGGTGTCTATCCAGAGTAAAGACGCCTCATCTTGGAATTGAAGCATCAAGCTCCACCATCTACCTATTGTTTCCCGGAGGATACTGGCAGCAAGGATCACTGAGGCCTCAACTAGAAAGGGGCCCTTCACCAAGGCCTCATCACTTGGTGGGTTTTCAGAGCGCACGCCTCTCGGGGCTCTAACTGGTCGTCCAAGGGGAGGCATCCTCAAAGAAATAGATGTGACATGGTCAAAACATTATACCTTGTGAGCTGACCTAGTTGACGTGAATTAAAGAGAATCTTTTGAAACACACACCTGATCACTACTTTCGTGCACTTAGTTGGAAATCAGTAGTTAGGGTCCTGTTGTACAGATACATCGGTCTCCGCACCAATACTAGGCTCCCTAAACTGAAAACCACACACGATACCCTTAACATTTTTTCTTCACAGAAAACAATGATCAGAGTCATGTGTTCTGCGGTAGAACCTCCCTCTGATGCCAATTTGTCACGACCTGTCATCGGGACCCATATCGAGACTACCCCAAGCCCACCTTCCATAGGACAAGGGCTGGAAAATAGAACCAAAGGCGTAAAAACCTAAGCTAGAAAGGAATTTCCATTATAAAAATTTAAACACACACAAACAGAGTACACAACTGGAAGCCAAGCACTAAGCAACCACAGATGCTGTGAGTTCAACAGTGCCCTCGAATTTTAATTCTGATCACCAGTTCAAATGATATAAAATCTCGCTCGTATGTTTACTAAACGTACCCGAACAAAACATCAAAAATTGATTACGGACACAACAGGCCTCGGAATCAAGCACTGTCATAAACTGCATATTCGTAAAATTCCCATGTATTAAAAAAATACCACGAGAATTATTGGTCTTTAAATATCATTTCATTAGGTTTTATCTAATACATAATATAAATTATTATTCCAAAATGTGAATAAATCGACTATCATTTGTGAAGAAAATCCAATATCCATATTCAATGTTTTGAGAATTTTTTTCATTATATAACACATAAACACAATATCTTGTTAATTGAATTCATTCTAACATTGAATAGTTCAATATCTATAATATAGATTTAATATAGATGGTATGAAATGTTAAATTCATATAACATAATCCCTAATTAATAAAAACATTTCTTTATGATGACCCTCAAATATATATTATATTCTAATACTATTCTCATTATTTCGATCATGATTTTTTCTGTTATTTTTTTCCTTTTTCAACCAATTGATTAATGAAAATATTATAGAGTATTAAATCACTTGTTATAAACAAATTTCTATTATTTATGTCTTAACATATTATAATGACCACATTATGTTTTGAAAAAAATATATTTGATATAAATTATGATATTTAATGGGTCATTTTGTATATCTATTTTCATACATTCAATTACTTCATTTTATTTGAGAATTAAGATTATATTTTTTGAAGAATTTATAGCTCGTGTATATATTTAACCTAAATTATATATTTCAATACATGTTAATTTTTTAAAAAAATTTATCATTCATTCCGTACAATAATTATTGTAGTTTTTGTCCAACTTCTCTTAATATATAAACTTTATTTTTAGATATTAAATTAGAATAATATAAATATACATAATTATATTCTTATATAATTTCCATACCGGTGGTTAGTTTTTTAGATGAAACACCTAAGACGTCAAATTAATTATTGTAGTATCATTTAAAAATTAATATTTTCTTATCATCTTTATCAATCGTATTCTTTAATCTATCTACCACTTTATCATTTTGGGCATTTTTAGATGTGATGTCCTTAATATTTTTCATTACGAAATAATTTTATAATATTAAACTTTCAACATATATGACTAGAAATTATTTCTAAGTCTATATACGACCATTGATTTAATAGTTAGTTCCTCTTGTGAAGAAAATTATAATCTATAATAATTTAAATTTCTTTTATAGAAAATGTCATTTCTATAATGAAAGTGTATTTTTTGGATAATTATTATTTTTCAATTGTGATCTAAACATTAAACATTTAGTAAAATTTTGACAAATCAAATTCACTTTCTTCATGATTTATAAGAACTGTATAAAAAACCATTATATAATTTACTTCATAATCAATGATTCCATAATAATTAGATAGAAATTATTTAACAAATAGATAATTTATTTGGTAATAATTGACTAGAATCCCCATCATGCATCAGGATTGTGATTTATTTCTATTCTATAATCTTTTTTTGGGGTGATATCTGAAAAAAGGGATATTCATCAAAAACATATGTGTTCATTATGGAAAAATTGATTAAATATTTTTAATACTGTAATATATTATTCATTTCAATGGCTAATTCACATTATACATACCTATGATATTTTTTAATCATTATGATATTATGAAGATGAATTAAATAAAATCATCCATTTTTTGTTAGTCTTCTTAACCTCTCCACTTGTATTGAATATTAAATCCCTTAAATGATTTAAATGTTATTTTGTTCTCATTTATTATATTATTTGGGGATATGTCTCATTTTCATTTCATAATTTATAGGTGTTTTTTATAGATCACTATTATTTTATTAATTTATATCATTTTTCCTAAATACATGGGAATCATGCAACAATGGGCATTATAAGAATCACATAATAATCATTTTTATAGGAGTGTCATTAATAGTTTCTCAACATCCCTTGATATATATTCCTATTTTGTTATCTCTTTTAGAAAATTAATCATGTGAATGATATTCATGCATTCTGAAATCATTGAAAAATTTGAAATTATTCATACCATAGCTTCTTTCAAATTTTTATTATATTCATAAAATTTATGATAATTTACAAAAATTTCATGTGTAGCATATATCCTATATTATTTTTCAGATATATCAAAAATAATTTGTATAACAATGTATATCATTCATTTTCTTCATTCTCAATATTATCCTAATAATTTAATATCTACGTAGATGTTTACCTAGTAAATATGAATCAACAAATATTATAATATTTAACATAAATACCAAATGAGGGATGGTCCATTAACATTTCCCCCTTCAAAATATAAAATCCCCTTTTGTGATATTTATTGAACAATTCCATATTGATAGACTCATGTTGGTCGATTTTAAAATCGTGATTGATCCTAGATGGTGATCATATGATGTATCAATAGTTGATATGATCACTTGAATAGAACTAAGCATTATGAGTGATGAGTAAATTAGGTTTTCAATTTGGAATGAAAATATTATTTTTTGCATAATATTTTTAATAAGGATATCACCAATTTTGAACATTGTATAATTTTATATCAAAATAATGTTATTTTTAATTATATTTACCATCATAATGGATAAATAGTCAATTTGTGTATGGTTGATTTTATCTGAAAGTTGAGTCTCTTTTTTATCAATCAATAAGTAGCTATATTAATGTTTATAACCTTAAATACATATTAGAAATAGAAACTGAATATATTTTTATATAAATATATAAATATATGTGATTGTATTGTGAATAATTATTACCATATGAATTACGATCCTCCAATATATACTTCTGATTAGATATTATTCAATTTCAAAATGTCTAGAAATGCATTATTAGAGTTCTCAATGCTCAAAATTCATCATAATGAACTAAACCTCCTGAAATATTATTCTCCAACTAAAATTTCATCCATATATTCTATGTATTAGTTATTAAAACAATTTTAAAAATTTCATAGGAAAACAAATAAAATTAAAAAATTAAAATTGGCATCATTCCATTTCATCAAAACAGAAAACATACAATATATAATAAATCATGAAATAATTTCAATGAATAACTCATCAATTATTCTCAATGTTATATTAATAACTACATGTTTTAACATGACGATACATATAGAATATTCTCTATATCTGTATTTATAATAACATGTTATTATGATGGAGACCATGCCCTTGACATGGGCTTTATATGCATTGGTCCTTGTTGAAATGCAGAATATCCTTAAATAATGTACCATATATTACAAACATGTTTTTCTATCAATCAACCAAAACCTCATCGACAGAATGAATGAATGTCCCCTCTCGTCATAAAGATAATCTCAATTTAAAGATCCACATCAATAATTGAATATATATTATTCTATCTATAACTTTGAAAAAGTGTTGATGCCTTATTCTCCTTGATATGATATTATCTCAAACAATAGTGACAACCTTTCATAGTATTTCATCAATATTCATTATTCATAAAAAATAGTTTTATTCATGGATCATGGATGATTAAACTAATCATGATGTTATTTATGTAATTAATAATAGTCCAAATTTATTACACTTATCTTTTAGAATTATATTATATAAAACCATCTTCTTATGAAATTTTTTCTAAATGAAAAATTTTACTTGATGTAATAAATATATTATACCCATCAATATAGTTAATCCATTTTCTGAATTACCATAATTTTATGTTACCTCAGTATGATTTTTATACATAACATAAATTGTAATGTTTATACTTTTTTTTATTATTCATAATATAAAAACAAAATTAATATAACATATATTATTTAAATTCATATAGAAATTATTTTTTACATTTATGGAAGAAATATTTAAAACATTATAAAATTGACATATCACTATGGGGTATATGGACACTATCAAGTACATTAACCTAGGTATATGAGTCGTAATTAGGAAAAATATTTCCAGAATATAAAGGAGACTAAAATCGATTCACATTTTTTTGATATCATATATATCTTGTGACTTCGAATGATTCCTTTTCTAAACATTAGAGTATAAGAAATGCATTCTAGGAATCAAATATTTTAACTGATATAACTCATCACATGAGTGTATTTTTGAGAAACCTCTATTTGTATTTCTAAATATTAACAATTTTTCTTAACACAAATTTTTTCCATTCTAAAAAAGAGATATAAATAGAAAACTATGTTGAAACAATTAAATCGATCATTAAATGTTACTGAAGTAAAGTACAACACTATGATCATGTGGGGTTTATAATAATTTTTGTTATTTTCATAGAAAAATACTAATGATGGGATAATAAATTGTTATTTTTATTGATATTTTATATGTTTTTTTGATAATATTTTTATATTAGAAATTAACATCAAATCTACTATATGAATTAAATAATGATGAATTAATTGTTTAATAATTATTCTTGGATACTAATCATGGTGATAACATCATTTTTTAAATAATTCTATTTTAAAATATAGTTAATTAACCATAGATAAATTTGGTCTCATAGAAGCATTGCAATTGGATTAATGATGAATTTTATTTTTAGAATTTCTTAATGTTTTGGGACATAGAGACTGTAATGTTGAAACAATAAACCATGTGATTTTTGAAAGTGATTTTTAACATAAATTAAATTTTTACCATCGATGTTACTAGCGTTCAATATTTCATATGTAACATTAAATAATGGAATCCAATCATATAAATGTTAATTCTATGTTCTAAAGAGATAAATATTATTTATAATGAATTTAATAGGACATTGAGTAGTTTGATGATACTGAGTGAAATATGCTTGTTCCCTATTAGGCCACCAGTTTTAAAAATTACATCCCTTTTTTTATATCTCTATGTGGACGTAAATATTGTATTACTCACCATTTTGGTAATTTTTTAAAATTATATATTATATATCACGTCTATCTCCATAGTTTTGTAATGGTCAGAAAGAGATAAATATTTTCTCCTGGATAGTAAATATCATTGGAGCATGGGATTGATTTATGGGGAAAACGATGATTCAATAGTTATAACAAGTAGTAGCGGGAATATTTTTATTGGAATGGAAAGGGATAATATGATCAATGACATATCATCTGTTAATAATAATTCAATTTTATGTTGTTTGATAGAATATATTTTTTTAAAAAAAATATCACATAAAAATATGTCATTATAATTAAGCCAATAAAGTAACATTCATTAGGGAAGGATGGAAATATCCCAATTATCAACTACGATAATTCATACAAGAGTTTATGAAAATATTTCTTTTATATATTATCATTTTTTGTTGGAGATTATAGCGTTGTCAGTTGATATTTGATTTCGGTGAATATATTCTTGTTATGGGGTTTCTATGGTTATTGATGATAAGAAGAACCTGGAGTTGTTTTATTGTAAATTTATGTGAATGTGGAGAAAGATATTAGTGATTGGATTTGTATGGAATAATTTAGTTTAGTAGGGGGAAATTGTAATTTGTGATGGGGTTTCCATGGTGAGAGGTATGATTTTTGTTCCCTATAATGTAGTTACCATTTTTTTTTCAATCATGTTATTTGAATTCTATGAAATAACTTTCTTGGTTTCAAGTTTTTATTTATAGGTTTACCTATGAAAATTTATTATTTAATACCACATTTTTATGAATGATATATCTGATTAAAATTTAATTATATTATGAGCTGTATACATATGGAAATGGTAATCATTATGATATTATCATTCTTGATGAGAGTTTCATTTATTTGGTCAGTGGGATAGTGCCTCCAAGATAGTTTTTTAATATTTATGGATACAATAGAAAACTAAAATCATATTATTATAATTATATTTATTAATTGTTATTATATATTTGATTCTCCATTCCATAATATCCAATTATTAGTATTTTATTAGTAGGAGGAGGAGATCATCGTAGAGAGTATGCATGATTCTAAATTTATCTAATTCCATTATCAATGCTATATTTCAGAAAAAATTTCATTCGTAAAAGTTTATGTTTAAAGAATATTTTTTCAATATACCATAATATAGGTATGTGGATTGACTGACTAGCATCATAGTTTTTACTATGATAATTTCTATAACTCATTAACGTATGAAACATAATGATATAAATATCATAGAATAGACATTAATTATCACGAATCCATGGTATTCATTATGGGATGTATTATTTTATGGGGTGATCCAATTAATTTATCAATGAAATATTATTAGAGTTTTTATTTTTGTTTTCATTACTATATAATTAATTTTTTGATCTCCAAGAATCAGTTTCAACTATAATAGGTTATTGAGTAATTGATTTAATTGAGAGAAAAAAAATATATTTTAAGAAATGATCTACAATTGGGTAAAGATCAATTTATCTTGTTGGGTAATTCATTATTAATGACATCATGTTGTTTTTGTTTCTGTGTGCTCTATAATAATGGAGGTATTATTTCGTTAAGATGATTATTTAGGTACATTATGAATTTATTTTATAGGGGATAATGTTTTATCAATGATATTTTTATATATTATAGATTATAAGTGATTTTAACCTTTAACAATTTCATTTTTGAATGATATATTGATATATATATATATATATATATATATATTCAAAAATAACTAAATATTAACTACTAGGAAGGTGAATGACATGGAAAAAATGAAAACTCCTCTAAATTTATTGAAGAAAAAAGACAACAATGTACAATTGTTCCTATCAAGAAAACAGGTCTAGTAAAAACAATCAAAAGGGTTCATACACTTAACCATTTACAACATTTGAGGCCCCATCTGGAACAACTGACTCTCACTCATATTTTAAATTATAGGATTTGAGAATTTTGGAATATTTATCTCTTAGTCTCTTGTTTTTCTGAATTCAATGGCTCTGTATATTGGAACTTGTTAATGCACCCCTATTTCTGATCCATATCATTCCATTTTGAGTACATGAAAGAGGATCTAGTAGACACCATATTTAGAATGTTGGTGTAGTCCTTTGTTTGCTCCTTCTATTGTGGAGCAGTGAAATCCCCCACATTATCATTCCCTATCTTCCACTCATTCATGATTATATAACTATAAGATTCTTTGACATTCTTATTGAGAGAGAAACAACCATTTTCTTAACAATCTCATTATTGTATTCCTTCATTCATATTATAATATGTTTGAGTATGTGGGATATAGTGACAAATGATTTTGATCATGAAATAATCCATCAAAGAACAATAAATATTGGTTAAATTTTTGGACATCTTGTCATGAAAATATAATGTATAATTAAAAATTTTAGGTTATATATTTTAAATTAGTGCCTGATTATACTTCACATCATAATTTACCTGAATATATTTATATCCCTCATTCTCAATTAGATGTAGTAATAAATCATTTTTATATATCATATTGTCTCTTTATTTGAGTTTCAAAATAAAGCACCATAGTGATTGTTGAAATAAAATATTAAGGGTATGATATTATACATGGATAGATTTACTTATAGATTATTTACCATTAAATAAGTGAAATATTAACTTAAATGTATAATAGGAACGAGTTATCATTTACCCACTATAGAATGTAATTGTGATGATTGTATTATTGGATGTGTAAAATGTATTTAGAAGCCACATATTATGTCAAAAAACCACCCACATAAATGTATCCAACATGGTTTGATAATAGAGTAGGGGTGATTATATACTTTGAATCTCGCCAACAACTAGCCTCAGTTTAGTGATAGGAATCAATTTTATTTGAATCCCACATATATAAGGAATTACAATCATAATTAATTGAAGGATTTAGAGATATCATAACAACCACCCAAAAATTTACCACATACTATAAATTAGGGAAACCATACCATCTCTTTATACATGAAAAATAACAATCAAACCCAAAAAATGTATCCATGTATATTCCAAATGATAAAACTAATGTTTTTATGTTTTCAAAATATGTCAAACACACAAGATATTAATTTTTATGTCAATCAAGGAAATCCAATTCAAAACTAATTGAACTATTCTTATATTTAGTGTAGGGTCATAACATGTATACTCAGTAGGATCATACCCAAATTATCTAAATAACATTTCAAAATTAAATACTTATTTACAATTGATTATATAGGATATCTGATAACAACAAAAATAGGCCAACTATTCATCCTTGCCTAACTATGAAAATCGAACCAAATAAAATATACATGTATAATAATATATCATAGAGAGAAAAAGTAATCATCTGAACTCTATAAGAACACCCTTTGAATTTTTTTCCTCATAGTAGAATGTACAATGAAATATTCTTCCATTCAATCAATAACATCATGTCATATATCCTCCCATATCAAACATAAATCCGGATTCAAACCTAACCTCGCCACTATTTTTTTCTCATATATCATGTTATCATAAAAAAATATCCACATAAAAATCGTATTATGTATCTACAGATTATAGTATATCATGTACACGATAAAAACTCAGCATTTTCCCGAAATCACTCAACACATAATTGGGAACACATATCTAATCCTCGTAATCAAATGAAATCTATATCAGTACAAAAAAATATACGTGTCAAAAAAACATTTATCATTATTTGTATTTACTCCTAACAAACATATTACTAATTAACTTCCCAACTGTCTACTCTAAATAATGGAAGAGGGTTATACATGCTTCACTTTCACCACAGATCCATATCTTTATGAAGACAACTTGAACCAGAAGTTATGGGAGATGATATGGCTATCCAACTTGGGTGGGGTTGATACATAAATAAAATCAAATAAATAATATATAAATATAAAATAATACCTAAATTGTGATTTAATATAAAACAATACTAGGGAAATCTATAACACCACTTCTATATCTCGCAAAATCGTCAATCAATTATTGAAACCACAAATGAAACATAGAATGAAAATAATAAAAACACTAGACACATTTAGTATTATATATACCTTCTATACATTTTATGTATTAAATAATTATAATAATAATTTTACCTTTCAATTCACTACATATGTTTTTTGAGAATCATCTCATTAATTCAATTGTCACATGATAGTTAAATCCTACAAGCATTAAATTTCCAACCCCTGATATTTCAATTTCATCATTATCATTTCATTACATCCCAATAGTTAAACAAACACATGTGTAAAATTCAATAATATATACACATACTACTTATAATCATCACTTAACCTACCTACATCCCACCTCCCTCACAAGAATTAACAAAATTCAACCACCCCACAACATCCCTCATCAGAACTCCAACCAGCACAAACATAGGTTTGTTGGCCAACACAATTTTCATCTAAAATCATCACCAAAATCATTATGTATTCCCTAATAAAAAAAACCATGAAATTAAATACAAGAAAATATGAAAATTATTTTAGTATCTAATGTTATTATAATTCTATAGAGTTCATTCACAATGTAATTTTTTTATTTCTTGGGAACTATAAAAAAATATAAATTTAATAGGGTAGTTATTTCTTATTATAGATATTGATTATTTTACATTTATTAATGGTATTTTTAGTTAGTTTATTTCTATTTAAGTCGTTAATTAAATATATCAACAAAAAGAATGTGTATAAAATTAAATTTTATTTAATTAGAAGCATCAAGAATGCACAAGCCCCTAAACAATCCAAAAAATATGTAACCAAATGTGATTAATCTAATCACAATAAATAAATAATATCCAATTAATTATTTTGTGATATAAACCAATTCTATCTACAAGGAGGAATAAAAAATCAGAATATTCAATATATTAGCCAAAAATATTTCATAATGAGGACTCCATACCTCAACCAAATGTTCATCATGATTTATAAATAACTCACCATCTTAAATCAAACACTACTGAAGACGATGTCGCCTAATTTAAAGGAAATAAATCTAGAAACAATCCAAATCATGGTACCATAAAATCCTATTTTATTTCTATTATGAATCATAAAATAAAAACTCAAAAAAATGTCTAAAAGGATTTAAGAATAAAGTGAATGATGAATGAAGTCAAGTGAGTGTACCTTGATTTGAGAGTCATCGATCTAGATAAATATATGCGTTAAAAATGCTATGTTGTGTGGTTTTAAGGTGATAAGAGGTTAAAAATGGATTATTAGTCTGGATGAGAAGAACAATATAACCATTGAAGAGAAGAATCCATATTTTTAGCTGACTAAACATTTTAATATATGAATTTAATCATAATTTCAAAATAAAATATTAAACTAACAACAATTATTGGCTATTTGAGTAATATTGTATTAAAATCTATGTATATAATTGAAAAAGTAATTATATTATGAAACATATTCTTTTTTTAATCATCTTTAATGACTTATTCAAAAATCCATCAAAATACTTTTACAATATAAATTTAGTTAGTGGATATACATCAATCATAATGGTGTGTAAAAGGACTTGTCAGTGGTAAACTATGAAAATTAAACATGATAGATTATAAATGTTAAAACATATAAAATTAAATAAAATAATAATCATATGTATATGAAACATAATATTTAATTTTCTATAAAAGGAATATTATATATTCCCAAGAATATCATCACAGTTAATCAAAATGGTGTTCTTGGACAATATACAAATATTGAACACCAATGTGTCATATACATGTCATATCTAGTGAATAATTATTTACCAAATTTATTTCAGTCCTATGAGGGATTAAACATCATATGTCTTCATTAATTTGTTCCTCCTAAATTATATATTTTAATAAATAATTTTATTGATTAATTGTTTTTATGAAATTATTAATTTTATGATGTTTATAAAATATACAAGGGAAATTATGAAAATATATAATACTTCTAATTAAATTAATATAATTTTATAAAGATATTTCATTAAAAAATTAGTTCATTATTTTATTAAAATATATATTTTCTAAATTATTTCAACTTTTATTCAAAATATTATTTATCAAAATAGTCTCATATTAAAATATAGTGATTTAAATGAAATAATATTTAATGTGGGATTAATGAAACTAGTATTCCATACCTATGATTCCAATTACACCATTAAAATACTACAGTCCAGATATATAAACCCATTTAATACATTCATATTCCCTAACGGTATAGTAAGTGATTTTTGTACTTTCAGGAGGTTGTTCAGCTAAAATTATAGTAGTGATGATATCTGATAATATGATGTTTTAAAATATATAATTTTACTTGAGAATTATATGTTGATTTTTTACATGTTCAGAGTCATGAGTGATACCATGTGTTTTCTCCTCCCGCCAACATTCTATAAAATGTGCTCTATAATACATTATTCAATTGGTTGATAATATTTGTCTCTCATCGGTATCAATAATATTTTTTCATTACCATATATATATATATAATTTAAAAATAGCATTATTTCAAATTGTCATATTTCACAGTGGTATATAAACCAATATTCAGGTAACAGCAATATCCTAAATGTAACGTTAACATTTATATCCAAAATGAATCCCACTGTTCCAATACCTCAATATTGAAAACATCAAATAAAATAGTTCTATATTTCCCATGATAATTTCTATCATTATAATAACTATTGTATTTATTTAAAATTATTTTATATAATGAAATATCATCATTAGATAATTTTGGAATATAGTGTTTACATTATTTTTTTTAGTGTTATATTTTGTTTATCTTCATGTATTATTTATAGTTATTGTTGTGAATATTATTTAGTGATGTGAAACGTTCTAATTAAAAGTTTATTCCTTCACCATGGTTAAAAAATAATGCACACACTATGGATATATGTTATTTTACAAATATGAGAGTAAAATTTTGGGTTTCCACATTCTCCCCATTAAGAATATTAATACTCAAAATATAAGTCATGTCATAAAATTAGGGTAGGTATATCTCTTTCATCAGTTATTTATACTCAAAGATTGATTCATATCACTTTATATTTTTTCCAATGTCATTCAAAATTAATTTTTTATTATTCTAAAAACACTTATTCACATTCTCCAATAATATGAATCAACTCGACATAAAATAATTTGTTGTGTTCTAATTATACACCAGCTGTGAAAACCATATGTTTTTTTATATCATATATTTTCTTATTAGGGATATGTGGATGATGTCATGGACATTGAATTATTTTTCACTAGAGCTATCATATTAAAATATACACCAACATGATCTTGTATATATAATTTCACAGTGTATCATGTAATCAATTTTCCCTTCTTTAAAATTCCACTGACTCCTTTCAAAGTACATACTTGGTAAATTACATGATTTGAAACAAAAAATGTTGTATTATTCATTATTTTGTAAGTAGAAATCATTTTTCATATTTTATAACCATTGATATTCTTATTTATCACATTAATCTTCTCTACATAACATTTCACAATTTGCATCCCCAAATACATTACATCTATAACTTCATTATATGATGTTTCATTTATAATTTTATTCCAAAAAAAATTAGCATAATGAGTAATTTTATCACAAAATGTAGAAATATTGTTGTGTGAGAATTCAATAATTGGAAGATATTTGTCCTAAATCCCATTACTATTTTCTATTAACATGTATTGAAATGATTTAATAATCCTCATGGGTATCCAATTTCATTATAAAATATAGGATTGTCTAATATTTAATCTGGAAATTATAGACTTTTGTTTGATCCTCCAAAACAAATATGTTAGTCATTTCTCTCAATATTAAATAAATTAAATTTGTTTCTAATGATTCCTAATAAATTATGAAATTTTAAAAATACCCTTGAACTAATTAAATAAATACTCTAGTGATGTGTTAAAATTTGAAAACCTTATTAATTAATCAATGATTACCTATGTGTAATTATTCCCGTTGTTTTTATATTAAAGACCCATAATATATTCAGTACAAGAATTTGTTTCACTTTCACATAAAATAAATTATTTTATTGAAACATTTATTTTAGTAGTTTATGGTTAACTATCACTTGATAAAATACCAAATATCATGAAAAATTAGAAAAATATCCTCTAATATGTTTTCCAACCATTAATGATTATGTAGTTCCTTATGAATTTTAGGGCATCTTGGATATTTATAGAAAAAATATTTTTGAGTTACATCAACAAAATATTTCTTTAAAACATTAATGGAATCGATAAATCACGTTTTACATAACCATATTACTCTTTTATGGCCATATATAGTCTAAAGGATTAGGTTTGATACTCATGGATATTTCATTAATTTTTTGGAAAACATAATACATTTCACAAAAAAAACTCCCATAGACCATATTGGTTTCGTGATTTCGGAAACATTGAAAACATCTTTATAATTAGGTGAATGATCTTCAAAATCTTATGTAAAGAAAATAACCTTTAGCTTTACTACCTAAAACAATTTTTAGAATCAGGGGGAAAAGAAAACATATGAAAATAGTGTGCTCTGATGCTCAGTAAGGGTAAGATATATATAAAAAAACATGAACAAAAGAATGTAAAAAAATGAACATAACATTTTAAAATAATGCCACATATATGATATATCAAAATTTAGAGTCATGAAATAAATATTAGAAGTTTATATGGCATAAATCATAAACATACATGATCGAAGAGAAAATATAGTTGGCAGAATTCATTGAATTTATTAAATAACATTAGCATAGAAAATCATATCAATATTATCCAGGGATAGACTCCTAGACCCTCAGAGTGGAAAATGTATTTTACTAAATAGAGTTAAATCTTAATTCTAGCCCTGTATTACCGAACTAGGGTTTCTTATCCTTTTGGTTCTTTATTGTTGAATTGAGATCATTTCTCGTTCCAACCCTGTATTACTGAACTGATATTGTTTAACCTTGTATCACTATATTACAAAATGAAGATCATTTCCCATTCCAGTCCAATTTATATACTGATATATAAATCTTTACCAAATTAATTAGAGGGATATATAACCCTTACCCATCTCACAATAAAAAACCAGACATACTTCATCTATAGAAATATAAATCAATATTTATATCATATCCAAACGGTTGTTATAATCATTATTCCATCATAAATTAATACATCAAAAAAAATTTATTTCATAAATATCATTCCATAATTAACATATTGAATTAATAAAAATAATTGGGATAGCATCTTTGGAAAAATTCCCCCATTAAAGCATATATCATCATCAATGAAAGTAATATTAGAAGAAATAAAATTTCATAGAACACTTGAAACTAATTCTTTAAAAAAAATAATTTCTTCTTCCAAAATTAATTCTTTCAATAGAAGGCCCCAAAATTTTAAATGAAAATAATTTACTTGAAAAAAATCTCATAATATTTCAAGGGAATATTCAAGGAATAATTTATTTTAAAATTATAAATTTATGTTCTTGTCGTATAAGTTAAAATAATACATTATTCTCGTACTTTTAAAAAAAATGTCTAAATGTACCTCATTTGGAAAATGTAAGAAAAATTCCTTTCAAAACTTTTAGAAAAAACAAAAATATGGTTAAATATGATTTTAAATATCAATAATAGAATAGTAAAACAATTTATGAAAAGATTTTTATTAAACATGGACATAGATGATCAATACTCGCAAATGGAGACTTCAAGTGACAAAAATTCTACATTTTGAAGAGATTGGGAAATAAATAATTCATCACATTACAATCAGAAATAGCTTATACCTTTTAAAAGATATAATATTTTGAAAATAATATACCATTATTCATAATACCCATAATAGACAAACATGGGATGTATATAGACCGTATTAGAGAAACAAGCAGTGTATAGAGCATGTGGCTCACATGTATAAATGTGAGAAAAAAATAATCTTTAACCATAGGTTTGATTACCATGGTACATATCTGAACATAATATATAATGGATTATATATTGTTAAAAAATTATTCCAGAACCATATCTATATTTATGATACTAAAAATGAACATATTATCACATGTTTATTAATATGATCTTATGATTACTATTTTTTGGGTATTAACAAATTAAATTTACCAGTCTTGTTTCATCACATATGTTATATAAATTATTTGTAGTTTATGGTTATATTATTTACACAATGATATTAATGTAATATATATTATTTTTAATCGTTCAATAATGATATATCTCTTTCTTTAATGATGATAATGTAGAATAAATCCCATCACATCATGGAGATGGTTGGCTGTACGTAAGTACGCATGACTGTATAATTCAAATATTTATGGAATTATATGGAAGTGGATTTTATATAAATAGTTATAGAAATAATAAAATTTTTATTAATAATATTTAGTTTTTACTCCAATCATTAATCATGTCCATGTAATGTGGTGGTGAAATAACAGTTTACATCATGGTGTGGAGACGGTAAAGAGAACATACGCACAAGTTGTAGATTCATTTTTCTTAAGAAGAAAAATAGGTGTAATATATTTCTTCCATAGTAATAAAATATAATTATAAATGATATAATAGAGTTATTAATTAATAAAGGAATCAATACATGAATATTAATTATAAGAAGAAACAAGTTTTAAAGAGTCGGTAAAGAGATTACCTCTTTTTCGTGTTACTCCATCTAGATCTCCTATTAGAGGTAATAGAGTTGGACTTTTGAGAATAACATAACCTCTAGAACATTTCAAGGGAATTTGAGAAGGTAAATGGACGGGGATGTTTATGTTTTATGGAACAATTTTAGGTGAAGAAGTGAGGGATGATGTGAATTTTTATAATTGGGATGATGGGAACTTTTAGAAAATACAAAACTATTAATTTATAATAAACTGAAACCAAATCAAAATTTCTGAAAAAAGTAATATTCTAAAATATGGCATGAGATAAGGTCATAATATCATCTAAAATTACTCTTTATAAAAGAAAATTTGTCAATGTAAACCTTATCTTTTTAATTGACCCATAATTATTCTATTTTAATATTATCTATGGTAACAAATATTTCAATATTATGAAAGTGTAAATATTAACTATTTAATAGTAATAAAACCAAAATTGAATATTCAATAATATTTTATACCATATAATAATTAAATGGACTAAAAAATTATTCATGATATTTAAATAATTTAATAAAACAACATTTTGATAAACAATCAATATTGTAAATTCTGACACTATTCAATTCATTTTTTTAAAAAAAAATTAATATAACATGTTGACTAAAAATGTTTTTTATATTCATAATAGGTCAAGGAAATCTATATATATTTTTTGGATATTTTAGTTATCCCATATTATATTTATAGTAATATTTTAATAATATTTATTTGATATTTCAATTACTAAAATAGTTACTACAACAATTTAGTGTTATTAATTATTATACATATTTGCTGAATAAAAATAAAAAAAATACTATTATGAATAAAATTCAACAATATTTCATAATAATACTTATATTTGAATATATATTCTGTGAAATACTATATTTAAAAAATTTTATTAACAAAAACTTGAATGTGATAACTTTAAAATCACATTAAATTAATTTTTATATGTGTCATAATCATTTCCATGTCATGTGAAATTTTCAATAATATGACCCTTGGATTATTATGGTCATTATATAAATGAACAATATTATTGTACATATGTATTTTTTGTTGTTATCATTTTAATTAATAATAATTTATTTATTTTTTATCAATTTAATAGTTTGTCCATCATCATTGTATAAGAATTTATTTTAATTATTTATATCCTAAAATTTGTAAATAAATTACTATAATAATTAAATACATTTTAGATTTTAAATTTGTAGTCATAGTTCAACATATCCACTGTTAACCATATAATATGAATTATATTTTTATTAAAATATGAGTAATTCGTGTTTAACCTTTCTATAAATATAATATATTAAATGATATAATCTCATCCATGTAGATTTGAAAATATACCATTTTGACCCAAGGACGATTTATATTGAAAAAAACCAATAAAATATTGTTGGATATGTGGTATAGTAATTTTATAATACAATTTTTACTTTTAAATATCTGATTTATGTTTTTACCGTATTAATAAAATCATAAACGAAGTCACTATTCCTAATAACTAAAAATAAAATAAATATATTTAAATAACATAGACCACTGATTCCATATATGGAATAAATATTTGTAAATTAAAAACCTATACCTTTTGGTGATTAATTTAAAATTTATTCCAATATTCATAATTATTAAAGAGTTTTAATAGTTAAAACAGGCACAAGGTTGAAGTTGTTTTTCATTTATATTCTACGTGAAATTAACTCCAATAACCTAAATTATATTAACTGATAATAATATAATATATTTATACATAAAATCCTTTCAATTATATAATTTCAACATAAAAATTAATTTGAATAACTAGTTTTTAATTAAAATGCATTGTTTTTTACTATTCATCAAAACATGAAACTTATAAGAAAAATACCAAAAATAAAACAATGTAAATATTGATACTACTATTTTAAAGAATCATTTTACTCAGAAAATAATAATATAAACGTGTAAAAAATAGATTTAAAATGGGTACATCATCAAAAGGCAGCAAACCTGCATTTTATTTAAAATACATATATTATGCAAAAAAATATATTTTTTATATAATGTGTTGAAGACATATTAGATTAATTTCAATCATTATATTATATTATATATATATATATATCTCTCATTAATAAAATCCTATAAGAGTGATTTTATAACATTATAATCTCAATTATTTTTTATTAAGTATTTTTTCATATATCGTTTAATTTTATTTAAAAACCGTTTTATTTTCAGTTATATTTAATCGACCACAAAATAATTAATTTTATATACATGAATCAATCACATTTTTATAATTAATATCATTTTGTTCATACCAACCATTATAATGTCTAGATTATAAGGTGACAAAACAATATTTAGTTGTTCGGTTAATCAAGCTCTAGCGTGAAATGGAATCTATCAAAAGAACATGAAATTGTTTGTAACACCATAGAAGCATATTTTTGTGTATAACACAAGATATGATGGTGTTTCATGTAAAGAAATATTATCAATGTGTATCGTATAACAAAATACATCAATGAAATAGGAAATAGAAATCATTCTAAAAAAACCTGGGTGTTACATTCTAACACCATAAAAAGAATTTCTCCCTCGAAACTAAGATGGGTTAAAAATAGATTAATACATGAAATATTCATTGATATAATCCCACATCGTAAAATTTAATAATAAAACCTCATATTAAGAAGGATCATTTTAAATATAATTATTTTCTAATGTAACTCATAACTATGTTTCTACATAGGATTATATTGGTGAAGATATCGGTAATGAGGAAAAGTGTAATTCATTTAAGATATTGATAATGAACACCAATTATAAAAAAATGGGCGATCCAAATAATGTTAACAATAAAAAAACCATATACCAAGTAACTATCAAAGGGGTTATTTATATCATCAGAATGATGATAATTGGAAAGCCTTTTAAATGGTGATCGTTTTTTTAATGTTTTATAATTTTGAAGAGAGAAAATACATGCTTGATTTCAACACAATCTCACAATTTTTAATGACATGATGAATTTCCACTTAATCTATTATTCCATGAAATGAATTTGAACTCTGAAAACCTGAAATACTATTATATCATGAAATGGAAACATATATTTAGAAGTCATTCCAGTGTTATTTGAAACAAAAATATTAGAAGAAGATTTTAAATATGAAAAACAAGTCCACATATGGTGAGACAATACATTAATATCACAAAAATAATATTAATTTTGAAATAATCATTCCATAAATGGGTAATAATAACATCATTCCAAAATATTAAATTCCAAAACATTAGAAAGCAGTGTAAAAAAATTTCGTATCATTTATCACCTGTATATTAAAATTTAGTTCATAATGTTCACATTCCAAAAATATGAATTTCTTAACCATGAATTATCTTAATCCCTAGAAATAACTAGAATCCCCCTAAATACAAATTGAATAAATGAATGTTTTCTTATTCCAATGTTTATTGGATATCTTCCATTAGTCTAAGAAGTTATAAACTTCATCCATTATAGCATAACCCACATGTCAACAAATCTATAATTAATAACATCTAATTAGCCATATCCAATACATAATTATCCATAATGAGCATAAATTTATACTCATGATTGTTACATTAATAGTTACATTCCCTTTATAAAAATGTTACATTTCCATTAAATCACGTATCTATGTCTTCATCGCTATTCAACAAATCATTTTCAATCCTTAATGAAAAAACTTATACATAAAATACATATACATAGTCCTGGACTCCCAAAAAATATACACTTCATTCATCATACTTTATTCTTTACCCATTACATATGTTTAATCATTTTATTTAATACAAAAATATGAAATGAGAATCCTATATTTAAGAACCTAAATCATCATATAATCATACTAATTATATTCAAGGTAAAAAATATGTTTAGATCATCCCAAACCTTTTACATGTCATTTATACAATGTTAATCCTATGTTGTATAGACAATACTCATAAAAACGACCATAAATGCTTTATATTATTTTTACTTATGACATATAATTACCATGATTTCCACATCTAAAACATTTAATGATAACTAGGTTCTTTAGAGTTTTGGCTATTGACTAATACTAGATTTCAATGTGTCAGAAATTCTTTTCATAGATGAAAAAAAATAAGGGAAATTAATTATAATATTTCAATCTATGATATCTCTAGTTTAATCCTGGGTTATTCATGTTCCTTACAAAATATTATAGGATTTAAACTTATAATTAGAATTATCCTTTGGACATCTTCAGACATATTGTTAAAAAATTATCTTTATATCTCCCAAATGTTTTCAAATCTTAGATTCCAAAGAAAAAAAACCGATTCACTACGACACCAACTCAAATAACATAGGTTTTATATATTGTATTATTACAATACTTTTGTGGAATACTCAATACACTACACAGATAAAAACTCAGAGACTATATTATTTTAGTGCCTTTGAAAACATGGAACACATTATTCTAATTTTGGAAAAGGCCTTAAAAATGTCTCATAATGATTATCAACTTTATATTTTCATTTGAAAAGTAATTTTTTATTTCTTGGAGAAAAGAATAAAATGAATATGGGTATCTCAAATACTCGGTATGGGTAACTATGGTAAATATGAAACAAAACATGAACCTAATAATGTATATACAACAATATGACATCTTAAAATCATACCATGTATAATATATATAAAAATATTGAGTCATGAAATAAATATTAGTTTTTTATAAGGTCTAAATCTCATGGTAAAACAATCCACGAGTAAATAGAATTGTAATAAGACAATAATTTTTGGAAAACACTTTCGCATAAGAAAATCATATTCATATTATCCAAGGATCATTTAAAATAAAATCATAGTAGAGAATGTTAATTATTTATCCATGTTCACTCCTCATTCCAGACATTTGTTATTGATCAAGTGTTACTTGTCATTCCATCCCTGTAATACATAACCGATATCATTTCCAATTCTATCAATGTATTTATAAACAAAAATCATTCCCGCTCCTATGTTGTCTTTCCTGTGAGATATAAATTATACCCAATAAAATGTAGCGAGATATAGGTCTCGCCCATATCATAATGAAAACCATGCAAATGTATTCCATAAGAACATAAAACAATCTTCATATCATAGACAAATAGGTTTCATAATCCTCATTCTATCTTATTATATTCAATAAAAAATGGATTTCATAAATCACATTTCATCATACTTATCATGAAATCATCATAATAATGGAGACAATATCCTTGGAAAAAAATTACAAATTTAAGAATTTTTTCTAATCAAAATAACATAATATTAGATTGAAAATAATTTTCAGAGAACACATGATAATAATACTTGTGGAATATATCCTTTCTTCTTTGAAATTTTTTTTCATTAAAATGTTTCTCAATTTAAAATGAAATTATGGCTTTACAAATAATCGTACAATTGTATATTGTAAGCTTTAAGGAAATAAATCATTTTGAAAGCATAATATAACATTCATGCCGTATATGTTGAAATAAAATATTCTTCTCATATTTTATCTACTAAAGTAAAAAAATAAATCCTTTGGAAAATAAAAGGAATATTCCTTTCAAAAATTGTAGTAAAAATCCAAAAACAGGTAAAAAAATATTAAATATACATAATATAGAACAAAAAAATATTATAATTTTTTTAGAAAACTTTGTTATTGATTATCAAAATTACCCAATGGATTCTTAAAACCAATCAATTCTTAAATTTGAAGTGAATGTAAAATAAATACCCTTAACATTATAATATATAAAACTATAATCCCTATTAAAAAAAGTTATGAAAATAACCTACTCTTATAGATATGGATCATAGAATACATTCATGGGCAGGATATAAATCTTGTAGAAGCAACATGTCTTGTGTACAAAATGTGTGTCACAAAACTAAAGGCGAGACAAAAATAACACATTACCTTAGGTTTAATTAATATGGTACATATTAAAACCTCCAATATAATTGTTTAAATAATATTATTAAAATATTGACGAACTATATTTATATTTTTGATACTATACATGATTATATTATCTCCCATATGTTAATCACATTTCATTATTACTCGCCTTTTGGGTATTAATTACTTCATTTTCTAAGACATGTTTGGTCATTAATGTTATGATTCATATTCATAGGTTACTGTTGTATCATTTGGGTTTTGAGATTGATGTATTATATATCATATATATTCATCATTTAAATTTATATAATCATTATTTAATTAAGATTATATAGACTTAATCACATCACATCATGGAGACGGTAGGTCAAACACACACATGAGCAATAATAACATTCCTTAAATTATGTAATTGTATTGAAGTGGGTAGTTTATTTTTATTAAATAATCAATATCCTATTTTAATAATTATATTTAGTCATTATTTCCATCATTTTACCCATCCAATTAAAGTGGCGGTAAAAAAAATATTACCCCACAGCATGGAGATGATAAGATGTATGTATGCACACAAGGTACATATATTTTTCATAGGATCAACAAAATGTGGAATATTATTGTCCCTTAATAATAAAATATCAAAATATTGGTGATATTTGAGTTATTTATTTACAATGAAATAAAAATAAGGGGATCTAGAAGAAGAAACAATTTTGAAAGAGTTCGCAAGAAGATTAACTCGTTTTCAACGAGATCCCTCAAAATCTCATATTAGAGACACTAGAGATTTTTTTAGAGAAAACTAGAGCCACTATAATATTACTAGGGAAGATGGTAATGTAAATGGGTAGGATATAGAATATATCTAATGTTCAATGTGGGGTAAAAAAGTTATGGACGATGTTCTCTTTTTTAATTTAGGTGAGAGACAGTTTTGGAATAACAAAAAATATTAATTTATAATAAACACAAAACACATATGAAAATAGAACAATTTCATATTTAAGAACATGAGTTGATCTATTATTTTAAAATAATCATCTAATAAATTTTATACAAGTTTTTATATCATTTTGAACAATATCATTTCAATTAAACAGTAGTTATTCTATTTTCATTTTAACTAAGTTAAAAAAAATTTCATAATTAAAATAGTGTCGTTTTTAATTATCTGATTTAAATTAAATCATAAATAAAAAATTCATATTGTTTAATACTATATAATAATCATTTGGTATTTAAAAAAAATATTTTAATATAATTTAATGAAAAATTATATTGATAAATAATCAATAGTGTTTGTTTTGACACTATCCAATTCATTGATTTCGAAAAATATTAATATAATAAGTTTTCATCAAAAAAATATTATATTATATTTATAATAGGCCAAGTTCATGTATTTTATTTGGATATATAAATTATGTCAAATTATATATTTTTTAATATTTTAAAAACATATACTTGATATTTTCATTAATTAAATAATTACTACACCATTTTTTGTAATCATTTAATATATCTATTTTTTAATAAAAATAAAAAATAAGACTATGATGATTATAAATCCTTTATGTTTAATAGTAATACTTATAGTTGAATATATCAATAGGAAAATCTTATATTGAAATTGTTATATTTATTAAAACAATAATGTTAAACCATTAACATCAAATAAAATAAAATATTATATGTGTCATAATCATTTATATCTGAATAAAAATGGAAAATAATTAAACCATTGTATGTTAATTGTTGTTATGTACTCGACAACTAATATTAGGTAATGTTTTTTGGTCTTTTAATGGTTATTATCATTTTAAATAAAATTATTTTTTTTATTTCTCATCACTTAAATATTTTATGTTTCCTCATTATATAAGCCTTTAAGGTAATTATATATCTACAAAAATAAAAATACATTACCATGATATTGAAAAAATCCCATTAGATTTCATATTAGTATTTATAGTTGAACATAATTTTTTATATCCTTTTGTTAAAATGATATAGTTATAAAAACTTGAGAAATTTATATTTATGTTTTCTTTGTAAAAAAAATATATTAAATGTCCTAATATCAACAATGTGTCTTACAAAGAATACCATTTCATAATAAATGATGATTTAGGTTGAAAAAATCATATAATTATATTAGGAGATGTTTTAGGGTAAAATTATAATTTTATTATTACTTTTATTTAACATATTTACCTTTTTATTGTATTAATAAAAAATTGTTGATTTACTATTCATAATCCCAAAAAATAAAATAATTCTATTTTCATAATTTAGTACCACTAATTTCTAATATATAACTAATTTTTAAAATATCAAAACAAATAAGTTATAATATTTATTTTAATAATTAATCTCATTGTCAGAATGAGATATCTAGGTTTAAAAGATCAACCATGAAAACAGTTGAAATGTTTTTACATCTAAATTAAATGAAAAATTAATTACAATGACTTATATTATATTATCTGATAAAATTATAATATATTAATAATTTAAATCCATTAAAATATATAATTTATCAATATAATTAATTTTTATGAAGAAATAGTTTTCATTTAAAATGTTTTACTTTTTCATTGTTCAACATAACTTGAATCTTATCAGAAAAAAATTATATACCAATGAAAATTTTGATACTTTGATTTCAATTAAGAAGTTAATATTTTGAATCTTAATATAAAAACATTAAAAAACTCTATTTAGTATGGGTGCTCTATCAATAGGTGGAAAACATCATTTTGTAAAAAATAATTGTTCTATCTAAAAATAATAATTTTCTTCCAAAATTATGTATAGAAAAAATATTCAATGAATTTTAATTATAACATTAAATATAATACATATAAATTTAATTTATAAAATCCATAAATTGTGATTCGATTCTTTTATAAACTCAATTATTTTAATTTAAAGTGTTTTTTAGAAATAAAATCAATTTATTTCAAAAGGGTTTTATTTTAATTTATAATCAATTTCACACAAAAAATTTAATTATATATACATGTTTAAAGAATATTTTCATAATTAAATTAATAATTTTCATACCCTCCATTATAATTGTTGAGTCAATAATGTTTCGTTATGACTGTTCCATTTATTTTTGTTTTGAAAATCGCAAACACTTTATCTTAATGAAAATTTCTTTTCCCATACGATTTATCTTATTAAGGATATTTTCTGTTCCCAAGGAAATTTTGTCTCTATACTTGTTATCATTGTTCATGATTTAGTTTTACCAACCTATAATATTTTTTTTTCTAATTGTAAAAATCGGTTTCATATCTAAAACCAAGGAATCAAATAAATACTTAGATATTAAGTATTCTGTTTTCATATTATGAATTGAGATTCCGAATTCTTTTGAATATTGATTCAAAATTCCTCTGAATTCGGATTCCGAATTCTATGAAATTCATATTCCATATTTTTATGAATCTTGATTCTAAATTCAATGAAATTCAGATTGCAAATTCTCTGAAATTTAGCTGCCAAATTCTAGGAAAATAAGATTTCAAATTCTCTGAAATTTAGATTTTGAATTCTTCTAAATTCATATTCTAAGTTTTTTTAATATATATTTCGAATTCCCTAAGATTTAGATTCTAAATTATCTAAAATTAAAGTTATGGATTCTCTGAAATTCTGATTCCAAATTCTATGAAAGTCAGATTCCGAATTCTTTTGATTCGTGATTCGGAATTCTCTGAAATTCAGATTCTGAATTGTCTGAAATTTAGATTCTAAATTCTCTAATATTCAGATTCTGAATTCTTTGAAATTCATGATCCAGATTATTCATAATTCAAACTCCGAATTCTTTAGAATTCAGACAATAAATTTCTCAGAATTCAGATTTTGAATTCATTTGAATTGAGAATCTAAATTCCTCTGAATTCGGGTTCCTAATTCCTATGAATTCGGACTCCGAAGTCTATGGAATTATGATTCTGAATTCCTTGAAATAAAGAATCTGAATATTCATGTAATATATAATCTGAATTTTTTTCTTAGACTTTGGGTTTTAATTTTTCTTTAGACTCCAAAAAAATGAATTGATTGAACAACCACATTTTACTTACCCGTGTTTTAGTTATGAAATGATGTCGTTCATTCTATTTTCAATTAACCATTGTTTGAGTGACACATGTACAGGTCACCTTGAAATTCAAGGAAAAATATGATTGTTGGAGGAGGTATCCCACCATTGAGGAAATTCCTATAAATATGATACCATTTGAATGAGATCAATAATGTTCTAAAACTCTAGATATTACATTATACTGAGTTGATTTCTTGAGAGAGAGAGACTTGCATGCTTTGTGCATATTAATCAACTTGTTCAGATTGCTTTAGGAGAAACTGACTGATGTTGTGTACAATCCAGGGCTTACAAGGATAAGAAGACAGAGGTGTTGACTACCTTAATGTTTCAGGACTTCCTTGATAAGGAATACATAGGTGCCGTCTACATTGAATTTCGACGGCTTGTGGGGATAGCAAGAAATACTCTGATATTCCTATCGTCGGAATACCCGAGTATGGGTATGACACACATTCATGAAAATATAAATCAAGGGACATTTATCTATGGTCATTTGATAAACTACTCTTTAGGTTAAAAGATTTCATACTTGTTACTTGTTATATTTCAAGCTTGTTTTCTGCATCATTTTGATTAATAAGGAAACTGTAATTATCTTATACTATCTTGTACATATATACCCTAATTAGTAAGATTCTATATGCTTTATTGTAGAATCATTTTCCCTGTAAACTTTTCATGTTTTATTTCCATAACTATATTTCTGAAATCTAGGAAGTTTGTGGAACCAAGAGGTTTTGTTAATTTATAATTTTAATCATTGTTAAACATAATTTTCCCTATGGTTGAAAATGAATTTTTTATAACCTAATTTAAAGGTTACAAATGAATTTTTTAAAGATACAATTCACCCCCTCTTATATATTTAGAATCTACAATATTATTTAGATCCTACAATTGGTATTAGAGGAGGTATCTGAAATACTTATACACATATATATGTATTCTTGATCATATTTTCAATGTTCTATATTTTCCTTGCATTGAAAGATTATCTTTGTTTACAAACTTTTATAATTAAAAAGTTTTTGTGGAATGATATTTTTTTCTAGATGGAGGAATTATTGTGGGTTCAATTGATAAACATATTCCCACTAAACCACCTATATTTGAATCGAATGATTATGAATTCTGGAGTGTTCGTATGAAGATTTTTGTTATTAATACTAGAGTAGACAACATTATTATGCTCACTGGATATTACAAGATTCCGGATAAGGAAGCCAAAACTTTTATTAATCAATAAAATTCAGAATATCAACTAAAAACAAGTTATTGAATACAATGTTTTGTTCCATGATCAGGAATATATATTTCCATATTTCTTCTTGCGAAGCATCACATTGTATTTAGAAGAAATATGAGGTTACTCATTTTGGTACAACCAAAGTTATAGTAACTATAAGCACCATGCTTCGAGCATAATACCATCGATTTATATTTTCTTATGAGGAACCAATGTGCACGGTACAACAAAGGTATAGTACTATTGTTAATAATTTAAAATCCATGGGTGAGAAAGGGTTAGATGATGAAAAAATTGTGGATCAGATTATATATATCATGCTTAATGACTGGGAATATAAGAGAACAACTATTGATGATAATAGGAATATATCTCAGATTATGGTTGATGAGATTTTGGGTACTCTTCTTCAACATGATACATGAATAAAAAGAGACTTTGATTTGAATAAGAAGAAGAATGGAAATGGAAGTGTAGTATTTACCACTACTAATGCAAAGACTCCTAAAAAAGCCTTTGGGAAAATTCTGGTACCAGATTATTTTTGATATGAACCATTACTAGAGACACCAAGAAAGAAAGTGTTGATTTCAGAATCACAAAACAAAAATAAAATAGAAGAAGAATAATAGTTGGAAGAATAATGGAATGAAACTTATTATATCATAAAAAATGTTGAATAGTACCATGAGAAAGAAATTCCATCTGTAAAATTATTGATCTAGACTTACGAAGATGAATCCTCAAAAATATATACACTAGAAAAAGATGAGAAGGGTGAAGAAGAAGTGAATAATCCAACTGATGATGAAATCAGTAATCATGATTTTATTCATCCATAAGATATAGAGGCAGATGTAGAGAACGAAGAAGTTGAGGAAGATAAGATTGTTCTGCTATCTGATAGTGAGCTTGAATGTTGCAAAGAACAAGGCATCAATCTGAATGCTGAGAAGGGAAAGCAGGTAGTAGTAGATACACCTAGAAAATCTATTATAAAGAAGAATTATTGTGGTACTTCATCAAAAAAAGCTAAAGACATAGAAAAATAAACATCACCTACCAAACATTCGAATCTTTAGTCATCTTTTCTCAGACAAGATTTTGTTATTCAGTCTTTGAAAAAGATGGTTGGTACTATTCTTTTGTTCCCCATCATTGATTCTTCATGTCATATGCTTCATCACATGATAAATCAGAATTCAGATTCTATTTCCATGGTGGTGAACAAATGTGTTAAACTAGAGGCAGATTTCCAAACCTTCCCCATTAGTTATGAGGCTCGTAAAAGATCATGCAAGAAAGTGGAAACCTGGTTAAAGAAGAAAGTTGATGAAATGTGAATCTTTGATGAATTCCATGATAATATCAAGTATGAATTTGATACTTTAACGGGAAGATTAAAGATCATACAAATTGTTTTGAGGAAAATTTAACCCTAGAGAAAACTACTTGGAAGCAATATATTAAGGATCTGAATGGAAATATTAACTCTGTTTTCATGATTTGGATGAGGGATAGTGATCATATATTACACATTGAAGAGAATCTTATTTAGCAAGTAGAATTTTTGAAAGATCAGGAAATAATTGTTAAGGTCCCGGAAGAGAAAATTCAAGTATTACAGAAGAAAAGTAAAGACCAGGATCAGTTGCTTAAGTAAGGAAAATAGGATCCCAAGGAGCACAAGAATCTAAAAACCATTTTGAAGAAGCTGATGTCGAAGGATAAAGAGGGATAATTTCATTTCAATCCAATATTTTGTTGTATTATCTTAATTGTACAAATTCATTCAACATGAATGAAATATTTCTTGTTCTTCATACATTTCATTTTTAAGTACTAATGTTTTAGGTAAAAAAAAATTCAATTATTTTTTATTCAATTTTGAAAATCACAAATGGGGAGAAAGGAATGGTAAAAAGAATACAATGTATAGAATTTCCTATGTAAGGGGGAGTTCAAAAAATGGATTTTTCTTATCAATTATTTTTTTCGAATGCTAGAAAATGAAAAATATCATTCAAGAAATCAATAATATGATCTTTTGTGTTTACAAAGCCTAATGTAGAGTTAGTTTTATTAACGATGTTCCATAAGTAAAGAGAAATATGTTTTTCATTTTTATACCCACAAAATTTCTGTGTCCGTAGATTATTTTTAGTAAGGGTGTCTGTGCTTTCGAAAAAGGGGTAGATTCTTGAGTAAATAAGGTTTACTTATAACTTTTCCATTTCTTTATGTTTTGAAAATCATGAACACTCTATCTAAAAAAAATTTTCATTTCCCATAAGATTTATCTTATTTAATAATGTTTTCCTTCCAAAGGAAATTTTCTCCCGGTCTTTGTTTTCATTGTTCATGATTTAGTTTTTCTATACCTAAATCTTTTTATTTATATGTCTAAAATTAGGTTACATTTCCAAAACATAGGAATCCTATAAATACATATATATGAAGTATTTGGTTTTTAGGTTCTCAATTCAGATTCAAAATTCTATTTAATTCAGATTCCAAATACTTCTTAATTCAGATTCTGAATTCTCGGAAATTTAGATTCTGAATACTTCTCAATTCATATTCTGAATTCTCTAAAATTCAGATTCTCAATTCTCTAAAATTCCAATTCTGAATCCTATGATATTCAGATTTTGAATTCTTTTAAATTTATATTCTGAAATCTCTGAAAATCAGATTTTCAGTTTTCTAAAATTAAAAATTCAAATTCTACTAAATTCAGATTCTGAATTCTCTGAAATTAATATTTTGAATTCACTAAGATTCAGATTTCGAATTCTTCTGAATCCAGATTCTAAATTCTCTGATATTCAAATTCTAAATTGTATGAAATTTAGATTCTAAATTCTCTAAAATTAAGAATGTGAATTCTCTGAAATTTAGGTTTTGAATTCTTTATAATTCAGTCTACGAATTCCTTATAATCCAAACTCTGAATTCCTCAGAATTCAGGTTGCAAATTCCATAAAATTCTGACTCTGAATTCCTCAGAATTAAGGTATTGAATTATTCAAAATTCATTCTCTGAATTCCCCAGAATTTATGTTTTGAAATCATTATAATTCAGACTCCGATTTCTAGAGAATTCGGGTTCATAATTTCAATGAATTTTAGAATTAGAAGTCTATATAATTCTGATTCCAAATTCCTTGAAAAAACAGAATCCAAATATTTATGTAATATAGACTCTGATTGTTTTTCATAGACTCAAAATTTTATTTTTTTCATAGGCTCTGAATAATAGAATTTCTTGACAAACAATATTTTACTTAACCGTATTATAGTTATGAAATTATTTCGTGCATTTTTTTTCTAACTAACCATTGTTTTAGTCAAACATGTACATGTCCCACCTAAATTTAAGGAAAAATATGACCATTGGAGGAGGGAACCGACCATTGGAGAAATGCCTATAAATATGAGCACATTTGAATGACCTCAATACTATTCAATAACTCTAGAGATTACATGCTGTAGAATTGATTTCTAGAGAGAGAGACTCCCATGCATTGTGTGTACTAAAAAACTTGTTCAACTTGCATCAGGAGAATCTAATATTTGTTATGTATAATCAATGGCTTCTAGGGATAGGAAGACAGAGGTTCCAACTACATTAATGTTCGAGGACTTACTTGATAAGGAAAACCAAGGTTTCGAATACCTTTAAGTTCAAGGGCATATGGGGATAGCAAGACAGAATATGATATTCTTATTGAGTGATTACCCTTGTATGGGAAAGTCTGACTTTCTTGAATGTATAAATAAAGGGACCTTTATCCAAGGTTGTTGGATACCATACTCTTTGGGTTAAAGGATTTCATACTTTTTACTTGTATTGTTTCATGTGTGTTTTTCCACTACATTTTGATTAATAAGGAAAGTATAATTACTATATAATGTATTGTACTTGTATACTCTGACTAGTAAGATTCTATAAGCTTTAAGGTAGAATCATTTTCCTGGTAAACTTTTCATATGTTTCATTTCTGGAACCATATTTCTGGAATCTATCAAGTTTGTAGAACTGTTAGTTTTTTTGAATTTACCATGTTTAACTTTGTTAAATGTAGAACCATTTTTTTGAGGTATTTGGCCTTTTTTATGCTTTATTATGCTATTCAATTGCATGGGATGTGTTGGGAAGAGTTTGGGAGAGTTGGGAATGGTTTTCGATGAGTTTGGATACTTTTAGAGGGGTGCACAGTTTGAGCATGGTTAGTTGAAACGATACGGATTCTCCAAGAAAACGTGCAAGGGAGATAGTAGGCTTCGCATGGCCTATGCACGGTTTTCCAAACTCTGTGAGGAAACCATGAAGACCCTTTCTCCCAAGATAGTAGCATGTGCACGGTTAGAGAACTGTTTTCCAAACCAAGTGGGATAACCTTGAGACCACATAAAAATAGGGTTATAAGTTCCGAGATCCCTCGGTCTTAACCTGTTGCCCTCCAATATTCCTCCCATTCGATCCTTACTTGGTATTTTGGGTTCTCAGTGGTTTAGGGTGCTCTCTCACTCTATTTGGAAGCATTTCAAAGGGGTTTCAAGGTGGTTTGAAGGTGGTTTCTCTCGGGTAAGTATCTCCTCTTATTTCCCTTGTGTTTTCCATTAGTTCTACATCCCTATCTTTCGTGGTTTTCTAGATCTACACTTTTTGTGTGTAGATCTAGGGTTGTGATGGCATTCGATGTTTATATTAAGGCTTGTGTATGTTAGGGAAAGGGATCTAGAGATGTTTTGATGGAGCGTTTTCTAGATTTGAGGTGCGGTTGTTTGTGAGTCGATTTCTTGGAATCCCTAAAGGTAGGTGGATTCTCTCATTACTCTACATGGTTAGAGTTAATGTTTTTGTTTACAATTAATTTTTTGTGGTTGAAATTAATTGTGTTTTGATGTGCAAATTTGGTGGAAAATCCCTTGGGTGATGTTTTGGGGATTTTTGGGAAAAAGAGGGTTTTGTGGTGAAATGCTATTGTTGTGGAATTTATAATGGAGATTTTAAAATGGGATGCTATCATTGAATTGTGAAAATGATTTATGGAATGGATTTAATTAAATGTTTTGTTTTATTGAAATGTTTTTTTTTGGCATGGAAAATGATTTTCAATAAATGGGTTATTTATTGAAGTGGATTGATATGCAATGGAATTGGTTGATTGGATGTTGTTGTGACATTGGTGGGTTGTATGAATGGTTGTGATTTGTTGAAATGTTGTTTGGAATTGGGAGGGAAGTCTCACTATAAACGGTGATGGATAGTGGTCGGAAGAACCACCATGTTTTTAGTGGTCAGGAAGTACCGCTAGTTGTGAAAGAGTGAACGGGTTGGGCGAAAGTCCCACCGTTTGTTTGTTTGTTGTGCATTTCTTTGCAAGTTGGAACTTGTTGTGATAGTGTGTAAATGATGAAATGGCTTTTGGCATGATTTTTTGTCTTTCCCTTGATTGGTTGGTTTGGGTGTTATGGTTTGATACAAGCATGTTTGGCTTTTGAAAATGGTTGCACTTGTGATTTAATTTATATAAACTATTTTATATAAATGTGATAACGGTTTTATCCCAGTGGCTTGTGTAGGGAAGTTATTTGGGGGAATCCTACTGAGTTTTAGTACTCACCCTCTGCATTGGAACTATTGTGTCTTTGGAGACTTTGTGTACTGTGAAGTGGGAAAATGTAAGGCATCTCCCTCTTTTAGTTGTGCTTTGTGATGTCTTGGTGGAGCATGGAGCATGGAGCTTGGATTGGAGCTGTGGAGGTTTCATGCCTTGTAGTGTTTGGTTGTTCAGTTTCCACTTTCACTCTGATGTGATTTGGATATGTATGGTTGTATTGGTTTGGGGTTTTATTGTGAAACAATGTGGTTTTCTTTTAGTAATTCATGTTTGGGTTGAAGGTGCATGAATCTTTAGATATTGGTTAAGTTGGTTTTTTCTTAAGGGAAAATCATTCCCAACTATTTCTTGAAGACATCGACATTTATTGCCAGCCTTTGGTGCCATGGGAACGTCTCTTAAGGCCATGTAACCCTCACCTCCTCCCCATTTCCAATGACGTAGGGGCGGGGTGTTACAAGTGGTATCAGTTTGTTTGGTCCTTTGGAGTTGATTCTCAGATTTGGTGTTGACATTCGTTGTGGTACATTCCTTTAGTCATGATAGTAGCAAGGCATAGGAATGTCGCAACTTGGAATTTATATCATAAAAGGACGTATCTAACACTTTTTTGGTGAAATTCAAGTTATCCAGGAGTTGGGTTCATAAGTTGTTTGGAGACACTTATAGGCTTTGCAAATATCATTGTCATGGGTGTACCAATGAGATGAGTATGTCATGCATGGTAGAAATGACTTCCCTCAAGGATGCATATTTCATTGGGGTATAATTATTTATGGTTTGAATGAATGTGTGAAATTTTAATGCGAATAAATGGGTATTTTGAAAATGGTTGTTTTTCAAATTGGTGAAACATGGAAAATGTGAATTGGTGGAATGCCTTGTTGTGATAGTGTTGTGTAATGTCATTTGAAATGGGATTTTGTGATGTCTACGGAAGTGAGACTCATGGCTCTATTTTTTATGTTAATAGAAATTGAACCTGGTAGGCTTTGTAGAGACCAACCGGAGGAGGCTGTTGAGAATGTGGTAGCACCTGAGCCGCATGTGAACAAGCAGATAGTGAAAATCTTAGTGAATGCTTTCCATGCTGTGGAAAGTAGAAATAAATTGGATGAACCAAGGCATGTGGATCATGCGGTTAAGTTTAAAAAGAATAATCCACCAATCTTTAGTGGTGATTCAGAGTCAGAGAGGGCTAAAGCATGATTGAATAGAATAAACAAGATCTTCGATTTCTTGGGAACGACGCTAGAGTTGAAAGTGATGTTGGCTAGGTATTTGTCAAAATATATTTCCCTTCAGTGGTGGGAGTTGGTAGTACAAGCTGGGATGGAATATGGTATGATGTGGGAAGGCTTTGAAGAATTATTTAATAAATAATTCTACCCACATACATTCATAATTTAGTGTACGACTGATTTCATCAGTTTGAAGTAAGACCTTATGTCTGTGACGGAGTATGCAGCTATGTTTATGAACATAGTGAGGTTTTTACCCGATGTGGCAGGTAGCACATCTTTGAAAGAAAGGATATTTGAAGCAGTATTAAGGCATGAAATATATTCAAATATAGAAGTACTATGTTTAGATGATTACACAGAGAAGGTGAATAGAGCCTCAAAGGATGAGCAGGATCTGTTGGGCACTCTGGGCGGAGGAAGAATGGTGGTACCCATAGAGAATGGTGAGAACTCTAATGCTCGGTTCAAGCAAAAGAGGGACACTTATTCCTAGGGTGGGGGTATGACATATAATCTGACAGTGGGATTGGTGAATCTTCCTCCATATCCCTAGAGAAAGCTACAATTTTTCAGTTTGGTTCTACGAGACACATCAAGCGGGATTGTATGACACAACCTCAACCATGTCATAATTGTAATCATATGGGGAATCTCCAACACTATTTTTGGAATGCTCTGATGGGGAATGCGTTTGATACTTCTCGGGGATCGCAAGCATCGTATGTTTTGACGGGACGGGGGAAGCAGCATACACCTTGGTAGTAGGGTAAAGTTGGTCATGGTGATTCTCGGAATACCACGACGCCTCAGTAGGGAAATAAAGAGCAAAGTATGGTAAGAAAACATGTGTTTGGAGCTGAATAGGTGGTGGTGGATGATCAGTCAGGACCATCCATGGAGTGTGGTAATGTTCATTTAAATTCTACTTTGATGCAAGTTTTGTTTGATATAGGTGCTTCACACTATTTTGGTGCAGCACATGTGGTTGATTTGCTAGGTTTAAGGTTAGAAATGATGCCCTTGGTTTTCAATCTTAAAACTCCTCTGGGTCGAATATAGTTTAGAGCCTTCTTGTGTGGATAATGATGTATCTTTGTGGGCAAGGTTAAGATAGTGAGGAATTTCTCAATTGTGGTGATATTTTTAGACGATATTATGGTGTATTTAAATACATGGGTGGAGCATGAGCAGCACATGCCGACAGTGCTAGGGATCTTGAGGGATCATCGGTTGTATGCCAAATTTTCAAAGTGTGACTTTTGGATAAAGGAAGTTCGTTTTCTTGGCCATGTGATTTCTGAAAGGGGTGTTTCAGCGGATCAAGAAAAGATAGAGGTTGTTATCTCGTGGAAACCGCCAATGAATGTCTTTGAGATACATATTTTTCTTAGTCTAGATGGGTATTATTGGCGTTTTGTTCATGATTTTTTATGTTTCGCTTCGCCAATGATAGCTTTGAGAAGAAATAATGTTCCATTCCAGTGGAATGAATAGAGTTAGCTGTGTTTCGAAGAGATAAATGGTCGCGTTACATAAGCAACAATCTAGGTTTTCCTAGAAATAAGAAATGGTTACGTGGTATATTGTGATGCACCTGGATCAGGGTTCGGGTGAATTCTCATTCAAGGGAATCATGTGGTTGCATATGGATCATGACAGTTGAGGGAGCATGAGAAGAACTACCCAACTCAATATTTGGAGTTGGCAGTAGTGGTCCATGCTTTTAATGTGTGGTGTCATTCTCTATTCAGTGATAAATTCATGGTATGTACAGATCATTAGAGCTTGAATCCCATTTTATCACAAAGGGATTTGAACATGAGCCAAATCAGATGGATGGAATATATCTATATGATTGATTTTCACTTAATGTACACACTAGGTAAGGAAAATTTGGTGGTGGATGCATTATGTAGTAAATCATATGGTCAGTTGGTGAAAAAGGCATCAGACCAGTGGCAGTTGATGTCGGTTATAGCTGATATGCGGTTGGAATGTGAGGACGAGGGTGATAGAGTGGTCTTCTTTTCGGGTTTTTTTATTCCTAACATGGTTGGCCGGGTTAGAAAGGCACAAATATCTGATTATGTGTGTGTGACCATGGGGTCGAGACTCAATGGTGGGGATACCATTGAGGGTTGTCAACTGAAGGGAGATTTAGTTTTGTGTTTTTAGAATCGGATTGTTGTTACAGTTTCTTGTTACGAGGATCTTCTAAGGGCGTATCATCATTCAAGGTAGTTTCTTCGTCCTAGAATTCATAAAATGTACAAAGTTCTAAAGGCACATTTCTAGTCGGCTTGTATGAAAAGAAGTGTGGCTGAGTTTTTTTTGAGATGCTTGACTTGTCAACAGGTCAAGGCAGAGCATCAGAGGCCAGCAAGAATGATACAGTGTTTACCAATCCCTGTTTGGATGTGGGAGCAGATAGCGATGGATTTTGTTCCAGGTCTCCCAAGAACGGTAAGAAAGCACGATGCCATTTGTGTGATAGTGCATCAGCAAATGAAGTCGGCCCATTTCATCCTGATTTGTGAAACTCATATGATGGAGGATCTGTCCAAAATCTATATCCAGGAGGTGGTAAAGAGGCATGGTGTTCAAATTTTGATTGTATCCGATAGAGATCCGAGGATTACATCTTGAAACTGGAATCCTTACAGCAATCCCTTCGAAATAAGTTGACCATGAGTACGGCGTATCACCCTTAGAAAGACGGTCAATCCAAGAGGACGATGAAAACTATAGAGGATATGATGTAGGCATGTGTCATGTATTTTGGCGGCTTGTGGGAGGATAACTTGTCATTGATTGATGTCTCATACAATAACAGTTATCAGGCATCCATACAGATGGCTCTGTTTGAAGCGTTGTATGGGAGGCCATGTCGATATCCACTATGTTGGTTGGAAATGGGTGAGTCCTTGATGGTTGGACCGAGCCATGTCCATGAGACTATGGAGAAGATAAATTTGATCAAGAAAGAGAATGGAGACAACTCACAGTCGTCAGAAATCGTATGCAGATCATCATCGATGACCATTGTTGTTCAAGGTGAGTGATCATGAATTCTTGAGGATCTCTCCTGGGTTTGGACATTGTCAGTTTGTAAAGTAGGGAACGTTATCCTTAAGGTATATTGGACCTATTTAGATTCTTGAGCAGGTTGGTGAGGTGGATTATAATTTTTCTTTTCCACCTTGGTTTAGTGCGGTGAACAATCTGTTTCATGTGTCACAGTTGAAAAAGTATCAGCTGGATCGGGACCCTGTGATTCGATGGGATCTTATCGAGCTAGAATCAGATGCTTTGTTAGTGCATGTGCCAGTGTGGGTTGTGGATAGAGAATAGAAAGTCTTGAGTGGTAAAAGCATCGGTTTAGTATCTGTTTTGTGGCAGCATGGTCAGATTCAAGAGGAGACTTGGGAGTGGGAGAAAGAGATGGTTGAGTAGTGGCCCGGGCTCTTTTGGTAAAGGGTGGGATCACTAATTTCCAAGGATGGAATCTCCAATGGTGCGGATAATTTAGCACCACCTATTTGAGGTATGTTTCCTTTTTAATGTTTTTTATGTGTTTAAATTTCATGGGTTTATTTGGGAAGAGTTTGGGAGTGTTTCGAATGGTTTTGGATGAGTTTGGAGACTTTTAAAGGGGTGAAAGTTTGAGAACGGTTAGTGGAAAAATTGAAGATTCTCCAAAAAACCATGCAAGGGAGATAGTAGGCTTCGCACAGCCTATACATGGTTTTCTAAACCATGCGAGGAAACCATGTGGACCCTTGCTCCCGAGGCAGTAGCATGCCCACAATTAGCGCACGATTTTCCAAACCGTGTGGGCTAGCCATGAGGCAATATAAAAATAGGGTTATAAGTTCCAGGATACCTCGGGCTTAACCTATTCCACTCTAATCTTCCTCCCACTCGATCCTCACTTGATATTTTGGGTTCTCATGGGTTAAGGGTGCTCTCTCACTTGATTTGGAAGCGTTTAAAAGGGGTTTCAAGGTGGTTTGAAGGTAGTTTCTCCCGGGTAAGTATATCCTCTTATTTACCTTCTGTTTTCCTCTAGATCTACATCCCTCTCTTTCATGGTTTTCTAGATCTACACTTTTTGTGTGTATATCTATGGTTGTGGTTGCCTTGGATGTTAATATTCTGTCTTGTGGATGATAGGGAAAGAGATCTAGAGAGGTTTCGATGGTGCGTTTTTCGGATTTGAGGCGCGGTTGTGTGTGAGTCGATTTCTCAGGAACCCTAAAGGTAGGTGGATTCTCTCTCAACTCCACTTGGTTAGAGATGATGGTTTTGGATATAATTAATTTGTTGTGCATGAAATTAATTGTGTCTTGATGTGAAAATTTTTTGGAAAATCCCTTGGGTGATGTTTTGGGGATTTTTGTGAAAAAGATGGTTTTGTGGTGAAATGCTATTATTGTGGATTTTAAAATGGGATTCTATGGTTGAATTGTAAAAATGATTGATAAAATGGTTTTCAGTAAAAGGATTGTTTAAATGAAATGTTTGTTTGGCATGGAAAATTATTTTTATTAAATGGGTTATTTATTGAATTCCATTAATATGAAATAGAATTAGTTGATTGCATGTTGTTGTGACATTGGTGGGTTGTATGCTTGGTTTTGATTCTTTGAAATATTGTGTGGTTGTGGGCAGGAGGTCTCAATATAAAAGGTGATGGATAGTGGTCGGATGAACCACCATGTGGGTAGTGGTGTGGAAGTACCACTAGTTGTGAATGGGTGAACAGGTTGGGCGAAAGTCCCAACATTTTGGAAGTTTTGGTGTGCTTGGGTGAACGGGTTGGGAGGAAGTCCCAATGTTTAGTTGTTTGTTGTGCATTGCTTTGAAAGTTGTAACTTGTTGTGCTAGTGTGTAAATGATGAAATGGTTTTTGGCATGTTGGGTTGCCTTTTCCTTGATTGCATGGTTTGGGTGTGATGGTTTGGTAGGGGAATGTTTGGCTTATGAAAATGGTTTCACTTCTGATTTATTTTATATAATATATTTTATATAAATGTTCTAATGGTTATATCCTAGTGGCGTGTGTAGGGAAGTCATTTGGGGAAATCATACTTAGTTTTAGTACTCACCCCCTTTTATGGAACTGTGGTGTCTTTGAAGATGTTGTGTACCCTGACATGGGCAACGGTAAGGCATCTCCCTCATTTAGTGGTGCTTTGTGATGTCTTGGTGGGTCTTAGAGCATGGAGCTTGGACTGGATCTGTGGAGGTGTAAGGGCTTGTGGTGTTTGGTTGTTCAGTTTCCTCTTGTACTCTGATGTGGTGTGGACATGTTTGGTTGTATTGGTTTTGGGTTGTAATTTGGAGCAATGTGGTTGTCTTTTGGGAATACATGTTTGGGTTGAAAGTGCATGCATCTTTAGATGTTGGTTTATTTGGTTTTTTCATAAGGGCAAATCGTTCCCCACTATTCCATGAAGCCATCGTCATTTATTTCCAACCTTTGGTGCCTTGGGAACGTCACATAAGGCCATGTAACCCCCACTGCCTCCTCAAGCCAATGAGGTAGGGGTGGGGTGTTACATTTAACATATTTTTTCCCTAACGTTGAAAACAAAAGTTTTATAACCATCTTTAAATGTTCCAATTTTTTAAAGGATACAATTCACCCCTCCTCTTGTATATTGTGCATCTAAATAATTGTTTCAATACTACAATTGGTATCAGTGGAGGTCTCTGAAATACTTATATTCACATATAATATTTCTTTCTCACATTTTCATTGTTATATATTTTCCTTGCTTAATATTTTTATCATTGTTTACAAACATTACTATTAACAAGTTTTTGTGGAAAGAAAATTTCTTCAAGATGGTAGGAATGAATGTTTGTTCGATTGACATTTATAATCCTACTATACCCACTATATTTGATTGGGATGATTATTAATACTTCATCGATCGTATGAATACTTTTTTTATTAATAGTGGAGTAGAAAACATTGTTATTCTTACTGGATATTACAAGATTTTTGATAAAGAAGTTAGAATATTTACTAATCATGAAAACTCGGAATATCAACTAAACTATAAGGTACGCAATATTTTATGGTGTTCCATAACCATGAATATATATAACTATATTTCTTCTTGTAAAGCTACAAATTGTATTTGGATGAAATTGGAGGTTACTCATTTGGGTTCATCCAAAGTTATAGAAACAAGAAGAGCCATGATTAGAGCTGAATACCATGGAATTTTATTTCTTTATGGAGAACTAATATTCATGGTACAATATATGTTTATGACTATTGTTAATAGTTTACAATCCATGGGTGAGAAAGGTTTAGATGATGAATCACTTGTGGATATAATTATAGATATCATACCTAATGAGTGGGAATCTAAAAGAAAAGCTATTAATGAGAATATGAAATTATCTTATATTACTCTTGATGAGATTTACAAAACTCTTATTCTACAAGAGAAAATAATGAAAAGAGATTCTTGTTTGAATATGAAGAAAAATGGAAATGAAAGGGTAGTCTTTACCACTACTAAATATATGACTCTTGATAGAGCCTCTAAGAAAATTTTGGTACAAGAATATTTTTTATAATAACCATTATCAGAGACTCCTAGAAAGAATGTGGTGATTCCTGAATAACATCTTGAAAAAGAAATAAATGAAGATTAAGAGGTGGAAGAAGAAGGGAATTAAATGTTGATATCATAAACCAAGTCTAAGTGTACTATGAGAGGGAAAATCCATCGGTAAAATTATCAATCCGGACATACCAAACTGAGTCCCCAAAAATTGATTCACTAGGAAAAGTTGAAAAGAGTTAATAAGAAGTGAATATGCCAGCAGATGATGAAAGTAGTAATCCTGATTTTATTCATCCAGAAGATCTAGTGGTTGATGCGGAGAAAGAAGAAGTTGAGGAAGATAAGATTGTTCAACAATCAGATTGTGAGCATGAATCTTTCTAATAACAAAACATCATTCTGAATGGTGACACGAGAAAGTAGGTGGTAGTAGATACACCTAGTAAATATATTCTGAAGATGAAAGTTGTTGGTACTTCATCAAATAGTAAATATGTAGACATAGAAAAAGAATCCTCACCAACCAAACATTAGGATTCAAAATCATCTTCCCTCGAACATGGTTTTGTTGTTCAGTATTCCAAAATGATTTTTCATACAATTCCTTTATTCCCAAGCATAGATTCATGATTTCATATGATTCTTCATACATTAAATCAAAATTTAGATTTTTTTTCTAGGGTGATGGAAAAATGTGTTGCACTAGAGGAAGATTTCAAAACCTTCCTCATTGGTTATGAGGGTTATAAAAGATCATTCATGTAGATGAAAAGATGTTCAAAGATGAAAATTGAAGAAAATAGAATCTTTTATGTATTCCATGATAATTTCAAGGATGAATTTGATACTAAATATGGGAAGATTGTTGTTCATACAAATAGTGTTGAGAAAATGTTAACCATAGAACAAACTACACGGAAGCAAGAAGTTATTGATATTAATTGAAATCATAACACTGTGGACTTCAATAGAACGAGGGAAAGAGATCATAGAAAGGATATTGAAGAGAAGCTTGTTAAGAATAATGATATATTGAAAGCTCAAGAAAACATTCATAAGGATCAGGAAGAGAAAATTCAAGACTTAGAGAAGAAAAGTTAAGACTAGGATCAGTTGCTTATGTGATCAAAAGAGGATCACAATGAGCTCAAGAAGCTAAAAACCATTGTGATTAAGTTGACGTGAAATGAGAAAGAATGATAATTTCATTTCATTCAAATATTTTGTTTTATTTTTTTCATTGTAAAAATTATTTCAACATGAATGATATTTTTCTTGTTCTTCATACATTTCGATGTAAAGTACTAATGTTTCAGCTACCAATTTTTTTCAATTCACTTTTATTCCATATTGAAAATCACAAAGCGGAGAAAGGAATGATAGAAATACTACAATGTAATGATTTCACTTAGTAAGGGGGAGTTCATCTAGTGGAATTTTCTAATCAATGATATTTTTTTAATGCATGAAAATAAAATATCTCACTCAGGAAATCAAAAATATGATCCTTAGTGTTTCCAAAGACTATGGGGGTGACAGTCATATTAACATTGTTCCATAAATAATGGGAGATATGTTTTTTATTTTCACGTCCATAAAATTTTTATGTCCTTAGATTAATTTTAATATGTATGTTTGTGATTTCCAAAAATTGGGAGAGTGTTGAGTCAATATGGTTTCATTATGACTATTCTATTTATTTATGTTTTGAAAATTAAAAACACTCTATCTCAAGGAAAATTTAATTTCCCAAAATATTTATCTAATCATGAAAATATTCCATCCCAATGAAATTTTCTCCGTATCATTGTTTTCATTGTTCATGATTTTGTTTTAATAAACCAAACTGTTTTTATTTCTAATTGTAAAATTCTTTTTCATTTCAAAAAACAAGGAATTCTATTAATAATTAGATATAAATTATTCTATTTTCAGGTTCTAAAATCAGATTCTGAATTCTTCTAAATTTATATTATAAATTCTTCTGAATTGAGATTCTGAATTCTCTAAAATTCAGATTCTGAATTCTTTTGAATATAGATTTTGAATTTTCTCAAATTTAGAATCTGAATTCTCTGAAATTAAAATTTTGAATTCTCTGAAATTCAGATACCAAATTTTCTGAAATTTTTATTCCTAATTCTATGAAATTAATATTAAAAATTCTCTAAAATTCAGAATCACAATTCATCTAAATTCAGATTATGAATTCTCTGAAATAATGATTCCAAATTCTATGAAATTCAGAGTCCGAATTCTCTGAATTTATGATTCTTCATTCTCCGAATTTTAGATTCTGAATTCTACTGAATCCAGAATCAGAATACTATAAAAATAATATTCTGAATTCTCTGAAATTCAGATTCTGAATTCCCTAAAATTCACATTCTGAATTCTCTAAAATTCAATTTCTGAATTCCTTATTATTCAGTCTTTGAATTCCATAAAATTCATACTCTAAATTCCTCAGAATTTTGATTTTGAATTCATTAGCATTCCAGCTCCAAATTCTTTAGAATTGAGGTTCATAATTAAATTAAATTCAGACTCCTAATTCCCCAGAATTCAGGTTCCGAATTCCTTATAATTCAGACACTGAATTCTTCAAAATTCAGGATACAAATTCATTATAATTCAAACTTATAAGTATATAGAATTCGGATTATGAATTCCATTAAAAATAGAATCCAAATATTCATTTAATATAAACTCCAAATGTTTTTCATAGACTCTGAATTTTATTTTTTCATTAGATTACAAAAATTAAATTTTTTTTGACCAACCTTATTTTACTTAACCGTGTTTTAGTTATCAAATGATGACATACATTTTGTTTCTAACTAACCATTGTTTGAGTGACTCATGTACAGGTTCCTCTGAAATTCAAGGAAAAATATGACTTCTGGAGGTATGAGCCAGCCATTGGAGAAATGACTAAAAATAGGAACTCATTTGAATGAGATCAATACCATTCCACAACTCTAGAGATAACATATAGCTGAAGTGTTTTCTTGATAGGGAGACTCTCATGATTTGTGAGTACTAAACACATTGGTCATCTAGCTTCATGCGACTACAGTTGTTGATGTCTACAATCAAGGGCTTATGGGTATTGTAATATAGAGGTGTAAACTACAATAAAGTTTGAGGACGTCCTTGACAAGGAAGATAGAGGTGTTGACTACCATGAGGTTCAAGGGATTCTGGGGTTGGCAAGATAGACACTGATATTCCTATTGATGGCTTACCCTTGGGTGGGTAAGACAGATTTCTTGAATGTATAAATCAATGGACCTTTATCTTAGGTTGTTGCATACCCTTGTCTTTCGGTAAAAGGATTTCATAGTTGTTACTTGTATAGTTTCAAGTTCATTTTCTATTGCATTTTGATTAATAGGGAAAGTATAATTATCTTATACATTCTTATACTGGTATACTCTGATTAGAAGGATTTTATATGCTTTAACGTATAATATTTTTCCATGTAAACTTTTCATAAGTTTCATTTGTGGGAAAACATTTCCAGAATCAAGCACATTTGTAGAACTAAGAGGTTTTGTGAATTTACCTTGTTTAACTTTGTTAAACATAGTTTTCCCAATGGGTGAAAATGAATGTTTTATAACCAAATTTAATTTTTCCAAATGAATTTTTTAAAAGATGTCATTCACCCCCTCATGTATATTGAGAATGTACATCATTATTTCGATCCTTAAATAATGGCTAGGTTATAATGTAATATAGTAATATTTATTAGTTTTCTTAAAAACATTCATATGTGAAATGAATTCTATCAAAAGAACATGAGATTATGTGTAACACAATACAATCATAGGGTTACATATACCACACGAAAAGGTGGTTTCACATGCAGAGAAACATTATTTTACTGAAACATACAAAAAAATACATCAAAGAAATTAAAATGAATCTGTCTCATAAAAATATAATGGTGTTACCCATAAACTCTTTAAGCATCATATTTTGAACAATTTATATTTTTTTTCAAATTGTGAATGACTCTGTGTGAATTCAAGGACTTCGATTAAACTAATTTTTGTGAAATCATTTGGGTTTGAATTAATTTTTTTCCCATTTTAACATCATTTGTAATTATTACAAAGCCTTTGATTATTGTATCACATACAATTCTTATCATTTAAAGGATTCCACCATCTTTCCAACTCAAACCTAACCAATTATTTTTTCTCTTATAAAATCAAATACAATATAAAAATAATTTTTTTTATAAATATTCCAATATGTTTAACATGTAATTTCAAAAATCCTTTATGTGGAAATCTAATTCAAACTATTTTTTTCATTTATATATTACACCTATCCAAAAAATGATAGTTTATCACTAACCATAATTCAATTACAACTATAGTAGAATCCAAATAATTAGTTTCATAATTATATTCAAGAGGGTTAAAATATAATGATTCATAGAAAACAAACATTACATTGAGCATCAGTACACATCCATTTAAATTTTTGAAATATTAATATTAAAGAAAATATGTTCCCCATCATAGATTATTGCTAAACCATGTTACATAATCAATATTTTTTTGTTGCTGAAATCATTTTTCACATTCCATTTTCTATATAAACATATATCCATTCCACATAATACTCTATAGTGGATAAGAAATAAATTATTTAAAAACATTTAAAGTATCTTGATAAACTACAAGAAAAATGAATCTCAGACACTATTGTGGTATGTGATCACTCAAATTTGGACAACATGTTTTTTAGATCAAATAATTTTCATTTAATGGTCTTAATGTGTCATTGTGATAATAATTTCTACTATCAAAAGTCAAATTTAGTGAATTAAAAAATACTACTCATTTCATCATATTTTAAAATTAAAATATTAGGTTTTCCTAGTGATCATCATTTATTCTATAATATACAATAATATTTTAATTAAATAAAAAAATTAATCAGCGATTTAATTATAGATTATATTCATGAAGTCTATAAATGTGATGAGAGAATCTTTAAATAAAATGGGAAACAAATAAACACAATTTCTAACTATTAATCACAATGTAGTATTCAGGAAAACTACTTACGTTACCCTCAACTTATGATAACTAAAATGAATGTCAAAATTTTGAAATTATTTTCCCACGTGAAGAACGTAAAAAAGATCAATACTTGTAATAATTTATTTCTTCTTCATTATGGTCTTATTCAATTCACAGTAACAATTACATAACAATATTGATCAATCCTTTTTCTAAACTACAATATCTTCCAAAAAAGGAGACACAATAAATCAAAGAAAAATCATTCCCCAATATATCTTTATTTTTATTTTTTAATCTAATAATTCTACACATTATACTCTATATGGGTTAATTTATATTTTCATTGATATAGTTATGATTTTTTTAACTATATCCATATTCACAGTGTATTTGTAGGTAATTCATTATTAAATACATCAATTTATTACTAAAAACTATTTTCATGTCATATCTATATAATACTATAGTATTAGTTCATAATAATTTACATAATGAAAACAAAAGGAGGTGAATCTTTACAAAAATTAAGTTGGGATATCACTGAGTTAGAGATAATTTCAATTTTCACTTAATGTAATATTATATTTCAATGAATTTATAGTTGATCTTGTCTTTCCACTACAATATACACTCCATGTAAGGTACCAGGATGAGGCAGCGGAAGCCGATGGGCTGGGAATTTAAAATATTCTACTACAGCAGAGGGACATAAACTTATCAACTCTAGTGATCATGTCCCGGTTAGGTCCAACGACCTCGCATGTTTTAAACAATGCATGAAAATTAAATTGAACATGTACCCTATTTTGAATTAGAGTTTCAAAGTCTGATGTTGGACACTGGCGATCATTGCTCGAAGACACCAACATTGAAGCCCTATAGATAGTCTACAAATGCCTTATAAATCTTCTTGCATGTCGTTCGTTAGGATCCGGGTGCTAGTGTGGATCTTCGATGATCACTTCGGCGCAGTGAAGATCACAAGAAAGGTAGAAGCTTAAATCCGAGAAGGATGCACTTGAATATCTTCGTTAACTTGAGAGACTCTCTCTCAATATTCTAGGAGGGGAGAGAAGCTCTCAATCTCGACACATGAATATTATTAATGGAAGATCCTTTCTCTCACTTATATAGGGAGTGTTTAAAACACACGCTATGGATTCATGGCCCCCGTGTAGTAGACGTCAGCTATATAAGTGATACAAATAATTATTTACGACCAACAAAATTATGCCATAAAAATTAATTATATTTTATCACTTACTTGTAATATATAAATATATTACGTGATAAATTTGAGTCTTTAACTAAAATCTTTCCTCATTCCAATATTAAACTAACCTAGGATATTTAAATCCATTAGAATAACATTAATACTAGTATTTACTATATGACATGTATATACATATTATAAATAAATGAAAAGAATTATTCTATGCTAGGATAATTAATGAATTTATTTATTCTTTGGTGATCCATAGAACTTGGATAGTTCTCAGACCCTTTGGAAAGGTGCACCATGTTCTAAATTCCAATTCCCATAATAGGGTAGATTTTCAAAGAGCTATTGTGTGTGACCCTCCAGGCCCTTACATCAATGGAAGTTAATAATATCCACCGACATATAGTGGGGTCTAGCAACCCATCGAGGGCCCTATAGAGATAAGGCAATGAGAAAGAAATGACTACCTTTATTAAAACACGGTTAGTGTAATATAATCTCTATGTAAACGATATCTCAATAAATCTGAATGCATACTTGTGTCATCATTCTTTATTTGATTTATTTTGTTTGTTGATTTGTCTGGACAGTCTTATATTACACTACCATGGACATGGACTTAATGATGGTTCATCCATCCTAATCAGCCCAACCTGAGATATCTCTTCCTGAACATGGAATTGAAAAATCATTCCTCGATCATTCAATAAATGCCATTCCATTAAGGACATACCAAATACAAACTACCTCGCAATGACATTCTCTCCATGGTTTTCTCCTTGTACCAAATGTACATTTTTTTAAAGGGCAAGGAACATGTTTATTAAAAAAACATTGAAAAGAAAATGAATGAAAGATAGATGGGGTCATACAAGCAGTTATGCACTCATGCAATGACCAAAAAAATGATGCATCAAAAGTCATAATCGAACTGACATGAAGAGTCATAACCGTCATACCTTTCGGATTCAGAATCAAATTGTCTGTGAGACCTGGTAAACATGGTTGGATTAAGGTGTGAATAGTTTTTCCTTCATCTTGATTTCCTCGAAGGGATGAGTTGAATTCTTTCATCGTCCACAAGATTTTTTTTCTCATTAGGAAACGCCTGAATATAAGAAAGATCTTTTGGGGAGTCATCTTCAATATCATCCCATTTTCCATGAATACCCTGTGTTTCTCTTAGTTTATTGATTTCTTCTTAGATATTTGAGTGATTTTATTTATTACATGGGTTGGAATGCTCCCCAATTAGATGATTGATAATTAGCGTGCAATTACCCATGTCCTTGCTAGGATTAGAATTACCCAACTCATCATTCTTCAGCTCTCTTTGCTTTGAAATTAGCACCTCAATCGATCGTGCAGGACCAACATCAATATGATCCTTATTCTTATCAATTGAATAGTGCTTTCCAATCTCTCTCATTGAAACATTGACTTCAGAACCAAGCCCTGTTGTTGATCTGTCACCACCATGCTCCACATTAGCCCGCATTTTTAGTTGCCTCCAGCAAGATGCCTCATGATTCCATTTTATAGAGAAAAAGAAGCAAACCACATTTTTACGGCATGTATCATTGAAATAACCAATTTCTTGACAATCCAAATCCAATGTATGTAATTAAATGACATCCATTGAAAATGATCTCAAGTCAAAAGACCATTACACATGTCTATAGATAGGAACGACCAATAACACCTATAACATGTGGTTTTCCTATTATGCGGGTTTGTCCTCATGTTCTCAACTACTAGAGACCGTCATGTGAAAACTTCATGATAATAAGTCTCAATGCCTTGGAGCCCCCAGCACCTGATGTTCACACATCATCTTTGTCCTTTCATAATGATGTAACTGGACAACAAGACGTTTCTTTAATATTACTGTCATGGCATATTAGGGTTTTAATTATAGTCTGGGATCTACTATAACCCTTTAATGCGATAGGTAATCTACGAAAGTTTCCATAAACAAAGTGGATACAAAATTATATACACTATTATGCAATGATAAACACATGTATTTAAACCAACTGAATACATGTATCAACAATCAAAATACAAAACAAGTTGGGTCTAGATTAAACACTTTCAACACTTCCACTAGCACTAGACCAAACTGCTAACAGGTTTCAATCCCCTAGCCCCCACATGTGAATCAGGTTTCTTCTGAGAAATGGATTTTGTCAGGGGGCCTACAACATTGTCCTATGTGGCTACTCTACTAACTGTCACATCAACTCATTGAGTAAAATCCCTCAAGAGATGAAACATCTAAAGAATATGATTTGTTCATTGGTGAGACCTGGGATCCCTCGAAAGCACTAATACATCATTATTATCACATTATACTGGTACATGGTTCGTACTTCTATGTACAACACTAATGTCTGAGATAAAGCAGCATATCCAGACTGATTCCATTGCTGCATCGGAAACTGCAATATATTCGAATTCTGCTATAGAATCAGCAACCACGTCTTTCTTCGAGCATCTCCAACTCATTGCACCACCATTCAGGAAAAAGATGTATACTGACTGCGATTTCATATCATCATGATCTGTTTGGAAACTAGCATCAATGTATAGCATCACAAGTAGATTTTCAACTCCTCCATACACAGGGAACATATCCTTAGTACGTCTCAAGTACTTTTGGATTGTTTTAATAGTTTTCCAATGCATCTCTCTTGTATTGGTTTGATATCTACCCACTATGTTTAAAGCATAGGCGAAATTAACCCTACTACATAGCCTGACATACATGATAGAACCCAACGTCGAAGCATAATGGACTCTACTCATTCTTTCAATCTCTTCCTATGTTTGTGGGCACATTTTCTTGGAGATATTTTCACCATGTGGCACAGGTAACAATATTCTCTTGGATTGTTTCATACTGTTCCTTTTGAGTACTTTGTCAATATAACTACTTTGAGATATCCCAAGCAGCCATTGATATCTATCTCAATAGATCTTGATCCCTAGAATATAGGCTACTTCGCCTAATTTTTTCATGGAGAAGCATTTATTTAACCAAGTCTTAACTGACAGTATGACTTGCACCTCATTTCCCATAATTAATATGTCATCAACATATAATTCTAGGAAAACGATGGAACCCACTTCAACCTTTTTATGTACCCGAGGCTCGTATTTTTTTTGATAAAACCAAAATATCTTATGGCCTCATCAAAATGAACATTCCATGATCTTGATTCCTACTTCAATGCATAAATGGATCTCTGAAGCTTGAAAACTTAATTGGAATTATTTGACATGACAAACCCTTCGGGTTGATTCATATAGACATCTTAAATCAACATCCCATTTAGAAAAGCAATTTTGACATCCATTTTCAAAATTTGATAATCATGAATGGATGTTATTGTAATCAACATTATTATGGATTTATGAATTGCTACTGGTGAGAGGGTTTCATCATAGTCAATGCCTTGATGTTTCCTGAAACCCTTTGCAATCAGTCTTTCTTTAAAGGTATTAACCTCACTATCAATGTCCAGATTCTTCTTGAATACCCATTTGCATCCAATGGGATTTACATCTGCTGGAGGTTCTACCAAAATCGAAACTTGATTCTGGTTCATAGACTCCATCTCAGAATTTCGGGCTTCTTGCCATTTTGCAGCTTCATTTCCTTCTACTACTCTCTTGTAGTTTAGAGGTTAATCATACTAAAGGAATAATGTGTCACCTAACTCGGTGACAATAAAACCATAATAATATGGTTCTATAACCTCTTGCATAGACCTACGTAGAATTTGTGTCTCATGAACAACATCTTTATCCACATGCTCTTGTGGAGATTGTTCCTCTACACACTCTTGTGCATCCGGAGCATTAACTTCATCGAAGTCAATCTTTCTACCACTATTTCCAATATAAATGTGTTCTGTCTCTATAAATGTGGTGTATCATTCCATAATGAATTTTCTATCTAAATGGTTTTATAGTTAATATCCTTTAGATTCATTAGGATGACCTATAAAGATGCACTTAGTGCTTCTGGATGCTAACTTGTCACTACGTAACGTCTAGAAAAATGCCTCACACCCCCATACATGTATGTGTGTTAGGATGGGTTTTGTTCTATACCATAACGGAAATGGAATACCTTATGCAGCTTTTGTTGGTACTCGGTTAAGGGTATATCATTCTGTCTACAAGGCTTATCCACAAAAGGATAATAAAAGGGTTTCATGACTCATCACTGACTTGACCATTTCAAGCATAGTCTTATTCCTACTTTCACTAACACCATTCTATTTTAGTGATTAAGGATGAGTGAGTTAGGATAAAATCCCACACTCCTTCAAGTGATCAATGAGTGATTGGTTAAGATATTCTTTGCCTCAGTCTGAGCAAAGTCCTTTTTTCTTCTTACCAAGTTGGTTTTCTACATCATTTTGGTAGTCCTTAAATATCCAAAAGGAATCTGACTTATACCAAATTAAGTTGATATATCCATACCAACTATAGTAGTAGGTAAATGTAATGAAATATAGAAAACCACCCTTTTCCTCTATTGGAAATGGACCACATACATCATTATGTATTAATTCCAGCACAGCATTGGCTCATTCTCCCTTTCATGAGAATAGTGACTTGGTCATCCTTCCTTGTAAACAAGCTTCACATACATCTATGGGATCTAACTATGTCTACTCTAGATACCGTTCTTGATGAAATTTTCATAATTGCTTCTCGTTTACGTAACCAAGTATAAAGTTCCATAGGCGGGTGTTATTTGAGTCATGTTGGCTGTTTTTTTCATTGATTTCCATTACTAAGTTTTCTTCTTCATGCATATATAAACAATTTTAAGATGTGCCATACCATAACATATGTTATCCCTATAAAAGAGACAACATTTATTTCCAAAACTGAAATAAAAACCCATAGTGTCTAGACTCGACACTGAGATAATGTTTCTGGTAAAATAAGGTACATAATAGTAATTGATTAAAACTAGAACCAAACCAGTTTTCAATGTAATGGGATAGTCTCCCACTGCCAAGGATGCCATACTTGCACTATTTGAAGTACGCAGATCCACTTTTCCTTTTTCAATCATCTTGAACCTACATGGTTCTTGTATATGAATAAAAATGTGTGAGCCACATACCGTATCCAATACCCTACTTGTAGATAAAGATATATTGCATTCAATAACAAAAATACCTGATGTAGAAGAATCAACTTGCTTTTTCTTCCCATTTCCTCAATTATTCTTCTAGTGGCCCTTCTGTCCACATCCAAAGAAGATAGCTTCTTACACATTACATTGCCTCTGAATCCATGGCTTCATTGTAGGACGATGCATTGGTGTCTTTGGCCATGACTTGGATTTACACCCCTTTTCCTTTACCTTGTTTTTCTTTTTCACCATAAGGACATATGAATTGGTATTCTTCATATCCTTATCATCTTGGCGAAATAAAGCGAAAAGGATTGGGAGAGACTTTTTCATATCATTCATATTATATTTGACAGTAAAATTCGAGAAGCATGATGGTATAGAGGCAAGAATAAGATCCACTACAAGTTCTTTGTTCAATTTGAACCCAAGGGCTTTAAGCCTCTCAATATACAAAATCATTTTGAGTACTTGAGGACTAGCTTGGTTCCCTCCTTCTACCATTCACTTATGAAGCTCACTTGAGATCTCATACCTTTCATACATGGCCCTCTCCTCATAATGTTCTTGGAGATGTGAAAGCATCTTGTAGGCATCCTCATCCTCATGCATTTTATACAATTGTATGGACATGGATGATAACATGATGCATTGTACATCAAATTCATCATCTACATGCTTTCTCCGTTTATATTTTTATGCCTTTCTTGCTCCCTGAGGAGGTTCAGCAGGAATTGGGGATTCTAGTACATATAACTTCCATTCGTAGCCTAGTACTATGTGCAAGCGCCTGTACCACTCATAGAAGTTATTGTCGGTCATTATAATTTCTTTATCCACGATTGATCATAGTGATAATGTACATGTGGTGTTGGTGATTTCCATTTTGAATCTAGATTAGATAAACATTTCACATTTAGTACTTTGTCTTTATAACCTTTTGAAATTTATGATTAATAAATTATTATATCATTTTAATGTCTCCCACTATTTTAGCGAACCTCAATAGCCCTCACTATTAGATTTATAATACTCTATATCTTGATAATTATAGTATCAATGATCCTTGAATCCTCCCTCCTAGTCTACAATCTAGGGCTACACCACTACATGGAGGGTTTCATGGTAAGCACTAGACTAGACAACCACTTTTTCTTGTGGATCCTTCTGTTTTTGTGTAATGTCCCAGATTTTGGAATCTGAACATGATTCCCTCAACATCTTTCATATAATGTGATATCAAGTCAGCTAAGGAAAATCCTGGACTACTCACATAAGTTAAGTCGACCCATTTCTCTCATGAATACACCCCGGTAGTAAGAGGCACTCTCAACTAATGCTGACGAGCACCCAAATAGACGGTTTTGATTAGATGTGAGAAACTAAATGCTTTTAGACTTAATATATCTTTGAGGGATTTTCTATATTTATTGATGAATATAATAATTTTCTATTTATTATGTTCAAACAGGTTTTTCGCACTCACAACTGACCATGCAATAGAATATAATTCGCCACATATTTATACATTTTATCTTGTTTACAATTCTACGTGATCACACATTAATAATGAAGATGCATAAAAAAATAAACTACACATAAATATTATCATGAAACTATACTGGTATTGATAATTCTCTAAAGATCAATCCATAACAGATCAATCGTGACCTTGGGGTATCCATACCTATGTCTGGACTTGACTCACATCACTGTTTGCCCAGTGAAAAATGCTTGGCTCCCATCTGGTTTACCGCCTCATCTTGGAGGGTTCTGCGTGTCGAATAATCATTTAATTACAAATATACTCGCATGCAGGAGAGGGGGACTAGGGGTACAAATTATATCTCATGCAATGGACACATATGACCTTATACATATTTGAATTAAGAAGACGATTTGTTGACCGCCATTTATCTAATTAATTACTACAATCATTGCACACATTGAATAAATAAATATATAAATAAATAAATACCATACATACATAGTTTGGTCACTTGCTTAAGAATAGTCGGGGTAAAATATGTGCCATAAAATTAAATATATATAAATTTTTTTAATTCAAGGGTGTTTTAATAAATTAAATGAATTTGTTTAAATTTAAATAATTTATTTTATCTATTACATTTGTTTAATTTAATTTTAATTCCAAATATTAAATTAAACCATTAATTTAATTTTAAACATAAATTTAATTACTATTTAAGATTATAATATTTAAACCCCACATTAATTCAAATTAATTTAATTTAAAAAACTAAATTAATTAAAATTAATTTAAAGAGGGGTTACCTCTAGGCCAAGAGTCTGGTGGTACTGCGAACCACCACGAGGTGTCATCTTGGATTAGAGCCAATTACAACATTGTTGTGGCGTGACTGTGGTGTGACCGTGGAATGACTTCTTAGTCCAGCGACTCTCATGATTGCAACAACATCCAGTGATGATCGAAAAATCAGGAGGGGGCGGGAATAAAACAGGCCAGCCGCTTGGCTGGCAGCCCGCTGCTCTGGCAAGTCAGCAGGGCAGCAGCCCATTTTGGCATGGCCTAGACTGGTGCGGCTGGGATCGACAGAAGCCGGCATGGTTCGGTCTAGCATAGCCTGGGGTGGCACGGGCAGGAATGTAGGAAACATGCGGGCTCTGTCTACCTGTGGTTTTGGAGTGGCGCGACCAGGTCCGTCATGAGATGGTCTGGCGAGCTCAGGGCATCCGGCTCTCGAGGCGCAGCGATGCGGTCCAGTGCGGATCCTGGTGGAGAGAGGAGGCAGCTTGATAGAGATTTGGGCAGTGTGAAGGGGACCGAGAGGTGCTGCGGTCCAGCAGTCTGGCATAGCTCCGGGTAGAGCGAGGAGGCATCCCTGTAGAGCTTGGGTTGGTGTGAAGGGCACCGGGAGGCGGCGTGGTCCGGATGTCCAGAACAAAGAGGGTGGAAGATAGGGTTTTCAACGGGGTTCTGCACCCCCTAGTTCACCGCGTGAAGGAGGAGACCTCTTTGGGGTCTCCCACTTTTTTGTATATTATTATTATTTTGCCTTTAGACATAAAGCCACCCCTTTTATTTTTTAATTTTTTAAAAATAAAGAGAAGAAGACCCCATTTTGGGGTCTTAGTCTTCCATTAATTTTTTTTAAAATCAAGAATACCCCATATCGGGGTATGGGTCTCCCTCCCCATTCCTTTTTTTTAATTATCAAAAATATTTTCCACACACCATTGTGGAAATTTTTTTATAATAAAATATTATTTAATAAAATATTTTTATATTTTTCATAATAATAAATATTATTTTTGATGTTAATTCTCAATTTGAGATAAAAAACAAATGAACGGAAACTACAATGTCGATCCGATTAAAACATTAAAATGATCGTAACATGACCATTTGAAAACGAAACGATGTGCGGTCGGCTCCCAATGAACTATTTTAACACCCTGTAAATAAATTTAATAAATATTAATTTTGTTGACTCAGAAAAATCATGTGATTCCCTCTGATACCACTGTAAGGCACCGGGATGGGACAACAGAAGCCGGTGGGCCAGTAATTTAAAATATTGTTGTTTAACGGAGTGACATAACCTTGTCAACTCTAGTGATCTTGTCACGGTTAGGTCCAAGGATCTTGCAAGGTTTAAACAGAGCACAAAAATTTAATTGAACATGTACCTTGTTTGGAATTAGCGTATGCAAGTCTGCTATTGGACGCCGATAGTCGTATCTTGAAGACTCTAATGTTGAAGCCCTCTAAAACGTCCACAAATTCCTTATGAATCTACTCATGCGCCATTCATTACAATCCGGGTGCTAGCACGGATCTTCGATGATCACTTCAGCACATCGACGGTCACCACAAAGGAAGAAGCATCATTCCGAGAAGGATGTAATTGAATATATTCCTTCCCTTTAGATACTCTCTCTCAAGATTCCAAGAGGGGAGAGAATCTCTCAATCTTGACACATGAATATTATACCTGGAAGAGCCTCTATCCCACATATATAGGGAGTGTTTAAAACAGGCGGTATGGATTCCTGGCCCCCGTCTAATAGACGTCCTCTATATAATTGATTCAAATAATTATTTACGATAAATAAAATTATGCCATAAATAATATTTATAATTTATAACTTACTTTTAATATATAAATATATTACGTGATAAATTTGAGTCATTAACTCGACTCATTCCTGCTTCTAATATTAAACAAACCTGGATATTTAAATCAGTTCAAATAATATTAATACTTTTATTTACTATATAACTTGTAAATACATGTTATAAATAAATTCAACGAATTATTCAAAACTTGAATAATTAATGAATTTTTTTATTCTATGGTTTCCATAGAACTCGGATAGTGCTCGGTCTCTTTGTCGGGGCCCACCATGTTCTAAATTCATATTACCAGAATAAGGCATATTTTCAAAGCACTATTGTGTGTGAACCTCTAGGCCCTTACATCACTACCAGTGAGTAATATCAACTGACCTAAATTGGGGTCTAGAAACCCATTGAGGTCCCTATACAGATAAGGAAATTTCAAAGCAATGACTGCCTTCCTACGAACACAGTCCGTGTAATATAATCTATTTGACAATTATTTCTAAATAAAGAATAATGCATACTGGTGTTATAATTTTTTATTTGCTTTATTTTGTTTGTTGATTTGTCAGGATGGTCTTAGATTCCACTACCATAGCCATGGGTTTAATGAAGGTGAAACCATCATAATCAACTAGGCCCATGATATCTCTTCCTGAACTCAGAAGCGTCAAACCTTATCTCAATCATTCAATCAATGTCTTTCCATTAATGATATACCAAATACAAACTACCTCGACATGACTTAGTCACCATGGTTTTCACCTTGCATCAAATGTAGATAATTAAATGACATCCATTGACAATGATCTCATGTCAAAAGACAATTACACATGTTCATATATGGGAACGACCAATAACACCGAAAACATGTGGTGTTCCTATTTTGTGGGTATGTCCTCCTGATCTCAAATACTAGAGATCATCATGTGTGAACTTCATGAGAAGATGTCTCAATGCTTATGAGCCCCAAAAACATATGGTCACACAACATCTATGTCCTTTCTAAATGATGTAACTAGACCATTGGACGTTACTTTAAGATTATTGTCGTGGCATCTCAAGGTTATCATTATAGTCTAGGATCTACGATAACCCTTTGATGGGACAGCTAATCTAAGCACATTTCTATCTACAAATTAGATGCAAAAGTATATAAACTGTTATGGCAAGATAAACACATGTATTTAAACAAACTGAATACATGTAGCAGCAATCAAACTATAAGACAAGTTGATTCTAGGGAACCCACATTCAACACTCTTCACTTAGTATTTCTGTAAATTTTTTATTAGGAATGACAATCCCATTTATGATGATATTTTACATTCCATTCACTATAAGGGGATATATATATATATACCCTTGATGCTTGAATAAATTATCCATGTGTGCTACCATAAAACCCATCCGATGGTTGTTAAATAATTTTTTATGCAAGTTGAAAACATAAATGAAATAAATGAATTTGAATAACTATAATCAGAAATTTTATTTTCAATATTTTTTGTGTACAAATGTTGTTCCTTCCGAAACAACAATCTAAACATCAACCACATCCTTAACTATTGGAAAATAACATCCCATATCCCTTAATCTCTATGAGGGTGTGTTTTAGAGTCCCTATATTATCCCTTTATTTTTATATTTATTATCAAAACAGTTATGCTCTCGATAATTTAAGAATTGTACTGTATGATTTATATTCACCAACTTCCATTTATCATTCATGTATAAATATGGAGTGAATATATATCCAAGGTCATTTTTTTCTATATATCCATATATTCTATATATTACAAAATTTCCCTAATTTAATGATAATTACACTAACGATTCATCAATCAATGATAATCCCCAATTTGTAATTCTTATTTTACCCACATTATGATTAATATTATTCAAATAAATTTTCCCCATAACACTAATTTCATCACTCATTCCAAGAGAAATCAATGTGTCTTTTTAAGAACACATGATTTCTAATAAGGTATGAATATTTTGTTTTTTTGGTTTATATTATCTCTTAAGGACTAATGTGATTTAACAATGATATCATGGGTGTGTCATGGGTGTCTGTGGATTTATTAATACCTATATCCCAACTTATTTCTTGAAAAAACATGATATGACACACTCATAGGATAACCCCTATATGACACGTCGAACAATAAGTCATAACCATGTAGGAATAGACATGCGGGTAAAAGAGGATGCATTGTTTGAGGATACTATAACACCTTAGGGGAAATTTTGTGTATGGGGCTATAAAATTTTCAATATAGCATTACATGTAATTTGAGACTACCTTTCTAAACCATGTACATGAAATACGATGAACCCAATTTAGTAGAGTAAAGAGCGAACAACTGTGGATTGATTTGGATATCCGTGAAACCTAGTGTGTTCTAGTGAAACAACAATTTATCCATTAAAAATTATTATAATCTAAAACACATTCTCTATTTCTATTATCGGATAGAGCCTTCACACATGTGATCTCCTTTGAAATCCAAATCCTTTAATTTGGTTGGGTTTTTGATCTATAAAAAAATTCAAACACCATTAGGCTTGATATATTTTCACAGGTGTGTACTACATTCATCATGGAAATTTCATCATTCATCGTGATAACAATATATTTTTTTGGTGCAAGCTAATATGCCATGTTTTTAGAATCCTAATAGGTTCTTAAATTTTATCATAACTATAAAAAAATAAGTTGTCTATATTAGATGAGTGTTGTTCCAGGAACCTACTTTAGGTGGTCTATTCCATTCCATTTAGGTTTGCTGTTCTGTAATCATTATTCTCATTGTGATGTTCTTTAATCATTCCATTAAAACCCTATTAATAAATAAAATTCTTTAATTGAATAAATTTGAAGCAATTAGGTATGCTCAGTAGTTCCATTCAGTTTTTTAATTATTGTTATCCCCAACATAGAATACCCATGGGGTGTGAAAATTACTTTTTCCTTCTATATATGACATTATTGGTTCATGTAAGATTTCATAGTTATAGAATTACATTTTAAACTATATGATAATTGAACTGGATATTTAGAGAGGCATAAATCCTCCATTTCCATGTGTTGACATACTGTGAATTTTTAACTATTTAAATGGGAATTTTTTTATGAGTTATATATATTCATGGAATGTAAATGATTGTAAATATTATAAATGTAATGATATAAATAATTTATAATGGTATGGTATTCCATTTTTTTATACATTGGGTCCTTCTTATAAAGTATTCAATGAATGGTTGTACCATGGATCTTGATTATGGTCGGAGATGCCTTGGACAGGTTTCCTCGTTGGATAATGATTTGGTGGGATGCCTCTGGTCGTGCAACCTAATGGATCTAGTTTTCATAAACCCATGTTGGAAATGGCCTATTGACATTTTCATAGGACTCCATCCATGTTGTTTCAATGTTACCATCGAGATTATCCATTGACTCGATGTGGATTCCCTAGTCATCTACACCATTTATCTGGCGCTTCGTGCTCTAAAACATTTTGTTACACAAAAATCCCATTATGGACTCTTATGATTATAAGTAATGGTTGTGATGAATTTTATACAATTGTCTATGCATCATGTTTATGAATGATGGTATATACCTAGTTATACGATGTGGTCATGGTTATTTTTTTGGAAATATTTACAGATATCCCTAGTATTGGTATTGGATTATAGTGGATATAATAGCTTGTATAAAATATTTTATTTTGGGTTACAAAATACAATGTTTATTATACCGTGACTATTATTTGTAAATAGCCTTGTTTAGATGGGATGTATAAAATATCCCATTATAATATTATTTTTAATACAGATATGTATGTTGCACATATGTCTAAATTCCTTGGAATGTTATACACAGACTCGAAATTTTTTTGATACTATTTTTGTAACACCCCAAGCTTCCATGGTATGCTTCTCTTTTAATAATGCAAAAGCTTGCATTCTATGCAACTTCGAGATTCTAACACAACGCGACCAGTCAAAGTAAACGTTATGAATAGTAATACCCACTTTTTAAAATTATATAAATTATATCATTCAAAATGGACATCATTTTTGGATTTAGAATATCTAAATTAGCATATGTTTAATTTTTGGTATTTTTCTGAGAACTTCCAATTTTTGATGAATAGTGAAAAATACAAAACTTAAATTAAAAAAAACTTTCTTAATCAAAATAATTCATAGTGACAAAATATAATATTGAGTGGTTTTAAATTATATTTATAATATTTTTTTATATAATCCAATGTTGGTCATTGGAGGTAATTTCACATTTAAACTGGACAGAAACAAGTGACAATTTTTTTATAGTTATTATTTCCTAAAAACACGATTTTTGTTTTGATAGCAAGTATTAATTTAAAATTAATTTCTGCCACTTCTATGTTTTGAATATGGAAAAATGGATACCATATTTGGTATTAGGGTGTCCAAATTTTGTAAATAGGTATATTTTATTTTTAGACATTTTGAATAATTACATTGGTAAATATTTTATTTACCATGGTTAAAGGGTAAATCTGGTAAAAAGGGTAAAAATATAAGATTATAATAATGTAAAATTACCCTAAAATGTGTACTGCCCCTATTGGATGATACATTTCCGACCATGGGAATCATTTGGTCGATTTTGGGACCCCATGAACCAACTTGGAAGTGATAATTACATTATATATTAAATAATTTAATGTAGAGACAAAAATAACAAAAGCATATATCTTTTAGTATAACTATATTTATATGAGGTTATATAATTGATAAATTAATCTATAAATATTAATTATAAATCTAATATTATTTTCTACATAATGGTATTATATTTATAATTTTTATAAATTAAATAATTAAATTTATTTATGACATAATGGTGATGCAGTAATTACCTTATTGCTGAATGAATCAAATAAATGGTATTATAAATACAAAAATAAATATAATTTCAAAATTTTTATTACATAAACGAATTTTATAAGTTAATATAGCATATCTAGGATGATTTAATGTATTTTTTTCAAAGTATTAATGCTGTTATGACTTTAAAAAATATATATTATTAAATATTGTAAAAATTGAGATAAGTGAGTTTTAAAAAAAATATACATTATTGTTTGATATAATAATACTAAAAGTATAAGTATCATCCAAAGGGCCTAAGTAATAATTTATTTTCCATTAAAGAACATATTTGTGTTCTCATGGATGTATATTTTTTGTTTATTAACCATATTATATAAAAATACAAAGAGACATGGTAATTGTCAAACTATGTAACTAAGAGTTAAATATAATAATGAAAGTTAATATAGTGACACAAACCTGTCTCAAAACTATTGGATGAGTAGTTTTAGACCCATCCCCACCTTAGACTTTATATAATCTATTTTGAAGCCATTAGAAACCGAAAATTATTTTATTATAATATAATATTTCTAGCTTTTCCTAAGGTTCCCCTCACTCCTCTTATAAAAGGACAGCCCCCCCCCCCTTCTCTATAATTAACACCTTCAAAGACATTTGGCTTGGCCAAACCCTACCCAAATACCCTTTCAACTATACTCTATTCGTCCTACAGGCTCTCATTTAGTCATAAAGACAACCTATGGAGCCATTTTGATCAAATCAAAAGGAATAACCCGAAGAAGAGGTAATAATTTCATGACCCTCTTTCAAGTTCTTTTCTTCTTCCACTTCTTCTTTCATTGTTTTTACATTCTAAAATAATTACTCCAATATATTCAATATAATATGATGTTATTATAAACATGGTACAACTTAATTTATTATTATATTCATCCTTTGAATGACATGTCACCATATGTGTGTGCGTACGGCTTACCGTCTCCACGTCGTGGTATAATTGTTATTCAATACATTATTATTTGGATGGGTATAATAATGATGTTTAATTTATGTAAATAATAAAGATAACATGATAATGATTCTGTGTATAATATATACCATACAATTATATATTATTTTAATATCAAATGAATTATATTTTTGCTCGTGCGTACGTATGGATTACAGTCTCCACAAACGCGATTAGATTCATTCCCCATCGTATCCATTTAAGAAAAGTTTTCCTTAGATGATTAAAAATAATTTTTAAAGGCTTTATAATATTCTATATATTAATAAGATACATTCCATCTAAAACATATATGACTCAGATAACAAATGATATAAAGTAAAACAAATCCATTCACACATGAAACAACGATAACACTGAGATATTATTAACAAAGCAATGTTAAAAGATCATATATGATATCATATTAATGTATATGATTTTTGTGTAATTTAATAGCAATTATGTCACCATTATACAGGAGGATAGCCTACCCTCAACCAAGGAAATGTAAAAGGTAAGGTTTTAATTCACAATCTCTTCATTATCCGAGGTTGTTTATGCGTAATTATCTACTGGGACCTCTTTATCATCCACATACATGTTTCTTTAAAATGTATTTCAAAACATTCTTACTATTTTTGATAATATGGGTCAATTTCATTTATATCCTTTTTTTAATTTTTATAAGATGTTTATAAATCAATCATTCTGTTGTTTTCCAAACAAGGTCCTTTTTAACCTTTCCACAAAATGAAGGTAATAATGTATTTTTTTAACTTATATGGTGGGTGTGGATTTTTTCTGCCATTATAAAATCATTGAAGCGTCCCTTAAAATCATATAAGAATATTTTCAATGTAAATGTTTTGTTTTATAGTTATTTGACTTTTAAAATTATTACAAAAATATATATATTTCACGCAAAAATAATTGATTCCATCAATGTCTATATCCTTTGATTGATTTCAAACTTATTTGAAGTTGATTTATTATGATACAAAACATCCATATTGTATTGAAGGTTTTTTGATATGTTTGACTATGGATGTTTTATTTTTATAACATTCATGGTTTATGGATAATGTATTGATATTTTGTATGCTATTATTAATACGAATTTTTATGTTATGTTTAAACATATTCACATGAGGAATGCATTGTACATAGTATGTGAATGGTGGAGCTCATTATAACTACATGATTCATCAGTAGGTCTCATGAGACAAACTAGTGTCTTGGCACAAGGCCTTGACAAAATATTATTTGTAGACTTGTCACAAGGCCTTGAGTATGAGGTTATGATAATCTGGAATTATGCATTTCATTATTATAAAATTTGTTATTGATATTGTATCTAGTTATTAACTATTAGAATATCCATGTGAATATGTAAATATAATTTTTTCATTTTATTTTTTCCATATTATGCTGAAGTTCAAGATTAAATGTATTTTTTTAGTTATATGTTGCCTTAAATGTTTATTCTTATTTAAGAAGTTTCTACAATATTGTTATCTTTATTGAGTATCAAAGCTCACCCCTTTCTATGTTTTATTTTTTCCAGGATGTGAAAAGTATTTTATGACTGACCTATAGAGATAGTTAGATGGGATATGAGTGTGGACTATGGATACTATGTTGTTGTTGTTTTTTCACTTTATTATGTAATGTAAGACTTATTAATGTATCTATTTTTTCCAAGGCAACTAAAATAATCGGTCTTTAGAGACATGATCTTTTGTGGTCATGAAAATTTCATGTAATAATGTATTGAATCTAGGCTTCTAGGGTCAGGGCGTTATAGTTGGTATCAGTGGATGTTTAGTGCAATCCTTGGAAGCTAGATTTAGATAAAATCTGATTAGAGCACATAGACCTAGGATGGACTTTGAGGATTAGTATAGAAGAACTTCCTAGAATTTTGGTATTGTAGAGACTTTGTGAGTTTTCCAAGAAATAAATCCCTGTCTGGATACGGGCAGGTAGAGGTGGCTCTGACCCAGATGAACCTAGGGGTAAAACCCAAAAACACCGCTTTGAGCTAGACTAGAACGTGAACTGGTGCACGTCAACACGCCTTGTTGCACTATTGGTTATGACACTACTGTGGGATATGCTTTGGATAATTCTCATTTTCTTTATAAAAAAATATGAAGGGCTTATTAGTATATACTTCCTCAAAGAAAGAATTTTTATAATTATGGATTATATCCATAAACTGTTCAATTTATGTTAAGCGTTTTACAAGTTTGGAATTATGTATTTCGATTCATAAACTAACATAGTTTATGACATTGTTTAGAAATGGCACATAGTGGATGGAATTGAAACAATATCAATGCATGTACTCCATTTAGGGATCTCCCTCCTGTTGAAGATAATTATAGTGGAGCTGGTGATGCAACTTGTTCTGATTTGATAATCACAATACTAGGAAAACTCTCTCAGGTTATGAATAATAACCATTCCAGTATGGAACCCCCTTATCCACAACGTGGAGGATCAATGTTAGATCACTTTATGAGGAAACAACCACCAACATTCAATGGGAGTACAAATCCATTAGTGGCATTGGAATGGATAAATTTCTTAGTGAAAATATTCCATGTCGTGTGGTGTAGTGAAAGGGAAAAAGTTGTCATGGAAGTTTACCACCTCACTAGAGATGCTGATCAATGGTGGTAATTGATTCAAAACACAATGAAAGATGATGAAGTATCAAATATGGAATAGAGGGAGTTTTATGAGATTTTATTAGAAAAGTACTTTCCTTGGGACCATCGAGAAGATATGGAAAGGCAATTTCTGGGCATGAGGAAAAATGAGGATGAGAATGTCGCAAGGTATGATGCTAACATTACAAGGTTAGCGAGGAATGCTATAGATTATATACGTAACACAAGAAGTAATATTGATTGTTTCGTTGATAGGTTAAATTCATTTCTCCATAGAAAATCAGTCTCACAATCCTTCTCATCTTATGAAGATATTGTCTCATGATCAATTAAGACAGAAAAGGAATTCTCTAGGTCTTATAAATTTAATGAAAAGCAAGAGAAGAAGAGATCTGTTGATCACACTAGAAATGGAAATAAGGGGAAGAAGGAAAATTTTGAATTTCAATACTGTAGTAAATTTGGGAAGAAACACCCTGGTACTTGCCTGAAGGGAATGAGAGTCTGTTAAAAGTGTGGTGAAAAAGGCCACAAAGTTGTAGTGATACAATTACAGGGAGAATATACATTATGAAAAAGGAATTTTATAAGTGTTAGGGGAACTTACCTTAGAAAATGACAAGGTATCACGGCCAAGCGTATGCTATCACTACTGCTGAGGTGGAAGCTCCAAAAGACGTGGTGGGAGGTAATTTAATGGTTTTCACAAATTTAGCAAATGCATTATTTGATTCTGGATCATCGCATTGTTTCATATCATCCTATATTTCTATGAAAAATAGATTTTTCCAATTATATTTAATAAGGGAGTTACCAGTTAAAACTCCTAAGGTATGTATCATTGCAACAGTGTTTTGTGAATCAGTCCCCATTAGAGCATATAAATGTTCTTTATCTGCTTACCTCATTTTCATACCCATGATTGAATTTGATATAATCCTCGGTATGGATTGGGTTTTTGACCAGAATGTAATGATTTATTTTAAGAAGGAGGAGGTTAAAATTTTATATGATGATGATAAAGAACAACTTATCTTTAGAGCAGAATTGTCACCACCTAATTCTTATCTAGATCAACCCCCACTAGCTCAACTAAATTCAATTATTGAGGAGGAAGAGAATGAAATAACTGTGGGTGAGTAACGAAATGTTCAAATAGAGTATGTACCTATTGTGAAAGAATATGTTGACGTGTTTCCAGATGATTTACCTAGACATCCTCTGGAATGAGAAATGGAGTTTTCCATTGATTTAATTCATGGATCAAGGCCCATATCGAAGACCCCTGATAGAATTGAAAATGTTGAATTAGTGGAACTAAAGAAACAACTAGATGAATTGAGTAATCAGGAATTTATTTACCCTAGGGTTTCTCCATGGGGTGCCCCTGTTCTTTTTGTTATGAATAAATATGGATCTATGAGGTTGTGTATTTACTACAGTGAGATCAATTTTATATCAACAAAGAACAAATATCCCCTACCTCACATTGATGATTTATTCGACCAACTTCATGGAGCTCAATACTTTTCAAATACTGACCTTCGATCTGGATATCATCAGTTGTGTGTGAATAAGTAAGACATTCTAAAAATATCAGTTTCAACCAGGTACAGACATTAATAGTTTACATTAATGCCTTTCGGATTGACTAATGCACCTTTTTTCTTCATGGATCTAATGAATAGAGTTTTCCAGGAATATCTCGATGATTTAGTAGTAGTATTTATTTATGATATCTTTTTATACTCAAAAATATACAAATAACATGAAAATCACATGCGCATTATCCTAAAGACTCTTAGAAGACATGAATTATATGGGATGTTTAGAAAGTGTGAATTTTGGATTCAGGAGATTTCTTTTCTTGTTCGAATAGTCTCAAAGGATGGAATCTCTATTGATCCTTCTAAGTCAAGAGCAATCCATCAATGTCCAACACCTTCGAGTATAACTGAGGAACGTAGTTTTATTGGTTTAGCAGGTCATTATCGACGTTTCATCTAGATTTTTTCCCAATTGGATAACCCATTAACAAAACTCACAGGAAAAAAGGATAAATTTGTTTGGAAGAAACAGTGCGAAGAATGTTTTGAAGAACCGAAGAGAATATTAGTCAATTATCTTATCATGACTCTAACATCGGGGAATGAAGGGTTTTTAATTATAGTGATGCTTCAAAGAATGGACTTGGTTGTGTCTTTATGTAGAATGATAGGGTTACTGCCTATCCATCACGACAGGTAAATATTCATGAGAAAAAATATCCTACAAATGATCTTGAGTTAGCAGCTATAATTTTTGATTTGAAGATATGGAGACACTATCTATATGGTGAAAAATTTGAGATTTATAATGATCACAAGAGTTTGAAATATATTTTCTCACAGAAAGAACTCAACATGAAGTAAAAGAGATGGATTGAACTACTCAAGGTTTATGATTGAACGATACACTACCACTCGGGGAAGGCATATAAGGTGGAAGATGCTTTGAGAAGAAAGGATCATGGTGTTTTGAACAAGATGAGAATTGAAATGGATCCTATTTTGATGGATCTAGTGAATATGGACATGGGAATAACCATGGAAGGTGAAACATCAATTATTTTTCAAATGCATTCCAAATCATCTTTACTAGAAAAGATTATGAGTTCTCAGACCGATGATGAAGAGTTTCAATAGAAGATTAAAGTTGTGAATGATGGGAGATTCAGTGAAATTGTGTATGAAGATGGAATTTTAAAATTTGGGATGATACATTGAGTTCCTGATATACCTGATCTAAAAAGAGAATTATTAGATGATGCTCATAGCTCCAATTTCTCTATACACCCAGGGAGCACCAAAATGTATAGAAATTTTAAGGAACATTTTTGTTGGGACAACACGAAGAGTGAGATTGTTGGTTTGTGTCAAGATGTATGGTTTGTCAACAAGTGAATGATGGAAGGCAATATCATCGAGGAGTCAGGCATCCTCTTCTCATACCTGATTGGAAATGGGATAATATCACGATGGACTTTTTCATGGGACTACCAAAGACTCCTTGATGGAACAATGAAATATGGGTAATTGTTGATCGTCTTACCATGTCGACATATTTTCATGCTAGAAGAGTATAACTACCACTTGATCATCTAGAAAGAATATATATTAATGAAGTTGTAGGACTTCATGGAGTACCCCTATCGATTTTTTCTGATCGTGATCCACATTTTACATCATGATTTTGGAAAAATATTCAGAAGGCCTTGGATACTGAACTTTGTTTGCGCACTGCCAACCACCCCCAAACTAATGGACAATCAAAAGGGACTGCTCAAACCTTAGAAGTCATGTTGACATCATGCTCACTTTACATTCAAGGTATGTGGGATAAATATTTACCTTTGCTAGAATAGTACTATAATAATAGCTTCCATTCAAGTATTCAGATGGCACCATATAAAGAATTATACAGAAAGAGATGTAACACGCCAACATGTTGGGATGATGTTGGCGAAAGAAAACTCTTAGGCCTAGAACTTGTGGAGGAAACGATGGAAAATTTGAAGGTTATCAAAACCCACATCAAAGCATATCAAAGTTGGTAGAAGAGTTATGCCAATAACTGAAAAATGATTTGGAATTATAGGTAGGAGATCATGTTTTCTTGAAGGTAACTCCATGGAAGTGTTTTATAAGTTTCCGTAAGAAGGTTAAATTGAGTACTAGGTACATATGACATTTGGAAATTTTAGAATGAATTGGGGTTGTAGCTTACCGGTTGGCAATGCCACCAAGTCTCTCCAAAGTTCACGATGTGTTCCACGTATCAATGTTGAGAAAATACATGCCTAACCCAATGCATGTACTCACTTATGAGGAATTAGAACTAGAACTCGATCTGTCTTATTGCGAAGAGCCTGCCAGGATTCTTGATACCAGAGAACAAGTGCTGAGAATTCGGATGACTCGTCTTGTAAAAGTTCTCTAGAGAAACCATTAGATGGAAAAGGCAATATGGGAACCTGAGGAACTTATGATGAAGAACCACCCGACTCTTTTTATGCAGTAATACTCTTGAAATTACAAGGACGAAGTTTTTTGAAGGAGGGGAGAATGTAACACCCCAAGCTTCCACGGTATGCTTCTATTTGAATAATGAAAAAGCTTGCATTGTACACCACTTCGAGATTCTAACACACTACGACCAATAAAAGTAGCTGTTATGAATAGTAATGCACAGTTTTCGAAATTATATAAATTTTAACTTTGAAAATTGACTTCATTTTTGGATTCTTAATATCGAAGTTAGCCTAGTTTGAGTTTTTGATATTTTTCTGAGAACTTCTAATTTTTGATGAATCGTGAAAAATACTAAACATTAATTAAAAACAACTTTTTTTAATAAAAATAATTTATAATGATAAATGATTATATTTAGTGTTTTTAATGTATATTTTGATTATATTTTTACCATATAATCCAATTATGGTCATTAGACGTCATTTCACATTTATACTAGACAAAAACAAGTGTCAATTTTTTGATAGTTATTATTTTTTAAAAACATGTTTTTGGTTTTGACAGCGGCAATTAATATTAAATTAATTTGTGCCACATCTATTTTTTGAATATGGAAAAATAAATTCCATATTTGGAATCAGTGTGTCCAAATTGTGTAAAAAGGTATCTTTTATTTTTTGACATTTGGAATAAATACTTCGTTAAATATTTTATTTATCATTGTTAAAGGCTAAATCTTGAAAATAATAGTAAAAAAATAATTTTATAATAATATTAAATTATCCAAAAATGTTTCCTAAAACTATTGTAAGATACATGCCCGACATTGGGCATCATTGGGTCGATTTCGGGACCCCATGAAGCCACATGAAAGTGATAATGACATTATATATTAAATAATTTAAAGTAGAGACAATAATAAAAAAAGAAAATATCTTTTAGTAAAACAATTTTTATATGAGGTTATATAATTGATAAATTCCACTATAAATATTTATTAGAAATATAAACATATTCTCTACATAATGGTATTTTATTTATAATTTTTAAACATTAAATAATTAAATTTATTTATGACACAATGATGATATAGTAATTAACTTATTAATGAAAGAATAAAATAAATGGTATTATAAATACTATAATAAATATAATATCAAAAATTTTATGACATAAAATAATTTTATAACTGAATATAACATATTAATGTTTATTTAATGAATATTTTTCAATGTAATAATGTTGATATGAATTTAACAAAAATAAATTATTAAATAATGTCAAATTTTACATAATTGAGTTTAAAAAAAATACAATATAATTGGTTGATATAGTATTTAAAAAAGTCTAAAGTTCAAAAAAAGGGACTAAATAAAATTATATGTGTCGTTAATGAACTTATTTTCGTTCTCTTGGAAGTATATATTATGTTAATTAACCATATAATATAAAAATACAAAGAGACATGATAAATGTCAAACTATGTAACAAAGAGTTAAATCTCAAAGATAATATCAATATAGTGACCCTAACCTGTCTAAAAACTATTTTTTTGGTGTTTTTCTACCCCTTAAAATCTTACACTTTAAATAATCTATTTTGGAGCAACTGTAAACAGGAAATTATTTTATTATAAAATAATATTTCTAGCTTTTCTTAAGGTGCCCCTCACTCCTCTTATAAAAGGACACTCCCCCTTCTCTCTAATTCACACATTCAATGCCATTTGGCTTGGCCAAACCCAGACCAAATACCCTCTCAACTATCCTCCCTTCATCCTATATTCCCTCCTATAGTCCTAAATCCAACCTAAAGAGTCCTTTTGATCAAATCAAAAGGAAGAACCTGAAGAAGAGGTAATAATTTCACCACCATCTTTCATGTTTTTTTCTTCCACTTCAACTTTCTTTGTTTTTTCTATTATAAAATAATAACTCTATTATATTCTATATAATGTGATGTTATTATAACCATTGAACAACCAAATTCATTATTATATCCTTACTTTGAATGACATGTTACCATACAAGCTTACGTACGACTTACTGTCTCCAGATCGGGGTGTAATTGTTATTCAATGCATTATTATTAGGATGGGTATAAAAATGATGTGTAATTGATGTACATAACAAATATAACATGATAATTATTTTTTATATATGATATACCATCCAATTATATATTATTTTAATATCAAAAGAATTATATTTTTTCTCATGCGTATGTACGGATTACTGTCTCCACGAACTCGATGAGATTCATTCCACATCGTTTCCATTTAAGAATAATTTTTCATAGATGATTAAAAATAATGTTTATATTGTTGATATAATTCTAGATATGAATAATATACATACCATCCATAAAAAATATGACGCAGAAAATAAAGAATATAATGGAAAATGAATCTATTACCACCCGAAACAACGATAACACTATGATATTATTAATGAAGCAATGTTAAAAGATCATATATGATATCATATAAATGTATGTGATTATGGAATAATTCAATAAAAATTATTTCACCATTATACAGGAGGTTAAACTACCCTCGGCCATGTAAATGTACAAGGTAAGGTTTTATTTCACAATCTCTTCATTATCCCAGGTTGATTATACGTAATTATCTACTGGGACCTCTTTATCATCCACATACATGTTTTACAAAAATGTATTTCAAAAAATTCATATTATTTTATAGAATATAGTTTAAATTCATTTATACCCTTGTTTGAATTTTTATAAGACATTTATAAAGGAATCATTCTGTCATTTTCCAAACAAGGTCCATTTTAACCTTTCCGACAAAATTATGGTAACAATGTCTTTTTTGACTTATACGGTGGGTGCGGCTATTTAATTCCATTATAAAATATTATAAACTTACCTTAAAATATTATAATAATATTTTCAAAGTAAATGTTTTATTTTATTATTATTTTACATTTAAATGATTTCAAAAAAAGAGATATTTCTCCCAAATAGTTTTGTTTTCATCTATGTCAACATCCTTTGATGGATTTTAAGATTATTTGAAGTTGATTTATTATGATACAAAACAACCATATTTTATTGAATGTTTTGTGATATGTTTGACTATGGATGTGTTATTTTTATACCATTTATGTTTTATGTATAAAATATTGACATTTTGTATGCTAGTTTTAATACGAATGTTTATGTTATGTTTAAACCTGTTCATATGTGGAATGCATTAGACATAGTATGTGACGAGTGGAGCCCGATATATCTCCTAGATGCATCGTTAGGTCTCATGAGACAAACTAGTGTCCTGTAACAAGGCCTTGGAAAAATCTTATTTGTATTCTTGGCACAAGGCCTTGAATATGGGGTTATGATAGTATGCCATTAGGTATTCCATCATTATGAATGTGGTTATTGATATTGCATGTGATTATTCTACATGTAGAATATCCATGTGATTAAGTAAATGGAATTATTTCATTTCATTTTTTTATATTATGTTGAAGTTCATGTTTAAAAGGATTTTGTTTTAGTTATACATTACCTTAAATTTTTCTGCTTATTTATGAACATTTCCGCTATATTTTTATCCTTACCGAGTATCTGAGCTCAACCCTTTCTATGTTTTATTTTTCCTAGGATGTGAAGAAGTATTTTGTGACTGACCTTCATGGATAGTCTGAGGGGATATGAGTGTTGACTATAGAGACTATGTTGTTGTAGTTTTTCACTCTATCATGTAGTGTAATAATTATGAATTTATCTAGTGTTTCAAGATCTACTAATCTAATCAGTCTTTCAAGACTTTATATTTTGTGATCATGAAAATTTCAAGTAATAATGCACCGAATATGGGATTCTGGGGTCGGGGCGTTACAATTGGTGGTGGCCTAAGGACTGTTATCTCATGACCTATTTGGGATAACATTCGGTACCCAGGATAGATTTCATGGATGTAGGTAGGGATCGAGGCCAGCCTCCACTACATGAATCTTGATGTGATCAAGTCTAATATTTACCATCATTATATAGAAACTACATGACACATCAATTTTATATGATATTACTTTGGCATTGTTTATATATACAAGTAATGGATGTTTATCTTATGTATTTATTATTAAATGATTCATATATTGACTGATATGATTACAATAAATCTAATACAATCTTACATGAGTTCATATTTTCCATACAAACACACCCTAGGCCTTCAATGTTATTCATCGTCATCTAGGGTTTGGGGAGGACCCCATGAGACCATGTGACCCCCCATCTCATGGAAAAATTTTCTGGAATCTGGGTTGGGACATTACAAAGTGGTATCATCAAAATTTCCTTTTCTAGATAAATATTTTGTGACAATATATATTAGATAAGAAAGTTATTTAAATTTGGTAATGAGGCAGGACTAGGTATAGATAACCGACATTTATGAAAAGGCCAAATTTCATATAATCGAAATTGATTCCTTCAGTATTTTCTTATTATCATAGATTTGATTACACAATTGTGTGATACAGATTTATTTTGATGTTATTATTGGTACGACTATGATTATATATATTTTTATTTCCTAATAATATTAAGGAATGCATATCGAACATCATTATTTTTGACACTTGGAATTCACGTTCCATGAACGATGAAATGTCATATATGATACATTAGAAGACAATATTACAATATTATGTGTTCTTTGATTGTTATATCTATGTTTGATGGTTTGTTTGTGCTAGTAATTGATGACCATGGTTGGTACTAAGTGTTTATTCAATAACCTAAACTATTTTTTATTCATATTCTATAGTTGAAACCATAAGCAGTCAATGAGGGAATGTTTCGTCATGGAACATTGGTTTCATGAACTAGAATACATTATGGTTTTTATAAATTGGATAACAAACTTTGTTTCATGAGGTTTATTTTAGATTACGTATTATAAGTGTTCACCCATTTTGATTAACAATTGAAGTATAATTGTGATAAAATGTGAAATGAAATGTAAATTGATTGTGTGAAATAGTGAACTATTTCTTCACTCTTCTACAGAGAGGTTAGAAGAACGTGTATCTAGTAATGTTTATGATTTTTCCTTTATACCCATTATTGGACATAGGATAGGGGAGAGAGGTGTGTAATTTTTTAATGATGGCTTCAACCTACCATATGATACCATCTTAAATAATTTCTAAGATGTTTACTTGGAATTGTAGAGACATTCCACCAAGAAACCCCAACACTAATCTAGGTTGGTGGTGAATACCGTGTTATAGAAGTGGTCAGACATGGGATTCCCATTGACATAATGTAGTTCCATTTTCATCACCATCAGTTTTCCTGGACACAGATGCTGAGGGAGATATCATTGGGAGTTTAATCCACTTTATGTAGAATATTCAGACGGCACCATAACTATCCTCATCTATGGTAGAAATTATGACTATGTTCCTCTATTTTCATCCTCCCACACCTTAAGTTTATTGGCGACTATTGGCTTCTGATCAAGTTCTAGAGACTAATTGTTCTGTTTTTAATTAATTTTGAAATTCCTTATAAGAGGAGAGTGATGCACATGACAAATATGATACATGGAGTAGCAAAGCAATAGAGGGGTGTTTTAAACAATGTAATACACTCTTATATATGGTTTGTATTATTTTTAAATTATAGTTTTTATTACTATAGTCTCCCTGAGACTCCAAGAGTAGTGTCATCTAGTGATGTTATGTGTCTTGAAAAGGTCAATATGATCATTATGGAGTAGTTAAAATGTTTTATTGTGATTTAGAATATGGAACTGATTTATCTTGTTGATGAGGCATCAAGGGTAGAAATATTTTACAAAAGATGATGAGTTAGTTCTTATCTCAGGTCAAAAATTTCAAAATGATGATTATTTTGGAAATAATGAATCATGTGCTAATTAATGTGAAACATGTTGGATGATGGTGGTGAATATTAGGGATGTATAGTCTCTTGATCTAGTGGTTCATCCTCCATTTGAAGGAACTGACATCTTATAGATTCTAATGAGGTGAGTACCATCTTATATATTAGTGTTGATAGATATTTGTTCAATTATTTGTGTTGATGATAGGAATCAAGATGAATAAGTGTGATCAATCCCCATTCGGTTGTCAAAAATTTGGTACGATGGTCCATGTATGACATGTTTTTAGGACGAACCCTCTAGTGGTTAGTGGTAGGGGTCAACATTGAATCTAGTTTTAGGGGTAAGATACAGAACTCTGCTTTCGGATATGAGCTGGAGTAGTACTGGTCATTCAGGATGATGTGGGGGTCGTCTCCAAGGAATCCAAACAGCAGCTGTACCTACAAAGAATACTGGGCTAATCCCGGATTGTGAGTTTGATTCACATGGGCACATTTGAGTATAAATATATTTTGTATAGACTACACCATAGAAAATATCATCAGGTCATTTAGGGTGAGAGTTACAATTTTAGAAGCCTCTGCACTTGTATCATCTTTTTTTGATATAGGAACTTCTCATAGATTCATTTATGTAGAAGATGTGGAGATCATTTGTCTCATTGTTTTGTTTACGGATGGTTTTCTTACTTTTTATACTCCAATAAAAATTATTATTGATGGTATATTCTGGTGTAGGGATTTCCCCTTATATTGGTTGGTTTCAATTCATATGGGATCATTTTTATCTATAAACTATTGGATTTTATGTCATTCCATAGATGTAATCGATATTTTCATAACTATCCAATGCTTATTTCTATACCTATAGAGTGATTTATAATACATAAGTAATTTATTTTTTATTAGAAAGGAAAAATTGAAAGTCTGAGTGAGCTGAAAAAGACCACTATATTGTGGGATAGATAGGATGAGAGCCCATATTTATAGTTTGTAGCTAAATGGTCTGGGATTTTGTCTCAATAAATTTCCTCTAGTGGTTGATTGTTTTAGATATGACCTACTTGAAAAAATATCCAGTTTACCTATTGATAAGGAGGTGGATATTTTCATCATTATAGATTCATGAGATTCACCAGTATCCATTCTTCCATAGAGTATGGATACTATAGGGTTGTGTAATATCAAGGGGTATCTAGATGGAAAAGGTATTGAATTGATCCAGTAAATCTATAGGGGGTTGGTTGGCCCTTTTATGAGAAAAGTGAAGTGTACAATTAGGCTACCTGTTGATTATTGAGAATTTATCTTATTGATTTTTACGATATAGTATCCATTTTTAGAGATAGATGACCTTTTGTATTATCTCTAATGAGATCAGGTGTTCAATAAAATTAATTTTATATATTTTTATCGTCAGTTGCATGTTGACCTGTAGACCTACCACATAATTATTTTCATAATAGATATAGTCTATATGAGTATTTTTATATGGCATTAGATCTCATAAATGTGCCAGTAGTTTTCAAACATATGATGATCCTTGATTTCTATCTCTATCTGTATTCTTTTGTGATATAATTTGTGGATGATATCATGATGTATTTTAATAATGAAAATGAACATTCCAATCTTATCATGATAATTTTGGATACCCTAAGAGGGAATTAGTTATATGTTAATATAACAAAGATACACATCAACATTGATACGATAGACCTCATGGGTTATATTATCTAAGATATAATAGTATCTGTTGAAATAAAGAAGCTGAGAGATATAGTGTTATTGGAGAAGCTAAAGAATTTTTTTACAAATAATGTTTCATAAGGATAACTGCATATTATATTAATTTTATATAGTACATCTAGTGCTTATCATACCCACTATTAGTATTTACAATTAATGGTATGAAATTTATATGTAAAGATACCTATGATAATATCTTCAACCTCGATTTAATTGTGAATCATGTGGGGTGGGTGTAAAAATGATTCCTTATGAAGAATTGGTGACTATATTTCTTAAAACGAGAAAGATATTAGAAGGGAATATGATAACAAGATAATAGAGTTCAATAGAAAAATGGATTTAGAGTGGTTGGTTATTGATCATGAGTTTTATTTGTTTTATATTATGGTTTATTGTGGTTATATGTCTTATAAAACTAATGATCGTCGGGGGTCATTTCTTACACACAAGTGATGTTCTGTTCATTCCATGATTCATGATAAAATGGATGTAAAATGAAGTATTCTTAATCACATATACATGACAAAATGAAATGGATTTCTCAGAATCAAACATGTTTTGTGATCACCCAAATTATTTTAAAGTGCATTAAATAACCTTCATCCTAAACCTAAATATGTTTTGCATAACATTGTGACTGTGTGCAGTGATTAGTTTGTTATGTGATTATATTTGGTGTCTATGTGTGCAGTGGGGATGTGGTTTCATTGGTGGTTTTTGTTGGCTCTGTGTAAGGGTTGGTACATGGGGGAGTGATGGAATCCTGGTTTTAGTGACTGATTGATTGTGTAATAGATGGACTTTTAGTCGGTGGGGTTTTATTTTTGTGTTGTGGACATAAAAATATGTCAGGAAGTTGGACTACATTGTGTTTATGAGCTTTTTATATAGTGGGGATACATCAGAAGAATGTTTGGGCAGTGGGGATGTAGGGTATGTTGTGCAGCAACTTCATCTTTATAGGAGTGGTGGGTATGGTGTTGTTGTGAAGTGGGGATTCCTGTCCAAGTTGTGAGGGGATGATTGTGCAGTAAGATGATAAAGAATGATAGTTGACAACTGTTGAATGGGTTTCTAGGAAGAAAGATGCAGGTTGGTTGCTATATGTTTAGTTAAGTAGGCTCTTCACCAATGAGACAATAACCGAGTGTAACCACCTGGATCCTGGTTCTGCAGCAACATTTCTCAAACTTGGATGGTCACATAACCTTATGGGAATTTCCACAAACACTAGAGGCTTCTTACTACAAGAGAGGTATAAGGAAATACATTGTGGAAAATATGCCCCCATTTTCATAGTATACACAGTAGAATCTAAATATAAATCACAAGTGGAATCAGTAATACCACACAACAAATGTAAACAGATGAAGACTCATTATTATATAACAACTAAAACATATATCATTGATATATGTAAAATGTGTCTAGGAATGATTCCAAACAAATCACAATGCTGGAAATACAATAAAGAAACCAAATTATGGAAAATAAGTAATCTCCAACCGCATCATAAGCCTCATCTTGGTACCATGCTATACAAGTCCAATATCAATCAAGTGCCTGATGAAGAAGGGTTTATTCAGTTATATATACCTACAACTATGTAATCTATTTGAGTCCAAAAGTGTGACCTAAACATGTTGTGGGACGAATCCTAGGAAAAAAACACCAAAAGATCGTTTCCTAACATTCAGTGAATATATATATAGTAGGTAATATGAAGAAATGAAGCAATAAACAAGGAAATACATAAAATTAACAATCCTACATTTTTTAATTACATTCATTTACATTTATTATTCATCAGTTAAGTCACGTAAACCATGGGATATAGCCTATGCTCTGTATCCCCTTAGTAATAGTGATAGATAGACCTCTCAGATGACCATCTAAACAATCAACTAAAAATGAGTCCATTATTTTGATTTGGCATGGTTGACTCATCGTCATCATTCAATTATTCAATATCAAATCTATGGGAAAGTTCTCACAGTATAATCCTCCTGGTCCAACATAACAACAATTCATTAAATAAAAACCTTCTAGGTAGCTCTCACATCTAACCCCTTTGGTATAATGTAGTGGTAATCATTTAAAAATGACAATCTGGGAATCTCAAACGATCAATACCCCTTGGTCAACATACCATAATTTTATTTAATAACAACCCTATAAGTATCTCTTACTTTCTAACCCCTCTAGTATTTGACCACCTGGTACCTCTCATAGTAAATATATATGGGTCATCTTAACAACAAAACATACATAGGTGACCCTACCATGGGAATATCTAGAAGTCAAATCCCCTATGTTCAAATTTTCACAATTCATATGAAATGCATCTCATATAATCATCGACTACATCCTAACAAGAGTGGAATAGAAAACATTGCATGTCTTACAAGAATCATCGACCAAATGGCTAGAAATCAATCAATAAGGAAAACATACCCATGGTGTCCCATAATCAAGGTATATAACCTTATGCATAAGAAAAAACCCTTATATCAATCTACAAAACCACAATAGGTAATAAACAAGGTTTAATACCAAACATGAAATACCCCAATCATGGGTATATAAAACTTTCAGAATATATAATCCAAAGGAAAACAACTAAAGGCATAAACATCATACCTTGATGTCATATGATCATCACTCATGAACGGCAACCCCTGAATCAATCTAAAATGGGGTAGATTTACAAAAATGTGACAAAATTTCATATAGTAATAACTCAAGAGAAGGGAGGAATCAAGAAGAAAGGAACAAGAAGAATTGAGAACTCACCGGTAGGATTTAAATTCACACAACATTGTCTCAATTAGATGTCAGATAGAGTAATGGGGCCTCGATCATTGTTTTCCATTCATGAGTGCTCCTATACAAAACACATGAAGAAGTATTGGTTTCAATATTTGAGACATTACCCCACTCCATTATTTCAAATAAAATGAAAAGTACATGGAATATGAATTAATTTCACACACCTTGTATTAGCCTCAATTGGCCCTTGTTTTAGGCGGTCTGCCAGGTCACCGATATGGCAATGTACTCAGCCATTAAAAGACAAGTATGCGGATTTACATGGTACTTGGGTACACTACGTATATTCATATGTACACAATGTGTAAAGAGAAAATTTCAATTTCATCAATTTCTCATAAAAAACAACTTCAATTAAAGATCCATATCTGAATGGAAGATCTGGGTTCTTACAAACATCCCAAATTAAATCAATTCATCCACATACTTCTATTTCAATGGAGGTGAAGAAGAATCTCCAAAAAACTCAGGATATTATGATCGTACGTTAGCATCCCTCTCCCATGCCTCATCTTGTACTCTCTTGTGCCGCTAGAGAACACATACCAAAGAAAAAGATATACCACAAGGAATCTACATGAAGTGATCAAAAATATGAATGAGGTGCTACTCGAAGGATAGATTCAACTCCAGCTCAATCTAATTAGGTTTAAAACAAGATATGGGTCTGAAAAATACTATTATAGATAAGACACATGAAATACATTGTGCATTTCCCAGTAACATTGTGGTAACTGCAACTGATAGCCAACCAGCCCGACTCTCTCCAAAACCTGAAATGACCAAAAGCATCGTTGTGATTGATTTTATGGTCTCATTATCCTCATGTGTCCCAAACTCAGTGTGACAAGTAGAAAACCTAATCTTGGATATCGACCTCTAGAGGTTGTCTCTGTCGAACATCAAAAAACTTCTGAAAATAATTTGCAATATCCATTCTCTTCCAAATAAACTCTACCTGGTATGTGATCTCTAAGAAGCGAAAATTTCCTAGAACAGCTACCTCTCACTACTACAACCAACATTGGGGGGAACGACATGCCCTATTGTACAAAGCCTCATAAAGTTACATCTGTTTTGTTGACTAAACACTATTTTGGTAGGAATAATCCACCGAGTTTATATGACTCTCCTAATAGCCCCTGAAATCTAGGACATATGATCAAATTATGTCCTCCAATACCTAAATTGTGCGATTAGAGTGGAATAATATTTGGGCATGGTAATATGTACTCAGATGTACAAGTGTACCAAAAGCCTTATATAGTCTCTTCTAGACATGAGAATTAATCTGAACGTCACTATCTGAATTGATAGAGTTTGGAACACTAGATAAACATACAATCTCTCAGATGTAAAACAATCCAAGATCAAAAACATTATAGGTTTCATCAATTTTAATGAAATGTGAATCCTTCGCATGTCAGTCAATGACAACCCAAATCGCATAATACCCTCGATGAGACCGTGGTAAACCCCTCACAAAATCCATCGCAACATCATTCCATTTCCACTAATGAATGGGTAACTATTGTAAAATACTTGGTTTAAAATGATGTTTCTCCTTCACCTGCTGATAGGTGGATCATCTCATAACAAAACCATAAAAATCCCTCTTCAGGCATGGACACCAATACTAATTATGTAGGTCTCGATAAATCATGGTGACACCAGGATGAAATTCTCATGCGGAGGCAATAAAATATCACATCATCTCCTCACGTATGTCCTCTGACACCCATACACTTCCATGTAAACAAAAAACACCATCCTTGACTTCAATCCATCTAGGAGGAAGGTCATATCTTGACACACACTCCCTTAGGTATAATCTATCTAAATAAAATAGTCGCCTCGTTCACACTCGATCGAATAGAGTATATGTAACAACTATAGTTGAAAGAAAAGAATAACTCAAGATGTCATGAACCTCCAAATTCATCTTAGAGAACATTTCCATAAGCTACCACTCAATTCTGGCCTCTTGAATAGCCTGTATTAGTTTTCTCTAGCTCCACTCATCATCCACTGAGTTGTCATTCCCAAGAGTATTGGCATGTTCAAAGTCAAAATAATGAAGGTACACAACCCACATTCGTTTTTTCAAATTCCAATCACACTATGTAAAGATATACATGATGACATGTTTTACAGTGTATACCACAAAATGATCTCCCAAAATATTATGTTTCTAATAGATTAAAGCATTCTCAACTATAGATAACTCGAGATAGTGCATTGGGTAAATCCTCTCATGTGGCCTCAACTACTAAGTCCTATATGAAACAACTCATTCCCCGCATAATAACTTCTCTAAACATGATGCCTATTGAATCAAAGGAAACTGTGTAAATTTCTCCTAGCTCTAACAAAATCAGTATCAGTGCTAATCTTAATCTCACATTCACCTCATGAAAGGCCTAATCGTAGGAATCTGTCCACAAGTACTTCACACCATTCTTAGTTAATAATGTTAGTGGTTATTCTAATCATGAAAAGTATATTATAAAGTTCTTATAGTAACTATGCATCCCCATAAAACTCTATAATTTAATTATGTTCCTCCAAAACACCCATGATTATATTGCTCCCACTTTCATTGGGTCTACTGATACTCTTGTATTTGAGATGAAATGACCCATGAATTGAATCGGATCCATCCAAAAGTATCATTTTGAGATTATAGAATATAACTGATGATATTTTATTATATCAATACGATCTCATGATGGGTGGCATGGTCATATAGAGTGTGGGGGAACACAAATATATTTTCCCCAAAGTCTACCACAAAATAATACATGTAAATATGGAATACTCGGTTAATTTGTTCTATGAAAAAAGTCATCAAAATCGTGATATCAAACTGCATAACCAAGCACTTGTATAGACCATACCCTATATGAAATTCTATATGATTTATATCTGATGGTACAACACGCAACTGATGACAACCTGATCTCAATTCAATATTCAAGAACACCTAGGCTCCTCAAATCTGATCAATGAGATCATCAATCCTCAGAAAGGAATATTGCTATTTGACTATCAACTGGTTCAACTTTGGATAATCCAAACAAGGTCTGAGGGTACCATTCGCCTTCTTTGTAAAAAGGATGGGTGAAACCTATTGAGATGTATAGGGTCAAATGAATCCCTTTTCATGCAACTAATCTAAATTATTCTTCATCTTCTGTAACATTGGAATAGAAATACTATATGGAAGAATGGACACCGATTCCACTCCTAGAAAAAGTTTGATAGTGAAATATACCTCTCTATGGAGGTAAACCTGAAAAGTCCTCCATAAAGACATCTTTGAAACCATCCACAATTTTATGTAGTTACATCTATGTAGTCCCCTACTCATCCAAATATAAAGTACAATCATGGGTTGTAATTCTTCCAAACCCATAATGCTCGGGTCCATCTCTGCTTGCCTGGATATACCATTCAACCTTGTGTGGAAAAGACCCACCCTCTAGTGATTTGAAACTCATCATGTGATTATAGTAGTCATCAAAGTCTTATAAATAGAAAAAACTTTCGATTCTGCGAATGAAATCCAAGCCTTTCATCATTGAGACATAGAGGTACTATAATAAGTGACACCCACCAACCTCAATAGGGAACTCCTTGAAAGTACATACACTATCTGTCTTAATCCACAACCGTGTGTCTATAATCATAAAATCATCATACTAGAAGATGTAGATCCCAAGGACCTACAAAATAGAAATTGATATAAAACGATGGGATGAACCGGTATTGAAAATAGGACAAGCTAAAATTGAGGCAACTACATTCGTACTTATAACTGTAGAGGGTACCAGTTCCAGCTCTTAGTGGTTCTGTTCCATCACCAAAGACTTACCTATACCATGGAACTATTACCCTAACTAGAAACCCTATGCTGATCCACCCTATTGTAGCTGAAAACATGTCATCTGGATACCATGTCAATGACCTCCTCATTCACCTGAATGGTCTGAGGAACTCCTGTTCCATGACTGATGAGATTCAGGTGGTCCAACTCTTGAACATGGAGTCATAACAGAACATATATCACTCTCTTCTAGTGTAAACATCCTACAAAAATGTATAATATGTAAAATCTTGCTACAAAATCCACACTCGACCAAGTCATCTACACAATGTGGTCTCGTATTATCACTTTTCCCAAACAGGAATCATAAAACGTGGATAAAAAATAAAACATCTCATAAATTATCTCTATGACACTTCCTACTATCATTAAATGGGGTACCTACCTAGGATGTTGAACTTACATAGATCACAACACCCTACTCCCTCATATTGTGCTCGCTAATCAGCATCTTGTTCACTATATTCGTCACTAAATTCAGCCTGCAAACATTCACCTATGATAGAATGTCATAACCAAGACCATCCTTAAATCCCCTAGCCATAGAAAAACATCACCTCCCAGAACATGTGTGAAGCGTCAATGCTCTGTAATATGGGAATAGTAACCCATCATTGAAAGAGACCCTTCTCCAAATGCTTGAACTCGTAGGCTTGATCAGCCCTCAATATCTTGTCATAGAAGTAATCATATAATGTTCTCTAAAACTCTTCCCAAGTCATATACCTATGATGTCCCACATCTGAGACAAAATCCCACCATCTCTTTGTAGAATCACATATCATATACATCACGAGATCCACCCTCATCTCCTTTAGTGTCATCATATTATCAAGGATAGAATGAATGATCTCCACCCAGGACTCAGCAGTCTCTAGTCATCCATCCCATAAAAAGTGAGAGGATTCTACCACTAGATTATTCAGTCATCTATACCATAGATAAGAAAAGATGTGGTACACCATGAAAAGACTAGATCATCCTCAAAAGGCCTTCACAGAAGAATTCATCAGCACCTACGTCTGGTATGAGAGACGATGATAAGAGGGGAACAAAAATAGGGTCTGCTGATAGTTCATGATCTACACTCTCCAGTTTCTAATCCTTACTATGTATCTAGTGTTAAACCAAAGGAAGTCATACTGGCATGACTCTGTATGGTCAGCACACACCTTAGTTTAAGATTATCAATTAATGAAAGGTAAATGCGTAAGAAAGGAAAATGATGAGATTAAATTCTATTTTTTTAAAAGGCGGGTTATGTGGCATATAGAAACACTATAAAGTAGGTCACCTTAATCTTTAACATGGGTGTATACCTCACAAACTTGGTTTTGTAACATCCCATACTCATCATGTGTTCTTCATGAAACACGACATGTACTTGAATTTTCTCTCCTTCCTAAGATCATCGACATGACTTTAGGTAAACGGTTGTCTCCTAGTGTAACACTACACAACATGTTCACCCCTGAAATAGTGTTTACTAATTTTGATCTATCCAACCATTTCATTATTCACACGATCAGATACACCGTCTTTCACCACACAACATGTACAATCTATACATGATGAGTACAATCATAATTTCATCCACTCGATTCATTAGTCACACGACCATATACATCGTCCCTACTACACAACATGTATATACAGTACACATCGTGTTCCATCAAACATGTATTAACCCCATGTCTCTTCAGACATAGTCCGTCACAGGATTAAAGACTTCACAGTGTGTACATACGGTATACAGTGTGTACTTGAGAAAATTTGTTTCTTCCATAACATAAGCACACATGACATGTGTTCATAAAAACACATGCCATGTTGACTAGGTATCTGAAAATTAGGCCTATGAAACATTCTTATAACCATTAAAAACATAAAATTTTTCCAAATAATGATAAATTATGACCTGTGAGAGCCCACACTCTCCATGAATCAATGTTTCTCATCCTTTTTTAACGTTATAACTTGAAAAAATTCAACTACAGTTAAAACATGATCCACCAAATTCTGATCTAAGAGGGCCCATAATACTTTGGGGACCAAATCATGTAATACATTCAAATGAAACATTACATATACAAAATACCCTATCAAATGTAGTAGGTATTATATCATGAAATATATCGCAATAACTTGCATATTTGTTGCAACATCTATCACAATGACATGTAATTAGCAATGCACCCTAAATGACATGACAAGAATTCATGGAATGCGATATCTAGAGTGTGATGATATGTTGCGTCAGATTGATACCCTTATCTCATGGGGTTGCAATAGAAATAGAATTACAATGAAATAATTCATAACAGAACAAAATAATTGAATCATCCAATGGTGAAATCGAATCAACTGTAAAAATTGCAAGAACCAAAACAATTGCTATATTTGAGGATGCATAGTTTTTACTTATATACAGGTTAGCTATACCTTGGAAAACATATTATAAACTACATGTTCCATTATATCTTCTCTATAGGCTCCACATAGTTTGCAAAAGTTGAAAATAAAACCTTCCCTCTAAAACAACATTGTAAAATCCCAAATCTGAGTGCCTCCCAAAGGTTCCCCAAAATTGGTTGGTTAAATGACATAGAGGACCTATCCCCAACCTCCAATGTTTTTCTAATAACTATGAGGGTTATGGTAAGACATTATGGAAACTATTTCCTCATTGGAAGAGTATACAAAATAAAATCTAAAAATAAAACAAAAGAAAAAACAGTAATACCATACAAAAAAAGTAAAGAGTGGAAGACTCGTAGTAATATAATAGCTAAGGAATATACAAATGATGCTTGTCATATGTTTCTTGGAAATCATCCAAACAAGTCACAATTAAGAAAATACAATATTGAAACAAAAATATGGAAAATTAGTAAACTCCAACAACATATCAAGCTTTATCTTGGTCGCATTCTCCCTAGCTCCAACAATTATCGTGTACCTGATGAAGAAGTGTACATTTCCTTATATATACCTACAACCATACAATATATTTGGGTCTAAAAGCATGACCCAAATATGTTCTGAGATGAATCCCAGTAGGAAACCAAAAAAATATCTATTCCAAGCTATTAGTGACTATATATATATATATATTACGTAATATGTAGAAATGAAGTAATAAAATAGGAAATAAAAAAAACTAACCATCCTATAGTTTTAAATTACATTCATTTACATTTACAATTTAACAATTGAACCATGTAATCCTTGGTATCTATCCTAGGATTTTTATCCCATGTGTTATTGTAAGTAATAGATGTCTTATAGGACCATCTAAATTATCATGTAAAACTGAGTCCAAGCTTGTTATTTGTCTTGGAAGAATCACCACCATTATTAAATTATTCAATAATGATCTTATATGAAATTTATCACTGTATAATTTCCCTAGTCTATCATAATAACAATTATTTTAATAATGATCCTCTAGGTAGCTCTCATGGTCCAAAACCTTTGGTATAACCTAACACTAAACATTTACAAATGAAAATATGTGAAGATCAGACGGTCAATACCCCTTTCCCAACATAACACCAATTTATGTAATAATGAACCTCTAGGTTGCTCTCATGGTCTAACCCCTATGATCTATGACCACTCATAATATTTCATATCCAATACCTTTGAGTCAATATAACAACAAAACATACATAGGTGACCATAATTTGGGAAGCTCTCACAGTCAAATTCCCCAGGGTCAAACATTCGCAATGCATAACACATGTGTATCATATAATCATCGACTCCATCCTAACAATAAAGGAATTAAATACAAGGAAAACCTAATAATAATCTTAGAACAAATGGCCATAAAACAGACAATAAGAGAAACACTGCCACGTGGCCCCATAATCAAGGTATATAACCTTATGCATAAGGAACTGACCTTTTTACAAAATACCAAACGCTAACAGGTAATATATTGGTTCTAACTCCAAAAACATAATATTCAATACATCGGTGTATGACACATTCATGAATATATGATCTAGAATAATTGAGAAACCACTGGTTGGATTCAAATGCTCCTGACGATGTCTCAATTTAAGGTTGAAAAGAGGAATAGGGGCTCTATCATTATTCATTGTTCCCAAGAACTCCTCTATGAAACACAACAAGAAAAAGTTGTTTGTGTGTATGAGATGAGACTGCACTCTGTTATATCAAATAAAAAATAAAAGAAAATGGAGTGTTCCTTAATTATACTTTTTGTGTATTAGCCTCAACCAAACCCTATTTTAGGTGGTCTTTTGGGTCACCTACACAACCATGTACTCGGTAGTTACATGATTAGTATGCGGTACCTAGAGAGATGGTACATACTCAAAATTACATGGTGTTTAATTTGAAAAGTATCATTTCATCCATTTTTACTAAAAAATCCGAAATATTGATCCATACCGAAAATGAAGATCCAGGTTCAAACACATATATTGTAATCTATAACTGCCTATACTTATGCTAGAATAAATTAATGTGAACCCCTAAAGAAATGAATATAACATGGATTAATGAAAAGGGGGTTAATATTATGCATGTAAAATGGATGTTTGTGTTGTTTTTCATGTAGGGGTAACATCAAAAATAATTCTGGTGGATTGATTGATTATTTTGGGTACCCGTAGTTGGGATGATTGTTTTTTACTTCTATGTATAAATTTTATTTTTCCTATTATTTCTATACACACCCTAACCTTGGTGAGTTTTATGTGCCGAAAACTGCCATTCATCGGGGATGGTGTATTTCTCGAAATCTCAGTGAAAGGACGAATGGTTTGTTACTAAAATTCCTCCCTACACCCACTTCTTGTTCATTCTGCTTATGATTATCCGGGCAGGATGTAAAGGATTGAGTCTTACTATTGTCCTTTATCATTCGGGAATGTTATCTGTGAAAAAGGGAATCAGTTTTTTTAGGCCAGGATTGTTTTCCCAACTATTTTTGGGATGAGGCCTTGTTGTATTTGAGAAGGAGTTTTGGTTGTGTTGTACTAGGTGTTTGCAGGCAAGATGTGTGATGTGGTTGAGGCCTATGTTTTTGTAGGATGGTTGTAGTAGTGGGACTGCTTTTTGGAAGAGTGATAGAATCATGATGTTTGTCATTAGGAATTTTCATATAACCAGTGGTAATATGGGATGGGGTACCCAAATTTGATGTGCTATAACACTATAGTACATTACATGCATTATTTTTTGAGTGTGATTGGGTGAGGTAGGGCTAGTTAGAACTCCTTGGAAGATGGATTAAGGTTCTACTATTTTTATCATAGGGGAATTAGTATGTTCCCCCACATTTGAATGATTATATTTAATATTCCTATAGTGTATAGTTGTATACTCACCCTACATAGAAAAAAAATCAGGTTTCCATGACGAAATTGAGAACCGTACTGGAATTTACTAGCTTGGGTAACAGGATAGTTGTTGTGCTGCTATTAATCATTTTCTTTTGGTACTTCCTTTTGTGCCTTGGTTGTACTTTTATCGTAGTTAAAATTTCAATCATACATATGGGAATGGATTTTGGATTAATTTTATCCTTTAGTTTGGTGTGGTTTTGGATATTACCATTTATCTCCCAATTTTATTTTCAGAAATACGGGTAATGAATTCCATATTGTGTGAGATTCTGTACCCTTGGTGCTAGTCTCCATTTTGGGGCCTACATGAGTAAGCTCTCAATGTCAATATGTCTCTTTCATCTTGAATAAAGAATTTTATGATTCCTTTCATCCCATTCCCTCTTCTTAATGAAGGTGGGTTGTGAAAAAATATCCCCCCAAAATTCATGATAAATCATAATAACACCATGACACACTATTAATGGTGGTCTATTAAACTCTTGGAGGACTACCTCCCATAAAACCTTTTAAAATTCATTACATAAAACTATATCCTATTTTTATTATCCTCTAACTACCCATATGATGAAACACCATGACTAACATAGTGTGACATCCCCTATACCTATATGCCTTCCCACTAAGACTCACCCACTTAGATTCATAAATTGTTCCTCTATCTTCTAATAAAGGTCAACTAAAGCCCTTTCCACCACTACATTGATATATATTTCATGATCTCTTCTATCACCCTACAAGAATCATTAGACTCTAGTATTTCCTCCCATTAAGACATCATACAAAGTTTACTGTCCAGAAATGTATCATTTCCCCAAGGTATAGAATATATCAATATAATCCATTTAATGAATCATTATCTAGTATTGTGGTTATATATTTAGATCCATATTAAAAAAATGTGACATAAAATCTTGACATCCATGAAGACCAATGGTTTTCATTTGTGATTTAAGGTCTTGTTATAATCACTGAAAACACCACTTCTTCTTTATTAGGATTATTCGTGGCTTATCAATTCTTTTGATGATGTATGTATATATAACCCTAAGAGAAAAAAATAAACTTTTATTCAATAAAAATCATTCTAAAAAAGAATTTATTTGTTATAAAATACCCTTGACAGGACCCCATATTCTAGGAATTGAGGTATCGGCATACCAATTGACATATTATACTAGTATTTGATAGCTTCCTAATAGTGATAAATCATGGTAAATGATTGGTCATTATTTATCAAGGTGAATATAGGGGATAGAGTCCCAGATAAACTATACATTATCCTTTATTAATATCCTATAAGACAAAGGATGAATAAAACATCTTCCTTGTTATTGGTACCATCCAAATAAATAACTACATATACAACTAACATGTCTATAGTCATATACCTCTATGACACCACATTCCATTGGAAAATAAAACATTTTTTCCAAGAGAGATACATAAACTAAATTCTATAGTGTTATAGGTTATTTAAAACCATGAAATATAATTATAAGATGATATGATTTATTCTCCTCTAAAATCCGGTAGAAAAAGATGTTATTGATGAAGATGACTATAAGATGATTGAATAAGTCACAAAACATGATGATCCTGAGGCCTATGAGTCTAGGTAGTATCTTAGTAACACTAAATGTCATGAAATGAAATTATATGTTCCTTTACAGATAACTAATAGTTTAATTTTTGATATCCTCATCTTTTAACCCCATCATATTATATTCACATCACAAATCTATGTTTGAAAAAAAGACGATTCCCATTAGATGATAAAAATGAACATCTATCCAATAAAGATATTATAAATTCTTGATATGTTACAAAAATTGGCTATAGTAGTCTGTTAAATATATTTAACTATCCTTCTCATTGTCATTAAATAGATTTAGAGAACTAAAATTTTCCAAATTAAGTTAAATAAATTCTTTTTTCACTTGATAATCAGTATGGAGATTCAAATATAATATCTACCTGAGATCCATTATAAAAGAACCTATTAAAATAATATAAATTACCTATTTTAATATTATTAATAAATAAACATTATTATAAGGGCGTAGTTTGAATACCTCATAATGGAAGGCTTCAAATAACTACCAAATTCCCTTCAGAACGTACACTACCATATTCTCCCACTAATCATAGTTAGAAGTATGGAAAATGAAGCTTATTATTTCCATCCACTAATTTGATAACACTACTCCCCAAAAAACACATGTCATTTTTTGAAGAGGGCAGTGCCTTGGTTAATGAAAAAAGAACATTTTATTGATTATAAAAAGCTACAAGGTTACAGATGTTGAAAGGAAGGATGTTTTTTTCAATATTTAAAGAACACATGTCATTATACATTCATGTAACTAAATAAAACATTACATTAGATGAAATAAGTAACTAGGAAAAAAACATACACCCAATCATGTACATGGTAATAATTATATAGCTATATCTGTAATATGAATAAATAAGAAAAATAATAATCCTTACCTATCGTAGTTCATAACCCTGGTGGATCATAAAAATTATTCCAACATCTATTTAGTGTGTATAACAAAAAGAGAACATGAAGTCTCTCATATGGTAGTACAAGTTTTTAAAATAAAAACAGAAATAATATAGATAGTGAGGCTCAAAAATAAAATAAGGAAGAATAAATGATATATGGGAAACCCATCATACCACATACATTCAATTATACATCTACTGGTGGAAATTACCATACATTATATTAACCAATACCAGCTCCATACCATCACTAATTTCATCCATTATATTCATGTTATTTCTTGGATTCCTGAGGATGACAACAATTTTGATTCTCTACATTAACTTTTCTATCTCCCATGAGATAATTATAATTATTCAAACTCATATTCATAATATTGATTATAATCCCTAAAAACTGACACTATATCATAAGAAACTGATAATGTCAATGAATTGTTTCAAGACAAAATATATCATCACGAACTCTTATATCGGCCAGTTACTGATCCTAATTTTTTATATATCCCATAAAGGCTGATCCTGAAAATCAGAATCCCTTAGCAGCCACACATAAACTAAAAAACACATTGTTTTGTGAAAATTCATTCTTAGGTTGGCTCTTTTCTGCCTGGAAACCCAAAAACCATAAAACATCACATCAATTTCACAGTGATTCAAACCTATAGATTTATTAATAGTTTACCAATAAGAAGTCATATACCAAAATGTTAATCCACTTAATAACCGTTTTATTCTTTTAAACCACTACACAAATATGAAATGTAAATGTAGTGAACAAATATTTGAATTTATTGTCATTAAACTCCTCTTGAAAAAAAAGATCGCAAAAAAATATATATTATTAGATTAGGGGAAACAGAATAGTGCCTTCAACTTAATCATGATATCTTAAATAATACACCTTCCCTGCTGAATGGGGAGAAGCTCGTACATATTTATTTTGTTAAACATTGACTATAAGAACTCTAGAAGTCACTCCATCACAATTGAATCTTAGAAATAATCTTCTGATGTACACTGTATATGATATAATATATAATAATTAAATGATTATCATTATATCTATTTGACAAATAATTGACCAAATAACCAAATTTCAAATAATAATGAAAGTAATATCATGAATATCCAACCAATTATCCATTTGTATATTGAATACATTTGCTTTAATAATTTTCTAGAGTCTTTTTTTGCAATAGACCTAAACCACTCAATAATTCCATATCATTATTCTTCATAATGATCCATAAATAATGAAATTGGTCAAATACTAAACCTTGATCTCCAAAACTAAACATAGATAACATCCATGAACCATTCAATAAACCAAAAAGGGAAATCTCAAGCCACATATCATTCAGTTTCAATGATTCATTGCATTAAATTCATTTAAAATTTCTAAAAATATACTCATTTATTCAAATATTGAAACAAATAAAAATCTTGAAACCTTTCTAGGAATCTACATAACATGTGGTACATGTTCACTTTTCCCTTTTGTGCACTAAAAAAACATTGGATCAAGGGTGTCCCTAAAACCATATTTCATATATAGTCTTTATTTTCTATATCATACATCATGTGTAACTAACATTGTTAGCCATAAAACCATTGTAATCCCCACATATTATTAATGTTAATATTCATCATACTTATTCACCATAGACTATCATGCCTCTTTATCGTGACCGATATATATCGTGGATCCAATCTTGACATGAAAAATGACAATGAGAGATAACAACCCATTGTAAATTTCCTCCTTAAGAATCAGGTTAGAGACTAACATTGAGGGTATAAAAAAAATACATATGGAAGGCATTAACTATAATAGTAAAATTAGGATTGAGATATCCAATAATATTAAACACAAAAGACCATTACATAATATAAATGAATTTATGATTAAAATAACATATTATATGAGAAATTCCAAACATGTAGAAATTATGTATCCATGTAATTACCATGTAATAATTATTATGATATAAATAAATAAACAGCTCCAACTCTAAGGCTATAAAGGTTAATATTATTCCCCAAATTCAATATTGAAAATCGAATTTTATATATATATATAGTGAGTATAAAAAAATAAACAATCATATTGTAATGTTGGACACTAAAGAACATGTGAAAATGGGATACAAATTCACCATTTAATATACAGTATAACAAATAAGAACATAAACTTCTTATATGTCCATTTCAACATAACCATGTAACTCTCAGAAAATAAATGTATATAAAATATCACCAATTGAATATATTAGAAAATGTTCCCCAACACCATTCATAGAGTATTTTATTCTCTCACACCACAACATGAAATGTCATATTATCCATGTTTTTCAAAATTATCATTTACAATATGCATTTATATATGATTTCATTAAAGACACGTACTTAAAACCCCCAGAAAATAAGGCATAGAAAATCATTTTACTAAAAATTAGTATCCACATCACATATAACCACCTAATAAAGAATGTAGGGAATCATGAATATGAGGTTAAAAACCTAATTCTCTCATCCAACCATGAATCACCCATATAAAATATCGCATACTTTTATTTAAAATGAATATTTAACACATGAATTTGTAACAAACTATGATTTTTCGGTGTGCCTATTTAAAATTTAAATTCTTCGATAACTTATGATCAAAAAAATGATTAAACATTAATATTTTATTATTATTGTTATCTATTAGATGTTGTCAATGATTAAATGAATGGGATTAATTACATTATGAAAATATAGATTACACATACTTATAGAAATAATTGATTTATTACCAATTATATATAAATGAATACAAATTGAAAATAATTTATTTGTTTTTATAAAAACTATTTTTTAGGCCAAAAATTACATTTTTTAAACAAAATTAGTGAAGACTATTAATGAAATTTATATCATATATATTTAATAAAATTTTTACACTCATCCGAAATATTTTTTGTGTTATATGATCAAAATAAATAAAATTTTAACAATAAATATTATTTTTTTAATGGTAGTATTACCAAAATTTAATATTGAACATGTTTTTCATATAAATTTTATAAATTCTATAAATTGTATTTTAAAAATTAAATATTATTTTTGAATGTGTGATATGAAAAATCAAATTTTTTATTTTTGTTGTTATTTTTCATAAAACGTTCATTATTTGAGGAGTAGTAACGTTACCGTTAGAATAATAATTTCACGGTTATGAATAGTAATGTGGCTACTAGAAAACTAACCTCACATCTTAATGTATAAATATTATTAGGTATTTTATAAATTAGTATTTTTTGTATTTATATTTTGGAAGATTTTAATTATTGTTTTAAAACTAATAAATTATATTTTGGTATTTTTTTGAAACATAAAGGTTTTTTTCAATTTTATAATTAATATAATGTTTTAAAATAATAAGTATTTTGATAAAATAGATTCCTAAATTAATTTTTTTTATTATACAAAACTTTTATGATAAGGTAGTTGATTTTTCAATGAGTTTTAAAATATGTTATAATATTAATATTTGTTTTTTTAAATAAATGATTGTTTTAATTAAAATTTATGTTAATAATGTTTTGAAAATTAGTTACCCAAAATAGAGAACATTTTGTATTTCTAATTGTCTAAAATTCATTATGGATAATTTTTGGAGTGTTTTCAAAATTGATAAATTTTTTGTAAATAATGAAATATTGTACATCCAAGTATCTATCAAATACCCGATTTATTAAGTCGTAGATGATATATGGATGATATAAGATATTAATATAAAATATGTTTTCATTATTTAAATATATTTAGTTAAAATAATTATTTTATGTATAGTATTAAGAATAAATAAAAAATAATCAATATTATTATGTGAAAAAATTTGTCTCCTCCAATATAAATACCCATAACCAAAATTTTCTAGTCACATCACCAAGGCCTTTAATCCCATCCAATTTCTAAAATATACTATCTTAACCCTCTACCCTCCCATCCAAGATTCTTTGTAACAATAAAATACCAATCACATTTCCCTAATTAGGTTCTCAATGGGAATAATTTCCAGAGGCAATACCTTCATCTATTTTATTTTAATTTATTTTCAGTTTCTCATCTTTTATTATGATATACTCACCTACCAAACCCAAAGTTAAATGATAAATCCATTATATTTTATAATATGTAATTTTATTATGTTGAACGATGAATCCATCATTAATAATATTTTTCACTTCTTTTTATTCTGAAGGTGAAAGAATCAACCATGATGTTCTAGTTTTCTAATTCCACAGACTACGAGTTATCATATTTAAATTACACCTTCATTACTAGATGTGAAGAAATATATATTGTTAAAAAAGACTATAATATATTTATTATATAATCTAAATTTTGGTAACAATTATATATTCATGATATTATTTAATGAAACAACACATGTTTGAGATGTTAAAAAAAGACCCAAAATATTCCTAATGATTATCAATAACATCTTGTCAAATGATTTGTCCCCAAAACAAATTATCAAAAGAATTATATAACCATTTATTCTAATTTATTTTAATGAAAAATATATAACATTAATTATGGATATATATTCCCACTACACATGATCTTTCGTACATGTATACATATAACCAGCCATGAATCCAAGAAAAAAACACTACCAAACGACGAAATTGAATCATACAACTCATCAAAACTCCCCAAATGAACATTATCGAACATTAATAAATATATTAAATTTTAAATAACTAATAAATTAAATTATTAATTATTCTAATTTCATTACCCATCGCATTTTGTAAAATTTCATAACACTTTCATACATATGGTACGAGTTTTCTCATCTCACCTTTATTTTTTTTGAGATATGCCTTATTCGCCACTATTTATTGTGTGTTGTGTATGTATACTATAAAATGATGTATAATATCATAAATATATTTATATTCATGGTATTTATTGTTTTACTTGATGATAATTAATTTTATAGGACATACGTTTCAACTGTTTTTGTAATGGTAAGAGCTTCATCTTGAACCTCTATTTTTCATTCGATATTTCCAATATCGATATTTAACCCCAATGTATTTATTAATAATTTTTCAATATTTAAAAATCATATTATGTATGTTTTACAAACTCATATATCCAAATCAATTCATCTTTAATTGACCAGAGAATACATGTTTTATAATATTCCCTTTTCAATTCCTCATGTTATGCAAGCTCTATAAAAAGGAACTTCCCAATTTCATCCCCATTTTCATGTAAAATCCATAATATATTAAAGGTGACCATTATTTTAAAAAAATAACTATTTATTAGTGAAAATTATAATGGTTTATCGATCGTTTTATACAAACAATTATTACTTTTCAATTTTAATGGGTCTTATATTTTTTTCATTAAACCCAACTAAAGTGGACCATTTCTAAACTCCCTTAATATTATTTCCAAACGTTTTCACCATTGGAAATTATTTTTACCTAAAGAAAATTATTATTGGAAACCAATTTTCTTTTATTTTATAATCATTTTTGCAATCTGTTTTTTTTTAATATACAATTGACATTCTAAAATAATTCTTCCTTCCTATGTAATAGAGAAATTATATTAGGAATTAATCGTTGATTTTATTTGACTATTTTTATCTATGATTATGATTCAAATAATTAAAATATCTGTGAGACATATTAATTTAGCATCATTTATTTAATCTTTTATTCGACATATTATTAATGAATTGGAATTAGTAATTGACGGTTATGGACCACTAGTACCCCTTAATGCTTTAGTAGGTATCATGAGACAGAATTGACTGTGTTTGGGATGAGGCCTTAACCATTAATATATAATTCCATTCCAAATATGTGATGTTATATTTATGATTTTTGTGAATATTAATTCCATTAATATGATATTATTAATTTATTATCCATGAGATTGTTCTCATTATAGAATATCCATGGTAATGTTTTATAGTTATTTACATGGAATTTTTTAATAATATGTTGTTCCTTCCATATCATGCTCAAGATTATTTTGTAATGGCATGGGTATTTTTGTTATTCATGTAGACCTATTGTTTAATTTTTAATTTTATATATATGGTAATGTCGTTTACCATTACCTAGTATCAAATCTCACCCCTTTATTCTATTTTTTTGGATGTGAAGATTAATATTATGAATGGCTAGTATAGATAATCTTGTTCTTTATGGATGTTTCCAATAGAGTTACTATTTTGTTTTCCCTTTCAAATAGAAATGTAAAAGATATATATTTATATATTTTTTCTAAAATACTAAACTATTTATTCTATTGGGGTGATAACACTTTTTTATTGTACAAATGAAATAATGTAACGTACCGGATCATGGAAATTAGGGTTTGCATAATTACAATTGGTATCAATAAAAGTCTAATTCCACCCATGGAAACTATATTTTGAAATAAAATATTAAGGAACATAACCATATTATATAAATTGTGTAAAATAATATAAGAATATGCTATAATTTTTTCCACATAGAGATTATGAAGGACATCCGAGAAATGCATCACTTTCTGGATACTATAAGTCGGTGTTGTGCTGGAACAAATGTACTGAACCTTAAAAACTATAACAAGGTTTGTTAGGCAGAACTCCTCATAACCTGGTACATTATTATGGTCATAACTACACACCTAGTATAAATCTCATGGTGAATATACTTAAGATAATTTATATTTTTTTTAAAAACAAATACGGTGGACTTAAATGTAAACATACCCCCAATGAAACAACGTTTAGGATTATGAGAGTAGATAAAGATAAACTTTTCAATTTATTTTTAGTATTTAAATAGTTTTGGTATTATATATTACATTTTATAATGTTATGACCTAATATAATTTATTCCATTACATGTAAATTTCACCAAGTAGAATTAATAAAAACTACATTGATGCATATAATCCACTGAGTAAGAATGATCGTTACCTTGATGGGTTTAAGAAAATAATTCAAAGGGAACTTGTCTCCCATACATTCAAAATAATTGATGATATAGAAAAATGTTATAATAAATAGGAGAAGTAATTTTTATGTACCATGGTTTTAGAAGTAATCATTGGATGTATAAGAAAACATGTAAAATTTAGTATAAGTGGAAGAAAGGGAAAAAGTATTTCCCCATATTTGATAATTATGAATGGAATAAAATTCTTAAATGCTTTTTTGAAGTAGAAAAAATGTCATCAATATAAATATAATGATTACGTACATTATATTGTATTGTATCTTGTTTCATTTCCTTTTATTTGACTTGTTGGGGATCCCGAACAGATTTATAGATTAGAAGTGATGGTCATTCGAAGATGGGATTGAAAACTAGTTCACAGAGCCCATTCGTATATTCCATTAATGGTTCTCACTTAATGATAAAAAAGTAGTGATTTAATTATCAAAAAGTCTGATGATATCTAAGAATTCTGCAATTTGGTGAAGTAATACGCCACACGTCGAGGGAGATATGAAAAACCCTCAGGATGTTATGGAATACATTGTGAGTTCCATGGGTATTCCTCCCTTAATGAATCAAAATTTCCTTCTTAAAATGCATCCAATAATTTTTATACACAATTTTACTATATATTACCCCTCAAAACATCATTGGAAAGAGTATATTCAACTAGGTTTCAAACTCACCCTCTCAATTTGTGGAGCCTATGTTCTCAAAAAATACTCTTTTGCGGATCTCTGATGCTTCATGAAACAACAATTATTATGTCTTTTAGAGCCACCATCCAAAGTGGATATGAACTTATTGATGTCCTAAACACTTCCTAAAGGTAGAAGGCCCTATAATTATCTTTATTATTCATGAAACATTCTTCCTTTTTGAAGCACTCTGCCTAGGAATCAAGGCATCCTTCACGAGAGACTGTGCTCCACAAGCCCCATGCTCCGTGCATCCTTGAACAACATTGAGTTGACACATTCTTATTCGACTATTTCTCAGGTAATGAGTTGATATCCTTATATGAAATCCCTTGAGTACCTTGAGCTAATCCATTCCTAAAGGAACTCATCAAGCCTTATCACCTGAATCCTATAATGATTTGAACTGGAAACGGATGCTCTTGCGTATTTTCAAACACCTACAATTTCTTGGAACCTTTTTCCTAATATTCCCCACTTCATGACATTAAAATATACTACACCCAAAATAAATGGTGTTCTATATTGAGAGAATTGAAATATGGTAACTTTGTGATGACTATGTTGATTTATGAGATACTACTCATGAGTATGTAACTATCAACACGACATGTATGTGGGGTTGTATAAAATGGAATTTGTTATACAAAGATGATTTTTATATGGTCTGCAGGACTTGTGTAGAATATTACCTTGGAAAATAAATTGGTTTGGAATATTTATTTGTTTTATATATTTATTAGTTAGATAACCGGTATGGATTAGATATAAAATGATTTAATTACTTTATAGTATTATATATAAATTTGATAACAAGTTTTATCCTATAGACATTAGTTCGGAATTCATTTGGGGATGTCCTATAGATTTTGATACTCACCACATGTGTGGTATCATTGGTTCATTTTATTTTATTGTATATCAAGATACAATAAAAAGGAAATAAATCTAAATTAATTGGATATTCATTATTATACCAAGGACATGGATTGTTTTTCCAGATATTGGATCATGTAGATAGTTTCTATTAGATGTCTTTTTTGCCTTTGGGTTGTTGGTTTTGGTTCTACTTGGTACTCTGATATTATTTTTTGTTTTTTTTGGTATTTTTAATATTTTTGGTCACATTGTGTTTTATTAAATTATTATAATGAATCATATCTTTATTTTTTGGTTATATTTATCTCGAATAGTTGTTTTATTTAAATATGGAAAATCATCCTCCAGCTGCATATGAATCCCTGGGAATTTATTTGCATCCTTTGGTGTATTGGGGATGTCACATAACCCCTAGTTATTCTCTATCAATATTTATTCCAATAATAGGGGTGCAGTGGTACAATAGTTATCATTTATTTAATTAATTAAAAAATTACTATACTATAAATCAATATCATATATATTTTTATCAAAATAATAATTCTTTCAAATAAAATCACACATTATTTAAAAATATTCTATTCGTTATATTTCATGATATTAAAATTATCTTTTATCTCACATACTAACTTTATTACAAAAAATATATAATATTTGGAATAAATATTTCAGTTTTATATAAATATTTCCATTTTATATTTATCCATTGAAATTAAATTCCATATGTAAATATTATTAATCAAAGTAAAAATAAAATAAATTATTTTTCAAAAATCCATATATAAAAGTTTTCAAAACAGTTAAAAAATAAATTTGAAATTATGTGGATAAGGTATCTAATACTATAAATGATCCCTCAATATATAATCATTCATTATTGGATTCACATGACTATTGAATATTAACATTACCTTTTATGTCACAACCAAAATTTGATTCCCCTTCTTTATACTATTAGTCATCTCCTCCCTACATCTTCTCACATCCTAGGACATTAATATTTTCAATTACACTCCCTCGATAACTCCCCAAAACAATTATTCAATTATTTTATGTTGTGTTATACTCAAAATAACACCCATAAATTACATAATAAAATTTCAATGGAGATCTTCCAAGGAGAAATGTATAATTATCAACTACTATTGGTTTTGTTATTAATTTTATTTCAAAATATACATACAAGAAATATATTCAAAACATGAGAAAATAATAACATTAGTTATAAATGTATAACAATTTTTCCCATATGGGATAATAATTTCATACCTTCATTTCAATCATTTGAAAGATGAAAATAGCACATACAATATGTGCTTATTAACATCTTTACAAGTGAGTTAAAATATTTATTTAACCACATTTCGTGGATTGTTAAAATTATATACTTACTAGATTAATATTAAATAAATCCCTATATACCTCATACTATATGGAAACAAAATTTTCACCTACACGTACATATAAAATATCACCTCAATGAAAGTGATGTATTATACATTCATTTATTATTTTCTAATTTATAAAAAATTCTTAAGATATATTTTAACACTATAAAAATTTGAATAATTATTAATTATGTGTGTGTAATAATGATATTATTTTAATATAACTGCATTAATTAATATAATCACCCCTGGTTGTTGCTTGTTTTTGTTTGTGTTTTTTGAACCACCATATTGAATAATACTGGTTATTTAAATCAATGAATAAAATTAAAAAATGAATAATTTTATTATTATAAATTTATGAGATAATAATTATTTTTTGTTTTATAAGAATTATTAAATTTATATTAAATTATGATTATTATATCACCATTTTCTTATTGAATACTAGTGAAACATTATATCTACAAAAAACATCATCTTGAATCATAAATTAAAAAAATAATATTTAAAATATGAAAATTTTAAATTACTCTAATACGTATCTATTTATACAAAAATAAAAATCATGGGGTTTTGTGTTTATTTCTATAAATAGTAATAAGTAGCACCATTATTAAACAGGAACTAAATAACAACGAGAAGATAAAAACATCTGATGATGAAAAGAAAATAATACTAACTAAAATAATAACTATAAAAAAATATTTTTGATTATAAATGTTATTGGAGTGATTAAGGTTTATAAATATGTGATTAATATATTTATTTTTGTTATAAAGGATAGAAGGTTATGTTTTTATAGGAAGTACTAAACGTAATGGTGTTTTATATCACATACCTTTCTTAAATACATGTTTTGTTTTATGAAAATAAAATTAACTTTAATGAAGTGTATACATCATATTTCATATATAATATCATAAATAATATTTTATTGAGGTTATATTTCGTTCAATTTCATGTTTTATCATTCAACAGTGTTTAATGAAAATGAATCTTCAAATGAAATGGGTTTTATTTGGACGTGAGATCATTTCACGAGTAAAAATTATTCCACATTAACAATAGTTTTACTAGACCACATCACATGTTAAATGATGATATTATTTTCACCAAGCTTATTTTTTTGGGAAGAGTCATTTAAGTTTTTTTTCTAATAATGTATTCTTTATATGTAGTTATCATCCCCTCCATATAAACTCTTTTTCATCCATGTATAGATTTTATCTTCCTTTTAATTTTGTCAATTAAATTTGGAATAAAATTTTTCATTTATCTCATCTGACATTCATATTTCACTTTTTCTCTTTTTTAAATGATTTTCAGGCCACATTTTTTTTATGAGATTTTAAAAAATATATCTTATAATTTGAAATACTATTCATTCCATCATCATATTATTTACTTGCAACTACACATTTAGTTGAGATTATACTTATTCCGTTTTTATGGGTCCATTGTTAATGTATTTTAATATAATTTTTATTAAATAATACAGTTTATCTTATTTATAGCCATTATTATTTTAATAAGTTTATTTTAGTAAATGTTTGGGTTTTAAAAGTAAATAATTTGAAAATATTTATCACATGTTATTTTTTGATATCTCAATTTCATTATCATTGGTTAGTTACTTATTTTTCATTGTTAAAGTAATTTTTATAAAAAAATTCACTTACCATTTTTTTAAACAGTAATAGATTTTTAAATTATATTTATAAGTTGTTTTTTAAAAGATAATGATTTTAATATGTTTTAAATTACCCATTTGGAAATGATTATTGATTTTTAATGGAACTGATATTGATAATTCTTCATAATAAAAAAATTTTCATGGACCTTTGGAATTAAAAATATTAAAAAACTTATATCTAATTGAGTGATTTAAAATTTAGTTTTAATTAAAAATAATTATTTTTTGAATGTATTGTTATCATTCTCTCTAAATGGAAATTTGGAAAAGTGACAGATCAAATTTTCATTGGGAAAATGTTTATAATGTTTTCTAAAGAATATTATGTTTTATATCAATTTTATTATTTAAAACTTAAATTATTATCCCATATATATATATATGTATCTATTTTTCACTAATCACAATCTCAATTTAATTATTAAATAATGCTATTAATAGATAAAATTTTGGGAATAAAACGATTCAATCCTTCATGTCACTATATGTCACACCACAATTAATGTTACATAACAAATTTACCTTCCATGATAATATTATTTTATACTAAATACCAATATTCATTGGGAAAATATTACCCCTTAAGTCACACTAAAATATTTTTCAACTTTACCATACTATTTAGTTCTGTGTAATAATTATTATATATTAGAGAAATGTTATTTTGAACCTACTATTTTTTATATGTGTCAATTTAATGATATAAATGTTTACCAATGGAAGATATATTAATGGTATTTCATATAAATATTAGTAGGTCTTATATATCCCTAAAATTTATGGGTTTATGTTTCATATCCCGATAGTACAATGAGGGTATATGAATAGTAATGAAGGACCTAGTTTAAAAAAGGGTTTTTATCCAAATAACTAGAGTTTATTTAGGTAATGATATATTCCCAGCAGGGTACACCGAATACAAATTAAGAATAAGAGGGAAAATATGTATCCCATTAGGGAAAACACACATACTAAACACCCACTTCCATTGTGTGATTTTAATTATTCAACACCTATTACATCCACTATGATGTGACCATTTTCATTATGTTATGGATGCGCCACCAAACCAAGAACAATACACAACACGTGTTTTGACCAATAAAATCTCCAAAAACAAAAATTTATTTCATATAGAGTCATTAATAATAATAATTTCCATAATAATGTTTGTGATTTTAAGAATAGAAAAATACCATCTAAATTTACACAAATAATAAATTTCTACTAAATCGTCATATCATGACATTTTTAACCAACAATAAAACATAAATTATATAATTAATATATAATACATATCCATAAAGTTAATTATTATTTAATATTCACTCTATTTTATGATACTTTCAATTTGTTTTTTATTCCTTTTATACTATTTATAGTTTATTACATTGTTATATTTTTTATTGATCTTCCAAAAACATAGAAAACACGATGTGGTATATACCACCCCATGACCATAAATTTCAATATTAAATTTAAAATAACTTATATAGCATATTAAATATGGCACACATCATTAACAAATATATTTATATTTACAATTAAAATATCATATGTTTGTATTCCATCAATAGGATGGGTAAATCCATTGTTTATTATTATTAATTAAAAAATAGTAGACATTCAAAATGATGAAACATTTTTGGAATATCATAATAGCCTTTTTTAAAATGAAGTAGGATAAATACATATTATATATGATGATTTTGAATTATTACCAACATCATTATTTACACCTCATTCATCATTTCCAAATCATTACAAATATCACACAGCTTCTCCACGATTATTCAAGAACATTATTTATTGAAAAAAATACATACCAAATAATCAAAATCCTATATCAATATTTTTGATATAAAAAAATCATTATCCAAAATATGGGTAAAAATATTGATCATCCTTTGAATATATTATTAGTGATGGAATAACAAAATTTAATTATGAAATTAGTGTTTTTTGTGTAGTCATATTATATTGATATGAAAAATTGTCTTGTGATCCTATGTATGAGTTCTTTATTATGTTTTAGTTTTCTAAAAAATATATAATTGTGTACCAATTATTAATTATATTTATGTAATAATTACCCTATATAAGCAATTTAATGAATCCCTTCTAAATTTAGATGAATTTAATCATTGTATTTAATATCATAAAAAGGATTGTGGACCATGTTCTCATGGTTGGTGTCATAGAAACAAAAATAGGTAAAATCTGAATAGATATTTTTTCATTTGTGTTTTAGAATATAGAGGAAATTCTGGATGAATATAAGGATGTGGTTCCATATGGGATCTAATATTTTGTGGTGTAGATACCCCTATCAACAAAGGTGATTCAATTATATAATTGGTTGAATATTTTCTTTTGATTATTAAATAGATCTTTGTGTAGAAAGAAGATTTTGTGGGGAATGTTAATATTATAGAATATTATACATGGTTTCAAAAAAAAATCTTATTTTAATTTTTACATGGGAGGTGTTATGAAATTTAACTCTCATATATTTGTAATTTCATAATGATATACATTATAACCATTAATTTTTTCCATTGTTCGGTTATAATCCCAAAAATATAAAAAATATCTCACATTGATATGAAATATTATAGGGAAGAGGATAAAGCATTAGGGGTAATTGGGGGATCTATAATAGGATGGAATTTAAAGGTAAAATATTTTTATTTTGATTATTTGTGATTTTATTGTCATGAGAAAAACATAATTTAACGAAATTATTTTTATAGGATTCTATTACAGTTTTATTAATGTGGAAATATATCCCTTGTCATATATTTTATCCTTATTATACCCTATGAGTATATTTTTTATGTGTATATATGATATATAACATGTTATGTTAGGAGAATTAAAGAAAAATAGATGCAATTATTCATTTTCTACATTTGAATTATTTTAAGGCATATTATATTGATGTAGTGTCATAGATAAATTTCATATTTTTGTTCAAGGCATTGGTTGTTTGCGGATCTCAATAGTAGTATAAATGATCAGATGATTTGTAAGGGGTCATGGGTAAAACCCCGACCCAAACCATAATATCAAAACTGGTGTACCACATGAACTCATGGAAACGAAATTGTTTAAAAGAGTCATATGACTAGTATAAATGTTCTAATTCCATCAGTGGTGAGACTATAAACATAGTATAATTTAATAGAATAAAAAAATAAAAAAAATAAACAAATGTTTATAGTATCATGTAGAAACTATACCGTTAAAATCAAATGCAATCAATGAATATATATATTGGCCCCCCAATATAGAAATTTGAAAAATATTATAAAATATAGAAAATCATCAAACAAAATTATTGGGTTACTCTATAGTGTGTCTTAATCTAGTACATGCTCCATGCACCTCTTCATTAACGTCTAACATAAGGATAGTCCATTTCACTATATCCCATGTCATGAAATCAACAATCCCACCAAATTTTCCAAGTAGTGATTTAGTATAAGAGTCATTATTACACCACCAATGCAGTAATATCATATCTTCTCATGTATCATAGGTATGTAATAAATAGTAATCTGAATGATCAGATTTCACTTATGATTTATTTAAATATTAATTTACAATCACCAAATGTCAATACAAGGAAATTTATTTAATTTATTTAGAAATAATATTTATACACTAATTATTTCAATAAAAAATGAAAACATTGTTATTTTATAAAAATAGATCACTGGATAACTGAAATAAGAGAAGTAGGATCTACTAGATGAACAAAAATAAACACTCTCATGTACAACACTGTAGAAATAATGAAATATATTAGTATTGGAATAATAATTTAAAATTAAATTATAAATGTGACATCTAGTGGGAATATAATTGAACTAAAAATTAATGATATATAATGTATTAATATGATGTAGGGATCCAAATGATCATTACAAAATGAAAGTTAAAATAGTTATATGACCAATGAAATATAAATATAATTATTGGTATAGTAATTAAAAAATTGAAAATATTTTCAAAATAGAATCCTAGAAAATGTAATTTTTTAATAATTACTAGGTATCTTATAAAATGAATATATGATATATTCATATAATTATATATGAAAATAAAAGATTTTAATGTGAAAATAATTTTTTTCTATTACTGTAAAATAGAAGTTCATTAATTTCACATTTATAATAAATATAACGATTTAAATGAAATATAATTTTCATTAAATTTATTTATAAATTTTTATTATGTTTAATTATAGTAATAAGATAATTTAATGAGACAATCTATGATATTTTAATGGTTTATAATATTGATCATAACATTAAATTAAAAATTTTATAACCAAATTAGGTTTTCATAAATAAAAAAATTTATCTAATATAAAAAATTATTTTTATAAAAATTATTTATTTAATATATATTTTGAAAAATTATAAATGTTTATTGTTTGTTCCTTTATTAAATAATTGATTTTTTTGGTGAATAGTGAAATTCGGAAAAATAGGATATTTAGTATTCATAGATGGATACATGAATTTTTTTGTCAAATATTATGTTAGAAGTGATTATATATAAATAATGATCACCGTTGATTTTATATATTATAAATTATGCATACTATTCATATATGTGAATAAATATAATAATATAATGAATATATTATTCAAAGACACCCAAATCCTCACATTAAAAATACCACCCCTCACTATATCTTATCCTCACAACCTCTATAAATTTGAGTTTTAAATGTTTTAAACCTATAATAATACAAATAATCAACCCCACGTCCCGATGATGTTGTTCTCACCAAATTTCCAATACAAGGATATTGGAGTGGAACCCCGAGAGGAGACATCCGAAAGAGAAGGTAACACTCTCAACTGAATCTTTTATTTTTCCCTTCCTCTTAATACTACAAAAAATTAAATTTTTAATTTCATAATAAATATGGTTTCATATATAAATTTAATTTCATTATGCTAATTGAAAATGTACCATCCAATAACATCTCTTCTCATCTATCTCAAAACAAATGAAAATAATTTGTATATTATGTCGGTTCAAAACTTATGTTGATAATGATTTTGGGATTCCCATTACAACATTCTTGGATGATTTACATTCAATTATAATAATAAAAGTAGATCTAAATATTTATATTATAAATTGTACACCTTATGGTATAAATATATGGACAACACATTAAATAAAACGAAACAAATCTTTTTCGGTTAGTAAAACATTCCACAAAAAATAACCTTATAACAAAATATTTTTACTAAATGGATCATACATATGTTTGTAAAAAAGGAAACTTGGGACTGCTTATATTTTTATATGATCTTGAATATAATATCATTTCACATATTCTAAAGTTGTACAATTTGAAAACAACATTTATAACTATCGGATACTGATCCGGCTGTGGAAACATGAAACGAACGACCTTGGAATAGTGAAATTAATATGTATATCCCATAAATATTTTATAAATGATAATAATTGAAATATATTATATAAAATATATAAATAAAAATTTTTAAATTATGAAATTAATGAAAACTATTATAATATCCATTAAATTATGTTCATGATCAATGTGATTCTAGAAGATAATATAAGGGATCTCTCTTAACCATCATTTTTCTCTTGTCTGTGACCTTTACCTGTATAACTCACATTATCTCTCACATTTAACATTGTATGAGCCATTAAGTTCATTATATATTTCTATAAAATGAATATATATATTATTCAATATTCGTTAATGAGTCATTACATTGAATATGATTATTTTTCAAATCCATTTATGAAATCTAATTTTATTATAATAAGAGGAAAGATAATGAAACTCATTTCCATCAATAATAAATTAATTTGATTATTCCCAATGATTGATTTCAATTTTGGTACATGTAATCATCTAATTGTTTTGATGGGTGTTACTAGATATAAGACTAATTCTTTTGGTAATGTTTTTGAATCATGAGATGATATGTATAGGATTAGGGTATAAATTTAATCCATAATGAGACTTCATCCACCATGTGATGTTTTCTTAGAAGATATCATGGAAATATGATTATGTCCTAATTTAAATTTATTCAACCATCTTATATTTTATTGTTCTTATTATACCATGTTCATTATTATATAGTACAATGTAATTATTCAATATCATTCCCAATTATGATATCATATTCTGTCATTTGACTCAAATGTTATGATTTTATATCATCTTTATTCCATAATTGGGATTTTTTCTCCCCCTTATTTTTATATACTTCAATAGTTCTATTAAGTAATTATAGGAGATAAAAGGGTTTTACTAGAAATTTCAGGGAATTTTATAATGATTAAATATTTTAATTTCATTTTGTATTATGAACCTATTCATCAATAGACATCTGTATTAACTATCATTGGGATGTATTTCTTAGATATTTATGTTAAAAATAACATAAAAATAAGTGTAAAAATTCATGGATAACTATAGTAAAAATTAGTGTAGTGTTGAGTTATTGTTTTGGATCAGGGATACAATTCATTAGTGATAAACCAAGGGGAAAAATTATGTCTATGAAATTATCCTAAAATATTACTAAAGTATACTGTTAGAGGATTCAATGAAATTAGATCCCTTTCTAGAGACCACATTTTGATGTGGCTTTGGAACAGTTTTATAAAGGGTTAATGACACTAAATAGAGAAAATATATGGTTGAGTTGATCATCAAATTATTCATAAAAATGTTTCCTTAATTCATAGCTTGTTTGACACATTATTGGGAGATTCATTATAATATCCAGGAACTCTATGAAAATTATAAAGGACTAGAAAAAATTATTGTGTTAGAAATCTAAATTTGTAAATTAAAATAGATAACCTATAATGAAATTTAGTTTCCGGTTTGTTGGCATGTACATTTCATTTAGAAGTTATTACTTGTATATTCATATTTTCTGTTTTTATATGAATTTTATTTTGAGTATAATAATCATTTTTATTATAGTTAATATATATAATTAGGATGAGTTGTGTATCAACCAACATGATAGGAAATGTGTTGATTGAAATCATGAGATGACTAACCATATAAGATATATATCATGAATCAACAAGACAGTATTGTCTCAACATACTCATGATATGAATAATAATATTAATAATCTGGAAATTCATCCTACTACGATGAATGACAATGTTGTAGTCATGTACATTATACCAAAAATCCCAAATACTTTTTGTGGATAATTTTATCACCTCATTATAGAATAATAGATTAAATATATGGAGAATAGATTCTATATCACATAAAATTTAGAACATTATATAGTCATGTGGGATTTATATCATCTTATGTATTCATATAATTAGTGGTGGAAAATGAAATAAAAAAATTTCCAATGATGAAATTGATTGAATAAAATTCTTATGAATTAGGAAAATATTTTTCAATAAATATTTTTCCCAAACTCTCTATAGAATGATAGTGGTAAGTACTCATATAAAAGGTAACAAAACATTACACATTATTTATTTTGATGAAATATTAAAAAGGATTTTATGTTAATTCTTCATCATTGTCATCTACCCCAAAAGTAATGTATACACTTCATTAGTCAGTTGAAGACGATTCTATGGAATTATTTTGTGATTCTACGAATTGAATTATATGAAATTATTTTCTATTTTTCCCTTAAATTTTAAATGGATATTAGTAAATCTTATTGTTCTTATTGGGTCTGAGATAAAATAGTTAAAATGAAATTTAATTTAGTTGGATTTATAGAAATATATAATGGATGATAGAGAACACAATATCATATATTAAAAATGTGGGAGAAAGACGATCCTAGAAAATATTTCAGGTAAAGCATACGATGATTCTAGTGTACAAAACTGGGGAATGTGGGTAATCTATATCAAAGCGATGTGGAGAAGACCACTAATACGAAAGTGGAAAAGAAGATCCACAACAACACTCATCTTATAACATAATGCCTCAATTATGGATACCATATGACATATGTTAAACAATCACCTAATCCAACGATTTTTATATCCAATAAATAAGAGTAACCTCCATTAACTAGAGATAAAGGAAAGGGAATATACTAAAACAAATTGTAATATAGAGAATAAAACTGAGTTGGTTACATATATTCAGGTTATTTAATAAACAATAATGAATATATTTTTATATTAATGTTTTACTCATTCATTGATAACATGAATGTTTTTTAGAACATTTCAAACACCTCCTCAAAACATGGGTATTGAGATATCAATGTGAAAAAATGGATAAATTATTAAGTCGCAGAAATAAAAACCCCCCATAGTCAATGTTTATGGATTTAGTATCCAAGTAAATTTTTTCATACATTATAAATATGATTTTGATTCTATATTGGGAATGGATTAGATATTCACACATAAATCCAATATCAACCATTGGGAGAGAGATATCCACCATCATATCACATGTTATTTTCAAATTAATAAGACATGTAATGAGTTGGGTGAATCTAATTTTAAATAATCTAATCAAGAAGTTATATTATTGACATACAAAAAGGAAAATATATAATTTATGACTGTGATAAAGGGAGCATCATTAAGGACGAAATCCCAATTATAATAAATTAAATATATTTATTACTTGAAGAGTTTCTATTTCAAACTCATGGAAAATAGGTTGAGATCCCAAATGAACTAATACATAGATTTATAACCATATGAAGGACTATAGGTAGATTATCATCAATTCAGTCTGATGAATTGAAAAAAAGTTTCTAGAGAATCTTTAAATGCTTTTTGTAATAAGAGTACTTCAAAACAGGGTATAAAGGTCCTCTTCATAATGATGAATGATGGTTCAATGAACTTATTAATTAATTATAATGAAAATATTATAATAATGATAAAGAAAAAGTTCAATGTGAAATATAGAGATCTTATCCTATTAACTATATGGTCCTCAATGTTTCGTTTAGGTTGACCTCCAATACAGATTTCAATAATTAAAGGTGAAGAACCATGATATTTATAAGTCTGAATTTTGGAAATAATTAACATTATGAGTTTAAAGTGATGTACTTGTGACCCACTAATAAAAACTATCTATGTGATAAATAAATAGATTCGTCATAGATCACGCTGAAAAAAATTTGAGAGTCATTGTATATCATATTCTGATTTTCTACAAAATAAATAAGGATCATGGGGATAAAATTATTATAGTGCTAAAGACCATTAAAAATTAAATGATATAAGAAAATTTTTATAAATGTGAGTTCTATATGGGTGATGTATAATTATTTTTCAATGTTTTCCCCAGAAAGGGTTTATCTATAATCCCTATAAGACTACGCAATCAAAGAGTTTCCAAGGCCAAAACCAATAATAGATTTCCTCAGTTTCCATAGATTATTTTTGTATTTCTAATGATTTTTTAGAAAATTCTCCTTCTAATCAAACCTATTATCCATACTGACTTAAATAGGTTTATAGTTTGAGATGATTAATGAATGTGAAGAGGACTTCCTTTAATTGAATAAATGAATTATCACATCAACAGTCCTCATGCTTACCCCATGTGGGGAAACGTTTATTGTATAAAATGTTGCATCAAGAAAGGTATTATGTTGGTAACTATTGGAAAATGACAATTTGATAACTTATGCCTCATGTCATGTGAATGTTCATGGGAGGAAATATCAACCACATTATCTATAGTGTGTTATAATTCACATTAAATTGATAATAAAACCTAATTAATTAGATGTCATGTAAATAATATATAGATTATATTAATGTTAAATTAAAAATATTATACTAAGAGGTTAAAATTAATAAGTGATGTTGGTTGGAGTTGATCAATGACTGTGAATTCTCTATCCACAATAAACCTATTAATAAAAATATACTAGTTGATTCATTCTGTAAAAATAATATAGTGACCTTATCAAGGATAATATTTGAGAAGGATAAATATTAAATTCCATTAAATGGATGGACATGATTATCACAAATGATAAAATATTATCAATTTATACAAAATTTATTTCCCAATAGTTACATTAATAAAAAAATAAATGATGCTAAAATGGATTATGTGGAAATTTGGAAGAAGTTGGAATCTATTATAAAAGTTATATCCTCGGGATTCAAATTTAGGATGGAAGAGTTTTATGATTTGGGTTATGACTATGAATTCCAAAAAATCAGAAGATAAAAAGGTGTTATTGAATGATATACATAGTCTGACCATCTCCACCCACCGAGTGAGTATGAATATGCATTAATAACTCAATGAACACCATTTCTCGGAAAAATAATTGATTTAGATCATGAAATATACAAGAAAAGTCATTTTATGTTATCATGTTAATGAATGATGAAAAATGGATATCGGTATAATACAACAACTACCCATACCAATATGGAAATTGGAAAACATAACCATTGAATGTAAGATACCATATTTTTCTAGGGATATATCATTTTTTATAGGTACACATTTTCCTTGTGTTGATTAATATATTTTGGGATTTAAGTTGTTGTGTGTTTGGGTTAAATTTAATAATTTTGGTAGAAAGAGGGATTGATCATCGTTGGTGCATGCTTTTCCCAAAATATGCATACCATCCAAAAAAAAATATGTCCTAAATAGATGGGATTCACAAGGCTGGAACATGGTTTTAAAAACCTTATTCCACCTTAGGAGAATCCCTGAGCCCCAAGAAGTGTAATACAATTAACGAGCACAGTTAAGAGAAATCAAGTGCCTCTTCCTCGAAAACCATGAGCACAGTTTTAATTATACGAAATATAACATTTAAACTAACCTAAACCCCTAATTTACCCAAAATCAACCCCATTATAACCAACTAGTATTATAACAATTTTTTTGAGGTTCCTTGATGTATTAGAAGACTTTTTGTTATCCATTCATTATGATTCAAATGATGGATTAAAATTGTATACTGACCATGTAAGAGGATATAATCCTATGTTGTTTTCATCTACTCTCTCACCTCTCCATCATCATTTTGAGGGATGCTATAATCTGGTTTATTTGATCTATTTCATGGATTTTTTGATATAGATCTTAAATTTTAGAATCATGAATGTTCAATATTGAATTAGGGGATTAGATATAATCTCATTCTAGGTCATTATTTCCCTCAAATTGGGGACTCTTCACTTGGAGATAATTTTCCATGAATTGAGGTAGGTGGTATATCCTTCAAATCCAATAGCCATGATTAAAATTACATTTATTTAATTGTATAATTGATGGGTATTTATGTAATTGAAATTCCTAATTAAATTAATTTATTTGGTAAATTACAAAATTAAGGTACTTTGGAATGGGGATCAATAACTGTTAAATTGATTATAATAACATTTAATTGTGAATTGATTATAAATAATTTATCAGTTAATTATCAAAATACAAACACATAGGATATAGGGGTAACTAATTGTTGAGTTGAGTATTTTAATATTTAGTTGTGAAATGAGGAAAATTAATTATTATGTTAATTATTGGAATAATATAAATATGGGAAATGGGGATAATTAATTGTTGATTTATTTATCAAAATAATTAATTGTGATTTTGGGATTATTAATTGATACGAAAATTATTTGAACATAGGATATTGATTATGAATAATTAATTGATTAATAATTCAGGGGACAGTGAAATTATGAATTATTTTAATTAATTGTTTCAATTAATTACAGGATGTTGAGACTGCCGATTAAAATAAATAATTATTTAATTGATTACTGGATATAGAGAATTTGAATTGAATAATTATTTTTTGAGTTAATTAGTGGAACAAATGTGATTAAATAATTATTGAAATAATTTATTTATTAATGAGTATGTGAAAAAGTTAAATGAGATTAATTAATTGTTGAATTAATTAATGTGATAGTCATCTATCGGCCATTTTATGCTATACCTAAATCTGATAGTTTGATAAGAAATAATGAATGGTAACAATTGAATTCACTTGTGATTGTTGAGTGTGGGACATGGTATGTTGGGCCTAAATCACATAATCTGATTAAATAAGGATAAATGGTAACAATGGAATTCACTTTTGATATTTTTGTGTGGGACATTGTCTAATGCATAAAAATACCATAGTGAAAATTGAAATGATGATTGGTAGTATTATAATTCAGTTATATGATATCCATTGGGTATTGTTTAGACACCAGCATTGGATGAAGCAATTATATAGCATTTAGGTATCCATGATAACCAAAGTGTAATGTGGTTAACAAAAGAGTAATTGAATAAGTGTAAACTGTTTACTTGTTTACTTTTTTTAATTCTTTATACAAATGAATACGGGTTTTATTTAATGAATGTTTTTTTCACACCTTTATTGGTGGCATACTGAGTCATACTCACATCCTACATCGGTTGCCTAATCCCTACCAAATAGATTCCATATTTTCAAGTCATGATATTTGAAAAGGCCCTATGTTAAATAGAAGATTTGGGATAGATCATTGATGAGGGAGTCATACATAGTTCAACGCCCTCTTAGGATTTCCCTATGTATTTAATTTTGGGTTTTCTTTTTGAAACATTACAAATAATATTTAATGGGATATGTACTATTATGATTCTATATTGAATTTGTAGTCTTGGACATCTTGTGATATAGGATTTTCAATATGTTTTCCTTTAATTACATCATATTTTTCCTTGGTGTATTACTCTAATAAAAAAGGGTGTAGTATTAACCTGATAAATAATAGAAAATCACATCTAGTCCATAGCCTCTAGTCTATATAAAGGCTCAAATGAGGTCATGTGACCAACCTAATTGGGGAACCAGTGCGTGGATCAGGGGCTGATACATTACAATGTAATATTAGACCCCAATTTTTTTTCTTTTGTCTTACTATTTTTGAATGTTATACATGATACTTCGAAGTGGTAGTCCTTGTTCATAAGATCATTCATTCGAGATGAAAACCCATTTACAGTAGAATTGGATTGTATTTCTATTATTTATGTCTGTTGTAAAATTTTGATGTTATTTCACAATCAGTGACGGACACATTGTGTGATTTAGTAATTGTTTTTGGTATTTTTTCTATTTTTGACGTATTGTTCAGTATTTCATAAGAGTTAAGTAATAATTCATCTTAAAAGTAACTGCAGATTATTTGTGACCTACATTATTTTAGGAAATCATGAAAAATGGGCTTTTCAGTAACATGTTGAACATGGTCTTTTTTCATTACAAGTTAAATTGAATTTAAAAACGGTGATTAATAAAATATTAAATGATATAAAATGATGATGAATGTGAATAAATAATTTCCTAAATGAGAAACATCAATGTTGAAAATGTGTATACCACTTATTATCAGGACCTAGATGTAGTATAGATAAATAAAGTGATTGCATCTCAGTTTTGAACATGTGGTGTGGTTGGGGGAAAATAATTGTTATTCCATGTCACAATGTACCCTTACATGAATGTGATAATGTGATGTTATGTGTATTAAGACATGTTTTTGACATTATAGATATATGCCACCATAATGATGCATTTTTAGAGGGAGATTAGAGGATATGGCTGGACATGATTTATTAGTCGTAGAACCTGAGCCACTGATAGTGTTAATCAAGGAATCGGGATAATAGTTCCAAATAAACGATGCACGATTATGGTAGTTTAAGGAAAGTGACCCAGATCGGGTTGTGAAGAGAAAATATGACATTACATGAGAGTCTCAACTAGACAACCCTCTTAATTTTACTAGATATTGTGTATTTAAGGGAGATGTGTTTTAAATTGAGTATTTCGAGATGATAATTGAACTTTTGTGGAATCCTACTAAGAAGAAGTTCAATTTGGCTTCATACATTATATGAGGATCAATAAATTACTAGTGGTACATTATGTATTATAATTTATAGGAAAAGGTTATGTTATGGAAGGTGTTCTTGGAGATGTTCTTGGTGAACTTGTTTCCAAAGATACTAAAGGAGGAGAGAGTAGCTAAATTTATGAGGTTGACACTAGGGAGTATGTCAATTATGTAATACACTAAACACATTTAAAACAAGAAATACATTCCTCCAATGTTATTAGGGGATGATAAATATATGAAGAGACGTTAATATGGTAAAATTAAATGTGAGAATAATGCCCAAGATAACCTTTTTTGGTTAATAAAGTTTGATATGGTGTTAGATCAAGATATTATAGTTATGGGGAACCTAAGGGAGGCATCCTATGTTAGATAACTAGATTAGTCTATATGGTTAGGAGGTATAAATTATGAGAGTATGAATTTTTTCCATGAAAATGCTAGCAATGGTAGTGGAATGTGGAGTACCTAGACTAGGGGATCAGTTTCACAATATTTTACTCTAGTGATATGTCATTAGTGCAGTATTTCAGACACCTTCTAAGACTATTCCCCTAACCACTGGTACAGTACTGAACATCTAGCCTTGTTGTGAATTTATAGAGGTTATATAGGAAACCACAATAAATTGGAAGTAATGGAGGAGCTAGACAAAACCTAAGTGTATGAAGGGGATATTATACATCAAATCAATATATAATATTGGGTTCTATTGGATAAGGTGGTGGAGGAAGTTGATGTAGTTTTTCTAGGAAAGAATACCTATATCAGTAGAGTGTTGTAGCATAGAGAGCTCAGAATTCATCTTATCAAAGAGGGGTTGGATAGTTAAATTACAATTTTTTCTATACTTGTGGATAACACTATTGGATCGTAGAAAACGAGAGAAACTATTCATGTACCTTATACTATAGAGAAATAATTATATTATACTAGTTCCTATCATTCCTTTATTTCTAAAAATGTTTTGAATTGTTTAATCCAATATATATAGTTTTTGAGAGGGGTTTGATGATAGATACCTCATTTTTATTATGGTTGAGAGAATTATATTTGTTCAAGGGGGGTTCTCTCATGGATGGGGAGAATTATGTCTTGTGGGATCTTTAAATTCTAGAAATATCAGCCCAAAAAATTATTATGGGTGTGGAGTGATTAGTTTCTTATCGAGCCCACATAGATTTTTATAGTATGAGAGTGAATTTTAATTCCTCTATGGGTGAAAACAAAATTCACCATGGATAGTGGGATATCAAGGTATGATGATTAGGGCCAATAACTCTACAACTAGGATTTCTCATAGCCTTGTTTTCTTGTCTATTTATGGATGATGGAGGTATAAATCCATATGTATTCCACCTATAGTGGAAATGTTTTAAGATTTCTTTCGAAAATAATTATTAGGGTTTATTCATGAGAGATAGGTGGAGTTTAAAAGTTATCTCATTCTTGTATCATAGGTATTTTCTATTTAAATATATAGAATGGTACTGAAAGAGAATTTATATATCAAGATTCACCTTGATGAGTTAGAGTGTAATTGATTTATTCAACCAAGTACATCACCTTTGGTTCTCCGATTTTTGTGAAAATAACACTAAAATTAATCTATTCCTATTTGTTTATTATTGAAATATGAACTCAATGACATTGATGAATTGATATCATATTCTGAATATTGATGAAATATATTAATATTTATTTGGATCTTCTGTTTTCTAAAAGATTGACTTGGGATCAGGCTATCATCTATTGAGAGTTCGTTGTTATGATATACTGTGGTCTTATTTTCAAATTAGGTATGGAATATATTAGTTGCTCATAAACTCCATTGGGCTCATGAAATCTCCATCACTGTTAATAGACTTGATGAAAAAAATCTCTCATCCAAAACATGATAAGTTTTTTTGCTGTTTGTGGAAGATATCTTTGTATAATCAAAGACTCAATATGATCATGCCCAACATCATCAAATATTCTTATGTAAACACAGAGAGTATAGTATATACATAAATCAATCTAATTATTATTTTTTGGATTGATTTCGGACAAATATAGGGTCACACCATCTCAGAGGAAGTTATGTTAGTTGACCTAAGAATATGTAGGTAGTTGTATCATGGGAGAATCCCATGAATGTTTTCAATATCAATCGATTTATGGGATTAGATGGTTATTTTCTATGATTCATCTTGGTACCTTATTGATTGGAATAGATACATTCAGAATGTACCATGAATTTGATAAAGTGTTAGTGGACAAAATCATTTATTAATGACTTATAGAAGTTGAATTAGCGGTTTACATCGTCCCAAATCATTATTCTTCTAGTACACATTGAGGATTATATGGTGTTATGTGGTACCTCTAGGATGAAACATTGATAAGTTATAATGTAGGTATATTGATTTGTGGTGTAAGGGTTTCAAAAAATCAAGATACATGAATGAAGATACCGTTCATATGAATTCACATTTGTATCTGTTGTATATGCTTTCATGTGTTAGTGACATTGTCATTTTGGAGAAAATTTTAGACCATATAGATATCACGAGATCATAATGTATATATTTTCAAAATGATTTTTGAATATAATGTAATGGAGTCTCGTTGAGTATATTAAATCATTTGATTTTGAGCTAGCTTATACACCAATAATAGGAATCAATTATTCTAACAATTTTGGTAAGAATCTTATACTCAGATAGTTTAGGAGTATGGTGTTGTATAGAAGATTTTGATTTTTCTTGATCAGATGCATGTTGTGGTTTTGGAAATTCAGTAGAATTTGAATCTAATATTATTTTTAGTGGATTATAAACTTTTGATTCAGATTAGAGACATATAATTTGTGGATCTACAATGATTTTCTTTAAGGGGATTCCATAAAGCTGGAGATTCACCATCTGATTAGATAATTGAAGAGGATGACATCATATGTGTCAGGAATCCAGTTTAATTCCTTCTAGTAATCTAGTGTAGTTGATACATGATTATCATTCCTGGAACACAACCGTGCATCCAGGTGTGACCAAAATTTACTATGACCATCGATGGGAGTTTTGGGGGTCGTTCATGAAAAGGTAGATTACCTAGATTGATATATGATACTATAAATGTAATTTATTGATGTCTAAGAATTAGTGACCTAATGGTGTTATATAACTATTTTCAATTTCAAATTGGAATTTGGTTGATGTTACAATGAATATCATGGTGGGTCTCTCGAGGATAACTCAATAGAATAACGGTATTTGGGTTTTTTCGACCATTTAGAAAAGGTATAAAATGTCTTTCATATACGAGATACTTTCTCTTTGGATTAGTTAATATATATGAATGTTTTTAATATAGTTCATCTACACATGGTGCCATGAATTATTATTTATGGAAAAAACTCAGGCTTTACATCCTGCTTCTGGAAGTGTTTATCTAAGGCCCACAGTATATAGGTAATATTAAGTATGAAATTTCACCCACAAATAGATGGTATGTGAGTGAATACTATTATTGTACTTAAGGGTATTCATCGATTGTGTCTTCACGAATTTGGTTAGTCATGGGAGAAATTGAAAGATGTTTTGGAGGTTTCCAAAAAAATAGTTATCATGACACAATAATGATGGAACCGTTTAAAGATATTTATTGTAAACCTTGAATATAACCTTTAAATTGGATGGAGCCATGTCAGTCAAAATTTCTCTGACTGAGTCTTGTATAGGAAATGTCATAGCAGTGTTAGTTGATTCAGAAAAGTGTGGATATGGGTGAGAATACACAAAAGTTGTATGCTGATAAATTTCAATAACCCACGTAGTTTATATCAGTTGATATTGTATTATTTTGGACCTATCCTTGGTTGAGATAAAATATTATAAGAAGGAAGGGAAATATATCGACTTGGGTTGTTGGACCTTTTGAGCTTGTGGAGACAATTATACAGGTTTTGTACCAATTGTCTTTTCAAAATAGATACAACACTATGCATGATGTTTTCCATCTGTCACAACAATGATGATATCACCCTAACCAATCTCAACTGAATGATGTCAATGATTTTGATCTTGAGATAGATGTATTTTTTGAGGAGTATCTCATATGTCTGTTGGATCATAGTGGGAATGTGTTTCCTAGATATATCATACTGATAGTTAATGTATTTGGAAAAAATCGCCATGTTCATGAGGAAACATGAAATAGAAAAGTGTATATGAGGGATCAATGACCAAATATTTTTGTGTTGGAATCATAGAGATGCATGGGTGTACCACTCGAGGATGAACTGTTATAAGGTGGGGATATTGTAATATCCAATCATTTTATAGAGATGTATTATGATTTTATATAGGTATACATTTTCAATATGTTGTTCAAAAATTAATTGGGTTTTACCTAGGGTTTAGTTTGGGAAACAATTATGATTATTTGAAGCAAGTGGTCAGGTGCATGGTTTGAACAAGGTTTTCCAAAATCGAGCACCCCAATGTAGAAAATCATGTTTACACTAAGAGAGGGGATTCACACCACTTGAAAAAAGTTTTAAAAACGGTGAAATTAATAATGATATTACAATATCCCTCCAACCCAGGAAGGAGATCTTTATTAAGCCACTGGGTTAAGGGAAACTACCTACCTCTACCTAGTAAATTGTGTGTGTGATTTAAATTAATTAAAAAATTATTGAAAACCTCCCAGACAACCTAATTATACAAAAAAAATACCAACTAATTTTATCTCATTTTTTGAGGTTCCCGAATTCATTCCGAGACTTAATATTCTCTTTTTTTGGTGGCTCGAAGGACAGATTGAATATCTATTGGCACCCGGTAAGAGGATATAATCTCATGTGGTTTTCTTCTTCTCTATCATACATCCATTATCGATTATAGGGAGTTTATGCTTTATTTTATTTGATCATAATGTAGTATTTTTTTGATATATATCTAGAAATTTTTAATCTTTATTTTTCAATCATGAATTATGGTTTCAGATAAAAATATCATTCTACATCATTATTCGACTAAAATTGTGGATACTATATTTGACAACTGTTTTCAACTAATTAGGTAGATGTCCTATTAGTCAAATTTTATAATAATGATTTAAATTAAGTTTATTTAATTATATAATATCATTGGTTTTCATAAAAATTGAGTTTCAAAATAAAAATAATTATTTATCAAAATTATTTAATTATAGGATTGTTGATTTGGGTATAAATAATTGTTGAGTTAATTGTTGGAATATTGAATTTTTAATTGAGGATAATTAATTCTTGGGTTAATTATCAATATAATGGAATAGTGAATTTTGGGATAATTAATTGTTGTGGTAATTATCAGAATAGTGAATCGTAAATCCAGGATAATTAATAGTTTAGTTAATTAAAAAATGATGAAATTTGGGGAATTGGTGATAATATATTATTGAGTAATTTATCATATTAATGAATTGAGATTTGGGTATAATTAATTCATTATTTTATTATCAAAATGCTGGATTGTGATTATGAATAAATCATTGAGTAATTAATTATAGGTTTTGATTTTAAGAATTAAAAAAATTAATTGTTGAATTAATTAATGGATTTTTAGGGTGTTAATTTAAATTATCAATTTTTGAATTAATTATTAGATTTAGTGATTTTTAATAGATTTATTTATTTTTTAATTAATTAATAGAATAAATTTGATTAATTAAATATTGAATTAATTAATGGAATGAAGAGATTGTGAAATTGATAACCTTGATTAATTATGTGATGAATTAAATAACATTAAAAACATGTGTGGTTCATGGTCTACTTAATGTAAATACCATTGTGTTATATGAAATTTTTAATGGTTAAAATTTCATTCCCATTTGATAATTCTATATAGGACATGGTTTTCTGCACTTAATGTTCACAGTGGGATAATAAATGATGAATGGTAATAATGAAATTCACATGTGATAATTATGTGGGGGACAAGGCCTAGTGCATCAAAAGCTATAGGATTATGTTGAAATAATAAATAGTAATGTGGTCATTCAGTTACAAGATATTCCTTGGGGTTATTTCAGACTTCATCACAGGTAGAATAAGGTATGGAGAGTTTCAAAATCCTCAGGAACCCGTTTATAATTTTTTTAAATAAAGAGTAATTGAATAATGATAACTATTTACTTTAATTATTTTATTTATTATTTATGTAACTAAATAAAATTTTTACTAACTGTATATTATTTAATATGCCATTAGTGGCGGCCTAATGAGTTGTACTCACACCCTACTCAAACTGCCTGATCGGTACTAGAATAGATTTAATATTTGCAGGACATACTAAGGGAAATAGCGCATAGTTAGATGGTTGATTTGGTAAGGAGCTTGGATGAGGGAACAAGACATGTCTTGGGACCTTCATGGGAGATTTCCATGTCTTTACTTTTGAGATTTCATTTTGAAACATGACATGAACTTTTCCATGGAGTATCTAATCTTTAGTTTGGATATTGTATTTCTAGTTTTAGTCATATTTTAATATAGTATTAACTCTATGATATTCAGTTATTATTTATTATTTTCATCTTTTTTGTTACTATGATAAAATATGGTATATTCTCGACATTATTTATATTTGAGTCTCACATCTTATGGGCTTCCTATGGTATACGAGGAGAATCACCTAAGGTCACGTGACTGAACGGCTCGGGGTACCAGTGTGTGGCACTTCGGCCGGGGTGTTAAATGGAAATTTTAAGTGGTACACCAAATTAATCAAGATGAAATCGTTAAATATGGGTTGTAGTGGATCATCTTATGACAACTTCTCATATTTTTTTAGTTTGAGAGGACTTCTCACTCGATCCACATGAAATGAGATACCTTAGAGTAGTGTAAATGCTATATTGAAAACTATTATCAATTATATCTGATTGGTATTTGGTATTATACTCTTTGTTTTGGAAAAGACTAAAACATTCCGTAAACACCTAAGTGAACAATTTTGTAGTTTAGCACCCCCAAACTTATGGATAATATGAGAAAACGATCAAGACTCCTTAAAGAATTTTGGTATAATACGCAATAAACATAGAAGGATGATGGAATTAGCATGATCCATTTGTTCATTTCTCAAACTAAAATATATATTACTAAAAAAATATCAACATATTAAATCCTTTATTATTATAAGTGTATAACACCTATGTGACATGATATTTTTAGTAAACACCTGATATTGGGACATGAAATCGTTAATTAAAAGGTATAAAAGGTCTTGAAAAATCAATTGCACATCATGTTCTATCAAACATAATATGTGATATATGATTTAATCCTTTGAAGAGACCAACTATTTAAGATATGAGACAACGTATTCTTCCATGTATCTTCACGGAACAGAAACATGATATTTTAAAAAATGTAAATCTAATTCCTAAGAATGTCAGAGTATTTGGGAATCATTAATACATTGAAGCTATTAAATATCAATTAGAACACCCAAAATAGATTTCATAAATACATGATGTATTCAGAGTATCCATCATTAGGATGTATATAAAAAACCACAAACATTTACTAAATTTATAGGATATACAACTAGAAAATGATCACCCTTTTTATGAGATTCATGTGAAAGTCTGTTACTATAGAGATGATGTTTTACAAAACAAGAGAACTGACCTAGTAAATTTCCTATGGTTAAATGACATGTATGAGGATTTGACATGGGACCCTAAGGAAGAGTTGAAGCAAAAATACGATACATTATTTTCACTATAGTAAGTTAAATTAAACATCATATATGAATTTCTTAATGGGGAAAGACTATAATGACGCAAAATCCAATTAAATGATATTCCTTATGATTTTTTATAGATATTAAATCAAATATGATAAATGATAAATCTAGAATCAATTTATTTAAATAATATTAATATATATGTTAGATAATAAATATGATCATTAGTTTTCATAATATCATTATGAAATAAAAGTGAAAATAAGATAATATAACTGTTGGAATTGTAATTTGATAGATGGAATAGTAATTTTACTGCTGGGAATAGTAAAATGATATTAGGATTATTATATTCAACTATGGATGATTAAAAAAATTTATATATATTTTAAAATGTAAATATTATATATTTATATCATGTTACATGTACATACTTGTTTTAAAAATTATTAATTGAGTGTTTTTTACAAATAAATTATTATAATTTATAATTTATAATAATAATATAATAATAATATAATTTTAACATTCATAATTTGTATTTTTAAATTATTATCAAGTTTTATTATGATAATCATTTAATATTTAGAGAGTAATATTTATTATCAATGGCCCAAAAAAATTCTCATAATATTAAAATAATTTTGTTTAAAATAAATAAAAATTTTATTTAAATTGAATAATTATCATATTTTTTAAAATATTTAAGTAAAATGAATTTAATAATTGTAATATAGACACCCAAAATTAGTTAAGTTGATTTTTGGGTAATCTTAAAAAATCAATTAATTAATGGTGAATTGTGAAATTGACATAATATGACATTTAACAGCATAAGCTACATAACAAGAATTTATATCATTCACCAATGTATTTTATAGTTCTGGGAATAGTGTAATAAATAGATTAGACAATCCTAATTCATATTTTTTATGGTTTATTATGAATGTGAGATTCGCTTGATAATATTAATCACGATCAAAAGAATAAAATCAATGATAAAGTGATTATTTAATGTTGAATCAAATATATAGGATCTTAATTTATTATTTTTAATTAATTTATGAAACTATATAATTAACTTATGAAATTCAACAAGGATGAATCTGACACTGTATTTACTTATAATTTTCATTGTGTTGTAGTAGTCCACAATATAATCCCTCTAGTAGGGATCCACACATGTTTAACATATATTCAATCATATTCATAGGAAACTTCATGTTCTATCATAACAGATCCTAACACAATAATTTTGTACCTCTTATGTCACGATTCTTCCTAGAGGGGAATCTGGCTTGACAAACCCAATCACACCTTCTATTTCCTAGGTTCTAGTGACTAGTGCCAAGTAGGCTTATCCCTCAAATGAGAGTCATTTTCTTAAGTACGTGTAAACACTGACATATCTCCATGCCAAAAATGCTAATATCTAAAACACAACGTAAACAAGCATGTGTACACTATGATACAAACAACAGAGTATGATAGTATGATGTTGAAAAGTAAATTAGGACACAACACAAGCCCACTAAATGAAATAGTCCATCAATGTAAATGAAAATGTTCACGAAAATCATCCATATAAAAACCTACCTGAATGATAGTTTTAGATCATCTATATGATGGAGTAGAATCACACCTCATCTTCCTTACCATACTAACCTCCACATGGTCATGTTCAACCTATAACTTCATCCAAGTGTTGATTGTCTGCATGAGACACGACACATGAAATAAATTCCCATGCATGGTTGAGTAAATAAATACTCACTTGGACACCCAAAAACGAAAAATATATACTACTACGTAACACATGAAGTGTACCAGATAAAATCACACAAAGTTTACCAAAAACAAATACATAATTTGCACCATGGAAAAATACGCGATGTACAGGCTACTCAAACCAGTATAAGTATAATTCATGAATACATGGATTTTAATTTCTAGTCCATATACCTCCAAGTTTCCATCACACACAGAGCTTCGATGATTCATGAAGCATCGATGGTGCCGGGGGCATTGATGGGGCATGAAGTTTCAATGGCTCACAGACCATCGATGGCACACAGAGTATCGATGGAGCACATATCATTGAGGGATTATGGAGAATTGATGGTTCATAAATCATTGATTGTGTGGATAGCTTTAATGGAGAATGGAGAATTGATGGAGCATATAGCATTGATGGTTATGCATACCCCACGTCACATAGTCACTTAGTCACAACTTGCCACAATATTCGAGTAGTAGTACGCTTGTACCGGGACAACCTACTCCTCATGAAATTAGGTCATTAAATTAAATCCACAAAAACACACATGGTGTTACGAAAAAGTAATTCCTCATCGTAAGGGTGCCAACAGCACAATCAGCTCGTCAAACAGACTCATTGTTTTAATGTGGAAGCTATTTTTTGAAAAGGTCATACTCGAGTCCGGCCCATATCTGAACAAATCTGGTCCTTCTAAACTAAATCAACCAAGCCTTGTTCGGTGTGTATATAATCGACATATCCCACTAGGCTCAATCCATTGGACTAGCAGGACCTGGCATGCTGGGATACTAGAGATGCCCGACTAAAGTTGTTCATCTTGCGTTGTAGGCCTATTTACTCACCTGGACAATGAACACCATGGGTATACTTCTTGGTCCACATGGTCTAACCATATCACAATTCCCCCCCTCCATATGTGTTATTCAATTTGGTGTTGAGATGTGTTTTATGCGGCTGGCCCGCCTCCTATGCACACCCCAAAAACTGGACACAACGGGTTCCTCCGACGCAGCATTGAGCTGTATCCTTGGTCACCACCAGTGCCCCCGGTCACCGACTGTGGTTTCCACCACCACGGTATACACATGGTTTGGTTGAACAACCAGCACATTCTTCCAACGGCCTCATACTATAGAAGTTGTTTCCATAGGTAAATGACATCCTTCGTTGCGTGCCCAAAGGCATCATCATGCACTAACGACAGTTGACCTCATACAACAGGTCACCCCTATTGCTTTTCAGCTCCCTCTTTAAAGATGAACCTATAAACATGATCCTTGTAACACCCTGAGATTTTATGAAAAATATTATTTTTTATTTTATTGATGTCTTCTGTTGTACTCTACAACAAAAGAGTCTTGAACAACACGCAACCCTAACTTGGCTGCATTATGCAATCGCAACCTTCCTCGATAGCGTGTGTTGTACGGAATACCGAGTTTCACCAAACAACGATATGCTATTAAAATTTTATTAAAACTAGCCATTATGAATAGTTATAACCACTTTATGAAATTTTTTAAATTTCATCTTTCAAAATGGACTTCATTTTTGGATTCGGAATATCTAAATTATCCTAGGGTGAAATTTTGGTATTTTTCTGAAAACATTCAATTTTTTTATGAATATTGAAAACACTAGGTTACTATTTAAAACCCGACTTTTTATTTAAATAATTATTTATTCTATTTAAATTTTTTTAGGTCAAAATTGACACATAATACCTATATAAGTTCAATGTGATTCATTAGAATCATTTTTTAAAAATTTTAGATATATAATAAATTTATTGAACTTTTGACCGTCTTTTACCCACCTCCTAGGAGAATTTCCAAATTCACATAAAACATAATTTTACCGCTTCTGTGAGTGGAATTTCAAAAATCCAAGAGACACAGTTGATGTCAGTAAGTAAAATGTGGTTCAATGAGATGTAAATAATTTTTGGTGAATAGTAACTTTTTACTTTTTTTTACCACGGTTAAAAGTAAATAAGTTAATTAAGGGTAAAAATGATATTATTATTACCCTAACACATGTAATAATTCTATTGGATAGTGTAATTAGACCAAATTCAACCTTAGGAATAAAATATGACCATTTAGGCCCACATGGATTAGATTAGGACATTTATTATTAATTTATTTAAAGAATGGTTAAAACAGTTAAAATCAATGTTTAATAAGTTAATAATTTTTAATATAGGGTTATACATGAGATAAATTAGACTATAAATATTCTTTAGATATCTAAAAAGATTTCATACATAATGGTATTTTATTTGTAATTTTTAGACATTAAATAATTTAATTTAATTATGACACAAAGATGATGCAGTAATTATCTTATTAATGAAATATTGACATAATTGATGTTATAAATACCCAAATAAATGTAATTTGAGACTTTTTATGAATTCCACTAATTGTTTAGGTTAATATGTCATGTTAGTATTCATTTAATTAACTTTTTTTGAGCTAATCATTCTATTATGCTTTTCACAAAAATCAATTAATAAATACTGTCAAAATTGACATAAAATAGTTTTGAAAACAAGTATTATATTATTAAATGTTATTTTATTCCTAAAAATCTAATGTTCAGCCAAATGACTAGATAAGGTTATATATATTAACAAGAAACAACTTGGGGTTCGTTTGTCTTGTTATAGTATTTTTATTAACATTATAGTGTAAGAACACAAAAAGACACGGTAAAAGTAAAATTATCTAACTAAAAGTTAAATCTAAATGATAAGTTTAAGATAGTAATCTAAACTTGTCCAAATTCTACTGGATGAGAGGATTTCGAATATGGATTTATAATAAAATAATATTTTTAGTTTTTCCAAAGGATCCCCTCTCCTCCCTTATAAAAGGGAACCTCCTCCCTCTCTTCCTCACACCACTTTGAGCCTTCAAGCTCGGCCAAACCCTTCCAATTTATCCTCTCCACTTCCATAGAAACATCCTAGAGGTCCTTCTCTTCTTCAAAGACAAATTTTGGTGCCCTAAGAGGAGGTCTCAAAGAGGCGCTTCAAAGAAGAGGTAATTCCCATTACCGATTCTTTCATCTTTATTTATTCTTCCACTTCTTCTTCTTTAGTTGGTTTATTATTATGTAATAACATCAGTATAAATCATATACTGATATGTTATTATAAGTATTAAACAACCTTATTTAACCATCTATCCATCCTACGAAAAACAAAATCACCACGCGTGCGTACGTACCGAATACCGTCTCCACGCCGTGGCGAAATCTGTTTTCCCACCAACACGTTACATGGATGGGTATAATGGTGTAAATAATAACTATATATGGTTATTATAACATCATAATGATTCTGATATATTATACCATCCACTACAATTCATTTAAATAATCATGGGAACGATATCACCGCTCGTGCATACGTACGGAATACCGTCTCCACGACGCAGTGAGATTCATTCTCAATGATTAACCATTCATAAATGATTATAAAGTTTATATAATAAGTATTCATAAAATATATGAAATAATAATTATACTTGATTTATGTATATATATATATATATTAATTTCATCTATTTAGTTACATTCAATTCAATAAGGAAACGAAAACAGCGTTCATGCGTACGTACGGCCTACATTCTCCATGAATGGTGTATTTCATTACATTTATCGAACTATAATATATATATATGTATATGTATATGATGAATATATATTATATATAAATCAGGTTTTACATTCTGGAATTATCTAAATTAGGATATAAGTATTAATATCAGAAATGACAAGTCGAAACACAAACGATAAATGAAATGATTTTACCCAAAACGCTGCTTTAACCTGGAATTTACAAAATAACGGGTTATATAAAGTCATAAGTGAAACATATATGATATCATAACAATGAATATGATTCTGTAACAAGTCAATTAAATTATTTAAATCATTATACATGAGGTTCGGATACGTACGAAGCATATCAGACCTAATGTAAGGGATAATTTTGCAAGTCTCATTTTTTATCCAAGATTGCTTATTTGTAAGTATTTACTAGGGTTATTGCAATCATCCATGTCCATGTTTTATAAAAGTGTTTTCATGTATGTTTAATGTAATTTTTACACATTTTGAAATTTACACCATGGTATGGAAGCAATCTTTCTTTTATTTACCCTACAAGGTGCTTTTTGACTTTTCCGACAAAAGTACGAGAAGAATGTTTTTTAACGTATACGGAATGAAAGGATTTTTACGGTTTTATAAAGTCTTATTTTCATGAAGATTCCCCAAAAATATTTCATTAATATTTTCAACCAAATCCTTCTCTTTTAAAAATGCATGACATTTTATGAAAAAAAAAGATTTTGAAGGAGAAAGGATATTTTCCTCAAGAATTCATTTCAAGTGTTTTATCAAAACCATTTTTCCATATAAGATGAAATTATTTCATATGTGTATGTTTCATGTATAGTGTCTCTATTATTTACATGGATTCACTTTTCTTATTATGAAATGATATCTATTTATTTTATATGGATAATGTGATGATGGGATTATGTTTATGAAACCCATTTTATTCGTTGGGTTATTATGAATGATGTGTGCTTATTTTGTGGCACAAGTAAGTATGATTTCATTATGAGATGTGTGGGACCTATATCTCCCTCCAATTCATTGGGTAAAGATTTATATCTCATGAGATCGACCTAGATGGAACGGTAAGTTAATCCGGTTCAGTGTTATTGGACTGAAACGAGGAGTGAACTCGATTCAGAAAGGGACTTTGTCCACTAAGATGGTCATGGCAGAAATGCCTAGGATACTATGGAAATCATAACATGTGCTTAATGGTTTCCACAATTACTTGTTTTATTCCCATTCTATTTTATCATGATTGATGTTCCCTTATGATAGATGCCTTACGTACTTCAAAGATTCATGTCTTTGCTGAAGATTTTGATGTTTAGATTTTATGTTCATGTTTTTTCATTCAAATGTTTATGGATTGTTTTATGTTCTCTATGTTTACCCTTACTGGGCATTTAAGCTCACCCCTTTTATGTTTTCTTTTCCCCATGATATAAAGAAACGTTTTAGGTAAGAAAAAAATGGATGATCTTTATGGGAGATGTTGAAGATCTTTCACCACAATTAAAAGATTATATTCCCAGTTTCCAAAGACACTAAACTATTACGGTCCTTGTGTGCCTATTTTTGTTATGTACTAAGTATTCCACAAAAGTAATGTAACGTCCCTGTACATCAAGATTCGGGTCTCTACAGTTGGTATCGTAGGCAAAGGAGGTAGGAATGTATCTGATCCTTGTGAACTCCCACATGTGAGCATTGGACGAAGCATGGATCTCTGCCCAAGGGCTTCATGAGGAAATGGCTGCCACTGGGGATGGTGGTGTGTCACGCCCAGGGGGTGTAGCCACCAATGGAGTTCCATGATAGGTATCAATTATAGTCCACTGGAAATAATTCCAGACCTCTATAGTTTGTATTAGAGGTTAGGTTTAGTCAACCTTTGGAAACTAGTATGCGAAAATGTTAGTGATATCCCTAGAGATATTTCTATGGTATGTCTAGGGATGTCCCTAAGAATAAGTATACATATAGGATATAGTCCTAGGACTATGGTAATGATCATAGAATTTAACCTAAGATGTTAGATATTTAGGGTACTCCCCCTTTATAATGTCGTTTTCCCTAGTATGATTTTTTCCTCTCACACTATTCTTTTTGGGTTTTAGAAAATGGCTGGAAACAGGAAGATTCACGATAATGGAGGATATGACGGAAAATGGAATGATATTCTTCATGAGAAACCAAATGAAACGGTATTTGGAAGTCCAAACATTGTTACTGTGCCTAATCAGCAATCTCATAATATGATCAATTATCTCAACTTTGGTAAGTTTCCCGACTCAGATAATAAGAGAAAGATGGAGTTTCATGATGATCATAGAGGAAATAAAGTTCAATTTCCCTCATGTAAATCATGTGGGAAGAGGCATCGGGGATATTGTTTTAAAGGATATGGAATATTCATTTGGTGTGGAAAAGAAAGCCACAAAGCCAGTAAGTGCAAATGAAAAGGTTCAGTTAACACCATGGACAAGGATAATGGTATTGCTACGACATCAACAATGATAAGATGTTTTAAATCTGGAATGTATGGGCATTATGCAAACCAATGCCCTAAGGGAAAATATCAAGATGAGAATCAGCATGGTCATATGAGTAGTATTTATGTGGATGAGGATGAAGAGACTACAAATGAAATATGAGATAAAGGAAATGATAAAGCTCAGTTAGGGGTTTAATAAGTTAGTGGAATAATTGTATGTTTATAAAGAATAATGTATGGTAATATGGAATAAAGAATCTTCTAAGTATTGTTACATTATTGTTTTTACTTAAGTATTTTAAAGTATATGTTGAATGGTTCTAGTAACCATGGAAGGTTATTCAGATATTTTTGGAGAGTAGATGAAATGTGCATAATGAAGGGATAAGGAGAAAATAATATGATAGTAATCATGAGCTCATGACTAAAATAAGGACAAAGTGATATCATGGTTTGATTATATATATATTGTTTGGGATTTTGGTATGTGGAAAGAGTTACCTTTTCATAGTATTCATGTTTTCACTATGGTTTTATGGTAATTTATGTTTCAGGAGAATATATGACTAAGCTATTCATGTATTTGGAATATAACCAACAAGATATATCTTATGATATATGTGGGATAAATGCTTGTATTCACATTCTTGGTAGATATCCTTTCTAGTAATTGTTTTCTTTATACTATGAACTTGGATTGAAGTATTTTAGATAAGCTTAAATATTGGAATGGATTATGTTGGACATAAGTTATTATTGTTCAAAGCACCAACAACAGTGAGACTGTACAAAAATCAAGCAAGTATTACTTCTAATTCAAAATTTTCAACTTTAGGGAAATGATATTGAAAACCAAAAATGTTTTCCTAGTTCCCTTATTTCCGATGAATCAGATGGTGCCTTAGATCATCAAAAATCTATGGCTTTATGATTGTTGGCTTTTTCAAATCCATGTTGTCTACCACTCTCCATCAGAACATGATGGTTTGTTTTCTCTTCCATATCCATATTTTCACCTATGTTCTCTTATTTGGAAACACAATGATTTGTTAATTTGGGTAACTGTAATGTTTCATACTTTAGATTTTAAAGATTGTTTTTGGTATTCCTTTTTTACGATGTGGGTTTCTATTAATGAAAACTTCGATTAGTAAACCATTTATAACCCCGACGAATTTCGAGGGCGAAATTCATTTTAAGGGGGGTAGAATGTAACACCCCGAGATTTTATGAAAAATATTCTTTTTAATTTTATTGATGTCTTGTGTTTTACTCTACAAAAAAAGAGTCTTGCACAACATGAAACCCTAACATGGCTGCATTACATGCAATCATGACCTTCCTCAATAACGTGTGTTGTACGCAATACCGAGTTTCACTAAACAGCGATATACTATTAAAATATTATTAAAACTAGCCGTTATGAATAGTAATCACTAATTTTTGAAATTTTGTAAATTTCAGCTTTCAAAATGGACTTCATTTTTGGATTCGGAATGTCGAAATTAGCCTAGGGTGAAATTTTGGAATTTTTTTGAAAACATACAATTTTTGATGAATACTGAAAACACTAGGTTACTATTTAAAACCCGACTTTTTATTTAAATAATTATTTATTCTATTTAAATTTATTTTAGGTAAAAATTGACACATAATACCTATATAAGTTAAATGTAATTCATTAGAGTCATTTTATAATAATTTGAGATATATAAAAATTTTATTGAACTTTTCACCTTCTTTTACCCACCTCGTTGGAAAATTTCCAAATTCACATAAAACATAATATTACCGCTTCTGTGAGTGGAATTTCAAAAATCCGAGAGACACGGTTGATGTCAGTAATTAAAATGTGGTTCAATTAGATGAAAATAATTTCTGTGAATAGAAACTTTTTACTTTTTTTACCATAGTTAAAAGTAAATAAGATAATTAAGGGTAAAAATGAAATTATTATTACCCTAACACGTGTTCTAACTCTATTGGACAAGTTTAATTCGGCCAAAAACAACCTTAGGAATACAATATGACCATTTAGGCCCACTTGGATTAGATTAGGACATTTATTATTAATTTATTTAAAGAAGGGTTAAAATAGTTAAAATCAATGATTAATAAGTAAATAATTTTTTATATAGGGTTATACATGAGATAAATTCGACTATAAATATTCATTAGAAATCTAAAAATATTTCCTACATAATGGTATTTTAGTTGTAATTTTTAGACATTAAATAATTTAATTTATTTATGACACAAAGATGATGCAGTAATTATCTTATTAATGAAATATTGACATAATTGATGTTATAAATACCCAAATAAATGTAATTTGAGACTTTTTATGAATTCCACTAATTTTTAGGTTAATATGGCATGTTAGTATTGATTTAATTAACTTTGTTCTAACTAATCATTTTTATATGATTTTCACATAAATCAATTACTAAATATTGTCAAAATTGACATAAAATAGTTTTTAAAACAAATATTATATTATTAATTGTTATTTTATTCCTAAAAACCTAATGTTCGGCTAAATGACTTAGATAAGGTTATATATATTAATAATAAACAACTTGGGGTTATTTTGACTTGTTACAGTAATTTTATTAACCTTATAGTGTAAGAACACAAAAAGACACGGTAAAAGTAAAATTATCTAACATAAAGTTAAATCTAAATGATAAGGTTAAGATAGTAAACTAAACTTGTCCAAATTATACTGGATGAGATTATTGCGACCCATCCCCACCTTATCTTCGAAATAAATCAATTTGGAGCTATTTAAAACTGAATATGTCTTTATAATAAAATAATATTTTTAGTTTTTCCAAAGGAGCCCCTCTCCTCTCTTATAAAAGGGCACATCTTCCCTCTATTCCTCACACCACATTGAGCCTTAAAACTCGGCCAACCCCTGACAATTTCTCCTCTCCACTTTCCTATAAACATCCAAGAGGTCCTGGTCTTCTTCAAAGTCAAATAATGGTGCCCTAAGAGGATGTCTCAAAGAGGCTCTTCAAAGAAGAGGTAATGTCCGTTACCGATTCATTCAACTTTATTTCTTCTTCCACTTGTTCTTCTTTAGTTGTTTTATTATGAAGTAATAACATCAGTATAACTCATATACTGATATGTTTCTAAAAGTATGAAACAACATTATTTCACCATCTATCCATTCTATGGAAAATGAAATCACCACGCGTGCGTACGTACGGAATACCGTCTCCATGCCGTGGTGAAATCTGTTTTCCCACAAACACCTTACATGGATTGGTATAATGGTGTAAATAATAACTATATATGGTTATTATAACATAATATGGATTCTGATATATTATACCATCCACTACAATTCTATTCAATAATCATGGGAACGATATCATCGATCGTGCGTACGTACGGAATACCGTCTCCACAACGCGATGAGATTCATTCTCAATGATTAACCATTCATATTTGATTATAAATTATATATAATAATTAATCATGAAATATATGAAATAATAATGCTACTAGATTTATTTATATATATATATATATGTATTTCATCTATTTAGTTTCATTCAATTCAATAAGGAAACGAAAACAGCGTTCATGCGTACGGATGGCCTACCGTCTCCATGAACGGTGTATTTCATTCCTCTTATCGATCTATAATATATATATATGTGTATGATGAATATATATTATATATAAATCATTTTTTACATTCTGGAATTATGTAAATCAGTATATAAGTTTTAATATCAGGAACGACATGTCGAAACACATACGATAAATGAAATGATTTTACACAAAATGCTGCTTTAACATGGAATTACAAAAGAATGGGTAATATAAAGTCATAAGTTAAAAATATATGATATCATAACAATGAATATTATTCTGTAATAAGTCAATGACATTATTTAAATCGTCATACAGGAGGTTCAGATACGTACGAAGCATATCGGACATAAGGTAAGGGATAATTTTGAAAATCTCATTTTTATCCGAGATTTCTTATTTGTATGTATTTACTGGGGTTATCACATTCATCCATGTCCATATTTTATAAAAGTGTTTTCATGTATGTTTAAATTTCTTTTTACCCATTTTTTACTTTTTCCCCATGGTATGGAAGGAATATTTCTTTTATTTACCCTATAATGTGCTTTTTGACTTTTCTGAAAAAAGTACGAGAAGAATGATTTTTTAAAATATACGAGATGAAAGGATTTTTATGGTTTTATAAAGCCATATTTTCATGAAGCTTCCTCCAAAATATTTCATGAATATTTTCAACAAAATCAATTTCTTTTAAAATTGCATGACATTTTATGAAATGAAAATGATTTTGAAGAAGAAAATATATTTTCCTCAAGAATTCATTTCAAGTGTTTTATCAAAACCATTTTTCCATCTAAGATGACATTATTTCATATGTGTATGTTTCATGCATAACGTCTCTATGATTTACATGGTATCACTATTCATATTATGAAATGATATCCATTTCTTTTATATGGATTATGTGATGATGGGATTATGTTTATGAAACCCATTTTATTCATTGGGTTATTCTGAATGATGTATGTTTATTTTGTGGCACAAGTAAGAATGATTTCATTATGAGATGGGTGGGACCTATATCTCCCTCCAATGCATTGGGTAAAGATTTATATCTCATGAGATAGACATGGTTTGAATGGTATGTTAATCTGGTTCAGTATTACAGGACTGAAACTAGGAGTGAACTCGATTCAAAAAGGGACTTTTTCCACTAAGATGGTCTTGGTAGCAATGCCATGGAAACTATGGAAATCATAACATGTGCTTAATGGTTTCCACAATTACATGTTTTATTCCCATGCTATTTTATCATGATTGATGTTCCCTTGTGATATATTCCTTACGTACGTCCACGATTCATGTATTTTCTCAAGGTTTTGATGTTTAGATCTTATGTTCAAGTTTTTGCATTCAAATGTTTATGGATTGTTTTATGTTCTCTATGTTTACCCTTACTAGGCATTTGAGCTCACCCCTTTTATGTTTTCTTTTCCCCAGGATATAATGAAAGGTTTTTAGTAAGAAAAAAAAGGAACGATCTTTATGGGAGATGTTGAAGATATTTCACCACGATTAGAAGATTATCTTCCGAGTTTCCAAAGATACTAAACTATTACGGTCCTTATGTATCTGTTTTGTTATGTACTAAGTATTCCTCATAAGTAATGTAATGTCCATGTAAGTCAAGCTTCAGGTCTCTACAATCCTTGGGTATCAAAATTCACTGTGTTGGAGTTCGATACATATTTCTAGCACATTGGGGCCTGATTGGAATTGATGACTCCTGAAAAATGGCTTGTTTACCGTGCCAGTACAACGATGAATATTACCATGAACGGGGATACGAATAACTCACAAAACTCCCTATGAATAGATATTTTCAATTTTCATGGTGTTCATTATGTGTTCATGATATAATGTTTTGCATTAGAAAAAACATATAATCACAAAGATAAATGTCTCTTTATAAACCCTACAACAATGCATCCATCCCACAAGAATATATGAATCATGGATCAACATGTTTATGGATTGGTCTGTGCTCGTTATTTGAATCTTAGGAGGGAAATGAAATCACAAAGAAATAAACAACCTCCATCTTGGATGGAGAAATTTTTGATTAATAACAGAGATATGTGCCATCATCTATCCTCGATCTTCCACTATTTTCTGTCAGGAGAGTTTCTATCCACACCTATGAGGAATTATAGGGTTATGTTGATAACATTGAATTCCTAATAATGGATTCATTAAAAAAATATAATCTGTGTCTAATAATATATTTTAATTAAAATATTTTATTGATAATTACATCCAGATTCAATCTTTCATAAGTAACCTGCGCCGATATACTTTTTTCCCCACATATGTTTAACTCAGTACTGTTAATGCAATAGTGCCCTCAAATTTCTGATTTGGGTACCCACATATATGTTTTTTCTATTTTATAAAAAAATCTCCCCCGATCTTTATTAAAAACATAAAATTTTATGTCACATTATTTTTGTCACGTGGAGCCTCTGAATCTCATGTCCTCTTTGAGTTTGGTCTTGAAGTATTCCAAATTAATATTTAAAAATAAAACCACAAAAATATGAGTCATTAGATTCTCCCAATATTATGGATTTATATCCATGAAATATAAAACAGTGGATAAAAAAATGATGAGGTTTCAAAGAAGAAATATATACCTCATTCTCCTAATTTCACTTCAAGATATTCTCGTTCTTCCACCAAATTCATACTAGAGGAATCAACCACCCGCAAAGGATCCTCTATTTTTGATATTTGATATTCATGAGGCACTCCACAAAAGTCAGCCCATCGTCAATTCCCTGATCAACTGTGTCGATGATGTGTGATGGAACAAGCATTCAACTCTTCATTTATGAAATTTGGGGGAAATCATTCCCCTTGTTCACTTGTGGGGGTTGAGCTAGACGATAGACCACCACACCAATAGTACTCTAAATCTGAAAAGGTCTGATGTATCTCAAAGATAAATTTCATCACTAGACCAATATCTGTAATTCCCATTGATATGAGACCTAAAAGAACACAACGTATCCCCCCTTAAACTCTTATGGCCTATTTCTATTTTCATCATAAAACTTTTTTTAGCTCTGTAAAGTCATCATAAACTATAGGATGACCTATAACTTCTCGGTGGTAGCTCACACCACCACTCTATTGATGAGGGTTGACTCTCTTGGGTCAATAAAGAAATGTGGTGACTTTCATGGTCACTCATACAAGGTCTCAATAGGTTACATACCAAAGGTGGATTAATATTTTTTCTATGAAAACTCCACTAGTGGTACGTGATCCTCCCAATTGTAGCCAATGTTTAGGATTCAAGCATGTAGCATGTCCTCGTGAACATGGATGATCCACTCCTTATAGACATCCATCTAGTGATGAAATGATGCAATGAAGAATAAATGAGTCACAAACACCTGCAGTAATCAATTTCATAACCAGGATCTAAAATGATCTTCACATCTTGAATATTTCTTCAATGATACTTCGGGATGCTGAACTATCTCTTGTATGTAATGGTGTCCCAAGATCTCTTCTGAACTCTGCTATCAAATTGTTAATAAATGGGGTTACTTGGTTAGCCTATTGATCATCACCTTTATGGTACTGTGTCATATGGATATGCTTGGTAATATAATCACAAATTCAATAGATATCCAATCCCACTTCCACTCTTGCACCTCATGTTGTTGGATCTAGCCCACTAGACACCAGTGATAAACCATCACTTATTGACAATTGATGTATCAAGAAACAATCTATGTAACTACCTTCTTTAATTATAGGACACCTAATCTGATGTTGGGGGTCATAGTACGTATTCTCCACACCTGATGTACCACCAAAGGGGATTTGAGTATGTCCGTTAGATCATCCTCCTGAAATGTCAATGGAACTACTGTGCTCCCTTTTAACAGAACGATGTGATACCTACCTATAGAATATCTATTAGGGGAATTCCCCATGGAAAAATGAGCTTGTCGAGTCACACAGTCAACATCCCCGTGCTCTGTTTAAATTACTGTGGAAATGAAGGGTTGAATACCATTGTCTAGAGGTAATCTACTCCATCTCTATCCACAAATGGTATCTGAAATGTGACCAACTATGTTGATGACTCACTCAACACCTGCAACATTGATCTTCTACTATGATTTTCTTCCACTATGTTCCCAATCCCATGAGTATAGAAAATCCTAGATTCATTGTAACTGAGGAAATATACCCATCACAATTGTCCCAAGACTATGTTCTTCAGAGAGAATATATACTTGTTACTCTAGTGGTCACAGTAGATGGTTAACTGGTCTCCCATCACGTATTGTCACCACATACTCCAGGAAAAGACTAATACTACTATCTCAAGATCATTGGTTGTGTAGTTCTGCACATGTAGACTCAACTAGATTTAACCATAGGAAATCACTACATTCCCCTATATTATGACACAACCAAGCCTGATCCCTATTGCATCACAAAACACAACATTCAAGACACCCTCCTCTAGTAGTCTCAAGAAGCGACCACTCATCATCTACTCTCTCAGCTCCTGATAGCATGTTGGAACTTCTATATCCAAACGAAGGGGTTCCATTTCTATTTCAAATATTCCAATGGTGCTACTACTCTAGAAATTTCATGTAAAACCATATCATTGTTCTCATCTAATATCAGTATACTATACACCTCGGTAACACTATTGGGTGGCTCTTATGAAAGAGCCACTATTATCTTCACTAGATCTATAAAAACTCCAGCCTCTGAAATGACATTTCATAGAATGTGTCAATTTAGAATATAAAGATAACACTTCAAGAGCTTCCAATAAATATTGTTCTATTAGAGTTTGTCCAAGACCATACTCAAGTGGATCTCATGATCCACATCAAATGCCGAGTACACCAGGATATCATCAATGAATACCATGATGTACCAATATATGTAAGGATAGAAGATTATTTTCATGACTCCCATCAACACTATTAGTGATTTTTTCCCACCAAATTTAATCACCATGTACTCGTAGTGGTCATACCTGAATCTGAAGGCTATCTTTGGCACATCCTCATCTTGTGCATGATGTTTCTGATAGTAATACATAAAGTCTATCTTCAAGAATGACCTCTCTCCCTTCAAATGATGGAAGAGGTCATCTATACTAAATAATGGATAACTATTATTGATGGATTTCTGATTTAGGAAATGAAATTACACACATAACATCAAGGTATCATCTTCATTCTTGGAAAACAATAATAGGGTCCCTCTGGGTGAAACATAGGGTCTCACGAATCCCTTCATCTGAAATTATTCTATCTATACCCTATACTCATGAAGATATATGGTAGATATTATAATTTTATGTGTAGATATTGGTGTCATCCATGGGTATATTTCAATATAGAATTCAACCTCCCAACATGGATATATTCTAGGGACATCTTTAGAAAAGACGTCCTCATATTCTACCACCACTTTAGAAAACTGAGGAATCATCTCATATAATGCACTATGGGTTAGGCTAGACAACTGATGCTTGATCAGTTTAACTCATAATTGTGTGGATGTTTCATGCATAACATATTTTTACCTTTGGTCAAAAAAATAACACTTTCTCTCATCACTACGGACACACCACACTCCTAACCTAAAACAATAAATCCGGGCATAAACTGTAGGCACCCATTCATTCCAAAAATGATTTCATAAGGCCTTGACACCACAACTAAGAGATCCCAATAGAATATCTCACCTCCAAGAGTGAAATCACTCTATCGACACTATTGTGTGATCTTGGAATCCCCTCCCACATGAGTCTCTAGATGTATGGTTTGAGTCAATTGTTCCATAAGAATGTCAGTGTCTCAAAAAAGGGTCATGGTGAGAAATGAGTGACTGGAACCTATGTATTTAAATTATATAACTATGATGGAAAAGAAACATATCATACCTTTATTCATCTATGGAGCACCCAGGTCATAATGTTCCATCACTTGAAGATAGCTCCATCCCTATCCACCAACTCCATGTGCCCATGGTGGACAACATTTGGGTGGTGGTTGTAGTACCTCGAACCTCATCCCACCTCATGCTTTACTGCCACACCCACCACCCTGTGGACCACCCTTATCCTTCCTTCTCATCCACCTTACCAATCCTTCGACCAACTCCTGAATGTCCATATGATGAGTCAAGAAACCATGATCCAGATGTCCCTGACCATTGTACGAGTCAAACAACATGTCTTTAAGCTAACCCTCCCCTACATGGGATCCCCACACCACTGATCCCTTATACTGTGGCCATACCCTTTTGTTTTGACCATATTTGGCCCCTACCTTCATTGTTGGATACCTACTGTTGATGAATCACTTTCATGGTGCCTAATGGTAACTCCTACTGCTGGCGATTGCTCCTCCGAAAGCTCTCTAGTATCATGTCTCGCTCAAGTACACCATCATATGATGGGATGATAAAGAATTTCATGGATTACTTGATCTCACATAGCATCACCTGATATAATTTCTAGGTCCTAAAGAACCTTTACCAAACCATATCTATGGTGTAGCGAGAAATACCCTTAAATCTCATCAAGAACTCTGCTACTGTCTGCCTACACTACTATAGATGCATGAAATTCTATATGTTCACTGAGAAAAAAATAGCAGAAAATAATTGTTATACAATGATTTACTCTATGTATTCTATATAGAGATGCACCTCATCAATTTTTTTGAATCATTAAGCTCCACCATCGCCCCACTAGGCTTAGAAGCATAATCACAGCTAGAATGCTTTCTGGTTGGAAGGCATCCTCACAAGGTGGAAGAACCATGTAACTGCATCTAGATAATCCTTAGCTACACGTGGGATTGTATCAGCCCTAATTGTAAGAGGTTTTTTCCTCTTGAAATCATGAAACACGCTTAGTATCCATGCATCCTCAACCAGTAGAGATTGTATTAACTGCTACTCGATGGGTGGTGGTATCACTTGTAATCCACTTAGAGGTGATATATCTTGTACAAAGACTATCTTCAATACAAACACATGTACCAGCAACTCATTTATAGGTGGATCATTTCTTTGATCATGTAATAGAATATGGGTTGGCTATCTGGGTGGAGGCGTCCTGAAACAGATCATGATGTACCATAGTAAATATAGTATACCTGGTCAGCTGACTCAATAATGACATTAGGGAACACTAAAATCCTATAGGATTATTATAACATTATATCAACTAAAATGATATTTTTCTTGTGGTGAGTTGAAAGGAATAATTTAGAGTCTTGGTGTATGGATATGTTAGCCACCACACCAACATTTGATTCCCTGGCTAAAAATATGAACTCAAAACACATGACATTATTGCTCCAAACAAACCTCACAGACTCTTGGTACTTCTTTAGAACCAACACACTCTGATACCACTCTATCATGACCCATCCCAAAAGGTTCATTGCATGTATACCCCATTCCCTCCACTGATAGTCCTAGGGTGGTCAACTTGCATTGAGTAGGAATATACGAAAATGTGAGTCATTTTTATAACTACCTATACACTGACACACATCTCCAGACCCAAAATGTTGAGATGTAAAAAAATGGTGTAAAAAAGCATGGTACCACTAAGATAACTATAACAGAGTACAACCGTATTAAAATCAATGTAAATAGAGCCATAATTCAAGTCCTCCCAAAGAAAGAGTATGTCAATTTGAATGCACATGTTATTGAAATACATCTTTAGAAAACCATACATGATTCTTGGGTGTAGGAAAGATGGAAAAATCAGTAGATACCCAACTCAACATCTTGATCACTCTAAGAACCACCTTTTCCTGGGCCACATAGAACTCCATAAAAGCATCAGTAATTTTAATATGACACAACACATGAAGAAAATTTCAATGCAGGGTTGTGTAAAACAATACTCAGTTTGACACCCCAAAATCACAAAGTAATGCCCCTTAGAAAAGCATGAAGTATACTAAAAAGAATCACATGAAGTATACCATGAAGAAAAATTATTCAAGGTCATCTCACACAACTATATGTATAAATCATGAATATAATTATTTTTAGTTGTTGTATATGTCATGACCCATCCCCTAGGGCCCATTCCATGAGTACCCAAAGCACACCTTCTATAGGCCAGGGGCTGGCGACTAGCACCAAAAGGAATATAATCTAAAATTGGGAAGGCATTTCCTTTTTAACCTATTAACTCACACAACTAAGCACAAAGTAGGATACAAGATAAAATTGAAACTATATTGTAAACATGGTGTATACAAAAAGAAAAATGGTCCAAAATACAAGACCAAATAAAAAGTACAAGTAAACTGACAATTATAGGTATAAATGAAAAAAAAATCCTAAGAACACCAACCAAGGATCCTACCTGATGGGTAGGTACAACTCTCGAATGGTTTTCTCTGGGATATGCCTCGTCTAAAGTCCACATCTGAGCTACTTCCCATCCTTCTGGCCTCATCCTAAATCAACTTTTTCGGTCGTCTACACTATACACAACAAGGTGCGAGCATATCCCGTGCAAGGGTGAGTATAAAGATACTTATTAGGTTCCCTGAGACCCTAAATGGTCTCACAAAATCCACAAAGGATAAACCAAAAGGCATTCCAAAATCAAAAATCACAAGAACCACAGACAACCGTACATATGTATACGCCCATAAATATAACTAAGTTATCAAATACACCCATCTCATTCATGAGGAAACAGAAGAGCCAAATCTAAGCCAAAGTAAAACTATTCCACAAAGGAAATAATACCAAAAAGTTAACACCACATGGGTAAGTACCACAGATGAATCCCCACACAACATAATACCACAAAGGTATCACCACGAAGGTAACTACCAAAAAGGTATGCCACATAGAAGAATTCCAAAAAATACTCACCATGAAGGTATATACAAAAAAGGTATTCCACACAAGAATAATACACCAATGGTAAGTACAAAAAAGGTAAATACTCCACTCACATCATCTATAACTTAGGTACGTTAGTAATGATGATTATATGTAACCACTAAATCATCTTACTCTTTTGAGAGGCTGACCAACATAGGATCCTAAATCGCCATACCCACATAGGATCCTAGTTAAAGAGACCCATGTAGAATCCTAGAGTAATCCCAGGTGGATACATAGAGTGGATCCAAGGGGAATACTAGAACAAATACCCAAGTAGGATCTCAAAGCACATACCCACGTTGGATCCCTTCCTCACGTTACAACCGGCTATTGGGTTCCCGCACTAAGATCACTTTATTTTGGGAGGGTCCAATCCTCAAGACATAGGTCGATACTACAACTACCACAAAGAAGTTTCTCAAAGGACCACCATGTAAAAGGGGTCTCAACACAATAGACTGTGAATCAATCGAATTCCTGGTATGTAAGTTATTGACCTTTTAGTCCTAAAGACCCGATTGGATTCATGTTCGATCCAAACCATATTTACCCCAATATTATCCAAAACTCATGTGGGGTATACCAAAAGGACCATCTTGATCCATGGTTTCTGGGGAAATACATTGTTCGTCAATGTTATGGCTGAACGAGTGGAAAGGGGTCGATGTTGGTCTGGGTCGGTCTGACCCGGTCGGATAGAACCTGCCCGACCTAGGACCAAACCTGTCCGACTTGAGACCGACCAGGCCCGACCCAGGACCAACCTGGCCTGACCCGTGTTTGGCCCTAGCTCTGACCTGGCCCGCTGGGTCCGGCCATCCTCCAGGTGTGGCTTGGCCTACTCGGAGGCCCCGCAGAGGGGACTGCCTAGCCACCACCCAAGGGGGAGGTGCCCCAAGGGGTACCTTAAACGACTGGGCCATTCAGGTTGGGTGGCTGACTGACCGGTTTCACACGGCGCCTGTAGATGGCAAGCGAGACCCAGGGTCATGATTGGCTGCCCGGAGGGACGGACGGATGGCCCCCCTCAACGGTGTGGTCGTGCGCCGTACCCCCACTAGTGGCCGGTGGGTGGCCGACCGACCCACCTTCACCGGCGTTGCCTTGTGTCGCTGCCCTGTCCACACGACAGTGCAGACACGTGCCACCATCCCCTTCACGTGGTCGGCCGTGTGTTGCCCACCTCCCTTGCTCCTCTGCCCCTGACCGGCCACGACCCTTCCCAGGCGGCGTTGTCGTGCCTCCGCTATCGTCGCAGCCGACTGGAGTGTTAGTCGTTTCTCCTGATCCCCACCAATGTCGTTCACCGGAATGGTCGTCAGTGACGTTTCTTGAGTCACCGGGTGTGCCCCAATGGCCCAATATTCATTCCAAATTTTTCCACACTTGCCTTAGGATGTCACCATCGATTCAAGACCACCAAAATCCACAATGTATATAGAGAGGTTGGGCTCTGTTTTTTTATCCTGCCCCAACGACATTAGAATGGTAGCAAGTGGCATAGTTGTTTATGACTCAATAAGAACTCCATGAATGAGGTTAGGGGTATACAAAACAACAATCCCTACCTTGATGTACGTTGGAGGTGTCAAGAGGAAGAAGTTGATGTCGGTGAAGGGGGCCCCGACATTCGTCTCTCCCGCAATGTGCTCCCGATTCGGACCAAGGTGTTGTTTCCCCGTTCTTCGTGGGAGGATGATCTTTCAATGGATCTCTCCCCATGTCCTCACTTTTCCAATGATTCCTCAAGAATGAAGTGAGTAGGAAAATATAATTAAATTATGTTAATTAATTCAATTAATGAAGCACATCAATTGGGGAAAATCCCAAGGGTTATTACACATTAATGAAGAGGATTTTGGTTGTTCCCCACCACCATGAATTCGAAATGGGAGGTTTTCCAACTCTAGGGGTCGCCACCTCTATAACATTAAAAGGGAGGTTTCAAAAAAAGTTAATTATTTTATTTTTCTTCTTCCATGAAAAACTGAAAAACTTAATACCCCATAGACCAACTATGGTCAAGGAGAAGGTCTCCATAAGTGAATATTGGAGCTGCTAGTTCAACGGTTTCCTCATATTTATATTCCAAGCACTGGTTCAAATGCTACAAAACGCCACTCATGCATTTACTGGATGTATTTAAAAATATGGTCAGAAATTCATTCCAGGCACATCGGGCATCAGAATAACATGCCATCAATTTTCATGGACTCGAATATTTCCATATAAGTTTTTTAAAAACGTACATGTAATTTCAAGGTCTTTTAATTCTTCTCACCTCATGGCTTTGTGTATTTGAAAGACTCATCACAAAAACTAGACAAACAAGTATGGGTACTAAGCATGAATCTGAGCCTTCCACATCCCCATGCTCTCCTAGAGGTTCCCATGCTGCAAAAATTGACGCACTGAAGGTATCGACTGCTCATGAAGGACCTTCACCATTCGATCCTCAATCTCTACTGTAACCTCCGTAAATGTTTCCCCATCTTCGATGTCCATCTCGCAATGGTCGAATATGTGAGATGGGTCATGAACGTATATCCTCATCTGGGATACATGGAAAACGGCATGCTACCTGTGCAACTTAGGGGAAGTGCTAGGCGAAAAGACACCTCAAAAACTCTGTTGAGGACCTGAAAGGGTTCGATGAACCTGAGAGGTAACATGCTGCCCCAGCAAAATCTATGCAACCCTCATTGAGGTGAGACCTATAAAAAGACAAGGTTTCCATCCTCATAACTCCAGAGGACTCCATTTTTGGTTGGCATAAAACTTCTGCCTAATATTTGCAGTCTTCATCTTCTCCTGGATAATCTGCAGCTTCTCGGTGGTAGCCCATACAACATTTGGTTCCATGAGTGTTGAATCCCCTGGGTCAGTCCAGCACAAAGGAAATCTGTAAGGTTGGCAGTATAGAGCCTTGAATGGTGTCCTCAAAATGGTGGAGTGATACCTGTTGTTTTATGAAATATCAACTAAGGGAAAGTGATCCTCTCAGCTACAACCAATATTAAGGATGTAAGCATGTTGAATGTCCTCAAGGGCTTAAATGGTCCGCTCATTCTATCCATCTTTCTAAGGATGGAAGGCGGTGCTCAAATGAAGCTGCATAGAAAAAGCCTCTTGAAACCCCTTCCATAGTTGGGAGGTGAAACATGCATCACAATCGGAGTTAATCATCAAGGTTACACCATGTATCCGCAAAATCTCTTGTACATTGAGGCGTCCTATTCTCTATACTAAAACCCGCTATCTCGTCGGAAGGAAGTGGACTGAATTGGTGAGTTGGTCGACGATCACCCAAATAGAATCATGACACCTAGATGTACGTGGATGTCCTATCATTATGTCCATGGATATCCCCTCCCACTTCCACTCTCTGGCCTGTAAAAGCTGAACTAAGCCTTCTGGTACCTAATGCTATGCCTTCACTTGCTGAAAATTGAGGTACTAAGAGTCAAACTCTGCTACTGCTTTCATCATTCCTGGACACCAGTGCTGTCGTCAGAGGTCCTTGTATATCTTCACCACTCCAGGATGTACCGCTTGAGGGGATGTGTGGAACTTGCTCAACACTTCCTCCCAAAGCAACATGGGTACCCTGGTTTGTCCTTTGAAAAGGATGGGGTGCTAAGAAATTTTTAAAAATCCATTAGGTGCCTGTCCTGTGGATATTTGACCTTGTTGAGCCTCATAGTCAGTGTCCCCACACTGCGCCTCTCGGAATCGCTAAATAATTTGGGTTGTGTCTATATGAGACTGAAGAAAATTTGATCCATCTAATTACACATATGATATCTGCAAAGTGGTCAGCCGCTTCATTACATAACCTAGAAACTGTATACCATATCTCCTGCTGAATGCATCTACTACAACATTTCCCTTTCCAAGACTATAAACTATCTCAAAGTCATAGTCTTAGAGGAACTCAAGAAAACATAACTATCTTATGTTCAGTTTCTTTTGGCAGAATATATACCTAAGACTCCAGTGATCATAGTATACCTTAAAACACTCTCCTATCAGATATTTTCACCACATCTTCCAGGAAAAGACCACTACTGTTAACTCAAGGTCATGTGTAGCATAGTTCTTCTCATGTTTTCTCATATGTCAAGAACCATATGCGATAACTTTTTTCTCCTGAATCAGGACACATATGAACCTGGTCCCTGATGCATTGTAGTAGACTACGTACCCAACACCCTCCTTAGAAGCCTCAATATGGGGGAACTAGTCAGCCTCCGCCTCAGCTCCTGAAAACTCTGCTGGAATCTCTCCGACCACACAAAGGGATTCCCCTTCTTCTTCAATGCTTATAATGGTGCTAATACTTTTCAAAAATCTAGCACAAATATCTGGTATTATCCAGCCAAACCCATGAAACTTTGTACATCCTTCACACTCTTGGGTGGATCTCAATAAATTACAACCTCAATCTTCACTGGATCCACCACAACTCCAGCCTCTGAGATGACATGTCTGTGAAAGTGAACCTCTTGGATATTGAACTAGAACTTTGAGATCTTACCATAATCCTAGTACTCTCAGAGTGTGTTGGGAACTACTTACAAATGATAGGCATTCTCCTCCTCAGTAGACGAGTAGATCAGAATATCGTCGATGAAGACTACTACAAAGTGATAATGGTATGGCTAAAATATCCGATTCATGAGTCCCATGAAAACTTCTAGAGCATTGTGAACACTGAATGACATGACCAAAAACTCATTATGTTCGTACAGACATCTGTATGTCGTCTACAACACATCCTCATCTCGTACACTATGCTGGTGATAGCCATATCTGAGGTCTATCTTCGATAACCACTATGCTCCCTTCAACTGATCAAATAGGTCGTCAATCCTTTGAAGTGGGTACATATTTTTCACGATCACCGGGGTCAGCCACTGATAGTCAACAAAAAGTCTCAAGCTTCCATTTTCCTTCCTGGTGAAAAAAATCAGGTCCGCCCAAAGAGAAACATAAGGCTGGATGAACCCTTTCATATGTAAGTCCTCCTGCTGTACCTGTTGCATACAAAGCTCCATAGGAGCCAATACAAAAGCTATTATAGATATCATTGTCATACTAGGGTACAAGTAAACGTAAAATTACACCCCTATACAAGGTGGTAGACCCATTACATCATCAGTGAATACATCTGCGTACTAGTCCACCAATATAGGATAGATAAGAATTTACACATGAACTGCTCCGAGGGTAAGGCTAGCCAACTAATGAGTGATCGGCTTCACTTTGTTCCTGGTAAGACCATCCTGTGATACATAGGCTCCCTTCTCACGGGTGAAGGTAAACCTGGTCCCATCTGTCCGGACACATGACACATTGTGCCTAATACAGTCAATTTGAGCATGGACTATAGATAACCAATCAATACCGAAGATGACAACGTAAGGCCACAAGGCCACTACTATGAGATCCCAGAAGAAACTCTAACCTCATAGAGTAATCTCACAATGTTGGAACCAGTTTTTAATCACCGAATCTTCTCCCATAGAAGTCTCTAACTGTAAGTATCAAGCCAACGACTCCACCGAAATCTCTAAGCACAAAACGAGGGCAGTGGTAATAAAAGAATGATGGACACCAGTGTCTGTAAGTACTATTACAAAGGAGTATTTGACATATATCATACTGCATATCATCTTTGAAGCACTGTGGTCATAGGCCTCAGTTGCATGAAGATGAGCTCGCCCATGTCCGCATGCACCATATGGACCTCCTCAGTCAAACCGATGTCTCGGACTGGGAAATCCTTCTACCGCCTGCTGATCACCCGTACGACGGATCGGGTAGTCACGTTCCATGTGTCCATGGCCACCGCATTTGTAACACTGCCTGCTCCCCACATGAATGGATCTATCTCGGGTGCCCCTTACAACCGACCCTGGATCCGGCGGTCGTCCACCTATAGGTCTGGTCCTCTTGGACCTATATGATATCTGTCTACTGTCAGCTGCAGAATACTCTTCTACGTGACACCTGGTGGTGGGTATCCCTTCTGGTGACAGCTCAACAAGAAAACTCTCCACTAAGAGGGCCCTCTCAAACACCCCCACCTGCGTCGGGATGCTTAGAGAAATCATCGAAGCCCGTATCTCCCTCCTGATACCATGCTTGAAGTTATGGGTCCCGATGAAAGGGTCTCGTACCATATCAGTGGAGTATCATGAGAGGTATATAAATGTAGCCACATACCGATCCATAGTCATGTTTCCATGATGAAAATGATGAAGCTCATGTATACGTACTGCACGAAGGGTCACTTAGACAAACTCTGCCCTAAAGAGGCTCTCAAAGTCTTCATATATAAGTTTCACCGTGTTGTTATCCTGGAGCATCATGACCCAACATCTTCCTATTGCTCCTTATAAAAGACGGATAGAAATGACCACCAAGGGATTAGCTGGTGTCCCTACCTATCAGAAGACTCTCATCATGGCCTCCAGCCAATCCTCAGCTACATGTGGGTCCGTCTCACCCCTGAACCTGGGTGGCCTTTGGCACTGGAACTCATGAAATGCGCTCAAGTAGTGTGCACTCTCTGCTACTGGGGTTTGTGGAATCGGTTTCCCAATGGATAATGTTAACACTGGTGCCTCCACTTCTGCCTCTAATGAAAGTGGGCCCTGCATCATAGACTCATCACTCGGTGGGATATCATCGCATACTATACCCGAAACCATGGCTGACTGTCTAAATGAAGTCTTCCAGAAATGAAACAGGTGTGCCATGGTAAATAAATTATACCTGGTGAGCTGACTCAAAGAGATTACAAAGGACAACGTTGAAAAACTCATACGAAATCGATGTTTTTATGCACTGTTTCAGAAATTAGAAGTCAGGGTCCAGGTGTATGGATACGTTGTCTGCCCCACCAACACTGGATTCCCTAAACTGATAACCACAGTCATAATAATTAACATTATTGTCGTTAAAATATTAGAGTACAATGTTCTACGGTAGAACCGACTCCTATAATACCAATTTGTCACTACCCGTCCATGGGGCCCGTGTCGTGACTACCCCAAGCGTGACTTCTATAAGACAAGGGATGGTAACTAGCACTGAAATTGGTATTCCATAAACTAGAAAGGAATTGAATTTATAACCTATAAACTCACACAACTAAGCACAAAGAAAAATACTAGAAAAAATGGAAACTATATAGTAATCATGGTGTGTAAAGATAGGAAAAGGGGCCTGAATACAATCTCAACTAAAAAGTACATGCAAAAGAAAAATTATAGATAAAATTAAAATAGATCCTAAAAACCCACCAATTATCCTACTTGAAGGTTATGTACAGCTCTCGAATGTTCATCTCTGTGGTACGCCTCGTCTAATGTCCACCTACGAGCTACCTTCAGTCCTTGTGCCCTCGTACTCAGTCAATGATATCTGTTGTCTGTACCAAACAAAATAATGTGGGTGCATAGCCCGTGCAGTAGTGAGTATAATGATACAAGTAGGGTCAAAAAGACCCTTAAAGGTCTCACAAAATTTACAAAGGATATACAAAATAGAATACAAAAATCACAAAGCACGAGAACAACAGACAACCCTACATAGATATATTCCCATAAATATACCTAAGTTATCATGTATACCCATCTCATTCATGAGGAAACACATGTCCCAACTCATAGCCAATGTAGAACTATTCCACGGTGGAAATAATACCACAAATATAACACCACAATGATATGTACCAAAAAGTTTACTCTACAGAGAAGAATACCAAAATGGTATCACCATGATGTTAAGTATCCCAAAGGTACTCCACACAAAAGAATACCACAAAGGAAAGTACCACAAAGGGAAATACTCAGCTCACATCATGGATAACATAGGTATGGAAGTAATGATGATTAGATGAAACTACTAAATCATCATACTCTGTTGAGAGGTAGACCCATATAGGATCCTAAATCTTCGGACCCACATAGGATCTTGGAGTAGTCCCAGAAGGATTCCTATAGAGGATGCACATGGAATACTGGAACACAGAACCACATATGATCCCAAAGCACAGACCCACATATGATTCCTTCCTCATCTTACAGCAAGTTATAGGGTTCACGCGCTAACCTCTCTTGATTCCGGGAGGGTCCATGCTTCAAGACATAGGTCGATACTCCAACTAACATGAATAAGTATCCCAATGGACCGCCAAGTAAAAGGGGTCTCAATGTGTAACGCCCCGACCCCAGTTTCCCAGATTTTGTGCATTATTACATAACATTGGCATGACCACAAACGATCATGTCTCAAACAACCTATTAGTTTAACAGCTTTGGAATAACTAGATACATTCATAATGTTTACATAACATCATAAAGTGAAAACAATAACAACATCTAGTCTCCACACTCATATCCCCTTATACTATCCCTGCAAGTCATTCATAAAATACTTCTTCACATCCTGGAAAAAATAAAACATTGAATGGGGTGATATCAAATGCCTAGTAAGGATAATAATATAAAAGAAACATTCATAAATAAGAATAAACATTTAAGTAAATGTATAACTAAAACAAAATCCTTTTAAACATAAACATAAGCATAATATGGAAAAGATAAAATTAAATAATTCAATTTACTTATTCACAGGGATATTCTACTAGTCGAATAATCACATGAAAAATCAATAACCACTTTCATAATGAAGGAATGCATAATTCCAGACTATCATAACCACATAGTCAAGGCTTTGTGCCAAGACTACACGTAAGATTTTGTCAAGGCCTTGTTCCAAGACACTATTTGGTCTCATGATACCTACCGATGCGTCGAGGAGCAATATCGGTCTCCACCCATCACATATTAATTCCAATGCATTCCTCATATGAAAAAGATTAAACATAACATAAAAATTCATATGAAAACTAGCATACGAAATGTCAATACTTTATCCATAAACCATGAATGGTATAAAAATTACACATCCACAGTCACACATATCACAAAACCATCAATAAAATATGGATGTTTTGTATCATAATAAGTTGACTTCAAATATTCTTAAAACCCATCAATGGGTGTTGACATATATGAAATCAAAACTATTTGAGAGAAATATCTCTCTTTTATGAAATCATTTAAAGGTAACATAATTATAAAATAAAACATTTACATTGAAAATATTTTTATAACCTTTTAAGGGAAGATTCAATGATTTTATAACGGTGGAAAATAGCCGCACCAGCAGTATGAGTTAAAAAATACATTCTTACCTTAATTCTGTCAAAAAGGTTAAAAAAGACCATGTTTGTAAAATGATGAAAAGATTCCTTAATAAACATCATATAAAAATTCAAACAAGGATTTACATGATTTTAAACCATAGTATATAAAATAGTAAGAATTATTTGAAATACATTTTTGAGAAACATTGATGTGGATGATAAAGAGGTCCCAGTAGAGAATTACATATAAACAACCTCGGATAAAGAAGAGATTGTGAAATAAACCCATGACTTTATCTTTTCCTTGGATGAGGGTAGATTAACCTCCTGTATAATGGTGAAATAATTTTTATTAAATTATACAAGCGTCATATAAATTAATAAGATATCATATATGATCTTTTAACATTGCTTTGATAATAATATCTTAGTATTACTGTTGTTTGTTGTGTTAACTTACTCGTTTTCTTTTATATTTTTTTTACATAAGCCATGTTTGTTATGGATAGGTTGTATCTTATTCATATAAAGAATGATATCAAGTCCTTAATCATTATTTTTAATCATTAAATCAGAATTAGACTTGAATGGATACGATGGGGAATGAATCTCATCGCGTTCGTGGAGACGGTTGTCCATACATATGCACGAGCAACAATATCATTATTTTGATATTAAAATAATATATAATTTGATGGTATATCATATATACAGAATCATTATCAGTTTATATTTATTTTTTACATGAATTACACATCATTATTATACCCATCCAAATAATAATTTATTGAATAACAATTACCCCACGACGTGGATACGGTTAGTCGTACGTACGCACGTATGGTGACATCTCATTCAAAGGATGGATAGAACACTAAATATGGTTGTAAAATATTTATAATAACATCACAGTATATAGAATATATTGGAGTTATTATTTTATAATGGGAATAACAAATAATGAAGTAGTTGAAGAACAAAGGAACATGAAAGAGGGTGCTGAAAACATTACCTTTTCTTCGGGTTTTTCCTTTTGATTTGATCAATAGGGCTCTTTAAGTTGAGTTTATGACTAAATAAAGGCCCTTAAGATGATGGGAGGACATTTGAGAGGGTATTTGGTCAGAGTTTTGGTGATCCCAATGGCTTTGAAGGTATGAATATGAGAGAAGGGCAGTGCCCTTTTATAAGAGGAGTGAGGGGCACCTTTAGAAAAGCTTGAAATATTATCTTATAATAAATTTATATTCGGTTTCTAATGGCACCAAAGTGGATTATTAAAAGTCTAAGGTGGGTATGTGTCATGAAAAACTCAACCAATAGGTTTTAGACAGGTTTGGATAACATTATTAACATTATCTTTTAGTCTTAACTCCGAGTTAATTAGTTTGACACTTACCATGTCACATTGCATTTTTATATTATATAGTTAATAAACATACTGTATAAATCCAAGAAACCCCCAAGTGTTCCATTAATAATACCCATATCATGATATAAGTCTTTTGGCTGATCCTTTGATTTTTAGGAATTTAATATCAATGAATAATATATTATTTGTTTTAAAAACTCTTTTATATCAATTTTGACACTATTTGGTATTTGATTTTTCTGAAAATAATAACAGCATGATTACTTGGATCTATCATAATTAAATAAATACTAACATGTCATATTAACCTTTATAGTTAGTCTCATTCATTAAAAGTCTTAAATTACATTTATTTGTATATTTATAATATCAATTAATTTAATATTTCATTAATTTGGTAATTACTGTGTCACCATTGTGTCATAAATTAATTAAATTATTTAATGGCTAAAAAGTATAAATAAACTAACATTATGTATTAAATATATTTATCTTTCTAATGAATATTTACAATTGAATTTATCTTATGTATAACCCTATATGAATAATTTTTTAGTAATTAATCCTTGATTTTAACTTTATTAACTCTTATTTGAATTAAATAATAATAAATGTCCAAATCTAATCCAAGTGGACCTAAATGATAATATATTATTCCTAAGGATGTTTTCAATCGAGATACAGTTTTCCAATAGAAATACGACATGTTTTAGGGTAATATTAATACCATTTTTCCCATAATTAACCTATTTACATTTAACTGTGGTAAATAAAAGTAAAAAGTTACTATTCAACCAAAATTATTTTTATCTTATTGAACCACATTTTACTCCTTCGCATTAACCGTGTCTCTCAGATTTTTAAAATTTCACTCACATAAGCGGTAAAATTATGTTTTATGTGAATTTGAAAATTCGCCTAGGAGGTGGGTAAAAGACGGTGAAGTGTTTCTTTAAAAATTTTATATATCTAATATGATTCTAAAATATCTCCAATGAATTACATTGAACTTATATAAGTATTATGTATCCATTGTGACCTTAATTAAATTTAAATTAAAAAAAAAATTTAAAATAAAATATCTGTTTTAAACTATAACTCAGTGGTTTTCACTATTCATCAAAGTTTGAATGTTTTTAGAAAAATTACCAAAAATTCACCCTAAGCTAATTTCGATATTCGAAATCCAAAAATGAAGTCTATTTTGAACGATAAAATTTAAAAAAATTCACAAAGTGGTTATTACTATTCACAATGGGTAGTTTGATTGGTTCTGGGGTGTGTTAGAACTCGAAGTTGCGTACAACACACACTACTTCATTATTCAAAGTGAAGCATACCATGGAAACTTGGGGTGTTACATTATCCCCTACTTCAAATAATTTCGTCCTTGAAATTTCTAGAATACTACTGCATGAAAAGACAGATCAGGTTCTAGTTCTAATTCCTCATATGTGAGTACATGCATTGGGTCAGACATTTATTTTCTCAATAGTGATACGTGGAACACATCTTGAACTTTAGAGAGATTTGGCGGCATTGCCAAACGGTTTGCTAAAACACCAATTTGTTCTAGAATTTCGAAAGGTCCGATGTACCTAGGACACAATTTACCTTTATTACTAAAACGTAAAACCCCCTTCCAGGAAGATACCTTCAAGAAAACATGATCTCCTACCTAAAATTCCAAATCATTCCTCATATTATCGACATATCTCTTCTGCCTACTTTGAGATGCTTTGATGTGGTTTTGGATTAACATCACATTTTCGATAGTTTCCTCCAAAAGGTCTGGGCCAACGAGTTTTCTGTCACCAACGTCATCCCAACAGGTTGGTGTGTGACATCTCTTTCCAAACAACGCTCCATATGGAACCATCCCAATACTTGAATGGAATCTATTGTTATAGGAAAATTCCACCATAGGAAAATAATGATCCCACATACCCTAAAAGTCAAGTGAGGATGATCTCAACATGTCTTCTATGGTTTGAATAGTCCGTTTTGATTGTCCATCAATTTGAGGGTGGTAGGCAGTGCTCAAACGAAGTTCAGTATCCAAGGCCTTATGTAGACTTTTCATGAATCATGAAGTGAAATGGGAATCACGATCAGAAACAATCGATAGGGGTAGTCCATGAAGTCTCACAACATCATTAATATATAGTCTTTCTAGACATTCCAGTGGTAGATTTTTTCTTATAGCAAGAAAATGTTCTGACATGTTAAGACGATCAACAATAACCCATATTTCATCGTTCCTTCTAGGAGACTTTGGTAGTCCCATGACAATGTCCATCATGATATTATCCCATTTCCACTCAGGTATGGGAATAGGTTTCATTACTCCTCCAAGTTGTTGCCTTCCAGCTTTCACTTGTTGACAAACCATACATCTTGACACAAAATTTCCAATCTCCCTCTTCATGTTGTCCTACCAAAAATGATCCTTCAAATCTCCATACATTTTGGTGCTCCCAGGGTGTATCGATAAATTGGAGCTATGAGCATCATCTAACAATTCCCTTTTTAGGTCTGGTATATCAGGAACACAAATTCTCTTCCCAAATTTTATAATTTCTTCTTCATACACAAAGTCTTCCAATCTCCCATCATTGATAGCTTTTTTCTTCTTTTGAAATTCTTCATCATCGGCATGAGAACTCTTAATAATTTCTAGTAAATATGGTTTGACAACCATTTGAAAAATCATTGATGTTTCACCTTCCATGGTTATTCCCATGTCCATCTTCACTAGATCAATGAAAATTGGATCCCTTTCAATTATCAAATTGTTCAAAACTACATGATCTTTTCTGCTCAAAGAATATTCCACCTTATTTTCCTTCCCTGGGTGGTAGTGTATCGTGAAATCATAATCCTTGAGTAATTTAAGCCATCTCCTTTTCCTCATGTTGAGTTCTTTTTGTGAGAAAATATACTTCAATATCTTATGATCTATATAAATCTCACATTTTCACCATAGAGGTAGTGTCTCCATATCTTTAAAGCAAAGATCACAGCTACTAACTCGAGATCATGAGTAGGATAGTTTTACTCATGAATTTTCAACTATCGTGGTGCATAGGCAATAACCCTATCATTCTGCATAAGGACACAACCAAGTCCTTTCTCTGATGCTTCACTATAAAGAATGAACCCATCATTCCATGATGGTAGAGTAAATATAGGAGCATTGACTAATCTTCTCATCAGTTCGTCAAAACATTCTTCACACTTTTTTTTCCGAAAACAATTTAACTACTTACATGTTAGCTTTGTTAATGGGTTTCTAAACAAGAAAAATTCTAGATGAAACGTCGATAATAACCTACTAAACCAATAAAACAGCGTACCACAGTTATACTCATCAGTTCAGGCCATTCTTGGATTTCCTTGGTCATAGAAATATCAATAGAGATTCCATCTTTAGAGACAATATGTCCAAGAAAAGAAATCCCATGAAGCCAGAATTCACAATTTCTAAACTTCCCATATAATTCATGTCTTATCAATATCTTCAGGATAATACACAAGTGATTTTCACGATCTTCGTAGCTTTTGGAGTATACTAAGATATCATCAATAAATACCACCACAAAATAATCGAGATATTCCATGAAAACTCTATTCATTAGATCTATGAATACAGAGGGTGCATTAGTCAATCCAAAAGGAATTACTGTAAACTCATAAATCTCGTACTTGGTTCAAAATTTTGTCTTCGAAATGACTTCCTTCTTCACACAAAACTGATGGTATATAGATCGAAGGTCAATCATTGAAAATTAATGAGCTCCGTGTAGTTGGTCAGATAAATTGTCAATGCGAGGTAGGGGATACCTGTTCTTTATTGTTATATCATAGTTATTTATATAGTTGATACATAACCTCATAGATCCATATTTCATTATAACAAAAAAGGATAGGGGCTCCCCATGGAGAAACACTAGGGAAAATAAATCCCTTATTACTCAATTCCTCCAGTTGTTTCTTTAATTCAAATAATTCCACAATAGCCATTCTATATGGGGTCTTTGAAATAGGCCTTGATCCAGGAATTAAATAAATGGAAAACTCAACTTCTCGTTCTGGAGGATGTCCAGGTAAATATTTTGGAAAAACCTCTACATATTATTTCACAATAGGTAAATCCTCTATTTGAACATTTCTTTCCTCACCTATAGTAATTTCGTTCTCTTTCTCCACAATAATTGATTTTAGTTGAGCTACTGGGGGTGGATCTAGGAAACAATTGGGTGGTGATGATTCCACTCTAAAGATAAGGTGTTCTTTATCATCATCATCAAAAATAGTAACCTCCTTCTTCTTACAATAATTTTTTTCATCATGGTCCAAAATCCAATCCATACCGAGGATTATATAAAATTCAATCATAGGTATGACGATGAGATCCACTGATAAAGAACATTTATATGCTCTAATTGGGACTGATTCAAAAAACTTTTTTGCAATGATACTTTCCTTAGGAGTTTTAACTGAAAACTCCCCTATTAAATCAAATTGTAAATATCTAATTTTCTTATAAAACTAGGAATATTTGAAACAATGCGATGATCCAGAATCAAATAATGCATCAGCTAAACTTGGGGAAACCATTAAATTACCTGCCACCACGTCTTTTTGAGATTCTACCTTAGTAGTAGTGATAGCATAAGCATGGCCTTGATCTGTTGGCCTTTTTGAGGTAAGTTCCCCTAACACTTAGGACATTCATTTGCATAATGTCCCATCTCCCTGCAGTTGTAGCATTGGACATCAGTAGCTTCATTCTTCCCATTGAAATCACGAGCTTGGTGGCCTTTTCAACACACTTGTAACAGACTATCATTCCTTTTAAGCAAGTACATGGGTGTTTCTTCCGACATTTACTGCAGGATGGATATTAAACATTTCCCTTCTCCCCATATTACTATTCCTAGAGTGATCAACAAATATCTTCTTCTATGGATTTTCTTTAAAGTCATAAGACATATAGAATTCATTTTCTGTCTTAATAGCACTTGAGACAATATCTTCGTACAACGAGAAGGTTTGTTGGACTATTTCTCAATGGAGAAATGGTTTTAACCCATCAAAGAAATGATCAATCTTACTTCATGGGTTACGTGTATAATTTGCAGCATTCCTCGATAACCTTGTAATGTTATCATCATACTTTGCGACATTATCATCCTCCTTTTCCCTCAGACTCAGAAATTGCCTTTCCATATCTGCATGATGGTCATGAGGAAAGTATTTTTCTAAGAAAATTTCTTTCAACTCTCTCCATTCCATATTTGATAATTCATCATCTTTCTTTGTGTTTTGTATCAATGAACCACATTGATCAACATCTTTAGTGAGGCGATAAACTACCATGAAAACTTTCTCCCTTTCACTACTCCCAAAAGCCTGAAATATTTTCTCTAGGGAACATATCCATTGCTCAGCTACCAATGTATTTATACTCCCATTGAATGTTGGTGGTTGTTGCCTCAGGAATAGATATAACATTGATCCTCCATGTTGCGGATCAGTGTGCTCCATATGGGTAAAGTAATTATTAGAACCTGAGTTTGTTGTCCCAGTATGGTGATTAGCTGATCAAAACCAGTTGCATCAATAGCTCCACTATAATTATCTTAAGTAGGAGGGATATCCCTACATGGATTGTGTGCATTGATACAGTTTCCATTTCTTCCACTAGGCACCATTTATAAAAAATGGCATAAACTAGATCAGTTTATGAATCAAAATACATAATTACATACTTGTAAAACAGTTAACATTAATTGAACAATTTATGTATATAATCCATAATCATAAAAATGTTTTCTTTGAGGAAGTATATAATCATAATCCCTTCATAATGGTTTATAAAGAAAATGAGAATTATCCTAATCATATCCCCATGGAGTGTCATAACCAAGAGTGCAACAAGGCCCGTTGTCGTGCACTCGTTCCTGTTCGAGACTAGCTCAAAGCAGTGTTTTTGGGTTTCACCCCTAGGTACATCTGTTCAAGATCCCCCTCTACCTACTCGTATCTAGAAATGGATGTATTGCTCTGAAAACTCACAAAATTTCTATGATACCAAAATTCTAGGAAGTTCTTCTATACTAATCCTCAAAGTCCAACTTAGGTCTATGCCCTCTAATCAGAGTTTATCTAAATCTAGTTCCCATGGTTTGTACTAAACTTCCTCTGATACAAACTATAACGCCCCAACCCCAGTTACCTAGAGTTGGTGCATTATTACATAACATTCTCATGATCACAAAAGATCAAGTCTCGAAAGACCGAATAGTTTAGTAGCCTTGGAATAACTAGATACATTCATAAAGTTTACTTTACATCATAAAGTGAAAACTACAACAATATCTTGTCTCCACACTCATATCCCCTTATACAATCCCTGAAGTTCATTCATTATATACTTCTTCACATCTTGGGAAAAATAAAACATTGGAAGGGGTGAGATCAACTGCCCCGTAATGATAACAATATAGCGGAAATTTTCATAAATAAGCATAAACATTTAAGGAAATGTATAACTAAAATAGAAGCCTTTTAAACTTTAACTACAACATAATATGTAAAAGATAAAATGAAATAATTCCATTTACTTATTCACATGGATATTATACTAGTCGAATAATCACATGAAAAATAAATAACCACTATCATAATGAAAGAATGCATAATGCCAGACTATCATAACCACATAGTCAAGGCCCTCTGCCAAGACTACAAATAAGATTTTTTCAAGGCCTTGTTCCAAGACACGATTTTATCTCATGAGACCTACCGATGCATCGAGGAGATACATCAGGATCCACCTGTCACATATTAAGTCCAATGCATTTTTCATATGAACAAGTTTAAACATAACATAAACATTCGTATTAAAACTTGCATACGATATGTCAATACTTTATCCTTAAACAATGAATGGTATAAAAATATCACATCCACAGTAACACATATCACAAAACCTTCAATATAATATGGTTGTTTTGTATCATAATAAATCAACTTCAAATAATCATAAAAACCATCAAAGGATGTTGACATAGATGAAATCAAAACTGTTTGAGAAAAATATCTTTTTTTAAATCATTTAAAGTCATATAATTATAAAATAAAAAATTTACATTGAAAATATTCTTATAATCTTGTAAGGGAAGATTCAACTACTTAATAACGGTGTAAAATATCTACACCCATCCTATATGTTAAAAAAGACATTCTTACCTTAATTCTGTCAAAAAGGTTAAAAAGGACCTTGTTTGGAAAGTGACAGAAAGATTACTTTATAAACATCTTATAAAAATTCATACAAGGGTATAAATGACTTTAACCCATAGTCTATAAAATATTAAGAATGATTTGAAATAAATTTTTGAGAAACATAGATGTGGATGATATAGAGGTCCCAGTAGACAGCTACGTATAGACAACCTCGGATAAAGATGAGATTGTGAAATAAAGCCTTACCTTGTACTTTTCCTTGGTTGATGGTAGATTAACCTCCTGTATAATGGTGAAATAATTGTTATTAAATTATACAAGAATCAGATAAATTAATATGATATCATATATGATGGGTTAACATAGCTTTGTTAATAATATCATAGTATTATTGTCGTTTCGAGTGTTAACTTACTCGTTTTCTTTTATATGTTTTGTTAGATAAGATATGTTTCTCAGGGATAGGTTGTATATTATTCATATCCAGAGTGATATAAAGTCCTTAAACATTATTTTTAATAATTAAATGAGAATTATTCTTGAATGTATACAATGGGGAATGAATCTCATCGCGTTTGTGGAGACGGTAGTCCTTACGTACGGACGAGCAACGATATCATTCTTTAGATATTAAAATAATATATAATTGGATGGTATATCATATATAAAGAATCATTACCATGTCATATTTGTTATTTACATGAATTACACATCATTATTATAACCATCCAAATAATAATTTATTGAATAACAATTACACCACGATGTGAAGACGGTAAGCCGTACGTACGCATGTATGGTTACATGTAATTCAAAGGATGGATAGAATAATAAATATGTTTGTACAATATTTATAATAACATCACAAAATATAGAATATACTGGAGTTATTATTTTAGAACGGGAATAACAAATAAAGAAGAAGTTGAAGAAGAAAGGAACTTGAAATAGGGTGGTGAAAACATTACCTCCTCTTCAAGTTATTCCTTTTATTTTGATCAAATGGGCTCCATAGGTTGGCATTCTAACTAAAGTAAGTTCTCTAGGATGAAGGGAGGATATTTTAGAGGGTATTTGGGCAGAGGATGGACGAGCCCAAAGCCTTTGATGGCATGAATTTGAGAGAAGGGGAGTTCCTTTTATAAGACAGATGGGGGAACCATTGGAAAAGATACAAATATTATTTTATAAGAAATTCATATTTGGTTTCTAATAGCTCCAAAGTGGATTATGAAAAGTATAAGGTGCATATAGGTCGAAAAAAACTCAACCAATTGGTTTTAGAGATTTTTGGGTCACATTATTGACCTTATATTTTAGTTTTAACTCTTAGTTAATTAGTTTGACACATACCATGTCACTGTGTATTTTTATATTATATATTAAATAAACTTACTATATACATCCAAGATACCCACAAAGAGGTCCATTAATGATATACCTATCATTATATAAGCCCTTTTTCCAATCCTTAGATTTTTAGGAATTTAATATCAATTAATAATAAAATATGTGTTTTAAAAAATCGTTTATGTCAATTTTGACACTATTTGGTATTTGATTTTTCTGAAAATCATAACAGCATGATTAATTCAAAAAAATATAATTAATTCGAAACTAACATGTCATATTAACCTATAAAGTTATTATAATTCATTAAAAGTCTCAAATTACATTTATTTGGATATTTATAATATCAATTATTTAAATATTTCATTAATTAAGAAATTACTTCATCAACATTGTGTCATAAATAAATTAAAATATTTAATGTCAAAAAATTATAAATAAAATATAATTATGTAGGAATTATTTTTATATTTCTAATGAATATTTACAATCGAATTTAATTCACGTTTAACCCTATATTAGAAAATATTTAGTAATTAAACTTGATTTTAACTCTTTTAACTCTGCATTAAATTAAATAATAATAAATGTCCTAATCTAATCAAAGTGGACCTAAATGATAATATTTTATTTCTAAGGTTTTTTATGGTCGAGATACATTTTTCCATTATAAATATGACATGTGTTAGGGTAATATTAATATCGCTTTTACCCTTAATTACCCTATTTACTTATAACTGTGGTAAATAAAAGTAAAAAAGTTACTATTCACCAAAACCAATTTACCATATTGAACCAATTTTATTATTTGATATTATCCGTGTCCCTTGTATTTTCAAAATTCCACTCACAGAAGTGGTAAAATTATGTTTTTTGTGAATTTGCAAATTCTCCTAAGAGGTGGGTAAAAGACGGTGAAAAGTTACATAAAATTTTTATATATCGAAAATGATTCTAAACTATCTTCAATGGATTACATTGAAAAAATATAGGTATTATGTATCCATTTTGACCTTAATTAAATTTAAATAAAATAAATAAGTATTTAAATAAAAATTCTTGTTTTAAACTTTAACTCACTGTTTTTCACTATTCATAAAAAATTGAATGTTTTCAGAAAAATACCAAAAATTTACTCTAAGCTAATTTCGATATTCCGAATAAAAAAATGAAGTCCATTTTTAATGTTAAAATTTATAAAATTTCAAAAATATTGTATTACTATTCAAACGGATAGATTGATTGGTTGTGGTGGGTGTTAGAACTCGAAGTTGCATACAACACACACTACTGTATTATTCAAAGAGAAGCGTACCAGTGAATCATGGGGTGTTACACAACGCAACAGAAAGTGCATCTATCAGGAACCCAATTTGTAGGTTATTGCCCTTTTAGTCCCAAGGGCTTGATTGGATTCATGTTTGATCCAACCCGGTAATACCCCAAAATTATTCAAAACTCACGTGGGGTACACCAAAAGAACCGCCTCGATCCATGGTTTTTTGAGCCACAGACAGTTTGTCAAACAAATTCCCAAATATCATGTTATGGCTGAAAGAGTGGGAGGGGGTCGAAGCTGGTCTGAGTCCAGTCCTACCCGGCCTGGGCCGACTCGACCCGGTTTGGGTCGACCCGGCCCAACCCGATTCCAGCCTTGGGTTCGACCCGATGTGTTCTGCCCGGCCTACCTGGCAGCTCATGGTGTGGCCCACGAATGGTGACCTGTGATGGAGGCCCGCGCTGGGTGGCCATATAGGTGGCACGAACTAGGATGCTCGTTGTCCCACACTAGCCCACAGATGGGTGGCCTCGAGGTGGGGTCCACCCTAGCCACCACCCAAGGGGGATACACCTCTTGGGTAACCGAACAGATGGGTCGTTCGATTTGGGTGTCTGACTCGCCGACACCACGTGGCGTCAGCAGCTGGCAGGCGGGACCCAGGGTCCCACACGGCTCCTCGGTTGGACAGACAGCTAGCCCACCTTCACAGTGCGGTCACGTGTCGTGCCACCACTGTCGACCTGCAACGTGTTGGACACCCCTCCATCATCATCGTGTCCCCGTGCCATGGCCCCTGCACACCCGGTTGGGCGGACGTGCACCGCCACCCCCTTCTCGCGGCCCGTTTTTCTCCAGCTCCTGCCCTTGCTCCACCACGGCTGGCGGGCCACGACCATTCTTCGGCGGTGCGGTCATGCAGCCGCCATCATCACGGCCAACTAGAGTGCCAGCCGCCACTCCCAATCCCTACATGTTCCGGTCGCTGTAAGGGTTGCTGACGACATTTCATGGATCATCGGGTGTACCCCGATGGCCCGGTCTTCATTTTGATGTTTCCCGCACTCACCTCTAGACGTCACCAAAGATTCAAGACCACCAAAATCCACAAAAGGTTGTCGAGAGGTTGGGATGTGTTCTTTTGGACCGCACCCTCAGTGTTAGAATGGAAGAAAGTGGCATAGTTGTTCATGAATCACGAATAACTCAAAGAACTGGTTAAGGGGTATAAAAACAACAAATCCTACCATGAAGTTCGTTGAAGTATTGAGAGGTAGAAGATTATGTTGATGAATGGGGTTCCAGCATTCATCACTCCCACAACGCGCTTTTAATCTGGACTCGGGGGGTCTGTTCTTCATTCTTTGTGGAAGGATGATCTTTTATAGGCTCCCCGCCAAGTCTTCCCTTTGCCAACGATTCCCAAAAATGATGTGAGAAGAAAATTTAAAATAAATTATGTTAATTAATTCAATTAATTAAGAACATCAATTTGTGAAAATCCCAAGGGTTACTACACATTAATGAAGAGGAGTTTCTGTGGTCCTGACCTCCATGAATTCAAAATGGGAGGTTTTCCACCTCTGGTGGTCCCCCCTCCATAACTCAAAAAGAGAGTTCTCAAAAAGAAAAAGAAAAATATAATTATTTTATATTTATTCATCCAGGGAAACTGAATAACTAACTTCCACCCTTGACCTACTATGGTTGAGGCGATGGTCTCCATAAGTGAATATCGCCACTATGAGTTCAATGGTTTCCTCATATTTCAATTCCGAGCACCAGTTCAAATGTTATAAAACACTGCTCGCGCGTTTAGTGAACGTACTTAAAAAATGATCAGTAATTCATTCTGGCCACACCAGGCCTTGGAATCCACCCCGTTAATTTTTTCAGACTAGAATATTTCCATATAATTTTAATAAAAATTACATAGAATTTCTGGGTCTTTAAAACATACATATTTCTATGTTTCGAAATCACATGAAGTGTCAATGATGAATGGATCATCGATGGCGTATGGGGTATTGATGGAACCTTGAGCTTCGATGGCATACACAATGTTTATGGAACACAGATAATCGATGGAACATCGGGTCTCGATGGTCCACTGAGAATTGATAGTGCATGGAGCTTCAGTTGTTTATTCATCCCCCAAGTCATGTTGTCACCATGTCCTAGCCAGCCGTAGGATTCGGCTCAGAGAATGCTTATTCCGAAAGAAACTACTTTTCAAGCAATTAGCTCAAAAAATAAATTACAAAAAAATCAAATAGATTATCTCAAAAGTACCTCCTTGTCACAAGTTTCCCAATAATGCATACATATCTTCAAACATGCACCATATTTGAATGTTATAGATGTTTTTGAAAAAATTTCTAAAATAGGTCCCGCTTGGTTCCGATCCGGGCCGACTCATCCCCCGGGGCCCGTGCCGTAACTACCCCAAGTGCGCCTTCCATAGGCTAGGGGTTGGAGACTAGCACCAAAGGCGTAAATCCCAACAACTGGGAAGGAATTTCCTTTATAAAACATAAACAGACACACAACCAGAGTACAAGCGGGAGCAAACACTAAGTAAAGAAATATAAAAAGTGTGCTGAAAGTATAAAGGGGTCGGAAATACAATCCCAACAGTAAAGTACAAAAAAAAATACAAAACAACAGGAGGGTGTCAAGCTACTCCTGGATCGTCCTCCGGAGTCCCTGCCTGAAGGGTAGGTACATATGGCCACCTCATCTCTCTACGTCCGTCTGTCACCTCTGGGTACCATCTCATCATGAAGTCCACCTCCGGGGTACCCTATCGTCGTCCAGTCCACCTCCAGGTACCGTCTCGTCATGAAGTCCACCTCAGGGTACCGTCTCGTCATCATGTCCACCTCAGGGTACCGTCTAGCTCTACAAGCCTCAACCACGATCAGTGATGTCTGTCATCTACAACCAACACAACGTAGTGCGGGCGTAGCACATGTAGGGGTGAGTATACGATACTCAGTAGGGACCCCGAGACCCCCAAATGTCCCCATGAATCCACAAAGGATAAATCAAAAAGAAAAGATTCAATCATGAAGTATCATCCAACACTGCTTAGGTATATGCCCATACATATACCTAAGTCGTAAAATCCAGTATAGCTCCATCTCACGAGCTCATGTATAACCCAGTACACTCAGGGATGTATAACATAATACCCACAAGAAAGTACGATCGAATCCACATAGGTCAGCATATTCCAATCAACATAGGATATCATGTAAATCACGACAAAGATAATTATTGAAAGTCAAGACTCAGCTCCTACAGGTATACTACTCATGAAGAGGGGTGGAGACAATTAGATGTAGCCTCTGAATCATCTCCTCTACCAAACCCATGTAGGATCCATGTTTAGTAGTCTTCACTGCCGAACCGACGGAGGATCCATTTATAGTGGTCATCGTTTTCGAACCCACGGAGGATCCCAGCATGGTAGTCGATCCCACGGAGGATCCGAGTACAATAGTCTTCCTCATCAAACCCACAGAGGATCCTAGTATGGTAGTCATCCTCATCGAAACCATGGAGGATCCCAATACGGTAGTCTTCCTCGTCGAACCCATAGAGGATCCCAGTCTGGTACTCTTCCTCGTCGAACCCACAAAGGATTCCAGTACAGTCATCGTCGTCGTCACAGTCGCAGCCAGCACTAGGGTTCCCGCACACAGCGAGCTCGATTCCGAGAAGGTCCGCTCCACAAGCCAAGGGGGTCGATACATCAACTGATACATAGTCCGGAGTTGATGTATCCCAATGTTCTGGCTCGATAATAGGATCTCAATGCGACAGACGTCACGTCAATCGGACGCCCGGTCTGAGATTTATTGGCATTTTCGTCCCACGGTCCCGGTTGGTTTTTATGTCTAAAACAAACTGACTGTACTCCATATGCATCCAAAACTCGAATGGAGTAAACTAAAAGGCCATTCTCACTAAGAGGAATCCAACAAAGTCGAAATCACGTCAATCAGGTGTCTGAAGCTCATGTTATAAGTGTTTCCGCTCTGAGGGCCTGGTTGGTTTCGTGTTCCAACCAACCCGGTCGTACCCAAAATTCTTTGAAACCTTGAGTGTCATATAATGAAATGACAGTCTTGATCCGTGGATCGCATCGCAACTGACGGTGCGTTGATCGGAGGTCCGTAGCCCAATTTACTAATGTTTGGACGAAACTGTCTGTTTTTAGGGGGGTTTGGGCCCGACCCGACCCGGCCCAAAACCCCCTGGGTAGGCCCAAACCGGGTCAACCCGACCCGGGTCTGGGTCCGACCCATTAGGGCACGGCCCAGGCTGGCATGGGCAGCCTGACCTGGCACGGGCGGCCCGGCCCGGTGTCGCTGGTCTGGCCTGGGCGGCTCGGCGCTGGCTGAGAGGACACGAAAGGGGGGGGGGGGGGGTGGGGGTTGCCCCCATTGTTTGTAATGGCGACCCCCACGTGGGGCCCCCCTCTTTTTCCAGACTGGGGTTACGACCACCAATTCTTTAGAAAATGGCCGGTCGAGTTGGTTAGCTGGGGTGCCACCGCGGGACCCCCCTCGGGTCCCGCCTTCCATGCATCGGCGGCCATCGGTTCGAACTGCCGATACCTGCACCGCCGCGGCCATGTCCGACCGGCGCGGCACGACGGCGCCACCCCCCTCCACCGCGGCCCGACTCTGGCCGCAGCTTCATTCGGCCTCAATGATGTGGTGCGACGGGCCACGCTCCTTCGCTGCGTTCCTCGTCATTTTCGCATGGTGTCGTTGCACCGCACCGCCTCTATTCCAAACCACATCGATGATCAACAACAAGGGGAGGAGGGTCATCCATGTTAGTGTGGTCCGAACCCCTCCTATTAATTCGATAACAAGCGGCTAAGGAATTTCTCGTCAGATGGAAAAATAATATCCATGAAGACAAAACCAAACCCGAACCTCGAAGAAGGCGTTAATCTGTGTCACAATAGATGGCGTCGTGGTAGACGTGCGTCGTTCCGTCAACGTCTGGAAGGATGAAGCCGAGGGTGGTGTCGGCGTTCTTTGTTCCCCGATGGAGGAAGAGGAAAACTCTCCAAGTGCTGGGCGCCATGCTTCGCTGCTAGCGTTCCGCCGCTTGAAGAAGTCATCCAGAACTCCTCCCCCTGGCCTCCTTTAAATAGGAGTGGTGGGTTCATCGTTGGCACGCAAGTCATAAATGGGGGATTTATGACATAGGGCCCCACTCACTTAATCCTCTACGGTGGAACATTAAAAAGGGATTAAGGATCCTCATTAATTAAACATGTTGGCATTTAATTAATGAGGGGGAGGGAAGGTTCCTCATAAACATGAGGGGTTGACATGTATTAAAAAGGGAAAGGGTGTTTAATGGGATGTTAGGAATTTTAAGGAGGTGGGGGATCATGTGGGCCCCACCCCACATCCTCACAACTTCCTTTCCCATAACTCATAAACCACTAGATAGTAATAAAAATATAATTGTAAAACAACTATATTTTTATTCCTCACATTTTTAACATCTCATCCCAAGAAAACACAACTCCAGAAAAGGACTTCCTAAGCAATTATCTGCGTTGCAGTTTCATCAGTGCCCTCCGATTTAAATTCCGGGAACCAGATCAAAAAATAGAAAACCCACTCATTCGTTCACTGAATATACCCGAGCTAAACTTTGGAAAATTATTTCGGGCACACCAGGCCTCGGAATCAGGTTCCATTAGAAACTGCGTTCTCGTAGAATTCTAGAAAAAATTAAGAAAAAATTTGCTTTGAAATTTTTGGGTCTTTAAATTACTCCCACATCAAGGCTTTAGGTCCCCGTAAATATACATCTCATACAATGGAAACAAAAGAGGGTACTGAACATGAATCTGAGCCTCTCGCTCCCAAGTGCTCTCCTGGAGGTTCTCGTGCTGCCTCCTGAGATGCATTAAAGGAATCGACTGTCCACGTAGGACCCACTCCTGTCGATCCTCGATCTCCACCTCGACCTCTGCAAAAGTCACCCCATCATCAAAGATATGAGTCAGGTCAGGCACATATCTCCTCATCTGAGATATGTTGAATTCGTCGTGCACATGGAGCAACTGAGGTGGATTGGTCAAGCGGTAAACCACGTCACCTACCCTGTTGAGGACCTAGAAGGGTCCGATGAAGCATGAAGATAACTTTCCGCCCCAGGAAAATCTCTGTAATCCACGTCGATGTGAGACCCATAAGAAAATGTGGTCGCCATCCTAAAACTCTAGTGGTCTCTGCTTCCTGGAGGTCCTGAACCTTCTCTGGTCCTACAAGAGCTGCTAATATTTTTTTCTTTGCTGATAAGAGAAATCTAGTCTCATCCCCTGGATTAACCACATTCTTTTCCTAATACAGTCAATCCTGACATGAATGATACTAATCCATGCTATGGATGACGTCATAAGTCCTCGAAGCTACTACCAAGAGATCCAACTGTTACTCTCACCTCCAAGGGTCGAGTCACACCGTCGGCAGTAGTGTGTGGTCACTGGGTCTCCACCAGAAGAAATCTCAAAAGTGAGGGTGAAGTCAATAGTTTTAAATCGGAACCTCTTAGTATCAATTTCATAAAAAGGACAGTGAAGAAAACATCACAAGAACAAGTGTCCTTTATTACTGCAGCTCAAGGTACAAAGACACAATACATCCACAAACACAACATCAACAAGGCCAGAAGCAACATGAAAAAAAGTCACCAAGACTGGAGCTAGTCCCGCGCCTATCCACAAGCTCCTGGAGCTTCATGGTCGTAATCCTCAGCTTCCTGAAGGTGAGCCCTCCCCTGTCCACCCGTTCCCTGCGGTCGGGTGGTCTTCTTGGTTGTGGTGGTGGTAGGTTCTTAAAGCATCTCCCACCACCCGCTACTCGACCTGCTCCTCTGCCTCGTCTGCCGGCTCCCTGCGGACCGCAATGGTCGAACCTCTGCCTGGGAGGTCCCTCTACTGCCTGCTTCTCATCTGCAAGACGAGTCGGGCAGTCTCGAGCCATGTGACCCTACCCGTCGCATGAATAACACAACCAACTTCTCATGTGGCTAGCTCTCTTTTGTGTACCCTGCACAACCTAATCGGCATCCTGAGATTTCTCATCAGATGGTCTGGCCTGCTTGGACCTCTACGTCATCTTTCTACTGCTAGCTGTAGAAGACTCCGCTAAGGGTCGTCCTGCGGAGGGTCCCACCGCTGGTGACTACTCGGCGAGAAAACTCTCCACTTGAGGGGCTCTCTCCAACACCCTTACCTGCGTCGGAATGTTGAGGGAGATCGTCGAAGCCTGGATTTCATGCCTCGGTCCTTGCTCGATGGTCCGGGCCCTGAAGAATGGGACCTGTACCATATATTTGGAGTAGCGTGAGAGATCAGTAAACCACGCCGAGTACTTGGCCACAGTCATGCTGCCCTGCCACAACGGTAGTAACTCATGAATGCGCACTGCACAGAGGGTGGCATGGATGAACTCCGAGTGAAAGAGGCTCTCGAAGTCTAACCAAAGTAGAGATTCCTTGTCGTGAACCTGGACCATCAGGATCCACCAGCTGCCTGCTTCCGCGCACAGGAGACTCGCTGCAAGGATCACCATGATATCAACTAGTGTCCCCACTAACATGAAAACTCATACAACAGCCTCCAGCCAATGATCGGCTACCTGAGGGTTCATCTCCCCGTAGAACCTGGGCGGTCTCTGATTTTGAAACTTGTGCAGTGCACTAAGGAGATGTGCACTCTCAGCAGATGGGGCTGGTGGCATCAGTGGCTCGGCGGGTAGAGGTACGGCTGGTGCCTCTGCTGTAATAGGCCATCCACCGAGGCCTCGTCACTCGGTGGGCTGTCATCTGGCACAATGCTCGGAACCCTAGCTGGTTGCCATCGTGGGGCCATCATGTAAAAGAAACAGGTGAGCCATGGTCAAAAAAGTATTCCTGGTGAGCTGACGCAAAGTAATAACAAAGAAAACTTTTGAATCACACATGAAATCAATGTTTTCATGCACTATGTCGTAAATCAGAAGTCAGGGTCCTGGTGTATGGATATGACGGCTGCCGCACCAATACTGGACTCCCTAGACTGATAATCACACTCAATACACTTAACAATATTGTTTCACATAGAATAGTGATCAGAGTCATGAGTTTTGCTGTAGAACCGAACTCCTCTGAAACAAATGTTTCACGACCCATCCCCCGTGGCCTGTGTTGTAACTACCCCAATCCCGCCTTCCATAGTCCAGGTGCTGGCGACTAGCACCAAAGGTGTAAATCCCTAAAAATGGGAAGGAATTGCCTTTATGAAACCTAAACACAGCAACAACCAGAGTACAATTGGAAGAAAACACTATGTAATGTATTATAACAAGTGTGCTGAAAGTACAAAGGGGGCCAGAAATAAATGCCCAACAGTAAAGTAGAAGAAAATGACAAAACAACAGGAAGGTTTCAAGATGCTCTCGGATAGTCCTCCAGAGTCCCTACCTGAAGAGTAGGTACAGATGGGCACCTCAGCTCTCCATGTCCGTCTGTCACCTCCGGGTACCGTCTCGTCGTGAAGTATACCTTCGGGTACCCTCTCATAATCCAGTCCACCTCCTGGTACTGTCTCATCATGAAGTCCACCTCCGGGTACCGTCTCATCATCATGTCCACCTCCGAGTACCGTCTAGCTCTACAAGCCTCAACCACGATCAGTAATGTCCTTCGTCTGCAACCAACACAACATTGTGCAGGAAAATCCCGTGCAGGGGTGAGTATACGATACTCAGTAGGGACCCCGAGACCCCCGGAGGTCTCCCTGAATCCACAAAGGATAAACCAAAACGAAAATACAAAATCACGATGTATCATCTAACACTACTTAGGTATATTACCATACATATACCTAAGTCATCAAATCTGGTACAGCTCCATCTCATGAGCTCATGTATAACCCAGTCCACTCAGGGATGTATAACATAATCCACACAGGAAAGTATGATACAATCCACATAGGATAGCATAATCCAATCCACATATGATATCAAGTCAATCACAACAATGATAATGATTGAAATTCAAGACTCAGCTCACACTAGTATACTACTCACGAAGAGGGGTGGGGATAATTAGATGTAGCCTCTGAATCATCTCCTCTACCGAACCCACATAGGATCCATGTTTAGTAGTAGTCACTATCGAACCCACGGAGGATCCATGTATAGTAGTCATTATCATCGAACCCACGGAGGATCCCAGCTAGGTAGTCAAACCCAAAGAGGATCCCAGTACAATGGTCATCCTCGTCGAACCCAAGGAGGATCCTAGTTTAGTATTCATCCTCATCGAACCCAGGGAGGATCCCAGTACAGTTGTCTTCCTCATCGAACCCACGGATGATCCTAGTTCGGTATTCATCCTCTTTGAACCCACAGAGGATTACAGTACAATCATCGTCATCGTCACAGTCACAGCCAGCTCTAGGTTTTCCGCACACAGCATGCTCAATTCTGGGAGGGTCTGCTCCACGGGCCAAGGGGGTTGATACATCAACTTACATGTAGTCCGGAGTTGATGTATCCCAATGTTCCGTCTCGACAATAGGAACTCAACGTGACAGACGGCGCGTCAATCGGACACCAGGTCTGAGAGTTATTGGCTTTTTCGTCCCAGGGGCCCGATTGGTTTTTAAGTCAATACTAAACCGACAATACTCCAACTACGTCCAACCCTCTAGTGGAGTATTTAAAATGGTCCGCCTCACTAATAAGAATCCAAAAAAGTTGATGACACATCAATCGGGCATCCAGAGCTCAAGTTATAAGTGTTTCCGCTATGAGGGCCTGGCTGGTTTCGTGTTCGAACCAACCTGGTCATACCCAAAGTTATCTATAACCTTCAGTGTAATATATTGAAACGACCGAATCGATCCGAGGATCACATTGCAACGGACAGTGCATCGATCAGAGGTCTGTATCCCATGTTATGAACGTTTGAACAAAACTGTCCATCTTCAGGGTGGTTTGTGCCCGGACCGACCTGACCCAAAGCCCCATGGGTCGGCCCGAACCGGGTCTGGCCCATTAGGGCACGGCCCGGCCCGCCGCGGGCGGCCATGCCCGGTTTTGACGGTCCGGCTGGGGTGGCTCGGCGCTGGCCGAGAGGGGCATCTTGGTGCCGGCCGATAGGACGTAGAAGGGGGGGGGGGCGCTCCCCTTTTTTGTAATAGTGGCCCCCACATGGGGGCCCGCTCCTTTTCCAGTTGGGGGTTACAACCCCCGGTTCTCCCGAAAATGGCCGACCGAGTTGGCTGGCCGGTTTTCCACCGCGGGACCCCCTGAGCGTCCAGCCTTAGATGCTTCGGCGGCCGGTGGTTCCGGCCGCCACTCCCTGCACTGTTGTGGCCTTGTCCGACCGGCGCGGCGCGACGACACCGCGCCCCTCCACCGCAGCCTGACTCCTGCCACTACTTCTTTCGGCCTCAACGGCGCAGCGCGACAGTGCCACACTCCTTCACCTCATTCATCATCATTTCCACCAGGTGTCGTTGCACCACACCGCCTCCCTTCCAAACCACATCGATGATCAACAATTAGGGGAGGAGGGTCGGCCATGATCGTGATGTCAGGCCCCCTGTAGTTAATTCAACAAAAAACGGCTAAGGAATTTAACGTTGGATGGAAAAAGAGTATCCATGACCACAAAACCAAACCCCTACCTCGAAGAAGGCATTCATCAGTGTCGCGGTAGACGGTGTCGCGGTAGACGGGCGTCGTTCTGTCAACGTTGGGAAGGATGAAGCCGAGGGTGGCATCGGCGTTCTTCGTTCCTCATTGGATGAAGAGGAGAACTCTCCAAGTGTTGGGAACCTTGCTTCGCTGCTAGCGTTCCGCCGATTGATGAAGCTATCCAGAACTCCTCCCCCTGACCTCCTTTAAATATGAGTGGTGGGTTCGTCGTTGGCACACAAGTCATAAATGGTGGATTTATGACATAGGTCCCCACTCACATAATCCGTTGTGGTGGATCATTAAAAAGGGAGGAAGGATCCTCATTAATTAAACACGTTGGCATTTAATTTAAGTGAGGGAGGGAAGGTTCCTCAAAAACATAAGGGGTTGACATCTATTAAATAGGGAGAGGGTATTTAATGGTGTGTTAGGAATTTTAAGGAGGTGGGGGCTCATGTGGGACCCACCCCACTTACTCACAACATCCTTTCCCACAACTCATAAACCACTAGAGGCGTAATAAAAATATAATTGTAAAACAACTATATTTTGATTCCTCACATTTTTAACATCTCATCCCGAGAAAACGCAACACCAGAAAATGTCTTCCTATGTAATTACTTGCGCTGTGGTTTCATCGGTGCCCTAAGATTTCAATTCCGTGCAGCAGATCAAAAGTTAGAAAACCCGCTCATTCGTTCACTGAACGTACCAGAGATAAATTTTGGAAAATTATTCTGGGCACACCGGGCCTCGGAATCAGGCGCTGTCTGAAACTGCATACTCGTAGAATTCAAAAGAAAAATAAGAAAAAATTTCCCTTGATATTTATGGGTTTTCATAGTTCTGGCCCGTGCTATGGTCCGGTTTACTCCGACAATCTTGGAACACCCAGGTCGCGCCCCTTGTCCACATTTTCCGCCTTGACCAAATGGCTCCCCCATGTTGCCTGATCAATGTGGCATTGAGCCAAATCTCACAGGGCCTAACAGACTCCTCCAAATTCCATGCAGCCACTCTATTTCAGGATCCTCCTATGAAACTCTGAGTCACGTCACAACTCCTCATCCAAGACTCTAACCATAGTCCTCGATCACCACCCATGGCTTCTACTGCCACATGATCCATGTGGTTCAGTTGCACCTCCAACGTGGTCTGAACACCACTACCTACTCCCACAGTCTCCAATGCTGGAAACTACCCTCCTCCACTCCACCAGCACTTCAATTCCCATGTTGGTGGGAGCTACTAGTGGCCCTAGTTCCACATGTCGCCCTTGTGGCATCAGTGCATCATTTTTTTATAGATCTTCGTTCTTGATCATCATGTTTTGGCATTCTGAACCTTGGGATTCAATCCATCTTTCAAGCACTCGAGGGGATGAATCACATTCGAAGCCTGTCAGAAAATTTTTATGTGACCACAAGTGTCCAACAGTGATGAATAGTAATAATGAGGAAAATTAGAACACATAGAATGACCAAAAAACATATCACCACCGTCTTCTTTTCAGCCTTTATCCATTCAGCTTATATTGTTTAAAAAAGAACATTAACTAGTAATCATAATGATCTATCAGACTTTTTAAGGTCCCCAACAATTTATCCATCATGAAAGATTGGAAGAACCACGGATCAACCTGTTCATGGGTTGGTATGCCTTTTTCATTTGAATATAAAAAGGTAAAGGAAATGACCATGACATGAGACACCCTATATTTTATATGGATCTGTCGTTTATGAAAAACAAAGGTATTTGTAATCTTTTATCATTGATCCACTAGAATTTATTTTAGAGGGAGTTTCATTCCACACCTTAGAGAAATTCTAGGGTTATAGTGATATTCATGAATTTATAACAATGTTTTCATTAATAATAAAACATCCTAAACATATAATATAATATTTTTTTACAATATTTTAATGACTATAATGCCGTAATTATAATATTCACAGTCGACTAGAATCGATCAATGTTCATCCACAACTAAGGTAATGTTTCCTCGTTAAATGTAATGGTGCCATCAGATTTCAGATACGAGCACCAATTTAGAAGTTATTTTTATTTTAAAGAAAAATCACTCGTATTATTTATTAAAAACATAAAATTTTTCATCATATTGTTTTGGGAACACCAGGCCTCAGAATCTAACACTGTCTCAGAACCTAGTCTATCAATGTTTTCAATTAATATGTAAAAATAAAACATAAGAATATCTAAGTTATTACATTTTCAAGCCCCTATAATCACTTTATGGAAGTTTTCCCACTGGTCTCTATTAACAACATATTTTTGGTGTAGGAGGATTGATATCTGTTCATGAGAGTGTTCTTAGACAAGGATCTCTCACGAACTTCGACAAAAATCTATTTTGATGTTTTTATGTGAAACAAAATACTATTGAAAAATCAAATAATATAATTGGGTTTATATACTTCTAGTGTTAGAAAATTATAATTTCACTTGTTCTATTTATTATGATTCTTATGTTTTGCTAAACACCAAGTCAATAATAATAATATTATTATTAATAACTAACATGCGCAAAGACAACAAAATTTATTATATAATATTTAATCGAATATTATTCAATATATATTACTTCTCATTAGTCAGTTTAAAATTATTTTCAATTCCACTAATATATTTATCAAACATTTTATAGTGAAATATTATTTAATAAATAAATATTACTCCATTATTGACCTATAAAATATATAAATATTATATTCAGTAAATATGATGATATTTTTTATTCAATATTATTCTTCAAAAATGTTTCACTTACATAAGGGGTGATTGAATATATACTATCTAAAAAGATTTATAATCGATAAACCACATGTGAGAAAAATATTTATTCACATTTTTAAATAAAAAAATATTATAATTTAGCTGTTATTCAATAAATACATTGTTTGTGACTGTCTATGCATCATTCTTAGGGGAATTAGGTGAAAAATACCAAATTACAGTGATATCATCTACAAATATCAATGAAACCAACTTGAAATAATCAAATGATATAATGTAATAAAACCACATATGGATGCTTAACTGTAATATATTATCTTTATCATGACATCTCTAATCAAGTATGTTTCAGGCTTGTGAAATAAAACATTGTGTTGTTGTCTATATCTTTGAAATTTGAGAAATTGACCTTATCTTACAAAACACCATGGGCAAGGACTTATTTAGTATATATTATTTCGATGAATGGTCTGATTATACTAACATCTATCAATGAAAATAAGGTAAAATCATTTCTCACATTATTTTGAAATGAAATAGTACGTGTGACAAACCTAGTATATTCAACTTCACCACAAACATATATCTTCATGGATTCCATGAATAAATCAAAGTACATAAGTCATAAAAACCATTATTAATTATCATAAATCTATGGACCAATACAAATGTTTGTAGATTGGAATATCCAATGACATTGATAAATATTAATTTCCAAATGGTATATCTCATTCTAATAAAATCATGCACTAATCATTACAAAGGTAGTACAACATATGAAGGATCATCATAGTCTTATGAGTCTCTAACAGTGACGTAAAATATCATTTGTGTCTATTAAATGGTTTCATTATAACATAGAACATATAATTAAAAATAAATTCATTGCACTTTTGATTTGACATCATAGTGGGTAAATGCTATGAAAATTCAGTATGGAAAAACCCTTAGTACAAAATCACATACTTTTCATGTAGAATAATAAAAATAATATTATGATGAGTTTATTAATATTAAAAATATTTATAATATTTATCATATAGTATAAATAATTGTGTTCTAGGGAACCTAATTAAAAAATATCTCACTTTCTCTAGATAAAACTTCTATAAACCTTTAGTTCCTTATAAATCTCTAAAAAAATTATTTTTATACTGAGGCATTCAGTTATTCAACTGGTCCACTATTTTTGAGATTTTCAAAATCTATTTACTTTTTTTAAAACACTATGAAATATCCTTCGAGAGGTAGTCCATCTGGAGTATATTCATTATTCTTTATTATGACCATTTCTCTTTTACAAGATCCACCATAAAATTATTATAAAAATATAATGTGATTGGGTATTTAAAAATGGTTTATAGATCATTTTATTAAAAATGTTTTATATATAAATATATTATTTTAAAATATTTTATACTAATATATTGTTAGTCTTGACTCTATAATTTGTGAAAATTGAATGCTTTGAGCACTTTTATGTCATATCCCTTTTGCTGATATAGGGAACATCTATTGATTATGAATTTCATATAATTATAATTTATGTAAAAAATAGAATCAGTATAACGTCTGATGAATTGATCCTTATATCTTCAACACAACAGAATGAATCATTAGTTATTCTCATATACACAAGTATAACCTTAACTACAGAATAACGTTTTTCCTTAAATCATAATTATATCTTCCTACTATGATTAGTGAATAGGTTACATGATTTCTATTACATAAAATGAAATACATGATTAACCCTATATATAATGTTTACAAGGTCTTACTCCGTATCTTTTTCTACTATCGTGTCTATGGGAACATTTTCATGGAATGATATAAAACATGAGACATTGGAATAAATCAACTCTTGGATTGATCCACAATTATTCACAATTAAATCTAGTCAAAATTTTAATTTGGATTAGTCCAAAATTACTCTTGGATTTACACTTACTGATCATGATCCCATGAATGTAGGCTTTTTCATCTAATAATGTCACGGAAAAGAACATTTTAACTAGTCTTCAATAGAATTTATGATTGGTATATAATTACTAATAGGTTGGATATTTCCATTATAAATTAATATAATAAATAAATTAATACTAGTAAAATTATTATAAACACACATATCACATTCATTCAAAATGAAACCAAAAATATTTTTCAGTTACATTGAATATATGTTTCATAACCTAGACACATTCATTAATCCATTAATGAATATTTATAGTTGGAACATATTTTTGGGATCATGTGTATTAAAAAAACAAATGTTTTCTTGATGTAGAAATAATAATATTTGCTCTTATTATGTTAGTATAGTTTGAAATCTATCTTGAAAAATCCATATTCATGTTATGATCCAATAAATATTAGAATCATGATGGTTTTAAACATGGTAAATAGTAAAAATATTTCTTAAAAACAAATTACATAATGAATTTTAAAACCATTATCAAATATAATTATTTATAGGTATATACATTACCTCAAATGAACTATTTTCCCTTGATTATCCATTTTATCCCACCATGATTTTCTTAAATAGGTAGATCAACTATAACCCAAATATGTTTTTAAATCAAGGAATCCATTTTATAACTCATGGAATCATTTTATCTTGTAGATTCTAAAATATATACACCATAATTTTAGGATTTAGTTTCATTACATTAATCTATGATTGATCCACCACCTTTGGTGACTAGAAACCATATCTATGTAGTTCTATTAAATTGATGGGGATCATATATAGTACTTGAGTTTTTGGAAGAACTTATTCCATATGGACCTAGAGAATATGTTACTTAAAATATTTTTGTGTGTATTTATAATCAACATCCTAAAAACTAATTTTCTCTCACTATACCTATTGATGATATTATATCTCATAAGAAAGATAACTTCTCGAGTGATAATCAAATTACTATATGAGGGGTTTTATAGGTAGTTTCATTTTTATTACATTGTAAACAAAATAAAGGGTTAAAAACTACCATAGGGTTGTAGTTGGTATCTTTATAATTCTATAATAAATTTGTCACAACCCCACACATATGTTTGTGAACATACTGGTTACATCCTACTCTAATACTCAAAGATAATTCTCTTTGCAATTGATTTTGGAATTGAGTATAATTGTTATTCCATAAATTGTAATTCATATTCCCAAAAGTATAATGATTGATCTTTATGAATCGTCATCAACCATACCATATCCAACAAGGTATGGTGCCTATTTTCTAATTCCATTACACTATGGTTTCTAATTTGGTTTGAGTTATGATAGAATACCAAAATCATGTAGAATGTGGATAACCCATTGGTCTAAATATTCACCACACTTATCAAATCAAATATTCATTTTCTTCATTCCATGATGATTCTCAAGTTCAATATTTAATTCATTTAATTTCTCAATAGAATAAATCCGAAACCTCATAGTGTATTCATTGTCATATCTATTCATGTAATCTGTAAATGTTATGAATTAATAATCATGCATCTATCTTCTTCTAGAATTGGAACACAAATGTTAGTGTATACCATTCAAGGAACCTCTATGGCCATTCACCCTGTCCATAAAATGGTGTTTTGGTCATTTTTCATGTAAATAATAATTATATCAATGAAATGGGTTTATGTCAAAATAATCAAAAAATAATTTTTAAAATATATTTCTTCCACAATTATCACATACATGACGAAGATTGTGATTCCATTTTGGGGTGTTATTTGAGTCAAGTTAGTGAAATTCTTTATTAATTTTCAAATATTTTTTTTTCAAATTTAATACCTAATGAACAGTACATAATTGTTCCACACCATAACATATGATGTGATTATAAACGAGAAAACATTTATTTCAAAATATTATTTCAAAATCTTAATTATTTATTTAGGTAATAGATTATATTTTTTTCGTAATAGTTTATTCATATTAATCACCATTTAATAAAAATATGGTATATTTTGGAAACAGAAGTCAGTAGTCGCCAATGACTAGAGCATGCATCCTTACCCTATTTGAAAACCCATAAATCTACCTCTCCACTAACGAATAATTAGATATCTAATAGGTTTTTTATATTGATATGTATGAGAGACCCAAAAGATGTATCCAATACAAAATTTGTATATATTAAATGATTTCACTCAATAATTAGTCACCATTATCATTATATTTTTTCTCGGCGATGTTCTTCTTCTAGTGTCTTTTGTATCCACATGAAAAAATAATTCTTCTGGTTCTAGTTCTTTCTTATGTATCATTCACTTCATTGAATGATGGTGCATGAGATATTTACAATTTTTTTATCCGAAATAATTTTTTCCTTGTTCATCCTTTTATAATTCAACATATGGGCCACGATTTTGTTACACAAGTTTTCAATGTCAACATGTAAAACAAAAGTAAGAGGTTTGTAATGAACATTTTAATTTCTTATCTAGTTATATTTAATAATAAAAACGAATAATGTATTTGGTATAGTGGGATGTATTACGTACACACACAATTCAAATTGGAATTTCAATTGAATGATTTCAAAGAATTCAATGTAGCATGCAATCTCGACACCATGAGGCCTAAATGGGATTGAAACTCCATTATTGGTTTTTAAAAATCATTTGATATATAGTATATCTATTTTATTATCATCTCTTAATTGAGATCAAAAAGGTGAGATATCAATATATACACATCCATGCCATCTTGTTTCTTTATAAGTTCATTAACCATAGATGAAAACCAGAAAAAAAAATAATTTATGGCATTTTTCAAAAGTTTTTCATATAGAGATAAAACTTCCTCACTACCATCTTTAATATGTGCTTCATGAATTTATTATTTCATCACTTATAATTTCCTTGTATTCAATAGGATATGTTTTATGATCTATTTATATTTTTGTAAATATTTTCTTGAGGGAGTGTTAGCTATTAAATGTATTGATCATAGTGATATATATAATTCATTTTTATTTTCATTCATATAAATAATAAAAATAGGATTTTAGTAATTTATCTAATAAATGTATATGAATAAATACTATTTGACATTTTTCAATACCATAATATTTTTTCAAACCCCTATATCCATAACCATAATCTTTATAATATCTTTATTCTATGATATTTTACTATATATGTTACACATTCCACATCTCATCACCCCGTCACCATTCTGTCACATAATTTGATTTTTTTTTTGGATTTTCAATAACGGTTACATGATTTTTTTAGTGGACTCCCCATTCCTGAAATCCTTAAATTGGATTTCCTTATCCTTTTCTTCTTAATTACGTATGTTCCAACTTTAATATTATACCCTTTAGTAGATCTATGTTATTTCATCCATGATCATGAAGTTATAATTCCTGGACAACTAAAAGAACCCCATCTTTCATTGGTTAGGCACCATAAACTATGGTTAAATTTTAATAAATTAGAGAATTTATTTAAATAAATATTATATATATATATATAATCGGGGGATTTTGCGTTTATGAATAAGTTTACCATATATCTTTATTACATATTTTTAAATAGTAATTGGATTTACTTATGTGATTAAATGTGTCAATGTTTAGCTATTAGATGATAAAATAGATATAGTTTAAGGGGATATAATGTTGAACCATGAAATGGGTTCTTTTCAATATTTCCACTTTTCCACATATGTAACTTTATAGTATTGGGTTAACCTTAAATAAAAACACTAACAACCTAAAATAAATTAGGAGAATCATCCATTAAATATTATTTTACTCACAAATAATAATGGGAAACCGGTTGAATAGTTATATAATATATAAACGAATCCTTGTGAACACATGATCTTTTATAATTAGAGGATGTAATTAATAATTTCATCATTTTAATTAGATAATAAATTAAATGTAAAATATTCAAATTTTAATGTGTATCATATGCCCAGGATCATCCACATTCATGAAATTAATTTGGAATTTTATAAAATCACCATTCTATTATATTCCATCCAATTTAATATAAATCTCACTTGTAGTAAAGAATTATATTCATTAGTTAATAAATTATTTTTTTCTTAATTATCATTTGAAAATTTCTTGATATTTTTTTATTATATTTTTAATAAAAATAAATAAATATATTTAAAACAAATTGTTTTAAAAATATATATGTTGGAGGTAACACAATGATTACATGTCATGTCTCAAACCAAATTATATACCTTGGTACCTAGATAATCGAGTCACTCCTAACATACAAATAATGGCATTCATGGTACCCATTGGTTTGAGACTGGTAATAGGCATCAAAAAAATTGAACATGGGAACAAATTTTCCTTAAATACTATAAAATAATGAGATAAAAGTTAGTATACAAACAAGGAAAAATATACAGGGTGACCTGTAATAGAACTCCAAAAATCTTAAAAACCCTAACATACCTCACCAATTTAGAAAAAAATAGGATAAAATTAAATTTCCTAGTAGTCACAACTCTACATGCCCAATGATGAATTACCAGATCCACCTCAAAGTGTTTCATTACCATTGATCAAACATGGAAAAATATAATACACGAACACCTGAAGGTACAATTACAGCATAGGCTAAAATCAAAGTAGGGTCTCATAACGGATTCCATCATGAGATGGTAAAATCTATTAACCAAATAAATATAATAATTCTAATTTAATTGGAATGAATTTGAAAAACATATATAAAGATAATCATGATTTTCATTTAAAATGATAAAATAATTCTAATGAATGGATTAAAATAATAATTTATTGAAAATTGTTTGTATAAATTCACAAGGCATTTATAAAATATCTTACAAATAATGGAATGTATATCGAAGCATAAACAATGAGAAATATTGTCATATGAAAATTGGTATGATAGTTCCATGATATATGACTCCATCACTCTCGAAAAATTATCTTTGTAATATGTGTACTCACATAGCTTTGACACTAGTCAATGAGGAAACCATCAACATCCCATCAGGGATGTAACTTGATTTATATTTATTATTACTATTTTAAATCATCAATTGATAGTTTTACTAAATAAATATAAAATTAATTAGATTTCATTATATCTAACAATAATCAATGGATTAAAATTTACTTTAATGATATTCAAAATAAAATTCATCCCATAATTACATTTCAGTATTTTTATTTCTATTTAAATTCCAAAATAATGTTTTTTATAATTAATTTTTTAGGATAAAAATGATGGGTTATAATAAATACTATTTAATTCATTTTATCAAAATAAAATTTTTAATCAACTTATAAAATAAATTTGATAATTTAAAATCCACAATTTAAATGCAAAAATTTCATTTCAAAAATTTAATTTAAAAAATTTAAAAAAAATTCATAAACACAACCAAATTAATTTGAATGGGGGGTTTTCGAAATTTCATGGTAATTCTGATTGACATCCCAATTTACAAAAAATTATGTTATAATAGTAGGATTGAATGATAATTAATTAAAAAAAATTGGTGGTTAAATCAATTGGACAAGCATAAATGGAGCCTTCAACCATATGTCATGAGATCATTAATCACAAGTCCCTAAATTGGAATCCCAAAGGATGAACATCAATAACTATGATATTGTAATCAAACCTAGATTAATGATCTAAAACAACATTTAATAAATACTGCACCATTACAAATATTTTGTAAACCCAAGGTATTATTGAAGAGGGAGTAAAATATATATAATGGGAAGATAAAACTTGCACCGAAGGGATGAACAAGGATCTCAAAGCATTCACCCACCTTGGAATGGATTTAGAAGATCGAAATTTTTTCCTTGAGATACCCAAGGGCCTAGGAAAACATTATAGGTCTATATTGTACGGGGAAAGGAAAAATAGGGTTCAGTAATTTTAAATTGAATTTTTAGAATAATAAATATATGTATGGATGATTTAGTGGATACATCAATTTTTTTTTGAATAACTATTCACCGTAGTCAGGAACCCATAATGGGGGAGTTTCACTATTTCCTTTTATTGGTTTCATGGTTTTTCAAACCATACGCCAGCTATGGAACCCCTAACTATATGTTTTTAATGGTATTCCCATTTTGGGAACACTATATTGGGAAACAATCTGCCAACCTAGAATTTATAAAATCCCATCCATAATTCCAAAATTTCATCTGAATAACCCAGAGAGAAAACCCAACCATGGAATGATAAAAGATGGGTCGAGGATAACATGGGAGATGTAATTAAATGTTGCATCATTCCTGCTCCGTAAAGAAAATTTCTATCCACATCAATATTCTTTAGAATATTTTATGAAATAAGTATGAGTAAATTACTCCCTCACCAATGCCTCCCTCTCCCAAATACCATGAATCTTTCAACCGTGACACGGAAACAGTCAAACCAATGTTATATTACTCCCTCGATGTATCCTGGTTTAAAAATCAACTATCCTAACTCGGTTATCCATCCGAAATAAATCAACAATGAAATCAAAATCACAATGTCTTATAAAATTACATTGATAAAATATATACATTCAGAGCTATGATATGTGGAACACATTAAGATTCGACATCAGTTAGTGGACACTCTAAATGGTAATCTTATTTACCCACATTCTCAAAAAACTGAAAAAATCTTATGAAATGTGGAGCATGTTTCCCTTTCCTCATAAGCTTTCGATGTCGCAACCGAGGTGAAGCATTCAAGAACACCATATCACCAAATGAAAATTCTAAATGTATATGATAACGATGATCATAATACTTATACCATATCTATTATATCATAATTATTTGACAAATCAAAAAAAATGTCATCTCATAGACAATGCTTGGTCATACCAAGTGAAAATCTCCACTATCATACCAAAAAATAAAAATATTAATGGCCTGCCATAAAAGTCATCAAGATTTTCCATTCTAATGATGGACTATTAAATATTTTTATCATAAAACTCAACCACTCTTAAGTGAACATCTCGATCTCAACCAATCTCAAGAACATCTTCACAAAGAAAATCTTCAATTATATATACAATACTTTGTAAATTTCCATCCAACTGTGGATGGTATTTCGTACTCAAATGAACATGAGATCCCACATCCTCTTGAAGTCCTCTCCAATAAAAATATATTCACTTATGATCTCTAATAGAGACTATAGAATATGTAACTCGACAAAAATTAATAATCTTGTTTACATAAAGATTTACCAACCCATCAAATTTGGCGGTACCATGATTGTATATAATTTGATCTGTTTTAATCATACACTAGATAAAAATAAATATCGCATTCCTGTTTATATGTATATGGAAAAACTCAGAGAAAAAGGCCGAATAGATATCATCCCACATTCAATTATGCATTAAATGCTATTTAAGAAAACCACAAGTTATCTGGTGCTCGACCAGGACCTATTTGAACATATAATATTAAGAGGAAAAATCAGCCATGGTCCATCTTTTATAGGGACACCAAAATTTATTCTACATGTCAAAGAACATCTCTATGGTTCCTATCTGTAATTAACACTAGGAAATATGGAAATTTGTTATTATTGATTTACATATCTCTAACAGTACCAAAAAAAATTGATAGTATAAAATGCCCAATATGGATTATGTCCTGTTAATAATCGTCTCCAAATCATAAAGAGATCCCATAAAGATATAAAAGTAATCATCAAGATATTATTCAAAAATAATATACTCTAAAAGAGAAGATATCAATTAAACACAAGGTAAAGAGACACCATCCCCTATTTGTCAAACTCCAATGAGGAACTGTGAATAATGATCCATCATATTCCACACTTCTAATGACGCTTTTTGATAATAAATAATAATTTTTCTTCTCAATGAATATATGATGAAATTTCATTTCATTGGGTATAAATGTTTACATATTAATAATACTTCAGGTATTCCACTGAATTCCTTTGGTGGATATTAATTTTTTTTTGTGAATATATAACTTAGTTGTTGTTGTCGGAATACATAGTAATATTTTCATCGTAAATTTAATTCCCCTACTCTAATTTTAATGAGTCGTAGCATCATTTACAATGTCTTGGGCTGGGTAATTTTTCCCATGTGGCTTTGTATTCTAATATCCATAAGTAACTACATGATCACCTTATAGAAGATAACATCCAAAACATTAACCTATACATAATATAATTGATAACCCTACTAAGAATATAGAAGATTCAACACTCATTCAATATTCAAGAGGAAATTTAGCTCAAAAAATAATTTTTCCTTTTCTCATAATAACAATACTTTTCTACCTTTTGAGTTAGTTTAGTCGACGGATAATGAAAAATTTGATATGTACTTTACAAACCAGAGATTGTATCCCGCTAAACCAAATATGCTCCAAATAACGAACACATTTTTTTGTTATTCACATGTCATAATATAACTCATCTTTTCTGATCTACTAAAATACCATGTTCATACTCCACATGTCCCAATAATATCACTTATGGGATCATGAAATAAAATATTGAATGATTAGCGTAATGATGATGATTTCTATACAAATACAGTACTTCTATCAAATTACTCATATGATCCTCGTTAGAAATAGAGTACCAAATGATTTCATCCACAAATACTTCCAAAAATGTTCCAAGAAACTAACTAAATATAATATTCATTAAAGTAGAAAAATCTTAAGGAGAATTTTTTATACTAATTTAAATGAAATTGTAATCATATTGTCCATACCTACACCCAATGGTGGTTTTCCAAATGTCAGATTATTTTATTCTCAAATAAATATGACTTTATTGAATATCAATATTCAAGAACCACTTAAAACCCAGTAAATAGACTAACATACCTTCAGTCCATTGAAACATAATTTTTTTTCCTACCATTAATATATTGAATATTTAGTAATCTACATATTGATGAAGTGAACAATAAAATTTCAAAAAAAACCAATGATGCCCAAGATGACACACTCATGAATATAAAGACATTATATATAATATAATACAAATGATACTTCATCAATTTCATTTCAGATGGTTCCATGAAATAAGATGGATAAGAGATCCTTTGATTACCAATCACAATATCAATAGAAACATGTTCCACTATTACCACTAGAAAAATAAATAATTCTGAAGGAAAGATGATAGGAAACTCAGTGAAAAAATTCAAGAAGATTATAACTAAAATATTCTTTCTATAATTCCAAAAAAAACTCTAATATTTATCTCACACAATCTGGATAATATGGTATGAACATAATTGAATTTCTGTACCATTATCCTTGAAGTGTAAGATACAATCAATCATGCACATTGAAGGGGACCCATCAAAGATAAAAATCAATCCACGATTTATTGGTAATGATCCAATAAACCCTATATTTGAGATCCTATTGTTTCATTTCAAGAAATAGTAAATCACTTCAAATATCCCCATCTAATAAATGGAAAACTCAAACAGCACAATGGGTACCCTATCCTATCCTAGATCCATGGGGTATAATAATATCCAATACATAAGATAAAATCTCTTTAATAAGATTAGTAATATTCAGAAGATGTGTTGAAATAATCAAATGAGATACAAAAGTATAATATAATGGTACCACTAATGAAAATTTAATTGGGATTGTAACTCTCATGTTACCTAGACCCATATCATATTCCTCTTGAGACTCTTCAACTGCATGAAAAATATTTTTTGTGGAAGCGTATGTATATAAAATATTTCCACATTAAGAATATAAATGTACTATAGTTATAGTGGGTGATGGTGATCCAATGATTCTAGGTGAATTGGAATAGATAATCATGTACTTCTAAATGTGACTCGAACATCCGCTGGACCTTCATGTCTGTGGTGTCTCATTAGATCATTGTTTTGACTACCTAGTTTGTTCACACAAGTAACAACTTAAAGGGCCACATTCTTGCTTTGAAGGAGGTGTAAATACACACTTATATCATCAACCATCATTTAATAATCATTGGTTGGTGTCCCTTATGTGAATCCAATGAACATCTTATGAGAGTAAAATGAACTCCCACCAACCATGATTTTCCAGCCAGTTCTATTTTGGCCATCAAGGCTCTATCATGCACATCATTATAAAAGGGACCATTACTAAGAAAATCAAAGGGAAAGTATCATATCAAAGTCTCATATCAATCATTATAGTCTTAATCCTATAAATTATTAAAATCCTAGGTGAAATAAATACATGATCAACAAAATTATTATCACATACTTTCTTTGTTATGACTTCCTGATAATTTTTTTAAAAAGTATAAAATCATTGAAAACACCATAGACCCTGGATATAATTTATTTGTGAAAATAAATCTTATTTCATTTCAATATAATCACCCATGCTTCTTCCCCATCACCATTGTGTATGACCATTCCTTTCTAGGTATCCTTATAATGATGTTGGATAATTTTACATTAATTTCAACTAACATATCTAAGAAATAAAATAAAATGTCAATATCATTCTTCAATTCCAAATATTGATGGAAATTGTGAGAACCATAGAATTATAATGTATTTTTCATAGAAAATTATTTGGAATATTGCAAAAAAACATCCAACTATGGTATGACTGCTGAATCTTAACTAGGAAAGGGTGCAGGTGCTAATCACAGATCCTTGAAAGAACATACATTAAATTAAACAATATTGTGGTCGATGATAGAATTTATCATTGGGGTTCATCCTAAGATTCCTCTTGGATTCAATTAAAAAAAATTTCATAGAGGAATGAGGAATGAAAACATTAACAAACAACATTAAAAACATCAAATTAACACTCAAAAAGACCAATAAGGGGAATCAAACCATACCGATTGATATAAAAGAATTGGAAATAATTATATCTAAATTAATAGCATTGAAATGAATAGAAAAATTACTAAAAATGACTTTCTAAACCCACCCATGATGTCTTAAGGATCATTATTATGAGAGATGACCAGATAGTGAATCACTTCTACCTCCTATGTCCTGAAAATATTACTCAAACTATATAATGGATTCAATTCAAGATGTGTAACCTGCACCAATGATACCACATTATCATGAACCAATGAGGATACCATGATACCATAATAACCAAGCTCTTCCTAACATATCTGAAGGGTTATTCCTGCTATCCATGGGTTTTCTACTAGAACCGGGCATCAAAAAATTCAAAAGTGGGAAAAAATTCTCACCAAACACAACGGAAGAAAGATATAAATGTTAGTATTAATACAAGAAAAATACATAAGGATACATTTAAAAGTTGTCAAATAGGTGTAAACTATCCAATTTACTTCATCAATGTACCTTAAAAAATGAAAACAACCAAAGATGAAATTGACACTACTATCTAAGTCCATGGATCAAAAACTATAACCACCACAATGTTGTAAATCACCATGCTCAAACATAGATGAAGATAGTATAAAAACCCAGATGGATTGGTAAAGTGAGTTCTAAATTTCTATTGGGGTATCTTAATCTATTCTATAATGAGATAGTAAAATTAATTAATAGAATAATCATTTCATATTAAATAAATTGGGGTAGAATTTGAAACGCATATTTAAAAAAAGCCTAATTTAAATTTCAAATCATGGAAAAATTATGAACAATAGAATAAATAATCATTCTATGTAAAAAAAATTTATAAATTCACATGTCATTCATAAAATAGATTTAATACAATTGAATATATATCGAAGAATAAAAAAATGAGAAACATGGTCATATTAAAATAAGTAGGATTGTTCATGGCTATGGGAGTCCCACATACTCGAACAGTTATCATAATAATATGTGAACACGCATCCCCAATACATTGGTAAATAATTAACCCATCAACATTACATTAGGGATGTGATCTTCTACATATATATACTCTTTTTTGTAAAGCGTCAAAAAATGTTGTCACAAATTACTAACTACCTACCTTGTCTTGTGTGTGATGTTATAAAAATCAATAATGATAAATTTAGTTTAAAACTATTAGGGATACAATTTAATACATCACTCTAAATTAATAAATCATTTTCCATTTAAAAATAAAATCTAGGGTTTTAATCAATTCATGTAATTTTCTAGGAGAAAACCATAATGTTTATATAAATATAGTTTAATCATTTCTTAAAAAATTGAAATAAATATTAAAAATCATTTTCACTATTAAATTTCTCTATTTAAAATATACATTTTAATATCAAAAATTCAATTTTAGAAATATCATTAATTTACATAGACACGACATAATTTATTACAATTGTGGATATTGTCCTAATTTCATGAAAATACTATTCAAATAAAAATTTATAATAAAGTACATTTTATCAATATGATATAAATAAATTTATTATAAATCAAATAATTTGGTTTTATATAAATTAGCCAATAATAAAGGTAACCACCTTCACGTAGATCACAGGAAAAGAAATGGTAATGCCAAAAATTGGAAAATCCAATAGAGAACATCATTAATAAAAATATGATAGTAAACCCTGGAATGAAGATCTAAAAGCATATATTATATCATCCAGAAAAGTATAACTAATAAACCTTAGTAAAGGGAGAGGAGAGTTCATGAGGTAGAGAGAAGAAAGAGGAAATATACTGGGAAGGGACTCAACGAAGATCACATATTCTCTGTCATCCATGTAAGGGGTTTGTATGATCCAAAATTGATCCTTGAGAGGAACAATGATGTAGGAAAATTTTATTTGTTGAGTTAGGCACATGATGGGGTTAAAAAGGTGTTTGGAAAAATTTTAATTATCTTTTAGAATAATAAAATTTTTTTTGGATGGTTTCCTAGGCCCTTCAACATTGTTAGAAAAACCATGCACCATTACCATGTTCCTTGTCTAGTGGGGTTGCAATGTTTCTCTTAGGGGAACCAAATTTAAAAAACTATTTGCCATCATTGATAAACCTTAATGTCCTTCAAAATTTCTATAATTTCCCATGAACACCCCTTAAATGAATCCCAACCAAATCATGGTCAAAAGTGGGGTTGAGGAGTACATAAAAACAGTAATAGGATGTTATATGTCCCAACTAAACAATGTGTTTTATAATCATATAATATTTACCGATGTGATGTAATATATAAATATTAACACATAATTTCATGGAGTGTAATATAAAAATTAATTCCACATTGAAAAAATGGTCTTTACATAGTGTGTGGTTTTTCAATGTGCTTCTCGTAAGGACTATATTAAGACATATATGTGATATGAGGGTTTAGACAATACATAGATATTAAATAGGCATTTAATATATATATATACAACAGGTAAAATTATGTGTACTATCAATATAATGGCCTCAAAAAACAATGATGAAAAGGCTTAAAAATCATAATAAATTTATTTTTAATTATGTGTAATTTGGAAATATGCATGTTGTATAATATTCAACTACCATAAATTTACGTCTTTCCATTTCACAATGAAAAAAGTATTGGGACTCAATGTGTACTTGTTCAAAAAAAAATGGAGTACATGGCATGTATATTTTCTATATGACATGTGGTCTCTGAGATACATGGTCAGTAGTCATGAAGGTCTTGTATGAGAATACAAAACTCTCCATTGACTAAAGGAATGCATGTCATGTATAATTACACATCATATAGTCATGATGGCCATGTTCTATCCTAGAACAATCAAACTGAGTTTTATTTAAATAAATACATTGTGTAAAGATTGTAATGAATTGAAATAATTAAAAATTAATTCATGGGGAATTTAATATGGGTACATTGAATGTACCAATGTGATACAAAAAGTTTTTAGTTATTTTAAATCTCACAAATACATCACACCTCTAGATGAGTTGACTGAATGTTATTTATTAATAAACACAAATCATGTTAATTAAATTTTGTGGAACAAACAGTAATAATTTATGATTCCATAATTTGGATAATAGAATGATTAAACTAGAATTTAAAACATAAAATAATTGTATAAATCAATCAACAATATTTTAATAACTATAAATATTTATTTTACTACCCTGATACCACATGAAGGATCGATACACATTTAAAGTGTCATATGGGCCATGCCCAAATCATTTTTTTAGGATTGATGAATAATATGTGATTTAAGTGATAGTAAAAAATATCATTAATAGAATAAAATCAAGGATATGTTGATTATTTAATATTATAACAAAGACACAAGAAGTTCACAAATTATTTATAATCATTTTAAATAATTAAATCGTTATCATGTGGATAATTATTTCATCTTTAATGGATATGAAATCATCTCTTTGACATATTTCTATTTCATTGTATGAATAAATTGATTATTCCCTCCGCAAGTGATCTACATGGGTTCTATGAACATTCGAACGTCACCGTAAGAATATCAAGGTCATTGTGTGCTACATCACGATTCTTAAAACATATTCAATTTATTATAAATGGAATTTCATCATGTAAGGGTACTCTTCAATATCTCAAGATTTGGTAGAGTTCAGGGAGAAGAATTGATCTCCATTATTGTGACCTTTCATGGAAAGGGATCACTGTAATGATATAATTGGATTCACAACAGATATAATTTTGTATAAAATATTGATAGTGAAAGCCTAAAGGAAATATAAAACCATGTTTATATAAGTATAGTGTTATATAATAATAGTTTCTCAAGAACGAAAATTATTTTTCATAATTTTATCAAAACCAAATGTATATAAAATTAATAATAATATTATTTCATAACATTTGAAAATATATGGAATTATGTTATATTGAATAATTTCAAATAATAAATAATATATTTTCTTTCTCATCAAACCATTAAAATAAAACGTCCATTCCTCTATAATATTTATCTAATTATAATTAATACTTATATATATAATTAAGAAATACCACTACAATATTTTTTTATAAATAAATAAATTTTATTTTTTTTCTAAGTAGAAAATAAATATTTATTCAATATTATAGACATAAATACATCTCCAGAATCACTGATTATAGAATATTTTAGATGAAAAAAACATTAATACATATTAACCCATTCACCTAAACAACATGTATTCAATTTGTTAAAATAAATAATCATATTATCAATTAATTGAGTTTCTAGAAATTTTTAGTGTGTAACCCGCTAGGACACTTTCATAGTGGGATTAGGCAAAGAAACCAATTTTGCAATGTTTTTATCTTGAAAATAGTTATGGATCCAATAGAGAATAAATCAATGTCAAAATAAAATTAACCATAGATGAACACTAACTATGTAACATAATCACTTTATCATGATAACTATATTTAATACGGTTTCATAATAGTTCAATCTACATAGGAACTTGATTTTAAATTCATTTACTTTAGAGAAAGTGAACTTGGATACAAAAACCATTTAAATAGATATATTTAGGCCATATAAATTCTATAAAACAACATGAGATACCCAAATCCATTAATGAAAAAAAGTGAAAAATCTTTTTTATATTATTAAATAATGATATATTACTCATGATGCACCCAATGTATCTAACTTTACCTTGAATATATTTTGTGAGTGTTTTGATAAATACATTTGTTTTCATAGATTATTACTACATCAAGAATAATCATAATTTCCAAGGACAAATAAAACTTCTACAGTTAGGGACATCCGATGGAACAGATATATGTTTATTACCTATTAGTGAGTAACATTCACATATGTTCCTACACTTGAAATAATAATGGGGATACTCTTAGAGAAGGTTTATCAACATCCTATGAGTGTAACGACCAAGGTATTTATAGAATAAATTTTTTTTTCATTTATATTATTAAGATATTGTTTTTATATTAATGGTTATTCTTTTTTCTGTTATTGTACTCAACATGTAATAACAGATGTCTTTGAAATCTTATGTTGCATATAACATGGAGTTATCCAAGAAAAATATTATTATTATTTTTTTAAATGTTATTTTACCCCTAGATATTTTATTGAAAACAATGAATCGAAATATCAAAAATAATATTTTTTAATTTCATAAAATTTATCCAATAAATTTTAGAGGCTTAAAATAAGAATGAATCTGATTTTAAACATGAAATACTTCAATATTTTTAAAAGGTCGTTTTACCTCCATTTGATGCAGATCCAAATTTAAATCTAGTTTTTGTCACATTTATATTTCCTATAAGAAAAAATAAATTTTCTTTTGATGCAGGACATCACAATTTATATTGGGTGAAATTTTGGTATTTTTCCAAAAAAAGTCCATTTTTATGAATGGTGAAAAATATTGCATTTTAATTCCAATCTGCATTTTCATCAAATTTATTTATAAAGTTATATTTTCATTTAAATTATTTTAATTTTTAATTGGATTATATTTTAAGCATAAAATCCAATTATGGTCATTTGAATAAATTTCGTATTTGAATTGGGCACAAACAGATGTCAATCTTTTGATAGTTATTACTTCTCCAAAACTAGTTTGTTGTTTGGACAAAGAAAATTAATTTTAAATTAATTGCGGCAACTTCTGTGTTTTGAATTTTTAAAATTAGTTTCCATTTTTGGAATTATAATGTTAAAATTTTGTATTTAGATAATTTTTATTTCTAAAATTATGAATAGTAACATCAGTAAATATTTAATTTTCCATGTTTAAGGGGTAAATCTGATAAATAATGGTAAAAAATTTATATTATAAAAATATAAAAATACACTAACATGTTTTTTAATCCTATTGGATGAGATATTTCAAACCATTGGCATTATTGGCACGATTTGGGGACCCCATCGAGCCACATTGATGTGAAATTTACATTTTATTTGAATTAATTTAATATGAAGAAAAATATATCATAAAAATGTATCTTTTACTAGAAAAGTTTTTTATGGTGTTATATAAGTGATATATTCAAAAATAAATAGTCATTAGAAATTTAAAAAAATATCATACATCATGGTATTTTATTTATGATTTTTAGTCATCAAATAAATAAATTTACCTTTGACAAATTTTGATTTAGTGGTTTCCTTAAAAATGAATGATTTAAATAAATGAGATTATAAATATTAAAATAAAATTTATTTTAAAACAATATTTTCCATACAATTATTTTATGGATGAATATGACATTTGATATTTTAATCAATGATATTATTTATAAATAATCAATAATTTATGTATTTATCAAAATTCATGACATGATTAGTATACAAATTGACATAAATGTGTTTTTTTAAATACAATTTTATTAAATGATATAATAGATTTAAAAATATATTTTTCTGCAAAATGAGTTAGATATTTTTTATAAATGGCATTAATAAAGCACATGAGGTTCTATTTTCATTTTATAGTCACTATATAAACCATAGAGTATGAATATACATGGAGACTTAATAAGAGTTAAATTAGTAAACTAATGGTTAAAGTTAAAATAGAATGTCATATTTGACACCTAAACTTGTCTAAAACCTATGAGTTTACAGGATTTATTACAATAATCATATAATATTTTAATTAAATGAGTTTTGGACTACTTTAAATAGTAATTCAATTTATATTAAAATAATCTTTCATGGCCTTCTTAACGTGCACCTCCTCCCCCTTACAAATGGCCATCAACTCTACAAATTTACAATCACCTCTAAATCCATTTAATCATTAAATTTCTACTCAAATAAACTCACAAGATCAATATATTCATACTAAAATCCTCATCATGGACATAAGGCAATTCAATAAATCCTTTGGCTCAAATCAATAGAAGTTACCTGATTTAGAGGTTACGTCTTCTCTCATGTTAATTTCCTTTATTTTCCTCCTCCACCCCTATTATATTCTTATTAATTTATTACATAACGAAAATAGTATCCACAATATACAATGATATTGATATGAGAATTATTCTAACTATTCTTAAACAAACCTTCATCAAATGGATAAAAACATACTTTATTTGTATATAGTGAACTCATACCTCACGAAACAATGATTGTTCAATTTTTCCATACCACCTCTTATGGTAGCCATTATGATGAAACTGTATTTAAATAAGATATATGATATATTTATATTATATTTATTATTGTTTAATTTTTATTTAAATCATACCATTATGTTCTCTATAATTTGAATACGATAATTTCATTTTAGGAAGTACAGACTACCACACCGTCATTGTGATATGACTCATTCATGACATACATTGAAAAAACAAAGGATTGAGTAAATGAAATTATGTAATGTATATAAAATATGATTTTATACATGGAATTACAATATATCTATTCATATTTTGGTTTTCATTAAATTAAAAATTAAAAATAAATCAAAGTTGCATTCAAGCGTACATACATCTTACGGTCTCCATAAACGGTGTATTTCATTACATATATCCATCTATTTTGGAAAATTATAAATAAATATATACATGATATAAATGATATATATTGATATTTAAATCATTAATACTATAATGGAGATATTGTATTTTTGACCACATGGACAATTTGTAATTATTAGAAGTTAATTTTTGACTTAAGTATCGAACCCCGATAAAACGATCGAAATGAACATGAATAATTTTATGATTGTTATAGAAAGGTAATAAGTGATATAAAAGTAATAAATAAGACAATGGTTCTAAATAAATTAGAAATGAACATATTTTAACTGTTCTTGAATTTAAAGAACAAGTGAGATAATTCATACTCAAAGTAAGGGAAACATTAAGCATCATCTTTTAGTCAAGGACTTATTTTATGTCATGTATTTTATTTTAAAATTTCAAATGTGGGGCTATGTTATTCTATAACCTTATTTTTATAAATTTTATTTCTATGTGATGAGAAAACCTTTTATCTCACAAGAACTCCTTTTTTCAAAATTTCCATCTGATGCTGTTAGGCTTCCAAATTTTCCTATGTGAATTTCTAACCTCAATTTTCACTCATTGGGTTTTACGGATACTTAATCTATTATATAATTCCAAGATTTTGTGTGTAATCACTACTTTTATATTGATGTTTTAATTTCCACTTCATTTATTTGGGATATAATGTTTTTACAAATAATCTCCTTATTCTTAAATTCTTAGGTCATTTATATGATCTTATTAAGGGAAATCTCAACTCAATGTCATTTCATTTAGTTAAATATCTAGGTCATTGGTTTTTTACAAGAATATTTTTGAATTGATAGTTATTTATTCCAACTGATATCAACAAATATTGGGTATATTTATATTTTTATGAAATAATTGTTTCATTGATTATCCTTGATCTAAGGATACATTCTTTGTAAGGGACTACGTCTCAATCTCCTCTCATTAAGACAGATCTCCATATTTTCACCTTTAATATCTAATAAGGTGTATATAAAACCATTTTGACATTTTTATAAGGAATATACATATTCTAATTATATTTAATCATTCATATGATGTTATTATATAATCATGTTAATACAATTATTTCTCATGTTGTTTGAGAATCTTAAACTAAAAACCATTTTAATTGTTTTGATGATTTATTTTTCAAAATAATTCTCTCTAATGTCCATGTTTTCAAAATGGTTCTAATGATTTATTATATTGACATTAATATCTTAAAATGATATTTCTTTAATTGTTTCCATGTGGTATGACACCCTTTTATTCAAAAATTTTATTTTTAAATGTCTTGAATTTGTTTTTTGGAAATTAATAGATTATGTCAATATCTTGAATTGATATCTTTTCATTACAATGTATAAATGTTATCATTAATTTATTATTATTTTATGATTTATGATTTTTTTTATGGTACATAAACATTTAAAGGTTAGTTATATGAAAAAAATATGATTGTTTCCCTAATAAACCAAGGGTGGGTGAGCTCGAGATAGCCCTTCAATGTGTTGGATAACATGATAGAGGTAAACATTAATATTTATCGTAATAGATTTACCAAATATAGTACAATCAGTATTACAAATGTAACTCCAAATGTGTTTGTGAAAGATACAATGTCGGTGTGTTATGGATTCCACAAGTTTCCTTTATTATTTATGATTTCTATGTGTTATTCATAAATCTTATGATTTCATGTGGTATGTTAAAAAGCATATGATTCAGGACTGAAAGGTATGATCCCATTGATTTTTATATATTAATGAACTAATGTTTTCTTTCCTTATATTATACCCATTAGATGGATTTTTATGATCATCCCATGTTTTGGAAATTTTATCACAGGGTACAAGAAAGGGTAAGAGAATAGAAGAATTCTAGAATATTTTTATCATGAAATGAATTCTTCTTTTTATTTAAGAAGTTTTATTATTGTGATAAAATTTAACAATGTAGAAGTGTAAAATTTTTAATTTTTGATATGTGATTGTAATAGTTATAGTGTAATTCCAAAAAAACTACAAACCTAAAAAGATCCTCAATGTAAATTCATGACTTAACTCAATAATATTTATTGTATATGTAATGGGCCTTATAGTTGGTATCAGATGAATGGATTAAAATACATAGGTATTAAGAGTTAATATTAAACAAATGGTTAGTTTCAATGTATATTATTTTTGTTAAATACTTCTTTTATAACATCTATGATCAAAGAAATTCAGTTACAAATTGTAAGAGGAGGATCTCAAACGACATTCCTATATCTTCCTGAGGACTTTCTTGAAATAATTATTGCAAAGTCATGTTCGATTGATTGTGAGACATTATATATTATAAAACTTAATTGAATATAGTTGTTGGAGATATCAAACATTTCTATTATACCTCAATTCCACTGTGGATCATGGAATTTATTTATTCAAATCTTATTTTTTATATATTCTCATATTTCAAAGAAATGTAAATATTATCTAGGAAATAACAAATATTTTACCTCCTCACAATATTTTCATTCATATCTTGATTTTGAAAAGGTAATGAAGTAGTAGAAACATGTAAAACCTATATATATTTTCATTTAAAATGAAGTCTTTCTGAACATATATATGGGGTTTTAAAAGGAATATTGATTGAATGATTCGACTCAAAATCGGTCTGATAGTTTTATTAAAATCATGTTTTATCATATGTTTTGAAATTATATGTCATACATGATTATTTCCTTAACATTATTTTGTGAACTCCCATATGTCCCAAGTTGTACGAGTTCTATTTGGATAAAAGAAAAAATGTTTCTGAATAATCTCTAAATTATTGTTTCAATGCATGGACTCTCTACCTACGTGAGAATTATGGCGATGAAAACAGTTGGAAATCATGATCATGGTACAATGTACTATCTTTGGGAATAATTTTATTCTATCATATGAAGGTGAAATAAAAAATTTTAATATATATAAGACTTTATGAATTTTGATGTGGGGATTATTATGAGATGGGATGAAAATGAATGGTATAGAGTAAACATTGAGGATAAAACATGTTAGTGTTATTTTTTAGGATTTTATCTAATTTTAATTATATTGTTTTTTTAAAAGGAAAAACACAAAAATAGTGTGACAACGTGTCACATCGGACAAGACTGCATGAATTGAACCCACAACCAGAGTGTGATGGGCCTTTATTGCCAACCACTGGCCTATGTGAAGTCCCTAGTTAGTAAGACATATTATTTATAATTAAATGAATTTATACATCAAGAATAAGTTGATTTTAGAACTTATGTTTTATAAAATGGATATCCTTAGTATAGGAATATTATTTAGTGATTAAGTGACAAATGTTATTTTGGAAGACATTGTCTATTTTTGGAAAACTATATGATTAAGGGTCGTAGAATACAATGGAATTCCATTTGAGGAGTTATGTTGGAGTTTTATTTTGGAAGAATCTATGTTATTATTATAGAATTTTAGCAATTTGGGTTATTTATGGAAATGATAAACCTATCATAGAGAATATTTGATGATGTTAAATACTTTTCAGTATGAGTCTTTAAGAGTAAATTATGTAATTTGGAGATAAATAATAAGATTTTTTTGGAAGATTATGTGATCAAGTCCTTCTATACTTTTGGTTTTCATCATAGTATGGATTATTTTAAATAATTTTAAATAATGTCTTTTACTTAATGGTTTTTAAAGAACCTTGGGTATTGTGTTTTGAATTTTGGAGATTAAAGGACTTTTCTTTTTGGGGGATTATCTATTATTGTACTAACCATTTTGGTTTTGGATTATGTGTAATGACTATGAAAATATATAGTTCATAATTTTTGGATTATCTGATTCTCTATAAGATTAATGTAGCCCTTACGTGTGTCCATGTTATCTTGAGTACTCCTCGTTTAGAAAACAGATAAGGTTATGGTAGAAATTTATTAAAGGATGAAACTATGCTTGAAATGTAAATACTTCTATTTATGTTCTAAGTAAATATCATAAATATATTTCTTCATATTTGAGAAATGGAACTTAAAAAAATATCTGTTTTTTTTCTTACCGAGGAATCAAAGACCGTTTAACTAATTCCATGTTTTTGATTTTTTGATGGTTAACATTCTCTTGATCATGTTTTATATCACTCTTCGTCAGAACATTATAGTTAGTTTCTATTCTATACCCAGGTTTTCCTACTTGGTGTCCTAGTACGGGTTCTCTCATATGACAATTTTACTTCTATTTATTTATTTTAATGTGATATTTGTGTTGAATATTTTTCTGATGTGTGTCAATCAATGAAGTTTCAGAGCCCAATATTAAAATTGCGAGGGAAGTATTTCCAAAAGAGTGGAAGGTTGTAACGACCCATGTATTTATTTAATAATATATTATTAATTTATATTAATAACATATTATTTTTACATTAATGGGTATTTTTTCTCTATAACATATTCAACACACAACAGCCGATTTCAATGAAATCTTTGGGTGCACACAACTTCATGTTATACTCAAAAAAATATTATAATATTATTATAATTTTTAATGATAGTTAACGAATATAAGTTGTACTGGCATGAACGAACAGAACTAATGTAACACCACAGGTAAATAAAGAATATGACATTTCATATTTATCCATATTTGTGAATAAAATATTTAAAAGACTTTAAAGGGGACGCTATGCTCGATGGCGTACCCAACACGCAACAACGAGTTTCTTGGGAATCTTACGTTGCACTCTAATAATAAAATAATATTATTTTAAATGGTAGTTAACATGTAGCAGTTGTAATGGCAGGAATGGATAGAAATAACTAAAATATGATTATATATGTTTTTAAATGTTTTTACATTTATCCAATAAAGGATAGAGGCTTAAAATACGGAAAGAATTCAATTTTAGGCATATATGCCCTAGTTTTCACTAAAGGTTCACTTATCACCTTTTGATGGCAAACCGTCATTAAATATAGTTTTGTTCACTCTTATAAATTCTATTGGACCAAATAAAAATCTTCTTAAGAATCGGGACATCAATATTTACTTTGTGTAAATTTTTGGTATCTTTCTGATAATGTTCTTTTTTTAATGAATAGTGTAAAATGTTGTATTTTAATTCAAAACCTCTTTTTTATCTAATTTATTTATATGATTAGATTACATTTTGAATTGTTTTTAAAGTGAAATTAGAAAATATTTTTACCATTAAATCCAATAGTGGTCGTTGGAATTAATTTCACTTTGAAATCAGACTTAAACTAGTGTCAATCTTTTGATACTTATTGTTTTATAAAAACACGCTATTTGCTCTGACAGCGGGAATTAATTATTAAATTAATTAATGTGACTAATATGTTTTTAATTTTGTAAAACAGACTTCATTTTTGAATTCGGAATATCAAATATAGCTTAGGGTGAAGTTTTGGTATTTTTCTGAAAAACTCCAATTTTTGATTAATAGTGAAACCAATAAGTGGTAATCAAGCAAACTGATTTTTCAGTTAAATGAAAGTTTACCACTAATGTGTATTGAATTTTGAAAATCCGACATACATGGTTGTCATTAGTATGTAAAATGTGGTTCAATGGGATGAAAATAATTTTTTGGTGAATAGTAACTTTTTTTCATTAATCGCGATTAGAGGTAATTAGTGTCATTTAAGGTAAAAATGATATTATAAGAATGTGAAAACACCATGACAATTGTACTACACCTATTGGGTGAGTCATGGCCGACCAATACAATCCATGGGCCAACTTGGGGACCCCATGGAGCCACTTTAGTTGGAAAATGACAATAATATATTTTTATTTAATGTTAAAATTAAATTGACACAAACATGCGTTGTTTTACTAAAACAGTTTTTAAGTGGGGATAAACAAGTCCAAATTTTGATTATAAATATTCATTGGAAATCTAAAAAGATTTCCTACATCATAGTTATTTTTTTATAATTTTTAGACATTAAATAAAATAAATTATTTATGACATAATAATGATGTAGCGATGACATCATTATTTGACGATTTAAATAAAATGGAAAGATAATGTAAAATCTATGAACTACACATGTCCAAAACATATTGGATGGGTGTATTTCGAACCCTTATCACCTTATCCACGAAATATATCAATTTGGGACCTTTTAAAACCGAAACACATTTTCAATTAAAGTAATATTTCTTACTTTCCAAAAGTGCCCCTCCTCTCCTCTTATAAAAGGCCCCCAACTCTACCTCATTTCACACACTCCTCAAGCTTTTGGCTCGGCCAACCCCTGCCCATTTACTCTCTCCACATCCCTCTCCTCATCCTAGAGGATTCCCTTTGGGCAGAATCCTTTCATAGGAAGCCTTTAGGCTCAAATCAAAAAGAGTTACACTTTTAAAGGTAATTCATTCTCTCATGTTCATTTGTTATATTTTGCTTCTCCAACCCCCTAAACTCTTTTTATTTATTTCTTTTGTAAAAAAAACAGTATCTCCAATATACTAGGATGTTTATATAAGATTTATTCTAGCTACACTTTTACACAAATACATCAAATGGTTAAAGAACATACGGTTTCCGTGGATGGTGAAATTGTACCTCCCGAAACGATGATTGTTCAATACTCATTTAACACCTTCAAAGGTGGCCATTATGATGTCACTATTTTTATATATGATATATAATATGTTTATGTTTTACTTATGCTTCTTTATTTTTCATTTGTGTCTTACCTTTATGGCTTCCATTATGGGTATACGCGATATCTTTATTTTAGGAAGTGCGGACTACCGCCTCCTCAAAGTGATGTGATTCGTTAATGCCATACGTGGGACGTATAAAGGATGGATTTAATGTTATTATATATGATGTTATACTGGAATTATTATTTACCTCTATATAATTATTATTTCTTTCCATTAAAGTATGAGATAGAAATGAAAGTAGCGTTAATGCGTACGTACGGCTTACCGTCTCCATGAACGGTGCATTTCATTTCTTATCCCCAAATGTAATGTACTATTATAAGTACATATATATAATGGATATATATGATGTATGATACATCTAAATGATTAATATAATTCTGTAATTAAAATATACATACCTCTCATATAGTTTTAATTCCATTAATACGACATAGAAATTAAAGTAGTGTTCATGCGTACGTACGGCTTACCGTCTCCGTGATCGGTGCATTTCATTTCATTCCTCTAAATGATTATGTGATTTTATAAATACATGTATATGCTGGATATATATGATATATATGATATCCAAATCAGGAATTTCATTTTTGGATATGAAGAACCTTTGACCACACGAACAACATGTAATTGTAAGAAGTCCACTTTCGACTTAAGAACCAAATATCGACAAAACAAACATGATTAACTTAAATGATTAAATAATGTTTATACCATGGTAATAAGTGATATAAAAGGAATAATGAACCTTAAAAAGGTTCTTAAGGAAGTATAAATAATCTCATGTGTATTATTCAGGAGATTAAAGAACGATCGAGTCAAGTCGGACCCGAGGTAAGGGATCCTACTCCTCTCTTTCTTTTTAAGTACACTCTTTTATGTCATTCCTTTTAAAGCTCATCTTTATTGTTATTGGGATGTTCTTTTATATTAATATTACTGTAATTTTTATGTTCATGTGATGAGAGACCCTATTTCCTCTCATCAATCCATTTTGGATGTTTTAAGTAGCGCCGTTTGGCCGCCGAGTTTTCGTAAGAGATTTTTCATCTCACTTTTTTTCCCGTGAGATTTATGCTACATTTGCCACAATTTCCATTGAGTGGTTTATGTACTATCCACTATTACAATCCTATTGTAATATAATTCCATTTAAGGGTATTTACATATTCATTGTATGACACTTCATTAATGGGGTGTACTTTTCAAAAGTTACCCAAGTCGGTAAGGGAACCTTTCACCCTCTTCTTTTTAAAAGACTTCTTTTGTTGGGTCTTTTAATTTACATATTGTTATGTTGGGATATGTTCTCATATATCCTTGTTGATGTAACTTTTATGTCCAAGTGATGAGATACACTTTTTATCTCTCATAAACTCATTTTGATGTGACGTCGTTAGGCTGTCAAGGGAACTTCTTAACCCAATTCCGATTTCTTTGGGTTCAACATGTAGTTATTGAATATGTCATCCTTTGAATATGTGTGAATGAACTTTGATTATTTTACACTTAATATCCAATTATATTTGGTGTATTCATTTGTCACACATAATTATGTAATTGATTTATCCTTAAACCAAGGATACCGTCTTTGTAAGGGACTTCGTCTCAATCTCCTTTCATTGAGGCATATTTCAGTTTATACACAAACTTTCTTTTATACGGTGTATAAACACCTTGGACTTTTACTTTTATACAAAAGGAATATTTTTCTACGAAGCATTTTACAAAACGACAAAAATGAATGTTTCTTTTAACGTACGCGGTGACAATGACCTTTTTCACCACCACGAGTATTATTTGTTCTTTGGCTTTCTCAACAAGCCGTAATGTTTTTAGAATAAAATAAATACCATATAATTTTTTTTTGTATTTTGGTATTGAAAATGGTTTTGAAAAAGGATTCTATTATGTCAATATATTTATGATATATTGTGATTGAAATGTGGAAATGTTATCATTACTTTATATTGGTATTATGTTTTATGATTTTATACTGGTACTTGGACATTTTAACGGGTGGTTACGTTATAAACCATATGACGGGTGGTGCCGTGAATACCAGGACGGGTGGTTACGTTATAACCTCCAATGCATTGGGTATGGAAGTCGGCCGTATGGCTATTCCATTAAGTATGTACGGAAATTGGCCATATTGCTATTCCATTAAGTGATATGTGTGGAAGTCGACCGTATGGTTATTCCACTTAAGTATGTTTATGTCCCAAGTTACCTTTATATATGTTATGTGTTCTTTATATGGGTTTTATTGTAATCCTCTGGTTAAAAAAAGGTAAGTAATGATACTTTTCTTTCAGTGAAAAGTTTTTACTACTTCATGAAGGTGAAAATTATTACATTGATAAAGTATTCATGGTTTACTTGTTGTTTTGAAAATCTAATAGTTTTCATTCTTTGTGTATCCCTTACTGAGCTTCTTATGCTCATCCCAAGTTTTTGAAATGTTTTTCACAGGACATAGCATGGAATAAGGTCAAGGATGGGATCAAGGGAAAGTCATGCTACCTAAAACATGGAACTATACATGTTTCTTTTAAAGAGTTTTTTATTTTATGGAAATTTAGTAGAAGCGACTACTTTGTAATCTTTTGAGATGTAATAGTTATGTCCTAATTCTCTAAAACTCTAAACCTGAAAAGATCCTCAATGTGAATTACTCATTTAATTCAATATTAAGTAAGGTTTAAGGCTGGGGCCTTATAGTTGGTATCAATGGTCAGTTTAGATAACTTTAGAGGTTAGGGTATTCATAAAGCATAAGTGACCTTACCATAATGGTTAGGATTTCAGAAAGAGTCCTAGTTTTAGATAAGGTGAATGAGTAAGTGTATCTTAGTGTTTACCTTCCTCATTAGTACATGATGGTTTTGTTGATATACTCACACTGACATTTCTATTTTTAGTGAATGGATGGATCTAGCCGGCACCAAAGAGAAAACAGGTTTGAAGGAAACTGTGGTGGTTCTCTGATTAAGATACTAGATAAAATGGAGGATTCAATGAGGAAACTCATGGTTGTTCTAAACCAAATATCAAGGAGTCATGATCAACCACTTCAACCTTTGTGAGTTCTCTAATGCATCATGTACAAGATGTCCAACCCGATGTGGGAATTCAGGTAATAATTATTAAGGTAACCATTAGGGTTTATATGATACTTAATTTTTAGGTAATTATGGGTTACTCTATGATATGATGGAAAATGAGAGGAAAGAGATAAACTTGAGGTTAAAATATGTTATGATTATTCGTGAAGATTTTATCTCATTTTGGGGAATGTTTGAAGAATTATATAGTTTTGGAAAATGGAAAACACGTAGACCGTGTGACAACCCATCGCGTCGGACAATGCTGCGGGAATCGAACCCACAACCAAAGTGGAACTGGTATTTATCGCCTACCACTGGACTACGTGAGGTCCCTTGTTAGTTTGACTGATTCTTTTTAGTTATATGATTTTATGAATTAAGAGTAAGTTGATTTTGGGTTATCAATGAAAATGATTAAACTATCATGGAGGATATGTGATTAGGTTAATTACTTTTCAATGCGAGACTTTAAGAGCAACTAATTTTGTTTGGAGATAAATGTTACGATTTAACATGGAAGACTATGTGACTAAATCCTTCAAATATTTAGGTTTCAATCTTAGTTTGGTTTACTTTAAAGAATTTTATGGACAAATTGATTATAGAACGGTCATCGTTGAACTTTGGGTTTTGTTGGACAAATTTTGGAGATTAATCATAGATTTTCTTTTTATAAATGGTTATCCTTTTCTGGATTATCTGATCATGTACTAGCCTTTTTTGTTTTGGTTTTGGTTAATGTCTAGAGACATGGGAAGTATATAGTTCTCTTTTGGGGATTAGGTGATTCTCTAGAAGTTGATTATAGTACTCTTAATGGGAACAAGTCTTCCTAAATACTCGTCTTTTGGAGAAAATATGATTTTGTGTAAGGAATCTAATAAAAGTTGGATGTCAACATGATAAGTGATTATGCTTCCTAATGAATAAATTCCTCAATAAAAAGTAACATAAAACAAAAATTTGTCTATTAACTTTTCCTACTGGGGAATCGAATACCGTTTAACCCATCACAAGTTTGTGATTTTCTCGTGGTTAACTTTCTCCTAAACATGTTTTCTATCACTCTCCACTAGAACATGACCCTTTGTTTTTTCCTCAATGTCCATATTTTCATACTTGGAATCCTAGTATGGGTTAACGCGGGTGACCTTTGTGCGTATCTCTCTTTATTTTAAAGTGTTTGTTTTACCAACTTTTGTTCCGATGTGGGACTTTCAAGGATGTTTCCAAGCGCAATTTTAAAATTGCGAGGACGCAATTTCCAAAAGGGGGGAAGCATGTAACACCACAGGTAAATAAAGAATATGAAATTTTATATTTATCCATATTTGTGAATAAAATATTTAAAAGACTTTAAAGGGGACGCTATGCTCGATGGCGTACCCAACACGCAACAACGAGTTTCTTGGGAATCTTACGTTGCACTCTAATAATAAAATAATATTATTTTAAATGGTAGTTAACATGTAGCCGTTGTAATGTCGGGAATGGATAGAAATAACTAAAATATGATTATATATGTTTTTAAATGTTTTCACATTTATCCAATAAAGGATAGAGGCTTAAAATACGGAGAGAATTCAATTTTAGGCATATATGCCCTAGTTTTCACTAAAGGTTCACTTATCACCTTTTGATGGTGAACCGTCATTAAATATAGTTTTGTTCACTCTTATACATTCTATTGGACCAAATAATAATCTTCATAAGAATCGGGACATCAAAATTTACTTTGTGTAAATTTTTGGTATCTTTCCGATAATGTTCTTTTTTTTAATGAATAGCGTAATATGTTGTATTTTAATTCAAAACCTCTTTTTAATCTAATTTATTTATATGATTAGATTATATTTTGAATTGGTTTTAAAGTGAAATTAGAAAATATTTTTACCATTAAATCCAATAGTGTTCGTTGGAATTAATTTCACTTTGAAATCATACTTAAACTAGTGTCAATCTTTTGATACTTATTGTTTTATAAAAACACGCTATTTGCTCTGACAACGGGAATTAATTATTAAATTAATTAATGTGACTAATATGTTTTGAATTTTTAAAACAGACTTCATTTTTGAATTCGGAATATCAAATATAGCTTAGGGTGAAGTTTTGGTATTTTTCTGAAAAACTCCAATTTTTGATGAATAGTGAAACCACTAAGTGGTAATCAAGCAAACTGATTTTTCAGTTAAATGAAAGTTTACCACTAATGTGTATTGAATTTTGATAATCCGACATACATGGATGTCATTAGTATGTAAAATGTGGTTCAATGGGATGAAAATAATTTTTGGTGAATAGTAACTTTTTTTCATTAATCGCGATTAGAGGTAATTAGTGTCATTTAAGGTAAAAATGATATTATAAGAATGTGAAAACACCATGACACTTGTACTACACCTATTGGGTGAGTCATGGCCGACCAAGACAATCCATGGGCCAACTTGGGGACCCCATGGAGCCACTTTAGTTGGAAAATGACAATAATATATTTTTATTTAATGTTAAAATTAAATTGACACAAACATGAGTTGTTTTACTAAAATAGTTTATAAGTGGGGATAAACAAGTCCAAATTTTGATTATAAATAGTAATTGGAAATCTAAAAAGATTTCCTACATCATAGAGATTTTTTTATAATTTTTAGACATTAAATAAAATAAATTATTAATGACATAATAATGATGTAGCGATGACATCATTATTTGACGATTTAAATAAAATGGAAATATAATGTAAAATCTATGAACTACACATGTCCAAAACTTATTGGATGGGTGGATTTAGAACCCTTATCACCTTATCCACGAATTATATCAATTTGGGACCTTTTAAAACCGAAACACATTTTCAATTAAAGTAATATTTCTTACTTTCCAAAAGTGCCCCTCCTCTCCTCTTATAAAAGGCCCCCACCTCTACCTCATTTCACACACTCCTCAAGCCTTTGGATCGGCCAACCCCTGCACATTTACTCTCTCCAAATCCCTCTCCTCATCCTAGAGGATTCCCTTTGGGAAGAATCCTTTCAAAGGAATCCTTTAGGCTCAAATCAAAAAGAGTTACACTTTTAAAGGTAATTCATTCTCTCATGTTCATTTGTTTTATTTTGCTTCTCCAACCCCCTAAACTCTTTTTATTTATTTCTTTTGTAACAACAACAGTATCTACAATATACAAGGATGTTTTTATAAGATTTATTCGAGCTACACTTTCACACAACTACATCAAATGGTTAAAGAACATACGGTTTCCGTGGATGGCTAAATTGTGCCTCCCGAAACGATGACTGTTCAATACTCATTTAACACCTTCAAAGGTGGCCATTATGATGTCACTATTTTTATATATGATATATAATATTTTTATGTTTTACTTATTCTTCTTTATTTTTCATTTGTGTCTTACCTTTATGGCTTCCATTATGGGTATACGCGATATCTTCATTTTAGGAAGTGCGGACTACCGCCCCCTCAAAGTGATGTGATTCATTAATGCCATACATGGGACGTATAAAGGATGGATTTAATGTTATTATATATGATGTCATACTGGAATTATTGTTTACCTCTCTATAATTATTATTTCTTTCCATTAAAGTATGAGATAGAAATGAAAGTAGCGTTCATGCGTACGCACGGCTTACCGTCTCCATGAACGGTGCATTTCATTTCTTATCCCCAAATGTAATGTACTATTATAAGTACATATATATAATGGATATATATGATGTATGATACATCTAAATGATTAATATAATTCTGTAATTAAAATATACATACCTCTCATATAGTTTTAATTCCATTAATACGACATAGAAATGAAAGTAGTGTTCATGCGTACGTACGGCTTACCGTCTCCATGAACGGTGCATTTCATTTCTTTCCTCTAATGATTATGTGATTTTATAAATACATGTATATGCTGGATATATATGATATATATGATATCCAAATCAGGAATTTCATTTTTGGATATGAAGAACCTTTGACCACACAAACAACATGTAATTGTAAGAAGTCCACTTTCGACTTAAGAACCAAATATCGACAAAACAAACATGATTAACTTAAATGATTAAATAATGTTTATAACATGGTAATAAGTGATATAAAAGGAATAATGAACCTTAAAAAGGTTCTTAAGGAAGTATAATTTAACTCAAGTTTATTATTCAGGAGATTAAAGAACGATCGAGTCAAGTCAGACCCGAGGTAAGGGATCCTACTCCTCTCTTTCTTTTTAAGTACACTCTTTTATGTCATTCCTTTTAAAGCTCATCTTTATTGTTATTGGGATGTTCTTTTATATTAATCATACTGTAATTTTTATGTTCATGTGATGAGAGACCCTATTTGCTCTCATCAATCCATTTTGGAAGTTTTATGTAGCGCCGTTAGGCCGCCGAGTTTTCGTAAGAGATTTTTCATCTCACTTTTATTCCCGTGAGATTTATGCTACATTTGCCACAATTTCAATTGAGTGGCTTATGTACTATACACTATTACAATCCTACTGTAATATAATTCCATTTATGGGTATTTACATATTCATTGTATGACACTTCTTCAATGGGGTGTACTTTTCAAAAGTTACCCAAGTCGGTAAGGGAACCTTTCACCCTCTTCTTTTTAAAAGACTTCTTTTGTTGGGTCTTTTAATTTACATATTGTTATGTTGGGATATGTTCTCATATATCCTTATTGATGTAACTTTTATGTCCAAGTGATGAGATACACTTTTTATCTCTCATCAACTCATTTTGATGTGACGCCATTAGGCTGTCAAGGGAACTTCTTAACCCAATTCCGATTTCTTTGGGTTCAACATGTAGTTATTGAATATGTCATCCTTTGAATATGTGTGAATGAACTTTGATTATTTTACACTTAATATCCAATTATATTTGGTGTATTCAATTGTCACACATAATTATGTAATTGATTTATACTTAAACCAAGGATACCGTCTTTTTAAGGGACTTCGCCTCAATCTCCATTCATTGAGGCATATTTCATTTTATACACAAACTTTCTTTTATAAGGTGTATAAACACCTTGGAATTTTACTTTTATACAAAAGGAATCATTTTCTAAGAAGCGTTTTACAAAACGACAAAAATGAATGTTTCTTTTAACGTACACGGTGACAACGACCTTTTTCACCACCGCGAGTATTATTTGGTCTTTGGCTTTCTCAACAAGTCGTAATGTTTTTAGAATAAAATAAATACCATATAATTTTTTTTTGTATTTTGGTATTGAAAATGGTTTTGAAAAAGGATTCTATTATGTCAATATATTTATGATATATTGTGACTAAAATGTGGAAATGTTATCATTACTTTATATTGGTTTTATGTTTTATGATTTTGTACTGGTACTTGGACATTTTAACGGGTGGTTACGTTATAAACCATATGACGGGTGGTTCCATGAATACCAGGATGGGTGGTTACGTTATAACCTCCAATGCATTGGGTATAGAAGTCGGCCGTATGGCTATTCCAATAAGTATGTATGGAAATTGGCCGTATGGCTATTCCATTAAGTGATATGTGTGGAAGTCGACCGTATGGTTATTCCACTTAAGTATGTTTATGTCCCAAGTTACCTTTATATATGTTATGTGTTCTTTATATGGGTTTTATGGTAATCCTCTGGTTACAAAAAGGTAAGTAATGATACTTTTCTTTCAGTGATAAGTTTTTACTACTTCAGGAAGGTGAAAAGTATTACATTTATAAAGTATTCATGGTTTACTTGTTGTTTTGAAAATCTAACAGTTTTCATTCTTTGTGTATCCCTTACTGAGCTTCTTATGCTCATCCCAAGTTTTTGAAATGTTTTTCACAGGACATAGCATGGAATAGGGTCAAGGATGGGATCAAGGGAAAGTCATGCTACCTAAAACATGGAACTATACATGTTTCTTTTAAAGAGTTTTTTATTTTATGGAAATTTAGTAGAAGCGACTACTTTGTAATCTTTTGAGATGTAATAGTTATGTCCTAATACTCTAAAACTCTAAACCTGAAAAGATCCTCAATGTGAATTACTCATTTAATTCAATATTAAGTAATGTTTAAGGCTGGGGCCTTATAACTAACAATAATCTTTATATTCATCCAATAAATTTTATAGGGTTAAAATAAGAATTAATATGATTCTAAACATGAAATACTGTAATATTTATAAGATATCGTTTGATTTCCTTTTGATAGAGAACCCAATTTAAATATTGTTTTTTTCACGTATATATGTTATATTTTTCAGTATAAAAAATTTCTTTAGAAAAAGGGCATCAAAATTTACTTTTGAATATATTTAGGATTTTTTTTGATAAAGATCATTTTTTAATGAATAATGAAAAATACTGCAGTTTAATTCAAAACATTTTTTTCATATAATTTATTTGTATAGTTACATTTTTCTTTTAGTCAGATTTAATGAATAATTTGATTATATATTTCTATTTTCATCCAATTATGGTCAATTTATGTAATTTGACATTTTAATTAGACATAAACACATGTCACGATTTTGATAGTTATTACTTCTTAAAAATATTCCTGTTGGATTTGACAACGAGAATTAATTTTAAATTAATTACTGCAACATCAATGATTAAAATTCAGAATAATGAAATAAATATTTTGAATTAGAAGGTTCAAATTGTGTAAATATGTACATTTTATTATTGATATTCTAAATTATAAATCAATAATTATTTTACTAACAATGGATAAAGGGTAAATCTAGTAAGTTAGGGTAAAAAAATTATATTACCTAGAGTGTTAGTCAGAGGTAAGAGCCTATGACCATATATAAAATTAAAATAAAAGGAGTACCATCATACAATCATACAGTCATCGATATCAAAAACCAGAGCCAACCAGAAAAAAGCAACTACATATCATAGTATCCATAGTCCTCACCATATCCATAGACATCCTCCACAGTAGCTAATTTCCACTTCGAGTTTGTTTCATATTGCTTCAACACCATGGAATACTTCTTTATAAGCTAAATTTTCTCCGTTGAGATTTGCGCCTTACATGGTTGTTTATTGATGTGACCCTTCATAGCACCAGGGATATCCCCTCTTTCCTTCCTAGATGATGACATGGTCGATACTAGCTTTAGTAGGTATGAATATTCCTTCCTTGGCCTCATATATGGTGGAGAAGTCACATCACCTTCACTTCCAGACATCTTCTTTCCTCCACCTTGAACAATATCACTATATGAAGGTCTTGGGGCACCTCCACCATTCCCTTTATCACTATTAGAGATATTCCCCCAATTAACATTTATATTCGCAGAGACAAAACTCTTGCAGCCAACATCATTCTTCCCCAAGACGTCATCTGCGGTTGTCAGAGACTCTCCTCTAGTTTGAGAGAGCCAATTATGATCAATCACAACAAGAAAATGAGGGTTCAGCTCACCGACACCACCAACAAGTTACTCCTTTCTTGTGACATCCACTACGACACCTTCCGGATTATTAAGACCCTTATATTCCTGCAGGTCAACCATCGTATTGAGTGAATCCTCCAGCTCCAACCCTGCAAATATATTACCAGAAGTGGCCCAACCATATGGGGAATTATTTTCCTTATCATGTACTCCTCATTCATCCCTCATATTGCCATAGATCGGCTTCAGTTGGCATGAATTAGCAGCAGCCTCCAGCAAGGGCGGACCTCCAGCACCAAGATCACATTTACGATGGTCAAAAACCTGATTCACTATTGGATGTAGGGGCTCTCTCACCTCCTTCACTGAACAAATACGTGTATTCACCTCGATGCTTGTATCTTGCCAGGACCCCGCTACATGTTTTTAGAATTTGGTGCATCATCAAGGCAAGGAATCCCCATCTGGTTTCCCCCATCATCAATGTTATTGCCATCACCAACACAATCCACAACCTTTTCCTTGACCACATCCCCTCAAGCATTCAAAGGGTCTACTGGAATACCCATAACAAGAGTGGGAGCCGATATAGAAGCATCACCACTAGAAACTCCTCGCACCTCCATTGCCTGGGAAAACCAACATTTCCTCAGCTATGACAAACCAAATCAGTATGACCAAGTCTGCAGCAGTTCACACAGTATCACATCCATGATTCAAAGAGGACTTCTTGATACCATCAGAATTCCTTATTGTCTGTGATCCATAAACGATTCACCAGTGACCTTGAGACATCGACGTACACACAAATCCACAGACAGATCGGGTGACACACAAACTCAGTTCGGCAGTCGGAACATAAATAGTAGCCAATCATATTTCTGATTGCACATAGAATAGAGGGACTTTAGATGATATGTGTTCGACCATGTACATACATTGGTCTATTTGGGGACCCCATTGATCCACATTTACATGAAAATGACATTTTATAATAATTAATCTAATTTAATGAAAACTCAACATAAACATGTAACTTTTAACAAAACATATTTTATATAGGTTTATATAAGTGATCTATTGGACTATAATAGTAATTAAAAATAAATAAATATTTCTAATGTCATGGTATTTTGTTTATAATTTTTAGACATCAAATAAATGAATTTGTTTATGAAAAAATGATGATGTGGTGATTTCTTTATTAATGAATGGTTTAAATAAATGTCATTATAAATAATAAAATAAATTTATTTATATATTTTTATATCATAAAAAAATTTATGGATGATTATGACTTGTTATATTGGAATTAATGGTGTTTTTTAGAATGAATAAAGTTGTTATAAATTTTAAAAAAGTAATGATATGAATAGTATAGTAATTGATATAAACGAATATTGACAACAAAATACTATTTTTAAATGTTATATTTTGTCTCAAAAATCAAATATTCTGAAAAATGATTTAGATAATGTTTAAAAATTTAATAATGAACCACTCGAGGTTCTATTTAAATTTTATAGACAATATATAAACTATATAGTATGAAGATACAAGAAGACATGGTATGAGTTAAATTAGTTAACTAATGGTTAAAATTAAAAGATATTGCTAAATATGATACCTAAATTTGTCTAAAACAATTTTTTCAAAGGATTTATAACAATGATAATATTATATTCTAATTTATTTAGTTTTTGTCCTTTTGAAATCTATATTAAACTTATAATAAAAAAATCATTCAAGACCTTTTTAGTGTGCCCCTCCCCTCTTATAAAATGCCGTCAACTCAACCCATTCACAGACACCTCTCAAGACCCTTGGCTCGTAAAACCTCAAAACATACCTATCATAATCCTAGAATCCTTACATTGGACAGAAGGGGATTAAACAAATCCTTTTGGCTCAAATCAAAAGAAGTTACGTGATTTTGAGGTAACGTTTTCTCTTAGGTTTCTTTCCTATATTTTCCTTCTCCACTCTCTATTATGTTATTGGTAATTTATTACATAAAAAATAATATCTAGAGTATAATAATATTTTGCTATGATATGAATTTTCACTATACTCACACACACTTCCATATAATGGATATGAACATACTCTTTCTATGTATGGTGAACTATTGCCTCACAAAACAACGACTGTTCAATTATCCCCTACCACCTATCATGGTGTCTATTAGGATGGATTTTTATTTATATATATGATATATATATTATTTATATTATCTCTATGTTTTGGTAATTTTTATTTAAATCCTAGATTTATGCTTTCCATAATGTAAACATGATTATTTCATTTGAGGAAGTGCAGACTACCACCACCTCAAAGTGATATGACTTGTTCATGTCATACATGGAAGATATATAGGATTAAATTAATGAACGTATGTAAACTATATAAAATATGATACTATACGGGAATAATAATATACATATGTATAATTTATTTTTTATCCATTTAAATATTTGAAAAAATTTGTATCATTCATGTGTACGTACGACTTACCATCTACATGTACAGTGCATTTCATTTCCTATATCCAAACATTTTAGAAAATATTAAATACATATATACTGGATAAATATGATATTTATCATATTTAAGTCATGAATATTATTGTGGAGATTATATAATTTTGACCACATGGACAATTTAAAATTATAACAAGTTCATTTTTCACTCATGTACTGAACATCAACAAACTGACCGATATGGAATTGAATAAGTATATGATTGTTATAAGAAGTTAATTAGTGATATAAAAATAATATACATGAAAATGTTTCTCAAGAAACTATAAATTAACTTATTTTTATTATTCATGAATATAGAGAATGAACGAGACAAGCCAGACTCATGGTAATGGAAACATTCACCCTATTCTTTTAGTCAAAGACTTCATTGATGTTACTTAATTTAATTTAATTTTTCAATGTTGGGATAAATTATTCCATAACATTATTGATATAAATTTTATTTCAATGGTATGAGAGACCCATTTATCTCTCATCAATTCATTTTCTTAATTTTTATGTGATGTTGTTAGGCTGCCAAATTTTCGTAAGGGAATTTTTAAACTCAATTTCTACTCATTGGGTTTTTTCATACTTCGTTGAATATATTATGCCGAAATAATGGGTTGAATCACTGTTTTTTTATTTATGATATAATTTACACTTCCATTTTTTTGGATACACTATTTATACAAATTATTACACTATTGATAAATACATACGTCATTTATATAAACTTTTAATGTGAAATATCAACTCAATATAATATCATTGAGTTTAATATCCATGTAATTGGTTTTGATTCTCCAAGTATATATGTGAATGACCTCTTATTGTTTTACACATAATATCCACTTATATTGGTTTTATTTATATTTTTCAGACAGAATTATTTCATGGATTTTTCCTTCATCTAATGATAAGATCAACGTAAGGGACTACATGTCAATATCTTCTCATTAAGAAATATCATGATATTATGCAAAATTTATATCATATACGGTTAATATAAAACCCTTTTGACATTTTATATAATGAATCTCTATATTCTCATGATATTTAAAGATTCATTTTATGTTAATCATTAAATATTTTTATTCAAGTATTTATCAAGTGGTAAGGGACTATATAACTAAAACATCATTTTAAATGCTTTATTGATTTATTTTTATAAATCATTCTCATTAATTTCCATGTTTTAAAAATTTATTTAAGGATTTATTTATATGTACATTAATTTTTTTAAATGATATTACTTTTAATATTTCAAAGTTTTATGCAAAAAATTGATTCAAAAATAATCTTTTTAAATGTTTTAAATGTATTTTTTGGAATTAATTGATTCTGTATTTATCTAGAACTGATATCTTGTGATTGTAACGTGGAAATGTTATATTTTCTTTATTCATTTTTTTGTGTTGTGATTTTGTAATGGTACTTAGGCATTTGACATGTTGTTAAATGATAAACCAAATACGAGTGTTAACATGATAAACCTAGGCCAAGTTATATCAAGATAGATCTCCAATGTATTGGGTAACATGAAGGAGGTACACATTTAATTTTCTCTGAAGAGATTTAGAGAATATTATGTGATTGGTATTCCAAACGTAACTTCCAATGTGGTAGTGAATGATACAATGTAATTATGTTATGGATTCCACAAGTTACCTTTATGATTTATGATTTCAATGTGTTATTGATAATTTTTATGATTTCATGAGGTATGTTATGATTTTATGTTTAATGAGTGAAAAGTATGATTCTATTTATTTTAATGTATTTTTGGACTAATGTTTTCAATCATTATTTTATAACCCATACTGAGAATTTTTTTCTCATCCCATGTTTGTAAAATGTTTTTACAGGGTATAAGGAAGGGTAAAAAAAAGAATTGTTCAAGAATATTTTTTTCCAGTGAATAAATATAATTTTTATTTAAGGAATGTTTTTATTATGAGAAAATTGGATAATATAGAAGTGTCTACTTTTTAATTTTTGAGATTTAATTATAATAGATATGACCAGATTCTCTAAACCATTAAACCTGAAATGATCCTAAATTTGAATTCTTGACATAACTCAATATTATGTAATTTTTAGGGAGGGGTATTTATAGTGAGTCAAAATCATAAAGTCCTATATCATTAGTGTCCATAAAATATTATAATCAAAGTATAAAATATATATTTAAGAATAATGTAATAGATCATATGTGTTCTCATTATAGTGGGGAACTACTATCACATTTTATTAGGATAAATACTATTACGCTATTATCACATACAATGTTAGGAGTAAGATCAATCATGATTTTAGAATGATTTTATTAATAATAATTACAATCAATAATGGTTAACAAAACAGAAAGATGTTTTTCCAAAGAAACTATCCACTAAAAAGAATAACAATTTTCAAGATCACACTGACTTTTTAATTTGTATTGTTATAGGAATAAATACTTTTTTTAGGATTAAGGTGAAATAATATAATAATGAATATAATATTTTGAAACTCCACTCTCTACCACTTATAACATTGACTTCTCTCTATCAGATCTTCTAATTTCTACTAAGACATAGATATTTACAAATTTCAACATAGTTATTGTCCGAATATTCTCCCCCATTTCATAGTTCCCCCAGTATCAGCAAATGGAAAGTCCATTGTTCCTAGAGTGGAATCCAAGATGATATATCCAATAGAGATTATAATATAGTCAATAAAATATTTTATTTTTCTCTTCATCCATATCCTTGAAAACCATTACATAAAATATGGTTTAATAATTACTAGGTCGTAAATATTATATAACATCATTTTGTTAATTTCATATGTATTATCCACTATATAATATTATAGTATTACTCAAAAATAAAAATTAAAAAATAATATATATTATGATAGTTAAAAAGCTTTAAGGATGCTGAGTTTAAATTCCCCATTTCCACCACCATAGAATTTTTAAATTCACCTGTAATTGTATAACATTACCTAAATAATATTATAATATATATATATATATATATCAAATTATAGAATATATATTTCCCAATATTCAAATTAATTTAAACTACTTCTCTAGGGTCGGTAAACTCCCCAAAAGAAACAAAAAATATAAAATTTACATTTTTACTAAGGGGGTCATATATATGTCATTACAAAAAAAAATTTCTTGGCCATTTAAATAATTATAATATATCTAATATATTTCTATAATAGTAATTGAGTTTTATTTTATATTTAATACAACATAATTAATTATCAACAATTGATTCGAACTCGGAACCATTAAAAAATATCCCTTGGAATAATGATGTCATACATTACATCTCAAATTAATTTTAATAAATGATCATAATAAAATTTTAAGAATTAAAAAATAGATAGATAACATTGTTAATTAAATAGTTAATTATTCTATTTTTATTATCATTTGTTTTATGCACACCTATATAGAGATTCTAGATCTAATGTTAAAGGATTTGTCAAAACCAGATTTCTTTGGGCTGTGAACATTTTCAATATAACTGAAATTATCTCCCTCTATTAATCATTATTTAGTTCCCCAAAATTTTGTATATATGGATCTTTCAAATATAACAAACTTATTATTTATTCCCTTTATGTGGTAATATATAGTTTTAAAAAACTATCGTCCTTATAAAATATATTTTGAGTATAATGTGAGGAAATATTATGAATCTTGTTTCATTAAATTTTTAGTTATTTTATTTATTCAGTTTCATTTATTTACTTTATGGATTAAAAAATCATGTACATGATATTATGGGTGTACCTAGATAGTTCAAAAATGAATTGAAGACATTTTTTCACCTAGTGAGATTGCATATATTGGATTACAGATTGATCTTAATCCTTAATGGGACTCTATCAATCATGTGATGTTTCATTGGTGGATATCCTTGACTTTTTTTAATTTTTGGCTTTCAATTTATCTCACCTCCATTGGATTCATGATCAAATGATACAATGTTCTTTATGAAATCCACTATTTTTTTCATGATTCTTCTCATCTGAGGTATCATTTTACAAAATTTGACTCATATAATATTCTTTTATATCATTTTTATTCAATTAACTTTATTTCCTCCATTCCCCTTAATTTTCTATATTATCTAAGTTATCTTATCTAGTTATATGAGAACATATAAATTTAGGTCTTATATATTTAAAATAAAATAACGATGGGTTATATTATTTTTAATAAGTTGATTATTAAAATAGTATTCTTAAGGCACTAGGCCAAATGATTTTTTGGGTTTATTTTTGTATATGAATGTAAAAAATAATATAATAATCCTGAAAAATTATTCTTCTACTATATCATGTATTTTATGATAGTCATAAATTTTGACATGTATAACTGCATATAATCCAAAATAATAATTAATTCATGCAAAGAACAAAAATAAAGTATCTATAATCGGTTGTTATAATATCCCAAAGGTTGTGCTAATGAATTTCAATGTAAAACAATCATTGATTGTGTCATAACCCGCTAGGATTCTCTACCTGTTCAGCTGGGAAAGACTCATTCCCAGCTTTGTATCCCTATAGACTAATCTCTTTGTGGGGAGGGGTTTTTTTTTGATGTGGTGGGTTTGAAAAGACCACACCTAGGGATTACCTTTTTGAAATTAGGCACCTAAGAGTTAAATATATCTGGTTATCATGAAACATACATGAATATCACATTATATTTGAAAAAATCATAGTAAAATTAAGTATTCAAAAACCATTAAAACATTCAAAGACTAATTCTTCATATCATGAAGAAAAGAAACATTTATTGGATGTGTTGTGATACTTAGCATTGGAATGAAAATAGGGGAAACTATAATTTTCAGTTTAGTAGTAATCCATATAAAAAAGCATTTAATAGAAAAAAATATTTTTAATTAATCAATAACATGAGCATTCTGAATAATAATGTCGGATTAAATGATTTTCAAATACTATAATATAAACACTTACATAATGATGACCCTTCGACATGTATATCAAAACAATTGAAAGAATATCATAAATATCAATAACTTATTTTATTTTTATGAAATTCATAGTGACATACAACTTCATCATATAATTGAGGCCTCATACCATGTCATCGTACATAAATGTGAATGGTATCTGCTAAATACCCAAATTAGTTTGTCTCATGAGACCGACCGATGCATTGAAAGGTGATAAAGGTCTTGTACCAACCATTAAATTGTTTAATGAAATCATCATGAGAATAAATAAAAATACATAATCAATATCCCTTATTAAAAAATTATTATACGAATTAAATTAACATAAACACCGAATGTCAATAAATTCTATAATGAAATCAAATGTGAAAAATATTAATAAATATTAAATACGGTATAATATTAATATATCCACGGATGTGCATGGGTGTAATAATGGGTTGTTGACATTGATTATTTTAAATACCATAAAAAGATCAATAAATATTTATAGAGTCCAATACAACTGTAGTTTTAAAAAAACATTTAAATGAAATAAATATTTCAGGAATATTAGTAAACATATTTCCATTGAATAAGGGTAAATAATAATGTAATATAATATTTAATTTATTGGGATACCATGACTCTAGGAATATATGTTCATCATCTATATAATAAATGAAAAATTATTTTCACATTTTTTTGATAAAATGTCAGAACTAATTCAATCAAAAAATATGAAAAAATATACATTATAATCTAATTCTTATAAATGTAAATATGAGAGAGAATTTCATTAATAAATTATTACAGAATAGTTAAAAATATATTTGACACATTTTAATGAAAATATTGTCATAGAAATAAAATATTAATGACCGTGTTCAAAAACATGTTTTTTACGATGAAAATATTTCTTTGCTGTCATGAGTTTATAAAGAGATGAACTAAAATGGAAAAAATATTATTTATAAAAATAAATTGTGGATAAGAGAATAAATTGTGTTAAATATATAATATAAATTAATTCCACCATAATATACAAAAATATAGGAAAATATGAATAATACTGAGATTTTAATGTAAACCCCAACCACTTGGGTATCATTAGATGAAAATCCACCTTGAGAGAAACAACATTAAATGAAACCTTAAATTCTATGTGTATAGATATATTTGAGATATAAACATATAAAGGGGAAGTGAAATTCATTTATAAAATAAGATAGGGGTATAACATAACATATGTCCTATAAAAGAAAATTTGAGTCGAAGACCCCTTACAACACATACGGAGACCTTATTATGTTTTTAAACCTAATGTATAAAAAATATAGATATATTATGATTTAGTGGAATACATAATCATATTTAAAATACCATATATTATTTATTTATTTCCTTTTATAACTCATTTATTAAATTTTATTAATTCATATAACTAGTCAAGGTGATAATTGTTATGTATTTCATGTATGTTTTGGGTTTTTAGTTTTCATCCATATACATTGATCAAGGTTCCAAAAACTCTATAATTTTATTCATTATATATATATCATATATATATATTTAAAATCATTGATAAATAATATATATGTATAAATGAATTAAAATGTTGATGGTGAAGATATATCATACAAATAAATGAACATGGTTTTTATTTTTTGATGAATGGAGGGAAAGAAAGATAAAAAATTCACCAATCTAGAAATACTTATTATAATATATATATATATAATGTTTATTAAATGTATCCTTATTATAATCTTCATATATTGGATATAAAATGTGGAATACATCACCTATTTGAGGTGGTAGTCCACACATACACACCAAAACATGATATTTATCTTATTGTCTAGAAGATAAAAAGTATATTTGGAATAATAATTTTAGAAGAATTTAAATTTCATGTGTTTTATACATATCCATTAGTTTTATCTTATTAACCGTCCATTTAATGTGGAGTTAAAAAAATTATTGAGCTAGTAGGATATGTTATGACAAATAAATATTAGGGTGACATTTTACCATTTTGTGGAATTGAAAAAGATGGAATACGAGATTAACATAATCATAATAAAATAAAGGTATATTAATTATATTGGATTTATTATATTAGTATTTTTACAAAAATCTAAAGGTTTTATAAGAATAATTAAATTCAAAATATGTTGTAAAAATTATTACATATTCATCGATAAACAACTTTGAGATTTCATCTTAATTACCCATTGATTAGTATTATAAGAAGACTAGATCCTAAAATTAGAAGTTAAGGATTTTTAGGATGTAAATGTGTAATGGTTGGATGATCTACATGGCCAAGAGAAACTTTAAACGTTATAGAAATGGGTGCCCAATTATGTTGTAGGTGTTGGGAACTTTTATAATTTCTTAAAAATTTAATGTATATTTAAGTTTTAATATAAGAAAAAATGTTAATTTTTAATTCTTTAACAATTATTTTTGGATTAGAAACTACATTAATTTATTTTCATCATAAACTTGATAATAATTTATTTTCCCATGAAGGGTTGTGATATAACATATACGGATAACATTGACTCATAAATATTCAACGAATGGAAATGTAGAACGTATATTACCACGTTGTCTTGTTTAATAATTTTTATAATTCATAATTTTAATAATTTATTTATATTTTAATAAAATTTCATTAATTAAATTTAATACCATTCATTTAATTTTACCATAATGAAATAATTAATTTTATTTAATTAGAATATAATCCTTTAATAAATTACTCTGATATTCTACTCATCTGTAATATTTATAATGCACTATAAATCAATCAAATAAAATTCTGTTTAATAATTTTTGAAATCGTTTATTTTATTTGTCTATTAAATTATGAAATAATTAGTTAGTGTTTCATAATTCTTTTTATTAAATATTTTATCACTATAAATAATAAATAACTTAAACTAATTTATATTGTATCATTAATCTCAATATATCAAATAATATTCTCCCCAAAAATGATTCTATATCTATGTGAAAATACATGATATATGAAAATTAAATAGATTTATTTTTTATCAATTATTACATTGAATATTTTGACAATCATTATTATGGAAAAGTGTTGATTAAGAAATTATATTTTTGGAATATGGGGATAATGGTATATTTCTCATTATCAAAAAAATATTAATATGAAAAAGGGTGACCTTCAAAAATTTTATTAACCCATAATAACATAATTTAAATTTTTTAGAGGTAATATATATTCATCAATCATTATTTGATAGTTTCATGATTATTATCATTAAAAAAAATTATTCAATTTCAATAGAAGGGTTATTTTATATTCAACATAAAATAAATATAAATTAAAAGAATCAATTGCTATCATGAATTATCGGACCAAGTAGCTATACCTAGGGAGTGGAGAAGATAATAGTTCATTTCATTGTAGAAAAAGTGAAGCAGGGAACCATTTAACTAAGGTGAATCTATAGATCATAAGGAAGGGAATTTCAAAACAACACAATCAGATAGAAAACCAAAAAATGAACTTCACAGGGCTTTTATGTTTTGGGAAACAATATATTATTTAGGATCAGTAAAACAAAAACTACAAATTGCATTCCAGAATTTAATTTGTTGGTTTAGAGACACAATTAGAATATATATTATATTCACCAAAAAAATATTCACCTTCATTTATCTATTCATGTAAATTATTACCATGCTTTAATAAAAAAATAATCTTCAAAACATGTTACATGATTGATCTGCAAAATAAATAATGATAAAAATGAGTTTTAGTTGATTTTTTTTCAAAAAAATGAATTGTTTAAGGATAATATGTTTTACACTCAAAGAACTCCAATAAATTATATGAATAATATGTATTACACTTACATAGATATTAAACCCTTAATTACCATTTTATAGACATGGACTGCCATTTCATGGAATTTTAGATGTCTAATTTACCATTATGCAATACCAATATATCAAAAAGTACCCTTAAACAACTACACTTACACATGACGATAATCATAAAATGGATTTGGGATTCCCTTAATCATTAAAAAGATGTCCTTACACAATGTATGATTTACTCTTATATAGTTCATCATATGTTTCTTTAAGTGTTCTTAGTACCCAGTTATAAAAACCCTATGAAAAATCCCTAGAGGTATCCCATCCTAAAACAAGTCCGTGATAAGACTTACTTACTTATGGAGTTATAATTAGATAGTCTCACAAAATTAATGTTTCACATGATTACATGGGTCATAACATATATACCTATAAAAATTAACATTACCATATGATATAGTCATCCCCAACATGCACAAACATTAGAGCTCAATTTCCTTATTAGGGACCTTACATATCAACCTAGGCAGTGCCACAACATGTCATGATATGCTCTTACTATGATAGGATTTTTAATGCCACATCCTTTACTAATCCCTAAAACTAATCAGTATATTTTTTATTCTACTGAAAAAGTTTTGTTTCCATAAAAAAATAGATATTATTAACCATCAAGGTGACTATTAAGAATAATTAATTTCCCCATATGATTACATATGTACATTTATTTTGATTTTTCCTCACTCATGAAGAATCTGATATAAATTTTAAGAGGTCACCCTTCATTTCAAGATCTTATTCAATGCCTCTCATATCAATAGAGTTTGAATTAGTTAATCTCATAAAATTAATTTTCCAACTTATTGAAAGGTGTATTAATATATATCCTTGTACCACATTAACATTTGGTGGTGATAAAAAATGTGACCAAAAGGATGGTTCATGGTGATGGTTTTAAGTAGATTAAGATTATTTATTTCATAAAACTGGATCATTTAAACTGGTTTTTTATGGTGATAGTGATGATTTTATTCACTTATAACCTTGTTATCTTGGTGATTGTGTCTAGTGATACTCATTCCTTAGATACAAATTAGTTTTGTTTCCAATTGGGTTTTTAATATATTGTTTAAATATGTTTTGTCATCATTAAATAAAATATTTTCATAAAATATAGAATATAATAAAAGATAAATATCATGTTAATTTCATATCCATCATTACTATACTAGTTGGATTTCATTATTCTATAGGTCAGTGACATTTTTACCGTTGGAATAGAGTACTTATTTATATTATTTGGTTATATTTATTGATATAATAGACACCTAAAATTACATAGATCATTTAAAAATAAAATATTCTCATATGATGTAGTTTTATCTTCCAAAAATATACATTTATGATTTCAGTATGCATTAATGGAATTCATTATAGGTACAATTTTTGTTTCAATGTTTATCTAAGGGTATTATTATTGTTATTTTTCATATATTTTTACATGATACAATAAGAGATTATGATTTTTTATTTTTTTTCATAAAACTATAGTGGTGGATGGATTCATTCATTAGCATCATTGTTTTTACCAAGAATATTTTCTTCATCATTTTCCTATGGAATAATATGTGCTCATATACAGAAACAGACAATAGAATTATCATTATCACGATGAATTAATTCAAAAAAATGTTGTTGATATAAAGAGATCCCATTATTTTATATATGAATTAAGTTTTTTTTTTATTTTTATGTTTTGAATAATTTATTATGAATTTATTATAATAAATAATCACAATCATCAACCTAATATAATTGATTTTTTGAATCTATAGAGTGCATAACCTTGGTTTTCATTTATTAGGTATATCATCAACATTGGGCATTTGATATATTTTTTCTAATACTACTTTTCCAAAATATAGTGGAAATTAGGTATTCATTTTTATTATTTTAATGCAATTTAAATTCCAAAATGTGATTATAGCCTTGATTAGTGATGTATTCCATCATTTTAGGGATTCCATTTGAATTACTTTTATAATTGAATTATTGATATATCCATTTCATAAAATGTATTATAGAGTGATTTTGTATATATTCTTTTGTATATTTTGATCATACTAGTTCTATGACATAGCATATAAGTTCATTTATTATCAGTATCAAAACACCCTTCGACATGTGAATTCTGATATAGGGAATTCAGTAGATAATGATATTGTGACTTATAGAATATCATATCAGATTCCTAATAATTTCATTGATAGTCAATGTTTAATGACCAAAACAGAGTATTAAAACCAATTATTCTAAATACTATATCACATTGAAGATCCTATGGTGTCCAACTATGGAAACTATTGATATTGTATTGTTGAGATATATGAAAATAACTTTTTTTTGCGCTGAATAAGTGATTTTCATGTGTAAATGTTAAATATTTATGAAAAATAAAGTCGGATATAAGGTTTATTAAAATTTTATCCATGTAATATAGTAGAGAGTTTTGATATAAGATATGGTAGTAGTGGCATATGGATTATTTCATCACTGAATTAATGAATATAATTTCCCTACACCGGACATTGAATAGGTGGTACTTGTGTATGCTCTTTAAATTAGGAAAAATACATTGTTTATCTAGAATGTTGATGTACTTTCTATACATAATTTCTTAAGGTATGTATTTTGTATGATATATTATAATAAGTTATAGATTATATGTTCTTTAAAAATAATTCATTTTTTATATGATGCATACACTTTTGAGTGTGAATATCAATACAGATTCTCTTGGAAATAAGTAACAAATGGGCCTTATTTATAAATTAAATGTATGCCGGAGGATAAAATTCACTTATATATGTTAAATATCGATGTTTTTTCGTTGGAGTAATAGGTTATTCTATGTCTTTGATTGTGAATTACTCCATAATGGGGTATTAAATATAGTAACAATGTTTGGATTCATATTATTGAGTTTATAATAGGAAAATATATTTTTCATATAATATTATTAAATATTTAATTTTTTATGATTACCTTTTTAATTTGAAGGATGTTATTTATGTACAATGATATCCTCAAGAAGATGTAATTATATATTTTGATATATTATGATATTCAGTACATTATTTATAAATCAAGAGGTATCATAATTTTTGGTATTTAGTTATTTATAATGTATTAAACATGGCATGGATGGTTAAATTTCACAATGATTAACCTGTCCTACTATGAAATAAAGGGAATAATGACCAAGATGATGGAATTAATATTAAACCATTATGTAATTTAATTATTGTAATTTCACCTTAGAATCTTTGAAGGGGTTTTTGCTGTCACCTATTATGAATAATATATATATATATATATATATATATTATATAGGATTTATTAATAATGGTTAAAATGTTCCTACTAATTTGGGAGTCTTATATGGTCATGGAATATTCCATGCATTATATTGATGTAATTTTTAGTCTTTAGGGTACAAATAATATCATTGTAATGGATCATGGTTCATGATCTACATATCAATTATGTAAATGTTTCCAAAAGTCCAAATAATAATATTCTAAATTTAGAATTGATAGTCATAATAAAATTGATTAATGGTATAATAATATATTTAAAATTTATGAGAAAAGTTTTAATGAATCCACATTATAATTTTGGAGTGAATTGAAGGATGTTGAGTCATTGATTGGATTTTTTTAAATATAACATCTATCATGAATATATTTGGATGGAATAATCTGATAGTTTTTAGGGATAACAATAGTCATTTCCATCATCTAACCATTGTATGATAATATATAAAATATGTAGTTCGAATAAGTTCTTGCTAATTAAGTTATAAATTATGTGGATATTGATATGTTGTTATTTTTTTTGGTGATGCCCCTAATTATTTTCCATAAAATGGTAATATTTTTATAATTTGACACATAATTTGAAACATATCATAGGATATCATTTTTATTATGGAATCCTTTCTTTTTCCTTTAATAATTATAAAGAAAAATATATCCTCAGTATACCTCATTTTCATAGGATGATATATTCATCATTTGATGTAGGCTTAAAAAATTATTTTATTTCATCTACAGAAAATAGTTGTTTTACTTGATCGATATCATTAAAATAAATTTAAATGATTTTTTATAACTGTACTAAAATTTTCCATAATTTTATTTATTTGAACAATGATCAAACTAGGTTACCCATATTGCAAGTTCAAATAAATATGTACTAGAACCAACTGGCTAAGAAAATTGGATTATATATTGGCTTTGGTAATTATATTGTATTGTATAATGATAACTATAAATAAAAGGGAAATAAATATACATATAAATTCAAAATAATGATATGATTGAATAAATAAAGACACAACAATTATATAAAATTAGTAACTAATGAATAAATCTCAGTGTTATAGTGAAATGATTATCTATAATGTAATAATATAAGAGAACATAAAAAAAATTGGATCTTCCATTGGAAGATAAGAAAAAATAAACCAAAATAATAAGAAACAAACTATATATAAAAACACTAGTTAATTGACCATGCCTACCCCATCTCCATATGTCAAATGTGATGCAGAAGTATCCTTTTATATCAAGGCATAAACCACTAACAGAATCATATATCATAATTACTACCCGGGCACCCAGAAAAAAATTCAGTTTTGATTATTACAAACCCGGTCACCACCAATGGGTTCTATAAAAAATTATAGTATATGAAACTAAATTTAAATAGTGATATGTTCATAATAATTTTTTTATTCTTTTGATTTATTAATAAATATTTATTTCCTATAGGTCTAATATGACTGCATATAAGTGTCTATTCATAGATCCTCATCTGTTCGGTTTAATATGCATATATTAATGTCTAATCAACTGCGAATCAATTTTTAGGTCATATTCATAGGGAGAAACGTCATTTCATACTGCTATGTCTGATATTTAAAAAATGTGCCAAAATAATGTACCAAAATAATATGGAAGAACCATGATATGACAAAATATTCACCATTATGGATGCAAAATGTTTCGATAACATAGTCACAGTTGTTGGAATAATATAATAAAAAATCATATAAAATTGGGATTTAGTTACTGTAAACGTCATCATGTGGTATTAAAACTTCTGATGAATTAAGCATAACACACAGTAGTAAATCTAAAACATGTCTCAATACCTTTTATACAAGAGGGGGAATCTTGTTCCACCATCACTATTCTCATATGATCATCTTTTCCCAATCATTAGATAAATCACAATAAATGTAGTTATTATCAATTTAATGTTTAATGACAATTATTTTGAGATTATTTTCCATTAATTACATTATTTAGACAATGTGTGATTTTTCCCATGACCATGTGGGAACTACGTGAAAATATGTTAAAAAACAATCCATATTGTATATATAACATATAATCAATGATTATTTAATAACCACATACAAAAAGATGTAAACGGGTAATATTTTATAAAAATATTAATAAATAATTGATTAGAATAACTTCTCACATACACAGAAAAATAATTGTGTAACAATACCATTACAATATAAGTAATGTATTTAAATATATGTTTGGAATACCATCCAAATCACATTATGTAAAAAACAAGTTAGTCCTTTTGAACTAACCTTTGTTATGACGAATAAATTAGGAACCATCTTACATGAAAAATTAATTATTTAAATTGTGAAACAGTTATGCCAAAAAAATAATAACAAACATACCATGAAGTGATATGGGAAAAAAAAATATCCATACTACCTAGGTCCATGCCCATTATTCCTAATTAAATACCTGTTGGACGTCTCAAGATGGCAATGGATCCGGTCTATTCCTTTTATGTAATCAGGTAACTCAAGGAATTCTCTAAATTCGTTCTAAATAAAATAATTAACATAATATAAATAAATACTAATAATATTCATATTGAAATCATAAATAAAATAACATCAAATGATCCAGTATTAGCCATTACCTTCATACATAGATTTATTAATTCAATATAATGAACTTTTTATTATTTATTTATACTAGATTATAGAAATAGAAACCATATATCACATATCTCATTTAATGATCATAAATCATAGCGAGTATATAGGGACAACATTTATAAGTCTGGTGGAACATTACTGATAATGTAACTCCCAATCAATATTTTCTAATTGATAAATTTGGTAATATTAAAACCACAAATATTTGTGAAGAAATTATGTATGATTATAAAATATATAGATAAAAAGTTAATATATGGTAGAGGATGAATATAGTATCATTTGAGGACTTCAAGAGAATGATGACAGTTTATCATATATTCATCTATTTTGAGCTACACAATAGGGGAGAATTAGATAGAGACGAGGGAGAGACAATTTCAAAAAACTCTTGGGTATGAAAATAGAATAATTTATTATTATTTTAAAATAATAATATTAATAATTAAGTAAATAAAATTTAAAAAGTAATATCTTTTTGTTAATATACCCCCGTCAACAATTAGACACCCAAGATCTATAAAAGGGACACCCCTTCCTAGTGAACACAAGATGAGTTTAGTACCCATCCACAAGTTACTCAATTCCATTAGTATCATTGAAATCATTATAAACATCATATGCAATATTAACACCCTATTAATTCACTCATTAGATAAATTAAATGACTTATATCCTGATTCACATGTAATAATTCAATGAAATAAAACTATTAACCTTTAATTTTTTTTAAAAAAATTAAAACCAATATAATATATCAATTACATTATCATGGATAAATAAGAGTTACTATAATATTAATAATATAATGAATAGAGAAGTTATGGAATATAGTGTTACAAGTATTTCTTATGAGGACCATATGTACACTCTTGGAAATGATGTATCATCCCCTGGGTGTTCCCTATATAAATCCAAATTTTAATTTTATAATTTCAGCATGAGAAACATATTATTTGTGATATATTCATGATTTTATACATTTATATGAGACAAATGCCAACTGAACTGTAATGATTAATAGTAGTCACAACCTTTCTATTTATTATGTTTTACATGAATATTCTAACATATAATGTATGTATATGCTAAAAATGTATACAAAATTAACAATCAGTTTAAGAAATATATATGTTTAAATTAGTAGTAAACATAAATTACATTTTTAATAGTAATTAATTGATTAAATTTAATTGTTGTAGAAAAATAATAAATAAGACCATTTAAATTTAAAATATATTTTATATAAATGTTTTTTTTCACTTTCTATGTATCTAATTATATTAAATATAAAAAATAACATTAAACTTAATTAGATAGATAAATAATCATAATGATAAATTTATAGAAATAATATTTAATATGGTTTCAATTTTAATGTTTTTTTTTTGATTAAAAAAATATTGACTACATTTCATCCATTTTTAAATTAAAATTTTATAATATTAGATTTGAAATTATAATAAATAATAGACTTTTGAAAATAAAATAAAATTTTAATAATGGTATAATTATTGAGATTTTGTTGAAATATTTGATTTATAAGTGAATAATGAAAATATCAATTATCAAAAATATAGTAACTCTTATGAAATTTTCGTAAAATAATATAGAAGATAGAAAAGTATCTCATCGTATTTGACAACTTTTATAGCTCAAGATCATGTATTAATGTAATGGACCGGACCCTCTTGGCCCATTACATTGCCAAAAGTGAGGCTCCACAAAAACATTAGCGCCCTGATGGTGGCACCGTGAGGGTGAGACCGTGACGCGGGCACCGTGAAGGTGGAACCGTGACGGTGGAACCATGAGGGTGCACTGTGAGGGTGACACAGTGAGGGTGACACCGTGACGGTGGCACCGTGTCCCCACTCCGAGCCTTTCATTTTTTCAGTACCTGACTTTTCTGCTCCCACAACGTAAGTTTTGACGTAAATTAAGTATTTTACTCCTTTTAAAACTACTTAAAACTCATAATTAAATCCTAAAAATCCTAAGAAAACATTCCTATGGGGGATATTAAATAACCCCTAAATATCATTGTGTGCAACTGCCCAACCGCGTGGTCAACCCACGACCCCCGCTCACGTGGTTTCACATTCTAATCTCAACCATCTGTGGCCCCTATAACTAAAGGGTTCACCCTAGGTTTGATATTTTCACGATCAACCTCGGTGAGGAGTACTTTTGTCCAGAAGATCTGATTTTCGTGCATCAGGAAAGCCGTATCATTATGCATAAAGTTCCGCACCCGGCCTAAGCGTTGATAGACGAGGCGATTTTCGTTCAGGCGAACCGCATCGCTATCCGTGAAGTTCCGCCCCTGCCTAAGCGTCGATCGTCGATCAAAAAGTAGGGAATTTCTCCGCCGCATCTCTCTTTTGTGTATCATGCGGGGTATGCGTGCTTTTGATTCTGTAGACTTGGATAAACCAAACCAAATAAATATAATGAACGTATTCTATAACGAAAGTAGGGGGATGTGATCATTGATGCTATTTTATATTATGATGTTGTTTTATATTATGATATTCTATCTGAATTGTACGGGCTTACGACTACTGAAAATCATGGTCGTTGGTGGTCTTTCTCTGTGCATTAATGAACACCTATATGATTTTTTAAGTGGCTTCATTGTGGTTTTGAACTCCTATCTTACAAAGTAAATTGGTTAATTACGTATACCCGACTGAATAAATTGAAAGCACCAAGATCAACCCTTCTATGATATCCCCTGGTTAAAGCACACGAAATTGAAATCATGGAGCATGTAAAATCTTTTAAATCTGAAAATACATGCTTGGGTCTTCCATTCTTTGTGGTACTGGTTTTTTTGTTTCTATTTTTCATGGGCCGGTAGCTGGGTGATGTGGGAGGGGATAGGATCCCATTTTTTTATACTCTTGGTGGTTGTGAAATTGGAAATGGGATTCCATGTTTTTACAGATTTGGTGGTTGTGAGTTTTATAACAGGGTGGTTACCTTGTTTAAGTCACAAATTGGGGTGTAATCCTCTGTTGATGAGAAATAATTTTGGGGGGACATGAGGTAGTGTCTTGAGGGTTTATTTGGTTCTAGTACTTTGAGGTATCTCACTTATTCCCTTGTTTTTGTAACATTACAAGAGAACTGGGTGTGAATGTTTAAATTGACATTTGGATGGATTCTTTCCCTGGTCATGCTTAGGGTGTTATTTTTCCAAGTTGGTGCATGAACTTATTTAATCATTATTACTGAACATGATAACAAGAATAGGACAAACGAGTTTTGGTTGGCGAGAGTCGTGACTCGGACTTGAGTGATGTTGTGATTTGTAGGCTGTCTAAAGAAAAACCTAACTTTGGGTGAGTGATTGTTACCTATGTATATACTTGTTGTTTTGAGTTTCTTATTCTCTCCCCACCCATGTTGATTACTTAGTGCCGAACATCCCCATTTCATGGGGGAGGGTGTTTTTCCCAACACTATTCTTAGTGGCCGGTTATTGGCTCCTTTTCTGCTCCCTTTCCCGGATAGCCCAAGTATCTTCGGGCAGGCTATGATGGCCTGAGGTCCATTATTAGAAGATGAACCTTCTGGAGGGGTAGTGTAGTGGTTGGATAGTTGTGTGCGGAAGGTGGTTTCCCAAGTGTCTTCGGGATGAGGCCCATGTGTCTTCGGGCGTGGCAGGGGAACTTTTATCCCAGGTGTCATCGGGCGTAGTGGTGGTTGTTTTGGCCTAGGTGTTTGCAGGCATGGTTACGTGTGACTGGGGCCCAGATGTTTGCGGGCTGGATTCGGTAGTGGGACTGTGTGCGGTTGTGGCCCAGGTGTGTGTGGGCGGGTGTGGTGGTGGGACTGCGGTGAGAATGGTGGGATTGGTTCGATGCGTAGGATGTCACAATAACCAGTGGGAAAGTGGCGTAGGGTACCCAAACATCGATGTGATCTTAATATATATATTATGTGACATATGTTATTTGGTGAGTGTAGCCGGTGAGTGGGATGGGTGAACTCCTTGATAGTGTTGGTTGTCTGCTTCTCACGGGACATTAGTACGTTCCCCCACTTGTGCATGAGAGTCTTTGGTTTTCCCTACTGAGTGTACTTTTATGCTCACCCTACGTATATAAAACTACTTTCAGGTTTTCAGGAGGACTTTGAGGATCGTGCAGGACCATACTAGCCTGGACCATTGGGGAAATTGCAGTTGCTATTTTTCATCCTTTGGTACATACCTTTGTAGTCACCTTTTGTATTTTTTTGTGGCTTTTACTTTTGGAACATGCATGTGGGAACAGTTTACTTTTGGATTTACTTTTATTTTACCTTGGTGTTGTTGGGTTTCATCATCTTATCTCACGATCCTATAAAACAGAAAGGTTAATGACTTCCATTTGTCTGTAATTTCCATATGCTTGGTGGTAGTTGCCACTCTGGGACCTATAGAAGGCAGGTTTCGGGGGTCATAATCTCTTCTTCAACTTAAAGAAGGAATGGCCTAGCAATCTGCTAACCCTTCCTCCTTTTGGTGAAGGCGGGTCGTGACAGGATGGTATCAGAGGTGATGGTTGAGAGATAGGATGGATTCTGGAGTTAGGCACAGTGAGGATTGCATGGGGTGGTAAGGAAACAGTGTTGGGTGACCTTGCTGTGTGAATTAGTCCAGGGAAGACATGCTAGGGAATGGGATTTTAGCCCCCCCCCCAATGATCCGATGTAAGGACTCGGGACCTACCGAACGACCAAGTGAGGCCTTGCTGATAGCAGGGTAGAGACCCTAGGAAAGGTACATGCATCATAATGACTTGTGTTTTCGTGTTTCTGGGATATCTTGGGAAATAAGAATAAATTAAAATTTTAATAAGTTTTAATAACAATATTCTACACTACTTGGGCTTAGGCATTCCATTTTTACCTTGAAGCTATGGCACCTTGAAGGAGACTACGTGTGGTACAGGTGATTGAGGCCCCGAAGACTTCTTTCATCGATCGGCAGAGAGATGATCGAGAAGAAGAGGAAGACCAGTGGAAGAAGACTCTTTGGGCCTTCCAGCGACAGACCCTCGGGAAGTATTTGGACAACACCTCTGACACGAAGACCGAAGGCTGACTGTAGGAGATAGTGATAGCTTTCGGCCTCATTTAGGCCCCGGCCGAGTATTGGGTTCCTTTGGCCGTCAGCCAGATACGGGGAGTGGCGCGTCAGTGGTGGACGCTTTACCTGGGGGAGAGGAGAGAGGCTGAAGTGGCATGGGCTGATTTCGAGAGGGAGTTCCGGGCGGAATTCCTCTCTTCGACGATGAAGGTAGAAAAGAGACAGGAGCTAATCTACCTCCAAAAGGGGATTATGTCTGTGAGGGATCTAGGATCAAGTTCAAGGACCTCCTACGTTTTTCACTGGACCTCTTTCCCAATGAGGAGCCTCGGGCAAGACATTTGGAGGAGGCGCTCGGACCCTCCCTCTAGTATGTTGTTACCCCCATTTCCCTTCTGACGTACTTAGAGGTTCAGAAAAAGGCCGAAGTGGTTGATAGGATGCATGCTCAAGGAGGTGTGGCACGAGAGGGGATCTAGCTGGGGCCATCGAAGGGGAAGGCCATCAGCACCAGACCTCCTGCATCAGGACCCTCCAGGTTCCGACCCACAGAGAGCAAGCCACATCAGTTTCAGTTTCGATCCTCTGGTCCTCACCCCTTTTATTCAGTCCCAGGGCTATAGTGATTCGTCTGTGGGATCTCTGGACATCTCCGGAGTTAGTGCCCGGAACGGGTACAGTACGGCGGCGGCGGACAACCCCACCACCCACCCCAGTAGCAGCTTCCAGGTAGGCCTATCCAGCAGCAGCAGCAGGGACAGCGAGCTCCCACTCCTCTGAGGGCAGACATAGGAGGAGGAAGCCGACCTCATGGTGCTCCTCAGGGACCACTACCGGGGCGTGGTCGGGGAGTTGGCCGACAGCCAAGGGGTAGAGGATCTGGGTGTGGACTGTTACACGCCGCAGAGGAAGCAGTTCCAGCAGGGCCGGAGTATGTTCGATGTACGATCAGTTTGTTTAGTACCATTGCTTATGCCTAGTTTGATACCGGAGCTTCGCACTCCTTTGTTGCACCTAGTCTAGCTCGTTCCTTGGGTCGAGATGCCGAGGGACTTCCAGTGCCCCTGGTTTTGAGCACAATAGTCAGGGGTCAAACCGACTTGTTGGTTGTTTTTTGGGGATGCAGACTGATGATATGGCCACATCAGTTGGTTAGGGATCTTCTTCTACTACAGATATAGCCATACGATGTCATCCTAGGGATCAACTGGCTATTCACTATATGTTCCATCACCGAATGTTTCCGAAGAAGGTTCATGTTCTCATACTTGTGTGGCCGGCGTGTTACCTTCACCGGTGAACGGAGCAGTACGAAGGGAAACAGGAAAGGGGAACCCCTCCTCTCCTTGTTAGTTGAGCTGTCAGTAGGGTCGGTAGATGCTGAAATGGTGGATTTTCCAGAGATCGTCCGTGGGTTTGTGGATGTATTACCTGAGGAGGAGATGACTCTACCCCCACGACGTGATATCAAGTTCGGGATAGACCTAAAACCCGACGCTCGTCTGATATCGATTGCTCCTTACTGGATGGCACCTTCAGAGCTACGGGAGTTGCGGATCCAAATTGACGATCTGATGAAGAGGGGTTGTGTTTGACCGAGTGCGTCATCGTGGGGTGCTCTAGTCTTGTTCACAAAGAAGGAAGATGGTGGTCTCATGTTGGGAATAGACTATAGGAGGCTGAATCAGGCGATGATCAAGAATCGATACCCTCTTCTGAGGATAGACGATATTTTCGACCAGTTGAAAGGGGCATGATAGTTCTCAAAGATCGACCTTTGGTCTGGGTATCACCAACTGAGATTAAGGGAGAGTGAAATCCCGAAGACGGTGTTCAGATGCATATATGGACACTTCGAGTTTGTGGTTATGCCCTTCAGCATTACGAATGCCCCAGCTATGTTCATGGGACTTATGAACTCCATCTTCCAGTAATACATGGATCAGTTCGTGGTTGTGTTCATCGACGATAACCTGATCTATTTGAGGTTAGAAGAGAACCACACAGAGCACTTGAGGAAAGTTTTGGAGGTCCTCCGACATCATCAGCTCTATGGGAAGTTGTCGAAATGCAAATTTTAGACACGAGAAGTGCACTTCCTCGGGCTTGTGGTGTCCGAGCAGGGAGTTGTTGTGGACCCGTCAAAGGTTGAGGAAGTTGTTTCTTAGAAAGCATCCAAGAATGTGGAAGAGGTCCGTAGTTTCCACGGGCTATCAGGTTACTATCGGATTTTCTTAACCAACTTCTCTTAACTAGCAGCCCCATTGACAGCACAGACCAAGAAATTCCAGGGTTTCATGTGGAGTTAGCAGTGTGAGTCATCCTCCAGCTATCTGAAGTAGAAGTTGGTTAGTGCCCCAGTGATGATATTACCAGAAGAAGGGGCGTCCTATGAGGTGTTCTGTGATGTTTCAGGATAGTTCCAGGGATGTGTGTTGATGCAACGACAAGGGGTGATCTCTTATGGGTCTAGGTAGCTACGCCCCCATGAGCGTAATTACGCCACCCATGACCTATATCTTGCAACGGTCGTTTTTGCGCTAAATTTATGGCAGCACTACCTCATCGGATAATGCTTTGTGGTCTTCACGGATCAAAAAATATTGAGGTATATCTTCTCCCAGCGGGAATTAAACTTGCGACAATAGATATGGGTGGAGTTCTTCCAGGATCACGACTTCGATATCTCTCATACTGAGGGCAAGGGAAATGTAGTGGCCGATTCCTTAAGCAGGTGGATGTAGAAGGATTAATTCTGAGGGTCGGCGGACGCCTGGAAAGCGATGGAGGATTTGGCTGCCATACACCGGGATGCAAGGATGGATAGTGGTAGAGGTTGCCTATATCAGATGATAGTTTAGTCTTCTTTGTTGTAGCAAGGGAAAGAGTCTCAGTGGGGAGACCCAGAGTGCGAAGTGATGTGTGACCGAGTTGACTAGGGCAATGCTCTGGAAGGATGGATAGAGGATGGTCAGAACCAGATGCTTTTCCAGGGAAGGTTGTTTGTTCCAAGAGTGATGTGTGGCAAGGTTCTCAGTGAGTTCCACAAAACACCCCTAGAGGTACACCCATGAGTTTCAAAGATGTACCAGGGATTGAAGAGACAGTTTTGGTGGCCCAGAGTGAAGCGAGCAGTGGTAGAGTTTGTGGCCACGTTCTTAGTGTGTTAGCAAGTAATGGCTGAACACCGAGTTCCAGGCGGCCTACTGCAGTCTCTAGATGTCACCGAGTGGAAGTGGGACGACATCTCGATGGATTTATTCATGGGAAATCCCAAGTTCCAAGGGGTATACGACGCCATCTGGGTGATAGTGGATCGGTTAACGAAATCAGACCACTTTCTGGCGATCAGGGAGTCGAGTACTGTGGATGCTTTGGCACGAAATTACGTGGATGAGGTGGTGCGGTTCCAGGGATTTCCGAGGTCTATAGTCTCGGATAGGGATGCACGGTTTAGCTCACAGGTCTAGAAAGGATTGCATCATGATTTTGGCACACAGTTATTCCTTAGCACTTCTTTCCATCTCCAGAAAGATGGAAAAATAGAGTGCACCATCCAGACCTTAGAGGATATGCAGCGGGCATGTGTTTTGGACTCAGGAGGATCATGGGTGCGACAGTTGCCCCTGGTAGAGTTCGCCTACAATAATAGCTATCACTCTACCATCAGTATGTCCCTGTTTGAATCCTTGTATGGGAGGACCTGCCGTTCACCTATGTGTTGGGATGAAGTAGGAGAGGTAGGCATCCTTGGCCCAGAGGTGGTGCAGAGCATGATAGAGAAGGTTTAGCTCATACGGGAAAGGATGCAGGCGGCCTAGGACCGGCAGAAGTCGTATGGTGATTCCCGGAGGAGGTCCTTGGAGTTTGAGGTTAGATACCACATGATCTTGAAGTTCTCCCCTCGGCGTGGGCAGCGGAGGTTCAGCAAGGGGAGTAAGCTTTCACCAAGATTCATCGGACCCTTAGAAGCATTTCGGCGGATCAGCAAAGTGGCTTATCAGCTAGTGTTATCACCACCTCTACTGATGATACATGATGTAATCAATGTGTCCCAACTCCGTTGGTATCTTCATGACGATTCAAACGTCCATGATTTGGGTGAGCTGGACATCGAGGTCAACGTGACTTTTGTGGAGAGACCAGTGATGATCGAGGATCCCAAGGAGAAGGTGCTTTGTGGGAGAACCATTCCCTTGGTTCTTGTGTTGTGGAGACATGGTGGGATTGAAGAGAGTACGTGGAAGAGGGAACACATATGCGTACCCAGTACTCAGGGTTGTTTTGAGTTTTGTTCCATGTTGTACCAGTTGTGGAAGAACGTTTTGTCTTTTTGGCTATGAAATGTACTGGTTTTCATTCCTCTTAATGTGTATGAAAAGCCATGGCTATCGGATAGGAGAGAACCCGACCCCTAATCAAGACACATTAAGGTGGATGCAATTAAACCCGTGCGGGTGAGTCAGTGCCTCCCAAAGAGGATAATATCTTGACATGGGAGAGGAGACTCCCCAACCCACATGCCTGGGAAGTTTGGCATGGTATGTTTCTTGGTTCTTGACAGGGAAGTGTTTTTAGTTAGCATGGGTTCACTTCTAAGAGGAATCATTCGAGGTGGTTGTTCGGAACCTCTCTTTCCTTCTTGGTTTGTTTTAAATCTCGAGGACGAAAATCGTTTAAGAGGTATCTAATGTAATGTTTCAGACCCTCATAGCCCATTACTTTTCCTAAAGTGATGCTCCACCAAAACAATGGCCTCGTGAGGGTGACACCGTGACGGTGAAACCGTGACGGTGACACCGTGAGGGTGACACTATGACTATGGCACCGTGTCCCCTCATTGAGCCTTTCGTTTTGTTCCAGTACCCGACTTTTCCGCTCCCGCAACGAATGTTTTGACGTAAATTAATTCTTTTACTCCTTTTAATACCACTTAAAGCCCCTAATTAATTCCTGAAAATCCCGAGAAACCTCCCCGATGGGGGATATGAAATAACACCTTAATATCACCGTGTGTAACTACCCAACTGCGTGGTCAGCCCACGACCATCTTTCATGCCGTTTTACGTTATTATCTCAACCGTCCGCTGCCCCTATAACTAAAGGGTTCGCCCTCGATTTATTCTTTTCTCGATCACCCTCGGTGAGGATTACCTTCGTCCAAACGAGATGATTTTCATGCATCGGGAGAGCCGTATCGATATGCGTAAAGTTCCGCACCCAGCCTAAGCATTGATAGATGAGGCGATTTTCGTTCAGGCGAACCGCATCACTATCCGTGAAGTTCCGCCCCTAGCCTAAGCGTAGTTCGTTAATCAACAAATAGGGACTTTCTCCTTCGCCTCTCTTTTTTGAGTATCATGCGGGGTGGGCGTGCTTTTGATTCTGTATACATGGATAAACCAGACCTAATAAAGATAATGAACGAATTCTATAAAGAAATAAGGGGGGGGGGTTGTGATCGTTGATGCTGTTTTATATTTCGATGTTGTTTTATATTATGATCTTCTTTCGGAATTGTACGGGCTTACGACTACTGAAAATCAGGGCTGTTGGTGGTCTTTCTTTGTGCATTAATGAACCCCTAGGCGATGTTTTAAGTGGATTATTTGTGGTTGTGAAATCCTGTAGTAAAAAGTAAATTGGTTAATTATGTATACCTGGTTGAATAAATTGAAATCACTAGGATCAACCCTTCTCTGATAACCCCCGGTTAAAGCCCACAAAACTGAAATCATGGAGCATGTAAAATCTATTAAATATGAAAATACCTTCTTGGGTCTTCCTTGCTTAGTGGTAGTGGTTTGTTTGATTCTTTTTTCATGGGCCGGTTGATGGGTGATGTGGGAGGGGATGAGATCCCTTGTTTTTATACTCTCGGTGGTTGTGAAATTGGCAATGGGATTCCCTATTGTTACAGATTCGGTGGTTGTGAGTTTTATGACCGGGTGGATACCTAGATTATGTCACGAATTGGGGTGGAATCCTCTGTTGATAAGAATTCATTTTGGGGGACACCGGGTAGTGTCTCGAGGGTTTCTTTGGTTCTAGTACTTCGAGGGATCTCACTTATTCCCTTGTTGTTGTAACATTACAAGAGAATTGGGTGGGAATGTTTAAATTGATGTTTGGATGGATTATTTCCTTGGTCATGATTATGGTGTTAGTTGCCCATGTTGGTGAATGAAATTATTTAAACATTATTACTGAACATGAAAACAAGAATGGGACAAACGAGTTTTGGTTGGCGAGAGTCGTGACTCGCACTTGAGTGCTGTTGTGATCTGTAGGCTGTCTGAAGAAAAAACTAACATTGGGTGAGTGCTTGTTACCTATGTATATACATATAGTTTTTTGTTTCTTATTCTCCCCCACCCATGTTGAGTACATAGTTCCGAACAGCCCCATTTCATGGGGGAGGTTGTTTTTCCCAACACTATTATTAGTGGCTGGTTATTAGCTTCTTTTCTGCTCCCATTCCCAGATCGCCCAAGTATCTTCGGGCAGGCTGTGATAGCCTGAGGTCCATTATTAGCCTATGAATCTTCGTGCAGGGTAGTGTGGTGGTTGGCCAGGTGTGTGCGGCAGGTGATTTCCCAAGTGTCTTCGGGATGAGGCACAGGTGTCTTCGGGAGTGGCATTGGATCTTTTAGCCCAGGTGACTTAGGGCGTAGTGGTGGTTGTTCTGGCCTAGGTGTTTGTAGGCCTGGTTACGTGTAACTGTGGCCCAGGTGTTTGCGAGCGGGATTCGGCACTGGGACTGCGTGCGGTTGTGGCCCAGGTGTGTGCGGGCGGGTGTTGCAGTGGGACTACGGTGAGAATGGCGGGATTGGTTCGATGCATAGGATGTCTAAATAACCAGTGGGAAAGTGGCGCGGGGTACCCAAACATTGATGAGCTCTTAATATATATATATTAGTTGACTTGCATTATTTGTTGAGTGCAGCAGGTGAGTGGGATGGGTGAAATCCTTGATAGTGTTGTTTGCCTGCTTCTCACGAGACTTTAGTAAGTTCCCCCACTTGTGCACAAGAGTCTTTGGTTTTCCCTACTGAGTGTACTTGTATGCTCACCCTACGTATATAAAACTGCTTTCAGGTTTCCAAGAGGACTTCGGGGATCGTCCATGACCATACTAGCCCGGACCATTGGGGCAGTTGCAGTTGCTGTTTTTCTTCCTTTGGTACTTACCATTGTAGTCACCTTTTGTATTTTTTTGTGGCTTTTACTTTTGGAACATGCATGAGGGAACAATTTACTTTAGGATTTACTTTTCATTTACCTTTGTGTTGTTGGGTTTCATCATCTTATCTCCTAATACTATAAAACAAAACGGGTAATGCCTTCCATTTGTGTGTAATTCACAAACCCTTGGTGCTATTCGCCACTCTGGCACCTATAGATGGCAGGTTTCCGGGGTCATCATCTATCCTTCAACTTAAAGAAGGATGGGCCTGGCAATCTGCTGACCCTTCCCTCCTTTTGGTGAAGGTGGGTCGTGACAATTAAATAATTCCTTTTCACAAACACATATTAATCACAATGAAATAGAATAAAATTATAATTATTATATAATCATTTCGAACAAAACATCGATGAATCATTACAATATACCATGTACACATTAATATGATCTTGTATGGTTAAAATATCTACTAATAGAATCTTCCACATAATTCATTGAATATTCTATTGATATAATATAATAACATAATCGTATGTCAATTATTATTAATGGTAGTTATATGATCATATAGAGACGAGATGTATTAAAAGAATCAGTTACAATAATATAATAGTAAATTTTTTCTTTATATCTAAAAAATTACATGACCACAACAATTAAATACCCATATTCATCATCATAGATTATAATAATATTTATACCTCTATTAATATATGAATGAGATATTATAAGTCGTTAATCCAATTAAAATATTATAAAATGATGGGGTGTATTTTAGTATCCCTAAAATCATTTAAAATAAACATCATATAACAAGAATGGTTCTCATTTTATTATTAGTTCCCAAAATATTATAAATGAGAACAACAATGAATGAATAAAAATATGATGGAAATCTTATTACATAACATCCATTAACATATTTGGAATGTAATACAATATGAATGACATCACAAGATAATAATATATTCCAAAAATATTCATGAATTAAATATTTGGATTATAGAAAGGCATCACATAGAAAAAACTATGATCATTCCAAAATTCATAATTGAAAACCACTTAGAACCCCTCATCAAATTAATCATATATTCAATTTGTAGAATTTAATGTTTTTTCGTTATCATCCCCAGGTTCATAATTAAATAATAGTAACCTAAAAGTACTGATTCATCATCCTAGATGTCGAACCCTTTTTGCACGCTAATGAGTTATTCCCATGAAAATAAATCTCTTTACCACCATGTTTTCAAAATAAAATTTAATATTCAATGATCAATTGAATTTAAATCTCAATATGGATGCAATACAACCTCTATTCTAAGAATAATCTATTTTATAATATTTTACCTTATATTTAACAGAAACACATAGATTCCTACATTAAATATTTCCTAAAATTATTAGAAAATATGTTGAAAAATATAAAAAAATGTATCTTAATCGTCCAAAATACATTTAAAATTTGAAAAAATATCATCTACAATATCTGATCGTATTTTCTAAAATTTATTACCTACAAATAACACTCCCCAATAATTGTACAGATATCACTGTCAATAGATGAAACTTATGTTATCGAGTAATAAAAATCAAAGAATAAAAAATATTCAATCAACTAATCAATATCATGGATCATGTTTATTTTATAAATCTATTAAATATTGAATCAATTATATATTAAAAACCACATATCATTATGGAACCCTCGTCATAATTAAAAAGACATACATATCACTCCCCTATTATTGTTTAAATATAAAATACCCCATATAGCCACTTCGAATATAAATTATTATGATAAATCCATATTATATATATAGATAGAGGAATATGATATTATGATCACATCTCAAACTAGTTTAATATCTATTTTTAAGGCCATTACGTGCCATCTATGTGAAATTAAGTTTTAAAAACCATGAAAAAAACCATGATCCATTGCCCTTGAATGAAGATACCTTACCACTTAGATGTGTATTTATTTATTTCCTATACTGAACCTAATTTCTTGAACCACAATTATTCCCTAACCATTTAGAATAACTCAATATACCAAATAGATTTCACACACATTATCCCACTACAAATATATTAGAATTACTAATTATAATCTAACTAATATAATATGAATAATTACAAAACAATTAACATAGATTCCCCCATATACTAAAATTGATGACATTCTAATGGTGTACTATGGGGTTATTGATATGTATTACCTGGTATAACACACTGATGGAATAACTCATATATTTCCCACACTAAGAATCAGAGTTTGTACTTGATCGACCTAACCTATAACACACCTCACAGAAAAAAGATATGACTCTCTTTTTTATATAGTGATTTCATTCAAAAAGTAGAATTAAAACTATATTAGATTGGGGATGTTTTTATTACTTGATTCATATTCATAACTTGGTCTTGATTAATAAAATATGAGTAACATATAATCTATAGTATATTCTTGTGGATCTTAAATGAATTTATTTTTCCATCCTCCAAATATTAAACCCTAGTTGTCTCATCCATTTACAATAGAGATGAAAAATTAATCTACTCATTCAATTGAGAAAAAAAGTGCATCACTGACATTATACCCAAAAATATATGTTTATCTATATGTTCTCTATTAGCTATCAGTGTCTCAGAAAATAAATATTTATAGAAATTAGATGAAAATTATATAAAAATTGATATTGTATAATGATGAACACAAACAACGTATTTCCCCTATAAATCCATAAAAACATGATGCATTTACCCAAAATTCAAAAATCTCATATCATAGAATTATATATATGATTAATTAAAACAGATACATTTGGAAAATGTTACTATGTATCATGATTTCAGAACTCTCAAGAATATTGTGGTGGATTCTGCAGCACATACTCCCTTATTATATCTCACATGAATCAATCACCTCTTAGATGTCCTCATTGTAGATGCCCAATAACATAGTGAAAAATACCATAGATCTATTGATTAAGTGCAGGTATAGGTGCATCCACTTCCACTATCCCAACAACAAGTGGGTCATTCTCATCGCCATCAACTTTTTTTTATAGTAAGTGGTATTCATAATGGAATGTATCTTAATAGAAAAATTCAGGATTAAAACTAAAAAATATAATATATATGAATATAAATAATTTTATTAAAATTAATATTTAGAGTGCCACACTATACTATAAACACGGCATAAAATATTAGAAATATAACATTACATCTAGTGAAAAATATATCACTTTTTATGGACTCTTTCATTAAGGTAGATTTCCGCATAGATAAGATTCACAATCATAATATTTTAAAATGATAAAAATGATTGTATATTATATTGGATGAATTTCACAATATATTTACATATGAAATATATATACTAGTTTATCTAGATTCATTATATAATTATAAATCATATCAGATTCATGGTGATTATCAGTAATAATGAAGAAAACTGATATATATATATTTATAAATATATATTTGATGTCCAAAATAAGGCAAGAATGCTTGCTCCAATGACACCTCAAGAAATGAGTGGCATACAATAATACAAAAATTATTATAATAATTCATCACCTTTAGTAGAGGAAACATAAATATAATTGAAAAAATTGATAATATGTATCATATCATAGGAAATCAGAATATAATTGATTTTTGAGTTTGATACTATCAAATATATAGTAAATATTATATTTTTAACATAATTAAAAACTTATTCAACATATCCCAAAAAATGGAATAAAAATGAGGCTATGGAAGAAAATTTTCACTTATATAGTTTTATTCATGTATATTATTACAGAACCAAGTTCAATAATATTCATGTGTGGTTCCCCAAACAAAAAAAGATACCAACCAACTCGAAAGATATATATTATGAATTAAGAAACTATAAATTATTTTGATAAAATATACATAAAATTATGTGGTATAAGTAAATAAATTTTATAATAAATTAATTGAATAAAAGATATTCCCACTGCTATGTTCCATCAATATATAAAGGAAATGTCTATTTTTCAAATTTATTTTTCTTATATAATAAAAAAATGAATATAATATATAAATAAGTTATCATATAGGAATATCTTTTCCTTAAAATACATTGTATATTGAAAATATAAGATATTTTTTTAAACAAGTTCCATGAACATTTATAATACCATTTCTTTATAACAACAAACATCTACATCCCATCCATTTTTATATTTGGGAAGAGGAAACGTTCATGTAGAGTCCATTCTCAAAATATCATTTTTCATATTCAAATAATAATCTACAAGAACATTATGAATTATAGTTATATTAAATGATTTTATCCAACGAAACAAGGGAGAAAATTTTGGAAATGATTTAAAGGATCATTTTAATTTAATTTTTTATTAATTTAATAAAAATACTTTTTTCACAAAACCATTACATATTTTATAGATTTATTAATAAATCCTCATTAATTTCATATTAGTATTAGGAAAATACGAATTAGTGTAGAATACCTATATAGATATAAACTAATACTCCCTGATCTCCCAACAAAGCAAACCTACCATTAGGATCACATTTCTTCTACACAATAATCTTTTATTGTTCATGTTCATCGCGACAACATTTTATGAGATGAGTAATTTTATCTATTTTTCTCTTGATATTAATAATGAGATTGGAACATAATATATTTACCCATTATTTATAGTATAACAAGAGATGTTATAAATTTGGAAACATGTCTAGTTTTGAAATTTGTATTGAAAAATAAATTTTTTTCTGCCATAAATTTTTATTAGTGGGACTATATAAATATATAGATTAATAATTTTATTTTCAAAATGGTAATTAATAAAACCTTTACACACATATAATTACTATCATAATAATTTTAATAATATTCTTATTTTGAAAAAAATTCACCAAATTGCCCAAATAAAAATCATTATTTAAAATTATTATTTTCATACATATTTTATTATCATATAAAATAATATAATCTTTTTTATTAGGTACTAAACATAGAACATCATCCAACCTATAAATTAAATGATCCCATAATATTAGAAATTATTATTCCTTCATTAAATCTTGAAATACTATACCACATCCATGTGAAAAAGAATATTTAATTGTTTTTTTAAAGAATGTATTTAAGAGTAAGTACTCGTTATTATATTATGATAAAAAATATATATTGAAAAAAAATATAAGAACAATATTTGAAATTTTTAATATTTTATTATATATATATATTTCTATCTAAATGTAATTTTTGACTGAATATTTCCAGTAAAATAAAAACCTAAATAAATACTATTTTTCCATACAGATGAATATATTAATTCAAAAAATGATACTATATTAAAAATTATTTTTTTATAAAATAAAAATATATTTGGATTCATGTATATAAATATCTATATATTAAATTTTTTAGGCTTTCTCAATTCCCAAGATTGTTTTCATGTAAGACTTTAGTGAACAAATAGATGAATTAATAAATTTTCCGTCAATAACAACCACATATTAATGGACACATTTTTATATAATCACTTGATACTAGTATTTCAACCATTTATGGTTGCCTGATCATCTCACAAACCTATTTTCATGATATATATTTTATTTACTACGTAAATTGAACCTTGAATATACTATTTTTAAAATCCATAAACATAGAACTTGTAATTTAACTAAAGGTATTGCCAGTATAAACATTGTCAAATATATTGTACCAATACAATATTTACTTATTTATTAATGAAATATCATTCCCGATTTATTTAACATAACCTAATTCACTAAACATACAATTTATTTGTTTTAGTTAATACATTATATTTTGTTTCTCGTGATATGAAATAGTAAAAATGTCATGACTAATGATAATTACACTAATTGGTAAAAAATATTATTAAATGACAATAAAAAATTAACTCATATTATCTAATCATTTATATTAGTGTGTGTGATCTTTTTAAGATGAGGTCACATCCACTTAAGAATATATATAACTTCAAATATAGATATAGTATATTCCCTATCACATAATATTGTTATAACCTTATTAATGTAATTTAATAATGTAATAATTTCACTTCCCGGTTCCTATCATTGTTGGGAACGTCTATAGAATTTTACTATAAACTATACTAAAATATATAGTTAAATTATTGTTATAATTTAGAATAAAAATTATGTGATATGATATTAATTACCTATTAGAGATAATTAATTTATAAATAATTTAATGCAAAATGGAATTTGTTTAGGGGGAATATCACATATTGAATCCAACTTGCAATTTTGTGAATTGAAATCTCTATAATTTGATATCATGTTATGAAAAAAGTATCTTTTGAGGTATGTATATAGCTACAAATTCCCCCAAAATCATTTAGTTGTTATACATATTAAATCATCATCACTATGATAAAATTATTTAAGATAAGACATCACTAATAAATCACCTCTTTTCCATTTTCAATCATATAAACTCATGAAGGATACTAAATTCAACACTTATCATTATAATTATAATAATTATAAAATTTTTATTTAAAAAAAATATTATAAATCATTACTAAAACAATTCAAATTCAACATCAAGTGATTAAATATATACGGTTATTATAAATTTCAAAATTTCCTGTAATACTAATTTTTATCATTAAATTTACCTTTTACTCACTAGGACACTAGATCAAATAGATATATTTGATAACTACAATTTTATAATCTGATCATTGGATTTAAAATTTCCCTATTTAAGAGGGTCTCAAATTTTTTTAGTTTCTTATGCACTATCATGTAATTTTAACTTCAATCCCATGTTTATCCCTTGAATATATTTAATAGAATCCATATATACACCATTCATAAATATTATAATTTTTAAGTAAATTTAATGCTATATAGAATGGATTCCAATAAATTAAGCATATTTATATCAAATAAATAGAATAATAACTACGTTATTGACATTGGTTATCCAGGATAAATTGTATACAATAAGTATTAACATAAAATGATTTCGTGAATTGGATGAGTCCATATTTTTGGCACATTGTCAAAATATATACTATAAATAATTTAAAAAACCCAATGATCTTGGTAAATATATATTTACCCGGGAAATTTTTTTGACAATATTATATTTTTTCATGAATAATTCCTTTTTATTTTAAAATTTTTAGGATTAAATATTTATTTTTCACATGTTTTCAACTTATATATATTGAAAAATTAGTTGTTATATTAACCTATTATAGTATTATAGAATAGTTCAATTACATACCAAGAATCTATGATTAATAATATTTCATATATCCATAAAAGGATATGGGTAATATTTATATCTTATTGGATTTCAATGGTGTCACCAACACTTTGTGCAGTGTTATGTAGACATGTTCTATAAGGTCTTCATTATAAACGATCTATATGACATCCCACCAACCAATACAATGATCAAAGAGTGATTCTATGAATATTAAAATCAATATTATATTAGTATAAGAGATAGATTTATGGGTTTCTCATACATGTTTTCTAATAATTGATAAATCATTTCACAAATATACCATGAATTATTATATCAATATTACACCATCCTTTTACAATTTTTATGACTAAACAACAATATTAAAATGTCTACAAAAAATTATATAATATTGGACAACTAAATTTTGTTAAATTGATTATTTTATATAAATAAAACATAATTAATGGTATTAGAATACTTCCTATAATGTAAAAATTTCCTATGCCAATGGTTTCAAACCATTGATATAAGACCCCAAACCATTGGTAAATCCTATAAAAATGCCTTGGAGGTTCATGGGTGCATTTTGTATTGGGATAGGAAAATACCAATAGTTTAGGGAAAATAATTTCAATAGACTTATCCCAAAGGTTTTCAAAACATTGGAATATAACTATACCAATAGTTTTTCAATCCATTGTAATAGGTATATCCCACAGGTTTTCCTCAAATCGTTGATATAGGTAATTTGGAAAAAAACTTAACATTGGTTTGAACCCCTGAACTTCACATTATATATCAAACAACATAATACTATGTAAACTTATCTTTTTTAATATATTTGGATATATATATATAAATATATTTTTAACTAATTTAAATATTAATTTAGTTGAAGATATTCGTCAAAAGAATTTATAAAAATAAGGGTACATATCTGAATGGTTCTAAAAAAGGTTGGGAAAGATACCCTTGTAAAAATGGTATATCCAAAATGTTTTTGAAACCCATTAGGATAACCTTACCCAATACTAATGTTTTTATAGAACCATTGGGATTGTGTTGTCTAAATGGTCTATCCCAACGGTTTTCCCAAACTGTACTAAAATTCTTAACTAAGGCTTCATCCCACGACCTGGATGCTATATATCAAACACTATAAAACTATACTATATTTATGATTGTGAAAAAATTTGTATATATATATATATATAATCATATTTATATTTATTTTATATATTTATTTATTAGATGATATATGAAAAAAGATTTCATAAAAAATAACGGTACCAATCCCAATGGTTTTCAAAACTATTGGGATAGGTATCCTTGTAATAATGGTTTTTCCCAAAGATTTTTAGAAATCATTGGGATAAACATACCATATAAATTTATTTTTCCAGAACCATTTGTATAGGTGTTTTCAACATGGTCTCTCCCAACGGTTTTGAAAAACTATTGGAATAACATTACCCTATACCAATGGTTTTAGAAACCCATTTGGATAGGTTTTGTTAACAGTGGAATATCTCAATAGTTTTCAGAAATATATTGGGATATCATTAACCTATATTAGTATTTTTCACATAATGATTGGGGTAGGGCCAATTTGTTGGATCTATCCCGACAGTTTTACAAAACCATTTTTAATGCCATATATTACATGGCCAATACAAATTGTAATTGTTCGTATAAGTGCATTACTATAGGTAGTATATCCATTAGTGTTCAATTTACTACATTTTCATAGGAATAATTTAACATAATTAATGATATATATCATTACATCAAAATCACAAATACACATTTTTGTTTAAAATATCATATATTATATGTGCCTCTGAAATAATATCATCCACCTATATTAGTAAAATATTTCATTCATATTCCAAAAGATGCACATTAAATACCTAACCTTCATTAATGTCAATAATTATAACAGTATATCAAAAAAATATGATCTTATAATTTGACTTGACTAGTATCATATTTTAATAGAATTTTTGTAGAGAAGATAATTAATATAAAATTTTAGATAGTTTTATTGTTTATTATTTATAGAAAAATATCTATTTGAACTTATTTTTGTTAATAAATATAATAATTCTCACTTATGGGATACATTAATTTCATTAAGTCTAATATGATATTAATTAATCAATATAGTTATCACATTTTGACTTATTTTACTTATATTTTTGAAATCATTAATGGAACAAATTTTAGATTATTTCCTTCACATATTAGATAATTTGTTGATCTAATATTTCTATAATAAAGCAGTTCATTTATATTGTAAAATGTGTTATCTTTTATGTCTTGTTGGCATATTACCAATCAATCAATTTTTGGGTATTTTAGCTTATAAAAGGACTACTATGGTGACCATTTATCCTTCCCCATGTGAATTAAATTCTTCACATATTTTTTCAAAAATATCATTAAATGTTTTCAAAATTTACATTAGATTTTTTAGCTTGACAATTATAAAAGATCAAATGAGAAATTTTATACACCCATCATGTATTTGTTTCATGGAATATTTCTAAATGGAAAATTATCTAAGACAACAATGTGAGTTTTCATTATATCTAGTTTCTTCAAACACGAGAGATTATAAAACCATTCTGGATTTACTTACGTATAATACTATATCATTTACATGAGATATTATAATCATTTTATTACTATTTATTTGAATACATATTAATACATACATCATTAATTGACTATATTACTTATTATTGATTATGTAATTACCAATCTTTATTATAATTATTATATAATATATGAATAGTCATTCAAATCATGAAATATTTTATCAATCTATCTAATTACACAGTAAAAAAATGTTTTGTGAATATTTAGTGTAGTACAATAGTTTAAAATTAATCTAGAAAGAAATACTGTAATCATGAAATTACCTCTAATTTTCTATAAATAAACCATCATAATATCTAAAATGAATTCACCTTTCAAAATAGAATATTTCAATAAAATATAGGTCCCTTTATTTGAATGTTTATATTAAAAATAAAATTAAATACAATGATATATAATATGATTGTCACTAAAAATGATTAATATAAATTAATTATAGGATATAATCGAAATATTTTTCATGTCATTGTAGCTCCTCATTTATGATTATTTAATGAAATATTAGACCCAAATTTCTTCATTTTCATTACCCACCATTTCAATAAATTATAACTTATATGATTTTTTCAATGGTTTCAATATTCGGAAACCAGTCATGGTTTCTAATACTATCTCATTTAATATAATCATCCTAAGGAAATAATAACCATGTCTTAAATAATCATTATCATCCAGATGAAAAATAGTGAATTTGTTTAATTCATTTGAGTCATTCCTATTATAATTCACAATTAATTAGTAGAACATTGAAATAAAAGAATATAACATGAGATTAATGTACATTTATATTTAATCTAACCAATTATAACTGATCAATATGATAAATCATTTTTATTGAATGATAACTATTTATGTCTTAGACTTCAAGTATAGAATTTTATCAAATGAATAAAATATCATGTATCATAATCTACTCATTTTGTTATTGGGTTAAGGGGGATGAGTTTTTTTAGTATAGTAATCCAGTTTATTTTGTTTCATCATCATATCTCTAGATATATATGATAGCATGATGTAAATGATGAAATAAACCTATCAACAAAACACTACTATGATTATTTTTCTCGTCTTCCCTCTTAATTTGATGGATAATCATATATAGATGATTCACCAAAATATAACCATTTTAAAAATAATACTACATTATAAAAATTAATGTATCACTGGTTAAAATTAATCAATGTGTGGATATACCCATACATATTTAATAACAATAGTATTCCTTTAGTTTCACATTAAGTTTACTCTGTAAAAGTTCAAATATATTATTAAGAAGTTATGAATATTAGAAAAATGTTTTAGTTTAACTAATTAAAAATATCATATCAGTCAATCAAAAGTATATCATTTCATAAATAAATTCACCAAAGGACTGATAATATTCTATTCCATGGGGAATTTAATTTAACGAATTCATATTATTCATCTCATTACAATGAAAATAGTCTAAAATATTATTTAAATCTACTTAGTAATGAATTATTTGAAACTGATAACTTACATCTCTATGATCCATTAGTTTTCATCCCTGATCCAAAAATCATATATCATATTTCATTAATACATAATTTTATGCAATCCAACAACAAAATTGGTATTCAACCAATAATAATTAATGTTATAGGTTGACCAAAAATTTTTTTACATTTATTTTAAAATTTAATATACACATCTATTTGATTGATAAAGAATTAAAAATATGCTTTCTTTCAAAACTCAGTTAATATATCAGTTTTATAGCATAATATTTCATTGTGGGTTCTTATTTATATATATATTTAGTCATATATTATCTTATAAATTGTTCATAAATTAAACATCTATAGTACCTAATGCATTTGTATGTAATGAATATACGTATTTACACATACTCCATTTATTTTACATTATCCTGAATGTCTTATTATCTTCTTTAATTTTTTTATAATATTTAAAATCAAATAAACATGTATCAAATAAAATAGAAAAGAGATAAAATTTATCGAATGATATAAGTAATGTGAATTTATATTGAGTTTCAAATTGGTTTATTTGTAATTTAGATTATATGGACCTATGTGAAAAAACTGATGATAGCCTTATTGGTTGTTGTTTTAAGAGTGAATAAATAGTGATATAGAATATATATGAATAAAACACATATGGTTATCATATTAAATAATGGTGGGAGGTATGACTCACTAGACATAATATATAAAAAAATATTTTCTTATTCATATCGAAAACCGCATGTTGAAAAATTTAATTAAATTGAAACCCACACATACATTGATTGGATGGATCATAACTAATAAAAAAATGAAATATTTTCACATTTATTGATTCAATATTTAAATTCAAACCACTATATTGAGTAGAATAAAAATCAATTGAAATAATATTTAATTTACTTTTTATTAAATTAATTATTCATCTTCATATATAAATAATTTATTCTAATAGAAACATAAGATCAACATCCATTGTAATTTTTTATAATTAAAAATTATTTATAATCATTTAAAATAACTCATCAATTTTTAGTTTACCTATAGAACCATGGTATTTGGAAATATTCATTCGAAATTATTTAAAAATATTATTATTATGTGAACTTAAATGAATTTTCACTAAATAGTGTGTCTAAAATTTTTACGTTGTTTGATGTTTAATAAGTTTAATCATATAGTTTAAGAGATGTATTTGACAAGTAATCATACCGTAAATAGAGATGTGTTTATTAGTGTACCGACTGATTTTGAGTGCCCAAATTTTAATAATAAATTTATACTTCATGTAAAAATATTAATCCTAGAGAAAAATAATTTGATCATTTATTTTACAGAGGAAAATTAAAATAACTCAATACCTAGAAAACCCTTATACTCAAAGATTATACGTATCCATATGTCATTTATTACAATTTTTTTTAAATTTATTTCCCATTCACATGAGATTACTCATAAGAAATCTCTATCAAATTTAGATTTTTATATATTATATCATGAATTACACTATGTGAACACATGATACACAATGTTTGATTCCTACTAGAATTATGTGTGTCACATTCATAGAGACATTTTTGTTATTCTTCATTGAAAAATATTTTATTACATGAAATTAATGTCAAATATATGTTATGTGTTCATAGATAGGATGTGTTACCAGGATGATAGACAATGTATGGTGTGTCAATTAATTACGATATATTTTTTATCCACATGAATACCATGTTATGTGGGGGTACATGTATTGTTTTTCTAGCACATCTCATTTAACACAACAAAGATTGGAATATGTTTTATTTTAGTATGAACTGTAATTAAATGTGAGCTAGTGAACCACCACTAAACGAGATGTGTTCTGGGTAGTTGTGTACTAGCATGGATGACCAAAAAATAGATCATAAAAACAAGTTCAAATGAAATATACTCAGTTCAGACAAATAATATCTCCTTCAACTATAGATGAAACAACATTTAATTATTGTCATGTTCGTGGGTTATTCATAGTAATATAAAAGTTAAGGATTTTAATATCTTAATTTAATTAATATTTTTGGAAAACATACTTGATAATATTCCAAATAAATCATCATATTGATTTTTTTTTATAATTATACATTTTAATGTTGTTACAGTCATAAAACCTTTAGGTTTTGGTAGTACTGAATGAATCATTCAATCCCATACCAAACATGTATTTTCATGCATTCATTAAAACACTACATGACAATGAATAAAAATAATAATGTCAAATTAATATTTATAAATAAATAATATAAAAAATATTTTAATCAATATGATATAATTTATCATTATAAATTTATTATTAGTTTAACTAAATAAAAAACCCAACAAATGAGATCATTCATGAATATAGTTTTTTTATCAAATTTTACTAATTTGTGTTTTATGATCATTATATTGAGTAGATACATTGTAAAAATAATCTTGTAGTATTCCCAGATATTTTTCTATATAAATTCTGATAGTACAATGGTTTTTATCATGATCTATCAAATCAAACTCTATTTAATTTCTAGAAAGGAAACACATTCGTCATATAATAATAAATGTTATATCATTTACCATCAGTTATGGGATGTTGGTAGGAAGATTAATAATTCCCTATATCTAATGAAAAATGAAAACTTTTTTCCCTAAAGAGAAAATTCAATTTGAAGGAATTGTGTAGTGCATAAAAATGAATTTTCGAATCTAATACTTTAAAAATAAAAATATAAAGTCATTGGGTGTAATTTTGATAATTTATCAACTTATCTTAATTAAATACTAACACAAATATTTTTATCTTGTCAATAATAATAAAAATATATTGGAATTCAAATATATTCTAAAAACCCGAATTTTATATAATAAATAAAAAAATTTATATTTAAATAGTACCTATCTTTAGATCATTTACATTATCATGTTTTTAACTATGCTCTTCCAGTATAAACTACTCCAACATATTAATATGTAAAGAATATATATAATATTTTCAATAAATAATTGAATTTTATAAATGTAAATATTACAAATAAATATTTAATTAATTATAATACTAAATAGAAAAAATTATTATTCATACTGTGAACATATTAAGGGGTAAATAAATATTATATATGATATCATTGAGAATAATTATTTACATAATGATGGAAAAATCTATATAAATATTCAAATATAAGTAGTGAGTTATTATATATGATAATGTAAAAAGTAATATAACATTTATTTCTCTTTCTTGATGATAAAAATTGTTGAGTGTCACGAACCTGCCTGGGTACCCTGGTAACCTGATAAACGAGCCGGCCCTGACATAGTCTGAAGGGCATTCCTGATCCCCAAAAGTCGGTGACTAGCACCTAGAATCATACAACACACAATTGGGAACGATTTTTGCCACAAGAACACGAAAGCAAGAGTAAGAAAAAACAGTATGAATATCAAAAGAAACTCCACTAGGAGTTATGTACCCGAACAAAAAGAGGCATAAAAAGCTAAATTACTTCAAACCAAGTACCAAAACGGGAAACTGTCCCAATGTCCCAAATGACACAACACACCAATACCAGAGATCAACAACTTGATCCACCTCCAAGAGGTCTGTTCCCTTTGCTCGATCCTGGAAGAAGAAAATCTACAAACACCCAAAATTAGAGTTTGAGCCTAAGCCTAGTAAGATACCACCAAAGATTCCATACCAAATTCCAAATATAGATCATCCTAATAAAAGCTTTCCATTTTCATATAAAAAGGTTTGGAAATTCGAAGGAATATTTTAACAAAACATGATATACATTTTCAAATGATAGAAAACCCAATTTAAATAAATGTTTTACAAATGATGGAACATTTATAAAACAATGCCTTAAGTAAAACATTTATATAAAACAATTTATATAAATTCATCAGGCATGTATGACAGTTAAAAATCATTGGCATTCATTTTTATCTCATATATAAATAATCAAGAAGGCAACATGGTAATCTTCCAAAATGTACGATAGTATTAACCAGTTATAGGATTCCCCACTCTCTATGTGAACTTAGAAAAATTTGTATACACACGTCCCTATGACAATGGTGAAAGGAGACTCGTCACCAACCCATCAGGGATATGACCCTCCGTAAGTATATTTTAGAACATTTTCATAGCGTAGAGTGTATCCAAATAACTCACTAACAACCTAAGGCGTTCATGCACACTTACAAGATGGGCGAACTATTTAAAGAATGCTTAAAAATACAATCAATCCCATTATTCGATTTCAAAAAATTTAATTCCTATCCATTTAAAACGAAAACTGGTTTTATTCAAAAACATTCCATTCTACAAGGTAAAAATGTTAGGTTTCTATCAAGTAATTTTAAACCATTTTAATGAATTTGAAATCCATTCAAAACCAATTATATCATTAAACTATTTATTTCAAGAATTTAATTAACAATTTAATTGAAATTGTTTCTATCAAACCCATAATTTTAACTAAACAATTTAAATCACCCAATTTACATAAACAACCCCAATTCAATAGAATTGGTGGTTTACCAAATTTTCATGCCAAAACCATTTCAAAAATCTCGATTCAATGGAATCTACTTTTTCATCAATTTAATTGAAAGAAAATATGAGAATTTGAATTTAGGTCATCAATTGAAATAAATCAAGAAAATACAATGATAATAAATTTGGAAAGACGGAATGAATCAACCTACCATGATTTATTGATGGGAGTTAACCTACCAAAAAAACCTCAACCACCGAGCGGCACAACGACGTCGATAAAAAACTGGATCTAAAACCTTAAAACCAAAATTAAGATCAAAGGGATCATGATCTCGCAAAACTAGACCTAGATTCACAATCTGAGATCTATACCTCAACTCATTGGTATAGATCCATGAAAAAATATAAATATTCCATGAAATGATCAAGGAAATATAGACGAATAAACGAGATACACAACGGGATGAAATCCACTTACCGGGAGGAGAGAAGATCATCAATCAAAGCCTTCAATCTTGAAGAACGGTGTTCAGATTGACTTGTAATCTCTCTAGGAGGCTTTGTGTGGCCGTAAAATGAGTCAAGCCCAAGCCAAGGCCAAAAATAAGGAATTACCGGGGGTTTGGGTGGTTTTAAAAGAAATTTTCGGAATTAAAAACCATACGCACAGTTTACTTGGGTAGAGGCGCACAGTTTGTCAAACAGTGCTCACACTTTGCGGATCTCACTATCCAGAGATACACGGTCTGCATGGTTTGGTCACTTGGTTTGTCAAACCATGCACACATCGTTTGTACCACTCTATCTAGTGCTTCATGGTTGGCACGGTTTGGTCGCACAGTTTTTCAAACCATGCGCAAACTGTGCACAAGCCATTGCACATTTGGTTTACTTAAAAGTTCACCCAAACACACCCATAAGGAACTTCATCAAAATAGAGGTACTTAGAAACATGAAAAGTACCTAAAAACATAATGGGATGTTACAACCTCCACACCATAAAACCTTTCTATCACAAGAGAGCATATGAAGAAACATCAAAGTCAAAAATATGATGCCACTGATCTCTCATTTGTGCCTCCCTTTCCAACGTCTCATGAGAATAAGAACCATGTTTCCATAGTACATGAACTAGAGGTATCATTATCCCACGAAGTAACTTGGTTTCAGAGTCAGCAAGACTGACTGTTCATTCAGTAACAGATAAATCCGGTTCAATCTCATGATCACTCCACCTCACAATATGGGATGGATCAGAGAGATACTTTTGCAGCTGTGATACATGGAACATGTTATGTTTCGACATAAGTTGTTGTTATAGAGCGAAACGGTAAGCAACTTTCCCCATAAGACGAACTACCTCAAAAGGTCCCACAAAACGATGAGCAATCTCCCCTTGCCTCCCAAGTCATCGATGACCTAATCAAGGTGAAACTTTCATGAACACCTGGTCACCAACTAAGAACTCTAAAGGTTTACATCGATGATCAACCTAAGACTTGTATAGACTCTGAGCTGTCAACACTCTTTGATGAATCAACTGGATCTTAGATGTCATCTCTTGGACCAAACTATGTCCTACCAAGGAAGTTTCAACAATCTCCTACTAAGATAAAGGATATTTACAAGGATGGCCATAAAATGCCTCAAAAAGAGCCATTTTGATCCCAGATTGGTAAATTTTGTTTTAAGAGAACTCATCTAGCCCCAGGTGATCATCCCAAGTCCCACCAAAGTCAAGAACACAAGCGTGAAGCATATCTTCAAGGATATAAATTGCTCTTTCCATCTGGCCATCTGACTGTAGATGGTAGGTCGTGCTCAAACAGACCTAAGATCCCAGTGCCTCCTAAAGGCCTCTCCAAAAGAGATAAGTAATCTGAGGATCCCTATTAGAGACTATAGCAGACGGATCTCCGGGAAAATGAACAACCTCTTTCACATAGATATATCCATACTCCTCAACATTGGTTTTATCTCTAATAGGTAAAAAGTGAGATGACTTGGTCAGTCTATCGATCACAACCCATATCGCGTTCTTCTTCCTTTGGGTTTGATGTAACACAACCACAAAGTCCATAGATATTTCATATCACTTCCATGTATGGACTAGAAGTGGTTGAAGTAAACCTGAAGGTTTCTGGTACTCAGCTCTCACCTGCTGGCATGTATCACAATGAGATACTAACTCAACAATGTATCATCTCATACATGGACACTAAAACTATTTCCACATGTCGTAGATCATTTTCGTGGTTCCTGGGAGCACAGCCCACTGAGAGTTATGGAAAACCCCCATCACAACCTTCCTTGACGCTAATGGAACGACATAATGGATTTGATAACACAGAACACCCTCTTTGGAGAATGACGAAAGGGTGTCAGTCTCCCCATCATAAAGGGAGTTCCTAATTCTATGGAACTCAAAATCCAGTTTTTGTTCCTGAATAATCAACTCGAGAAAAGCTAATTTCAACTGCACACTGGATAAAGAAACCTCATTCCTCTTCCACTGAACTCCAATATGAATCTGATCAAAAAGCTCCATAGAACTCCACTCTTATGAAGATTCTTTCACTTCCTGTGATGGATGTTTCCTGTTTAACTCATATGCAACTACATTCCCTTTCCCTCGGGTATAGGTAATGTCATAGTCGAAATATTGAAGGTACTCCACCCAATGCCATTGGCGGAGATTTAAATGTTTTTGAGAGAAGATATAACTCATGCCCTTATTTTCTAAACACATAGTAAAACTTTATCCATAAAGGTAATGTCTCCAACAATTAAGTGCATGCATTACAGCTGCATGTTCAAGGTCAGGGGTAGGATAGTTCTTCTCATGAAGCTTAAGCTGACGAGATCCATAGGTAACAAAATGATTACCTTGCATAAGGACACATCCCAAACCGGAACCCGATGCATCACAGAAGACCATGTAACCTATCTCAGCCTCAGGAAGAGTTAACACTAGCACAATGGTCAAAAGACAATTTAGCTCAACAATAGAAATCTGACATTTATCATTCTAGAAAAACATAACACCCTTTCGAGTCAGAGCTGTCACTAGAGAATATAACTTTGAGATGTCTTTAAGAAACATGTGATAATATACCACTAAGCCCAAGAAGCTCCAAATATAAAAAACATTTCGAGGTTGTTCCGAAGACATAACAGCCTTCACCTTTTCAGGATCAATAGATATTCCTTGTTCTGACAAGGCATGTCCCAATAATTTCACTTCCCGAATCCAGAAATCACACTATGAAAGCTTCTCATAAAGTCGGTGATTCGTTATAAGACCCAAAACTATTCTCAGATGATACACATGATCCTCCACAGTCTTGGTGTAGACAAGAATGTCATCCACAAAGTCCACCACGAAAGTATCTTGATACTCAAGTAAAATTGTGTTCATCAAATCCATGAAAACTTCGGGATCATTTATTAGGCTGATAGGCATAACAAGGTACCCATAATGGCCATACCTACTCCGAAAAGTGGTCTTGGGAATATCAGATTCCTTTATCCTCAACTGATGCTAACTAGATCGAAGATCGATTTTTGAAAACCACATTGCCTCATTCAATTGATCAAACATACCATCAATTCATGGTAAAGGGTGTTTCTTATTTATCATAACTCGATTGAGAATTAGATAATCAACACATAAACAAAGAGATCCATCATCCTTCTTGGTGAAGAGAATAGGTGTTGCCTAAGGCGAGACACATGGGCATATAAAACCTTTCTCGAGAAGATCGTCTAACTGAGACTTCAGTTCTTTTAGTTCATCTGGATCCATTCGGTAAGATGGAATAGAAACTCGTTGAGTAACAGGCATTAAGTCAATAGAGGAATCAACGTCTCTTACTGGAGGAAAACCAGAGATGTTAGACGGGAACACGTCGGGGAACTCAGCGATGATAGGAGGAAGATCACCACACATTGAATCTATCCCTAGATCAAAAGAAAAATCTAATATAACTTTCCCCCATAATGGATAAGACGGTCCAGATCTTCTTGACCTTGGGTCCCATTCTCCTTGAAAAACAAGAGGCACACCACATGGTGTAGTAAGGTAGACCTGACGAAGATAACAATCGATCATGGCTTAATTGGAAATGAGCCAATCCATCCCAAATATGACGTCAAATGACTTCATTTCGAGAACCAAGAAACTCCAAACATGATCAACATATGATAGAGATAAGACACAAGCAGTACTATGAATACCCTTCTCTATCATTACACCAAGGGGGTTAGTAATATACATTTCACAAGATAAAAGCTACATGAGAATATTAAGCAGATTAACAAGATGGGATGAAATAAAAGAGTGAGATGCACCAGTATAAAAAAGAGTTGTCGCTAAAGACAAAGTTGTACTAACGGTACCTCTCACAGTTGGAGGACCGGTATCAGCTACCTCTGGTGACTCTGGCACTCCGTGAAGAAGCTTCTTTCCGGATTCCTTTGGCTAGAAAATTTTTGTACGTGAAGCATTTGATTTCCCCATAGTATTTGGAGGTGTTGAAGATCCTGTTCCACTACACAGAGTAGATAAGCGATGGAAGAATCTCTGTAGTTACCCTAAACGTCCGAATGAGCTATAGTTCTTGGGAGCCTCAGTGCAAACCCTCTTAGAATTTCCTAGTTTACCACACAAATATTTATTCAAGTAAGCCCCTCCTAGTGCTACTGGAGGTTTGGGATGACTTTGTTGTCGAGAACCACCATGAGAAAATCGCGCTTCTGTTTTCCTTTAAAGAAACTAACACTGCCACTAGAAAGAAAAGGAACTTCCTGCAACCCTGACTTTCCTGCCAAATCCATATCAACCATCATTACCCTATCATGAACATAGGCATAAGTGGTTAGCATTAGTATGAAAATGTGAGAATGAATATCTGATCGAAGCCCCAACTCAAATCGCCGAGCCTTCATCCTCTCATTTGATAAAATTTCAGGAGTAAACTGTAACAACTCAGCAAAGTGATATGAGTATTAATTAGTGGTTTGTTTGGCCTGGTCAAGATTGAAAAACTCCACAGCCTTGGCCAACACCATAGATTCTGGATAGAACAGATTAGTGAAAATGACCCTAATGTCATTCCATTGCAAACCCTCATGTTTACCAGTCATCACTATCATGTCCCACCATCTCCGACTTGGACCCTCCAGCACGAAGGTGGCACACTTCAGCTTGATCGCATCCACTGTCTCCAAAAACCCAAACAAACGTTCAATCTTACTCAACCATTCCTCAGCATGTTGAGGGTCAGTGGAGCCTTTAAAACTAGTGGCTTCTGACGTAGGAACTCTTGAGAAAGACTTCAAAAAATATCACTATGAGGATCTATAGCTAGAGCCTAAAGAGGAACTGGAGGTGGTGTATGTCCCAGATCTTGGACAGTGCGAACAATCACCTCAACCAGAATCGCATCCACAATAGGACATGCTTGTTGATATTTAGTAGTAGCCTCTTTTTTGATCTGATTTCCACTTCTTCTCAGAGGCATGTTGCTACAAAACATAAAAGAAATTTGATTAACACTCAAACATAGTAACAAGGAAAAAGGTTCATAATAGATGGAATAAACAAGATTTGGATTCCACTCTATCCAAATCAGAATATGGAAAATACTATAACTAATACACAAGTTCTATTTCCCTAACCAACCCTGGTGACATAAGATTCATTATGGTGAGAGCTAGCTAGGCAGTCAATCACAACTACCCCCTATGTCCCGACAAGAATACCCAAATGCATACCGTCATCAAGCCATGATGTATAACCTCACTATGATACCATTTTTTCACCATCCAGCCCGGGTACCCTGGTATCCCAATAACTGAGCCGTCCCTAACATTGCTGGAAGGGTGTTCCTGATTCCCACGGGTCAACGGCTAACACCTAGCATCGTACAACACACAAGTGGGAAAGATTGTTTCCAAAATAATGTGGATGGAAGAGTAAGACAAAAAAGTATGCATATCAAAAGAAACTCCCCTGGGAGTAATGTATAATAAAACAAAGAGTCATAAAAATCCAAAGTACTACAACCGAGGTACCAAAAGGGGAAATGGTCCCAAGGTCCCCAAGGACACAACTCACCATGGCCAGAGATCAAAAACTGGTTCCACCTCCAAGAGGTCCCTTCCCTTTTCTCGATCCTAGAAGAAGAAAATATACAAACAACTGAAGGAAAAAGTAGGGTGTGAGCCTAATCCCAGTAGGATACCACCAAATATTCCGTAACAAATTCCAAATATAGATCATCCTGATAAAATCATTCCATTTTCAAATAAACTGGTTTGGGAATTAGAAAGCATATTTTAGTAAAACATTCTATACATTCTCAAATGATTGGAAAACCAATTTAAACAAAGGTTTTACAAATAATGGAATTTTTCAAAAACAATGTCTTACGTTAAAAAATTTATATAAAACAGTTTATAGAAATTCAGCAGGCATGTATGGAAGTTCAAAAGCATTGGCACACATTTATACCTTAAATATAAATAAACAAGAAAACAACATGGTCATCTGCCTAAAGGTACGATAGTATTAACCAGTTATATGATTTTTCACTCTCTATGTGAACTCATCAAAATGTGTATACACACACCCCTATGACAATGGACAAAAGAGACTCGTCACTAACCCGTCGGGGATGTGACCCGTCGCAAGTATGTTTTAGAACATTGTCGTAGGGTAGATTTTATCTAAATAACTCAATAACTACCTAAGGCTTGAATGCGCTCATACATGATGGGCGGACTATTTTAAGATTGCTTAAAAATAATATCAATCCCATTCTTCCATTTCGAAATTTTCAATTCTTTTCCATTTAAAACCAAAACTGGTTTTATTCAAAAAGATGCCTTTCCACAAGATAAAACTGTTCGGTATCTAGCAAATAATTTTAAGCCATTTTCATGTTTTTGAAATACATTCAACACCAATCCCATCATTAAACAATTTATTTCATCAATTAAATTCAAGAGTTTAATTGAAATTGTTTCCATTAAATCCATAATTTAAATTAGACAATTTAAATCACCCAATTTCCATAAACACACCTAATTCATTAGAATTGGGAGTTTTACAAATTTTTATGCCAAAAATATTTCAAATATATTGATTCAATGGAATTGAGTTATTCATCAATTTAATTGAAAGCAAATACGAGCATTTGAACTTAAATAATCAATTGAAATAAATGAAGAAAATACAATGATAATAAATTTGGAAAGACAATACGGAACCACCTACCTCGATTTATTGATGGGAGTTAACCAAACAAAAAAACCCCAACCACCGAGCGACACAATGATGTCGATCAAAAACTAGATCTAAATCCTTAAAACCAAAATTAAGATCAAAGGGATCAAGATCATGAAAAACTAAATCTAGATTCACAAAATTAGATATATACCTTATCCCATAGGTATAGATCCATGGAAAAAAAGGAAATCATCGATGAAAAGATCAAGGAAATATAGAGGAATAAACTAGATACGCAACCGGATGAAATGCACTTATCGGGAGGAGAAAAGATCTTCAATCCAAGCCATAAATCTCGAAGAAAGGTGTTTGGATCTCCTTGGAATCTCTATAAGAGGAATTGTAATGAACAAAAATGAGTCAAGCCAGATCCATGGTAAAAAATAAGGAAGTCCCAGGGTTTCGGGTGGTTTTAAAATAAATTTTTTGAATTAAAAACCGCAGGCACGGTTTACCTAGGCAGAGATACACGATTTTTCAAACTATGCACACACCGTGCGGATCTCACCGTCCCGAGATACATGGTCTACACGGTTTGGTCGCCGGATTTTTCAAACCATGCACAGACCGTGCATACCTCTCTATCCAGTGCTGCTTGGTTTCCATGGTTTGGTCGCACGGTTTGTCAAACCGTGTACAATCCATTGCCCTTTTGGTTTAATTAAATGTTCACCAAAACACACCCCCAAGGCACTTAATTAAAACTGAGGTACATGGAAACATCAAAAGTACATGAAAACGTAACAGGATGTTACATTGAGAATAAGAAATTGCAAATTAATTTGACAATGACCAATGGTAAAACTATTTTTGTCTCCCCTAGGAATCTCCATCAATGGGACTCATTTGGCATTCCAAATTTAAAATATCAATATACAGCACCACCAATTGGAATCCATAGAGGAATATGTTAATGAATAAACAATGTAAAATACATTCTGGAACTTAATATTTAATATAATCACTTTTTTCCTATATATATAATCAGACATGTTGCATACTCATGTCATCAACCTATGTGCTCAATTTATCTATTCATTACTTCTTAAAATTAACTTTTCAATTGTCATGAACATGGATATTAATGTTATTTTTCCATTTCATTCAAAAGTATTGAGATATGAACATCAATTAATTTATGGGACTAATCCAACATTAAATTAGTCACCAACAAGATATAATTCATGAAAAACCCAATATATCAATTTTATCCCTGAGAATATATCGTCATAGTTTCGATATTTAAATAAAATTGATCAAATTGATATTTTAATTAAATATAATGTAATACATAGGGTAAATTAAAAACTTTTTAAAATATGAATATCTAATAACATAGAATCATATGAAATTCACACTAGTGGATATGACATTATATTTACTTATATAAATGTATAGAAATTTTAAACATGAGGAGATGGTGTCTCATCAAATATAGAGTAACATGTAGCTAAAAACTATCAATACTATGCATAACATCATATAAAATTATCCCGATAGACGAAATAATCGTTAAAAATGGCATCATAACATTTCATGTTTCACGACATGGATTAAAATTGTTATAATCATTCATTACAAAAGACACTATAAATAATTATAATGTTAATATTATAGAGAAGAATATGAATCAATGTTAATTTTATTCTTATTTTTTATACCCTTCAGTATATATTAAATAGAATTTACACAGTAAATTATTATATGCAACTGCGTCTGACACTATTAGTATCAATGTCTATATGCCTATATAGATTATGTTTAAAAAATCAGCTCGGGATAGTGGTTCCTGAGCATGGTATAATTATAATATGATATTCCAAATTAAATTGTGAATTTAAATTATCCATGTATAAGAATTTATATATATAGTGTGAAATAATCATTATTAAATTTAAATGGAAATGAATGTCATAACAAATAGTTCATGGACACGAATACTGAACAACTTGTAGTGTTAAACCATAACATCATCAACTAATTACATCAATTTTATTAAAATATAATATTAAAATTAAATTGTCATCGCCCAATGTTAAGAACCAAGAAAAAGATATGCATGGATCATGATACTGAGATGAGATATTTAAAGTCCCATATAATGTTCTAATGGACACATGTTTCCAAAATGATGAAGGAAATTGGGAATGCACATAATGAATAGTTTTGACCATAAGCTCACTAACATGTCCAATACATGAAACTATCTAAACAATGCAATATAGAGGAGATTACTACATATACAAGAAAAAATTAAGAAAAAATGTCTTAACAATATAACATCCATGGAAAAATACCGTTAGCAGATATCATATCATTGTTAAATGAAATAAGTGATATATGGTGAATGTCAAACATTCCAAAAAAAGTGGGATAGGAAAACTAGTCGTTGATAAAACATAAATACTTATACATTACACATGATAATAAAATTGAAAAATATGTGGATACCCTTCAATATATAATATGAGGAATTATCCTTTAATTTAGCTTCCACCTTCACATAACACATTTTAATGAAAAACCAGCACATCCTTGTTTTTCTTTTTCATTACCATTATTAATTGAAACAATGTATGCATACACAAAATCAACATATATAGAGTTTGAGATTAATGATAAAAATATTATTTGTATAAGAAATCTATATAAATCCTTTTTAGGAATGAAAAATTATTATTATACAAAAATGTTCCCCATCTTGATCTTGACTATATAATATTTGGAGAGAACACTATTATTGCATACATAGACAACAATAGATATTTATCAAATGTTACTATTATCACCCCTCATCCATTTCAATACAATGGTTCTCCTATGGAATCTTTCACTAAAGATGATGTCATTTTTTTGTAGAAGTATTTTTTCTTCCTCTAGACAGGTTTTTTCAATATTGGGGACTCTATATGACTCATATTAACCATACTTTATAGGTAAATTGTCTACATAAAGTTAATATTTTGATTTTGGATGGGGATTGTGTTGATATCCACTCTGAGGATAGAGAGGAACATTATTAATATTGGTGGTAAGGATGTCGGATAATCAATAATTTTTATATATTGATCTACAAATGGATTTTTTTCTCATTCGAGCAATTTGAATCCTCGGATATACCAATATGGGTTAGTTTTATTAGCCATTATCATCACAATTTCCATTATTATTCCCTTATGAAAATTGTATCTTTTTGTCTCACCAGTAAAAATACACTCCTTTAATATTATTCACTCACAACCATTCAATAGGGAATATTTTTTTTATCATGTACCATTTTGGGGATTTTCTTCATTTTATTTTGATCATAAAGGAAATGGAAGGTTTTTATGGGATTTAAGGAATAAAGATATCCACCATTTCTACACCAGATGAAATAGATGTGGTAACATAGATTCATCACGTGTTCATAAGGACGGGTTGAGTAAGAGAAGGGTGTTAACAGATGCATTGGTCCAGTTTTTCAAGAAAAGGATAATGTAATGATGAACTCATATGAAATATTGATGTTCAACTCTAACTTTTATGGACTACAAACTAGTAATATTTTATATTCATTTGGGACATGTATTTAATAAAATATGATGAAGAAAATAATTGGTTCTAATGATACTATAGGGTATCATTCTAGTGATGTGGATTGTTTAAACAAAATCCTCTATGCTACTACATGTGTATTCACCACTAATGAAGAGAAGTACATTTCTGATGTAAAATACTTAATGGGATTTAAAATAATATAGAATGAAAAGAATTGTTGTTTGGAGATAGTCACTAATGATACTCATCATTTTCAAAGGAGATATATTGAAAGGAAATGGCATGGTTGCGTTCTTTTATCATGTGTTCTAGGTGTGATGAAAACCCAATTAATAATGATATGTATAATTTTAAACAAAATTTTTCCATTGTTATCAAGGGCTGTGAATATTTAAAGGAGAATAAATACCAACCATTAATGGACTACTCCAATACCACCAAAAAAATTCAATAATAGGTCAACTCAAAATGATATCTCCTTGGATATGGAGATCAATCGAAATAAAGAGAATGAGAACCTCTATAGAAGATTATATTATAATTCTCATACATTTAGAGCTAATAATAATTTGTCTAAATTATAAAGGCAAGGCCCGTCGAATTTCGGTTCCATGAAACATCACATGGATGTTCCATGAAAATTATAGTAGTTACTATTTGGAAAAAATTACATTCACATGAAGAAAAAATCAAAACATTTACTAGAATAAATCCATTGGGATGTAATGATCATGGTGCATGAATTCCTCCTCACCATTAGTATGACATAATATGATTTTTCTAACTTAAAGCATAAATGTGTATTATCCAATTAATATAAATATTTAGTTTTTTTGAAGTATATATAAATATAAACAATAAAACTTGAATATAATAATGAAATTAGTACTCGAACTCTGTATTGAAAAACATTACAAGGTATATAGATACATATAAAATAAGGAACACATAAATAATTTTTTTTAAAATAAATTTCTATATAACATCATAGGATTAAACTATATGGAAACAATTCATAATAATCATATAGACATAATTATGTTTTTAAAAAGATTTACCTCAATTAGTGGAAATGATTTAGATATATGTAACTGCAATGAATAGGGTGACACATAATCTACATTACTATTTTAGATTATTGTGGGAGACTTGAACCTAATGTGGTTAACATACCAATGTACAAAAGATTACAATGTATTATATATTACACCAAATTAATCAATAAACATGTAATTATACATAAAAAATCGTAATTATTTCAAATATCAACATAAATCATGAAATTTGTCATTACAAATCGTAAATAAACATTCAATGTCATTAAGATCAACAAATCAGTTTAAAAATTAGCATTATAATTTTTTTGTACAACATTATAGAAATAAATTGAATATGGTGATCACCAATAGTGATGTTTTGAAAAGAAATGATAAAAAACGCTGACCAATATTAATAAAACCCCATAAATCTAGGTTAAATCAACATGAAAACATGAGTAGTTACCCATTATAGCAATTAACGTACCAAAAACACCAAGATACACTGTGAGTGATATAAACATAATGATCTACTATTTTATGTGAAATAATGAATAATGAGTACCAATATATTTAATAGAGGGAACCAAAAGAAAGTAGATAAGTTAAATATTATGAGTTTACATAGATATTAATATAATTAAATACATATGAATCCATGGTAGTGGGTATGTGGGAATTCCCTTGTGTCAAAACCTGATAGGGTCTAGAATGGTAGAAATTAGGGTCATGAGGGTTAAAAATAACATAGGGTGGAATAATAATTATGAGTAACTAATTTTATAGTTAGACTATATGGAGTGTCAAAATATTTTTTATAGTGACCCAAAAATTTCGTACATAGATATTAAAAACTAATATATTATTATTAATTTCATAATAAGATGATCCATGGAAGAATAATATAGTTTAACATATTTGGAAACCTAGATAATATTACAAATGGTTCATAAGATAACTACATCAGATGTCACTATGTTCATCCGAACTACAGACCATCATATACATATCACATGAAATACTACACTTAATAACCTCGAGAAAAGAAGCATATGAAATGACGAGATGAGATTATCAGCAATAGTAAACTATGGTTTCATTAGTGGTCCCAAAATAATAACACGAGAATAAGGCTATGATAATATGAGGATATAATTTCAAAACCATACCCTATATATGATAAATTCAAAATCCGAGTCATGAAAAAATATAGGTATTTTGAGAAGAATGAATCATAAAATGATGAATGTACATAATCCAAGTGAGTATAAAATTAGCATAATATACAGAGAGTGTTAAAAACATAAGCATAGAAAAAATTTTATATTATAATTATGGACTAATCCCAATAGTGTTATTGTGTCATTATTTCACTCCAGAAACCACCATAGTAGTCATGGTTTACTCTCTAGACTATCATAATTGATAAATACACATATTTAACATGGTTCACATCCTATTCAAGTCATGTTTATCTCATAGAATATCTAACATTACTAAATTAATTTGAATAATATATATTTTTAGGATAACCAAAACCATAATTAAAATATTATTGATATGTTAAAAATGATAATAAATAATTCATCATGTCCTAATAATAGTTTAGAAATGGTATTATAATCATTTCATCACTACAAAACCTATTTAAAATAATTGTGTTCATAAATATTTCATCAATTCATCATAACATAACCCATGGAAAAGGGATCGGTTTGATAAAAACATGTTCATCATATATATTTAACATATAGGGAAAGTAAATTCATGATATCATATAATCATTTACCTAGTAAAACCATTGCACAATCATTGGATGTCATCATTGATAGAAATTTATTTTGAAAGATCACACTGTACATTTCTTGAGTAAATTGTTATTTCTAATATGAAGTCTATTATTAAAAAAACAATACGAAAAATTAATGACCAAACTTTATTTAAAAATATCATTAGAAGTATTAATAATATGTTTCAAATAAATCAGTGTCTAGGATATAGAAAAATATATTTCATGTAATATAAATTTGAACAAATATTCTTTTTACATTTTCAAAAATATCCAAAAGTACCATTTTCTATAATGACAAGAAGATTAAATTTAATTTTTTTTAATATTTGAAATTATTGTGAAAATAAAATTTTATAATATTTTTAGAACTGATAAAACATTATATACCATTGATTAGAAAACACGTACATAGAAGAAAAATAACATTTGACTGAATGGATATATAAGGTTTCCTTTAAATAAAAAATTATATTGTTATATTAAGTACATAAAGATAGTAAAATAAAATTAAAGCAAAAAATTTCCACAAATATACCCTCAATAAAAAACTAAATGTGATAATTGAAATATATATCACAATATTTTTTCATTGAAACATAATCATAATCATTCATGATAAGTTGAGATGTTGTAACATAATTCCAATACTATTATTGTATATTTTGAAACGTAATTATCACGATGAAATAAAATATAATCAAGAATTTTATTATTATTAAAATAATTACATTTATGATATAACACAATAAAGGGTATTATAAAAAATATATAGAATAAATGTGTGGGGAATATACAATAAGTATCAAAAAAGTAAAAGTCAGATGATTAATATCATACCTCATCTATAGAATTTAACCGTACAAGATAAAACCTCATATATATTAAAAATAAAATTATTATTAACATGTTACCTAATCACAGTAACATATAGTATTCAATATATGATTTAACTATAACATTTTATCACAAATCTATAAATAATTCCTTTTTAAAATTATGTTTCGGGTAATAACTTCATAATTTTTTATGCATGTTTTTGTTTAATATTAAATATCCTGATAAATTGATCATTGTAAAATAATATATATAATTTTTAAAATAGTATAAATATAATATCGATAATTTATTTTTGTAAAAAAACATTTATGATAGTGATATAAAAATAATTACACTATTTATGGAGGCGGTAGACCGCATGTATGAATGATTGCTATATATTTTTTCACTATATATGGAATGATAAAAAGGAAAATTGTATATAACCATTCAATAATAATTTTTAACTCATATATATACTTTATAGTCACTAAATTAATCCTTATTAACATTATTATCAATATAAAATGAAACTAAATCGCATAACATTGTAGTTTTGATAGTTCACTTGTACGCAAGAGTGGCCATAAAATTATCAACATCAATCAAAAGAATATATGTAAATTTGATATTAATATTTAAATAGTAAAATTATATAATAAATATCATATATAAAAATAAAAATTCATAATAATTTTTGGCTGTGAGATGCGGTGATGGAAAAAAAATTACATCAGTTCGTGAGGAGGTGGATGCTCGTACAAACAATCAACGATATCATTTCCATTTTTTGGTGGATGATATGTAAATAGGGTTTTAAATAGATTAATAAAATATCTATATATTGGATATATCTATTCTATTATATTAAAATCATTAAAGAATATTTTTTGGAGGTGGAACAATAAATAATTAAAAAACTCAATTTAGAACGATAACTCTTATTTGGTCAACAACCATAGGTTCACACAATAATCCGTTATATATGGGACAAAAAATCAAGATTACAAAACTAGGAAGTGGTTAGTTAGCTATTAAAAATGCAAGGGCTTGAATTACTATAATCAAAAGGCTTTAGATGTGTTATCCAGATAAGAGAGGGGATACCTTTTTTAGTTTGGGAGTGGGCACAAATAGAAATTTTAAAAATAAAATATTCTAACCATTATTTACCAAATAAAAAGATGATAAAATTAAATATTCAAGAAACATAGATAATATAATTTCTATACATGTTCATATAAATTCAACTATTGATTTATTTTGGTCATTTTAAATATAAACTTTTTTTAACCACCTTATAATCTTATTTTAAACATAACTATAATAATTAATTTTTATTTTTTTATACTCATTATGAAAAATAATAATATGAAAATATTTTAAAATACTATTTTTTATTGAAAATATGGAATCAAATTTTCAAAAATCTATAAAATAGAAGTGGATGATTATAGATTTAAATTATTCCCATATTTTTTATGAAAAAGTGGATTCCCAAGGAAATATTTTCATCAGTAGATGTGTAATTAAGGTAAAATTGAACAAGAAATTTTGTACAATAAACCATATTTTATTATTAATAATAAAACATATCTAATTAAAATTTTAAAAATATTTTTAAACAATATTTACCTATGAAAATGATTTAATAGAAAAACTAATTATAAAAAATGGTATTTTTTATTATTCATTGAGAAATTAATATTTTCATAATTATATATGAGAATTCACAAGAATATATTTTTGGGATGGAGATTTCAAATGTGATGTTTAATTATTTAAATAAAAATTGAAAAATTTTCAGAAATTATTTTATTTATTTTTTTCCTTAAAAATCAATTTCTATGTTGAGAAAAAAATATTATCTTAACAGAAAAATATGTTATTAAAAAATATATACATTATTATATATATTTTTCATTATATTAAAAAATATATAATTTATTTTAATTTATTTGATATTCCTATTTATAACATCATATTTAACAACTATGTTATAACGTCTATTTAAAAATATTAATATTAATGGTATATTTTTGTTTGCTAAAACTCATTGTTGTAATAAAAAAAGCTACCAAAGGGAAGAATTATTCCCAAAAATATGAATATTTTATATTATAAAAACATTAAAATGAATTTACATATCTATATTACTTATCTCTGATACAAAAATTTGATGATATTAATCCTCATCAAATCCTCATATTCCCTAGTAAAATCTTCTTATTATTTATTTCTATACAAAACATTTTTGAAGTGAGTAATAATTTTTCATTGAAAATTCATTATACAATCCAACATGTCAACATGTTCTTATTTATTTATAACATAATGATCTAGTAATATGAACTTCATGTTTAGTATATGATATGGTTTTGTAATATAATTTATCTAGTGATATTCATGGAAGCTATTTTGGACTTGAGAGAGGTTCGGTGGATGATACAACTAGTAAAAAACTATCTTAATTCCATCACAAATCATCAAAAGGACCATTTACCTATGTATCATCATTTCATTATTTTTTAATCTCATATAATTATTCCATGAAGTAATTTATAAAAACATATTCTCATTATGTTTAAATTCCATATAACGCTAATTATTATAAGTATTAATTTTTTATTTATTTTGTGATGCAATTATGTTTTCCTAAATGGTTCTAACATTTTAAACATTTAATTAGGTAGATCTGGTCCTAAAAGATTTATTTATCTAATATCATCCAATATTTTATTATTTTTATACATATATCCATAATCAAATTCATAAAAAATCATCAAAATTATAGTGTTAAATATATTGTTGTAATAAAACTCAATTATAGGATAGTGTTGATCTCATCAAAATATATAATAAAAAGTCCTATTGTTCATATATTATTTAGGGGAAATCAATATAAAAAAAAAGGGGATCCATAGGGATAAAGTAATGAAAACCAATAGGACCATTCCTAACAAATATCGTAAAATCATTATTTAAGGAGTCGAAATAGTTGTAAACAATCAACAGTTCTACCATAATCCATTTTCTTGCTAACAGTTGAGTCACATAATTCCCTACATGAAAAGTGTGCCTTATCATACAATTCATATTGAAATTTCTCTTAAAAATTATTACTGTATAAGTCAATACCCAAGGAATATCACCTTTTTCATGTTGGAACTAAACCAATATGGAAGATTCTTCCCCCACTTCGGAAATATGGTTATTTGATTGCCTACATAATGATAGAAATGTAGGAAATGATATAGGCTAGGAAATGAGATAATTATTAGCACCATGAAAGGCCTAAAACCACATGAACCTATACCCAAAACTGTCCCAGGCCATCCCTCCCCATTTAATCACCTAATGTAAGAATGACCCATAAACATTCTTTTTCAATCCCGTGCAAGGGGGATTCCAACTAACCCATCAGCCTTGTTCAAGGATACGAGAAGTATCAGACATAGAAAAACTAGGGAGGAAGCACTGTTGGGTAGCAGAGTTACTAGTGTTTTTAATCAGACCATCGAGCTCTATAACAAGACATTAAACCCACATCTATAGTTTAAAACCACATATCTTATAACTATTCCTTGCTTTATTCTGATATTCCGAAAGAACCCTACAACAAGCGGAGATCACTATCCCCCAAACCCAAACCACCACCCCATGATGGATAGTCCCCTAAATCAAATCTATAATCACATCCTTTACTGGACCTTCAATAATGTATAACCATTGATAGTGATCATGTGTGATAATTTCATAAGTTGATCAAATAAGACCATATAGTATTATTTCCTTTATTTGTATTGGATAGTCCAATGATAAAATCCATGGTTATTTTTTCATTTTTATAAAGGTATGGGTAATGGTTATAATATCCCATACTATATTTTCCACATATCCTTAACTTTCTGACATATAAATCATAGGTGCACATACTATGAAATATGTATCTTCATTCCCTCCCACCATAAAAATTGATTCAAATATATATACTTCTTTGTTACTTTGAGGACATATATAGAATGAAGAACTCGGAGTTTTCTCTAAAATATCCTTTATAAAATGAGGTAATGATGGATAAAATAATTTTTTCATGAACAATATTATTACATTATATACATATGAGAACTCCATATTATTTGTAAACCTCCTATATAGCATAAAATTATCCTTATGGACTCACTAATTTTATAATGTAAATATGGTTTTACACACATGTGATAATGAATGAATATTCCCCCTTTATACATGGTTTCCAAATACATGCTTTTAGAATATATAAATATTTGATTTTTATCCCTATGTTACATAATGTATAATGATACTTTCATATCAAAGCATTAACAATCTAGTTCACTGTCCAAGGGTTGTAATGTAATATGTAGTAAAAATAATTAATTTAATCCAACCATCTTTCCTGATTCATGTTCAACAAATTCTATGTGAATATCTAAATTAATATATTATGATCAGCATATATATAATAAAATTATAAAAAAACATAATTTACTTAAATTTTTTATGAAAACATTTCCATATCTAAAATGAAATTTCTAGTTAAATAATTTTAACATAAACTTTATATTGCATTGAGGTTCAAGCTATCATCATTTCATTCTCCATGATAAAAAATCAATGTACCTTATCCAAAAAAATCAATATATATTAAAAAATTTATCCCCTCTACAAAAATTTATGACTTAGTACACTGACTATTATTCTCTCTATTTCCATGAAATTCACCTCACGTTAATGAAAAAAATTGATCTAGGATCCCATCAATTTTAACATTGTCAGTACATTATATTGTCCTGAGATGTTATCCACAACTAATGGATAATATCTTATAAATCCATGAAAATATCATATCACATTCGTATTAGTTATTTTTGGACAACATTAATCATCTTATTTCATTAATGGATCCATGGATATACCATATCATGATATTATATAATATAAATAATGAAACTTATTGTATCAAAAAGTAACATATATAAATTTTTTCATAAAACCTGTCTTTCCATGGGGTTTTCAGCACCATCCACAATTAATAATCATTATATTTCATACCATTTGAATAGATATTAATATCTTCTATAAATACTACCAAAAAACATTATTTGTGATCTATAAAGGCATTATATATTTTATCTATGAATCTAACAAAGTAATTAGTAATGAAAAATTGAATCGCCATGTATTCATAGAGTTAATACCTTTGTGTAATTCTACCTTTTATATATCCTCCTTTTCAAACCACATATAATGATATCGAAATGACGGTTAATATATTAATGTTGTTGATGTTTTTGAAAAAATTGAATAATTACATCGATATGTGGTATAATATATTTTACCCTCAGTACTGTTTTATTAATTTCCCAAAAGTAAACTAAAATTCACATTGATTAAAAAAACCTTTAAAAAAATAGGGTCCTCCAGGTTGAAACACAAGGTTGAAAGATAACATTTCAATATTCATATATATTTTCATTATTGATTCAAAAAACTCAATCCAAAAATTTATATAAGGGTTCATTGAAATATTTGGAGCACAAATTCTGAGTTCTAAATAGATATCAATAAGTCATATTAGTGTAAGACTCGAAATCACTTTAGATAAGATAATTACAAATTAATACACAATAGAAATATCATCTATATTTATTTTACCCTAAAAATATAAGATAAAAATCAAATTTAATTTTGAATCATTTCACATAAAATATATTTGGCTTCAATTGAAGGTTTATATTCATAATTTCATTTATAGATAATCATTGGATTGTTTGTAATATAAATAATTATATCATTCCCTATGAAATTTATGTGGGATCTATATGTAATAAGAGAATCCTTTCCTGATAAATAATAAATTAAATCTGAGGGAGAATATTTAGACATTTTGGAAGCACATTCCCACAAACATCAACTAGGGATGAATCTAAGAGATCATGTTTGATTATATAACCATTTGGGGTTATCAATGATTATTCAACCTCTAATAATTGGGTATTAAAATTAAAATTTTGAGAGAATTATGATGTTTTATTGGAACTAATATGAGTAATATAAAATTTGACAGTCCAGTATTTTAGAATATATGTTACCACATAATCATTACATTCTATCCAAAATCTATTGCTAAAAACAAAATGGTTGGAATAACCATTATGTGTCATTATGCAAGGTGATTAATAAAGAAATAGACATCATAGGTTGTGGAAATCATGACACGATATATTTAATATTTTACACATTGGTTTAAAACTAGGTCATTCCTGATCATTCTCTATAAAAAACATCTTTATGTTTTATAAATACTTTTGAAATTTCCAAAATATATCCACTGAGATTGCTAAACTAGGTGTGCAACAAAGGTCAATTGTTGTTTACGAGGTGAAAATTGTGTCAAAGCACAATTCACCCATTAATATGATATTTCCCCTAGGTATAACTATTCCAAAAAAACATAGAAAAGTTTTATTAAGGCATGGGTTTATTTTCTTAGATACCCCACTCTACATCCTTCTCCCTAATTAATGGACAATTTCATGTAGTTTGACAAATACATCGACAAAGAGTGAAGGTTCTCATTTAATATTTCTCATACTATTTTCAAAATGATAACTAAATCCCTATGTAATAAAAGATATAGGTACCCATAATTAAAATATATAGACTTTACATTGTCATATATGAATATTCATTACATAAAATGATGACGCATTCCATAATAATATCAGTCTATCCACTATAGAATCTTTTATACCTAATTATTTTTAGTATTACACCACCTCATATCATAATAACATCTTCATTACTAGAACCATTATTATATATATCATACATAATTTCATTCTCCATAGTGAATGAAAGGAATCAAAAGTAACTATGGGATGATATGTTCAATAAGGGTAACCATGTCCGATATAAATGATTACATAATCATAACATGTGAATAAGGGAATAAGAACTTCTGAATAACATTTTAAAAGCATATATTTCATATTATAGATCATAATGATGATTCATTTAATATATTCTGATAGTTCATAATACAGAAATCATAATGGAATCAATGTTGATAATCCATGATAGAATATCATTTTATAAGTCAATGATATTTAAAATATACATAAAATCTAATAAAATTTAATTAATATTACAATTTTATTTTCAAGGCTATTATAATAGAATTGGTTCACTCCCCAAAATGTTATTCTAGTCAGGGTTTACTCCTAAGAAAATCATTGTGGACAATGTCCCTTACGGAACTGGGTTCATTCCCATTGCATTCCTCGTTATCTCCTGATATATCCATATTTAAACAGTGAATTATAGAGATTTATAATTATAGGCCTACCTGACATATATAAATATAAAATATATGTGTTCCATATGATCATAAAAAATTAATCATTTATTAACCATGGAAAATGAACTTGATTGATATAATTTTAATAATTGAATAATCAATATATATGAAATGAAATTCCTTAAATATTTCATCCATACAATATGGTATAATATATGGAAATTTAATATGGTTTATATGAATTTCATGAAATCATCATTAAATAAACCATTGAAATGATATTGGTATCATAAAACTATTTATTTTAAAAATAATCCATCCATTTAAAGGATAATGATGGTATCATTGGATCATCTCCCCAATAAATCTCAAGTAATATCATTGGATTTCATCATTGATGGAATGTGATTTTGGAAGGTCACTTGGAAAATTTCATAATGAAAACACCATTAACATTTTAAAATTCATTCTTTAAAATAGAAACATTTAACAAATAATAACAAGGATATTTACATGAAAATAAACATGGATACATTTAAAGGATGTTTGAAATAATTGAATATCCATGATATTATAACATACCCTTCCTGTCATAAACATTAAAAAATTATTCCTATCAAAACATATAGTAAAATCAAAAGTAACCCATATTGAACATGAAAAGAATATTACATTAAAAAAATTAAATGATTGAAAAATTTGTAATAATAAAATTCTTTTTTTGGGAATATGAAATTAATTCTTTGATAACTCTATATAAAAAATAGATATCAGTGAAATAGGATTTACAACAGAAGAGAGAAATAATATGTGTTTTCTGTAAGTAAAATATTTTTACATATTGAGTATATAAATTGTGAATAATTAAAAGAAAACATATATTATAATTCAATAACCACATGATAATAAAATTTGTGTGTTTATTGATATATTGATCGTAATATTACATCATCAAATATTAAACTTAACTAACCAAAATAAACAATGTGTTTTCAACAAAATGCACATACCACATTGGAATCATTTGAATATTGAACCTCATGAATTGATATTATCAATTTAAATGTTAAATATATTTAAAAATATAATATTTAGGATACAATTGTAAAAATATCTTTTATTACACAACCCAAGAAATGTGTTGTGAATATGAAATAGGTCCCCAAAATGAAAAATTTATAGGAAAAATACTATTTCTTAGGTATCGATATTCTTTACACCCATTTGAAAATATTGTTCAACATATATCATTTGATTATATATCTATCAAAAAATTGTAATCATATATTTCATACCATATATGATTTACGTAAAACCATTTATCACCAGTTTGTTAAAACCTGTTTATTAAATTTCTTATTTGGGTTAGAAAAGATTCATTTTTCATGTATATTATGGTTTTGTATATTTAATTAATTAATATTGATCATAATTCCATCACTTTAATAGTTTTATATATGATATAAATATGATATATTTTTATTATATGTGTATTAGTATTAAACAATTAATTTTAGAGATAAAAAATGAATTACTCCATTCATGGATATGTTGTGTCATACATATGAATGAACACTACTTCCATTTTCTCTAAGTATAAAACCAAAGAATGATGAATAATAAGTTGCCTATCCAGAATCATTATTACTAAAATTATATTATTTATATTCAATAAATATATCATTACTATCATCCATTATAAAATAAAATGAAAACCCAATAACATTTATTTGTGGAGGTGGTAGCCAACACCTATGCACGAGTGACATTATGGATTAAAATGAATTTAAATTTAAGAAGGTAGAAGCGATATTATAATTAAATGAAAATAATAATGAACATCATATATGAAAATTGAATGAAAATTTAATTGTATTCAAGAAAGGTGGTGATGGAAAATGAATTTCATTGGTTTGTGAGTCGATAGTCTTCCGTACACAAGATCAATGGTTTTGATTCGATATTAATGAAATAAATGATTGATATAGGTAAATAAATTATCATTATAGAATATCATTATGTTATTTATAATTATTCTAATAATTTATTTTTTTCATTCATATTTTATTTTGGTTGAAGAAAAAAAATGTGAGCATTTAATTAGGAATAACATATATTTTCCATAATACATCCTTATGTATACACTACAAGCATTATTAATAGGGTATAGAATTAAAATAAGTAATCTAGTTTATGGATATTGATGTAAGTAAATTATTTATATTTGTATTTTCTAAACCACAATATATTGGCTGTGTAAAGAAGAGATGAGAGGGGTTTCATTTTAAATTCTGGGGAGATTGAACACAAGAAATTTGTGAAATGAAAATGTTATACATATATATTAAACGTGAGGAAATTATCCAAAATGAATCATTGTCCAAACTTAAATGATATAACGTATATACATGGACATAAAATTGGAATTGGAGATGTTTTTAGGTAATTTCTAACATTATATTTCTATTTTTACCACATTGTAAACCCTTTTTATCCTTAACAATTATAATATAAATATTTTTCAAAAAATTATTATGAAAAAAGATAATTTAACATTATTATATAACATTAATCAATTGGATAATAGTAGGAAGTAATTTTTTTCAAAATCATTTCTTTTAAGTGTTTTTTTAGTTTAAAATTATTCCCACAATTAGGATGAAAATGTGCTTTACAGTGTAACGTTTTTTCTCATATGTATATGATGTTTTGATAACATGATTAAACATAGAATTGATTCAGATAATCTATATTTTTTTAAAAACAATATTATTGATGTAATATTACATTTATTTCTATTTTCAGAAAAATTGGTTCTTTTTAAATATATTAATTAATATAATGTTTTTAATAAAAAACACTATTTTCGCAATTCAACTTAAGATTAAAATATTCAAAATATTATCCAAAAATAAATATAAGATAATTTTTAAATTTTAATTTTATAAATTATTATTTTTTGAAATAAATTTTATTAAATTGTTAAAATTTAGTATTATTATTATTTATATAATAAATATAAATATTTTTTGGGAAAAAATATTCTTTTAAAAAATATAAATTCATTAGAATAAATTAATTATTATTTTTTATTTTTTATTAAATAGTTAATTTCTAATTAATCATTAGAATTTGGTCATTCATATTAATAAAAAAAATTTAATGGTAATTCCCAAAAGTTAATTATTAAATAATGATATTTTTCAATATTTTGGTTTAATAATACCCATCAATCTTTGTTACACAAGGTACCAGTGAAATAGTGTATTTAATTATATATTGGGGAGTTGATGTTTAGAAAAGCATTCCCTAACTATGTTAGAGACATATATTTAACTTGAGAACATTGATAATTTTAGTCCACTACTAATGAAACTATACACCAACCAAGAAAATATATCATGTCACCCATCTTGCATGTTCTAACCTATTGTTTATATCATTAACACAAATCATGTACCAACCGTTCATCAATTTATTTTTCATATTAAAATTTTTAATTAATAAACAATAAAAAATAATTTAGAAAAATAATAATAATATCACATAATTATGACATTTATGGTCATACACATATCCCCACTATGTCACATTAAGATGATGATTCTTAACTAAATAGATGATCATTAAAAAGGCATCGAAATTACATCCAAATATGTTATTCCCTCTCCAAAATATCATGTGATTAATTATTATGATTTAAATTATATAAAATCATAGGGATTTATTTCCTATGGATCGACATAATATTTAAGTAAAGACTACAAAATGAATTATCAGCAAGTGACCCATTATAATCTAGATATAATTCATTCCATTTTCTCACTTGAATAGGTTCAAAAAATTAATTTTTAATTAATAAAAATGAAACATATAATGAATTAGAAACTAAGATAGAATATCAAATAATTATCGAACCATGGCACATCATCCCATGATTTGGATGGAGCCTAGAAATCATTGGTAAAATATAAAGGGCATTCCAAAATACCAATAAACTATTCGATTTGAATCCATTAAAAACACCCAATTATAAAATAGATTCTATGAGGGATGATGATTATGATCTTTGTATAACTTATAATCCAATCGATCTATTTCTAAACACATATAAAAATCATAAATCATATCAATCATCTCCTAAAAGATTCTTGGTCTAATAGTTGTTTTTTTCTACCTATGTCCACTACATGGGGTTGAGGAATGATCAATTATATGATGAATAAATAGGGACCATTAAATATTTTGATTGATTTTTATCATGATAGTCAAGTTAAAAAAATAATAAATAAAAAACCCATTATCCACCAAAGTCCAAATATTAGTATCATATAATTATATATTGTATATGATACATTCACTCAATTTTCCAATATATTATGAGATGATATGTCATTGTAAAGATAAAATTGTATCTAAAAAACATTTGGATACCCTTCCCAAATCGAGAAGAAATATGATGAAACATATGAGATAAAATGAATGGTGTAAATCTATGAAGCATGATGATATAATACATATCGATCCATAAAACTCCTTCTATCATAGTAGTTCACTTGATAGATATAAAATATATGGACTTACTTACCTTATTATAAAGGAAACTTGTATTATACATTCCATAATGGGTATATTTAGTAGAATAATGATATTCAATGATTTCTTTTCCATCTTCCATATAAGAATTTTTATGTGTTGTAACGTGCCAGATAGATAGTAATGCTTGTTTTTACCATTTGGTAAGTATTTCATTGGGATAACATTCTTCTACAGACCTCCTCATATTGGCCACTAATACTATTATCTCATATAACATTATATTTACATTGTTCTAGGATTTTCGTCCACTATGACTTATTTATGGCTTTCTACAATTCCTCACTAATAGATGACGGACAGATTCACATATTGCTATTGTAGAACAAACCTTCTAATGATAGAGACCACTAAAAGGTTATCTTCACACAACCTAAATTTATAGTGACATGCTGATATTCATCATCAATTAATTAATCATATAAGATGATCTTATGGTGAGAAATATACAATAACAAGTTATCAAGGAACACAATCATTTCATCTTATTTTAAATTTAGGAACAATTCTTATTAATGAAATATATGTTTCTTTTATCCACTAAAAATATAAATTATAGATAATTAATAATATATCAAAGGGAATCAACAAAACAATCCATAACCATATCTACAACAAATATAGTTTTTGTTTTAAAAAACCCCACCCAACATCTTTGATAGTTGTATAGATCATTAAATCTTAATATTGAACTCATTGTAGTGTTTCCATTTTAGAAAACAAATTTAACTCCAAAAAATATTTTACCCAATACATAATCATGTGCGTCAAAACATTCAGTTCCAAATAATATGTTATAGAATAATTTCTTTAGATCAATAAATTTATGATATATATGATACCATTTCATTATCTTATAATAGGAACCATCTAAATTACATTAAAAAATAATCACAAAATACCTTGTAGACCCTATTAACCTTTTGGAAAATTATAATATTGGAATTTTTTATTCAATATTAACTCATTTTCTGGTGTTTGGATAACTATTATAAAAAATAATATTACTACATTCTAGGCGAGTAAAGATGAAGCTGAAAACAGATTAGAAAAATTATTCATGAATCATTAGTAATTACCTAATAATCATTATTGTTTTAATAAATAAATGACATATCCTGAATCCATTAAATAATTATGTACCTCAACATATTATAATAATACAAAATGCCTTTCAAGATAGTATGTGTCCTAAAAAACAAATATATATGATAATAGTTGTACATTTTGTAATCATTTACTATATAATGCTTTCATAATAGGTCCCATAGAACATTCATAAATTCTTCACATTGTCCTTCATATTCATAGAATGGAGTATTAAAAAATACAAAAACAACATTTTAGTATAGTTCTTGTGTCGATGAAATATCTTATTCATCAATGAAATAAACAATGTTTATGTGTTTGTTATGTTGATATTAATAATCAGATAATATTAATTCATATGTCCACATAAAAAATAAAACTTATTTATATTATTATCTTTCATCTTGAAAATGCTACAACCCTATTATATATAAATTTTAAAATAAAAAATATAAACCATTAGTATATTAGTTAATCCATCCATATTGGGAAACTAGAATATATTCCTAAACTAATCGAGATCGCCTTATAATTATCAATTAATATTATGTGAGTTTCATTATTGGCTTTTGAAAAATATATTAGATCATCCAAAATGGGAATATGGGTGAGGGTGAATCTTTTAGGCTATATATCATTAATTAATATATTTTTCTCATTTACTAAAGATATATTTGTGATATATGATTGATAATATTTAATTTCAATACCAATAATTATATTGATATTGAAATTGACATCACACTATAAGGGTGACCTCATGATGTCATTAGAATGCACGTCATAAAAAATCATCAACCATAGGTGGTTACTTATAGCATAGCCTTTCATTAAAACCCACTAAAAATTTAATATATCATGCATGAAATCATATAATATTTTGGATGGGGGATCCTATATTTATTTAATAAGGTTCCTATTCTAATTATAAATGAGAAATGTTTTATTAGTAGTTATGTAATACACCCTGTGATGATAATAGTTTATATAAATGTTATCATCAGTTCTATGTTAAATAATACATTCATATATAAAATATTAATAATGATGCATTCATTTCATAACTCCAACTATTATAAATATATAACCCAAGTATGAACTAAAGGGGGAGATCCATCTTTTTCCAATATTATTTGATATCTCCATCACATTGTGAATGGGATCTAAGGAAACACTCTACTGATTCACCCCATGAGTATGTAAAAATGAAAGACGTGGAGTATTATGTGATAATGAAACAAACCAATATTTTGACATAAAAATGGTACATATGACAATTAAGATATTTTTATCATATCCATTAAATGATATCTATAGAGTTTGTATATTTTTTCAGAAAACATGATTCTATAGAAAAGACATCCATACTTCTGAACTAACATTTTTTAAATGATGATCCTATACTAGCTCTATATCCTTAAGGGGATTACCATATAGTATTAAATGAATATAATAGACATTTATATCCTCATAAAGTAAGATAACATAAAATAATCCCGATAAGGTTAATAATATCTCCTAATCTCTAGTTAAATATCAATTTCATAAAATAATGGAACTCTGTTGGAATATTTTTTTAAGACCCAAAATTTCCATGTAATTTTTTAAAAAAAATGGGAATTTTACAAGTCGTCAAAAATTTATTGCGTGTGATTCCAAGTCCCAGAGTGCCTGGAATGAATTTCTGAACTTTTTTTGGCTATGTTCAGAAAACGTGCGAGTGGGTTTTTCAAAATTTTGACCTGATGCTCAGAATTAAAATCCAAGGGAACCGTTGAACTCACAACTCAGATATTCATTTAAGAATACATATAACTCGACAGAAGATGGTCAAAGTTGAAATTTAGTTTTTTGGGCATTTTGTGTAAGAATAAAATAAAAATACAAGTGTGTGACTTTTATTTTATTTTTATTTGCTACACCATTGTGGTTGTTGGTAGGTGGGGTTCACCCAAACTAAACCTCCATGTGGAAGTTGATAAGCGGGGACCACCCAAACCTAACCTCCCATGACAGGATATGGTGGTGGGGACCACCTGAGGCCAAAATCTCGTGAACTCCCCACATTAAGGAGAAAAACCTATAAACCCACTCATTAATGTGGAGGACCTCTTGACATCCTCCACATTAATTGTGCCAATACAAATAGCTTTAATATTCCAACCAAGTTAATTGATTAGGCAAATTTGAATTTGTGTCAACTAATTTGAATTTGTGTCGTCTGTCGTGACATGCCGCCCCGCCACCTCCGTCCCACACGACTTGCCGTCGTCCGTTGAACCATGCTTCTCTACGGGCCATGTTGAGTTGTGGCTATGTTGTGTCGTCACCACGACCCTCCGAGCCGCCCGAGCCCCCCTCATCGTGGCATTACAAGCCGCCCCGAGCTGAGCCGCCCCTCGGTCGGGCCGTTCCGTAGCCGAACCGCCCTCGTGGCACCCTCCAAGGCTGAGCCCCCTCAGCATCCCCCTCACATCCATCGGGTTGGGCCACCCAGCAAGCCGGGTCGGTCCGGACCTAAGCCCACTATGACCCTTTTTATTCTTTTGGCCATAACTTTGGCATCATACGTCCGTTTGAGGAACCGTCAACGGTGATAGAAATCGTGGAATGAGATGGTCCCATTGAATAAACCCAACTAGAGTTTTAGATTATGATGGGGAACAATCAGGTTGGATCAAGCACGAATCCAACCGGGCCCTCGGGACTAAATGGCTAATAACTCATAGACCGGGCGTCTGATTGACACGTCGTCTATTATGTTGAGACCCCAACGACGTAAAGGACATTTGAAACACTTCTTCATGGGACATCGAGTTAGATTGAGTATTTTAAATTTGGTTTGGGAAGTGGTTTCTCTAAGCGCGATATGTATGAAACCCTGTGACTAGATGAGACTTGACGACTACTGACCGTTTTGACTTGGTGTGACTCGACAGGCCTTCTGGGGTGTGCCTTGGTGATGCGGTAGACCAATGGTGTGAAGCGCCTTGGTTACGCGGCAGTCCCACGGTACTCGACATGAGGAGTAACTCAACATGCTACGAGGGGGAGCACCTGAGTGAGACGTGACACACCAATGGTACTCGATATGAGGAGTACCTCAGTAGTCCAAGTTTAGTGGGAAGTACCTCTGTGTGACACGACATGCCCACAGTACTCGATAAAGGAGGAGTTATAGAGCAATCGAGGTGTTAGACGTCCTGACTAGGAACGTTATTTGGTGTTTTTTACCAACTGTGTGCTTTCTTGTGTGTATGTTTAATGGTTATAATGGAAATTCCTTCCTAGTTTTTGGGAATTACGCCATTGTTTCTAGTCGACAGCCCCTGGCCAATGGAAGGCGGGCATAGGTTAGTCACTTCACGGGACCCAGAAGATGATTCATGAAAAATTTTAAGCACAGGATTCGGTTCTACCACATAACTATAACAGTGAGCATTTCTATGATACAGTAGTGTTAAGGGTAATGAGTGAAGTTTTCAGTTCAGGGAGTCTAGTGTTGGTGCGGCGGTCGACGTATCCATACACCAGAAACCTGACATCTGATTTCCGACTAAGATCATGAAAACATTTATTGTGGGTGTGTTTTCAAAAGTTTTCTTTGTGATCTTTTGTGATAGCTCACCAGGTATAACATACAGCTCACCAGGTATATCTTTTTGACTGTGGCAAACCTATTTCATTTTCGGATTCATCCACGTAGAAAGCTAGCTAGAGTTCTGAGATTTGTACGCTTAGATAACCATACCAGTGAGATGCCGTTGTGCAGAGCCCTCTTCCAGCAGAGGCACCATCAATACTATTCCTTGTTCGGACACCAATGCCACCAGCCTTAGCAGTAGACGGTGCACGCTGCTGGAGTGTGTTTCCCGATTTCCTGCACCAAAGGTTTAGGGGAGAGATGTACCCGCAAGAGGCTAAGGATTGGATTGAGGATGTGGTGAGAGTCTTCCAACACGTTGGGACACTAGCCGATCTCATGGTGATCCTTTCTGCCAACTTTCTACAGGTAGTAGAAGAAAGATGGTGGAGCTTGATGCTCCATGTTCATGACGGGGTGACGCTTTTCTGGGAAGACTTTGAGAGCCTATTTCAGGTAGAGTTTGCCTTAGTGACTCTTCGCGTAGTGTGCATACAAGATCTATTTCATCTCTATCAGGGAATCATGACTGTGGCTCAATATTCATCGAGGTTCACAGGCCACTCATGTTACTCTCCTGATATGGTGCGGGACCCATTATTCAGGGCCAGAACCTTCACGCAGGGACTTAGGTGGGAGATTAGAGCTTTGATGGTCTCACTCAGCATCCCGACACATGCGGGGGTGTTATAGAGATCCCTCTTGTTGGAGAGTTTCCTTCCTGAGTAGTAACCTGCAACAAGACCCACTACTAGTAACCATGTATCACAGTATTCTGTAGCTAGTAGTAGACAGATGTTATAGAGGTCCAAGAGGACCAGACCTACAGGTGGACGACCTCATAACTCAGGATTGGTTGTGTGCGGAACCTGATGTAGAGCTATTCATGCCAGAGGTGGGCTACATTATACATATGGAGGGTTGGGCCACATGGATTGTGATTTTCCAACCCTCTGTTTGAATGATCAAAAGACGGTCAAGGGACAGCCCAGGTAGAGAAATATGTTGGACCGAGGAGGTCCACAGGGAGTATGTGGACATGGATGAGAAGTTATCCATGCAATTAGCAGTGGGCGGCGATTCGAGATGTTACCACCACCAAAAATAGGAGGTCCTCCTCGACCGTAGGGAGTAGGTGGATAGGGTAGAGCTCAGCTCCACGCAGCTGAGTCCTACAATCATGGAACCCCAGAGATGATATGAGTTAAAATTTGTGTCTACTCCTCCTCAGCTAAAGTACTTATAGACACAGGTCCCAGTCATTCTTTTATTTACACTGCCCTGGTTTGGAGCTCGAAGATTCTGATGGATCCATTGGCTCAATCCATATGGATAGAGACTCCTATGGGAGTGGATTCGACGATCACACGCAGGTTCCATCAGTGTTAGATTAGTCTAAGAGGCGATAGGTGTGGCTGGGATCTCCTAGTAGCGTCATCAAGGCCTTACAATGTCATCTTGGGTATGGACTAGTTATCTTCAGTCCATACTCAGATTGAATGTATTAGGCTCAAAGTGTGATGTGTCCGCATGGATGAGACCATGTTTAACTTCATTGGAGAGAAGGGTGCCTTTGAAACGCAGGATGGACTTACCCCAAGGAGAGTGTGTCTGATCACTCATTATTTGGCTAGCCTTACCCTCAAATCTATTGATGTAGAGAGTCTAAGCTCACTTCTAGGAAAATAGGTATTTGCGATGGGATCCCGTCGCAAATCGCCCATTGCGGAAAACCCCACCGCAACAACAATTATTTGCGACGGGCCTGTCGCTAAACATATTATTTGCGACGGGGATCCTTCTCGTCGAAAATATTACTCCGTATATTTGTAAAAACTTTTAATATAGTAATTGCGATGGGGCCCATCGCAAAACAATTTGCGACGGGCCCCGTCGCAAATACGTGTTCCGACGGGCCCCGTCGCAATTACTATTTAAAAAAAACTACTGTTAAATTATTTTAATGAATATCATAATAATACTATTTGCGACGGGCATAGTATCCCGTCGCAAATACTATAAAAAAAATAAAAATAAATTAATTATTAATAAATTATTTTAATTAATATAATAATAATCCAATTATAATTCAAAAATATAAAATAATAAATTATAACTAAATTATTTTAATTAATATAATAATAGAATTATAATTCACAAATAAAAATAATAAATTATTAATAAATTATTTTAATTAATATAATAATAATAAAACTATAATTCAAAAATATAAAATAATAGAATATTAAGAAATTATTTAATTAATATAATAATACTAAAATTATAATTCATATATAAAAATAATATTAACAAGTTATTTTAATTAATATAAAAATAGTAGAATTATTTTACATTCAAATATTAAAATAATTCAATTATTACAAAAAAATATAATTAAATTTTAATATTATAAAATTTTAATATATATATATAAATTTTAATATTATAAAATATAAATAATAATATTATTCATATTAATATTGTTATTTCAAAATATAATATTAATAATATTTTATAATGAGACAGAAACTACGAATAGAAAAAAATTAATATTTTGATTTAAAAAATCTTTATAACATAAAAACAAACTCTAATCTGAAAAAGGGGGGAGGGGTGGATCTGCAGTTGCACATGGAGGAAACTCCATCCCTAAAGCATGAGTGAGTCAGCGCATGTACTCAATCTGCTCCCGGTGCTGCTGCTGCCACCGACTCATCTGCTCCTCGTACAACTGCTGCTGGCGTCGACACTCCTCCTCATACTGCTGCTGCTGCTGAAGCATCTGCTCTTGCTCCTGTCGGAGACTCTCTATCAGTGCAGTATGAGATTGCAACTGATCCTCATACTGTGTAGCAGAAGAAGATGCATGAGCTCCTCTCGAACTGGACGCCGACATCGCAGCACTGCCATAATAATCTCCGGGAGTCAGTCGAGAGCTAATACCAACTACCCGACCCTTCTCCAAAGCATACTAGGTGGCTTGCATCCATGTCGCCTCATCAAACTAACGGCCAGTGGTCTGATCTGATGACGCGGCCTGACTCTCAGGCCAGGTCTGTGACGCTGCGGCCTCATATGACTCCTGTAATTGCAATTTAAAATTAAAATTGTGAATATATTTTATGTAGTTAATTTTTAAACTTGAAAACAAATAATACTGACCATGATGTGATGCTGACGATCACCTCTGAGCTCCCTAGTTGCAGGTTCACTATACATCCTCTGATATACGTCGTACTCTGTAATATCAGGGTGCTCGACAGCCTATAAGAATAAAAAATAAATTGTTATTATATATGGTTATATAAAATATTTATAAATAATGTACGTACCAGATGATGTCTATGAGTACTGAAAGAATGAATCCCAGCTTGATGAGTCACCTCTTGTCTCCCCCGATTCTGCCTCCCCACAGATGATCTCCTCTGAAAGGCACCACTCAACCATTTCGCACATAATCCATCCCATACATGGGATGAAATGTAATCTGGTCGGTGTGCTCTAAATGACTCGTCAAAATCTGACACTCCTGCTTTCTTCATGGCAGCTTTTCTTAAATTGTGAAAAAACTGACGAAAGCGATCATGCATGGCCACCTCCCATGCCTTGTGGATGGCGCCACACATGGTATCCTTGATCGGATACCATAAACCCTGCAAATAAATCAAAATATCAAGTTAGAAATGAAATATTTTTCAAAATAAAAATTATTTATTTACGTACGTACCAACTAATTGCCGAACATGGCCTACTGCACATCAACGGGAATCTTCTCTCATGTGGTCCAGTGCTGAGGAAATAGTTGCGAAAAATAGCACTGCCCTATCCGACTGCTATATGCCAAAAACTGTAATAATAATAAACATTTATTATGTTAATAGATTAATGAAATCTTAGTCAAATCCAAATATTATCACACAGGATATCACACCTCCGTGTGCGTGGATCAAACCCAAGACGTGGACGTCGCTCGGGGATGGGGTCAAGAATCATCAATCGTGCAAGACTGATCCCCCTCCGCGTACTCCATGGAGCACCAGCAGGATGAGGGTCATCTGCCAGCAACTCATCCGCATCGAAAGGCAGGTCAGCATCCGCCAACTCACGAAATGTGGCGTCATCCATCTGAAACAGAAAATGTTAATGTTGTTAGCAAATAATTGATAATTACTATTATATATACATATATATATATATATTATGATTGTATATAACTACCATGGAATTCTATCAGTGTTCATCTTCATCATCATCTTCATATATGTCAATGTCATCTTCATATTCCTTCTCAACATCATCGATATCCATTCGAGTTCCAGTTTCTTCATATCTTACCATTTCAAATTCATATGTGACATCATTAACATCATCGTCATCACCGACTCTTAAATGTGGGGTGTCATCATCGATACTCATGTCTCTTTGTAAAAAATATTGATTTTGAGTACTCTCTTAAAAAACATCAATTATTTGCACATCCATGAAAGCACAATCACTTTGACTAAACTGATTGTCTCAAATTTTGATTTTTATTACACTCCACCAATCAGTCAAGTCTCTTGATGTAGAACAGTACTTTGCATAATAAACTTGATGTGCCTGTTGAGCCAATAAGAATGGTTCATTTACTGCGAGAACACTTTTACATTTAATATCGATGATTCCATGTGTCGGATGAACACACGCGCCTCTCTCTGTATCCAACCACTGACACTTGTACATGGTTATGTAATGTTGTCCAAGATAACAGAGTTCCCCGATTTCATCATGTATGCCATAAAAGTCAACTTCATTTTCTCGATGATGAGATCCTCTCAAGCTAACTCCACTGTTCATTGTTTTTTTCGATACCCCATATGCATGTGTGTGAAATCGAAATCCATTCACCACATATGCATTATAAGTTTTAACAAGTTTGTAAGGTGGGTTACTCAATATACACAGCCGTTTGTCAATTTTATCAGCATGTCGAGACACCTGAAAATTTGTGAAATAATTATCAATATAGTAAACTATACATTGAATGAGTTTCTAAAAGATAAAGAATTTATGTTACCAGTTTTTGAAACCACTAAGAGAAATTTTTCAGTCGGTGTTCTTCGAGAGAAGCTGCTGTAATTTGTGGAATTTGGTTCTTGATATGATTATCATACAACCTATAAAAACCAATGTTATTTACTGTAACATAAATGATAGAATATGTGATATAAACACATACAGTACTTCTGATTTCATCTCTTCACAGTTGAGCAGAACATACGTATGAGATCTGTGATGTTCATCATCCGAAAGCCAGCATTCATAAACTCCACCAAAACCAAGCTCTGGCTGGTTGAAAACAGATAATTGATTGTCGATTTCATCAATATTTCTCTCGTTCCATCCCATTCGGTTGTGTTTTGAAGGATACTCAGATTCAAAATATTGGGAGCATAAAAAAGATATTCCCTCTTGAAAATAAGCATCTGCAATAGATCCTTCAACAGATGCTTTGTTACGTACTTTTCTTTTCAATTTTTTTCATGCATCTTTCAAATGGGTACATCCATAGAAACTGTACTGGACCTCCACATTTGGCTTCATATGGAAAATGTAACATCAAATGTTCCATTGAGTTGAAGAAAGACGACAGAAATATTTTTTCCAGTTTACATATAATTACAAAAACATCTTCACAAAGTTTGCATAGAGCATCATAATCTGCTATAGCCGCACAAATTTCCCAAAAAAAATGAGTCATGTCTGTTATGGAATCCCAAATAACAGAATTCAACAAACCTCTTAATCCAATGGGTAGAAGTCTTTCCATTATAACATGACAATCATGACTTTTTAATCCTGTAATATGACCATTCTTTACACATCTACCCAAATTGGAAGCACAACCATCTGGAAGTCTCAAATCAGCAATCCACTGACAAAATAATAAACGGTTTTCTTTAGACAGTGTATAAGCTGCTTTTGGTTTCAGTAACCTTTATGTTCTGACATTCTCAAATAGTTCCAGTTCTGGACGCCTGCAAATTTTGGCAAGATCTAAACGTGCATTTACATTGTCTTTGCTCTTTCCTGGCGTATCCAAAACTATATGAAACAAATTATCAAAACTGTTCTTCTCAATATGCATGACATATAACATGTGTCGGACCAACAAATCAGACCAATATAGAAAATCCCAAAATATGCTACGTTTAATCCAATTGTGTTTGTTTCCAAAACCAGTAATTTTCTGTTGGTTTATTGTGGGACCAAATGTGATGGGAGGTGATGAAAATACAACTGATTTTAACTCCGAACCTTATAACATTTTTGGAGGTCCATCCCTTTCAACTGTTCCTTTTCTGAAATGAGATCTGTTTCTATGAAAAGGATGACCAGTTGGAGGAAATCTGCGATGACAGTCAAAATAACAAGGTTTCTTTCCATGAATGAGCATAAATGCTTTGTTCTCTCCCATACAGTAAGGAAAAGATTTTTGACCATGTGTACTCCAGCCAGATAACATCCCATAAGCCTGATAGTCCCTAATTGTCCACATCAATGCTGCTCTCAGCATGAAATTCTGTTTCGTTGCAACATCATTTGTACTGACACCAGTACTCCACAATAAACATAATCCATCAATCAATGGTTTCAAATAAACATCAATATTTTTCTTCGGATGTCCTGGAATTAGTAAAGTCAAAAAGATATATGGCTCCTTCATCAACATTCATGGAGGTAAATTGTACGGAGTTAAAAAAACATGCCAACATGAATATTGACTACTATTTGATCTGAACGTACAGAAACCATCAGTGGAAAGGCCCAGTCGAACATTTCTAGATACTAAATCAAAGGATGGATGCAATCTATCAAAATGTTTCCATGAATCACCATCGGCTGGATGATTCAAGCTTTTATCGGTTGAAATATTCTCATTATTCCATGACATCATTGTCGCTTTATTCTTAGACATGAATAAACGCTGAAGTCTGTATGTAAGAGGAAAATATCTCAACTGTTTTACAGGAATCAAACCAGACTTCCCAAGTTGTCCTTCTTTATATCTCAGTTGCCCACATGTGCGACAACTATCCAACGACTCATTTTCCCCATAATATAAAATGCAGTCCTTTGAACATGCATGAATCTTCTGACAAGTAAGTCCCAAATTTCGAACCAGCCTCTTACTCTGATAGTAATTTTCATGAAAAACATTTCCTTCGGGTAACAGTGTTTTAAGCAAAGAAAATATCTGGTCAAAATAGGGTTTTCCATTCCGTTATCTGATTTGATATACATAAATTTTGCAACTGCTTCTAATTTTGTCATCTTGCAGCCAGGATATAATGTATCCTCAGTAGACCTCAACAACTCATAAAATTCAGATGGTGCCAACTCAGGATTTGAAGCTATATCAGCTAGAGTTTCTGTATGTTGAACAGATGAACCTACAACATCATGTACTGAATCTTGAAACCGGGATGGATCCGGAATCAAGTTCGTATCACCTTCTCTGGAACTATGTTCACCGTGTTGATACCAAAAAACATAATCTGGTTGAAAACCAAAACGCAAAAGATGTCCCCCTACTTTTTCAAATGTGTCAAACATTCTCAATGCACATTTTCTATAAGGGCATTTTATTTTGCCTTCTGAAACAAATTTTGGATTTGATGCCACAAATGATAAAAAAGTCTCCAAACCCTCTACATATACTGGATTTAAACCAGAACCGTTTGGATTTCTACGTTGATTTATCCATATGCGGTAACCTAATTATGATTGTTGACGACCTCGTTGTTCCATATTTTTCTATAAAATATAAAAGCATTACTGGTTTTGAATAATTTGTTAGAAAAAACACTCAAGCAAGGATAATTATAGAGTTTACAGCATACACGACTGACACAAACTTTTTATTGAGATAGACCTAAAAATTGACCCTCTAAGAATTGAATATGTTGAGAATAAAGCAAAACCTATTACAAATATTGATAATTTTAATATTATATAAATTATTTATTATTTTCATAGTACTAATATTATTTTTTCATAAATATTTAGTATATATTAATAACATTATTACATTACTAGTATATATTTTATTATTAATATTAAAATAATATAATTTTTTATATTATATACAATTCTCCTTTCATCTGTGTGTTTAACATTCTGTCTCCACATGTTATATTTGCATTCACTTTCACCTCTCCATTAGTGAGTAGGTTGATAATTATGAAAAAGAATGCAAATATTACATGTGGAGACAGAAAACACACAGATGAAAGGAGATTTGTATATAATATAGAAAATTATATTATTTTAATATTAATAATAAAATATACTAATAATTTAATAATGTTATTATTCCTAATTATTGGTAATTATTCCTAATTATTGGTAATTATTCCTAATATTTGGTAATTATTCCTAATTATTGGTAATTATTCTGAATTATTGGTAATTATTCCTAATTATTGGTAATTATTCCTAAATATTGATAATTAATCCTAATTATTGGTAATTATTCCTAATTATTGGTAATTATTCCTAATTATTGTTAATTATTGGTAATTATTCCTAATTATTGGTAATTATTCATATAATTACTAATAATTAGGAATAATTACCAATAATTAGATATAATAACATTATTAGTATATTTTATTATTAATATTAAAATAATATAATTTTCTATATTATATACAATTCTCCTTTCATCTGTGTGTTTTCTGTCTCCACATACAAATATTACATGTGGAGATAGAAAACACACAAATGAAAGGAGAGTTGTATATAATATAAAAAATTATATTATTTTAATATTAATAATAAAATATACTAATAATGTAATAATGTTATTATTCTTAATTATTGGTAATTATTCCTAATTATTGGTAATTCTTACTAATTATTGATAATTATTACTAATTATTGGTAATCATTACGAATCATTACTAATTATTTGTAATTATTCCTAATTATTTGTAATAATTCCTAATTATTGGTAATTATTTCTAATTATTGGTAATTATTCATAATTATTGGTAATTATTCCTAATTATTGGCAATTATTCCTAATTATTGATAATTATTGGTAATTATTGATTATTATTGGTAATTATTATTAATTATAATTAATTTTTGATAATTATTTTTAATTATTGGTAATTATTACTAATTATTGGTATATATTACTAATTATTACTAATTATTGGTAATTATTACTAATTATTGGTAATTATTAAAAAGTATTACTAATTATTGAAATTATTAATAATTATTACTAATTATTGGTAATTATTATTAATTATTACTAATTAGTGGTAATTATTGGTAATTATTACTAATTATTACCAATTATTACTAATTATTGGTAATTATTGGTAATTATTGGTAATTATTACTAAATATGGATAATTATCATTAATTATTACTAATTATGGATAATTATTGGTAATTATTTCTAACTAATGGTAATTATTACTAATTATTGGTAATTATTTCTAATTATTGGTAATTATTACTAATTATTGGTAATTATTACTAATTGTTGGTAATTATTATTAATTATTGGTAATTATTACTAATTATTACTAATTATTGGTAATTATTACTAATTATTACTAATTATTACTAATTACAGGTAATTTTTACTAATTATTACTAATTATTGTTAATTATTCTTAATTATTTCTAATTATTGGTAATTATTATTAATTATTATTAATTAGTGGTAATTATTGGTAATTATTACTAATTATTACCAATTATTACTAATTAGAGATAATTATTGGTAATTATTGGTAATTATTACTAATTATCGATAATTATCGGTAATTATTACTAATTATGTATAATTATTGGTAATTATTACTAATTATTGGTAATTATTACTGATTATTACTAATTTTTGGTAATTATTACTAATTATGGATAATTATTGGTAATTTTAAATTAGTACTAATTATTGATAATTATTGGTAATTATTAGTAATTATGGATAATTATTGGTAATTATTACTAATTATGGATAATTATTGGTAATTATTACTAATTATGGACAATTATTGGTAATTATTACTAATTACGGATAATTATTGGTATTAATTACAAATTATGGATAATTATTGGTAATTATTACTAATTATTGATAATTATTGGTAATTATTACTAATTATTGATAATTATTTGTAATTATTACTAATTATTGGTAATTATTACTAATTATTGCTAATTGTTGGTAATTATTATTAATTATTACTAATTATTAGTAATTATTGGTAATTATTGGTAATTATTACTAATTATTACTAATTATTGGTAATTATTACTAATTATTACTAATTATTGGTAATTATTACTAATTATTAGAAATTATTACTAATTATTACTAATTATTGGTAATTATTGGTAATTATTACTAATTATTCCTAATTATTGGTATTTATTACTAATTATTAGCATTTATTCTTAATTATTGGAAATTATTACTAATTATTCCTAATTACCATTAACTATGAACAATGAATACTAATAATTTAAATTTATTAAGTAACAAAACAATGTAAACATAATTAAATTACAACTAATTAAAAATAATTGAAACTAATAAAAAATTTAAAATAAATATTAAATTAAAATAAACATAAACACCTTTAAAATTGATCTGAGGTTGATCTCTGAACGTTGTTGAAGACTTCAATATCAACTCCGAAAAAAAAAGTAAACTTAAGAAACGCTGAACTCTAAAATAATGTTTTGAGAGAAGGAGAATATGGAGTTTGAGAATGAAAGAAAAAAAAACGGATGGGGGGGGGGTATTTATAGGTTAGATTATTTGCGACGGGACTATTTGCGACAGGATACCCCTCGCAAATAGTATTATTTGCGACGGTACCCGTCGTAAATACCTTGGCCCTCATTTATTACGGTCAATGGTCAAATAGTTATTTGTGATGAGTGCCATCGCAAATAATAACCTGCCGACATACTATTTGCGATGGGTGTATATTCCCGTCGCAAATATCTTTTACCGCCACCGGTAATTTGCGACGGGGGTATATTCCGGTCGTATATAGCTATTACCACCGCCGGTTTTTTGGGACGGGCGGTAACTACCTGTCGCAAATATCTTTCCCGCGATTTGGCGAGCAAAGCGCGCCAGTCCTTTTGCGACGGGGAAAGCTAACCCGTCGCAAATACCTACATAGTTGCGACAGGAAAATTCCCCCGTCGCAAATAAGTTTCTATCGGGACTATTTGAGACGGGATTTATCCCCATCACAAATAACCCGTCGCAAATGCCCATTTTCCCCGTAGTGGCTATCCTGTAGGGGTGGACCAGTATGCAGATGTCTTCCCTGATGATGTTCTGAGTCTACCATGTCGCAGAGAGGTGAACTTTTACGTTGACTTGTACCATTGGACGACACTTATTTCAACACCTATGTATTGGATGGCTCCCGCAGAGCATCGTGAGCTACAGCTACAGCTTGAGGACTTGTAGGGGATGGGATTCTTCAGGACTAGTGTTTCTCCTTGGGATGCACTGATTTTGTTCTCCAAGAAGGAGGATGGAAGCTTGAAGCTTTGTGTTAGCGATCATCGCCTTAACCAGGTGACCGTGAAGAACAAGTACCCTCTATCGAGGATTAACGACCTCTTCGATTAGTTGAATGGAGCACAATGGTTCTTGAAGATAGACCTTATATCATGTTATCCCCAATTCAAGGTTCAATATGAGGATGTGCAGAAGACAACCTTTATGTGTTAGAACAGCCATTACGAGTTCATGGTTATGCCATTCGGTGTGACGAATGTTCCAACAGTGTTCATGGGACTCATGAAAATGATATTTCATCCATACCCAGAAAGTCTTCCAGAGGAAGAAATCCCATGACCATTTATTAAATAAAAGAAAAATTACATAAACGCAAAAAAAAGGACACAGAAGAACATCTTGCCTGCATCCAGACATCATTACCAACAAAATCAAGACACATACATATCATAATACTCATAACCTTACCCACCTCCATAGTCAGAGATTTAATTTGTAGTAGTTGATTCCCATTCTGAGTTTGTTTTATATTTCTTCAAGAGGTTTTCATACTGCTCTCTAAGCTTCAACTGCTCTAATGAAAAATCATCTTTGATGGAATGTGCACGACCTTTCATAGACCTTGGTACTTCTCCTCTATCATTCTTCTATGTAGAACTAGTGTTTACCGGCTTTGGAAGGTAAGAGTATTCCTTCCATGCTTTCCTCATTGGTGGGACAGACTTAATTCCATCACTTTCTGATTCCCTGCTTCGCCCACCTTGAACAATGCCACTATAAGAAGGTCTGACTACACTGTTGTTTTCTTTGTCACTACCCGAGGAGCTTCCCCATTTTCCTATTCTCTTCACAGAGGCAGAATTATTGACTCCATCGTCCTTCCTCGCCGAGACATTTTCTGCATTAGCCAGTATCCCTCTCACTGTAGAGTTACTTTTATGCTCAGACAATGCAGGAGATTTCCCTGCCTCAACATTATAACCATCATGAAAATCCATCACAGGTTCAATCATTCCAGACTCCACATGATTCTTGGGAGTGATATACTTCATTTCACATAGATGGAGTCCTCCATCATAGTAGTAAAATTCTCATTTTCTAATCAAGAAAACCTACTACCTGTTTCACAGCAGCCTTGCACCGCAATCCTATTATCTGACCCCAATGGGGAGCAACCAGAACCACTGGCCATCACGGACAACTTTCTAAACCCAAGGTCACTCGCCAACGTCTCATACACAAGCTTCACTTATGGGTTAGCATGCATTTTCATCTCTTACAGACCACTTCCATTCATAAGATCTCTTATTGGGTTCCCCTTCCACATATCCTGCACCTCCACCACATCCAACGTACCTTCATCCACCACTGCAACCAGAGAAGCATCAGCCACTGCAGCCACTACTTCATCAGCCACAACATCTCCATTGTGATCACCTCCAGCACAAATACCCACATTGATTCCCTCCATATCTGGTTGCACGTGCCGAGATTCCTGACATTTTGTTTTGGGTTCTGCATCACCAAATCAAACCTCTCCAATACAAACACCCTCACTACTACCTTCCACCTCCAGATGCACTGGCCCTGGATCCTCATTTCTAGGAATTGCCTTCTTTTCCATCACTGAGTGGCTTCAGCTTGTCTTCCCTTTATGGGAAACCACATCCATGTGACCAAATCTCAAACAGGAAGAGCAGTATTGCATCCAGGATTCAAAAATGACTTCTTGCTTTCATTGAAACTCCTCTCCATCAGTTATCCAAACACAGGTCACCAAATCCCTTGCAACATCAACCTCAAGAGGACACACTCCGAGAGATCCAGCTTTATGGTATGCTCTCGAAGTTCTAGTTCTGGATCTACGAGGTTCACTTCCTAGTACATGTCATATCAGAGGATGTATTTGTAGTGAATCCATCGATTATTGAGGTGATATGTTCTTTAGAGCCATCCAGGAGTGTGACGGAGGTACGATGATTCATAGATTTTTATGGATATTACAAGAGGTTTGTGATGTACTTCTCCAGAGTTTCAGTACCACTTTCATCCTTGAAAAACAATGGGGAACCCTTCGTGTGGTCAGAGAAATGCTATCAGAGTTTTTGAGAGAGGAGGAAGAGGTTGAATATCATCCCCATCTTGAGGCTTTCAGAGGAGGGGGTAGGGTACGTTGTCTACTGCAACACATCAGGGACCGGAACTGGATGTGTCCTAATGCAGGAGCGAGTAGTGATCTGTTATGGTTCTCAATAGCTGAGTCAACACGAGCAGAACTATGCTACCCATGACCTAGAGTTAGCATCAATTGTCTTTGCCTTGATGTCGTGGCGACACTATCTTACGAGTGATTGTTTTACCATATAATATGATCATAAGAGTCTTAGGTGTATCTTCTATAATAATGATATGAACCTGAGAAAATGACATTGACTTGAGTTCCTCTAAGACTATGAATTTGATACAGTCTATACTCAAGGGAAAGGGAATGTTATTGTAGATGCACTCAGGAAGAGATCTGGTATGGATCTTCTAGGCGAGGCGATGGAGAAGTTAGCCGCTTTGCAGATATCCTTTTTGGAATGTGATGGAGCATATTTTCTTTAGTATATTACAGTCACTCCCCCACTTCATAAGCAAGTCAGGAGGGTGCAGCACGTGGACGATGACTGCGAGGATCAATGTGCTCACATATCCACAAGGCAGTCAACTGATGTATTTTATGAAGGTGGGGAACACGTCATTCATTTAATATGATGTATCATGGTACCAGTCTAACTTCAGTAGGATGTTTTGAGGGATTTACAAACATTCTCTATCGTGGTAAATGTAGGAGTAGTGAAGATGTACCTAGATCACCAATGACAACAGTGGTGGCCAGGAATGAAGAAAGCAGTTGTAGAGTTTGTTTCCTGGTACCTCACTTGTCTGCAGTGAAGGTGGAGAATCAGGTACCAGTAGTCTTGGTTCAGCCTTTAGAGGTTCCAGAGTGAAAGTGGGATGGGATATCCATGGACTTCGTGATAGGACATCCACGTACATCTGGAGATCATGACTCTTTCTAGGAAATCTTTGACAGACTCACCAAGTTAGCTCACTTCCTACCGTTCAAAGAGTAGGGTTAAGTAGAGAGCTTGGGACACCTCTATGTGCATAATATTGTATAGATACATTGATTACCCACCACAATTGTCTCTGATCGTGATGAATGTTTATTGTTTCAGATATGGAAGGATTTATAGGAGGAAATTCAGGACACAACTTCATTTGAGCACCACCTTCCATCTGAAGACGGATGGTCAGACTGAGCATACTATTAAGAACCTCGAGGACATGCTCTATGCTTGTGTCATTGACTTTGGTCGCAGCTGGTAGGATCAATTAAATTTGGTGAAGTTTTCATACAACAACAGTCATCACTCCACCATATGGATGGCACCTTTTTAGTGGTTATACAGGAAACCATGAAGATCACCTTTGTGAATGAATGACCCAGGGGAGTCAACGCTCATGAGACCAGAGATGGTTCGGGCTACCACAGAGAAGGTGCAGATCATCCAGGAGAGGATGAAGACTGCACAGAGCAGGCAGATGTCATATGATGATAGGATATGAAAACCTCTGGAGTTTGAGTATGGAGACCAAGTCATTCTATGTGTATCACCTCGATGAGGTTTGCGGCGATATGGCAGAGGCAGAAAATTATCTCCAAGAGTCTTTGGATCTTTTCAGGTTTTCAGAAAATTTGGCGAGGCGGCTTATCGATGAGCTCTTCCACCTTAGTTGCAATGGGTGCACGACGTCTTCCACGTATCCCAGCTAAGGATATATGTTCATGACCCTTCTCACATCATCGACCATGGAGAACTGGACGTCAACGATGGGGTGAATTTTATTGAGGTTCCACTGGAGATTGAGGATCGACAGGAGCATGTCCTTCATGGATGGTCAATACCTATGGTGCATGTTCGCTGGCAGCACGATAACCCCCATGAGATCACATGGGAGTGGGTGGTGCAGATGCGTTCTCAGTACCCCCCACTTGTTCCCTTAGTTTGATTTGTGTCTTACGTGGATGTAGAGCCTTGGGGTGGGGATAATGTAAAGACCAGAAATTTCAATATATATATTTTTAAAATAAATGGAAATTGTACGAGTCCGTGAAAATTTACAGCACGCTATTCTGAGGCCCATAGTTCACGAAATGAATTTTGGAACTTTTTTTCAGGTATATTCAGTAAACGTGCGAGCAGGATTTTCTAAACATTGAACTGGTGCTCAGAATTGAAATCTGAGGGAACCATTGAACTTGCAGTGCCAGTTTTCATTTGAAAACACTTTCACCTCAACGATAGATGGTCAAAGGTGAAAGTTAGTTTTTTTGGGTTTTTGTGTAAGAATAAAATATAAATGAATGTGTCTAACAATTATTTTATATTTCTTTGAAACACCCATGTGGGTGTTTGGAGGTGGGGTCCACCAGGATAAAACCTCCATGTGGGAGTAGAGAAGTGGGAACTCCAGAACCTAACCTCCCATGAGTGGTTATGGTGGTGGGAACTACCCTAGGCCTAAACATATTGAACTCTCTTCATTATGGAGAAAAACCTCTCACCCTCCTCATTAATGTGGATGAGCCTCTTGACTTCCACCATATTAATTATGCCAACACACATACCTTTAATATTCCAACCTAGTTAATTGATTAAGATAATTTGAATTTGTGCCAATGAACTAAATAGAGAACATAATATATTATCCTTGGCATATTTGGTGGAATTTGGAGGAAGGAGATATTGGGAGAACACTCTTCAATGAAGACCATGTTCTTCCACTAAGAATACTCCACCGAAAAAGAATGCTCTGCCAATGAAGAATGCCAAACCCCTTCAACCTTCTTCCTTAGGACTTATTCTGATGTGGGACATCCTCATCTACGACGAATCGATGACCGTACTACCTTCTTGTGCCAATGTAATCAAGCGAAAACGGTAGGGGTTTATTGATTATCACTTCCCATGTTCTCCCCTTATAATTCATTTGTGGAATTTTCGAATACTTATTGATGTGGGTTGTGGGAAATGATGTCTTAAGACATCTTACATACACTTTCATACTTCATTCTTTTTGAACCACATGCTACCACAATAAACATGGAGGGAGCGGGCCAAATGAACATGGACAGACCAATCTACCATTCTTCTTTGATGTGTTATTCAAAATACATGATGACGACGAAGGAGAAGACGAAAATGGATCCCCCACCCACGACCTTCGCATCCTGAGCCGCCTCGCGACGCTTCACACAAATAGAAAAATCGGACCCATGCCGACCGAGCCATCCGCGGCTGTACCGAGCCTTCGTGCCACCCTGGGTTGAACCCACTCGTTGCGCCGCTGTCGAGCCGAGCTGCCATGATGCCACCTGGCCGATTCGTCGTGCCGAGCCACCACGCTGTCATCATACCGAGACGTTGTTCCACCGCCATTCCAAGCCATCACGACCCCTCGAGCCGAACCCCATCGTCGTGTCGCCGCCATTTCAAGCCACCACCCCACCACCGTCTACCATGTCAAGCCGCCACACTACCACAGTCCGCCGAGCCGAGCCGCCATCCCTTGAACTGCACTACTGTCCGTGTCAAGCCGAGCCACCACCGCCGCCATGAACTTGCTGCGGCCCTCCTGGCCTTTTGAGCCACCTTCACCATGGCCTTGCAAGCCTCCCCGCGGCGAGCCAGTCTTCCGTCGAGCCATTCTATGACCGGACGGCCCTCATAGCACCCTCGAAGGCCGAGCTGCCTCTGCGGCAGACAGGCCAAACCCAACGGGCCGGGCCGGACCCAGCGGGTCAGGCCATGTCAACCCGAACCGGGTCAGCTGAGTATGGGTCGTTCCGGGTCGGTCCGACCAGGTCGGACATGACCTGTGCCTACTACGACTCTTTTTCTTCTTTTGGCCACAACTTTGGCATCAGACGTCTATTTGAGGAACTGTCAGCGGCGCTAGAAATCATGAAGCGAGATAGTCCCTTTGAATATAACCCCTAGTGTTTTGTATTATTATGTGGAACGATTAGGTTGGATCGAGCACGAATCCAACCGGGTCCCTAGGAATTAATGGCTAATAACTCACAGACAGGGCATGCGATTGATGCGTCATCTGTTAAGTTGACACACCTATGATGTGACGGACTATTGAGATACTTCTTTGTGGGACTTCATGGAAGTTGGAGTATTTGACATGTGACTTGGGAAGTAGTTTCCCCATGCATGATACAAACAAGACCCTACGACATGATGAGACTTGATGAATGCTGACCATTTCAACTTGTAGTGACTCGACTAGCCCAGTGGGGAGCGCCTTGGGGACGCAGCATACCCATGGTGGGGAGCGCTGTTGTGACACAGTAGACCCACGGTACTCAACATGAGGAGTACCTTAGTAGGCTATGTGGGGGAGAAACTCTGTGTGACGCGGAAGACCCTCAGTGGGGAGCAACACTGTGTGACGTGGTAAACCCATGGTACTCGATAGGTGGAGTAACTCAACAGTCCAAGATAAGTGGGAAGCGCCTCTGTATGATGTGGCAGACCCACTGTACTAGATAGAGGAGGAGTTCTCCAGTAGATGAGGTGTTTGACATCGTGATAGGGAATGTTACTTGGTGTATCATATCCAACTATGTGCATGCTTTTGTGCGTGTTTGCAGGTTATAAAGGCAACACCTTCCTAGTTTTAGGGAATTACACCTTTGATGCAAGTCGCCATCCCCTGGCCTCTGGAAGGTGGGTTAAGGGTAGTCATAGCACGGGCCTTGGAGGATAGGTTGTGAGATATTTGGATTTATAGGCTTAATGTGACAACCCATTTCACATTAGGGGAAATTTAGAGCCCTATATCCCATTGGTATTTATGAACATAGTTAATAAGGAGCTCAATAAATGTTTTGACTAACACCATTATGATTCTCATTCATTCTAGTTTTATCAAAAAATAAACCCTCATAACATATAATCATGGAAGTGGTTTCATATTGACTATACCTCAATGTAGAGATAATATAAACCAATAAAGTTTAGTATAACATAATTATGTAATTTTTAAGACTATATTGGATAAATGATGGTTTAATTTCAAGACTATGGTAAATTTCAAACAGAGAGATTTAATCCCTTCATTGGATATTAGCTCATGGTTAATATTAATAATATATATGAAACATATCATATAATACAGAATTTTTATGTAATAGTCTTTATGGGTCATTAAATCCGTCAACATATAAATAGATATCGTATCTGTTTAAATTTAATAGGATAAATCATTTTAGAACACTTTGATTGTTACTTCTCGTGTAGTTTTACATAGACTAAATTTTTTCACTACATTGGTCAATGACCCTCTAACATTAATGGGATGAACATGAATTTACATGTCAAAAGAGCCTCATAAAATAATACGATCCAATATTTTTTCAAAATTAAATCAATTGCATCTATATAGTCATTATTACTTTCCAAACTTGTGGTATAAGTCAATAAAACACCATACCTCTCTCCTAATATATAATAATTGATTAATCATCCATGTAAGAATGAGATGGACCTTCACCTACATTTAATCTTTCATAGAATATAAATATTAATTCATATAAAATATTATAAAACATATGGTTTTTCACTTATAGGAAATTATATGTACCTCCCTCTTAATGGTTTACTAGGGTTGTTTGTGGTACCCTATATCTACCTATTAATAAAATAAATTAGGGGAAGCCATTAAATTAATTATAAATTTTAAAATTAAAATAACTCACAAATGTTCAAGATAATTTCTATTTTAGGAGAAAATAACCCATTTCATTGAACTATATAACAATTATATACGTGGTATGAATCCTACACACCCATCCCATTGAGATAATAATAAATCGAACTCAAAATAAAAATAATGAAATCCCTGAATCCCAAATAACATAATGTTATAATTGAAAAAAAATCTATAAATTACACCAAATATGAATTTATGTATCAAATTGTCATATCTACGATTTCAAAAAAAATCCTACATATCATAAATAAAACAATTATATTATCTGAAAACAAATTTTCAAAACCACACTTCTGTTGCCCATTCCATGGAAGCAGAAACTGGAAAATGGCATGACCCAGAGGGATTTAAATTCACCATGTTCCCCAAATTATATATTAAGAATCCTGAATTTTATTTTAGGATAAATTTAAAAAAACTAACTTACACATTCAATATATGGACACATCCTGAGCCACTATAAAATATAGATTCATTTACCCAAAAAACAATTGGAATCACTAAGAAAAAATTATAACATCAATTGAAATAATGTTTGAATTAATATCTTATCAATATTAACTAATATAAGGGTTATAAATAAATTCAGAATATCATAAAGTTGTTTAATGAGAATTAATTAATTTAATTGATCATTTTAATAAAAGATACTATGAGATACGAATTAATTTTTTGGTAGTTACCCATAACTATGTGACAAGTTTTCTAATACCACTGTGTATCACCCAACCATAAAGATAATTAATGAATTATTTTTACTTTTTGCAATTGATTTATTGAACCATAATTTATTTGAACACAAAAATTTGGAATACAAACAATGGTTATCTGTGTAGGTTGAAAATCACATGTTAAATAAGATAAAATATATTTCCAATATCAATTTTTTTAAAAAATATAAACATTGATGTTTAATCCTTATCATAACAATATAATTTGAAAATTTTATCAAAAAAATGAATATGGTGTATTAATTGTAGTCTAAAAAAAATAATAAAAAATTTACAAGAAATTTTATATGTAACATCATTACATTATAAAATCTTGTAACCATGTCTGTGACACCTATAGGTAATATGAGTAATATTAATGCAATACCAAAATTAAATGAATAAATATAGAACTATATCACTTTATAGTAGGGGTACCACATTACATACATTACATTATAGCTTTTTTAGAACCTCATATTATATAGAATAACCTACCCACGTACCATGTTATTCCATTGAGGTTTATTTGATTGTAAAATAATCCCTAAAAATAAATATTATATAAATGACTTCTATGATGTGTTAATTTTTATGTTGAATAATAAATTTCCCTTGGACAGTTAATAGTAAAATATTTATTCACAAAAAATCTCTAGATTTTTTCATAAAATTATAATAGTGTCTTCTATATTTTTTTCATAATTATTTGAGAATGAAATAAAAGAAAAAATTAGGCTGAATAATGGAAGGATACACAACCTCCCACCTTAATAGATTACATTACTTTTAACACGGTTGATTTAAATTTTCTTAAATACCGTTATGTGGAATGAATCAATGGTAAATAAAAATATCCAAAAATAAAATATTTATCATGATGAGCTATAGGTCCTCTTGGTGTCTTCAAAGAAATAAAATAATGAATGTTTTTAGGTAGAATCCAAATAACTGTAGAAGGGGAAATTACTATGGTGTTATCTTGTTAATATTTTATCAAAATTTATTGTAATCAGAGAATTATTAGAGGTTGAAGGTATTATGGATATGAATAATGGTTGGATTTTTGGTGTGGGGGAATTATTTTTTAGGTGGATAAAGTAATCTATGTTTAAAATTATAATCTAGATTTTTTATTATCTAATTAATCTTGAACATTTGGATAACGGGATTAGAAAAATAATTCCAACTATATGGGTGGAAATATCCTCACATTTTCACATCACTGAACTTATTATAAGGTTATGTAAACTGTTCTATAACCAATGAAATACTACTTTCTACTAAACTATTGGGTTTCACAGGGGATTTCTTCTGTTTATTACTAAATTTGTGGAAATAGTTTCTTCATTCAATATCAAATTTCATTCAAATTTCAAAGAGGAAACAAACATAAATAAAGTATAATGATACAAACAATTATAAAATAAATATATAAAAAAATGAAATCATGTGTGTGAGACATAATAGGTTTTCACCATTTGCAATAAAATCCCATAATTTAAAAAATGACTAGAATATATAAATTGTATTCCTATAACATATTATGATTAAAAAAGACTAAAATAAATCAAACAAAAATAACCAATATATGTGAAAAATATACAAATACTTTATTCTCGACCAAATAAATATTTCCCTTGAGAAATGATATAAAAATGTATATCACATCTCATCAACATCAATATGTGAGGGAATAGAATTTCTATACACCAATATAAGAATATGGGGGTAATTGTGCCTAATCATGAGATACATAGAAAGATAGTGTAACTCATTTCATTAGGTAAAATACAATATTTGGGTAGAAAATCCGATTAAAATATTCATTTTAAAAACATGGGAATTATATCCTAATATAAAAGGTTATTAAAAATGATTATTCCTCACTATTTTTTTTATTTCTCCTTTCATATACCACATGATATAAATGGTCGTTCAATACCAATAATATTTAATAATTAAATCAGAGAATATTATCCCACAATAATTATTAAATCTACATACAATTTCAATATAATATTATTATAAAATAATTTTATTTTATGTTTGGTATATCTTCAAGATTACAATATGTAACATATGGGTTATCCTTCTAAAAATAAACCTATGTTCATAAAAATTATTATCTCATCACCTATTATGAAATGTCAAGATAATGGGGGAGGAAAACTCAACCCAAAATAATTATATGGGCTATCAAATATTTTATATGGGAAAAATAATCTCCATGTAGGTCAATACCATATTGGATGACTCTAATTAAATAAAAATTAGTATAAAATGGAATTTGGTAGTGTTAATTATGGTTTTTTATAAAATTATATAACTCATGGAATCTATAACTATTATTTTTATTATAAGATTGTACACAATTTATATCATTCCTAATATCACTGACTATGATTTAATAATTATATAGATAGCAATGGGACCCTCATACCACAATAAATTAATACATAGCTTATATATGTTGAAATCAACATGTATGTATTGAATTTTCAAAGTGTATAAATATTATAATGGTGGATTTAGCGTTGATTCATTGTGTATTGATGTAGACTAAATGTAAATCATTGAATGCCATTATTAAAAAATTATCCCTGTAAATACTTGTGTTTATTGATGTAATTATATTTTATATAAAAATGTAATTGCTAGGATACTATCTGGATGAACACTAGTAGATATATTAAACAAATAGTGCAATAATTATTTAAAAATTTACAAATTAATTTTAATTGTTAAATACATTTACTAATGTTTTTAACTGAAAAATTCTATAAAATAACATAGGAAACATTGATAATCCCTTTTAGATATTTTATAATGAATATTTTGATTAAGTCCATGAAATATTTTATTTTTCCACATTTTGAGTAAGGGTGTGACCTATTATAATCTCAATGAAAAAAAATATTTTATTTTTTTCAGGATAATATTTGAGATTTCCATTCATTGGTTGACGACATTATTCACAATTTTTATAAGTATGAAATATGTATTTGACTAATACTAATAAATAGGTGTTCTAGATCAATCACACATGTTCTATAAGATTCATCCATGTACAATTGAAAAAAACTTGTCATCCCATGGTGTAAGGGTGAATTGTAGAACTAGAGAACCGGCACAAGCATGAATATATTTCACATAATTTAAACACAAAATAGATGCATATACTTTGTCTCTAGAGGCATGAAAATTGAGGGCAGGGTTCCCCAATCAAACCCATATACATGAAAATTTTTATGAAAATACATGAGATTAATTATTTATAATTTCAAAGTATCCTATGTACTTGATGTGGGAATCAATTAATGACTATATAGTATATATATATATATTTGTTCTATTTTGGATATTAATATCATCTTAATCTATTGAAACTGACCATGTCATCATCTTCTTCAGTCGATCAAATCCACCATTCAATAGTGGTTATACAAAAATATTTTAGAAATCCATATTCTACATAAAACAAGAAATATTATTACATTATAAAACATGTAATATGAAGCAGATCACAAATCATCCAAACATGAGATTATTTCAAACATAGTGAGGCTATAGAATATTTTTCCCTGGAACAGATCCTATTCTGAGTTGAAGACTTCATTCCTGAGGGGAGTATTCCATCTTTGATGCCTGAACTATTTATATATTATGTATTCATCCAATATAAAGACACATATCATTATCAATACAAATATTGAATTATAGACACTATCAAATGGTTTGTATTTTGATAAAAAGTGATTACAATATATGATAATGAATTTTTTTACTAATCATGTACTTATATTACATGATCAATATGATTATTATGATACATTAATTCAATTAAAATTTTGAGTATGTATGGATGGATGGATTGGGATACATTCATACAAAATTGCATTGCTTACATATTAGTAGCATGAATAAGAAAATATATTAAAGGATTTTTCCATTATATGACATTCTAGGGAATGTCATTGTGTTCATGAATTCTTGATTTTTGTTAGGATGAGTGCATCACAAAAATAATTACTGAACACATTCATGTAATGAATGGGTTCATGGAAGAAAACATATTTTCTATATAAAGTAATGAGTCTATATTTGAATGATAATTTTTGTTTTCATGGATAAAATGTGACTAATATGGGAGACGTTATATGTTTTCCCTGAATTCATATATAAACTATTAAAACATTTAAAAATAGAAGTATATTTGAAGGAAAACATAGATATAGAAAATACATTTTATTAATTATCATAGTGAAAATAATTAATGTAATGAATCTATGGTTTATTTCAATCATCATGAAACATCAACCATTCCATTCATTATGATGATGAATTCACATGTAAATAAATGTGTTATTATTACGGAGTATTAAACATAACATAATGGCCATTATAATAGTGGATTTATATGTATTCAAAAATGATGATGTATTTATGATGATATCAATGTAATTTTTAAAATCACAATGTTATACTTTCTATTAATGTCGTCTTTCATTAACCATGTGAATTAATAATGTATACATGTGACCATAGATAGGTTAGTGGATATTTTATATGGATGAATTATGTGATATTAAAAATGAATTACTTACTATAATAATTTTGGGGATAATGTTGGAATCCATAACCAACTATATTATGTGAGACTAAATTATTGATGTGATACTTGTGTATTTAGAACGTTTTTTAAATTTATAGAAAAATTTATAACATATATATTAACAATATTATTTTTGTAAATGGAAATTAAATTTAGATGGGACATATAATTTTATGAGAGTTTATTTTTTTCTATCCATATGTTGTGAATTCTAAAAAAACATAGTAAATAAATGTATAACAAATAAAATTTCAGTGATTCTAAGGCAACATAATAGATATCTACATTTTCATTTTATTAGTGAGAAGAATAAAATCATTTATTATATTTTGTGACCAATAATCAAGATGAAAATATTTCTTAAATGATGAATTTTATGTTCATAATAGTGTACAAGATAAATATTGACCCCCTATTGTGAAGGAACAAGATATTTATAAAGATGACTAAGGACTTTCAACTAATACATCAATTAAAAATTATATGTATCTCTACATTGTGGTTCCTAACCAATTAATTAAGAGAACCATGGGATGAGGGTGTATATCTAATAAAGGAAGTTGAGGTTGATTGAGGTGACCCAAAAATTATATATATAAATATTTTTTATTTTCTATTTGTATTTAATAAATTCAAAAAAATACACAGTTAGTGATTATAATCATTTTCTCCATTTTATAACTATATACATAATCAACTTATTATTGGAAATTTTAATATTATCTCTCATAATGTTCTTCAGAAATATTACAGTTATTTTTGATTTCCTTCATAACAGCATTAATTATAAATTTTATAATTAAAAAAATAAGAATTTGTGACCTACGATAAATAATATTGGTAAGTATGCATTATATTAAGTAATGATAAAATGTAAGCATGTCATAAGAATAATGGTATTATAAAATGAGCATACCATTTGAGAATCATACGCTAAAGTTCTTATATCATTTTCATGTAATGAGTCTTTATTATTTTTTAAGAATGTAATCATAGAAATAAAAGATAATGAGCATTGATTTCATATTGTAAGAGTAAAATTATGTCACACTGATTATCATTACAATTGTTTGATAATTATAATCATTAAAATTTTATGTCTAGGATTCCCACAAATACAACCATAACAGGTTAGGCATAAGGAGAAATTAAAAGAATCTTCTTTATAAAAAGAGTAAAAAATATTGGAATGTCTTTTTGTATTGACATATACACATATTTAATCCTTCAGATAATAAATAATTAATCATTACACATTTCAATTAATTAATTCAATAGGCACACCCCTCACCTAACTTAGTCCATTAATATGTATATAATATTTTCATGAAACAAATTCTCATTTCAACACATAAAAAATGTGGCATCTATATTTATGGAAAGTACCAATTCATCTTATACATTTCTTATTAATATTATTTGTTTTTTATGGGGATTCGTATAGTAGTCCATGATGAAATAATAGGACGTAGTCTTTGTTGGAGAACATGTTATTTCATTACGAAGCTAGATTGGAACGAAATTATTTATTTTAGGATACAGTGGCTAGCCAGTGTAGTCTAGAAGATGTGAATCATGGATATTTATCCCATAGATAATAATTTGGGGTTTCTAGGTGTAATTTATTTTAACCATAATCCATAGACCAACATGTTCTTTCCATTGGGGTTCCAATGTTACCCTTCATATCCAAGTGAGGAAGATTGTTTATATGTGTTTTTTTGAAACATTACAATCTATGAATATTCAATTATATCAATAACCATTAATAGGATCCATCTGTTGTGTTTTTGGGGGGTCATATTATATATTAAATAACCTTCATTTATTGCTCGTTCAATATAATGAACCCATATTTATAATTTTGTTTAGTCATTATTTATCATAGATCACTCACATTACATTTTCCTTAATAAAAACAATAATACAATTTATTTCTTGTTGGATATTCTATATATTATTTTCTTATCAACGTATTATTGATCAATTATAAAATTCCCACAAAAGTATATGTAATTAGAATTTGTGAATAAATTAAACCAATATCATTTTCAGCCTTCTATATTCTCAAATATGATTGACATTGAACTATATGTAGTGTGGTTTTCTCCCCATCCAAGATCTGATATATTTATATACCATTTGTTACAGTATGATAATGAGTTTTAGTGGTTCATTTTTACACTAACAGTTACCCTTTTCATTAATAACTATGTACCTATGGTGGGATTCCACTGACTATAGTGTTTCATATATGGGTTCTTATAATGAATTTTGGAATGAATGTGTATAATTGGGACCTATTTTTGTGTTTATTTCATTAGTTTTTAGATGATTATATTGTTTTCATTTTATAAATTGATGTTTAGTTTTCATTTTTATCTACTATATTATATGTTATTCTTACTTCATTCTATTTATGAATTATGGGTGGTTCGTATAGACTATCCTCAAGGGAGATGTTCTAGACAATTTTTCGATGTATATTTTTGAAATATTTCAAGGGGTATTTGTAGGATATATTTTAAAATATACAATTGAGGTTGATGTGTCATGTGGATAATGGATGTTGATTCTTGAATTATACTGGTAATGGTAGTGTTTATTTTTGGAAAATGTAAAAAATATTGTTCCTATCCAATATACTTTTGACATATATTTTTTGTGTTTAATTTCATATCATAAACCAATTTATTATTTTGATCTTTTGTTAAGGGTTATGGGTGTATTCTTATTCAATCCGTTATTCACACCAAACACTTAAATTTCAGATCACTTTTAGATTTCTTGTACAAGGATACTATTAAGGGAAAATAACATATGGGGGATGGTTAGTAATGGATAATTAAAGTATGTTGGAATAACATGATGGACGTAGAGATGCAAATTGGTGTTTTTAAGGTAATGATTCGTTACTATGTACATTGGTCCACCGCCTATTAGGATCCCATGTTAATGATTGGGTTAATGGTTATATAATCCCACATTGATAATATATAGAGTGGCATGTATCCTTTATATAGATACTATATAGATTATTTATTTACGCAATCATTCATATTTTGGTGACTTATTTTATGTCACAACCATTATATTAATCTGAGGTTTACCTAGTACATAAGGAATGGTCATAAATTATATTCCCCTAGTCCGTCACTTCTCGTCAACAACCTCATGTGTACGGTGGAGCAACATATATCCTTAGGTAATATAGATCATACTCAATAGTAAGATATGGGGTGTGACAAAACCCTTGAAAAACAAAATAGGATTCATCCTTATTTAATAATCATAATTATAAATAATACAAATAATGAAAAAAATATAAATCATTTGATTATATTTTTTCTGAATCATATGTAACATCATTTGTTGTTGTTATTGATGGGAATAATAATAAAATATTGTTTGAACATTACAATATAAAAATATAGTTTTCATTTGGAAAAAAACATTAGTAAAAAATATATAAAACATTAGGAAAAATATTTTTTCAAAAGTACTAATGAAACATGTAATAATGGGATGAAGGAAACTATTAGTAATGATGATCGGAAAATTTATCCATTCAGTATAAGATATATAAATGATTATGTTTAGACCATTTATAGAAAATAATTTCTTAAAAAACCATTAAGACTCTTTTATTTAATTTTATAAAAACATAAATTCTGTTGAAAAAATAATTAATCAGACATTTTATTATAGTAAAAATAATATTGAAAATATATTGAGGAATTTATTGAAATGTAAGAGATATTTTTCCAACAAAATATAGAAATAATGGCATATTATTTTCTAAAAAATTGTTTCTATAATTTATTTCATATAGAGTTGAAAATGAATGAAAATAATGTAATATAATAAAATAAATATAATAGAATAAAAGACATGATATTTATGATACATATATCTTATAATTTTATCATAAAAAAAATCAATCACAAACAATCACAATAAATATTGAGATTATAAAAAAACATACAATAACAATTACTTTCCAAGCATAAACCCCAATAGAAATGACATCAATTAAAAACATATATACAAATAATATAAATACAATCCTGATATAATATATCTAATAGGATTTATATAAAATTGAAGAATGAAATCTGTAATGAATATGGAATATGGCTTATAAAAAACATAGATGGGATACCCTTACCTTCAATCTGAAATATTTCATAATTATGATTAATATCTTATATATAATGTTTAAAATTATTATAAATAAATTCTATTATAATGTTTATACTTATAAATACATATGTGGTTTACTTTTAATATTATACTACCAAGTCATGAATAATATTCTTCTTATCATCATCATTTTGATTGTCATCTACATTTTTTTTTTCATTTACATTTCAATTCGATAATTATAGTAAATGAACATTGATCATGGTTTAATCATATCCATATTGTTAATAATTAAATTTATGTCATATTATTACGTAATATGAACATTATTATTCTTTATTAATGATTAATTTCATAAACATTGTAACATAACTCATGTTGGAGGTAAAACAGGCCAAAAAAGAGCTTGATATAGATAATAAAAGAGAAATAACATTGATAGGTATAATCATAATATCAAATTTAAATAATATTATTCATTTTAGAAGTATCATATTTATATTAATAATAATTCTAGAAGAAACTATTATTGTAGATATTGAAAATTAAATATATCCCTCATGGAGATCATAGATTGTATATATGCCAAAATGACATATCTGTTTTATAATGAGGAAAATGAAAATAAAGTACATAATTTTATTACCATAAATATTCAATAACACATAGTAAATATCTTTAATATTACAGAAATCTTTCATTATAACCAACCTTTAAATTTAATTTTGAAAAATGAATCATGTAACTACATGGAGGTAGTAGTCTACACGTAATCGAAATCGATACATTCATTTCCCATTTTGTGGAATGGATCTAGAAATGGATAATGGTGATCATAAATATATCTTTTGAAATTGATTATAGAAGATTATTTATTAATTTATATATGAAATATAATTATATTATGATGAATAACTAATAAACATTGAATGTGTTTTGTATGATCATTACTCTTTTTTGGAAAACTCATTTAGACTATAGTTTTACCCGTCATGAGAATGTATTACAGTAATATGAGATGAACATGAATTAATGGAAGGAATCTAGTATTATTTTGTGTAATTCTTTAGTAATCTAGATGGATCATTTTTCATGAATATTGTAGGATATATGGTTCTCTTAAATAATTCATTGACTAGAAACCCATAGAATTACATAAATGTGGAAAATAATATAATTTTACATTGATGTGAATAATTAACCAAGTGGTTAAAAATAAAATAAAATATAATATATGGTCTAAATATCATAATAAAATAATACTAAAATATATTTTCGTTGAATTTTTAACATTATCTATAAGTTTAACCCTTGGTATACCCATTTAACCCATAACATGGTCAAATTTTTTTTCTTTTCTATATCCATTATGAGAATATGAATGTGTAATAATTACAATATTCTAATTTGTTGAAAAATAAATTGGAATAATGTTTTTACGATCGATTCCTTTTCTTGGAATATAATGTTTTCAAAATAAATGAACATTATTAAAAAATAATTAGAAAAAAATAGTTTTTATTGATTAGTTGTGTTTATATTTGTTATTTTCATTGTTAAAACTATTAATATGATCTTATAATAATTTAATTATTATATATTCTATAAATATATGAAGAATAATTAATTTAGAGTGACTTATTAAAATTATGACAACAATAACAGGTTTTCACATATAAATCATTTCAAATTTTCTTTTCATTTCTCTCATCATATAATCTTATTTTCATTACCAAATATGAGATAAATGATTTTTTAATGATTATTTTTACATTACAAAATGAATATTTTTATACCCTTTTAATAATTGTTATAATATATTAATTTATAAAAATTCAAAAAAAAATTCAAAAAAATTTCATTATCAAAATATGTCATTTGATCAAAGAAAATTTATTTATTAAAAGTTAATAATAATTGATTAAGACATTATAAATACATATGAAATATATTGATCTATATATTTTTTCATAATATTTAGATACTTTTTAAATAATTAAATATAATATCTATATTATAAGCGTAAAAATATAATGCGGTACATTTATCGCAAAGGTTGCGTTTACATAATGATAATGGATATGTTGAATTGGATTCAATAGAATATACATATATAGTTTGGTTGTTATATATTACCATCCCATTAAATGAATGTAACCATTAAAATATTATAACATTGATCCTAAAAATGATGGATAATTCATCTTGGCTGCATACTCATGTTCCCACATTGTGTTCCCAAATTTAGGCTTCCACCACTAGACATTCACAAAGTGAGTTCACTTGTTTAAAATATTTTTTCTCTAATGTATATTATTTTCACATGTTTTAGTATTTATTAATTATCATATTATTGTTATAAAATATATGAGTTCAATAAATGTGACAGATTGGGAATATACTACCTCAAAAATGATCCAGTGAACATATCATGAACATTAGAGATATTTAGTTAATGTTATAAGTCATAAGAAACTATATTGATCAAATAATTAAAATTGAAATTAATGATATATCAAGGTATCACCTTAGCATCAATTTAAAATCCCACAACCTTATAGAATAGAAAAAACTTTTGGAACACCTTATAATATAAAATTTTTTTACTTCTAAATGGATCTAAATTTTATATAAAAACATAAAATATGAAATGTCAAAATATTTTAATTTATATAAGATTAATATTATTTTTTAATTATTCTCTTAATTAATTAAGGTGATTCATAAGGATCCATATGAATTCCTTATTGAATGATATATTTATAATAAAAATATACCAGTGTAAGGTATTTATCAAAACCATAATAGATTCTATAAAACATGTTATTGAAATATCCTATATGTTTTAAATTTACCTCTATGACATACCATATATCTAAGGATTATTTGTATTACTAAAAAACATTTATGTATCATAAATCATGAAGAATAATTCTCTAGAACATCATAGTAGTCCTAAGATATTGATCGGATACATTAGAATACGGTACTCCATGAAATATGAAAACTCCTATAATTATATTCATAAAAAATTATCAAAATATAAATATTCATTAAAATCAATGAATTGTGTATAATTCATAAGGGGATAATATTTTACCCAAATAGAATTACTGCCTTTCAGTATACAGGGGATTTCTAGGATGAAATCCATTTTAGCATTTTCCTATTTCTAAATATGTATGGGTATTTTTTTTCGATTCCCATGGACATCTACCAATAATCCATAACATTATGTTATACCATGAATAGTGATAAATAATTCACAATATATCTCTTCTTCCTTTAACAACATACATTATATGATTGTTCCCTTTATATAAATATATATCCAAAATTCATAGTGGACTACGAGTTGTGAGATTCTTTAAACAACTCATTTAATTTCTATTTAATAGGGACGCATACTATATTAATTATTATTCTCATCTAATCAAAATAAATGGTGAATATGAAATATTTCTCACCATCGTTTTCACCTATATTTATTCCATCTATTTCACTTGAATTTTCCAAAGGATATATATTTGAACAACTATATGACAACGATATGAATTTCTAAACATCCTCAAATTTTTTTCATGGTCAATCCTTGAAAAATTATTATAAATATGTTGTTATCATTTTTAATCCTCATCATAAATAAGTTACTATTGACTGTTAAAATCATAGAATCGTCCACGTTTATTTCTTTCCTGTAGTGGTAATGTATTATGAATTTATAAGAATTAATTACCTCTAACCACATTCTATAGTGAATTTTCAACACATTTTAGGTAAATAAATATAGTATAATTTTATGAAGAGTATATATTTCACACATTTTTTCAATAAATATAATGTTTCTAAATATTTAATGTAAATATTACCACCTATAAATCCATTTCAATAGTATTGTAATTTTTCTAACTCCAATTTAATTAATTATATCAATAATATATAACATTTCATTCCATATTAGAAAATATCATAGTGTATTCATATATAAATCATTATATATAAAAACACATTCTCTTTTGTTGTAAAATTTTATTATAGTTTCACTGAACAAATATCTCTTAAGTTTATTTATATTTTACCCACACTAACCTATTGAATGAAAAACAAATCCAATTTTATCCAATAAAGGGAGTGGATCATTCATCCATGGTAAATTCATTAAATTTATTAATAATATTAATTAATTCAAATAAAATTATGGACCTCTTCCATAATGTTTATTCTGTTCAAAATTTCAATGCCATGCATCTTAGATTTATTTATTATTACACCATTACTTGCGATCTTGTGTCTTAGGAATCATTCATTTTATAACTACAATTCAATGTTTTTAAATTTGGGATATTTTACCTATTCAATCAGTTCATAAATAATATTCTCACATGATATTATTTCTATTTCATATTCCTAGTGATTATAATAACTTAATTTATAAATAAAATACATTTTTTAAATTTCTAATCAATATATTCATAAAATACATGATGTTTAAATGAATATTAGTTAGTAAAAATTGGGGCAATATACATTCATCACGTTCATACATCATACAGATGGCTCTTATAAGGTATGTATAAAATTTTATTTAATATGTGATAATATTCAGATTAAGGGTCATTATTTGAGAATTATTTTACTTCCCTCATTTGATAAAACTAATCATAATTATAGTGCAGATTAAATTTGTCATAGTCATGATATTATTATGTTTTTTATAATAAATTAGGATTTGAATTGACTGGTCTTTTTAAATAAAAAAAATATTACGTTCTAACTTGTTAATGAACATAGAGAAATAAATCTCTTATAAACATTACACTAGAGATTATTATTCAATTCTTAGATATCAATTGGGTCCATTGTCTTTGGATTCATAGAATGTTTTTTATCATATGAAATGAGTTCTATCAAAAAACCAACATCATGATTCAGTTGAACCCATTAAAAATGTTACTAAAATACATCAACATTGTCCTTAAAAATAGGCATATATTTAATATAGATTTCCTACCGATCTATTTGGGATAAATATCCCTTCATTAATAGTAATCTATATTTTTATAATGGAAACAATTTTGATTTGAATCTTGTATTCATCTACTCACTGATAAAAAATGATAAGATTATTTATAATATCAAATATAAGATCTTTATTCTATAAATTTATTTTAAATCTACGTATAGAGAGATAATGAATTACCAAAGTCATATCATATTATAGTTAATGATAAACAATATGATTTCATAGGTAAAATTACCAAAAACATAAAAATGACACACAAAACACTTCATAGTAATATGTCAATGCACTAACATTCATATTCCACTTCAATGACCAGCATTGATGTGGCTCCTTTATAGACTATGATTTATCCTTTTTAATAGAGAATTTACTCAGATACCGACCACATTCCCAATAATTAAGGCATTAATCAATAAATTGTACCTTAGTATAATAATTCAATCACCCACTAAACTCTTTATTTTTTAACATTTAGATTCTTTATTATATTTTTCACATATAATTCATCATCCCATTCTAATATGTCATTTCTCAAGGATCCCCACCACATATTCATGTCATATAGGATACTGAATGTTCTCTCATATATGGTCTGTATCATCTAAACTCAAATGAAATTATAATTTTTTTCTAGTTATTTTTTCTATGAAGCTCATAAAATTTGATGTTTTGAATCGTATATATTGATATTCTATTAGAAATAGTAACATGGTTACACAATGAATATCTAATTTCATTTGGATACTAATGATCAGGGTTTTTTACATTGGTCTTCTAATTCAATATTCCTATGGTTCTCTTTACTCAAGTAATTTAAAAAAACAATTTTTAGTTTTAAAAGTCATTAATGAGATTAGAAAATCATGTTATTATGAAATTCATTCATACAATGTCCAAAATTATGAAAAAATATTTTAACTTATGACCATCAAATTTCATCTCATATCACCATGTTTTATCATATCCTATCATATCCTCTATCTTATACTTCAATATAATAGTTCTAAAATAAATTTTTAATTAACCTAAAAATATCCCCCTTAGGAGTGTCTATCTTAGTGTGAAATCATAAGCCCGTTATTTTTTCAATGGAGGAAATAGTGTTAATACCAAATTCACCCCATTTAAAGATGTTTCACATAAGTGAAGCTATTTGATAAACAAATACCCTTTCATTAATATAGATATTGATCTATTTCCATTAAATTTCAATCTCATTTCTTTATATCATTATATTCTCTCATATACATGGGATTACACAAAGGGATCTCACCAATGAAACTATATTATAATAAAATAAAACTAAACCATATTCTATAGCCAAATGTAGAAACCAAAATATTAAATATATTTAAATTTGATCTTTTAGTTTAATATCAAATAGATTATCAATAATAGATGCATGAGGACTATAATATATTAGTGGATTCGATGAGTAGATATATAATAAATATATATCATGAATAATATTAAATAACTCCATAAATGATCATTCAATAAAACATTATTCATGTTGATTCAATAATTAAAAAAAATCTTCATATCCTCTGGAAAATAAACATAAAAAATTAAGTGCATATATTATTAGTGTTGGTAAACAAGAGAGATATTAGTTAATGTTCATATTGATGAATAATAAGAGAATACATGTATGGGAAAAGAAAAATATAATGTTCAAATCATACCCATTGTATCATAAATCATATTCAAGGGATAATAATTTGGTAGTTTATAACATATAAATCATAGAATAATAAAAAAACATGACCCTTGAGATTATATGAAATGAAAAATATCATAGTGGAAATAAAATAGATGATGGATCAAAATCATATAAATATTATTTCATGTATTCCTACCAACACGTTCTTCACATGTTGGGATTGGGACATCCAGACATGAAACTGATTTAGACATTGGATAACTATATTTTTAACCTATTTTGACCATGTGATAACAAAAAATATACCAATTATGATCATAAATAAATTATCATTACCTAATTAATTTGATTACATAATTGATCTATCTGTCAAATAATCAGAATTAATTCATCTGTATGCCACAGGTTTAAGAAATAATTTCTAAAATCTTCTTAGATAAACCCATGGAATAGATAATATTTTTCATTAATATTTTATTATAATAATTAAAAACAATCAATATAATTAATTAATATTCAAAAAATTTATTATTATTCTAGTGATGAATTTTAATTGTAGATGGATGTCTACATTTTTTAAAATATCAATGAATGTTAATTTAATTTTTTGGGAATTTACCCAATACATTTTAAAATAAAATATTGAATATATAATTTTTTTAGAATATGAGGAAATTTTTTTATAATTAACCATTAAATCAATTAATGGGTGCATCATGGAAATGATTTTTCACAAAGATACGAAAATTAATTCGTATAATATATATTAAAATAAATATTTTCTTCACACCATTTTTAAAAAGTTCCTCATTTAGAAACTGTCATGATAATTCCAATTATTATAATTTCATACTTCTGAAAAATATGAATTTAAAATAATGGGATAATGCTAAAATTATTATCAAAAAAATATAAATAAAATGTATAAATAGAAGAAAAAAATTCATGATAGAATAGAAAAAAATAGTGGGTTTTTGTTAAAAACGTCCTTTATGAGGTTTGACCAAAGAGATTGAAAAAAATAATGGAAATATGATAACCTCATGAAATAAGTGTAGGATAATAAAAAAATGTTCCTTATGATTGATAGTTCATATAATTTCATTAATGGAGATTTAAACATCGACATTCTCATTAATGAGTGATATTGTATAATAACACCAAAAAAACTTTTGTAACTTCTGAATCATAACTCTCATGAATTAAGTGAAAAAATGAAACATTATATAAGATTAATATACATTATTTTTTGATATAAAATTTTGAAGTTGTAGAATATACATATCCTAAATAAAACTTGTGGTGAATATCGTATATTTTTCATAGAATCAAAAGTTATCCATGAAACAAACACCTCTTTTCTGAATTTCTTCATATGTACATTCACACTCAATTATAATAAATTTACATTTATTATATTTACACAATAGAATCATATTTATAATATAAATACCATAAATGTGTAAAATAAAACATTTCATCACCAGTTCACTTATAATATTTTTTTATCATCATTATTGAGGGTGTTAAATACTAATTATTAATGTATGATTCTATTTGAATGTTATCTAAAAAGGTTCATATAGAATAAAGAATTCATTACAAATTGATATAGTAGCCTATATATTTGATTGAATGATACTTAATTTTCATTATTAGGAAAATTAGAAGGTGGTATATAATTATTGGTCCATAAATGATCAATATAACATCATAAATATCATATATATTTAGAAGTTATATTATTTTAACTGATCATGAAGGGTACTAATGGAGGATGAACTATATCACTATGTTGTGGTGGTAGTTCACATGTATGAATGATTAAATGAATCATTTATCATTTTATGTAAAGGAGTTGTAAAATCGATATCCCATAACCCTAATTATATATATGAATATTGATTATATTAGATTAATTATTACATGAATGATACAAAATAAATATATGATTTATAATAAAAAAAAAAATTTTAATAGTTCAATTAAGACGATTGACTCTTCCTTGAGAGGCCTCCTTCAGGAAACATACTATGCCTTCATAAAATGGTATTTGTATACCACTGGAAGCTTAAAAATGAAGGGAAGGAATATTGTATGGGATTTAATAGTTCTTTTATAATATATATTATAACATAGTGACCATTTACTCTCATATCTTATGTTAATAAAATATTCATTACATATATTCCATGATAACCCAAAACGTGACCAAATTCATCCAAACAATAAATAATGAAATGAAAAAATTATTTGACCACATACATACCCTTGGAAAATTGACATAAATATTTTTATAAAAATATGAAAATATATAATATACCATATTAAATATATATACAATAAATTTGTAAAAATTTGCATCATTTACCAAAATTTTATCTACATATATTGACCTTGTTTGGAATTAAATTCTTAAAAAAATTCTTTACAACCCAGGGAAAAAAATCCTAAGAAGTTTATATATGAAACAAATGTTATATTTAAATATAAGTATTGATAATTAAATGTCATTACTGATCAAAAGATTTGGGTATGAGGATATATTCAACCTTCATGGGAATCACATAAAATAAATCATAACCATAAAAATTGATTTCAAATTAATAAACATGAGTACTATATTATCTTAATAGAACTGTTATATAATTCAAGAACCATGATCTAAGGAAAAAATATAAATGAGAAATGAATACCTTATAAAATGATGCAGGCATTAAAAAATAAATTGGTATCGTGGAGCATCATTTTCAATTCCCTCTTATAATAAGTCCTAAAAATGGAATAACAGACCTATTAAATTCCAATAATATCATAAAAGAAACCAATATTAGGTTTACTCCATCCTATTTTCCTATTCACTAGAGATATATATTATGACCACCAGTCATCATATGTATTTTCATTATCTTTACCATATTTTTATCACCTAAAATTTTTCATTTTCCGACTCGACAATAACCATTGGTATTTTATAGATTAATTTACCAAAGGAATAGAATATTGATCCATGGTAATACCTTTGATACATTTTTTATACATCCATTAAATGAATATTTATAAAATTATTACAATATATCTTTATAGGAGAATAAGTTTTATCAATATTTTTTTGTCATTGGTGAATGATATTCAATGAAAGTATCATTGAAAACGTTTGTGAGAAAAATAACAAATCTATTTTCATTATTAATTTTCATAAATAGAAAAACACAAAATATTTATTATCATTGAAAATTAATTAAGAAATATATATATGGAATATTATGTGAATATAATATTTATGATATTTAGAAAATACTTTCACATATAAAATGTTGAAAATAAACATTCCTCTCAATATTCTCTAAAGAGTGTCGAATTTGTTGCATGAAAAAATCAATAAAAATTTCCTTATAACACCTTAAAAAATAATTATAAATTTCTTATAAAAGAAAATTATGAAATAATTTATTTTTAATAAATTTTATTAATGATTTTATATCAGAGATAATGGTTATATAAGGGATATATTAATTATCTTATAAAAGATACAACATCATTATCAATTACAGAGAAATATTTTTATTGTAGTATTAAATAACGAAAGGAGTGAAAATTAAATATTTAAAATATATTCATAACCATATAATGAAAAATATAAATGTTTGATGATATAAGAAAATCTTATTTTTAATAAAGGTATAATGAACATTAATAATATTGAATAGAAAGTTCATTACAACATAAAGCCTCTGTTAATTATTTTACATTTGAATTCAAAATATATTATGTAAATAATAAGATACGACTCTATAAATATCATTTATTAAATAAATAAATATAACAAAATTTATTCAGTGGGAAGTAAGTGCACCAAAAAAATAAATAATGGTGTTAAAATGACACAACAATCATGAAAATGTATTTTAGAAAATGAAATCCCCTAAAAGTATCATATATTGGAATGTGATAATTAAAATATGAAGATATTATTTTCACATTATTAAATACATATTAAAACATAATTTAGTGGTAAATTACCAAAATATAATAGCATAAAAATTTCAATGTATTTGAGTTTATTTCAAAAGAAAGGATTTTTTAATAAACCATTTCCCACTTAGTAGTAATTGTTTCATATATCGTATGATGAAAGAATTTTATTTTCAAAATTAAATACTAGGATATATGAAAGATTTATGATGTGAAATTATGGGTTTTTAATAATTCCAAATAAAATTGTATAGGTGTTTAAAATTAAAATATGCATCAATGGAGGGAAATTTATATGAAATATGCTACCTACAAGCAATACATGTCATGTATTTCCATTAAAATCTATATAATCAAATTATATAACTAATTAATTTATTTAATAACTTGTTCTATATTAATTATATTATCACATATATATTTGATTCCTTTTAAAATATGCAATCTTTATTACCTAATCATATATGTCCACACTGTGAGTTTTGAGGATGTTCAATTCATTATCTCAAAATGGATTTGGTATGTTGACCATGGTCATATCACTAATCTTTTGAATCACATAAAAAATATTAAAAACCATTTTTTAAATGTCTAAAAATTATTTAAACTTTAAAAATTGACGATGAATGTTTTTTGAGAAATATATTATGAAACAATAATTAATATGGTTACCCATATATATGAATGAATAATATTTTAATTATTTAATGAGAATAAAATAAAAAAAGAAAATATAAAAATAAATTTCATGAATTATTATTTTATTATTTATATAATTTTAATCATTAAATAAACATATATATACTTTAAAATTTGTTTGAGTGATGAAAATGAATCGCATAACTTCTAGGGGGTGGTATTCCTAACATAAACCCGAGTGAAAAAATCATTTTTATATTTAGAAATTTTTTTGATATATGATTAGATATTAACACAAAAAGATGTTATTTATTTATTAATTTCATATATATATATGTATATATATATATATATTAAAAACAATTTTTTTCTATTTGTGAAATGTGTTATTGGATAACGAATTGCATATATTAAAGTGGTGTATTTTTTCGTATACATGAACAACAGATTTATTTTATCTATGAGGAAAGATGGGATGTTTATATGTTACACCACTTTCATAAAAAAATATAAATTTATTTTATTTATTAATTACATTATATCATCATGGTTGAAAAATATTTTATATAGGTAAATATAAATATAAGTTGAATTATTTTGTTAGAAGGCATAACAATTATTTAGAAAACACCAATTTTTCCACACATTAATCCCAATATTGGTTTTATTAGACATTAAAAAATAAATATATATTATGGTCATGTATGTGAGGAAGTATTCCCTATAGTTATTAGATAACCCAAAAGTTCAATATTTTTTAGAGGGGAGAGGATAAGGGTTTTCCATTTATAAGTGATGTGGAATATTTCAAATATGTGAAATAAAATTATATTATATTTATATAATATGACAAATCCTATTATAAAATTAAATTTATCCAATTATAAGAAGGATATGGTCTTTAATTTCATCACCTACTAAAATTATGAACCAATTATTTATTATTTTTACACATATCTTTTAGATTAACCATTATGTTAGATGTTTCTAACCATAAGAATGGTAACAACCTGGAAAATATATTATGTTATGTATATAATTTATTCCATGTTAGAAAATAGATCATTAAATGAAGAGGGAAGAAATTGTAGATTATTAACCAGCCCTCATATCTTGTTGATAAATACATAAAATTTATTTTACCTAAAATGTTGTTGATTACATTTTATGAACAATTCACAAAGAACAACTTTGAAACAAACATGAAAATAATGGAATTAAGCTTTAATCCATCTCACCACAAATAATAATATATAATAACCAATAAAATTCATCTAAAACCATTTTTATCACAAAAATATTACTTTTTATGTTTTATAATAAATTACTATAGTTTCATATTAATTACACAAGATCTATGATGATGTTGTGTAAGAATTTAAAGTTATTATATAAACATAAAAATTAATAAATAAGTTTGAAAAAATAAAAAATTATTTTAATGCATATGATATTTAAAAAAAATTATTTTTCAATATGTGAACAAATAAATGATATTTCATTGAATGTGAGTGAATTTTTTTTATTTTTACTTACATAAAATATTATATAATTATATTTTAAATAAAAATGAAATATAATATCCAAATAATTGAGTAATTTATTATGATGGTATATCCACACTAATCATATAGATTAATATCATTTGTTATGGTTTTTAGTCCTTATAATATTATTTTTAACCCAAAATACTCGATTTACCCATACCGAGATGAAAAATATTAAGTACAATTATATTTCATAATGAAAAAAATAAAAATCTTGGTTATTTAAAAAGTTTAATTTTTTTCCAGAAATGATATCCATTTTATATATTTTAATTTATATAAGTGAAAATGTTTAATTTAAAATTATTATTGCATTGAATGATTAAATATTGTTTAATAAAATAGTTTTTATGTATAAAAATTTAATTATATAAAATTGATGCATAATTCTGATTCCAATGAAATTTTATTGATTATTCATAATTAATAGAAACAAAAAAAAATTCAACTAATAAAAAATAGAATTAGACCTTGTAAATACAAGAAAATAACATTCAGTTTTCATTAAAAACATTACTTTTTAATATTCAATAAAAAATCCTATGTTTATGAAAAATAAATAAAACTACTACTATTATATTTTTGACAATGTTATGTAAAAAATAATTTAATATTTCCAATTTAAAATTATAGAATTTTGAAATACTACATTAAAATAAATTCCTATAATTCTTGGAAACACAAATTGGTTTGAAATAATGCCTATTCCATTTGACTACATAATAACCAATCATTATTATAACAAATGAAATAAATAAAAAAAGCAGTTTACTTAATATTAATATCTCCTGATAATTAATTAACAGAACATTTATTGGACTATTACATTATTTCACCTTCATTAAATTAAATAATTTCATTTTAATCTTCTATCTGATATTTGGGTTTAAAAAAATTTCAAGAAAATTTCCAATGAATGGAAGATAAACAATAAGAAAATCAATTTAAATTCATTTGTAACATAGTATTATATTTTTAAACCCAAAAAAATAGCATTTTGAAACTTAGGAATTTGTAAATAAAAAGATCATTTGGAATAATACATTACAATGCTTCTAAATAGGAGAACAAAACTATAGGGTGAATATATACAAATGGATAATAATATAATCTCTATACAATGAATGGATTTTATTTTGAAAATTGGGGAAAATAAATCTTATTTTCATGATAAATATGATGAATAGAAAAACATGAACCAATGAGTTGGGAATGAGGATATCCTTTCCCCTGAAATGAATGTAATGGGATTTTTTTTGAGTTCTATTTATTAGATTTTAGGAATTATTTTTCCATATAGATTATTTATAAAAGGAATAATAAATAAATTTAATGATTAATTTCACCCTTCAATCTATTAACAGCATATTATCAAATTATCCTCTAAACACTTAGTGTTTCTGATAAATTTTTCTTTTAGGAATTATTAATAGACACATCTAAGCTATTATATAATTCATAAAATAATAATAATATATTCCACATGTACTCATATATAATCAAAAAAAGATATAGATTTCACAAGGTAATATAATATTGCAATTTTATAAACCTTCATATGATTTAATAATATATAAATCATACATATTCTATAATAATAGAAACTGTTCAACAAATATCATTTCATTAATAAATAACCCTATATTCAAAATAACCATAATAATCACAACATTTATTATTGTTTTATCCTCAATACATAAAAAAACTATTTCATCATAAATATCAAAAAATGAAAACTAATTCATTCAAAAATAATAATTCATGTTAAACATAAGGGTTACATATAACTCAATAAAATAAAAACTCCACCAAAATATTATTAATTAGTATAAAATACCATAATTTTTTTAAAAAAATGGATGATTACACCTTCGAATATATGATCAATCATGAACATATACCCATGTTGGAATCCATAATTTATATGTAAACCTTGTGTAACAAATCCAAACATCTAAAGTTATCCAAAACATTTCTTTGATATTAAATATATAAAAACAAAACTTGCAATCCCTCATATAATTCTAATAACATAATCTTTACATTTTCATCATGATAATGAAAAATGTGACTATATTTTATACATCCAAATAATGAAATATTTTAAATATTTTATCACTTATATAACCAATTAAATTATACATATAATGATTTATATAATTAAAAAACTATTATATAACATCATAGATATATAAATAAAAGGATGCTAAAAATATTCATCATATCTCATTAAGTACATTACATATAATTTTATTATTTGTTATAATACAAATTTCTTTAAAAAATTGGAAAAAATGACCATTAGACTTGAATTATCTAATGTAAATTAGCAGTAACCATAAGTATTAACAATAAAATTTAATCAGATTGAATAATGTAGGAGTGTGACGACATAGATCATGATAATGATAATAAAATAGGATAATTTTGACACCTCAAGACATGTATCCTAAATTATTAAACATGTATTTAATCATAACCCTAAGGTGTAATTCATGTTAATTAATAATAATTATAAATGTGAAATAATCTATGATAAAATTATATAGTAGAACATTTTTCATTCATAAATAATATATGATGGTAATATGGATCATCATTTTAATATCACATTTAAAATCACTCTTATAATATGAATAATATATCAAATAAATTATGATAATCGTTTAAGAGAAACGTATTACAGGGTTACCTTATCACATTCCTAATGCATTAAATATTTATATCAGTGTCAATAATTATCAAATAAATGTCTAATAACATTAAAATTTAAAAAACACATCAAATCTAACATTTCAAAACATAATAAAATGTTATATTATTTTATTTCTTGATTTACTTGTCGAATATAAATTTCTTCCTTGACAAGCTTATTTAAAAATTAATAAACCATGGAGAGAAAAAGATAATTATATCATTACAAAATATCCCATGTGGAGCATAAATAACATCAATGACTGTTGTTAGTAGAAATTAAAATTTTAAAAAAATTGCCATTAAATATATTAAGGGGAAAATCCACATTCCACGTTAAATTCAATTTCTAAAAAATAAATATTTATAAATATTATTGAAATTATTTTCTTCAAAGGCATCCATGGAAACATCTACCAAATGACTATAATAAAATTACATTCTTGATGGGTAGAAAATTCACTAATTTCATAAATGTTGAGATTAAATATTCTTTTCAAACTCTTTTATAGAATTTCAAAATAAGTACATGAAAAAAAAAATTATTTTCTTTTCAAAAAAATTTAAAATATGAAAAAATATCATGTAAAATAACTTTGGTAATGATTTTTTTTATAAAATATTAGTGTTTAAAGTATTTTAAAAAACATGGTTTTTGAGCGAACAATTCATGATATAAATTATCATATATACCAGCATCAATTAAAATTAAAATACATTATGTTTTTAAAAAAAATAAGAGATGGAAATGATTCTAGAAATGTAAATTAAACCATTGTATAAAATGATTTATATGGTTTATGAAAATAATGGAATATGATATCTCTCAGAAGAACCATAATTATAAAAAATATAACAAATTTTTTTATCCTAATGTTATTACCACATTCGTAATTTTTCAATTAAAACAAATTGAAGTCAATATATTTATATCTCTATTAAAATAAAATGTAATAAATGAAGTAATATGAAAAACATTCTTTACTGTTCAATAAGCACACAATAAATGAAATGATGTTTTGTGACATAAAAATTGTCAATAGAAAAATAGATTATCGAAAATAATACCCTCATAAGGGAAAAACTATAGAAGTGTTAATTAAACCATAAATTTATTATGTTCAAATTATTAAAATGACATAAATAAAACAACATGGAGATCATGATGAAGTATAACTAAATTAATGCTAATTGATTAATAAAACCCCTTACATCTTTTTATTTTTTAGGTCAAATCACGTCCCATGAAAAAAAATAGTTGCAACTATAAATAAATATATGTGTAAAATATTAATGGTATATAAATTAAAATGTGTATTATATACACCATATTAAATAAATTAGAGATATAACATTAAAATATCTCTCAATAAAGGAAAATTGAGAAGAAATTAATTACCTTGAGTCCAAGAATTCCTTGTATATTTTTCTAAAAGTATGTTATTAACGTACAACAATTATTTAGCCATTTGAAAACATTAAAATGTATATTAGTTTTTAATTAAACCATTTTATTTTATATTAATGTTTCATATATAATGACATACTTTTCATTATCTAGGTTGGATCTTTTAAAGATTTTCTGTTCATAATTTCCAAATTTTTTCAAATATTCCACCAAATTTGGATTCCTATAAGTGAAAAAACATTTGAAAATTATATCTTATCTATTTTTCCCCATCTTTTGATCCTCATTAATTTCAATTGGAATAATTCTCTTATATAACCGATTAATATCCAAATGTAGAGAATTTAAATATAATACTCTTACAATTTCTTTATTAAGCTATAGAATGAAATCCAAATATATATTTTTCTACACACAGACCATTCATTCCATATCTATCTACTATAGTTCCCTTAAATCACCACACTCGCTCTTCAGTAATTCCCCTCAAAGGTGAAAACTATTTTCTTGTTCCTGGACATGAGCCATTAGCTCACCATCAATTTCATTTTTTCATTTTTTAAGTATTTATTTTATTTTCCAGATTTATATTAGAAAATTCAATTAAATTAAACATTATATCATAATTTTAAATTAAACCTAGAAAACGTATTGAACATGTTATTGAAAAAAATTATATTTTATGTATAAATTTTTTTATAGAAAATTTATGTATTATTTTGATTCATATAAGATCCAAACCATTTCTTGAGTTAAATTGTGCTTTAATCCATATACATTTTTTTATATTTTGAATACATTTATTTTGGGTTGATATTTGGGGTGTATTTGTGTGAATTTCTGAAAAATGGAAGAAAATTGGTAGTGAATGGTTTGTTCATGGTAATAGAAAACTACGGGCCCGACCCAAAAAATAATTAAACCTTAGACTGTGGTTGTTCACATAGCTAGTTAATGGCTTTATAATGTATAGACCCATTAATCAATAGGCAGAAATTTTTCACACAGTTATAGAAAACCATGGACCCCTTCCTAGGAAATGATAAACCGATTTTAAAAGGGAAAAAATTATAATTTTAAAAAATCTCTAACCTCTAGAACTCAACTATTTCAACCCTCATTAGACCTTAGAATGTATTTTATTTTTTTAGAGCCTTATGGGGGATTCCAAGTCTTTCCAACCACTATTTTTCTGATTCAACTCCCATATGGATGGTATTCTTCTCTCATGTTGAATATATCATTCATCTTTCCATCACTTATTCATTTGAAAGGATGTAATAATATTTCCCCATAGATCAATACCATGATTCAGTGAATAAATATAGAGACTTGATTATGAGGAGTTGTAATTAAATAAGTATTTATATATATATCATGATTGAGGATTTTGAGATTGAGATGCAGTTTTATGTTGTTGTGCTAAACAAATTAAAAAAATTTATTGGGAGACCATTCATCCATGAATCTAAGAAGGTGGACTAATATTAAAATATTTTAGTCATGATTTTTTTATAATTCATAAAAATTTTAGAATTTAAATACAACTTTAACAATAAAATTTCTACTAAAAATTATGTAATTTGGTGAATTATTTAATTTAGGAGTTCTGAAATTATGGAATTTGGGGATATTGACATTATGGTTTTCGATGAATTAAAATGTAGAATTAATTATGTTCTATTGAGGTTATGAAATGAGATAATTAATTATGGGATATTGATATTATGGTTATGGTTTAATTAAATGTTGAATTAATTGTGTAATATTGATGTTCTGATAAAAGAAAATTAATTTTTGACTTAATTAGGAGATATAGAAATTATGTTTTGGAATTATTAATGGGTGAATGAAATTTTTTTGTTGATATTTTGAAATTATTATTTAATTTTTTATTGTTTTAAAGGGTTGTAGATGTACATGTATTATTTTTTTATTATGAAATATGTGATTATTAAATAGTGAATGGTAACATTGAAATTCTTCCACGCGTCATGAATGGTAACTTCTCATTAAGTTATGTATTATATAATCGTGAATAGTATCATGAACATTTACACATATATAAATAATGTTAACTTTGTTATTGAATTGTGATAATTATTTAATGGTATCATGGACATTCATTTGTGTGAAATAAAGAGTGGTAACATGGTAATTCAACTGTGAGAAATAAAAAATGCATAAATGGTCATTCAATTGTGAGAATTAATAAATGGTAACATGGTCATCCGTTTTTGGTGAAATAATAAATGGTAACATGATCATTAAATTATCATAATAATTGAATGGTAATATGGTCATTCAGTTTTGAAAAATAGGAACGAAAATATGTTCATTTACACACATGATATACCCCATGAATATGTTAGATTCTGGCATGGGTTGAAGTAGGTATTGAGGTACACATTTCAACAGGAACCTAGAGCTTATGTGGTTAAATAAATATTTAATGATAATGTGTTAAATGTTAAAATTTTCATTTCAATATATTATTTAAAAAACTCCATGCATTATCTTTGAATTCATATAATTGTTGACAACATTTGTGGAGGCCTACTGAGTCTTAGTCACACCCAACACAGGCTTCCGGATCGGTACCGGAATAAAATTTACTATTTTAGAACTGGATAAGGGGAACATCAATGTGTTGGATATCTAATATGATATGGATCATTGATGAAGTAACCAGATGTGGTTTGGGACCATCTTGGGAGTCTTTAGTTTCATTATTTTCAGTTTTCATTTTAGAGACATCACACATAATTTTTCAAAACATATTTTTCTTTTATAGTTGGATATTATATATCATGCATTGTTTACATTGAGGTATTGGAATAATTTATTGATATATATTATCTCTATGATTGTACATTATTTTTGGTTAATTATTAATCAAATAAATGATGGTATATTCTTCTCATGGATGAGATACCAGACCATCACTGGTAGTCAATAGCGTTTGGGGATTGTGGAGGCACACTTGAGCTCATGTGATTGACCAACTTAGGGAATAGGGTTATGGAACCCGGGTCAAGACATTACAAAGTGGAATCACATATCATGTTTTATTTTATTCTTGTTTTTTCATACTATTTGGTGAATGATGAAAAGAGATGAGGAAGAGTTGAGGGTTGGTAATGAGTTGATGTATGGGAGTTATAAACCAATGTTGTGGGGGAACCCATGCACTCAGAATGAGATAATGTTTATTGATTTTTTCTATTACATTTGGATATTGTTTCTCCTTTAGAGATGAACTTGTTTTCTGATTTAAAAATAGTTTTTGATACATTATGAGAATTTATTTATGGCTCAAAATGGATTGATATTTTTTTCATTCATCATTCAAGTCACTCATGATTTTTTTAACATGCATCATTCTGGGTACGCACTAGAAAATAGATTATGTGTATGTTATTGAACCTGAACTGATATTCCATTCTTGTGAATTTTAATTGAAAAAGGCTAAATATATAAAATTGAGAAGGGAAAAATGTTGGAAAATGTGAATAAATATGTATCTAAATTATAAATTTAAAGAATGAGATTAGGTTTACCTTTGTTTACCAAGACCTATTTGTAGGATATTTATGGGTAGTTTTAGCATCTCAGTTTTGAAGGTGTGGTATGATATGGGGAAATAAATTTTACAATGAATATACCATTACATAAATACGATATTGATGAATTATGATTCATAATATTTGGTTTGGAATTATAGCGATATGACTCTATGAAAATGTTGTAAAGGGCGAAAATGGGGGGCATCAGGTATTTGAATAACCCTCCAGTGATGTCACATGCGGCACATATTTTTCCGGTTGAGTATAAATTGGATATGTTCAAATAAATCATTGTTCACTTTATTAAATTCATGTAATGATACACATGGAGGGTTGGGAAGAGAATGTTTATCCTGAAGAGGTGTTTTTGTTGTAGCACCCTCTGATTTTTACTATAGCGGGTGGACCTAAGGGACATGAGTTCTGGATTGACTCAATCAAGGTGATCCATGAGAATTTGAATACTCTATCATTTAATAGGGTAGTTTTGTCCAATTATATGTTATGAGGATTAGAAAAGTGCTAGTGGTACATTCAAGTATAGACTAGAAAGACTAATGGAATACTATAGAAAGAATTTTTGGAGATGTTATTTGAGCCCTTATACCTTCAAACGCATATAAATGGATGTTTATTTGAACACATGTGGTTGAATCAGGGGTGTAAGTCCATTATGGACTATTTGGGATTCTTTATGAATAATCATGATTCTCCTCCATCATTGGAATGAGACGTGACAGCTATGGTGAGGCCTTTCTCAGATGGACACCTGTGAGAGATTATGTACCATGTTAATGTCTTTTGATTTTAGAACATTCCTAAGGTTATGGAGCATACTGTAATAGATGTGGTGAACATGATGGAGGTATATAGTGATGGATAGATTGTTTCTACTCGATTATTAATAGGTGCCATATCAAATAGAATGAAGTTCCATTATGAGAATAGTAGCCATGGTAGTGGAAAGTATATTACACAGACATGATGGTCAGTTTCATATAATTTTACTAGAGTGATCTATTATCATTTTGGTAGGATGAACCCTTATAATAGTGATTTTTTTAGATTACATGTTGAATTCTTATTTGGTGGAAATATGGGACATCTAAAAAAATTCTAGATGCCACTGTGAATTAAAGTGGGTGATGGTGGAGTTGGAAAGAAATAATTTCCCATAAGGGGATCATGTACATCTTATCTTACTAGAATCTAGAGTTCTACATTTCAAGGTGGTAGGGGAAGACGACATAGTGCTTTTGAGAATAAATAACATATTAGTAGAGTGGTTAAACTCAGGGAAGTCATGTGACCTCACATGGAATAGAATTATGAAAACTACATGATGTGCATCCTATTTGTTTGGATTGTGAGGTGTAACCATCGACAGTAAGCGGTGATATTCTTTTAGTTTCGACATTATCTAGTGCCTAATTTTATATTGGTTCCTCTCCTTTCATTATATATGACAATCATGTTAATGTTATAAGACTTGTAGTGGATTTTTGTGTGGGGTAATGAGAATATATACATTATTGGGAGTGTGGCCTAGAGAAATCTATATATTAAAGGGATGTCCCATTGTATTTTGGTAGTATCATATTATTTGGGATCTCAATATCCTTGATATATTATTCTTCGACTTCATTATGGGTATGTACTGACTTGTCGCATATCAATATCACATATATTCTTACCAAAGGAAAGTGGCCTTTAAATATCCCACGTGTGGAGACAATATTAACATGGGGAACTCGATATCTTGTCAGGCTGAGCAGGGAAAACTAATCAATAGAATTGGGATCTCATATCTCATTTTGGTAGTTTATTTCTTAAAGATTAAGGCGTAATGAATAGAATCTTTCCAATAGTTGTGGAACAATTTCATGTTGTTTTCCATGAAGATTTCTTAGACCTTCCACCTAAGAGAGTTTTGTAATTCACTATTAATCTAATGACGAATTAATATGAAATATTTATTTCACCATACATAATAGAAATAATAGATCTCCAATAGATCTAGAATTTACTAGAGGATTTGGAAGATAATATATTTATCCATCCATGTACGACACCATGGGGATCACCTATGTTGTTTGAAAAGAAGGATATTTGGAGTTTTTTTATGTGTGTTGATTAATTGAAGGTTAAGAATATCTCTATAAGGAATAACTATCCTCATCTGTATATAAAATATATTTTTTAATTTTTTAGAGGAGCTTGTGAGTTCCATATGCTTCACATGAGAATGGGATATTATCAGTTGGGAGTTCAGACCCCTGATATACTGAGGGATTATCACAGAAGAATTTATGCTTTATATGAGTATATAGTAACATCATTTGGAATGATGATTTCACATGAAGGATTTATGTAAATGATGATCCAAATCATTCATATGTGCCTATATGATTTTGTAGTGGGGTATGTGGATTAATTCTTGGTCTGCTCTAAGACTCAAGATGATAATCCCAAAAATTCTATGATCATATTGAGTATCTTGAGAGAGAATAGTCTATACAGTAAGCTATCTAAGTTTTAGTTTTCGAATGATAATTTACACTTCATGGGAATCATCTTCTTAGAGGATGGTGCATTAGTGGATGTATAGAAGAACCATGTAGTGGTATCTTAGGAGAAACTGAAGAATATTTTCAATAAATTTAGCTTTCGAGGGTTAACATGTTACTATCTGACATTCATTCAATAATTTCCCCGATTAAAAGAGCCACAACTGGGCTTTCCGTGAATGTACTAAAGTATTAATGGTCAAATGATTATGTGGAGGCCATCCATAATATAATGAATATTTTGACATCAGAAACAATATTGATCCTAACTAAGCTATGTGATGAGTACACGGTGTTTTGGGATTCTTTTGGGATCAGACATGGAGATGAGATGATGTAGGGAGACTTAGCTATAGTGTATGAGTATTTTTAGTAGGTTCTACATGAACAGAACATTCATATACATAAAAACAATCTAGTAGTAATGTTTTATGCATTGATGTGCTGGTGTTGATATCTTTTGGTTGTGCTGTTTTGTAGTTTACTTATCACTAGAGATTCCACCACATTATCCCAAAGTGATATTTGAATAATAAAAAATTGATATGGGATGAGTATATGAAGCCATTAGATTTTGAGCTAGCATATACACATGGAAAAGGAAAATGTTTTTTTGATGCTTTGATCTGGAAAACCCAATGTAAGGCAGTTCAGGAGTCTAGTTTTGAGTGGAAAATGATTGATTATCCTGATGAGATGCACGTTGTGGTTTAGAGAGTTAGGAAAAGATGAATCCCACATCTGTTTCAATGGAGATCACTCTTTTGAGATGGAACTGACATAAGAATTATGAGAATCTAGAATTTCTTTTCCTAAGGGAATGCCTTGAATGTAGAAGGATTCCCTCATGTTGGTTCATATATTAGGTTGAGATCAATTATGTCCACAAAACTTTTATTGTGCATACGACCATTATAGAGGGTTTGATATGGTAATTTCATTCCTCAAAGTGGGTTTTACATACATCTATGGAAAATATGTAATGTGGACTATGATGATAGTTTTGGTGGCCATCCATGAAAATGGAGATAACATGGTTTGGGAAATGATGCTTCGCTTGTATATAGGTGAAAATAGATAATCAAAGACTTATTGGTTTGCTAAAAATGTTTCTTCTTCTGAAATGGATGTCGGATGATATAATAATGGATATCATGGGGATTATTGTGATGATTTCAAATAAGAATTAGTCTATTTGGGTTGTTTTGGATTGACAGAAAATGGTAGTCTATTTCATTCAAATTCATGAATCCTTATCAGTGGATCAGTTTGGAGAGTGGTATGTATGTGAGATAGTCCATCAACATAGGGTTGCACGTTATATATCTTATATTGTGGCTCACACTTTACTTCTTTATTCCAGTAGGTATTGTAGATTTTTCATGGAATGTATGTGTTCTTTCTTTACATCTTATCACCCACAAATAGATGGGTAGATTGAGTGTATTGTAAATGTGTTTGAGGATATGTTGTGGAAATGCGTTCTTGACTTCTATGGGTCCTGGGATATGCACTTGGATTTAGTTGAGTTTTCTTATAAAAATAGTTATTATTCAACTATACTGATGGCACCATATGAATATCTTTATTGTAGGCCATGAAGATCACCACTATGCTTGATGGTGGTAGGTGAGCCAATGATTTTTTTACTGAGTATCATGCTGGTGATGTCAGAGAATGTTCAACTAATTTTCAATTATTCTGCTATGACTCATATTAGATAGAACTCATATACTAGTAGGCATATAAAAAACCCAAATATTAGAGATGGTGATCGTGTATTATTTGAGGTGTCTCCTAGGATGGGTCACCACTGATACAGTGTCATGTCATGTTGGAACCCCATATTGTTCAACATTTTTAGGTTGTAGAGAGAATCAGGTCATTAAATTACTAATTAGACCTCCAATAGAAATATAGTGTTATTCTATAGGATTTCCATGTATACCAAATACATATGTTTCACCCAAACCCTTATGATGTGATTGATGAGGATATGGTTTATCATGAGATAGATGTTCCCTATGAGGGGAAACTGAGATGTGTGTTTGGTCATTGAGAGGTAGTGTTGGGGGGAAATGTTGGGCCAATATATCAGGTATTATGGAATAATGGGAGTGTGGGTGAAGAAACATGGGAAAGGGTAGAAGATTAGAGGTCTCAATGGCCCAATGTTTTCCTCTATGAGTCTTAGGGATGTTTGAGAGTGCATCTCAAGGATGCACTATTATAAAGAGGCGGCATTATAATATCTCATATTTTTTGGATTTGAATAGGGATTGAATTTTGGTACACTTTTTTTAAAATATTAATTACATTTGTTTTGTTTAACATTATGGTTTTTATTATTGGATTTTAATAAAAAAGGATGAAAAATAGGTAATACATGGTTGGGAAAAGGTTATATAAATTTGTGCACCTAGCCTAGAAAATAGTACAACCCTAGACTATGATGGTTCACATTGTTGGTGCATGGTTTTTGAAATAGGGAGACCTAAAAATAAATACCACTCACTCATAAAACAGTATGTACATCTATAAGGAATACCATACACACAGACACTTGAAATCATGGATGAATCTTAAAAGGCCCCAAAATTTATTTTAAAATCCCTCAAACACACAAAAATCACCAATTTTAACCCTCATTTGACCATAAGAGGTCATTCACTTTTTTATATCTTTCTAGAGGTATTACAAATATTTTTGACCTCTATTATTAATGATTCTATATTGAATCAAACATCATCACCTCTCCTGGTAATTCGATTTTATCTTGTTGATTATCCCAGTCATCCTTCCTTCTTTACTTATTTTTATTTGATGAAGTCAATTTTTTCTATAGATCTATATTTTAATTTGGTGAATATATATACAAAATTTTGGATCTTGATTTATAAACAATCATATCATAAATTTTTTATTTTGATTTAGAATTTTTCGATTTGGACCCAAATCTAGGTCGTTGTGAAGTTCAATTTTTGGACTTCTGTAGGGCTACCTATCATTAAAGAATAACGGAAGGTTGTCTAATATTCAAATACAATAGTCTTGATTTGCATACATGATTGATAATTATAAAATAGGTATATTTTAATAACAATTTAATTTTTTAATTTAATTAATTACTTTTATGAATTAAATAATAAAGGAATTGTAAAATTGTTGGATTTGGTTGTATTGACATTATGCGTTTGGAATAATTAATTTTGGAATTAATTGTGTGATGTTGAAGTTATATAATGTGGTGATTAATTGTTTAATTAATTTCAAGATATTGATATTATTTTTTAGGGATCAATAATGGTAAAATTGATTTTGTGATATTGATGTTATGAAATCAGACAAATAATTTGTGAGTTAATTATTTTTTTTTGAAATTATGGGTTTAAATAATTTATAGGAGAATTATTTATTTTATGATGATATAGTGAAAATATTAATTTATTTTTTAATTAATTAAAGCATGGTTGAGATATATGAATTATTGTCTCATTATGATATGTTTTATTATTAAAATGATAGATGTAGCATGTACATTTATCCAAGTGTTATTAAAGCTAAAATGATCATTAAATTTGGTAATATTAAATGATAAATGGTAGAAGAGAAATTAGACCAATTATAAATAATGGGAAGATGGTCATTAAAAATTTTGAATTAGTGAATTAATTTGTTTGAAATATTTAATTGTAACATGGACATTAAATTGTTAGAATTAATGAATGATAACATGGTGTATCATTTGAGTGAAATAATGAATGAAATCCTGGAAATTAAGTTATGTGAATATATTAATTATAACATGGAAATTCATCTATGAAAATTTTAATGGGGACATGAACATTTAATAACATGATATCCCTCGGGGATATTTTAGAATCAGGCCTAGGCTGAAACATGTATTGAGGTACGGGTGTCTACGAGAACCCTAATGTTTATGTAGTTAAATATAAATTATTTTAAAATGTGATTACTATTTAATTATTAGTATTAATTTTTTTTATAAATATAATTTCATTATATTTATTTGATATTATATTAGAAACATTTGGTGGTGGAAAACAGATTAGTACTTACACCCTACTCGGGCAGCTTGACTGATGCCTGAATATACTTCATTTTTACATGACAATTTATGGGAAAAGGCCATGTGTTATATGGTTGAGTTAGGATGGATCCTAGATGAGGTAACCAAATATGGTTTGGAAAACACTTTGGATTCATCAATGCCTTTACTTTTGGCTTTCATATTAGACACATGTGACTTACTTTATCATGACAGTTTTTTTATTATTTTGTTGGATATTGAATTGCTAGCATTTTTTCCCTTGAGATATTGGAATTGTTTACTGATTTATATTTCATCCACTACTGTTTATTTTTTTATTACTCTGATTTAATGGGTATAGTCTCCCAATGAATGACTTATCTGACCCCCAATGCTAGTTTGCAGTCTCTGGCATATAGGGAGGTGCACTTGATGTCATGTGACCGACCGACTCATGGCACCGACATATGACACCAAATTAGGGACAATACAATTCTAATATTATTAATTTGATTATTTTTAATATAACTGAATTTATTTTAAAATATTAATCTCTAATGTAATGTAAATTTTTTAATATTTTTAATGAAATTATAGTTGTTAATAAGTATCTATATTTTATAATATTGGATGAAAAAAATACTTTTGATAAAATTATCAAAAATATAACAGACAAAAATTTTGAAAATCGGAATTAAAATTTTGTGATCATTATTTAAAATTAAAAAACCATATTTTTATATCAATATTTCAAATTAAATAATATATTTCATGGATGAAAATTTGGTTTGAAATAAATTCATTCCCTTTGTATGATAAATTACCCGTTATTTTAATAATGAATATAACCTTTAAAATATAATTAATAAATATTAGTTACCATTAAAAAATATTTAACTTATGAATAACTTATATATATATATATATATGGTTCAAATTATTTGAATAACATTTATGAAGAAGTTCCCATTTAAATGTCATGGCACAGACACACATTTAATTACATAAATGATTCAATTAATATGAATGAAATTTCTTTTCGATGTGTCTCCAAATTAACAATACAACAAATATAATAAATTTTATGTTCATCATTTCATGAAAAATCTGGTGTAAAATACATTTTACATAGAAATTTTACCCTTAAAATTTTTCTTAACCACATAAAAACATTTACTAACAGAAACCATAATCACATAATATAATTTTTTCAACTATTTCTTATGATTAAAATATAAATTGGCATCATTATTAAATTAATAAACTGAAATTCATAATATTTAAATCAATTTTTATAATTATAATTTATTTTTACGATAAACTGACTTTAAAATAAATGTGCATGACCTGATAAAACTATTTTTGAGAAAAATTAATTTTTATGAATAAAATAATGTATTATTTCATTTGATGCCAAGTAAGAAAATTAATTTATTCTTAAAATATTTAACAGAATATGTATTCAATAAATTTCATTATCATTAATAATTAATACAATTTTATGTTATTTTTTCAGATGAAAATCAGTTACACACATAATAATATATTTATAAAAACTTTAAATTTTACCATGAAATGATTCTATATTTATTATTAAATATTATATTACCATTTTATGAATGATTTCTGAAAAATTAATGATATCCATAAAATCACTATATAATAATTATCAATGGATTTGTTATAAATATTCTAAAAAATAGAGAAACGTATTTATTATGATGAGTTGATGAATTTATTATGAACATATTTTATAATGATTTAATTAGTTTATCATATTAATTATTTAATATACATTAATTAAGGAATATATTTATATATATATGAATATATTATATTATATTTTAATATCATTCACACCATCCAATCCAACATATTTATTATAAATATATAATATCTCATGGTATATTTATACTTGTGTTTCCATATAAATAACAACATCAAATATATAAAATCAATTTAACTGGATTACATATAAAATCCAGAGTATGTCAAACCCAGTTTTCAAAAAGCGTTAGTAGTGGGGATATAGAACCATGGTGATATAAATGAAAATTCTATATGTTTTGTTAGCTATTAATGGATGTGATATTATAATAATGAAGAAGAATGTGGTGGAAAATACATGAATTGGTTTTTAATAAAGACAGACATGAGTTAACATTCTCATTGAAATATGAATATACATTTTTTCAATTTTATTTATATTAAAATTACACATGATGTGATATGTAAGAATATTATAATTTTTTTGATTAATCAAACATTATTTATCAGTTTAATTTAAAATCGGAGGAATTTATAAAACACGTGTAACATTGATTCCCCCAACCTTATGGATGGTTCTTAACTCATCTAAAATCGACGATAGTTCCATCTGATTATATTCCCCATAATGATCCCAAAATTTTTTTATAGTGGAATATAATAAGGATTTTAATGTGATAAATTATAGAATTTTACTGAAATTTTAAAAAAATGATAAAGTTGATGGTAGTAAATAAACTATTTACTAAATTTGTAATGGAAATAGTAAAATTTCTATAAATATAAATAAATTAATATGATAATAATTATATTTAATGTTTTTTTTAAAATAATCAATAAATTAACATTGAGATGAAATCTATTTCTATTTTCATATCATTTACTATAGTAATAATAAAGTGAAAGATATTAAGGAGAATATTTCAATTAGAAAAGTAGAACTATCTAAGAGAAAACTAAAATTTATTATAGTTGAATATATTATAATCAAGGATATATAATTTTTCATCAATTTATAAAATGAAAAATTTTAATTCGTTAATGATGATGATAAGATATGATCAAGGGTGAAAAATGAATATTCACATTATGTGATGAAAAAAAGTGGTATTTATAATAAGATAGATAATAGAAAAAAATTGAAGGACATATCAAAAAATATAAATAAGATTACTCCCGTCAAATCAATGAAAGATTAAAGCGAGTGTCCTTCCATCACATCTGAAATGTGTTATTAAATTATGAACCTAATAAGAGAGAAAATAGATGTTAAAATGTCATATGTTAAAACTCTTAACTAAGATTCCATGTATAATCATATTGATTGAATTAGAATAATATTACATAGAAAAAACTGTAAATAATAATAGAGAGTTGTTAGGGTCATTAATCTGATAAAATTTAATTTTCAATGGATCTTTACATGTCCAAAAATATAACTAAATCGTGATTTAATAACAAATATTATAAAATTTATATAAATGTAATAGATTTTTTTTCAAATAGCTATTTACTACTATTGAATAATTATTTTATTGTTTAATTATATATGGAAATATGTTGACATGATACATATATAATTTATATGAAAATCTTCATCATTGGGTTGTGCTTTAATCAATTTCTATTTCATCCCTTACTAAACAAAATGAATATAAAAATAATTTTTCTATGCTAGAAACACTTAAATTCACATTTATTGGATTTTATGACCTATAAAACAGAAAAACATCATTCCATATATCTGTAACTATTTTCCCATTCCAATATGGTTAGAACAAGTTATTATATAAAATAAATAATATCTAACCCTAAAAATAAACACTACTCTTTCCCCGTCAATATTTATTTTTCAAATATTTTATGTCAAAAATGACATATTAAGAAAGAATTAAAATATTATAGCGGTAAGTTCTAGACCCTAAATTTACATCAGTTGTAATTTTAAGCCCCATGACCTTTTAAAATGAAACAATTTCAGACCTAGCATTTGGCTTCTCACATTATATAGTATATTAATATTATTTTATTAATTTTTGACAAAAATATGATGAAAGCTAATAAATGAAATTTAATCATTAATCATCCCTATTAATATTGTTTTCAAAAATGTATTCCAAAAATATTTTTATAATATTATTTTTAAATTATTAAAATTTCATTAATGATCCTAATAAATTTAAATTCCATTAAATATTTACCTATAGACTATAAATTATTTATTAATCAAATAAATTTTCTACTAATACATATACTTTTAATAATTTTTTCTTTAATGACCATAATCTTGGTAGACTCCCATCACATAAAACCTAAAATGTTTGCATAATAAATTCAACTTATGATCAAGCTTAAACTTCTAACCCATTATGGTATCTAGATCTATTTTTTTTAATAAATACACATATGTTTTTAAAATTCATCACACTCATTAGATGATTCACGATTATAATATCCCTAATACCATTTCAATAAAAACATATCAAAGTAATTTTTTTAATCCAAATACATTAATACATCATCCATTTTATTTCAACATAAGTCATACATGGTCTAATGATTGTAATTTAGAAAGGGGAATTACTTTGGATAATGGAAAAACCAATGAATAAAACCAAATATAGTAGTGTGACAAATAATGGACATAATGGGAAAATAATATAATTATTAATTTATTTTTAAATAAGTAATTCACTTTTTTAATATGTAAAACCATAGGATTAATTTTTTACCTTATTTATAATTATATAATTATATTTATCATAATAACTAAAAATGAAATGTGAATTATCCTAAGACTATTACATATGACTATCAAAATAGGTTCACAATAGGGCCCATTGCCAGAAACCTCGTCAAGATCGTCTCAATCCCAATGCACTCTTCTTATAGTTATTACCCCTAAGAACCTCAATATAAGGAACAACTCATCAATTATTGTCTAGAGGATGATGTATTTATAGGAAAATCCACATAATATCTTCCATACCAAAACATTAGGATTTTCTTCTACATAATATAAGATATTCCATCTCATGGTTTTGTTTTATAATCTATGATTTACAAAAGATTGTTCCAATGGATTCTATTAAATATCCATTGATAACAACGATAAAAACCCCAACCTAAGTAGACCAAAGAATATGTCTACTATATAATTTTTTCATAAGATTTATGGAATCTCATCCTGATGGACTGAATAGATTATTAATATCGGATCAATAGATACATAAATTTGTCATGTATTACATTTTAATAAGTAGTTTACAACAATTTTGATAGAATAACATTATTCCATCTAGCATATCCTTGCATATAGATCATTGGAAAATTCATGGATTACTCATAATAGAATAAATATAATGGTGATCTCAAAATATGTAGTAAGAGTTATGTACAACAAAATATTTCACCAATTAACTAGAATAATCAACATAGAAATGTAATTAATTCAAGAAAAATGTTTTTTAGATAATTATATTAGGAATATAAAATATAGGAAGGAAAATAACTGTATAAAAATTCTTTTTAACTAACTAGGTATTGAATAATCAACATAGAAAGGTAACAAAATGATCATTCATTCCATTTAAATAACAGAATAAAGATTAAAAAATTTAATAGTATATAACTAAAAACGTATTACATTTCTTCAGTAAAACATGAATAAAATACATCCAAAGATAGAATCATTATTAAAATATCTAGATAATAATGACTAAAATGTAATTAAATGTTAAACATAATTATTTCTTTATATAATCTCAGACATAAACATTCCTCTATTGTTAACATGTTTCACAAGATATTTTAATCTATCGTTAGAATCACATTTAATGATAGATTATTAATTTTTCTAGTCTGACCTACTGATTCACTATGGGGATATATAGTATTGTGACACCCATCACTTCATGTCCAAATAATTCCTTATTTATCAAAAAATAATTTAATTCCTGGATCAATATTTCCTAATAAAAATATTCTTATTTGATTAATGAATACTAAATTATTAATATTTTTCAAATAATCAAATAAAATTCATAGTAACCATATGTATAAATCCTATATGATTTAAGAAATAATGATATCTATGATATAATGATTACAAATATTTAAGAGATATAAAATTTATAATTGGTAAAAGGAAATGAGTGTTTCACTGAAAATTTAATCACATTACAAATGACTCAATAATGTGAAAATGAATTAATTCATTGGAAAAAATTATCTTCCTTTATCACAATCCAACCTAGGTCAGCTCTGAACTGGTTTCCCATGCTGATCTTGGGAAATTCCAGAGAGACGATCATAATCCTCTCAAGCTGGATACATGCCCCAGGGGAATCCTTAACGACAATGGAAAGGTTTTTTCTCAATAAAACAAAAAAAACGATATAAACAATAAAGGAAAGAACCAATAGTAAATATGGTTTTAAAAATTTATATCAATTAAAATAAAACTAGAAATCATACAAACAAATCAACAACTACATAAAAAAACCAGACTGAACATGAAACCCATAACATCTCCACGTAACCCTGAGGGTACCTCTCCATTTAAAACCAACCGTCTCTTGAGGTGGTCGTACCCAATCTGGAATCTATATCCGAAATAAAAAATAATAAAACATAATATTCATTTGTATTAAAACATATTATTTTGGCCCAACTAATTCTATTCTCAACTCATAAACTATATTTAAAGAAACTGCTATTAAATGGATTGAAATACACTATTTTAATATCAGCTTTCCACACTCTTAATTTTAATGAATAAAAATAAAATTTCATTTCCCTCACGATTTTAAACAAGGCTTTGGGGGAGAAAGGGAATGGGGAAAAATTATAAATGATCTCTTTTCATTAAAATTAATATGGAAAAATAAATATTCTTTTAAAACATTCTTCATGAAAACCATTTGAATAAATTCACACATTCACCATTTTCTAAAAGAATAAAAAAACCCACAAATAAGGATCGTGATTCACCATAATAAGGGAAATGGTACTAATAGAACTAAATTATGAGAAACACCAAAAAACCATGGAACTCAGATGGGAACCAGAACATACCATATATATGACTCATCTATAAGGCATGTACTACTCTATGAAATCATTACAACTAAAAACCTGATCGTCTCCCTACCTATCCAAACCTATGAGACCATTCCCATAACAATAATAACAAAATATTTTGTGAGGTATGGGCCATTATCTGGGGAATGACATAGACCAGTACAACAATCATTCCCAAATTTCCTCTTTTCTATTCTTGGATCCCATCTTATGTTCAGAATGTGGTGTTCGATGAATTATCAATCAACAATCCACAAATATGTCACCTAACATATCACAAAAATTGGTACCACCCATGCCACCTCAAGGATTATCCCCTTGAATTAAAAAAAATATTCATATGATTGGTACCCAAGATGAGGACATTAGAACCCATTTATCAACCAACAATGCATGGGCTCCCTCTATGATTGGTTTTTTCGAAAGGAACCATTTAAAAAATAATATACGAGCCTCACAAGAGTTACAGACATCAATAATTTTTATAAATAATCATATATTAACTATTTTCTATACCAAACCATCTTAAAACTTAATTTATGAAACACCAATTATCCTTTTAAGCATCACAAATACATATACATGACTAAAAAAGCATCCATTAATAAGAAACATCTTGAAAAGGACTTTAGAGAAATTTAATAAGAACGTAGTGTGTACAACATCAACAAAACTAAACCACATATTCAAAATAATTTAGAAAATCATATTATATCACATGAAATTATTTTTTATAAAAACCACAAATTTCAATTTATCTACCCTGTAGGGTTCAAAAAGAAATAAATCAACGAAGTCATAGATTTAAAGGGAATGTGCAAAGGGGTACTACCTCATAAAAAGAAGATCTTTATGAATCTGGTACGAAACCTTGTTTTAACATCAACAACACCCAAGAGAGTAAAACTACATCCTCAAAAGAACTTATAAGACAAAACCCCCCAAATCAAGAAACCCTATCCAATAAAAACATACAACTTGTACAATACTGTTAGAGAAGTGTTGAAATTGGAGCGAAAGAATAAAGGAAGAAAGATAATAACTAAAATTTTGATATAGGAAGAGAAACACAAAGAAACCCCATTAGATATATATTGGAGGGGTTATAATGTACTTAAATCCCCCTTTGGATGTTCCTAGGTTCGTCGAGGCTGAATGGGGGAAAATGAGTTTATAGGGAATAAAAATAGGGGTGAGAGAAAAAAAATTTAATTACCTGGACACATTACATGGTTAGTATGAACTGTATGTCAAACCATGTGGATCCAATGTTATTGTCGCTATCGTGAAGCAAAAATATCGCATGTGCAACCCGCATGGTATGATTAACCATGTGGTAGCCGTGCGGTAGCTTCTTTCATGCCTTGGATACACTACTTATTTACCTGGGAAGAGGCGCAGTGTTACACTAATAGTGCTCCAATTGTGTGCTAGATCCTCCTCAACAAAATAACACCAAATCCCACAAAAATCAAGAGAAAAACATATGAAGAGTTCTAGTAAACGAATTGAAGGAATAAATAATCAAAAAAATCAAACTCAACACACCTACTTCCCATGAAAATAATAGAAGAACTAGCGTAAATCTGAACAAAAACTGAATTTAAAAATCCTAGGGTGATAATTCTCGATACCATAATGCTTTCCACAATTGAAAATCCAACACATATACTAAACCAAAATCAAAAGCTTCCACTCCATTAATAGGAAATGATATTCCATATTAATAACAAATAAAGAATTCAAAAAATAGTTTTATCAATAAAAGTATAACATGAAGAACTTGAGAGGCCAAATGGACTCTGAGGTATGTGCCACATGCATCTAAAAGAATAAAAACCTCATATTGATATCTACAAAGTACATAAAACATTTTCAATGAAAAAAACAGACCAAAAATATAAACACCTTAAACATCACCGTGGGTAACTCATATCACACACCCTAGACAAAAGAAAAAACATAAACCACATCTAATGAATTCCTCTTTAAACATAATTCAATGAAACCATCAGAAACATTTCCATCCCAACTATTACTCCTGGGTAAAACATAGAATTATGTAGTTCCACCCAAGAGAATCCACTATCTAATGGATACATAAAATTAAACTGAGAAACTAACACAGGGGTGACGTAAAAGACTCCTCAGTATAAGGAAGATGATAACACTACCTTCATTATGGATGAATTCAAGGAGACCAATGGTGGGATTCCCTGACACATGAACTAATGAGATTATATGAACTTGATAATTTTTCATCACATTACAAAAAAATACACCACAAGGAGAAGGAAGGGTATGTTCCTATATAATAATCCATAAAAATCATAACTAAAAAAATACTGATGACTCAACACCCCCTAGATGACGACAATCCAAAACCAAACCAAACATACAACAAAATGACACAAAAGAGGACATTAATGAAGTCATCACCCAATGACTCAAAACCATTGGGATTTTATAAAAACAAGACAACTATTACTGTATATAACAAATGGAAAACTATTACACTAAAATATTTCACTACGTGGACACAAAGATTATAGGCCAATTCCCACCCAATGTGAGAAATTTAATAATGAAAATCTATACTAGAGTCTTAACTATTTCAATATCCCCCATTATGAATATAACATAAAACAATGCATTTCACACCATTGGGGTTCTGTTAACTACAAGACAGCTTTAATCTGGGACCTATGGATAGATCTCTGATGATTGAAGCTTCTCGTGCCTAAAACTTAGGCTTTATAAACCCTCTAAAAGAGCGCACATATCAGGAAAAAAATACACATTTCCACTAAAATCGAACTTACAAAGGGTTTGAGAACAACCATTTTTACTATTTAAATGTAATTAAATGCAACAAAATTAAACCAAATATGATTATTACATCCATGGAACAACACAAAGAAATACCATGAACTAATCTTCATAATCTCTTTACTTTTAATAATATAATGGGGTGTTCTTCAAATGCTTGGGTATGGCTTCACAATGATTCTTGGGGACACCCCGATAAGACCAGTGCAAGTGACCCAGATGTCCACACTTTAGGTATGTTTTTAGGGAACTCGGTAATGATGGATTCTGTTAACCAACCATAACACACTAGTGACATGTTATGAAATTGCATCCAGAAGATGTTTTTGAGAGATCAAAATTCCTATTAAGTCCCCAACCAAAATAATAATAATATGGAAACATCCCCCTCATCCTACCAGAATCTCATTTCCCAATTCTAGATACTTGAGGAGGGTTATGCATTTTATTCTGTCATACTAGAACATGTTCATCATGAAAGTCATTCCCCACCACATCAGAGAAAGTGGTGAGGTTTTTCTCTATCACCTTTGAATGAATTTCATAATAGGGCCCAAACTCAAAATTTCAAGCATTCATGAGATCATATGAAACATAACATACGTCATACATAACTAGAACTATAAAGAGATGATAGAACTATAACACTGATCAAAAAACATGTTGGGCACCACAAAACTCCATCTTCTTCCTCACCTTCATCCTCTCAATAAATTTTTTTGAATGAATGACGACTTGAAGAACTCCTAACTAAAATCCTCCTGGGAGTTTTATCAAGATATATACTTATACCATTTCCATGTTGTACCTTCAAAAATGATGGAAGAAAACATTACCTTTACTGACTATGGAAAAATAGGGAAATCCAAGTCCCTTTTAATCCACTGAATCCACTTATCCAGCTCAAGAGGATCCATATAACTATTAAATATAAGAGGATTTAACTACCAAACTCAAGAACATAGTCTATAGATCGATCGACTATATTTTTTTTCTATTATCTCACCAACTGAACCAACACCTTGGGTATCCATTGAACTTTCGTGGGGGTAGACACTAAGAAACAAAGGGAACACAGAGCTCAATCAAAACCAACCCAACATCAAGGAAACTCTATTACAAACAACACAATAGAAACATCATTTATATTGCACAAAAGACACCCCAAACAACTACAAGCATTCAAAAACATCAAAATTTCTTTTAAATGAAATTAGAAATGAAAACGTGATTAATGTATTGCACACACAAAAATGGTGTCACATGGATCCTCACACAAAGATTTCATCATGCCATACTAGCAACCAATTCACATTCACACACATATCCATGATTGTGTTTTATCTAGGGAATGACAACGGTAAAAACCCATTCAAGGAAAATCCATCCAATCACACTTCTTTTTCAAATCCAAGAAATCATTTCTTCAAAACCACCAGTCACACAACATGAAACCCCATTGAAATCTCAAAAAACCTTTTAGAAAATATCAACCATATGAATAATAATTCATTTCCAAAATTTACAAATTCTTACAATATAATTATACTTATTTAAAACCACTTTCAATAATAAAAACCCCTTATTTGATCCATAACCATTTAAAAAAGAACCTATCTATTCTCATTTGAAACAAGTTTCCAAAATTATTTTGATGGTAAATATTATTCACAATACAAAAGGGATATTTCTGGAAAACCAAATTTTTCATTGCGAAAAAAAATTAAAATTTAATTAAAATTGATATCATCATACATAGAAATTGATTCATAAAAATCCACTTTTCTAAGACACTAAAAAACAATATTTAAATCATAATTTTTCATCCATTAAAAATCAGACAAAAAATGTCTTTAAATATATTTTTTTTATAAAATTAAAAACAAGGTTTTTGAATGATTGCAGAGCCCAATATAAAAAAAAATTCCAATAAAAATGGGAATAATAGTGTTGATGGGTGACTTAAAATATGGTTGGCGTCCATATGCATATGATTCCACTATCATTGAGTAAATTATAGGGTAATTTACCCAGATCAACATGGATCTCTAGGCCATGGGAGATCACATTGGCCCCTTTCCCAACACCGTTTCTATTTCCCAATACAAAACATCCCACAAAAATATAATGACTATAAAAAAACCAAACTCCCATGGTATCCTGAGTATCAGAATGACAAAGGGTTCATGATGTTATTATCATTCCTACACGTAGTGCCCTAAAAATCTTACTCCTACCATGAAATCCCCATGTAAATATGGAAACTATGTAAATAATAATCTTAAAAATGAGTCAACCTTCTATAATACTACTTTTTCATGAACCAACATAGTTCGACTCCAAACCACTCAACCGAGCCGATTTATGGCATAGCTCAAGAGGAATTCATGATCCTCATAGGCTAAAGACAAGTGCAAAGGGAATCATCAGAGATAACAGTAATGAATTAAACTAGTAAAATAAAACAAAGGAGAGAAACAACAAAGTAGAATCCAAAAATTAAATATGGTTTCCAAACATTACATCAATTACATTACAGCTAAAAATAAGAAAAAATAAAAAACAACTATAGATGAATACCTAAACTGAACCTAACACCCAAGACATCTTCATGTGACCCCAAGGATCTCTATTCAATCTAAACCAACCATATTCTGAGGTTATCAAACCAAATATTGAACCTATTTTAGAAACTAATCAAATGAAAACACTATATGCATGATTCTTATAACACAATATATAGGCCTAAATAATTTTACTAACAATTAACATCTTTTAAATAAAGAAGAATTGAAAAATAGGTTTGAAATAAATATAAATATATCGGGTCTCCATACTCTTCATTTTAAAGCATACAAATCCCAATCCATTTACCTTATGATTTTAAACAAGGCTCAAGTGGAGAAAGGGAAAAGGGAACCAATTATTGATGTTCATTTCTCATAAAAATGAAAATGGGAAAATACTTTTTCTATTAAAAAATTATTCATGAAATCCTTTTTATTAAAACCATGTGTTCACCATTTTTAAATAAGAACACCAAACCCACGTTATAAGGATCATGATTCCACAAAAAGAGGGTAATGGTACTTACGGTGCAAAATCCAGAGAAACATGGGAACACCTACGACTTAGAAGAGAACCTGAAAATTCAATTCGAGTAATTCATCCGGAAGGCATGACCTAATCAACGAAATCCTAATTCTCAAATTCATGATCTTTTACCTATGAGGCCTAAATGAGGGGTCTGATTCTATATAAATAATTAAAAAATATTACCAGTGCTATGGGCCACTAGCTAGTTCATAACCTAGACTAGTGCAACAATCATTCCACGAATTCCATTTTTCTATTATAGGTTCCCAGCCTTATTTTCTGAAAAGTATGTTATGAAAGATCAAGAGACTATCCATACAAATTTGATCTACATATAACACAAACTGGAATCGCCATCGCCACCTGAAGGATTATCCCCTTGCGTTAAAATGATATTTACATGTGTGGATAACTTCGCTGAGTATATTCTCTACCATTAATCATATAATATGTAATTCTCTCCATCCTAGATGGGTTCATACCAAAGGAACCATTTCAAAAATTCCAAACATGCATCAGATGATTTACACACATCAATAATTTTAATAAATAACTGTATTTAAACACATTGTAAACCAAAAAAATATATAATTCCATTTTAGAATCACCAATAATATTTTTGGAATATATAAAAATCATTTAAAAGTTCCAAAGATGCTTTCAAAAATCATAAACCACTTGCAAATTCCAATTGGGAAATTTATCAAGCACCTAGTGTGCATAACATCAACAAACCCACACCACATATTCAAAATAATTAAGAAAAACAGTTTATTTCACAGGGAACAATTTTTCTAAAAATAATAAGTAACTATTTAACTATCAAGGAGGGTTAAAACAATGAAATAATCAAATTATAAAATTTAATGGCAATGTGGAGAGGGATATTACCTCATATAATGTATAACATCTAGAATCCACTGAAAAACCTTGTTCAAGGATCAAACATAACAAAGAGAGGCTAGATCAATCCTTAATTAATCCTATGAAGAAAAAATACCCAAAAATATATAAACCATAGCCCTCAAAATAATCCAACATGGCCACTAGGGTTAGGGAAGAAGTAAAAAATAGAGATAAAGTAGAAGGGGCAAAGGAGAAGCCCTAACCATTCAATCTGGGTGAAGAAACAGCAAGAATTTCCCTTGGATCCCATGTAGAGTGGTTTAAATGTAAACCCCCCTCCCCCATGAGAGGATCCTCGGTCATAGGAGACTAAATGAGGGAATATGGTTTTATGGTATAAATATCAGAGAGAGAGATACTGTTCTGAATGACCTAGACATGTCACAAGGTTAGTCTACATGGTTTCCCAATCTATGTGGATACCATGTGACATCCAGTACTGTGAATTAGAAATACTACATGAGAAACCCATACAATATGACTAACCATGAAGTAGCAATGTGGTGGCTACTGTCTCTTATAGAAGCTACCACAAGGATACCTAGGCTGAGGCACACAAAAACACTATCTGTGTGTCATGTATTTCTCACCCCAAACCACTCAATCCAAACAATACTCAAGGGGAAACCAAAGGATTAAAACTAGGCCATGAATTAAAGGAATAAATAATCCCATATAATCAACCCCCTCACACCCAGTTCTCAAGAATAGAACTAGAGACCAAACCCAAATTGGGACTAAAACTGAATATAAAAACCTGAATGTGAAACCAACCATCCATAGATAGAATGATGATGGTTTCAATGATAAATATATTCATTTGATTTAAAACAATGTTTTATATATATTGAGTAATATGAATACCATAAAATAATTTCTAAAAACATTATTTTGTAAATTGTTATTTTAAATTTTTATATCACTTTTTAAAAGATAAAATATTTTGAAAATAATGTTAATTTAAAATAACATATAAATACTATGAATTTGATGAATTTTAGGTGATTTTTTAAAAAAAATAACCCCATAAAAATTAAAATTAATATCCAATGAAATGATGGTCAGGTAGGTAGTTAATTTCATATATTTTGTAAATGATAAGTGGAAAATTAATTTTTCATCGTAAAAACGCTAGAAAAGTAACCTTCTTAGAAAATAAAAAAAAGATTTCATTGAAATATAAATTTAATAATAGAACATTGGTAAAAATATCAATTATTTATAACAGTTCAAAAAATATTTTTGAAAACATTTTTTATAAAATATTGTATTGGATGAAAATATATTTCCCACTAAATAGAGAAATGAAGTCGTATTTTCATGAAAAACAATTTATCAATAATTTTTTGTGAAAAAATTTCAAAAATTGTAATATTTCTTTTAAATATCATGAATAACCATAGTAATAGAAAATTAATTAAATTTTTATACAATTAATAAATAAATTTTTAACATAAATTCATGGATAAACAATCTCAATTAGATTTATGTTTTGAAATAAACTCTTACAATGATCATAATATTGAAGTGAGAAGTAATAAATAGATTTATTATGTATATCAACTATAAACAAACATAAAATAAGATTAAAAAATAAATCAATAACGGATTATTATACACATAATCTTAGTATATTAATTACAACAAAGATGAAATATAACAAAATGATATAAAATTTAGTTATGAAATTATTTACCAATTCGTAATTTTCAAGTGAAATCCCAAAGAATGAAATAATTCACCATGAAACGTAAAATATCCTAAAAAATTAAATAAACATGATATAATAAGTTAAATTGTATCTATATACACCATATGAACTAAATAAGTTTCAATACATTATCATATTCCATAATGAAATGAAATTGAGATTAAATCATTTAACTCATGATTCCTTTTGGTTAACTATGATTTAAGCTCATGTATAGTGGACATAAATATATTATTAATTATAAAATAGAAATATTAACATTATTAATATCTTATATTATCCTTTTATAACATCCTATATCATTTTCATTAATAAACATTGGAAAAATTCATTGGTTTATGGTTATTTTCACTATTTCCATTTATTTGTTTCATGATGAAGGATATTGTTACATCACTTATATATAGTTATAAAATCTAAAATAAGACAGTTATAGAACAATTATCATATTAATTGACAAATCATTCAGTTTTCACCAATAATGAAATATTGTTTTGAGAGATGAAGTATGTTCAGATCATGAAGATTGTACGACGTACATACGTATGAGCGTAATTTTATTCAATGATAACTATATAAATGGTTTAAGTCTTAATTTGTATTTTCATAATTATAATAATATAAAAAATTACCATATTATGTACTTATATACATAGTCTATGTGGAACGGTGATAAAAAGAGGGAAAATTTTCTTTGTGAATGTGGAAGTCCAAATTTACCTGAATGACGTTATCATCATTATGTGACTGAGAATGTAAGACAAAAAAATTTAAAATTTCATTATATATATAAAAATATTAATGTAATAAGATAATAATTACATTAATATCACATATATTTTTTATTATTATCCTTATCACCTTCCATGTGAAGCGCTAGTGAAAGATCAATCAAATTGCTTCACAATGCAATAATATGTTGTAAACCCAATCGATTCTATCATACAACTCACGGAATGGAATGTAAAAAAGGAATACAAGATAACCTGAATACATAACTATAATTATGTTATTAATATCATAAATATTTTTCCATATTTATACAAAACTATTATAGGTGATACTAGAAAAAATAATTCCATCTGTTCGTGAGGTGTAGTCTGCCACACACATGAATGATGATTTTGTAACATATTTTCCCAAAGTGGAGATTGTCGTTAGATATTACATTGACATTCACATATATCATTATATTGAATTAAATATGTTTATTATGAAATCATTGTTAAATAATAATTGATACCGGTGGAAAAAGACATAAAATGAAAAAAATCATTTTAAAACATTACCTTTTCTTTTTGTATCCTCAATTAGATTGAACAAAAATCATTCTTATGTATGTATATTGATTAAAATAAGTCATATAGTATTATAATATTCACTATAAAAATTTATTTTGAATGTTCTTTGTTGAACCAAAGGGTTTTATAGTTTTAAGATGTTAGTAGAGGGGGCCTTTTTTATGTGAGGTGAGTGGAAGAGTTGTATGGTTAGGAATAGATTCAATAAAACTTATCGTTGAATAATTTTAAAATCCGAAAATATTGTCTATTTTTTGAAACTATAACATTAAATGACTAAATATGGATGAAAATGGATTTATACATGCTCTTTGGTAATTATAACCCTAATATTATTAGTTTAACACCATGTAGATACATTTTTACAAGAATCATTCTTACATATTTTTATATCATTCGTTATTAATTTGGGTAAAAAATAAAATAGTCCATATTAAAAATTATAAATTATCAGATTCCAAATATTGAATAAAAATTTTCACATTAAATAGATATTTGTGGAAAATTTTAATAATAAATTATTCATACAGATGCGATGAGAATACAACCTTTAAATGGGAAAATGTTCGAAAATTTACAATGTTTTTATATCGAAATTCAAAATGAAGATGATTACAATTACCGAAATTGAACAAATTTATATATAATTGAACATATGTTACATTAAAAAAATTTCATTTATATTTTATCCTTATAAATAATTTTATCATAAATGTTATTTGCAATTAAAATTTAGTATTTTCACAGTTCCTCGAAAAATGATATATAAAAAGACCCAAAAAATCACCATAAGATTATTTTCAAAAGATGATTTAAAATAAATATATTTTTTAAAAAATAAATTTTATTAAATATTTAATATTTAAATTTATGTTATGAGCATAAAGCATAAGACATCCATATTTAAATATATATATATAGTTTTTGAAAACATATTTTATTCTTAATTATTAATTATTTAATTTATAATCTATAAATATCCATAACTATCATATATTAGATAGTAATATTAGTACCCATCATTCCAATGGTTATTTAAAAAATTAATATTAATTAATTAATGTTTTTATTGTATTTTTGTTTCGTAAAAATAATTCTTGAATGTAATGTTTGCTTTAAAAAATCTCATTACTGTTTTTAATGAAAGATGAAATTTGTGTTGTGTATAATGAATGATATTAAAGAGAATATGATTATTTAAATATAAATATATCATATTGTTTTGGGGTTTTATTTTTTATTCTATTCATGGTGTTTTATTTCATATACATTATAAAATATAATATTATTCTTTTAGATATTTTGGGTGTTATATTAAAAATTTCATCACTATAATCAAATAGGCGACGAAGAATATTTTGAATAAAAAGTTGAAAAATTATTGATAACTCAGTCACCACCCCTCAATGATCTCTATTTGTTCATATACTTCTTTTACAGATTTTATCAGATGGATTGTTGCGTTAAATATTGTATAGAGATTTGATGATTTTAGATTTGAATGATGATGTCACTAATTTTTGTATCCATTGTGCTTATTTTTAATTTATTTAATGATCAGAGGATTAAAAAAATGATGTGAAAATATATCACATATCAAATGATGGTATGATTCTAGAAAATATATGTTTTAGTTGGGATTTATTTGAATTCCCATCATATGTGTATGTTTCCTTGGTTAGCTGTGTTTTGTAAAATAAATATATAAGAAAAATGTAGTGAATGCTGGTAATGAAAGGAATATTGTTATGTTATATATCATGGAATGTGAGTTATTCAATTTTAGAGGACTCAAATACTGTAAATACATTCTAGATAATATTTATATCTTATATACAATAAATTCTAAGGTGAAGTGAGTTATGTTGATCTTATTTAGTGCGAAATATGAATATCACCATATAGATTCCTATGAAACTATGGATAGTTTCTTCTTATGGATGAATAATGTTGTTAGAATTTTATAATGCCATTATGATCAGTATTAATTTTCAATTAGTGTTTTAATTAATTCACATATCCTATAATATATGTTTCAATCAAATATCGCTATGTTGGGAAGAATATAATCAAGTGATATATCTCATAAATTTTTCAATAGTATCCTAATTTCTTATTATATTATGTTAGGTAGTGATATCACAAATAAGGAGAACTCATAAAAGTAAATCTATTTTTATGTCATAAGGAGTAATATATTGAAGATGATTATTTTTTCTAAAGAATATTATATTTTTTCAGATATATATTATGATTCATTGGATAATTTGGATGAATTTATGTATCATATCATAAGAAATAATAGAATATTTAATTTATAGATAATGTATAATCTCCACTAAAAGTGTTTTAGGTGTTGTTCTACTGGATGTTTAGCAACAAATTACAATAAATATAAAACCTATGAATATAATGAAGAGAAATATGAAATTCATAGATAATTTTCTTTAATGAACACTGTCAAAAATTAATTTCATAAAATTATATGTGTATGATGTAATATAAATTTAATCGGTGGAAATTATTATCTAATTAATGTATGGATAAATAAATTATGATGATTATGTATTATTATTTTATTGGTAATTATACTAAAGCATTATTAGTGCTAAATTAACTAAGAATATTATAATTTTTGATGAATGAATAACTGAATGAATGGATAAATAATTTAGGGAGACATTTTTAATTATAGGTAAATAATAAAAACAAATTCTATTTTGAGATTTAAAAAAATAGGCATGTATAAAAAATAGATGTACTGTTAAATTTTTTTTTAAACAATGAATCTATAAAAAAATATATAGTTTTTTATGTTATTAAATAGATGAATACATTTTGTGATGATAGGATTCATAAAATCATGTAGGAAAAAATATTTTCAATAAAATAATGGCCTATGAGAAAAAAAACATGATCATAAGAAAAAAGAATTAAATGAAATAAAGGTACAATGTTTATTATTTGATATCATATATGGAGAAATGTTCAAAGAATATTCACGCTAAAGATGACAAATATAAATTAGTATATAAACCAAAAAATAATATTGCAAAGAATTTTAAATTATGAGGGAAGATGAAATAATTCCGGAATTTTATTTTCATAGATCAATCAAGAGATATTTAAAAATCTAGAAATATTTGGAGCACCAAAATGAGTGGAAATCCATTTTGAATGATATATTTAAAATATATTCAAAATAGATTGATATTAATATTCGAGAGTTATTATGTCACCAAAATTTCATTTCAAAAAAGGAAAAAAATATGGTAACTCTAAGAAGGATGAAATAAACACAACAAAATATAGACAAAAGATTACATTTAATAGTAAATATGAATTATAGGATTATTTTTGGAATTATTTGAGATTTTTTAATATAGAAGTGATGTTTTGGTTTAATATCGATCATTAAAATTAAAATAAATGTATTTATCAGTATGGATTGATAGTGATTGAATCCTCTTAACATAAATAAGACCAGAAAATTGTTAATAACTCTAAATAATATCACATAAAATTTTTATATTATTGAATATGTATGTTGGACGTGTGATCAGCCTATGTATCAGTAAAATCATTTCATTATCATTTTACCAAATAAATAAATATGAGTTTTATTAAAAAAATTACACTAAGGATGAAGTAAAAAAGAATATATAAGGACATATATTGTTTATGTTGAACATAATACATCTAAATTAGAATATCCATTCATCTTTTTTTGAATATTTTCATATCACCTGAAAACATACTCAAAACTATTTAATGCTTTGAAAAATTATAATTTTAACTCTTGGGATTTTTTTAAAATTGACCTCTCAATTATAATGTAGATGAATCTTAAATTATATTAATTTAATCACATAAATCCATAAACACATTGTTTTTAATAGGGCGAATCATATTATCGTAAGATATCCACAACATTGTGAAAATAGAAATTAAGTAATATAAAAAGTTTGTAATTTTTATAAAGAATTGTGAATATAGGAAAATTATGACAAAAGGATAGGGGAACAATTTAATGTTTTTTGTAGTTGGGGATGTTGAAGTCATGATATGTAATTTTGAAATAGTAAAATTAATTAAGACATAGAAGGCCTAAATATCATGGATTAGAGAATAATTATTTGACCACTTGGGAATATAAATTTCATGATTTTACATTCATGAAATTGGAAAGGGATATAGTGTTCAAAATATGTAAAAAGGTAAATATTTTTAACTCTTAAAAAAGTAAATTGGAGATTCATTATAATCAACCATTAAAAATAAATCATAAAAATGAGTGTGAGGAGAAGAAGAAGTATTCAAAAAAGAGGAAATTTTTTTATTAAATTAATCGATGAATTATATCATATTTATTATGTTATGTTTCAAAAATAAAAATATGTACTATTAAAATGTTTAAAATATTTTTGGATTTAAACAGAATGATTATGTGTTTTCTTTAAAGAAGATATATACATATAATTGAACAGAGTATAAATATAGTATTGTTAAATATTATCTTAAGATTCATGGAATATATCAAGAAATTATGAAACCCTACTCACCATAACATAAAAGAGTAACTGAATGGATCAATAAATCATTGGTAGACATTTTTCCGAAAATAGTAGTCTATCATGCTATATCACTTTTTTTAGTTCAAATATTTTAGGTTAGTTTATGATATCAAAAATAGATAACATTAAAAAGTAATATCAAATATGTCTTCATATGGAATGTAGAATAATAATATCATTGTTTGATATAACTTTTTGTGTTTTCACCCATTATTTTATCTAGGTAAAAGGATAGAATAATTTATTATTTGAGAACCCATGATTTTATGGGATTTTCTTAGATTTCCTTTATATATAAGTGGTTATAAATATTTCAATAAATACCTTTAAAATGTCATTTTTTTAATGCTAATGTTCTATAATAATCCATTAAAGAAAATTCTCATCATGAAGCATGTTCTATAAGGGTTTTTGTAGACTTTTTACATAAAGTAAAAGAGAAATTACATACCTAGATGAAATTATTAGAGATGTAAAAATTTTAGAATAATTATTAATCATTTATGGTGATGTTGAAGAAATTAATTTTAGTAATGTAATGTTAAAAACAATGTTTAGGATAAAAATATCATTTGGATCCCTGGGAAATTTGTTGAATCAGTGAGAACTATGCGGAAATCAACTCAATCCAATAAATATTATAATTTTTAATAGTTATTTGTTCAATAATCTAAGAATAATCAATAATTTATTAATTCGATGAATTATTTAATAACACCATATATATGAATGACACATTATAATTAAGACATAAGGAAAATGAAATAATATCACTATGAAAATGTGGGTGTGTCGAATTAAATTTCTTATGGAAGGTAATGTGGTAAGGAATAATGATTGATTTGTTTTCAATGGTTATTCAGATGTTGAAATTGTTGATATTGGGGATTATTTTTCACTCATTGCGAAAAAATGAATTGATAATAATCCATCATTCAATTGAAATTAATGGGAAAAAAATGATTTTTATATGTATTTTATATTATCCTTAATTAAGAATTGTAATTAAAAGTGTATATTTAGAAGCCTTACGGTTACATTCTCAATAAATGTTGAAATAATGTATATATATTGAAAAAACAAATTATATTTCTTGAATAAATCTACATGTTCAATGTATTCCATAACCTAAAACCTCCTAAATAATGTCAGTTTTAGAAATGAAAGAGTATAAAAGAATAAATATATAGAAAATTGATATTAAATATATCTTTCTATAATAATTAATGATGGTCACATTTTATTTTTTTATAAATTATGGGGAAATGTATAAAAAAATTTATCTATAGGAATGAGTTATTCAAGAAGTTTATGCTCGTAGAAGTATTTTATATTCTGTTTTAACTTATTTATATAAAGGGTAAATTAAATTTCAATTATTATATAAGATTATTCAATGGAACAAATTGAAATGTTTTTCATGTGGTTTTAAAATCCATTTTGTAAATACATAGTTTCTCGTAATAAATTTTTACTGATTAAAAAGAAGGAATATATATCCAATAAAAATATGGAATCTAATTTAATTAATATACATAAAAACATAAATACTAGATATTTTTAAATGTGTTCTATGTTATTAACTATATCAAAGTGGACCAAATGGATCCAATATCAATGATGAAATGTGGACTCTATATTATCCTAAAGAAAGAATCATATTTCTTTTTAAAATATATAATAAAAGTAAAAAAATCATATTTTCATTTATATGGATTTATAATATGAAGGATATGTTGTTGAATTGAGATCAAGTTTTTTGTAGTTTTCTATGATAGATATGCATGTGATTTTTATACCACCATTTTGTGATTTTAGAAGAAGAAAAGGATATAACTCATGTTAGAGGTCAGTTAATGTTTATGACAACATAATTAAATTATTTAAATGCTTAAGTGAAGTTTCCACATGTATTATGATATGATAATCAAATGTGTTATTAATTTATCAGTGAATAGAATTCCTCATTCAAGTAGCTATCAAATTGATACTAGTTATCATTTAATAGAAGAATATATTGAATAATATGAGATACACTTGAAATTAGATCCAACAAAGGAGAATATTGAATATGATCCCCCTGAGACATTTACAAAGAAAACATTTCAAAAATGGATGCTGATGTTGGGAATGAAAATCATTCTTATATACAATAGCTTATGGTTGGGTCATCCCTTCTATCATATTTTATGGTATTGTTATCAAAGGGGGAGAAAAAAGACAACATGAATCCTTAATTATTTCCATCTAATTTAGTGTTACTAAAAACTAAGATAATGTTTATTCATGGATTACTTATTTATATATATTTTCCATTATGTGGAATTATATATTTTGGAAGATATATTAAATGTGGTAAATATTGATTTTATCATATATTAATGTGAATCATAGTTTATTATTATAATTTATTATATCACATGGAGGATATAATAATGAATTTTTGGTAGGTAGAATCATTTTATAATCAGTATATTAGATCAGTTGTGAAAAAAATTTGTAATCATTTATTAATGTTTTATCGATAAAATGGTGTAATTTAATTAATATTCTGGATTCCAAAACTGTGTTTAGTCCCATAGACATAATATTATTGATATTTTATCCACTTATATAGATTATTTTCCTTGGTTGAATGATTTATTTGTTTAGGGGGAATGTTTATACCATGTGGTGTCGAGATGATTTATTGAGAAAATTTCAAAATAAATTTATTTTTAAATGATAAAATTATTTTGATATATTTTTAAATAATTAAAGAATTTTAAAACTCATATTTATTTTGATGGAATTATTCTTGATGCTTTTTTAATTTATTTCTTAAGAAATTTATTGATAATAAAATACCATTTATAGAGACCATGATCCTTGTAGATTAATTGATGCAGAAGTAGTGCTCCCACAAAACAAAGCACACACATGAGTTATATTATTTGATAGAGAACGAAGGTATTCATTTTAAATATTTTCCATGGTTTAGTAACTTGATACCAAGTCGTTTTACACTATAGAAGAGGGGGAAATTTTGTGTATGTAATAAAATTACTATAAGGATGGAAAATGGTCTATTGGAGCTTATGCCAATGTCTTTGTGTCCACACATTGGAGGATGATATATTATAGTATTCCACATTGTATATAAGGACCGCAATACAGTGAAGGCTATGGCATTTATTCAACATAATATTACATCTTTGGATAATCATGGACCTCAATAATGAATCTAATTTCACATTTCATATTCAGGATGAAATATATAGTTCTAGCCCAAATTATTAAACAAATCCGCATAGGGGATTAAGCATGTTATTAATGGATAAATAGAATTTTGGCTCACCAAATTATAGTTAAAATGGAATTCAAAAAAGTATTGTGTTTATTAGAAAAGCACTCATCTGAACCAATTTTTTCTCTCAGTTGTGTTACCCTTAATGTAATTGTATAATATTAGAAGAATAAATGTAATTTTCTAACATAGATTTTTATATAAATTTTTTATATCATTCCATGAAATTATGACAACCAATTTGAATATAATGGTTAATATTTATATGGTATAGGATTGAATGGTATTTATTAGTGAAGAATATTTTAATTTGAATTCAAATTCATATGTGAATTTATTAAAGTAGTGGTTGTTGTACAAAATGGAAATAATGGGTATTGATGGGGAAGAAATAAGTGAGTGTAGAGATAAAAAAATAAGAAGTTCTTGATATGTGTAATAAATGTTTTATTATACAATTATCCATAGATGAATAAAATATGTTGAAAAATAAAATTTATGTTGTTGTGTGCAGATTATATTCATATAAATTGAAGAAGAATCATTTTCCTATTATATTTTGACGGAGTATTTGTAACTATATATTAATGTGAATGTAGTGCGGACATAAATTAAATCCAAACATTCAAATTCATTTTAAGGTGTCAATTTTTTTATTGATTTTATATTTATATCTATATATTTATAATTGTAATGTGTTACATTCACTATTTTAATAGTTTAACCAAATAATAAAAGTGAGAAGTGAGAACATGTATTTAAAGGTTATACAATACTTATTTAAGAAAAATGATGATATTGTTGTGTTGTGTAATCATGGAGACATACATATCGAATGAATATATAACCTTCTAATATTTATATGTGTATGTTGTATATCACTTGTTTTGTAGTGTTTTTTGGGAATGTTTCAGTATTCATCATTATAACTGATCTTGTTTGGAAGGTTATATGGAATGAAATATAAAAATAGTATTGATCTATTATTTTCCCCACCTATGAGTAATCTATATTTTAACCTAATATGGTCAATAGGGAAAATTAATCATAAGTTAGGAAAAAATAACTACAGATTAGTAAAATAAATTTTATTTTTTCATATACAGGAATTTTGATAAATCATTGACATATTCATATAAATCATTATGACCATGTTCAAACACAAATATAACCAGAAATAAATGTGATAAAATAAGGAATTGTATTTAGTGGGATATATGTTATTTATAAATAAGGAAATTAATATAAATGAAAAGATATTGGAAAAAATTAATAGATAATTTTGAGAAACATTGTACCTAAATTCCCATTATGTTTCATTTCATTTACATATCCTATTTAAAAAAAATCAATAAATAAAACCATATGTAATTTATTTTTAATTATATAGCTTCTTATTTATTTTTTTGTGATCATATATTATAATTTTTCCTTTTTAACCTTAATGGTATTTATGTTATGTTATCATTAAATTGTCATATATTATTTTAATTTGGTTATTTTGATTTTTATTCATAAATAAATTAGTCAAATTAATAAAAATTGAATAAAAAATCTAATTATATAATCATATATTATATAAAATTTAACCTATGCGTCCATGAATGTGTTGATATGTAGATATTTGACAATGTACTCATATGTTCTCAATAATCCATTCAAGATGAATTTTCAAATAAGTTGGAAGAGGGGTATAACAAAAAATGTGTCAAAATATTATAATTACATATTTTTAACATCGTTTATAAAATATTAAAATACATCATAAATAATAATGTAAGTTTGGGGATTTTTAGTATCAATAAAACTAGGAACATAGAGTGAAATGGGATGGATTGTTGATTATTCATTAAATTATTCTCGATATTGTTTCATTTCTTGAGTAAAAAATAAATATAACATCTATTTTAGTTGACTAATAAAAATCTATATATTTTATAATTTTCTTAATATGGGAAATTTTGGTTAATAATAGGATTGGTTATGCGAGTGTGAGGTGGTTTAATAATGAAAGTGAATGGTGGTATATTTATTTTTTTAAGGGGTATTATTGAGATAAATAATTTAATAAAATATAGTTTCAATGTTGCATGATGTTATAAAGATATTAACTAGATATTTATTCATATAATAATAAAATTTAAATATTTTATGAAATATATATTTTCCAAAATTGAATTGAAATTTTTATTTAAAGGAATATGGGGTGGTACAAATTTTTTAGTTGGATAATTTATCATATTAGGCTGTGGAATTTTTTTTTATTGAGTAATTTAAATAATTATTATATATAAATTACCCATTTATCTTTTTAAATCATTTTTTGTTGATATAAAATTAAAAAATTTAATATTTAATTATTTCATTTTAGATGTTGTAAAAAAAATAAACATGTTATAATAAATATATATTTATGTATTAACCACAAAAAAAAGTGATTTATAAAATATCCAGAACAACACATTTAGGGAATTACGATGTGACTATTCTGAAAATAAAATTCATTTTAAAAATTTAGTTTTAAACTAGTATAAATTTTAATTGTCAACATATGAATTATTTTTTATGAAATTTATTATAATATAGATTATATAAAATTAACGAATTGGTTCATTATGATTTAATTATTAATATTTATTATATAGATTTAAAATAAATACATTTTCCTAAAATACTCAGAGTAAATATAATTTATATTAAATTTAATTTAATAAGGTTGAATTGATATTTCAATTGAAATTTTACAATTCCAAATGGGATGGTTAATACTCTATAGAGTCATATAAATATTCTTTCATTCAGATTGTCTCATATAAATACAATTTTAAAATTTTAATATTTTAAAATATTTATTGGTTTGTTATTATTTTCATTATCTCTATTATTTTTTGGGTACTTTATTCTAATATTTTTAAATGATTTAATTTTTCCCATTATTATTTTTTCTATACAGAATTTTCCCTATTGTATCATTTGTAATTGGTATGTGTAGATTGTTTTACAAATATATAAATATCCATTAACTAAATAAATTGTTATTGGGTTTTCTATGTGTCATATATCTATAATTCTATAAAATATAATTTAGAAAACAGTAATTTTGAAAAAAAATATATAATTTGTAATGTCCTGGTTTTTATATTATTCTCTAATCACAATTTTGTATCCTTAAATTTCAACCATATTCTAATTTCATAACATATATGGGTACTCTTATTTCAATTTTTCCTAAGGATCCAATTTCACAAAATCATATATTTTTATCCACCGAAATAATTTTATAATTTGAGTTATCTTATTTCATCATAATTATTCTATATGATATGAGATATTCAATTGAAAATCATTATAAGTGTGATCATGATTGTGTTTTAGCACCTACGCATTCATTACATGTATTTGATAATTTATATTCATCCAAAGGATTCATACATGGAACACATCATTTACATGATAAATGTTTGGTGGATGTTATAGTAAATAGTCCATTTACACTACACGGTCCAAAATTTTAAAGGTGCTAATGTACCATGGATTGAGCATTCCTATCATTATAAACCACATAAAACACTTCTACGATGATATATTTATTAATTGGGTTTCACTGACATTAAAATGTTATTCTTTTGAATGGTTTTCAGTATATCACTTCTTCTCACTCTTGGTAGCTTTTATATAATTTTAGATGGATTTAATTATATTTATTATTACATGTTACAGATCATGTACATTTTTTTTGTTAACCAACAAAATCCCAATATTTAGGACATCCAAATTTAATATCATAAATAGATTCACATGGTTCCATGTTAATACTTGAGATGAATATTTAGTTGATTGGGAACACAAATAATATTATCTATTAATCTTCCATCCCATTAACTTATATTTATCATGATATCATCATATAATCTAGTTATGAAATGGTCACCTAAAATTTTAATTATGTTTAAGGGTGATTGGGATGACATAAGATCAATTTAGTATTAAGATAATACTAGATAGGTCGTTAAAATATAGGGTTAACCCCAAGATCATAATAATTAATTATTGTACATATGTTCCACCATGAATCCATTATACTTCTTTTATGTATATCATAGAAGGATAGTTTATTGGGAAATCACCATCAATAATGATATAGTGGGAATTCCTTCTAAATATATCAACTAAATACCATTTTACATTTATTTATTTGTATTTTTTGGGATAAAATATTCAAATTCTAAATTGATTATTTACATCATAAATGTGGGTATATAAATATTTTTAATCATCTCCTTCGACTCATTCCATTCAGCCTTACCCTATTGAGATACCTATATCTTTTAGATTAACTCAACAATCACCATATTCTTGTTTTTAAAGAAATGTCTTTCTAATAGATCATGGTACATATTTTTATATTTAGTATGGATAATTATATATGAAATGTGATTATACTCGAATAGATTTATAATTATATTAGATAATGAATCCAGAAAAAATCTATATTTCGAACGAATGAAACCTTCATTATAAATGTGTAATTCACGATTCTTACCATCCAATACTATATTCCAATTCCTTTGATGATCCATATTATCTTTATATGCCTCATTTATATTCTCTCAAACACATGTTTCACATGGTTAACATTATTTTTTTTATCCAAATATTGTAGTGTAAATATTACTATGAGGTTTTTAACTACACCTCCCATTGAATAGTAAAGGATATTCAAACACTCATTGCATCATCCCTCATATAGTGTTTTGGTCTAACTTCATTAGGTCCCCACCATTATTTAAAATATGATTGATTTGAAAAAGAACACATGGCAAAAAGGATTGAATCGTTAATTTATTCTCTTAGGTGTATGAATTTTAATTTAATATCTTATATGATAACAATGAATATAATAACATTATTATCAACTGATTCATCTGTTATCATATATTTATTACTATTCTGTCATTAATATTAGTTATAAATAGGTAAAATATCATGCATAATTCATTATATGGAGATCATTATTTACCAATGAAAATCATTGGGTGTGTAAAATAATGTATGTAGTAATGAAATGTTATTATACACCATGTAATAGACAAATTAATCACCAATCATCCCACTTATGGTTATAACCCCTATGTACACCTGTACTTAAGCCACATCCAATGATATTATATAGACATGGATTACAATGTTAAAAAACCCCAAACTCTTGTATATTACTGAAACATTATGATATTTACGTTAAGACTCAAACAGAGCACTTGTCTTTTCTTTAGGGGTTTCTTTCACTAATTCATGAATTAACTAAACCATTCCATTAAAAGAGTATAACGACCAATTATTTTTTTATGTGAAAAGTTTTTATTTTTATGGTATATAACATAATATAAATATATTCCTATATCAATAGTTTTTGTTATTTATCAATAATTATGTTTATAAATAACATGTACATAATAAATCATAATCTGTATTATAATTTACTATTTTACACTTCTAAATGATAACATGTTATCTTAATGTTTTTTATTCAACTATTGTTGTAAAAAATAAAAGGTTTTATTGAAAAAATGTGTAATGGGATTTATATAAAAGAGTAAATGTGAATCATGTATAAATCATACATGGGTGTGCTTAATCATCATCAACATGTCAAAATCATGGGATCAACATCATAATAACGAGGGAATCAGTTTAAAAGCAATGCAATATAGACTATTCATAATAATTATACATCATTATGTTATCATCCATGAGTACCTACAACTGTGAACAAGGATAACATCATGTTCGTGCAAAAAATTTGTGTATAAATTGCTTCATTATAATTTTGAACCATTATCACATAATTCAATGAATTATACACATAATCACAAGATATATATCACTATGACCAATGCATATGATGACTATATAATTTTTTTTCTTTGAATTTCACAACATATAATTCAAATGATATTTCATGCCAATTATATATTGAATATATAGCAAAAGTAGTCGAGAAATAAAAACATAAAATGTAATGGGTTTCATAAATATATTTTATAAAACATAAAAACATCACCATTGTATTCATAATTGAATATAGGAGATTTAAATATATCATTTATATTATAATTCATCAGTGGTGGAGAAAAAATTCAAGTTCCATAAATATAATAAAATGAAATATAATTTCATTTTATAGGATCCTTAAAATATCCATTGATTTTATTATGAGAATATAGAATCCTATAAATTCTATGAAATATATGGGAATTAATCATGAATGTAAATTATATATATTTTTTATTCATATAAATAGTGAAAATAATTTTTAGGAGAACATTACCCAAGATGACCAAGATGGGTTAGAGAATCACCTTACGTTAAATCTGGTGATGTTTCATGTTATTGAAAAAAAATTTATATGAAACATATGTTTGTTAACACATGAAAATATAAGTGAATTATATTCACTTATTTAACTACTGATACATTATAATTATTGTATTATATACAATAATACTGTTGGTTAAATGAGAATTCATGATATATTATCTTATTTAAATTATATAGTCTTTGTTTAATATCCTAATTTTTATTCAATTTCACTAATACATAAGAAAAATTAATTTTATAATATTAAAATAATAATAATTCATTATTTATATATTATATATTATTTATAAAATATATATCTACCTATGTAATGTAGATATAAAAAAATTCATATAGTAATTATTTAGATGTTATAGTTTCATATTTATTCCAAAATATTAGAAAATTTTTCAGTAGAATGTGAAAAGCATTATTCATAACCAAATTGGATTTTCCAAAAATAATTATTTTGTTATTTAAAAACATGCTTTAATTTTTTTTATTAATATCTTTTGAAAAGAATAATTAAATTGTAATAATTAAAAATAAACTATTATCTTATAGTAAAGTTTTTTTATAAATTTGAAAAAATATTGTGTTTTCAGTAAATATTGAAAGATATTGATATTTATTGAAAAATGTATATTAATTTGAAATAGATACAAAAAATAATTCTTATTTTGAAATAAATTTTTTAATATTTTTCTATTTTTTATAGAATTTTTTTTATTTTATTTGTAATTAATTGTAAATATCAATATAGTATGAAATCATTTTATAGTTAATAATGGAATTTTTCTAAAGAACTTTTTTTATAACATTTTTATAGTTTAATTGTAAGTATAATTATACAACTTATATGTTTCGAATTTTTTAATAATGGATTCCATAGTTTTAATAAATTATAAAAAGTTTATAAAATATTCCCTGTTTATTTTTTTCAACATGAATAATAACCATATTAAAAATTTTAACTGTAGGTATTGGAAAATGAGGAAAATAATGGTTAAAAATTTAGGAATATTACTACAAAATATTTATACCAGGGATTCATATTTAATAGTATTTCTATCAGTCATTCATAATCATCAAAATGATTAATATATGTACTTGTATTAAATTTTATGTGACTATGACATCTATAGTATTTTAATCAATGAAAATTAAAAAATATCACACACTAATTTACAATAACAATATTTTTTATTCATAAGGATAACAATGGAATATTATTAGTAATTAATAATCTCCTAGAAATTATAATATTTTTTTTAATCCAAGTATTTAACTTTAAATTTTTATTTAATTAATAATTACTTAAAATATTTACCCTTCACAAACATAGTAATTATTTAATATATGGAAATATCAAATAAATGAATAAAAAATAATAAATTTAATTTAATTTGATATAATTATTATAATAAAAAAAAATTCAAAATTATAATAAAATAATATAAATGCAATAAAATATTCGTGTTTTCACATTTTACTTGTTTAAATGATGTTATTACAATAAGTTTTGTGAAAAAAATTAAGTATTCACATTAATGATATATTTTTATAAATAAATTATTATTAAAGTGTATGAAATTATTAAAAAACAAAGGTTCAACTAAGTGATTTGTATTTTCTCTATAATATAATCAACAATCAATTTATGGACTGTTTTTCTTGTTAGAGTAACTATTATCAACATCATTGGTTAAATAATAATTATTGTCATTGTAATTCCAAAAAGTAGTAAAAAGTTATTAAGAACAAAATATATGTCTAAATAATTTTACAAAAACTATCTAATATTTTTTATATTATATTATTTTGACCCATACATATCCTATATACATAAAATTAGTTTGGATCGATTCTTTTAGAAAATTAGTTTATTATAATTTAATAATTTTTGAAATTTGAAGAGTCACCATCCCCTCTATTGTAAAAGGGTACATACTGTAGTCTTGTATTCACACATCAATAAAATTCTGGTTGGGCTGATCCTTTCCCAAAAACCTGACATATATACATCTTCTAATCTTTGAGTATTTTTTTCTTCAAAGAATCATCCTATAAATTCATTTGTTGTAATCATTATGTGGTTGACCACAAAAATGAAGGTAAATAATGTACAGGATGAGTTGAAATATTGGTAATGAACTGTTTAATAGAAACTATCATTTTAAATTTTAAAAGAAATCATTTAAAAAAAATTAAATTATATGTAAAACATTGTAAAATTATTTTTTGAATATATTTATATGGACAATAAATAATTATAATGGGTATTTTCTACCACTTTCATTAAAAAATATTCAAAGAGGGGTCATTTCATGAAATGTATAGAAAATTAATTATATACTAAAATATGAGAATAGTAACCATTCCCTCCACGATTACTATTATTATATTTTTGGAAACCATTATAAGATTTCATGTCATTTTCCGTGGAAAAACCCCTCGTTCCATTTTTAGGTATTTTTTAAAAAAATTGGTTAAAATAATAGATTATTTGGATATGAGATAGTATTTTTCAAATAATATTAAGAGAATTCTTCAAGGGTTATATTTATAATATGGTCCTTGAAAATTTTCTATTAGGGTTGTGCCACATTATAGCTTATAGGTGGGAATTTTATATGTTATATTATGGGAGCACCAAGATAGTGCTCAAATTCATTGTATAATGATTATGATCTATATAAAATAATATTATAAGTTGTTCATATTGTTATTAGAATTATTATGGTCTGGTAAGGGTTATATGATAATGACTTCCCAATTAACCAACACCAATTATCAAGGAATTCCAATGGTATTTCATGATAATTGATTGATTTTAAACAATTAGAAAATTATCTTTAAAAAAGATACATATTTTTTTTAATAATTTCTATTCATATAAATTTTTTAGAAATTTTCGTTTTATTTCTATATTAAATTATTTATTTATTTTTTGTCATTTATTATGAATTCAAGAATGATAATTAGAGTTTGATGTTACTAGAATATGTACTGTTATGGGTGGGTGCCTTACTATTAAAATAAGATCACGGTTTAGATAACATTTATGAATTGGATAATGAAAACAGAAAAAAATGAAAATATTCTACATTATGGTTAAATTGAAATGATATAATATTTTAATGTTTCAATGTTTCATCATCTATACTATATTTGTTTAGAATCTGTTTTGATAGTGGGAAAAAAATTTAGTATAAAGGTACCAAAAGGATGAAATCCTTCTAAATCAATAAGCTAAAATGTTTTCCAAATCAATAATCCAAAACGATTTGGATTGAAACTATTATAGTGAAGTATATAATGATATAAAATTTAACGGGTGTTAGAATCCATGTAAAAGACCATCTATATCTGTAAAATATGATCATGATGATAGTAGATAATTTATTCCAAAAATATATATATAATTCATTTTATATTATAACTTAACCGAATTATATGGATTGATCAATGCCTTAGACTATATTTTTGACTCAATGGTCTGTTAATTATGTCAAAATTTGATACGTTTAATTTATTATTTTGAATGTGATGCTAATTTATTATGGTTTTTAATTAATAACATAAATAAGATAGATTAACATGATTACATGGTGGTTAAAAACATAATATTATCTCCCATGAAACATATTTCTCTATGGATATTTTGACTCATAGTGGGGAAATGTTTTTGAATTTTTAGAAAATTATGATGATTTTGCATCTATGTATGAATGTAATTTTACATGATTCCCCATGTATGATCCTAATTTCATCTGTCATTTTAATAAAATTTTGAATTAGTTTTACATATCATTGAAACCAAGAAATCAAATTGAAATAGTTTATTTTGAATTAAAATATAGTGAGAATATTTCTCAATGCATTGAGAAGGTCGATATATAGACATTTAATGATAATATATTCCATGAAAATAACAAAAAATCCTAGATGTAATGAATTGTGGAAATAATTCATCAAATATATCCAAATGTATAGTAATTATGTCCAATAATGTTATTATGTTGGTTAAAATCATCCAGGATACGTTTTAATAAATTCTATAATGCGTTACCACTATGGTATGTTTGGTCATAGGGATTGTGAGTGTGAAGAAAAAGTCATAAATAAACATGGAATCGGGTAACTGGGTTTCATCTATATGTGAGATTTGATAGAATCATTGATTAGGATCGTTAAGATGATATATTTTTGGAGATAGTTTTTCCGGTGGTATATTATCAACAAAAAGATAGAAAAGAGAGACAACATATATTTCTAATACTATAGTTGATGCATGGACATATCATAAAGTGGTAAAATGTATTTAACTAATTTAAAAATGTTTATACATATACCATGATTGACTGTTTATCATCATATTCTTTAATTTCTAATATATTTTTATATAGATATGGATTATGACCTCCAGAAATTTTAATAAACATTAGGTTAAACCACCATGTGGATGTACTAATCTAACCACAATTTTTTTAAATTCTCATTTAGGTAAATAGTGTAATTTTATTTCTTTCCAATATTGTAAAACATTACATTATATATTTTTAAATAAAATTTTGTTTGGACTATATTTTAGTTGATCATGAAATAATATATTTTAGAACACAAATTTTTTTAATTTTTTATACATTAAATGGCCTACCATGATTCCAAGAAATTTATTAGAGTTGAATGTAGAGGTTACATAGTATATGTTTCGAAAAGAAAGAATCATTGAAATTTAACAATGTTCATGTTGTTAATTAATATATGAATGTTTTCTTGATGAATTTCCTATTTTTATATAAGAGTAGGATATTGAATTCACTATTAGATTATAATTTATCACTATAAAAATTTTGAAACTACATCAGAAATTTGTAAATATTTGATTTTTGAATTTGAATAGAAATTTCATGTGTTTCATTATAATGGTTTTATTCATACATTTACTTCACCTTATACTTCCCATTTTTTGTTTATCCAATTGAAATACATTTCCATGAGTATTTTCATTGGTTAAAGTTATTTTATTAAAATATGTATTTTGAACTACTATACATAACCATTGTTTCTAGCGATGATGTATAATATACCAATGGCATTATTTTGGACTAGGTATGGAAATTATTAATTTGCAGTTATTTCTTATGGGTTTTCAAATGCACATAATGTATTTACAGATCTTATGAATAAAATAATCTAGGATTATTTGGATAATTTTGTGGTTTTGTTTATTGAAGATATATTTTTATATTATAAAATCCATAAGGATTATAAAAATAATAATAAAATTAATTTTTAACCCTTAATGGAAAATAAATTATATAGAGAATATTTAGTAATCTAAATTTTGGATGAAAAAAATTTATTCTCTTAGGTATATTGTTTCTATATATAGAATTATTGTTGTACATGAAAAATTTAATGTTGCTGAAGAATGCACATGAACCATAAATTTCATTACGATATTTAGTTTTCTTGGATTAGCATGACTCAATTGGAGGTTTTTAGGAACCAAATCATAGTTACATTTTTTGGTCTTTGTTAACATGATATATAAATTAATCTATCTGGAAAGTAGAATACAATGATTTCTTTTAATAGCATAACTTATGATTGGTGGATTCTATAGTTTTTTCCTTGACCTATAATGATTGTTAATTTTTTTATCTATAGAGATTCTTTGTTGACAAGGAATTGATGAATTCAAATAAAAATTGATTGGGTAAATTCCTTTTCTTTATGAAACATGAAACAACATGAGTTATATTACCTTATAAAACATTTGGAATTAGTTTCAATGTTTTTTGTTTTAAATTTTTGAGGAATAATTTATATTTTTTGATATGTGAACTTTATAATTATCATTACGGTTTGATCAAAATATTTTTAATGAATGAGTTAAATATATGTTGGAGAAATGGGTGTAACTAATTAAGAATTATTATTTCATTACTAATTATCAATATGTATAAAAAAATTATGTTAACAATGAATTTTGTGAATAAATTATAGTTAATTAACAATGATTATTTTGTATTATAACCCATTGATTAATTATTGTATGATTTTTAGACATTTTGGTTTCAGTAACATCATCTATTGTATTTTTTGTGGAAGGTAAATGGTCTCTATTATAAATAATTAAATAAGCTCATATGTGTGATATTGTATTATATAAAATTCTATAATTTCTTATGAATTGTATCTTTCCAAGAAATTTTGTTTTCAAAATAATTATATTTGAAATTGGGAAATATATTGCGCGGTCCTCTTGATTCTTGTTTGAGTAAATAATTGTTATACAATTCTCATAATTCTATGTTTTCTGGTAAACCCGAATTGAACTAAGATTTACATTACTAGTTGGAAATATTATCAATGAGATGGAAAGGAAATAGTTATTTCTTACATTACCTTTATATTTTAACCTTCTCCACATGTTAAATCAGAAATACTATTCCCGAAGGGGATTCTTTAGCATTTGAAAATTCATGTGTCTAAATGAGAAAACGTATCAATGAATTTATTTGTAGGATATCCATAATAATCACAAGAGAAAAATAGGATTTTGTTTATTAATAATCGATTGAATAAATGATGTGATTTTATTCCCATTCGAGAAACAATAATTTGGATCATCAATCTCAAATATTTATTAATTTTATGGATAGTTTACATGGAGTTCTTACAAAAATTGTTTTATATTGTCATTATGAATCTATTATAATTTTTATAATGGATTTCACAATTCCTTGGGTACTGGATTAAATTTTAGTACATCCTTTCAACTTTGTTTATTATTTAATATAAACGAAAATTTTGACCTTAGATTATATTATTTTTCTCATGGTCAATGGATTTCTATAGTTTTTAGGATTAAAAACATTCATTGTTGGAGTTATATTATTATATCATTTTTTTATTCTGGTATATTGATGTAACCATTTGAGGCATTATATTAGAAGTGATGTCAGTCTCTATATTTTTTGGATTATGTAAGAGAAAAAAAAGTTAATGTGATTATAATTGGTATAAGAAATGGTTGATAAAGATGATTCAATTTAGAAACATATGATAGTAGCTTGGAACATGAAGAAAAAATTTTTGGATGGAAAGAGGAATGATTATTCCATCATGGAAGGTGACCATGATTTCTTAATATATCTCTATATAGAAGTCTTATTTGTTATGGTAAAAATGTGATATTAAGTGTATGGTTCATTAGACTATATGAAATCCTACAAAACATTATCTATTTTTTACCTAGTGATTTTTATTTGTGTTTTTCTTAAATATACAATTTTATTATTATTTTGATATTTAGAAAAACATTACACATTCATATCATGTTTGGATCCCAGAATTATTTCAATTTGAAGTGAACCTTTCATATGAGAAATACAATATTCATATTCTTGACCATATAGAGAAATTATTATGGAATAATATAATTTATTAGGATATGGTTATATGTAAATCCATTATGGTTGATGAAGAAATATAGAAATCTAAAAATTCAATGAGGGAAAAGTGTCCCCACTTGTTTAAAAAGTTAATAAAATACATAGGACACAATTTCCAAAAGGCGGATGGATGTAACCACCGAAATAATGTGGACATTTATATATATATATATATTAATTAGTTAGATTTTATACAGTCCTATTGATTATAAAAATATTGATCAATTTTTCAATAAAAATAAAAAAAATCATCATTTCAAAACAAATTAGATTTTCAAGCAATTTGATTCTTTATTGAAAATAATTATATAAAAATAGTTTTAGTATTAAATTTTTTATTCAACATGTCCAAATTATGATGTGTTAACTTTTTGAGTGTTTATTGAAAATATGGAGCTTTCAATGAATAGGGAAAAATATAGTTTTTAATGAAAATTTCATACTAATTTACAGTATTTACACGTTCAAATTCAATTTTTCATTATTCATAAAATATCACCCATTATATGATATTAAATACAATCTAGTTTTAGTCTTTCAATTTAACTATAAAATTTAATTATTATAAAAGCATTTTATACTTCAAAAACTTATTATTTGAAAAAAAAATATTATCATTTTTTATATTTTATTTATAAAAATCTACCATAAATTTGATTTTATATTTATAAAATGTATTCAATATTTGAAATAATTGGGCCTAAATATAGAAACTATGACTCATTAATTTTCAATCAATATAAATTGTAACATTAGTAAATATTTTTACCCTACCAAAGGTTAAATCATGTAATTAATGGTTAAAATTTATAATATAAAGACTATAAATTGACCCTAACAATTTCATAATTTTTTTATATCTAATTAATATTCTTCAAAATGGTAAATATATGACCTTTTTCCATTTTTATGTTATTATGAGCTTGATAATATTTTATTTAATGAAATATACAACTTAGAAAATGCATGTATTTAATTAGTATAATCTTTTTAACATGACGATAACTTGATGATATGTTTATTAAAATTAATATTTTAAAATATAATATTTTTTTTCATGAGTATAATGTATTATACATTTTTACTGATTATATAATTATTTTAAACATTTAATCAATGATGACAAAATAATTAATAAATTAATGTAAAATTAAAATATTTGACATGAAAAATCATAACAGTTATATAATATGATATATATGAGGTGATAATTTAATATCATATATTTTCATGAAATTATAGTGGGGTATTAAAATTTTTGATCATTTTTATATTTGGTCATCATGTTATTCAATTCATTGTAATTAATAGATTAAAAAAATTTAAATAATGCTATATTATATTAAATTATATAAATTTCCTAAAAATAGTGTTTTGGAAATTTATTATTATATGTACTATAATATATTCTTTAGTATATTTAGTTTCTTATATTCTTATTATATTATGTCTCTTGACGATAAAATAGTACAAATATTTTTCACGATGGTATGTTTTAAATGGATTAATGATAGGTTAGAACCAAAAGGTAACGGTATAAACATAGTCAAACATCTAATTTTTTTTGGAGAAAATAGTTTTATTCCATTCTTATCCTATCATTAAAATAAATATTTTATCGATATTTGGAATTAAAAATTATATTATATTAATTTAATATTTTAAAATATCCTAGAGTACCCTCACCTATTTTCTTAACGGAAACATCTTCTACTCATTTCATCAAACATCAATTAACTTTTGTATCAGATAACTCTTATGAAAATAGCTTCCCTAAATCACATGTCACATCCTAGAGTCATTTTTTAATAATAAATCAATCCATGAAAATATTTTTTGAAACCATTGTGTGGTTTTCTAGAGAAGGGGAATATAAATAACATATATAACTTTTTAGATTGAAAGTAAGGGACAATATAACATAAAAACATGTTTCTATTATTATAATGAGTTAATTTGAAAATATTTCACATAAATTTTAATTTTAAATGTTGTATTATGAATTTTTCGATACTGACATAAAATAAATATAATGTTCATTTTATCCTTATTTCATTCAAATGTTTTTATAATTTTTATATCCATAGCATGTATTTTATTTATTAGAAAAGTATAAGTAATTAGGAGAATTGAAAAATATGATGAGGAATATATTTACCACCACTGTAACCATAATTTGATATATTTTCATTCATTGAAATAATCTAAGATTTTTTCTATGAATAAAACTCGATTTCCATTTCTATATCTATTTTTGAAATGAATTTTTTCATTTTATAAAAAAGTGTATTTTGATATCATAAAGTGTTTTACACAAGGGATTAAAAGTTATTATAATTGGTTTTTGTCTTCATATTATCCTTGGATATTGATTATGAATGATTTTTCCACATTATATCTCAGGGGTAACCCCGTTATAGAATATAAAATGGGTTCACACAAATATCACTCCAATTAATTTGGTAGTGATTTTGTTTACTACCGAATTATTTTTGAACTCGACCAAATTGTTTTTCAAAATTTAAGGATTTTTTAACGGTTATATGATAATATTTTCTCAAGGATCCTCTATGAAATCTCTATTATTATATCTGATTTTTAATGGAAACAATTTTATTTTGAAGGTAATATAATTATATTTCTGAAAAATGATGCACATTTTTTATAAAAAGGTATGTTATAATGAAAGTATTTTCAATTGGTTTACTTTTTATTCACCAAACTTACATATTTAATTTTTTATTATCCTTACATATCATCATGATATCATAAATCATTTTAATATGATTTTTAATTTGGATACAAGGATTAGTGGATTAATGGTTTTGATCAAGATAAAATTTTATAAATATGTCCTGAAATGAAAACATGTTTCACTTTAATATTTGGTATAGATGATAAAATATATAATGAATAGAATTATACACATTGTAATATATGGTATTGTTATTTAGGATTTATAAGCTAAAACTATGAAACTCCAAACCTAAAAGGTCACTCTGAATGCAATAATGTGAAATCATGTTTAATTTCACTCGAATATGCAATTATTGAGGTCTTTTATTTATAAAATATATCAATAAAGTTGTTGATAATATGGGAAATTTAAATATCCTTGTTGAAGGGTAATATACCATTATCATGATATTAAAAAAAGGTGATAATAATAATCACATTGATAAAATAAATAATAAATTTAGACATTTCAGCTGTTAAAAAACATGAAAAATATATCTACATACTTCTTATTTAATTTTAATCACTTTTGGATTGAATAAAATAGGTAAAATTTAGAACTAATGTGGTGAATGAGAGGAAATATTGAAAAATCTACACCATATTGTCATTGTTTCTTATTTCTTATGATATTAAACACCTTGATTTCTTGATTCAAAGTGACTCTATAACATCCCTAAGAATGTTATGTGGATTATGAGAGGAAATTTTGGTAGATAATTTTATTTGGTATGTTAGGGAGTATTGGTTTTTATGTTGTTGGATATGGGGTATTCATTCTTGAGGTGAGAGGTATTTTTCAATTAAAATCATTAAAGAACATTAATTTTCATGTTCAACATTATAATATTGAAAATATGGATATTATAAGTAAAATTTCAATAAAAATTATTTTAAAAAATTTGAATATTTAAAAAATAAAATTATTTGATACCTAACCATATACATTATTGTTAGACAATATAGATAAATTAATGTTATATATATTTTGAAATTTCATATTTATGATCGAATGATGATGATATTATTGTAAATATATATTAGTACCCTTCATAATTTAGACCATAATAAAAACAAATTAAAATGAATTTATTTTTTATCATTTTAAATCACAATGACCCAAATACAAAAATATTAAGAGTGATTTATGGTTTATATATATTCTTTTCAATGACATTATAATATTCTTTCACTTTCCTGAATGGTATAAATGTGTTTTGTTATAACAAAAAACCAATTCACCCTAATATTATTTCATAAATGTTCTGAAATAGTGGTTTTAAGTGTTTCGCCTCTATTGGATATTCCGTCAGTCATCCAATGTGGATATATTAATGAATAAATTTTATCACTCTACACTATATGGTATTATTATGTGTTTTAATGTATCAATAATGATCCTTAATTCAATACATCTACATAAAAGTTTTCACACCACTCATATAAAATATTAATAATAATTGTCGATTAAAAGGATGGTCAAAATTGTTTCCATAGATATTGGAAACCACAAATAATGTGGGTATTCTCTCTATGAATCGTCATTGAAATTAATTTCCTAGTCATATGTATAATTCAATAATAATGTTAGTTACATTCCACATGAATTTTATCTCACTAAATTCATATCCATATTTCTCATATATATTTAAAAATTTATTCTTACCATAGGAAATGTAATTATAATTCATCCTAAAATGCATTTTACACTATTCATGTAATATTTGGAACCAAAACAACCCATGATACAGATATAAACCAATAAAAAAATTAATTATTCACTATAATTTTAAAATATACTCATTCCTTATAAATGATTTTCAATATAGATATTCATGGACTTATTATCATTATTTCATTATGGAAGAATTCAACACCAGTTTTAACATAATTTTTAACCTGTAATTGTCAAATTATTTCCAATTAAATATAGATATATAATATTAATTTAATATAAAACATTAAAACCCATGTTAATAATTACCCAATTCACTTAATCTTCATTCATATAAGACTCAATATTATATTCTCTTCCTTGTTAAAAAAATCATCCTATTTGCATGATCTGTCTCAAGATGATATAAATTTTCTCTTTAATTATTTGCATCATTATATGGACAAATTAAACCCTAATGAAAATAAATGATATGGTGCATCATACGTCATTCATGGGAAATGAAATTTGTTATCCTTATATTCTATCATCATTCTCTTATAATAAATTCTAAAACATTGTGCTAATTGATATATCAATTAAAAACAATACATATTCTCCTAAAAAATAAAATACCCATAATTAACCTCTATTTTTTAACATCATGGAAGAATTCAAAAATATAAATAACCAGAGATTGATCATTCATGAATTAATGGAATTTTTAAATGCAATTTTATCTAATTACATTTCTTGAATTACTAAATATAAAAAAATACATGTTAAAAAATAATATATGAATTTATGTACAAATGATAAGTATTCAGTATTAAATGAAAATGATTATATATAATTAATAATGTATAAAACACATCAATATAATTCATCTATCACTAATGAAAATGTATAACCCAAAATATTCATCCCTTCCATTATTTTATGAACAAATCTTTAGGTAATTACTTTAATTTTCCAATGTATTTTATCCACCCTATATCAAAAAACATCCAACAAAAATGTTATAACCCATAGAGAAAATGGTATTCCACTGACACAACCTATTATTCCTAGTTATGTTGAACCTATAATTAAATAATATTTTATCATCACTACAGAAACATTCGACAATTAATTCAATTTCGCCTAATCCAATCTAGTATTTTATTTATATTATTTATTAACCTAATAGTATTATTCTCGGTAAACAAGGGTATATAAATTAAAATTAAAATGAATTTTGAGATAATTGATCATAAATACTTCATAATGTAATTTTTGGTTGATAGAAATTTTTTGTGAAAAATTATTTTCAAATTACAGTGTAAGATCATGTGTCTGTATAGGTGGAAAATTACATAAGGAATTTGAATTATAGTTAATTATATGGGAATAATTTTAGAATGAGATTAAAACTATACTCCTCAGATATATAATTTATTAATGCTATTATTTATATTTACAATATGGATTTTTTAGTTTCTATGGTGTTCAGTTAATCCTCAAGTGCTTCAGTTCTTGTTTAGATGCTTTGAAAAACTATTTTTATGTGGCATGGTTTAGTTTTCATATTTTTGGGTAAAACATACCATGCCTCAATACCCATTGAATATTTATTAAATTTTATGTGTATTAATATTTTTTATCACATATAAATAATGAATAAGTATATTTTTCTATCTGTTTAAATAGATAAAATGAATAAATTATAGAGAGTTGGAGACCCAACTACATCTTTGGCTCATTAATTGTCAAACGATGCTCCAAAACTGTGTGTGGTGAAGAGATTGAGTTATCCCCATAATAATGGTTGAATTATGATTAGGGAATCCATTTTTTTAAACAATGTAGATTCATAAAAATTGGAAACATATCATTTTCCCCAATTAAATTTGAAGGGAACCCCATTTTTATTCTAACTCCCTAACCTGTGGCCAAATCTCATTCCTCCCCTTTGATTACTACCCCCCTCAAATAAATTTATATTTAATTTATTTTTTATGTGTTTTAATATGTGTGTTTCAACAAAATTAGATTCCAATATTCTCCTACACTAGCATGAATTTTCAAACATTTCCCAGAATTATTTTGAGCATTGTATCGGGTTTTGATAGTTTGTAACCTCATGTTGGATTATGTACCTTATTTTATATTTGGTGTTCAAAGGTTAAATTAGTCTATTTGATTAGGAATTTATGATCAATAATACCTGGGATGGTTGGTTGGATTTCCACTTAGTATATTTGTATGATATGTGTTGTAAGGTGGGGATGTGTTATGATCTAATTTATTTTTGGGATGAAAATTCTATTTGGAATTAAAATTTTATAATATAGGAGTGAATGTATTTTAATTATACATTTCTAAGGGAAATATATGAGTTATTATGATATAAATAGAATATTTTATATGTATAGTGAGGATATCATATGACAGTCTAAATATTATAATATGTTTTACAATTTTTGAATAACACTGGTTGGGGAGCATGATTTAGAATTCATTATTTTTGGGAAACTGCATGAGACCCCGATATATGAAGAACAATTGCATCATTTTTTATGAATCAATGTTAGGTCATAAAGACATATCATGGGTATGGTAAAACTATACAATTTTTCTAATGTAACTATGTGAGTGTATTATTAGTTTATAGTGCCACCCTCTTGGTTGGTGACCCAATTGTAAAATCATTCATCTAAACCATTTTTGGTGAAGAGAATAATGAAGATACATATCCATCATTATCATATGGTTTGTAAAATGTTATATCCAAACTATGAAGACATTATTATATATTAATTTAAAGTATTTCCCCCATGGATTTTAATGCTCTTCCACTTTATTTCATCACCCTCTCCAATGTTTTACCTATGTCCTACCTCTACATTAGTTCACTATCAACCATCTAATTAGGATAGATTTTGAGTCTTTTGTATTGGTTGTTTAATCTCTGTATTAGACTTATTCAAATACAACTCAACTCATCTACCATTTTTATATGACATTAGTTTCTCTATGTAAAGGTTTTCAATTTGATTCCCCCGGAAAATTGCGAGGAAAGAAATTGACGATGGGGATTTCAATATTCATAGGATGAGGGTTATTTCATATGTAGATTTCACATAGTGTCATATTAATTCAAAAAGGTATCATTTATCCTATAATTATTTAGTTTTTATTCTAAAATTAATAATAAATTCCAATTTTTGTGGTGTTATTTTCTAGGATATTATCTATTAATAGGCTTGTTTTAATCAAATTGATCCTTTGGGTGGCTTTAATGGTGGTTATGATATGATGTAATTACCGAGATAGTTATTCAAATGTATTTATATGTTCAATTTAATTTATTAAATAATTATAATTCATAAAATAATCAATTATTAATTTTTTAATGGAGATATGTTCTTGGGATATGGGGATGATCCTGATTGATTGAGGAAGAGGTTGTATAAGACGTTGTAGTATTTGGACCCTATGAAAAAAATATTTATTAAATTTTAGATGGTTTTACTATCTTTGACTATAGAATTTATGCATATTTTAGTTTCATGTGGAATCTTGATCACGACACTGAGGTTGAATCCCATGGGCAATTTTTTTAAATGAATTGTTTTAAAATAAATTCAATTACCTTTTTAACTAAATGAGTGAAATGTATCAAAAATAACACTTATGTGATCTATTTACAACATTTTTATCTATGTTCAATGATTTGTCTAATGAAAAATTTAGTAGCCTCTAGGACACATGAGTGGGGATGCTGGTCCAACTTATACAATGTGACCTTTTATATGATCTTTGTTAAAATATTTAAGATGATTCAGTGGGATAGTAGATGAATGGAAAACATGGTTTTTGTGGTACACTTATGATCCCTGGTGGCTTGCAAATCTCTTTATAGATGAGTCCAAATAGTGTGTTGGGTTATATTAAATGAAAACTACAATATGTACAAAAAATAGGTGGATTTTTATTAAGTGGTGTAAGTGAAATAATATAAAGAGACCCTAAGGACTACTATTGGATACAGTCTATCACATGAATACATATTATTTTGAAAAACATCATTTATCCCCGAATTACAAGATACCATTTTGATTAAATCACATAAAAAATCCCCCTATGATCCTCATTTGTTGACCCAAGACTATGACTGAGACTAAGGACCCATGAAAGTGTACCTCTATTCTATTGAGGCTAATGGGATCTAGTTGGTGCACTGCTGATAGAAATATACCGAGAATGATTCAATGAGAAGGTAATGTAGTTACCGTAGAACTCTTCTCAAAAATTTAAATTAAGGGGATGTGGACAGTGTTGTTGTCCTTGTGTGTTTGGATAACCATATTGTTTCCTTTTATATTAGGATATGGGTTATTTAGTTGAGGTGACTACAATATTGTTCGGACTCCATGGTTATAGGGATATTCATATTTATAGGAAACATTTCAAAGAGATTATTACAACAATTGATGTCGGCATAAATTTGGAGCTTTGTGGTTATTTCTTACATAGATTGGGAGCTTAATATATGATAAGGAATAAAATGTATTTAAATAATTTATTAATAAAATGTGTAGCTATAGATTCAAATATCATATGACTGGAATTCCTATGTACACATCCTCTAATTTGTGAATATATTTAGAGGGGAATTTATGGATTATGATGATCTGTGATAAGATAGCATGGGTTCTTTTTCCCTTATGTTGTGTTGATAATGATAGGAGTTGACATGAAATTGGGGAAGAGATTTTAGGACTTATATGGTATGGGTACCTATAGTTGTGAGGATTCTAACGAGAATAAATGTATCTAGCGCTCAAAAGTTATGTGTGATATATGGTATCTAGGATTTAGTTTTTAAAACCATGGTACAAAATAATGTAGGTTTATTCAATTTGGATCATGGTACTTCATATTGAAAAATCAGGTAAATTTCATTATTTTTGGTAGATATTATTTTCATTTTTTCCATATAATTTTCACATGTCACTATATATTTTGGTAAGTATGAGGAAAAAATGGTTTCTCCATATTATGTTGTGTACTCAGATGATAATAAGTCATCAATGAACCTGGGAACTCCACCAATCATTAACATGATTACAGGAAGGGGTTAGGATGAGTATTATCATTCATTGAGAAGGAATGTTCAGACATGTACAAAGAATTTCCATCTATGAATGGATCTTAGATTTTCTAGGTCTATCACGATTATTTCATATATTTATGTTTTGGAATGTTTATGTAACAATAATAATTTGATGATTATTTTATGTATGACATGGAAATTTTGGAATTCATGGAATTTCTATAGTTTATTATTTGAATATTTGTATATATATATAACATCTTCAATTTTAGATTATTTTATATTTATAGTGATTTTTTTTATATAATAAATTGTTTTATAATATTGTATAATCTATATAATCTCCCATCTATACTACCTGTATCCCTAGATACTCATAGGAACCCTCTAGTATATAAAGAGGCATGCCTATGATCATAAACATATCCACTAGTCTAGGTAATGGTTATAGGCCTAGGTTATCTGTGATAAAATAATAAAGTTCATGCCTCCCATGTAACAAACAAGCTCATAATACCTTGAACATCCATAAATCATTATGATTATAATTACCAAATGGTTATATGAGAATATTTTAAAAAATATTAATTCATTTAAGTTAACCTCATTATGGTGATTTATTTGACTTTAAAAAAATTACCAAAATGATGATATGTCAAATCATGCATCATGTGATAGTGTTGTACCTTATTTTTTTCTTAATATTCTTATATCCATCAAATAATATCTGTCAAATTGGATTTTTTTCACATCATCACTAGGATCATAGAATCATTGGTTTATATATTTAATATTTATATATAACATCACAGAGATCATATAATATACATCTATATTGTTAAGAGACGTACACTCATTCATTAGTTTAAAAATTTTGCTACACATATTCTCTATGAAGAATGATGATATACTATTATTTATTAATTCAACATCATATCATTCTATGATCCTAACAAAATATTTAATCCAATATTTTACATTACATACATAAAAAAATAAACAATATTTCTTATTACATTGAATCTTCACTCTAAATACCATTAATACCTTATGATTTTGATCTGAAATATTACAATGAAACCTAAAAACCAAGAAGGATTCATATACATATTCCTGTATTTTTTCATCACAAAAATTATTCATGTATTAATTCATAGATATTATATTTAATCGGTATCCCTGCTAATATTATTTTTTTTCTGTTTACTCCTAATATTATTTAGTGTGGAAATAATTATATGTTGTAAGACTATTTTGTTAAACTAAATATAGATATTTTTTAAAAATAAATGTATCATCCTTATTTTGATTTACTAAAGCTCGAATTAATATGGTATCTTCCAAATCATTGAAATCTCAATCACAAAACTAATAAAACAATATATATTTGTTCTAATATCACCTTTATATCCTAAATAATTATATCCACAACATTAGAATGTACCATTAACTTCTCCAAATCTAGTAATTTGAAGTAAATGATTTCATTGACACCACATCTATAAAATTATATAATTATCAATGATGTTTTTGAACATATATACTGAACACTATGATGATGAATAAATACTAACAAAATATTCATCAATTCTCACACAATTGTTTCAAAATAATAAATTATAAATCAAACATATTATTTAAGGTACACTTACTTAATTATAATATTATATAGTATCTTTTTTAACATCCATTTGATAAATATTACATTATATTTCATTTTTTAATTCAAATAAAATTTTTATTAACTCATATCTAGCACCAAATTTAAAATTTTCCCTACATATATTCTCTAAAATTTTCCACATACATTCATAGCCATATCTATTTTTTTAAATATTTTCCTTGGTACAAATATTTTTTAGAAAATAGTTAATTTAGTATAAAAATAATGTTGAAATCACAGCCCTTCAAAATCTTCCATGTCTTATTTATTCTTAAATATTTTATTATTTTATTATCAATGATATTTCTATAAAACAGAATATACATTACCATCTATACTAAATGTCAATAAAAAAATATGTCATTATAATAAGTATAATATTCATTTCAGTTATTTAGTTTTAGATTTTTTATAACCAAACAGTAACTAACAAAATTTTTTAAACAACATAAAATATAACAATTACATAAAAAGTTCCTTAACCCAGAACAATTACTAATAATTTTAAACAAAATGTCTATATGTGATAAACCTGTAGGAATAAAAATCCTATTAAATTTATTTATAACACGTATAAATGAAAATATATAAATAGGTGATATGATATAACCAGTCATGGTAAAATTGTGTTATAACTATCATATGTCATATGCGAGATGAATATGATCTTATGTGAATGAACAAGTTACATTATAAATCCCTACCCAATAACTCATCGACCAAAGAACCTCACTCATAGAATATGAACTAACAAAACATGTACATCATTCATGAGTGTATGTAAATATGAGTTTGGCATGAACAAGCCTGGGTACCCTGGTAACCTGATAACTGAGCTGGCCCTGACATAGCTCGAAGGGCATTCCCGATCCCTATGGGTTAGCGACTGGAACCTGGCATCACACAACATGCAAGTGGGAACGAATTTTCCAACAACAATTCCGAAGAAAAGATTCAACACAATATGCATAACAAAAAGAAACTCCACTATGTGTAATGTACCAGAATACAAAGAGGAATTAAAATCCCAATGTACTACAACCTAACTAATGACAATGGGAAAACAGCCCCAACATCCCTAAAGACACAACTCACCAAGACCAAAGATCAATAGCCGGATCCACCTCCAAGATATCCATTCCCTTTGCGCGAACCTGGATGAAAAAAGTCTACAATCACCCGAAGGAAAAGGTAGGGTGTGATCCTAAGCCCAGTAGGTTACCACTAATGATTCCATAATAGATTCCAAATATATATTATCCAAATAAATTTTTTCAGTTTTTATATAAATCTTCTTGGCAATTCAAAATAATATTTAAAAAAAAATAAGATATACATTTTCAAATAATGGAAATAAAAATTTTAATTAATGATTTTACAAGTGATGGAATATTTAAAAAAGAATGGATTAAATAAAAAATTTATATAAAATGGATATATAAATTTAGAAGGCCTTTAAAGCAGTTTAGAAGAATTATCATACATTTATATATCAAATATAAATAAACAAGCGAGCAACATGGTCATCTGCCAAAAGGTATGATAGTATTAACCAGTTATTGGATTCTAAACTCTCTATGTGAACTCACCAAAATGTGTATACACACGTTCCTATGACACTGGGAAAAGGAGAATCATCACCAACCCATCAGGGATGTCACCCGCCGCAAATATGTTTTAGAATGTTGTCATAGCGTAAAGTGTATTCAAATAACTCACTAACTGCCTATGTCATACATGCGCTCTTACATGATGGGTGAACTATTTTAAGACTGCATAATATATGATCAATCTCATTCTACCATTTCAAAAGTTTGAATTTCTTTCCATTTAAAACCAAAAAGGTTTTATTCAAAAACATTCCTTTTTTCACATGATAAAACCAATGATTTTCTTTCAAATCATTTGAATCCATTTTCACCAGTTTTAAATCCAATCAAAACTACTTCCATCATCACAAAATTTATTTCCACAATTAAATTCATCAATTTAATTGAAATCATTTTTATCAAATCCACAATTTAAATTAAACAATTTAAATAAGCATATTTTCAAACACACCCGATTTAATGGAATTGGGGGTTTTCCAACCATTCATGAAAAAACCATTTCAAATACCTCGATTCCTTGGATAATACTTTTTATCAATTTAAATGAAACCAAATTTGAGAAATTGATTTTAAATCAACAATTTGAATAAATCAAGAAATTCATGGATAATCAATTTGGAATGTCTTGATGGAACCACCTACTCATGTTTATAAATATCAACAACAAAGATAAACCATTATGTGTGGTTCAATACACCTGGTCAACACCTTTAAAAATGAAAACATCGATATGCCAAAGTTCTATGTTAGTCAAGGGATCCTAGAACCAAAACATCTATTTGATTTCACAATGAAGTAAAAAAATTACATGTGATTACATTTTCTCTCTCCAGGATAATCTCTAGATTATCTTATTATGTCAATGCATCCAATCGTAATGAAAGTTCATTAGAATATATATATTCCTCATTAAATAATCATATCCCTCAATTTTATTTCACAAGAAAATAAAATGTCACATGTGTTTACATTTTCACTCTCCTGGATAATTCTCGAGTTGTTATTTTAATTATCAAATGTGATGATACTTCCACTATCTTAAATAAAATTCCAAATTATCATTTTATATCAGCACATATGTTCACAATAGTATCCTTAGAATAAGTATAAACCACATTTTATATTGGAATATCTTTATATTAAAACAAGAACTCATGTGGTATTCCTTTATAAACATCCACTAACAAATTAAATAATTATCCTTCAATAAATCATTGAAATTATCATTTTCTAATTTCATTTAATTAAACATTGTTTGTCCCATGTGCATTTATTGATATATATTTATATATAGACACACAAACACACACACACACATATATTTTAATAATAAAAAACATTTTTAAATTATCATTTGGTAATTTTAAGAATTATCATTTGATAATTAAGGTCAATATAATTTTGTTTAAAAACCGCCATTTTTTTCTATAGATTTGTTATATTAAATATTAAATTAATTTACATTAAAAAATCTTCTATTTTTATAAAATAACAATTTATTAGATTAATTGAATAAATAAAAAAATAGGAAGTCACCTTATGCACATCACCAATACCAGAAGGTGGCATGATGGAAAAATGAAAAAAAACTGATCAGATCAAAGGAGCTTCACATGTCATGCGTTGAGGACTCCCAGACTTCATCAATCTCGACCGCATCAACTAAGAGCCACAACAAAATGGTTCGGCTATTTATAACCCTAGAATCGTAGGATTTATAACACATCCTTTAAACACACGATAAATCCAAAACTGAATTGGAAAATTGATAACAGAGTTAATATAATCATCACATTAAGTCATTTATGTTTTTAAATCATAAAAAATGGATGATTTACAAGCATATGGTTTCACTCGGGAGTTATAATGGAGGAGAATCCTGTTTGGAAGATGATTGAACAATATATGCATTTTTTTATTTTTTTATGTATTTAATAATTTAACATAAAATAAATGATACCAAAAGTTCGTTGCGAATAAAAGTGATACATAGTTTAGGGTAAAAACCCCATTCTGAACCCAACAGTGGTCTCAGATTTTTCAAACGATGGGTGTTTTGAAATATATTAATGATTTTTTTAATTAAAAATCAGAAAAATTAATCAATTAATTTAAAAATGTTATTTTTGAAGGCGATACATCCAAACGCCAAATGCGAACAAACATTATACCTTTTATAGGATAAAACCCCCATTTCGGACCTACCAGTGGTCTCAGATTTTCCATACGTCACACCGTTTGAATGATATTTAATTATATTTAATAAATAATATATTAAATATTACTTAATAACTTTATCTCATGAGTGAGACATCTAAATGTCTGACGCCACTGAATGTTATAGCCCTCTTAGGGTAAAAACTATATGTCAAACATAACGGTTGTCTCAAATTTCTTATACAACGGACCGTTTCAGAGTTACTCAATTATTTTTAATAAATTTCTCGGGTATAAATTAATAAATTTAATATTTTTATTCTGTCCTTTTCTAGACTTTTTGGACCTCAAAAAATCATACTTAAATAGTGTTTAACTTAGAAAATACATAATTAAATATTATGGAGCATTAATTGGACGTTTTACCAATATGCGATGTGTTTTAACAAAAACACATATTTTTACTGATAAATCAATTTTTCCCAACTAACATAATAATAACATAACACAAGAAGGTTTAGGAAAACCAACAAAATTAACGGGATGTTACAAAAACTCCACCATAAGAAATTTCTATCCCATGAAAGCCTACGAAGATACCTCCACCTAAAAAAGAGGAGGCCACTTTTCTCCCATCAGTGCCTCCCTTTTCACATCTAATGAGAATTTGAATCATGATTCCATATCAATTTTAACATTGGTAACGTCCTCTCACAAAGTACCTTGGTCTCATAATCATCAACCATGAATGGTCATTCAGTCAGAGATAAAATAAGTTTCACTTCAAGATCACACCAACTCAAAACCTGAGATGAGTCAGATAAATGCTTTCGAAACTATGATTAATGAGATAAATTATGTATCAACATCATTTTCAGTTGTAGTTATAAATGGTAAACAAATTTCCCCACATAATCAATAACCTAAAAAATCCAACAATACATGGATCAAGCTTCCCTTGTATACCAAGTCATAGATTACCCAACCGGGGTGAATCCTTCATGAATACATTGTCACCAAAACTACTAATTCAAGTCGTAGATCATCTTAGTTCTTACTGGGTGCATAACCCATTGGTAAATTATAGAAAACCCCCATTATAGCCTTACTTTTCAATAACGGTGCAACATAACGGTTCTAATAACACATAATAATGACTTTAGAGAACAACAATTGGGCATCAGTCTCCCCATAATAAAGATTGTCTGTAATTCTTATGAAATTAATTAACAACCTTCTGTTTTTGAAGAATCATCTCGAGATGAGAAGATATAAGAGAACTATTAGCTTTCATAGAGGAGAGGACCGACGCCACCCAAGGTGACACACTTTGGTGAATAAAGGCTTTCTCAAGAATATTGTCCAACTAGAACATTAAATTTTTCAGTTCAGTTGGATAAATTTTGTAAGAGGGAAAAGCTGGTTGAGTATCAACATCAAGTCAATAGATAACTCAAACTATTTTACAAGTGGTAAACCAGAGAAAAAAATAGGAAGTAACATGATGGGAAAGTCGATGAAAACTGGAGGAATTTCACTACCCAAAGAATCTTACTCAATATCAAAAGTTAACACATATATCATTTTTATCAACTCTAGATAATAAGGCATGCCCCTAATCAACCTTGGTTCTCATTCTCATTGAAAGGAAAGAAACACACCACTGGTTGTGGTAAGGTATACCCATCAAAGATAACAATAAATATGGGCATTATTGGAAACAATCCAATCCATCCAGAATATGACATCATGAGATTTCATGTAGAGTACCAAAAAAACTCCAAAAAAGTTTGAAAACTGATAGAGAGAAGACACATGAGGGATTACAAAGTCTTGTATCCCTCTTTATATCGAGGGGTATAGTAATATCAATTAAAAAAGATAAAATCTTAATAGGAAGATTTAGAAGATTAAGGATACGGGATGAAATAAACGAGTGAGATGTTGTGTTATCAAAAAGATCATTACCAAAAGGTGAAGATATAGAAATAGTACCACACTTGGTCATTAGACCAGTATCTAATTCCTCTATAGACTCTTCAACTGCGTGAAACAGCTTCATTCCTAATTCCTATGGCTGTAACCCTTTTGTATATGAAGCATTTGATTGCCCTGTATTTTTTGATGATGTTGATGATCTGGTGCATCTGTTTGGAGTGGGAAAGATGTGTCAGAACTTCTACAAGTCCCCCAAACGTCTATAGGAGCCATAGTTCTTTTACCCAGCTCAGGCTTGAAAAAATCCACATCTTTGGCCAACATCATTGGCTCTGGATAAAACCATTTTGTTGAAACGAACCTTTATGTACATCCAATATAAGACCTCATGTTTCTTTTTCATCACTATCATGTCTCACCATCTTCTTCCTGGTTCCTCAAATACAAAAGGTTTCACACATCACCTTGATATTGTTTGGGGTATACAAGAACTCAAACAGACATTCAATCCTGCCCAACCATTGCTCAGCATGTTGAGGATCAGAGGATCCTTTTTAAACAGGTGGTTTTTCATGAAAGAACTCTTGAGAACAATTTTAAAGAGCATATCCAAAGGATCCACAACAAGATATTGAATGGAGACTGGAGGGGGTGCATATCCCATATCTTCGACAATGTTCATAATTACCTCATCTAGGCTCAGGTTAACTAGAATAATTTCTCACAGAGGTTCAATAGTATCCCCTTCCTCGATTTGATTCAGACGTCTTCTCAGAGGTGTGATGGAATAAAACATTCGTCTATAATAAAGAACACATTTGATAAGGCTCGTACTTAGCAATGAGGGAAAAATGATCATGACCGGTAGGACATACATGATTTGAATTCTACTATATCCAAATGAAAATATGGGAAAAACTTGAACTAATCCCCAATATGCCTTTCCATAACCACCATGGGTGACTTAAGGTTCATTGTGGTTAGAGCTAGCTAAGAACTCAATCGCAACAACCTCTTAAGTCCAAATAAGAATACTCAAATGCATACTGTCATCAAGGTAGGATGCATAAACCTCCCTTTGATATCACTTTGTCATGAACCATTATGGATACCCTAGTAACCCAATAACCAAGCCAGCCCTGACATAGCCCAATGGGCATTCCTGATCCCCTCGGGTCGACGACTAGCACCTGGCATCACACAACATGCATGGGAACGATTTTTCAACCAACAACGTGGAAGAAAAGAAACAAGACAGCATGAATAACAAAATGAAACACCATGGGAAGTAATGTGCCAGAATACGAAGATGCATAAATAAGCCAGATTACTACAAACCAAGTACAAAAAATTGTAAAAGAGACCCAAGGTCCCTATAGACACAACTCACCAAGACCAAAGATCAATACTTGGGATCCACCTCCCAGAGATCAATTCCCTTTGCTCAAACCTGGAATAATAAATTCTACAAACACCCAAAGGAAAAAATTAGGGTGTGAGCCGAATCCCAGTAGGATATAAAGTGTGATTCAATAATAGATGCCAAATTTATATTATCCAAATAAATTCTTTTAATTCTCAAATAAACAGGTTTTCCAATTCAAAACCATATTTAAACAAAACATGCTATACATTTTCAAATGATTGAAATAAATATATTATGTAATGATTTTACAAATGATGGAATATTTATAAAACAATGTCATAAATAAAACATTTATATAAAAGAGTTTATAAAATTTAGCAGGCATGTAAAGCATTTCAAACGCATGGGAAAACAATTATATGTCATATATAAATAAACAAGTGAGCAACATGGTCATCTGCCAAAAGGTACGATTGTATTAACCAGTTATAGGATTCCAAACACTCTATGTGAACGTAGGAAAATATGTTTGCACATGTCCCTATGACACAGGCCAAAGGATACTCGTCACAAACCCGGCGGGGATGTGACCTTCCACAAATATGTTTTAGCTCATTGTCGTAGCATAGAGGGTATCCAAATAAATCACTAACTACCTATGTCTTGATTGCTCTCTTATATGATGGGTGAACTATTGTAAGACTACTTAAAATACAATCAATCTCATTCTACCATTTCGAAACTGTCAATTTAATTCCATTTAAAACCAAATAGGTTTTATTCAAAAACAAATCATTTTCACATGATAAAACCAATGGATTTATATCAAATTATTTTAATCCAATTAAACCACTTTGAAATCCAATCAATACTAATTCTACCATCACACAATCTATTTCTAAAATTAAATTCAACAATTTAATAGAAATCATTTTCATCAAATCCACAATTTAAATTTAAAAATTTATATAAGCTGATTTCTATAAACACACCCAATTCAATGGAATTGTGGGTTTTCCAAATTTTCATGCCAAAAACATTTCAAATACCTCAATTCACTAGAATATACTTTTTATCAATTTAATTGAAACAAAATTTGAGAAATTTAATTTAAATCAACAATTGAAATAAATCAAGAAATACAAGGATAATCAATTTGGAAAGTCAGGTCGGAACCACCTACCTCATGTTCAACAATAACAAAGATAATGATAAACCACTATGTGTGGTTCCATACACCTACTCAAGACCTTTAAAAATGATAACGTCGACACACCAATGTTCTATTTTCATTAAGGGGTCCTAGAACCAAAACATCTATTTGATTTATCAATGAAGTAAAAAAATTACATGGAATTAAATTTTCTTTCTTTAGGATAATCTATGGATTATCGTATTATGTTAACATATGAAATTTTAATAAAAGTACATATGAATATTTATAATACTTATTCAACAATCATAATCCTTTATTTTATTTCACATGAAAATGAAATATCACCTACGATTACATTTCCTCTCTTCGGGATACTTCTCGAAATATTATTTTAATTATCACATGTGATGATACTTCCACTATCCACAATAAAATTTCAAATTATCATTTTATGTCAACACAAATGTTCACAATAGTATCCTTAGAATAAGTATAAACCACATTTGATATTGGAATATCATTAAATTAAATCAAGAACACATGTGGTAGTCCTTTATAAATATCCATTGACAAATAAAATAAATAACCTTCAATAAATCATTGAAATTATCATTTTACAATTTCGTTCAATTAAAACCTGTTTATACCAAGTGCGTTTATCGATATATATATGTATACACACACACACAAACAAACCCAAACATATATATATATATATATAACATTTGATAGTCCAAAACCTATTTAAATTATGATTTGATAATTTTAGCATTATCATTTGATAATTTGGGTCTATAATGTTTTGTTTAAAAACCAACATTATTTTCTTTAGATTTATTATTTTAAATATTAAATTAATTTACCGGAAAAAATATTTTATTTTAACAAATGAACAAGATAATAGAGTAATTTAATAAAAAAATAAAACAGAAATTCACCTTATGCGCATCACAAAAACCGGAAGGAGGGACGAAGGAAGAACGAAAGAAAAAAACTGATCGGACCAAAGGAGCTTCACATGTCGCGCGTAGAGGACATCAAAGGTTTATCAAACTCAACCGTATCAAAAAAAGTGCCCTAAAAATGGTTTGTCTATTTATAACCCTAGAATCGTAGGATTTATAACCCATACTTTAAACACACGATAAATCCAAAACTGAATTGAAAAATTGATTACGGAGTTAATATAATCATCACATTAAGTTATTTATGTTTTTAAATCATAATGAACGGATGATTTACATGCTTTTGGTTTCACCCAGGAGTTAAAATGGAGGAAGAAGGTGTTTGGAAGATGATTGAACAATACATGTGATTTTTTATTTCTTTTAATGTATTTAATAATTTAAAAAAAATAAATGATACCAAAATCGTGTTGGGAATGAATGTGATACCCGGTCATGGGTAAACACCTCGTTTTAGACCCAACGTTTGTCTTGGAATTCTCAAACAATGAGCGGTTTCATTGATATTAATGATTTCTAAATTAATACTCACAATAATTAATTAATTAACATAAAATGGTTATTTTTCAGGTGAGACGTCCAAACGCCTAATGCGAACAAAAGTTATAACCTTTATATGGTAAACCACCCGTTTTGGACCTATCAGTGGTCTCAGATTTCTCATCTGTCTCACAGTTTAAAATATATTTAATTATCTTTAATAAATAATATATTTAATATTATTTAGTAACATTATCTCACGAGCGAGAAATATAAATGTCTGGAGCCTTTGAATTTTACACCCATCATAGGGTAAACACTATATTTCAGACATAACTGTTGTCTCAAATTTCTCATATGACCGACCATTTTAAAGTTAATCAATTATTTTGAATAAAATGCTCATGTATAAAATAATAAATGTAATATTTTTATTATGTCTTCTTCGAGACTTTACAGAACTGAAAAACTCATACATAAATAGTTTTTAACATAGAAAATATTTAATTGAATATAACAGAGCATTAGTTGGGCGTTTTACACACCTTTGACATGTTTTAACAAAAACACAACTTTTTTTTGATAAAGCACATTTTTCCCAACTAACATAATAATAATTTAACAGAAGAAGGTTTTGTAAAACCTAAAACAGTAATAGTATGTTACAGAGTTAATATGAACAATCCAAGAGCACATAACATATTCTAATGAATGTAAATAATATTTTGGAACAAATATATGAATATGGTTCCATCATATTTTTATAATATTAAAGATGTACCATGATTTATTCTATTATATTTCCAATGAATACCGTCAAATTATTTTGGGAGCATAAGAAATAAGGTTCACACATTTGTTTTTATGTATATAAGTTATATATTTGATTTATTATCTTGAGAGAAATAAAAACATGAAAAATGAATTAAAGAGTTCTATAATTTCTCATATATCATTTTCAATAAATATGTGTTCTATAATTTATCATGAATTTCAACATACATTGAATACCCATGTAGTGAAAATGATATTCATATACCTCTCCAATGGTATGTCATAAATAATTTATTTATATTACAAATAATATTCATAATAGGAATATCCCAGGGAACAATAATTGGTATATAATGATATTTAAAAAAATTCATGGTAAATTTCCTTCAATCATGAAAATAATGAACAAGGTATTTACAGTGTATTGATAAAGGGTAAATAATTGTAAAACTAATTTTAAAAATAAAGTGATATATGGAATTATGACAACACCCATAAATAAATACAATTAAATCTATAATAGTTATAGAGAATATAAATGGGATGAAAATTTTTGTTCCTCATTTAAAATGGTTATGAAATAAAAATGTAGTGATATATCCTTCCTCAAAGTGATATGTATATTACATTTTATATCCATATAAGGATGGTGAATGGTATCTTTTGAAAAATTTCAATGATCAAAATAATATATGTCATTGAATAATGAAATATGACAAAAATTATTTTTTTAGTTTTTTTAAAATCAATTTTAATGTGAAAATTAGAAATGAGTCCCTCCTTACTAATATAGGTATATTCCAGTTGAATCATTGAAAACATGACATTTATTAGTAAATTTTAAATATGTATTGAATTTTTTTTCAATTATTTATAAAAAAAAGTAAAAAAAAATTGTAATGTAAAATATGACATATTCATGATAATGTATTATATAAAATGAAAAAGGTCGATAAAATATGTATTATAAAGGGAGATGTGAAAAATATGGTATTTTAACAATTTAATGATAATTAAAAATATTGCAATTGATAAAAGTTTCATTAAATACATACAATGATATTCTATTAATATAAAATGACATTAAAAAATTTGAGAAGAATTTATATGAATATATTCAAAAGTATCTAATAAATAAACATTGAAAATGGATGGTTCCTGATGTCGTCTGGGAGAAGAGTCATTTTCAATTATTAAAAACACATTAGGTATAATATTTTTCAATGTATAAACTCATTTGTTCTGAAAATTTGAAAAAACCCATGAATGACCAAGGAAAATGTTGATAGGTAATATGAGGAATAAAAATTCTCCACTTGGAATATTATTTAATAAAAATATTAAGTAGAATTATATATTTCTAATGAAAACTGTATTGGTTTTGTATCTTTATAATTAAATAACCTGGTCAAATTTAGAGTATTTGGAATCAAAATAAATACCATGTTGAAATTAATAAGATGTTAGAAACAACATGAATATGTTAAAATAAATTCATTTATAGTTTGATACAAAATTCTATATATAATAGTGTGTATATTTGGAAATATATCTAAAGGGGTAAAAATTTGAGGCATGGAGAACATTAAATTTGTTCAAAATTAGACTAAAAAACATTACCTACTATATAATAATTATAAATAACATAATCACCAGTTTCATAAATTATTAAAATCCATAACCTTATGTAATTTTAATTAACAATTAGTCTCTACATGTATATTATATAACTGTATACTACTATTAATATCATGTTTGAGTTATATTGATCATTTTCAACTATTTTTGGAATTTTTGTTTTTTTCATTGTTATTATCCCAATTTCCATCATTCCTAAATCATAAAAAGTACTCAAAATGATTATTTATAATTTTCAATAATTTTTAAATTTCATTCATTTTTGATTTAGTATATTATATTTAGAGATTAATTTGGTTATTAGATTGTTTATATGATTTTTAAAAACAAACATTTGTATCTGTAAAGATAATATTTTTATTAATGTAATAAAACTTGATAAAATATTAAACACATAGATTATTATTTATTTTATTTATAAACAAAAAAACCAAAATTCCTCAATGATATAAATTCATAGAATTTTCCAGGTAGCTGGGCATGTTATTCAATATTGGGACATGACAAAATTAACTGATAACTATGATGTGGTAATTTTTAATATATTTTTAAAAGATGTATAATTATCTTATTTAGTATCTAATATTGTTACTTATAATAAATTTACTAAAATATAATAATTAATAAACCAGAAAATTGTTATCAAAAAGTTTGAAAATAATAATTTTTTTTCATTGTATACTATTTGGGAGAATTAAATTTACAACAGTCAATTTTTGTTAAATTATATCAATGGATGAAAAATTTTTATTTTCAAAAATATCATATTTATTGAAAAATTAAAGGAATCTCTAAAACTCAATATTTGAACTATACATTAAAGGTGTAAATTAATGTAGGAAGACACCATTCCATGGAGAAGGAAGTCCACATATATTCATGATTCATTCTTTTGTTTTTAATTTAATGAGGAAAATGTGTAATATGATTTATCACTTAATAATCATTATTTTGTTATACATACCATACATATTTTGTAAAATTAGTAATCATACCATCCTCATAAGGTGGTTGGGGAAAATAAGTAGTTTTGTTATAAAGGGGTTGTATAAGCAAACACACGATTATGGTTTCCATCGTTTGTTAGGAAAAAAGTATTGGATATATAATAGATACTCCATGCTGATAAAAAATACATATATGTTATATTGATTATAATATTTCATAACGGTTAATTTATGATAAATATAATATGATTTATAAATAAAATATTATAGAGTGTCTGAAGATCATACATTTTGATTTTGAATTTTCTCTATAAATACTTATTATATATGGTGGACATTAGAACATAACTTATGAACAAAATAATATGTGGGTGAAAGACTATTATCAAGGAAGTAATAAGGTAATATATTAATGATGAAAATTTTTTCTCAAGGAATTTAACTAGCAGTGAGATGACTCTTTTATAATTTGGGAGAATGATATTTTTTTTTAATTTCACACCACTGCCCCAGACTACCCCAAAGCCAATGCAGTTTCAAAAAAACATGGTGTGTAATCGTTTTTATAAAACAAAATTAGAATAATTATACATAATGTTGTAATAGAGGACATTTTTTCATTTAGATTATGGAAAACCATATACAAATCTTACAATACTTCAAATCTGAAAGTGAAAACAACCCCCACAAAGATGCCCCCAATCAATGTAACTCAAATCTACAAAAACTATAAAATTAAAATTAAATATTGGGTGAGCATTATAATGTCTGGTAAGGGGGTTTTTTAAAATAAAATTTCAGTTCAACTAAAACATTTTGAAAATATTCCTTTCAAAATATTCAGAAAACGTTTTCGTAAGGAATGATGCAATACATGACACATAACATTAGTTTTTATCCAAGAATTACATGTGAAAATTTCAATGAATATTAATAGGGTGACCAATTAAACATGTTACCATCATAAGAATTTTTTAAAAAATATATGTTGTGTAGAATATAATTAAAGAGTTATTCCAAATATAATATGTGTGACATGCAAAAGTGATAGTTCAGAATTTAGAAATGAATGTAATACATGATCAGAGTTGTGTATAAGATAATACCATTAATATATTTCATTACTTACTATGAATCATAATTTCGATGATAAATCTCTGTGTGCGGAATAAACATTATTCCAAAATAATTTACTTCTTTTGATACTCATAAGTACATTCTCTAAACCATGTATATTATACATGTCGAATATCCACATGGTTAATTAATTATCATAAACATAATGAGGGAAGTTTATATGCCGGATATTCTAAAACATTTTTTCAAGTCCTCAACCAACACGTCTAAAATTATTAAGGCCCCAACCAAATCTATAAATCATAATTGGGAAAGGCATCCGCCAATTCTACATCTAATTGTCAAATGAGATGAACTGATGCATTGTGTTGCTATAACAGGCCCCACCCATCACATACTAAGTCCAATAAATTCCTCCTTTCATTAAATCAATGTTTCTTTTACCAATTTGATTTATTAAATTACTCATTACTTATTATTCAAATTGTCACACACAACATGAAATATTTAATATCTCATTTCATATTATTCATAGTGTCTCATACCACATTGAGTAAATTAGTTCCTTAATCCATTAATGGTCAAAACATTTTAATTACATACTTTATCATTTAAATATTTATAGCGAGCCATGCACTTAAGTGTCAAAACTATCTACATCATGACAATTTAAAAAAAGAAATGTTTGATATGCATATTATAGAATGTGTGATGATAACTAATGCCAACAAATATAGGTTTTGTCACATAAAATTGAAAACCCTTTAATTAAAAAACCATATTACAAAAGTAAACATATTATATCAAAAATAATTTATAGTAATTCATCATGGAATTACATAATAATTAAATTAAATGTAAAAAAAATATTCCATGTGAGGTATTAAGCAAATAGTTCTTTAAAAATCCATTATTTGCATGTTTATGTATAATCCTACCACAATGGTTCTCCAAACTATTTAAATAAAATGTAATAAATTTAAAATCATTTAAATCAAGCACACAATTTTCAAACCAATACAATTTTGACCTGTGAAAATTATTTGGAATTCTGTATACACAAAAAGTGATCAATAAAGGGATGCATTAATGAAACAAAAACAAAGTTCATTCTTGAAAACATTTCACACTTCAAAGTACTTTTTATAACCTTTTATCAATTCTTTCTGAACTCATATTAAGAACTCGTATTATTATCATGATCAAAGAATACACCAACATAGATATATATTTCACTATATGTACTTAAGGGTTCTTCATCAAAACTCAAGAACCCAATTAAATAACTTATGTATAATAAAACATAACTTAATCCAAAGATAATTATTTAAAATCCATAATGTTAAATCAAGGGTTGATTAATAATTATGAGCACACACACACACGCACACACATATATATCGACATTTGTATTATTATATACATATTTATAATTTTATTAACATAAAACACCATTTACAGTAGTATGGTTTACATTCATTATGTTCACCATAAAAACAAAAGTTCTACATTCATAAATAAAAAAACTGATACAATAAAATTAAAAACCAGTTTAATGTTATGTATATATATATATTTAATGAAAATAATTTTAGGTGAAAACACAAATCCCCATCATGGTTTGCATGGGCATGACATATTTTATAACTAAGGATCTGTTTTTATAAGGCCAACCATGAAAATTAAGTATAATTAAATATAGTTGTGTATATATATATGTATATATTTATTTATTTATATAAAAATAATAAAAAAATAAAAAATAAAGACAAACGATTTCCCTTACCTAGTTCGAAGAAGGATAAGGGGTCGAGAAGTTCTTGACGGAGGCACATGAGAGAAATAACACCCATTGGATTTGATTGTAAATATAATTATACGTATAAACTGCCTATAAATTATTTTAAGGGAAACATGCCTGGAATACCGATGCACCTCAATTTATACAATAACTGGTGTGATCAGTCTTCTGAAAAATGAGAATGTAGGAGGGGCACCCGCTATCATGGGTGTGGAAAAAGGATAAAGTGGGAGGCTGAGCACGAATCGAATGGCACGAAGGGGAAGAAGATGTCACGAACATGTGTATAAATGAATGGATGACAGAGATTAAATCATTTCATGATCGAACATGTGAATAGAGGCCAACATTTTATAAGAGATTAATGGTTGAGATATGACGTGGGATGGATCAGATGTTTTCGAGGGACGCAAAATTTGGAAAGCATTTAAACAACCATGATTAGATCCATATTGAATCAGACAGTTGATAAATACATGGTGGAGAAGCTACAGCTGATGGGAGCCAATGGTCGAACTGATTGGATGACTCGGGTTCCACGTGGTGAGATTAGACGGTCCATGTTTGATTTTCGCCTAAAATATGTGTCCTACATCAAAATAGAAATGATTCCAATGGTCCTTTATAAACCAAGAGCTCCCAAGATATCAAATAAATCACCCTCCCCCCTCCACGTACAACCCCGTATAGTGTTTCTACTGGAGCGCTTTTATGCGCACCCCTGCCGATGTGCCGCCCCGCATGGTGGTACACTCTGGCACCCCTCTCACATTCATGTGCATGATTAGTGCCTAATATGCATGCACGTGCGCACAACATAGAATTCACAGTGCATGAATAGCCCTGGGACAATTTCCAAAGGTTTTTGTGTGATATGCTCACTAATTCCATGAGTGGATTAGCCTTCAAGGTCTCCCTCGGCCAGGTGGGGAACTTCCCTAATTTTTTCAAAATAAGAATTCATTTTTAAAAATTTAATTTAATTTTTGTTAAACATTAAAATATATTTTCATGTACATATATAAGTGCATTGAAATAGAAATTTCAAATTCTCTATTATGACTAAAAAATCCAAATAAAAATATTTTTCTTCAGTTTATAAACATTAGAGTTTTAAAAGCATCAAGTTCAAAAAAGAATGTTTCAATGTATAATAAAAAAACCCCAAGAAGTATTATATTTAAAATCCAAAAATTCTTTAAGTATAATTTTTTTAATTCATCCATTGATGAAAAACACATTGAGGTAACATTATAATGAATTTGGAACACTATAATACCTAATATATAAAGTAATTTTAAAATACTAAATACAAACATAGTCATTAATTTCATTTTCCCAATATATGATTTCAAACTAAAAAATATTTATCTTTATATAAAATCCACGTAGTATCAACTATGTTTTTATCCAGGTTTTTCTTTTATAACACATATGTTATGTTTCAAAAAAAATTTAAGCATTAAATCGTTTTGTTAAAAAATATATAAAAAGAGTTTATTTCCACCATTTTCTGTAGTCATAACGTCAACAAACACTTTAAACACAAGGAAAAGTCATTATTACTAGATGCCTTAAATTAAAACATAAAAATGCCCAACATCTATATGGTCTTATTATAGTTAGAGATTCAATGGTCCCCGAAAGAAAGAAATGGTCTACATTACTTTAAGGTCTTATAAGTACATGGATTTGGGTATCCAAACTTCAATATAATTTCGAAAAGATGGTGCTAATCATTCCTCTTATGCTTAGTACGGTCGATGTGGTTCTGGAAATACTGATGTTCATCATGATGGATATGGAGGAATGCCAATAATTTCTTTGGAATTTTGTTGTATTAGGTGGTCTCCCTATAATTTCAATAGGTCTCTAAGTTGGTATCAAAGGGTTTTGAGGTTCATTGGTTTTGTTTTAATGTAAACATTTTCAATGGTTCACTATATAAAGAATGTATTCTGTTTATTTTCTTGTATAGTTTTTGGGATGTATAGAAATATATGAATTAAAACCATAGGATATTGTTATTACAAATGAAATATGTTTAGGGCATCACATTATTCACCCCTTCAATGAATATCATCATCACAACTCTAGAAGACTCGTACATAACCCCCAGCAAAACTAGTCACACATCACTCATGAGGTCCATTCATTAGGACAACAACTGATGGTATAGTGCTAACGAGTTAAGGTGGATACCTATGGTAGTATTAAGAACCACGATTTCCTTGGTCCATATACACTAGGATCATTTATGGTCAAACCTGTGTATAAAGCACCCAACCTTCCATAGAGAGGCACGAGAGATGTGGAGGTTGTAGATTTCAGAAGGAAGTCATTTCATACAAATCCATCAAACTATAATGTGCTGGAAAATATTTATGTCGTAGTGTTCCCTATACCTACTAAGACTCGATACCTTGAATAGGAAGGCCTCTCAATGGTCACCCTCTAAAAAATATTCTATGAATTTAGCAATGACTCTATTTTTATCATCCAACGTGAAACATAGAAAAAGTCCTTCGTGATACTTTCCTCAGTGCCTATATACTGAAAATTGTGTATTTGCAATATGGTAATAGAAAAATTGTCTCCAAGGTAGAGAAAAAGAATTTTTGGTGGGTTCGACACATGATGGAGTAGTTTTCCAGACCGAGGTAATTTTTCATAGGTATTGTATTCTTCTGATCTTGTCATGAAAATTATAATCTCTTGTGGTTCAGTAGGATGTTATAGGAGTTTTTTTGGTGGAATCATGTCTTCCATATGAAAATTTCAAGCAACATGTTTTACTCAGTATGGCATGACCATATTAAAATAGATATGTTATTTTGTAATTGCATGTTAAAGTAAAAAACATTATAAATAATATTATCCATTTATAAAAGGCTCAAAAAACACATAGTGAGAATAATAATTCACTCCTTATCACAATTCAGTGGCATGAATTTCCTAAAATCATTCATGATGTCTCGTCATTGGTACAACTGATTTTGGTTATTTCCACTATTCGGAGTCAAAAATATCCATTAAGCTATTCCAAATTTATAAATCTATTTGGTCTAGATGCAACGTGTTAAAATAGGATCAACCACATGTCTTCATATAAGGTTCATTGTGAGATAAGCGTGAAATGTATCTAGATGAGCGACATCTGTATGAACTTGATGTAAATAAAACAAATAGGAGTACTCATCCCCTAAAATTTAAATTTCCATAATGTGACCATAGGTCAGGAATTGAAAATGGTCTACTTCTCGAACGTCAATCTCTTGGACATCCTCATGGTAGTCTTCTCGAGATGATGAATTCTCACTTTGGGTAAAGGATTTAAATAAACCCTCAATGTATTTTCCATTATGTACATAGAACATGAATTGGATATTCATTATATGAAAATATTCAATGCCTCATCCTCAGTGGAGTTGGAGTACATTAGGATTATTGGATCTATGGTAGAGGTGTTGTCATGCCAACTGAAGGTTTTCAAAAACCTCTTAGCCTTTATAACAAGATTTTACCACTATAGTTTTTAATAATTCCATGGGATGAGACATGACACTTGATTCTAATACCATATGATTTTTCATGAAAACATATACTTAGTAAGGAATAATCAAGTTTTTAATGTTTTTCTAATTTTTCATGGTTTTCTATCATATTCCTATAATTCCAACAATCACACCTCGGCCCTAGACTGCCCATAGCCTGTGCAGTTTCAATAGAACATGATGTGTAATTTTAAAAAAAATAGATGATCAAGAATTAAACAACAAGTTCCACTAAATATGATCTATTTGAATTTTATTTTGGAATACTAGGTACAAATGTTACAATCCTTCAAAACTGAAATTGAAAATTATCTTCACAAAGATGCCACTAATTAGTGTAATTTAAATCAACTGAAACTGTAAAATTTAATATAAATATAGGGTGAGAATACGAATGCCATGTAAGAGGGTTTTTTTATATAAAATATTATTTTAACAAAAACCTTTAAAAATTATTATTCTAAAATTATTCATAAAAAAATTGTATGGAAATAAGAAATACATGAATCATAACATAACATTTTTCCATGATTTACAAGTTAACATTGAAAGAAATATTATTAGGATTACAAAGAGGCATGTTCCAATCCTAATCATTCTTACACAAAATATATTATGTGAATCATATAAAGCAAGATTTATTCCAGCTATAATAAGTGTGACATGAAAAACTGGAAGTGAAAAATTTACAAATGAAAGTAATACATGATCAGAGTTTCTCATAAGATAATATATTTAATTTTTTCCCTTACAAACAATGAATCAAAAATTGGCTGATAAATCTTTGAGTTATGAATAAACATTATTCCATAATCATTTACATCTTCTGATATTCATATGTACAATCTCTTAACCATGCATATTTTACTAGTTGAATATCCACTTGGTTAATTAATTATCATAAACATAATGAGGGAAGTTCATATGCCGGAAATTTTGAAACAATCTGAAAAGGCCTCGACCAATATGTCAAAAATTATTAAGGCCTCATCCAAAACCAGAAATCATAATTTTGAAAAGCCTATGCCAATTCCACATTGATTTGAATCATTAAAACTACTGCTGCAACAAGAGGCTATAGTGGGTTGCACCCGTCACATACAATGTCAAATGCATTACTCATTTAATTAAATCAACATGTCTCATACAAAATTGATTTATAAAATTACTCATTACTTATTATTAAAAGTGTCACAAACTACTGGAAATATTTATTTTCTCATTTTGAATTATTCAATGTGTCCCATACCACTTTGAATAATTTATTTCCGTAATCCATAAATGGTCATAACAGTTTAATTACATTCTCTAGACATTATATATATATAGTTAATCATGAACGTAAGTTTTCAAACTAACAACTACATGTAATGTTAATAAATGACAATAATTATTGGTAGATTATAGAAATTCGGATGATTACTAATGCACAAAAAAAATCATATAAAATGATAACCCTTTATTTCCAAAAAAAATTTAAAAAAGAAAGAATATTATATCAAAAATCCACAATTGTAATTATTTATGGATTGACTACATAATGAATTTAAAGGTAAAAAAAATATTCCATGTTAGGTATTAAATACGTAGTGGGTTAAACATACATTACTTGCATGATTATGTATAAAACTGCCACATGGATGCTTTCAAATATTTAAACACAATGTTAATAATTGAGAAGAATGAAAATAAAACACATGACCTTCTAACATATACCAATTAGGATTATTAAAATATGTTTCAAATCCTTATACACATATGGTGATAAATAAAGTGTTGTATTACTATAAAAAAACCAGGTTGATTCTTGAAACATTTTCACACTTCAAATCACTTGTTATAACATTTTACCAATCCTTTATGAACCCACATTAAGAACTAAGATTATTTTAATGATCAAATCACACACACATAGATATATATATATATATATATCACCGGGTGTACTTAAGGGGTCTTCATCATAACTCAGGAACCCAATTACATAAATTATGTATAATAAAACATAATTTAATACAAATATCAGTGTTTGAAAACAACAATGTAAAACTAAGGGTTGTTTCATTATTAATTACTTATATATATATACATATGTAAGATTTCATACATATTTATAATTTTATCAACATTAAACATCATGAACCCTAGTATGGTATGCATTAATTATGTTTACCTTTAAAACATAAGTTCTACATTCTTAAAAATAGAAACCTATATAGATGAATTAAAAACATGTATAAACCTATATATATATATATTTATGAAATGATACTAGTTTTATTGTAAAAATACAAAACCCTGTAAATATTTTCATGAAATATACATCCATTAAAAATTAGGATCTATTTTTATAATATCATTCACAAAAATCCAGTATGACTAAGGACAACTATATATATTTATATATATGTGTGTATATTTATATATAAAAATCATAAAACAAAAATAAAATCAAGAGAAACTATGTCCCTTACCTTGTTCGAGGAAGGAGAAGAGATCGAGAAGAGCATAATGCATGTACTGAAGAAAAATAACACCCATAGTATTCGAGTGTAAAATGAATTATACATATAAACTGTATATATATTATTTTAAGGGAATCATTCATAGAAAATAGAGGAACCTCAGTTTATATAAATATCGGTGAACATGGTCTTGTAGAAATTGAGAAGGAAAAGGGGAAACCTGGTGTCACAGGTGTGGAAAAAGGAGAAAGTGGGAGGCTGAGCATGACTGGAATGACGTGAAGAGGAAGAAAACACCACATACAGGTGGGGAAATGAATGGATGACCTGTATTAAATCATTCCATGATCCAAAGGATCAAGAGAGACTGTGGTTTTATAAGGGATGAACGGTTGAGATATGACGTGGGAAGGATTAGATGGTTACGAGAAACGTGTGATTTTAAAATGTTTTTAATGGACATGATTAGATCCTGATTGGATCGTACAGTTAATAAAAATGAGGTGGAGAAGCTGCTACTATGGGGAATCAAAGGACGAACCGATCGGATGACTCCAATTTTTTATAGCGAGATCAGGCGGTCAAGGTCAGATTTCTGCTGAAAATATTCATCTCACATTGAAAGAGAAAGGCTTCATGAGCTCCTTTATAAACCAAGATGTCTCATAATATTCCATAAATCCACCTCCTACTCCCTAGTAAGGCCCCAAACCGGGAATCTACTGGCTCCCTTTTGTGCTCACCCCTGCTGTCGTGCTGCCACAGACAGTGGCTCTCTCTGGTACCCCTTCCACATGCTCATGCACGCAAAGGGCCTACTATACATGCTTGCATGTGCGACTTAGACCACACAATGCATGCACAACACTATTATATTTCTCAATAGTTCTGAGTGAGATGCCCAAAAAATCCTTGAGTCACTTAGCTATCAACTTCACCCTCTACTAGGTTGGGGACTCACCTAAATTTTCAAAAGTAAAAAATCTTTTTTTAACATAAAAATTAATTTTTGTTAAAAATAAATATATGTTTTCTTATACATATATAGAAGCCTTCAAATGGGGAATATAAATTCTCTATTATTACTAAAATAATCCTAAAATAAATGTTTTCCATAGTTTATAAACCTTTGAGTTATAAAAAATATCATGGTTATAAATCATGGATCAATGTATCGTAAAAGAAACCCCAACTAGTATTATATTTAAAATATAACCATACTTTTAATTTAAAAATTGTTTTTATTCATCCATGGATAAAAAAACTTCATTGTAACATTCTATGGCATTTGAAACACTTAAATACCTTATTTACTAAGTTAATGTAAAATTATAAATACAACCATAGTCATTAATTTCATTTTCCCAACATATGATTTCAAACTAAAAAATATATTTCTTTGTAAAAATACCAAGTAGTATCAAGTGAATTCTTCTCTTGGTATTTCATTTAAAACCCAAGGGTTATGCTTCAAACATATTTTAAATATTCAATAATTATCCTTGTAAAATGTTTTAAAATAATTTATTACAAGAACATTTATAGTTATTATGTCAATGAACACTTTAAACACATGGAAAACTCATTATATCTAGATACCTTAAATTCAACCAAAAGAATACACAATGGATAAGAAGTCTTGTAGATGTTAGAGACTCAATGGTCACTTAAACGAAGCAATAGTTTCCTCTAATTTAAGGTCTTATATAAACCTGAAGTAGGGTGTTATAACTTCAAAACAATTATTCAAATATGGTTCTCATCGTTCCTCTAATTCTCATTAATGTCGATGATGTTCTGTCTATAACGATGTTCATCATGATTGATCCGAAGGACCCCCACTATATTCATGGTATTTTGTTGTATTAGGTTGTCTCTTAGTGATTTTAATAGGTATTATAGTAGGTATCCTATTGTATTGAGGTTCTTTGGTTTTTTTGAAATTTAATCATTCTTCGTGCTTTATTGAATAAATGAAGTACTATGTTTTTATGTAAGTATACTTTTTCACATTATGGTAATTAAATTAAATATAACCATACAATATTGTTATTACATAATAAATAATTTTGAGTTATTACAATTAATATAACCAATTTATGCAATTTGAGAAACTAACCAGCATATTACATATCTCCATAAACGCAAAATAATTGAGTGTTGTTGATACATGTATGGTAATATCTTAAATAATGAATTAAAAGATATGTTTAACATGTATAAATCTCATTAACCATCAATATATTTAATATAAAATATATTTTATTTCACCAAAGTATATTATTTTATCCAATGAAAATTATATCTAATATAAAAAATATAATGTCAAACCACTTACAGAAATGGACGTTTACATTTTTAATTAATCTTCTATTTTACTATATATGTTTTTTGAGTTTAATAAAAATTAATATTAACATTAACGCATGTAATGAAATATAAACCTATTTTTAGAAAAATAATATCTTAAAGGTTTATGATTTTATGTACTATAAAATTATTAAAATCATAAACTATTTTGAAATAAATGTTCCAAATATGAAAAAAAATTCTTATGGTTTTCAAACATTTTAAAAACAATATTGTACAAAAAAATAATTTTTTAAATTGTATAAATATAAAGAGAAATAATAATAAAAATAAAATTAAAAATAATGTGATATATAGAATCATGAGAACACCCTCTAATAAATGCAATCAAGTATAGATTATTTATAGAGAAAATAATAATTTCATGTTATATACATATTCATTATCTCAACAAAAGAAATAATAATAATTTTTTCTTTTGTACCATTCAATCATAATGATTTTATTAGAATTTATCTCAATGTAATTTCCACGAGTATGAATCTTTCTCATATATGATTTCCCATATACCATAATTATTCATATTTTCTTCATCATTGTAAACATATAATCCTAGAGAATCAATCCTCTATCTATTTTTTGGAAAATGAGATTCATAAGGGAGACTACTTCTACCTAATTGAATTTAATTCTAGTTTTACATAAATATCATAATATAGATACTTATTTTATTGTAGATGATTTTAACATATTTTTATAATTTAAAATATAATTTAAATATATTGTGGTTTTATTTATTATTAGTGTATTTGGTAGAAATAAATTTTCAAATAATATTCATTTAATGAAATTTTTTTTGAAAAATTTGTGGTCATTATATTATCACCCATTAAATAAATTATCTCCTCATAAATATAATTCTTACAATATATTTAAATAGTAAGTGGTGTCAATAAGATATACACAAAAACATATTAAATTTATATTAAGGATTAATCCTTAATGACATTTTGTAAACTATTGATTTATTTATTTCCGTTATAATAGCAATTTAACTTCAGTTTTTTATTCCTCTACCCATTTTAGCAATTATTTTATTATTATTGGGTAAAAAATACACATATTTCTTATTAATGTTTTTTCCTATTCATCAATGAAATAAAAGATTATTTTGGTGTGAAATTAAAATTCACCACCATATTAAAAAATTTAATTTATTTCTCTTAATATATATAAAATATAAATGTAAAAATAACATTAAATAAATATAATTGATTTATAATATAAATGTATTTAGTAATGATGGCACAAAATGTGATGAAGATTCAAATTCTTATGATTCAATAATAATATTAAATGTTGTTTTTATATTTTGAACTAAAAATTGGTGAAAACTAAATGACACGAGGAATTAAAAAATAAAAATTGTTTAATAAGTGTACGTAACATAAAAAAATTCATTGTCAAATTCAGTAGTTATAATTTCATATGATTTTACTTCTTCACATAGTCTATGAAGTTGTTGATACCTTGAATTAGTGAAAATGTTTTTATAGTGCCAAGATACCTCACATAAAAAACATTGAATATCTATTGAATCATTAAGAAGAACATTATTTATTCCCATCATGAAAGAAAATATATATCTTTTCACTAAAAAACTTATTTTTGTATTTAATCCTTTACCAAAAAATAGTTGTCTTCCAGTTCGGTTGGAACATTCACCAAGGTGACACATCCAAAATTTTTAACATGTAGAAAACAGAATATTCATTCCTTCATCATCCACATCACCTGAAAATCTATAGGGATTCATCCTTCTCTTAATTACTATTAATTTAATCACTATTACATTCAAATTATTAACCATATATCTAGTAATAATGTTAAGTATAAAAACAAGTATTATCTCTCAAACACTTATCCCATTAGGCAACACAATGGGTTAATTTCTTTTTTTCCCATAGAATCCATTTCTATCATCATTCGACCTAGCTTTAGGAATTCCATAATCTTATGTGGATTATGTTGTGTAGTGAATAATTAATGATATAATATATTTAACATAAATTATTGGAAATATACACCTCCTTAAAATTTTATAAACATTAGATCCATAAAAATATATTTCCTTTTTTTATAAATCACTAATGGTTCATTCTATCTTTAACCATATATGTTATATAATAATAAATATCTGAATTGTCAAAAAATAATTCATTAATTATTACTGGTAGATAAATTTTTTTGAATTGTCCAGTATCCCCTACGAATGTAAAAGATGGTGTGAAGATAAGCCTCTTTATTATGCACCAAATGATTATTTCTATTATACCCAATCATCATTTTTGATGATTATTACTCGTAGGTACATCTTATCTCGAAATATAAACAGCTTTAATTACTTATAAAGGGACTTCATGGGTATAAAAATCACATACACAGTATATATAAAATTTTTTATGATGTTTATTTTGTACATAAACTTATCTGCCATTCATATTTCTAGGAACTTCAGTAATTTTATCATATATTAATCAATGAAATTCTATTTATTACCTTAAATGACTAAAAGGGTAATATATATTTCAAATTATAAATAATAAAAACATAACAAACCTTTAATTGTCCTGAATTAATATCAACGACTCTAAAATTATCTAATTAATTTTCTCATGAAAACAATAACAACCATATGATGTGACCATCTATCTTACCTATTAAATAGGAAATATTTCATTACTATTAATTCACTAGTCCCTTTGGATTTACATATTCTGAGAAATATAAAAAAACACTAACTAACAAAAATCAATCATTTTTCATTTAAGGCCATTTTCCAACTAGATTGATAACTATAGACCCATAATGATTATTAAATGTTTTCTAAAAATTTTCCACATAAGATACTCTTCGAGAAAAATTATTCTTATAAAATTTATCTATAACATGGAATAATGGGAATGCTGAAAATGGTGAGAATAATTTCATAGAAAGGTAACAACTAAATGATAAAAATCAATCTCTGTAAGTAAGCATAAGATGTGAGTTATGGGTATATCCAGTACAAATATAAATAAAATTCCCAACAAATAATAGATAACTAAAAAAATATTCATGGTATATGACATTGAATAAACTAAAATCAAATCAGGAGAGAGTAGAATCTTGATTCAGTTATAACATCAAAAAATGAGGTACTCGGTATGATCCAATACAAGACCTGACCTCATGCACACCTCCCCATATGAAAGAGGATTCAAACTAAAAGATTGTGTCAATGTCTGATTGTAGGGAGGATATACCCTTCGTATCTGGTCTTCATGATGGATAACATATAATAATAAGATAATTAATACATAGTCATATTAAATGAAAAAAACGATAGATTACAAACATAAAATAAACGACTAGATACTAGTGTGGTAATGCTATCCAGGGTATCTAATGAATTTAAAATAAAAACTATAGATCCACCATATCTAATCATCATCAATATCTAGATCTATACTACACTACCAATCTTATAAAATATGTCCCTTTCCCTTTTTTAGTTTTCTCATCAAATATACAGGAACATAAAAATGTTATGGGAGGGTGTAAATATAAGACTCAATTGGATAGCACCATTAAGTCCTTACCCATAGTTCTCAAGAATACCGTGTTTAATAAATAATAAATAGAAATTTGGGAATGATTAACATACAATCAACAACCCATTGGTAGTCAAATTTCCAAGCCACAACCAAACCTCCATCCATACCAACTTCATATCAATGCTAGTATAATAATCTTGCAATGTGTCACCAAGCATTGACAAACATGTATTACATGAAATCCTTCTTCGAATGAATAAATTCATCACACATAGAATTAATCAATTAGTGTCACTAAACACATTAAAAAATATTACACACATAATTCATCTATCGGTATTTATATGGCATCATTTCAAGGAAAATATCATGGCATAGAATCTATGAACATTTTATGGGTCATGCTTTTATTTAATCACACTGTCTATATACCTCATGTCATGCCACTAGGAATTTATATCACATGTGTCAGACCATTAATCCATTAAGACCCTAAAACACTATGTTGGGTTAGGACACTAGGAATACATTCCTCATATTAAGTGATCATTTCCATTATCTTCTTCATCCCAACCCACACATGCACTCCCCACTAAAGTATATACAACGCATTTGGATCCTCATATATCAAATTCCAACAGAACCACTATTTAAATGGTTAAAAACATCACATAACATATATACAAGGTATATGTATTAAATCATCGTGACTATGTTGTAGAAAAATAATTTCATGTGAACTCACAAAATATGGATACAAGCCCTATAAATATCCCTCATGGAGGAAATATATCACAATAGAAGTCATGGATACACAAATAGACCAACATGTGATCATTATCAAACATGGAGTAATGAATCTCCAACAAAAATAATCATCATGTAAATATGAATATATAAGAGAATATTATGTAAGAAATAAACTCCCTCGATTTTTTTAACATCAATATTATTTTTGTTTCAGGTTTGATCACCCGAAATGATTTCACACAGCAACAAAAAAAAATTATTTCATACTATGGATTCGTAAAACAAATCCCGGTTGTTTTATTACCAAATGAAATAAAATTTTATGGGTAGTGATTCATTATATCTTATTGATAATTTAGAAATTATCATTTTAGGACGTTAAATTATTTATGTATTTTTTAGTCACAAATATTCATCTTTTTATAATTAAATATATATTATTATTTTATACTTTGATCATGATAATTTCATATTAATTTTTTAATTTATATTTTAATAATTTATTTTTAAATGGTGCTTTCTAGATGTGAGTAGACAGATTTCAAATACATTTCTTCAATAAAAAATGATTTAGCTTCTACATATCTAGATGAAAACAATAGTTATGATGGCATGTTAATCCGATAAAAATCAATGAAGTTATTTATGAAAGATGTTTTGATAAATTAATAAAATTATAAAAATAATAACTAGATGATAGGTCTGAATATAACCTGTTAGGGAATAATTAGTTTTGTGGGGAAGTAATTCTACCACCATACACAACCTATATCTAGTTTATAAAATATTTTCTCATTTTTTACCATTGGGGTGCAAATGGGGGTAGAATTAGTCGCTGTGGTTCCTTATTCCCCCACCTATCTTGTATTAAATTTTAATTGATTTTAAATTTTTCTAGAATTTATTCCTAAATATCTTGTAAGATATTTTTAACATTGAATCATTTTTAGATCGATTGGATTAATCTCATTAACTTGAAGCTAAATAATATTATTGTTTTTATGAAAGAATGTTACATCCAATCCAATTTTTTACTTTTAAAAATGACTCTTAAAAATAAATTATCAATTAAAATTAGAAAATATATTCTATATGAAATTATTGAAAGATATATAAAATATGGATAATTTATGTAAAATTGTTCACAAATAATTATTCATGTGTAGAAAATTATTAATGCATGTGTTGGATTGAAATGTTAATTTTGAAATTATATTAGATAGAAATAATTATTTTTTAATTTTATACACTATTTGTTCTGGAATTATAATATATTGTTTTTATTTAAGATGTCCTTGGAATGTTATCATACTTATTGGTGATGTGAAAACATAGTTCCAGTTTTGGAAAAATTAGTGAACTCATTGTTATTATCGACATATTTGATGTAGTAAGTTCTTTTCTTTATGGGAACCCATTTATCAATGTCTCAATATTGATTATTTTTTATAGCCTTTATTTTAACCAATTTTGATTCCAATCACATGTGTTTTTGTGTGGATCCATGTTATTTGTTATGTTATATTCATTCTATGACTGATATTTGTGTATCTTGCTGATATTATTTATGTGTTCACATAATGTTAGGTTTCTAATAAATATTCATGAGTTTTTTATATACATGAATTTTAATTTTAATTTATGATATGTTTTCCAATATCCATTGTGGTTTTATTGGTACGTGAGATGGTTGGATCATCGAGTGGTTTATATCCCTTGGTGTGTGTGGGGGGGGGGGGTACATAGCATGTGATACCGAAGATGATGTAAATATGTAAAAATAAATGGTGTGAAATCCAAGAAGACTGATCCAAGGTAGTTCATTAATGAAAATTATTGTCAGGTGGCCTGACCTAAGGTGCATGATGGCATACTAGCCTAACCCAATGATTTATAATAACAGTATAGATTGTGATCAGGTCTGTAACATGATTCCATTCCACTACCAAGAGATGGATTCCATGTTTATTACTATTTCATGCACATTCTGACCTTCAATGTTTGATATCGAGCACCAATCATTGGTTCATTAAAAGATGGATCATGGTCACCCTGAACTTGTCCTACTACTGGTTTCATTCCTTGAATATCATTATACTATGAAGGCAATACATGTACAACAATGAGTCTGTTCTTATATTTGTTATAAAACTATAGATCTATTATCAATTTTTTTAATATTTAATCATTTTCATGTATTATTGAGAACATATGTTATACTTGAGCACATTAGGCCCGAGATCATTATTTTTTTCTTATAGAGTAATGTGCACATGCCCAACTGAGGCATTTCAATTATAAAAACCCATTTATTTATTTCAAATTAATACATTGTTTATTACATAATAAAAAACATAATACAACATAGAGGATCAATATATTTAGTGTATTTTATAATTAGGTACATATCATGTAATATTGGACATATGATGAAAAAATAATATTTAAAACTAAAACGACATGCTTTTAAAATTCCACAGCTTTTAAAACTGAAAAAAATAACATATGGCCATACATAAGGATAAGGTGAGATATATAACCAAGTAAAGGAATAAAAATTGAATAATGTAATAGATGTTTTAAAATAATAATATAATTTGTTATTAAATGGTTAGACAATACAAAACATTGATAATAAGACAATATATAACATGATAATATTATCCTACGAAATGTGGAAACAACTAAGAAAGTACATCATAATCATAGATCAAGGATATATACAAAAAGGCCATGATGAAAAAAGATCCATAAAGGAATAATTTTCACTACATATCTTAACATGACATCTCATGGGACTAAACAATACCTAATGAATTGGAGATCTGTTTAATTTTAAAAGCACTCATCAGTTTCATTTCATTCTCCTCCTTAATTATAAAACAGAAATCTAACAACCTTGATTGATTCATCATCCAATTTTATTCCACTATAAATTAGTGCGGAATAAATATATGTATGTCCCATTTTAAATACTTATACATGCATAAATTTGAAAAACCTTGATAGGTAATGAGAATGGTATTCACTACACAATTGTTTTGACATTGATAAATCATGGAGATATATCAACAACATAATTACATCAAATAAAAACTCATAAAATAGGGTGATGAGATAGAAAACGGTCTCTCTTAATTTGAAAATGATATTTTAATAATATGGACTGGATAAAAAAATATCTGAACATTAGGAATTGGAAATATAAAGAATTATATAATAAAGAAACCTAAATAAAAAAGGCAAGGTGAGGATACCTGAATTGAGTTTGTTACTCCAAATTATTGGAAGGATCTTCTATAGATCCCTAATGTACATTGGGGGGTCTCTAGAGAGGGGAGGTCTAATAAAGGATGTGATTAATGTTTTTTGAATGAAGAAAAATGTGCTTTTTTCTGGGTTTATATAGGAAATTAGTTGGAATTTTTTTTATTATCTCTCAAACATAGTTTTTTACTCTATATAATAAAATAACCCAAAACAATGAACATTACATTATTTTTTCCAATGAATCATGAAAAATGGTAGTGTTTTCCGTTATTTTATATTGTTGAGGACCAAAATTAACAATATAATACTCATTATTATGTGTATGTGAGTAATAATCTTACAGAAATTATTTTAAGAACATAAAATATATTAATAGTTTCTATGTATTCAAAAAGGCTATAAAAAATTAATAAAATAAAGACAAAATCACATTATTTTATATGAAAAAATATATTTCTATCCTTGGATACCATTTACAGTTTTTATTACATCACATTGGGGTCAATATGGTGTCATTATACCGACCATGTATTTATAAGGTATTTGATTTATATATAAAAATTCGACTATCTCAGAAAATTATAATATATTTACTATAGGATAATTTAAAATTTATTATTCCAAAAATAATATTAATTTTATGACTATAATTTTCTATATATGTGAATTTACACTTTTTTAAAAAAAGTCTATATTTATTAAAATTTGTAGGGTTAATTTGACAATAACATTTTTAAAACCCCTAGAAAAGATACATTTGACATCATATAAATTATATGATGATTTATGTTTAATATAAATTATTTAACAGTTTTATTTTATTAAAATATTATTTCGTTCAAAAAGAAATAAATTAATCAAATAACTTATTTTATTAAATTTGTATGTATCCCAAAAGTACAATATTCCTTTTATTGTATCATAACAAATTCAGTTATAAAGTTTCAATTTTAGGGTGAAAATTTATTATTTATTCTTTAAAAAATATTATAAATAATCATATTTCTACAGTCATGATATATATTCCTTTAACACACCTAGACACACCATATGATTAAGGTTCATGATAGTATACATTCTTGGGGTGGTTCAGTGTTCATGATATGTGTTGTGATCTTGAGGAGCTTGATCTTCTCTCAAACAGAGTTTTACTCATTATTTGGTTATTGGATCTTAGTTTGGTCTATTTCATGTTAAAATTATAGAGGTGTTCACCTCCCTTGGATTCTATGATAAGTGGGTATTATAGGGTACAATCCAACAGGTTGATTCCATCATTTCCTTAGTATTCATCAATTACATTTGTCAACAACCTATATTTATACTAAATCATGTGATCAATGTTCAAGAGAAATATTATAAATGACAATGGTGATTATTGGTCTTTTAAATAAAAAAATTATAATAAAACCAATGAATCACATCTGTTTTCTATAACCATATTAAATAATAAGAAATTTAAATTAATCAAAAAGATTATTTTTTTATAATAATTCAGGTCATCCCAACATCACCCCCTCCTAAAATTTCTTGGTCAAATATTGGCTTTCCCCCAAAAAAGTAGATGTGGGTATCTCTATTTCTTCATCTAATCGAGTTCCTATATTTTTTTTCAATCTTTTGGTTTCTCCACAATACTTTGACCAGATTCATTGTCAAATTCTGTAGATCTTTTTCTCAACAATCTATCTTATTCACTTGATTCTCTTTATATTAAAGGTTATTATCCAATGGTACTGGGTCTGGATTGAGTGAATATGATGGGTATGGTACGTAAATTATCAATAAGGATTAATGGATTACAACATGTTCTTTAGATAGGTTATGAGGGAGTGATTTTCAATAGTTCAATTCTCTAATGTCAACATGGGACTCAAAGTGCCCCGTGTATCTTCAACTAAGAATTCCCCTATTTCCAAATATCATGCCATTATTACATTGATATACGTGGATGATAATGATTTCCAATAAATCATACTATGTCTGTCAATTATATTTCTAAGCATAGTTCTTTTGTCGAATCTAGGTAGGCATGATGTGTTGGTAAATGGTCTATACCCTTTCAATCATTTAATAGACCATTTTTGAAATAGTAGTTTTTGATCCCCAAAATAATCCCATCATGAATGATTTCATAACCTTATACCATAATGGGACTAATATGGGTCCATTTTAGAAGATTTAGTGGAATTTTCTTGTGTGATAACACAACCAGAGGATGATGTTTATCCCATCATCCTTTATGGTCCATAGAAAATTCAATAAAAATGATTTTACTGTATAAATAGACTGCATAAACAGGCCATCAAAACAAGGATGATAGTTCTTACTTATGTTCAACACATCTTTTATATAATTTTGGATACATTCCCAAAACATATAGTTGAATCTAAGATCTTGATCTGATAAAATTGATAATGGTACTCCTAGCTGCCTTACGACCTCTTGGATGTATATGCAAGCATGTTTATCAAGTGTGAAATACTCTCAAATCAAAATGATGTGTGATGACTTTGTAAGATGATTGCCCACAAAATATATAACATCATTCCCTTTTCATCTCATTAGATGACCGGTGATGAATTCTATGGTCTTGCTTTCATACTTCCATATATGTGTAGGTAATGGTTTCAACCTACACATGAATTTTTCTTTTCCTCGTTAACTAACTATTTTACATCATATCATGATGTATAATCTAATATCTCTATCTTCATATTATCCTAATAAATATTTTCTCATATATCCAGATACTTACTTATTCTTCCTGGTTGGATGGAAATGGTTTAGATATATGTATAATCAAACAACTCCTTCTTTAAATCATGACTTCATGGTATACATTGTCTAGAACCATATATCAAAACTCTTTGTATCTTCTAAAAAATGAGATAGTTGAGTAATTAGTTGTGAAATAAAATATGATGATACTTCAATTCTAATTCGCATTTCCATCCTCTAAATCTATTTAAATATTAGGTCCACATAAATTCTCATCAATGATAGAATTACTATATTATTTATACTTGGATGGGCTGACACGTTACTTCCCTTACTAGGTTGGTAGTGGATTTAGATTTCATAGTATTTTATTAGATCTAAAAATCTCAATTTTTGCATAATCATTTATTTCATTGTTGTTATATATACTTGATCATTTTTTGATGGGTATATATCTCACACATCTCAAAAAATATTTAATTATTCCACATTTTCATTAAAAAATAAAATTATATGACTCCATATTTTGTGTTGGGTGGTTATACTCATGAACATTATACTTCCTTGAAGAATAGGCTATGTGTTTTCCATTTTTCTTTGACAGAAATCCAAATCCCTTCTTCAAAGCATCCTTGAATACATTTAAATATACTCCACTTTGGGCTGTGTGAACACATGTGTAGTGACAAGACTCCCTTTAAACTCGTTCAACCTCTCTTCACATTCATCATTCTAAGAAAAAATTACTCCCTTATGAGTTATATTGGTTATAGGGTTTGCAAGTCTTGAGAGATTTCTTACAAATTGATGATAATACCCACCCAATCTAGGTAATTGATAGATATTTGTAATAGATGTTTTCCTATAAAATCCATCAATTTCTTTGGCCTTGGAAAGGTCCATGGTTATCCCTTTTCATATAATGATATACCCCCTAAACGATACTAATTTAAAAAAACTCACATTTTTATGTAATTTACATAATTTTGTTCCTTTCACAAGGTTTTTGATGGTACCTAGATAGTCCTCATGAGCCACCTTGATTTGACAGTGTATTAGAATATCATATATAAATACTACCACGAAATTTTCAACCTAATATATAAAGGCTCTATTCATCATGTCTATGATGACATGATAATATTTAGTGAGTGTGAATGATATTACAATGAACTCAATGTTCTCATAACATATACTAAATACAGTCTTAGGGAAATCTTCTTCCTCCACCATAACATGGTAATATCCCAACCACATATCCAAATATGAGAAGTATTTTTAACCCTATAATTTATCGAGAAAGTCACTAATTTGTGGCATAATATACATGTTCTTTAACTTGATCTTGTTGACCTCATGATAATCAATGAATAAGAATATTAACCTATCATTATTCTTGAGGCGTATGATTGTTGAACCCCATGGTAAAGCACATGTGAGTATGAACCCATTATCAAGAGTACATATAATTTATTATATAGTTCCCCAATTTACACAATACCCATTATATATAGATTCTTAGTTAATGGAAATTCCCCAAGTATAATATATATTTAAAATTCAACTCTTAGATTAGAACAAGACCATTAAATATCCCATGAATCCAATCAACATATTCTCTAAAAGATTGATTTTATTCAAGTATCATTCTTTATCTATACTCAATATACTTATCTAGTTTCACCTACATGTTGGAAAATAATATCAATGATTGAGATGTTAGTCCTAATTAAGTTTCACCCTATTCCATGAACTTGTAGATAAAATGGGTGGATTCTCAATAAATAGAGAAATTTAATTCTTTCATTAATTTATCTTAGAAATATATATTGAAAAAACTATAAACACACAAAATTGCATCCAATTCAACTAAAGGATGTTTGAAATGTTTTATTGGGATGCCTTTCAAAAAAACTACAAGGTTGATTTTGGGATAGCCTGGTCTCATGTTTCTTGTGTTTTTTCTCATTTCATATTGTTCTACTCTGATGGTCATTTCATTTTCATTTGTGTCAGATTTATACAAATTACATTTCCATTCATGGATATTTCTTGTGTTAAAATTTCTTGGTAGTTATAACAATTCCATTGAAAAAATGTTTTCTACTATTGTGAATAGAATTTTCAAATACGGACATACATGATAGTGATCAGTAAGATATATAGAGTCTGATTTTATCAACTGATATTTCTTCATGAATAGTAACAACATAGTTATGAATAGTATTGTTATGCTATGAATCGAAATATGACAAATGTGAATAGAAAACTGGGAAAATGAATAGAAACATCACTAATGAATGTATAAATAAATTTCTGACTTCTAATAAATGAATGTAAGATATAATTATATCATTGTATAAGTAAATGAAATTTTAATAAATAATATTTAATTGTTAGTAATATTATAAGTCATAAATTTTATATTAAAATTTTATAATTAATATATTCATTTAAAAAAATATTTTTATATAATTTATTCAGAAATCAATATTTTATATTCAAATGATTTTAGGATAATTTTAAGATACATTAGTTAATTATTCCGAGTATTATAAAATTTGTTATAAATTTAAAATCAATATTGTTGAGTAAATGATGTTTTTAATTAAAAAACAATATTTCTCATATAGAGAAAATCGTTTTCATAAAATGGAGTTCATTTTTGAATTCTACACGTTGAAAAATGGTTGGGGTGATTTTTTTTGAATTTTTTAAAATACATGAATTGGTTGTGAATATTATAATATGATAATTTATGATAAATGTTAAATATATGAATTTTTTATTCATTTATTATGTAAGGATGAGTTAAAACTCATTAGTCCAAACTCAAATGAAAAATTAACTATATTTATTCACAATAATAATCACTATTCTTTGTCTTAAAAAATAATAAAATAATGAATTAAATAAAAAGAAATAAACGTTCTCCTCCACTTTTAAAACCACCTTTCACCCCTATTCTCCTCACTAATCTAGGCCTTTAAGCATTTCATAGTTCTTCATGAACCATATTCCCTATTATCTCCCCATTTCAAGGAGCTATTGGTCATACCAAAATAGAAAAAACAATTTCCTTGAGAAGGTTCTCAAGGAGGGGTATTCAATACATAAAATCCTCTTCCTTTAACTTTTAATTTGTTTTCATATTCATTATTTTGTTATATTCTCCCCAACACTGAAGTCAAAATGGTCTTTATAACTTCAGTATCATCTATATAATGGAATTAAATAATTATAATGTAGTTCATATCATCAATCTACGTACTCTGACTCTTTTTTCAAGGAAATCATCATTTGGGATGTGCTGATTTACAACATTAGTGTATGAAAAAACATTTGTTATTCATAGTACTCTTGATTTCATATAATTATTCCATTTTATTATGGTTAAAATATAATAAATATTTTATTATTATAACATATTTGATTTTTTAGAACCATTATATTTAAAAACTAATAATTAATAAAAACAAAAATTTCATTATAATAAAAAACCCACAAAAATAACATAAATTATTATCACCAATGTTTTATCTAATAACACAACCCCATACCATGTAAAAAATGAATTATATAACGATTTAATATAATTTATGTTAATTAGTATCATATTTAATCAATTCTAGAGAATTATATCTATTCACATGAATTCCATTAGATATATACTAGTGAACCAATCATGAAAACCAGGAAAACAAATGCTTCAGAAAGATAATATTAAACACTAAAACTCATCAATAAAGTGAGATATAGAATCATTAAAATTATAATTATTATAATACTTGTTTAATGTGTCGTTATTTATTTATTTATTATATTTAATTTTATTAATCAAGAAATTAATTTAATTGAATAAAACGCCTAGGCATAAGGTAAGGGTTCTCTCATATCACATAAATTTTTTGGAGATATTAATTTTTATCCACTAATTCTATTTTATGGTGTATATATACTACCCATTTATCTATAATATAATTAATATATTTATTTTCAATGTATTGAATTTTTTATTTTATGATTATTAATTTGTGGCATATGATTCGATTTATTATAAGGTTGTAAGGGATTCTACCTGAACCCCCGTCTTTCCTTCAGGTTATTATTTATCAAAATTTTGTCATATATAATGCTTCTTTATTATTATATATTCATTTTTATTTATGATTAAATGTTAAAAAGAAAAATATCGAGATCAGATAATCATTATATTAGGGAGATATTCATGTTTTAGAGTGGACCCCTTCTCAATTATTCCCAATTAACAATTCTGATTCTAGGGAACTACTTGAATTCTTACCCGTTTTAATGTTCCCTATATAATTTGTTTTAATACATCATCATTTTCATTAAATCATAATTTTTATCATGAATAAGATACCTTGTTTAATTTATTGTTTTATGAAAACAACAATTCATTTCAACAATAATATCAATTTAACAATTTCCGTAAACACGGTAAAATGTTTGATTTCTAAAGATTCTTAAACACCATTTTTACATGATTTCATATCAATGAGACATAATTTATGAATCAAATATATTTTCAATTTAAATCCATTTTCTATTCTAGGATATACACATTTAAAATATTATATAATGAGAAAAACAAATTATTTTCAAAAATATCTCTTCTCTCCAATGTAGAAATGATTTTTTTCATCTCACATTTACTTCTGTGAGATATAAGCCTTATTCACCACATATTCCTAATGTGTGTGGTGTATTTATCACACTTTGATATATCATATCAACAATTTCTTTATTCTCATAATATTTTTAGGGATTATTATTTGAATGTTTCATATTTCTATGTGACACTTGGGAATTTCAAATGATTATTTCATGGTAAATTTTACTGTGATATCATTTAAAATTATCTCCATATATGAAAATATCCTTTTTTGTATCTATTAAATTATTAAAATTTATATATTATGATACAATATACCATATGTTTTTAAGGATTTATGATCATTTTGACAATGGATGTGCTAATTTGATACCATTCATGGGTTATAGTTAAGGTATTGTCATTTTAATTGAATGTTTTTCAATGGGAATATTTTTTTCGGTTTTATCCTTTTAATATGAGGAATGTATTTAACATAATATGTTATGGGGGGACCCCTACATACCCATAATGAATTGGTAGGTCTCATGAAAAAAATAGAATTTGGGAATCATTTGAGGCCTTACCCTATAATTTTGAGACATTTTGGTCGAGAAATTTATGGTGTGGTTATGATGTCCTAAATGATGGATTACATCATTAGAAAAATAGTAATTGATATTCCATGTGATTATTATACTTGTATAATATCCATGGTTATAATTTATTATAGAATTATTTATTCAACTTTTATTCCTAAAATATTATTGTCATGATTATGTTTTAATGGAATGTGTTCATTACATATTCACTATTCCATATTATTTATTTTTACAATATATGAAATTCCCTTAATATGTATATTTGATGATCTCTTTATGATGCTTCCATATCCACTTTATAAAGAATAAAACAATGATTAATCATTCCAGGATGTATTTTATTTTATTTTTTGTATTAATTTGTATTTACATTACATATTGTATTATTATTATCGAAAATTTAATATTGTTTTCCAATCCTTTTAAACAAATCCACCCTTTGAGATTTGATTCCTAGTAGTAATTATAATGAATTAATAAAATTCACCAGATCTAAGCATCCTGGTTCGGGGTATTATAGTTGGTATCAATGGAACATTAAAAGTAAACTTGGAAACTACATCTAGAAAATTAGAGAACAATACCATAAGAATGAATTTTATTATAATTATAGAAGAACATCCTATAATTTTGTTAAGGTATATATTATTTGGTTCTTCCTATAAATACATCCTTGTATGAATAATACATTTTGATGTGGTTATGGAACAAATATACTTAGTGGTAAAAACTCCAAAAAGGTGTCTCGAGCCTGACTCGCTGTTCTCGGGTACACAATAACAGTCCTTACTGCACACCTGGTCTGACAGTCCCATGGGATATTCATAGTAAACTTTACATTAAATGTACAATCCTTTAATAATTAGTTTCATATATAATTGAAATGAATAAACTACATTAAAACTAATATTTTTAGGTGTAAAATATGTATTCATGATATTCTTTAAATGATTATTTGTTTCTCTCACTATGAATATTATTACTCACACTATAATTTCTTGTTTAAGTCAATGGATGAACTGAAAGGAGCCATGTCAACATTGAACATGATGGCTAAATTAGTGATGATGAGAAACGAAATTGGATTTTGATTGGAGTTAATGATATCATGTTTATGGATCATGGGTATTACATGAGTTAGTTCAATATTCTATAGGATAACATATAGATCATTGAAATAGATGTGTGAAAATAAATGGACGATGTATTTGTAAATTGCGGTTGTATTGAAAATCCCAGTTAAAAATATGTTTTGTCATTGACCTTATTTAAATAATGTCCATCACATTTATTTTGTAAGTCATATGGTTTTACATAAAGGAAAACCCGATGACGGGTTATAACCCACCACTTTCACCTATGTAACAGAGTTTAGACCCACAACAGAATGGCAGAAAGGTTGCAACACCTACCCCTAGCCTATGTGATGTCGTACTTTTCATGGCATTTAAGTTAAAAGATATAAATGATAAATGTAACTTTTTTATTAGGGAATTTTTGTTTTATCAAATATATATATTTGAAATTGGGATATGATTTTTTGATTAATAAATTTATGTTATTTCAGAATATGTTCACAATATCTGGAATCCTAAAATGCATTGTCAAATAGAATACTTAAGTGAATAAATGTTTAATTTATTTTGGATGAAAAAGAGATTTTATTGTTGACTTATGGTGATCCATATTATTTATAGATGTCACAAACCATCCCCCAAGACATATTCTGTGATAACCCCAAGCCTTTCTTTCCTGGGCCATGGACTGGCGACTAACACCATGTAGAAATATCCAAAAAAATGGATGGGGTTTTCCATTAAGCTGGCACACACACACAATTCTCAAACTGTGAAACGTAAACACAACATTAATAATACATGTTAATAATACAACTACTGAGAGTAAATTACACAATGAATTACAAAGGGTGTAGAATAAAAGCAAAAAACTACAGAGAAATATAAAACTACCACGGTCTATCTACTCGAGTCCCAACATAAAGGATAGTTTATGGGTTGCATCCTAAAACCATAAGTGTATACATGACTCTCTCGTATCACTGAGCATCACCTGTTTCTGGAAAACCAAGGTCTCTATTGAATAATCAATCACCTACACGAGACATGACACATGTCGGAGAAGACCAATCATGGCTGGGTAATGGGATATTATGTAGGGACCCAAACCGAAAATGAACGATCGAAAAGAAAGACCTAAAATCAAGACAAAAAAGTAATCCCACAAAGAAAATACATCTCATTCAAAGTATAATTCATGTTTTCGAATGTATGTTTATAATTTTAAATGATGAATCATCTTATACTACTGATGGAGTCATCCTTGATGAGACATTATGGTTCACTCGGCTACTAAACCACTGCGTTACACACCGCTACAATACCACTAAGGTCTACTGAGCAACTAGACCAGTATGGTCCTCTCAGCTAATAAACCCACAAGGTGTCCTCGGAAACTAGAAGATTAAGGTCCAATCAGCTACTAGACCATTGATGTCATCTCACCTACTAGACAAATGAGGAATTCTCATCATATCCATCATGTCAAGCTAGTCGTTGGATTCCCGTTATCCAATTCACTTGATTTTAGGAGAATATACTCCTTGATTTGTAATATGTATCTCGAATACCACAAAAACTCACATAGAGAATTCCCAAAGGTCGTCTCGTCTAAAGGGTCCTAACACTAGATATGGTGCATCAATGGGATGCACGGTCTAAATGATATAGGGATTTTAGTAAACAGGGGTTGCTTGTATTGAGCCCAATATGACTTGGTCGGACCAATCTGACCAACCTAGACTGGGGTTCCCGTTGGACACAACCATGTTTTGTCAGCCCGAAAATGTTGGGTCTGGGCCGACCCGGTCCGTCCTGGCCTAGGGGATAGGCTGATTGGGACATGCTGCACCTAGCACGATTTGGTCATGTGTCTAGCATTCCGGGTCACCTAGTGACAAAGTTATCATCTAGTTTGGTCCGACATTGTCAAACCGGTTCTTACCAGCTGGGCCTCTAATCTTCCAAGTTTCCCATTCGGCCCAGCCCACAATACATGGCTCGTTCTTCTCTAGCATGGGCTACTCAGTAGTCTAGTTTATTACATCGATCCAGTCCGCATTGGAGTGATGAGTGAGGTCCAACCCAGATGTCTCACTTGTGTCCGACTCGTACTTCCACACAAACGACTACGGTTGACCACCTTCCTCTATTAATGGTACCTGCTAGTCAACAACCCATTTCACATCACAACCCACCCCACAAGATGTTCCCATTGGAATGGTGCCTCAACTAGAACTACCCCCTACACTGTCGTGGCCCCAGTGGGCTGCGGCCTTTGATGCATCTGTAGGCTATCGGGGCATGCTACTGCCAATGTTGAAACATTGGTGGTTCCATCCTCATGTCAAAATACCTACGCTGGTGGTCCATTTTCCCACCCATGAGAACCTCCATGTCCTGGATTCATCTACAAAAATACTAATGGTTTTATGTTTCCTCACCATCGACCCAGGGGTTCGGTCATAAAGATCTCAAGAATTCCCTCAACGGAGGTATCCATGCCTTTTTTATGTCGGCCTAATCCCTCTACGTTAGAATTCATAAACAAATTTTATGGAGGTTTATGAATCTAAGATGGATCGAATTTCTAATAACTCCCCACATGAAAATTCGCATGTCTCCAAATGAAGATCCATCCATAGATAAATCAATAAGTGGATTTACCCTGTATTCATCAGTTAGGAAGAATAATGAGGGGTGGTAATAACTTAAAAAAATAACCTCTTCATGGAGAATAGGTTTGATTAGATGAAGGATTTAAAACTGAAGGTGATCCTTCTACAAAGGTCCTCAATCCGACGTCGAGGGAGATATCTCTGGAAGAGGAGATTGAACTCTCAAATTTGTTTTGTGAATGTCATATACCACTCATCAACAGTGATCCTATAGGGATTCAGAGTGATTCAAAATATCAAGACCTGATCTCTAATCTGGTTATCTAATTAAATGGAGAAAATGCGTTGAATCATTTCTATTATTATAATTCATTGCCTTTAAGATATTTCATTTATGAAATATTGTTTCTATTATTTTTCTTCACAGCATCATTACAAGGGTCCATCTATAGTAAGAAACAATCTATCCATCACTACATTGCAGCGAAACAATTTTGAATAAAATATACTTAATAATTTTATTATATTTTCCCTTAAAACATCTGAAAATATAATTTTTACCTCTAACTGCACTGGTCATGGTTAATCCCTTCATAGGTGAATCCCATTAATCAAATATATATATTGCCTTCAGATTTTTGATCTAGGAACCTATTTAAAATTTATAAATCTAGCTCATATGATTACTAAATGAACATTTATAATAGTTTGAAAACTTTCCTGCTATTCCAATCCTCAGAATCAAAATCCATATTAGATCCTATTCCATAAATAATCCCATTTAATTTTCAAAAAAATTACATCAAGTTTGGGGTCATTACATTGCCCCCACCATTAGGTATTTATGTCCTTATAAGACAAAATAATGGCCAATCACGCAAATGGGAGGTACTGACCATGAATCTGAGCCTCTTGACCTGACATACTCTCTTCGATAGTACCATGCTACCAAAGAACATGCACCATAAAAAGCGACCATCCATGAATGATCCTCTACGGTCGATCCACTATCTCCACCAGGTACTCAGTGAATGTCAGCCCATTGTCAATCTCTATCTTTCTGTGTTCGATGAAATGAGAAGGATCACACATGTATCTCCTAAGCTAGGATAAGTTGATGACATTTTGCACACTTTATAACTATGGTAGTAGAGCCCAGCGGGACTCCACCTTTCCAACGCTGTTCCGAATAAGGAAAGGGTTGATGGATCTTTGAGACAACTGGCCTCCCTGACCAAATTTGCATATCCCTCATCGAGGAGTGACTAGTAACTATACATTCCCACAACGTCAGAAACTCCAATTTTATTCATAACCTATCCGTATGAGACATTTTTTTGGCTCTCTATAGTCTTCATCCACTCTCAGATGACCTACAGCCTCTCAGTGTTAGCATGTACCATCTATGGACCCATGAGTTCTGGCTCCCCTAGGTTTGTCCAGCATAACAGTGACCTTCCTGCTTGTACGTACGGTGACTTGAATGGTTCCATATGTATGGTGAAGAGGTGGCTATTTTTTTACTCAAACTCTTCCATGGTTAATTGTTCCTCCGAAATGAAACCAAAATAAATAATGAGGGTATGAAGAATTTTCTCTATGGTATGTATGGTCTACTTCATTTGAGCATTTGTATGTGGGTGAAATTTTTTTCTCAGGCGTAGTTGAGGCCCAAAAAGATTATGAAATTCATTCCACAACCAAGATGTAATGTTTTCATCATTATCTGAGACATTATTATATGTAACTCCATTGTGTAAAAATATCTCAAACACATAAAGGCATATTAGCCTCTCTACTGAACGCTACAATAGAATGGGTAAGAAGTGGAAAGACATGTTAAGTTGGTCTACCATTACCCAGATGGTATTGTTCCCCTAGGATGTATGATGTAATCCTATAATGAAGTCCATTGATATCCTATCTCACTTACCCTCTAGTACCTGTAGATGTTCTGTTAATCCTGGTAGAACCTAGTTCTCATCCTTCAATTGATAATAAGTGAGTAACCTCTAGAAAAACTCTCCCAATTCCTTCTTTATTCCCAACCACCAATACTGATGTTAGAGGTCCTATTACATCTTATCCACACCTTGATGTGCCGCTAAAAGATATTTATGGAACTCCCTCAACACCTCCTACCATGAAGCCATAGGTACTATGGTGAATCCTATGAGACGTATGACACACTCCCCACCTTACGAATATCTCTAGGGGAATGCCCTGTGGATATTTCTGTCCTGGTAGTTTGACATCTAGAATCTCCGAGTTGCGTCTTTCTGAATTGTTGTAAAAGTGGAGGGTAAAGTACCATCCACTACAGAAATGAGTTATTCTCTCTTTATATGAAGGATATCCTAAATGTGGCCAACTTTTTTGTGGCCTCATTCAGTAGTTGTGAACACAATGTCTAACTGAGATCATCTTCCACCACGTTATCCTTCCCAATAGTATTGACTATATTGAAGTCATATAAATAGGGGTAATATATCCAATATCATTGTATTTGATTCAAAATATTCTATGAAATGATATAATTGAGACACTTATGGTTAGAGTACATAATGAATCCATCACCCAAAAGGTAGTGTCTCTAAATATTTAGTGTGAAGACTACTTATTCCAACTCTATGTCAGGAGTCGCATGGTTCTAATCATGAGGTCTCAATTTTCATAAGCCATAAGAAATCAATACATTTCCATGTATCATGAAACAACCAACCCATGTTCTTAATGCATCATAGAACACTATGTAGTTGGTTCCCTTCTATTGAAGCCTCAATATAGGAGAAATATTCTAGCTCTTCCTCAACTGTTGAACGCTCTATTGGCATCTTTTTTCCCACACTATGGGTTTTTCTTTCTTTGTCAACACCTTCATGGGTGCTGGCACCAAAGAGAATTTGGGTACAGACCATTGATAGTACCCAACCAACCCAAAGAAACTCTAGACCATGGTATCTCTCCCGGGTGGCTCGCAAATAAAAAATACCATAATCATTATTGATCCCTTCACAACTCCAAACACAAATATGACATGTCATAGGAAGTGTACCTTTCCTATTCAATACATACACATCATGATCTTTCTATAAAAATGGTGCTCTCAGAGTGTTTTATGAACCATCCTTAGGTGTATTGGGTGTTAATACTCAGACGATGAATACACTGAGATGCCATCAATGAAGACCACTAAAAACTGGTCTATGTACGGCTATAGGATCATGTTCATGATTACTTTGAACACTTATGTGGAATTATCCATGCCAAATCGAATCACTATGTACATGTAGTGGTTGTAGTAACTTTTTATGGCCACCATCGAGATGTCCGATTCTCATACTCGAGGATGGTGATAGCCTGATCTACCGTCTAATTTCAAGAACCATATTGCAACCTTCAGCTACTTAAAGAGGTCACCAATCCTTGGTAGATGAATCTTTTTCTTCACATTCACCTATTTCAGGAGCCATAAGTGCCTGAACAAACCTTGTCATCTGTCTTCTTTCATGGAAAATAACACTTGGGATGCACATGGTGAAATGTAGGTCCTTATGAACCCCTTATTCTACATGTCCTTCAATAGTACCCTCATATCCTAAAGCTCTACGGGAGACATTAGATATGCCGGTGCATATTTAAATGATTTCTCGAGGTATATGTCAATGCAAATGTCAACCAATCCATGAGGAGGTAGTCCTAGAACATCCCTTGAAATGACCTCCTCGTACTCAGCATCCATAATAGAAAACTCTAGACTCTTATCTTCCACTACACCAATGGTTATGCTATCCAACTCATGAGTGATTGAATACACCCTTATTTTTGCGATTCCATCCAACGCTTATCCATTTTCCATCTCACCAACAAAAGAAAATCAGTTCCCATCTATGCGAACACACTACAGAGTTCCTCTAAAACAGTCGACTCGAGCATAAAATGCTAAAATCCATTCCATACATAGAATTAAGTAGTAATTCCACAATGGTGCTACTAGGAGGTATCATCCAAAGCTCTCACCTCTATGAGTAAGGTTACACTATTGACACCAGTGTATAATTATTGAATCCCCTCCCGTAGAGGTCTATAATCATATGAATTGAGCCAACATCTTTAATAAAATCTTTGAGAACTGAAAAAAGACATCTTAATTGAATGATTGAATGAAACATGTTTCTCTATTAATTATATATCAAGTGGAGAGGACAGAGATCATACCTCATATCATCTCTAGGGCATCAGGACCATGGGCCTCAATTGGTGAGTCCAGAGCTCACCCATGTCCACCTAATCTTGGAGCCCTTGGTGGACCACCTGGTGGCGTTAGTTGTGTTAACTCATACCTAAGCCTACCTCGATCCACTAATCTCTCACCTTTTCCATGTCTGCATCCTAGAGGCTACCCTGTTCATGTCTCTTCCACTGCTCTAGTGGTGTCTTGACATTCTGTCGGTGCTCTGTGCTGTGAGTTGGGAAATCCTAAGACACTTGCCCCCCCTGCACGCATAGTATACCATGCTCCTAAAATGACACACTATGCCTCAAGATCCTCGTATAGATGACCATGAGTCCTAGGGTCATCCACAAAATGGTCTGGCCTATTTGAGCCTCTAAGTTGTATGTCGGTTACACACCAGAGATGACTCGACCACCAATCGCCCCATGATTGCTCAAACCATCGGTGCTTGATCTGCGAGGAAGCTCCACACTAGTATAACTAGCTCCAATACCCCATCCTATATAGGGATGTTGAGGGAAATCACAAATTCCATAAAAACTTTTATACAAGTCCCAGTTCAAAGGATCAGGCCCGGAATAAAGGGTCTCATACCATATCCATCATGTAATGGGGGAGGTTTGTGAACGTCACCGATTATTCCACCGACATCAGGTTTCCCTACCATAGGAGAAGTATCTCATGTACGTGCATTGAGTGAAATGTATAAGGGAAGAACTCCTCCCTGAAATGTGGCTCTATGTCAAACCTAATTAGGGTTTCTCCTCACACGTTTGGATCGTCAAACTCCACCATCTTCCTTTTGAGCCCTATAAAAGGCTCACGACTAAAAAACATCTGAAAACATGGAATCCCCACTAAGAGGAAGTCTCGAATCACCACATCTATCCAATACTTAGTGACATGGGGATATGTCTCTCCGTATAACATGAGAGGTCTCAATCCATGGATTACATGAAAGGCACTAAAACTGCATGTGAATTTTACCAGTTGGGCCATTAGTAACTAGTAACCAATGAACATTGGTATTGTTGGGACAACTCTCGAAGGTACCATCTTGTGTAACATTCCCTACACCGAAGCTTCATTACTCAGTGGATAATCCTCATGGCCACACACTTGAATCGTGGTAGTCTCCCTGTGTGGGGGAATCCTTATAGAGATCATGAAGAATCAAGATTAAATAATTATTCTTAGTGAGATAACTCAAACTCAGAATGATCATGAGAAAGCATTCTAAGATGCATGAAACCAGTGTTTTCATGTAAGAGGTCGAAAATTAGAATTCATGGCCCTAGTGTATAGATATGTCATCTGCCAATCCAACATTATATTCCCTACCCTAAAAGATGAACTCCAATCACATCTAATTTTCCACATTAATATTTATAGACTCTTAGTTATTCTTGTAGAACTAAACACCCTCAGATAAAAATTTGTCATGAATTGTCCCACTGGTCCCATGTCGTTAGTACTGCAATCCCACCTTTCATATCTCAAGGCATAGTGACTAGCCCCGAGTATGAATATCTAAAAATGTATGAAATTTTCTTTTAAAACATATAACATGCACAGATCTTAAACTGTTTAAAGTAAGAAAAATAAAAACACAACTATCACCAAGATAACTAATAAAAGTACTATAAAAACTGAATGTACAAAGGGGGCATAATACAGGCCCAAAACCACAAAGGAAATGTCAACCACAACGGTTCGTCCTCTCGAGACCCTACCTGAAGGGTATTTCAATGGATTTTTCTTGTAGAAATAAAAGTATTCCCCAGTGTCTCATCTCACAAAGAACCACCCGGTCACAGACCACTAAGCCAAATTTCGTAGCATCGATCCCCTACACGGGACACGAGACGTGTTGGAAAATCCTGGGTAGGGGGGATTTACACAATACACATGTGGGGTCCGCAAACCAAAATGGAAAGACCATAAAGCAAGACAACAGATAAAGACCACAATGAATGATCACAAAGCATACATAGCTCCCAACCAGTATAAGTAAATATATAGAATGTAATATTATCGACCATAAAGATGAATCATCTTTTAATAGTGATGAATCATCTTTGATGAGTAATTTATATTATCTTGGTTATTAGTCCACTAAGGTCTGCTCAAATACTGAACATATGAGATCCCCTAGAATACTTCACAACTAAGGTCCACTCAGCAATAGGACCATGGAGGTCCACTTGGATACTAGACAAAAAAGGTATCCTCATCATATCCTCAGAGTCCTAGCTAGCCATAAGATTCATACACTCTAGGGATCCTGATTTCGGGGAAATCTACTAATCAATCCATAATTCATATCTCATCTACCACAAAAACCAATATAGAGTATAACCAATGTTTTGTCTTTTAGAATGGTTCCCAATTCACCCAAACTGCATGTCAATTGGATGCTCGGTCTAAAAGATATTATCATTTTAGAAAATACGGGCTAGTTGGAACTGAGCCTGATCCAACTTGATCAGACTGACCGGACCAACCCGGCCATAGGTTCCCTCGTGACCTAACCTATTTAGACAGACCCGACCCAACCTAGTCTCGCCTCGCCTAGTGGCCATGCCTATTGGGCCTTGGTGGACCCGACCAGGTTTGCCCATGGGTCTCGCCCGCCCGATCTCCCAGTGATCTGGTTCTCATTTGCTTCGGTCAGATTTAGTGTTATTGGTTTCGACCAGTCTGTCTGTCGAGTTTCATGGTTTATTCCTCCAGCCTAGCCCGCATTGGTGAGCGGACAAGGGTCTCATCCAAACTCTACTCCAGTGTCCCATTTAGGCCACTACGCAGATGGCTGATGCCGGTCATGTCCCTACCGATGTGATCCCCACTAGACTATGTCCCAGCACACACCCCAACCCACCCTAGTGGGATGTTTCCCTTGACATGGCACCTCGATCGGTGATGCTCTGCCTACATCATCACAGATCCTACCGGTCATGTCCCTCACCACTATGGTGCACTGCGTCCAGCCCACGGGCCAAAAGATATGCTTCAATGGTCTACATTCTAACATGTGGGCACCTTCGTGATCCTAAGAACTTCTTCGTCACTACTGTTGGTTTAAATATTCCTCACCATAGATCTGGGGGTTTCGTCAAGAAGAACACGAGAATGCCCACAACGAAGGGATCCATGATTTGTTCATATTTGTATGATCCAAATTCAATAGAATTCATAAATATATTTGAAGTAGGTTTAAGAATATGACACAGATCTAATTTAATATAACTCCTCACATGAAAATTCACATGTCATGAAAAGACGACAGATCCATGGGTAAATTTGATTTTGGATTTAACCCATGTTATTCATTTAAAAAGAAGAACATGTGGACGTAATCACATAAAAACAAATAACCCCCTACGTTGAGAATAACGTTGATCAATGGGAGGCTTCATCGTTGAAGGTGATCCATCTGTGATATTTCTTGATCGATCATTGAGGTTGAAATCTATCGATGATGATGGGGAGTTCACAAAGTTGTTCTTGATCATTTTTCATCATTTTATTCTCTTCAACGGTTATCCTCCAGTGATTTTCTGTGATTTTCAAGATCCATTCTTGATCTCCAATCCATATTATCCGACGAAATAGAGAAAGCACATGGAAAAATTTCTGTTATGTTGAGTCATAACATTAATACTATTGCATTTATGAAAGAATGTTTCCGTTATTTTTTTGCAGTGTCATTAAATGACGTCATTTATGGAATGAAACATTTGGCACGTCAATGCGTTGTAGTGAATTTGTTTTGAATAAAATAAAAATTACATTTTTATTTTATTTATCATTAAAATTTATAAATATTAACATTTTCCCTCGACCCACACCGGTTGAGGTTAAGGGCTTCATATGAAAAATATCAATGCTCTGAGTTCAATGGTGCCATTGGATATTCCATCTAGGCACTAGTTTAATAGTTAGGAATACCTGATCGCATGATTGTGTAGTGAATAATAAATATAGTTCAAAAATATATTCTCGATACTCTAGGCATCAAAATCACATGTCTTCTCAAAGCCTTGTATCTAAATAATCCCAATTAGTTTTCCAAAATCTTACATGGAATGTGAGGACATCAAATAAGAAATGAATATAATAAATTATAGATTATGTGATAGGGGAAATTAACTTTTTTGTATAAGAAATTAAGAGTTAAAGATATCATTGGGAAAACTAAATGAAAAAATACTTATGATTATGGGGTCATATATCAGAGTTTATTTATGAATACATATAAATTTTTTCCAAATTATCTATGTTGAACTTTGAGTTTTACATTTGAATTTTTTAGATTAATATTTTTTTAAATCATATAATAGTTTTTTATTTTGGGACTATCTTATCATATCCTATCCATTTTGGACTTCGTTAATCAATAACGATAATATAAATAGATAATTATTCTTTTCTAGGATCCGTGATCCATTGAACTTGAATCAAATTCTTCACACATTGACAAAATATATTAAACGTTCATTTATAGTTATAATAAATTATGTGAATATATTTCTAAGAACAACCAAAGGATGATATTTTTATTATGATTAGGAAATTAATCAAGTATGTTTAATTTCCAAACTTTTTATCTAGATTAAAAATTATTACCTCAATTATAAAAAATATATATTATAAGACAAATTTATTCATGTTGTTTTCTTTATAAGAAATCAGTTGTCTTTTAATCGAGAAAAAGATTTTTGGATATGTGATGGCTTCCATTCTAATGAACATGTCCAATATAAATCCCAATCAGAACATGATGGTTAGATTATTCTTCAATGTATATATTTTAAAATCACACTAATTTTATCATATATGAATTTATAGTTTTGTAGTAACCTACACATTTCACTTTCACTCTTATGAAGAGGATATTTTATTAACCCTGTTTCCGAAGTGGGTTTCCCACAAAGAAATTTTCAAGTACCAACCATTAACATTCAAAGTATAATTTTGAATTATATGATATAATTTATTGAAATAGGGGGAAATGTAACACCCCAAGGATTTACAAATATATTTAATATATAATTTACTGAACACAAAACTGAGTCTCTATAAAACAACACAATGTAATTATAATTATTAAAAAAGATATTTATAAACTAGCCATTAAACATATTTTTTCTGCATCTAAAATTTGAATATCAAAAAACAGATATACACGGTTACGATCAATTTGATATTTATAGTATGATAGAATAAACATAATTTTTTTGTTTCATAGTATATTGACATTTTTGAAATATAATTTTACACTTATGAATATTACTGTGACCTTTATTTATATTAAACAGTCTAGATGAATTTTAACCTCACCCAAGAAATTATATATAAAATTGAGGAATATTATAAATGAAATTATAATATCATTATATAATTGTTTTGCAAATGAATATATAAATAATTAATATTTAAGTGCTGGTATTATTGTCAGTCATAAATATTTATTTAAAATTTTATTATTTATAAAATAATTTAAATGAAATATAAATTTTATCAAATTAATTTTAAAATCCATATTTGATTTTCATATGATTATTTGATAATTAAATGATATGTTGAATAATTTTCCATATTTCTATAAAATCAGTTATAAATTTAAAATCAGTATTTTTCATGTAAATGATGTTTTTAATTAAAAATTAAATTTCTCATATTTAAAAAAGCATTTTCATAAAATGGAGTTAATTTTTCATTTATACATGTTGAAAATATTTATGGTGAAATTACGAGATTTTTCTAAAATACACTAATATTTTGTGAAAATGAAAATATAATAATTTACGATAAATGTTAAATACATGAATTTTAGCGTCATTGTTTATGTTATTATGAGTAAGAAACATTAGATATAAATCACATGCACAAGGTACTATATATAGTCTCATGAATTAGAACTATTTATTTTCATGAAAAAAATAATAAAATAATGAATTTAATAATAATGAATCACCCCTCTCCTCTACTATAAAACCCACCCTCACTCCTTATCGACACTTCTCTATTTTTTGAATCATCTAAAATTTCTTCATAAATTCACTTCCCCAGTCTCTCACCACATCTAATAGATGTTGGTATAACACAAATAATAAAATCCCTTTCTTTAAGGAGGTTATCAAGGATGAGTATTCATGAGAAAAAATCCTCATCCATTTTATTAATTTTCTTTAAAAGTTAATTATTTTATTATACATTTCTCACATCCAATGTAAAAATGGTCATGATAACTCTAGTGTCATCTGTATACTGGAATGATATAATTTTACTGTAATACCCATAATCACTATCCTTACTCTCTCTCTATTATTTTAAAAATGAAATCATTATCCGAGTGTTTCTGATTTACAACCTCTTTGGATGATGATATTTATTATTTATTATTTATTCTTCACGAATGGTCATGATACAATGTTTTATGGTTCAACTATACTGTAATATGTTTATTATAAATTTTTGAACTATCTAGCAATAGTATACGTACATAATTTTAATTCATATGGAAAACCCAATTTGTGATGATAAAAACCATCAAAATAATCTAAATTATTAACCCAAATGTTTTATCTAATAACTCATCATTATATGATATAAAAAATTGAAATATATACCCATTTAATATTTTTTATGTTCATTATTATCATATAAAATCATATATGGTGATTTATATCCATTCTACATGAACTCCATTTCTTATAAAGAAGAGAACCGATAAAGGAAAAAAGAATAAAATCGTCCATAAAGATGAAATTAAACTCCACAACTCATCAATAAGGACATAAATAAACTCAAGAGAACTATAATTATTATAATACACATATAAAGGGTCATTAATTAATTAATTTATGTATTTATTTTGATTATTAAGAACATTTAGTTCACGTGCAGAATAAATCCAAATAGATTATGAATTGAGTGTTTTAAATTGAAATTGGACACTTTGGAATGTTTAAATATTCTTTCCTCAATAATTATTCAATGGATTAATTTATAAATACCTTCATCTATGTCCAAATATTTTATTGAATCATATAATTCATTGTTGTTTGTCTCTTTTGATACAATATACCATATGTTGTTGATTGGTAGATGATCAGTTTGACTGTGGACAATCTAATTTGATACTATTAATTAGTTATATTTGAGATATTTACATTTTGTATCCCATTTATTCAATATGAATGTTTCTATTGTTTCTGTTTCCCCATTATCATATAAAAAATGTATTTTAATTACTATGTGGTGTGTGGGGACCTATTTAGCCCCTTAATTTATCGGTAGGTCTCATGAAACAAGTAGAATTGGGTGTTGGTCGAGGCCTTACACATGTGTTTTCAGATATCTTGGTTGAGGGTTTAACAATATTATTATAATGTTCTACAACATGCATTCCATCATTAAAAAATTTCTTATTGATTATTCATGTGATTATTAGATAAGTTTAATATTTTTTGTTATGTTTTATTACGACATTATTTTTTAAAATTTCTTATTATCATATTGTAGTCAAGATATTGATTAAATGGAATGTGTTATTTATTTATTCCCCATGACTTATTATTTCTTCGTTCTCAATATTACATACCATTTCGAGCATTAGAGATCAAACATTTCATAGGTTTTCTTTTTATAGTTTACGAAGAAGATAACATGGAATGTTTTTTTAAGATGAAATTTATTTCATTTTATATTGTATCATGTTTTATATACTTTTCCCAATGTATAATGGGTATCATGAATGTAATCTAGTATTCCCAGATAGCTAAACTAATAGGTCCTTTAGGATTTAATTCCACATAATAATTCCAATGGAATAAATCAATGTACTAGCTGTAGTTGTGTCATAATCGTATCATTACCCATATCATTATCTGGATCAAACAGGTTAGTTGTGATTGAAAAATATCTACCTTGTTTCCTTAGAGGTTTTTGGATATCTCTAAAACCTCATGGTTTATCAAATTTACTTTTATAGATCCCCAACTCTTTGTAGTTTATGGGATGAAAAAATAACATAGGCTAAACCGGAGCATTACTTACCTCCATCTCATTAGTATGTTTCTCCTCTCAGAAATAATTATCTTAGTGTCTTTACATCCCTCTCATAAAGCGTGTTTTCACCCCCTTAGGTAATTTCATGGTGGGGGTGGGGGTTACTAACAATTTCCTAGTTGGATTATGTTATTTCTGGGAATATTTATATTTATCCATATGTCTGCTAGAATTAAAATTCACTTTACACTTATTATCCATTTGATACCCTAGAGATTATCTTATATCCATTTTTGATTTTTGGAAAATATTGGAATACTTCCTTAAATATATTAATGTCATGGATAACAAGTTCATTTCGTAGAATAGTTTGTAGCACACAATAGAAGAAGTTAATTTATTCTTCAGGGGTAATGAAAAAACCCAATGAATATCGTGAAAGTATTATTAATATTATCTCATATTACATGATATATTCATCTTCATTTTTCCTGAGGATAAGAAATTCATTCCAATCATATGTATTAGAGTACATGAAAAAAAATTACTGGAGTTTTTTTTGTTGAAATCCTTCCACCCAATCGATTTGAACCCCTCATTGGGAAGCATATTTTATTATCAATATCCACAAATGATAAAATTATCTATCCATATGATAAACATATACTAGAGCCTTATCTTACACATAACATTTTACAATTGTGAATATCTTCTCAATTGAGTTGATCTATTTTTCAATAATTAAAGGATTATATGATTCATCAAATATTGGAGTGCATTATCCTATAAAGGTGTCAATAAAAGCGTTTTATATCATATGTGGATTTCTACCCTCCTCTTTATCTAGGGTTAAAATCAGAACCCTAGTTATATTATAGAGTATCATCATAATATTTTAGATTCTATATCTCTTATGGTTGGTATTCTCTTTTAGGGCACTCATCACAGTGCCAATCACAATAATTTTTTAACCAATTCATCCTATTTTCATTCATTTTCTACAAAAATGAATATTAGGGATGAATTTTTTAAATTTACTAAACAAATAAAATTAAATTAAATTTTATTAAATTGGTACCTTATCATTTACAAAGATTCATGTATCTTATGAATTCAATGGTTTCAGCCTTTGTTATCCGTGATATATTTCTGAACACATATTATTAAGGGTTATTTTTGTTCCCTTCGCAATGGTTTATAATGATATTATAAATTTACAAAATCATATCCATTGAATGTTTCAAACCATGTGCATAGAAATTATTATTGTTCTGTACCAGGTTATACAGTGTCAAGAAGGACACCCCTAGTTGATGTTTAAAATTCTTAGTAATTTTGTGCTAGAATCTAGTCCACATGCATTTTCTATATACATAAGTGACTTATTTACAATCCAGTTACACTATTATGAAAAATATATAAATATTTTTTCTTATACATAGTTTTCGCCCTAAGGGTTTCTCATGAGTTTTTTAATCGTAATCTCAAAATAACTAAACATTTTTTTTTATACAAATTAAAAAAAAACCGTTCTTTATTTCACATTAATACATGATTAATTTCATAAAAGAAAAAATAATAGATTATATAATATCAAAAATTGTATTTTATTTTGGAATTATGTAAAAATCATTTCAAATCGAACATGGGATACAACCACATTATTGAAAACATCCTTAAAATGCTTTTAAAATTCAAAGTATTTTAAAACTACAATGGATAACATGGGGACATACATAAGAAATGAGATAGCTACAAAGCCCAAAAATAGATTAAACCCAAAATAAGGTGATAATATTTATCAAATAGTCATATAAATGGATAGTCAATTGTGTAATATTTAAAAAAAATTGATGATAAGGCATGATATACCAAGATAATCATTGAATGGAAAGTGTAACTACACAATATTTTATGAGATAGATTACTTTTAGTTTTATTTATTAATTTTATTTTATGCTACAATAAGATTTTCATGAACTACATTTCACACTGTCTTGGATTTCATTACATGTAAGAGAGACCTTCCTCGATAGCTTGCATTGTACGCGATACCAAATTTCAAAAAACCACGATATTTTATTAAAATATTATTATTTAATGGGATATAAAATATCAATTATGAATATTAAAAACAAAATTTTTTATTTTATATAACATTAACATTTATCTTATGTATTTTCTAAACATGATATAAGAACAACTTCATTTTATCAGATAAAATAAGTATTTTTCCAAAAATTCCAGTTTTGTCGCCTTTTCATGACACACCCATTTTAAATCTAGTACGTGACATGTTTAAAATTTAAATTTTACAAAATTAACATATTCATTGCAAGGAGGATATACAAATTTACTTTGGATATTTTTTGGTATTTTTCTAATTACTTTTATAATTTGATGAATAGTAAAAAACACTAAATTTTAAATAAAAACAAATTTTTTCATCGAGATAATTTATATGGTCAAAATATTTTATTTAATGGTTTTAATGTATAAATATAATAAATATTTTCCTTTTAATATAATTTATTTTGTTATCATTGATTTTACATTGAATTCAGAGGTAAAAACATTTTCATTTTTTGTTATGTTTTAACTTTTAAAACATGTTTTCTCAAAAACAGTATTAATTTGAAATTTATTTCTGAAAATTTTTTGTTTTGAATTTTGAAAAATGGATTCTATATTTTTAATAATTAGGGCCAAAAATGTTAATAGGGTTCTTTTATTTTTTGGCATTACAAATAGTATCTTCGGTAAATATTTTTGTTACCATGCTTAAAGGTGAATCAGGTAATTAAGGGTAACAATAATATTATAAAATTATCATAACACGTTTAAAAAATATATTTTATGATGAAATTCTATAATTATCATCTATTTATAGAAATATAATCACTTTAGTGAAAATTACCTATGAAACTGACATGAATGTAATAAAAATTGATGAAAGGGACAAAGTGTAACAATATCTTTTTATATAAGTGTATTAATATTAATATATGGATATATAGGAGATAAAATAGTTTATAGATATTATTCATAATTATAAAATTATTAGCCACATCGTTAAAAAAAATTATAATTTTTTTGAGATTAAATAATTACCATTAATGATGACACAACAGTGATGTAGAAATTATTTTATTAATAAAAATGTAAAATAAATCGTTTTTAAAATGTTAAAAGAAAAATAATATGTAATAATTAAAGTTTTACATAAATTTTTTATATGAATATGACTTTTCATGAGTGTATTTAATGTTTTGGTTTGAATTTATATTCCATGTGAATTTTATTTAAAGTCTAATAAATGAATTGTGTCAAAATAGAATCTGTTGATATTTTATAAAAATAACATTTTATTAAATCATTTTAAAATCATAAAAATATTTACTAATTAAAAAGTGATAATTATAAGGTATAAAATATAATAAATTACTTATTTATGTTTAATTAACACCACATAAGTATATACACATTATCAATAAATTCCTAAAATTTTAATACCAAAATTAATATTTAATTTAATAACTAAGAGTCAATTAAATAGATAAGTATTAAATTGACAATATATATTGTCCAAAATTTATTGGTTGATGATATTACAACCCTATATTATATGAAATTTCTATTAGGGACACTTTGGTAGTTTTTTGGTAGAGTTTGATTTTACTATAAATTTATATTTTTTATAGTTTCATAAAGTGTCCCTCTCCACTCTTATAAAATAGAACCTCACCCCTCTCTTATTAATACCGTTTTGAGACTTCAAGAACGGCCAAACACATCCCATTTCTCTTCAAAACATCCCTAGTGACATTATAGTGGTTCTGGTAAGCTCAAAAGACCAACTCTAGTTCCCTAAGAGGAAATTTAAGGGAGGCACGTTGAGGAAGAGGTAATCATTTCAACCGTTTCATTCAAATTTATTTCTTATTCTACATCCTCTTCTTTAGTTGTTTTATTATAAATTAATAACATCAGTATCACTCATATACTGATATGTTATTAGAAATATGAAAGAAACCTATTTCACCATCTATTTATCCTACGAAAAAAAAATCACAGTGTGTGCGTACATACAGATTACCATCTCCACGCTGTGGTGTAATCTGTTATTCTCCACCACCGTACATGGATAGGTATAACGGTGGAAATAATATATATATAGATATTATAACATGATACTAATTCTATGATATTATTCACCATCCAATTCAATATTGTTCAACATTTATGAGAATGATATCCTTGCTCTTGCGTACGTACAACATAATATCTCCAAGAAGTGATGAGATTAATTCTACATGTTAACCATTTATGAATGATTATAAAGAATATATCATAAATAATCATTATATATATAACAAATAATTCCACTATATTTTTTTATATATTTATATTTCATTTACATACTTCCATCAAATTCAATAAAGAAATGAAAACATTGTTCATGCGTACGAACGACCTACTGTCTCCATGAACAGTGTATTCCATTCCATTTATCGATATATTATATATAATTATATACTGAATATATAAGATATATATTTCATGATATAAATTATATATTTAAGTAAATAATGATCTATGTAATAATATCAAGAACAATGAGTCTAGACACGTACGATAAATGAAATGATTATTACCCATACCATTGCATTAACATCGAATTTACAAATGAACGGTAAATATAATGTTCTATGTGAATCATATATTATATCATAAACATTATGGTATTGTTACAAGATAAAAATATGTTTAAAACCAACATACAGTAGTTTGAGACACGCACAGAAGAAATCAGACCTTACTTAAGGGATAATTTTTCAATCTCATTTTTATCTGAGATTGTATATAATAAGTGTTTACTAGGGGACTATTTATCATCCCCATAGATGTTTTATAAAAATCTTTTCATAAAATTCTTACTATTATTCTATGTATTTTGAAGGACATTTTTATCCATTTTTTGTCTTTAACTACATGGTATGGAATGAATTGTTTTTACCAAACAAGGTACTTTTTTACATTTCTGGTAAAAGTACGAGGAGAATGTTTTTTATCATATATATCCTGAAAAAAATTTATGATTTCATAAATAATTATTTCCAAGAAGCTTAATTTACACATTTTAATGTTCAGTTACAATAACCATTTTTTCGTTTCAAATATCACGATAATTTGAGAAAAGAAAAAAAATTTAAAAAGAAGTGATATTTTCCTCAAGAACTGAGTTCAAAATTTTTACCAAATTATTTTCCCCTAAAAGATGACATAGGGTTATGTTTATATACATATTATTTCTTTTGTTTGATTGGTTTTATGATGGAATTGTTTTTATGAAGTACATTTATCTTAAATGTTTTATGTTATGATGAAATGATGATTAATAATCTCATTTTATTTCATGGGTTACGCAATGATGAACGATTTATGTTTTTGTGGCACATGTAAGAATGATTTTATTATGAGAAGGGTAGAACATATATCTCCCTAAAATTCATTCGGTAAATATTTATATCTCATGAGATAGGCATGGCTGGAATGGAAGGTAAATCTGGTTCAGTAATACAGGGATGGAACAACAAGTACACTCGATTCTGTAATGTGCTTCATCAAATGTAATGGTCTTGGACACAATTCCTTGGATACTATGGAATTCATATTAGGTTCTTAATTTTTTTTCCACAATTCCATGTTTTATTCCCATGTTATTTTATCATGATTAATTATCCTTCATGATCCATGCCTTATGTACTACCATGGTTTATTTAATGACTCATGATTTTTATGATTAATCTTTATATTCATGTATTTACGTTCAAATGTTTATGGTTTTTTATGTTCTCCATGTTTACCCTTAATGAGAATTTCATCTCACACTTTTTATGTTTTATTTCTCCCAAGTTATAAAGAAAGGTCTTATGTAGATAAAAGGGTAAGATCTTTATGGACGATATTGAAGGTCTTCCACCATGATTAGAGGATTACGATCTGAGTTTCCATAGGCACTATACTAATATGGTGTTTGGGTTTTTTTTGTTCCATGTATTAAGTATTTTTCATAGAAATTTAATTTGCATGTATGTAAAGCATGTGTCTCTACAGTTGGTATTAGAGTGAAGGTTTAGTCAACCATTAGAAATTAGGATGTGAATCCTTTAGTGAGATCCCAAGAGATATTTCTATGGTATGTCTAGGGATGTCCATAAGGTCAAGTATATTTATACGTTATAGTCTTAGAATTATGGTAATGATAATGAATATACTAGGATTAAAACTAATACTTTAGATATAGAATGTACCCCCCCCCCTTGACAATGTTTTTTTACTAGTATGAGCTTTGCCTCTCGCACTATTTTTTTGGGTTTTAGACAATAGATGGAAACCAAAGAGACCATGTTAATGATCATAGCATTGGTAAATTAAATGATTTCCCTCTTAAAAAACAAAATGTTTTTGGGATATGGAGTGAAAAATATTATTTATATACTTATACAAGCTATGAATCACTCTGGACATTCAAATGATCAGAGAAGGGAATGATATTCTATTGAGTGTCTCATGAGGCAATGTCCACCTTCTTTCAGTGGGTCTTCTGATCCACTTATTTATAAACAATGGATCATTACCATCGAAATTATATTTTCTATCCTTCTCTGTTCGTATGATGAAAGGTTTATTTGGCCGTCTACCATTTAGAAGGTGAAGCAAACCAGTGGGGGACTCTAATTATGAATACAAGGCATAAAGATGAAATTGAATCCCTGGAATTGAACCGGTTTAGGAACATATTTATAAATAATAAATCCCTCTATTGTTCCCAAAAAAAATTAAAAGGAGTTCTATTTTCTTATGAAAAATGATCTTGAATATGTTGGTACATATAAGGAGAATTTTACAAAACATGCAAAGTATGATTTTGGAATTATCATCCTAACTAAATGTATTGTTGATCAATTATTTAGTGTCTGAAAAACAATTATTTTATGGGAATTATATATAAGATACTTCAATATAAATGAAGAGATTGTGTGTTGTGCTATCAAGGTAGAAATGAAGTTGGTTTTATATATCTATCTCATGGTTTTGGCCAGAAACGAATGATGGAGATCAATGTATAATCTCAAAACAATTGTTAAAATAATATAAATGTTACCTTATACTCAAAGTTTGTAAATAAGAATGGTGTATATTGTCTTAAAGAGACTAGAAAATGTTTCATGTGAGTAAAAGAAGGCCGCTGAGTAGTTGAGTGTCGATGTAATAGTAAAAATATTGTTACTGATGTTAATAAAGAAAAGGCTACAGAGAATGAACCACTAACTCTTCAATGCTATAAGTACAATGAAATGAGTCATTATGCTAACCAATTCCCAAATCCAAGGGTTAATGATGATTAAAAATCAAAAACCTCTTAAGTAAAACGACAATGTGAAGTCACATTTGAATACTATTTGCGATACTGAGTATGAAAAAGAAGTCATATAATGATTACGTGTTTATGAAATGGGATTTCAAAATATAATTGTGGAATCTCATTTATAGTATTATGGAATATTGGAATATCTATGTATTAGTCTACTACGGTTTCACATAAATATATTTTACTGTTTACCATGAAAAGGTATTGGAATATTTTTGGAAGGAAGATGATAAGCACAAAATGAAGGGATACAGAGGAAATAATATATTTGATAATATTAATCATATAATGACTAATAAGAGAACAATGTGATATCATGGTTTGATTATATATATTTTTTTTTATATTTTTTCTATGGAATTACCTAATTTTGATAGTATGGTTGCTTTCATTAAGGTTCTATGTTAATTTTTTTTATTATCATGTTTCAATGGAATACATGTAAAGGTATTTAGATGTTTAGAATGTGACAACCAAGAACTGCCAAATGAGATATGGGAGACAAATATTAAGTATATTTTCTTCACCTCCTTCTATTGGTTTATTTTTTTAGTTTTTGGAAGGATTTTAATGTTATCTATTTCTGGATGGTATAATTTATATTTGGGTTAATGTATTTTATATTAATTTATTATCTCACTATCGGAAGACTTATGCATATTTAGTAATATGTTCTACCATGTTTATTGAGAAATATGGAATGACCTATCATTCTATTGTATGATCTCCTAACACTTCAATAATGACAAATTCAAACTCATTTCTTTAAATTAGAGATGAAGTGAAAATTGTTCATGTAATGTCCAATGATGACAACACATTTAGATCATGTCAATATTTCTCCTTATTCAAAAATTCATCATCTATAATGTAATGATCATAAAAAAAATGTTAGGCTAGTAAAATATTATCTTATGCATCATATGGTCCCTAAATCATCACATATTTATGGATTTCTGGTAGTTAAATTTCTCAAAACCTTATTAAATATCACTACCTATCAGAACATGATATTCAGATTTCTCTTCTATTTCTATGCTTTTACATCCCCCCTATATTATCTTATGTGGAAACTCAAGGATGAGTTACATTAGGTAACTGTTACATTTTTAACTTTCCTTTTTAAAATGATGAATTTTTATCCCTTTTTTACAATGTGGATTTCCATGATATAAACATTCAAGTAGAAAACCATTTATAACCCCAGTGAATTTCGAGGGAGAAATTCATTTTTATGGGGGTTGAATATAACAACCTGAGACTTTATGACATATATTATTTCTAATTTTATTGATGTATTATGTTGAATGATACAACATGATTATAATTCATTACATGCAATACTTTCTTGTCTTGCATTACATGCAAGAGTGACCTTCCTTGATAGCCTTTGTTGTACGTGATATCGAGTTTCACTAAAAAATGATGTATTATTAAAATATTATTATTTAATAGGATATAAATGTGCCTTTATGAGTCGTACTAACCACATTTTTAATTATATATAACAATAAAATTAATCTTATGTATTTTCTAGACATGATACAAGAACAAGTACATTTTTTCTGAAAAAATAATAATTAAAAAAAACAAGTTTTGCTACCTTTTGATGGAACAACCATTTTAAATCTAGTTTTAAATAATTTTATATGTTCAGTTTGAAAAAATAAAGATATAATTTTCAATCAGGATATACAAATTTACGTTGTATAAATTTTTTATATTTTTCTGATAACCTTCATATTTTGATGCATAGTAAAAATACGATTATTTTAATTAAAAACTACTTTTTTCATCGAGATAATTTATATGGTTAAATTATAATATTGAATGTATTAATATTATAAATAGAATAAATTTTTACCATTTCATTTAATTTATGTCATTATCAATTTTTTACATTGAGTTCATAGATAAAAACATTTCAATCTTTTGGAAATATTTTATCATTTAAAACACATATTCTAAATAATGGGATTAATTTTATATTACGTACTACAACTTCTGTGTTTTGAATTTTGAAAAATGTATTTTATATTTTATATTATTTGGTCCAAATTATGTTAGTAGGCTACTTTTATTTGTAGTTATTATTAATAGTAACTTTGGTAATTATTATTATTACCATTGTTAAAGGTGAATCCATTAATTAAGGGCAACAATAATATTATAAAATTACCTTAACACCTCTAAAAATCCAATTGGATGATTACATATGACCGGTATCATCTGTTGTTCGATATGAAATCACATTATTTCTACTTTCATAAGAAAATGAAATGAATGTAATAAAATCAAATGGAATGGACAAGGTGTGACAAACCCTTTTTATATAAGTGTATAAATTTTAATATATGGATAACTATTAGATAAGATTCACTATAGATAGTATCTATAAATCTAATAGAAATAACCATTTCATAATCATTTGTTTATATATTTTATAGATTAAATTATTACAATTAATGATGAAACAATAGTGATTAAGAAATTATTTTATTAATAGAAATATCAAATAAATGGTTATAAAAATGTTAAAAGAAATATCATATGATCTAATTAATGTTATCCATGAATTTTCTAGGTAAATATGTAATGTTAGGAGTTTATTTAATATTTTTGTTCAAATTTATCTTCAGTGTGAAATTTACTAAAAGTCTAATAAATAAATAGTGCCATAATTGACCCTATTGATATTTTATAAACTGTAATGTCCTGGAATTTCTGTATATTTATTTTAATTATATGGAATTATTTTGAGACCATGAAATCTGACAGTGCATGATTCCAAGGCCCCGAGTGCCTGGAATGATCCATTGAAGTTTTGTTAAATATTAAATAGCACGCATAAGCAGTTTTCCTTAGAAATTAGAATAAATCATAAATGGTTGCCTGGATCAGAAATTTGAGTACACCATTTCACAAAAGGTGGTGGGTTTTACCTAGGACAGACTTAAGTTTATTCAGCACATGCCTTCTGTGAGAAAACTTGAAAATGGCATAACCTTAAATAAAATCATTAAATAAATTAATTTTATTTTTCAAATGCTTATATGTCACGAATGGTAAATCAGATTAAAAATCCAAGACCACTGATAAATACATGAGGGTATGATCTGTTTAGGCAGATACTATCATAGTCTAGCACGAGCCACCAGTAAAAGTATGTTTTTGGCCATAAATATAATAATTAAGTCATATTTATTTTATTGTAAAATCCATAACATCTAAATGGTAACTCAGACAAAAATATGAGAGCACCTTTGAGTTCATTGGGTTGTGTTCCCTTTAGTCAGTGCCTAATCGTGACCAGTGCGGGTCGTGGGTGAACGTTAATAATTTACTGAATTTTTTGTGGGTACGTTCAGTAAATTCACGAGCAGCGTTCTCTAACATTTAAATTGGTGCCCGAATTACAAATATAATTGTACTATTGAATCCATGATGTCGATATTTTCTTAAGTTAGACATTACATTGACCATAGTAGGTCTAGAAAGAATGTTATGATTAGTGAATTTTTAAATGAAATGAAATAAAATAATTTTACTATTTTATTTTCTTCCATTTTATCCAATGGACAAGAGGTGTGTGGCCCCGCGATGTGTCAAGCCAATAAATTTTTTGGCAAGACAACCCTATGCAACAACGACATTGGTGAATTTAGAAGGTTCCTAAATAATGAACCCCCATTTATTTCCCACATCATTACTTACCCTCCCCCTTTCATATATGTATTGTTCTTGGGGAAGGTATCAATACTGTTTTTCCAAGAAACGAAGTTTTTATGGAGCACCACATTGTCAGACCCTTAGAGGATGAAGCTAAACCTAGTGGGTGGTGACGAACAACACCAAACCATTATATGAATGATGACGTACGAGTTTCGTCATTGGGAACCGGTTGTAGGAATGAAGAACGTGATCCACCTTCAAGCGCGGATGCACTCAAATGGGTTTCTGAGGAAGGGAATTTATTCATTTACATTACCTTTAATGATTCCCTCTTCCACATTCTTGAAAATTAACTGAAAAATGTATTTCAACTGACAAACATGTTGATCTTTGAATCATTCATTTTTTAGGAGGTTGTTATGGGGTATCCTTGGGGGTATTTTTTGTTGTTTCATACATGAAATTTTTTAACCCATTTTATGCTCCCCTTGATCAAAAGCTAATGAGGAGGGCACAAGACTAACGAACCAACCCAAAAACCCCCACAACATTGTTCCCTTGTGCCTTCTGTGGAAGACTGCCTGTGTGGAGACATCAGCAGAATACGAAGGAGGTGACTTGCAAACACATGACACTGGTGATGGTCGCAGCATGAAGTGGCGTTGGAAATCAAATCGGTCGGCATCGGCAAACCATGGAGGTGGTGCGACCTGCTATCACGCACTATCAATGTGAAAAGGGTCTATAGGTCATGAGATACAAAAGATGGAGAAGGTTTCTGGCTCGTCAAACGGCTGTGGAAGGGAAGGGCGACATGCTGCCACGCGCTGCCATTGAGAAGGAGACCGCGGCCAAAGCCATGGTGGAGGAGGCAGAACCCATGCCTTCGGCGAGTTCTGACGATATCGGGAGGCACCCACGTGGTGCCGCCACATTAATGTCCGAAAATCTTTGGACGTTCAGGATCTCAAGAGTGCATTTCACCGCGAGCATCTTTGTGAAATCACCATGGGCCGCAGGCCAGTGGGCTTGGACGCACCCCACCAGATGCCCCCACCCCCCCCCCCCCGCTGGCTGGGCCGCTTTATTGCAGGCCCCTCACTAAAAAGGTCAGGTTGCCCTTTTTCGGGCCTTTCCAGTCCTCCGCCCAGTGGGAAGAATCTGTTGTTGCCAAGCCCATACCGGGTCATGCAGGGTTTGTCTGACTGGGTCGGACCGGACTCGGGCCCAACTAGTCCTAGAAACACTCAAAAGGCCTTATCTCGATAATGGGATGTCCGTTTGACAAACCAGCTACGACGTTTAGATACTTGGAGATATAATGTCCTTTTTAATTACATAATGAGAGTTTTTGAGAATCTTGGAGTATGGTTAGATTGGATCGCACTCAAATCCAACCGGGCCCTCGGCACTAAAATACCCATAACGCACAGACTGGGCATCCGGTTGACCTACCGTCTACTGCGTTGGAACCCATGTGACCTGACAGATCATCAGGTTACTATATTGTGAGACTTTTTGCTAGTTGAGATATGACTGATGGCTTGGGATATGTTCTCCCAAGCACACTACATACGGAACACTGTGACTGGTTGAGACCTGACGACTGCTGACTTTTCTACTCAGAGTGACTCGACGACCACAATACGCGATGAGTAGGAGTTCCTCAGTAGGTCGTGGTGGTGAGAATCTATCATACACGATGGGGAGGATTATATTAGTAGGCCATAGTGGGGGAGAGGCTCTGTGTGACCCAGCCGACCCATGGTACGTGATGGGTAGGGGTATCTCAACATTTCAAGGTTAGTGGGAAGCAACTATGCATGACACGGAAGGCCCACTATACTCTATAGAGGAGGAGTTCTTCAGCAGTTGAGGTGATTGACGTTTTGACTAAGAATTTTATTTGTTCCAAGTCCTAGAAAATCTTTTGATGGCTATCAGCATTCAAAGCGATCCTTTGTCAGTTAGCATCGTATCCTATTACTCTGAGTTGTATAAATGGTTTGAGCTGAGACTCTAATTGTGATGGATCTATTGCTTTGTTATTAGTGATTGAGATCATGCTTTTGGGATTTTTCCTTTGTGGAACTTTAGGGGACCTATAAGGTCTCAGGGTCCCTATAGAGTATCGTTTTACTCACCCCTGCACGAGCTTCACCCACACCTTATGGTGTCTTGTGCAGACGATATATAGCATTGATCAAGGTTTATGGAGGTAGGAATGAATGGTGCTATGAGGTAGACTATTTGGCATGATGTGACACATAGAATAGTAATCATGGGTCATAATTACCCTTATGGTTGGATCTGTGGTTGACGATCCATGATCTTATTTTCACCTTTTCGTCTGTTTTGTACTTTTCAGTTGTACATCTAATTTTTCAGTTGGGATTATATTCTGGAACCTTTGCTTTCAACACTCTTTTACAAAATCAATTTACTTCACAGTTTCGTCATGTTGGGTTCATGGACAATGAGTTTGTCCAATATTAAAAGAAATGCTTTCATATCATAGGGAATATTCCTTTCAGTGCTAGTCTCCAGCCCCTGGCCTACGGAAGGAGGGCATGGGGTAGTCCCAACAAGGGCCTTGGGGGCGGGTTGTGACAAAGAGGTATCAAAGGAAGTTTGGTTCTACCGAATAACTAGGACTCTAATATTTTTTGTTTGGAAAAAGTGTTAAGTATTGTGAGTTTTTTTTTCAGTTCAGGGAGTCCAGTTTTGGTGTAGTAGCTGATGTATCCATACACCCATACCCTGAAATCAAATTTCTGATTATGTGCACAGAAACACTGATTGGATGTGTTTTTTATGATTTTTTCTTATTGTTACTTTGGAGTCAAATCACCAGGTATAACTTAATGTATGTGGCACACCTTTTCCTTAATAGTATTCTGATACATAGACAACAAGCTAGGATTCCTAAGAGAGTACACGATGACGGCCCACCTAGCGACAAGGATTTGGTCCAAGGCCCTCTTATTGTGTCGGCACCATCGGGTGGTGTACTAGTTGCACCGCCTCCCATTGGGAATCAGTTACCAGTATCCAAGCATGTGGAATGTGCACACCAACCGAGTGTGTTGCATGTGTTCTAGTAGTAGAGGACTGCAAGGTTTCAAGACGAGATAGATTCCCATGCATCTGAGTTTTGGCTGGTGGCTATGGCTATAGTTTTCTGCTCAGTTGGGACACTAGTTGAATAGAAGGTGATCATAGCTACTATACATTTGTGAGTTAGTGATCATGAAGATGGCATGCATAATGATGAGGCTTAGGTACGTGGACCATGGAATAAGATGGTACCCTCGTATAGTGTGCCGACTATATCACCATCCATTGGTCAGCAGTTACAACCGGCGATACCGGTTGAAGAATCATGTTGGATAAATTCCTTTCACATGTTTTAGCAACAAATACACCTTAAGAGATGGCCATGTTTCCATCTAGACAGTTCCACATTCAATCAGATGGCGGTCATGGTATAGAGCCTTCTACATGGCTTAGCAGAAAGATTACTTGTTTATATTACCCTGATCTTGCGAAGTGGTGAATTTATCCATGGACATGATTGAGATCCTTTTCAAGAGTAGGGTGTCTCTTTCCATAAAAATATAAGGGTTGAGTGTTCCCTTGAGCTTCTACAGCTTCTGTAGGATGACATGTCGGTATATGTGTATTCATCGAGGTGTACCAACCATTCCTTGTATTCGATGAATACGATACGATCAATGCTTCAGGTCTTGGACATCCGAGCGAGGTGGGTTTAAGGACATATGAGATATCACTATTGATTTATGAATTTCTACTTATTTTAGGGTGATAGAGAGATACTTTAGGGTTGAATGTTCTTTGATTGAGCAGGTACAACCAGTTAATGTTAGCAATGGGAAATAAGGAAAATGGTCGCCTGCCACAGAGACTTGGGTGTGTAAACTGTTTTGGGAATAGGATGTGATATGGATAGAAGAATCTGTAGGGTTGCAGACGTTGATGTAGATCTAAGGGAGGAGAATTATGTGGTGTACATTTCGACATGTTATAACCACCACCCCAATGTAGTCCCAATATGCTCAGGGAGCTGGAGGATAGGGGAAGGGAGTTGTTTCATGTCGTCAAGGAGTATGACCCAAGGGATCTAGGAATGATTAAAGGTATTATCTATGTCTACTACTAGCTGTCATATTAATAGACAAAATAACTAATCATTACTTCATACTATGAATATTGTTCAAGACATCATTTTTATGTTTATTCTAAATACATGACCTTGATGTTAAGAGATACCTTTGGGAGGAGGCTTAATTGTCACACTTCTGTCGACAGTGTGATATGACCCTTGAGGTGAGAGTCTCAGTTGGAACCACTTGGTTGTAGCATCGGGGCCTTACGATGTTAGTTTTGGTATGGACTTGACATCTATAGTTCATACTCAAATTGACTGTATTGGGAAAAAAGGTTGTGGTTTTTATACAACGTTGGAATTGGGTTTTCCTTGGTCGGAATGAATGGAAACCCATACAGCACATGATATACTCATGCATAAAAAGGTGAAACTTATCACTCTTGAGTCATCCATCCTTACCCTCAGGAATGCTAGAGTTTTTGTGTTTCTAGTTCCTAATATGAGTGGAAGAATGTGGGGACATGTTTTCAGAAGATGTTTCTAGGTTTACCTCTATAAAGGGAGAGGGACTTCTGCTTTTCTTGGGTACAACCAGAGTTTTGAACCAGACTTCTATAGGGTGGAGGCACCCTTTTCAGCTTTGACGAAGAAGAGGGGAGGAATTACAATGAATAGAGAAGTGTCAGTAAGGCATTCAAAAGATAATACAAATACTGAAAAGGAGAACTACGCTACCCATGACCATGAGTTAGCAGCAGTGGCCATTACACTGAAGATGTGGTGGCATTACCGGATGGGTGAACTGTTTTCTGTTTACTATGATCACAAGAGTTTTAGGTCTATATTCTCACAGAATGACCAAAACCTGAGACATGGAAAATGGCTACAGTTCTTCTATGACTAGGACATTGAGATAGTTTATAATCTTGGGAAGGGGAACGTGGTTGTAGATGCACTCAATAAGAGGTCTGGTCTGCAATTGCGTAGTGAGGCATCAGAGCAGCTAGTTGCACTACGGATTTCTTTCATGGATAATGATGGAGAAGTTAACCTCCAATCAATGAATGTCACTCCCCCAATTGTTCAGCAAATTCAGGGGGGGTATAGCTAGAGACATTGACTACATGTCCCGACGTGCTCAGATATCCTTTGGACAGTCTCCAAAAGGATATTCTGAAGGTGGGGAGCATGTCATCCTCTTTAGAGGATAAACCATGGTGCCAGTTATGCTTCGAGAGGAGGTGTAAAATGGGATCCATACATCCCATTTAATGTTACATCCTAGAGTGAAGAAGATGTACTGGGACATCCGACATCAGTACTGGTGGACAGGGATGATGGAATTTGTTGTAGAGTTTGTATCACGATGTCTCACATTTCAGCAAGTGAATACTTCACAGTGCTGTAATAAGTCTTATGCCGACAAGTGACAAATATCCTTGGAGTTTGAGGAGGGATTCTATGTTTCCCTAAAATGGTTTTTCCAAGGCGTAAAGTTATCACCGATGTTTAATGGGCCATTTCTAATGCTTCGTAGTATAGATGAGGTGGCATACCACTGTCCCATCCACTGTAGTTGGAGTGGGTGCACGACATATTCCACATATCCCAGTTGAGGAGATATGAACAAGACCCATCTCACATAATCAACCATGGAGAGGTTGACCTAGATGATGGTGTGACAGTTACAGAGGTTTAGTGAAGATTGAGGATCGATATGAGTGATTCCTTCATGGGAGATCGATACATCTGGTGCTCATTCGCTGGTACTAAGGGAACCTCCAAGAGAGAAAATGGAAGCGGGAGGCTCAGATTCAAGCTCAATACTGCCATCTGTTTCCTTAGTCTCTATTTTGGCTTTTGGGGATACAAATCTTTAAGTTGGGGAAATTGTAATGTACCAGAATTTTGGTATAATATTTTTTAATTATATGTATTATTTCAAGATCGCAAAATCTAACGGCAGAAGATTCCAAGGCCGGGATTTCCCAGAATGATCCGTCGAAGTTTTTTTATACATTAAATGTCGCGCCTAAGCAGTTATCCATAAAAAGTAAAATAACAGATAAATGATTCTTTGATCAGAAATATGTGGTCATCATTACACTCAGAATGACAGGTTTACCCTAGGCATGACTTATGTTTTTTCGGTGCATGCATCCTATGAGAAAACCCGATAATGGCATAACCATAAATAAAATTATTAAATAAAATTATTTTATTTTTCATTTACTTATAACTCATGAACGGTATCTAGGATTAAAAAATCTAGACCACTGATGAACTCGTGATGGTATTCTCTTTTAAAGAATATACTATCATTGGTCGGCGAGAGCCACTAAATAATTTTTGTTTTTTGTCATAAATAAATAATTAGGTCACAATTATTATATTGTAAAATACATAACTTCTTAAAAATTACTCAGAATGAAAATACGAGTGTATGGTTTGGTTTGTTCGGGGATGTTCTCTTTAGGTAGATCCTAACCCTGACTAGTGCGGGTCGTGGGTGAATATTAATAAATTATTAATCATTTTTCAGGTATGTTCAATAAACGCGCAAGCGGTGTTTTTTAACTTTTGAACCCGTGCTTGGATTAAAAATATGATGACACCGTTGAATCCATAGTGCCAGGATTCGCTTAAGGGAGACTTTACATTGACCGCAGTAGGTCTTGATAAAAAGTAATGTTTTGTGACTTTTTTAAAGAAATGAAATAAACTAATTTTATTATTATATTTTCTTCCATATCCTCCAATGGAAAAGAGGTGTGTGGGTCCAGCGATGTGTCAAGCCAATAAATGGCTTGACCTTCCAACCCTACATAATGATATCATTGGGTAATTAGGAAAGTTTATCATTTATGATCCCCCATTAATTCCCCATGTTTTTATTTACCCTCCCCTCTTCTATATATATAGAGCATGGGGGGAGGTATCGGTACTGCTTTGCCAAAAAAATAAGTGTTGATGGAGTATCGCCACTCTGGAGCCTTAGAAGAAGGAGCTGAACCCAGCGAGAGGCGATGGACGACATCGAACCACAAACCGAAGAATGACGTATGAGTGGAGTCATTGGAAACCATATGTGGGAATGAAGAACATGATCCACATTCAAGCGTGGATGCTCTCTAAAGGGTTTTCAAGGTAGGAGGTTTATTCGTTTATGTTTCCATAAAATATTACCTCTTCTTCATTCCTGATAACTATACAAAGTACGCAAGTTGACTGACTAATGGGTTGATCCGAGAATCATTCGTTTTGTGGTAGGTTGTAATAGGGTATCCTTGTGGGGTTATGTTTGTTGTTTAATACAAAAAATGGTTTAACCCATATTATCCTCCCTTTGATCATGAGCTACTGTTGATGGTGCAGGCCTAACTATAAAGACCCGACCATAATCATTACATAATCTTTAATTAAATGAATAACTCACATTGAGGATATTTTCAGGTATATAGTTTTAGATAATTATGAAATCACTGTTACATAACAACTTGAAAATTACATGTAGACACTACTACTCGGTATATATTTTTCATAAAATAAAAACTCTTAAATAAATAGAGACATGTCTAGTTCCATTTTTTGTACAGCATGAATTTTCCTTGATATCATCCTTGACCCTAATCATCTTTATGTCCTATAAAAAGCATTTACAAACATGGGATGAGTATAAAAAGCTCATTAAGGGTTATAAAATTATGAAAACAAACATTATACCTTCAATAAATAAAAAAATATGAAACCTCACATTTCAATCATAACATAACACATGAAGTCATATGATTTATGAATAGCATAAAGAAATCATAAATAAAAAAGGTAACTTATGGCATTCATAACATAATTACATTGTAGATATAAAAGCTACATAGGGGGTCACATTTAGAATACACATCAAAATATATTCCATAAATATTTTATGAGAAACACTAACGTTTAACTCCGTCACGTTACCTAATCAATTGGAGATCTATCTCGGGCTCACCGGTCCTAGGTTTATCATAGAACCACCAGTATATGGAAGAAATGCCCAATAACTAAAAAATATTCACAACACGTAATACAATCATAAAATAAAGAAAACATTTCCACATTCCAATCACAATATATCAAATCAATATATTGAAATAAATAATGTTTTATCAAATCATTTTCAAATCCATTTAAAACATTTAATAAATAGATTTTTGAATCAATGTGTCCCAAACCACTTTGAATATTTTAAATAAATTATCATTTGAATGCATTAATGTACATATAAATAAATCCTTAAAACAATATTTAAAACATGGACATTAATGATAATTATTTAGAATAATAAATCCAAAAAACATTTAAAACAATATTTTAGTTAAATATTATTTAAAAAAATGAGAAACTCAAGAATACAAATAATTGAGGAATAATATTGAATCCGAACATTATAATATCATGAGAATAAACGTATTCATGATATAATATTCCAAAGGATAGTATATACAGTGTATAAAAGTGAATTGCTGCATAACAATAATGAAGTCCTAATGAAATGCAAATTGAGACGAAATCCCTTATAAAGATGGCATCATTGGATAAATGATAAATCAATTAAATAATTATTTATGACTAATATAAATACACACATTATAATTAAATATTCAGTGTAAAACAATCATATTTAACTCACACATATTAATTGAAATACCTAACTAACATGTATAAGTTTAACACAAAGAATTGAAATTGGGTTAAGAAGTTCCTTTACAGAAATTCGACAGCCTAACGACGCCACTTTCAAATTCATAAAATGAGTTGCTGAGAGAAAAATTATATCTCATCACATGGAAATACAATTTACAGAAATATTGATATAAAAAACATATCCCAACAAAAGAAGATGTAAATTGAATGACATAACAAATATAAGTCTTTTAAAAAGAGGAGGGTGAAAGGATCCCTTACAAATTTTGTAACAGATGAAAGATACACCACATGAAAAAATAATCATTCAATTAATATGTAAATAACCAAATATTATAGTATATTACACAATGATTACAATCATGGATAGTATATATACCAAAAATGGAAATAGTGGCCAATATAGCATGAATCTCACGGGAATAAAAAGTTAAATTAAAACCCCTTACTTTGTTGTAATAAATCCTGCCATATGACCAAAAGATAAAAACCACAAAATCAATCATAGAATACCATGAATAATCATGATAATATATACCAAATGGCAATAATAATTACACCACATGCAATTAATATTTGGCAAACAATGGAAATCTCATGAATTTAAGAGTGATATAATAAACCCCTTAACTCGTGTCCGACTTGAGTTGTTTGTTCATTGTTCTTCATAAATTATAAACATAAGTAAATTTATACTTTATTAAAAACCTGTTTTCCATTTTATTATTCCTTTTAAATCACTAGTTACCATGTTATAAAGAATATGTAATTATTTAAGTTAATAATGTTCATTTTGTCAATATTGGTACCGGAGTAAAAAATGAACTCCTAATAATTACAAGTTGTCCATGTGGTCAAGAGTCCATTATCTCCATAAAGATATTAATTAGTTAGATATAATATATATCATATATATATAGAATATATTTTATTTATAACAGTACATAACATTTGGAGATAAGAAATGAAATGCACCATTCCTGGAGATGGTTAGCCATACGTACGAATGAACGCTACTTTCATTTATATTTTGTATTTTAATAGAATTAAAACATAATTATACATAGTTATATTGTAATTCAAGTATAATATCATATAAAATTTCAATAATTTCATCCTTTATATGTCCCATATTGGGTATGAACGAATTATATCAGTTTGAGGGGGCAGTAGTCCACATTTCCTCAAATGAAATTATCACATTTACTCAGAAATGAAACCTCAAAGGTATGTTATAAATTAAAAATATATAAGCATAAATAAAACATGAACATAATATATATCATATATAAATAAATTTTCATTATAATGACTCCAATGATTTTTAGTAGGAGATAATCGAACAATCGTCATTTCATGAGGTGTTTGTTTGCCAGCCATAGAAACAGTATGTTCATCACTCATTAGATGGTGGTGACTGTAAGTGTATTTTGAATCCTTCTCATAAAAATATCCTGGTATACTGGGGATACAAGTTTCATTATAAAATAATGGAATAAAAAGAGTTTAGGGGGTTGGAGAAGTAAAATAATGCAAAATTAAACAAATGAATTTAAGAGAAACTGTTACCATTAACATGGTTGACTTCCTTTGGCTTGAACAAAAAAGACATATTGAAGTGCCTTATTCCAAATTTAATGCTTCTACAAGGATTAGAGGGATGTAGGGAGATTAAATGTGAATTTTTTGGATGAGCCAAAATTCATGAGAGGTGTGAGACAATGGATAGAATTTAGGGCTTTTTATAAGGGGGAGGAGGGGCTCGTTAAGAATGTGTGATAATATTATTTTTTTTTATAAAATGATATTCCATTTCTAAAGGACCAAAAATAATTAATGTCAAATATTATATGACTAATGTTCTAAATAAATTCATCCAATAATAATTGGATAGGTTTAGGATGTTATTTTAATATTTATAATCTTATTTATTTAAATCATTTATTAATGAGGTAACCACTGCATCATTATTGTGTAATAAATAATTTAATATATTCGATGTCTATAAATAATAATAAAAAATACCATGATGTTCTAAATAATCTTATTTTTCCAATGAATATTTATAGTAAAAATGATAACTTATATATCAGCATGTAAAAATTCATTTACAAAGAGATATTTTTTATGTCATTTTTTACTTTACTTTAAGTTAATTAAAATAAAGTGTCATTATCATTCATAAGTGTCTCCATGGGGTCCCAAAATCGACCCATGGATTCCCATGGTCGGATATTACTAATCAAATAACGTTAGAACATTTGATAAGGTAATTTTGGATTATTATAATATTCTTTTTACCTTGAATTACCCTATTTACCTTTAACCATTTAAATACAAGTCAAATGTAACTGTTCCCCAAAAATTATTTTAATCATATTGAACCAAATTTTAATTACTAATAACAACCATGTATTTTGGATTTTTGAAAATCAACTGACAAGAGTGGTAAAATTTTATTTAAATGAAAATGTATGTTTTTAACTAATACTTAGTGGTTTCACTATTCATCAAAATTTGATGTTTTTCAGAAAAACACCAAAAATTACGCCTAACATATATTTAATATTAAGAATTAAAAAATGATGGTTATTTTACTAAATTAAGAACTAAGTAGTTGCTATAATTAATTTAAAATTAATTCCCGGTATCAAAACAAATACCATTTTTTTTAGAAACAATAACTATCAAAAGATTGATACTTGATTATGTCCAATTTCAAAGTGAAATTAATTTTAATGACAAAATTGGATTAAATGATAAAGATACATTGTTATTAAACTCTAAAAAAAATTAAAAATATAATCTAGCCAGATAAATACATTATATTAAAAGTCGAATTTGAATTAAAATACAGTAGTTTTCACTATTCATAAAAATGAATTTTATAAGAAAAATACCAAAAATTTACCAAACGTAAATTCTTATGTACCGATTCTTAATAAGAATTTTTTTAAAAAATAGAACATATTAACGTGACCAAAACAATATTTAAATATGTTTCACCAATAAAAGGCAGTAAATCAACCTTTTAGAGTATTTATCCTTAAAATTAAATTTATTCACATTTTAAGCCACTAGATTTTATTGAATAAAAGTAAAAACATTTAAAAAACATGTATAATGATATTTTAGTTAGTTATATTCATTCCTGCAAATAAAAGGGCTAGGCGTTAACCACCATTTAAAATAATAATATAATATTATTAGTGTGCAACGTAAGATTTCAATGAAACCTCTTGTTGCGTATCAGGTAAGCCATCAAACATAGCATCCATTTTATTGTAAAATTCATAATCAATTTACAAATTTTAATTAATAGGAAAATGTTATATTCATTATTTACCTGGGATGTTAAACTAAAAATCCCATCCTAAACACTTCACAACTTAGTTACCCTTGAGCTTTCTGTGGATATCCACTAGCGCGGCGACACCATCCAGCTATAAAGGAGGTGACGTGCCAATGCACGCAACAATAGGAGGCCGTGATAGACATCTGAGCTACCAGCATTAGCCGGCTGTGGAGGAATTGCGGCGCGCCGTCGCGCACCGCCAATGTGCCAAGGGGTCCTGGCTCGTTAGCTGTGGCAGACGGAGAAGGAAACCGGCTGGTCGGTCGATAGCGGAAGGGTGGGGTGCCACATCGTCATGCGCCACCGATGAGTAGGAGACCGCAGATGAAGTTGGGGAGGAATAGGCTAATGTCGCGCCTTGGGCTGGTTCCGCATAGACCTGGAGGCGCCCACGTGGTATCACTGCTTTAAAGGTCGAACGACAATTGGATGTACTAGATCTCGGGGGATCATCTCCCCCGATCCACCTAGTAGAAGCACTGTGGGCCGTGCCCTTCGTGGCTGCACTGCCCTCCTGCAGGCCACAATACGTGGGTCAGGCCGCTCCCTACAGGGTGGGCCACACCCCACCTCTTGATGGGACTCCCTATTTCCAACTTGACCCTACATGGGCTTGGAATCCCTTGAGATCTAGGCATGACCTCTGTCCAGTGGGCTGGTTCCGCTGTGGCGCAACCTAAACCGGGTCGGGCAATGTTGGTCTGATCAGATCGAACCAGACCCAGGCTCAGAAACCCTGAAATCGCCATATCTCGAGAACCAGGCATTTGTTTGATGAATCGTATATGGCCTTTGGATCTTTGGAGATAGAATTTCCTTTTGATTTACTCCCTGAGTGTTTTGTAAAAACATATCATACGACTGGGTTGGATCTCACCTAAATCAACCCTTCCCCTCGGCATTGAAATGCCATTAACACACAGACCGGGTGTCCGATTGACACCCCATCTGCTGCATTGGAACACATGTGACAACACAGATCATCGGGTTACTCTTTTGTGAGACTTCACACTAGTTTAAATATGAACGATGGCTTGGTTTGCGGATATTACATGCACGATACATACAGAACACTGTGACTGGCTGAGACCTGACGACTACTGATCTTTCGACTAGGAGTGACTCAACAACCACAATATGCGATTGGGGAAGGATTACATTAGCAGTCCATGGTGGGGAGCAGCCATGGTATGCAATGAGGATAAGAACCTCAACAGGCTACAGTGGAGAGTAGCTCTTTGTGACCGAAAAAACCCACGGTATGTGATGGGAAGAAATGCCTCATAATTTCAATGTTAGTGGGAAGCACCTCTGTGTGACGTGACACGCCCACTGTACTCGATAGAGGAAGAGTTATCCAACAGCCAAGGTGTTTGACGTTGTGACTGGAAATGTTACTTGTTCCCAGGACTAGAGAATCCTTGGTTGGCTATCAACACTCATAATAATCCAGTGTGGGTCAGCTTCATATGTTGTTTTTCTGAGATTTATACCTAGTTTGAGATGAGACTCTAATTGATATGTGTCTATTTCTTTCTACTATGTGATTAAGTTCATGCTTTGTGGTTTTTCCTTTATGGAACATTAAGAGACCTACATGGTCTTTTGGTCCCAAATGATTATCGTTATTCTCACACTTGCATGGGATTCTCCTTTACCTTGTTGTGTCTCGTGCATACGACGTATAACATTGACCGAGGATGAGGGTTCTAGGAATAGATGGTGCCCGGAGGTGGATCATTTGGCGTGAAGTAACATAGGGACTACTGATAAAGAGTTTTACATACCATTCAAGTAGGATACATGGTGGAAAATATGAGATTTTCTTTTCAAATTTTTAGCTATTTTTTACTTTTTTGTTGTACATGTACTTTTCCAGTTTGGCATGTATTCTGGCTTCATTGATTTCAGCACTCTTTTACTATAGAAGTTTACTTCACAGTGGATTCTTGTTGTGTTCTCAGAACATCTTCTTATACGTGTTTAAAGTAAACGCCTTCCTATTTTTGGGAATATGCCTTTTAGTGCTTATTATCATCCCCTGGCCTATGGAAGATAGTCTTGGGTTTGTCACAGCACATGCCGAGGGGGAGGGTCGTGAAATAAACATAACATTTTATTAAATTATTTTAAAATATTAAATATTTTATAAAATTAAAATTTGACAATTATAATGTCAACAATATCATAAATTATCCATTTATTTTCAATTTACACCACATAAGTAAATATTAACTACCATTAAATATTCATAATGATATTACCCAAAATATTCATTAATAGAATAACTAAGGGACAATTAAAAAGATAAGGTTTAAATTGACTGAATAAGTTGTCCAAAATTTATTGGATGATGATATTACAAGAATATATCATCTCATTTTCCAATTAGAGACACTTTACAGGTTCTTGGGTGGGGTTTCATTTTATTATGAATTAATATTTTTGATATTTTACTAATGTTCCCCTTTCCACTCATATAAAAGGAACCTCCACCCTATCCTCTTATGTTTATTTTATCCTTTCATGCTACAACAACCCCTACCCATTTCACTTATCAACTTACCTAGATAACTTATAAAGGTGATGGTAATTTCAAAAGACCAAATCTAGTGCCCTAATAGTAAATATAAAGGTGGCACGTTGTGGAAGAGGTAATCTCTACTTATGAATCCTTCAAATTTATTTCTTCTTCTACTTCCTCTTCCTTTGTTGTTTCATTATAAAGTAATAACATAATTATCGCTTTTATAATGATATATAATTATAAATATTAATCAACCGTATTTTTACTTCTATCCATCATAAGATAAAAAATCAACAGGTGTGCTTATGTACGAATAACGGTCTCCATGATGTGGTGTAATCCGTTTTTCACCACCACCTTACTTGGATGTGTATAATGGTGGAAATAATTACTATATATGATTATTATAAAATTATACTAATTATATGATATTTTACATCACCCAATTCAATACCATTCAACAACTATGGTAAATATATCATCGCTTGTGTGTACGTAATGCCTACTGTCTCCAAAACGCGATGAGATTCATTATCCATATTAACCATTCAAGAATAATTATAAATTATATAAAATAAATAATAATGAAATATAAGACCTAATAATTATTCAAGATTTATGTATATATGTATATATCATTTACTTACTTTTGTCCAATTTAATAAAGAAACAAAAACAACATTCATGTGTACATACGACCTACTGTCTATATGAATGGTGTATTCCATTCCATATATCGATATATTATATATATTTATGTAATGAATATATATGATATATAAACCATCTTTTACATTGTATAAGTAATTAAATCATGATCTTATTAATAATACAATGAACAAAAAGTCCAAACACATACGATAATTTAAACAATTATTACCCAAAACGTAGCTTTAACATGGAATTGACCAATGAATAGGAAATATAAAGTTGTAAGTCAATCATATAATATATGATAAGATTTATTGTTTTTTACAAGTTAATAATATCTTTAAACAAAATACACATGAGTTTGGGACACATATGAAATAAATTGGAGCTAAAGTATGAGATAATGTTGTAAACTCATTTCTATCGGAGATTGTTTATATGTAAGTGTTTACTAGGGGTCTATTTATCATTAACATCCATGTTTTCTAAGAATTACTTCAGAAAATGTTTAATATTATTATATTTATGTTTAATTTCATATTTACCATTTTCATAACTTTTATTACATGGTATGGAATAAATCATACTTTTGATTACCATACGAAGTACTTTTTGACATTTTTGGAAAATGTATGAAGAGAATGTGTTTTTAAACTTATACGGTATGAAAATATTTTTACACTTTCATAAATATTTATTTCCATTAAGCATAATTTAAATGTTTTAAGGTTTATTTTTAATTAATTTCCATTCAATTAAATATGAAAAACATTTTAAGAAAATAATTCATTTTTTATGAAGAAAGGATATTTTCCTCAAGAATTGTGTTCATGTATGTTATAAAAATGATATTTCCATTTATGATTATATAGGTTTATGTTTTTATCACTATTATTTCATTTTTTATTGAGTTTATTAAGGAATTATTTTTATAAAGTCCATTTTACTTATATAGATTTTGTTATGATGACATGATGTTTAAGAATCCTATTTTATTTAATAGGTTATGCTATGAAGAACGATTTAGGTTTTTGTGGAACATGTAAGAATGATTTTATTATGAGATTAGTGGGACCTATATCTCCCTCAAATTAATAGGCAAGTGAATTATATCACAAGATATTGACTTGGCTGAAACGATATGAAAATTCAGTTCTGTAATACAGGACTAGAACAAAAAGTAAACCCAATTCAGTAATGGACATCTTCCACTATGACGGTCTTGAAAACAAATCCTCAGAAACTATTGAAATCATATTACTTGCTTAATAATTTTCCAAAATTCCATGTTTTATTCCTGTGATATTTTATCTTGATTAATGATCCTTTATGATCCATGCCTTATGTGCTTCAACGATTTATTTCATGATTCGCGATTTAGATGATTAATTATTATATTCATGTTTTTACGTTAAAATGCTTATGGTTTGTTTTATGTTATCCATTTTACCCTTACTGATCATTTTAGATCACCCTTTTTATGTTTTTGTTTCTACTAGATATAAAGAATGATTTTAGGTAGGGAATCAAAATTGGGAGATCTTTCCCCATGATTAGAGGACTATATTCCATGTTTCCAAAGGCACTAAACTAATACAGTATTTGGGATTTTTTCGTGTCATATATGAAGTATTCCAAAAAAAATATAATGTCCAGGTACAGCAAGATTCGGTCTCTACAGAAAAAGTGGAAAAAACATAAAATAATGTATCATAAACATTGGTCAACAATAACTGCTAGGACCTCATGATGGTAAGTTTCCAATAAAGTAATAAAGATCAATATCTATCCCAACATTATGTCTCATGATACTAAGCATTACACAATTCATTGATCACAATATAATTTTATATGCACATGTCACCTTCATTTCATTCTCATTCTTAAGTGTGCCACATAGATTACGCAACATGGACTCATTCATCATAATATTTTATTTTATGATCAATAAGTGTGGAATCGATAAATTTATATCCTATGTAAAATTATTAAATGTATATAATGGTGAATACCATTGATAATAAATTAGAGTGGTATTCACTAAAAAAATTTTTGGCACGAAACAAAACACTAATATTTGGAAATGATAAAAATATCACATAAAAATTCATAAAATAAGTTAATGGGAAAGAAATGGGTATTTAATAATTTCACACATTAAATGGAATTTAATATGGAAATGTAAATACGTATCCCAATAGTAGTATATTTTTATATAAGGCATCAAATAGTAAACACAACTAACTAAGAATAAAAGTTGATGATCCCTTATTTATGTGTGTAACTCGAAATTATTTGTAGGAGTTTCTTGAGAGCATTTAAGAACCTTGGGAGGACTCTAGATAGGGAATGGATGATTATGGACCTGAACCAAATATTTTTGAGTAAATAGAAATCAGATCATGGGTGGGTTCATATCGAAAATGTGTGAGGACTTATTTATGATTTCTAAAACATAGGTATTAGACTCTATATAATAAAATAACAAAACAAACAATATTTACCATGTTATACCATGGTTATATCCAAATAGGATTTTTTATTTTATTTTATAAATTTAGGAGCCCATATTAATATTATAATAACCTTACTTATGTGGATGTGATCAATATTCTCAAAGAAGTGACTTTAAAATTTTAAAATATATAACTGTTTTAGAGGATTCCCCTAGTCATTATTAAATTAAGGAAATATAAATAAATTTTCATTATTTTACATTTGAGGATTAATTTCAACAATGGGGAATATTTTAATAATGATACGTCTAATTCCAAATTAAAATGTTAATAAAACATTTGAACATATAATTTAGTGAAAATGATATTTTAGGTATCAAAATCAATATGATATTTTACATCACAAGATAAAGTGGATTCCCTTGAGAAAAAAACTATAAGATGAGTAAAATTTTAACAAAAACGATTTAAGTAAAAACATATTGAAATTAAACATAAAATAATATGAATAAATAATTATTACAAAACAATTGGTATGTTGAATACACCTTATAAAATAAATTGATTCATAAATAAAACAATTTCCTCAATGAAGGTGGCTTGGGACTAATATCCCTTTCCATATTTCCTTAATTAGTTGATTACACTCTTACTTTATGAAATTGACCATATCTATCATAATCATAAATTTTAGAATCATTTCCTATGTTATAACACTTTTATATTATTAAAAAATAAATTTTTACTATGAATATACTTATTCATTATATATTACTGTTAGAATTGCATGTAAACACTTTTAATTCTCATGAACAAATTTTCTAGTGCACGCATTGATCCTTGAAAAGTTATAAAAAGATATAGATTTGATGATAACCAAGGGTTGTACTATATATATATATATATCTCATAGTTACTTATAATCTTAAACATTCATCTAATGAGTGTTATAAATATAGATCATTAAGATGATACCATTAATAATCATATTTTTGTGGTTTCTTAATTAATGAGGTTAATATATTAGTAATATGATTGTATATAAATATTAAAAATCATGAACCATTAAAAAACAAAATAAAAAAATATTACAAGTAATTAAGAGTGTATAAAAGTATTTATTCATTCACTATATAAATATTATAGCATCTTTTAGGTGGGTGGTAAATTGAACAAAAAAACATGTCATTGTTAATAAACATTTTATAATTTATTATTAAATAATTTTATTATACGTTTTTCATAAACATATACAAGTAATATGTTTCATATCCATATGTATAATACTTTCACAAAATCATTAATTATTGGAGGTGTTTACTAATGGAATTCATCATTCATAGTGGTGGTAGCACATACACACCTCTGATTAATGAATGAATTTATCAATAAATTCATATAGTTATGGTGGATCAAAAAAAATCAATTCAAAATAATAATAATTTTATATGTTTAATATTATTTTAGTAATAAATATATTAAATCCATTAGATGTTGAATTTCAAGAGAAATATGTCATGCTGTTAATGGATTCTATACTAATGATCACATTGCTTAAAAAATAAACAAAATTTTAAATGTAAAAGGATTAAATTTCATTATTTAAAAAGTCATAGAAAAAATTTACTCGTTGTTCCCATCCTTGATTCCAACACTATGCGGTGGTGGTGAAAAAACAACCAGATCATGTAATGGAGGTGTTCTATAAGGACTTGACCTTAAACATTTCATAATGTTGAATTATGTGAATAATTCACATTTAGGATCATTTTAGGTTTAGAGCTTTAAAGAATTAGTCCATAACTATTACATCTAAAAAATTACATAGTTTACACTTCTTATCCGTTTCTATTTTTTTATAAAATAAAAAAGTTTAAAAAATAAAATCATCTAGTTTCATGTTTTTGACATTATTACTTCTCTATTATCCCATACTTAACCCTATTCATTTTTATGTCCTATGAAAATAATTTCAAAACATGGTATGAGCATAAAAAGATCAGTAAGGGTAATAAGATTAAAAAAATAAAAAATTATCCCATCAATAAACACAAATCAATGAAACCATACTTTTCAATAATAATATTCCTTATAAAATCATATAATTTATGAATAACACACAGAACTAGTAAATCATAAAGGTAAGTTATGGGATACATAAAATACATACATTGTAGCTTTCATAGCTACCCAGGGAGTTACGTTTGAAATACCCATGACAGTATATTCTTTAAATCTCATTGGAGAAACATAGAATTTTACCTTTGTCACATTAACAAATGCGTTGGAGAGCTATCTCGGGCTCACCAGCCCTAGGTTTATCGTAGAACCAACGGTATATGTAATCAATGTCCATTAACCATAACATATTCATAACACATAAAAAATCATAAATAAATGATGAAATTTCAACACATCAACCACAATATATCATTTCAATATATTTTCATAATCAATGCTTTATCACACAATTTTCGAAACCATTTAAAACGTTTAACAAATATATTTTTGAATCAAAGTGTCCCATACCACATTGAAGATTATAAACAAAATTTTAATTTCAAAACAATCTATTTCATATAAATAAATCCACTAAACCATTTTTTAAACATGGAAATTAATGAGAATGATTTTTATGAATAAATCCATAAAACTGTTGAAACCATATTTTAGTAAAAGGGTTCCTAACCGAATGAGATACTCTTCAGTACAAATAATTGAGGAACAATATTATTCAAGTGTTATAATATCATAATAATAAGGAAAATCATGATATAATTTTTCAAAGGGTGGTGTATGCCTTATATAAAATTTAATTTTTGAATAACAAAAAATAAGTCTCAATGGAATTTAAATTGAGAAAATTTCCATTGCAAAGATCATTTCATTAGATTATGGAAAAATAAATGACATAATTATGTGTGAAAAATTAAAATACCCAAAATATAAGTGCATTTTAAGGGTAAAACAATCATAGTTCATTGACACATATTTATAGCTCACCATAATCAAGAGTTATATGTTTAACCAAAAGAATTGGTATTGGTTTAAGAATTTCTCTTTCGATAATTTGACAACCTAACGACAGCACATTAAAATTAAGAAAAATGATTTCATGAGAGATAAGTGTCACCCATCACATGGACATAAAATTTAAAACAATGAAGATATATAATAACATATCCCAAAATATGAATTTTCAAATTAAGACATAACAAAATGAATTCTTTTAAAAACATGAGGGTGAATGGTTCCCTTAACGATTTGGTAACATACGAAACATACACCCCATGAAAGAAGGATCATACCATGAAGATGAAAATACCAATAAATTAAAGTAAATTATACAATGAATACAATAATATGAAGTACATACACCACACAAAAGGAGATAGTGGCAATATAGCATGAATCTCACATGAATAAAAAGTGAGATGAAATCCCCTACCACGTTGTAATCAATCGAGTCATATGAACAAAAGATAACAAATGGCAAATGAATAAAATAATACCATGAATATAAATAGAGTAATTATAATATATATCAATAGTCTGTACATAATATACCACATGAAATAAATAAGTGGCGATAAATATAAATATCACATAATTAAAATTGTGATACGAAACCCCTTACCATGTGTCAGACATGACCCGTTCGTTCTTTAAACCCAAGAATAATAAACAAAAGTAAATTTATAATTGATTAATTACCTTTTATATTTTATTATTCATTTTATTTCACATATTACCATGTTATAATCCTTATGCTATCATTTGAGTTAATAATGGATGGATTGTCGATATTAGGTACTTGAGTGAATAATAAACTTCATATAATTACAAGTTATTCATGTGGCCAAAAGTCCATTATAATCATAATTATATTAATCATTTAGATATTATATATATCTTATAAATCTGTATATGTATGTATTTATAATATTATATAACATTTGGTGATTAGAAATAAATTACAATGTTTATGTAAACGGTAAGCCGTACGTACGCATGAACACCACTTTCATTTCTATTTAATATTTAAGGAATCAAAAATTAATGATAGAAAGGTTTATTTTAATTCATGTATAATATCATATATATTTTTATTAACTCCATTCTTTATACATTCCATGTATGGCATGAAGGAGTCACATCACTTTGAGGGGGTGGTAGTATGTACTTTCTCAAATGAAATTATCGCATTTCCCCAATATGGAAACCATAATGGTATGATATAAATAAAAAATAAAGAAGTATATATATAATATAAATATAGTATATATCACATATAAATAAAGTTCTATAATAATGGACACAATATTATGTGGTAGGATAATATTGAACAATCATCGTTTCGTGGGGCAGTAGTTCACCGTCCAGAGAAATAGTATCTTCTTTACACATTGGACAGAGGTGTGTGTAAGTGTAATTTGAATCCTTCCCATAAAAACCACCTAGTACATATAGGATACTGTTTTTGTTATAAAATAATGTAATAAGAAGTTTAGGGGATTTGATAAGTAAATTCAAAGAAAAGTACTTAAGAGAAGAAGTTACTTTTAAATCGGGTAACTCCATTTGGTTTGAACCAAACGGATTTCTTGAAGTGGCTTCTACATAAGGTAAGGCTTCTAGGTGGAATAGGGGGATCTTGATAACTTATTTGTGTAGAGTTTTGAAGTGTAAATGGTCTTGAGATATGTGATTAAATGTATTGAGGTGAGAGCTCTTTAAAAGGGGGACGATGCGCCCTTTAGAAATGTTTGAAAATATTATTTTATTGTATAATGATATTCAGTTTCTAATTGTCCAAAAATTATTAAAAATAGAGATAAGAAGAATCTTTTTCGAAATTAAATCATCCAAAAATAGTTGGGATGTATTTGGATATGTTTTTCATTTTTATAATCATTTTTATTTATATCTTTAATTAATTCCAATAACACTACATCATTATTGTGTCATAAATAATTTTATTTATTATATGTCTAAAATTTATAAATAAAATACAATGATGTAGAAAATCAATTTATATTTATAATTAATATTTATAGTAAAATATATCCATTACATGACACCACATTAAAATTGTTTTCACAAAATAATACATGATTATGATTTTTTTATTTTTTCCATAAATATAATGTTATTAATTTCATTATCTTACCCAAATGGATTTAAAATGCCAAAAGTCTTATTGAAAGATTGTATTTGTCAGAAAATATTCAACCAATAAGGACAGGACAAGTGTTCAGGTAAATTTATATTATTATAATATTATTTTTACCTAGAATTACTCTATTTACCTTTAACAGCGGTAAATAAATGTCAAAAGTTACTATTCACTAAAAAATGATTTTCGCCTTATTGAATTAAATATTACATACTGATGTCATCCATGTATGTTGGATTTTAATATCCAATTCACAGAAGTGATAAAATTTCATTCAAATGAAAAAAGTCGGTTTTTAACAACAACTCTGTGTTTTCATTATTCCTAAAAAATTGATGGTTTTTAGAAAACTACCAAAAATTAAGACTAAGATATATTTGATATTCTGAATTAATAAATGATTTCTATTTTACCAAATTAAAAACATATAGTTTTCACTAATTTAGTTAAGATTAATTCTCATTGTCAAAACAAAAAACATGTTTTTTAGAAATAAAAACTATCAAAAGATTGACACTTGTTTATGTCCAATTTCAAAGTGAAATTACTTCCACTAAACTAATTGGATTAAAATTTAAAAATATAATCTAATTAAAAATTAAACCCTTTTAAATATATAATCTATCCATATAAATAAAATATATTAACAGTCATTTTTGAATTAAAATGCAGTATTTTTAAATATTCATTATAGAAATGAAATTTATCTGAAAAATAACAAAAAATTTCCCCATGAAAATTTTGATGTCCCGATTCTAAATAATAATGTTATTTTGTGAAATATAAAATATAAAAGTTACCAAAACTAGATTTAATGATTATTCTCGATCAAAAGGTCGTAAATCGACCGGTTAAGGAATATTTGAGTATTTATTCCTAAAATTAGATTTATTAACATTTTAAGACTATAAAATTTATTCGATAAATGTTAAAACATTTAAATAATATGTATAATAATATTGTATTTAGTTTGGTTCATTCTCACCATTACAATAGCTAGGCATTAACTACCAATAAAAATAATAATATTTTATTATTTATCTGTATGGCTCAGCATTGTGTGCAACATAAGGCTTCAGAGAAACCCATTTTTGCGTGTCTGGTATGCCATTGAATATAGTGTCGCCATTAAAATAAAATTAATATGTAATTAAAAATTATTAAAAAATATGAAAAGGTCATATTCTTTACTTCATGGGATGTTACATCCTTCTACCCTTTGAGAAATTGTGTCCTCGCAATTTTTAAATTACGATTGGAAACAACATTGAATGTCCCATATCAGAAAAAATAATAAATAAAACTATCACATTAAAAGAAGGAATGTTAAGTACAAAGGTCACCTGAGATAACCCATACTTGGATTCCATGGAAACATGGATATGTAGGAGAAACTAAGTGTCATGTTTGAATGCAGAGTGATAAAAACAAGATTAGGATAAAGTAAGCAACATGAAAACCAAAAATATTTGATGGGCTAAATAGTCATTGGTTTCTTAGTAGGGAATGTAAATGGACAACATTTTCATTTTACTTTCCTTTTCATAATGTGGGAGAAATTATTTATGATATTAAATAAGAACATAAGGAAACATAATTACAAGACATGTAGACGAGCATCATTTATAAAATATCCACCACAAACTCATCTTTTCTCAAAACGATGAGTATTCAAGACGAATTGATCACATAAAAATTGCTACAATCAACTTCTAGATAATATCATGATTGAAAAAATATGAACCATATATTTCCCCTATCTTTATTTCTCAACACAAACCAAAATTGGTTAGCAAAGGATCAATTTACCCCTAAAAGGAAAATCCTTTATAAAAATTAATATTACTCTTAATCATCAAAATTCAACAAAAAATACCCAATGTTCATGAAAGTCTATTAAATAAACAATTGTCCATAGAATTCATCGAAATAATCCAAATTAATTTTGAAACCCAAAACACAAAAGGATTTAATCAAAATTATTCCACTGTATATCTGAACATATATCTTTAAAAACATCGACTACTCTTAGTGTTTCATACTGATGTGTAATTAACCTAATCACAAATTCTATATGATAGGTTAATAATTTCATTAAATAACCCAAATCACATTATGTCCACAATAAAAATATATATTCGTCCAAAATAATATTTCAACCATTACACTAAAAATTAAATCCTATAGTATTCTATTTTACATAAGAATATATTGTTCCCAAAGGTAAGAATGTATTCCAAAATAACCATTATCAAATATTCACCAAATTATTTTCCTATAAAAAGGATTTACATTTGATAAAACAAAAGATCCCAAATAAAATTATTCATGATACATAAAATAATTTAACTATAAATAATTATTCGTACTAATCAGGTACTGTATGTAGTCCAGTGGTCGGTGATAAATCCCAATCGCACTTTCTTTGTGGGTTGGATTCCCACTACTCTGTCTGAGGTGACTATACATCTCACTGCCTGCGTGTTTTATTTTTTTAAACTATACAATTTGGAATCGATCGAAACAAAATATTCAAAATCTGAAAAAAAAAATAACCATAATATATTTTATCCTCAAAGTTTATCTAATATCATTTATTATTCAACCAAAAATGTAATAACTATTTATCACCTCTAAAATAACTATGAATCTTTCTAAAATGTTAAACATTAAGGTTATGTCACAAATGCTTAAATAACACCCTATGCTTTGATGTTATCTAAACTGACCTCTCATACCAACTATGAGGACTCAACATTAAACATTACATAATATTGAATAAAGTAAAAAATTCACATTTATGATTCCTTCAGGTTTAAAGATTTAGATAATTAGTCCTTAACTATTAAATTTAAAAAATTACAAATAATACACTTCAATTAAGTTTCCATTTTATCATAATATAAAAATTCATATAAAAAAGAAACTTGTCTAATTCTATGTTTTAGACGACAAGACTTTTTCTTGATCCCATCATTGACCCTATTCATATTTAGGTCGTATGAAAAACTTTACAAAACATGGGATGAACATAAAAAGAACATAAAGGTTTATAAAATATGGAAAGAAATCATTATACCATCAATAAATACAAATAAATGGAACTATACATTTCAATCATAACATTCCTTATGAAATCATAACATTTATTAATAATAGACATAAACCGTAAATCATAAAGGTATCATAGGGCATACATAACATACCTACATTGTGTCATTCACCTCTATGTAAGGAGTTAAGTTTGGAATACCCATCCCAATATATTTCCTAAATCTTTTAGTAGAAAAATTAATGATTACCTTTGTCACGTTACTCAATGCATTGGAGGGATATCTCGGGCTCACCCACCCTAGATTTATCACGGAACCACCCGTATACGTAAAAAATACTTAATAGCCATAACATATTCATTACACATAAAACAAGAATATAGTAAAGATGAAATTTCCACATTGCAATCACAATATATCATTTCAGGATATTGAAATAATCATTTCTCTATCAAACCATTTTAAAAATCATTTAAAGAATTTAATAAATACATTTTTCAATAAAAGTGTCACATAGCACTTTAAATCTTTTCAAAGAAATATTAATTTCAAAAGCATTCATTTTAATATTAATAAATCCTTAAACCCAAATCTGATACACGGTAATTAATGAGAATGATTTTTAGGAATAAGTTGTTAAAACATTTAAAACGATATTATAGTTAAAGAGATTGATCAAAATGAGAGACACTTGAATACAAATAATTTATGAATAACATTAATCAGTGCTTATAATATCATCTGAATAAAGAGATTCATGATATAATATTTTAAATGAATGTATGTACACCGTAAATAATTGAATTGGTGTCTAACAAAAAATAATTCTCAATGGAATGTAAATTAAGACAATGTCCCTTAGAAAGATTATATCCTTAGATTAAAGAGAAATAAATGACATAATTTTGTGTGAAAAATACTAATATACCCAATTTAAGTTGATATTAAGGGTAAAAAATAAGAGTTATTTCATACATATACATATCATGCCATAATCATGATGTATAAGTATAACCCAAATAATTGAAATTTGGTTAAGAAGTTCTCCTTCAGAAATTTGACAGCCTAACAAAATCACAATAAAATTCAGAAAAAAGAGTTGATGAGAGGGAAAAGGTCCTCTCATCACATGGACATAATTTTTTTTGGAAATAAGGATATAGAAGAACATATCACAACATATGAATAAGTCAATTAATTGACATAGTGAAATGATTTATTTTTGAAAGAGGAGGGTGAAAGGTTCACTTACCGATTTATTAACTTATAAAACATACACCCCATGAAATAAAGATCATAAAATGAAGCATAAATTACACTAAAATTAAAGTAAATTACAAAAATAATACTATCATGGGTAGTAAATTCACAAAAAAAGGAATATTTGCAATATAGCATGAATCTCACGTGAATAAGAAGTGAGAGGAAAACACTATACCACGTTGTAATCAATCGAGTCGTATGGCCAAAAGATAATAACAGCAAAATTAATCACAAAACACCATGAATATAAATGGAATATTGATAATATATATCAAATGGTAGTAAAAAATAAAAAACATGAAATAAATTACTAGTGAACAATGGAAATATCACGGAATTAAAAGTGAGATAAGAAACTCCTTACCCCATGTCTGACTTGTCACATTAGTTCTTTAATCTCTTGAATAACAAACTAAAGATAATTTAAAAATGATTAATGAACATTTCATGTTTATTTTTTTATATCACTTATTAACATGTTACAAATATTATCAAATAATTTCTGTTAATTATGGTTGTTTTGTCGATATTTGGTACTTGAGTCAAAAATGAACTTATAATTAAAAGTAGTTCAGGTGGTCAAAATTCCATTATCTCGAGATTTATATTCAAGATTTAGAGATAATATATATAAAATATATCTATTATATGTATGTATTAATAATATTATATTACATTTGGATATAATAAATGAAATGCACCGTTCATGGAGATGGTAAGCCGTACCTACGCATGAACGCTACATTAATTTTAATTTGGTATTAAATGGAAAGAAAACCTATTGATAAATAGGTATATTATAATTATAGTATAACATATTATTTAATTTCACTAACTCCTTTTTTTTAAATGTTTCACGTATGGAATAAATGAGTCATATCACTTTGAGGGAGCGGTAGTCTGCACTTCCTCAATAAAGATTAGCGTGTTTACCCATTATGGAAACCATTAAGGTATTCTATAAATAAAAAATACAGAATTATATCGACAATATAAATATAATATATTTCACATATAAATATAGTTTCATCATAATTTAATCCATAAGAGGTTGAAGGATATGATTGAATAGTCATCGTTTTGTGAGGTAATAGATTGTTGTCTATAGAAACAGTATGTTTTTACCCATTAGACAGGGGTGCGTGTATGCATAGTTTGAATAATTCAAATAAAAACAACCCTGTATATTGATGATACTTGTGTTGTTATATAATAAATGAATAAAAAGGTTTTAGGGGGTTCGATAAATAAAACAAAAGAAAAGAACTTAAAAGATAATGTTACTTTTAGATCGGGTAACTCCCTTTGGTTTGAACCAACATGATTTCTTGAAATTCCTTATGCCTATGGAAAAGGTTCTAGGTGGAAGATATGTATATTTAGATATTATTTTTAAAGAGTTTGGATGAGCCAAGGGGAATGAGAGATGTGAGTAGTGGGTTAGAGGTGAGGGTATTTTATAAGGGGGAGACGGGTCTCTTTAGTTATGTTTGAAAATATAATTTTATTATATAATGTTTTTAGGTTTCTAAAGGTCCAAAAAATATTAAAGTAGAAGATAAGATGATTGTTTCTCTAAATTATGTCATCTAATACGAATTGAAATTTCTTTGGATATTGTTTTTTAATTCTTATTTATTTAAATTATTCATTAATTAGGTAATCACTACATCATTATTGTGTCATAAATAATTTTATTTATTTATGTATAAAATTTTTAAATATTATACCATGATATATGAAACCTTATTATATTTCAAATGAATATTTATAGTCAAATACATCAATTATATATCGTAAAATGAAAAATGTTTTTTGGAAAACAATACATGTTTATGATATTTTAATTTTTATTTTAATTAAAATTTATTAATATCATTATATTTTCCAAATGACTTTCAAAGGCCAAAAGTGTTACCCACAGATTTTATTGGTCAGCAATTATTTATACAATAAGGTTAAGACATGTGTTATGGTAATTATATATTATCATAATATTATTATTAACATGAATTACCTTATTTACCATTAACCACATTAAATAAAATTCAAAAGATAATATTTACCAATAAAATATTCTAATCTTATTTACCCAAATTATACATACTTATATAAACCATTTATGACTGATTCTCAAAATTTAAATCTGATAAGTGGTGAAATTTCATTTAAATGAAAATTCTATTTTCTTAACTACTACTCTGTGTTTTCACTATTCAACAAAAATTAATGGAATTCAGAAAAATACAAAATATTCAGCCTAATCTATATTCAATATTTCTAATTGAAAAATGATGCATAATTTAACAAATTAAAAAAAATAAGTTTCATTAATTAATTTAAAATTAATTCCCATTGTTAAATCAAAAAGTGTGTTTTTGTGAAATAATAACCATCAAATGATTGACACTTGTTTATGACCAATTTCCATGTGAAATTACATATAGTGAACAACATTGTATTAAATGTTAAAAATGGAATAAAATTAAACTTTAAAATCATTCATAATGATAATAAAACCATATAAATAAATTATATTAAAAGGTAGTTTTTAATTAAAATGCAGTATTTTTCAGTATTATTTTAAAAAATGTACTTTATCATACTAATACTAATAATTTACCTAAGTAAATATTGATGTCATAATTCTAAAGAATAATCTTATTTAGTCAAATAGAATATATAAAAGTGACCAAAATTACATTTAAAGAGGGTTCTCCATCAAATGATGGTAAGTCAACCTTTTAAAAAATATTATAGTATTTATGCGTAAATTTAGATTCATTCACATTTTAAGCCTATAAACATTATTTGATAAATGTATACATATTTCACTAATATGTATAATCATATTGTAGTTATTTGTGTTCATTACATCCATTTCAATGGCTAGGCGTTAACTACCATTTAAAATAATAATATATTATTATTTCTCAGTATGACTCAGCATTGTGTGCAACACAAGAATTTAGATAAACACGTTGTTGCGTGTAAGGTACACCATTGAATATTGAATCACCTTTAAAATAAAATTAATATTTATTGGAACCATGGTCGTTCTATGCATGAATTGGAGTATGGTTTGTGTATTTTTTCAATCCTCAGTGGATGTTCAGAATGTGTTCCAGAATAGTGATCATACTGAACAAGCAGATAACATTATTGAAGGTGGCATCATTCTCTAGTATTTGCCAAATTTTTGGGCCTGAAAATCTCCAAATGGAGAAAAGTGATTCTTTTCAGAGACTTGCGCATTGATGACTTGGAGGTTTGGAAACATGCATGCCATATGCTTTTGAAGATCAGAGTATCAAAATATGGCAAAGGGAGAAGGGAGCCCAAGTTTTATGTTTGGTCATGAAAGTGACGTGGCGGTAGAGACTTGCACACTGAAACATGCGCGCCGAGGGAAGACTTGCACGCCGTCTCATAGGTTATCCAAATTCCTATAAATAGGGGTCAACCCCACCTCATTCAGTATGATGTTATAGACTTAGATAAATTCATAGATCCTATCACGGAGATGTAGTGGTCGCGCAAGTGGTTGTGTGGTCGTGCAAGTGGAAATTGCGCGATAGTTGTTTGCTGCGCGTCCAAGGTGGCTTGGGCAAGAAAGGGTGTTGGTCTCCCAAGTTTGGAGTTGGGGAATGAAGTGTCGCACATGTGGTTTGGTGACACTTACGTGCCAAGATATAAAGAAGCGTGATAGTTGACCATTGCACGCCAAAACTGGTTTGGGTGGAAATGAATGTGAGTCGCGCAAGTTTGAGGTTGAAAAGGAATGTTTTGCACTAGTAGTAGAGGTGAACTTGCGCGCCGTCTCTAAAACATGCACATCGGCTTGGAGAAGAGTGCCAGGTGTAGTTGAAGCATGCCAGTCTTTTTGGAGCTGCACGAAATCTGGAAGATTGCCTGATACCTTCAGTGCAAAGTGAGATTAGTCTATGGGTGAGTGTTGGACATCAACAGAGCATCGACATTCAACATATCATTGATTCATTAGTCAAGATAAAGTGAGCTTTACATCTATAAACTTAGTGGGACTTCACCAAAGGCAGTGAGCCAAGGAGAGTCAATGAGAGTGACCCTAGGGATGCAGTGAGCTATCCAAGAACCTTTGTAATGGAAGTGATCCTGGGATAGAGTGATTGTGCCCAAACCTTTGTAATCCACAGCTAGTGAAGTTTAGTATAAATTGGTACGACCGAAAACCTGTCGGTGTATTCTCCTTGGACGTAGCCCTTAGTGGTGAACCATGTGAAATGTGTTGTGTCATAACTCTTCAAGTGCATGTTTTTCTTTCTGATCGTATTCATCATATAGGTTTAACAAATTCCAACCAACATGGGAACAAGATCCATCACATTAAAAGAAAAAGCTGTCACACGTATTCACCCCTCCCCTCTCAGGGTGTCCTGGGGTCCTATAAGTGGTATCCGAGGGAGGTTGTTGTTGTTAAACATGTCCCTTGTTGTCATAGAGAATGAATTCAATGTATTGGGAGTCCCTCTCTTCGAAGGAAGTAACTTCCATATCTAGAAGAATAGAATGTGATCTCCTCTAAGATCCCTTGGAATGGAATTCCTTTTTTCCACTGTCCAAGGTATTCATGTTACTGATCCAACATGGCTAGCTATGATAGATGATAATAGGAAAATTCTTGATGCTGATGCTAAAGTGCAGAATGCTCTCTCTGCTGCCCTTTCTAATAAGATCTATCTAATGGTAATGAGTTGCACCTCAGAAAAATCCATGTGGGATAAAATTCAAAATATTTATGAAGGAGATATAAAATTGAAGGAGGAAAAACTAAAAGTCTTACAAAATAGGTTTTATGATATGAAGATGAATCCTGGTGAGAATTCAGACTCCTTTTTCAATCGAATTACTTAAGTGGTTGGAGTAATTTAGGGTCTTGGTGAATAAATCAACGACATTGACATTGTAAAGAAATTATTAAGAATACTTCCTCCCCTGTACAATGAAATGGTGTGAGCCCTTTAAAAATGATATCATTCCAAACATTCATTGGATGATCTGTTGAGTAGCCTAGTGGAATATGAAATGAGAGTAAATCCAGAAGAAGCTAGTACACGAGTAAGCAAGGAAATGGCGTTCAAATCCATGGAGAAACTGAAAATTTCAAATATAGTAGTGGTGAAGACAATGAGGAAAAAGAAATTATTTCTCGCTATTTTCATGAAGTTCGAGAAGGTAAAAGGAAAATTCAAAGGGAAGATACCTCTAGCTTACTTTCATTGTGGAAAAGTCGGTCACATTGCTTCGCAGTGCTTAAGAATGATCGATGATGATGATAGCGATGCTAAAAACATTGAGATTCCTCAGAAAAGGTTTTCCAAGAATGGATACTTAAAATCTAAAAATAATGTACTAAAGAAGAGTTTTTTATGTGATGAGGAAGATGATTATAATTAATTCTATGAAGAACAAGAACAAGAGTTCAAAATTGGAAACCATGCTTCCATGATGGCCACTACTGAAAAATAAGAAGATAATGGTTGAGACAATCAGTTAAAAACTACTGTGAATCTCGGGATGCAACTTAAGTATGATGTTATCAATATTATAATGAAATTTAAGAGTTTCAGTATGTGTTAATCAATTGTAGAGGAATCAACTGAATATGTTGATCTGGTTGAAGCTGAAATTGAACGACTGGAAGTATTTGTGAATGTAAATTCTAAAATCCATGAAAGCAATGATGATGTAGTGGATCTGAAGCTGAGAATTGAAGAGAATGGAAAGGTCATCAATGACCTCACATCCAGACTAGAATAAAAAGAAAAGACTAATGAGGGTCCTGAGGAAGAAGTTGTTACTCTTATGAGTAAACTTGAGACTGAATCAATTTCAAAATAATCGAGGAAGAAAATGCAGTTTGGAAGATTTTCATATGCAGAATTACTGAAAAGAGCCAACTGTGGTTAAGATGAGGTTGGAAAAAACATGAGTGATCAATGATCTGCTTGCATGGGAAAGAGTGGAATTTGCTGTGAAAATGAGACATCAACTACTGGAAGTGAAGTGAGCCAAAAGAAAGACAAGATGAAAGTTGGACATGTTGAAATGTTGCCTGATGTGCTGAAAAAGAAACCCTAAATTTAATCAAAAAGGAGGATTGAAAATTATCCCCAAACATTCAGAAATGACAGGCAGTCCAACTATTCTCCCAAGTAATATGTTGTGAGGATAAATTCATGTGAGAATACATTACCTCTCATGAAGTGTCAGTTCTGTGGATATCTATGCCATACCATTTCATATTGCAAAGATTCACGGAGCTACATGAATGGGGAAGATCTGGGATGTCAACAAAGGATACTGACTTCATATCCTCCATCTTATAGAAGAAGTAGTTTCTATGGATATTGTTTTCGTTGTTTTATCATGGGTCATAAGGCTTATAATTTCAGGAAGAGAAGGGATGTAGACACCTCATACCAGAGTTCAAGACAAGTCAAATTTTATCCAAAAGATATTGTCGCTATTACAAACAGGTTTTCTCCTCTTGAAGAAGACTTCGACTATGAAGAACCAATTTACACATATGAGATAATTGAAAGTAAAATAGTGCTATATACTCAATCCAATGAATCATGGAAAGAAAGTAAGAAAATTTAGAAATCCAACCTTGTAGAGGTTTCCCTCAATGCTACAAAAAGCAATAGTACCTAGATTCGGGATAGAGGTTGTTCGTATCATATGATAGGTAATGATGGCATGTTAACGAATATCAAAAGGAAGTTTGATGGTACAGTACGATTTGGAAATGATGAAGCTTTGAAAATCAAAGGTTGTAGAGGTACTAAATTAGCTAATATAGAGAAAAAGAAGACTAAATTCCTTTAGGTAGATGGCCTACGTCATAATCTACTGAGTGTGAGTCAACACTGTGACCCGAGACTTATAGTTACTTTTAATTAGAAAGTATGCACTATCAAGGGAATTAAAGACATTCACTTATGAAGGGATGCAGAATAGAAGGCAACTTGTATCATGTTTATTGTAAAGAAAATGTTTGTTACATGACTATTGAAGTAGGAAACAATTTGTGGAATCAGAGACTGAGATACATTAATCAAAAAGATGTGGATAAAGTATCAAAATTGAGGATTGTCATGGAAATTCCCAAACTGAATTGTGAACGTGAAATGTCTTGTGATGCTTGCATTCGTGGAAAGCTAGTATGTAGTTTGTATCGGCCAATGAAGAAAAGGGCATCTCATCTTCCGGATCTAATTCATAAAGATGTATGCGGGCCAATAAATGTTGTCGGATCTCATGGAGAAAGGTACTTTTTTCCTTTTCATAGATTATTACAGTAGAATGGAATGTTTTATGTTCATTCATAGGAAAGAGAAAATGATTTAATGCATGAAAACATTTCGGTGAATCGCTGAGAATGATACTGGACGAACAATCAAAGTGTTTCTATCTAACAATAGAGGGGAATACACATCCATTGAATTTAAAAATTACCTTTAGAAAGATGGTATTCAAAATGATGTTGATTTTCTGAGAACTCCACAACAAAATGGAGTTTTTAAATGTAAGAATCGACATGTGAACAACATGGAACAAACTATGTTGATAGAGATTCGTATTCCACGACATTACTGGAAAGAGGTTGTTCAAGTTTTAGTGTATATTCAAAATCAAACATGACTTTATATGGGCGAGAAGAAGACACCATATGAATTGTAGCATGGAAGGAATACCTCTTTGAAATAATTTCATGTTTTTGGATGTAAATGTTTCATCAGAAACAAATAAGTAAATCAAGGGAAGTATGTTGACAATGTAGATGATAGAATTTTCCTCGGATACTCAATGAACATCAAATACTACAAGTGTTTCAACAAGAGATTATGAAGGATTGTGGAAAGTAGTGATGTTAAGATAATTAAAGAGAGAAAAACCGATGCTTCAAGGAAGTCATATGATGATGTGATAGAAAGTGAGGAAGAAAGTGAACGTGGAGAAAATAAAAATTCAGAATTAGAGGATGTTGTACAAAATACTCAGCAGTTACATCATGATGTTGACTTAGCAGAATAATCTCAATATTAAACTATGGATGGAGAGAATGCAACATAACCTTGCATGAGAAATTAAAGAGCTCAGATTGATCCATATAAAAGAATTTTGGAAAAGAGTGCACGAACTAAAACAATGAGGGTGAGGAATAACACGGAATATGGATTTCTGTTAGATGTGGAGCCATCCTCATTTGAAGAGATACGAAGGATGAATCATGGGTGAATGCTATGAATGAAGAGTTAGATCAGATTGACATGAATCAGACATAAGATCTTACCCAGATACCTGATGGTCACAATGTTATCGGTATAAAATGGATCTTCATGAAAAAGTTTGATGAGCGTGGAAGTGTTATTAAAAACAAGGCACCACTGGTATGTAAAGGATACTCCCATATTGAAGGCGTTGATGTTGAAGAAACCTTTTCTCTAGTTTCTAGACTGGAGTCAACAAGACTTTTCATTTCCATGGCACTCTAAAAAGGATATAAAGTATATCAAATGGATTTCAAGACAACATTATTGAATGGTGTACTCGAAGAAGAAGTCTACATCGAACAACATCTGGGTTTTGTTCTTGTTACTGATGAAACAAAGGTCTACAAACTGAATAATGAGATATATGGTTTGATGCAGGCACCACGAGCATGGTATTCCCAACTGGACTCATATCTCAAGAAACTGGAATTCAAAAGAGGATGAGTAGACCACAATCTATATGTGAAGAATTCTTCAAAAGATCAATTCATGGTTCTAGTCTATATTGGTGAAATTATTTTTTGGTGGAAGTAGGCAGAAATCAATGGATGAATTTTCCAATCACATGAAATTAGAATTTGAAATGTCTATGATTGGGGATATCACATATTTCTTAGGGATGCAGGTGATTCAAAGGCAGGGTTACACTTTCATTTCTTAAGAAAAGTATGCAGGAGAGATGATGAGGATGTTTAATATGCAAGACTCGAAACCAATATCATCTCTGATTGTAGTTGGAACAAAAAATGGAAAGCATGAAGATGTGGAATCTGTAGACCCCGCTATGTACAAGATGATAAATGGGAGCCTACTATACCTAACAGCAACACGACTAGATATTGTCTTCGCAACCAATCTAGCGGCCCTATTTTAGAGTAATCCAAAGGAGGAACATATGAAATAAGTGAAAATAATCATGAGGTATATTCAAGGTACTCAAAATTGTGTCTTATACTTTTCTTCTTGAAGCGACAGTAAATTATCATCATTTACGGTTGCTGACTGGGCTAGAAATGTATTGGAATGAAAGTCTAATATTGGTGGAGCATTCTATAGTTGGAATAAATGTGTTGGCCGGTTGAGAAAGAAACAAGAAAGTACTTCTCTTAGTAATGCTGAAGATGAGTATATATCTGCCACAAAGGCATGAACTGAACTGTTGTGGATGACGCAATAACTAATAGATATTGGTGATGAGGTGAAGAAACCAATGGTAATTTACTGCGATTATAAGAGCGGAATTGATCTTATGAAGAATCATGTTCCGCATTCTTGTACAAAACCTATTGAAATCAGGTATAACTTTATCAAAGAAAAAGACGAGTAAGGCATGATTAGAATAGATCATGTGGGAATTTAATGGCAAGTGGCTGATATCCTGACCAGGCCACTATCAGCGGGTGTGTTTGAGAAGCATCAGTTAAACCTCGATGTTCAGCCACCTCCCAGTGCATAAGGACGTTATGCAATACCACACTCCCAAGTTATGTTAATTCCTTTTAATCTGTTTATGGATGCGATGTAGGTTTGTGGCCGAAATAATATCTAGGGGGAGTGTGGTTTGAGATGAACAATGAACAATTACCGGTATTTGGGTTTATTTCCAATGGGGGAGAATGGAATAAATTCCGGACATTCCGTAGATGTTTGGTATCACGATGAGAATTCGGTGATAGGATAAGAAGGAATTATTTGGACATGAATCTGGGAAAATATAAGAGAATTTCTTAGGCGTCATTGAGAATTCCAAAACATGGGATCCCAATTCATGCTTCCCCTCTTGATTTCTACACCGAGCATTGCTCACGTAGACTTAGAGTGTTGGCTGAGTTGATTCTTGTGTTTGTGATTTGGCTGAATTATTTGTTGATGCCAACAAACCCAAAGGGAGATATTGTTGGAACCATTGTTGTTATATTCATGAATTGGAGTATCTTTTGTTTTTGTCTACAATCCTCAGTGAAAGTTTTGAATGTGTGCCCGAAAAGTGATAATATAAAACAAGAATATAACAGTATTGAAGGTGGCACCATTTTCCAGTATTTGCCAAATTTTTGTGCTTGAAAATAGACAAATGGAGAAAAGTGGTTTCTGGAAAAGAGGCGTGCACACTGATTACTTGGAGGTTTGGGAACATTCACACCATATGATTTTCAAGATCAGAGCATCAAAATATAGAAATGGGAGAAGGGAACCCACGTTTTATGTTTGGTCACACAAGTGACTTGCAAGGTAGAGACTTGCACACTAAAACTTGTGCAACGAGGGAAGACTTGTGCGCCATCGTTTTGGGTATCCAAATGACTATAGATAGAGGTTTAAACCTCCTCATTTGGTATGAAGTTCGAGATTTAGAGAAATTCAGAGCTCTCGTCGCGCAGGTGCAGTGGTCGCTTAAGTCGTTGTATGGTCGCGCAAGTAGAAGTTGTGCGACAGTTGTTTACTGCACGTCCAAGGTGGTTTGGGTTAGAAAGGGTGTTGGTTGCCCAAGTTTTTAGTAGGGGAAAGAAGTGTCGCGTAGGTGGTTTGGTGGCACTTGTGCACCAAGAATTGAAGAAGCGCGAATGTTGACTATTTCATGCCAAAACTGGTTTGGGTGGAAAAGAATGTGAGTCGCGCATGTTTGAGGTTGAAAAGGAATGTGTCATGCAAGTAGTAGAGGTGAACTTTCACACCATCTTTAAAACTGGTGTGCTAGCATTGAGAAGTGATCCAGATGTAGTTGAAGCACGTCGGTCTTTTTGGAGCTTCATTAATACTAGAAGATTGCCTAATAACTTCAGTGAAAAGTGAGATTAGTCTACGGGTGAGAGTTGGATTTCACCAGAGCATCTACATACAAAAGAGGATGTATTCATTAGCGAAGATGAAGAGACCTTCATGTATACAAACTGAGTGGGACTTCACCAAAGGTAGTGTGCCAGGGGGAGTCAACGAGAGTGACTCGAGGGATGCAGTGAGCTATCCCTGAACCTTTGTAACGGCAGCGATCCTGGGACAGAGTGACTATGCCAAAACTTTTTTAATCCACAGATAGTGAAGTTTAGTGGAATTTGATACGAATGAAAACTTCTCGGCGTATGCTCCTTGGACATAGCCCTTAGTAGTGAACCAAGTAGAATGTGATGTGTCATCTCTCTGTATGTTAAATGTTTTCTTTATGGTCATATTCATCATACAAATTTAACAAGATTCTACCAATGTGGGAAAAAGATCCATCACATTAATAGAAAAACTTGTCACCCTGATTCACCCCTCCCCTCTCAGGGTATCCCAGGGTCGTACAATAATTCAAAAATATTAATAAATATGAAAATTTCATATTCTTTTTTTCCTAGGATGTTACATGGTCATTCACACACACACACACAATCGATGTGTATGTTTATATTAGAGATGATATAGAATAGATGGACAATTGATGATAAATTAAGATAATAAAAGTATAGTATATATATTTCAATAAATTAATTATATATACACTGTCTTCAATGATTAAGGACATGAAAATTATAATAATATAGTAGAAAGAGAGTAATAACCTTTTCAGTAACCATGTTTTTCTTTGGAATTATATTTTTAAATAAAAGGATTAAGATAAACAGATAAGAAAAAAATTCATATGATCATAGATGGGTGTTATATGATTTAAAAATTTTGTTGATTTTTCTAGGAACTTTAAGAATGTGTTTACAAGTATTTTGTGTGAGTGCTACGTTTTATATGTGAGTATATGGAACGTTTGAAAGGAAAATAACATTATGCAAGTGGCGTAAATGGATTGATGATAATGTTAGGATAGATAGATTTTTAATGGTCTGTAAGAAATTAAAGTATGTGTTCATAATATATCAGATGATTTAAAAAAAATTAGTGGTAAATTTATATTATTAAAAATTGGGAAACCTGATTTTAATCATTTAAATGGATTTTACTCTTAATTAATTAATAATCAAATAATTTAAAATAAGAAAAAAAATTATGTAGGACCACTTTACCAAATTTATAAATGGATTACCATAATATGGGTGTTATTTATCCATTTTAATTTAAAAAATCCGATAATGGATAATTTTAATTAATCCCACTATACATATAAAGTTATATTTTAATAAAATATTATTTCAAAATATTAAATTTTGATATAAGATAAATATTTTTTGGTTACTAATGTTCACAAAAGTAATAAATTGTTTATAAAAAATATATGATATTTGTCGTAAAATCAAATAAAATATTAATTTCACCACGAAAAATATTTATTCATGGATGCAAATGAAGGAATATTTAGAATTAAATAAAATATAGCATTAGTTCAATAACATTATGAATATAATTTATAAGTTCAAAAAATATTTCATACTGCATATTTATACCATTAATATATATTATCAATTAAATATTTTTTATAAAATATTAGCCCCTATACCCATAATGATTATGTGATACAACTAACTATTTTGGTAAGAATTATAATTTTAATTATCCAAAAAAACAAAATAAATTATTTAAGGAAAATATAAATAATAGATCCTAAGTAAATTTTTTAATGAATTAAAAAACAAATTCAATATGAAATTTAAAATAACAAATTTGATTAAAAAAATATTTATAATAGAAATATATATTAAATATAATATATATTTTATTGAAAATAATATTTTCAAAATTAACTTATATTAACTATCATCCTTTTATAGGTAACAACTATTTATGGTATACCACAATACTATTGAATATATATTTATTAATTATTTCTTCATCATATTTTGTGGGTTTTTTTGGGAGTATCATGTAGAATATGTTATAGATAATACATTGTATTTTCAAAGGAGAGAAAATATTGTTTCAGTACATCACATGATCTCAAATCATACAATCATGATTCAAAATATTTTCTCCACACATTAGTTATTTAGTCATCTCTATTTAGTTAAAAATTCTATATATCTTAATTTCAATACGCCTTAATGTTTATGTGTTAAAAACCCATGTATTTAAATCACTATAAAATGAACCATTTCTATTCTTGAGTTGTAGTTGCATAAATTGTCCATTGAATTCCTTCTTCAATGATCAATGAATATAAGAGCATGTAACATTAATTTTTCAACAAATTATTTAATTTATGAAAAATACCTAGATAAATGATAACTAAAACGTCCACCACCATGAACAATTGGTAATTTTCGTTTTTTCACCAAATAAAATAATTCACTCCACTCATACCTTCTCCAAAATGGTGTTGTTCATTAATAATAACTATTTTTTAAATCAAGGATATTATAAACGATGTTGCCTTTCTATAATTCTCTTTTATAGTGTTTCTGAACTTTATATATGAACATTAAGAAGTCCATCATGATATAGACTATCATGCGGTAATTTTTTTGTGAAATTTATCTTATTCGAACATCTAAATAGTCTTTATAAACCCATACACATCCTAAAATATATACCCTGAAAAAAATGTGGATTTGTTTTCCTTTCAATATTTACCCAAATGTGATTCTTGAATTTCCAACCCAATAATCTCATCATATCGAAGAATATCCATCATCAGTAAGCGTGCATCATTACATGATATTTCTTGTACCACTATAATGACTATATGTTACCCCTATGCAATTCATCCGACCTTTATGGTGGTTTTTTCTACACATTATTTATCATAAATATCGTCACGAGTTACAATAACAAATATATCTTCATTAAAATTTCACATATTCCTAACATTTTTATTAACCATTACACAATGATCTGTCATCCATCCTTATAAGTGACAAAATCAATTTCATCACTCAATGCCTTTATGTAGGTGTACAATGGTATTAAATAATATAATTTCACTACCTTATCACATATTATAGGCCATTATTCACATACCTTAATTTAGATGAGGAATACCCAATACACAATATGTATAACATTTTTCAATAAATTTCATTAATATAATCATCCAATTTCAAAAGATTACTAAAATAAAAATAATATCTAAGCACTCTCACGAATTATGAATCATTAAAATACTTCATTGATTCCATCTTAAATAAAATATCATGAAATTTATAACACATATAATTTTAACCACATGAACTATGAATTCATCCATGTTAGATAACAACATAATTTACAGTTGTATTCATGATAATTCTATCGGGATTATTATGATTCCATTCATCGATATATGTTGTGACTCCAATGAAACACAACATATTACTCAATGTGAGACTCTGACTATTATACATTCAATGAATTGCATATCAACTATAGGTTGCACCAACCTCATAGTTTATAATGAATTATGCAAATTGATAACTACATCATTCCAGTGTATATAATTGTTGGAAACTCTAAATGCATCATTCCCCCTATAACATTATTGATATTGATTCCCACATCAGATCTGCACTTAAGGAACTCATGAAATATAAATAATTACCATATTTATTTGGGGTCTATATAATTTCTATTCCACAAAATATTTTAATAAACCATTCCAATTTTTCCATATATTAAATAAATATAAATAATATTTCGATATATAATAAATATAATATATATAAATGTTTGAAATAATATGTCCCTAAATGATTTACTATCAAGGTGTTTTCTAGTATCTTAAAAAAGGATAATGGAATATATTAAAATAATTATAAAATAAATTTTCATGGGTGAAAGTTATTCATATAAATGCTCATAAAAAATAACATGGAAAATTGAAAAATAATTGTCTTCCAACTCTTATATTGATCATTAATGAATCTGGATTTTTTTAAGGGACAACTGATATAAGATTTCATAATTTAAAATTATTAAAACTCAAATATTTTAAAAATATGAAGACATTATTTGAAAATTATAAACAGAATGAAACTGTTATATGATATGAACAATAACATAAAATTTGGGGAAAGGATATAATATTTGTAATGGTATAACTCATATAATAAAAATATTTTGAATTAATTAAAAAATATGAAACATATTGGATCAAATATAAAATATAAAAATAAATATATAGGAATAATATAGTATATCGGATAACTAAATAATAAGTATAGATAGAGTACAAGAGAAATATTTGTGGATATATGCAACATATCAAAAAAAATGTTGAATGGTAGGAAAGAAAAGAAATGAATCACATACCTTAAGCCATTTTTGGATTCATTTACAACACTAAAATAATGAATAAAAACTTTTCATTAAACATTTAGTTACTACATAATATTTTTTATACTTATTTTGTGTATTATAATATATATTTAATTGTATTTAATTAATAATTATACAAATAGTGTTTTTCTCAACCATTTTGATGTTATTTAGTTCATGGTTTCAAAAACATATTGATGTAGAGGAAATAATAAATGATAAATTTTATAAGGTAACATATTATATAGATTTATAATGGACATGGTTTATATCATTTAAAATTGTATTTATTTAAATAAATTAGTTGGGAGTTAATAATAAAGTGATTTTCTCCATTATGTTTTTTTCATGATATTAAGGAATTTTATTAGTTATATATTTTCATCATTATTAACAAGCATAGTTTATAATGATGAAATAAGAAAAAAATAATTATATTTTTATGTTAAATAATGAAATTAAATTTCTAAGAGAAAATCGAACATGAATACTTGGGAAAGAAAATCATCACTCACATATGCAGAGAAAAATAATAATATCAAAAACATTATTTAGAATATAAATTTAAAAAAATATAAAATATTTGAAAATTTAATTCCACTAAAACTATAAAAAATGTTTATTTAATAAAATTTATAAGAGGGTATTTGAAATTGTATCATTGGATTATTTATTTTTACATCTCACCTTCAGTCATCAAATATGTATTAAGACAAATGTTATCAATAATGGGAATTTTGATAACACATAGAGAATAATGATGTGATATTTTTTTCTATTGAATTAATTTAGTACATCACTTTCAAAAGTAGTATTCTTTTATTTGTAGATAAATTGGCACTAGTGTGACATTAATATGGACATGGGGGTCTTTTATTTTATAGTAATGTATTTAAAATATTACATTTTAGGATATAAATTCATTAGTATCGATTTTAAATCTATTATATCAATTATTTTAATTAATATAACTAAAATCCCTTAAAAAGTGAAATTAAATCACTGAAATAGTTTATTTATGGTAAATAATAAAAAAACATTTTTTAGTACGTTTAAAAAATCAGATTTAAAATTTCTCATATTAGATAATTAATCACATATATAATTTTTGAAACCATATATTTTATAGAAGAAATTAATATTCGATCATTAAATTTGTTTTGTAAATTATAGGCCATATTTATTCAACCATTACACTAAAATTATTAGGGTATTCTTAAAAATTAACATTTTTAGTAATCAATAAAATTAAATTTATATAAATAAACCAAAAAATCAGCCTAAAAATCGGTTCTATTATGATTCAAAAAATGTCTATACATTTCTCTATTTTTTTAAATATAATATTTTTTATATTAAAAAAAGTAATTAATACATTGAAATACATTCCCCAAAAAAATTAATGAGTGATGACAATATTAATTATTATTATTTCTTAATTAATATATAAATCATAATTAAAATTAGTTATATTTTAACTACAATATATTTAAAAGTATTGAAATATAATTATAATTAATAATTAATAATTTATAGAATAATTTAAAATAATAACCAAAATTTATTATTGTTTCTCTTTATATTATACAAGATTTTTTTTAAAGAATAAATAATTAAACATTTAATTATTGTGCTCATTCTAAAAAATAATATTCATCTAATTTTTGGTTATTATTTATTTGGAATCCATTTTAATTATTAATCAATATTATCATCAATTCATTTGTTTACATTAGTCGTTGTACATCGTTTATATACCTCTGATTTATTTCATTATTCATTTAAAAAATTTCAATAATTTTAATTTGAATTTCATTTTAATATTAAAATACTATTTCTAATTGTTTTTTATTCCATTTTAGGTTTCCAGGCCAATTTTAGGGGATTAATACATATAGGAATAGATATATAATTTTTTATTCTTTATATCTCTTTATATTTTTCACTAGAACATATTTCATTCTAAGGAATATATTTATGATTTAAATTAAATGATTCATATTTGTGTAAAATAAAATTTTATGTATGATTTATATAACACATTACACATCATCAATAATTGAGATATATTTTTTTATATCATAAAATTACGTGTCATTACGTTGTTCCCTCGTTTTAAAATTTCATCCTAACACACATAATACATAAATATAAGTTATAATTTTCTTTTTCATCCTCAAATTCAATTTAGTCATATTCATATATATGATTCCTTAAAAGTAGTTTAAATAATTTAGTGGTCCTTTTTTGTAGCAGAGTATCTCTTTGATCTATGATTCCCATTGGCTACACTTTGTATGAAAAATCATGATATTGATATAACCCAAATCAATTTCGATAATTGAAATCATATTAAATATACATTCTAAAGGGAGATTCATCAAATTAATGATTATATTGAAAAAATATTTTAAATCATAATTCAATATTCGATATACCAAACACGATCAAGAATCTCAATATGGGAAATTTTCACAAATCGATATTTGTATATGTATTATATAATTGAAATATGATATTTAATAGTATTATTTATTAAATAAATAACAAGAGTGAAAAATAGATTAGCAATATACTCGTTAAACATCAGTACATGTTTAATATAAAATGCACAAAAAATAATTTTCCACAATTTTTTAAATGATATGAAATATGGTTAAAACCATATAATATTTTGAAGGGTCATTTTTCTATAAAATTAGTTTTTAATTGATTTTTTATTTTCATTTAAATGTTAAAATAATTAATTTTATAATTTTAATTTTATAAAATTATCATTATTTTATAATTCAAAATTTACGTATTTATATATGGTAATTTTTTTATTTCCTTGAAAAAAATGATTTTGGGGAGAATAGAAAAAAAACCAATTATAAAAATACCATATCCTTTATGAAATCATTATGATATAATCATAAAATTAAATATATAGACAAATTTTTTAGAATAAATATGTAATTTTGGTGTAAAATATTTCATTAAAAAAGTATTAGGTTTAATTAGGAAACCCGTGATTGACTTTTCAATGTCAAAGTAATATACTAATCCAAAAATAATAATTTTTGTTCCGTTGAATTTTATTATTTTAATGCATTGTGACGTTTGTTTATAGAAATGTTACAATATAAAATATTATTTGTATTTTTATTGTTATGGAAGAAAATTCATTTCATGATCCACTACCCTTAGTTCATTTTTCCAAAAAAGTACATATTCCATTGTACCCACAAAAACACTTTTCTTTTTCATTAAATGGTTATTATGTGTTTTATGTTATTATATTATAATTAATTTACTCCACTTTTTAAATTGTAATATTTTACAATAAATTAAATGTTTCAAATAATAAAATTCATAATTTTTTGTTAGATCTATTTCAATTTTTTCTACAATATAATTCCACCAATGAATTTTTTTTTGTTATTATGTTATTGGATAAAAACATGAATATGGGGGTAAATCATATATGTAAGGCTCAAAATCTGTAAAACCTAAAAAATGTTCTTTTTTATTAGTGTATTTAATACTTTAAAATTATTTTCTATATTTTAAAAATTTATTCACATATTACATTATAATAAAAAGTATCATATAAATTAGTTCTTCATTATTATAATGGTGTGACACCCCTCACTTAAAAAAGGGAACATCCTCTAATTATTTCTTACCACAAATCGGTTGTTTTTTTTCAATATATTAAAAAATCATTATCAAAATCCTTATTGATTTCTTAGTGTTTACATACTAACTAAATGTCCACTTCTATAAGGATTACAATTTATTAAAATAGAAGATATCCATTGAGGAGGTATATATTTTAATTGAATTCATTAATGGTTATTTCTTGTTATACCACAATAAAATATTTAATAACCATACAAGAATAATAATATATATATTTAACTTATTTAAATGTTATTATTTGTATATAATATCTATTTTATACCCCTTTTATTTCTTATGTAAAATGGGAATGGTGCTTGTCTGCATGTGTTGAAAACGACATCCTTAAACCAATGTATTTCATTTTAATCACTTCCTCCCAAGGACCATTATTAATATGTTTATTTAAATCTATATATAATATTTACTAAATAGAAATTATTTTATAATTATAATAAATTACATTCCTTTCTACCCTCCCATCAGTTGGGAAATAGAAATGTTGATCATTTGTACATGCTGGCTACCTCCCCCTTAAAAAAACATTTCTTTTTTTCATAATAATCTCAAATGACTAGTATTATGATTTGATTTAATTGTAACACCCCAATATTTCATATTACATTATCTATTTAATGTAATTTAGTATCTTATATTGCACGTAACACAGACTTGGCTACGCAAGACTATGTTTTTGCAAAATAACAAATTAGTATTATAATTATTTAAAAGATATATTTATTTATCAATTAAATATTCGAATAATAATAGTAAAAAATAAATTTTAAATTTTATTTATAATGTTTCACATAAATCAAAATGTTTATAATGAAATGTATATGATTTATTTAAATATTTATACTTTTAAAAAACTATTTTCATTAAAGAACTAATTTTTATGTCATTTGTGAACAATAATAAAATTCATTTCTAACACATAAATAAATAAAATTTGGTAAAATAGACTTCATTTTAGAATTCATAATATCAAAATTAGCTTAGGGTGAATTTTTATTATTTTTCTGAAAACATTCAGTTTTTGATGAATAGTGATAAATACAACATAGTACATAAAAACCATATTTTCATTAAAATAATTACTTTTAATTAAAATGTATCCTAAAGTCAAAGTAGACACATAATACATATATTAGTCGAGTTTAATTTATTTGAGTCATTTTATAATAAATTATATATATATATATATTTCGATTTTTTCAACGTCTTTTACCCACCTTCTAGGCACATTTTTGAATTTTCATAAAATGTATTTTTGCCGCATAAGTGAATTGAATTTAAAAAATAGGATAGACACGGTTTTCATCTATAAGAAAAATTTGTTTCAATATGTTAAATTTTTTTGGTTAATAGTATCTTTTGAATTTTATTTACCATGGTCGAAGGAAAATATGGTAATTAAAGGTAAAACTACTATTATAATAATACACAATTACTCTACCACAGGTCCAAATTCTATTAGATAAGTTTTTTCAACCAAAATCATCCTTATGAATAAAATATTATCTTATTTTGATCAACTTGGTGAAAATAAGGACATTTAGTATATTTGATTTAAAGAACAGTTAAAACAATAAAATTCAAATTGTAATAACTAAGACATGATAAATATAGGGTTATACATAAGATAAATACTATTATAAGTATTCATTAGAAATATAAATATATTAACTACAAAAATTTATTTTATTTATAATGTTTATATATTAAAGAATTAAATTTATTTGGGACATAATGATGATGTAGTAATGTCATTATTAATGAACGATTAAAAAAATGATATTCTAAATATTAATGTATAGGAAATTTGAACATTTTGATGCTATCAACGAATTTTTGGAATGCAAATGACATATTAGGGATCATTTAATACCTTTTTATTGAACGAACAACATTGAAATGATTTAAAAAAATAAATTACTTAATAGTGTCAAAACTTACATAAATGAGTTTTTAATCAAATTCTATTTTATTAAATGATATAAAAATACTAAAACACAAATATTATGCCAAATTACATACCCAATGTAAAAATGTCATTATTTATACTCTTGAGGTTCCCCTGGAATTTTATAGTAACTAAATTAACAATATGTTATAAAAATACAAGAAGACATGGTAATAGTTAAACTGTTTAACTATAGGTTATTCCCAAAAGATAAGGATAATTTTATAACCTAAACCTATGAAAAACATTTTCTTTGAGCTGATTTAGACACATATTTATCTTATACACGAAATAAATAAACATTAATATATTATAAACCAAAAATAATTTTATTATAAATTAATATTTCATAATATTGCTAAAGTTCCTCTCACCTCTCTTATAAAAGGGAACCTCCATTTATTTTTAATTCACACCTCCAATGACATTTTTCAGTGAAAAAACATTCACAAATATCCTCCAAAAATCCCTCAACTGATCCTTTAGGCATTACCTTGAGCATAAATCCAACCTAACAAGCCATATTGTTCAAATCCAAAGGTATCACATATAGAGGAGGTAATTATTTTATCACCCTTTTCAAAGATAATTTCTTCTTCTAATTTCTCTTTTTTTATTCTTACAATACTAAATTAATAACTATAGTACTTTATAAATTTTTATAGGTTATTATAAATATGGTATGATCATATTCATTATTTTATCCATCCTATGAATGATAAAGTCACCATGACTGTGTACATACAGCTTACCGTCTCCATGACCTAGTGTAGTTTGTTTTTGAACACTAAATTATTTGGATGGATATAAAATGAGTATAATTAATTTAAATAATGAATATGACATGTTAATTATTCATTATATTTATTATAACATCCAATTAAACATTGTTTCACCGTCAAGAAATTGATATTGTCGCTTGTGCTTACGTACGACTTATAATCTCCATGACGCGATGAGATTCATCTTCAAAGATCACAATTCAAGAATTTATATATATATATAATGTATGATATATATGAAATAATATTTCTTCCAGAATAATATTTATGAAGTTAATTTTTTTTCATTTACTTACTTCAATACTGTACGATAAGAAAATCGAAAAAACATTCCTGCATACGTACGAACAGACGTCTCTATGAATGGTTTTTCCATTTAATATATCTATTAGTATACATATTTATAGTCTCAATATATATGATATATAGATAATATTTTATTTTCTAGATGAATTTAAATCATTATATAAGTGGTATGATCAATAATAACAAGTTAATACACCTACAAGAAAGTAAGTTATTATTACCCGAAATGTTTCTTTAACATGGAAAATATTATTAAATGGGTAGTATAAAGTCCAAAATGAATCATATATGATATTATATATTAATATGTTTTTTTATAATTTAATAACGTAATATGTTCATTATAGTAGAGGATAAATTTACCCTCGACTAAAGGAATATACAAGGTAAGGGAAAATTCCATAATCTCATTATTATCTAAGATTATTTATGTGTAAGTATTTATTTGGATATATTTTTCATATATTTCCATGTTTTAAAAAAATGTTTTCAAAATTAATATTTTAATGATTTATTGAAGTGAATCTTGAACTCAATCAAAATTTTAAATGTTTTCAAGATTTACTATTCTTTATCAATTTATTTAATTTTCTTTTTTTTAAATTATTTTAATGATTTATTTATACGGGCATGATTGTTTTAAAATGTTAATTCCATTAAAATGTTTTCATTTTCTATGGGACACCTTGATTTAAAAATCAATTTTACACTACTTCATTTATAAAATGTGATATTTTTTTAAAATTATTTCATGAAAAGGGTTATTTCTCCCCCAGAGTTTTAATATTTATTTTTAACTATGTAAACACCCTTTTTGGAAATTATTCTTGATTGTGATTTATTTTTTATAAATACAATCTTCCATATATTATTGAATGAGATATGATATTTTATACTAGGGATGTTATATTTTTATACCATTCATGGATTATCGATAAAGTATTGGAATTTTAAATCTTGGTTGTGATACAGATGTTTTTGTTATGTTTCACCAATTTCATATGAGGAATGCATTGGACGTAGTAAGTGATGGACAGGGCCCAAAACAACTCCTCGATGCAACTATAGGCCTCATGAGACAATCCAGTGTCTTTAAACAAGCCCTTGAATGAATATTTGTGAGTGTCCTTAGCATAAGGCTTTGATTTAGTAGTTATTATGTCTGACATTATGAATTCCCTTATTATTAAATTATTTATTACATGTGAATATTTTACATGTAGAATATTCATGTGTTTGTTTATATTGTAATGTTTGAATTATTTTTACAATATTATGTTCATATTTTATGTTTAAAATGATGTATTTTTTATTATACATCTTGCCTTTCAAGTTTATAGCTTTTGCTGGATTATTTACCAGTACTGAGAAATGTGATCACCACTTTTGGGTGTTTTATTTTTTTCCTGGATGACATGGAGTGTATTATGATTGATATGCAGGGTTAATATAGTGTAATAATGGAATTCTCAAAGGATTCATTTTGTTATGTTTTATAGTAGAAAGTGTAATATAACATTCATGTATGTAATATATTTTCAAATACTACTAAATGGGTCGGTCCTTCAGAACATGATTACTTGCATCATGCCAATGTATTGAAATAATGCACTTGATCCTAGCTTTTGGGGTCCGAACATTATAGTAAGCATCAGAAAATTTTTACCAGAAAACATGGAAATCAATTTAGATTAATAAGATTAGAGATCATAATGCTAGGATAGAATTTACGGATAAGTATTGTAGATAATCCAAGAATTTTAAAATATATAATATGATTGTATTACATGAAAATAAAGCCCTACCTATATACTACATGTATACAGAATTCATGCACGGATGTACCTAGGAGTGAAAACACATACAAGAAGTTTCAGGCTTGATCCTGGGTATCCTATTACATGACAATGGGCCTTACTGTGCACCTTGTTTGACACTCCCATGGGATATTCTTAAGGATAATTCATATTTTCTTTAAAAAATTATCAAGGATTAATGAGAAAATATGTCCTCATTAGAACCATATTCATGATTATGAGATAATATATTCATATTTGGTTCAATTTATGTTATGTATTTTACTATTTTAGAATCATTAATTATGATTCATAACCTAATATACTATATGAAATTTTTTATAAATGGTGCCTAGTAGAAGGAATGACTACCTAACCAATGCACATGTTCCAAAGAGTAGGAAGGATCTAATCTTCAAAGTCTTAAGACTAAATTTCGAAGGGGAAAAGACTCCAATATATTCTCATCATATGAGGAAATAGTATCATTTTTATGTAATATTTGTAATGAATTCTCCTGAGTTACATGGCATTGAAGGAATGCCAGAGAAGAATAAAATAGAAGAGAGAATGATGTATAAACGGATAAAGGGAAAGAAAGATTTTCACATATGTGATAACTATTGAATGAATCACCCTAGGACGTGCTTGAATGGACTGGGTGTTTTTTATATGTATGGAGAAAACGTTCATCAATAAATATAATGAAAAGAGAACAACGAAATGACTATTACTAAGTGTTTCAACTATAATGAAATGGGGCATTACACAAGTAAATTTCTTACGCATCAATGAAATATATATATCAAAAGAATCAATGGGATCAAGGTCAAGAATAAGTTGTTACTATTGTAAACATGTAACAATTAATGTATTTGTGTTTATATATTAATGAATTATTACAATTTAGTGTTTTAGAAATGATGTACTAGTGATATGAATTATGGAAATAAATAAGGATTGTACTGCAGTACAATTTCATTAAGGATTTGATATTGTATGGTAAAATGAATAGTGACACAATAGCAAGTTAAACTATTTAGAGAATAAATGGTTGTGGGAATGTTAATCCTTAATATGGTCTTGATAATAAGGTATTTATTTAGTAATAAGAGATGATTGATTTAGATAAATTTTATTGGCTATTCTTGACTACCTTGGAACAAATTAAATGTTTTTTTATTCCATCATTGTTTTATTTTAAAACATTTTTTGATTTAAGGAGTATATCATGTTTTCAATGAGGAATAAGGGAGCATGAATGTATTCAATAAGGTTTTATGGTAATTTAGGGTGTTACCATGTTTTAATATGATACATGATAAAGTTATTCACATGTAATTATGTGTCAAAGAGAGATCATTATTATATTTACCTCCTATATAAATTTTTGTACCGTGAGTAAGGACAAAAGTATTTTTGATAAGAATAATGGTTTGAATGGAATATTCTGGGAACTTGATATTTTTTTTGAGGATAAATTATAATTTATTGGATATTTGTACCTAACATTTTGGATTTTAGTAAACATATATAGGTTTACAGAAATACATGGGGACCTGATAAATTATCAAATGCACATCAGGCAGAACAAAAATCATTATAGAACATTAATTTCCTAGTGAATGGGATAAAATAAAAATAGATCAAAGAGTAATAAAATAATGAGATTATTATTATTACAGGTAACAGAATCAATTATGTTTTCTTGATTTATTATCTAGATACTCATGTAAACCCTCTTATTAAAAAAACCATCTAACAAAATGTGTTATCCAAATGTATTATGTTTTATTGAACCAGTGATACATTAAAACATCATAGCATTATGGATTTGAGGCCCTCGATTTTCCATTTATTTCTAACTTGTTTTTGATTTATGACCACAATCACTCCCAATAAATATTTATGTTTTTTTACAATTACGTGTCCTTAATTTCCAATAATGTTCGTCTATTGAAAATCCAATTTTTTAAGCTATTTTTTTTCTTTTCCTTTTTATTATGTCTAAATTTTATTAATCCTATTACCCATTTGGGTTTTCCACAATGATATTTTCTTTTTTCATAATTTTTTTATGATGAAAAATTTTAATTTACGAGGATGAAATTTATTGTAGGAGGGGAGAATGTAAAAATATAATAATTCATATTTCATTATCTCATTAATGTAATTTATTATCATATATTGAATGAAAAACCATCTTGTCTTTTTGTATAGGCAAGATTGAGTTTATGTGAAACCACACATTAGTATTATAAATAATTAAACAATATATTTATTTATTAATTAAATATTGTAATTTGAATAGTAAAAACATAAATTTAATATTGTATTTATATTTTATTCACGTAAATAAATAATATTTATAATGAAATTTATAAGTTTTGTTTAAATAGTTATATATTTATAAATAACTATTCTCTTTAAATAACTATTTTTATGTCCTTTTGTGAACAATAATAGATTTAATTATATAGACTTTTAAAAATGTTATTTTGTAAAATAGACTTTCCCCTGAATGGACCGAAGGAATTCATTTTTATTGATTTTTTGATAACCCCTCTTTCAAGGGATGAAGGTGAACCCTTACAAGGCCCATAGGCTCTAAGATAAAATGTTCTGTAGGCTTAAGAGTTTACATGACCTGATGGTCTTAAAGAATTCAACCATACTATCTAAAAGGAACTGCCCTTCCCCAGCATCTGCATCATGATAGTAGCTCTCCACCTTCTCATGGATGACTGGCTACGATTATCGTGCAAGCCTAGGCTTTTCCCGATGGCATATCCATACCCTCTCATTCTGAAAATTCCGTTTGGCTCATCTCTGGTTAGTGCGCCTGCTCTGAATCCTCTTTTAGGGATGCTCCTTTATTGTATTGTGTTTAAGGCAACTGCATGGGGCCCGAATTACTTGAGGTGGCTTGAATTCCTTAATGGGGGCCTGAAAGCCCTACTGACCCAAAGTCCTGGGTGGCTCGAAAGCCTTATGGACTCCAAGCCCAAACTGGGGGCCCAAGGTGAATAGTTCCAGCTGCTACAATACTAAACAATACAAACTACATTAACTACTACAGTGTTAGCTATAGTTCCTGCATAGTGTATAGTTCTTCACAGTACATGTAGAATGTATAATTCTTCTAGAGTGCATGTTATAGTACCTGCTACAGTATACCCTTGAGAAATATGTCTCTACTTGGTTTTGAACCTGGGTCATTTGGATGCACATAAGGATACCTCACCAACAAGGCTGGGGCTCATGTGAAAAATTAGACTTCATTTTTAAATTTTGAATATCAAAATTAGATTTGGTTGGATTTTAGGTATTTTTACGAAAAATTTAATTTTTTTTGAATAGTGAAAAATACAACACGTTACATAAAAACAAACATTCTGATTTAAATAATTATTTTAAATTAATATTTATCATAATTTAAAAATAAATATATAATAAATTTAATAGTACAATGTAATTTATTTTATTAATTTTATAATAATATTAGATATGTGATATTTTATTGAATTTTTTAACGTCTTCTACCCACCTTCTAACCACATTTGTAAATTTGCATAACATGTAATTTTATTGCTTCTATTAATTGAATTTCAAAAATCCATGAGAAATAGTTTTTATCAGTATGTAAAATTTGGTTCAATAGGAATAAAATATTTTTTTGGTTAATAGGGACTTTTGAATTTTATTTTACACGGTTAAAAGTAAATTGGGTAATTAATGGTAAAAATAAAATTATAATAATATAATATTCCCACACAACATGTCATAATTCTACTGGATAAGTATTTTTCGACAAAAAAAATCCTCTGGACAAAAACATGATCATATTTTGATCCACTTGGGTAAGATTAGGACATTTATTATATTTTATATAATGAAGAGTTAATAGTCTAAATGCAAATATTAATAACTAAGAAAATTTTAATATAGTGTTATACCTAAGATAAATTGGACTATAAATATCTATTATAAAGATAATTATATTTCCTATATCATGGTATTTTATTTATAATATTTAATTATTATCTAATTAAATTTATTTATGACACAATTATGATGCATTAATTTCTTTTTTAATGAATGATTAAAGTAAATGGTATAATAAATATGAAAATAAATGTAATTTGAAAATATTGATGACATCATCAAATTTTATGGATCATATTGGCATATCAGGGATGATTTAATACCATTTTTGTGATGGAATCATGTCTTATGACTTTTAAAACATCAATTACTAAATAGTGTCTAAATTGAAATAAACGAGTTTGAAAAAAAAAATATTTTATTAAATGATATAATTTTTTTAAATATCTAGGATTCATCCAACTAACTGAAAAAATGATACAAATTTCATTAATTATACACTTATGGTTCCCTTGGTATTTAATAGTAATCTAATTATTTTTCAGTTATAACAATACAAGAGGACATGGTAAGAGTTAAACTATTTAGCTAAGGGTTAATCCCAAAAGATAAGTATAATTTTGTAACATAAACATGTCTAAAACCTGTTGTATGAGATGATTTCTGTAAAGACCCTCAAATTTCAAGGAAATGTTTTTCTTAATTTTCTTTGGAATTTTACAAGAGCGCAGCTTCAGACGGCACCTGATTCCGAGGCCCGGTGTGCCCGGAATCAATTTTCGAAGTTTGGCTCGGGTACGTTCAGTGAACGGACAAGCGGGTTTTTCTATCTTTTGAACCGGTGCCCGGAATCGAATTCTGAGGGCACTGATGAAATCGCAGCGCCGGTATTTGCTTAGAAACACCTCATCCGGAGTTGCGTTTTCTCAGACGTGGTTTTTAAGTTTTGGTGCTTTAAGTCAGAAATAAAATAAAATTTGTGCGACAACTTTATTTTATTTCACTTAAGCTGCTTGGAAGTCACTTGAAAGCCACTTGAGCTGAGTTAAAGCGGATAGGGTGCTATCCGGAAATATCCTACCCTCTTGGTAGGATATTTGTGCGGTGGGGCCCGCACGAGCCCCACCGTTTCTTCCGCTATGTAACGCACCCGCGAAAACCCGTCGAAGTAACTGAAAAGTCAACCAACGTGTTTTCTTAAATTCTTAACAGACCATTTAATTGGGCGGTTTATTTCATGAATTAAATGGGCTGTTTCATTCGTTGAATTAATTCAACGAATTTAATGGGTCGTTACTTACGCGTTTGCGTTTGTTAGCGAAATAATAAAATAGACCAACGTGTCTATTTTGGAGGATTACTCTTTATTCTCTGGGCCTCCACCCTCCCCGCGAAGAACGCGAAGAACGCGAAGAACGCTAAGAACACCGGAACCAAAATTCGATGACGCACACCGTGATCCGCGACGTCGACAAACTTTTTCCGTGACCTTCTTCTTCTTCTTCGGCGCTTCTTCTTCCGCAGTGAACCTACGATCGATGGTTAAAGGTGAGAATCGAATCTTCTAAATTCTCCCTTTTTATAATTCGATATCAACGGATTTAAATTAATTAAATCCGTTTGATCTTGATACGGAGATCGTTGGCGCGACTCCTTCCCGCGGTGCGACGAGCGTCTCTTCCGCGACGATCACCAAATCCGCGACGACCTCTCGTCCGACGACGACGACAAGGTAGGGGTTTATCTTCTTGTGATTATCCTTCGGTGATTCTACTTCTTTTTTAACAAAGAACTGGCATGAATAATTTCAAGTGGTTAAAAATTGAATTGCCGTTAAAAAGAAAAAAGAAGTGAACAATTTTTATCTTGATTAAAAATTGTTGTAGCCCTTTCTCCCGTTGTTTATGACTAACGCGGAGGGTGCGGGTCTAACGAACAAGACCCGACAACCCTCCGCTGATCCTTTTCGTGTGCGGTTTTGGCAAGCGACGACGAACCGTGCGGCAAGGGCGATCCGTTGATCCCGCAGTGAAGATCGGCCCCCGGGAGGAGCAACGGCGCAGACGGGAGAGGAATCGGGCCACCGGAGCAACTCCGGCGGCCCGCGGAAGGCGGCGGTGCCCGGCGCGCCGCCGGAGGATCCGCCGCGGCTTGGCCGCGGCGGCGGAGAACCGTCGGACCGCGTCCGCGGTCCGGCCACCCAACACGCGGCCCGCGCGGGCCGCGTTCCACCTAAGCCGCGGGTCAAACCCGCGGCGCCCCTTGGCCGCTCGGCCTCGGCCGCGACGGCCGGTCCGGTCGGCCGGGCCGCGCCCAGGCCGGACCGGACCCGGCCCAACCGGGTCGGGCCGGGTCGGGTCGACCCGGTTCGGCCGACACCCAGGGGGGTTCGTGCCGGGTCGCCCCGGGCCCAGAACCCCCGTTTTCGGGCCCTCTTCGGTCTTTTACCCATATCTTGGGCCTGGGACCTCCGATTGACGAACCGTCAGCGGCTATGCGATCCTTGGATCGAGACGGTCATTTCAGTATATTACACTCAAGTTTCGGAAGACTTTGGGTTCGGCCAGGTTGGTTCGTACGCGAAACCAACCGGGCCCTCGGAGCGGAAACGCTCATAACTCGAGCTGCGGACGTCCGATCGACGTACCGTTAGCTGTGGAGGTTTCCTCTAAGTGAGACGGAACTTTTGGCATACTCCGCCCGAGGATCGGACGTAGGTGGAGTACGGTCGGGTTGGTTTTTCCTTAAAAACCAACCGGGCCCCTGGGTCGATAATGCCAATAACTCTCAGACCGGGCGTCCGATTGACGCACCGTCTGTTGCGTTGAGATCCTGTTGTCGATGCGGAACTTTTGGATACATCAACTTCGGACTACGTGTCAGTTGATGTATCAGCCTCTCGGCTCGTGGAGCGCACCCTCCTGAACGAGCTCACTGTGTGCGGGAACCCTAGTGCTGGCTGTGACTTCGACGACAGAGCAGAGATCCTCCGTGGACTGCGACGACGACAGAGCAAAGATCCTTCGTGGACTGCGGCGACGACTGTGCAGAGATCCTCAGTGGACTGCGACGGCTTCTGCACTCAGCGATCCTACGTGGATCAGTGCTACAGGTCCTGTGTGGGCCCGATCCTGTGTGGGTCCATACTACCGGTTCTGTGTGAGCCACTGCCTACAGGTTCTGTGTGAGCCCGATCCTGTGTGGGTCTTTTGCGGGGGTTAGTACCTATCGATCCTTCGTGGGTCCGACGACTTAGATGGATCAGTGATCATCTTTGACGTCATCTGAAAAAGTAAACCTGGTTGAGCTGAATCTTATGTTACTCTCCTTTGTGGATTGTGTTGAACTATCCTATGTGTATTTACTGTTTACTCTCCTTTGTGGATTTGAGTCTTGCTTTCCTGTGTGGATTGAGTTGTCCTTGAGTTCGAGAGCAGAGCTAGAAATGGGGACTTAGGTATATGTATGGGCATATACCTAAGTCGAGTCAGTTGTTTCTTCGTGGTTGCCCCTTTCTTTTGTGCTATATCCTTTGTGGATTTCGGGAGACCTTCGGGGGTCTCGGGGTCCTTACTGAGTAGTTTATACTCACCCCTGCACGGGCTATGCCCGCACCTTTTTGTGTTGGATGCAGACGACAGACAGCGCTGATCTCGGTTGGGGCGTGGAGCAGGACGGTACCTGGAGGCGGACCACTGGGCGGGACGTGCTCGGAGCGGACGTGGGACCCGAGGAGCCTGAAGGCTATCTGTACCCACCCTTCAGGTGGGATTGCCAGTGGACGACACGAGGTCACCGTCTTTTCTTCAGTTGTTGTTCTTTACTTTTTTAGTTGTACTTTCAGTTGGGCTTGTATTCCGGCCCCCTTTACTTTTCTGCACTTGGTAGTTACTTTCCGCTTGCTAACTCTGTGGTGGTTGTTACTTATAAAGGCAATGCCTTCCCTGTTTACCGGGATTTTACGCCTTGGTGCTAGTCTCCAGCCCCTGGCCTATGGAAGGCGGGCTTGGGGTAGTCACGGCACGGGCCCCGAGGTCGGGTCGTGAAAAATTGGTATCAGAGCTGGTCGGTTCTACCGCAGACTCTGATCGTCTTTTCATTCTATATGAAGCAATGGTGTTTAGTGTATTGAGTGTTGTTATCAGTTCAGGGAGCCCAGTGTTGGTGCGGCGGCCGACGTATCCGTACACCAGGACCCTAACTCCTGATTTCCGACGTAATGCATGAAAACATTGATTCCGTGTGTTTTTCAAGTTTTCTTTGTGATTACTTGTGTCAGCTCACCGGGTATACTGATCTGCTTCATGAAAGTCTCAATTTTTCCTTGTGATTACTTGTGCCAGCTCACCAGGTATACTGTTCTGACTGTGGTGCTCTTGTTCACCTTTTCAGGATGGCCCCGCGACGACAGCCAGCTAGGGTTCCGAGTGTAGGGCGCGACGGCATCCCACCGAGCGACGAGGCCTCGGTGCAGGGCCCTTTGCCAGCAGTGGCACCGGCGGTAGCTTTACCCGCCGAGCCACCGATGCTACCAGTACCAGATGCTGACGATGCACGTCGCCTCAGGGCATTGCATGAGTTTCAGAGCCAGCGACCGCCCAGGTTTCGCGGTGAGGCGGACCCCCAGGACGCCGAGGACTGGCTAGAGGCGGTGGTACGGATCTTTAGGCTAGTGAGGACACCAGCGGATCTCATGGTGATTCTCGCGGCGAGCCTCCTGCTGGCGGCGGTAGGACGATGGTGGAGCTTGATGCTCCAGGTTCACGATGAGGCATCCTTGCTCTGGGTGGACTTCGAGAGCCTCTTCTGCTCTGAGTTCGTCCCGGCCACCCTCCGAGCGGTGCGCATCCAGGAGCTTCTCCAGCTGCGCCAGGGCAGCATGACGGTCGCTCAGTACGCGGCGAGGTTCACTGACCTATCTCGCTACTCGACCGACATGGTACGGGACCCCTTCTTCCGGGCCCGGACCTTCGAGCAGGGCTTGCGGCAGGAGATTCGGGCGTCGCTGATCTCCCTCAGCATTCCGACCCAGGCGGGAGTGCTGGAGCGAGCCCTCCTGATCGAGAGATTCATGGCAGAGCCTTCTTCAGCGGTGAGACCTAGCGCAAGGCGGCAGGTAGCTGAGTCTTCGGCAGCAGGTAGCCGACGGATGACTCTTGGGTCCAGGCAGACCAGACCCCCACGCAGACGGCCTCAGGACACCGGCTCAGCAGTGCGGGGCACACAGCGGAGTGCCAGCCTTCCGAGAGGCAGGCAGTTCTACTCCTGCGGCGGGCGGGGTCACATGGCTCGTGACTGCCCGACTCGCCGACTAGAGGAGCAGTAGACAGTGGAGGGGCCACCCAGGCAGAGGCAGAGGGTCGACCGTGGCGGTCCGCAGGGAGGAGGCGGACGAGGCAGAGGAGCTGGCCGAGCAGCGGGTGGTGGGCGACGCTTCCAGGCTCTACCCCCACCACGACCAGGAGGGCCACCTCGACCACAGGGAGCTGGCGGGCAGGGACAGGCCCAGCTCCAGGCAGTGGAGGCCTACGACCCCGACATGCCAGAGATGATTCGAGGTACGATCTTGTGTCTATTCCACCCTTGCTGCAGTACTTATAGACATAGGAGCGAGTCACTCTTTCATAGCCTCTGCCCTTGTTCGGAGCTCGGAGATTCCGACTGAGCCGTTGGCTCGATCCTTACTGCTAGAGACTACTACAGGAGCAGACTCGATGATTACGCACTGGTGCCGGTAGTGTGAGCTTACTCTAGGAGGCGAGAGCTTCGGCTGGGATCTCCTTGTAGCGGCGTCGAGGCCTTACGACGTCATCTTGGGCATGGATTGGCTATCCACGGTTCATGCCCAGATCGACTGTTTTAGGCGCAAGGTGCGATGTGTTCGCACCGACGGGAGCAGGTTTACCTTCACCGGCGAGAAGGGAACCTTTGCAGCACAGGATGGACGTCCGCGGAGGATAGTGCATCCCATCTCTCATCATTTGGCTAGCCTCATCCTAGGAGCAGTGGACGTGCGGAGCCCAGGTTTTCCTGCAGTGGTGGACCAGTACGCGGACGTCTTTCCCGACGACGTTCCAGGGCTACCTCCTCGTAGAGAGGTAGACTTTTACATCGACTTGTACCCCGGGACAGCCCCGATATCTACTACAGCATATCGGATGGCCCCCGCCGAGCTTCGAGAGCTGCGGGTACAGTTGGAGGACTTGCAGAGCAAGGGGTTTATCCGACCCAGTGTTTCACCCTGGGCTTCCCCGATATTGTTCGCCAAGAAGGCGGACGGGAGCTTGCGACTGTGTGTCGACTATCGTCGCCTGAACCAGGTGACAGTGAGAAACAAGTATCCGCTGCCACGGATTGATGACCTCTTCGATCAGCTCAAGGGAGCGCGGTGGTTCTCGAAGATAGACCTCCGGTCAGGCTATCATCAGCTCAGAGTTCGAGACGAGGACGTGCAGAAGACGGCCTTCAGGTGTCGGTATGGCCATTATGAGTTCTTGGTTATGCCGTTCGGCGTAACCAATGCTCCAGCAGTGTTCATGAGCCTCATGAACAGGATCTTCCAGCCATACCTCGACCGATTTGTCGTGGTCTTCATTGACGACATTTTGGTATACTCGACGACTGAGGAGGAGCATGCCTACCACCTGCGAGTTGTGCTAGACACACTCCGAGAGCACCAGCTTTACGGCAAGCTCTCAAAATGCCAGTTCTGGTTACGTGAAGTCCATTTCTTGGGGCACGTCATCTCTGAGGTGGGAGTTGCAGTGGATCCTGCGAAGATCGAGGCAGTTCTAGCTTGGGAGCCACCCAGGAGCGTGACGGAGGTGCGGAGCTTCTTGGGCCTAGCCGGATACTATCGGAGATTCGTGCCAGACTTCTCCAGAGTTGCGGCACCACTCTCAGCTTTGACAAAGAAGGGGAAACCCTTTGTGTGGTCAGACAGTTGTCAGCAGAGCTTCCAGGAGCTGAGACAGAGATTGACCAGCGCACCTATCTTGAGGTTGCCTGAGGAGGGAGTTGGATACGTAGTTTACTGCGATGCATCAGGGACTGGACTCGGGTGCATCCTGATGCAGGAGCGGGCCGTGATCGCCTACGGATCATGTCAGTTGAGGCCACATGAGCAGAACTACGCCACTCATGACCTGCAGTTAGCAGCAGTGGTCTTCGCTCTGAAGACTTGGCGGCACTATCTGATGGGCGAGCGCTTCACAGTCTTTTCTGACCACCAGAGTCTCAGGTATATCTTCTCTCAGAAGGACATGAACCTGAGACAGCGGAGATGGATTGAGTTCCTCCAGGACTATGACTTTGAGATAGTCTATACTCCTGGGAAGGGGAACGTGGTAGCCGATGCCCTCAGCAGGAGGACGGGCATTCAGCTACTTGAGGAGGCGACGAAGCAGCTAGCCTCCTTACAGATATCCTTCATGGATAGAGACGGAGCAGCCTTTCTTCAGTCTCTCACAGTCTCTCCTCCACTTCTACAGCGGGTCAGAGAGGCTCAGCGTGGGGACGCTGACTGTGAGACCCGGCGTGCACTGATATCCTCAGGTCAGGCGCCTGATGGTTTCTCCCTTGGAGCAGAGCACGACATCCTTTTCAGAGGACGTACCTTCGTACCAGTCGCTTTACGAGAGGAGGTGCTGAGAGAGTTTCACACTTCTCCCTTGGCGGTACACCCCGGAGCGGCGAAGATGTACCAGGATCTCAGACGACAGCACTGGTGGCCGGGCATGAAGAAAGATGTGGCAGAGTTCGTTTCGCGATGCCTCACCTACCAGTAGGTGAAGGCAGAGCATCAGGTACCAGCAGGCTTGGTACAGCCCTTGGAGGTCCCGGAGTGGAAGTGGGACGGCATATCTATGGACTCCGTGACTGGACTTCCACGCACTTCCAGAGGTCACGACTCCATTTGGGTAATTGTCGACCGACTCACCAAGTCGGCACACTTCTTACCCATCAGAGAGCAGGGCTCAGTGGAGAGCTTGGGACGTCATTACGTCCAGGAGATCGTACGGCTTCACGGTGTGCCATCGTCTATCGTCTCTGATCGAGATGCTCGTCTCACTTCCCGGATTTGGAAGGGGTTGCAGGAGGCGTTCGGGACGCGGCTCCATCTGAGCACAGCCTTCCACCCTCAGACGGATGGTCAGACGGAGAGGACCATACAGACACTCGAGGACATGCTCCGTGCATGTGTTCTCGACTTTGGTCGCAGCTGGGAGGACCACCTACCCTTGGTGGAGTTCGCGTACAACAACAGCTACCACTCCACCATCGGAATGTCACCATACGAGGCGTTGTACGGCAGACCCTGCAGATCACCGTTGTGCTGGACAGACCCTGGGGAGTCAGCACTAGTGGGACCAGAGATGGTCCGAGCCATGACAGAGAAGGTCCAGATCATCCAGGAGAGGATGAGGACAGCTCAGAGCCGGAAGAAGTCATATGCTGACAGGAGGCGGAGGCCACTTGAGTTCGAGGATGGCGACCACGTCTTTTTGTGTGTCTCACCTCGACGTGGTTTACGGAGATTTGGCCGAGGCGGCAAGTTGTCTCCACGCTTCATCGGGCCTTTCCAGGTCCTCAGCAGGATAGGAGAGGTGGCTTATCGCCTGGCTCTACCACCTCAGTTGCACCGGGTGCACGACGTCTTTCACGTGTCTCAGCTGAGGAGATACGTGCACGACCCGACGCACATCATCGACTTTGGGGAGCTGGACGTGGACGATGGGGCGACATTTGCGGAGGTCCCAGTGGAGATCGAGGATCGACAGGAGCGGGTCCTACGTGGGCGGTCGATTCCTCTTGTGCGCGTCAGATGGCAGCACGGGAACCTCCAGGAGAGCACTTGGGAGCGGGAGGCTCAGATGCGTGCTCAGTACCCCCATTTGTTCCCCTAGTTTTTGATGTATCTTTACGGGGACGTAAAGCCCTGAGGTGGGAGTAATGTAAAGTCCTGCAAATGTCAAGGAAATTTTTTTCTTAATTTTCTTTGGAATTTTACAAAAGCGCAGCTTCAGACGGCACCTGATTCCGAGGCCCGGTGTGCCCGGAATCAATTTCCGAAGTTTGGCTCGGGTACGTTCAGTGAACGGATGAGCGGGTTTTTCTATCTTTTGAACCGGTGCCCGGAATCGAATTCTGAGGGCACCGATGAAATCGCAGCGCCGGTATTTGCTTAGAAATGCCTCTTCCGGAGTTGCGTTTGCTCAGACGTGGTTTTTAAGTTTTGGGGCCTTAAGTCAGAAATAAAATAAAATTTGTGCGACAACTTTATTTTATTTCACTTAAGCTGCTTGGAAGTCACTTGAAAGGCACTTGAGCTGAGTTAAAGCGGATAGGGTGCTATCCGGAAATATCCTACCCTCTTGGTAGGATATTTGTGCGGTGGGGCCCGCACGAGCCCCGCCGTTTCTTCCGCTAAGTAACGCACCCGCGAAAACCCGTCAAAGTAACTGAAAAGTCAACCGACGCGTTTTCTTAAATTCTTAATAGACCATTTAATTGGGCGGTTTATTTCGTGAATTAAATGGGATGTTTCATTCGTTGAATTAATTCAACGAATTTAATGGGTCGTTACTTACGCGTTTGCGTTTGTTGGCGAAATAATAAAATAGACCAACATGTCTATTTTGGAGGATTACTCTTTATTCTCTGGGCCTCCACCCTCCCCGCGAAGAACGCGAAGAACGCGAAGAACACGAAGAACGTGAAGAACGCCGGAACCAAAATTCGACGACGCACACCGTGATCCGCGACGTCGACAAACTTTTTCCGCGACCTTCTTCTTCTTCTTCAGCGCTTCTTCTTCCGCGGCGAACCTACGATCGGCGGTTAAAGGTGAGAATTGAATCTTCTAAATTCTCCCTTTTTATAATTCGATATCAAAGGATTTAAATTAATTAAATCCGTTTGATCTTGATCCGGAGATCGTCGGCACGACTCCTTCCCGCGGTGCGACGAGCGTCTCTTCCGCGACGATCACCAAATCCGCGACGACCTCTCGTCCGACGACGACGACAAGGTAGGGGTTTATCTTCTTGTGATTATCCTTCGGTGATTCTACTTCTTTTTGAACAATGAACCGGCATGAATAATTTCAAGTGGTTAAAAATTGAATTTCCGTTAAAAAGAAAAAAGAAGTGAACAATTTTTATCTTGATTAAAAATTGTTGTAGCCCTTTCTCCCGTTGTTTATGACTAACGCGGAGAGTGCGGGTCTAACGAACAAGACCCGAAAACCCTCCGCCGATCCTTTTCATGTGCGGTTTTGGCAAGCGACGATGAACCGTGCGGCAAGGGCGATCCGTTGATCCCGCAGTGAAGATCGGCCCCCGGGAGGAGCAACGGCGCAGACGGGAGAGGAATCGGGCCACAGGAGCAACTCCGGCGGCTCGCGGAAGGCGGCGGTGGCGCGGGTCGCCGGCGCGGCGGCGAACCGCCGGACCGCGTCCGCGGTCCGGCCACCCAACACGCAGCCCGCGCGGGCCGCGTTCCACCTAAGCCGCGGGTCAAACCCGCGGCGCCCCTTGGCCGCTCGGCCTAGGCCGAGCCGGCCGGGCCGCGCCCAGGCCGGACCGGACCCGGCCGAACTGGGTCGGGCCGGGTCGGGTCGAACCGGTTCGGCCGACCCCCAGGGGGGGTTCGGGCCGGGTCGCCCCGGGCCCAGAACCCCCGTTTTCGGGCCCTCTTCGGTCTTTTGCCCATATCTTGGGCCTGGGACCTCCGATTGACAAACCGTCAGCGGCTACGCGATCCTTGTATTGAGACGGTCATTTAGGTATATTACACTCAAGGTTTCGGAAGACTTTGGGTTCGGCCGGGTTGGTTCGTACGCGAAACCAACCGGGCCCTCGGAGCGGAAACGCTCATAACTCGAGCTGTGGACGTCCGATCGACGTACCGTCAGCTGTGGAGGTTTCCTCTAAGTGAGACGGAACTTTTGGCATACTCCGCCCGAGGATCGGACGCAAGTGGAGTATGGTCAGGTTGGTTTTGCCTTAAAAACCAACCGGGCCCCTGGGACGATAATGCCAATAACTCTCAGACCGGGCGTCCGATTGACGCACCGTCTGTTGCGTTGAGATCCTATTGTCGATGCGGAACTTTTGGATACATCAACTTCGGACTACGTGTCAGTTGATGTATCAGCCTCTCGGCTCGTGGAGCGGACCCTCCTGAACGAGCTCGCTGTGTGCGGGAACCCTAATGCTGGCTGTGACTTCGACGACAGAGCAGAGATCCTCCGTGGACTGCGACGACGACAGAGCAGAGATCCTTTGTGGACTGCGGCGACGACTGTGCAGAGATCCTCAGTGGACTGCGACGGCTTCTGCACTCAGCGATCCTACGTGGATCAGTGCTACAGGTCCTGTGTGGGCCCGATCCTGTGTGGGTCCATACTACCGGTTCTGTGTGAGCCACTGCCTACAGGTTCTGTGTGAGCCCGATCCTGTGTGGGTCTTTTGCGGGGGTTAGTACCTATCGATCCTTCGTGGGTCCGACGACTTAGATGGATCAGTTATCATCTTTGACGTCATCTGAAAAAGTATACCTAGTTGAGATGAATCTTATGTTACTCTCCTTTGTGGATTGTGTTGAACTATCCTATGTGGATTTACTGTTTACTCTCCTTTGTGGATTTGAGTCTTGCTTTCCTGTGTGGATTGAGTTGTCCTTGAGTTCGAGCGCAGAGCTAGAAATGGGGACTTAGGTATATGTATGGGCATATACCTAAGTCGAGTCAGTTGTTTCTTCGTGGTTGCCCCTTTCTTTTGTGCTATATCCTTTGTAGATTTCGGGAGACCTTCGTGGGTCTCGGGGTCCTTACTGAGTAGTTTATACTCACCCCTGCATGGGCTATGCCCGCACCTTGTTGTGTTGGATGCAGACAACGGACAGCGCTGATCTCGGTTGGGGCGTGGAGCAGGACGGTACCTGGAGGCGGACCACTGGGTGGGACGTGCTCGGAGCGGACGTGGGACCCGAGGAGCCTGGAGGCTATCTGTACCCACCCTTCAGGTGGGATTGCCAGTGGACGACACGAGGTCGCCGTCTTTTCTTCAGTTGCTGTTCTTTACTTTTTCAGTTGTACTTTCAGTTGGGCTTGTATTCCGGCCCCCTGTACTTTTCTGCACTTGGTAGTTACTTTGCGCTTGCTGACTCTGTGGTGGTTGTTACTTATAAAGGCAATGCCTTCCCTGTTTACCGGGATTTTACGCCTTGGTGCTAGTCGCCAGCCCCTGGCCTATGGAAGGCGGGCTTGGGGTAGTCACGGCACGGGCCCCGAGGTCGGGTCGTGACAATTTCGACCCATACTTTTATTATCGCACAAATAAATAAATTAGGAGCTATTATAAACTGGAAATAATTTTATTATAAATTAATATTTCAAGCATTTTCAAAAGTGCCCCTCACATCTCTTATAAAAGGGAACCTCAATTTATTTTTTATTTTCTCCTCCAAATCCATTTGGCTCAACCAACCTCTTCCTAAATCCCCTCCCATATTCCATAACTTAAACCTAGAGGAATTTCTAGGATCATAAAGCCATCTTAAAATTCCTATTTGTACAAATCAAATGTAATCACCTGAAAAAGACATAATTTTTTTTATCAACTCTTTCAAAGTTATTTCCATATTTTCCTATTTCTTGGTTGTTACCATAATAAAATAATAACTCTGGTACCTTATAAATTCTGGCATGTTATTATAAAAATTGTAAAATTATTTTCATTATTCTATCCATCTTATAAATTAAAACGTTACCATGCGTGTGTGTGTGTGTACGACTTACTGTGTCCATGTCTTGTTGTAGTTTTTTATTCAAAACTACATTATTTGGATGAGTAAAATAATGAGTATAATCAATATAAATAAATATTATATCATGGAAACGATTCTGTATATATAATATACCATCCAATTAAAACTCGTTTCATTATCAATATAATGATATTGATGCTCATGAGTATGTACGACGTACCAACTCTATGACGTGATGAGATTCATCTTCAACGATCACCATTCATTAATTTTTATAAATATATATACATATTGATTAAGTATGAGATATATGAAATAATATTTCTACTGGAATAATATTTATGTCGAAAAATATATGTCTTTTACTTGCTTTTATACTATATGTTATGAAAATGGAAACTACATTATTACGTTCATACGAACTACCATCTCCATGAATGATGTTTCTATTTCATATATCTATCTATTATACATATTTATATTCTCAATATATTTGATATATAAAACATTTTTTTATTCTATAAGTATATTAGTCCTGATCTATGTGATATGATCAGGAATAACAGTTTAAAACACATACGAAAAAAAATGATATTATTACCCGAAATGTTACTTTGACAAGAAAATTATTTTTAAATTGTTATAATAATGTCATAAATGAATCATATATGATATCGAAAATATTAATATGGTTATTTTATAATTTAATAACATACTACGTTGTTTATACAGAATGTTAAACGTAACATCGACTAAAAGAAATTCATGATAATGGTTAATTTTTCAATCTCATTATTATTCGAGATTGTTTTTGTATAAGTATTTAATGGGGAATATTTATCAACCATGTCTTTGATTCCTAAAAATGTTTTGAAAATAAATATTTTCTTGTTTTATGTAATGGAATCATTAACTCGATCATTATCGTAAAGGTTTTTAGTATTTTTTATTCTAAATCTATTTAATTAATGGACATTCTTTCAAAATGAATATATATATTTATTAATATGGAAATTATTTTTTAAAAATTATAATTACATAAAAAAGTTTCAAAGTTTATTGGAACAATTTCATTGAGACAAATTTTTTAAATTACTTCCATTATAAATGTAAACACATTTCAATGATTTCATGAAAAATTGATATTTCTATCAAAGAGTTTTACTAATTTTTTTCAACTATTTTAACATCCTTTTTTAGATATTATTATTCTTTGAATTTGATTTATTATAAATAAATATTCCACATTATAAATAATGGGTTTTGATATGTTTTAATGTGGATGTTTTTTTTATACCATTCATGGTTTATGGTAAATGTATTGGAATTTCATACGCATGTTTTAATACACATATTTATGTTTTGTTTCACCCTTTTCATATGAGGAATACATTGTAATTAGTTAGGTATTGGTGTGGCCCTCTATAGCCCCTTGATACATATGTGGGTCTCATGAGACAAACTAGTGTCCTGGAAAAAGGCCATGATAGAATATTTGTGAATGGTCTTGGAACCCGGCCATAATGTAGTAGTTATTATGTCTGACATTATACATTATCTCGTTATAAAATTAGTTATTAAATGTGATTACTCAACTAGTATAATATTCATGTTCATGTTTATATTGTAATATTTTGCTTATTTTTACCACATTATGTTCAATTATTATATTTAAAAGGATTTTTTATTATACTTCTTTCCTTATACGTTTATATCTACTGCTGAATTATTTACCATTATTAAGCATATGAGCTCACCTCTTTCATATGTTTTCTATTTTTCTCCAAAATTCCAAGAAGTGTATTAATATTGATATGCATCATTAATATAGGGGAATAATAAAATTCGAAATAATTATTTATGCTCTATTTTAGGTTATAAATTTTAATGTAACATTATTGTATATAACTTATATTCCATGACTTCTAAATTGATATTTAGTTTAATACATTTTCCTTATGTCATGGAAATGTATTAAAATAATACACCGGCTTTGTGGGTCTGTGGTCGGGGAAATACATTAATTAATAAAAATTTTATTCAAAATATTATAAATATTTTTTAATTTAAAAAATTTCATCTAATTTATTTTATTTTTATAAATTATAACAGTTAAATAATTGCATATTTGTATATATAAAATATGACCCCTATCAAAAAATTAATTTAATTTTTCATTTTGTCATTACATGTATGGTTATAATAGTATATAAATTAGGAAAAATTATAATTTTATCATTTCTATTTTTTTAGATGATGAAAAATGATCACATTGATTTCAGTCAACATACTGTAATTATTTTAATGGATTACTACTAAACAACATCATAATGTCTAACATGAGATTAACTGATATACTAAATAAAAATAAAAACCTACTAAATTAAGTAAAAGAAAATATAATAAGATAATGATTATGAAAATGATTTTTAGTGTTGTATGAAATTAATTTATCATTTTTATTCACTAATGTGAGGTATGTTTGTGGTAGGATAAGACATGATTTTAGAAATTTATCTTCCCATTTTAATTTCATTTAGAGGTATACTATTTTTTAAAAAAAAATTGTGTGGTGAAAAACAAATCTCATTTTCTAAATTACTAATTCATTATAAATAATATATTTTTTAACTCTAATACATGTCCTCTTCGTAAATGATCGTTGCATTAATATGTTAGAAAACATATAAGATGTTTATGTTTAAATTGTAGTTTAAATGGTTTTAAATCCTATTTTAACCAAATCATGATCATAATAACTATTAATGTATATTCTTATTAATAAAAAAATTGTCTATAACTCTCATATTATATTAATTAATACTTACTTTAAATGGGTTTAAAAATTAATAATTTTTATGACGATATGTTTTGAAATTTTCATAAAAGTGGGACAAGAGATTTTTTTTATTGTTTACCTTATGACTGCCTTTTCCCATATTCACAGCCATTATGGGTTATCAATATGAATGATCCATTTCCTATTAGTTCAGAAATTTTAATTTTCTATATGTTTCAAAAAAAAAGTTTTTATTATTATTTACAATATATGTGAATGTTTTTTTTCATATGTGATGAAATAAAATTTTGTTGTGTTTTATAATTATAGTAATTTATTTACTATATTTTATTAATTTTATTAATTTTATTGTGATAGGAATTTTTTTGTTGATTGGAATGTCTGATATAGGCCTATAATTAAGTTGTTAATGATATGTTCTCTATGGGGATAGAATGTTTTATTAACCGTTATTGATATACCTTTGTAAGGGTGAATGTAATAGTATTTGTAACAGTGATATAGAGGCGATTTACTAAGGTGTATACATTTTTTTATATTAAATTGTGTTTTATAGATTTTTAATTATTTAATTAGGAATTTAAGAGGTCCTATCATTTCAATTAATTCTTATTATCATCTAATTGTAAAATATTTTTGCGAATGATAACATTAAATGTTTTCTTGTATAACATAAAAAATAAATATTTTACCATTATATATGGAAAAAGGGAAATTTTGAGAGAAATATTTAATTTCTTGAGTTATTTTATCGTTATTTGTATCATATATTATTTTTTAATAATTAAAGAACCCTTTTTATTTTAATTTTTTATAATGGAATAAATGTGTTCCTTTCATTAATATCTATCACAAGGATTTTTTCATCAATATATATATTTTTAAAAAATTACATTTGGGTTACAGATATATAATTAATATAAAAATATTAATGGTTTACATACTTTAATTGATAAATATATTCATGGATAATGTCACATCTAGAACCTAGATCCACTATAATGGTGCCCCAAGCCGGTTAGTGAAAATGCCTTGAAAAAACACCCATGTATATTAGAGACTATTGACAAGTACTGAGGTTCTAATGATGGTATTGGGTTAATACTATTCCATCTATATTAGTAATAAATATAGTAAAACCATAAAAAATAATGGAAATGGAAGACAATGACAATTTTTATGTAATAATAAATAGGAAAAAGCTATATAATATCATCTAACATGAGCATGATTGGACATAAATTAATATAGTCCCTATACAATATAAAAAAATTGTAGAATGAAACTGAAAATGAATAAACAATAAAAGAATAAATGCTTATAAGAATCCTAACAAAATTTATCACCCATAGATTTATTTCACTTCCTATCCCATAAATTGTAATAGAAAAAGGAAAATCCAATGTTACAACCAAAAACCACAAGATCTGTCCAACTAAAAATTAGAAGGTAGAACTATATGGGACTGAAAATATGTATGGAACCACAAATTATGTCTAAATAATATCGTTCTATGTATATTACATGATATTTATGCGGGTATATCAACATAATGATTCAAAATAAACATTAAATATGGTAACTCGGATTCCTCACATGATTTTTGGTCGACTCTAACTGCATCAGCATAAGAGGTAGTGGCTATGATCATTAACCATTTTAAAGTTATAATTATATTGGTGTAAACAAAGGCACCAAACTATGTAGTCCATATAGTGTGGTATTCTTGTAATATTTCATTCATTCCATGTAGTTTATATTCAAATGAAAATGGTGGAATCAAAAGGGGATTAACCTTATCATTTCACCAAATGGGTAAAAGTTTAACCTGTGCCCTAGGATTTTTTCATTGGTATCCTTTGTGAGAGTATTGAAAATAATCCATGAAATAATTTAAATATCTCTATAAAATTAAACATAATACACATATTATAAACTAGTGTATTCAATTCAGTATAACGAAATGTTGGGGGACCTTCCTGCTAAGACTGTGCATTAACATCATATGAAAAATAATGAATCCATGTGTGGTGTCACATTTTCACGATGCATCAATGAATAAATTGGTGTCCCATGAATCCATGAATAAAAATCCATGATGTGAATCAATGTAGAACCCTAGGAATTCCACACAATTATTCAATTTCTATAATTATAATGATCTCAATAACCAAAATTTTCAATAATCAATAAAGTTTATAATATTACATAATTCCTAATAATATATAACAATTCATATAAACTTCCTTAAAATCATGTCCATTTTATTATTTTTCAAAATATATGTATTTATCATGCACATGATTTTAATAAAGAACATCCAATTTTATAATTTCACATAGTAATTGAGAAAATCATTAATTCCAATTTTCAATTTTATTACATTAATCAAATAACCAAAAAAGTGATAAAAAGAGCATTATAAGAATAAATTTTATTTAATAATTCTTAATAATTATTTATATTACTAAATTCAAATTTCCAGAGTTAAGATAATTCATGGAAATGTATTTATCTATTTAATAAATTATTTATCGCATTTTAAACCATTCGAACTAGGAGAATATCCAAACCCACATAGAATGTTGTTTGGCCACACGTGCATTTATAAGATATAAAGTAATTTCATTAAACACACAAAACAGGATTGAAAAATTTCATGGGTGATGAAATTTGATAATATTAAGGGTCTGGTCTGGTAAATCTATCATGATATAACTAATTTCATTTTTTAATTTAAAATTTTAGATGCAATTCATAGAATTCATAGAGTCTTTTACAATGAAACATATTATAAAAGATGAAACAATATCTAAAAATTAAATATCCAAATTAAATCATTCACATGAAACAGTACTAATCCATTATTTTTATATTATTCAATAAAAATTTGATAAATCAAATAAACATACAACGACCCTAAAAAATATTCATTTGGTCTCACGTAAAAATCAGGCAAAAAAAGACAAATAGGGGAAGAAGGTAAGTTGAGTTGTAGACATGCCTCTAGGAATAAAATGAATATAATACTTCTCAATTAATATAAATAATGGAGGAAATCCACTCTATGGGTGTGGTGATGGATGAGGGAATGTGCAAGTGACCACTTGGGTGATATAATCGATCAAAAAGTAGAAACCCACCAATTATGATTGGGAAAATTGAAAATTCATCTCTTCATAATACTATTATGTTTAAGAAAACCATGTACCAACTATAAAGTTACACATCCCTCAAACCCTCATTCCACATGGTTATCTATCATTATTTACAAATCATGTTATAACAGTGTATGCTACACTAAAAAAGGAACACCTAACCAGCATGGTTTCATCAAACATATAGAAAATTATTTCAAAAATTGAGTGATTTATTCTATAGTTATACTAGAAGAGAAAATACTAAATATCCCTTAAATATTTTCAAAAAACATTACCCTATAGATAATAGGTCACATGGTTGACCAATAAGGTTAATATGAACTGTGTACCAACTTTTTTACCGTTGGATGTACCTTCAAAAACTATGTTCTCAATGCCCAAGTGTATGAAACACATCAATGCTTCAGATGAAATTATTAGTCCACAAACCCCACAAAAACACATAAATTTTTAGAAAAGAATGAAAATAAATTTTTAATATTATGGTAAGATTCATCCTATCAACTAATTAAAAATCTAAAATTTGTATGACATTCAAAACAAATCAAAATATGGAATCTTAATGCCACCCCACCATATGAATTATTATTCATGAGATGCCTTAGTAAATAAGAAACATTAACAAACCTACTTGGGTGGTGAATTTACAACTCAACCAACCACATTTCAATTCTAACATCCAACACACATGTAGTCCCCATTTTAAGAATATGACTTTTATACTACTAAGGATCATGCCAATAATCATATCATCCAATGAAACTTAGTGGTGGTGCATTATTGAGCTTGTATAACTTGTTATTTTATCATGATATTATAAATTTCATTTAATATTCTATAGAACTCCACACCAGATGTTCTAACCTTTAAAGGATACTTCCAAGTCATGCTTCATCCACTATAAGAATTTCATATTTAATTACTCACACTTCATTCTTAACGATGCTATTAAAAATAATTGTAATTTGCTATAAATGTTATATATTCAATCTATAAAATTTAACCTCATCATGGTAGTTCTCTAGGATAATCCCAATTCAAAATTTATCACTACACTCATCTAACCCAATGGCATACTATATATGGTTCTTTATTTAACACGTCCATCAAAAGGATATAATTCGTGTTGAACCACTTTTGGATGAATATTCTAATAAAAGATCATCTTTTACATCCATCACATCTAAAACAGTATTCAAAATATATGTATCCATGTATCTCTAGGATATATTTGATCACAATCACCAAACTCCATACCAAACATTATGTTATATCTCTGGGGTGATTCATTCATTGTTAAAAAACCATCAAATGGAAAAATAAAAACCACTGACACACAACCAATCCAAATATTTTTTATCATTATATTGTATCCTTCCACTGATCTAGAAATTAATTCCATGGTTTCCCCATAATTAAATTAACTCTTTCTATAAAGAAATTTTATGTTATTTAATTCTCCAAATTCTTTAACTTTAATATAAGTAAATAGCTAAGACATCCACACATCGAAAAATTTGACTAATCCAAATGGTTGTATCTCAACCTACTGTCGAGTCAATGAATCATCTGGTGTCTATGATTCATCCATGGAATTATTAACTAGTAATCCATGTTTTATGTATAATATACATAAATGAACCAACCCATGTTGGTTCTCAAGCATCAAATACCCCAAGCCTGCCTCCATAGGCCAGGGGTGGTGATATTCACAAAAGGAATAACTTACTCAAAGAGGTTATTTCCTAAGAACCGATACAAAATGACACATCCAACTCAATTAAAAAGTATATAGGTATTTAATAAAAGATGAAACACTACTATAATGTAAGACAAAGATGCATCAACCTCAAAATAGAACAAGAGTATGATAGTTCAAACTAATAAGTGAAGGTGAAAATAAATGCCTAACTAGATATATTTCCCATCCTAATAGAAAACAGGAATGTAAACAACTGATATGGAGTCTATCTTCTAATTTGTATTCTACAGCCACCATATGTAATAAAATCCTCCCCTATCCCTATATTCCTCAAAATTCATGGTCCTATTATCCATCATCTATTAAAGAAACGTCACATGTGGGAAACCCCAAAGCATGGTTTAGTATATACCTACCTAGTATAACACCATGAAAGTTGTGAAGGGGGCATTAATATGTAAAATTATAGAGAGGAGGATTAAATGGAACATGTAATAGTGAAATATTATAGATCAGCCCAATATGTGAGTGAATATAACCTCATCCAAACACAAGGGGATAAACAATGTGAGTAGTTGAACTACCCATCGATCATTCACCACTAATTTTATGGGATTAGACTCATCCAACCATGATAAGATAGATACGTAAAGTGTGTTGGATACCCCAAATATTTTTTACCAATCCATGAAGGAGAGTATGCAATGAAAAAGTGATAATATAGATGAATTTAAATAAATATATAGTCCATGATCTGAAAATAGGAGAGAAGGAGGATCTTTATCTCACTACTCATCCCATGAGGATGAGTCAGTAATAGTTCCAAAATAAATCTATCAACGATTCCATTCATCTCACATGTCTACCCCAAACACAAAAGTATAATGAACTCAATCACTATACATTGATATAATCTACTTTTGGTGGGTTTGAATAACTCGCATTATTTTAGGTCATTTTACAATATTGCATCTTAGTGGGGAAGGAATCCCTTATCACTGTGAGTCCAATTACACATAAAACCATTTTTCATCACTATGTATCTTAGTTTAGGATCCAGAATGTCTTATAATGATCCCATTACCTTGTAAGATAAGAAGGGCCCACTCTGGTGTTCCACAAGGAACTCTACTACCTAGTCCAATCATAGGGTACAACATATGAAGGTTATTGGGAAACTCGACATTTGTTCGTACTCTAGGGTAAGCCCTATAAGTTTTTCAAGAAACTACATTACTCGGCCCTACAAGACTGTATGATCAGAAAATCATGGAACTCCACTTCCTAGCCCTACTAGAGGGTGACTCTGAATGATAATCATGGAACACTATATTCTAGGCTTACAACTGGGTAATCCAGGAAATCATTGGTCATTATGCACGATTGATGTGATCATAAGGTGTCTCCTCAATGTGTCATGATTGGAACTTATTTCCATCTATCAAAAAATACATAAATGATAGAACCAACATGTTCTACAAGGAAACCTCTCGAGAGAGTGTATTATATTACCTTATTTTTACTCATGGTGAATATTTTACCATTTCTCCAAATAATGATCGAATGGAATCTCGCGGGAATGATCCATGAGATTAAATAAATTTATTAATATTAGGTTTTAAATTTCCATCTAAATTTTAGGTAATAGTGTTATAGATGGTTTTTCATTCTGAAATTGTATGAGTGATATAAGTTGGATTCAATATTTTTCAATTATAATAATTTTTTTATATTTCGATGTTTTTCTGATTTAGTGAACGGATCGAAAAATTGTATCCAACATTGGTAATGAAGTAAATGTATTAATTTTTAGATCATGAATTCACTGATTGTTCAACAAACAAATATCTCAGTTAAAATATATAACCTATATAGTATTATATAAACAGGATTTATATCTCATATCTTATATTTAATATCATTTATCTTATATTTTATTTATCATATCCCATATCATATATATCATATCTTATATACTATATCTTATATAATATATATAATATCTTATATCTTATATCTCAAAACAACAGATCGAGCGTCCTTGTACCACAACAATTCTAGAACTATGCTTTACTCACCAAACTATTGTCACGTCATCGATCCTCTATGAATCTGGGGACCTAATCGATCTTGGTGAAACCTAATAATGTTGAGTTGTTACCACGGGGATTGAATTGTTATGGAATGTGAATAATGGAGTGATAAAAAAACATAAACTAATGTTTTATTCATCATGGGTCATGCATTCTTGGTCAGTTATCATGAAATATGCAACGGTGTTATAACATTGATAAAAAAATATGAAATCCATTAATTAGGCTCTTTCATAGTATATAACAAGAGGAATATCGATGAAGGAATAAAAATATGTTTTATATATTAATTAAATTTCATAAAAAACCCAAAATACAATACCTACAGCAGTTTTGGATAAATAAATGGTGAAGAAAGTGTCTGGGAAATGATTTGAAGATGTTGATTCAATCATTGTGTCCTGATCTGATCTGATCTAACATTTCATCATCATTTTTCATGATTTTCCAAATAGAAGAAGTATGATCTCTTGCTGGAGGATTCTAGAAAATCTGAGGCCAACCCTAGAATAATTCCACTAATGATATATTTATTACAATATTCTTAAGTCACTATAATTTAATTAATTAATTATTTAAGTTAAATAAATCCACTTAATGTGAATCCAATGAGTGAGGGGTCTGAAAATACTTTGATAGATCATTATATCATGTTCCTATAGTAAAACCCATGTATGAGAACCAACCATGGTCTCATATTTCTAATATGATCAACTATTTAAAAGTAATCCCATTTTCAATAACTAAACATGTGTCAACAATATATACTATAATTAATAGATTTATAAAATTAAATTCGGGCATCTGGATTGACAATCTCACTCCTTCTCACTTCTTACCTCTAAAAATATATGTAGAAATTTATAAAAGTCTGACATTGAAATAATGATTATATACATCATTTTTCATTTATGCTTTTCATTCCCAAAAAGAAATAATCTAAGAAAAAACACAGCATAATAAGCTCAAACATGGCCCCCAACTCCCAAGAACTCTCTTTCAGATTTTTGTGCTTATACATCATGTGATCCAAAGGGGTTTTCATATACACAAGGTCCTCCCATTACGATCCTTGATCTCCATCTCATGCTCCGCAAATGTGGATCCATCCTCGTTTTCCACCTTTCCCAAGTCGATGACATGCATAGGTTCATGCACATATATTCTTAGTTGTAACAGATAGAAAATATAATGCACCTGTACTATATTTAAGCGTAGGTCCTATATGCAGAAAACCATTCCACCTCACTTCATGATCTCAAATGGTCTGTTGAATATCATCGATGGGTTTCCTCTATGAGAGAACATATTCAATCTCCTCACGGGTAAAATATAAATTAAATTTGGTCTATATTGTCTAACAATAAGGTCCTATGAAAACAGTCTGCATAGGATTTATGTTTATTATGGGCCAACCTCACCCTCTCCCAGATGAATTGTTGTTTCTACAATGTCACCCACACCAACTATGGTCCCACCTGAGATGCCTCACCATCCTATTTCTAGCACACATGTGAAATTATATGTGTCCCGTAAAGGGCTTCAAAATGTTTCATGCTAGTGGTAGAGTGGTATATGTTGTTTTATAAAATATTTACCAAGGGTAGGTGATTATCACAGCTCCAGCCAAAGTCTAACACTCAATACCTTATTATAACCTCTTGAAGTTGGATGGTGCACCAGTTCTTCCCATTGCTCTGGGATGAAGGGCTATACTGACCCACACTTGTGTCCCTAAATATTCTTGTGGTACACTCTACAATAATGATGTAAACAACATAACATGTTTGGAGATAATCATTGAGCATACCCCATGATGTTGAACGATGTCTTGTATGTACATATTCCACAAACAATCTAGATAAACATTCTCTCAAATGGAATGAGTGTATGCTGACTTCATGAGTCACTCACCTATAACCTAGATGGAATTATATCCCTTCACTGTGTGAAAAAGACATGTAAAGATGTCGATGTATATGAAATTCCCATACCACATTGACATCTCAAGGGGCTAGAACAAACCTGCTGGATCATGGTGCTCCACCTTCACCAACTAACAAGTGAGGCATTAATAGGCGAATTTATCTATGATTTATCTAATAATGAAACACAAATAAAATAATCTAATGATCTCTGTACATCTTTTCCAGACAGGGATGTATGGATTGGGGAGTGCTAGGGAACTCACACATCACCACTTCCAACATCATTAATAGAACAAGTATTCACCTTGTATACAATATTACATGATTTCCATTATTATAATATCCATATGAAGTGTCACTTCTGCTTACAATACCATGTAGGAAATCAAAGTCGATATATCATAGCCCGAACACTCTCACATTCAAAGGGAGAAAATGATTAAAAACTATGAACAAAATAAAATATGTACCATTCTACTCCACCAGAATGAGTTTTAGGGAAGATATGTTCACTAAATCATTATGCACTAAAGGATCCTGCGACATCATAATATGGGAATCTTCCACAACATTTCAACTTCATGTACTAGATTCTATCTCAATGTTGTAGTCCTGTAGGAACCCCAACAACCATTCTTATCTCTGGATGAGGTATCTATGAGTGATGATGTAGATGAAACATTGTTTGTTTGAGAAACCCACAAACCACTCTCCTAGAAGATATTCTATCCACATCCATAGGGAGAAGACTACCAATTCCATCTCTAGGTTGTATGTTTTGTAGGTACACTAATGGGGTCTAAAATAACTCAACCCATATTGGATAAATACCTATTATTGCATCGAGAAACCACTAAGCCTATCTCCTGAGGAATCATATTACATTACAATCTCTAAGCCATCATCTAGTATTCTCAACACTGGACCACTTGTCAACCTATGACTCATCTTCTCAAAGACCATCGAGCACTACATATACTAGGTAAATGTCTTCATTTCTTGTGTCAATGTTGTCAAAGAGGATTTGATTATGGATAAGTATTCTATAAACCTCATTGAGTACCCTTCCACGTCAAGGAGTCTTCTAACTATAACATACTATTGGGTTGATCCCATGAATATGTTGCTTTGATGTTTGATGGATCCACAACATAACCATGTTCAGAAATGAAAATCCCTAGAATTTCAACCTCATGTATCCTAGCTTGGAACCTTGAGAGAATTCCATAAAGCTAGTTCTCTTAAAGAATGTCTACGGCCATGCTTTGTTTTTTAAATGATCATTATCTATTAAATTTGAGATGATTATATTGTTGATGAATAAAATAACAAAAATGGTCCACTTATGGATGGATGACCTAGTTCATCAAAGACATAAATATATAAGGGAAACTATTAACCCAAAGGGAATCACTAAAAAATCAAAAGGTCTATAAGGATATCATATTTATAATTTTGTAATGTAACTCCACAAACCCTCAAATGGTGGTAGTTGTGTCGGAGATTGACTATCGAGAAACATCTTCCTCCTAGAAAATTATCAAAGTTATCATTAATTATCCGAAAAGGTATATGTTCTTAACCATGGACTAGTTAATGATATGATAATCCATGCATATACATAAGACCACATCTTATATTTTTAAAACAAATTCTGTATTTTCCTTGGGGTACATAATGGATCCGATGAAACCTTTCCACTAAAGGTGCTCAGAATGAATCCTTAACACCCAAATCCTTGAAAGTGCCATCATATATGAAGAATAAGATATAAAAGTGGTGCCATGAAGAAATTCAATTCAACAAACCATCTCTTTATTTAGAGGTAGTCATGGGACATCCTCAAAGAATAAATTAATAAAATCATCCACGACTAAAGGAGATAAGATGTTTAATGAACCTTGTACACATGGGGATAAACATTCTAAATAATGGGTGATAATCTACAACCACCTACACGCATCATTCTATTTTTTTACTGAGATATCTCTCTCACAAAAATGGATAATATTATCCCATAACCGGGTAGGATTATATATATTCATAGGTGAAAATAAATCCATGCTCTACACGTGAAAAATATAATCCATACCAAGGATGAAATTAGAGGGTTCCATTTTGATGACCATAATATATAATATTAACCTATATTCTCTTAGTGACTGTTTACATTTCCAGTATATGAAATATAATGAAGAATCATACATGGTAGGAAAATAAATATGAGGATGATGTGAAAATGAATCTACATAGATCTCTATGTCCTGCAACATGAGTATCAAGATAAAATATTTACTAGAACCCACACATACTATTACTAAGGAATTAGTATAATAAACACATAATGTACCTAATATCATCTTGCAGGCTAAATTATCATATTCATCCAAATCATGCAGCTGTCTATGGCCCTGATCTAAAGCTCCCATATCCACATGTAGATGGCCATGTGGTGGTGGTGGAAGGACCTCATAACTTAATCCTCCATGTAAAGCTCATTATTATCCTCTTCATGATCCACCTATATTGGGACCACCATGTCCACAAAAGGGACATCCCTGATCACTTATCTACCTCTACCATGCCATTCCAACAACTATCTTCATGGGATACTCCAGACATCTTATCGGGAAGTATTTTTCCCATGTGACCTTATTCATTATATTTGTTGAATTGGCCCTATAGTGGAATCCCTATTGTTCTATGCTTCCATTACACTATAAAACTGCATCGTAGAGCCTTATCATCAATGTTTCTCCTATAAAGTTATTCTATCGACTGAAACCTTCTAGATGTTGCATACCACTAAAATAAAAATTTCCCACTAACTGATCATGTTGGGTGGTCTCTCTATGAATGAAATATCGCTCTCACTAGCACCTGATCAAGCACATTGACATTACCATGGATGTTCATGGGAACAATACTAGCAGAATTGTCTCAGAGGAGTCCTAGTTTAATATTCCATTCGTAGAAGTATCAATAACTACTAATGAAAAGAGATTATCATGAACGGAATGTGAACCTCTTGGTATTTGAAGCCACCATCATCCCTCCCACCTGAAATTATAGAATCTATTAGATCTCAATTGATCATTAGTATGAGGGGTATTAAACATGAAAAAGCTAATTGAATACATCCCATGGGTGTTTTGACTCGTCATGAGTCTATGTAACCAGCCCCCACCAACATCTATATGCACCCAAAAAAGGGATGGCTACCTAATCCCCCAATTGATATATTGATGTTTGTACAATCCTGAAGATGTCAATCACCGATACTAGCAAATCCCCTACTACCTGAGGATTTGGGTCACCAAGTAACCTCAACAATATCTTATGCTTGAACTCACGATGCACACTAAGCATGCACCCACTGTTATACTTATATTCAAGGATAATACAGTTATCTAAAAGAGAAGTTGTGACTACGTTACCCCAATGAGAAAGGGGATCATATGATTGACACTGAAAGGAGTCCTCATCACTCAAATGGTTATTTTCATGACAAATATCTGGTATCCTGGATGGAATTCATTGGGAAGGAATCCTAAAATCCATCAAGGACTACCATTTTTAGATTATTATATGTGTATAATAATATCAAAAAATAATGTGGAGTTGAATCAATAAGTCTAGTCACAGACTCACTCATATATGTTGCGTGTACCATTAACCCCTCCAAAAAAATTCTCTGCATGCCATGTTGACAATTTGGTAGTTAGGGTTCTATTGACTGGATACATTGACTACATGTAACATCATTATACATCTTAGAATAACAGCCTCACTTGTGACACATTGAGACTACATCCAGAAACCCATGAAATTTTTTTTAGGGAAAATTCGAAAAAAATCACAAGGAACAAACCATCTTTGATAAAAATTTCTCACGACACGACCCATGTTCGTGCTCGAGTCAGCACTACCCCAAGCCCACCACCATAATGAAGAGGGTGGTGACATGCCTGGAAAGAATAACTAAGTATAGGATGACTTTTACCATGAACCTATACAAAAGCACAAATCTAACATAAAGAAAAATTATAGAGGGAAATAAGAAATGATGAAGGACTACTATAAAATAAACCAAAGAATCATCAAACTATAAACAGAAAACGGGTATGGAAGTGGAAAATAAAAATTAAAGTGTAAAATACACAACCAACCCAAAATGATTCCCAACGTAATTGAAAACCATAAAGTAAAATAGATTATTGATATTATATCTTCTAATTCCCATGAAATGACCACGATACACAATCCATGTACCTCGTGTCCCTAAGCTCTTATGATTTCATGTTTGACATGTATTTCATATGAAAACTACTGTACATGTATAAGAAATGTTTATTAGGGATGAGTATATATATACCAAGTAGAACACTCCAAAAGGGTTGAATCGGTAGAAGTAATAGATAAAATTGAAGAATGAACTAGCAGATATAACAAGCTATTGTGATAGAGTATATCTCAACCAAACAAGAGATTGATAGTAAGCTCATCCAAGAACAAGTGTCCAAACATGATTAGTAGATGGACAAAATTTCTTGACTTCTCTGCCTGTAGTAGGGAATTAGACCCATCCAACCATGAGAATTGTGGAAAAGAAAGCACATGGAATACCCCATGAATATTCATGTCTTATGTATGGAGATTATCCATATACAATGTCTGAATCTAGAATAAATAATATATTTATTTTTATATTTATATTCCAATTAAAATATTCCAAAATGTGAGAGTAAGAGGACATCATTCTCATAGCTTATCCAAAGAAAAGTGTACCCAACCATTCCAAAAAAAGTTTTTGAATGATGCATTAAATCACACATGTCTTCCCCTAACACACATGTCCATGGGACTCAATTACCACACATTCATACTATTCGTTCTGGGTTTCACTGACTCCCCTACATAGTTTTCTGTCTCTTACAAAGGAAATTATTTGGTGGGGAATTTTTCTCTCAATATTATGGGTCCAAATCCACATCTTAACACATTTCATAACTATGACACACAGTCATGGGGCCATAAATTATAAGTAAGGATCCCATCCCCTTTTTTGATAGGAGGGTCCTACTATGATAGTCAATGAAGAACTACATTACCCACTCACACTGGACTGTATGATTTGGGATGTTCATTGTGGAACTCCACAACATAGTCTTACTGAAGGTTAAGCCTGATAAGGTTTTTGGGGAACTCTATTTCCTAGCTATACTGGATAGTTTTCATGGAACACTGAGGAACTCTACCTCCTAGCCCTGAATTATGGTAACTCGTAAAGATCATCAATGGATGCCACTGCCCATCCCTACTAGGTGATAATCCTGAAATATTCTCACGATCCTTTACGATTGTGGCCATTATTGGGTGTTATTTCAGTTAACTATGATCAGAATATCTCACATCATATTTCCAAATTCAAAATAGATGGCTCAATTTCAGTATCCGTAAAACCCCCCTCTAAATATTTGAGTTAATTTCCATAATATGAAACCCTGTGAAAATGTCATATTTCATTATATCATGATCGAATGGATTCTAAATGAGACAATACATGATTATAAATTAAATATAAGATATTGGTATTGATATTTCCACCAAAATTTTGGGGTTTTATCATCATATATGGTTCGTTGTTCGAAAATTATATGAAGTAAATTTTTTACATAAATGATTCTATAGTTATTTTATTTTTATTACAGTTGGGATTTTTGATGACATAAAGCATGAGTATGTAAAAGGTATCCAGCATCATTTATAAAAAGGACATCTCAATTATAAGAGCATCTTTTCACTGACAATTCACACAAAGGACAACTCAGTTAAATGATATAACAAATATAAGAATATATTACCAATATTTGTAACTCAAATCTTAAAACGAATATCTTGTATATTACATCTTATTTCTCATATCTGGTATCTTCTATCTCATATCTCATATCATATATCTTATATCTTATTTCTCATATCTTTTCAATTATCTTTTTTATCTTTTATGTCAAACAAATAGGTCAAGCATCCAAGCACCACAACGATTCCAAATATATGATTATCTCCCAATAACATTGTCACATTATCATTTTTCCATGAATCAGGGGGATAAATAAAGATTGGTGCCACCCATCAATGTCGATATGGGACCGCAGGGGATCCAACTGGTGTGGAACATCAGAAATTGATGGCGAAACACAACATAAACCAATGTTTTAAACATCACCAGTCCTTAATTATTGATCAGAAATCATTAATGGTGAACTGGGGATATAACATCAATTAATCAAAATTAAATCTATTACATGGGCTTATACAACATCCATAATAATAAGTATATCAAAGAAGAAGTCATGATATAATAAATCATTTAATAAAAATATTTAAAACCCCAATAGATGAGTCTAATATATGTGTTGAGTCAAATATTGGTGAAGAACACACATGCATAATGAATTGAATAAACTGATGTGTTGGTTACATCCTGATCCAATCCGGCCAGATGTTCTATCATCGTTTGTCTTTATTCTATAAAAGGAGGATGGAGGAGCTCTCATCCGTGGGTTTTAGAAATTTTCAAGACAACCCGAGAAATTTTCCATTAATGATTTATTTATAGACATTGTATTAGGTAAAATTAATTTAATTAATTTTTTTATTTAAATAAATCATCTTAACATAGTTGCAATGAGTGAGGGGTTTAGACATACCCTTCCAAATCATTTTAAATCTTACTTAGGGATAACACCAAATGTTTTGAGGGAATCCATGAATTGTAAATCCTAGGTTAATAGTTCCAATTATATTTTTGGTACTACCTATATTTATATTTTTGTAGTTGATAAAGAAGGAAACACTTGTTGTGTTGCTATAACTACAATCGCCCCTGAATGTAAAAATGGTATGTAGATTGAAAAATATTCATATGGATAGCTTGGTTGTAACACCCAGAGATTTTATGAGATATATTAATTTTAATTTCATTGATTTCTTCTATTATACACTACACCAAGATTAGCTTGTACTATACGCAGCACCATATTAGCTTGCAGTATACCAAACACTATTCTTGGCTCCTGTTACACACAATTTCATGTTTGTTTTGTGGAAATTATTTTATGCAACATTAATTATAGATTTTACCTAATGTATAAAGGAAATAAGTTTTGATTATTTTTTATGCAACACCAAACAGAGCTTTCAGTACACACAGCCCTTACTTGGCTTGCATTACACGCAATCAAGACCTTCTTTGATAGCGTGTGTATTAGGCAATACCATGTTTCACTAAACGAGATATTATTATAATATTATAATGAACTAGCTGTTATGAATAGTAATACCCACTTTTTTTAAATTTAATAAATTTTATCTTTCAAAATGGACTTCTATATTGAATTCAGAATATCAAAATTACTCTAGGGTGAATTTTTGGTATTTTTCTGGAAACTTTCAATATTTGATGAATAGTGAAAACACTGAGTTACTATTTAAAAACCGACTTTTTATTGAAATAAATATTTATTTTATTTAAATTTATTTTATGTAAAAATTGATACACAATACCTATATAAGGTCAATGTAATTCATTTGAGTCATTTTATAATAATTTTAGATATATAAATATTTTATTGAACTTTTCACCGCCTTTTACCCACCTCCTAGGAGAATTTGAAAATTGACGTAAAACTTAATTTTACCTCTTCTGTGAGTGAAATTTCGAAAATCAGAGAGACACGGTTAATATCAAGGAGTAAAATTAGGTTCAATAAGATAAAAATATTTTTTTGGTGAATAGTAACTTTTTAATTTTATTTACCACGGTTAAATGTAAATAGGGTAATTAAGGGTAAAAATTATATTATTATTACCCTAAAACATTTCCTAATTCTATTAGATAAGTGTAACTCGGCCAATAAACCCTTAGTAATAAAATATTACCCTTTAGGTCCACTTGGATTAGATTAGGACACTTATTATTATTTTATTTAAAGAAGAGTTAAAAGAGTTAAAATCAATGTTTAATAACTAAAACATTTTTAATATAGGGTTATAAATAAGATAAATTTGACTATAATTATTCATTAGAAAGATAAAAATATTTCTTACATAATGGTATTATATTTATAATTTTTTAGACATTAAATGATTTTATTTAATAATGACACAATGATGAGTCAGTAATTACCTTATTAATGAAATATTAACATAATTGATGTTATAAATACCCAAATACATGTAATTTTTGACTTTTTATAAATTACACAAATTTTCTAGGTTAATATGACATGTTAGTATTTATTTAATTAACTTTTTCCGAACAAATCATGTTTTTATGAATTTCACAAAAATCAATTACCACATAGTGTCAAAATTGACATAAAATATTTTTTAAAACAAATATTATATTATTAATTGTTATTATATTCCTATGAATATAAGGTTCGTCCAAATGACTTAGATAAGGTTATATATATTAATAATGAACCACTTGGGGTTTTTTTGGCTTGTTATGGTAATTTTGTTAACCATATAGTGTAAGAAAACAAGAAGACACGTTAAAAGTTTAATTATTTTACTTAGAGTTAAATCTGAATTATAAGGTTAAAATATTAACCTAAACTTTTATAAAACCCATTGGTTGAGATTATTTCAACCCATCCCCGCTTAACCTTCAAAACAAATCAATATTGTGATATTATAATCCGAATATGACTTTATTATAAAATAATATTTTACGTTTTTCAAAATGTGCCCCTCTCCTCCCTTATAAAAAGGGCACCCCATCCCTCTTCTCTTCACACCCTTTTGAGCCTTGATTCTCGGCTAGCCCCTACCAATTACTCTTATCAACCTCTCTAGTTATATCATAGAGGTTCTGGTCTTCTCAAAAGACTAACTCTAGTGACCTATGAAGAAGTTTAAAGGTGGTGTGTCGAGGAAGAGGTACTCTCTTATACCGACTCTTTCATGTTTCTTTCTTCTTCTACTTCCTCTTATTTAGTTGTTTCATTATAAAGTAATAACATCAGTATTATATATATACTGATATGTTGTTTTAAATATAAAATAACCCTATTACACCTTCTATAAATCCTACGGAAAATGAAATCACCACTCGTGCGTACGTACGGAATACCGTCTCCACGCCGTGGTGTAATCATTTTTTCCACCACCACCTTACTTGGAAGGGTATAATGATGTAAATAAAAACTATATATGATTATTATAACATCATACGGATTATAAGATATTATATCATCCACTCCAATTCAATTCAATAAATATGGGAACGATATCATTGCTCGTGCGTGTGGACGGATTGCCGTCTCCACAACACGATGAGATTCATTTTCCATGTTAACAATTCCATAATGATTATAAAGTATATATAACAAGTATTCATGAAATATACAACATAATACTGCTACTGGATTTATGTATATATATATATATCATCTACTTAATTTCATTCAATTCAATATGGAAACAAAAAACATCATTCATGCGTACGTACAACCTACCGTCTCTATGAATGGTGTATTTCTTTCCAGATATCGATCTGTTATATATATGTATATTCTGAATATATATTATATATAAATCATGATTTATATTCTGGAATTATTTAATCATGATCAAATTAATCATATTAACAATTACAAGTATAAACATAGACGACAAATTAAAAGATTTTACCCCATTGTTGCTTTAACATAAAATTTACAAAACAACGGGTAATATAAGGTCATGAGTGAACCATATATGATATCATAACAATAAATATGATTATGTAATAAGTAAATGACATTATTTAAATCATTATACAGGAGTTTCAGATACATACAAAGCATATATGACAAAGGGTAAGGGATAACTTTTCCAATATCGTTTTTATACGATATTGTTTATTCGTAAGTATTTAAGGGGGTTATATTTATCATCCATGTCCCTATTTTATAGAAATGGATTCATTTATGTTTAAAGTCCTTTATACCCATTTTTTACTTTTACTACATGGTATGTAATTAATCTTTCTTTTGTTTACAATATGAGGTACTTTTTGACTTTTCCAGCAAAAGTACGAGAAAAATGTTTTTTAACATATACGGAATGGACGGATTTTTACAGTTTTATAAAACCTTATTTTCATTATGATTACTCAATAAGATTTTATGACTATTCTCAACAAAATCCTTTTCTTTTAAAATTGCATGTCATTTTGTGAAAAAAAATTGATTTTGATGAAGAAAGGATATTTTCCTCAACAATTCATTTCAATTGTTTTATCAAAACCATTTCCATCTAAGATGACATTATTTCATATGTGTATGTTTCAATTATAATGTCTCTATGATTTACATGGTTTCACTTTTCTTATGATGAAATTATATCCATTTTTATATGGATTATGATATGATGGGATGATGCTTATGAAACCCCTTTTATTCTTTAGGATACGATGTATGATTTATGTTTATGTTGTGGCACACATAAGAATTGTATTATTATGAAATGGGTGGGACCTATATATCCCTCCAATGAATTGGGTAAGGATTTATATCTCATGAGATAGACATGACTGGAACGGTATGTTAATCTGGTTCAGTGTTACAGGACTGGAACGAGGAGTGAACTTGATTCAGAAAAGGACTTTGTGCACTTAGATGGTCTTGGGAGCAATGCCTTGGCTACTATGGAAATCATATCATGTGATTAATGGTTTTCCACAATTAAATGTTTTATTCACATGATATTTTATCATGATTAATGTTCCATTATGACATATTCCTTACGTACTTCCAAGATTTATTTCACTACTCATGATTTTGATGTGATAACATTATGTTCATGTTTTGAAGTTCAAATGTGTATGGTTTGTTTTATTTTCCTCATGATTACCCTTTCTGAGCATTTGAGCTCACCCCATAAATGTTTTCTTTTACCCAGGATATAAATAATGGTTTTTGGTAAGAAAACAGATGTGGAAGATCATTATGGGAGATTTTGAAGATATTTCACCATGATTAGAAGATTATGTTCCGATTATCCAAATAAACTAAACTATTACGGTCGTTGTGTGTTTTTTTATGTATTAAGTATTCCAAAAAAGTAATGTAATGTCCATGTATATAAAGCTTTGGGTATCTACAGTTTTCATAAGAGGAAAGGGTTAGTTAATATTTGGAAACTACGATGTGAAATCTTTTTTGAGATCCCTAGACATATTTCTAAGGTATGTCTATGGATGACCCTAAGGTTAAGTATTAGTATAGTTTATAGTCCTATAATTATGGTAACAATATTATAATAAACCCTATGATGTTATATAATGAAGGTACTCCACCTTTATTATGTTGTTTTCCCTAGCATGATTTTTTCATCTCACACTATTCATTTTGGGTTTTAGACGAAGGCTGGAACATGAAGGAACCATGTTGATCATTGTAATGGACAATGCAATGATTGTCCTCTTGAACAAACCAATGTTATGAGAGATTTAGTGAAAAATAATATTACTATACGTACATAAGATATGAATCATTCTGGACTTCCAAATGAGGAGATAAGGGAACAATATTCTATTGATTCCATTATGAGTCAACGCCCACCTTCTTTCAGTGGGACTTCTAATCCACTTGTTTCTGAACAATGGATCAGTATCATTGAAAAGATATTTTCTAGACTTCGCTATTCAGAAAATGAAAAAAATCATTCTGGCTATTTACCATTTACAAGGTGAATAAGATCAATGGTGGACTCTAATTATGAATACGAGGCCCCTAGATGAAATTGAATCCATGGAATGGGATGAGTTCAAGAACTAATTTTTCAATAAGTACTTCACTCGTATTCATCGAAATATGATGGAAAATTATTACCTTGTTCTTAAGAAAAAGGATGACGAATCTGTTGGTATATACGAAGTGAATTGTATATGGATTGCAAGGTATGCATCGGGCTTTATCATCCAACCTGAAAGTAAAGTTGATTGATTCTTCAGTGTCTTAAAACCAAGTGTTTGAAGGGAATTAGCTATAAGAGACATCAGTAGCTATGAAGAAATTGTGTGTTGTGCTATCAAGGTAGAAATGGATGTTGGTGTTACATATCCATCTCATGGTTTTGATAAGAAACGAAATATGGAGTTCAAGGAGAAATCTCATAATAATGGTGAAAAGAAGATGAATCTTTCTTTATGCTCAAAGTGTGGAAAGAAGCATGGTGGATATTTCCTTAAAGGGACTAGAAAATGTATTAAGTGTGGAAAAGAAGCTCATTGAGCATCTGAGTGTCTAAGTAAGGGAAAAAGGGTTGCTAATTATGTGAATAAAGAAAATACTGCAGAGAACGCACCACCAACACTGCAATGCTTCAAGTGCAAGGAAATGGGGCATTATTCTAATCAATGTCGTAATCCAAGCGTTAATGATGATTAACGTGAGCAACCTATTAACGAAAAGGATAAAGGGAAGTCATATGAGATCACTATTTTGATGTTGAGTATGACAATGATGTTGTGTAATGATTAAGTGTTTATGTAATGGGATTTCAAAATAGTATCATGAAATCTCATTTATGGCATTGCAGAATTTTGGAATATCTATGTATTTGTTTTCAAAAATAATATGGTACCGGTAACCATGAAAAGTGATTGAAATATTTTTGGAAAGATGATGATATGTGCATAATGAAGGGATAAAGAAAAAATTAAATGATCTCATGACTGATATAAGGACAATGTTATATTATGGTTTGAGTATATAGATATTTCGGTATTCTGGTATGTGGAAAGTGATAAATTTTGACAGCATTCATGTTTTCACTAAAGTTAAATGGGTATTAATTTTTTTCAAAAGAATACATGATTAAGGTATTCAAATGTTTGGAATGTGACCAAAAAGATACATCTTATGAGGGTTAAATGATGGTATTCACATGCTCGACAGATGACATTTCAAGTAATTGTTTTCTTTATACTATGAGCTTAGACAGAAGTATTTTTGATAAACCTAAAGATTGGAATTGATTATTATAGGCATCAGATATTATTGTTTAAGTCTATAAAATTTTGGTATTATTTTTGTAATGTTATAATAGTATATTTTTAGTAAAATTACAATCGTAGGACGAGCGACAACCCTTCGCATCGGACAAGGATGCAGGAATCAAACCCCCAACTGATGTGCGACAGGTCTTTATCGCCTACCACTGGCCAACAGAAAGTCCCTAGTTAGTAGAAACTAGTTTTATTATATAAATAATTATGATATTTGAAGTATAAGTCCATTTTAGGAACCATATATGATTAATCTCACTATATATGGACTTTTGTATTTTTGATAACTTTTTCTAACCTTTTGTTTGAGATAGATGGAATGACCCATCATTCTATCACATGATCTGCTAACACTTCACGAATGACAAATTCAACTTTATTTCTTTAATAGATGAAGTGGAAATTGTCCATGGAATGACTAACGGTGAGATTGTACCAAAATCAAGAAAATATTTCTTCTAATTCCAATTTCATCAACTTTAGGGAAATGACCTTGAAAACCAAAAATGTTGTCCTAGCTACCTTATATCTGATAAATTAAATGGTACCTTAGATCATCACAAATTTATGGCTTTGTTACTGTTTTATTTTTCCTATCCATGTCCTCTTCCACTCTTTATTAGAAGTTAATGGTTATATTTGTCTTCTGTATCCATATTTTCACCTATGTTGTCCTATGTGGAAGCCCAGTGCTGAGTTACATTGGGAGACTGTTATGATTATAACTTCCCATTTTAAAATGAAGATTTATTGTTCCTTTTTATGTTTTGGGTTTCTATGAATGAAAATTTCAAGTAGTAAACCATTTATAACCCCGATGACTTTCGAGGGCGAAAGTCATTTTAAGGGGGGTAGAATGTAACACCCCGATATTTTATGAGATATATTATTTTTAATTTATTTAATGTCTTCTATTATACCCTACAAAAATATTATCATGTACTCTACGCAACACCATATTAGCTTGCAGTATACACAACACTATTTTTGGCTCCTGTTACACAAAATTTCAAGTTCATTTTGTGGAAATTATTCTACGCTACATTAAGTATAGATTTTGTTTAATGTATAAATGAAATAAGTTTTGGTTATGTTATATGCAACACCAAATGAAGATTTCACTACACACAACTCTGACATGGCTTACATTACACACAATCAAGACCTTCTTCGATAGCATGTGTAGTACGCAGTACCAAGTTTCACTAAACGAGATATTATTATAATATTATTATGAACTAGCCGTTATGAATAGTTATACACACTTTTTTTGAAAATTTATAAATTTTATCCTTTAAAATGGTCTTCATTTTTGAATTCGGAATATCGAAATTAGCCTAGGGTGAATTATTTGTATTTTTCTAAATACATACAATTTTTTATGAATAGTGAAAACACTAGGTTACTATTAAAATCCGACTTTTTATTTAAATAATTATTAATTTTAATTAAATTTATTTTAGATCAAAATTGATACATAATACTTATATATGTTCAATTTAATTCATTTGATTCATTTTATAATAATTTTAGATATATAAAAATTTTATTGAACTTTTCACCGTCTTTTACCCACCTCTTAGGAGAATTTGAAAATTTACATAAAAAATAATTTTACCGCTTCTGTGAGTGGAATTTTGAAAATCTGAGAGACACAGTTAATATCAAAGAGTTAAATGTGGTTCAATAAGATAAAAATAATTTTTGATGAATAGTAACTTTTTACTTCTATTTACCACAGTTTAAAGTAAATAGGGTAATTAAGGGTAAAAATGATATTATTATTACCATAACTATAACGACCCATACATTTTATAAATGGTTAATAAATCAAAATTGAACCATACTTATTAAAACATATAACAAAACCATGAATGGACCATATATGTATAGTGTCTTTAGAAACTGGGAAACATAAACAACTGGTTCATAAAGCATCTACACTGTCTCCCATTTATTTCATCATATCTATAGTCAGTTTTTGGAATATCATACATAATACCCTTATTCCTGACCTAGGGAAAGAAAACATAGAAAATGGTGAGCTCAAATTTTCAGTAAAGGTAATCAAAAGAAATATCAATCACATCATATTCATAAGAACATAACATTTTTTAAATCACAACCTTCAAAAGAGATCATAATTTCATAACATGGGATAAATCATGGTAGTGAAAAGTAATCCCAATAATCGTAACTTAAAACATGATACTTTGTGGCATACACACATAATTATAGTGAAACATTTATTAGTCAAGACACATTGCCAAGACTATCGCAGTGGACAAAGTCCATTTCTGAACCGAGTTCACTCCTCGTTTCAGTCCTGTTTCACTAAACCGGTTTAACCTGCCGTTCCATTCATGTCTAGATAATGAGATATAAAATCATTACCCAATGCATTGGAGGGAGATATAGGTCCCACCCATCATATAATGATATCATTCTTATATGTGCCACAAAATCATAAACCATACATCATAGCATAACCCATGTAATAAAAATGGGAATCCTAAACATCATGACATCATAAAAAAATTCATATAAGATAAAGTAATTCATAAAAATATTTCCATCACAACATAATCAAATCAGTGTTGTAATATGTATAGAAACAGAACCCTATATTATCTTAGATGGAAAATAATTTTGATAAAACACTTGAACTCCATTCTTGAGGAAAATATCCTTTCTACTTCAAAAATATTTTTCCTTTCTTAACATGTCATAAAATTTTAAACTAAAAGAAGTTGATTAAAATTAAACTTGAAAATTTGTAAAGGAATATTCTTGGAAATTATTTTTTAAAAATCCATTCATGCCATAAAAGTTAAAAAACATTCTTCTCGTACTTTTGTCAGAAAAGTCAAAAAGTACCTCGTACGAAAAATGACAAAAGATTCCTTTCATATCTATTACTAAAAACTCACCGAAGGGTAAAATTGTATTTAAGAAATTCTAGGTGGATGGAAGTAATATTACATATTGAGTAAATATGGACGTGGATGATAAAATACACCCTAGAAAATTCCAAAGTATAAACAATCTCGGATAAAAATGAGATTGTGATATTCCCCTTACCTTAGGTCTGATATGCTTTGTACGTGTCCAAACCTACTGTATAATGATTTAAATAATGTTATTGACTTATTCCCGAATCATATTCATTGTTATGATATCATATATGGTCATATTATTAGCTTCTTATTAGTAATATTTCATTACTACTTGTTATTCGGGTGTTTATTACTTTTTATTCTTATGCGTGTTTTGTCGAATAAATTCTCATGAATCTTTATAGGATATAGATACATCATTTACATAATGGTATTAGTGTTATATATATCATTAAATTCATTAAATTCATTTATATAATCATTATTCAATGAAGATCATATAGAATGAGTCGCATCACATCGTGGAGACGGTAGGCCGTACGTACGCACGAGCGATGATATCATTCCCATGATCGTGGAATTGAATTGATGTGTATGTATACTATTTCAGAATAAATATAACATTAATATAATCATATATAGTTATTCTTTACACCATTATACCAATCCAAGTAAGGTGGTGGTGGAAAACAGATTACACCATGACGTGGAGACGGTATTCCGTACGTACGCACGCGCAGTGATTTCGTTTTTTGTAGGATGGATAAGAGGTGAAATAGGGTTGTTTCATGTTTATAATAAAATATCAGTATATTATGGATACTTATTATATTACCTCATAATGAAACAACTAAAGAATAGGGAGTAGAAGAGGAATGGAACTTGAAGAAAATGGTAGAAGGTATTACCTCTTTCTCGTAGTGCCTCCTTTAAACTTTCTCTTAAGGCACTAGAGTTGGTCTTTGGATAATACCAGTACCTCTAGTAGGTTTCTAAGGAAGTGGGGAAGTGAAATGGGCAGGGTTTGTCTAAGCTTGAAGGCTCAAATTTGTGTGAGGAAGAGAGGGAGGAGAAGCCCTTTTATAAGGGAGGAGGAGGGAACCTTTGGAAAGTGTTGAAATATTATTTTATTAAAAACTTATCTTCGGTTTCAAAAGGTCCAATAATCATTACAGATTAAGATAAGATGACTCATTGTCTAAATAAAATCATCCAATCATAATTGGACATTTTTTGGAAAATATTTTAATCATTATATTTTTATTTATTTAAATCATTTATTAATGAGGTAAATACATCATCATTATTGTGTCATAAATAATTTAATTTATCTGGTGTCTAAAAATTATAAAAAAAATATCATTATGTATGAAATCATTTTATCCTTAAAATTAATATTTATAGTCGAAAATATAATTTATATAACCCCTTATAAAAATTAATTACTAAAAGCTTTTTGTTAATGTCAATTTTGTCTTTACATTAAATTAATTTATCTAAATTTCCATTGTCACTACCAAGTGGCTCAATGGGGTCCCAAAATCGACCCAAGGATGTCCATGGTCGGCCACTACACATCCAATAAGTTTAGGACATGTTTCAAGATAATTTGATTTATTATAATATTATTTTAACCTTGAATTACCCTATTTACCTTTAACTGTAGTAAATAAAAAAATACCGTAGTTACTATTCATAAAAAAATAAAAGTAACATATTAACATAATTTGGACCAACTGATTCCAAATATGGAATCCATTTTTCAAAATTCGAAACACAGAAGTTGCAGTAATTAATTTAAAATTAATCCCATTGTTAAGAAAACTGGTTTTAAATGTTAAAACATTGCCAAAGATTGAAATGTTTTTACCTATGAATTCAATGTAAAATTAATGGTAATTAAATACATTATATTAAATTGTAAAAAAATATTATATTTATACTTTAAAAACATTCAATATTATAATTTAACCATATAATGTATTGAGATGAAAAAAGTTGTTTTTAATTAAAATATTGCGTGTTTTTACTATTCATTAAAATATGAATGTTATCAGAATAATAAGAAAAATTTATCCAAAGTAAATTTTTATATCCTGATTCTAAAGAAGAATTTTATTTTATAAAATTGAACTTATAAACTTGTAAAAAACTAGATTTAATGTGGATGCACCATCAAAAGGCTGTAGAACTGAATTTTTTGAAAAATACTTCTTTTATCCAAAAAACTGATTTTGTTTTCATAACTCATTCTAGAAAATGTATAAGATGAATTAAAATGTTATAAAATTAAAAATTCAGATAATAATATCCATAAAGACTAATATTATAATATATAGTTGTTTAGTTAAACTCGGTTATTGCGTACGATGCAAGCTATCGAGGAAGGCCGTAGTTGCGTGTAAAGCAAGCCAAGCTAGTGTTGTATGTAGTGAAAGATTTCTTTGATGATTTATATAACATAAAAACAAAATATTTCTCCTAAAAGTCTTGGGTGTTACATTCTACAACCCTTAAAATGAATTTCGCCCTTGAAATTCATCACATCGTAACAAACAGATGAGGATACCTCTCCCTCATTATATCCTCAAGTTACCATGTAGCTTCTTTTAATTGGTGGTTCCTCCATAAAACATTCATCAAGCGAGTGGTCTTGTTCCATAGGACTTTTTCGCTATGATCCAGAATCTCTATTGGCTGTTCTTTATAAGAAAGATCTTGTTCCAGCGGTACAACTTCTGAGCTGAGTACATCTGAATAATCAGGTATATACTTTCTCTGGAGAGATACATAGAACACATTGTGAACTTGAGAGAGATTTGGTGGAAGCGCCAATCGGTAAGCTATGTTCCCAACACGATCCATAATTTCAAAAGGACTGATATATCTAGGGCTCAAATTTCCCTTCTTTCCAAATCTCATGACCCTATTACAGGGAGATATTCGTAAGATCACTTTATCACCCACTTCAAACTCTAGGTCTTTTCTTCGGTTGTCGGCAAAACTTTTCTGTCGACTCTGAGCTGCTCTTATGTGTTGTTGAATAGATCTGACCTTTTCTGCCATTTCATCAATGAGATCAGGTCCTAATAGATTTTTTTACCCAACTTCATCCCAGCTAGTTGGAGTCCTGCATTTCATTCCATAGAGAGCTTCATAAGGAGCCATCTGAATACTCGTGTGAAATCTATCATTATAATAAAATTCCACCAAAGGTAGGTGTTGATCCCAACCACCTTTGAAATCTATAGAGCAAATCTCTCAACATATATTCTAGAGTTTGAATTTTCCTCTCAGACTGACCGTCTGTCTGAGGATGACAAGCAGTGCTGAAACTCAACTCTTTATCTAGAATATGCTGAAGTCTTCTCCAGATCATTGAGGTAAACCTCAGATCCTGATCAGATATAATAGAAAGTGGTACTCCATGCAATCTTACCACTTCCTTTACATATATCTTGGCAAGCTGATCTAGAGAGAAATCCTCTTTAATAGAAATAAAGTGTGCAGACTTTGTAAGACGATCAACTATGACCCAGATAGCATTATTTCCTTGGGATGTTTTAGGAAGTCCAGTGACAATGTCCATAGTGATGTTTTCCCATTTCCATTCTGGTATGAGTCATGGTTGTAACATCCTCTTAGACTTCTGTCTCTCAGATTTATCTTTCTCAAAAACCAAGCATCGAGAGACATATTCACCAACATCTCTATTCATGATATCCAACCAGAAGTACTCTTTCAGGTCCCTATACATCTTCGTGCTTCCAGGATGAAAAGAGAATGAATAACTATGAGCCTCATCTAGTAGCTATTTCTTTAATTTGGGGATGGGAGGAACACAAACCCGATTCATAAACTTTATTATCCCATCACAATCAAGGTTGAATTCAGGAACATTTCTCACCTTCATTTGTAACTCGACATCTTCTTCCTGCACCTCTTTAATCTTCACATGTATAGATGGTTGAACATTCATTTGAGAAAGATACGATTTTCCCCTTCCATTATAATTCCATGATCCATACTTTGTAAATCCATAAATATTGGATCTTTTGTGATCCTTATCATGGATATGCTAGCATGGTCTTGTCGACATAATGCATATGCCACCTTGTTTGCTTTCCCAGGGTGGTAATGAATTTAGCATTAGTAATCCTTAATAAGCTCCAACCATCTTCTTTGGCGCATATTTATCTCCTTTTGTGTGAAAATATACTCTAAACTTTTATGATCTGTATAAATGTCACACCTTTATCCATAAAGATAATGCCTCCATATCTTTAATGAAAATATTACCTCAGCTAACTCTAAATCATGAGTCGGGTAATTTTTCTCATGGATTTTCAACTTTCGTGAGGCATAAGCTATCACTATATCGTTTTGCATGAGAAAACATCCCAGTCCCTTCTTGTATGCATCACTGTAGATCACAAACCTTTATCCACTAGAAGGTACTGTGAGCATAGGTGCACTGGCTAACCTTCTTTTTAGCTCTATGAAATTTTTTTCACATTCCTCCGTCCAATAAAACATAACTCCTTTTCGAGTCACCTTGGTGATTGGGTTAGATAACCTTGAAAAATATTTAAAAAAGTGTCGGTAATATCCAGCCAAACCAAGAAAACTTTGGATCTCAGTTACTGTTGTTGGTCTCGATCATCATTTGATAACCTTTGTTTTTGCTGGATCCACAGATATCCCCTCTTTTGAAATTATGTGACCCAAAAATGCAACTTTTTCAGGCCAAAATTCACATTTGGTAAATTTGGCATAAAGCTTCTCCTTTCATAGGGTCTTTAATATAATTCTCAAGTGATCTTTATCTTCTTCCTTGTTCTTTGAATAGACAAGAATATCGTCTATAAATACTACCACAAACTACTCAAGATAGTATTTATAGACTCTATTCATTAGATCCATGAAGATAGCAGGGTCATTAGTAAGACCAAATGGCATCACTATAAATTCATAGTGTCCATACCTTGTACGGAAAGCCATATTTGGTATATCCTCCCTTTTGACCCTTAATTGATGATACCCTGAACGAAGATCAATCTTGGAAAAGTATTGAGCTCCACGTAGTTGGTCAAATAGGTCATCAATTCATGGGAGAGGATATTTGTTCTTGATAGTGATCTTGTTATGTTCTTGATAATCAATGCAGAGTCTCATTGATCCATCTTTCTTCTTAACAAACAGAACAGGTGCTCCCCAAGGTGACACACTAGGGCATATGAATCCTTTATCAATATTCTCTTGGAGTTGCTTCTTCAATTCTTGCAACTCAATTGGGGCCATTCTATAAGGTGTCTTTGAAATTGGCAAAGCACCCAGTGTGAGTCCTATTGAAAACTCAACTTCAAGATTTGGTGGAAGACCTGGAAATTCCTCCAGAAAGACATCGTCAAACTCCCGTACAATGGGAATATTCTTAATCATGTGTTTCTCACCAACCATTTGAGATAAATAACCTTCATTTAGTGGAATCAAGATCTGTAAGATGGATGAAATTTCCACGGGAAGGTTATGTTCATCCTTGCATCGATAGAAGATCATAGATTGATCTAGAATATGAAATGTGACTGCCCTCCTTTGGTGATTGATATGAGATCCATATAAAGAAAGCCAATCCATGCCAATAATCACATCAAATTCCACTATAGGGAGGACCACAAGATTTGCAGGAAGCAATTTCCCACAATCTTCAATTGGAGAAGAATTGTAAACTTTTGAAGCGACGGTTGTGCCATTAAGAGTTGCCATAGCCAACTCAACATCTAATTGTTGAGGTAATACGGTGATACCCTTAGAAAATTCTTTAGAAATAAAAGAGTGGGTGGATGTAGAATCAAATAAAACAATTTATACTTTAGAGAGGATGGTATGTGTACCTCTCACCACTTTGTTGTCGTACTCCACATCGCCGATAGTAATTACATGTGACTTTCCATTGTCTTTGGCCTTATGAGTTTGTTGACGTCGATCATCATCATCAACCATTGGATTTGGGCATTGATTGGAGTAAGGCCCCATCTCCTTTCACTTGAAACATTGAAGTGTAGTAGGCTCATTCTGTGTATCCCTTCATTTGTTTACATCATTAGACATCTTCTTCCCATTATTTCGACATTCAATTTCCCGATGTCCTTCTTTTCCACACTTATAACATTTTCTTGTCCCCTTAAGTCAATTTCCACCATGTTTCTTTCCACACTATGAGCATAAGGGAAAACTCATCTTCTTTTAAGTGTGGTTTTTAGATTTTCCTTTGAATTCCATTTTCCTCTTCTTATAAAACCCATGTGACTGATGGGTTACACCAATCTCCATCTCAACCTTGAGAGCACATCGAACAATTTCCTCGTAGCTATTGAAGTCCCTTATGGATAAAGCCCTTCGAATACATGGTTTTAAGCCAATAAAGAAACTATTGATCTTACTCTCAGGTTGGATAATAATTCCAGAATCGTACCTTGCAAGTCTTGTAAAATTTTCTTCGTTGGTACCAACAGATTCATCATCCTTTTGCTTTAGTTCAAGAAACTACTTCTCCATCATTGTTCGAAGAATACGAGGGAAATACTTATTGAAAAGTATGTTCTTGAACTCGTCCCATTCCATGGACTCAATTTCATACCTTTTCCTCGTATTCTTAATAAGATTCCACCATTTATTAGCAGGAACTTCAAAACGATACACTGCCAAGATAACCTTATCATGTTTAGAACATTGAAGAACTGAAAATATCATTTCAGTTGTACTGATCCATTGTTCAGCCACTAATGGATCAGAAGACCCGCTGAATGAAGGTGGCCGCTACCTCATGAAGGATTCAACAGAGTGTTGCTCCTTCCATTGCTCATTTGGATGCCCTGCATGATTCATAGATTGAGAATGTTGTGTGAGCGTGGCTACAAGATTTCTAATTCCATCTCCCATAAAGTTTCGTTGTTCAGGGGGACAATCATTGCATTGCCTGTCGCATTCTGCATTAACACAGTTTCTTCGGGTTCCATCCATTGACTAAAACTAAGTAGAATAGTGTGAGAAACACTAATTATAATAGGAAAACCACATAATCACAAATAAAATTTCACACATAAGGTCTTATCATAGGTTGTTCATGGCCATTTCTAAAACACTAAGATTGTGTTCTATGCTTATATATATCCTTAGGTTTCTTACTAAGGCTATCTCATCCTAGTTTCCAAAGGTTGACTATACCATTCCTCTAATACCAACTATAAGGACCCATATTTTACATACATGGTTAATACTTCAAAATTGAAGCATACTTATTACAACATATAACAAAACGATGAAAGGACCGTATAAGTATAGTGTCTTTAGAACCTGGGAAACATAAACAACTGGTTTATAAAGCATCTACACTTTCTCCCATTTATTTCATCATATTTATAATCCCTTTTTGTCATATCTTACTTAATACCCTTCTTCCTGAACTGGGGAATGAAAACATACAAAAGGGTGAGCTCAAATGCTCAGGAAGGGTAAAAAAAAGAAATATCAATCACATCATATTCATAAGAACATAACATTTTTGAATTCTTAACTTTTAAAAGAGATCATAATTTCATAACATGGGATAAATCATGGTAGTTAAATGTAATCCCAATATTCATAACTTAAAACATGAAACTTTGTGGCATACACACATAATCATATAGAATCATTTATTAGTAAAGACTCATTGCCAAGACTATCTTAGTGGACAAAGTCCATTTCTGAACCGAGTTCACTCCTCGTTTCAGTCCTGTTTCACTGAACCAGTTTAACCTTCCATTCCAGAAATGTGTATCTCATGAGATATAAAATCATTACCCAATGCATTTAGAGGGAGATATAGGTCCCACCCATCTTATAATGATACTATTCTTATGTGTCCCCAAAATCATAAACCATACATCATAGCATAACCCATGTAATAAAAATGGGAATCTTAAACATCATGACATCATAAAACAATTCATATAAGATAAAGGAATTCATAAAAATATTTCCATAACAACATAATCAAATCAATGTAGTAATAGGGATAGAAACAGAACCCTATATTCTCTTAGATGGAAAATATTTTTGATAAAACACTTGAACTCTATTCTTGTGAAAAATATCCTTTCTAATTCAAAAACATTTTTCCTTTCATAACATGTCATACAATTTTAAACATAAATAATTTGATTAAAAATAAACATGAAAACATTTAAAGGAATATTCTTGGAAATAATGTTTTAAAAATCCATTCATGCCTTATAAGTTAAAAAAACATTATTCTCGTACTTTTTCCGGAAAAGTCAAAAAGTACCTCGTATGAAAAACGACAAAAGATTCATTTCATATCATTTATTAAAAACTCACCGAAGGGTAAAATTGGATTTAAAATCATTTATGTGTATGGAAATAATATTAAATATTGACAAAACATGGATGTGGATTATAAAATACAACCCAGTAAATTCCAATTTATAAACAATCTCGGATAAAAATGAGATTGTGATATTTTCCAAACCTTACGTCCGATATGCTTTGTACGTGTCCGAACCTCCTGTATAATGATTTAAATAATTTTATTGACTTATTCCAGAATCATATTCATTGTTATGATACCATATATTGTAATATTAGTAGCTTCTTATTAGTAATATTTCATTACTACTTGTTATTCAGGGGTTTATTACTTTTTGTTCTTATGCGTGTTTTGTCGAATAAATTCTTATTACTCTTTATAGGATATAGATACATCATTTAGAGAATGGTATTAGTGTAATATATATCATAATAAATCATAAAATTCATTTATATGATCATTGTTCAATGAATATCATATAGAACGAGTCACATCACATCGTGGAGACGGTAAGCCGTACGTACGCACGAGCGATGATGTCATTCCCATGATCATGGAATTGTATTGAATTTTATGTATACTATTTCTGAATCAATATCACTTTTAAATAATCATATATAGTTATTATTTACACCATTACACCCATCCAATTAATGTGGTGGTGGAAAACAGATTACACCACAGCGTGGAGACGGTATTCTGTACGTACGCACACGTGGTGATTTCATTATTTGTAGGATGGATAAGAGGTGAAATAGGGTTGTTTCATATTTATAATAACATATCAGTATATGAGAGATACTTATGTTATTACCACATAATTAAACAACTAATGAAGAGGGATTAGAAGAAGAATGGAACTTAGAGGAAATGGTAGAAGGTTTTACCTCTTTCTAGAAGTTCCTCCTTTAAACTTTCTCTTAAGGCACTAGAGTTGGTCTTTTGATAAGACAAGTAACTCTAGTAGGTTTTTAATGAAGTGGGGAAGTTAAATTGGAAGGTGTTGGCCGAGATTGAAGACTCAAATTGGTGTGAGGAAGAGAGGGAGGAGGTTCCCTTTTATAAGGGAGGAGAGGGGCACCTTTGGAAAGTGTGGAAATATTATTTTATTATAAACTTATAATCGGTTTCAAAAGGTCCAAAAATCTTTAAATATGAATATAAGATGATTAATTGTCTAAATAATATCATCCAATTATAATTGGACATGTTTTGGCAAATATTTTAATCATTATAATCTTATTTATTTAAATCATTTATTAATGAGGTAAATACATCATCATTATTGTGTCATAAATAATATAATTTTTTTGGTGTCTAAAAATTATAAAAAAAATATCATTATTTAGGAAAATTTACTAGACTTCCAATGAATATTTATAGTCGAAAATATAATTTATATTACCCATTATGAAAATTAATTACTAAAAGATTTTTGTTAATGCCAATTTTGTCTTTACATTAAATTAATTAATCCAAATTGTCATTGTCACTACCAAGTGGCTCAATCGGGTCCCAAAATCAACCCAAGGATGTCCATGGTCGGCCAATAATCATTCAATAAGGATAGGACAAGTTTCAAGGTAATTTTTAATTATTATAATATTCTTTAAACCTTGAATTACCATATTTACCTTTAACCATAGTAAATATAATTATTACCGTAGTTACTATTCATAAAAAAATAAAAGTAACATATTAACATAATTTTGACCCACTAATTCAAAATATGGAATCCATTTCAAAATTCAAAACACAGAAGTTCCATTAATTAATTTATAATTAATCCCACTGTTAAGGAAACAGGTTTTAAAAGTTAAAACATTGCCAAAGATTGAACTGTTTTTACCTATGAATTCAATGTAAAATAAATGATAATGACCTACATTATATTAAACGGTAATAATATATTCTATTGATACTTTAAAAACATTAAATATTATAATTTAACCATATAAAGTATTGAGATGAAAAAGTTGATTTTAATTAATATATAGTGTGTTTTTACTATTCAATAAAATATGAAAGTTATCAGAATAATATGAAAATTTTATCCAAAGTAAATTTTTATATCCTGATTCTAAAGAAGAATTTTATTTTCTCAAATTGAACTTATAAACTTGTCAAAAACTATATTTAATGTGGGTGCACTATCAAAAGGCAGTAAAACTGCAATTTTTTAAAAATACTTCATTTATCCAAAAAACTAATTTTTTCATACCTCATTCTAGAAAATATATAAGATGAATTAAAATGTTATAAAATTCAAGATTCATTTAATACTATTCCTAACGTATAATATTATAATATATCGTTGTTTAGTGAAACTCGGTTATTGCGTATGACGCAAGCTATCGAGTAAGGCCGCGGTTGCGTGTAAAAAAAGCCAAGCTAGTGTTGTGTGTAGTGAAAGATTCCTTTGATGATTTATATAACATAAAAAAATATTTCTCTAAAAGTATCGGGTGTTACAATAACACATGTCGTAATTCCATTGTATCAGTGTAATTCAACCAAAAACAACCTTAGTAATAATATATTACCCTTTAGATCCACTTGTATTAGATTAGGACACTTATTATTATTTTATTTAAAGAAGAGTTAAAAGAGTTAAAATCAATGTTTAATAACTAAAACATTTTTAATATAGGGTTATAAATAAGATAAATTCAAAAATAAATATTCATTAGAACGAAAAAAATATTTCCAACATAATGTTATTTAATTTATAATTGTTTAGACATTAAATAATTTAATTTATTTATGACACAATGACGATGCAGTTATTTGTTTATTATTGAAATATTAACATTATTGATGTTATAAATACCCAAATAAATGTAATTTTATACTTTTTATGAATTACACTAATTTTATATATTAATATGACATGTTAGTATTGATTACATTAACTTTTTTAGAACTAATCATGTCGTTATGATTTTCACAAATATTAATTACCACATAGTGTCAAAATTGATATATAATATTTTTTGAAAAAAGTATTATATTTTTAATTGATATTATATTCCTAAAAATCTAACATTTGTCCAGATGACTTAGATAAAGTTATATATATTAATAATGAACAACGTGGGGTTCTTTATGTCTTGTTATAGTATTTTTATTAACCATATAGTGTAAGAAAACAAGATGACATGGATAAAGTTATAATATTTGTATTTCAGTTAAATCTAAATGATAAGGTTAAAATATTAACCTAAACTTGTCTAAAGCCTATTTTCTGGGAGGATTTCGACCCATAACCACTTTATCTTCAAAATAAATCAATTTTGAGCTATTATAAACCGTATATGACTTTATTATAAATTAATATTTTATGTTTTTTCAAAGCTGCCCCTCTCCTCCCTTATAAAAAGGGCACCCCTTCCCTCTTCTATTCACACACTTTTGAGCCATGAATCTCGTCCAAAACCTACCAATTCCTATTATATAAACCTCTAGTTTTATATAATAGAGGTTCTTGTCTTCTCAAAAGACCATCTCTAGTGCCCTATGAAAATTTTAGAGGAGGTCCGTTGAGGAAGGGGCACTCTCTTCTACTGACTCTTTCATGTTTCTTTCTTCTTCTACATCCTCTTATTTAGAATTTTAATTATAAAGTAATAAAATCAGTGTTACTTATATACTTATATGTTGTTATAAATATGAAACAACCCTATTTAACCTTCTATCCATCCTACGGAAAATGAAATCACCGCACATGCGTACGTACGAAATACCGTCTCCACGCCATGGTGTAATCAGTTTTTCCACCACCACCTTACATTGATGGGTATAATGGTGTAAATAATAACTATATATGATTATTATAACTTCATACTGATTCTAGGATATTATATCATCCACACAAATTCCATTCAATAAATATGGGAACAATATCATCGCTAGTGCGTACGTATGGATTATCATCTCCACGACGAGATCAGATTCATTTTCCATGTTAACAATTGAAGAATGATTATAAAGTATATATAATAAGTAATAATGAAATATACGAAATAATAATGCTACTGAATTTATTTATATATATATATATGTATTTCATCTACTTAATTCCATTCAATTCAATAAGGAAACTAAAAACATCGTTCATGCGTACGTACTGCCTACCGTCTCCATGAATGATGTATTTCTTTCCATTCATCGATCTATTGTATATATGTATATTCTGAATATATATTATATATAAATCATGTTTTATATTCTGGAATAAAGTAACCATGATCTAAGTAATCATTTTAACAATTACAAGTCAAAACACGGATGATAAATGAAACAATTTAACATTGAATTTACAAAAGAACGGGTAATATAAAGTCATGAGTGAACCATATATGATATCATAACAATGAATATGATTCTGTAATAAGTCAATGACATTATTTAAATCATTATATAGGAGTTTCAGATACATATGAAGCATATCATACAAACGGTAAGGGATAACTTTTGCAATCTCGTTTTTCTCCGAGATTGTTTATTCGTAAGTATTTAATGGGGTTATAATTATTATCCATGTCCCTATTTTCTTAAAATGGATTAATGTATGTTTAAAGTACTTTATAAAAATTTTCTAATTTTACTACATGGTTTGTAAGGAATCTTTCTTTTGTTTATCTTATGAGATACTTTTTGACTTTTCTGGAAAAAGTATGAGAAGAATGTTTTTTAACATAAATGGCATGAACAAGTTTTTATGGTTTTATAACACCTTATTTTCATGAATATTACCCTAAACAATTTCATGAATATTTTCAAAGAAATCATTTTCTTTTAAAATTGTGTGGCATTTTTTGAAAAGAAAATGATTTTGAAGAAGAAAGGATATTTTCATCAAGAATTCATTTCAAGTGTTTTATCAAAACCATTTTCCATCTAAGATGAAATTATTTCATATGTGTATGTTTCAAGTATAATTTAACTATGATTAAATGGTTTCAATTTTATTATGATGAAATGATATCCATCGGTTTTATATGGATTATGTTATGATGGGATGATGTTTATGAAACCCATTTTATTCTTTGGGTTATGATGAATGATTTATGTTTATGCTGTTGCACACATCGGAATGGTACCATTATGAGATGGGTGGGTCCTATATATCCCTCCGATGAATTCGGTAAAGATTTATATCTCATGAGATAGACATGGCTGGAAGGGTAAGTTAATCTAGTTCAAGGTTACAGAACTGGAATGAGGAGTGAACTCGATTCAGAAAGGGACTTTGTCCACTAAGATGGTCTTGGCAGCAATGTCTTGGCTACTATGGAAATCATATCATGTGCTTAATGGTTTTCCACAATTAAATTTTTTATTCCCATTCCATTTTATCGTGATTAATGTTCCTTTATGACCTATTCCTTACGTACTACCAAGATTTATTTCAATACTCATGATTTTGATGTGAAAACTTTATGTTCAGGTTTTGAAGTTCAAATGTATATGGTTTGTTTTATTTTCTCCATACTGACCATTACTAAGTATTTGAGCTCACCCCTTATATGTTTTCTTTTCCCCAGGATATAAAGAAAAGTTTTAGGTAAGAAAAAAAGGGGAAAATCTTTATGGGATATTTTGAAGATATTTCATCAAGATTAGAAGATTATTTTCTGAGTTTCCAAAGACACTAAACTATTACGGTCTTGGTGTGTTTGTTTTTTTTATGTATTAAGTATTCCCCAAAATTAATGTAATTTCCTTGTACTTTATTCTTTGGGTGTCTACATGGGTTTTCCATATTTCATTTTGGGAAATGAAACACTATAGGTAAACTTCACAACACCTGGTTCATCGGTTGTTGTTATTGACAACAACTCTATTGTTGCACATGGGAAGAATTAAACCAAACCCCTTCCAGTATTTAACAAAGATGAACTAAAATTATATCTTGTTTAAAAAAATAGTTAACTCGACTCCTTTTTTCTGTTGAACAACACAATAGTTGGTACCTACAATAGTGATGTCACTATTTTTTACATAAATTCTAAAAATATAAATGTTTTTGATAATGTTGACCTTATACTTTTATTTGATTAAAAACTCTATGGTCACACATATTAATGATTCTATATAAGATATTTCAATAGAATTAATGAATTCAGTTATTACTATTATCTGTTATATGTCAATTAAGAGTAATAATGATGAAATCTCAACATCAAACACATCAAATTATGTCAGAAGATCATCTATATGAAAGGACATAAAGGATTTAAAAAAGGGGGAGTTATATATCCAAATGTAGGTAGAAATGAAGATCCTTATCTAGAATTATTAGGGAATTGAAAACCCTGGCATAATTACTGTATTTAATATAATGCTAAAAATTCATCAAACTCTTATTTTTTCGATTGCTGAACCAATGATAAACATATCTTCTAATACAATTCATCTCTTTTTTTTAATATACTTTTATTGGCGCAAGTCATTATATCACCACTATTGATACTATTTGGATTTTTTTTAACCATCATTACAAAATATAAAAAAATTATCTGTCTTTGAGAAAATTTTGAACTATAATTTTACTCTAGATTGTACGCATATATTTCATTCAATTGTTTATGCAGTGACAATATATCATGATAAGAGGTATCTCTTGACTGAAATCTCCAATATAAGTCCCAATATATATTACCATTTTTTGTTGTTGAAGAATTTAATGACATTCATGATTTATGTAAGAAGATGATATTGTCCCACTCTATTATCTCTATGAGAGATTTTAAGAATAAAATTGAGTATGGACACATTTTTTAAATTGCTCTTAATAATTAAAAATAATCCATGTACCAAAGACATTATAATATAGTTGTAGATCAAAAATTAGATAGAGCGTTCACAAATGATAATACTTTAGATAAATGGGACACCATTTTCTACACTTCCCTCCCCACTATTCAGTCTGAACATCATCCAACTATTGTCACATTTTCTTCCAAAATAGAAAAACTTCCTCGACTTTTTATATTCAACGAATCTTGATTCTCAAACCGTAAATGTTTAAAACTCATTAAAAAAATATATTACTCTATGGCTCACTAAAATGATGCCTTTAATTTTAATTTTATATTTAAATTCTATATAAAATAATAATGGTTTGTTCATTTAAAAAACAAAACAAATTTACAATGACTTCTTCATTCTAGTGAATGAACTTCATTAACATCAAAACAATAACACAAAATCTAGCTTCACTAATGATTAGAATTATGAAATTAATATTTTTTTGAAACTCCTCCCACTTCTCATATTTAAGGATAGCATGTGTTATCATTCATTCAAAATTAAATTTTTATCTGATGGTGACAGAAACACCAAATTCTACGACTCTCTTCAATGAATAAGAAAAAATTCATACTTTTAACATATCAAATATATGGGGAAAGCCTTTTAGATAATGACAATGATATTTATAATCATGTTGTATTCTTTTTGGGATCTTTCATTAATTTCCTTGACATCAATAATGTTCTATTACATGATTTCATTCCAATTGTTTTCAATAAAGAAGATAACTCTTTTATATTAGGTATTATTACAGAAAATAAAATCATAGACATTGTTTTTAGCTTATATCATGATAGTTCCCCAGGTCATTATAGATTTAATAAGGGATTCAGAAAGAAATATTGGAATTTCATTCAAGATGATATTTTCAATTTTTTCAAATCCTTCATTTATAGGGGCTATCTACTACATGGATTGAATATAGAATTCCTTTCTTTGATCCCCAAGGTCGATAATTCTCATAAGATTCATCTTTTCAGGTCGATATCTGTTATTAAAACTCTATATAAAATCATCACTAATCTTTTTAAAAAAAATCATACTACCCTGATTGAAATGTTTTTCTCTTGGAATCAATTTGGTTTCTTCAACAGATCTATTAAGGGCCACATTTCCTTTCCCATAAATGCACTATCATGTTAAAAATTCCAAAAGAGGTTGTACTATTTCCATAAAACACGAAATTAGAAAATATTTTCATTCTAGGGACTAGAATTTCATCATCAATGTGGTCCAAGGATTTGGAAGTAATAACTATATTAAAACATGAATCAAAACTGTATTTAAATCGACCACCATATTTTATACTGGAAAATGGATCTCTAGAGGCAACATAAAATGAACAAAAGGTTTTAGAAAAGACGGTCCCATTTCTGCCACACATTTCTCAATTGTGGAGTACTATTTAGGTAGATTTCTCAATCATATTATTGATTAATGTAAAAATAAACCCATTGTGCTTCCATGAATATAAATTCCCCCACCAATATTTTATATGAGGATGACATCATTAATTTTTTACAATGTGATAAAAGAACCATCCATACTCTCCAAATTCATCTATCTCACTACGGGGAGGTCTCGGGTCAGGTCAATTATAAGAACAAATCCTTTATCATCGTTGGGAGAAATTTTATGGCTAATGGAAAACATGGTATTATCAATGAATCAGGCATTCAAGAAGGTTATTTTCCTTTTACACCCCATTATTTTCCCATATTTCAGGGTATACCCAAATCTTTCTATTTATTAAACATTATTGATCATGTCCTTAATCACCTAACCTATTGGAAATTAATTGATCTATATTTAGGGAGTAGAATCTACCCTATCATGTCTATGAGTTTTTCAAAAATGATGAACTATTTGATGGTTTATAAATGGCATGTCGATCTCCCTAAAAAATGAACTCTTCCATCACAAATGGTTTTTGTTTTGGATACACTCTGGATAGAAAATTAGTGACTATACCTTGGCCTACATGATTCAAACCATTCAATAAAATCGGCCTCATCATAAAAATTGAATCTTTTTAACAAGGCCCTTCAAGCCATAACTATTTAGAAACTAATCCACAATGATTATCCTTATATTACTTTCATAAAAAGTTGGTTCAATGATGTGTTTAAGAGGGGAAACATGAACTCTCAAAATGAATCCATCTATCTTTATTTTAAAAAAGTGTATGTCAATATTATGACTAAATCTAGATGGATGGTTTCCAAGAACTCCTCCATGAACATCTGGTTGGAAAACAAGACAATTACTCCTTTAATTTCTATGAGCCCCACTGAGCAATATCCAGAATGTATTAATAATACTATTAGAGATTTTATTAACTCTCATCATGATAGACTCTAGGAGAATGCTATACAATCATATATAATTATCCTTTTTCTAATATAGATGATTTTCTAATCTTGGAGATTTTATTTTTTAGTATTCTAAATTAAAAAACATATTATAACCACCATTTTCACAACTCATGAAATGATTTTATCTGGATTAAAAAATTGATATTCTATGGATAAATCCTTCAAGACATACTCTTCTTTGTATAATTTCATATAATAGGGTTTCCATTGATACTTGTCTTTAGACTTTTTGGGATATAAAATTACTCAAAATTTCATCTTTTTAATCAACATTGAGAAGATGATAATCAATTTTTTCTATCTTGTTCCACTACCACATGGACTTGGAACATTATAATTTTTATTTTTGATTTTTGATCTCTAATTATTTACACTTTCAACACTCAGATAAACCATTGTTTTATTATGGATAACCCACAAAAAATCAGGAACATTTTTTAACTACAGTTGTAGTGCATCATCATGTGATCTGGTATGATGAAAATATAATTTCAAAAAATAATATATCATGCAATATTAATGCTGGTAGGATGGAGATCCCCATTTCTATTTGTGATGCTTCTTTGATTCAGAAGGAATTATACAACAATATAATAAAAGACATGATGATTCTTTGGTGACTATGGTTTGATGGTATTTTTTCCAACCACCACGAACTTTTGTAGTTTTCCGGAAACCTCAGCTCACTGGATATATAAAATTTAATGTGGAAAACACCTCTAAATCAAAACTAGTCTCAGATGGAGGTGTTTCATTCTTTAGGGATCATATTGGTCAAATCATAGGGTGCCTCTATGGAAGCTACAGTATTGCCTCATATTTGGAGGCTGAAATGATGTGTGTGATTCATGATATTTCTTTCACAAAGAACTATGAATGAAAATAACATATGGATTTATGGTGATTCGGCTACATAGTGCATGAGATTTGGAATGGGGTGCTTCATATGTCATGGACATTTACTACACGTTTAATGGATTGTCTCTGTTCACTCTAAAACATCAACCATATTACCACTCATATCCATCGTGAATAATATATGGTTGTGGATGGCCTCTCTAATAGAGGAGTAAATAATAATCATACATGGATGGTTGATCTACCTAATAATATACCCCCCCTTCATGTGAAAAATTGTAATATGATCTATCTTTTAGGCAAGTGTAACCTCTTTTTATATAATAATTGTGATTTGGTCTTCTGGTGAAAGGTAAAAATTTCATTAAAATAATTATGTCCTTATATAATATCATAATATAAGGTGGTGAAGATAAATGAAAATAGTCAAGAAAAAATAACTAATATATAAAATGGGATTTGATGAGACCCTATAATCTTTTTATCAATAAATCCTTCTTTACAAGATTCCTTTAACTAAATGAACCACTAATCCAAATGACCATCCAATAGTTGTTCAATCACTGTCATTAACCATCCCCACATTAGTGTCAAAAAATGGTGGTAGACATGTAACTCCCAACTATAGGAGAATTATTTCATTTTTACCATTGAATAATAAACATTAATTAACGTAGCTCATTCCCTATATATACTGGGATATAATGACAAAAATACATAAGGTATAACTCATTTCCTTTCACCAACGATAACATCACCCATATATCATCCCTGTTTTATAGGCACAGTTTTTATGATTTTCATTTGGTTTTAACATAAAATAAGGTTCACCGCCTTAAAAAATCTAATTGTGAACTCCCCATAAGTTTTTTTATTTTATTCTTATCCAAATGTTCAACTATTAATGAAGACACCATTTTAATCCTAAAATTTATTTAGATAGCTCAGTGTATTAAAAATGCTCTCTTAGAAACTCATGATGAAGTTAAGATATTTTTAATGATATCTTCTATCCGAAAATACAATAAAATTTCATTTATAGTCATGTTTCAACGCTGTGGAAAAAAATATATGAAACATAGTTTAAATTTCCTTATCCATACATTGAAACTAAATTTATTGAAAAATCATATAATTTTCCTCCCATGTGTTAACTATCACATGGAACCCATTAAATGTCCAACATATACCTCATCATTGTGAATTCCATTGAAAATTCTATTGATTTGGGTGCCCCACCCCCATGTGCAAAATTAGAAATTGTTGTTAGCTGACCCATACCTAATCTCTCACGAATGTTCCATATCTAATATATAAACTTCACAAAAAACAAGAACTAAAATTTTTAAATATATTGGTAATAAAAAGAGTACCACTGAATTAAATACCTAACTAATTGTACCATGATTGAACCATTATAAGTCCATGAAAACCTTTCTATATGACATGTCCATTTTTAAAACAACAAGAGCTCTATTATAACATATTTTTTAAATTTGGCTCCCTACATGTGCCATGATTTATAAAATGACTATCCTCCCCATGTAACCTTTTCAAAAATGAAAATGTCAAATCCATAACTCTACGTCAATAGGGATTATAACCTAATGAATATTTCCCATCCAATCAATTATCAGTACCCAAGAACTAGAAGTGCTTCCATGAAAACCACATGTATTTCTTGGATTATTCAACAAAACCAAAGAACCTAATATTCATTAGTTTAAATAAATAATACAACAATTATCACTACATCCAAATATAATCTATAGGAATGAGAAAAAATTACCCATATGACTATCACACTCAAAAATAATATATGATATCCCACAACGTTCTAAGTCAAATGTATGGTCCTCTAGATCATTACACCTACACCTAAAGATCATATTACAAAATTGGGCCCCTACACCGATCAACCTACCCATATGGTCCCTCAAAAAAGAACCATACATGAAATTAGTAGATATATTACACATAAAAAATGAATCAACTAATCCATCTAATGAGTTATAAATGGAATAATATAAAGATATCATTAGCATACAAAGGTCTAAATCCATCAACATGGTGTAACGATATCATCTTCCACACACCAACATTTCATGACCAAATCACGCTATGTATCCTCAAAAGAGAATATTCATAAAGGGTCTAAAAATCAATATAAAATGGTTAAATAGTTGAATGTCATGGTGTATCAGTACATGGTAATACCCCCTCTCAGATTACATTACCATAAGAACTCACACCTCCCTATTTTTCTCATTTAATTATCTAAATTTCTTCCCCAACACAAATAGTTAGCAAACATAATTTACTCTTCATGGAACTCAGATATAAAATCAATCTACTTCCAATTCCCATGGGCACTACCAAAACTGGATAGCCACTAAAATTAATATAATTAATCAACATTATGATTATTTTCAAGCCCTAAAAAGTCACAAAGATCTACTGTCTAACCTCATTTTCCAAGACAGAAAAGGGGGCCACAAAAATATGTAAGAAACATCCACATCTCCATAAAATGTAAACCATGTAAATTCCATGTTTAAACCATACATGAGGTTTCGAGGTATTAAAAGAACTAAACGGATCTTATTTAAAAAATTTCAATATAGAAAAATTTATATTACACTAAATAGGCTTCAATAAATATTATTTCATGTACTAGTAATAATGTGATATTTTAAAAAAAATTAATTAGAATAATATTTTGCTAACACATTATAATATTCTATATGTAATGTCTCAATAAAAATTTATATACCATTTATTTATCAAATTTTATCACATATATGATCAATTATATAAAATTATAATCATAATAGATTGTGGAAAACACACTTTTAGTTCTAAAATTAATTTTAATTGGCTAAAACCACATATCTATAATGAAGAAAAGTAGTGAAAATATATATTATCATTTCTGGTGGATCTATTAAATAATATTTCACCATGCACATATATGTTATACCATATGAGTTTCTATGTATATATTAAATAACAAATATATTTACAATAAATATACACCCTTGGGGATAATCAATCCTCATGCAAATAAAATGACAAAAATCTACAATGGTCCGGTCATTCAATCCTAGAAACAGTTATATAGGAAACCATTTCGAATTTATAGAGTCAACACTCTATATATTCTAATAGGAATCCAATTTTTTTGAAAACCATTATTAAAAAAAATAAAAATTTTAATACACCCAACACATGGATATCGTAAAAAAATAAGCTAATAATACTCACATACAAGTGAAAAGTGATGAATATTATGATTTATCTATATGGGTCTGCATTCCAAGGTTATATATGTATAATCCATTATTAATTTCAATAATCAAACCATTTTACCGCATCTATAATAATGTACATTAATTTATAAAAAATTAACCAATTCCTCACATTTTAATGAAAAATATATTCTATAAAATTAAATAATAATTTATTCTCATTATTTAGTCTTTGGGTGGTCATATATATTTTCATCATCAATATATGAAGGGTAAATCCATTTAGTATTTCTATAACATTTCATTTAACATTCATTCATGGCCATAATAAGAAATCTATAATATAAGAATGAAAATTTAATTATACATGGTAATAATCATAATATAATAATATACAAGTAAAAATTCTATACAATCACATAAACATTGTATTTTAATAAGAATGGAACATTATCAAACAATAATTATATATAGATAATTATACTTCTTAAATTTGAATAGTATCTTCCTGAAATGATGCATGAACAGACCTCAAATATTACAATATTGGGCCATGTGGTAAATACAATAAATTATTAACTAGTATAACCACAACATAAGTCTCACATGGTTTAATTCTAGTCAACTGTAATAACAAATAGAATGACCAATATTCTTATCCAAAAAATATTGATTTCATCCCCATACATGGATTTTTCATTAAAAGAAAGGAGTTATATACCATGATATGACAAATTCATAGTATCATATTTATTATTCCAAAAATAGTAGGAAAAAAATAAACTTCTTTGTTACAGTTTTTTCATTTCCCATCCCAGGATCCATTATAATGGTGCCCCATATAGACTATATACAACATCCCAATTGACCCTCCTTATGTGATACTAGTACTTAAATAGATATAAGGGATTTATGATTGTATTATAGAGGAATTATAAAATATGGATTACTAAAAAAATTGTGTACTCATAAATAAATGAATGGTGTTGGATGATAAGGTTAACAATGGATTAATAATAAATAGACCCAAACCAAATAATCTACACATTTTTAAACATGATATTCCATAAATTCAAGAAGTAAACATCCAAAAGATAATATGTATGCATGTATAGACTAAAAAATATTAAATAATAACATACCCAAATTAAATTGTTACCCAACATATATTCCCCCCAATATATATGTCATTTACAAGATCATTTGTAAAAATGAAAAATATAAAATCACAAATTTGACGATGCAATAATGAAATCATTTTGAGTACCAATTGGCCTATTGGACAATATGTGAGTAAAACTCACTTGTCCAATACAAATGGACACTAAATAAAATTTATTATATTAATATAATATATGTATTGTGTATTTTTATAAATATTAATACATAAAATAATATGTAAACATGTAATATTTGTTTCCTCATGGGACAATCAGTTGACTCTACCTGTATTAACAAAAGCAAGAAAATACCTAATCAATTACAATTCTCAATTATTAATTATATGATTGACACCCAAGGTGAAAAGATAAGAAATCCATGTATATTGGTATTCACATAATGACTCATTCCTTCTGTGGAATTAAAATTCTTATAAACTGTTTGAAATTTATTATTTTATACCTTTGGTATTTATCCTAAAGTGGGAAAGTGCTATGAAATCCATATGATCATGTTATAGGTCACCACGATACAATATATTAAAGGTTCCCAAGAAATAAAACAAGGTGTTCCATAAAATTAATCCAAAAACCTGTATAATATTATAATATATTAATTTTAATTGATTAATATGTAGGTTTACCTTTTATGACAATCCATGGAATTCACATACTAAAACAAATAATGAATCCATATTTGATCATTTACTTGGAAGGTGCGTTGGTTTTTTTTCGGATGGTGTCACATGAGAATATGTAAGGAAATTCCAAATAATAATCCAAAAATAATTCTGGAAATGACACACCATTATATAATTTCAAATAGTTAAAGTGATTAATTTCCCAAAAAATTATGAAATTGATTTCGCTAACCAAGTCCAACATCACCAAAACATTTATAGATATTCAAATCAATGTTCCTATGAAACCATTTAAGGATTTCTGTATCTGAAAAAATGTATGTCACATGAAAAAATTAATAAGAACGAATATAACATTTAATAATTATTTGTAAGACATGTGAAAAATATTAATTCCAATTTAAAATTTCATTCCTTTAATCAAATTAATAAGAAGAGATAAAATGGTCCATGGGAGTATCCGCATCATTCAAAAATTCATCATTATTGTTTTTCTTCATAAATTCTATCTAAAATAGGTAAGTAATTTTATGTAATGTTAATAAATAGTAAAATTCATTATCTTCATTTCAAACAACATCAATTTGGAGAGAATCTAGACTTAGGTAGAAGGTTCCTTCTGCCAGATTTATGTTTATAATGTTTCATGGTATTTAATTAAAAACACATGGATGTGGTGGAAATAGTTGAGATAGATGAACTTTGGTAAAATAAGAGGACTTTTTTATTTATATCTAATAGGGTATAACGAATTTAATCAAGGGAATTCACATTTTAGAAGCATTGCATGGAAGGTTTTCTGTGTGATGGAATGTATCATTTTATAAAGGATAAAAATTTAATAGAAAAAGAAATAAACTACCTACCTCATGTTCTGTAAGGTTTACACATCTGTCATTGGGATTTCATTTGATATAAAATGAGATAAATTGAAGGAATATACGACAACTATGAATATATTTAATATGAACTCTCATAAATATAACACCAAAACCATGAGGGAAAACATAGAGAATACATAACCAGTGTCGTGGAAATATCTATAGGCTTATAAAAAATACAATGAAACTCATTTAAAAATATGAATTGATATAATAGATTCAATGAGTGTTGAGAAGTGGTATGGTGTGCATTGGGTACCTATTATGTGAAATGAGGGAATAATAGGGATAAACACCATTTTAAGGTTGGTTATGTGGATAAAATTTTCAACCTTTTAGGACATGGATTACTAGGCTACATGGTTATTCAAATGATTATCTGACTACACGGTGCCTATTACCATGATCCCTTATTCTACATAGTTCCCTTACAGGGTTTTCCAACCCATCTCTCACCATGTGGGATTCGCAACCACAAACACCATCAACCCAACATTGTTTCTATGTATCATAGGGCGATAAATTTTAGAACCATAAAACCTATTCTACACCTATACACCTCGAGGAATTTAATGATGTATATTACACTCAGTTTAAAATAAATCATTCCCATATTCAGAAAAAACATATATTTCACAATCATGTTTGACATTAATCATGCATTAATTTTTTCCCCTTATAAGACTCTGTATAAAATATGTTCTCATAGCCTACGGTTCCTAAAATTCATTTTCACATAGGATATTTCTATCTGACCTTCAAACCCATACCGAAAATAAATTACAATATTCCAAATCTCAAAACTACATTTTGAGGATCCTTTAAAATTTCAACCCATCTATGAAATGAAAAAATAAATCCTTTAAATATTCAAACTAGTCCAAAACACAGGATCCAAAAAATGGAATAAATGATTATACATTAGAATATATTGTCATGAAATAAGAATAAACTACATGAATTGTTTTACGTTTTTAGGAATTTGTATTCCATATTTTATAAAACCCTAAAATAAAATAATCCTAGAAATATAATAATTTGTAACCCATGAAATTAAACCAATAACTATAGATTTTTTAAAACTAGTTTATTTTATTTTTTAATAAATTAATTGATTTAATAACAATATATTTTGATAATTTGTTAGATGATTACAATTCAATAAATATTGAAAATTTCATTTCTTTTTGATTGGTTGGAATCAAAGGTCAAATGAGTTCTATGACATTATTGGATAACATCATATGATGAAATATTGATATTTTTGGTTGAATCGAAATATTTCAATATAAGATAAAATATAATAGATATTTTAGTATATATATTCCAATAAAATTATCTTTATTATTTTATTTGATATTTTTACAGTATAATTTATTATATTTAGAAAGTGGTTATAACAAGTTATAACAAAAACGAGAAATAATTAAATGAAGAATTTTATGATTTTTTAAACAAGATGTTGAAGAAAAAATAATATTGAATGAATAATCATGTGGTTATTAATAAATATAAATGATGTGTTATTATTATTATTGTAAAGAACATGAGTTTATTAATGCACCCGACAGTGGAAAAATAGAGTTTTAGGGATATCAAAATAACAATTATAGTAATGATAAAGAATTTTTAAATATCTAACATGATAATAATATATGAATAAGAGATATGGAAGGTATCTCAATGTATCATCATGTTGTTTCTTATGATGTATAAGATGTAATATAGAAATACAATTCTTTTGAAAACGTGAATAATTTATTTTAAACATTATAGTAGACTAAATGTCATCATAATTTATAAATTAAAGGTTTTAATAGATATGGATTGAGTAATACTCAAATATATTCTCAAGGATGAAATATTGTGTAGGGGATCAACAATATCATATGGAAAAATTCTAGAATGTTCATGTACCATGGACGAATTTTTTTACTACCATATAATATTTAAAAAGTAAGTTATCATATTCTTTTGTATTTAATATAATAAATATTATTAGAATATTATTAATAATTATTTTTAAAGAACTAATATTTATGTTTTCAAGAAGTAGGTATTTCAAAATAAGATTAAAAATAATAGGCGAATGTTTTTGAAGGATGTTAATTGACTGTAATTTTCTAATATAGGTATTTAAGTGTTTCAATGTCGTATAATTTTATTTAGGGATTGATAAGATTTATAAATGGTCATATGTTTGATAAAATTGATTCTTTTTTTTCTGGTCATATATGATAGTTTTCATGTGAAACTAAGAATATTTTTTGAATTTATTTATAGTATTTTCTAACAATTCATGACTAATGTATGTATAAATGTATCGATTATTTTGATCATTGATGTAGAAATAATTACGATTAATTAGGATAAAGGATTGTTATATTAATGGAAACATATATTTTATCTTATAGGGAAAACTATGATTGAAAACTAATATTACATTTTTTTTCAATGTTATTTTTGAATAAGTCCATATTACTATTGGGGGCATAATATGAATCAAAGTAATTGATATTTTTTTTCTATTATGGGATTATCTATCAATGTGGTATATTTGTTTGGGGTAAGGATTGAGTTAACTTTTTCATGGATTCGTAAAATTATTGTTGATTTATGATGATTCAGTTTATTTTAGGTAAAGAGTCAAATTTATTGGAGAATATTAGATTAGGTCACAAACATATGTGCTATTTGACATTAAGAGTGATTGGTAATTTTTTAGATAATGGTATTGTTTATTTTTTAAAATATATGATCAAATAATTAAAATAATAGGGTTTAATATTTTATTATTAATATGTTGAGTATCATTATAGTTGTTAATTTAGGAAATTATTTATGTATAAAAATTGGTTATTACTGTTGAAAGTTTGGAGATTAATTTTAGATTTTTCCATATTGTTTTGTATTTAAATTCAAAATTATCTTAAATTCTAATATACATTTTGGTTTCAGTTTGTTTTATAAAAATATTTCCACTAATATGTATATATTTAAGGGATCATATGCTCTATTAAATGTAAATTTTGTCTCTTTGGCCATGAACATTTATATATATTTATCATTTATAATTTGTGATGAAAATGCAGTGAAATGAATAATGAAACAAAATCAATGGGTGAAATTTCAATTATTGAATCAATATAAATCATGTTAGTATACTTTATCATAGTTACCATCATGTTGTGAAATAATTCTCAAGCCTAAGAAAGTGGAAGATATATATGTCAATAATTATTTTTAAAATATCAAATGTATTATAATTGCATGATATTTAAATATTAAATACCATTTTTGAAAGTGAATAATAAACAAATAACCATGATTATCCAAACAACTAATTATTATGAATCAATGGTGAACACTATATCCAAGTGACTAAATTCGAAGGAAAGAATATTATTAACCACATTGTGAAATTTATATAATTTTCAATAAAATTTCATATTTATTTATTTATTAGTTTATATTAACACCTGATTTTTATGAATGTCCCTTTGTTATTAATGTATACATTTTCAGGAAAAATGTTGTTTCTTCTTTTTTATGATTAAATAATAAAATTAATATTTGAAATAATAGATATTTTATTTGGAAAAATAAATTTTAATATTTCATTTTTCATTTCAAATTTATATTCATATAAATATTCTAGAACTTTTTAGAATTATTTTTCTTTCAATTGAATAGGAAAATATATTTGGATTTTATAGAAATCCATAACTTCTTTTAACCTATTTTCAATGTCCAATTATATTTTTGATTTTTTAAATTTAATTACTTAATTGTGATTTTAAATAATCCAGTTATGATTTTTGAAATGAATTTTATGCTTGAATATTGCATAAAAAACACTTAATATTTATAAATGAATTTGTTTTAGAAATTATATCCTTATTGAGTTATTTTGGTTTAATTTTACTTACATTCTTTGACATCATTGATTTCTATTTTAAAAATATTATTAAATAGTTTTAAAATAGAAGTAAAAAATTAATAAATATGACCCATTCATTATTGGTCAATATAAATAATAAACATTGTAAATTTTTTCAGCATAGTAATGTGTAAATATTATAATTAATATTAAATCTAAAATGATAGGGAATATAAAAGGCCACTAACAATTTCCTTAATTTTATTTCATTAGAAAATTTTGTCTATAGTCATTCATTATTTGGATATATTTTACTTTTTCTCCATTATTTATGAGATTATGCCTTTAATAATAATTTCATTAATGAAGTGTGTAAAATGTTACTCTCTTGTTTTTAATAAAAATAATATTTTTATCTTTATAATAACCAAGAGATGCGGGTGTTTATAAATACCCATTTTTAATATAAAAGATATATCATCATATTTGGTAACTTATTTTTAATTATTATTTAATATATAGTTACATAAAATAGTTCCTCAGTGTTTACACACCAATTATCTAATGAATGTTAAAATCAAATTAATTATATTAAAAATATAAAAAAATTATAATTTTAGATAATTTGTGTGACCTAAAATATTTCTATGTGACCCTAATATGTAATAGATTTATTATAATTATTAATTCTCATTCCAGTTGTTTCATTGATGTAATTATAATTATAGTAATGACTAATTATACAATTTGACATTACTGATATATCATAATAAATAATACATTATTTAGTGATATAAAATTTATATAAATCATATATATTTTTCATAAAATTATTATATGATCCATAACATCAACCATATACCATTAAGGTGAAATTTTCCCACTTACCTTATATATAATTAGACACATCGATAAAAAATTGGTTGTTGTCATGGAATGAGTGATAGGTGTTAACATGGGTTTAAAAAATTATAAAGGTAAAAATGTAACCTAAAATATATAGATATTATTTAATGGTATTATGTTTACCATTAATTATTATATATTATGAATCAACTACATTTGTTTTAATTTTATCAAAAAAATAATTTACATGTACATAATATTTTGAAAAAATCCGTCAGTTCTCTTACCCAATTGTATAATAGGGTACCACTTTATCATATTCCATACCATGTAAAAACATATTTGGACCATAAAAACATGAAAAAATTCCTTAATAGAATATATACCCTTATTCTATATAAAATATTTAGGAAGAACACCATCTTTAGATGTGTTACGTTTTTAAGAAATGAATGTTTTTTGAAGAAGTGGTACCATTTTTAATCATGTGTTTATAATTTATTTCTTCTTCCAAAAAATCATAAATTTGTTAAATAAATGATTCAATAGTATAAAAGTTATCCTAAATACCATTATTCTTTATTATGTAAATATCATAAAATATATCTTTATCTTCTTCCAAAAAATGGGAACTGAAAGCATTGTTCGTCTGCACGGTGGACTATTGCAACACCAACTGATTTAATTTATATTCAATCATGATATATGTTTGATATATTTTGGTTAATGAATTAATATCTCTATTTATATAAGTATTACTTTTATGAAATATGTATCATTATGAAATGAAAAAATTCCATTTACCATCTTTCATTACCATTACTTGAAAAACTATCACGCAGTTTATGCATAAATGTGGACTACCATCTCCATGAAGTGATGTGATTCGTTATTGATTTACAAATAACATGGATGATATATATAATATATTATTATGATATTTATGATTTTATTATAATTATGTATTGATAAAATAATAAATAACTACATTACATAATCATCCTTGAAATACATAAATTTTACTTCTCTGTACATATGATCTACCGTCTACTTGATTGTAACATAATATGTTATTAATTAAAAAAAATTAGTGGTTGGATTAAAAAATATAAATTAATTATAATTATTATAATTATTCTTTTTCTTTTTCTTGTGATGATGGAATAATTTCCTCTTTTACCATAGTAAACCTATCAAATTCACATCTAACAGTTGGGAGGAGTATCATCAAAATATCCAAGATAAATTTTTTTGATTTAATAATTGAATATTACATTGTATTAAATAAAATAAACTAATAAATGACTTGAAAAAAATATTTTATTAAATTATAAAATAAACATAAGTTTGTATATTTTTGAAGATAATTAGTGTATGGGACTAGTCAGACTCATGGTAAGAAACTTATTTCAAAAAAAAAATATACCTCATTATATACATTTTACCAAGGTCAAATAAAATATATATTTTTACATATATAGAATTAATACAATTTAATACAACCATGATTCCTTAATACATTAAATATTCATGATTGGTTTCCATAGTTATCTTCAAATAAATTTTTTTATCACTATCTGGTAAATTTTTAGATATTAATAAAAAAAATTATTAACTTTCTTTGTTGGTTTTATAAAAGTAATATTTTTAGGGAAGGATATAATATTTCCAAATAGGTAAAAAATTATTGTTTTATTTTAATTTATATTTCGATAATTACTTTCCCGCCACTGTATAATTTATTTGAATTTTGGATTCGTCTAGATGCTATCATGCTTTCTTCATAGAAAACGTCTCTTTTATTTTTAGATTTTATTTTTTTTTGAAATTGGGTTTCGAGAAGAAGTGGTATTTTGATATTTTATTTTTTTCACATGGGTTTAATAGATATTTTATAGGGTTTTTTATTTATGTAGTCCCTAAAAACGATTTTTGAACGATTGACCCCTTTATATGTCATGGGTGAGCCCAATATAGCTTATATGATTGTTGTCCTTAGATATAATTGGTTGATCCCAAAATAGTTCATACGATGGTGAACCCATATAACACTCTAATAAAAGGGGTAATTATTAAGTTATCTAGATAATTATATTATATATCAGATGTACTGTTCTCCCAATTATAATTTTTTAAGTAATTCATGATAATTATATCCCAATGAAATTGCTTGAATGTTATATTCATGGTAATTAGTTTTCATGGAAAATATATTATTGTGATAGTTAATAATAAGATTCTTTTTATGTAAAAAATATGATATTTTTGTAAAAATATTTTTATGAAATGTATCTTCATACATCGTAATATTTTTCAATGGAATAACATATTACTTTTTTATACCTCCCTTAAAATGCATTTTGTTCCCGTACTATGCTTTTATAATGAATCTCAAATGGTTTTAGGGATGGGAAATGAAAATGAAGGTGTCAAGTTAATTTCATGATGATTTTTCATGAAATGGTATAATGTTCGATTTTGAAATTTTAATATTTTGGGGAAAATGTACACTGATTTGAAGTTTCCACTATCTAAAATATGGATTTTATATACAAACATTATGGAATTATTCACTAAAAATATAAAATTAAAACATTATTTTGAATGATATAAAAATAATTCATTATTCCGGAAACAAAAAAATGCGATGTTTACATTTGTTCTCACAGTTGGTATCATATAAGCTATTAGATTACTGTAGATTTTAGGATGTTATTTTATCATTATTTATAGGCCTTTTAAACAACAATAGTAAGTATATCTAGGCGAATAATATATATTTTGGTGAAATTATAGGTGATTTATATTACCTATTTTAGATATATTAAATTATTTAATCATTATAATATTAGAACTTCTGATTTTATTAATATTCCCACACAAGTCATTATTTTTTGAGTAAATCAATGGATCTAATAGAAACCAATGTGACAGTGTATGTGAAGGAGAAGTAATTGGTTGTATGAATGATCAACAAAATGGAATGTACTATATAATGAGATCTCATGTGGTTATTTTTAAACAGCTATCAAGATTATGGATTAAAAATATGAACCTTGGTGTGTTTGATAATTCATAAAATAGAAGGGAAATATTCCCTGTTGTAGTTCAGGTAATAATGATCATAATGGTAAATATCTTCAATTAATTATGTGTAAAGAACATGGAAATATACAAAAAATTAAATTTCATAAATTAATGGGATTATTTTTTATATTTGTTAAAGGAGGTCCTAAATAATGAATCTTCAAAGGAACAAAGGATGTGTTTGGTTAACTACATTAATGCGAATGATGTTCTTCAGGAGTGATCAATTGAATTTTTTTATTATTTTGAGGGTGGTAATTATTAAAATTTATTTCCTAATCGGTGGGATATTTAATAGAATAAACAAGAACATATAGATAAATATTTATAAATACCTAATTTCATTATAGTTCATATTTATGAAACTTCATAGGATATATGAGAGGCATGCATTATTTTCTGGATTCTTCTTTGACATTGTTTAATCATGGAAGATGGATTAATTTTTTTTTATATAAAGTATGTATTAAAAAATTAAAATTAAAATCATGGTTATGTAATCATAATTGACATTGAATGATTTTGGTGTCTTCATTCAAGAGTTATTATATAGTGGTGGATTTGGGTATTATAATACATTTGAATGAATTAATAATATCTTTATTATGTGAGTAATTTGGTAGATAACCAAGTCATAATTATTATAATTTTTTTATTTTAAAATATATATTTATACATTAATTAATTTTTAATTATGGGTTTTATCATTTTTGGGATTTGTGGAATGATAACACAATTTTTTTGAATGTAATAAAAATTGATAAATTATGTTGGCTGAAGGAACTTTACAAGGACACACTCCATACCACAGTAAAGCATTAGACTATTAATGATTGAATTCATGATTGTTATTAAATAACTGAATCTAATAGATAATGATTTTATGATGTTTGGAATGGCCCATAAAAATAGACCTATGGATGAACATGTCTAAAACATCATACTGAAGAACTAGGTTAATTCATTGTGAATATAGATAAATACAATGGTATACATGAAAAAAGTCATTGAAATAAAAATTAAAAGAAAAAAGATCTTAATTTATTTATTTAAATGACTCATGGACCTATACATTATACATTTTAAACACTATTCATGATTTGAAATATCAAAACAGTCTTAAAATTGGAATTTTTTTGGAATGGAATATCTAATGAACCATTGAATACACGATCCCTCAAGGACCCATTTAAGAATCCATTTATGATATCATGATAAACATGAATATCTATAAATACAAGTCCATGTAATATGATAAAGGATCATTTCACACGAATATGACATTATAATACCTTGTAGGATAAGTCTTCTAAGGTAAGTTGTATTGTTTTAATTTTTAAATTCACTTATTATATAACACGCTAATATTTTAATTCATGATTTCCATTTTATTATTATCTAAATTACTTTACTTATTATATCTTCGTACTAATCTATCTATATTCCCAAAATCCATCATGATATCTTTGTATTTAACAAAAAACATGATTACACTAAGGATTCGAATTAGTGGTTGGTTCTAGGGGTTTTTAATTATTACACATTATTTTCAAATTGTTAGAATATAATTTTTTTTATCCAAGTGAATTTCATGGTTGTGGTAGTATTCAACCATGAATTGGAAACCAATTTTTTCTATATTTTATATCATGTGTTGGGAAATTTGTAGTGCTGAAGATTTTTCTTAGTTATGTTAAAAATCTTTCTCGGGATAGAGAATAAAAATATATCTCCAAAAAGTAATTTATTTTCGAAACATAATTCAATAATTATTGAATCCACATAACCAAGACCTATGAAAAATTCATTTTGTCTTAACATGAATTAAATGTAAAAGTACCTATAGGTTTTATTTTTCACATTGAATTTCTTCAAAAACACTATAATATATTTTTAATAACTAATATAAATTGAAAAAATTGTATTATGGTGAATATATATAGTTATTAAAGTGATCTGATGTTTTTCAAGTGATACGTCATTTCGGAGACATTTTGATTAATTGGGAAATTAAATTATCTTGTGTTCTGCCCTAAAACATGTGGTTCAAGAGGCTTTTGTCTTTTTAATAACTGTTTTTGGTGTTTGTAACCTTTATGTTTATAATGTGAGAATATTATTTAAGGAAGAATTATATATTCATTTTGGGGATATATATTTAACAATAAATATAACCTTTAAGGTTTAAATTTATTCTTAATATGAGGAAATAACGAGTTTTTTTTTGGGATGAAAAATGAAGTTAATGGAGGTAACATTTGATGTTAAAACATTTCATTAATATTAAACATATTATAGTAATTTCTAATAATGTTAATGAAATTTCTTTTATTTTTCTGGACTATTTTTTAGAATATGTATATTTTATTGGTTTGGGTATAACCCATCAGATTTGGCAATCTCATAAGTCTTCAGCCAAAAACAGAAGGGTGATAAGGATTCATTGTCAAGCAATGGTCATCGTGATTTCCATGTTAGAATGAAATTTTCTTCATTTATTTAAAAAATCTCAAAAATATATGTAATATTCATTTTAAGAACATATAGTATTCGTATAGATAATAATTACATTAGAAATTTATTTGAATATATTTTATTATTATTAATATAGTATGTGGCCACTATATCATTTTCTAGCATTATATGATTATGGTATCAATAATAATGTGGGATTTTATTTTATAAATATTGGTTGAATTATATTTTTATAATAATATATGTTTTTATTTTTTTATTATTTTAATTTATTTTTTTATATAATTGATTGCCAAATTGTTCAGATATTATTATTTTAAGGATTATATTTTTGGTACAAGACAATAGTAGCGAATGATGTTATTTTAGAAGATAAATATTAATTTTTTCATAGAATATTTTGTGATCAAATAGATCTTATTTTTACTTTTCAATATAACTCTACAATACTTTTGATTAATTCTAAGGATTTTTTATTATGATATATGTTGAAAATTGGGTATTATTGTTTAATATTTGAGATTATTATTGATTTTCTTCATGTTATTCTGCCTGTGTTTCTTCTGGAAATGGACATGACCTTGTTTGTTTAAGGTTCAAACTTTCTAATCCATTTCTAACGGGTTTATTCATAGAACTGGAAATATCCAATGATTCTATATCCATTTGGACCTACATTCCAATGGTATGTGCTCATTAGTTGTGGACCGATGAGGCTTAAGAATTTTCATTGGACGAGTGGATGGGATGTCAGGATCATCACACCTTTTGGGGGGAATTATTACCTACTCCGGGACACTCTTATAGATTTAAGTTATGTTCATGAATCCTTATTAATTCACCAAGTATGGAAATGAGTTTTCCTTTAGATTTACAAATCAACGAATGATATGTATGGGATTTAGAGAATCAATCATATGTATTTTAGGTTCTTCACCGATGGATAATCAACAGTATATATTAGATATTCTTAGTCAATGGTAAACTTCAAAACATTATATAGAAATATCTTCATCATTACGATGACCATACTGGTTTTAAAGCCACTCAGTGAGGCACTTGATGTTTACTGTCCTTCAGAAAGACATGGATTATTTCAGAGGTGAGATCGTACCCGCAGTAGGGCTACCTACCTATCCTTGTTAAAAAGGAATCAGAACCCACATATTTTGATAAAAAGGATATAGATTAATGTCATATGGGATGAAAAAAATTAACAAAAGATGGGATTGAAACATATAAAGGCTTCCTACGTACTCTACTTTAAAGGGAGAGATAAAAGTCCTTGTAGTTCAGGCAAAGAAATATGGGTTTTATGCATAGTTAATGTCCCAAAATAAGATGTCATGATTACTTTCACAATCTATGCTCACGTGAGTCATGCTCGGTGTGTGAAACAAGAGGTATCAATAAACTTGATGATGGTTCCATGAAAGATGTAGTCATGATAAATGATGTGAGGATTACGTATATATGACTACCTAGGTAAATGAAGACCAGAACAAAGGAAAGAAGCCCAAGAGCAGGGTCTATAATGGTATTTTTACTTTATAGAGATTTGAAGCTTTACCCCAGGAATTACTCTTGAAAAGGAATCCCAAATTAAGAGAGACTTATGATTGGTTTTTATTCTTGAGATGGAAGCCCAAATCAAATGAAATTAAGTTTGGGGCTTACTCCAAAGGAGGATACCCAATGTTTAAGGGAACTATGACTAGGGCTTACTCTTGAGAAGGAGGCCCAGGTTAAGGGAAATTGTAACCGGGGCTTACTCCTGAGAAGGAGTCCCAGGTGAAGAGGAACTTGTATCTGGGGAATACTCTTGGGAAAGAAACCCAGGTTGAGGGACCTTGAGACTTGGGTATTACTCCTGAGAAGGAGGCCCAAAATAAAAAAATATTCTCATCTTAAAGGATGAGGTTGAATAGGAAACCCGTAACCGTGGTAACATAATGCTTTCATGTCACAAGGTTGTTGGAGAGGATCTCATAGAATTCCCTTCAGATAAGGAATCCAATGAATGAACCATTCCATAAATGGATTTGAAGAGGTTTTTGAAGGCTATTTCATGAAGTGATGAGGTGGATTTGAGGAAAACAGGTGACTAGGAAGGAGGTGCACAGGTTTTGTCCTGGCATGGAAGTCCTGGTCGCGCAAGTTGACTTGTGCGACATGAGTCACCTTGGGCGACGAATAATCCATAGAGTAAAACTTGGGTGACATTGAACTCAATCCCTTAGTATCATCCCCAGAAGCTTCCAAAAGTGTGTCTTGCATGTTCCAATGAGAGGGAAAGGCGGCACACAAGTGTCTTCATTTCCCTTAAGGGGAGGACACATAGGCGCGCAAGTATTGAGTTCCAACAATTAAGCCTTATTCTTCTTATTTATAGCATCCATTCTAGGTAAATAATTACCTTAGAAGTGTTCAGAAGACGTTGGACAAAGACTTAGGTGATCAGAGTTTGAATCTAAGTTTTGAAAAAATCGTCCTTGAAATGGGGGTCCCATAGGGGCTATTTATAGGCCACTGGTCACATTGGGTGAAAAAATAATAGTGCGCGAATGTGACATGCGGGGCGTGCAAGAAACCTGTGCGACACCTTCCAAGTGGGTTCCTGGTCGATGCCTTTGTCATGTTTTGATGGTATTCAAAGGGTGACCCTCATTGTGATTATGGTATATCCCTTTTCCATTAGATGAACTATATGAAAGGAAGGAGAGTCATCAAAAGTGCCCCCCTCAGAGTTGGATCGGAAAAAGGAAAAAGGATTTCACTCCAAGGAAAAAAAATACGGTTCAATAGCGCACAGGTTTTAGGCACACAGAGTTGTAAGATTACCTATATATATGGGTTTCACATCATAAAAACCACACTATATCCAATTCTTTTGTGCTCTCGTCATGAAAGTGTGTTACTTTTCTCGATCGATCGCTCTTCTTTGTGTCGCACTTCACCAGTAAAGATTTTGACTTGTGCGCCATTATTAGCGAGACATTACTTGCGCCTTAATGCCTTAGCCAATTTCATTTCATCACAAATATTTCATAAAAACAGTCTTACTGAAAAGTTAACTGTTTGATCTTTTTATAGATTCAATGGCTCCAAGGAAGATTGGATCGGATGATGAGTTGCCCAGCAAGAGAATAGAAGACATGATGGACGTTTTCGGCCGTGATTATTATGTTATCTACGACAGAAATCTCCCAGATTTGGCTAATTACGTGAAAAATATCATTCCAATTTCCCACAAAGAATTTTCATTCCTTTATGTGGCCAAGGTCATCTACAAGGAGTCAACGTTCTAGATGCAAAGAATTATATTCCTCATTCCTGGTTTCAGACATACACCGATTTCACATTGGCAAATGTATCAGTTTCAGGATCATTTTCCAATGCTGGAAAAGTGGAGAAGGCATTCATAATGCATCAAATTCCATGTTCTCTAGATCTGAGGCATAACAAGCCTGAGTTGCAGTTGCATTTCTATCCCTCTATTTTCCGAAATTCTCAGATGGACCAATCTAGGGGATGGAAAAAGAGTTGTGATTTCTGTCCTGGCGGTGGTGTGAATCCAACTTGGATGTGGGCATATTGGGTGAGACAAACCTGTACAGAGTTTGTCAAGGATCTTAAGGGAGATTTAATATATGAATCCATCTATCCTGGGCAGACATATCTCTACAGTAATGATTATTTTGTGCCAGAGCTAATCAGCCGCTGGAGCCTAGAAACCAATGCATTCCATCTCACTCATGGAGAAGTAGGAATCAACTTGTGGGATGTCTGCAGGATCTCGGGGGGGCTCCAATTTTGGGAGAAGTGTATGATGAGTTCATCCCTCCAAAGATGACATGGAATGATTCTAAGAAGACTCTGGCTCTGGCTCGGGAGTTGATGAAGATCATTTTTAAGATCAAGAAATCAAATTCCACCAAAACTCATTGTAGAAAGAAAATTCATCCAGAGGAGTGGATGGATATGTTTCTCATCAAGAAGAAGGATAAGGGGTCCACTTGTACTCATCCTACCAGCTTCCATAGAGCATAGAATAGGGGTTATCATGGCATATTTGGTCCAAATATGGAAGAAAGAGAGTTTGGAAAGTGGGGGTATCAAGTGAATCAATTAATCTAATAGAAGACCTGTCTGGCAGGCTTCTTAGCCTTGTGACTCAACTTTTATCTTCTTCCAGTTAGGGATTCTAAGGGAGGCTTCAGGCTATAGACCTTCGTTGTTGCAACCAAGTTTGCTCAGAGAAAAATGGTTGGGTTGGACACCCTGGTTTTTGTGAAGATTTACAGGAGCTTACTCAATGTCTATATGGGTGAGTCTCCTTTGAGAATAGTGGGACTATTCCACGTTTTTTTGGGATGGATCTCCACTCACGTTTGGACATTTGTTGTACAGAGCAGATTACAGGTTCCTGGAAGTTCTTTAAGCCATCGGTGTAGGCATTTTTCGGAAATCCTCTATTGTCCCTCGATTTCTATGATCTGATGGTGAGCCTGAGCATGTTCAAGGAATTTCATTTCTTTCCATATGGAATCTCACCAACTGGGCGGTTTTTTGATGATGGAACAACTAGCCTGGAATTGAGGATATATATGTTGGCTTGCATAGATGGTGTATTGGCCACCAGAATTGACATAGATACTATATGCGAGGCCTATCCTCCGTATAGATTTTCACACCAATTCAAGTGTATGCAGCAGATTGTTGTATCCCCTCCCGTGAATGTCATGTTAGAGCAACATCCAATGGTTTCCCAACAACTATTGTTACTGTTAGATATGGAGAAGACTAGGGTAGTGTTTTATCTACCAGTTGCTGGAGCGGCGAGTCATTTGACTACATGGTATGACAAGAACTGGGTAGCATCATACCCAGTAGGGGTATTGAATCTTTTTGTCTCCCTGGTAGCGATTAAAAATAGCAGTGTCAGGAAAGAAACCATTCATGTGGAAAGTGACTCTTCCTCACCCAGAGCTGATTCACTGGGTTCTTCACTCGGGGCTGATTCACCAGATTCCTAGGATGGGGATGATGAGGCACGTCATGCATCATAACGGCCTCATGCCAGATATAATCATCCTTCTAGAGCTAAGAGACCTACTCTATCGACTCATGGTGGGTAATACCATGGGGTAAATTTAGTTCCCATTATTTTAGAGAGCAAAAAGTTTCATATTCTCATCCTTTATCTATGATTGCAGGAGCTGGGAAGAAGTTGAAGTCCCAGTTTGTAGGACCCTCCCTATGGCCTTCTGTTGCACATTCTAAATATTTACGACCAGAAGATGTCCATACATGTTGGAGTTTATATTGTGATGCTGAAACTGCCTGGATGGAATTATGAGAAGGGCTACATATCCCCGAAGTGGGGGATCTCCGGGAATCTGCTGATATCCTCTTCAAGGATAACCCCAATAAAGTGCGGTCTTGCATGAGAGATCTAAAAATTCTCATATATTATACTGATGATTCCATTCCTATCACCAATAGGGTGATGGCAATAAGGGGTCATGGCGCCACTGAGGGGATTGGTGCTTTAGTAAATGAGGAGTGACACGATTACATGGCTCTGGAAGATGTAAATTTATTTCCATATTTTCTTTGCAACATGATTTCGGTCGATGATTTTTTCATCAAGGAAATTACTTTCTTCACCCTGCAGCCTGTTAAGGAAGGAGTTATTGAGATCCCTTCATCGTAGTACAGCCCTGGCTGCACTGCTCTTAGTGTCCCTGAATATGCTCCTAAGCTAGGCGAAGTATCTCGAGGCCAGAAAGTCATTGTACAAGAGTTAGAAATGGATTTATAGTCACTGATTCCTATATTTAGAGGTGATGATGTCAACAGACCAAAATAGTAAAATAAGACAAGTCATCGAAGGAAGAAGTCCACATCTAGATACTTAATTAGTAGTGGTACATATTTTGGATAGTCATGAATCCTAACTCCGAAAAAGGTTTCTCATACTTCTTGGTATTGTAGGGGCTTCTTTGATTTCCCCTTTGAGGGAGAGGACAGACCCTCCTCTGAGGACGACATGGGGTGTTGGTGAACAGTCCCAAATTCATGTTGACCAGGCTACTCTTGATGAAATTATGAGAGAAGAAGGGCTAATGTCTATTCCCAGTACTTCTCATGTTCCTGATATAAGGATAGAAGAGCCTTCATCTGGTAAATTAACAATACTTTAGAGAACATTAAATAAAAAAATAAAAAACTTCCATTCTGTGATACTTTACGTTCAACACCTACACAAGAACTTTTGGAGACCACTGCAACTGACTCCACAATTTTCTCTGAGGAAGCTATACGGGGACAGATGTCGCAAGAGGAGGGTCTCCAAGAAGACATGTCAAATGCTCCCACTGGTGAGACTAACCATGAATCTGGGATATAACTGGATGAAATTATTAAACATGATGCATATTTTTAAGAAATTTTAGACAATGTTAAATTACCATGTGATTTAGAAGATTTTGGATGATACTATTATCCTTCATCCTGAAATTTTTTTATTACATCTCTAACCATGATTGGTTGAAATGTGTAGCTCTGTCTGATCAAGGTGCTGATCTGCCATTCCTGAAGGTGGTAAAGAAAACCCTATCATTACAGAGACTCTAGATCAAGTAGAGCTTAACTAGACATAGCTTCTTGAAACCCATCCTGAAAATCCTATTGAAGCTAGGAAATACAGTGAAGATCCTTCTCTTACTGCTGATCTATCATTGTGTCAAATATGATAATATTTGTGGATGTACTTAATTTTCAATAAATTTAAGCATCTTTTTTTATCCATTGAAACTAACCAAATATTTCAATTGACTATGCATGGCTGTCAACTTCAGTTTCTAGATCCGGAGTTGAAGCCTCAGCATCATCCCTAGCGGGAGTAGAATGTGAGGTAGCAAGGGTCAGGGGGGAAGTAGAAGAACAGGGCACTTCCTTAAGTGCATTAATCATGGACTATATTCCCCCCTTTGATAGAGATGCTAAATCAGACCTAGAGGTGAAAAAGGCACTCCAATTCTCACGTAGCATGGCATGGCCGAATATATGGAATATCATAACTGAAGTGCCTCTTGAATAATTATCTTTGACGATCCCATGACTGTCATCCTTTTTTTCATGCTGGGAATTGGCGGATTTTGATATCAAGATATCTATACTGTGCTAAAAAAAAGTCATCTAAAAGAGGGATCCGGAGAAAAATTTCCACTAATATCTGATCAGAGTGAGGATGCTATCAAATTTCAGTGAATTTGAGGCTGCGGTGTCATGAACTAACACTGATCATGCTGTAATGTTGATGGAGCTGAAGCATAAGATCATGGAGAAAGTTGTACAGCAGATGCACCTTTAGAAATAGCTAGAAGCCATTACTAGAGAAATTCACCATCTTAACAAATAATTATAAGGAGTCCAAACAGATGGTACTAAATCCATCTTACATGCCAAGAAAGAACTCCATCAAGCTGAATAGTGATGCTGATCAAGTGAATGAACTTCAAGTTACTGCTGATGAAGCTCGGGGTACTATAAATCAAATGAAAATTTATGTTGAAAGCCTCTTGTAATTCTTGAAAAAGAGAAGATACTCGAATCTATGGATGTTCTTCTAATATTGTGCATCAACGAAAAGGACATTCAATCTTCAATCATTTGTACATGCATTATTTGACTAACTATGTAAATTTTAGTTGACCAATGTCGATGGGCCTAGTAAGCATAGTTTGATTTTAGATAGGATTATACAAACAACCCAACAAAAGTTTCATCTTTTTGTTGCTCAATATTTCCTAAATCATACAAAATTTATGTTTAGAGAGATGGGACTTGACTTTCATTTAGAGTTCCTTTTACAGGTTCCCAATTTAATGAGTACCCTGTCTCTTGTTGGCAGTTTAAAGACAAGCATGTTGGACATAAAAAAGGATAATGTTTAAGGTCGAATAGCTTTGACTGAATGGATTAAAATTGACTCAATTCGATGATAATTTGTTTCAAAACATATTACCACATTCATGTATGAATGAAAACATGTAAACTATGACTGTATAAATTTTAAATATGAGGGATGATATGAAAAAAGGGATAAAAAGCCTTAGAAGAAGTATTTCCTAAGAGTTAATTTACCGCTATTTGAAGAACCCTTTATGGGGTTGAATTATATAGGGACACATAAGGGCCTTGGATGCATAGTCAAATAATATCATCATTTGGATGACAGGTCCATTATATAGACTAATTATGCAAGGCCACCTAAGGGCACGTGCTGCATAGTCAGGAAAAAGAACTCTCAAAAATTTTACTTTTCTATTGCAAAATACCAGTGAAAGTTTATGGAGATTCAAATTTCCCAAAGCATAGATTCTTGTGTATGTAGAGAGGTACTTGAATTTGGAGAGGATATTTCCAATCAATATTTGAAAAGAATTGGATAAATGTCACTCTTACGAAGTTCTGAGCTAAACGTAGGGAAGGGAAATATAAACCATAGACTTTAATACATTCATATCATGAAATATAGTATGGGACAAATATGTTAATGATGGTTGTTATTTCGGATCCCTACATATCATTGTTAAGACCACTAAGGAAGAAAGAGGTTTTCCGGCCAAGAATGATGTTACCACTATTTGACAAACCCGTTAGGGAGGTTGAATTATGCAGGGTCACCTTAGGGCATTGGATGCATATTAAAATAATAGAATCATTTGGATGAAAGGTCCGTTATGTAGACTATTTATGCAAGGCCTCCTAAGGGAAAATGTTGCATGGTCAGGAAAAATAATTCACGGGTATCAGAAATTTTGTAAACAGAAGTCATGAAAAGCGTTATGGTGATCTGGATGTGTTTAAGGTTAGGAGTATGAGATATGAAAATGAGTATTTTCCAATTCATGAAGTAGACACATAGACCAATGCTGAACATAATCAGGTTGTGGCTGGGTCCTGAATTGATATGTTGGACTTCACTACATATCTCATTAGGATGAGAATCAATCCATACATAGTTCTTGAAATACAGTTTAACATCATGTGGGACGAGAGCATTGGACAACTTAGTTTAGGGTCGTAGATATCAGACCATAATGGAGGAGACAAATTGTGTGTTTTTTATAAACCTGATGTGAATAAAGGCCAGGGTTTTCATACCACATTCTTGTGCTCGTAGGGGGACTTTTCAGAAAAGGGACTAAAATTGGAGTTTGGGGTTAGGCCCAAAGATATAGGGCAGGATTCGAGGGATGCTCGAACGTTCCTACATATCCAATAGGGATGGAAATAAAGCCATATGTAGTTCTTGAAATATCCTCTGTCCATATTTGGTTCGCACATGTGAAGGGTAAAGGGGGAATTTAGTACAATGATGGTTGGACACAAGATTAAATGGGTCGGGCATTGCCATGTATGCACGTAGTTATTGTAATATGACATGATTGGAGATTGATGTCAATAATGATTACCTATCAGGTGAGGGTGTCAGATACTATTGATGTTTATTGTCATACAAGAAAAAATTTAGAATAGTTTAAGGTCATATGCATGGACCTGTGCTGCACAGTGTAGCGTCATGTAGGTATTAAGTATTGCTATGTATTTTAATGTCTTTTAGCGAGGACATTGAGGGACATTATAGTTTAACGTCATTTATCAAGGACGATGGTGCTGCACCATTTAGTGTCATGTAGCAGGGACAAAAGGGATGTACATTGTTTAGCATCATGTAGGACAATGGTGGACCATTTTAAAGATATTGGTTTTGGTGGGGGGGGGGGGGGGGTTCACGGATCAACATCAAATGAGATGGAGGTGAACCGATGTGAAGATATTTGTTTTGGAAATGAACCTCGAGAGGTTTTCAACATACCCATCCTAGAAGGCAAGGATCATAGACTGCGTAGTTCAATTGAGAATGAATTGGTGATCAAGTTGTACTTGAGGACAAAGACCCAAAGATGGTGTTGGGACGTATGAGTGGATAGCGGCCTACAGAGGGTGTTATAGTTGAATCTTACTCTAAGATCATGTGAGTCATGCTAACTGTGAAAAACAAGAGGTAGCAACAACCCTAACGATGCATAGTTTAATGTCATGTGGGACAAAGGGTGTTGTAGAGTTTAACATTATGAAGTTAGGAGGTATTGTTGTGTTTTTTAACGACATGTAGGACATGTGCACTGTTTAACGTAATGTAGGATGTATAAAGGGACTTTTTCATAGTTTAAAAATCATATAGGATGATCGTGTACAATTTAACATCATGATAGAAGCATAAGGGACTATTTACAGTTTAACGTCATGTAGGATGATGCACAGTTTACCGTCATGTTGGAAGATAGAGGTGGCTATGTAGTTTAATGTCCTACAACAAGGAAAAAAGGTTGTATTTGTGTAACACAAAATACTTATTCAAGATTCTCTCATTAGTTGGAGTTGTAATGAGTTCTCCATCCATTTAGATTAAATAATAAGATCCATTAGAGTAGACCCTATGTATTGAGTAAGGTCCTTCCCACAAAAAGCGCAAGCTTTTGAGGATTAATTACTCCTAACATTGGAGTTCTAAAGACTCATACCAATTCCCCTTGAATAAATGAATGAAGATGATCATTTTTATTGAAACCCATGCTATTCGATTCTGATAGACATTCAAGTGGTGCAGGGTGGAAAATATTTTTCCATCTAATCATTCCAAATCATCAAATCACTTCTAATATTGTTCATCTGGGGATGACTGATCACATGTGGCAACTCTGAGAGAAGGTAATTGAACCTTAATGGGAAAGACTGCTTCTGTTCCATATACCAATGAATATGGAGTTGACCACATAGCAGTGCGGGTAGTGGTCCGATAAGCCCATAAAGCATGAAAAAGATTATCAATCCATTATTTCTTATGTTTATCCACCATATTTTGTTGTATGTTTGAAAGAGTCTTATTGGAGGGCTCTATTCGGCCATTGGCTGCTGTATGATGCCAAGATTAATGGTTGGATTTGATGTTGTATTCTTGATACAACTTTCACACCTCAGATGAATAGAAGTTGGTGCCATTGTCCGTCAATATGGTATGAGGGACACCAAATCTGGTAATTATGATAGACTTGATGAAGTTGACAATTCCTTTAGAACAAACATCATTGAGAGGTATTGCCTCTGCCCCTTTGGAAAAGAAGTCAGTAGAAGTAAGAATATACTTAAACTGCTTGGATGTATCTGGGGGATAAGGTCCTACTACATCCATTCCCCATGTGGAAAATGGCCATGAATATTCAGCTGTATGAAGCAACTCTGGGGGTTGATGAATGAAGATGTCACATACATGGAAATAATGAAACTTTCTATTAAAATCAACACAATATTGCAACAATAAAGTCTAGAAGTATTTAAGCCATTGAATTTGACCAGAAAGTCTATGTTCGGACTGGTGGGAACCAAAAACTCATGCATATACTTCATTCATGATATCCATTTTCTCATAACCATCAATACATCTGAAGAGAATTATATCAAAACATTGCTTGTAGTGAATTTTTTTGTGATCTGGGCAATCATAAAGAGAAAAATTGACCACACATCTCAAAACTTGTTCTTTCCCAGCTCTATCAGTTGGGAGTGTTCCATTTTGATGGTATTACCTGATAGGTGTCATCAATCATGTAGTATGACCATATGGTTCAGAATGGGACTAATTTCATTGATTTCCTTTATTCTGATTTGAACAAAAGGTGAAACTACACAACAGTGGGAAATACTGATGATTGGTTCATCCCGGTTCGGATCTTCCAGTGTTATGGCTACATTAGCCAGTGCATCAGCTCATGCATTTTGTGATCGCGGACAATAATAAATTGTCAGTTCAGAATGAAATTCTTCCATTAAAACTCTAACGTAATCACACAATGGGATTAACTCTTTCTTTCTGATGGCATAATCCCCATTGATTTGTTTGATTACCAAATCTGAATCACATTTTACCTTGAAGTGATTCACATATGCCAGAAGCACCAATTTCATCCCTGTGATGAGAGCTGGATTTTCTGCTTCATTATTTGTACCGCCTTCCAACAATAAGAAGGAATTTGGTAGTACTGCCTTTTCTGGGGAAATAAGCACGATTCCTAACCCAAATTTGATGAATTTAAGATCATTGATTTTTTTTCCTGTTTGTCTTCTAGATGCACCATCAAAGTATATTTTCCATGTTTGAGGATTATCTTGAATAGAGAAGAATTCCTCATCAATAAGTTCAATATTTAAATATGTATCTTCTATAGATGGGTGTTCAGCACGGAAATCGGCCAGATCTTGGCCTTTTATTTCCTTTTGAGACACATACTGGATATTAAACTACTGAAAAAGAACATCCCACATTTCCAGACATCATGTAAGCATTAGATGACTATGTATAAATTTGACTGGGTTATTGCGAGATACCAATTGGACCTCAGGATGTTGCAGGTAGTGCCTCAATTTCTAAACTGGAAATATTAATGTTATGCAGCCCTTTTCAATACTTGAATATCAATTTTCTGCCTCAAGCATAATCTGACTGATATAGTAAAGGCTATTTTCATTCCCATCATTATACTTTTGGGAAAGGAAGGCACCCAATGATGACTCTAAAGCTGTCACATAGAGAATAAGTGGTCTTACATCAACAGGTTCCCTTAATACTGGTGGAATCAAGAGATATTTCCTGAAGATATCGAATGATTCTTGACATTCTTTAGTCCACTGGTAGGTGACTCTCTTTTTCATTAGTCTGGTGATGGGTAAACAGTTTCCTGCCAAATTGGAAATGAAACGCCGAATATAGGCCAAGTGTCCTCGATGTCCTCTTAATTATTTAAAATTTTTAGGAGGTGACATGTCAAGGATTTATTTTGTATTCTCAAGATCAGCTTCGATGCCATGATGGAGTAGAACAAAGCCAAAAAAAATTCCTAAGGTTACACTGAAAGCACATTTCAAGGGGTTCATATTCAAATTTTGTTTTTCAAGTTTGTTGAATTGGATATCAAAATTGGCCAAGTGAATAAAAAGTTGTCTGGATTTAACCACCAAATCATCCACATAACATTAAAAAAATTTCCCTAAAAAAGTTATAAAGATATGGTGCATGGAATTTTGATACGTTGCACCTACATTCTTCAAGCCAAAGGGCATTACCCAAGAGAAAAACACACCTTGAGGAGCTATGAAGGCAGTAGAATCCATATCTTCTTGGGCCATTCGTATTTAATTATACCAAGAGTAACCATCCATTAAAGAAAGAGCTTCATAGCCAGATGTTGCATCAACTAAGAGCTCTATGATTGGGACTAGAAAATCATTCCTGGGACAATGCCAATTAAGATCTATGATGTCAATGCAACATATAATTTTTCCATTATTTATTTTCACAAAAACAATATAAGACATCCATTTGGGATATTGAACTTCCTAGATGATGTTTTCTTTGATAATATTATCAATATCAGCTTCAATTTTGGAGGCATATGTTGGGTGTGTTCTTCTTGCTGCTTGCTTTAATCCTCGAAGTTGTTATGGTAAACCCAAATGATGAGTGGCACCATCGGGATCAAGACCTGGAATTTCTGTACAATTCCAAGAAAATACGTCTCGATATTTCTTTAGAAATTATGTATACATTTTTTGCATTCAACTGTCATTGTTTCACTAATTAAAGTGGGGCATGGATATTTTTTTGTACACAAATTTATTTCTTTATGTTAATCCACGGTGGTAGAGATACCATCTTAAAATGATTGAGAATCATCCCTGACATTTTCCTCTTCTTCTTCAATATGTGTTACTACTTCTGTATCTACTTACATTGTAGATGACGATGTAGAATTTCCATGGTCTTGGAAGAAGATAAAATTTTAAAATCTTGGAGTAGAGACCTCCATTTCTGACCCTATTGATGATGAAGTGTCTTTCTAGGGTGATAGAGAGGAGATAATGGATTGAGAATCAACATCATTGTTTTCATATGATATTACTATAACTTCTTCTGATCTGGTTGATGATGTATATAATTTCATGATTTTAGGGGAAGAAATGAAGACATCTCCATGTAAGATTTCATCATTGCTTAGTGAATCAACAATTTCTCGACTGTTGTCTGTCTTGTTTTCCGTTATTGTTATTATGGAGGTTTCCATAAGAGTTTTCGGATTTAGGTCTATCCTATCAATTTGACTGATATGCAACACATAATCTGAATTCACATGTATGAATGGGTTTACTGGAACCTTTTCCAAACCACTTGGAGCATTAATTTTGGTTACCTTCTTAGTCGTGTATTTTTTCATTCCCTCCACTTGATAAAACAATACCTCAATGTATTGAGATTCACTTGTTTTGAATGGGGATTTGTCAGCATACAAAATCCCAATTTGACCATTGAAACAATATTTGAGACACTGATGGTTCGAAGAATCTATGACTGCATGTTGATGTAGCCGAGGTCTTCAAAGAAAAATATTGAAGGCTATTTCATGACGAACAACCATGAAATCTGAATTAGATACAAGGTCTCCAAACTGAATTCTGAGTGTAATTTCACCTATAGGTTCTTGTTCATTCTTATTATATCATTGAAACATCATGTTTTAAGGAGATAAATCAGATTTAGTGAGGCCCAATCAAATAAGTGTACGGATATGAATGAGATTGATTCCTTAGCCATTATCAATGAAATCTCGAAAGATGTCTATATCATTGAATTTTCTAGATTGATACAAAGTTATGATATGTCCTTGTACAACATCATCTTCATCTTCATTTATAAAATATATCACTTCATGCAATTCTGCAGAATCATTCTCTATATGGTAGACCTCATCCGCAACAATTTCAGTTTTCAATTCTTAAAGGCTTGACAAAGCCTCAATAAGCGCCTCCCAATGATCTTTTGATTGATTCAAGCTATCCAGAATTGATAACATGGTCGGTATATGGGCCAAATATTTCAAGACATCATACTTTTGGTCCAATGGTCTGTGTTTCCCATCATGAAAATTTTGTTTTTCAGATTCATTTGATGTTGATACATTGGTGGTAGATGCATCCCGTATCAGGGAATGAGTTGGAAATACTCTATGGTTCGGTAGATTAGACCAACTAGGTCTATGTATTTGCAAATAGGAAAAAGGTGTGACCTCTAACCCTTCTTCCAAAGTAAAATCATTAGGACTGAATCTACCATGTGTGGAAGAACTCTCTTGTTCTTGTCGAGCCTGCCGAAGAGAATTTCCATGAGTTTCTGCAGCATATACGGTTCTAGCAGGAGTAGGATTGAAATAGTGGCTTATGGAATATCCACGCCTTCCTTTTTATCCTAGACCTCTGTCTCTTCTTCTAATTCCTTTGTTAGATATATTGAACTTAAGCTCATCATAATCAAAACTGTCATTGGAATAAGGATCTGTTAAATGAATAATGATAACAGAACCAAAGATCAATTCTTCATCTGATGAATATTCTGCCTGATCAACAAATGCAGACTATGCCGTTTGGTGGGGCAGTGCCCATGCATTTGAAGTAGAAGAAATAAAATCGTCCAGAGTCAAAGAAAACTTAGGCTTTGACACGATCTCATTATCTTCTGACTAATCTTGTTTCTTCAAATGATGCCGCTTCTTTGAGGATTAACCATTTGATAAAGGGGGTTTTTCTATGGAATTCATAGTATAAGACACAATTGGTTGATTAAATTGTCTTCGTAAAATGTCTTGAGTTTGGTTGATCGTTTTCCTGACCATCCAATCAATATATTTCTATGCATTTTTAAATTTGACTTCATGTCACTCGCCTTCTTCATCTGGATTAGTAGCAGTAACACATGCTACCTGGGCTGAAGAACCTTTCAATTTTACTTGTCCAGAGTCCACCATCTTTTGCAAGAAGACTATAAAGATAAAACACACTTGAATGGGATGCCCCAGTATATGATGAAATGGGAAATAGTTGGGGAGGTCTTCATCTCCTTCTTTGTTCTGCCTTTTGGGCCATGGAAACTAAACCAGATTGTTTTCGAGAGCCGAGATTAAGTATCCATGAACATGTTAATTCTAGAAAGAATAAAAATTGTTCTTAAAATATTCAAACTATCTCTGTCGTTGATCTCTTTGATTATCCTGATGATTCAACCATTGTTTTTGATGCCCAGTAGGTGGATCCCTTCGATATGATGAAGTTTTTGAAGTGGAAGTAGGTACAAGAGCTTGTTTAAGCGTAACTGTAGTAGTATCTACTTTCCTTATTCACTTTCCTGGAAATGATGGAATTACACAAGTTTAAAATTTTCTCTTTGTAAGAGAATCTTCTATCTATTGAGCGATTGATGTAAGGTCTCAAAACCCTCCTGTGTATTTCTCATGAATCAATGGTGTGCAAAATTCATCATGAAGATTTTCGACACAAATTGGCAGCAACTTTTCTTGGGGGAGTCCTAAACTTAACAAATATGTTAATACCTTATAGTGAGCAATGAAATCTAAAACTCTTTTGTTTTCCCTTTTCCTACAAATGGTATGATAAGAAACTATCATCTTTGGTAATGTTGATCTAAATTGAAGAATGAGTTTTTGATGGAGATCTTCCTACCCAATAATTGACCGAGATTGCAAACTTGTATACTAGAAAAAAGTAGGTCCTTGTAATGACTTCACAAAACACCTGAGCTTAAGTGCTTATTATTGTTGAGAAGTTCCCATCAGAGGATCAAAACGAGAATCAAAGTGTGTTAATTGTAGTTCTGGATCTCTCGAAACAGTAAAAATTGGAAATGTGGTACACGCAAAATTTGATGCGGGAGGAACTACATCCACCCATTCAAAGTACGCTCTCTTTTCTGGTTGAACTTGTGCATGCTTTCAATCCATAGCTTCCAACTGAGCTGCTAATGACTCAATGGTGGTCATTAATTTTTTATAAACATCTTCTTGAGCATGGACCTGAGTAGGTGCAATAACTGGAGTTTGGACAGGTGTGGAAACTGGTATTGTGACTAAGGGTAGTATTGTTGGTTTCTATCGCATATGAACCATTGGATTGGACCTGTGAGGGTGTACCTTTAAAGGGGGATATTCTAGATCCATTCTATTAGCTTCAGAAAATACAATTTATTCATTAACTCCATCATACTTAAGAGGAAGACTACCTTGATGTAGTTCTACATTTAACCTCCTTACATACATCATTTATTCTTATTGCTATTTAATACATTCCTCTAAAGAGAGTGATTGTCCTTCACTAGATATAAGTTTTAATTTAACCTAAAATTTCTCCTTTCCCCTGTTGGACGCCTTTCGAAGAGGGGGGAGTTGGTTATTTGAATAAAAACTTAGATTTTGGGTAAGCCTTTTATTTCGGGTATGCACACATTCTTCAATTTATTCAGTGTGTACAACCTATTGGACATGAACTTCTTCATCTGATTTCTCTGAGTGAGCCTCATATTCTGGGGGATTAGTGACAATGGAATTGATGACATCTATTGATGCATAATGCATTGCAGCCCTTCGTTCAACATTTCTATGATAATGTCTTCTTCCAAGTCCTTAAAGAGACATTTCCTTTTGATTGGTTGATCCCTCAGAAACATCTTGATGAACTATAATTTGAAAGGAATTTCATGATAATTCGGATCTGTGATCCTCCTGTGGCTTCTTCCCTAATTGAGAGAAGGCTGACTTCTGTTGAGGAAGAGATTGAGAATTTGAAAAAGTCCCTAGTCTGGTGGACTGGGGTTGTTCCTATTTTTCCTACTCAACTCCTCGAATCCTGTCTTTTGATCCTGAGGGTTGGATTAAAAGTGTCCCAAGCCTGGAAAGATGAGGTGGCTCTTGAACTACTATATATGAAACTTTCTTAAAAGATCTTGTGATTTTGAGTATTTTATTTTGGAAATTGGTCGGATGCATTATCCGAAATCCACTGAAATTACCTGGCTCAGATGACCGTTGGATTATTTCTGACACTTCTGACACCTGATAATGAGAATGCTCTAATCAAAAAGGCTATTTTATATTCAAATTTTCTTTATGAAAGAGTAATTTGACAACTTGTTCTTTATATACCTGACTTTGGGTAGAACTAGTTAATGCATATTCTTGAGAAAGTCTTTGATTACACACAAAACCAGTTAGATATAGCCATATATGGGCAATAACATTGCATGAGACAACTTTTGGCAGGCTTTGTTGATTGGAGAACACTGTGAAATGCAATTCTCCATGAACACCCCATACCTTGATATGAATATCAGATGGGGAATTGGAAATTAACTAGCACAACCTGTTTAATGCGCCAAGTCATGCACACTGGCGGGTTCTCTACTTCTTTTCATCCTTTGGTTGTTAGGAAAATGAGAGAGATGCCAAGTCAATTTGGCATTGAAACCCTTCTATTATATTAACATCATATTGATATTCATCATAAGATAACATTCTCTCTTTTAAGTGACAAAGAGTTTTCCCTATGTTGAGACAAATATCGTGAAGACAATATAATGTCAACGTTTCTAGAATAACATCCTGAGAGTCAGCCAAAGGCCAAAACATGATTGGTATTTCACCCTTCTCAAGTTGTTTTCTCATATTAAGCACTTCCTCATTTCCATATGATGAAGATTATTCTACCTGATTGGACCAAAGATGGTTCTTCATTATTGCTTCATCAGATTCAACAAGATTGGTAGATAATTCAATTGTAAAATTAGACGATAAATGACCCAAGGATGGTTCGGAGAATGATCTACACCCAGGGCTATCTTCTGAATGAGAAATCATTTCACCTGCTAGCGGTAAAGGAATCAGACATGACGACCATCACATTTTCATGTGCCTCAAGATAAGAGGGCTCTCTTATTACTGCATTGTTCATTGACTAATTTTCCAGGAATTGCAAATTACTACTACAGAGAGGACTTTCATAACTAAATTCATCATCATATGGTGGACCACCATGGTGGGTTACAGTAAAAGATTAAATCTCTTGCTCCTTGGTCTTCTGGCCACGTAGAGGGTTATCATGGCTCTCATTTTAAGATAATACATCGTGATTTTCATAATTTTCATGAATCAAGCCTTCATGATGATTTTTATGATGAAGACATTCAGAAATATTTGTTGGTAGTTACGAAATCTGGAAATGAGAGAGTATAATCATGACTTGCAACATAAAATTGTCTGAGGGCTTCAAGAACTCTATCATTGAGCAAGGCGTTATTGCAGATTGGCTCTCGATTTCTCAACTGTGATGGATGGGTCTTCTCTTGGATGCCTTCTTACTCACTTTGGAAACCACTTGTTTAGAAAATTGGTAATTATGGGAAGGTGTATGTGCCTGCTCTGGAGAAATGATTATGTTAGGATGATTATCTCCATTTAAATCTATTGTATGAGCTGGACATGATTGTCTGTATGACATGGCTGAGTAAGCCCCACGACCCTCCTGGAATGCAATAGAGATGTGTATCTACTTAGGAGTGTCATGTTGATGAGTCACTCTACTGATAGTGATAGATTTATGTGTCTTTCCCTGTGATGTCGCTGAAGGTTTTATAATATTCTAACAGGTATCTAGAATATGGGAAGGGATTTTCTTATACTCTTTCACCATTTTCAGTTTTTGGTGACATCAGCTTCCACACCAGGATTATATATCCATTCCGTGTTTGGAGTAGGTGTGTGTCCCTGCTCATGTACTCTTTTTCCTCTCAGTGAATTCTGACAGTACTCAAGTGTGGGAGTGGAAACTTGTGTCTGCCTCATGTTTTTCATTAGAGATTTCCAATTGACATCTTTGAGTCCTACTAAAAGAGACTGTTGGTTAGCTTGATTAATCGCATGTGGATGTGCATGCTGATTTTTCTCCAACGAATATGATTTGTGAACTTTCTTCAATACGGGAAAACGAAACTGCTGGCAGAATTGACGAGTGTAAGCAGGTGTATGTGCCTATTTACAAGTGGTCACCACATTTTATTGGAAAACATATTTGATTCTAGTCAAACGTTCCTGCTAACTTGATGATGAATTATAAATAGGGGTATGTGACTACCTATAGTACTCCATCAGAATTTCCTAGTGGGATTGATGTGTTACTACCAAATGAGTATGTTGGGTAGTAAAATTAAGATGGACGACTGTATATACCCGCTCGTTGCTTGCCATCAAGTTAGGTTGATGGACTTCTTCGGAGGGGGCGGAGGTAAGAACCTGCTCCCTGTTGACCGAATTTTACCTCTGACAGTTCTTCTTGCATGCTCAGGTCTATGGAACATGAGCCGAACTCCTAGAGGTGATACCCTAATCATGTTGAGGGTGCACTACCGCACGATTCCGGCGAAGATTGTTGGTGGGAGTCCTTAGGAAGGACTAATATCTTTTCGAACTGAGACCTTGAGTGGCCTCTTCATTCACCTCCCTATAATATGGGAGGGACTGTTTATTAGATTCTAGCTATAACAAACCGAAGCGGTTAGAGACGGTGGATGGAACCACATGCTTCTTGACCACTGGTTGTCGTTGTCCGGACAACCGTGGTGAGTAGTTAACTTGGAGGGCTTGTCGAGTAGCCTCCAAAGTCAAGATGGTACCTTGTTGATGGTATTCCATTACCAATGCATTTGAGACCCACTGTTGAAGAAACAATGTAGGTGATGTCATTCTCAGATTGGACGAGGATCCAGTTGAATTATCGGCTGAGGCATTCACAGGTGTGAAATTTAAAGAATCCATTTTTTTGTTACAGTGAAATCTTGGAAAAGACTGCCTATTTGATATAGCAGACATAATCAAGATAACTTCAGTCAGACTACATCTTTTGAACGATCTCATTTGTTATTGATTTCTTTTTTGGCCCTCGTATTGATTTTAATGGGGGCCTAATAAATAAGTAAAACATCATTTAACTTGGTTAAGGATTCACATTGGGTTCAACATCTTTTTTTTTCTTATGGAAATGGGGATTACCTTGTTTGTTTAAGGTTCAATCATTCCAATCAGTTTCTAACGGGTTTATTCGTAGAACTAGAATCATCCAAGGATTCTATATCCATTTAGACCTACTTCCAATGGTATGTGCTCATTAGTTGTGGATCGATGAGGCTTAAGAATTTTCATTGGCCAAGATGATGGGAGGTCGGGATCATCACACCTTTTTTAGGGAAATTATTACCTACTCCGGGACTCTCTTATAGATTTATGTTATGTTCATTAATCTTTATTAATTCACCAAGTATGAAAATTTGATTTTCTAAGATTTAGCAATCAACGATTGATATGTATGGGATTTAGATAATATTTCATATATATTTGAGGATCTTCCTTGATAGAGAGTCATCCGTATGTATTAGATATTCTTAGTCAATGGAATCCTTCAATACATTATATAAAAATCTATTGGTCATTATGATGACCATACTAGTTTTAATCTCACTCAGTGGGAAATTTGAATTTTATTTTCCTTCTTAAAGACATGGATTATTTCAGAGTTGGGATCGTACCTGCAGATGGGCTACCTACGTATCTTTGTTAAAAAGGAATCAGAATCCATGTAGTTCGATAATAATGAAATAGTTTAATGTTATATGTGATGGAATATAATTGCTGAAATATGGGCTTGAACCTCATAAAGGCTTCTTACGTACTATACTTTTAAGGAAGAGATCAATGTCCATGTAGTTCGGGCAAAGAAATAAAGGTTTTATGCACAGTTAATGGCCCAAAAAGAGATGTCATTAGTACATTCACACTCTATGCTCACGTGAGTCATTCTTGGTGTAAGAAACAAGAGGTATAAGTAAAATTGATGATGGTGACATGAAATATGTAGTAATGAGAAATGATATGTGGATTATGTACGTATGACTGTACAGGAAAATAAAGACCATAACATAAGAATGAAGCCCAAGAGAAGGGTCTATAGAGGTATTTGTACTTAATGGGGATTGGGAATTTTACCCCAGGTCTTACTCCTGAAAAGGAAGACCAAATTAAGCGGTACTTGTGATTGGGGTACATTTATTAGAAGGAATCCCAAATAAAAATTAATTAAGATTGGGGCTTACTATTTTGGAGGATAACCAATGTTTAATGAAACTATGACTGGGGCTTAATCTTGAGAAGGAGGCCCATGATAATGGAACTTGTAACTATGGATTAGTTTAGAGAAGGAGGCCTAGGTAAATAGAAACTTCTAACTGGGGCTTACTCTTGAGAAGGAGGGCCAGGTTAAGGGAACTTGTGACTTGGGGATACTCCAGATAAGGAAACCAAAAATCAAATGATCTTATCAACTTTGAGGATGATTTTATATAAGAAACCCCTAACTGTGGTGACATAAATCTTGTATGTCATGAGGTTTTGGGAGAGGTTCTCATAGAATTCCTTTTAGATAAGGAAGACAATAAAGTAACCATGAAATAAATTTATTTGAAGAGGGTTTTGAAGGCTATGTATTGAAGAGGATATATGGATTTGAGGAAAAGAGGTGACTAGGAAGGATGTGCGCAAGTATCGTTCTGGCGCACAAGTCCTGGTTGCACAAGTAGACATGCACGACATGAGTCGTCACCTTGGGCGATGAATAATCCATAGGGTAATACTTGGGAGTCTTGGAACTCAAGCCATTAGTATCATCCCTAGAGGCTTCTAGAAGTGTGGCGTGAAAGATCCCTTGAGAGGGAAAGGTGGTACGCAAGTGTCTTAATTTCTCATTAGGGGTGGACACATAGGCGCACAAGTATTTATGATTTCCAACACTTAGGAATTATTCTTCCTCTTTAGAGCTTACATTATTCATAAAGAATTAACTTAGAAGTGTTCGGAAGATGTTAGACAAAGATTTGGGCATCCATAGCTTGAATATGAGTTTTGGAAAATTCTTCCTTGAAATGGGGGGGGGGCCACAGGGGCTATTTATAGGCCACTGGGCACCTTGGGAGAAAAAAATAATTGGGCGCGCAGGTGACTTGCGCGACCCATTGGTGGTGTGCAAGTGACTTGTGCGACCCATAGGTGGCATTCATGCGACTTGTGCGGCACACAGGAAACATGTGTGATGCCTTCCAACTGGGATCTAGGTCCATGAATTTTTCAATAATTGATGATCTTCAAATGGTGACCTTCATTGTGCTTAAGGTATTCCCCTTTTCAATTTGTTGGACTCTATGAAGAAAACGAGCGTCAACAGTCTGGAATAACCATACATTGTAAAAACCAATATTGTTTTTGAAATTTTTTTATAGTTATAAAATGAAATTCTTTTGTTGATTTTTTGATCTATATTATTTGAAACTAGTGATTATGGTATGAAAACATTAATCTTGAATACTAATCGTTTAGAGGAAATGATGATATTGTGGTTGAAATTTATTAATAGGTGAAATTATTATTCCAATGCAGGTATGTTTCATTATGTTATTAGTATATAATTTGAACTATATCCTAATCTGTAGGAAAATTATTTTCAAACAGACACAATTTCCCTTAAGTGTTCATATTGAGAATTGAAAAACCTTTTAACCCAGCAAAAAATTATGGTTTTTCGATGGTTAACATTATCATTACAATGTAATGTATCACTCTTCAACATTCCATAAATTTTATAGTTTTATTTAATATACATTTTTTCACCTCACACATATTCTCTCCTACATGGAATCATTCATTGTCTTATTCTAGAGGTCATTTATACATCACATTCTGTCTCATGAATAAGAATTTTTTTAAATAAGTTATCATATGTGATTTCATAAAAGACTAATTCAGAAGAAAATAACTAGTTAAAAACCCATATTTAAATTGTGTGTATGTGGTTTCAAAATGGGGGAATAATGTAATATCTTGATATTTTAAAATAAAATATTACTATCAATAGTTTTCAAGATACACAATAGTGACATTAAGTAAACATAAATTTATTATTATTTAAGAATGATTGTTATAACATTGTTGTTCAATTAGCATGAATGAATAGTATTGTAATGATTGGGAAATAAATATAATGGTTTTACTCACTATTACTATAATAAGTAATTCGTTTTAAAGAAATAATTGATTTTTTGTAGTTATTTTATTCTTAAAAAATATGTTGTTATTAAAAATAGATTTTCATTATTTTTATGTGTCAATATTACAATTATTTTTTTTTAAATTAAAGATTTTTTTTTTTGAAAAAATGATTTTTTTTTCAATTAATTACATCAAAATTATCATAAATATTGTTTTTAGAAGTTTATAAAAGAATTTATGTATCAAAAAATACTGATAATGTTTTTTTTGTTGAAATCCATTTTTTATTTTAAAGTATTTGACATGTAAAATTATAAATTTTTTATTAGTTTTAAATTTAATTAGATCATTGTGACTTTATATTATCCATTTATGGGTTTTAAAAGAATTTTGTTTTTCTATTTTAATATAAAAATGTTTTTAATTTAAAAAGGACATTTTTCTAAAAAAATATTATAACTTTCATTTTTTTGGTTTAATTTAAAATTAAATTATTATAATTATATGTTCTTAATTTCAAAATATTGATTTCATATTTTGAGTAAAGGATTTTATATTTAGTTAATAAGTTTATTTTTAATATTTACAATATGAAATATTACCTAGGTAGATTTTGTTACAATGTTAAATGGTAAATCAATTATTTAGAGTTAAAAATAAAATTAGAAGAAATATAAAATGAATCAAAAAATTGAATAAATTTTATTGGATAAGTATGTTTTTCAAAAAAACATCTATGATTCAGTAATATGAATTTTTATACATTTTGGATGAGATTATTGATTTAATAATTTTTTTATTTTATGATATATCAAATTATACAACTCTTAATATTCATAGTAATAATATTTTTAATGCGTGGATATAAAAATGATATGTTCATTTATAAATAATAATTTAAAAGATAAAATATTTATCTTCATCTTGGTAATTTTATTTTTTACTAAATAAATAATTACCTAATATATTTACACAACATCAAAGTTGTATTTTTTCAATTATTGAAAAATTAAAAAAATGATTTTGAAAATATTTAAAATAATATATTTTAATATATTTATAATTATATAAAAATATTATAGAATAAATTTACATGTCATAGATTGATCAATATTTTTTTTTATAATTTTACATGTTTCCCTAGTGGTATTAAAATCTAATAAATAAATAGTTTCTTTAAATTAACATTAATTATATAATAAAAAAATTAATATTTTATTACATCATATAAAACCAATAAAAATAATATATTATCATTATTTATGATTATATGGATTAATATATGAGCCAGAGTAAATTAAAGGACATTTTTTATTTAATAATAACTGTATAAACACTTAATGATTATAAATCCCTATATTCTTGGTAAGTGTGTAAGTGATTAACCTGGGGTAAAAGAAAAATAATAACAGTTAAAACTTGACCTAAAATTTAATAAAAATATTTGATTATATGATTGTAAATTGTAATCACATTAGATTTTAAAATCTATTTCTGTACAAATTTTGAATGAAATTTAATTTTATATGAATTTAGTATTTTGATGAATTCAAAGAGTTACCATCTCATCTCTCTATAAAGGTGAACCAATTCATCTAATTTATTCAAATATAAAAATACACTTGTATTGGCTGATTCCTACAAAAATTTATTCATAGAATATATTCCAAAAATTCTAGATGTCAAGGTTTACGAATAAAAGTTAGCTAATTGGTCTTAATTTTCTATGAAAAAATATAAGAAGGATATTAGTGTTTATATTTTAAATATATTTACAAATATTTGAAGAAGGTGATGGATGAAATAAAAATGATATGTTATTATGATTTTAAACTGACCTATATTGTTCTCCGATTCCATGAATTGGGAAAAAACATCATTCGTGTGTACGGAGGACTACAACCTAGGGAATAGATATAATTCACTATACATCACCATATGTCATGGATTGATTATAATGATTTAATAAGTTATTATTTATAATTTTAATTGAATATTTATCATTATAATATAATAATATGTAATTTAACATCTTACTTGAATATTCAATTAGAAATTATAATGTCGTGTATGCATACCTGTGGACTACCACCTCCAGGAAGTGATTTGATTCTCTTGTCGTCATCACATCATGTAGATGATATATAGAATTGATAAATATGATACATATGCATATATTATACATATATATGACATTATTATACATACTTAATAATAAAATAATAATTTCCCTCCTATAATGATCATCAAAATGTGGAGATGTTACTAAGGTGTACGTATGGCCGGATGTCTCCCTTATTAAAACAGAGTTCATTTTACATAACCATGTTTAATGGTTGGAATGAAAAGTATATGTAATAAAGATAAATGTAACAATGTCATGATTATTATTCTAGGGTAGACACAAAATGACATAATTGACCATATTCAACTTACATAATACATTTCTGATATATGAGTTGAATATTTTCCAAATGTCCGATGTCAATTTAATTGATTATGTAATTGTATATAATATGTTATTAAACTGTATAAAGTAATAATGAACATGAAAATTGTTCCAATGAATGTAAAAAAAATTCAATATTTTTTATTAATGCTGATATTGAAAATATAGAATAGGACAGACCCAAGGTAACAAACTATCTTTCAAAATGATAATTTAATTTTCCATTTACAAATATTATTAAAAAGGTAAATATTTATTTTTTTACATATACAACATGAAAATAATTTCCATCCATCCTGAAACCTTATTTATTTGATTAATTCTTTATATTTTTTTATAATTATTTTCAAATAAAATGGTTTTTTCATTTGATTTTATTTTTCAGAATTTAATATATAGTTTTCATTGAAATTATTTCATTAGATATCAAAAGGAATATTTTAATATAATATTTTAATTTATTTAAAAATGATATAAATTAATGTGATATATTTACATATACAGATATATTAATATTTTTCAACTACTATAACTATTAATTAATGTTTGGGATACTCTAAAAATTTTTAGGCTTCCCCCAATGAAAACCCTTCATTACATTTTTTTAGTTATTTTTTGTACGTAATATTTTTTTAATATGAAAGGGTATTTTGATATCTACAATGGTTTTTATATGGGGCTAGAAGTTTTTTTCAAATGATTAATTCATGACATGGTCGTGGGGAATTATTTATGATGGATTGATCACCATCATATCTCACAAATGAGGCTAGTATAGATTATTCCAAAGATTCACCCAAATACAAACTGTTATGAAGAACCCAACCTGGTTGCATCTAAAAATGGTACGTGAACCGAATTTCCACAGACCTGAAAGGTGTTTTCGATCAACAAATGGTGTAGAATAGAACATGGGAATCATCAAAAATAGATGGAATGAGTTTTCTGAACCTATAGTAGACAACAATAAATACATATACACATAAAATTACGTTAGAAAAAATTCAAATATATATGTCATAACAAATAAAGGACAATGAAAGCTTCTGAATTGAAATGGATGAAAAATAATCTCATGGAGACATGTATAAATTCTATGTAGGAAAAAACTAAAACTGCTAATTCAATATTATATCTGTGATAGAATAGGAAAATCCCACCATATCTCCATCCAGCTGCCCAAAACCAACTATCATAAACCTCACATCCTCACTGTAGATCCTTACATATTAGTAAATTTAATGACATAACAGGTTTACACAACATTAAAGTGGTATGAATGATGGGCAAAAAATGATCAAGAAGGTCCAAACCATGTTTTAACTAACAAGTATTTTTACAGTAATACAAGCATGATAATATTAAATGAAAATAGGACATGATATATATTTTATATGTTTTTTCTCAAAATCAGGGAAGAACATTTTGTTTATCATTATTCTGCATTTCTAAATTAGAAAGGTAAATCCGCCTCAAATAATTTAAAATAAATCTATAAAAACTAATATATCAAATTAAACAATAGAATACATCACATATCATATAATATCCATGGAAGTTCAATGAACAATATATGACAAGGAATCACAAATTGGCTCAAAGCATAGGTGAAAAGTTTTGAAGGATAAAACTAGAACCAGATTTCTAGGAAAATTATTACTAATAATAGAAAATAACATGATAATAAATAATCTATCCATATTAATTGAGTATATAGTGTAGATAAAAATACAAGATAGTGAACCCCCAAGTGTTATAAGAAGTCCATATAATAACAAGAATATAGAGTAATGTATCTTCCCATGAATGAAAAACCCAAAAGAAGATAATAAATATTCGTACACCCTAAATATAATAACCCAAGTATTCCCACATTTTCTATATTCTAAAAATTTTCATTGATCCCTTTAATAAAACAATGCATTTAATACCATTTAAGGAAACTATTTCAAAAATAATTGATAACACTTTTCATATACCGAAACAAAGGTGTAAAACATCTATTATCAATAATCCATTTACATAAACACAAATTAAACCATTCAAGGTTTCAATTTATCTTTTAAAATAAAAAATCAAAACCCATTAAAATTTAGCCCACCAAGACATGCTTGTTACAGAACAACCTACCACAAAACATAGGTCGCACATTCTAGTAGTCTGATCTGCAAACCCATAACAACACAACAACGATAATAGAGGACTTAGAATCAATATAAACAACAAAAAATTTATTATATTTAGAAAAATGTTGGTGAATAAGAAGAAACAATAATCATCAAGAACACACACTCGCCCAAACACAACCAACTAAATATCAACCCCTATAATAATATCACATGATGGATCTAGAATGAAAAAAACATCATTTTAGATCAAAATATTAGATAACACAATGCAGGGAAACTATTAGGATCAATGGTAATGAAGAAGTAGAAATTAATAATCACTTGGAGAGATACGACACAAAACCTTTAAGAATAAATAGTGAACAAATAAATCCAGAATGAAGAGAGGTACAAAATATCACCGAAAAGAGAACCATGTTATGATTTATGAGGGTTATAACCTAATAAAAAATCATTTGAGCACCACCATAATCCAAATACTCATGAAACATTCATGGTGTGTAATACATATACATTTCATGTAATATATGTGTTCCATATTTACCGAAAAACCCATCAAACTTTTATTAAAATTTTATTATCAAAAATACATGGTTTGTATTATTTATTATGAGTATAATAATTCACTAAATATAATAAGATCATGACATGATCTTTGTGAACATTTCTCATCGTTTACTACAATTATGTGGTCTGTAAATTTCCAAAGGATTCCCAAATATAGAATATTATTATATAAAAACCCAAACCACCTTAGGACTTATATAAAATAAGTGATAACCCATCTACGAAATTATAATTTTATAGCCATAAATCATTAATTAAAAAAATAAATCCAAAAAGAGTAGTTATTTTTTTTCAAAAAATGATTTATATCCTCATGTGTCCCCTGACACACCAAATTTAATAAAAAAACATTTAATAATAAGGAAATAACAGATAATGTGATAATGGGACGTTACAAACTCCCCATTATATTAGTTTTCTTCCTTGGGAAGTCATGTATATGAATTTATTTTGATAAATTGGTGAGGCTATTTCTCCCTCATCTATGAATCACACTGCCATGTATCATGAGAATATTATCTAGGTCACCATAACACTCTGACCTATAGAATAGAATTTCTACAAAATAATTTCACTAGATATTTGACCATCTATATTGGCTCCACCACAATAGAAAAGACTATATCTAACTAAATTTCTTTCCAAATCACTACATGAGAAGTATTTTCTTGAAGTATACAAATATGTGAAATGTGGAAAACATAATGAATGCCTATCAACTGAATTGGGAATACAAACTGACAACCAAACCACTCAGAAATATATCTAACATCAGATATACTAACATAAATTGGGGACAACATTAACTATTTTTCAAGACTATGGTGATCCAAAGGAATATAAAAATTCTTGAAAACCAAGTCACCTTTGGAAAAATTGCAAGGAAACACCATTTAACTTTATAATATTTATATCATTTTTTTATAATTATCCAGACTCTTTTGTGTATCATGAATTCTCAAAGATGTCTCTTGAACCAATGTTAAAGCTAGAAAATAAAAACCACCCCTACATCCCAAAAAAGTTGTGACCCACACAAGAAACCATACATACCTTTAAATGTAGCCTTTTGATTAATAGATGAAAATTTTTGTTATAATAAAAATCTACCTTCCCTAGATATTTATTCCAATATCCAGAAACATTAAAGACAAATGAGTAAAAAATATTTTCTAGATCTAAATTACATGATCCATTTGACCATCTTACTTTGGATGACAATTTGTAATCAACCAAAACTTATTCCCAATCACAACTAGGATATCTTCCCATAATATAGAATTAAGACATTTTACCCTCTAAAAAACTAAAGTAGAAGGAACCCAATGTAACCTCAATACCTTCTATACATATAGATCATGCAGATATTCTACATTAGTGGTGTCCCACATCCGAATGAAATGTGATGACATTATCAACCATTAAACAACCACCCAAATAGAATTCCATCATGATAGATTCTATGGACATATAATGAAATTCCATTGATACCTCATCCGATTTTAAATCAATCATTATAATAGGCTAGAATAAACTACATGGTTTCAAATTCCCTTCTCTATCTATTGGTAGGTGTAATAAAGGAAAACATAAATGGAAATGTAACTCTTTATAATATTCTATCAGAATCATTATATCATGTCATAATTCAATTACATAGTTCCAAAATTAATGTTATATGAATAAAGATAACAATCCAACCTAACTAATATATGAAAATTTACTTGGATAAAAAATCTATAACCAAAACTGATAATTCCATCTAAAGAGAGATACCTACCAGAAAGCATCTCCCCAAAATATAATGTTTCTTGAATTCTTCTAAACTCATTATACAACTACTGAATTTTTAGAATAGACTAAATAAAATATAATGATAACTAAACACTTTTTATAATTAAACCTTTGTAATCCATTTAAGCATCTATATGAAACTATGAAAAAACCTATAAGTTTCCACTCTTCCTTCGAATCCGAAACAGATAGTGATGGGATATTCTTAATAATTGAATCTCTTATTAAATTACCCATGTATGTGTTGTAGGAAATATAAATATAAATATATAATGGTATTCCTCCATCAACCTATTTCAATGATTAATTAATTTTTTTATAGTATATATATCTCAAACCCTTATAGTCGGAATGGTTATTGATCGTCTAACAAAAATATGGTTCTGTCAACAGTTTGGTTCCATAATAACATTGTGATGCTCTAAATTATGATTGGGGAAATTATTCTCTTGTGGTAAAATAATAATTGAGCTTTAATACCCCACATGATCATATTTCATTATATTAAAACCCAAATAAATAAAATATGTATCTTATAAAAGCGTATACCCCTTACTGGGCTATGGAATGAGAAGAATATGAGCTGATGTTAGATTTATTTTTAACTTTTCAAAAGAAGATAGAAATTTTAATTTCCATATTAATTGTCCCTTTTCATAGTAAGTTTAGTCAATAGTGACAATATAATTTAAAATAATTTGATGAATGATTGGTAATATCAAAAATGACTATGGAAAATTAGGATATCAATAATTTTAAGAGTCACATCCTAGAGTAAAAATATCCTTCACCATATTTGGATCCAATGATATGAAATTATTAGAAATCTAATTTCCCATGATCACTACATCTCAATTAAAAATAATTCATTTTGAAATCATTCAATATAAATGATTACTCATTATGATTTACCTAAACAAACCCAAGTAGTTCTTATTATTGCTCTCAGATTATTAATAAATTAAAATATCATTATTGAACACTAAAACAATGGTGTCGAGATATTGAAGGATTATTGAAATTATCAAAAGCTAAAGAATTTTAGGAGCATTAGGTTGACCGTGTGAAATAACTATAGATTTCTAATGACCGTTATTTTTTTGAAATCCATCTTCGATATATCACAATCCCAAACATTTTGTAGTATATAATCTTTCCAAACATAATTATTTGAAAAAAACTTTTTTAGCATTACCTAATCAAAGAAATAATCCACATGAGACAAAATATTTTAATTATATACCACTATCTAGCTCAACATCCAATTATGCATGAAAAATCAGAGAAAACAATCATCCATCTTGGAAATGAGAAAATGGAACTTCTCATTAGATACACTAGGGTTAAAAAATTCACCATCAAATCATTTAACTAAACCCTATTCACATTTATCATGAATGGTTCCTTCTAAACAGAAGTTATTGAAATTATTTTTGAACCTTGAACTGTAACAATCATAAACTCCACCTAATATTAACGTTGAATCCCAAATAAATAATCATATTTTTTAGGAAATTCCCAACCAATAGTAGGATGATCAATAATAAATGATCTTTTATTGATCTGAAAATCTATAGCTGAAAACAAACACCTTAGCTCTGGGGGGGAGCTCTTGCAATAACATTAATTAGACCCACCTCTCCCAAAACACCGATAAAATCCTACCTACAGTAAGAAACAATAAACAATGATGATAATAACAACCCTCTACATGATTAAAAATATGTCAATCCATTATGATGAAAAATTAAAAAATATCTATATCAAGAATGAAAACAAACTCACATTAACTATACATCATTGATAGGTAGGACCCAAGGAAACTGAAACCCCTACTATATCATCTTTCTATTATGTTTCAATCATTCATGAAAAAGGAAAGGATATTCAATATATGTTTTTATAAGAAAAATAATGGATCGATATAAATTCATGGGGGTTCTAGAAAAATATAATGAAATAACTATGAAAGGTTCAATAAATATGGTACCTATCAATGTCAATGCACCCTCATTTACCTCTATTGAAAATTCATCGAATTTTCTAAGTTTATTCATTCTTGAGGCATGTATATAGATCCTTATAGTCATTAAATAATCAGAATGAGACACAATAACCTCTCGAGGTGACTTTCCATGAAAATATCAAAATTTAGACATAAAATGAACAAACTTATGCATATGACTATGAAACCCACAACTATTATACTTATTTTTAAGGGAAGGAAGAAAATAATGTGTAGTTGATACCATTCAATACTAATTTAATGTCAAAGGAACACCACATTCTATTACTAGATCTTCATAGGAGACCTACTACTGAGAACCACATCTATTAAACCTTTACTATTCTTTCCACATCCACTTTTTACCTAGAGTTCCACTAATTTGTTCCCATGGAATAAAATACGGGGAAGAATATTCAAACTTTTCTATCACATTCATATTTTCCATTTTATCCCTATACACTATATCATCACTGGCCAAAAAAATCATAAATAAACATAAACTAAAAATATAGTTTCAAACCCTAGAGGTACTTATGATCTATTAGATGGTCACTCTTTACAACGTCTGGTGAAACAATCTCATGATTAGTAAACCAATTTTTGTATAAAGACATCATATTCACCGCCTTATTCATATTGAGTAAATCTAGAAACTTTTCTACCATTAGCAGCATTGGATGACAATAATGGAATAATGATGTATTGAATGCCTTTAAGTCCAAGACCATAGTAAAATTCAAATTTACAATGGAATCCCACAATTACTTGCTAGGACCCTCATGTATTAATGGTACACAGTTCACCATAATACTCATAGATATATACATGATGTCAGATAACATATCAATGTTGTCATGCTATTCCTCCACCTATTGTGGAACAATAGTACATTTAATAGATTGTGGAATCTCTGGATCAACTCCTACAATCCATCCCTACTTTAAAAACTCCATGTTTTATATAAATGAATGTGTCCTGAGACTAAAGATCATTCTAGGAGACACTAAAATATTCTTGCACAATATCCGTGATAAATTTCCCATCCATATGAGAATTACCTTGATGTGAATCAGGTGCGCCCTCATGTTAAACTCACCGAACACATCTCAGATGAATAATTTTGGATACATAAACAATATAAATGTTGAAAACAAAGAATAATACAAATTTAAAGAAAAATTGAAATATAGAAAAATCATGTATAAGCTCAAGAAAACCAAAATAGAGAGAAATAATAAAAGATACCTTGGTAACTTGTCTATTTCCATAGAAAGAGATGGTCAAGAACTCAATAAAACATATATCTCATGTTTCAAAAATCATTTCTCTATACTAACAAACATACCAAGATAAATACTAATATGGAATGTTCTCATGTGATTAAAAAATACGATGAAAGTATCATGTAAAACCTATCAAACTAAAACCCATCCAAAATCTCCACAATCAATAAGGACATTCTAGATCCCCATGAATTGGTGACTAGAAACCGAGAATCAGCAAAAACAGATGGAACTATTTCACCTGCCCTGAATCTAAAAACATGAAATATATATATATAAACACATATATATATATATATATTGAATTTTTGAGATAAATAATACGTGGATATATATCTCAAAAATATTATGAAAAAATAAGCATTACAATAGAAACAGTATCCAAACAATCCCTATGAGATAATTCCATCTAAAGAGGAAGTAAACACTAAAATAGCTACTCCAAAAACATCTATGTGATAGCATTATGAAAATCACATGATCTCACTATCAAACACTCATAATCTATCTTATATAAAAATTCACCACCTCAATATGTAACCCTATATTTATATTAATTTAAGGACATATAACTTTTATACACAACTGACGGGGTACACTGGGTGTGAGCTAAAATTCATTGTAGGGATAACTAAGGTGTCCCATAATAATTATCTATAAAATAAACCAATAATTCACATCATTAAAAAAGTAACACCTAATATACATTATTGTTTTTTTCTCTTATAATAATGAAATCTAATTTAATTTCCTATATTTCCACATTTCTCACTAATGTAGGTACATAATTTTCTAGCGATATCATATTCATATATCCAACCTTATAGATAAAGTCCAAGAATATTATGAATGACATATCATATAAAACACATCAAAGTAACTTCAATATTATAAGCTAGAACAACCTAAATAAGGAAAAGGAATTGGTAACATCACATGATAGATCACACTAGGATAGTATAACGATGACACTGTTACATAAACATATAAAATCATGTTCACATTAATCCCCTAGATAAATTCAATATTTATAGATAGAATGTGAACTCTGTATGAAGATAAATCACTAACAGGTCAAACAAGTCCCTAGAACAATAGTTATAAGGACTATACGAACACCAAATGAATGAATCCCCCTGATAATTGAATAGGACTATCACCTCACCTTCCACATTTTTACCTAAGGTGTCCAATGATATATATTTTTCAAACTATGTCATCAAACCGTTATATCAAAACAATTTAATAAATACATATCACAATGCTTTGAAACAGATTTTTATTTACCAAAATATGGGAACCCATATTTTATCACAAAAATAATTTCCAAAAACCTAAATAAAAGGATTCTATCATCATATTTCACTTATTAAAAAATTTATTGAATCTCAGAGTAATGAAATTCCTCAAAACAGGATAGAAATGGGCCACTGACCTCAAATCATGGTTGTAGACACTATAAAAAAGAACCAACAACCACGAGGAATAAAAAAATAATAACGAAGGCACAAGAATCAATATACACAACTCATAATTGATTATTTTTAGATAAATAGTCATGAAAGAGTAATTAAGAACTATTCAATAATAATTTATAACTTCCACACAATAATAATCCCAGGAGACCCCCATTACAATATAAAATTATAGATATTAAAAGAAACAAGAATAAAAATCATCGCATATAAAAGGATCTAATATCATAACACAACAGTGATTACACGACCAAAGGGAAAAATGAAGAAGATATAATAAACAACCAAAGAGATACCTCACACAACTCTGAAAATAAAATATCGAACAATGAGATCTATAATGAATGGGGTTTCATAAAATCTTCAAAAAAGATATTTAGTTCAAGAATAAGGAGAAATGTGTCCCAATAATAATAAAATCCAATAAGAGCCCTAAAATAATTCCTCAATAGACTTACATATATTTTGATAAAACCAATGATATATATACATTGATAGGGTACATATACATTGATAAACCCATCAATTTTTTTATTGGAAACCCAATTTTCCACATTACAAGATGTGTAATATTTCCAATTATGTTAATAATTCATGAATTGTACTAATATCATGACATGATACTATAAAACTACATTACACATTGGGTAATATTTACAATGATGAAAATAATTCAAGCTTAATACTTATCTCATAACATGTTCGTTAAAAATATTACACATCCTGTTCACCCATTACATAGATGATATTTTCTCAATAGGCTCAAAAAACAATATATTCCAACATAATGAAAAACAATACACATTGGGTATTTTTATAACTCAGGGAGAACCTAGATAAAACATTACACATTCATACCTGGACTCTATTAATTCAAACAGACATATAGCCCTAAAAATAATGTTATTTTCTACATCAAATGTTCTTTATCCCCATGAGTCCCAAGTCACACCAAATTAATGTGGAAAATAAGTAATAGAAATAAAATTTCAAGTTTTAATGTAGTATTGTGTTAAATATGGATATATTAAGAAATATTATATGATTGGTAATTAATATATCACTTCAAATAATTCAATAATGATTATGTTCTCTTGATAATTATTTTTTATGTTTTCTATATAGTTATTAATATTACAAGGGTTTAGAAATGGTTTTAAGATTAGTTGTTCTCAATGAACCTACATTAATTTCCATTTCATGTTGTTGAGTTTTCCTTCAAATATATTTATTTAATAGACAAAGATAATGATATTTTTTTAATTAAAATTTATTCTATTTCCCGAAAAAATGATTGCTTTTTAAGTTTTTTTGAAAGGGTTTAATGTTTTTCAATGTAGTAAAATATTTCTATTCCTTATGTCCTTACTGGGGTTAATTATACTAAAACCACATTTTAAAAAAAAAAATATGTTTAAAGGATGTTTTAATAAAAGGATGGTGTTATGTAGAAGATATGATGATTTTTCATGAAAATGAATCATATTTTATTGTAAAGTAATTATATTGTGGGAACATAGATTCTGGAAAAAAGTGAACTATATGTAAAATATTGTTTTGTTATGTAATAGTGATGAACTAATCCTATAAAAATATTAACATAAAATATATATGAGAATATAGGAAAGTGAATTTAAATATAAAGTGATTATAATATGTTTTATTTAGATTTGATTTCTTAAAAATCTATAATGTGTTCTATTGAAAAAAAATCTATAGTTTGAGTACTTAAATGGAACATTCCTGGTTTTAAAAATATTTACATATGAAAAACTAAGATTAATTATAGCTTAACCAAATTACATAACATTATTAAATCTACATCATATTTTATAACATTAACTACATTCACTCTTTTTTGTGAGATAAAATAATCCAATTAACAACTTTTTAAAGGGGGAGATAATTTTAATCCATTGTATTTTAATATGTAATAATATAAATCAATATATTATTGAATGTCATCTGATATACTCAACACATACCAATGATTATAATACATTAAAAATTCATATCCATCCCCATGAACATAATGATATTAACATGTGTAAACTAATAAATTTACAGTCAATTTTTTATTATATGAAAGAAGATTAAAAATACTTTAAAATTAAACGGGATATTAATATATAAATCTAGTTATTTTGAATTTTTTTATATTTCATTAAAATATTATTTTTTAAAATAAACAATTATTTTCATGATATTTGCTTCTATTTAAATTTTATTATAGTTATTATCTTTATATTTTTAGAAATGTTATTTTTTATGTGAATAGTAAAAATACTAATTTAATTAATTCTGTTAATTTCTAAAATCATTATGATATAAATAGGTAAAATTTTATATAAAATATATATCTCTTCAAATTATATATCATTATGTAAAAATAATTTTTTTTTAATGTATTATTTTAAATATGGAAACCCATTATTGAAATTTTCTAAGAAAATTTATATTTTAACAAAAACAAATTATTTTAATATATTGGAATTTAATTTTATTATATGAAGGTTCTAGGAGAATTTGGAATGTTCATAGTGAAAATGTATCTTCATTAATGATAATAATAATTCAATATTTTTTTCATTGTGGTTAATAATAAAATAATTGACTCTTATCAGACCATTCAAATGAAATATTGGAAAAAATGACTAATAATTAAATATTGCTCCTAAAAATATTTATTTGTAATAAATAATTACTTTTGAATTTTTAAGTGTCATATTTTATTTATTTTCAAATTCATATTCAAAAAAATTCATGAAAATGTATTCATTGTTTTCCATGATCATATTACGTAATTTAGTGTGATCTATTTCAATTTTTGTCACATTGAATTGTTTCGCATGTAATAAATTAGTCATTAAGGTAAGGGTCAAAATAATTAAAGAGGTGGGGGTGGAGGTTAATATGAGATAAGTATTTCAGTATCAATAAAAAATATTATATTTTTCTGGATAAATTTATTATTATTATAAAAACTCCTATATTTCAATTTAGACCATATTGGATCCACTAAACCTGATATATATATATTTTTTATTTAAATGATTTTAGTATTTACAATATTGTTTATTCTATTGTTTAAAAAAGGGAAAAATTCTTCTAATTTATACATACACATTGAGAAAATAACTCATTAAATATATTCCAAAATACCACCAAAACAATCTTCACCATGTCATAAAGGTCATGTTCTCACCAAAAATACCATCTTAACATAATTAGAAAATTATATTTATCATATTTAAATTTTATTATATTCATGGAACAAATATATTTGACCATGTTTATATCTAATGGAATATAATAACGTCCCTTATGTTTATGTGAAGACTACCACCTCCATGAGTCGATTTTTTTTATTTTTTACCAAAAAATGACATGAACATTTATAAATACAAAATAAATTAATATATATATATATATATATAATATTTTAGGAATATCTTTTAATTTTTTTAATATATTATGTTATCTACATTCCAACCCTAACAGATATTGAAAATCAAAATATCAATAACTGATATGTATGGAAAACCACCTCCAAGAATAATTTTTTTATTGGTTAATTACAATCTTACCTGGAGAGTTATTAGTATTTATATAATAAAAATATAAAATTTTAGCAATATTAATATCATTGGTAAAGAAAGACACAATTTATTTTATTTAATTTTCAACAAATGGAAAAATTAAATTGTTGCTCATGAGTCCATGAAAAACACAACTTCCGTGAAACTATGTATTTCATTTATTATTTCCTCTTTAAATTAATTATTTAAATTTTATTTTTAGTGTAAAAATAATATAATCATAACATTTCTTAAATTTTAATGTGATGTACCAAAAACCCCTCTGACATTAGACAACCCCCTAATTTGAAATAAATATTAAAGACCGAATGACCTCAAAACATGGGATTTGAACATAACTGAATTTGAATCTAAATGAGAATATTAATAAGTCATTAAATTTATTAATAATAATTTAATTATAAATAATATTTTTAGAAAATAGATATTTAATTTAATTTAATTATTCATGAATGTAAAATATACAAATTTTGTGTGGGGATATGTGGTACAAGATTCCTCCTCTCAGTTTCATTTCATTGAGACTTATGCCATTTTCACCACAAGTTTTCTTTTTTGTTCCTAAAAACCACAAAATGTGTGTAATTAATTAAACATTTCATAAAAATATATTGATTTATATTCCATTTTAGTTTCAATAGTAAAATTTTCATTGTGTTCAAAAGTTACAAAATTCATAATTTATTATTATTTAAATATTTTACATAATATATGTAATATCATTTTACATAATAATGATAATCATCAAAATGATGCAATAATGATCTTAATTATACATAAAATACTATTAATTTTTTTTTAAAAAATATATTATGTAAATTTATTTATTAACAGAATATTATTAACAATTTTTGATAAAATATTTTGAATTTTTTTTATTAATGTTGGAAAAGAATTCTTCATAAAAATTTCACCATTTCCATCACATCCCATTAAAATAATTTTTTTATAATATAGTAAATCATTTAATGGTTTTAATGATTTTTGTAAGTGGTTACTTTTCCCATTTCATTGAAAATTTTAAATTATAAAATATATTCAAAACATAAATTTGTATTTATTTTAATTCTTTTGCGATAAAAAAATATTTTTCTTGTTAGTTAAAATTATAATTTTATAGATTTTATAAATGGAATTGAGGAATTAATTTTTTTAGTTCCTGCGATATTACTTTTAATTTTATTTAAGGTTGGGTGGGTCTAATATATCTCTCATAAGAGTTGGGTGATGATATTTTCTTCTTGGAGAGACATAATTGATTTTACCATGTACATTATTCATGTAATGGCTTAGATGTTCCAACCTATTGCCATCTGTGAATTATTATGATTAGGGTTTTTTGGGGGAAATTAAAAGGTGTTTCTGAGGAGGAGGATGGATTTTTTTTCTAATCTTTCAGTTGGATATATATTTTGTTGTGTGAAGTTTTTTGTTTTATAAAAAATTATTTCTCTAAATATTGGAGTTATCAGTTGTCTAATAGAGACACATAGGATGACTAGGGGGAAATCATTCATTAGTTTTTTTAAAGTAAATCATCTTATTTTTTTAATGAATAAATAAATAGTACAATACAATGTTCATAAAATAGTGTCCTAGTCATTTCTATATGAACACATTATTATTATAGTGGTTTGGATCACCATGATCCTTCTCCAACCATAAATCATCGCTACCTATTTAGAATATTGACAACCCATATAAATAATTACATTTAAATGTGTGATAATCAATTTATCACCATTTTATATTATAGTAAAAAAAGAACAACCCTGGGTCTTTAGAATAATAACAACCATGTCTGACCAAACTTTTCTTGGGGTTCATAACCTATGAAAAATCTATTTTGTTCACATAATAACTAAGAAGATACATTATTATGACTGAAAAAAGCCTAAAATTACCCTTATAGTTACAAATATATAAATTATAATATTTCATTGTAAAAAATGAAATTAAGTTATATAAGTGGAGAGTATGATGAAAAATGTTGATTATTCTACATGATCTCTAATCTACAATGGCTCGAAGGCCTTTATTTTTTTTATTGATATTTGATAAAAAACCTTTCAATGGGTGAGGTGGAACCCTTACAAGGCCCATAGGCATAACTATTACATGGCTCGTAGGCCTTTGAAGAATATAATTTCTCGTAGGCTTCAAACATTACATGCAACCCATAATAACTACTTGGAACTACTCCACCCCATCATATCCATCATTAAATCAGCTCTCCACCTTCGCATGGCTATTCGGATAGGCTTTCCTGTGCACGCAAAGTCTTGTCCCTATGGCAGGTGCCATATCCTCTCATTCTTGAAATCCCTTTAGCTTATGATTATGGTTAAATCTCTATTCTCCCCCTGCTTCTGATGCTTGTTCCTTGTTGGTTGTCTGGTTTTCATCTGCAATTAAGATGGAATGAATCCTTGAGTTTTCCCCAAGTCCTTACTGACCCGAAGGCCTGGGTGTATAATGAGATTATTTATCTATGATTTCACAAATTGAACTGTACTCACAACAGATCTCACCTGTGCATCATGAAAATTTTAATAATTTTTTATGTCATGTGATTCATTAAACTATGTAAAGTATATATTCTCATGTTTTGGTTGATGTCATTCCATCAAATTAATCCAATTTTATTATCTTCGTGGCATAATTGAATTCATAATAGGTTCTTATTAACCACTCATAGTATTCCATGATTTAGAAAATAAAAATACATAGAATAATATTAGTAATGAATTATTTTAATTGTAATTATAGTTTTTATTTAATACGCCTACTCTAATTAAAATTATTAAATTATCTAAAATAATATGAAATATGATAATTAGTTCATTATTGGATTATTAAAATAAATAAAATAGTAAAAATTATTTGATTAACCATGAAGGTTACTAAAACATCAAAACATTTATAAAATAGATTATCGAATATTTATATAATACTCATTAATTAATATCATAAATCTAAGATATTTTATATTACAAATTACATAAACATATTATTTATAATATTTATTTATTATAAAAAATAAATAGATTAATTAAAATAAGAAGAATATTGATATAGTTAAATAATTAATCCAAACAAATAATAAAAATTTCATGCCAGAAAATAAAAAATATTAATTAAAAAAAACAGCATGGAGTTGATTGGTTGTATTGAGTGATTATTTGTAATACCACATGTGGTCTCTAAAAACATCAACATGAAGTCACATAATTTTAATATATAGAAAATACATCATACGAAATGTAGTTTTATTGTGACATAACGAACAATCATTCTATATTGTTCCACAATAACTTGATATAGAGAGAGGTATATTTACCTTTCATGTGTATATAACATATGTTTTTTTGATATATAATTATCGGGTTGTTTCAATGATAGTTTCTGATTTGAATGATGAGCTAGTTTCAACTTTGAACACATTGAGTTCACGAAAAGGGGGTGGATATCAATTCTCTTGTTCAAACTAAAAAAACATTATGCTTGTATGATTGAGTGTATCATGATTCCATCATATTGACTGTAGCTTGTATATATTCTAAAAAATTTAATTCTAACTCAAATTTACTATATGAGATGATAAATCATTCAGTTTTATTTCATACATCCTAGAAAGATTCCTCATTATAAAGGATTATAGAAACATTCACAGTGTTGTTATAAATAATCCTCCATGTTGTTGGTTTAGAGAAAACCTATTTTTGTGGGTTTAATGAAAAAATCATGTGGTTGGTTTAGAGTGACCTCAATGTGGACTTTTTTATACATACATTCATACGCTAACTTTTAATATAAAACATTTTTTGGTCACCAAATAATATACATATAGTAAAATGAATATTCATTAATGTAGTAATAGTAATAATGAACAATTCGATAATTGATTTTACATATATACATATAAATAAGGATTAGTACTTTTAACATGAATTTATAAAAATTCAAAATATTTCTAGTGGATAAAATAACTCCTCAACCCATCATCTTTATAAAATTATATATCCAACAAAATGTGATAAAAATAATATAAAAAATAATGAAAAAACACTTAATAATTTCAATATTTGAGATAATTTTTGAAAAATATAACTAGGAATACTAGGCTTTAATGATGTGAATAAAATATAAATAGATTTATTATATTTACATTGTTACAAATAAAATAAAATTCAATGTTCTGTATATGTTATTTTCAGTTAAACATTTTAGATATCATATTATGGAATCTATAAGATTCATGAAAAATTGGAGAGGATTTTGTTTTTTTCAGATCATTTAAATAATGATTTACAACATCCTCTAATATTAGTGAAATATAAATTAAATTATTAGCTATCCAAAAAACAAATTCCATGAAGAGACAATCTCTAATACTCAGTTTATCATTGAAAAACTAAAAATATAAAAATATAAAATAAATATACAACTACTCATATGGAACAAGTTTTGACAAAAATTTTGAACACATGAAAGAAACATTTTGACATCATCATTAATAAAATAATGTATAACTATTTTTTATATTTCCATGAAATAATGAATTATAAAATTCCATTTCATATAAGTAAATATTTAATTTAAAAAATTTTATTATTAATGATATTTTAGTGAAATCATTATTAACATAAAATGAATAAAAAGAATTGAGGAGTTGTAACCCTCAAATGATAAAATACAAATAGGGAAAGAAAAACTCCAAACTCTAACACTCTTCAGTAATACAAATCTCCCACTATTTATAATTAAAAATACTATATTTGTCAATGTAAATTTTTTTCTAAATCCAATTTATAAAAAATATCCAAATTAAATATAGATAGAATAATGAAAAAAATCCCACCCCCCAAAATAATATAATGACATAGTATTTGTAATCAAATATATATTTTTTAATTTATTTTCAAATTTTAAAGTCTACAGACCATGAAAATCCAATGGGTTATAATTTTACCATCATGTTTTCTACTAAGAAGAACCTCTAAAATAATATCACCATTATTCACAATATCACACATAAAAATAAAATATATCATTGATATATTTTATTTTGAGTGTTGAAGAGTGATTTTAGAAATATAAATAACCCTAGAATTATTATTTATTACTATAATTATGTCAAAAATAATACTAAAAAATGATTCATTTAGTGTAATATTAGGTCATTTAGAATCAATATTATAAAAACCATCATAATCATTCTTAGTTGAATATAATTCAACTGATAGTATTTTTATAGAACACCATGTAAGTTATATTTAGAAAACAACACATACATATTGTAATTTTTTTGTAAAGCCTACACCGTCAAAAATATGGTTCTGAATATGAATATAAATTAAATAAATTCTAGTTTGAATAATAAAAATCAGGAATAATTTTTTCTCAATATATATATATATATATAATATCTAAACATTTTAAAGTATATTTTTCCAAGGATTTGATTAAAACATCTCACAAAAACAAACAAATAACTTTATATATAGTCTAGGGGCATCAAAACAAGGAATGTTTTTTTATCATCAGTCGTAAATTTTCACATTAATATAGATTTTATAATCAAGAAAATACAATTTTAAAATGTTATTATTTTTAATTTAATATAATATCCTGATTGTAGGACAAACATTTTATCAATATCATTATCATAAAATTATATATATATATGAAAATTCCATTTCCCTTTGATGATTTTACAAATCCTAAAAAAAATCAATTCTCATATTAAGCACATATAATGCTCACTTAATTTGAATTTATATAAAAAATTAATAACTGAAACCTTTATTAAAAAAAATTATATCATGAATATAAATCTATATAATCAAAATTTCAAACGAAACCTTATTTATAAACATGCACATATAAACTATTCATTTAGAAAAATAATTTTGACATATATATTGAGTTATTATGTCATCCGAAGTTCTAGGATATTTATTTTTACCATATAGTCCTTTTTAATTTGAAATAAAATTTTAAATGTTTTGTTTTTAATTGATTTAGTATTCTTAATAAATACTTCTTTTTAATGTTTTCAATTTAAAAATGACCTCTCAACATTCATTTGAAAAAAATGATATTTTTTGAAGAACCTAACAAAAATAAATATATAATATTCATTATCATATAAAAAGAAAAAAATCTCCAATGTATTTACCCTATTATTGTTAATTACCTTAATCAAATATACTAGAAACATTCTTAACTATTTTCAAAATAAAATAATGTTTTTTTAAAATAATCCACATAATTCAAATTTTATCATTTTTTGGAAGTTCAAACATAATAAAAAATTTACTACATCCTAAATGATTTAATTCAAAATAAATATCATTATTATATTTTTAATCAATTAGACACTCATTTTTGGACAAATTAAATGTCAAAAATAAATACATAAATAGATGGTTAATTTGAGACAAATTTTCAAATTTTTATACTATGATGAGAATTTCCAATTATTTTATCATGTGTATAGGATTTTAGTGTTTTAAACTCATTAATAACAATTTGATAAGATATTTTCTCCACCTCATCTGATGAATTATCTTTTTATTGATCAATATATTTACTGAAATTGAATTCCATGAAATTTTCTTAATCATAATTCTAATTTTAATTCTGCTTATCATTTTTATTTTCATTTAATTTCTCATGAAATGAATCCTAAATAATTAATTTATCTAATTAAAAAAAATTGTTATTATAATTATAATGAAATACATAAAATAACTCATTAATTTTATATTTTCACTTGTCTAATATAAATTTATTCAAAATAAAATCATGTAATACAATGATGAAACAAATATTATATTTTTGGTTAAAACTATTTAATTAATTCATAATAGAATTTCTTTTAAAAAATAAATCTAGAAAATAAAATTATTAAATAAAAATATATATTAATATCTTTCTAAAAATAATATTTATGTAAATTAATCTAATATATTATTGATATTTCCATTTGATGAATATATCTATTTTTATTTGAACTACACAATTTTGTATTAGTTCCCTAGAGAGACAAAAAATAAATATTATATGAATTTTCATAATAATTTTTGTCAAATTATTAATTAGAAAATATAATATAAAAATAAATATTTATATGTACGAGTTGTTTTTCATATACTGATTTACTAATTTTTAATAAGATATTTTTTTTGGTTAGATTCCTTTATTTATGTGATGATAAATAATTCCTGATGAACTTACAATAATCAGATACTATTGCAGATACATATTTCATTCCACATTATCTAGAATATGTTATAAATAAATAATTGAAAATTATACAATTCAATAAATCAAGATTTAAAAACAACATTCACGTATTTTAATCCACCATATATAAATTTTTATTTATCCACTTTAAGGAAAATTGGGAAACCAAAGTTCATAATGAAAAAACCACTACGTGATGAAGGATCTCACAAAATGATTAAGCACAAGGATATTATTATTTGAGCCAGCCACACTATATAATTCTTAGTGTAGAGTACTAACTTGGGTGGCTGGATCCTCATCGATGACTTATTCAAAGTGAGTAACCCTTCTTTCCATAGTTTGAATGAATTCCTCTTGGGTGATTTCTCATTGGATGATACCTAGGGCTAGGATTCGGTCTTTTTTATGTATTAACACTCATTGCTCCTTAGTGTACTCATCATGCAACATTATTTCATATATTCTTAAAATATTTTCATTTGAGGCATATAGACGAAGTTATTTTTCATTCATTTGTTCTTTAGAGTGGAATATAAGCTTCCAACACTTCCCTAACTCTTTCTCCATCACTCTTGGTTTTCTTATTTGATTTATACATTCCCCGTCTTGTTGGTATTTTCATTTCTTATTTCCTCACTTCTTTGCCGACCTAATTAATATCGACTTATCCAAGTGTGAATGGTATTTGTGTCCTTTGGGATTCTTACCCAAGAACACAATTCATTTCCCTAAGTCATGCTTTACTTTTTCCCCATCATCCTTCTTGGGCTATGAGGGCCTTTCCCTGGTAATCGGTCCAAGTTTTCCACTAAGAGTTGGATATAACTATCTTCATCGGAATAATCATCCTCATGAGTCAATGTATCTTTATGAAACTCCTGACCATCAAAACGAATTTCAACTCAACCCTTCAGGCCTTCCATGAGGGACCTTGACCTACATGGATAGTCCATGTTGTTGGCATTCATCTCCAAGAAATTCTTTCTCCCACTAGAAGCCTTTTAATTGATGAGGAATTAGGAATGTGAGTGTTTGGGTCTATGGTCTCTAAGACACTAACCCTATCCATCCTCCCTTGTTCACGATGAGAGTCTGTAGTTTCTAGAAAATAAGAAATCCCCTGCAATGACTTTGTAGATATCTCAGCCTCCATGTTGAAGGCATCTTTATAGGCATCACTACACGGGGTTACTGACATGTCTGAACCTATGGCCTTCTAATATCCATGACCCATAAATTGAAGATTCTTATTAGAATCCTCTCATTTCTGACCATGAGGACCCCCAGAGCCTTTAAAATCACTTACTATCAGTTTCTCCATAGCTACATCAATGGTGCTAAATGATACCAAATGCTACACCATGTCCACATCCAAGGAAACTTCATTATCCATTCCATCCACCTGAACTTCCTCCACTCCACCCATATGTAAGGGGATGATCCCAAAATAATGTCTTAAACATGAAAGGACGTCAAGACCTTCGTCTTGGACACATTAAACTTATCATCCGTCACTGCAACCGGAGCACCAAAGAAGGGCACTACATGATATGACCCTCCCATGAATTTTCATCTAGAAGACTCCTTACATCATCGCCTACACAATTTTGGTGCCTTCTTAGTTCCCATTCCCCAGAGACAACCTGATACTTCTCCCTAGACTTGTCCAAACCAACACCATCCCTTGTCTTCTAAGACACAACAGGGTCGACCTGCACCTGAGGCCCTTCTGGTTGTGGGATCATATATTGCTGATCTCTTTGTAAACGAAGGCTTCCAGATTCCAGATTCCATAAATGTTGACAGGATGAGCATTAGGCTTGCCAAGACACAATGACCACCTATTGTTTCCATCTAAATTCTTCTCCAACAGATATCCAAATCCTATATTTTTAGGTTTTAAAACATCATCCTCAACAAAAACGTGGGAAGAGATAGGGTGAAAGACCACAAAATATCGATTTTCTAAACACAAACACCTACGTAAGAATATCAGAAAAAATTGTTAGTTATATATATCATTCGGAAGTAGAAAACATGACTATAATATAAAAATTATGAAACAAACTAAAATTTTCATATAAATTTCCCATATGAAAAAACTAAATTCTTCTTCAAATTAACCTAAAAGAATTAGTATAATATTTCGTTAGATCAGAAATAACATAAGTATTAACATTATATTTTTAATTTTAGAAAATAATATAAATTTTTTTACAAACCATTTTACATAACTTTTACAAAAAGTACATTTAATATCGAATAATATAGTATTGACATAGTAATAAAATTATTTATTAAAACATTATAAATTGTAATTTTTCAATAATAAGAATTATAAAAATAACATATTCTAAAAAACATTTTGAAACACCTTAATTGTATCTTATAAATATAATAAAGCCACGTATAGCATGAGAAAAATGGTATAAAATTATAAATATGACATGTATTTCCTTAACAATCTACACTCTAAATACCAAAAATATTTCCGACAAGAATTTTTTATTTCATAAAAGTAGACGAACATGTATAATGTTTTTGTAACCTTGTTTACATTAGTCTAATCATATTCGCAATAGATATTTTTAGAATCCAAATTGATTTTAAACATCTATTTCATGGATTTTTATAAAATAAATATTTATTAAAATATGTTATAATATTCCCAAATTATTTTCAAAATCATAAAGAGAATTCATTTTAATAACTCCATAGTAGTCTAAATTTTAAACAAATAAATTTAAAAATACATCATTTTTCACATTTAAAAAAATCATTATCTTTCTTCATGATAAAATTTTATTACAATATCCATTAATTTTTTAGTTTGGATTCATAGTAGACTAATTTTTTAATATGTCTATTTTCTAGGAAAAAATGTATATAAATTTTTTTTAATATTATAAACATCATTTGATAAATGAAAATTATACTTTTTTATGTATTTTAAATGGGTATTGAATTTTCATTAGAACCAGTAGCTATATTTCAGTGTTTTCTATTTACAGGAATGTGTTTTTTATCATAATTTAGAATATTATTCATGTTATCCAATATATATTAAAACCTTATTTTATAATAATTATTGTTTGTACATTCAAAATATTTATTTCAGTTAATTACTTATTTTAGTTTCATTATATCAAAATCAAAATTAATCTTGTATTCATTTTTTGTGGAAATAGTGATATCCATATTATCACATTGAATATTTATTTTATTAGTCTCTTTACCTATTATTTTATATTAAATTTTTATTTCATTATATATTTTGATATTCATGATAATATCATTCATTAATTATTTATTTTTATGATGATTCATTACATTTGAATTCACTTGATCAAAATCCAAACTAAATCCAGAATAAAATTATTTTTTGTTTTCAATGATTTAACTATGATTTGGATTAGATATATTAATTAATTTTTTAAGATATGAATCATGTACCTCACAATGTGTTTCAATAAAAAAAATGTTAAATGTATTATGTTCATATCTTGAGTATCAATTGTATTTTTAATGATTTGAGCCATCACACCCAATAAAAAATTCCTCATTTTCTTCCTCTTAGTTGTCTTCATTTCTTTGTTTGAGTGCCTCTATTATAGTGAGTACGGATTTTATCCTTCCTACCACACTCTTATAGTTTAGTTAACAAAACTTTAGTATTTCTATTATTTCATTTATTTAAATCCTTCATTCCTTCATTTTGAATTTCATGGATCCTCTGTAATTTTTTATAGATAAGAAAATATTATTTCTAAATTGACCATTCCATTTTAATATTTCTTTGTCAAAAATAATCATAAGTGACATAGAATTCATTAAAAATTTACTAATAATTAGTATTTTTCTTCTGTTAGACTTATTTTTAGAAATTAATGAAATTGAAATTCATAATTATGTGAGAAACCAATTCTTTTATTCAAAGTATACTCTTTAATGTTCTTACATCCATAAATTTCCACTTCTTCTCATGCCATATGTGTTTGATTTTTTTCTTCAAAGATTTAAATAGAGAAGTGTTATCTATCAATTCACCAAGTACATTAATTCCATTTTAAATAATTTTTAACCTATAAAATATCATGTTCACCTATTCTTCTTCCTCCATGCTGATATCGGGGCATTATACTCAAATATATTACTACATTTATTTAATCTTTTTATCATATAGTGAATAATATTTAGAAGTATGCAAATTTTTTAATTGTTTTAATAGTGAAAACATGGTTATACATTCTTATACATCTATCACTGCACTAAATATTATTATATTTTAATTATGAACAAAATTTTCCATATAGTTACCTATAATATTCTTCAAATAATCTTTTTGTATCTCAGTTCATCTCACAATGACATTCAAATAATCCACTCAAACTAATTAATGTTTTATTTCATTGTATGTTTATATATCTATTATATCATTCAAATTGAATTGATTATTTATTGTTACCCACCCATTATTTTATTAATAACAACCATCTTCAATAAAATCTCATTACTCCTTAGACTAATGGCTATACAATATTAAGGTTTTCAAAATATTTTAAAATTGATCAATTAAATATATATCATTAAGGACTTCAATTTGATACCAATTCCTATAATGATATTGGTGGAAGTAATGGGAATGTGGGGGGTGAATAGTCAATTAAAATCAGTTTAAAATATATAATCATTGTTTGTTATTGACTGAATAAAAAATTAAGTGAAGTGTTATGAGAATTGTTCCTTGTAAATTTAAATGTGAACACTTTATTTACATATTTTCCAAATACCAATTATCTTAGTTCCCTAATTTTTATTCTTTTCTCAATGAGAATATCAAAACATAGTATTAACCCTCACTTTAAATATTATGATTATCATCCTATAGAAAATACTCTTTATAGTATCTAAAGGTATAACACCGACATATTGTGTGATTCAAAACATATCCTTACATAACTATTCATTGGAATTCAAAACCCCTGATCCTTGATTTTTGGTGGTAGAGTAACTGGGATGATTGTAAGGTCTTCACAATTTATATGAGGCACAAAATTTTTTTTAGAATAATTGGGTCATTGTGGCAATAAGTGAGTTCCCAATGTGATCATGGTTGTATATGGGGTGTTTGAGGCTTGTTCACTGGCCAGTGCTAGGTTTTTTGGGAAAACGTTAGACCACATGGTTACCCCCGACTATGTGGGGATAGGATAGAGGGATGAAGGAGACCGCATGGTTTAATGAAACCATGATGATATGGGATAATTCCCATATAACGGCCTCTATAGTTTTTGACGGTGGGTACGACACAATTTTCACATGTTTATTCAAATTATCTGCTTCAATCTATATGAGGCCCCTCTTTTTAGACATAACAGAGTATGATTGGTGTAAAGTTTGGCCAATAGTACAACCGAACTGTACGAGCCATTATTTCATGGAAATATAAATATTACTAACAAAAAATTGACAAAAAAAATTTCTTTATCGTAATTCATACATTGGATAGAACCATGGATAATTGAGCTCAATATTGAGAAGAAATAAAAAATTTTTTCCCATTTCTCTATCCAAAATCATATTCAAGTATTGATAATCTCATGGATTTCTTCTACTATGTTATATTTTCATCCTGTGTAATTCATAGTTTATGTTCATATCAACTGGATACTTTAGGATCAATCTACTACGAATTTTTTTTTGGATCATCATCCTTTTATAATCATTATTTTGATCTAGGTTGAATTAAAAGATAAGACTAGCTGGGAACTATACTACAAATCTATTATTGATATTATATACCATAAAATTAGGATTTGGTATTTTATAATCATATTTTTGATTTTACCTTATACCAAAAATTCAGGCAGTTCCCCTTTAATTTATTAAATTATTGAATTTAATAGACGAGAACGTATTGGGGATGATGATAATTTCTATTGAGTTGTTTGTGATTTTTATAGAATTCTAGGCCACCCATGGGGCTTTACATAACCTTTTACCTTTTTTACACTTTAAATTTTATTTTTTATAGTTATACATATTATAGTATTTCATTTTATAATTGAAATGAATTTAATATAATGTTTAAGATAAGGTTATTCCTCCTTTGACATGTGATAAAATGTTTTGAATTGTTTTTATTATTTAAATGGTGTGGTGTTTTTAGTTTAATGAACTCATGGAATGTAATGTATTTAATTGAAAATGAAATCTATAAATGAATTGGTAATGGTTTCATGGGTTTTAATACATTGGATCATGATTCCATTCGATTTCATAGAAATTTCCCCCATTGATCTTGATTCTAGTAAAAGAAAACTTGGAATTGTTCCCTCCATGGGTTTTAAATATATAGGATGACTTGGGAATTCTTACCCATTGGATATTAATTTCTTGAATTAACATTGGAAATATTATATCAACATTATACATGGACTCCACCTAGTTATTTATCAATTTTCCATTAATATTCTCTTAATTACCCATTAGAATCCCTTTTTCTTATGTACCTTTTATCTAGAACTCCATGGTTTTACACTTTTGATTACATAGAGATTTCATTGCTGTTGATTTTATTTTATAGAAATGCCACTATAAATATTATATATTGTATTATAAAACAAGGTCATGGTAGTGGTTTATATATGGTTGTATGACATGGCTATGTTGGATTGTTGAGAATGTATAACATATATACCTACTATGGGCTTCAAATTATTGTGGATAGACTATATAGGTTAAAATTATTATTTTTATTTTTTCACTACCCTTGATATTAGATACCGACTATTGTTTAATGGGGGTATTGTTTTTCTTGATTGAATTACTTTATAGGAACTAATTTTTTCAAGGTCATTTCACTTGTATTACAATCATAAGTGTTATATACATTTCAAAATTCTTTATCTTGTATTTCACAACATGGATGTGTTATAGACACAACGTGTGGTGACCTACTGAGTGTTATCTAAAACCCTATTTGGGGTATCATTGGGTACGCAAAGAGATTATGTAGATGCATGCAGGTGCCAGTGTATGCATTGATAGTATGATTCTTGACTCTTAACATGCATAAGGGAAGGGGAGGACAAGACTGAGTTGAGACTCATGATTCTAGTAGGGATAGTCTTTCTATCATTTATGATATTTTTAATAATTTATTATATTTGTGAATTTATAAATTATTTGGATTTAATGTATACACATGAAATGATAATCATTTCATTTGATATAACATTCTTGATTTGATTATATATTTATGTATTGTATTTTTTTGTTATGTCTTATTTATTTTATACTTCTGTGATTTATTTTATAATAACTCTCATTATGTTACAATATGAACTGATCGAATAGTATCCCAAAAGAATCATAGTAGGCCCTTTCTACTATATATTAGCCTTTGAAATTTGGGGAGATGCACAAGAGGAAATGTGAACCACTGGCATAGGGAACCATTAGTGGCATTTGGGATATAGACATTACAATGTGTTGTTAGATCACTGTTTCTCTCATTTCTTTACTATTTTGATACAATATAAAAAATATTAGGAATGTATTAGAATTTGTTAATGACGTGTTCATGGTAATTGCTAACCCACATGTGGAAAAACCAATTATTCACGAGTGAAAATTTCTTTTTTAAAGATTTTTACTATTAATATTTATTTTATCCCACTGTTGAGTGATGCATAGGAATTGTGATGTTATTTTTTATATTATTTAGGGTTAAATTATATAATAAAATAAGGAAATGATGGTGTAAATCTCTAACATAATTTTAGGAACCACTATTAATTCACATGTCATGTATTATTACATTTCATATAGGATGTATTTCATGACTACATAGATTTATGATATTTTATTTTTTTTATATAAATAAAATTTGATAAAGGATTTATGTTGGGAATTGAGAAACATTGTTGGTTCATAGTGTTACATATATAAACAAAATATTTTTTTAAAAAATTAGGTTACATAAGACACCATTGAAATCCCACAAAGAAACAATAGGTCATGGACCACTGATCGCACAGACTAGAATGTGTTATTATTAGTATTAAGAATATTCCATATTTAGTTTCATGAAATGTATGAGCCCTTATGGATAATAATTTTTGAACCATTTAGTTCAAAATTTTAATGAGTATGAATTCAAATGGAAATTCAAACTTTGAAACAAAAACATGACCTTGACAGACTTTTTAGTGGATAACAGGAGCATCTCTATTAATGTTCATTAGTGTTTCTTTTTACCTATTCCATCATTTAGTATTATGAAAAGGGGTGTAACCGATTTATATGATAGATTTGACCTATCAAAATGTTTTATCTATGATGTTTGGATGTTGATATTTCCAGAGGAATATGGTTATCATTGTAGAAATATTTCACCACAACGACCTCATTCCATACAATCTAATGGTATAGATTATTTTTCTCTAGATGTAACAGGCTATGAGATACCAGTTAATCCTATTATATTTTTAAATTAGGAATTAGGGGTTTTACTAGAAACAAGTGTTGAGGTAAAATTTTGTGAAAGGATGTTACCCTATATAAAAACATTTTATAGTATACAGAAGATTTCCTAACATATGGTAGATCTGAAATATTTGTTTTAGAAGTAGAATATGTAAATGTATTTTGGTTTTGGAAGTCCATAGGATACTACGGTGTGGCTTGAGAACACTTCATTGATCTTTGATCCAATTAGGACACCTCCTTAGAGCATAGTAAAGCTGAAAAAATATATTTTTTTAGGAAAAGAACATTATTTTTGAAAGGTTTTTAACCAAGATGACTGGCTGCAATACATGGTTTGGGGTGATTTCTAAACCTGGTTATAAGACAACATTTCCCCCCAACAAACTAATATAACAGTTGTTTAGTGAGTTTATTTATCTTGAGTAGAGCATGATGATGGTTATGGAATATTTGGAAATTTTTATATAACATAAATTTTCTTCGATGATTTATTTAGATTATGAGGAATTGAAGTCGAGATTCTATAATGAATGTCTTATAAAATATTTTTGATGGATTTTCAAAATATTAAGGATGATGTTTATTTCTAATATAGTGAATCTTTTATTGATTATACAGTGGAACCAGAGGGAACATGGGGGTCAGGACTATTTAATTTTATCCTCTCAACTGAGCGGTTCATCTTCTAGTTACATGAAGTGATGGTTTGGTGCTTCTTGTAATATTTTTACTATCCAAGACGTTAGTGTGCATAGCTCTATACTCTCTCATTGGTGTGAAAGATAGGGAATATAAAATATTAGTGTGATCAAGACATAATATATCATCAATCTTGTTATAGGATGGTCGTGTGAATTATTTCTATAGGTACATCCGTACAACACATAACTAATGGGGTCTATCATAGACTCCATGTTTAGGATCAGGATTCATAGATTGATTTCAAGCTGGTAGGAAGAGTAGTACTAATTATTTAGGCTGGTATGGTTGTCATAAATGAGCATGGTAGACAATTTTTTTACATTAATAGTAGAGTGGGAATTCTATAGGTAGTGGGGTTTAGTCACAGGGCCAGTACTCTTTTCAAATATACTCTCTACAGTTGACACCTAAAGTGGATAACATTGGGCTATATGTGATGAGATGTATGATTTTAGTAGCATGTATGCTTGTATCTCCCCTTTTTGACATAGGTGAATCACATAGTTTCATATCTTTATCAAATTTTTAGAGTATTGGTCTCCTGAATTAGGTTTCTATTGGAATGATGATGTTTAACCATCTATTGGGCATCATAACGGAGGATGACTATTTTTGTAGGGAGTGACCCCTTGAGGTAGGAATGTGTCATTCATATAGAATGATTTTATTCTATATATTTTCGGGTTTAACAACATTCAATGGATAGACTGAATATTTTATTATCTAGTCCATATTGATTTTTATCGTAACATGGTTGCTTTCACATCACAAAATGGTGTAGGTTTTATTTACATTGGTTAATATTATGTTCATGTTATTTGACCCAGACAACAATATTGTGCACTGAGTGCGATGACAAAACAAATTTCTAGTTTATAACGGATGATCTGGGATTGTGTTAGTATAATTTCTCTCTAGTGGTAGATCATTTTATGTATGTATTACTGGTTGAATTGGTTTACCTCATATGTGAGTGTTAGTGTTCTCTATCATGATAGATCCATAATCTAAATTAGTATTTATTTCTCTTTATTGGATGTAAACCATAGTGTTATCGGAGCTCAAGAGGAATCTAGATGACTTAGAGTCAAATAGGTCTATATTAACTAATACTTCTATGCGTGGTTCATAGGTTATTTTGTGAAAATTTAAATGGTAATATTAGGCTTTATGTGGACAATCATAAATTCCACTAATTAATGGTTATGAAATTTTATCCCCTTACATGTATAGATAACCCTTTTTTATCAGCTTTAGTTACCTAGGGTTTTCTAAATGATTTATATCAGATATAGATACCATCATGTGAATGTACGATGTGCATATTTAACTTGTAAAAATATTCATAGAATAAGTGGTATTTATGAACATTTATTTATTTCAATCGGTCTCACAAATTGAACTATAGATTTCATGGTGCTGATGTATTGATATTTTCAACAAATATATAAATTCTTGTTGTGGTATTTTTGAATAATATTTTGGTGCATTCTCACAATCAACTTGAACAATATTAACATCATACTTCTGATGCCTTCATCGAGGTGCATGTGTCTATTTGTTCGACGATGGTTATGTGTTTTGTTACCCTGCATTACCACATTCCAAAAGTGGGTGACATCTGTTCATTATTCATGGACATTTACTCCTTGATTGAAATGGGGTTATTGGATGCCGGTTCTTCCTTCCATGGATTCCTCCTCAGAACTTGTTACCTAGTCCAGGTCTCCCTTAATGAATAAGATGTAGTTCATGAATTTCATTCATGGTTCCATATCATTGTCGACGTTGTCTAATTGTACTAATTCATTCACGATATTCTATGGGGTATTGACATGGTAGTAACCTTCGGTTAGAAAAGATGACAACATCAGGCATGTCAGGGCATATCTAGATGCGTGGTCATTAGAGAATATATAATATTCTTCATAAGAGGGCATCACCAGGGCCCAAAACTAGAGGCATCCCATGCCAGTCACTGGGTATCTTTTTCCAGAGGCATGTCTTTGAGGTTTTCCTCAACATACCATGTTTAAGACGGGATATGCAACGAGTTTAACATCTGGTAGATATAGTTATGCCAAAGGGGTGTTTTCTGTGGTTTTCCTCAGGCAGTTCATGTTTAACAAGAGGTAGGCCACGAGTTTAACAACTTGTGGAGATAGAATAAGACTGATCAAAACATCCCAAAGAGGCGGATCAGATTAGTATATCCGTAAGAGGGAACACAAGGAAGGATTACCAGGTGGAAGGATTAGAACACTCAATAAGAGCAGACCCAAGATGGTGTGTCCTATAAAGGGAAGATGTCACACCATGAAGGCATATATGGACACCACTGAGGGAAGATCATGGAGTGTGAAACCAAGAATGGGGGAACAAAAAGGATTACCATTGGGTAGTATTGAACCTCATGGAGGATTCTTACATACGTTATGTATATTACAGGGTTCAAAACCCACGTAGTTCGAAGGGGTGATGAATCGAGGTGTAAAGAAAGAACATCAACCTGGATACATGCTTAGGCGTACACATGAAATGTTTTCCAAGTACTTCTAAGAGTTGTGAGGAGGTGGATGACATGATCCCACCTAGATTTGATGGCCTGGGTGAGAATCAGAATGGATGATGGAGAGGTGAATGATGTAGGGGGAATGATATGGGGCTGTCATTAAGGTGATAGTTGTTTTGGTCTTGAGACTCGAAGAGACTTCATGTGTATTCCCATGGTTGCAAATCAATGATTGCGTAGTCTGGTGGGAAGACGGGACACCTGGGTAGGCGGCCTGTGAGAATGGACGCATGGATGGGACCCAGAGGAAGTGGAACCTTCGAGTTGTGGCCTGACCTTCCTGAAACACATAGGATAGAGGGGTAGACCATGATGAGACATTAGGGATGGTCTTAATCCTCAGGGAGGCCTCCTACGTATCCGTATGGTAGGGAATCAATGTCCATGTAGTTCATCTGACGATGAATTGCCATCGATTAGGGACTTCAATGAATTACTGTTGAACGGGGTTGATAATGGATTACTGCTAGATGATATTGATAATGGATTACCACTGGATAGGGGATTGACAATGACTTACCACTGGATGGTGTCACAATGGCTTACCTCTGGATTGGGTCACAACGGTTAACCGCTAGATCGGGTCACAACGGCTTGCCGATGGATGGGGTGCCAATTAAGTGTCTTGCGGGACAAAAGGAGAATACAATTTAACGTCATGTAGGATAGGGGTGGACTGATGTGAAGGGTGTCAGAACAAATGGATGGTGAGCTTTAACCATAGGGAGGCATCCTACGTACCTTGACTTGGCTAGAATCAAAGACCACATAGTTCAGTTTGGTTATTGTAAACCGACGTGAAGGTGGATGGGATGAATGGATAGTGGGATTAAACCTTAGGGAGGCTTCCTAAATACCTTATCCTAGAAGGGATCAAAGACCACATAGTTCAGGTAGGATTTTGGGGCTTACACACTAGGATTCCAAGAGAATTTCATGGTTGATGCTTACTCTAATCCCACGTGAGTTGTACTCTGTGTGAGAAACAAGAGGAAGCAAGGACCTAATTATCATGATACAAGGGTGAATCCATGAATGGTGGCATATGTGGATTACATGAGGAAAAATCACAGGTGCCTCTAAGGAGTGAAAATGCGGGATGGGTTTATGCCAATAAGTTGCCTGGGTGCCTCTATGGAGTGACAATTGTTCATGGGGAATAGGCATGGAAGCTTCTTGGGGGCCACTATGAGAGACAGTGGTGAATGTGGATTACGTAAGGAAGCCTCTCGGGTGCCACTATAAAGCAACAATGGAGAATGGATCTTACTGAAGGATGTTTTCTGGGTGCCGCTGTGAAGCTACAATTCTGCATGGGGATTACGCAAATAAGATACATGGTTTCCACTATGGAGTGGAAACGGTGGTTGAGTTTCATTCAAGGATGCTGGTCGTGTTCCATTATAGAGCGACAATGGTGAATGGGGCTTATGCCGGGAAGCTGCCCGGGTGCAGCTATAGAGCAGAAATGGTTAATGGGGCATACACAATGAAGTTTCCAGAGTGCCGCTATGGAGCAGCAATGATGAATGGGGATTATGCATGAAAGATTCCTAGGTGCCGCTATGGAGAGGTAATGGTGAATGGGGATTACACAAGGAAGATGCTCGGGTGCCGCTATAGAGTGTAAATAGTGAATGGGGCTTTTGCAAGGAAGCTGCACGAGTGCCAGTAAAGAGCAACAATGATTAATGGGGTTATGCAAGAAAGCTTCTCGGGTTCCTCTATAGAGTGGAAATGGTGAATGAGTCTTGTGCAAGGAAGTATCCCATAATTTATTCCTCATGAATGGCCATGATGGAATCCCAACCCACTTGTGGGTTGAGGCCACCTATGCGCTAGTGCACTAGAGGGATAACGCATAGGGGCTTTGGAATCAGTTCGAACAAATGGTGTGAATCGCATGCCTGAAAATCATAATGTGGTGTGGGTGGTGTAAAGATTGTGGATAACTATTGACTATGTACAAAACATAGAATTCATATCATGTTATCCGAAAATAGGGACAAACAAAGGAGGTTCGACTGCTAACCATGTTCGAAACATGGGATCTGACTCAAAGTGTCGTCCAAAGCCTTCATGGGAGTTGGCCCAGGATGATAGGCGAGCTGATGCAGCATGGGACCAACCCATTATGGGGTCCCTTAAGACATGAAATAGAGAGAAGATCAAAATGAATGACATAAAATGTGTGAGATGGAGTGATGGATTGTTTGAACGGATTCCAACACTCTTGAAATTATCCCACTGTAATCATGGCATAGGGAATATTATGCTTGTCACATATGGAATCCCTTTTTTTGTATAGGAGGAATACTATTATTGAATGATAGGGAATAATACAGTTTATAGATATGTAGATATTACTTTTTGCATATTATGATTGGATCATAAGGAATATCTTATTTAGAACAAGTGGCATCCTTCATTTGGCACATGTGGTGTTCTACAGTATATAGTCATGTAGAGAGGACTGTTATGAAAAATGCACATAGCAATGGTTTTTTTGGGACTTACACAAGGGTGGAATTTTATTGTTCAACTATGAATAGGAGTAAGAGAGGCAACCAACCTCCAGAGAGCTCCCTGGGGGGGCGCACTTGTATTTATTGGCGAACCTGTTAGCAGTTGCACATAAGATTCAATGTACGCAAGTTTTTTTCTGCGTGAGGTGGGACGCGTAAACTTTTATGCACACAAGTTTTTTTTTGCGCGACCAATAGTGGGAGAACATGCAGAGGGGAATTTGACATCGCCTTTGGCATGAAATAATCTTCCTCATGGATGCTCCTCTAGATTGCACCTTCCATAGACTTTTTCGGGTATCCTAGGCAGAAGATGACATCTCATTGGTTGAGCAAAAGGTTTGTGCAACTTGTTGCGCACAAGACCATTTTGTTTCTCATGAGATTCCATATTTTCATGAAAAACATCCATTATTTCACACATGATTTCTCTTCTTGTGTTCAGAACCATCAATCTTGCGTTCAAGATTTCACTAATTGCACCCAAAACCATACATTGCCTCAAATTCATCCCGGATGGCTATTTCTTGTAGCCTGACATCGAATAGCCATAAATTTTGCTCCATAACTTCACTCAAGCTCCATGAACGGTAAAATAGAAGCTTTTTGAATGATATACACTCCTATGTCATGCACGGAAGCATTCAGTGAATTACATGGACACATTTTTTTGTTCCAACACATCATGAGATCTTTTGCTACAGTAATAGAGAATTATCTATTTTTTAATCTCACAATATTCAACATATGGAAGGAAAAAATTTACCTCCTATGTCATGTTTTTTCAAATACATGATGATAAATTAATATAGTTAAGGTGAGAGCTATAAGATCCTATCATTACCCCAAGTCCATATATGAAAAGGGAAGCTTCTTGGGTCGTGTTGAATATTATATGAATTTCATACATGACTCCTCATTATTAGAAGCATCATTGGAAGTAATGTCTCAGAATGGTGTAATATTTTTTGGACAGATAGATGTGATATAGACATTAATGAGATAAAATGGAGACAAAATTTAGCTTTAGTCCAAAATTATCTGTAATCCAGTCAGAGCTTCACTATTTGGTATGATGCATCAGGTATTCATATATGAATTGATATGGCCTAATGGGATTGATTCATAAAGTATACATATCATCAGTTGAGGCCATATGGGGAGAATTATTTGATACAAGATAATGTTTTAGCTATAGTTAATCCTATTGTGCTTTATTGGTGATATTATATAATGGTATAGAGATATGTGGTGCACAGGGAACAAAAAATACTATTGTATACATATACATAATGTGATCTAATTTTGAGGAATTGAAGGTGGGTTGATTACCTATATCTTATTTACTTCTTTCTTTCCTACATTCATTGAGAGGTTAATAGACTAAGAATATGTAAATAGATATATGATATTCTGGAGGCCAGTAGAATGTGGTAGATTATAGATTTGTTTTCATATATTAACATGTGGGTGTAGAATGGTTTTGATAAGAATTTTTTGGTTTATACATTGTTTTATCCTCTAAAAATAATTATTGATTGGGTATGAGACAAAATTCATATTTTGGGATACAAGACTCATGGGAGAGTGTGGTATGTGAGGTCCTAAATCTTTGGTGGACTGTTGGTGATGACGAGATCCAACATATGCATTTTCATGTTTAGACTCAATTAGTAATATCTGATCTGATGATGTAGGAGTTTCATGGATTATTTTGGGCATAGAATATCATTGTTACTATAATGTGGTTATACATGAGTCTCTAGTATTGTTGGATGGGAATGAAAAATGAGATAGCTATTTTTATTTTGATGTGTTCCACATGTCAGTAGGTGAGGTCAAAACATCATCTTATAGTATTGATTTTATAGCAAGTATGTATTCATGTTGAAAAATTGGATGATGTAATGGGTGATTTAATAACATGTTTTTAGAGGTCTCTTAGAGTTAGTAAGGTGGTTTTGTTGTTTTATACTGGATCATGAAAGTTTTTATCTTTCATTCGATCAGGTATACATTCATAGAATATCAGATTGGGAGGTTGTATATTATGTAGATAGAACAGGATCAATGGGTACTTCAGATAAGAATTCCCCATTTATAACTTGTTTGTAGAATAATTTATAGAGGGAATTGAGATCATTGGTTCTTGTGAGAAAGACATTCCACCCATAGACTAATAGAAATATAAATTACACAATATAGGTGCATTAGAACCTATTATGAGAATGAATCCAAGATTTTTTGAGCTTATAGTAGAGGAATATTCCCCTAGTTGAGTTCACCCATAATAATAGTTATCAGTATAATATAAAAATGGAACTATATGATGATTTCTAAAGGATTCCATGTTGATCACCAATGTGATGGCTAGCGGTGGGTAATGATTCTTTATTTTGACCACCTCTCATGTAGAAGACTTCTATGCAAGTCCATTTGAACATAAATTTGGTGTCCAATACAATATCTCGATAGTAATATTAAATCAATCACCTTCTCTAGAATCTGGAGTTTGAGGTTGATGATCCAATCTTTTTACATATCACACTAATACTGTGACCCAAATGAATTAGAATAAAGGGAAATATTTCATAATGACATGATAGGATATTTTATATTTTGGATATAATCAGGCCTCTAGAATATCAGTTGCAGTTACCTCATTGGAAATATCCCATGCACAATGTATTCTAAGTATCTTAGATTTGATGTTATCACTCAGACTCAACTAACACTCCACATTATGATTCTGTTTAGATACACATTGATACTCTCATTAAAGAGAATCATTTTTGTATTGTTTATAGGAGAAAAAAAAATCATAGAGGTCGTTCAGTTCATCATACTTGGATTTTATGGCACCATGTCTATTTATACTTGGAGACATAGGGTGGAATGCGGATGTATGTGTTCAATGGTCGGAGTAATTCTCAGGAAATTCTTGACCACCCATGAAAGGAAAATTCAAGGATTTTGTTCTTTAATTTGATATGATTATATTATCTTCTATTTTCATACGTTTTATGGATATTTTTTTCAATTTAAACTTTTTATTATAGAATAATCATAGGATATAATTTGAATATGGGTGTATCAGGGATGTTCACTGATTTTTCAGATCCCAAAGCCTGTGTTTTTTGAAAAAATATGGTTGACTGCACAGTATGTAGTAAATATGTGGTTCATGGAAATTTGGTTGAAGGATCCATCACTGATTGAGAAATGCATGAAGATAGCGGTAAATTCATGTGCGAGGGCCTATGGAAATATTATTGTTGATGAGTCCTGATTTTCACATGATTAGTCGGACTATGTGCCAGGAACCATGTGTTTCCCCACATCACATAATGAAGGGAGAATGGTTGGTGAATTATTAGTCCAACCATGTTACCATACAATGCGACTCAATGTTTATTGGGGAAAAATTCCATTTAACTCATAAAATGTTATAAATATGAATTCATTTTCTTATTTCCTCCATTGATCAGGGTTTTCCATGGGTGCTATATCAGGTTCTAAATTCAAAGGCATTAATCAGGTTTCTCCATACAAACTCATATTAAAAAATTGATACTCTCATTGTATTTCAACTAGAATGTGATTCGTTCATCTTATTTCATTATTCATTTGACTTTGTATCAATAGTTTTATTTAATTGAAATCAAATATAATCTGTTTCTCGAAACATCATATATTATTTTTGATATATTGAATTGGATCAAATTACAATATGATACAAAATGATAACTCTGTGATGGACCAACAATTGGTTGTTTATGAATTTTATTAAGGGGTTATCTTTTTATAAGTATAATTTTTGTTGTTATGTGCATCATACTTTCATGTGGTTCCACCTGATTTGTTTTATGTTCTTCAACTGAATGGATTGGAACCTGTTATGTATTCTTAGTCATTCCACATAGATTTTTTAAGGTTGTTACCCCCCGCATAGGACACCCATGTGTTGTTCCCTTGCCTTTGAAATTTTATATACCAACCATGATGTGTGTATGGTATTTCCAAGATAGAATAATCCTTTTTTTTAAATGAAATTTAGTCAATGTTTAAGATATGATGATTTATCTATTTCCATGTTATGTCATGATGTATAATTTAAATATTATTTAAATTGAATGGTTATGTTCATTTAGTGAACTCCTTGAATGTGATGAATTGAATTGATAAAGAAATGTTGAATTTATGTTTTAGTGGATTCCTAGGTATCTATACCATGTATAATGATTCCATTATAGGTTTGGGGAATTTCTATCAGGGAACCTGATTTAATTAGTGTATTCCCTAGTCCTTTTTCGACATTGGGTCCGAATTCCACATGATTCCAATGGCCTTAAAACCCCTTGTATGGGGAATTTTTGGTCTCACATTAGATGGGTGATTTTGAAATGCTCCATGGACTCCACCAGTATATTTATATGGAATTTTTGGGATGAATGTTAAATACTGGATTTTATAGCATTCTCATTTTATAGTTTTACACATGGTTTTATGGTGTGGTAATGGTGGATGTTTTGGTCATATTCACTAATATATCTGGTGTGTGTCATATCACAGTGGTATTAATAGATAGGGTTACACAAATTTTTTCATTTTAAATTTTCCCTTGATATGGTGGTGTGATAGTAATTTGAAGAGAGCCTAGTTTGGCTTAACAAAATTACATTATGGATATTAAATTTTTCATGGGAATATCACTTTAATTATTTTATTATCATGTTTATATCATGGACAATGCTTTAGATTGTATTTCACATCCCTAATTTTTTAATGAAATAATTGGTGGGGGCCAACTGAGTGTTTCCCAACCTACTGTTTGTGATGTTGTTGGGTACCTGGAAAGACTATATAGATGTTGTTACGTACCGGGGAATGCGCCCAAAACACGATGCATGATTTATACCATGATTATGAGGTGTGGAGAACATTAATGAGATGAGGTTCACGATTTTATCATCTATAGTTTTTTTTATTTTCTATAAGTTGAAACATGTATTGTATTTGTTCTTCTATACCTATTTTATCATCTTTGTAGAAACATGACCTGGTCATAATTGTATTGAAGATTAAATTATGGCATTGTTAAAATATACTATTATTGGGTGTTTATCTTCTCCCTGATTGATTTACTACTTATAGTGTTGACTGTATCCTTTCTACCACACTATTACACTCTAATGTGAGTGATTAATCTCCATATAGACCCAGTCCAAGACCTCAATACTAGTCGGTATCAACTATCATTTTGGGGGATGTTCATGAGACCATGTGACCCATAGGTTCAGGGTGCCATTTAGTGGAATCTATGTTAGGATGTTACAATGAAACAAGCATTATACTTATAAATTCATAAACTATTGATAAAAATTACAAATTAATGAATGATGTTGTATATATATATTACAGAGATTAATTAACAATATATAGTGAAGTAGATGATGATTATGGTTGATGAATCTCAATGATCTCCAACAACATCATCAATTGAGAGTTAAATATTGGAGAATCATTGTGATTTCACCAATGAAAATGTGGTTGCAGTAGATATACATCCCATATTAAGAAAAATTCATCTATTATATATGTCACCATAAAGAAATAACTATGTTGTGTTTATATTAAAATGCTTGTTAATCTCATTATAATAGATTAATCATGTATAATTAAATAAAATATCATTTTTATTATAAAGAGCATCAAATTAACAAATCATAATTGTCCTTGTGTTTGAAATTATTTTTACAAGGAATAATACCAATTAACTCTAATATTAATTATCATACTCTTATCAAATTATTTTCACACTCTAATTCATTCATTTAACTCATTATTTTTTCTTCATAATATCATTTCTATAAATATGATTTATTAAAATAACTAGTATAGAAAATATTATTATGATAATATTTGATTTTATTATACCATCACTGAAAATAATATCGAAAAATAACTAATATCTTATTAATAAAAAAATATTTCCCTAATATTTTCAATGATGACCTAAAAAATCTAAAGTAAGAACTTTGTATTAGAAAACGTGCATAACACGTGACACTACGATCACATGGTATTATAATATCCAGAAACATAAAAATATATTTACTATTCTAAATATATTCTATATATTTAAATACATTCAACATTGATTTAGTGTGCGTTACTCGCAAGAGAGACCTTATTTGATGGATCTTGTCAAACGTAAGACCGAGTTTTACAGAAGATAATTATATTATTAAAATATTATTGTTTAGTATATATATATATATACCAACTAGAAATTATGAATGGCTATATATAAAATATAAAAAATGTAGTTCATAAAAATATAGAATGTATTAATTGGTTTCAAATTGATAAAAAATGTATAAAAGAATTAATTGAATATAAAGTGAACAATTTAATAGAAAATTATTTTTACGATGAATGAAATATATGTTAAACGATTAAGATATTTAAAATTATTGTGTGATATTAATGTTTTATATATTATGTATTCAATCATATATTTGTTATATTCATTTTTTAGTTTTTATAGACAAGTGAGAAGAAAAATATCTATTTTACACATAAAAACTTATATTTTTATAAAGACAAATTTACTACCTTTCAATAGAGAACCCATTTTAAATATATATATTTTGACATATTAATTAATTAAATATGTCAAAATAATCATTACATTTTAAATTATAACATAATAATTAGGTTAGAGTTATTTTTTCATATTTATCTGAAATATTTGCTTTTTTAATAAATTGTTAAAAAAAATTGAATTTTAATTCAAAACATCTTTTTCGAAATTTCTATTTGTAAGTATAAATTATATTTTTATTTGGATTCAATTTTTAATAATATTATATTTACATAAATTAATTAAATATTTTTCTTTATAATCCATTTCACTTTGTTGTTAATTAAAAAGACATAGAAAGCATTCAGACATTCTCACCTTAAAAACCCACATTGTCATCCGACCTGTGGGATTAAATTTATGTTTGTTTCTTAAAATAATATTATTTTAATTTTTAAACATGGATAAAAATTTTTTTATTGTCATTATTTATAATTTATAGTAATTCAAAATGGTTTTTCACCAAAAATACTATTGAGTGTAATTTAAATTAAATACAATTATTAAGGTAAAATTAAGCATACTAAAGCACTAAACCTTTAACATTAAAACCCAAATGACCTAAACACTAATTGAACACAAATTAGATGGACATAGTCATTATATTAACCCGACATTATTTATTTTTGTTGGTTTTTTTAAGAACGATGCTAGCTAGAAACTTCGGTAAACCTATCTTATAACACCCACAAGATTTCATAGTACATTATTTTTTCAAAGTAATTCAATATCATTCCCTACACGCTATGTTGTGTTCAAGCGCACCACGACTTACCAAACTAGCCATTCAAAACAGGTTATGAATAGTATTAACTGGATTTTTAACTTTATTTAATCCTTATAATTTTATAATCCATATTATGGGTTTCTTAGATATAATGTATGGTCAAATTCACTTTTGTCAGATAAAAGAAGTATTTTTCATAAAATGTTATATTACCACCTTTTAATGAGGAACCTTTTAAAAATAAAATATTTGAAACTTTTATATATTAAATTTGACAAAATAATCTTTTTATTTAGAGTCGGGAAATATAAATTTAGTTTCAATAAATTTTTTGTGTTTTTCTGATAACTTTAGTAAGTATGTGAATAGTGAAAAATACTATATTTTAACTAAAAACATTTTTTTAATCAAAAAAATATATAGTTTTTAATTATACATTTTAATGTTTTGGACCAATAATTATATTCTATTTTTACCTTTTAATCCAATGACGGTCATTGTAAGTAATTTCACTTCAAAAATGGACACAAACAAATGTCAATCTTTTGATAGTTATTATTTCATAAAAATATGATTTTTTTGATAATGGGAATTAATTTTGAATTAGTTAATGCAAACTTATATGTTTTGAAATTGGTAAAATATAATTCATTTTTTAATTCAGAATATCAAAATTATCTTAGGTTTAATTTTAGTATTTTTATGAAAATTTCCATTTTTTGAAGAATAGTTAAAAACCTTGAGTCATATTTTAAAACCGATTTTTTATTTAAATATTTATTTATTTTATTTGAATTTATTGTAGTTCAAAATAGAAACATAACACCTATATATGTTCAATGTAATTCATTCGAGTCAGTTTATAATAATTTAAATATAAAAAAAATTAATGACCTTTTTACAGTCTTTTACCTACCTCCTAGGAGCATTCGTAAATATACATAAAACATAATTTTACCACTTCTATGAGTTGAATTTCAAAAATCCGAGAGACATGGTTGATATCAGTAACTAAAATGTTGTTCAATAAGATGAAAATAATTTTTGGTGAATAGTAACATTTTACTTTTATTTACCACGGTTAAAAGTAAATAGATTAATTAACTGTAAAATGATATTATTATTACCCTAACACATGTCCTAATTCAATTGGATAAGTTTAATTCAACCAAAAATAATCCAAGAAATAAAATATGAACCTATTTGGTCCACTTGGATTAGATTAGGACATTTATTATTATTTAATTCAAAGAAGAGCTTAAAGTGTTAAATTTAATGTTTAATAACTAAACCATTTTTAATGTAGGGTTACACGTAAGATAAATTGATCTTTAAATATTACAAAGAAAGATAAAATAATTTCCAACATATTGTTATTTTATTTATATATTTTAGACATTAAATAATTTAATTTATTTATGACACAATGATGATGCAGTAATTACCTAATTAATTAAATATTAAAATAATTGATATTATAAATATCCAAATAAATGTACTTTGAGACTTTTTATGAATTAAACTAATTCTATAGTTGAATATGACATATTATGGTTGGTTATGTGAATTTTTTTCGATGTAATAATGTTCTTATGAATTTAGAAAAAACAAATTACCAAATAGTGTCAAAATTGGAATAAAAGATTTTTTAAAACAAAAATTATATTAATAATTGATATTTTATTCATAAAAATCTATGGTTAGGAAAAAAGACTTATATAATGATTTTTGTTTCATTAATGAACCACTTGGGGTTAGCTGGGATGTATATTTTATGTTTATTAACCATATAATATAAAAATACAAAGAGAAATGGTAAAAGTCAAACTATTTAACCAAGAGTTAAATCTAAAAGATAAAGTAAATATAGTTACCCAAACCTGTCTAAAACCTATTTTTGAGTGGTTTTAGACCCATAGAAACCTTATCTTTTAAATAATCCACTTTTTAGGAATTAGAAACCAAAAATTATTTTATTATAAAACAATATTTCTAGCATTTCCTAAGGTGCCTCTCAACCCTCTTATAAAAGGGCACTCTCCCTTATCTCTAATTCACACCTTATAGGCCATTTGGCTCAGCCAAAACCTACCCAAATACCCTCTCAAATTTCCTCTGTTCATCATAGAGGCCTTAATTTAGTCATAAAGCCAACTTATGGAGCCCTTTTGATCAACTAAAAAAGAACCCGAATAAGAGGTAAATATTTCATCACCTCTATAAAATTCTTTCTTCTTCCACTTCCTCGTTCTTTGTAATTTACATTATAAAATAATAAATCTATTATATATTATATACTGTTATGTTATTATTAATATTTTACAACCATATTCTTTATTTTATCCATCCTTTGAAAGATATGTCACCATACGTGCATGCGTACGACTTACCGTCTCCTCGTCGTGGTGTAATTGTTATTAAATACATTATTATTTGAATGGATATAATAATATTGTGTAATTGATGTAAATATTAAATATAAAAATATAATGATTCTGTATATATGTTATACCATCCAATTATATATTATTTTAATATCAAAAGAATGATATTCTCACTCGTGCGTACGTACATATTACTTTCTCCACAAACGCGATGAGATTCATTCCCCATCGTATCCATTCAAGACTAATTTTCATTTGATGATTAAAATTAATGGATAAAGACATTATATCATTTTTTATATGAATAAGATACATCCCATCCATATAAATTATTACTTACGTAACAAATCATATAAAGTAAAATGAATCTCTTAACACCCGAAACGACGATAATACTAAGATATTATTAACAAAGAAATGTTAAAAGATCGTATATGATATAATATTAATATATATGATTATTGTATAATATAATAACATTTATTTCACCATTTTACAGGAGGTTATCCTACCCTCATCCATGGAAAATTATGTAGTAAGGGTTAATTTCACAATCTCTTCTTTATCCAAGGTTGTTTATATGTAATTATCTACTGGGACCTCTTTATAATAAACATCCATGTTTCTAAAAAATGAATTACAAAATATTCTTACTATTTTATAGACTATGGGTTAAAGTCATTTATACCATTGTTTTAATTTTTTAAGTTGTTTATAAAGTAATACTTCCATCATTTTCAAAAAAAGTTACTTTGTGAACTTTTCGACAAAATTAAGGTGATAATGATTTTTATAACTTATACGGTGGGTGAAGCTATTTTCCGCCATCATAACAACGTCGCAGCTCCCCATACATTCCTGTAATAATATTTTCAAAATAAATTTTTTCTTTTTAATTAGGTGGCTCTTAAATGATTTTATAATAGAATGACATATTTCTCTAAAAAAGGCTTTGATTTCATCTATGTCAACATAATTTTATTGATTGTGAGCTTATTTGAAGTTGATTTATTATGATAAAAAACTTCCATATTGTATTGAAGGTTTTGAGATATCTTTGACTGTGGATGTGTTATTTTTACGCCATTCATGGTTTGTGGATATTGAATTGACATTTAATATGCTAATTTTAATACGAATTTTTATGTTATGTTTAATCCTTTTCATATGAGGAATGCATTGGACTTAATAAGTGATGGATGGAGCCCGCTATAGCTCCTCGATGCATCGGTAGGTCACATGAGACAAACTAGTGTCTTGGCACAAGACCTTGACAAAGTCTTATTTTTAGTCTTGGCACAAGGCCTTGACTATGTGGTTTTGAAAGTATAGCATCGTGCATTCCATCATTATGAAAATGGATATTGAAATTTCATTTTATTATTTGACTAGTATAATATCTATGTGAATAATTAAATGGCATTATTTGATTTTTATCTTTTCCATATTATGATGATGTTCAACTTTAAAATGCTTATGTTTTAGTCTTATACATTTCCTTAAATGCTTATGCTTATTTAAGAAATATTAAGTTGTATTTTTATCCTTACTGAGCATCTGATCTCACCCCTTACTATGTTTTGATTTTTCCAAGATGTGAAGAAGTATATTATGACTGAGATGGTAAGATAGTATATGGGATCTCAGTGTAATCTATGGAAACAATGTTGATGTAGTTTTCATTTTATGTATTAATTTAAACCTTATGAATGTTTGTAGTACTTCAAAGGCTACTAAACTAATCGGTATTTCAAGACATCATGTTTTGTGATCATGACAATGTTATGTAAAAATGCACCGACTCTGGGTAACTAGGGTCGGGGTGTTACATATCTTCTTTTAAAAAATACCAAGTAATTCTGTTTCCTCCCATATAAAAGGACCTCCTTTAATCCAACTTCCATATACACTCTCATGCCACTTTGGATCGACCATGATCATAAAAACTGTAACCTCAACATACGTCCCCCAATCTTAGAAGCCTAACCTTGTAATGAAATATGTCCACAGAAGCATTCAATTTTAATCAAATGGAGTTACCCGATTAAGTGGTAATATCATTCCTTAATCTTTTCATTTTTATTTCCCTTATAAGATCCATAAATCTTTCATGTTATATTATTTAAAAAAAATATAATCAATATATTAGGATGTTTTTATTAAATTTTTATACCTCATATTATACAAACTTTTATCTAATTGGTTACAAACGTATTGTTTCTGTGTACAACCAACTATTTCCTCACTAAACGATTATTGTTCATTTTTCTTATACCTCATATCAGGGTGGCCATTATGAAGGAAGGTACATTTATATATGATATTTATGATATTAATTATTTCTTTGAACTTGTTTAGTCCTTTTATTAATCATACCTTTAATATATTTGATTTTACGTTTATACAACATCATAGTTTAAGGAAGTGTAGACTATTGCACCCACAAAACGATGTGATTCGTTTACATGATATATGGAATGAATAAAACAAGAATATAATTAAACATATGAAACATAGACAACCTATATATCATATTAGTTTTTCTAATTATATTTCTAGAAATATAATATATATATATATATATATATTCATATATCATTTTCACTATTAACCTTTAACATACATAAAAAGTTATATTGTCATAGCGCACATGTGGACTACTCCTCAACATGAGGTGACTTATTTTACATAAAATTGATTATATATAAATGAATATATTATTAAATAATATGTATTTATTATATAAGTATCATTATGGAAATACACAAATTTATATACCTTCTTTCTATTACAATCATTCAACGATGTGAACGTTACAAACACGTACGGATGGCCTACCATCATTATGATTCTAACGATGGATGATTTTTCGTAACCATATTTAATTATTGACTACAAAAGTATAATTAATGTATAAATATGATAATTATGTTATGATTATATTTCTATAGATGTTATATAGTATCCCCTTTGACAATAGAATATATAGAAAAGTATATTTTGACATATTTATCAAATTTGGTTAAACCACCTAACATAAACATAATTATTTTAGTAGTTGTATAAAATATAGTAATAAATTAAATAAATATAATGGTAAAAATAAAAAATCCTATCAACAAATTTAATTATTAAAATATGTTTACTATAAAGGATGTTAAATGAAGTTCACTTGAAAGGAAACTCAAGGTAAGGGATTTCAACCAAATTTATATTTCACTAATACATTTTTGTTATTATGTACTTAGTTTCATATATACATTGTATATACATACCTTTTACATGATATATAATAAATCTCCTTAATCTAATGATATTATAACATTTATTTGATTTTATTATTTTTTAAGGATTATGATTTTAAATGTTTTAAAGGTGTGTTATACACTTTGGAACATTTAATGATTATTTTCTCTAGTGATATCATTAATGAAATTTCTATGTCATTTCCATTCAGGGAAATTATATGATAGGTTTTTATGAAATCAGATCTTAATTTTAGGAATTGAACATAATTTTGAGTTATTTTTGAGGAAAAATGATGACGTTGGTATTTTCAATGTACACACTATGTACTTTTAGGCACACATCGTGTACCCATTTCGAAAATAAAATTGAATACTCGTCGTGTAATAGCTGGGTACATTGTCATGTGGTGACCTGTAAGACCTCTTAATGTAAAGGCCAATTAATGTTACTACACAGTGTGTACATTTAATGAAAAAACCATGTTGTTTTATTTTTAATTTATATATCATAGATGTGTCACGTCTCGTATCCAGAACAGACTTCTTCATCTCTTGTTGCATAATTGTGTGGTCAGGATTGAAAAATGAAGATCGATGCCACCCATTTTTTCATCTAACCTCTAATTGATACACTATTGGGTGCATTGGAATCCCCCTGGTGAATTCTCAACTCCCCTACATCCTTTCTTTTTGATTATTCATCATCCATGAGTTATTAAATGTTTTTAATTTTTCATCTTTCTGTAGATATACACCAATATATGAAGATTCAAGGTCCCATATTTATTCATATTGATCGTATGGAATCACAGTATGTGGTTTGTGCCTTTATTTGTTCATCTTTGGATGAAATATGCTAAAAGTGTGGCATACAAATTATTGGGGTATTTCTTGATTTTTAATTCAACCCGATTTATTACCTGCTATAGTCCAATTGATTGATAAAGGGTTATGCCTATGTGAAAGGTTGGATACCCTATTTAGAGGTCACCCTGTGAGATATTTTCCATTGATTGATTTTTTATGGTCCATTGTTCAAGAATACAAGTTGGGCATTCCTTGTTTTCCAAGCCTTGTTTTGTTAGGATTGAGTTACTGATTATATAGGATGCATGCGATATGCATTGTAGATGATTGAACAAGGGGTATTTGGCAGTGGAAACTTCCCAAATTGTGGTCATTTATTTAGGTTTAACAGTTTTTTGACCCTATGGTATTGATCGTTAGAGCTTCCAGAAGTTCATTATCCTAGTGGTTAAAATCGTGAGAGCTACCTTGGAGTTTGTTTATAATTTATTGATGCTATGTTGGACAAGGGGTATTGACAGTGAGAGCTTCCCATGTGGTTGGTTTTAAATGATTAGTGAAATTTTGGACCAATGGGGTTAGACTGTGAGAGCATCTCATAGGGTCTTTATTTACTGAATTGGTGTTATGATAAACTAAATGGGTATTGACAATGAGATGCTTCCTATTTGGTTGTTCATTAATGAATTAATGATTTTGATGAGTCTTCTAAGACAAATTAGAAGCTTGGAATCTATTCTATATGATTGTCTAGATGGTCTTCTGATACATCAGTTTGTTACTATTACACAAGGGGATATAAATTATGGGATAGATCCCAAGATTACATGAATTAACAATGAATAATAACAATAAATTAATGTAATTGAAAACACTAAGATTGTTTACTTTTGAATACATCCTAGTTTATTACTTCATTTATTCATATTACCAGCGGTTTATATTCACTAACAGTTAGGAACAGATCATTTGGTGCTTACTTACTGGGATTCATCTCACACCTTGTCTGGGTTATGTTTTGGACCCAAACAGATTATATGATTCAGGTATAGATAAGGGAAAGTACCCTTCTTCATCTGTTACTTGATTGTTGTTGGATCTGGGGAGCATGAGACAATGTTAAGGCATGTGATGCTATTGAATTTTACAATATTTTCTTTAAATTGGTTTATGTGTTTTATTTCCATAATTGTGATTATTTGACTACTTTCTTAGACACATGTGGCATGCATTGTTTATATATATATATATATATATACATATATTCACTAGTTGTTTTATAACTATCAGTTATTCGCTGTTTAATTGTGTTTTATGGGATTACTGCTTCCTATATTTTTACTCTTTCTTTTCCAATTTATATACTTGGAGAATGAGGGAATAACTCCCCATTATGAAACATCGACCTCGCTTCTAGTTAGAGGCCTCTGGTATTTAGTGAAATACTATTCAGGTTAAGTGACCAACTAGGTTATGGGAACATATGTGCGACACCCAGAACCAAGACGTTACAATGTGGTATCCAAGGAGGTTATTTTCTTCATTGACTTACTATTTTTAGAATATAAACTGGGAATAGAAAAAATTGGTAGTTGGTAACATGTTGTGCCTAGGAGTATCTATATGTGTATAGGTAAAATCCATGTTACCTCGAATATTGCAAATTTTTATAGTTTTTCAATTTTTATTGTAGTTTTGATTTTGTAATTTGGTGATTTAATTGTTTTGTGAAGTTATGATGGATCTCATTATGGTTATACTTCTTTTACAACCCAATGATATGAGTTTTATCCATCTCATTCATCATATAGGAATTTTCTAGAGATCCCATGTCACTCGTTCTTTATTTTTCATTTTGGGTGAATTACTGATTTCATTCTATTATAATAGATGTTGTGATAGATAATATTGTTGTTTTGATATATTTAATGAGATTAATACCTACTATTATTATTGGGTATTGGTATATGTAATTATTCATTTGGATTAATTCCAAGCATTAGTCTCTATGTTTTTATGGGCCCTCTTGGATATGAAATTGGTGGATCATGATTGAACATAAACTCATTTCTTTTAATATGAAATGAATAAGTGTGGGAAACATTGATTTGTGGAGATTATGGTCTCCCACAGATTGAGACATGGCATGCCTTTGAAAAAAACATTATGATTTGGGGGTTCAAGAGATGTTTCCAAGAATTACTATCCATAAACCTAGACAAAAAAGTGTGAAAATGTTATAAACACAAGACATGTGTTATTCTATTCTAGAAGAAATTAAATTTCTTATGTTCATGTTGTGTATTGTCTCTACATGATGTGTATTTTTTAACAATGTGATTGACTAGGTGAGCAGAGACACAGGGTTGATAAATGTTTGGTAGAAAACACTACATATTGGGAGTACACACCATGTTGTAAAATACAATGTATGTGGTTGTGTGACTAATGACACAAGTGGATGAAACATGGTCTGTAGAATTTGTTTCTTGATTCTATACCCCCTGTAGTAATAGACCTTGTATTCAACCATCTGACTAGCAATAATGGTGGATAGACCATATGGGTAACACATCATGTCTAGAGTGTGCATTCCATGTAGAGTTACACTATAAGAACCATATAGTTCTAGCCGTGTAAAAGTACATGGGTTAGAGGGGATATTAAATTACATTACAAGTATCATGAAGAACACACCATGTGTATGGGGAGTTACACAACAAATTTGGTAGGGGTACACTCCCATGTTAAGTCTTAAATGGAACTCTATGCGTAGTGTTTCTACATGTCGTATAACCCTCTTTTTTAAAGAATTAATACTTTTATTCTCCCGATATGTTCTAGAATATATAAGATTCAATTATTAATAATCTTGTACTATGGTGTGAACTTGAAATTGCTGATCCATTCCACCAAGATGTCTTTTGGTGGTACAACAGATGCATGGAAATGACTAGAAACATGAAATTGTAGATTATAGAATACCGAAAGATCCTCTCATTGTGACCATCTTTCCACAAACTATTATACCAAACACATGTGTTGATTCACAGTTCTTTGATGGATTTTTGAGGTTGATGCATACATTTCAAGGAGCACCAAATCATGCCATGTCTATTGAAGTGTATACACGGGTGTTCTAGCTTCTACATCCTCTAAATATTTTAAAGGAAAGAGAGGAACAGGTAGTAGAGTCTTGATTGGAAGCCATGGTTTATATTTTTTGGCATCTGGAGACACCTCATGAAAGGAGGGTGAAGATCAAAACATTCATGCTATGTGATTCCAACAAGAGATTGTGGGATTTTATCGCATTGGTGGGAGGTCATTATGATATGGATTGTGAAGAGTTTCATAAGACAATATATGATTACTTCTGACATGATATGTCGAGGGTTGGAAAAGCCCTAGAATTCATGAATTTGTATCAGGGAAACCTTTTAGTGATGGATAACTATTGTTGTTTTATATAGCTTCAACACTTCACACTTGTTTTGGAAGCTGATGAATTATCGATCGACAGGGGGATTGTTAAAGGTCTCAGATTATAAATCCAAATGTCGTGGACTGATTTAAGGATGAAATAAGTTACTATATTAGAAAATCATTTTCTGATTACCAAGGGAGATATGAGGGTGTTTGGAGTTGTGAGCCAAGGAGGTTCAACATCCAGGGTTGGTACACCTTCGAATAATAGCAGGATGTTCTACAGGGAGCTATCACATGATGTTTCTTCATGTATATGAGTGGTGTGCTACTAGGGAAGATGTATTGGGCATACGAGACAAAAATTCATGTGGGTCTTGGTTGAGTGCCGATCTTATTGCATGATGGGTCATATACAATGTTTCAACAAGATGCTTTCACCAGCAGCGAGTGTGAATGGTTCTGTCTTGACTCTTTATTCATGAGTAGGACCACCAGTTTCTCATCTATCTGGGAATTGGGGTTCCCGAGGCTGGGGAGGTGGTTGCTGCCGTGGTAGCTAGAAAATAGGTTCTCACTGACAGCAGGGTGGACCAACTCAGGGTATCGAGGAAGTGTTACAGGGCCTAGGTATATGTCAGACTTTTGAGATGGAATTGACCCAAAAGGATCAGGATCTTAGAGCCTCAATGGTTAGAGGTATGATTCAAGTTGCCTCAGTATTATCTTCTACTCTTTTAAATATAGGTAAATCCCAAAAATTTATATTTGTTTCCATTGTGGAGATAATTGGTATTTTTATCGTTATATTTGATGATTTTAAGATGATAGACCCTCCGTTGGTAATTATGATGGATAGTGTATCATAGCTAAAGGAGTGACCTATTGAGGTTGGTTGGTCTCACATATTATAGGACATCTTTTTCATTGTGATGATAGGTTTCGGTGTCATTATCAGAATGGATTTTTTGGCTCTTTTCTGACCTTTCTGACTGCTATTTCTTCTTGGTCACTTTCACATCACCCTAGGGTCAATCTGTTCTACATAATAGTGAATTTGTTGTCAAGGTAAGAAGAGCTAGACCCGAGCATCATGGTTTGTAATTAATTGCATCCTAGATTTCTATTTTTTTTAGAATGTCCAGTGGACTTCACAGATCAAATTTCTTCAAGTGGTGGATCATTTCAAAAATGTCTTCCAAGAATACATTTAGGTTTACCTCCATAGGGAGAGGTGGATTTCTCTATTTAGATTATTTTAGGAAGGGTAGAATTTTCCATTCTTCTACATAAGATACATACACTACAGTAATAGGATCACAAGAAGCTGTTAGAGGAGTTTCAAGAAAATGGTATCGTCTGACCCAGTACATCTCCTTGGTGTTCGGTTGACCTTTTTTAGAAGAAGGTTAACAGTATTGTAAGGTATTGTGTGCATTATTGGAATCTGAAGTAGTTAACGATCATGAACCGATATCCCTTAATGAATATTGATGTTCTATTTGATCAGATTTGAAAAGATTGGGTGTTCTAGAATGTTGAATTGAGATATGGTTATCATCATTTTCACGTTAGACTATCTGATATACCTCTTACATCCTTTTCGAAGATAGTATGGTCAATAAGAGTATTTGGTTATATTTTTTGGTCTCATGAATGTGTTCTATGTTTTCATGGCACTGATGAACTAAGGGTTCTATCATTACATTAATTATTTTGTAGTATTTTTCAATGATGATATCTTAGTGTACTCTCACACATGACACGACCAAGTCATCCATCATGGGATCATATTACATACAATCAGAAAGAATAAGTTATATTCTATTCTCTCAATGTGACCCATTTTGATGAATCAAATTCACTTTTGGGGTCATGTCATCTCAGAGACAAGAGTATCTGTAGACCCAGAGAATTTGATGGCAACAGTTTCTTGGGAGCAGCTATAGAATGGCTTTGAGATATGATATTTTTTGGGGATGGATGGTTACTACATGATTATTATTCATGTCTTTTCATGCTAGTCAATGACTCTAACAAGGATGACTAAGAAGGTTGTAATGTACATGTGGATATATTCATGTGATTCAGCCTTTTAGGAGCTAAAAGGTAGATTAACATCAGCAATGATCATGATTTTTCAATATTTATAAAAAATAGTTACACTGTTTACTTCGATTCATTAAGTGTTGGGTTGGGAGAAATTATTATATAGGGATAAGGAGTTATTGTATATGATTCTCGGAAGTTGAAGCCACATGAGTGGAATTATCTGACACAGGATCTCGAGTTGGCAATAGTTGTGCATGCTTGGAGCTATTAAAGACATTATATTTTGGGAGGGAATTTTGTGGTATACGCTGACCACAAAAGAATAAAATATATATTTACTCAACAAGATCTAAATTTGAGTTAGTGAAGGTTGGTTGAGTACATTCTGTATTTTAACATTTTTCTTGCCTAAATACCTAGGAAAGGTAATGCAGTGGCTGATGAATTGTGAAAGAGGACTCAAATTCAAGTAGTTTAGGAGCTTAGTAGTGAGTGGTAAGCTTATGGAACTATTTTGAGAGATGCAATTGGAGGTTCACATAAAAGGTAAAGTCATTTCATTCATTGATAGATGTTAACACAACACTATTGGATTTTGTACGGATGAGGAAGATATTAGATTCTGAAGGCCCAGTCCTAATGGAGAGTGTTTCAGGAGAGAACACTACTCCTGGATGAACCATAGGAATGGATGTGATTTTTCATTTTCATAAGCGCGGATTGGTGTCAAAAGACATATGTGAGGAGATTTTATGATTTTTGCTTACCTTAGTATGGGTAGTTTATCCTGGTTTCAACAAGATGTGTAAGGATTTACATTGTCCGTATTGGTGGCCATGCATGTAGAGCGATGTAGCTGGTTTTGTTATGATATATTCCACCTATCAGCAGGTGAAGACAGATAATCAGAGACTAGCAGGTCTTTTACCACATTTAGTCATTCCAATTTGGAAGTGAAATGATGTCAGAATGTATTTTGTGATTTGTATACCTAGGTAGACTTAAGGGATGATGCAGTTTGGGTTATTATTGACTGACTCAAAAAGGTGGATCATTTCGTACCAATGAATGAAACCATAATTGTTAATAATCATAGAATGTTGTACATCTAATATATTGTCTCTTTGCAAGGGATTAAACACTATATCATATCATACATGGATTCCCATTTTACTCCCCTTTTATAAAAGGGAATATAGATGGCCTTGGGTACAAAAGTACATTTGAGTAAAACATAAAACCCCCCACATAGATTGACAGCCCGAGAAAGCAATTCAGGTTTTGGAGGAGATGCTTCGAGCATGCTTCCTTCACCATAGGGGATCTATGAAGTGACACGTACACCTAGTGAAGTTTTCCATCAATAAAATTTTTTAGGAAATGATTCATATATCACATTATGATGCTTTGTATGGTAGGACATGCCATTCACTTCTGTGATGGATGGAGGTAGGAGAGACCGCTATGTGGGGGCCTTATATTGTCTAGGAGACCACTGAGTTGGTGGAGTTGATCAAGAAAGAAGATGGATACGTAAGAATCACACCATAATTATTACGCTTCTAAATGGATATGACCATCAGAGTTTGAGGTCAGAGATCATGCTTTCCTATGTGTCACACTGAGGCTGGGACACCGGGGGATTATGAATATGGGATGTTTTGAACGAGATACATCAGGCCATTTGATGTCTTGGAGATAGTTAGGCCAATTGCCCATCGGTTTATGTTACCTCAAAGGTACTGGGATATGCACGATGCCATTCATGATTCTCAACTACGATGATACTTTTCAAAACTGTCTCACAGTTTTTATCCTAAGGAGGTGAGTTAGAGGTGGATGAAACCTTCTAGGAGAACAATATTCATATTGTGGATCATATCACAAAGGTTGTCCATGGTTGGTATGTTCTATTGGTATGGGTGCTAAGATGCATGACCAACTGTAGGATGAGACTTGGGAAAGTGTGGTAAATGTATGATCATAGATGCTAGAGTTCTTCACAGATTCTTTTTCACCCCCCCTGAAGGGAAATTCATGGATGAATTTCTTTAAATGCGGATGTTTGAAAGAACCTGAAACAACATTTTAGCTATAAATTTTTTATTTTGGTTATTTTGATGGAAAAGGAAATAGATTATGATTTTCTATGTACATGTTGTGTACTTATGAGTACAATTAGTGTACCCATTTGATGCTTATAGCCGCATACTAGCTATGTAATGGCCCTGTAAATGGCCAAGTGTTGACCTGGAAGTCCACTTATGGAGGAGGTTGTTTAAGGTTACTAAACTGCGTATATATTTAATTAACACGCCCTCTAGTTTTCTTTTTAATTGATATATCTGAGTGGATATATGTCTCATGTCTAGATACTTCTTTTTCTTCATGTGTTTCTTATAGGAGCACTAGACAATGATGAATGAAAATTGAACTCCTGACTATCCATCCGACCTCTGATTGAAAAATTTTAGGGCGCGTTAGAACCCCCCTTGTGAGTTATAAATTATCCTAGAGCATTTATTCCCGATTCATTCTCTCTTGTGAGTTATTCAATGATGGGTGTTTTTTCATCTTTTTGTAGATCTACACCAATATATCACAATTGATGGTCCAAAGTTCAATTATATTTATTTTATGACATCAAGGTAGGTGGTTTGTGCCTTTTGATGTTCATATTTGGATTGTATATGTTAAAAGGGATAAATAACCTTTATTTTGGTATTGATTGATATGGAATTTAAACATGATTATTATATATTATTGTTTCATTGATTGATAAAGGGTTATTGCCTATGCTTATGGTTAGATACCTTGTTTACAGGTTACCCAAATTGTGATTTTTCCTGGAAAGACTGTTTATAATTGTTGGGTATAGAATGCATGTTCAGATTGCTTTGTTTTCCATGCCTTATTTTGTTAGGATGGTTTAACTAATTATATGAGATGTTAGAGATATACATTGTAGATGTTTGACAGAGGGTAATTTGACTATGAGAGATTCTCAAGGTAGGGTTATTCATGTATGATTAACTATTGTGTTGATCTTGGGGTATTGAATGTGAGAGATTCCAAGTGTTCATTGATATGAGGGTTTAGACCTTGAGAGAATCACAGTAGGTCATTCACAATTTATTTATGTTATGATGAATAAGTGGTATTTTCTTGAGATTTTCTTAGGTGGTCATTTGTAAATGATTAGTCTTATGTTAGACCAAATGGGTTATACTGTGAGCACTTCCCAAAAGGCCTTTATTAATAAATTGGTGTTATGTTACACCAATGTGGTATTAACAAAGAGATCCTTCATAGAGGGTTTATTATAAATTGTTGAGTGATTTTGATTATTCTTCCAAGCTAAAGAACATGATTTTACTGGATCTTACATGATGGTTTAATGGACTTCTGAGACAACTATTTATTAATATTATGATAGGGGATATAGATCTTAGGATAGATCATGATATTACATGATTCAAAGTTGATTAGTAAATGTAAATGAATGTAATTGAAAACTACTGGATTGTTTACTTTTGTGTACTTTATAATATATTAATTATTTTATTCATATTAACTCATATATATATTTACTGACAAATAAGAACAAATATTTTCATTGATTCATATTGGGATTCATCTCACACCCCATTTGGTCCATGTTTTGGATCCAAACATATTATATATTTATAGGTACAGACCAGAGAAAGTTCTCATCTTTATCTTGTACTTGGTTGCTATTAGAGCTTCAGAGAATTGGACCAAGCTAAGGCTTGTGATGCTGGATGAGTTTACATTATTTTTTCTACTTTGGTTTCAGTATTTTATTTACTGAATTGTGATTTTTTGGATTCTTTCTTAGACCCATTTACATACATAATATATATATATATATATATATATATATATTCTGTAGTTGTTTTATTACTATCAGTCTTCCCTTGTTTACTTCTATTGTATGGTATTACTATTTCTCCTATTATTAATATTAATTTCTATTATGTATAATATTCTAATGCGGGAATAATATTACCATTATTACATCTTAGCCCTCGTTTTTTGTAGATATGCTTTGGAGTTTGGAGAAATGGTCTAGAGTTTATCTAACCAATTGGGTTCGTGGAACCTCTGGGTGGCGCCTAGATCTAGGATGTTACATATTTTTCAATAAAATATTTAATTTTATCTCATATGATTCTTCATTACAATTTTCAAGTATTTGGAAAATTTTACAACTATTTGGTACTTAGAAATTATTTATAAAATGTTTTTCTTAATACCTAACATTGTATCTCTCTTTAGTTGGAGAAAATGTTTTCATCAAAAAACCATGTTTTATTAATTTTTTTCAATAATGTTATTAAAATTATTAGGTAAATACATTTTTAACCATTTTTTGGTACCAATGTATTCAAAGGAATATTTTTTTCTCATTGCAAATAAGACATTTTTCTGTCCTTTAACTGTGAAAAACAAATTTTCTTTTTGCCTCATATGGATTGTATGGATTTACCTGCCATCATTTCATTGAATTTTTTTTCATGTTTAAAAGGTTAATTTTAAAGGAAAATATTTTCAAAAGTGATTTTCATACAAAATATTTTTCAAATGGTTTTTCAAAACTAATGTATATTTTCCTCAATAATGATTTAAATGGTCTTTATATAATATTTTTATTCATCAATGACAAAAACCATTCATTTTACTCTACTTGGGGAATGCTGTATTGATACCATCTTTACCCTTCCTTTTGATTGTTTTTGATATTTTTTGGACAAGGAATGTATTTATATTCAAATCCTTGGTTCATTTTTTAAATTCTATTAAAATATTCAATCTCTTATGATCATTGAATTTTGCTCAATTATCCATATTGTTTATCATGAATATTATTATTTAATAAAATGCATACCATTTTACAAATAATATATTCCTTGATAGTTATATGGTTATTAGAGGAAATATTGATGAAACCATATTCATTACTCAATGATGGTATTTGATAATAAATATTATATACTTCAATTATTGAATTTGAGTAAAGTTTCAGACTTCTACGACAATGGTGGGGCTAGTTATAGATATCACCTTGATGCATTGGTAGTCTCAAGGGATGATTCATTTGGCAAGTCACCTTAGATGTTTTTTTAAATGATATATTGAAATCCGTCTTCTGAAAGTTATTGGCAGAAAGGTAACATTTACCTAGGAAACATGGTATCCAAAAATATAGAATTACCGTCATATTAGTTTCATTTATCATTCATCTAATAGATTTTTCATTGACAAATCTATGGATACATATTGTTCTCAAATATATATAAGGAATGCGCTTTAGTTTTTCACCATGGAATACTTATTTTTCCTTTTCTATTTACATAGATGGAATGTGTTTTCAATTATTACCTTTTCATATTGTTTATTAAATTCACTCTCAGTTTAATGGTTATAAAGTATGTGTGTCCTATTAAATACCATTCCATAGTTATTATTCTCATTTATTCATTTATTCATTATTGCATCCACTAGATATTTTACCTACTGATCATTTAAGATCACCATTATTATGTTTATTTCCCCAGGAATATAGGAAGCATACTATGAATGATAGGAAAGGATTTAATAGATGGATTAGAGTTATCCATGAAGTTAATTATCTAGAAATAAGAAAAAATTAAAGTTTTAATAATAATATTAATTTGTAATACAAGTATCATTTATGTATATAGTTTACCAATAATAATAAACTCTTCAGTCCATTGGGATTGATTCCTTGTAATCTTGAAAATTTAATTGATATCAGACAAAGGCTGTGGGATTCTGTGGTTGGGACTCTATAGTTGGTATTAATGAAAGATTAGTTGTAACCATGGGAACTGTATTTAAGAAAACATATGTTACAGAACATAATCTTAAGGTGTACTTTAAGGATATTTAATTAAAGAATACACTAGAATTGTGGTAATTTAGAGATTATGTGGGTTGTCTAGCAATACATACAAGTGTGGATACTAAAAGTGGATGTTCTTATGAAATAGATATACCTAGCATTAACAACTCCAACATGCTAGATTGGTCATACCTTTCGTTAACCTGGTATAAAACATCATTCCTTTATGAACATCTAATATGACAGACCTAGTAAATATGGTTTGAATAATCCACATTTTCATTACAGCCCACTATAAAGGATGTGGACAAATAATGTCCTTGGTTGAACCTATGGTGTTCAAGATTAAATAAAATGTGCCAAATTTAGAAATCATCTAATTGGTATTATAGATAAATAGTGGACCAAGGAAGGGCCTTTGTGGAAATAAATGGATAATGTATTTATGTATTGTGGTTGTATTGAAATCCTTAGCTAACAAGTTTGTTAGTTACTAACCTTAATTAAATGATTTCTTTCATATTTTTTGGGAAATTATGTTATATTGGTTTTAGAAATGGGAAACATGTATTCTAGGTGAAAACCATTAATATCTTGAATGGCCATGGGTCTCTAACCCCCCGAGTGAAGGACCAAAAATGTTTCATGCGATATAATGACCTATTTAATGTCCTAGTTATATTTTCATTAGTTTTAGTTCAAACATATGGTGAATAAAAGTTAATGATGAACCAGAAATTTCACATCTGAGGATAAGATATTAATCCAATAAACATATATGTTTTGGATGATAGTTAATGAAAAATAGATATACATGCCACTATTTTATATTCTTTATGATCCTTTAAAAGTTTATTTTAGGGCATCAGGCATAAATAATTAATTATTGTTAATTTATTTCTCAGAGTATGGAATAAATTATAATTTGATCAAAGATCACCAAAATGTTTGGATTGGTCCTATAAAATTGAAAACCATCACGATAGAATATTCCTTTATATTCATGGTAAATAAAATAATTTTCCACCATTAGGAAAATGTATTTGAATAAAATGTTGTCTTATAAACTAAATTTTGATTGTACCAACGACCGAATAAATCATCACATATATATTGAGATGAGTCCCTCATATTTCTATTTATAAATATATTTTTTTTGCAATTAATTTCCTCATTCACTCCCTATAAATGTTTACCCACTTCCATAGAGTTCTTATATCATCTTTCCGGTAATGTTCTCAAGCATAGAGACCTTGTTACATGGTAGTACATGCGACCATTTTTCGTGAAAATCAATTTTTTCTAGGGGATTTTCTTGTAACCCTTGTAAAAATTTGGGACTTCATTATAAAAAAATAACGTAATATATCAACATGATCGAGTTTAGATTGCAAAGAAACAGTATAATTAATCTTGGGAGAATGTGATACCCTAAAAACCTAAAGTACGATCCTTGTATTTGATATCATGTTTTACATACCACACAACGCTTCTATAGAAATATAATATCCAGATACATTATAACATATATATTATTTAAAATATATTCTGGATATTTCAATTCATTCTACGTTGTTTTAGCATGCATTACCCTCAATAGGGGACTTCTTTGATTTTTTTCATCACATTCAATACCTTTTTTTACCAAACAAAAATATATTATTAAAATATAATTATTTAGTATATTAATATATAAAGTAGATATTATTCATAGTAATAACTAACTTATGAAAATTTCGTTTTACAAAAATATATAATTAATTAATTAGTTACTATTTAATTTGAAATGAATATAACAAGAAATTTAATATTAAGTGAATATTTATATAGAAGACTGTTTTATGCCAAAATGTTGTTTTATGGTAATATATTAAATTAATTACAATTATTGAGTAATAAAAATTTAATATACATATAAATTATTTATTCAATCAAAAAAAAATTATATTCATCCAGTATATTTTATATACATAACATATTAATAAACACAATTTTAACCATAAAACCATATATTTCTATAAAGGAAATTCTATATCTTTTTAATTGAGAACCCATTTGAAAACTAAATTTTAAAAAATTAGTTGAATTAATATGTCAAATTAATCCTCATATTTTAAATTGAAATATTTGAATTAGGTTAGGTGGAAATTATTATATTTTTCTGGAACATTTCATTATTTAATGAATAGTTAAAAATACCGAATTTTATTTCATAACTAATTTTTCATGTAATTTTTTCTAAGGTTAATTTATATATTTTTAGTGTTTTTATAGTTTAATTTGATAATATTTGTATATATTAATACAATTTATGTAATTATAATCAATTTCACTTTGAAATTTATTATAAAAACATAGAAAACCTTCATGCGTTTTTATAATAAAACCCTACATTGTCGCCCTGCCTGTGAAATTAAATTTTAATCAAATTTGGTGAAATAAAAAATTTAAATATTGAAAAAATTATTCCATGTTATTAATGATAATAATTTACAATTTATATTAAGAACAAATTTTTTTACCTAAATTATTTTTGATTGTGGTAAAAATTAATTTCAATTATTAATTTAAAATTGATTTTAATAATGGACTGAACCTTTATCTTAGGGCCCCAAATGACATAGAAAATGGTATAAGACACATTGTATGGCCAAAATTAGACTATTACACCTAAATTATTTATTTATTTTTTTGTTTTCTAAAACTTCTATTATTTAAAAACTAAAGTACACATAACTTCTTTTCAAAAATACTAGGTTAGACCTTTTCTTCCCCTATAAACGGACCTCCTCTCCACCCACTTCCTCACACATATCAATCACATTTTATGAGAAATATTTCTTCCCAAATATATCATAAATGTTCCTCCCCTTTTCCTATAAGCCTACCCTTTGGAAGAATTTAATAAATTGTTTTTTATTCAAAACGAAAGGTGTTACCTGATTAAGAGTTAATATCATTCCATAATAATTTTTAGGTTTATTTACATTCTCCAACCCATAAACCAATCTTATTCAATAATTTAAAAAAACTTTTATAAAAATTATAAAAGATTTTTTATGCTACTGTTTTGAACTAAACGTATATGCACTTCCATCTAATGGGAAATGAACCTATTTATTCCTCTGTACGATGAAATATTGCCTCACGAAACAATGATTGTTCATTTTTCCTTTAAATCTTATCATGGTGGTCATTATGATAAAAAATATGTTATAATATTATATATATTATATTTACTATCTATTTATTATTCTATAACCTTTTTATAACACATACATTTAATAAATTGATTTTTATGTTAATAAGAAAGCATTGTTTGAGGAAGTGTGGACCACTAAACTGCCCGAAATTAATGTGATTTGATTACACGATATATGGAATGAATAAAATATGGTTATAACTAAACATATGAGACATAAAGTAACTTTATATGATATTAAATAAATAAGTAACATTATGTAAACATATTATATATATGTATATCATTTTCATTATTATCCTTTTACTAATGTTAAAAGTGATATTGTTGTTCAATGATTTGTGAACTACCTCGTCCTCAACACGATGTGTCCCTTTTACATAAAAATAATTATATATATAAGTATATATGATACAATAATATTATAATAATGTAATAATTATCTTTGTTTAATGATATAGTGTTACTTTCCTTCTTTCTATAGTGATCATTGAATGATGGGAACATTACTCAAGTATATGTACAACCTAACATCTCAATGTTTTTAATGTTGGTTAATTTTTCAAAACCATATTTAATTATTTATTATAAAATTTAATTTAAATATACATATGATAATTACGTAATGAAAAATAGTCGTTAGATGTTATATAATGGCCAATTAGACTGTAGTTGTCCTTCCAATGTTGATTTGGACACATAAAATGAATTTTGTCAAAGCACCTGATGTAAAAGAAATTTTTTAAATAGTTGAATTCAGTAGAGTAATAACTGAAATATAATTAATAATAAAATTTCAAATGGTTATAATTTTTTTTAGAAAACTAGCCTATTTGTTTTATACCTGATTTCAAAACACATTCACCCAAAAGATAACTCAGTTACGATATTTAATCTCAATTTACAATCCATTGACACTTATATCTTACTATGGAACTAGTTTATTTTAAACCTTGAATATACTACGTTGTAATATTATATATCATTAATATCCTTACACTCGTTATATTAAAACAATCAATTAATTTTTCATCTTTTTTGGGAAAATTATTTAAAATGTCTAAAAGTGGTATCTGACACATTGGAATGATTAATGATTACTTTCAACAATATTAACATTAATTATTTTCAATGGATTTTTAATTCGATGAAATTATGTGATCATTGATCGATAAATACATACATTTTCTCTCCAATAGTTATTCATTACCACTTTCTAGAATTAGTAATATTCTCTCACTCTTTGGTACTTAAAATGTATTATAAAAAGATTTTCATAAAACTTGTTAATGTATCTCTCTTTTGTTAAAAAAACATATATTCTTTTAAAAACCATTTTTTGTTTATATGGTTTCAATAATATTATTAAAAATATTTTTTAAATATAATTTTACTCTCTTATTATTTTAGAATTTTTTTCAAAGGAATATTCTTATCACATTGAAAATAATGCAATTGTCTATCCTTTAACCATGAAAACAGAATGATCTTTTTACCTCATACTACGTGTATGAATTTTCCAATCATCATATAATTTATGATTAATTTTTACGTTTAAAAATAATCATTTTAAATAAAATATTTTGAAAATTTATTTTCAATGAAAATATATTTCAAAGGGTTTTTCCAAACAAAAAGATATTTCAAAAAAAATTAATATATTTTTTTAATATTTCCATCAGTAATGAAAAAAAAATTATATTACTTCACTTTGTGTATATTTTATTGATACCATCCTTATCCTTACTCAAGAAGGTTATAAAATTATTTGGTAAAAGAAAGTATTTAACTTCAAATCTTTGATTCATATTCAAAATACCCTTGAAATATTTAATCTATTATGATCATTGAATTTCTCCTAATTATACATATCATTTATCATAGCTTCTACTATTTCATAAATCGCATACCATTAAACTTATGTTCTCTATATTGACAGTTCCATTATTATTTGTGTAATTATTGATAATTATATATTCTTTATTCAATAGGGTTATTGGATAAGGTAAACTATTTATTTCAACTATTTAATATTTTTATTTTTTGGACTAGTATTACATAGGTGGGTACTAGTTATAGATAGTCCCTTGATGCATCATTATTTTCATGGGATGAGTCATTTGGGTAGCCTCTATAGAAGGTTTATAATAAATATATTTTAAACTGCCTTGTGAAAAGTCTTTATTGTAAAGGTATCATGTACCTAGAAAACATGGTATCCAATAATTAATCATTTCCCTCATATTAGAGTTAGTTATTATTCATCAATGATATTTTGCATAGAAATTTCTATTGACACATTTCATTTTATGTTATTTAGATGAAATGTGATTTAGTTTCTAACCATGACAAATTTATTTTTTCTTATCTTATTATTTTAATAGATTGTGTCTTCTGTTATTTCTGTAAAATATTGTTTTTCAGAATATCCTTCAGTGTTTTTTATTTAATGGAATGTTTTTTCTATTATTTACCATTCCATATTTATTATTTTCTTTAATTAATTATATATTCAATTACAATCTTTCTTTTTTGGGAATTTGAGCTCACCCTTATTATGTTTCATTCACAAGAATACAAGAATCATACTATGAAATATATACATGGATTTACTAGAATCATTAGAGTTATACTCGAAGTGATTTATTGATAAAGAATAACAATATTATGTTGTAATAAGAGTATTTTATTTAATAAAAACCCCATTTATTAATCTTATTTAACAAGACTACTAAACCATTTGGTTCATCATGATTGTCTTTCTTGTAATAATTCCAATGTAATTGATAAAAAAACACTAGATCTGGGATTCAGCGGTCGGGTATCTAAATTTTATCTACAAAATAGCGTACTCATAGTTCTTAAATTATAATTTTCTAAATTCCACAAAATATGAAGATAAATTAAATTATAATTTAGTTCGTTGTTTTCAAAAAATAAGGTATTAAAAATTAATATTTGAAAATATAGATTGCAATATAATCAAAATACCATTGGACTTACCATCTGTATCTAGTGATAATGATTCATATTCCTTAATATTTGATAATGTCTCAACATTAATTCCCACAATTTTTATTTCTTGAAAACAATTCTTATCATTGGTTGGTCTATGGTACTGTTATGATAAATGATGGAATTTTTGTTTTTTGTCATTCGATATGACGTGTGATGAGTTTACATAGTAGGTGAATACAATCTGTGTTCCATTGAGATTTTTTTATGAGTTAGCATCGATAATATCTCCATGTGAGCTTCATAAGGTAGATTACTCTCCAAAAATCATTATTTCATGCAAATGTTTATGATATGAATTATCATGTATGAACTATAAATACATCATTCATGGATGATTGAGAATGTTAAGATTACATTATATTAACTATTTCTCATGGTGACATTTTAATTAGAAAAATATAAATTAATTGAATAATATGATATGATATAGAATTACGTTTTATTTAATATTTCATTAGATTCAAGCTCATGAGTTAGATTTAAAGAAATATTCATATTCATGTTTTAAAAGAAAATTTTGCATGGTCGGTTTATAGAATCCTTTGTGATGTATTTTTGAGAAAACCATCATATAGAATGTTTACAAAAATTAATTTTGTATATTAATATAAGCCATAATATAGTACATATCTAATAAAACTATTCTTGATCAATTAATAGGAAAATATATGGTAACATGACGACACCTTTATGTAGTAATTCTACATGTGTAACATTAGATGATTTTTAGACACTATAAATATATGGATCAACATCTAGAAATAATAAAAATAAATATATATAATTTTTAATCATTCATAACTTATAATATAAGACATAAACAAATATTTATTATCAACATATATATTCAAAATAAAATGAAAAACATAAACTAAAAAAGATGAACTATTTCATGAAATATTATAGAAATTAGGTAAATATTTGGTGTATATATTGTTAATTTAATACTTACTTATATATTAATAAAATTTGGATAAATGTTTTGGTATTAAATATCATTAATTAGTGAAACATTATTATGACTAGTGATAAATATATTAGTTAAATGGATTAGATATGATATTCTATAAACTGTAGAATTTCAGAAATATTATAATGAATTTTAAATTCATTAAAGAACTCAATCATTGATTTAGGATTTATATTAGATTAATAAAATATAAATTTACTTACAAAATATTTTAGAAAATATATTTCATGAATATATGGTTTATATTACGCATATTATTTTTGTATTACTAACCATGTCTATATACTGATAATGTGTACATAACTTATGACATGTAACAAATTTGAATAAAATGTAAGAACATTTTAGATAATTTTTTAATAAATTTATTTGTAGAATAAAAGTTAAATAACTTATATATGTTTCAAATGAAATATAAATAATAAAAATACATGTACTATTGATTAAAATATATAAAAAGACAATAAACTAATGAAATATATTTTCATGAATTTATTATTAACATAAAATGAATAATGTCTTCTGAGTTTTCAGAATATTAAAAACATAAAATATAAACAGAGAATTAGGGAATCTTAACTCTAACACACCACCTACTCTAAAAATAAAATATATAGTAGTTCCATTGATGAGGTTTTTTTATGTTTCTTTAAATTTTTGTACTATTGTATTATGAAGAGTTCAGATGTATCATGGAGTGTAAGGGGGTAGATTTATATTGTTCTACATTTTTCAGGATAGCTACTCGGTATTGATGGGTTATTATACTTCTATCCTATATGTGGTTGGAAAATTGACCATTCTCGATAAAAAAATTTCATAGTCCTTTTCTTGTTTTATGGTATCTATAGAATAAATATCACTATGTGTTTTTTAAAACAAAAATTTTTTCTAGACCAATTTTTTTTCCCTTACCATAAATCATCATTTTAACATGTGTTTTCACCCTATTTGAAATGTGATAATTTTTTATTAATAATATTATATTCCCCCCATTTTATTATAAATTCCTCATCTCATCAAAACCTCAACATATTATTATCTTTTATGGGGACCCATGGGTGACTCCTTGGATATTTTTTAAGGCAATTCACCCTATTTTTAATGGATTTGACACAATAGATATGAAAATTAAGGGATGAAAATTCCATTGTGATTACCCCTCTATGCCTTATCATGTTCTATTTTGTTTTTTATTATGAATAAGGTGTTATAAATGTAAGATGTCTTCATTGGATATTATTATAGAGGGATAATGATGAGGTTATTTTTTTGTTCTAATCAAGGTTTTTCAAATAATAATAGTTAATAAAAATTATAATCCTTTTTCCTAAGCATGTGAATAAAATATAAAATCACTTTTTGATGTTGGGGAACCAATGACCTATATATTCATATTTATATGTCATTATATCATAATTGTTTACATTAGGGAAAATATATGAACAATATTAATGAAGACAATTGACTGCATAAATTAAAATTAAATTGGTGTTGAAAAATCATTTCCTATTTACAGTATCTTTTATTTTTCTAATTTGGTTTACAACAATTTTATTATTCATGCCATTTTAATATTTGTTTTTATGTTACATTTTTTAGGATATGGAATTAATAAACCTTTGTGGTATTTTTAATTTGACTCCCAAAACATGAAAATTCTTAATAATATATATCTATTTAATAAATTAGATTCCCATAGAATATTATATTGTGTGAGAATATCCATGAACATTTTAAAATAAAAAAAATCAATTCCTATTGATAAAAATGAAATGTGATATGTTGGATGGTGGTTTTTAGGTGTTAATTTTTTTCCTGTGTGTAGGATGATACATGCGGCATCAAAAAAGAATAATATGAACTATTTGTGTTTTGTTTTGTTGTATATATCCCATCGAGTTTTATAATGAAAATATTATGAAAAATATAATTTATTATGTCGGAGTAGATAATGAAAACATAATAAATATTGTTCTATTTCATTCCATGGTGTGTCAGGAATTTTCATAGTGACAAATATAACATTTCCTACATTACCACTTTCCACGGGTGGGAGGCCTCTACCACCATAGATGTAGATGAGGGGTCCTTGATCAAAATGTTATAATGGTATGTTGGTTCCTCCTTCCATGAATTACTCATTGATTTATATTTACTATTCATGGTATACCTCATTGATTTGATTCGTGTTTTGGGAAATTGTTCCTCGTTATTTGTATTTATAAATGTGATTTATATATACTAGTTCTGTCTCAATGGTGAAACAAACATTCATTATAGAAGATGGAATTTTCTGGCATGTCTAGGAATTACTGGAAGATGGGTGAATTATACACCTTCAAATTATTAACCAATTAATGTGGAATGAATATTATGTGAGAAATATTATGCATGAACCCTACATAATCCTATGTCGGTAATGTGGATGACATTCTAGGGGTGTTCTTTTCCATTCAAATTTAGTGGTATTAGATTTGAGTAATTTTAGGCACTGAAAAAATAAATCGCATATTGGTACCCTAGTATTTGAAGGGAATGGATTAAGTCTTCAAATAAAATTGAGTATAGGAATCCAACGTTTATTTCATATTGTAGTGATTCTCGATCAGATGATGAGTTTAACATCATAGGGAGAGGCAGATATGGTTAATGACTTTTGATGTTTGGATGGATGGATTAGAACACCATGTGGATGATGTTCCAGAGGTATGTATTTTAAATCCCCTTGGAGGTATAGCTCTATGGTGTGTCGGTATGGGGGAACAGCTGGATCATTTAGTAATGGATCAAAAATACTAATATCAGTGGATCTGGGAGGTGTTACCCTCAGAGGGAACACCTGAATAAACCAATAATGGGACTAATAAATAGAGAGGCATCCAACCTATGTTGTTTTGAAGACATGGATCAAAACCCACATTGATTAAATGAAATGTTTATGTTCATGCCACATGATAATCCACGTAGTTTATCATCGTTTGGTAAGGATTCTTGAATCAAAGAAGTATCTTATATTATGGGAGGTGTGTGATTACATTTATAATTGCTATTTTACAGGAGGATTTATCTAGGGGATTTTCTGTGTCATATGAATGGAACATTCCCATCTATTCATCATTACATCAAGTCAGGATGGAAGCCAATATTCTTTTAATGTTGTATGATTACATTTAAAAAGTCTTGTTATGCTATATGGTGTGTCGGTTTAGTGCATGTATGTTTTATTACTGCTTCTAGGAGAAAAAAGGATGTCGTTGGGGATTTGGCATGGTAGTGGCTCGTGCGGTTCATTAGGAAGTGTATTATTAGGGGATGTTTCCCATACTTTCATCCTCATGTCAGGTTAAGATGGAATCTCATTTCCATTTCATGGGGTATGGTTACAATTTAATTCCATGTGAAAGGACATGGTATGTGGAGATTATGTATTAAATTTCTTATTCTGCCTTCCTAATGTAATTTCATTAGGAAAATCATATGTAACATTCACATGGTAGGGTTAAATTTTATCATCAGGTTGTTGGACATGTTATGTGAGTCCTATGATTTGATATTCACATTCTATCTTCTTCATGTCAGGTCAAGAGGTAAACCAAACATGCTAATGAGTCAAGGGATATGATTGGTGTTACACATTAGATTATGGACCATAAATATTTCTTGGAAGAATATTAATGATTATTACATGGGAAATATAATTTATGACACATACAGATATCATGTGCACCATAAAAGGCATACAACATTTTCAATAAAGGACATTCTAAATATTAAATTCATTTAGTGTTGACAAATGGATATATTTTATGGTCAAATAATGAGGAATATTATGATAGTTTTTTATGGAATCTGGAATTTAGAAGATGAGTCATAATATATGTTCTGTAAATGGTATAATATAATTTATTTTCATGTAGTGGAGACTAAAGAATGTCTTCTCATGATCATTCCATTCATCATCTTATGATAGATATGTATGGTTTTTTGTGTTTAAAAAATGAAGTGTTATATAATTTCTCCATAAGGTATGCTATAGTTTAATGTCATGTAGAGATGAAATTTATGAGGAAGATAAATAACATTGTATCACTTAGGACATAAAATAATGTAGAAATGTATGGTTCAACCTAGTATGATAGTCTGCTGATGGGGTTTCTAGAGTTGCAATTGTAGTGTTTAGACTCAATTTAATCTGGTAATAGAATATGAAATTATCAACTCATGACTTGGTAAATTGACTAAGAGGGGTAGGATGAATCATGGGATTTTAGTGAGTGTATATGAGAATATTAAATCATGGTATTCCAGAGGTGGATATTGGTTTCTAATAAAATGAAACCAAAAATTCCCTTGACATAACTAGAAGTGTTTGCAATGTAGCCCTCCATTTTCATGGGGTTTTTTGATGGTAGTGAAGGTACCAAGGAAATGTACGGATTCCAAATAATGTAAATGATCACAATATTGGGTACATGGGTGAATTTATGATAGAATGGAGTTTAGAGTGTATTTTTATATGCCAATGCAGAAAACTATGTACATCATTTCAATATTTCATAGAAATATATCATTGGTCACATAGCAAGGACATGTTGCATGGAACATGGTAGTTCGGTGTCTACCATAGTATATTTTAACACAACTATGTCGTTACATGAATAAATAATTTCTAACAAGTGATGGAGGACAATATAAATTTTGGAAACCCATTTTCTGGAAACATTTGAGACATTTTCTTGGCAATTGAATATATATTTTAGATATAGTGAGCTTCATAAAAAATTTTGACTCGAAATTTCAAGTGTAAGATCCCCCAAATTCCATCTCCTTTTAAACGCGGGCTTAATGACGTATTTATATGAATTTTCTCAGTGTCGTGCAGATGTAGCCTTTTTTCATGAAATATTTGGATTCATAATGTATAATTTTAGAGTTCCCTGAAAATTAAATTAGTGTTTGGTGTTGAATTGTGGATGTGTGGAACAACTCCATTTTATGTGTCCCATTATGAAAAATGGGATGGTTTAATGGCAGGTTTGTGAGCAATATTCAATGTTTGTGCATAACAGTTCTTTCCTACACACATGGGACTTGGAAATGGGTTTGGACAGATGATCCTCCATGGAAGTCCCATAGTCACTCACGTGAACCCCAGTTCTATTATTTTGAAGTATTTGTATACACTTTTCTAAATGTATCATGAAAATCCATAATTTTCCTTAGAATTGCCTCGACTGGCCATTTTTTATACTGTGACTTCGAACAACCATATCATCTTCCCTCTAACCCCATTTGGGCACAAAAACAAGTCACATACAATCATTATAAATTTTATACATATATGAATAATGTTCCTTAGTGTTTCTTCGAATATTTCATGTGGTTTAGTAGCATCGATAATGCTAATGGAGGAAAATGATGTTATTTTTAAACACAAAAATAATTCAATTTATAGAATAAATTGTAAGGTATTTTCAATTTATAATAATATATTTACATAAAAATTTATTTTTAAAGTGCTTATTTGGTTTTGGATCTCTATTTTTGTGTGATTCATTTATTGGTGTCAATGAAAGTTCGATCGGTTTTGAGTCCATATGGTGATTTTGTGTGTTTTTATGGTACTCCTATCATGAATCCATAGGTTAAAATTTTATGTGAATATTTTATGCTATATTTACATTGAAATTTAAATACATTATCCACTAACATTGACCACAATTTTCCATGATATTGATTTAGGAGGGGGAGTTTCCTAATATCAAATTTTGTGGGGATGGATTTCTATCTGCCCCAAAATTTCTATTATTTCTTATTGGGGTGTTTCATATACATGGAGTTTGATGGTTTTTGAAAATAGTAGAACAATTTTTTGGCCAATGAGATTCATGTGGAGGTTTATTTTGTAGATCATGAAATTTATGATTAGGGAATTAGGTTTATTTCCTTCAAGATCATGATACCCTAATATCCTAGATATCTGGTTGTGGTTATTATAGGGTAGGGATGAGGTGGCCCGTTTCACATGTGGTTCTTGGAATTATATTTTTTCCAAGGAATCGTTTGTAAAGAAGTGATTAATAGTTTCTTGAAGGTTATTTGTATGATACATTTTCATATGAGTCTTTGGGATAAATGTTAATTAATTGTTTGGTGTAGTAGGACTTATGTCACTGGTTTTTCGACGTGGAAGAGGAAGGAGAAAGAAGATAATGGTGAATTTTTTTTGTCAATATGATTTGTTTTAGGATTTTATAATTTTTATGAATAATTTGTTAAACATTCCATAACAAGAATGTGGTTTTTTAGTTGTCCTACAGAGGTGTTGTTTTATTATAATATTAGTCAACATGTTCATTTGTATTACTTTTAACATGTTCAAGATATACCTTTGTCATGATCATAGTGAGTATACATTTTATTTTTACCCCATGTATATACAAATTATGTTCTATAATGTAATTTTATTTCAAGGACCCATCTAGGCATCGTTATACTCGAAATTAGAGTAATTAATGAGTTGTTTCCTTAAAATTTATTTTCACAAACTTTTTTGAGAAATATTTGTTTATTTGTTCTCATCTAAAATTAATAGTGTGATGGTTTTTAACTTTTAAATTATGCCATGGATTTCATTTGTGATTAGTATCATAACATCACATAAAGAAAATATTTTGAGGGTAATTCATTCAATATGTGTGATTTTTAAACATATATTCTATTCATATAACTAGGATGTATTAAATGTTGGAATCGATGGTCATTTTAAATCATCTCTTATTTTCATCAAAGGACTTGTACCTCTAAATTGGGGGATCCATGAGATTTGGGTATTATAGTATAGGTTGAGAGATCGGTTAGAGATTAGATTTAGGTATTATTTTGATTTCATGGGATTGTTGGTAAATAGTTCTTTTCAATCATGGTACAATACATAAGAAAGGATGACTGGCTAGGACACATAATTTTGGGGCCACCAAAAATATTATGAAAGGATTCTTAGACTACCTAAATACGAAGTGAGGTGGTGCCACATATGGGGTAGTTTCCTAGGGAGTGTACATGAGTCATTATTGATTGTATTATTATGTGAATTCAGTCATATTGGGTAATAAAAATGTATTAAATTAACCATAATGAATTTTAATAATTCCATTATAAGGGAATTAGTGTATTCAAATTCACTCATGGATCCTATATATCGTTCACATGTACTTTAGGGTGATGTGGTTCAGTATGTTGACATGGTTTACATATAGCGGGTTGATATGGATAATTATTAATATTGGTTGAAGAGGATGTTTCATTCATTTATAATGAATGTATCAGTTTAGGTTGAGGGAAGTGTAACTAATTTGGGGGAATCTCACTAGTTACTGATGATCGAGATATCCATCAGTATAATTTTTCCTTATGTAGAGTATTGGATAAAATTAGTAGTCATCTAGATGAGGGGTACAAAAATTTTTTAGTATACATTATATCTCTAGGAGTGGGAACAAATAGATGTTTCATGGGAAGAATTACAGAATGAGTTTATAGTAGAGTTCTTATTATTGACCATGAAGTTAGTAAATATGTATGAGTATTCTTCGGTCTAGATGGGTATTATATATTCTTTATTTCTGGGTATCATCTTCATTAATCATTTAATTTTCAACCATTATCTTGTCATTGATTTCATTTATTGTGTGAGACATCTCGAGGAGTCACTCCACTATTCTATCATGTATGTAGTTACTCCATTTTTGATTATAGAATATTCAGTTGTATAGTGTAACGTAGATGTGATCAGGTGAATTCACTCATGATGATGTTTTCTATTATATGGGATTTAAAAAAGATCCTTGGTGAGTAATGTAGTTAATGTAGTTAATGTAGAGCAGATGATCATTGGTCATCATGGTTTCGTCCTATGGGGACTCAACCCTGGTAGCTTCTTTTTCTTAATTATTTTTCAAATAGCTCATGTCATATTCCTAGGGGATTTAGACCAATGTGAAATGTTTGTTGTATCATGGAATTTATCATCATTAGTTCCATGCACTTCTCATATCTCATTATGGTGGAGGTTTTTGGGTATTCTTATAATCATCAACAATTCAATTTATGATACCATATCAGGGGTAGGGGTAGAAATTATTTTCAATTATGAGATGAAAAGTGGATGGAAGGGGATATCCTAAGAATGTTCCCCTATATTAGTGGATAATACCTATATGTGGCCTTGGAGATGTTCATCAAATATGAAGCATGATATTCTTCCATATACAGTTTATTTCAATGGAGGTGTCATCAAACAAGGGCCCTAATATCATATAAGGTAACATTATCTTTTAGTAGACACTTTATTGTGAAATGTATCATACTGGATTATTAAACTATATTAATAAACCAACCATTATATGATCTTTTAGTATAGACATGAAGAGGCTTATCATTTACTCATGGATAACTAATGTAGATAGAATATAAAATTAATTGTTGATGTATTATGAGGATGTAAAATGTAGAAGGAAAAAATACGCCATGTCTATTTCTTTTCATTCTATATATATTTGTTTATTATGGTATCTTCATCATTTATTATTATTTTTCAATATTTAGAAAATAATGTACTTTCAATGGAAGGTAAAATTCTCATAGGTGGATGGACAACATGCATTTATCATTTGGATTGATGATCAGATGCATAAGGTATTCATCATGCATTGTCTTCCACCATGACTTTCTGTAGTGTTTTTAAACTAGAATTTGGATGTTAGTTTACGATTGTGTTCAAAATATTGAATATTGAATTAGATGATGATCAATTATCATTACATTTATCTACCATGTTACCATGATTTTTAACAGTTTGGAGGAGATTATTGGACTTTGATGATCGATCTATGGACCACATATCATCATTTAAGAGTGATAGAGGAAAATATTCTAAACAAATCCTTCAAATATTGGTTTTTTATCTTTGAGTTCCTCGTATTTTCATTTTTTTCACAAAAACACTATATATGTTTATAAGACTCAATAAATCTGTGTTCTAAGAATCTATGGACCACTTATATTGCTGTTTCATCAGAAAATATTTAATATACACAATGTTGGTGGAGAAACATGTATGTCTACTCAGATCTATCCTGATGTTCCACTAATGAAATCAAATAAATGAGCTGTTATATATGTGAATGTTATATATATGAGAGATTCATTTCTAAGGGAAATTGGTTTTGTAAAAGTTCCTGATTATGGACACATCACAGATTGAGTTTTTTGTTTCCAAAGAATCACCCATGACAAAAGTAAAAGGTCATACCATCCTCCATATACAAAAATATTACTAGAGTTTCATGGATAATTTCTCACTAATTGAATCAACATTTAAAATTTATGTTTTATATATAATTGTTTTATATGGAATGATAATTATGAATAAGTGTTTTAAAACCTAAACGTGAGATACACCAGTACTCTAGTGTATTTGTTTCGTGAATACGTGTGAGGTTTGTTGTTTTCTTTGGAACATTATGTTTGGATTCAGGATTTCTAATGGGGTATAAGATATTTGTTATCTATTATGGGTATAGAATGTTAAATCCCCTTGAGAATAACTATTAAAATAATTATATTTTTATAAAGTATGTCTTTATTTAAAATATTATATAGAAAAATACGACACCAAATATATTTTTATCATCACTAATGATCACATCATCATAGGGGTATCATTTTTTAGTGTTGCCCGAATCTATAAAAATAAGATTATATAGAGTTTAAATTATAATTTAACAATTATATCTAATAAAAAATGAATTTTTACTTTTACATTCACACACATAGTAGGATTTCGTCATAAGATGTTCTTTAACAGTCCATAGATGTTTTGACGGTGAAAGAGGATTTGGAAATATAAATCATAAGTTCAAGGGTAGTTTATAAATATTGTTTTTTATTTCCGATGATTGTTATGTTTTATCTAATTTTATATGTGGAGTATTCTTATTGTAGACACATAGAATAGGATGTTATTGCTGATCATTTTTCCCATGATGGAGCTTCAGAGGAAAGTTCATAACTGGATATTGTTTCTGGGTAGATATTTGGCCCATTAGGTATTTTAGAGTGTATCCTTATTCAGTTTAATATATTAAGAATAAATGTTAATAGAGATGTACAGAATATGTAATGTTATTTTAGGGTTTAAATATAGTGGTATATAATGAAATGGACAGTGCTTGAGATAATGGATCAATGTATATTCGACCAGATGATGGCGGAAATAAACCATGGTCCTAATATTTTTTATAGACCGTGGATATTTCTATGTGGAATAGTATAGAATCATGGTGTATTTAATCCATAGATTATCTCATGATCATGACTGACTCAATTTCATTTGGTAACCTATGGATAACCTAATTAAAATGGCTCAATTTCTAGAAAACGCAGAACACAGTTTCAAGGATTGCTGGTCAAGGAAGAATTTTGAGAAGGAGGTGGGTATATATATTCCCAGGATTATAATATTAGATAAGTATTATCGTATTACACATAAATTATAAATGGGAGTTAATATTTCTTTTGATATGTAGTTGAAAATTAAAACTTATTTTCATCCATAAATAGAAAATATATATAGGGATGACTTCCCAGGAGATGGAGGAAATGTTCTGAGTGTTAAGTTTTACTTTAAAGTATCCTCATTAATGATTATTAAATTTATTGTGTTTTCTTATAACAATATCTATAAATCTTAAATAAATATATCCATGTTTGTAGTTTCATAAATAAGGTCATTTCATTCTCTGTTGTGTGGGGATGAGGGTAAGGATTAAATAGTTCTTGGTCCCTATGTCATTGAAGGAACGAAAAATAATGTTCATGTAGTTCATGAGGGGATGAAAATGTTGTAAAACTAACCAAACTCATTTTTTCTACAAGAGAAGGTGGCCCATGGTGTATGATGTTTTATAAAATTTGTTCTTAAATTTTTCCCCTTATTGGGGGTAGTAGATCCATGGTTGGTGGAGTAAGAATACCCCTGAGATCATAGGGAATTTTGAGGCATTGGAGAATGTTGGTGGGGTGGCTATTCTATTAGAACATATTTCATTTTTGGAAAACTTCCATGACATCATCCATGTTTATTATATCTTTTTATATATTGGGGATGAATTCTATGTCATTGAATAGGGAGATTAAGATATTAATGATGATGGGAATCTTTAATGAAGTGACTAGTAGAGATCCCTGATCATTGTGATAGGTCACTAAATAGATAAAATATACCATTTTTCATTATCAATATATGCATAGTGATCTATAAGAGATTATAAGGGAGAGTATGATTCATATTTTATCATCACACCCAAAGTAGTATTGAGTTTTTTCATTACTTTAATTCATTCATAATGTGATATCCCGATCAATATAGTTTATGAAATGTTTCTTTTCCTTATATGGATGATTTTTGTCAATTTTTTAATTGAATGTAGAAGGGAAACCCCATTCTTTTTTAGGACATTTTTTATTAAAAAAACATTTAAAATTAGTTGTGGGAGATATAGTTTCACTCAATGTATATGATATATCATAATATATTGTAGGTTTCTTTAATTTTTTACATTATGAAATGGTTCTGTGATTTTTAATGTATTTTATTTTTGGGTATTTAACATCCATAAAATGAGTTGTATATGGTTTTTTATTCTCTATCTGTCTTTTAGTTTCTGTGATATGGAGGTAGTGTTTCAGTATTTTTGGGATCCCTTGGAGGTATATCACAGAGTTGTTGTTCAAACCCCCCACCTTTTATCATTTTTTATTTTTGTTTTGATTTTCATGGATGAGAACCATTTGATATGTAACTACTGAGATAATTATAAAAATCAATCTCTATTCATTGTTAATTTTCTATTGAAATTTTGGTTTTTTGGAAATTGTATGTTGTTTGAGCTGTTTATGGTGTAGTTGTGGCACAAATTTCAGCAACTAATGTTTTTTTGGCATGATTGATCTTTTAAAATGAGGTTTTCTGAAATATCAATATATCAGTTTTGCGGTAGATACATATAGGTAGGATTTTCATTATTTTATCATTTTTATCATAGTTCAAAATTTGAGTGATATGCTATTCCATAGAGTCCAATAGGACGTATTATTGTGGTTCTTCCTTTTTCTTGGTAGGTATATTATAGAGATGGGATGTTTCTTCTCTTTCTTCTAAGTGGTCATAATTTGATGAGTGGTTATTTTAGTTTATCTATTTCCCTATTCATGGATTGTCAAATATTACAAGGGGACGACATTGTGTTTCTCATATAAATCATTAAGCTGTCACTTTGTAGCACAGTTTCTACTATTACACTATATTTTAATCATGTGTGGGAACCCATTCATCATAGATATGTGTGATAAAATAAAATAATATATATCAAATTTTACATTTAAATTTTTAGGACCATAAAATCATATCACAATTCTTCTATTTTCTTTTAACATTTTTAGGACTCATATGTGACTTTTGTATTCATTTCACCCAATCTCCATGGGATTGAAATCATGTAATATGTTAAAAATTATTAATAAAATCTTTGATGATTCATGTTTATATAATTTTATATTTATCCCTTTTTAATTTTTATATAGAAGGATTTTATTTTTTATTTTTTCTTATTTCTGTACTATTATGGATGAATATTAATTTGGATGTTGTGTTCTAGGCATCTCAAGGTGTTTATTTTAATAGTGGTGTCTGAAGAACATCATCATCCTATTATATATTTGTGAAAAAATTGAGAGGATATATTTTTTTAACATGATCCCCATTATATACTGTTTAGATGTAAATTTACTAGTATTATGATTTTTATTTTATTTGGGGATATAATAGGCAAAATCATAATAATTAAAATGTAATTGTTAAATTTAAATTGATTGGGTGGGGATAAAATCCCCTTAGGATTTCATGTTATTGATATTTTCATATATGGTTGAGAGTGATTATTTTTATTCCAATATTTTGATTAAACTGATTTATTTTTCTTTTATTTGTTGCTATTTTATTTTTAAACATGTTACACATATAGATCATGTTCTTATAAATTATATATGATTTTTTGTGAATATTGGGATCCTAATGTTTGGTTGATGATATTTATGATGTGAATCATAATGAGAGTAGTGTGTTGTAAGAGTAGTATTAGTGGTTGATTTATTTCATTTTCTCAATAATTGAAAATCAATTATATATGGAAAGTGTTTTGGTAGGATTTTTATTTCAAAAGAAGTTACAGTCATGGTTCTTGGTATGATGTAGTCTCCCATGTGTCTTTGGTTGTGATTTGATTACCATTTGTATGTTCAGTGCTTTATATGATGCAGTTACCCATGTGTCTTCATTCAAAATTTTACGAAAGGGATGACTGTTCTATGAAGTATAAATATGGGTAATGATATTGTAAAATAAGTGTTAATGGAGTGTAGGTAAACCTTTTAGGAACATTATTCTTATTTTTTATACAATGATTAATTATTTAGTGAGAATAACATAGTGAGGATTTCGATGGGTTGATGACCCATTTAGAAACATTTTTGTTCTAATTTTTATCCAATATTGCATTAAAATATTATATTCACATGTTCATGAATGACCATATGAATGATCCTAGTGAATAAACATGATATGCTCACCTCATTTATATTCTAATTTCTTTTAAGGTATCCTAGATTATTTTAGTGACCTAGATAGACATTAATATCCAATACATTGGATTTTTTTGTAAAGACCCGGAAATTTAAAGGGAATTTTTTTCATAATTTTCTTTGGTATTTTACAAGACTACGAATTCTGACGGCGCCTGATTCTGAGGCCCGGTGTGCCCAAAGTTAATTTCAGAAGATTGGCTCGGGTACGTTCAGTGAACGAACGAGCGGGAATTTCTAATTTTTGAACCGGTACCCGTAATCGAATTCCGAGGGCACCGATGGAACCACATCGCTGATAATTGCTTAGGAAATCCTGTTCCGGAGTTGAATTTTCACGAGTGTTGATAATAAAAATTTTGGAAGTTTATTTTATAATTACACTACAATTTTTATTATTTTACTCTTTGTGTTAGTTCTTGATGGATGTTGGGTAACCACCCAACCTCCCTTGGGAGGTTATGAGGGTGGTGGGGCCCACACAAACCCCACCCCTTCATATCCTCTAAAACCCCCCTCAACTCCCTCTTTAATTTTGTTAACCTAAGTTATAACATATGACTTAAATGGGATAAGTTTAATGAGGTGAGTTGTGTGTGGTTATTGAATTTCAAACTTTTGAAATTCATTTGGTAGGTTGTGTTAATAAAATAAGACTTAGTCTTATTTTATTATGTTAGAGTTTTACAACCTTGATATTATTGGGAAAGCACCTTCTTCTTATTCTTCATCCTCGACGAAGAATGCGAAGAACACCATTCTTCAATGAAGAACTTCTCCGCCGAAGAACACGGTTCCTCCGCGGCGCCGTATCCGTGACGCGACGTTCTTCTTCCGCGTCGTCTCTTCTGCGACCGGTTTTCCGCGATGAAATCGCCGTCAATGACATCGAATCCTCACTTAGCGACGGCAATGTTCTTTTTCTGCAACGCCCGACCTCCACGACGCTCGTCTTCCGCGGCTCGTTGACAAACACCGTTCCTGAACTGAGGTAGGGGTTTCATTTATTTAAGTGTTCGTGAATACCAACTTGATGATGATCGTGGATTAAGACCTTTTGTTATCGAAGAAAGCGATGGGGTCGGACCGCACAAACACGTCCGACCCTCCTCCTTATTTTCATGTTGGTTTCTTGTGGATGGTACGAGAAAGCGTGGTATCGTCGCACCACACGGTTTCAGGGAGAAGATATGCACGACGCCGTCGCGCCGCGCCGTGGAAAGAAATTCAAGAACGTGACGCCGTCGTGCCGCGTCGAAGGAAATCGAAGGAGCCGCGGCCGGAGCGGGGCCGCGGCGGAGAGGCATGGTGCAGTCGCACCACGCCGGATGACAAGGGTCGCGGCCGAATCCAGGCCGCGGCGGAGCAGGGAGATAGGCGGCCGACATCGGGCCGCCGGCGTGGGTGCTGGAAGGGGACCGGCCGTCGCTGGTCCCGTGGTGCCGGAACCGGCCGGCCATGGTGGGCCGGCCAGACATGGAGAACCGGGGGAATTAAATTCCCCCGGCCGACAGCAGTAAGGGGCCCCATTAAGGGTCCATGATTTCAAACGAACCAAGGGGGCAGCAAACCCCACCCCCCCCCCCCCATGCGCGAGCCGCCAAAACGGCTCAGCCGTTTGGGCCGAGCTGCTGGACAGCGCGCCCAGCGCGGAGGTCGTCGGGCTGCCGGGCCGGGCCATGCCCAGCCGGGCCGACCTGGACCCGGGGCGGGTCGACCTGGTCCGGGCCGACCAGGGGGGTCTCGGGCCGGGTCGGTCCGGGCCCGAAACCCCTGTTATCGGACTATCTGGGTTCAAATGCCTATAACTCGGGGTACGGACCTCCGATCGACGCGCCGTCAGCGGCGACACGATCCTTATAACGAGACGGTCATTTCTTTATATTACACTGAAGGTTTCAGATAACTTTGGGTTCAGCCGGGTTTGTTCGTACACGAAACTAACTGGGCCCTCGGAGCGGAACGCTCGTAACTTGAGATCCGGACGTCCGATTGATGTTCCGTCGACTTTGATGGATTCCTCTTAGTGAGACGGATCTTTTGGCTTACTCTGCTCGAGGTTTGGATGCTGTCGGAGTGCGGTTGGGTTGGTTCGCTCACGAAACCAACCAGGCCCCTCGAATGAAAAAGCCAATAACTCACAGATCGGGCGTCCGATTGACGCACCATCTGTCTCGTTGTTTTTCATTTAATGAGACGAAACTTTTGTCTTACTTCGCCCGAGTTTTGGATACAGTTGGATAGTGACCGGGTTGGATCGCACCCGAAATCCAACCAGGCCCCTGGAACGGAACATGTGATATCTTTCAGACAGGACGTCCGTTTGACGAACCGTCAGCGGCGTTGTTGATCACGTTGAGAAAAGGTCCCTATGTGTATAACCTAAATTATTTCGGAGTATAGTTGAGATACGGCTGGTTTGGTTCGCACACGAAACCAACCGGGCCCCTGGGATAAAAAGGCTATAAACTCACAGGCCGGGCATCCGATTGACGCGTCATCTATTGCATTGAGACCCCTATGACGAGGCGGTCTTTGTGATACTTCTTCTTGGGACTTTGAGATACTTGTAGTATCGACCAGTAGCTCGTGGAGCGGACCCTCCCAAAGATGAGCGTACGGAGTACAGAGACCGTGTAGCTGGCTGAGACCTGAAGACTGCTTGACCGACTCGACTTGGAGTGAGTCGACTAGCCCAGTGGACGGAGCACTACTTTGTTTGGGTGCAGACCCATGGCGGACGGAGCACTACCTGTGTGACAGTGCAGACCCGCGGTAATCGTTCGGAGAGTACCTCAGCAGGCTTCTAGGGGGTGTGCACTACTGTGTTTGGGTGACATACCATGGCGGGAAGCAGTACTGTGTCTGGGTGGATGACCCGGGGTACTTGATAGGAGAGGTACCTCAGCAGTCTTAGGTTAGTGAGCAGTAACTCGGAGTTGTGACAGGACCACTGTACACTCCAGAGACGGAGCTCTTCATAAGTTACAGTTTCGATAATGAAAATCCTGGTTTGAGCTGAGACTTTTGACCTTTGTGTTTACCTCATGATTGATATGGGTCACTTGATAACTTAGGTATATGTATGGGCATATACCTGGTTAGTGGTTATCTGTTGATTTCATGATCCTTGTGTTTCCTCATGATTGAGATGGGTTACTTGATAACTTAGGTATATGTATGGGCATATACCTAAGTAGAGGTTATTTGTTGACATCTACTTTGTGGTTATCCTTGTTGGTTTTAGGGAGACCTTGAGGGTCTCGGGGTCCCTACTGAGTATCGTTATACTCACCCCTGCACGGGCTATGCCCGCACCTCGTTGTGTTGGTTGCAGACAAAGAGCAGTGCTGACAGAGGCCGAGTGTTCGGGGACAAGACGGTACCCGGAGGTGGACCACACGACGAGTCAGTATCTAGAGGAGGACTTCATGGCGAGACGACACACGGAGGAGGTTGACGGGCGAGAGCGTTGAGGAGGCTATCTGTACCTACCCTTCAGGTAGGATCCATGGCGGAGGATCTAGGAGCTGCGCTATCTGTACCTACCCTTCAGGTAGGATCCGAGGAGGACGACCCAGGAGATGCTTCCTTCCTCCAGCTGTTGCCTTTTTCTATTGTACTTTTGTTCAGTTATAGTTGTACTTTCTTTTGGGTTTGTATTCTGGCCCATTTACTTTTCATCACTTCTCTTGTACTTAGTGTTTACTTTTTCCTCTTGCTTACTCTATGGTGCTTGTTTTCTTTTATAATGGTAATTCCTTCATAGTTATCGGGATTTACACCTTTGGTGCTAGTCGCCAGCACCTGGCCTATGGAAGGTGGGCTTGGGGTAGTCACGGAATGGGCCTCGAGGACGGGTCGTGACAAATTGGTATCAAAGGATTCGGTTCTACCGAAGAACTTATAACTCTGATATTTTCTTTCTGTGAAGCAATAGTGTTAAGGGTACCGAGTGTGGTCATCAGATCAGGGAGTCCAGTGTTGGTGCGGGCGACCGACGTATCCATACACCAGGACCCTGACAACTGATTTCCGACTTTGTGCACGAAAACACTGATTGTGTGTGTGTTTTTAAAGGTTTTCCCTTAAAACAGCTCAAACTAGGTCAGTTCACCAGGTATAATCGTTTGACCATGTTACTTTGTTTCTTTCAGGATGCCTTTTCTCGGACGGCCAGCTAGAGCCCCGAGAGTGGTTCGTACTGACAGCCCGCCGAGCGACGTGGCCTCAGTACCGGGCCCTTTTCCAGTTGAGGCACCAGCGGAGGCACCAGCGGTACTACTACCCATTGGGCCACCGATGCCACCAGCCCCAGCAGTAGAGGGTGCACGCCACTTGAGCGCGTTGCACGAGTTCCAGTGCCAGAGGCCACCCAGGTTCCGGGGAGAGACGGACCCGCAAGCGGCTAAGGATTGGCTGGAGGCTGTGGTGAGAGTCTTCAGGCTAGTGGGGACACAGGCAAAATTCATGGTGATCTTTGCTGCCAGCCTCCTTCAGGTAGCAGCAGGCAGGTGGTGGAGCCTCTTGTTTTAGTCTTGCGACGGGATGACCATTGCATGGGAAGACTTCGAGACCTCCTTCAAGGTGGAGTTTGCGCCATTATCTCTACACCCCGAGCATGTACAGCAGCTTCTGCCTTTGCCGCATGTTTTTCGATCAGTAGCCGAGTCATCTGTGGGTAGTAGACAGATGATGTAGAGGTCCAAGAGGACCATACTAGCATTTGGACGATCTCGGGTTTTAGGACCAGTGGTGCGGGGCACCCGAGGTGGGGTCAGAGCCAGGCGTGTCAGAAACAGACAATGTCACTCCGGCGGCGGAAAGGGTCACCTGGCACGTGACTGTCCGAATCCTCGTACGGTTGATCAGCAGGTGTTGGAGGAGCCACCGACATAGAATCAGCGGCTGATACTTGAGCAACAGCTGAGAAGTGGACAAGGCAGTAGAGCTCTGAGAGCTGGTGGACAGGAGAGGAACTAGTGGATACATCCTTTGTACTTCTAGTTCCATGTTGCATTTGTATTAGTGTCTTTGTACTATGAGCTGCAATAATAAAAAGACACTTATCTTTGATTGCTTTCCTGTCCATTTGTTTGGTTGATACTGAGTGGTCCTGGTTAAAACTGTTGACTTGACCCTCACTTTCGAGATTTCTACTGGAGGAGACCCAGTGACCTCACACTGATACCGACAGTGTGACTCGACCCATGGAGGCAAGTGTGACAGTTGGATCTCTTAGTAGTTACGTCGAGGCCTTATGACATCATCCATGGCATGAATGCATCATTCATGTTAAGATTGACTGTATTAGGAAATGGGTATGGTTCATCTGGGGGATGAGACCGAGTTTCTATTTTCAGCAAAAGAGAAATTTTAGCAGCACTTTCAGATCAGAGGCAAAGCAGGTAGAGATCATCCAGGAGCGGATAAAAGACTGCACAGTGCAGTAAGAAACGGGAAACCGGCTCCAGTCATAGAGACTCGAGCATGTTAAATGTTAAAGAAGATGAAGCTTAAAGGATAGATGAGTCTACAAAGAAGCAGACATGGAGGTAGAGCTAGGAGAGCAGCATGAGGTGGTGTACATCCTAACATGGTACAACCAACCTCCTTAGTTATTCCTGCCATGCTCAGGGAGCTGGAGGGTGGAGGAAGAGTGCGGCTGCATGCGGTCAAGGAGTAGGACCCAATGGCTCTAGAAATGATTCAAGGGACAGTATGTGTCCACTACTAGCTGCTGTAGTAACGGACATCTATATGAATCATTCCTTGCTTTCAAAAATCTTGTTCCAGACCTAGAGTTTCCGGTAAGCCGTGGACTTGACCCTCACGTCTGGAGATACCTTGGGAGGAGACTCAATAATCACACTTACGCTGACGGTGTGGTCAGACCCTCGTGGTGAGAGTTCCGGTTGGAATCTCTTGGTGGTAGCGTCGAGGCCTTACGACATTATTTTGAGTATGGAATGGGCAATAACTATTCATACTCAAATTGACGGTTTTAGGCAAACGGCAGGATGGGTTTTCCTTGGTTGGCGAAAAGGAAACCCCACGCAACACAGGATAAACTCTTTCACGGGAGGGTGCGACCGATCACTCTTGAGTCGGCCAACCTTACCCTTGTGGCGACAGTCATTTCGAGTTCCAGTTCTAACAGGAATTGGAGACCTCTAGTGTTCGAGGATGACGATCACGTCCTTATACGGGTCTCACCTCAACGGAGTTTATGGAGTTGTGGCCAAGGCGGAAAGTAAACTCTGAGGTTCAACGGACCTTTCTAGGTCCACAGCTGGGTAGGCGAGGTGGTTTATCGCTTTACCCATCCACCTCAGTTGCACCAGGTGCACGACGACTTCCACATATCTCAACTGAAGAGATATGTGCTCGACCCTTCGCATATCATCGACCATGAGGAGATGGACGATGATGATGAGGTGTTTTCCACAGAGGTTCTAGTGGGGATCAAGGATCGATAGGAGCAGATCCTACGAGGAAGATCGATTCCTCAGGTGCACTTTCTCTAGAAGTACGGAAACCTCCGGGTAAGCACATGGGAGTGAAAGGCTCAGATGCGTGCTCTGTACCGCTTTTGTGACCCTAGTTTGTGTTGAATCATTACGGGGACGTAAAGCCCTGAGGTGGGAGTAATGTAAATACCCGGAAATTTCAAGGAAAATTTTTTCTTAATTTTTTTTGGAATTTTACAAGAACGCAGTTTCTGACGGCGCATGATTCCAAGGCCCAGTGTGCCCGGAATTAATTTCTGAAGTTTGGCATGGGTGCGTTCAGTGAACGAACGATCAGGAAATTCTAACTTTTGAACCGGTACCCAGAATCGAATTCTGAGGGCACCGATGGAACCGCAACACCGATAATTTCTTAGGAACTCATGTTCCGGAGTTGCGTTTTCACGAGTGTTGATAATAAAAATTGTGGAAGTTTGTTTTATAATTACACTACAATTTTTATTATTTTACTCTTTGTGTTAGTTCTTGATGGATGTTGGGTAACCACCCAACCTCCCTTGGGAGGTTATGACGGTGGTGGGGCCCACACGAACCCCACCCCTTCATATCCTCTAAAACCCCCCTCAACTCCCTCTTTAATTTTGTTAACCTAAGTTATAACTTATGACTTAAATGTGATAAGTTTAATGAGGTGAGTTGTGTCTGGTTATTGAATTTCGAACTTTTGAAATTCATTTGGTAGGTTGTGTTAATAAAATAATAGTTAGTCTTCTTTTATTATGTTAGAGTTTTACAACCTTGAGAGGATTGGGAAAGCACCTTCTTCTTCTTCTTCAACCTCGACGAAGAACGCGAAGAACGCCATTCTTCAATGAAGAACTTCTCCGCCGAAGAACACGGTTCTTCCGTGGCGCGTTATCCACGACGCGACGTTCTTCATCCGCGTTGTCTCTTCCGCAACCGGTTTTCCGCGACGAAATCGCCGTCAACGACTTCAAATCCTCGCTTCGCGACGTCGACGTTCTTTTCCCGCGACGCGCGACCTCCGCGACACTCGTCTTCCACGGCTCGTTGACGAACATTGTTCCTGAACCGAGGTAGGGGTTTTATTTATTTAATTGTTCATGAATACCAACTTGATCATGATCGTGGATTAAAACCTTTTGTTATCGAATAACGCGAGGGGGTCGGACCGCACAAACACGGCCGACCCTCCTCCTTATTTTCGTGTTGGTTTCTTGTGGTTGGTACGAGAAAGCGTGGTGCCATCGCACCACGCAGTTTCAGGCGGAAGATATGCGTAGCGCCGTCGCGCCACACCGTGGAAAGAAATTCAAGAACACGATGATGTCGCGCTGCGTCGAAGGAAATCGAAGGCGCCGTGGCCGAAGCGGGGTCGCGGCAGAGAGGCGCGGTGCAGTCGCACCACGCCGGACAACAAGGGCCACGACCGACTCCGGGCCATGGCGGAGCAGGGACACCAGCAGCAGGCATCGGGCCGCCAGCGTCGGTGCTGGAAGGGGACCACCAGCAGCAAGCGGCCCCATTAAGGGGTCGCGGTTTCGAATGAACCGAGGGGGCAGCGCCCCACCCCACCCCCCCCCCCCATACGTGAGCCGCCAAAACGGCTCAACCGTTTTGGCCAAGCTGCCGGCCAGCGCGCCCAGCGCGCGGGTCACAGGGCAGGGCCGACCCGGACATGGGGCGGGTCGACCCGGTCCGGGCCGACCAGGGGGTATCTGGCCGGGCTGGTCCGGGCCCGAAACCCCCATTATCGGACTGCCTGGGTTCAAATTCCCATAACTCGGGCTACGGACCTCTGATCGATGCGCCGTCAGTGGTGAAACGATCCTTATAACGAGAAGGTCGTTTTGGTATATTACACGAAACGTTTCGAAGAACATTGGGTCGGCCGAGTTGGTTCGTACACGAAACCAACCGGGCCCTCGGAGCGGAAACGCTCGTAACTTAAGTTCCAGACGTCTGATTGACATGCCGTCGACTTTGATGGATTCCTATATGTGATACGGATCTTTTGGCTTACTCCACTCGAGATTTGGATGTCGTCGGAGTGCGGTTGGGTTGGTTCTCTCATGAAACCAACCGGGCCCCTAGAACGAAAAAGCCAATAACTCACAGAATGGTCGTCCGATTGACGCACCGCCTGTCTCGTTGTTTTACTCTTGATGAGACAGATCTTTTTGCTTACATCACCCGAGTTTTGGATACAGTTGGATATTGTCCGGGCTGAATCGCTCCCGAAATCCAACCGGGCCCCAGGAACAGAAAAGCTGATATTTTTCAGACAGTACGTTCATTTGACAAACCGTCAGCGGCGTTGTTGATCCTGTTGGGAAACGGTCCCTATGAGTATACCCTAAGAGAGTTCGGGGTATAGTTGAGATACGGATGGTTTGGTTCACACACGAAACAAATCGAGCCCCTGGGATGAAAAGGCTTGAAACTCATAGGTCGGGTGTCCGATTGACGCATCATCTGTTGCGTTGAGACCCCTCTGACGAAGCGGTCCTTGTGATACTTCTTTGTGGGACTTTGAGATACATGGAGTATCGACCAGTAGCTCATGGAGAGGACCCTCCCCGAGATGAGCGTACGGAGTACGGAGACCGTGTAGCTGGCTGAGACCTGAAGACTGCTTAACTGACTCGACTTGTAGTGAGTCTACTAGCCCAGTGGACGGAGCACTACTTTGTTTGGGTACAAACCCATGGCGGACGGAGCACTACCTGTGTGACAGTGCAGACCTACGGTACTCGTCTGGAGAGTACCTCAGCAGGCTACTAGGGGGTGTGCACTACTGTGTTTGGGTGACATACCTCGGCGGGAAGCACTACTGTGTCTGGGTGGCTGACCCACAGTACTCTACATGAGGAGTACCTCAGTAGTATTAGGTTAGTGAGTAGTTCCTCGGAGTCGTGACATGACCACTGTACACTCTAGAGATGGAGCTCTTCAGCAGTTACAGTTTTGATAATGAAAATCCTGGTTTGAACTGAGACATTTGACGTTTGTGTTTACCTCATGATTGAGACGGTTCACTTGATAACTTAGGTATATGAATGGGAATATACCTAGGTAGTGGTTATTCGTTGATTTCATGATCCTTTTGTTTCCTCATGATTGAGATGGGTTACTTGATAACATAGGTATATGTATGGGCATATACCTAAGTAGAGGATATCTGTTGAGATCTTTATTGTGGTTATCCTTGTTGGTTTTAGAGAGACCTTGAGGGTCTCATGGTCCCTACTGAGTATCGTTATACTCACCCCTGCACGGGCTATGCCCGCACCTCGTTGTGTTGGTTGCAGACGACGGGCAGTGCTAACAGAGGCCGAGTGTTCGAGGAATAGACGGTACTCGGAGGTGGACCACACGACGAGTCAGTATCTAGAGGAGGACTTCATGGCCAAACGACACACGGAGGTGGTTGAAGAGTGAGAGCGTTGAGGAGGCTATCTGTACCTACCCTTCAGGTAGGATCCGTGGCAGACGATCGAGGAGATGCGCTATCTGTACCTACCCTTCAGGTAGGATCTGAGGAGGACGACCCAGGAGCTACTTCCTTCTTCCAGATTTTTCCTTTTTCTGTTGTACTTTCGTTCAGTTATAGTTGTACTTTCTTTTGGGTTTGTATTCTGGCCCATTTACTTTTCAGCACTTCTCTTGTACTTAGTGTTTGCTTTTTCCGCTTTCTTACTCTGTGGTGCTTGTTTTCTTTTATAAAGGCAATTCCTTCCCAGTTATCGGGATTTACGCCTTCGGTGCTAGTCGCCAGCCCCTGGGCTATGGAAGGCGGGCTTGGGGTTGTCACGGCACGAGCCCCAAGGATGGGTCGTGACATTTTTTGCTGAGGCACTACCCAATAAATTCTTCTATATATTTATTTGGATACTCTAATTTTACCATTCTAAATTATATAGGACTTATTATATAATTTATGTTTCCCTTTTACATTTATTTCTTGAATTTTGTTTTCTTTTATAATCATGTCTCTTAATCGTACATTTTCTATTAACAAGAATTCATTTCTTATGTGATATTTGTATACCGTTAGTGCCTATTGTCTTCCCAAGGACAATAAAAGGAAGGAATCAAGTGACATTATTATTTTTTATTTTATAATTGGCATAATATTTTTTTCACATAGAGGGTTTTTTTCATGAAAAATATTTTAAATATGTGATTTTAATAGTAATTTAAAGAGTCGTATAATTATTATGTATCCTAATCATTGCATGGAGATCATAAAAAATCTCATAGTATGATAAATGGAGTGATACAATTAGTTTTATAGACAAATAATTCAATCCCTTAGTACATTTCTTTATTTTATCTGGTCCAAGAGTCCTCTGATTGGGTGGTTTTCTATTCAAAAAAAGTTCACCCTTTCCACTACCACATAATGTGCAATATTTCTATGCCAAGGATGGATGAATTTATTCGAATCTGATCCACCAATTATCCTTAATTATTAGGTTTCTCAATTCAAAAATATGGTCTTCAATTAGTTGTAGAATTATCGAATAACGTGCCTTATCTGACCCACACACACATTATCCATTATGTTATCATTGTGTCATGTAACAAATAGTGACATTAGATTATATTTTCTTTACCATATTTATTGATCCCATTAATTGTTAATGTGATTTAATAAAATCAAAATGACATTTCTACATTCATTTTCACGATCAGTATGACATGTCCGGGGATCTTCATAAGATCATGTTGGATGATTGTAGGGCCTTCACATGATCAGGGATGACATAGCTACTTCCCTTTGGGAGATTAAGTCGGCATTTCATGGGTTCATCACATGATTGCTTAATTGATCTAGTTAAGTACAAATCCTTTTCAAAGGAAAAAAATAAACCTTGTTGATATAATAGATCCATAATTTTCCAAAATTTTTATAAATCTTATGATGTTTTCTTGTCGGTTTTCCCTTAGGTAATCAAAACATTAAATGAAAATATATGTTATCCTAGGAATTATGAAGTTGAAATATCCAATTTCCATCACAGACCAAGGATAATAAGTCATAATGGGTCGTCACATAATCTAAAAATATCCTCATAATGAATATAATCACGTCATGTGAAAATTAATGAAACATTCTTTCAGAAGAACATCATTCCCTTTACATCTTTATTGAATGAATATCCTACAAAACATTCAAGAGATTGTTATTTTTTATTTCACCTATTCAAAGTGACTCACCAAAATAAAAATTACCTAATACATCATTTTTTTCTAATTGGTTTTCATATAAATAGAATGAATTTTCAATATGTCTTTTCATGATCATTAATAGATCATGTGAGGTGCCTATATCATTCACATCAAATCCTTAGGTCATATAATTCATATGAACCATGATTCATAACCCTATTTATCCTTGATAGTACTATATTCCTATTTTAGTTAAAATAATATTTATTAATTAGGTATTTTACCAGTAAAAAATATATAATTATTGTTTGGTGTTTCTAAACACCCCTCATTAGTTGCGCGGTTTGATGGAAAAATAAATTAGTTCTAAACAAAGTAAACATTCACCAATGTCTCCATGGAATTGACTTATTACCATTTTAACAGTTTGTTTGTATTCCATGAGGCCATTTTTATTCTGAATAGAGAACTATAAATAGGGTAGTGGTTGGTTTCCATTTCACATGTAACCCAAGACTCTATATCATATAAAATCCCATATTTCACATCACTTAATCAAAATAACAATTTATTTGACCTCTCCTCCAAAACTATTGTCATGACTCTATCGCTTGATACTATCATGTGGTCTCTCTATGTAACTATGTTTTTATAGTAAATTATTTAAAAAATTCATGAAATTATCCATGGAAATTAATGTGAAAAATGGTGTACGTCGATGGTCGTGGGGATGTCACACATGATCAGAATTATCTATCTCTTATGTAATGTTATATATAGATCATTAAATGTTTCACATGAACTTTTTATAGTCATATAATCTTAGGAAATATAATGTATTATGTTCTCCTTATGAGTATTTGTAGACCTTTCTTGGTTACTTTTATTTATGCAAGATCTGCAACCATATATCATTTTCATAATTTGTTTGATCCACATGATTCTTCCAATGTCTTGTGACCCACATTTATTTTCACTTGTACACCAAATGTGTTCCTTTTAGAATGGATTTTACCTCTATAAAATATTATTCGTATGACATGACCTAGATTGTTATAAGGAAGGTAAATATTGATTCTATGGATTTCAATAATGATATCATCCTTATTTCCATCACCCAGTCATCCTAGAATACACAACAAAATCCAATGAGATTAAATCATATAAAATAAACTCTATTAGACCATTGAACCATTTATGGGTTCAACCGTAATATTGAGACACACAACCACCCACTATAATCAAGGATTGTCACGTCTTATGGTGTCTTGAGGTCCTATAACACCATTAGAGAAAAAAATACGTTATATAATACACATAATTTTTGAGGAATAACTTTCATATGGGTATAAAAATATTTTTATACAAACATACATCAGTGGGAATAATATTAAATACAATATTTAATTCTACATATAGTGATAAAAATACATAAATCCTCCACGAAAATTATGTTGTGATCATTACCCTGTTGAAACATTCAATCATTGTGGATCTTCAGGATGTATTGGTGTTGGTCTATATGAGAGTAGCACACTAAAATAGAATTTTACATTTTATAAAAACATATTTTTTATGTATAAATATATTTCGATCTTAAAAATTATCATATATTGTAATAAGTGTTTTATTGAAGAAATAGTCTGTCAATGTAGTCTACATATGAACACATTTCAACTCATACATGGGAATGTTTGCATCAGTCATTTCAGTTTCATAAAAGTATGTGACCTAAATTTTTTTATACCTTTTGGATGATTATATCCCTATATATTCTATCTTTTTTATGTATAGGTTACCCTTCCCATTTGCTGGGATTTGATTTTCCTATATTAAAAGTCCATTCAAAATCCCTATTTTCAAGGGGTAGAAATTCTTTTTATGATGTGGGGATACTTTTTTATCCATAAGGATCGTTAGAAAAACGAGGTCAACAAGTAGAAGTGTTTCCCAATAATGTATCCCTACATGGAAATGGTTCCTACTAGACCATAGTTAAATTTGGTTCATTTATAAATAGTAGGTGGATAGTTTTTCATGACATCATCTGAGGCGTTTTGTTTGATAGAATTTATACTATGTACATGAGTGGGTACCTGTTCCCAACATTAGAGAAGGGTGGATTTAGATTTTCAAATTTTTTGATGATTTAATTCATGGATGGATAATGTTATTATGTGTTGTCCATTCCTATGTTGGATATACTATACCACCTCAGGCACCTAATTAAAATGGGAAGAGCCCTGTGAAGAATATTTTTTCCTTCATATGAGTTATGGGGTTGCGTGAGCCTCCCTTATGAGGCTATAAATATATAAGACTATATAAATTCCAAGAAATCAATTTCAATAACATTTTTCAGTTTATTAGTGGGGAGATCCCATCAAATTCAGATACTCAAAAACCATGAATTTCCTAAATCATTATTACTTCTTCTATCTCAAACCTTAGGGAACCCCATTGATTTTAGAACATCAAATTTATGGGAAAGATTATTGTATTGGGAATATATAATTTCAATTCATAAGGGTTTCCATTCAAACTGAATTGATGGTGACATTATATAATATAGATATGCACCATGTCTATTTAGGTATCTGTTTTAATGTATTCAAAAAATGTTACTTTCTACTCTTTATATTCAAAATAAAACCCACCTGATGGTGGATTTTTAATTTTGATTAGAGACTCTAATTATAATATTATTTACACCAATGTACTCTAATATCGATTAAACTAAAATATATACTAGGAAATGAATTCTCTAATACTCTAATAAAAAACAGTCTACATAAGTGCCTATAACTACAATACTACAACAAACAATTGATGAAAATCTAAGAACAAAAAATTAAAATTATTCTCATAAAATAAAAACCTTATATTATATTTATATGTAATGGATACATCTAAAATTAGTTAAATTTTAAAGTGAAATAGTGGATTCTATGGTTGAAGTGAGAATGGTGCTTGAATTTGAAGTCCCTTCTACACCAGAATTTCCTCTTTTATTTTAGGAATGAAAGAACTAGAGGGAAGAAATAACATATGATGAACTTTGGGGGATATGATGCTTGGTTTATATGAACATAGAGGGATTTTCATTCATTGATGGTCCCAGTGTAATCTCTTTCAATCTATAACCCACTAAGGTCAAGTCATTAAATAGATACCCTTTTGTTGGATATGGAAGTGTGAATGATTTAATACAATTATCTCCCACATTGTTAATGATGATGATTCAAAGAATGATAGGATTTCACATGAATTAGAATGTCCATGATATCATTGAAGAAGTTGTAAAACTATTTTTAATACATTGATTATATGGTTTTCTTCCCACTTAGATCATGAGGATTTATTTTTTTTAATTGGAGGAAACGGATGCTGATGCAGACCCATCACTTCAATCATCTCTATTATATTCGCCATGGGGTACACCTACTAGAACTGAATTGGTATAAAACTAGTGGAATGATGATGGGGGGCCCATTGTTCAAAAAGATATAATGAGTTTACAGGTTTCTATTTATAAGGGGTCATAATCTACACATCCAATGTACCTATAAAAACCATTATCATTATTACTAATGTAAACACGATTTATAAAATGGATCCTAATACAGCCCATATGATTGGAAGGTCTAAAATATTTGGTATATAAAATCATTACATGGGAATGTAAGACATAAAATTAAACATCTTTATTAACAATTTCTTTTACATGACCACAACAATCCTTCATACGTAGCATTTCATGGGATAACCTGAGGGAATACATAAGAAAAGGGTGATATATAGTGCACAATACGGGATTAAACAAGGAATAACATGAAGAAAACTATAAATTTTAGGAATTAAGAAAATCAATGAAAAAAAGAAAAACACGAACATAAAGGCATGATATAGCATGATTAACAAAACATGTAAATGTGGATTCATCATTAAAAACCCTCATCATTAACATAATAGAATTAGTTAAACCCATGTCCCAACATGGTGGAAATATGCCAAATGAAATTAGTTAAAACCATATCACAACATGATTTATCATTATACAAAACATTTCCCAATGCCTTGGAGTGCTATCAAGGTACACCCTTCATGAACCTTTTTATATCATGTTTAAATGTGCCACATAGATCATATAAAAAGTATTAATTCATAATCATCATTCATTCAAGGATAAAAGAATGATGAATATATAAATTAATAAATATATTAAATTAGTAAATTATGAAAATGGTGAATACCCAGATAGAGAAATTGGTATGGTATTCAGTCTACAATGATATTGTTTTGGAAAATCGTTATTCAATTTCTGGAGAAAAACAACATCATATAGAAATTCATAAATTGTGTTAATGAGAGATAATGTGGTCCATCATAATTTATACATGAAATATATATTAATTAAATAATGAAACTTAATATATGTATATATTTAATGTAATTATGATGTATAATATAGAAGAAATTATTTAATGAAAATATAAATAATGAAATACCTCATGAAATTTCGGCATGCTAACGGGTGTGCACTGAAGGAATTAATGAAATGTAAAGTGGTATCAAATCCTTCAAGAATGTGTAAGGAAGTATAGAATAGGTTCTAAAACATATAACAACATTTTAATTAAAAATAAAAGGGTATAAAAACATTAAAAACATGGATAAAAATGTGAAAGGAATGAATCCCTAACTTTGGTGTGTGATCCGAAGGGCCTATGAGAGGATTGGGAGAGGATTATTGATATATTTTGGTGACATTGAAAGACTTTATGTAGTGAAGTGATGAGTGAGGATATGATTCAATGAGTTTGTGTGAATGGTAATGGGTTATATGTTGGGTTTATATAGGAAAGGTGCGGCAATTATTTATTGTTTTGGTTTTGGACACTACAAACTAAAATATCAATGCCAAAAATGATCACATTGTTTTTTACAATGGTTTCAAGAAAATGGTATTGGTATATATTATTATAAAAGGATAATGGTTGAATATTTTAAAATAATTAGTTTTCTTATGTGGAGATGAGTGATACATTCATGAAAATGGTTTTAAAATCTTAAATATTTTATATATCTTGCATGATTCTCTAAGGCTTCATAAAATTAATCAAATTAACCTAAAATTATATAATTTTTAAGAAAAACCTATATATGGACAAGTATTCCATTTTTAGTTTTTTATTACATCGCTATTGGTTCATTATGATGTCATAAAACACACTATTTATTTATATATTATGAAAAGTTTTCCACAAAATTTAAATGTCTCGTAAAATAATGAAAAAATCACCATTGGAATACTATTGACATCCAGATTCCAAAAATTATATTCATTTTATATAAATAATTTTATAAATATGTGAATTTTTTCTTTTTCGATATAAATTTACATTTTTTTGAAAATTTACAATTTTTGACAATAACATTTTTTCGACATATAAAAAAATTTCAATTGAAATCACAAAAATTATATGATCATTTATGATTAAAAAAATAAATTAATAATAATATTTTATTAAAAATATTCTTTAATTCAAAAAAATCCATTAATTTCTGAAAATAAATTCTTTGAATTTACACTTTTGGATTTATCGTATAAAAAATATAACTCATATAAAATCGATTACCTAGTCATTTTAGATTAGGAATATACATAATAATTATTTATGAGAAATGAATTTATAATATTAAAAATAATAAACATAGTCTGTTATAAGATATATATTTCAAAAATGTACCATTTCTACCTGAAGAATCAATTTATTAAATTCATCATTTTTTTCTTAAGAAAGACTAGTCTCATCAAAGAATTGATGGAATGGGGATTCTATTTATAAAAACTGATTTCACAATAAGTAACCAATAAAATATTAAATAACCCCTTATAACATTGGAATAAAAATTTATTTTACGGTTTGTGACGGTGAAAAAATCTTGGGGTGGCTCAGACAACATCGCTCGGGTGATAATCACTATTAACATGAATTTCTCCTGTAGGGGATTTCGTTCACGCATAACATGTTGATGCTCGACTTGGGATTTCACAAGAGTAAAGCTCGAAAAACTCTATATATTATGATAAATATTATATTTAACTTCATTATTTATTTTATTTTATAGTAAACCATGATTATCTTGTGATATATGCACAAATGTATTGGCTTGTAGTATACGAACTCTATTCATGGCTTGTGTGGCACAAAATATCAAGTTCTTTTGGTAAAATTAATTTCACACAACACTGATTATATATGTTTTCTTTCAATTTATATATTAAATATGTTTTTATTATGTAATATAAAACACCAAATTAATCTTTTACTACTTGCAACATTTACATGGATTGTGTTACATGGAAAATGACCTTTCTCAAAAGCTTTCATTGTACGCAATACCGAGTTTCACTAAACAATGTTATATTATTAAAATATTATATAAACTATCCATTATGAATATAATTTACCACTAACTTATATTTAAATTACATTAACATTCATCTGACACATGATATGTGAACAAAATCAATTTTTAGGATAAAATAAGTATTTTTCAAAAAAAATAGTTTTTACAACTTTTGATGGAACACCCATTTTAAAAATAATTTTGACACTCTTATTAGTTATATATTAAAATATATACATATTAATTGGATTTAGTACATAAATATATACTTTGGATAAATTTTTTGATATTTTTCTGATAACTCTTATATTTTGATGAATAGTAAAAATACACGGAATTTTATTTGAAAAAATATTTTTTCATCAAAATAATTTATTTGGATAAAATATATTATTTAGTTGTTTTAAAGTATAAATTGAATATATATTTATCATTTAATATAATTTATGTCATTATCATTAATTTTATCACGAATTCACATTTAAAAATATATCAATCTTTTGCAATGTTTTTACTTTTAATACTTGTTTTCTCAATAGTGGGATATATTATAAATTAATTGCTGAATATTTTATGTATTTAATCTAGAAAGAATTATTCCATATTTTTCATTAGATGTTTCAAATTGTTTAAAAGTGGACCTTTTATTTTTTGAAATCATGAATAGTAACTCTAGTAATTATTTTATTTACAAGGGATAAGGGGTAAATCTAGTTAATATTGGTAAAAAAATAATATTATTATAATAGTAAACTATAATAAGACATGTAATTTTCCTATTTGATAATCTATTTTCAAAAGTGGTAACCCTTGTGGTCGATTTTTTGTACCTCATGGGTTCACTAGGATATGAAAATGACATTTTATAAAAATAAATTTAAAGTTAAGATAATTATAACCAAAGCATATATATTTTACTAAATCTATTCTAATATAGTATTATATAAGTGATAAATATGACTATAAATATTCATTATAAATATAAAATTATTTCATATATCAGGGTATTTTATTTATAATTTTTAGGTGTTAGATAAATATATTTGTTTATGACATAATTATGATGTTTTGATTACCTAATTAATGAAATAATCATATAAATGAATTTATATATATTAAAATAAATTCAATATGAAAATTTTTATTATATCCATGAATATTTTGGATAAAATTGGAATACTAGAAATGTCGCTAATCCTTTTGTTACAAGTAATCAATTTGTTAAGAATTTTTTATAAAGTCAAATATGAATAGTGGCCAAAATTGATATAATTCTTAACTTAAAACAAAAAATAGATTATTAAATGATATTAAATTCATAAAAACAATGATTTGAAAAAATGGTTAATATAAGTCCAAATATTTAATAAATAACCTTTTTTGGGTATTTTGACCTGATATGGATATTAAATTAACCGAAAATATCTATATAACAAGATATGATCAGATGATTTAAAGGGTAAAAAAGGTTAAAACCAAAGATATTAGGATTAATAAATATTAAAAACATGTAAACAAATTATTGTATGATGGGTATTATAACCAATATCATCTTATCTTATAATGAAATATGTTTTTTATCATTTTAAAATTAAATTTATAATAAATTAATATTTTGGAACATTTTTATAGTGCCACTATCCTCTCTTAAAAAAGGGCACCTTATCCCTGTTATATTCACTCCATTTTGTGCCTCCATGCTCAGAAAACCCCTCCAAAAAATTCTCTTCTAAAAATTTATAGTAAAATTTTAGATTTTTTTGTCTTCTCAAAATACATACACTAGTTCCTTAAGAGGAAATTTAAAGGAGGAACGTCTAGGAAGAGGTAATCTATTCTACCGATTCTTTATATTTTATTTCTTATTCTACTTCATCTTATTTAGTTTTTTCATTATAAATTAATAAGATAAGTACCACTCATATAATTATATTCTATTATTAATATGAAAAAACACTATTTCATAATCTATCCATCCTACAAAAAAATCAAAATCACCCTGTATGTGTACGTACGGATTACCGTCTCAATGTCGTGGTGTAATCTGTTTTTCACCACCACCTTACATGGTTTATTATTATGGAGAAAACAATTACTATTTATAATTATTATAACATGATCCTAATTTTGGGAAATTATACTTCATCCACTTTAATACCATTCAAACACTATGGGAATGATATCATCGCTCGTGCATACGTACAATATATCGTGTCCATGACGTGATAAGATTCATTATCCATGTTTACCATTATAGAATGATTATAAAGTATATATATAATAAATAATCATGAAATATATGACATAATAATTCTACTATATTTATGTATATATATATCATTTACTTACTTCTAATTAATTTAATAAGTAAAATAAAACAGAGTTCATGCGTACGTATGACCAACCAAATCCATGAATGGTGTATTCCATTCGATTTATTAATCCATTATATATATTAATTTACTGAATATATATGATATATAAATCATTTTTTACATTCCATTACTAATTAAATCATGATCTATGTAATAATATCAAGAACAACAAGTCCAGACATGAACGATAAATGAAACGATTATTTCCTAAAACATTACTTTAACATTGAATTGACAAATGAATGTGTAATATAAAGTTTTATGTGAATCATATATGATATCATCAACATTATAGTTCTGGTTGAAGTTTGTTAGATAAACTTATTATCTCACTATAGGTAGACTAATGAATATTAAATAATATGTTATAAAACTTTGTTAGGACAAATGGAATAACATATCATTCTATTGTATGATCTGTTAATAGTTCTAGAATGGACTAGCATTTTTTTCTGTTAGTTAAATTTTTCCAAACATTATTCTATACTACTATCATCAGAATGTGATTGTTTTTTCTCTCTTATGTTTCCATTTTTCACTTCCCTTATACGATCTCCTATGTGGAAACTCAGTTATGAGTATATTTGGTTTACCATTATGTTTATAACATCCCCTTTAAAAATTAAGTTTTAGTATTCCTTTTTTCGATGTAGGTATCTATGAAAGAAACTTTCAAGAAGAAACCCATTTATAACACCAAGGAATTTCATGTGTGAAATGCATTTTAACGGAGGTAAAATGTAAAAGCTAGTGATTTTATTGAAAATATTATTTTTAATTTCTTTTATGTCTTGTGTTGAACACTACACCAGTATTAGCTTGCTCTATTTGAGACACCTTATTATATTGGAGTATACACAACATTATTCTTATCTTGTGTTGCGCACAATTTCAAGTTATTTTGATATATTTCATTTCACACAACATTGAGTATAGATTTTTTTATATGAATGAATGAACTCTCTTTGGATTATGTCATATGCAACATCAATTGATGCTTTTACTACCTGTAACTTTGACATGGATTGTGTTACATGCAAGAGAAACCTTCTTCGATAGCTTTCATAGTACGCAATACTGAGTTTAACAAAACAATGATATATTATTAAAATATTATATAACTATCTGTTATTAATATTATTAACCACATTTTGATTTTTATATAACATTATCATTCCTGTTACGCATGATTTGAGAAAAAAATCAATTTTTCAGATAAATGAATAATTTTTCAAAAAATAAAATTTTACTGCCTTTCGATGGCTTAAACATTTTAAATCTAGTTTTGACAAATTTATAACATATATTTAACAAGTTAAAATTCTTCTTTATAAGCATAAGATAAAAATTTTTCTTTCAAATTTTTATTCATATTTTTCTGATAAATTCCATATTTTGACGAATAGTGAAAGTAAGCTATATTTTAATTGAAAAAAATATTTTTTCCTCAAAATAATTTATATTGATAGATTATATAATTTAATGGTTTTAGATTATAAATATAATATATTTTTATAATTTAATATAATTTATTTCATTATCATTAATTTTACATTAAATTCATTCGTAAAACCTTTCAATCATTTGCAATGTTTTAACTTTTAAAATCCATTTTCTCAATAACGAGGTTAATTTTATATTAATTTTTTTTATCTTCTATGAATTTAATTTTGAAAAATGGATTCCATATTTGGAATCAAAAATTTCAAATGGAGTAAATAGGTACTTTTTATTTTTTGATATCATGGATTGTATCTATAGTAGTTATTTTATATACCATGGTGAAAAGTTAAATATGGTAAATAAGGTTGAAAAATAATATTATAATAATATTACACTACCCTAACACATGTTATAGTCATTTTTTAAAAGTTATTTCCCACCATTGGAACCATTGTGGACAATTGTTTTTTACATTAGATCTCTTGGATGTGCAAATGACATTTTCTGAAAATTAATTTCCAGTAAAGATAATTATAAATAATCAAATATCTTTTACTAAATAGATTTTGGTATAGTGTTATAGAACTGATATATATAAATATAAATATTCATTAGAAATTTAAAACTATATTAATATGTCTTGGTATTTTATTCAATCTTTTATACGTTAGATAAATATATTTATTTGTGACCTAATTATGATGTAGTTATTACCTCATTAATGAAAAAACAATTAAAAAATATATCAATATTTAAATAAAGTCGAATTGAACATTTTGATTCCATAAAATTATTTTTTGGATGACATTTATGTACTATGGATGAGGTTAATCCTCTATTTCATTGCATCTTTTATGTTATGAATTTTTATAAAGTCATATATGAATAGTGTCCAAAATTGACATAATTCTAATCTTAAAATGTAAAATAGTTTATTAAAATGATATTTATTTCCTAAAAATATAAAATTCTTCCAAATGGTTAATATAAGTAAAACTATGTTATAGATAACATTTTTTCATTGTTTAACATAATATGGTAATTAAATTTACACATAATGTGTAAATATCTTGATATCACGGTATGACTAAAAAGGGTAAAACCATAAAGATAAGTATAAAAAAATATTAAAAACATCTAAACATATTACTGGATGATGGTTATTAGATCTTAAATTATATTATCTTCTTATTAATTAAGTATATTACAATTTTAAATTGAAATTGAATTTAAAATAAATTAATATTCTGGATCATTCATAACGTGCCCCTCTCCTCTCTTTTAAAAAGACACCTTCAACCTCTCCTCTTCACTCCATTTTGAGCCTTCATTCTCGTTAAAAAACTGCCCATTTCTCTTCTAAACTTCTATATTTACATTTTATAGGTTCTTCTCTTCTCAAAAGTCCAGCTCTAAAGCCATAATAGGATCATTAAATGAGGCACATCGACGAAGAGGTAATTTATTCTACCAATTCATTCAAATTAATTTTTTCATATACATATTATTCATTAGTTGTTTAATTATAAATTAATAAAAACAATATCTCTCATGTAAATATACTTTATAATAAATAATAAACAACCATATTTCACTATCTATCTATCCTACAAAAAATAAAATTATCGCGAGTGCATATATACGGATTTCTGTCTACACGTTGTGGTGTAATATGTTTTTCACCACCACCTTACATGGATGGTCATGATGGTGTAAATAATAAATATATATGATTATTATAAAATTATACTAATTATTAAATATCATAAACCATCCAATTCAATACTATTCAACAACTATGTGAACGATATCGTCGCTTTTGCGTATGTACGACTTACTGTCTCCACGACGTGATGGAATTAATCTTCCATGATATCCATTCATGAATGAATATAAAGTATATATAATAAATAATAATTAAATATATGAAATAATAATTTTACTATGTATATATATATATATATATCATTTACATACATTCATTCGATTAAATAAGAAAATGAAACATTGTTCATGCGTACATACGACCTACTGTCTCCATGAACGATGTATTACATTCCAATTATCGATCTATTATATAAATTTATATACTAAATATATGTGATATATAAATCAGGATTTAAATTCATTATGTAATTAAATAATCATCTATTTAATGATATCAATAATAACAAGTCCAAACACGTATGATAAATCGAATGATTATTACCCAAAACGTTGCATTAAAAGATAATTGAATAATGAATGGGTAATATAAAGTAGTGAGTGAATCATATATGTTATATTAAACATTATAGTAATATTATAGGTCAATAATATGTTTAAACTGAATATATAGGTGTTTGGGACACATATATAAGAAATTAGACCTATAGTGGGGGATAATTTTTCAATCTCATTTTCATTTGAGATTGTTTATAGGTAAGCATTTTATGGGGAAATATATATCATCCAAGACCATGTTTTATAAAAATGTATTCATAAAATGTTTATTATTTATATATGTATGTTTAAATTCATTTTTAATCATTTTTTAATTTTACTACATGGTATGGTAGGAAACATTATTTTTTTTATCATACAAGGTACTTTTTCATTTTTCTTGTAAAATTACTGTGGAATGTTTTATTACCTAAATGTCATGAACAGATTTTAATGTCTTATTGAAACCATATTTACATGAATATTACTATACACTATGTGAAGTTTATTTTTATCTAAATTATTTTCTATTAGAATTTCACTGCTTTTTGAGAATATAAATTTTTTAGAAGAAATGATATTTTCCTCCAGATCTAAGTTCCAGTGTATTTACATCTAAGATAACATAAGGTTTTGATTATATCCATATTGTTACATCTATTCTATTTTTATTATGGTGGACTATTTTTATGATGTCTATATTTCTAATATGGATTATGTTCTGAGGGCATGATTTTTAAGAATACCATTTTATTTCATGGGTTTTTCTATGCTGAATAATAAAAGTTTTTATGGAAAATGTAAGATTGATTTCATTATAAGATGGGTGGGACCTATATAACCATCCAATTCATTATGTAAGGATTTATATATCATGATATAGATATTGTTGGAATGACAAGTAAATCTTGTTTAGTAAAGGACTTCAACATTATGATCGAATTGGCAGCAATGCGTTGGCTATTATGAAAATCATATTATGTGCTTATTAGTTTAACACAATTACATGTTTTATTGCAATGCTATTATATCATGGTTAATGTTATATTATCTATTCCTTATTTACTACCATGATTTATGTCATTGTATAAGATTTTTATGTTTAAAATTTATGTTAATGTTTTTATGTTCAATTGTTTTTGGTTTGTTTTACGTTCTCTCTGATTACACTTACTGAGAATTATTGCTCACCAGTTCTATGTTTTCATTTCATCAAGATTTATAGAATCGTTTTAAATAGGAAAAAATAAGGAATAAATATTTATATGAGATGTAGAATACCATTCACCGTGATATTATGATTATGTTCTGAGTTTCAAAAAACAGTAAACTTATACGATCTTTGGGAATTTGTTTGGGTCATGTATTAAGTATTACGAAAATGAAATGTAATGTCCATGTATGGAAAAAATGGGTCTCCATTAAATCCTAATTATGTTACCTCCTTCTTAAGATCTGAAAAATGAGCTTTATATGGTCGTGTTTACTAAATGACGCAATCACCTCCTTTGTCGGTGTTGAAATGGTTTGTTAGAACCTTATATTTTTGTCATTCATGTGATCATAATTCAATGACTATATTATCAATTATAATGATACATAATGGTCATTAAAACACAATAATAATAGAAAAGAAGAGTTCATTTGTTTTTAATATCCATAAGAAATTAAAATAAATAGACTTTTATTAAAAAATGATCGTGTCGTTACAAACATACCACATTAAGAAATTGTTACCTTGATATTTCCTTTTTCCTACAATAAAATATACTAGGTTAATTTTACCTCATCAGTTACTCCCTTTTAAATTTTTCTTCTTAAAAAATATGGTTTCTCCACAACACATAGATAAGGGATGTTATCTAATTTAATAGATCAGTTTTCTTATGATCTATGATCCTAACTGGATTCTCTTCATATGACAGGTCATTATCCAATGGTACAACCTCTCAATTGAGTACATGTGATGGGTCTACTTTGTACTTACTCAATATTGATACATGGAATACATCATATACTTGAGAAAAGTTCAGTGGGAGTGCTAGTAGGTAGGTTACTCCTGAAATATGATAAAGTATCTCAAAAGGGTTGATGTACCTTGAACTAATATTTCACTTCTTATGAAATCACATCACTCTCTTACATTGAGATATGTGGAGGAACACCATATCATTAACAACGAACTCTAACTCTCATTGACGGTTGTCCGCATAGCTATTCTATCTATTCTGATAAGATATTGTGTGCGCTAGATAGTCTTAACATTATACACCATTTCCTCAACCATTTCTGGAACTAGAATATTTCACTCCCTAACTTCATCCCAATATATCTGTGTCATACACATCTTCCCATAAAGGTATTCATAAGATTCTATTTGGATTCTTGAGTGGAAACTGTTTTTGTTAGAGAACTCCACTAAATGAGGATATTGGTCTCATCCGCATTTGAGTTAAATTGAACATGTTGTCAACATGTCCTCAAGTGTTTGAATAGATAACTCATATTTTCCTTCAATTTGAGGATAATAAGTCATACTAAGGGTCAGATCAATTTTTTGAGTGTATTGTAGTATCTTCCATAAAATAGAGGGGAATCTTGGAACTCGGTTGGATGCACGATCTGATACAATCATTGGTGATACAACATGCAACCATACAACTTATTTAATGTATATCTATTGTATTTGATCCAATGTGAAATTATCGTGAATCACAATCAAGGGTTATATCATTGTATGATTATCCACCACAACCTAGATAACATTATTTTCTTTTGGATGTTATTAGAAGTTAGGTGATGAAAACAACAGTGATGTTCTCCCATTTACATGTTTCAATGGGTAATGGTTGCATGATCCCCTTATTTTTCTGCATCTCCACGTTCACTTCCTGATATACTAGGAAATTTTATGTATATTCAATGATATACTAATTCATTTTATCTCACCTATAATGCTCTCAGAGATACTGATTCATTTGTGTGTTTCATGGAGAAAATAAAACTATGCGCATCATCCAAAAGTTATTTATTTAACTTTGGATTTTATGGAACACATTGTCTTGACAAAATTCTCACAATTCCTTCTTCATTAACATTGAATTATGAGGCTTTCCCTTTTTTGATAGATTCCACCTTAATCTGAATTCCCACATCATCTTTTTTTGAATCTTTTAACCATTCAGAAAGATATGGTTGGTAAAAAATTTGTGAAATGATTGATGATGTTCTCATTTATATGATTTCCAAGGGAATCTTTATCAATTCTATAATTATTTTTTCCCATTCAATTATAACCAATGATAGAATTGTTGGGTCTTTTCTACTTAGAGAATCTTCTATAATGTTCTCTATCCTAGGATGGTAATGCATTGAAAAGTCATAATCATTGAGGAGCACTAACAATATTCATTGGCGCATGTTATGTTCCATCAGTGGGAATATATATTTAAGACATTTTTTATCTGTATATATTTCACACCATTCCCCAAAGAGATATTGTTTCCATATTTTCAATGCAAAGATCACAACTTCTAACTCTATATCATGTTTGGGATCATTTTTGTCCTGAACGTTCAACTCCCTTGACACATAAGTAATCAATTTTTCAGTTTTCAAACTATTCAATCAATTGATGACTTATAATATTTTCAATAAAAACATTACGACAAACATCAACATGTGATACAACACTTATAGATGTTTTCCCTAATGATTCAATATCAATTTTAGTGGGGACATAATTTTATAAGAAAACATAAAATATATACTAATAAGACATGAATTGAAATAAATTATAACATAAAATACTTTGAATTAGTGGTTACATGTAATTAATTTACCATTATCCATCATAGAATATGACATTTCTATCTCACTTGATCAGGAAAATTATTGAATCCCATCATGCTTCTGAACCCTTATAATAAAGAATTGTCTGGGAAAATGCCCGACTATACCACATTGATGACATATAACTGTGTAAGATTCCTTATATGAGTCATTATCTACATCCATAATAATATACATTATGTCATTGAAATTGGATACTTTATTCCCTTCTTTTCCATCATTAAAAAAACTTATAGTCCTTTTATGAAAATTCCCTTAGTGCCTAATTTTAAACATATTGCACGAATGAAATTGGATATTCATTCCCTTGTCATCATTAATAGATAGAAATTCATGATATTTCATCTTCGTCTTCCTTGATTTCCTTTGTAATTAAAAAAGTACCATTTTTTAATCATGATTTTTGATAGATGGTTTGGAATAATCATAATATGTTCTACTTGAGCTCCCATTTGATTGGGAATCTCCACAGGACATTCGTCCCATTTCCCTTCAAATAGGATGTTAGCCCAATTCCTCATATTACGAGCCATTGGCTAGAATAACAGGAAAAATAGGGATAATTATTTTAATATATTAAACACATAAAAAGAGATCCAATTAAAATAAGGATAACATATAAATTACATTTATCTCCTTAATATATAAATTTATATGATAGATCTTTGTTTTCTTAGATCTACCTCTTAATGTATATTGTTATGGTATTTCTTATTCTATTAATAATTGATTATACAATGATTATGAATTTACTAAGGAATATTGTCCAGGTTTTTCAATCCAAGAGTGTAGCAAGGCCCTTTTTCGTGAACCTTTTTTCATTGTATTATTGATTAAGGAGGTGTTTTTAGGTTTTACCCATAGATACATCTCTTACAAACAACCTCAACTTGTTTGTATCTAGGTAGGGATATGTGATATTGATAAACAACTTAATAAACACTCACAAAAATTTAATAACTCTTTTCTAATACATAGTTTTATCCAAAAGGGTTTTAGTATGTTTTTTCAGTCATAATCCCCAAAATAACTAATCATATCCTCTTATAGAAACTATAACCAACCTGATTTTTATTAAACAATTAAATATTATTTATTATATAACATTTCTACTAATAAAACATAGATGATCAAGATGTATATTATATATTTGGATTACTAACATTACATGATAACTTAAGACATAAAATACAACATCTTTGTTGAATATATCATTTACTAGACCACAACATTCTTTCGTACTTATCATTTTTTGAGATAACCTGATGAAATACATAAGAAAATATTGTGCTATAAAGCACAATATGATAGTAAAGAAGGTATTACATGATGAAGACAATACTTATATGGAAATAGGCATATCAATGGATTAATAGAGAACCATGAACCTAAAGTCATGATATAACATGCTTAACATAAAATGGAAATGTGAAAACAACATAAAAACTACATCATTAACATAATGGAATTATGTAAACCCCTATCAATAAATGGTGGAAAAATTTCATTAATTTCATCGAATAAAAACCTATACCATCATGACATATCATGATACTGAACATTACCCAATGCATTGGAGCACTATCAGGGCGCACCCATCATGGACATTTTAATCTCATGTTTAAGGGGGCCACATGGATCATATAAAAAGGATTCAATAATAATCATAATTTATTCCATGATAAATGAATTTGGAATGCATACATGAATTTCTATGATATATATATACATGATAAGAAATTTTAATACCCTTGATTGGAAAATTGGTATGGTATTCACTGTACGATGATTTTTCCTTTGAAAATCGTGGTGCAATTTCGGCGGCATGACGTCGTCATATGGAAATTTATAAATTAGTTTGATTATAGATAATGGGATCCATAAACATTTATAAAAGAAAAATATAGTATTTTAATCATGAAACATAATATCCCAATATATGTAATTTAATTAAGATTCATAATATAGAAGATATTCTGGAATGGAAATAACAACAGAGAAATCAGTCATGGAATTTTGGCATGGTAACAAGTGTACATGGAAGGAATTAAGGGGAGATAAATGTGTCTATAATAAATAAAATACAATAATGGATGTATGGGTGAAGATATAAATCATACCCAAATATTTTTATTTCAAAATAAATGGGTATAACAACATGAAGAATATCAGAAAAAATGAGAAAGGAAGGGATCCCTTACTTAGATGGGTGATTCCAATGTTACGGGGGTGGTTGAGAGAGGCTTCATGGGAGCATTGGGTGCCTTGGGAAGACTACAGGGAGTGAATAGAATAGTGAGGACTATCTTTAAAGAGTTTTAGTTAAGGGTAATGGGTGCTTCGGTGGGTTTATATTGAAAATATGAGGCAATTCTTTATTATTTTGGTTTTGGACCCTAAACAATAAAATATTCCAAAGCACAAATATTCCCACGGTTTTTACACATTTCTTTAGAAAAGTGGAGTGGTATACATAATTTAATATGGCTAAGGGATGAAGATATTAAAATATTTTACTCTATTATGTGGAGTTGAGTCACACCTTCAAGGAAATGATTATAAAATAATAAAATATTTTATATGTCATCAAGGATTCAATAAATCATTATAAAATAAATCTAATAAATATAAATTTATAATATTTTAAATGAAAAAACATATTTGGAAGATTATAAAATTTATATTATTTTATTACATAACTATTTGGTCATTAAGAATATATAGAAACACTATATATTTATATATTATTTAAGTTGTTCCCAACAATTCGACTATCTCAGAAAATTATAAATAAGTAAAAGTTGGATATCTTCGATGTTCTGATTCCAAAAATAATATTATATTTATATAAATAATTTTATAAATGTGTGAATGAATGTATTTATTATAAATATTAAAATTTATTAAAAATTGACGGGTTTTGAAAAAAATTATTTTAAAACCATTAATAAAAAATAACAGTTAACTTCATAAAAATAATTGGATAATTTATATTTGAAAAAATTAATTTAATAATAAAATTTTTCTACAGTATTATTTAATTAATCCACTTATTAATTTTTCTTTTATGTCGGTTTCATTGGGATATGGTGAGTTATTCTTCAGGTACCCATAATATTTTCCATTTGTTGTTATTTATATTATAATTTTCCCTTTTTATCCTTTAATGGTGGGGAAAAATATTAATCTTTGGAAAACATAAACTGTTAGACTTTGTTACTCATCAAAAAATGGCCTTTTATCTTCCCCTAAAAACAGCATTGGGTAAAAAATGATTCCCATGATACAACTGAAAAGTATATGATTTCATAATTGATCATTTATATTGAATATATTAAAAAATAATATTATTAACAAGCTATAAAATAATTCATTTACTCAATAATATAGAAATTTAACCTCATGTCTTATAAAATTTTTTCCTTATTATTCACAAATCCCCCCAACTGTACGACTAATGTAGAAAGTACATATGTGACCTGAAAATTCAAGGATGAAAAAATGATTCCCTCACTTAGTGTCTTAGTCTTAGAAATTATTCATATTCATGAGATAAAATTGTGTCCAGTCCCATGGTATGCATCATTTCATCAACAGAATCATCAGCATGGTTGGTGGATATTGGGAACATTATTTTGTTGGGAATCATGGTGATGTTTAATGATTGGATGGGTAACCATAGAAATATGTTAAATATCTACGGTCAAGGGGGATATTATTTTCTTATTTATCATTATAATGTAATGTAAATTTTTATCTTGATATAACAATGGATAACCCAAGAGTTGATGGCGATAGTTGTATAGGATTTATCTTTTATACCATCCCAGTTGTGATGAGGCCCTGAATGAGCCTTCTCAATGTTATCTAGAAGATATTGCTCACAAAAAACTATAAATTTCATGAATGATGGGGTTGGATGATTTTACTAAAAAATTGAAAAAATTTAATCATGTTTTTCTCATTTATAGTACACACTGACTACCTCAATTAAAACTATATAAAATCATGATGGCCTCTATTATGAGACAGAGAAGGGGATACATGATGTTATTGCTAATGAATAAATTTTAGAGGCTAGAGATGTGGAAACTGATTCATTTTATGAATTTCACAAAATTGTGGCCTCTCTAGTGTATAAGTGAGTGGATCTCAAAGAATCACGTGATAAAATGATCTATATTTTTTATCATCCTCATTTGTTTTAAACGTTTCATGGGTGAGAATCTAGACTATAGAGCTTTTCTATTATCTACACATTATTAATGAATTAAATAATTCAATATATACATGTTCTTATTAGGATATATTACCTTCATGACATGCAAAGAATTTCAATTACTCATTACCATGTAGATCATTAAAGAAATATATCATAATTTATTGTATCATATAAACCAAAACGCATGAATTTGAATGCCTGAATAACAGTAGAAAAATATTTTAAATTTCCAATGAATGATTATTAACACATGAATCCTTATTGATTTATCTTTTTTTGGTTATTCTATGATTACCTAGTTCATGATAATATTTTGTCTGAAATTTTCCTAAAGGGAATGTGCACTAATATTCAACTAAGCTAGTTCACTAGGAGAAAATAAAACTATTTTTCTAAAAATAAATAATTATCAATAAATTATAATAATCTATTAATTTTTAAATTTACAAAACATTTATAGTGTGTCATATGTAGAAATTTTAGTTTTAATTGACTATTATTTTACCTATGATTAAATTTATGGGTTGTAAATTTAATATGTCTTTTTCCTCTTCCATTTAATGAGTTCTCACTTTTTTTTAACATCACAAAATATATGTGTCCAATGAGAAGAGGACAATATTTTTTTTAATATCCCTTTAAGGGTTTTCAGCCTATGTGTCAATATGTATCTTATAATTAATTTTTAAGGCCATCTATTTTGAACGTATGAGATGATAATATTTTAGATTCAATATATAAGTTTCATATATTACTATTGGTTGGTATCTTATTTCTTAGACCATTTTATGATATAGTCTAAGGTCATCTAACATAAACCATAATTTCTATATTTTCGGTTCATCTAGAATAGACCATCTATTTCTTTCTTTTAGGTTTTTTTTCTCTAAACGTTTGTTACTATAGTGTACAATACTCTTGATCAGGCTATTTGTGCAACATTTTAGGCTCTTCTAGCCTAGAATATCCATAATTGAGGTTTACGGTTTAATAGTTCATATTATATATATTTTATTGAAATATGTGTATTCATAAGGGGTTTGGGAACCCTGAATTCGTTATATTATTCAGATGAATGAGTATCAATGATGGGTATGGATACCTATCATTTTTAACGAATATTATGAAGAATGGATATTGATGATGGGTTCTGAAACCTTTGATCATTCAAAAAGTATTATCTATGGATATCAATAATAGGTCATGGAACCCTATGATATTAAATTAAAGGATCTAGGATATGGTCATGTTTTAGGGATGTTGAGTTTTCATAGAGATCTATAATATGTAATGCGTGAGTTAAACCCAAAAAGTTTGAATAAAATGTGATAAGATCTTGAAGACACACTAGGTATGATCATGAATCATTATGTTATGTCAATTTCAACCATGATATTTTTTAGATCATGTATATTGGATGTAATTTCATATAATGATAATACACCTATAGTTTATGATTGAAAGAAAATTTTTGACTATAGAATAGAAATAAAATGTATGGTCCAAAAAGGGGATCCCCAATGTTATCTAATGGTCATCCATGATTTATGGATATTGAAATTTTCAGAACATAATGTCATATATGGAGGAAAAAAATATCAATAAAGTGATTGGATATCCTAGTGTACATTAGTCCAGGGTTGGGAGAATCATTCCATAACCTATGTGGTTTTCTTCTAGGTGGTAAGGGCCACCAATAGTTTAGATGATCGAATATAGAATTCCTTCATTGAGATTCGGTCCAATCCATATTTATATAATGTTATGGAATTTTAATTTCTGTGAATAAAATGGTTATATGGATTGTATATCACTGTATTCGAATATATGATTCAACTGAATAATGGTTTAGTGTATATAGTTCGACCATTAGTAATGTAGGAACTGATATCACTATAACCAAGAGAATAGGTAATAAAGTTATGAGGATATTACATCTGAATACTAAACAACCACTATGACAAATATTTTGTATGTAATATTATTCGCAATTAAATCCTTATTAATATTTTAAGAGAATAAATCAATTTTACTAATAAAATATATGGAATAACTAGGAAAAATAATAAAAGACTATGGGATTCTTATAGAAGTGTATCAAATAAATGATTTGGTTAGATTCATCACAGACACTATAGACATTATAGTGATTTTTGGATAACATAATATTTAGTAAGTGTTTATTTAACCAAAATGTTTTGACACTGCATAGTTAACATGTTATCAAAGGAAGAAGATATGAAAAATAATTAATATATTGTCTACCGACACACGGGGGTCTAGTGGGAATGTACACGATTTTATTAGAGTCACCAAATGATCCCTATGACCATTTGGTGTTTGTTATTTATTCTCTAACATTTTATAAAATGTTATTATAAATATTTTATCCAATAGAGTCATGACATTTCCTTAGAATACCCTTTTTCAGTTTACAACATGGCATGTTTAATGTCTCTTTCACTTGATGCATAGGGTGTTTCCTTTGGAGAATTAAATACTACATTATTATTATCATACAACTTTGACCAATGTTTATGAAATATATGCTCATGAGGTATATAGTCCTAGTATGAGTGTATTTTTTCAAAATATACTAATTAGTATTCCGATGGTCACAAGAACTATAACACCTTCATATGTAGAGCATGAGAATGATGTTAAATCTACATCAAGTTTATCAGATCATGAAGGATGATATGGGATGATAATATGGATGATGGTCATGAATCAGTCTAGTGATGAACTCCACTGTGATGATTTAAGGCCACAAATGGATCATATTCCTTTTTTTATTGAATACCTAGAATTAGTTAATTGATGGGAGATCATATGTAGGGTCTAGTTGAATACATGAGTAGACATCCAATGAGTGCCTTATGGAAATGTTTCATTTACTAAGGTTTATTTGGGAATTATTTTGGAAAATAAAGAAACTATAGACATGATGTTTGGTTTATATATTGATGTGTTTGGATAGATGATGAATCACCGTGAACATTGGATGAGCAGGGTTTGGATATGGTGGTTCATTTATAAGTATTGGTGGTGGATAATGGTATGAATTTTTTTGTCGTACAACATGGAATAATCTATTGTTTATTTTTATTTCATGCTACATGGTCACATTCCATTCAATTTACAATCTTATGGTATGTATGAGGGAACTAAAGTTTAATTGTACAACATATACATAAACATTCATTATAATAGTTAGTGGTGTCTAAATGAATGAGGCATTATTTATCCATTGATGGTCTAACTGGTTTGTAGCCATATGCTGGTGTCATTCATGTAATGATATATATAATGTAAAAAAAATAAATATATCTCATTCAAACATATGGTAAGTGTCTATATATGACATGACCTGACATAAATTGAGTTATATAATATTTTAGTTTGTGTGCTTCACTGGGTTTCCCTATTCATTTTGTAATGAAAGTAATCATTCCATTGTAATATGTTTATGGAGATCCCTATATATATAATAAATATTATATAGAGAGGGTAATTTATTTTCCTTCACATAGAGATTCTGGGAATCATGGACATGTAAGGGGCCCCATACATAGGTCAATATAATGCATTGGAAAAACATATATAATTTATTTTGGTATTGAGGTGAAATATTTATCCCTAGTGTAGATTCACAGATATTATTACCTCTTTAATGCAATCTAATTTTTTGTATGCTGAACTATACGTATTATAGTTTAATTTTAGGTTACTAGGATATCATCAACAACAATAACATTGTGTAAATAGAATTTTTTCATGTAATCTGATGCCCCAGGAATCAGTCATGGTTCCCGATATTTGGATTGAACAAACCACGATCATGATTCTCAGAGAAACATTCTAGAATACCTAATCTCACGGGAGTCATGGATTCTTTAGAAACCTGAGACAATTATACCACAATTTTTTTTATGAGAGTTCATGATATGGATTATATGAGAGGACTCAATCTTCATTATTAGTGAAAATCCCCTCTAAACATGATCCTCTTATATCAAATTATATTTGAATGATGATAATTTGTTGTTGGGCATGAAAAAGAGGATCTGAGTGTCACTGCATATCCCATATTATAGAATCAAGACACACATTTATCTTTTGATGAAATACTGCTACTCATATTAGCCTCATGTGCAGGGAATGTGAATATTATTATTACATTATGGATGGAATCAGGATTGATGAACTTGGTGTTTGTACATATCCTATGGTAAGAGGAATAAACCCACTTGTAGTTGTAATATGAATGTTGTTCAGTTTAGAGTACAGCCTCTCGGGCATGGAATATGAAGGATTAAACCACTAATTCATTCATGATCCTTCTTGGACATGGGGAAAGTGGATGAAATGTATCATGTCATTTTGTAGATAAAATAGTTCATAAATGGGTTTTGATTCTCATGGATGTTAGTAATATTGAATAGAATAATAGATTCTGGTGAAAACAATATAAGAATGTGATATCATAATATTTCATTGAAAGTGGGTACAATACACAGATTTATAACATCAAGAGAATGTGAATCCGTATGAATTTTCAGGTTTTGGGAAATGTAAATCATTAAACAATAATATCTGAGTCAATGGGAGGTGGTGACTAGTCAAAATGGTTCAACCATTAGTAATGGCGAAATCCCATATTCCAAATAGTCTAAAAAATATGTCTTTAATTTATATGGGCGTATCCTTTGGGAATAAACAAGAAAATGGCAAATGATCATAGAAATTTCAATATTCGACATAATTTTATAGTACTTCAAATTTGGAATAACCATTCACTGTTGCCAATATTCTATAGGGAGGAACTAGGATTAGGGGAGCCCATGGTTTATGGGTTACAAGAGAAGGTTAAAAAATGAAGAATTTGTCTATATTTACATAGGTATAAAATATATGTTGGTGGTTCATGGGTAATGTAAGACTTCATAATTTTTAAAGATACCTGAAGGCTATTCCAAAAGCTATTGAATTAATTTTATAGGAAAATGGACAATACATTAAATAATTTAAATTATAATCAGCTGGGGGATGATCTATTTAATCTGAAGACCTCATTTTGTATAGTATGATGCCAATTTACTATGAATTTATAATTAAGTTGAACATCATGAAACTAAGATGTTGTCATGTAGTTTGGTATAATGTCACTAGGATGTTGTCTTGTATTTTCTTTTCATGTTTCTAGTATGTGGTCATGTTGTTTAAGGACATGTGACTTTGAAATTATCATGTAGTTTAATGTAATGCAACAAGGATGTTTTCATGCAGTATATAATCATTTGACATCAATTCAATTATCTATTTTAAACATGACTTGATAAAAAAAGTGTGATAATTATTCATGGATCCCTAATATCACATGACTTATTCTCAATGTTTTAAACATATGATTACTATGAAGTTGATGAGATATATGCGATTTCATGGTAAGTTGTATGTGGGGGTGTTCAAAAATTAATTTGGAATATAGCATCAACATGTATTTAACTCTCATAGAGGTAATGATTAGGAGTGATGGAAAATCATTAAATGGACTAGAATAGAAATACATGATTCACTATATATCATGTGATCATATGTATCAAGACACACATAGTTCTTGAATGGAAATATCACCATGAATTTTTGATCCATATATAGAGTGGTGTATTTCATTCAATTTAATATATTGTGTCTAGACCCGATATTTTGGATATCTGAATAACTATGTATCCAATAGAATGAATCATGACACATATAGTTATTGAATTATAAAATTACATATTCATAATTGAATCATATATCAAAATTAATGTAATTCATTTTTCATTCACTCATAAAATTACCATGTGCATTTAATCATTCATGATGTAATTCCCTCATTATGATTTTACAATATGTTGTAAGGATATCATCCATTCTTTTTAACATAACGTGGTAAAGATATATTTCATGAATTTTATTTTTATGGGGTAATGAGAGTGAATTATAGATAGTTTAATGTTATTCCAATAGGATCTATAATTCTTGAAAAAATATATGAAATGTAATTATTTGGAAACCATTAATAGGATTGGACCATGACATATTCCACATATATATTTGCTAATTAATATAATCTATTTGAATAGATTTTATGTATCCGGAAAGTCTGTTCATAGTTGGGTTACATATTTAGAGAACTTTTTTCTGGTATCATTAGTGTTAAGATAAATAATAACAATTCTCTTTATGCAATATAAAAATAAATAATGATTTTATTAATGAATTTCATAATAGATTCTGATTAATTTTGAGGTTGTACAGTGAATACATCCCTTTCTCACCATGAAATTCCAGGTCATCATTCTACTTATTAGATTTCTCATTTTTTGAGAGTTTTCAATAGATAGATTTTTTGATTGAGGGATATTGATCAAATAATGGATATAGTACCATGATCCCATAAACCAAAAAATATGGGGTATCTTTTGGGGTTGTGATTTTGGTATGGTAAACCCATATTTCATGATGGATCCAGTATCACAATGACTTCCTATCATTTTCCTCCATTTTCTATTGTATATTTGATATTTCCTTTTAAAATGACTACATCTATATGTTTACAACAACATTATATTTAAAATATTGGTGTAAATGGTGTTCTACTATGTGTAGAGTTTCTTTTTCTTTGCATAATATAAGTTGGTGATAATTTATATCCATAGATTAATGGAAAAAATATGGTGATTATATTTTTATTAACGAGGTAGATGATATTTTATATTCTAACATCATTGAGGTATTTTTCCTCAACCCATCTGGATTAGAAGATAGAATTTGAACGTGTTTAAATAAAGAACATACTTTAATTGGTTCAAATGGCCCAAAACATTCTTTCCACATATTGAAAATTGTTAGGAATACTTATATTTATGTACGAAATCTAGTGGTTGGTGGATGATTTTTTTTATTATGAAATCTATGGAATCTCATAGTGAATTTTAAATAGGCCATATTTTTTCCAGTTTTAACCAAACCTCATAATTATTTTGGTGAGTCTGTTCTTATATTGATGAGCACATCATAAAACTTCTTGGATATCCCCAATAAAATAAAGTGTCTTCCCATCTATAATTCATCTAAGGATGATTCCATAAAATCCACTTTTGTAGAAGTATTTTTTCTCTTTTAAGAAGTCGAAATGGGTGATGTTCCTTACATGACTTCGAATATTTTTTCGTTTAAATAGATGTAATTGTAGTGTCAAATTTTTGAATTAATTCATTATTAGATCCATCCACCTAGGGGTAGATATCATCTCATCACAATCTGGGTTAGTAATGAATTTATTGAAATATTCAATGTAAAAAATGATAGGTGATACCATCATTCAGTGATTGATGTAGAAAAAAACTTTGTTTATCTAGAAAAACAAGTAATGTGGATACATTATCTAGTGTGTAGAGATGATAATTTTTTATTAAGGGGAATGATTCAATATTTTTTCAATAGGGAATTCATCTATTAATAATATAACATAAAAGAAGAGAGGGGAAAATATTACTTTTTTATTCCATACATACAGGTGATTTTTTTAATAAAAATATCTGATCCCCCTATATTATTCATTCATTCTATTAGAGTCTATAGGTGTAGTAGAAATCCCATGATATTGTCTTGATATTGTACCTCATTATTACTATTGACTTCATTGAATGATAAATATTATGAAAAAATATCCTTGTTTGGGTATGAAAATACATTCCTGAGAACTACCTAATTGATCTATGGGTTTTACATCCTTATCTAAAAGAACATTGAGAGGAAACATCAAAATAAAACTCCCAAATTATAAGAGTTTCATGAGAATACCAAAAATATTTTTATGAATGTTCAGCATCTTCTAGGGTGATTTTCATAGAAGGATGTGTCATAAAGAAATTAGTTACTGAATTTCCATTCTCTTAATTATTTTACATAATTTGGATGTTATACTATTTCACGTTTACTTCCCATAGATATAGATTCCATATAAATATAGGTTGGGTAAGTATATAACTGAGTAGGTTTATATAAGATACCCAGTGGACATTTTGGAACAACATGTACTGAATAATATCTTTCATTGAAAAAAATTTTGAATGGTGGTTTTTTTTCAATATCATAATACTATGTATCAATAAATAGATTCATTTTACTGATAAAATAGAATATATTTATAATCAACAAATCAATTTTTTATGTTAGGAGAGCACCAGGAGATCCCTACATGAAGGTGACATATGTGATAATTTGTTTTCCCACTAGCAGCGACATCAAGACTAGTTGATAGAGTGGCACCTATATAAAATCATGTAATCCTTTTAGTATCCCTGTTCTCATTAGTATGAGACTCCATTATTCATTCAATTAGTAAATGAGATGTGTTTTTAAGATCATTTCTATATGAAATTCTGAATATAAGTTATGTTTCCCAAGGTCCCCCTCAGTTTGTTATGATTATATAGGGTTGAATTCCATGGACTGAACTAGTATTATCAATATTGACCTCAATGTCTTGGTGAGATACCACATACTAAAGTAAGTTCAAAATTTTACTCTGATATAATAATTCATTTGATTCACCTTCAAACTATACTACATAAATTTTTTAAAAATCATTTGAATATGTTTGAGGTGACGACATAAATGTTGATATTTAACAACTATGTTATCAAAATAATAGTCTTATATGTTTCCCAGTAATGATATATTGATATGGTGTATGGAATGTTGGAATGTATCATCATTGTTTTTTAATCTAATTAGAATTACCTAATAGCATATGATCATGTATTGTACTTTGATTTTATATGATTCATCATCTAAAAATATCTTTTTCATATGATTATACCTGAAATAATAATCCTTAATAGAATTTCATCTCATTTAAATAGTATTTTTGATCACGATATCTATGATTAGTAGTAGAAATTATCTTTCAATTAGTATCAATTAATGTCCTTAATTCCATGGATGACCTCTATCAACCTGTTATTTTTCTTAATAGGGACTATTTTTTCATCAATTAGGTTTAATAAATCTCCAAAATGATGTTTTCCATGATACAAGTTTCAAATTATGATTCTACAGTATTATCATGATAGGGGTGTATTCCAATATCTTCTCTTTTGAAACCTTGATGGTCATTGGGTAATCATAGGCTATGAGTTTCCACATCGTTGATCTTCCTAGAAATTTCTATATAATTTCACATGAAAACATATCCATTCTACAAATGAAAATAATTTTATATATCTTCCTAATTTTTAGGAATGAATGCATTAATTGATATACGTTTCCGGCCATCTTCTACTCCCGAGATCACATTCCATATATCATATATGATGGTGGAAATTCCTTCCTAAAATGTTAGAATGGAATTTATGAAGACATACTCTTCTTGTCAGATCTATGTTCTCATAAGGAATCCTCAGTCATGTTGTATAATTATAGAGAAAATTATTCACTATCTAGATAAGAGAACCCAAGAGAACAGATATTGAAATCGAAAATTTCCAATGACATCACATAGAGATTTAGGGAAAGCTTATATTAATTATTGAAGATATTGGGGGCAGTACCGATATGGTAATCATGACATATATATTATTTTTTGGGGCCATATTTGATATATTATAATAGCTCAAGGGAACTCCTGGATCCAGATAGAGATTTAGTCTCACATTCCATTTTATAATCTACTTTGTGAGACACAAATTTAATCACACCTACATTTACCACTGATGTTCTTAAACCATCAAAGCTCTCTCGGACTGAGTTTATAGACACTATCCTGATTATATTAAATACATATTCATTGTCATGCATGTAAACTGGATTATAAGAAGATATCCCTAATCTATTTGAAACTCCAACCAATATATCATCATTCACGATTATCTATTTTACTTCTAGCTTTTATGACTATATCATATCATATGTGGTATAAAAATAATCAAATAGAGATATGTTAATTTTCACAATTCCAACAATTCCAATAATGGGGTACTTCATGTATTTATGGAATGTTAAAGGTACCCCCAAGTGACTATGCATAGATTCGTTTCATATAATCAAATTATATGTTGTGACTTTCTGGAAAATAATGAAGTCATAATTTGATGTGAGATTCCCAAAATATTCTTTGATATTGATATTCAGAAAGTTATATTTCTTTTGCTTATCATATTGTTGAATGGTTAGCTTCATTGGGGATAATTCCCCCTTACTATATCCCAAATTTAGAATGGATTATATTGCGATGTGGTATATCATAAAACCATTGTGAAAAAATAGACATTTGGATTTCAACATTATCAATTATTCTAGAATAGGCAGGGGTTTGATATGTCATTAGATTACCTCTTCCTGGTCCTTTATAGTGAATGAGATAGTGGTATGATGTTATAATTACATAATATCCACTATAAATAATAGATATATTGAATAATTTATTAACATTTAGTGGAATATGGGGGCCTCAATGAGTTCCTCAATGATTTAATTTTTAATATAGTGATTCTCAGTGATTGAGAAGTTGGATGGGATTACCTCAATGTTTTTCAAAATTTCATTTTTTCTCTAGAGGAATGTGTCACCAAGGAATTGGTTTCCTGCTATTAGGTGCATTATGAGATGGGTGTATAAGATATATTTTAAGGGTGCTTGCGAATTTTTCTAATTCGTATCTTCTACAAGTAGCATAGTTCAGATTGTCCTTACCCTTTTTCTCGAATGATCTAAAAATTTACACACCAAATTCAGCTGTGTAAAATGAATGGGATTAAATGGCCAGTTGATGTTTCTAAGGAAAATTAATGATTCTATTATGGTTTATATTTATATATTCCATGGATATTTGTAGTGTATATTTATTCAATGGGGATTTGGATGAAATACATAGATTTGAAACACTTGTGTCATCCCATGATTCCTCAGCCTCTAGGTCCTCAGTCTTCATCCCCCAAGTTGTTAATGGGAAATATCAACTATATGGGGTATTAATAATCATATAATTGGTATGTTAATTAATAAATGTTAACATAACTAAAAAATATCTCATCAATAGGTGAGGATTTTATTAGGTGTGATAGTTCCTGTAATCTTCAAATTGAAGTGAAGAAATCTACAAGTGTTAGAGTTCCCATGGGATTTAGATATGACCCTTATTCATGTTTTCATCCTATGTCTGGAGATTCTATCTACATATAAGATGTGTATTGAATGATATATCACTATTATTAATTTTCATTATAGTTTATCTAAACTATTTACATTAGGTGGAATGAGCTTGGTCAGATGTATCTCAAGTCATCCAGTTATCATTTTTCTATCCTTTCTTGGTTAAAACATCTTGTTATTCATTCTCTTGTTTTGGTAGGATGATTTTTTCATATGCAATCTATTCTCGAGATTTTTCTAGTTTCCCAATTCTATAATAATACATTATATAGTGTTATTTTGAATACAATGAATTCTAGGAAACTACATCCCAATATCCTATTCATAGGAATGTTTTCAGGATGATCAGTTAGTTTCACCTTATTCAATTCGAAAATCATTGGTAACGTTAGTAGGTTATTTTATGTGAATATAATAAAATTACTAAATCCTCCTCAGTTCTGATGGATTAAAATTTCTTCATATATTTCTCAATTATATGAAAAATCGTCTCTTGTTGATTCTAAAAGAGGAATGTTATTATATATTTTCCCCTTGATGGGATGTGTACGGCGATTCAGGTCCTGCATAGGTGATTGATTTGTAATTGATACTAGTTCGAGGGTCAAAATAGTAGTATCTACATTACCATGAGTTTTTCTACAATCCATTGGTGTGGGATGACATTTAACTTTTATTTAATAAATGTAAACTTCTATTATTTATTTATCTATGAAGTCATGGAATACATAAGGATAACTCATTTGGATGAAAGGTGTTTTACCTCAACCTATAGATTGTCAGAAAAAAATTTCATCAATGTTTCTTGGGATTGGGGATAATGAGTGATTATGTAATCACATTTCAAATGTATATGAATTCATATTCTTTATAATTGGTACATTTTTTTCCAATTTGTGTGGTCACCAGAAATAAATTTCCTTAATGTGGAGTTTAAATGGTATACTAATCAATGATGATAGTCCACCCATTACATGATATACCTCATTAGTTGGATTTGGTACCAATAAATTGATTTCTATAACATATTATATACAAAAAATCATAGTTATGTCTCCTTTTATTGATATTGGGGGTCCATCATAGGTCTTTGTTATTACATGAAGTGAGTGACATGATATTTAGGATCTCCTACACTATCATAGATTAAGATGATATGATTCTCCAAACATGGTGGGGAAATGTTTTATCCACCCTTTCATGATATTGATTCATTTTGGTCTACAAGAAGGTTTTACACCCTTAAATGGAATCTATTTTAGTTTCCATGAATTTAGGGGATTTGAGTATTTATAAAGACCTCATTTTCTAGACCACAAACAATCTATAGAGTGTGATCAAGGCTTGATTAGGTGGTTCAGATTTCATATATCGATGATATATTATACTAGCACTAAATCACCAACATGATCCAGAATTGGTTTTCACTATAGAGTAGTAATGTCCCATTTATTCTCAACATACTAATTTATATATACTATATACCTTTATCAAGATCCAACCATATTCTTGAATTCTACTCATGCAAGACTATTAGATCTATCATGATGTAGATGTAGATGTAGATTTTTCACTATTTGAGACAACATCAACTGTGAATATTTCACTATGTAATTCCACATAGAGTATTTTAGGACTCAGTTCTCATTATAATATTGTGCTAGTAATTTCTTTGTGTATAGAATTACAGTTCATCTTTGTAGTGACTGAAATATATCAACCTCATTCCCATTATACTTTGAATAGATCTACCATAGAGGTGGAAATTAATACTTCTGATGTTCTTAGATTTTTCTCCTTATCTAATTTTGTGTATTTGATGATTGACTTTTTTCATCTTGGTCACCTAAATATGGTGTCTGAATTTTAGTTTTGCATCCCTTTTCATTTACATCATGGATCACATCATGTGTTAGATTTGTGGTGATGATGCTCAATGAGGTGTGTGGGAAAATAGTATTGAACCAATAACTCGACCCACAATATGAATGTTTTGTAACACCTAATACCAATTAAAGGGTTTTATCTGGGTCATTTCTATGAACTTCAGTTATATTTTACGATTTTTGGTCTCGAACCATATGGGGTTTGATCAAATTTTCAATATATTCTACTAGTATTGATCTTTGAGAATTGAACATGAGGGTGTTTCTGGTTGAACTATACACGAAGGTGTCAAATAGAATATGTGTTTCATGTGGTAAGAGGTGTGGCTAGTAAACCAATTTTTTATTTTTTCATTTTATAATAAATATTTATGAATCCAGTAATGGTGATGAAAATGATGAAAATTCCCCCGTCATTGGGGCGAGGGGATTATTTGATGCCACTATTTACACTTTTTGATCTTGTTGGTGAGGATATGAGGACAAATTTTGAGGATATAATTGGTTTTAATAATTATATTGAGATATTAATGCACTCATCCCTAAAGGTTGCGGATGATTTTGAAACTCGCCTGAATTCTCTAGGACCCTATATGGGCGTGATGAACCTAGTCATGATGATTGAGATAAATTTTTCTATATCCCTACAGAATCGGTTTGGTTCATAACCACCAATGATATTTCGGTTTTATTAATTTGTTTTGATTATCATAGATGTGGAGTTGTGTGTCAAAGTTACCCGAACCCTTTGGGCTGTGTTGACACCTAGATGGTTGCTATGGAGGTTATTATTAACAAATATTTTATTTGAAAAAATTATATCCATCCATGGTTAATGTGAAATGGTTACTTATTTTGGGTGTAATTTATTATGGGAAGTTGTTGAGTGGTCCAAAACATTATCTTCAATGTTTTAATTTTTGTTACCCTTTTTTTAGAGTACTAGAATACGATTCCATTTGTGTCCATCATCTCTATTCATTGTTTCTTTAAATCTTCAATGTGGACAGGTTTCATTATATTTACTAACTGTCCCATAGATAAGCCTATCCTAATATTTATAATATAAACATAGAATTTAACTATTATGTATCTAGGGATATATTCTATTATGTGGATATATTGATGTATAATTCTCCATACATTCCCCATCATCTCATATATATGTTTTGCATAGATTTTCCAATCTGTCAGTGGGGAGTTGTTATGATATCGAGAAAAAACCTTTTTAGGCATCTGTTATTCTCTTCCAATCATAGGTTATAGAATACGGAGAACAAAATCGTGTCCAACTAACAAAATATTGTATTTATGAGATGGGGTATATCTTTAGATCATTGATAGGTGGAGTTTCTATCCTTCAACAACTTATGATTTACCATTTTTCTAGAATGATAATGTCATCATCTCATTCTCTAGATCATATGGGATATCCTTTATGGAATGGAGAAGGTGCATAACATATTTGGGAGTTTTGTTATGACTGTATATCCCTATATACCTAGGCCATCATCTCCAATTTTGAGTTAAATTCATCAACCTTGTCATACCAGAGAGATCGAATCTCTAGGTCACCTGTTGAACATGTGTGATATTTCTTATAGTTCCCTGGGTACTATATATAGTTACCCAAGGTGTTTTGAGAATTTATCTATATTAAGGTTTGTATTAAATGGGGTTATTTTATTTTTCAGGAGATATATTAATACGTGGATGCTCTATATGGAAGCCATTATTATTATTGGTCCTATTATCCATCTCTGATCTTCCCCAATGAGAAATATTACGGTATGGATTTCATTATTATTATGTAAGATACTATACCAACACTTGATATGTTCCATGTATTTTTATTATATCCATGAAGATAGTTTCATTGAAAAGATCATTGATATGGGCCTCAATCTACATCATGGTCGGATTATGGCAATATCCCCTTTCGGGTTAAGTCAGGATATGAGACTTCATTATTTTGGTAAACCAAATATGATTATTATCATCTCTTATGATGGGGCTATGATTACCCTTCTGATATGTTTTAGTATTATTATATTGAGGTCCTATATCAATTAATTAGATATGAGCCATCCTATGAGTGGTTTCCAGAATATATTGTTCGAACCTAGTTGATGATGGGGTAAAATCCCATATCAAATATGAATTCCCCCATAAAAAATATGGCAAAGAACCACGAAATTGGGATATGGAATTTGGGGATTACCCACTATAGACTCTCAATGATGATTATGGATTCTTCCATTAATATAATATTGGATCTGAGCATGGATTTCGCAAGCTTCTCGAATATGCTCTGTAGAATCATCAGTAAGAATATGAGACTTCCATGAGGTAACATCCATATAGAACTAATGAATCTCTATTAGAGAGGGTGTATGACCATGGTCATGTGACTTTGTAATATTCCACAATATATCTTCTAAATGAGTGCATCTCTCTTTAGGGATGTTCAATATTATGTTGGGGAGCCCCAATTAGAAATGGGATATATTCCTGGCCAAGTTACTCACCAATTACTAATTTTTGATGATAATATTCTTATATATGGGGATGAAATTGTTTATTCATCATATTTTTAATCATTTCTCACTATATCTATTGGTATGATATTTTTGGTCAATGGAAAGAGGATATAATCATGATCCAATATATGCATTAGTTTCAAAATATGTTGGGAGTGCCCTTATATTTTTTCTAAGATGTGGAGAAAATTAAAAAATGTGGGGATAGAAATATAGGAATTTACATCTATTATCTCCCAGATATAACATAATATGTCTTCAATTTACGTGGAAATATAATTCTAAACTGGTTCGATATAATCCATTAAAATATGTTAACAGGATTCATGTGTGGGGGATGGGATATGTGCCTCTCCCATGATTGCAATAGGAAGATGTGTGTACAATTGATCTATGTGAGAATTGATATGACCCTTATCATTGTCCACAAATATAATATGCTGATTTTACTCATCAATTGTTGTGGGGATATGATCTCACTCACATTTGACATCTAATTTTCTCCCATGGAGAGACCTCCTTTGGACTCGTGTATTGGTGTCAGGGGTGGGAATTTTTCACATGGTTCACTCAACACATCACTATGAGGATTTATAAGGATAATTCTAGTTATGTAAGTTGATAGGATACCTAATTGATATATAATAAATTATATTGGATCATTCATCTCACATGGCATAAGTTTTTAAAGCCATTAATGGTGGAGACATGTTCACCATTTTCATTGAAGAATTACAAAACAGATATGGACTTGTTTGATTAACCGTCTTGATACCAATAATAGTTTTCTTTAGGGTTTGGATCATAACATTTCATAGTACTCTCATACCAACTCATTTTCTTCCCAATGTGGATGGGGTCAACAGGGTGATGTTGTTTTGAAAGCTAAATAGGTTACAACAACAAACAAAGTTCCAGAAAATTATCTTTATAGATACATGATATTTTTTCATGGTAGTTATTTTGGGATGATTATATATTGTAATAATGAAAAATTATAAAAATTTCACTAATACCACATATCTAAAAGAATGAAACATACTCAATTACCTATGCATGGGTAGCACAATTGTTCATTATTTCTGTTGATTCTTTCATTTTTATTATGTTCTATCTAAAACGTGAAATGGAATATTTCATAAGATACCCTAGATATTATTGAAGTATTTATCATTGGAAATGCCATATTTTTTTGGGATACATAGAAAACCAAAATGGGATTATGAGTCAAAACCCATGGTTTTTATTAATCGATAGATTCGAATCAGAGTCAACATTATTGTTATTGTTGAATGTGGATGGGAATAATGGATAAATGGAAACAAGAAAATATATAAATTTTAAAATATGAATGGGTGGATAATTTTTAATGTTTCTCATTTAATATAAAAATTTCCAAAATCACATCATGTTCACCAAAATTTATTTTAAATAAAATTAGCAGCCATAAATTTATTGAGTTGTATTTTGAGTGTGAATACAAAATAATTCACATCTGGTTAAGCATATTAATATATCAAGGAAACTACCAAAGGCTCTTACATAAAAATAATAATTTTGTTCCTTTTTTCCCTTTTTAGTTGGACACATCATATTTCAATCCCTGTAATAATTAAAAACACACATTGGTCAAGAGGATGAGGATTCAGTCTCATCAAACATTTTAGGTAGAATTATTGTTTACATTGGGACTCTCGTATAGACTGCTGATATGTTCAATAATCTCTTTCAAATTCCAATATACGATTGTTACCAAAATTAAATGACTAGGTTTGAATCCTTCTAGATGAAAAGGGGTTTTTTAATGATTTCATATATATATATCATTGGTTCTCTATATGATTCATATTATTTCACACCAAAGAGAATATTATTGTTTCTTGAATCTATATAACCAGAGAATTTATATTTTTAAAATATTAAATAAGGATATTAGTGTTTCAGGGATGGGGTTTTAACATTAATAGGTGTTCAATTATTTTTCAAAAAAAAAATCAGATGAATACCAAGAAATTAATTTACGCCATAGAAAAATCGTTTGACATCATTTTGAAAGTACTTTTGTGAGGTCATTCAAGAGTAAAGTATAAATCTATATCCTTAATAAAGATAAATATATATCCTACTTAAAAAGGAAATCAAAATATTCATATTTATTATTTTCTCACCTCACTACTGGGTAGGGATATCAAATTAATACTCATGAGGGTAATTTCCCAGGACCATAGGAATATGTTCATTCCTTCAATAATTACTCCAAGGTGTACTCCTTTGCTCGGAAGAATTTTCTACCTCTGACTGAATAGGTATTACAAAATATGGTTTATCTAATCATGGTAATTTTTTAAATGTTTGAGATAGTATTGTATAAAATCAAGAAGATTACATGGGTCATATTATTTTGAGATATTTGGGATATCATGTAATTAGTCTCAAATAATATTGATATGGGAATTATTCTTATGGGTGGTGTCGATGGAGTGTTTGATATAGAGCTCGAACCATTTGAATATATTCTATATATCATTATTATAGCTAAAATTAGAGTCCTCATGATTTTATTGTCTTCTCAATCAACTGATGGATGTGAAGAATGAAATACTAGTAGATTGGGGGTCATGGTAATTGATATTTAATTGACTTACATCAATGTGTATTTCAATATATGAGCCATTTATGTCTCTACTAATAGAAAAATAAGGTTGATTTCCTCCTAAGAGAGTTTGGATCCATTTATATTAACATTTTAGGATATGGGGGATATAAAATGATATGTGACCACCAAAAGTGTAACGCCCCATCCCTAGTAACCCAGAATCTATGCATTATTACATAACATTTGTATGGTACAAGGAATCATGTCCCGAATGACCAATCAGTTTAGTAGCCTTGTAAGTATTAGATACATATATATGTTTTACATTACATCATGACATAAAAAAACAACACTACGTACCCTTTCTACAATCTTATATCCCTTAGCCTATTCTTGCAGGTTAATTGTAATATATTTCGTTGCATCCAAGGAAAACAACATAAGAAAGGGGTGAGCTCAGATGCTCAGTAAGGATAGCAATATAGCAGAAGATGTCATAAATAAGAGTAAACATTTAATGAAATATATAAGACTTGAACACAAGAAATTTAAACATAAATATCAGTATAATATGGCAATGATAAATCAAATAATTCCATTTACTTATTCACATGTATATTATACTCATCAAATAATCACATGTAAAATCAATATCCAATTTCTTAATGATGGAATGCATAATTCCAGACTTCATAACCACAAATTCAGGGCCTTGTGACAAGACTACAAATATGATTTTGTCAAGTCCTTCTGCCAAGACAATAGTTGGTACTATGAGACCTACCGAAGCATCAAAGAGTTATAGTAGGCTCCACTTGTCACTTACTAACTCCAATTCATTCTCATATGAAAGGGTGAAACATAATCTAAACATCCATATTAATACTATCATATGAAATGTCAATATTTTAACCACAAACCATGAATGACAAAAAAAATAGAACATCCATAGTCAAACAAAACTCATTAAATAAAATATGGATGATTGTGTTATGATAAATCATCCTCAATCAAGAGTAAAATACAATTAAGGATATTTAAATAAATGATAATTTTCATTAAAACTATTTGAGATAAATATCCCCTTTTTCTTGAAAACATTTAAATGTCGCTCTATTTATCAAAGAAGTCATTTAAAATAGGTTTTTGAATCAAATTGTCCCACACAAAATTGAATCATTTAAAAGGAATTTTAATTTTAAATCATTTATTTAGATATAATTAAATACATAAAACCATTTCTAAAACATGGACATTAATGAGAATGATTTAAACGAATAAATATTTAAAACATTTAAAAAAATATATTAGTTAAAGAGTTCCTAACAAAATAAGAGACTCTTGAAAACAAGTAATTGAAAAATAAAATTAATCAAAACATTATAATATCTTATGAATAAAGGTATTCATGATATAATATTTCAAAGGACACTATATACACAATATAAATGTTTATTGGTGCATAACGACAAAGTGGTCTCAAAGGAATGTAAATTGAGATGAAATACATTATAATGACCATCTTCTTAAATTCATGATAAATCATTAAAATAATCATGTGTGAAAAATATAAATACGCGTAATATAATTTTATGTTTAGTGTAAATAAATAATATTACATTCACACATATTCTTGTAAAAACAAAAACAATGACTTGGATGTTTTACTCAATGAATAGATATTGAGATAAGATTACCATTAAAAAGTTCATATCAATGGAATGTGAATTTAAAAATAGAGTGATTATGTGTATAAAAGGTATATACAAATATAGGGTAGTGGATATTACTATATATTTAATAAATAGTTATTCCACAGATAATGTTGGAGTAAAATAATCAAGGAAGTATGCGTAAAGCACAATGAGTGGAAATTGAAATTTAAAATTCCCTTAATAATTTGGTAACATACAAAAAATACAACCCATGAAAAAAGTATCATAAAATGAAGATGTAAATACCCATAAACTAATGTATATAACCCAATGAATAAAATCATGGTTAGTACATACACCCCACAAAAAGAAATAGTGCCAATATAGCATGAATTTCACAAAAATAAGAAGTGAGATGAAAATCCATTACCACAACGTAATAAATCAAGTCATATGAAAAAAAGTTAATAACACCAAATTAATCACATAATACCATGAATATAAAGATAATCATGATAATAAATTTCCAATTATAATACATGATATACTATAGGCCATAAATAAGTGGCGAGCAATAGAAATCTCATGGAATTAAAAGTGAGATAAAAAACCCATTACCTTTTTCTAATCCTTAAAAGAAGGTATGTTGGACCATTGTATAATAGTTAAATAATTGTTATTAAAATATAAAATTACTATATACAGATAAATGATATCATATATTATCTTCTAATATTTATTTGTTAATAATATTTTATTAGTATCATCATTTCCGGTGTTAACTGATATGTTTTCTTCTATATGATCGGCTATGTAAGACATGGTTGTTATGAATTGGATGTATTTTATTCATATCATGAATTATATTAAGTTCTTAATCATTATTTTTAATCAAATAATATAAATTATTCTTGAATGATAATGATGGGGAATGAATCTAATCGCGTTCGTGGAGACGGTAATTCGTACATGCGCACAAGTGACAATAACATTACATTGAGGGTGAAATCATATGTATTTGATGATATATCATATATAATGAATAATTAACATATTATACTTATTATTTACATTAGTTATACTCTTTATTATACTCATACAAATAATGGAGTGTTTGAATAACAGACTACACCATGACGTGGATACGGTAATCCATATGTGCGCGCATATGGTGACTTTGTCATTAATATGATAGGTAGAATAATGAATATGGTTGTACAATTTTGATAATAACATAACAGTATATAGAAGATACTGAAATTATTCTATAATGTAAACAACAATGAAAATGAAAGTGGAAGAAGAAAATAACTTGAAAGATGTGATGAAATATTTACCTCTTCTTTGTCTTCTTCCATTTGATTTTATCAAAAGGGAATCCTAGGTTGGCATTATTACCAATGGAAGGCCTCTATGATGAGGGTTTTAAAATGGGGAGGATATTTTTGTAGTTTTTTTTGAGCCATATGTCTTTGGAGTTGTGAAATTAAGAGAAGGAGAAGTAACATTTTATAAGAGAGGTGAGGGTAACTTTTGGAAAAATCATGAAATATTATTTTATAACAAAATTATATTCAGTTTATAATGGCTCAAAGATGATTTATTTAGAGAATATGGTACGGATGGGTAAAAAACCTTTTATCCCATAGGTGTTAGATAGGTTTAGGTCACCAAATTGACCTTATCTTTAATATTTAACTCTTAGTTAAATAGTATTAAATTTATCATGTGTCTTTGTATTTTTATATTACATGGTTAATAAACATACTATAACAAGCCAATAGAACCCCTAGTGGTTAAATATAAATATATATAACATTATATATTTCCTTTGTCCGAACCATATATTTTTAGGAATATTATATAATTTAATAATATAATATTTGTTTTAAAAACTCATTTAGGTCAATTTTGACACTATTTAGTATTTGGATTTTGTGAGTGTCATCACAACTTGATTACTTCAAAAAAATGCATTTAATAAACCCTATCATTTCATATTCATCTATATAATTAGTTTATGTCATAAAAACATTGAAATTATATTTATATTAATATTTATAATACCATTTATTTGATTCTTTCATTAATAAGTTAATTACTACATCATTATTGTGTCATAAATGAATTTTATTATATAATGTCTAAAAATAATATATAAAATAAAATTATTTAGTAAATATATTTATATTTCTAATGGGTATTTATTGTTGAACAGATAACTCATATGACTCTATTTGAAAACTGTTTTACTAAAAGTTATATGTTTTTGTCATTTTGGTATTTACTTTAAATTAATTAATATAAAGTGTCATTATCACACTCAGGTGGCTCCATGGGGTCCCAAAATCGACCCAAGTATTCCCATGGTCAAACATGTATCCTCCAATAGGAATATGACACATGTTAGGGTAGTTTATTATTATTATATTTTTATTTTTTACCCTTATTTACCCGATTTATCTTTTAACCATGGTAAATAAAATATTTAAGGAAATAATTATTCATAATGACTAAAAATATAAGATAACAATTTACACAATTCATACGTCCAGATTCAAAATATGGAATCTATTTTTTCCATATTAAAAAAACAAAAGTTGCAGAAATTAATTTAAAATGAATTCTCATTTTCAAAACAAAAAAGCGTGTTTTAAACAAATAATAACTATCAAAAGAATGACACTTTTTATGTCTATTTATAATGTGAAATTACATTAAATGATCTAAATTTTATTAAATTATAAAAATATAATCCAATTATACTTCTAAACCATTAAAATTCAAAATTTAACAATATAAATTATTGTGATTAAAAAATTAGTTTTCAATAGAAATTTAGTATTTTTCAGTATTCATCAAAATATGATAGTTATCATAAAAGTACCAAATGTTTATCAAAAATATATTTTTTATGTCCTGATTATAAAAAATAAATTAATTTCAATAAATTAAATATATAAAATTGTCAAATATTGGGTTTAAAAAGTATTTTCCATCAAAAGGTGGTAAAATTTCATTTTAAAAAAAATACTTATTTTATCTGAAAAAATGAATTTGTTATTAAATTATGTCTTTGAAACACATAATATGAATTCTAAACCTATATGGATTATATGAAATTTAATATTTAGATAATATTATTCATGACTTCTTTTTGAAAATCTATTTTTGTAAGTTGTGGTGCACTCGAACTTATTGTTGTGTGTAGCGCAAGCTATTGAATTACTTTTAATGATAATAACTTACTATGAAATATAGGTGTGTTACGAAAAGATATTTAAACCATATCATATGAAAAATATAGGGAGGACCCTATTGTTAAGAGGTTATCATAATGAGTTCGTATTTTTAATCGCCTATAGAATCTTAAAATATAAATTGACTTAATTCAGTAATAAATATTCTTCGGGTCGACATGGTTCGAAGGAAAATGTCTGACTATTCATGAAAAGGGTAACATGTCTGAGGATGTTGGCATGGTATGACATGGGTTTCATTCTAAAATGTCTAGGGGTATCTACATGACATTTCCATGTGTCTTACCATGATCAAAGGTGACCTTCTAAGAACTATAATGTGATAAACATGATAGTCTATAGAACTTATTATAAACACCAAACATGTTTGGAGGAATTCCCCTGAACCACCTAACATGTATAGTAGTAATCACAAGACATTGATATCTTGTCTACAATTAATCACATTATATGGATGACATATAGTGAGGTAGATTAATACAATGGATTACATGACAATATATCATAACATTATCAATCTGACATGTCCAGAGAAATTTGGTTCAGCCATATGTATTGTCTGGAGATCATTGAAGGACATTGTTTACATTTCTAGAGGAATTTTATTGAATCAACCAAAATTTATTTAGTACTTGCTAATAACTAATTGAACTATTTTAATGACATCATAGGATGAAACTGAAATCTCCAATGGAGGCAACCGTGTGATTTCCAAAAAATGTCTATAGGGCTTTCATATCATTTTCATATAATATATGGTAATATTCTCTTGTATAATTAATGGGTTATATGATCTCATTAACCACTTCATATGAAAATATTCATAAACATATTTATAATAAAGATTTCATATTTTAACCATTTTATCCTAGAAATGCCACAATTTTTTGTATGCAATGTCATATTGAGGCAACACAACACCAAATCGACACTAGAAAACACATTCTTGTGATCTAATTAACATAGTGTAATTCCTTCACGTGATCAATGGAGTGATGATGCAAGTAACATAGAGTTACTATGTAATACCATAATTCATATAATGAGATTAAAATATGGAAGAATAATGTCAGTAAATGGTTATCTACTAGAAGAATATCTCTACCAGATCTATACTCTTTTTATTACTAGGGATAATTTATAGAAATAATATATTTATACCCCCTCACAGGGTGTATATAAAGTATATATGGGCTTGACTCACATGAGTTATTGTCTCATCACACGATTAATATAAATTCACCATATGAACTGCAATACATCATTTTAGTGTCCTGTGTTAAATAATGAAAACACGATAACTTTATCATTTCCTTATTTATAAAACACATTTATTTTCCAAGGGATTTCACATAATCAACTCAACATGTTGAGGGCCTTGAATGATATATGCAAATTGTTCTGTCCCCTTCATGAGATCAGGATTTTTTTTCAGAAAACCATCACATGATATTATACGACTCTTCTGGTGACCTTCATGATATTAATATATCATCTCAAGTGTCCTTAATATGATTAGTAAACTAATCCCAAGAGATGTATACACTCTTTAAATTATATCCAATGTACAATTTTTTCTCATAATAGTAACATATTTTTTCTATAAATTTTTTTAAAATACATTGACATCCATATTTTGGAATTTCCATTTGGGTATCTCATGATGAAATGGACACATCGAATGTCCTTCACATAATGATGATCACATATGTAGAGACCCTAATCCTGACGTACATGGACATTACATTACTTTTGCGGAATACTTAGTACATTACAGAAAACATACACACAAGGATCGTAATAGTTTAGTGTCTTTGGAAACTCGGAATATAATCTTCTAATTCATGGTGAAAGATCTTCAACATCTCCCATAAAGATCTTCTTTTTTTTATACCTAAAACCATTCTTTATATCCTGGGGAAAATAAAAACTAAAAGGGTGAGCTCAAATGATTAGTAAGGGTAAACAAAAGAAATATCAATCACATCATATACAAAAGCACATAACTTTTGAAAATCTTAACCTGTAAAAGAGATCATAATTTCATAACATGGGATAAATCATGGCAGTGAAATATAATAACAATAATCATAACTTAAAAAATGAAACTTTGTGGAATTCACACATAATCATAGAGAATCATTTCTTGTTAGTCAAGACTCATTGCCAAGACTATCTTAGTGGACAAAGTCCCTTTCTGAATCGAGTAACCCTCGTTTCAGTCCTGTTTCACTGAACCGGTATAACCTACCATTTCATTCATGTCTATATCATGAGATATAAAATCTTTACCCAATGCATTGGAGGAAGATATAGGTCCCACCCATATTATAATGAATCCTTTCTTATGTGTGCCACATAATCATTAACCATACATCATAGCGTAACCCATGTAATAAAAATGGGATTCTTAAACAACATGACATCATAAAACAATTCATATAAGATAAAGGAATTCATAAAAATATTTCCATCACAACATAATCAAATCCATGTAATAATAGGGATAAAAACAGAACCCTTTTATTATCATAGATTGAAAATAATTTTGATAAAATACTTGAACTTCATTCTTGAGGAAAATATCCTTTCTACTTCAAAAACACTTTTCCTTTCTTAACATGTCGTAAAATTATAAACTAAAAGAAGTTGATTAAAAATAAACTTGAAAATTTGCAATGTAAGCTTCTTGGAAATAAGGTTTTAAAAATCCATTCATGCCGTATAAGTTAAAAAAACATTCTTCACACTTTTGTCGGAAAAGTTAAAAAGTACCTTGTACAAAAAAAATGACAAAAGATTCCTTTCATATCAATTACTAAAAACTCACCAATGGTTAAAATTGGATTTAAACAATTGTAGGCGGATGGAAATAATATTACATATTGAGGAAACATGTATGTGGATGATAAAATACACCCCAGTAAATACCAAAGTATAAACAATCTCGGATAAAAATGAGATTTTGATATTTTCCCTTACCTTAGGTCTGATTTGCTTCGTATGTGTCCGAACCTCCTGTATAATGATTAAAATAATGTCATTGACTTATTACAGAATCATATTCATTGTTATGATATCATATATGGTTCACTTATGACATTATATTACCCGTTCTTTTGTAAATTCCATGTTAAAGAAGCGTTTTGGGTAAAATCGTTTCATTTATCATAGGTCTTTTGACTTGTTGTTCTTGACATTATTATTACTTATATCATGATTTAATTAATTCCAGAATATAAAATATGATTTATATATCATATATATTCAGTATATATATATATAATAGATAGATAAATGAAATGAAAAACACCGTTCATGGAGACGGTAGTCCGTACGTACGCATGAACGCTGTTTTCCTTTCCATATTGTCTTGAATGGAAGTAAGTAGATGACATACATATATATATATATATATACATAAATCCAGTAGCTTTATAATGTCATATATTTCATTATTATTTCTTATATATACTTTATAACCATTCTTAAATGGTTAACATGGAGAATGAATCTCATCGCGCCGTGGAGACGGTAGTCCGTACGTACGCACGAGCGATGATATCATTTCCATAAATATTGAATTGAATTGGAGTGGATTATACAATATATCAGAATCAATATGATGTTGAAATAACTATGTATAGTTATTCTTTACACCATTATACCCATCCATGTAAGGTGGTGGTGGAAAATAGATTACACCACGGCGTGGAGACGGTATTCCGTACGTACGCACGCGTGGTGATTTCATTTTTCCGTAGGATGGATAGATGGTGAAATAGGGTTGTTTCATACTTATAATAACATATCAGTATATGAGTGATACTGATGTTATTACTTCATAATGAAACAACCTAAGAAGAAGAAGTGGAAGAAGAAATAAAGATGAAAGAATTGGTAACGGTAATTACCTCTTCTTTGAAGCGCCTCTTTGAGACCTCCTCTTAGGGCACTAAAATTGGTCTTTGAGGAAGACATGAACCTCTATTATGTTGCTAGGGAAGTGGAGAAGAGATTTTGGTAGGGGTTGGCCGATCTTGAGTTCTCAAATAGGTGTGAGGAGGATGGGGAGGAGGTGTCCTTTTATAAGGGAGGAGAGGGGCACCTTAGGAATACCTCAAAATATTATTTTATATTAATGTCAAAATCGGTTTATAATGGTTCCAAAGGGTCTTATTTCGAAGCCAAAGTGGGTATGGGTCGAAATCCTATCAACCAATAGGATTTAGACAAGTTTAGGGTATTATTTTAACCTTATCAATTAGATTTAACTCTAAGTTAAATAATTTAACTTTTACCGTGTCTTTTTGTTTTCTTTCACTATATGGTTAATACACTTACTATAACATTCCAAACGAACCCCAAATTGTTTATTATTAATATATATATCCTTATCTAAGTCATTTGACCGAACCTTAGATTTTTAGGAATAAAATAACAATTAATAATATAATATTTTATTTAAAAACTATTTTGTGTCAATTTTGACACTATTTGATATATGATTTTTGTGAAAGTCATAACAGAATTATATGTTCAAACCAAGTTGATTAAAGCAACATTAATATATCATAGTAACCTATAAAATTAGTGTAATTCATAAAAAGTCTCAAATTACATTCATTTGAGCATTTATAACATCAATTATGTTAATATTTCCTTAAAAGGGTAATTACTGCATCATCGTTGTGTCATAATAAATTAATTTATTTAAAGTCTAAAAATTATAAATAAAATATCATTATGTAGGAAATCTTTTTATCTTTCTAATGAATATTTAAAATCGAATTTATCTTATGTACAACCCTATATTAAAAATGTATTAGTAAATAAACGTTGATTTTAACTCTTTTAACTCTTCTTTGAATTAAATAATAATAAATGTCCTAATCTAATCCAAGTGGGCCTAAATGATAATATTTTACACTTAAGGTTGTTTTTTTTGTAGATATACACTTGTCCAATAGAATTAGGACATGTGTTAGGGTAATATTAATATCATTCTTACCCTTAATTACCCTATTTACTTTTAACCGTGGTAAATAAAAGTAAAAAGTTACTATTCACCAAAAATTATTTTCATCTCATTGAACCACATTTTACTTACTGACATCAACCGTGTCTCTAGGATTTTTTAAATTCCATTCACAGAAGTGGTAAAATTAAGTTTTATGAAAAATTCAGTTTTTTTAACTACCACTTAGTAGTTTCACTATTCATCAAAAATTGATGTTTTTCAGAACAATGCCAAAATTTCATCCTAAGCTATATTTCATATTCCGAATTCAAAAATGAAGTCTATTTTACCAAATTAATAACATAGAAATTGCATTAATTAATTTTATAATTAAATCACGCTGTTAAAACAAATAGCGTGTTTTTAAGAAACAATATCTATCAAAAGATTGACACTTGATTATGTCTGGTTTAAATGTGAAATTACATCCAATGACCAACATTGTATTAAATTGTAAAAATATATTCTAAATATACTTTAAAACCACTCAAATTAATGATTTATCACTATTAATTATTTCGATTAAAAAAGTTGTTTTTAATTATAATTTAGTAATTTTCACTATTCATCAGAATATGAAAGTTATCCGAAAAGTACCAAAAATTCACCTTAGGCTAAATTCGATACTCTGAATCCAAAAATGAAGTCCATTTTGAGAGCTAAAATTTCTAAAATTTAAAAAGTGGTTATTACTATTCATAACAGCTAGTTTTAATAATATTATAATAGCATATCGTTGTTTCGTGAAACTCAGTATTGCGTACTACACACGCTATCGAGGAAGGTTGTCATTGCGTGTAATGCAAGGAAAGTCAAGGATGCGTGTTGTGCAAGCTCCTTTTGGTGTAGCGTACAACACAAGACATTAGTGAAATTAAAAAGAGTATTTTTCATAAAATCTTGGGCTGTTACATTCTACCCCCCTTAAAATGAATTTCACCCTCGAAATTCGTCGGGGTTATAAATGGTTTACTATTCGAAAGTTTCTTTAATAGAAACCCACATCGTAAAAAGGAATACCAAAACCAATATTTAAAAACAAAAGTATGAAACTTAACGGTTACCCAAATAAACTAATCACTGGGTTTCCACATAGGTGAAAATTTGGATATGGAAGAAAAATATAACCATCATGTTCTGATGGAGAGTGGTAGAGAACATGGCTATGGAAAAGCCAACAATCACAAATCCATAAATTTGTGACGATCTAAGGTACCATCCGATTAATCAGATATAAGATCACTAGGACAACATTTTTTTGGTTTTCAAGATCGTTTCCCTAAAGTTGAAAATTTTGAATTAGAATAAATACTTACTTTATTTTGGTACAGTCTCACTATTGTTCGTGACTTGAACAATTTCCACTTCATCTCTTAAATAAATGAAGTTGAATTTGTTATTCATGAAGTGTTAGCCGATCATGTGATAGAATGACGGGTCATTCCATCTATCTCAAACAAAAGGTTAGCAAAAATTATATACATAAGTCGATCTATAGTGAGATTAATCATATATGGTTCCTAAAATTGACTTATACTTCATATATCATACTGCTTAATATAATAAAACTAGTTTCTACTAAACAGGAACTTCCTGTAGGCCAGTGGTAGGCGATAAAGGCCAGTTGCACTTCGGTTGTGGGTTCGATTCCCACAGCTTTGTCCGAAGTGAGGGGTTGTCGCCCGTCCTGCCGGTTGTACTTTTTCTAAAACTACATTACTATAACATCCCATCAATAATATCAAAAATCTCCATTCCTTAAACTAACTTATTTCCAACATAATCCATTCTAATCTTTAGGCTTATCCATAATACTACAGTCCACTCTCATAATATAGTGAAAACGATTACCAGAGATTTAATACTATCGTTAATCCCCATATATCATAAGATATGTCTTGTTGGTCACATTCCAAACATTCAAAGGCCTTAATCATGTATTCTCTTGAATACCCATTGAACCTTAGTGAAAACATGAATGCAGTTAAAAGTTAACTCTTTCCACATACCAAAATCCAAAAATTCTCTATACTCAAACCATGATATAACCTTCTCCTTATATCAGTCATGAGATCATGAATACAATCAAACACCTCATTATCTTATTATTCCTTCATTATGCGCATATCATCTAAATTCCAAAAATATCTGAATAACCTTTCATGGATAGTGGTACCATTAATCATACACTTTCATAACTCAAGGAAAGAAAACAGTGTAACAATCCTTAGATGTCTCTTTATTCCATAGTACCATGAGATTTCTTATACAACATTACACATGATAAACATGTAATCATTCCACTACATTCTTAAACCATTGACCGAGCTTCAACAATTCTTTCATCTCATTTATCATTTGTAGTCTCTTCATCATCATCAACATAAATACTTCCCATACGACCATACTGATTATCGTCATGAGTCTTTCCCTTAGGGAATTGGTTTGCATAATGCCCGTACATTCCACATTTAAAACATTTAACCATTGTTGATGTCGTAGCAATACCATTATCCTCATCCATGGTGTTAACTGAACCTTTTCCTTTGCACTTACTTGATTTGTGTCCTTCTTTTCCACACCCAAAGCATCTTCCAGTTCCTTTGAAACATTCTCCTTGATGCCTCTTCCCACATGATTTACATAAGGGAAATTGAACTTTCTTTCCACTATGATCATCATGAAACTCCATCTTTCTCTTATTAGCCGAGTCAAGAAACTTACCAAATTTTACTTTATTGATCATATTATGAGATTGCTGATTCCGTATAATAATGATGTTTGGACTTCCAAAACCCATTTCATTATGAAGAATATCATTCCATTGTCCATCATTTCCTCCATTATCGTGAATCATCTGGTTTCCAGCCATTTTCTAAAACCCAAAAAAAAGAATAGTTTGAGAGGAAAAAAACATGCTAGGGAAAACAACATAATAAAGGTGGAGTATCCTCAATATCTAACATCTTAGGTTAAATTCTATGATCGTTACCGTAGTTCTAGGACTGTATCCTATACGTATACTTATCCTTAGGGACATCCCTAGACATACCTTATAAATATCTCTAGGGATCTCACTAAAGTTCTCGCATCCTAGTTTCCAAAGGTTGACTAAACCATTCCTCTGATACCAACTGTAGAGACCCAAAGCCTGACGTACATGGACATTACATTACTTTTGCGGAATACTTAGTACATTACAAAAAACACACACACAAGGATCGTAATAGTTTAGTGTCTTTGGAAACTCGGAATATAATCTTCTAATTCATGGAGAAAGATATTCAACATCTCCCATAAAGATCTTCTTTTTTTATACCTAAAACCATTCTTTATATCCTGGGGAAAAGAAAACATAAAAGGGTGAGCTCAAATGCTTATTAAGGGTAAACAAAAGAAATATCAATCACATCATATACAAAAGCACATAACTTTTGGAAATCTTAACCTGTAAAAGAGATCATAATTTCATAACATGGGATAAATCCTGGCAGTGAAATATAATAACAATAATCATAACTTAAAACATGAAACTTTCTGGCATTCACACATAATCATAGAGAATCATTTCTTGTTAGTCAAGACTCATTGCCAAGACTATCTTAGTGGACAAAGTCCCTTTCTGAATCGAGTAACCCTCGTTTCAGTCCTGTTTCACTGAACCGGTATAACCTACCATTTCAGCCATGTCTATCTCATGAGATATAAAATCTTTACCCAATGCATTGGAGGGAGATATAGGTCCCACCCATCTTATAATGAATCCTTTCTTATGTGTGCCACATAATCATAAACCATACATCATAGTGTAACCCATGTAATAAAAATGGGATTCTTAAACAACATGACATCATAAAACAATTCATATAAGATAAAGGAATTCATAAAAATATTTCCATCACAACATAATCAAATCCATGTAATAATAGGGATAAAAACAGAACCCTTTTATTATCTTAGATGGAAAATAATTTTGATAAAATACTTGAACTTCATTCTTGAGGAAAATATCATTTCTACTTCAAAAACACTTTTCCTTTCTTAACATGTCGTAAAATTATAAACTAAAAGAAGTTGATTAAAAATAAACTGGAAAATTTGTAAAGTAATCTTCTTGGAAATAAGGTTTTAAAAATCCATTCATGCCGTATAAGTTAAAAAACATTCTTCACACTTTTGTCGGAAAAGTCAAAAAGTACCTTGTACAAAAAAAAATGACAAAAGATTCCTTTCATAACTTTTACTAAAAACTCACCAATGGGTAAAATTGGATTTAAAAAATTGTAGGTGGATGGAAATAATATTAAATATTGAGGAAACATGTATGTGGATGATAAAATACACCCCAGTAAATACCAAAGTATAAACAATCTCGGATAAAAATGAGATTGTGATATTTTCCCTTACCTTAGGTCTGATTTTCTTCGTATGTGTCCGAACCTCCTGTATAATGATTTAAAAAATGTCATTGACTTATTACAGAATCATATTCATTGTTATGATATCATATATGGTTCACTTATGACATTATATTACCCGTTCTTTTGTAAATTCCATGTTAAAGAAGCGTTTTGGGTAAAATCGTTTCATTTATCGTAGGTCTTTTGACTTGTTGTTCTTGACATTATTATTACTTATATCATGATTTAATTACTTCCAGAATATAAAATATGATTTATATATCATATATATTCAGTATATATATATATATATAATAGATAGATAAATGAAATGAAAAACACCGTTCATGGAGACGGTAGTCCGTACGTACGCATGAACGCTGTTTTCCTTTCCTTATTGTCTTGAATGGAAGTAAGTAGATGACATACATATATATATATATATATACATAAATCCAGTAGCTTTATAATGTCATATATTTCATTATTATTTCTTATATATACTTTATAATCATTCTTAAATGGTTAACATGGAGAATGAATCTCATCGCGCCGTGGAGACGGTAGTCCGTACGTACGCACGAGCGATGATATCATTTCCATAAATATTGAATTGTATTAGAGTGGATTATACAATATAGCAGAATCAATATGATGTTGTAATAACTATGTATAGTAATTATTTACACCATTATACCCATCCATGTAAGGTGGTGGTGGAAAATAGATTACACCACGGCGTGGAGACGGTATTCCGTACGTACGCACGCGTGGTGATTTCATTTTTCCGTAGGATGGATAGATGGTGAAATAGGGTTGTTTAATACTTATAATAACATATCATTATATGAGTGATACTGATTTTATTACTTCATAATGAAATAACCTAAGAAGAATAAGTGGAAGAAGAAATAAAGATGAAAAAATTTGTAACGGTAATTACCTCTTCTTTGAAGCGCCTCTTTGAGACCTCCTCTTAGGGCACTAAAATTGGTCTTTGAGGAAGACCAGAACCTCTATAATGTTTCTAGGGAAGTGGAGAAGCGATTTTGGCAGGGGTTGGCCGAGCTTGAGTGCTCAAATAGGTGTGAGGTGGAGGGGGAGGAGGTGTCCTTTTATAAGGGAGGAGAGGGGCACCTTAGGAATACCTCAAAATATTATTTTATATTAATGTCAAAATCGGTTTATAATGGTTCCAAAGGGTCTTATTTCGAAGCTAAAGTGGGGATGGGTCTAAATACTATCAACCAATAGGATTTAGACAAGTTTAAGGTATTATTGTATCCTTATCAATTAGATTTAACTCTAAGTTAAATAATTTAACTTTTACCGTGTCTTTTTGTTTTCTTTCACTATATGGTTAATACACTTACTATAACTTGCCAAAAGAATCCCAAATTGTTTATTATTAATATATATATCCTTATCTAAGTCATTTGTCCGAACCTTAGATTTTTAGGAATAAAATAACAATTAATAATATAATATTTTATTTAAAAACTATTTTGTGTCAATTTTGACACTATTTGATATATGATTTTTGTGAAAGTCATAACAGAATTATATGTTCGGACCAAGTTGATTAAAGCAACACTAATATGTCATAGTAACCTAGAAAATTAGTGGAATTCATAAAAAGTCTCAAATTACATTCATTTGAGCATTTATAACATCAATTATGTTAATATTTCCTTAAAAGGGTAATTACTCCATCATCGTTGTGTCATAAATAAATTAATTTATATAAAGTATAGAAATTATAAATAAAATATCATTATGTAGGAAATCTTTTTAGCTTTCTAATGAATATTTACAATAGAATTTATCGTTTGTACAACACTATATTAAAAATGTTTTAGTAAATAAACTTTGATTTTAACTCTTTTAACTTTTCTTTGAATTAAATTATAATAAATGTCCTAATCTAATCCAAGTGCGCCTAAATGATAATATTTTACACTTAAGGTTGTTTTTGGTAGAGATACACTTGTCCAATAGAATTAGTACATGTGTTAGGGTAATATGAATATCATTCATACCCTTAATTACCCTATTTATTTTTAACCGTGGTAAATAAAAGTAAAAAGTTACTATTCATAAAAAATTATTTTCATCTCATTGAACCACATTTTACTTACTGACATCAACCGTGTCTCTTGGATTTTTGAAATTCCATTCACAGAAGTGGTAAAATTATGTTTTATGAAAAATTCAGTTTTTTTAACTACCACTTAGTAGTTTCACTATTCATCAAAATTTGATGCTTTTCAGAACAATGCCAAAATTTCATCCTAAGATATATTTCATATTCCGAATTCAAAAATGAATTCTATTTTACCAAATTCATAACATAGAAATTGAATTATTTAATTTTATAATTAAATCCCACTGTTAAAACAAATAGCGTGTTTTTAAGAAACAATATCTATCAAAAGATTGACACTTGATTATGTCTGGTTTAAATGTGAAATTACATCCAATGACCAACATTGTATTAAATTGTAAAAATATATTCTAAATATAATTTAAAACCACTCAAATTAATGATTTATCACTATTAATTATTTCGATTAAAAAGTTGTTTTTAATTATAATTTAGTAATTTTCACTATTCATCAGAATATGAAAGTTATCCAAAAAGTACCAAAATTTCACCTTAGGCTAAATTCGATACTCCGAATCCCAAAATGAAGTCCATTTTGAGAGATAAAATTTATAATATTTAAAAAGTGGTTATTACTATTCATAACGGCTAGTTTTAATAATATTTTAATAGCATATCGTTGTATCGTGAAACTCAGTATTGCGTACTACACATGCTATCGAGGAAGGTTGTGATTGCGTGTAATGCAAGGAAAGTCAAGGATGCATGTTGTGCAAGCTCCTTTTGGTGTAGCGTACAACACAAGACATTAGTGCAATTAAAAAGAATATTTTTCATAAAATCTTGGGCTGTTACAACATATCTACTTGTTTTCATTTCATAGAACCAACATTTCACCATTTTTTCAAATTATCTATGAATTTTATCATAAATCACATAACAATGCCACATGGAATTAAATATAACTCCATTTAACATGAAGTGTCCCCCTTTTACAGCTTTTAATTTTTGAATGAAATACTAGACTGTGAATGGATTGTCATGTGTAACGGCAAAACATCCTAATTACTCTTCTATGACATATCACCCGATTCAATGCATTTCTTTATTCTTCTTCACATAATTAATAGTAAATGTTAGTATGGAATATTCTAATCATTAAAAAATCACAAGATGTCTAGGAACCATTAACATGATATCATTAGGGTTTCTTGATTCATTTTTCTTGAGTGAGTAATCACTATATATCCATAATTATCATCTATTTCATTTATGGATTAAAAAATACATATTAATCTAGCATCAATCTAAACTTAAAATTTCATATCCATGTTAGGTGGGTTTATGTAGAGATAATATTATCTATTGAAGCCTTTAATTTTTTTTATTTAATATCTAATATGTTTACTCATAATGTCCTTTAATATTGATGGTCCATTATAGAGTTCCAACAGAATCATAATGAACTCATATTTACCATATATTTTTCAAAATATTATATTGTATATATTGTCTTCTTTCACCTTATGATGACTAAATCATGAGAGAAGATCATTAACAAGTAAAAATTAAGCTTCATATAGTTTACTAAACTAGTAATCAATATATTTTTGATAATTTATATATTTTTTAGATTTTTTAACATATATAAAATATATATCAAACAATATGTGAATAAAAATACATGGTCTACCATGAATGAATATAAACACCTATGAATTATAAAATGTTGAAATTTGTAATTTTCCTTTGATAGATGATAACTACATGAAAATAATAATTATAGTTGTATGATGAAGGTCTTTCTGCTCAAAAATATTCATCGTAGTGTTTTTATAATTATCTTTATGATATATCCATAAGGTTCCATTCTTTGTAGTGTATCAATGGGTTGAAACAACATCAACCATTATATTTAGAAAGAAGTCTTCATATCCCATTACATATTTGTTACTATCAATGTCTATGAAAGTAGAGGGAATTAGGTTTTTGGATAATGGGTGATTTTAAAATAATAAAATAAACAACAAAATAAATCATTTCCATTACATGACCCCACTTTTTCAATCACCATCTAGAATCCATAAATTTACTCATACATTAGTAAATGTATAAATAATACAGGTTCTACAAACCACCTTTTAACACTTATGTTCACTATGAATATGTCACAAAAATAAATCCCATGTTCCACCATTGTGAATATTTATATGAAGTTTATTAGTATAATGATATTTGTAACAACATGATATTTTATTATTTGATTACAATTAAACATGACATTATGTTTGATATCCTTCTTCAAACATAACACAAAACATATGAAATGTCATGATATATATTAATAAATTAATAACATTAAAAATAACCACTAAAACCTAGTTGTTGAATGAGAATAAATGAATATGAGAAACAAATTTTTGATATATTTTTTATTGAAAATAAATTATATTTTTTGTATGAATTAATTTTAATAAGTATAGCTAAATGGGAAATGAAAATATTTTTACAGTTAAATATATATATATATATATATATATATATATATATATATATTCAATTCATTTTTTTTCTAGACACCTTATATGTTATAATAAAATATATAGATAATATGAATAATTTCATAAATTTAAATTATCTAGTAATTGATAAGAAATATGAAAAAAGAATATTTAACATCTTAAAAAGTATTTTCACATTCAAAAAGTTTCCAACAGTATTTTTGAATTTTTTATAAATATGTTAATATAAAATATTATAAATATAATTTGTAAAATTTACATATTTTTTTCAATATAAAGAATTATATATTCTTAATATTTAATATAAATGTATTTTAATAAAAATTATTTTTTGGTTAATAGGATGAAATACCATTCTTATAAATGTCATGTTTCTTTTGAAATTGTTAATATATAAGAAGTAATTAAGAATTCAGGAAAACATTATCAAATATAACAAGTGTCTAATAGTTAAATTTTATATTAAATGATGTTTGTTTAGTTTATAAACCCATGTTTATTATTTTATAACATAAATAATATTTTTTCGAAAATTGATTTTGACACATTTTACAATTTTTTTAAAATTTTTATTCACTTTTGTAAAACATATTAAAATAAATATATTGAAAATATATAATATATGGATCTAAATTTTATAATAATGGACACATTAATATTGGAAATAATGATTACGCTATGTTAGATAAAACTTGTTATTGCAGTAATAAATGAAAAGGGTAAAAGTAATAATTTAAAGAGTAAAGGGAATGAAAATTGAAAAATACATGTATATAATTGATTTTATTATTTTTTTATCTACCTTAAATAAAACTCATTAATAATTTTCTAAAATTTTATACCACATGACATGTTTGACATGATATTCCTTTATATTTTGTTTATATATTTACAAAAAATTTATTATCACCACTAATAAATGGGGATTAACCCCACACCATTTTGTAACCTTTGAAAAGTTGATTTCCTCCTAAAAACCAATAATTATCCTTTTTATAGAATTAAAATTAATTCTATTGAGATTCTCTTCATAAAATTATATCATATTCTATCAATTCAAAAAAGAACTTTTATGGAAATCACAATGTTCTCATCGTGTCTAATAATTTTTTTCATAATTTCATTATTTTCTATTTTAAATCTAAAATTATAAATTTAATATAACCATGTAACAAATTCAGTACTATCTATATAATTACTACTATATTTAATAGTAAGTAATAATTAATCACCATTTTTTCTAGTAAAAAATTAAAATTTCATTCATGTATTATGTTAAGTATTATCTTTATGAGTCAACATGTATTTACCTTAACCAACATAAAAGTATGTAATAAAAGGGGAAATTAATACATATTTATGGTATATATATATATATATATAATTTTATGATTCTCATACAATAATATAAATTATACAGTCTACTATTTCTATAGAAAATGCAATCATCAACAATGCCTACGAATAGACTACCACCTCAATGGAATGATTCTATTTAAATTCTCATTTCATAACCTCATTACATAGATTTTTATGAAAAAGTTATTAATGAAAAATATGAATTTTATGGTATCATTAACTTTATGGTATAAAAAACATTATAACCCCTAATTGATATGATTAATAAAATATAATTTATATTTCAATCATTTCAAGTAGGTGAAATATGAGGAATATTGTTTTTTCATTCTATGTAATGAATATATATAAATTATCATTTTGTTGATATCATTAAAATTGGAAGATATCACAATAATACTATTCCAAAAAGATAATTTTGCATATGTTATAATGCAATTATAGCTAAACATCATTATAATCACCCATTATTCATGGTAGCGTCCTTTTTTGCATTGATTTAACCACATACCAGATCAAAACAGTTCATTAATATCATAGATGGTAGTGAGAACCTATTTATTATTATAATATGATATAAATATGTAAAAAATATTTTTATATTTATGGTGATTTGAAGTGAATATTTAACTAATTAATTAAGAAATCACCATTATTTTAATAAGTGACACTAAAACATGTATATCTCATATTTCAACTACATGGATTATAAAACAATATACAATGAATTAAAATTATTGGATTAAAAAATTTCTTTATTCATATAATACAATATATTATTAGATATATTATTAATTTACTTTAGAATTATTTTATTTACCAACACATATTTTATGAAACTAGTTCATGGTGATAGGTTCAATAGAATATTTGTTAAATATATTTAATAACTAAATTTTGTTCATATATGTATAAAATAATTATAAATAAACATTACGAATGTTTATAATTTTGAATATAGTTACATAGTATATATTTTATGAAAATAATTTAATAATTCAATATATTTACAGAAATTGAATAATGAATGACGATTGATTTAATGATTTGTCTCTCAAGTGTTACCCATGTCATTTGAACTTATAGTAATTCCAGTTTCATTAATTTGGCAATTTTAATTCCATTTATAATATAATATCAATATATAATTCAGTTTGATTATAATTTTTGATGTTCAATTAATATTTAATTTTTTACACATATTCTCTTTTTCATATTTTTCATTCACAATGAAGTAGCTTTCCCATATTGGATATTGATAACTCAATTATTAATTAAACAATTTATATTGATTCTCCATGAAATTATGTCATAAATTCATTGGTTCCCTGTTGTTAATATATTATTATTTTATATTTCCTAGTGATCATTCAAAAATATAAATTATTTATATAAATTAATGTTTGATTACTCATCTAACAGTGTGTGTTTTGACCTAAATTATTTTGTAAATAAAAAAGAATTATTCATTTCAATTATGTATGTTTTATCCCACTCAACTAATTTATCAATGATAAAAATTATATACTTACATGATACCATTACTGAATTTACTTTTTAAAATTAATGTTTTTCAAAATCATTCACATTAGTTTTTCTAATGTATCCTTTGAAAGTGAAATTTAAATTATTATTTTAGATCAATGTTATATAATATTCCAAAAATATATTTTTTCTATTTATTTATGGATCCATTTTTTATTTTTAAAAGAATCAACCCTAATTTCTTTTTTGATTATGTATTGTCTCCATGATTATATATTTTTATCATTTTTGGGATTGAACTCACACTATCAAAATTTTCAATTCTTGATTCCTTTTTTTTATAATAATCAATGAAATCTTTTATAAGGATATTTTTCATATATATATATATATAATTTTTTGTTTCTATTTTTTTGTAAAGGATATATTATTTTTAAATCACACAAATGCTTACCTTGAATTTCATATTATTGTTTTATTCTATTATTTACAGAGCTACATACTAATTGCTCTATATGGTGAAAACACAACATTTTCATGTAATTTAAATTGGTGGATTTTAAACTAGATATATGGTCATTCTAATAACCCATGGTAATTATGGTCATTATGTGTTTTATTATTAAAATAAGGATGTTTATTGGAATTATTATTATGTCTTGTTTGACCATCCACCTTGTTTATATGGATTTTTTATGTGCATGTTGTCCATTTCATTAGATGGAGAATAATATTGATTTTAGTAATGATTATTTACTACAAACATATGTTAATAATGTATTGATATTCTATATTCTTCATTATGAAAATATATATGTCTTTATTCTTCTGATTTCCCTTAGAGAATGGTTAGAACATTATTTTATACCCTTCTAGTGAATTTGTTGGTTATATTCAAGTGATGGGTGGGGCATGCATAAATATATCCCCTCAATGAATGAGTAGGTATCATGATACAATGTAGATTGGGTTTTGATTTATGTTTTATTCCAGAATAGGATAGTTTTATCGCATATAGTAATGAAAACAGGTTTTAGATGTCTTACATTATTCATTCCATAAGTAAGATATTAACATAATTTCTATCAATGTTATTAATTATTGTAATGGTTATAACATGCTCCAAGTTTATTTCAAATTATGCCTTAATATTTTTTAAATATATATCCATATTTTTTATTTCAGTTTTTTGATATTCACATAATATGTATATTTTACTTATATAATAGAATAGTTCATCCCTTTCTAATGTCTTCATTTCCTAGTTTATAATGAATAATATTAAACATTATATGTATAATATTATTGAATATAAGAATAAATTATGGGATATTTTGATGGTATTTTGTAGACTAATCTGTTTTTAATATATAGTGGAAAAATAATATTTACACGATAAAAATAATGTGGAATTTTTTAGTTTTTGATGTTTCCTATTTCACAAAATCATTAAAACTAAGAAGACCTATTAGATATAATAGATTCAATAATTTTCATTTTATTATTTTTAATTGAGGATGGCCACATAATAGGTTTTGTTGAATAGCTCAAACAACGGTTATAATTTTTGTGTTTATAGCACTAGATATGATAGTGTAGTTCTAGGGAATCAGAGATGGAATGAAATTAAATTTTTAGATAACATTGGTGATTATTATTCATATTGATGATAATATAAGGTTTCATAAGATAGGTTTAATAAAAATTTCAATGGAATGGATAATCCTTTATGATAGTTTATTATTTAAAGTGAAGGAAGTGGTGTATAATTTATTTATGTATTAGGATAATAGAACAATAGTGAAATCCCCATAGATAAGTCTTAGTTTGATTTATAAGTATTTTATAGTATCCTAGTATTTTAGTAAAATTTATATATTAAGGTTCTTCAAACAACTAAATCCTTATCTAGATACTAAAAGTTGATGTAGGATCTAGTATAGATGTCTTTAGGGTAATAACACTGAAAATGATGGATATAGTATTAAATTGATCATAATATGGTGCACATCAATGTGGTACAACTTAAAACCATGTTTGATACTCCTAGGGGATGTGATTTTGTTGATTCATTTTATCTTTATTAACCATTGATTGGTATTTTAATAAATTTACAATATATTAGTTAATAAGAATGTGAAAATCGATAACAAAGATTTAAATGTAAGGATTCATATGTTAACGTATAAATTAATCAATATATTATTACATAAAAAAATGATAATTTGTTTTTAAGAATAAGATAAATTTATTATTGGGAATTAAATTTTAAATTAGGATAATTATTTATAGAAATATAATAGTAAGTATGGGAGAACACATTTAAATATAACCAATATATATTAAATAATGTTATATACTAAATTGAGAGAGATATGGGATAAACCTGTACAAATATAAGCTGCAATTTATAAACTATTTGCTAACATGATTGTGTCATAAAATGAGACACACTAAGGATAAATCCACATATAGTTTTTTAAGAAAAAAAAATGAATAAGTATCATCATAATAGTTATATATTTTTGTTTTAGTAATAGATGAATCCTGAAGGAGCTATGTAAATAATTTATTACATAGAAAATGTGGAAACTATCACAAAAAAAACTAAATTGGATAACGGCAAGTCTAACAAACATTTGAGTATACAAAACCAGTTACTCAAAAAAAACAATTTATATTAATAATTTTAAAATCCCAAACACAAAGAAGAATATAAGGATGGAATATTAATGAAATAAGAATGAATATATGATAAGTTAAAAATTAGAAGTTTCCAATAGGTCAATAATGTTAGAAGAAACATGGGAGGTAGTTTCCTTAATGGGGTTAGTAAATTATATTTTTGTATGGATGAATGTATTCGAAATCAAAAAATATAAGGTAAATGAATAATCTAAAAAATATGTCTATTGAGAATTATGTTACTCGATTTCCCAATCAAAGGGAACTGTGGGAATGTCGCTATCATCTATGAGGCCAATGAGAAAAAAATTAATCCTTTACTCAATAATTAGGCAGTTATTTCTCACTTATTGTTTTCTATTTTCCAATTTCATATATGTTTTAACCAAATACTTGTTATTGAGTATTAATTTAAAATACATAGTTTTATAATTATCATATAAATATTTTGATGATTTTTTGAAATAAATCAATATTTATGTAGGTCATCATCTTTTAGTATAATTATATGTTATTTAAGAATGAGTGATCCCACCTTATAAATCAATTAGAATAGTGATTCAAATCGATAAATATCATTCAAATTCCAAAATAATTCATGTATAAGCTAATATTATATGGTTAATAATGAGTTCCCGATAGAAATTACTATTATATTATGATATATGTTACTTGTATTATATTTATTAATATGGGTATTGTGATACTATGATTCTATATTATATGATTAATTTTAAGAAGGTCAATGTTATTGATATGTTTATCCACACGAAAAAAAACAAAGAAATTAATATATTTATATAAAATTATAAATAACAAGTATGGCTTCATAAAAATTAACCATTGAATTAGATGGAATGATTTGGATTTTTCACATAATATTTTTTCTATAAAATTAAAATAAAATATCATTTTATAATCAATGAAATTCAATTAGTATGGTTAAAACAGTTAAGAAAATCATTTTATGATTAATAAGTTATATCTAAAAAATTAATGTATTTTTCATGAACCTACAAACTGTATAATATATTATATTGATAATATCAAAAATACATTACCTATAATTTAATTAAAATTGATAGGAAGTAATAATAAATATTAAGTAATAAATTAAAATTATAATTTTTAATATGAATTGTGTTCCACTATATTTTGGGATTTTATTTAAATATTTAATTATAAATTTTAAAAATTTATTTTAATAAAGATCAATTTTTTTTATTAAATTTAATAGTACAATATTCGGATAATTATTTTTGTAATGTTTTCAAAATATAATTTTTTTCTGTCGATAATTAAAAATCTAGTTTTCATAAAAAACGTCTCTTTTATTCCAATATTATTTTATAACAATGAATTATAAGGTCATGGTATATTTTTGTTATAAAAAATATATTTTTTCATATTTTAATTAAAAAAATTAATGTATTGGTTTTAATTTGATGACTGATGATGGATATAATAGAGTATAAGAAAAAATTTATCAAAAATTATTTTTAATTAATTATACTTATTTAAATAAAATTCATTTTTATCACTTTTATAAATTGAATAAAAATAGGTGGATGATTAATTTATAAGCAGTGGTACAATATTATATTTTATGTAACCGTTTATTTTTTTCATAAATATTATGTTTTTTTGTGTGAAAACTCGTTATCGTAGAAGAATATAAAAGGGTAAAAGTAATAATATAGAGGGTATATGTATTTAAAAATTATAAAATGCTAATTAGAATGGAGAGAATGAAGTTATTATAAAAATTATATATTCCACCACTCAGTTATATATCAATTTTAGAGACACATAATTTATTTATCATGTTAAACCATTATATTATGTTGATGTATTTACAAAATAGTAAATATAACCATTTATATAAGGTTACATTCACCAAAACTTCAATGAACATAAAAAAATATTGTTACCCTATGATACGAATCCAATTATACATCCTATAGAATAATTTGATTCTCTCTTGAGCATCGGGTCATATGATATTAGCCAATTCCATCATTTCAAAGTGATATTCTAAGGAAATCCTAATGTCCTTAACATGTTTAATCATTTTTATACCTTATTTATATTATATATTATTTTTCCAATTAATATTATGAACTAGCTATATAATTAAACCAGTAATTTGTATATATATACATTTTTTATTCTATTGGAATTATTATTAATCACCACCCCCATTTATATTATGTAATCAAAATACATTTTCCTCCATTTTTGAGACTACCACATGCAAAATATAACAGATTCTTATTTTTTTACCACATTACCTAAATGGTATAAAATGGGAATTTGAAAATTTATAGTTATATTAATATAATTATTTTATTGTGATATATTAAACCATATTATCTTTTATCTAATTCTATTTAATATTAAACCATCAACCATTTGTATGTGTAGACAACCACCTCCATAGAATTATTGATTTTCATATTTCATTTCATCACCAATATACACAGTTGGTCATGATGATGTGATTACGTGTAAACATGATTTTTATGAGACAATTAAAATTTTTTATATTAAAAATTAAAATAAATAAATGTTATTTCCAACAACCTATTATCCCCAATTCAATCATTCAAAATCAGAAAACTAAGAGGATATTGATCTCTTATTTTTACAAAATGAGTTTATATAAATTATAATGAGACTATTATTAATTTTAATATGTTTATATGTTTCTAATAATCCAAAAAATATCATTCTACATGTGTAGTGATAATATAATAACTAAATAGCCTCATAGTCATCCATTAATCATGGTAGGTTCATGTTTTTGTCTTTCTAACAGCTTACCTACGGAATACTATTCATTTAAATCATGGATCACTATGAAAGAGTATATAAACATATAATATGATTTCAATTTTTTAATAATTTTTTCTATTCTATTTTGGTTATGTTATCATTTAATTTCTTATTTATGAAACAAAATCCCATTCATTAAGAATCATGAAAAAATTATCTTCACCTATTTCTATCTCATAGGTTATAACACAAACTAACATAGAAATAAATTATAGAATTAAAAAATATCATGAAATTTTATTTCAAATACTTTATAGGAACTATTATTACTTATATATTAAAAAGAATAGATACTAACACGTCTTTTAATAAACAAGTGAAATGTGATAAACATTGCATAAAACTAGTGCTAAAGAATAATAAAAACTAATGAATATATATGCATAAAATGATTAAAAATGATGATTTCAAATGATTATAGTTATGAAAATTTTTCTTGATTATATATTTGTTGAAATAAACCAAATTATATGCGATACATGGTGAAATTCAGGAATAAATTATGATATAGGTATGGGTTTTCATTTTAAATTCTCATCTTTAAGACGTGTTTGGTATTATGAACCTAATTACATATTTTTTATTTATTTAATATCTATTTGAGATATAATATGAAAATTTATATTTTAATCATGTTATTTTGGGTTCAATTATATTCCCACTACTTCATGGGGTTTTTATTAAATTTATTACTCAAACCTAAAGAGTTTCTATGTCTCTATTTTGATTCTCAATATTAAGATACTAATTATGAAACATGAATCCTTTGAATATAATTTTCATGGTTTACTATAAAATGATTATTTTATATGTTATTTCATTTTACTTCATTGGATAAATTATGAATAATCATTTTCCATTTAGTATGTTAATGGTGATTAATGGGTTACCACATCTGTATGAGTTTTTTGTTTAATAACTTTCTTAAATGGAGTGATGGTCATTCCCTTGAACATATATAATGGTTATATTCCAACTTTCTATTTATTATTTTTAATTATATATTTTTAATATATTTTCCTCAAAAATTCATTTTCAAATATTTCATTCCACATGGAGTATATTTATCATAAGGTATATTGAAAATTGAATACTCATTTTCCTAAATTATATCGTTTCTTCATGAATTTTTTTCATATATCATTAGTTTCTCCAATTATAAAAATATATCACATAGTATTTTATAATACTCATTTGGAAAATATTTTTTTATATAAAATATTTTTTACTCTTCTCATATTAAATTATTTTACCAAGGGTTTTTGTAAAATAATAAAAATGGGGATTTCCATTAAATAAAATGTGTTTTTACTCTTTTGAAATATCTATGATAAACATTATTCATTTCCATGGGTCTATTAAATCTTATTTAAAAAAATTGTTAGTTTCTTCAATATCTCATTTCAATATATTGTTTTGAATGTGTATTATAAATTTTTATATTCGTTATATGAATGAAATATATTTTATTTTTTCATTTCTAAATCACATATTTTTATAATGTTATTTAAAATAATTTTGTTTATGTTTTGTTATTTATCCATTAAAAAATTATATATGTCATTAGTTGGTTGATTTAACTCCTAGTAACAAACAATTTCATATTTACCATATTTGTTGACATGTTTTGATGTATTATTTTGTAAATATTTTTTTATGTCACTATCTATCTATTCATAATTGGTTACTATTGGATTCTTCTTTTATTGAAGAATAAACGTTCATTATATGGGATTTATATGATCGTGTACTTCTTGTATTGACTTATTTTCATGACTGGTTCTCTATACAGTCTAAACATAAAATATTCAACAGTTAAAATAAGAATTTTTTCACCTAGAAATAATTTCCTTATATCCAAATTTAAAAAAAATATTGTACTTATTTATATTATTATTTGAATAAGGATGATTTTAGGAAACTGGATTATGTGTAACTACAAAAATTATTTATATATATTTTTTACAAGAAAATATTCCATTTATTGACATTAGAAAATATAGTAATGTTCTTGAAGTTGATTTACTAAAAATAGTGGTTGATCATTTCTTCGTATTACCTTTAATTCATTGTATATATTTCCATCTTCTTATTCAGTTAATGGTTCTTTAGAGAATGTAATTAAATTTTTTATAGACTCTTATTATTAACGTAATTGATATAAACAAGGAATTGGTGTGTCCCAGAATTATACAAATTTTTAATCTGATGTGAGGACTCATGATATAAAAATTGTTGTGTTTTTTTGTATTCATATTCATTTGACATGATAATGAATTTGAATATGTAAAAGAAAATATTTTTTAGATGACTAATGTTATGAATTCCATCATAATGGGTAAAACATTGCATATATAAAATAATCTATAATATTTTTAAATATATTTAGTTCCTTATGATTTAATATGATTATGTATTCATTTTATTTATTTATTTAGAACGTAATTTGTATAAAATTTTAAATCAATGATCACTTTAGTTTTATGTTTCCCTTATTGATCATTTAAGATCTCTTCTTTAAAATGTTTCTATTCATTAGGCTATAATGAATAGTATTACTTATGATATGTCTAAATGGATATCCTATGTAAATAATCTATTTGAGATATTGATTAATTATTTTGGATTTAAGAGTTTCTTATATATAGAATTTTTCTCTTGATATAATGAGAATGAGATTTAGTATATTATGATTACTCAAATATATATATATATATATCTAACCAATGAAATATCATTTGGATTTAATAGATTCAATAATCATTGGATGTATTTTTATAAAAGCTTGGTTAAGTCTAGGATTTTATAACTTATATCAAATAGAAAGTGTATTTTATATATTTATAGAAATAGATTCGGATGTTAGGGTACATGTAATCATTATAACATGCAAAAAAATAAATCTCAATAGATTTATTATAATACTATAAAAAATAAACTGTTTTATATATTACGATCAGCTATGTTGTTGTATGATTTTCCCAAATCTTTCGAAAAAAAATTACTTTTCATTCTTATATGATATCATAATTAAATACACTTTTATATGTGAATTTATATTGGATCTCCATCAACCACTATTTTGAACTATATCCATATAGAAATTGTGTCATTTGACCTTAAATTGGACCATATATTGTAAGTTGTGATAATATAACCACAAATACTTTTTGATATATTTGACAAATATTTTGGAATAATATCATTATCATTACCATTTTTCACATAACATGAAATAAATTGTGAATATATATCAATTATTTTAGGATAAATAGAAAATAAAATTTAGGTAACTCTCTTAGTAAACCTCAATCATCATTAAGACAACCACACATGATGTCCTACATGCCTTTGTAGTGTTTATAGTAAGAACAAAATCATTCATTTGAATATATATGAAAATAGTATCCTCTATTCGAGGACTAATGGGTCATAATCTTAATAAAAAATTTGGAAATCCATCAAACTCATATATATCAATACCTATCTAGATGAAATTCATCAAATATAACCCAATAATTTTATCCAATCGCTTTTTTAATACAAATAGTGTCCATTAGACCTATATTAGATTTATACCATAATGAAAACTCAAATTTTCTCAATTCTATGACTATTGATTGATAATGTTAATGAATTAATCACTTGTGATTATCATTATCGGTGAGATTGTCATATTAACCCTTAATAATATATAACCACATCAAATGTACTATATAATAGTATCAATAAACTTCTTCAATATTTCTCAACTAAGGTACCATTTATCATACTCCTCAAATAATATAGAAAATATTTTATTTATATACCTCCAATTCATTAGTTGATGTGTTATATTTTCAATGAGACCAAATTAGAAAATCATAAGGGATTTTATTGAAATGGCGTCAATTTTTGAAAGTTCGTAAAGAGGGTATCTCACCCACCTAATCTATGAGGAAGTCAAAATGAAAAATAAACACAAATTATTCCTAATAAAAACTTTATGTTAATCCATTACATATTATTCATGGATCATCAATTAATTTTTTTTGTTCCTCATGAGTTTATATTATATCCTAATAAAATAATTCTATTTCTAATAATGTCAAAATTATATAACAACTGGTCATTACATATGTTGAAATTAATTAGGGATAACTCAATGTAGTATATTTTGAGGATAATTATAATAATATATGATGATATTTATATATATACATATATATGTTGGTATGCATATATTCATTCACATGAAAGAATGATGACATGTATATTAATTTTTTAATATAATTTTATATTTTATATTCTATATCACATTTAATAATTTTAAATATATATATATATATAGTAATTTTTTCTTAAAATATAGTTCATGAAACAATTCTCGACAAGCATGATACTTCCTCCCATTTTAGGGTTTTGTTAAACTGATGAGATCATAATGTAACTCCTATCCCATATAAATTTTATAATATCCTAAAATCAACCACGCAAAATCATTAATTAGAAACATCAATTATCATATCTAGATTTATTTATTTGTATAAAAAATATTCTTAATTTATAACTCCTTGAAGATAATATTCAAACTCTATAACATCATATCCGAAAACAATACAAATGTAACAACATCATATTTTTTCATAGTAAAATTTCAGTAATTATAATAATTATCATTTCATTAAACCAATTCCAAAACAATTTTATAATTAAAAAATATTGAAATTCATTTTTTATTGTTATAATCTACTATTTGATAACAGTGATGTTATCCACGTTCGGACATAGTCTAACTAGACTCTACGGAATAATATTCTATCCAAAATATATTTCTGAAGCACATTAAATAAACTTTGATCCAAAATAAAAAATATTTTCTTTATGAAAATATTTATCTAATAAACTACTATATATATACTACGAGCAATGTTATCATGCATTAAACCATTAATGGGGGATTCAGTCAACAAAAATTTTATTAAATGTTGTATTCATTTCAATTATACCACCCTACAATTGAATATATTCCCCAGTTTAGTGGAATGGAACTTATAAGGACAATAAATCACCACAAACACTAGTAATGCAGATACTAAAATAATGTTTATCATGTGGATGTTTTACAATGTTCATCCTTAAAGAGAAATTATAATCCTTTCCATACCGATAATGGTTTTATTTTAAGGATTTTAAAAAAATGATTTTTAGGGATTATAAGTGAAGTAAATTTTAACCACATGTATTAGGTATGTATCATCAACATCACTGGTTGGATATTGCTTTTACATTCACAAAAAATTATTCAATATAAATATTTAGGTAGGTACTACAAGACCTTCAAATATTATTATAATAATACCTTTTATATAATTATTCAAAATTATTTATTTTTTAAGGATTTATTTGATGGGGAATGTGGAGTGTGATTTATCATGATGGTTTTACTGAGAGGTATTTTGAGACCTACCTCAATCGCACACATTTTGGTCTTAATTTGTTTCATCTTCCCTAGAAGCGTCCAAATGTTATCTTATCCATATATAGGTATAGTCGTTTTTTCCAAAGGATAGTGGTCGTCTGGGATTCAAGCTCATTAACTCTTTGGGCCTCGTTTTTCCAAGTGGATGGGAGGTAGGGCTCATCACACCCCTTTGGGGGGAAAAATTTCATAATCAATGACTAACTTATAGAATTTAGATATGTCCCAAAATCTCTTCTTAATCATGATACAAGACCAGTTAACCTAACAAAATATTTTCTCTATTAATTATCTCCTCGGAAGAAGTATGGGGTCATGATTAGGGATCATATTTTATATATATGATGATACTCATTTGTTTCCCTAATGGGGAAATATTTCTTTATGTTTTGTTACAATATAACAATGGTCTTCAGAATGTGCTACCATGTGAGGAGGTGGTTGATATTTTGAGGAGTCTATTAAGCTATTAAGAGGCATCCTAGATATCTAAAATGTTAAAGGAATTTAAACCCATGCAATTCATGGAGGTTCATGGGACTAGCCCCATGGTATATACCATTATAAGAGGTGTATTCATTCATGATGCCTGATAGTATATTCATTCATACATCCCTAATTCCATGTGATCTATACAGGGAGTGAGAATTAAGGGGGATGGATGATCAGCCTCACATCATGTATGTATGGGCTTTTAATAGTAGGATATCAATTAGTGCGTTTTTTTATAATTCTAGGGCCTTGAGAAGGCATCCAATATATCCTGAATTTTCATGGAATTAGTGTAATTGTAGCTCGGTTGAGGTATGTGACTTACATACTATGTATGTCCTATTCCACAGATATTTAAGATACCGAGTGAGATATGCGTTGCATTCCACTATTCCCACATGAGCTATGATCAACGTGAGAAACAAGGGAGAGTTAATTATCATCCTCACAACATATGGAAATGAGACTTGTGTGTTTGGACAATCTCTGAGGGTGTTTCACAAATAGCTCATTCCATGGGAAGGCGTCCAATGTATATCGGTTATAGAGGGAATTAGATTCCACATAGTTCGTATAATTGTGGAACATATAATCTAACTCTTCCCAATATGATTTTAGGGGCTTATATGGAAGTTGGAAGGACTATTGCAACTCCTCAAGGCCTCATGATCCATTCTCATTTGTTTGAAACGATGGATAGCTAGTAATCAATGAAATTTCATTGGACATGGGACTCAAATGTTTGTCCCTCCATGGATGATCAATGTGGAGATCAGGACTTGGTGAGATGTGACCTTTATATCCTGAATATTGTAGGAATCAGATTCATTGTGGTTTTTTTATGTCTGGGCTCACACACTGAGGTTTCTGAATTAATCAAGTATTATACGCTAAATAAAAAAAACATTGTTAAATCATGGGATTCACTTAAATCCATCACATGACCTTGTTTGACACACAAATATGGTGTGGCGAGAAATAGTCTGGCACAAACTAAGAGGAATCACATATCTTGTTTGAAAACATTAGGATTCATTGAAACACATGACTCACATGGATGGAGTGAATAATGAGTCTTAGTTGACATTATCGATGGGTGTAGGGAGAGATTTGTTGTCATTTTTGTATTCATTCATTTGACTCAAGTGACATGAGTGAAAACCATTATTTTAGTCAGTCAATGCGACTAAGAGGCATCTCAAACCATAGTTGATGGACCTGGAGGGTTCTCAATATTTAAGTGGAACACCTGGAGCTAAAGAATAGGATTTCTCACTACTAGAATTTTTCAAAATGGATGATGGTTCCGCTAGGTACAGGCTCCTATCACATCCTCTTCAGCTCTCAAGGTGAGCTTGATCAGGTATAGAAGCTTGGTAATCTGTAGATTAAGCCTGGATTTCATTGAATTTTGGATTTGGATCCTGACTTTGACCCATACACACCCAAAAATTATATGGCACACATATGGGTTAGAATTCATGGGCATAATTGGTTTTATTGGCACCCGAAGATTTTAAATTTCATTGCTTCTTGCATAGGATCCCCTATTAAAATTGGTCATAGAACATCGAATGGGGATCTAGGCCTATATGCTAGAGTTATGGTTGAGGTAAACTTAGCAAGCGAATTACCATCTAACATAGGATTTAATGCCCCTGGTCATAGATTGGATCTCAGCATTGAGTATGAAAAGAAGCCACCCTTTTGTGAAGTGTGAAAACTGATTGGCCACAACTTTGCTAATTGTATGGTAGTTAGGAAACAAATGGACCCTCCAATTAATAATGATTGGAAAGAGGTAAAGCATGCTAAAAAATGGAATAATGTCATAGATAATTCTGAGCCCCCCCCCCAAACACAAAATATCTGGGTTAAAAAATCTAGTGACCTTCAATCCCTAGAAAGACAATCTTGGGGTGACATGGATACGGAATAAGAGGCCTTACAAAACATTGACAATCCCAATGGTTTAGAAAAAACAGTAGTCGAAGGAAAAAGAGGTAGTTCAGACAAGTGATACCCTTTTACTATTTCCAAACCTGCTAATAATGCATATTACTCTCGTACTTCATGTTTAAATGAGAATAATTGTAGGGATCTGGAGGCCTCAGTACCTTCAGTTCTCAAGGGGAATACTGCTGATTCTAACTAGTCACAATGTATGAATGTAAACACTGCAGATCCAGGTAACTCTGTACATTTAAATTCAAATGTTAAATCTGTTACTACAGTTTCTGATGTTCATGTTATAGAGACTCAATCTACTAATCTTGCCTCTTTTGTAATTACTACTGCTCACATTTCATCACACACACTTGATTCTACTTCTATTTTGAATGTAGAACCTGTTTCTGTCAACAAGGACGTGACTAATACTCCGGTTGACATGCAGATTCCTACCCTGTTACAGCATCTATCTGATAACTCTACTCCTATATCTGTTTATAATATTGTTAGTCCTATTAATGAATGTGTCTCACATGCTACTAATGTTGACTCTACTTTTATTCATTTGGCACATAACATGTCACACACAACATTCCCTGTTACTGTTTCATATAGTGAAACTATCCAAACTCCTGCTTCATGTTCGGTTAACATCATGGTTCCCAACCCTCCTATTGACAAGAATGATTCTATTTTTATTTCTGGTTCTGTATCAGATCCCTTGAAACCAGTAGAATCTGAAACTGTCCAGACTAAGACTGGGACACATTCTCGTCCTGTGAAATCTTCGGCTCAGGATGCTGTTTTAGAGATCATCCAGAAAAGTCATATTCTGCCTCATGTCTCCTAAAAAATTTCCCCTTACGATCCTCCCAATCCACCTCATTACTCACTAGATAATGAGCTTATTCTTGTTATAGATGAGAGACAACATCCATTTGAATAGGCCACTGTTCATAGAGCTAACAAAAATCACACACTGGATAGTACTTATTCTATGAGTACTCCAATTTCTTCTCCTAATCAAAATGCAGACCTGAAATCTGATTCCTCTCAAAGTTCTGAAACTTATGAGAGTCAACATAAGTCTACTTCTTCCTCAATGGTTATGAGATCCCAAAAGAAGAAGGGAACTGGTAAATCTAAAAAAGAAGGGTTCTAACACAAACTGCAAATAGAAATGAATATCCATTATTGGAACTGTCAAGGTGTGGATAACAATGACACCTCCACAACACTTAGGTGGTTTTTAAACACTCATAAACCCCAACTCTTTGCCATTTCTGATCCTAAAGACAATTTTAAAATGAAATTAATGATATTAGGTACTCTCAATTACAGTTTTCTAGGTTCTGGTAAAAATGGTCCACAATTTGACTCAATGTGGACCTTTTTCTTTAATAATTTAAAAAATGTAAACATTTTTAGAGTTTCTGAACAACATAATACTTGTGACTTCTTTTTTAATGGTCGACATATCTTTTTCACAATGGATTATGCGAAGAATAGATATCAGGATAGGAGAGTTTTATGGCATGAACTCTTTGATATGGCTAAACAAATTCAAGAATCCTGGGTTGTTTTTGGTGACTTTAATGTCATCCTTACCCCTTCTGAAAAATTGGACCCTCTCACCTTTCTATATCCTCTAAGGAATTTAATTCTACTATTGAATATTCAATCCTCTTTGAAAATCACTATTATTGGATCAAAATACACATGGTACATGAAACATTACAACATGCATGTTACTAGTAAACATGACAGGGATTTTATCAAAATGAAGACTCTTGATAACTGGGAAAAAATATCTAGTGTAACTCTGCCGAGACTCAAATCTGATCATCATCCTATCCTTGTTATCATTCTTATGAATGATCGAAAGCATGTCCTTCCTTTCAAATTTAATAACACTTGGTCTATGAATCCTCATAGTTTCACCTTTATCAATAACACCTGGAACTCTATGAAACACCATAAAAATTCTTTTTCTTGTTTAAACAAATTGAAAATTTTCAAGGAGGATCTTAAAGGATGGTGTAAAAATAAATGTTCTCAAATATATCTTGATATATCCTAACTTAAAGATGAACATAGTCGTATCCAAACTCAGAACAATAATTCCGATTTTAATATGGATCCACAATTAGAAGCTAATATCACTTCTAAACTTAATTCCATACTCACATTTAAGGACAATATAGGTAAACAAATGTTCAGGACTAAATGGATTATAGATGGTGATCACAACACCAAATTCTATAATTGTCTTCAAATAATTAGAAAGACCAATGTTCCTCTTACTATGCTCATTAAAAATGACATGATCATTGATTCTAAAGAATCCATTACGGATCATGTCACCTCGTACTTTTATAACATTTTTAATGGTAATGATATAAATATTGATCTTAGACCTGATATTATTCCATTAATGGTGGATGGAAGAGATAATGAGTCTCTTTTAAGCACTCCACTTGACCATGAAATTAAAGACACAGTTTTTGGTTTAAATCCAGACAGTGCTCCTGGTCCGGATAGATTCATTAATTTTTTTTCCAAAAACATTGGGATATAATACACAATGATGTTTGTAACCTTGCTAAGATCTTCTTCACTCATGGATCTCTACCTCATGGAATCAATGGTCAATTTTTAACCTTAATATCTAAGGTTGATAATGCTTCTGAGATCCATTAATTCAAACCTATTTCTTTGATTAACACTACCTATAAAATCATTACCAATTTTATTTCAAATAGACATGCTCCTATCTGCAATAGAATGGTCTCTGGGAACCAATTTGGTTTTATTAAAGGAAGGTCCATCCAAGACTGTATTTTTCTTCCTTATGAATGAACCAATAGTTTTAATAGAAACACAATAGGGGGTTGTGTGGCCATAAAACTAGATATCAGAAAAGATTTTGACACCATAGACTGGAATTTTATTTTCAAAGTCCAAAAAAACATTGGCTTTCATGATTCCTTCATTGGTAGAATTAAGAGTCTATTTTGCTCCGCATATTTCTGTATCCTGAATAATGGTACCCTTAGAGGTTTCTTCAATTGCTCAAAAGGTGTCAGGCAGGGCGACCCGCTCTCTTCCATTCTTTTCGTTATTGCTGGGGATTACCTAAGTAGAATTCTTAAACATTTGGTTGATAAAAATATGCTTAAGCCTATTCAAGTTTCCAGGAATTTAAATTCCCATACCCACCTTTTATATGCTGATGATAATATGTTATTCATAATAGGGGATCAAAAAAATATTCATGTTCTCAAGCAAGATATTTCTCACTATGAGAAAATCTTAGGGAAAGCAATTTCTTAGAACAAATCGTGTATCTTTTTTGGATATAATTTTCCTGTAAGAAGGAAATCTAATATCACCACTTATCTAGGTATTAAAGAGGGGTTTTTACCATTAATTTATTTGGGTGTTTCAATATTTTTGGGTCGGCCCAAAGCAACATATTTTTCTAACATTATTGATCAAATCACAAATCAACTCTCTAGCTAGAAAGGTAAATCCCTCTCCATAGCTAGGAGAATTTGTTTGGATAAATTGACCATTGTTTCTAAAATGGTCTACTCCCTTATGGTCTATAAATGGCCCGTCGACATTTTTAAAAAAATTAATACATAAATTAATAACATCATTTGGTTTGGATGTATTTTTTAAAATAAGCTTGTTACAATAACTTGGAAATCATGCTGTAAACCCATTGCTAATGGTGGAATTGGCATTAAAATTTTAAAGTTGTTCAAGGATGATCTTCAGGCCTGACTCACTTGGCACATTATTAATTCCACTTCTAAAGATACTGTATTTATGATCCATAGATTCCTCTTTATGATTTTAAAAGGGAATTTTAATTTCATCAACTCATCCATCTGACCTTCTATCCAGGACTCATATCACAAGATCATGAAAAATTATAGATGCATAGTCAGTGCTGGTTCTTCCACAAATTTTGGGTGTGACAAATGGTGTGGTATCCATCTGATATCCTTGTTTCCCTCTAATAATATTCCTGAAGATACTAATCAGACTATAAAGGAGGTATTACAATCTCACCAACATGATCTCCCAGATAATATTGCGCAAATTATTGATAATCATCTCATTTCTACTGATGGTGATTTCCTTGTTTGGGAACCTTATACAAATGGCATTGTAGATTCTAAAAATTATTATAAGAATAATTTCTCTGAATATGACTCTAGTTTTCTATGGGTGAATCAATTTAACAAACCCTGGATTAAGCCTTCTAGTCTCACCCTTATTTGGTGCATTTCCCATAATATATTACAAACGGAAATTGGTCTTCAATCTTTTGATTTTCTTCTCTGTTCTAAATGTCACCTTTGTAATCAGCATAGGGAGGATGTCAATCATCTTTTTCTATCATGTGTGATGGTCTCTTCCCTATGGAATTATATTTTTGAATTATTTAATAAGAGATGGTTCTTTACTGACTCAATTTCCTTGTTATTAAAAAATTGCAGTAGACATGATGTTTCTCTGTAGGTTAATAATCTTTTTCTGGCAGTAGAGGATGAACTCCTACATGATATCCGGTACGTTAGAAATGATCTCATTCACAGTAATCAGTCTCTCGATCTAAATGCAGGGAAATATCAGATTCTTCTTACGATTCATGAAGCTGCCTCAATTCAAAGACTGTTGCAATAATTCGGTTGGTGACTTTGAGATCCTTCATAATCTCCGTGTTCCTGGCCTCTAACCCATGCCTAAACACTCATTTGAAGTGTTTTGGAAATCACCAATGCCAGGATGGATCAAAGTTAATGTTGATGGCCCTTCCGAAGGCAACCCATGACCTGCCAGTTGTGGTGCCATCATCAGAGACTCAGATGGCCAGTTTCAGGGATGCTTCTATGTTGGATGTGGTCACTCTTCATCTCTGGAGGTGAAAATGTTGGGGGTCTTTCATGCTATTGATTTTATGCTTCAAAGAGGTTGGATAAAGATGTGCATTGAATGTGATTCAACAACTATCATTCATGCGATCTGGAATGGCAATATCCATCTGGCCTGGACACTTACCACTCATTGGATGAATTGCCTGAACTTGCTCCATGGGATCGATTATATAGCTACCCATGCCTACCGTGAAGCGAATTATGTTGCTGATTCTCTTTCCAACAAAGGAGTTCATCAGATCATAACTTGGCTGGACTCTATTCCTTCAGACATACTTTACCTTTCTGATAGAGATGGTAAAAAAATCTCATCCTTTCGCCTCATGTAATCCTTTTTTGTTTATCCATAAATTTTGCTATGGTCTTTGACCAAATAATTACCTTTAAAATACTATATGATGTTTAATTATATATCTAGACTCAAAATATCATGCGGGGATCGTTAGTAATATCCATGGTGATGCACCATGCCTGGATACGTTTTGTAACCTTGAAATAGTAATGTGGCCTCAAGTCATTTTGAGTCTTAAACTATCATCTTCTTACATGATTTTGTGGGGAAAATAATACCCATATCTAGGTATTTATTTCTTTCTGATTTCTCAAATTATTATTTTAATGGAGTTGAAAATAACCCCCCATAAGAGTGATTTATGTAAGAACAAGGACTGAAATATGGGTAAATTTAATGTCTGTAAGATCATTTGACTATGTCATGATCCAGTGATTCAGGCTATGATACGTATCTTATTCGATCTTTTGTATTCTCAATAACACCAATATATTGGGGGTGGAGGACCATTTATTCCCCATGCCTCCTATCCTTCTGTTCTATCTCTATGCTTTACATCAATCCCAAGATCTTTCCACTAAGCCTGATCATAATCCTTGTCCTCAGTTCTGCACCGATAGTGCATTCTTTCAAAGCTATATTTCAAGGATGTTTCAAACGCATCACTTTGTAAATTTCTCAGAATCCAACTATGATGTATTGGTTTTTCCTTGTGGGATTTATGGGATATGTTGGCATGGTCATTTGATCATTGATGATTCTCATGAACTTGTTTAGTTCACACGATTGGGAGTCTCTAGGGTGGTCATGTGATTCATGTGATGCATTTTAGGTGGGTTTCCCCATGATTCCTCTATATATAAGTTGGTACACAAACCCTTTGTTTGGTTTTGTTAAACCCTTTCTGAGTCACGTGATACACATGAAGGCGATGTCTCACGTCATTATTTATTTTTTATCAACACTCTGTGATTTCATTGTTTAAAATTTCCTAATATTTTCAAATGGATACTTGTTCTCATCCACCCATTTACATGATGTTGAAAATGGACATAAGAGATGTAATTTACCACCTCTATGCTATGATAGTGATCATGGACACTACATGTCATAGTACAGTTGGGTCATATCGATAGATCCTTCTAAAAATAATGATATAAATTTTTTGATGAATCCCTATTTAGAGTGATTTTCCCATTTTGGTTTTCGTCATACCAATGAAGCTTATACCCCTCCCCTAAATTCATTAGTTATACCCTCCTCTTACATATAGAGTTTTCAAAATGCTCTCCATGCTAGAATTTCCCCAGGGAAAACATTATCCTTAAATGAGACCATGAATATGGTGATCTGTTGACATTCACACTGATAGAATGGAATGATACAAATCGTGTATCTATCCTGGAAATTCATATGTATTTCATGATAATACGGCAGTCGGCCTCTAATGAATCATATGAGTGGATCTCTAATTAGAACTTCTTCTCAAGGGGAATCGTTGGTCATGATTAGGGATAACCCTTCTTGGTTTAATGAATTATTTCTTAATTTCACACTAAACTGAAGGAAATAGTGATGTTTGAAGCTGTCTATAAATCATAGAGAATGAAAATTTGCAACAAGAATATGATGGCGGAGTTGTTTAGTAGTTGGATCCCAGATATGGACACCTTCCACCACACTCAAGGTGAAGTCAGTAATTTTTCATTCAGATATGGAACATATTTTCAGTGTACCTATCCTCAATAGATTGATTAATGAACTCTTTCCTCCCCAATCCTCCAAGGATGATGTGATTGAAACCAATCCATTAACGCAAGAATTTTTTATGTTGGCTGGGAAGTCCCACTAGAATGGGCTGCTTCTTTTGGAAGACACCCCCCCACTAATCTTGACCTGAATATTTTATTAAGACAACTTGTTCTTACCTAGATGTTAGGAAGCCGAAGGCCTGGGTTTTTAAGGATTCATGTAGTGACTCTGGTGATTATTGGCCTATATTTTTTTAGGATTAAGTACCCACTTCAATATCTGACCATTCTCTTTTGGAAACCTAGAATAACTAGGTTGTTCGATTCCCCTCATTATCATAAATTATTATTGCATCACAAAAATTAATTTTTGATAATTCCCATGTCCCATTCAATCTCATTTAGATGTGTACGCACATGTTATTGAGGATGTGTCTTTTTGTTTGGATGATTTATTGGATCCAAGACTACTAGACTCAATCCATTATGGAGTAGAAATGGACAAGGGGTCCATTAAACTAGGTTCATTTCACTCCACAGAAATTTCTTCCAGTACACCATCCACTATGGTATTGATGGAAGAATTTTTGGTGGGTTATGATGTAGGTAGTTATTCTTACACTACATTAGAAGTTGTGGAAGTGATCTTCAATTAAGATAATGTCTTTTTCCAAGAATTTACCCATTTTTTACATTAAAATTGATTTCTACTCTCACACTCATAATGGTTGGAAAGCGAGGATCTTATATAGACATGGCGTGAGAGGAAGTTTGAATCCATTCATCAGAATAAGGAGTTGCATATTCCCATGCAAATAGAGATGAGGCAGTTGATGATGATGATGATGATGTGACCAAAAGTTATGTTGGTTACCATAGTCACACTAGCTGATATTTTGTAGCACCGCATGATTTATCCTATAATTTACATACTCATGGATCCCTTATTATAGCATCATCACCTCGAAGTTAGGTATCCTAGGTTCTTATCCATATGGGAGTTACACTAATTGAATATAACAATGTTGAGGCTGATTCTCTCCCCTCATTGTCGAAGACAGTGGGACCAATTGTAACCTTGAATGATCATATTTTGCAATATATTTTCATTGTCAAGGTAAATATAGATATTGTACGTGGATCTATAACACTCTATCAATCATTGTGAAAAACTATATGGGTGTAGATTTTTATTTTAGTGTCAGAAACACTATTAAATGAGTTTAAGGACAAATTGGGTCATCTTTAATTCATGTTTCCCACCATTGGAAATGATTTATTTTACTATTCTACCATTAATTATCATGTAAAGAAGGAAATATCTATACAAGAATACATGAGGTAAATTTAGCTTAGGGTAGATGTTACTGAGGCTTCCCCCCAGTGTTGCAGGAATAGTGTGAAGTTGTGAATGATGTGACACAAGGAGTGATGAAGTCTACATGTCATTGGGATACAATAATTGATGGAAAGGGCCATACTAATCATATCCAGTCGAATAATTGATCTTCATTTGATGGATCTATCATAATTTCAACATGCATTCCCGATATCAGAATATTAAATGGTAGAGGAGTAATAAAAACTAGAAAAAATGCATATTTCCAAGGTTTAAAATCATGTATATTGGCCACAATGCTATAGTCATATGCTACGACCACAATTTTGGTCAACTGTGGCCACTATCACCATAGCGGTATATCTCGGCCTATTTCCACAATTTTTAATACTGAGGAAATATGGATCTAAATTGGATACTATAATGGTGGACCTATATCCGCGTTTAAAACTATTGTAATCGCCATGGTAAACCATGGAAATAGCCTAAATAAAAAATGTCACAAGCATGTTTTGATCTCTACACCTCCCAATTGCGTTCCAGCATACTCACCACTACACTATGCATCAATTCATGTTTAGGAATATATATTTATTATTATTATATATATATATATATATTAATAAAAACTATGTGAATAGTCTCAAAGCTGTTGTGGTATAGATTCCCACCTAATTTTTTGTGAAAATTTTTGTTTCGGTGATAGGGGAGGAACTGTATAGCCATGTTTTGATCAATCGTGGCTATAGTGCATCATAAGAATTTGATTATAGCTACAATTTTAAAAAACTATGTCCATATGAAACAAAAAAAGTTGCTATTGACAGTGGAAAATAGGCTTATAGCCACAGTTTTATAACCATGGCTATAGGCCTCAAAAACCGTTTATATAGCCCCATATAGCTGAGGTATTAAATCTGGGGCTACAGGTCCATGGAAGTAGCTTCATTTTCTAGTTGTGATGAATTACTTTGTGTTTTATAACTACCCATACATGATGTTGTTCCCAAATAAGTCGAGGTATATCATGTTGTAGAGGATGAGGCTATCTCATTTGATCAATTGTGCCAACATGATGATATACTAGAGCAATGAATTTCTAACAATAATTACTTGTCTATGTAGGTTCTATAATGGTGGTAGTTTTTCCCATCATGCATTGTCTCATAAATTTCATGTAGATGCTTCATTATGTGGAGAACCTTCCATTTATATAGTATTGTTGAATTTTTTTTCTAGACATTATTTGATTTCATCCATCCATCCTTTATCTGTGATGTTCCTGGCATTTTTTTATTCTATATTTCAAGAATTTTTGACGATAACCATATCTTTATTTGTGATAAATTATATTTGTTACCAGGAATTGAATGATTATATTATTACATGTCTTATTTTAGATGTGCTTCTGAATTCCCACATACATGAGATCTCTTATTAGTAATCTGTTCCATCCATCTTGGAATTACTTTTTCTGTATAAGGATTATTAATATATCATGAAGGAATAGTTCTCCATCTTATGAAAAATACAACACGCTTTCCTAGAAGTTATTTATGTTGTTATGTCCATATGATGAGCCTTTCATGATTTGGTAGAATGAGTTACTATCATGCTTTAGTTTAGTGACATTTAGCATGGACCATCTATTTCTTTAGTTTAAAGAATTTTAGCTCATAACATCTCTTAGTTTAGTTTATGTCCTTTTAACTCGGATAATCTTTTTCTTCAGTCTACAGAAATTTAGTATAGGAAATCATTTTATTTTATTTAATGCCTTTTAGATTAGACCATCTATTACTTAATTTGAATTTCATTTTTCTTGGACCATTTGTATGGGTGTGGGATACATTGAAGACATGCCAAGAGTAACCTAAAACACTCTAAGGTGCTAGGATCTGTTGTGGTGTTGCTAAGGCTCATGAGGGTTAGAATATACATTTTCATAGTGACACGTTTGGTTGACAACTATAGGAACGTACGATGGATCCATGGCATGCATTCATAGTCATGAAATTAGTCTTTAAAGCCTAGTATCTTTCTCAAGGGTCATGGAATATCTATAGATGAATTATTATTGAGGTTGGATGTAAGGAATATTAAAACATCTTGGGTAGTTTATGTATGTATGATCTAAATTATAACTTAGGAATTTGAGGTCATGAATATTAGATGGTGTAGACATGCTAGGTTTCTCCCTTGGGATTATTAAATTCTAGGTTCTGTCGACACGTATCAATTTCTCACAAAGATCAAAGATCCTTTATAGAAAGGAGACGATGCATTTAGTTGGTGGTTCCAGTACCTTATATTTTGATACCATGGCTATGAAATGTTGATTTCCACTTATTTCCAAGGGAAATAGATAGTTTTTTAACTCTCAAATGTCTAGTTGATGATGTTAGAAATCAGATGAAAGCTATCGAATAAGGGTTTTAGCACTCTAAGGATTTTGGATCATCAAATGAAGATCGAAGTTTGGGCCATGTTTTTTTGAATCACGAGATGTGAGCCATAAATTTCTACGAAATGAAGTGTTTCTATCCATAATTGTGAAAGGTTATAAAACATAGTGATGTAACATTGACAATATTCAATATGCTTGGATATTTTGGTAAAAGGACTATAAATACCAATCTAGAGTGCGTGGATTTTTTGAATGGTGCAGTAATATCATACTGGGAGTGGGTCAAACACACTAGAGTGTTAATTTCTACCATCACAATGTCATGGATCACGATAATTATAGTGTCCACTTTTAGAGTGACGTATTTTGTTGATAGCCAAAGTTGCAGATGCATAAGCTATGGGAATTCCTGCCTAGTCCTGAAAAGGGACCTTGAATTAGAGTATCTTTTAAAAGGGATATAAGAAGTCTATGGTTATTCTAGACATCCCAAATCACAATGTAAGGTTGTTTAATATACAAAATACAAGGACATATTGAATCCTCCAATGTTTTTAGTGTATAGAGAACATATTCTCATGTTGAGAATATGTGACAAATTTTGGACTAAATTTTTCCTAGAGTAGTGTGTCCATCATTAATAGATTGTCTTTTACATGGGTTACATACCTTATGACCTCTAACCACTTTATGATTGTGCCATAAGTTTTTCCAGAACTCCTATCATGATGTGTTTATCAAGAAGAGACTCGACTTTTTCTTCAGTTTCATTTTGTGTGTTTTCAGCCTAATGAGTTTTGTGTCTCTTTTGTTCATAGTTTTGGGTCTTCAGATCGCGAACACTATAGGATAGAGTTTAAGTTCATAAATATTATACCAAAGAACATATCTTTTATGGTATTGTCTTTCAATGACCTAATATGGAGGATGTGACAAAAGCAGTTAATTAGGATACATGGGGTTAAGAGAGATCCAACATATTGTCAAGCATATAAGGGAAATGACATAAATCATGGCTCGAGTTTCTCATGTCATGATTAATGACATGAGGTTGTCATTCATGGGGTGGTTAGAACACAAAAGGGTGTTGAGTGATGTTGTGATGATGTCAGGGATCATGAAAATTGGAAGGTCTTTTTTTAGTGATGGATTTGGTTGACAACCATAAGAGCATATGATGGAGAAATTGGAATGCATGCATAGTCAAGAAAAGGGGCCTTGAATATGGGTATCACTCCAAATTACCATGTAAGGATGAAGTAGTACTAATAAATCAAGACATAAAGTGTTGTATATGTATTTAAGGTTCCCTTAAATCAGGGTGTATGAACCCCATATTATGGTTATATGATGCGAGTCTCTAATGGTCCTATGATGGGGAGTCAAAAATTGGACATGGTCTACACATTTAATTTTCATGTAGTTGTGTCATCTTTTAATCCATGTAATTTAATGTCATGAAGTTAGGACATCATGTTGTGCTATTCAAAGTATTGTGCCAAGGAAATACTTCCATACCGTTTTATGTCATGCCTAATAGACACGCATCTATGTAGTTTACCAACACGAGGTAAGAAATTATTTAATTTAGTTTAACAGAATGTGGTCAAGACATTATTTCGTGATTTGTTACATAATTTGATAAGGAAATGTGTTCATGTAGTTTAATGTTGTGCGGGAAGGAAATGATTTCTTGCATTTTAACATCTTGTGGTAACGACATGCTTCCATGAAGTTTAACATTATGCGATAATGACATGGGAATTGACCAAAGGGGAGGTACTACTATAGTTGGGCCCAGTGAAGGATACATTGACATCATTATAGACCCCATGAAAATTAGATTCAAGCCACACATAGTTCTTAGTGGTTGTGTAGTTTAATATCCTTTGGTAAGGATGAACTCCATATATTATAATGACTTGTGGAATGGATGAAATGTTCCATGAAGTTTAATGTTATACAATGAGGATGATGAAATATTATTTAATGTCATGTTTTATGGACATGTATATATAGGTTATGGTAATGGTGACTAGACCACAAGATGGTGTTTCTAATAAATGGGTGTGGGGAATGGTTCCATGAAGCAATATGATGTGAATGAGGACCAAATGCGTCTCAAAAACACCAAAACCCATTTAGGAAGAATCATGACATGTGCCAAAATGGTTATTGATGTGGCTATGGCTGATGACGAAATGTCTGGGTGTCACTATGTATCTCATATTGATATGAATCAAGAAACAAAAAGTTCAAGATAAAGAAATACATTGAACATGTTTGACCCATACATAGAGGTCTGTATTATTTTTTTGATTGTCGATACATGGACTATTACAAGAGATCCAAGTGTCACTGCGTCTCTTATAAGGGTATGAATCAAGCTACCTATAGTTTTCAATGTTACTTATAGTTTGATTTCATATGTTGACGATGAAGATGAATCAACATGAATTGGTGGGAAAATCATTTTTGGGTTAAGGATAAAAGCTTGGGAGTCACTATATATCTCACGGGGGTGAGAATAAAACCACACGTAGTTCATTGTGAACCATGCTGTTTTATTTCGTGTGGAACGGACAACGACTGTGGAGTTTTATGTCAGGTGGTGATGACTTATGGAATGACTTATATGTTATTTCACTCATGATCATAATGTGTCCATTGTGTACACATATTCCATTCTTGTGAGGGTAAGACACTACCATAATTTCAAATATCACGTGAGTTATGCTATGTGTGATTAATAAAAAGCTTCATGAGTTCTACTATAGTGCAGAGAAAAAAGGGAGGTATATCAGGATCATTTATTATGATTCATTTGTAAGAAGAAGAAATAATATCAAATAAATCCATCAGTATCTCATTGGGAAGGAGAATAAATCCATATGTTGTTGTGAAAGATCAGTTTGTTTAATGTCATGCATAAATGACATTGATAGTACAGTTTATTGTCATGCGTTGAGGATGAATGAAGGGGCATATTCTGATATGGATTTCAACTTTATTAATAGTGTATCCAATGTATTTCTTGATAAAACTAGCATTGGTGAGCGGTGTGTCATACTCCCCATCCGATGTAACCATCGAATAACCGCCATTGAAAAAGACCTTATGTACGATGTATGGTCCTTACCACATGGGCACCAATTTTGGGGGCTTCAGTACTAGTATCATCGATGATATGTGTAACGACCCAAAATTTAATCAATTCAATTTATTCCTTCTTGTAGTAATCACTTAATCATATAATATCACATTAAGAAAAAAAATGCCACATTTTTTTAAATAAACATCTATGTGACCTTTGAAAATAAATTTTCTATTCTATGTTTTAAAATTCTAAAATATTACATACATGGTAGGGATCCGAATGATGTTTGGATTATGATAGATAAAACATAATTTTGATGAATAGTAACATACCCTTTAGAATAGTAACCTACCCATATTAATAGTACTATGACCCTTATGAATAATAAATCAACCTAAATAATAGTAACCTCAACCATGAATTTTTAAATTTAGGTATCTTATAGGTTACAATATGACCATAGTAAAAGTATTTTAATTTTTATGCGTCATAAATAATTTATTCGAATTAATAAATTATTTGAAAATAACATTAAGTTTCCTAAAATGTGTTCATAAATATATAATTAAATTTCATTTAGTTTTATGATTATTTTATAAGACCTTATTTAATTTTTTGAAAGCATTGTAAAATAAGTTTTAATTTTAAAATCTGAATTTTTCAAGTAAATTATGATTAATTAAATATTAAATTAATCATATATAGATAATTATTTTCATAAAATTGGGAGAACATTTTTAGTATACATGTTGAAATGTTGTTAGGGTTAATTTATGAGATTTTTATGAAGTACATGAATTTTTTATGAGTAGTGAAATGCTATAATTTACAAAATAATATAAATACATTAATTATATAGTCGTGGATGTTCTTCTAATAATGTAATCCCAATTGGTTCAAAATCGAATTCTCATTTTACTATATTTATTCAGTTAATCATCACTATTTCTTGTCTTGAAGAGAAATAATAAATTAATGTATTTCGTAATTTGAAAACCCCTCTCCCCTCCACTATAAATACAACCCCTGACACCCTCATTGCATTAAAACAATCATGCATCAAGCCTTGTCCAAATTCTAACAAAATATCATCCTTAGCACACCTCCCCACGTACATAATCCCTTGTTCGGAGAAAAAGACCATAATATGTTCCCAAAAGTTAATCATAAAGAAGATAAACTCAAGAGGAAAATTCATCATTCGAATGTTTTTTATTCCACGTTATATTCATATAATTTTATAATTACTCACCTACCTTCTGCCATATGATATGTTATCACCAGTAACATATATTTTCTTCAAAGATATTTTTCTAATGGGATAGTTTATCTTATTCTCTCTTTCCACCTCTTTTTATAATATAAATGAAAACATTTCCCAAGATGTGTTGATTTATCACAATCAAGGATAACAGGTTTTCAGTTTCACTTGCCATCTCCTACAGAAGTCATGAATAAATTTTAATGGTTGAACCATATCATAATATATGTATTTTATATTTCTTAATTATTTTTAATCAAAATACAATCATGATATAAAATAATAATTCAAACAAGTTCATTATGAGAAAAACCGCCAAATTAATCCAAGCATTTATCATTTAAAAGCTATCAAATGATTTATCCTCATGGTATATAAAAAAAATATTCATTAATAAATATACATTATTAGAAATATTTTTTATTTAAAATTCTGGTTTTTATCAACTTTTTATAAAAACATACATCTATTAAGACAAGTGAACCGTTCATGCAAACAATTAAAATGAACACTCCCAAACACCGAACTTAAACACTTTAAGACATCCAATGACCCATATGGAAACAAAATAAAGGCAAAATGAATAAAATTTATGTACAAAATATTATGGGATTTTAAATTAATGAATCCAATGTGACTATATGATACATTAATGTGAAGAAAGCATTCAGATATGAGGTAAGGAACAATTCTTGAACTCATCTTTCTTTCACAGCGTTCTCAATCTTTCACTCCATTTTCAGTACGTTTACTCCTTAAAAATTATTTTTTCATCATTATGTTTACTATTATTGGATATAAATTTTGTTCACTACAATTTTTTTCAAACACAATGTATTTCAAAAGAACATTTCTTTTTGAATTACACTTTTTACTTCTCAATCGAGGTTGATGATTTTTGTATCAAGTATGTTTTTCTCTATTTCATTAGGGATCCCAAATATCCTGGATATGTTATTATTAGATGAAAAACATTAATTTATATGTGTTATTTATGTTCAAGTTTTTTATTTTTTTTACATGACAAGCATGATAATGAAAATTTAATGATGTTATGGGAGTGCCCAATATTATGTAGTGAAATATAAATGTTTGAATGTGATGGGTGTGCATAGAATTATACAACACACCAATGATTTTGGAAAAGTTATAAATCTCATTAGTTAAATTGAAATTAGGTGTGAACATGATACTATATTTTTGACTAATATGTGTGGTAGTCATCCACTAATACATTATGTTTCAATTTTATGCATTTTTAAATTCCATGTGATTATATAATGCATCATCTCATTGTTATTTTAACGATATTACGCTCACCCCTTGTAACATTATATCATGTTCTTATATATCCTCTTACTGGGATTTTAGCTCACCCGTTTTTTATGTATAAACTCATTTGACTACTTTTACTGAGGGGAATTCAAGAGCTAATAAAAATATAGACAACAAGTAATTAATTTTTTTTTATTAGATGCATGTTTTAATTAATTTTGGATTTATGGTTAGTGAACCTTAGAGAAAACCTCTAGTATAACACTATGTACCAATATGAACACAATATGTTTTTTTAAACATGGGGATCCGATAAGATATTATTTTAGTGAAAATTTCACAAATTAATAAGTAATTTTTTTTTCCTGTAGAGTTATGTTTGTTATAATATTTTCAATTTTAGAAAATGGTGGGTAGAAGTACAAATGAGTCTAATAACCTATGCAAGGACCAATGCAACTATTTCCTAAATGACATCCCCAATGCATTGCGATGTGATGTTTATAACATAATGAAGATTATTACCCAAACATTGCATGTTTTAAACAATGACATTAGTAATGATGAACTTCCTCAGTCACCAAAGATAAAGAAACTTGAGATCGAGTGTTTTATGAGCCAACAAACACTGACATATAGTGGGTCTTCGGATCCAGTGGTTATAGAAGAGTGGTTCATCTCCATGGAGAATATCTTTTTTGGGCTTCACAACTCTGAGGAAAATATGGTGATACTTTCCATTTATTATCTACATGGAGAGGTCTGTCAATGGGGGTTAATGATTAATAAGGCCTAGAAAATAGATGAAATTTAAGATATGTAATGGTAAGACATTAAGATCATATTTCATAACAAGTATTTCCCCCAATCTCTTCGTACGAAGAAGGAGATAAAATTTATAGAGCTCAAGAAAAAGTAATGAAAATTAGTCATGACCTACAAATCAAATTTAAAATGTATTTCAAGAGATTATTTTTGTTTTTTTGTCAAAAAGTATACCAAAATTGATAGATTCTTTTTTATATTAAATCCATACCTTGAGAAGGATCTTGCAATTTGAGACTTGAAGAAGTTTTGAATATGTTATTCAATGTGACCTCTAGGTGGAGATGATGTTTTGAGAATTGTCCCATGGTAATAGTGATAAGAAATGAAATATGGAGTTCCAAGATGGAATATTTAATGATAAATGTGGAATGATAACTCAACCACCCACATGCCAAAAATATGGGAAATTAATCTTTAGAACATCCTCAATGGGATAGGGAAATTCATGAAGTGTGGGGAAGAAGGCCACCATGATCATGATTGTCGAAAAGAAATGAGTAGGAATGATATTTTAGTAGATGAAAGAAGATCACCACCCATGGTCAAATTATATGACAATAGGGAGAAAGGAAACTATTCATGACAATGCACTAAGCCTCGAGAAATCGAGGTTAATCCACGTTATTAGACACTGATTCCAGAGGAACAAGGGATGTAATATTCCATCACTACTATGGAAGTCGATCTAGATAATGAAGTCACAAAAGGTATGCTTCATATTAACATAATTATGGAATGTTAGTATTTTTTTCTAGTTCTACAAATTTTTATATCATTTATGTTTTCTAGAACTATTTAATCAATGTACTGAATTCATGATGTAGTGATATGTGTAAAAACTCCAAGCTGTGCAATCATTGCATCCTATGGTTTTAAATCTTATCCTGTTGGGGTATGTGGATATATTATTGAAGTGAATATCATAAATACATACCATGTTAGAATTAAGACCTATTAGAGAAATGGATTGGTTCTCGTTACATAGAGAAAATATCAAATTTCTGGAATAAGAAATGCCTTTTCATATTCATAACCATCTCATTCTTCTATAATAATACAAGAATTATTATGAATCTCCATTACAAATCCATCAATTGTATGGTTTTTAATTCCATGTGAAGTGGAATGCATCTCTCAAATTATTGAGTCAATGGAATGTTTCATCCTATAAAAAATTCCCATCATGAGAGAATATAATGATTTATTTCCCAATGTGTGACCCAAAAAACACCATGATCATGAGGTATTGTTTTCCATTAAAATAATATTGAGAGTAACTCCTATATCATAGTTACCCTACATGATATCTCTTATGGAACTGGAGGAGTTAAATAATAATCTATAAGAGAAGTTTGATAAAATGGTTTATACGCACTATTGAATCCCCTTGGGGTGCACCAGTGCACTTTGTGAAGAAGAATGATGATGAAATGTGACTTTTAATGATTATATGGAAATCAACAAGATCACCATAAAGAAATAGTATCCTCTTACAAGGATTTATGTGATTTCTAGTTAGTTAAGAGGATCTCAATACTTCTCAAAGGTGGATCATTGTTCTGGATATCATCATCCAATGATGATGAAGGGAGATATTCCAAATACTACCTTTCGTACAATGTATTGCCAGTATGATTTTCAGGTGATTCTCTTCAGATTTACTAATGCCCCTGCACTCATCATGGATTTCATGAATATACACTTTAGATATTTCTGTTACAAATTATTGGTAGAGTTTATCGATGATATTCTCATCTACTCTAAGAGAAAAGAGGAACCTAAAGAACATTTAAGACTTGTGATAGTGACATTGAGAAAGGAGAAGTTGTAAACTATGTTCAGAATGTGTGACATTTGGATGATTCATGTCATGTTCATGGGACATGTAATCACAAGTGAGGGATTCCTATGGACCCTTCTAAAATAAAGGATATTGAAGAATAGAACATACCCTCTATGGTCACATAAATCCGTAGTTTTCATGGATTACCATGTAATAAACATTTTTTTGAGAATGTCTGCAATATTTTCATGTCTCCTAACATAGTTAACCGGGAAAGGGGTAATTTATTTCTGGATGTAAGAATGTGATGAATTCTTCAAGGAGAATAATTGAAGTCTGATCACTGCACATGTACTCAGAATACAAAAAATTGTAGAATGTTTTGTGCTATAAAGGTATTCTTCATTGTATGAATTGGGTTGTGTACTCATGATAAATGACAATTGGATAGCATAAGCCTCATGATTGTTGAAGATCCATGAGTAAAACTACCCAACACATGATCTTCAGAAAAAAAACCATGATTTATTCCATTAAAATATGGTGGAACTACCTTTAATGGTGAGAATAGTGACATATACACTAACCGCAAGAACCTAATGTATATATTCACACAGAATGAACATAACACATGTCGAAGGATATGGTTATACTAATGAAGGACTATGATATCTATATTCACTGTCATCCTGGAATGACGAATTATGTAATATATTATATTAGAAGAATTGATCCTTTTACTCTATCCATTTTATGGATTTAGAATGACCCGATATTCAGGGATATGAAATGGATGGATTTGGAAATCATAAAGGAAAGGTATGTATCCTACCTTTTCTTAATTATTGTTCTACCATCTATCCAAGAGAATATTAAAGATGCACAAAGGGATGATCTGGAGTTACAAAAGAGGGTGACTATAGTGAAGTGAAGGAATCTAAAAGAGTTCCATATTAACCATGATGGTGTGATTCAATTAGAAATGAGAATATGTGTGCCTTCATCACCTGAAATAAAGAAAGAGTTATTGGACAATGCACATATCTCAACATTCTAGATCTATCCCCATACAACCAATATTTACCAAGATCTCTAAGAACACTTCTGATGGGATAACATGAAGAAGTATATTTCAGAATATATCTCATGGTGCACGGAATGTCATCATGTAAAAGAAGAGAGAAAAATTACATAGGGATGATGAAGGCTTTTCCTATATCCATATCATAGAGGGAAAATGAAACTATGGAATTTTTCAGCAGTCTCCCCAAGGAGTCTAAGGGAAATAATGAGATATGGGTTGTGGTTGACTGACTCACCAAGACTGTTCGCATTATCACTATTTGGGAAGTTCTCTAGCTTAAACAACTATAAATGATATATCTGAAGTAAGTGGTGAGACTGTAGGGTGTTCCACTCATTATTTTATCTGATCATTATACAATGTTGAAATTTAAATTCTGGATGACACTTAAACATTCTTTGAGTATTGAATTAATTTTTAGCATAAATTATCACCCCCAAACTGATGGCAAAATTTTAAAGGAATATTTCGATGCTAGAAGAAATACTAGGAGTCTAATCATTATAATTCAAAGCCGGATGGGACCGAAATCTCCAATTGGTTGAGTTCTTATAAAACAATATCTTCCACTCGATTATTATGATGGCTCCATTTGAAGCATTAAATGGAAATAGATGTAGATGTCTAACTAGTTGAGATGAATTTGGAGAAAGAATGATACTTGGACCTGATATTTTATAAGATATGAAAGAGAAATATCAATTCATCCATAAATATATCAAAGCTACTCATAGTCAAGAAAAAGTGCTATACTGAAAACCATCAAATGGACCTAGACTTCACTATTAGAGATATGGTATTCCTTTGAATATCACTATGGAAGAGATTCATGATGTTTGAAGATAAAGGAATGCTAAACACAAGTTATATTGGCCCCATTGACGTCCTTGATCATATAAGAGTAGTACCCTATCGGCTCGCACATCCACTGAATATGGATCATGTTTATGATGTGTTTATCATATCTCTCTTTTGGATGTACATACCACATCACTCACATGTATTGAACTCAAAGGTGGTATAGCTAGAAGATGATCTCTCTTATGCGGAGCATCCATTTATGATTATAAACCGGAGAGATAATGTTCTACACAACAAGAAAACCCACATTGTCAAAGTGTTGTGATGGAACCATATGTATAAAAAACCATCTTTGGTGAAACTTTAAAAGGGGTAAATAATGTCATGAACCAAACATTTATCAATGCAATTTATCCCTTCGGGTCATAATTTCATAATCATATAAAATCAAATTAGGAAACACAATACCATGACATTTTTAAATGAACAATTATGTGACAATAAAACCTAAATTTTTCAATTCAATGTTCTGAATTTCAAAATTATGACATACACAGATATGATCAGTAATAATTTGGAGACCAATAGGGGAAAATTATGTTTTGGAGAATAGAAACCAGCCCTTATGAATTGTATCCTACACTTATAAATAGTAATATAACCCTTATGAATAATAAATCATCTAAAATAATTGTAACATTACCAATGAATAACTAGATTTAGGAATCCTATAACTAATAATATTACCATAGTAATAGGGTTAGTATTTAAATAAGTCATAAATAATTAATTATAATAAATTAATTAATTTTAAAGCAAATGTATTTTTCTTAAAATTTGATAATAAATTAACAATTCAATATCTTCTAGTTTTTAAAATAATTTTATAAGACCTTATTTAAATTTTTAAATAATTATAAATTCAGTTCTAATGTTAAAATATGTATTTTTGATGTAAATTATGATTTTATATAAAAATAAAATTAATCATATTTTGATAATTATTTTCATAAAATAGTGTTCATTTTTTTATTTTACACATTGAATAATGGTTAGGGTGAATTTTTTTGTATTTTCTTGTAATACGTGATTTTTTATGGAATAGTGAATTTCTATAATTTAAAAAATTAGATATGTAAATTAATTATAGAGTTATGGATATTGTTCCCATGATGTAAGCCCAATTGGTTTGAACTCACATGCTCATGTAACAATATCTACTGAAAGAATCATCACTATTGATTGTCTTGTGGAGAAATAATAAATTAATTAATATGGTATATTGAAAACCCCTCTCCCCTAGACTATAAATACCACCCCTCAAACCAACATTACTTCACACATCTCAACTTTCAATCCTTTTTCAAATTCTATGCCATGATCATCCCTAGACTCACCCCCATGTAACACCCTGAGTTTTAATGTGATAGATTCTTTTTAATTTCATTGATATCTTGTGTTGCACGCTACACCATTATTTTCTTGTCCAATACACTACACCATATTAGCTTGCATTATACACAACACTATACATGGCATTTGTTACCATCAATTTAAATTGTATTTGATAGAATCCATTTCATGCAACACTATGTATAGATTTAGTTCAATATGTAAAAGAATTATGTTTGGATTATGTTATACATAACAATATGAAAATATTTCACTAATCGGAACACTTACATGGCTATCATCACTCGTAAGAATGACATTCCTTGATATCTTGTGTTGTACGAAAGACAGGTTTTTACTAAACAACGATATATTATTAAAATATTATTTTTTTTAAATGAAAAAAACTAGATATTATAAATAATATTAAGCAAATTTTAATTTTATATAAAATTAACATTCATGGATTTCATTTTCTAGAACATGATATAAGAACAAATTAATTTTTTTTGTAAAAAACAAGTATTTTTCAAAAAATGCAATTTTCCATATTTTGATGGTGCACCAATTTTAAATACAGTTTTTAAAACATTTATATATTCTATTTGACAAATATATGTATTATTTGGAATCAGGACATCAAAATTTACATTGGATGATTTTTTTTGATAATATTTATATTTTAATGAATAGTTAAAAATATTACATTTTTATTCAAAACTGTCTTCTCACCAAAATTTATTTATACAGTTATATTATATTTTTAATTGGTTTTAATGTGTAATTGAATTATGTTTTTATTATTTAATCCAGATTTGGTTATGGGAATTAATAACAAATATAAATTAGTAATAAACACATTCCCATCTTTTAATAGTTTTTACATCACAAAAATCGATTTATGGTTCTGGGAAAGGAAATTAATATTAAATTTATTTATGCATATTCTGTGTTATTATTTCTTAAAAAATGAGTTAATTTTTTATTTTATAAATTAATAAAAAATTTGGGTCCTTTTTTTGTATTTTCCTGAAACACATTAATTTTTGTTGAATAGTGATTTACTATAAATTACAAAATAAGCTAAATACATTAATTATAGATTCATGCACTATGTCGTCATGATTTAATCACAATTTGGGCCAAGTCACATGCTCATGTTACTATATTTAGTCAGGGAATCATCATTGTTTCTTGTCTTATAGAGAAATAATAAATTAATGAATATAGTAATGTGATAACCCCTCTCCCCTCCACTATGAATACTAACCCTCAAACCCTAATTTATTAACACATCTCATGTTTCATTCCTTATCCAATGCAAGAACCCGGTGCTTCGGTTTCAGGTACGGATCTCTTTTACGGGCTTTTTAAGGAAAAATAAAGAATCTGGAAATTTTCAGAGTACACGCCGTGTACATTATGAGTACACACCGTGTACTCCTCAGCCACTCAAAGTTGTGTGTTTTCCAAGATCGGGCCATACACATGATGTGTAGGGGTGACGTGGATGCCGATTTTGTCATAGTACGGAAAAACCCACTATACGCCGTGTATTTTAAGAGTACCCACCGTGTACTTTTTTTATTTCATTAATCGACCCACGGTCACGCCTAATGACGGAAAACATATTCTTCTCTCCCTAATTCCGTCCAGAACGTCCGAGGATGTTGTTTATTCTCCAAGCCACTGATCTGTCATCGGTTGTCCAAATCAAACTCCGTCAGTTGCAGAAGAATCGTAGCGGTGAGTTCTTGGTTCTTCTTTGGCCTCCTTTCCTGATTCCACCTCTCGTGTAAGTTATCTGAGGTTGAACATTTTAGACATTTTGCAGATCTACTCCATTCTAGGCTGATTCATGGGTTGGGGTTCTAGTATATCGATCTCTGAGGATCAAGGTAGGTGGTTTGTTTCCCTACGTTGAAGTTCATTGAGTTTTGGTTGCAAAAGTGCTAGATACCCATGTATCGGGTATCTCGGGTTAAGGATTTTGATCATATTGTCTAACTGCCCTAGATTGCTTATTAAATTATGATGCATTGCTGCTAATTTATGCTTGGTTGCATGTTTGAGGATCACCCCATGGGTGTTTACCTTTCCTGTTTGGATTTTTATCGCCATTTGGCACCGTTGACGTGAGGCAACCCTATTGCAATTGTTAGTTGCTTGTTATCACTAATTGCATGTGTTTCCTACTATTGGAATTATTTTGAAGTATGGTAGATATTAACCAAGTAGTTGTTTAACTTACTTTGGTCTGCTAACAGTTGATTACGCACGACTGGACTGCACAGGGCTGTGAGAAACTGGTGCGGGAGATCAAATAGGGAATAGACAATTGTGTGCTTCCCTAGAGGGTCTGTTGGTTTTATTTTCGTCCGCAGGACCTATGGTAATAAGACTTTGTGCTTCCCAAGAGTGTTCTTAGTTTACCAAAACATTGATACCACAGGAGGAATTAGACGTAAGTGCTTCCTCAGAGAGTCTATAGCTGTCGATTCATGACCATAGGGTAATTGACGTAAGAGCTTCCCAGAGTGTCTGTGCCTTGTTGTTTACTAAACTATAGGGGTCTTCTATCTTAAGCCACCCAAAGAGTCAGTGTGAATGTAGATGGTTGCTTGTGACAAGTCCACCAAGTCAAAGAAAAAGCTTGGGTTTTCAACTGCTTGTGTTTAGGTAGTCTTTTTAGGTACCTGCTGTGTTACTTGCTTATCATGGAATAGAATACATTGATTTTTTTCCCTGGTTGTGTAATTAAATGAATTTTAATGATAATTGGTAGAATTGTTTACTGCATTATTAACCTTTACTTTTTCTATATCACACACGGACAGTAGGGCACAAATCTTGTGGTGGTCGCCTATTGTGATTAGTCTCACACCCTGTTTGGGTCCTACTTCTCGGCCCAAACAGATTATATGGTTGCAGGTATAGGTAGGGATAGTGGCCCTTCTACCTCAGGTACTTGATTGCTGGTTGGAGCTAGAAAGCATGGGACCGGGATTTGGTCTGCGATGCTACTGGAGTTGCTGTTTACATTTAGTATTTTGGTTTCAGTTGTATTTCAGCACGTTGTTTTGTTTACTAATTTCCATAGATTCATATACCGTACTGCATCATTATTATTATATCAGACATTGCTTTTACATTCAATTCAGCTGTTGCATGCTATTTACTACTTCCGCTATTGTTTATTATTATTCTCCCACTGCATACTTTACCAAATGATGGAATAGTTTCCCCACTAACTCACCAAGGCCCTCGCTGCTAGTCGGCAGGCTCTGGCGTTTGGGGAAACACGCTTGAGTTTATGTGGCGAACCGGGTACGGGGCTCCAGTTGTGTGGCTCCGGATTCAGTTCGTTACAAAGTGGTATTAAAGGGGTTTTCTTCCTTTCTATTGCCTTACTATTTTGTGACCATAGACAGGGATATGAAGAAATGGGTAGTTAGTACTTAACTGTGCCCGGGAGTAATTAACCCGTGTACAGGGAAAAGCTACACTACCTCTTGATTGCAATTTTCAGATTTGAAAATGTTACAGTTTATTATATTTAACCATTGGGTGATGCATTTGTTTTGTGTTGTTACATTTTATATGATTATGGTTCTATTTTTTTGCAACCCGATGAGATGAGGGTGTGTCGTCTCAAGCATCATATAGGCACTAGGTATAAAATCACCTGTCATGAAATTTACCATGCCATCTAGGGTGCATTAGAATTGCATGCTGTTGTGATAGATGCCATGATAGATTATGCATGCCGTTGTGGTAGTTTCTGTGATAGAAATACTTGTTGCACTAATAGTGTATTACTTCTTCTACAGTCTGTTTAGCACGGGCTCCAAGCTCTGATATTGGAGGTTTTATGGTCCCTCAAGGATCGAATTTTGGTGGATCATTGTTTTTTATGCTGTTACATGTTGTATGCATGATTATGATGCCAAGAATTGATTCGCAGGGAGTATGGGCCCCCACAGATCAGAATTTGGCACATAGCAGGTTGTTGTCAGTGTTCTTGGCATTCAGAGCAGTTTCAGAGCCACTGCCTAGAAAAAACCCAGAATACACGGCGTTTACTTTATTCATACATGCCATGTAGTTTTAAAACCATGTTATGATCTGGGTAAACAAAAACATGGGGTGTTGGAGAATCTTCGGTGACACGGAGTGTACTTATAGTACACGCCGTGTAGTAGTGAACCATGTACCCGACCATGTCACTAAAAACATAGGTGGGGGAAATTCATGTAGTACACACCGTGTGTTATAAGATCACTCCATGTAGGTTTATTCTAGGAACCAGGCCGTGTCACGAACAAAACGGGTCGGTGTTATCCATCCTTATACATGTCATGTTTGTTCGGAACACGCCGTGTTGGGGTAAGCCATGTAGCTGGCCGTGTAACCTGCTACACGGGTCACCGAGCCTATCTAGTACACACCGTGTGTTATAAGAACACGCCGTATAGGTTTCTTCTGGGTACCCATTCGTGTCATGATAAACATGGGTTGGTGTTATCCATCCTTATACACGCCGTGTTTGATCTGAACGTGCCGTGTAAGGGGTTATCCGTGTGGCCATCCATGTAACCTGCTACACGGGCCACCGAAGCATGGCTTGTACACGTCGTGTCCTTAGTGCACACGTCATGTTGTCATGAATTAAAAGGACAGTGTAGGATAGCCATGAAAAGAGACTCAGGCAGGGGAGTGGAGTCCAAGTACACGCCGTGTTTTGGGGCAACATGCCATGTAGTATGGAGTGTTACACGACCAATGGTGGCAGAATGGCACGCCATGTAAATGGCTTTAACAAACACGCTGTGTAGTTTAAATACACGTCGTGTAGTTAAATTTTTCTAATTTTTGTGTTTCTCTCTCCTATTCCCATTATGTACTCTTGTGTTTTCTGTTCTTGTTGATCCTAAATCTGGAGTGCGCTTTTCACCTTTCAAGGTTATGGAACCAAGACGTCCTCCCGTTGCACGCCAGGAACCAGGCAGTGACCGTACCCCTGATACAGTGGACCCGAGTCTACCTGTTGCTTCGCCGATCATTCCGGACATGGAACCCGCAGTGATTCCAGACACCGATGCCGATGCTCAGTTCATAGAGGGATTCATGGGGTTAATGCAGACCTTACATGGAGCTCAGCATCCTGCCACGTCTATGGCATAGATGACGCAAGTCTTCCAGCAACAACATCCTCCCACTTTCACAGTGGATGTGGGACCTCAGGTTGTAGAGTCATTGCTAGAAACCATGCATTCCATCTTCGAGCATCTCGAGACACCCACATATAGAAGGGTGAATCTCCCAACATACATGCTACGAGATTCGGCCAAGATATGGTGGGATGTGGTCTCGCAGGAAGGGCGCCAGTGGATTATGACTTGGGACGAATTCAAGCGTACGTTCTACAACTAATTCAATCCAGTAATGCTGAGGGTCGACAAGGCTAGGGAGTTCATGAACCTGCAATATGGTACTCTTTCGGTTATAGAGTATTCTTCCTGGTTCACTGAGTTACATCCTTTCTCTCCCGTTCAGGGAAATGACGAGCTATTTTTGGCGAGGAAGTTTGTGGAAGGCCTCAAACCAGAGATCAGATCACAGGTGAACATTTTCAAGTTGACTTATATTACTCTGATAGTCAACCAGGCGCTGATCACTGAATGAAATCTGAGGGAGGCTGGGGCTGCTAACCAGGGCGGTTCAGTATCCAAGGCTGAGTCATTTCATACTGATAGCAGGAAGCGCCACCGAGAGTCTAGTCGAGGTGACTCGAGGAAGCGGGGTATATCGTATGGTAGACAAGATCTTCCTTCTGGGAACCAGGTGTCTTTCTATCAGTGCGGAAAGAGCGGGCATAAGAAGCCTTATTTCCCAAGGGATCCAGTGGAGTGCCGAGCTTGTGGCAAGATAGGTCACCTACAAAGTTTTTGCAGGGTTCTTCTTCCAGCGGCTAGTGAATGAGGATCTGTTTCTAACCCTCGTTCATGAGTTGTATTACAAGTTCTACAGTAGACTGGGGGGTGGAGTTCTTCATGCCGTTCAGGCCATCGTAGAGGCCGCGGACGTGGTGGTCAGGCTCAAGGGGGATCAACTCAGAAATATCAGGCAACAACATAAGGCCACAGTATTGGCCAGACGTTTGCGGTAGAGCAGATTCATCGGGAACAGGATCCTGAACCTTCCACAGTTCGAGGTACGATCCTAGTAGCCTCAGTTTTTTCTTCTGCACTTTTCGATACCAAATATTCTCATAGATTTATTTCTGTGCACACTTTTGAGAGCCTTAGACTCACTATCCTTACTTCTGAGGATACCATGGCACTAGACACTCCATTGGGACATAGAACTTCTAATTTGTGTCAGTTCAAGGAGTTCCCCTTGAGGTTGGTGGGTGTCACTTCGTGTGGGGTCTTTATGTCCTTGAGATGAAAGGTTATGATATCATTCTCGGAATAGACTGGCTAGTTTCTTTTCAGGACTTTGTTCACTATTATCAACACAGGGTCAGTTTCAAATCACTATAGGGTGGGTCTTTTCTTCAAAAGGGTGAATGGGATGTCCAGGCAAGCATAGCTGGATCATAGAATCATGGGTTGGGCAGTGTTATGGACCATATTGATAGATTATATCTAAATGATCAGGGGACCTCTCAGATGTATTTTCTTCCAGTGGTTGATCGCTTTCCAGATGTCTTTCCAGAAGAATTTTCAGGTTTGCCTCCGGAGCGTCAGGTAGAATTCTCGATTGAGCTTGTGCCAGGAGCTGCACCAGTACCCATACCTCCTTATAGGATGGCTATGCCTGAGTTGCAGGAGCTCAAGATGCAGTTGGAGGAGATTTAGGCTAAGGGTTTCATCGAACCCAGTACATCCCCTTGGGGTTCACCTGTGTTGTTTTTGAAGAAGGCAGATGGTATCTTATGGCTTTTCTTGGATTATCAGATGTTGAACCAATTGACGGTCAAGAACCACTATCCCTTGCTGAGGATTGATGATCTCTTCGATCAGCTTCGAGGAGCTTGGGTGTTCTCGAAGATCGATTTGAGGTCAGGTTACCACCAGGTCCGCGTTAGGCCTTCAGATATACCTCTCACAACCTTCATGAGAAGGTATGACCTCTACGAGTATACGTTTATGTCGTTCGGCCATACGAACGTGGCAGCAGTTTCCATGGCACTGATGAACCGAGTGTTCCATCCTTACTTGGACTCCTTCTTCATGGTCTTTGTGGGTGATATCTTGTTGTACTCTCACACTCGACATGACCTTGCAACCCACCATGAGATCATTTTTCATACACTGAGAGAGAATCGGCTGTATGCTAAACTCTCAAAGTGCCATTTTTGTATGGATGAGATTCACTTCCTAGGTCAAGTCATCTCAGAGACAGGTGTATCAGTAGACCCAGAGAAGGTGAGAGCAGTAGAATCCTGGGAGCAGTCTAATAACATCTTCGAGGTACGTAGTTTCTTGGGACGGGTTAGTTACTACAGGCTGTTTATACAGTACTTCTCAAGCTTAGCGACACCATTGACGGGCTTGAATAAGAAGGGTGTGAAGTATGTTTGGTCAGAAGCTTGCAACTCAACCTTCCATGAGCTGAAGTGGATATTTACTTCAGCACCGATTCTATTTCTGCCAGAGCTGGGAAAGAGTTATATAGTTTTTTGTGATGCATCTGACATCAGTCGTGGAGTAGTGCTTATGCAGGAAGATTGTGTTGTTGCATACGGATCTCGGCAGTTGAGGCCACATGAGAAGAACTATCATACGCATGACCTGGAGTTGGTTGTTATTGTTCATGCTTTGCGTTGTTAGAGGCACTATCTCATGGGAGAGAATTTTTTGGTATATACTGGCCACAAGAGACTCAAGTACATCTTTACAAAGCGTGACATGATTCTGAGAAAGCGGAGGTGGGTCAAGTACCTACAATCTTTCGACATCAAGCATGCTTATACTCCTGGGAAAGGCAATACTCTGGAAGATGCACTGAGTAGAAGGACTCAGTTTCAGGTAGTTCAGGAGGCCATCAATGAGTGGAAACTCATGGCACTGTTCTCTGATATGCATTTGGAGGTGCATGACTGACAAGGTCAGACGGTCCTTTCTTCTGTAGCTATTACCTCTACCATTTTTGATCGAGTTCGAATGAGGTAGCTATTAGAACCTGAAGGCCTAGTCCTACTGGAGGGTGTGTCAGATGGAGACCCTACTCCAAGGTGGATAGTGGTCGATTAAGAGGTTATACATTTTCATGGTCGCGTATGGGTTTTAGCGGAAATACATGAGGAGCTGATGCAGGAGTTTTATGCTTCAGCTTGGGCAGTTCATCCTGGTGTCACCAAAATATAATTAGACTTGCACTGTCAGTATTGGTGGCCAGGTATGAAGAAGGATGTGGCTAGTTTTGTTATGTGATGTTCCTCCTGTCAGTAGGTGAAAGTAGAGCATCAGTGACCATCAGGGGTTTTACAGTAGTTACACATTCTTGAGTGGAAATGTAATGGTGTCGTGATGGACATCATGACATGTTTACTGAGATCGCCTCGAGGAAATGATGTTGTTTGGGTTGTGGTGGACAGGCTCATTAAGGTTTCACACTTCTTTCCGATCAAGGAGACCTCCAGTGTTGATGAGATGGGATAGTTGTACATCCGAGAGATTGTATGTCTTCATGGAGTTACACACTCTATTGTTTCAGACAGGGATGCAATTTTTACTTCGCACTTGTGGCAGGGGCTATAGAGGGGGTTGGGAACACAGGTACTTTTGAGTATAACATACCATTCCCAGACTGATGGACAATCTGAGCGTACAATCCAGGTGCTTGAGGATATGCTTCGAGAATTCATTCTAGACATTGGAGGTTATTGGGAGAAGCATATTCCTCTGGTGGAGTTCGCCTACAACAATAGTTTTCAGGTGACGATTCAGATGGCACCTTACGAGGCTTTTTACGGTAGGCCATGCAGATCACCTTTATGATGGCTAGAGGTAGGACAGACAGCTTTGCTGGGACCTCATCTTGTTGAGGAGACCTTAGAACAGATAGAGTTGATTCAGAAGTGGATGGCGACAACACAGTCTCGACAGATGTCTTATGCGGATCAGCGGAGACGACCTTTGGAGTTCGAGGTTGGGGATAAGGTATTCCAGCGTGTTGCACCAAGGTTGGGACACAAGAGAATTCAGAGACAAGTTAATCATTCACCGAGATATGTCGGGCCGTTTGAGGTTCTGGAGAGAGTCAGGCTGGTTGCTTACTTGTTCCAGTTACCTCAGAGATACCAGGCTATGCACGACGTCTTTCATGTTTCCCAGCTTCGACGGTATTTCTCAGACCCATCTCATGTTTTTCAACATGAGGAGGTTGAGTTGGAGAAGGATGCATCTTTCAAGGAGCATCCTATCAGGATTTTTGATCATAGTGAAAAAGTACTTCATGGCCGGTCTATTCCTCTGGTACGTGTGCTATGGTAGCACTGCCGTATACAGGACCGGACTTGGGAGAAGGAGGATGATATGCGATCACAGTGGCCAAAGTTGTTCTAGGGTTCTTCTTCTATGCCTTGCAAGGGAAATTCGGGGACAAATTTCTTTAAGGGGGGTGTTTGTAAGAACTTAGAGCTTCGGTTTCCGGTACGGATCTCTTTTATGGGCTTTTTAAGGAAAAATAAAGAATCTGGAAATTTTCAGAGTACACATCGTGTACTTTTTGAGTACACACCGTGTACTCCTCGGCTACTCGAAGACATGTGTTGGCTGAGACCGGGCCATACACATGGTGCATAGGGGTGATGTGGAGGCCGATTTTTGGCAGATTAAGGAAAAAACACACTACACGCCGTGTACTTTAAGAGTACATGCCTTGTATTTTTTTTATTTCATTAATCGACCTAGGGTCATGCCTAATGATGAAAAACATCTTCTTCTATGCCTACTTCCATCCAGAACATCCGAGAAAGTCGTTTATTCTCTGAGCTACTGATCTGTCACCGGTTGTCCGAATCAAACTCCGTCGGTTGCAGAAGAATCACAACGATGAGTTCTTGGTTCTTCTTTAGCCTCTTTTCCTGATTCCTCCTCTCGTGTAAGTTATCCGAGGTTGGACGTTTTAGATTTTTATGCAGATCTAATTCGTTCTACAATGATTAACGGGCTGATGTTCTAGTATATAGATCTCCAAGGATCGAGGTAGGAGGTTTTCTTCCCTACGTTGAAGTTATTTGAGTTTTGGTTTCAAAAGTGTCGGATACCCATGTATAGGGTATCCTGAGTTTAGGATTTTGATCATATTGTCTAAATGACCTAGATTTAATATTAGCTTATGATGAATTGGTGCTAATTTATGCTTTGTTTCATGTTTGAGGATCACCCCATGGGTGTTTACCTTTCCCGTTTGGTTGTTTATCATTGTTTGGTGTTGTTGCCGTGAGGCAACCATATTGAAATTGTTAGTTTCTTGTTATCACTGATTGCATGTGTTTCCTACTGTTGGAATTATTTTGAAGTATGGTAGCTATTATCCAAGTAGTTGTTTAACTTACTTAGTGCTGCTAAAAGTCGATTATGCACGACAAGACTGTTCAGGGTTGTGAGAATCTGGTGCAGGAGATCAAAGAGGGAATAGACGATTAAGTGCTTCCCTGGAGGGCATATTAGTTTTAGTTTCGTATGCAGGACCTACGGGAATAGGACTTTGTGCATCTCAAGAGGGTTCTTAGTTTACCCACGCATAAAGACCACATGAGGAATTAGACGTAAGTGCTTCCTCCGTGAGTTTGTAGCTATCGTTGCAAGACCATAGGGGAATTGATGTAAGAGCTTCCCAGAGTGTCTGTGCTTTGTTGTTTACTAGACTATAGGGGTATGCTAGTTTAAGCCACCCATAGAGTCAGTGTGAATATTGATGGTTAGTTGCGACGAGTCCACCAAGCCAAAGAACAAGCTTGGGTTTTGTACTACTTTTGTTTATATAGTCTTTTTAGGTACCTTCTGTGTTACGTGCTTATCATGGAATAGGAAACATTGCTGGTTTTCCCTGGTTGTGTAATTAAATGAATGTGACTGATAATTGGTAGAATTGTTTACTGCATTATTTAACTTTATTTTTTCTATATCACTCACTGACAGTAGGGCACAAATCTTGTGGTGGTCGCCTACTGGGATTAGACTCACACCCTATTTGGGTCCTGCTTTTCGGCCCAAACAGATTATATGGTTGTAGGTATTGGTTGGGATTGTGGCCCTTCTACTTCAGGTACTTGATTGCTGGTTGGAGATGGAGAGCATGGGACCGGGCTTTGGTCCGCGATGCTGGTGGAGTTGTTGTTTACATTTAGTATTTTGGTTTCAGCTGTATTTTAGCACTTTGTTTTGTTTACTGCTTTCCATAGATTCATGTACCGTATTGCATCATTATTATTATATAAGACATTGCTTTTACTTTTACTTCAGTTGTTGCATTCTATTTACTACTTCCCTTATTGTTTATGATTATTCTCCTGTTGCATATTTTACCAAATGAGGGCATAGTTTCCCCACTGACTCACCAAGGCTCTCGCTGCTAGTCGGAAGCCTCTGGCATTTAGAGAAACGCACATGAGGTCATGTGTCGAACCGGTACGGGGCACCATTTTTGTGGCTCCGGATTCGGGTCGGTACATCCAAATTCTACCTACTGATATTCCCTAGCCCGAACCTCATGTAACTCAATAATATTTGAAGAGATATAATATTATTAAGTTATTTTATTTTTTTGTAAGATACACCATATTAGCTTTCGTAATATGCAATACCATATTGGATTGCGTTATACACAACACTATACATGGCTTCTGTTACACACAATTTCATGTTCATTTTATAGAATCCATTTCATGCTACACGGAGTATATGTTTAGTTTAATGTATAAAATAACTATGCTTGGATTATTTTATACAGTACAATAAAGGAATCTTGAACTAAACACAACATTGACTTGACTTGCATTACACATAAAAATGACCTTCCTCGGTAGCTTGTGTTTTATGAAAATTAATGTTTCACTAAAAATCGATATATTAATAATATATTATTATTTAGTGGGACATAACTAGCTGCTATGAAAATTATTAACCTCATTTTAAATATTATATAAAATTAACATCCATATTTTTCATTTTCTAGAACATGATATAAGAACAAATTCAATTTTCCGGAAAAAAGAAGTATTTATTTAAAAAAGCAATTTCCCCCCTTTTGATGGCTCACCAATATTAAATATAGTGCATAAAAATATTATATATTATATTTGAAAAAATAAATGTATTATTTTGAATAAGGAAATCAATATTTAATTTGGATGAATTTTTGGTATTTTTTTATAAAATTTATATTCTAATGAATAGTTAAAAGTACTGCATTTTAATTCAAAACTGTATATTCACCAAATTCATTTATATAGATATATTATATTGTTAATTGGTATTAATGTGTAATTATATTATTATTTTATTATTTAATCCAATTTTGGTTATTGGAAGTAATTACAAATTTAAATTGGACATAAACACATTCCAATTAAAGCAACTTTGGGTTTTGAATTCTTAATAATGTATTGCTTATTTGGAATAAATTTTTGAAAATTATGATTATAGTGTAGTTTTATATATTTGGTATGATGAATAGTAACTATGGTAAATTATATTTGCCACAGTTAACGGGAAATTATGTAAAATAAGGTAAACAAAGTGTATGACAGTGATAATAAATTGACTCTTACACCATCAATAATCCTATTAGATGAACTAATGTCGAAATATATCACCTAATGGTCATATTTGATTCATTTAATGGACTTTTTTCAACAAAAGTTATGTAAATATAATTAAAACAAAATAAAGTGACAAAACGTCACTCTCTTATCTCTTATAATTATAATAATATTAATATAGTGAAATAGTTGATAAAACATAGAAAATAAATAGTCTTTGGAAATATAATAAAATTATATATATCATGTGAATTTATTTTGAATTCATAAAGATTAAATAATTACAATTAATGATTACACACCAGTGATTTTGAAATTATTTTATTGAAATAAATATCGAATAAATGGTTTTATAAATATTAAAATAAATATTATATGAACTAATGTTCTCCAAAAAACTTTATGTGACTACGAAATGTTTTTATTGTATTAAATATTTTATTTTAAAATTATATTCATTGTGGATTTTATTTAATGTTAAATAAATTAATTGTGTAAAAATTTACACTACTAATATTTTATAAAAATAACATATTATTATATTTTTAAAAAAATACAAATTATTTAAAAATTACAAAGTTAAAATTATATGTTATAAAATGAAATATAGTATCCAATTATGGGCATTTAAAAACATATATGCAATTATTTGTAACAATTTAATATTTATAATATTATTATCACAAATGAAATTAAATAGATTAAATAAGGATAAATCAAATTGATAACGTTTAAAATAAAATTTATACAAGTACAAATTTTATGGGATGACAGGATTTTGACACATACTTATATTATCTTCAAAAAAATATGTTTTTGATCTTCATAAGCTGATAATCAATTAATAATAAAATAATATTTCCAGATTTTCCTAATGTGCCTCTTCCCCCTCATATAAAATGGTAACACCCCTACCCACTAACTCAAACATTTCAATCACTTTTTCTCATAGAAAATATTTTCAAATAAGCACCCAACATCTCTCCATTCTTTTTAAAGACCAAATGTTTTGGATGAAATCCATCCTTGGGAGACCTTTTGTGCAAATCAAAAAGAGATACTGGAAAAGGAGGTAATTGTTTTATCACGTATTTCCATATTCATTTATTCGTATACATCCCCTTATAATTTTTTTTCTCATAATAAAGTAATAAATCAATTATATTATACATGCTGACAAGTTTATATAATTATTGGGAAACCTTTTTCCTCTTTTTAGCCATCCTACAAATAACAATATCACAATGCGTGTGTGCGTAAGACTTACCATCTTCACATTGTGGTGTAATTTGTTATTCATGAATACATGAATGGGGTCTTTATAATGATGATTAAAATAGATGAAAATATTTAATATAAAATTATAATTATTCTATATAATTAATATAGCATCAAATAAAATAACATATAATAATCGAGTGAATGATATTGTTGCTCGTGTGTAAATACGACTTACCATCTCCATGATACGATGATATTTATTATCCACAATATCCATTAAATAATTATTATAATGTATATAAAATAAATATTCATGAAATATATGAAATAATAATTCTTTGAGATTTACGTATATATATATGTTTGTGTGTGCCATTTACATTATTTCATTCAATTAAATAAAGAAATGGAAACATTGTTCATGCGTACGTACAACCAACCGTCTCCCTGAATAATGTATTCCATTTCATTTATCTATATTATATATATATAATGAATATTTATGACATATAAATAATAGTTTACATTCTTTATGTAATTAAATCCTAATATATGTAATAAGATCATGAATGAAAAGTCATAACATATATGATAAATAAAATTATTATTACCCTAATGGTTACTTTAGCACTAGATTTATAAATGAACGAGTAATAGAAATTACTATGGGAATAATATATTATATCATAAATATAATTATTGTTCTCTTGCAAGTTAATAATATGTATAAAACCTCTATACACGAGTTTTAGATATATACAGAGTATTTCATACCTCATGTACGAAATAATTTTTAAATACCATTATTTTATATGATAGTTTTACTTAAGTATATACTAGGGTACAATTATCATCCACATCCATGTTTCCTGAATATATTATATTATTTCTATCTTATAATATTTTTAAAATTCAATGTTACTTATTGGTGAAATTTTTTTAAACAGTATGGAAAGAATCATTCGTTTGTATTTCATACATGGTAGTTTCTTACTTTTTGGGCAAGAGTACGAGAAGAATGTATTCCTTTTAACTTATATGGAATGAATAGATTTTTACAACTTCATAACACTTTATTTAAATGAAACATAATCTATAAGTTTTCATGATTATTTTTTACCTAATTATTATCATTTATAATTTATCTTTATATTGATAAAAGAAAACATTTGTTAAGAAGAATAGATATTTTCCTCAGGAATTAAGATCAAGTGTTTTATCAAAAATATTTTCCATATAAGATTAAAATAGGTTAGGTTTCTATCCATGTTATTACATTTATTTTATTGTGATTATTATGTAACTATTTTCCTAAAATACAATTTTTATGCGGACTATGTTATGATGAAATGATGTTTAAGAAACCCATTTTATTTCATGGGTTATTCTATGATGAATGGTTTATGTTTTTGTGGAACATGTAAGAATGATTTCATTATGAGATGGGTGGGATCTATATATCTCTTCAATTAATTAGTTAATTATTTGTATCTCATGAGATAGACCTGACTGTAATAGAAAGTAAATCCAATTCAGTAATACAGGGCTCGAATGACAGGTAAATCTGGTTCAGTAATATATGTCCTGGAATAGGAAGTAAACCTCATTCATTAACTGACTTTTTCCAAAATGATGGTCTAGGATGAAATTCCATGGATATTATATAAATCATATTATGTGATAATATTCTTTCAAAAATTCCATATTCTATTCCAATCCTAGTTTATCATGGTTAAATATTCATTATGATCTATGCCTTCCATACTATAAATATTTAATTCATGAATCATGATTTTGATATTTAATCATTATTTTCACAGTTTAATGTTTTTATGTTTATCGTTTGTTTTATGTTCATCATTTTTTTCCATATTGAACATTTTAGCTCCTCATTATAATGTTTTCTTTTCTATAGGATATAAATAGAGGTTTTTGGTAGGAAGAGAGGGGAAACAATTTATAGGATATTTTCAAGATATTTCACCATGTTATAAGATTGTGTTCTGTGTTTCTAAATAAACTAAATTTATACATTATATGGGAATATTTTTTGTATTTTATTATGTATTATTCAATAAAAATTTTTTGTACATGTATGTCATGCTTGGGTAATTGGATTTGGTATTCGTGGGAAGGATTAGTTAACCTTTAGAAACTAGGATGTGGAAACATTAGTGAGATCCCTAGAAATATTTCTATGTTATATCAAGGGATTTCCCTAAGTTTTGTTATCACTATAGGTTATAGTCCATGAATTATAGTAATAATGATGAAAATTCTAGTATTAAACCTCAGATGATAGAGATTGAATGTACCCCCCTGATTTTGTTTTTTTTTTAATTTATGATTTTGGACTCTCATAGTATTTTTTATAGGGTTTATAAAATGGCTGGAAAAAAGAGGATTCATGTTAATAGAAAATATAATGGACAATGGAATGATATTCACCATTAGAGACCAAATAAAATGGGAGTCGGAAGGTTAAACATCATTATTATGTATAATAAGCAATCAAATACACTACCACAAAACTGGGCAAGGCATGCGCCTGCCTTTATCAGCGCTAACGAAAAAGCGCTGATAAAGGGGCGGACCTTTATCAGTGCTAACAAAAGTGCTGATAAAGGTTGTATTTATCAGTGCTTTTCATTTTAGTGCTGATAAATACATCCTTTATCAGCACTTTTTACTAGCACTGATAAAGGCTCACACAGATTTGTTAAAAACCCACGGGTCCTCTTCCTCCTCCCTGCACCCGGTCATGCTCTCACGGAAGCCCTCCTCTGCACCGCTGCCGCCGCCTCCTCCTCCTCCGCCGCGGAATCCGCCTCCTCCTGCTCCTCCTCCTCCGGCCGCCGCCTCCTCCTCCGGCCGCCGCCTCCTCCTCCTCCTCCGGTCGCCGCCTCCTCCTCCGTCCGCCTCCTCCTCCTTCTCCTCCTCCTCCGACCGCCTCCTCCTCCTCCTCTGCTCCTCTTCCACCTCCTCCTTCCCCTCCACCGCAGCCTCGTCCTCCTCCTCCTCCATCGTCGCTTCCTCCTCCTCCTCCTAGTCCGCTGCCTCATCCTCTTCCTCCACCGTCACCTCCTCCTCCTCCTCCTCTTCCTACTCTGTTGCCTCCTCCTCCACCACGGTTTGAGAGGTGCCTCAAGTACTCAGGTGAGTCTCACAAGCTTTATTTTAGTTTTGTATGATGTTTTGGAGATTTTTCAAATGAAACATGGTTTTTTCTTCATATTTTTTGAGAAACAATGTGGAACCTTGATCATAAAAAAGTTTTCAGTCCTCTTTCTAAATCACATAGTTGACTTTCATGGTCAGTGAAGGTTAACCATGGGATATATTAGAGGAAACCATGTGAGGTGGATTTTAGTTAGGGATTAACATACCATTTTTTCATGATTTCATACAAAACATGTGAAATTTTGTCGACTGAGGTAGTTCCAATTAACATAATTAATGCATAGTTTGGTAAACTATGTTGACCAAATATTTGAAGGGGTTTTCTTGTATAGTGCCACCACATTATTAATATATGGTTTGGAAAATTGTTTAGAACATTAAAATTATATTTTCATCTTTTTCCCTCTGAAATTCCAATAGGGGAAGCCCCCATTTCTCATCCTCCCACTCATACAATGCCCAATCGACCCACCCCCTTATTCCTCTTTGATTCCCCTTTCCATGGGGAGTTTTGTAGTGGATTTATTCAACAATTCTATGTGATTTCACCATATTCCTTACCATTGTATTCTTTATATTTAGTTTCTATTGATTTTTGATTTATCTAGATTACGTTTTATGGGTGATTCAACTGGAGCATGGTGGTATCATATTGATTTGATGGGGGTGTTTTCCTACCTCATGTATAAGAGGCATCATGATGGTATCTGCAAGTTACCAATCATTATAAAGGATTTGTGTTTCCTTTTGTAGTTTTCATGGATATTGGATCAAATTATATGATGTTGTCTATGGATTTGGTTCTGATGGTTGGGTATTTTTCCTAAGATGGCACTAAGATCCGACTTCAGATCTTATATTTATTTTTGGTCTTGGTTCTAACAGGAAAAGTCCACAAGATGAATTTCTAGTGAATATAAGTAGTTTAAATTGTTTTTGATAATTAATTATAAATGTTATAATTTAATAATTTTGGTTTTTTGGAGAGAGGAAGGAGCTATATTGATGAGTTGATCTTAGGGTAGACATTGGGTGAGGCTTAGCGAGCCTAGGAAAACATTTCAACTTGGAATTAAAATAGTAGAAACATATAAAATAGGTATGTGGTCCTGGTAATTTCTTTATGGATTTATAAATTCTTTAATGGGTGTTATTAGAGTGAGTGTGACTTAGAGGACCTTGTTAGGGGGAACCCGGAGACCTCTTGGAATACATTCTGTGACTTTTATGTATTTGTTCCCATAGGCCACACATAGAACTAGTGATACATCAGAGCCCTTGGCCTTATTGAATTGAACCTAAAGTGTGTAAACATCCCCCTTGGGGATGTGACTACTTGGGTGGGTATGACTTTGTAAGGTTGTTGATAGGATAGATGTGTAGACTGGCCAAGAACAAACCTATATATTGAAATGGGACATGATCCATCTCTTGAGACTATTTATAGTATGGAATATTACCATGTAAATATTATGAGGCTATACCATGTAAGACACTGATAAATAATATGATTCTCTCATGGGATGAGTGTTTCACTACATCATGTTCTTCTGTTGGATGGTGAAGTTGCAATGATGGTCTTCATTCTTAACAACTTATTGATCCAAACCATTAATAGTTTTCCTTTCTAAACATTGGTTTTATTGTATTAATGCCTTTCTCAGGATTCATTTCAGCCCTTCATTTTAAAATAACAACTGTATAACAATATGAATAACATAACTCAAGTTGATAGAGAATAAAATTTATGAAGGCATTGGATTCCCTTCGATCCAGATGGATTAGTGATGTCCCCATGGATAGTAAAACCCCTTTTGGAGATCATGGAATAGTTGATAATAGGTTGTTCGGATCATTCATTGCTTCTAGATATTTTTTCAGATTTTCCTTGGTATTTTTGGTTTATACTTCTCTAAATCCCTACTAGTGTAAGTTCTTTTTACCTTGTGTTTGTACTTATACTCTTTTCTTTAATTGAGTCCTTTGGGGCATGAATTAGGTGACCAATTCATGTCACCACTTTTATTAAAAAAATGTCCTTGAGGTGGTATTTTATTGAAATGGAAAAAATTACATAGTAGTGAGGTCTATGAGACTACTAATATGGATGCCATTGATTTTGAGTAGTGATTATATTTGTTATGAAAAGTGGATAGGTGAGAGATTTCAGTCCTTATTGTGTATTTGGCCTGTTTGGTTGAGTGTCCTGCACTACTGGGGTTAAGTTGTTGGGAATAATTTTATACTAGTATGGATACTACTCATGTTGTGATAATCGGATGGTGGTTTTCCAGGTTATTATCATATTCACTAGGGTGAGTTTATATCTAGGGTAATTGTCAATGTATACTAGGGTGAAAGACCTCATGATTATTGTTATGGTTTGTATAGTCATCACAATGTTCTCAAATACTCTTTGGCACTAGCCAAAGATGGTATGGATGATCGAGGATACGAACCTGAGGATCAATGATGGTTTATTTATTTATTTATTAGATATTATTTATTTATTCAAAGCATGAAACATGCACATATAACTAAAAATTATAATTTATGAAACCACATTGGTGGTTCCCTACTGAGTACCCAAGAAATCCTCATGTATTGAAGGTCAGGTAGAATTGGGTCCCAGTGTTTCCAGATCGAGTTGGAGTAACTTTGATGGGTTTTAGAGATCTAGATGATGTGAGGCTTGGGGATTGTAGTGGTTCCCAATATATTTCCTATTTTGGTATTTATTTATTCCTTTATTTCCTTGAAGTATCTTTTTTATTATCTAAATTATACTCATATTCCTTATCCATTAACCTATATACTTATCCTATGGATTTTAAATAGGATGAATATAAATAAAGAATGGATGAATGCCAATCGTTTGACAAAAGAGTATGAAGAAGGCGTGAAAGAATTTATCAAGTTTGAAAAAGATCATGCATGTGACTCTTCTCAAATCCTTTGTCCATGTTTACGCTGTTGTTATTAAAAACAAATTTGTCCAGATGAGTTGGAATAACACTTGATCTGTCACGGAATATATCAAAGTTATACATGTTGGAATAAACACGGGGAAACAATGAATGTATGTATTGACTTGGGTGACAATGCGTTTTATGGATCATCTGATATGATTACAAACATGAACAATGAAGATGACCGTATAGAGGATGTGACTACAGATGTGAATGATGATGATGATCGTATTGAGAAAATGACAAGGACCTTCGAAGATGAACTTTGTGATTGCCCAAAATTTTTTGAGAAGTTAAAAAGTTGTGCAAAGATGCCATTGTATGCTGGTTGCACTAAATATACAGCATTGTCAGCCGTACTGAAGCTGTATAATTTGAAAGTAGATAACGGGTGGTGTGATGACAGTTTTATGAAACTACTTTCCCTCTTGAATGACATGCTCCCAGAAGACAATGAGCTCCCGAGCAGAACATACGATGCCAAACGAATACTACGCTCTATGGGTATGATCTCTGAAAGAATACACGCCTGCCCGAATGACTGTATACTATTTAGCAAGGACCACAAATCACTTAAAGAATGCCCAAAGTGTGGTGCGTCTCGATACAAGAAAGATGAATCCAGTCCTACAAAATTTGTATGGTACTTTCCAATCATTCCAAGGTTTAGACGCCTATATGGAAGTGAGGAGACTGCCGAACAATTAACATGGCATGCAGATACAAGAATTAAAGATGGGATACTACGTCACCCAGCAGACTCTCCTCAGTGGAAGAGAATCGATCATGAGTATCCTGAATTTGGAAACGAGTCGAGAAACCTTTGTCTTGCGTTATCTACACATGGAGTGAATCCTTTTGGTTTTCAAAGCAGCAGTCACAGTACATGGCCGGTTATGATGATAAATTATAACTTACCACCGTTGTTATGCATAAAATGAAAATACATCATGTTATCTATGCTTATATCAGGACCAAAACAACCGGGTAATGATATTGATGTTTATTTAGCTCCATTGATCGAAGATTTGAAATTATTGTGGGATTCAGGTGTTCCATTGTATGATGCTTATAGAAAGGAAGATTTCACTTTGAGAGTCATGTTGTATTAGACGATAAATGACTACCCAGCATATGGAAATTTCTCAGGATATAGCATTAAAGGAACTCAAGGCTGTCCCGTTTGCAAAGAAGGTACACAATCAATTAGGTTGAAACATTCATCAATAACAGTGTTTCTAGGACATCGCAGATTTATACCGCGATTACATAAGTACCGTTCTTGGAAGACATCATTCGATGGAAGTTCATAAGAATGTACAACACCGTCTCCACTAACAGGCGATCAATTGATTGAGAAAGTTAAAAATTTGGACACTACTTTTGGTAAACCGGCTTCAAAAAACCATATGAAAATCGGTTGGATAAAGAGATCATTTTTTTTTTGAATTACAATACTGGAATTGTCTGTATGTAAGACATTTTATTGATGTTATGCAAGTAGAAAAAACTGTATTTGACAATGTTATCGACACATTGCTAAATACATCTGGAAAAACAAAAGATCGAATTAAGGCTAGGTTGGACATGGTTGAGATGGGAATACGAGAAGAGTTGGCACCAGTAAAGGGAGAAAAACGAACATTTCTTCCTCCTGCTGCTTACACTCATTCTAAGTAGGAGAGATATCAGTTTTGCATCTTTAGAATGACGTAAAGGTTCCATAAGGGTATTCGTCAAATATCAGTAACCTTGTGTCAATGATAGACTTGAAGTTAAAAGGTCTGAAATCACATGACTGTCATGTTTTGATGCAAAATCTCATTCCAATTTCTTTAAGTTGCATTTTGCCCAAGAATGTCCACCATACATTAAAGAAGCTGTGTTTCTTCTTCAAATCTATATGCAGCAAATTTATAGACCCGGCGAAATTTCCAGCTATGGAAAAAGAAATTGTCATCATATTATGTGAATTAGAAATGTTCTTCCCGCCTTCATTTTTTGATATGATGGTTCATTTGATGGTCCAATTGGTGAGAGAGATTCGACTATGTGGTCCTGTACATTACATATAGATGTACCCCATTGAACGGTATATGAAGATTTTGAAAGGGTATGTCAAAAATCGAAGTCGGCCAGAGGGTTGTATTGTAGAGTGATATATTGTTGAGGAAGCCGTTGAATTCTGTACCGAATACTTGTCTGGTGTGGAAAGCATTGGCTTACCGAAATCTCGTCACACTGGGCGGCTAGAGGGTGAAGGAATTTCTGGAAGAAAGGTTGTCACATTCAATATTACAGATCAGGAGCAGGCCCACCTTTATATTTTTCATAACAGTTTGGACGTTGAACCATATGTTGAAATCCACAATGAAATTCGTAGGCAATTAAATCCATCAAGGGATGAAAAATGGATATCAGATACACATAATCGACAGTTTATAGGATGGTTTCGAGATCATATGTTTAAGTAGTCAGATGAACATCCAAAGTCTATTTCGGAACGACTTCGATGGCTAGCCGAAGGACTAAGTGTGTATGCATTATCTTACAATTCTTATGTAGTAAATGGTTATACATTTTATACTAATGAACATGATGAAGACAGTACCATGCAGAATAGTGGTGTTACACTTGTGGCTGAAGTGATGCATGTTTCCGGTGCTAAGGACAGAAATCCAATTTATGCGAATACGTCATACTTTGGCATCATCAAACAAATATGGGAGTTGGATTATCAGGAATTTCAAGTTCCAATATTTCAATGCAAGTGGGTTGATAACATGAGTGTTGTTAAAATAGATGATTTGGGATTTGTGAATGTTGATTTCAGTAAGGAAGGGGAGAAAGACGAACCATTTATAATGGCATCACAGGTAGTGCATGTATTTTATGTTCCCGATCCCGCAAACCAAAACTAGTCAATTGTTCTGTTATCGACCAAAACAGCTGAAGGGTCAGATGAAAATTCAATGGAAGATGACCCTTTCATTGGGATTTGGAAATCATTTCACAGTGGTCCCATTATAGACGACGTTTTTTATATCAGAGGAGACCACAATGAAGGGATATGGATAGTTGATAGAGGGGTCAAATCCCTTCAGCCTTTAAAAAAAAGGGAGTTCAATAATCAGGTTTTTGATTTTTTTTTTTGTAATATAAATTGTGTTATATTATGTTATTATCTGTTCGCTGCTGCTTTTATGTGATCTAACTTAAATTTTAAACCAGTTCTGCAGATAATGACTTCTTCACCGGCTGATGCACCCAATCCTGAGACACAACACATCTCTCAACCTGTTGTAGCTGGTCCCACTACTGAGAGACAACCGGTCTCTCAACCTGTTGCAGCTGGTCCCACTGCTGACGTACAACAGGTCTCTCAACCTGTTGCAGCTGGTCCCACTACTGAGAAACAACAGGTCTCTCAACCTGTTGCAGCTGGTCCCACTGCTGACGTACAACAGCTCTCTCAACCTATTGCAGCTGGTGTCAGTGCCGAAGCTAGCGCTTCGGAGAAACATAATGATGATGCAGAAACTGAGGAAATGGTAGGCGATGAAACCCCATCGACAAAAAAAATAGGTGCGCCGTAGTTTGATAGTTTTAGCAAAAATCCTTAAGGCAAAAGCAAAAGGCATCAAATATGAGGTGGGATGGAATAAGCAAGGCTAGCATGTAGACCCCAAAAAAGCCATGTTTAGTAGCTACATTGGAATCGTCACTCGACAACGCGTGCTTCTTGACGTAGAGTCGTGGCACAATGTTGTCAGCGGGTTGAAAACATTAATGTGGGAAGAGATTACGGTAAAATTACGATATCATCTATTTAATTTATTAAAATAAAATAAAATATTGAAATATTGACTAACCCTTCATCATCTCTTACAGAGTGCATTTATAGTAGATGTTTCGCACAAAGAATATGTTTTCAGACTGGCAGGAAGGATTCATAGAGGCTTTCACACCATTTTAACGAAAAATCATCTGAATGATGCCGAAGGGAAAACAAAGCAGCACCCGCCTCCTCTTTATGCACACTTGATATCCCAAGGAATGTGGGATGCGTTTTGCAACCGTCGTGCAGAAAAGAATTTTCAGGTACATTGTGTTTGGTTACATGTTGTGTAACGTTTCTTGTATTTATCACATTGATTGATATGTTTTTATTTATGAAATAGCAACTGAGTGGTGAAAATAAAGAACAGGCAGCAAAACCAGTGTACCCCTACCGTAAATCAAGGTTGGGATACGCTTCAATTGAAAAACAATTGGTATGTATTTTAAAAGTACTGTAATAATTTTATGTTACATAAAACAACACTGTAACCATGTTTCTCTGTTTATATGTAGATTGATGAAGCAAAATCTCAAGTCACTTCCATTCCACGCCATGTGTTATGGAAGTAGGCTCGTGTTAACAAAGAAGGGAAACTGATAGATTAAAACACACAAAAAGTGTGGGAAACATGTGTAAGTATGACATAATATAAAATTGTTTTGCTTTAAATCACTATTACATAATGATGATTACTTATTTTTTCATATTTTCTATTTGACATAGTCACAGGAATCAACAACACCCACACCAGATGCAGACATACTTTCAACAGCTTTGAAACAGCCAGAACAGTATGGCCGCGTCAGAGGTGTGGGTTTTGGGATGTCACCCAGGACATATTTTAAGAAAAAAAACAAGAGGATGAACAAACTAAAGAATTTCATGTAATGAGAGTTAGAGTATCTACCCTTTAAGAACTAATCAATACTCAGGTAGAGATTCTAAAGAGTTTGATGGAGGAGAGGCGAAGAGAACAAACAACTCAAGAACAACCCCCGCGAGAAGATCTACCCCTCACCAGCTTTTAGGCGAGCCATTCCCCTCAAAGACCTGACTTAACCGAGGCAATCAATGTAATAATATTAATTTTTGTGAGATGTGAATCACATAGACACTGATACCTTTCATTTATTGATATTCTGCAGGGTGAAAATGACTGTGATTTATATCTGTCAACTCCCACCCATCGCCTTGTAGAGAGGGCTACGGTGTTCAATATGCAGAATGACACGCTACACTCCAGACCACTTCCAACCGGTCATGTCAAAGTGTCGATTAACGTATCTCATGAGCCGAGCGCCGATCTACCTGTTCCAAATAACGATGACGACATTCATACGGTGGAAAAAGCTATTGGAACATTCTTTTCATGGCCGTCGAATCTTGTAAAAAAACACGTCGAGCAGGAGGTATTCATTTCCAGTTCAATTTTCATGGATAACCTTTAACATTAAATTAGAAAATGGATGAACCGATAAATGTTATTACATAAGGATAAAATGGAGAAGCTAAAACGAAAGAGCAGATCCAAGATTGGATCAACCAACCGATCAAAACGATCTACTGAGAGTGTGTTCACCCCACCCATTCTATATCCACATTTAATATCATTGCAAGCTCATGTGGATACGAAAATGAAAGACGTAAAGAATCATACAATTTTTTGTGAAAAAGATATGTACGGAGAGGAAAAAATGGATTTCGTTAGTGCAGACACTGTTTCTGAGATCATCACATACGACTGGCTAGGCGCCTCAGTTATAAATGTATACATGTGGTATGTTTTCATGATGTGATTTTACAGAAGCTGATATACTTTGATAATTATGGATAAATACATCTCATATTTTTCACAGGCATATATATGAAAAACAATTGAAGGGATTTTCCCATGAATACAAATTTGGACTCGTTAGTCCTCACACCATTTCTACACAACGAACAGAAATAGATTTTAATTTTCAGGCTGATTTGATGTCAAATCTGCTCAGAAGGTTTCAAAGAAAATTACGACTCACAGGCTCTTTTTAATACCAACGATGCAAGGGTAAAACTGTACATTATAATCATATCAATTATATTTTCATTTCTATCAGTACTTATTTCTTTTTGTGTTTTTAGGGATCATTGGATGCTCATTGCAGTCAATTTGGATACTCCAAAGATTTATTTTCTGGATTCACTGCATGGATATCCAACTAACCGACCACAAATGATGGCGATTTTCAATTTGTAATACACTAGATCCAACATTTTAGAACTAAATATCTAGTTATATAATTTATATTATCTTTTAATGAGGATTTTGTTATGATAGGTCGGTGTATGAATATCGTCTAAAGGCTGGAATGAATCCAAGGAATAAGGACAAAAATGCCCACAAGATCTACAAATGGAGAACTATCTAGGTATATATAATTATATTTCACTATCCAAATACATATCAAAACAAATTACTTATTTTTCTCGATGTTTTTGCAGTGTCCGAAACAAACAACTGACAAGTACTGCGGTTATTATGTTTGTAAATTTATGAAAGAGATCATATTTCATGAACAAACTAGCATCCCTGAAGAGGTATTTTTGAAAATAATTACTACTTTATTTAAAATAATTATTAATCCTTTGTGTATTTATATTTTTTCAGTACTACTATGACTGTCACAAAAACTCCTATTCAGAAGATGATATAAATGTCTTTAGAAACGAATGGGCAGCGTACCTGATCGAAGAATGTAAACAAATAGGACAATGAAGGTGAATTCCTAATACTTATGTTATCTTTATATGGTCATTGATATCTCCCTTTACACTTATTGAGCATCTATGATCTCCCTTTATTATGTTTCATATCCTTAGATTAGTGAATTCCTACTACTTAGTTTGAAAATGACATAAACTTTGGAAAACAACACCAATGACACATGGAAAACCGAGCAAACGCGTTTGGATTGTTTTGATAATTTAGGACAACGATCCACGAGTCATTTGTGACGTGTAAGAATCGACCGCACCTCAATCTGACGCACGGTGTGACCGGTATGGCTAAAAGTGTCTGATATCAGTTTCAAATTGAGATAAACTTTGGAAAACAACACCAATGACATACGCCAAACCGAGAAAACGCCTTCGGATTGTTTTGATACTTTAGGAAAACGATCGACGAGTCATTTTTGACGTGTACGGATCGACCGAACCTCAATCCGACACACGATGTGACCGGTATGGCTAAAAGTTTCTGATATCAGTTTCAAATTGAGATAAAAATTGGAAAACAACACCAATGACACACGGAAAACCGAGCAAACGCCTTCGGATTGTTTTGATACATTAGGACAACGATCCACAAGTAATTTGTGACGTGTACGAATCAACCAAATCTCAATCCGACGCACGGTGTGACCGGTATGGCTAAAATTTTCTGATATCAGTTTTAAAATGACATAAACTTTGGAAAACAACACCAATGACATACTCCAAACTGAGCGAACGCTTTTAGATTGTTTTGATACATTAGGACAACGATCCACGAGTCATTTCTGACGTGTACCGATTTGACCGCACCTCAATCCGACGCACGGTGTGACCTGTATGGCTAAAAGTGTCTGATATCAGTTTCAAATTGAGATAAACATTGGAAAAAAACAACAATGACATACGCCAAACCGAGAAAACGCCTTCGGATTGTTTTGATACATTAGGACAACGATCCAGGAGTCATTTGTGACGTGTACGAATCGATCGAACCTCAATCCGATGCATGGTGTGACCGGTATGGCTAAAAGTGTCAGATATCAGTTTCAAATTGAGATAAACTTTGGAAAACAACACCAATGACACATGGAAAACCGAGAAAACGCCTTCATATTGTTTTGAAACATTAGGAAAATGATCCACGAGTCATTTGTGACGTGTAAAAATTTACCGTACCTCAATCCGACGCACGGTGTGACCGGTATGGCTAAAAGTGTCTGATATCAGTTTGAAAATGACATAAACGTTGGAAAACAACACCAATGACATACGCCAAACCGAGAAAACGCCTTCAGATTGTTTTTATACTTTATGAAAATGATTCACGAGTCATTTTTGATGTGTATGAATCGACCGCACCTCAATCCGATGCACGGTGTGACCGGTATGGCTAAAAGTGTATGATATCATTTTCAAATTGAGATAAACTTTGGAAAACAACAGCAATGACATACTCCAAACCGAGAAAACACATTCGGATTGTTTTGATACTTTTGGAAAACGATCCAAAATTCATTTGTGACGTGTACGAATCGACCGCACCTCAATCCGACGCACGGTGTGACTGGTATGGCTAAAAGTGTCTGATATGAATTTCAAATTGAGATAACCTTTGGAAAACAACACCAATGACACAAGGAAAACCAAGCAAAAACCTTCGGATTGTTTTGATAATTTATTACAACGATCCACGAGTCATTTGTGACATGTACGAATCGACCGCACCTCAATCCGACGGACGGTGTGACCGGTATGGCTAAAATTGTCTGATATCAGTTTGAAAATGACATAAACTTTGGAAAACAACACCAATGACATAAGCCAAACCGAGAAAACAAATTCAGATTGTTTTGATACTTTAGTAAAACTATCCACGAGTCATTTTTGACATGTACGAATCGACCGCACTTAAGTCTAACGCACGGTGTAACCGGTATGGCTAAAATTGTCTGATATCAGTTTGAAAATGACATAAACTTTGGAAAACAACACCAATGACACACGGAAAACCAAGAAAACACGTTTTTATTGTTTTGATACATTAGTAAAACGATCCACGAGTCATTTGTGACGTGTAAGAATCGACCGCACCTCAATCCGACGCACGGTGTGACCGATATGGATTAAAGTGTCTGATATCAGTTTCAAATTGAGATAAACTTTTGAAAACAACACCAATGACATACGCCAAACCGAGCAAACGCCTTCGGATTGTTTTGATACTTTAGTACAACGATCCACGAGTCATTTGTGACGTGTAAGAATCAACCACACCTTAATCTGACACACGGTGTGACTGGTATGGCTAAAATTGTCTGATATCAGTTTTAAAATGACATAAACATTGGAAAACAACACCAATGACACACAGAAAACTGAGCAAACACCTTCGGATTGTTTTGATACTTTAGGACAACTATCCACGAGTCATTTGTGACGTGTACGAATCGACCGCACCTCATTCCGATGCATGGTGTGACTGGTACGGCTAAAAGTGTCTTATATCAGTTTCAAATTGAGATAAACTTTGAAAAAACAACACCAATGACATACGCCAAACCTAGTAAACGCCTTGGGATTGTTTTGATACTTTAGGAAAACGATCCATGAGTCATTTGTAATGTGTACGAATTGACCGCACCTCAATCCAACGCATGGTGTGACCGGTATGGCAAAAAGTGTCTGATATCAGTTTCAAATTGAGATAAACATTGGAAAAGAACAACAATGACATACGCCAAACCGAGCAAACACCTTCGGATTGTTTTGATACTTTAGGACAACGATCCAGGAGTCATTTGTGACGTGTACGAATCGACCGAGCCTCAATACAACGCACGATGTGACCGGTATGGCTAAAAGTGTCAGATATCAGTTTCAAATTGAGATAAACTTTGGAAGACAACACCAATGACACACGGAAAACTGAGGAAACACCTTCAGATTGTTTTGAAACTATAGGAAAACGATCCACGAGTCATTTGTGACATATAAGAATTGATCGTACCTCAATCCGACGCACGGTGTGACCGGTATGGCTAAAATTGTCTGATATCAGTTTGAAAATGACATAAACTTTGGAAAACAACACCAATGACATACGCCAAACCGAGCAAACGCCTTCAGATTGTTTTGATACTTTATGAAAACGATCCACGAGTCATTTTTGATGTGTATGAATCGACCGCACCTCAATCTGATGCACGGTGTGACCGGTATGGCTAAAAGTGTATGATATCAGTTTCAAATTGAGATAAACTTTGGAAAAAAACACCAATGACATACGCCAAACCTAGAAAACGCGTTCGTATTGTTTTGATACTTTACGAAAACGATCCAAAATTCATTTGTAACGTCTACGAATCGACTGCACCTCAACCCGACGCACGGTGTGACCGGTATGGCTAAAAGTGTCTGATATGAATTTCAAACTGAGATAAACTTTGGAAAACAACACCAATGACACACGGCAAACTGAGAAAAAGCCTTCGGATTGTTTTGATAATTTAGGAAAACAATCCACGAGTCATTTGTGACGTGTACGAATCGACCGCACCTCAATCCGACGGACGGTGTGACCGGTATGGCTAAAATTGTCTGATATCAGTTTGAAAATGACATAAACTTTGGAAAACAACACCAATGACATATGCCAAACCGAGAAAACAAATTCAGATTGTTTTGATACTTTAGGAAAACTATCCACGAGTCATTTTTGACGTGTACGAATCGACCGCACCTAAATCCGACGCACGGTGTGACCGGTATGGCTAAAATTGTCTGATATCAGTTTGAAAATGACATAAACTTTGGAAAAAAACACCAATGACACACGGAAAACCAAGAAAACACGTTCTTATTGTTTTGATACTTTAGTACAACGATTCAAGATTCATTTGTGATGTGTATGAATCGACTGCACCTCAATCCGACGCACGGTGTGACCGGTATGCCTTAATGTGTCTGATATCAGTTTCAAATTGAGATAAACTTTTGAAAATAACACCAATGAAATACGCCAAACCAAGAAAACGCCTTAGGATTGTTTTGATACTTTAGTACAACGATCCACGAGTCATTTGGGACATGTAAGAATCAACCGCACCTTAATCTGACGCACGGTGTGACCGGTATGGCTAAAATTGTCTGATATCAGTTTTAAAATGACATAAACTTTGGAAAACAACACCAATGACACACGGCAGACTGAGCAAACGCCTTCGGATTGTTTTGATACTTTATGAAAACGTTCCACGAGTCATTTTTGACGTGTAAGAATCGACCTCACCTCAATCCGACGCACAGTGTGACTAGTATGGCTAAAAGTGTCTGATATCAGTTTCAAATTGAGATAAACTTTGGAAAACAACACCAATGACATATGCCAAACCAAGAAAACGCCTTGGAATTGTTTTGATACTTTAGGAAAACGATCCATGAGTCATTTGTGACGTGTACGAATTGACCGCACCTCAATCCGACGCACGGTGTGACCGGTATGGCTAAAAGTGTCTGATATCAGTTTCAAATTGAGATAAACTTTGGAAAACAAAACCAATAGGAAAACCGAGCAAACGCCTTCGGATTGTTTTGATACTTTAGTACAATTATCCACGAGTCATTTTGGACGTGTACAAATTGACCACACCACAATCCGACGCACGGTGTGACAGGTATGTCTAAAATTGTCTGATATCAGTTTGAAAATGACATAAATTTTGGAAAACAACACCAATGACATACGCCAAACCGATCAAACACGTTCGGAATGTTTTGATACTTTAGGACAATGATCCACGAGTCATTTGTGACATGTGCGAATCGACTGCACCTCAATCTGACGCACAGTGTCACCGATATGGCCAACATTGTCTGATATCATTTTGAAAATGACATAAACATTGGAAAACAACACCAATGACATACGCCAAACCGAGCAATTGCGTTCGGATTGTTTTGATACTTTAGAACAACAATCTACGAGTCATTTTTGACATGTATGAATTGACCACACCTCAATACGACACAAGGTGTGACCGTTATGGCTAAAATTGGCTGATATTAGTTTGAAAATGACATAAACTTTGGATAACAACACCAATGACATACGCCAAACTGAGAAAACGCCTTCGGATTGTTTTGATACATTAGGAAAATGATCCATGAGTCATTTGTGATGAGTATGAATCTACCGCACCTCAATCCGACGCACGGTGTGACCGGTATGGCTAAAAGTGTCTGATATCAGTTTGAAAATGACATAAACTTTGGAAAACAACACCAATGACATACGCCAAACCGAGAAAATGCATTCGGATTGTTTTGATACTTTAGTACAATGATCCACGAGTCATTTGTGACGTGTATGAATCAACTTCCCTCAATCTGACGCACGGTGTGACCGGTATGGCTAAAATTGTTTGATATCAGTTTGAAAATGACATAAACTTTGGAAAACAACACCAATGACATACGCCAAACCGAGCAAAAGCCTTCGGATTGTTTTGATACCTTAGGAAAACGATCCACGAGTCATTTTTGATGTGTAAGAATCGACCGCACCTCAATCCGACGCACAGTGTGACCGGTATGGCTAAAAGTGTCTAATATCAGTTTCAAATTGAGATAAAATTTGGAAAACAACACCAATGACATACGCCAAACTGAGAAAACGCATTCGGATTATTTTAATACTTTAGGAAAACGATCCAAGAGTCATTTGTGATGTGTAAAAATCGATCGCACCTCAATCCGATGCACGTTGTGACCGGTATGGCTAAAAGTGCCTGATATCAGTTTCAAATTGAGATAAACTTTGGAAAACAACACCAATGGGGAAAACCTTCTGATTGTTTTCATACCTTAGGAAAACGATCCACGAGTCATTTGTGACATGTACGAATTGACCGCACCAAAATCTGATGCACGGTGTGACCGATATGGCTAAAATTGTCTGATAACAGTTTTAAAAGGACATAAACATTGGAAAACAACAGCAATGACATACGCCAAACCGAGAAAACGCATTCGGATTGTTTTGATACTTTAGGAAAATGATCCACGAGTCATTTGTGACCTGTACGAATTGATCGCACCTCAATCTGATGCACGGTGTGACCGGTATGGCTAAAATTGTCTGATATCAGTTTGAAAATGACATAAACTTTGTAAAACAACAACAATGACATACACCAAACCGAGCAAATCCGCTCAGATTGTATTAATACTTTAGGAAAACGATCTACGAGTCTTTTGTGACGTGTACGAATCGACCACACCTCAATACGACGCACGGTGTGACCGGTATGGCTAAAATTGTCTGATATCAGTTTGAAAATGACATAAACATTGGAAAACAACACCAATGACATACGCCAAACCAAGAAAATGCCTTTGGATTGTTTTGATACTTTAGGAAAACGATCCATGAGTCATTTGTGACATGTACGAATTGACCACACCTCAATCCAACACACAGTGTGACCGGTATGGCTAAAAGTGTCTGATATCAGTTTGAAAATGACATAATCTTTGGAAAACAACACCAATGACATACGCCAAACCAAGAAAATGCGTTCGGATTGTTTTGATACTTTAGGAAAACGGTCCACAAGTCGTTTGTGATGTGTATGAATCGACCGCACCTCAATCTGATGCACAGTGTGACCGGTATGGCTAAAATTGTCTGATATCAGTTTGAAAATGACATAAACTTTGGAAAACAACACCAATGACATACTCCATAATGAGAAAATGCCTTCGGATTGTTTTGATACTTTAGGAAAACGATCCACGAGTCATTTGTGACATGTAAGAATCGACCGCACCTCAATCCGACACTCGGTGTGACCGGTATGTCTAAAATTGTCTGATATCAGTTTGAAAATGACAGAAACTTTGGAAAACAACACCAATGACATACGCCAAACCGAGAAAACATGTTAGGATTGTTTTGATACTTTAGGACAATGATCCACGACTCATTTGTGGCGTGTACAAATCGATCTCACCTCAATCTGATGCACGGTGTGACCGGTAAAGCTTTTCATTAGATAAAGAATCAGTATTTATTAAATGAGATAAATCAATCAAAAACATATTTATTTTACATTATTCCCTTTCATTGTTATGAAAATGAAAAATTTTAAGTTTAAAATTTAATATTTTAGTTTCACATTTCCATATTAATGTATTCGTTCATATTACTATTTTAATTTCTTTCATTATTGTATTACTAACATAATATTTGTTTTCTTATATAGGTGAATTATTTTCCTTGAGTTCGGATGCTTTGTTCTGCAACAAATACCGTCAAGGGCAGATCACAGATATCAAAGGACGAAACATGAATGTTTATAACTGTTGTTGAATAATTGTAAATCTAACCATGTAAAACAATGTTTGAAATGTATATAGCAATGCTTTTTTTTGTATTCATGATGTTAAGTAAATGTATATACCGTTGTCAGTCAAAATATTGGGTGCGGGTGCTATGGTGTGCAGGTGTGCATGTGCTACTTGGTGCAGGTATTCTGGTGTGCAGGTGGGCAGGTACTATTTTTTATGTGCAGGCGCTGGGGCCTTTAACAACACTTTTTAAGCACTGATAAAGGACACCATTAACAGTGCTATAGGAGCGCTGATAATGGGACCCTTTATCAGCGCTCCGAGAAGCGCTGATATAGGTGATCATTATCAGCGTTCTGAGAAGCGCTGATATAGGGACCCCCCCCCCCTTTATCTACGCCGGAATTAACAGCACTTTTCTAGCACTGTTAATGATGGTTTTTAGCGCTGATAAAGGGGCAGGTTGTGATCAATAATCTTAACTTTGGTGAGATTACAACTCGGACCTATAAGAGAAAGATGTAGTTTCATGTCGATAACAGAGGAATGAAATTTCAATTTTCCTCATTTAAATCATGTGGGATGAATAGAAAAGGAGAATTTTTTAATGGAACTTGAAGATGTTTTGGTGTGGAAAAGGACACAAATCTTGTAATTTCAAAGGAAAATTTTCAGTTAACACAATTCACAAGGATAATGATATTTACTTAACATCAACGACAGTTAAATGACTTAAATGTGGAATTTATAGGTGTTATGAAAATTGATTCACTCATGGAAAATCTCATGAATACAGTCATCATGGTTGAATGGGTTGTATTTATGTTAATGACGATGAGGAGACTAAAATGATATATGAGATGAAATAAGTGTTAAGTAATAAAACGATGAAACTTGATCAATTGTCTATGTAGATAGTGGATTGATTACATGATAATCAAGAAAAATGTTTTATAAATAATTTTATGGTATTATGGAATAATGTAACATATAAGGGTTGGTACACTATTTTGTTTCCTAATGTATTTTAATGTTTATGTTGAATGATACTGGTAACCATTAAATGTTATTCGGATATTTTTGGAAAACATATGATATGTGTATAATGATAGGATAAGAAGATAATGAGATGTTTCATATAATAAAAAAACTCATTAATGATATAAGGAAAAAATAATATCGTGGTTTTATTATATATAATTTTTGGTAATTATGTTGGACCAAAAGAGTTAATTTTAACAGAATTCATGTTTTCTCTATGGTTTTACAACAATTCATTTTATTACCATGTTTTATGAGAATAGATGGTTAATGTATTCACATGTTTGGAATGTGACATGGAGTAACTACGTAATGAGATATGGGAGATAAATGTTATGTATATTTAGATGGCCACATTCTAATGATTTATATTTTTAGTTTTTGAAATGATAGTAATGTTATCCATTTGTTGATAAAATATGTTATATTCAATTTTGATTATTTTAGATTAATGTATTATTTCAAAATATGTGAACTTATGCATATTTTATTACTGGTGTTAACTTATTTTGTTGAGATAGGTGTCATTTCATATCATTTTATCTTATGATCTTCTAATACAACTAGAATTACAAATTCAACATATTTTATTCAAATAAGCCATGATGTATAAATTTTTCAAGGTATGAACAATGGTGATATTGTACCAAAACGTAGTAAGTATTCATTTTCATGACAAAATTATTAATTTTGGGGAAGGGATCCTGAAAATAATTTTTTTGATCTTAGTACCTTTATATCTGATGAATCAGATGGTAGCACAAATCATGGTAGATTTATGGATTTTTGGTTGTTAACATTCTCCAAACATTTTTCCCATATCCATTTTTCACATACAATCTATGTTCTCCTATTTTTTAACCCATTAATTATATATATTCGGTAAAAATAATTTTGTGAAGTTTTCTTTATAAAATGATGCTTTATTATTCCTTTTAATGATGTGGCTTTCATTGAAATAAATGTTCAAGTAGAAAACCGTTTATAACGCCCGGTGAATTTCAAGGGAGAAATTCATATTAAGGGGGTATAATGTGACACCATGAGATTTTATGAGATATAATGTTTTTAATTTCATTTATGCCTTGTGTTTTACACTACACCATTATTATAATAAACTATACACAACACCATATCAGGTTGCATTATACTCAACACTATACTTGGCTTGTGTTACACACAATTTCATGTTGGTTTGATAGAATTCATTTCATGCAACTAAAAGTGTATATTTTATTTAATTTGGAAATGAATTATGTTTGTATTAATATTTTTCTAAATGAAACCATGAATTTTCTTGAAATATATTCAAGGGAGACCTTTATTTATAACTGACATTGTATGCAATACAAAGTTTTACTAAATATTGACATATTAATAAACTATTTTTATTTAATGGCATATAAAATATTCCTTATGAATAATATTAACCACATTTAGAATTTTATAAAAAATAAACATTCATCATATGTATATTCTGTAACATGATATAAAAAAAATTAAATTCATTAGATCAAAGATTTGTTTTTCAAAAAATGAAGTTTTGTCACCTTTTGATGGTGCACCAATAATAAATTTAGATTTTAACAATTTTATAGATTATATTTGACAAAATTAATTAATTTATTTGAATTTGGACATATGAATTTAATTTCATTGAAATTTAGGTAATTCTTTTTGATAAAATTCATATTTTATTAAATAATGAAAAATACTGCATTTTAATGCAAAACTACATTTTAATCTAATTTCATTATACAGTTAGATTATCATTTTAATTTGTTTTAAATTTTATTTTTATTATTTATTTATCATATAATAAATTTTTTATTTGAAGTATTTTAAAATTAAAATTGGACACAAACACATCCCAATCTTGTGATATTTGTTTTTCTTGAAAACCCACTTTCTGGTTTTCACAACTAGATTTGATTTTAAATTAATTAATTCAATATCTGTGTTTTGAATTTGTAAAGATTTATTCCATATTTTTTATTGGAAGGTCCAAATTATGTTAATTGGTTACTTTTTTTGTTTATTAATATTTGTAATAACGAATATTTTTTTACCGTAGTTAATGGTAAATCGTGTATGTTAGGGTAATAGATAATGTGATAAAGATAATTAAATGACCCTAACACCTTCCAATATTGTATTTGACTAAATTATGTCTACCAATATCACCTTATAATTTAAATTATTTCATTTCTGATTCTTTGTTTCAAGGAAAATGATTTAATTATAATTATATCACAATAAAGTGACAACATGTCACTCTCTTATCTCTTATAAGTATAACAATTTTGATATAGTGATACAACTGACAAAACAAAAAAAATAATTTAAAGAAATATAATAAAATTATCAAAATCATTGGATTTTATTTAAAAATTTTATATATTAAATAATTACCATTAATGATGACATACTAGTGATGCATAAATTAGATTTCTGATAGAAATATCAAATAAATGGGTTTAAAAATTTTAAAATATAAATTATAAGAAATAATTAATGTGATACATGAATTTTTATGGTGATTATGACATATTAGGAGTGAATAAAATATTTTGGTTATAATTTATCTCATTTTTGGATTTTATTTAATGTTATATAAATAAATAGTCTCAAAATTAACACTATTGATATTTTATAAAAATAACATAATATTATATAATTTAAAAATTAAAATGTATTTCAAAAAACAAATTGAATGTTATATAGTCCAAAATGTCAGAAAGTATCCAATTATGGAAAATTGACAAAAAAAATTAAATATGTTTAACAATTTATTATTTAAAATATTATTACCACAAAAGAAATTAAATAGATTGAATAAGGATAAATTAAAATTATAAGGTCTAAAATTAAATGAAAACAAGTACTATTTTTATTGGTTGAGAGTATTTTTACCCTTATGAATATTTTATTATAAATAAATGAGTTTGGGACCATTAAACACCGAATATAATTTTATAATAAATTAATATTTCATGACATTCCTAAATTGACACATCTCCCTCTTCTAAAAGGCCACCAAATCTACCCACTTAATCACACCTCTCAGGCCCTTTGTATCATCCAACTCCTGCTCAAATAAACTTTCAACATCCCTAAACATCTCCAAGTGGCCATTATTTGGGCATAAAGCCATCCAATGTAATCTTTTTGGGAAAATCAAAAGGTGGGACTCGAAAAATATGTAATTTTTTATCACATTTTTAAAAATTCCTTTCAATTTCTACTTACTCTTCTTATAAAGTTTACATTATAATTTAATAAATCCATTATATTTTCAGTTATGATATGTTATTATAATTATTTTACAACCTTATACCACCTTTTCTCCATCCGCCAAATTACAATATCACCATGTGTGCGTATATACGACCTACCATCTCCACATCGATGTGTAATTTGTTATTCAGCAAAAAATAAATTGGATTTGTATAATTATGAGTATAATGTATTTAAATAATAAATATAAAATTATAATTATTCTTTATAATTAATACACCAAATGGTTCCATACCATTTAACACTTATGTAAATGATATTGTCGCTCGTGCGTACGTACAGCCCACCGTCTCCACAACGGTATTGGATTCATTACCCACATAAACTATTAAAAAATGATTATAAATTATATATAATAAATAGTCATTAAATATATTACTAAATAATTCTAATGGGTTTATTTATATATATATTTCATTCACTTGCTTCGATTGAATTCAATACGGAAATGAAAACAACATTCATGCGTATGTACGACCTACCGCCTCCATGAATTGTGTATTCTATTTCATTTATATGATTTATATATATATATATTTCAATAATGAATATTTATGATATATAAATAATGTTTTACATTTTCTAAGTAACCGAACCATGATTTATGTAATATGATCAAGATTATCAAGTCAAAACACATACGATAAATAAAACTATTATTTCCCAAAACACTGCATTATCATGGAATTGATAAAATAATGGGAAATATAATGTCATGTGTGAACTATATATAAAATCATAAATATTATTATCTTTATGTTACAAGTTAATAATATGTCTAAACCCACAATATAATAGTTTTAGACACATTCGTTTCATGTCAGATCTAAGGTAAGGGATAGTTTTGTAAAATCATTCTTCTCTGAGATTATTTATACATAATTTTTTACTAGGGTATATTTGTCATAAAAATCAATGTTTCCAAATTATATAATATTTTTTCTATTCTTTTTCTATTTTTTATTGCAAATTTTACCCATTGGAGATTTCATATGACACGTAAGGGAAGAAATACTTCTTTAATTTTCCATACAAGGTACATTTTATCTTTTCCCGCAAGTGTGAGAATAATATATTTTTAAACATATTGGAGTTGACTTGGATGATCTCGTCCATATCACATAAAGATATTGATGACACCATTATTCAACGTGTAATATTAAAGGTTGATTCCTCCGGAATAGGGTCTTCCTGGATGGAAACTGTATTAGCCAATGCCTCGATGTAAGCATTCTCTAATCAGTGGACATAATGTAGTGTGGGATCAAAGGGTAATGACACCATTAGTTCATGCATTTAACCATTAAGAAGGGGTGGGGGAAATATTTTTCCTTTTTTATGGAATTTATGTCATTAACTAACTTTATCACAAACTATTAATCTCCTATGATGTTTAGGAATGATATGTGCTTCTATAGGGATAGTTGTAATCCAGATACGAGGGCTTCATATTCTGCCTCAAATTTGTGAAGCCTTCAGATTGTAAGAAATATAAGAGAAAACAACCCTAACTATGGAGACAAATATAGTCTCTAAACAAACTCAATTGTGATATTTTTTCTCCATTATAATATATATAGGTCTCTTATAGGTTCTGAAAATGGACATCTCCCATGTGCGATGGGTGTCAATGAAATAGTATTCAACTTCATTCGGGAGCTCGGTGTATTTTCTAGGGTAGGGTGTGCTGGAAAGAAATCATCCATGGCATTCCCATTCACCGTCTTTTACAATAAAAATCGGTTGTCATATTGTCGGAGAGTGACCCCATCTTAATACAAGCACTTAGTAAACATGAGGTGGCCATGTATGTACATGAGAGGATCAATATGATAGAATAGGTGGACCATGTGATGATGCGAGTACTGCCTCATCTTTTATAATATGAAGATGAGTATGAGGATTTTCTTATCAACATCATAGAATTGAGTCTCAATACCTATAATGGCATGGCTGAGGTAGTACACATTATTCTCGCCTCAAACATTATTCTTATGCATGAGATGTGATCCCAATGAGTGTAACATTATTTTCACAAATAAGATGAGTGGCTTTACATCCACCTTGAATATCAGAACTTGTGGGTTTCGAAAGTAATTCATGAGATTCTTGATGGATATTTTACATTAATTTTCCCATTGGTAGAAGAAATACTTCTTAAATATCCAATTGACTGGGAGAGTCTTCTCAATTAGATTAGCTATGAATCATTGAATATAAGAGAGCTTCCCTTGGAGACACCTTTTTCTTATAGTTTTGGGGTGACATTTCCAAAGTATAGATAGTATTTTTGGGGTCAACCTCGATTCTGTAGTTGCATACCATAATGCGATGGAACATTTCTAATGTTACTCTAAAGGAAAACATCAGGGTATTCTTCTTTAGACAATGTTGTCAGAGCATGTTGAATATAGCTTGGAGATCTATGATGTTATGACATCACTGTTAAGATTTAACAACCATGTATTAAAAATTACACTCACCTATCTGTCATAAGAATGACATAATGATGAAATGCATCGCACCATGATATGTGGAACCTTCATTCTTTAAACCAACGTACATGAACTGAAAGCAGAATATCCATTGAGGTTCATTGAAGGTAGTGGCTTCTTAATCATTAGGGGAAAATATGATTTAATTGTACTCTGACTAATATTCAATTATGGAAAGGGTTTTTGAAGAAAGTAGTTTCATCGATCAAGTGATATATGATTTGAATTGGGAAATCTAATTTTTGGAATTTCTTTTTAATGTCTCTAAAACCATTATAGACCTTAATATTCTCATTTTTCATCATTTTGGGGACAATGTTGGAAATACGTCTCCGGTATTACACTTCTCAGATGACGGTGTATTAGATTATATAGTTGACATTCACACCTACATTTGTTTCATGTGAGGGGTTCATCCTCTTGGATTCTATAATTAAGCCCATATTCTCATTGGGATGTCCGATATGTAATGTAGAAACATAGGTATTATGTTCAGAAATTTCTATGTAATTGCAAGGGAATACATATCAGTGCTTCTTCAGAAATGTGATGTACATCTCTTTTTCTTCAAGAGGCCTAATAAAACAAATACATGTAGTATGTGAGTGATATTTTTCCTATAGATTTATCTACATGAGCTCATCTATGGAATGAGAGACACCTTCCTCCAATGATGGAGGAACATTTATGAGATTATCCACATCCATTTTGAGTATATGAAGATGCATTGAAGTGATTATGGTAGTGGGTGGGGGGGCTCTCTTTCATCATCAAGTTGAGGGATTCAATTAGAAGAGATATCACCATCCCCCATTATCTAGGTTGTTGGAGAGTTATTTAGGAGATGATTGTTTCTATGGAAAGGAATCATTTGGACCATTAGGGTCAGATATGCTTCTTCTACCATGATTATGGGGAGCACATAATCATCATAGAACATGCTCTAGGGATTTATATGAGAAGATTATGATCTAGAAATATATGTAACCTGTATATCATCATCTTCAAACTATTATTATCTAGACTTTCTGTCGAAATATGCTTCTACATATTTGGCTCTACAAGCCATGATGGGGTGCTGTCATTGTGTATTGATTTGTCCTTTCCATTTATTGGGTACATAAGAAATTAAGGGAATGTTGATGGTATTGTGAAGTGTCTATGGACCAATGGCCTTAAAACGTGGACATTATATAGGGTATCCTAGAGGATAACTACGAACTCGGTAATATAAGTGAGCTCCCTTATTAGAGGATCATGTTTAATATTCCATAGGTGTCTCTTCTCAGGCATTTAACATCCCTATATGGTCAGCTTTTTATGAGATAGGTCACCTTCATTGTAACACTGTCATCAGAAAGTCCAAAATAGGATAAGATTGATCCTTGACCCATTATCAATCAACACCATTTACAAATAATCATTATTTATTCTATATGAAATGTATATTGGTAATATGTGCCCTAGGATGGCCACCTCTTGATCTCTATTAATGAATGATTTGAAAATTCAATCCTTCAGAAATATTCTCCAATCAATATACAGTGGAAGAGGCGACTTGTGTCTCAAATTCCTATCAGTTATGGAGGGATTCGATGTGTTTCTCCCTGAGTTATTTCATAATAAAAACTGCTTCTAAGATCAAGAGCATGGATGGGACTGTAGCTAGCTATTTTAGAACAACCTAATTTTGTGAAAGTGGTCACTTATTCCTGATAAGATGTTGCTCATGGGAATTAGGATCATTAGCTAGAGCATCTGAGGTAGATGGTCCTTATTCTTTTTCTATGGTTGAAGGAATACCCCCTACTAGCGGTGAATGCTGTGTTGGACTTCCTCATTTCCTAGGTTGATCAGATTTGATTACTAATATTTATTCAATAAAGACAATCTGATGGGGGTGATTATTAGAGGGCTTCGATGCACCTACACTCGTCCTTTGAGCATGATGTAGTTCCCACCCTCATTTCTTGGCTACATATATGTCTACCCCTAGGACATGGCCAGATTATTGATTGCTAATAGGTCCTCACCACCACCTATATCCTCGGTTACAATGCTTATGTCCTCCTTTTCCTTTTTTATGTATGGTAATACCATTTTCAAGGGAATTGTCATTATTAGAAAAGGGTTCTTTCATATGTACTATGAGGATTGAACCAATTATGAGCTCATCTTTTGACAGTGAATCTTTGGGCGGGGTGGTGAGTGTATGAAAGATGTCATACGGATGATATCATTGATGGTTAATGACTTATTTGTAGGATAAAATGAATCTTTCTCTTATATTTCATTCTGTCCCTGGTGGTCATGACCACCTTTGGGAGACACATGAGAACCCTCTTATTTCGGTGCTGGAACTTCTTCTTACCTATGTAATTGTTCTCTCAGAGTGTCATGATCTTTATAAAATTTCTTCTGAACCATCCAGTTATCTAATTTTCATGCATGTCTAGATGGAAACACTTTCCTGTCATTATATTATTCTAGTTGGACAAGGGTTATGCATGCCACATAGTCTAAGGAATTTTCTAGTACCATATTTCTAGAATTTATGATTCTTTAAAGGAGTTCATTGAAGACAAAATGATTCTTTATATTATGACCTAGCCATATGTGGGATGTGTTATAATCTTGAAATTTTGTGTGGTTTACCTCATCAAGACTCCATGGTTGCTGAAGTGTGATCAGGTTATTTTCCATGTCGACTAAGAAATGACTCGGGACCTATTCATTCTGGAAGCAGTACACCTTAAAAATCAGTTCATTAAATCATGGAATGCCATGAATTCATTGTTCTTCTACATTGGAGATATTCTATATTTTTTGTCACTCGATAAGAGATTCTGGATTGTGTGTGGCCTTCCTAGGCATCTAGACATGTGACACTAATGGGTTGAGAGTGATAACTACATCTTCTATTCTAGTTTGTCTTTTTCCATGTTGTGTGATCATGAGTCGAGATTTGTATCATGTACATTGAATGGCCCCCTCCAAACGATGGCTATTTCATGAAATTCATGAAATACATCTGTTTATATCATTGAAAATAGTGGTTTATGCGACTCATCCCTGCGATTTTCGGCACACAGTTCTAAAATTTTCCCTTTCGAGAGAGGGATGTTGAGTTATTGGGTAAAAAACATCCACAATTTTATGAAATCATACACCACCACATTTTCACATTGTTTATAGATTGTTAGTTATATCATCATTCTTTTTATTAGTATAAAACTAAATTTTTAATGGAAATTATGACATTTATCTTCCCATCCTAACAGAGATCTTTATGCATTAATTATATTCCAATGATTGGTTATCCCTAAAAGAGACTATACAAAACACATAATATTAGTTTCCTCCTATTGATTTCAAGGGACAATCATCATCCCCCATCCGAAAACGAAGTCTATAAGAAGCTACTTAGGATTTCCTGTATCGTAAAAGGGGGATATGGTAAGATTAAAAAACATGGTTCGAATCTGGGTATCATCAATCCATTTGGGGTAGGGATAAATTTCTATTTTCACAAGTTTTGTTCACCCTTCAATGAGTTTTATTTGAGTATCTAGGGAATAAATGACTTTATGGAATTCTAGGTGCACTGATACATTGAATTTAACACACCCATGGGAATCCTACAGGGGTTGATTATGTGGTCATATTTTTATCTCCTCCATATTTTCAATTCATCCAAGGCATTAACATTTATCTTGGTGCGGAAGATGATATTTCTTCTACAGAGGGATTCCATAGTCATTTATGAATTATTAATGCATATGAGATGGTTTCCTCGACTCGGATCCATTCTAATATTCAAAATATTCCCTTAATGATCGGTCATCTGTGATAATAACATAAAATTTCACTTCATATAGATGATACAATATAGGAATATTTCCCCTAAGTAATTCTTTATTTTGTGGTCAAAGAAGATATTCATCAGTATCATACTATGACACTTGGTCCACTGGGGAAGGAACCCTGCTACTCATAGGAGGTTATCAAAATTTGGTTGAACCCTTAATCATGGAATCATTTTTTTCCAAGAGGTGGAAACTCGATATTCAGAATTACCATGTTTTGAAGTAGTTGTGGGTTCTTCATCTGCACATTCTCATTTGAACATTCAATTCACCCTCCTCCCAATGTATGTTTTCTACGTCATGACCATCTATATTTTCATCATGATCAGAAACATCCATGTTGATAGTGAATTAATTCACAGAGGCATATATGGTAATAGTCTGTGTGCCATTACTTTTGACGTATGATGATGATTCCGAGACGATTCCATCAGGTATATTATTCAAACCCTGTGACTTATTGGGAACTTTTAGCTTACAAATCCAACATGGATTTACCATCCTCACTATTCATTCCCCCCACATTGGTCTACAAATCATGAGCTTGAGGGTGTTCTCAGTCAATGTGGAAAAGCAAGCACTATCTAGAATTGTTGTGTCTCATGGATGGTTAAATTCTTACCATTCATTCATTTGACTCAATGTGTAGAATTTTGGTTCCCTGTGTAGGGGTGATGATCTTGAAAATGTACCCATCTTTGTTGTGTGGGGGTAATTCAGCTCCATATTTGGAACTGATTAGTTGATTTTTTATGGATCTACTACCACTGTTTGGGGATTTGATTACCCCTACTGTGGACTAGAAGATATAAATTCCCCTAGCTCCATGGGGTAGGGTTTTTCTGAGTCCAATGATGATGTTCCAGGGTCTACTGAGAGGACAATGAACTTGGGGATGATGAATGGGATAAAAATTCCCCTATCATAGTGGTCTAGGGTTCGCCTACATCTATTACCGATGTATCCCAAATTCTCAGAGGAATTGATTATCCTTTATTTGTAAGATGTGATAGATGTTACCACGGCCCATTAGGTTGGGATTACTCTTAGATGGATGATACAATAACTTCCATAGTGGCCCGCTTGTTGTGGCACAATTGTCCTCTTATAGTAGTTAGGTGTGATGGAGACCCATGATAAGAGTCATTTCTCAAGGGAAGTTGTCTCAGAGATCACAAAACTGGTATCCATATTAGAAATTTATTATTATTTTTCCTATGGGACCAGTTTGAAGTCATTTTTTATATTCTACATATCTATTTTTAAACTACGAGCATTGTTGGAATAGAGGCATTCTATTATAGTGACCAGATGGCTTGAGTGTTTTCTGACCCTTGATCTTGCCATGGGCTATAACAGTGTTGGATTTTGTATCTGATAAGATATATTTTTCCACGGGATAATCAATGTGTAAATATATATTTTTTCCATTTCCTTGAATAAAAATAGATGATGTGTCTTCTGATATTAGTTTATTTAGTGTAGTAATGCAATCACATCAATCATATTGCATATTTGTGTTGTAATTTTGGGGTTTCAAATCATGATCCAGGGTGATAGAATCCAGTTATAGATTAAATAATATATTTACCATCTGTAGGTGAGACTGGGATCATGTATAAGTGTGATGTTGAGCCTTACGTCACTGATGAGTGGCCCACATTTTCTGGCGTAGATAAGGAAAGTGCTCCTTCTATAGTTCCTTTGGGATCTCACAGTCAATAATGGAGGGGGGATATAACATGATGGGGAGGTTGTTTCTGGATAACTATCTCTATATTGACTTTTTAGTCTCATCATCATCCGACTTAAGTGTTTCCAACCAATCAGACCATAGAGGATAACTGTAATGGCCTCATGCTAATGGGAATGGTGTGTGGAAGAAAGATGATGGGAAACCATATATAGTGGAACTTGATGATTCATTCACCATTCTGTAAAATTTTGTCAGATTTTGGAACACCTCTCCATATGGATGTGTCTAGGAAAATTGAGGAAGTCCTTTTCCATGGGAGAAATCATCATGGGGAGGTTGACTGTGGTAGATTTTAGGAGTGGAGTCCCTATGATCCATATCCATACTACCACGAGGTGGACTGTCATAGTAATGAATTCCATCGTATTCTACTTTGAAGGAAGAGGTGGAGGGCCCTCATGATGCTTGAAATACGACTAAATAATACTCATGGACACTATCATTAAGGAGATTATGGATAAGGGAAATGATATGATTCATGGTCATAATATGTAAACATGCCTTTTGGAGTTGAGTATCGGTATGCGCCTATTGTTTGATGGTTTAAAAAACATTTATAAAACTATATAATGTGGTTGGACAATGATCCCGAGGATAAAAAATTTCCAATATGCAAATGATATATCCGAATATTCATTGGAATGTGAGCCTATCCTAGGGAATATGCCACTCCCACATTGTGAACCTCGGTCAGGAGGAGGATATGATCCAGATTCAAAGCCTTTGGGTTATTCCAAAAGTCTTCATGGATGAAATACGAGCCTTCCCTAATTTCTGTGCAACACACACCTAGTATGACCCTATTGTATTAGAAATATGTGGCTGGTCCGAATATAAAATCCACATAGGAATATGAAGATGGACCTCTGAAATGGGAAAAGGAATATGGGCCTTCCCATGAGTTTCCTTTGAATTATTCAGGTGTATGAATTTTTCGGTGGATGAATATATATTCACCTTTATTCTGTGATCTTCAAGAGTGTGTCCGGAAGAGTCACTAGCTAAAATATAAGCCTATCATTAGGCATGTTCCATTCTCACTTAGTTATCATAATCTAGAACAGTGATATATTCTTGATCATAGGAAGTTGGGGTATGAAACTAGATATTTTCTGTAGGCATGTGACCTACCTCATGGCATGATACAGTCTCAACTGATTGGGTCCAGTTAGAATTGGGATGTGATCCCGATCTGATGCATCTCCCCTCATACGAATATGACGATAATCTTCCCGGGTGATAGTATGATTGTGTTCTTTCTTCAGTAGACTACTTTGTTTGCGATTTTTAGAGTAATGTTTTGTCATGGATGATGGGATATGAGTAATAGCATGACTCGTAAACTGAAAAAGTTCCAAAATATGCTGGAATAGTTCTTCAACTATTTCAAAAATGTATTGGTATTTCAGAAATGTCTGTGTAGGGATACATGTGAACACATTTTCTATCCATTTGATAAACTGGATGATGTATTATATTAAAGAGGGATAGGAACCCCATTACATCCTCCATGATACATTGGATCAGGATGATGGGATTCATCAATGGGAGTACGAATATGAGCCTATTCCATGCTTGTTGTGGAAATATTCCCACAGACTTCTTCACAAAAAGCATATATTTGAGACTTCTGGATGGCCAGTACCTATGTATGAAGGCATTCATCATCAATATGAGTGGTGATATTCACCATCTCTTATATATCTGACAACTTTATAATTTTATGAGTCTTCCTCAATTATCAAGAATATGCTTCATAGGGAACTATGTACCAGACAATACCCTTAGTTAGTGACTGGGGTGTACATGTCGAATGGTGTCGTTTATAGTGGTTATTAGGAGCCATATCAAATGGATCATAATCCTTAAGGGAGTCGTATGCACCTATTTAGTCCACCTTTCTCAGATACAAAATTTGGAATTTATATCTCTATTAGGATAAGCTCTCAATGTTGTTGGTCGTGGAAACAAGAGCCACAAATTTTATAGCAGTCTTCCCCGGGTGATTACGTATTTCCATATATCATGTCTGAAGTAATTCATCAAAATTACCTATGATTGAGATATTTATATATTGGTGGTAATCCTAGACCATCATATTTTCTAACATCATTGGAGTCTCCTTGAGGTTGAAGATGATTTTCCGAAATGAATGTTCTGTGATGGTGACATCCTTCTTGAATCGAGACATCGAAGCAGTATCAATATATTTAATGATGGAAAATAACAAGGTTACTGATTAGTGTAGTATCATAGTCATAATATTTTCACTTATATATGTATATATTATTCATTATTTCTTTTATTACTGATTCATCCATTCCACATGTTTGGGATGATAAAAAAAAGGATGGACTTTTTGGAATCCTAGTTACATACGATTATTTTTAATATTAGACATGCCTTATCAATTTTTTATTGGGTTTCAAAATAATGTTCCATGGGGAATTATAAACCAATAATTTTTTTCAATATGGAGATTCACATCATGTTCATCATATTTGATTCGTTGGGTTTTTTGGATGTGGAACACAGAATTGGATTTCTAATGTTGGTTTGATTGAGGGGTATTTTGTGACCTCTCTCAAGTGAATAAATTGGGCCCCCATTTTTTCATCTTCCTAAAAAACATCCAATGGTTACCTTATACTTTTTTGCGTATGGAGAAGCATTCCAATGGTCAGTGGTCATTATAGTTTTCAGGCCTAGTTACTCTCAGAGAATCATGTTGGTTAGGAGGATAAAAGGTTGGGCTGATCAAATAATTTTTTGAGGAATTATTTCATACATTGGGACCCACATATAGATTTAGGATATGTTCAAAAATCTCTTCATAATCATGATATTGGAATATTGACCCTGAAAAAAGTTTTTTTCTGTTAATGTTCTCTTCAGATGAAGAAGGGGCTCCTATTAATGGATCTAGCTGTATATATTATAGGTTCTTCTTATGTAACCCTAATGGGGAATAAATTATTTATGATCTGTAACCATATAACCATTTACATCTTAATGTGGTCGTATGTGAGGTGGTGGTTGATATTTTGATGAGGGTATTGATCCATTATGAGGCATCCTACATATCTTAATGGTTTTATGAATCAAATCCCACATAGTTCATTGAGGATCTCGTGACTGGATCCAAGGTATATACCATTATAATATGGGTATTCATTCATGATGCATGATGTGATGGTCATTAATACCTCCTTGATGTGATGTGATTTATTTTTGGATTGAGAATCAATTTGAATAAATGATATACCTTAAATTTTTTATGTAATGGACATGTATATTGGGGTAGTCCTTGGGTTTTTTTGGAATAAATCTTAGTTCCTAATAACATATCCAACATATAATGAATATAGAGTGAATTCGAGTCCAAATTGTTTGGTTCATGTATGGGACAAAAAAACTATGCATTCCATATATAATATAGATTTATGAATACAAATGAAGTGTTTATTGAATTCCCCTAAGACAATGTGATCTTTTCTCTATGTGAGAATGAAGGGGGAGGGGTGATCATCCCCATAACATCCGAATATTGAACTTGTTTATTAAGACAATCCCTGAGGATATTTATCATGGAGCTTAAGAATTAGGAAGGCATCCTAACTATACCGGTTATGGTGGGAATCAGATTATTTCTAGTTCTTATAATGTTGGGGAATATACCCTAATGCTAATTTATACCATTCTAGGTGTCTATTGTGTAGTTGATATGACCGTTGGAACTACCTATGCCCAAGTGATCCATGTATTTTTGTGACACAAGTTATAGTATGTAATCAATACCATTTCATTATAAAAGGTACTCATATGCTATACCCTCAATTGATGTTCGAAATGGAGTTTGGGTCATGGTGCGAGGTGTCCTACGTATTCTGAATATAGACAGAATAATAGTTGTTATAGTTCCCATTATGTCGAGTCTCACTCACCATTGTTTCCCCATTGATAGGGGTTACACGAAAGGATAATTTATAATTTTGGAATTTTGGAATTCGTAGAGAGCTATCACATGACCTTGCATGAAACACATGGAACATTTCGCGAGAGCCAGTGTGGCGCTGTCCGCAGGGCTGTCATGTGTCAAAGATAAAACCTGTAGGAGTTGTCATGATTCAGGGAAGACATGTTTAGAGGGTGTTTTTAGTCTCACTAATTTTCCTGATGGGAATCACGAGAGTGTGGTTGTCTTGTCGGGATTATTTCACAAGACTCTACTGACTTGAGTGAATGTTGTTATGTGATTCTGGTGTGGTGTCTAATGGATGTCACACTTCTTTGGTGATGAAACCAAATGGATCACATGATTGATGTGGAACATAATTGGGTACTGTATGATGTCCCCTTGAATATCGGGATGACTTCAATTGTCAAGGATGACTTGTTGCATGGGTGTCATGAAATTTTGGGTGAAATGTTAGGGTTATGTTGCATGAATTCAGATTACGCACTCAAAACTCATGAGGGGAGGTGAGCATGTCAAAAACATATTCCTCTGACATTAATCATAGTTCTAAAATTGTCATTGTGAATGAATTTATTTTGCTTTATGTTCTTTTTTCATGACTCACATGATCTCTAGTATGCTTTCAAAAAATTCATTACTGAACCAAACAGAGATCCTTCATGTCATATATGAATTATCACATGATGTGATTTATACCTGGCGCACCACTAATCTGGGTGTCCTCTAGTGTACTATGTGATGTAACGATATTTGATCATGTGATTTTCCTCCTTGGGATGTCAGTAAGAATCAGGATTTGAATTCTCCCGAGTCTAGATGTCCAACAAGCATAGCAACAGTCAAAAATATATACCATTCATCATTTTGGGGTGTTGAATTTATAGGCCCCACCACACTAGGTAATCATAGGTTTTTTCCATGTATCATTCATAATTTCATGATTGATCCAGTGAAGGAGGTATTATGCCATATGAATTTTCGATTATTTTTCATGGACTATATGTGTGCATCGCCTGATTTTTAGTGATCGCGAGTCTCTTCATTTTTCATATTATTTCTATAAATTGGAGACTTGTTTGATCATGTGTATGTGTAAAATGATATTCATGTAGTCATGTTGACATGAAAGAAGGTTTTCACATGATCCATGTGCCTGTAAGAAGACACTCCCCATACATTGGGTGACTTTTGATAGGGTGTTGTGGGACAACGCTAGAGGTGTGATGGGTGCATCGAATTCCATTCAGTGTCCTTATGCACTTTTTTCCTACTCCATTATGATCCAATCGGTTTGTTGTATCAGATGCTAGGAGTCATATGATATTTTATCTATTTTGTTTTGGGTATTTATTGAATTTTTTCAAATTCATCATTTGACCAATATGGTTAGCATGGGTGTGTGTGATAATTTAATGTCTTAATGAAGAGGATGACATGATAAAGGGATTACATGAGATGAGTAGGGAATGTCACTAAGGAATTTTGGTTCCTTGCAGGTCATCAGGGAAACACGGTATATCTTTCAGGGACCACAAACACTTATTGTGTCCTCCTTTTTTATCACATTTGTGTTATTTTACAAGTGCTTGGGATTATACAAGTAGAAACAAGTAATGTATTTTATATTTACACTATTTTTTATGATGTATTTCATGACCTATATATGGCATATAGAGAGTGTGAAAGTATTTAGTGGACTAGTCTATCTGCCATTCCAATGAGCATTGCAGAATTATCTGGACACTCCCAAGGAATTTCACGTAGTGGAGACGACAATACAAATGGCTTCTATCAGGTGACACTATGTCTCACAGATCATTCGGGGTGCACATTGCTTGAAATTTAGAAACTGCAAACCACTCTCACATCATCCCATTTATCTCTTTAATTTATGGGGTGAATGCTCAGAGGTCATTAAATATCTCCTAGAAATAACTGAATGAATTTATACATTCCTATAATGATTTGATACATGAACATCATGACCCCTGGGGGTATCATACATTATAATTTCATTACACTTTTTTGATGTATTTTTATTGTTTTCTAGGAATTTTACAATGGAAAACCATGCAGCTTGGGGGCGCTAATTTGGTTATTTGGAGGCTTCAGAAGAGCATAATGGTTTGTTAAAGGGGCTCTACGAGACTAGCCACCGACAATTTTCATTATATGGATCTTTCATGTGAACTAGAAATGGTCAGGTGATCCTAAGTCTTTAGAAGGATTCTTGAGTCTCATAGCATCTTATTCATCCTTTCTTTTGGGGGGAAAATAATACCCATGTTTATGTATTTATTCCATTGTGTTTTTTTCAATTCTTATTTGGTGGGTTTAAATAAGAATATTGATATCACTACATCAATTTGAATAAGATCAGATACCTCAAACAAAAAATAGTTTATAAACAACGTAATTTCAATGGTGTTTCATCATAGGTGATCTAGCTATATCAACTCCCATTATGAATAATTTGAACATGTTAAATTATAAATAATCCATGATTTTATCTTCCACCCTTTATCAAATTCATTGGAAGATACTGAATAAGTACACCATACAAAGTTGACCAACAAATAAATTTGTTTTAATAGAATTAATTTTATAGCATTCTTCATGATCTTTTTTGGTCCATAGTTTTAGAGAATTAAGAAAGAACACACACATAAAAACCCATACATTACAAATTGACATCTTATTATTAGTATATATTTTATATTAATATAAGAATTTTATATAATAATATAATTACTATTCATCAAATATAATTAACATTTTAAACATCACTTATTCTTCATTACTACTCTGTCTTAAACATATAAAATATATTTCAAAAAATGGGATGAGAAAAACAATTCTAGGTAAGGTAAATACATAATAATTAATAAACCCATTACTACATATTTCAACCATGAAATCATAATATTATATTTGAATTATTCATATTAATCTTTTATATCAAATATTATTTTAAATAATCGTGAAATCCTCTTCTTACCCAAAATGATTCAAAATCAAATTATAAGAAAACATAATAGAAACATCATATTAATGTGGTTTTCATTGAAAGGATAAATACCCTAGGAAAAAAATTCTCAAATACATATTTTTTTACCATAAAAGGGAATAATCAATCCAATAATACACATATTTAATTTCATAAAATTTTAAATAAAATGAATTCCATGAAAACCTTTTAGAAAAAATAGGAATATCGCATAAGTGATTTGGGGAAAATTATTTATGAAACTAATATAATAATCCGTACATGAAATATTAATATTTGAATAATAATTATGGTCAACATCCAATATAATTATCTAGATAACATAACAATTAAGAAATGTATTGGATTTCGATTTTTACCTTGACTATTATCATGACCTATATCAGTCTCACATATATAGATGATTAATATCAAAATCACTTTTTGTCAAAAGTATTTTCCAAGGAAAAAAAATGTATTAAATATATAAAATAAATCATTTCTGTAACACCCGAGACTTTTATGTTATATAAATCATCAAAGGAATCTTTTTCTACACAAAACTTGGTTGGATTTCTTTACACGCAATCGCGACCTTCCTCAATAGCTTGCGTCGTACGCAATACCGAGTTTCACTAAACAACAATATGCTATTAAAACTAGCCGTTATGAATAGTAATAACCACTTTTTGAAATTTTATAAATTTTATTTTTCAAAATGGACTTCATTTTTGGACTCAGAATATCGAAATTATCCTAGGGTGAAATTTTGGTATTTTTCTAAAAACTTTCAATTTTTGATGAATAGTGAAACCACTATGTGGTAGGTTAAAAACTGCATTTTGCATAAAACATAATTTTACCGCTTCTGTGAATGGAATTTCGAAAATCCAACAGACATGGTTGATATCAGTAAGTAAAATGTGGTTCTATGAGATAAAAATAATTTTTTGGTGAATAGTAACTTTTTATTTTTTTTTACCGCGGTTAATAGTAAATAGGGTAACTAAGGGTAAATATGACATTAATATTACCCTAACACATGTCCTAATTCTATTGTACAAGTGTAATTCGACAAAAAACAAACATAGGAATAAATTATGACCATTTAGGCCCACTTGGATTAGATTAGGACATTTATTATTAATTTATTTAAAGAAGGGTTAAAATAGTTAAAATCAAAGTTTAATAAGTAAATCATTTTTAATATGGGGTTATACATAAGATAAATTCGACTATAAATATTCATTAGAAATCTAAAAAGATTTACTACATAATGGTATTTTATTTATAATTTTTAGACATTAAATAATTTAATTTATTTATGACACAATGATGATGCAGTAATTTTCGTATTAATGAAATATTGACATAATTGATGTTATAAACACCAAAATAAATGCAATTTGAAACTTTTTATGAATTTCACTAATTGTGTAGGTTAATATGATATATTATTGTTGATTTAATCAACTTGGTTAGAACATATAATTCTGTTAGGACTTTCACTAAAATCATATATCAAATAGTGTCAAAATTGACACAAAATAGTTTTTAAATCAAATATTATATTACTAATTGATATTTTATTCCTAAAAATCTAAGGTTCGGCAACATGACTTAGATAAGGATATATATATTAATAATAAACAATTTGGGGTTCTTTTGGCATGTTATTGTAAGTGTATTAACCATATAGTGAAAGAAAACAAAAAGACACGGTAAAAGTTAAATTATTTAACTTAGAGTTAAATCTAATTTATAAGGTTAAAATAATAACCTAAACTTGTCTAAATCCTATTGGTTGATAGGATTTCGACCCATCCCCACTTTAGCTTCGAAATAAGACCCTTTGGAACCATTATAAACCGATTTTGACTTTAATATAAAATAATATTTTGAGATATTCCTAAGGTGCCCCTCTCCTCCCTTATAAAAGGGCACCTCCTCCCCCTCCTCCTCACACCAAATTGAGCACTCAAGCTCGGCCAACACGTGCCATTTTCTCCTCTCCACTTCCCGAGAATAATCCTAGAGGTCCTGGTCTTCTTCAAAGAGCAATCTTAGTTCCCTAAGTGGAGGATTCAAAGAAGCGTTCCAAAGAAGAGGTAATATCCATTACCGATCTTTTCAATTTCTTTCTTCTTCAACTACTTCTTCTTTAGTCGTTTCATGATAAAGTAATAACATAAGTATTACTTACATACTGATATGTTATTATAATTATGAAACAACCCTAATACACCTTCTATCCATCCTACGGACAAATGAAATCACCGCGCGTGCGGACGTACGGAATACCGTCTCCACGCCGTGGTGTAATCTATTTTCCACCATCACTTTACAAGGATGGGTATAATGGTGTAATGAGTAACTATTTATGATTATTATAAAGTAATATTGATACTGAAATAATATATATATATACTCCAATACAATTCCACGATCATAGGAACGATATCATCACTCGTGCGTACGTACGGAATACCGTCTCCACGATGTGAAGCGACTCGTTCTACATGATCATCATTACATAATAATTATATAAATGAATTGAATGAATAAATATGATATATGTTACACTAATAACATTCTGGATATAAGGTATCTATATCCTTAAAAGAAGAATAAGAATTTATTCGGCAAAACACGCATAAGAACAAAAGGCAATAAAGACCCGAGTAACAAGTAACAATGAAATATTACTAACAAGAAGCTAAGAATATGACCATATATGATATCATATCAATATGTATGATTCTGGAATAAGTCAATAACATTATTTAAACCATTATACAGGAGCTTCGGACACGTACAAAGCAAATCAGACCTATGGTAAGGGAAAATATCACAATCTCATTTTTATCCGAGATTGTTTATACTTTGGTATTTACTGGGATGTATTTTATCATCCACATACATGTTTCCTCAATATGTAATATTATTTCCATCCACCTACAATTTTTTAAATCCATTTTTACCCTTCGGTGAGTTTTTAGTAATATGTATGAATGGAATCTTTTGTCGTTTTTCGTACGAGGTACTTTTTGACTTTTCCGACAAAAGTACGAGAAGAAGGTTTTTTTTAACTTATACAACATGAATGGATTTTTAAAAAATTATTTCCAAGAAGCTTCCTTTACAAGTTTTAATGTTTATTTTTAATCATCTTCTTTTATTTTAAAGTTGTATGACATGTTATGAAAGGAAAAATGTTTTTGAAGTAGAAAGGGTATTTTCCTCAAGAATGGAGTTCAAGTATTTTATCAAAATTATTTTACATATAAGATAATAAAATGGTTCTATTTTATCCCTATTATTACATGGATTTTATTATGTTGTGATGGAAATATTTTTATGAATTCATTTATCTTATATGAATTGTTTTATGATGTCATGTTGTTTAAGAATCCCATTTTTATTACATGGGTTACGCTATGATGTATGGTTTATGATTATGTGTCACACATAAGAAAGGATTCATTATAAGATGGGTGGGACCTATATCTCCCTCCAATGCATTGGGTAAAGATTTTATATCTCATGAGATAGACATGGCTGGAACGGAAGGTTATTTCGGTTCAGTGATACATGACTGAAACGAGGAGTGAACTCGGGTCAGAAAGGGACTTTGTCCACTAAGATAGTCTTGGCAATGAGTCATGACTAACAAGAAATGATTTTCCATGATTATGTGTGCATGCCACAAAGTTTCAAGTTTCATGTTATGATTATGGGGATCTCATTTTCACTTCTATGATTTGTTCCATGTTAAGATATTATGATCTCTTTTGCAGATTATGATTTTCAAAAAGATATGATATGATTTTTATTTCCTTTATTTTCCCTTGATGAGCATTTGAGCTCAGCCTTTTATGTTTTCTTTTCCCCAGGTCAGGAAGATGGATATTAAGTAGAATATGCTAAAAGGGACCCTAGATATGATGAAATAAATGGGAGACACTGTAGAAGATTTATGAACCAGTTGTTTATGATTCCCAGTTTCTAAAGACACTATACCTATACGGTCCTTTGTGGTTTTGTCGTATGTTGTAATAAGTGTGATTCAACTTTGAAGTATTAACAATGTATGTAAAGTATGGGTCGTTATAGTTGGTATCAGAGGAAAGGTATAGTCAACCTTTGGAAACTAGGATGTGAAAGTCTTAGTAAGAACCCTAAGGATAAGTCTAAGAATAGAACACAATCTTAGTGTTTTAGAAATGGACATGAATACCCTAGGATAAGAACTTATGTTTGAAATTTTATCCTTGATTATGTGGTTTTCCTATTATAATTAGTGTTGCTCACACTATTCTTCTTGGTTTTAGTCAATGGATGGAACCCGAAGGAACCATGTTAATGCCGAATGCGATGGGCAATGCAATGATTGTCCCCCTTAGAAACCAAACGATATAGGAGATGGAATGAAAAATCTTGTATCCATGCTCACACAACTTTCTCAAGCTATGAATCATGCAGGACTTCCAAACGAGCAAATGAAGGAGCAACATTCTGTTGAATCCTTCATGAGGCAGCGTCAACCTTCTTTCAGTGGGTCTACTGATCCATTAGTTGTTGAACAATGGATTAGTACTACTGAAAAGATATTTTCAGTTCTTCAATGTTCTGAACATGATAAAGTCATCCTAGCAGTGTATCGTTTGGAAGGAGATGCTGATCAATGGTGGAATCTTTTTAAGAATACGAGGAAAAGGGATGAAATTGAGTCTATGAAATGGGACGAGTTCAAGAACTTATTTTTCAATAAGTACGTCCCTCGTATTCTCTGAACAAAGATGGAGAAAGAGATTCTTGAACTGAAGCAAAGGGATGATGAATCTGTTGGTACCTATGAAGCAAATTTTACAAGACTTGCAAGGTACGCTTCTGGTATTATTATCCAACCTGAGAGTAAGATCGATCGATTCTTTAGTGGCTTAAAACCAAGTCTTCGAAGGGCGTTAGCCATAAGGGACTTTAATAGCTACGAGGAAATCGTTCGATGTGCTCTCAAAGTCGAGATGGAGATTGGAGTAACCCATCAGTCACATGGGTTTGATAAGAAGAGGAAGATGGAATTCAAAGGAAAACCTAAAGTGCACACTGAAAAGAAGATGAGCTTTCCCTTATGCTCAAAGTGTGGAAAGAAACATGGAGGGAGTTCTCTTAAAGGGACAAGTAAATGTTTCAAATGTGGAAAGGAAGGTCATCGGGCATTTGAATGCCGCGATAATGGGAAGAAGCTGTCTAATGATGCAAACAAAGGAAGTGATACTCAGAATGAACCTACTACACTTCAATGTTTCAAGTGCAAGGAGATGGGGCATTATTCCAATCAATGCCCAAATCCAAGGGTTGATGATGATGGTCGACGTCAACAAAATCTTAAGGCTAAAGACAAAGGAAAGTCACATGCAATTTTTATCAGCGATGTGGAGTACGATAAGGAAGTGGTGAAAGGTACACTTACCATCCACTCTAAAGTAGCAAATGTTTTATTTGATTCTGGATCCACCCACTCTTTTATTTCTGAAAATTTTTCTATGGGTATCACCGTACTACCTCAACAATTAGATGTTGAGTTAGCTGTGACAACACCTAATGGCACAACAGTCACATCAAAAGTTTATAATTCTTCTCCGATTGAAGATTGTGGGAAAGTGCTTCCTGCAAATCTTGTGATACTTCCTTTAGTGGAATTTGATGTGATTCTTGGCATGGATTTTCTTTCTCTACATGGAGCTCATATCAATTTCCAAAGAAGGGAAGTCACATTTCATATTGCAAATCAATCTACGATTGTCTATCGATGAAAGGATGAATATAACCTTCCAGTGGAAATTTCTTCCATCTTATGGGTCTTGATTCCACTAAATGAAGGTTATTTATCTCAAATGGTTGGTGAGAAACTCACGACTAAGAATATGCCCATCGTACGGGAGTTTGATGATGTCTTTCCGGAGGAATTACCGGGTCTTCCACCAAATCGTGAAGTTGAGTTTTCAATAGAACTCATACCAGGTGCTTTGCCTATTTCAAAGACACCTTATAGAATGGCCCCAATTGAGTTGCAGGAATTGAAGATGCAACTCCCGGAGAATCTTGATAAGGGATTCATACGCCCTAGTGCGTCACCTTGGGGAGCACCTGTTCTATTTGTTATGAAGAAAGATGGATCAATGATACTCTGCATTGATTCTCGAGAACGTAACAAGATCACTATCAAGAACAAATATACTCTCCCACGCATTGATGACTTATTTGACCAACTACGCGGAGCTCAATACTTTTCCAAGATTGATCTTTGTTCAGGGTATTATCAATTAAGGGTCAAAAGGGAGGATATACCAAAGACGGCTTTCCGCACAAGGTATGGACACTATGAATTTATAGTGATGCCATTTGGTCTTACTAATGCCCCTGCTATATTCATGGATCTAATGAATAGAGTCTTTAGAGACTATCTTGATCCATTTTTGGTAGTCTTTATAGACGATATTCTTGTCTATTCAAAGAGCAAGGAAGAGCATGAAGATCACTTGAGAATTATATTGAAGACCCTGAGAAAGGAGAAGCTTTATGCCAAATTTACCAAGTGTTAATTTTGGCTTCAAAAAGTAGCATTTTTGGGTCACATAATCTCAAAAGAGGGGATATCTGTGGATCCAGCAAAAACAGAGGTTATCGAAAGATGGTCGAGACCAACAATAGTAACTGAGATGCGAAGTTTTCTTGGTTTGGCTGGATATTATAGACGTTTTGTAAAAGATTTTTCATGATTATCTAATCCACTCACCAAGTTGACCTGGAAAGGAGTTAAGTTTGTCTGGACGGAAGAATGTGAAGGGAATTTCAAGGAGTTGAAAAGAAGGTTATCCAGTGCACCTGTGCTCACACTGCCTTGTAGTGGAGAAAGGTTTGTGATCTACAGTGATGCATCCAAGAAGGGATTGGGGTGTGTTCTTATGCAAAATGATATGGTGATAGCTTATGCCTCACGACAGTAGAAAATCCATGAGAAAAATTACCCAACACCTGATTTGGAGTTAGCTGCGGTAATCTTTGCATTAAAGATTTGGAGGCATTACCTTTATGGTGAAAGGTGTGATATTTATACTGATTATAAAAGTTTAAAGTATATTTTCACACAAAAGGAGCTGAATATGCGTCAAAGAAGATGGTTGGAGCTGATTAAGGATTACGACTGCTCAATCCATTACCACCCTGGGAAAGCAAACAAGGTGGCAGATGCATTAAGTCGACAAGACCATGCTAGTTTATCCCTGATGAGGATCACAACGGATCCAATATTTATGGATTTACAAAGGATGGATCTTGGAATTATAATGGAAGGGGAAAAATATTATCTTTCTCAAATGAATGTTCAACCATCTATACATGCGAAGATTAAGGAGGCACAGAAAGAAGATGTCGAGTTACAAAAGAAGGTGAGAAATGTTCCTGAATTCAACCTTGATTGTGATGGGATAATAAAGTTCAGGAATGGGGTTTGTGTTCCTCCCATCCCCGAATTAAAGAAGGAGCTGCTGGATGAGGCTCATAATTCTTCATTCTCTATCCATCATGGAAGCACGAATATGTATAGGGACCTAAAAGAGTACTTCTGGTGGGATGGCATGAAAAGAGATGTTGCTGAATATGTCTCTCGATGCTTGGTTTGTCAACAAGTTAAAGCTGAGAGACAGAAGTCTAAGGGGATGTTACAACCATTACCCATACCCGAATGGAAATGGGAAAACATCACTATGGACTTTGTCACAGGACTTCTTAAAACATCCAAAGGAAATAATGCTATTTGGGTCATAGTTGATCGTCTTACAAAGTCTGCACACTTCATTGCTATTAGAGAGGATTTGTATCTAGATCAGCTTGCCAGGATATATGTAAAGGAAGTGGTAAGATTGCATGGAGTACCACTTTCTATTATATCTGATCGGGATCCGAGATTTACCTCGAAGTTCTGGTGAAGTCTTCAACATACTCTAGATACAGAGTTGAGTTTCAGCACTGCTTATCATCCCTAGACAGACGGTCAGTCTGAGAGAACAATTCAAACCCTAGAAGATATGTTGAGAGCTTGCTCTATGGATTTCAAAGGAGGTTGGGATCAACAGCTACCTTTGGTGGAATTTTCTTATAATAATAGCTTTCACTCCAGTATTCAGATGGATCCTTATGAAGCTCTCTATGGAAAGAAATGCAGGACTCAAACTTGTTGGGATGAAGTTGGGGAAAGAAAGCTATTAGGACCTGATCTCGTTGATGAAATGGTAGAAAATGTCATATCTATTCAACAACACATAAGAGCAGCTCAGATTCGACAGAAACGTTTTGCCGACAACCGAAGAAAAGACCTAGAGTTTGAAGTGGGTGATAAAGTGTTCTTACGAAAATCTCCCTGGAAGAGGGTTATGATATTTGGAAGGAAGGGGAAGTTGAGACCTAGATATATCAGTCCTTTCGAAATACTGGATCTTGTTGGAAAGGTAGCTTACCGATTGGCGCTTCCACCGAATCTCTCTCAAGTTCACGATGTGTTCCATGTATCTCTCCTGAGAAAGTACATACCAGATCCTTCACATGTACTCAGCTCAGAAGTTGTACCGCTGGAGAAAGATCTTTCTTATGAAGAACAACCGATAGAGATTCTGGATCATAGCGAAAAAGTCCTACGAAACAAGACCACTCGATTGGTGAAAGTTTTATGGAGGAACCACCAACTTGAAGAAGCTACATGGGAGCTTGAGGATATGATGAGGGAGAAGTATCCTCATCTGTTTGTTACAAAGTGACGAATTTCGAGGGCCAATTTCTTTTTAAGGGGGGTAGAATTTAACACCCGAGACATTTATGTTATATAAATCATCAAAGGAATCTTTTTGTACACAACACTTTCTTGGCTTGCTTTACACGTATTCGCGACCTTCCTCGATAGCTTGCGTCGTACGCAATACCGAGTTTCACTAAACAACAATATGCGATTAAAACTAGCCGTTATGAATAGTAATAACCACTTTTTGAAATTTTATAAATATTATTTTTCAAAATGGACTTCATTTTTGGACTCAGAATATCGAAATTAGCCTAGGGTGAAATTTTGGTATTTTTCTGAAAACTTTCAATTTTTGATGAATAGTGAAACCACTATGTGGTAGGTTAAAAACTGAATTTTGCATAAAACATAATTTTACCGCTTATGTGAATGGAATTTCGAAACTCCGACAGACACGGTTGATATCAGTAAGTAAAATGTGGTTCAATGAGATAAAAATAATTTTTTGGTGAATAGTAACTTTTTATTTGTTTTACCGCGGTTAATAGTAAATAGGGTAACTAAGGGTAAATATGATATTAATATTACCTTAACACATGTCCTAATTCTATTTGGACAAGTGTAATTCGACCAAAAACAAACTTAGGAATAAATTATGACCATTTAGGCCCACTTGGATTAGATTAGGACATTTATTATTAATTTATTTAAAGAAGGGTTAAAATAGTTAAAATCAATGTTTAATAAGTAAATCATTTTTAATATGGGGTTATGAATAAGATAAATTCTACTATAAATATTAATTAGAAATCTAAAAATATTTCCTACATAATGGTATTTTATTTATAATTTTTAGACCTTAAATAATTTAATTTATTTATGACACAATGATGATGCAGTAATTATCTTATTAATGAAATATTGACATAATTGATGTTATAAACACCAAAATAAATGCAATTTGAGACTTTTTATTAATTCCACTAATTTTCTAGGTTACTATGATATATTATTGTTGATTTAATCAACTTGGTTCGATCATATAATTCTGTTAGGACTTTCAAAAAAATCATATATCAAATAGTGTCAAAATTGCGACAAAATAGTTTTTAAATCAAATATTATATTACTAATTGTTATTTTATTCCTCAAAATCTAAGGTTCGGCAACATGACTTAGATAAGAATATATATATTAATAATAAACAATTTGGGGTTCTTTTGGCATGTTATTGTAAGTGTATTAACCATATAGTGAAAGAAAACAAAAAGACACGGTAAAAGTTAAATTATTTAACTTAGAGTTAAATCTAATTTATAAGGTTAAAATAATACCCTAAACTTGTCTAAATCCTATTGGTTGATAGGATTTCGACCCATACCCACTTTAGATTCGAAATAAGACCCTTTAGAACCATTATAAACCGATTTTGACTTTAATATAAAATAATATTTTGAGATATTCCTAAGGTGCCCCTCTCCTCCCTTATAAAAGGGCACCTCCTCCCCCTCCTCCTCACACCAAATTGAGCACTCAAGCTCGGCCAACACCTGACATTTTCTCCTCTCCACTTCCCTAGAATAATCTTAGTGGTCCTGGTCTTCTTCAAAGACCAATCTTAGTTCCCTAAGTGGAGGATTCAAAGAAGCGTTCCAAAGAAGAGGTAATATCAATTACCGATCTTTTCAATTTCTTTCTTCTTCAACTTCTTCTTCTTTAGTTTTTTCATGATAAAGTAATAACATAAGTTTTACATACATACTGATATGTTATTATAATTATGAAACATCCCTAATTCACCTTCTATCCATCCTACAGAAAAATGAAATCACCGCGTGTGCGTACGTATGGAATACCGTCTCCACGCCGTGGTGTAATCTATTTTCCACCATCACTTTACAAGGATGGGTATAATGGTGTAATGAGTAACTATTTATGATTATTATAAATTAATATTGATAGTGAAATAATATATATATATACTCCAATACAATTCCACGATCATAGGAATGATATCATCACTCGTGCGTACGTACCGAATACCGTATCCACGATGTGAAGCGACTCGTTCTACATGATCATCATTACATAATAATTATATAAATGAATTGAATGAATAAATATGATATATGTTACACTAATACAATTCTGGATATAATGTATCTATAACCTTAAAAGAAGAATAAGAATTTATTCGGAAAAACACGTATAAGAACAAAAGGCAATAAAGACCCGAGTAACAAGTAACAATGAAATATTACTAACAAGTAGCTAAGAATATGACCATATATGATATCATATCAATATGTATGATTCTGGAATAAGTCAATAACATTATTTAAACCATTATACAGGAGCTTCAGACACGTACAAAGCAAATCGGACCTAAGGTAAGGGAAAATATTACAATCTCATTTTTATCCGAGATTGTTTATACTTTGGTATTTACTGGGGTGTATTTTATCATCCACATACATGTTTCCTCAATATGTAATATTATTTCCATACACCTACAATTTTTTAAATCCATTTTTACCCTTCGGTGAGTTTTTAGTAATATGTATGAAAGGAATCTTTTGTCATTTTTCGTACGAGGTACTTTTTGACTTTTCTGACAAAAGTATGAGAAGAATGTTTTTTTAACTTATACGACATGAATGGATTTTTAAAACATTATTTCCAAGAAGCTTCCTTTACAAGTTTTAAAGTTTATTTTTAATCAACTTATTTTATTTTAAAGTCGTATGACATGTTATGAAAGGAAAAATGTTTTTGAAGTAGAAAGGATATTTTCCTCAAGAATGGAGTTCAAGTATTTTATCAAAATTATTTTCCATCTAAGATAATAAAAGGGTTCTATTTTATCCCTATTATTACATGGATTTTATTATGTTGTGAAGGAAATATTTTTATGAATTCCTTTATCTTATATGAATTGTTTTATGATGTCATGTTGTTTAAGAATCCCATTTTTATTACATGGGTTACGCTATGATGTATGGTTTATGATTATGTGGCACACATAAGAAAGGATTCATTATAAGATGGGTGGGACCTATATCTCCATCCAATGCATTGGGTAAAGATTTTATATCTCATGAGATAGACATGGCTGGAACAGAAGGTTATTTCGGTTCATTGATACAGGACTGAAACGAGGAGTGAACTCGGGTCAGAAAGGGACATTGTCCACTAAGATAGTCTTGGCAATGAGTCATGACTAACAAGAAATGATTATCCATGATTATGTGTGCATGCCACAAAGTTTCATGTTTCATGTTATGATTATGGGGATCTCATTTTCACTTCTATGATTTGTTCCATGTTAAGATATTATGATCTCTTTTGCAGGTTATGATTTTCAAAAAGATATGATATGATTTTTATTTCATTTATTTGCCCTTGCTGAGCATTTGAGCTCACCCTTTTATGTTTTCTTTTCCCCAAGTCAGGAAGATGGATATTAAGTAGAATATTCTAAAAGGGACCCTAGATATGATGAAATAAATGGGAGACACTGTAGAAGATTTATGAACCAGTTGTTTATGTTTCCCAGTTTCTAAAGACACTATACCTATACGGTCCTTTGTGGTTTTGTCGTATGTTGTAATAAGTGTGCTTCAATTTTGAAGTATTAAAAATATATGTAAAGTATGGGTCGCTATTATTTCCCTCATCAAACACTTTAAATTGTACGTTTATTCTAATAAGTAATATTTTTTCAGATATTGATATATCCCATTCCATTAAAATAAAATTGTGAAAACTAAAATTCATAGAATATATAGAATGGTGGTATTTATATGGAAAACAAATATTTTTATAAATGAAGATAAATCATAACATAATATTTTTGTATTAGGGAAAATTTATTTAATTTTTTATATATTAAAATAGAACATTTTTTCCCTTCACTAAATACATTAAAAAAATTACCTAAAATAAATCCATTTGAAAATAATTGTATGAATGTCAAATGATTACATTATAATTCATTCATTAATATAAAAAATCATAATTAAAATGTTTCTATGAATATTGAAATTGATGAAATGTATTTTAAAAATAAATCTTTGAAATATTAAAAATATTGTTTTTAATGTAAATTTTAAATTACCTTGATTAAGAGAAGTCATATATGTTCGTTATCTTCTTCTTATTTATAAAAAATCATTTCCATTATACATTAATGAATATAATGTTTTTATTATTCCAAAAATAATTTGCATATGATATGGGGAAAGCTGTTAGGACGGGATTTTTTGGACTCAATTGAGTTACAATGGTTAATTGGTGTGATTAAAATTAGAGAATCGGTTTCTTCTTACATGTGTTAGAACAAGAATTCATAGAATTTATTCAGGTATTAAATTAAAATATATCAATTTTCATGTTCATGTGTAGGAAAATTAATATAAATTTAAACTAGTATTATGATATCTCTAAATCAACAATAATAATAACATATAGATATGTTCATATCATTTTTTATAAATTTATCTTCTATTTTCCCTCCACCATTATCCCATTTTATAATTGTGAGGATATCAATGTTTTTTACTCGTTAGGGGTCATACAATTTGTTATAAAAGAACAAATGAAAGAGAAAATGCATTTTTTGGGATTTATAACTATATAACAATCAATTTGTCAATGATAGTATTTTTTTAGTCATTTAATAAAAAATTTATAATTATAAAATATCATTAATGATATTAATAGAACAAATCATTTTGTTTTTCTATCAAGAAAAAATGATTGAAAATTAATTATAATATAAACACACCGATATATATAATAGGTTAAATTTATATATAAAAATATTGGGACAATATAAATCATCAAAAAATATAAATTTCTTGGTTTTTATATAATTTATATGATTATTCTATAGCATTCACAAGAACTATTTTATCTTTATGTATTAATTTATTGTACTTATATAATCAATTATTTTTTCTAAACGTACCCTGATAAAAAATAAATTCATATTTAATGTTACTATTTATAAGATAACACATAAATTTTTTAATCCATATCCAACAATATTATAGATATTAAAATCATGAAAAATTTATTTGGGATATTATCTATTAAATGAAATTATTTTTGAAAAAATCAATTATCATTGTAAATATTAATATATTTTAGATGTTTGGATTCATAGAGAAAAAATATAATCATCCAATGAATCAAATATATTATTTAATTAATTTGATTCCATTTCACATTATTTATGACCCTAATTATCTATTATTTCTTTTACTATCATAAAAATCAATATTTTTTTTATTCATAATGACCAATATTGGTGACTATTTAACAAATTTATAATTCTTGTTACAAAATATGGAATCTATTTAGTTGAAATTTCATAGAAGTATAATAATTTTATTTAAAAATATAAATGTAAAATGAAATGAAAAGGATATTTTACAAAAAATGATGTTTAATAATATAATTAATTTATAACCAATTAAAATATAATATTAAGTCTATGGACTATAGTTTAATTTAGTTTATTTAAATGGAAGTCATTAATTTTTAGAACTAACATAAAATAGAATATTATTTTTTAAAATACATTAAAGAAAAATATTGTTTCTAATAAAAAACAAATTTTTTATGTTACATTTAAAAATACTAGTTCTTAAAAAAATTTCTATAATTAATCCTAAGATAGTTTTTTCTTGGTGAATTTCAAAAATAGATTCATTTTTTAAATTAAAATTCTATAATTTAGAGATTAGAATAGTAAATGGAATCATACAATGTAAGAAATTTTTATCGAAATAAGTCTTTTACCTTTGTAATGATTAATTACAATGTATTATTATAGTTAATACATAATGATATAATATCAAATCAATGAATTTTAATTGTATGCGATAATGATATATTTTAACATTATCAGGGTTGTTACATTCTTGCCACCTTTTTGAAATTGTTTTTTACAATTTTTTTCATTACCCAAACATGTGGGGATATTTATCATTTAAAGCATTTTCAATTTCCATTTTTTTGTCATCAATCATAAGGTTTTACACAAAACTAGAAACTGGTGAATCAACTAATTATATAACACATTGTATTTTGTTAAACAATTCAAATAGGTTATTCATCATATGAAATACTCATATCCTATAACTATACATTATGGATAGAAACATGATTTAAATCAAACACTTATTTTCCTAATAATTGAAACATGAAATACACCATATATAAGAGATAAAAATAAATTACAATATACTAGATAAGAAAATGATACAATTTTTTTTGATTTCATATAGTTGAACAATCAATGTTCTTAAGATTTGTTTTTCAACAAAATGATTAATAGTATTCGCTAGTGATACATTAATAAAAACATGGTCACCAACCTCAAAATAATGTTATTTCCACCAGGTATACAAATAACATGTAAATATTATGTTGTCCAGTGTCATATAATGCTAAATCCAATCAAACATTTAATCCATTTTATCAACCATTTGGATAAAAAACCATATTTCACATATTTCATCCCATCAAAATTCATTCTAAAACAACTTTCGATATGAATCCGTAAAAAGGTATCATATATACACTTGAATGAAAAATTTTATTGGATGAAAATTTATATAATGGGTGTTTATTATCCTGACATTCATACTAAATAATTCAAGAATATTAAATTATCTATTCAAATGTCGAAACATTCTATCTATTTTTTCAACTAATTGAGGATAAAATTAAAACATAAATTTTTTATATTACGTATGAAATTTTGAATAATTTTCCAAATTAAAAAATAAGGAAATTATCATCGCCTCATATATTATGGAGGGAATGTTTATGTATCATTATTATCCATTATATTTAATATTGAAAATTAATATCTATAGTCTTATAATATCTAATTATAATTTAGTTAATATAATTATTTAATTGATAAAAATTAACCTAAATTACATTATTTCTATAAGATTTATTTCAAAATCCCACCACAAAATACATTTATATATTTTTTTATTTTCATACTTTCATTATTAAAATTTAAAATAATCCCTTAATTAAATTTTAATTCCTCATTAACCAATTTCCATGTAAATCATTTCATGATAAAAATTATAAATATCTATTTTCATTCCATTCGAAATGAAAATATACATGATATATAATTACAAAGTACTGCAATAATAGTGAAAATGTAATAGTAAAATTTGCTCTTCAATAAATAATTATGAATTCATTTAGGAATTACAAGGCTCGTATAATCCCGTTATAAATTTTAGAAAATATTCTTCATCAATTTTTAACTAATGTAATTTAACCATCAAATAAATACTTCTTTTTCATGTAAAAAATACATCTTCAATATGATCATTCATAACTCTTTATTATAAATACGATTTTACTATCACATGAAATTTTAAAAATAATGTTCCGACATGCAAAATTTCTAGGACATAAGTGAATAAATCTTTTAACAAAATGTCATTTTCAAATGTAACATAGTTAATGTAGAATTTTATTTCTAAATTAAAGAATCATTAATTCTGATTTCAAGTCCTATATTTTAGATAATATTTTATTACCTTTTTATAAATTCCCACCATATTCTTTCCATCATGATGAACTCTTTCTGAGTGATTTTATAATTACATATTTAATCATCTGAATAAATTTCACATATTACTTCATATAAAATATAACTTTATGTTTTTAATGAAAATCCAAGTTGACAATACGAGTTGATTCATTGTATAGTTTAACTCAAGATATTTATTTTTACATGTAAAAAAGATAAATTATCATTCCATTTCATAATGTATCCATGTACCTTTTTTTGATGAATCATTGTAGATAGAAAAGTAACCATTTCTAGTGTTAACTTCCCAACTCAGATCATCCAATTATCTTCATTTTTGTTTTTTGGAAAAAATCATGACACAAATTTATATAAAATAACTGAACTCCTTTTCATGTAAACACAGTTAGTGGGATATAAGAACTACAAATTTTTTCAACAAACCATCTATATTAACCAACTATATAATAAAACAATAAATCTCATTGACATTTTTAGATCATAGGAATTCTCCACCAATGTTAGTTTTATTAGAATAAATATTTATATTATCTTTATAATCAATATGTACAGGGAAATAAATCTATTACCACCAAAATTCAAAGTGAATAAATTTTATCATATATTTTATTTTATTTTATGGTTTAAAATACAATCAATATATTTAATTAACGTTTGACATTAGTTATCGAAATAAAAATATATCATCAATTATCACAAATTTATATATCTAAATATTAATGTAAAATATATTTATAATATATATTAATATAGTTAGTGCATGATACATCTAAAAGAGAGAAACTACACATTAATTATGCATGTATTCCTCATTCACCTTCAATAGATTTAACCCTAACCTGTGATCAATATTTGATCAATATTACACTCCATATATCTGATAGAAAATCATAGATATGAGGCATTAGGTACATGTTGATAGCATTGATATTATACGAATCTCTATAATTAGTATAATTTCCCATTGAATAATCATTATATTAAAAAATTAATATTGGGTTACCCCAGTGGATATGATCATGAATTCATGAATCTTTTAACAATGAAATTTTGTAATATATTTGTCATTTGAAATATTTTTTCATAATCTCTCTTGATATAGGGTTTTTGAATAGTATTATCATCTGACACTAACTCAATTTTAAACCCATATTTCCAATAAAGAATAACATGAGATAAATCAAAAGGTAATAAAACCATATATTCATTCTATACATTCAAATGAATAATTTCAATAGTTTATTTCAATTAATAAATTTGATAACTATAATTTTCACTATCATCTCTAACAAATTTATGGGATTCTAGATTTATTTATTAATGGTATGGAATAATTTAAAAAACTATTCTTTATATATATTATATTAGAATTATTAATTTAAATCCATTATATACCCAAAATAATATGGAAGTCAAATATGGTTAGATAAAATAGATTGATAAAAATTAAATATCACATATAACTGTAGGATGATTTCTATAAATCAAGAAATATTTAATATTTTTCACATTTAGTTTTCACTTGAACATATAACTTCTTTTTATAAGTTCATAATGAAATTTTATATTCACACTTATCTAAAATGAATGAAAATTAAGATCAACAGTTAAATATTGTATTCGAATATTTTGAATAAAAAATATGTATAATTATTAGTATATTATATTATGGACCAATATCCACCACAATATTTTAAAATTATTTGTTAATCCTTTTTCTCTTTAAACATGTTGATTTAAATTATTTAGTGTTATATTTAGACCTGTACATTCATAATGACCCATATATTTATAATTAAATTATCTTACCATCAATTTTCAATATTTTTCTGAACAATTTCTCTATAGTGACATGTGACATTCCAAAAAATCTTGAGAATAAATTAATTCCATATTTTATAAGAAATTATCTTTGGGGGGTTTATGATATATATATCAACCTGAAATTTTCATTTTCTTATATCCATAATTCATTGACGAATGGTTTTCCACAAGCCAATGTTTGGATCATTTTCAACTAATTTTTATTAAGGAATACAACAACATTGAAAAAATTTATATATAATGTGTTATCACATCAAAAAATATTCTCATTACGTTTGAAATATAGAAAACCCAATTACCATCAATGTCTTGGCTCCACTAATGAGTATTTATAATAAATTATATTTTCTATATTATTGATAGAAATGGTTTTATATAATATCTATCATATGTGGTTTTCATCACATATGACAACTGAATATTCATAATTCTTTTTCAATTACATGAATTAATTTTCTTTGATATGTTGCATAGCCTAATGATAAAATGTATAAAAAATATCCCTTCATTCATCTCATTCCAATGTATCAATATATTCAATTTTTATAATATTATTTACCATCTTCCACCACTTTTGAACTTCATCATCGAAATGATAAATAACATGAGATATTATTTAGTTCTATAAATAACCCTTGAATTATAATGTATTCTCCATGTATTTAATATCTCCATCAACTAATACATATTCTGATGATCAAAGAAATTAACGTGGTTTTTTTCATAAAATTATCATTCATAAACAATTTTTTCTATGTTGATTATAGTTTTTCTAACAAATATTAACCTCTATAATTTATATTCTTTTCCAAATAATCGATCATAAAAAAAGGTTCATGTACCATTTCCATTTTTTTATTTTTCTTATTTAGATAAAAAATTCTTTTTAGTGTCTACGTACATTTTCAACCATATTTACTCTATAGAATACATTCGGAGTAGGCATTGTTTAGACGAATAAAATGTTAATTATTAAATTATATATCATGATAATGATACTATAATTTCTAAGGGTGCTTACATACATTATTATTACATCTAATAAATCTCTAAAACTATTCATCAATACTTACAATGGACACCATATCCTTATTTAATATATATTTTCATTTTTATAACAACAACTCTATTTTCACGCATTCCAAAAGATATTTTTATGTTTTGATATTTAAATAATTTGGGTAATAAAATGTATATAACTATCCAATAAAATAAAAATTTGACATAATATCTTTTTATCGATTTTTTAAAATACATGAATTTTAATGTAAAAATGTTTTATATTTTAAAAAATTATTTAATATATTCATATTGATTACTTCATTGTTCATATTAATCATCAAATGCATCAATGTATTTTGAAAAAAAATGCATGGACCTAAAAATCTCGTTAAGGAAAATAAAAAAATTAGAAAAACCTTGTTTTTTATTTTGAAAACATTAGATCATAATTGGTAGTATTTCTTAAACATAATAACATTTGAGATCAAATAACCATTTTCTTACACATGAAATAATATTTACATTAAATGATTTCACATATGAAGCATTAGAATAATACATAAATGAAAACTCATAATCATGAGTGTTTATTAGAAAACATGATTACCCATGTATTTTGTTTTATTAAAAAAATACATTTTTATCATTAAATATAACAATCATTACTATAAAACTTTATATAATTAACTTATATTTTGAAATTGAAAGATTTACATGAAAACTAATTAGTAATTATGTATATGTTATGTAATTTCATTAGGAAATCATATTAAAATACCCCTTAAAATAACCTTCAGTGGATCCCTTACAATTGGAATAATCCATACAATCAACTTCTAATTGAATTATTTAGATAACACAATCATTACCTAATGCATTTGAGAGATATATCAGGATATCCTTTCATAATTAGAAATATTGTGTTCACATATCATTATAAGAAATATACATGGACCATGTAAGTAATTAAATAAAAGAAATCATGAAATTAAATCATCAAAAAGAACAAAAATACCCATTTAAATAAATAACAAAATTATTTTTGGTTATTGATATATTTATTTCATTTGAAACACAATTTTTGAAAATAAAATCATTTCAATGAATAGAGTGAATGTTTTTATTTAAGGAACAAATGTAATACTACACATAAATATAATATCAGAATGGTTATGTAGGTGTATTTTTTTGGATAGTATATAGGTTGAAATAAACCAATATTTGTTTCCATTAATACTGACAACCAAAAAATAACATAAACTATTCCACTAAAAACCAATAATAGAATGTGGATTTTTTTTAAATATATTCATTTCTATATAAATAAATATTAAATAAAATTTTATGAATATGGATAATTAAAAAATAATTTAGAAAATAAATTTTTCAAAAATTTTAAATGTGGGTATTAATGTATTGTATCCATTACCTCGATTCGGATTTTCAGATAAATTATATGTCACCCTCTACTTTAGGGAAAATAATTTTTATAACACTTTAATCCCCTAATAATTTTTATTATGCCTTAAATGGTACCACAAGAACATGATAAGTTATGTTAATATAGGATTTTTTTAGAGATTATTTGTGCCATTTTTTTCAAATGGTGTTAGGAAGAGAGGAGAGAATGGTCCCTTTTATAATTGAAGGGAGAAGAATTTTGGAAAATTCATAACGTATTAAAATAAAATATATTATATTCCTTGTTAAATTGACACAAATTAATATAATTCAAATTTTAGACTATTATTTATTTAAACCCTATAATCTGGAAAACATGTACCATATTATATTAGGTTTTTACCCATATCAATTTTTTTTATGCCCATGTTATCCATTTTTTAAATTCTAGAGAAGTCATTATTTTTTACTCATTGATGGTGAATAATGTTACTATAAAAAGAAAAAATTCCAATAGATATAACATGGTTTATATATTTAACCATATCTTATTTACATGGATAAATATAAAAAATTTGTAAATGTAAATCATTTTATAATATATTATTCATTATAATGTATGATAAATGTAATTTTTTTATCAATATATTTAATTTAACATTAGAAAAATGATAAAAAAATTAATTATAAGACATTCACTTTCCTATAATTTGAAATATTTATATATAAAATTCTTAAGACAATATAAGCCACCAAAAATTATTATATTTTATGAAATCAAATTCATATACTTCATTTTGATAATGTATAAAGAAGCTTTGTGTCAACATTGGGAAACCATTCATTGATATTATTTTATAACCAAAAATAAATATGAAATTACCATGATAATAAATCACTAAAATTCCATAAAACTATTTTAAAAACAACATATGTTGTTATTATATATTTCTGTCAATAATATAGATATAAACATTAAAAAATTATTATTCTTAACAGTATAATTAACATAAATACAATAATGAAATAAATCAAGTATAATTGGATGAAATGGTATATATTAAATTCAATAATGATTAATGATAAAATATAATCATCCAAAGAAATAATTTTATGTGTTTCAATGGATTTGAAGCCTTGTCAGTTTTTGACCCTAATAAACCCATTTAATCATTATTGTGGTAACAAAAAAGTACAATGGTGTTTATTCATAATAGCCAAAATAATTGGGATATTTCTAATAAATTTAGACACACTGATTCCAAATATTGTATTACTTTTTCATAATTTATTTTTTTATGTGTCATAATATAATTTGAAATTATAAAAAATGAGATTATAAATTCTTTTTCCCAAAATATTGTCTTCTTAAGTGTAGAATATTTTTATATACAATTACATTAAAAATTATTTTAATAGGAAATAATTGGATTTATATTTATTTAAGGGAAGTAATATAGTTTTGAAAAGGATTTATAATTTTTTTTAAAACTGCTTAAAAATAAAATACTTTTTTCAAATAAAAATATGTATTTTTTTACTATATATTGAAAATTCAAACATTATAGAAATATTATAAAAACTCATATTATACAAATTTTAACATAATGAATTCAATAAAAAGGACAGTTATTAATATTAAAATCCCATAAATTTAAAATTGGGTTTTTTAAAAACAACATTATAATTAATGGAAACCAAATTTGGTTAGAAATAAGTGTTTTCATCATTTCCACTAAAAAATTATCTAACCTTATCATATAGAATATAAATACATATAAATTGATAAATTAATATAAATAACACATGAATATTATTTATCCTATCATTTTTAATGCAGTAGCATACTCTTATATATAAACAGCTCGACCACAATTAAATGTGTGAATGTGATGTTCAAAATATATTCCATATTCATTTGTACACCAATTAACGTAATCAATATAAATTTATTTTCTACTTGAATCCTTAAATTAATTTTACTAATTGAAGACAATGAAATATCATTGATGTAAATCCTATGGTTAAACCAAATAAAATTGTAATTTCCTCTATTACATTATTTTTCATCTCAATTTATTTATTGTTTTTGGGTTATTCACTCATTCTCATACTTTAAACATGTAGTAAAAAAAATTTCAAGAACCATTGTTGAGTGGAATGAATTTATAATCACACTTCACAGACAATTCTATGTATATTATTACACAACCTTATCAAAAAACCTATTCAGGCTCATAGATTGGGTATTTTATATCCCCATAAAAATAATTCATGGAAATGGCATACATCGATCCCAATGTTTCTTAGAGTAGTATAACACACAAATTATTATCATTATTGAACAAATTATTACTGATGGTTTATTCATAAATATGCAATAATGCAATTATAAACTCAAATTCATGTTATTTACCCTTCATATTCAAATAAAAAAGGTACGTTATCACAGAGCAGCATCATGTAAACTATAAAGGCTTCCCATATCCATATCCTTGTGAATATAATAAAATTAATGTAACTAAATTCATGGCCTATGTTACCAATAATTATTTTTAATTCATATGAGTGTTAGATTGAAATTATTTGGGATGTAGTAAATATATACCATTACTTAAGACATTTCTGTTATTTTACATTACATTTGTATAAATATTTATGCAATAAGGTTCCCTTAATTTAAATGAAACATAGAGATGATTAATTAATCATGGGAAAATTAGATCAATCACAAGGTTTAATAGAAAAAAAATATCCACCTTGGTATATATATATTTATTGTAAATTATCACCACTCATCATTCATTCATTAATTATCATTACATAGAAACAAGTTGTGTCATGGTATTATTAATTGCTAAAAAATTAATATATGTAAATTATGTTTTAGATAATACAATATCTCATCATGACATGTAACTTTATTCACTAACAGTATATTTTTTCCAATAACATGAAATAAATTCCTTTACATAATCACCATAAAATGTTCAAAACCAATGATGTATAATGGTTTCTTGATATTTCATTACTATTAAATTGGAACCATTTTAAATGTAATAGAGGAGATTCTTCTAACTCTAATTACTTTTTGATGTAGATAGGATAGAGATTTCATACAGGGATTCTTATAATAACATTTCCTTATAATCTCAGTCGTATGATCATCCCTATATTTTTGTTCTTTTGTCATGATACATATGTAGTTTATATATGATTATCTTACACTATGAGTTTTATGATGATAACCTTTTAGAATATACCTTTTTAGGGTATATCCAATGGTGTGGGTCATTTTAATCAGATGTATATTGAAATTTCAATATAATATTAAATAGTTAAAGAATTACCTTTCAAAAGATTATCCACATAAAACCATAAATCAATATTTATCTCCATTAGATAACTCAATATTTCGTTGTTTGTTTGATCCTAAATCATTTTTTTAACTTAGTTACACTATAGACACACCTATGTTGTGAAAAATACATTTCCCTCTTCATCATCATATGTACGCACCCTAAATATACTATGTATCCTTCAAGGAATCATATGATCAAAATATTATATAAGGAATAGAGATTTTCATTCATAATTAACACACACACATATATATATATATATACATATTCAATACAATATATAATCACAATAATGATGACTATAATAGATTAATGTCATTGGATACTCGAAACACGATATTCTTATTTCGTATGAGAGTATATGATAATAATAATGGTATGTTATAATAAAGATAATTTATGATTTTCATACCCTATTTATCAAATATTATAAAAATTATATATCACAAATAACATTATCATTCACTAAATCAATTTTCATTAGAGTGTAAAATACTTATCGATCAGTAATGGCCCATGATTGGGTAAAACATTTAGGCCACCAAATTAAATAGAGAAACCAATTTCATACGTAATGTTTAACTACCAACACCATAATCATAGTGGATCAGAACATAACATATCTTCCTTATTGTGGATCTGGAGACACATGTTTTCCATAGAGGATCTCGATGATAATTTTTCATAAAATTGATTAGGGTACAACTATTTCTCTTAGTGAATCACTCCCTTAAATTTTTCCCTATATTACATAATGATATATAAATAATTACCCAAAAACATGGATGGAGATCAATTTACCAACCATATCATAATATAAACCATAATTATGTCAAGAAAAATATTGAATTAAATTAATTATATCATCCCATTATGATTTGGGTAAATAATACCGGTTTGTTGAACATTTTATTATTTCACCACAACATAACACCTGAAAAATAAATGTATTGCATAAACATTTCATAAAATATAAATTAACCATATAGATACATAATTATTATGGTATCATTCAATAATATCCCTATTGGAGTATAAATAAAATTAAATGATAATATCATAGATATAAAATTATTTAGAAAGATAATTTAGAAAATCACTTTTTCAAAATAGCATTTCCACATTGAAAACCCCTTTTTAATGCATAAAAAATTTTCAAAATACATTTATTTAAAATAACCACAGAAACTTAAATTGGAGGATTTAAAATAACTTGAAAAAATTTATTGGGGAAATTATTTGTTCCACTTTGGAAATCATTTAAAAAATAATAATTCCTAAACTCATTTTGGAAATCATTTTAATTGAAAATGAACTTAAAAAATTATAATGTTAAATAATAAACTTTGAGTTATCAAAATAATGTGAACTCACATTCATTCTATACATGTTAAAACACTGATTTATTTCTCATTAAGATAAAATAAAAAAAATTACTAAAATTAAATGAAGATTCCATGTAATAATTTTGATGAAAATTTAAAAATGTTACAAAATTTATTAATAAATTTTTTTCCTGAATGTTAAATAAATTTTGTAAACATTTTTATCAAACATTTATATAGAATGAAAATAGGGATTTTGATTGAATTAATAAATAAAAATGACTTTACTTGTAAAAGTTATTTTAATCTATTCAATTCGAAAAAATATGAAAATGAAAAGAAATATTTATCCTCTTAATAAAATAATGTAATAAAATTCATGATTTTACTGATAGGTTGATCATTTTATTTCATGAACATAATCATAAACATAATCGTACATAATAAATAATGATATTTTTTCATTATAAACATACCAATATAGTATAAGTGAATCACAAGACACTTGAATAGATAAATCTAAATTAAACATACAATAACATGATAATGATTAAATTAAGGATATTATATTTTCCAAAGGTTGTATATACAACTCATAAAAGATGATAGTTTCACAGTATGACCCGTTTCTGAGAGAATTAATATTGAGAAATTTCATCCATTAATGAATTAGTAAATTTTGAACCACAAACCAACTGAATGGGAAATCAGAATGGGATACATAAGAAGATATTTATTTTTAAAATAATAATAAAATAGATTAATGGTTGGATATAAGCCATTTAAATGGAAAACATGGTCAATAAATAGTATTTCTAACTGAAAATAAACATGATAAAGAAAACTCTTTACCCTATGTCTGAAATTCCTTCTTACACATTTTAAAAATCTATATAATAAATATATTATTATTATAGAAAGCATAAAAAATTAAAATAATAGTATAAATAATACCATATATTAGATACTTATTAAAATTTAGTACCATTTTATAAACAATACCATGTTTATAGTATATTTTGAGTAATAACTTCGTCGTTTTTCATGTATGTTTTGATTTGGTGATTTAATTCCTATTAAATTTATCATTATTAAATAGTATCCATTATGTTAACCATGATATAATTGTCCTATATATAATATAATATATATATATATATATATATATATTAATGTATATAATCTAGGGATAGAAAATGAAATACACCATTCATGGAGTGGTAATTCATACATATGCATGAACAATGTTTTCATTTTCTTGATGGATGAAATAAAATAAATTTAAATAATATATTATATTTATATTTTAGAAATAATTTCATATATATCAAAAATATCAAATAATTTTACCTTAATTACATTTCGTGCAATGTTTTAGTGAATCAAAATCACATCATTGCACGAGGTGATAGTCCTTTGTTCACATATGTGACATTATTATATTCCCCTAGAATATAAAGTAAGATCAAAAATGTGATATTATAATTATTTAAATATAATTATTTTAAAATAATAAGATATAATTATTAATCCATCCTCATTACCATCTAAATAAATATAATAAGAATAACAGATGACATCATTTTGTGAGGTGGTTTTATGCCACACACATGGGTGATCTGATTTTATTAATTTCATGGCCAGTAAGAAGTATTTTTTCTATATTGATTAATCATTTTTAATAAATTATTAAATTTAATAAATAAAAGTTGAATCCATCATTATAATATTATGTGAGAGCTGGTGATAAAAATGAATAACATTGGTTTGCACAGCGGTACTCTACCATACTGACAAATGATGATTTCTTATCCTATATTATAGAAAAATATTATATTTAGGATATTAAATTAACAAAAAAAATTCTATCAAGTATAGTTTTATTTGTTATTTTTATAAATATCATTATATTGTAAAGATTTATTTAAATATATAAAACAAATATTCATAGTTAAAAACATTACCACTTATTTGGACGACCATTTTAGTATTAAGCTATGGAATTACAATATTACATTTATAATAAAAAACCAAGGCCTATATGATTTCAGAAAAGAATTATTTTAGAAATATTGTAGATCATATCCAATCCAATTGGTTTTGGATGTTTCATGTGGATAGGAGAGTGGGTGGCCTTTTTCATGGTAGGTGAGTATAAAATTTGTTTTAAAATAGAAATGAATACCGACATTTTACACAAGAAAAATAATTCCAACATAGATTCTTATGAAACCTTATAGTTTATAATGATTAAATATTCCCATTAAATGGGGTTTATAAATATCTCTAGGAAATTTAAACCATTATCTATTTAGTCAAACCATGATAAAACCATTTCCACAATAACCTCACTAAATAATTTTTATTGTTTTTACTACACATTATAAAAAATATAAGTTGAAATAATAGATATTATAAATTAATATGATCACCAATATAGAACCCATTTATCCAAATTCCATTGAGAGAATTAAAAAAACATAATTTAAAAATTAATTCATTAGATGAAACCAAAAAGATTGTTTTAAAATAGAAATTATAGAAATGTTCAAAATGTTTTATATGGAAATTGAATATGAAATTGATTAAGATGTTTAAAATGTTAATAAAAATATAATATTTTATCAATGTAACATTTAAAACAATATTAAATTTTTTATTATGTTTTTTAAATATATTAAACAAAATGAAAATTCTAAATAAACAAATATTTTACACTATGCACTTATACATTTATCATTTTAGAAGACAATCAATATTTATCTCTATGTTAATATTTATATATGGATAAAAAATGAGTTTTTCATTTTCGTTGCATCCCAAAGCATGAAATATATTCTCTAAAGAACATATCAATTGATCAAATACAAATGGTGTTATATTCCAATTGAATGGTTGAGGTTGTTATCACATAATCAATTCTAAAATTGTTACACAAAATTATGGATTGGGTTTCTCTATGCGAGTAGTATTATTACTCATAACCTAATTCAGTTGTCCCAGCATAGTTATAAGTTGGTCATCTATAGTTGTAGATCATTTCAAGCCACATTATCATATATAGGAGGAAATTCCATACATGGAATTTGTACATTGAAACAATTTCTATTTCAACCACTAATATCCATTTATAAAAAATGGAATAAACTATATTATGTTATGAATAAAAATTCATAATTTCAAACATGGAAAATAGTTAAAGAAAATGAAATTTTATTCACATCTAATCACATAATCATTGAAATGGTTTCATTAGGGGATATTTAATTTTATATCTGTTATTATTTTTATTAATGAAATATGTGTTATCCTGAGAATATACCCAAGGAGTGTCCAACCATGAGTAAAGTAAGGCATGTTGTTATATATATGGTTATGCTATGTCAAACCAAATCCACTTGGTCGGAGTTTTTACCCCTAGATACATCTATTCATGAACCACATCAACATATATTACCCATATAGGGATGCATTTCTATTGTGAACCAGATAAGATATACCTTATAAAAATTTAATGATGTTATTATATAATTATACTCAAATTATATCATACAGTTATTTTCCCTAATATATGTTCTATCAATATTGTTTTTAATCTTTTTGATAAAATTTCACAAATTCCAATTATAATGATGTCATTACCAATATCTTGGAGGTGATGCCTTAATATATTACATTGGTTCCATGAACTAGAATTCAAATCCAGAATGACCAAATAGTTTAGTAGATTTAAAAACATGATACAAATATAATTGTTTCCTTAAAATATTTATTTGAAAAAATATGTATAAAATCCATTGCAATCTCTTATAAACTCATTGATTATCCTCATAAATCATTCATAATATCCATCTATGCATCCAAGGTAATAATAAATGATAAGGAAATGATTAGCTCTGCATCTCATTAAGGGTATGAAATATAGAAGAATCTAAAAAACAATAGTGAATGGTGAATAACTAAAAACCATGCAATTAATAAATAATCTTGTACCTAATATGACCTGAATAAAATATGAAAAAATAATTATATATAAATAATAACAAGCGTATGAAAATTAACCATGTAAATTCTACTAGTTATAAAATAATATGGATTATTAATTTCTAATTTCATAATGAGGTAATGGAAAATACCAAACATAATAAACATATTGTGAGGGCCTTCACCATCAAAACATATATAAATTGATAAAAACCTAGTCTATTTCATCCCATGACACATTCTTATTCTTCTAGGGAATGAAGAAGACTCCAACAATCGCTTACTAAGTCTAATACACTCTTTATATGAAAGTGGTGAATCATATTCAACATATAAATTCATTTTGAAACTATCATATGAAATGTAAATAATATCGCCAACATATTAACAAAATCATAAACCATCAAGAATAATATGGTGAATGGTATTAACATAGTATATCCAAATTAAAAATAATGAATCATTAAATAAAATACCATATATTTGACCATATTTAACCAATATTCATTAAGCATAATATTCTGTATAGGGTGTTTAAATATAATAAAATAATATAATAAAATCTCTAACAAATTATTTAAAGAAATAACATTTTACATTGGAAGGAAGAGTTTTTATTGAAAATCATTTATATTTGTCATAAAATTAAACTATAAAAAAGTATATCTAAAATAAAATTATAATAAAATTATGTTTGTAGCATAAATTATTTCCATCTAATTTCAATATATTTAAAAATTGTTTTATGAAACATTAGAACTGGGCCACATCAGTTCGGTTTGAGGGGAAATGTAAATTGTCATTAATGAATACAGAGGATTAATTTTTTACATAAAACCTTAAAAACAATAATAAATTTATTTCCATGATAAAAATAGTTATTTTATGAAAATATTTTTTTCATAAAAATGATTTCCGAGTGTACATGACAATTGGTAAGAAATTTGGAAGTACTCTTAAATTGGGTATGCTTGTTTGGAGGAATTTAATAGGGAACCTTATCAAACGTGTATTTTCTCTTCAGTAAAATATGATATGATATGGATATATGATTTTTGAAAATATATGTAATTGCCCAGACCTCTCTGGTCCATTACATTGTAAAAATGTGGTGTTAGAGGTGTTCTAAAGGTCAGGGTAACTTATCCACAACGCTTTTCCAAAATCTTCCTTCTTGATGAATGCTTTCAGCGGTAGATAGTTGAGAACATTAACATCAAGTAATGTATTCAGGTATATTTGATGTTTCTAAATATCTCTGTTTTGGATTAGTGGATTGGGGGTGTGCTTGGATGAACTTCTAAGGAGAACTAAAAGGCAGTAGCTTTCGCATGGGTAGTGCGCGGTTTGTCTAAACTGTGCGGCTAAACCCTGAATAGTTGGCTTAGAGGCAGTATCTCTCACACGGACAGTACATGGTTTTTCTAAACCATGCGGCCAAACCGTGCGAGAAGGGTGGTCAGGCAGAAGCTATTGCATGGTTAGGGAACGGTTTGCTAGACCGTGCGAACTAACAATGCAACCACTTAAAATAGATCCAAAAATTGTGGATCTTGACTGTTGTGCCTATAAGATTCTTGTTTAAGCTCCTAATCAGACATAACGTGGGATTACCCTCCCTTGAATATATGAGAACCTCTCCCAAGAGTTTTGGAGGTGATCTGATGGCTTCCCTGGGCGAATCGAATCTGGTTTCCTGAGGTATGTGATCATTCTTGTTTGGTCGTTAGATCTACTTAGATCTACACCTCCTCTTCTCTCGGTTTCATAGATCTACACTTGTTTTGGGTATATTTAAGTGTGTGGATGCCAAATATGATGAGATGTGGTCTTGGTTGTGTTAGGAGAAGATATCTAAGGAGGATTTTTAGAGGATCAGCCCAGCTTTCTTGTGCGTTCTTCGTTTGTTGTGGTTCTTGTTAAAAACCATTGAGGTAGGGATCTTACCTTCATATCTCTATCTCTTTTTTGCATCATGTGGGGTGGGTATCCTCTTCTATTCATGAGGTACGGTTGAACCAGTAAATATAGATAACAACTGGTTAAAGAACGAGTTTGGGGAATTTTTTGTTGATATTGTTGTTTTATTTCCATCAATGCCTATCCTTTGATTATGTTGTGAATTAAATAGGCTTATTCATACTGAAAATCATGGTCGTTGGGGGGATTTTCTTGTGCAATTAAATTTTACCCTATTTTTCTGGATTGTTTTTTGGATGGAATTTAATCAAATGTAGAAATTGGTTAATAATGTATTGTTGAATGATTAAATGAATACATGGAACCCTTGTATGATCACCCCGGTTATACTAAAACAAAGAATGATTTTTTGTGGGTGTTGGTTGGGGTTTAATTATGTGAAGGGGGTGCTTCATGGGTTGTTGTGGAACAGGTGATCAGCGGGGCTGCGGTTGGATTGGTTGTGGGTTGGAGTGTATGATATGGTTGTGATGGGCAACAGAGCTGTAGGAAATGGTATCGAAGGGATGATTATGTGGTACAGGTAATGTTCCCGAGGTGTTTCTGGATATGGTGTTTGGAAGTAGGGTTTCATGGATGGGTTGTGCAAATGAATAAAACTAAAAGAGTTAACTAATGAATTATGGGGCATGGTAGTTGATTAAATACTGAAAATCAATGGAATTGATTGTATGATTAAAGAAAATGGTATTGTGTTTCTTGTGTTTTCCCTAACATTGTTTGTGGTTGACAGGGATATGTTTTACCAATGATTGGTCTGGTTTGTATATTGTTATTTTCTGGGTAGTTAAGGAACTAATAAACTAAAACTGTTGAAACATTAAAATCTTAATGGGGTTTGGGGCTGTTTGTTGTGTGCATACTTTCGTGGTATCAGTGTCGAGGCATGTGATCGGTTCTTTTTTGTTGAAGCCTTAGGATGGGCGGAGTGGATGATATAATTATATAAATCTGTACGTTGTATGTTTCTTTAAGAACCCCACCCATGTTGAGCAATATGTTCCAAACACCCGTGGGATGAGGGGTGAGATTCTCAAACATCCAAATGATGGATGGTCACTATTCTTCCCTGTGTTCCTTCATCTAGGTTCTATAACACAAGATCCTTCAGGCAGGTTATGATAGATGTTTCCCAAGAGACATCGGAATGAGGATGTGATGTGGTCCCAGGAGTCTCTAGGATGAGGATGTGATGTGGTTCGCACGAATCATTGGGATGATATGTGATTATGGAAGAGGATTGAGTGTTGGCAGGATACAGAATGACATATGGTTATGGCCGAGGATTGAGTGCCGGCGGGATACTATGAGCTTCGTATGTCCAGGTTGTGGCACTAGCTTGAGCATCATATGGCAAGGTTGCGACACTAGCTCAGGAAGAGGGGGAAGCATCAGTGCATTAGGCGTGAGGCCTTGAGTAGTATTTAGTGGGAAGGTGGTACAGGGTACCCATACTATGATAATATTACTATACTACTCTATTGACATGTGATATTTGGTGAGTGTGGAATGTAAGTATGGGTGGATAGATTCATTTCTAGGCTTTGGTTCCTTCATTTTTCTCATAGGACATTTGGATGCATTCCCACCTGTGCATGAGAGCTTTAGGTTTTCCTTCTGAGTATACTTGTATGCTCACCCTACATTTACATTCATGTCTTCAAGAGGAATTTAGAAACTATGCGGGACCTTTCTAGTTGGGTTTTGGAGTTTTTCTATTTGATTTTTTTTGCTTTTTTTGGAATCGTAATTTGGAACTTCTCTTGTACTTCTAATATTGTTTCAGTTTTGTATGAAACTTCCATATGGGTTGGTTTTGGGTTTATTTTCATTTACATGTTCCTTTTTCATTTGGGTTTTGACTCATCCTATTTTCTGATCTTAATTAATAAAAAGGGTAATGCCTCCAATATTTGTGAAAACTCAAACCCTTGGTGCTAGAGTCCACTCCGGGGCCTACTAGAGGCAGGACCCGGGGGGTCATTATCTCCCTTTCACCATTGCCAGCTCAGGAGGGGCATCATTAGTGGTATGGGGAAGTGACAGAATGGTATCAGATGCTTGATGTTGAGATATATGATGGAGTATGGAGTTAGGAATAGTGAGGATTGCATGGGATGGTAGGGGAATAATGTCCTATGATCTTGGAGCATGAAATAGGCCAGGGAATAATAGCTAGGACATGGGATTTTAGGGCCCCTCGTGATTCGATGCAAGGACTCTAGACCTACATAATGACCAAGTGAGGCTACACTGATTTTAGGGTATAGACCCTAGGAAAGGTACATGCATCATAATGACTTGTGTTCTTGGGTTTCTGGGGCATTTTTGGGATTTAAAATAAATAAGGAGTCTAATAAAAATTTAAGAACAATATTATACACTACTCGGGTTTAGGAATTCCTTGTTTACCTTGCAGCTATGTCACCTGGGAGACGACCATGAGTAGTGGGGGCGATCGGGGCCTAGGGGGTTGACTAGGCTTATCGACCGAGGTCTAACCGAGAGGAGGATGACGATCAGTGGAAGAAAACACTTTGTTCCTTTCAGTGGAAGACCCTAGGGATGTACGAGGGCAGAATCTCTGACTTGGAAACAAAGAGCTGGCTAGAAGAGCTGGTGATAGCTTTCAACTTAATCTGAGATCCGGCGAAGTACTGGGTTCGTCTGGCTTTGAGCAAGATTCGGGGACTGGCATATAACGACCCATACTTTACATACATTGTTAATACTTCAAAATTGAAGCATACTTATTACAACATATAACAAAAACCACGAAAGGACCGTATAGGTATAGTGTCTTTAAAAACTGGGAAACATAAACAACTGGTTCATAAAGCATCAACTTTGCCTCCCACTTATTTCATCATATCTAGAGTCCCTTTTTGGAATATCCTACTTAATAACCTTCTTCCTGACCTCGGGAAAGAAAACATACAAAAGGGTGAGATCAAATGCTCAGTAAGGGTAAACAAAAGAAATATCAATCACAACGTATACACAACCACATAACTTTTGGAAATCTTAACCTGCAAAAGAGATCATAATTTCATAACATGGGATAAATCATGGCACTGAAATGTAATCACAATAATCATACCTTAAAACAAGATAAATTGTGGCATACACACATAATCATAGAGAATCATTTCCTGTTAGTCAAGAATCATTGCCAAGACTATCTTAGTGGACAAAGTCCCTTTCTGAATCGTGTCACCCTCGTTTCAGTCCTGTTTCACTGAACCGGTATAACCTACCATTCCAGCAATGTCTATCTCTTGAGATATAAAATCTCTACCCAATGCATTGGAGGGAGATATAGGTCCCACCCATCTCATAATGATACCAGTCTTATGTGTGCCACAAAATAATAAACCATACATCATTGCATAACCCATGTAATAGAAATGGGATTATTAAACAACATGACATTATAAAACAATTCATATAAGATAAAGGAATTAATAAAAATAATTCCATCACAACATAATCAAATCAATGTAGTAATAGGGATATAAACAGAACCCTACATTATCTTATATGGAAAATAATTTTGATAAAACACTTGAACTCTATTCTTGAGGAAAATATCCTTTCTACTTAAAAAATACTTTTCCTTTCTTAACATGTCATAAAATTCTAAACTAAAAGAAGTTGAATTAAAATAAACTTTAAAACTTGTATAGGAAGCTTCTTGGAAATAGTGTTTTAAAAATCAATTCATGCCGTGTAAGTTAAAATAAAACATTCTTCTCGTACTTTTGTCGGAAAAGTCAAAAAGTACCTCGTACGAAAAATGACAAAAGATTCCTTTCATATCTTTTACTAAAAACTCCCCGAAGGGTAAAATAGGATTTAAACACTTGTAGGAGGATATAAATAATATTACATATTGAGGAAACATGGATGTGGATGATAAAATACACCCCAGTAAATTACAAAGTATAAACAATCTCGGGTAAATATGAGATTGTGATATTTCCATTACCTTTAGTCCGACTTGCTTTGTAAGTGTCTGAACCTCATGTATAATGATTTAAATAATGTTATTGACTTATTCCTGAATCATACATATTTTTATGATATCATATGTGGTCAAATTCTTAGCTTCTTAGTAGTAATATTTCATTGCTACTTGTTATTCGTGTGTTTATAACTTTTTGTTCTTATGCGTGTTTTATCGAATAAATTCTTATTCTTCTCTATAGGTTATAGATACATCATTTACAGAATGGTATTAGTGTAATATATATAATATTAATTCATTAAATTCATTTATATAATCACTATGAAATGAAGATCATGTAGAACGAGTCACATCACATCGTGGAGACGGTATTCCGTACGTACGCATGAGTTATGACATCGTTCCTATGATCGTGGAATTGTATTGGAGTATATTTATACTATTTCAGAATCACTATCACTTTATAATAGTTATATATAGTCATTATTTACACCATTATACCCATCCAAGTAAGGTGGTGGTGGAAAATAGATTACACCACGGCGTGGAGACGGTATTCCGTACGTACGCACGCGCGGTGATTTCTTTTTCCGTAGGATGGATAGATGGAGAAATAGAGTTGTTTCATACTTATAATAACATATCATTATCTGAGAGATACTGATGTTATTACTTCATAATGAAACAACCTATGAAGAAGAAGAGGAAGAAGAAATAAAATGAAAGAATCGGTAACGGACATTACCTCTTGTTTGAAGTGATTCTTTGAGACCTTCTTTTAGGGAACTAAAATTGGTCTTTGAAGAAGACCAGGACCTCTACAATGTCTCTAGGGAAGTGAACAGGATAAAGTGGCAAGGTTTGGCCGAGCTTGAAGGCTCAAAGTGATGTGAGGAAGAGAGGGAGGAGGTGCCCTTTTATAAGGGAGGAGAGGGGCACCTTTGGAATAACTAAAAATATTATTTTATTATAAAGTCATGTTCGGTTTTAAATAGCTCCAAATTGATTTATTTCGATGCTAAGGTGGGGATGGGTCTAAATCCTCTCATACAATAGAATTTAGACAAGTTTAGGTTCCTATTTTAACCTTATCATTTAGATTTAACATTAAGCTAAATAATTTAACTTTTACCATGTCTGCTTGTGTTCTTATACTATAAGGTGAATAAACATACTATAAGCAGCCAAACGAACCCCAAGTTGTTTATTATTAATATATATAACCTTATCTAAGTCATTTGGCCGATCCTTAAATTTTTATGAATAAAATAACAATTACAAATATAATATGTTTTTTAAAAAATATTTTCTGTCAAATTTGACACTATTTAGTAATTGATTTTTGTGAAAATCACAACAGAATTATTAGTTCGAACCAAGTTAATTAAATCATTACTAACATGTCATATTAACCTAGAAAATTAGTGGTATTCATAAAAAGTCTCATATTTCATTTATTTTGGTGTTTATAACATCAATTATGTCAATATTTCATTAATAAGATAATTACTGCATCATCCTTGTGTCATAAATAAATTAAATTATATAATGTCTAAAAATTAAAAATAAAATACCTTTATGTAGAAAATCTTTTTATCTTTCTGATGAATATTTATAGTCGAATTTATCTCATGTATAACCCCATATTAATAATTATTTACTTATTAAACATTGATTTTAACTATTTTAACCCTTCTTTAAATAAATTAATAATAAATGTCCTAATCTAATCCAAGTGGGCCTAAATGGTCATATTTTATACCTAAGTTTGTTTTTGGTCGAATTACACTTATCCAATAGAATTAGGATATGTGTTAGGGTAATAATAATATCATCTTTACCCTTAATTACCTTATTTACTTTTAACCGTGGTAAAAAAAAGTAAAAAGATACTATTCACCAAAAAATTATTTAATTTCATTGAACCACATTTTACTTACTGACATCAACCGTGTGTCTCGGATTTTTTAAATTCCACTTACAGAAGTGGTAAAATTATGTTTTCTGAAAAATTCAGTTTTTTTTACTACCACTTAGTGGTTTCACTATTCATCAAAAATTGAATGTTTTCAGAAAAATACCAAAATTTCACCCTAGCATAATTTCGATATTCCGAATCCAAAAATGATGTCCATTTTGAAAAATCAAATTTATAAAATGTCAAAAAGTGATTATTACTATTTATAACGGCTAGTTTTAATAATATTTTAATAGCATATCGTTGTTTAGTGAAACTCGGTATTGCGTACGATGCAAGCTATCGAGGAAGGTCGCGATTTCGTGTAAAGCAAGCCAAGAAAGAGTTGTGTAGAAAAAGATTCCTTTGATGATTTATATAACATAAAAGTCTCGGGTGTTACATTCTACCCCCCTTAAAATGAATTTTACCCTCGAAATTCGTCACTCTGTAACAAACAGATGAGGATACATCTCCCTCATCATAACCTCAAGCTCCCATGTAGCTTCTTCTAATTGGTGGTTCCTCCATAACACATTCACCAATCGAGTGGTCTTGTTTCGTAGGACTTTTTCGCTACGATCCCGAATCTCTATCGGTTGTTCTTCATAAGAAAGATCTTTCTCCAGCAGTACAACTTCTAAGCTGAGTACATGTGAAGGATCAGGTATGTACTTTCTCAGGAGAGATACATGGAACACATCGTGAACTTGAGAGAGATTCGGTGGAAGCGCCAATCGCTAAGCTACCTTCCCAACACGATCCAGTATTTTGAAAGGACCGATATATCTAGGGCTCAACTTCCTTTTCTTTCCAAATCTCATAACCCTCTTCCAGGGAGATATTCGTAAGAACACTTTATCACCCACTTCAAACTCTATGTCTTTTCTTCAGTTGTCGGCATAACTTTTCTGTTGACTCTGAGCTGCTCTTATGTGTTGTTGAATAGATCTGACCTTTTCTGCCATTTCATCAACGAGATCAGGTCCTAATAGCTTTCTTTCCCCATCTTCATCCCAGAAAGTTGGAGTCCTACATTTCTTTCCATAGAGAGCTTCTTAAAGAGCCATATGAATACTGGAGTGAAAGCTATTATTATAAGAAATTTCCACCAAAGGTATGTGTTGATCCCAACCTCCTTTGAAATCCATAGAGCAAGCTCTCAACATATCTTCTAGGGTTTGAATTGTTCTCTCAGACTGACCGTCTGTCTGAGGATGATAAGCAGTGCTGAAACTCAACTTTGTATCCAGAGTATGCTGAAGACTTCGCCAGAACATCGAGGTAAATCTCAGATCCCGATCAGATATAATAGAAAGTGGTACTCCATGCAATCTTACCAATTCCTTTACATATATCCCGGCAAGCTGATCCAGAGAGAAATCCTCTCTAATAGCAATGAAGTGTGCAGACTTTGTAAGACGATCAACTATGACTCAGATAGCAATATTGCCTTAGGATGTTTTAGGAAGTCCTGTGACAAAGTCCATAGTGATGTTTTCCCATTTCCATTCGGGTATGGGTAATGGTTGTAACATCCCCTTAGACTTCTGTCTCTCAGCTTTAACTTGTTGACAAACCAAGCATCGAGAGACATATTCAGCAACATCTCTTTTCATGCCATCCCACCAGAAGTACTCTTTCAGGTCCCTATACATCTTTGTGCTTCCAGGATGAATAGAGAATGAAAAACTATGAGCCTCATCCATCAGCTCCTTCTTTAATTCGGGGATGGTAGGAACACAAACACGATTCATGAACTTTATTATCCCATCACAATCATGGTTGAATTCGGGAACATTTTCACCTTTTTTGTAACTCGACATCTTCATTCTGTGCCTCTTTAATCTTCACATGTATAGATGGTTGAACATTCATTTGAGAAAGATATGATTTTTCCCCTTCCATTATAATTCCAAGATCCATCCTTTGTAAATCCATAAATATTGGATATTTTGTGATCCTCATCATGGATAAACTGGCTTGGTCTTGTCGACTTAATGCATTTTCCACCTTGTATTCTTTCCCAGGGTGGTAATGGATTGAGCAGTCATAATCCTTAATTAGCTCCAACCATCTTCTTTGACGCATATTCAGCTCCTTTTGTGTGAAAATATACTTTAAACTTTTATGATCAATATAAATATCACACCTTTCACCATAAAGGTAATGCCTCCAAATCTTTAATTCAAGGATTACCGCAGATAACTCCAAATCATGTGTTGGGTAATTTTGCTCATGGATTTTCAACTTTCATGAAGCATAAGCTATCACCGTATCATTTTGCATAAGAACACACCCCAATCCCTTCTTGGATGCATCACTATAGATCACAAAACTTTCTCCACTACAAGGTAGTGTGAGCACAGGTGCACTGGATAACCTTCTTTTCAACTACTTGAAATTATCTTCACATTCCTCTGTCCAGACAAACATAACTCCTTTCCGAGTCAACATGGTGTGTGGATTTGATAATCGTGAAAAATCTTTCACAAAACGTCGATAATATCCAGCCAAACCAAGAAAACTTCGGATCTCAGTTACTATTTCTGGTCTCGACCATCTTTCGATAACCTCTGTTTTTGCTGGATCCACAGATATCCCCTCTTTTGAGAATATGTGACCCATAAATGAAACTTTTTGAAGCCAAAATTCACACTTGGTAAATTTGGCATAAAGCTTCTCCTTTCTTAGGGTCTTCAATATAATTCTCAAGTGATCTTCATGTTCTTACTTTCTCTTTGAATAGAAAAGAATATAGTCTATAAAGACTACCACAAATTGATCAAGATAGTCTCTAAAGACTCTATTCATCAGATCCATGAAGATAGGAGGTGCATTAGTAAGACCAAATGTAATCACTATAAATTCATAGTGTCCGTACCTTGTATGGAAATCCGTCTTTGGTATATCCTCCCTTTTGACCCTTAATTGATGATACCCTGAACGAAGATCAATCTTGGAAAAGTATTGAGCTCCGAATAGTTGGTCAAATAAGTCATCAATGCATGGGAGAGGATATTTTTTCTTGATAGTTATCTTGTTAAGTTCTCGATAATCAATGAAGAGTCTCATTGATCCATCTTTCTTCTTAACAAATAGAACAGGTGCTCCCCAAGGTGACGCACTAGGGTGTATGAATCCCTTATCAAGATTCTCTTGGAGTTTCTTCTTCAATTCCTGAAACACAATTGGTGCCATTCAATAAGGTGTCTTTGAAATAGGCAAAGCACCCAGTACGAGTTCTATTGAAAACTCAACTTCACGATTTGGTGGAAGACCCGGTAATTCCTCCGGAAAGACATCATCAAACTCCCGTACAATGGGAATATTCTTAATCGTGAGTTTCTCACCAACCATTTGAGATAAATAACCTTCATTTAGTGGAATCAAGACCCATAAGATGGAAGATATTTCCACTGGAAGGTTATGTTCATCCTTGCATTGATAGACGATCATAGATTGATCTGGAATATGAAATGTGACTTCCCTTCTTTGGAAATTGATATGAGCTCCATATAAAGAAAGCCAATCCATTCCATGAATCACATCAAATTTTACTATAGGAAGGATCACAAGATTTTAAGGAAGCACTTTCCCACAAACTTTGATCGGAGAATAATTATAAATTTTTGATGCGACTGTTGTGCCATTAGGTGTTGTCACAGCTCACTCAACCTCTAATTGTTGAGGTAATACGGTGATACCCTTAGAAAATTCTTAAGATATAAAAGAATGGGTGGATACAGATTCAAATAAAACATTTCCTACTTTAGATTGGATAGTAAGTGTACCGTTCACCAAATCGTTATCGTACTCCACCTCGCTGATAGAAATTGCATGTGAATTTCCCTTGTCTTTAGCCTTAAGAGTTTGTTGACGTCGACCATCATCATCAACCCTTAGATTAGGGCATTTATTGGTATAATGCCCCATCTCCTTGCACATGAAACATTGATGTGTAGTAGGTTCATTTTGTGTATCCCTTCCTTTGTTTGCATCATTAGACATCTTCTTCCCATCATCGCGGCATTCAAATGCCCGATGACCTTCCCTTCCACATTTGAAACATTTATTTGTCCCTTTAAGACAACTCCCTCCATGTTTCTTCCCACACATTGAGCATAAGGGAAATCTCATCTTCTTTTCAGTGGGCTCTTTCTATTTTCCTTTGAATTCCATTTTCTTCTTCTTATCAAACCCATTTGACTGATGGGTTACTCCAATCTCCATCTCGACATTGAGTGCACATCGAACAATTTCCTCGTAGCTATTAAAGTCCCTTATGGCTAACACCCTTCGAAGACTTGGTTTTAAGCCACTAAAGAATCGATCGATCTTACTCTCAGGTTGGATAATAATACCAGAAGCGTACGTTGCAAGTCTTGTAAAATTTTCTTCATAGGTACAATAGATTCATCATCCTTTTGCTTATGTTCAAGAAACTCTTTCTGCATCTTTGTTCGAAGAATACGAGGAAGGTACTTATTGAAAAATAAGTTCTTGAACTCGTCCCATTCCATGGACTCAATTTCATCCCTTTGCCTCGTATTCTTAATAAGATTCCACCATTGATCAGCATCTCCTTCCAAATGATACACTGCTAGGATGACTTTATCATGTTCAGAACATTGAAGAACTGAAAATATCATTTCAGTAGTACTAATCCATTGTTCAGAAACTAATGGATCAGTAGACCCGCTGAAAGAAGGTGGACGCTGCCTCATGAAGGATTCAACAGAATGTTGCTTTTTCCTTTGCTCGTTTGGAAGTCATGCATGATTCATAGCTTGAGAAAGTTGTGTGAGCATGGCTACAAGATTTTGCATTCCAGCTCCCATAAATTTTGGTTGCTCAGGGGGACAATCATTGCATTGCCCGTCGCATTCCGCATTAACACGATTCCTTCGGGTTCCAGCCATTGACTAAAACCAAGAAGAATAGTGTGAGCAACAGTAATTATAATAGGAAAACCACATACTCAAGAATAAAATTTCACACTTAAGGTCTTATCCTAGTTTATTCATGGCCATTTCTAAAACACTAAGACTGTGTTCTATGCTTAAACATATCCTTAGGGTTCTTACTAAGGCTTTCACATCCTAGTTTCCAAAGGTTGACTATAACTTTCCTCTGATACCAACTATAACGACCCTTACTTTACATACATTGTTAATACTTCAAAATTGAAGCATACTTATTAAAACATATAACAAAAACCACGAAAGGACCGTATAGGTATAGTTTCTTTAGAAACTGGGAAACATAAACAACTGGTTCATAAATCATCAACTTTTCCTCCCACTTATTTCATCATATCTAGAGTCCCTTTTTGGAATATCCTACTTAATAACCTTCTTCCTGACCTGGGGAAAGAAAACATACAAAAGGGTGAGCTTAAATGCTCATTAAGGGTAAACAAAAGAAATATCAATCACATCGTATACACAAGCACATAACTTTTGGAAATCTTAACCTGCAAAAGAGATCATAATTTCATAACATGGGATAAATCATGGTAGTGAATTGTAATCACAATAATCATAACATAAAACATGAAACTTTGTGGAATACACACATAATCATAGAGAATCATTTCTTGTTAGTCAAGACTCATTTCCAAGACTATCTTAGTGGACAAAGTCCCTTTCTGAATCGAGTCACCCTCGTTTCAGTCCTGTTTCACTGAACCGGTATAACCTACCGTTCCATCCATGTCTATCTCATTAGATATAAAATCTTTACCCAATGCATTGGAGGGAGATATAGGTTCCACCCATCTCATAATGATACCATTCTTATGTGTTCCACAAAATCATAAACCATACATCTTTGCATAACCCATGTAATAGATATGGGATTCTTAAACAACATGACATCATAAAACAATTAATATAAGATAAAGGAATTCATAAAAATAATTCCATCACAACATAATCAAATCAATGTAATAATAGGGATATAAACAGAACCCTATATTATCTTAGATGGAAAATAATTTTGATAAAACACTTGAACTCTATTCTTGAGGAAAACATCCTTTCTACTTCAAAAATACTTTTCCTTTCTTAACATGTCATAAAATTATAAACTAAAAGAAGTTGACTAAAAATAAACTTTAAAACTTTTAAAGAAAGCTTCTTGGAAATAGTGTTTTAAAAATCCATTCATGTCGTGTATGTTAAAAGAAAACATTCTTCTCGTACTTTTGTCGGAAAAGTCAAAAAGTACCTCGTACGAAAAATGACAAAAGATTCCTTTCATATCTTTTACTAAAAACTAACTGAAGGTTAAAATAGGATTTAAAAACTTGTAGGAGGATATAAATAATATTACATATTGAGGAAACAAGGATGTGGATGATAAAATACACCCCAGTAAATTTCAAAGTATAAACAATCTCGGGTAAATATGAGATTGGGATATTCCACTTACCTTAGGTCCGACTTGCTTTGTAACTGTTCGAAACTCCTAAATAATGTTTTAAATAATGTTATTGAATTATTCCAGAATCATACTTATTTTTATGATATCATATATGGTCATATTCTTATCTTCTTAGTAGTAATATTTCATTGCTACTTGTTATTCGGGTGTTTATAACTTTTTGTTCTTATGCGTGTTTTATCGAATAAATTCTTATTCTTCTCTTTAGGTTATAGATACCACATTTCAAGAATGGTATTAGTGTAATATATATAATATTCATTCATTCAATTCATTTATATAATCATTATGAAATGAAGATCATGTAGAACAAGTCGCATCACATCGTGGAGACGGTATTCCGTACGTACGCACGAGTGATGATATCGTTCCTATGATCGTGGAATTGTGTTGGAGTATATTTATTCTATTTCAGATTCATTGTCACTTTATAATAGTTATATATAGTCATTATTTACACTATTATAACCATCCAAGTAAGGTGGTGGTGGAAAATAGATTACACCACGGTGTGGAGACGGTATTCCGTACGTATGCACGCGTGGTGATTTCTTTTTCCGTAGGATGGATAGATGGTGAAATAGGGTTGTTTAATACTTATAATAACATATCATTATATGAGTGATACTGATGTTATTACTTCATAATGAAACAACCTAAGAAGAAGAAGTGGAAGAAGAAATAAAATGAATGAATCGGTAACGGACATTACCTCTTCTTTGAAGTGCTTCTTTGAGAACTTCTTTTAGGGCACTAAAATTGGTCTTTGAAGAAGACCGGGACCTCTAGGATGTCTCTAGGGAAGTAGAGAGGAGAATGTGGTAGGGTTTGGCCGAGCATGAAGGCTCAAGGTGGTGTGAGGAAGAGAGGGAGGAGGTTCCCTTTTATAAGGGAGGAGAGGGGCACCTTTGGAATAACTAAAAATATTATTTTATTATAAAGTCATGTTCGGTTTTAAATAGATCCAAATTAATTTATTTCGATGCTAAGGTGGGGATGGGTCTAAATCCTCTCATCCAATATAATTTAGACAAGTTTAGGTTCCTATTTTAACCTTATCATTTAGATTTAACATTAAGTTAAATAATTTTAGTTTTACCATGTCTTCTTGTGTTCTTATACTATAAGGTTAATAAACATACTATAAGCAGCCAAACGAACCCCAAGTTGTTTATTATTAATATATATAACCTTATCTAAGTCATTTGATAGAACCTTAGATTTTTACGAATAAAATAACAATTACAAATATAATATTTGTTTTAAAGACTATTTTATGTCAATTTTGACACTATTTAGTAATTGATTTTTCTGAAACACATAACAGAATTATTAGTTCGAACCAAGTTAATTAAATCAATAATAACATGTCATATTGACCTAGAAAAGTAGTGGGATTCATAAAAAGCCTCAAATTTCATTTATTTTGGTGTTTATAACATCAATTATGTCAATATTTCATTAATAAGATAATTACTGCATCATCATTGTGTCATAAATAAATTAAATTATTTAATGTCTAAAAATTACAAATAAAATACGATTATGTAGGAAATCTTTTTATCTTTCTAATGAATATTTATAGTCGAATTTATCTTATTTATAACCCCATATTAAAAATTATTTACTTATTAAACTTTGATTTTAACTATTTTAACCCTTCTTTAAATAAATTAATAATAAATGTCCTAATCTAATCCAAGTGGGCCTAAATGGTCATATTTTATTCCTAAGATTGTTTTTGGTCGAATTAAACTTATCCAATAGAATTAGGACATGTGTTAGGGTAATACTAATATCATCTTTACCCTTAATTACCTTATTTACTTTTAACCGTGGTAAAAAAAGTAAAAAGTTACTATTGACCAAAAAATTATTTTCATCTCATTGAACCACATTTTACATACAGAAATCAACCGTGTCTCTCAGATTTTTGAAATTCCACTCACATAAGCGGTAAAATTATGTTTTATGAAAAATTTAATTTTTTTAACTACCACTTAGTGGTTTCACTATTCATCAGAAATTGAATGTTTTCAGAAAAATACCAAAATTTCACCCTAGGATAATATCGATATTCCGAATCAAAAAATGAATTCCATTTTGAAAAATAAAATTTATAAAATTTCAAAAAGTGGTTATTACTATTCATAACGTCTAGTTTTAATAATATTTTAATAGCATATCGTTGTTTAGTGAAACTCGGTATTGCATACGACGCAAGCTATCGAGGAAGGTCGTGATTTCATGTAAAGCAATCCAAGAAAGTGTTGTGTAAAAAAAGATTCCTTTGATGATTTATATAACATAAAAGTATCAAGTGTTATACGGCGTGTCCATGGTGGACGATCTATCTCGGGGAGAAGAGGGAGACTGAGGTTACGTGGGAAGATTTCGAGAGGGAGTTCTGGGAGGAATTCTTCTCTACCACAATGAAGGAAGGGAATAGGTAGAAGTTACTCTCCCTCCAGTAGGGGAGCATGTCGGTGAGAGAGTTGGGGATCATGTTCAAGGATCTCCTTTGTTTTTCACCAGACCTCTTCCCAGATGAAGTGTCTCGGGCAAGAAATTTGGAGGTGGAACCTCAACCTCCTCTCCAATATGATGTTACACCCTTCACCCTAATGATGTACTTAGAGGTCACAAGAAGTATGAAGTGGTGGAGAGGATGCACATGTTGGGAGGAGTTTCTTGAGAGGGAATCCATTTGGGCTTGTCGAAGGGAAAAGCTGTTATCAGCAGGCCTCCAACATCAAGGCCCTCTAGGTTCCGACCAGTAGGGAGCATGCTTCAACAGTTACAGTTCTAATCTCCCGGTGCTCGCCCTTTTCCATTGGGCCCATGACCAAGGTGTTTCATCTGTGGCAGCCGTGGGCACCTTCAGAACCAGTGCCCAGACCGAGTACAGTATAGTGGAGGTGGACCAGCATTACACCCGCCTCAGCCACAACTGTTTTCAGCTAGGCCCTTCAAGCAGCAGCTGTAGGGGCAACGAGCTCCCACTCTTCCAAGGGTAGACGTTGCAGGAGGAGGCCATCCTTAGGGAGTTCCTCAGGGACCTCGACCAGGGTGTTGTTGGAGAGGTGGCTGATAGATGAGAGGCATAGGAGTTGGGTGTGGGCAGTTTCACACCAGAGAGGTAGTGGTTCCAGTAGGTCCATAAGATGTTTGAGGTATAATCACCATGTTTAGTACCCTTTCATATGCCTTGTTTGATTCAGGAGCTTCTCACTCCATTGTTTCGCCCAGTCTATCATGTTCCTTGGGCCTAGACATAGAGGCACATTTCTTACCCTTGGATTTGAGTATGCCAGACGGAGGTCAGACCAACTTGTCTCGTGTTAGCTGGGGATTTATGTTGATGTTGGGGCCACAAAAATCTAGTGTAGATTTCCATTTACTTCAAATACATCCATACGACATCATTCTAGGCATTGAATGGCTCTTCTCGGTGTGTGTCGTCATCGAATAATGGTTGTGTTTTCAGGCGTGGGAGGCCGACGTGTGACTTTCATCGTTGAGTGGGGTATCCAAGAGGGAATCCAGTGTGGGGATCCCTTTATTTCCTCGTTAGTCAGGCTATCAGTTGAGTCGGAAGATAAGGAAATGGCAGATGTCTCTAACATCTTTAGCGAGTTCATGGACTTCATCCCTGAGGAGGTGGTGACTCTACCCCCTCGACGAGACAATGAGTTCAGAATAGACTTACAACCTGGTTCCCATCCAATTTTAGTGGCCACCTATCGGATGGAACCTTCGGAGATACGAGATTTGTTGATTCATATTGACGATCTGGTGAAGAAGGGTTTTGTTAGACCAAGTGAATCACAATGGGGTGCTCTAGTCTTATTCGCAAAAAAGGTAGATGGTGGTCTCAGGCTGTGCATAGACTACCAGAGACTGAACCAGGTAAAATTCAAGAATTGTTACCCCCTCCAGAGGATATATGATCTCTTTGACCAGCTGAGGGTAGCAGGTTGGTTCTCTAAGATCGATCTACGGTCTGGATATCACCAGTTGAGGGTGAAGGAGGGTGACATCTTGAAGACCACCTTCAGGTGTAGATATTGGAACTTTGAGTTTGTAGTCGTGTCATTAGACGTTACAAATGCACCAGTCGTGTTCATGGGACTCATGAACGACATCTTTAAGGAATACCTAGACTAGTTAGTAGTCATCTTCATCGACGACATCCTGATCTACTCAAGATTAGAGGAGGATCATGCTGGGCAACTGAGAACGGTTTTAGAGGTCCTCCGACAACACCAACATTATAGGAAGTTGTCCAAATAAAAGTTTTGGACACAAGAAGTACGCTTCCTTGGACTCGTGGTGTCTGAGCAGGGAATAGTGTTGGACCCATCAAAGGACGAGGTGGTTGTTTCATGGGAAGTACCCAAGAACGTGGCAGAAGTTCGTAGTTTCCATGGACTCATAGGATACTACCAGAGGCTCGGGCCCAACTTCTCCGGAGTTAAATCTCCTTTGAGAGCCATGGAGTAGAATGGTCGAGCTTTCGTGTGGTATGAGCAGTGTGAGGCAGCCTTCAGTTGTCTAAAAGGAAAGTTGGTTAGTGCCCCAGTGCTGAGATTACTAGAGGAGGGAGTAATGTTTGAGGAATTTTGTTATACCTCGGGTGATGGAATGGGGTGTGTGATGATGAAACAACAAGGGGTGATCTATTATGGGTTTAAGATGTTACGTCCTCATGAACATAACTATGCCTCCCATGATCTTGAGATTGTGGTGGTTGTGTTTTCACAAATGTTGTGGCGGCATTACCTCTTCAGTGAGCGCTTCGTGGTCATCACAGATCACAAGAGTTTGAAGCATATCTTCTCCAAGAGGGACCTGAATTTGTGGCAGTGAAGGTGGATAGAGATCTTCTAGGACTATGACTTTGAAATATCCTACACCGAAGGTGAGGAAAATGTGGGGGCTTCCGCTTTTAGTAGGAGGAAGGTCACAATTCTAATTTCATAAGATGTATGGAATGAGATGGAAGAATAAGCTGCACAACACCTCAATGTATAAGAAGTTGGTGGTAGAGATTGTCTGTTTCAGATGACTGTGCAGTCCTCCCTACTACGGAAGGTGGAGGAGTCTCAGTGGGGAGACATAGAGAGTGAAGTGATGTGTGATCGGGCTAGCCATTGTAACGCTCTGGAAGTATTGTCGTAGGATGGTCAGAATCAGATGCTTTTCTGGGGGAAGTTTTTTATTCTAGAGGAAATTCATGAGATAGTTCTTGGTGAGTTCCACAACTCACCACTGGAAGCCCACCCAAGAACTTCCAAGATGAACCAGGGATTTAGAGGGTAGTTCTAGTGGCCCGGGGTGAAATGGGTATTAGGAGAGTTCCTAGAAAAGTTCCTCATGTGTCAGTAGGTGAAGGCTGAACAACGCATCCTAGGAGGTCTGTTACAACCTTCAGATGTCCCCGGGTGGAAGTGGGATGACATCTCGATGGATTTCATCATGGGGTTACCCAGAGATCAAGGTGTTTGTGATGTCGTCTGGATAGTGGTGGACCAAATGATGAAATATCCCCACTACCTAGAAATCAAGGAGTTAAGTATGGTCGAGGCCCTATCTCATCGGTACGTGAATGAGGTGGTCCGGTTGCATGGAGTTCTGAGATCGATAATCTCTGACAGGGATAACTGGTTTACCTTGCGGGTCTGGAGGGGATTGCAACATGCTTTGGGCACTTGGTTATGCCTCAATAATGATTTCCACTCCAAGATAGATGGGCAAACAGAGCGCACCATCCAGACTTTGGAACATATTCTACGAGCATGTGTTTTGGGCCATGGAGGATCATGGGTAAAACACATGACTCTGATAGTGTTCTCTTATAACAACAGCTATCACTCTACCATTGGCATGGATTTTTTCAAATCATTGTACAGGAGGTCGTCCCACTCTCCTTTATGTTGGACAGAGGTCAGAGAAGTAGGTGTTCCTGGACTAGAGGTAGTGTAGAGCATGACAGAGAAGGTTCATCTTATAGGAGAGAGGAATAAGGTAGCTCATGACTAGAAGAAGTCATATGCCGATAATAGGAGTATACCCCTGGAGTTTGAGGTCGGGGACCACATTTTCTTGAAGGACTCTCCTTGGTGCGGGTAGCGAAGATTCAAGAAAGGAAGCAAGCTTTCTCCCAGGTTCGTCGGGCCCTTCGAGGTGTGGTGGCGGGTTGGTGAGGTGGCTTATCAACTGGCGTTTCCACCACCGCTAAAAAGGATGCATGATGTCTTCCATGTGTCTCTGCTCTGTCTGTACCTACATGTCGATTCACACGTCCTCGAGTGGGGAGAGCGAGATATTGGGGACGATGCAACATTCGTGGAGCGACCCATGATGACAGAAGGTTGTGAAGACAAGGTGCTTCGTGAACGAACCATTCCTTTGGTTCATGTGCTATGGAGGCATGGTGGTTTTGAGGAGAGTACCTTGGAACGTGAAGCACAAATGTGTTCCCAGTACCTAGAGTTGTTTCGAGTTTTATCATAATTTTTTGTACCTAGTACAATGTAATCCTTTTCCTGGTTAACTATGAAATTATTTTCAAGTGCGTAAGAAGTGTCCTGAAGTGTGGGGAGGGGAGGACTTGATCCATAGTTAAGACACATTAAATTGGATGCACCTAAACAGGGGCGGGCGAGTCAGTGCTGCCCAAAGCGCATAGTATTCTAACATGGAAGAAGGAAAACCCCTCACCCGCACGACCGGACGGTTTAATATTTTCTCTTGAGTGGTATCTTTCGAGGGGGAGTTGTCCGGACGCCTCTCCTTTCGTCAGATCTAGTTTTAACTCTCATGGGAGATAATAGTTTGAGAGGTATCTGATGTAATGTCTCGGACCTCTCTAGTCCATTACTTGGTAAAAATGTGGTGTTAGAGGCGTTCCGGATGTCAATGTAACTTATCACCAACGCTTTTCCAAAATCATCCATCTTGATGAACCGTTTCAGCGGTAGACAGTTGAGAACATTAACATCATGTTATATATTCTGGTACTTCTGATGTTCTTAACTATCTCTGTTTTGAAGTAGTGGATTCGAGGAGCTCTTGTGTGAACTTTTAAGGAGATCTAAAAGGTAGTAGCTTTTTCCCGGGCGACACATGGTTTGGCTAAACTGTGTGGCTAAATCAATCATAGTTGGCTTGGAGGTAGTAGCTCCTGCACGGACGGTTCATAGATTCTCTAAACCGTGCGGCCAAACTATGCGAGAAGGGTGGCTAAGACAGTAGCTAACGCACGGTTAGGGCACGGTTTTTTAAACCATGCAAACTAACCATGCATCCAGTTAAACTAGATCCTAAAATTGTGGATCTTGACTATTTTGCCTCTATCATTCATGGTTAATCTCCAAAGAGGCCATAACTCAGGATTACCCTCCCTTGAAGATAGGAGGACCTCTCCAAAGCATTGTGGAGGTGATCTGAAGAATTCCCTTGGTGAATCTAAGTCGGTTTCTTGAGGTATGCGATCGTTATTGTTTGTTTGTTAGATCTACTTAGATCTACTCCCCCTCTTCTCTCAGTTTCATAGAACTATGCCTTTTATGGGTAGATATAAGTATGTGGATTTCAAATATGATGAGATTTGGTCTTTGTTGTGTTAGGATAAGATATCTAAGGAGGATTCTTGGAGGATCAACCCAACATTCTTGTGTGTTCTTCATTTTTTGGGGTTTTCGTCAAAAACCATTGAGGTAGGGATCATACCTTCATCTATCTCTCTCTTTTTTACATCATGCGGTGGTGTCTATCCTTTTGTTTTCATGAGGTACGGTTGAACCAGTAAATAAAGAAAACAACTAGTTAAAGAATATGTTCGAGGAAATTTTGTTGATATTGTTGTTTTTCCATCAATGCTTATCCTTTGATTATGTTGTGAATTAAACAGGATTATGTATACTGAAAATAATATTCATTGGGGGACTTTTCTTGCACAATTAAATGTTTCCCTGTTTTTATGGATTTTTTTGTGGATGGAATTTCATTGAATGTGTAAATTGGTTAATCATGTAAATTCTGTGGATCAAATGAATACTTGGACCCATTGTATGATCACCCCAGTTGAACTAAATGAAAGAATGATTTTTTTTGTGGGTTCTGGTTGGGGTATAATTATATGAAGGGGGTGTTTCATGGGTTGTTGTGGAATGGGTGAGTAGTGGGGCTGTGATTGCATGGGTTGTGGGATGGCGTGTATGATATGGTTGTGATGGGCAATGGAGCTAAGAGAAATGGTATCGAAGGGATTATAATGTGGTACTGGTATTGTTAACGAGGAGTTTGTGGTTATGGTGGTTGGCAGCAGGGATGGGATGTTCATATGAATAAAATTGGAAGATTTAATTAATGAATTATGTGGCCTTGTAGTTTATTAAATATGGAAAATCAATGGAATCGATTGGATGATAAAAAAATGTTATTTTGATTCTTGTGTTTCCCTAACATTATTTGTGGTTACCAAGGATATGTTTAATGAACGATTGATCTGGTTAGGTTGTTGTTAGTTTATCAGTAGTTAAGGAACTGATAAAATAAAACTGTTGAAACATGAAAAGCTTAATGGGGTTTGGGGTTGTTTGTTGTGTGCATACTTTTGTGGTAGAAGTGTCGAGGAATGTGCATAGATCTTTTTTGTAGAAGCCTTAGGATGGGCTGAGTGGTTGATATATTTATATAAATCTATACGTTTTATGTTTCTTTATTCCCCCACCCATGTTGAGCACTACGTTCTGAATACCCGTGAGATGGGGGTGAGATTCTCAAAAATCCCAAGGATGGCTGGTAACTGTCCATCCCTGTGCTCCCTCTTCCATGTTCTATATCCCATGATCTTTCAGGAAGGTTATGATAGATGTTTCCCAAGAGTATTCGGGATGAGGGTGTGACGTGTTCCCAATTGTCTTCGGTATGAGTATGTGAAGTGGTTCTCATGTGTCTTCAAGAGGATATGTGGTTATGGATGAGGATTGAGTGCTGGCGTGATATAGGATGAGATATGGTTATGGTCGAGGATTTTGTGTCAGCGGGATACTATGAGCTTTGTATGGCCAGGTTGCGGCACAAGCTTGAGCTTTGTATGGCCAGGTTGCAGCACTATCTCAGGAAGAGGGGGAATCATCAGAGCGTTAGGTGGGAAGGCTTGAGCTGTATTCAGTGGGATGGTGGTGCGGTGTACCCATACATTGATAATATTACTACACTACTCTATTGACTTGTGATATTCTGTGAATTTTTCTTGTAAGGTTGGGTGGATAGATTCCTTTGCAGGCTTTGGTACCTTATTTTTTCTAACGGGGCATTAGTATGTCTCCCCAACTGTGAATGAGAGATTTAGGTTTTCCTACTGAGTATACTTTTATTCCCACTCTACATTTAATTTCAGGTCTTCAAGAGTACTTCGGGGACCGTGCGAGACCTTACTAGTTGGGCGTCGGAGATTTGCTGGTTGTTGTTTTTTCTTTTTTTTTTTGGTATTGTACTTTGGTGATTTTCTTGTACTTCTACTTTTGTTTTAGTTTTGTAAAAAACATGCATATGGGTTGGTTTTGGGTATATTTCCATGTACCTGTTCCATTTTCTTTTGGTGTTTCACTCAGCCTGTTTCCCGATCTAAATTAATAAAAAGGGTAATGCCTCCTATAATTGTGAAAACTCATAACCTTGGTGCTAGTCGCCACTTCGGGGCCTACGGGAGGCGGGACTCGGGGGTCTTTATCTCCCTTTCACCATTGCCAGCTCAGGTGGGGAATCATTGGTGGGAGGGGTTCAGGAAAATATAAGAAAAATATTGAGGTGGTATATTAGAAAAATATATAATTACATTGGTGTAAAGAGAGAGTTAATGTAACACAAAGGAAATTGGTTGTTCGGGAAGCAATTCTTACCTTATGTTTCAAGGTATTATAAAAATGTAAATAATGTACATCATGAAAAATATATTCATTAATATATTGGTTTAGAAAAAAATAATTATAATTTTATTTCATGTAATTTTATATAATTTATTAACTTAATTTTTGAGGACTTATAGAATTAAATTTTGACATTCTTGAGTGTTCATTTCTTGGTTTTCTAGATTTCATCATGTGTATACATGTATTAAAGATGATAAAAATTAAAATAGTTAACCAGAATTGAAATTAAATTTTATTAAAGAACATAAATAATACTCAATTTTCTATGATATAATTTTTTTTTAAATATAAGGATGATACATAAGGAAAAATTTCCACATTAATGGTTTGGATTATTTTGTTCTTTTTTTATCATTATGAATTAGTTTCTTTTGTAATTAATATTATGTATATATACTAGTTTTAAGACACAAAATATGTTTTAATATATATATATTATAATATTATTTAATCATACTTTTTTAAAAAATCCATGAATTAAATATTATAAAATGAATGAATATTCTCCCACGAATATGGTTAATTGACACCTCATAAGAGATTTTTTTATTTTTATTAAAAAGGGTTTAAGAGAAAAGAATTGATGGTTGATATCCCGTTTCCATAACAAAATTCTAGTATATATAAAATACTTATTTATAATGATTTATTGGATAGAGGTTGTAAATAAATGATTAAGAAAAAATAAATTGAAGTAAAATGAAAAGGAAGAAAGGGTATTTTGGATCTTTAATTCCTCTCATTGAAAACCTACTTATGGAAGTTTGAATTAGTATTCTGGGTTTGACTAGTAAATCTAGAAGATGTGAAAGTGGTCTGGGAGAGGTATTGTGATCAAATTTTACAACCAGCATGGATTTGGAGGTCTGAGGGGAAGAGGGAGTGAATGGTAGTATTTGTAGTGTTAGAGAGGGAAGATTTTTTCACATTAGTTTATTATTTTGGAATAAGACTATAAATAATTTAAAACCTATTTATAAATATATAAATATAATTACGTATTCTTTGATATTATGGGCTTACATCAGCCATAAAACATCTTGGATTCAATAATTCATTATTTCCATAAATTACCATATTTCACTATTTACAAAAAAATCAACAATTTTAGAGAACTTCAAATAATTCACCGTAAAAAATTTTCAATGTCCAAAATTCAAAAATGTAATCAATTTTATGAACATAATTTTATAAAAGTTGAATAAATAAATTTTAAAAAAATTATCATTTACATGAAATATACTGATTTTAATGCATTAATATATTTAATGAAACATTCACAAATTATTCAAGGTATTATAAAATTATATTACAATTACAATAAAAACAATTATTAGTTTATGAATTAATTTTATAAAAATATACTTTCATTTAAATAACTATTTTAATTTTAAAATTGTAAATTAACATTTATGTTTCACAAAAATGCAAACACATGATTTACCTTCTTTAAAAAAATTATTTTCTTATTCAATGATATAAATACACCATATTTTCATTTATAAGATACCTAACATAGATTTATACATTCTTAGGTGATGTTACTATTATATAGGTCAAATTATTATTCATAATGGTCACATTACTATTCCAATATCCATATTTAATATTATAACACAGTTTTAAACTCGATGTTGCACAATGAATAAAATATAGATGATATTAAATTTTAAAAACATAAATAACATAAAATATTAGGGTGTTAAAAAGATATTTCATTAAAAGTATTTTCACAACTATCAGGGAGGATTATTCTAACAAAAGGAATTCTGTTTATGAGTTTACAAAGAGTATCAAGAATTATAAAGAGCGGAAAAGGAGGCAGAGGGTCCCCTTGTATGACACCCTATACATGCTAGAAGACAAATAAGTTCTTCCAGATGACATATATGGTGTTCCAAGATGAAATGTAACACCTACAAAGTATCTCGCGTCTCGGGTAGAGAATACCGTGCTAGTAATAACATTCAACATTATATTCCATTCAATTATGTTAAAGGACATATCAATATTGCGATTGATCACCGCATTGGAGAATATAACCTTGTGATTGATGTCCCTTAAGATCTCCTAAAAACATGATATTTCCCTGATTTCTTTTTTCCTTTAATGAAGCAATTAAACTCAACCTAGATCAAAAAATATAAATATAGTACTATTCTCATTTTAATGACACATTCCATAAAATTTTAAGGGACATTAAAAATTATAATGGGATCATATTGATGAAAATATGATGGGTTTCTCATCTAAGGAATGATCACCAATGTAGTTTCCCTTAGAATTTGTGAGAGATAGCTACCATGGAATAATTAATGCTCCTCTCTATCCACATCACATTCTATCTAGTCCCATGATACCCTATATATTGACATTAGGAATCCATTAGGGGAAACCTCACTACCATTTTTTTGACCCTAAACCACTTCATAAGTATATCATTCATCTTGTATCTGCTCAAAAGAGAGGTTCCCATGGGAAGACACCAGGAATGGTCTCAAATACAATGACTAATCAATTTAATTATGGTATCCAATGTCTATGTGCAAGTTTATACCTATAATAATTGAATGAAAATTATTATTATCCATGTATTCCATGAAAACTCAGTACTCTATGTAAGGTCTATCGTCTGAATGTATATTATTCCTGATGAACCACCTTCATTTATTCACAAAAAACATAGATGATGTCATATTCTGATAACCTTACTTCAACCACATAATCTGTGATTGGTCATGTGCAATCTGTTTCTATTCAAGAGGGTGTATGTACTTGTTATTCTTACTTTGGGAATGACAATTGACAATATCCATATTCCATGCTTCCACTAGTATGGATTCTATATGATGAATATCATATTTGATCAAGTCCAACAAATATGAAATGTGGGGATTGGGTGTTGATCTGTAATTTTAGGTCACCTTTGGGATGTCAGATATTATTATGAAGGCTCACCAAAAAACATAACCTCATTATCTTGATCCATGATTTCATCAAATCATGGTGATAAAACTAGGTGAGGGTCCACTATTGAGATATTATGGAAACCCCACTCAATCAGTTCATCATGCCAACTTCACAAAATATAGGGTATTATAATAGAGTTCTCAAACCTAATGTTAACCCATAGAATCTACATATGAAGATATATAATTATGTTTCCCAAAGAACATGTCTAAAATATGCTAGTGTGGTTCATGCAATTCTGTTTGTTACACCATGTGATGATTATATTTATATACCCAATTAGTGAGAGCCCATTTCTCTATAGGAACCAAAATAATTATTGAATATCTCCTAATGGGAGGAGTCAATTTTGTTTGTTAGGTTCATCCATAAATACATTGAAGTACCCATTAAATAACCATGGAATATTTTTAATATGTAATCTCTCCAACACTTTCCACATAAGGTATATTTATAGGTCATCAAATTTTATTATAAATGATGGTATTGAATAAAGTTCACATATGTGATGATCTTAGGGATGATATACTGATTTGAAACTATTATCATCTCAACATTGATGTTGTATTTTTATAACATCACAATTTAATTATTTTTTAGATCAATATGAAAATATTTTTAATGACATAGTATATGTGAAAATAGAAAAATTTTGGATGCCTTTTTATTTGGATTGAGTGTTTCAACAATAGATTAATTTTATTTTCATATACCCTTCTGAATGAATTATGTCTTTACCCAAATTCACAATAATGTAGAAATATTGAGTAAGATAGAAATAATGGGACAACTAGATTTGTGGATTTCAAGACTACAAATAAATATGATACTTTTATTTCATAAAAATAATATTTAGATACTTTATTTTTGGAACTAGTATCAATTCAACTAGGAGGAAACAGATGAAATACCATATTTTTAGCCAATATATCTTATTTATTGGCATTTTGTGATGATGTGGATAAATTAGGGAATGAGTAAGACTGAGGGAATGGAGGTTCAATGTAATTCCAAGATGCTTTTTGGTAAGATACTTGAGTGGTCATCATATTATATATTATAGTTTTTTTATGTTTAAATAAGGGAACAAAACCCAAGGAGCATTGATGATGATAAATCCCCGTCACATTTTTGGATGAATCTTGAGTATTGGGAGAGAATCAATAAAATGGTCTATGATGAGGTATTGTTAAATATTTGGAGTTATCTAAATAGGTATGATAGAGAATGAACTCCTCATCATGCTATGTGAGTTTGATAGTGGAGATATTGATTGGGGAGTAGGATTGAGGAGTAAGATAATCATGATAAGGAGATGTAGAAGAGGATGTATGTTTATAAGTTTAACAAAGTGTAAAAAACTAAAGAACATAAATAATATTCTTTTAAGTATTATTAAAATGTCCTTTCAAGTGATAGTTCACACAAAACTGTGTTACAGAATAGAAAAAATGTCTTCCATGTGAAATCTATTACACATTAGAGTATGTACTGTGAGAAGTCATAGATAAATCCTCAATGACATACATTTGGGAAAAGGGGTTCCAATAAGATGAGATTTTCACTCATCGACACCTTAAAACAAGAAAAATGTATTCCTAAAAGATAAAACAAAGCACACATTGCCTAGTAGAAGAGGATAACCTAGAATATGTAACCACCCTGCTACATGAGGGGATTTACTACTAGAGTTAACACTGAGAGGCCATAAGAATATGTTGAATTTCCATTTACCAAGTGGTATTGAACATTAAAACTAATAATTAAAAAATTTATCCTTTGATGATAGGATGATGGAAATAAAATTATATTTTTGAATTTAAACTCACCCAAGAGATTCCAAAGCATATGAAGCTATAAACATTTAAAAATATTATGGTGGAGGATAATCTTATAAAATAACGAACCAGAAGGGTACACTTGTGTTATAATTTTTCTAGAGAGAATGAATCAACTGAGAAGATGAGCACTGGAGAAGCATAAATTGTTCCTAGACTAACATGATACATTGGAATCAAAAATAATGGAAAGATATAAGAAACAAAAGTACCCGCTTGAACAAGCACCTCTTTTAGAGAAGTTCCATCTAGAGCTCCAAATTTTTATTTGGGTTTTGAATCTCCATGTGGATCCAAACTCACTCGTTAATAATGTAGGTGTAGAGAGGTACCAATGTCTAAATCAGACAGAGCTTCCAGTATATTCGATCCACGTTTTGGAGTTTCCATGGTCAATTTTTTCTAAAAAGGTGGAGCTATGAGAAATGGTTTTTTTTAGATTTATTCTGAGTATTGATTCATATTGCATGCAATGACTTATCTGTTTTTCTATATAGGTATTTGTTTAGTATTTTTGTTCATTTTACATTGAAAAAGGTTATATCATCTCTAAAATATCAAATATGATATAAATATAATAAATATTCATTATATAGGGAGTAATAATAATCTACTTAATTTACTAAAAAAATTAATTGCACAGTTCCTTGAGATGGTAGGTTGTACCTATACGTGAACACTACTAGAGTTTGTTCAACTGATGGAATAAAATAATTATAAATAATATATTACATATGAATAATATTTTTTTATTTCATATATATCAAATATTTTTATTAGACCTACCGATACTACCATGAATGTAATGTGTATGTGAATAACAATTCAGATCAGTTTATGAGGAAGTAGTATTCCATACAAACGAGCGACATTATAATATTCTCAAATAATATAATCTAAGAAGTTATATGGGGTATTATTATTCTAAAATTATTATTATATAATAAAAATGACCTAAATATTTTAAATAAGTAATTATTTCCATGCATTAGTTTGGGTGATGGAAAACAAATTACACTATGTTGTGAGGTGATATTCTTCTATACACACGATCGATGATTTCATTTCCCATTTTATTGAAGATGATATGGATTTAGGTTATTAAATTAAAATAACAATGTCTCTATTTATTTTATATACTTGTGTAATTATATTAGAATTAATATTACACAAATGAATTTGGAAATATAATAATTTAAAAATGATAGTGTTTAGTGAAGAAAAGTACCTTCTCTTATAACAACCTTGATTGGATATTTTATTAATAACCCTTGGGATAGTTCAATATTACGACCATAAGCAATGGAATGAATATTATGATGTTCAGTGGGATTTTGGTAGGTTTTTTAGAAAAAATGGACTGTATAATGTGAAAAAGTATGAGGGAAAGGGGTTATTTTATAATAGTAGTGGAGTTGAATTTTTTTCAATTCAAAAAAAAACTAAATAATGGGATTTCACTCTCACCCAAAGATCATATTAAAGTATAAAATTAAATTAGTGGATTAATTATATGGACTATAAAAACAATTATATAAACATAATGTTTTTTCCTTTTAATTCTTTAGCTACTATTTTTACCGAATTTTTACATTTTAGAATTCACCATAGTAAAAAGTTTTTATTTATTTATGTAGTTTATTTTCGAGTGAAGCCTATAAAAATTATTATCAATATATATATTTGACCCAATTATTTTATCTTTTATATAAAATTTATTATTTAAAAAATTATCATCTGTGATATATTAAATTTAACGCATGAAAACATAACATGAAACACATCATTTTAACTATAACTATGGTAATTAATATTAATATTCTTAGTATAAATTGTGAATAAAAATTTAATAAAAATTTTTATTTAATATTAATTAACCTGATTAATATTTGTAATTTTATTTTTTTAAAGTCTATTTATAAGAGTAGAACAATTGAATTTACAATTAAACAAACTGAGGCGTCGAAAAAAAAACTTTCTAAAGACAAACATATTATTTTTATATAAATTTTTAATATAAAATATTAAATATAAATTATTAAATTGACATAATTTGATATATATATATATATATATATATATATAAACTATTGTATTTTTTAAATCCATGGAAATGTTATTTTTATGTTTATAAATTATTAAAAATATTAAAAAATTCATAACAAAACCCAGTATTTTTTAGAAGAATTCTAAAACATAATTAATTAAAAAAAATCACTATAATAAAATATAAGATAATTTTTGCACAATGATTTAAAAATTTAATATTAGTTTTTGAAATAAATTTGCATAATGTATAAAAAATTATTTTTAATATAATTCCAAAAAATCCTACTAAATTTACTTTTCATAAAAATATCTGTGACAACCGGGTCCCTGTGACAGCACAACCACCCCGCCTTAACTTGGCCGTCGGGTCCTGGCCCACCAGGTACAACCGGTTTCCTTCGCAGACACGTGGGGCCCACCCCAGGGTCCACCCACATGCCGGAACGGGTCATCTGACTAATGATAGTCCCCACAGGCCAACACTTGTCCTTTCCAGTGTGCTTTGTCCTCACTCACACCAACCCTGAGAAACATCCCAGAGGGTCACCCATCCTGATCACTACTCCAAGCCAAGCACGCTTAACTGTGGAGTTCTAATCAGACAGGCTCCCGAAAAGGAAGGTGCACCTTATTAACATGAGTCATATCATTTAGTCATTTAACCCTTTTTAATTTGGGGATGTTACAATCACCCCACTTTATATATGTGTTTGTACAACATATTTTTTTTTAAATTTTATTAATTATATGCAAATCGACCATTCAAACCACTAAGTGACTATTATTGCGTTAGATAAAAATACTATAATGGTATGTCGAATTTCATTAAAACTCGGTGTTGTGTGTAACACAAGATATAAAAAAATTAACTTCATTGTAAAAAACATTTCCTAAAATCATGGGGTGTTAAATGTAAAAATATAGGTTCAAAAAAGTTTTTATCAGATCTAATTGTATTTATTTTGATAATTAGGACAAGAATAAGATTGTTAAACCCCCAAGGATATGTCTAAGTTAAATAAAAATATCTTCATATTTAGGTGATGGATATATTGGGTTTTTTCTATAAAATTACACTCATTTATTGATATTAAATGTGGTTTTGTCTCGAGAATAGTTTTACCAAGGTATAATAACCCTGAATATGGATAATTGGTTGCTCACTCAATCATCACCTAGTGCAAGAAAAGGTGTTATTACTGCAAACATGGTTTAACGCATCCCAATATATTATTTGTAAAATTAAAAATTTCATTATGAACCATTAAAAATAGCACGAGTGAATTCTTATATTTGGGAAACTAATATTAATCATTTCTATGAATAACCCAGATTTAAACCATGAAACACATATGTTAGGACTTATTTTTCTCCTATATTTCATTCAATCCACGTTAATATTTTTTCAATTGTGTGTCTATAACATAATGTAATACCATAATATTTACCAATGGTTTAGTTAATGATAGATAATATGAGTAACGATTACCGTAAAAAATAGTATAGGTAATGTGTTTATTTACCTAACAAGAAACCTAAACATATAGGAGTGGGAGAAGCAAAACTCATAGTTGTATTGACATAGAGGAATAATGTAGGGAATAAAAACATTAATAATTGGGAACACGCTAATTTATTTAAAAATTAGTATGTTATGGTTGATTATTTTATATGATCATTCTATAATACATTTAGTAGATATTTTAATCCGTTCGATAGAAAACTTCTTATTAAATATATTGATAAATATAATCCTTATTTAATTTCATAGAAATCGTGATGGTTGTCATAACTATATGTCAAAATGAAGTGGAAGCCAATTAGTGGTGGAAACAGATCAGGATGATAAATTCACAATATGAAATTTCATATATGGAGGGCATGGAATCATGAAAATACTTTTCAGCAAATATATTCTCCAAACTCTCCATCTTAAGGTGGTAATGGGTTTCGTTGGATTAAGAAAAAATAAATATGGAGTCTTTTTGGGTATGAGAGGAAAACATCATCGAGCATTTATGCTATGCCACAAGAATTGTCATCAACACTCAATGTTCTGTTTAACATTACATCCATGGGTTAAAAATCTGTCTGTGAAATTATTTAGTGATTTAGTACTTTGATAATTATTAATAGATTATATGTTGATACCTTAATATTTATATGGATATTTGGGACTCAAAGTATTATCATGGGTCTAGATATAAAAAATGTTAATGGTATTTATATTTTGAATGATAAATAGTAAAATGTCATGGTGGAAATAATACCTGATGTCAAATTTTCCAATAGTGTGTAAAGAGACATCATGTGGACTATATGAAGGGAACTAGTAGATTCCATATGTGTGAAATGTTTTTTTGGAAATAGTCTGATCTATTTCAAATTGATATTAAAAAATCACTACTATGATAGAATAAAAGGATGTCGAAATATAAACTCATATTTTTATGTAGTATTTCAACTATAAGTTATGCATGAATTATGTGAACAAGTACACTATATAATGGGTTTCCAAAAAAAGATGAAAAAAACCTCCAAAACATAGAGAGAAGGGAATTTCATATGCTACCACTACTACTAAACTAGATTCTAAAAATATTGTGGCAACAAGTATGCTAGTTATTTTATCTTAAATTGTGAAAATTCATTTTCATTATTGTTATCAATATTATTTCTTATTATGATTTTTTATTAGAACCATTAAAACAACGCATAAAATATTCTTATTGAGAAATCAATGACAATAGTAACCGAAGAAATTATCAAACCCATGTATATTACTATTCCCCATTCAATTTATATGGACATGAAAATTAAGAAATTTTTTTTACATCATTATTAGAGTTTGATTCTATGCATGGAATGGATTTTGTATCCTTATATAAGGCTAACACAAAATATAAGAATACGGAGATCCCTATTCCCATCTTGAGTAGTCCTCAAATTCTATAATTGTTTATGGATGTGGAAGAATATATACTGGAATTATTATCTCATGTGAAGATATTATTGTATTATAATGAACCCAGTCTAGTTTAAATGATTTAAACAAATTTGAGAATCATCCTTACAAATATTCTAATTATGAAGGAATGCACTGATGTATTCCCTAAGGAAATTCCAAGTATTATTCCTAATAGAGATTTTATGTACTTAATTAGAATTATACATATTTATCTACCCAAATACAAGACTCTCTATAATATATACACTATTGAGTTAGAATAAATGAAGAATAAGTTACAATAGAATCTTGAATATAATATTATAAATTCGAGTGCTTCATTATGGGGTGTGTGAATCCCCTTCTCACTGGATTAGGATGGTTCAAGGAGCCACTATATTTGTAATCAAAATATAAAAAACTTATGATAAAGAAAAAATTTCCCCTGAAACATATAAATGACTTGTTCGATAAAATTTATGGGCCTAATATTTCTCAATGGTTAACATTATGATGGTATATCACCAATTATATTGTAGGATGAGATATATCCTCAAGAAACATATTTGATTGATGTTTGGAAACTATGAGGTCATAGTTATTCTATTCATTCTCACTAGTACTCAATAAATATTATTTCTCTTAATGAATAAATTCTTAACAGAATACCTTGATATTTGTTGGATGTATTTATATATGATATTATTATATACTATAGTATATAGGAAGAGTATTATGAGAATTTGAATAATTTTATAAATTTATTATGAAAGAGTAATATATATAAAATGTATAGAAATTATTATTTCTATGTGGAGGAAGTATCATTATTGGGGAATGTTATCACTCGAAAATGGACAAATATTTACCAATTTTTGATAGACCCAATTAAGGAATTATGGAGACAAATAAATTTAAATGAGATGTGTAGTTTACAAATTCCTTTTGAGTGTTAAAAATGATTTAATATAAGGTCCTCATGATCATTAAAATTATTTACTAATATGGTATTGAATGGAGTAAAAACTTCCTTTAATGTTTAATGTTAAGTTGATTGGATGAATTGAAATATTGTATTATCACCACATCAATAATCACAGTTCCATCAAGTAGTTATCTATTAATAGATAAGAATGATTATTCCGCAGAGGGATTGGGATTTTAAGTAATCTATATTTATTAATTTATATCATACTCCTCAATGAAGTTGAAATTCCATGAGCAGAACATCCTGGTAATGATCTGGTGTTGGATGTAGAAATATTCACATTTATGATTTGAAATCGTATTCTTTATAGGGTAGACAATTAGATGTAATCAAATTATATGATACTAAAATATTTTTATAAATAAAAGAATATTAACGTTCATAAGAAATAATGATTAGAGATGATCATGGACTTAAACTTATCAATCCACTATCAACCGAGGAATTCAAATAGTGGAAGACACTCTAAATGGATTTGTTTCGATGACAATAATAGTGATGATAATTGAGAGGGATACAATGTGATTATAAATGGAAAATATAAACATGGGGATCATAAATAAATAATTTTCATAACTCATTTATGAAATTATTTCCAAACTATCCCTTCTCATGAAGGTTAAATACACTCATTGACGTTATGTAAAAATACAAGAGAGGTGGAAGCTAAAATAATTAAAATTCATAGAGGTCAAAATTAATTTAAAATAATAAATTATATTTTAAAAATAGTATGGTGTACTATCAAATCCATTGATAAATTATTTATTTATAGATGTGCATAGCTCAACCTTCACTACTCTCCCTGGTAGAATAATGACTCATCTATATCTTTGAGATAAATATTAGTTGGAAAAAATATATAAGGGGATCATAAAATATACATTAAGGTTTTTAGATTTCATTATCTGAATTATTAAATAGAAATTTATAATGGGATGGTGAAAATTACCCAATACCTACATATATATTAGAAATCACTACAAAAATAATTATTGGTCATAAGAAAATATCTTGAGGAAATAATGATACATGGGTTTTCAAGATCATATTAAAATGCCCAGTAATTTTATCAATATTATAGTGGAATTATCAAGAAATAAACATAGAAGAATATACATTATAGGCGTAGTGGGTCTACATGGATCAATAATATCGATTATATCTAATTAAGATCCATGATTTAACTGCATGTTCTGGAGGAGTATCCAATATGATCTAAAAACTAATTTCGTCTTTATTATTACATGTCGTACCAAAATTGATGGAAAATATAAATAGACTATCTAGATATTAGAAGTCATATTTCCATCTTGTTTTATGGACTTTTATGGTTGATGTGAAAAATATATTCCTCTTTCTGTGTTCAATAAAAGCAATTGTTTCCACTCAAGCATCCAAATGAATCTTGATGATGTTCACTATAGAAAGATATGCATTATTATTATTGTCTTGGATGATGTAGGTGAATGGTGGTTGCTGGTAATTGATTTGAATGAAGAAATAGAATAATGTGCCAAGTCCATTAGACAACACATCATATCTCCTAAAAAAACAAAAAATAAGATTCAAATCAGGGATGATGTATGGATTTTAAGGATGGGGATAATGTTTTCTTTCAAATATATCCCTCAAATATAGTCATTATAAATGTAGGGAAATGGAATATATGTATTAGTTACATTTTTACCTTTGATTTTCTTTATCACATTAATGTTTTAGAATATTGAATTGATCTTCCACAATCCCTTTCTCAAGTACATGATAAAATCTATATATCCCCCCTTGATGAAGTAAACACCGAATCCCTCACATGTGATGAATTTAGATGGGGTACAAATGGATTTTGACCTCTCTAATGAGAATCCACTAGAGAATATATTATACCATAGAGAATATGTTTTATACAACAACATAAATAAAAAATTCAATGTACTAAGGTGAAAATATAAGTATAAAGAAGAGACATGGGAACTAGATGAATCCATTATGAAAAGATACCCCACAAATTGTACACATTTTATATAAATGAAAATATTTTCAATGAAATATTTTGAGGGGTAGATTATAATGATCAATGAACATACAAGTGGAAATTCTCTTATGAATATTTAATTATTTATATTTCAAGCACACCACATTATGAAACCAAAAAGAATTATTTCATTATATTAAACATTACATGTAGCAAATCAATAGGTCAATAACAAATTAAAATTTTATATTGGGTAAAAGGTATCAAATAAGATAACAATAATAAAAATATTTTAATATGAAAGGTCAAACATAATAAATGCAATCATGACTAAAACTCTATAAATGAAGGAGAATATTAGTAATGTAATATGAATTTTAAAAATGAAAGTGAAAACACACACACACACACACAGATATATATATATATATATTTCAGAGAGAATATAAGGGAATTAAGAATGAATAAAATATTATGTATATTTACAATATTGGTAACTCAAAGGAGCATTGAAATATTAATCTGACTATTGGAATAGTAATATGACATATGGAATAGTAATTAGATCATTAGGAAATGTAAACTAAAATTATAATATTAACATCACTTTTGGGAATGTAGAATAATATTTATTTATCACTTAAAATGAATTATGTGACACAATTATATCATGGTTATTGTAAATAAATGAATAAAATGATAAAATATGTGTTGATATTTTCATAATAATTTATGATTTAATTTTAATTTTATACGAAATATAATGATGTAAAAGATTTTTTTTCAAATAATATATTTATAAATTAATACTATGTTTTTTAGTTGTGGGAGGATAATTTTATAACACCATAAGTAATTTGACAATGTCTTATAAAATCAAGCATACTATTAAAATTGAAAATTTAAAAATAAATGAGAATTTTATGAATATTTATATTTATGAAATCTAGAAAATAATTTATATAAAACAAATTCAATGAATAGAAACAAAAAATTATAAAAAATTATTGGTATTTTTTTGGTATTGTTCTAAAATAGTTAATTTTTTAAATTGTGAAATATGCTATTTTACATTTGAAGATAAAAAGATTAATTTTTGAATTATGCATGAAGTAATAAATCATCACTTAAAACTCACATGATATTTATTGAATTATATATTCATAAGAATCAACAAAATATCAATTATTTATGTTATATATTTATCTAATGATTATAGTTTTAAAAAATCCCTCTACTCGACTCACAAATTTCATCACTAACTACACCATCTCTTCAGAACTCATAATACTTGGAGAATCAAAATTTTCTACTCATTTTCAATCCCAATATAGCAACACATGTTATGTTGCAAATGTAATCACAAAAAAAATAATTCCATTTGCCTCAAAGATTGTTTAATGGAGAATATATTCAAGAAAAAATATTCTCAAATAAATCACATTAATATTCCATTCGTATTGTACCATCATGTCATATTATTCATATAACCTGAAATAAAAACACAATTATCATTTATAAATTATAATTTTGTTATTTATAGTAATAAATATATAATCAATAACCATATATTATATTCTTACTCTTAATGTAAAACCATTTTCTATATTATGTCAGTTCACCGCCTCTGTGGATGATAAGTTTTTGCTTTGTATTTCATACTTCAAGGAAAATCCAATTAATATGATTATGGTAAAATAATATCTTTATAAGTATCTTATAACATAATTATTGTTATAGAATAAGATTATAATATATTATTAAAAAACTAAAGATGGTCTCGAGGGCTACTAAAACTCCCTAAAGTTTCAAGACAAATTATATCAGAAAATGTACTAATTAAATCACCCATATGTATGAATAAGAAATTATATTAGCATAAATATTGATTATTTAAGGAAATTAATTATAATTCATATCACTTCTCATGTTTTATTACCTTTTTAAATTAACATAAATAATTATTCACTAGATATAGAACCAAGGCTCAATGGAATGAACACTTTCAAGAAGAAGAAAACGTTGAAAAAAAAATCATTGAAATGGTTTTAAATTTCCATAAAAAATTATAATAAATCATTTATATAAGAATATGAATAAGATTTAAAAATGAATATTTTTTATTCAGGTCATTATTTTCATGTGAAAAATGATTATGTAGCATAAGTTAACAGACCTCTCCAAACCACCCGATTTTCATTGGGATACACATTATCTATATTTAAATACAATTCCATCTAAATATTTTTTGATTTATAATATATTATATATAAATTCATGAAAATATATAAATATATTATCCCAACATTATTTTGTGTTAATATACATGTTTCACATTGTTCCCCTTACAATTTTGGTCAATAAGAAAAACATACTAAACAAAACCTCTATATTTCCTACCCCATTTCAATGTACCTCGTTGAGAAATGATTTAATAAAACCATGTTATTTGAAATAACTCATTTCATCATGGTAAAAATTTTAACTAATATCTGGTATTATGGAGGCTATTATTCCCATTATATATTTAATGAATTATTTCCCTTTTTCCAGAATTCTGATTTAAGATGTACATTACAAATGGGAATTCTCTAATCTTTTTGAAGTAAATAATTTAATTTCCATTAAAAAATATATATAAAAATAAAATAATTATTAAATACCTTCTTCAATGTAATACTTTATGATATTCCATTTATTTATGAAATTTGGCATGGTTTTTGAACACATTTTATTTCATGGGTAATCATTGTGTTTATGCATTCTAATTGAATTCATTATATGTAACACATCTGAATGTACATGTTACAATGGTTGAGTTAAAATATCTCTCATATTTAATGGGTAATGTTTTTGTCACATGATATGTTATTAATGGGATTTGGTATTAATACTAATCCATGATCAGACAACATCCACTATATCATATTTTAATGTATATTTCCCAAGACTTATATTTTTGTTTTAATATATATTGTTTACATATTATTTTATTTCCTTGAATTTATTATTCTATTTTATTTATTTTATGCCTCTAAATCATTATTCACAAGCATTGGATTATACAATATCATATTATTATTTATGGCTTAAATGATTTGGTTCATTAAGATATTTCTTCCATTATAGGTCTTTATAGCTCACCAATTTAATTTTTATACCACCAATGTAATAATATTTAATTTTAATAGTTGAATGATATATAGTGTATCACTATAGAGTATAAAAAAATAATTTGAGTTCTAATTTATTTTTTATATATTGTCATCTTATTCATTGGAATACACTAGGGCTCATGGTCTTTTATACTATTTTTTATTTTTAAGATAAAATTATTTATTGTGTATTATTTAAAGTCGTGGTATACTTTATTAATTGTGTAATGTTTATTAAATTAAATATATGGACATATGAATGATTCAATTTTATTTCAGAAGAGGATAACAAGGTAATGTTTTTTCTAAAGAATACACAAACAAAAAATAAAACCTTTTTAGGAATAAAACATTTTTTGATTATTAATAGAATCATTTAAACTATAATGAACTCAGTAAACCATAAATTCAATAAAAATGGTTTCTCGAATAAAGATAAATTTGGATAAAGGATACAGATTAAAAAATATTAGTTACGAATGAAACATCATTAGGGTTTTTGAAGCAATCTATTGCTGTAATGGTTCAAAATCAACACCATTCATTACAATGGATGAATTTAGTTATATTAAATTTTATGATTTATTACCAAAAATATATCCTTTATTATAAAATATTAATGTGTTCAGAAACAATTGTTCTCAAGGTAAAAGGTGAATGTATACTCTCATTTTATAATATAAGTATATAGAGTTTTCTTGAGAACTATCTTATAAATAAAGAATACTACATACATAAACATCATAAAAACATGGGGGGATACTCATATTATTTTAGTTATGATTATCAAAAATTAAAATAAATATGATTCATATGATGATGCATATTTAGTAAAACATCAAAATGATATTTTATATTGTGAATTAATGATTTTAAATGAATTGGTTGGAAAATAAAATTAGAAATTTTTATGATGATAAAAAATATGATTCATTCAATCATTAGGTAATAACAAATTTTTAAATCCAAAACATCATTGAATATCATTGGTATACAATAAAAACTACATGAATTCAAAGGACCACAACTCAAGCAACAATTTTCTTATGATAAGACGATAGATATTGAAGAGTAATTGATGTATCATGATTGGGTTAACGATATTAAGGATGAATATTATTATTTTCGATGAATAAAAATTAATATATGGAACCCAATCTAATGGAGTGGAATATCTTTGTTCAAAATGGGATGTTCCCCAACATATTGAATGAAATATGATAACTGATGAAAAATAATGAATTAATAATTTGAAAATTCAACTAACATGTTGTGGGAATAGCTATTGAAGATAGAATTCCATTGATTCAAATGCTTAAGAACATAATAATATTTCCAACTATTTCATCCCAAATTTAATAAAATGTTTTTTAAATGAATTTTATTTCTTTCAAACTCAAAAGTGATTTTATTGTGTATGTATTAATTGAGAACCCAATATATTTATTTCATGATAAGTATGATAATTTTTCTTTGTGGTGAAAAAGGATTCATATTGGATACAAAAATCCCCTAGATCATTTTATTCTATGATTGACACCCGCATAATGAATTTGAATTATAAATTTTTTTGACTAGTAAAAATGAAAACATAAAAGATGATGAAGACTTATATCTAATTATTATGGTTTATAATGATGGAAAAATATTTACTCGGATTATAGAAGAAGTATAGAATCTTTATCCAATGATTTTATTTTATTTTAAACAATCATTCATGGAGTGATGACTAACATTATTCCCTACAAATTTATCAAGAGAGATATCACATTTATCATTTTTATGAATCATATAGTATGGAATGTTTTAAAAGGTTTGTCCTGGTGGATTCACATCAACTGTAAAAAATAATTCTAGATGGGACATATCATTCCAAATATGAATTAGCAATATAAGTTTAATTTTGGTAAGTATAAATGCAAATTGAATATCTGATATAATTTAAATCATCATTAATATTGGGAGTGTTTTCATATAATGAAAGTGTTAGGTATCAATGTTAATCGAAAGAGTCTCATATCAGAGTTTAAATGAGTGTTTTGATGTGAATTAATGGTAAATAATATTTTCAAAAAAATCACAATTATTTTATACTTATTATGTTTGGATTATTACATTTAGACTTAGAAGAAAATGTTGATAAATAAGGGTTCATGTGAGGTGGTTTTTCTTCTTTGAGAGTGCTATGTTATTTGGAAGACAATGACGAAATATTGTGTGAATTTATGCACTATTGAGGTTGAATATGTGGATTACACTCTAGATAAAACTACATCATTATGGATCATAGGATAGATGATCTTAATGATGAATGTGGGGTTCTAATATTATTATATGTGATATTAAATTTGATATAAATTATACAAGGAATCTAGTTACACATTAAAGATTATTGAATAATGATATAATGTATAATATCATCAATGAGATTATAGGGAGAACTGAATTTAGTTATAAATTTCTTCATAAAAGGATAAAAAATATAGATCGATTTATAAATAAATTTCCAAAGGATAAATTTTAGAATTCTTGGTTTATTTTGGGAGGTCAACTTCACTAATGTTATGGGAATGGTATTTTATTTCAGTTCCCTATATTATCTAATCATTGGATATTATTGTCAATGGAGGTAAAATATTTTCCACATAAATCTATAATTTTAGTTAAGATAATTTTTTGCTACAAATGGATAGAATATTATAATAGGGTGTATCCATTAATATGTTATTATATTAATAGTAATATTATAGGTTAAGAGACTTACCAAAATTGTTATGTCATGAATTATGTATTGTGAATATGTGTTCTTTTTTAATTGTTTTTCTTGATGTTAATTCACAAATATATTATTTAATAAGGTGCTTGGACATTTTTTATGTTCAAGAAATATTTAATGTGATAATGATGTATTGATAAAAAATGTTGATTCATAGATTTGGTGATGAATTATTATTTAAAAATGATTGGATTCACATATTTATAATCAAATCGTATCAATTAATCATTGATAATCAATATAATCATGTTGGTGTATATATGTCTATTCATTTATGTAAAATATGATATTATTAAATATTCTTGTCTGCAACAAAATATTGTCTCATGTAGTCTTAAATTTATTGTATTATGATATTTTTCTACATTTTATGAGTTCATGGTGAATTCTTTTCATAGGTTTAAAATAAAATATATATGAGTACATTATTAATACCAACTATAGAGTTAATGATTTTTTGAGAAGATATAGATCTTAAGAGAGATTATTGTTGACCAATGAATTTTTTTATTATTTTGGTATTGAATAATAACATATAAATATATTTAAATAATAAATAAAAAATTGTATTTAGAAGTTTTAAATGGATAAGAAATATTATTTTATACTTTTTTGTTCATGAATAAATCATTTTAAAACAAATTTATAAAAATATTATTTATGTGAGGTAAATATTCAAGAATTGTTAGGGATATATGAATATGTTATGAAGATAATAAGGGTTTTTTAATAATAATTGATTATGGTTTTGATGGTATTTGGTTCAAATTATATGATTGTGAGAATATTACATTCAACTTTTTTTTTGTGTTGTATGACACTGATAGAGAATATGACATTGATTATATTTTCAAAACATCTTTTTGGTGAATAAATTTAAATAAAATTACATATAACATCATGTAATCAGTATTAAACTGAGTTTTTATGTGGTTTTTATAACATTTTCTACATTAATATGAATTATTTGGAAACCCATATAATATTCTAAGTTACATAATCTATTTGGGAATTGTGTATTAAATTTTTATCACATATGATATTGCACTTTCTATCTTTTATACGGGTATAAATACATTGATATGATAAAAATTATATTTCCATATTCACTAAAAATTAAATTATAGTATGGGATAATTTGTGATATGACCAATACGATTTATATTTCATTTAATAGAATTCATGCTATCATGAAAATCAAGTAATTCCATGTTCGTAGTTGTTAATAAATATACAAATGGCAATGAGTTTTTATGTATTCTTTCCATGGATTTCATTATAAAACATAATCTATTAATATTTTAGATTCACGAATAACCTACATATGTGGATATTACTTAATGAATATTATTTCGTAAACAATTTGACTAAATTTATATGTGAATTGAAGAATGGTTCTATAATTTTTTAAATGATTGTTTCAATTTTAATTTCTAATAAAAAGGAGAAGTTGAAATTTTGAATACATAGTATTGGTGATTTTTGATTTCAATTTTATGTAATTATTTTATAACAAAAAAACATAGAAAATAAGGTGATGTAAATGTGATATATTTTTTAAATTTTGCATGAATGCAACATTTTTGTATTAAATAAAATATCTTTTTATATAAATAGGGTGGACCCAGTAGATAGTTTTCTATTCATATATATTCATTATGTGGTTCATTTATGTGAAAGAAATTATTTATAAGAACTAAATTCCCCCAATAATGTGATAGAAATCAATTGTTTGATGACATATTAGTCGTGTTTAAAATGTAAACTAATTGTTGTGTACACTATGTAATTTTGTGAGGGATTCAATAAATAATATTTTAGGGACATGAAAATAGGAATTTCAGAGGTATATTTTTCCTTGTTGTGCATGAAATAATATTTTAGTGGTTAGTGTGGTCAAGAAGGAATGAAAATAACAACTACGGACTGGGATAATCAAATTTATATTTTAACACTATAAATCGTTATTATCAAACCATTTTTATTTTTATTGGATGTGGTTTTATACATTATACTTTAAAAATCTTAATTTTTAGTGAAGTTAATTTCTAAGGAAATATAATAAATAATTAATATCACTATTTCACCTCTATAAATGATATCTTATATATCATGTAAGTGGTTATACAAAACCATTTACTTTTAAGTAAAATTCAGCTAGGAATTGATTATATGGGCTGATTGATGGATGATCAACCCCAAAGGTTATATTTAATTTTGTGTAATATTGATGAATATTGGGACTAATTGGATTCCTTTATGTATTAGAATTTTTTTCCTATAAATTATACATACAAAGGAGTTAATAAAAGATTAATATAACAAAAATAATTTTCAACATGTGGATAATTTAAAATCTCTTCATGACCTGTCACTCGACACAAAATAAATATACGGAGAAAATCACGATGTTCTATGAGTAGTGTCGATGGATGGAACATGTTTCACATTCAATATTATGGGACCTATTTCCATTTTTATTAAAATTCCCTCAACAAACCTACATTGATAACAATAAGGTTTTACGTGACTCATTACATAATCCTTCATTTATATGCAATCCAAATTGTGGGGAAAATAAATTAAATTACATTTTCCCTATCTAGTGTATAGTTTATGTAGATATATAAGTATTACTATGATGTTCACATCTAATCTACAAAAAATTGTGAAATTACTTATTATTAAATTTATTATAACCAAAAACCTAAGAAAATATTATTCTAGGTACACTAATTTGTATCTCCATCTAATTTACAATGAAACCATAATAGGATAATGATGATATTGGTCCATCAACCACCTTAACATGAAGCCTTTAAAAAATTGATTTTAAATGAAATAAGAAATTATGAAAATTTAAGGTAAAAAAATCCATAATACCACCCAATAAAAAATATAAATAAAGATATAGTCACTCTGAAAAGTTATTAACATTCATCTTTAATTGATTAGAATATGAACATGAGAAGAAAATATAGAATATTTTACCATAACCATGACTCTCGTGAATCCCTTGTATATTGGGATGTGTGGATTTTAACATTAATCATGAGAAGAGAACTATATCACCCAAATGGATTAATTTATATTCCATCCACTGTCATTAACTAATATAGTTATGCAATTTTCATATTTAATCCCAATTGTTTCTCAACCAAGGAGGCCAGTATCCACAAGGTTTGTCTTTACCCTGGAAGATAAAAATGTTTCAAACCTCTTTCACCTAATCATGTTGAGGGTTAACTAAACAATCAAAATAATTTTTTTAAAATTAATTTATTCCATAATATAAATCCTCTAAAATATAATTTATAAGTGTAGTTAGTTCCATGAACTATTGGTGTAACACAACGAGATTTTAGATATTTTATTCAAAATTAATACAATTTTTGATAGATTGTTTCAAATTTGACTCCAAACATGACTATGTTTTGTTATATTTCATTAATATTGTAAAGAATATTTAAGAATAAACACTGATTTACTAAATAAAAATATTATAATTCATTACAAATTAATATAAAATTGGATTAAAAACACTAAATATTTTAAAAAATTATTTTTTAAATAAAATGTGTTTCTCAATGTATGTTATTCTTCATTTAAATGAAATAATTTATAAATTATAGATTTTTAAAATGAAATAAATAATTAAATTTCATGCTTAATAATTTTTTTATTATCTTAATTCAATTTATTTATAAAATAATTTTTGTTACATTAGTAGCAACAAAACATTGATTTTATAAATACTATAACTCTTATGAAATTATCGAAAATCAATAATGAAAAAAATTATTATTAATTTTTTTAATAATATATATATATATATATTTATAATGTAAAATAAATACTTTAAAATAAAATTATATAATTATGTAATAAGATTTAAACATTTTGTAAATATCACATTGAATTTACATTAGGTAATTTTTTTATTTTCCGAAATTAAAAATCTATTTTCATTGCTTGAATTATTTAAGTAAATTAAAATTTATTTCTTATTTTAAATAAATATTTTCATATGTTCATATTATTTTAATGGATAGGAATTAATATATGATTTCTCATATTGATTTTATGACTATGGAAATAGAAAAATGTTTAATTTTAATTAATTATTTTAATAATAATGTGTTGTTTTTATCTGATAAATATAATCTAAAAAATATCATATTAATTTTCTGATATGATACTAATACATATATAAAATTATATTATACCTCATTTAATTGGTGACTAATAATATATAATATTAAGACCAATTAATTTCCAATACATCATTTTTTATAAGAACATTTTTTCATTATATTTTTTGTATTAAACAACGAAAATTCATCAAATTTAAAAATTTAATTTGAATAAATTTTGGATAATATTATCCACATGATTCAAAAAAATTAACAATGGTTGAATTATATTTTAGTGAAAAAACTAAATTCCTTATTTAAAAACATGTTACCATATTAATGACTGAAATGGTAATGTGTAATAAAAAATGTAAATTACACCATAAATTTCTAAATTATGTTTTAAAAATAATTATTCATAATTTATAGATCATAAACCCTATATAATAAAATATGGAAAAAAATTGATCCATATTAACCCGACTAGTCTCTCGAAATCATTTAGATGTAATAAGTATTAAAAAATTCGATTTTACTCTATATAGGGACCTCTCAACTACTGTTAAAGAGTCCTATATATTACAGTTTCTTCCAAAATATTTACCCAATTTCCATTTAATATTTATTTTACATGTCCATAATTACTTGGTCTATTTATTTCTATGTATGCCCATAATTTCAAAGAATAATTTAAAGATAATTTTTGATCCCTTTATAAGAGTAATTCTTACACATCAGTGACACATTTTTAATATTAATCATCAATATACAATTTTATATACACATCAACTTATGAAAACCTAATGGAAATAAATATTATTTGTATTATTATATAAATGTAATATCACATTTCTATGTCCGTACAAAACCCTTAAAAATTGATGGTGTCATCATGTGTACGTACGGACTACTAATTCCCTAAAATAAACGTTCTATATTCCATAAAATCATTTCATGGATGGTCTAAAATAGTTATTTAAATATATATAAATTATCTATAATTATATTGTTATTTTAAAATAATTATTATTTTATTTATATACTCTACCACCATTTATATGGTGACATTGATTTTGTCTACATCCAGATGGACAAACACCTTTATAGAATTACATATTTTACATTAACTTTACTACATAACATTGTTGAATTTGAAACAATCTTTATGTATGAAAATATTTTATTACATTAGTAGGATATTTTAATGATAATATTCATTACTCTACAATGGATCATCATAATAGAAGTAAATAATAAATTCAATCACATAAAATCAACATATTATTGATACATCCTTATGAAGGATCCATTTTATTTACATATTGAAATTTATATATTTTTTCATAATATAATCATAATGTATATATTGATCAAAAAATATATAAAATATAATTCTATTTTATTACATGATGGAAAATAGTCAACATATGGAGAGTATATGGTGAAAATTAATAGACAACATCATTTACACGACATAATTGATAAAAATATAGTAAATTAATAATTTATGACAATATATTGACCAAAAAATATGAAATATAAATGTATAAAAATCTTAATAATGTTATAATAAATTTCATTTTACTATTCCGGATGTTAGGGGGTCCCAAAGAAGGAATTTGTACATAAGGAATGTTCTTTTAGATTCCATTTTGGGTTTTATTAAAATAAGAATCGTATTAATCAGTTATTTATATTTGTATTTATATATTATAAATTTATTTTTTAGTTACACATTTCATGAATTTTAGGGTATTTAAAATATCCGTAACTTTTTCTACATTTCAGTTGTTTTAAATTTTATGTTCAAGTATTCTCTAAGGGGGTTGTTTTACTCAAAATGAATTTATTTGAGTCATTATGACTGATCATTAATTTCAAACTTTTATGACTCGTTTCCTCTAACATAATATTTTTATCATTCTAATTTGTATTCATTTGTGGGAAAATGTAAATTTTAAATTGAAATATTTTTCCTTCATAAATATAATTATAATAAAGTAAACTATTTTTAAGAATATTTAGAAACCTATTATAATACTGTTTCACCTTATTGTCCATAAAATTTCATTTCAACATGTTATAAACCTAATTATATTTAATCTCATATGAACTTCATATTTATTTTCTCTTCTTTACACATTTTTTTCTTTTATTTGATTTGTGATTTAAACAATGGTATTTTAAAAAATACAAGGGATTTTATGGACAACAATATTTATTTTATTTTTATTTATTCAATTTCCTTTCTCTACATCACCCATAAATATCAATCTATTTTATTTTATCTATATTATTTATATATGTTCCTTACGTATATACATAGTTTAAGCATCCTACATTTTTTTAGGTAATACATGATTTATTTTCCCTTCAAAATTATATATTTTTTAGTATCCCAATTTAAGGGAACATCTTTGTTTCTCATTTAATGTCTATATCATACCACAAAAAATGTTCTAAAAATTAATAGTGTCTACAAAACCACATAATATTTTTAGATTTATAACAAAGATCAAATTAATTATAAAATAATGTAATAATCCTACATTATTAATAAAAATTCCATATCTCATGTACAATAAAATCATATTTTAGTTTGTTTTCATTGGAACTTATCCTTGATCATTCATGAGAATTTTTATATATTTTATCTTATTTATCATGAAATATGATTATTTATTAAAACATGAGAATAAAAGTTATTTAATATACACATCAATTATTTATTTTAATGTAATATAATTTTTTTAATGGATTTTGAATTTATTAGAAAACCAACTTCTATCTCATCATTTTTATCATTCTTATTAACAATTTATGGTTTCATATCATATTATAAAACAAATATGTATAAACTTATGATAAAAATAAAATTTTCACAATGATAAATTTAATATTCATTAAGGGATGTTTTCATCTCATTAGATACCATATATGAAACATGAGTGGCTTTCCTATGAATGCTATATAGTATTGCCTTGGTGGTGAGCTTTGAACTATGATTATAGTGAATGGGATATTATCATATGAATAATATGTTAAATTTTATTTTTAGAAAGCATTAAATGATGATAATGATAATTTATTTTTATTTTTTTACACTTATTTATGATTCAACGATATGTGTACATATTTTCCTTTACCCATGTTTTCTTATCTCACACTATAATGTCTCAGTACATGTTTGTTCTATTGATATTAAATTTTATAATATGATTCCTTATTGAAAACTCTTAATTTTACATGTTATTTTAATATGACTTTCCTCATATTGTAATGGTTTCCTATATGTTTATGAAATATCCCCAAATGTCACATTGATAAGTTTTCCATTACATAGAATTTGAGATAACCCGTTATTATGGTTCCAATCCCATGGTTAAAATATGAGAATAAAATATGTCAAACAAAAATGGGATTAATTTGTTTCTTAATTGTTATGAAATTCTCCCATGTTTTTTCAAAAATGTATCCAACAGAACTGGTCCTTTAATAGAGTAAAACAAATTGTTATCTATAATTTATTAAAATACTGTAAAATTTATTTATTAACTTATTATAATTTTTCATTATAAAAATATGTTTAGATCATCTTTATATTGTTGGTATCAGACTAATGGTTTACGTATGATTTAAGATTAGTTCATTTTTTTTAATATTTTTTTTGTAGAATAATACATAAAAACCATTACATATTTGTAATCGAAAATTCTAATTATAAGATAATATCTCAAATATTGGCAAAAATTAGTAATTATGTGGTTATAATTTAAATTAACTTACAATCTAGATACTAAAATGTGGATTCATATATTCCATATATACACCTACTGGTTGCTACCATGAGTGATGATGGTTGAGTATCAACATAGCCTTTACTCTGGTACATTATTAGTAAGAATAAGACTACACAATATACTATAGAATCATGTGGTATATGTTTTAGTTATTTACATTATATTTATAATCCAATATAAAGTATTCTAATATATTATAATTAAATTATGAGTTAGGCTCGTGAACCAAATAATGAAATGGACCATAAAATCGATGTCCAATGGATTTTGTGAGAAGATGGTATAATTATATCAGAGTTTACTTGAAAGTATCATAATTACACATCATGCTATTACAGGGGATGATATCAATGTGTTTTGAAACCTTATACATTTAATTATTTACAATCATTTTAATTATCCTTAACATAATATATTTGGTTGTAGTATTTTGTTGGATACTGAATCATGAAAATAATGTCCCGAAAGTAATTCCATAATAACACAAAAAGAATTTGGTTTTTTGTAAATAATTTTAAATGAATATAATTAATTTTTAGGTGGGTATCTTAGGAAAATATTTAAATTTATTTTTATAGGGATAAATTATATTATTACATTAAATAAATGAAAATTTAGATGTAAATATTGTAATATATTTATGTGGGGATAATATAACACAATGATTATTCTGGATTTTTTTTATCAAATTTAATTTAAAAATTTATACCGTGTTTTAAATGTAACTATTAACTAAAATGATCTTCCAAATATTAAATTTTTTGAAATTAAAAAATTAAAAAATAATAAAACATATAGAGAATATAAATATTACAAAAAATTGTCAATGTATTCAATTTAATATTAAGAATAGTTAATGTTTTAAAAGGGGATTTTGTTAATATAAGAAATATTAATTTATATAATGCATATTAATTTAAAATATAAATTTTCAAATATTATAATTTCAATTTGAAAAAATAAATTTCATTTTTGGAATAATAATTTCATGGCTTCATTAGGATGAACTATTGTGATTTTTCTAATATAAATGTTTTGTAGCTGAATGATGAAAATGATTTTTTTTAATACCAACACATTTATGAAACTATAATGATTCATGATTCAATTAAAATCTTTTGAAATGTTTTTTCAATAAATATTATTACTCAAAATTCAAAATAATTAAATTTAAAGGAATATTATGAATTCTTGAAACATATTTTTTTAATGTTTTTTAAGAATAAATAATATTTTATTTTAAAAAACTGTTTTCATTCACCTATATTAATTTTTTTTACTCATTATAGATATGAAATAAAAAATTTATTTCAATTTTTATATCATATGGATTATATTATATTATTAATTAATTTTTTATAAAATCAATTATTATTACTTAAATTATATTTTATCACTGTTATAATCATGCAAGAGTTAATTTATATTAATTTTTAAATTTGTGTTTAGTAATTTTTATATAATAATATATAGAGTCATATTTTATATAACTAATCTATTATGATATTTATTACATCATGCATTTATGTAAATATACATATCTACATAATTTTTGTTAGTATCTCTTAATTTAATCTAATAAATTTGAATAATAGTTTAAGAAAATCATTAGGGGTGTTTGGGGTGTCCAGTACTTTTTGGGATCTTGGAGATATTCTTTCAAAAAAAATTCATTCAGTGCATTGTTGGAGAATTGTTTCTAGTAACTATTCATCTCAACCACTTTATCATAAATGGGATAATAATTTTTTGAAAAACCTTCTGTTGATATAACCATATATAACGACCCATATATTACATACATTTTTAATACTTCAAAATTGATGCACACTTATTGCAACATATAACAAAACCACGAAAGGACGGTATAGGTACAGTGTCTTTAGAAACTAGGAAACATAAACAACTGGTTCATAAATCATCTACACTGTCTCCCTTTTATTTTATCATATCTAGAGCCCCTTTTGGCATATCTTACTTAATACCATATTCCTGACCTGGGAAAAGAAAACATACAAAAGGGAGAGCTCAAATTCATAGTAAGTGTAAACAAAAGAAATATCAATCACATCATATTCGTAATAACATAAAATTTTGGAAATCATAACCTACAAAAGAGATCATAATTTCAAAACATGGGATAAATCATAGTAATTAAATGTAATCCCAATAATCATAACATAAAACATGAAACTTTGTGTCATACACACATAATCATAGAGAATCATTTCTTAGTAGTCAAGACTCATTTCCAAGACTATCCTAGTGGACAAAGTCCATTTCGGAACCGAGTTCACTCCTCGTTTCAGTCCTGTATCACTGAACCGGATTAACCTGACGTTCTAGACATGTCTATATCATGAGATATAAATCTTCACCCAATGCATTGGAGGGAGATATAGGTCCCACACATCTCATAATTATACCATTCTTATGTAAGCCACAAAATCTTATATCATATATCATATCATAACCCGTGTAATAAAAATGGGATTCATAGACTTCATACATTCAAAACATTATCAATATAATATAAAAAGGACGTCATAGAAATAATTCAATCATATCATAATCAAATCAATGTGAAAATAGGGATATAAATAGAACCATATATTATCTTAGATGGAAAATAATTTTGATAAAATGCTTGAACTCCATTCTTGAGGAAAATATCCTTTCTACTTAAAAAATATTTTTACTTTCTTAACATGTCATACAATTTTAAACTAAAAGAAGTTGATTAAAAATAAAGTAAAAAACTTTTAAAGGAAGCTTGATGGATATAATATTTTATGAAATCATAAAAATCCATTCATTCTGTATCAGTTAAAAAAACATTCTTCTCATACTTTGTCAGGAAAAGTCAAAAAATACCTCATACTAAAAAGGAAAAAATATTCCTTTCATATCTTTTACTAAAAACTCACTGAAGGGTAAAATTGGATTGAAACAATTTTAGGAGGATATAAATATTATAACATATTGTGGAAACATGGATGTGCATGATAAATATTACATAGTAAATTCATAAGTATAAACAATCTCGGATAAAAATAGGATTGTGAGATTTTCCCTTACCTTAGGTCTGATTTGCTTCATACATGTCTGACCCTCCTGTATAATGATTTAAATAATGTTATTTATTTACTCCAGAATCGTACTCATTGTTATGATATCATATATGGTCATATTCTTATCTTCTTATTAATAATATTTCATTGCTACTTGTTATTCGGGTGTTTATTGCTTTTTGTTCTTATGCGTGTTTTGTCGAATAAATTCTTATTATTCCTTTTAGGTTATAGATAACTCATTTCCATAATGGTATTAGTGTAATCTATATATCATATTTATTCATTAAATTCATTTATATAATCATTAATCACTGAAGATCATGTAGAACGATTCGCATCACATCGTGGAGACGGTAGGCCGTACGTACGCATGAGCGATGATATCATTCCCATGATTGTGGAATTGTATTGAAGTGTATGTATAATATTTCAGAATCAAAATCACTTTATAATAATCATATATAGTTATTCTTTACACCATTATACCAATCCAATTAAGGTGGTAGTGAAAAACATATTACACCACGGCGTGGAGACGGTATTCTATACGTACGCACGCATGGTGATTTCATTTTCAGTAGGATGGATAGAAGGTGAAATAAGTTTGTTTCATATTTATAATAATATATCGTTATATGAGTGATACTGATTTTATTTCTTCATAATGAAACTACTAAAGAAGAAGATGTAGAATAAGAAATAAAGTTGAATGAATCGGTAACGGACATTACATCTTCTTTGAAGAGCCTCCTCTAAACCTCCTCTTAGGGAACTAAAGATATTCTTTAAAGAATACCATGACCTCTAGGATGTTTCTAGGGAAGTTTATAAGGGAAATGGGCAGGGTTTTGCCGATATTGAAGGCTAAAAGTGGTGTGAGGAAGAGAGGGAGGAGGTGCCCTTTTATAAGGGAGGAGAGGGGCACCGTAGGAAAAACTGAAAATATTATTTTATAATAAAGACATATTCGATTTTTAATAGCTCCAAATTGATTTATTTCTACTATAAGGTGGGGAGGGGTGGAAATCCTCTTATAAAATTGATTTTATTTATGTTTAGGTTACTATTTTAACCTTAACATTTAGATTTAACTCTAAGTTAATTAATTTTACTTTTACTGTGTCTTCTTGTTTTCCTACACTATATGGTTAATTAACATACTATAACAAGCCAAACGAACCCCAAGTTGTTCATTATTAATATTTATAACCTTATCTATGTCATTTGTCTGAGGATTCGATTTTTAGGAATAAAATAACAATTAATAATACAATATTTGTTTTAAAAACCATTTTATGTCATTATTGACACTATTGGGTAATTGATTTTTTTGAAAATTAATATAGCATTATTAGTTCGAAAAATGTTAATTAAATAAATTATAATATGTCACATTAACCTATAAAATTATTTTAATTCTTAAAAAGTCTGAAATTACATTTATTTGGGTATTTATAATATCAATTATGTTAATATTTCCTTAATAAGGTAATTACTGCATCATCATTGTGTCATAAATAAATTAAATTATATAATTTATAAAAATTATCAATAAACTCCCATTATGTATTAAATCACTTTATCTTTCAAATAAATATTTATAGTAGAATTTATCTTATTTATATCCCTATATTAAAAATGTTTTAGTTATTAATTATTGTTTTTAACTCTTTTAACTCTTCTTTAAATAAAATAATACTAAATGTCCTAATATAATCCAGGTGGACCTAAATGGTCATATTTTAGTCCAAGGGTTGTTTTTGGTCGAATTACACTTATCCAATAGAATTAGGACTTGTGTTAGGGTAATAATAATACCATTTTTACCCTTAATTGCCCTATTTACTTTTAACCGTGGTAAATAAAAGTAAACAGTTACTATTCACCAAAAATTATTTTTATCTTATTAAAGCACATTTTACTCCACGATATTGACCATTTTTATCAGATTTGCAAAATTCCTCTCATAGAAGTGGTAAAATTTTGTTTTATGTAAATTTTCAAACTCTCCTAGGAGGTGGGTAAAAGACGGTTAAAAGTTTAATAAAATTTTTATATATCTAAAATTATTATAAAATGACTCCAATTAATTACATTGAAAATATATATGTATTATGTATCAATTTTTACCTAATATAAATTTAAATAAAATAAATAATTATTTCAATAAAAAGTCGTTTTTTAAATAGTAACCCAGTGTTTTCACTATTCATCAAAAAATGAAAGATTTCTGAAAAATACCAAAAATTCACCCTAGGATAATTTAGATATTCCGAATCCGAAAATGAAGTCCATTTTGAAAGATAAAATTTATAAAATTTTAAAAAGTGGGTATTACTATTCATAACGGCTAGTTTTAATAATATTTTAATAGCATATCGTTGTTTAGTGAAACTCGGTATTGCGTACAACGGAAGCTATCGAGGAAGGTCGTGATTACATGTAAAGAAAGCCAAGATAGTTTTGTTTGTAGTGAAAGTTTCCTTTGATGATGTATATTACATAAAAAAATATTTCTCATAAAAATCCTAGGTGATACATTCTACCTCCTTAAAATGAATTTCACCCTCAAAATTCGCCACTTCCTAACAAACAGATGAGGATACTTCTCCCTCATCATATCCTCAAGCTCCCATATAGCTTTTTCTAATTGGTGGTTCCTCCATAAAACTTTCACCAAGTGGTGGTCTTGTTCTGTAGGACTTTTTAGATACGATCTAGAATCTCTATCAGCTCTTTTTCATAAGAAAGATCTTTCTCCAACGGTACAACTTCTGAACTGAGTACATGTGAAGGATCATGTATGTAATTTCCTATGAGAGATACATGGAACACATCGTGAACTTGAGAGAGAGACAGTGGAAGCTCCAATCGGTAAGCTACCTTCCCAACATGATCCAATATTTCGAAAGGACCGATATACCTAGGGATTAGCTTTCCCTTCTTTCCAAATCTCCTCACTCTCTTCCAAGGAGATATTTGTAAGAACACTTTATCACCCACTTCAAACTCTAGGTCATTTCATCGGTTATCAGCATAACTTTTTTGTCGACTCAGAGATTCTCTTATGTGTTGTTGAATAGATCGGACCTTTTCTGCCATCTCATCAACAAGATCAGGTCTTAATAGCTTTCCTTCCCCAACATCATCCTAGAAAGTTGGAGTTCAGCATTTCTTTCCAAAGAGAGCTTCATAAGGAGCCATCTGAATACTGGAGTGAAAGCAATTTTTATAAGAAAATTCCACCAAAGGTAGGTGTTGATACCAACCTCCTTTGAAACCCATAAAGAAATCTCTCAACATATCTTCTAGTGTTTGAATTGTCCTCTCAGACTGACCATCTGTCTGAGGTTGATAGGAAGTGATGAAACTCAACTATGTATCCAGAGTATGTTGATGACTTCTCCAAAACATTGAGGTAAACCTCATATCCTGATCCGATATAATCGAAAGTGCTACTCCATGCAATCTTACCACTTCCTTTACATACATACTGGCAAGCTGATCCAGAGAGAAATCTTCTCTAATAGCAATGAAGTGTGCCGACTTCATAGGATGGTCAACTATGACCCAGATAGCATTATTTCCTTTGTATTTTTTAGGAAGTCCTGTGAAAAAGTCCATGTGTTTTCCCATTTCCATTCAGGTATGGGTAATGGTTGTAAAATCCCCTTAGACTTCTTTCTCTCAACTTTAACTTGCTGACAAACCAAGTATCGAGAGACATATTCAGAAAAATCTCTTTTCATGAAATCCCACCATAAGTACTCATTAAGGTCCCTATACATATTCGTACTTCCATGATGAATAGAGAATGAAGAACAATGAGCCTCATCCAGCAGCTCCTTTAATTCTGGGGTGGGAGGAACACAAACCCGATTCCTGAACCTTATTATCCCATTACAATCAAGGATGAATTCAAAAACATTTCTCACCTTCTTTTGTAACTCTAAATATTCTTTCTATGCCTCTTTAATATTCACATGTATAAATGGTTGAACATTCAATTCAGAAAGACAAGATTTTTTCCCTTTCATTATAATTCCAAGATCCATCATTTGTAAATCCATAAATATTGGATCTTTTGTGATCCTCATCATGGATAAGCTAGCATCATCTTGTCGACTTAATTCATCTCCGACCTTGTTTGCTTTCCCAGGGTGGTAATGAATTGAGCAGTCGTAATCCTTAATCAGCACCAACCATCTTCTTTGGGGCATATTCAGCTCCTTTTGTGTGAAAATATACATTAAACTTTTATGATCAGTATAAATATCACACCTTACTCCATAAATATAATGCCTCCAAATTATTAATGCAATGATTACCGCAGCTAACTCCAAATCATGAGTTGGGTAATTTTGCTAAGGGATTTTCAACTGTCGTGAGGCATAATCTATCACCATATCATTTTTCATGATAACACACCCCATTACCTTCTTGTATTCATCATTGTAAATCACAAACCCTTCTCCACTACAAGGTAGTGTGAGCACAAGTTCACTGGATAACCTTCTCTTTAACTCTGTGAAATTCTCTTCACACTCCTCTGTCCGAACGAACTTAACTCTTTTCGAGTCAACTTGGTGAGTGGGATAGATAATCATGGAAAATCTTTCACAAAACCTCGATAATATCCAGCCAAACCAAGAAAACATCGGATCTCAGTTACTTATGTTTGTCTCGACCATCTTTCGATAACCTCTATTTTTTCCGGATCCACAAATATCCCCTCTTTTGATATTATGTGACCCAAAATGCATCTTTTTGAAGCCAAAATTCACACTTGGTAAATTTGGAATAAAGCTTCTCATTCCTCAGGGTCTTTAATACTGTTATCAAGTGATCTTCATGTTCTTCCTTGGTCATTGAATAGACAAGAAAATAATCTGTAATGACTACCACAAACTGATCAAGATAGTCTCTAAATACAATATTCATTAGATCCATGAAGATATCAGGGGAATTAGTAAGACCAAATGGTATCACTATAAATTCATAGTGTCCATACCTCGTATGGAAAGACGCCTTTGGTATATCATCCCTTTGACCCTTAATTGATGATACTCTGAATAAAGGTCAGTCTTGGGAAAGTATTGACCTCTGCGTAGTTGGTAAAATAAGTCATCAATGCGTCAGAGATGATATTTTTTCTTGATAGTGATATTGTTATGTTCTCGATAATCAATACAGAGTCTCATTGATCCATCTTTCTTCTTAATAAACAGAATAGGTGCTCCCAAAGGAGATGCACTAGGGCGTATGAATCCCTTATCAAGATTCTCTTGGAGTTTCTTCTTCAATTGCTGCAACTCAATTGGGGACATTCTATAAGGTGTATTTGAAATAGGTAAATCACACGGTACGAGTTCTATTGAAATATCACATTCAAAAATTGGTGGAAGACTAGGCAATTTCTTTGGAAAGACATCATCAAACTCCCGTACAATGGGAATATTCTTAATCGTGAGTTTCTATCCAACCATTTGAGATAAATAGCCTTCATTTAGTGGAATCAAGACCCATAATATGGATGAAATTTCCACTAGAATGTTATGTTCATCCTTGCATTGATAGACGAACATAGATTGATCTGGAATATGAAATGCGACTTCCCTTATTTGGCAATTGATATGACATCCATATAAAGAAAGCTAATACATTCCAATAATCACATCAAATCCCACTATAGGATGGATCACCAGATTTGCAGGAAGCACTTTCCCACAAACTTCAATCGGAGAAGAATTGTAAACTTTTGATGCGACTGTTGGGCCATGAGGGGTTGTCACAGCTTACTCAATATCTAACTGCTAAGTTAATATGGCGATACCCCTTGAAAATTCTTCAGAAATAAAAGAGTGGGTGGATCCAGAATCAAATAAAACATTTTCTACATTAGAGTGGATGGTAAGTGTACATTTGACCACTTCGTTATCATACTCCACATCGCTGATAGAAATTTCATGTGACGTTTATTTTTCATTGGCCTTAGGAGTTTTTTGACATCGATCATCGTAAAAAACCCTTGGATTAGGGCACTGATTGGAATAATTCCCCATTTCCTTGAACTTGTAACATTGAAGTGTAGGAGGTTCACTTTGTGTAGACTTTTTTTTGTTCACATCACTATACATCTTCCTCCCATCATTGCGGAATTCAAATGCCCAATGAACTTTCTTTCCACATTTGAAACATTTAATTTTCCCTTTAAGACAACTCCTTCTATGTTTCTTTCAACACTTTGAGCATAAGGTAAAACTCATCTTCTTTTCATTGTGGCCTTTAGATTTCCCTTTGAATTCCATTTTCCTATTCTTATCAAATGCATATGGCTTATGGGTTATTACAATATCCATCTCAACCTTGAAAGAACATTGAACGATTTCAACGTAGCTATTGAAGTCCCTTATGGATAATTCATTTTGAAGACTTGGTTTTAATCCCCTAAAGAATCGATCGATCTTACTCTCAGGTTAGATAATTATCCCAGAAGCATACCTTGAAAGTCTTGTAAAATTTGTATCATAGGTACCAACAGATTCATCATCCTTTTGCAATAGTTCAAGAAATTACTTCTCCATCTCTGTTCGAAGAATATGAGGGAAGTACTTATTGAAAAATAAGTTCATGAACTTGTCCCATTCCATGGACTCAATTTCAACTCTTGGCCTCATATTCATGATAAAATTACACTATTGATCAACTTCACCATCCAACTGATATACAGCTAAGATGACTTTATCATGATCAGAACATTGAAAAACTGAAAATATCTTATCAGTGGTACTGACCCATTGTTCATCCACTAATGGATCATTATACCCACTGAATGAAGATTGATGCTACCTCAAGAAGGATTCAACAGAATGTTTCTCCTTCCTTTTCTTTTTTGGAAGTCTTGCATTATTCATAGCTTGAGAACATTTTGTGAGCATGGCTACAAGATTTTTCATTCCAGCTCCCATAACGTTTGGTTGCTCAGGGAGACAATCATTTCATTTCCCATCGCATTCAGCATTAACATTGTTCCTTTGGGTTCCAGCCATTAGCTAAAACCAATAAGCATATTGTTAGAAACACTAATCATAATAGGAAAACCACATAATCAAGAATAAAATTTCACACTTAAGCTCTTATCATAGGTTATTCATGGCCATTTCTAAAACACTATGATTGTGTTCTATGCTTAGACATGTCCTTAGGGTTCTTACTAAGTCCTTCACATCCTAGTATCTGAAGGTTGACTATACCATTCCTCTGATACCAACTATAATGGTCTAGAATTACTTCCAGTGTACTATAATTGATGCCTATCAGGGAATTAAATGGGCGGCAACACCCCCTGGGTGGGACACAACACCATCCCTGGTGGCAGAAGTTTCCTCATTAAGCCCTTGGGTGGATAGCCATGCTTCTTCCAACGCTCACATGTGAGAGTTCCAAAGGATCTGATACATTCCTACATCCTTTTCCACTGATACCAACTATAACGACCCATACTTTACATACATTTTTAATACTTAAAAATTGACGAACTCTTATTATAACATATAACAAAACAATGAGAGGACCATATAGGAATAGTGTCTTTAGAAACTGGGAAACATAAGCATCTGGTTCATAAATCATCTACAGTGTCTCCATTTTATTTTATCATATCTAGAGTTCTTTTGGAATATCTTACTTAATACCCTTCTTCCTGACCTGGGGAAAAGAAAACATACAAAAGGTTGAGATAAAATTCTCAGTATGGGTAATAAAAAGAAATATCAATCACATCATATTCATAATAACATACCATTTTCGAAATCTTAACCTGTAAAAGAGATCATTATTTCATAACATGGTATAAATCATAGTAGTTAAATTTATTCCCAATAATCATAACGTAAAACATGTAACTTTGTGGAATACACACATAATCATAGATAATCATTTCTTAGTAGTCAAGAATCATTTCCAATACTATCCTAGTAGACAAAGTCCATTTCTAAACCAAGTTCACTCCTCGTTTCAGTCCTGTATCACTGAACCGGATTAACCTGCCATTCCAGCCATGTCTATCTCATGAGATATAAGTATTTACCCAATGCATTGGATGGAGATATAGGTCCCACACATCTCATAATGATACCATACTTATGTGTGCCACAAAATCATATATCATATATCATTGCATAACCCGTGAAATAAAAATGGCATTCTTAAACGCCATGCCATCATAACATAAACAATATAAGATAAAAAGACATCATAAAAATAATTACATTATATCATATTCAAATCAATGTAAATATAGGGATAGAAACATAACCCTAAATTATCATAGAAGGAAAATAATTTTGACAAAATGCTTGAACTCCATTCTTGAGGAAAATATCTTTTTTACTTCAAGAACATTTTTCCTTTCTTAACATGTCATTCAATTTTAAACTAAAAGAAGTTGATTAAAAATAAACTTGAAAACATGTAAATGAAGCTTCATGGAAATAATAATCTATTAAATCATAAAAATCCATTCATTCCATATAATTTAAAAAACAGTCTTCTCGTACTTTGGACGGAAAACCCAAAAAATACCTCGTACTTAAAACGACAAAAGATTCCTTTCATATATTTTACTAAAAACTCACAAAAGGGTAAAATTGGTTTTAAACAATTGTAGGAGGATATAAATAATAATACATATTGAGGAAACATGTATTTGGATGATAAATATTCCCTAGTTAATTCTGAAGTATAAACAATCTCATATAAATATGAGATTGTGATATTTTCCCTTACTTTAGGACTGATTTGCTTCATACGTGTCTGAATATCCTGTATAATGATTTAAATAATGTTATTTACTTATTATTGAATCTTACGCATTGTTATAATATCATATATGGTCATATTCTTAACTTTTTATTAGTAATATTTCATTGCTACTTGTTATTCGGGTGTTTATTGCTTATTCTTCTTATGCATGTTTTGTCGATTAAATTATTATTATTATTTTTAGGTTATAGATACCTCATTTAGAGAATGGTATTAGTGTAATTTATATCATAATTATTAATTTAATTCATTTATATAATCATTAATCATTGAAGATCATGTAGAATGAGTTACATCACATCGTAGAGACGGTAGGTCGTACGTACGCACGAGCGATGTTATCGTTCCCATGATCGTGGAATTGTATTGAATTGTATGTATACTATTTAAGAATCAATATCACTTTACAATAATCATATATAGTAATTATTTACACCATTATACCCATCCAAGTATGGTGGTGGTGGAAAACAGATTACACCATGGAGTGGAGACAGTATTCCGTACGTACGCACGCATGGTGATTTCGTTTTCCGTAGGATAGATATAAGGCGAAATATGGTTGTTTCATATTTATAATAAAATATCAGTTTATGAGTTATACTGATGTTATTACTTCATAATGAAAAAATGATGAAGATTAAATAGAAGAAGAAATAAAGTTGAAATATTCGGTAACGAACATTACCTCTTCTTTGAAGCGCCTCTTATTAACCTCATCATAGGGCACTAAAGATGGTCTTTTAAGAATACCCGGACCTCTAGGATGTTTCTAGGGAAGTTTATAAGTGAAATGGGTAGGGTTTGTCTAATCTTGAAGGCTCAATGTGGTGTGAAGAGCAGAGGGAGGAGGTGCTGTTTTATAAGGGAGGAGAGGGGCATCTTAGGAAAAACTTAAAGTATTATTTTATAATAAAGTCATATTCGGTTTTTAGTAGCTCAAATTTGATTTATTTCGAAGATAAGGTGGGGATGGGTCTACATACTTTCAACCAATATATTTTATAAAATTTTTGGTTACTATTTTAACCTTATCATTTGGATTTAATTCTAAGTTAAATCATTTAACTTTTACCGTGTATTCTTGTTTTCTTAATCAATATGGTTAATAAACATACTATAACAAGACAAACGAACCCCAAGTGGTTCATTATTAATATATATAACCTTATCTAAGTAATTTGGAAAAACCATAGATTTTTAGGAATAAAATAACAATTAATAATAAAATATTTGTTTTAAAAACTATTTTATGTCAATTTTGACACTATTTGGTAATTGATTTTTGTGAAAATCATAAAAACATCATTAGTTTGAAAAACGTTAATTAAATCAATACTAATATGTCATATTAACCTATAAAATAATTTTAATTCTTAAAAAGTCTAAAATTACATTTATTTGGGTATTTATAATATCAATTATGTTAATATTTCTTTAATAAGGTAATTACTGCATCATCATTGTGTCATAAATAAATTAAATTATTTAAAGTCTAAAAATTATAAATAAAATAACATTATGTAGGAAATATTTTTATCTATTTAATGAAAATTTATAGTTGAATTTATCTTGATTATAAATTTATATTAAAAAAATTTTAGTTATTAAATTTTGTTTTAAACTCTTTTAACTCTTCGAAAAATAAAATAATATTAAATGTCCTAATCTAATCCAGGTAGACCTAAATGGTCGAATTTTATTCCTAAAGTTGTTTTTGGTCTAATTAAACTTATCCAATAGAATTATGACATGTTTTGGGTAATAATAATACCATTTTTACCCTTAATTACCATATTAACTTTTAAACGTGGTAAATAAAAGTAAAATGTTACTATTCACCAAAAATAATTTTTATCTTATTAAACCACATATTACACCTTGATTTTAACCATTTCTCTTGTAATTCTGAAATTACACTCATAGAAGAGGTAAAATTAAGTTTTATGTAAATTTTCAAACTCTCCTAGGAGGTGGTTAAATGACGGTGAAAAGTTCAATAAAATGTTTTATATATCTAAAATTATTATAAAATGACTCTAATGAATTAATTTGAACTTATATAGGTATTATGTATAAATTTTGACCTGAAATTAATTTAAATAAAATATATAATTATTCAAATAAAAAGACGGTTTTTAAATAGTAACCCGGTGTTTTCACTATTCATCAAAAATTGAATGTTTTCAGAAAAATACCAAAAATTCACCCTAGGATAATTTCAATAATACGAATCCAAAAATGAAGTCCATTTTTAATGATAAAATTTATAAAATTTCAAAACGTGGGTATTAATATTCATAACGGTTCATTTTAATAATATTTTAATAGCATATCTCTGTTTAGTTAAACTTGGTATTGCGTACAATGCATGATACTGAGGAAGGTCATGATTGTGTGTAAAGAAAGCCAATATAGTGTTGTGTGTACTGAATTATTCCTCTGATGATGTAGATAACTTAAAAACAAAATATTTCTCATAAAAATCTCGGTTGTTACACTATAACCATTTGAAATTGTGTAGGATCGTTGTAGAGTTGGATTGTATGGTTTGTTCATAGTTATTCTAATAAACTCCGTACCTTTTTGGGGGATGGGGAAGTTGGATAGTGAACCAACACATGATACACATGGTTTTTTAATCCATGTTCCTAAGAAATAAATGGGCATTCCACTTAAAATTCTATAGTTAATAGTTTTTGAATGATAAAGAAAACTATGTGGTCAAACTTTTCACCACTTTGAAAAGGAGGGAATTACCCCTGTGATCCCCATTCATATTAAAATTCCATTCCCACTACCTTCCAAAATATTAAATCAACTCCCCCAAATTCATTGATCCATTATCCCTCGTACTATTTTATGTGTCTCCTCTATCAATCAGACTATGATTAAATTTTTTTATATGGGCCAACTATCGTGAAGTAATTCATTCCACTCCATTCATTCATAAAATTATACAGTTATTTTGAATACCAAATATGATTTATAAATTTGGAATTATTTTTGTGTACTAGTATATTTATTTGAATTCATTATTTATTTATTCAGTTAATTTTTGATAATGGATTATGATTCTACTACCATTCTAAGGCAGGTGGTCTTATAATTTTCCAGAAATTTATGGGTTTTTATATTATGTTGTCTTTGAAATAGACACCATATTTTTCCACCATTTCAAAAAAAATTAATAAACCCAAAAATTAAAATTTAAAACATAATTATATGAATTTTAGGAACCATTGATAAATATTTAGTGGTAGATGAGCTAATCACGTACCTCCCCTGGGATGAGATATAATATATTATTTTTTAAGGGAATCGCAAGAGTGGAATTTTCGAACCATCCACACCAAGAAATCCCCCTTCCAAATAATATTTCATCTAGATTAGCCCCATATGGGAAGGATCCATTGCAATATGATATGGTAGAGAATCCAATGAGGCAATAGTTAAATCAGTGATGGATTATCACATCAATTCGTCAACTATGTGGTCTGCGCCATTCTACCCACCCACTAGGACACCAGGTAACCCGAAAAGTTGAGTAGAGCATGGGAGGCGGACATTCCCCCATGAGAAGGATCCAAATAATTGAACCACATACCCCACCAAACACCATGGATATGGTCCATGACGGTGCACAACTAGGACATTATTGAAGTATCAAAAGTACATTGAGTTCTTAGGCCTCTGTGGTTACAAGGTATATGTGGGCCGTCACCAACCACCAAGAACATATATGTACCTCCCCAACCATTAGACCAATTGTAATGACACCTGGGAATTTGGGTCAGTTCTCAATGGGGTAGAGGGGTCCATGAGTGATTAATTTCGGAATCTCAAGAATTTCCATAGTGATGACTGTAACTCTGAACGACAACAATTGATTCAATAGCCGCATCCAACTCACCCATGCCCGACGGGAAAAAGTACACTATGTTTATTTCGCCTAGTGGGTTACGCGGTATAGGTGGGCCGTCACCCAATAAGAATTTCCATTATGTAATTACTCACACATAGGCCCATGTGTAATGACAAATGGGATTTGGGCTCAATTACCTATGGGGTAATTGGGTCCATGATTTATTTATACTCACATCTCAAGAATTTCAATAGCGAGGACTCGAACTCGGAACATTGGTTACAGACTTCTCAACCGCAACGAAGTCATCCAAGACCCACATACAATGTAAACATTGTGTTTAGGCCCATGGGTTTAAATGGTATAGGTGGTACATCACCCACCTCCAAGAACCTTTATGTACATCCCAAACAATAGGTCCATGTTAAACGACACCTGGGCTTCCAGGTCAGTTCCAAACAGGGCTGAGGTGTCTATGAATGCTATAATCATGCATCTTAGGAATTCCCATAGCAAGGGATCCAACCGAAAACCACATTGAATGGATTCATACCTGCAATCAACTGACCCATGCACTATGGGAAGTTATAATATATTCCTTATTGAAATATTTTTCTCTTATGACCAAAATACCATTATAGTGTACCTCTATTTGTATGGGATAATGAAATATTTCAATTTATATTAACAAAATGATGTAGTAGAATAAATTATGTCGATTTTACACATATTAGTACATTTTTAATAAATGAAATAAATTATTAAATGACTTAAATTTTGGAAGAAGTTATATTATTTATCATTTAATGTAATTGTTGAAGGATTTGATTATATCATGCTTATATTTTGTAATGGACATGAAATTATATATTTATGGTTTTAATTTATAGATCTGGTTTTTATATGGTATTTTTATCCTTATAGATAATATGTTCATTATTATTAGACATAAATAATGGACATGAAATTTATTGTTTTTATATTTATAACTACCAAAAATAATTTTCCTTATTGTTTATTAATAGTTACAATATATAATATACTTATATTTATATAGTTATTGGAAAAATTCTTTAATAATACCTAAATATAATTAATTGTAATGTATATTCATATTTTATAGGTATAATTAATGGATATGATGCCAATTATTATCATTAAATAATTTATGTTTAGATACATACCTGACATGGGATAAATTGTGGAGTATCAGAAAAGTGTTCTATTTAGAACCCAGACATATATAGTTTATTATTTATTTCCTGTATTTATTAAACATTCAAACTAAAATATATATTCAATGTGTGCATAGTTCTAGACACCAATTTTTGTTGATTACTAAATTTTACAGACACCATATTCATTCCACTGATTGGTAAACTGACACACATCATGGATACATGTACGGACAAGGGGAAGAGTCCTTCTATGGACCCATGAAATTTTATACTATAAAGAAGTATGTGAGAAGATGATCAATTTAGTTCTCATGATTTTATTATATATATTATTTAGAAATATTTATAATTTTATACCATGAATTATATATACATGCTACTATATATTATCCTTATAATCTAATTTTTCTATAGAAACCTCACAATGCACCATTTAATATATGTTACACCTTATTGTTTATTGAATAATTTTTATTATATATAGATGAATCACATTATATCAGTCCAATTTTATTATTTCTATAAGGTTTATTTATTTTTTATTCCATGATTATTCAATAGTATTAATAGAGTGTATAATATTCCCATCGTAACATTACAAACCCTCATTCATAGTCGACAACCTCTAGGATGCAAGTCAAAATGATTAAGTCCATGTTGCCAACTGAGAACGGATACATATAATTGAATCAATGTCATGATGCTATAAATTTATATTATAAATATTTCCCATTATCTTTCAATTTTTGTTTCAGTAGATATAAATCATGGATGTTGTAGAATTATGAAACGATCATGATTCTTAGAGTGTCTAACCCTCAAAATAAGAAAAATCCATGTTTCATGGGTTTAGACTTGTTGTTCTAGTTTAGGTCTATTACAGTTTAATTGATTTCCAAGTGGGTGTAACACATGATTTCATGAATTTATTATCATTATTATTAGTGATTCATTTTTTTAACATAAGCTCGAAGGAAAAAGATGCGCTTTATCATGAATTGTTATAGGTTCATGAGTATACCAATTATACATGTTCCATGTTATGTTTATTGTCTTGATATAATTGAATGATGGATATTTTTAGTGACATGTATTGAGATAATTGAATTTAAAATACATTTTATTGAATGTAAAATTGAAATAACATGTTATTAAATTGTCTTGTCCATCCTAACAATATATTCCTTTATATCTTGAGAGTGGATCCTTAAGTAACATATTTAAATTGTTTTAGATAAAAATATTTTGTTACATAGACTAAAACCTTAAATATTATTAATTAGTTCAATTCCATTTGAAATTTATAAATCATGTACTTATATATATATTAATTTGTGACACATTTAATCAAGTCATATTTATATGATTTTACATCCAAAAATCAGGTGTCTGGATTGAGTTATAATTACATAATGATCTAGTTGTAACATATAAAATCCATGTATTTATTAAAATGGAATTTAATCCCATATAATAGGACATTATTATATATAAATATGACCATTTTATATATGGAATGGGAAAATAAATTTTTATAATTGAATTAGAATTCACATTGCATCATAATGAGATTTTTCTTTTATAACATGTAATTGAAACTACATATATTGTATAATTAGTTATAAGATATAAAACATGGAACTAGACCCATCCATAAATTTTTAATTAGGTGTGTATCTTGTGACTCTTATAATTTATATATTTGAAATATATCAACTTTAGAGAGGTCAACGGTGTGTTAAAATCATGATAAAAAATTCTAGTACCCTTCTTAGTTCCTCGTTAGTGATATATTCGAATATGAAATCTTTTTGTGGTGTCTATTTAGAATTATATTGACATTACAACATGAATTAAATGTATCAAATTCTAGAAATTTGATACTGATGATTCCATAAATGTGTCTTTCCTTAAACCACCAATATTACCTCATTCAATTCTACTGACAACACCTACCATTATTCTTGATTTAGGAACCACTAATAAATTCCGATAAGGTATCTTATGATTAGTAAATTCCATATAGGGATCTCCATGAACATCCCCATATTTGTAAGTGTTGACTAGGTTGTTCCATATTTTTTTACATTATAAACTTTTTCAATATGTTTGATGACATGTATGAAATATAACACAATTCATAAAAAAGTTAAAAATTATATTATTTAAATATTAAAATTCTATCGTAGTTATTAAATTGGTAATTATAAATCATATTGAATATGTTTTGAAATATATATTGAGATTATTAATAATAAATATTTATTAATTAATATAAAAAATTATATATATATTTTTTTAAAAATCATTCCTAAAGTTATGTTATAATAAAAAATGTTTTTTCATTTCATTTTATGAGAGAATAATATAATAAATTTCTTAAAAATCAGAAATTTTATTTGATAAAATTATTATTGTTTGGTAAGTAAACTATTCAAAATTATCATATGGTTATTTTTTGTATTTTTCTGAAATTCTTGATATTTTAAAGAATATTGACAAAATGGGGAATTTTGATAGAACATTATTTTAAAATTGTAATAAAGGGAAAAAATTATTTTTACTAGTTTAAAAATATACCTATTTTATTTTCTAAACTAAACCAATTATGGTTTTTGAAATGAATTTTATACATGATTTTAGAATAAAAACATTTTATACCTGAAAGGGATTTTTTCAAAGAGTCATGTTTTTTTTTTAAATCGATTTAATATTTATTTAAATAATTCTATATTTATGTTTAAATAAAAAAAGAATTCAATATTTGGATTCATGAGGTATAAATTGAGAAACTAAAATTCCTTTTGACAATATGAATATTAACGTCAGAAATTTTTGTAACCACTATGAAGGGTACATATGGTTATAAATATTAAAAATAAAATCATTAAGATTATGAATTTATCATTAAACAAGAATTAATCTCATTGTATGAGTACATTTCATCAATAGTCATCTAATATTTGGTCATATGTAATTTTTTCTCCCATTATATGTTATTATAATCCTTAAAATATTTTATGTAAATAAACGTAATAAATTGTCATGGTATTGTTTTAAATTTTTATAATATTTGTAACATAGAATTAACCAAAGGAAATATTCAAAGAGAAATATAAATTTGAAATAAATAATATATTTATTCATCATTAAAATTTAATATTAATTTTTTGGGAAGAAATAATAACATTAAAAGCATAGACAACAATTAGAAGAATATTATTGAAGTATTGGATGATGAAAATAATTGATATAAAAAATATTGTAATTACTATATTATGAAATAAAATCATTACCAAAAAGTTTTATAGATTAATGAAATCATATGTATGTATTAAATTTTTTTAATTTTTTTATGTTATTAAATTCAATGTAAAATATAGTTCCTCAAATAGACATTATGGTTATTTTATAACTAACAATATATTATTATAATATATAAAAACAAAAAATAGAAAAAATAATTAATATTTGATTCAAAATATCATAAATCATTTATTTATTTTTAATCATTCCAATATTTTATCTATCATGGCCCTCAATAAATAAAAATTATTACTGCCATGGTATGTGTGAAATGGGTTAAAGAGGGGTTAAACCCAAAATATATAGGTAATAAAATTAACAATAGATTTCAAAATATTTGTTTTATGATTTCATTATGAATAATAATCAATAAATATTTGTAATAAACCTTTTTGGATTCATTTATAGAAAAAAAAAATATTTATTTAATATTTTTTTTTAATTCAAAGAGTTCCCCTCCACTCCTTGTAAAAAAAAATTTATTATCTTTTATTAAAACATTAAAAAAAATTAGTTCATATTATTATTGAAAAAATAACAAATAATGTATTCTCTTTTATAAAAAAATAAAAAAAACAATTATTTCATATTATTATTGAAAAAATAACACAATAGAATCCATCACATAATTAAATATGTATTTTTTGATTAATTTCAAATTTATTATTCTACGGGTGTTAAAAAAAGTTACATTAAAACAAAGATTTATAGTTTTAACGACATGTTTTAGGATAATTTTATCATACATTCCCTTAAAATATTTAAAAACCATGTTAAAATATAATAATAAATATGCATAATATACTATGATTTTGTAATATTAATTTCTGGACATATTCGTGTATCCTCTTCCATTACATGGTAAATGAAACAATCATTCATGTCCATAGTAAACTACCTCCTCGAGAACATATATTATCTATTTTCCATCATCGTCTATCATGGATAGATTATAATTATTGTTTAAAGATATATATATATATTTATTTAATGGAAATTTGAAAAAAAATTAATGATAATATAACATATGTTTTATTATGTTTCAATACAATGAAAAATGTAAATTTCATATGCGCACACAAGTGGAATACCACCTACACCATTAAATATGAGGCGTTTTTCAGCAGCCCAGCTAATAGAAGATATATATATATATATATTTATAATTAAATAAGTATCATTATATTTTTTATATTATTATCTTCATGAATTATAAAATTATAATTACCTTCCTTACATAATTGTCTTTCTGTAACATATTTGTTAAACATGAATCTATATGGCCAATTGTATCAATGAATATATCATAGATCATTTTTCATTACAATATATCATGCTTGGTTTTAAACTTTTAATTGATATAGAGAAATTATAATTTTTTCATTATAATTAATATATATACTATTTAATAATTACATCTTTGACAATAACTTATATAAAAAATGTCATTTTGGTTTTATGTAGAGAATATCAACAAAATATACAATGTGAATTTATATAATTTTATAGAAAATGACAAAAAGTTGTACAAAAGAAATAATAACACTAAATATATTTCAAAATAATATAAATAATTAAACTACTTTTATTATATTGGATGATAATTAATGTACATAATGTGTCACAATAAGTGAAGTGTAATTTTTGTTGAAATACTATTAATATATTTGCATTAAAAATATATTTTTCATGGAGATCAATATTTTTAAAATTATTAAATGGTTGTTTCTATATAGATATATGTGAACTATAAGGGAAATTTTATTTCAATTTTTTTTATTCCAATGGTTTTCTATTTTATTATTTTTATTGAATGTATTGATGTTTTTTATAAGAAGGTGTAAGTAATGATATATTTTATTTTATTTGGAGAGAACTAATTTTCTCATTGTTAAAATCATTATATGATATTTTTATGCAAATACAATAATTTATTTTTCCATCATCTAAAAAAACAATTTCATTATATTAAAATTCTTTAGATAAAATTGAATTGGAATTTTTATATTTTGATGTTTCTTCTTCTTGGTATAAATATTGTTTCTACAATGCAATATTTTAAATATTATATGGTTCATAGAAATTACCTTTGAAAAAAGGTTTTAAAGTTATAAGCTATTATATGGTTATCATGTTATATCTCTACAGTCTCCTTTGTAATATAATTTATTTAAGAAATTTGGTTTATCCACTATGTCAATGGGAATATATAACAATCATTGTTCCAAGTATAGATGATTTTTTCCTATGTAATAATGATTATTTCTCCATGTATAACAAATATTCATATAATATGGTTAATTAATAATGATACGAAAATAATTCCCAATGTTAAATATGTTATCTATCTATGGTTTCTATTGGTTTTTTGTAAATATTTTGATTTTATCTATTAAATGATTTTTATTCTAAATTCTATAATTTACATGTATCACTTTTATATAATTTATTACGAGTCATTCAACACTTTAATTAAACTATAATTAGTATTTTTTTTCATTTATTATTATTTATGAGTTTTTTTAAGAAAATATAAGGATTTAGAAGTTGATTTCAGAGGTAATAAATTGATAAATTTACCCTAATGTTTATTCTTAAGAATTTAAATTTTTATAAGTATTCAAGGACAATTTTTTTCAATCATTAATTTCTATGTCACTTGTTATTCATTATAATCTCCTTTTATAAATTTAAAATTTTTCAAAGGGTTCAAAATCTGTAAAGGAATTTAATTACACTAGTAGAAATAATGGAATATTTTTCATGAAAATAAATCACACATTATTATAAGAAAAATATTTTATTTTATAAAAAATTGTTACAGATCAGATGTGTTGAATTTGTAAAATCATGTGTTTTAATATAAGAGTTTTGAACATAGTCTATAAAACAGTAACACTAAAATATATGTGGGAAATAATTTTAATTATATTTTAATGGCATTAAATATGAAATTTTTTATGGTTGTGTCCTTACAGTTCATATCAATGATGAATTTTAATCACCTTATAGGTTATGCTTTTTTTGGAGAAAAGTGGTAATATTCCACCATAACTATAATATTTAATACATTTGGGATATTAACTATTATTATCAATAAATTAAAATTGTATTTGTTAACATGAATAAAGATATAAATATGTTTATTATACTCATATGGTGGTTTATAAACATTTAATTGATATTCTTATACATTCTTTTTCATTTCATAAATGTATGGATTCATCATGAAGATTAGTAATAATAGATCTGCTAGAAAATGTATTAGTTATATGAATGAGATAAAAAAGGAATGAAAAAATTTGTGATTATTAATATAGTTATTATTAAACTACTATCTAGATTAATGATTAATAATGTAATCCTTTGTGAGTTTCATAATGCATAAAATATAGGGGAAAATAAAACCTCATGGATGTTTATGTGATTATCATTATAATAGTTTATATATTCAGTGATAATTATTTCTAAAATATAGAAAGAATCCCTTAAGTAAATGTAGTAATGGAATGGAAAGTTATTTCATATGTGGTAAATTTGGTCTAAATAAAATAATCTACCATGGATAATGGAAGCATTCAGTTAACACATTGAAGGTGAAGAAATCTCATCCTAGGGTTTCAAATAAAATGATTGGAGAATGATCATTATGAAAATAATATTACTTGAGGGATGATCATAATTGATATTAAAAACACTATATATATAAATTTATAATTTCATAATTATCGTTGATGATGACAAAACTATAATATACATATGATAGGAATGGATTATTTCATCACGTATGACGGATAAATATTAGGAAATAAATTTTATTTTTATAAGAAATAATTAGTAATTAATAAGATTGGAGGTCATTACTGACTAATTATAACTTTTGTTGGCATAACATTATAACTATATATATGGGACCTATGTGTTATTATATATATAAATATTATCATTATTTTCAAAAAATTAACACTCTTTTGATGACGGGAGAACATTAAGATAATTTTATTGAGCATTGATAGATATGGGAGGAATATTTAACCTTATGATTATAATGTAAAATCAATTATATGAGTAATATTAATTTTATACTATTATATATATATATATTATGGTGTATGTTACATTTAGTGTATATATGATAACTAATTTTCAGGTAATTATGTAATGAAAAATATTTGGGGATTCAAAATGATTGGTATGAGATAACTTTTATTGCTAAAAATAATATTTATTTTTAATTTATAGGTTTATTTTTGATGATATTTATCACATATATGTGAATTTTATAATAAATATTTTAATATAGTTTTAGATAAAATACTCTTCATTGTAAAAGCAGCTACCTCTCACATCTAGAATGGCTGTGAGGATTGAACACACAACCAAAGGATAGTTATAGTGCATCGTTATCCTCTGACCTACATGATGTACTATTTTGCATGAAATCATTTTAACTTAAAAGATAAAATAGAAAAATATTATTTTAATTTTTGGGAATATATATTTTATTGTATTGATAAAAATGGGATTAAAAAATTTATTATTTGTTTCATTTGTTTTCTGATGATGTTCTTTATTTTGTGAACCGTATAGTATTAAGCTAAATTTAATATTTTTGAAATTTATTATATGATTAAATGAATAATTACATAAGAAATATCATTATTATTTACTTTGGGATTTATGGGGATTTAAATTTTTGATAAAAATGATTCACATATCATAGAGATACAATAATTACATTTTTGTTTTGAGACATTAATACGGATTGTTGTAATATTGAGACAAGTATTTAATTTATCAGGAAAACAATATGATCAAATCCATATGAGAATCTTTTATTAAATCGGTGTATATAATATTTTATAAAAATTATAAGGAATGCTATTTATCAAATGATCTTTGATGAACATTAGGTTCTACTATTGAGTAACGGAGAATAATGTTTTATTTCTTCATTTGAAGGATTATTTATTTTATGAATTAACATTCCTTATGCTAATTTTTTTTTATTATCTAATGACACGAGTAATTACAAAAAATTTATTTTATCAAATTATGTGATCTATTAGATGTTAATTTTAATGGAATAGGCATGATTAATTCATCCTGGATACACATTATATAGAAACATTGATTACATTATGATATAAATTGATCCAATGATTAAATTTTATTTGTAATGAAATTATATATAATTCTTCATTTAGTATTGATTATATAATAATTTCTAAGATCTACCAAAATGTTATTTTATTTAAAAAAATTATATGTTTTATTTTTTTACTGAGAAATCAATGGCCTTTTAACCCATCACTGATATATTATTTTGTGATTGTATGCATCTTGTTGATCATATAGTAATATATGTATATCAAAAATAATAACTCTTCTATTTATTACCTGTGTTTGGACATCCCACCAATGTTTTATTTCATGGAAACTATGTTATTTATTATTCAATATCAACTATGTACATTCATTTTCTCTATATTTATTTGTATATTGATTAACTATTTTTTATTAAGTGAGATTTCAACAAATTTAATATAGAAATTATAACCCCTAGTTTAGGATAATTTTTTCATATTATGAAGAAAAAAATATTATAAAATGTTTATGGAGATTTTAATATCTAAATATTCTAAAATATGGACATTATGTTTTCTAATGTGAATGATTGGAAACATATATCATAAATAAAAATAAAAGTACTAATATTTAAGGATGACCACCATAACAAAGACATTAAATTGATGTGTATGAATTACATTAATACTTTTAAACATATTTAAAATTATTTTAATAAATAATAATTTACTTATTAATTTTTAGGAAAGAATCATTAATTACTTATTAAAATCATTTTATTATCGAATATTATTTTTTCATAAAAAAATGGTTTTTGATTTATTTTAATGAGAATATAATATAATTAATATGTTGAAATTTTAATAATATTATTTTATAAAATAATGAATATATTTTAAATAATAATATAAATGTTCTACTACGGAAAAATATATATATTTTTATGGAAATCAATATTTTTTAATAAATAGTGAAAAATATGATTCTTATTCAAGTACGTTTTTTCATGTGTAGTGATTTTAATTTAATATGTTATTTATTATTTATCATAAAATTAATGTAGTTATTTTTTATTAAATATTTCCAAATATTGGTGTTTTAATGTATTTTTTTCATTAATTTAGTTTAAAAACGTTTAATACATAGAAAAATATTTTTTTGGGAAAACATTTTTCCATTATGTATTAATGTTAAAAAAGAAATTAAATTATTCCATTCATGTGTATGAAATTTAAAAAAAAATCACTAAATATTTTGCTCCTGAATAAATAGTTTGGTAAATAGGTTTATTTATTTCAATATATAAGAATTGTGGCCTTATTCAATTTTATTACGATATTAATTGGTAAATCAGGTAATGAAGGGAAAAAAGAAAATGATAAATAAAATAAAATGACCCAAAAGATCAACTACATATTATTGGATGAATATATTTCTTCCATAATCATCTATTATTTATTTATATTTCATTTATAGTTCTATTTGGATGTCAATATAACCTATTTTACTTATTTATCTAAGGAAAAGGGAAAAATATCACACAGTTGTTTGTAATAAACTTATTATTTTTAAAGTTGATATATTTTTAGGTCATATTCACATAAAAATATTAATTTTAAATATAAATTATTTATCATCATCATGATAGTTTAATTTAAATTTTTAATTATGAAATTGTTATATTAAATTCTCAGACAACGTCGATGTAGTAATCAATAATTTAATAGAAAAATAAAATAAATGATACAAAAAATATTAAAATTATAATAATATTATATAAATAATTTTTAAATGATTTTATATATTAAAATTAATTATATAGATGTACTAAATTTTTTCTATAATATTTACATGATTTTTTAATGTTGTAAATGTCAGTACAGTGAATATTTCAACATATTTTCATTATTTATATTTTTATAATAAATAATATATTATTAAATAATATAAAATTCCTAAAAAAGGGAGATATAATCCTTATTAATTTTTGATGAAAAATATAAAAAATATTCATTTTTGGGACATTGTTCCATTTTTATATCTCTTTTGATCCACAATGATTAAAAATCCTTGTTCTCACGTAAGTGTGAAAGTGGTTAAGGAGAGGTTATTATTAAATGTTAAAAATAAAAACCAATTAAAAATTGTAATTTTATTATTGGATTAGAGTATCTAAACTCATACACATCTGTTATTCTAAATAAATTAGTGTTAATCTTTATTTCAATAAAAAACATTTTATATTAATTTAATTTTTTGATTATTTCAAAGACTTCCCATTATAACTTTCTTAAAAGGATATCACTTTATTTCATTCAATCACACTTATAGATGATTTTTTATACCTTATCTCAACATATTCCGTTTTATAATCCCTATAGTTATTCTCTAGGTCGTGTTTTAGGAAAAATACTAAACATATTGGGGTGAAAGCATTAATAAATGGGAATATCTCAATGATGAGGTATTAATTTAACCACATGTTCTAGTGTTGATTATTCTTCCACTCCCGTTACATATTCTTAAATAATAAAAAAGTAATAACACACAATCCAAATAATATTTATATTTAATATATTAATGAAATGACCAATATTCATATAATCTTCCATCATGTGGGAAAAAACACCATTTGTTTATATAGTGTAGAACCACCTCAAGAACAGATGTAATTAATTTTACATCACTATCTCACATTTATTGATTATATTGATGAATTTAATATATATATATATATATAATTTTCATAAAATATTAATAAATTTTAAATATATATGACATATATTTCCTTACATATCTAAACATTGAAAAATGATTATGTTGTTCATCCACACTTGTGGACCACCACCCAAATGATGTAACTTGATTCAATTTTCATCACCACATCACATAGATTATATATATAATTATAATTTAATAATTAATGTGATTTTTTTATTATGACCATTATCAATTGATAAAATTATACATACCTTCTTTTCATAATAATCGTTGAAAAATTGAATCAATACCCAGGTGAATATATGGAAAACCCAAAATATGATTATAACATAGTTCATTTTTCATAACTGTCATTCATGAAGAGTATAAAAAGAATAATTTATTTTTAAAAATGATTATTATGTTCATAATATTATACTGGATACGATTTAATAATGAAATCGTTTACTATAGTCCATGTAATAATTTCATTTTATACTTATTTATCGAATAAAAAATTGCATTAGGTAATGTTAAATGATTAATTAATTGTCTATTACATCATAATAAATGGTATAAAAAGAATAATAAAATTGAAAATGGGTGTTGATAATTTAAATAATTATCAATGGTTTATTATTCCTAAAGATATATAATCTACTTGATAGGCCAGATTCATGTTAAGGGGCATTCTTTTAAAATTATTTTCTATTGACTCCATTAAAACCTCTCTTTTCCAATATAATGATTTTTGAAATTATGATATGGACAGAATTGATTTATAATGTAAATTTAATTTCTCTTCTATATAATTTCAGTTTTTATCAAAATAAATATAATCTTGGATTATTTATTATTTCTTAACAAAATGATATAATTAATGTTCTATTTTAGTATATAGGCATCACAAACAATACCCACAATAATCATTGATATTTTTTATTTGAATTAATCTAAAATAATTCATATTTTCTTCATCAAAAAACCCTATTTAATTATGAAAAATTAATTTTAAAAAATGGTATTTAAATGGATTTTATGTTTCATTATGTGAAAGTGTTTCTTTATTGGTACAAATAATGTCTACATGAGGCAAGATTTTATGTATTGTGTTATGGGTGATGTGTATTATATAATATGATGGGTTGTTCTATTATAAAAAGAAGTCCTCGTTATCTCATTATATATCACCAATTGAGTTGGTAATGATACACAGTTAATAGATATGGTTTCTCTGATGATATTATGAGAACATATTATGAATGTTAATCCATGTATAATCAAGATGGTTATTTCAAGTGTAAATGTGATTGTCACTCAAAATATAACCATGATATTTATTCAATCTATAATTCAAAATAGTATGATAATAAAGAATATTATTACCTACATTATTCAAATATTCATTCAATAGTTTTTTATGAAAATATGATTATTTCACATTGTAAAGGAACATAGATTAAACTTCATATTGTTGAAAGGTATAAATTTTTTAAAATGATGTGATATAATTTGGATGAATTTTAATAAAATTTTAATCGTATTTATTTTTTCATTTATGGTTTTTATTAATTTTATTTTCTATATAATTATATTTGGATGTTGATTTATTTAGTGTGGAAATATTTATTTGTCTCCTAATAATAATTTTTTACTAAAAGTAAAAACATTATAATTATTCATGGAGTATTGGATTCTTTCATTCATTTTGTGTCTGTTACTACACATATGTAGACCATAAAATTATTTAAAATATTTTTCACATGATTTAGAATTGATTATGGAAAATTAACAAGTGATTTTGGAACATGAAATGAATTTTTCGTAATATGAAATCATGTCTTAAATTTATAATATTTAAAATAAAGAAAAAAAGGGATACAGATAAGAAGAATCCACTTGGTAAAAATATTGTTTTTATATAATTTTTTTGAGTTACTGTTATTAAACTATAAACATAAAATATATTTGGAATAGAATGAATGTGAATTTTTCTCATAATTTACTATAAGATAAAATGTGTATGGATGGGTCCTTATAGTTCCTATAATAAAATCCTTTTACATTTCTAGGGAATGCGATCAATAGGCTATTAGGTCAATGTCTGATGCCATGTTTTCCGTCTTCGATCATCTTGAGACACCTAGTAATATTAATTTTATTCTTTCTATGTATATTCCTTTCATACATAACAACATATAGTGGGATGTTATCACAATGGTAGATCATCATAGTGTGATGGTTAACGTTGACTTCTATGTGATCATATATGACTAATTATTTTTTGATACATTGAGAGATAAAATATGTAGGGATTTTTTACAACTAATGTAGGTAACAATCTATGTCATATAAAAATCTTCTACCTTTATTGAGCTTTATCACATTAAATTGATTAATTTAGGTGATTTGTTATCTAGAGATTGCATAATTGAGGATGGAGTTAGATATGAAATATAATCACAGGTGAACATATTATTTTTTACTATTATTTCATGCATAGTGAATTAGATCCTCATCACTATGCATAATTAGGGTGATATCAATGATGTTTATTATTTATTTCATCAGGTATACTAGATTTTCATTCGACCAGTGGCATGATGTGTTTCCAAGAAGGTTCTCAATTGGGATGTTATAGTATCTACATGTTACCAATGTATTATTCCATATGTGAGATAATATTGGTCACATAATGATATAGTGTTATAGATACCCCATTTAGTGTCAATAATTCAAAGATATGGGCCATCATCAATAAGTTTACTAGATATTTCTATCAATTCATAGTAGTATATGATCCTTACAAACTTCAAATACAAAAGTATGATTAGCTGTTTTGTGCAAGGAAAAGAGTTAGTGTGCTACAAGTATTACAGGAAGAAGATGTGGTTGTGGATGAGGATGATATACTTATTATATAAACCACATGAAGACTGTACTTTCTCATGGTAGTGAGATTATATCTCATGGATACATATCTGGCACAATTTTTGTAGTATAACCAACATCGGATAGGCGTACATTCAGTCCATCTGAAGACTATGTTATGATTGAAGTAGCCTCAAATGTAGTATCTATATTATTTGACATATTCTCTTCCAATTTATTTATATCAATAAAAATTGAGGAAATCCTTAGGAATATTATTCTATATCGAGTGATGGTACTTTTACCTCCATTACGAATCATATTAGATATTTTACTTCATTATATTGAGTTCCCCCATGGGATTGGAGGACAGTATTTCATATTAATCCATTTTTCATTGAGATGATAATACTTTTTATGATTTTTGTGATGTATTGGATAGATTCAAACATTTTTTATCTATTTTCATATTTATGGGATCTCATTTACATCAAGCATGGTTGATAATTATATCCAGAAGGTTGAACAGAATTCGCAAGGTTGATTAGAAGGACTCGATCATTGTGAGTTTCATGGAGTGACTAAAAATATTACTAATCATTATATGGACGATTAGAGAAAATTTCAGGTATATATACAACTCATGGTGTATAATTTTAGGGATGTATTTTCTGATCACTTTTTTGATACCTCCTAATATAGATGTTTTAATGCCCCGACACCAGTTACCCAGAGTCGGTGCATTATTACGTTACATTGGCATGATCACAAAAGATCAAGTCTCAAAAGAAAGATTAGTTTAGTATCCTTGGAAACACTAGATACATTCATAAATTTTACATTACATCATAAAGTGAAAAATTGCAATAACATAGTCTCTATATTCCACAATCATATACCCTTCATACTATCCCTGCATGTCAGTCATAAAATATTTCTTCACATCCTTAGAAAAATAAAACATTGAAAGGGGAGAGCTGAGATGCACAGTAAGGATAACAATATTACGGAAACTTTCATAAATAAACATAAACATTTAATGTAATGTATAACTAAAACAAAAGCCTTTTAATCTTGAACATCAGAATAATATGGAAAAATAAAATGAAATAATTCCATTTACTTATTCACATGGATATTCTACTAGTCAAATAATCACATTCAATATTAATAACCACTTTCATTATGATGGAATGCATAATGAAAGACTATCATAACCACATATTCAAGGCCTTATGCCAAGACTACAAATAAGATTCTGTCAAGGCCTTGTTCCAAGACACTAGTTTGTCTCATGCAACCTACCAATTCATCGAGGAGCTATAGCGGGCTCCACCCGTCACTTATTAAGTCCAATTCATTCCTCAGTTGAACATGTTTAAACATAACATAAACATTCGTAATTAATCTAGCATACGAAATGTCAATACTTTCTCCATAAACCATGAATGGTATAAAAATAACCAATCCATAGTCAAACATATCACAAAACCTTCAATACAATATGGATGTTTTGAATCATAATAAATCAATATCAAATAAGGTTAAAATCCATCAAAGGATGTCCAAATAAGAAATATTTGGGAGAAATAATTTTTTTTAACATTTAAAAGTCACATAATTATAAAAGAATACAGTTACTTTGGAAATGTTCTTATAATATTTTAAGGGAAGCTTCAATGATTTTATAATGGCAGAAAATATCCGCACTCTCCGTATAAGTTAAAAAAACATTCTTACCTTAACTTTGTCGAAAATGTCAAAAAGTACCTTGATTGGAAAATGACTGAAAGATTCCTTTCAAAAATGTATAAGGTAAAATAAGTGTATAAATTACATTAAGCCATTTTCTAATAAATAGTAAAAAAAATTGAAAGACATTTTTACGAAACATGGATGTGGATGATAAAGGGGTCCCATTAGATAATTACATATTAACAACCATGAATAATGAAGAGGTTGTAGAATGATCCCTTACCTCATGCCCGACTTGACTTGATCGTTCTTTAATCTCATGAATAATAAACTATAGTTAATATATACTTTCTTAATAAAATTTTTACAGTTCATTATTTCTTTTATATTAATTATTACCATGTTATGATCATTATGTAGTCATTTAAGTTAATAACGGTCGTTTTGTCGATCTTTGGTACCTGAGTCAACAATAAACTTCTTATAATTAAAAGTTGTTAATGTGATAAAATATTTATTATCTCCAGAATTATATTCATGATCTAGATATCATATATATCATATATATCTATTTTATACATGCATTTATAATATAACATGACATTTATAGGTAAGAAATGAAATACACCATTCATGGAGACGATAAGCTGTACATACGAATTAATGCTACATTCATTTCAGTTTCATATTTAATGGAATGAAATAATAAATATATAATGTTATATTATAATTCCAATATGATATATAATATTAATTAACTCCTTCCTTTATATGTCCCACATATGGCATTAACGATTCAAATCACTTTGAGGGGGCGGTAGTCTGCACTTCCTAAAATGATATTATCGTGTTTAACCGTAATGGAAACCATAATGGTTTGCCATAAATGAAAAATACAGAATCATAAGAAAAAAATAAACATAATATATATAATATATAAATATAGTGACATATTAATGGCCACCATGAAAGGTGTTGAAAGGAGATTGAACAATCATCGTTTCGTGAGCCAGTAATTCACCACCCACAGAAAAAGTATGTTCTTTAACCATTAGACGGAGGTGTGTTTGTGTGTAATAAAAACTTTCTCATAAAAACATACTAGTATATTTCATATACTGTTTTTGTTACAAAATAATGTAATAAAAAGGGTTTATGGTGTTGGAGAAGCAAAATAAAACAAAATAACACAATAGAAGACATTACCTTAAAATCGTGTACCTCTTTTTGATTTGAGCCAAAGACTTCTTTGGGAAGACTTCTGCCCAAAGTGAGGCTTCTAAGAGTAATATAGGGATGCTTTTAGAGTGTTTGGGATGAGTATGGCCGAGCCAAATGGATTTGAAGGTGTGAATAAGGTGGTAGAGGTGGGGCCTTTTATAAGAGGAGAGGAGGGGCACTCATGGAATGTCATGAAATATTACAATATTATGAAATGATTTTCGGATTTTAAAGGTCCCAAAAATATATATTTCTAGGATAAGGTGATAAAGGTTAGAAATACACACATCCAATAGGTTTTAGACAGGTGTAAGTCTTATATTATACCTTATCATTTCATTTTATTTAAGTCGTTCATTAAATAGGTAATCACTACATCATCATAGTGTCATAAATAAATTTATTTATTTAATTCTTAAAAAAAATTACCATGATGTAGGTAATATTTTTATCTTTTAAATGAATATTTATAGTCTAAATGTTATCTTATATAACCCCGTGTTAAAATTGGTTTAGTAAAACAACACAAGGTTGTGACAATTTTTTTTACTTTAAATAAAAAGTTATTAAAGTTATTTTCTTACCCAAGTGGATCCATGGGGTCCCAAAGTTGACCCATGGATTTTCTTGGTCGGCCAAGACTCATCCAATAAGGGTAGGACAATTTTAATGGTAATTTCATATTATTATAACATTATATTTATCGTAAATTACACTAATTACCTTTAATTGCAATTAATAAATTTTAAAAGTTATTATTCACAAAAAATTATTTTTATATCATTGATCCAAATTTTACTTACAAATGAAAAACATGTATGTATAATTTTTGAAATTCAATTCACAGAAGTGGTAAAGTTTCATTTAAACAAAAAATTAGTTTTTTAACTACAACATAGTGGTTTCACTATTAATCAAAAAATGAAGTTTCTCAAAACAATTCCAAAAATTCACCCTAAGCTATAATTCATATTCCAAATTCATAAATTATGTCTATTTTACAAAATTCCTAAAATATAAGCTGCATTACTGAATTTTATAAATAATTCATGTTGTTAAATAAAATAGCGTGTTTTTAAGAAACAATATCAATCAAGAGATTGACACCTTTTTATATCCAGTTTCAAAGTGAAATTAATTCTACTGACCACCATTAGATAAAATGGTAAAATTATATTCTAATTATACTTTAAAACAACTCAATAGTATAATTTATCACTATAAATCATTTTGATTAAAGATGTTGTTTTTATGTTTTTTTACTATTCATCGAAAATTGGAAGTTCTCAGAAAAATACCAAAATTTAAACATATGCTAATTTTGATATTCTTAAACCAAAAATGAAGTCCATTTTGAAATATAAAATTTATATAATTTCAAAAGGGGGTATTACTATTCATAACGGCTACTTTTATTGGTCGTAGTGTGTTAGAATCTCAAACTTCCGTACAATGCAAATTATTGCATTATTGAAAGAGATGCGTACCATGGAAGATTGGGGTGTTACATTCTCCCATCCTTCAATAAATTGCATCCCCACAATTTGAAATTGTTCTTCAAAAATAAAAGGTTGAAAATAGAAAATACCTTTGTGGAAATCCAATGTTGAAAATAGGGTTAATAAAATTTAGTCTTAATAAGAGGGAAATATAAATGAGAAAGTCACAACAAAATTAGGGTTTCGAATATGAGAACATTGGTATAAATTATAGACATATAATTAGATGAAAAACAGAAATATTTATAGGGATTGATTGTGGTCATCAATCACAAACAAGTGTAAAATTGAGGGCCTCAAATCCATCAATCTATGATGAAAATATCATCAATTCAACTAAACATAAGGAATTAGGATAACACATTTTTGTTTTAATATCCCTTCCCGATAATTCAAGCATTAATTTACTCATAGAATAAGAGAGATGTATATATATATATACTTGACAAGTAGAGTTTCATCCCTCAATTAATTTCTACCACAAACTCATCTTTCACTGAAAATGATAATAGAACTCCAAAATATTATATTTATCCTAATCGTACAAGGTTTGAAAAATTAACACATACCATTTATATTAGGAAAACTATTTTGTAATAACCAAGGACATCCTGTAGGCTGGTGGTAGGTAATAAAGGTCTGTCACAGTATGGTTGTGGGTTCGATTCCTGCATCTTTTTCCGACACGATGGGTTATCCCCCGACCTATAGGTTGTCCATTTCGTAAAACATTATTAATATAATATTCCAAAAAATAATCTTCATAAATATTTTAACCTTAAACAATACTATCCAAAGTTCAACTTAATCCATTCCATCCTTTATAGTTATCCAAAATACCACTATCCAAACTTTCTCTAAAAGGTCTCTAAATTCCAAACTCATTTGTAACATCACATTCCCCAAACAATGTAACATTTCTATTATTCTCAGATTCTAAAAATATGATTAACTTAATCCAATTTAAACCTTAATGAAAACAACAAGTACTGTAGTAAAATCCTTATATATATCACATTATTCTTATAACTGGAATATAATCCTTGAGTTCAAAAGCACCGATACATTAATTATTCCACATCAACTATAGTAACAAAATAAGATTGGCCATGATCCCTTGGCCTTTTCTGAGGTAAGTTCCCATGACGCTTAGGTTATTCATTTGCATAATGCCCAATTTCCCTACAATTGTAGCATTTAACATTGATAGCCTATTTATTTCCCTTGCAATCACGAGCCTGGTGACCTTTTTCTCCACATTAATAACAAAATCCCATTCCTTTTAGGAAACTACTAGGATGATTCTTCCCACAATTATCGCATAAATGAAAATATATCTTTCCCTTTTTCGCTTTATCTGTCTATTGATACACCGTTCTCTTCTTCTCATCCTTTACATTATTGTCATAAGATTTAGAGAATTCATTTTATGTCTTGATAGCACACGAGACTGTATCTTCATAAATTGAGAAATATTGTGATACTAAATCACGACAGAGATATGGTTTTAACCCATCAAAGAACTGATCAATATTACTTCTTGGGTTACGTATGTAATCTGATGCATTCCTCGCTAACCTTGTACTGTTAGCCTCATAATTTGCAACATTCTCATCCTCCTATTGTCTCAGTCTCAGAAATTGCCTTTCCATATCTGCTCGATGGTCACGAGGAAAGTATTTTTCTAAAAAAAGCTCTTTGAACTCCCTCTATTCCATATTTGATACTTCATCCTCTTCCTTCGTGTTTCGTATCAATGAAAACCATTGATCAACATCTCTAGTGAGGCGATAAACTGCCATGAAAACTTTTTCCCTTTCACTACTCCCTAAAGCCTGAAATATTTTCTCTAGGGAATTTATCCATTTCTCAGATACTAATGGATTTTACCCCAAAAAATGTTGGTGGTTATTTCCTCATGAAGCGGTCTAATATTGATCCTCCATATTGCGGATCAGGGTGCTCTAAACGAGTAATGTTATTATTCATAACCTGAGTAAGTTGTCCCAGTATGGTGATAAGCTGATAAGCTCCAGATATATTTCCAGCTCCACAATAATTGTCTTGAGTAGGAGGGAAATCCCTACATGGTGTGCATGCATTGATTTGGTTTCCATTCCTTAAACTAAGAACCATTCCTAAACAATGGCATAAACTATATCAGTTTATGAATCAAAATACATAATACAATACTTGTAAAAAACTAAACATAAATTGAACAGTTTATGGTTATAATCCATGATCATAAAAAGAAATGTTTTCTTTAAAGAAGTATATACTCATAAAACCTTCATATTGGTTTGTAAAGAAATCATTAATTATCCTAATCATATCCCCCGGGAGTGTCGTAACCAAGAGTGCAGCCAGACCCATTGTCAGGCACCAGTTCCCATTCGAGTCTAGCTCAAAGCGGTGTTTTCAGGTTTTACCCCTAGGTACATTTGTGCCAGAGCCGCCTCTACCTGCTCGTATCCAGACAGGTATGTATTGCTCGTAAAACTCACAAAATCTCTATAATACCAAAATTCTAGGAAGTTCTTCTATTCTAATCTTCAAAGTATATCTTAGGGCTATGCTCTAATCAGAGTTTTTCTAAATCTATCTTCCATGGTTAGTACTAAACTGCCTCTGATACCAACTGTAGCGACTTGAACCCAGTTACCCAGCGTCGGTGCATCATTATGTAACATTGGAAAGATCACAAATGATCATGTCTCAAAAGACTGATTAGTTTAGTAGCCTTGGAAACACTAGATAAATTCATAAATTTCAGATTAAATCATAAAGTGACAAACTCCAATAACATAGTCTCCATAGTCCACACTCATAACCCCTTCAGACTATCCCTGCAGGTCATTCATAAATTATTTCTTCACATCCTTGGAAAAATAAAACATAAAAAGGGGTGAGCTCAGATGCTCAGTAAGGATAACAATATAGCAGAAACTTTCAAAAATAAACATAAAAATTTAAGGCAATGAATAACTAAAACAAAAGACTTTTAAACTTGAACTTCATAAAATATGGAAAAAATATAATGAATTAATGTCATTTAATTATTCACATGGATATTATACTAGTCTAATAATCACATGCAACATCAATAACCACTTTCAAAATGATGGAATGCAAAATGCCAGACTATCATAACCACATAGTCAGGGCCTTGTGCCAAGACTACAAATAAGATTTTGTCAAGGCCTTGTGCCAAGACACTAGTTTGTCTCATGAGACCTACCAATGCATCGAGGAGCTATAGCGTGCTCCATCCATCACTTATTAAGTCCAATTCATTCCTCATATGAACATGTTTAAACATAACATAAACATTCGTAATAAAACTAGAATAAAAAATGTCAATACTTTCTCCATAAACCATGAATGGTATAAAAATAACACATCCAAAGTCAAACATATCACAAAACCATCAATACAATATGGAAGTATTGAATCATAATAAATCAACTTCAAAGAAACTTCAAATCCATCAAACGATGTTGAAATAAGGACTATTTGAGAGAAATATCATTTTTTGAAATCATTTAAAATGCACATAATTATTAAAGAAAACATTATCTTTGAAAATCGTCTTATAATATTTTAAGGGAAAATTCAATGATTTTATAAAGGCAGAAAATAGCCGCACTCACTGTATATGTTAAAAAAACATTCTTAGCTTAATTTTATCGAAAATGTCAAAAAGTACCTTATTTGGAAAATGAGGGAAATATTCCTTTCAAAAACGTATAATGTAAAATAAGGTTATAAATGACTTTAAACCATTGTCTAATAAATAGTAAAAATGTTTTGAAAGAAATTTTTAATAATCACTGTTGTGGATGATAAAGATGTCCCAATAGATAATTACATATGAACAACCTTGAATAATGAAGAGGTTGTAGAATTAACCCTTACCTCGTGTCCGACATGAATCGATTGTTCATTAATCTCCTGAATAATAAATTATAGTTAATATATACTTGATTAAGAACCTTTTTACAGTTAATTATTCATTTTATATAACTTATTACAAAGATATGAACATAATGTAGTCATTTAAGTTAATAACAGTCGTTTTGTCGATCTTTGCTACTTGAGTCAACAATAAACATCTTATAATTTAAAGTTATTCATGTGGTAAAATATACATTATCTCCAATATTATATTCATAATCTAGATATCATATATATCATATATATCTGGTTTATAAATTCATTAATAATATTACATAACATTTATAGGTAAGAAATAAAATGCACCATTCATGGAGACGGTAAGCCGTACATACGCATGAACGCTACTTTCATTTAATTTTAATATTTAATGGAATTCAATCATAATGATGTAAAGTTATATTATAATTCCAATATGATATATAATATCAATTAACTCTTTCCTTTATACATCCCACATATGGCATTAACGATTCAAATCACTTTGAGGGTGCGGTAGTCTGCACTTCCTAAAATGAAAATATCGTGTTTACCCATAATTGAAACCATAAATGTGTGCCATAAATGAAAAATACAGAAGCATAAGGAAAACATAAACATAATATATATCATATATAAATATACTGAAATCTTAATGGCAACCATTAAGGGTGTTAAAAGAATATTGATCAATCATCGTTTCGTGAGGTAGTAACTCGCCACCCATAGATAGAGTATGTTCTTTAACCATTAGACGGAGGTGTGTGTAAGTTTAAATCAAATACTTCTCTTAAAAACATCATAGTATATTAAATATACTGGTTTTGATACAAAATAACGGAATAAAAATGGTTTAAGGGGTTGGAGAAGAAAAATAAATCAAAAGAAAATAAGAGAAGACACTACCTTAAATTCGTGTAACTCTTTTTGATTTGAGCCAAAGGATTCTTTGGGAAGAATTATTCCCAAATTTAGTCTTATAGGAGTAATAGAGGGATTTTGGGAGAGTATTTGGGCAGAGGTTGGCTGAGAAAAATGGATTTGAAGGTGTTAATAAGGTGGTATAGATGGGGGCCTTTTATAGGAGGAGAGGAGGAGCACTCTTGGAAAGTCATGAAATGTTACTTTTTTATGAAATGCTTTTCAAATTTTAAATGTCCTAAAATGATATATTTCGAGGATAAGGTGATATGGGTTCTAAATATACATATCTAATAGGTTTTAATCATTTTTAAGTCTTATATTTTACCTTATCTTCACATTTTATTTAAATCATTCATTAAAGAGGTAATCGATGCATCATCATGGTGTCATAAATAAATTTATTTATTTAATGCCTAAAAATTATAAAAAAAATACCATGATGTAGGAAATATTTTTACCATTCAAATGAATATTTATTGTCGAAAATGTAACTTACATAACCCCATATAATAATTGTTTTAGTAAAACAACACATGTTTGTGACAATTTTATTTTCACTTTAAATAAAAAGTTATTAATGTCATTTTCTTACCCAAGTGGCTCCATGGGGTCCCCAAGTTGACCCATGGATTTTATTGGTCGGCCATGACTCATCCAATAAGGGTAGGAAAAGTGTATAGGTAATTTCATATTATTATAACATTATATTTACCTTAAATTTAAATAATTACCTTTAATCGCGATTACTAAAACATAAAAGTTACTATTCATGAAAAAATATTTTCATCTCATTGAACCGCATTTTACTTTCTAATGAAAACCATGTGTGTCAAATTTTTGAAATTCAATTCACAGAAGTGGTAAAGTTTCATTTAAATGAAAAATTAGTTTTTTAAGTACCACATAGTGGTTTCACTATTCATAAAAAAATTGAAATTTCTTATAACAATACCAAAAACTAACCCTATGATATAATTGATATTACAAATTGAAAAATGATGCCTATTTTAAAAACTTCCAAACATATAAGTTTCATTAATTAATTTTATAATTAATTCACGTTCTCAAAACAAATAGCGTGTTTTTAAGAAACAATATCAATCAATAGATTGACAATTGTTTATGACCAATCTCAAAGTTAAATTAATTCTAATGACCACCATTGGATAAAATTGTAAAATTATATTTTAATTAAACTTTAAAAACACTCAATAGTATAATTTATCACTATAAATTATTTTGATTAAAAAAGTTGTTTTTAAGTATTTTTTAATATTCATCGAAAATTGAATGTTCTCAAAAAAATACCAAAATTTCAACATAGGCTAATTTTGATATTCCTAATACAAAAATGAAGTCCATTTTGAAATATAAGATTTATATAATTTCAAAAAGTGGGTATTACTATTCATAACTTCTACTTTGATTAGTCGCGGTGTGTTAGAATCTCTAACTTTCGTATAATGAAAGCAATTGCATTATTGAAAGAGAAGCATACCATGGAAAATTGGGGTGTTACAGAAGTTGTTATTTACATTGATATAGTTTCAAGAGTTGAACCAGTATCTATTTTTAATTACAGAATGGATATAATTTATATTTACAAACTAAAAATAACTTCATGACCTCGAAGATAAAGGCTATATCCACCATAGTAATTCATGTTCAGGATCAACCATGCTTTTCACCAATAAGTAATATAGTACCCTCAGGTTGTGCACAAATGTCCATTAATTGATTACATTCCTGTTATAAACCACTATTTACTACTGAAAATAGATGACATCTCAACCAAAAAAATGATATTAATTTTTATAATATAATTATATGAGATTTGGATATCATCTTTTAAGAGTAGCATGATCAGATATACCGAGTAAATCATTTCCTAGTAGATATAGATTCTACACTTATTTAGGAAAAACATTCGATGTCATGATTTATCTAGCCATTTTCATGTCTCAGATTAATCAATTTTTTCTCCAGTGTTTATGGTCTTTTTTGTGGTTTTTATGGATGTTATCATTGTTTATTATTATACAAAACCGGATCATCCAAACCCCAGGATACCATATTGACTACACTGAGAGAGTATAGTTTTTATTCCAGGATCCCAAATTGTGAGTTCTAAATCGATAATATAAACTTATAGGGTCACCTTGTCTTATCAGAAGATGTGTGATTGGATCCATAGAATGTGAGGGGTGTGGTTTTTTGGGAGTATCTAAATAATGTTTTTACATTAAATTATTATCAAAAGATTTTTTATGTTAAATTAAATTTATTTGGAGAATTTCCTTCCTAGAATATCCTCTTATGGGATTGACAAAAAAGGGTGATAATTATACATTGTCTTGGGTGTGTGGTAAATCCTTTAAATAGATGAAATGATTGTTGACTTTAGTGATGACACTTAATCTTCTAGATACTTTATGAACCTGTACAATTTATTGTAAAATTTTAATCATCAGTGTAGGGTAATATGTGGTGCAAGAAAATCAAGGCATGTTATATGGGTATCGTTAGTTAAGTCCTAATGAGTGAAATTACATGATGTATAAACTCAATCTAGATATATTTATACATGAATCATGTTATTATAGGAATTATATGATAGGGGACTAATTATTTGTATACCAGATCATAAAAGAGTAAAATACATATCCACTCAATGCAATTTAAACCATAGAAACTGATTTTTTGATGAATATGTAGTGTTTTTTTGACAATGATATTTTATATAATCCGATAAAAGTAAATTTGGTGGCTGATTATCTATGTATGAAATCTCACACACAGGTTGTTCATGATTCCACTAGTGAACAACATTTGATGGATTTATTTATTAAGATGCATTTATAGGCAAAGGGAAATTCTGGTAATCATATAATGAAAAAATTATCAGTGAAATTATCACTTCTAGATATACAAAATATGTGGTAGAATTTATATTCAAATGGATTTATCCTTAGGGGGGAGTGTTTCAGGTTAGGACCCACTATCTGGTTCATTCAATGATAGGGATTATGTTTTCCTTGTTCATAGAATCATCTCGGTTCCTATAGAAATATGAGAGGAATTAATATAAGATTATAATACATAATATTGGGTAGTACATCTAAGTATCATGAAGATTTAAACTAATTTATACCACCAATATTGATGTTATGGTATAAAAGGGACATATTAGTTTTCATTAATCGGTATTCCAACTATCCATAGGTGAATAGGGAATACAAAATCCAAATGGGAGAATAACATCAATTTCATACTCCATTGTATAGATGGTATGGAATCACTAAGATTTAATAAGTACTTTAACTTGGTCACTTCAGGGTTATGGCACAAAATGTGTGATTTTTGTCTGTTTTATGATTTTCACACACATATTGCCAATTCGGGTGACGTTCTTACTGGATGTGTTTGAAAAATTATATATCGGGGAGATTAGAGGAGTTCTTGTAAACCCACATACAATAATATAATACAAAATATCTTGTTTTAAATTTTACATTTGCAAATGGATTTTAGAATGATCTCGGTACATTGTTATTGTGGAGTACATCATATCACCTATAGAACGACATTCAGTCTGAGCATATAATTATGGTATCAGAGGTCATGATCTATATATGCATCCACCATTTCATTCATTATTTGTGGAAAACTTAATTTCAATGAATTCTCTTTTAACAATGAAATCCATGTTAAAATATTAATGGGTCATTATGAGGCCTTATATGGTGTTTGGTTCTGTTCACCTGTGTTCTAATAATATGGAGGTGAGGCAGTGCTACAATGACTTCATATAGACATGGAGACATAGAAGAATGTACATATTATTAGTATGTTTATTAATATAAATGTGTTTAAATAATATGATTATAATGATCATTACTATAGACCATAATATTTTTTGGTTTTACATCACAGATTGTTATGTTTTTCCTTAGGATTAGGTTATATATAGATTTCAATCTAGGAAAAGTAATCACCTCGATTCATTGGGACATTTTAGATATTTGTAGGGATATGAACAGTAGATTATTGGTTAATATATCTTCATAGATACGTGATAATGCATAAAATGTTCTATGTATCACAACTTTACCATTATCATTACAATTGTCTCAGTAATTTGATCATGAAGAAATTTAGTTAGAGATTGATGTTTCATTTATGAAGCCTCTATTTTTTTATCATTGATCATAATAAAAAGGCTCTATAATTAAGGATAGTTCATCTATTAGGGGTCTGATATAATCATGACCATGTAAAATATATTTCATCTGAGATAGAGTCAAGCATACATTCATAGAGGCTAAAACAATTCAGACAGTATGCTTACTCAAAATAAGAAGGGAAACATATGGATGATTTGATTTATGTTGGGGAGGTTATAACATACTGATTATTTATTCAGGGAATGTTATAATTAATAAAAATTTATATCATTTTTCACTATAATAATCTTGATTAATTTTATAAGGATGGTTTTGTGGGTGTCCATGGATTATTTGATACTATGATCTACATTTTTGGAAGAATATGTTTAGGGACACAATAAGTGGATTGATGTAGTGACCATGTCGCTCAATAATGCTTCCCCAATGATGAGGAGAACATTCTAAAAATCAATTACATGGAATAAAACCCTCCCTAATAAATGGTGTGGGCAGTTTGGGGAATTAATACCCATTGTTTTCCCATGTTCTGTCCAAATGTTTCACAAACCATGTAAGGGGTGGATATGTTTGTTGTTTAACTCACAGGTAATGTGTAGGGTCTTTCAAACTGTTAATCTAGGATTCCACGATGTGTTCCTCTTATAATGTTCCATAATAGTATTGGGAAAACTATATGGTTAAACTGTTCCCCCCATTTAAATGGTGGAAATCATGGATTTCCATCCATGATTTTAACCTCTATTCATTTCATTTATTTCTAAATTTAAATAATAATACTCACCAATTAATATATATATTATACCTCATTCTTGGAAATTATACTACTTTATCAATCATAATTTGATTCATTTTTTATTTGTCAAATAATATATTCATCGACAAGTTCATCAAATCTATTAATTATTTCTTTTTTTGTCTCACTATATTGAATTCCAATAATGTGAATGATAAAATTTTATACATCAATTTTAATATTTTAAATCTATAATTTAATCCATTCTTGACCCAGTTAATGTAAAATTACAAATCCGGTGTCCATTTCCCATCTATAGTAGGATGATTTGTACTTATGCTTTATGTTTGGGTGTTTATATTATGTTTCCATTGAATGGAAATACCGTCATACTCAGAATTATGGTTAAAATAAATAAACAAATAAATTAGTAATTGAAAAATAATTATATTGAGGTTATTAAACTGTTATAAATTTTTGGATGTTGATGAACACAACATAGTCCTACCCTTCTATTATTTCTATAATATTTTCAAATGCCTTATGTTTCCCATGTTACCAAAATTCAATTATTTTGTGTTTGTCTTAGCATTGGCAAGTGAAATGTTGAGAGGATTGTTAATGAAATAATTTAGTGGAATTGATTGTATTCCATAGACCCTTATTAATGATTATTTTTTATAAGGATTACATTATGAGTTGAATTGAATTATTAATAGAGTTATATTATTTGTTATTGAGTAATATTAAAAATGGATTTGTTTACATTATTGTTACATTTTGTAATATAAATTAATTTCATTATTATTGGTTGTGATTTATCGACACGAAGATCCCTATTGTTCACTTGGTTGTTATGTAAATTTTGATCACTATTGTTACTAATGATTTACTAACATATGTAATTCCATATTATTATAATGTTATAATCATGAGAAATTATGTTCCTTATTGTTTATATACAATTATTATACATGATGTTCCTTGTATTTTATTTATAATTATTGGACAAGACATTACATTCATCCAAATTTTAATAAAGTGAAATGTAGTTCCATATTAGTAATTACAAACTGATTTCCACTACAACCATTATTTATATAATTTAATAAATGCTTAGATACACTCCCGACATAGAATGAAGTTGATAGTATTAAAAGGGTGTTCCATAGGGAACCCAAACCAACATGGTTTACAATTTATTTTTAATATTTATTTTACATGGACAACAGTAATTGTATATTCACAGAATGGATAGTGATAGACACCATTGATGGTGGCCTAATGAGTTTTACTAACATGCTATTCATGGTACAGATTGGTACCCAGGTTGATTTAATAGATATAGGTTTTAAAAATGGGAGGATCCCTACAAAACATTACTAATTTTATATAAAAGATGATGTACATAAGAAGATGACCGAGTTAATTTTTTAGATAACATTAGATAGAATTTTTTTCGTTTTCAACATTTTTTAGTGTCATTAATTTTAAATTATTAATTCCATGATTTCGAATTGTATTCCATCTTTTTATATCATGATGACATGAAACCATTTCTATATAAAACAACAAATGGTTGATGCCTTTTTTATTATTATATCATGATGGTTCACATTCATTTGTTACATATTTATTATGTTTCTTATATTTATTCAATTATTTTAATTTATGTCTCCTAAAAAATTAATGAAGGTACATTCTCTCCACCATACCATTACAAACCCTCACTAATAATCTACAACCTCAGTGTATGGAGAGGTACATTTGAGGTCCTTTGGGAAAACAAGATTAGTTACTTATCATTGTAATATTATCAATATTGTATTTTATTTTAATTAATTTAAATATATTATCACTCATTTAAATTTTTATTTCCGTTATAAAATATTATGAACACTTAATGGATAGATCATTTTATTTAACAATAATAAATAAATAAATATATATTATGATTTAATATAAAATTGAATTTTACCTAATTTATATATTATATTGTTATATTAATTAGTTAAATTTTGATTCATCATATCCAAATGTTTTATGACGTTTTATTTTGTATATTTTTTAAATTCTATATTACATAATTAAAAACGAATTACATTTGTAAAAATTAAAATGTCAATTAAAATATATAATAGTAAATAATTCATTTTTTAAAAGTGTTAAAATAAATTTATTTGTACTTTTAATCCCAAAAAAAGATGACTATTAAATTATTTCATACTTTTGGTGGTGTTGATCATTGAATAGTTTAATTATATCCTTGAGTTGTAATAGTAATTTATAAAAATTTAATATTCCTCCACTTATAAAAGGGCCATGTAACACCCCTTAAATTCAAATCTTTTATCAATTTATTAATTAATGTATTCCAAATATTACTCTCCAATAATTCTATTACACGTCCATAATAAAAAATCACTCTATGTTTCCCCATTGCCTTTATTTCTTGGATAGTTTCATGAAAAGTTTCACGTTCTCTATATAATTAATTATCACTCCCTGTTATTTCTTTGTAAATAATAATCTACATAATAAAATATTATATATACATTAAATTATTAAAAAATGGGTAATATTAATTTTGAGAATTTTATTATAATTATTAAATATCACTCTCTTACATAAATCTAAAACCAATTGAAGAATTAATTTTTCATCGTTCATTTGTGCGGTCTCTTACCTTTTAGAAAGATGGAAACTATTTTTCATTAATAATTTAAATTAATGTGAATTATGTTCTATTTAATAAATATATATTATAATTATAAAAATATTAATATTTTTAAATAATTATTATATTATTTTTGAACACTATATCTGATTTTATGGATTTAGAAGGTGTACATTGTGTTTGTAGAGACTATTGACATCGTGAAATGGAGTAAATTATTTTAACATTAAAAATAAATGGATGACATTAACAATTAATTTAATGATGTATGATTATATTTATAAAGCTATTAATATAAATGAATATTAAAATTTTACAATCTAAAAGTTTTCTTAATAACAAACAGTAATATTGAATTGGATAACATTAAACGAACACACCAAATATACATTCTTATTTTGAAACTATATTCTAATCCTATTGAAAAATATAAATTTTATTATAATATAATAATAAATTACTTATGAAGATACTATTTTAAATAATGTTATTTTATTTGGAAATATGCTTCATAATGGTCTACATATAATGGGAGTTATAGACAAATTTCCAAAAAAATCCTGTAACCAATATGATCGAAACAATATTTGAAATTTATAACATATATTAAAAGATATAAAAAAATTATGAAATAAAAATAAATTATAATCATTTAAAATATTTTAATAAACATATATTCAATATCTAGGATATTTTGTTCACACGATGAAGGAATTAAGACCTATATTAAGAGGGTTTTTCGAACCCAAGTTTTCTTTATGGAGAAATGAATATTATTAACCTCATAAATATATTATGATTAATTTGTTAGAAATAGATTTTATTTGAAATAAAATTAATAAATTATTATCTATTCAGAAATAAATCTCATGAACCCCCTTAAATATATTTTCATTTTGAACAATTATGGTGTTGTAAGTGTTTTTAAGCACAAACCCCTATATTTGTTTTATAATGATTCATAATAAACATTATACATGTATTATTCGTGGATTCCAACCAAAGATTTTATTTTATTTTTATATTATCTTATACTATCTGGAAACTGAACTTTTAAATACAATGATATTTAATTTATAATGTTTCTACTCAAAATATGTATCATATCTGATAATAATTCTTATCATCTTGAATGATGGCTTACTATCCTTGTCTATAATTATTTTCCTCATAATATTTTACCTATTTTAAAAAATAATTATATGTTATCATACATGTAATTAATATTTCCCTTATCTTATATTTAATCTAATATTTTATTATCAATTATTATGATTTTGAATTTTAAAAGAGGTATTTTAAAATATAAAATATTTCATCCAATACACCCTAACTATATTTGGGTTTTCTGTATTATTTATTTTTATCTATTTTACATCTATTTTCATATCATGTATTTCATCAATATTCTATATATATTTTCCTTGCATATATACATAGGTGAATTTTACTTCCTTTTTGGTGATAATTATTTTTTTACATTCCCCTTAAAATTCTCACTCTTTTGTAACATGATTTAATGGTCATTCCATATTTCTTATTTTAGGTCTATTAGCACCCTCAATAAATGTTTTATAATGGAATTAATTTTTTAAAAAATTATTTATTAATTGGAAACAATATTTGTTAAATTCATTTTAAATTAAAAAAATAATCCCCATCTATATTTATAAAAAATCATTTCCTCATTTTTAATAGATTCACCTATGTAATTCAATTTTTTTCATAATTTTCCTTTAATATTATTTGTAATTTTTATACATCAGAACATAACATTCAAAAATGATTTTTCAATTTAAAATTGATGGATATTTTTTAAAAAAAATTCTTTAACCATTGAAATTAATTTGATAGAATCATTGGTTGTTTATTTATACTGGGTTGTGAAACCCAGTCTATTCTCATGAGATTTATCATTTTTAGGATATATGGAGGTATTCATTTTCAATATTGGAACCAGAGATAATATACATTTTATTAAAATTAATGGTTCACCCTAGTATCACTCCAATGAATAGGGTATTTTTCATTACAAGAGACACCATGTATGGTGTACAAGTAGTTATCAAAAAAATGCATGTTATGTTCTCTCAGCGAAGATCCTTCAACTATGCATATGGTGTATGAGATGTTGTATTAAGTATGTTATATTATGATATCATAGATGTGATATATGAATTATGATCAATATTACTTATTTTATGTTTTATCAACTTAATTATTATTCCATGAATTTAAGATATCATTACCTTTTTCAATGATTCCATGCTTATCGCACAAACATATAATATAATTTATGTTTGTTCCTTTGAGATTACATATCATATTGTCATGTATTTTGGAAAAATGTTATTATTATATATTGTTTTAATATTATATTTATACTCTTCTTAAAACATGCCAATTTTTTCTAGTGTAAACATTGATGGCATAGTGATGAGTTTTTCCCTTATTGAGTTTTGGATGTCACCCCTTCCTGTGATTATATTCCCCATGTTTTCAAATGAGTATATACAATGATAACTCTAGATTATAGTCTATTGTGGATAAATTATGGAGAAATTTCGAAATTATATTCTAAATAAATATCATATTTAACATTCCCTCAAAGACCCAAAAATGAAAGGTTCTCCATGCTAGGTGTGACTATTGTAAGATATATTATTTAACATAGGGCAAGGATGTTAAATAAATAAATGTTTTCTAGTACTTTTATAACATGTATCACTAGTGATGTTATCAAAATTTGTAATAAAAATGGATTAATATATAGGTTATAAAATGTTGATAAAGTTATCTAAAACATTGGTGATTGTTAAGAACTACTTCCCCCAGAACATGACATCATATATTTGTGTTCTTGTAGATGTTACACATAAAATGATGTGGTAGGGGATGGACCTAAATTTAAAAAACCTATAGATGACAACATCTAATATATACAATGAAATGAAAATGTTTCATAAAATATCCATCAATAGTACTTGAATTAGGTAACAACTATAATGAATCCCATAAAAATGGATAGCTATTAAACATTAGTAAAAATGTTAAGGGATTAACCCCAATATTCGTTCCCTCAAATAATATAAAAATCATGGTGATTTCAAATGAAGATGAATAAACAATAGTTTTGAATTATTTTTATGGGATACAATAATATTATATCAATGTCATCAAAATATATAGGATAATTGATTATGAAATTAGTGTTGATGATTAGAAATTACCTACTATCTCATTCAAAAAAAGAATCCTCTCATCATTAAAAATAACAATTAATCATTTCTTTATTTCATAATAAACAATAATAGTTAAGTATAACTCTTTCTCTACATAAACATATGTAGATCACCCTGTTTAGCTATAACCAAATTATGGATCGATCTAGACACCAAGGGCACACCCCATGTATTGGGTAACATTTATTGTTTAGCTTTATAAATACCACATTTAGAATTTAGATGTGAGTAAAACAAAGAATAAATTTTTTTTTTCTAGGAAAGGAGACTTCTTCTAAATGGTTAGTTTCCCATACATTCATATAATTTTAGTAACCATAGATTTTTTTTTAGAAGGATAGTATAACTAGTGATTTCTATCACCCCCTTACCCTACTAGTATAGAAAAATGATATATGAATATATAAAATATTCTTGAAAAAGTATAATTATATTACAAAACTATAGAAGGACCAATATTTTTTAATATATAATCATACAAACTGGGTTCATGTTTTGTTTGGAATACCATCCTAAGATATCTTAATATCAATTCAGTTTTAAACTAATCAATACATCATTTAAAATATCTATAATTATTAATAGTGAGAGAATAATTGATTAAAAAATATCAATTCTCATTAGATGTGCCAGAAATATTCATTTGAGATGAAACGCCCAATTGGGAAAATTTTAGAGACATTTATAAATAACCTTTAGTCAAATATTTGTACTATGTATAACTCATAATGATTTACAATTATATTTTATTGTTTTATGTATACTTTAATTCTCTGAGGATATTATATATTAATTCAATGTAAATTCAATAAATACATCCAAAATATAGATTATAATGTTTGAGAAAGAGAAAATAACCTTTATTTCATTATAGCATGCGATAGTTACACCCTAAAAATCAAATTCAATCAAGTTAAAAAGAAGTTTTTTTCATATGTGTCACAAATAGTTACACAAATTGATTCAACCTCAAATCCAATATACTTTTGTGTAAAAAATTGTGCTACGATTTTTATTTGTGAAGGACCAATGTTTACTCATTCAAGAAGAAAAATAAATATACCCTTGAGAAGAATATTATAAACCTATTATAATATAGGAATCCCCATGAGTTGGATCCTGAGTATAATCCAAATTATTTCCAGGATTATTAGATAATGGCTCATAATATCCTTGACTACATCATATTAAACGAATATCTCTACATAACGATCAATGAAGGAATATTAGCTAAATATAATGAAACCACACTCATAATTTACATGTCCATTATCTTCATCAAAAGGGTGGAATAATTTAAATTTAATATCAATGATTATGTCAATAAAAAGTATATATTATACTCAGATGATTTTATTTTGGAGGAAATGAACAAATTTTGTTTTTAATTACCAATGAAATAACCTCTGTGATATGTGATACATTGAAACACTCAAAATTTTGTTATAATTTATTATGGTTACATAAATATATTGAAAAGGATATATAATGAGTATTTATGTATTTATAGAATCTTATGGTTTTAATTCATTTGAAATTCGGTTTGTGAGGACTAATAACAAAATGGAACACTCCTATGATTAAATGCTATAGTTTATGATTGTTAATGTTATATGATTAACCACTGTAATTTCCAATGTAATTGGGGTATATGAGTAAATTGGTATAATTACCCCCAGGAAAGGGGTGATCGAGGTAGTGGGAAACAATAAGTGGAATTTATAATCCAATGAACTTTCGTGAAATCTGTTTTACATGCCACTAAGTGTAGAAGGATTTGATTATAAAAACCCAGAAGGAGTATTATCTTGATCAAGGTACAATCCTTGGTAAACTCACCTTAATTATTTTATTGGATGATGAAGAAAGGGAAACAAATATAATTTAATCTCAGGGACCCATAAGGAATGTTATTTTAAATAAACCATCCATAGAGACACTAATAAAAAACAATCCAGCGGTACTACCCATATATTCAAGTTGACCCACTATAATTAATAATTCATATTAAGAATATAGTGGAATATCAATTACCATATCCAAGTAATATTATGTATTGATTCATATTTAAATTATTTAAACACAGTTATAAATCTTAGATTCCATTTATCATATAAGGAACTATGATTATAACTAACTGATGAATATACATGTGGATAATATTTTGAGTTAGAATTTTCAACTATTTTGGCATACCATGATGAACGTTTTCTCATGTATTTTCATTCCAGGAAATCATTCTCAAAAAAGTAATAATATGTATTTTAAATGTAAAAATTTCACCTCTATATGTTTGGACTCATGAATTATGGGTTCAACTTTGAGGTGTTACTATAAAATAATTTGTGAAATAAACTCAACCCCTCGCCAAATTTTTCCATTTTGGTTTCTTATAATCCATTATAACTCCATTGAGACTATACATTAAAGGAAATTTAGATAGGGAAAAAATCCCGTATGGAATATTATGCTGATGAATAAATATAGAAACCTAAATTTGAATATTACATTTGTCATTTTCAACCCTGACACAATATTTAATGTGTTTCTCATATAAATTTGATACACTCACTTGTTCTTGTTCCTTATTCTTCCAACTAGTTCATGAAATTCAATTTCAATGCCCATGTGGTCGTGCTTTATGGTAGTGTTTCTCTTATTGATATTTTTAAGATAACGAAATAAATATTGGGTAAACCAAGTGGAAGAGAATGTAATTTTAGTTTGATAGACCTCAACATGTATCAAGGACCAATATATTTAGTGCCACCTAAACCATACCACGGTTTATATTGGGGATATTTTCAAACACTCCATTGAGAGGATAAAGTTATAAATTTTTGGCACATATTCATCCATCCATTTTATCTATATAGAAATAATGTAATCATAACCATGAGATTATTATTATTCCCGTGAATAATAAACAAATAGTGAATAATGTATAGGCATACATACTTTACTAGTGTATTTAATGGATGATTTATCATATAAATCTCATGGTATTAATGGTAATAAAATATGAAATTATCCCAATTATTTTGAGGATTTAATTTACAAAAAATAACCCATAGAATATGCTTACTACCATTACTAGTATTGGGATATCAGTCGATGATTTTAATTTCCTTTTTGACTCCTTATTGAAACATTCCTCACAAGAACCTAAAGTCATTAAAGATCACTGATAATCAAAAATTATTATAAAATGAAAAAATATTTTATAGGTTCATATCTCAACAATATATGTATAATCCTTGAAATGATATAGATTTTATAGATATATTATGACTAACTAGTATTAATATGTAAATTAATTTGAATTTATAATATCCATGTAATAATGTTAATAGTCACTGAAAATAGATTAATATCTTCTAATATAGATACAATGATATTAATTTACATTAATATCCATATATACTTTAACTCTATGAGACTACCATCACATTGTTAATATACATTTATACTATATTCTTCTTCCTCTTATACTGTTCGAATATTCTAATTATTTTTATATATATATGATTATACAAAACACTCCCATAATTCTCTTCATTATCTAAGAATAATATTAATAAATATTTATGAAAATAAATGACTTAATCATCATCCAATAGCATTTCTATTATTATTCCATGATACAAATATATTTATCCTAGCAGAACAAAATATAATTTTTATCTAGAAGATGTTATTTGATTAATTTAATTTGAATTCATAATTTAAACTAATGATCAAAAAACTATATTTTATTTCAATCTACTAATTCATTATAGAGTCATGGGTCTCTGAACAATACTATAGAATTAAATTTAACATTAAATCCACAAAACACCACCAATATTTCTTGATCCCTAGTGTTTTTGTAAAATATTGTACATAAAATAAGAAATATAATCAGAATCCATTAAATATTTATTTAGTAATCATACTTTAAATCAAAATACCATTTTTTATTTCTTCATAGGATACCCTGGAGAAAAATGTAATGGAAATGTGTGAGGAATAAATTTTAGAGTGGTAATAAACATAAAGTGTCATATGAGAGTCAAAACACATAATTTTATATACTAAACCTAGAGGATCATATAAATAATAACATTTAATAACATAAAAAATGTTATATCATAAATTATATAATCTTAAAAATATGAACATAATATAAATTAGGACATTAGAATCATATTTCTATGATCAAATCCTAGAGAACATTATATAATGAGCTTCACTAATCTCTCATTCAATATATATTGTAAACCATGAGATAGAATCATTACCCAATTCAATTTGGTATTGAAAATGTTTTGGTCCACCATCACAACTTAATATGAAAAATATTTTATGTTCCACATGAGGAAATGAAATCATACATAATGAATATTTATAAGAAAAACTATGGGAATGGAATTAGTACTATAATCATATATCATGTCCTAACCCAAATTTATATCATAATAAAACCTTGAAATGAATGGAATAAAAAATTTGGAACATTAATAATGTAATAATGAATCATATGTCAAAATATGATGTTTATGAGAAGAATGTTTCTTTGAAATGAGTGGATACTGGTTAGTTAGTGGGGGATAAATATTTATTATAGTAAATCGCTAGTGCATTTCTTGAGGGAAATAAAATTTGGACTATTATAATAATTGATAATGGGATTCATAAACCTATTAAGACCCAAAGATATTAACTTCTTTATTATGATCACTATTATCTACGAAACCCAGGGGAATTATCTAAACTATTAGGTCTGGGGAATCATGGATTAGGGGTGAAATAATTTGGTACATAAAAATTTGTGATTTTAGAAAGGATTAAATATATAGGTTTAAAAAATTTAGTTTTTAAATTTTTATGAAAATATTAAATATTAATTAATGATTGAGATAACATGATGATTAACTTTAAAAATGAATTTAACATGAATAGTTTTAAATAACATAATATATTATTTTATAAATTAGATAAAATTATGAATTATTATGTGTATTGGTATATATAATTATATAATAATGATATAAATTCTTTTTATCTATTTATTCCTAAAAGAATAAATTATATATTAACCTTAAAATGTTTTATATCATTTGATGAAAAGTTAAAAAAAAATTAAATAAATAAGGAATATATATAAGGAATATAATATACATAAATGATAATAATATAGAGATAATGTGATGTTTAGATAGAAAAATCCAAACCCTATATATAAGTGGGCGATCAAAAAATTCCCATTCTCCAGGTCCAAAATCTTTTGTTACATTCTTCTAAACTGTTGAATAATAAAATAACACTTCCTAAATTCATTGTTATAATGCTATTTCTTGTATGATTAATTATTTTTTTCATTATATATATTAAATTATAATCATGTTCTAAGGATATAATTTTTTTTCCACAAATCCTGTGGAAGATCAATTTGTTGTTCTAACACTACATCAGTTAATAATTAATATTAGTGGGTCTTGTCAAATTAATTTACAAATCCATAACATTATGAATATGGAATTAATTTTTCTATAAATGTATAAGGGATATCAATTTCAAATATCCTTCTTGAACTATGTATATTTGATAATGTATATTTTACATTATTTATTTATTAGCCTATCTATGTGTTTTTCCAACAATGATTTGATTAATTGGATTTTTTTAATATTAATTAACATTAATCCTTTAATGAATATAAAAATTAGAATATAATTTTTATGGACATGAATTTGATGATGAAAATTAAAATATATTCTTCTTTGGAGGTGATGTATAAACAAAAACATAGGGGATGATTTCATTTTATAATTAATGTATGGGCATAGGATAATTGATTTTCAATCGATACACTTAATTTTAGTATGTATTTGATATTTATTTAATCATATATTTATTAATTGAATATACTTGAACGAGTTAGTGTAGGATAATAATATAAATAAATATGGTGTAGATTATTTCCTCTTTTCTTCGTTATCCTTATTTGCACTATACCATAACACTTAATTTATTATCCTTTTGTAAAAAAAATCATAAAATATCCATGAAATAGGGTTGGGGATAGATTTCATAAGATCTTGGATAAAGGATGATGTTTTTAATTTTAATTGAAATGGATCGAGGACGATGGTATTGACAAGGAGAGATATGGGTTTTTAATTTAATAATCCTTAGTTTATTATTTTTACTCAATCCTTCACATTGTGATGATACATGAGGATATATATAGGAGTTATGTCATGTGATGTTGTTATAATTGTTTCATACAATATCTAATAAAAATTTACTAAGGTAATTAACTTTTAATGTAAACAGCTATATTTTACCATATTTTAATATTCAAAAAAATCGACTTTTTTAAAAAATTTAAAAAACACCAGGAATAATTAGGATATGATGATTCAAAAAAGGAAATAAATTGTATAAAATAAATTATATAAAATTAAGATAATTAATTTTTAAATTAACAAACATAATTATTGGAAAATAATATTTTCCACAACATAAAAAAATCTATTACCTCATGAAAGAATGAATGCAATTTATTAAAATAAAATTATGAATTACAAAGAAATTATAATTATTTTAATAATAAATTATGAAGAAATAATTTTTTCATTATAAATTATTAATTTTAAATGAATATAATGTTTAATAAATATAAAAAATTGTAATTAATTTTCCTTTAGGCCAAAAAATTTTGTATGAAATTTTTATCATTTATATAATTTTTATCTAAAATATTTTTCTTATATTTTAATTTTATTTGATATTCATATATATTTTTACTATTTCAATTTTCAAATTACTATTCTATTGATCATCTTATAGTTCCCAATGATTAGGCTACTATTCGTAATATTAAAATTATAATTCCCAATGGATGAATTCCAGTAGTCAAACAAATTTTTTTACTTCAGACAAATATTTTTTATTTATATACTTCCCTATTTAATCAAGTATCTCATAGGAATTTTTTCCTTATTGAAGATTTTTTTCTCAAATACTAGTGTTCTATATCGTTTTTATAGTTTTTAACCAATTATGATTATTTTAGTATACCAAAATGATCAAAATTTCTAACCACTAGTTTTTTATATTTCTCTGCTCACTGTCCTATTATGTGAATTTGAATTTTTATAGAAATACTTATTCTATAAATATAATGTAAAAATTATTATGATAATTTATATTTATTTTCAGTTTTTTTAATTTGTTTTATAAAAAACTATATTACCAAATGGGAGACAAATATATTTTAAATATTGAAATTTAATATATAAATGACTTCATTATTTCATTTCCCCCCCTTATGATGTTTCACCCTATAAATTTCATTACACATAATAAGATAAAAATTTATAATGGTACATTATTTACATTACTTGTTCATTTTCCCTTTTCTATTTTATGTTATTTTAGTTCCAAAAAAATAATTTGAAATTGTGAATTGCCTCTTTTCATAGAATTATTCCACTATGATGATTGATCACCAAAAATATTTCCTTATAAGAATGTGGTCTAACCAATTATACCACTTCGTAATTAAGCTCATGATAGGGATTTGTTAGGTACACATTAGTGAGGGAATTATTGATGATTATTTATGAATGATATTGGTTTGGTGGGAGTCATATATAATTGTACATATCTATAATGATGTTAAGAGATTTAATTTGGCTAATTTATTTGGGTTATAAATTTACATTATTAACCATCTTTAGGACTCCCGTCATTTGTGATATCTAATGAAAAAAATTATCTATAACCTAGTATTGAAAGGTGTATGGGGTTTAAGAAGAATGGGAAGTTATTTATTTAATGTCGGAAAATGTCTTAAGTTAATCTAAAAATGCAGTGACAAAACCCCAAGTCCATACTCTTAAATCGAGTGAGGAAAAATTCTTTATATACTAGTATCAATAGGAAATTTAATAAAAAATAATAATATTTGGTATATTACACATAATTATCAATACTCAAATATAAAATCTCATATTAATATCAAAATTATAATAATTTATGGTTCAGTGATTTTGATGAACAACTATATGAAAACCATATTTTGTTGTACTATTGAACCATCATCATAATTCAGCCATATTACACTCTTTATAATGGTTAAATAGGTTAGACACATAGTTTTAATATTAGAAAACGAATCACAAGAAAGGGATGAGCTCAAACACTCAGTATGGGAAATATTATCAACATTTGTATAATTTTATGTTTATAATAATATGATAAAACCTATTTAAGAAACAAGTATCATATTAAAAGATAATGAAACTATTATATTTTTAGTCCAGTTTTGATAAGGGATAATGTAATCTCAAATGAAGAAACATGTATCACGGAATAATTGTGTGTGATTATAGAGGAGACATGATATAATGGAATGAAATCATATTGTCATCAAATCATAGATACATGGAAATAACATAAATATTAAATCACAGTTTAATTTTATAGATAATATTATGGAGAACATTAAGTATTGTAGTTGGGCTAATCGCCCATGAACCATATTTATATTTTAAGGCTCACTTAAAATTCAACATAATATAGTTTTCATATTTTGAAAACAGGTTAACAATACATAGTATCTAATGAGATGAGAACACTTCACAATTAATTACACATAAATAAAAATGAACACTTCGTATTCATGAAATTTACATCCATATTTGTTAAATAAGAGTAAAATAAATCATATATAAATAATCATTATAATAAAACCAATGATAAAAAATTATATATCAAAATCTCTATTAAAATTATAAATAAAAGATTTATCATAAAGATTACCAAGATAATAAAAAATTATGTCATTTTAAATTTTTATATTTGAATAAATAATAATCAACCATTACCATGGCGTTATAATGTAAAAACATTCAGGATAAGTATTGGAGAATAGAGAATAAAAACAGTTGACTTTGATGACAATTTTTGATGGGGAAAAAGGATGCTATAAAAAAATATTAATTGAAATTTTATATAAATTTATTTACTATTGTTTTATGTAACATAAATTTAGTTTTAATAATATTTTTTATTCTTTTTTGATGAGGGGTTTACTTGATATGATGTATAAAATATGCAAGTTCCCTTACATCATGATTACTAAAATGTGAGAAACATATATGGGACTTAAGAAAAATATAAAACCATCATAGAATTAAAAATTAAGCACAATATATTTTTAAGGAACCCATATTAAAAATATGAATTAAATAAATGAGATGGTGTTTAATTAAAACATATAACAAAAAATGTAGCTTATAAAAAAGTAACTAGGGTGGTTTTCAAGGCCCCGTAGAAACATCATAATTAATGATGTTTTTAAATATTTAATTAGTTTTTATTAGATATAATATTAAATAAATAAATATCATTTTAATGAAAATAAAATTATACTTAAAAAAATACACAAATGATAAGAATTAAGATCAAGAATAAAAATCATAACTGAAAAAAATAAAAATTAATTTAACCAGAACCCAAACATATTTTCAAAATCACTAATTTCATTTTTATTACATCGTAAATAATAAAAATATATTCATTAAATTAATAATTAAGATTAATTTTTATTTATATTTAATTTTCTAAGGAAACAAATATTATCATATGATATTCATTTATTAACTACTTTTCTTTTAGTCTTGTTAATTGAGGTGGTTTAGTAAGTTTATTTGAATCATCCGTGGTGTACTTACTACGGTAAAATGAGTTGTAAAATTTATTTATAATATCCATTATTTTATAGTTTTTGATCTTTTTATAATTACACTAAATTGTTTTTTAAATAATTCAATATTTTTTCTAAAAATTGATTCATATTAATGAAAGGTATCATGCCATGTTCATTTATGGAGGATAAATTTTCAATAACCAGGAATTATCAATTTTTATTCTAGACATTCAAATATTAAATTTTTTTAATTTCATTTATTTAATAAAAAAGTTAATATAACTTAATTTTAATTTTAAATATTTTTATGATATGAGATGATGTAAAATTGAAGATGCTATTGTTGGATGAAGTAGTAGTCTCATACACATGACGATGTCTTCATTTGTTGAATCTTTTTAGGAAATTATAAAATATTTGTTCTATTATAATGATAAAATTAAAATAAATTAATCAATTTTTTTATCATGTTTTCATTTAAATAAGTTATTTTATGGGGTATAATAAGAAACAAACTTTTAATTTTTTATTGATATCGTCATCTCTCTCTTTTTATGTTCTCTCTTGGGTAACAAATTAAAGTTATAGAGAATGACATTTTTGAAGGGGAACAAAATATATAGAATATTTGGAGGGTAAATGAGAGACTCGGGAATATTTTTTTAATCATAATCAATCTAATTTGGGGAGAAATACAGAGAATGTAGTATAATTTAATATGTGAATAAATTAATATTCTTATACTAATTTGTTAATAATAATTTTATAACACTTTTCCATGTAAAAAAGATCCTAAAATGAAAATAAATCGGTAAAATATTTTTCCTATTCCAAAATCCCTCACCAATGATTATGAATTTTTTTTTACATTACTTATGTCTTTTACCATTCCGTTCTTAGCTCATACTTTTCCATTTTTTTATCTTGGTGATTAGTTTTTACATGATTATTTAAGCATTATATTAAACTATAAGATAAATCTAATTTAAAAATTATATTATGAAACTAAATTTTTGATCAATTTAACATAATTCAATATATAAATATTCAAAAATTAATTTTTTTATTAATACACAATATATAAAAAAATGTAATCTTCTATAAAGAAAAATGATTTAGAAATTAATTTTTATAATGAGATATGTAGTTAATTATTTATAAAATTAGTAATTATATATTTCTAAATACGTGTAACAATTATATTCGAATAATTTTACAAAATATCAATATTTAATTTACTAGATAAAAAATGCACAACATTAATAGATTAATTCTTTGAAAATAAATAACCACCATTATCTTGGTCATTAAATTTTATCATAGAAATCATTATTATAAAAATAAAAAAGATATAAAAAATATTACGTAACATTAACATGATGATATAAAATATTTAAACTAATTTAATAGTTAATTTCTATATGTGATAACAAATAATTTATAATATATTGGAATAAATACTATTTTAGAGATAAAATTAACTTATACTAAAAGTGATTGAGCCATGGGTTCGAAAACCCATGACCCACAAATTTATTAAAAATGTGTAAAGGTACAATGGACATAAGGAAATGCTTACATGTGAAATACCACACTTGGAAATAAAACTGAACAGACCCATCAGAAACCCAATTATTACCATTTTCTGGGATGACCTCGACCCCGAGATCCTCCCTGATGAGCTAGATGCCGCCCTATTCTTCTTTGCATCACAGATTCATCATCCAACTCTAGAACATCCGTGTGAAAATCAGCTTCTTCATGAAGAGATTCCATATGTAGAATTGTATGCACATCCTTAGAAGAAGATCTAAAATTCTGGTGAGCAGCATCATGAGTAGACTCCTCATGCACAAGAGAAGCCTCTTATATGTCCTTAGAGTCCTGCTCCACCACTCAGAGGGTCTCCAAACCATCAAGAACAGCAAGTGTCGAGGAGAGGCACACTCGATTACTACATCCAGCATTCTTGAGCCCTTCAAGATTAAGCAAATCAAACTCAGGATTATTAATGAAATCTAACATTGAAAAAAATTGACAGCTTTCTTTATAGGTCCTTGAAACTCTGCAGTACTAGTTGCATCCATTAAGATAACATTCATATTATTCCCCACCCCCTGATTAGAAACCATAGGGAAAGATCGCACTGGGTCTAGTACTTCCATACTAACACCCTTCTAAGATGCAGATGATCGGAGTAGGACCTATCCTCCTTGAACAGCTTGCGGACCAGCAGACTTCTCCACATAAGCATATTTATCTACCTGCACATAAACCGGGATCCCATGTTTAATAGCCACATCCCCTATAGCCTCACTATTTATCCTCGGAACCACCTCCATTCGATCATCCACCTGCACCTCATCCTGAGTTCCCTACTAAATAGAATCCTCCCCAACAGAATTATTATTCATCCCCAGAGCCACTTCCAGCCGAGCATCAACATTGGCCCGCTGCACCTCATCCTGAATCCCCTAATGAACAACATCCTCTTCTGCAGCAACCACTTGCACCTCATCATGAATATCTTGATAGGCCCTTGGGTTCATAGACATCACTAACTGGAAGCCATACTCATCCAAAATCTTCATTTTACCCTTCCTACCAGAAGAGGCAATTACAGCCCGATCCAACTCTTGATTTACATAATTCTGGATAGCAGCCTCATTATAAGGCCCCAGCCTTAAACCTTTCTTAATCTTGAGTTATTACAAGATTACACATTGAGGATCTTTTCAGGTTTAGAGTTTTAGAGAATTAGATCATAAAACTTGCATTACATTCCACATGTAAACAATGTTGTTACATAAAGATAGTATTCTTATTTCCAATCAATGGAAACATATTTAAAATAAAACATGGATTCTTTCTTGACACTTCCATGACACTATCATCGTATCATGTACCTTTCCCTTGACCTGTGAAAAACATTTCAAAAAACTTGGGATGAGCATAAAATGATCAGTAAGGGATATAAAAATATATGGAAAGGAAACATGGGTACATATATACATAAGAATAAAATCAAACTTTACCCATAAAATATAATCACTTCAACATACCTCATTAAATCATGAATAAATCATAGAAATCATAAGACATAAAGGAAACCTGAGGCATTCATAACATTCTTACGTAGGGAGTAACCCTCTAGGTTACATTTGGAATACCCATCACAGTATATTCCCTCAATCTCTTTGGAGAAACCTTAATGTTTCACTCCTTCACGTTACCCAATGCATTGGAGAGCTATATCGGGATCACCCGCCCTTAGTTTATCACGGAACCACCCGTCTTCATAATAATTCCCAAGAACCTCTACATAATCGTATCACATAAAAATGCATAAAGGAAACATAACATTTACACCTTTCAATCACAAGATATCAATACAACACATTGATATAAAAACATTATGAAAACAATTTTCAATACCAAAATAAAAGAAAATTAAAACATGGTATTTATTTTTCTTTTAAAAAGAAGGTATGGCTTGTAGAGGAAGCCAAAACTCAAATAACGGTCACGGCGGTGGAGAAGTCGTTGTCGCCGCATATGTATGAAAAAAACATTCCCTTTTATTGTTTAGTAAAAGGATTTGTATAAAAAATATTCCTTTTGGATAAACGTAAAAGTCATAGGGGTTTATACACCATATCAAAGAAGGTTGTGTATAAAACAAAATATGCCTCATTGAAAGGAGATTGAGACGAAGTCCCATACCTCGGGTCTGACTTGACTGGGTCATTCTTTAATCTCCTAAATAAAAAACTTGAGTTAATTTCTACTTCTTTAAGAACCTATTTCACGTTAATTATTCCTTTTATATCACTTATTTCCATGTCATGAACACTATGTAATTATTTAAGTTAATAACGGTCATTTTAACGATCATTGGTACATGGGTCAGAAATAAACCGTTTATAATTACAAGTTGTTCATTTATCCATTATATCCAGAATTATAATCATGATGTATATATCATATATATCCAGTATATACATGCATTTATAATATTACATAATCATTTAGAGGTAAGAAATGAAATGCACCGTTCATGGAGACGGTAAGCCGTACGTACGCATGAACGCTACTTTCATTTCTATTTAGTATTTTATAGAATAGAATCATAATGATATAAAGGTATATTATAATTCCAGTATAATATCATATATAATATCATCGTTCCATCCTTTATACGTCCCACGTATGGTATTTAACGAATCAAATCACTTTGAGGGGGAAGTAGTCCACACTTCCTTAAATAAAGATATCGTGTTCACCCATAATGGAAACCATAAAGGTATGACCAAAAAGGAAAATATAGAAGCATAAGGAAAACATTAAAATATTATATATCATATATAAATATATTGACATCTTAATGTCCACCTTTTAAGGTGTTAAAAGAATTTTGAACAATCATCGTTTCGGGAGGCATAAATTCACCATCCACGGAAACAGTCTGTTCGTTAACCATAATATGTAGGTGTATGTAAGTGTAGCTCGAATAACTTTTATAACAAAATCCTAGTATATTGAGGATACTGGATTTGTTACAAAAGAAATGAATAAAAAGTGTTTAGGGGGATGGAGAAGCAAAATAAAACAAAAGGACTCAAAAGAAGACATTATCTTAAAATCAGGTAACTTCCTTTGGTTTGAGCTCAAAGGCTTCATTGGGAAGACTTCTTCCCAAAGTGAGGCTTTAAGGAGTAAGAGACGGATTTGGAGAGACAAAATGGGCAGGGGTTGTCCAAGCCAAAGTCTTTTGAAGTGTGATTAAGGAGGTAGAGGTGGGGGCTTTTTATAAGAGGAGAGGAGGGGCACTCTTGTAAAGTTACAAAATGTTACTTTATTTGCAAAATATTTTCGGATTTTAAAGGTCCCACATTGATGTATTTTGAGGATAAGGTGATAAGGGTTCTAAATACACTCATCCAATAGGTTTTGGACATTTGTAGGTCTTAGATATTACATTATCTTTCCATTTTATTTAAATCGTTAAATAATGAGGTCATCGCTGCATCATCATGATGTCATCAATAATTTAATTTATTTAATGTCTAAAAATTATATAAAAAAATACTATGATGTAGGAAATCTTTTTATCTTTCTAATGAATATTTATAGTCCAAAATCCTACTTGTATAACCCCATGTAAAAATTGTTTTAGTAAAATAACTCATGTTTGTGTCATTTTTACTTTAACATTAAATAAAAAGTTATTTATGTCATTTCCCAACCAATGTGGCTCCATGGGGTCCCCAAGTTGACCCATGGCTTGTCTTGGTCTGCCATGACACATCCAATAAGGGTAGGACATGTGTATAATTCATTTCATTTTATTAAAACATTATTCTTACCTTAAACTACACTAATTACCTCTAATCGCGATTAAAAAATTAATAAGTTACTATTCACCAAAAAATAATTATAATCTTATTGAACCACATTTTACTTCTTAATGACAACCATTTATGTCGGACTTTTGAAATTAAAAACACAAATATGGCAAAATTTCATTTAAACGAAAAAATCAGTTTTAATAAGTACCACTTAGTGGTTTCACTATTCATCAAAAATTGAAGTTTTTCAGAAAATTACCAAAAATTCACCCTAAGCTATATTTGATATTCCAAATTCAAAAAAGAAGCCTATTTTTCAAAATTCAAAACATATAAGTCACATTAATTAATTTAATAAAAAATTCCCGTTGTCATGACAAATAGCGTGTTTTTATGAAACAATAAGTATCAAAAGATTGATACCAGTTTAAGTCCAATTTCAAAGTGAAATTTATTCCAATGACCACCATTGGATTAAATGGTAAAAATATATACTAATTTCACTTCAAAACCAATTCAAAAGATAATCTAATCATATAAATAAATTAGATTAAAAAGCAGTTTTGATGTAAAATGCAGTATTTTTCACTATTCATTAAAAAAATGAACAATGTCTGAAAAATACCAAAAATTCACACAAAGTAAATTTTGATGTCCCAATACTAAAGAATAAGTTTATTTTGACAAACATAGCTTATAAAATTGTCAAAAGATATATTTAAAAAGGATTTTCCATCAAAAGTTAGTAAAACAATCTTTTAAGAATATTAGTGTATTCCATGCATAAGATTGTATTTATTTTCATTTTAAGCATCTAAAACACTATATTAATCATTAATAGACATATATAAAAATATCTATTATTCATTACTTAATTGGGATGTTACATCCTTCCCCCCTTTAGAAAATTGTGTCCCCGCAATTTATTTACTTATCGAATAAATGGGGGTACTTATCCCTCATTGCATTTTCAGATTCCCATGTTGCCTCTACCATCATGTGGTTTTTCCAAAAAACCATTACCTACATAATCACCTTATTCTGTAACACTTGCTCCCTGTGGTCAAGAATATGGACCAGTTGTTCCTCATAAGATAGGTTCTCTTCCAGCTGAACTACCTCTCGACTCAAAACATGATATGGATCTGGCATATACTTTCTCAACATCGAAACGTGAAAAACATTGTGTACCTGAGATAAACTCGGAGGTAATGCCACTCGGTATGCAACTGATCCAACTCTCTCCAGAATTTCATATGGTCCAATGATCCTTGGACTCAACTTTCCTTTCTTACCAAAACTCATCACACTTTTTCATGATGATACTTTGAGAAAAACATGATCACCTACCTCAAAAGTTAGATCCTTCCTCTTATTGTCTGCATAACTCTTCTTCCTACTCTGAGTTGTTCTCATGTGATTTTGAATCAACTAAACTTTTTCTTCCATCTCTTCTACCAATTCTGGTCCCATTAGCTTCCTTTCACCCTCTTCATCCCAGAAAGCTGGAGTTCGACACCGCTTCCCATATAATGCCTCAAATGGTGCCATCTGTATACTGGAATGAAAACTATTATTATATGAAAATCCAACCAAAGAAAGATGTTGGTCCCAACTTCCCTGATATTCCATAGAACAAGATCGTAGCATATCCTCCAAGGTCTGAATTGTTCGTTCCGACTGCCCATCTGAGTGAGGATGAAATGTTGTACTAAAATTTAATTCAGTACCCAACGACTTCTGAAGGCCTTTCCAAAAGTTAGAAGTAAACCTGGGATCACGATCAGATACAATGGAGAGTGGAACTCCATGTAACCTGACTATCTCTTTAAGATACAAACGGAAAAGTTGATCTAGGGAAAACGTATCTCGTATTGCAAGGAAATGAGCAGATTTAGTCAAGCGATCAACAATAACCCAGATTGCATTATTACCTCGAGATGTCTTCGGTAATCCCACAACAAAGTCCATGGATATATTCTCCCATTTCCACTCTGGCACTGGTAAAGGCTGAAGCATCCCTTTCGGTAACTGCCGCTCTGCTTTAACCTGTTGACATGTAAAACACTTCACAGTAAAATCAGCAATATCTATTTTCATTCCATCCCACCAGCAATACTCTGCAGATCTCTATACATCTTAGTACTGCCAGGATGAACTGAAAACCGAGAACTATGAGCTTCACAAAACAACTATCTCTTCAACTATGAATCACAAGGCACACACGATCTCTTCAAAAATCTCAAAACACAATCATTATCAATGTTGAATTCAGGCAACTTACCTTTCTGAACCAGCTCTACCTTTTTCTGCAACTCACTGTCTTGCTTCTGTGCTTTCTTTATTCTATCTGATAGAGATGATCTCACTGATACCTGAAACAAAATAGAATAACTTCCTGCACCAACAACTTCTATGCCAAATTTCATCAAATCCTTAACCAAAGGATCACGTTCCAAATGCATCATTTCTAATGAAGCATTACTTTTTCGACTCAAAGCATCAGCCACTTAATTTGCTTTTCCCAGATGGTAATGAATTGTACAATCATAATCCTTGATTAATTCTAGCCATCTCCTCTATCTCATGTTTAAATCTTTTTGAGGGATTATATACTTTAAACTTTTGTGATCGGTATATATTTCACACTTTACTCCATACAAATGATGCCTCTATATTTTTAAAGCAAAAACAACAGTAGCTAATTCCAAATCATGTGTAGGGTATTTTACCTCATGAGTTTTCAACTGTCGTGATGCATAAGCAATTACCTGATCATTCTGCATTAGAACGCAACCAAGTCCTTTCAATGAAGCATCACTGTATATAACAAACTCACCATTCCTGGAAGGTAGTACCAAAAATGGAGCATTCACCAATCTTCTTTTCAATTCCTGAAAACAATCATCACATTCTTTTGTCCAGATAAACTTAACACCCTTCCGAGTTCGCTTAGTCATTGGACTAGATAATCGTGAAAAATTTCTAACAAACATTCGGTAATAGCCTGCCAAACAATGAAAACTACGGATCTCGGTTACATTTGTGGGTCTTGGCCATTCTTCAACAGCATTTGTTTTTGCAGGATCAACAATTATCCCATCTTTAGAAACAATATGACCAAGGAAAAAAAAATTTGCAACCAAAACTCACACTTTCTGAATTTTCAATACAGTTTCTTTTCTTTTAAGGTTTTCAATATAACCCTTAAATGTCTTTCATGCTCCTCTTTACATTTAGGAAACACCAAAATATCATCAATGAAAACCACCACAAACTTATCCAAGAACTCACGGAAAATTCTATTCATTAGGTCCATGAATACAGCAGGTGCATTGGTTAGCCTAAAAGGCATTACTACAAATTCATAATGTCCATATCTTGTACGAAACACAGTCTTCGGAACGTCTGCTTCCTTTACCTTCAGCTGATGGTACCCCGATCTCAAGTCAATCTTTGAAAAATACTGAGCTCCCTGGAGCTGATCAAACAAATCATCAATATGAGGCAAAGGATATTTGTTCTTAACAGTTATTTTATTCAAGGCTCTATAATAAATGCAAAGTCTCATTGAACCATCTTTATTTTTAACAAATAAAACAGGAGCACCCCATGGTGATGTGCTAGGTCGAATGAAACCATTCTGTAATAAATCTTTCAATTGCTCCTTCAACTCTAAAAGTTCAATTTGAGCCATTCGATAAGGGGGTTTAGAAATTGGCTTAACATCAGGAACTAAGTCAACAGTAAATTAAACTTCTCGATCTAGTATTATTCCAGGAAACTCATCCGGAAAAACATCAGGATACTCATTTACCACTGGCACATCATTAATCTGAACAGTTCCTTTATTTTCAATGATATGTTCAAGGTAACATTCATTTCCATATTTTACAAGTTTCTCGGCCTCATGATGAGTTATCAACAATAAGGGTTCATTCTTGTACACAAACTGAATGTCTTTCTGAAAAGAAACTTCTTTAGCTCTAGAGTCAATCTTAGCATGGTAAATAGAGATCCAATCCATACCTAGGATAACATCAAACTCTACTAGAGGTAGAACAATAAGGTTTGAAAGTAGGTTCTTTCCACAGATAAGGATAGGAAGATTCTTATAAATTCTTTTTGCCTCAACATTTCCCCCAGGTGTTTTTACCAAAAGTTTAGGAGTCATTTCTTGAGATGGTATTCCCATTTTACTAGAAAAGGTTTCAGAGATGAAAGAATGTGTAGACCCCGAATCAAACATCACACTGGCATACTCTGAAAAAACAAACAAAGTACCTAATACAACTTCATTTGATGGCCCGACATCTACTGAAGTAGTTGCAAAGGATTTCACCACCCCTTTCTACTTCTAGTCCAACTGCTTCCCATCACTCAATCTCTTTGTCGGACACTTGTTTGCATAGTGACCCATCTCATTGCACTTATAACATTTCACTAACTGTAAATCAAATTTGTTCTTACCTTCACCTTGATCCTTTTCCGTGCAATCACGAGCCTTATGTCCCATCTTACCACATCGGTAGCACTTTGCAGAATTCAGAAGACATTTCCCAGCATGCCTTTTGCCACATTTATCACAAACTGGAAACTTAGTTTTCTTACCATCAGACTTTTTTGAAGAATTCTTACCTTTCTCCTGCCACCTCGGTCTCTTCTTCTGTTGGATGTTATAGAACACTTGATCATCAGAAAACTACATTTCCACTTTCTCAGCACATCGAACAAGCTTTTCATAACTTTTAAACTAACGAGAAGCTAATTACCTTCGATATTTTGGCTCAATCCTGAGTAAAAACGCCTGATTTTACTATTAAGGTCTTGGATAAAATTTGGATCATACCTTGCCAATCGAGTGAACCTTTCTTCATAGGAATCCAATGAGTCTTCCTCTTGCCTCAATTCCATGAATTGATTTTCCATCCTAAGTCGAACAGCCTTTAGAAAATACTTCTCAAGAAAAATACATTTGAATTCATCCCAGTCAAGAGCATCAATCTCATCGGCGTCCCTGATATTTTTAACCATATACCACCACTGATCTGCCTCACCCTCCAAACGGTAAATATCAAGACTAACCTTTTGATTGTCTGAGCACCCCATGACATCGAAAATCTTATCTAGTGCTTTAATCCACCCTTCAGCTAGCACAGGGTCAAATGATCCTCTGAATGATGGGGGATGTTTCCTCATGAAATGTTCCACAACTGACATGTTCCTCTGCGGTTGATCTGGCTGATCTCGTGCATGGATACCACCACCATTTATCGCTTGAGTCAACTGCGCCATTATTGCAACAAACTATTCAGTTCCAATTCCGACCATCTCAGGATGCTGATTCGGAAGGTTATTTCCTTCTCCATGCCTTCCTAGCACTGCTTCCCTATTTCCTCTACGGAAAACCATTCTGAACAAACATGTCTTAGAAGAAGCAACATGGTAATCGTCAAATGATATATCACTTCAATTTGACCATAAAATTTTTTAGGATAATCATTTAATAGAATTATAACTCCTAAAGTTATCTAAACCAACCTTTGATACCAACTATAAGGCCCCAACCTTAAACCTTACTTAATCTTGAGTTATTACAAGATTACACATTGAGGATCTTTTCGGGTTTAGAGTTTTAGAGAATCATATCATAAAACTTTCATTACATTCCACATGTAACCAATGTGGTTACATAAAGATAGTATTCTTCTTTCCCATAAATGGAAACATATTTAAAATAAAACATGGATTCTTTCTTGACACTTCCTTGACACTATCATCATATCGTGTACCTTTCCCTTGACCAGTGAAAAACATTTCAAAAAACATGGGATGAGCATAAAAAGCTCAGTAAGGGATATAAAAATATATGGAAAGGAAACATGGGTACATATATACATAAGAATGAAATCATACTTTACCCATAAAACATAAGCACTTCAACATACCTCATCAAATCATGAATAAATCATAGAAATCATAAGACATAAAGGAAACTTGAGGCATTCATAACATTCTTACGTAGGGAGTAACCCTCTTTGTTACGTTTGGAAAACCCATCACAGTATATTCCCTAAATCTCTTTGGAGAAACCTTAACGTTTCACTCCTTCACGTTACCCGATGCATTGGAGAGCTATATCGGGCTCACTCGCCCTTAGTTTATCACGGAACCACCCGTCTTCATAATAATTCCCAAGAACCTCAACATAATCGTATCACATAAAACATGCATAAAGGAAACATAACATTTCCACCTTTCAATCACAAGATATCAATACAACACATTGTTATAAAAACATTATGAAACAATTTTCAATACCAAAATAAAAGAAAATTAAAACATGGTATTTATTTTTCTTTAAAGAAGAAGGTATTGCTTGTAGAGGAAGCCGAAACTCAAATAACGGTCACGGCGGTGAAGAAGTCGTTGTCGCCGCATACGTACGACAAAAACATTCCCTTTTGTTGTTTAGTAATACGCTTTGTAAAAAAAGATTCCTTTTGGATAAAAGTAAAAGTCAAATGGGTTTATACACCGTATAAAAGAAGGTTGTGTATAAAACAAAATATGCCTCATTGAAAGGAGATTGAGATGAAGTCCCATACCTCGGGTCCGACTTGACTCGGTCGTTCTTTAATCTCCGGAATAAAAAACTTGAGTTAATTTCTACTTCTTTAAGAACCTTTTTCAAGTTAATTATTTCTTTTATATCACTTATTGCCATTTCATGAACACTATATAATTATTTAAGTTAATAACGGTCGTTTTAACGATCATTGGTACTTGACTCAGAAATAAATCCTTTATAATTACAACTTGTTCATGTGTCCATTATATCCAGAATTATAATAATGGTGTATATATCATATATATACAGTATATACATGCATTTATAATATTACATAATCATTTATAGTTATGAAATGAAATGCACCATTCATGGAGACGGTAAGCCATACGTACGCATGAACGCTACTTTAATTTCTATTTCGTATTTTATAGAATGGAATCATAATGATATAAAGGTATATTATAATTCCAGTATAATATCATATATAATGTCATAGTTCCATCCTTTATACGTCCCACATATGGTATTTAACGAATCAAATCACTTTGAGGCGGCGGTAGTCCGAACTTCCTTAAATGAAGATATCGCGTTCACCCATAATGGAAACCATAAAGGTATGACCAAAAATGAAAATACATAAGCTTAAGGAAAACATAAACATATTATATATCATATATAAATGTAGTTACATCTTAATGTCCACCTTTTAAAGTGTTAAAATAATGTTGAACAATCATCGTTTCAGGAGGCATAAATTCACCATCCCCGGAAACAATATGTTCGTTAACCATTAGATGTAGGTGTGTGTAAGTGTAGCTCTAATACTTATTATAACAAAATCCTAGTATATTGATGTTACTGGAATTGTTACAAAAGAAACGAATAAAAAGATTTTAGGGGGTTGGAGAAGCAAAATAAAACAAAAGCACTCAAAAGAAGACATTACCTTAAAATCAGGTAACTCTCTTTTGTTTGAGCTCAAAGGATTCCTTGGGAAGACTTCTGCCCAAAGTAAGGATTCAATGAGTAAGATACGGATGTGGAGAGACAAAATGGTAGGGGTTGGCCGAGACAAAGGCTTTGGATGTGTTGGTAAGGAGATAGAGGTGGGGGCCTTTTATAAGAGGAGAGGAGGGGCACTCTTGTAAAGTTACAAAATGTTACTTTATTTTCAAAATAGTTTCAGATTTTAGAGGTCCCACATTGATTTATTTCAATGATAAGGTGATAAGGGTTAGAAATCCACTCATCCAATAGGTTTTGGACATGTTTAGGTCTTAGATATTACATTATCTTTCCATTTTATTTAAATCGTTAAATAATGAGGTCATCGTTGCATCATCATGATGTCATAAATAATTTAATTAATATAATGTCTAAAAAGTATAAAAAAAATTCTATGAAGTATGAAACCTTTTTATCTTTCTAATGAATATTTATAGTCAAAAATATGACTTGTATAACCCCATGTAAAACTTGTTTTAGTAAAATAACTCATGTTTGTGTCATTTTTACTTTAACATTAAATAAAAAGTTATTTATGTCATTTACCAAACAAAGTGGCTCCATGGGGTCCCCAAGTTGACCCATGGCTTTTCATGCTCGGAAATGACACATCCAATAAGGGTAGGACATGTTTTTAGGTCATTTCATTTTATTAAAACATTATTCTTACCCTAAACTACACTAATTACCTCTAATCGCGATTAAAAACTTAATAAGTTACTATTCACCAAAAAATTATTATAATCTCATTGAACCACATTTTAATTATTAATGACAACCATGTATGTCGGATTTTTGAAATTCAAAACACAAAGATGGAAAAATTTCATTTAAACGAAAAAATCAGTTTTAATAAGTACCACTTAGTGGTTTCACTATTCATCAAAAATTGAAGTTTTTCAGAAAATTACCAAAAATTCACCCTAAGCTATATTTGATATTACGAATTCAAAAATGAAGTCTATTTTTCAAAATTAAAAACCTATAAGTCACATTAATTAATTTAATAATTAATTCTCGCTGTCATGACAAATATCGTGTTTTTATGAAACAATAAGTATCAAAATATTGATACCAGTTTAAGTACAATTTCAAAATGAAATTTATTCCAATGAACACCATTGGATTAAATGGTAAAAATATATTCTAATTTCACTTCAAAACCAATTCAAAAGATAATCTAATCATATAAATAAATTAGATTAAAAAGCAGTTTTGATGTAAAATGCAGTATTTTTCACTATTCATTAAAAAAATGAACATTGTCTGAAAAATACCAAAAATTCACACAAAGTAAATTTTGATGTCCCAATCATAAAGAATAAGTTTATTTTGACAAAAAAAGCTTATAAAATTGTCAAATGATATATTTAAAAAGGGTTTTCCATCAAAAGGCAGTAAAAAAATCTTTTAAGAATATTAGTGTATTACATGCATAACATTGTATTTATTTTCATTTTAAGCCTCTAAAACACTATCTTAATCATTAATAGACATAGATAAAAATATCTATTATACATTACATACTTGGTATGTTACACTCATTCTCATTGATAATATAAATATAAAAGTCATTGTTCTTCCATATAATAATTATATATGATGTGAGTTAAATATAAAAATTAAATAATATATCATATTTTGAAAAAACATCTCATTGGAAAATTAATTCTAATATATCTATTTTCCTTATTCAAATTTCAAATCAATTTCTGAATAAGCATAAGATATTATAAATAAGAAAAACAATCTAACGATAGAATATTATTTTTGAAATAAAAATTCATAGCTTATATAAAGTAAATATTTCAAAAAATACATTTTTATTCCTAAAATAATATTGTTAACTATTTAGATATAGTAATTTAATTTCATTGTTGGATTTTTAGTGAAAAATACCCCTTTAATTTCCATTAAAAATATATTCTAATAATGTTGGTATATATATTTATACCCACTGGTTTATTTTTAATGTTTATATATATTATATATAATTTTATTTTACTAAAATGTATCAAAGATATGTTTTAGTCCATTTTTTTCATGTGGTGCAGGATATACAAAATATTATTAAATTAAGGAAAAATTTATATATAAATATATAGGAGTTACATTTTTCTCCCTAAAAAATCAATACCCACAATTTTTATTATTACCTTCAAATTATAGTTCATATTTTAATAAAAACAATAATAATGACTCATTATATTGTCTCTAAGGAGAAAAAAACTTTTTTATCCAAGGGAAGGATGGGTAAAGAATCATTTCTATAATAATATTAATGTATTAAAATTCTCAATAATTTGTTCCCATTATTCTTTTATAACTAAAAAATATGTGTTTCTTTGGACAAGAATTCAAAAAAATCATTATCAATATAATATTTCCAAAAAATATATAAACCATAATGATAATGATTAGATCCCATAAAATCATAATAAATGACTAGATAAATTTGAAATCCCCATATTATGTTGTATTCTCTTATGAAACCATTACTTCATTCTGTGATTCATTCATTTTTAATGTGAGTTTTTTATACCAACGTATTACTCCTTAAATTTAACATGGGTTGTTCATGGTCATTTTCTTATTATGTTCTCAAACAGTATAATAAAAAGTGGTTCATACACTTCATAATGGTTAATAATGATAATATTAATTATACAAAGAATATACCCCTGGTGGTTCTATAAAATTGTGATATTTTAGGCCCACTAAACATGCACCTATTAGATATGGAGTTCATAATCGTCCAGCCTTTTTCATTATGATTATTTAAATGTGAATTATTCTATAAATGCATCCACTTGATTTTATCTAGATGATGATGTAATGTATATGAATACAACATTCTATAAATATTACAAAAATTAATTATGTTATTAAATACAAATAATTATCCACAGTATTCGTTATAAATATATCTTATATAAATTCCTAAAATACCTAATGAAATATTATACATAAATAAACCATTCTATAATAATATCTATAATGATCATGCATTCTCACTCTTATGTCTGATGATAAAAAAATATTAAATACTTGGTTTGATTCATATTTATATAATAATTGATAATAATATATATAATTATCATCATTTTCATAACATATTAATTAATTCTAATAAAAATATCTCAATCACAAGAATTGAATGTTTACCTTTCATGAGTGTTTTCTCCTTGTGAAAATAATTTTATGATACTTGTAATCATTCTCTATAGTTTATCACAATAAAATACAGTGTAAACATTTCAGTAGGTTATACTCATCTTTAGAAATTAGGGAATGGAACATAAAAAAGGGTGATCTCAAATGCTTAATTAGGGATTTATTTTCATCTTTTTAATGAGGGTTATTTTTTATTAATGTGATAATAGTTGAACCAATTAGAAATATATTATTAAATATCATCAAAAATAAATTCTTTTCATATTTCATGATAGTGGAACATGAAATCTAAAATGAACAAACATTTACTATGAACTAAACATGTGTAATTATCCTATAAACATAGATTAAGGGAATGATATCATATTCTCATGATGTCATAAATATTTGGGGATAAGATAAATCATAAGGATATAAAAATTAGAAGAGTAATACGCCCAATAAATCATATCATAGTGTTCTAAGGATAACCTCCCAGGATACATATATTGTATCTCATGAGATTTATATAGTTGCTAACGTATTTTAAATTACTGCATCTATCATTCTTGAGGTTCCATGCATGGTTATTTACTCTATTAAACTTATATATAATATGCTGATGTTTAGAGAACTCAATTTGGTAGAATTATGAGTAGTGGGGAAGGAGTTTTTTGATAGGAAAAAATATAGATGAGTGTATTTGTGACTTCTACATTGGTTGAGGATCTAGTTTGTAATCAGGTTTCTTTGGATAACTGGATCAACTGGTCTAAAATTCCTATTGGTGAAAATGATGTAACAATTGTTTTTTTGTGATACAGTTGACCGAGGTGATCCTGGTATATTGACCCCAAGGTTTTTTGTCGCTAAGGGTTTACTATATGTCATGGGTTGCCGATCTACCTCAGGTGACAATAGTTATATTAGACTAGATGGATTATCTTCTCTTGTGGTGAATGAGTGAGTGAGTTGGGCCATATTATGAGTGGATTATGTCTCTCAGTTGGAAGTTATGTCTGGTACGTCCCTTCAAAATAAGGACCCCCATCATTTTCATAATCATTTCAATACTCATCTAGAATTTTTGGGGTCTATTAGCATTGGAAAAGCATTCCATTGTGTGTAGTGAATTAAATCATTTTATGTCTCTGTCATGTCAGTTTTGGAAATGAAGATCTGTGCTGATTGCATTTTTTTGAATTTATTAATGTATGGTCTTCACATTTTTTTTGGTATACATATCCCTATAACAAAAAAAAATGGTTGGTTTGGAAGAAGGATGTGTTAATAAAGTTGAGTGTTTCTTCACAACAAAATGTTAATACGACAATTACATATGGTGGTATGGAGTTATTTTTCTCATTTTTATGCTATGTGTGATGCAAGAGAGATGATCAATAATTAGAAAATATTTTTATTGTTACAGTATATTCGTTTACATTTTTTTAGGTAACATAAAAACTATAGAAGATAACACAAAGAAGAATGTGTAGACTACTATCTTCATATGAACTATCAAAGACTATAGAAATTTTATGTCTGTAAACTGATTGGATGATTAAGGATTTTTAGGGAACTAATATATATTATGTAATAACTAAAATGCATATAGGATAATATGGATTCAACTGGAACACTGCCTCTCAAACTTAAATTGTATATAGACCTTTTTTAGACTTTTATAATTCATCATACTAGATTATTGTCGAGAAAATAGCCCTTATTGGTGAATATATTGATAAAAGAAAAGAAGTGCACTCCAATATTCAAACCCTATAACTATAAAAAATATAAAGGGTTCCAATAGTTGGTTTGAGGGTTTTGGAATTAGTCAGAGGCATGAATCTTATGGAATTGAATGGGGACCCATATTTAGTGTGTAATGGAAATGAAATTATGGTATGAGATCAGAAAATGTAGGACGACAAGAGTAAAGGGAATTAAGTAGGATATTGAAATATTAGATTATAGGCTCCATGATAGTTGGGTTGATGATGTTTTATTTGAAACTAGTGAACCAATAGAATCTACAGGGGGATATTATATTAGAATCATAACAAGTATTTAGGTAAAATGCACAGGTCAAATGGTTCAGAAATGTTGAAAAGAACACTTAATTTTTTAAGGCGTGTCTGATGAAGAATAATGTTATGAAAAAGACTAATCTATAATTGATTGATGGATTTTATTCAATGGATATTGAGATCTGTTGGGGGATAGAAAAAAATTAAATTGAATGGATATGGTAATGAGTGGATATGAGAATTGGGGGAAGACAATGTGGGATTCTTGGTGGGGACACTTTTCACAGAAACATTCCTTGTCTTGTTGACGACATGGATGATGAGGTTGTGGGAATTTATTTTTGTGGATGAGGATATTAGAGATAAAATTCATGACATGAATAAAAATAGTTCTCTATGGATTGATGGTTTTCATGGAACCTTTTTTTTGTAACATGGGATTATTAAGCTACAAGTGGAGGAATCTGTGAGGGAAAAGAATAGATGAAATGATTTTACAGGGAATTTTGTTACTCAAATGTTGTTCTTATTCTGATGCTATAGGACCCATCATCAAAAAACCATTACCTACATATATACATTTTAAAAAATTTCTAATAAAATAATGGAATATCTTTTTATTATAAGTCTTTTCAATATTATTCTGAATATTGATTTGGATGAACGACAAAATTTTGTGCAATGATGGAGAATACAAGAGGTAGTGGGGATTTCTCAAGAGATGGTTGTTGACATAAATTAATTTTTCTTGGTCCAATATTCTAATCAATGTGGATATGGAAAAGGGATATTACCAGTTATAATGGAGTTTCATTTCGAGGGTCATAGGTATGTTTTGATTATTGAATGGTTACGTGATCTTTTCCTCATATGTATTCCTCTCAATGACTAACTATATCATCAATTGAGAAAAGGATTTTGTTTCATAAATTTTATGTGAAGGCAAAGAAAAGGATATATTATGTCTCCTATATCTATTTTTCATGGATCAAAAGGAACTTACGAGGAATATCAATAAGGGTCTTGGAGAAGGGATGATAAATCCTTTCAAGACTAAATATGATGAATGTACGGTATCACACCATATTTTTACTGAATAATTGATGTTATATATGAATGTAATGCTAACATACATTTGTTATTTCAACCAAATTTTTGGAGAATTTTGTTATTTAGTGTGGTTAATTGGCCAATCATGGGAAAAAATCTTTCTATCAATGAAATGTTTCAGAATGCGTAAGAGGGGGATACAAAAAAAACCTGGAATATAGATATAATATTATTTGATAGAGTACCTCAGTTATACTTTATCATGTATAAGGATTAAGAAGTCACATTTTGAGTTCATTTTCAACCAAAATATAGGAAAAATATTTAATGGTAAAAATCACATTCAATGATTTGGTAGGAGGATTAATCTTGTCAATAGAGTTTTGAAATCAATTTCAATTCATTTAACTTCAATAATAAATGTGGTAATGTTGAATCATGAGTGGGTGAAAATAATTATATCTACTTTTATGTGTTATGAGGACTATATAGTGAGGAATCATTGGTCGTTATGGAAAAATATGGTGGGGTTGATGGATGATGTAGGGATAAATCCATAGATTAACAATGAATCAATGAAGGCCTTGAAAGGGAACACTTATTGTGATGTTATCCAAGGCAAGTCTATGTGGGAAATGATTGTATTGATAAAATATAGAGAAAAATAGAGGTTATTTAATATGGAAAAAGAGAATCATATCAAACTGGAGGGATTCATGGTAGATCACATAGAGGATCTTTATTGTAAAATGTTTTGGATAATGTGATGTAGAGAATTAACTATTGGGTAGAAAAATGGGAAGGAGAATCAGTTATAAAATAGTGAATCATTGATTAGTCAAAATACCCATTAATAACATGCATATGATAAAATAGGGAATCGTTGATTAAAAAAATATTAATAGAACAAAAAAATTGAAATAATAATGGATTTATTTAATTCATGATTAATAATTCTTGTATAGATTACCCATATCAAGAATATGGGGAAACAATCCACCTTTGTGAACAGAGGATAGAAATTTGGTGATAAGGCCATCACAAGCCTAGATCCTTGAAAATAAATATCACTTCCACAAAAAACCCTATATAATATAATAATAACCCAATAAGGTTCCAACTGAAAATGGAGGAAAATATCAAGAAAATATCTATAGAGGAAAGGAAAACACACGTACCATTAAAATATCCTTCAAGGATTAAAAAAAATCACCATGAAATAATGGAGAGAAGACACTATAGAATTATGGATTTTTTATTTCAATAATTTTGGAGACTATGAGAGGATAGTGTATGAATATCATTATGGTAAAAGAAGTAAAGTATAATGTTTTAATGGTTTGGATTGTGGATCATATATGGGTTTCAAGGAGTGAAAAATCATGAACCAACATTTCATAGACTTTATAAATTGAAAACCATTATTGAACAACTACCTATGGGTAGACATAGAGTTTGGGAAAAATATTCTGAAGTCATTAGAATCATTTTGATAACCACTCTGTCCCCAAAATGGTTTTCATAGTAAACCCCAATGTTTTACTATAAATTCCCAATCATTAAAAATTCCATTAGAGCCACATGTTTCTACACTACATAGTTACTACATGATTAGTATGAAAAACTCACCTAAACTAGTAATTTGGCCTATTTTCCCCAAAAATATTTTTTTTACAAAAACTTAGAGAAACACCTATAATCAAATTATGTGTTAACTCGGAGCACACTAAATCAGTCCATTCACCAAAAGGGCATCAAAATTGTATTGAGTATAAAAAATTTGGTTTCCTCAAATATTCTCTTGATTATGAATATACAAAAAGAGAAGGCCACTGCTGCCTTATCAATAATTTATGATCTTACATATTATTTTTATCCACTAACATTGTATATAGACTAGAGAAATTTTTTTTATGTGCAGTAGCATATCTTGAGAATCCAAAATCTAATCTATCTATTAAACCACATAGGTTTTGTACTGAAGATCATCATTATCTCATTCATTCACATTTGAAGGGTTCAGTTGATACCACCTTAGTTGGAAAAAATTAGACAATATGATAGTCAATTTCAAGAATGATGGAATTACCAAATGAGAATCCACCATACTAGGTCATTCATTATTATGAAATGTGCAAAGAAACCAAAATTCCATATTTCCGAGAAAAATCAATCAACGGTATCCCAAGTGATGTAAATTATTGGGGAATTCATGATCACTACCCCTAAGCTCTATCTTGGAAAATTGATGTTAGATAATCAAGGAAACAATTAATATTGGAATATGATCATATATTCATAAAATCATATATAAATAGAAATAACATAATCATAAATCATTGTCATATTTCATGAATCACCTCATAGAGATCATAAGATATTTTAGTTAGGCTAAACACCCATGAAAAATATATGTATGTTAAGGATCATTGAAAAGTCAACAAAACATACTCTACATGGTTTGATAATATGTTCACCATACATGGTATCTCATGAGATGAAAAAAATACCCAATGAATTAGAGGTATAAAACGTTGAACACTTTATATTCCTGAAATGTACATTCATATGTTTATTACAATAGTAAAATAAACATTAAATAAAACGTAATCATAATAAAAACAATAATAAGGATTAATGAATCACAATTACTTATAAATAATAAATGAATGAATTTTTATTATGATTTCCAAGATAATAAAGAATTAATTCATTTTAAATGTTAATATTAGAATAAATAAGAATCATTCTTTTTTAGGGATCTATAATGTATAAATACTTTAGTAGAACTATTGGAGATTATAAAATATAAATTATTGACTTAGATAGAAAATTTGCAATGTTAAAACAAAATTTTAAAGGAGGGAAAATCACCTTATTTAAAATTAAATAATTATTGATGTATTGGTGTTTTAAAAACGAAAAGATGGGTTTTAAATATTTTTTGGTCATTTTTTAAAAGGTTAGTATATGAAAATAAATATAAAATGTGGGGGATCCATTAAAACTTTATTATGTTAAATTTAGAATCATATAGAGGACATTAAACATCTATAACCCCATCATAGAAATAAAAATTTGACATAATTTATTTTTAAGAACATATATTAAGAATATAAATGAAATATATGGGATGGTGATGTATTAAATGTTATAAAAAAAAGACATAAAATAAAATTAACAAGTGTGGTATTTGAGGCCCCTTATAAACATCATAATTCATGATGTTGGAAACAATTGAATACATATTTAAGAGATAAAATTGTAAAACCCCCAAAAATAAATAAGATTTTTATAAAAAAAATAATATAAGGAATAATGTTATCAAATTATAAAAATAATATTCAAGAATAATAATCATGAATCAAAAAAATGAAAATTATGTTAGCAAGAACCCAAACCATATACCCCTAATCAGTAATTTAATGCGCACAATATCCTGAATAATAAAAATATTTTTATTAAAACACTTATTAAGAAAATTATATCTTGATATTTAATTTTCTATTTCTTACATATTATCATGTGATATTCATTTGTTATATAGTTTTTTCTTATAACATTTAATTGAGGTGGTCTCATCAGTTTCTCTGAAAAATTCTTGGTACAGTGACTCTGGTAAAATGATTTGTAAAATAGATCCATACTATTTTTTAATTTTAGATATTTCTTATTACTCTACTTTTAGAAAAATTATATAGTTCTATTGATATTTTATGTCAATTAAAACTATGTACGGTACCATGACATATTAATTTATGGTGGTTAAATTTACTATGACCATAAATTATTCATTTCACTTCAATAAGGTCATATATAATCATTTAAGAATATTAATTTGTCATTAATAAAATTAATATAGGATAATTTTATATTTAAATACATTTATGGTATGAGCTGATAGAAAAATAGAACATGATGTTATTGGAGGATTTATTCCCCACATACACATGATGACATCCTCGATTTTTGAATGAATTTGTAAGAAAATATATAATAAATATTCTACTTGTATGATAAAAATTAAAAAATTAAACTATTTCTTAATCATAATTTCATTTAAATTAATTATATTATTTTGTAGGAGAAGAAACAAAAAGTGATTGTTTAATTTATAACAGTTTCTCTCAACATTGTTGTTATTCATTGGGTAACAAATTAATAATACATAGCATGGAATTTTCTGTTGAAAAAATAAATATATGAAATATTAAGAGGTTGTATGGGATACTGGGCAATAGGTTTTTTGATCCTGAAGAATATTACTTGTGAATGAATATTGGTAATGTGGTCTCATTTTATATTTGACAAAAATTATATTTTCATACCCGTTTGATAACATTATTTTCATTTCACATTTCCAAGGTAAAAGGAACAAAAATAGGAATTAATTTGATAAAATATGATTTATGTTCCAAAATCACTCCACCATTCATTTGGATTTATGTTTTATACATTTCGTAAATAATTTACTACTAGGTTTTTACCATTTACTTTTTTATTTTTTAGCAGGATGAAATTTTAAAAAAAAAATAATATAAATGTTACTAAAAATTTATGATAATGCAATGGCTCAGACCCTCATGGTCTAGTACTTTTTCAAATCACGGTTCCATCACACTGTTCTACCAAAATGCTGGCACTGGTCACTGTCTCACACCGAAACGGTGGCACCGTGAGGGTGACATCGTGTCCTCACTGAGGATCTTCATCCTTTTTCAAACATTCAACTTTTCCGCTCCTGCAATGTATCTTTTAGTGTAAAAATGATTTAATACCCCCATTTAAAGCTATTTATAGCCCATGAATAATATCAAAAATCCCCCAAAATCTGGGCAACCCTTAACTTACCAAAATGCGTGGATTTTTCTGGTGTCACACCCTTTCCCCGTACCTTCCAGTTCCGCCTGTGTTGCTTGTTTTTTCATCTGATTAAAAGAAACGATTTGGCACACAACCATTATGGGCACAACCCCAATGGTAATAATTAAATAAGGATCAATACCATCATGTTTAATCTCCCAACCACCTGGGAAACCACAATCTATCTTTAATGCTGTTTAAAATTCTGTATCCTGTAGCAATAGGATCTCATGTTTATATCACTCTAGAATTTCTTCCTTCTCCTTCTTGGATGGATTTAATTCTTCTCCCTGGGTGCACTTGGAGTCCCTCCTTATCGAGGCTTGGTGTGCGCCTGTGTTGGAGTTTTTCATCTCATCATTAGAGCCCCCGGAGTTCCTCCCCTACAAGATGTGAATCCTCTATTCTTGGTGCATGTAGAAAGACGTCAATCCTTGATCAATCCAATTATGGTTTTCTATCGTCTCTCTTTACTATGTATCATGTGGGGAGAGTATGATATTGTTTTTGTGGGATGGATGAAACCAAACATTAATAAAGATAACAAATGTACTTTTAATGAATGAAGGGGGGGGGGTGATCGATGTTTTTGTTGAATTTCCATAAACTTGATTATTTATGTTGGGAATTGTGTGGGCCTATGCCCATTGAAAATCATGGTCGTTGCTGGTCTTTCGTTGTGAATTAATAAACCTCCATCTTCTGTGATGATTGAATGGATCCAACAAGAGATTTTGGTTACTCACGTAAACTTAGTAGATTAAATGAATGTCCAGTGAACATCAATCCTTTTGTGATCACCCTAGTTAACCAAATAGAAAGAATAAAATGTAGTGAATGATGTAATTGAGTCTAGAAACTTCCTTTCCCTGTCTTGGTTTTATGTCTTTTTGTTCTGGTCGATGCTTATGGGGTGATGTGGAGAGTTATGGGATCCTCTGTCGTTATATGGTTGTTGGTTGTGGATCTGAGGCAATGTGGGGCTATATCTTGGAGCATGGTTTGGTTCGAGTACTTTGAGGGATCTCACAAATCCCTTTTTTGTAACATTACATGAGGACCTGGTGTGAATTCTTAAGTGTTGGGTTGCTGTTTATCATTCCTAACATGTGGTTATGCCTGTTAGTATTCCAGTAGTGCAGAATTTACTTAAACAGAGTAACCTCAACATGAAAACAAGAAAGGTTCAATTTGGAATTAGTTTTGGGAATGAATTGTGACATGGAGGTGACTGTTGTTCCTTTCTTTTTTGAATGAATAGTAACATGGGTTTTTGTTCTTAGGTTGGTTTTGGAACACCTAGTTTGGGATGAGTGCTTGTTACCTATACATATAATTGTAGTTTTTATGCTTCTTATTCATGCCCCACCCATGTTGAGTACTTCTTTCCGAACACCCCCCATTTCATGGGGGAGGGTATTTCTCCCAATACTCCTATGAGTGGCTGGTTATTAGCTCCTTTTCTACTCCATTTCCTGAATATCCCAAGACTCATCGGGCATGCTGTGATGGCCTGAGGTCCATTTTAACCCACAGTTCTTCGGGTAGGGTAGTTGTGGTGGTTGACCCAGGAGTGTGCGGGAAAGTTGTTTCCCAAGTGTCTTCAGGATGAGGCCCAACTGTCATCAAGCATTGTAGTAGTTGTCATGGACCAGGTGTTTGCGGGCATGGTTAAACATGGTTATTGTGGACCAGGTGTTTGCGGGCGGGATGTTATGTTGTGGCCCATGTGTGTGCGGGCGTGGTGTGGTAGTGGAACTGCGGTGAGAATGGCTGGAGAGGTTCGATGCGTAGGATGTCTTCAATAACTAGTGGGGAAGTGGTGTGGGGTACCCAAACATCGATGTGTTATTACTATTATATTTCTTGAAGTGAGTTATTTGTGGAGTGTACCTTGGTATGGCTAGGGTGGGAAGTTTTCCTTGCTAGGTGTTTTGGGTTATCTCTTTTCTCACAAGGCATTAGAATGCCTCCTGAAATGTTCACGATAGCTTTTGGTTTTCCCTACTGATTATACCGGTCTGATTGCCCTACTTATATATAGCTGCTATTAGGCTTCCAGGAAGACTTTAGGGATCATGCAGGGTCGTACTAGTTCAGACATTGGGACACTTGTTGTTTCTATTTTTCATTCTTTTGGTACTTCTTTTTGGGGTTTTCTTTTACTTGTTTTTCATGTATTTTTGGAACATGCATATGAGAATGGTTTGTTTTGGATTTACTTGTACTTCCACCTTTGGTGTTGTTGGGAATTACTCTCTTATCTCCTGATCCTATTAAATAAAAAGGGTAGTGCCTTCTATCTTATGTTTCATTCTATACCCTTGGTGTTAGTCTCCACTCTGGGACCTATTGAAGGTGTGTCTCATGGGTCATTATCTCTCCTTCAACATAAAGAAGGAAGGTTCTGGAAACCTATTGTCTATTCTCTCATGTTGGTAGAGGTGGGTCGTGATAGAATGGTATCAGAGGAAGGCTGAGAGATAAGATGGAGATCGAGGTTATACATAGTAAGGGTTGCACGGGATGGTAGGGAAACAGTGTTAGGAAATCCTGGTGCATGAAATAGGCGAGGGAAGACCGTCTAGGAAACGGTATTTTAGGGCCCCTCGTGATCCCACGCAAGGAATCTGGGCCTACCGAATGACCAAGTGAGGTTACACTGATTGCAGGGTAGAGACCCTATGAAAGGTTCATGCATCATAATGACTTGTGTTCTTGTGTTTCATGGGTATTTTTGGTATTTAAAATGAATACGAAGTCTACAGAAATTTAAAATCAGTCTTCTACACTACTCGGGATTAAGAATTCCTTGTTTACTTTACAGCTATGGCACCCAGACAGTTACCAAGGGTAGTGCGGGTGATCAAGGCCCAATAGGTTGATTTGGCTGATTGACAGAGGGCTAACTGAGAAGGGGAGGATGATCAGTGGCAGAGGACACGTCGTTCCTTTCAGCGGAAGACCCTCAGGATGTTCGAGGGAAACATCTCTGATGTGGAGACAGAGAGCTAGATTGTAGAGCTAGTGATAGATTTCAGCTTGATCTGGGCTCCGGCATAATACTAGGTTCCTCTGGATGTAATCCAGATTTGGGGAGCAGCACGTCAGTGGTGGATGCTATATCTTGGGGAGAAGAGGGAGGCTGAGGTGACATGGACTGACTTCGAGAAGGAGTTTCGGGCGGAATTTCTCCCTTCCACAATAAAGGCTGAGAAGATGCAGGAACTACTCTCCCTATAGCAAGGGAGTATGTTAGTGAGGGAGTTGGGGATCAAGTTCATGGATCCCCTTCGCTTCACTCCGGAACTTTTTCCGGATTAGGATTATTGGGAGAAACGTTTAGAGAAGGCACTATGACCTTTCCATCAGCATGGGGCTACCCCTTTCACACTACCGACATTCTTGGAGGTCCAGAAGAAGGCTGAAGTGGTGGAAAGAATGCACGCACTGGGAGGTGTATCACAAGAGGGAATCATGTTTGGCTCGTCGAAGGGGGAGGACGTCAGCAGCAGGCCTCCAGCATCAGGTCCCTCTAGGTTTTGACTGGTAGGGAGCAGGCCTCATTATTTCTAGTTTCAATATCCCAGTCCTCACCCTTTCCTTTTGGGCCTGAGACCGAGATACTTCATCTATGGAAGTAGTGGTCACCTTCAGAACTAGTGCCCAGACCGAGTGTAGTGTGGTGGAAGTGGGATGATGCAGCACCCACCTCAACAGCAGTAGGGACAACAAGCTCCTGCTCTTCAAAGGGAAGACGTTGCAGGAGGAGGATGATGCCAGTGCGCTCCTCAGGGACCTCGACCAGGGCACAGCCGGGGAGGCAGCTGACAGCCGAGGGTCAGGAGAGCTGGGTATGGGCAGTTACACGCCTCAGAGGTAGCATCACTAGCAGGGTCCAAAATTGTTCGAGGTACGATCAGAGTGATTAGTACACTTTCCTATGCCTTGTTCGATACATGATCTTCTCACTCGTTTGTTGCGCCCAATCTAGGTTGTGCTCTGGGTCTAGATACTGAGAGACTTCCATTGCCCCTGGTGTTGAGTACACTAGTCGGAGGTCTGACCAAGTTGTTTTATGTTTGTTGAGGGTATTGACTGATTATAGGGCCACATAAGTCATTCAGGGATCTTCTAATATTATTGATGCATCCAAACGATGTAATCCTAGGCATTGAGTGGTTGTTCTTTGTATGTGTCATTATTTACTGATTTTGAGGAAGAAGTGTGTTTTCAGACTTGGGAGGTCGATGTGTGACTTTCATCGGTGAGCGGAGTTAACAGGAAGGTAACCGGTGAGTGGAGCCCCTCTATTCCGTGTTAGCAGAACTATCAGTGGATTCGGCGTATACATAGATGGTGGAAGTCTCTGGGGTCATCAATGGATTCATGGATGTCTTCCCTGAATAGGTGGAGACTCTACCCCCTCGACGTGATGCTGAGTTCAGGATAGACAGGCAACCTGGTGCTTGTCTGATTTCGATGGATCCCTATCAGATAGAGCCTTTTGAGTTGTGGGAGTTGCATATTCATATTGACGATCTGATAAGGAAAGGTTTTTGTTCGACCAAGTGTGTCACCATGGGGTGCTCTAGTCTTACTCGCAAAGAAGGCAGATGGTGGTCTCAAACTATGCATAGACTACCAGAGACTGAACCAGGTAACGGTCAAGAACTGTTACCCTCTCCCCAGAATAGACGAAATTTTCGACCAGTTAATAGGGGTAGGGTGGTTCTCCATGATTAACTTGTGGTAGGGATATCACCAGCTGAGGGTGAAGGAGGGTGACATCTCGAAGACTACCTTCAGGTGCAGATATGGGAACTTTTAGTTTGTGGTCATGTCATTTGGCGTTACGAATTCTCCAGTTGTGTTTATGGGGCTCATGAAATCCATTTTTCAAAAATACCTAGACCGGTTAGTAGTCATGTTTATCGGCGAAATCCTGATCTACTTAAAATCAGAGGAGGATCACGCAAAACATCTGAGAATGGTTTTGAAGGTCCTCTGGCAGCACCAACTTTTTTGGGAAATTGTCCAAGTGCAAGTTCTGGACTCGAGAAGTGCACTTCCTTGGACACGTGCGGTCTGAGCAGGGAATAGCGGTGGACCCATCGACGGTCGAGCCGTTTGTTTCTTGGGAATCGCCCAATAACATGGCAGAAGTTCATAGTTTCCTAGGTTAGGCAGGTTAATACCAAATGTTCATGACCAATTTCTCCCGAGTTGCAGCACCTTTTAGAGCCTTGACCAAGAAGGGCCAAGCATTCGTGTGTATTGGGCAATGCAAGGCAGCCTTCATCTATCTGAAGGGGAAGTTGGTTAGTGCCCTAGTGCTGAGGTTTCTAGAAGAAGGGTAGCTTATGAGGTGTTCTTTGATGCTTCCGGACAAGGCCTCTGGTGTGTCCTAATGAAATAGCAAGGGGTGATCTCTTATGGGTCTATGCAGTTACATCCCCATGAGAGTAACTATGCCACCCATTATTTAGAAATTGTGGTGGTCATGTTCGCACTGAAGTTTTGGCGGCATTACCTCATCGGGGAGCACTTCGTGGTCTTCAAGGATCATAAGAGCTTGAAGTATTTCATTACCAAATTGGACCTAAACATGCGACAACAAAGTTTGGTGGAGTTTCTTCAGGACTACAACTTTGAGATCTTTTACACTAAATGTATGTGGAACGTTGTGGATGATGCCCTGAGAAGGAAGTCACATAGGGAATCTGTTCAAGAATCTGTCGATGCTTGGAAGGAAATGGAAGAGTTGGATTCCCTACACCTGGATATAAGGGAGGACGGTGGTAGAGGTTGCCTGTTTCAGATGACAGTGTATTCCTCTCTACTGCGGAAGGTGGAGGAGTCTTAGTGGGGATACAAAGAGTGTAAAGTGATGCACGATCAGGCTAACCATAACAATGCTCCAGAATGATGGTTGGAGGATGGTCAAAATTAGATTCTTTTCCGAGGGAAGATGTTTTCCCCAGAGATGATGTGCGAGTGTGTTATTGGTGAATTCCACAAGTCACCCCTGGTAGTACACATGGGTGCTTCTAAAATGTACCTGGGCTTGAGAGGTCAGTTCTGGTGTCCAGGGGTGAAGTGGGTTGTGGTAGAGTTCGTAGAAAATTGCCTCTTGTGCTAGTAGGTGAAGGCTGAGCACCGCATCCCAGGGGGTTCTGTTATAAACATTAGATGTTCCTGAGTGGACGTGGGATGACATCTCGATGGATTATTTCACGGGACAACCCAGAGTTCAAGGGCGTTGTGATGATATCTGGGTAGTGGTGGATCAACTGACGAAATCAGAAAACTTCTTGGCAATTAAGGAGTCAAGTACATTGGATTCCCTATCACAGGGGTAAGTGGATGATGTGGTGCAGTTTCACGGGGTCCCGAGATCCATATTCTTCGATTGGGATACCCAACTTACCTCACGAGTCTGGAAGGGATTGCAACATGTTTTTGGCACCCGATTATGCCTCAACACAGCCATACACCCCCAAACAGATAGATAGACAAAGCACACCATCCAGACTTTGGAAAAAATTCTACGAGCATGTTTTTTGGACCTCAGAGGATCAAGGGTATGACGCTTTCCTCGGGTAGAGTTTTCATACAACAATAGATATCAGTCTACCACAAACATGACTTCATTTGAAGCTTTGTACAAGAGGCCATGTTGCTCATTCGTATGTTGGACAGAGGACGGGGAAGTACGTATTCTTGGACTGGAGGTCGTTCATAGCACGACAAAGATGGTTTAGCTTATATGGAAGGGGATGATGGTGACTCAGGACTGACAGAAGTCATATGCTGATAATAGGAGGAGACACTTGGAGTTCGTGGTCAGGGACCACGTATTCTTGAAGGTCTCCCCTCGGCGTGGGCAATGGAGGTTCGACCTAGGGTGTAATATTTTTCTTAGGTTCATCAAACCATTCGAAGTGTTGTGGTAGGTCACGGAAGTGGCATATCTGCTAGATCTACCACCACTGCTTCTGAGAATGCACGATGTCTTCAATGTGTCTCAGCTCTGACGGTATCTACATAGCGAATCACACATCCTTGACTAGGGAAATCTGGATATCGAGGACAACACAATTTTTGTATAAATACAGGTGAGGATCTAGGATCGCAAGAAGAAGATTCTTGGTGGACAAACTATCCCTTTGGTTCGTGTGTTATGGGGGCATGGTGGGCTCGAAGAGAGAACCTGGGAGCGGGAGGAACAAATACGTGCCTAGTACCCAGAGATGTTTTCAGTTCTGTTCTGTTTTATTTTCTGTACATGTTCATGATGAAGCATTTTTACCTTGTTAACTATGGAATGTGTTTTTTCCCATGTTCTCTGAATGTGTCTGAAAAATGTTGACTGTTGGGAGGGGAGGACCCGATCCATAATCGAGATACATTAAGTTGGATGCGATTAAACTCGTGCGGGTGAGTCAGTGCCACCCAAATAGGATAGTATCCTAACATGGAGGATGAAAACTCCCTAATCCATATGACTGGATATCTTGACCCTTGAATTTTTTTGTTCTTACCTGGGGGAATAAGAGCGGTAGTGTATCCATAGTAGATCAAAAGATGGATGATGTTTACTCCTGAGAGGTATCTTTAGAGGTGGTTTCTCAGACCCCCCCCCTCTTTTGTCCTGGTTTAGTTTCGATTCTCGAAGACGCAAATGGTTTGAGAGGTATCTGATGTAACATCATGGACCCTCCTAGTCTAGTACATTTCTAAAACACGGTTCCATCACACGGTTCCACCAATATGGTGGCACCAGTCACGGTCTCACACCGAAACAGTGGCACCATGAGGGTGGAACCATGAGGGTGCCACCGTGATGGTGGCACTGTGAAGGTGAAACCATCAGAGTGGCACCATGAGGGTGACTCCTTGAGGGTAGCACCGTGACGGTGGCACCGTGTCTACACTGAGGCTCTTCATTTTTTCCTAATTTCCACTTTTTCCGCTCTGGAAATGTATCTTTTGACGTAAAAATGATCTAATCCCCCCTTTCCAAGAAATTTAAAGCCCATGAATAATATCTATAATCCCCCAAGAGTCAGGCGACACTTAACTTACCAAAACGCATGTCATTTCCTGGAGTAACACCCATTCCCTGTAACTTCCAGTTCCGCCCCGGTTGTGCATTTTTCCTCCGATTAAAAGAAACAATTTAATGCACATCCGTTATGGCCACCACCCTGATGGGAATAAATAAATTCTGATTAATCCCATCGTGTGTAACCTCCCAACCACATGGGAAACCAATATCCGACTTTAAAGCGGTTCAAAATTTTTTATCCCATAAAAATAGGATCTCATATTTATATCAAACTAGAATTTCTTCCTCATCATTCATGGATGGATTTCGTTCTTCTCCCTTGGTGAACTTAGAGTCCCTCCATCCTGAGGTATGTGGTGCGCCTATGCTGGAGTTTTCCTTCTCATCCTAGGAGACCCCGGAATTCCTCCCATTCAAGCTGTGCAACCTCAATTCTTCGTGCGTGGAGACAGACATCGATCCTTGATCAATCTAAGTAGGGTTTTCCTTCCTCTCTCTTTATTGTGTATCATGCAGGGAGGGTATGCTATTTTTTCAATGGGATGGATGAAACCAAACATTAATGAAGATAACAAACAAACATTTAAATAATGAAGGGGGGGTGATCGATGTTTTTTCTATATTTCCATACACCTGATTGTTTATGTGGTGAATTATGCTGGCCTATGCCCATTGAAAATAATGGTCATTGGTGTTCATTCATTTTTCATTAAAAAACATCAATATTTTGTGATGATTAAATGGCCCCAACATGTGAATTTGGTTAATCCCGTAAACTTGGACGATAAAATAAATGTCAAGTGATCAAAAATCCTTGTGTGGTAACCCCGGTTAACCAAACAGAGAGAAAAAAACATAGCGAATGATGTACTTGAGTCTAGAAACATCATTTCTCTATCTTGGTGGAATGTCTATTTGTTCGGCTCGATGCTTATGGGGTGATGTGGATGGGGATGGGATCCACTGTCGTTATATGGTTATTGGTTGTGGATCTGAGGCCATGTGGGGATATAACTTGGGGCTTGGTTTGTTACTAGTACTTTGAGGGATCTCATAGATCCCTTTGTTTTAACATTACAAGAGGACCAGGTGTGAATGCTTTAGTGTTGTTTCGTTGTTTTTCTTTTCCATCTTGTGGTTATTGCTGTTAGTTTCTCAGTTGTGAAGAATTTACTTAAATAGAGTAACCTCAACATGAAAAAAAAGAAAGAGTTCAATGAGGAATTAGTTTTGGGAATAAGTTGTGACATGGCTGTGATTATTCTGCCTTTCTTTTATGAATGAATTATAATGAGTGTGTTTGTGCTTAGGTTGGTTTTGGAACCCCTATGATGGGATGAGTTTTTGTTACCTATACATATAATTGTAGATTTTATTCTTCTTTTTCACACCCCACTCATGTTGAGAACTTTGTGCCAAACACCCCCATTTCATGGGGGGGGGGGTTCCCAACACTCTTATGAATGGGTGGTTATTAGCCCTTTTTCTTCTCCCTTTCCTGAATATCCCATGACTCATCGGGTAGGCTAGGATGGCTTGAGGTCCATTATAGCTAAAGGTTCATTAGGCAGGGTAGTTATGGTGGTTCGCCCAGGTGTGTGCGGGTAGGTTGATTCCCATGTTTCTTCGGGATGAGGCATAGTTGTCTTCGGTTGTGGCTATAGTTGTTCTAGCACATGTGTTTTCGGGAATGGTTACACGTAGTTTTTGTGGCCCTGAGGTTTGCAAGAGGGATGTGTGGTTGTGGCCCAGGTGTGTGTGAGTGGGGTGTTGTAGTGTGACTGCAGTGAGAATGGCGTGAGAGGTTCGATGAATATGATGTCTTCAATAACTAGTGGGATGTGGCACGGGGTACCCAAACATCGATGTTTTATTACTATTATATTTCTAGAATTACGTTATTTGAGGAGTGTGACTTGGTAAGGCTTTGGTGGGATGTTTTCCTTATTAGGTGTTTTGGGTTATCTCTTTTCTCACGGGGCATTAGAATGCCTCCTCACATGTGCATGAGATATTTTGGTTTTCCCTACAGAGTATACTTGTATGCTCACCCTACGTATATAAATCGTCTTTCATGATTCCATGAGGACTTTAAAGATCGTGCAGGGTCGTACTAGTCAAGACGTTGGGATAATTGTTGTTGTTATTTTTCTTTATTTTGGTACTTCTTTCTGGGGTTTTCTTTTACTTTTGTATCTTGTATTTTTGGAACATGCATATGAGAATGGTTTGTTTTGGATTTACTTTTACTTCCACCTATGGTGTTGTTGGTAATTACTATCTTATCTTCTCATCCTATTAAATAAAAAGGGTAATGCCTTCCCTCTTATGTGTCATTCTATACCATTGGTTCTAGTCGCCACTCCAGGACCTATTGAAGGCAGGTCTCATAGGTCATTATCTATTCTTCAACTTGAAGAAGGAAGGGTCTTGTAACCTACTATCCATTCTCTCATCTTGGTGGAGGAGGGTTGTGATTGACAAGCTCTATTTAAAAATAATATTATCAAATAAAATAATGTTCAATTTTATGTAAATTAATTATAAAAGACTATACAATTAATGTTTATAATAAAACACATGATATATATAAAAGTTTTCTTTTTAAAAAAAGTTGGATATACGATTAAGTGTTTTTAATATTTTATGAAATTAATAATTTTTAAAATGTGTAATTATTTATTTCTATATATATTTAGCAATGATATCAGATTCAGTATACAGAATAGTTAAATTTAATTTATCATATAAAAATTACACTACATTAATAAAATAAATCATTGTAAATAAATATCCCCCATTATTATTGTCATTAAATTTAATAATATTAATATTAATTATATAACTAAAAATCACATTGAAATTATTAAGTAATATTCACATGTTGATATAGAATATATAATCTACTTTTATAGATTTTATTTCTACATGTTTTAATAAATTATTTATTTTATATTATAATAATAACAATTTTAGATTAAAAATTAAAATATGATTCTCAAAATGAAACACCCCAAGCTTCTACAGTAGGTTTCCATATGAATAATGCAATAGCTTGCATTATACGCCACTTCGAGATTCTAACGCAACATGACCAATAAAACTAGCCGTTATTAATAGTAATACCCAATTTTTAAAATATTATAAATTTTATATATCAAAATGGACTTATTTTTTGTATTTGGAAAATCGAAATTTTCTTAGGGTGATTTTTTGGTATTTTTCTGAAAATAATCAATTTTGATTAATAGTGAAAAAAAACACTACGATATTGGGTAAAACTGAATTCTTATTTAAATAATTAGTTATTTTATATTAATTTACTTTATGTCAAAATAGATATATAATACATATATATTTTCACCTTAATTCATTGGAATCATTTAATAATAATTTTAGATATATAAAATTTTATCGAACTATTTACCGTCTTTTACCCACCTCCTATGAGCATTTGCAAATTTGCATAAAACATAATTTTACCGCTTTTGTGAATTGAATTTAAAAAATCTGAGAGACACGAGTTATATAATTAAGTATAATTTGGTTCAATAAGGTAAAAATAATTTTTGGTGAATAGTAACTTTTGACTTTTATTTACCACGGTTAAAAGTAAATAGGGTAATTAAAGGTAAAAATGATATTATTATTACCCTAAAACATCTCCTAATTCTATTGGATAAGTGTAATTCGACCAAAAACAACCATAGGAATAAAATATGATCCTTTAGGTCCTCTTGGATTAGATTAGGACATTTATTGTTGTTTATTCAAAGACGAGTTAAAAGTTTTAAATTCAATGTTTAATAATTAAATCACTTTTAATATAGGGTTACACATAATATAAATTATACTATAAATATTCATTAGAAATATAAAATGATTTGTGATATAATGGTATTGTATTTATTATTTTTAGACATTAAATAATTTAATTTATTTATGACACAATGATGATGCAGTAATTACCTTACTAATGAAATATTAAAATAATTGATATTATAAATACCCAAATAAATATAATTTGAGAGTTTTTATGAAATTCACTAATTTTAAATGTTAATATGACATGTTAGGGTTGAAAAAATGATTTTTTTTGAAATAAAAAATCTTGTATGAATTTAGCAAAAACAAAATACCTAATAGTGTCGAAATTGATATAAAAGAGTTTTTAAAATAAATATTATATTATTAATTGTTATTCTTTTCCTAAAAATCAATGGTTCAGCCAAAGGGATTAAATACTATTATATATGTCATTAATGAACCACTTGGGGTTCTCTTAAATGTTTATAGTATGTTTATTAACCATATAATATAAAAATACAAAGAGACATGGTAAATGTCAAACCATTTAACTAAGAGTTAAATCTAAAATATAAGGTTAATATATTGACCCAAACCTGTCTAAGACCTATTGGTTGAGTGGTTTTGCACCCATCTCCACTTTTTCGTTTAAATAATTAATTTTCGAGTCATTAGAAACAGAGAATAATTTTATTATAAAATAATATATCAATCTTATCCTAAGGTCCCTCTCACCCTCTTATAAAAGAGAACATCCTATTATCTCAAATTCACACCTTCAAAGCCATTTTTTTCGTCCAAAACCTGCCCCAATTTTCTCCCATCTATCCACAATTCAACCTAGAGGCGTTCCTTTAGTCAGAAAGCCATCTTATGGAGACCTTTTGATCAAATCAAAAGGAAGAACTGAAAGAAGGGGTAAAAATTTCATCACCTCTTTCTGGTACTTTTCTTCTTCCACTTCCACATTCTTTATTGTTTCCATTCTAAAATAATAACTCTAGTATCTTATATATACAATTATATTATAATAAAAAATTTACAATCATATTCATTATTCTATCAATCCTATAAATTACAACGTCACCATACGTGCGTACGTAAGGATTACCGTCTCCACGTCGTGGTGTAGTTGATATTCAATACATTATTATTTTCATGGGTATAACAATGAAATATAATTGATTTAAATAATAAATATAACATGATAATGATTCTTTATATATGATATACCATCCAATTATATAGGATTTTAATATCAAAAAAATGATATTGTTGCTCGTGTGTACGTTCAGATTATCGTCTCCACAAACATAATGAGATTCATTCTCCATCAAATCCATTCAATAATAATTTTCATTTTATGATTAAAAATAATATTTAAAGACTTAATATAATTATGAATATGAATAAAATAAATCCTATCCACAACAAACATTATATATGTAATAAATCATATAAAGAAAAATGAATCAGATAACACCTGAAAAGATGATACTAGTGAAATATCATTAACAACGAATTGTTAGAAGATCATGTATGATATCATATTAATGTATATTGTTCTTTTATAATTTAATAACAATTATTTCACCACCATCCAGGAGGTTAACATACCCTCGACCAAGGAAATGTACAAGGTAAGTGGTTTCTTATCTCACTTTTAATTTCGTGAGATTTCCATTGTTCGCCACTTATTGTGTGTGGTGTATTGTGTACTTCCATTTGATATATATAATCATGATTCTCTTTATATTCATGGTATTATGTGAATGATTTGGTGGTTATGAAATTTTGGTCATACGACTCGATTGATTACAATGTGGTAAGGGTTAATTTCACAATCTCTTTATCATCCGAGGTTGTTTTTACATAAGTATCTATTGGGACCTTTTTATCATCCACATCCATGTTTCATAAAATCTATTTCAAAACATTTTTACTATTTAAAATACAATGGGTTAATTCATTTATACCCTAATTTGACCTTATATGTTTTGGAAGGTATCTTTATGTCATTTTCCAAACAAGGTACTTTGCGACCTTTTTGACCAAATTAAGGTAAGAATGTTTTTTAACATATATGGTGGGAGTGGTTATTCACCGTTTTTATAAAATTTTCAAATCTTACCTTAAAAGCTTATACAAATTTTTTCAAAATAAATGTTTTCATTTATAATTACATGACATTCAAATTAATTTAGAATAGAAACTTATATTCCTATTAAATAACTTCCCTTTCATCTATGTCAAAATCCATTGATGGATTTTAATCTAATTTGAAGTTGATCTATTATGATACAAATCATTTATACTGTATTATGTTTGATTTTGGATGTGTTATCTTTATAACATTTATGGTTTATGGTTAATGTAATGATATTTCACATTATAGTTTTAATACAAATGTTTATTTTATATTTCAAACTTTTCATATGAGGAATGTATTGGACTTAGTAAGTGACAGGTGGAGCCCGCTATATATCCTTGGTACATCGATAGATCTCATGAGACAACTAGACATGGAATTGGGCAAGGCCTTTCCTAAATTTATATATGGTTTTGGGTGAGGCCTTAATCAATTTTAGACGTCTAGGCCGAGGCCATGAAAAATTATTTCAGAATTTACATCATTATACAACTCCTCATTATGAGAATAATATTGATGTTTCATGTTGTCATTCGACTAGTAGAATACCCATGATTATGTTTTATTATGTCATTATTTACTATCTCATATTCCTACCATAAAAGTGTTCATGTTTATTATTGTTAAAGGCATGTGTGTTCAATTATTCACCATGATTAATATTTATGTTATCTTCCGATGTATTGCTTACCCTTATTGAACGTTTATGCTCAACCATTTATTATGTTTAATTTTCCTAGAATATGAAGGTGTTATTTATGGGTGACATTCAGGCATAATCTAGGAGTCTTGGATGTTTCTAATGGAATAAATTAGTGTTGTATTTATTTTGGAGTTGTAAAGTTGAAATTATGTATGAATCTTATTTCTAATAATACAAAACTGATCGGTCTTTTAGGATATGATTTCCATGTGATCATCCCAAATGTTATGTAATAATGAACTGAATCTGGGTAACTTGGGTTGGGGCTTTACAGTTCGTATCAGAGAAAGTTTAGTACAAATCATTGAAACTAGATTTAGATAAACTCTGATTAGAGCACATAGCCCTAAGATAGACCTTGGGGATTATTATAGAAGAACTTCCTACAATATATGTACTGTAGATATTTTGTGATTTTTCCAAAAAAAATACATCCATATCTTGATACGAGCAGGTAGAGATGGATATTTCATAGATGTTACTAGGGGTAATACCCAAAAAACACCACTTTGAGCTAGACGTGAACGAGAACTGGTGCATGACAATGGGCCTTGCTTCACTTTTGGTTACGACACTCCCAGGGGATATGCTTAGGATAATTATCATTTTCTTTACAAACCATTATGAAGGTTTTATGAGTATATACATCATTAAAGTCATTTTTTTATGATTATGGATTATATCCATAAACTGTTCAATTTATATTAAGTATTTTACAAGAATGGATTTATGTATTGTGATTCATAAACTAATCTAGTTTGTGAATTTGTTTATAAATGGTGACTAGTGGAAGAAATGTAAACTGTATACACACATGTAATCCATGTAGGTATTTCTATCCTACTAAAGATAATTATAGTGTACCTAGAGATGAAACTGGTGCTGATCATCTTATCACCATACTGGGACAACCCACACGGGTTATTAATAATAACCTTACTTATATAGAGCACACTAATCCACAATGCGGAGGATCAATGTTAGACTGCTTCAAGAGGCAACAACCACAAACATTAAATTGGAGTACAATTCCATTAGTGGCTGAGAAATGGATTAATTTTTCAGAGAAAATATTTGACAATTTGGGGAGTAGAGAAAGAGAAGAAAATTTTCATCGAATATTATCACTTCACTAGAGATGCTGATCAATGGTGGTCATTGATTCAAAACACAAAAGAAGATGAAGAAGTGTCCAGTATGGAATAGAGGGAGTTTAACGAACATTTCATAGAAAAATACTTTCCTCGTGACCATTGAGCGGATATGGAAAGCCAATTTCTGAGTCTGGGGAAAAAAGAAAAAGATAATGCCGCAATGTATGAAGCTTACTTTACAAGGTTAGCACGGCATTCAAAATATTATATATGTAACCCATGAAGTAAGATTGGTCGTTTCTTTGATGGGTTAAAACCTTTCCCTCATCAAGCATTAGTATCACAATTTTTCTCATCATAGTAAGATATTGTCTCATGTTCTATCAAAAAAGTAAATTAATTCTCTACGTCTTACGACTGCAAAGAAAATAAAGAGGAGAATAGATAAGTTGAACACTCTAGGAAAGGAACTAAGGAAATAGGGAAGAATGGAAGAGTTGAATTTCCACCCTTTGATAATTGTGGAAGGGAGAACCATGGTACCTATCTAAAAGGAAAAGGTGTATGCTTAAAATGTGGACAGAAAGTCCATATTTCTAGTAATTTAATGTGAAAGAAAGAAGATGCCAATTTTCAATGATACAATTGCAAGGAGATGGGACATTATGCAAGTGAATGTTCTATGATTCAGGGAAACTTACCTCATAAAATTACAAGGGATCAAGTCCATACTTCTGTTATCACTAATTCTGAGGTTGAAGCTCTCAAAGATGTGGTAGTAATTAATTTAATGGTTTCCTCAAGTTTATCATATGATTTATTTGATTCTTGATCATCGCATTGTTTGATATCTTCCCTGTTTGCTGTGAAAATTAGATAGTTCCAATTTGATTTAAATTGGGATTTGTCAGTCAAAAAACCTAAAGGAGGTATCATTGCAATAATTTTTTTTGAATCAGTTCCCATTAGTTCATATAATTGTTCATTATATACTGATCTCATCATTATTCCAATGATTGAATAGGATATATTCCTTAGAATAGATTAGATTAAAGACCATGGTGTGAAAATTTATTTTAAGAAGAAGGAGGATACAATTTTTTAATGATGATAAGAGTACCTTATATTTAGAGCAGAAACATCACCACCTCATTCTTCTCTAGATACACACCAAATAGAAAAACTAAATTAAATTATTGGGGAGGAAGAGAAAAAAATAAATATGTGTGAGGGAAAAAATGTTCAAATAGAGGACGTACCTATTGTGAAATAATATGTTGATGTGTTTCCAGAAGATTTACCTGGACATCCTCCATAATGAAAAATTTTCTTTTCCATTGATTTTATTCCTAGTTCAATGCCTATATCGAAGACCCCTTATAGAATGGACATTGTGGAATTAGTGGAAATAAATAAACAACTACAGTAATTTAGTAATAAGGGATTTATTCGCCCTACTGTTTCTCCATTGAGAGCCCATGTTCTTTTTTGTTAAAAATAAATATGGATCTATGAGGTTGTGAATGACTACCGGGAGATCAATGCTATAACCATAAAGTACAAGTACCCCTACCTTACATTGATGATTTATTCGACCAACATCATGGAGCTAAATATTTTTCAAAGATTGAACTTCGATATGGATATCATCAGTTGTGTGTGAAGAAGGAAGACATTTCGAAAACAGCTTTTCAAACCATGTATAGGCATTACAAGTTTATAGTAATGCCTTTTGTATTGTCTAATTCACCCTATGTCTCCATGGATCTAATGAATAGTGTTTTCAAGAAATATCTTAATGAATTTTTAGTGTAATTTATTGATGATATAATGCTATACTCCAAAATCTACTAAGATCATGAAAATCACTTGCACATCATTCTAAAGACTATTAAAAGAAGTGAATTATACATGAAATTTAGCAAGTGTGAATTCTGGCTTCGGGAGATTTCTTTTCTTGGGAATACTATCTCTAAAAACGGAATCTATGATTATCCTTCAATGACCAATCTAATCCATGAATGGCCAGCGCTGAAAATTATAACTGAGGTACCCAATTCTATTGGTTTAGCAGTTTATTATCGACGTTTCGTCCATAGTTTTTCCTGATTGGATAACCCGTTAACGATGCTCACCTGTAGAGGGGTTAAATATTTTTTGACAAAAGAGTGTAATAAATGATTCGAAGAACTGATTATAATATTAGTCAATGATGATATCTTGACTCTACCATCATGGAATTATGGGTTTTTTATTTATAGTGATGCCTCAAAGAAAGGGCATGGTTGTGTCCTTATACCGAATGATAGAGTTTTTCCCTATGCATCTCGACAGCTAAAAATTAATGAGAAAAACTATCCTACTCATGATCTTGAGTTAGAAGCTGTAATATTTTCTTTGAAGATATTATGACACTATCTCAATGGTAAAAAATGTTAGATTTATACTAATCACAAGAGTTTGGAGTACATTTTCTCACAGAGAGAACTCAACATGAGGAAATGGCGATGTCTTGAACTACTCAATGATTAGGATTGCACAATACACTACCACCTGGGGAAGGAAAATAAGGTGGAAGATGCTTTGAGCCGAAAGGATCATGGAGTTTTGAACAAGATGAGATTTGAAAGGGATCTTATTTTCATGGATCATGTAAAGATTGATATGGGAATATTCATGGAAGGTGAAGCATCAATTCTTTTTTAAATGGTTACCAAACTATCTTTACTATAAAGGATAAAAAGTTCTCAGGATGATGATAAGTAATTTTAAAAGAAGACTAAATCTATGAATGATGTTTGATTGATTGAATTCATATATAAATATGGGATCTTGTAATTTGGGAAGATATTTTGTGTTCCCGATATAGCTGATCTGAAAAGGGAATTATTAGTTGATGCTTATATCTCCAATTTCTCTATATACCATGGTAGTACTAACATGTATAGATATTTAAAAGAACATTTTTTGTGGGACAACATGAAGAGGGAGATTGCTGATTTTCTGTCAAGATGTATGTTTTGTCAACATGTGAAAGAAGGAATGAAAGAGCCAGGAGGAGTCATGCAACTTCATCCCATACCTATGTGGAAATGGGATAATATTAAGTCTGACATTATCATGGGACTACCAAATACTCATAGAATCAATGATAAAATATGTGTCATTTTTTATCATATTACCATGCCAGTACATTTTCTTTCTATAAGTGAAGATTTACCCCTTGAACTTTTATCAAGACTGTATATTAATGACGTTGTTAGACTTCATAGGGTATCCCTATTTTTTGTTTCTAATCATGATCCATGTTTTACATCAAGATTCATGAAATGTCTTCAGAAATCCATAGATACTGAACTTTTTTGAGCACTTCCTACCACCCTCAAACAGATGGATTATCAGAACAGACTATTCAAAAATAAGAAGACTTGTCAAGATCTTTCTCACATGACTTTCAAGGTATGTGGGATCAACATTTATCTCTGGTATAATTTTCCTATAACAAATTTTTTCATTCAAGTATTTCGATGGCACCATATAATGCGTTATATGTAATGATATGTCGCACACCAACTTGTTGGGATGATGATGGTGAAAGAAAACTCATAGGCCCAGAACACGTTGCGGAAATGATGGAAAAGGTGATGGTTATCCAAAACCACATCAAAGCTCCACAAAGTAGGAAAAAGAGCTATAACGAAAACCGAAAGAAGGATTTGGACATTTATATAGGAGATAATTTTTTCATGAAGGTTTCTCTATAAAAGGGAGTTATACGATTTGGGAAGATGGGTAAATTGAGTCCCGGGTACATCGCACCATTCAAAATTCTATAACGAATTGGGGTTCTGGCTTAATGTGCAGCAATGTGGCCAAGTCTCTCCAAAGTTCATGATGTGTTTCACATATTAGTGTTGAGAAAATACATGCCTGACCCAACACACGTGCCCACCTATGAGGAATTAGAACTGGAACGCAATATTTCTTATTGCGAAGAGCGTGTCAATATTCCTGAACAAGAGAACAAGTGTTTTGAAACTGGATGAATCATCTGGTAAATGTTCGATGGAGAAACCATAAAATGGAAGAGGCAATGTGGGAACTCGAGGAACTATTGATGTAGAACCACCCAAATATTTTTATGCATAATATTATAGAAATTTTGAGGATGAAATTATTTTATGGAGGATAAAATGTAACACCCCAAGCTTATATTGTATGTTTCCTTTTGAATAATGCAATATCTTGCATTGTATGCAACTTCGAGATTCTAACAAACTACGACCAATAAAAATAGCCGTTATGAATAAAATACACTCTTTTTGAAATTTTATGAATTTTATCTTTCAAAATGGACTTTATTTTTGTATTCAAAATATCGAAATTAGGTTAGGGTGATTTTTGGTATTTTTCCGAAAACTATCAATTTTGATGAATAGAGAAATAACACTACGTTATTGGTTAAAACCAAAATTTTATTTAAATAATTATTGATTTTATTTTAATTTATTTTAGGTAAATATAGATACATAATACATATATATATTCAACTTAATTCATTGTAACCATTTTATAATAAGTTTATATATGTAAAATTTTATCAAACTATTTATCGTCGTTTACCCACCTCCTAGGAGCATTTGAAAATTTACATAAAACATAATTTTACCGCTTCTATGAATTGAATTACAAAAATCCGAGAGATTTGGTTGATATCAGTAAGTAAAATGTGGTTCAATAAGATAAAAATAATTTTCGGGAATAGAAACTTTTGACTTTTATTTACCACGGTTAAAAGAAAATAAGGTAATTAAATGTAAAAATCATATTATTTTTACCCTAAAACATGTTCTAATTGTATTAGATAAGTGTAATTCGACCAAAAACAACCTAAAATTAAAATATGATCCTTTAGGTCCACTTGTATTAGATTAGGACATTAATTATTATTTAATTCAATGAAGAGTTAAATGTCATAAATCCAGTGTTTAATAAAAAACCCATTTTTAATATAGGGTTAAAATAAGATAAATTAGACAATAAATAATCATAATAAAGATATAAATATTTCATATATAATGGTATTTTATTTTTAATTTTTAGAAATTAAATAATTTAATTAATTTATCACACAATGAGAACGCTGTAATTAAATTAATAATGACATATTAAAATAATTGATATTATAAAAACCCAAATAAATGTAATTTTAGACTTTTAATGAATTACTCTGATATTAGAGGTTAATGTGACATGATAGGGTTGATTACATTAATTTTTTTCTAAGTAATATTTCTGTTATGAATTTAGAAAAAACAAAATACCAAATGGTGTCTAAATTGACAAAAAAAGATTTCTCAAAACAAATATTATATTATTATTTTTTATTTTATTTCATAAAATCTAAATTTCGTCCAAAGGGCATAAATACTATAATATATTTCATTAATTAACAAATTTGGGTTCTCTTGAAAGTTAATAGTATGTTTACTAACCATATAATATTAAAATACAAAGAGACATGGTAAATGTAAAACTATTTAACTAAGAGTTAAATAAATAGATAAGGTTATTATAGTAACCCAAAACTATTTAAAACCTATTGATTGAGTGGTTTTAGATCCATCCTAACCTTATAATTTAAATAATTTATTTTGGAGCCATTAGAAACCGAAAATAATTTTATCATAAATTAATATTTCAATCTTTTCCTAAGGTGCCCTTCACCCCTCTTATAAAAGGGCACTTCACCTTATTTCCAATTCACACCTTCATAACCATTTGGATCATCCAAACCCTGCCCAAATATCCTCCCAACTATCGTTCCATAATCATATAAGGCTTAATTTTGTTATAAATCTATCCTGAGGAGCCCTTTTGGTCAAATCAAAAGGAAAAATACGAAGAAGAGATAAATATTTCATCACCTCTTTCAAGTTCTTTTCTTCTTCCACTTCCTCATTCTTTATTGTTTCCATTATATAATAATAAATCTTGTATCATCTATATACTTTGACGTTATTATAAAAATTTTACAACCATATTCATTATTCTATCCAACCTATAAATGAAAAAGTCAACATTTGTCCGTATATACGGATTACCATCTCAACATCATGGTGTAATTGTAGTTCCATACATTATTATTTGGATCGGTATAATAAGGATTTATAATTGAAATAAATAATAAATATAACATGATAATGATTCTCTATATATGATATACCATCCAATTACATATTATTTTAATATCAAAATAATGATATTATCGCTCATGCTTATGTACAGATTACCATCTGCACGAACACGATGAGATTCACTCCCCACCATATATATTCAAGACCGATTTAATTTGATTATTAAAAAAAATTAAAGACTTAATATCATTATGAATATGAATATAATACATCCTATCCATAAAAAATACTACTTACATAACAAAGCATATAACATAAAATGAATCAATTAACAATTGAAACGATGATGCAAATGAAATATCATTAAAAAAGAAATATTAGACGATCATATATGATATCATATTAATTTATATGGTTCTTGAATAATTTAATAACAATAATTTCACTGTTATACATGTGGTTAACCTGCCCTTGGCCAAGGAAATGTACAAGGTAAGGGTTTTCTTATCTCACTTTTAATTCTGTGAGATTTCCATTGATCGCCACTTATTGCATGCTGTTTATCATATACTTCCATTTGATATATATTATCATGATTATATTTATATTCATGGTATTATATGAATGATTGGGTGGTTATTAACTTTTGTTCATATGACTTGATTTATTACACTATGGTAAGAGTTAATTTCACAATCGCTTTATCATCTGAGGTTGTTTTTATATAAGTATCTACTGGGACCTCTTTATCATCCAGATCCATGTTTCATAAAATGTATTTCAAAACATTTCTACTATTTACTAGATAATTGGTTAATGTCATTTTTATGCTTATTTGACCTTATATGTTTTGGAAGGAATCTTTCTGTCATTTTTGAAACAAGGTACATTACGACCTTTTTGACAAAATTAAGGTAAGAATGTTTTTTTAACTTATACGGTGGGTGTGGTTATTCTCGGAAAATATAACAGTGTAGAAGTTACCCTTAAAAATTATAATAATATTTTCAAAATAAATGTTTTCTTTTATAATTAGGGTACTTTTAAATTATTTCACAATTGAATGATATATTCCTATTAAATAATTTTCCTTTCATCTATGTCAATATTCTTTGATGTATTTTAAACTAGTTTGAAGTTGATAAATTATGATACAAATCATCCATATTGTATTATGTTTGATTGTGGATGTGATACTTTTATACCATTCATGGTTTATAGTTAATTTATTGAAATTTTATATGCTTGTTTTAATATAAATGTTTATGTTATATTTCAACTCTTTCATATGAGGAATGTATTAAACTTAGTAAGTGACGGGTGGAGCCCGTTTTAGCTCCTCGGTGCATCAGTAAGCCTCATGAGACAACAAGATGTGGAATTGGCCAAGGCCATTCCAAATTTGATATATAGTTTTGGCAGAGGCCTTAATAAATTTTCGACATCTGGGCCGAGTCCTTGAATAAATGTTTTAGAATGTTCAGCATTATATATTCCCGCATTATGAAAATAATATTGGTGTTTTATGTGGACATTCAACTAGTAGAATACCCATGATTATGTTTTTTTATGGAATTATTTACTCATCTCATTTTCCTACCATAAAATCCATTATGTTTAATATGGGTAACAGAATGTCTTTTCAATTATTCTCCATGCTTAATATTTATGTTATCATCTGCTGTATTGATTACCCTTACTGAGCATTTGACCTTACCCCTTTTTTACGTTTCATTTTCCCAGGATATGAAGAAGTTTGTTATGTGTGACTTTCAGGAATAATCTAGGATTCTTAGATGTTTCAAATGGAATAATTTAGTGTTTTATTTATTTTCAAGTTGTAAAGTTCAACTTGTGTTTGAATCTTTTTTCCAATAATAAAAAAGTGATCGGCCTTTCAGGGAATGATTTCTTTGTGATCATTCCAATGTTATATAATAGTGCACCGACTCCAGGTAACTGGGATCAGGGCATTACAAAAATACCTAGCATGTATTATATAAAATAAAAATATATTTTTAATTATATAAATAATCGTAAAAATATTATTTATAATGGTTTTTTTTCAAAATAATTTATTATCTGACAGATCATGACAATGTAAAAAAATTATAATATTTATAAATACATATTTCTTCATTATTCATCTCATAGTCAATTTTTTTTGAAAAATACAAAAAATAGAAATATAATAATATTTTTATTATATATTTTGAATTAGGTTTTTTGACTTATATTATATATATTATTTGAGAGTTCAATATAAAAATTACGAGTTATCAAATATATTTAAAACACTTCTCATAGGAAAATAAATTCTAATATATCAATTTTCCTTATTCAAATTTTGAATATATTTCTAAAAAAATGTAAATTTATTATAAGTTTTAAATTTTTTTCCATATTATTACCCTCATATGTTTAGTTTTTTGAATTAAAAATACATTGGTTATAAAAAGTTCATTTTTTGAACAATACATTTTTAATCATATATTTATTTTGATTTCAATTTTGATATAGTAATTGAGATTCATCGGTGCATTTTTAGTAAAAATTACCCCATTTAATTCCATTATGAATATTTTTTCATAATTCTATTGATTATAATAATACCTATAAAATCATTTAAAATGATTATATATGCTACATATTATTTTATTTGATTAAAATTTATCATAGTTGTGTTTCAGTTCAGATTTTCATGTAAATGAATATATTCTACATATTATTTAATTAAAGGAATATATATAATAAAATATTTTCGAGTTATAATTTTACACCACCAAAAATTAATCCCAATATTTTTTATCATCACATTATAATTATAGTACCTATTTTATCTAAATGTTTATCATGCACATGATATAGTTTCTAATGAGATAAAAAGAATTTTATCCAAGGGAAGGCTACTTAAAATATCATTTCCATAATAATATTCATATATTAAAATTATCAACCATTTATTCTTATTATTCATCTATTGTTGTGTCTTATGAGTTTCTAGAATCATTCTTTCAACAAATTCATTCTCAATATCCTATATGAAACAAAATATTAAAACATGAATGATTATGATAATATCCCATAAAAACATAGTAAATGATCACATTAATTTGATTCCAAATATGAAGTTGTATTCTCCTATTAAACCATTATTTCATTATTTGAGTCATTTATTTCTACTATGAAATTTTTATACCAACATATTATACCTTCGTTATAACATGGGCTGTTCAGGTTCATTTTCCATTTATGTTCACTAGTCATCTAAAAATATATATTCATACCCATAATAATGGTTCATAAAGATTACATAAATAATCCATATAATATACCCCAGGAATGTTTATGAATTTTTAATGTATTAGTCCCACACAACAGACACCAATTAAATACATTGTTCATAATGAGCCAAACATTTTCATTATGATTAATGATAGGTGAAACGTTGATGAACCACATTATTTTTCTATTATTTAAATGGTGATTTAATTTATAGGAAAAATAAATTATAAATACCTTATAAAAATATATTATTATATTCAATAAATGGATTTTTCTATATTATTCTCATTACATTTATCTTATATCTATCACTAATATAACTATAGTAATCCTCAAGTAAAATAAACCCTTTTATAATACCAAATATGACGCCTCGACAACCTAACTTATTGGTTTGATGATAAAAAATATTTATTACTAGGTTTAATACATATTCAGATGACATTTTATAATCATACATATATTTCACATCATTTTCATAACATAATAATTAATTCCAACAATAATCTCCCTAGAATAAGAATTGAATGTTTAGTTTCTATTAGGTTTTTCTTCATGAGAATGTTATTTTATGAATCTTGTTATCATTCACAATAATTGATCACACATCAATACATTCTTGTAATCACATTATTTATATTATATTTTTAAATTTAGGAATAGAATATATAAAATGCTGAGCCAAATGCTCAATAATGGAAATTGTTTGATATTGTTAGTTAGGGTTATATTGTAATTATGGGATAAAAGGTGACCAAGGGTAAAATATCTTATTAAAGAACTCTGGAAAATAAATTATTTCAATATTTTATGATAATATAACATGAAATGTCAAATTAAAAAACATGTACTATGCACTACAAGTGTGAAATTATAATGGAAATATGGATAAAATGAATGATATAATCTGTTCATGAAGTCGTAAATTTTTAGATACAGGAGAAAAAAAAACATTATGATTATCAGGAATGGAATACATACATGAAAACATATTATTGTGCTCTTAGAATAAGATCCCATAAAACAAAAAAGGCTTATCCTGATATGTATTGATTGTCCAATGCAATGGGAAGAACTGCATCTCTCTTTCTCATGGTGCCATACAGGAATCCAGAGTCAGGTTACCCTATATACGAGATAAGGTGATCTTGGGTACTCAAAGGGGTAGAACTCTGAGTAGTTGTGGAAGTCAGTATTGATAGTAATGAGTGGAGGAGGGTGTATTCAGTGACCTCTCTTATCATGGAGGATCTAGTTTTAATCATGTTAATATTAGTAATTAGATCAATAGGTCTACATATCATATGGAAACAGAGGATGAAGAAATTGGTTTCATTGGTTTGTAGTCGACCAAGGTGAACCCATTTGTGTTGTTGCCCAGGGATCATTTGGATAGTGGTACACCAATTTTTCATGATGGTCAGGCCAGCTCTGGTGTCTATAGTTTTAGCACGCTGAATTGACTTTAATCACTAGTGGGGAATGGGTGAGTCATCCATGCAAGTATAATATAGTATTATGCCTCCAATTTGATAGCTATATCTCATATTTCCCTTTGTAATAATTAACCTTCTTTGGTTTCTTAATTAGTTCAATACATATCTATAATGTTCAGGGTTTGGGTGGTTGGGAAAATAGTTCCGTTATGTGTAGTGATGTAAAACGTTTGTGGGGTTTTTCATTGATGATTTGGAACTGAAGGTCTGTATTGATTTAATTTATGGAATTTTTAAACTTATGGGATTCAAAAAAATTTATGTATAACCCTATAAATATATATATATATATGATTGTTTTGGAAAATAGAGGTGTTAGTGGAGATGGTGGTTTCTTTATAACAACATTTGACTACGAGAATTAATGTTGGTGCTATGGAGTTCATGTATTTTTATTCTATATGTGAGGTAGTGGGGAGGATATATCACTAGAAAATCCATTATCTAGTACATTTATAGGGTTTAACTTTTTTTCGTTGCTTCAACTCTATGGAATATATGAATAAGTTGAAAGGAAGGACAGCTAACATCAGCAGAACATTCTAAGTCATGAATGATTTTATGTCTAAGAACTGCCTAGTAAATTTATGATTTTCTTGGAAGAATTATACATGGTATAACAACTAAAACGTTACTATGAGAAATGAAGTTTACTACACTCCTACCTCTCAATCATAAAAGTTAAAGACACCTTTCATTGGGATTTATTTATTAATCATACTAGATCATTGTCAAAAAAACTCATCCTTAGTGGTGAATCTATTGAGAGAATCAAGGAAGTCAACTCGCATCTTCTTCTCCTATTGTCTGAAAAAATAGGATGGATTCCTGGAGATGGTTAGAGGTTTTTGGAATTAGGTGGAAGCACGATAATCATAGAATGTACTGATGAACCGTCTTCAATATGTTATGGAAGTTAATGTTGGGTATGAGAGTAGAACATGTAGAGTGACTAAACTATAGGTAATTAAGATGTAAATCGTAATACTAGAAGGATGGTTCGTTGAGATTTGGATTGATGATGATTTTTTGAAATTGGGAATCCAACAGAATCTACTTCTGGATAGACTATAAGAAATACAATGAGTATGCCAGGATAAATCAATGGTCGAACGGATCATGTTGGGGGACATGAACACTGCATTCTTTAATTGTTCTTGAAGGAGAAAAAATTCACAAAAGAAAGAAATATAAAATAGGATGATGTATCATATACTATGGATATTGAGATGGATTGGAGTATGTATAGAGATTAATTAGAAGGGATTCTAGTAGGTGTGGTTATGGTATGTGGGGGAAGACAACAACAGATTCATATTGAGGACACCATTCATAACTATATTACAAGTCCTTTTGATGAAATAGATAATGAGTTCATGTGATTTATTCTTGGGGAAGAGGATATTAAAGTGATAGTAGTTGACATGAATAAATATAGTACTCTAAATCCATATGGATTTCCTAGACCCTTGTATTTGGATGCATGGGATATTATCATGTAACATGCTAGGAAATCATTTAAAGACTACTTTAGAAGTTAGTCTTTTAGTAGGTAAGCCTACAAATCAATGTTAGTTTGTATTCTAATACTGAAGGATACATCCTCTATCAACCATTACAGAAACAAATGCATTATCTAGAATTTCATATATAATAATTTAATATATAATTAATAGAATGTATAGTTGTATTATTCCAAATATTGTTTGGGATGAACAAAAATAGTTTTTGAATGGAAGGAGAATCCAAGGGGCAGTTGGGATTTCATAAGTGATGGTTTCTAACAACAATTGATATTTTTGGGTCTTAATTTCCGGATCAAGGTGGATTTGGACAAGGGATATGAACAGTTTGAATGGAAATTCATTATGAGGTCATGATGAGGTTTTTCTTTATCCATTGGTCTTGTGACATTTTTCTCATATGTTTTTCCTCTTATTCAGTAGCCACATCCACGAGGGAAAAAACATTGGTTTCTTCAAATTATTGTAGGGTATAAGTCTAGGAGATCTTAAATCATCAAATATTTTAATGATGGATCAAGATTCTCTTACAAGGAACATCAATAAGGGGCGAAGAGGGGGGAGTCTAAAACCTTTCAGGGCCAGGTATGGTGATAGTCTGTTGTACAAATATTTTACAATACTGACATGTTTTAATTTCTGAGTGTAAGGTTAACTTACAATTGTTAATTCTAGAAAATTTTGGGAGATTATTGTAATTACATTGGGAAATTTATCAATCATGGTAATAATAATTATATCAAATAAATGTATGAGAAGGTGTATGAGGAGGATATAAGACAAAATCAGAATACAGAAATGATGTCTAGTAATAGATTACCACAGTTCCCCTTTATCAGATGTAATGATTAATAAGTAATTTTTATGGTAATGTCTAATAGATTATATAAAGAATTTTTAACATGAAAATTCATATTCATTCATTTGGAGGGAGTATTAATTTGGTGAATATCATTAAGAAATCTACTCTGTTGAATGTATGTTACATAATCAAATTGATGATGGGGACTCTAAAAAAGGTGGAAAATTATATTGGCTTTTATCTCGGATTGAATTACATTGGGAGGAATCCTTGGAAGTTGTGGAAAAAAATATTGATAACATTGGTGGACGGAGTGATAAATATACAAATATGAAATGGAACCATGCAGGCTTTGGATGGGACCATTAAATGGGATGTTATAAAAAAGATATAGATATGGGAATGGATTATGGGGATCAAATATAGTGGAATCTAGAGGGTATATATGGAGGAAAAAGGGAATCTAACTAGAAAAGTGTATTGTATGGAAGGTCACATAGTGGTTCTTGGGGATAAAATGCATTGGATAGTGGGATGTGGGGGTATAAACTATTATGTGGAAAAATGGGAAGGAAAATATTGGTATTTTACACAATGTCCATCATCAGGGAACATGTTCTTGGAATCTGAAATATACACTAAATATATAAAGGCTACTCTCAGTCCACAACAGAAAGTGTTAAATTATTCTATAAAAACTAATGGAAGAGGAAGGAAAATTCTTCTTCGTTGGGCCGTCATCAAGTGGATTTAACATCACAAATTTTTAATCATTAATAGATTTTAATAATTTGACCAAATTATTTTTTGGAAGAATCATGTTTAAGGGATATTACAAATAATATAAATTTTATTGTGTGAAATCTGAGAACTAATACTATCTTAACAGATGAAAATGAGAAAAGGAAAGGGGTGGCACTGGCCTTGCAGGATCATTGTTGTGATGTAATGGATAGTGAAACAATATGAAATTTCTTCATTTGGATATAAAAGGAATTGAGTATCTATAATATTATGGGTCTAGAAATGGGTATTACCATATTTTGGTATAACATAGGAGATTATTAGGTGGAAATTTTATAGGGTGTTTGTGAGAGATGTGTAAAGGAGAAATTGAGTATAATATAAATAATTGTGGTTTTATATCTTCCATGGGATATCAGGAATATAAAAAAGGAATGAAGCAGAGTCTCTCCACTTTTCTTAGATGTTCAAGTGAAATATATCATATTCGATATGGATGGCCTTGTTAATATAGCCCCCCCCCCCAATGGCCCTGATTTCATCTTTTTTATTGGTTTTTGATCACCCCATTTCAAGGGATGAGGGGGAACCCTTACAAGGCCCGTGTGATGATAGATTAGAAGGCTCGTAGGCTTAGGAGATTACATGACCCAACGGTCTTAGGGAATTAAACCAGACTATTTATAATGAACTGCCGCTCCCTCGTATCTGAATCATGATAGTAGTTCTCCACCTTCACATGGCCGTCTGGATAGGCTTTCCATGCAAGCACATGCTGGTCCTGATGGTATAGTCATACCCTCTCATTCTGACTATCCATTTGTCTCTACTCTGGTGAGTGCACCTGCTCTAAATCCTCTTCTAGGGCTTCTCATTTTTTATAATGTCTATCTGGGGAAACTCCATGTGGCCCGAAGGACTTTAGTTTCCCGAAGGCCTTAATGGTGGCCCGAAATCCCTACTAACCTGAAGGCCTCGGTGTTCCAAAAGCCTTATGGGCTCCAAGCCCAAACTGATGACCCAAGGTGAATAGTTCCATCTGCTATAGTACCGAATAGTACCTGCTATAGTAACCTCTACAGTCATGCATAATGTACAGTTCTGCTACAAAACTACTATAATTCCTACTGCATTACCTTCTACAGTACTGGAAATATGCCTCTACATGGTTTTGAACCTGGGTATTGTGGATGCCCGTAAGGATACCTCACCAACATGGTTGAGGCTCATGTGCAAATATGCATTGTATATTTTATGACAATAATGACGGATCCATGAATATTCATTGATTATTTATGTGGATAAGGTTGTAGTCAGGAGAGAAGTTCGAGATAGAGGCCTCCATAGTAGGGTTTGAAGAGGAATTTATATTCATCATACATTTCTAGAGATATGAGAGCGGTCAGGCTGGTGAGGTATAATAAGGGGTATGTAATTATGGGATTGGTTGTTATTATGGTCCCAGAAATTTCTTAGGAGAAGAAGCAATGGAGATGATGACGAGATTCTCGCTATGCAAGCTATATAACAAAAACATTAGTAAAATAAAATATGAATCTAATATTCTGGTTGATCGTATCAAATTATAGAACAATTCTTTCTGGGATTTGATTTATCATCTTATAAATTGAAGGAGACTGATGAGATAAGGCATGGTTTGGGCACCCATGCAGAGAGGGTAACTTTTTGGTAGTTTTTTAGAAAATAAGGATGGAACAAGTGAAGATATTATTACTTTATCATCTACAGGATTCATGAATAATTATTGTTAACTCAATTTAATTTATGATGTTTTATAATTGGATCACTACCATCCCCCATGAGAGGCAGTTGTTTTACATCAAAATATACAAATATTTTATTTTTCATTCAGTCAGGAGACATACAATGCTAAGGAAGAAGGGTGAAACTAATATTAAGACAAGAAAAGATAAATATGAGTCACCGTGTAACTATATGTCTTCACAAAAATAATTATGCTAAGAAGGTTATTAAAAAAGGGATTCTATAGAACTACAAGATTCCATTACCTCCACATGTTTACTAAAAACCCACATCTATAAAATCATGAAGGAAAAAATTAGAGTGTGAGCAGGAATCCTAAATAGATTTCACCAAAAAGAGTATAAAATTTCTTAAACCATTCAACCATTAGTAATATCATTAAAACCCATTTTATAAAACCATTTAAAAGTAATAATATTTTATTAAAACCCCATTTAGTTTTAATAAATGAATTTATTGTTCACATTAATGAGTAATATGACAAGTGCAAGTATCATATCAAGAAATATTTAAAAATATTTTCTGTAAATGCCATTAAATAAATGAGTTAACATCCAAACATAAAAATTACCTTATTTTTTAAGACCAATGAAATGGTTTCTATATCCTATTATAACATATAGATGATCATTTGAATGAATTTTAAGCTAAAAATAAGGATAATACTAATGATATCATGTCTCAACATAGTCTATCAACATCTATAATGTAAACCCTAGATGTGCCACAGTAACTCTGGTTTCATATATCCATTTCCTCTTCCGCCCATGGTTAAGAATGTTCTATGTTTCCAAAATCCATTTCAAAAACATGATCAAAATATTTAAAACATTTTTGCAATGATTCATCTTTACTTAAATGCTTAAATATTAATTTATCATTTAAAATCAACTTTGAGTAATTTTATCGAACACATAATGACATTGAATACATTTTATAACTAGATACCCAATAAAACATCAATATTATGAAACAATTAAACTTTGATAAAAAATAAAATATTTATATAGATCAAAACTATAATTCACAATAATGTTATGTAATTAATTAGTCATAATATTATATAGATATAACCATGACAAAAAAAAGAAACCAGCTACCATAGAGAACAAAGGATGGATATTTCGAGATATTCTCATCACATGGCTTGATCCATGTCAATCAACATTTGTAATATATCAAACCCTATAGAATATAAATCAAAACAAAATTGTGTTCCAAAAAAAATGTGGAAAAAGTAAAAAATATATCTATGTAGATGAAAAAACCCTACATTCCATGAAAAAAAATCCTTCCAATATGAAGGAAATCCTCATAATGGAAAGTGGAGAAGACTTAAGAGAACTTGTAGTTGTTTAACTCAATAATAACGAGGATTATGAGGTTATAAAATATGAAAATGATATATGTAAAATGTCCAAATTACAACTTTTAATTTTTTTATCGGGTCCTATAGTAAGGAATCGAATCATAGAAAACCATCCACTAACTTTTCATGACCTCTATTAATTTAAATCCCATGTGGAATAACTATCCATGAATAGACATAAGAATTGCAGAAACTATTCTAATGTCATTATAATAATCTAGATGACCATTCATTAACCTTCATGGTTTTTTTGGTGAGCCTCAGAGTTTGACTATGCATTCTCAAATATTAAAAATTCTATTGGAGCCACAAAGTTCCACATTATATGGTTACAACATTGTTTGTACAGACCACTCAACTAAACTAGTAATATTTCCTATTTTCCCCAATTATCTATTTTTTACAATATACTATTTGAATCCCCAAGAATCAAATCAAATATTAACTGTGAACAAACTAAACCTTACAATTTTACGAAAGGGAATCAAAATTATCCCCTTCAAAAAGAATTCATCGTCTACTATTCTTCGGATTATGAAGACGAAAAATGAGTAGGCCACTCCTACATCATCAATGATTTATTCTCCCATCTCTCATTGATATCAACTTATGTTATATATATACTAGTGTAATTATTTTATAATGTTGTACCATATCAAGAGAATACATAATCATAACCATCAACTCCACCATAGAGGTGAGGTTCTCAATATCATCATTATCCCATTCAATTACATTGGTTGGGTTCATTTGTTACCTCTTTGGATAGGAAAAAGTTTACATGATGTGAATCATTTTCAATCATTATAGAATGTCTAAATGGGAATCCACCATTATAATTTATTCAGTATTCTAAATTGATGAGAAAAACATCAATTCCATATTTCCATACATTCACAATAAACCATTTTCTAAGTGATGTGAATTATTGGGAATGACCTTATCACCATACTTAAACTCTAGAGCATGGAAATGTTTGTCTTGAATAAGGATTCATCTAATAAATATGTAGACCCCAAATGATTCCACAATATAATGTATATTTACATGGAAACCCATTCATCTTTTTAAGGGATCATCTTGAAATTATTCATTATAATTAATATATATATATATTTTACAAAATTAAAAAATTATTTATTATGATAAAAGATAATTTAAATGAATTTCCCAATCATATCTCAGGGGATCTAAATTGCTCAGATATCATTTAAATTCATATATATTTGTTATGTAATTAATAATTTCAACTTGGAAGACATCACATTTTGAATACATTTCCATGACCTAGATATGGATCATTATCCCATTTACAAAAGAAAATTGAGAAACACCCCATATCCTTAAACAATATCTAGCTTACTAGAACCTTAGCTTCACCAACATTATAATCTCTATGATATATAGGAAATGATCTGAATTAAAAACATAATCAGTTGTCACCCAAAACAAATCATTTCGAATTGGATTTTATGGTAAGGTAATAATGATATCAGTTAGAATAGTTTCCTACATTCATATGGAATGTAAAAATGTCACAACTAAAAAATTGGACTCTGTACATGTAGTTAATTAACTTAGAAGTAGGGATCCCTGAAAAAACATTTCACAATCCACCAACACGTCCCTAGCTACCAATACTAACGTATCATATCATGATACATTAGGGTAGTACTAAGAGGTATAAGCCAAGAGACCATTTTTCAATGTCCATAAATTCCTTCTTCAATGATATATTAATGTCCAAAATTCCATAGAAACTGAAATAACTTAAGGGAGTCAAAGAAAAATCACCAGAGGAATCTATAATATCTATAATATTACTAAATCACTAATCATTAGTGGATGTTTCCTATTCATGAAAAATCCATTCATAAAATAATTAGTTAGCCTTTATGAAAGCTGGGAACACCATCTCACCATTATATTCTATTTCCAAGCTCATCTAAGTAAACAAACTCATCATATAACACTCATATATTGACTCTATGAATGATTCACTCTGTAATTTTGTCCTAAATGAATAAATACCCACATTTCCATAACTAGGATTAAAATAAATTTTTCTATTGAAAGTGTTATGATACAAAAACATGTTTATTTCTCTCACATTCATATTCTGATGTGTTAATATAAGCATCAAAATTTTGTTTTCATATTATACCATATAAAATTCTATGATGTGATATTTTTGTGATTTTTTGAGGGAGTGCATAAAAGAAACGAAGACATGGTTATGGGCAGGATATTTCTTTTCATGAAGGAATTGGGGGGATATACATAAGAAAAAAATTATTCCCTTCATCATGTCACACCCTAACAATTAATGTGAAGAATTACTGTAAACCTCATCACATTATCCCATCTCTATAAGAATATTACATTGATCCAAAGTCAAAATCATCTTCATTTTTTCATGATGACATTAAAATTTTTAATTCCACTAAAGATTAACACCCTTATGTGTTAAATATATTATTAGATATTCAATCTTATTGGATTCATGAAAAAACCATCTGTAATTATAATCAAATCCCAATATATTCCCAATATCAAACACATTTCTGAACATGGTGATTATTAAAATTGATATTGGAAATATTTTTTAAAATATAATGCATTCAAATAATTATTTTGAATAAAAAATATCAAAACTATAAAATCCACCACTGCTTCAGAGATAACAATTATCAATCTATGTGGGAGAAGATGAATCCTTGCTCAGACCTCATTCCCAACTGTGTAGAGTAGTTAATTACATGTGATTTTTCTTAAAAGGTAACACCAAAACACCAATTAATAAAGACAATATAAAATATTGGTCTTCCCCAATATCAAACAATTCAAAAACCAAAAGGGAATAAATAAACACCATAACACTAATAGTATTCCCACCCCATAAAATCCATCTTGCACACACTCTAATATATAAATAAATATAGCCATATACCCTCCTTGAGATTTCTTCCCATCCAATGTATCCCCTTGTTTGAAAATGAGATCCAACACCCTTCAATAAATCTGAATGATTCTATGTCGACTTGATGATTATAGGTCACATTATACCACATTAGGAAATCATTTATTCTTATTGGATAAAGTAACCATAATAGCAATGGTTATGAAAATTTATGGGTTTTTCAGTAATGTTATGCGTGGTTTGAATGGGCCTCTAATTCTGATATAGAAATAATGACTTCTATCTTGATGAAGCCACTAGAAATAGTAAAAATAAAACCAGGAAACCATTTGATTTATTTTATTGTTACAAGGAAATCTATTACTAAAAACTGCAACAATAGAAGATCTATTTAAAAATTATTCACAAATATTACTAGATCATCCATTGGAATTTTTTTAACATTTTCAACAATGTGAATTCAAAAATTACAAAATTATTTTCAATTAATATTCTTAAAAAATAAAAAAATTTATCTAAATCCCTCAATAAATAAGTTTTTATGTTTCTATTTATAAATTATGTATTTTATTGATTTATGGCTCAAATAAATGAGTTTAATGATATAATGTTTTTTATATTAATTTTCAGAACATAAAAAATAGATATTTATTTTTATGTAATAAAATAATATTTCAATTATTTAATTTTATATTTTATTCTAAAAGTGAATAGAAAATATTTTTAATATTTTATTAAACTAAATTTGATAATTATATTTTTTATTTGAAATTCTGTTTTTCTAAAATGAAAATATAAAATGTATTGTAGAATGATTTTCTATAAGATGAAAATTATAACTGTAATTGATCTTTCGATCATTAAATTGATTGAAAAAATTAATACAGTAAAAATTGGTCTGGAATGCATGTTGAAAAGAATAGGTCCCCTACCATATATGGAAGTGATATCAGGGAGTTACCCAAAATGACGATACATAATGTAATTAAGTGATTTATTCTTACATAGTTATGATACATACCACACTTGAAAAAATTGATATTACCAAAATCTCATAATCACTTCCTCAAGTAAATGTGAAATCATTGTCATTATATTGACCATGTGTAGGGATGATTCATGTTGATTAAATTACAAGGTAACATGTTAAAAAATACTAACTATTCTTTTTAACATATTGTCATTACAAAATGACAGTGATCACCCACTTTAAAAGAATCTTATCTTTATCAACCAACCATGTCTTCCACACCTCATTTTCACGGTCAGCCAAAAGTTATTGTGTGAAAGTCAATGTAACGAACTGTCCTAGGTTATCCTCAGAACATCCACTTAGCCTGATCAACCACATACCTAAAGAGAATTCACAATCTCCATGGGATAAAGACAAGCACTTAAGAATTGAAAAAAAACAAGAGGGAATGATTTTGTCGAAGATGTACAATTGTATGGAATATATACACATAGAAATGAAATAGATAGGTGATGTATAATATATATATTCCATAATCATAATAATTGAGCAAAAATAATACAACATTAATAATAGCTACAACTTCAAAGAATATGTATAAATGAAAATGTGAAAATTAAACAGCTACTCCATACACTGGAGTAAACTAACTCCCACAATCTCACCACCGACAACCCAGCATGACCAACACAAAACCACAATAACTCATTGTGGTTACTATCCATTATTTTTAATGTAAGACGTACATAGCTCTAAAAACCGCCAAAGAGTTGCACAAGGCGTGACCTAATAGGATCAACAGGATCGCACACAGTTGTTCAATAACATGACTCTTTATAAAAATTATTGTACTCTGAATTTAAATTTAACATGGAATAATAATTTGTAAAGATATATTATATAAAAATAGTAATCATTCCCCCTTTTCATAGTTCTAAAACAAAATAATTTATATCATTTCAAAATAACTTGTTATATATCATTTCCACAGAAAAAATGCATATCATGGCTCAAAAAAAATTCATGAAAACAAATAGTGGCATAAGAATAAGAAATAAATATCTTTATAGGTCATACTAGAAGTCTAATATTACCACAATCATTCATGTTCATAATTCAGTTCGGAGAAGAGAAGCCCATGAAACATATGAACAACCCTAGAGTAAACCCCCTAATAAGGTCAATATCAGTCACCTAGAACAACATGCTTATAAAATAGGCGAAATCCCGAAGATAAAAACTATATATATTAACAAAATAAGGGATGATGGAATTGAGATAAACCTTTAACATATGTACCAAACATAACCCATTTTATCATTTTCACAATTTATTCCAATGATTTGAAAACCATCTCAAAACTCTTTTTAAATTTCATTTAAATTATTTGAAAATAAAACTTGTTATTCAATTTATCATTAAGAAAGGAATTTTTTTAAGAAACCACTATACAACACAAAATAAATAATTCTAATTCTATTTCATAAATTGGTCAATAAAATAGGAACAATAATGTTAATAAAGCATATTTTATATATGGTACCATATACCTCAAAAGTTAAGTCACAGATGCCCAAAATGGGATCCACCAACAAAAAAACCAAATGGAATCAATGAAGACCCTATAACACAATCAAAATATTAATATTGATAGAATTTTTTAAAAAACATGGGGCGTTGGAGATGAGAAAACATCACATTCCGTAACAAGGAACACCCTCTACAACACAGCTAATATTTGACTATCGTCTGTAATGATATCACACAATCGTTCTTAGACGAATACAATAACAAAAACCAATTTATAACAATATAACCAATAATGAATCTATAGGGGTTTACCATAAGTAATTGAGAAAATAATGAAGAACAGTTACTTACCCCAAGAGACGCACCACACGGGTCATTCCTGATGTGTAACCATGTAACGTGATAAGTAACATCCAAGGTCCATCATATTCTAGAAAACCCATCAACTCAAATTAAAATTCAACCCTTTTACTAACTCATGATGTGTATGGTATTTTTAGGTCATGTATCCTTTCACAGTTTGAAGTATTTCATAGTATGCATCCAAGAACACTTCCATGTCTTGTAACATAGTTACATAGCTTGAAATGATCTGGAAGCCTATAGAATAATATGGTAAATTCTAAGAGTCCAAAAAATCTATGAATTCACCTTAATTGGTACCCTAAAAATTTCTTTTCATCCATATACACACAATGAAAATTGGAATCCAATGATGTGGTTAATGAAATACCATACAATTTGTAACAAGATGTTATAAAAGTTTCATTATAATGTCTTTATTTTCCTAGGATGTGATGTGGAAGATTTAATCACATGAAAAAATACGAGGCCACTTCTCCCTCATCAACGAATCATGTTACCATGTCTAATGTTAAATTTCTACCAGGTCTATAGAACTCTAACCAATGAAATAGACTTCATTTTTTATAATTTTTCTTGAGAGTTAACGATCTCAGTTAGTTTCTACAAAACTGAATCATATTTCCATAACACAACATCTAACAAACATATACTGGGAGTGAGATTTTGATGACATATCTTGAAATGAGATGTAATGCAAAAATCATGAATACCCATCAACTGAACTATAAATTCTAAACTATAAGAATGTTTTCCCAGCATCATAGTGACCTCAAATGGCCCAACATATCTCAGAGTCAACATCCCATATTTTCCAAACTCATGATGACCATACCAAAGAGGGAATTTCATGAAAACCCAGTCACGAATGGAAAATTATAAAGGATGAAGCCTCCAATAAACATAGGATTTCTTTCAACTCTACGATGTAACCGTATTCATATGTGCATCCAGAACCTTTGTTAACTTATCTTGGAAAAAACAAGGTTAACATAATGATACATCACCCACTTACTCCAAACAAATTGGTGATCTGTATAGGAAACCATATAATACCGAGAAGGGTTCCATTCATGCTATTGAATGAATCATGCTATGGAAAAAATATTAACATCTACTAGATGGTTAACCCATGGTGCAATGAAATCCAAGATGCATGAAAAAATCATATCCTCTAGTATCTGAATCCCACACCCTATCTAACCATATGGTTATGCATGGTATATTTTTCATAACATGACCTATGTTAGCATTACTTCCTAGAGACTCCTCGAAAATCCTCTAGGTAAACCTAGTATTCCTATCCAATATAAAGATATAAGGACTTCTATATAAAATCACAATGTTCTATACAAAAAAGATTCCAAGATATTCAACCATGGTGGTATCCTTGATCAGAAAAAAAATGACCAGACTTTTTCAACTGATCAATAACTTCCCAAATATAATTTCTTACTTGGGGATTCCATTTTGAATCCAACAGAAATGATTTTATACATGATACCATTTCTATACCAACATAATAAATGGATGAAGAAATCAAAAGTGTTTAAAGTGCTCTATCTTTATCCATTAGTATGTGTAACAGTATGAGACATAATATGAATTTCCATTATTCTTACCCAACGACCAGAATAATCATCAGATGTCATAACACATCTTATTTGTGTCTATATGGATGACCCATGAAGATATATGAAAACTAAAATAGACCAAACTCTTCACTGATCCTGGGATGATAAGCTGCTTCCCAAAGAGGAGCATAAAATTTGAAGTGAGAGACCAGCCAGAAATGGTCTGGGCCCCATAAATTCTTTCATGAACATTACTAAAATTATCATTCGGCTAATAAATCTGCAAATTAGACTCCATGTGTGATGATGATAATTGAACATTGGTCAAAAACATACCTAAATTATCATCTTGAGAATATAATTAAAACTAAATGAAAATCATCATGTGTTTTCGATCCTCATTCGATTATAGAACTACATGAGATGGTACCTTCCAACTAAGAGCTTCTACAATGACATTCCCCATCACTAGGGTGTGGGTGATATGGAAGTTAAATACCTGATGGTTTTCATCACATGGTGTTTATCTTAAATTATTCTCTTTATGAAAAAAGATATATCTCAATCTCTTATAATTATAAATTACTATGATCCTCTCCCCAAAAATATAGTTTCGCCATCATTTATGTTCCAGCATAACTACAACATGATCTAAATTTTGGTTGGGGAAATTAATATTATCCAGTTGAAGAAGAAGAATGTTGTAAGCTACCACATGGTTATATTTCATATACACAAATCCCATACTATAACCAGAATCATAAAAAACAAAACATGTCACTTTTTAAGATCAGGTAATAATATAATAGGAGCGGATTTCACAAGTATTTTCATTTCATCAAATGATGATTGTCCCATTTCATCCAAGGTGAATTCCACTACATTCTCAGTATGAGTAGTTAATGGTTACACCAGAATAGAGAAATAGCTAAAAAATAATTGGTAGTATCTATGAAGACTATGGATTTTCGGAATGTCAATGACATTCTATGGTTCCATCCATGATAAGAAATCATTAACCATCTTGGGATAAACTGATTAGACATGCTCAAAAATCTTGTTCCCTATAAACTTCATTTCTTGATTCCATATACTACATGTTGAATGATTTTCATAAAAATGGTGACTTCTCAACAATTCTACAATCAACCTCTAATGGTTATTATTCTCATGATATTATTTTCAACAAAAAAGAATGTCATCCATGAACAATACAAAAAAAGTGACAACATATTTTTGAAATATCTGATTAATCAAAGCCATAAAAAGTGGATAAGTTTTATTCAAACCAAAATACATCATAATATAATTATATAGGATATAAATTCTTTTCAATGTATTCTCAGATATATAAAACTCCCAAACTCTGATGTAATTATTACCAAACTAAATATCAATATTAGAAAATAACTTTTCCATCTTTAACTGATCAGATAAATCATTCACACAAGGAAAAGGATATGTTTCCTAAATTATTACCTAGATGAAGTTAAAATAGACAATTTCTAATTAAAGTGAACCATATACCTTCTTAGTGATATGAACATGGTATTCCAGAGTTGAAATAATAGGGTGATCTATAAATTTTCTCCAATAAGTCATATCACCAAGTCCCAAGTTCAATTATCTCCACCGCTGCCATACAATAAGAAGGTATTGATATCAGCTACGTACATAGAACTAGGTCATCTGTAATTTCTGCATCTATTTCGAGAGAAATATTATATATTTAATCATGGAAAACATCATCAAAGTAATAGAAAATAATTGGAAGATAAACTATAGAAGGAAATTCATCAATATAAAGCACAAAAGTATTCAATTATGTCTTGAGTTCTAGGATGAAAGGTTCTGTATGATAAAACCATAGGTCCCACTCCCCCAGAAACACATGAGATATCCCATCAGCAGTAGGAAACAAAACACACCAATGATAATAATAATCATCATCTCGAAGAGCAACATGTCACCCCATACCGATGATGATTCCAAACATATCAAGATCAAGAATGACAAAATACCAGACCAACTATTTATTATGTATCATTCACAAACAAGAAGGAAATTGAAACCACTGTCACTACTATATATAAGGCCATTAGCGATCGCCAATGGCGGTCGCTGCTGCCTCGTCGCTAGAGGCCTTTAGCGACCGCCAATGGCGGTCGCTATAGGTGCCCGGCAGGTCGGCCTTCAGCGGCCGCGCAGCGACCGCCAATGGCGGTCGCTGTTGCCTCGTCGCTAGAGGCCTTTAGCGACCGCCAATGGCGGTCGCTATTCTAAAAAAAAAAAAATTTTAAATTTTTTTTATTGAATTGAATATAAATATATATATATATATATATATAATATATTTTAAATGTTTTAATATATATTTAATATATATATAATATCAAATCATTGTGCTATAATATATATATAATATTAAATACAATATTTTAAATACAAATCATTGTGCTATAAATATATATATATATATATACTATTAAATACAATATTTTAAATATATATATATATACTATTAAATACAATATTTTAAATATATATATATATATAATATATTTTAAATGTTTGAATATATATTTAATATATATTTAATATATATATAATATCAAATCATTGTGCTATAATAATTTAAAAACTTCGATTCAAGAAATAATCTCATTTCAGGTCGTTCGGAGCACGTTTGCTCCGAATCGGACCGCCGCACGCCGTTTTGGTGTTTAGCGGCGCCGGAAACGCGTTTCCGGCCGCCACGGTCACACGGCACCTCCGAATGAGGTGCCGTCTGGCCGACCATTTCACAATTGACGCCCCGGATGTTGTCGAACGGTTTCGTGGCATTCAGAGGTCGTTCGGTTGGTTTTGACCCCCCAACGCGCCATTTCAGCGCGCGCCGCGCTGCTGAAAACGACACAATCGGGCGTGCCGCGCGCACCGCACGTCCGATGGTCGTGCGGCCTCCTCCTGCATCTCAGGAATAATATTCATATCGTTCCCGTGCGGTTTCAGGTCGTTCGGAGCACGTTTGCTCCGAATCGGACCGCCGCACGCCGTTTTGGTGTTTAACGGCGCCAGAAACGCGTTTCCGGCCGCCGCGGTCATACGGCACCTCTGAATGAGGTGCCGTCTGGCCGACCATTTCACAATTGACGCCCCGGATGTTTTCGTACGGTTTCGTGGCATTCAGAGGTCGTTCGGGTGGTTTTGACCCCCCAACGCGCCATTTCAGCGCGCGCCGCGCTGCTGAAAACGACACAATCAGGCGTGCCGCGCGCACCGCACGTCTGATGGTCGTGCGGCCTCCTTCTGCATCTCAGGAATAATATTCCTATCGTTCCCGTGCGGTTTCAGGTCGTTCGGAGCACGTTTGCTCCGAATCGGACCGCCGCACGCCGTTTTGGTGTTTAACGGCGCCAGAAACGCGTTTCCGGCCGCCGCGGTCACACAGCACCTTCGAATGAGGTGCCGTCTGGCCGACCATTTTACAATTGACGCCCCGGATGTTGTCGTACGGTTTCGTGGCATTCGGAGATCGTTCGGGTGGTTTTGACCCCCCAACGCGCCATTTCAGCGCGCGCCGCGCTGCTGAAAACGACACAATCGGGCGTGCCGCGCGCACCGCACGTCCGATGGTCGTGCGCTCTCCTCCTGCATCTCAGGAATAATATTCCTATCGTTCCTGTGCGGTTTCAGGTCGTTCGGAGCACGTTTGCTCCGAATCGGACCGCCGCACGCCGTTTTGGTGTTTAACGGCGCCGGAAACTCGTTTCCGGCCGCCGCGGTCACACGGCACCTCCGAATGAGGAGCCGTCTGGCCGACCATTTCACAATTGACGCCCCAGATGTTGTTGTACGGTTTCGTGGCATTCGGAGGTCGTTCGGGTGGTTTTGACCCCCCAACGCGCCATTTCAGCGCGCGCCGCGCTACTGAAAACGACACAATCGGGCGTGCCGCGCACACCGCACGTCCGATGGTCGTGCGGCCTCCTCCTGCATCTCAGGAATAATATTCCTATCATTCCCGTGTGGTTTCAGGTCGTTCGGAGCACGTTTGCTCCGAATCGGACCGCCGCACGCCGTTTTGGTGTTTAACGGCGCCGGAAACGCGTTTCCAGCCGCCGCGGTCACGCGGCACCTCCGAAGGAGGTGCCGTCTGGCCGACCATTTCACAATTGACGCCCCGGATGTTTTCGTACGGTTTCGTGGCATTCGGAGGTCGTTCGGGTGGTTTTGACCCCCCAACGCGTCATTTCAGCGCGCGCCGCGCTGCTGAAAACGACACAATCGGGCGTGCCGCGTGCACCGCACGTCCGATGGACGTGCGGCCTCCTCCTGCATCTCAGGAATAATATTCCTATCGTTCTCGTGCGGTTTCAGGTCGTTCGGAGCACATTTTCTCCGAATCGGACCGCCGCACGCCGTTTTGGTGTTTAACGGCGCTAGAAACGCGTTTCCGGCCGCCGCGGTCACACGGCACCTCCGAATGAGGTGCCGTCTGGCCGACCATTTCACAATTGACGCCCCGGATGTTGTCGTACGGTTTCGTGGCATTCGGAGGTCGTTCGGGTGGTTTTGACCCCCAACGCGCCATTTCAGCGCGCGCCGCGCTGCTGAAAACAACACAATCGGGCGTGCCGCGCGCACCGCGCGTCCGATTGTCATGCGGCCTCCTCCTGCATCTCAGAAATAATATTCTATCGTTCCCGTGCGGTTTCAGGTCGTTCGGAGCACGTTTTCTCCGAATCGGACCGCCGCACGCCGTTTTGGTGTTTAACGGCGCCAGAAACGCGTTTCCGGCCGCCGCGGTCACACGGCACCTCTGAATGAGGTGCCGTCTGGCCGACCATTTCACAATTGACGCCCCGGATGTTGTAGTACGGTTTCGTGGCATTCGGAGGTCGTTCGGGTGGTTTTGACCCCCCAACGCGCCATTTCAGCGCGCGCCGCGCTGCTGAAAACGACAGAATCGGGCGTGCCGCGCGCACCGCACGTCCGATGGTCGTGCGGCCTCCTCCTGCATCTCAGGAATAATATTCCTATCGTTCTCGTGCGGTTTCAGGTCGTTCGGAGAACGTTTGCTCCGAATCGGACCGCCGCACGCCGTTTTGGTGTTTAACGGCGCCGGAAACACGTTTCCGGCCGCCGCGGTCACACGGCACCTCCGAATGAGGTGCCGTCTGGCCGAGCATTTCACAATTGACGCCCCGGATGTTGTCGTACGGTTTCGTGGCATTCGGAGGTCGTTCGGGTGGTTTTGACCCCCCAACGCGCCATTTCAGCGCGCGCCGCGCTGCTGAAAACGACACAATCGGGCGTGCCGCGCGCACTGCACGTCCGATGGTCGTGCGGCCTCCTCCTGCATCTCAGGAATAATATTCCTATCGTTCCCGTGCGGTTTCAGGTCGTTCGGAGCACGTTTGCTCCGAATCGGACCGCCGCACGCCGTTTTGGTGTTTAACGGCGCCGGAAACGCGTTTCCGGCCGCCGCGGTCACACGGCACCTCCGAATGAGGTTCCGTCTGGCCGACCATTTCACAATTGACGCCCCGGATGTTGTCGTACGGTTTCGTGGCATTCGGAGGTCTTTCGGGTGGTTTTGACCCCCCAACGCGCCATTTCAGCGCGCGCCGCGCTGCTGAAAACGACACAATCGGGCGTGCCGCGCGCACTGCACGTCCGATGGTCGTGCGGCCTCCTCCTGCATCTCAGGAATAATATTCCTATCATTCCTGTGCGGTTTCAGGTCGTTCGGAGCACGTTTTCTCCGAATCGGACCGCCGCACGCCGTTTTGGTGTTTAACGGCGCCGGAAACGCGTTTCCGGCCGCCGCGGTCACACGGCACCTCCGAATGAGGTGCCGTCTGGCCGACCATTTCACAATTGACGCCCCGGATGTTGTCGTACGATTTCGTGGCATTCGGAGGTCGTTCGGGTGGTTTTGACCCCCCAACGCGCCATTTCAGCGCGCGCCGCGCTGCTGAAAACGACACAATTGGGCGTTCCGCGCGCACCGCACGTCCGATGGTCGTGCGGCCTCCTCCTGCATCTCAGGAATAATATTACTATCGTTCTCGTGCGGTTTCAGGTCGTTCGGAGCACGTTTGCTCCGAATCGGACCGCCGCACGCCGTTTTGGTGTTTAACGGCGCCCGAAACTCGTTTCCGGCCGCCGCGGTCACACGGCACCTCCGAATGAGGTGCCGTCTGGCCGACCATTTCACAATTGACGCCCCGGATGTTGTCGTACGGTTTCGTGGCATTCGGAGGTCGTTCGGGTGGTTTTGACCCCCCAACGCGCCATTTCAGCGCGCGCCGCGCTGCTGAAAACGACACAATCGGGCTTGCCGCGCGCACCGCACGTCCGATGGTCGTGCGGCCTCCTCCTGCATCTCAGGAATAATATTTCTATCGTTCCCGTGCGGTTTCAGGTCGTTCGGAGCACGTTTGCTCCGAATCGGACCGCCGCACGCCGTTTTGGTGTTTAACGGCGCCGAAAACGCGTTTCCGGCCGCCGCGGTCACACGGCACCTCCGAATGAGGTTCCGTCTGGCCGACCATTTCACAATTGACGCCCTGGATGTTGTCGTACGGTTTCGTGGCATTCGGAGGTCGTTCGGGTGGTTTTGACCCCCCAACGCGCCATTTCAGCGCGCGTCGCGCTGCTGAAAACGACACAATCGGGCGTGCCGCGCGCACCGCACGTCTGATGGTCGTGCGGCCTCCTGCTGCATCTCAAGAATAATATTCCTATCGTTCCCGTGCGGTTTCAGGTCGTTCGGAGTACGTTTGCTCCGAATCGGACCGTCGCACGCCGTTTTGGTGTTTAACGGCGCCGGAAACTCGTTTCCGGCCGCCGCGGTCACACGGCACCTCCGAATGAGATGCCGTCTAGCCGAGCATTTCACAATTGACGCCCCGGATGTTGTCGTACGGTTTCGTGGCATTCGGAGGTCGTTCGTGTGGTTTTGACCCCCCAACGCGCCATTTCAGCGCGCGCCGCGCTGCTAAAAACGACACAATCGGGCGTGCCGTGCGCACCGCACGTCCGATGGTCGTGCGGCCTCCTCCTGCATCTCAGGAATAATATTTCTATCGTTCCCGTGCGGTTTCAGGTCGTTCGGAGCACGTTTGCTCCGAATCGGACCGCCGCACGCCGTTTTGGTGTTTAACGGCGCCGGAAACGCGTTTCCGGCCGCCGCGGTCACACGGCACCTCCGAATGAGGTGCCGTCTGGCCGACCATTTCACAATTGACGCCCCGGATGTTGTTGTACGGTTTCGTGGCATTCGGAGGTCGTTCGGGTGGTTTTGACCCCCCAACGCGCCATTTCAGCGCGCGCCGCGCTACTGAAAACGACACAATCGGGCGTGCCGCGCACACCGCACGTCCGATGGTCGTGCGGCCTCCTCCTGCATCTCAGGAATAATATTCCTATCATTCCCGTGCGGTTTCAGGTCGTTCGGAGCACGTTTGCTCCGAATCGGACCGCCGCACGCCGTTTTGGTGTTTAACGGCGCCGGAAACGCGTTTCCGGCCGCCGCGGTCAAACGGCACCTCCGAATGAGGTGCCGTCTGGCCGACCATTTCACAATTGACGCCCCGGATGTTGTCGTACGGTTTCGTGGCATTCGGAGGTCGTTCGGGTGGTTTTGACCCCCCAACGCGCCATTTCAGCGCGCGCCGCGCTGCTGAAAACGACACAATCGGGGGTGCGGGGGGTGCGGGGGGGGGGGGGGTGCGGGGGGCTGTACGGGGTGGCGGGGGGCTGTACGGGGGTGGCGGGGGGCTGTACGGGGGTTCGGGGGGCTGTACGGGGGTGGGGGGATGTAAAGGGGTGCGGGGGGCTGTACGGGGGTGGCGGGGGGCTGTACGGGGGTTCGGGGGGCTGTACGGGGGTGCGGGGGGCAGTACGGGGGTGCGAGGGGGTTGTACGGGGGTGCGGGGGGTTGTAAGGGGGTGCGGGGGGTTGTACGGGGGTGCGGGGGGCTCTCAGGGGGTGCGGGGGGCTGTACGGGGGTGCGGGGGGGGGGGGGGGGGCTGTACGGGGGTTCGGGGGGCTGTACGGGGGTGCGGGGGGGGGGGGGGGGGGGGGGGTTGTACGGGGGGTGGCGGGGGGCTGTACGGGGGTGCGGGGGGCTGTACGGGGGTGGCGGGGGGCTGTACGGGGGTTCGGGGGGCTGTAGGGGGGTTCGGGGGGCTGTACGGGGGTGCGGGGGGGGGGGGGGGGGGGCTGTACGGGGGTGCGGGGGGCTGTACGGGGGTGGCGGGGGGCTGTACGGGGGTTCCGGGGGCTGTACGGGGGTGCGCGGGGGGGGGGGGGGGTGTACGGGGGTGCGGGGGGCTGTATGGGGGTGGCGGGGGCCTGTACGGGGGTGGCGGGGGGCAGTATGGGGGTGCGGGGGCTGTACGGGGGTGCGGGGGGCTGTACGGGGGTGCGGGGGGGGGGGGGCTGTACGGGGGGTGGCGGGGGGTGGGGGCTGTACGGGGGTGTGGGGGCTGTACGGGGCGGGGGGGCTGTACGGGGGTGGCAGGGGGCAGTACGGGGGTTCGGGGGGTTGTACGGGGGTGCGGGGGGCTGTACGGGGGTGCGGGGGGGCTGTACGGGGTGCGGGGGGGCTGTACGGGGGTGCGGGGGGCTGTACGGGGGTGCGGGGGGCTGTACGGGGGTGCGGGGGGGGGGGGGGGGGGGGGCTGTACGGGGGGTGGCGGGGGGTGGGGGCTGTACGGGGGTGCGGGGCTGTACGGGGGTGCGGGGGGGCTGTACGGGGGTGGCGGGGGGCAGTACGGGGGTTCGGGGGGGTGTACGGGGGTGCGGGGGGCTGTACGGGGGTGCGGGGGGGCTGTACGGGGGTGCGGGGGGGGCTGTACGGGGGTGCGGGGGGCTGTACGGGGGTGCGGGGGTGGCTGTACGGGGGTGCGGGGGGCTGTACGGCGGTGCGGGGGGCTCTCCGGGGGTGCAAAGGTCATCCCATTGATTACAAAAGTGAAAATAAAAGTGATAACATCTAATTAATACATATTTCTTTTATCGATACCATACAAAAATTTATAAAAAATATATTGGATAATACATAATCTATAATATCAGATTTATTGATCTGTTGGAATTAGTTCGACTTTTTCAAATGTAGAATCATTCAAGATTATCTGATCAAAAACTCAATATGTGTATAAAATATTTAAAAGACCTCCATGGATGGTAATAATGCATTACTTAAATGAATAAATACAGTACATCAATGTCAACCCTACCAGTAAAAACAAAAAACATATCTCGTGAATATATGGTGTGTCACGCGTTGCCATCACTGTTACCTCCTTCTGATGGGCCAGGTGCCTACAACAAATAAACATTATAAATATTTTAATAACAAAAATAATTTAAATTAAATAAATAAATACAGTATATACCTGCGTCGTATGATCCCCTGTACCATCAGCTTGACGCACATATTCCCGTAGTGCTCTAACCTAGCTGTCAAATTGCGCATTTGTCTCCTCGGAAGCGCGCAGCCGTGCCTCAAAATCTGACATCTGTTGTGTCATATGAGCAATAGCAGGACCGACAACCGCAGCGCGTGACACTACAGAACGAGGAATCCCTGCTCCATAGGTCAAACTATAGCCATGCCCGTCCCGACCAATAATGCGATGAATGATCTCATCCCGTCGCATGGGAAGCTGTCGCTGGTCCTCTGGCAGATGTTCTAACTCAGCTTCAAATTGATCCTGTGAAATATTTAAATATATATAATATATATATGTTAATATAAAGATTTATGTAATTATTGGTAAGTACAGACACTTACTATCAATGCTGCAACCTCTGGATCATTGCGATCACGAGTCCTTATCCACACCGACATTTTATCAGTTGCTGCACCTTGCCCTCGCAACTGTATATTAAAAGAATATAAACACAAAACCATATTAATTAATAAATTAAAAAGTGAATAATATATACCTCATGTCGGATCTGAGACACGTGACGAGTCCCGAGCCTGTGAGCTGGTCCCTGCAACGCTCGATTCTCCGAATGGCGTGTTGACACCTCCTACATTCAATTCATTCAAATTTCAAACAAATCACATATTCTTGAAAATATATATACAGAAAAATAATTAATATACAAACCGCAACACCCTCAGTAGACCAATATGCAACCAAGGCACGCCACTGAGCCGGGAGGACACCTCTCGGGACTTTTTCCAAAATGTCAGGGGCACCCACATTTGGTACCCAGTGGTCCCTCTTCACTTTGCCTTTATAATCTTTCACAGCTTACGGCATTTGCTCATACACACGGGCCGAAACTCTTCAGGGCATACTTTCAAATTTTGCTATAATGAAAATAATCAAACATATTAGTATTATTTATAAATAGAAAATAAAGTAAAATTATTTTCTTACCTGAACCTCCCTCCATAGACGATCTAATGTGTCCTGAGGGATAGAAGCCCAATCACGCGTGGTCAATGGAAATCGATGTGGGTCACGTATGATATGACCCAGCTGACGAATAAATGCCGGGGCATTCGGTCCCACGGGATGAAATACCTCATCAAATGAAACATCTATCGTCGTGTCGGAATTCCATGCTAATATGCCACGACCAGGGCCTCTCCTGCGAGAGGAAGAAGCAGCCGAGTCTGATCCTGTTGAAAACAATTTTATATATAAATTGACAAATGTTATATATATATATATGTTAATTACATAAATAATATAGATAATGACTATCAAACATACCTCGACCCTGAGACGTAGATGCCTCAGATGGATGATGTGGATTTTCTGCCTCTTCCCCTGACATGTCTGCAATCATACAAAATATCAGTAATGAGTCCAAAGTGTTTAAAAGATAAATTGGATTGTTCTTAATAAATCAAACTTGTACAACTGTTAATCAAACAAAAAATGGATTGAATAATTAGTTGTGAATGATTTTAAAAATCATAAAGTTAATCAACCTAAATATTTATGACTGAATTAACTTACAAAAGTGAGGATTAAAACTTATAAGGATTTATAAAATGATTAGATAATTTATGATATCCTAGGACATTCTACTGAATAGCGGGAAAACAATTATACCTTTCATTAAGCATGCAAATTGACCGTTTCTCCTTCAACAGTCGCTCTGACCCAATAAATATCTTCTTCACGTTGAACTACGGTATGTTGATCAAGTTGTTGGTAAACAAACGGAACAGTCTCGGGTTCATCTTCTTCAAATAAAAACACTCCTCGCCGAGAAATTTTGACAACAACTTGCCAACTTGGATCCGAAGGCAAAGTAACGAAAAATACTTGTTCCGCTTGTGATGTCAAGATGAAAGGTTCATTCTCAACTCATTCATTATTTCTGTATAACATGTAGTTAAAATTCACCAATGAAAACTGATATTGATTGACTTTACATCCACGCACTGGATCAACCCAATTACACTTTAACAATATATACTTCAAACCGTGTGTGTATACAACTTCAATGATGTCTATCAATTGACCATAGTAATAACCAGAATCGACAAAGGGACAACCGATTCCACTGTTTTGTGTTGCTCGTTTGTCGTCAACATCTTTAATGCGAAATCGAAAACCATTAGCATCAATAGCTTTATAACGACGAGCGGTTATAGATGGACCCTCAGCCAGTTGGATAAATACTTCAGGTAACGTGGGGTCCCCTAACTCCCTCAGCTTACGAACCTACATAATTTATAAAAATCAATACTGATATATGCAGAAAGAATTAGTTTAATACTTCACTCATAATGAAAATCAATTTATACATACATAATCCTTGAACCAATCATGAAATGCCGCATAATGAGATTGTTGAATTTGCAACTCAGTCGCACGATGCATCTCTTCTTTTATCTCATTAATGTGTTTCCTGCAAATGATTACGCGATGTTTAAAAGATCAACTTATGCAAAGAAAACATGCAAAAGTTATACAAGTACATTGATAAGATACTTACTGCATTAATGGTGCAACTGATGGAGTATTGAACAAGATATATCGATGTGCTTGTATCCACTCGATGTTGTCCATATCAAATGTGGTTCCTTCTCCAACTGGACCATCATGAATCCGAGAGGGCTTATCTAATTTTGTTTCAACATCCGTAAGATATTCTGCACAAAAGGTAGTACACTCGTCCATCAAATAAGCATTGGCTATTGATGCCTCTGGACGAGCTCTGTTGCGTACAAATCTTTTCAATGTACTCAAATACTGTTCAATAGGATACATCCACCTGAATTGCACTGGACCAGCAACATTACTTCATAAGTTAGGTGCACTGTTAAGTGGACCATAACATCGAAAAATGAGGGGGGGAAAAGTTTCTCAAAGTGAAAAAGCGTAAGTACAATTCGGTCCTGCAAACTTTTTAAATCACTCATTCGTTGATTTCTTAAACAAAGCTGTCTAAAAAAATTACTCATCTCAATCAAGGGCTGAACAACATTGGGGGATAAACAATCACAAATTGCGATTGGAATCAACTGCTGAAGTAATATGTGATTGTCATGACTTTTCAACCCTTGCAATGTCTTGCTCGTCAGATTCACACACTTTGAAATATTAGAAGAGTAACCATCAGGCACCTTGACCATCTTCAAAATGGAAAGAAATGTCTCTTTCTCCTCTGTAGTCATCGAATACTGTGCAGCAGGCATATATGCCTTGTTTCCCTCAGCTAACTGTAAATGCAACTGTTTCCTTAAACCCATTTCTTCCAAATCACGGCGTGCATTAACATGGTCCTTTGACTTTCCACTGACACCTAAAATGGTCCACAATATATTATCACAAACATTTTTTTCAATGTGCATGACATCCAAATTATGCCTCAACATGTTAGTTTTCCAATACGGAAGACTATAAAAAATACTTTTCTTTTTCCAATTGTGACTGCGCTACCTACCCGCAGCATGAATATTGCGTACTGGAGGAGCCACCAAATCCTGAATTTCATATACCGTGCGGATGTTTTCTTCCTCAATCTGCGATAACATTTCGACTCCTGTCATGATCTTTGGTGCTGGGCTGAACTCTCTAGAACCATCAAATGCCACTCTGTCCTTTCTGAACCTGTGCTGGGGAGGGAGAAAACGCCTGTGACCCATGTATGCCCATTTTTTGGAATGTTTAAGCCATACAGATTTTTTACTTTTATTGCAACAAGGGCAAGCAAATTCCCCTTTCGTACTCCAGCCTGATAAATTTGCATAAGCTGGGAAGTCATTGATTGTCCACAATAAAGCTGCATGCAGTTTGAACATTTCATTCGTTTCGCAGTCATAAGTCATCACACCATCGCCCCAAAATTCATTCAACTCATCAATCAATGGATGAAGGTAAACATCAATCTTATCCCCCGAACTTTTAGGTCCATCAATAAGAGTGGAAAGTAATATAAATTGTTGCTTCATACAAAGCCACGGAGGAAGATTATATGGAACCAACACCACGGGCCATGTGCTATGAGTTGCACCAACCATAGACTTGAATGGATTGAAACCATCTGTTGCCAATCCCAATCGGACATTACGAACATCTTTAGCAAAGTCGGGATGTCTCTTATCAAAATCCTTCCATGCATGAGAGTCTGCCGGGTGGGTTAACATGTCACTTTCATGAACTCTTTCTGCATGCCATCTCATTAAATTAGAAACTTTAGATGACATAAAAAATCTTTTCAACCTCGGTTTAAGGGGAAAGTAACGCATTTGCTTTACGGCAATCGGTTTCCCCTGTATCGCAATCTGACTATGATGAGTCTTATTTCCCCTGTTCTCTTTCCACCTGGAAGCGCCACAAACCGTACAGATATCCAAATGAGCAGTTTCATTTCTAAACAACATACAGTTGTTTGCACATGCATCTATAGTCTCATATGTAAAACCTAAGTTCTCTGTCAACTTACGAGCATAGTAATACGACTCAGGAATCTTAGCGTCAACAGGAAGAACTTTTTTCAATAAAACCAAAAGCATGTCGAATGATGTGTCTGAACAATTGTTCAAAGTCTTCAAATGCAACAACTCCACGATGAACGACAATTTATTGTAAGAAGTACATCCAGGATATAATTCTGTTTTCGCATCATCAAGTACTTCATAAAACCTCCTCGAATCACGATCTGCACCAGAGCGAAGATTTATCTCACTGGTCTCAAGATTCTGGATGTCAATGCCTTCAGGATCAAACCCACGTACCATTTCAGTAAGCATTTCATGCATTGGATCAGTCATCCTTGCATCAACATCCATCTGAGCTGCATCTATATTTTGACAACGAACATATTCTTCTCCATGACGAGTCCAACTCTTATAATTTTTCAGAAATCCATTAAAGAAAAGGTGCTCCCTCACAGTATCTCGTGTGAATTGATATCTGTTAGCACATTTTCTACATGGACAACTAATATAGTCACTTTCAAATCCTCTCGTGAAGTCAATAAACTGCATAATGCCATTGAAATATTCTCTAGACGTTCGATTTGGAAGATCAATCCAACTCTTATCCATAATAATATCTGTATAACAAACATTTACACAATACTTATTACATTTACATTTTTCAAATCAACTATATTCAAAATAAATATTAACCATTTGTTTATGAACCATTGATAAAATAATAATGTAACTGAAAGCTCATGTTACCTGATTGAGCTACAAACCTGAAAGGGAGGGGAGCCGAAGGCGGTGCTGCGAGGGAGATGAGGCAGCGAAGGGGAGCCAGAGCCAAAGGCGGTGCGGCAAGGGAGGGGACGGGCGGCGGCGGCGGCGGGGAGCTGGAGGAGAGGAGGCGGTGAGGGGACGGGGGACGAGCAGCGAGGGGGGGGGGGTGTCCGGGGTCGGGGGGGGGGGGGGGCTGTCCGAGGTGTGGGGAGGGGTGTCCGGGGTGTCGGGGGCCTGTCAGGGGTGCGGGCAGGGGTGTTCGGGGTGCGGGGGTGTCCGGGGTGCGGGGGAGGGGGGGCTGTCTGGGGTGCAGGGGGGCTGTCGGGGGTGCGGGGTGGGGTGTCCGGGGTGCGGGGGGCCTGTCCGGGGTGCGGGGGGGCTGTCCGGGTTCGGAGGGGGGCTGTCCGAGTGCGGGGGGGGGGGGGGGGGGGCTGTCCGGGTTCGGAGGGGGGTGTCCGAGTGCAGGGGGGGGCTGTCCGGGGTGCGGGGAGGCATCCGGGGTGCGGGGGGCGGTCCGGAGTGCGGGGGGGGGGGGGGGGGGGCTGTCCGGGGTGCGGGGAGGCGTCGGGGGTGCGGGGGGCAGTCCGGAGTGCGCGGGGGGGTGCTGTCCGAGGTGCGGGGAGGCGTCCGAGGTGCGGGGGGTGGTCCGGAGTGCGCGCCGGGGGCTGTCCGGGGTGCGGGTGCCGTCCGGGGTGGGGGGGGGGGAGGGCCGAGAGGCCGGAGGGCGGCGGCCGGAGGCCCGAGGGCGGAGGGCGGCGGCCGGAGGGCGGATGGCAGGCGGCGGGGGAGGCCGGGCGGCAGGGGAGGGCGGGCGGCGGGGGAGGGCGGGCGGCGGGGGAGGGCGGGCGGCGGGGGAGGGCGGGCGGCGGGGGAGGCCGGGCGGCGGGGGAGGACGGGCGGCGGGGGAGGCCGGGCGGCGGGGGAGGCCGGGCGGCGGGGGAGGGGAGGGCGGCGCGAGGGAGGGCGGCGAGGGAGGGTTAGGGCGAGGGAGATCGAGGGAGAGGGCGCGGGGGGGGGGGGGGGGCGCAGAAACCCCCCGAAATTTTTTAGGCAGCTTAGCGACCGCCATTGGCGGTCGCTAATGGTGAGCAATAGCGACCGCCAATGGCGGTCGCCCGAGTCTGGGGGGCTCCAATGCCCCCTTTTCTAGTAGTGTGTTATTTCCTCAAACAAAGAGGGGTCTCAAACTACATTAAAATGAGTATAAAATTGATATGATGTTTATTCATATCAGTAAATCATGCGATTTAAAAAATTTAAGTCACCATTATCAAATAATTAAATTGATACTAATGAAGATATAGGGATGGTACCTATCCCTATTTCCAGACCTATATCATCTTCCAATATAAACTCATCTACATCCTGAATGTTCTTCACTCCTAATTCATGGGGCTGGATAACATAATTATTTGAAGCTTCAAAATAAACTACATTAGCCTTTAGATATGAAGAACCTTGATCATAATTATGTGTTTTCATAGCCTGGAAAAAGTTTTGAAAGTGTCCAACGCATCCCTAGATGTTTCCCATCATTGTGGGCATACAAAAAGAACGTTTTATGTTTATGACATTTCCACACTGATAGAAAGTCAGAGTCACACTTATATCTGTAGTATATGGATAAGTGGAGGCTTGTAGCTGAGGCCCACCTCCACTATTCCTGTTCTTATCATCCCACTTTATATTCTTCCCATGTATCCTATAGAATCTTCCACAATATGAAATAGAATAGTTATAAAATCCATTCTTTCTTACCATATACATATATTCCAATATATTTTTGTTTATTATCCCCAAATATATAGAACGATTCAACAAAAATAAATTTTATCTGAAATCCAGTCATAAACTCTTTAAGTACTTTGGAGCCATCACATAGTTATGCATCACTGGGTCTTGAGAAATACAGAAAGAATCATCAATTTTTTGTTGTATACCAACACTAAAATCCCCCCTTTTGCAATGAAGGGAACTCGATATACATTTATAGAAGATGTTACTCTAGAAAAAAACAACAAGAATTGCATGATTCTGAAACCCTTCTTAACTTGGTTCATGTGTCTATCCTCCTAGAACATTTAATCCCACCATCTCTTTCCAGAACCCTTGAGAATGAATATTGTACAATTCACGTTGATATTTTCAGGTGTATCCATTATGTTGAATATTTGTTCCATCTTATCCATCTAGTCCTCCACCTCTTTAGGATCAATTTTTCCTTCAAATGTCGGTGGCTTTAAGCATAAGAATAACTTTGTTCAATTTGTATCTCCTCTAGCTCCACGAAATACGTAAATAACTACTCCCTAAACCCATTATAAATAAAAATCAATTGTACGAATATACCATATGATATTTTCAATGAAATTTTTCTTTAATGGTTGATTTCCATGAGGATCATCAGCTACACCATTCTGAGAAACTTAGGGATGTTTTCTTTGAAGAATACTGATGCATACCAAAAAATAATAATGTTCATAAAATAGAAAAAATATCAGTTTAAATGAGAAAATCCATAATAAAAACTATGATTTGAATCCAAACCCAACACTTGATATAGGTATCAAAACATTTGCTGGAAAATTGAGTCTTGTCACATCAAGTGATGTCCAAGCACTTATCATAATATACCTCTCAAGTCACAAAAATTATATCTCCAGTCTACCAGACAACCCTAGATAAGATTTCATGAGGAAAGGACTACATTAATATAAAATTTCAATGATACGACCTTGGATACCCTCATAATTGACACACGAACTGATCTTCTAAATACACCAAGGGCGTTCCTATTCACCACAAGCCAGCGATAAGCACGAGTGAATTAGACAACAAACCAAAGGGTAAGATTTCCCCTAACCTGCACAAATTCATGGTATTTATACACATGTAAAATAAATTGATATAAAATATCTAATAAATATATTCCCTAACTATACAAAGATAGCTGAAAAAAATGAAAAATGTAAAATTTGTTAAAATTTGAAAAAAATCTAATTGCAAAGGACCAGAACAAAAAAGATACACCAAGAGATGGAATAAACGAACACCAACCATCTCACCACCTGCTACAAACCCATCTGAATCATAACCTCGCCAACTATCTTTGGTTCCTTTCCTTTTCTTTCCATATAAGATGTACAATGGTTTATATTAAATCGAAGAGTTGTGAATAGTGTGAGATAATATGATCAATATGACCCCACCTAGTTGTTCCATAAAAAGTCTAAATATAAAAATTAATATATTATCATTTAATAAAACAAGATATTTGATGAAGTAATTTTGTTTATATAAATAATGGTAAACATTACCCTTTTTCACAGTTCTAAATCAAAAGATAGAATATGAATTTCGAAGAACATTTTCCACATCATTTTTCATAGGTAAAAACAAACATATCAATGAAAAACAAGGAAGCCCAGATAAACAAAACATAAGAATAGGTATCTGTATAAAGGATCACTATAGGAAATTATAGTGGGAAACTCCTACCACAATAAATCATGAGAAATATTCAGTTCTTGGACATGGGAATAAGAAGTATAGGAATACCCCATGAGTAACCCCCTCACCCCCTCCCACAATAATGTCAATTGCAGTACCCAATAAGAACAAGACTAGGAATGAGAGGAATGAACCATTCAAAAAAACTCCAGATGATAAAAAAATTGGATGATGGCCTGAAAGTTATACATCCACCGAAGTACCCAAGGTATTCCATGTGTTTGTTTTTACAATTCATTCCAAGTATTTTAAAACCATTTCAAACCAATTTCACTAATCCATTTCAGTGATTTAAAAATACCACATTTAATTTCATTTTCCAATACCCAGGGAAAGACCATTTTATTAAACGAGATTTTCATAAGACCAAAAACAATAAAAAAATCAATTTCATAAATCATTTTATAAAAAAAGAACAATAACCGTTATCAAGAATATTCTAGAGGAAGAACCACTTAACAAAACACTATGGTCATGATCACCCTTAATAGGATCTACCTGCAAAGAAATCCCAAAGAAATAAAAAATGGCCCTATAAATTTAAACAACATATGATGCTTAATAAAATTTTGAGAATATGCGTCAGAAAAGAAGAAGAAACTACACAGACATCAAAAAAGAACTTACACCTCACAATAACTGTCAAGGGAATGACCTCAAGAACTAGATTTCATAATGTATCTTGGAATAAGACAAGAATAAACATACATTTAGATCAACATATCTAGTGACGCAACTCTAGGGAGTTACAATGATCAATGGTAACGATTAAATATAGAGTTCACATAAATGGAGAGATGCACCACAATTTCAACATAGATTAAACACCGAACAAATCAATTATAAATGAGTGGAGTCTCAAAAAATATCCTAGAAATATCCCTTGATCATGAGAAAGGGAGTATGGATAATGAACCAAAAAATAGTTTCACACCTTTTTTTAAAATAGTATACGGGACGTTACATGACGTGTAACTAGGTTACAAGACTTATACACTCCAAGCTCTTACAAACACTAGAAACCCCATTGAATTGGAATAAATGTCCTATATTTTATTAAATTTTAAATTGTAATGTGTCCTCGCAAAGATAAAATTTCACATCAAGAATTATTTCACAGAATTCATCCAACAACTCATCCACATCATGTAACCTAATTACATGGTTTAAAATACTCTTGCAACCTACAAAACAATTCTGTTAAAGGTACAAGTATAACAAATCTCGGACTTCTATATTATAGGTTCCCATTAAATATCTTCTCATTATTATACCGATAATGAAAAAGGGAAAACAATGAAGTTGTTATAGAAAAGACAAAAATATTGGTAATCGGATGTTACAGTCACTCCGTCCTCTAGACAATATAATAATAGTGATAACATCCATATAAACCTACCACAAACATTGTACCATGGGGTCATCCTAAATCTACCGTGAGAAGAACCATTTAGGGGAGACACTACCAAGAGCCATTGAGTTCTCCGACCACAGAACAATCATGCCCGAGCTCCTCTAAAATCTTTGCAATGAAAATAATGTATAATTTCTGGTATTTAACTCTTAAACATGGAAAAATAAAAGTAAAATGAAAAATTGATAAAAATAAAAAAAATACAAAAATAAATAATAATACAAATAATAAAAAAATATTAATTAAATTAGTGTATGATTTTTCAAGGAAATTCAATGATTGGTGAGACATCATTGGCCCACAACAAACATTATAATATTCTAGAAAAATGAAACCATTTTTCTAAAACATTATTTAAATATTGAATTTAACATTGATTTAAAATGTTCGCACATATTTTATCTATCATCTTGGCCCACATTCCAATGATCCATAATAAAGACCATGTCTAGTATATCCATATCCTTATTCCAATGAGATTTTTATTTCTATATTTCTATGAAACACTAAAACAATACAAATCAAAATTGTATAGTGGATGATATTGGTAGGAGTATGGATCATTTAGGGAATCATCTGGATGCAAAAGGAAAAACATAATTTCATACAACTGGAAATGTCTAGAGAATCTAAATTCATTGTTCCACAATAAAATAGAAGATCATTATGAATAATGTTTGAGGAATTTTATTCTTATCAAATGAATAATTTCAATAATATTTTAGAATTCATGATCATTCATATAAGGCCCCGACCTTAAACATTACTTAATCATGAATTACATGAATAATTCACATTGAGGATCTTTTCAGGTTTAGAGTTTTAGAGAATTAGGTCATAACTATTACATCTCAAAAGATTACATAGTAGACAATTCTTCTAAGATTCAAAAAAAAAACGCTCAAAAAGAAACATGTATAGTTCCGTGTTTTAGATAGAATGTCTCTCTTTGGTCCCATCCTTGACCCTATTCATCTTTAAGTCCTATGAAAAACATTTCAAAAACTTGGGATGAGCATAAAAAGACAAGTAAAGGAAACACAGAGAAAGAAAACTGTTATTTTTTCAAAAAAAACAAGTAAACCATGAGTACTTTACCAATGTAATACTTTTCACATTTATGAAGTAGTAAAAACTCTTCACTAAATAAAATACCATTACATACGATTTTGTAACCAAAAGCTTACCGTAAAACCCATATAAAGAACACATAACATATAAAGGTAACATGGGACATAAACATACTTAAATGGAATAACCATACGGTCGACTTCCACTCATACTTAATGGTATAGCCATACGGCCGACTTCCATACCCAATACATTGGTGGTTATAACATAACCACCCATCCTGGTATTCACGGCACCACCCGTCATATGGTTTATCACGTAACCACCCATAAAAAGTCCAAGTACCATCATTACACATAAAATATTGAAAATATAAACAGCTCAATAACAACATTTCATTTTCAATCACAATATGTAATTCCAAGATATTGAATTAATCAATCCATTTTCAAAAACCATTTAAAATAGATTTTTGAATCAAAGTGTCCAATACCACTTTGAAACTTTTAATGGAATTATAATTTTAAAACATTAATTTCCATATAAATAAATACTGAAAACCATTTTGAAAACATGGACATTATAGATAATGATTTGGAATAATGAATCTTTAAAACATTTAAAACGATATTTTTGTTAAATAGTTTTTAACAAAATGAGAGACTCTTGAGTACAAATAATTGCAGAATAACATTTAATCCGAACATTATAATATCATTAGAATAAAGGGATTCATTATATAATATGTCAAAGGATAGTATACACAACATATAAGATTGAATTGGTTCATAACAACAATGAAGCCACAATGGAAATGTAAATTGAGATGAAATCCATTATAAAGATGGTACCCTTAAATTAAGGATAAATCTATCACATAATTATGTGTGAGAAATATAAATACACCCAATATTAGTGGATATTAAGTTTGAAACAAACAGAGGTCATTCAAACATAATATTGGAAAAACAAAACCAATGACATAGAAATTTTACTCAATGAAATGAGATTGAGTTATGATTTCCCATACATGTTCGTAAGAATTTATCAATGAGATGATTTTGTGTAGAAATAGTATATCTACACAGTGGTTTGTGGAAATTAAAACATAGATATTCCACACATAATCTTGGCATAATAAAATAAATAAGTAGAGGTTTAACCCAAATAATTGAAAGTGGGTTCAGAAGTTCCTTACAGAAATCCGACAGCCTAACGGTGTCACATTAAAATTAAGAAAATGAGTTGATGAGAGAGAATATGGTATCTAATCACTAGGACATAAAATTTACATAAATAAGGATATAGAAGAACATATCCCAACATAATAGTATGTGAATTAAAAGACATAACAAAATATGTCTTTTAAAAAGAGGAGGATGAAAGGTCCCCTTACCGAGTTGGGTAACTTTTGAAACGTACATCCCATGGAAGAAGGTTCATACAATGAAGATTTAAAAACCCATAAATAGAATTATACTACACAATGTGTATAATAATGGTCAGTACATACAACACTCAATGTAAATAGTGGAAAAAGTAGCATAAATGTCACATGAATAAAAGTGAGATGAAAAATCCCTTACGAAAACATGGCAGCCTAACGACGCCACTTAAAACATCCAAAAATGGATTTGTGAGACCAAATATGGTCTCTCATAATATGAACCTAAAAATTATAGTATGTTGAATATAAAATAACATCCCCAAACATAATAAATATGAGCTTAAAAGAAATGACATAAAAGAGAGTACTTAAAAAGAAAGAGAGAGGTTGGATCCCTTATCTCAAGTCTGACTTCTCTTGTTCGTTTCTTTATATTCCTGAATAATAAACTTCGGTCAATTTATAATTGCTTAAGGACCTATTTTAAATATTATTATTCAGTTAATATCACATATTATAATGTTATAATAATTGGTTAATAATGTGAGTTCATATCAGACGTTTTTTGTCGATGTTTGGTACATGAGTCAAAAATGAACTTGTTTGAAAATGATTTTCCATGTAGTTATAAGTAAATCATCTGAAAAATAGTATTAATGATTTAAATATCATATATTTCTGGTACAAATTCATTTTATACTACTCCATAACATTTGGAGATAAAAAGAAATAAAATGCACCGTTCATGGAGACAGGAGGCCGTACGTACACATGAACGCTACTTTCATTTCTTTGTCATATTAATGGAATTAAAAATAATTGAGATATATATATTATAATTACAGTATAATATATATTTTATATATGTCACATATGTTCATTAATTTCATTCTTTACACATTCCATGTATTGCATGAACGAGTCACGTCACTTGAGGGGGCGGTAGTCCACACTTCCTCGTATGAAATTATCGCATTTGCACAGCATGCAAAGCATAAAGGCATGTTTTAAATATAAAATTAAGAATCATATATAAAACATAAATACCATATATATAATATATAAAATATATTTTCATCATAATGGCCACCATGAAAGTTGTTAAGAGAATATTGAACAATCATCGTTTCGTGAGGCAGAAATTCCCCATCCACTGAAACAGTATGTTCATTAACCATTAGAAGAAGGTGTGTGTAAGTGTAGCTCGAATAACTAACATAAAAACATCCTAGTATGTTGAAGATACTGTTTTTGTTACAAATGAAAGGAATAAAAAAGGTTTAGAGGGTTGGAGAAGCAAAATAAAACAAAATAACACAAGGGAATACATTATCTTTAAATCGGGTAACTCTTTTTGCTTTGAGCTCAAAGGCTTCCATGGAAAGGATTATGCCCAAAGGTGAGGCTTAAACGATGAATAGGCGGATGTGGAGAGATGAAATTGACAGGGTTTTTGAGAGCCAAATTCTTCCAAGGTTTGGGTAAGGTGGTAGAGGTGGGGGCCTTTTATAAGAGGAGAGGATGGGCACTCTTGGAAAGTTATAAACTTTTACTTTATTATAAAATTATTCTCAGATTTAAACGTCCCAAAATTATATATTTTTAGGATAAGGAGATAATAGTTCGAAATCCTCCCATCCAATAGGTTTTTGACAAGTTTAGGTCTTATATTTTACATTGTCTTTTCATTTTATTTAAATCATTAAATAACGAGGTAATCGCTGCATCATCATGGTGTCCTAAATAATTTAATATATTTGATGTCTAAAAATTATAAAAAACCTATAATGATGTATGAAATCTTTTTATCTTTATAATTAATATTTATATTAAAAAATATGACTTGTATAACCCCATGTAAAAATTGTTTTAGTAAAATAATACATGGTTTTGACATTTTAATTTTAACTTTAAATAAAAAGTTATTAATGTCATTTTCCAACCAAAGTAGCTCCATAGGGTCCCCAAGTTGACCCATGGATTTTATTGGTTTTCCATGACTCATCCAATAAGGGTAGAACATTGTGTAAAGGTGATTTCATAATATTAATACATTATTTTTACCTTAAATTACACTAATTACCTTTAATCGCGATTAATAAAACATAAAAGTTACTATTCACCAAAAATTATTTTAATGTCATTGAACCACATTTTACATACTAATGACAACCATTTATGTCAGATTTTTGAAAATCAAGTCACATAGGTTTTAAAGATTCATTTAAATGAAAAATCAGTTTCTTTAACTACCACTTAGTGGTTTCACTATTCATCAAAAATTGAAGTTTTCCAGAAAAATAAAAAAAATTCACCCTAAGCTATATTTGATATTCCGAATTCAAAAATGATGTCTATTTTACATAATTCATAACATACAAGTTGAATTAATTAATTTAATAATTAATTCCCCCTGTCAAAACAAATACCGTGTTTTTAAGAAACAATATCTATTAAAATATTAACACTAGTTTAAGTGCAATTTCAAAGTGAAATTAATTTCAATGACCACCATTGGATTAAATGGTAAAAATATATTCTAAATACACTTTAATATCATTTAAAAATATAATCTATCCATATAAATAAATCATATCAAAAGGAGTTTTTGATTTAAAATGCAACATTTTAACTAAAAATGTTCTTTATCGGAAAAATAACAAAAATTCACCCAAAGTATATTTTGATGTCCAGATTCAAAAGAAGGATTTTATTTTTTCAAATAAAACACATAAAATTGTAAAAATTATATTTAAAAAGGGTTCTCCATCAAATGGTGGTTAATCGACCTTTTAAAGAATATTAGAAGATTTATGCTTAAAATTGGATTCATTTTCATTTTACACCTCTAACATTTATTGGTTAAAAGTAAAAATATTAGACAAACATATATAATAATTTTTTAGTTACTTATATTATTTCCCACCATTACAATGTCTAGGCGTTAACTACCATTTAAAATAATATTATTTTATTATTAGAGTGCAACATAAGATTTCAAAGGAACTCGTTGTTGCGTATTGGGTAAGCCATCGAGCATAGCGTTACCTTTAAATTAATATTAAAATTTTATTCACAACTGAGGATAAATATAAAAATTTCATATTATTTATTTACCTGGGGTGTTACATCCTTCCCCCATTATGGGAATTCTGTCCTTGGAATTTTAAAATTGGGCTCGGAATCTTCATTGAATGACCCACATCGGAAAAGGAGTAAATTAAACTATCACTTTAAAGGAAAGAAAGGGAAGTAAAAAAGGTCACCCGAGTTAACCCATACTAGGATTCCATGTATGAAAACATGGATATGGAATAAAAAACAAAGGGTCATGTTCTGAGGGAGTGTGATAGAAAACTTGTTTAGGATAATGTTAACCACAAGAAAATCACAATCTTGTGATGGGTTAAACGGTATTGGGTTCCCCAGTAGGAAAATTTAACGGACAACATTTTTTTTAAGTTACTTTTCATTGAGGAATTTATTTTTCAGCTTAAATAAAACATAAGGAAACATAGTTACATGTCATGTTGACTTTTAACTTTTACTATATTTCTTACATGAACTCATATTTTCTCCAAAAGATGAGTATTTAGGATGACTTGTTTACATTAAGAGAGATATAATCAACTTCTAGAGAATCACCTAATCCAAAAAAGATAATTGTATACTTCCCATGTCTTTAGACCATAACCAAAACTAAAACCAAAAAGGTTAGTATGATATCAGATAATACCCAAAAAGGATAATCCTTTATAAAAAAAAATCTATTCTTAATCTCCAAAAATTGTCCAACAAGACCCAAAGTTCAAGGAAGACCAAAAGTAAACCAAACTAAGATTGAAACCAAAATATTTGAAGGCTTTAATCACACATTCTTCCATGCTAAATCGTAACATTTATCTCCAAACAACATCAGTTGCTCTTAAAGTATTGTATTGAAAAGAAATTAACCTAATCACATATCCTCCATGATTGGTTAATAATTTCCATAGATAACAAAAAATGAACTTACTCTTAATTCATAAAATTATCTAACTAAAAAGAATTAGTCAAAATAGCCAGGGACTTCACGTAGTCCAGTGGTAGGCGATAAATACCAGTCGCACTTTGTTTGTGGGTTCGATTCCTGCAGCTTTGTCCGACGTGACATGTTGTCACACGGTCTGCGTGTTTTCCTTTTTCCAAACTATATAATTCTCAAATAATTCCCCAAAAAGAGATTAAATCATTAAAAATAACCATAAAATAATTTAACCTCATGTCTATCTCATGTCGTTCATATTCCATCATAACATATAGTGACCCATAATTACCTCAAAAGTAAGGATCATATAAACCCAAATGGTTGTTTATAACTATGTCCACAAAAGAACATATAACTATTCCTTGAATAAAATTTTCATATATCAAACATCAGGGTTACACATACTATAAAAAGTCTTCTAATGTAACCCCATCATCAAAAGAGACTTAATACTCTTAAGAATTTCACCATAACTCTTGAATCCCTTATATGTTGACATTTTAATCATTCAACATTCTTCATGATCCATTAACCATTCCTTTCCAACTTATTCTGAAATACATATTTCCTACAAACAAAATCATGAATCATATCCTATGATTCAAAAATAAGAAATCAAATGTTAAGAAATAATCAATACCTTTGATTGGTCATTGTCAGTTTATTCATCCTCAATCGAAATGGCATTAGGTATTGGTAAAAAAATATTTGTATGAGCTTGGTGATCCCATTCCTGAAACTTATTCATTGGACATGTGTTTGCATAATGACCATGCACACCACATTTAAAACATTCAATTGATCCCTCAGAATGAACTTCATTCCCTTTCCTCGATTCAACTAGATTCTTCCTTTTTCCATGGAAGGTTCTTGGCTTATGACCTTCATTTCCACATATATAGCATATTTCTGTCTCTTTGAAACATTTTTCTTGGTGTTTCTTTCCACATCATTGACACATAGGTTTTTGAACAAACTTACCTTTATGATTATTACCTATAGTTCCATAGGGATTTTTTTATCGCATATATGATGCCTTATGAAAATCACCAAGGTTTAGGTGGTCAATCATGACTCCAGATAGTTAGTTGAGGATAGACACAAGAGTTCTCATTGAAGCTCCCATATCATTCAGTAGCTTGCTCAGAAAACTACCATAGTTTCCTACACATACACTGTTACTTTGGTGCCTACTAGGTCCATCTATTTACTAAAACCAAAAAGGTCAGTGTGAGTATATCAACAAAACCATCGTGTACTAATCAGTAAGATAAACACTAAGATATACATACTCATTCAATTTATCTAAAACCAGGACTCTTTCTGAAATCGTCACCATTATGGTAATGTCACTTATTCTTAGAGAATACCCTAACCTCTAAAGTTATCTAAATCAACCATTGATACCAACTATAAGGCCCCGACCTTAAACATTACTTAATCATGAATTAAATGAATAATTCACATAGAGGATCTTTTCAGGTCTAGAGTTTTAGAGAATTAGGTCATAACTATTACATCTCGAAAGATTACATAGTAGAAACTTCTACTAAGTTTCCTTAAAATAAAAAAATGCGTAAAAAAAACATGTCTAGTTCCATGTTTTAGATAGAATGTCTTTCCTTGATCCCATCGTTGACCATATTCATCTGTAAGTCCTGTGGAATACATTTCATAAACTTGGTATGAACGTAAAAATACCAGTAAAGGATACATAGAGAAGGAAAACTGTTAGTTTTTCAAAACAAAAAGTAAACCATGAGTACTTTACCAAAGTAATACTTTTCACCATCATGAAGTAGTAAAAACTCTTCACTGAATAAAATAACATTACATTCCATTTTGTAACCAAAAGATTACCATAAAACAAATATAAGGAACACATGATATATAAAGGTAACTTGGGAGATAAACATACTTAAATGGTATAAGGATACGGTCAAATTCCACCCATACTTAATAGAATAGCCATACGGCGGACTTCCATACCCAATGCATTAGAGGTTATAATGTAACCACCTGCCCTGGTATTCACGGCACCACCTGTAATATGGTTTATAACGTAACAAACCGTAAAATGTCCAAGTACCATCATTACACATAAAATATTTTAAATATAAACATCTCAATAACAAAATTTCATTTTCAGTCACAATAAGTAATTCCATGACATTGAATTAATAAATCCATTTTCAAAAACCATTTAAAAGGGATTTTTGAATCCAAATGTCCCATACCACTTTGAAGATTTTAATGGAATTATAATTTTAAAACATTAATGTCCATATAAATAAATACTGAAAACCATTTTGAAAACACGGACATTAAAGATAACGATTTAGAATAATGAATCTTTAAAACATTTAAAACGATATTTTTGTTAACAAGTTTTTAACAAAACGAGAGACTCTTGAATACAAATAATTGCGGAATAACATTTAATTCGATCTTTATAATACCATGAGAATAAAGGGATTCATGATATAATATATCAAATGATAATATACAGACCATATAAGAGTGAATTGGTTCATAACAACAATGAAGTCTCCATGGAAATGTAAATTGAGATGAAATCCTTTATAAAGATGGTATCCTTAAATTAAGGATAAATCTATCACATAATTATGTGTGAGAAATATAAATACACCCAATATAAGTGTATATTAAGTGTGAAACAATCAGAGGTCATTCACACATAATCTTGGAAAAACAAAACCAATGACATGGATATTTAACTCAATGAAATGAGATTGAGTTATGATTTCCCATATAACTTCGTAAAAATTTATCAATGAGATGATTATGTGTATAAATAGTACATCTACACAAAGGTCTGTGGAAATTACAACATAGAGATTCAACACATAATCATGGAATAATAAAATCAATAAGTAGAGGTTTAACCCAAAGAATTGAAAGTGGATCAAGAAGTTCCCTTACAGAAATTCGACAGCCTAACGACGTCAATTTAAAATTCAGAAAATGAGTTGATGAGAGAGAAGATGTTATCTCATCACCTAGACATAAAATTTATATAAAAAAGTATATATAAGAACATATCCCATCATAATAGTATGTGAATTAAAAGACATAACAAAAAGTCTCTGACCATAAACATTACTTAAACATGAATTAAATGAATAATTCACATAGAGGATATTTCTAGGTTTAGAGTTTTAGAGAATTAGGTCATAAATATTACATCTCAACAGATTACATAGTAGACACTTCTACCAAGTTTCCATAAAATAAAAAAACGATTAAAAATAAACATGTCTAGTTCCATGTTTTAGATATAATGTCTTTCCTTGATCTCATCCTTGACCCTATTCATCATTAAGTCCTTTGGAAAACATTTCAAAAACATGGGATGAGCATAAAAATCCCAGTAAAGGATACACAGAGAAGGAAAACTGTTAGTTTTTCAAAACAACATGTAATCCATGAGTACTTTACCAAAGTAATACTTTTCACCTTTATGAAGTAATAAAAACTCTTCATTGAATAAAAGACCATTACTTACCCTTTTGTAACCAGAAGATTACCATAATACCCATATAAAGAACACATAACACATAAAGGTAACTTGGGACATAAACATACTTAAATGGAATAACCATACAGTCGACTTCCACACATACTTAATGGAATAGCCATACAGCCGACTTCCATACACAATGCATTGGAGGTTATAATGTAACTACTCGTCCTGGTATTCACGACCCCACCGGTCATATGGTTTATTATGTAACAACCCATAAACTGTCCAAGTACCATCATTACACCTTAAATATTGAAAATATAAACATCTAAATAACAACATTTCATTTTCAATCACATTAAGTAATTCCAAGTTATTGAATTAATCAATCCAATTTTAAAAACCATTTAAAAGAGATTTTTGAATCAAAGTGACCCATACCACTTTGAAGCTTTTAATGGAATTATAATTTTAAAAAATTAATGTCCATATAAATAAATACTGAAAACAATTTTGAAAACATGGGCATTAAAGATAAAGATTTATAATAATGAATCATTAAAACATTTAAAACGATATTTTTGTTAAAGAGTTTTTAACAAAATGAGAGACTCTTGAATACGAATAATTTTGGAAGAAAATTTATTCCGAAAATTATAATATCATGAGAATAAAGGTATTCATGATACAATATGTCAAAAGATAGTATACACACCATATAAGAGTGAATTGTTGCATAACAACAATGAAGTCTCAATGGAAATGTAAATTGATATGAAGTCCATTATAAAGATGGTATCCTTAAATTAAAGATAAATATATAACATAATTATGTGTTATAAATATAAATACACCCAATATAAGTGGATATTATGTGTGAAACAATCAGAGGTCATTCACAAATAATCGTGGAAAAACAAAACCAATGACATAGATATTTAACTCAAGGAAATGAGATTGAGTTATGATTTCCCATATAAGTTCGTAAGAATTTATCAATGAGGTGATTATGTATATAAATATTATATCTACAGAAAGGTTTGTGGAAATTACAACATAGAGATTCCACACATAATCATTTCATAATAAAATCATGAAGTAGAGGTTTAACCCAAAGAATTGAAAGTGGGTCAAGAAGTTCCCTTATAGAAATCCGACAGCCTAACGGCGTCACTTTAAAATTCAGAAAATGAGTTGATGAGAGAGAATATGGTATCTCATCAATAAAATTTACATAAATAAGGATATAAATGAACATATCCCAATATAATAGTATGTGAATTAAAAGACATAAAAAAGAAGTCTTTTAAAAAGAAGAGGTTGAAAGGTCCCCTTACCGAGTTGGGTAACATTTGAAACATACACCCCATGGAAGAAGGGTCATACATTGAAGATGTAATTACACATAAATGAAATTATACTACACAAAGTATATAATAATGGGCAGTAAATACACAACTCCAAGGAAATAGTGGCAAACATAGCATAAATGTCACGAGAATAAAAGTGAGATGAAAAATCCCTTATAAAAACTCGGCAGCCTAACGGCGCCACTTAAAACTTCCAAAAATAGATTTATGAGAACAAATAGGTTCTCTCATAATAAGAACATAAAAACTACAGTATGAGGAATATAAAATAACATCCCCAAACATAAGAAATATGATCTTAAAAGAAATGACATAAAAGAGAGTACTTAAAAAGAAAGAGGGAGGTTGGATCCCTTACCTCAAGTCTGACTTGTCTTCTTCGTTTCTTTATATTCCTGAATAATAAAATTAAGTCAATTTATAATTGCTTAATGACCTATTTTAAATATTATTATTCAGTTCATATCACATATTATAATGTTATAATAATTGGTTAATAATGTGAGTTCATATCGGACGTTTTTTGTTGATGTTTGGTACATGAGTCAAAAATGAACTTGTTTGAAAATGGTTGTCCATGTAGTTATAAGTAAATCATCTCCAGAATAGTATTAATGATTTAAATATCATATATATCTAGTACATATTCATTTTATACTACTTCATAACATTTGGAGATAAAAAGATATAAAATGCACCGTTCATGGAGATGGTAGGTTGTACTTACGCATGAACGCTACATTCATTTCTTTGTCATTTTAATGGAATTAAATATAAATTAGAGAGATATATATTATAATTCTAGCATAATTTATATTTTATATAGGTCACATATGTTCATTAATTTTATTGTCTATACATTCCATGTATTGCATGAACGAGTCACGTCACTTGAGGAGGTGATAGTCCACACTTCCTCGTATGAAATTATCACATTTAAACAACATGAAAAGCAAAAAGGAATGTTTTAAATATAAAATATAGAAGCATATAGAAAACATAAATACCATATATATCATATATAAAATATAGTGACATCATAATGGCCACCATGAAAGGTGTGAAGAGAAGATTGAACAATCATCGTTTCATAAGGTAGAAATTCATCATCCACAGAAACAATATGTTCATTAACCATTAGAAAAAGATGTGTGTAAGTGTGGCTTGAATCCACCAAATAACAACATCACATAATATTTAAGATACAGGTTTTGTTACAAAATAATGGAATAAAAAGAGGTTATAGGGTGGGAGAAGCAAAATAAAACAAAAAAACACAAGGGAAGACATTACCTTTAAATCGGGTAACTCTTTATGATTTGAGATCAAAGGCTTCCATGGAAAGGATTATGCCCAATGGTGAGGCTTCAATGATGAATAGAAGGATGTGGAGGGATGAAATGGGTGGGTGTTGGCCGAGCCAAAGGCTTGACAGGCGTGGGTAAGGTGGTAGAGGTGGGGGCCTTTTATAAGAGGAGAGGAGAGGCACTCATGGAAAGTTATAAACTTTTACTTTATTATAAAAATATTTTCTGATTTTAAAGGTCCCAAAATTATATAATTCGAGGATAAGGTGATAAGAGTTCGTAATCAACCCAACCAATAGGTTTTTAACAAGTGTAGATCTTAGATTTTACATTATCTTTGTATTTTATTTAAATTGTTAAATAATGAGGTAATCGCTGCATCATCATGGTGTCATAGATAGTTTAATTTAATTGATGTCTAAAAATTATAAAAAAACATCATGATGTATGAAATATTTTTAGATTTCTAATTAATATTTATAGTTAAAAATATGACTTGTATAACCCCGTGTAAAAATTGTTTTAGTAAAATAATACATGTTTGTGACATTTTAATTTTAACTTTAAAAAAGTTATTAATGTCATTTTCAAACCAAAGTGGCTCCATGGGGTCCCCAAGTTGACCCATGGATTTTATCGGTCGTCCATGACTCATCCAATAATGGTAGGACATTTTTCAAGGTCATTTCATATTATTAAAACATTATTTTTACCGTAAATTACACTAATTACCTTTAATCGCGATTAATAAAACCTAAAAGTTACTATTCACCAATAATTATATTAATCTCATTGAACCACATTTTACTTACTAATGAAAACCATGTATGTAAGATTTTTGAAAATCAAATTACAGAAGTTGTAATGTTTCATTTAAATGAAAAATCAGTTTCTTTAACTACCACTTAGTGGTTTCACTATTCATCAAAAATTGAAGTTTTTCAGAAAAATACAAAAAATTCACCCTAAGATATATTTGATATTACGAATTCAAAAATGATGTCTATTTTACAAAATTCAAAACATATAATTTGAATTAATTAATTTAATAATTAATTCCCGTTGTCAAAACAAATAGCGTGTTTTTAAGAAACAATATCTATTTGAAGATTAACACTAGTTTAAGTGCAATTTCAATGTGAAACTAATTCCAATGACCACAAATGGATTAAATGGTAAAAATATATTCTAAATAAACATTAACATCAATTAAAAATATAATCTATCCTTATAAATAAATAATATTAAAATGAGGTTTTGAATTAAAATGCAACATTTTCACTAAAAATGATCTTTATTGGAAAAATAACAAAAAATTACACAAAGTAAATTTTGTTGTCCAGATTATAAAGAAGGATTTTATTTTGTCAAATACAACATATAAAATTGTCAAAAGTATATTTAAAATTGGTTCTCCATCAAAAGGTGGTTAATCTACCTTTTAAATAATATTAGAAGATTTATGCTTAAAATTGAATTCATTTTCATTTTACTCCTTTAACATATATTGGATAGAAGTAAAAATATTTGAAAAAAATATATAATCATTTTGTATTTAGTTCCATTCTTTCCCGCCATTACAATGTCTAGGCGTTAACTGCCATTTAAAATAATATTATTTTATTGTTAGAGTACAACATAAGATTTCAAAGGAACTCGTTGTTACGTATTGGGTAAGCCATCGAGCATAGCGTTCCCTTTAAATTAATATTAACATTTTATTCATAAATAGGGATAAATATAAAAATTTTATATTCTTTATTTACCTGGGGTGTTACAATTCATATGTAAACATTTCATAGATTCACGGTTCTTAGGGGCTATCTCACTTCCACTATCTAATTCCCATAGAATTACTCATTGTTGATGTTTTTATTTCAATTATTTTATTTTAATTACAATAAATCAGATTATGGAACACTATTTTCATAATTATAATGAAGGGAAGACTCCACTATCTCCCATGATAAATAATTATATGTTTCATTTTATTTATCTATTCATTTTATCTCTAGTTTTGTAAAAAATATCTAGTAAATAGAAGATTTCTAATTCCTCTCATTATGGATTTATATTATATTCATCTTTGGATATCACGTAGATTACACTTATTTCCTCTTTATCTCTTGTGATTATAACAAATTTGTTTAGTCAAGGGTTATTATAGATCTCTAGTTGCATGTTTATGAATGAATATAGTTTAATGTGATCATTGTATAGATCCAATTGAATAGAAATATCCCGGAGAGAGTAATAGAGTGTAATTTCACAAGGTTAAAAGAAAATAAGAGAGTAAAAATATAATAATAATTTAAAAGGGAAGATAATAGGATATAATATGTAATGAAACAATTCTTTAATTCATTTAAAAAATCAAAACCAATCTTCCATTAATATTTTAAAATTTTAACCCCAACAAATTATTCTCACAGAAACACATAGCTCTATCCTATTAGAAGGAAATCACGAGTCCCACTAATAATTAATTATAATCATGTTAATTTTTTTTATTAGACTACCCCTTGATAGGCACCTCATAATTTAAGATAACATTCTTATTTCCACATAATATAATAGGTACAGAATAATCAAAATCAATATAATTTCATCTACCGAGTCCACAAAAATCCTATAAACTTTATAATAATCATTAGTAGCATGATCAGGTTTTTGGTGAACCAACTCATTAAAACACAAGAAATATTCCAAATCTAAATTTTCTTTTATATCTATTGTATTAAATTCTTGAGGTTTTTACAATTGTAATGTTTCATGATTTCATATTTTTTCCAATATCTTATTAAACATTGTCCATGTAAGATCCTCATGTAACCTAGCTTTCAGGGTGGTGACCCACAATTTCCTTGCTTTTCCATCAACTATATATGTGGGAAAACCAAAATTAGATTTTTTGGTGTTTTTGTAATATTGAAAAACATATCAATCCGATCAAGCCACAATTCATATTCAAGGTGTAACACCCCATGATTTCATAGTATGTTGTCTTCTTTAAAGTAATTAAATATGTGGAACTACACGAAACAACAAGTTTGAGCACACCCCGACTTACCAAACTAGCATTTAAAAAATTGGTTATGAATAATATTAAATGAATTTTAAGTTTTATATACTACATATAATTTTAGAATCCATATTATGTGTTTTTTATACACAAAATAAGAACAAATTCAATTTTTCATATAAAAGAAGTATTTTTCAAATAATGCAATTTTACGGTCGTTTAATAATGAACCCTTTTTATATCCAATATTTGATACTTTTATATATTCAATTTCACAAAATAAACTTATTATTTAGAATAGGGACATAAAAATTTAGTCTCGATAATTTTTTGGTGTTTTCCGATAACTTTCATATTTTGGTGAATAGTAAAAATAAAAAAAATTTAATTGAAAACAACATTTTTAATAAAAAATATTTATAGTGTTCAATTATACTTTTAAATGGTTTATAAGTATAATTAAATTATATTTTTACCATTTAATCAAATTTTGGTCATTGGAATTAATTTCACATTGAAATTATACATAAACAAGTGTCAATATTTTGATAGTTATTTTTTCCTAAAAACACGCTATTTGTTTTGACAACAACAATTAATTTTAAATTAATTAATAAAACATCAATGTTTTTAATTTGGTAAAATATACATCATTTTTTAATTCGAAATTTCAAATACATCTTAGGCTGATTTTTTTGAATTTTTCTGAAAAACATCAATTTTTATGAATAGTAAAACCACTTAGTAGTATTTAAAAAACACACTTTTTCATTTAAATAAAAATTTATCGCTTCTTTGAATTGAATTTAGAAAATCTGACATACATGGTTTTTATTAATAATTAAAATTTACTTCAATAAAATCAAAATAATTTTAGGTGAATCGTGCATTTTGACTTTTATTTACCGCAGTTAAAGTTAAATAGGGTAATTCAAGGTAAAAAGAATATTATAATAATAACCAATTACCCTAACACTTGTCTAAACCTTATTGGATGAGTCATGGCCGACATGGTCATCTTGGGTCAATATTGAAACCCCTTGTAGCCACTTAAGAATGTTAATGAAAGTTTATTTTAATTAACTTAAAGTAAAGTAAAAAATTGCATTAAAAATATCTTTTAGAATATAAATTTTTACATGGGGTTACATAAGTCATCTTTTTTAATATTAATATTCATTGGAAAGAAAAAATATTTCTTACATTATGGTATTTTATATAATTTTTTCAATCAAATAAATTAAATTATTTATGACAGAATAATGATGCAGTATTTACCTCCTTAAAAGATGATTTAAATAAATAAGATTATTAATATTAAAAAAAATATACAAAACCTATAGAATTCTTATTTTATGATTTTATTTACATCATGAGTCATCTTATCTTCTACTTTAATGATATTTGGTCCTTTTGAAACCGAAGATAAGTTTATAATAAAATAACATTTTCAATCATTCCTAAAGAGCCCCTCCTCTCCATTATAAAAGGACACCACTCCTAACCCATTCCTCACACCTCTCAAGCACCATGAATCATCCATCACCTACCCGAATATGCTCTCAAGATTCCTCTATTCCACCTAAAATTCTTACCTTGGGCATATGTCACTTCAATAAGTCTATTTGGTTCAAACTAAAGGGGGTTACCCAAATTAAAGGCAATAGTTTCTCTTAACTTATTTTCTTTTATTTTACATCTCCAACCCCGAAACTCTTTTTATTTTTATTTTTTATAACAAAAACAGTATGATAAATATACTAGTATGTTGTAATGTGATGTATTTGAACTACATTTACACACACCTCTATCTAATGGGTAAAGAACATATTATTTTTGTGGATGGAAAACTAACGCCTCACGAAATGATGATTGTTAAATTATATCCTACCACCTCTCATGGTGGTAATTATGATGGTAATATATTTATATATAATATATATTATATTTATGTTTTCTTTATTCTCCTGTATTTTCTATTTATATCATTCATTTATGGTTCCATTATGGGTAAAAAGCGATAATTTCATCTGATGAAGTGGAGACTACCACCCTCTCAATGTCATGACTCGTTAATTCCTTACGTGGGACGTAAAAAGGATGAATATAATGTTATTATACATGTATTATAATGAAATTAAAATATATTTATTTATAATTATTTTTTAATTCCATAAAAATACAAAATATAAATGAAAGTAGTGTTCATGCATACATACGGCTTACCGTCTCCATGAATGGTGCATTTCATTTCTTATCTCCAAATGTTATGTACAATCATAAATACAAATATATACTGGATGTATAATATATATATGATATCTAAAATATGAATATAATTCTGTAGATAATGGACTTTTGACCACATGGAAAATTGTAATTATTGAAAATTCATGTTTGACTCAAGTCTTGATCATCGATAAAATATCTAATATGATCTCAAATAATTAACTAATTGTTATAGCAAGGTAATAAGTAATATAAAATGAATAATATAATTGAATTTTTTTTAATCAAGTAGAAATTTATCTTAAGTTTATTATTCAGGAAAACAAGGAACATACAAGACAAATCGGACTTGAGGTAAGGGGTTTCTTATCCCACATTTAATTCTGTGATATTTCATTTGTTCGCCACTTATTTATTACATATGGTGTATTTTATACTTCCATTTGATATATATTATCATGATTATATTTATATTCATGGTATTATATGAATTATTTGATGGTAAATGTAATCCATATGGGTTAAGGTCCGGTTATAGAAGACCAACCTAGTTAGAGTCCCGTTACAAAGGCTCTCCGAGTTGGAGTCTCGTAACAATGGATATCCGGCTTGGAGTATGATTACAGAGGCTCTCCGGGTGGGTGTCCTGTTACAGTTAGCTCTCAGGACATGGAATGATGCCTTGACACAGAAATTAATTTATGGAATTATGCATTCCATAATTATGAGATTATCTAATGATATTTAATATGGTTATTCGACTAGTAGAATACCAATGACTATGTTTTATTATAGAATTATTTACTCATCTAATATTACTACCATAAAGTGTTCTTGTTTACTATTTTGATAGGCATGTGTTTTCAATTATTCACCATGCCTAATGTTTATGTTATATTTTGCGATATTTCTTACTCTTACTTTGCATTTGAGCTCATTTATTTCTTATGATTCATTTTTCTAGGATATGAAAATGTTAGTAATGAGTGACTTATAGGAATAACCATGGAATATTGGATGTTTCTAATCCAATAAATTAGTGTCGTTTTTATTTTCAAGTTATAATGTAGAACATATGTATGTATCTTATTTCCAAGACTACTAAACGGGTGGGGACCTTCAGGACATGATTTCTTGTAATCATGCCAATGTATTAAAATAATTCACCGGCACCGGGATTTTGGGGTCGGTGCGTTACACAAGGGGTCAATTATTACTCTAGAAGTGGGGAGGATTCTTCTTGTTAATCTTTTATCCAGGATACACTATTCATTAATGGTTTCTAACTCCCACCCGACCTAGTGTTTGAATAGTTTGAATAACTTATTTCACTAAACATGGGTATATTAAAAGATTCATCTATGGATCATATCTTTTAATTTTCTCTCCTATATTTAGAATATGTATTTCATATGTTAATGTCTAATTAATATAAAATATAAAATTTTATTATCATAAGTGATTATTCCAGAGTAAAAAGACCACCTTAAAGAATCGAATATTGAATCCTTTTAAGGAAAATGATTACAGGTAATTCTGGATTCCATGAATGGGAGATGAAACATTAAAAATTCAAACGTTCATTAAAATAATACAAAACTAAAAGTATCAATCTTGGATAAAATCATTGACCACCCATGGTAATTACAGTTCAGACACAAAAGTGAGTTGTTCAGAAAGCCACCCAAACATACACCCAAATTACAGTGTTCCTATCAGCTACCTACGATAGATTCGGAACCTTATATAATCATTATAAAAATACATCTATTTTGATAAACCATTTTTTAAAATTTTAAATCTACCCAACATGGATCAACAAGACACAATACCTGGGTTATTTCTCCAAAAGATGAAGAACAACAAACAATAAAAATCTAGTATCATAAATAAATGAAATGAGAAAAACCAATATAGTATAGTGTAAATGAAATATATGAATCCATGAGATTTAAATCTCCCAAAAAATAGGAAATCATAAAATTAAAACATAACAAGAAAACGTTGAGTCACTATGTGACCACCCAGAAACACTAATAAATATTAACATGAATATGACAACAATAGAGAGAATCCTGGGAAATAATCAATTATCATCCCTTAACATGGGTCTTCGAAACCCACATCTACAAATTTATAAACATTAAAGTAAGATGTTAGACAAGTTTTCTATAGGATTTCACCAAAGTATATATATAATTTAAAACACCTCGATAATATTAGTTAATGTTTTAAATGAAAACCACTTTCTAAATCTGTTACAATAGTTAAATAATTTTTTAAAACATCATAATGTTTTCATAAATAGTTTACTATAAAAATGGAAAATGAAAATTATAGGAACATGTAATATAACATGTTATAATATTAAAAAAACCCTTTTAAATTACCTATGATAATCTAGTGGGAAACCAACTTTTAAATGTACAATAATGTTTAAAATAAATCATATGTATGATCAAGAATATAGTAACACATATTAAGACACCTGAAGGAAACATAATCAATGAATATTGTTATTACTATTGATAATGTGTATTCCATTTCCTATTGATATAAAACAAATCATGTAGTTCCACCACACAAAAAAAGGTTACATATGTCAATTTTCCAATTCACACAAGGTTTATAAGTTTTATGTATTTCTAAAAATATCGTCTAAACTATGAACATAATTTGTCATATATTTTTCTTGAAAATAATGTTCTTTATCATTCATGAAAATAATTTTTTTAAGAAGAATTAGTTTTCATATAATTACTCAAATTCATTATGTATATAAAAGTGTTTCTTATGAATAAAATCACATTAAAAACCTGAATCTCATAAAAAATACAAATTTAATATCATATAATAAAATTTAAAATATCAATCAAAATGGTCTCCCAAAAATAATTTTTATTTTAAAAGATATCACTATTGTACATATACATGGAGTTAAATAATAATAAAAAATAGTCACTGTTGAAAATGAATGTTTGAAATGTGGTGATTTTCTATTCACAATCCTAGATCTACAAGAATAAACAAAAATTTCACAACACCCCCTCTATATTAAAAAATCATAGCGCAGTCATATTTTAGAGGAATAAGGGGGAAGAGATCTACCAATGATCTAAAGATACGGGAAATGTTGAATCCAAAAACAGCCTATAACTTTAAGTGATCTATAATGAATGAAAGTGAGTCCCCAATTAATAAATGGGATAAGTATATATAAAAATTGTAGAAGCCTAGTTTTTGTGCAATAGTGATTAGTAGATAATTACATTAAACAAAAATAAGGGATTAGAGGTAAATTCAAAATTATTAGAGGCTCAGATCATGGTGCTCAGTTATACTGCAGAGTTTAACAAAATAAACAAAAAAAATCACAACATATATCAAATTAAAATAAAGAAACACATCTATTTGGGAACAACATAATTTTCTTGGTAAACATTTTCAATCCTTGTTAAGACCCTATAAATCCAAATAGTCAGCCATGTGGTTCATTTGTAGATATGCACATTATGACTAATTCTGTTGAAGCTATGTAAATTACATTAGAGCATTGAAGTTTCATAATACATGGTTTATACATTGGTAGTACAAAAACTACACTAAAACCATTCACACAATTTTTTCACAATGAAATTCATGTGTTCAAACTCAGACTCCTAGAAACCTCTAAAAATAACCTAAAAGATAAAACACGAAAAAACTGAAGAATTTTTATAAACCAAGGGGAATAAAATAATATATTTAATATAGCTATATAATATCCATATTGTATAAATTTATCTATTTTATTTATTTATTATCATATATTTTATTAGGTTTCATAGGTTTTCTAATAATGGATTGTTATTAGGAATTGTACCTTGAATGTTTCATTTTTGTGTATAAGTATACTCCCCTAATTTGCTGTTAATATCACATATATAATATCCAATATTATCATTTAATAATTTTAAAAGTGTCTTAAATATATTTTATATACCATGAATATATTATAATTACTCATTGTTAGGTAATGAATGCAAATTAGAACACAATAAACATGTAGGTGGTTGCCCCCCCCCCATATGCATTATATAGTCTTCATTTCACAAATTGTTTTAGAGGAATTTAGAAAATGAATGTTCCATATGAATAATAACCTTTTATAATATAATATATACTAATGATGTCTTAGATTCAAGGAAGGAAAATATTTTAGGGTTAAGATAATAAAAGTAATAGGATAGATCAAATGAAGACATTACCTCACTCTCTTGATGTTATCACATGTGTAACACCCTGTTGACCAATATCATGGAGTTTTGAATATACCAAGGCTTCTATGATGTGATGAGATGGTTAAGGAGATATTGGGAAAAAAAATTGGTTGATATAATGATTTATTATGGGTGGATTGATTTTATGGATGCAGTGTTGTATTATATCTGATGAAAAATGGAATTTCCATAATTTCATATTACGTTTCAATAATTTATATACACCATTTGAAAGTATTGGGATCCCAAATAGAAAATAAATGATAGGGGAATGATAAGGTGGTTAATACAACCACATTTAATATAGATTCATTTTTTAATTTTTTTTTTACATTTATCATTACTGACATATAATTTTTATTTTTGGTTCTTAAAATCGTATCTGGTTTTCAAATAAATTTTTAAAATCTTCAATTAAATATAAGATAAAACCTCATTTGAATTTAATATTTTGAAAATATAAATTTCGGATAAATTGAAGTGAAATGAATTTTTAAATATCTTAATACTTATTAATATATTAAATCATATCATATATAGAAAACAAATTTTTCAAGAAATTTCTTCTTTAATTTGTAATCATTCTTAATATTATATAAAATTTATACCTAATTAATTGGGTAAAATTAATTTTATATATGTGTAAAATTTATATCAAATTCATTATATTAGATAAATAATTTTAATTTATATGATGACAATTATATAACATAAATAATTTAGTTCATTGGAAATTACCTTATCTTTATTATCATGGTCAATAACATTAATGTTAGTATTATTAATTTTATGAAAAAAATTAAAAATCGAATTATTAAATAATATGAAAATAGTTATATAATTTATTAATCATATTTGGTTATATTTAATTTATTTATGTGGTGAAAAGTAATTTTTAATATGAACATATAAAAACATTTTTAGAGTTAAATTTAACTTATGTTTCAAAAATATTATGAATGTATTTTATATATTATGAATTTTACTTTAAAATAAATAATTTTATTTTAAATTAATAAATTTTATTCGAAAAATAATTTTTTGTGATGAATATTTTTTATTTAAAAAATTTTGTCCATAGATCATGATAATGTTAAAAATGATATGGTATTAATAAAAAAATATCTATATCAATTTTACCTAAAAAACTATTTCATAAAGATTACAAAATATAATCCCAAAAAATCATAGTTCCTATATATATAAAAATTTCAAATTTTATAATTAAATTTATATAAAATTAGATTTAATATTCCAAATAAAATATAAATAATTATTGTGAAAAACATTTTAAAAGGAAAACATTATTCAAAAAATTAACTATTATTATTCTTATATATTGTAATTTAAAAATTAAGGTTAATACATTATTCATATAGACAATATTTCTTATTATTATTTAACTAAAATATATTTAGTTTCTTTGATTAAAAATTCATAACTCATTAAAATAACCAACACCATGCCATAATAAGGATTTTTATATCACTTATAATAAATGTATTATTAAGAAGCTATTAAAACACAACAGTATGAAATATTTTTATATGACAAATCATCGTGAGGAAAACATCAATCCCAACCTCCATCAAATTCAATTGAATATGATTTAGGAATATCATCAGGTGTATCAATTGTACATTAATATTTATGATTGTATTTGGGGTGATTGGAGGTTCCAATATTTAACACATTATTCAAGTGATGTTGGATACATTTCTTGAATGATTTGGTGGACCATAACTCTTGAAAAATGGTGTTTATTGTATAATCACTACATACAAAAGGAATATATTGGTATTTTTTATTTAGTGACAAGCCCAGTATAATATTAATGATGTGAGAAGACATTGTAATAAGATCATATAAATCCCATATGATATTATTTCTAATGTATGTATATTGATGACATTTAGAAAAATCAATAATTATGATATCCACAATAAATGATTTTTTTAAAATATAAATGGAAAATCCTACAAGATAACAATTAAAGGGGTATAAAATAATGAATTCTGAGAGCATCATCCTATACAAAGTCAATACATTCACTTATTTAAATATCTATAAATTTGATTCACATTTTAAAAAATAATTTCTAATATTCTATGCTAATTTGTTAGAAATTATTATTGAATACAGAAAATTTTTGAATCTCCATATCACCCCTTTAAGATTCCATAATCTTCTCTATAATTGATACACGAGTAATTATTTGTTCATGGTGAGATTAATTTCATTCCTTCATGATCCACATATAAAAATTTTTTTTTGGAAAAATTGGATTCATGTTGCTCATTATCATGGAAAATGATTCAAGAACATTTCTACATAGTGAACCTTCAAATTTATTCACTGATAAAGGATAGTAATAGATTGAGTTGTTGTACTCCCTATACATATAAACCATCTTCATGGGAATATATTAATATCATTTTATATTAATATATACTGGATGATCTTATGATTATTGTACATTTCAAACTCAGTTCCTATAAATATATATTGAAAATAGTATTACAACTAACCCAGATAATGCATTATATAGTTAATCTCCAGTATTTTCAATTCTTAATTGGCATATACAATCACATTATCATGTTTCTTGAGAGTAAAACCAAATATATTCATTGAATTATAACAATATATAACAAATACTTACCCTCATGATCATAGTATATGAATAGGTGTTTTATAAGTCTCATATTCAACACCATGAAGCTCTCCTAACATTAAAAAATCTATATGGATATTACTCCCTTCCATGTTACCTTTTCTGTTGGGTTTAAAAATCACGAGAAGTGTAAAAAACAATAGATAATAATAAGATAATCTGAGGAAAAAATGAAACCCATTTATTGATAATGATGTTTTATATTATTCAACTACATCCATCTTGGAGGGGTCCATATTGTTTCACCTTAAAATGATATGATTCCTCAATAATGATACCTACTCCATCCAAATATTACACTCACTATATTTTACAAAAAAAATTATCATATCTAAATGTCAATAGTTATATAAAAAAATCAATCCCAATGTTCTTCATTACATTTATTGGGTGTACGAATTTATTATATAAATATTTCCAAAAAATATAAATTTTATATCTAATTATTATATTCCTGGCGTTAATGAAGATACTAGGAGATCTCTTATGCCTAAATGGAATAACTATGAACTTATAGTTTCTATGAATTTTTCAAAAGGTAGTTGTGGGAGTGTAATACTTATTTAGCATAAATTGATTGTATATTTAACACCCTAAAACTAAAAAATAATAATATTTAATTTGATACTGTATGAGAAATAAAACACCATGATGAAACAACCCTTAAAATATATATTTTAAAATTTTATTTCTATAATGATTAGCGAAATATATAACACAGAGTATAAATGTATAGTAATATAGTATTAAATTATAACATAATTGTTATATTGGATTTTTTTTTAGAAAACTAATATTTTAAAATAACAATTATCTATTTATTCCATAAAAATAATAATGAAAAACTACATTATTCAAATAATTCTATCAAGTAATATTTTCCAATATTATTTCAAAATAATTTTTAGAACATATATAAAACATCATTGAAAAATTTAAATTTATTTTTTAAATAGAAATATTTCATTTATTCAAGTTATAATGTTTTTCAATTTACGAAAATCTATCTTTATTCGGTGAATAGTGAAAAATATTTCATGTTATTAAAAAATTACAAGTTAATTTATAATATCAATATAGATAAATTATGTTATAAATTAGATTTAAAATATAATTTGTTAAATTAAGTATCTAATAACCCAATTTATGACATTTTAATAATTTAGAAATTTTTCTGTGGTATAAAAATATTTTATCTTTTGAACATTGTCTCCTTGAAGACCCACCTTATCATGATGCATGACTAATTATTATTAACTTAAAATTTTTCAAATATGTTAATGGTATTTTGGAAAAAATATTCAATAATCATAGTCTTCATATATTATATTATCTAATAAAGGAATAATTTTTTTAATATGAATGGTGACATTAAAAATAAATTACATGATGCGGTTAAGAAAAAAAATATATTTACTGGGGGTTAACTAACATTGAATGATTTAAAATGAACAACAAACATGCCTACATCCAATTTTATAGCCATATATAGACCTTATCTTGTATAAAAATAATAAATATTCTATTTTTGACCATATTAATGTTAAAAACATCGATAAAACTTTCTATTTTAATAATTCACATGTTTTCAACTCACGTAATTTATAAATATCCTCCCACTATATTCAATTTGTCACAAAGTAAAACCATTATAGTTATGGATGTTCCTCAATAAATCAATTCCCAACTTCTATATAATCATCTTATATTGCATATTTTGGTCATAAATTCTTCCTAGAAATGATTTTTTAAAAATCCTAAACTTGTTACAGAAAGTACAGTTAATGTTATTCAAAGAGAAAGTTTAATTTGTTTATTCATCCACCTGCTATAATTATTATTAAAATTTTATGATATAAAAATGTCAATTTATTAAATATAAATAAATTTTTCTATATTATTTAAAATAAATACAATCATACCTTTTCCCATAAAATGTGTTACAAAATCAACGTTTGTGTGTATGGTAGATTATCACCACACAAATATTTCCATTACCACCTCTCATTTTTGGGTATGATGATGGATATAAAGTATAAATATAAAATTTATAATATAATTATACATATTTTGTTATTATCGCTTATATTCATTTCTTATATTATTTTTTTAGGGTATAAAATAATGTCTCATGTGTGTACGATGGACTACTGCCTTACAAAGCAATGAAATACATCTTTTACTATTTCTTTTTATTAAATGTAATAAAGATAATATTGATGAATATATATGGAATAAATTGTATAATTATTATAATAATTAAAAAATTTCATTCTTAGAAGATAATATATGTCATTTTCTTTCATTCCATTTCTCTGTAAAAAAGATGATATCGGCCTAGGTGTGGATTAACACCTTCATAAGTCAATTTGAATCTCTTTTCATCCCCACAACACAAGTATTATATATATATATATATATTTGTGTGTATTTTTAAGGTAATAATATGATATATATTATTTTATTATCACTATGTAATGGTAATGTATTATATACATTTTTTCCATGATGATCATTGGAAAATGATAATGTTTATCATTAAAAAGAATGGCCAACTGTATCCATGATCATAACAAAAATTTGTTTTCATAACCATATATTATGAGTTGTTTCAAAAGATAAATTGATGTAAAATTAAGATAATTATTTCATTATTATTTTTCTAGATAAGATGTTACTACATTTTATTAACATGAACTAAATCATTAAAAATAAATAACACCTGAGAAAATAAGGAAAATATACCTTGAATAAATCAACATAATGAATGATTATTAAATGATTGGTGATATGATTATATAAAATGGTATTATATTATATTATAAATATAAATATTTTTTATTTAAAAAGGTAATATTGATTTATAAACCATGATAAATGATTTTAAAAATCACTAAACCAAAAGTAAACATGATTTCAGGGACTTCATCTCAATTTCCCTTCATTTGAAGGATATATATTGTTGTAAAAATAATTTTACATATATGGTGTAAAAACATATCCTTTGAAATATAACATAATGAATTAAATATTAAATATTATATTTTATGCTATATTTTTCATTATATAATTAGAATGTATTTTAAATAATTGTTACCTTGTGGTAATGAATTTCAAAACACATTTTAATTTCACTAGGTTTTATTACTATTTAATTGTCTTTAAAATTCTAAGATTATGTGTGTAAATTCTTTTAGAATTCTATTTAAATATATTCAATTGGTCTTTATGAATTTATATTTAATACATAAAATTTATTCATTGATTTATCCTCACATCAATGTTATGATTCTGTATTGGTTTATTTCAAAATCTCATTTTAATTGGAAAACTTTATACTAGAGTTTCCATTCAGATAAATCATTTTATTATTTTTTTAATAAACCCTATAATTTTTTCAACTTTTTTATTCATAATATATTCAATTAATATAATATTTTTTCAACTCATTATTACATTAAATTTTGTAGAAAATATTTTCTTCAAAATTTAACATCATTTCACTCATTCGGTCATAAAAATTGTTTTCTTACAATATAATGATTTCACCAATTAAATAAAAAAATTTATCCTTTACATAGATTTTATTAAATATATTTTTTCTTGTTTTTTCATTTTAAAAAAAAATTCTCAAGGATACTTCATGATTTTTTGAAAATAATTCTCATATGGCGTTTCGTGAAAATGTTAATGGGATTATTATTATTACATGAAAAACTTGTATATAATTTTCATCTATAACAGCCACTCTTATATTTTAGAGATTCTTTAATATGATTCGAAAATAATTTTAAATGATATTTATTTTCAATATTAATTTTGAACTATTAGTTTTGAATAGTTTTTTTTAATGCAAAAAAAATTAATTTCCTGAATATTGTTTTTCATGATATTTTTATGGAAAATCTATTCATAAATTAAACTAAAACATTTTTATTGCTCCAAAGTGTTTATGTTGTATTTATACCATCTTTATTCACTATATGGATATTTATGATCTATATGACCAAGGATTATATTATCATTAAATTTATTAATTATTAGTTTTGTAGTCATTAAATTTACATTTACATTTTTACATTCATATGGGAATTATGTTTCCCCTAACTATAGATAATATTTATCATAAAATAATTTTTTACATAAACAATATATCATTTATACATATGATTATATACATTGGTATTTTTTTTGGGGAAATATTCATAAATCATTATTCATGACCCCAAATTGATATTTTATGTTATAGAAAATTGTGAATTAATTAAAATGATGCATCAATATATAATGAATGATATGGATATAAGGACACAGATTGGGCCCGATTATATATTTTCCTTCAAGGAACCATTAGTCTCTTGAGGGGAATGAGTAATCTGTCATAAAATTATATTTCCAAACAAGATGAGTGTGTATGCATTAGTTTTAGACTATATGGTGGATGACCTTAATGGTATATATTTAATTTACCTAATTCATGATATCGAACAATATTGAATTAACATCACTATGAAACTTGTTATGAATATATATGAGAGTTTTATAATGATATTATCAATGGATGAATTCAATTCTATCATATTGATTAAATTTAATATTTATTTAGTCACTAACATTTTTATAATTATTATTCCAAATACAATATGGATAGTGATGTTTTTTATTAAACGATTTTAATTTTAGTTTATTTAACAATCCACATTTATTATTATCCATGACATTTTTGAATTTATATATTATATAGATACAAAGAAATATTTGTTTTTTATTTACATGTAATGTGTGTTTATTTATTTACCATACCATAATGATCTTTATTGACTTATTAGTGATATATTCCATTAAAACTAAACATTACTAAGCATTTTAGCTCACTCATACTTTTCCCATTTCCAGGAATAAACTAATTTACTAAGATTCATATTCAATGATAATCAATAGATAATAATGTTGTTAGCCTAAAAATTTCATTGAAGTATTTATATTCTTATGAAATTAATGACTGATATATGTATCTAGTTTACTATGATTTTTGAACTATTCAGTCATTTGGGATTACATTACATGTTTGATATATAAATTTAATGAAGAAGCAACCATTATCTGGCTTCTTATATTGAGGCTCCTAAAGTTTGTATTAGTCTATGATTATTACAATAATGGAGAACTTTATTTAGTAAAACATAAATTACAGACATAACCTAATGGTTAAAATTATGGATATGTATATATGAACATACTAAATTTTTTGTATGGTAGATTTTTTTTCCTAGAAATACATCCAAGTCTGAGTATTATAAGGGGAAAATGCCATGGTAAAAGTTTAACAAGGGGTAATTACACGAAAAATGATGGATTAAGATCAACCATATTATCACCCGGTGCAAGAAAACAAGCCTCACTATGCACATTGTTCGGCACTCATAATGGCTATGTTTAGCGTAACAACCACTTATTATTTTCATGTACTGATTTTTTTTAATTTTTTGTTTATCATCATTACTTGAGTGTTTTTGTCGGATTCTAAATACTAGAGGTCCTTTTTTGGGGAAATAATCTAATTTTTAGGGATATATGATTGTATGAAATAATGAATTCCTAATTTTAATGTGTTATTGAACTCATAATGTTCTCCTTCAGTTCAAGTAATGTTGAAAGTGGTTTTGGGATTTCATGTAGGGAATTGGGTGAAGCATTGTCTGTTCAGAATTTACATGTCATTTAATGGGATTAAACATCATGTCTTAGTCATATGGAATATTCTATGAACCTGGTTATGGGTTTTACTGAATCATACACCATTAGAATAGTTGAAATTTTCTAATGTAAGAAAGAGTCTTTTTATTGAATAAATGTTTTTTTAGATTTTTCAACCTTTTATGGAATACACGACGTGTAATGGTATTAAAAACCATGTAAATCACATAGGATGTGGATTAATGGATGATATATGAATGATTTTTATTTCATCAGTTTATGGATCTTTCCTCTATCATTCCATATCCCACCCGTGATAATTTTAGGAGATCTACTCTACATCCAGATCATCAATTTTTTAATTGATCATCAAGGTTGTTGTAGTGCACCTAATCGAGTAAACATTAATTCTATTTATTTAGTGGCATTGGTTTTAGTCATATTTTTTATATTTTTTTTGTTCAAATTAATGATTAGATAGTAATATCTATCAATACATTTTAGATCCATTTTCTTCCATGTCTTTTGAAGGCATACATATTAGTTTTTAATAACCATTGTTGAAGGCATCAATGATTATAACATTTTTAGTATGGAGTTTTATAAAATGGATAATTTAAGGAATTACTAATTATTATTGATAAATTCCAGTGGTTGTTTAATTTAATTGATGTGATTGGCGGTTTAAAGGGATATCTTGGAATGGTAATTTTTTATAGGTATTTATTTAAAAAATAAATTTTATTTCATAAAGGGTTTTCAAACTCAAAATATGATTTCCATGGGAATGAAAATATATTATTCATACTAATAATTTTATTTAAATGTAATTTTAAAATATCGAATCTATGGGAACTTACAGTGCATCAAAAAAAAAGAAATAAGAATCTATTGTGTGTGTGCAACCACTGGTGATATTTTTATTGATAAAGACTAACATTGAAGTGACCAAATATCATTTGGATATAAAAAAAATTCTTGATTTAGGTTCTATTATATATATTATATATTCATCCAATAGGATAGAAAAAAATTATAGTGTGCATGGTCAACTATATAATTTTTTCACATGATAGTTTTAATCAAGAATTTTTATCAAATATAAATTTCATATTTCTAGTTTTATTTTTTTAAAATATATTTTAAAAAACAATAAAATCAGTGAGTTTGAAATGTACTGGACAAATGGAAATTATTGGTATAACTATTTTTGTTTTAAAAGATATGTTTTTTATATTTTTTATCTTAGACAATATATAGACTGTGTGGTGGTATCTCTATAGGATTTTTCCTCACACTAAAAATATTAATTTTATTGGTTGTTGATTTTGTATTGTAGGATATAGGTAAACACAATTGAATATTATAGCCTGAGAGATTCTATTTAGGAATTTTCCTTTACAGAGGGGTGGTTTGGAGGTGATTGTTTTTGAAAGGGTTTTTTTTATACATTCTGGTCTATCTGGTTTTAGATTTTTTATATATATGTTTTCTTCTATTCATTTCCATTCATGTTGTACTTTAAGTTTATTAATTTGTTAGGATATATTTCAGAATTATTTATAGTTGTTTTTCGATCTCATCAACCAGTTACATCCAACTCTGTTGTATGTTTTGGTTGAACCGGGTAGTTTTGTTTCATATTTGTATCATAAGTTGGATTAGCATGATGTGGGTTAACACTTATTGTCTATGGTTTAGTGAGTTGGCTAGACATGAATTAGGACCGTTAGAATGTAGATAGTATGTGTGGAAAGGGGTCATTTCCAGGTCACATCATTGAATGATCCAACAATACTAGAGGTGGTACATAACTTTTACTAGGTTTGGAAATTGGATTTTGAGGTCATTTGATTGAAATATATGTTTTTTATTTTTATTTACAAATTTATTAATTAAATTCTTCCCTTTGATCTATATAATTATTAATTTATTTATATTCTTGTTGTTATAAATATTCTATTCCAATTCTATAATTGGTACTCACTTTTTGGAATATCCTGATGATATAATTTTCTATTTTATTCATTATAATATTCCTCTATGAATATCTCTCCATAATTTGAGTGAAGAAGTTGTGAGATATGATATATTGTATAATATTGTAGAAAACCCTTGGATTATATAATCTACATTATTCAGAATGTTGGCTAGTTGGGTGTTAGGAATCTAGGACATGTGGTGGATTATTAATATGAATTTACCAATAATCAACCACCCAAATTTTTTTGTGACATTGGAAAATAGAAATATGATGACTGTGTTTAGAATAGTTATGGGATTATCAATTTCATGTATAATCTTTATGACTCTAAGATGCGTTTTCCATATATATGATGAAGGGGCCATGAAGGATATGGATTGACCTTGTTTTACAAGATTTGTTACATAAAGATATTACATGTACCTATATAAAAGAGAAAATTTGTCAAAAAAATTATCCAAATATGATACATGAGGTGAAGACCTTGGTGTTATTTATTTTGGAGAAATTTGAGCAAACCAATATAGATTATTCTACCCATTTGTCTATGATAACGGGTCTGGAACTATGTATTTTCAAAAATGATTACATAAAGGCATTGTGTTTTGTTTTGGGAATGAGGTATGACATTAAGGAAATTTATATTCTCACATGAATATTTAACATTGTTAAATTAGTTTAAAATCTATTTTGGTTGGGGAAAACATAGTTAGAATAACTTGTATGGTAGTAGCTTATGTTGTTGTAGTATTAATAAAGGGTGTATCTTCTAACAAGAATAGAATAAAAGGGTAGACAACGTTTTCAAGACTAGTTTTTGTTAATTCATAAATATTTCATCATATTTTTACTATATGTGGGGGAGAATAGGTTATATTAAGATGAATTGTGAAGAGGATGCAAGGACATGTCATCTTTGTGGATGATTTGACCATATGAAACACTTTCGAAATAGGATATATTAGGGTAGTATTGTATGATCAAAATTAACCAAGGGTTCATAGTTCAATGTGATTTTTGAATGGTTGGTGTTTCATATGCCTATTATATGTGGGATGTTCATGTTGATAATAAATCATAGGGATTGCGGAGTTGAGGCCGTAAATCATGGGAGTATGCAACATAGGAATATAATGAATGGTCGAATACCAATAGAGGTACCATGTTTATTTCATCCTCTATAGTGCTTGATTTTTTATACCAGTTTGACTCATTATATTTTATAATCAATGATTTTTGATGTGTGGGTATTACATTTGGATCATATTCCAAATTTATTGCATCTTTCCATTCCATTGGGAATAAGGACCAAATAAGGTTTCATGTTTCATGTCTATCAGGTAATGAAAACTGACATTAAATTCTATTATGGAATTTCTTATTCATGATATTATCATATTTGACCTGATTATTGTAATGGATTTAATGATTAGTGATAAAGAAAATATAGATATTTATATACATAATTAACAATTTGTATCTACTGATGGGTCACTAATTTATTTCAAGGTGTATGGGACTCTAAATCAGGAAGTGCAGGGTTTATTGTTCCTTATGATTGGATAATCATATGTGAGTTATATGGTATGTTACATGAAGTAGTCTTACCTTGTTTTAGTGGTTGATTCATATAGTAGTGTGAATTTACCCACAGGCCTTTCTATATTATTTCTTGCTTAACTTCCCCAAATATTGGTTGAGATTACATTTGACCTTCTCACTAGTACGATTCCCAATTCTAAGCCATCATATCAAAAGTATCATATTAATTCAGTGGAGTATATGGTAATGTTTAAGTATAATGAGGCGAAAAGAATTTATTATTCCTAGTGTTTCACTATAATATATTCTTTTCATATTCTCTAAAAATGACTACATAATCCTCATACTTTGTATAAACTATTGGTAGTTGAATCAGGGGATGTTAATCATAATTATAAATTTCCATGGATTTTTTACTTTTTTACTAGATACATGGTACGTGATGGTTTTAAATTATTGAAATTTGATCATAGTACCACCATTCGGAGAAGAGGATATACCTATGATATAATTTCAATTATGGTTTGTACATTTCATGTTTCTAGTTTTTCTATTAAGTTTGACTAATTCTTATGTAGTTTTTTGGATTTCAAAAACTATATCATTCATTGGTATATGGAATATTTTTTCGTAGCATTCATATATTATATTTTTCTGTACACTATGTCATAGTAGGTACATAATAACCATTTGAATATCCTTCTTGAAATGTTGATTGGACATCATTTGTATGGTAATAAATATAAATGTGATGTTTTTATGAATGATGTAATATTTATAGGTTATATTAGATATTACATGTGATTCTCAATAGATCATGACAAGGTTTAATATGTTATGTCCATCTAGAATCCCAAAAATGCATTTGGGATCTGAAGCTAGTTGGATTTAGCTCGTTACATTAATTGGTTTGTTCCGGATATATCTACTATCACATATTTGATGATTTATTTTACGCATAAGGGTAAAAATATTAAATAAGATGAGAAGTGTTGGATATATTTTTAGTACATAAATATTAGTATTACTGAAAGAACAATTTTTTATTCTTTTGGAACAGGGTTCATGTTATGATATTTTCTACAATTATTTTTTTTTGGTATTGGGATATGTCTTGATGTTGGGGAAACATGTGGTAGCATATGAATCATGCATGTTACACCCTTAAGATAATAAATACCCTACACCTAATCTTGTGTTATAATCATTTATTAAGACCCTCAAGATGTTGAGAACGTACCTCTTTTGGGATAAATTTACATTGTATTTCGATAATAAGATCCTGAAATATAATTGTATTCCTAGGGGTATAAAATTATGAAAGATACAATGGGTGGAATACCAACATACTTTGGACTTTAATATTTTATAAACAATTATTATGGAAATTTGGTTGTCAATGTGTTGAGCATAAAATTAATGACATAATTTTTTCCATAAACATTTGAGGAGTGTTATCTGTTATTATTTAATCTAGGATAAGCATAAGAGTAGAAAATGTTAGTGTACTTGGGTTCATTGATTTGACGAAAGATAAAATATACATTTATTAACAAGTTCATCTCAAGAAATTGAAAAAACCATGTTATAAATTATTAGTAAATACCTTTATAGTGGGGAGAGCTCAGGTCAGTTGACTCAGACTCCATGTGGTGCATTATGATTCTATAGTAGGATTGTTGTTCTGTTTTCCATTATTAATGAGTTGATAGAATGTGGGAACCATTGTTGTTGGTCTATTCAACCTATAGATACCAATATATATCAAGAAATGATATGTAAAAATTGGTATCTTTTAATGAGATTTTCGATTGGGTATTTTATACTATAGTTTAATACATTCCAGAGAAATATAGCATAACCCCAGAGACATGCGAGATTTTTCCATCCCATAGCCATATTGATATTGAATTGGGATAGGAATTCCCTGTATTTAATTGTTGTAATTCCATAGAATCATATTGGGAAGGATCTTATTTAGTTTATCATTATTCTACTAATGAAAATGGTTTATTTCTTCTATATTAAAAAGAACAAAAACATGGAATAACATAGGGTCTTGTATACCCAAGAGATAATGAGACATCATGGTTTTACCACTATGATTTTATTTGATAGGGACCCATAGATAACATCATGGTCTAGTAATCCATTATAAGGGTATATGAGTTCCCATGGTAGATTGATTGTATATAATTATGAAAATAAAAATTTACAGATAGATAAAATTACCATGCTTGTTTAGGATATGATATGGGATATTGTTATTGATGTAGGGGGATCATGGAAAGATATTTTACTCTGATTAAATTTCTATATAATAATAATTATTATGATTCAATTAATATTGTTTCCGTAGAGGCCTTGTCTGGGTGGATATATAGATCTCCAATATAATGGGTATAGTTGGGAGATATGTCCTTGGTGGGGATATGTCTTGTCCCGTAGAAGATATGGAGGGTGTAGTTTAAAATTATGATATTGATCATGGAATACATTCTTTAAAAATATTATGCCATTCTCCTTCATCAACTGTTGCAGTTTGAGTTTTGTGATCTGGTTTTCCGTTTACTATGACCTTTCGTGGGACATAATATATTGTTTTAAGAAGGGTATGTCGGAAACGAATGTTATGATCCCCTTTGAGATCATTAAATGTTTGTGGAAGGTGGTCTATCGATGGAAATTCCTTACGGTTTGACATCTATTTACATTGACTTTCATGCTTCAAAGATGATGAGGTATATAACAGATCCTTTCCTTGTAATTTCATTAGTATATATTGATCTTGAGTCCAAAATCATTGGGTTTGTGTAGTAAAATAATATTATTGTTCTCCGAGAGAATTTACATCATTAGAAAATGATTCATCTAGTTTGGGAACTATGGTCATACATATGGGATATCCACAATATGTGGGAGAGATAATTGTTTATTAGATAGAAGTGGACATCTATTTTTTTGTTTCTATGAATCTTAGGTAATTTTTGGGGAAGAAAGTGTATATGCTTGAGAGGTTGTAACTCCACTTTATTCTTTTATAGAACCCATTTGTTTGTAACTTTTCTCATCCTTGTTTTGTTGAATAAATGGGCCTACCAGGAAGGAATATAATTTTTTGGGAAAAATTAGAAAATGTTTTTGAAAGTATTTTTTTTATATTAATGAATTAAAAGAATTAATTTTTACAATGTCCACGTAGGGTTCTCCACAAGTTTATAAAATGGAAAAGGTGGTTTTTGGTTTTTTTGTAGGGTACTTGGTGAAGACCAATCTATGAGAAATTTAAATAACATGAAATGGGATTACACATTGTGTAATAGTCATATGGATGATGTTTTGAAATGATTAAACGCAAATATTAAATAATTGACAATTATAATTGTTCTTGTCCTATATTGCTAAAATCACATATTTAATAAAAAGAAAAGAATTGTTTGGATTTTTCATCCTTCATGGAATAGATGATTTGTAATTGGATTACATTCTATGTAAATATCATGAGATGTGGGTTTTAAGAATTAATTGGAATTATTTTCATTTCATTCAATGGTTAAGCCTCCCTTTCTAAAAAAAGAGTGTCTCCTAATAAATTTTTGGGGATCTTCGCTCCTTCTCTATTATTTGTTCAGTGATAAATCATCATGGTTGTCTTAGTGGACCTCCCTATGTAAACATTCCTTCTACTTAACATTTGGGTTTGCTTATTACTGGACCCTTTATATTGTAGACATTTTCATAATCTGAAACAATTTCAACCTACATATACTTCTAATTCAGGCCATTTAATATCTCTATATAAATATATTATTTCAAACATAACTATATACTACATTAAGTCAATAGCCTATATATATATATGAATCAATATGTTTCCATCTGTATTCCTTACAATATTTTTGTATGTCACTTAATCTTGTAATGTTATGTGTAAGACAGACTCTTTATAAGCTTTTCAGAGTCACTTATACCAATGTTTGACACACCGATGTTCGACATACCGATGTTCAACACACCAATTTTCGACACCATGATGTTCAACACACCGATGTTCGATACACCAATGATGACACACCAATGATGAAACACCGATGATGAAAATCCATTGTAGATAGACAGAAGATAACAGACTGAAGATGACACATCGATGATGACACATCGAAAAGAAAAACCAAAAGATAAAAAGGAAAAATTACACACCGATGTTGACACACCAATGATGAAAACCTGATGGTGATAGACCAATGAGAATGGACTGATACTTATGACTCACAGATAGTCATAAATAACTGTTTCAAATTTATTAATTCGAATTTATTTCTAATAGTCATATTTAGATAAATTAATGTTTCTGACATTATTTAATGTTGTTTGTATGACTCTCCATAGTTAGTACGAGGTACATGAACGTGGGGAGATCTTCATTCCTACTAGACCTTGAAGTGTAAAAGGATTACAAGCTCAACCTAAAATGAGATACATTGAACCCACTAGAAAAATAGAGGGCTAGTTGTGTGATTGTGCATGATATTGAAAATTGAAGAACTCGAAGCCTTAGTATACAAGATGTTTAATATAAATAGATCCATCCTGAGGAAGCTCGCTAAACATCCTATCATCGAAGAGCTGAACCATTACAGATCTGGAAATTAGATTACAGAAAATACAATACCCTATTATGGATCCATCTTCTAGAGGAGGACATGAATATATCATTATTTACATCCATTAAGTCGAGAACATTACTGCGCAGCACACATAGATTTCTAAACTGTATTCTTCCATTATTACTCTATTGTGTTCTTGTGTTTTATTTTTGATCAGTGTTTGAATCTATATGTTTCATACCCATTTAAACATGAGAATTACTATAGGATACAAAAATATCATCACACACAATCACTTTTTACTATTGTATCCCAAATTGAACCGTGGAAGAGATCTTGTGTGATCTGTTTGTTAGTTTTCCCTTGAACAACTATGGTAGAGGTCAAGTGTGACCTGGATTACCCTGTATACTATTTTTAACCCCGATCTAGGGTGTGGCTCAAAATTTTATTAATATAAACTGCTTGGTGGCATTTGATCACCATGTGGAGATGACTAAGTCTCATCTTGAGATTGAACCTCTAGTTAAATCCTCTATGCAGTTTGTCTTGTATTTTAAATATAGTATATATGTTTCAACATATGATAAATTGAACTGTAATAGTAATTTTTGAAAGTTTTTATATTTCCTATTAATAAGTATATTTGTTTCTAAAGTTTGACTAATCGTTATATTGGTAAAACTGGGAACTAATCAATGACCTGAGAAACTAATTAAACTTTCAAGAATTATATAAAACCACTACAAACTAATTTTGATCTTATTTTAATAAGGTGGTGTTAATTTATAGAACCAATTTTTAATTTTTTTTACAGATAGTCAATTCACCCTCCCCCCCCCCCTCTTGAGTCATCTACTCTGACCAACATTTGGTATCAGAGGATTCGTCACCTATTGTTAGTTTCTCAAATATTTTCAACTATTATTATAGTTGTTTTTCAATGATCTCAAGATTTTTGTTATTTCTAAATTATTATCACTTTGAACACCGGTTACAATTTTAATAATGGATAATAGACTATAAGGTGCTCCTATAAAAAGACCACCATTCTATGATGGAACCAATTAATGCTCAGTGGATGCTTAAAATGAAAATACATCTAGAAATCCTAGGATTTGAGACATGTACTCCTATTCAAAGTAAATATACAATTCTTAAAACTTTTAGAAACACTTGGAATGAACCAACCAAGACCACCTATATGAATAATTGTAAAGCAATGAATTATCTATACTGCGCACTAGGAGATGAAGAATTAAACCGTATCTCTACCTGTAAAAATGAATTTGATATTTGGGTCACTCGGTTAGTTTCCCATGAGAGAACATATAATATTAAATAAATGTGATTAAATACTTATACTATTAAATATTCCCACTTTAGAATGAATCCTGATTAGTCTATTTCTGATATGTATATCTGGTTTAATGAAATTATGAATACAATGATATCCTTAGGATAAGAAGTAACATCCAAAGATTAGATTATGCAGATTCTGCGATGCATACCTAAAAGATGACGTGGAACATCTGCATCAATCACAAAATCATGTGATAATGATAATATTCTAGTTAATGAATTGAATGTAAAATTAATGATGTATGAAGTGGAACTGAAAGAAAACCATGAAGAGGATAAACCAAAACGAATGTATGTATATTTCAAGACAACTACATCTAAAAGTAAATAAAGGAGAAATTTCATGCTCCTATTGTATGCTCAAGCAGTGATGATGTTTCTTCAGACAGTGATGAAGAAATGGCCCACTTGGCTAGAATATTCAAAAAATATTATAAGAGAAAGAAGTTTTTCAAAAAGCCCAATTAAAAAGGAAATTATGATAACATGGAAATTGAAAAGAGTATTGGAAGAGAAATTATATTTTATAATAGATAATTATCTTGAATTGTAAACGTAAGGGAAGTGTAAGGAAGACTGACCAATGATGAAATATTGGAAAAAGTTTAAAAATAACGATAGAAGGTATAAGAAAGCAATTAAGGCCACCTAGAGTGCCTCTAAGGACATATCAAGTGAATATATCTCTTCTCAAAATGAGAAAAATGATATTGATAATATGTGTTTTGTGAAAAATACAACTAAGGTAACCTTATACTCTCTTGTGCATTATTCTTATTATTTTGAATGTGAATCTGAGAATATATAAAATGATGAATTATTAAAATATTTCAATATGTTAGAAGAAAAATTTAATGAGTTGAAATATATATATACATCATTGAAGAAACAAAATTCTCTTATTGTGACTATTAACACTGAAATTACAAATGAAAAATAGAAAAATGATCAAATGATCAGGGAAAAAAATGAGAAAAAAATTTCTAATGAGAAATTGAAGAAATACTTGGGAACGTTCAGTAATGGTAAAAATACTCTTACTCAAATTCTTGGTAAACAAATATCTCCCACATATACATTAGTAATAGGATATCAACCAGGTTAAAGAAATTTATCCAAATCACATTTTGTAACCAGATCTGGAAAATCTACTACCATTTTCAAAAACTGGAATTTTACTGCAAGTTCCAGTTACAAGAATTCTTTTACTCCATATAATTATTCAGGACTGAAAAAAGCTTACTTTTCAATACAATTATGTTTTTCAAATAAGAAACCCAAAAGACAATTGTGGGTTCTTAAAGCTTATATCAATAATTTATATGGACCCATAAAAATATGGGTACCGAGGTCATTTCATGGATGAACATTATTGTAGGTAAACTGCCTAAAGAGATCCTATGAAAAGTTGTGGTACATTGACAAGGGTTATTTATGATATATGAAATGGAACAATTCATGCTTTAAAAGCCTTATCAAGATTGATGGAGGAAATATCACATTTGCTGATAATGGTAAAAGAAAAAATCATTGTCAAGGCCATATTGGTAACCCTAACTCTATTTCAATTTCTAAAATACTATACACTGATGGATTAAAGTCTAACTCGTTAAGCATATAACAATTGTGTGATGATGTATTTAATGGTAAATTCAAAATGGCCCATGACATGTTTTTTATTACAAGAATAACATCGTATTTAACACCTTTAGAAATGATAATTTATATTCTAAAAATCTAGACACACTAGCCTCACAGTATGTATCTTGTCCAAATGCCTTTTATAAAGTGTCTTGGATCTAGCACAGAATACTTGGACATTAAAACATACACTTTCTTAGGAAGTGAACTATTAACAGTGTATATAAATACTTACCAAAATTAGTGTTTCCAAACAATAATATATTTAATCCTTGTCAAAAAAGAAAGAAACATAAAATATCTTTCAAACCAAAAAAATAAGTAACTACTTTTCAACCTATTGAGTTGGTTCACATTGACTTTTTTTGGACCATCATGAGTTTTGATCCTCAATTGGAATAACTATGTTTATGTTCTTGTAGATGATTTCTCAAGGAACACGGGGATCTTTTTCCTAGATCACAAAATTTAAGCTTGTTCACACTTTACCAAGTATGCTAGGACTGTAATAAATTTTAGTGGACTAAAAATTAAATCTTTAAGAAGTGGTCATTGTATTAAGTTTGAGAATCATGATTTTGAAGCTTTTTCCTCACTAAATGGCTACAATAATAATTTATCTTCACCTAGGACACCTCAATAGAATGGTGTGGTAGAAATGAAAAATAGAAATCTAAAGAAAATGCCTTGAACAATTCTTAATGAATTGAACCTAACCACTTATTTTTGGGTTGAAGCTATTAATATAGCTTGTTACATAATAAATAGAGTCTAAATTTGACTCATCCTTATGAAAAATCCTTATGAGTTGCGAAATAATTGGAATCCCAAAGAAGGTTATTTTAATGTGTTTGTATGTAATGTTAATACTCTGATCACTAAAGATAATTTGGATAAATTTTCCTCAAAACGTGTTGAAGGAATAATTCATGGATATTATACATCAGGGAAAGCCTATAGAGTCTTTAATAATAAAACCAAATGTGTGGTGGAATCTTTACATATCATGTTTGATGAAGAATATTCACAAGATCCCAAGACCTCACTAGAAAATATTTACGAGGATATGTCCAATATAGACATTAATGATAAAACCTAAAACCATCATATGCAGGAATCTAAAAAAAATAGTTCTAGAAATTCACCACATCCAAACCCTACTGAACGAGATCAATCTAACCAACCAGAAATATGAAGTCCAACTTTCTCTAGACAAACTAGGACGCTTAAAAATTATACCCTAGATGTTGTTGTAGGAGATTTAGATAGAGGAACACAAACTAAAGATACTTTTAGAAACTAGGTTGAACAACATGCCTTATTTTTAAAAATTGAACCTATAAATATCAATGATGTGACAACATATGAATTTTGGGTAATGTTCATGCAATAAGAACATAATCAGTTTGAAAGATATAATGTTTGGAATCGTGTAGATGGATTGAATGATTCTTTGACCATAGGAACCAAATGGGAGTTCAAAAATAAAGTAGATGAAGCTGGAAATATAGTTATAAACAAATAAAGAATAGTTTCACAAGGATATAATGAAGAATGGGGAAATGATTATGAAGACACATTTGCACCAGTAGCTAGACCTAATACAATAAGGATCTTACTTTCCTATAAAGCGTACTTGGATTTTAAAAATTATCAAATGGATGTAAAAGTGCCTTCTTTAAATGATTATATAGTTGAGGATGTTTTTTTAACAACACCCATGTTTTAAAAATATACACTTTCAAAATCCTGTGTTCAAATTATCTAAAGCATTATACTATTTAAAACAAGCTCCAAGAGCATGGTATGAAAGGTTGAGTAATATTCTTATTTCTAAGTCTTTACCAATGGACTTTAAGATCCTACATTATTTATGAGAATGATTTCAAAACATATTTCAATAGCCCTAATATATGTTAATGATATTATCTTTGGATCTAGTAAAAATAATTTATGTATTGATTTTTTAAAAATAATACAAAGCGAATATGAAATGATTTTAGTGGGTGCACTTAAATATTTTCCTGAATTACGAATATTTCAAAATAAAGAAGGTATTGTTTTTAATAAAAATAAACTAAATATATTTTGAAAAGATATGTCTCTAATCGCATTAATAGTAGAGAAAATCATTTGATTTCTACATGTTTGTTGGATCATGTTGATAATGGAAAATATGTTAATCAAACTACATATAGTGGAATGATTGGGAGTTTGATGTACTTTACTACTAGTAGGCCAGATATTATGTTTAGTGTGAGAATGTGTGTGAGAATTAAAGAAAACCCAAATGTGTCACATTTAAATGGTGTTAAAATAATTTTTAAATACCTCAACTATAGAAATAATTTAGGATTGCTCTATGCTAAAGCACAACCTTCTGATTTTATTAGCTATTCAGATGCTGATTTTGGTTGATGTAATTTAGAAAAAAATAGTATCTCTAGAACATGCCACTTTTTGATGAAGTCTCTAATATCATGGTGTAGTAAAAAAGAAAATTTCAATTATATTATCAACTGCTAAAGGAGAATACATTGCTGCTGGAAATTGTTGTCCACAAATTTTGTTGTTGAAACCCACCTTATTAGACTATGGATTTCAATTCAGACATATCCCAATAAATTGTGATAACAAAAGTTCTATTAAAATTTATATGAATCCATTTTATCATTCTAGAAAAAACCATATTGATGTAAGACATCACTTTTTGAGAGATCAATATGAAAAGGGTGATATAACTCTTGGTTTAATTTGTACTGAGCATCTGTTTGCTGATATATTCACTAATCCAAAATACACTGAGTGAATGAAATACATCAGACATGATTTAAGAATGATAAATATATATGATCTTGTGAAATCGATCTAGTGAAACCAATCTTGTGAAACTGATCCCTGAAATCAATTTTGTGAAACTGATCACGTGAAACTGATCTTGTGAAAATGATCTTCTAAAACCGATATGATGAAACTGATCTTCTGAAACTGATCTTGTGAAACCAATATTTTTTAATAGATTCAATAACAACCATGTATTTAGTGATTATTTTGTAATTCAGCATATTTTAAATAAAATACACTATTTTGGTATTCTTTTTCCCATGTTTAAAATGTTTTCTTTATTATTTAAAATCCCTAAATGATATACTAAGTTCGATCGATCCTAACCTTTCACCATCCCACTTCCGTAAAGCCTTTAACACTTTGTCACTCTATCTATTGACCCTCAACCTCTAAACTCCATTGGAATCTAAAACCTTGAAATGGAATGAACCATGAACACTATGGAAGAACCAAGAAAATATTTATCTTATATGAATTAAATAAGTAAGTTAAGTGGGACTGCCAAACTAAGCTTTGAAATCCTTGTGGTTATGGCTGAAAAAGAATTATCTGCTGAGTGTCTTCTATGAAGAATGTCATTTCTATTAATGATAGTTGAATCTAAATGGTGGCTAAGCTGGTTCTTTAATAATGAAAGGGATTATTATCCCCAACTATTACATGAATTTTATCAAAATTTTAAGATATCTCCAGATGATGATGAGGAAGAAAAGATGATGTCAGTTGTAAAGGGAAAGGAAATAACTTTTTCTTCTAAGGAATGGGCTGAGTGCTTGAAGATGACTCGTGTTGGTGTCTATGCTGATTATACAAGTAATAATCCCCCTTCATCTAATTTTTTTCTCTTATGAAGATGCTCTAATGGAGCTAACATGAAATGGAGAATCTAGGAGGACTACTGCATGTGAATTTGGGGGAGAAGTAAGATTTATTTTCAATTTTTTCCAACATCAAATTTTCCCGAGGAAGGGAGATATCTATGATGTGAAGTATAATGATGTATTCATGATCTATCTGTAGAAATATAGGATAAAACTGAACCTGTGTAGGTATCTAATGGTTCATGTCTATGATTTGATAAATCCATCAAAAAAGGAAAATTGTTTGTACTATCCGAGGATGATCCCTGTCTTTTTAAAAATATTTGGTTGCCTGGAAGATGGATATAAAGTGATAAGTGCATGTAGTGGTTTCTTCCTTTATAAAGATATTTGTGAAAGAAATAAGATATTTTGGAACCCAGGGAAGAAATTTTTGGTCGGTGATGAGGAAAGGTTGTATGAGGATTTCAATAAAATTGACCAACCTACCAGACCAATGGATCATGTTCATCTAGGTCTCAAATGAAGAGAAGAACCTAATAATTTTGATAAGGAGACTGAGACTAAAGATCCAAGAGATAAAGGATATCCTTTAAATGACCGGAGTGATCCTGGTATTGTTAAAGTCCCAAGGACGTGTCTTATGGACCTTTTATTTATCCTTTAGTCATACCCTCATGAGAACCTTTTTTAGGTGATGAGGATGAGGAAGAGACTGAGGTTACTGGTGTCGAAGGTTATATAAGTAAATCAGACGAGGAGTTTGATGTTGTTGATGATGATGATGATGATGAAGGAGGAAATGATGATCATGTAATTTATTATTTGAATGTATGACAACAAGTAGTTGACAGATCCGGTGAGGAATCTGTACCTAGAGCTGGTAATTTTGATGATCCTCTTCAACATGAAGAGGCTGATCATAGAGATGCAGGTCATGAGGACAGATCACCCCATCCAAATTCTGAAAATCAAAAAATCATTCAATAATTAAATAAACTTATTGTTGCTGGCCATGAGAAAACCTCAGGATCATGTTCCTCAAATAGATTAAGTTCCTGGAGAAGATGAAGTGGGTAAAGCACATGCAGAACCTCTACATTGGTTGATACAAGTACCCAGAAATGTCATTATGGCTAGTGGATATGATTACTAAGTATATGAATATGAAGTTGTGCCTAAGACTCAAAAAAGAAGGATCAGGATGGAAAATGATGAGCCAAGAGACTCAACCAGTACTCAAGAATGGAATAATGATCTAGGATACATTTTTATGGGTTGGAATATGATTCGGATGAAGAGAGGGTGCCTCCTCCTCCTTCTCCACAATCCCAAGCTGAAGCAGAACCTATTCCATGAGTTTCATCACTAGCAGTAGAGCCAATGTCATAGACAATGACTAGTGACTGTCACCAAGCCTGATTTGGTGAAATTCCAAAATGATATTTGTCAGTCACTAAAAGCCTTAGTTGGATCTTGATTTGAAGCCTCCAATTTGATAGGTATTTTAGATACTGAAGTAGCAATGATTTCTAGGATGGTGATCTAGAAGATTCAACCAATCTCATTACTACAACAGAAACCATCATTTGACATAGTACCTTTCTGAGAGACGAAGTAAGGAAGATGGAATTTGATTTAAATTTTCTAACCTTTGATTTCAATACCTCCTTTCATGGTGTACTGGATGTTCTTAGGAACATGGAGACTAATCTATTAAGTGTAGATCTGATGAAATTAGAAGAGGATCTAGTAAAAATGATTACAAGACCTTCCAGCTCTAGGAGTGGGAAAGGGGTTGTTGCTGATTTAGAATCTATCATGGTTTTGATGAGAGAGGAAATCAAAAATCACCATAGTATTTCAGAAAAAGAAACTCTTGAAAAGGTTCAAAGAAATACAGACCTTGGGTACAATATGGTCGGGTAGTGCACAAATGAAGCCTATGCTGCTTAAAAAGAGATTAGAATGTGGATAATTACTTGATATGATTTATACAAAGCATGATCTGATAAAAAGCTCCATGTTTCTAGAAGAAAATATCATAATACCTATAGTCGCAGAAGTGTTCACAAAACAAGTTACCCAATTTATGGTGTTTACCCCATTGTTGAATAAATTCATAGAGAATAAAGATGAAATCTAGAAATCTATGCAATATGGTGGTGAAAACATTAATGATTTCATCAATCTCATTAATACATATCTGCATGTCCAGGCTAATGAAATTGTGGTCCCTCCTACTAATTTCTTTGGTACTCCCTCTCGGCCTCCTAATCTAATGATTGTCTCTCAGGATCTTTCCTAGATTCAACCGGTCATTACAGAGTAATCTCCCTATAGCGTGTTGTCAGAGGGAAGGTCTAGTCATGCTTTCAGGTGTTTCCCTTCATGTTGTTATCTTCAGACCGCCCCATCCCTCTTCCAATCCCAAACCTTCTCATCCTTCTCTCAATACTTCAAATAATGTCAAATACCCTATGATGTCAAACATTTAGGGATGGATTATATCTTTGATAGTGATTTGTCAATTCATGATAACTGTACTCTTTTGATTATTAATATAGATTTTATCATGATTCTATATGTAATATATATATATATATATCTTCTTTCTGTTCATTTTTTTTGCAAATCCCAATTGGGGGATAACAGAGAGGCATAAATTATTAATCTAAGGGAGAGAAATTCTTGTATAGGACACATGGGATGTCTTCCTCATAATCCATTTATTGAGGGGAGCTTGATTTAAAAACTCAGACAAGGGAAGGATTTTGTTATAATGAATAACAAAATATGGCGAAGATTATGCTTAGTCAATTTATTATTATTCCTTATATTTACATGTATAACATAATTTTTTATTATTAAGAACGAGGAGATTGTTGGATCCTCAATGTTTTATTTGATTTCATAATCATAAATAATGTCAACATAAATATACTACTATTTCATATAATTTAATATCTCTATGTAAATAAATTATTTCATATAGAACTATTTAATTCAATAATTCAATAACCTCTATATATATTAAACAATATGTTTACAAGTGTATTCTTTCCTATATTTTTGGATGTCACTTAATCTAGTAATGTTATGTGTATGATAGACACGTCACAATATTTTCAGATTCACTGACACCAATGTCTGACGCACTAATGTTCGACACACCGATGTCTGACACACCGATGTTTGATACAACGATATTTGACACACCGAAGATGACACACTACTGATGACACATTGATGATGACACACCGATGATGACAAACCGATGGTGACAGACTGATGATAACAGAACGAGGATGACACACTGATGATGACAAACTGATGGTGACATACTGAAGATGGAACACCGATGATGACACACCAATGATGAAAAACCGATGGTGATAGACCGATGATGATAGACTGATACTTATGACTCACCAATATTTATAAATAACTTTTTCAAATTTATTAATTAAAATTTATTTATATCTGCCATATTTAGACAAATTAATGTTTTCTCCATTATTTAATGTTGTCTATAAGACTATCCATTGAGAGTGTGAGGGATATGCATGTGGGGAGATCTTCATTCCTTCTAGACCTTGAAGTATAAAAGGATTACAATATCACCCTAAAATGAGTGACGTTGAACCCACTATAAAAACAAAAAAAAAATTCTACTAATGTTCAAGATATTACAAATATAATAACTCAAAGAATGAGTATACAATAAGTTTAATATTACCAGCTACGTCCTATTGTAGCTCGCTAATCATCAGGACATCAAAGATATAAACCGTTACATGCCTAGAATCTAGATTACAATGACTACAATACCATGTTTTGGATCCATCATCTTAAGGAGTGCTAGAATATCATATTCTATACATCCATTGAGTCTAGGGATTTACTTCACAACACACATAGATTTCTAAGCTCTGTTCTTCTTTTATAACTCTTTTGTGTTCTTTTTTTTCTTTTTGAGCAGTGTGTGCATATTTTTGTTTCATACACACATTCAACTATGAATAACTATAGGATACTGAAATATCTTCACACTTAATTCCTTTTTACTCTTGTATCGCATGTAGAAGTGTGGAAGAGATCATATGTGATCTGTTTGTTATTTTTCCCTTGAACAACTTTGGTAGAGGTCATGTGTGCCTTGGATAGCCTTGTGTGCTATTATGAACCCCGATCTAGTGTGTGGATCAAAAGCTTATTAATATAAACTAATTGGTGGCAGGTGATCACCAAGTGGAGAGAACTATGTCTCAACTTGAGACTAAACCTCTAGTTTTATCTACTGTGTAGTCATTCCTGGGTTTTAAATCTGATATATATGAATCTAATTAATATTAAAAAAACATTGATATTTAGTTTAGAAACTTTTTTAAATATTTTTTGAATTATTAAATTAGTTTCAAAAGTTTTACTGATCATTAGATTGGTAAAACTGAGAAATAATAAATAATCTGACAAACTAATTGAACATTCATGACTTATATAAATACAATACAAACTGATATTGCAATTGTTTTACTAGAAGGGTATTATTTTAATGAACCCATTTTTAACAGAAAAATTATAGATCCTCAATTAACCCCCAACCCCTCTTGAGTCATCTATTCCCAAAAACAATTATATCTTTTATTTAGGTTCTGGTTGACTATAGCTTCATGATCAAATGGTGATTTCTGTAAATGATTTATAGTTCCTTGTAATTCCTTGTCATTCATTGTATGAACACATATTTTCTAATCATCATGTTCGAAGGTATACATGTTTATACTATTTATGGTGGGTTTTTTTATAATATGGGACAGTTTGATGAATTTATTATCATTCTTGATAAATAATTTTGTGATTTTGTTTAATTGATATGATCAATTATTTTAATGTATTTTGATGAAAGGTGAAAATGATATTAATGTTATTTCCATATAAAGTAATTTTTTCATTTGGGAATGTGATTTGAAACACTTAATATAGAATTAATTTTTGAAATATTTATTATAGACTATGAGAAATGTCTTGAAATGAAATTTGACAAGCACCACACATTATAATCATTAGGTTTATTGAGAAATAGACATATGAAACCTTATTAAGAAAGAAACCAATAATATTTTTCATTATTATATCAACAGAAAATGTTAGGACTTGATATTCTATGGATCCAATATTTTTCCTACATTTGGATCTTTTATGTCTAGTATGTATTTTTTCCAAAGGCAATTGCCAAAATTATGTTGTTCTTGTTCATTTACACATATTTATTTTCATGATGGTTTTTACCATATATTTTTCTTAATATATTTTAATATGAGGTTTTATAAGATGGGGTCACCTGATACGACTTCATGCACATGGGTATATAAGATTGCATTATAATTAATGGATATTTTTATCACTTCTACTTACTATATTTCTCTATTGAGAACATGAAATGCATCTACGAATAAAATAAAATTAATTTTCAAAAGGATTGAATTTATATACATTCAATGTAAAACTATAATTTCATTAAAATCTATAACTATTTCATTTTTTATATAAAACTGTTTATATTCTATATAGTGGTATCCTACTGCACTATTTACCCACAACTTAATTTGTTTGTATGGTGATTTTTGATGTTTTATTGTAGTAAACATGTAATGTGAGTAGAATTTTTAAGCATATTGACATCCCTTTTAATTATTTCCTTCATGGGGTTGGGGTTCTTTGGTCACATGGAGTTTTTTCATATGTTCATTTTAGCCTAATTTGTATTCTATTTTTTGTTTTTTATTTACTTTATTATGTTTTTACTCTAGATTATGTCTTGTTTTTGATAAATTCAGGACTGGTCTATATTGATTTATTTTTTCCAATCACAAAATGATAAATAGATCAAGTGTAGGGTTTTCTAGATTGAGGATGATCTACTACATACTGTATAATTGGCATTTTATTTATGAAGTGTTATAAAGAAATTGAAAGGAAGATGAAAACGAATTACCTACTATAAACTTAAAGTGTACAAGATTGAAATGAAATTATATATAATGAATGAGAAAAAATATTATGTGTTAAAAGAAAGGGCATATGGAAATAAATTTTTGATGAAAGATATAGATTATGATGAAAGGAAAGAAATCCAATTTCTGGGAACCCTTTATTTTTCATAGTCTTAAATGTGGAGAACATAGAACTATCTGTGTAACTTTATCCTTCCAATGCAAGACCCTATGATCAAGGGAGGTCCTATGTTTAAATAATATTTTCAATATACTTATTTATAGATAATCAATAATGAAATTGTAGATTAATTTATTTCAAGGATATATTAGTAATAAGAATCATGAAACATCTATTATTTTTTTATATTAATAGTGTATATGAATTGATTAACATAATAGTTGCGAATAACATAATGGGTTTACATGTTTGTGATTGATGATATGTTTAACATAAATAAAAAAATTATATGTTTTATATAATGGGAGTCTACAATGATTAAATATGTTTTTAGAGGAATTTATGAAAACTATATTCTTACGTAGAAAATAGCTTTTTTTGAATAAAGATTTTAAATTTTATTGATAAATATTAATGTTATTTATAACATTTAGGGTTAACATGAACATTTATTACACTATAATAATAGTCAAATAATATTATTACACATTTTGAAAAAGGGTTTTACTAAAAACAATAGTAAAAAGGTTATATAATTATCAATTTTATTTTAAAAATGACCATTATTATTTTGGGAACATCATAATAATTATATTAATATAATTTTTTAAAATGATAACCCAAATTTTAGGTCAAAACCCATTGCATATCCAATGGTCATTATGGATTGAATCCATGATAGAAATATGTTAAGGATTTATCACTTAACACTATCCAATATGATGTCATGATTAATATACCATTTCTTAATTCCAATGTATTATAAAAATAAAATGTAACGACAAACCAGTGGTGTCACTTTTGACTTTTACATATTAATATAATATATTGGATATATTTTTCTAACCATAATTATTTTTAAAAATATTTAAATAAATATAGAAATAATTTTCACATTTTAATGAATAAAATGATATTCTAAAAGTTAATTTTAGTGAATCATGTATAATAAATTATTTTTGGATATTAATTTCATTGATTAAGTGAAGAATTTGAAATTGATCCAAGCATAACCAATGGATGGTAATGTTACAGTAAAATTATAACATTTCATGTAGTTATACTTAATTATATTTATAAATAGTAAAATAATTTAAAAACCTTAGAAAAAGTATATTTAAATAGAAATATTATCATACTATATTGACATCTATGGAATCAGATGTCCTTTTAAATCATCACAAATTTATGGCCTTTGGGATGTTATCAATCTATTGATCATCCACATTATTGTTATAAACACATCAATAAACATCTATAATTATTTAAAATGATCAACCATGTACTTATAATATATTTTCACTAATATTCACCAATATAGAATTATATTTATGTTTTATTCCATATGACTTTTATTACTTCTGTTGAATTTTTATAATGAAATAAAATTAAAACATTTTATTATTGGGTGTTATCAACAATTTTACATCTTAATTTACTCCTCTTTAAAATTAATATAAATATTAATTTATGAGGATGAAAATTAATTATGTCAATGGGAATGTAACACCCCGAAATTATAAAAGAAAAAAACTATATTCAATATCATATGTGATATGAAGCTAAAATCTAAAATAATCTTGAAAATAGATTTCATTAAATATAAGCTATTTGATTGTTTGTTGAATACACAACCATATGTATAAATGGACCAAAATTTATCATATTTTCCTAAAATATCAATTAAATTAGTGGTTAATAATTTTAGTAAGAAAATTTTTAAAAGGAAGGGAAATTTTTTCTGAAAAACTGTATATTCAATAAAATACCGGTAGGCCATTCCTTGCATAAATAATTTTAAAATAATTCATAAAACATTAGAAAAAAATATGGTAAAATAAAAATCATTTTTAATGTATGAATTAAAAAAATATATTATGGTGAATTTGTGATATTTTTCTGAAATGATTCGTTTTCTGATGAATAGTGAAAAATATTGAAATTTATTTGGAAACTAACATTTTATTTATAATATTTATAATGTTAAATTAAATTTAAATTTTTTAAAATTAATATTAGTTAAATTATATATATTTTAATCATGTTTAGAAATTATTTTTCATTTTTATAATTAACTTGTATAAATAAACATTTTAATCTTTTGGACTCCTTCTCTTTGATGACTCCACTTCTCATCACATTTTCATGACTAATTTTAAATTAAAATTTTCCACTACATTGAATAAAATTATAAAGAAAAAATTAAATATTTTTAATTATAATTATTTATATTACAAAATATGTTAAATATATGTTTTTTCAAAAAATATTAATTAACCTTTTAAAATATATATTTCCCAATAAAGGACGAAATGGATTAAGATGGGGGTTAAATTAAAAAAGGGATAAAATGAAATAGAAAATTTTAAAAAATATATTTTAAACCACTATTTAGATTTTATAATGTCTATATATCCTTCATAGTCCATTTTGGACCATTTTGGAAAGTTAGTAACACGGTTATGCCTTTTTTATATCAATAATTACAAATGTGCCACTCAACGCACTTAATAAATGTCACCCAACCCCTCTTTTCGTGAAAAATAAAATATCATTTGTTTTTTAAAACAAAACCAATACAAACATAAAAATTATATATAATCATCCTATAATCATTTTTTGATGAAATAAAATCTAGGAAGGCTTTAGGTGAAGACCTATTGAGGTTACATGAAGAAGATGTAATGTTCTTCCATGAGTATCAAGATTTTTTTCTTCCTCCCCTTACATCAATTATTATTATAGAAAAAATGATATAAAAAACAAAGTATATAAAATATAATAAGATATTTTCATGTCATTTTACTATCATAATACCATATCCATAACAATCATGTAGGTCACAAAATCATCATTCTTGTGTACGGTGGATTACCAAGTGATGAACCAATGTCATTCATTATTACATGACCACCTCTCATGGTTGGGTATATAAACGGATATATATTTTATATATTATCATTATAAAAAAATTATACATACGAATTAAATGTATCTTATATAACATTTTTTACTTTCCATTCATCATGTGATACGATAATGTCACTCGTGTGTATAGTAGACTACCGCCTCACAATTGAATGTGATTTTCCTTTCACTATGGTTATAATGTAAGGTATTAAGAATAATGTAGTTGAAATTAGTGATATACAAAAAATAATAATGATATTTAAAAAATATTTAAAATTATTAAAATATTATATATATCATTTTTCATTCATTCATTTTTATTCACTACAAGGTGATAACATCATTTATGTACGTGTGGAGTATAACCTTCACCAAGCGATGAGACACTACATTCATCACCACACAACATGGATGATAAATAAATGTATATTCAAATAAATAATATTATATATATTCTTTTATTATCATTATATAAAGATAATATACTTATTTCATTCTCTCCATATTGAGAATTTGAAAATAGAAATGTTACCCTTGCATATATATGAACAACGTTCTCCACGATCATAATTTAAATTTGTTTTCCTAAACACAATTAATTATTGGTTTTAAAACTACACTTGAATTAGTAGAATATGATAATTAATTAATTATTATGGTTTTGAAAATTACGAAACTATGTAAAATGAAGAGTAACCTGAAATATCATCATAAAATCACACATAAGAGAACAATGAATTTGATATCCTAAAAAATAAAATTAATGAAATAGTATTAATATAAGGATTAGTTGATTTAATAATGGGATCATATACGATATTATAAATATTAATATAGTTATTTAATAAGTTAATAAATTATTTAAAACTATTATACATGAGAATAAATCATGGTAAACAAAAAAAGGACAAATGAGGTAAGAGACTTCGTCTCAATTTCCCATCATTGACGTATATTTATTGTTTTGCACATAATTTCAACTATATAGAGATAATAAATATCATTTGATAAGTAATATAATTAATATAAAAATAATAATTATATTTTATAATCAAATTTTACTTATCTTATCTAAGGGTTCATAATTGAATTCTACCATTTGGTAAAAAAGTTTATAACTTAGATTACAATCATTGGATCTTATTACTCCTTCATTGTCAGTGTCATTCTAGGATTATGAGTTTAAATAATTTTTAATATATATTATTATATTTAAACTCATATTTTTATTCAAATTTCATCAATATAATTTATTCATTTATTAATCCTCGCTTCAAGATTTTTACTTTTGTAAGGGATTCTTTCATAATATCATTTGAATCAGTATTGTTATACATGAATTTCCATTGATGCAAATCATGTAAACATTGTTTAATAAAAAAAATATTTTTCTTATCATCATATTATTAATAATTATTTCCTGTAAGGGTAAAAATTTTCAAATCTATGTTACTTAAATGTTTTAGATACTAATTTTTATAAAAATAAAACTTCCTTCACTTTTTTGTTGGAAATATGTATTTTACAAAACCATGGTTACAATAATTGTTTTCAAATTTATTTTTATGATTTTAAAATTATTTTAACAAGTCATTTTTACTCTTTATTACTTTTAATAAAATTATTATAAAGGAATATATATGTATTTTCAGAATAAATATTATTATTAATTTTCCAAAAAAGTAATAGGAATCCAGGTTTTATCATGTACAATAAGAACATAATTTATGATCATCATGACCATTGAAAATGATAAATACTCCTTTAAATATTTAAAAAATATTTTTTCTTAATGAAAATTATTTTCCCAAATAATCATTAATTATATATTTTGTACTTATATTCATCAATTAAAACAACACATTTTTCATATTTCATTGATTATTAGTTCTGTTGATACTTTCCTTACTCTTCTTATGGATGGTTTATTATCATTTTGATCAACAAAATTGTGGGCACTAACATCCATGATTTATATTTTCATTCATTAACCTTTCATTGAGTTATTTACATTAATATGCACAATTAACATATCATAAATGTCAATATTATGTAGAATCGATATATTTATTTATTAATCTATATATAATTTCTACATATGGTGTTGTAAATAGAAATGTAAATATGAATGTAGGGAAAAAAAATTTAAATATGTGTTCCTTAATAAATAATAATATTTGATTAATAGAAACATTTTTCATTAATTAAACATATTATTTGATATATGTAGACTGATATTGACATGTAGACAAATGTGGGGCATGTTTATAGGAACCCATTTTTTATATTATTAGTCTTATCAAGAGAATCATTAAGCTAGAATAATATCAGTTTGTCAAACAATTTGAGTTTGTAACTAATATTTTGAAACTATATTGTGAAGCATCTTGATTGTTGTGATATATTTTTCCTAAGACATGAAGTAAAATAATTAAGAATTTACATCATTTAATATTTTGTTATTATTATCCATGATATTTTAAAAATGATATTATCTTTGGATGAAATTTATTCATAGTTATTGATTAAATTGAATGAGTTTTCAATTACATACCTTTCCATATTAATTATTCCTTATCTAGTGATGAAAGATATGTAATAGATTAAATTGAATGTGTTTTTGATTATTCTACATGTAATGTTGACTATTTTCAATTATATTTTCAATGTTATATAATATATATATATTCCCTTTTATATCTGTTTATTGATTCTATATAACATGAATTCAGTAATTTACCATCCCATATTGATTATTATATATTTATTGATGATGAGTTTCACTTAAAATCACCATTAATAAGAATTCAATATCACCCATAATTTTATTTCTCTATGTGTAATCCATGAAGTTTACATTGACTAATATGAATTGGGTTTCTAAAGGTAAAACATTCATTCTATAAAAAGTATGTTTTATTTTTTATATTCATATTTAATGCATGAATCATGTGTTTATCATGGTTATAGTGACAAATAATCTATTCAGTTGATGAAACATGATATATCTTATGCCAATTTAATACTGTAGTCTCTGGCTTTGAGCCTCTGGGGTCAGGTTCATATAATATCCTACTGAAGATCCACATTGGAGAAGAACTGATCCACTTGTATTTGATCTAATAATCCATTAAACAATGGAAGTGGATACTTGTTATTTATCATCAATTTACTTAGTTCAAGATAATCATTTTAGTGGAACATTATCCAATACATATTATTAAATAAGGGGACCACTATACCACATAGTGTACCACTAGGGAATCTGAATCACTTTAATAGATTCTATTGTTATTTCTTATTAATTTATACCACTTTAACGAGGTCTATTATATTTTTAGTATTGAATATGAATAGAGATAAATGCATAATCTTAGGAATAAATAAATAATATAATTCCATGGGAATACGATTCCACTCTTCAACATCAATATACTCCATGAAAATAATACATTCCTCAAGGATGATTTTTTCCTTTGTCCTGATATTTTGTGTATGATATTCTTATTCATTGGATATCAATACAAACAATATTTATTTAATTTTTAAAAGGTATTCAAAAATATTATATAATTTTTATTTTAATGTGGTGTAGTTTAGGAAATGGAATGGGTTTTTTGTTTCTCATTACTTTATGTGAGAATTGTTTAATGAGATCCAATCCATTCATAGAATGACACCATATTATAGCAAAGTAATGATTCTGAAATTCCATTTTTATTAACATCCCTTTATTTTTCTCTAAATAATATTCCAATGCTTTGGATACCATTAATTCAAGAAATATTATGTCTATGTATATCTATATATGTTATCAAGGATGATATTCAATAGTTCTTGAAAACTTATTGGATATAAACAAATTTTAAAAAACTAAATCAAATAAATTACACACATTTCATAGATGAATTAAAGTGTATCATCTACTACATCGTTTTTCTCCAACATAGTAGGGTTGGTGTCATAAGATTTATAATACTCCAATGGAATATTTTTTTTTCTAAAAATAATTCTTTATAAATACCTTTGTTTCGGTGTACTAACATCTATATTTTATAATCCCATAAATGAAACATATCACCATTAGTTGAGGTTGAATATAAATGGTCCTTTCTTAAATAAAATTTATTGTATTCCGCATATCCCTTTAAAATTCATGTCGTTGATATCCCTTATTTACCAACAAGAATTCTCATCTAGTTTCTTCAACATATTTTCTACGATTCATTATACAAAATATTTTGCATGTGGAAAAATTTAATTTCATCCCTCTATGATATTTATAAATTATTCCTTGAAAATTAAACTCCACTCTTAGTTTTAATCACTATACCCTAATAGAAATTAAGAATTTATAATCTCTTAATATTTTTTAAGGGAATATACAACTATATAAACGTATATTTAATTGTTGTGGATGATAAAAGGTTTTGAAAGACTCATACTCTTCCCACTGATGAATGATAGACATTAATTTTAGTGTCACTGAAAATAATGGAGGCATACCGATAAATCATTTTGAAGTATTCGTCATATAACCTTAATTTTTTGTCCTCATTTTTAAAAATTCTATTAGAGATCATTTCCATTACAAAATGTTGATTGTATGGAAAATATTTAACGAATTGTATTTACATGAACTCTTCCAATTAAATAGATTTGACTTAGTTTATATGATTTGTATTATAGATCATTTTAAACAATTAATTGAATTATCTCTCTATGACATAAATGGATATTATGAAATTGTATTTCTCAATGAAATATAGTGCATAAAATATCTTCTCAATGGAATTAATACATTCATAAGTGATTAAGGGGTTAAAAGATATATTAAAATTGTGAATCCTTTTAATATAAATGAAACAAAAAAAATTAAATTATTAGTTATAGGTAATTCCCCATGATTCATGTTTTATTATAACATGACACATTTGAGATTTTACATCCAAAATGTTCTCAAATCACACTCCCATAATATTAGGAATCTCATTATATAATCATTACATTTTCAATCAGATATGTTTTTTTGATTTTGACACATTATTATCATAATTTAATAATACAATGGAATATTAAGGATTATATTAGATAAATGAATATGAATATAAAATTTTATTAAAAATAATTTAGATGGATATACTAATAAATGACATGAAAACATTAAATTATTTATTTCAAGGTTTTTCAATTTTAAATTGGGTTCTCAAGCACATATACTACTATATTAAAATATATTATTATACATTACCAGTTAAATATAAATATAAATCCTCTAAAATGATTCAGAAATAACATATGAACCTTCTAAATAAAATCCATCATGATTGGTTAACAATGTGTACTATTAGACCCAATTATTTTTCATTTAGTGAAGCTCTATTTATTAAAGAACAAGCCTCTTTATTTGTTATGAACACTTATTTAATATTTAATATAGCATCAATCCCCTTGTATTTCCCAATCAATGATTTCATTACTAGGAAACCACAAACTATTTACATCAGCAAAATTTTATGATGTATTCGAATAACTATAAATGAAATTTTTTTCTCTTCACAATCATTATAAATAAATATACAAAACTATGATACACTTGGAAAAGACTATATTATATAATATATATATATTACATGATTTATAATATTAAAATATATAAATCAAAACCCAAAAATCAATATTTCTTGTATATTTCGATTTTTGGAAACATAACACATCTTGATCAAAATAAACCACAATATATTTTTTAATTGTAATAATGTTCACATAAATCCCATTATTCTCTTGTTACAACAATTGATTCCCAATGAAATATATAATAGAAATTGATGATCTATAAAACCTATTATGGAAATAATAATGATGTGTAAAATAATATCCAATAGTTATCATAATATATCACAAAATGAAAGGGTCATATATATTAACATATTTCAGAATAGCATAAAGAATAAGTGCCACAGACAAGCCTGCATAGCTTGGTACTTTGACACCAAATCCAACATTGACGTGGTCTAGTTTTAATTGTGAATCCCCATGAGATAGTGACATGAACCATGAATCATGAAATATAAATGCGGGAAAATAATATCCACAAAAATGGTTGAATAAACTAAAAAATATTAGTATACTAAAAATATCAAAAAGGAAATATCCCAAAAACCCAATAGGTATACAAAAAAACAAAACAGTAAACCATTATGTAATAAATATCATAATGTATAAAACTAAAACCTTTTAAATATATGATCACTCAATGACCAGAGGGTCAATAACATTCACCTCCTCTAAGAGGTACATTCACATTACTCAAACATTGTAGAAGAAAATCTATAAATGCAGAAATGAAAATGTAGGGTGTGAGAGAAATAAATAATAGGGCATCACAATGCATTCCATAATAATAATTGACAGTAAGAAACACATTATTTATATCAATTTTAAATATAAAACATGGAATTAAAATTGAAAATTTCAAAATACATGACTTAAATTTTGAATTATGGAAAAATTTAAAACAATACTTAAGTAAACATTTTATTAAAATTTTTTTATGTAATGAAAATAATCACCAGGGTAAAATACCATGAATTGTGATAGTTTATAAATATATTATCCTCACACCCATATGTCGGTGATCATGGAATATGTGTACACACATCCCTTATGATCAAGACAAATTGGACTCATCAAAGCACAATCATTAATATTATTATCCTAAATATATTTTGTTAGAGTTTTAATGCTCACCCCGTTGCTAGGGAATTACTATCATAGTTTCCACGAACCAAATGGAACAATACCATCCATTATTTAATGTGATCAATCAATCAATTAATAATGGGAGAATAATTTCAAATCATTTTAAAATACAATTTCCCCATTTTTAGTTTCAATATTTCAATTTCATTCCAAAAAATAGGTTTTCTTCTAAACATTCTATTTATTATTAAAATAAAATTAATAAAAGGTTCTCATCAAATATATCTAATACATTTTCATTTAAAATCAATTTACAAATCAATTATGAATTATTTAACAATTTCAAATCACACCCAAAATTTCAGACAAAGTCAATTACAACCATCAATTTACATAATTTTTTTTTATCACAAATAAATTGAAATCAGTTTCAAACATGAAGAAAATCAAGGATAAATCAATCGGCCAATTTTATATAGAAACAACTACCTTTTTCAACAATATCACATTACACTACAACCAATGTATTATTTTCTAATAAATAATGATATAATGCAAAATCTATAAATCCCACATATATTCATCATTGAAATTAATAGATAATAGATCCATAAATAACATGATGATTTAAAAACCCTATGTAGGGGAGAAATAGAGTGTGGGAGTGAAGGATCCGATTAAGAATAACATACTATAGATGGATTGAAGGAGATGTTCCACATATTTACCCACCTATAAAAGGGTTTGGAGGATCCAAAAATGTATATTAAGATACTTCTGGACCAAATCAATCATAATATTAGAAGATGGGGTCAAATGCGAGGAAAAATGGGGGTTTTATTTTATAAAATACATTCTGAACATAAAAGTAATTCTATAAAAGGTATGTTGGGTAGGACCACATGGTAATAAAAACATTTCACCATGATCTTTCACCCCTCTTCTAAGGTGAACTGTTTATACTAGGTGGTTTCACAGATTTTAAAACCATTCTACAACCATTAAAAAACCCATTTCTTACTGTTTCATGATTTAAACATGGAGGGGCACATTTGAGAAATAATGGGAGCTAACCTAGCTCAACCTAAACTTTTTAAAAAATATAAAGTTCCCATTAGAATAACCATAAAATAATTCCAAACCAATGCATGATTTAAAAGGAGGTTCAAAGTGTACCTATAAATAGTAAAATGATGTTACAACCTCCCCACTATAAAAATTTATTATCCTGTAAATTCCTTTTTAGAGGTTTACATATCAAAAAATTAAGTATAACACTATCTAATTAGTCCCACTTTTTTTCATGACTCATGTGTATAATAACAATTATTCCCTAGAACTCGAACCAAAGGTATCATCCTCCAATTATGATCATAGTTAATAGAATTAACTATCCATACAATATACTTTTTCATGGATAAGTTACTCTTTATATCAATATAATTCTGGTTCATAAAATGAGATGTATCCAAGAGATATTTTCATTGTCGTGATACATGGAACATGTTATGTATCGATGCCAAATATAAATGAGGTGTTTAAAAAGACACTTTCCCCACCTACACAAAACCCTAAAATGGTCCAAAAAATGATGAACTAGATTCCATTTCCTCCCAATACATCGATGATATAAATGAGGTGAAAATTAAATGATCACAATGGAACCCACTGATAGTCTAATTTTTTTTACCAATGGCCTTTATAAGATTTATACATGAACTATTATATCAACATAATCTGATGAATCAGCTAAATATTTTCTACTATCTCTTGAAGCATGTTTGGTCCAACCAAGAGACATTATCTAATCTCCAACCATCACAAAATAAGTTTACAACACCGAACATACAAGGCCTCAAAATGAAACATTGTGATCATAAAATAATAACTATTGTTATAAGAAAACTCAAAAGATGAAAATGGTAATCACATGATCCACCACAATTAATGACTCTATCATGAATAATATCCTCATGAAATTTCATATCCATATATTGATGACCATCTATTTGTGGATGATAGTCCATACTAAAATAGACCTAAGATCGCAGTTCTTCATGAAGGCCCCAAAAAAAGTGAGAAGTAAATTAGGCATTCTTAAAATATATATATATAGAATATAAAAATCCATGAAAATGAAAAATATCATTAAAATTTTGATTTCAAAAATCCACATAGTTTGTCATATAACCAATTTTTATAAGGTGACCCGTTTTTTTTTCAACCTATCAATTACAACCCCTATAGAATTATTCTTCCTTTAGGTATGTGAAAACCCAACCAGAAGATCTATAGAGATATCATCCCACTTAAAATCGAACACTAGAAGTGGATAAAGTAAAATCGAAGGCTTATAATGCTATTCTATTACATTTAGTTAATTATAGAAGTACATGAAAAATAATTAGAAATGTATTATATCATTCCCAAGCACAAATAAAATTTTATCATGTCAAATAGCATGTTATTAGTTTCTGGATTCACATCCCACTAAGAATTATGAAATCCACCATCAAAAATATTTTCCTGGAAAACAAGATGACAAACTGATTCTGAAATCATTAAAAACCATCCATGGTGAATTAACATTCATCCACAGTGTCCCGACTATTAAGAGCCTCTCTTCTAAAATGAAATTCATCATTAATTTATTGTACCAAAAGAACCATCATGAAATGATCATGGGATAACTGAACAATGAAAAATATAGCATCGACCACTATATTCTAAAATCCAATATGAGAATATGAAAAAATTTCAATCATGTTCAAATAATTAAATAAATATTTAGTGTCTAGGTTCATAATTTTCCAAATCAACAAATCAACAATGATATTACTTTTATCTAGGGTATAGGTGATGTAAAAATGAAAATACTATATATAATCCACCCATTACATCTAGTGAAGACTAAAATATTTTGGAAAGAAGTTATAAATCAATCAAAAAAATTTATAAATACATGGCATACATTTCTAAAAAAAGGTAATGCAACCAACTCTTATGTTCATGGTTCATTAATATGAGTTCATGGTCATGGGTCATATAACTATTTTTAGGTGGCCAAATCTACCATGATCCATATATACATACATTATTAAAATATATATGAAAAAAACCAACACGTGAGCCTGATGATTTATTGATGAACACATAGCTATTCCTCGCCACTATATGAGTGAACACTGATGTTGAAGTGCAAAGGAATTTCAAAAAAAATATTCACACTAAAATTTATGATACTATTTAATCCTAACTCCATTTTTATTGACAACAGAATTTAAAGAAGAAATATTTGAAAAATCATTTATAATATGTTTGTTATATCCATCTAAAACCTAGAAGCACCAAACCTCAAAAAAATTATGTGGTTTTTCCCATTTTAAAATAGATTTTACTATTTTAAGATCAATTTAAACAATATTCAATGAGGCCACATTGACAGTGAACCATACTTCTTGAATCAAGGAATATCAATTTAATATATTATTAGAATATTGGGAATTTCTAGACAATTCAATGGTTTTTTTAATATAATGATATTGGTCCTCCCTGAACAAAGAGTAAACAAGTATTTCATCTAAAAATAACACAAAAACCATATCATATTTCTCATGGAAATTTATATTCATAAAAAACATAATGACTAATCAAATATTTGTTAGGAATAATTATTGGAGAATGTACTCTTAGTGACTATACAATCTTTTGAATGAAATTTTCTAAATGTAATATTGTTTTATTCCTAACTATTCATAACAAGATTGAAGTTAAATAATTGATAACTTTTTCACCCCTTTCAACTAGACAACTAATCATCATTCCATTTAATTGATATTTCTTATTTATCATAACCTAGTTATGTTTTTGGAAGTAAAAAAATTGGGAATGTGACCCATCATCTTTCATAGAAAATCTAATGGGAGACTATAAAGGTGACACAATAAAGCATTTAAAACCTCTCTCAAAAACATTATCCAAATGATTCTTCAACCCTTTAATTTGAGTTGGTTCCATGAGGTATAATGGACTATATATTTGATGATTACAATTTATTAAATAAATATAAATGACTACCTCCCTAACTGGTAGAAAATCATAGCTTTCTGTAGAAAAAAAATTGAGAAACCCAATTAAAACTAGAGGTAGATAGTTACTCAAAAATTCAATCTCTATATCAAAAGGAAAACCCCGATTTTTCAATCACCAAATCTAGTTTAGAAGGTCTGTCTCAGCTCATCCATGGGTCCCATTTTCCCAGAATGATTGGTCACACAAAATCAGTTGTAGAATAGTTATCTCATCAATGATAGTAGTCAATTTAGGATTTCCTCTCAATGATCCAATCTATCTCGAAAATTTCACCAAGAGGTGTCATGTTGAGAACTAGAAAATCTGAAAAATAATAATTCTTTGATAAGGATAAAATGATTGTAGTATTAATAAGACCCCCCGTCTGTTATTGTTCAGAGATATATATTTATATCTATAATATAAGATAAAATCTCCATAGGTTGATTTAAGAGATTCAAAATACATGTCTAAATGAACGAATGAGAAGAGCTGGTATCAAATAAATAATTCATAAATGTTAAATCTATAGATATATTACCTCACACTATCATAGGACCCATATATTCTTCATATGAAGACTCTTATTTTGCATGGAAAATCCTCGTTCTCTATTCAAGGGACTGAAACCCAATAAATCATGAATCATTTTATTACAAAATACTACATTTTGGTGATTATTATCAAATTCTACTACATGAGGTAGAAAATTTAAATCATAACGTCTTCAAGAATTCTAAAAGTCTATAAGATATAGAAATCATGGGTTCTTTAGGGCAAACCCATATCGAATACCTTCATTTTCCACACTTAAATAATGTCACAGGGAATTTACCATAAACTATAAGAGATATATATGAAACCTTCTATTGATATGTCCTAGGAGACTAATAATAATTACTCATTCAAATAATGGAAATATAATAACCTCCACTAAGATCAAAAGGAACTCTGGTCAACCTTGACATGTCGCCAATTTCATGTTTGACAATAAATTTCTTATCAACACCTTAATAATATAAGGGGGATTGAACAAGCGAACATGAAAATTAATATCATATCGAAGTCTCACCCCAACCGTCAAGTATTCAATTTCTCATTTTATAAAATGTCATGTAAAAAATATACAAGCTCGGCGAATCGATATTCATATAATTTCATTGCCCTATCAGCCTACTAGAGATAAGAAAACCCCACATCCCAAGCCAACATCATACATTATAGATATTACTGGTCAGTAAAATGAACATTAAAATAAATCCACTCTAAAAAATCATGCTTCTGATTCATCGCCATTGAGTCCCATTATCGCCAAATAGGTCCTTCATGCTTGAAGGTGGTGAAATTCCCTTTAATCAGATCAAGAGTTTTCATGAACTGGAAAATAAGATCTAATTTTCTCAACCAATTATTATATGTTTTAGGAATATTAATAATATTTAATGATCTTAGATTTCAATACATGATTATATCTTCAGAATTCATCACTCAATGGATTCCTAATTGAATCCTAAATTGTAATAGGTGTAGGAATCAGCCCCACTACTTAGAAAGAACACACATCAATCTCAAAAATATTCTCATCTACGAGATGATCCTCCTACTATGGTTTATCAGCATTTTTCTCTATAATCTTATTCACATGTCTTCTCATTTGATGGATGCTACAAAACATAGTCAAAAAAATTAAAAACATCATAATATTACATATATCAACAACTCCATAATATCAATGGGAAAAATAATCTCATCAGATAAAAGAAAAATATTTGGGTTTTTCCTATCATGATATAAAGGAGGTAAAACACTAGAATTATATATCAAGACACATTTCACAATCCATATATGGGGACTTAAGACCCATTATGATGAGACATGGATAGTAACTGACTCGTAACTACCTCTTAAATCTCCAAAAGATCCATCAAATCCAAACTAACATCAAAGAAATATCCCAATAATCCTTTCATATATCTTATATATGAAAAATCCAAGATATCCGTGTACTCTAATACCCAGGACATCACTAAATTTTCTGAAATGGTATCCATTATCCTTAAATGTTGGCGATTAAAACATGGAAACATGCATAATTAAATTCAGAATGCATCTTCCAAAAAATTAACGCATGAAACTGATCCTTAAAATTATGATAAAAAACTCCCATACGAGAAAGTACAAGAAACCCAACATGTTCATCAAAAACCCAAATATAAAATCATAAATTTTTAAAAATAAGGCAATAAAAAACGAATAAAGTTTGAATATATCTACACTATATGAATGATGGTTTAAGAACACCCACCTCCTCCAAGAGGCATGTTTTAATTACTTGTACCTGAAGTAGAAAATCTATAAACACTTGGAGGATAAGGTAGTGTGTGAGATAAATTCTTATTAGGGTTTCACCATGTGTTTCATACTATGATTCCATAATAATTAAAAAATCATGATTTAAATTTTATATAAAATTATCATGATAGTAAAATTTAATATTAAACACAAAACATGATATCCATTTCAAATGATTGATGAATTTTAAATTTTTTTATAAGAAACAATTTCATAGAAATCAATATGTATAAATCACCAGGAATGAGTAAAGTATTTTCACAACCAATGAGATTTATGTCAATGTAATAATAATAAGGACCACAGTCATCTCCCCTATGATACAATAGTTACTAGTATTGGATAAAAATTTATGCATTTCATATGTGCGCAAATGAGTTATGGATGATCCTGTAAGGGGAAAACCACTCTTCTAGGGTTTCTCTCACGCTGCATCCTTATCTGGGATATGCGCTCCTTCCTCCCTGGTTTGATGGTTTGAGATGGTGTTCTCTATACTGTCGCGGACTTATATTAGCTCGTCTTTCGCACATTGGGGTTTTCGCGACTCGGTGTTGATTATGTGCCTGATTCCCTGGCCTAATGGTTCGAGATCATCACTTTGGGCCTAGATCTGTGATTTTGGAGGTTGATCATTGCATCTATAGTTTTTTAGGATGGCAGTGTTGGGATATTGTTTTATTTCGAGAAGATGAGGATGAGGGCGGGAGGGTTTGTTGGACAAACCCCTGTTCTTGGTAGGTGGGGTGTGCGGGATGTGGTTCTCTATGTATGGTATGGATTTATTTCCGATGTTAACCATTTTTTGTGGATTTTTTGATGACCAATTCAGATATGGTTTGCATTCTTCCTTTCAACTCATGTCATGGCGATATGGGGTTTTAATTTGTTGTTCTAGTTGATGGTGTTTTGAGAAGGCATTGTCTTAGCTTCCCTTTTAGAATTTTCTTTCTATGTTTTTGATGTTTCTGGGAGGAGATTCGGCTACGGACTGGTTGTTCTTGGCCATGGAGGTTGGTCGTTTTGGTCATGGACCAAGATGACAGATGATGGCTATGGATTTTTCTTTGATGGAGAAGATGAAGATAGGGTTTTTTAGAGTTCGGCAATGACGACAGCTGTGCCGGCATACATCACATTTTTCTAACGGTGATGGGATCACGGGTCGATGGGAGGAGTGGAGCATGAGAACAGCTATCTTCAGGATGGATGTTTTGAAATTAAAATTAAAATTTGTTTGGATGTTGTGATGAGAAGTTGTGAATTTCTGTAATGGGTACCACCAACCCTTAAACCGCCTTTTATAAAATGAAAAAAAATGATTGGCAGTCAGACTCTTATATAGATGATCATTGAATATGTGTAAACACATCCTTCAGGCACAAGGAAAATAATACTTATCAACATTCAATTACGTATATAATCTACTTGGAAATATATTTTTATAGATTTCATCATAAATATAAAACAATTTAATTACTTTTCTAGCATTCTTATAACTAATAACCTTCTTAAAACATAATATCACATGTTCTCAATCAATCAATAAATTCTGGGAAAATCATTAAAAATATGTTTACAATACAATTTATATATTTTCAAATGTCAATATTCCAGATTTATTCTAAAAACCAAAACATCGTTTTTTTCTTTATTTTCGTTCTTTTCAAATTATTACCAATCTTATGTTCTAAAAAAATAAATTAATTCCATTTTTCTAAAATATAAAATTCCAAATCAATTAATAATTTTCCCTAAATTTCAACTCACACCATAATTTCTAATTCCATTATAATTTGTGACTTTTCTTAATTTCCAAAGATAATGAATTTAAAATCCCAATTCCCATTCAATTTATATTTAATAAATAAATTGAATGTAATTTGGAACATCATGATATTCAAGGATAACTCAATAGGACAACATTAGTGGGAACCATATACCTTTGACACATAAATAATATAAGACAAAACCCGCAATAAAATTATTCAATGATGAGTGACGAAAATATAGAACTATATATCCTACAAACATTCCTGATATAAATTAATACAATTTAGATTTTTAACAACCATAGTCATATAAAAACACTATGGTTGGAAGACAACAATAGTGATATAGATGGAGTGGTAGAAGAATCCATTACCCGAAGGGGATTGAACAATATATTCTACACTTTATGGATGGGTATATAGGATCCAAATAGGTTTATTGAGAGCCTTTGAGACCAAGAAAATAATAATATAAAGAGATTGGGTTGAGTAAGAAGTAAAATGGTGGTTCTATATTTTTTTTTAAAAAATTAAGAAATGAAACAAAATAGTCTTCATTGATAACTAAGCAAGGCGGCATGATTAGATAAATATTGTGCACATCTACTTGGATTCATGGTTTCTAAAATGTGGGGCATGTGTCTTCAAACCATGTAACAATTGTTCAAATTTCCACTACATGTGGTTTCATGATTCACATTGGGTAGGAACACAATTTGGGAAAACACTTCTCCAAACATGTACAACCCAATTTTTTCCAAAATATTCAATTCCCCATCTCAAACAACTTGATACAACCGAAACCAATGCATGATAATAAACATAGTTGGGGAATCCCTAGAAAATTTTGACCTGATTATAAATAATATGGAATAATTAATGGAATAATATAAATGTAGAAGAAATATATAATATTGAATCATAAGCACAATATACAGTCAAATTTTGATGATATAACTTATTGATCTAGGCTAACTACCCATTTAGCACATATGATATCTCAATAGATGAAAAAATTACCATATTCATTTGATGGAAAATATAATTTGACATCCACTCATAATTTCGAAACATGCACCAGAATTTTTCTACCATATGTGGAAAATAAATAATATATAATGAACAAGAATGTGAAAACCCATGATAATGAAGTGGATAAAAATCATAACTAAAAACATAACCAAGATGCATATAATAATGATTTACATAAAGACATGGGGTTAATGAATTTTGAAAATTCATAATTAGATAATGAAACATAGGTCATGGATATTATCTCTAGATAAATAATGATAACAATAATGGAATGGAAAAGTGGGTATGGAAATGATACTCTTATGTTATGTTTTTATGAAAAGAATAAAGAATACAAAAATAATGCATGAATATGTTGATTTACATAAAAAAATAATTGAACCTAAATAGTTTTTCATATTCTAATAATTTTTTTACACTCATTAAAATTGTATGATATATTGAAAGGTATGTTACTTAGATTAGTTAGGAAATAATAATGTTTTACTTATTCATTTGGCACAAAAAGATGAAAATTACAATGGAACTGGAAGATCATGTATATATGCAATGAAGAAAGGTAACATATACTATATATAAATATTTCTCTTTGAGGAACATATATATCTATATAATATAAATGAAATTCATTATAATAATAGAGATAAATATTTTGGATTGATAGAATAATCATATCATGAAATTGGAGATTTGAGTTTGGTAGTTCTCATACTTTAGGTCCATATTAGGTCGACATGTTAATATAAAAATTGGACTAATAAAATATATTTTTTATTAATTAATTATCAACCAATTTAATTTACATTTAATTTTTTATTATTATAATAATTATCAGGGGTTTAAAAGTCATTTAATTCTGACACCACATTTAATCTGAATATCCTGTGGGTGTTTCTTTCATTGTTCATAGACAAGTCTAGTTTATCATTAGTGATGGATGTTATTATTAAATGAGGCCATAATTTTATTTTTATAATTGTATAGAGTTATTATATTTATATAAAATTTAAGGTTTCTATAAAATAAATTCTATTGAATAATATAATTTTTTACAGAGTATAAATTTAAATGTGTAATATTTTGTTTTGTTCTGAATTTTTTTTTCATGATGAAAATAATATTTTTAATCATTATTTACCTACTAAAAAATTAAAAATATATAATATAATACTTAATATCATATGTATCCATTATTTCATTATAACATTACCTTAAAACAGTGATGAATAATGTAATAAATCATTCATGGAGCCAGTGAACGAACAAAAATGTGGGCGATGATTTCATTTTGGAATAAAATCAATATATTATAATATTTTATATTTTATTAATTTAATTACATTATGTATAAATGTGATACAATTGTTTTCATATATTTATGGATTTATGAGGATTAATGGAGGTATATTAAGATTTTATCTTTATTGAACAAGTTGGTGATAATTACCTCTCCCATTTGTTGTCCTCAATTTTATTACCACTAATGACATCTATCTTAGGGATTTTTATTAAGCCCAAACTTCCTAGATCTTGGAATGTGGGATGGTGAGATTTTTGGGTGATCTTTGGAAAGGATGTGTTTTCTATTTGTAAGAGATATGGGTGGATGAGGGTTGTATTCATTTGGGTAGAAGATGAATTTATTTTCAAAATAAGATACATTAGAATACTAATTTTTCCAAGATTACCAATGGTGATAATTTTGGTGGAAATATTTAGTAATTTGTGCATTAGAAGTCTATAAATGTTCTATCATATCATCTTATATGTCATAAATCATTTATTTAACTTATAATATAATAGACTATGTTTTATCATATTTTACAATTAAAAAAATTTCAATATTTTCCCAAAAATATCATATCATCAAACGATGATAATTTCATCATTGGTATTAAAAACAGGTAATATTTGTTCATAGTATTTACATAAATATTTGAATTTTATTTGTGAAATAATTTTCATATTTATAAAAAACTAACCATTTTTACAGCACAAATATTTTTTTTAACACAATGAAAAAGATATTGTAATGTCTTAAATTTTTAAACATTTATATTCAAATTTATAGTGTTTTATTAAGAAAATATTTAGAAAAAATAATTATTTGTAAATTTATAATATACCCTCCAAATACATTTTAAAAATAAATTGAGAATTATAAATATTATTTTTTTAGGAAAACATTATATATCAATTTATATTTAATATATTAATATTTCTGATGGACATATTATCAATTCCAAATGCTAATATCCCTATTAAATTGGTTATTGGTTGTATATGTAGAATATATACTTACTGTTTATGCCTTTATTATCCACTATAATACGTCATTTGGTTCTATATTCATTATATTGTAATATTAAAACAATATTACTAATTGTTAGAATCTTTTTTATATTGTTGCTCAAGATTATTAATATTAATAGAGTCCAAAATGATTCCAATTACTCGATTATAGTTAATTTTTTTATGTTTATTTCCACATTGTAGAACATTATATTTTTGGGGCTATATTTATTTTAAAAATATCTTGTCCAAATTAATATAATAATTCCTTTTTAACTTTCACTATATGGTGAATGAGTATTATATTATTCCACCTGCCTAACTGGGAAACACATATATATTCAAAATGAGAAGTTAATTAATAATGTTTTTTACATTATTCTAGAATTTACAACTTATTAATATTTATTTAGAAGTCCATTATAGGTTACTACGGTGTATTAGGACTTTCTATAATGTGGCCATGGGGTTATGTAGTAACTCATTATACTTACTTCACAAACCTCTCTTCTTCAAATTCAAAATCTTAATATTCATTTTCTTTAATCCTAATTCCCTTAATTTGATGTGTAATACATTAATTAACAATAGTAGAGTTGTGTAAAATTAATATTTTCATATTTAAAATTTATTATATAAATCTCTATTTTGATATATTTTTCACTGAATTCTCATCCATATAATGATTATACATACATTTTTGTTTATCTAAATCATCTATTCTTTTGGAAATTATAATAGTCAAAAATAAAATAAAGGTTATGTACCAGGACATTTTAAATCTCTCAAACCATTTTATGTTCTCAATTCAAAGAAAAAAGATCATATAATGTCATATGGATATATTATGAAATATTTTTTTTTACTAAAAGAACATATCACATGAAGATACCAAATATAATATAAAATATGTTTTATCATAAAATATGAATGAACTAACCTAGTTATGTAATATTTTTAATTACATATCTATTATTCAATCACTATAAGAATATTAACAACACTCAATTCTTAATGAAGAGGTATGTATCTTAGAAAATCCATACTATCATATAAAATAAAATTTCCTAAAAAATAAAAACATAATATGATGTTGAAAATAAATTGAAAAATTTTATAACTATCCATATAAAGATCATAATAGGATTCAAGAAATTACAGTTTGTTATCTCCGACTATAGAATTTTATAATTCATCATTTAAATTCAATAAAGTTGATGGATTTATTTTATATAATCTCCTAAAAACATAAAGAATTCCAATAACTTTTACAAGATATATTGAAATTTAGTTATGTTATTTTGAATATAATATATTTATTATTATAAAAAACAATTCAATAACTATACAAATTTTTTCATAGACCACTCATAATAAAAAACCATTTTGGGGTCACGAATCTTACCCAATAAATATGAATATTTAATATCTGAACAAATTCTACAAACCTCAAGTGGGATTAATAATATTCCCACATTGTGATATTGTATGTAGACAAGGCACATAAATTACATTTAAACTCACAAAAAACTAGCAATGAATAATCCTTATATGATTCTAAACCTACATAAGGAATTATCACTACATAACACAAGATGAAGGATAAATAATATACTGTTTCAAATAGAATAAGGATTTTCATTATCTTCTTCATTGATCTTGATCTTATTAAAACCACTTTGATAAATAAGAAATTTCTGTAATCCCTTTATAAAAAATTATATAAAAATTATGAAGGATAACTTTTTCAACTAATAGTATGTAATAATTGATATTATAATTTTTTTTTACTATGTTGATACTTGGAAAAAAATTAAAATTGTTCACAAATCTCACAACTAACATACCAAAAAAATCCCCTTACAATGTTCCCATTTAAAAACTCTCTCTAAATACATGATCCCCATAAATAAGGGATCAATCCCAATTTAGTAAAAAACAAAATAACTGAATATTATCCAAATTGTTTTTTATACAATTATATATATAAAGGGATAAACATAAATATATTTGTGATGTCATTTTTCTCCCACCTATAAAAATGAAAAGAAAAAAATATGATAAATTATTGTTTAAACTATATAATATTCATGACATTAATAAGCATGAATAACAATTTTGAATCATAAACTATTATAATTATCCTTTCAAAATGGTTTTCTAAAAATTTCAACAAAAATCTACTTTATAGGAATAATTTCAATCAAACCAATTTTATATTTACAAGATATTTATTTTAAGAGATACTTATTATATATTTTCTATGATATTGAATTTAAATCCTTATTTTTTTATGTTTTATAAAATTTATATTATTTGAACCAAGAAGAAGTGGTATCTTCAACTCATCCAAATGATCATAAAATTGAGAATCCATACACATTAACTAGTATGTTTGTTGAGAAAAAATGTACTCTTCTCAAGTACAAAATAGTTTATTATAATTTCTATTTCCTAGTATACATACATAAACAAAAATATATAATGAAGAAATCATTAATGGATGTAAACCATATATCATTAATATTTTGTGGAAAATTTGAATCTGTATAAAGAAATAAGTTAATATATAAATATAAATCACATATAATCCTAAAATCATATTTTCATTTAATGTAATTTATAATAATCTTTGCATACCATATATGTAACACATTATGTGAACATTGATACATATAACAAATAGTAATATTATGGACTATATATAGTCATGAATATTCCATGTATAAAATATATCCATTATGCATTAAGAATTCACTTAGAGAGACTTATATTCCTTCAAAATTCATAGAATAATTGGTCCTACTAAATTAAGAGTCAATAAATGTTTTTGATCTTTTATAAAAAACACCGTTAGATATTCCCAATCAGAATTCTCATAAAATGGAAAAGTTTAATTTTTTTGAAATTTACAACCATAAAAAAATTTCCATCTCATTTTGAATCAATGTTTTAAATAACATATTCATATACATGGAAAAAATATCATTGATTCATTATTAAATTCAATTAAATATAACATCCACTTTATCATAAATAACATTGAGTAATTCCGATTTTCCATCTTTGATGTATTGTTTATCAACCAAATTTTCCATTGTAAATTTCAACCACATATTGATAGAATATATCAATTAATAAAAATATCTTAGGACTTGTTTAATCCTATAGAAATCTGGCATTAATTCATAAAATTATTTATCTCAATCACCAAGTAATAAATCACATGGATTATTTATTATATACCTCCATTATAATTCATCATTATTTTCGGCTGACGTGACATGATTTTTGATTATGTTGTATTGAAATTTAGAATAGTTATTATGATATATATTAATGGTTTCAATCCGTGGAAACGGTGAAATGGTATCATAAAAAAAAATCCTAATAATTTGTCGTACTGATAACACACAATTATTTCACAGTTTCTCATTATTTATTTGCTTTCATTAAAATTGTTATGAAATACACATTTAATTAAAAATACATTATTTTTTATGTTGTGGCTATGAAGTAATATGTTTTATTCTTCCTTGTTAAATACAATTATTTATTCAAAGAATAAATCTCCTCTGGATTCTCTATAATTAATATTATATCTCTTTTATCATCTTAAAAAATTAGTAATTTACATGTTTCTTTTCTCTGATTTATTCTCATTTGAACATGGTTTCATTGATCTCTATTGATTTTTTGATCCCATGAGTATTATTTTTTCATTGGATGATGTGAAACAGATTGTTCTTCCCCACTAAAATTGGATGAATCATTAAGTTGAACAACAACAAAATTTCAATTATAATATTTCTCATAATAAAAAACAATTTGTTAAAAAAATTCAACCCCATCACATTTGAATATTATGACACTAATTGATCATTATTAACTTATTTTTGCATCATCGTCTCATTAGAAATATAAATAATACTCCATATTTAGTTATTTTAATGGAACTATCCTCTTCTATTTAAAAGATAACTTCTTGATACGCCTTAAATAATTTTTATTAAATTCTTATATAATACCATAAATATTGATAATTCAGGTTATCCCAAACTATCTTAGGTAATTAATAAAAATATAGTTTTTTATATACATTTTTTATAGATATATAAATGTATATTCCAAAAAAATTACATATTTTGAACAAGAAATGTTACTGAAAGAAATCAAAAACTATATAATGATTTTTCACTCTCTATAAACATAGTTGGTTCAATCTATTCTAAGCATGAATTATTCTATTAGTAAACACAGATTATTTTTTTCATATAGAGAACTGATTTCTTATAGAATAAAATTCTTCTCAAAATATGATTTATATCAAATAACTACTTATATATCACTAATATCTTAGGAAATATTCTCTAATATGTAACCACAATCCACTTATATAGCTTTTTTAAATTTCATAATCAATATTAGATCCTATATATTATAAATTGTAAGAATAAAATATGTAATTATTGTAAATTCATAAATAAATTGTAACACATCATAAATTTTTAATTTATATTTTGTATAAATAAAAAAAATTCAGATTTTTTTGTTACACATAATAATTATTTTATCTAGCATCACATGAATCATAAATATTGGAATATGTTACACAGAAAACCAACTTTAAAGGGATTAAATACTACAAAAATATTATTATTTAAAACTATAGTTATCAACTAGGATTTGCAATGGAGGGTACGAATATGATTAACTAAATTATGAAATATTTTTTCTACAAAAGTAAAAAATTAAATTCAATATTGACCAATTAATTATAAATGAGAATGAAAAATAATTATATAAATGGAATCAATTTTCATTATATCTTATTTTATGCCCAATAATGTGTTTTATCTCAATAAATTAAATAAATAACTTTTGGGGAATAATTTTAATTAAATTGATATATTATATATTCAATTAAAATTTTAAAAGTCATATTTTTTTAATCCAATAGAGATATAACAATTAATCCACATTTTTCTAAAAAATTATATATTGGTATAATTTAGTTTTCTGTATTTTTCACACATATTTTTCTTATTTTTTAGCATTTTCAAAAAATATATTTGAGAAAATAAATAATATTTTTATTAATATATATGTTATAATTGTATTTCAGTTAGTTTTTTATAATGTTTTGAAGATATAAATTTTTCAGAGAATAGTTAAAACTACATATTTTTTTGAATTGTATTATATTTTAAACATTATAAAAAACTAGATATATTTAATTGTAAAATTAGATAATTTACATATTTACTAATCTAATTTAGTTAATTTTAATGAAATTAATATTAAATATTTATATAGAAGGATTATTAACATAGGAATAGTTTCTCTTTGTAAACATTTTTTCTCACTGGGATTGAATGATTGATTTAAGATTGAATTTTTCATATTATTTTGATTAAATTAAAAAAATGCTATCAGTTTTTTAATAAATATACATTATATTATCTAATATGTTTTTTCAATGAATTACTATAATAAAAATAAATAATTGTAATAATTATTTAATGTGATTAATATACAAATGGGTTTTAATGGGGTAAAACTAAATAATAAATAGTTAAAAGGAACAAAAACATATTAGAAACTGATTTTAGGGCCACATATAGACCTTATCAGATCTAATTATCAATAATAGTATTTTTTAAATCACTTTTTCATTTAAAAACACTACGTATTTATTTTTAACATATACAAGTGTTCCACTAATCTCATTTATAAAAGGTAAGCTATTCTTCTCTCCAATTAAGTCATCAGAAACGATATGGTTTATCCATTATGTTCCAAAATATATTCCATTATTCCATAATCTAAAACTAGTAGGCGTATTTTGGTAAAAAAATCCAAAATAGGATGTATTTTTTTTTGAAAACCATAAGAGGTAGCCCAATGAATATGTAACATTCTTCAATGAATGTACTAATTTTATTTTTTCCACACCATCCATAAACAATTATTAAAAAATTATTATTGAATATAAATAGTATAGTATATATACATATACTTTTTATCTTATTCTCAGTACATATATCCATCTCCCCAATAATCAAATTAAATAAAATCCATCATTCGTGTGTACGACATACAACCCCCTCAAGAACCGATGTTATTCATTTTCAATCACCACTTCTCACATATTGACACACTAAAGGACTCAATGTTTAAATATTATATTTATATTTTATTTTTTTTATTATATTAATTTTAATTATATCATAATATGATTAAATTACTCATGTGTACGCCAGACTGTCGCCTCATGAAGAAATGTGATTTAATCACAATTGAAATGGAATGTAATGTGTATGGTATTAATGAAAATATTTTATATAAATGAAATAAAATTTATTATATAATATAAATATAATATTTACCATTCTTTATTACTGTTATTCGAGAAAATTGAAACAACGATCTTGTGTATGTGATTCATACCATCTCTAATAACATTGTTTTTTATTACCTATATAGAACATCAATATAGTACTATAAATACTAAAATACAGAATAAATAGGATATTAATGACATGTTTAAAATTGGTAAGGTGATGTAACCATAATCCCTTTATGAGGAGAAAATAAACTATCAAAACAAACATGCCAAAAAATTGTTATTGCTTGAAACATTATTTTAATATGGAATTATAAATAAATTAGTAATAAACTATCATAAGTAAATCATATATGGTATGATATATATATATCTATGCCTCTGAAATATATTTATAATAAATTTATATTTATTACACATGACTTTTTATCATGTATGATTTACGTTGCAACTTTTGGTACAGAAGTTTAGTATAAAATTTTACTTTCCAGATACAGATAAAATTTAACAAACATTTCCATTATATTTTTCTATAATTCCAATGAAATTATTTTATAATGATTCTAAATATATTTTGGGTATTTACATATCAGTTTTTATTATATGTCTTTGATGTATTTTATGGTTAAATGTTACCAATTAATCAAGTGATTTTTGTGTCAAATTTCATTTTTTGGACACCAATATAAGGTTATGCATGTGTCATCATATTTAAGGTGCATATACATCCCACTTGAAATGTTATACCATTGATCTAATTATATTAATAATCATATTATTTTCACATAATTTATTCTTTCATGGGGATTATGGTTCAATTTTACCTAATTATTAAGGTATTTATTTTATAGTTTCATCATTTTTTAGGATGGTTTAAAATTATTATTCCCATGATGAAACGTTATAATATATATCTCAATAAACTGATGAAATTTATTCTCATATAGTAACATCATATGAATACAAGTTTCCATTTCATTTTACGCACTCTATGTACTCAAGTGTTTAGAATACTGTTTGAAAGAAAAAACATCATTTTTCCCTTTTTTACTGAAAACCAATTATCTTAAAAAACAATTTTTTATAAAAAAATTTAAAAATATGATTTCAAATTTATTCATATGATACATTAATAAATATTTTATAATTTTTTAAAATTTTAATAAAGGGTTTGAAATAAATATTCATGGTTTCTTCCAAGGAATTTTTGTTTGGATTTTAAAGAAATTAGTATATAAATATATATTTTCTAACACGTACTACATTAATGAAATTTCCCACCATCATTAACATAATTTTATCTAAAAATGGATTTATATATTTTTTTAATTTATGTGGAATGAATTTTTATGTTTTTTAATATTATTTTTATTTCTGAGAGTCTTTTTTATAAATAAAATTTTAATGTAATCTTTCAAAATCATTTTCAGTATAATATATCATCCATTAATATAACCTATAATTTAATTGGGATATGTTCCGAGGAAACCATTATTATTCTTTTGTTGAATGTTTAATTTCTATAATGACTATATTTATATAAAACCCATTTCTACTTCAAAAGTTATAAAATGATATAAGGATTTTGAAATCTACTACATTTTCAATGGATTATGCTCTGATGAAATGATAAAATAATTTAGAAATTCATTTAATTTATATACTAATTTTTTTGATTTGATATATATAAAAATAAATTTATTACGTTCAAATATGATGAATTTTTTATGATATTTTGGGACACAAATGTATGAAATTCATAATGTTATAATAGTTATGTAATAATTGACGATAGTGTTTATGTTATAAAATAGATAAATGTGACCAATATCTCCCTTCAATTCGTTTGGTAAATATTTCTATATCTAGAGAAAAATTATAATGGATTGGGGAGTGATCCTAGTTCTGTAATGGTCTCTATATACAAATATAGTTATTGGATTGAACCTGGAATTATCTTATGGTCTAGGGAGTGAACCAAATCCACTATAATACTCCAATAAATGAGCCTTCAAATATCAATGAAATTATTTTCAGTGATTATGTTTATGAAAAATCTATATTTTTTATTCTAATGTTATACTCTATGGGTTTATATTATTTAATTCAATTTTGATTCATTATTTATGATTTAACATGATTTATTACATGAATCATGATTATGAGCTATGATATAGAGAGAATGGTTTTCAATTTTATTAATCTTTTCCATATGCCCATATGGTTGGTGTCATAAACCTACCGGGGTTGACTCTAAGCTGGTCACCTGAGCTGGTCTGCGACATTACCCAAACGGCATTCTTGATCCTAACGGGCTGGAAACCAGTGTCGAGCATCAAAATTTAACTGTTTGAATGATTTTGCCCAAGTGGAAAAGATAAAAAAATAAAAAAACTGACGATAAATATAAAAACTAATAGTGTAGAGAAAATAAAGCTGAACATACCTTCTTTGTGACCTCCTAGGTCACCACGCAACTCAAAACCACGCTGCTCCAACATTGAGCAGATGAACCAAGAACCTATATGAGAAACTAAACATGCAATGTGAAAGATATAATATGCATGAGAACATAGATGCTCAGTAGGAATTCTAAGAATAAACCAATGAATCCAACAATTATCTTTTCCAAAATAGTCCACTGACACAATTTTTAAATACAGATATAAAAGTAGGGATTTCATATATTAAAATATGCAACATCTTGTTCTCATTTAAAATCCCAACACACGCTACACACCATTTCCAAAATCATTTTCCATTTTATAAATGAAATCCAAAATAGATAATACCAAAGGTGGGCTAGAGTAAAACAAGTAAAATTGGAACAGAAAATAAACCAATGCAACGAAATGTAAACAAGCAATGTAGGTAATTCAATAAACATGGGTGATCTTAAACATCCCTATAATATCCCTAGATGTACTCGTTTTCAGAACAACCTGCCGGCGTATGTTGAAGCTCATAATTCTATAACCAACTGGTCGCCCTAAATGACCAATACAGTGGAAAAGCCTACCTGGCCTAACTACTAATCTAGGGGTAACAACCCGTCTAATCCAAGTCGGTTAGCAATGATCACTCAAACATCTAAAAGATATCCAGGAACCCATGGTGATTATAATAATACTATGTAAGTAGGAAGGCCCACGCACGCATGACTCATCTCACTGCACTTGCCTTCCCCCAGGAACTGACGCTTCCTATTAATTTGCCCATAAAGGGTCACCCTAGATAGAAGTGCCCAATATACTTATATATACGCATACATGTCAAACATACAAAGTTCCAACCGGGCTGTCACCTCATTCAGTTATCAAAACCACTTTATTAAATGCTTGGAGTTGTAAATCAGGCCTCTATATTTATATAATCAAATGCCTTTATGAAAACATTGCACAAGTTCTTCACAAACAAATCTAAACACCACTTTTGTATTTAAAAAAACAAATGATCCCTTACGTTCCATGTTTCAAATCATTGCAGTAAAAGTATTTAGTGATACTATATTCAATTTTGTAAAAAAAAATCAAACCAAGCATTTCCTTACACAACGCACTCAACAAAATATATACACCAAAAGCCAAACGGGCATATACGCATGGATTTCTATTCAAACTATTTTAACGAACCACACTAAGGGACCCACATAATTTAGAATACAAGAACCACATATAAAAACTATGATTCAAGAAAAATTCCATTTCAAAGAGACATTAAATCATTTCTTCGAAAGAACTATGTTCCATAAAACCAACCAACGTAGGAAAAATAAGTTCCATTAAATTGTCCTACCAGCAAACACCCCTCAAAACATCCAACAGTACCATTTGCCGATAAAGGCTATTAGTTTCAACCATGTTGGAATGGTATAAACCTATTCATAATATAGGGACATCATAAAATTCATTTTTGATCAAATCATTCATCCGGAAAACACTACCATAAGTTAACTACAAATGCACTAGAGTTGAAATACATAATCTAAAATTTAATTAAAAAAATAAAATCATTAAATGGATTAAAACTAGGAGAAATGGCATGAAAACACCTACACATAATGAAGGAACTATTTAAAGGATATTTTTAACACTTTTAACCATCAATGAAACACATCAACGGATAAACTATCAGAATTATAAGAGTTATAATAACATTTATAAATTAAATGAAACCATGCAAGTGCCTATGGAAAACATTGGAATGATAGAAGGGAATGAAACGCTTTCCCCATGAGAAGGACCCATCAAAAGCTTTCTAACTCAAGAAACAGCTCACTCGCTGTGCACACCTGGAAACTACCGCCACACCCTAATGACATTAAAAAAAACAAGTCAATGTGGTGAGGACAAGCTCACAACCAAATAAAACTAGGGACCCTCAAACATCATAAGATTATGAAACTAAGAGCACAGAAAATAATTTCAGGTTTATGCTCTTACCTTGGATTATGACAACGCACCGAAACCACCTCGCCTTCAGTGGTGATTCCCGGAACACACACCAACAGGTCTCGAGTGGCCCGTTGCGCAACCTCAGAAGTCCAAAGAGAAGTCGACGCATGGATAGGGAATCAGAGGGGGGCTGGTCGGGGCACTGGCGCAAAAGAGCAGCGGTTGGACAGTAGTCGGAAGCGGACCAGAACTGCCGGAAAGGAGAAGGGGCCACCGGACAAGGAGGGCGAGGCTTCACCGAACCATGTAAGCAGAGGGAACGACTTCACCAGACCCGAGAAGAGGAGGTTGTGGATTCACCTAACTAAGGAAGAGAAGGTCATGGGCGAACACAGAGGGCGACCAAAGGGCAAACTGGACGTGGACGCAGGGTCGTGGGGATGCGGAGGGTGGCCGGAGAGGGAGATCCAGATGAGGAAGAAGAGGTCACGGGCAGGGAAGGCGACTCGCGCAGGCATGGATGAACGGACAGGGGTGACCGAGACGACGCGATGGGAAATGGGTGGGTGTTGGGGTAGACTAGGGTTTTGAGTTTGTTCTCATTTTATTATATTAAAAATAATAATAATATTAATATTAATAGTAATAATAATAATACTAGATTAATACATATAATAAGAAGAAGAATAATAATAATAGTAAAAATTATATAAACCAAATTTTGATAAAAATAATACTAATAGAAATTTAATAAGAATATTATTAATATCTATTTATTGATAATATTATTATTATTATCTGACTAAACAATATTATCATGGAGTTTTAAAAATTTATAAAATTTTGTTATTTTACATATCGGGAAACTGCCCATTCACCAGGGCCGAATTCATGGCACCACTAATAGTGCGGTGTCCGCGCATTGTCCCAAGACCCACCGAATACATCCAACATTAAAAAACTTCAAACAAGGACCTAACTAAACCTTGTCTAAATGATGTGAATTGGATAAAATAATAGAATGATAGAAGTTTGTGGTCATGGTGTGACAATTATCCCAACCACAGAAACTTTCTTGCCCCATAAAGTCATCAATCCAACAGTTGTCACAACTTGAGTCCATGCCCAGACAAAAATATAGAGAACCATGTTCCTCGGGGTGTCCATTCCCTTTATAAGTCACACCTCACCAATTAAAGGAATAACACTGCCCGAGATTGAGGGGAGAACTAGAGAGGTTTCTCCCCACCACAAGGATTTACTAATACAGAACCCCTTGAATCATGGACAAACCACCCTCAGAGGGGCATAATGGGAACTCCCAAACAGACTCATTTAATCTCTACACATAGACTGAACAACACTCCTAGAATATATACAAAATATTTCTATGAAACAGCATAGAATCTTGAGGATGAGAAATGAACTCAACACTTCCCCGTCAATTTCACGATACCAATCATTCCCCTAACGGGTATAGCTGAGACAAACTCAAAATCAAAATGGGGCTATTTATACACGGTCCCACACCATTCAATGAGACTGAACAGTTTAAAAACCACATTGAGAGCAGATAAGACCGCTTGGATTGCGGTACAATGAGCTCATCACACCCCAACAACAAGGATGGGTTTACGAATCCAACAATAATCGAACAAGAAAACATTGGATATTTCCATATGAAGTTGAAAACATGATCTGAGTCGATTTTCCACACACCCTTGACAACTCCTAACTGTGTGCAAGCTTCACCCCGAGGCCTGTGGCTGGGGCCCTGACGACTGAAGTTTATCCTACCTCATAGTCATGAATTTGTTTCCTCTAGTACCTAACACCTTCCTCCCAAAAAACACTTCTTTTGAAACACTCTTCGGGGACCCGAACTGTCCCACGGTAGGAAGGCTTTAGAGGTATGTGACAAGGCGGCTTAGAATGCCTTAACTGGCCAGACTAGTCGCATGCGAGAGAACGATCGAACAACCTGGGAGTCGGTACAGATGAAGGTCCTTTCCAAAAAGAGAACCTTCACAAGAGCCAACCCCCACCAAATACACCCCATAATCTAATGATGATGAGACATCCCAAATTTACTTGTCCAGAACTGAACCCTCAAGTAACTCTGGGACGCTAAAATCCTTAACTACCATGGGAGTTCCCCACAACCATAAGACACACTATCTTTCCGAACTCCAAAACTACCTATAAGAGACTCTGACTACCTCGATAAGAAGGCAACACACACACAAAACATGGAGCTGGGCATAACATATTAACAACTTTTCAAGGTTTCCTAGGCGGCATACTCATAACACGAAAAACACCATCAAAATTGGTCATCAAGACAAAAATCAAAAAAAGAAACAACACAAGCCAAGGAAAACAAGCCCATATGCCAATAATATCCAAACACATGCAAAAAATCAATTTTCCAAAATCATTATTCCTTTATAATTTTAAAACTCACCTATGGCACCTTACAAACTGTCAAGTGAGAATTCATTTAATCTCTATCATATCATTTGTGAAAAAAATGACCCCACACACACTCCATAAATAGCCATGCATGTGTGGCCCTCCACAAGGAGTGTCATTGTTCAACAACTTCTTTTCCGTACAAAATACAAACACATACCATGTTATTCCGAACTGATAGAAATTATCTTTAAAAACCCACTTGATTAATTTCAAAAACAATTTGGAATAATCTCTTTTTCTAATTTTCAAAACACTTCCATTTTCAACACACACTCACATCAACCATGTTCAAAATGAAACACAACCAACTATAATCCATCTGAATGAGGGACTAGTGTCTATTACTATCCAGTGACATGGTGGTGAGCCATGCCCCAAATAAGGCACAACACTAAGAGGACTTTCAAACAAGAACATGGGCTCCACATCGGTCACCACCCCACGTGAGGCTGCAATGTAAACCGATCTTCCCCCATTGTCATCCCTCAATCCAAAATAACCAATGGAAAATGACTCAAATCATGAACTACCCCTGGTAACTCATGTCTCTTTGTGAGTGGTAGTGATCAGGCACCGACCTGAAATCTACCTCTTGATCCCTGAGAGTACTAATCTCCTTCTACCAGACACCCCAACTAACTAGGGCCTCCTATGATACCATTTTGTCCTGAACCAACCTGTGTCGACCCGAAGCTGGTCACCTGAGCTGGTCCGTGACCGGACCCGAAGGGCGTTCCCAATCCCCATTGGTTGGAAACTAGTTTCAGGAATCAAAATTTAATTGTTGGGAACGGTTTGGCACAATAGAAAAAGATAAATAGGTAAAAAACTGACCATAATGATATGAACTGGCAGCTTAAAAAATAAAGTTGAACATACCTCCTTTTGACCACCTAGGTCACCACCCAACTCAAAACCACACTTCTCCAACATTGAGGAGATGAACCGAGAACCTATATGAGAAATTGAACCTATAACTTGAAGGATATAATTGGCATGAGCACTGAGATGCTTAGTAGGGATGCTAAGAATAAACCACTGAATCCAAAAATTCCCTTTTCCAAAACACATTATTGACACATGTTGGAAATACAGATATAAAATTACGGATTTCACTTTTTAAAATATCCAACACGTTGTTCTTATTTAAAAACACAACAAATGCTACACACCATTTCCAGAATCATTTTCCATTTTATAAATGAAATCCAAAACAGATAAATACCAAAGTTGGGCTATAGTAAAACACGTAAAAGTGCGACTGAAAATAAACCAATGCAACGAAATGTAAACATGCAGTATATGTAATTCAGTAACAATGGGTGATCCCAAACATCCCAAGAAGATCTCTAGACATACTCGGTTTCAGAACCACCTGCCGACGTATGGTGAAGCTCCAAGGTCTATAACCAAATTGCTGCCCTAAATGACTACTCCAGTGGAAAAGCCCACCTGGCCTAACAAAAATCCAAGGGGTAGTAACCTATATAATCATTGGTGGTCAGAAACTTTCACTCTATCATCTAAAATACATTCAAGAACCCATTGTGATTATAATAATACTGGGTAAGTAGAAAGGCCCTCACACGCGTGAATCATCTCACCGCACTTGCCTACGCCAAACATGGATGCTTCCTATGTATTCTCCCATAATGGGTTACCCTAGATATGAGTTCCCAGTATACATATATATATGCATACATTTCAAACACACAAAGCTCCAATCGTGTCGTCACATCATTCTGTTATCAAACCCATGTTATTTATTACATGGAGTCATAAATCAAGCCTCATATTTTACATAATCAAATGCCTTTATGAAAAAATTTCACAAGATCTTCCCAAACAACTCTAAAACCCATGTTTTTATTTACAAACCCAAATGGGACCTTAAGTAACAAGTTTCAAAGCATTGCAATAAAAGTCTTAATGATAAAATATTCAATTTTGTAAAAAAAAAATAAACCAAGCGTTTACTTAAACCACACACTCATGAAAATATATACAAAAAAATACAAACGGGCATATACCTATAGATTTCTCTTCAATCCAATTGAAAGAACTGCAGGAAGAGACCCACATCATATAGAAAAAAAGAACCACTTATAAAACCAAGGATTAGAGAATAATTCCTATTTAAAGAGACAAGAAATCTTTTCTTCAAAAGAACTATGTTCCATAAAACCAACCGATGAAGGACAAACAGGTTCCACAAAATTTTTCTACCAGAAAACACCGCTCAAAACGTCAGACAATACCATTTGCAGATAAAGGCAGTTAGTTTCGACCAAGTTTTCAAGGTATAAACATGTGCATTATTAGAGGACCATCCGAAAATCCATTTTTGATCAAATCTTTTAGCAGGAAAACATTGGCACAAGTTAACAACAAACAAACTAGAGGTTCGAAACATAATCTATGATTTTATTAAAAAACAAAAACCTTAAATGGACTAATATAAAGAGCAAGGGCACCGAAACACCTACACATAACCAAGTAACTATTTTAAGGATATTTGTAACACTTTTAACCATCAAAGATAAACTTCAGTTGATAAACTATCAGAATTATAAGGGTCTGAATAACATTTATAAATTAAATTAATCCATGCAAGTGCCTATGGAAAACTTCGGAAATAGAGAAGGGATTGAAACACCAAACACAATACCGAGACCCAACCAAAGTTTTCATACACAAGAAACAGCTCGTCCGCTACGTGCACCTAGAAACAATCACCATACTCTAATGAAATTTGTCATAACAAGTTAGTTCAGTGAGTACCACCTCACAACCAAACAAAACCCAGGACCCTCAAACAACATAATATTATCAAACTATGAGCATGGAAACTAAGATTAGGTTTAAGATCTTACCTTGGATTACGACAACGCACCAAAACAACCTCACCTTCGGTGACAATTACCATAACACACCCCATTGGGTCTCGAGTGGCCCTTTGAAAAATATCAGAAGTCTGAAGAGAAGCTGGCACAGGGAGAGGAACTAGGAGAGGGGGATGGTCGGGGAGCTGGAAAAAAAGTGCAGTGGGCGGTCAGTGGTCGAAATCGGACTAGAACTGCAGGCATGGAGAATGGGGCCACGGGGTAGGGAGGGTGAGGATTCCCCAGACCAGATACTGGGAGGGTGTGGATTCACTGGACCATTGAAGAGGAGGTCGTGGGCGAACACGGAGGGCAATCGGAGGGCGAGTCGGATGGGGACATGGGGTCATCAGGGTCGCGGGGATGCTGAGGGTGACCAAAGGGAAAGCCATACAGGGACGCGGGGTCAAGGAGATGTGGAGGGTGGCTAGAGGGGGAGAGCCGGATGGGGAGTAGGAGGTTACAGGTAGATTGGATGACTCATGTAGGCAGGGATGAACGATCTGTGGGAGACCCAGGTGGCGTGATGAGAAACAGGGGGGGCACGTAGTAGACTAGGGTTTTTAGTTTTATTTTCTTTTTTATATATTAATATTATTATTAATAATGATAATAATAATAATACCAAAATAATAACAATAATAAAAATAATAATAGTAATAATAATAGTAATATTAATATAAACGAAAATTTGATAAAAATAATATTAATAAAAATTTCATAAGAATAATATTAATATCAATTTATCGATATTATTTTTATGATTATCTGCCAAACTAATATTATATTTTCATTTAAAACATTTATAAAATTTAGTTATTTTATGTATCAAGCAACCGCGCATTCACAAGGGTTAAATTCATGTGCACCGTTAATGGTACAGTGACCGTGCACCAGCCTAAGACCCACTGAAAAAATCCAAGATTTAAAAAAAAGATCAAACAGGGACTTAACTAATACTAATCTAAATGATGTGAGACTGATAAAAGAATAAAATGATAGGCATATGTGGTCGGAGTGTGATAGTCGAGATATGTTGATATGTCTCATGATTACAATTACTGAGAATTTGAGGTAAACCACTAATTGTTTAATTCCCCATTTTATGAAGAAATGCATGATATATGATATGTCTAACATGGGTGTTAGTTATGAAGAACATAGTGGGTGATAAAATAGTTCATATATGGACATATTATCTATTTATCCTATGTTTATAAGAGAGTATAAATTTTCAATACTCAGGAATATATTTTTTTAATGAATGGAATGTACATTTAAAAAAATATATTAATGAGGTAATTTGGTCATTATAGTTGGAATCAATGAATATGTCTATGTAACCTTTGAAAAATAGTATATTAAAGCGATAATGAAATGTGGAAGGATATAAATGGGGATAATACTAAGGATAATTCAATGTTTAGGAAAATGTCCTAGAATTTTGGTCAAGGATAGAGCATGTGGTTTCTATGAAACTAAATCACAATCTTGATACTAAAATGGATTTCTATGTAGAACTGAGGTATAATGGTCTATTAAATTTTGAATGGGATAATTGATCGAGATGTGATCTTCACATGGAGAATGAAAATATAAATTTCTATAAATCAATCATAACACTCCTAGGGAATATGATTTGGAAACTCATAAACTCATCAAAAACCGTTATGAAGGATTGAAATATATTATTATTATTGATTTCCTTGGATAATACTATGGTTTTACAGATTAATAATATGGTTCCATGATTGATATATCCTATATGTGATTTTACATGATTGTTTGGTTTTCCTTAATGATTATTCTTTATTAAACTATTATTTATGGTTTTAGTCAGTTGTGGGATCTAGATAGAACTGGGTTAACATTGAATGTTATAGATAATGTGTAGAATAGTATCTAAATGTTGTCATTACTATAGTATAGGATATTGTAAGTAGTCTTAGTCATTTATTTAAATATATGATTATAAAATTAAACATTATCCAACATTTGGATTCAGAAAAGTTTATATGGATATAGTTCGCTCTGATCATTGGTTGTGGAGACCATGATGAAATGAATACTCAGTTTCCTAGATTCTATGATTATAGGAAGAAGAACTCAAGGGTATGTCTCAAAATACCATGAATCTTTTTTATGTGTAGAAAATAATGGCTCAAAACATGTAATTACTGAGGAAAAATGAAATTTTATGTTAACATAGTGTATTTAAATAATGTTATTCCTATTGAATAATCAAAACATAAATTATATAAATATTGATTGTATGGTAATTATAAAAATCAATCTCCTTGGGGTAAGTCTTGTGAATTGTATCATCATGGTGGTATGAGTAATTGTTATACTATAGATGGTGAAGAAATAAAATATGACATATGATTGGTATGGATTGGTCAAATATTTTTTATGATAAATGTAAGAATCCTGGTTTAATTGAAGTATTTAAATGTTATGAAATGGTTTATACTTCTTATTGGAGTAAAGAGGTTTTATAGAATAAGATGATAAAACCTAGTTAACAGTTTAATAATGAATTAAACCAATTGAACTAGTTGATTATTTGAATTGATGGATTATGTTATATCAATTATGAAATTTAGAATTATTTTTCGGTATATATTTTCATTAATGATTTTCATGAATATGTTGAATGGTATTGATGACCTAGAAAAGTGATTTTGGTGAATAATTAAATTTTATAGAAAATAAATGAATAAGGGAAAATACCACTAAATATTTTTTTTGATATTGGGAATCTGTTTTTTTTATATCAATGATTGGTATTTATTACATAAATTAGGTATTATTCATTGACATGGGACTTATTATTGATTTGATAAAAAACTCGTTTTTGTTATCATTGATGATGTTTACAATATTTTTGTATTTAATGAAAGTATTCGGTAATATGTGGTTTTTTTACAGAATGAAGATGTATGAATATATTCATTTATATTTAATGGTTAATCCTATTATTACCATGTTTTATGATAATATATGAACAATTAATTAAAAAAATTACTATGTTACATTTATGAAAAACATTATGTTATTTGGAAGATTTTGTTAAGTTGACCATTGGATACCATATTAATAAATTTTTTAATTTTTAAGGGTATTATGTATATTCATTTTTAAAATATATTAATTAAAAAATTTTTGGATGTTTTCTATATTAATGTACTATTTCACCATATAATTATTTTTAGATAACTTGTACAAATATTTATGATAATTATGACAGAAATAAATAATGACTTATTATTAATTTATATATCATATGATAAACATAATTTTTAGGAAAAAATATCTATCTATTAATGAAATCGATAATGTGGATTTCAATAGAGTTATATAAATGATGATATTTTTCTTCAAAAATTTATGTAAATCATGGGTGTAAATATTCTCATGAAAATTACCCAACATTATGAAAAATATCATGATGTATACTATTATCATTTTAGAATAATTTTTTTATGATGTCAAGGACCATTATCAATCATATTTTTTTATAGTTTTTTACTTGTTGATTTTTTTATAATTCTATTTATTGTGCTCAATGATCTCTATCGGTCTCTATCGTTATTTGGACATTAAACATTTCATAAATTTCAAAATAATCAATTGTAAAAATGTTTATGCTTTTTGGAAACATATTTTTTGTTCTTATAGATTACCTTCACAATTCAATTATTCCCTTTTTATTAAGAAGTTTTTTAATCCTTTTTACGATTAGGGATTCCCATTAACGTATTTTCAAATGTTAATCACTTTTTATAGGTCTAACATCAAATTTCATTGATGTAAATTAATTAGTGGGGGTAGAATAGAACACCTCTTTAATTTTTTAATTTTATAAAATTAATTGATTGATTTAAAAAATTTCCATTATATGCAACATTAAATTTATCATTATTAACATTCAACATATATATTTTCATTATTCACATGAAACACCAAATTTAATTATAATGTGAGATAATATTAAAATATAATTATTTAATATGATAGTTTACACCTATACATTGGAATGGTTGGTATGAATATGATTAAATAAATTATGAAAATTTATGGTATAAAAGTATATATTAAATTAAACCATTAAGACCAATTAATTAGAACATAAAATTAAAAAATATTTGGAAATAAAGGAAATATTCTGTTGGAAAACTATTTTTTTTCAAAAAAAACATGATGTATGTAAATTTAATAACATTGTTTTCTTGATTAATTTTAATGAAATTTATATTATATATATTCAATAATTTATTTTCCCTTAAAACATTTAGTTTTCCCAAAAAATGATAATAATTAATTAATTTTTCTCATAAAAATTTTTTTCTATTGAAAGATGTTTTTTCACATTTGAAGCCCATATATTAAAATTAAGTTTTTACAATTTATGAAAATATCTGAAAATTAAAAAAAAAATCAAATATTAATGTCACATTTGTCTTTGAGTAAAAGTTTGACATATTTCTACAAAGATAACGTTTTTAGTGATTTGTGAAAAATACTAGTTTTTTATGAATTTTAATTTCATTTTAAAATGTAAAAAAATTATTAATATGGTTTCAAAGGTAAATTTAGTTCAACTAGATATCTACCGATTATATTTAGGTCATTAGAATTAATTTTATATTGATTTTTCATATAAAACATATATAAATATTGATAATAATCTCCTTAAAAATCATATTTCTCGTCACATAAGCCATATTAATTTTTAAAATAAATAATTCAAATTCATAAAATGGAATTTGGAAAATTTAATTCCATTTTTATAATATTAAAAATGTATATTATCTAATTATTTTAGTATTTTATTCCCATAATGTGAATTAAATTGAGTAATATTTATTTATCATGGTGAATGTAAAACATGGGATAAATGGGGGAAAACTAAAACATTTTGTTCAAAATGTCTGAAAATTTTTAAAATATAATATATAGAAAAAAAATTTACATTACAATATTTGTGGCACTATAATATTCCATATTCATTTCTTTTGGATGGTTTAAAATTTGTGTATAACCGTTCCTTTAAAAATAATACATGTGTTCTACATACCACAATTATAAAATGCCACTACTTATTCAATCGTCTTAACACTTCAATATACATTTTTTTGGAAATACCCTACCTATTATATTCCTTTCATATATAATATCATCCCAGATGCTTTATTTTTGTCCTAAATTGTAACGACCCAAACTTTTATTAATGTAAATCCCTCTTGATCTAATTAAATGTCTATTTATGTAAAATTTTTATATAAAATTTCAACTTCTTTGGTATTATTTTATGAATTGTGATCTTTGCTAATATAGCCGCTAAACAGTGATCACATGATTAGTATAAATGTAGGGTTTTAAAAAAAATACAAATTTACTCACACAAAGGAAGCGATGACCTCATTCAGTAGAATCGCTCCATACGAAGCCCATTTTTCAAATCTCTTAATAGAGTTGGTGTCATTAGGCTTCACTCTTGACCAATCCCAAGCCGAGCTTCATCATGTCAAGCTCGAACGGAACCGTCTATGGTAGAAGTGGAAGTTGATAGAGAACACCACGTGTGCAATGTTATCTGAGCCTCTCTAAGAGTCTGTCACCCTCACACACCATACCCTTATTTCTTATGCAACTGTTTTAAGGGGTTATGTAACAAATCCCTAGTACTATGGTTATGTACATTATATTTTTATATAATAATGAATATAATTTCATTTTATTATTGTTACCTTGTAAATAGTTTTTAAATCACCAATAGAATTTTTAGTAAATGTTCAACTATGAAGTTACTTTTGATGAAATATTTGATTTATGAATTAAATATTATTTAAATAAAATATTATTATTATTAAATTAATTTTTCTTAAATATTAATGATCGTATAATTTTATGAATACAATTGTAATTTTTATTATTGTTTGACATCTATTTTTTTCAAAACCCATGAATTTTCTATAACTGTCTTTTTATATTTTAAAAATTAAAATTAACATATTTAAAAAATTATTTAGATGAAATGAATATTATTTCTAGAATCAGTATGTCAAAATTACCCAATGGTGAATTTGTCATTATTTTTTGAGACATCCAAATATTTGGGTAAAAACATTAATACCATTTAAATATATAATGTGTTCTATGATATCATAATGAGTCAATAGTGATGTAATAAAATACTATAGACCTGATTTCAGGAAATATATTTTTTACCATTAAAATAATGTGATTTTGGGTTTGTTTGATTTATTTTACAAAGCTTTAGTGGACCCTTCATGAGATATTAAACATTTTGTCTTTTTAAATTATTTTTTTGGAAGTGTGACTCACTTCCACATAATCAACTCGATTATTTTAAGAATTTTGTACATTGGCCTTATAAAATATTGTTTTACACTTCCCTTTTCCAATAACCATGGGAAAAAAATATGGGTTGGATTGTGGTTTGGTTTAGTTCAAAGTGAGGGTCCCAATCCTTAATAATAAAGGTTTCCCTCACCTTTCCTATTTAAACCCACCCAAGATCCCACTTCCTCCTTACTCAAAGCATTTGGAGAGTGTCCATCCCCTGCACTCCTCTCTTTATAATCCTCCCAAGGTGCCCCATGCTCCCAAAAAAACCACTCTCAAGACTCTCTCAATCCTTTGGAAGCATACATCGAAGTAATGGTTTTTATTCCTTTCTCATTTTTTTCCAATATTCATTAAATTCTTGTACCCTTTTAATTTCAATTATAAATGTTGGGGTATGGTTTTTCATATCCCCCATACTTCCCTCTTTACGTTTAAATTATTGGAGACCCCTTTCTATCCCATTAAAATCCTCACATGTACACCTATTACTATGCCGAAATTCCGAAAGGAATTTCTCTCTCCTCATTTACATTCAAGAAATTATTTTGTATAATGAATCTAAATTCCATTAAATTTTTTAGGACATGTATATATATAATCCTGTTAGTTTAGTTTCATGTAAATATGATGAGACACCCCATTCTCTCGTCAAACATTTTTATTAGTTCTTATGTCATGCCGTTATGTTGTCGAAATTGCACCGTGCTTTTACAAGCCATAGTCATTGTGTAGTGAATACCATGCCCATTTCTCTATCAATATTATTCACCTTTATGCACAATTACTTATTTTTTAAAGAGTTTCATTTATTTTTTCCACATTCTTTTATCATGGAATAAAAGATTATGTTGAATGATTCAATTTTTTATGATTCATGTGTCACGCTTATGCATGAAATGAAATGTTTAAGAAGGGTGAGCCCTTATAGTGCTCCAATGCATTGGGTTAAGTATAGTATCATGATAAATCATGTGAAATTGGTGTTTACTCATGATAATTCATGTGAAACGAGGGTTTACTCATGCTCCATGTGCAATGAGGTTTACCCTTGCTCCATGTGCAATGAGCTTTGGCTCATACTAATTCCATGTTAAGTGTTGTTTCCACATTTCCATGTTATGATTATCATGATTTATCATGTCTTTATGTTTATTCTTCACTTATTTTCTATTAATATTCATATATTCTAACATGTATTGTATTCCTTAGGTAATTCCCTAATTATTCCCTTACTGGGCTTTATAGCTCACCGGTTTTTATGCTTTTCCTCTAGTTATCCCATAAAATTATAAGTATGGGGGAATATAGTGGTCATGTAAAGGGTGTTTTTAATAAAGATGTTATTTTTCATGTTTTAAGTTGTCATGTAATGATCTTAATCTCCAAAGACACTAGACCTATCTATATTTTATGTTTTATCAAGTGAATTTTATGAAATAAATTATGTCTAATTGTGTAATAAAAGAGAAAGGTTGTTATAGTTGGTATCAAAGGATAGGTTTAGTTATTTTTTGGATTATGATTACTAAATCCAATTAAATCCTTAGAGACAAGATTGTGTATAATAAAAACATCCCTATGTTTTGGTGAGTACTGAGTAAGTGGTTTATCAAGAAAATATATCCCTGTATGGATACGAGCAGGTAGAGGCGGCTCTAGCACAAATGTATCCCAGGGGTAAAACTTGAAAAAACAACTTTGAGTTAGACTCAAATGAGAACTGGTGCATGAAAAAAGGCCTTGATGCACTCTTGGTTACGACGCTCCCAAGGGATATGCTTTGGTAAATTCACAAGCTTAGTATGAACCATTATTAAGGGACAAAAAAGGCCCAAAGAATTAATGTTAGAAAGTAGATCCTGGATAACGTACACGGAAGCCAATAGATTCATATGTTAAGGAAATAAAAGTTATTTATAAGTTATCAGTATTTTCCATGAATTACCCTTTATGTGTTACCCTTAACATTCCTTTTATTCCATCCAATGACTGGTAATAGGAGTACTCTGGCTAATAACCGATGTGAAGATCAATATGATGACTGTACTAATGAGATTCCCAATCCAATGGGAGCGGGAATCAAAAACATTTTCACATTTATCACTCAGCTAAATAAATCATTTAATAGAAATATGGGTCAAGAGGAACATTCAACCACCCCCCCCCCCCAAAAAAGAAATTTTCGATATCAAGAGCATCATGAGACAAAGGCCTCTTACTTTTAATGGATCATCTGATCCCTCAATCCATGAACAATGGATCAACTCCATTGAAATGATCTTCTCCATACATCAATGTTTTGAACAAGAGAAGGTTTTCCTGGCTACATACCATATGGAGGGTGAAGCTAATCAATGGTGGATGTTGATCAAAAATACAAAGCCTGAGGAGGAGATTAATGCATTGGAATGAAAGGATTCATGAAAGATGTTTTTCGATAAATATTTTTCGCACACCATCCATCTTAAGATGGAAAGGGACTTCCATTCCCTCATGAAAAAAAAGACGAATATGTTGGAGCGTATAAGACAAACTTCACAAGGCATGCACGATATGATTCTGTGTTTGTCGTTACCCCAAAATGCAAGGTTGAACGCTTCTTTTGTGGGTTGAAACCTATGATTCAGAAAGCGTTTGTGATTCACGAATTCAACAGTTATGAGGAAATATTTCGATGTGACCTCAAGGTCGAAATAGGTATTAGAGAATCTCAAGGGTATCATAGGTAGAGGAATAGTAAGGTAGACTTCAATGCTGGCGGTCTGATGGATAAATCCAAAGGTGCTAAGAAGATCCAGCACCACACATGTCAATGGTGTGGAATGAATCACCCCAGAAACTGTATGAAGGGGATGAGGAAATGCTTTAGGTGTTGATGAGAAGGGCACCTAGATTTTAAATATCAGTAAGAAAGACCGATTATTGTGATAGATAAGAGGAATGATCTGTTCGAACCTCAACTCATGGTTCATTGCTACAATTGCAAAGAACAAGGGAATCTTTCAAATCAGTTCCCTAAGATAAGGGTCTTCAAAGGCAACCAACAACTTCCAAGGCAGAAAGGGAGAGATTTTTCCATCACTACTACCAAAGTGAACCCTGATAATGAAGTAGTGACAGGTACACTAGTTATTCATTCAATAATAGCGAAAACACTTTTTGATTCAGGTTCAACACATTCCTGTACATCTAGAATGTTTGGTAGAATAATCCCACCACCACCACAAATCATGTAAGTGAATATATCGGTGATTAAGGAAAATGAGAAAATCATTGCGTATGATGAATATAACTACTCCCCTATCGTAATATGTGGATTAAACATCCCGGAAAACCATTTCATACACACTCTGGTGGAATTTAATGTAATTCATGGCATGGATTGGCTTTCCTTATATAGAGGCAACATAAATTTCCATTAGAGGGAAATCACTCTCCATGTGGAGAATAGAACCCCGATTCCTTACAAGTGCAAGGAGGAAGATGACCCTTCTTTAGCTCCATCATCTCAAGCGTGGATATTAATTCCCTATGAGCATGCTTTTCTGGCATAGATGATTGAGTCTAAGGATTTAACCATCCTAGAAGACATTTCTATTTTGATGGAATTTGCTGAAATATTTCTGAGGAATTTCCTGGTCTTCCTGCTACAAGATATGTTTAATTCTCAATTGATCTTATACCTGGGGCATTTCCAATATCATAGAATTTGTATAGAATTGTTGTTTTATAGCTTGAGGTTCTGAAGAAAAAACTAACGGTGATGCTCCATAAAGGGTTTATATGGCCACATGCTTCACCATGGGGTGCACCAGTCCTCTTCGTCAAGAATAATGGTGGCTCAATGGGCCTTTTTATTGATTATAGTGATATTAAAAAAAATCACAATAAAGAACAAGTATACTCTTACACGAATTGATGACTTATTTGATCTGCTGCTTGGAGCACAATACTTCTCCAAGGTGGATTTGCATTCGGGATATTATCAAGTAAGGGTGAAGAAGAAAGATATCCCCAAGACTACTTTTCGAACAAGATATCAGCATTGTGAATTCATAGTAATGCCTTTTGGACTCACTAATGATATAAAAATCTTCATGGACATGATGAATAGTGTCTTTAGAGTATACGTTGTCAAATTTTCAGTAGTCTTATAGATTATATTCGGATATACTCCAAAACCAAGGAAGATCATGAAAAGTATATAAGAACTGTACTAGAGACCTTGCGAAATGAGAAGCTCTATGAAAACTACAGCATGTGTGTTTTCTGGATAAAGGAGGTCTCATTGTAGGTCCATATCATCACATGTAATGAGGTATCTATGTATCCCTCAAAAAAATGCAATTGAGTGATGGTTGAGGCAAACATCAGTAACATATATCTGTAAATTTTTGGGATTAGCTATATATTATCTAGGATTTGTGGGAAATTTTTAACAATTTTCCAACCCTCTTACCAAGCTAATTCATAAGGGAGTATAGTTTTCTTGGAGTGATTAATGCGAAGAAAGCTTCAGGGAGTCGAAAATAAGGATTAGCACTACACCCATTCTCACATTACCCACTAGTGGAGAACTTTTTGTGGTATTTAATGATGCTTCGAAGAAGGGACTAGGATGTGTGATGATGCAAAAAAGAAAAATTGATTGCCTATGATTCTAGGTAATTGATTTTTCATGAATAAAACTATCCAACACATGACCTCGAGTTGGCAATAGTGATCTTCGCTTTGAAAATTTGGCGTCATTATCTCTTTAGGGAGAAGGATGAAATATAGATGGACCACAAAACCCTCAAGTATATATTAACACAGAAAGAGTTGAACATGTGCCAACGATGATGGTTAGATCTGATAAAATACTATGACTTCTCAATCCATTACCACCCTAGGAAAACGAACATGGTGGGGGATGCACCAAGTAGAAAGGACCCAATGATTATATCATTGATGAGAATTTAAAATGATCAATTCTTCTAGATTTGATGAATATAGACATGGTAATCATAAAGAAGGGAACATCATCAATCCTTTCACAAATTCTTTATCAACCATTACATTTGTAAAGGTTAAAGGATTCTGAATATGATGATGTGGGAATTCAAGAAAAAGTGGAAGCTATCGGAAAAGGGAAATCCTTGGATTTTAATATTAATGAAGAGGGAATTGTGAGATTTGGAAAAAAACTATGTGTTTCATTATGTCCGGAGCTGAAGATTGAACTTTGGGATGATGCACATAGTTAAAATTTCTCTATTCACCCAGGAAACAAAATGGCGTATCACGGTCTCCGAGAGAAATATTTGTGGGATAATAAGGAGAAAGAGATCTCTTAATATACATCAATGTGCATGGTGTGTCTGAAAGTGAAGGTAAAGAGGTATAATTCTAAGGGGATGATGAAATTATTGCCCATACCAGAATGGAAATGGGAGAACATAACCATGGAATTTGTCACTGGAATTCCCATGACATCAAAAGGAAACAATGCAATATGGGTTTTTTTGGATCATCAAACAAAGGCTGCACACTTCATTTCTATTTGGGAGGATATCTCATTAGATCAACTGGCACACATATATGTTAGGGAAGTGGTAAGGCTTCATGGAGTACCACTATCTATTGTGTCCAATCGAGATCCATGATTCACCACCATTTTTTGGAAGAGTCTTCAACAGGCTCTAAAATACTAAACTAAACTTCAGTACGACCTATCATCCACAAACTGATGGCCAATCCGAGCGGACTATCCAAACAGTTGAGGACATGTTGGGAGCGTTCTCAATATACTTTAAAAGAGTATGGGATCAACATATTCCTCTGGTCGAGTTCTATTATAATAACAATTTCAACTTGAGCATCCAAATGGCTCCATATGAATCCCATTATGGGAAATGGTGAAGAACAATGGTGTGTTGGGATGAGGTTAGTGAGCATAATCTTTTTGGACCAGAAATGGTCGAAGAAATGTTGGAGAAGGTGAAAACCATTCAGCATCATATCAAGGCCATAGTCAAAAGAAGAGTTATGCAGATAACCATTGATGAGACCTTGAGTTTAATGTTAGAGACACAGTATTTCTATACATATCTCTCTGGAAGAAGGTCATTAGGTTTGGAATGAAAGGGAATCTATGTCTATGGTACATTGACCCCTTAAATATTCTTGGTCATGTCAGGGTTGTGGCCTATCGACTAGAACTTCCACCTAACATGGAAAAAGTACATGAGGTCTTTCATGTATCCCTCTTAAATAAGTTCATACCCGACCCTTCACATGTACTCTATTCATAGGTGATATAGTAAGAGGATGATTTTTCTTATGAGAAGCAACTAGTGAAGATCTTTGATCGTAGAGAAAACGTTATACCAAATAATACAATTTCCCTCATCAAGGTGTTGTGGAGAAACCAAATGATTGAATAAACGATGTGGGAATCATAGGAAGTGATGAAGTAGAGTTACTTACATATATTTTGGTGTGGGAAAAAGAAAATTTGAAGGGGAAATATCTTAAGGGTGGAATATTGTAATGAACCAAACTTTCATTAATGGAAATCCATCTTGATCAAATTAAATGTCTATTTATGTAAAATGATTATATAAAATGTCATCTTCTTTGGATTTATTTTATGAATTGTTACCGTTTCAAATATAGTCATTGAACAGCGATCACATGATTAGTATAAATATAGGGTTTTAACAAATCCAAATTTACTCAGATAAAAGAATCGAAGGCCACATGAAGTAGAATTTCTTCATACAAAACCCATTTGATGGAGCTTGGAAAAGAGGTGGCATAATTCATCTTTTCTCTTGAACAACCCCATGTTGGGATTCATCATATAAAGCTCGAACAGAACCATCTACAGGAGATGTAGAAGTTGAAAGAGATCACCACGCATGAAATGTTATCCGAGCCACCCCAAGAGTCTGTCACCATCACGCACCATACCCTTTGGTATTATGCTATTGTTTTAAAGGGTTATGTAACAAATCCCTAGTATCATGGTTATGTACATTAGTTTTGTATATATTAATGAATATACATTCATTTTATTATTTTACCTTATAAATAGTTTTTAAAGAACAAATAGTATTTTTAGTTAATGTTCAACTATGAAATGTATTTTGATTAATTAATGGATTTTTGAATGAAATAATATTTTTATAAAATATTATTATTATTATTAAATTATTTATTATTAAATATAAATGATCATATAATTTTATGAATTCAATTGTAATTTTTATTAATGTTTGAATTCCATTTTTGTCAAAACCCCAGAAATTTCAAAAAATATCGCTCTTTATTTTAAAAGTAAAAATTAAAATATTTAGATAATTATTTAGATAAAATGAATATTGATACTGGAATCAGGATGTTGAAATTATCCAATGGTTAATTTTTCATGATTTTCTAAGACAGTCAAATGTTTGGGTAAAAATTAAATACCCTCTAAATATATAATGTGTTTTATGACTATTAATGACCCAATAGTGATGTAATAAAATACTATAAAGATATTTTCAGCCAATATAAGTTTTAACATTAAAATATTCTGATTTTGGGTTTTTTTTATTTATTTTACCAGGATTTAGTTGACCCTTCAAGACTTATTAAACATTTTTCCTTTTTAAATTTTTTTCCTGGGGAGTGTGGATCACCTCCACATAAGCAACCCAGTTATTTTATGAAGTTAGGACTTTTCCCTTATAAAATATTGGTTTACACTTCCCTTTGTCAAAAACCATGTGAAAAAACCACGGTCTACTTTTTGTTTTGGATTATTTTAATGTGAGGTTCCCTAACCTAAATAATAAAGAATTCCCTCACCATTCCTATATAAACCCACCCAATCTACCACTTCATATTCACTCAAATCCTTTGGAGTTCATCCAACCTATGACCTCCTTTCTATATAATCCTCCCAAGGTGCCCCAAGCTCCCATGAATCCTCTCTCAAGCCACTCTTATGCCTTTGGAAGCACACATCCAAGTATGGGTTTTTCTTCCTTTCTCATTTTGTCCTATTTTTTAAATGTTGTTATGCCCTTTTAATTTCAATGATAAATATTGGGGTATAGTTTTCCACCTCCCCCATACTTCCCTATCTATTATTGAAAGATGGGAGACCCATTTCTCTCTCATGAAATACCTCTCATGTACACTCGTTACTATACCGAAATTCCGAAAGGAATTTCTCTCTCCTCATTTACATTCATGAAATTCTTTTGTATCATGAATGTAAATTACATTTCATTTGTTGGGTAATGTATCTATATGAACCCCTTAGATTCCATGTCATGTATATATGATCAGGCACCACATTCCCTCTCATCAACCATTTTTATGAGTTCTTATATCACGTCGTTATGCTGCCGAAATTGCACTGCATTTTTCCAAGCCAAAGTCATTGTGTAGTAAATACCAGACCCATTTCTTTATCAAGGGTATTCATATTTATTCACATTTACTTATTGTTTAAATAGTTTCATGTATGTATTACACATTAATTTATCATGGAATAAAACATTTTTTTGAATGATTCAATGCTTTATGATCCATGAGGCACACATATGCTTGAAATGAAATCTTTATGAAGGGTGTGCCCTTATAATGCTCCAATGCAGAGGGGAAAATGTAATTTCATGATAAATCATGTGAAATTGGTGTTTACTCATGATAATTCAAGTGCAACAGGGTTTTACTCGTGCTCCATGTGCAATGATGTTTTACTCATGCACCATTAGCAATGAGCCTTGGCTCATGGTAATTCCATGTTAAGTGTTGTTTCCACATTTCCATGTTATTATTATCATTATTTATAATGCCTTTATGTTTATACTTCTCTTGTGCTCTATTGATATGCCTATTATCTAACATGTGTTGTATTCCGGATTTTATTCCATAATTATTCTTTTATTGGGCATTATAACTCACCCTTCTTTTATGCATGCCCTGAGTTTATCCCATTGAATGCTAAGTACGAGGGAATGTAGTGGTCTTGTAAAAGAAGTTTTAAATAAATATGTTGTTTTTCATGTTTTAAGTGGTTATATAATGTTCTTAATCCCAAAATACTCTAGACCTTTAGATATTCCATGTTGTGTCATGTGAAATTTATATAATAAATTATGTTTAATTATATAATAAAAGAGCAGGGTTATTATATAAATCCATTATAGAAAGGATTTTGTGTAAAACTCATGATATATGTTGATAAAAATTTAAAATTTTATGATGACCATTTTCCTTTTATTTAATCCTCCACCCCAATAAATTATCATTTTACCATATTTATATTATATCAGTAGTATCATTTTTATAATTAAAAAATCTACATTAAGGGGTTTAATTATACCCACGTCATCTTCCATTAAATGGGATACAAAAACACTATTCGTGTGTATGGAAAACTACAGCCTCACGAATCATCAATATTACTTTTCTATCACCATATCCCACTAATTGAAATATTTATATATTAAATGATTATATATTATATATATTTTATCATTATACATATGTAGTCATTTTATCACATTTACCATCTTACATTCCATTTTGTAGGAATATGATAACTTCACTGGTTTTATAGTGGACTATCGCCTCATGAAACAATGTGATATGTTCACACATTGAATAGAAGGTAATATGAATGGGTATATTGAACATATGTTATATATGTGAAAAATAAATTAATATTTTGTGATAAAATATTATTTTCCTTTATTTTTTTCTATTCCATCAAAAAATTGAAACAATGTTCTTGCAAACATATGGCATATCATGACCATTATTGGTGTATTTCATTTCTAATATCATCATTATATATATATATATATATAAATAAATATATAATTAATATAAATTATATTTATATCATTGTTATAATTAAGGTTATATTGGTACAATTATCAAATTAGTAGGAAAACAATAATAATAAATAAAATAAAACATGAAAAAAGTGTAGTTATTGTATGAAAAGTGACTTTAACATGGAATTATTAATAAATGAGTAATAAAATGTCATATGTGAATCATATATTGCATGATATATATATATATATATGTGTGTGTGTGTGTAATATATTTAATATAAAAATATATTTATTGTACAATAGGTTTGAACAGTTATGATGGAATTTGATACTGATGGTATGATATTTTCATCTTGCATTTTACTTATATGAGACACATGTCATTTTTATCAAATATTTATTATGTGGTGTATTTACTAAACAAAAATTTAGATTATTATAATTATAATTTATATTATGGGGATTTAAATATCTATTTTAGGTTCTCTATTTCATGGGGTTTATGGTACATAATTTCCCAATGTGTTGATGTATTTTTATTTCTAATTTTCTTTTTGGGGTCCAATGTTATATTATGCACAAACTGTCTATTATATGGTGTTTATATTTACCCTTTAACATGTCATATCATGAATATAATTAAAAATAGTTTATTTTATCTTCCATTAATTTAATAATTTCAATCTTATTATCAATCAATGTCACCATAGGTGTAACAATTTTATTTTAAAACATATTTATTTTTTTGTAGTTTTTATGATTATGATTCCAATGTTAAAATAATTGATCTATATCTCATAAAAATAAAAAAATATATTCTTCATACATTAAGATAATAAATATCTTCTTTTTTTTCACTCTTCATATACTCTTGATTTCAACTGAATGTTTTTAAAAAGATTCAAATTTTTTCATCTCTTTATTTGAATACCCAATTTCATCCAAAAACATGTCATCTAATTTTTAACAAATTATATTATAAAATAATTTAATATTTTTAGTAAATAAATATTTACCTCTGTTTTTATATTTTCAAATTTCTATAAAATGAATCTTCATTCCATTTTACATTGAATCAATCTAGTTATTTTACAAAAAAAGTGAAAGGTGTCATTATTTAATGTGTATGGAATTGACATAATTTCAAACCATCATGAAAATTATTTTATTTGATGAATAATTTTAATAGATTTAATATTATTTTAAAACAATAGTATTTTTTTAAAGGTTATTTAAATTATTTTAGTCAATTTTTTTCTTCAAATTTATTTATAATCACTCAAAATAATTTTCTATGAATGATGAAATCTGTTGATGTAATGTATAATTTACTGGGGATATGATACTAGGACCTCGGTCTTATTGTTTCTATGAATGGTTTACTTTTTATAATGATAATATTTTTTTGAATCAAAATTATCATACATGGTTTATACCATTATGAAATTCTTATGAAACATGATTATTTTTCCATGGGTTACGCTATGATAAAATTGTGTAATGATTATGATAACCCATTATTTTCCACAAGATCTATTAAAATAAAATTTTTCTAAAACCAATTTATTTTCATGGGTTCTAATATAATGAATGTTTTGGGATATTTTGAAATGAATATATATCATTATCATTACATGATAGTTTCTAGGTTATAAAAAATTATCGTGGTTATGCTATAAACAAGATGGATGCGACCTATATCTACAACCATGTATGTGGGTAAAGATTGATATATAATTAGATAAAAAAAACCGATATGGGGAGTGAACTCAATTTTTTAATGGACTCCATCCAATATGATTGTCATGGGGGTGAACTTTGACTACTGTGATGATTTTGGGAGTTGTCCCAATCTACTATGATATTCCTGGAAATGATCCTTGATCTACTCAATAAATGATTTTATATGATTATGTTTATGCCAAAAATGAATGTCCTTTGAAAATGTTATTATCTAATAGATCATGGTATTTATTACATTATTATTTAGGAGTTATGAAATAACATGAGTTTTTTTATTACTCATGTTTATGATCTATTCTATGGAGGGTATAATTTTAAAAAATTATTCATCCAATTATTCTGTTATTCCCCTGATATGTTGATATACCCCTTATTATCCACTGTAGAAAATTTTATCTCACCCTTTATTGTGTTTCCAACAACTAGTTTATGATTAATGGTATTATATATTATATATTATATTTATAATACGATATATAATTAGGAAGAATATAGCAGTACATGACATAGCTCAATTATAGACTAATTATTTATGATTCTACATTTTTAATGGCATTGTACCTTTACAATCCTCATGAATGTGTTTTCGTATTGTAATAATTATTCTTCTTAATACAAATATTAACTATGTATGAGAATATGGGGTCTTCACATAATGAAAATATAATTATTACATGTCATTATTTATTTAATAATAACAGGATAAAAAATTATAAAGTGGATATGCTCTATAGAATGAGTAGATTTAATCTCTATTATCTAGTGAATATAATTAAGAATATTTACCTTTATAAATATATATATAATTAAAATACATTCAATTTATAATTTATGATCATTATATCAAATATCACCTCATGTTTTCCTAATTTTAATCTTATGACTAATCTATCCAAGTCTTCAATGCCATAACTGAATTACAGATTTCATTCTTAGGTAGCATGAATTTTCGGTATCACAAACCATAAATAATTATCATTTTAGCCACAATACTATTATTATCACATAACCATATTTATTTTACATTACCAAAGATACCTCATTTATAATTATTAATTTATTTATTTAATCAAAGAACTGAGATACAAATAGGATATTGGGATTCATCCCATTCAAAAACGTAGTGTTCTAAAATTTTAACTTCTAAATTTCAATAACTATGTAACCAAATACATTACTATTATGTGTTCCATTATGGAGGAATATCAAAAATCATTTATTGAATGTTTCAATATTCATTTTATTATTTAAATCACCAATCTTTTTGGAAGGACATATGTTATATTTAATCCAAGGACTTAAACTAATGGAATATTTATGTTCAACTTCAACTAAATAGGCCTTATAATTTATATTATCATTATTATTATAATTCTATTTATAATTAAATATCATAATAAATTGAAATTTATATAATGTGATAAAATATTCTTCAATGATACATGAAATGTAACATCTCCTATAATAATATTCTAATACATGAAATCTATTTAAATTTTTTTTATATCAATTAGCCTTCTTCTAAACATTTTCCCTTTAAAATGAAAATATATTCCGTCAAATTGTACCTCTAAAACAGTATAGGCTTCTAGAGTTGTTGATAATTGAGCCAAAAATTATTTCCAAATTACCAAATCATCTATAGTGAAATAATAGAATTATATAGAATAATTTAATTTTTATCCAACATGATGTCATAAATATGAAAATTGTTTTTATTATTTTGTCATTATATGAAAATCATATTATTTTTGTGAAAAATATTATTTTTGAGTACCAAACTTTTTTTAATTTTAGAATTATTTATATACATCCATGATTCCATATTTGTTTTATTTTTTGTCTTTGTGATTGAGTTTATATATTTTATATACAAATAAATATTACATGATTTCGAAATTAAATTTATCTTCTAGTCTTTTTTCATCATATAAAAATTCCACAAACAATTATAAAATCTATTACAAAATTTTAATGAAAAATATTATTATATTATACCAATGTTTCATCCCTCTTTGAAATATTCTACACAAATGCTTCACAGATCATCCACCAAATTAATGAAATCAATTATAAAAATATTTTTTATTCATATAACATTATTTTTTTACCCTTCGTTAATTTTTTATTAACTTGTAAATGATATTCCTCATTCTATTTAACTCTAGATTTTATATTGAAACTCTAATTAAACTCATAATTATTTAGTTTAATCATATTAAAAACATCATTCAATAACCCATATGTTTTATTTCCCTAGAAAAAATCCTTGATACTATAACATTGATTTACATTATTTGGATCATTAATCTCCGTCATCATATTCTTGATCATTGAATGATACTCTATTTATTATCATAAACATATATTCTATTTTAAAACATCATATCTCACAATATCACTACATTCATTACTACTAGAAATTTCTCCATTAGTCATAGTGATTAAATGAAATTCATTAATGTCGAATGTAGTTTAAATCTGATTACATTTATCAATAAATACCCAATTTTTACACATTCATATGATATATATTTTCTAGTGTTTTGATAAATAATTTTACAATTTTACAAATTCCATGACTTCTCAGTCATTGATGATTACTTTTTAAAGGATCTCCTTATAATTTGTTTTTCTTTACCACTAGATTATTAATATTTTATATTTAATATGATTACAAATATATGTTTAATTTTTTAATATTTTATAAATTTTAATGGAATAAATACCTTCATATTTCATTTTCCACTACTTAATCTTCATGAAAAATGTCATTAATGTATCGAATTTCTAATAAATATTTGAATCTAAATTTGAACAACAATATTCAACTTAATGAAAATAATTCTCATATTTCAAACCCAATGATAATTTAAAATAAAAACTTTTTTCATTATTTCTCTTCCATTACTCATCTCATTATATATGATACTGTTTTGTTAATAATATAATGGTTTTTCACCACAACCTCTATAATCAAAAGTTAATTTTTTTCAGAAATCATTTTCATTGAATACAATACAAAATCCCATATACTATTTTAACATATATCTTATCACCAAAACTCTTGAATATGGTCAATATATAATTCAACCATTTGTATAAGTCTTATATATTTTCATCTATGTTTATTTTCTTGTATTAATTCATTGACCTAAAATATTTATACCTTAACATTCTTCACCTTAACATTTAATTCATTGTTTTTATTTCATTTATTCCATAATAATTTTTTTGTCCTGATTAATTAAACTATTATAAATTATTTTCCCATCAGAGATTATAATATTTCATTCCAAAAATAATATTAATTTTCTATATTCATTCAATCATATTCAATAATCAATCCCTCAGTAATAGAACAAATCAAATCAATTAAATCATATAGAACCAAAAATAGATAATGAGTAGAAAAGGAATCATATTATCCATATAGATATAATAATTATTACAATATAAAGTGGGATTACAATTAATAATTACTAAATTGTGGTTTTCCATTTTAAACACTATAAATATAATGAAAAATATTTATCTAAAGAGAAACTGAAATCTTAAAAAATACATGAATAAGATGTAAAATGAAGTTAGATTTCCCCCTAATTCACCATGAAAAGAACCTCATAAAATGAATATTAATCAACATGGCGGTGAATCAGTTAATTTATTAATTTTATTAATTCCTTTTTTAAAAAACATTAAAATAAATAAATTTATTTTATATATCAATCATAAACAATAACATTTATTGAAAAATTGAGTTTTAAGGTTCAACACTAAAAATGTAAATGTTCACCTTCTCCATGATCCATATTTCACAAAGCCCATAAACAAAACTAGTATAATCATGTGAATTATAGGGAAAGTGGAATATCCATGTACTCATGTTACAACAATTCTATATACTATTTTAATGTTCATGTAACACTGATAAAATAATATGTAATTATTTTAATAAGTCGGTATTATTCAACCATATATGATTACAATTAGCCTTCATTCCAGTATTATTCATTATTTTATCCTCTCACACTATTGAAATATAATCCTTATTATTGAATTCAATTCACTACACAAAACACTACCACATGTATCTTCATTAGTTATTTATAGTATTCTCCTTTATTTATAAACAATGATGAACTCCTTTTGTTCCACCATCATTTATTTCAATTTTCAAATATACCATTTTTTTCACAACTAAATATTATATCATTAATCAAACTATATAATATTCTAAATTAAGATTTTAATTTCATTTTAAAAAAAATGTATTTATTTATTGAAAACTTCTTGGTTATGTTTTTTACTCCATGCTCATGTTTTAAAACAGTAGTCATGGAGAATCTAACATAAAATATATATATTTTGATCAAGATGTTATATAGTATGTAATTGTCACTATGTCCCATTAACTATATTCATTATGTTCCAAATTGTATTTTCAATTTTCATTATTATTGAATTCCATTTCTTGATGATTAACCCTTAAATTAACATATATGGATAATATATAATTAATATTTTTTTCTAAATAATTTATTTATAAAATATCCATTATAAAATATTATTCAGCTTGTATTGAACCATATAAATGATATACATATACAAAAATATACCTCAATCATATAATCTTCTAATCATTTTAATAATTAGGATCATATTATGTTTTACAAATTAACATTATGATGTTAAGAATCCTTTTGAAATTGTTATTGCCATAAAACAAAGAACACATTATGCACATGAAAATATAATTAAATTGAGCATATATTATAGAAAAATATATATTATAATGATACAACATATTATATAAAATAGTGTATACCATATTATATGTAAAAATTCTGAACATTTTGAATTTATAATGAAATTTACATATCTTTTGTAGTAAACATGAGAATATTATGAAATAATTATATCATATAACGATGAAGATGTCTTATGAAATCTATTATATAGAAGATAATTAGTTATAATAAATTAACCTATCTAGGATGGATTATAGATTATTAATGGTATTTTCATACCATAATACATTTACCCACACATTTTATCCATTATTCCTAATTATATTTGAATAAAATGGGGTATGAGATCCAAATATATCATCTTTATATTTGTTTTTCTATTTATGACTTCTATTCTGAATGAGAGTTATATAAAATCCATCTATATTAATTGGATAAACTTTATAATTTGAGGCTATGTGAATTAAATAACATTGATGATCACTATAGATAGATAGCTAGAGTATTCAAAAAAAGTCTGCATTCAATATTTTCATCAAGGGGATACATGTTTAATTGTATTGATGGAATTGATAACAAATGAAATTTTAAAAAATAATATTAAAATTTAAATGGCATTATTTTTTTCATTAGATCTACCACAATATGTCATATTCCTATATCAAACTGGATAGAGACTATACCATGCCACTTATCAATGAGTTTTTCTTGAAGAAGAAAATAAAATAAAATAAAATTGATAAGAAATCACAAAAATAATTATGTATTTAAATATTTAAAACCAATTATAGACTATATGAAATTCAAATCCCTAACACATGGTCCATGTTATTATCCACAATACACAATTTAATTATGAATATATTCATAATATATTACAATTATAGACAAGAAATATGTCTCTCCTGAATAATAAACTATATGGAGAAATCTATTCAATATGAATTGATTTCCATAAATGAGGGCCTGATCTATATAAGAGATCATATTTTATAGTTTCACTAGCTCTAATCATGTAGCTTGAAACAATTCCCCAATATCCATGAACTACTTCTATAAGGATTTAGGTTTTTGAGAGATATATAGGGATTCTAAAATGATCTATCTCAGATCTATAAAAAACATAATTAACATAGGGTCCCCATTTCACTTTTGTGTATGGGGCCGTAATGATTCACATTAGGTATACCTAACTATGTTCAGAGTAAGACAGATAAATCACATTTTCCTATGTATGGTTCATAAATGTGTATAATACTTTTACTATGGACTATTGTTTTTATAAATCCAATTATAATTGGTTGTGTAGGGATTGTATAATGTTTATCCGTGGTATTAGAAAAGTATTAGTTCTATAAATATTTTCAAATTTAGTCTTTTTAGAGTTTTCTGAATCAAATTTTGTTTCCTTTAATTACTCGATAGAATAATCATTTAATTCCTTATACCACATGTTCAAGATTATTATAGATATGTCAAACAACAACCATAATCTCACAATTATAAATGGTAAGGAATTTATTCCTTATATCACAACGTCAAACTAAAATGTCTGAAGACAATTTTTTCTAAAAAATTAATGAAATAGTGAGATACCCATATATAATGTCCTACAAAAGTAAAAGGAATTAAAAAACACAAGTGACCTAATTTTCTCTATTCCAACTTATGTCCACGATATTCACAGTAGATCTTGTGTAAATGTTTTACGGAATGAATATTGTTCTCCTAGGATATATAGTGACACCACGGTCATCTATATTAAGGTAAGACACATCTATCTTCTTCAGATTTAGATGTAGCACAATAATAAAATACATAAATATTTATTGTTATGGATTAATAATTAATACATTTCACAATTAACATAAGTTATAAATGTAATTTTATAATATATTTGTAGACTATAAGAATAATAAAACTACATAAATAATGATCATTAAAATTTCCCAGAATGTTCTTCTCTCATTTTATCATTGCTAGATATTTTATACAATATACCGATCTTTATAAAAGTGGTAAAATTAAACAATATTAGTGGAAGAGATGAGATTATTATTAAGGGTAAAACATGGAGATATCAATTTATGTTAATATTAATGAATAAGATAAGAATAATATAATTTTAGAATTATAATAACTTTTTATGTTCATAAGAAATCATCTAGAGATCAGAAATTATGACTTATGAAATAATTATTTTAAAGTTTAAATAACTTTTTTCATAAGAGTGATGAATCATCTTTAATAAATTTTGTAAATGATAGAATATCAAAAGAATATGACCTTATCATAATATTTTGTAGTACAATCAATAACATATAAAATAATATCATTACTGAAGCTCCACTTTCAATACTATCATTATGGATAATGTACCATATTGGATTGAGTTCACTCCACATTCATTATCTTTTTTTAAGGTTCACTCCCATCACTATTATAGTGTTTAGGGTGCCATAGTTGACTATGTTCATTCTAAATTCCTGTAAATATTATCTCATGAGACACAAATAACTAAAAAACACAATGTGGTTATTTAAACCAACCCATGAAATAATGAAAATCATACATATGTGTTAAATTAAATTATATAAAATAATTATCATTCCATCATAGCATAACCCTTAAAAATAAATTTTATTCATAAAAAACTTTCCTCACATAACAATCAACCATTAAAATAAATAACATGGAGAAATTCTATATATCATATCCCCATTAAAGGATAATAATTATCAAAGATTCTAATATTAATTGAAAATTACATTAAAAATTAAATGTTGTATTGAAAATTTAAATGGTGTCCTATTGTTTTGGTATTATTAAAAACATAAAATATCCAAAATATTAATAGTATAAATGTATTTGTAAGTAATAAATGAGTATTTTAATAGATTCATCAATTAATGTAATGGACCAAATAGGAAGAAAATTATTTTACATGTGAAATGTTCAAATATTGATTAATTTTATAGATTTGGTAAAAAGAATCCTATATAACCTTATTCAGAGAATAATACAAAAATTCATTTTAAATCATTTAAAGGAGACACAAGTATAAATTAATATTAATCTGAATAATTATTTTATAACATAAAATATTAATTCTAAAATAATTTTAAAGAACCTATACATGGAATAAAGAATTCATCGAACCCCCTAGAAATAATGACAGAAATTCATTAATATATTATATCAATACTTTTATATGCCAAAGAGAATATAATAAAATGAAAAAAAATATAACCGTGGAAAAAAATAAAACCTAGAAATATATAGTGGTTTTTATATTAGTTTCATACAATTTCCCCAAAGTAGATTCAATCTTAAATAATCTATATAAAAATTTAGATTACAAAATGAATCCTTACATTGAGTTCTGTCTTTCATCATACATGATCATAATAACCAATATAATAAATTTAGACTTATTAAAAATATATACTAGGATCATTTTCCTAATTATATTACAATTTAGTAATATATTATAATTCAAAATTACCAGATTACAAATAATTCCTCATCAAAATCTACACTCTAGTAAATTCTATTCCATTTTAATGGCCTTTTTCAATTGATCTATTCCATTTCCCACACCATGGTAATTTTTTATCATTGTAGAAATCTGAAACATGTTATATTTATAATATTGATTAATTATATAATCATTACTATCTATCAAACCATAACATAAAATTTACACACTATTTTACTTATTTAATTATTCTATATTGTGTTCTTATATTACAGGATGAACATGATTTTTTTTTAATTTTATTGAATATCCTAATGAGGAAATTATTGGAGAATGGTTAGTATAATACTTGATTAAACTATGGGCACACATATATATAAATGAATATATAGTCATTATAGTTTTCACATTGAATTAATATCTTTTCATCTTGTATATGTGAGGATTTTTTACCATCTAGTAGTTGATACATGTTTATAAAATTGCTGGTCAAAATGTTCACCTAAACCATGAGAAAATCTTTGTTTGATGAAAGTGGATTTTTTTTAATATTTCAAATATTTCTATTTTCATACTCTCACTCATTACTCCTCCCTCTCCTATGAGCCAAAAGCCTTGTTATGTGTGTGGGGGGTGGGGTGAGGGTTCTCACATGTGATACTCACCCCTCCTCCATCTCCTATGAATCATAGAATATACATCTGTTTGTGGTTGAAATTTTCTTATGTATCTTTCCCATGTCCCATATATTTATCTTTCACTCCGTTTTCCTATAAATTTTATTCATATCCTTACACTGGAAACATTAAGATAGAACATATGGGGGTTTAACTTTTTATTATTATTGTATCCTTGATTAATAGATTTTTTTTAAATTTTTTGGTGTCTAATGCACTTCATTCATCATAGATTCTTCATATACCATTGATTATAGTAATGGTGTTTTTTTTGATTTTCATTATAGATCAATTTTAAATCAACTATTTTTATTTTGGGTTACTCATTGTCCTATAAGCAATTAATTTTTTCATTGATGTTTAAATGAAATTCCATTATCAAATGTAGTTATTGAAATTTTTTTCCCCCACAATTCACCTCATTATATTCTGGAACATTGAATAATTTTATTTCAAATCCGTTTTTTATATAAATGGATAATAATAATAAAAAATCTGACTTTTTGTTGGGGACATATTTCATTATTTTAAAAATAAATTTTATGGGTTTATTATTGTACGAAGCATGATAATATTAATTCTAAATAAATTTATGATGCATGTTTGATAAAAAAATAATGAATGGTCTTTTAAACATTTTATACGAATAAAATATTGTTTAGGTTTTATTTTTATTTACACGATTATTGAAAATTGTTTTGATATAGACCCACACACACACGCATATATATATATATATACACATTAATCTATGTTCATGTGTGTTTTTTGGGATATATATATACATATGTTTTTATCTATATTTATATATATTTATGTGTAAAAATTACCTTGTTAAAATGCAAATTTTTTAAATTGTAAATATTATATATATATATATATATTCATGTGTATATGGGAAAACATTAAAACGAGGCTTTTAAATTCAATCATGATTATTTTTTTGGTTTTCCAAATTAATTTAAAGGTGTTTAATTTTTTCTATCAAAATTTCTATAAAGGATTATTTTTTAATTATTAAATAACAATGTTTTATCAGGATTTTATGATATTTATATATATTTCACTTTTGTCTTTTAGTGTTTGTATCATTTTCCTACAAAATTACTATCGGTTCCTTTGTGTGTGTGTGTGTGTGGCTATATATATTTTTTCTAAATTAAATGTGTAAATGTAATGGAAAAAAGAGTAATGCAAAGAACATCTGACCTATATGTTCTTATGATGGTAGTCTAGGGAAAGTTTTCTTGGAATAGTTATTCCCTCCCTAGACTTTGGGAAAATATTAAACACTACGTAAACTACATAATGATTATATGGACATGATTGGTGTTGATTTTTTTCTTCACCCTCTCATGAATCCTTTCATGAGAATGGTATTGCATGATTTGATTTCTAAGAGTACAAGGAACCCGGGTTGAGGACTAAATCTTTCATATTAGGGGAATATAGAGTTCAGAATATATTTACATAGCTTTTTACTATATATTCAATATATATAAATTGTTTTAAAACTATTGAGTAAAAATTTTATTTTAATGAAATGTTCCTTTCAATTTAATATATATTTTTAATTAATTATTAAAAATACATATCCCAAAATTCTTGAAATAAATTAATATGTTTTAAATCAATGGAAATATTTATTTGGTTAATAAATTAAGACTACAATTAGAAAAACCATATAATTTTATATAAAACTATCATGTAATAGATATTTTATTTAATGATTGTACATAGTGTTTAGATTAGATTGAATTTCTAATATGGTTATTATCATATTACTATCTATATAATTTCTGTTCTGGGTTCTATTTTTTTAAACACTCAATCAGTTGTTATTAGTAGTGTATGGTGATTTAAAATTTCATGAAATATTGTTCGAATATGTTTTTCATTTTTATTTTTCCATTGTTTCAATGGGCAAATTTTTTTACTACATTATATCGATAGAGAGTATTTATATTTTCATATGTTTAGTAAAATTAAATTTTTGGATTTTTTTGTGTCTGTTAATACTGGGGTGGATATTTGGGTGTTTTAGATGGGATATTTTTTGAATTTTTATTTCTAAATAATTTTTATTGTATTTTTATATTAGTATATTTGATATTCAATGGAATTTAACTCACAAATAGGTCATTACCATATTACCTATATTATTAAAATGTGGTTTCTAAGAGAAATCATTCATACTTAGTTCCCCTTGATTCTTGACACATGTTTCCAGCTCATGGGGGTATGGAACTCACTTAATACTATGCTGAATAATATCAATTGAAACTAACTGATGGATGGTGTTAGTTTGGTAATGAAAAAATTACATCAAAGAGGCATTTTATTTATAGGTTCATCATTTTCTGGATTTTGGATCTTAAAATATTGGTGGGAGGTTATGGATGGGTGAAAAATCACATTTTATGATGATGAAACATGAGTCAACATGTTTTATAGGGTTTTAATTTTGATTTATAATTTTGCTATTGATTCATTATTGTTAAATTTTTTTAATTTTTACAGTTTTTTCAATTATTATATCATTTTATGTATTTCTTATGGAATATTATATTTTTGGCGTAAAACAAGGGATGAATATATAGTACCCAGTTATCAATAATGCTTTGTAAAAAATGATAATATTAAGTATTTCATTTGACATAACACCTCGTGAAAATTTATTGAAGGTAAAATATCCCACTAATCAATTTATCAAATTAATTTACGGAAACTATCTCTATTACGAAGTCCTTTTTGATATACCATTGATGGAAATTATCTTGTGATATTTATGGGTGTCTTTCAGAATGTTTTTTATTAGATTTCATAAGAGTCATTTACTTTTAAAGACATTAGTTTTTTTTCTTAATAATAATGAATAATATAAATTTAGTATATATATTAAATTGAAATTGTTATATGAAAATATGATTTTATGTGTGAAATAATTTGTTTCTAGAATTCAACAATGGTTCTCATAGAACAAATAAATTTAATATATTGTTGAAATATAGTTATATGTTTTTTGAAGGTAAATAAAAGGGTTATATATTTATTTTAATGTGGAAATTCAAGAAATTTTATACATGACTGGGTGATTTTTAAAATGGATTTGAAAAAGAGAGTTTTAATCTTATTCTATTGGGTTGTTTGGGAAAAGAATTATTTTTAATTATAACATTCTGGTTAAAAAATAATAAGGTAATAATTTTAATGCTAATAAATTAGTAAGTAACTCATAGTAATAGTATATATATACCTAATAAATCATTTCAAAAAATATGTGAATTTTTTAATTTATGGATGGTTTTAAAAAATGGTGATATGATTTTATAGGGCTGAAATATTGTTTCAATTTCATTAAATAGATACTATAATATTTTTTAGTGTTTTTATGATTTTTTAGGTTTTTAATTTCATAAAATTCTAAGGATAAATTATATGATTTGTAATTGAAAAGTAATATTTCAAAAATATTTTGAAATGGGAATATTTTTTGTATTTCATTGAAAATTTTAATAGTATGGTACGTAGAATAAAAAATTATTTGTTTTATAAAAAAATTAATCGTTTTATAGATTATTTATTTCTTTAATGTTATGAAATGTATTATATATATATATAACTAGATTTAAATTTCTTGTAAGAAATTTATGGTATTTAGAATGTTATTTTTTCAAAATATTTAGTTTTAAATTTGCAATGTTTCATTTGGACTGCTTATTAATATGCATTGAATTTTTTATTCTTTTTTTAGAATATAGTTTATCTGAGATTTTATCTTATGTTATATTAATTTATCCCCCTATAAATTTACAAATAATGTGGGTGCCTATCATCATTATGGGTTAACTTTTGTATGTTCTCTTAATTAATAATGACATAAGGATTGTTATGGATATCTCATTTGAAATGTTTTATTAATGCATATTGGTTGTGTTTCATGGGTTTGGAAGGCATGATAGTCTTGTATTTGGTATTTTTCAAACACATCATATTTTTTGTCTCATTTTTGAGTTTTTTCTTTTACAGGGATGTATAATGTATGGTTTGGGTATGTGTGTGAGTGATGAGGGTGAATTTGTGATAATATTTGTTTTTATAAGAATCATGTGATTCAATTGTTCCAAACAAAAGTTCTTGGAAACTCTATATTGACCCAATAATTAGCAATATTTTTTCCAGTGTAATGCTTCATAGAAATTAATTTTAGTTATATATAATTTCTCACCCCTAATTTTTATTTGTTGAACTATTTTTATATAATAGTTTACCTATATCTAAAAGATAATATTTCTTATTATGGTATTTCATTATTTTTTATTAGAATCAAATAAATACTCATTTATGTTTGGAGATTTTATCTTTTATTATTTCAAGATAAAATGACTTCTTAGAAAACTAGTGCATTAGTGGGATTCAAAGATAGTGGTTAGACCACCATGAATGTATAATTTATGGGATCCTATTCTGTTGAATGTTTTTTTTGTTATATTGATTTTATCTGGAGATTCATTTTTGATTTATTTCACAATAAATCCCAATATATGAGATTTTATTTTCTACCCCTTATATCATTATCAATATTTTCAGGGCATTTCATTGGTTATGAAATTGTTTTTTATGGATTTAACAATTTCTCTTTCCTAAAAATTCTTTTTGTTCAATTAGATTCTTTCTATTATTATTAATTATGTTGGAATATTAATTTATTGTGAGTATTATATTTATATTATGAATTTAATAACACTTTGTGGACATTAAATTAATTGAGTCTTGTATTTTCTATGTTTTTTCCCAAGTAAAATAGTTAGAAACCATTTCCACTTAAAAAGGGATTTCATTCCAGGAATTTTGGGGGTAGAAAAAATTGTGGGGGAGATAATATCCTGAAATAAAGATTGATTTTTGATTTGATTTTATTTGGATAATTGTTTTTAATTTTATTCTTGAATCTTATTTTTAGGTAGTTTAATTTTTTAATCCTATGGTTTTTATCATGGGCCCATGAATAACACACAACTAGTAATATTTGTATAATAACTGTGAAAACATTGAAATATCATAGAAAACCTTAATATCTTTGATTGTTCAAGTTTTTCCTAACCATGAAACCTACAAATTTGATTTTTTCAAATCATATAATAATAGTCTCATGATTGGGGCTTGATTTAACCAACCTCGAATCCAAAACTTTCATAATTCTTATTTTTTTTATTTTTTTCGTTTATTTCTACTACTCCACACTCATTTAGCTACTAGCCCCATATAAAATCATCCTAGGGGGATCCCCATGAATGATTCTCTCCTTTTTAAGCCTCCTCAAATTATGTTATTGTTCTTAAAATATTGTGTGTGATCATCTTAGGTGAGTTTCCCCTCTCGCACATCTAATCACTTCATCATTATTTCCCTCTTTATTTTCTTATCGTACTCAATATGTATAAATAATTCCAAACCCTTATGGGTTATATATATTAATCATTGATATGAAATTGATTTCTAGGGAATGATATATTTTTTGGGGGTCCTTCCCTCTATGTTATTGGGGGTGAATTCATCTTTCTTTTATTACATTTATGGACTGGATGAATTTCATTGTAGCTAAATTTAAAATCATGGATTCAATGGTTTTTTCTCGTTTTCGGTAGGGGTTATCCCCTTCATTTTTTAATGGTAAAGGGGTAAAGCCCCTGTTTATTGAAATGTTTTCCCCTTCATGACTTTTAATAGTTCAAACATTTTCAAGGGATGAATGTTTTAGGTAGGATAACCCGTCTTTTAGATATTATATTTCATAACATAATATACTTTTATTTTTAATTTTTATATGTAACTTATTGTAATTTTTATGGGAAAATAATTATTTTATTGATTTTCAACATCATTTAAATGGTTTTATAAATGTTTCAATCACATCATATTCTATGACAAATAACATTTTCAAAATGATTTTTATTAATGGAAAAAATTATTTTTTAATTATATATTTAATAAAACATCGGTTCTTGGTTTTAAATTGAAATTATTTGTTATTGAATCTCTATTATGTGTTTTTGTGTGTGTGTATGTTTTAGTTATAATGATATATATAGTTATATACATATTTACATATTCACATGATAATATATGAGTTTTTGTAATAAGACAGAGAGATATCTATATATAAGAGTAAGTGTATATTTCTAAAAAAATGATGTTGTGACTTTTAAACATACTATGTAGGTTCATTTTAGTTTTTTATATCTATTAAAAAGGATTGAATTTTAGTTTTGTCTCAAAATGTGTATTATAGGCCCATTTTTTTATTAATAACTAATATTCATCTTTATGCTTCGATATTTACCTATATGTTAATTTTTATATTTAATTCTTATCCCATGTATTTAAAAATGGCAATCTGTTATCCTGTTGATCTGGGGTGAATAATAAATTGAAATGTTACATGACTTAAATGAGAAGATAACACACATTAGAACTTTGTGTTCTTAGGTGGGTAGTCTAGGAAAAGTATGATATGAAAAGGTATTCCATCTATCGAGTTTTGAAAATTCTATGACACGAACATAACAACATGACGATTATACTGATGGGTTACCTCTAGCAATTTTTATTGTCCAAATCTATTTATAGAATCATTAGAATTATAGTTTATTGTTCAATCTCCCTGATTACAATGATCATTGGATGATTCCTAACCTTGTTATCCTATGTGTTTCCCAAAATTATTGATCTTTTTTTACCTCTTCAATATCCATTTCAATGTAAATTAGATGTTAACATTATCAATCACTAAATGTTTCTTTCGTACAAAAATTCTATAATATGTAATTTTTATAATTAGTGTTTTACTAAAAATTTATTCTCCTCCTCACATTAAAATAATAATTCCTTTTTTAAAATAATTATAATCATTATTTGTTTTAATAAATAAATTAAAAATCATAAATATATTAAAATTATATTTCAAAATAAAATGTAATTGGTATTTTTTAAAAGATTATACATGTGATGTGGTTTTCACAATATACCTATTGGTTATATTAACTCATTAATATATCTAATAATTTTGTTTCATGGCATTGTTCATAAATTGACCCCTCTATGATAATTTATTACTAGTATATTGAGACTTATATAGTAATGGATTTATGTCAATAATTTTTTATTTTTACTTTTCCTTTGTAACATTCACCACATAGGGTTCTAATTCTTTCTAAATATAGAGGGTAGCTATACATAGTTGTTTTCGCAGTGAATACACTGTGTGTATTCTTTTTGTGGCTCGGTGTGTTATACAGGAAAGAGAACTGTGTTAATATGTAATACTGTTTATTTAATTTCTATATAGTTTTTATATTCAATTTTATGTTTGTTTATTTAAACATATATTATTTAGTATAAATGTATTAAATATATATAGGTCATGGTTATTTTTCCTGTCATATAAATATTATTTACATTGTAAAATCATTACCAATAAATTAAAATTAATGATCAAAACTTGTTTGAAACACATTGGGTTTGAGGAGGACCTACAAGACATATCAAGGAATGGTTCCATTGTCTAGTAAAGGTATGTATTTGGTTTTTCTAGGAAAACATCTATTAAAATATAGTGTTGATGAAAAATTAATTACCTAAATTTTTTCAGAAGTTTGTTCATATGTATTCTTTTGTAATGTTTTCATTTTACCACAAATATTTAAAAATATATAAATAAAAAAATAATATATTTTTTGGAATCCTAAAATATAATCAATTTCTCAAATATAGAAAAAATTAATCCATATGACCAGATTTTTATGGAAGATATGAAAAATGAATGAGTTAACATTGTAGAGGTGGTTGTCCACATTGTATTATGGAAACATTTCACATAGGATATAATGGAGAAAGAGAATAAACAGTCCACTAAAATAAAAATATATTAAAATATTAATTCTTCTTATGTAATCATAATTATTTTATAATATATTATTTTGAGGATTTTGCATAAGAATGAAACTCCAAATATATATGTAAGGTCAATTTCCTCTTATTTGGAATTCCTCTTTTAAAATACACCATAAGACTCTAAAGAATGATTTTATTAATGAATATAAGCCCTAAGAAAAGGGGAAGGAATTTAAGAGGAATTCTGTGGGTATTGTTAGGATATATTGATCAAAATGCATAATCTTTTTAGACGGAGTAGATCACTTTTATATGTGAGTTGGGTGAAAATTATATTATGTAATAAAAAATTAAAATTTATTAATGTCATATTAAAGAGGATGTGCCACCAAATTAACCAAAATTTGATGATAAGATTTCTTATGTTTGAACTCTACATATAAAATAGGATTTAAATACGAGTTAGATTTTTTTAATCTTACACTCATTACATTGACCTTTTTTAACAGTTTTTTAACCTCTACCATTGTATATATTATTTTCCTCAGTTACATTTCATTATTGATGAAAATTAAATTAAAAAATTTTAAAGATATTACCTCTCTATTAAAAATATGAAAACTATTTAATTTATTTAAATAAATATAAAGGGAAGAAATAATGATTAAAATCATAATACAAAATGCATCTAATACTATTTAAAGGAAATTCATTTTTTATAGTAACAATGTTTTTATTCCAATTACTACACTAGTAAACACCATTAAATCAAATATTAATTATTGAATTGAACATAATATCTTAAAATTCATTAAAATAATCCATCCTTACTGTTGAATGTAATTTTTTATATAAACATTCATTTAGTGCATAAATGTAAATACTATAATTAAATTTTTTTACATTCAAATGATTTTATTTTGATTTTATAAATAATTTATAAAAAATTAATTAATTTTATTAATTCTTATAGAATATGTTTTCTTAATTTTTGGACTATGAATATTTTTTACAATTAAATTAATATGTGAAGAAGAATTTTTATAAATAATATAATTATAAACTATAATTTAGGATAAATTATATTTCTAAAATGATCTATTTTTATTTTTAAGAAATCTATTTACCATATAACATGAATAATTTTTTATTTAATTGGAATTATGAAATTGTTTTTTTGTTTTATGTTTCAAAATCAACAAAACATATTTACTTATTAAATAAAAATATATTTTAAAATATCATGGCGTTATACTTTATCCCATAATAATAATTTATAGGAAAAAATTCCATCATTGTAATAAAAAATATAGGGATATCTACCATATAACTTTTTCAACATTCCGTATTTATTTTTCAAATTTATTATTTCCCCATATAACCTTTCCAAATGAGTAGTTTTTTCTATAACACATTATCTCAAAGATGTAATATTTCAAATATATTTCTTAAAAAGAAATATCACTCTTTAATTTTATAACCTCTATCATTATTACATATACCCATCTGGTATTTCATTTTACAAAATGGAGATAATGAAAAAATGAAATAAACTGGAGCAGTTTTGATAATATACCATGTGATAATGAAAAATTCATATACTGATATGACAAGCATGTCTTTATCCATGTCATGGTTGTTCCTTTTTGTTGAATATGTGGATTTGATAATGAATTGGGAAGAATCATATAATTGAGATATTAGAGATTTTTTGGACTCTTCTCTTTACCCATTAATTTTTGTAGGTTGCTGGTGGGTTACACGACTTCTGATGATTTCCAGATGCTTTTCACAAAAGGATTCACACTATGAATGTTACATATTCTGACTAGACATTAAATTTGATGAGAAATTTTATTGATGGTAATTTAATCGAGGATATACTTTTTTACTATTATAATAATTAAATGTTTCATAATGAGTATTGGTATTACCAATCATGTAATACCATGATTGAATTTTTTAAACAGGAAGCCCAACTGAGATCTTTTATTTTCTCCACTCTAGATTCATATCCCTCAATCTAGAGCCTTCCCCAGTTGATTTTGATGCTCTACAACACTTCCAGATTCTTTATTTTGATGTTTGATCATTGCTGCACTTGTGTTGTGATTTTTGGGTTTGCATCCCTCTCATTGTTCATCTTTATGTCCATCCCATGCATTGGTATTTCAATAGATCATCATAAAGATGATAGATCTACAAATCATGGGGGTGGATCTCATTTTTTATTGAGTTTATAGGATTTATACACATTATTACTCATTGATGATTGATTCTGCAAGTGACGAGTTTCAGGAAAAGGTCGGTTATTCTTTCCGGATTATCCACGTTGATTAACATTAAATTGCTTGATTTCACACAACTATTGATTTAAAATTAGTTTCTCAAACATTATTTAAATTAATTTGTTAAAACCCAACTCTAGTTAATAAGGAAAATTAAAATGGTTTTGGCATAGAAATATGGATAACCCTCATTTCTATTCAATTGGGGTGTATTTATGGAAATCAATTAATTATATTTTTTTCTAAAATAGTTGATTTTATGGAAATTGGTTCAATTAAATTGTTGAATTTAACTATGGATATTAACATTCAAATGGATAGAATAGATTTTTAATGTATTAGAATCCTATTAAAATGGATTAAAATGATTTGACAAAAACCAAGTTGTTTAATATTTTGAAAGAGGTATGTTTTTTGACTAAAACCTGTTTTTTCTTTTAAATATATAATTTGAATTTTGAAATTGGAGAATGAGATTTATTTCTATTTTTGGTAGGCATAACTTAAATTTCCCATCATTTATTGTGTAAGAGTGTAGGTAATCCTTACTTTTCTGGTGTGTTATTTGGACACACTCTATGGTATAATAATATTATAAAACATACATACAGTGTGTCACATCTCTAATTGGAGGGTGATGAGTCAACTCTTGCCAGTTTCATGGGGGTGTGTGTATTATCATATTCCTAAGATTTCCCAGAGAGTACAGAGTCCTATAACTAGATTTTTTGTTATACCTTTTCGTAGATGATCATATTGCTTGATTGTAATTTATATTTGAGATATAAATGTATCCCAATGACGTAAAACTATATTACGTGCCTTCAGAATTTTTTTACACAATTTTATATAAATTTATTGTTTAATTTATTTTTTATGAAATATTATAGCACTTATAAAAACTTTTCAAAAAATAATTTTTACATTATTTGAACTATATAAATAATTTTTTTAATATTCCTTGATAATAAAAAAACATTTAATTTTTGAATTGAATGAATTAAATGTTTATTCTACTGTTGGTACGTTTTATAGAAGCTATGGTGAGTCCCTACTTGGATGTTTAACTCAGATACTAATTGATGCTTCAGGTGTTTAGAGAATACCTCATTCCATGTTAGAGCAAGGGGAATTGATCTCTAGGAGGTGCATGTTGTTGTTTAACATTGGATGTGGTGGGTTGTGTCCTTGGAAACATGGGTTGTCTTTCTATCATCTGGTACTTTGGACGTTTTTCATTAGGTACGTTTATTCTTGGTTGTATTCTAGTACTTTACTCCATGTGGAGTTTCATTTATTAATTATATTGACATGTATCTTTTTACATCAAAAATACTTGTGGATATCTATTCCCCTATTCAATTGTATGATGCTATGTGGTAGTCTACAACCTATGGGGATCATTAATTCCCTTCGTACTAAGTTAGGGCTTGACTAGTTATAGGTTACTATGGTATTCGAGCAAGTTTGTGTAAAATGGAATCACAGGTTGGTTCATTATTTTTCATAAAGTCAATATGCATTTGTAAAATTATTTAAGGACATAATAGGTAGATGCAATTGGGTGGTTGTCTATCTCTCACCAAATTAAACCTTATTTTTTTGGGATGGTTATAGAGTGATGTCTTGTTGATTATTTTTAGTATATTCCGTTTTGAGATTTGAATGGAGTGATATCTAAATCTATTTATTCAATCTATTTGAAATAATTTCCGTAGTTTCTCAGTTTGAGTGTTAAGACATTATCATCCCCGTTGTCTGCTGATGTTGTTTACCATCATACCTTCAAGATGATTTGAAAATTAGATCCATAAAGAAATATATTATTAAACAATAATTATTGAATCCTTTAGTGTAACCATATCTAATGAAGGTGGTTTTTTCAACATTTTAGGATCTGGTATATGCACCACCTCTATTCCTCGTTCAGGTTACAACAATGGATCCATTGGTGGGATGTTCTATTAAATTGTTCTCCAGAGTTCCATGAAATGAATCGACTATTTTTAAAATGTTCCATCAATACTCAAAGTGTTGTGGAATGTTTTGGAAGGGTTGAATTTATGTATTAGTTTATGTTGACAACATACATGATCCTGGTAATGTGTTCCACCTTTATGCTAGAAGGATGAAACATGGGATGGTAGGACATGATGCTGATGAAAAAAAATGAGGTCATAGAGTAGAATAACATTATGGTTTATTTAACCTAATACATCTATCTATATAAAATAGTGTTGGGCAAGGTTGTAGTGTTTTTCAAGATTGAGGATGCTGATAGAAATTTCACTGAGTATTAAGATCACTTTGCTGAGTTGGTGTACTTTATGCCAAAGATTTTATATAATAAAAGGATGAAAGAATAACAGGTTGATTTGAGACCTCTATGGAACATATGTTCTCAAATTGTTTTCTTATTATATGCCCATATTTATTTTTAAAAAGTGGGTTCTGGTCAAAAGACCAGAACATAGAGCTTAATTCAAAAAGAAAGAGTCACAAACAAGTTACATCAGACGGAAATAGGGCAATTTTCTAGAGTCCTTAACAAAAACAGGAATTAGCTCTGTCGGGAGTTCATTCATCCAAGTGATCTCATGAGAGACTCCCAAGTTGGCAATCCCATCACGATCATATTAGCCTCCTGATAGGTATGAGTGTCCATAATGTTGAGGTCATTGAGCGCAGCGAGGCAATCCATCCATCTGGGGGTGAGAGACCATGCCAGATGAACATCACCCTTCTATATGGCTTGTACAATAGTAGTGGAGTCTCTCTCGATCCAGATATTCTTCCAGTTGAAATGATTAGCATAGGAGAAGGCATGAATGGTAACAAGAATTTTGGCCTCTAGCGCAGAAGCATTTCCGCAGCCTCCAAAGAAACATGTGAGGATTCATTCCTGATGGTCTCTGAAAATTACTCCGCAACCAGCAAGACCAGGATTTCCTTTTGAAGCTCCGTCCACATTTACCTTAATCCATCTAGGAAGAGGTGCCTGCCAGAAAACTTCAATAGTGTAGCGAGGCTTCGAGAAGATACCTTTGATGCCAATTCGGCGAAGGGTTTCAAAATCTGTGACAGAATTGTCACAACAATATTTTTGGATCGTAGCCACTTCCTTTATAGCCAGCAGAATCCTTAATTTGCCTGAATTAAGATTAAAAGTGTTATTGTGGAAAAACGAGTCATTTCTACCATACCATAGAGTATGCATAAGCTCCGCAACAGCCTTCAGAAAGAGATTCTTGATTTGGGAAGATCTTGGGAAATCCAACACTCTTTTCAGTTGAGAGAAAATAAAAGAATCTACGAGCCAGATGCATCCAAAAAGGTCAATGATGTAATTCCAAAGGGCCATATCAGTGTCATAAGATAAAAAAAGATGATTGATGTCCTCACGATGCTGGTTTCATAATTTATATTTAGAGCAAAGATTAAATCCATAAGATTGCAAGCAAACATCAGTTGGAATTTTTTGATGCGCAATATGCCACATAAGAGTGAGACGAGAATTCTTGATCCAGGATTTATTGAATTTGGACACCCATTTAAAATTTTTATCCTCATTAGGGAAGTGATAGCGATAAAAAAATTTAGAATCTAAGAGGCCATTATGAGAAGGTTCCCAAACAAGAATATCCTCATTGGAAGTGAAATAATAATTATCCACAATCCCCATGATATGATTCGGATGTTGAGGATTAGGGGAATTGATAATCTCCCTAATAGAGCAATTTGGGGTATTAGGGGAAAAGGTATTAGGTATATCAGAAATAAGAGGGTGGCCATTCAAGTTATCAAACTAGAAATTTAAAGAAGAATTTTTACTAACAAGACATCTAGAATTTCCCATGATAAAGTGAAAAGAAGCTTTAATCGAAGTCCAGATAGAAGAAGTCATGTAATTAGAAGAACCGGACTTAAGCTTATCAAGGAATCAGTTTTTGAGGAATCTCAGTGAAAAGGATTTATTATGGATAAGGGACCATGTAAGTTTGTCTTGAAGGGCCTCATTAAAAATTGTAATATTCTTAATACCAATTCCTCCATTTTCAATAGGTTTACAGCATGTGGCCCAATAAACTGTAACCAATTTCCTTTCCAGATTACATCCACTCCAGGTGAAATTTATTATAGCTGTATTGAGCCTTTTTATCAGCCCCAAAGGCCATTTGTAGACCATCATGGTGTAGACTACCTTAGAGACAATCGTGGATTTAACAAGGCAAATTATTCAAGCCATTGAAAGGGATTTACCTTTCTAGGAAGGAAATTGATTTAGAAGTTGATCAACAATACTAATCAAATAAAAAGTCTTGGGTTGACCCCAGAAAAGGGGAACACCTAGATAAGTAAAAGGGAGGGATACTTCCTTAACCCCTAAGACATTGGAGATATGAGTTTTCCTATTCGAGGGGAAGTTTTTACCAAAGTAAATAAAAGTTTTTTTCCAATTAATGCATTGGCGAGAAACCTCCTCATAATGACCAATGATGGATTTAAGGTTTTTAATATTTTGTTTGTCTTCCTGAAGGAAGAAAATAATATCATCGACATAGAGCAGGTGAGAGGGATCAAGAAGATTTATATAAGCAATGATAGGTTTGATTCGGCCTCCCTCAACATTGAGTGAGAGCAGTCTACTAAGATAGTCTTCAGCAATAGAAAAACTGATAGCAGAAAGCGGGTCTCCTTGCCTAACGCCTTTGGAGCATTTGAAATAACCCATAACTGAGCCGTTAATAGGAACATAGATATTGGCTGAGTTGAAAATGATTTTGATTTTATTTATAAAGGAATCATTGAAGCCAAAACTTTAGAGGAACTTAAAAATAAAGGTCCAGTCAATCGTAGTGAAGGCCTTAGTGATGTACAGCTTAAGAGCAATATTCGCACATCTAGTTTTTCTGTTCAATAAATTAGTAGATTCTGAGGTGATTCAAATACAATCTTGTATAGATCGAACTTTAATGAAACCAAACTGGTTCTAGGAGGCAATTTTGTTGCTAATATTAGAGAGCCTATTAGCAAGAATCTTAGAAATAATTTTAAAGAGAGAATTTAAGAGGGAAATGGGTCGGAAGAGATGAATTTCATCCGCATTGTCAACTTTAGGAATTAAAGTGAGGAATTGAGAGTTTAGAGCATGATGGAGAACCCCTTTTTCAGAGAAAGATTTAACTAAATTACAGACATCATTTTGAAGGACATCACAATGTTTTTGATAGAAGCCATTTTTGAAGCCATCGGGGCCTGGGGCACTGTCTGGATTTAAACAAAAGACTGTGTCCTTAATCTCAGAATCAAGATGGGTGCATTTGAGTAGACAATTATCCTCAGAAGTAACCAAAGAAGGAATAATTTTTGGTAGGATAACTTTGTTGATGTTAGGACCATTGAGAATGTCAGTGAAGTAGGAAACAACAAGATTAGCAATCTGTTCCACAGAATCAATGATATTACCCTCAACTCTTAAGCGAGAGAGAGGCTTAGAAGTATTCCTAATCCGTTGAAGAGAGTTGTAAAATTTGTTGTTTCTAGCCCCATCATTTAGCCATTTAGTTTTGAAAATTTTCTTCTTTAAGTTATCCTTAAAGTTTAGAAGAGAGATCAATTTAGAAGAGATGTTGATTTCATCCCGTGGGTCATAATTGAAACTGAATGAAGTGTTAATAATTTGAATGAGAGATGAATACTTTTTTAAATCGTGGATATCTTTGTCAATTAAAGAAGTTTTATCATAACACCATTTTTTTAGAATTCTTTTATGATTTTTCAACATAGTGGTGCACACAAAGGCATCCTTGATATTTTCCATATTAGTCCAGGAAGAATTGATAAGAGGGCCACAATCCGGGTCCGAATACCAGGCCAAATTAAATCCGAAAGGAAGGTTTCTGAGAGTTTTGAGGAAAGCTGACTAAGATCAGATGATCAATCAGAAGCAAGTTTAGTAAGGGTGGCACACTTGATTTGGTTATAATTATCAAGCGCAGACTCTTTAGTGAAATCTCTATCAAGTTTTCTCACCACCACACGATTGTAGTGGTGTATGTACCAAGTGAATTGAGCACCAGTAATGTTAATCTCAATGAGATTATTTCCCTCAATGGAAGCTTTAAATTCTCTGACAGAGATAGAGGATAATGAGTGGCCAATTTTTTCAGAGGGTGAAAAAATTGAGTTAATGTCCCCAACCAATACCCAGGGATCTTGAATATTGGTATTGATGTCAGAAATCTCCTTCCAAAGATATCTTTGATCAAGGTAATTAGTTTTGTCAAAAACAAAGGTATTATAGATGTGAGTGCTATCAAGGAAATAATCGCACGTCAAAGATTGCGAAGAGAGACTAAAAATGTTTACATTTTGCAGAGAGGAGTGATAGAAAATCCAAAGAGAATCCACATAACCATTATTACAAGAACCCAAGAAACAGAAACCAAGGTTACAAAGATGGATGAATTTGGGAACAAAATTAACTTTTGGTTCAGCAATGCCAATCAGCATAGGACGGTGGGTAAAAATAAAACTCTTCAAAAAATTAAGAGTTCTAGGTTTTTCAATCCCCTGACAATTACAGTAGAGAATATGCATTATTATTTACTTTTTGGGATTAAACCCCATTTCTTTTTATTACCAGCACTATTACCCCTAGTTTTCCTAGGGGAAGTGGTTTGATTAGGGGAACAGATTTTATCCTTTTTGGCCTCAGGATTTGCAGTATTACATCCTGCCTTAAGTTCAGAATTAGTCAAGACACATACAGGATTGATAACTGAAACTGGATTCACAGGACCCATGTCAAAAGATGAATTAGCCACCAAAGCAGGGGGAATACCATCCAAAACAGAGATCCCCTGATGAAGGGTCACTGAATAAGAAGTTGGTTCTGTTTCAGAAGGCTCATAGGTTGATGGATTCACATTAACCATAATATTGGAAGAATTTTGCATGGGAAGTGTGATGGAACAATCTGCAGATGAGGCAGGTTGTTTACCAGGAATAGCATACTAAACAGCTAAGGAGGAAGGATTGTTTTTGGCCAATGTCTCAGAGGAAACAACACTAGGTGATGGAGAGACATGCCTGATGCATGCTATCTTTTCCGAAGAGCCTGAATCTTGAAAACATGCAGGTGAACTACCTGACATAGAAGAAGGAAGAGGGGGTTTTCACTGGGTTCCAGAAGGTGATCCAACCATACAGTTGTTCAAAGAAGAATCACCCTTATGAGTCTGTGAAATGGGAACAAGAGGAAGATCTTTAAGAATAGAGACATGTCCCAAAATTAGGGAGGAATCAAGGTCATCTTGAGACCCAGTCAAGGGGGAATGATTAAACAGATTATCAACATTTTCAAGATTTTCCTTGATGGTTTGATCTTGTAAATCCTGCTCATGTTGTTCCACCTGGTCACCCTAGGTTCCCCAGGTTCTTTTAGGGTTTTAGGAATCCACGTTCCAGGTTTGACTTGTAAAGGGTCAGTTTTATTAATGGGAGGGACTCTATCCTTCTTTTTTTCTAACTTCAGACCAATCATAAGGGTTATTATGATTGGGAGCTCTATGAACCAATCTACAATTCTGGACAGAATGACCAACAATTTTACATAAGTCACAGAAAGAGGGCATATTTTCATATTCAATGTCAATTACTTCTTCTAATCTTTGGCATGAAAATAGATAATTTTAGGAGGGTTGGGATCAAGACTGACATCAACTAAAACCCTAGTATACATACCCAAGTCAGCATTAAGGGTTCTTTGATTAATTTTAAGAGGGGTACCAATGCAGGCTGCTACATCATTCAGTATTCTAGGATGCCATAAAAACCAATTTATGTTATGGAACCTAACCCAAATTTGAGCAGACTTTCCTTTCTGTGTATTATGATTGAAAGAAAAGTCCCACTCCGAGAGTCTCATAATACTAGGCTTCAACAATAAATTACCTATCTTCCAAACAGAATTAAGATCCTCTTGAGAGTACAGAAGAATATGAAAAAAACCTTTACCCAAGGGGATCATTTTCCAGTTTTTAATACCCCAGAAGATTGATATATTTTCTTTTAGTTCAACATAGGACCAGGGTTTGTCTCCTTTAGCATATGAGACACGACCCATTAAAGAAAACTTACAGAGATCATGGCTTTGTGCAATTACATCAGGATCTTCTTCAACGGTAAATCCTCCATCGTCCAGTCTCTTGATGGTCGAGCGATATTTTTCACCTGTAGAAGAGAAAACAAAAGATCCTTTAAGAGCTTCAAGGAATGAAATACCTTGCGGTGCTCCACTGGTTGGAGGGTTAGATCCAGAATCCAGAAGAGCATTCCCCGGGACTAGAACCTCCATATCCGAACATTGATTTTCATTTTTCTCTCGAATAACCACCATGATTTCCCAATTAGGATCAAATCCAGCCATAAAAGAACGAATCAACGGGGAAACACATAAATTTGAGAGAAAATCAGTGAACTAGGGTTCGACGAGATCTTCGGGATGCCATCTAAAGATCCTTATATGCACATATATTGACATACTAGATAGGGTGATAGTGGTCGAGATGGACCTGGCAGGAATGTCAGGGTTATTAGGTGTTCCTTATTCTCCATGTGGCAGAGTTATTTCTATTAAGTGAAAATTGATGTGAGCATATTATCGTGGAAGTTCTCAATGGAAGGTTCATTATAGACCTCTTAAATAACCTTGAGTAATTCCATTTATTTTATAATAGTGTGTAAATAAGGAAAATTCTAAGAGGGTTTTCACTAAGGCACCCAATAACTGTATTTCATTCGTACATTCAGAACACTTATATATATTATGCCAGAAATTTTCTAACATGATTAGTGGGACATGATCATAAACTCTTCCTAAAACTGTGATGAACTATGATGTTTCACATATAAAACGGTTTGACCGACAAGCATAAGGAACAAATCTAATTTATGCATTGGAAGACTTTCTAGGGGAAGTAGATATGGGTCTAGAAACTGTGAGAGGTACCTTTACTGTATCTTCATCATTAGTGACTGCTCTATTTGATACGGGTGCACCTCACTTGGTTATTTCAACCCTTATTGTTAACCAACATAGTCATCCAATAGAGATTTTATCCTGTGTAATGGATATTACTACACCCTACAGTACAAAGAGAGGGAAGTGTCTCTATAGTGTAGCTTTTGTCTTCTGTCTATCAGATATCAAGATAGAATGGATTTTTCTAGTCCATAAAATGAATTCTTTTTCATTCATATTCCGGGTGGATTGTGTCATTTCCAATTTTACCAAGTTTAATTTTTTCTTTGACATGTCTACCTTACGACATCTAGTGGTGTGTCTATTGTCTTTCATGGATAATGCTTCCCAAGGTAGAGTAGTGAAGGACCTTCATATACAGTTTTGAGGGATGTGATATTATTTTTTGATTTTTATATTTATAAGGATTAAATTAGTGGGGAACTCCCTCAGTTCTTCATTGAGTTTCCTGACATGTTTCTTTTTGACATCTCTAGTTTCCACCGTTATGGGAGGTTTATTGTTTTTCAGAATTAAGGACAAGTAATCAATTATATTCAATTCCCTCGTACAACATGGCACCAGTTAAAAAGAAAGTGTTCCAGTCCTAGTTGGTCGATCCTCTTGAGAAGGTATTTTTACGCCCTAGTGTGTCCCTTTATGTTGTGTCGGTTCACTTCACTAAGAAAATGGATGGTCCTCTTCGCTAATGGTTTGATTACCGAAATATAATTCGAGAAATAGTAATGAAAAAATATATGTTATAACAGATTGATGATCTATTCAATCATTTGAATAGAGAAACATTGTTTTTAATGATAAATCTTTTACCTTGTTACCACCAGTTGAGGATAAAAGATTCAATCATTCTTAAAACCACCTTTGGGAGTATGTCAGAGGATTATGGGTACCTTGTTATTCCCTTTTGTCTAAAAAATTATCATATATATTTTATGAAAATTCATGAACATAATTTTCCATAAGTATCTGGATACATTTTTGGTAGTCTATGTTGATGACGTTTTCATTTACTCCTTATCCAACAATAATCATATGAATTACTTGAGAATAGTTATGAGTCAGCTGAGAAAATTATCCACATTATAAAATTATTTAATATTGTTATTAATGGATTTATGTGGTGAAATTAATGTGACATCTGGTGTGTAAATAGGGTTTAATAGTTACCTCTAACATGGTGAAGTTTATTTTTGCTTAGCAGAAACCATGTAATGTCTTCATAATCCGTATCATTTTGGGATTATCCTGATATTATCAATATTTCATCAAGAATGTCTAAAATATTGTTTCTCCAATGACAACTCTAAATCAAAAGGGGGTGATGTTTTATTGGAATTATAAATTTCATATTTATCTTGTTGAGATGAATCATATATTAAGAACTACTTCAGTGATGACACTTCCAGTGGTCAGGGAGGCTTGTGTGGTCTTATGTGATGCATCAAGTTTATGATTGGGATGCATTTTTATGCAGGGTTGAACATGTAGTGGTTTATGGATCTCATCAGCTAAATCCAAAAAAAGAAGAATTATCATACCCATGACCATAAACATAATGTTTTGATTCACACTCTTACGATTTTGTGGCATTTACATTAAATAGAACTGGTTTTCATGTTTTCAGACCACATGTGCTTGAGTTATACCTTCACTCTAAAATGATTTGAATATTCTCCATTAGCGTTGGGTGGAGTACTTGCATAATTTTGACAATGACATCAACAATACCCTCAGGAAAGGGAATGATGTTAACATCCAGATAATGTCATGAATGAATCATTGAATGAGTATATATTGATGGGTCCTTCTTCAGAGATTTCTATTGGATTTAAGAATAAAGGGGATGTGATTTATTTTTCCAATGTTCATATTACAGCATCTCATACCAAGATGATGCATCAAGAACAGTATCTTGATAATGAATTCTATAGCATTATAGACACTCTATATGGTGGGGAGACCATTGCCCAGTGGTCATTCTCCAAAGAGGGTATTTTGTGTTATGAGAATTGTTTTGGTGTGACGTTAGTGGAAATGATATTGGATAAAATATCAATGGAAATTATTATTGGGCTTTCTTGTTACTGAAGGATAAAAAATATGATATGGTTTGTGATTGACAAGCTGATCCAAGTTTATATATTTATACCCATTCAAGATATGTCCATTGTTTAGGTGTTGTCAAGAAGTTATGCGACCGATATTTCATGTTTACATAGAGTTCCATACACTATAGTCTCTGATAGCGATCCTTGTTTTACACATTTTGAGAGGCCATTAGGGGGCACTGGGATCTCAGGTCCTTTTAAGCATGAAATACTATCCACAGTCATATGGAGAGCCTTAAATAGTTATATATATTTTAGAGGTTATGATTTTTTATTGTGTTCTTGAAATTTTTGAGTCTTGGGATGATCATTTGGGGATGGTTGAATTTTCTATAAATAATACATACTCATCCATGATCTTAATAGAATATATTATGATTTTATTTATAGCCTTGTAAATATTTATTATGTTGGTAAGAGATTGGTGGAAGGAACTTTGTTGTACAAAGTTATCTTCAATATATGACAAAATAGATCAAGTCAATCTAGAATTGGATGTGGATAGTGAAGAGACAATATAATTTATATATTGATAACCATCGTAGACCATGGGAGTTCACAGATGGTGACCACGTGTTTAAGATTTTTTTCACAACGGTAGGGTCATGAATAGATATGGAGGCAAGGGAAACTTGCCTTTCATTTTTTGGGGCTTTTAGAGCTTGTTAAATAGGTGGTTAAAATTTCATACCATTTATAACTTCCATCATATCTAATTTCTATACATTACGTATTAATATTTTCACTTATCTAAAATTATCAAAATATTCCATCTCATGTTTTGAGCAGGTGTGATATTGATATTTAAAATGATTTATATTTCATTGAGCGAGCAATCATGATAGTTTATTTTGATACCATATAACATTGTAGAAGGACAGTAGCTTTGGTATGTTTTATATGGAAGAATTATTTTGATAGTCATGATATGTGGGAATGTAGGGCACTTATTCAAGTAAAATGGACTAATCCATTTATCATGGAAGCATCATCAAAGGCTATCTAGGGAAAAAATGGTTTTATGGTTGAGATATTGTAACATACTATAACGGAACTATCTAGAATTTCTATAACCTTATCATAATAGTTACTGTTCATTGTATAGGTGTGTTTTATAAGGAATTGGGAGAATACCTATAATGGAAAAGTTAGATATTAGTTGAAATCCATGCTTTAACTAATTTTTTCTATAGGCTTCACTATGGTTATACGTAGTGTAAATTTGTTACATGACATGTTAACATTTCATAATGAAAGTTGTAAAAGGCTTAACACAGTGATGGGTACACATTGTGGGATGAATTTAATCATGAAACGTTATTTAGTAGACATTTTAATTTAATTCATTCATATTTTTAAGTGTTTATTAGAATTAATTGTTTCACGACATGTAGTGGTATTACACATCATGTAACACCCTAACTGAGTTTTTTAAAATGGGAACTATAGATGTGGTCTTTTATTTCATCCGTATCATTTTCAACTCCATCAACCCAAATCCTTACACATGTGATCTTTAATCTATATAACCCTTATGTATCATTTCTTTTGAAATTTAACCATCATTTCTCTTGCATTGTGATTCCTGGGTATGTGTTCTCCCTCATTCTTCATATCTATCTCTTTATCCTCCTTTTGGATGTTAATAGAACCTCCTAAAATTTTTGGATCTACTATATGGGATGTTGGATATAATTTCTTTGATTAATTTAGTGGTTTTATACACCTTTGTTCTCATTGATGGGTGCAATTACATGTATTGACTTTTGGGAAAAATAAGGTGGTTCTGTTTAGATTAGAAAAATTGATTAGCATTAAATATTTGGATTTATCTGAGATGTTGATTTAAACTCAATTTCACACTTTTTATTTTAGTTTATTTAATGAAACCTAATTCCAATGTATTTGGATAGTTTAATTGGCCATAGAATGTAAATTGGAACTCCCACCCCCAATTACATTAAATCGGGGTCTGTTTATGGAAATTTGTTAATTTATGTTGTTTATTTTAAATTTTGGATTTGATGGAAATTATTTCAATTAAAATGATGAATTTAATTATGGATTTGGATTGTGAATTGGATGAAATTGGGTTTCAATGTATTTCAACCCTGAGAAAATGGGTTAAATATATTTGATTCAATCCATGTAGTCCAAAATTTGCAAAGAGAATTTTTTTTATTATAACCAATTTTGATTTTAAATGGAAAATTAGCCTCTTAAAAGTAGAGATTGGGATTTAATTGTATTATATAACATCTTAAATTTTATTTACAACCATTGAATATATATAAAAACATTAAATCCATAGGTAGTTTTTGAGTTATTAGGAATAATATTAAGCTATTACAATGTTTTTAAACATAAATATAGGCGGTAATATAACCAATTTGAGGGTGATTATTATCCTCTAGCTAGTGTCAGGGGGGTATATTCACATATTGCTAATATCACCTATAGTGGGAAACATCCTTTATCCATAAATACTATCGTACATTTTAGTTTATTTGATGAAATTAATTTTTTCAACATAAATAGGTTTGGGGTTATCAATGGTTATCTATATTTAATTGTTAAATAATAAATAATAATTTGAATAAATTTGTGGGAAATATAATTTCATATCAATTGAAAATTTTTGGAATGTTTTTATCTAATTGATTTGAACATTTAATTAGAACAAAAGATTATTAGTGATGAATAGTAACATGGATTTCTCCATTGATATGAAACTAAGGGAAGGAAATGTATATTCTATAAGAAATAGATCTTTTTAATGAAATTGAATTTTTTAAAGACAAGCAAGTTATATAATGGCACTAATTTTTTTAAAGTGATAATCCACTACTATTGAAGGATTACTAAACATTATAAAGAGATATGTTATCTCATAAAATGATGTTATATGTTAAAATATATTTTCAGTTTAATAGATTGGATGTAAGAAGCAATAATATGGTTACCTATATATCTTGTCAATGATACACAATTATTCCATGATAGAGGAAAATGGAATCCATTTTATGAAATTTAATGTGTGATAATATCAAAGAATATGATTTATTAAAGGATATTATGATTTGAAAATTAGGTTTTATTGTGTGAATGAATTTTATTGGAGGAATTTCATCATTGTGATCCATTGTATGTTGTTTTGTACATGAAAAGGGTGGAATTATTTTAATGACATGGATTTTTCAGGGAACTAACATGACTTCAATTGGATGATTCCACATTCAATTCTATAATGTGAAGCCAATGAATGCTATGAGATAGCTTGGATTACTTAATAATCAATCACTCTAAATGACACGAGTGGGGTTACACATGGATTATGGTGATGTAATGTGTATTTATATCCATTACTAAATTTAATATATTATCTTGGTGAACCATTTTGAATCCTCAAGGATGAGATACTTATATTTTGGTTGATTATATGATATGGACTATCGAAGTTGTTGTCTTCTATTCCTGTCCATCATAATATTCTAAAATCCATTGACTAATGGAGTCATTGATTCATTTTAGAATATTAAAATGATGGATTCTTTGTATTATCATAGATTTAATTGAGAAAATGGACAAATGTGACCTCCATGCACTTTGCATAACTTAGTTAGAAGGTAATTCTTGGTAAATCTCTCACAGATTCACTTGTGATTCTATAACTATTGTTTACATGATGAAATTCTATGTAATTGGTTGTGTTATACTGTATACCATGAAAAAATATACACTTGTGTCAAATTATGTCTACTTTTCAACCTTGATTTTCACTATAGAGCCTACTATTAGAGGCTATATTTTATCTTATTTTGTTGATTATATGGTTTCGTTGGAATATATTAACAGTACCAATTTTTGATTAACTAGATATATAGAATAGTTATTTTTGGGTAATTTATGTGGGAAACTACTATGTTATACTCACACCCTACTCAAGACACCACTATATTTGGGTACCATATAAAAATACATTCTATCATTGATCATAAGATTGGGTAATGGGAACATTTCTTTATGTTTTACTTGAATATTGTAGTGGATTATTGATGATGGGACTTTTAAGGACTTGGTATTTTTGTGGGATGAATTTTTATTTAGTGATTATATTAGAACTTTTTATTTCACATTATACTTCATTCACAGTGGTGGTCAAAATAATATATAAATACACACTATTGTTAAATCCTGTAATGTTGTACTTATTTATTTGAATTTTCCAACACTGTCTGTTATAGTTATTTGAAATTAATTATATTTTTTCTCATATTTATATTTATTTTTATACAATTATTAGAGGGTATTTTCTCAACTGGATATCCAAATAGATCCTTACTACTTATCCACAACTAGTGGAAAATAGAGAGGTGCACCGGATTTCACATATAAAAAGTCATCTTAGTACTTTTGTAGAATTACCTATGGTGTGGAATTATAAATGGAATCATATTAATTTTTATTTGTAATTACTATTTGGGTATGTTATATAGGAGACTTATGATGTGTTGGATATTTTTTATGAGCTCATTATTATGAGTGATCACCCCATATACAATGGGAAACCTAAATTTCCGGTATTGGACTTATTATTCATGGTATTTATCTGTATGAATTGTATTCTACATTCTTATTGGGTGGTCCACTTGAATGATGATTTCATCATTCATTATATATTTTTTATCATATCCTGATATGGATAGAGGGGGATTTTGTGTTCTGAATCCATCAAGGGTTATTGAATTTGTGTATCATCTATATAATGAGTATGACTGAAATATCTTCCTTGTGAGATTTATTATTATCTTATGATTTGATTTATCTTTTTTATATCTTCTAATGGGTTATGGGTAATATTTTTTGGGTTATATTACTAAAACTATATAAAGAATTAAATATCATGTTCTCCATTAACACCCCATTATTTATGGAATTATTTTCATATAAATTTAATTTCATCGATACACTATGTTACACACAATACAATGCATAAAATAATGTCATATACTATTAAAATATAATTAAATAATGATTCAGTTATAACCTATACATTAAAATGGGGTGTTTGAATAGGAATATATGAAAATTAAAATTTATATGGTTAGAAAATGAATAAAATAAATTCATTGGTTACCAGTAGACTGGAAATGAAAATAAAATTTATTTAAATGTAAGATTAATTTTTCTCTAAACAATATTTTTATGTTCATAATGTTTTTTTATCATTATAAACTAAATTATAATGTTTTGACTTATTTTATTAAAATTTAATTAATATAGATACAATAAATAATAATCATGAAGATAATATTTATTTAAATTATGGTATAAGAAAAATCAAGTTTGATATTTAAAAATAAATTTTTCTAAATAGTTGTTCTATCATAAAAATATTTAATTTGTTTTTATACATTTAGAAGATGTACATGAAAATTTAAACACCATGTCTTAAATAAACAGTGTAAAATATATTATTGTGAATTTTTTGTACTTTTTTGAAAATAATAATAATTTTTATAATAATTACCAATAATTACATTTATTTAAAACTACATTTTCATTTAATGAATCTAAAAAATTACATATTTATTATGTTTTTTTAAATAAATTCATTCCATTATATTATATTTAATACTTTCTTAATGTAACAAATTTTATAAAGAATTTTTAATTGATCATTTTATACTTACGAAAATATTTTATTTCAAATTCCAATATATAATATTTGATTTAGGTATAAATTTAAATTATATTCTTCCCCTTATGAGATTTGAATTTTGTAAACTATATATCATATTTATAATAATAATAATTAATATGTTTTTAATTAGTACACATTACTTTTATCTCATAATAAATAGTTAAAAAATGTAAATAATAATCCCAACATTTAAGGTTAAATATTTTTTTGTGCATTACATACTTCTGTATGAAATTAATCATTCAAACAATACATGGAATATATTTGATAACTTTGATATAATATTTAGTATTAGTGGTAAAAAATTTACTACTAACAATATTTTTTATTTTTTATTAAATTATATATTACTAAGGAATATAATGAAAAATAACTTGTTTCTGGATTGAAAACAAAATTTCTAAAAATATGTTCTCTTAGAGGATAACTAATGAAATTTGTAAACCATATTTCTTTATTGTTGTTAATTGACCCTTTCAACCCTCCAATTTTTTATTTTTCAATTTACGAGGCACCATAGATTGGTGTGAATTTGAATTATTGATTAGTTTTAGGTATTTATAAAAATACCAATCGTCCCCAATTATAATAGAGAAGTAGAAACCATCATATATTCACTCCTCATCAGCCATTTTTCTTTACCAAAAAATACAATAATATCATTGTGACATCATTATATCTACTTAACAGCTTCTGGTATTCCAAAATTCTATCCCTACAGTATTTATTATGAGATAAAAATTATATTGTTATAAGTAAAGTTATTTATCCTAACTAAGATATTCCTTGTTTATATACTCACTTGCAACCTTGACTAATGTCTTCATAATTCCAAAATACTAAAACTATTTTCATAAATATACTTATATTTCATTATTTATATGGTATAATAAAATTCTAAATGAAATTGTTGATTGTATTATAGTGGTATACCACCTCACAAGCCAATGAATTATGTTTTCCGTCACTACATATCAATGATGGATTTAATTTTTACATATCATAGTTATGACATATTCAAAATCCTTGAATTATTATATCACATTTATGTTCATTACATCTATTTCAATAGACAATGATAACGTTTCTCATGTGTACGTGTGGACATCCACCTCCACGAAGTGATGTGATTATTTTTTTATTTTCCTTTCATAGATGGTATAAATGATAGATTTAATTAATTCATATTATACATATAATATAATAATGTTCTTGGAAAGTTAAATTACATTATAATAATATTTTTATTCATTTGGAAAACAAAAAAACATTGTTCATTAATAGGTACAACCCACCATCTCTATGAATGAAGGGACACATTTTTTTATCAAAATATTTTAAATACTATTATATTTATATTTATAGTTAATATATATGGTATGTAGAATTTTTTAAGAAGATTTAGATTATTAAACTATTCTAAATGTACTTGTGCTTATCCTACCTAACCAAATCATACATGGAAATTATACCATTTATTACCCAAAATATGGATTTAGACCAATATTGGTAAATAAATTGTTGAAAATTTTTCTTTAAGTGATTCATATATTTTGTTTTATATATTAATATATATTATAATATATATTTTATAAATATATATGTATTATTATTGTTTTCAAAACACATAAAAATGTCCATCCTATTTTACGAGACTTCAATCTCACATTTGTTGATGTGAGATGAAAGCCATATTCCCCGCTTTTTTCTTTTGTTTCACCTATATAATGCTGAGGAATATATTTTTTTATGATTATTTTTATTTTTATTTTTTTGAATTTACATATCCACATATTGGTCATAATTTTATATTACTTGTGCTTTCAAATGTTACCGATGTATAATGAGTTTTATTGAATAATATAATTTTTTATAAAAAATGTTTATTATTATGTTTCTGAAGATAATATATTATGATCAATTTCTCAAGAAAATAATAATTTATCTTATTGTCTATTTATTTCATGAAAATAAATTTTTTCCTTTAATTTTTATTCCTTTATGAGATCCGAACTCGAAAATAAATTTTTCTTTGAAAACATTCCTTATTTCTCTATTCCATCGAAACCCCATTCTCACCCATGTCTATATTTTATTAAAAAAATTCTATTTATTACTATTTTAAAATGATAATTCATATTCATATTTATCCATTTTATACATTTTATGTGTTTTTAATGTAATGATTATGTAATTGTTTTAATGAGGTGCTTATGAGTTTTTTTGAAAATATAAAAGGAATATTTTTTATCATATATGGAATAATCAATATTTTCATCCATCATGAACACTAATTTAATTGCATATTACTTTCGAATATTATAATTCTATTTTCGAAGAAGACAATTCACTAAATGTGTTTGATATTTTTATATTTTGTATTATTGATTTAAATGTGGAAAGGATATCTTCTTCAATAAATAAACAATGTGATCTTTCAAAATGATTTTATTCCATGTTTTCATATTTTATGTTTCATAAGATTTAATAGTTTTATGATCTAATGATAAATTAATTATTATATCTCTAGATGTACTATGAGTATCATATTAATATATTAATAAATGAAATTCTTTTTTGACCAGTATATCTATTATAAATTAATGAAATGATTATCAAAAAGGGTTTCATTCATTGGTTATTCCAAGATAAAATTTATATGAAAATTATTTATTTTTATAGGTTAAATTCTAATGAATGTATTATTATTTTTGGGAGACATATTTATTATTTTCATTATCTGATGTATGGATATGGAATTATATACCCCTTCAATTAATTAGGTGGTGATTAATATCTCATGAGTTAAATTGGAATGGAGATGTGGTTAAAACAATTTTTAATGGAATTTGTCTCCTATGATAGTATTAGTAGAGAATATGGACTATTTTGAAGGTGTATGGAGTAAACTGATTCCACTATGATGGTCTTTTCATTGAACCATGACTACAAATAAATGGTTTTTTATACTTACGTGTATGTACGAATTTCATGTCTTCTGCCAATGTTATACATCAATGTCATATATTATTTGATATTCTAATGATTCATGTGTTATATACTACCAATATTTATTCCATGACTCATGATTTATATATTTTACATGCAAGGTATGCTTTTAAAATGTTATGACTTTGTTCACATGCCTTTATTCTCATATTATACTAATATGATCATTGATATCTCCCTTGATTACCCTTAATATCACCATTTACTATATTTCCTTTCCTCAATTTATGAAGAATCATATTATGTATGATATATAATCTTAGGTTATATTTTTTAATAACTTGGATGTATATTATTTAGTTGACCTATGATCCACTTTTCCAAGTATTGATGTTCCTTGAGGATCTATGACTAAATTAGTTTTTCATAGATCATTATGTTTTTAATAAATATCCACTCACTAAGATGTGATATTTATAGATGAATGGTGTGTATAATTGTTGTTGGTAACATATAATGGATTAGTCTATAATTCTATATTATATTTAGAAACCATTGGTGAATAGTACGAGTATAATTTAAATTATAGGATAAGAACCTATAGTTTTGTTAATAATGATATTAGGTTGATTTCCTTGTAATAAATCCTCTTTTATTAACTACAAGTGGGTGGGGACCTCGAATTATTTTTCCTTGGTGTTTCTGGACCTAGTGAAGACTATATAGGGTGATTTGTGACTAGCTCCCATGGGGGAGTATACATATGAGTTTCAGCAGAATCATACACCTTGTTTTTTAAGAGATAGTGGCCGACATGATAGAGAGTAATTTATTGTGATGGTATTTTATATCGTATATCACCATGGGACACCTACGGAGAGAATAGTGCACCACTAAAGTTATATTCTTCTTAGATCCTTCAAATGATTCTAGGATATTCTGAACCAACAATGACAGTATTGATAAGTGATTTAGATGGATTTACAATCAGGAATATGTGACTATTTATTCACTAAAACACTAAGGGATGATCATAAAATGGGGTTAATGAACCTATAATAGTGTTATATAATATCTCTTTATTATTACTTCTCATTTCATAGAGCTTCAGTTCTATTCACATATATATTATAATGATGATCTTATGAATGAGAGACAGTTTGAGGATGGGATTAGGCATTATATTTGTTCCTAGGTGACTATATTCTAGATAAATTTCATGAATGATATATTAATATAGGATCTCATCAAACATTGAAACCTAAGTTCATCTTCAAGTGTGAATCTGATAGGTTCAAAACAATGTTAGGAAACTAGATCAACTAGTGGATGACAGAAACTCTTTGGGGATTCATGTGTGTGTAGTGGCTGCAAGGTGATACCCTCTGAATGTTATGTGGGTTTTTACAATTGTGGGAATCCTTGGTATAAAATTCCATTGCATCACAAATACCCCAATTAATTCCAAGGCTATGGTATATTTGGAAATGTCTATCATTTTTTAGGACCTTTCAATCTCTATTTAGTGGGAGATGATGCATATCAACTCCTCTTTTAGAGGAATGATAATTTGTACCAACCACTATTAGTAACCAGAGTACTTCTAGTCACGTAGAAAAATTATGAGGTCATTATGAGGTATCCAAGCCAATTATACATAGTGTAAGTATAGAAAACCTACTCTAGGTACTCATGTTTCCTCACAATATCACGGATCTAACAATATTTATTAATCACAATCTATACTAGAGGATATTGGTGTCAAATAATCTATTTTATGAGGTAAAATTCTTTTACCCTATAAATTTTTATATTCATTATTCAATTAAAGTGAATCTCACTACATTATATTTGTGGGTATTGTGGAAATAATTGGTCTTCAATATGTGTTCTCATATGGTGTTATAACATAGGACTTCCATTTTAGTTTATGACCAGAGAGTGTACGTGAGTCTAAGATAATCCTCGATAGGGTATGATGTTATCTTGTCTTATGGGACCTCTTTTTCATCAAGATTACAATATTTCATTTCAGTATCCTAATGGACTATATCCTTCCATATCATGAAAATTTGGATTTTTATTTCAGCATGGTATCTTTTACGTAACCAGTGGGAAGTACATATATTAAAAAGGGAGAGTAGGATTTTGATGTATGAGGATATGGACTAGAGAATATATGGATATGTAAAGTGACCAACTTGATTTTTGTTATTTTTATTGATGATATTGTATTACATCATGATGAATATACTTTGGTACTGAATGAATTATGGTTTATTTTCACTAAATTTTTTTTTGGAATACCTCATGAGAGAGAGAGGTAAACATTACCATTGAGCTGGTGGATGGATTTTATATGGTATCCATTCTTCCTTATAGGATGGATACTACTGAGTTGCAGGAGATCATGAAGAAGATGAAGGATTTTTATCATAAGGGTTTTATTCAGTATATTATCTCTCCATGGAGTTCATCAATCCGCATTTCCATGAAATATGACTAAATCCTTAGTCTTTGCATGCATTACAAGAAGTTATATCATATTATAGTTGATAACTGGTATCCCATTCCTTTTATAGATAATCTTTTTACCAGATCCTATGAGTGGGTGTTTTCTCAGTGCTCAACATGATATTGGGATATCAAAATGTCTTATTCATACCTTTAGATATTTAATATGTGACTTTCCATTTTTTTTATGATTAATTTGAGTATCACATTATATTGTTAGGTCATATGAACATTCCTTCCATATTTATGAATTTTATGCAAATGGTTTCTATCCCAATATGGATTATTTCTTGGTTGACTTCATTGATGAAACACTCATCTATTATTATACTATAATTAACCATTACACAAATGATAACATTGTTTTCAATGAAATTTCCTTACCACCATATTCGCTTTATAATCAGTAAGTTTCAATTTTTGGATCAACAAGGTAAATTTACTTGGTCAAATTATCTATGAGGAAGTAGTTTCAATGTACATAAAGAATGTGATTTTGTCTATTACCTAGGAGTATACCAAGAATTTATTTGACATAAAATGTTTTGTAGGAAAATATATTTAATAAAATTGTTTCATAAATGACTTATCATGTTTAGTTTCATCTCTCACACTCTTGAATTACAGGTTTGTGATGTGTAATTGGTCGAATCCTATGAGACATACTTTCTTCTCAAAAATTTATGATTGACTTGAGTTTCGATACAAATTCTACTAAAGATAAGTAATATATGTTTATTATATTGGGATTTATCAGGTATAATATTTTTGAGTTTTTATGTAGGAAGATTGAGTTGTTTGAGAGGTGTCATAGAAGATGGTGCCTTATATGTATAATTACCTGAGTGATGATCTCGATTTGATAGGTGTTGTTCAAACCGTGCAGTGTCGGAAGATTTTCTAGGTGGGAGAGAATTTTGTTTGTGTTTATAGACCAGAATGTCTTCATAAATATTTTCATTTATACTAGAACAATAAAAAATCAATTTTAGTGGCTATTTTTTAGTGGTGGTTCTTATAACCACTGATAAATAAATAATATTAAAAAATTATATTAAAACATCATTATTTAGACCATAAATATATTTTTCATTATATAACTATGTTTTTTGAAAATATCCCATTAATATTTAACAATCCCATTATTCCATTGGAATTCCCCCCTCTCTCCTTTACCATATTCCATCACACACATCTTACTCCCCTTTGTAACCCTGAACCCCCCACCTCCCTCACCCCTCTTCACCCCACCTCCCTCCCCCCTCGATGGTGACATAAAATACCTATTAATCCCCTTGTTTTCATTATATCTAATATATTAGGAGTCAAAAATCCAATTCATATGGAAACATTTTGGATTAATTTACCATTAAACACAACTCATTATGCCAAGGGTTTGTAAAAAAAGTTTATTATGCATTAAAACTAATAATTGGATGGTTATATAAAATATATGAGTCCTAATTATAAATTAAAATGATGGTTGGATAGTAATAATGTGAATGAAAATTTGATATTGAAACAGTTTCCTACTCTATATCTATTTTTTATTAGCTATAGTGATTAAAAAGATATAGAAATTGAAAACAAAGTCAACATCGCTTTCACTAAATCATAAACTAACACGATAGTGAAGAATTTAGATCTAACTTCATTAAATGATGCATTTATTTTTTAATAATAATATTTTCATGAATTTAATAGATCAAAATAATCATCAATTTATCATGAGATCTAGATCATTCAATGAACATTAATGACATAAAAATGAGTTTTTTGAATTAGTTTAATATGGACAGTAAGAACTGTATGAAGAATGATCCATGTATTAAAAATGTTTTTTTCTACTCAATTTATTATATCAATTGTCTCTGTGGAATTATTGAATTTGAAATTTCCATGATTTTAGAGTTTCATTATGATTCATTTAGTGAATTTAAGATACTTACATCATTCTATGAGATGTAGAAAATAATAAAAAAAATATGGACATTATTATAAAAAGATACATGTGTGACTTAATGATTGAACAAGGCAGGTGATTTTTATAAATCATAATAAATAAGGCTTCATATAAGATTATGAAAGTAAATGAACAAAATTGAGATTATAAATAAATGAAACCCCAAGATTAAATATAATTTGAAAAATCTTGCAAATTTGTTTCATTAGTTTCCAATTAATCCACGATTGAAATGATTACTCATGTTGTCTTGTTCTATATACAAAATGAAGTGAAATTATTAGGATAGTAACAATGGGTGGATTATACATCCTAAAAAGTCAACTACATGGAATATATTTTATTTTTTATATCTATATTTCTCTTCAAAACCATGTAATTTAGGGATGGAATCTGTTTCTGAATGTATTAGAACATTCTGTTCTTTAACTATAGATTCTATCATTTGGCTTGTATTCCCCCTAAAATATACCTATATGGATGTGTATGAACAACATTTCTTTCATCATTTCAATGAATAATCCTGTAATAAAAATTCTTGGAAATGACAACGATGCATAACATCAATATCTAGTTAATGAATTGTGTAAATTTTGGGAAGCTATGATGGCAACATATGATTCATAAATGAGACAAAAATTAAAAATCGAATCATGTTTAATGTGAAAAAAAATTAGTGACTATCTAAAAAAAGGAAATTTATCAGGTTGGTATTGTCATATTGTTTTGGTTTTTCTAGATTGTAATTTTGACATTGAACCTCAATAATTACCTCATAGAATAAGATGACATTAGATGTTTCATTATTGATTTCATGATTCTATTGGTAAATTCATGTTCAACAAGAAACAATTAAATGGTGATATTGAAATGAGAAATCTACCAAAATCATTACATAGTTCAAAAATCATTGAAAAATTAATGAATGTCACTGAAGAATTTTCAATATATAATCTGTTTAAAGCTGCGGTAAAATAGAGTGAGGTATAATATATGAAGAAGATGGAAAAAATAAATGGAAGAAAAAGTTTATATTTTTCAAACATCTGTATTTCATATATAATTTGATACGTTGTAATATTGACGTAATTCATATTGATGTGAATGTCTGTGAAACTGTAAGTTTTATATTTTCTAATATGCAGATTAAATTCAATGATCTCTTTAATGCTTATAAATATTTATAGACAATGGATATAAACCATGAAATGCTGGGAAATGATAATGTAATGTATCATTTAGATAATTTTGAAATGAAAAATCATGATAATTATGTATTCCTTTAATCTATAAAATGTAAATGTGTTAGATGGATATTCAAGAATTTTATAAATGTTCGTTGACTTAAAATAGCGAATGTTACATTGATAAAAAATACATTAATAATATATAATGATGGAACACTTATTATAATGGGAATTTCATAATATGTTACATGATAATGTAGGTGTATTTCCAATTGATATTTATCTATTATTAGAGATGTTACTATAAAAACTATAAATCATAGTGAGCTTGATAAACCCAATGAAATATTTTTTTTAAATATTGTCATTTGGATTTGTTATTTCCCACATATTTCTTCAAAATCATCATTCAATTGACATCTCATATCGATGAAGAACTTATAAATGGTTGAACATCCCACTATTGATTGATGTATCTACTTTAGTGGCACGTTGATATATTTTTTTATTTTCGTTGTTGAATTAATTTTTATCCATTCATTGAATAATTTTTTTTCATTAAAGTGCATATTTATTTAATTTATTAATTGGGTAATTTGAAATAACATATTAGGAATAAATCTCAACATTAAGTCCATAATGATAATGTTTAGATACCTGAAGAGTGGTTGACCTTCTGTTATAGGTAATTGGAAGGGTTTGAGACAAGATTCAGTGAAATTGGACATTTTTAAGACAGGAAAACTAATTCAAATTCTAAAAAAATATCAATGGTATTTCCAAATATTTGACAAAAAATTGGAAGGGTGTAAAATTCTATCCATAATGGCTATTTATTGAATATTAGGTAGATATGTGTTACTCAATACTGTTATTTATGTTCCCTTTATTTATTAACTTTTATTAAAAAGAGATATAAAACTAAGGGTCGATCTCTAAGTGATTTGGAATTATGAAAAGTTTTTGTTAAGGAGATTGTCGAATGGATCACATGTCATGTATGTATATACAAATATTCAAATTATTGATGTGTATTTTTTTGTCTTATATTAAAATTAATAACTTATAGGATATTTTAATACAAAATTAATGTTGAGAAACAATCTAAATAACTGATTATTTAATGTTTTTGGATCGAGTTCCACAAAGTGAGGATAAGAAATATGATTTATACAGTATCAATGTCTTCAGGAATCGTACAATTAATCCTGAATATGACTTGAAAAAAAATAATATATTTTTTACACTTTCATATGTGGGATACTATAAAAAGATAAATTATATAATTAAATTAAACTATCATTGTTAGTTGTAAATTTTATTATTCAAATTCATGTTGGTCAACCGTGATAGTGGTATAATGAAATATTCATTACATTTTATTTCAATCAATGTATCTCACATGATATATATTGGTGATCAAGAATAACATGATCAATTTATCTTATCTTCATAAGAAAATATGGTTTATTATTTGTATGATTAAATAAATGAAGGTGTGAGTGTTGTTTTACACTTACATTAGATATAAATATATGATATGGGTGATGAAGATCAATTGTTATATGGTGACAGAGAACCTCATAACAGAAAAAAAAATAAAAAAAAAATTTAAAATAGTATGTAAAAAATTGAACATCAAATATATTTTTAAAATGATGGATTACTCTCAATGGAGGTTCATAAAAATAATGGATATGAATATGTATATTATTTAATTTATAAATTGTTAATGAAAATGTAATAAAATTTTTCATTAATTACTATTACATATATAGAAACACTTCTCATATTTTTCTTTTTATTTTCATATAAATATTTTTGGTTTACATTTTGGATATATTTAATATACCTAAAAAACTTAACTGATGGGATGTTGTGAACAAAAAAAATTAGGATCCAAGAAGATCAACATCATTGACCTTTCCACTACTGTGGTTATCATCAATGGATTCGAGTGATTCTATTGTACATGACACTACATGAGAGCCCTAAATTTCTACATATGTCGTTGGTATCCCACCACACAATTCACCACCACTTGTAGAGAAGTTGGCCACCCTTATATCTAGAGGATGTTGGAGAGTTATTAGTAATGGTATATAGGTCATTTTACAAAAAATATATATATATATTATTAATTTTTTAATGAGTTTTTCAAACATATAAATATCAATACCGGAGGGATACAAATATGAATACACAAGTTGTATGGGACACAATGGATATCATGATAATCATTACTATTGACAAGTTCTTTATTAATACTGATGATGTCGCATGAATATATTGGTAGATAATGTTTTTGTTCTCATTTGAGATGAATATATTTCCCATTAATTAAATATATTTGATTCATATTCGTATAAAATCCATACAATAAGGTCTTTGATACTAAATTAAAGCTAATATTTACTAAATATTCCTTGAAAACTAATTTAAAATAGATGAGTAATTTTTTTAATATACTTATAATATGTTATGATTTTTCTTCAAGACGTTTTTTTAATTATTATGCCCCTAACTCAGTTTCATGCCCAGTTAATTTAAAAACAATTGGAACAAAATGGTGATATTTTAAATTGATATTATGTAATGAGATTAATGATAGATCTCTATGTTCATAACAAATGTATGATAAATTTCTTGCTGGAATTTATTATGAAAAATGTAATCTCTTTGGGTATATGAATTTAGATTCATCTCATGAGATAATTAAACATATTATTATATCTTAATATTATAAAAACAATAAAATTAAGAAAATTATTAAGGATTCTATATTTTGTTAGAATTATCGTAATGAAAACTATAAACCATGGGAAATAAGTCATTCCTCATATCACTGGGTCTCAAATATTCCCATGAAAAATAAAACTTTATATCTGTATGTTATTCATTATTATTTATATTTTAATATTAAAAGTAATGGGTGTTTATACATATTTATATTTCATTATAAACGGTAATGAATAAGGTCAATTTTTTGGCAGAACAGAGATGCAATTTGAAGTGCATGGAAATGTAATGGAAGATTTGTAAATGAAACTTCCAAATATATTGGTCTACGTAATTTTCAATACGATTCCATTTTAATCAATTACTTTAAAATCATAATAATGGAAAATATATTTAAAAACTAATAAGACATATTCCCACATAAATGGGGTTGACTACATGGATCAAATAATTCCAATTTTTCATCTTTTGAATCGTATAGATGGACCCAATTAACTAGGTGTAAGGTTTTTTTGTTATTATAATTTGTTATTAAATATACTGTTTTTATAGTAATGAAATAAAAAAATTATTAGGAAACAATTTATAAAAGAGATAATGTATTGAATTCGATACAATTTAAGAAATATTTATAAATAGTTTGTTATAAACATATCAAATTTCAAGATGTATGCGATGAAAACCCTTCACAATAATCATGAGTTTCCCAAAATGATATAGTTAGAATCTTTATTGGGATGGAGAATCCATGATTTCTATGTAGGATGGGTTCTGGGATATCTCTATCACATTCCTTTGTGGGGAATCATCATTCATTACTACTACTCTATGTGGGGGTTCAAGTAGTTTCATTGATAGATAATCAAAAATATAAATATCAGAATGAAAGAAAATGTGCACGAAAAAACACTTATATGAAAACACAAGATCAGTGGCACTCGAAAGTGGTATATTATTTAGTTTCTATGTTTCAGTGGATGACCAACACAATCCCGGGGGAAATTTCAAACATTATAGATTATCATGTAGAGATAAATTTTAAATTCTATAGATCATTGAAATATTTAAAAATAACACATATATATTCCGTAAATAAAACAAAAAAGACATTGTTATGTAGAAAAAATTAATTATGAGTCTTACCGAAAACATCATGTTCTATATTTACATGATGTCGATATCTATACTTAAATAATGAAATGTAGATCATTATCCATAATTATAAAAATAATACAAGGTTTTTTGGTCAGTTTTTGAATCAGTAAAACCTTTTAAATTGTACCAACATCATAAATACCTTGCATAATGGGGGGAGGGGTCAAAACATTGAACATGAAATAAGATATCCATCATATAAGATGAAAATTATAACATACTAATCATGTAATTATACAAAGTAATGGAACATTGTTCCAAGTAAAAGTTTTCTTGGGATTGTTTTAAAAGTGTTTATGGGATATAAAACACTAAAACATGCATATAACAGTTATAATCATTGAAAAAAACTACATATTGGTTTGAATCCATGGTAAAATCTCTACTGAGTTATTTTGGACAAATTTATATAGAAAACACAACAATCTAATTTGTGGTGTGGTCAAAATTACATGGTAAATAGTGTTTAAGCACACCAAAGCCTTTAAAAACATGTTTATGTGGGTAGAAACAAGTTAAATGACATTGGAATTCCATGAAATAATATGATAATGATTACAGAATGATTTTTTATATATTGTATCTATTGAAGTGTCATTTAGAGTTTGGGTATGCTTAGGACTCTTGTAAATAAGTTTTCAAACGTTTTTTAACTATGAAAAGTATAGAAAAATACCACTGATTATGTGTAATTATGGGACAACCACTGATGAATTATTTTTTATTTTTACTCAGATAAAAATCCCCAAATGGATGTACAGTGTGGTCTGAATGACTCAGAAACCATTTTTAAAGGTACTAAATCCTTTAAAAACATGTTATTCACAGTTAAAAATAGGAAAAGAACATCATATTCCAATGAAATCAGTGTAAAATGACCATAGATTCATTTGTAAAATCAAGGAACTGGGTACACATCATTTGATGTTATAGTTTTCTAGGTATTTCCAAAAATGTGTTTTTAGTATTTTAGAAGAACTAAAACATTCATGTAATGGTCAAAACTATAGAATAGTACAACATATTGTCATCAAATGATGGAACACCCACCTTTGAGTAATTTTTTATTTGTCTCTGTAGAAATCATGTCAATCTGATCTGTGGTGTGGTTTAAATGACACAATAATCACCATTTTAATGTACTAGTGCATGTTAAAACTTGCGACGGAGAGTCAAAACTGAAAAACCATGCTATATTACCATAAAATAAGTCTATTTCGACAATATATTTATTTTTTGTAATGTAGAAACTAATAACACATCATTATGATTTAAAATATTCTTGAGATGCCCAAAAACTTGTTTTTAGGATTTAAAAACACTAAAACATTCTTGTAATAGTAAAATCCATATAAAATTAACACATATTGATGTGAAAGCATAGAAACCCCACATTTTAGTTTTTTTATGTATTTGAAAAGACAACACATCAATATGATGTACAGTTTAGCTGTAAAGACACATTAAATATATTTTAAAGGTAATAATGCCTTTAAAAACATGTGACATGTGGTGAAGACTATGAAAAATATGTCAAATTTTTTTAAAATTGAAATAAAATGATCATAGATTGATTTTAGAAATATTGGAACACACATCAAATGATTTTGAATAACATTATTTCAGAGAAGCTTATAAAGGCGCATTTCTATTTTAAAACATTAAAACATGCATGTATTGGTAAAAACCGAAGAAAATAATATCATATAGACATGAAATAAAGGTAACCACCTTTGAGTTTTTTATTACATGTTTATTCATACAAATCATCATTATGATGTGTGGTGTGGTCAGAATGACACATTTCACACTTCTTATATTTACAAAATACATTAAAAACGTGTATTTGGTGACATAAATAGTAAAATGATATCTGATTTAAGTAAAATAAGAGAAAAAAGTCCAAAGTGTGATTTTTTTAATTGTAGGAACATACAACATGTCATTCTGATATTGATTTTCCCATGACACCAGTAAATAATGATTTGTGTTTTAGAGCACTAAACCATTCATGTAACTATTAAAACCATAGAAATTGATCTAATATAAATTTAAAATTGTGGGATAATCACCATTGATTTTTTTAATTTGTATGCACAGACAACACGACAATCCAATATGGGGTGTGGTCAAAATGACTCTGTAGACAATTTTTAAATGTTCCAAAGTATTTAAAAACATGTGTGGAGATAAAACATATAAAATGATGTTGGGATCCATTAAAATTAGAGTAAATTTATTATAGATTTATTTTTCAAATATTGGAACTGAGGACACATCATTATGAGTTATGTTTTTTCAGAGATTCATGTAATTGAATTTTTTGAGTTTTAAGACAAAAACATTCTTCCAGTGGTAAAAACCATATAAAAGAACATCAAATTGATATTAAATCACTAGAAAAAAACATTTTTAATTACATTTTATATTTTCTTGTAGTTAAAACATAAATACAAATTTTAGTGTTGTTGGAATTAATTTTGTAAGTACTTTTGGAAGGATCCAATGAGTTAAAAACATTGTTTCAGGGGGGGGTGTAAAAACGAAGAAATCGACCTGAGATTTCCATGAAATTTGAATAAAATTACAATAAATTAATTTTAAAAATGTGGTTACCAAATCCATGTCATTCGGAGTTATGGTTTTCCTAGGATTCCTATAAACATGTTTTGGGTGATTTAAATTTGTGAAACATGCATCTAATAGTCAAAACCATAGATAAGTTCATCACATTGATGTGAAAACATTGGAAAGCCACCTTTAAACTATTTTGGAATTGTATATATAGAAAAATATCCATCTAAAATGTGGTGTGGTCTGAATGAACCAGTAAGAACATTTTAATGGTTTTGAATCCATTATAATCATTTCTCGGTGGTCAAATCCAGGAAAATAAAAATCGATTTCCATAGAATTTGAAAAAATTAACAATAGATTGATTTTTTAAAAATAAGGATAGATAGAACATAATTACATGGTATCATTTCCTAAAATGTTGGTGAACTTTTTTTATATTTAAAGACACTAAAACATGTTTGTAACATTCAAATTCCAAGAAAACATCATTTGATGGATGTGAAATCATGTGATGACTACATTTGAGTTTTTTTTATCTGTACGTGGAGAGAACATGTCAATTCGATGTGTTTTGTGGTATTAATTTGATGGTAAACACTTTTTAAATATTCCATGGAATTTAAAAACATGTGATAAGGGTAAAAATGGGAAAATGACATCATATTTCCATTAAATAAGAGTAAATTAAACGTATGTTGTTTTTTTAAATTTATAAACTTATAGATTTCCATTTTAAGATATAGTTATCCAAGGATGACCATAAATGTGTTTTTTTGTTTTTAACATACAATATTTATGTAACATTCATAAATATATAATTTTTTCTATTATTGATGTGAAATTATTGGAAAACCCACAAATGAGTTATTTTTTTAGTACACATAGAAAACATGTCAATCTTATGTGTGTTGTGGTCGGAATTACTCGATGAACACTTTTTAAATTTACTAAGGACATTAGAAACCTTATTAGAGGGTATAAAAACTAGTAAACTACTATAAAATTGGAATTAAATTAATTTAAAATGAACATAGTTTTTTTTAAATGTAGGAACAAACATGACATCATTTTATGATACCGTTTTTTTATATGTATGTAATTACATTTTTTGTGAATTAAAACACATAAAAAATTATGAAATGATAAAAATCATAAAAATGATCATAGATGGTTTTGAAATCATGGAAAACACATCAATTAGTAATATTTGACATTCTGGGCATGCTTTCATATAAAAAAACATCAAAATTTAATAATTCTATTAATTTTGTGTACACCACATGATGAATAAATAATTTATTAGAATATTTACATATCACTTTTCAATTACAAGTGATGAATTATATAATAATTATGTAAATTTAGGTGTTCAAAAATAATTTATCAGCCATCCTACTTTTTAAATTAAAATGTATTCTTTTTTATTAACAAAATTACAAATTTTATATGAAATATTTTTGAATATATTCCCTTTCTTTTCAATTTTGCATTTAATTTGTTAATTGTTTTTTTATTATAGTTACCATATAATTATAGTAGGAAGGAACATAACAATCTTGATCTAAAACATTATTCAGAAACAATTAATGGTTGTCTTATGTTTCCATTTTATTGTGATGTTTTATCAATGATACTATAATAATAATGATTTATTATGTTTACTTTTAATTGACTTTTTATTTTTTATTATATGTGATGATATGATGATGTCTGTTTAAAATGATGAGATGATGGGGAGGATGATAGATTTAGTGGAGGTCATGGTGTGAATGTGTATTAGCCATGGGTTGTTTTTGGACATATTTTATATGTTTATATTAATGATTAAGAAATGGGTTGGCTTAGTCTATCTATTTATTGAGTTATATGTTGACTGTGGTATATGTGATCTGAGGTTATAGGGACTATGGATGTTTATATAAATTTTTGTGGATATATGATGTATTTTGGATGAGTTTATGATTAAATTATGTTTTACTTAAATAAATGTAGTGTCTTTTATATTTACCTTTTCTTAGCTTTATAAAAATTTAGTGTAATATTTAGATATGGATCATTTTAACCCCCACTAAAAAAATTATTTAAATGTATAATTAGCATCAGTTTATAGTAACCTAATCTAAATGAAACTCCTAGTATATAAAATAGTATCCATTAATGTAAGATCCTAACCCTTCATAAAGGTATTTCATTATTTAAATCATGCTTAAATATCCATTTTACAATTAATAGAGTTTTTCTTGGGTTCATGAGAGGTTTTGGGGTGTTATGGAGGTGAAAGAAATGAAAGGTGGAGAAAATAATCCAAATAGTGTGCATCAAATTATATGTGCATGATTAGTACAAACCATGTTCCTAGCCGAGGAAAGTATGTGTTAGAAACATATTTTGGTAAATAGGCTAGGGAACAATAAATGAATAATTTTTCAAACCATGATGATGATTCATGGTAACCAGGTGGCCAGGACCCACATAGATAGATAGAGCTACATGGTTGGTGCATAGTTAGGCTAGCCATGTGGCCAAACCATGAATCACATAAAAAGTGTGAAATTCCAATTTTCCCCTCATGGTCATAATTCCTTCTCCCCCGATTTTTAATCCCATTATACTCCTCCATCTGGGGTGATAAACCAGAAAATCCTCCATGTTAATCGGTGATTCTCTATTGATTCATGGTCATATGGTGTATCATTTAGTGATAATTAACGATCCATGTATGTATTTAAGCTCGTTCCATCCATTTTAGTTAATGACTCTCAGTGTGTGGTTTCCCTCCTTTTAAAATCATAAAATAATCACTTTTCAATCCTATTCTATGTTGGGGTATTAATGTGTTCTTATGTTTGAATCAAGGGAGGAGGTTAAGAAATCATTATTGAGTAGACCTGAGGATGGTGGACTTTAATCTTTTTTCTAGGGTCTTGATATGTTATATGTGTATTTAGTTTTGATAATTCATTTCAATTATTTTTTTGAAGTATTGGGTTAGGTAAAGAATTTTTTTCAGTAGATTGAGGTGTGGAACCCTTCATGGACCTCGTTGGGTACATTAATGATGTGAAACTAACCCTAGGACTACCAATGGGTTATGTTTAACCCTAGATAAAGGTGAAATAAACTGGTCTACAAAGATATAGAGTAATTATGAGAGTGAATAGGTTGAAAATTTTGATCATTTATATGGGCTCTAATAACGGTTAAATTGAATTGATTGAATATCAGATTTTATGAAATGCCTAAGGGGATTTTTAAATGGATTAAATAAAAAAATTTGATTCAGTTATTGTTTTTAAATAAAGTATACTTTGTTTTGAATGTGGGTCAAAATATTAAAATATAAATTGTACTCATGTTTATTTATAAAGTGTTTTTCATTGTAGATTTGAAATTGGATTTATAAATGAGGGTATAGTTCCCATTTTATTAAAAATTCCTCAACAAATATTTAAAATTGATCGGAATGGAATGGAAATCCATGAGGCATTGATTAGTTTCCAGAGTGGAAGTATCGTGTTTTAAAGGGGTGTATTAAATATGATTTTAAACGAGTATTTTTATTTGTTTTTATCTTGGATTGTGTAATTAATTTTTTTCTAATTTATTTCTAATTCTTAATATGGAATAAGAGGGTGTTCAGTATAATTGTAAGCGTGTTTAATGAGTTCAGGTTTGTAAACAGTACGTGTGTTAAAATTAGATAAGGCATATGAATTTTAATTTTATATGGTTAAATAATCATATGCACTTGTCTTAGTGGTAAGTTGGTTATTGAGATGATGCTCTACACCCATAGGGTTGGTTTTATTATGCTTATAAGCCCCACCATTATAATGCACTAGGTAGGGAGTCAAACTGAGGCTCCATTCCTTAACATTTTCTTCTAATGAGACTAATTGGAAAAAGGCTCATTGGTATGTGTTATATAATATACGCTTGGGATGTTAGATTGAGGCTCTATACTTCCTAGTGTATGGAAATAATTTATTATGGTATTTTTTATTGGGGTTCACTGCTTCCCAAACATATATACATTTCTTTTTTACTAGAATAAGGCTCTGTGGTATGTTGATAATCAATTATAAATGAATACCCTTCTGATTTCAAGTGGTTAACCCCTTGTGATATAGATTAGTCTCCCAAGGAAATTGGATCTCTTTTAGATAGTTGGTCTATGATAGAGAACATAATGTATAAAATGGTTAGCTAAATATTTTTTAAATGTGAAACTGGATTCTTCTTAAAATTTGGATATATGTGAAATTCATAAAAGTGAAATACGTTCCTTTCATTACCATGTTTATTTATTGTACTTATTTCCCTACATACACTATTTTACAGAGTGGGTATTTTGTATACACCTATTCTAGTGGACTAATATGTTTTACATACACCCTTATCTGGTCGTTATGGAATATGGTTACCTTTATATAAGCTATTTGTTTCAGTAACATGTTCGGGATAGGACCATGGCGTTTAGTTTATGCATGGGATGTTGGAATGGGGAATGGGATGTCACAACCCTATTTGGAATAAAGAATTTGTTTAGGTTATGACATGATTTTTGTACCAGATTTTTTTTATATATGATTGGGTGACATTTAGTGTATTCGTCATATTTTTATAGGAATTTTTACAAGTAGAATTAACAAATTTTGTTGTACATTGTCCATTTATGGTGTAGTTGATTATTTTACATGTCTACATTATTTCTACTGTGATATTACTCTAATAAATGTATATAGTCTCACCAAAATACCTATTTATACCTGCACTACAAGCCGACATCCTCTGGAATATGGGAACCCATGCTTGGGGTCATGTGACGACCCAACTCGAGGCACCAGTTCAGTTTCAACCAAGCCGAGTACAGTTTTAAGTTCTATTAGAGATGATTGCCTTTTGTTTTACTATTTTGGGAATTATATATAGGATATTCTGGTCTACATGGGACTTTTTAATGATCTCATGCATGGGTTCCATCAGACTAATGAATGAGGGAAACCCCATGTTTCATGGGTTGGTATTTTTTTTGTTTTGTGCATTTATTGTTGATTGATACATCCAACTCATATGGTGCACATGGTTGTGATGTTATTGATTTTTGGAGTTTTATCTATTTTCCCAGTATGGAAATAGAGGTGGTGTGTGTTTATATGTTATGATAGTCACATAAGAGTGATATATCATCCATAAGCTTTCTATGATAAAGAGTTCTTTAGGACCCACATGATTTTAGTGTTCTTTCTAACTATGTTTTTATCTTTTTGGTATTTTCTTGCAGTGGTCATTAATTGAAATTATTTGAAATATTAATTTAAATAAATTATGGATTTTTAATTATTGGGTTAATAAAAATATTATGGAATATGTAATTTCATTAATTATTAAATGGAATGTTTTTGAATCTGAAACATTGGGTTTTAAATGGTAATGATCCATTAATAATGGTATGGGAAAATTATAGAGCCAATAGGGACACTAAAAATGGGTTTCCATTGTGTTGTGTATGGACCCTATGTATGGCTCGTTTAGTTTGTGAGGGTTCCCTAATTTTAACATTGGTTATGTGTCATGATTCCTTGTTGGGTTTTTATTCATGGTAATGTGATTTTTTTGTTGTACCCTCAGTATGGTTGGTCTATTGGTTTGGGATATTATTTTTGATAATGTGAATATTTTAACACTTATGGATCATTTTTTTGGATCATAGGGTTATTACCTAGTTTTTTGTGACCCTTGAGCTTTGAGACCTCGTGAGTCGTGTTATAGACCCATGATTGGGTCCTTCACATGTTTTTCAAAGTATGTTTGATGGTATCCGTGGAATGAGAAAATAATATATGGTTCTATGGTAGTGTTGGATAATATGTGTATTGGAAAAGGGGAAAGAATTCCACCTTCATCCAGTTATTTTTTTGAGGTTTGACATGATTAGCTTTAGGGGAAATCCAATGGTGTTTCTAAGATGTTCCCCTATTTAGGTAGTTACATTCAATTGCCTTTTTTGGTGAAACATGATAGATTCTGGCGAAGGTTTATAGTTCCCTTGACTGAATATGGATTTTTTATATTTTTTTGGTCTTCAGCAGTGTCACATAATCTGTGCTTCCAATTTCATTTTTATCCATGTTGACTATGTGAAAAGGGTTAATGGTTTTGCAGGTGCTCCTCTTTTTGTAAAAATAAGTTGACAGGTTTGTAGAATCAAAGGTCTCTCATGTATGCTTAGATCAGTATTATAGTTCCTCAGAATATGAAAGAAGATTGGGTGATTTAGAAGTGGAATAGTTCATAGTTGGTTCCATAATGTTTTTTTAATGTTCATTGTTATTCCTTGGTGTCTTTATCAAGGAGGAAACTGAGTGGGTGTATTTGGTCGTTATTATTTTTCAAAAGGTTGGGTTTTTGTAGGTGTTTAAACCATAATATTTTACAATGATTAATGGTTGCCTCAATGTTGATTATGGGAATAAAATACAAGGGTTAACAATGCAGGTACATACACTTTGTTATTTATGTGACACCCATATTGAGGATGGTTAAATTGTAGGTCTTATTTTAATGATGGTTTAGTATTTATAAGAAATGATGAAAATATCATTAGTTTGATAAGTAAGAGACTTCATGATTCATGGTCAGACAAGTTAGCATCAAATTTGGACTAGATCTGGAGATGTTCAGCTGGTGTGACCAAGATTCAGGCTTACTATATGGATGGAGGATAGTGAGAGACCCCCGAGGCACTGATCGTTTCTAGATGTGGGATTGATCTAGGAAGACACGATGATGTTTGTGATCAGTGAAAAAGATTTTGAGGATATTATTAATTTATTTTTTATGAATCCAATTGTGAAATACTGGTTATGCAGGATGTGGATTGGATTTGGATCTATTTGGTCGGTCCTGTATTTGTTCTAAATCATCTAGTTCATTCATGTAGGAATCATATATTAAGTTGAATGTAGTTCTAAAGGATACATTAGATTACAGATTCTTGGTAGATATGTTTGAATAGGCGGTGAGTTTTAATTGGAAAACATATCTTCAACAGGTTTTTGTTACTAGATTTTATGATATGATGATGGGAAAGAAAAAACAAGAAAAATTGTAGGTCATGGTGTCTTGTGGTTAGAGGTGACATCAGTGATAGGTTCTTTTGTGTGTTAATTTTCACCATTTTATATTTTTACCTTTAGCTAGTGATGATCATTCCTAATATATTGATATCATCCTAGATACACTAAGTGACAATTATATTTCATCCAAACTAATTAAGGTATTTTTTGGTTTTATTTAGAGACACTGGTGGATAACCTCATATTGTAGTATATATTGAATTAAATAGTGTGGAATACACCATTGACTGGTTATAAGAGATGTCCCTAAGATATAACGGTTGTCATCAAATGTCATGGGTACCATTCTCAAAAACAATGAACATGTTTTGAGTGATGTTTGTTTTTTTCATTCCAGTTGAAGATGGATGTCCACAACCAATTTTTTGGGTTCATATTATGATTGATGCATGAGACACAGTTTTTGAAATTTCTAGGGTATGTCTAAAATAATGAAACTCCTTGTATGGGGAACCGTTTTTATGTTAGTGGGGTGAAAGAACAACTGTGAAGTGGGTGTGGTGGCATCAAGATGAAAATAAGAAGCCTTTAAGGGAATTGTTTTGACCCGTGGGAAGGCCAGGTGAGACTTGGATGTTTTTATAGATCATTTTGAGAAATTTCATCATTTTCAAGCTAGTTTTAGAGGTAATCTGAGTGTTTTCATCAGTGATGCGTTAGTGGGTACTTAAAAAAATAGAAATGGTACGAATAGGAGTGGATTCTATTATGTTCATGTTTTACCAGAGGTCCGGAATGGACTTATTTTGGTGTTAATAGATGATATATGTATTCCATAAAATTTTAGTAGTTATTATTAGATATAGGGTTCACATGATAACAAGGGAAGTTGGTTTCCAAGAGAGTGAGTTAGTGGGGGTGTCTCGACTCATTTTAGTAATATAAAATATATGTGGTATATTTTAAGTCACGCTTGGTTAATAATTGAATGAAATTTACACTCTAGTAATGGGGATGTGTTTTTAGGGAGAACTAAGTTGTCTTCATTTGAGATATTAATGATGGACGTGTGACCAATCCATGTAGTTTTGACGGTAAATCTGAATACCACATTCAGGTGGAGTTCATATGGATGTTTGGGCACAGTGAGTCTGGAAATGTGTCAGGTATGTTGTATTGGAGGAGTTGAGGATCCACTGGTAAACATTTAATTGATGTATGCTATCAACACTGAAAAATTGTGGTGTGGAACTATTTCTTATGGTGGGAAGCACCATCGTGGGAAAATAGTTGTTTATTTACATGATCGACATTTTGAGTTGGTTGGAATCTGGTAGGTGCCGCTTGGTGTATTGGTGTTGGTGGTGGGTAATAGATTGGTTTTTTTCTTTTTAGAACCTTTAAATGAAGTTTATCCTTGGGGTTTACATCAGATGATAAAAAATGGAGTGATCTCATTGGGCCTCGAGTTTCATCCCAGTGTATGTTGTGAAATTTGGTTGGAATATATGAATACCTTTAGTTAATTTGATCATGGTTAACCATTATAATTATTTAAACTAGGAAATATGGTTCTATGATAATTATGCAATAAATTATGGAGAGTATCAGATATACGGTTCTCAGATTGTCTCTCCCTATGTAGTGTTTTTCCTTGTCAGGAACCGTTTTTGTGCAATTTAGAGTTGTGGTAATTGGAACTTTCACATATCCTTGATGTTGGTGATGATTATGTTGATGTTTATGAACCCTTTTAAGGGGAATTAGGATCTTGATGATTGACCACAACTTGGATAAAATTTTATTAGGGTATGACTAGTTCTTCAGTCAATGTTTTATGATGGCATGCCCATGATATGAAGGAATCTTGGAAGATGAAGGATGTTTTTTGGGCTATAAGACCAACCTTTTGTGCAGGAAATAACATTATGTCTTGTAATTTCATCATTAGAATGATCCATTATAAGGAGGTGGGGTTTTAACATGCCGAACATGTATAGAGATAAGTTTTTTAAAAATAATTTATAAATTTCTATTTTAATGGTAATGAAGTGGGTTTTTATGATAACCCTACTTTTTATTTCACAATTAAACATAATTTATTGCATGAAATTTCACATAATAAAGCATAGAAGATCGAGAGTTATAGTGTCTTTGGGGATTAGGATCATTACATAACAACTTAAAACATGAAATTCAACATCTTTATTGAATACCTATTATACATGACCACAATATTCCTTCGTACCTAACATTTCATGGGATAACATGGGGGCATACATAAAAAGGGGTGAGCTATAAATACCAGAATGGGAATAAACATGGAATAACATGAGGAATACAACACAAGTTAGACAATAAGAATAAAAATGGAGTACAAGAGAAACATGAACATAATGGAATGAAAAATCACGATAATCATAACATGGAGATGTTGAAACATACCATAACAAGGTCTTAGAATGAGCCAATGCTCATTTCGCATGCACCATGAGTAAACCCTCATTGAACATCAATTGTCATGGGTAAATCCTCATTTCACTTGAATTAGCATAAGTAAATCATCATTGTAAATGAAGCATGGGTAAACCCTCGTTACACTTGAATTAGCATGAGTCAACTCCCATTTCACATGACGTGTCATGATATATAATTTAAAAATTCATTGGAGTGTTATCAAGGTGAACACTTCATAAACATTTCATTTCTAGCATAAGTGTTCCACATGGATCATATAAAATTGATACATAAAACAAAATCATTTATTCCAAAATAAATTAATGTGGAATTAAAACATGAAGCTCTATAATCAATAAGTAAATGTGAATAAAGGTGAATACCCATGATAGATAAATGGTATGGGTGTTCACTACACAATTACTTTGGCTTGGAAAATCACGTTGCAATTTCGGTAGCAAAACGCCGTGACATAAGAATTAATAAAACTGTTGAGAGTGAGAAAGGGGTATCTCATTATATTTACATGAAATGGACTTAAATGGGGTCACATAGATACATGTACCAACATATATAATGGAATTTAGACTCATAATAAAAAATAATTTCTTGAATGTAAATGAGGAGAGTGGAATTCATTATAGAATTTTGTCATGGTATCAAGTGTACATGTGAGGCATTAAGGAGATATAAAAGGTTATATCATCACTCAAACATAAGGAGGGTAGTATGGGTGAGGTGAAAAATCATGGCCCAATATTTGTAATTCAAATTAAAATGGTATAACAACTTAATGAAATTGAAAAAAAATGAAAATGGAAAAAAATCCCTTACATTAAGTGTGATCCTAAATGCTTGGGAGGGGCTTGAGAGGGGCTTTTTGGGAGCATGGGAGGGTTTATACAGAAAATGAGGAGGAATTATTTATTATTTAGGTTTTGAAAAACACTCATTAAACTAATAAAAACCACAAACTAGCCCATGGTTTTTCCTATGGTTTTATCCAAAAAGGGAATGGAAAAAAATATTTTATATAGCATATGTCCTATCTTTTTAATATAATAGGTTTGATTATGTGGAGGTGAGTCACAGTCTCAAGGAAATCAATTTAAAAGGATAAAATGTTTTATATGTCCTGGAGTGTCTACTAAAGCTCTTTAAAATAAATCAAACCAAAAATAACATTATTTTAATTATAAAACATATATTGTCTGAACATAATGTTTATTGTATTTTATTACATCATTATTGGGTCATCATGATGTCGTTTAACACATTATATATTTAAACGGTATTTAATTTTTACCCCACAATTCAATTGTCTCATAAAATTATAAAAAATTCATCGTTGGATAACTTCGACATCCTGGTTCCAAAATAAATATTTATTTAATCTAAATATTTTTATAATTATGTTAATTTTAACTTTTAAAATATGAACCGACATTTAGTGAAAATTCATGGCTTTTGAAAAAACCTGCTTTCAAACAATAATAAAAATTAAAACTGTATTCATAAAAATTACATGATCATTTATATAAAATAAAGAGTAATTTAATAATAATAGTATTTTATTAAAATATTATTTAATTCAAAAATCCATTAATTTATCTTGATAGATTTCTTTGTATAATATTAACTAAAAGTACTATTTGTTCTTTAAAAACTATTTACAAAGTAACAATAATAAAATGAATGTATATTCCTTATTCTATAAAAAATGGACATAATCATTGTTCTAAGGCCTTGTTACATAACCCCTTATAAAACCTGCATATGACAGAAGGGTAAGGTGTTCTATGGTGACAGACTTTTGGGGTGTCTCAGATAACATCGATAGATTTTCAATCTTTATCAACATCCACTTCTCCTCTAGGCGGTTCCACTCGACCATAACGTATTCAAGCTTGTATTGGGCTTGGTCAATAAAGAATCCCAATGATGCCACCTTCATTCCAATCCTTGAAAATGGGCTTCGTATGGGGAAAGTCTAATGGATGAGTACATTTCATCCATTTTCTGAATAAATTATATTTTTTAAAGCCCTATATTTACACTAATCATGTGATCACTGTTCAACGACTACATTATCAATGGTCACAATTTGTAATGATATTTTAAAATCCAAAAACATAAAAACAAAAAAGTTAATATTATATATAACGATCTTACATAATAAGACATTTAATTATATCTATAAAAATTTTCATTAATAATGTTTGGGTCATTACAATATTCTCCCCTTATGAAATTTCTCCCTCGATATTTTCTTTTTTCTACACTAAAGTAGATGTGGGAAACTCCGCTTTATCACTTCCTCTGATTCCCACGACGCTTCTTTGAACTTTTGGATTCTCCCCAATACCTTGACAGGGGAAATTTTTTATTTCATAGAAATTTTTCTCTACGATCTAAGATCCTCACTAGTTTCTCCTCGTATGAAATATCATCCTGTAAATGTGCAACCTCTGATGAGAGTACATGTGAAGGGTCTAGTATGTACTTCATTAAGAGGTATACATGAAATAAATCACATACTTTGGACATGGTGAGTATAAGTTCTAGTCAATAGTCCAATTCCCTAAAACGATCAAGAATATCAAAGGGGCCGATGTACCTAGGACTTATCTTCCCCTTCGTTCCAAACATAATGACCTTCTTCCATGGATATATTTGTAGAAACAGTATGTCTCCAACTTTGATTTAATGGTCTTGTTGATGGTTATCTGCATAACTCTTCTATCGACATTAGGATTCCTTGATATGATACTGAATGGTTCTCACAATCGCCACCATTTATTCATCCATTTAATGTACTAGCAGATTACGCTCACTGACTATATCCTAACAAGCTAGTATTATTTACCTTTTCCTATAAAGAGATTCATATGGTGCCATATTGATGCTCTAGTGGAAATTGTTATTGTTGGGGAATAAAACTAGTAGAAGATGTTGATCACATCCTCCTTTGATGTTAATTGAGTATGTTCTGAACATGTCCTCAATTGTTTTGATAGTCTGCTCATATTGGTCATAAGTTTGAGAATGATAAGTCGTACTGAAGTTCGTCTCAGTATACAGAGCATGTTGAAGTCTCTTCCCAAAAATATAGGTTATTATTCGATCTCGATCGAATACAATAGATAGTGGTACTCCAAGAAGCCTTACTAAATTATCGATCTATATCCATGGAAGTTAATCAAATGAGTAATCCTCCCGAATCAAGGTAATGATAGAAATCTTCATAAGATTATCCCCAATGAACCATATTTCATTGTTTCCTCTAGATGTCATGGGACATCCTATGACAAATACCATGGTAATGTTGTCCCACAACCATGTTGGTATGGGTAGTGGATTCATCATCCCCTTATACTTTTTCCTATCTTCCATAACTTTATTACATTACAGACACATTGATGTATACCTATAAATCTCCCTTTTCATAGTGTCCCATAAAAAGTTTTCTCGGAGATAATGATACATATTGGTGCTCCCTCCTGTGAGTAGAAAAGGTTGAGCTATGTGAATCATTCATAAGCTCTTTCTTTTCTCTATATATGATGGTACACATAATCGTGACCCAAATCTCACAATTCCATCCCTATCAATCCCAAACTCTGAGGATTTACCATTTCTAATAGCTTCCACCCATTTCAAAATTTTCCCTTCCTTTCATTGAGCAACCATTATTTTATCCAAATGAGAATTTTGAGCAATAGATTTTGAAAGGATTGATGATTCTTTCTTCATTATGGTTCCCATGTCCATCCTCTACAAATATAATATGATTGGATCATATTCAATTCATATCATTGATAAATATGCAGTATCCTTTCTACATAATGAATCATCCACTTTGTTGGCCTTATTGGGATGGTAGTGGATCGAGAATTCATAGTCCATGTTGATTTCTATCCATCTTCATTGGTGTATATTAAGATTTTTTTCTATGAATATATATTTTAGTCTCTTGTGATAAGTATATATCTCACACTTCTCTACATAGAGATAATGCCACCAGATTTTCAATGCAAAGATCAAAACAACCAACTCCATATAATACAGGGGATAGTTTTTCTTAAGGTTGTTTAGCTTCCTTGAGGAATAGGATATCACTATAACATCCTGAATCAAAACACAACTCATTCCATTCTTCAAATCATCACTAAATACCACAAAAAGTTCCCCACCATGGATAATGTGAGCACGAGCATAGTGATAAGCCTCCTTTTCAACTCCTTGAAGCTCATTTCGCATTCATCACTCCATGATAACTTTACTACCATAAAAGTTAGCTTGGTAAGAGGGTTGCACAATTGTGAGAAATTTCTCACAAATCGGTGATAATATCCAGCTAACCCTAAGAAGCTACAGATAAAGGTTACCAACGTTGGCTTCTTCCATCCCTCAATTTTAGCTATCTTGGGGGGAACCCATGATATCCCATTTATTGTGATGATATGACCCAAGAATGGGACCTCCTTCAACCAGAACTCACACATGTTATACTTTTCATAGAGCTTCTCCATTCTCAAGGTCTCTAGTATAATTTTTTGATGCTTTTCATGATCCTCTTTGGTTTTCGGGTATATTAGAATATCACCTATAAATACTACCAAAAATTTGTCGAGGTAATCTCTAAAGACTTCATTCCTCAATTCCATGAATATTACTGGAGAATCAGTGAGTCGTAAAGACATTACTATGTACTCATAGTGCTTGTATCTTGTACAAAAAGTAGTCTTGGGGATATCTTCATTCTACACCCATATATGAATATATCCCGACCGTAAATCGACCATGGAGAAGTATTGTGCGCGACACAGCTGATCGAAAAAGCTATAAAGTTTTTGCAGAAGATTCTTGTTATTTATCATGATTTTATTGAGATCACGATAATTAATGCAATGGTGCATTGACTTGTCCTTATTTTAGATGAAGAGGACTGGTTCACCCCATGGGGAATCACACGGGCATATAAACCCTTTATCTAGTATCTCTTGCAATTGTTTCTTCAGCTCATCAAGCTCCAAAACCACCATTTTATACAGAGTCTAGGCTATTGGAAACACCCCAAGTATGAGCTCAATTAATAATTTAGTATCTATTCTAGGAGGGAGACCATGGAAATTTTGAAGAAACACTTCATTGAATTCCCCCTAATAGGCATGTCATCAAAGATGTTTGTCTCCTTAGACTCAATAATCTGATCTAGGTACACGTGCTCATCGAGCATTAATATCCATGCTTGATATGATAGTGATAAAGAAGATTCATTTCCCACCTCTCCCTTGCATTGAATCGTGGGTCTATTCTCCATATGAATATTGATTTCCCTCTCATGGATATTTATGTGGTCTTTATATATGTAAATCCAATACATGCCAAGAATCACATCAAATTCTTATAGAGGGAGTATGAATATGTTTGTCAGGATGTTCAATCCAAAACTTATGACAAGGGAGGTGTTATATTTATGGGATGAAAAGATTTACCCATTTTTCAAACACACAAACATCTTCACTTCCATGATTTTTGGTGGTGTTGGGATTGTTCTACTAAACCTTAGGGATATAAAAGAATGTGTAGAACTATGGTCAATAACCCTACCTTTTACTTTTTGATTCTGGTTCTACACTATTTAATATATACTTATGAATGAGTTCTTTTAAGTTATTAAACACATAATGGGGAATCTATGGACAAAAAGGATGACTTATAAATAAATTTTATTTCCATAACTTATGAATATATAGGCTTCAATATATGTTATCAATGATCTAATTTCTAACTTATATTCTTAATGGATTTTTTTTAATTCCCTTAATAATAGTTCATAATAAGCTTGTGAATTTACCGAAGCATATCCCTTTGGAGTGTCATGACCATTAGTGCAGCAAGGCCCGTTGTCGTGTATAATGATACCACGGGTCATGCCTGAAACACATTGTCAGAATTTTCACTCCTAGGTACATCTATGCCAGAGTCATTGCTACCTGCTCTTAACTATACAAGGATGTATATTCTTGATAAACCACTCACTAAATACTCAAAAAAATATAGGAATTTTTTTAATTTACATTAGTATTTTCTTCTAAGGCTTCACTGTGGTTTTATAATCATAATCCCAAAAAATAACTATACATATCCTCTAATACTAACTATATCAACCTTGATTTTCTTGTATTTGGGGCTTAGGATCATTACATAACAACATAAAATAAAAAATAAAACATCTTTATTGAAAATATACTTTACATGACCAAAACAATCCTTCTTACTTAACATTGCTTGGGATAACCTAGGGACAAACCTAAGAAAGGGGTGAGCTATAAGGCCCGGTATGGGAATAAATATGGAATAACATGATGAATAAAATACCTATTAATTTATAGTTATATCAATGAAAAACAAAATAAAAATGATCATAAATGCATGGTAAAGCATAATAATCATAACACAGAGATGTGGCAACAACACATAACATGGTATTAGCTTCAGCCAAGGCTCATTGCACATGGAGCATGAGTAAAACCTCATGCACATGAATTAGCATTAGTAAATCTTCATTTTAGTTGAATTAACATCAGTAAATCCTCATTGTGCATGAATCCTAAGTAAAACCACATTTCACTTGAATTAGAATGAGTCAACACCCATTGCACAGGACGTATCATGATATTATACATTAACCAATGCATTAGAGCACTATCTGGGAACAACCTTCGTAAACATTTCATTTCTTGAATTATTGTGCCACATGGATCATATAACATGGATACTTAAAACATCATCATTTATTCCATGATAAAGGAATGTGGAATTCATACATGAAACTAAATAATAAACAATTAAATTTTCATAAAGGTGAATACCCTTGATAGGTTAATGTTCATGGTATTCCCTAAACAATGAATTTGGCTTGGAAAATCACAGTGCAATTTCAGCACTGTAATGGCATGACATAAGAATTCATAAAAAAGGTCAATGAGAGAGAAAGTGATGTCTCATCATATTTTCATAAAATAGAGAGTAATGGGATCACATAGATACATGTCCCAACATATGTAATGGAATTTAGATTCATAATACAAAAGAATTGCTTGATGTAAATAAGGAGATGGAAATTACTTATGTAATTTCAACATGTTAACAGGTGTACATGGGTGGAATTAATGAGGGATAAAGGGTTATCTCATCACTCAAACATAAGGACGACAATATAGGGTAATGAGATATCAAAACCCAACATTTGTAATTGAAATTAAAAGTGTATAAAATATTATGAAATTGAGAAAAAAATGAAAAGGAAAAATCCTTTAATATGATGTGTGATCCCGATGGCATGGGATTGGCTTGAGAGAGGCTTGTGGGGTTCTTGGGTGGGTTTATATTGGAAATGAGAGGGAATTAATTATTATTTATGTTTGGGACACCTCACATTAAACTAATCAAAACCATAAACCAGCTAATGGATTTTACCCATGTTTGTTTCCAAAGGGGAGTAGAAAAAATATTTTATAAGGCCAATGGCTGAACTTCTTAAAATAATTGGGTTTATTATGTGTAGGTGAGTCACACTCTCATTGAAATGTATTTAAAAAGAACAAATGTTTTTTAAGTCTTGGAGAGTCCACCAAAACTTTGTAATATAAATCAAACAAACATAAAATCTCATTGTTTTGATGGTAAAAATATATTGTCCAAACATACTGTTTATAGTATTTTATTACATCACTATTGGGTCATTATGATGTCATAAAACACATTATATATTTAAATGGTATTTAATGTTTACCAAAAAAATTGATTGTCTCAAAAAATTATTAAAAATTCACCGTTATATAATTTTGATGTCCTGATTCCAAAAATAAAATTCATTTAATCTAAATAATTTTCAAATTATGTTAATTTTCACTTTTAAAATAAAAACTGATATTTATCATAAAAAATCACAGGTTTTGACAAAAACAGCTTTCAAGCCTTAATAAAAATAACAATTATATTCACAACAATTATATAATCATTTATACATAATAAAAAGTTTTTTAATAATAATAATATTTAAATAAAATATTATTTTATTAAAAAATCCATTAATTTATCAAAATATATTTCCTAGTTGAATATTAACTAAAAATGCTATTTTATGCTTTACAAATTATTTACAATGTATCAATAATAAAATGAATGTATATGTTTTATCCTATAAAGAAATAATTCACATAGTAGTAATGATAATTTTTTGTTACATAACCCAATATAACACCCTTATAATATAGAAGGGTATGATGTGCGATGGGGATAGACAATTGTGGTGGATCGGATAGCATCGCTCGAGTGGTAATCTCTATCAACTTCTACTTCTCTCGTAGGCATTTTTCTCAAGCTTAACGTTTTAGAGCTTGTCTTAGTCTTGGCCAAGATAGAATCCTAATGATGCTACCTCTTTTCCAAGCTCTGACAAATGGGCTTTGTACTATGAAAGTATTCAAGATGAGGTCATCGCTTCATTTTTCTGAGTAAATTGGATTTTTTAATGCCCTATATTTATACTAATCATGTGATCACTATTCAACGACTATATTAGAAATGGTGATAATTCATAATGGGATTTTAAAATCCAAAAACATAAAACCAATTAAGTGAATAGGTTATATAACCATCTTATATAACAAGACATTTAATTAGATCCAGAAGAATTTTTATAAATAATGTTTGGGTCGTTACATTTTTGGATATATGTAATTTTTGGGTGTGTTTTGAGGATTAAGAACACAAATAGAGGAAAAGGGGGCCAAATCTTGTGCAATACACGGTTGGTACACAGTTAGTACAAATAGTTTACCTTTCTAAGGAAACTATACAGTCATACCCTTTTTTTAGATAGAGGTTGACTCATTTTCACTACATAATTTTTTCAACCATGAAAATGATTTTAAAAAACTATGAAACTTAACAACACTTGGATTGAGGGGCCCACATTTTTGGCCAATTGTTCATCCAAAACATGTGACCATTAAAATTTTTGAAATTTTCCTTTTTCTCTACTGATCATGTACCCGTATCCCCATTAATTTATGACCCATTGGAGCCACTCTAGTTAGGGGATGAAATATCTTCCCCCTCTACCTTTATGTGTGATTATCCATCAATAAATGGTTGATTGGAGTGTTGTTTAATGAAAATAAAAGCTCCAGATAAGTATTCCAATATGTTCCCTACATTTTGCTTGAATAAACCTGGTGTGTGGTTTACCATTTTTTTGATACTATAAAACCCTCAATTTTATGGTTGAAACCTTGTTATGGATTTAATGGGTGATTCTGTTTGAATCATGGGAGGAGGTTTAGCAAGAATTAAACAAGATACAGTGGGATGGTTCTCTTAAGGAATTATCCTAGAGGGTTGATGTGTTATATGTGTATGTACTTGTGAAAATTTTCCTCCTTGATGTATCTTAATGTATTCAGTTAAGGAATGTTATTTTAGCCATAGATTGAGGTTCGAGACCTTTCAGAAACCCTTTTTGGTTCAACGATGATGTGAGACTAAACCTAGGGCCGTGGGGTTTTCTAAACACTATAAAATAGTAAAATTAATTGATGAATGCTATGATTGGGGAAATATTAAAGAGAATGGTTTGTTAATTTTTATATAGTATTTGGTATCAATTAATGTGTAAATTAAATTGATTGTTTTTTAGATAGTGTGAAATTCTTAACATGATTTTGAAATGGTTTAAATAATACATTTTGGATTTTGATTCAGTTGGGGGTTTAACAAAATAATATGATGTTTTGTAAAAGGGAAATGTACTAAAAAGAGGTGTTGCCCTAAATATTATTTATAATGTGGATTAATTTATATAATTAATACAATTATTTTAAATGAGGTTGTTGTTACCATATTTTTTAAACATCCTTGATGATTATTTAAAATGGATGGATATGGAAAGGCTTTGGGTATGGTATAGTTTTCAAAGCAGTATAGCCATGTTTAAATGTGATGTCTTTAAGATGATTTTAAATGTGTAATTTTATTTTTATTTTATCTTGGATAGTGAAATTAATTTTAGTTTATTTTTTATCTAGTATTTATTATGGACTAATGGGGTGTTTGGTATAATAGTATGTTTTTTAATGAGTTCTACTGTTTAAATGGAATATGTGTTGAAATGAGATATGTAATTTTTATGGAAAATTTTTAATGGTCAATGAAGAATGTAAACATTGATTATGGTATGTGGGGTATTTAATTTAGGTTTTATACCAACATGAAATGTTAGATTGAGGCTCTACACCCCTAGTACATAATTCATGGGTTATGGAGTTAGACTGAGTATGCATGCCAATAATAGTTTCATTTTATCAGTTTACATTGTATGCAGCTCCAAGGTAAGAGTAATGAAATCAATGGTTGTAATGTAGGACTGATGCTCCATGGTTCCCAATGTATAGACATCGTGTAGTATCGGATGTCTTACTATGGCTCTATACATCCAAAAAAATGTACATGGATTAATTACTGGACTAAGGATTTGGTGTATGTTGATAAATTATGAATTGTGATTTCCATTTTATTTTAATGTGTATAACACCTTATGCTATTGATTTGTCTCTCTATGTGATCTGAGCTTTTTTAGTTGGATGGTTGACCATACAATAATTGTTTGATGAAATGTAAAATTATTACTTGTTTAAATTTGAAACATTAATCTTGATAAAAGTTTGATTAATGGGTAATTATGTAATGTGAAACAATTTTGTTTCAATTATTTGTTAATTTAATGAATTTTTATCATATATGAATTATTCTAATAACTTGTTATTTATTTTTAAACAATTGGTTATGGAATAATTAGTTTTACTCACACCCTTATGGGGCTTCCATGTCAATTTGGTACCTTATTATAAGCTACTTGTTTCATTTATAAGTTTTAGATAGAACCTAATATTATGTTTATGCATGGGTGGGTGGGTTGAGGCATTGAATATTACTTCTAGTTTGGGACTGAGGACCTTTCGTGGGATAGTTTTTGGTTTTGGTACCTGAAATTTCATTTTTATGACTTTCTAAAATGTAGTGTATTGATTATATTGTTATAGCATGTGTTACATGGTTAAATATTGTGTTTTTATATATGTTTTCCCTTAATGGTTCTAATTGGTTTTTTACCTATTGTTATTATTTATTATATGACATTACTCTAATAAGAGGGTATTGTATCCTCAATTAATCTCTTTATATAGGTTCCACTATTTGTAACCCTTCGGAAATATGGGGAGGTGCACATGATTTCTTATGACAACACGGTTCGGGGCACCAGTTTAGTGTGTGTTGTGCTCGGGATATTACATATATATTTTATATTATCTATTTTAATTTCTCTAAAAACATACATTATATGAAATAGAAACTTCCATTGAATACTCAAATCGAGATATAAATAAAAAAATTCCACTACATTAATGAACCCCCCATAAAATTACAGTTTACCATGAAATATTTTACCTTTTCAATAATCCATACAATATTATTCTGTGGTTGTTTAAACGGTCTCTAGTTCAATAAAAACCCACCATCAATGAAAACTATTTTTGTATTATTACATGAATTATTAGAAGATAAGGGGGGAAGAATATCAATTTTATGTTGAAATATATCTTGAATCTATATTGGGGATTGGAATTTTTTTGCACATGCTCTGAGTAGGAGGACTCAAACACATATGGTTTGGGAGACCCATTGCAAGTGGATTATTATTTATCTGTATTCTAAGATGCACATAGAGGATAAGTGTGATAATTGATATAATGCAATTGAATTTCTATTAGATACCTCTTCACTTTTATAAATTGTGAATATCATTCTATTTTTAGATCTTAAAGGCCTGGTCCTATGAGAGACACTCCTAGATGATGACTTGTCTACAGATTGGTCTATCAATGAAGAGGAAATCCTTTGTATACATGGGTGTATATTTATTTCCATAGATATCAGAAAGGAACATATATAATAGTCCAATGATTGTTAGTGGGTTTTCCAACCATGTTGTCAAAGACATATTGTGATATGTACTGACAGTATTGGTGGTCAGGGTTGAAACATCAGTTTACATGTTTTATATCATTGTTCTCCACCATTCAACATGTGAAGATAGAACAACAGTGATGTAAAGGATTGTTGCAACCATTACCAGCCAGATAATTGGAATGGGAAGATGTTATGGTAGATGTTATCATTGGATTAACTATGCCTCATAGAATTATATTTTACATATAGGTTGTTGTTTATCAGTTAATAATGGAATCCAACATCCTTAATATGTGGGATAAATTATCAATTAATGAGATGTGATTATTATATGTCCATGATATCATACAGCTATATAGGTTCCATTGTACTGTTGATTTTGAATGGAACACACATTTATAGTCATGTTTCTGGAAGGGATTATAGAGGGATTTTGGTGTATAGGTTCTTATGAGCACAAATTCCCCCCATACATATGGTCATTCTATACAAACTATATTGGTATTATAATGCATGATCTGGGAATGTATCCTTAATTTTATCACTTATTGATAGAATTATATCCCCATAGTCAAGATATCATACAATAATATATTTTCGGTGAATATTTAGAAGAATCTGTATGAGGCCTTGTATGGTAGGCCATGTTGTTTACCCCTATGATGGATTGTGTTTGGGGATCTTGTTTTCATATGAGTATCACCAAAATAGCGTCATAGAGAGATATAATGGAAGGTAAAACTATATACATGTTATGTGGGTCCTTTTTAGATCCCAACGAGAGTCATACAGGTATGAAATCTATTCCTATTACCTCAGAGATGTCGTGTCATGCACAACTCATTCCACATTCTAAATCATCGATATTTCTATACAGACCCATCTATAAATTTTTATCATGAGGTTGTTGAATTATATGATGATTATTCTTATTAGTAGTATACTATATACATCGTTGATCAAATCATAAAGGTTCTCTAATACTAGTATATCAAATTAGTATGGGTTCTATGGAAGTACGTCTAGTCTTGGAAAACATTTGGTGGTGGGTGGATGATGCACATTCTTAGTGTATAAATTTATTCTTAGACATTATTCATCCACCACTGGAAGATAAAATTTTATATTAGTTCCTATAAAGGGGGAACACTGTATGTTCCTAGTTTTTAACCCCATGTATGGATCCTTTTCATTTTTAGGTTAAATACTTTTTTCTACAGGATTTTTTTCTTAAATGCGGAAGGCAAGCCCTTAGGCCAGTATGTATGATTGGAATTGAATGGGATGTGGGATAAATGTTTTATATAGGCTGAATAGATGTAATTATTCTTAATACATGACATTTATTAAATACAATATATGTATTGGTGTGCAAAACCCTTTTTCAGGAAATGTAACTATTTTTTACAAGAAGGGGAAAACCCTAACATTTAATGAAATATAAAGTCTTCAAAATGTGTGATCATTATTGATTATTCTTTCTAAAATGTATCTTGCCTAATTATTTTTTAATTATCCCAAACTCATACTCCCTCACTAAAGTAGATCCATCGAGTAACACTCTCATGGATCGTTAAGATAGTTTCATGCATTTCTTCTATGTACAAACTCCGATTCGAGTATTAATCATCTCATTGAACTATTACCAATGAGTAATCTATTAGACTTTTATATTTTCCTATTTATCTACACACCATTGTAGATATTTCTGTGTTTGATTGTATAAACAATTATCATGGAGTTTTTTCCATTCATCATTTTTTAAGATCCTAGTCAAGTTAGGAGCCAATACAGGAAGATTATTTTACAATGGGCGAATGGTTTATGGTTTACTATGTATCCATTAAGGATGAGATGTTTAATAATATTAATTATACTCCACAAACCAATTTCGTTGTGTGTTTCCAATAAAATGAATCTATCTTAATTTGGTTTCCCTATTTTTAACCTAATGACATTATTATATCCCAACACACATTTGTGGTTTTCAATCTCAATGTGTGGCAGACCATTTCATGCAACATTTAGATTATTAAACTGAACTTAATTATTGTATAACCAAAACATCTATTGTTTTTTTGGTTAGACTCTAATTGTTATATCTTAAATTATTTATGAATGTTTTAGGGTGAAAATTTAAAAACACATTTATCTAACTACAATGAATTGAATTAATTTCGTGATATGACCTTCTTACTTGATTAAATTGAGAAATGGTAAGGAAAATTTTATTAATGAATGTTATTGACTTATGAATTACCTAATTTCACTAATTAAAGCCGTCTATTGTTTCAGATTATGATATATGGGCTTAAAGTCATTATTTTTATTTACAGTCAAGACAACCCTTATTTTTATATATATAAAATATACCTTTATTGAAATGATATTGTTCAAGGAGGCCTTTATAGTTATGATATCGACAATAGAATCCCTTATAATTATAATATTGGGCATGGAGACCCTAATGATTATGATATACAGGGGTCACAATCAGTAATGTGTTGCATGAAAAATATAAACCTTATTATTTTATAGGTGTGATGAAACTTTTTAACATAATACTACCCGTGGAGACTGTAATACTATGATAATGGGGATGAAATCTCATATAGTTGTGACACCAAGAATTATGTCCCTTTATACTTGTGAGAGTCATGTAACCTCAAATGGGTGTCTGAGTTGCACCTCGTGCACAAGATACTATTATTATCTATATAAATGGTTAAATAAAACATCATGTATATATTCTAGATATATGTATACACATTTTTATTTACAAATAGATTATCTAGAGTATGCTAATGTGGGTAATGTCAACCTAGCATCCTTATGAAACCAATGTCAACTATTTATAGATTTTTTACTACTTAGAAATATTAACATTACTCATCCATATTATGTACACTAATTTGATATTTTTAGACACCATTGGCGGTGGAATTATTAGTTTATCTCTTACCCTATATGATATTTCAATTGTTCCTCGGCCAACTATATGGATACAGGTTGGGATAGTGTCATCAATAAACTGGTTAATTTTTAACATAGTTATATCATTGGTGTAGGAAATTAAAATACTATGTGTGATGCTTGTTGGGATAATATTTTGTGTCTTTCCCCCAATTTGATACATCAATTTTATATCATTCTTTATAATTCTGTTATATGAGGAATATGACATATCATCATTTTAAATATGATATTAGATGTTAGTTATTTGTTACTATTTGATGTTCATATCCACTATCAGTTGTTTCTTAATATTTTTAAATATATTTATCTATTATAACACTTTATTACCATGATCAATAGAGCTTATTCTCCCCACTATACCACTTCATATCCTCGCTACTTGTCAGAAGCCTCTGGAATATAGGAAGGCACACTAGAGGCCATGTGGCCCATTGAGTGGGGATACTTTTAGTGGCATCTGGATTAGGGAATCACAATCCTAGTGTATTATGATAAAACAGTCAAACTATATATGAACTACTTATATTCATCTAATTTTACATGTCTTATAAAAAAGTGTTCCCACTAAATTCAAATTATATCAACCTTAGATAATGGTGATAGCAAATTTGGGCAATATATGGAATTAAAATACCTATCTGAGTTAACCTATAATTGAGGAAGTTGATTCACCATCCCTGATCTAGAAATTTATCCCCCGTTCATGGTGATGGGAATTGTTCCTAATAATTTTCCCACATATAGTCTCTTGAATTAATGTGTTTTAATGATCATTGACTCGTTAAAACATATCTAAACAGATGTTTATCAGATCATGATTCAAAAACCCATATTCTTATATGAAAGGGTGTTCCATCCACCCGGGAACATGATTCTCCTTGAAAAAAGTTCAATATATCACTAGTGTATCATGTTTATTGAATTATGTTTTGTAACTTATTTTGAATGATTAAATGATTGATTTCATTTATAGTAGTGAAAAAAATAACTTAGACTCCTCCCCTCACTATTACTAAGTGTGAGAGGGTTGTTTGTTTAATGAAGAATAAATGACTATAAGAGATTAATTTAGTATTGTTTGAATTAAAAAAGGAAGGGGAACCCACAATCCATTTCCAATTGTAAACATGATAGAGAATAATAGATAAATTATTGAAATTTATGATTTTAAATCACAAGATCTCTTTATATGATTATGATAGATCATTAATGAATCATTATGAATAACTATCCTTATTTTAATGGAACACCTTCTCGAAATGTTCAGACTCCATTTCATAATTAATTCATACCTCATCCAAATGCAACTTTTCTCATCCCTAATTAAGTTCTTTTACTCCATTAGTGATTTCTATATACAATTTATTTCATATTATCAAATTGAATTGAAGTCATTATATATATCATTTGTAGTAATTAGATAGATAACGAAGTTTATAATTGATCTTCACATATTGATAAACTCATTTTCAACCTAATAGAGAATCCCTTAGCATTCATTAGTTTATCTATACATGATAATATTAGCAGAACTAGATTTAAACTAATCTTTAAATATAATAAATTTCTTCACGTTTTAATGAAACATATATTCTATGGAACTACCCATGTCTAAACACTATGAGAGATGATAGAGGGTGTCATCTTCAGTAACTAATTCATAAAATCATGTTATGGTGATTTTGGAATGAATGATACACTATGTTTAAATCCTCTCTTCTTTGTTCCTAACATAATACTTGGGATATAATCCAAAATCACCCTACATTATATGATCATAATAAAGATTAAATTTTGTTAGCGTGGGGACAAATCCATTATATAAAACAAAGGATGGAAGTCCTTTAGTAGCCACTCTTTGGATAGAATTATAGGCTTATTCCAATATCTTACATATGACAATAAAATAAAATACATTATAAAAATTAATTATATCATTTGTGGATAAGAAATATGATTTCATTGTCTATTAGATATTTTTATTAGAATAGGAATCTTGATAAAGTGACTCATATGTTAAGTATTTTGTAAAATTAATATTACATATTCTTGTATGTGTTTTTGAAATTTCATTATTCACTTCATTTAAAATTTCATCATAAATAACATTGGTTTTTCATTTTTCCTTTTATAACTTAATTCCTATATTAATTTCATTTGTTTCATTGAATTAGAATAAACCACAATTTATGTCTATCGTAATGTGATTTTTACATTATGGAATGTGATGTTAAACACATCAGGTGATATATGATTAATCGTATTCTATTCGAAGATGGGGTATTCTAGTAGTTGATGTTGAAATTGAATGAAAATATCATAAAATTATGACCACTAGAATTTAATGAAATAGAGTATATAAATTTATCATGATTCCAAAATTAAAAAAGGAAATAATAAGTTGATTTTATAAGATAATATTAAATATATATGATTTTATCATCCCCTTTATGATTGAATGGTTTATATTGAATTATAACTTTTAGTTATATTTTTAAAAATTATACTATCCTATGATGATTTTATCATATGTCTCTTAACATTTTCCTATATTTTTTTAGTATGATTCTTATATAATGAGAATATTCTAAAAATTGAACCTATTTATTAAATTATCAAGGATATTAATAGTGTAAAATTATTATATTCTAATTGATAGTATTATAGTAGGTCAATTAACAACTCTGACTTATTGATGTTCAATATATCATGGATGATCTTGGTGGAAAGGGCTACCAACTAATGATTGTGTTATCAAAGATGTCTATATATTAACTCATTTATATTCACACAATTATAGTAATATATATTTTTTTATTAGTGGTGAGATATATAGTATCTACATGTTATGTCATCATTATACTTTGGATGGATGGAAGGGGTTTATTTCATTGTAATCACTTCTTAATGAGATCTTTTAGGGGGACTAAAATTCTTATTTCTTACTCTAATAATTTTTTTAAATTATAATATTTTATATTCCGCTAATTTGTATTTATAATTATATAAATTTTTCCACTAAATTATATATTTTGTAAACTATATTTTAATAGTTGTACTATGATCTAATTAAATGGTATAATCTATGATCATTTTATTAACCAATAAAATAAAACAATATTGTTTAATAGAAATTCTTCCACTCTCTTTCCTAATAGATTACTCATTGTATGGGAAGAAGATTAGAATAAAATCATGAATATTTATTGTATATTAAACTATTTTTTATAGATAACAACAAGTTTTATTAGAGAAAATTAATATTTTTTAAAAATATATCAGAGATATTTTTTTAATTTTTTATAGAAGATGTTTTTCTTTAACATATAATACCAATATTTAAGGGATTAGTTCATTTAGGTATAAATATGTTGGATAATATATTTAGAATAACATATAACATGAATTAACATCATAACCAATTCATTAATGTTTTTAGAAATTAATATTACCATGATAGAATAATTATGGTTATTTTTTAGACGAGGTTGGATCATTTTCATAGGATGCCCAAAAAATATTACACCAAAGAGATTTTATCATTGTTTGATAATGAAAATATGATAGAGTATCAACTCGATTTTAAACACATAATATTTTTCTATGATCGATGAATCCAATATTTTTATATATATTTCATCTTTTTAATCGATGAAAAAAATATATAAAAAATATACAATAATGAATCACCACTATTTTGGAGAGACAATGTGCTTTGTTCCGGGATTATTATAATGACATCACTTTTATTAATAGTCATATCATGTCATCAATTAATAAAAATATTATACTATTACTCATTTTATATGAAAACTTGTGTGAAAATAAATTACTGAATAATAGTTTTTGGAGAAGGTCGTAGATATTTATTTGATGGGATGGTAATAAAATTTAATATGAAAGATGAAACTATATATAAAAAACCAATACAAGAGATTTTGTTTAGAATGTTATGAAAAATTAGGTTTTGTGGAATATAAATTTTATAATATTTACAAAAAATAATAGAGTTTCATTCACATAATATTCTTATGTTGTAATATTAGGTTCTCAGATATATTAGTAAATTATGGCTATGATGAAAAAATATAAACATAAATATAATATTTTAAATATATATGATCTTATAGGAGATGATTATGAGATTATTATTTGTATGGGAATTATTTACAAAGTAATAAAGGTTAATTATAAATATTATGAAAATAAAAAGATAATTAGGATAGGAATGAAAAGTCAGAGGTAGTGTGTTTTGAAAATAACAAACCACGGTATTGAAAACTAGTTTTCTGGTGAAGAATATGAAATGAAATGATGTATAATTTTCAATGTGATAATATAGTAAATCCATTAGAGTAAAAAAACATTATTTGATAACTATGCTTGATCCATAATTTTTTAATATTAGTGATTTAGAGTGTGATGATTCCAGGAAATGAAATTGGTTTTGTACTAATATTATTTGGAATAAATTTTTCTTAATTATAAAGGAAACACCTATCTCATATTCAAAATTATCACCTAATTAAAAAAATATTTTACATTAGATGATGAAATAAGTAAAAAAAATCATATTTTGAGGGTGATATTCCATCATTATAATAATTGACTCAATAAGTGTCTTTATTTAAAAACATTAATAAATACATTAAGAATTATCATGAATGTTTTATTGTAAAATATATTAGATTATATTATAGGATTACTATACTTAAATTATAAAATTATATGATAAATTATTATACATTTAGAATATATTAATTTAATTCAACTCATGCTAACTGAATTAGAGTTGATTATATAAATTCTGATGTTAATAATATAAATAATATTTAACTAAAATTGTATTTGGATATAGTGAATTATGAAAATCATTCCATACAATTGAAACCAATGTGGTCATTTTCTAGAACATCTATTACATCATTATGTCTTTATTTTAATTCAAACTATTTCGTTTCACTAAATTTATTCTTTTCTACTAATTTTCATATTTTTGGATAACAGATAAACAATTATACATTAATTTTTGTTCTATCTATGAGAAAAAATAAGAATTAAATTTATAAACAAATCCATGTTGTACAACATAAATTTATTAGATTTATATGTGTTCCAATTATTTTGTTCTAAAAATAAATAACCTAATCTATTTTTAGTACAAAAAAATTCTTCGTGAATAAAAAAAACATATAATAAGTTGTAGTAGATAAATAACCTATTACATGAAGAGTTTTTGTTCTAAAAAAACTTACATGATAAAATTCATATTTCATGAGGTACCCAAATGTGATGAATTTTGAGTCTCTATCATATACAATGTGAATGGTATGATTTTGATTATTTATGATTTTGTTTTACTTAGTAAATCATTAGTTTATAATTTTTGTTTGAGTAAATAAGAACATCCCTATTATAATTATTAAATTTATGATGAATTTTAGATTATAAACATCTAGAATGATAAATTTTAACATAATAATTTGGATTAAGTTAACATTTTGTTGCTACAATTGGAAGGAAAATTATTATATAAATAATTTAAAATAACATAGTAATTAGAAATTACCATGACTTAGTATTGATGAATGTTTTTTCTATGGAATAGAAGGGTTCATCATTGAAAATTTTGGATATGAGGAATGAAAATTTGTAATGGAAATGTGATGGATATATTAATAGATAAGTTTAACTCCACGATATTTTGGGGATATTTACAACATAGTTGGAAACCAAATGCTATTTTTAAACTGACCAGTGATGTTTAAACAACTATGGCTTTATTATTAGTTCACATGGACTTTTTTAGAAAACATAAACTACATCTATTCATGGAAAACAAAACATGTATGTCCATGTTTACTATTAAACTCGATATATATTTAATAATTTTTCAACACATAATATGGATGTAACCTTTGTATTCAATTTTTTTTCAATGTATTAATAATTTCAAAACCCAACCATTATTCCCTATCTGGGGTTATTATGGTTGTGAAATTTTAAATTCCAATCTTGATACATTTTGTAATGAAGGATCAATTATTAAAAATTCCAATGTATGTAGAACTGTATACAAGAATGAATAGTTTCAAAATGAAATATAAATATTAAGTAAATAACCCAGTAATGTTTTTTAATATTGAATAAAAATTTATTTATGTGAAAATGTTTTGATTATATATAAATGTTTTTGTTAATATTATTTTAGTTATATATAATTTACCCCTCAAATTATCACTTTATAGTATAAATAAACATAAATTCATTAATTCAATTCGTTTCATTTTATTCATCTAGAACACTGAAGATGATAATAATAAATTTGATAGAAATAATAATGAATGTAATTTTCTTGGTTACATATTTTCTTGTAAACCATGTTGATTTATCAAAAAATAGGAACATTGTATTGATTACATTATAATTTATGAAATTTATATATGTGATGCAAGTATTATTTATGTATTTTTTATTTTAGTAATCTATATTATTTTTTTTAAACCGAATTATTTTAAATTATTATATGATGACTCACATCCATCATAAATTTGTATATCTTAATCTAGACTAATAAATGTTAGACCATCCTATGTTAGCATAAAAGATGTTAATTACTCAATAAATTATGATCAACATTCCCTTTTACATATAAATATGTTATTCTTATGTAATCATACATCTGATAATTCAATTTTTTAATATATAAATAGTTTGGAACACGATGATCAATTGGAAAATAATTTGATCCTCATACATTTCGATCCATTATTATATTAAAAATGATAGACAATTATTTCAGTGTTTAAATATGGATTGTATTTTTTTCAATTAAATCATATTCAATTTGAAAATAATATTGTTTTGATTTTGGTTTAGTGTTCGAATGATCATTCAGTTATAAGAGTAAAATGGGAAATTATGGAATATTTGTGCTGAGAATGGAATTGTTTACTATAATAAAGAAAGATGAGTTACTAATTACTATAAAAATTGAAATAATAGAGATTATGTAAACCCAATTTGATCTTTTTATGTTAACACACACACACACACACATATATATATATATATATAATTTAATTATTTAGGCTTTGAATATTCTTTTAGTATTAGTACATAGATTAGAACGTCATGTACTTGTGACAATAATGACATCATGAAATTAGTAGATCAATCTTTATTTAGAGAAATGATCAACATATTAATCTAGATAGACATTAGTTTAATATTATTTACATTATTTTTATGACTTTTAGTGATATTCCAATAATATCTAATGAAATAACAACTTAAGGTAGTCAAGGAAATATTCCACTACCTTAAAAATAGTCCAGAATGCGGCCTATTATATTAATTCAAAAAAATATACATTTTATTGATATTATAAAATTGAATTTAGTGGTTTTGAAATGGTTCTCAAGTGAAATTATGCAACATTACTTTTATGAAGATATTCTATACAGTTTTAATCTAGTAAGAAACAATACAGAATTTCAATTTCCATCACGGAAGCTCAATGTTTGGCCTCTTAGAGTCATTTTTCACAACTCATGGTGATGTTTTTTAGAATAATAATTTTTTTAGATTAACAAAAATTTATATTTTGTGTGATATAATGTGATTTAATGGTTTTTCTAGTATCCCAATAATAACTCACATAAAAATAATAGAATTACATGAAAATATTTCATTCAACAATGGTTACAAAACGGTATGTAAATATCTTATTCATAAAGTTAAAAAATATTATTCATAAAATATTTAATAAAATAAAAAATAATTATATGTTTAAATATGATATATAAAAATTTTAAATGATAAATTTAAATTTACCTTCACTTACACTTCAGTTTTCATTATCATTTAAAATTGGAAATCTTCTCGAGATTTGTCGTAAATATTTATTATTATATTCTATAATTTTATTTCATGGGGGTAATTTCAATTATATTAGGGGAATTTTAACTGATATCATAGAAATATCAATAAATATATATGAAAACAACATTTAATGGATGTATCAATTTTTGGCATGAGTAATCTTGAATTTAGATTCTTTGGTGTTAAGTCTATTATGTATATATTTATTCTTATATATTTTTTATGATAATATTTTATTAGAAAAAATTTTAAATATCTTAATACTCTTCATGACCAGTTGATTTGATCTTTAATATATTATATATATAACTTCCTTAGATGGTATATTTTTTATTATTATACTATTATACAATGACATTTTTTCTCGGAGAAAACCATATCTTACTAGATTGACTTCTAAGTAAAGTGTGATTTGTTTCATTTTATTTCACAAGAATTTATATTTCACATTCATGGAAGAGAAAAAAATTTGTCTTTACCATTCTTCATAACCATATTAATTAAATTAAGATGATCAATATGAATTTCGTGATTTTATATATTAGTTTCACTTTTTTTATTGATATAATATATTAGTTTACTTAATTATATATTTATTATAACTTTTAATTCTAAAAGGGAAGACAGTTTTCCCCTCCTTATATATGTTAGTTCAGTAAGAGGGTATCTTTATTCAAATGAAAATATAAGTCACTATCGAATTTCATTGAAATTATGTGGGAGCCTTATATTTCTAGTTATTATTTTTTATTTCAAAAAACATTATTATTCATTGATATTTCTAAATAACACATATTGTTACCATTTTTTACTATTATAAGGGGTAATTAAATTTATTAACATGAACAAGTTGCATATCTTCCTTTCATTAAAGATGTATTTTTTTTAGAGAAATGTGTTTTTGGAGAGATTAATTATGTTCTTAATAAAATGGTGAAATGTTATTATATATTTCTAAATAAATCATAGTGATTGATAATTAAAAATATGTGTGGAAATTATATTTGGTTTTAAAAAATTATACCGTCTCGAATAATTTTTGAGATTGATAATGTTGATCTATAATTTCCATACATATTAGTTTTTAATTGATAAATCATTAGATTATAAGATGATATATCCCAGGATATATTCATCAAACATTATACAAGTATTTTTTTTATATTCAAGAAAACATTTTATTTTTTGTGATAGTGAAAATGTAGGGATTGCATTGGAAATATTTGAACCAATATAAAATCCACATATTATTTGTTTTTAGGTAATAAAAAATTTCATTATGATTTAATTTAAATTATTTTTATTGCTTTTAGTTTTATTATATTAAAAATTTTATTCTGATGATGTGTTCTAATAAAATAAACTAAACTAAAAATTACATCTTCTAGAACATGATACATATATAACATAATAAATATTTAAACTTAATAGATGATATAATATAAATTTTATGTATTAGATAGAGTGATTATTATATATAATTTTGTTTCAACTAATCCTAAATTTATTATAATATGATATTTTTAGTTTATTTCAATAAATTATAAATACTTATCCCAAATACAAGAGTAATATAAGAAAACCCAAGGGGTTTTGTGGTGTTGATTTAGTGTCATGTTGAAGTTTCCATTATCAAGATGTTTGAATGTATCAATATAAAATTTCATATTTGTTAAAAAATTAATAAATAAATTATATTGAGAATTTATTTATTAAATTCTTATCATTTCTCTTGTTTTTGTTCATTATCTAATATTGTATAATGGAAGAGTTTTTTAACATAGAACCTGTATTTTGTCTAATTGAGGAGATTGAATATTTTACTGGGATAATATGAATTCTTACCATACAATAGATCTATTGTCGATGAAATCCTTATGTTTAATTACCTAAAATTTGGATATTTATGAGAAATTCAGAGATATATTTGTTTTCTACTCAATGTATTATGGATGGTGTTTTTTAAAGATAATATTTATTTTCCATCCCTAATTCAATAGGATGTTCAATGTGTGTAAATGGGATAACTATGATCATGATTATAGATCATACTATTTTTTTGGATGAAATTAAATTATTCCACAGATTTGAAATTTTTTAAAATAATATCATTATAGGATATTTTTTTATATGATAAAATTATAATTAGTTTAAACAATATAATTTAATATTTATTTATTATTTTTTACAATATGGTTTTTATCATCCAATTATGTTTTTACCAAATTTAACATTATTCATTATAAACCATTTTTTAGAATCAATATTGTAAAAACACTAATACAATTTAATAAGGAAAAAATTATAACTCTATTTATGGATAAAATTATCTCACTATTATTTATCTTATTGGTCATACCGTAGGAAAAAAACATCAAATAAATTTATTATATTTATGGGATATCCATGAACACAAATATTTTTTCATGAGTAAAAATTGATTAGGGAATATAATATGTGAATAGTCTTCATTCCCAACAAAAAATAATGCTTAAAAATAAGTTTTTATTGTGTTTATTTCATGATATTTCATTATATCTAGCTAAATTAACTGGATCGTTCTTGGTTAGAGTAAAACCACAATCCATGGACAAGAAATATAGTATTTATACATTGAATTATATCCTTTAAATTTTTTCCAAATGCAATTCTATGGTGGTGAGACATTTTTTGAATGTGGTAAAATAAACTATTTTATAACTAATCCCATGATGATGTATGGAAAATTTCAATAGAAATAAAAAAAAATTATCAATGGAATGTACTCCATGGGTGAATCAAAAAATATTTTTTAAAAACATTTTCATCATTTATATATTTATTTGAAAGTAATACAACTATGAATATTTTTTATAGTAGAACGATCTACATACCATTAATTATAAATATATGGAATCATAACCTTTAAATACCTAAAATAACAACATGTCTTGGTGGATTTTGTTGGAATTCATATTGTAATATGGTTTCTGTGAACCAATCATAACTTCTAGATTTTTCACCATCCCCTTTAAGGTATGACCATGAACAATTATGGGGTGGGGGTTGATGTTAAACCACAAATCTATTTTCATAATTTCCATATCATTTGTGACATGTGGATCCCTTTGAACCTTGAGTTAACTAGAAACTCTCTAATAGAGTAAAAAAATTTGTGAACCATGAATCATCTAATCTTTTTTTGGAGGAAGATAAAGGTTTCATATATGGTTGTATACCAATTTGAAGGAGATGAACAATGACTCATCCATCCTTTCAACATGTATGGACATTCATCCCTTAGTAGTTACCAGTCAGGTAGTGACCCCATCAATTTTTATATTAAAAACCATTCTGCCATTAATAATTTGATGGGTTGTCACACCTCCACCATTATAACATGAAACATAACACATCCTCTAATAAACAAAATCTATGATTACACTTCCAAAACCAAAATATGTGTATTTTTAGTTGAAAAATATTTCTAATAGGAATTAATATACATTTAATTTTTCATGAAAACTAAAAAATGTCCTCAATTCATAAGGTCTGTTAAATAAAAATGAATGATAAATATGGTTATTTATATATCTAATAAATAATTTCTAATAGACTAGAACAAAAAACACACATGGAATTTATATTTCTCTCATTAAACCTCTAGGGTTAGTAAATTTTGTGTACCTCTAAAAATATATATCCATTGAGATGAAGAAAATGGAATTGTTCATTAACCCAGGTATTTAACCAACCACTTTGTATTATACTTACACTCTATGGATTCCATTTCTCCATATTCCATGTGATTCTCCATATCAATTAGAGAACCTCAGAGTGAGATAACATTGTCCTTGGATCTACAGATGTTGGAATCCAAAATAATTACTTATCCCTATCCTCCATTTGGTTTTCAAATTGGTATAAGGAAAAATTTTATTTAACTACTTCACATGATTTATGTGTGAAATTATCATTCCCTATTTCATGTATATGAACAGTGGAACCTAAAAATAGATAGCATATAATTCCCATATAATAACTGTTTACCTTTTTTAATTTTCATAGTCATTTTAATTATAATATCTCTTTAACACTAATATATGACATAACCTATATTTATATAACTAATATCTGTAATCAAGCCCGAGAGGGCCTCCCATGCTTAAGTCCAACACCAAATCATATTTATGCATATTTTCTCATAGAAGTCTATTTCTTATGGTATTAAACGATCTAAAATTGTTACATATAATATTTTCTTAAACTATAATCAAAAGTATTCATCAAAACAATACTTTATAATTCACATATTTATATATGGATGGAAATCCTTGAAAAGTTCCATTATATTCTTTATCATATGACGTTAAAATGTAAGAAGTTACATTTTATATACCACTTAAAAACAATGATTTTGATTCCTATGATAAGTATAAATTGGTTTCCTCCCTGATAGGTGGAATCCGAAAGCTAATATAACTCACATTTCATTCACTAAACCCTTTTTTCGAATGGATACATGAAATCTCAGGACCACCCATAGTTATTATTACATGAATATATTATATTAAATACCTTAAAGATCCACCTAGGACTCCTTCAATACTTGTTAATACCATTTTATATTTTACAAGGAATGAAACTATAATATAATGAATCATGGTTCTCATACATAGATTATAAAACTTCATAGATTAATATTCAATACATTAAAAAACAAAAATATGAAGCATGTAAATGTTTATTATTTTTTAGACAAGGAACACAATCAGATAATTTGTTAAATGATTTTCAAAATCTCCCATAAATATATTTCCATTTTTTATTCTTCACAATCATACCATAAAGAAAACCATTCTTAATAACCTGGTAAATGATTCACAAAAAAAGGGTAAGATCTGATCCTTGATAAGGGTATATGAGGGAGATACATAATACTAACATGAAAATAAAGGTATGACTAAATGATTATAAAATTTAAACATCACACCCTAGATATCAATAAATATAGTATTGATTAATATAATAATGATTCATCAATCATAAGATATGAGTCATAATGGAATCAAAGAACATTATCCAAGAGAACATAACATTATCATAAGACATGAATTTTTTTACAAACACATATGCATAGAATTTTTTTTACTTCTTTCATGAATCGTAGAAAAGTATGTCTGGGTTTTATGGGTTTTCTCCCCCAAACAATTTTCGTAGTCAAGGTTCAATCCCAAGATCATCATAGTGGGTAATGTCTTACTAGACCAGTTTCACTCCATATTCTTCTTCTTTATATCTAATAAGATATAAATTTTTACTGAATTAATTGAAAGAATATATATTTAGAAAATGTGATAAAAAAAATAATTCATAATTTTTACATAATATCCTGAGAATTCAATCATATAATTACCAATAAAATTAAATGTGATTGATAAATATTTCAACATATGATAACATATGAAAATGAGAAAGGTTTAATCATTAATTAATTGTTTCAAAAAAGAATAACTTGTGAATAGATTTGTGCTTCATAAAAATATACTCATGGTATAAAAAAATTTATTTGAAGATAATTCATAAACATCTTGAGATGATAAATATTAACAATTTAGAGGTAAAATAATAATTTCATCCATGGATCATAAACCAAGAAATGAATTTTTACATCAGTGTATTACATATTATATTTGGAATGGTTTTGATATTTAAATTACGTGGTTTTTTATTGAGGAAGAGAATTTGTCATTCAAAAAAACTTTTTCTAACTATAAATAAAAAAAAATTATTGAAATAAATTTCATAGATAATAAACATTAAAACATATATAAGATGAATTAAAATTCATTTAATATATTTCTTGATAAATATAAATTTTCCTCATTAAAATCGCTATTTTCAGAAATAAAAACACTTTGAAAATACATTTAATTGAAAAAAATAAAACATATAAATTAATCCTCAAGGAAAATATTATTCATGATGGACGAAAATTTTATTCATGTCATATATGTTAAAAATGATTCATTTCCCATTTTCTCTAAATTCATAACAATAATTATTTTGATAATGAAATGAAAATTCATTAAAGAAAATTTTTATAAACTTTATTGTGTGTATGAATTTAATTAATAAATGATCTTTATAATGGTTAAAACATTTTTAGACACAATGTTAGAATACATGGTTTTCGGAGAAAATGAGTTTTCTATTGAAGAGAGAAATAATGATAATTTCTCATAGAAACATTAATTTGAACTCTGGAGTACAAAAATAGTTTAAATTAATCTAAAACCATTTATTCTCATGATATGACCATATGAGAAGAAATACATGAGTTTCGTGGGGTATATTTCATAACATTTCTTCATTGGAAGAATAATCATGAATAGTCGTTCTTAATAATGATCTTGTAACACAAAACCCTTACAACATAGGTAATATTGAGTCATAATCCCCACGATAAAATAAAATTAGATAAAACATATGCTATGTTTATGAAAAATAAATTCATTAAATTAAAAAAAAAATAAGGACGTATATACACATCAAAAAAATATTTTTGGCTTTTAACATACATATGTCTCAAGGATGAAAAATTGGGGCAACAGACAAAATTTTGTTTATTTTGTATCATTTGAATTGTAAACCCAAAAATTATAGATATTAAAATGGATATATAAATTCCACCAATTCTCTATTTAATAATCAAAAATAAAATTAATTCAAGGTATACAAAATATATAAATTAAATATTTTTTAATACGGCTTTGTCTCGCAAATGTAAAAAGGAGATACATATATCACATACCACATTAGTAATCATTTTATTCATAATACAAAAATACAATAACCAAAATTCAAAGTTAATTATCATTAAAATTAGTATATTCATTATATAAAATCTCAAGGGATTAGTGTATACATAAAAATAAACAAATTATTGGTGAATTTCGTTATGTCTCTTAGAAATAAATGATAGAATAAAAATCCCCAGCTTTAGGTTTTGGCTCACATCACACACACATTATAACAAATTTATAATAAATATAATATTAGTGTACATATATTAAATAACCATATTTAAATATATAATATCATATATTATTTGTCAAGAAAATTTAATAATCATTTACTAAAAATTATTTGTAACATTCAAATTTCAGATAATAAAAACTTCATATTTAGTAAATGTGTTGATTTTTTATTTTATGTCCTATTATAGTGATAATGGTTAAATCAAATCATGAACAATAATAATGATTTTTTGAATATGTATATATCAATTATACTATTAGTACCAATCCTAATATAGGGTTTTTTTGAAATTAAGTATGTTACGATCAAGAAAATCGAAGGTTGTACATATACATGAGTAACATTTCAATTTCTAAAAATCCATACGAAATAAAGGTACGAAATATTTTGTCTTTAAATAAATATATTAATATATATAAATTCAATTTTATACTTATACATAATATCAATGTGTTGTTTTGATGAAAACAGAGAGTCACATCATATTATGAATGTGGTACTCCAGACATGCATGAATGATGGTGTCATGTTTCAGTTAGTGCAAATATATAAAAAATGATATTTTATATTTTTATAATGATAAATATTTAATTAAAGATACTTTTATTAGTTTTATATCAAATATATTCATTATCATTATTATTACTATATTCCAAGTAATTCGTTCATCAAAAAACAAATCACATTGCTCCGCGAGGTAGTAGTCCCCAATTCACACGGGCAATATTATCATATACCATGTGGAATATAAATTGAAAAGGTATATATTATATAATGAATCAAGAGGTATAATAATGTTATAAATACAATATATTTAATTCATATCCATCATTGTACCCATCCATAAGAGGTGGTAATGTAAATGTGAATGACATCGATTCCTTATACGACAGCCCATCGTACACATGATTAGAAATTTCATAAACCATTTGATGGATATGCAGATGGTTATAGTTCATGCCCATAATATAATATAATATAATATAATATAATATCCTTATTTTTATGAAATTAGGTTTTTTATATCGCCATGCTTTAATAATTATTTATGGAGGAGGATAAAGAAATAATATAAAGATTTTCATTGAAGAGAAATACCTCTTATTCGGGTATACACATTATTTTCGCACCAAATTCCCTCATAGGATGGATTTGTACCCAAAATATAGATTTTATTAGGGTAGGAAAGATGTTGGAATTTTATTTGGAGAAGCTATTTTCTAAAAAAATGTTTTTATGCATGAAGTGGAGGGGATACAATGTAGCCTTTTATAAGTGTGGTGAGTATCACACTTGAAAATGTTTAAAAGAAAAATGTGTATCCACTTATTATCATGTCACAAGGCCCCAAAATGTAATAATATCAAAATTAATACAATATACAGTCTAATTGAGGATATAGTTATTTTAATATGTTCCTATGTGATTTTAATCCTTATTTTTTGGTTTAATGCCTTATAAAACCATTTTTACTATAACTGGGGTAACTGATTTTTACTATTTTTACTATTCCGTATGGTTAGAAATTGTTTTCAACTTTTTATATAAATTAAATTATATTGATTGAAAATATGGAGTTCATTTTCTCAAATTTAATTATTATAAGTGTTAGAATATAATTTAAGTTTATCCCACTTGGGCGATGATAAAGAATGTTTTTGAAAGAGACAATGTTCAAATTTTTCAAATTTTTTTTGTAACAGTGTTTTGAAATAAAATGACTCAAACGAAATAAATTTGACTTAAATACATATATGAAAACAAATTGTAACTCTAAGTAAATGTAAAATATATTTTAACTTTATATATATTATAAATAAATACTTTTTTTCAGTTAGTATTCAATATTTTTCAATATTCATCCAAAAAATTATTGTATTTCGAAAATTATAAAAAAATACCACATTATATGTTTGATAATATTCATAAAAAATGTTTTATATTGTTTTTAAAAAAATTCAAAAATTTAAATAATTTATTTTTAATATATTTTTTGAAAAACTAGTCCAAACTGCATTTTTAGGTAAACACTAATTTTAAAAATAAAATTGAATTTTTTATCTATTATATATAAAAAATATATATGAGTGATAGAAATTTTATATAATAAAAATATTATTTATTTAATTTAAATAATCCACCAATTCTTTTAAAAAATTATTATGATGAAACACTTTTTCATTGACAATAATAATTTTTTAGTGAATGGTTTTTATTATGTTAAATTACTTTTTTATTTTCTTTTTTAGTTAATAAATAACAATTGATTTAATTTTATTTTAATTTTAAACTATAAATTATCCAAATTTAGTAAATCCTATTTATAACCTCCTTTCTAGCGACTGTGTGATAACTATTGTATAATAATATTTTAATAATATGATAAATTTTGTCTCAACTCAGTGTTTCATGTAATAAAATCTAAATTGTAGATTCCATGTAACATAAAACATAAATAAGATCATATTAATTTGAAAAAAAAAATATTTTAAAAAATCACATGGGGTTACATGCTACCCCCTCCCCCTTAAATTGATTTTCTCCCTCAAAATTTAGCTCTATCATTAATAATTTAAAACATAAAAATTATATCTTAGATAGCCACATCATAAAAAGGGATTATAAAAGATAATCTTGAAAAGGAGAAATAAATGTAAAATTTTTTTCCAGAATAACACATAATAGGGTTTGTAATATTATATTTTTATAACCGTTTCTTTATAAATAAACTGGAAAACAAATAAATGATCCTTTAAAAATTAATTAATCCATTTCATGAGGAAAATAAAATTTTCAAAAAGAAAAGCAGTGTATATAAAACATAAATTTTTTTCATAATTTTTTTCATTGAAAATATCCTTCAAGGCATATAAAGGATACATCAACGAAAATATTTTCCTTGATAGTGCGAAATTTCATTTATTCTGTTCACATTAAAAATGATCCATTTCACGTTTTCAATAAAATCCAAATGGGGATTTTTTTGACGACAAAATTAAGATTCCATTTTGAAAAATTTAAAATGTAAAAAATTGGTCAAATTTTAATTAATAAATCAAATTTAGAAATATGAAAAAATTGATAACATTTTTTGTAAACATGGATTGGGATGAAAATGTGTTTTTGACCAAAGAGTGAAATAAATATTTTTTAAATACTATTTTGAATTATATAGTATAAAAATAGACATAAATGTAGGAATAATACATTATATTTACATAACTATGGTGTAAAAAAATACGTTCAATTATTCAGAGATAGAACATAATATTTCCTTGTTTGAATAACAATCATAAATAGTATTGAAAAACTGTGAGATTGTATCAGAAACCCCTTAAAAATTTTATAACATTGAATAATTTAATAATTATAGAATAAAATTTAATAAAAAATAGAATATCAATAGAATAAAGAAGCATGATATTAAATTTCAAAGGGTTATTTTACACACCACCTAAAATAAGTTATATGGATAACATAACATATGTCTCAAGGATGGAAAATGGTGGCAACATACATTACTGATTTGGAAAATTTTGAAATATAAAAATAAGTAAATATACATGAAAAAATGGATATGTAAATATAAAAAATTATCTGGATAATAATAACTAACTAAATTCAAGGGATGTATAAATACCAGATACAAGAAATCGGTGGGGAATATGGAATATTTCCCACAGAAGTACAAAAATTTACGATAAAAATAACTACCCACTATAGTAATCTTATAAATGAGAAGGCCCAATAAATAATTAATAAAAAATGAATTTATTATTATTAAATTTAATATATTCATATATAAAATTCTGTATGTGTATTATAAACATATCAAAAAAGAACCATGTCGTGAAATTTTATATTTCTTCTTGAAATAAGAATAGAAATACCTTATAAGAAGTATTGCCTTCATTTATACATGTTAAAACATAATGTATAATAAATATATGTTTTTAATATATATTTCATAAGACTATAATTATCAATTTAATATCATTTATTATTTAATTATGAAGATATTTTACATTTTTATTAACATTTCCTTATCAATATCATGTTTCAGGTTGCAGCAACTTTTTTTATATATGTTTTCAATTTTTATTTTTGATCCTCTTACAATTATCATGGTTCCATCATATCAAACAAAATAATTATTACATAACAATAAAATTTAAAAATAAATTATTCTTTTGAAACCATTATTGGAATATGTTTTTGAGAAAATAATTATACTACCATCATGGAGATGGTAGGTCATTTGTATGCTTGAGTAACATTTCTATATTTTAGTGACCATCATTAATATGAGGTTACTAATATTTTATCATTAAATCGAGATAATAATATCATACGTACCATAACATACATATAAATATAAATTTTGTGGTGTGTTTTTGAAAATAAATAGTTTCATCACTTCGTGATGGATGTTGTCCATATATACATAGACAATGATATCAACTTTTAGTGATAGAAATATTATGGAAGAAAATTATATATTATCATTTAAGAATGATAAAAATGTAATTAGTAAAATAATTATTTATTTTAGATCACATATTTTCATTAAATTTTAACTTATTATATTCCATGTAAATCCTTAGTGAAAAAATGATTCACATTGCTTCATGAGACGGTAGTACACTATACAAATGAGCGACATTATCATTTCCATACATAATTGAAAGTAAAATAGTTATATATGATATAATGGATACAAAAATATAATTATGATATTAATATAATATATATATATATATATCAATCATCATATCCAACCATGATTAGTGGTAACAGAAAAAATAAATGACACCAGTTCACGAGGATGTAATCTGTCATACATACAAATGATGATTTTGTAACCCATTTCATTGATTTAGGGATAGTTTTGGGTCATTAAATTATAATATTATCATCTCAAAATGTGTAATATAGTTATTTTTTATATAATCATGGTTTAATAATAATGGATGGATTGGGAGGCCTGAATAAATTTAAAATTATCATTGAAGAATGTTACCTATTTTCGGGTATCCACCATTATTTTTAACCAAACCCCTTTCTAGAATGGATTTATGACACAAAAATTATTATATTCTTATATTAGGTAATTTGATATTATTTTGGTAATGTAGTATCCAAACCAAAATTGTTTTGATGATGTTAATATCATAGGATAATGGCTGGCCTTCTATAAGTGAGGTGAGTAGCACAATTTTAATTGTTAGAAATGAAAAAAGGGTTTACCCACGTTTTTCCAATGAGAAAAGGATTAAAATATGTTTTATAGGGAAATATATATTATATGGTTTATTTATGGACATACATGAAATGTTATTTAATATTTATGTTTATATTGACCCTTAAATGTTCAGTTAAACCCCATAGTAACCCATTTTTACCTTAACCACCAGAAATAATATTTATTAATTTTCTTATTCATTATGGTAAAAAATATAATGTTAAATTTATTATATATTATAAAATCATTATTATTCAAATTATTTATAGCATTTTTTCAAATTCAATTCATATTATTTGATAAATCTAATTTAAAAACAATCACGTATAACTGATGATAAAGAATATTTTTCAAAGGAAAAATGTCCATAACATTATAAAGCTATTATATAAAAAAATAAAATAAAAAATGGATCCAAAGAGTTAAATTGGATTAATAGCTATAAATTTTTTATAAATATAATTTAATGTCATTTTAATAAATATGTTATATTTATAAATAATTTAATCTAAAAGTATGTGTTCAATAAAAATTCATAATTTTCAAAATTAATCCAACAAAAATTCTTTTGGAAAAAATTAAAAAATAACCCTATGATAATTTTCAAAATAAAATTAAAAAATAAACATTATTTTTTCATATAAGTTATCTAAAAGTGTCCAAATAGTTTTAATATATGTGTTCAAAAAAGTAAAAAAGTATATTTTAAGAAAAATTATGTTTATAAGTGTAAAAGTAGATTTATTATTATCTCTTGTATAGAAAATAAGAAGAATAAATTTATATATTTTAAGGAATATGTATAATATTAATTTCATTATAATAATTCCCAAAAAAATTCCATTATATTATATAAGAAAAACCAATTTTTTCATTAAAATTGTTTTTATTGGAATAAAGCCTTTATTTTCAAATAGATTTTTGAATTTAATTTATAATTAATTTTCCACCAAATAATTCATTTAATTTATATCTGTAAAAAATATTTTTTATATAATTTAGTTTATCCTATTCATATGCACCATTCCTACTGTGGGACCCCGTAATGCCCCGAGGGGGGTGGGGTGAATTGGGTTGTCTATTTTTCTTTCTAAATAGAAGGATATTGTTACAATGTTGGTAGGATCCAATTAAATAATTTTTATGGTAACATGATGTAATTTAAAAAATGACATGTAGAGAGACAACCCATCAATTTTACAAGGTTCACCGTTAAGGGCATGTCTAAGGAGAATACAAGGATAATGAGATGGTCACACATAAATCCACTAAAATTTTCTACTTGTGGAATAAAAAAATTATGACATGGTCACTCTATTCCAGAAACAATACCATCAAAAATGAAGTAGTGATGTCCCAAGACATCTCGTGAAACACAACCTTCGACTCCCCCTGTCTCACTTCTTTGGGAGAAGTATTACTTTATTTATTGACAATAAATTTACTATAGTTTAATTTCATTTGAGTTATTGTCCCTGAATAGAATGAGACTATTCTTTCCCCAAAGACATATGTTGATACACATTGAATGCACTAATCACAAAAAACATATTTTCAGAACTACCTTTATTGAAGCTCATTTTCAAAGCGAACAACTATCATCAAGGAAACTGACTATATAGAACTAACTACCTTCATGAAACTCTCTAAGTCATTGAAAACTATCCCGTCATCATGATGAACCCCATTCATAGAAGAATTGGCATTACCCAGTATTTAGAGTAACGTTTTTATGCTAAAAATCACACAGAAAAAAGATTCATGAATTTATCATGCCTTCACGAAATCAGAGAGATTCTAACATTTCTCCAATATTTTTCTTTTAAAATGATGTGTTAGTAACCTCATATATATTAAATCATCCATTATAGATGGTCCACCACCTTTACCAGATTTTTCAAACCATTCAAAAACATCTTCATGATGCTCCTGTTTTCACAAATCTTGGGGGAGAGTTTATATATTTGTGGAGATCATTGTCAACTCATCTCTCATTCCTGATGTTCCACATATCTTAGTCTTGAATAACCACATAAACTCATCAAAAACTCATGAATTTAAACATTAAGATACCTAGTCATCTATAAACACATGTCATTTCCATAATATTGAATAGTAGAATCCTGAAGCCAATTTTTTGTGATTCTAGCCTATTCGTGTAGATTTTCAGTCCAACAATTTGTAAAACACAAGGAAATGAGGAAACCTTCAACACTATTGTTATCATGTACAAAAACGGTCACCTATATTAAAATAATCAATAAAACCCATGAATATTTCCAAAAAACACAAACTAAACTTCATTTCTAGAAAAAAACAACCTTGGTCCCAATAATATCCCCCTGGAGTGTTATTGGAAATATTAAGTTAAATTTTACAAAACACCAGCCTCTAGAAAAAACATAATACATAAGAAACAAATCATCTAACACTCTATGTCTACATAACTGAAAATCACTGTAGAGAATAAGAGGGGATGTTTGAATTAGGTTATCATGTTTTAGAATTCTTAAAGATGTCCAAGATAAGCACTTTCCATTTCTTTATAACATCAAACCCCTAGTATATGTATTTTTAAAATTGGATTTCTTCATTCTCCCCCTTAGGATATAATCCCAATGAATTTTTTGCTTCTTATAGAGGTAAAAACACTCCCACTAGATCGTATCTCCCCTAAAATTTTGATCACATCTAGAGACAGATTAAAAATGTTATCATAGGTTGTGAGAGGGGACTATCTGTATCTTCCTCATGCATATGAAATGGATGAAAACTGTGCTTCAATCAATTTTTCTCCAGCACTTGTTCTTCCAATGGATTAGTAGAATTTAATTTCACATGGTAATAGTTCCAACATGATATATTTTAATAATTCCTTATTCAATATTTTTTATGATGAACTCGTATCTAATATCAATATGTTTAGTATAAGAGTTCTGAACTGGATTTTTCATAAGATCGATCATGTTCCTATTATGGAAGTTAATCACCATAGGTTGTTTTTCCTCATCCCCAATATCATTCAATTTTTTCTTCATCCACAAATAATGATTGCATTCTATTATAGAAGAGATATACTCCACTAATATTATAATAATATAGGTTATTTACTATTTTCTAATAAAAAACCAACATATTCTATTCCAATAATGAATTCACTACCACTTGTGGAATTTATATACCCACATATCATGACCATTCAACTTTATAAAAAGTACAAAATTCAATTTCTCTTCCTACATTAATGTATAATCAAAAATTTAGTGTACCTTGAATATACCTCATGATTCATTTAACTACATCCATTTATTATTCCTTAATATTTCATTGAAATTTGTCCACTAATAATGATTAATAGATGATGTATATCCATGTTGAAATCCTGTATAGTAAGCCTACAATGACTCGCCTCTACATGGTGGTATCCAAAGAAGTCCCATCCTCATGATTTCCATGTTTTTCTCAACCACAATCAGAGTTGACATTGGTTTTGGGTCAAGGGAAATGAATTTATTCAGCATCCCACTTTCATATTTTACCTGACAAATAATTGTGTAATCCTTATTATAAATCATCTTTATCTCCAAGTAGTATGTGTGTTCAAGAATCATAGAAATTTCAAACTCTGATTTCATTTTATTGGAAAATTATTTCACTAATCTATGCCTAAATATTCCATATATTATATCATATATATATAATATAACCCTAAATTAATCCTTCTGTTAATTATTCAAATAGAAATTATGTTCCACTCATCTTCTTTTATATTTGATATTCCTAAAATATGATTCTCGTTGATTAAATCGTTCTTGTAGTTCCTACTTCAGACCATAGTGGGACTTCATTAATATGAAACCTATTATTTCATCACTAATATGAAGTAACTATTCTTTTTGTTCAATTTAGACTTCTTATAAAATTATGAAATATGTTTTGAAATCTATTTGATACACTTTTTTCCCACTTTGAATCTCCAAATAATAGAAAATCCTGATCATCTACATTCTTTCTACTTGAGTAATCTTTTCTTCAACAACCAATCATTCAATAGACATATTTTCTTTACACACCATGCCTACAATATTTCAAATCAAATTTACATTCTCATTGAGTTTGTTTTTAAATATCCCCTATTATCCAATAAAATTGTGATATTCAAGTCCCTTAATTAGATCATGTATTGGGTTCATATAGATCTTATCTAATTCATCATTCAGGTCCTTAACACATGATTAATCATTTTCTTCTTCTTTATGTAATGTTGGTTCAACAATTGGTTTGAAGGATGGATGTACATTCAATACACATTATCCTTGTTTGTTTGGTATAATTCCAATCCCAAATGATGTTGTATTGATCAATTTATTCACATCTATTTCTCTTATGTGTTTCAGATTAAATTTATTCATCTATGGTTTCCTCCTATGATTCCTCTTCTGAATCACCATATTTATATGACACCTAAATTTTTTGGAAACATTACTCTCATTCTACATTTTAATTTTTTCCATGTATACTATCTTATTCATCTAGTATCATATCATCATAAGAGCCCCCATGGTATTTTGGGTCTTATCTTCAATGATATTGATATCAATTCTCTCATAAACATTTACAAGATGATTATTGAATTTTTTTTCTCTTTTCTCATCATTAAATAACCATGTAATATTGTTTCGTCAGAAGAATCACAATATATTCCATTATTTCCATCATTGTTTCGATGAATCATTTACATCCAAAAACAAAAAAAAATGTACATTAGAGATGGATTACTTCAACTCCATTGCTCATATGCTGTCACAGATTCACTAATATAGATACATGTTTGATTCTGATAGTACACTTCTTCTTGAACAACAATTTTCTTGTAATGAAGAGCGGCAAAACTCCAAATAAGATAGTTATATTCATATTGTATACCGGTCGATTTCTGTGCTGAACAACTCCAATTTTATATGGGGTTCTCTCTACAATAAATTAATTCCTTATACCTAGTTTGCATGTAATATTTAAATTAAATGTATTTGAATTCCACTACATTTGTATATTACAATAATTTTATTATGTAGACATTATACTTATTGGTTATTCGGTGAAAGGTTTTCATGTGATCAAGGACATTCAAATTATTAAATATAATAATCACATTCTCCATTTTATGATAAATATAAATCAATATTATCGATTATATTTTCTCATATGTACCAAAAACATATATGTGACCACATACGTCTGTGTGGATGAGATCATGAAGATTTGATGTCAATTTCTTCTTTGACCCATATTAACTACGTACCAACATTCATCGCATGAAAGAATAAATTGTTTTTTTACCATTAACACTTCATACTAGATATATCCCTAAATATTTTCAACATATATATATTATTAATGTCTCTTTGATTAACGAGACCCAACCTCCAGTGCCACATGCTTTTTTCTCCATCAACGATCAGGTATAAAAGTTTCTCTTTATAGTCAACTTGATATAAGATTCCATTTTTTGGTATCATTTCATTAGATAATTACCTATCATTGCATTTATTTTCACCCCTATTGATTAAATGATACTATTAGTCCTGATTCATAATGTTGACTCACATGGGATATTATAAAAAACATCCACATAATGAGAATTATTTTTCCTCATCACGTCATTTTACAGTTTTTTACTTCCACTTCCATTGATCTTCAATGATCATTCATTAATAAACCATACTATTCCATCATCCCCTTTATTTATGTTATAAAATAATTCTACATTTTCCATCATATGGTATTTTCACTATCTATCATGAATCTAGGTGATACTAGTTTTTTCTTTCTGTGTGGTTTCTGGAAGGATTAATTTCTCAATTTTCTTTCTTCCCTTCAAAAAAATATTTACTATAAGGAGAAAAATGAGGGTATTTTCGATATATATTCCATGTGCATTAGTTCAATATACTCATATTTTTCTTCATAAAGAGAAAAATTATTTATAGAGTGAATCTAACTAGCTAAGGACTATTGAATTTTCTATGACTTTCGTAGAAAAGATTACCACCATTCCAGTTCCTTCTATCAACAGTTTTAAGGCTAGATATAGAAGAGTGAAAAAATATCCATCAAAACCATTTATACAAAACGATGAACAATATGAATTCATTTTCTTTTGTGGACTTCCTATATGATCCCCAGTAAAATATATCTATGCCTTTACATAGTATGACATGGCATGACCTAGATAGCCTCAATAGTAACTTTTTATACTAAGAAACATCATATAAATTTTATTTTTCCACACTTCCCCTTATTTAAGAAATTAATATGACTTCTGATCATTTTTAGATACATTTGGACACTGTTTCGTTCTATTTTTATTTTTATTTTTTTGAGGTTTTATATGTTTGGAAATCATGTGACTTTTTGATATTTCTAACTATTTACAACCCTTTATTAAGGATTAACTTGTTTCAACGCATTGGTATTTCTGAATCACAACTAATTTCATATTTTCCCATGCATGTGGATCATTTATCCTTCAATTCCTTCTCTATTCCTTCAGAACCACACATGGCTCTTTACAATAGTTCATATTATAAGAATATTTCAAAATGTATTTTTTTTTCTTTTGAATTTTATTAAACAGCAACTTTAATCCATAGAGTAAATACAACTTCTAAAAAAGCCTCTACTATCTTGGAAATCTCTTCCAGTCTACTCATGAGATCTTCCATAGAGTTCTTAGACCTAACTTTATCCACGAGGGTTGACACTTTTGGAATCTTGAGATGTGTAATCCTTCTCATGATTTTCATCAGAGATTCAATGTATTTATTTTCATTACCAAGTCCCTGTATTTCTCTAAATACATTAAAAATATGATTGAAAATGTAACTGAATTTTCATCATAATGCATTTTAAGAACATAAAAACTATTTCCAAAACATGAGTCTCGCCTCTTTCACTTTGTTGTTGTCTTCATATATATTTTCATTTTTTCTAACATACACATGGATAAATTAAAACACATCACATTTAGATATATTTTATCAGATATCTCTACATTAAGGGAATTATGTGCTTCAGAATATGCATAAGGCATTTTCTTATCCGTTTGAGTAATAGAAAGTCATATTGCATCGTTGACCTGTATATGTTTTTCAATTCCAATGTGTACTTCCATTACCTTATATATTAGATCATATCTCATCCTATTATCCAAAATTTTGGTGTTTCATCCATCAATAAATGGACTCCCCTTAACTTTACTAAAATCTTTATGACAAAAATAGCGGACAAATTAAACAAATAAATGTTCTTTTGATAAAACTGGTAGGATCACAAAACACCGTGAAGGGGTAGGGGTGAAAGAAGGTGTCAACATTTTTTTCTAAAGAGATCAATATTTTTACCACATTTGTAGGAACTTATAGAACATCTCTGATTGTATTGTGCAGTAATTTAAACATTCACATGTTGAGACACATCAGAAAAAATTTACATGGTTCTCCACTATGGGGTAGTACAATGAGCATACATCGATAGTTTGTTTGTAACACATAAACCCACAACAATTCACTATTATTATAATTAAAAAGTTCAAACCTAGTCACTATGTTATAGTAACACTAATATTACATGATTTTAGGGATAAAACCTCGTATCCCATGGAACACTTCTGTTGACTCCCCCTAGCTCAATGGATTAAAATTTAAGTGTTTTTTAGTTACTAGTTTTTTAATATAATTTCACTATATACCTAAGTTTATTTACATTGAAATCACTATTCCCTGAAAACTAGATGTTAAAACTGCTTTTTACTAAGTTTTGTCACGATGCTTTCATCCTTCGTGAAGCAAAATGCCTTAATAAAATAAACTACCTTTGAGAAACTTGTCGATTCTTCATGGGATGCCCTATATTTGTGAATAAATCATTAAAAATAATATTTTTTATTAGTAAAAACATTACATGATTTTTCTTGATGGTCATGATCTCTCAAAAAACTAGATTCACGATTCTCCCTTACCATTATGATATAATAGTGATTCCAATAGTTTTCCAATACTTTTCATGTCAAATTAATTGTGGGGAGCCTTATATTTATAGACTCAACCCTTCATGATGCTCCACCCATTTTACCATTTTTTTGGTCTTTGAAAAAAATCTTCTCAAAGATCCTACATTTTTTAAGCTCTTGGGACATTTTTTTGTAGTCACATTGATAACCATCATCTCATTGTGCATTCATGATGGTCAACTTCTCGTAGTCGTGAAGAAAACATTCAACCTTCTACGAACTCGCCTAAATGACCATTGTGAATAGTTTTCATCCAAAAATCCATTCCATTACCATATATATGATTACTTGATTCTAAAAAAAACTCTCCTGATGTTATCCTCTTCCTCTATATTTTAATGCATAATAAATTGGAAAACAGTAGGAAGAAACACCACCTTAAACACAATTATCATCTTATACTATAAGGTCCTTATCTTTCAACTCCTCAATCAACCCTATTCATAAGGACAACAAACAAAAACCAAAACACTTTTATTTAAAATAAAACCATTTGTCCCAATACTAATGGAAATGTGATTACTATCATATAATAATATTTTAATAATAGAACATTTATCTTTTAAACTGACTGTTTCATGTAAAAAAATCTAAACATAGTGTTACTTGTAATGAAATTTATCAAAAATAAAAAACAAAATTTTAAAAACAAAATTTCTCATAATTTTAGGGCATTTCGTCTAAAATAAAATTTTTTCCAAATAGGAAACCATACATTCCAATCTACCCTTATGAATTCTTGGATGGAATGAACTTTTATCATTGCACATATAATATCCTTTGACACCAAAAATACCAGCTTAATCATTAGGCCTTTATGAATGGAATAAAATTATAGTTTTCTAGTTTGTCATCCAATATGATGTTAAATAACACTATCACCCTTAATACTTACATAATAGAATTAATCTCTAGTACACCGTTATGTCCTCATAGGAGACCTCTAATCCCCATATATGCATATTCCTTTCAATATGACATAAATCTCTTATGTACCCCTATTTTCTATAATATGAATATAAATTATATTGTACCCATATATACCTAATGGGATTCATGAAACGATTGTGTCATCCCATTATGTCCATTTAATAATATTTAACCCAAAAAAATTATTTCTCATGCATTCCATGAAGAAATTAATTAATACGGTTCGTTGATGTAAACTTTTAAACAATAGTTTAACCATTAAATTCATGTCTCTTATAGAAAAATACAATTTATTGTAGTAATTTTTTTAAAAATTTATCAGTACAATTTAATTAAAGAATATTAATCCATTAGGAATTCTTATTCACCACATTATAGTAGAATGAGATGTAAAACAAATTTTTATTGTAACATGGAACAATTTTATAAAAAAATATGTAATAGTATAATATAATCGTGAGATAGAAACTAAGAACTCCATTAAGATTATTTGACCTCCCATACTCAAGATTTTGATATAACAAAATTGAAGTGTCATTAATTCATCTCAGAGACCACATCCCTTTGGAATGTGGGTCAATGATAAAATAGAAGTGAAAATACCCATATGAAATCCCACATACTCTAACGACATCAGAATAGATTTAATATCATTGGATCCAAACTACACTACAGTAATATAAATAAAATTTATCTAATATATATACATTGATGTCAGTTCCATAAAAACTAAAATCCTAGAAAATATGAATGAGTAGGACACACATTTATTCAATAATATAGAATCCATGGATTCTCCCATAATAGAGAGATATTTATATATAAATGGATCCCATAACACATTTATTTGGGTTTTACTAGTGGAATTTGTCATTCATAGGCCATAACCCTGTGGTTGTGTCACTTGAAACCCCTATGGGACAATAACCATTTGGTGTGATTATCTCTATATAAGGGTAATACGATCATCTTTATAACCAAAACTGCACATGGATACCAATATATAGACTATTAGTGGGATCAAAATCACACTAATGAATCTCAAATATTCCTATATCTTTAAATTAGTTATAAAAATGATATAAATTATTATATCTATATATATTCAAAACATATTTATATATATGGTTATAATTTTATCATTTTTTGTGGAAATCATGGTGATTTTCCCCATACGACCTACTCTAATATAAATCAATTTAGGTCTTCCCTTAACTAATTTGTTGTAAAACCATACATCATTTATCATAAAAATATAATCCAACTCATTTTAATTATTATATTTTATTAGTAATCCCTACCTATACATATAAATTGATGAATGTATACACTATGATCTACCTGCACACTGTTTCCAATAAAAAATTAAATCATGATTCACATCCTCTGGGAATGATGTGAATTTATTGACATTAACGTATAATTTTTTAATGATTAATTGGTAATTTACATTATTATTTACCCTACAAGTTTAACAATCAAATATAATAGGTAAAAACAATAGTATATTGGTGAATCTACAACATTATTCCTCAGAAAAATTCTCCTAAAACATAATTACCCTATTTCTATTCATTGTTTGGTCGTAATGCCTGTTAAAATAATTTATGATTAAGTGAGACTACAAGTACATCCAAGATATCACCATATGATATTCATCATAGATAATAACATACCACCAGTCATCCACTAGCACTTGAATCATATAGGAAGAAGAATAACAGACATCTTAGTGGGTTTCTAGTGATGAATATATATTTTCCTTATAGATACTATTCAAGAAATAGATTTATTTTTTACACTATAAAAAACAATGATAAGTTGATCTTATATCTATAACATGCATGTCTAATAGGTAAAATTACCCCCAAACCCCAATTTATCATTCCCATTAGTATATAGGACATAATGTTGAATCTCAATGAGATGTCAGTTAATAGGAGAAATATATATAACTAGAGACTATAAATCAACATCTAAAAGGGAATTCTCATCCCCTCTCTCCACATATGCAATGGTAGATTTTTAAAAACCCACGTCACTATAATTAACTGTGAAATGGCCTATAAATAATTTCTATTGAAAATTTAGATATAATATTTTTGCTAAGTATTATAATTAACATACCCCACAACCATATACATACAACCTATAAGAAAAAGTAAACACAATTCCATTTTTGACTCTATCCCACCCTACCCACCATCAGTTAATATATTTTCTGACATATGATAACATTTCATTCATTACTATTAAATATTAATCATCATTAATCCAAGGTTTACTCATATGATTATTCACTAAGTGGTTGTAAAATAAATTAATATGTACATTATTGTCAATGCATTAAATGATCCATTCATATATCATAACCATGAAATTTATACAATAAAATTACAAAATCCTATCTACTATATAAAACAATCAAAATATAACGAAAAAATGGAATTAATACCTTGATATATCATAATGAATATGGTTCACCTCAACTGTGACTAAATCTAGTGTGACACTCCCCAAAACCACCTCCTCCAATCATAGACATTATTGAATATTGATGAGGCTCGCATGAACCAGCGAGTAGACTTTAAACAAATAGAAATTAAAAAATAAAACACAATCGATGCAATATTAGAAATTAGTCAATATATCATATAACAAGAAAAATAATGAAATAATATATAAATTTCTTATAAATTTTATTAAAAATAGTATGATACAAAATTTTAACTATTATACATGTCATGTAAATCTCTTTAGTATTTTCAAGATCTCACATGGGAATATCATTCCCAACACTATTGAGAAAAATAAAAATCTAGATATAACCAAAAACAATTTCCTCATTCTTAGGCATAGTACCATGTATCTAATACCTCCAAGAACCATTAAAACAACCATACATCTCTAATGTGATCATAAATTTACAAAATTAAGGCAATTTTTTGTTATTGTCGTATAGTTCCCTAGAAGGGTGGGATCAGAACATCATTCAAAACAAAATTTTATATCTTTTACAAGGCTAGTAAATATATTTTCAAGCTATATATAGAATAATAATACTATATAAAATATAATATAATTAAATTTTACCTCATTAAATAATAAAATGCTTAAAACATATTACAATACCTTCTTTGGGAAGTGAATGAATTGGATGATACAACCCTAGTCTAATCATTTTTTAAAAAGAATAAAGTATCACTCCTGATATTACATATATGTGAATGATCAATAACCATTAAGAAACACTATTTGAATAATATAACCTCACCAAAATTCTTCTACTTTATCAAATCATTTGTAATATAAGATAAAAGGTGAACAATTAACCCCTATCTGAATGAGGAATCAAAAAATCATATAAAACATACACCAACAATAATCACTGTAGGGGATGACATATCACTAATACATATATGTGGTCAATGGAACTCAACCTTTAATAAATATACGGATTGGATGAGGACCAACTAATTTAAAATGTAAACTAGAAGATAGACCACTTTATCAGGTATCCTTATGGATGATGAACTACTGAGACCAAACCATTTGGTGGAAAATGTATAGAACACTGTGCGGTTTTGTGAAATACTTTTTACAATTTAATTTAATATATTTGATATTTTTTATTTCATAAAATTCTATATATAGGTTGTTTTATAAGAAATAACTATTTTTGGAATGTTTTAAAAAACATTTTTTATTCACCGCATAGAATACATAGCTTTTTGTAAACCCAAAACAATGTTTGACTTAGGTTACACAAAATGCTGAGTTCCTTTGATATCATTCATTACACATAAGACCACGTCTCACCAAACAAAAATATATATTTATATTATTAAAATATAATTATCACCTATAAATTGTAACAAAATTTATGAATAATAATAACTATGTTATGAAAATGAGGTTTACGCATGTATATTGGTGAAATATAATTTGACCAACTAACTAGAAATGAGAATAATTTTTTTAATATAAGAAATCATTAGATGGAAGAAAAATTAGAAATTAAATAATCAATATTTTGTAAGTTATTATAATGAAATTTAATTATTATAGTAAGCACACTATTTTGCATTAATAATAGTCATTTTTTATACTATAATAAAGAATAAATCCAATTTTATATATAATGGTATATGTTTTTATATAAGATATTTTTATAACCTTTTAAGGGAAACCCATTCTAAATATAATATTTACCCTATTATAAATAATATTTTAAAAAATAATCCTTATTTATGAATGATTAATTGTAAAATTATCTTAGGTTGAATTTTTTGTATTTTTATAGGATGTTTTATTTTTTCCTGAATAATGATAAGTACTGAATTTTTATTGAAAACATTATTTTCATATAATTTATTTATATAGATAAAATTAAATTATAAATGTATATTAAAGTACTATTATTTAATTTATGAATAAATAATCAAGATTTAGTTCACTATAATAAGATTCATGTTTAAATTTCATTCAAATCATTCTAATATTTTGACCTATTTACATTAAAAACATTTTATTTAGTCAAATCTGTGGGATTATTTTTAAATTAATTTATGCCAAGTATATGTTAATAATATGTATAAATATATTCCATGTTTTGAATCAAAATAATTTATAATTTATAACACGTTCAAATTTTTTTTGGACAAAAGTAATTCTTGAATTAAATTAAGATAAATTGTGTTGATTAAGATAAAAAGAAGTTTTCTTAGTGGTTAAATGTTAATATTATGGGGTCGTATGACCTATAAAATTTCCTAAATCACATTATAAGACCATATTTTTACAATCTATACTATGTTATAAATCATGGTTCAATATTTTAGGCACATGAGGTAAGTCATCCTCTTAATGGTGTTTACTTTTTAGTATTTACAAAAATGGCCCCCTCCACTATGAAAGTTAACTCACAACACTAACATCTTAAAACCAATCATTCTAATTTTATCTTCATTAAATGACCCAATAATCACTCAAAATAGATCTTATTATCTAACAAGATTCTCTTTGGTCAGAAATAAATCTAGAAAATAACTTTATTTCAAACAAAAATGATTTACCTGAAAAAGAGGAATCACTCCTTAATGAGAACTTTTTTTTATTTCTTTCTACAACATTTCAATTATTCAAATCCCGTGATTATGTTTTTAAAATTTTATCCCAAATATCTGGAAATATTATTTATATTATTTTTAAAACCATTACTCTCACACACATCCATCGAATGAGATTCTCAATCTTCATATGTGTGTACGACAGACTATTTCCTCGCGAACAGATATCCTTCATTCATCCATTACCACCTTTCAAGGTTAGTAATAATAATGAAATTACTATTTATATATGTTATATAATATATTTCTGATTTATTTATTCTTCCAAAATTATTTAATAACACATAAGTTAATGATTTCAGTTTTTTAGGAATACAATAACATTATTTGTTGATTTGTGGACTACTTCCTCCTCAAAGTGAAGTGATTTGTTCACTATTTACCTGGAATGGATTAAGTGAAGAATTAATTAACTAATTTTATACATATTAAATAATTATTATTATAAAAAATTATATATATTAATGTACAATTTAATTTTTTCCCTTTCAAAATATGACATGAAAATGGAATCAATATTCATGTGTATGTACGACCTACAATCACCATGAACTGTATATATCATTTCTTATTTCAATATTTTATATATTTGTTATAAATAAATATATATAGATAATATATGCTATTTATATAATGTTTTACATTTTTTAAACTATGTAATCACGATCAACTAAAAAGGTCCAAAAATGAAACATCAATACATATGTGAAAAACAAAGAAAATATTACAAAAAACGTAACATAAACAAAGAATTGTGAATAAATGGGTAATATAAAGTCAAAGTAAAATAATATATGGTAATATTAATAAGAATATTATTCTTTGTAAGATTAATAATAAACATATATTAATTATACAACAGGTTATAACACGTATAACAAATGTCAAGACTTATGGTAAGGGTATTTTTAGTCTCCCATTTATTTATGTGAGAGTTATTCCAAATTCACGACTTTTTCTTTGTTTTTAATATACATCCCATTAATGTGTTATATAATTATTTTAGTTTAAAATATATTTATTTAAAATTATATTCAATTATTTATCTTTCATGGGTTTGAAAATTCAAGTGTTACCAAATTTATAAGGTAATTTTTTCTCAATTTTTTTCTTTTAGACACATGTTAGGTTATGAATCCACATTCATTTACAAGGTATTTATACATAAATTTTTCATGTTGTATAATGATCATCAATATTTTAATGATATTTTTTGCCTCATTTATTTGTATTATTTCATGTGGATTATGATTAAAAATTTCCATGTGGTAAGATTTTATTACTAAAATCATATCTTTTATCATGATTATTTATGATTATGAATATATTTATATTATTTTGTTATCCATCTCTCAAGAAAAATATTTTAATCTCTTCCCCTCTGGTTATTCATGATATCATTATTTATTGGTACCATTTTTCCACTATTTGGAACATATGATAATTAATAAAGTGTTTTTAATATAATCTGATCATATTTATCTCCTTAGTTAAAAATATGTTTTATTCAAAAACCATTATTTATAAAAAAATATGAAATATTTAAAAATAATTTTATAATATAATTTTCAAGAATATTGATGTTAATAATTGTTCAATGTTATAAAATTATATTCAAATGTTTTCTTGAAGCTTGCATTATATGTTTTCAATTTTATTTTCAATGATAATTAGTTTAACAATGTTTTTTGTTTTAAAATAAATTGTTTAAAGAATAAAGGATATTTTCTTCAACGAATTTTTTATATGTAATTTTAAATTTATTATCCATATAATATGAAATTATTTTATACATTTATTGATATATTAGGGATATTATTGAAGGAAACCATTCTTATTCTTTGGTTGAATACCTTATGTTTAGGATGATAAGTTACGTATGAATAATGTTTCTCTTCCATGGGTTATACAATGATAAAAAGTTTTATCAAAACTTCCTTTTTTCATGGATTATAATATAATTAAATGATTATAAAACAAATAACGTTTCAATAGTTTTTGAAATAATGACATTTTTATTATACCCACTTAATTTCATGTGTTATTACATGATGAATGATTTTGATCTTATGGAACACATATTTATGATTCCATTGTGTGGGGTGTGGGACCTATATATAATTCCAATTAATTTAATAATTTTTTATATATCAAGAGATAAATATGGGAAATAGGTCTATGGTCTGGTTAAATATTTTAAAATTAATGCGTTCTAGTCCACATTGAGACAAAAAAGAGTCCAGATCCATAATGGGAAACAAGTGTGACCAGATACATTGTTTGCAGAAGGTGTATCATGATCCACCATTAGGAAAGGGATGAAACTGGGGATGTTGGTGCCTCTATCCTAGTATGAGAATTCAACATTATTTTCCCAGATAATATTTAGAAAATATTATTGACTTATAGGGAATGATTCTACATGTTTCTTTGAATGCCACAATTATATGTTTTATTCCTAGGATATGATTTGATGGATTATTCTACTATTTCACTTTTGATTCCTATCATATAAATTGTAATGTTATTCCATGACTCGTTAATTTTATCATTTATATTAATTTTATAATATTTAAATATTATTATCATGTTTTCATGCTCTAATGTTCATGTTATGATTTTGTATCCTCTTTATTTTTACCATTATTATGAATCAAAGATCACCCTTTTTTATATCTCCTTTCACTAGGTAATTAAATAAGGGTTTAATTTATATTACTATATTGGAATATATTTGTAATATATTTTTATGATCTTTCACCATGTCATAAAATTGTGTTCCACGATTACAAAGACACTAACCTATTATAATCCATAGTCATGTATGTTTGTATTATGTTGAATATTAATCAAAATTGCTGTAATATAAATGTATGTTATGCCTTGGTCACTAAAGGTGGTAAAAAAATAATTATTTAGATAATATTTGGGAACTAGGATGAGAAAAAATTATTTATATCCCTATGAATATTTATTTTTATATGTATAGGGATGTCTCTAAATATAAGCATGAGGATGATTAAATGTGTACGAAATTGCCTTGGAATTTTGCTAAAGGATATACAGAATTGTTACCTATAAATACATATTTTTTTGGATAATATTTATGGATGTGGCTCTAAAACTAATTTACATAGGGGTGAGAACAACAAAACGACATATTTATCTAGAATCTTCCATATACTAGTGAACGATAACGAGAATTATTGTATTATATGTTTGAATCTCCAAATGGATATGTCTTGGAAATTCACAAAACACTTTCTAAACCATTATAAATGATGATAATATAAAATAATTATTAATAAATTATTATTGATCCTATGTTTTCAAATATTAAATGTATATGGGACATCATTTAGACATGTTATATGTGATTTTCATGATTATGTATCTCTATTCAATGATATGTGTTTCTCACACTATGCATTCTGATTTTAGTCAATGGTAGAGACAATATAATTTTTGGATTAATGTTGAATTTGGTATAAATATTTTATAATGAGAGTCTAAATGGGATGATTAATAATGTAGAGGATTTTCTAATTATGAATAACCAGTTCTCACAGAACAAAATTAACAATGTGTATATTAACCAACTATTAGACTCACCAAAGAAAAGAATGAGTTAGTTTTTTGAGATATCGGGTGACAGTAACCATGGATGAGTTAGTATTTAGATTCCAATATTTCAAAAATGTGTGAAATAGTACTCAATTAAATTTCTCAACGGAATGAGGAGGTGACTTGTGTGTGGTGAAGAAGGCCCAAAATAAAGTAATTCAATGAAAAATAAATATTTTAGCTAAAAAATGTATGGGAATTTTGGTCTCGCTATGTTATTATTAACAGATGGATTGTTTCTGTCTGTATGATATGGGAATTATGAAAATTAATTTCTGAAAGGGAAATATCATGAAAGAAATTATCAAGGACGTAAGACTAATGGTCGTGGGGCTGATGATGATGATACCATGGGTGGCATATGAATGGTTTGATCGATTTTATAATTATGGTTTATAAAAATAATAAATTTATTTTGATGAATGTTCAAACATGATTAATATTTCATATTTTATAATAAGGGAATTATGGAATCAAATTATTAATCATGGTTAGTTATTTGAGAATGTTATCAAAGAAATGAATTATTATGTTTTAGAATTCAAATATTCTATTATAAGTTTCCTAAAATATATAATCACTTTTATTATAAGCTTTTCATTAATGATTTAGAACAATATTTTGAATGGTTTCGATGACATAGATAAATGATTTAATAGAAATATGGTATTTTTATTATGGTAACGTAAAAATTAATGTATTGGTGATGTTGGGAAATTTTTTCTTAGCTAGGATAAAGAGATTATTCCTTTGGATAATATAACTTGAATAGTATTGATGTCCTCATAACTGATAAAGTATTTTTTTTATAATTCTATGTATGCTATCATGTTTTGAGATTATGAAATTTTTTATTTAAGGAATATATCATACAATTCTTTTAAAAATTAATAATTTATTTTTCGGTAAAAATTTATGATAATTCATGTTATTACCTTGTTTTAAGATAATACATGAAGATGGTATTCACATGTTTGGTAACTGTTAATCAGTAGACACTTAATGATATATGTGAGACCAATATTAATCTGATTTATTGACACTCTTGCTAAAGATTTTAATTTTCATCCATTGGATGGATTACAATATCAAACATTCCTAAAATAGTTTATGTTATTCATTGTATAAGTATTTATAGATTAATGATTTATCTCACCTCATGATGATATATACATATTGGATAACATGTTAGTAACCATTTCTTTGTGAAGTTAACTAATGACATATGGAATGAACAATCATTATATTTATGGATCTCATGATCAATTGGCTTTTATGGAATAAAATATCCACCTATATTCATCGGAGTATGATATGAAGTGGATATTGAACATTTATTAACCAACGGGTGGGATTCTGCTGAAATAAAGTAAGTGTATATTCTTGTGAATTTTCTTAATCATTTAGAATAAGATCCTGATACAAAATTTGTTTTCTTGTACCATCATTTTCGATGAATCAAGTCGAACATTGGATTATGAGATATTTTTTGTTTTTTATTATTTATATTCTCACGATCACCCACTTCTTTTGATAAATTCTCTATACCACTCTCTCATGATATTTTAGTGTTTGTTTTCTCTTCCATGTTATGAGTTACTTTGGGTAACTGTTATGTTCCAAAAATTCTTTTTATAAAGGATTTTTTCGAATTAATTTTCACAATGTCTATTTGTATGAATGGATTACTAATGTATAAAACCTTTAACGACCCAGTCATATTTGAGGGTGAAATTCATATTATGGGGAGTAGAATGTGACACCCTATGATTTTGGAAAATAATTGTTTTCTAATTAATTTAATCATTTTAATATTATCCATCTCATGCATCATAGAATGTTGATTGTATTATATTAATATATTATGTTTCTCATGTGTAACACACAACATCATGTTAAGCTTTCACTACATGAAACACCAATATAAAATTGTGCTTCTTTCAAAACAATGTTATACTTTTGTTACACACAATGTCGAGTTCTTCGATAGATTGTGTTACATGCGAGACAGAGTTTTAATGAATTATAATACACTATTAATATTATTTAATTAATAATACAGCCTACACATTGGAATGGAATTAAAGATTAGAATAACTAAATTATGAGAATATAGTTTACACATGTATATAAGGTTATTTATTTTCTGATAAACTAACTATAAATTAAAATAAAACCCACATGAAAATATATGAAATCATTTTCTAAAAAATTAATTTCTATAAATATAAAAAATAAAGTTTGTCAAAATTATATATATATATATATATATATATTATATTCAATCAACTATTTAGATTTAAACATAATTGTTTTCTATAAATTAGATAATAGAAAATAAAATTTAATGCATAAAGATATATATATTTTTATAAAAGGAATGTTTACCAATTTTTTATACAGAACCTACATTAAATATAGTTTTGAAAAAATAATAACTTTTGTATAGAAAATATAACTAATTTTTTATTTATATATTTCAATGTTATAATAGGTTTAATTTTTTTAATATTATTGAGAATTTTAATTTTTGGTTGAATAGGAAAAAATAGTGATTTTTAATTCAGTACTAAATTTTTGTATAATACATTAATATATATAAATTATATTATCAATTTTAATTAATGAATATTTAGTATAATTATATATTAAATATACAATTTAGGTCATTGGAATCATTTTAAAATTGAAATTTGGTATAAACCAATTTCAATCACTTGAGCATTTTACTTTAAACCCCTATTTTTCGCCCCTTCCGTGGAATTATTTTGAAATTAATTTATTTCACATATGTAATTAAAATTTGGAAAAATTGATTCAATATTTGGTATATTCATAATCATTAATTTCAATTATGTTCAACTTAGTTTTTTACCAGTTTAATTAGTGAATTAATTTAGAATTAGTTAATATAGTTAGGTAAAAATGATTTTACTCAGTGGATAATCATTAATATTAAGGGGGATAAATGAAGTAAAAACATGCAAAAAACACAATGGTTGGATATATTTATAACATATATTTTATTTTATATAATATTAATCCTTATTCAAGGGACAATATTTATTTAAGTCCTCAAAATAGTGTTAACCATTTTATGCTTACAAGAATAGTACTCATTATCTTAAATTTAAGAGAAATCACCCCCTCAATTATTAAAACCTCTCAATACATTTTTATTTTACAATAATTCTCAAATAATCACTAAACAAGCCTCCTAAAATAATATAATCATCTCTTTGGTTTTATAAAAAAATCAAGAAATCCCTTTGTTGAAAACCAAAAAGAGTTACTCGATGAAGAGGTAACACTCTTCAATGATAACGTATATTTTATTTCATTTTCCCTCATTTTTGTTTAATTGATATATGGATTTATAAAAAGTATGTATCATATGTGTAATAGGTAATATTTATATAATGTTTATGAAATAAAATCTCATTAACTTCCATCAAATGGATATGTATTCCCCATTCGTGTGTACAGTGGACTACCGCCTCACGAACCAATGTCATCTTTTATTGCATTACCACCTTTCATGGTTCAGGAATAATGATTTAATTATTATTTTATAATTATATATATTATATTTATGATTTATTTATGATTATTTAATTATTATATAACACATAAATTCAAGATTTAAATTTTTTGGGAATATGATAACGTTGTTTGTAGTCTTGTTGACTACAAGCCCCTGAAAGTGGTGTGATTTATTCATGCTTTAAATATAATGCATTGTGAATAGTTTAAAAAAATATGTGATATATATAATATAATTCATATATTATAAAGATACAATATATATATCATTTAATTTTAATCCAATCAATAAAATTCATGGAAGGGGAACTAACATTCATGGTTATATATGGCCTACCATCTCAATGAATAGTGTATCACATTTTCTATTTATATATATTATATTTAATATAAATACATATAATATAAATATATTGTATATTTATATCATATTTTACATTCTTTAAATTTTGAAATCATGTTAATTGAAATGTGATAAAAAATAACAAATCAATACATATACAAAAAACACAACAGATATTAAATTAAATGTAACATAAATTGGGAATTGTAAATAAATTGTTAATATAATTTAATTATAAAATAATATATGATATTATATATAATAATATTTTATATGTTAGATTTATAATACTATTATATTTAGTATAAATGAGGTTTTACTATGTGTGAAGAATGACAAGACTTTAGGTAAGGGAATACGTAGTCTCACATTCATTTATATAAGACTTATGCCAAATTCAACAGTATTTTTGTGTGCATTATATATACATCCCATGAATGATTTATTTTATTCCCATAATTAAATTTATGGTTATTTTCATTTCTATGTGATGATATATTATTCATGGGGTATATGGTTCAAAAGTTACAAAAATTATAAAGTAATTTTGTCTCAATTATCCATTATTAAGATATATATATTATATTGAACCAATATTATATTAGTAGGAGTTTATAATATATATTTATAGGTTTTATATTAAATAAAATTATTTTTAATGATATTTTATACTTCTTATAATTTTATTCTCTAATGTCTATTATGATTCAAATTTAACAATGTGGAAAGAGTTTACTATTAAAATATCATCATTTGTTAGGATTTCCTTCTGTTATGCTTTCATTGATGAGATATAATTAAACATTTCTTAATAAATCTAGTGATTTTATTCTCCTTTTTTATTCATGATATAATCATTTATTGGTGTAATATATCTAATTTTTATTACTTATGAAAATTAATAATGTTTTTTATAAACAATCTTACCTTATTTATCTCCTTAGTCGGAATTATATTTTATTAAAAAACTATATTTTCAAAAATTATTTTCAAAAATTATTTTAAATGTTATTTTATGTTCATTTTCATTGAAATATATTTTATATTTTTTGTGTTTTATAATTTATTTTATTTTTTATTACAACTAATACTTAATAGTTTTCGACATTATTTTCAATGAAAAGTATTTAAAAATGTTTTATTTTTCAAAAAGATTTTTCCTAAGAAAAAAAGGATACCTTCCACAACAAATATTATTAATGATCATTAAAAAATATTTGTAATATATTATGGAATAATTATAAATTCATTATTATTTATTTGTGATACAATATAGGGGCCCCATTTTTAATCTTTTTTTAGTGGTTTATTTTTAAAATGAAATGTTGTTTATCTAACCCATTTCTTTTCCACATGTTATAACCTTATAAAAATATTATGAAACCTGCTTCAATTCATCGATTATGATGTGATGAAATTCTTAAAATACCATTATCTTTTCCATATTTTATTATATTATGAATTTTTTATGATACCCATTTCATTTCAGGGGTTATTATATGATGAATATTTATGATATTATGGAACACATGTGTTTGATTTCAGTGTTTGAATGGTGTGTCCAATATCTCCCTACAATGCATTGTGTAAATATTTGTATCTCAATGGATAAATATGGAAAACATGTTGATTGTTTTGATCCAATATGTTAAATAGGTTTCCTGGTCAATTATGGGAAATTGGTTCATCCTGGTCCACAATGGTAAAGGGTGACTCCTGGTCGACAATGGGGAACATGTGAGTTTGGATACACTATTTGAAATACATGTAACCTAATTAAAAATAATAAAATTAATAAAACTGGTGATGGTGGTGTGTCCCTACCAGTAGGTGTATTCCTCATGATGGTCCCTGTTATGTTTTGGAAATTAACCTTTCCCTGTAGAGGATGATTTCAGTTATTTATGTATCTGCCACAATTCTATGTTTTATTCCAATGTTATCATTTCATTGAATATTGTATTTATTTTCTTATGATTCATTTATTATGAATGGAAAATATTATTCCATAAAATGAAATTATGATATTTTAAATGAATGTAAGTATCATCAATGTTATTCTCATGTTCTCTTACCCTTATGCACATGTTATACTTATTTATCTCTTTTATTTTTACCCTTACTTAGCATATCAGATCACCCTTTCTTATGCTTCATTTCTATATGTTATAAAGAATTGTTTTAAGTAGGAGCATTAAATTGGAATATTATTACAGGAGATTTTGATGATCTTTAACAAAATTATAAGAACACATTCCATGATTTTAAAGAAAATAAACTATTACATTCGTTAGTAATGTACTTTCCAATATGATTGATATTCAAAAAAATTATTTCATGTACATGAATTTCAATCTAGGTTCTATATAATGAAATATATTTTTAACATCCATGTTTTATTGTATACCATTAAGACAATTCTATGTGTGGATGATAAACAACAGATTCAATAACTATTGGGATATAGTTCACAACCAGTATGAACCTTTGGATGTGAGGGATACACATGATAATTTATCTCCAAGTTTAAATGATAACTCTATTTCATAGGTCTCGTGGTGAAAGATATTTGTTTTATAATTCGGTTTGAAAATATACCACTAACCAATTTGTGGAGGTTTATGCACTACCAATTAACTAAATATCAATGGGGAATCACCAAATTTCCCACTTTTGAATAAAATTTCAAGAATAATAAACAACATATAATTATTCTAATCAATCACTTAATATAATTCATAATTATTTATTATTATTTATTATTTAATAATTCCACTAACATATCTTCATCTCACATATAAGCTCAACTACCCATAGCCTATTATATTCAAATATTAATCAATCCGATGGAAGTTTTATATAGTCCACAAAAAGTTCTTATAAACAATCCTCAAGACTGGGTACCCATTCTGGTTCCAAATCCATAACATCTAATTTATTGTAACATGTAAAATGATCATCAGGGAAAAATATTGTCAACACAGAAGTCACACCAAGTAATCATGAACTTCCATATTCCACTAATTCCATAGGAACAAATGAAAAATAATATTTTTTAGTTTAAAAAACCTCAAAAAATTCATGTTTCCAAAATTTCACATGATTCATCAAAAAATGAATAAATTCCATCTAAAATTAATGGGAGAACCTACCAATAAAATATTGAAACCTAATCTTCAAAAATAACTAGCTGATTTGGTCCTAAGAATAATAATTAGAAATCATGACCCCCTCTACTAAATAATATCATGACTAATGGTACATGGTAAAATACTGAGTAAACCCATGATGAAAATGAAGGTGATTTTTAAAATAACACATGTCACATTATGTTGATAAATATCTTAATGATTAAAGAATTAATTATGAATATGTGATAACAATAAGTGAATAATTATAAGGGGAGATGAGGGAGGGGTGGACATAGTTGTTAGAGAATACATGGGTTCTATAGGTCATTTTAAACATTTTAAGCCAATGTAAAAAAATAAACAATATTAAGGAAAAAAACTATATAAACACCCATAAGAACACCACTGGATACCCAACTCTAGGATCCCTCATGTTTATTTGGGATCCATTTACTAATATTTCTCTAGTATGGGTTTATTTAATTTCTCTCCACAATAGAAATATAAATGGCTCCCGTTAAACCTCCATTGTGAATCTTCTATTTTAGAATATTTTCATTACCACCCCACTCTCTTTTTTTAGACCTTGAGACCTTGGTAACAATTTCAATATATAAATTGAACCAAAATACATTAGGTTTAAGAATATATGGATCACATTTATACCACATAGAAATGTCGGGAGTTACATATATATTATTGATTGATATTACATATTTATTGATATATTTAATATTTTATAATAATGAAAGAGATTAGTAATTATTTATAACACTAAAATATACCACTAAAGTCACATAAAACTTAATACATTAAATAATTTTTATGTAATATTAATTTAATTACTATATAGAATACATTTTGATTATTATAAAATAAAATATTTCTTTTTTACATTTTTGATATTTTTAATTAGATAATAGTTATTAAGTAATATAAATAATGTTGTGTTAATATAATAATAATTAGATATTATATAGATCAAAAAATAAAAATGAGAAAATACTAATTCTGAATGGTGATTTGGGATTCCGGTTTATGTAAGGTAATTTCAGGTCCTATCGCATGTGGGAAATTCAGAGGCCGGGATAGAGATTATATTTTTTTCGCTTTTGTATTTTAATTATATTTCATGTTTCATTTCTCCGAACCATGGTTATTTAGTACCTACTCCACCACCAGAGACCATTTAATACACATTGTGTCATTTGGTGCATATTTATTATAGCTCCAAAGTTTTTCATTTGGATTACATTATACGAAGGATATTGATTGATACTCACCAAAGAAACAATATAGAGGAGTGATATATTATTCATCCCATTGAGATAAAACATTTCTATTTCATAAATCGCTTAGGTTTCCAACCATATATATAGATACATATATATTTCCACATCTTGGAGAGTTCAATATTTTTACAAAACTATGACATAATCTAGACTGTTTCATCCATCCTTATACACTTTTATTTGTTTACTGACTAAAATAACATACATAATTAATGGATATTAGTATATTTTTGTTGATAATAATTTTCAGCAAATACAGAAGGATACATAAATTCATTAATTAATGAATAATCTAAATATACAAAACCTTTGAGAAAATGTATTCTCAATATGTTATATAGTAATTTTAAATTTTCATTTATGTTTTATTTATTGTTTACTATTATTTTGGATTTAAATATGAACCTATCCTTTATAATTCCATTAAAACTCTACACTCTATAGTAATAAGTGCCAGTTAATTCTGGAATTATTTTTCATGAATGGGGATACAATATAATCTTTATAAAATAACTTTTCCCCATACTGAATTTATTTTAAATAGTGGAATGAAAGGATAATTGAATGGGACCCAAATTTGTTTCTAAGTGAATACCTTATTTTTATTACCATAATTTTATTGTTTCACATCATTTCACATATCCTCCTCATGTAATGATAAAAACTATATCAAATAAATTCTACAAATATATTTTTCCACCAAATAATTGAATCCTTATATTTTAAATAAGGTCTAAGAAATAATAATGTTTTTATCATTAGTTTATATGAATTAATATTTATATATTTAAATAATTCATCAATCTAACTCTAATGAGTGAGTTAAAAATTCTATTTTTTGTATGTGTATAATTTCCCACCATAATCAAACATTTATTTTATCCCATAGATTTATTTTAATAGAAAAATACATTTTTATTTTGTGAGGTTTCTATTCAAATAACCATGTATGAAAATAATTTAAATTTAGATCACTATATCATGGATCCCCTTTTATATGCTAATTATTGGTAAGTTCCCAATATTGAATGATTATGTGCCATTTCATTAAGATTTTACAATTCTTTTAGCTGGATCAATACAGCTTATTTTGTCATTAATTAAATAATTTAATTTCCCATAAGGAAAATCCTTTAGTAGGTCCAAAATTATTAGTTCATATATGGTTGTGTTATTCATTTTAGTAAAATATATATTAATATCTAAACAAAATAAACCCTTTTTTTGAATATTTAATTATTTCAAATGTATTTAAATGTTACATTTCCATGATCATGGAAAAATATTAGAAAAATAAAATTGAGTATATAATGAAAATATTATTCGACAACATCTACGATTTAATTAATATATAATATCTTGAAAGAATTTTTTAGTATAAAGTACCTACCAATATTTTATATTCCAATTAATTTCATCGCATTATACACTTCCAATATAAGGACTAATATTAAATCAATCCAATTATAGTGTTATTTTCATTTGATGAGAATCTGTGGAAACAATGGGTTATATGAATCATCATTTTTTAATGTGATGGAATGCTTTCATGTCTGATTAATGATTATTTTTTCCATTAATGTGCGGGAATAAGATTTTATGCTATGTATTTATTAACAAAATCTGAATAGGAGAATTTGTGCTCATTTAGAGACCTAGATTTATTTATGAGAAAAAATTTCATTGAAATTTTGTTTTTGAGATCTGGGATCCTCATCAAGGAAAAAGGGTAAGATTATACTAGAAGAATATTTAAAAAATATATGATTATCCTTTTTATATCTGGGAGGGATATTTAAAGTTACACTAGGATGGAATGAAATTTATTGAACAATGGTCCTTTGTGAATATATATTATGAATATAAAATTTTTCTAACCCCCTCTGAATTATTTAGAATTATGTCTTTCCTGTATAAAAGAGTCTCCAATGCAGATTATGAGGCCATATTAACATTAAGAATGGTGGTTTACCCCATAAGAGTAATAATTAGTTTTACATCAACATTAAATTTTAAAAAAAACAATGGTGTACTAAATACATAATTTAATATAAGTAATTAATTAATCAATTGATGTTTTTTTTCAAATAATCATTATTTCTAAACTATTGAAATAAATTATTATCAAATTTAAAAATGGATCCTTTAAAAAGCATATGTTTTTATGTGAATATGGTAGAATTGATTGGAGATGGATATTGTTGGGAATAATGGTGGGACCACAAATTGGTGGAGAAATATATTTATCAGAATCATCAAATATTATGAATGTGGTGGAAATATTCACTAATTATCGATCTGTTCTTAAGTGGGGTATCATAATTTGATTTAATTTTTATTCATTATAAACTACTAGTTCAATATTTATACTTGAATAATATTCATATTTCCATGATTTTTTTTCTTCGTACCAAAGAAATCAGAGTACATTTTTTATCACCAATAATGCTGTATTAATGTGTTTTTTCTTATCAATGGTTCATTTAATAGTGAGAAGTGATGGGTAACTATAGAGTTTCAAGAATAGGTGGTGTTACATGTGGATTAGTATATTCCCTAAATATGGATTCATTTATATTTTTTCTACTATTTTCAACCTTTTGGTGATTAAGGGTCTCTTACACTTGGACATGAAGTCCATGGCTATGGTAATAGTGAGATATAGAAATATGTTGGGTAAGGTTGCATGACATTAAGAATATTGATAAACGATACATGTCATTGCATTTTTTTGGGGGAATAATAAGTAATAATTAGATAGGGAAATGAATTTCTGTCTGAATGAGGTGACATGCTTTTTATTTAACATAAATGTATTGGTGTAATGAAATGGATTGATTAGTCAGGAAGTCTGTGGTAGAGGAAATCACGTTTAGGAGGACCCATCCCAAATGTGTGTTTGAATTTGAATGTTGTGGCTACCATGATATGAATATATTGTGTGGGGATATACGAATCTAAATTAATCCATATAATCCCAAGAGATTCGAAGGATCTCTACCCACAATGAGGTTGGTGGTGGTTACATTCCTTTACATCCCCCACTAACTAAGTGTGGTGTGCATGGTTGGCATAAGGCCATGTTTTCATATCCTGGGGTGTACTAGGATGGGTATGAATCCTAAATGGGACAAGTTATTTGAAACCCCAAAGAAGTGGGAGGTGTGTTGCTGCAACACAGCCCCCATCTTAGGCCTGATCAAGACAGATCTTACTAGATATAGCCATCTTACCCAAAACGCATGTGTCAAGTCACATATACTTTTTTTAGGTAAGGCCATATTATACCAATCAACCCTCCATAAAGGGGGTCCCTATTACACCATTTGGCGTGCAGTGATATGTCCAATATAATTAATCATACCAAACTATCTAGAAATATTTACTATGATGGTCCACACTAAAAATATTCATCTAGACTCTTAGAATGATTAGTAAGCTAAAAGAACCTTCTTCTTTGTGATGTTGTTGATCCACTCTCCACCTTGGGGAAAAACCATTGCATGATCTACCTAAGAATTAAATATCATTTGATATTACTATATAAACATCAATTTGGTTGGCCACACTCATACATGGGAATTGATTTGTTAAACCTCCATCGATTGATTAGGTGTAACATCATTCAGTTCACATAAGAAACATGGCTCTGTTGTTAGCTTATCAGGAACCCCATCCAACATTCTAACATAATTTTCTCCACTAGAAGAATAATACACTGTAGAACAATTATACCATAAATATGTTATTAGTCACCACATCCTCAACACATGAAGAATGATTCAATAGATAATTATTAAACCCATAGCAAAATATTTCAATTCAAAAATAGAACACTCATGGTAATATAATGATTCAATTATTGAATGCTTTATATTTTCATGTATGAAAAGGTACATATATGATTTTTAGTCACATATTTATATTCCTAAATAATTCTCATTATTCCACTATACAACACCTGAAAACACATCTGATGTGTGTACATTGATATCCACATTTGTCTCTTATCATAATAAAACCACTAGCATCCTATTAAAAGAACAAAAAAATCAATTATTATCACAAAAATTAAAATCTCATAAATTAACATGGTGTATAAAATCATTAATACTCCCCAAACCTCTAATCCTAGATATCCTTCTAAATACATATTTATTAAATTTTGTAATTTCCTCTAACAAAAATGAAAAGAACAAAACCCTTCATAATTATAATATTGATAACAAATATTGAGTTATATATATAGCTAATACCTTTTAGGTTTATTTTTTATAGATTATGAAGAAATAGTTCTTTAAAAAAACCCTTACTAAAAAGAAAACTTTCACACTAATAAAGTCTAATGAGTTAATATAAATGGTTTGTTGAAGGAAAAAGGCCTGTATAATTTATTTTAACATAGTTTTTAACAAAATATCAATAATATCTCAACAAATGATACCATACAACAAATATATTACTTAATAATATTCATCATAATCTAAGGAAATTCAAAAATTGAAAAGTAAGAGATCAAATACCTAGTTAGGGTTGACATAACGGATACAATAAAAAATCCTAAGTTAGTATAAGAAGAAAATATTTTTATGAGTTTATACTCAATGATCTTGGATATAACATAAGAAATTAAATCCAATATCATATTTCATGATGCATTGAATAAATATTTTGAATGACATAATACATGATTCATAAATCAATATTCATTAACCAATTTTTTAACACATTCATAATGATATGGAATTAGAGTGTGGAGTAAAAATATTAAAAATATCCTAACATATGTCAACGAATAATTCCAACATATTAACATTCTAATTGACTATGGTTACCACCTTTCCATAACATTAGATAAATTGGATATCCATCTATAAATAACCTTATTTACTAAATTTATCTATCTATATCCCAAAAAAATTGAACATATAATTACCTTATGTTACGCCCAAAACCATTGAAAAATGTATAACAACACATTCCACAAAACATTTTTTCATTTAATATAATAAATTACCAATATAATTTGAGGAATTAATATACCCACTAATCACATAATTGATAAACCATATATAAATATATATATGTATAAGAAAAACTGAGACATATTTATAATTATATTATAACATAATTAACAACCTTGAAATAATTATTTTTCCTAAAAACATATTTATTTAATCATATTTATACATCTAGATAATGAAGGATAATGTTTTAATCATATAATATCTATAACTCCACTATATTTGTGTAAAATTTATTTTTTTAATTGATTTATAAATATTGATAGGATGCATTTCAATTAGAAAATAATATAAATATTAACATATGAAATCACTCTAATTGGTTTGTGATTCACACATTCCAATGTTATTCATTTTCTATTCACAAAAATTAGATTCCCATTCTGTACTCTCAAAAATATGTTTGGTTGTGTAAGACATAATGACCAGTTCCCTTGATAGATTATCTTGCAAACAATTATATGTTTTTCCAAACTACAATATACTATTAATATTTTCATTAAACAACAATTATAGTAACCACATAGCCATTTTAACAGATATTTCAAACATGGTTAACTAATGTGTGAAAATATTACATAAACATATATATAAAGTGATCCTTATTTGTCATTTAGATATAAATTTAATTAATAAATAATTTAAAATAAAGACATTCTTTTTTAAGGAAAACAATTCCCCTTTTTATAAATAAATAAAAAAACCATGTTTGATGTATATTTATAATAATGATTTTATATTACATATTCAATCAAATTTTTGACGGTCATCCAACATATTTGATAAGCATAAGATAAGAATAAATCCAATTTCATTAATAAATCATTTTATTTTTTAAATGGTTATGTTTACTTCCGTTAAATGGAGAACCCCTTTTAAATATAATTTTTCACACATATATAATTTTTATATGAAAAATTAAAAATCAAGTGACACATAATAATATAAAAATTTACTTTGTTTATTAATTTAATATTTTATGGGAAGTGCCATTTTTGGATGAATATTGGAAAATATTGAAATATTATTGAGAACTACATTTTCATGTAATATAAATATGTATTTAAATTTTATTTTTAATTGGGTTTCACTTTAAATAAGATCAATGTTACCTAAATTAATATAATTTATTTCATATTCTTCAGCTTCCTATTGAAATTTTATATACAAATAATTAAATATTTTTAACATTTTGACATATAAAATCCTATGTATTTGTGCCATCTATAGGATTATTTTTAAATTAATTTATATAATTAAGCGAATATAGTTTGGAAAAATTAATTCCATATTTGGAATTAGACTAATTTAAAATTTATAATTACACCATCATTTTTATGACAAAATATATTAGTTAAATTAATTAAAAATTAATACAATGAATCCATATAATGAATGAAAGTTACTATCTACGTATCCTCCCCATGTATATTATTAATTTTTTATGAATTTTTTTATTTTATTAATTATACAAACTAGTATAAGTTTTTCATTTTTTAGCCTTCCAAGATTTCTCTGTCAGACTACCCTACCCAATCTTCCCACATTGATCCTCCACCTCCTCACTCAGACTAAACAGTTTATTGTTCATTTATCACCAATATATCTCTATTATAAATTACAAACACTAATATATGTTTTCCATTTTTCATCCTTCCCAACCTACTCAGACTGACTACCCTTCCCCATCATCCTACTTCGATCCTCCACCTCCTCACTCGGACAAAACCATATATTATTTATTTGTCATCATTTTTTCTATTTGAAATAATCTAATCACTAATATAAATTTTAATTTTTTATACTTCCTAGACGTCTCACCAGGACTACCATGCCCCATCAGTATACCTTGATCCTCCACCTCCTCGCTCAGACCTAACCATATACTGTGAGTTGTTTTCTCGCTATCCTAATATATATATTGTTTTGTTAAGACATGGGAATTTTTTGGGAGGAATATGTACATCACCATCCTATGAAGATGGGTCAGGATAGAGTATTAGTACTTCATATTATAGATCCTAATGATCTACCATTTTATAGTGAGAAGATCACCAATTTAGGGGATTTTATGGGTCATTTTTTACTTTTTCCAATTGGTCTTCTTTGTTATATATCATATGAGGTATGCATTTTTTCATATTATTTACAAATGATTAAAAAATAATTATACTGTTTATTGACATTTTCAGTATACAGGGCTATATTAATGAAAAATAAACATCAAAAATGACACAAAAATTTTTAGGAACATTTGACTGTAGATACAACTTATATTATTAAAGGATAAAAAGATTGTCTTATGCTTCTTCTACATTGGATAATATCTATTAGTTTTAGATGATGGCCAGTATATGTGAAAGAGAATATCCATTGAGATTACTAAAAGAAGATATCATGAATCTAGTGGATTTTTAAATGCTCGACCTAAATGTGGTTTATTTGTTTTCTATTTAATTAAATTGATATTTAAATTTTTATTTCATTAAAAATGTTAGTTTTAGGTTGAATAAATATATTTTTTAAAATTAGTTATCTACACACACTTCTTCTAAAAATTTATAGAACAAGAATTTGTGCTTTTATATATTCTGAATACATTTCAATGGAAGTGATCCCTGTTCAAAATCCTAATTGAGTTGAATATATATGTGAGATATTATCATAGATGGAGATTGACCGTTGGTTTTTCCCATTTCTTGTTAAATAAGAGCAGAAACATAATTATGAACTAATGATCATTATATTGTCATTGATATTGAAATTTTTATATTTTATTGGGAATTATATGTTATGTGTATTTATTCTAAGTGAATGAAAACTATATTGGTTTTTCTCTTTATCAGTGAATGTTCGTAAAATATTTTCCACCTTACTAGAAAGGTAAGATTTTTTATAAGATTGTTATGTAAGGCCCCGACCCCATTTACCTAGAGTCGGTGAATTATTACATAACATTGGCATGATAAATAGAATCATGTATACAAAGACTGATCAGTTTAGTATCCTTGGAAGTACTGAAAACAGTCATAAGTTTTACATTACATCATGTAATAAAAAAATAAACAACATGTGTTACCTTTTTAAATACACTTATATCATTAGCCTATCCCAGTAGTTCAACTTGAAAATACTTCTTCACATCCTGAGAAAAATAAAACATTGAAAGGGCTGAGCTCAGATGCTTAGCAAGGGTAACAATATAGCAGAAACTATTAAAAATAAGAATAAACATTTAAGGAAAACTATAAGACTAAAACAACAGCCTTTTAAACATAATCTTGAGCATAATATGGCAAAGATAAAATAAAATAATTCCATTTACTTATTCAAGTGTATATTCTACAAGTCGTATAATCAAATGCAATATCAATATCCACTTTCCAAATGATGGAATGCATAATTCCAGACTTTATACCCACATAGTCAAGGCCATGTTCCAAGACTAAAAAAATGATTTTATCAAGGCCTTCTTCCAAGACACTAGATTGTCTCATGAGACCCACCGATGTATCGAGGAGCTATAGTGGGCTCCACACACCACTTACTAAGTCGGATGCATTAATCATATGAAAAAGTTGAAACATAATCAAAAGATTCGAATTAAAACTAGAAAATCGATATTCTACTAGTAGAATTATCACATATAATATCAATAGACACTTTCAAAATGATGGAATGCATAATTCCAGTCATTATAACCACATAGTCAAGGCCTTGGGCCAAGACAAAAAATAATATTTGGTCAAGGCCTTGTGCCAAGACACTAGTTTGTCTCATGATACCTACCGATGCATCGAGGAGCAGGAGCAGGCTCCACCTGTCACTTACTAAGTCCAATGCATTCCTCATATGAAAAGGTTGAAATATATTCTAAACATTCATATTAAAACTAGCATATGAAATGTCAATATTTTAACTATAACCCATTAATGGAAAAAAATATCACATCCACAGTCAAACATAACTCATTCGATAAAATATGGATGATTTTGTTATAATAAATCAACCTCAATAAGGAATAATAAAGGATATTGACATAGATGAAAATAATCATCAAAACTATTTCAGAGAAACATCCCCCTTTTCTTGAAAACATTGAAAAGTATCAATATTTATAAAAATGATATTTAAAATATATTTTTGAATCAATGTGCCCCATACCACATTTAATATTTTTAAAATAATTAACATTTTAAAACATTCATGTCCATATAAAAAAAATCCTGAAAACCATTTTTAAAACATGGTCATTAATGGGAAATATTTAGAAGAATATATTTTTAAAACATTTAAAATGATATTTTAGTTCATGTTTATAACCAAATGAGAGACTATTGAATAAAAAAATTGGGGTAATAAAAACTATATAATATCAAGATAATAAATGCATTAATGATCTACTATGTCAATGTATAGTATATACACCAAACAAAAGTTAGATGGTGCATAACAACAAAGAAGACTCAATGAAATGTAATTTTAGATGAAATCCCTTATAAAGATTGTATCCTTAGGTTGAGGATAAATCAATGACATAATTATTTTTAGAAAATATAAATACACTATATATGATTGGATATTCAGTGTAAATCAATCAGAGGAAAATCACACATATTCTTGTACAAACAAGACCAATTAATTTGATGTGTAACTCAATGAATGAAGATTGGGATAAAATTACTCTTATCAAGTTCATATCGATGACTTGAGAATTTATCAATGGAATGATTATGTGTATCAAATGTATATCCAAAGAAACTAGAGCGTAAATTACAAAACAAATAATAAATAGGGATTCTACACATAATCATGGAGTAAAATAATCAATGAAGTATGTGTAAAGCCCAATGAGTGGAAATTGAAATTTGAAATTCCCTTATCGATTTGGTAAAATACGAAACATATATCCCATGAAAGAAGTATCATATAATGAAGATGTAAATACACATAAATTAAGGTATAATTCACAATGAATACAATCATGGGCAGTACAGACACCACACAAAAGGAATTAGTGGCAATATTGCATGAATCTCATGGGAATAAGAAGTGAGATGAAAACTCATTACCTTGTACTTTTCCTTGGTCGTGGGTACGTTAACAAACTGTATAATAATTAAATAATTTTTTTAAATTATACAATAACTATATACATAAATATGATATCATATATGATCCTCTAATATTACATTATTAATAATATTTTAGTAGTATCATCATTTCGGGTGTTACTTATATGTATTCCTTTATATACTCAGTTATGTAAGCCATGTTTGTTATGGATAGGATGTATTTTATTTATATTCAGAATTATATTAACTTCATAAACATTATTCATAATCATAAAATGAAAATTATTCTTGAATTATTATGATGTGGATTGAATCTCATCTCGTTTGTGGAGACGGAAATTTGTAATTACGCACAAGTGACAATTTCATTATATTGATGGGGAAATTTTATGTAATTGGATGGTATATTATATATACCGAATCAATAACATGTTATATTTATTATTTACATCAGTTATACTCATTATTATAGCCATCCAAATAATAAAGTGATTGAATAACAAACTACACCACGACGTGGAGACGGTAATCTGTATGTATGCACATATAATGGCTTTTTTTTATAAAGTGGATAGAATAATGAAAATTATTGTACCACATTTCTAATAACATCACATTATATAAAAGATACTAGAGTTATTATGTCACGAACCAGGATGGGTGATCTGACACCTAACCCGGTCCACGACATGGCCCGAAGGGCGTTCCTGATCCCTACGGGCTGGCACAAGTGCCCGAGTATCAAAACTAAATCATGGGAACGATTTACCCAAAACAGTAAACACAAAGCAACTGATAAGACAAATAAACAGAAACTGAAAATAGACAACCAAATAGGTCCTTAAACTAAAAATAGGTTTAATGTCTACAACTCGAACCAAAAACTAAAAAGTAAAGACGAAAGCGAAAACTAAAACTCTGACTCAAACCTTCTGGAAAAAGAGAGGCCACAACAACACCACTCTCCATGGGAAGACAAACTGCAACCTGAACCACCATCACTGAGCATGATGTCACAAACTGGAAAGCAGAAGAAACAGAATCTACATACACCGAAGGATGTATGTAGGGTGTGAGCTAAAAGCCCAGTAGGATATCACTGAATAAAAGATTCAATGCCACAACATCAAAGCGATAATTTAACATACTTATTCAAAAATATATATTTAGAAAAAAATCACTTTTAAGGAAAACATTTACATGTTAAAAGTGAAAATGAACACATTAAGAAAAACCATGTTTTTTCAAACATTATTTTAAAGCGGAAGGGAAAATTAATAAGGAGCACTCACGCACACAAAAGAGTGGTCCTCTATATGCCAATGAAAGGCACCATGTCATGAATAGTATAGCACCATGGGTAAATCCCCTAAGGGTCATCTAACTCATATGGGTCCCTATAACCCCGTACCTCATTTAAAACTAACCATGACGAAGATCTGTTCTCGTGCACGAGCCACTAGTAGGGAGCATACCCATAACCTAGTGTTCCCCAATAATCTCCAATATAGTTTTGTTAGTGTTGTCACGTCAAACATGCTAAGTGAACCATGGTCAAAACCCCTCCGTTCACTAGCGTACTAGTTCCGGTCCTCCCACCTAGATACTCAGGGTTTACCTTGTGCTCGAACAAGTCCTATATGTCACAAAATACTAATTGTACTTAAAAATGCTATTTGCACTAATAATTCTGATTTCCAAATAATATGCACACCATAGTTTTCTTCAAACATCATTTGCAGCACATAAAAATTAAATAAAACATTTGCGCAATTAAACAACCATTTTCACCATTAAATAATGTACTAAAAAAATTATAAAATAATTTTAAGATGTCGCACATGACTCCGCACACACAAAAACTCAACCGCACCCCGCACATAAAACATACAACATGTCAAACCCTTCAGAAATGTATTTCTCCTTACTCACGCAACATAATAAACCATATACACAATTTTTGAAACACTTATAAGAAGCGCCAGATTACTTTACACCAAAAAAAAACTCAAAATCATATTAATAAATGTTTTCAATTACTCAAAAAAATTCTCAATTTAATTTCAAAGATTCTCAATAAATCTAAAACACTAAAATAATACATTATCCAATTGAATGCATATCATTCTCTTCAAAAATATATTTTTACGACACCAAAATAGATCATAAAATATATTTATCAAATGAAATAAACATATTAAATTAATCAAATGATGCAAAGGAATGGAACCACCTACCTAGGTGTTGATTTTTTTTCCAAAACATTTGCGGATCTTCATCCTCACCTAATACGCACCACAATCTAACTCAATGGAACCCTAAAACAAGAATTGGACCACATCAAAACCAGATCAAAACTACATAAACTCTAACTGAATCCCATTAAATTTAAATAAATTAGCAAGAACAATTAATGGGTTTACCCAAGGTGTTGGCTACCGGAAGGAGTTAGAGGGGAAACCACCGATGAGGAGAGGCCAAGAGGCTGTTCCAGTCACCGAAAGGGGTTGGCCGAGGAGAGAAGGGGGAGGCGCACTGGTTAGCGTGTGATCAGGGGGCTGTGTGTCGGACTAATCTGCGGCCAGCAGCGAAGCCACGCTGGGAGGCCGCACCGGAAGGGCTACTAAAAGGGGTTAGGATAGGGTTCACCAGACCAGGTGAGGGGGTCGGCGGCTAAGGGAGAGGAGAATTCAAGGGGGTCGGTGGATGGGGTTTGTCAGAGCAGGGTGCAACACCAGAAGGGAGCTGCTAACGAACAGGAGTGCGTCGGAATAGGGGTTGCTGGCGACGACAGTAGGTCGGCCGGGAGGTGCCGGAGGAGAAACCGTAGGAGGGGCGGCGGGTCGTAGCGCCGGCCGAGAGGGAGTGCGGGGTGCCGGAGGGTGCTGGTCTGGTAGATGCTGTGGAAGGAGGTAGGGTTTTGGGGCATGGGTTCAGTTCAACACACAGGAGGTGCAATAGGGGAGAGGGGGAGGAAAAAGAGAAGAGGGAAAACAATGAAAAGAGGAGAAGAAAAAAAGGGGGAAAATAAAAGAAAATAATAATAAAACAGATTAAAAATAAAAATTAATTAGAACCTAAAAATAATAATAATTAAATGAAAAATATTATTATTATTATTGATAACATGTTAATAATTTTATTCTAATCATAACTTAATTAACAATTATAACCAAATTAAAATATTAATGAAAACAATATTAAAAATAAAAATTATCATTCTTATTATCATTAAAATATATATATTTTTAATGAATCAGGAAACCGCACAGTTACCCCATGTGACCAATAAAATTTTAATAAAAAGATAATGATGAAAATTATAATAATATATTCAAACAATGTTATTATTATTATCATTAAAATAATTCCTTAAATTTTCATTACACTTCTTATTTTTTTTATGTCATTTCCATTTCATTATTCATCTCATTTTATATGCTTGCAATGAACACCAAGCAGGCCATGTGGTTAACCGGGTGAGGTCGTGTGGTGACTCGAACGAGGCCGTGTAGCTTCGACTGCGGTGCACTGGATGCTGTCAAGGCCAAAATATGTGTTTTAAAAAAAAGAACATGAAAATTTTAAGTCGGGCTTCAACCCGAACAACCTGATACCCAGAAAATTAATAAAATAAAAAAACTACAAAACATGGGTGTGAAAATTCACCACACCATAATTCTTTCCGTCCCCGGAAAGCCACAACTAGGACCAAACCCCAAAACAGAAAGCCACACTCCCTTAAGGTTCAAAGGGGATCCTCACAAATACCAAGCAAAGAGAGTAAAAAGTATCGTGCTCAGAGAATGTGATTCAAATACAACTTCGAGAAACTCATATAAATAATTTTTGATATGTGTAGCCTACCTCGAAGATCTAGAATGCCTCCAGTTGACTGACGGAGGAAAGGAACCCTCGCACCCACAGAAACCAACATCACAAGCCGAAACATCTCAAACATTATTAAATGAAAACCACACCATTTGGTTAGAAAGAACAACAAGGTAAAACCATGTCCACGAAACACTCTTATCACTTATTACCAATCCATATTTAAAAACAGAAGAAATAGATCAACATGGGGAGACCCGAGGGGCTCCCCACTATTTGGAACTCACTGACGCTAGAGACAGACTGGAAAACTGACACGGGGAGGTTCGAGCGGACTCCCTACCATTAAATAAAAGTCCAACACTGATTCATTATAGAGAAATTCATGCGAAACCAAATGTTGGTCTCTCCACCATTAAGAACCTACCAACTCCCAAGGCGAGACTAGAAAACCAACATGGGGAGGTCCGGGTGGACTCCCCACCATTAAGGAAAGGCTGACACCAATTTATTCCAGAGACCTTTGTGCGAGACCCGTCGTGGGTCTCACCGCCATTAGAACGAACAGAGGATACAAAACTTTGATAAATTCTCAATGGTGACCAAACACCCCACCACAAGTGGCGGGGAGGGAGTGGCCCAACCACCAGGCATCAAAACCATGGCCGGCCACAAACCAACATCTCAAAATTTCCTAGATGAACACCATTCAAATTTGAGACTGAGTTACCCAACAGACTCTCATAAGGACCACTAAAGCGATTGAATGCAGTGGAACACAACCCCCAAGACTTTAAGGCATAAGCCGAACACGACTCCACATGGACACTAAAACCTTACGCAACCAGATTGCTAATTCGGAGTGGAACAACCATAGAAAAAATTTAAATCGCCTATACAGTTAACACTGATGATAGAAATAAAGTTGGGGTCCCATACACTCCCGAGGTTACTGACCATGCCCCAGCTTCACTTCGAGGCCTATGGTTGGAGCCTTGATATTTGAAGCATCTCATGCCTTGCAGTCAGGTATTGAGGACTCCCGTGTGAAGCGTCTCTTTTTGGTGTCACATGCAACCACACTAGTACCGAGGAAACACCAACAAAGACAACACATTACAACATCCAACTGATCATACATGAAACATTCACCAACAGAAGAGCTGAGATGGTCCATGTGCATCACCCTTTGTCACACTGAATGAGAACACCACACCACAAATCATCACCGAGCATGATCATTACTATCAAGAGAAACATTACGCTGAGAAAGACTTTAAATCGCGTCAGGAACAACAAGTTATTCCTACAATTACCCTAGCATCCTCATACGACTGGGTCTGCCAAAATAGTAGCCTAACACGAACCTCTTCTTAAACGAAACAAACCAAAAACTAGAGGTCATTTAGAACAATAAACCGCACCAACAACTTAGGGTTTATTCCACCTTTCCCCACTGGGGTCTCCTTTACCACTTATAAACAGCCATTGGCTATCAAAGGGACCTCATGCTGCAAGACATCAGCAAACATGACCCTTGCAGCCGGTGAAAGTACTACAAAGCCCTTCAAGATGCTGGTCAAAACTGAAAATTCTGAACCGCCTTCACCCTTCCCCACTGGATTTCCATTCTTCATTTCTTGGAGAAACCATCAACCACGAAGTGTCAAACATCACACTTGACGAGTCAGACACTCAAAAGACCAAAACTCCCTTCAACTCCCATCCCATCTGTCATCCTGCTGTTAGAGGATCCGCTTAGTTGTAAAAAGGAGACGTGGGTTCAATTCTAGAATTCAAGAAGAGATTCCTCTGATCAATTGGAGGGTCGGCCAACGATGAATTTTCTATGGACGCACTTCAATCACATGTCAACGCTTTATGGGGGGCATACATTAGTCATGAAAGAAAACCATGGACCAAACCGAACGGGTCCAATGGTCAAGGCATAACACAAGAGAACACCAAACGTGCAGGGGGAACCACTACAAGGGCTTCCCAAAACCCTTTTCGAAATAAACCAATAACTACATGTTTGCACACCAACACATGAATAATAATTCAAACTCAAGACACAAATCATCTAAAAAGGATTCACATCTCGAAACGCCTCACATCCATCATTTCAAAACCCTAGGACACACCACACAATCATCGATTATATAAAAACACCAAATTTTATCCTTTAACAAAACATTTTGAAAATAAGAAAAACCAGTGGGTCGCACAAACACCAATGGTGTCCCATGGGCCTCACACATGCATGTTCTCGTGTCTCACTAGCACCCACCTCATATCCATCTAGGCACTCATCCGCTTGTGCCATTAACTGTTTTCTCTTTCCATATACACTCATGCATGTGGATGCCTATGAGAACACCAAGGATCAAAACCAAACCTTTCCATTATTCAAAACCAAAACATTCAACCCACACCTTTCAAACCTCATACCTCATTTTCTTTTTAAAGTTATTCATTTCAAAACATTTTTTCCAAAACATTTTCCAAGACCAAATCATTTTTTTACTTAACAACCAAATGTCCACAATTCCAAAACAAAGAAACATGGAACGATGCAAGAGAAAACTAGTGTCAGCGGGTGACTGGAACCTATGGTTGGCAGCCGTATGCCAATCACACCACTGCCGTGGAGGGTATTCTAAGACAGTGTCCCCGACTCCACATGGCTTGCCATACCCAGCGAGCTCACTAGGACCACTGACCTTACCCTTTTCATTACCCTTAAACAAGCTTATCTACAAGGACCAAAGACACAGACAAACCCCAACACACTTTGGTAACATGAGTCCCACTACAAGGTGTGCTGGCGAGACCCTTACTCGTAGTCAGGACGTCTTGTCCCGATAACCTTAACTCCAGTCTACCGCGACTCTATCCCAATAGATCACGACCCAAGAGTGAAAACCTACCCTCTGATACAATTTTGTCACGAACCAGGATGGGTGATCTGGTGCCCGACCCAGTCCGCGACATGGCCCGAAGGGCGTTCCCGATCCCCACGGGCTAGCACAGGTTCCCGGGTATCAAACCTAACTCATGGGAATGATTTACCCAAAACATTATACATAAAGAAACTGATAAGACAAATAAACTGAAACTGAAAATAGACAACCAAAATGGGCCTTAAACTGAAAACAGGTTTAAAGTCTACAACTCGAACCAAAAACTAAAAAGAAAAGATGACAGCAGAAACTAAAACACTGACTCAATCCTTCCAGCAAAAGAGAGTCCACAACAACACCAATCTACATGGGTTGACCAATGGCAACCTGAACCACCATCACTGAGCACGAAGTCACAACCTGGAAAGTAGAAGAAACAGAATCTACATACACCAAGGTTGTGTGTAGGGTGTGACGTAAAATCCCAATAAGATATCATCGAATAAAAAATTCCATGCCGCAACATCAAAGAGATAATTTAACATACTTATTCAAAAAAAATATTTAGAAAAAAACACATTTAAGGAAAAAAATTACATGTTAAAATTGAAAATGAAAACTTTAAGAAAAATAATTTTTTTCTGAAATTATTTTAAAGAGGAAGGGAAAATTTATAACGAGCTCTCACGCACACACCCGAGTGGTCCTCCGTATGCCGACGGAAGGCACCATGTCATGAATATTAGAGAACCATGGGTAAATCCCCTAAGGGTCATCTAACTTGTGTGGGTCCCTAGAACCGCATACCTCGGTGAAAAGTAACCATTCCAAATATTCGTTCTCATGCCCGAGCCACGAGTAGGGAGTATACCCATAACCTAGTGGTTCCCAATCATATCCAATATAGTTTTGTTAGTGTTGTCACATAAAACATGCTAAGTGAACCATGGTCAAAACCCCTCCGTTCACTAGCATACTAGTTTCGGTCCTCCCACCTAGATACCTAGGGTTTCCCTTGTGCTCAAACAAGTCCCAAATGTTACAAAATACTAATTGTACTTAAAAATGCTATTTTCACAAATAATTCCCATTTTGAAATAATATGCACACCAATGTTTTCTTCAAACATCATTTGTAGCACGTAAAAATTCAATAAACCATTTATACAATTAAACAACCATTTTCACCATTAAATAAAGTACTAAGAAAAATTATAAAATAATTTTAGGAAGTCACACATGACTTCACACACACAAAAACTCACACACACCCTGCACATAAAACATAAAACATGTCAAACCCTTCAAAAATGTATTTCACATTACTCACGCAACTTAATAAACCATATAAAAATTTTTTGAAACACTTATAAGAAGCGCAACATGACTTTACACCAAAAACACACTCAAAATAATATTAAGACAGGTTTTCAATTACTCAAACAATTCACAATTTAATTTCGAAGATGTGCAATAAATCTAACACACCAAAATAATTCATTGTCCAATTGATCGCATACCAAACAATTCAAAAATATATTTTTTCGACACCATAATAGATCATAAAACATATTTATAAAATCAAATAAACATATTAAATTAATCAAATGATGCAAAGGAATGGAACCGCCTACCTCGGTGTTGATTGTTTTCCCAAAAATTGTGCGGATCTTCAACCACACCTAATACACACCACAATCAAACTCAATGTAACCCTAAAACCAGAATTGAATCAAAAATAACATCAAAACCAGATCAAAACTACATAAACTCTAACCGAATCCCACTAAATTGAAAGAAACTAACTAGAACAATGAATGGGTTTACCCAAGGTGTTGGCTGCCGAAACGAGTTGCGGGGGAAGCCACCGGTGAGGAGAGGCCAAGAGGTTGTTGCAATCACCAAAGGGGGTCGGCTGAGGAGAGTAGGAGGAGGCACACTGGTCAACGCACAAGCAGGGGGGTGTGAGCCGGACTAATCTGTTGTATGTAGGGGAGCCGCGCTGGGAGGCCGCGCCGGAAGGGCTACCAGCAAGGGTCGGGATGGGGTTTTCCAGACCAGGCGAGGGGGTCGGCAGTTGAGGGAGAGGGGAAGTCAAGGTGGCCAGTATCTGGGGTTCATCGGAGCATTGTTCAGCACCAGAGGGGAGCCGCTTCGGAACAGGAGTGCACCGGCAGGGGGGTTGCGGGCGACGACAACAGGTCGTCTGGGAGGCGCTGGAGGAGAAACCGGAGGGGGGGGGGGGAGGGGGGCGGCGGGTCGCAGTGCCGGCCGAGAGGGAGTGCGGGGCGCTGGAGGGTGCAAGTCTGGTAGATGGCATGGAAGGAGGTAAGGTTTTTAGGTAGGGGTTTAGCGCGACTCATAGGAGGTGTGACGAGAGAGAGGGGGAGGAAAAAGAGAGGAGGGAAAATAAATAAAATAAGAGAAGAAAAAAAGAGGGGGAAAATTAAATAAAATGATAAAAAAACAGATTAAAAATAAAAATGAAATAGAAAGTAAAAATAAAAATAAGAAAATGAAAAATAATATTATTCTTATTGATAACATGTTATTAATTTTATTCTAATCATAACATAATTAAAAATTATAACAAAATTAAAATATTAATGAAAACAATAAAAAAAATTACCTTTCTTATTATCATTAAAATATATATATATTTTTTTAAAGAATCTGGAAAACACACAGTTACCCCGCGCGACCAATAAAATTTTAATGAAAAGATAATTATGAAAATAATAATAATATATTCAAAAAAAATTATTATTATTATCATTAAAATAATTCCTTAAATTTTCATTACACTTCTTTTTTTTTCATTTCCATTTCATTATTCGTTTCATTTTATATGCCTTCCTTGAAAACCAAGTAGGCCATGTGGATAACTGGGTCAGGTCACGTGGTGACTCGGACGAGGCCATGCAGCTTCGACCGTGGTGCGCTGGATGATGTCAACGCCAAAATACGCGTTTTAAAAAAGAACTTGAAAATTTTATGTCGGGCTTCAACCCAAACAACCTGATACCCATAAAATTAATAAAATAATCAAACTAGAAAAAGACAGTTGTTACATATTATTTTACAATGTAAACAACAAAGAAAGTGGAAGTGGAAGAAGAAAACAATATGAAAGTCGTGATGAAATATTTACATCTTCTTGAGGTTCTTCCTTTTGATTTGATCAAAATGTCACCTTAGGATGGCTTTCTGACCAAATAAAGGACTCTATGATTAAGAGAGGGAAGTTGGGAGGATATTTGGGCAAGGTTTGGCCTAGACAAAAGGATTTGGAGGTGTGAAATTAAGAGAAGGGGAAGTGCCCTTTTATAAGAAAGGTGGGGATCACTTTATGAAGATCGTGAAATATTATTTTTTTTAATAAATTTATTTTCAGTTTTTAGTGGAACCAAAATGAAATATATAAATTATATGGTGGTTATGGGTCTAAAACCTCTCAACCAATAGGTTTTTTAGAAGGTTTAGGTCATCAAATAAACCATATATTTTAGATTTAGCTCTTTGTTGAATAGTTTGACATTTACCATGTCTCTTGGTATTTTTATATTATATGGTTAATAGACTTACTATATCATGCCAAGAGAACCCCATGTGGTTCATTATTAAAATATATAACCTTATCTATGTTATTTTGTGGAACCATAGATTTTCAGAAATATTATATCATTTAATAATATAATATTTGTTTTAAAAACTCAATTATGTCAATTTTGACACTATTTAGTACCTGGTTTTTTTGAAATCCAAAAAAACGTTATTACATAGAAAAACATTTATTCAACTAAACCTTAACATGTTATATTAACCTTTAAAAATTAGTGTAATTCAATATAAATCTCTATTTACATTTATTTGATTATTTATAATATCAATTGGTTTAATATTTCTTTAATAAGTTAATTATTGCATCATCATTGTGTCATTAATAAATTAATATTTATAATTTCTAAATATTATAAATAAAATACCATTATGTAGGAAATAATTTTATATTTATAATTAATATTTATAGATCAATTTATATTGTCTATAACCCTATATTAAAAATGTTTTAGTTATTAATCTTTGAATTTAACTCTTTTAACTCTTTTTTAAAAACAATAATAATAAATGTCCTAATCTAATATATGTTGAAAAAATAGGTTCATATTTTATTTAAAAGTTTTATTTTGGACGAATTATACTTATCTCATATAATTGGGACATGTGTTTGGGTAATTATGGTATCATTTTTACCCTTAATTACCCTATTTACTTTTAACCGTGGAAAATAAAAGTCAAAAGTTACTATTTTACAAAACTTATTTTCATATTATTGATCCATATTTTACTAAATGATATTAATTTTTTACCTCTTATTTTTTAAATTAATCTCACAAAAGGGGAAAAGTTATGTTTTATGTCAATTTGTAACTGCTTCTAGGAGGTGGATAAAAGATAGTAAAAAGTTCCATAAAATTCTATACATTTAATTTTATTCTAAAATGACTCCAATGAATTAAATTGAACTTATATAGGTATTATATATCTATTTTTACTTTAAAAATTTGAAATAATTTAAATAATTATTTAAATAAAATGTTGGTTTTAAACTATAATGATGTGTTTTTCATTATTCATAAAAATTGAATGTTTTTAGAAAAATAAGAAAAAATTACCCCTAAGATAATTTTGATATTCTGAATTAAAAAATTAATTCTATTTTACCAATTTAAAAACACGGAAGTTTCATTAATTAATTTAAAATTATTTCCCGCTCTCAAAACTGAAATGCGGGTTTTTAAAAAGTAAAAACTATCAAAATATTGACATGTGTTTATGTCAAATGTAATTGTGAAATTACATATAATGGCTTAAATTATAATAAATGATAAAAATATAATCTAATTATACTTACAAAGCATTCAAATACATAATTTATCCCTATAAATTATTTTTATTAAAAAATGTTGTTCTCAATTAAAATTTAGTAATTTTCAGTATTTATAGAATTTTGGAAGTTATCAGAAAATTACCGAATTTTTTTTCAAAAATAACTTATTATGTCCCAATACTAAATAATAATTAAATTTCATTAAATTGAATATATAAAAGTGTAAAATATTTGTTTTAAAAATGATTTTCCATTAAAAGGTGGTAAAATTGCATATTTTTTAAAAATAATTTTTTTATCTGAATAAAATTACTTTATTCCTATATAATGTCTATGAAACACATAATATGGATTCTAAAATTATATGGAGTATATAAATATAGAAATTCTGTTAATACTATTCATAAACAATTTCTGAATGGTTAGTTTGTTAAGTCGTGGTGTGCTCAAACTCGATGTTGTATGTATCGCAAGCTGTTGAATTACATTAAAGATAATAACTTACTACGAAATATTGGGGATTTACATTCTTCCCACATTTTGTGAATTGTGTCCTATCAATTTGAATATTATTCTTGGGAACTTCATTAAAATTCCCACATCTGAAAAATAGTCAATAAAACAATCACTTTAAAATAATGAAAGATAAGTACAAAGGTCACCCGAGATAACCCATAATAGGATTCCATGTAGAAGAACATGGATATATAAGATAAACTAAATGTCAAGTTCTAATGGAGACTAATAGAAAACACGATCAGGAGAGATTTTTCAAAAAGGAAAACTCAAACTTGTAATGGGATAAATAGTAATTATTTCTCGAGTAGGAAATATAAACAGACAAGATTTTTTGTTTTAAGTTACATTTCATAATGTTAAGAAATTTATTTTTGATATTGATTAAGAACATAAAAAATATATACATAATTTTTAAGTATAGTTTCATCCATTAATAAATTTCTACCACTAAATCATCCCTTTCATTCCCAAACGATGAGTATTCAAGATAACATGGTCACACCTAAAGCGCTAGAATCAATTTATAGAGAATCACATGATTCAAAAAGAATAAACTATATATTTTTCTTGTCTTTAGATATTAACCCAAACAAAAATGGTTAGTACAAGATCAAATGATACCCAAAAAGGATATTCCTTTAGGGAAATAAATACCAATTTTAATTTCTAAAATTAATCCAACAATTCCCAATGTTCAAAAAATACCATTCAATAAACAATTGTCTTAAATATCCTTAAACATAATCCAAAATAATACTGAAACCCAAAACATAGAATTATTTGATTACGTAGTCTTCCACATTAAATTGTATCTCTAAATAACATCAAATACTATTAATGTCACAAACTTAAAAGTAATTAACCAAACCACATATTTTCTATGATAGGTTGATAAATTCCATAAATAACCAAATTTTCTATAAATCAATGATACAATCATAGATAAAAATCCACCATTACTCATCAAATAAAATTCCATAGTATTATATTTTCTATAGTCATATAGTGTTCCCAATAGAGGAAACATCATCCAAAATAACATTTATCACTTAATCACCAAATAATTTTCCTATAATAAGGATATCCATTTGATAAGACATAAGATCCAAAATAAACTTTTTATTGATCAATAAAATCATTTAACAAAAAATAATTAGTCCCACTAAACAGGGATTACACCTAATCCAGTGGTAGGCGATGAATTCCAATCACTATCTGGTTGTGGGTTCGATTCCCACATCTTTTTCCGACACGAAGAGTTGTCACACGGTCTATGTGTTGTCCTTTTTCAAAAAATACATTTTATAACATTCCCAAAATGGGATAAATTTTTCAAAATAACCATAACATAATTTGACCAAAAATGTTATCTCATACCTTGAATTTTCATCCTCAAAATTAATAACCTATAATTGTGTCTAAGTCATGGATCATATAAAACCAAATGGTTCTTTATATCTATATCCAGAAAAGAAATGATAATTCTTCCTCAAATAGAATTTTCACATAAAAAATTGCATGGTTACACATATAAGAGAATAGTCTCCCAAATTAATCCCATATTTTAAACATTTCTCCATCCATTTATTTCCACATCGGTTATTCATTAACTTAGAGGATACCCTTTAGAACTGTTCTTTGAATCAGGTAATGCCAAGTCCCCATACATTTATGGCAAATGACTGTAATTGGATTCTTAGGATCTTTCTTATTTTCTTCTATAGTACTCTTAATTTTTTTCATAGTAATTATTTACATTATGTCCTTCATTCCCACACATAAAGCATTTCTTTTTTCCATTGAGACACTTTCCATGGTGTATCCTTCCACATTTTCTACATGATATAAATTGGGATTTCTTTTCTCCTTGGTCTCCAATGCTGGAGCTCTTATCATTCACCACCTTTCACTTCTTCGTTGAGTCTGGGAGTTGGTTAATATATTTTTTTTTTGATCATATTTTGGGAAAACTGATTCGGCATGAACATGATATCTTTTACACCTATCAATATTCCATTTCTTTTCTCACTTCCACAACTGTTCCCCCATTTTTAATCATGTTAATGTTACTATGACTTCCTTGGAATCCAGCCATTGAATAACACAAGAATGCATAGTGTGAGTCATAAAATAATTTATAGAATATCATAAGACTTTATTTTCAATCTAAAACACCTTAGGATTAACCAAGATTATTTATTCTCATCTTATGTTAAAATCATTCAAATCAGTTTGTAAAGAAAATGTGAATTATCCTAAGTATATCCCCCAGGAGTGTCGTAACCAAGAGTACATCAAGGAACATGGTCATATACCAGGATACCCCAGGTCAAGCACTAAACTCCTTGTCGGAGTTTTCACTCCTAGGTATATCTGTGCCAGAGCCACATCTGCTTGCTCGTATCCAGATAGAGATGTATTTCTTGGAATACTAACATAATATTTACATTACCAAAATTTTTGGATGTTCATCTATACTAATCCTCAATGTCTATCTTAGGGTAGTGTTTTTTAAACAATGTTTTTTTTCAAATTCTATCATCTAAGGTTTGTACTAGACATATTTTAATACCAACTATAACACCCTGGCCCCACATACCTAGAGTTGGTGAATTATTACATAACATTGGCATGATAGATGGAATCGTGTCCCAAAAGACCAATCAGTTTAGTATCCTTGGATCTACTAGATACACTCATAAAGTTTACATTACATCATTAAATAAAAAAATCAACAACATTTCGTCCCCTTTTTAAACACACATATATCCTTATCCTATCCCTATAGGTCAACCATAAAATACTTCACATCCTGGGAAAAATAAAACATAGAAAGGGGTGAGATCAGATGCTCGGTAAGGATAACAATACAGTAGAAACATTAATAAATAAGTTTAATCATTTATGGAAATGTATAAGACTAAAAAAAGCCTTTTAAATTTAAATTTCAGCATAATATGGAAAAGATAAAATCAAATAATGCCATTTAATAATTCACATGGATATTATACTAGTTAAATAATAACATGCAATTTCAATAGTGACTTTCATAATGATGAAATTCATAATTACATACTTCATAACCACATAGTCAAGGACTTGTGCCAAGACTACCTATAAGATTTTTTCAAAGCCTTATTCCAAGACACTATTTTGTCTCATGAGACCAACTAATGGATCGAGGATCTATAGAGGGCTCCACCCATTACTTACTAACACTACTGGAAAACTGACCTTTACCAACGGTTTGGAACCGTTGGTATAGGCCTCCAAACCGTTGGTATAGCCTATACCAACGGTTTGGAGAACCGTAGCCAAGTAAGCCGTTGGGATAGGTCTATACCAACGGTTTTTGGAAAACCGTTGGTATAGACCTATGCCAACGGTTTTGGAAACCGTTGGTATAGGAAATATGAAATCTATACCAACGGTAATGGAACCGTTGGTATATAAAATCAAAAAATAAAAAACCCGCTGGGATTTGATCCCAGGACCCCTCGTTTATAATCGAACGATTTAACCACTAAGCTAACATCACTTTTGTAAACATAATTTCACAAATATATATATGTATTATCATCATTATTTAAAATTTTGATTTATATAATGTTCTCGGTTATTAGAACTGGAAAAAAATAAAGAAGATATCCCAACGGTTTTCAAAACCGTTGGGATAGGTGAGTGGTGGGTTGAGTTGTTTTTGGTTGAATGTTGAATTCCTGGAGGGTTTTTCCCAACGGTTTTGGTGAACCGTTGGGAAAGGCCACTCTTTCCCAACGGTTCACCAAAACCGTTGGGAAAGAGGCTCAAAAGACAGCCTTTCCCAACGGTTTTGGTGAACCGTTGGGAAAGGGTCCCTCTTTCCCAACGGTTTGCCAAAACCGTTGGGAAAGAGGCTCAAAAGACAGCCTTTCCCAACGGTTTTGGTGAACCGTTGGGAAAGGGTCCCTCTTTCCCAACGGTTTGCCAAAACCGTTGGGAAAGGTGGGGAAATATATGGATTTCCCAACGATTTTGGTGAACCGTTGGGAAAGGCCACCTATACCAACGGTTTTTACAAACCGTTGGTATACAAGTGTTGGGAAAGATCATCTTTCCAGTAGTGTAAGTCAAATTAATTCCTCATATGAAAATTTTGAAATGTAATCTAAACATTTGTATTCCAAATAGCATATGAAATGTCAATATTTTAACCACAATCCATGAATGGCATAAAAAAAACCACATCCGCAGTCAAAAATAACTCATTAAATACAATATGGATGGTTGTATTATAATAAATCTACCTCAATCTAGAATATTTAAGATATTAACAATGATTGAAATAATAATCAAAACTATTTGAGGGAAATATCCCCATTTTTTTGAAAACATTTAAAAGTATCACTATTTATAAAAAAGAAGTTTAAAATAGATTTTTTACTCAAAATATCCCATAACACTTTTAAACATTTGAAATGAATTTACATTTTTAAACATTTATGTACATATAAATAAGTCCTTAAAACCATTTTTAAAACATGGCCTTTAATGAGAATGATTTAAAAGAATAAATTTTTAAAACAATTAAAATGATATTTTAGTTAGAGTTCCTAACCAAATGAGAGATGATTGGATATAAATAATTGAGGAAATAGATACTTTATAAAATCATGAGAATAAATGGGATTCATGATAAACTATGTCAAAGTATAGTATACACAAAAAAATGAGTTGTTTCATAACAACAAAGATGACTCAATGGAATGTAAGTTGAGATGAAATCCCTTATCAAGATCGTATCCTTTGGTTAAAGATAAATCAATGAAATAATTATGTGTGAAAAATATAAATACACTCAATATGATTGTATATTTAGTTTAAATAAATAATTGGACATTCACACAAACTCTTGTAATAACAACACCAATGAATTGGATGTTTAGCTCAATGAATGGGGATTGAGTTAAAATTACTCTTATCAAGTTCATATCGATGACTTGAGAATTTATCAATGGTGTGATTATGTGTATCAAAATTATATCCACATAAAGGGGATTGGAAACTACTACATATATAATAAATAGTTATTGGACACATAATCATGGAGTAAAATAATCAATGAATTATATGTGAAGCCCAATGGGTGGAAATTAAAATTTGAAATTCCCTTACCGATTCTGTACTTACAAAACATACACCTCATGAAAGAAGTAAAATACAGTGAATATGTAAATAACCATAAATTAAATTTTATTACACAAATAATACAATCATGGGTGGTACATACACCACACAAAGGAAAATAGTGGCAATATAGCATGAATCTAACGCGAATAAGAAGTGAGACAAAAATGCATTGCCTTGTACTTTTCCATGGTCAAGGGTTTCTTAAAATCTTTTATAATAGTTAAATCATTTTTATTAAATTATAATATTACTATATACAAAAATATGATATCATATATTCTCCTATAATATTTCTTTGTTAATAATATTTTGGCTGTATCATCGTTTTGGGTGTTAACTGGTCTGTTTTCCTTTATACACTCTATTACGTAAGCATTGTTTGTTATAGATAGGATATAATTTATTCATATCCAGAATTATATTATATCCCTAAAAATTATTTTCAATCATATAATAAAAATTATTGTTTAATTATTATGATGGGGAATGAATCTTATCGCATTCGTGCAGACGGCAATTGGTACGTACGCACGAGCGACAATATCATTACATTGATAGTGAAATAATATTTAATTGGATGTTATATCATATATAAAGAATAATTAACATGTTATATTTTTCATTTAAATCAGTTATACACATTATTATACTCATCCAAATAATGAAGTGTTTGAATAATAAACTACACCATGATGCGGCGACTATAATTTGTACGTACGCACATATGGGGAATTTGTTATTTAGAGGGTGGATTGAATAATGGAAATGATGGTACCATTTTTATAATAACATCACAGTACATAAAATATACTAGAGTTATTATTTTATAATAGAAACAAGAATGAAAGAGGAAGTGGAGGAAGATAAGAACTTGAAAGAGGGGATGAAATATTTACCTCTTCTTTGGGTTCTTCCTTTTGATTTGATCAAAAGGGGCCCTTAAGATGGCTTTGTGACCAAACTAATCCCTCTAGGATGACAGGTTTAGGTCATCATATTAACCTTATCTTTTATATGGTCAAAAACCTTTCAAACAATAATTTTTTGATAGGTTTAGGTCATCATATTAACCTTATCTTTTAGATTTTACTCATAGTTAAATAGTTTGACATTTTCCATGTCTCTTCGTAATTTTATATTATATGGTCAATAACCATACAATAACATACCATGATAACCCCATGTAATTAATTATTAATATATATAACATTATATATGTTCTTTTGCTGATCCTTAGATTTTTTGTAATATTATATAAATTAATAGTATAATATTTGGTTTAAACACTCAATTATGTCAATTTTGACACTATTTAGTATTTGATTTTTTTGAAAGTCATAAAGACTTTATTCCTTTGATTAATATTTATTCTACTGACCTTAATATGTCATATTAACATATAAAATTAGTTTAATTCATCATAAGTTTCAATTTACATTTATTTGGATATTTATATTATCAATTATTTTAATATTTCATTAATAAGGTAATTAATGTGTAATCATTGTGTTATAAATAAATTAAAATATTTTATAACTGAAAATTAAAAATAAAATACCATTATATAAGAAATATTTTTACCTTTATAATGAATATTTATAGTCAAATTTATATTCTGTGTAACCTTATATTACAAATTTTGTAATTATTAAACATTGAATATATCTTTTTTAACTCTTCTTTTAATAAAATAATTATAAATGTCCCAATATAATCCAAGTGGACCAAAGAGGTTAATAATTTATTCCTAAGGTTGGATTTTGTCTAATTATAATTATCCAATAGAATTATTACATGTGTTAGGGTAATTATGATATCATCTTTACCCCTAATTACCCTATTTACTTTTAACCGTCGTAAATAAATGTCAAAGGTCAGTATTCACCCAAAATTATTTTCATCTTATTGAACCACATTTTACATACTTATATTAACTTTTTCTCTTGTATTTTTTAACATCAACCCAAAGAAGCTTTAAAATTATGTTTTATGTAAATTTGCAAATGCTCCTAGGAGGTGGGTAAAATATGGTAAAAAGTTCAATTAAAATTTATACATCTATTTTTATTATAAAATGACTCCAATGAATTAAAATGAACTTATATAGGTATTATATATCTATTCTGACCTAAAAAAATTACATAAAATTAATAATTATTTAAATAAAATGCCGGTTTTAACCTATAACATAGTGTTTTTCACTACTCATCAAAAATTTAATGTATTCAGAAAAATACATAAAATTTAACCTAAGTTATTATTGATATTATGAATTAAAAAATTAATTCTATTTTACAAGTTTCAAAACATATATGCTTCATTAATTAATTTAAAATTAACTCATGTTGTCAAAACTGAAAATCGTGTTTTCAAAAGAAAAAACTCTCAAAATATTAACATGTGTATATGTCAAATTTAAAAGTGAAATTACTTATAATGACCTAAATTGTATTAAATGATAAAATATAATCTAATTATACTTATAATACATTGAAATACATAATTTAGAACTATAAATTATTTATATTAAAAAAATTGTTTTAAATTGAAATTTTATATTTTTCAGTATTCATCAAAATATGGAAGTTATCAGAAAAGTAACAAAAATTTATCCAAAATAAATTTTTATGTCCCAATTCTAAAAAGGAATTTAATTTCATTAATTTGAATAAATAAAATTATCAAATATTTGTTTAAAAATTTTTTCCCATTAAAAGGTTGTAAAATTGTGTTTTTGGAAAAATACTTATTTTATCTGAAAAAATTAATTTCTTCTTATATTATGTATAACAAACAAATAATATGGATTCTCAAATTATATGTATTATATAAAATTCAAAACATAGTTAATAATATTCATAACCGCTTTTTGAACAGCTAGTTTGGTAAGTCGTGGTGTGCTCGAACTCGGTGTTGCGTGTAGCGCAAGCTATTCAATTACTTTAAAGAAAATAACTTACTAAGAAATCAGGGGGTGTTACACATTATGTTTATATATTAATTTTTAGACATGTATTATTAGATCATATATATATAAATGACGTTGATTGAAAAAATTTAACAGAGAACACATGTCGATACAAAAACCAATTTCATTCCAATGTGTGGAAGTAAAGGTAATTAGTTTTTATGTAATATTTAATTTTGTTTTTTGATATATATTGGATTTTATTATCAATTTACATTTTTTTGACATAAGTTTAATCATAAAAAGGGACATATTAAATTTGGTTATATATATTTTACAATTCATGAACAAGATATTCACATGTAGGAAAACTAATGAATTTGATAAGGACAATTATGCTAATTTTTTATATTTTATACTATATTTTTATATTTTTTAATATAATATAATATAAATTTATTGTAGGTATTAAAATATTTCAAGTGTTATTCCCAAACTAAACTTACCTCTATTCAATCTATTTCGTTAAACTATTTTATATGTCTGATTATAATTTCATGTATATATATTCAAATGTTTGTGAATAATATTACACATGGGTTAAAAACTAACTTTTATTACATAATAGGTGATTGATAATTATGCTAATAAAATTAATGCTTCAATAATAACAAAACAATGAGCATGTTTTAAATTTCAGGTCGGTGTATTTTATTTATACTTTATAATACAAATGCATATATACTTTTTTGATTATCTAGATAAAATCATGTATATTATCAAGGTTTAGTTAACAATAAATATTTTTTATTATTGTTTAATTTTATTTATTATAGGGGTTTCAGTTAATTTGGAAGAGTGATATTTTGAATTTTCTAAAAAATTAATGTTTGGCGTTGTTTTTATTAAAAACTGACTCCGATTTTTTTAAAAAAAAATGGTTCTCTCCATCATTTTTCTACAAACTGATGCTGGAATCACTCTTATTCTCAATTTTCAGTGTTGATTTTTATAAAAAATGACACCAAAACTCTTAAGAAAATTATTTTTCAGTGTCTGTTTTTGGAAAACTGATGATGAAAACTATACTTTTTTGTCACCCTTATAAATGTTGGTTAAAAAAACGATGTCAAAAATAAAAAAACCAACATTAAATAATTATATTGAACTAATTCAATTGGAATGGTGGGTATGTATATTATTAAATAAATTATGTAAATATATGTCTTAATGAGGTATATATATATATTTATTAGGTGAGAAATTAGTTAAAAAATTTAAAAAATTGAAAATAAAAGAAATGTTTTTAAGAGAATCGATATATTTGAAAACAAAAACGTTTTACCTAAATAATTTTAGAAAACAAAATTGGTTATTTTATTAAAAAAATTATATTTTATATTTTTATTCAAATTATTAACATTATTATTATTCATTTTATAGACAATAGAGAATAATTAATACAAATTTATGCTTCAAATATTATTTTTTTACATATCATTTTTCCACCTTTAAATCAGTTTATTTCAAAACTAATTATTAAATTATTTTCATAATTTATTTTCAAAAAATTATTTTTTTAAATCATTAATTCATAATTATCTGAGGGTTAATGATTGGTAATATTCAAAAAAATTTAATTTAATTGATGAATAGAGAAAAGTAATGAATTGTAATTGAAAACATCCATTCCGTTTAAATAATTTATCAATTAAATTACATTATAATTTTTTTTAAAATTTATATTAGGAAAAGTATATATATATTTATTAAGAAATTTATTTTCATTGGAACATTTTCATATTTAATATTTATACAAAATCATTTAAACTTTCAACATTTTATCTTTAAAAACTTGTTTTCACATGACGTTTGTGGGATTCTATTTATATTAAAATTTATCCAATATCATAATGGAATATTAAAAAAATGATTCCATATATAGGATCATAATAATTTATAATATATAATAATTAATGAATATTTTTTAACAATCCTTTTTAGTAAAAATAGTAAAAATTATTTACCATAGTTATAGTAACAATGGGATTAACGGGGGTTAAACTACAATTATAACGATTTAAACGAACTAAAAACTTATCTCAAATCAATTTTTTAATATAAATACTATAAAATGCCTAATTATCTATAATAATCCATTATGAAAAATTTTCTCCTTTTTAAAACATGGGTACCAATTTTTTTTTTAATCATAATTTTTCAACTCGCCTCACTTATAAGAGGCCACCACAATCCTCTCTTATTTACACCATAAAACCTTTTTAGTTAATCCAAAATTTTATCAATTAGATTAAAAAAATTACACCTGTTATAAATTTAACCAAAAAAGTATTTAGGAGTAAAGTTATGGAGATTACCCGAAGAAGAGGTAGTGTTCTTCAATAAAACTTTTTATTTTATTTAATCCTCCACCTCCATAAAATCAAATTAAACCATGATGATATAATAAATGAAAAATATTACATAAAATTAAATTTGTTTTGATAATATAATTACATAAAACTATCTCTACATCGTTCAATTATCTTAAGAAATCATTATTCGTGTGTATCAAAGACTACCACTCCATGAATTAATGTAATTCATTATTCCATTACCAGATTTATTGGTTGGGAATTATAATGGATATAAGGTACATATAATATAATAATGACATAAATATACAAATAAATTCATTATATCATCAATTAGTTATTTAATTTCAACTCTTTAGTGGATATGAACTTTTATCTTATGTGTGCGGTAAACTACAGCCTTACGATGCAACATGACAAATTTTTCACTAACACATTACATGAAAGATAATAAGGGTGATATTAATTAATATATATGATATAAATATTTAATTTATTTTGATATTTACATATTTATAATTCTACAAATATAATATGTAATTATCATTCTAGCCTTTTTACATGTTGAATAATGATAGCATTGTTTGTGTATTTGAGGACTACTACCTCCAAAAAATTACGCCAATCTCTATATATTAATCACCAAAAACATGGAATATATGTGTAATTTTGTTTAATTAAATAATATAATATTTATGATAATATTATAATTTGTTAAAATAAATTATTATTTACCTGCATTCTATAATGGGCTTAAAAAAATTGAAATGTTACACATGTATACTTAAAACCTACCTTCTCAATTATTTTAATGTTCTTCATTTAACAAAAACAGTTTTCATGATTTCACTTAATAGAATAATTTATTTATAAATATTATAATATTTCAAATATTATTATTCTAATGATTATAGAACCATGATCAATCTAATAATACCACAAATAATAAATAAAGACATATATGAAAAACAAAGTGGTTATTACCTGGGACAAGATTTTCCAAATTAATTTGTAATAAAAAAGTAATAAATAAACATAATTAATAAATATATTGTATAATAAATATATATGTGTGGTTCTAAAATATATATATACAAATATATTTATTATTGTAGAGGTTCAAACATGTACGAAGCAGGTCAATAGTTGAGTAATGAGATTTATATCCCACTTTTTACTTCTTTCAGAAACATGCTATACTCACCACCTATAAGTTTTATGTTGTGTATATACATCCCATTAATGTAATTTATGATGATTATAATGAAAATTATGGTTATTAGACATCAGTTTTAGTATCTCTATTTCATGTGGATTATGATTCAAATGTTTCCAAAGTGGTCATGGATATATGTTAAAATCAAATCCTTTATCTAAAATATTCATAAATAAGTCTCTAAGTTGAAATATTTTGATATTTCTATACAAGAAATATAATAAAATTTTCCCTACTATGATTATTTGTGATATTTTCATGTATTATTTTTATTTTCTAACTATTTAGAAGTTAAAATATTAGAGAATAAATTATTATAAAAAATTTAATTATTTTTATATTAAGTCAAAAACCCATATTTTTCCAAAATCATGTTTTCTAAAAATTTTAAAATTTGGTTTTAAAATTATTAAATTGATTTTTTAAATACAATTTTCACCAAATATTAACAATTTAATAAATTAATTTTATGTAAGCTTTATATCATTTTTCAAATAATTATTATATGTAGTTTTTTCTAAAAAACAAAAATGAAAAAAAATTGTACGACATTAACATATTTTTCCACCATCATGAATAATATTTTCATTGAGTATTTCATTACATTTTTTCATTATTATTTTAAAATAAAATTAACTTAAATTTTTTTATAAATTTTATATATCAAAATATTATATTTAGGGAATTTTTATTCTCTAAATAAAATATTCCAAGTTTTCTTAAAAAAATAATTCCGTATATAAGATTTCATAAATTAATTTAACTAATTATTTTCTATTTATAAAAACTAAGGATTCAAATATCAATCATTATATGAATGGTTTATCATTTTTTTATGATTATGAAATCTTCTTATCGACCATGGGTTATACCATAAAAAGATTCTTATAAAACAACATAGCTTTGTTGACGAGTTATTTTGTGATGAAATTATAAAATAATAATGTGACCTTTCTATTCATCACATGTTATGATATGATTAAATATATATGAAATCCATTTCATCTCATTTTATACTATATGTTGAATTTTTTATAATATTTTGGAAGAAATATGTATGATTTTTATTATGTTAGGTGTGGTATTGATATCTAACTCATTTTAATTGGTTAAATATTGATAAGTAATTTGTAAATATTTTATTCATGAACCTGATTAACTGTTTAGAATGTTATGTGTGAACATGAGAACATGTTTACATTATTATGTTTGAACGTAATTACTTGTTCTTAATGTTATGAATTAACCTGATTACATTTTCATTGTTTTATTTGTGGACCTATCTTCCTCACCCATAATGTTATATGTGCAGAGGGTGGGGTGACTATTAGTTTATGAAAGGGATTTATTTCTTTCCTATAAATTAATGTGTTTACTCATTCTTATTCAGGCATGTAGAAATTGTTATAAAATATGTTTTATACCACAAATATTTTTCTAATACAAATTTTATTCTCTCATGATCTTGATTTCCAATTCACTTATCATTCATGGATTCAATTCTTATTCGACGACCCAATATTTTGATATTGGATATGCATGGTATGGTTTTGGAATATTTTTTCAGATGTTACCATAACCATATAATCATGACTTGATCACATATCTCCCTTGTTTACTCATTTTGAGCATCTAGGATCTACAATTCTTGTGGTTCCATTCCCATGGTTATGAGGGAATGTTTTATGTTGTGAATGAATTGGAAGGGTAATAAAAGGGAATATCATTATCGATGATGGTAACACCTATCACCAAATAATATTATTTAATAACATTTCTCTAAATAATAAAATAATTATAGTCATCATGCATGAGTTTTGGATATTTTTTTAACATTCTTCACAAAATATGTAATATCTAGGTATGAGAAGTTTAAGAAACTAGATGAATGGAATGTTAAACGCTAAATACTCACTTACTATTGCAATCAATGTCCATCCATTAAATCCTAAACTTAGAAAGATCCTCAATCATTGGGAATCTAATGGGATGTTCTACATGGAATATACATTTTTTCTATACTTACACACATGTTACGAAAAATGGGAGGTTGATCATAATGAGTTTGAATGTGGTTGTAAGAACTATTATGTTGAAGAAAAAATTATGTATCTCCCCAAGGAGAAATAATAAACTCACCACCCTATCTATCCTTCCATTAAATAATCTATAAATCATTCAAAATAACTCTTCCTACTACCTATAACTCACCATCTGTCCACCCACTACAAGACAACTAAAGTAAGACAATACTTTAACTCATGTTTTCCAATATGATAATTCCTCATTCGAAACAATAAAAATATGAAGTATTGAAAATTATTACCTTATCATCAATACCATATATTATTTCATCCTCAAAATATATATTTCTACCTGCTTCATCCACTGTAAACATATCAGAGAAAATGAATGTAAGTGAAGAATCATTTATAGTCTATGAATATCATAGTAACATATTTAAGTTAAATATAATGAATAGATCTATAAAAATATATGGACAATATAATAACATGGCCAAGTAAATAGGATTTTAATTCCATCAAGGATAACCCCACATTAAAATATTCTTATTATGGAATATGAACCCATCACTTTTATAACTATCGAATGAAATAAACATCCAATTTCACAATTGTTTCCTATGGAAATTTTTAGTGGTCAAATATTTTTCAGATAGTCTCAATACTAAACTCTTCCAACTATAGAATACACTAATAAAAAAAGGTGGTGGTAATATTGAAAGTTTATGGTCAACTGAAACATCGTTGTTGTATCCAAAGAATCTTCTACTTCCATTTATTTGAAAACATTGGTTAATACATCTCCATGATGAAAATCCATTGATAAAAACCCAATTCAATTGGATTTGGACCAACCTATTCTAGTGAATTCTCAACCCCACACTCCTAGATGTAAAATTAATGTTTTTGTGGATACATTTTTCTATTAAAAACACACATTTTAGATTGTGTTAATATTATAGTTCTTGATAACATATATTTGGAAAAAGTGATAACATTTATAACATGACATCATTATCTCCACAAAACCATATAAACATTTTAAATCATGTTATCCCACTACAACCAAATATCTATATACTATTTCAACAAGATATACACCTGATGCCCACACCATACACATAAGGACATTAATAACACACATTGCCCCTTTTTGGGACATAAATTTTCATAATTGAGACCAAGCTAATGAAATTTCAGTTATAAGTTATTGATAAAAACATTTTTCATGTTTTAATTTGAATTTTATTATATAAATAAATATAATAATCATAATAATGAATTATATAATACACATTTACCCAATTTTTTGATTAGTTCAGTAAGATTCCACTAAAATTGATATGAAAAAATACAATATAAATTTTTTGGTAAATATAGATATCAAAACCTATGTCTTAATATAGGTAACCAATCATATTTAATCAATAAAAATGCATGTGAGTCTTATTTTATTGCAATGATTCATGAACACACACCCTCTTTACATTCCAATCAAAGTAAAAATCCCATAATCCTTGAATTCGAAAATATTGATCATCACTCATGATGAAATATGCATGTAATTAAAATAGAAACTAAAATTTAAATGTAGTCCTAGATTTCTTTAAAACTCCTTATATGTTGGTTTACTATTCTTATGAATGAGTTCCATGAAATGTGGTCAAATTTCATTATCTGTTTTCTCCCATAACCAAATAGTGAGAAAAAATAAATACCTCTAATTCAACATTGTGACATCCTGTAATTGGGGACCTAATATCATAGTGAATTCTAGAGTTAGTGATTGAAATATGGTAAACCTTACAAATAATCTAGAATCCAATGACTAACATTAATGGTCAAAGGTGTGTAATGCAGGGAGATTATTCCATTATAGTAGTTTATAAAAAAATAATGGTATCATCCCAAGTAAATAAACAATAGTACATATTTCATATTTATTAATATTTGTGAATTAAATATTAATTTTACTTTGAAGGGGTTTCTATGTTCGATAGCATACCCAATACGCAACAACGGATTTCTTTAAAATCTTACGTTGCACACTAATAATATAATTTTATTATGGTAGTTAACTCATAGCCATTATATTGGCGATAATGAACAAAACTAACTAAAATATCATTATACATTCTTGTTAAATGTATTTACTTTTATCCAATAAAAGTTAGAGGCTTAAAATGTGAATGAATCTCATTTTAAGCATAATTTACATTAAAAGGCCGATTTATCGCCTTTTAATGGCGAACCATCTATAAATCTATTTTTGGTCACTTTAAAACATTCTATTTGACCAAATAAAATCCTTCTTTAGAAATAGGACATCAAAGTTCACTTTGTGTAAATTTTTTAAATTTTCTTGAAAAAGTTCATTTTCTAATGAATAGTGAAAAATATTTTATTTTTATTCAAAACAGCGTTTTAATCTAATTTATTTATATGGTAAGATTATCTTATTAATTGGTTTTAAAGATTAATTAGAATATATTTTACCATTTAATCCAATTTTGGTCATTGTAATTAATTTCACTTTGAAATTGGACAAAAACAAGTGCAATCTTTTGATAGTTTTTGTTTGTTAAAAACACGCAATTTATTTTAACAAAGGAAACTAATTTTAAATTAATTAATGCCAATTATATGTTTTGAATTTGTTAAAATAGACAAAAATTTTGAATTTTGAATATCAAATAATTCTTGGGTTGAAATTTTTGTATTTTTTTGTAAAACAACAATTTTAGATGAATAATGAAATCACTTAGTAGTAGTTAAAAAAACTAACTTTTTCAATTAAATGAAATTTAACCACTTCAGTGAATTGAATTTCAAAAATTGGACATACATGGTTGTTATAAATTTGTAAAATATGGTTCAATAAGATGAAAATAATTTTTGCTGAATAGTAACTTTTGACTTTTATTTACCACGGTTATAGGTAAATAGGGTAATGCAAGGTAAAAAGAAAATTATAATAATTCAAAATTATATTAACACTTGTCCAAAAATTATTGGAAGAGTCATTAACTACCATGGTCATATTTATGTCAATTTTGGGACCCCATTGAGCCCATGGGAGTGATAATGACAATTTAGATGAATTAATTTAATGTAAAGACAAAATAGACAGAAACAAAAATCATTTAGTAATTAATTATTATATGGTTTTATATAAGTAATATTTTTCACTATAATTATTCATTGTAAATATAAAAATATTTCCTACATCATGGTATTTTTTTTAATTTGTAGACATCAAATAAATTAAATTATTTATGACACATTAATGGTGCATTATTTACCTAATTAATAAATGATTAAAATATTATCCAAAACATGTCCAATTATGATTAAATGATTTTATTTAGAACATGAGTCACCATATTTTTGACCTTAATGATTTTTGGACCTTTTGAAACCGAATATCATTATATAATAAAATAATATTTTCACACTTTCCTAAAGAGCCCCTCCTCTCCCTTATAAAAGGAGACCACTTCTAACCAATTCCTAACACCTCTAAAGCCTTTTGAATCGTCCAACCTCTGAGAAATTAAGATACCTACATCCATATACTCCTCCTAGAAACCTTAACTTAGGCATAAGGCACTTCAAGAAGTCATTTGCTTCAAACCAAAAGGAGTTTCCCAAATTAAAGGTAACAGTTTCTCTTATATTGTTTTATTTTATTTTACTTCTAGAACACCTAAACTCTTTTTATTCCTTTATTTTGTAACAAAACTAGTATAATAAAAATACTGGGATGTTGTTATGATAATTATTATAACTACACTTACACACACCGTAATCTAATGGGTGAATAACATAATTTTTATGTGGATGGAAAACTAACGCCTCACGAAATGATGATGGTTCAATTACCTCTTACCGCCTCTCATGGAGGCAATTATGATAGAACTGTATTTATATATGATATATATTATGTTTATGTTTTCTTTATGCTTTTTTATTTTCAATTTATAGTATGCCTTTATGGATTCCATAGTGGGTAAAAACAATAATCTCATTGGAGGAAATGCGGACTACCTCCCCCTCAAAGTGATATGACTCGTTAATGAAAAATGTGGGTCATATAAAGGATGGAGTTAATAATGTTTTATATGATATTATACATTAATTATTATATAACTATTTATCATTATGTTTTTAATTCCATTAAAATTATAAATCGAAATGGATGTAGCGTTCATGCGTACGTACGGCTGGCGTCTCCATGAATAATGCATTTCATTTCTTACCTCCATATGTTATGTACTATTTTAAATACAAGTATATACTGGATATAAATTACATATATGATATCAAAATCATGAATATCATTTTGGATATAATGGACTATTGACCTCATGGACAACTTGTAAATATAAGGTGTTCATTTTTTGACTTAAGTACCAAATATCAACAAAATGGACGTTATTAACTTAAATGATTAAATATTATTTATAACATGGTAATAAGTGATATAAAAGTAATAATAAACATGATAAATGTTCTTAAGCAAGTATAAATTAACATTATTTTATTATTCATGAGATTAAAGAACGATCGAGTCGAGTCATACACAAGGTAAGGGATTTTCTTATATCACTTTTAATTCCATAAGATTTCCTTTGTACGCCACTTATTCATTGCATGTGGTGTATTCTGTTATGCCATTTTATATATATTATCATTATTCTCATTCTATTCATGGTATTTTTTGATTAATTTGGTAGTTATTAAATTTTGTTCATACGACTCAGTTGACTACAACGTGGTAATGGGTTTCATCTCACTTTTTATTCCCATGACATTCATGCTATATTTTCCACTATTTATTTTTGTGTGGTTTAGGTACTTCCCAAGACTGTATTCACTATGTGATATACTTCAATCTATGGGATTTAACATCTACATTTTTTTATCCTTCTTTCATGGGTTGTATGTTTCATAAGTTACCAAATCGGTAATGGATCCTTTTAACCCAATTTCTATTCCTTGGGTTAATCTTATAATTGTTGATTATATCAAGATATGATTATTTGGGAAATCACAATTTATTATTTTTGTAGTAATTTCCACTCCCATTTACATGGATATACTTTTGATACACATAATCTCTCCATTGATAAATTCTCAGCTCATCGGTATGAACTTGATAAGAGTAATTTTAACTCAATCTCTATTTATTGAGTTAAACATCCAATTCATTGGTGCTATTTTTACAATAATATGTTTTAATTTCCTCTGATTGATTTACACTGAATATCCTATCATATTTATTGTATTTATATTTTTCACACATAATTATGTCGTTGAATTATCCTTAACCTAAGGATACAGTCTTTATAAGAGATTTCATCTCAATTTACATTCCATTGAGACTTCTTTGTTGTTATACACCAATTCAATTTCATATGGTGTATATAATGTACATTGAAATATTATATCATGAATTCCTTTATTCACATGATATTAAAAAGTTCTGATTAAATTTTATTCCTCAATTATTTTTATTCAAGTGTCTCTCTTTTTTTTAAAAAACTCATTAACTAAAATATCATTTTAAATGTTTTAAAGATATATTCTCCTAAATATTTCACATTAATTTCCATATTTTCAAAATGGGTTTTTAGATTTATTTATATGGAAATTAATATTTTCAAATAATAATTCATTTAAAAGCTTCAAAGTGGTACGAGACACTTTGATTCAAAAATCTCTTTTTAGATGGTTTTAAAAATGATTTGATAAAGCATTGTTTATTTCAATATCTTGATTTGATATATTGGTATGTGTAAATGTTATATTTACTTTATACATGTGTTATGTCTTATGATTATGTTATTGTTATTGGTAATTGTTTACGTATACGGGTGGTTCCGTGAAAAACCTAGGGCGGGTGAGCCCGAGATAGCTCTACAATGCATTGGGTAACGTGACAGAGGTAAATGTGAATGTTTCTCCCAAGAGATTTAGAGAATATACTGTGATGGGTATTCCAAAGTAACTCCCTAGGTAGCTATGATAGATACATTGTAAGTATGTTATGGATGGCACAAGTTATCTTTATGCTATATTATTTTTATTTGTCTTTCTTAAATCTTTGATTTCATGTTGTAAGTAAAAGAGTTCATGTTTTGTATGTATTTATGAAAAAATGTTTTCATTCTTTGTTTCATAACACTTAATGATATTTTTATGCTCATCCCAAGTTTTTAAATGTTTTCACATGACTTAAAGATGAATAGGGACAAGGATCGGATAAATGAAAAGTCATGTTGTCTAAAACATGGAACTAGACATGACTCTTTTTTTCGTGAGTTTTTATTTTATGAGAAAATGGAAACTGTATAGAAATTTCTACTTTGTAATCTTTTTAGATGTAATAGGTATGCCCTAATTATCTAAAAATATAAACTAGATAAGATCCTCAATGTGAATTATTCATTTAATTCAATATTATGTAATGTTTAAGGTTGTGTCCTTATAGCTTGTATTAGAGGTTGGTTTAGGTAGTTTTAGGGATTGGGAGTTTTCGTTAGACACATTGTTAGTCCCTTTTTCTATTATTCCAGTAAAATACTTGTTTTATAACTTTTTTAGATCAAGGAAACTCAGTTACAAATTGAATGAGGAGGATCTCAAATGATATCTATATCTCTTCCTGATGACATGATTGCAATAATTATTGAAAAGTCATGTTCAGATGATTGTGAAACTTTTTCTAGCATACAACTCACTTGAAAGAAGTTTTTTGAGATATAAAACACCTACACTATACCTCATTATCATTGTGGATCATTGGTTGTATTTACAAAAATCCTATTTTCACAATATTCTAATATTTTCAGTAAAGGTAAATATTATCAAGGAATTTTCAAATATTTTACCTTATCACAAGATTTTGAAGCATATCATGATTTTAAAAAAGGTTCTGAAGAAAGAGACCCTTCCGAAACCTATTTATATTTTCTTTTATAATATAGTCTCTCAGCACATACCTATGGTATTTTAAAAGGACCATTAATTGAATGTTTCAACTCAAATTCGGTCTGATTATTTTATAGAAATCGTGTTTTATTAGATGTTTTTAAATTATATGTCATACATGATTATTTTCCAAAACTAATTTTCTATGAACACCCATATGACCCATGTTGTATAAGGTGTATTTATATGGAGGAAGAAAATGATTTTTAAGTTTCTCTAAATTGTGGTTGTAATGCATGGACCTTATACCTACGTGAACAAGATGGCGATGAAACCAAATGGACACAATGATTAAGGGGTGATGTTCTTCATTTTGGGGATCATTTTATTTTATCATATGGCGGTGAAATAATACTTCAAGAATTAAGATGTTGAGATCCTAATGAATTTGGAATAAAATGGGAGGTATAAGGAAAACATTGTGGTTAAAACATGTTAGGTTTATTTTTGAGTTTTATAAAAAGCACAACTCATAGTATGGGTGACAACCCATCACATCTGGTAAGGCCGTAGGAATCGAACGCACAATCGAAGGGCGACAAGGGCACATTGCCTACCACTAGCTGAGTTGATGTCCCTGATTATTATGACTTATTATTTTAGTTAGAAGTTTTTATGGAACAAGAATATGTTTATTATTGGAACTTATGTTTTATCAACTGAATATACTTAGTATAGAAAAATTATTCAGTGATTATGTGATAAAGGTTGTTGTGGAAGATGTTTTCTCTTTTGAGGAAACACTATATCCCTATGGAAGATAGAATACTATGGGATTTCAATTGTGGAATAATGGTTGATATTTTAATTTTTAAGAATCAATGTTTTTATTTTGGACATATGACGATTTGGTTTATTTTTGAAAATTATTAACCTATCATGGAGAATATATGATTCGGTTAATTACTTTTCAATATGAGATTTTATGTGCAGCAAATGTTATTTGGTGATTGATGATAAGATTTATCTTGGAAGATTATGTAAATAAATCTTTAAGAGATTTGGGTTTCAATCTTATATTGGATTACTTTTCGATAATTTCAGGGACAGTTCTTTATTGAATGGTCTTTAATGATCTTAAGGTTTTGTTTGAAAAAATTTGGATATTAAGAGTAGTTTTTTTTCTTGTAAAAGATTATCCTTTTGGGGGATTATCGGATCTCACACTAAAAATTTTGGTTTTATTTAATTTCTAAAGATAAGGGAAATATATATTTCTTTTTTTGTGGATTACGTGACTCTCAAGAAGATGATTCTTGTGCTTTTGATGTGACCATGTCTTTTTGAATTCTATTTGTTTGGAGAAAAGATTAGTTTTTGGTAGAAACTTATTAAAGGATGAAACTATAATTTAAGGTAAGTATATTTCCATATGTTCTTAATCTATGTTGTAAATGAATTCAACAAAATTATGAAAAGGAATGTAAAACAGAAACATTGTTCGTTTACGTTTCCTACTAGGTAATCAAAAACCGTTTAACTCATCACATATTTGTTATTTTATGATGGTTAACTTTCTCCTAATCCTGTTTTCTATCACTCTCTAGTAGAACTTGACCGTTTTTTATTTCTTCCATATCCATGTTTTCCTACAAGGAATCCTATTATGGGTTATCTCGGGTGACCATTGTGCTTCTATTTCATTCTTTTAAAGTGATAGTTTTGCTTATCATTTTTTCGATGTGGGACTTTCAATGAAGTTTCCAAGCCCATTTTTTTAAAAGTGCGAGGGTGCAATTCTCAAAAGGGGGTAAAGATGTAACATCCCAGGTAAATAAAGAATAATATATATTTCATATTTATTTATATTTGTTAATTAAATATTAATTTTACTTCAAAGGGGTTTCTATGTTCGATAGCGTACCCGATACGCAACAACGGGTTTCATTGAAATCTTACGTTGCACACTAATAATATAATATTATTATGGTAATTAAATCTTAGCCATTTTATTGGAGGGAATGAAAAAAACTAACTAAAATATGATTATACATTCTTGTTAAATGTATTTACTTTTATCCAATAAAATTTAGAGGCTTAAAATGTGAATGATTCTAATTTTAAGCATAATTTACATTAGAAGGCTGATTTACGTCCTTTTAATGGACAACCCTCTGTAAAACTAATTTTCGTCACTTTAATACATTATATTTGACTAAATAAAATCCTTTTTTAGAATTAGGACATCAAAATTCACTTTGTGTAAATTTTTTGAATTTTTCTGATACAATTCATTTTCTAATGAATAGTGAAAAGTATTTTATTTCATTCAAAACTACGTTTTCATCTAATTTATTTATACGGTGATATTATCTTATTAACTTGTTCTAAACTGTAATTAGAATATATTTTTACCATTTAATCTAATTTTGGTCATTGTAATAAATTTCACATTGAAATTGGACATAAACAAGTTTCAATCTTTTGATAGTTATTTTTTCTTAAAAACATGCTATTTGAAAAATGTTCTTAATCAAGTAGAAACTAGCTTTAGTTTGTTATTCAAGATATTAAAAATGATCGAGTCAAGTCGGACACAAGGTAAGGGAATTTCTTATCTCACTTTTAATTCCGTGAGATTTCCTTTGTTCGCCACTTCTTCATTGCAAGTGGTGTATTGTGTATATCCATTTGATATATATTATCATGATTCTAATTGTATTCATGGTATTATGTGATTAATTTGGTGGTTTTTAACTGTTAGTCATACGACTCAGTTGATTACAACGTGTTAAAGGTTTTCATCTCACTTTTTATTCCCGTGAGATTATTGTTTGATTTTCCACTATTTAATTTTGTGTGGTGTATGAAGTGCCCAATATTGTATTAAATGTGTAATATAAATCAATCTATGGGATTTAACATATTCCTTTTTATATCCTTCTTTCATGGGTTTATGTTTCATAAGTTACCAAATCGGTAAGGGATCCTTTTAACCTAATTTCCATTCCTTGGGATAATATTCTAATTCCTGATTATGTCATGATATGATTATGTGGGGAAATACTATTTATTATTTGTTTAGTAATTTCCATTCCCCATTTTGTGGATATACTTTTGATACACATAATCACTACATTGACAAATTCTCAACACATCGATATGAACATGATAAGAGTAATTTTAACTCAATCTCTATTTATTGAGTTAAACCTCCAATTCATTGGTGTTGTTTTTACAAGAATATGTGGGAATGTCATCTGATTGATTTACACTGAATATCCAAGCATATTGAGTGTATTTATATTTGACACACATAATTATGTCGTTCATTTACCCTTAACCTAAGGATACGGTCTTTATAGGATATTTTCTCTCAATTTACATTCCATTGAGACTTCTTTGTTGTTATACTCCAATTCAATTTTATATGGGCTATATAATGTACTATGAATTATTATATCATGATTTCATTTATTCACATGATATTATAATGTTCTGATTAAATTTTATCCCTCAATTATTTGTATTCAAGCGTCTCTCTTTTTGTTAAAAGAACTCTTTAACTAAAATATCGTTTTAAATGTTTTAAAGATTTATTCTTCTAAATATTTCTCATTAATGTCCATGTTTTCAAAATTGGTTTTAGGATTTATTTATATGGAAATTAATATTTTCAAATGATAATTCATTTAATAGTATCAAAGTGGTATGGGAAAATTTAAATCAAAAATCTCTTTTTAAATGGTTTTGAAAATGATTTGATAAAACATTGTTTATTTCAATATCTTGATTTGATATATTGGAATGTGGAAATGTTATCATTAAATTATACATGTGTTATGTGTTATGATTATGTTATGGTTATTGGGCATTTTTTATGAATATGGGTGGTCCAGTGATAATCCTAGGGCGGGTGAGCTCGAGATAGCTCTCCAATGCATTGGGTAACGTGGCGGAGGTAAATGTTAATGTTTCTCCTAAGAGATTTTGGGAATATACTGTGATGGGTATTCCAATGTAACTCCCTATGTATTTGTGATAGCTACATTGTATGTATGTTATGGATGGCACAAGTTACCTTTATGCTGTATTATTTTTATTTTTGTTTCATAAATCTTATGATTTCATGAGGTAAGTAAAAGTGTTCTTGATTTGTATGTATTTGTGAAAAAATGTTTGCTTCCTTTGTTTAATAACCCTTACCGATCTTTTTATGATCATCCCAAGTTTTGAAATGTTTTCATAGGACATAAAGATGAATAGGGTCAAGGATGGGATCAAGAAAAATTCATGTTGTCTAAAACATGGAACTAGACATGACTCTTTTTTTCAAGAGTTTTTTTTTTATGAAAAAATGGAAACTGTGTGGAAATTTTTTATTTGTAATCTTTTAAGATGTAATAGTTGTGTCCTAATTCTATAAATATTTAAACTTGAAAAGATCCTCAAGGTGAATTATTTATTTAATTCAATATTATGTAATGTTTAAGGTCGAGTCCTTATAATAACTATTATTAAAATCTTAAAAATATAAAAAAAACCATCAAAAGACATCACATAAAGTGTTAATAAATGAAATAATATATATATATAAATGATGGTAGTAAAATGTTAGAAACTAATATGGCCAATGTAGATTATATAAAACATCAATAAAATTGGAAAAAAAATATAAAATATATGAAGCATGCAGAAAATATTTTTGAGTCATAAATCGATACAATACCCCATTATATAAACAACATGGTCGATTCTTGAATTTACTTTCTTTATCATTAAATTTACTAAACATGTAACCATGATGTATTCCTTGTTTTTAAATAGTTTCTAGAGTAGTGTGGTAGTATTACAAAGTATTCCACAACCAATAACAAATAAAGAATATCTCATTTTAGTTTCTTGTCAATAATAATGTTGATAATAATATAAATAAACAATATGAATAAATAAATCCATCTTCAAATCTCATGTTACAAACATCCATTAATTATCTAACATGGCTTCATTGAATGATTCTATATTTTTATTTTTCATGGTGCAGTATCCTGAAAAATTCCCAACGCCTTGCTGGTATCTGTTTTAAGAATAAATTAACTCACTTCTCTTCAGACACCGTAGAGGTAATCCATGGTAGTCTATAATATTCAAGAATAATCACCAACCACTTGGTATAATACATTATGTGATTTATAGTGATCAATCATAATCACCAACCCATGGGAGGATAATCATATACACTTTATAAGAAAGTGTCACTCTAAAACCTGAATAGGTAATCTATACTGGTGAAAAGAACCCATGAATCATTCCTCCCACGACAGAGGTAACCATATAATTTTTCATGAACACTAAAATCATATATGTCCCCATAGAGTTAATACTAATAAGATAAAATATAACATAAAAAATGTATGATAGTCAAAATATAATAGAATATTTATGTACTTCCTAAAACCATAGGCCATAGATATTTCATCTTGGGGAATTTATTAAAAATAATGTTACATCAGTTTCTAACTACATGTTCTAGCCACATATAACAGGAACTGACCATTATAAAAAATCATTATAATCTTATTCTGATTGATTATTTGTTTTCTTGGAAAATAATCATTTGTACTAGATACTAGAGTACATCATATGTATCTAAAATAACAATCATATTTATTACTTATGTATACTGAACTCCTTGGGTAACCCAATTGAAACATATATTTGTTTTAAATGGAATTTAAAACTACTGATAATGGATAATTCTATTTTCCCTCACCAATATACCATTTGAACTCATTTCAAATATCAAATTTCACGGATTATGACCACACAACATTTTGTTATTTTAATACGGTAGGCACATAGTATGTTGGGAGGGGAAAAATCATACATAGAGTAAAAATAATGATTCTAGAAGGTATGTATATATGATCAACTATAATTTTATTATTTACATACACTCATCCAAAACTATCCATTGGATTGACATGATATGGAAGAAAGTAAAAAAGCTAAAAATATCACTCAAAATAGGGAATTATGGCATGAGACTGTTAGAAAATGAAATAAACAAATGATGAGAACATAAGGATAAACATGCCACTAGATTACCATATAAAACAACAGAACATGAAAATATAAAGAAATAATGAGAAATCACAACAAATATGAAGAGGAGTAATGAGGGAAGTTTGAATTCTTCATTGTTAAATGTGAGGAAGTGTGTGTGGTTTTGGGTATTTTAAATCAGTAATGGAATAACGTAAATATAGAAAAAAATTAGTATTTAAAAAAATCACATGGTTTGGATTCAAGATTCTCCAAACTATTGGGTTACCATGAGGTCCTCACATTCCATTACACCATAATTTTAATTGTTGGGAAAAATAGTTTGTAAAAATTGTGTGCTGATTATACAATGTGCTTATATAGTATTTTTTGGGTTTGTATAGATCCCATTAGAGTTTTTTTATTTATAATATTTTGTAGTATTTTATAATACCCCCATGTTTATAGTGTATATTAGTCTATAACTATTCACCAATGTCTGTAATGATGGTTTTTAATTTTTTTAAACATTTAACCATGAATAAATTTTTGAGGTCTCCCTACCTCCAAGTACCGACATTCAATATGTAGGAACCTTGGAAATATAGTAACATGGGGAAGAATTTAAAAGTTAAACACACCTAAAAATGACTATTATTTGACAAAAATGTTTTATGTTATTCTTATATCAATATGTTGTTATAAAAGATTTGATGTCTATAAAAATTTTATATTTATGATTTATAAATAAGTTCTTTATAAAAAATTAAAAAATTCATTTGAAGATAAATTTAACTTTTTTTAATAAAAAATAAATATCATTTAATCAGATTATAACTCAATAATTTTATTATTTATCTTTTCAATAATTATAAATGATATTTAATGAGTGTTTTTTATAAGAAATTCCATTTTTTGTCAAGAATAATTTTATTTTTATTCAAAATAAGACCATTAATTTTTCATAGATGGTATAAATTTATATAACTAAACATCCATTAATTATACTCAACTAATTATAAATATATTAAATTTGAAAATTAATTATTCAATAAAAAAAATTTAGAATAAAATGTATTTTGAAATATAAATTGTTATATTTTTCCTAAAATATTTTTTTTAGATTTTATACCAATAAATAATTTTAAATGATATATATATATATATATGAGTGAAAAAATTATTATTTTATCAATTTTATAAAAAAATTATGATTCCAAAACATTATAATCAATGGCTTAAAACCATTTTCATTTGATTTATATCTTAAATGATTTATATTCTTCTCTGGATTAAATATTTCATCTAAATATATTTATAATTTATCAAAATTTGGTTCATGGGATAAAATTTCTACAAAAAATCTAGTATTCTATATTTTACCCTCTCTAAATAACATATCCTAAGAAATTACATTACTTATATTACAAATTAGGGAACCCATATGAAAGATAATATTCAAATTATAATTTCTAATATGATATATATATTATTATCATTGGAAATACATTATAATTTAAATTATACTTCATAGTATATATATGTCTAGATTTTCATTTTTCATAACCACTTTCTCCAAATAGTTCTCATTAGTTGGTTATATGATCTTTTAGATAGATACAATTAATAGCTAAATTATAACAATTTCGTACTCAACAAAATACTAAAACTGAAATTATTATGATAATATCTAATCAATAATAGAAAATAAACTTATTATTACAAATAAAAAATGTCAAAATATTTTATATACTATAAAACATTCATTTTAAAAAAGATAGATTTCAGTTAACCATGACCTTAATGGAAATTCCGACCTCAAACCCATTATTCTAGATGTAATACTAAAAACATTATATTTACACATTATCTTTAAAAACAACAGAGATTACCCATAATTACTATGAAAATGAGAAATTGTCATCATGTATGGCCATCTACTTATTATTTTTCTTATTTAATTTTTTAGATCATTTCTAGATTTGGGTGTAATTAAGTTCTATGGTGTGGTTATATTTTTTTCCAAGGTATATAGTGTCACGAAATGGTTGGGACAATATTGTATAGAAATTAGTTTTACTTGTTCTATAAAATTTTCCATGTCTTTGGTTCAACACAAATATAACAGAATAGAGGCTCTGAAGGTGGAAGAAACTTGGTTTATCCAATTTTTTGGTCCCTGCACTATGGATCATGGTTATATTGTATCCTTATTCTTTTCTTTTTAATTAATAATAGTGATTTCTCCATTGAGAAATTGTATGTTTTCACAATTTACATGATATCATTATTTAAAAGAACATGTGTTATAGAAAATTTTTAGCATTGATTTTAATACATATATTTTTCTATGTAATGTATTCTAATAAATATTGTAATATTTTCGAGACCAGGAACCAAGACAACACATGATTTTGAGTCTGATGATCCAAAATTGTTTTTTAAAATATATTAAATATAATAATTACTCACACATAATGATTTCATGAAAAAATATAAATATGTAAAATATAGAGAATAAAATAATAAATATCAGGATTTCATTTTCTTTAGACAATTAATGTTACACTATGTGTGACATAATATTTATATGAAATTATATGTTTGTGAAACATTTATCACTGGTGTAAATAATTAATGAATGATTTATTTATTTGTTTATTTATTTTATATTAGTTATGATGAAACTACAACTTCCTTTATTTAGACGTGATTATGGCCAATTCTAATGGTTCTTCAAATAACCATGTTAATTTTGACAGTTACTCTTAGCAAACCTTTGTTAATGATAATTAAAGATCAAGGATCATTGACACTAATGGAAAATTAATCTCTAACCAATGATTAATATGTGGGGTTATACATTATTGGTGATCGATCTATCTCAAGGTAAGATATTTTTTATTTGGATTTATCCCCATTTTATTATTCCAATGTTGTACATAGATCAATAACCCAATGTATTTATTTATAGATCGATCATATTGTCGATTTTAGTAAGATATTATCAGGGATGGATGTCTTTATTTTTTCCTTATTTTTGTATCTTTATTATTCATTATAATGGGAAATTTGAAGTTAAGATGAATATTACTGCAACCCATTTTTCATGATGGGGTTTTATGTGATTATCAACATGTTATTTATTCCTTCAAAACTAGTGTTCGCTTGGGTGGATGATTATAAAAATACCCTATAATCAACTAGTTCACAAACATTTTAGGGTCAAAAAGATTGATTCCATATATATAGGTTCATACTGATGATGAAATTGATCTATATTGATATATCGGGACAATATCATATTTCATCCTTTGGGTTCTGTAATGCGTCAATCGAGAGGCACGCCATGTGGTTTTTGAAAAAAATTATCTCACTGGATTGTAGTGATAACTAACAGTGAGGCTAAGCCAGACCAAATCTGTTCTTATCTATATGATTTTCTATGAGAGAGTACTCTGATAGAGCAGGGAATAACCTGTGAAAGTGATCTATGATTTATTGAAATTATTATTATCCAAAGTGTGTAATCCAGAAATACATATTGGGTTGGGATTACTACAATACTATGGTCTCTATAAAGAAGATAATTATCAGATAACATGTTACATGTGTTACAAAGGATGTTACTCGAACTAGAAACTCGATTTGTAATGTTGGATAACATGGGTTGTAATATGTCTAGTAAAAGATAAAATCACATGGTTGGTAACATGGGAAGACTAGTAGTATGTGGGAAGACCTATGTATATGTTCATATCAATGAACACTAGTTTGATAGTTATACATTGACATTGGAATAGACATGATACACGGGTAGAACCAGTGCCGAAATGGCACACCATATACTTTATAAAAGATGTATTTGATCACTATATTACTTCGAAATATATTTAGTTCATTAGTGTGTGATCCCTAGTACCATTCCAATCAAATTCATTGTGGAATCTTATATTGTGCATAGGAAGGTCGTACCATTTTAGTATCATCAATATCAGATAGAGTTTTTGGAATACATTTGTGAGGCCCATAGTGAGATCCTCTATCATCATCACTAGGTGGGGTTCTCAAATTGATTGGTACAAACAATTTATGGGCATTGATCCCCAATTTTTTTTCACTCTATATTGGGTTGTTTGTAAACCACATCGCCTTGTTTGTGATCATCATCTTTGTGTTGATCTCTTCAGAATTCCAAGATGTAATTTATGTGGAAAAACCTTACAATCATGATGTCTCAGATAAATTCCACTATTTATTTATGACATGTGTAGTGTATAGTACCAAATGAGTGTTATATGGAATCGTGAATTAGGAATCCTAGTCTGGAAGTATGAATGTGGTCATATAATGAAGCATTGTGTCTTCAATGAGTATATATAAATATTCATTTTATATATTATGTTGGCATATCCTGGTGAAAATCTAACTTATAGTATTAATTCCTAATGAATATTTATTTAGGGGTGTCCTAGTATATGTTTTATCTATTGACCCTTTAATGGGATCTCCCACATGTTCTTTGTCTTATTTAGAAAAACAACAATTCCATGGGGTTCATGGTGGAACAAAACTAGAAATATTTTATACATGTTCTAGACTGATAGTGGATCATAACAACAGTAACATTTTAATATATTACCCTTCTACTAATAAATTGGAAAAAAAAATGGAATTATTTGGTGGTCATGTATCTAGAACTTGTCACTGTCTATTATTTATTAAACTCTGATTGTCATTTTTAGTTGTGTGAATGAATTTTTTATCAATTGTATTTTCAAATTCAAAATTTTATGGGCTTGAATATGTTTGTTTTCATATAGGTTCCTTATGAAAATGTTTCCAATGAAAGTGTTTTTCATTCTCAATGCCATTTTACATCCCCCTGATTATAGTAAGTGGGTTGGGATAGTCACACTCAACTAATCACTAACTAGGTTAGACATGATGGTTCAGGTCCGGACATAGCGGTATTAGAGAATTTATCCATATGAGGTATTATTTTTTATAGTTTTGTCATTTAGTGATATACTTCTGGGATTTAGAAATATTGTGTCAATTTTTTTGAGATCATCTATTAGGATAAGAAATCCAGTGTTTCTGTGGTGGTTGGTGAATCCATCCACTAGGACTCTAACTCCCACTTTTCAACTCATTACATGTAGTTACTAGTTTTCACGGAAATTGACTATGGAGCATACATCATATAAGAATGGTTAGAGGTTTCCATGTCCTTCTTGAGTTAGAACTCATGATATACACATTGACCAATATATATATATTCGTTGTTTAGGATTTATAAAAATTGTTATCCTGCTAAGAATCTATAGAAGGATAACAAGGATGACCTCAATAGTGACGAGGGTTCGATACAAGGACCTATTCAGAAGGTGTTACCTCTAGGTGGTGCACTTTTCTTACCACCACCTATTGAGAAGTAGGTTGTACTTGCAGTAACAGTGGATTAGGTGTGCCGGGTGAGCATACTTCTTGTGTTTTAAAAACAATGACCCTTCACATTCATAGGTGATCTAGTCCCCTAGGTGGATGAGGACTGTCTTGGGGTAGTTATGGAATTCTCCCATATTATTAGTAGACATAGAAAAAACTTGGTAGTACTAGTTATGAAGAATATGCATTGTCATTTAGAATGATGGTGGGACATAATTACTAAGTCAAGTGATGAGATTATTCATTCATTGATAGAGTCATGGATTGTTTTTATAGATGATTTATATCAATATAAATTGAGCGTTATTCACAACTAGGAGATTCGATATCATTAGCGGGGTAGTAGATTTATGGATGTGTATTTTTTTAGGTTCACCAACCTCTCTCTGAAGTTGATGGATATTGTTTGTGATTAGTTATTTTAGGATCAATACCTTTAGTGAGGTCTAATAAGTTATATAAAATAAATAGTGAAATTTATATGCATTCATACCTGCGAGGGGGTCATGGAGCGTTATTTGGAGGTTGAATATTTACTAGATTAGTAGAAATATACAAATAGTGTGGGTAGTTAGCACAAAAGAGAAGAGACATCAACGACGTGTACCCAAAAAAGGGTGCATGGAACTAAATGAGTGACATAATTTAGGATGTGATCCCATAACCAAGGGTCTATAGTTCATGGATCAAATTATGGTTATAATCATCCTCTAGAAAGGTGGTGCTACTATTGTGATGAGCATGAACATATTTCATGATATTTCTCAACCCTCTTATGTCTGAAAGAGAGTAAGTGGATGGGATTATTAAGAAAAGGTCATGGTAGTATTAGGTTGGTCCATACGAAAGAAGACGTGGAATAGGTGTTGGGAAAGAAGATGGAGGTGGTAAGCATTTTGGATCTTTTTCTACCACCACCCACGGATGGTCCCCACTAGGCTTAGAGTGAATGTGGTTTAGGACGAGTGAAACTAGAGGAAGTGAAATCATATAACACATATCATGTAGGGTTGTTAAAAGGAATGATACTTGCCTTATATACGTTTTATATATTACTGATAGACACAGTTGTGAGCCAATACATTTTTTACACTTATATAGTTTTTGACATTGATATTTTAGTTTATCGCTTTGTTGGACCCTTGTTCTTGGAGACTCTTACTAGAGGAGACTCAGTAATCACACAATTCTGCAGACAGTGTGATTGACTCTTAGTGGAGAGAGAATATTTTTCATCTCATTATATAATTGATAAGTCTTTATTATGTGATATTTTTTAGGAATTTGTTATCTATTGTAAATTCAATGATAGACTATTTCTGGAAAAGAATATATTGTGTCTATGGGGATGGGTTAGGATTTTCCTTTCTAGGTGAAAGGGAAAACTAGGATGATATAGATGAAATCATGTGTATGAGTGTGTATATGATTACAAATTTGTTTCATAACATGACTCTAGGTTCAGTGGATTCTATGATCACATGATTTCATACAATTGTGGTGGAGTATGAGGACATATTTTTTGTTTACATTTAATACATAAGTCCTTAAAGAGAGATAATTTATGGATTATTCAACACCTCAAGACAACCTTGACATAAGATCCAATATATCAGATAGATCTCATAGAGAATCATGAGCTGAGGGTGCATTAGGATGACATGTAGAGAAATTTCCTTGTCAAACCCAATGATTCACTCTTTCCAGTCGCTGTGATCTTTTCAAAGTAGCTAGATGGAGGCCTCAGGTCTAACCAATAAATTGGTAGAACATATATGTTTTTGGTATAATGATATTTCCTATATTTATTTTTACTTTGTAGATACAACTTAGAGTCGATGAGGTTCCACACCACATTGATCTACCACAATAGTTTGACATGGTTAATGATGTATTGTACATGTCGTAGCTGAAGAGGTACATGCATGACCAATCACCCATTATTGAAAGGAGATATATGGAAATAAAGAATAAATATAACATTTTAGTGTATCTATTTTAAACTGAAGATAAATAAGAGAAGATCCTTTATGGATGAGATATTCTATTTGTGTGTGTCTGATCAAAGCACTTGAATCTTCTAGAGAGTACATGGGAGCGGGATACCTAGATGCCTTTTTAGTGCTCACATATCTTTGTGTAGACATTTTTTTCACATTTTAACGCATAAATCTATATGCCTTGGTAATTTTAATGTCTCCATTTGTTCTATGTAAATTAATAATACAATTATATAAATATTTTCATGAACATAATATGAGAAGGCATGTGATACCGGGGCCAAGTGTGCCTAGAATTTATTTTTTAAATATATTAAATATAATAATATTATTCATGTTCTAGATTCCAAAAAAACAATAAAAAATATTAAATGGATAATTAGATCAAATATATAAGTCCATCATTGATTTCAAATCTTGTATGTTACCCTAGGAGAATCATAATCATTATCAGCATCTAGTGGTTATGAAAAATAAATCACGTTATAAAAACTAATTAATAATAAATTTATTTATTTATTTTCTTTCAGGGAAGCATGAAAAGAATATTTCTCTATTTAAACATGATTATGATCAATTATCATGGTTAACCATATATCCCTTAGAGTAGAGAGAGATCTTTTCTATGATCCTTTATAAATACTGATGACTAATCAAGAATCATTTACACCAATATAAAATGAGTATCTTTCCAATGAATATGATTTGGTTTAGTTTTTCATCAATGTCCAATAAATATTTTGGTAGCGCCTTATTTTTTATTTTTCCAACTTTTATTGATCCTATGAGGATCATAAATCAATCTAATAATGAACAAATGCATGGATCAGGTGAATTATGTGTTCAGGTTATCTTTTATATGTTATTGTGTATTTTTAATATTTATTATTTATAATTGTCTATTAGTCATTCTAATAGAAAATAATATATGAAAATGATAATTGTCACAATATTGTTCCCTATGTTGGTTTTTTGTTCATTTCGTCCATTATTCTTCACTGAGTCATCATCGACATTCAATTTGGTCAGTGGATGAAAAAATACTTGGTAATCAACTGTTACATAACTATTTATTTATTAAAAAAATGAGAAAATAGATATGGGTTCAAATTGTAATTGGAATTTATCTATGATGATGGATACATGCTAGATTGGAGTTACTTGGATCATTTTTTGGTGTGAAGTGAGTATGAAACATCACATTCTTTCCATGTAATTTGGATAGTCGGATTCCTATAAGATGTGATTATGAATCTCGATTAGACCAGATTATTTATATTGGTGTTATTTGATGCCATATTAATGGTTAAGGGATTATAAGACAATGTGTGAGATGTATCAAAGGTTTTTTAAATTCCTTACATGTGCAGTGTGAAATTTGGGAATACATGTTATGTGGGGAATTAATGTAGTTCTAGGGTATTTGTGGAGGTGATATGAATCATGTATCTGGTTACATGTATCACACAATATATGAACCAACATAAGGACTCATCATGTACATTAGGATAATATTTCCATGAAAATATCAAGGTATGGGATAGATAGGTATAGTCAGGTACTTGGATATGACCATGTAAATATGAATGGCCAGGTGTATGTGGTAATTTTAATAGGCCATGATACACAGGTAGACCCATTGGTAATGAGGCATTCCATGTACTTGTAGAACATCCAATGTTCTTATTTGATGTTGAATTGAAGACATTGTTTTCTTCAGTTGGAAAATGTTTTCTTTTGGGTGTATTCCATTGATCCATTCCATGAGGGTTCATTATAGAATTTTGTATTATCTAGAGGATGGTGATTATCCTTAAGGAACATTAATCTCGTATATATTTATTAGCATCCCTTCAAGAGATCTAGAGTCAGATCCCCTATTGTCAGTAGTCCTATGTGGGGTTCTCATAATCTCCATGACCAAAAATACCAAGTAGTTAATCTTGTAGTTAGTTAATAAATCATGATTGGGTTGGTTGTATAATCCATGGAAATAGGGTTGATCCCCATCAGTGTATCAATGTCTTCAATCTTCCATAAAATTACTTCATTAAGAAGAATCAAATTAGCACAACATAGCATATAGAAAACATTTCTGTTATCTAACCCTTGAACTATTTTCTCTAGAAAAAGTGTTATGTAGGGCCTTAAAGAAATAATTTTATGTTGGAAATACTGATGTGACTAAACCTTGATACGTTGTTTCTTCTATGAGTATATATAGATTTTTATGTTATGTATGTTGTGGACATATCCATGTGATAAGATGAAGGTCATTTTTTATTATTTATGCTTTTTAGTTTTGGGGTGTTTTACATAGTAATATATTCATCACCCTTTAATGGGATCATCCTACCTGTGTTGTGTCATATATAGTAACTGGAATGTTCGACATGGATCACTATTGACTAAGAGAGGACAAATCTAATATTTTGGTCAGATTTACTATGTTCCATACAATTATTTTAAATTTATTTTAATCCCCTCCATCTATTCAGTTGAAATTTCTATACAGTTTCTTCTGTTATTTTATTTAGTCCATATCAGATTCGACTATTTTTTTATACACTAATTATAGGATTTATGCATGTGAATGCATTTAGATCCTATAATATTCTACATTTTACCATTGTATCAACTTTGGAGATGTGTGTATTTATGTAAAGGTAAAATATGCTAAGGTATTTCTTCATAGTGTTATGCCTACTTTGAAGTAGTTTCTATCCCATGGCCTTTTTGAGGTTAGATTAATGTATTTAAACTAAGAATAAGAATTACCAAGTGGTCCCTGGTGTGTTGTGTCGTGGAAACAATGTATTATGAAATTTTCATTTAACTTTAAATATATTTTTTCCTTTTATGTACCCTTTACATTATGAGGTAAAGAATAAACTGTGGTGTTATGTTTCATTGATTCCAAAAAATATTTTTGATTCTTTCTAACATAGACTTCTATAAGAATATTCCCTCAAAATATGAATGACCCTAGTTATTTTCCTCGAGATATTACATCCTTGAATCCCTTGAATTCATTCTCATAATTTAAATATCAACTCTTATATAACCTTATGTTTATAAAATCTATAATCAATTATAGATCTGTTATTTAATTAAAGGGTTTTGTCCATATCATAAAATACACATGGAGTACTGTTCAGTAATTATAGTTTTTAGTATATCATTTTATATTATTCAATTAAAAACATGAAATTATGGAGACATGTTTTTATAAAATATCAATCCAGGATCCTTCCTTAGTTCCTAGTATCCTCATTTCATCTCAACATGTTCTTTATATTTGGGAAATGACATTCTATGTGAACCAAGGTTGGTGGTTTAATGATTCCTTGTCATTCTAATATAATTTTCATTTCCCTTTTATTTTTAATTGTAACATTTTGTAAAGATATAGTTTTTTATATATCTTTGAAATGTATTAGAGATTGTTTTAATGAGTTCATCAGTAGTGTTTTGATAAAATGTGTTGATTTTTCATAATGTTTTATGAAAATGGATTTAACCATAACGAATTATTAACATAAATTGATATAAATAATTATTTTTATGGATTCAAGGACAAAAACCGCTTTAAATATTATTTTTCTAGAATCCATGACTATGATCAATGATGAATAAGGAATAATTTTATAACACCATGATTCAATGTTCTATTTTACCCTTACACCACTGTATTAAACTTATTTTGTATTGAAAATTAAAAATATAATAGAATATTTCACATAATATCCCATTAAAAATTTATTTTTATTGCTTTTAGAAAGGGTAATATTACATAGTTTGATAAATTCATTGTAGGTGGAGGTGATTTGGAGATCCACAATAGAATTCATTAATATTAGGAAAAATTATAGAGGAGATGATGCATATATGTAGAATAAATTGCATAGTACAGCAAATCACTGTTTCCAATTAGGATTAATTATCGTTGTATGATTGAAAATTCAGTGTGATAAAACACTACTGAAGCCACCCAACCCCAACTCATCAATTAATGGGCCCAAATGAACCGATCAGTCCAAAAAATAATATGATCAAAGTGGAACATTTTTATCTAAATTGTCTCCATATCTTGGGTTAAAATTTTCCAAATGATCAAAAAATGTTTGTGTATATATTATAAATGTGGGAAAATTTTAGTTTTTTGAAAAGTTGAATAATACTATAAACAAATCCAAATCATGGTCCTTGTGGTTTATATAAATATGGTTTCTCAGAACCCCCTTCATATTTTCCTATTAAATGAAATCTTGGGAACCCCACATGTAAGATTATCCATGGAGAGATGTGCTTCCAATTTGGAGTCTCAAGTGAGTATAATTATCATAATAGAGGTTCTATAGCTCCCTATTATCATAAATATATATGAGATGAAGTCGGAGTTCATCATGACATTCCTTATCCACTTAATATTGGGATAAATGGTGAGTGATCATTATGATGGTGTTACACATTGGTCAAAGGAGTACCAGATTTATAATAACATCAGGTATAGAGTAACTTGGGTTTAAAAACATATCATTCCTTGTATCTTATTTTGTATCATATTTTAATTCTTTTTAATGAACATGATTGGTATGCTCATAATTTCTAATAAATCGGCATGGGGTTTTGAGTGTGTGAATAATGTTATTCTAATTGGAAAACAAAAGAATACATTTGTTTCCCCCTTTCTTAATATTTAACCATTATTCATAAGATCGTATTCAATGTATATGTTCTAGACTGTGGAAATGGTATTTTTTTCAATGTTTGGTAATATAAGAATTGATATAAAATATTAGAATTTATTTGGGTTTCTTATTAATTTTTACATCATATTCACTCCAACCCTAAAAGAATATATAATAAAAAATGAACATGTAATGTGTGTAGTAAACACATGAAGGCAACTTTACCACGTATTTTTCATAATCAATTTTTTTTTCAAATATTAATCTTTCAATGTTTAGATATTTTAAAAATATGTTTTCTAAACTGCCCAATGTTTTTAATTCTTTATATTGATAATACATACTATAAACAACCAACGCTACTTGAGACACAAGGACTTATATATACATCATATAATCATAAAAAAGATCAAAAAAATTTACTTTTCATGACAATTTGGTCAAATTTGTACATCATTACAGAAGACTCATTTTGTGTTTAGTATGATTTTTAAAAAACATTGTGTTTTTTTATAATCATTTGTTCGCTTATTTTCTTCTTGAAATTTTAAAATTAATTTTATGAAATATTTCATTGTAGGGCATATGAATGCTATGATCATAACTAGAGGAACTAATTCCTTTCATACATGAACTGGACAAGATCATCTATCATCTACACCGAGAAACACTAAACAATACCTTGGAGGGGAAAACCCAAAAATCTAAACTCTTATTGGTTCTTCTTATTCATCTAAAAATAACATTAATACTGATATAAAAAAGATTAACATAGCTGAAAATAAGAATATATTAAAATACCTAACTTCCCCTCAAGTTGATATCCAACCTTCTTATATTCAAGCATAAAGTGAATACCTGGATTTTTAATTTCAATCTATAATCATTCAGATATTAATATTATTTCATGAACTATATTGAGAATACCCACATAATCACTAAATTTAATGCCATTATACATGTTCAATTCTAGAACCTAAAAATGTTGATGATGAAAAGGTAAATATTAATTTTTTCTATTTCTCATTATAATGCACTGAAAAATAGTGGTTATACTATGTTACCTCAATAATAATAGTCTGGGAAGACATGAAATTATTTTTTCTTTGAAAATACCTCTTATCCTCTTGAACGACCATAATAATAAAATAAATATGTGGAATAATACCACACAATGGGGAAACACATCATGAATATTGGAAAAAATTTATTTGTTTATGTTCAAACTTTCCACACAACCAAAGATGTGACAATATTTTTTTATAATATTTTTATGAAGGATTGAATCCTATTTGTCATAAAATAAATGATTTTTTAATAGTTAATAATCTAGTTTATAGGACCCAAATTGGGAACAAACTCTAATGAAAAACATGAAAAAACAAACAAATATTTGGTACATGTTCCAGTATACACATTATTGATATCCAAGGTGTGAAATGATATATGTTTTATGGGATAGTGGAATCAATGTTTGAATATGTCTATATGGTACTAAGGCAAAATTATCTTTATCAAGGTAAATACCACCAACCGCCTCCCATCAATTATGTTATCTTTTCTCCTAACACCTAATATTCATACTAATTACCTCAATGGGGAGAAAATTTTGTGAAATATGAGTGAATGTAATCAAGCCTCCCCCATAACCTTCACTTTAATAAAGAACCATAATTTACATCTATCCATGGGTGGAAATATAATAATGAATATATAAAATGAAGTATACAAATCAAAATAAACATTTAAGTATCCATTCAGTAGAGATTATCCCTCCACCACCACCACCTAGAAATCCTAAACCAGCACAAAAGTCTTTTATAACAATCCCCAGCAAATCTAGAGACTAGTCCAAAATACATGCTGAAAAGTGACAAAAAATAATCTTTAAATCCAAAAAACCACCCAAGGTGTAATACATGACATAAAAATCCTAATAAGCTATTTTTCCAAATCAGTGGAAAAAATATAAATCCATACATCATGTAAACTACCCTCTCAATAACTATTAAACAATTGGGATAAGGGAAATGTCAATTATATAACCCTTCATATTAAAACTCAATATAAAAGAAATCTTTCACATTCATTAGGATCATCCCTTCCTGAGGAAACCACCATCCCAACCATTGTAAATGGGCCAAATAAAGAAAACCCATTCCCTAAGATAATATCTACAATATAGAAGAGAGTTTCATTTGATGAAACACCAATAGAAAACATTCCACTTCCATTTTATAAAATGTTCCACCCATCCAAGTGGAAAAATAAAACTGAACAGTATAATGAATTCATAGAAATATTGAAAAAAATGCAGTTTAACATCACCTTGATTGATATACATAAGGAAATACAATTATAATCTTTGTTTCTAAAATATATGTGTAAAGACTAAAGGAAAACTAAATGTAGTGAAAAAGTGATCTTGGGGAGGAAAATATCATCATTGATAGGTTCACCACTTCCCAGTAAATGAATTTATCATATAACATTATTAATTCAAAGAAAAGTGTAGGAGTATTTATTTTCATATGTTATGATTTATTTTGTTGCCTTAATAAATTTGATTCCTTACTCAATTTTATCCCAAATGATAGTAGGGTAATCGAATCCCACATGAACTATTTTCCTGCTAGAAAACCATAGTACTTCACAACCCACTACTATGTTAGAGGTTGTTCTTATGAGGTAGAAAATTTTAATTCTTCCTGATGGTTTATATGTTTTTATAGTGTAAGATGATGTGAAAAATGGATAAGAACAAATTATATTGGGTTAATATTTTGATGATAGATGTAAAAAAATAATTAATGTCAGAAATTATATGATATATATGGATTTTAGTTGTGACATTTTCTTCTTAAACATCATGGATTCCATGAAGCACCCCTCAAAAGATCATTCCTCACGTTCATTTAATTATATAGATGTAATCCCATCTAATGAAAAAAATATACTTCTTCAAATAATAATACTTTTGTTTTTTTGTCATTGATATACATATTAGGTAATCAATCATGCATATAATTCTGTTTTGTTGTATAAATTTATCAACAATGTTCTTTAATTTTTGATTTCTTGAGAACTAAGGATCCCATTACCATCAATGATGCTGCTGAGCGTACAGAATCTTATTCCTTGTTTGGGGATGATTCCATTAAGTTGTTATGTGAGATCAGTGACCTATAAATTTCAAATTCACTCCCAACAATCTTATTTCCCCAAATTTAAAACGTAAACCACATCCTCAAATTTTAAAATATTCATATACATATAATGAATAACAGATTCCTATCATCATTAATAGTTCATTCCTTATAGAGCATGAATTTTAATTGCATGAACTTTTGAGGGATTATAAACAAATATATGGATATACCCTAATTTTAATTCTTGATGTTATCCCATCAATTTGAAGACATCATAAATTGTTTATGGATGACACAAAAACAGTGTGACAGTATCAACATTAATTGAACCCAACCATCGTAGATTTTGTAGAAAAGGAGGTCATTAAATTTTCCAACACTAAAATCATATAATTCATATCTAATATCCTATGGGTTAGTCTAGTGTAGGTAATTCTAAATAAAACTCATATTATAGTTATTAAATATTAAAATAAGGAATTGGTTCTATCTTATGTGAATAATAGTTAGTGTGCCTATATATATTATCCCCAACTAAATAAAATGACTTGTGATGACCATTTACAATTACATTTTATTGACCAAATACTCAAGAGACTAATGGGGATATCCAACAAAATTCTTATTTATGGATATTCAATATACATTAATATCTATATTTCCTATTATTATTATAAAAATATAAGAATTTAAATTCCCCTTTTTAAAATTTTCATATAAAATGACTCAATTTGGCCTTTTCAATTCTCCAGGTACTTTCTAGTGATACCGGGTTAGTATTTATTCATATTAATTGGTGAATTTCATAGAATTATTCGTAGATTATTTCACTGTATATGGTTCTTATTTGGATCTTTATTATATATTTATTTGTTTTATAATATGTCATTTTTTTCAACACAATCATGTATTAAATTATTTGAAAAGCTACTTTATGGTGCAATATGGTATATTACATTGACATGTAATTTATTTGGAAGGTATGCAATTGGATATTTGAAAACTAGACATCATTTATACCCTAACGTTACCCAAAAATTAATGTGATATGAAATATTTATTTTTCCATACCAAATTTTATCATCCTTACATTCATAATTTAAGTAAAATTTTACTTCCAACTCCCATTTACTCAAAAAATAAAACGAGTTTTTATTGATAAAAATTCTAATAAAACTTTTATCAAATTGAAATTGGGTCTAACACCACACTCGGTAATCCAAACAACCTTAGTGAAACTTACCATTCGAGCTCATGTGTTAGACCTCTAACTATGAATTTAGGGAAATCTTATCCCAACATGTCGATAAATCTCCACATGTCAAAGATTAATGCTTAGGCAGGTTGGACCATACCCAATAATATTAAAACAAAACTGAAAAATAATTCCTCCCATTATGACTTCCATGGATAAATTATTTTCATAAATTTTATGGTCATAAGTGGTTGTGCTGTCATACCATACATCCTTCTAGTATATCCCAAAGAAACTGGAATCCAAACAACTTTTAATTGGCCAGATTCTCCTCCATCAATAATCTAATCAAAAAATTTTGATAAAAAAGGAATAGATAATGTGTTGTCTTACCATATCAATATGATCCTATTATACATGGACAATTCCAAAACTCAATATATTCCCATAAATGAAAATTTTATTAATGAGAAATTGTATTGAGTACAATATTCTATTCCTTGGTATGAAAAAATGTAAATTATTGAGTAGTATCACTCATTCCTAGTGATTTCAACAAAAACCAAGGTGATCGCCTAATACAAGAGTGTGGTTAGTAAATTTGGATGCACCATAAATTTGGTGTGCATATATTAAACATGTCCTTATGTATTTTGTTTTCTATAGTGATTTTCAGTGCGTCCTTAGGTAATTCCACCATCTGGTTTTTGGTGCCACTTTGTTAGCCAACCAACTTCTTGCAAGGTCCACAATTCAGGTCCATTTTTGGAAAACACATTTTTTGGATGTACATGACTTCTATTAATCATTTTCTCACTATTAATTAAGTAATGTGTATAAAATAAAATAAAATAAAAAAATCATTTTTCTTTCATGTAATTTTTTATTTTTAGGGCATTGACTTTATGTAAACATTCCGCAATACATTTAATAACATGTAAATTTTTCTAGAGTAGATTGTGCATAAAAATTAGTAGAGGAAAGAGCCATAAAGACTAAGGCTTCGAAAACAATCATGGAATTTTTGTGGACTCAATTTTTATTTAGTTTGGATTTTATATGTTCATCATTAGTTTCTAATGATTTCATTTATGAAAAGAACAATGCCTTATATTTTAATTTTTATGGGGTTGGGTATCGAGTTTCTAATTCATATCACCCAAAAAGCAATAGTCAAGATGAAGTGTACAATAATTAGGTGAAACAAATTCATGAAAAAATCATTCAACTCTAAATAAATGATTAGAGTCCTAGACTTAGTGTTTTATTATGGGCTTATCATACCTACTTCATGACTCCAACAGGAATGTGACCCTATCATTTTATTTTCAGAATGAGTTGCCATATATATTTTGTGATATAGAACCTATCCTAATATTCTATATAGTAATAAAATTCTAATCTATATGGTGCATGTAATCAAATAAATCTATATACTCAGTAGATGAAGTAAATCCATAGAGATTCATATTATAAATCCTATATTCATAAAGAGGTAACCATGGATTCACATGACTTCCACATATTTTATCATAATTTCCACAATGGGAATAAGGCCCTACATTTTAATAAATGGATGAATTTTCTCTCATTTATGTTTCCTTCCAACAATTTTGTATTGTACATTATTACTAATGTTTATCCATTTAGTGTTCATCATGTTCAAAACATGGAAACAATGAAACCTTCCCTCTCAATGAAAAATAGATATATAACATTCAAGATTCCATTCAGAAATACCCAATAGAGGATCATTGAGTTAAATAACCAACCAACCAATGACACCAATCTAGATATATCCTTCAATAATAAATTTTATTTATTATAGTGAAGACATTATATACTATAATTCTAGGGGTATGGGTAAGTTCCGGGATTAGTTGGTATTTTTTGTAACCATTCAACCTTTTTATATATTATTCTTGATTCATAGTATTTGTACTTTTCCACACATTCCTAGTTTCATTAGAATATTTATCATATTTCTTCTTTTTCTATTTATTTAGTTGAACATAGTATTTTTACATCCCCATCCCCCTCACTTTTTTTCCAAATGTTTATTTTTTATTCCCATATTATCATTTTTTTTATTTAAATTACCTAGGGAATTATACTATTTATATTTTTATGGAGAAATTTTTTTACTTATTGAATGTCTCTTACAGAATGACTATAAACATTGTGGTGTCTCTATTTCTTGAAAACTAGTTGTTTTTATGATATAAACGATTTCATCACATTGAAACCATCAAGATAATTGATACCAATATTGTGAGTTGTTTATAAGAAAATTTTGTCACATAATATCTCTTTAAATATTAGAAATCAACCATGATTTTCGAATTTTCCATACTCAATAGATGGTAAACATAAATATGGATAATATTTATTACATTTTTCAAATTATTTTCCATTTATTTATTCCTTATAAATTGATTTTAATTACTTTACTAGATTGGACTATGTATATACCTATTATAAAAATATTTCACTCCATTAAAAACATTAAAACGTCAAAAAATATGGGTTCTGTCTAATGGCGAAAAAATATCACCCTTCCACAACCTTTGATCAAGTTATTAATATTAAAAATAGTTTTTTTAGGAGATCAAACAAGGGAAGTGATATGGGTGTATGATGTTCTACATGATAAAATATTGATAAAGAAAACACAATTAATAAAATAGGAGAGTGATGAAAAGTACAAAATATGGGGATATATTGGTTTAGAGCGTATGGTTTTAAATCCATTAATTCTATAGTTAGTGTGTCTTGATATTTAATTAAAAATATTGTAGGGAAGGTTTTGTGGTAAAAAATATGTAATCATACAATTTTTATAAAGACCTATCTTTATAAGATAAAAATTGGGAAAATAGAATGAAATGGTTTTCACACAAAAACATGGAGATTTTTTTTTACATTTTTTACATTTAAATTATTTTCCAAATTTGGTTTCATTCATATCCTTGAATATTTTACTAGTAGAATTTTTGAGATGTTGTTTTATATGAGTAATTACAATAACTACTTGGTGTGATTTTTAATTTGTTCACATTGATATCATTAGTAAAATTTTCATTTGATGTTAAATTATTATATAATTTAAAAATATCTAGGCATCATTTTTTGATAATTTTTCCCCATAGTGAACTTTTGTAGGTGTGGGTGTGTGATTGAAATGTGACTCCATGTTCTATTTAACCCTTACATAATTGTATAAAACTAGTTTTGTATAGATAATGAAAAATATAATAACATATTAAACCTAATTTTTTTTTAATAAATTATGTTTTATCACTATTGAATTTATTAATTTCACTTTTCTATGATTTCATTGAAGGAAGAGGTGATTTTGAGAAACATTATGGAATTTAAAAAGGCTACCTAAAAATTTCATGAGACTAATAATACATTTATAATCAATTGAACACTATATATAAGTAATGTATCCCATTAGACTGAAATATTTTGGCATGATCCAAAAATTGGTGGGAAAAAAACTTATGACAAAAAACAAACCAAATTCATTATTTAATGAGAACCAATGAATAGATCTGTCAAAGAAATATAATTTTCTCAAATTTAAAATTTTGGCTCGGCATTGCATAAATGTTTCAGGTTGTAGTTTCCCAACACATTTAATCATTTATGTAGATATTTTTTCGAGGTTTGGGATAAAAATTAAAAAAAATTGCAATATTTATATAAGAATTTCTAGAGACCTAAAATTATGGGCCGTGTGATTTTTTAGAACAAGTGTGATCAATACAACCATCCATTTTCCCTATTAAATGTAAACTTTGGTATGTGATTTTTAATTTCAGAAAATGTGTTAATTTATTCCAATTTAGAGTCCAAAATGATTTGGATTATCACCTTTTAGTTTTTTGATCTCCCAATATTCATAGGGAGAGTTGAGATAAATTTTGAGTTCCACACCAGTTTCGACTTCCTAACAATGGCAGGAAAAATAGTAGGAATACATTGTGAGGGGCTTACAAACATGTAAATGTAATTCTATAAAATATAAAAACTAATAGTTTGGATTAATTTTTATTTTAAAATATATCATTCCATTTATCTTAATTAATTTCCAATTTTAATTCTTGTATTGATTCACGTGATCTTTATCCTCTAAATCCATAGTTGATCGGTGTGAGGTTTTATGTGCATGAATTTTATTGTTCTGATTGGACCACAAAATATTACATTTTGTACACACATTAAATATATTAAAGTATAATTTTTAAACCCTTATTTCATACATTATTTATGGAACATGGAAATTTTATTATTATTTCAAGAAATGGTTCTTCATTTATTGATATAAAAGAATATGAATTAATAAAGATTACAGTTAACTTTTAATAAATATTTACTCCAATAATGAATCAATATATTTGAAAAATGTACTATAATAGTGTAAATAGAACTCAAAAATACCATGTTACCTAATATTTTTCAAAAGACACTTATTTTTCCAATTATTAAACTATATATTTAGTTATTTTCATTAAAATTTTGTAAACGACCCCAAATGTTTAGTTATTGTTATTAAATATACACACTATAAACCACAAAATCACCATGATAGATGACTCACATTTTACCTTAGTATAAATAAAATCATAAAAAATCCATTCAATATCTAATTTTGAAGCTCGTCTTCAATGCACAAGTTATCAACCTTGTAAATATGATTGTTATGTTAAGGATTGGATGATCATGAATTGATATAAAATCATAGGAATTAATCCAAGATTTTAATTGATTTCAACAAAATATTTAATCCAATCCTAAATGAATCTCTATCAAAAATTATCATTAACTCTGTGTAGTGAACTCAGAATACCATTATATCTCATATTCTTAATATCCTAATTTTTCAACTATGAAAATATCAAAATAATAATATTTTCTTAAAACTATTTTAAAAAAATCCCAAATTTGTATTTATTTTCTTTAAAATAACCACAATAAACCACCCAAAATACATTAGAGATGACATATGGTCTGTCCTGAACTACATATAATCATAAAAACCTAATTCAATTTGATATTTCATTAAAACATGGTCATCAACCTCATGAATAAAGACCTTCCCACATGAAATGTTTCATTGGATTGATGTGTACACCAAGATACATAGATTTTAGTATACATACTCTATCGGTATCGAACTCTCTCACCTTATATTTGATCTTATTGGGAAATATTCATAGTAGAGGACCTACCAGTCAGATGATGTGTTCAATGATCCTCATTGAATAGGATTAATTGTACCATAAGGGTATGATTTATTTAATTTATTATTGGATGTGTTTTTTTTATTAGATAAAATAATTAGAAACCAATTCATTAGTTTGCTTTAAAAAAATTATAAAAGAATATTTATCCATGTTTTTGGTAAATTGATTTCTCATTCCATTATTTTTAATTACTTGATCATTTTTTTATTTTGTAAATAAATCTTATTAAACACATGGTGGGATTATATTGTGATATTCCTCTAAAAACAATATTTATCTTATGGTGTGTTTTGATCATTATTTCTCTAATTTATGTTGGTTAAATGAATTGTTAGGGGCATCATATTTTTTCATCAGTAGGGTGTGGGATTCTAGAAGAGATTTCATGTCACGTTTATAAGGGACATTGTATTTTTTTACTTTGTTTATTTTATGTACATTAACACTTATTTTCAATTCAACATTTCTCATTATAATATATTTTTATATAATAAATTAAATTTTTGCTTTATATCCTTGTTTCTGGTTCATTGTGGGAAAATAATTCCCAAATGTAGTTTATAATTGCAAAGTTCTTATCACTAGTCTATGGTAATCAGGAACACCCATTGATCAATGTTAGGACTGATTGGGGTAATGAATTTTTGGGTAATCTATGTTGGTTCATTAAAAATTAGTATACATGGTATGTTGATTTTCTCTATGGTTAGTTTATATTTTATGTTATCCTTGTATATAAGATATAAGAATTTAGGGACTAATATGGTATGTTGTACTGGAGTTCCTATCCAGATATCATTGTGAAAATCCATATGTTTCCATTGGTGGTTGGGAAATTCCTATTTAGGATTTTGGTGCACTATTATCTCAATATTTATTTTATCAAGTCTCCTTAAATTTATTATCTACCTTCGCTATATTAAATTTTAAATGATTCTGATATGTCATGTTTTTATGTACCTTTTTCAAATGAAGGGTAGTATTATGCCCCCCATATGACTTATAGTAATTATGTATCATGGTTATTCGTATGAATAATGGTTATAAAACCCTCAATTTGATCATAATCTAATCTAATTACTTCATCACATGCACCAAGTTGTGGAACAATGTTTGGAACATTTCACTGTCTAGGAAAGAGAAGTGGATTACAAAAGAGATAAAGATATAAATAGAAACCCATAATTTCTAATCCATGTTAATATATCATTACAAAGGATAATAAATCCTAAAATTAATTGTATTTTGTGGGAATTATCATGAAATTATTTAAATTAATTTATATTTCTGATTAAGTCAATGTGAGGTGTGTGATCATCAAGATTCCATGACTGAGTAGAAGTTTTTAAGACTCAATTGTTATGTATGATAAACATGAATGGTTGGAATGAAAATAATTAGGGCCCATTTTTAGGGAGAAATTATTATATCATTATATGTAACTGTAAAAAATCCTCAGATTTCATCACCCTTGATCAGGGGAACTTATTGGTTATTAATTATGGTAGTCATTTTTTGAGTTTTATTTTTTCATTCCAATCAGTTTTTTCTAATGAGTTAAAAAAGGCTCGTATTTTTCATATGTTTTGTCATGATAAAATACATTCACGAGTCATCATGTTAATTTTGACCACCTATGCTGATGTCATGGATAAGTTGTTGATGGTATAGATTGACCTGGAGGTAATGTTAGGACTATTTGGAGATCCACTTCAATCTGGTGGTATCTCTTGTGGTTATTACAATGGAAATATAGATATGGGTGAGATTAATATTGGACTAAAATTTGTTTTTATGGAGTATTATCATCATATACAACCATTATTGGTCAGTAAAGTTATATATTATTAGTCTGACTGTATGGGGGATATAGAGTTCTTTTAGCCTAACTCTCTGAAGACTAGAAACTCATGTGATCACCATATTCACCACTATAAGTTTTATCATCCTCATTATTTTCCTATCTCGGGGATAGTATTAAAAATACATATTTTATTTTAGGATAACTCAAATGCTTCACAAACTGTGAGTTTCCTTTCACAAGTCACTAAAATGAATTAATTACAAATAGTGTAGAAATCTACCATGAAAGTTGGTATGGATCATGTTACAATGTGAGGTAATATTTTAGTTGTTTCTCCCTTGGTGAATAATATTTTGACACAAGTTCCTTGTAATAAATTGTATTGAATCATATGGTAGGTCATCTAATAATTACAATGGAATTCATTTTATTAGTTATAGAATCAGTGATGCCTATGGGAATGAAAGAAGAGCGGGGATTAGGATTTCTTTCATGCTCTATCATTATGAGTAATGTAGGGATGTCTTGGGATTATTTTGTTCTAAAATATTACATATTCAATTTTATTATCATGATGGAATGATTTAATTAGCATAGTGCTTAGAAATATATTTATTGTCAACAAGTGTTCTTCACTGCTTCTAATGGGATCTCCCATGTGTTTTAGGGATAATGCGATCAATATTCTATTTAGGATGGGAGAAATATTCTAAGGATTTGTATCATAAGTGATATATCATAATTATAGAATTTAAATGAATATATTAGTTGTTTTTTTCATCTATATTTAGTGAGTTTCATTTATTTCTGAGAAATTATTATGTTTTATTCTAGAATGTGGGGAGGAGTTCTCAATATAGTTGTTTTTAGAAACATAGCTGATATTGATCCCAACCTAATATATATATCATGATGAATTTACTAAGATTAAAAATTAATTGGATTATTTATGGGTCTTCATGTTTATACACCAATTTACATCACCTTAGGAATACCTCATTCGCTTTTATATAAAGATGATAGAACCCTTACTTCATGTGACATCTATTAGGATTTCGTTCAAGTTAAAATATAAACTTCCTATTATTGTTTATTTTTTTAATAGATAAAATATCGAAATTTATTTTCATAAAATTGAACATTTTTATAGTCATAACTACCTAAAAATAAGATATTATAACGACTAAATTTTGAAACCTGAATGACCCTATCATTAAACTAGTGATGATGTTTGTCCAAATTGACAATCATTTTGTCATCATGGATCCGATGAAATGTATCTGACACAAAAATATTTTTAATTATATTGTTGTGTATGTACATGCAATTTTTGTTTACGCATATACATAACAAAAACCATTTCATATCTTGATTCATGTTTTGTGAATTATGAAGGATCATTATGCCAATGAAAAACTATCAAATTAATTATTATAGATGAGATATTTAATGTTAGTGGGACATGTGATCTCATAACATGGCATCTCTATTACTCCCAATAAATTTATGGTTTATATATAATAAGAAAAAATATAAAATGTATTCAAGATTAATATATTCTCTGATTTGGTATTGTATTAACAATTGCTTATAAAATATGTCATGAAGATTTCTAGTCCTTTGGTGTCCCTCTGCATGATGGGGGTGGAGTTATATTTTGATTACATGCTTCTTGAAAAATACATTTTTTAACTACAATTAGGGGTCATTGGTCAATAGAACCATTCTACTTTGTATCCTTATTTTTAGATATATAATTTTTAGGCATTATTTTTTCCCTAATATAATAGCCTATTTTTCCTAATCTTTTGGATCTTTCCATTGACCATGGCATTCTTTCTGGATACTCATTAATCATGCACTATTATAACATAGTTTTAAACATGACCCAATGTATTTCCCCCATCAGACCCTTGTATTATGGACTACGTATTGTGTAATGTTATTATGTTCAAATGTTTTCCCTACAAATTTTGGAGACCCTCAAACCTATCCTCCTCATAGATAATCTCATAAAATATTGTGTGACCCATATAAGTTTACATAATTACATTTTTATATAAATATAATTTAATTATCCATAACAATATAGATATATACTATTGGTGAACATAGTCATGATCAAAGTCATAATCTCTTAATGATATGTTGTGAAATATAGGTTTTTTTAGATATCTATATTCTCTTGGTGTATTGTTAATGAATTATGGTGGTTAGTATTCCCATTGGCTTTCATCATTATATAACCTAATAATTCAGATACATATGTTGGGTAATTCTCAATTTAGGGTCATCTCATGGTTATTAGGATCAAATACTAATCTTGTATGGTGGTTATATGTAGGTGATGATATGATATGTGTATAAAGGTTGATGAATTCATGATTCAGTTTTTTTAAATAACAAATGATTTATTAATATATTAATTTTATTATTAAAATGTTGGAAAAATTATTTTTTGACATATCATATAAAGGGATTTTAAATTATTTTTAATATAAAATGATAATTTATTTGATATAATGTTTTTGTTTTTTTAGTTGTATATATAAATGGGTTCCTCCCTTTAAATCCATAATGGCAATGGTTTTATAGATGTATTTTTTATGGTTTCAATGAGTAAAACCCATTTAATGTTTTTTGATATGGTAACAATATTTTTAATCAATGATGTATAAATAAGACACAACTAGAAGTGAAATCATAACCCATAGACCAATTAATTTAGGTTAATGTGCATATCATGATGCATAACAATAATAATATTCTAATTATAATCCTCAATGTCATAGAATAATCGTATACTAAGGGAAATTTCAATGTATTTTTTTCCATGAAGTGTGTGTTGGGATATTATGAAATACTGTGGAAACATATTTAGTTGAATGTTTTACATAATTGTGATATTCTTAATATATCCATGATATTTTGAAACTATAGAAAAAATCATTCATTTTATTTAGTTAGAATAATTTTTTTATTTTTTGTGTTTTGTTATGAAATAGGTGGTGGGATCCTGTTTGGATCGTCTGGTAACAACATGCATACACCTTTGAGTGTACGTAGATACTATTTTAACAGATATAGTTATGTGAATGTCACTATATTATTGTAGTAAATTCATTTTTAGTGGGGGTCTAGTATCCTAAATATGAAATCATATAACACATGTTTCTGAAATTGTTGTCTTTGAGTATATGGGATTTTTTATATAAATTGGAGATTGTTTTCCCTAAAAATTTTATATTTTTTTATTATTTCCATTATTTTACCATATAGACGTTAATTTATATATATATTTCATTTTTCAAGTTATTTCTAGTAATGTAATTAAATAATGTAGTATTTTAAGCCTAAGAGTTTACCTATAGCCTATAGGAATTGAGAATACCATTCAAGTTGGGATATGACTCATTCGGGTTACAAATAGTTGGGTAATCCAGGATGGTTCATTATAATAAGTATACATAATAATAATATAAATGAAAAATATTTATTCACATAATTACACAAGACCCTTTAGGTTTATGGTTTTCATAATTATGAAAAGTAGTTCCATAACATTACACATACCAATGGTACACCTTTTTCATTAATCCATACAAATCAATAGAAACACTCGTTGCATTCAAGGTAAAACCCCAATATCTATAATTTAAAATTAGTTCTAAATATCTCCAAAAATTTACAAACATGTGATACCCATCTAGTAATATTATAGGAAATAATCTCCTTGATAATTTTTGGAAATAAAAACATAGAAAAGGTGATATGAAATTTAGAGTAAGAGTAAACATGAGTGATACAATATAAGATTATAATGACACATTAGATGATAATATGTGTATGTATTCATAATCAATGATATTATAAATAACAGAATAGAATCATACCTAAAAATAATATCATAAATGATGAGTCACAAAATAAGTATATCTTATAAAATAATACATTTTTCATAAATATGTAATCATGTGAAATGAAAACATACTATAAAAAATTATATGGAAGAATTTTGTGGCATAATTATATAGATAGAAATCATAATATATGTTATTTATAACTGCGAATACATTAAATATATAATATTAAAAGATAACAACATATCCAAAATAGTTTAAATATTGGAAAAAAATTGTCTATAATATGATATACATAATTGAACCGAGCATATCCCAAAATATTTTGGATATTGGATAAGTACCCTATCCCCATAAAATGTGAACTATTAGATAACCACTAACAACATTAAACAATTTCTCATTATATATAAAATATCTCAAAATGAATTCAGTGGATTTATTAGACCCACTATGACATAGTAGATAAACAAAACATATGTGTACTATATAAACCGATAAGCACAAATAATTTAACAAATAATATAATTTTTTAAGGTGTATACATGGTTTTCTAAAAAAACATAAGTAAAATATCACCACAAATAATTTGGAATATAATAATATATATTATCATTATATTATTTATATATAGATTAATGAAAATTTATAAAGAACATTTAAATATATGAAATCATATTCATAATAACACTATATAATTGATTTTTAACACAAGAAGGAGTTTTATTTTTTAATATAATTTTAATGAAAAAATTTTCAAAAAAATGGGAATAAATTTTTCATTGGAAAAACCTAAATTCATAATGATTAAATTTAATTATTGGTAACAGTTATTAAATATTGAAAATTATTTCCTTTATAAAACATAAGAATAGAGATTTGTTTATCAAATTTACAGAGGAAGGGAAAAATCAATAGTGAATAAAAAGATAAAACAATCCATTTAAAATACTTTTAATAATGGTTAAACATATAATAAAAACTTTCATGAATCAGGCAGGTGTGTCATCCGACCCGGCGCCCGACCCAGTCCGCGACATGGCCCGAAGGGCGTTCCCGATCCCCACGGGCTGGCAACTAGTGTAGAGCTTCAAAATAAACCAATTGGGAATGATTTTATCCCATGACAATGATGAGTAAACATAAACAAAACAAGAAGATAAACAAAAGGGAAAAAAACTAAACAACGTGGAATCAGAAAAAGGAATAAACAAAACGTGGCATACCTCAGGTGACCCCGTGGATCACCACGGTACATCAACTACACTCGCTCCCAAGAGCGATCCAAGGCTGAAACCTGTAACTGAAAAGTAATGTAGGCATGAGCACCGAGATGCTCAGTAGGAAAGCCAAAATGTAACCACGTCTTATGCCCCTACCTTAAGTAAGAAATCCAATCATGCCAGTTTGAAAAATAAGGTATAATAAAATAATGTTTTCCTTCTTTCCAAATCCAACTAACGGGTTTTCATTTTCATGTAAAGCTTTTCACTCCCACTACATTTTCAAAATAGGTTCCAAGCATGCATTAATGTTTCAAATGAAAAGAAACCAACTTGGATTAAAATATGGCTTTCACAAAAATAGACATCAAGTATGAAACAACTGAAAAGAAAGTCACACCGCTAGTAGCATGTCACAAATGACCACCACGGGAAATCCCTATAGGTATCTAGAAAACATGGGAAACTAGAGACCTTGTACCTCGGTGAAACGTGGCTTAGAAGACCACAACCCTCATAAAACGTGGCTTAGAAGACCACGACCCTCAGAAAACATGTCTTAGAAGACCATGACCCTCAGAAATTCATATGTTTAGTTAGTGTTGTTGCGTCAATCCTGCTAGACAAATCGGGACAGACCCCTGCCGTTTCATCTAGCGTACTAGTCCTGGTCACCCACCCAGATACTCGGGTTTACCATTGTGCTCTATTCCAAAAAGGTGGTGAGATTTTATCAAAAGAAAAGAAATGAACATCACACTTTCTTTATCCTAAAAAATCGCTAAACCGCTCACCACCATTCTCCCCCCCCCCTTAAGCGCATTTCCCTCTTTCACATTACATAAAGCATAAGCCCCAACATTAGGCACATATTCATACACTCAACACACAAGTCATTTTCTAAAACCAAGGGGCTTTCCTTAGGAGGGGTTTTTTTCCATTTTTACAAACCATTTCAAAAGGGCCAAACATGATTTATGGTTTCACAAATAATAGTTTTCATTTTTGAACATATAATCATCTAAACTCTTTGCAAAACCTTTTAAAAATCCCAATTTAACAATCTACATGTTTCATAAAAAATCAAGTTTGAACTCTTTCTTAAAATGATGCAATTAATTTATGAAAGTCAAAATGGAATTTGTAATACATTACATTTTTCCAAAACAAATGCATAACCTTTATTTGTGAATGCACCCAGATTTCATAACATGTAAATATAACATATATGTACATATAACATATTTTCAAAGAAAGCAAGCATTTGTGAAATTCAAACTAAAGGCATAGGTATAGGAAAACCTACCTCAAGACACGCATCTTTTGACAAGGGTATCCCGAGACCGCTTTACCGCCATGGATATACATTTTCATGCATATGCATATACCCATGTCCTTACTGCCAACGACCCGAACCCCCGAGGAAGGGACCACTCACTATACATATAATTTAATAAAGGAATTAAACAATTAAACAATTAAACAAGAGATAAGATTTCAGAATCAAGTACACGTATTATGATGACACCCTACGAAACAATTCAAGGCATGTCAAACTTAAATGAAAATCAATTTCGCCCCAAAACTTCAATGAAAAACCAACTTTGCACCACACGCATTAATTAAATAACATTCTAAACAAATTAACCTTTCAAATTAATTAATCAAATAATAATTGGACGTGGAACCACTTACCTTAATGTAGACCAACCACAAGGTTTCAGTGAGAAACTACCACTGCACGCCAACGCACCACGAGTGACACACTTAGAACCTAAAAACAAAACATCGGGCCACATATACCATTATCGGACCAAACACGAGTTCAAAACCCAAACTGAAACATAACCAAAATAAAAGAAATAACAACCGGGGTATAGCGCACTTACGGAAAGGGGTCTGAGGAGTTGTTCGGGTGAGTTTGTGGGTGCCGGAAGGTGTCGCACCGGCTGGAGCCTCGCCGGAAGAAGGCACAACCAAGGGAGTCGCGACCGGAGGTGTGCTGTGCAGGTTGGAGGCTTTCCGGAAGGGGGCGCGACCAAAGGGGGGAGGTGTGTCGGGGATTTCTGGTATTCGGTCGATCCAAGGAGGGGGTGCGGCCAAGGGAGATATGGTGCGAAGTAGCGGGTAGAGAGGAGGGTGCCAGTCCGGGTGCAGCTGGAGGGAAGGTGGATAGCGGTGTGATGGAAGGAGGCTGGTGGGGGTCTGGTGCGGCATAGCTGGGTTCCCAAGTGGACGAGGGGGGTAGCGCGCTGGTGGGAGGAGAGCAAGGGGAGGGTAGAGCCGCCGGAGCTTCGGCCGTAGGTTGGAAGTGCGCCGGAGGGAGGCTGTTCAAGTGATATGTGTGCACGGTGAGGAGGCCGGAGAAGTAGCGCCAAATGGAAGTAGGAGGGTGCAACTCGAGGGTGGTGCGCACTGGTTTTCCGGGTGGTCCGTCCAAGAGGAAGGCGGCGCGAGGGAGGTGTGTGCGTGGTGAGGAGGCCGGCGGTGGGGCTGTGCGGCACCGGTTTGAAGTGAGGGCATCGGGGGTCTGCATTTCCGAATGAGAGGAGGCTGCTGTGGTGCCACAAAAAGGGGAGAGGTGCGGGTCCGGATCGTCGGAGAGGGAGAGGAGACCAATGCCTCGTTGATCAGGAGGGGGGGTGCGAGCGTGGGGTCTGGCCAGCGGAGGAGGGGAAATCGGGTGTGGCGGCTAGGGTTGCAGGAAAGGGTCGGTCCGCAAAACTAAGGGGGAAACGAACGGGAGAGAGGGGAGCAAGAGAGAGGGAGATAAAAAAGAATTAAAAAACAATAAAAAAGAAAAGAAAAGAAAGAAAAAAAGAACAAATGAAAAATAAAATAAAAAGAAAATAATATGATAAATAAAAAACCCAATAAATAATATTGAATTTGTCTCTAAAAAAAATAAAACAATACAACCAACCATAATAATAATAAATTTCTAAAATTAGGCCAAACACTATGAAAGTTTGGGTGCGTGGTCATGCGCATGGTCATGCGCACGGTCTCGCGCATGCAAAAGAACCCAAAAAAAAGTCAATTTAAAACAAAGCGTTGGTCGCATGCATGGTCGCATGCACGGGCACGTTCGCGCGCCTAGTCGCGATTACGTTTGAGCACCCATAAAAGATCTGTATTCTTCAAAAATAGAACCAGTTCAACCCACATATCAAAATAAATACTTAAAATAATTAAATTAAAAAGTATTGTCAGCCGGCGTGTGACAATTCTCCCCACCATGACACTTTCTGCCCCCAGAAAGTCCAAAAAGACTGGGTCAACCAAGGGTTTCAAGTGAGACCACGAAGACACCAAAAACACAACCTCAATCACCCGAATATTGGTCATTCAAAACACTGATGACCTAAAACTCATAAAATCCCAAAACCATAGTCACTAAACAAAATGACCAACTACAAGGAATTCACCTCGAAATTGAACTACTACATGGAACACCCCGACCCCTAGCTTAGGGATCACCAGGGCCGCTCGAGATCTCCAAGAACAAACGTCCAACAACCCACTATCTGAGCTAACCAATTAGCATGGTCGAGGTCGGGCAGAGCGGAAGTAAGATGTCACCCCGCCAATTGCACTTTCAAGACCGAGTCTTCCACAAGTAAGTCCTATGGTGGTCTCCCCACCATATTAGGGCTCTTGTAAAACATTGGTTCTCCAAATCAAAAGGACTCCCAAACCCAGAAAACTCTGACCCTGACTTGACCCTAAAAGTCCCCTTTGTTTAAACAAAACAAGAGAGGACATTGGCGAGACCCGCACAGGGTCTCCCCACCATTTTAAAATATCCTAACACCATGAAACCCGCACGGGCATTCCCAGTTTACTTTGAGCAACACTGACTGAATCCTTCATTGTGAACCCACCAACACAGGCTGACACGCACTGATTATTACTACAGTGGACAACACTCTTCCACATGAGATAGCCTTGACGGCAGAAAACCCTAACCAGGAGATGAACCAGATAGGTGCACGACAAATCCATAATACATGAGCATCTCCGACCACAAAAAGGTTCACGAAGCACACCCACTAGCTTTACAAGAATATGGATTCTCCGGATCTCTTTAAGTCTCAAGAGGAACTCCCATAAAATAAGACCATGACAAGTAGACAAGGGCTCCATTCCCCTCACGACAAGAATGACACCTTCAGAGAGGGCACCACCATGGGGAAATTTAAGTTGTCCCCGTCCCGACATTTCAGACTTAAGTCGGACCAAGACCGTCCCAAGTCCGACGAGTTTTTGACTACGTGCAAGCTTCACCCCGAGACCTATGGTTAGGGCACTGATGTCTGAAGCATCTCCAGCCTTGCAGTCCCAAGCTGACCAGTTCTAACTGGAACATCCTAAGCTGTAAAAGCAGCCTGCATACTTCTCCTCGTGTCTCGCACAACCACTCTATTAACATACCCACTGAGGATTGCAATGAACGACTTACAGTGTCTGACTGACCACACTAGAGATAGGAGGTTGAGCAGTTTGTCTGACACGCAACACGAACTGAAGAGGGGGGCACTCCAAGAACAAGTACCTTTTGTTCACACTCTTCATCGGACGAAGAACATTCATTTACCATAGTATAAACTAGACCAACAACTATTCTGAGCTTTAAACTCATTGTTACACACCCCCTTTGTAAAACAAGAAACTAGCTCATCAGAATGGTCAACATACCTCCTTCACCCTCTGTTGACTGGTCAAACACCTACGAGATCAACCACTTTCATTCGCCTTCACTTCTTTAGGTACAACTGTGGAATGAGGCTAGTCTTGAGGATCGCTCAAGACATCCTCATTTGCAATGAAAATGGGACGATCACCATTCACTAGTTTAGTCTCGCTCCACCAGACGTAGTCGAGAAAATATTACATCCGCATAACATTTTAAGTTCCTTCAAAACCAGAGACACTTCCAACTTTCCCAAATCACTCAACGACATCCAACTGACATCGACGTCTATGAACAATCGACGCCACCGAGCAGAACCCAACTCTGCCACTCCACTGAGGTTCTGGGCCGGGCCAAGTACTGAGAGAGACCTGCTGGAACCCATGGAACGTTTCTAGGGGGCATATCCCAAACAAGAAACATGAAACAACCTTCCACAAATTCAAACACATCACAAAACAAACACCAACATTCCAGAAAAAAATACAATAATTCCAATTTAAAACATCAATTCATTTTCAAAGAAAACACTCACATGAAAACCAAGCCCTGCGCAATGAGCCCAAAAGCTATTTTAAAAATATATCTTTACTCTAAAATAAATTTCATCATTTTTTTCCACTTCCAAAACCGTTTGAGAACGAAAACCCATTCAAGAAAAAGGACCATTTTCTAGGAAACAAGAAGAAACCTTAGAGATCAATCAACCACCAATGATATTCCATGGTGCCTCGCAAGTATGAATGTTTGTGCCACTCAGGCACCCATCCACACGATCCACCAACTATCCATTAATCAAGTCCATATACACATGCGAGCACCCATAGGAATACCACTGGAAAGAAACAAGGTTACTCCGCTTCCAAAACAAATCATTCTCAATATCCGAAAATACCTTTTTTTCCAAACCATTTCAAAAATTCAAGACATATTAAAAAAATGCTTCCCATTTCAAAAATAACTCACTTCAATTTCAAATAACCCAAAACATTCTTTTATAAAATCAACTTCGACAAAGCGACACCAAATTCCAAATTCAAGGACCAAGAGAAACGCACCCCAAAATAAAATAAAAGCAGCAGCAGAGTCCGCTCCCCTTTTTAAAGGAAAAAAATTTCACATCAATTCTCAAAACTGAAGCAAGATATCACAAACATTAAAGCACCTGGGTGGAGGACTAGTGGTCGTGTCTAACCCGACTACATGGTTTAGCAGACCATGCCCTAGGCAAGCACCAACCACTAGGAGTGTCGAACAATACTCTCAGGCATCTCATGGGTCGCTACTCCTTGTGAGACCGCACACAGTACCAGTTTACTCTTATTGTCATCCCCCATCCACAAAGACCAAAGCCAAAACTTAAATCCCAAACTACCCCTGGTTACTCGAGAATCAGAACGCATAAGAGTTCGCGACGCTCTTCTCGTACCTACCACTCGAGTACCGACAGTCCTATCTCTGATCTACCTGACACCCCAAATAACAAGAACAAAAACATCCTCTAATACCATTTTTTCACGAACCAGGCCAGTGCGTCATCCGACCCGGTGCCGGCCCGGTCCGCGACATGGCCCGAAGGGTGTTCCCGATCCCCACGGGCTGGAAACTAGTGTCGGACATCAAAATAAACCAGTTGGAAACGATTTTAGCCCATGAAAAGGATGAGTAAACATAAACTAAACAAACAGAGAAATAAAAGGAAAAAAACTAAACAATGTGGCAGCGGAAAAAGGAATAAACAAAACGTGGCATACCTCAGGTGACCCCGTGGATCACCACGGTACATCAACTACACTCACTCCCAAAAGCGATCCAAGGCTGAAACCTGCAACTGAAAAGTAAAGTAGGCATGAGCACCGAGATGCTCAGTAGGAAAGCAAAAATGTAACCACGTCCAATGCCCCTACCTTAAGTAAGAAATCCAATCATGCCAGTTTGAAAAATAAGGTATAAAAAAAACGTTTTCCTTCTTTCCAAATCCAAGTAACGAGTTTTCATTTTCAAGTAAAGATTTTCACTCCCACTACATTTTCAAAATAGGTTCCAAGCATGCATTAACGTTTAAAATGAAAAGAAACCAATTTGGATTAAAATATGGTTTTCACAAAAAGATACACCAAGTATGAAACGACTGAAAAGAAAGTCACACCTCTAGTATCATGTCACAAATGAGCACCATGGGAAATCCCTATAGGTAGCTAGAACAAGTGGGAAACTAGAGACCTCGTACCTCGGTGAAACATGGCTTAGAAGACCACGACCCTCAGAAAACGTGGCTTAGAAGACCACGACCCTGAGAAAACGTGTCTTAGAAGACCACGACCCTCAGAAATTTATATGTTTAGTTAGTTTTGTTGCGTCAATCCTGCTAGACAAACCGGGACGGACCCCTACTGTGTCATCTAGCGTACTAGTCCTGGTCACCCACCCAGATACCCGGGATTACCATTGTGCTCTATTCCAAAAAGGTGGTGAGATTTTATCAAAAGAAAAGAAATGAACATCACACTTTCTTTATCCTAAAAACTCTCTAAACCACTCACCACCATTCTCCCCCACCCCCCCTTAAGCGCATTCCCCTCTTTCACATTACATAAAGCATAAGCCCCAACATTAGGCACATATTCATACACTAAACACACTAGTCATTTTCTAAAACCAAGGGGCTTGCCTTAGGAGGGGTTTTTTTCCATTTTTACAAACCATTTCAAAAGGGCCAAACAGGCTTTATGGTTTCACAAATAATAGTTTTCATTTTTTAACATATAATCATCTAAACTCTTTGCAAAACATTTTAAAAATCCCAATTTAACAATCTACATGTTACATAAAAAAACAAGTTTGAACTCTTTCTTAAAATGATGCAATTAATTTATGAAAGTCAAAATGGCATTTGTAATACACTAAATTTTTCCAAAACAAATACATAACCATTATTTGTCAATGCACCCAGATTTCATAACATGTAAATATAACATATATGTACATATTACATATTTTCAAAGAAAGAAAGCAATTATAAAATTAAAACTAAATGCATAGGCATAGGAAAACCTACCTCAAGACACGCAGCTTTTGACAAGGGTAACCCGAGACCGCTTCACCGCCATGCATATACATTTTCATGCATATTCATATACCCATGTCCTTACTGCCGACGACTCGAACCACCGAGGAAGGGACCACTCACTATACATATAATTTAATAAAGGAATTAAACAATTAAAAAATTAAACAAGAGATGATATTTCAGCATCAAGTACACGTATTATGATAACACCCTACGAAACAATTCAAGGCATGTCATACTTAAATGAAAATCAATTTCACCCCAAAACTTCAATGAAAAACCAACTTCGCCCCACACGCATTAATTAAATAACATTCTAAAAAAATTATCCTTGCAAATTAATTAATCAAATAATAATTGGACATGGAACAACTTACCTTAGTGTAGACCAACCACAAGATTTCAGTGAGAAACTACCACCGCACGCCAACGCACCACGAGTGACACACTTAGAACCTAAAAACAAAACATCGGGCCACATACACCATTATCGGACCAAACACGAGTCCAAAACCCAAGCTGAAACATAACCAAAATAAAAGAATTAACAACCGGGGTATAGCGCACTTACGGAAAGGGGTCCGAGGAGTTGTTCGGGTGAGTTTGTGGGTGCTGGAAGGTGTCGCGCCAGCTAGAGCCTCACCGGAAGAAAGTGTAGCCAAGGGAGTCGCGACCGGAGGTGTGCTACGCAGGTTGGAGGCTTGCCGGAAGGGGGTGTGACCAAAGGGGGGAGGTGTGTCGGGGATGTCTGGTCTTTGGTCGAGCCAAAGAGGGGGTGCAGACAAGGGAGATATGGTGCGAAGCAGCGGGTAGAGAGGAGGGTGCTAGTCCGGGTGCAGTTGGAGGGAAGGTGGATAGCGGTGTGATGGAACGAGGCTGGTGGGGGTCTAGTGCGGCATTGCTGGGTTCCCAAGCACCCGAGGGGGGTAGCGCGCTGGTGGGAGGAGAGCAAGGGGAGGGAAGAGCCGCCGGAGCTTCGGCCGTAGGTTGGAAGTGCGCCGGAGGGAGGATGTTCAGGTGATATGTGTGCATGGTGAGGAGGCCGGAGAAGTAACTCCAAATGGAAGTAGGAGGGTGAAACTCGAGGGTGGTGCGCGCTGGTTTTCCGGGTGGTCCAGCCAAGAGGAAGGCGGTGCGAGGGAGGTGTGTGCATGGTGAGGAGGCTGGCGGTGGGCTCTGCGGCACCCGTTTGAAGGGAGGGCACCGGGGTTCTGCGTTTCCGGACAAGAGGAGGCTGCTGCAGTGCCACAAAAAGGGGAGAGGTGCGGGTCCGGATCTTCATAGAGGGAGAGGAGACCAATGCCTCGTTGATCAGGAGGGGGGGTGCGAGCGTGGGGTCTGGCCAGCGGAGGAGGGGATATCGGGTGTGGCGGCTAGGGTTGCAGGAAGGGGTCGGTCCGCAAAACTAAGGGGGAAACGAACGGGAGAGAGGGGATCAAGAGAGAGGGATATAAAAAAAGAATAAAAAAGAAAAGAAAAAAAAGAAAAAAAAAGAACAAAAGGAAAATAAAATAAAAAGAAAATAATATGATAAATAAAAAACCCAATAAATAATAATGAATTTGTCACTAAAAAAAAAACAATACAACCAACCATAATAATAATAAATTTATAAAATTAGGCCGAACACTATGCAAGTTTGCGTGCATGGTCGTGTGCAAGGTCGCGTGCACGGTCTCGTGCACGCAAAAGAACCCAAAAAAAGTAAATTTAAAACAAAGCGTCGGTCGCATGCATGGTCGCATGCACGGGCACGTTCGCGCGCCTGGTCGAGATTACATTTTAGCACCCATAAAAGATCATTATTCTTCAAAAATATAACTAGTTCAACCCACATATCAAAATAAATACTTAAAATAATTAAATTAAAAAAGTAGTGTCAGCCGGGGTGGGACAATTCTCCCCACCATGACACTTTCTTCCCCTAGAAAGTCCAAAAAGACTGGGTCAACCAAGGGTTTCAAGTGAGACAACGAAGACACCAAAAACACAACCTCAATCACCCGAATATTGGTCATTCAGAACACTGATGAACTAAAACTCATAATATCCCAAAACCAGAGTCACTAAACAAAATGACCAACAACAAGGAATTCACCTCGAAATTGAACTACAACATGGAACACCCCAACCCCTGGCGTAGGGATCACCAGGGCCGCTCGAGATCTCCAAGAACAAACGTTCAACAACCCACTATCTGAGCTAACCAATTAGCATGGTCGAGGTCGGGCGGAGCGGAAGTAAGATGTCACCCCGCCAAGTGCACTTTCAAGACCGAGTCTTCCACAAGTACGTCCTATGGTGGTCTCCCCACCATATTAGGGCTCTTGTCAAACATTGGTTCTCCAAATAAAAACGACTCCCAAACCCAGACAACTCTGACCCTGACTTGACCCTAAAAGTCCCCTATGTTTAAACAAAACAAGAGAGGACATTGGCGAGACCGCACAGGGTCTCCCCACAATTTTAAAATATCCTAACACCATGAAACCCGCGTGGGCATTCCTAGTTTACTTTGAGCAACACCTAATGAATCCTTCATTGCGAACCCACCATCACAGGCTGACCCGCACTGATTATTACTACAGTGGACAACACTCTGCCACATGAGATAGCCTTGACAGCAGAAAACCCTAACCAGGAGACGAACCAGACAGGCGCACAACAAATCCATAAGACATGAGCATCTCCGACCAAAAAAAGGTTCACGGATCACACCCACTAGCTTTACGAGAATACGGATTCTACGGATCTCTTTAAGGCTCAAGAGAAACTCCAATAAAATAAGACCATGACAAGTAGACAAGGGCTCCATGCCCCTCACGACAAGAATGACGCCTTTAGAGAGGTCACCACCATGGGGAAATTTATGTTTTCCCCGTCCCGACATTGCGGACTTAGGTCGGAACAAGCCCATCCCAAGTGCGATGAGTTTTTGACTGCGCGCATGCTTCACCCCGAGACCTATGGTTGGGGCACTGATGTCTGAAGCATCTCCAGCCTCGCAGTCCCAAGCTGACCACTTCTAACTGGAACTTTATGTGCTGGAAAAGCAGCCTGCATACTTCTCCTCGTGTCTCGCACGACCACTCTATTAACATACCCACTGAGGATTGCAGTGAACGACTTAGAGTGTCTGACCGACCACACTAGAGATAGGAGGTTGAGCGGTTTGTCTGACACGAAACACGAACTGAAGAGGGGGGCACTCCAAGAACAAGTCCCTTTTGTTCACACTCTTCATCGGATGAAGAACATTCATTTACCATAGTATAAATGAGACCAACAACTATTCCGAGTTTTAAACTCATTGTTACACACCCCCTCTGTAAAACAAGAAACTAGCTCATCAGAAATGTCAACATACCTCCTTCACCCTCTGTTGACTGGTCAAACACCTACGAGATCCACCACTTTCATTCACCTTCACTTCTTTTGGTATAACCGTGGAATGAGGCTAGTCTTGAGGATCGCTCACGACATCCACATTTGAAACCAAAACGGGACGATCATCATTCACTAGTTTAGTCCCGCTCCACCAGACGTAGTCGAGACAATCTTACATTCGCATTACATTTGAAGTTACTTCAAAACCAGAGACACTTCCAACTTTCCCAAATCACTCAACGGCATCCAACTGACATCGACGTCTATGAACAGTCGACGCCACCGAGCAGAACCCAACTCTGCCACTCCACTGAGGGACTGGGCCGGGCAAAGAACATAGAGAGACCTGCTGGAACCCATGGAACGTTTCTAGGGGGCATATCCCAAACATGAAACATGAATCAACCTTCCACAAATCCAAACACATCACAAAACAAACACCAACATTCCAGAAACAAATCCAATAATTCCAATTTAAAACATCAATTCATTTTCAAAGAAAACACTCGCTTGAAAACCAAGCCCTGCACAATGAGCCCAAAAGCTATTTTAAAAATCTATCTTTACTCTAAAATAAATGTCATCATTTTTTTTCACTTCCAAAACCGTTTGAGAATGAATACCCATTCAAGAAAAAGGACCACTTTCTAGGAAACAAGAAGCAAACTTAGAGATCAATCAACCACCAATGATATTCCATGGTGCCTCGCAAGTATGCATTTTTTTGCCACTCAGGCACCCGTCCACACGATCCACCAACTGTCCATTAATCAAGTCCATATGCAAATGCGAGCACCCATAGGAATACCACTGGAAAGAAACAAGGTTACTCTGTTTTCAAAACAAATCATTCTCAATATCCGAAAATACCTTTTATTCCATACCATTTCAAAAATTCAAGACATATTAAAAAAAATGCTTCCCATTTCAAAAATAACTCACTTCAATTTCAAATAACCCAAAACATTCTTTTATAAAATCAACTTCGACAAAGCGACGCCAAATTCCAAATTCATTGTCCAAGAGAAACGCACCCCAAAATAAAATAAAAGCAGCAGCAGAGTCTGCTCCCGTTTTTAAAGGAAAAAAATTTCACGTCAATTCTCAAAACTGAAGCAAGATATCACAAACATTAAAGCACCTGGGTGGAGGACTAGTGGTCGTGTCAAACCCGGCTACATGGTTTAGAAGACCATGCCCTAGGCTAGCACCAACCACTAAGAGTGTAGAACCGTACTCTCAGGCATCACATGGGTCGCTACTCCATGTGAGACCGCACATATTACCAGTTTACACCTATTGTCATCCCCCATCCACAAAGACCAAAGCCAAAACTTAAATCCTGGACTACCCCTGGTTACTCGAGAATTAGAACGCATAAGAGTTCGTGACGCTCTTCTCGTACCTACCACTCGAGTACCGACAGTCCTATCTCTGATCTAACTGACACCGCTAATAACAAGAATGAAAACATCCTCTGATTCCATTTTGTCACGAACCAGGCCAGTGCGTCATCCGACCCGGTGCCCGACCCGGTCCGCGACATGGCCCGAAGGGCGTTCCCGATCCCCACGGGCTAGCAACTGGTGTCGGGCATCAAAATAAACTTGTTGGGAACGATTTTAGCCCATGAAAAGGATGAGTAAACATAAAATAAACAAGCAGATAAATAAAAGGAAAAAAACTAAACAACGTGGCAGCGGAAAAAGGAATAAACAAAACGTGGCATACCTCAGGTGGCCCCGTGGATCACAACGGTACATCAACTACACTCTCTTCCAAGATCGATCCAAGGCTGAAACCTGCAACTGAAAAGTAAAGTAGGCATGAGCACTGAGATGCTCAGTAGGAAAGCCAAAATGTAACCACGTCCTATGCCCCTGCCTTAAGTAAGAAATCCAATCATGCCAGTTTGAAAAATAAGGTATAATAAAATAATTTTTTCTTCTTTCCAAATCCAAGTAACTGGTTTTCATTTTCAAGTAAAGATTTTCACTCCCACTACATTTTCAAAATAGGTTCGAAGCATGCATTAATGTTTCAAATGAAAAGAAACCAATTTGGATTAAAATATGGTTTTCACAAAAAGAGACATCAAGTATGAAACAACTGAAAAGAAAGTTACACCGCTAGTAGCATGTCACAAATGAGCACCATGGGAAATCCCTATAGGTATCTAGAACAAGTGGGAAACTAGAGACCTCATACCTTGGTGAAACATGGCTTAGAAGACCACGACCCTCAGAAAACGTGGCTTAGAAGACCACGGCCCTCAGAAAACGTGGCTTAGAAGACCACAACCCTCAGAAATTCATATGTTTAGTTAGTGTTGTTGCATCAATCCTTCTAGAAAAACCGAGACGGACCCCTGCTGTGTCATCTAGCATACTAGTCCTTGTCACCCACCCAGATACCCGGGTTTACCATTGTGCTCTATTCCAAAAAATGTGGTGAGCTTTTATCAAAAGAAAAGAAATGAACATCACACTTTCTTTATCCTATAAACTCGATAAACCGCTCACCACTGTTCTCCCCCCCCCCTTAAGCACATTCCTCTATTTCACATTACATAAAGCATAAGCCCCAACATTAGGCACATGTTCATACACTCAACACACAAGTCGTTCTCTAAAACCAAGGGGCTTGCCTTAGGAGGGTTTTTTTCCATTTTTACAAACCATTTCAAAAGGGCCAAAGAGGATTTATTGTTTCACAAATAATAGTTTTCATTTTTGAACATATAATCATCTAAACTCTTTGCCAAACCTTTTAAAAATCCCAATTTAACAATCTACATGTTACATAAAAAAACAAGTTTGAACTCTTTCTTAAAATGATGCAATTAATTTATGAAAGTCAAAATGGCATTTGTAATACATTACATTTTTCCAAAACAAATGCATAACCATTATTTGCGAATGCACCCAGATTTCATAACATGTAAATATAACATACATGTACATATAACATATTTTCAACGAAATCAAGCAATTGTGAAATTCAAACTAAAGGCATAGGCATAGGAAAACCTACCTCAAGACACACAGCTTTTGACAAGGGTATCCCAAGACCGCTTCACCGCCATGCATATACATTTTCATGCATATGCATATACCCATGTCCTTACTGCCGACGACTCGAACCCCCAAGGAAGGGACCACTCACTATACATATAATTTAATAAAGGAATTAATCAATTGAACAATTAAACAAGAGATAAGATTTCATCATCAAGTACACGTATTATGACGAAACCCTACGAAACAATTCAAGGCATGTCAAACTTAAATGAAAATCAATTTCTCCCCAAAACTTCAATGAAAAACCAACTTTGCACCACACGCATTAATTAAATAACATTCTAAACAAATTAACCTTGCCAATTAATTAATCAAATAATAATTGGACTTGGAACCACTTACCTTAGTGTAGACCAACCACAAGATTTCAGTGAGAAACTACCACCGCACGCCAACGCAGCACGAGTGACACACTTAGAACCTAAATACAAAACATTGGGCCACATACACCATTATCAGACCAAACATGAGTCCAAAGACCAAACTGAAACTTAACCAAAATAAAAGAAATAACAACTGGGGTATAGCGCACTTACGGAAAGGGGTCCGAGGAGTTGTTCGGGTGAGTTTGTGGGTGCCGGAAGGTGTCGCGCCGGCTGGAGCCTCGCCGGAAGATGGCGCAGCCAAGGGAGTCGCGACTGGATGTGTGCTGCGCAGGTTGGAGGCTTGCCGGAAGGGGGCGCGACCAAAGGGGGGAGGTGTGTCGGGGCTGTCTGGTCTTCGGTCGAGCCAAGGAGGGGGTGCTGCCAAGGGAGATATGGTGCGAAGCAGCGGGTAGAGTGGAGGGCGCCAGTCCGGGTGCAGCCAGAGGGAAGGTGGATAGCGGTGTGATGGAAGGAGGCTGGTGGGGGTCTGGTGCGGCATAGCTGGGTTCCCAAGCGGCCGAGGGGGGCAGCGCGCTGGTGAGAGGAGAGCAAGGGGAGGGCAGAGCCGCCGGAACTTCGGTCGTAGGTCGAAAGTGCACCGGAGGGAGGATGTTCAAGGGATATGTGTGCACTGTGAGGAGGCCGCAGAAGTAGCGCCAAATGGATGTAGGAGGGTGCAACTCGAGGGTGGTGCGCGCTGGTTTTCCTGGTGGTCCGGCCAAGAGGAAGGCGACGCGAGGGAGGTGTGTGCGTGGTGAGGAGGCCGGCAGTGGGGCTGTGCGGCACCAGTTTGAAGGGAGGGCACTAGGGGTCTGTGTTTCCGGACGAGAGGAGGCTGCTGCGGTGCTAGAAAAAGGGGAGAGGTTTTGGTCCGGATCGTCGGAGAGGGAGAGGAGACCAATGCCTCGTTGAGCTGGAGGGGGGTGCGAGCGTGGGGTCTGGCCAGCGCAGGAGGGGAAATCGGGTGTGGGGCTAGGGTTGCAGGAAGGGGTCGGTCCGCAAAACTAAGGGGGAAACAAATGGGAGAGAGGGAAGCAAGAGAGAGGGAGATAAAAAAGAATAAAAAAGATTAAAAAAGAAATCAAAAAAAAGGAAAAAAAGAACAAATAGAAAATAATATACAAAGAAAATAATATGATAAATAAAAAACCCAATAAATAATAATGAATTTGCCACTAAAAAAATAAAACAATACAACCAACCATAATAATAATAAATTTATAAAATTAGGCCGAAAACTATTAAAGTTTGTGTGCGTGGTCGCGCGCACGGTCGCGCGCACGGTCTCGCGCACGCAAAAGAACCCAAAAAAAGTCAATTTAGAACAAACCATCGGTCGCATGCATGGTCGCATGCAAGGGCACGTTCGCGCGCCTGGTCGCGATTATGTTTGAGCACCCATAAAAAATTCTTATTCTTCAAAAATAGATCCAGTTCAACCCACATATCAAAATAAATACTTAAAATAATTAAATTAAAAAGTAGAGTCAGCTGGGGTGTGACAAAAACACCCCAAATAGTCATTTATGTATATAGTATAATATTCATAAAATAATATAATTGGTATCTAAATATAAAATAATGATTCCCAACCATAATGAATATATAATTTAGATAACTTTTATAATAATACTTTTGGTCGAATTGAAACCAATATGAATGCGAAATGGTATGATGATAGGTAAACCCTAGAATATAACCAAAGGAGATGAAATTAGATGATTTTTTAGATATATATAACTTATAATTTAATAAAACTATAGTATAGTGATTACAATATTAAATTTTAGGAGATGTCGGAAAATAATTCACTACAATAATGACCCAAAATATTGAAATTGTAATTTCAATTATGATTTTATAATTTTGAAATATGTTTTAATAAATTATTGGATAGAGTACCTACACCACCTTATAAAGCCACTAATTTTTTATTTTACAAATTTGACCATTAAATTTATAGAATAAAGATAAATATAAATATTTAAAAATAAATTCTAATAAAAATAGATAACAAGATATCTATAATATAAATAATTTTATATTATCAATCTAGTAGAATAACTTCACTCTAGAACAACACAATATAGATTAAATATAAAATTATAAAATTATTATACATTTTTAAAATGATAATATATATATATATATCATTGATAAAAAATATAAGTCATTGGGAAATTAGTGAAAAATGATGTAAAGATATATTTTAAAGAACCCATATAACCCTTACAAATCTGATTGGTGTAGAAGTAATTTGATAGTTTGAATAGTAATCTTACCATTGTCAATAGTAACATAATAATTAGAAGAGTATGATATACCATGGATGTGTATAATAAACATATTTATATACTGAAATTAAATGATGGTAGGTTAATATCATGATTCATGTAAATAAAATTGTTGAAAATGATAAAATAGGTGATTACATTTTCATAGAATATAAACGCATTATTTATATTTTTTAATTAAAAATAATTAAGCAAAAGAATTTTTTTTCCATAAAATTGGTTTATAAATTAATATTATATTTTATTATAGTGATAATATAATCTAATAATACTGTAATAAATATGTCAAATGCTCATAAAATTGATCATAAATTTATATTTCGTAATATAAAAATAAATATGCATTTTTAATAAAAAAAAAATTTCAAAATCATATAAAATTATCATGATTTAAGGGATCTCGTTTTTTTTAATATTCTGGTTCATAAATTTTTAGGGTGATTTTTTTATTTTTATAAAATAGTTGATATTTTTCTAAATGGTGAAATATATAAAAATACATTATTTTGCATTAACTGTTAAAGACATGATTTATCACAAATCGGAATATATAATAACAAATTTATTCAAACTCAAATTCAACATTTCTTATCAAAATTAATAATAATCTCCACAATTAAAGTCTTGAGGAAAAATAATAAACAAATGAATATAATATTAAAAAAACCATTCTATCCTTTTTAAATAACTCTCCTCAGCACCCCTTATAATCACACTATATGTGTATTGGATCATACACATAATCTACCACACACTCCCCTAATCACTTTCCCTATTTTCCTAAAATAAATTTTATCCTTGAATGACAAATTTTATGGTTTCTTATGTGGATTCCTAAGAGGATACATCCAAAGGGGAATGTGACACTCTCAACTTAGTAATATTATTTTCTGTTCCATATTATGCTTTCTCAAGCTATATGAATCCATGATGGAATTAAAACATAAATATTTTTTATGTACATACTTTTTATTATATCTATTTTGTATCCCATTTTTCTCTTCAAATATTATAAAAATTAAATCACCGTTTATGTTATAGTAGTTCACTTTCTCAATAGACAATGAGTTTTTTATTTCATTCACCTCTCTCATTGTAGGTTTAAATTGACATTAAATTGTTTAAAGTGTCCTAAATATATAAATGTATTGTGTTTTTCATATTAATGAATAAATTTATATCCATAATATTAAATATACCAAATAATTTTTTTGATAGCTAGTAAATCTACCAAAGCTAATAGATTGTACAACAGAACATCATTACTAAGTGAGTCATCCATGTATTGGAAAATATATAAATATTTAAGACCATATTGATTTCCAGAAAATCATGAATATCATTTACTTTCACTTCTAAAGTTATATTCTCATTTTACATGGATATTCAATATTAATTGATAATTAATCCGACCATGGATCCATGAAAGGAACACCATTATAACAAGCAAAAAAAATTAATCTCATTTAAATGGTAATAAATGATAAATGTATATGTTTAATAAAATATTGATGGAAGGAGTCTCTAGTTATGTAATTGAATAATATAATTTTATTATTGTGGATATTAAGTGATATTTTAGAATTATAATGGACCCAATTAAGGGATATGTCAAATCCACACACATTTTATTGGGTTAAGACCATTCTATCTCAAACCCATATTTTACCTCTATATTATTTTAGGGAATTATTTTGAATTTTTCATATTCATATCTTACATATATACATAACTTATTATTTATTCATTTAAAGGTTAATACATACATTAAGTTCATTATTCAACACCTACTTTAAAATCTTACATTATTAATGGGAATTTTTCTATCACTTAATAAATTTATTTAAAATTATTCAATATATGTAAACGCGTTCATATTTAATTAATTAAGGTAATATTTTTTGTATTTCCATTATATTTTACCAATTAATTTACATATTTATTTCCATATTATTTATTACCTCAAATATATGTGGTTGATTCAGTAAAAAACAATTTCAAATGTTCATTTTGACACACAATTGTCTCCATAATCTATGGATTTGTTTTGAAAAAATAAAAACATTTTGGACCAATTAATAATTATTAATATATTAACATCAAATATATTAAATTAATTCTTCTCTTTGGTATAATTTTTAATATTTATTTTTTTATGATTTGAGGAATTGTTATATAGTCAATTCCATTAGATGGGTATTTATTATGCTTATTCTCTTTGTTTGACAGCCTTATTTGGTATAAATATGACTTTACATAGTATTATCGATCCACATAGATAGTTATTAAATTCATTGGTTTATTATTATATAGATTTGATGATATATATGGAATTAAGGTGTAATATAAATCTAAGATGGGACTATGACCACCATGTGATGTTGTCTTAGCAATTAGACCTGAATTACGGTTATGTCCTATTTTATATTGTTTACACATTCATATGTGGCCATGGTCTTTTGAATATATAGTAATTATATCATTATCTAATATAATTAAGCTTGATTATTCTATTTTCTGATGTCATTTTAGGCATTTTGACTGATAATTTTTTCCTCATCATCATTTTTATTCACATACTAGTATTTATATGACACACTATTGATTTATGTGATTAATAGGATTCCTAAAGTAGTCATATACGATAAGATGAATCTAGGAAAATATTATGGAAATTATAATAAATAATATTTTTTCTAGTATAATGTCTATTTATTTTGTACCTAGTTTCCCAAAAATATTGGGCCTCTTTGTCCTTTAGTCATATATATTTGATATTTATAAAACAAATCTGTAACTATATGTGTAAGAGGATTGGGTAATGATATAAGGTATGAAAGAAAGGTATAGTAATAAATGATTTTTGTGAATAGTGTTTATTAATTAAAACAATATCAATATTTCTATTTATAATAAAACACTATAAAATTTTACTGAGTTATAATCTGACTATTTCTTATACATGAACTCCTTATATAGATACTATATATTGAATTTTATCCAGTACATATTTCCCATGAGGTAATAAAATCAATAAGAATACATGGGTATTTTCATAACATCTACCATGTTTATAACAAAATGTTGTGCATTCAAACATAATTTTACACTCTCAAGGGTTATAATTTGGAGTATTTAAATACCATTTATAAACAATTTTGAATTTCTTGAATATATTTTTATATTGAATTAAATATATGTTAAATTACCATGAACAATATACATTGAAACCTTGATATTCTTATGTTAGTATATACATTTAATTTATTATTTATTCTTTTTATGTCCAATTATTACCATTTATATGTTTATTAGTTTCAGTATAATCATTCCTAATATTCCTTTATTTTAGTTAATGGTGGGAAATATAAGGTACTATTCCCAAAAATTGTGGTAGGAAATATTAGGATAAATGTAATAAAATTTAAAACTTTTTGGTATTGGGATCTAAAAAAAATATCTATATACTATTTCAATTAACTCTAGTTACGAATAATTACATGAATCTTAATTAATTGTATCTTTGTCTTAATAAGAAAATTTTATGGTTATGTCCTTCAATAGAATAATTCATACTATCAATTGTGTACCTTTTAATCCATTAATTTTCAGATAATGTATTATATTAAATTATAATATATTTCTCAAAATTTAAGGATTAAAATAATATAAAGTCAGAAATTTCTTTTATAAAAGGGAAGGTGAATATGATTAGTACTAAACATTGATCCTGAAAATGATTCCCATAGAGGAAATTGCTTCCATGGAATGGGAAATACTCAGGAAAATAGTTCTCAATATATATTTGCCCCAAAATATTTATATTAAAAGGTATATAATGTTCCAGAGAATGAATAAATGGGAATATTATTTTATAGTGGCATATGAGGGAAACATGACAAGGCTTGAATGATATGCCCCTAACATTGTCATTGAAATTGAATGTATGCTTGATTACTTACATAATCGGTTAAATAAAATAATATAAAAATAAATTATGTCTCAAGTCATTGATATCTCTAAATATATATTTCATTATCACCATATAGTCATGATAGAGATTACTAACTCTCAGTGGTCTGGTGTTCATGAATATAAAGAAGAATAAATTCCAAATTTATTTTGGTGGATCAATTGATAAAATTAATTGAGGAATTAAAACAAAACTATGAACTCATCAAATGTGTGGGATGAATAATCCATTGAGACTATCTCATGGGGTCATAAAGATGCATTAAGTGTTGGAATAAAGGGAATCAGGTATACGAATGATAAAAGTTAACGAAGAACCCTATTAATAAAATCGATAAAAATATGGTTTTGATCAAACCTTATTTAATTTTCTAATATGTAATCAACAAGGAGAACATTATTAATATAATGCAATTACAAAATTCCTATATTTACATGGATAATAAATGAAAACATGCTACAATTTCTAGAGAATAAGGAAGGGAAAATTCTACCCCTACTATTATGGTAGATTTCAATAACAATGTGTTGATATATTTCTATTTAGGTATTCAATAATTGAGTAAAAACTATTTGATTGTGGTTCTATATAATATTTTATATCATGAAAGAATAACATAACTAATTAAACCCAACCTCAAAACATTAAAGTTGAATTATCAATGAGAATGATATATAGAGAAATTATTTCATCACTAGTATATAACACACCATTGTGTAATGTTCATAGATAGAGTCTACTATTAAATACATTAATATGTACTTTATTGAAATTTTATCCTCTATTTGTTATGGATTTACTTTCTTGATCTAAATAATAAATCAACTCTTAATAGAAGGAAATCACAATTTATATCTCCATTAATCATCCAATTATATACATGTTTAATGGGAGGATATCATTTAAAATATTATTTTCAAAAATATATATTATTACACAATGATAACGAAAATTTGTAAAAAAATGATGGAGAAAAAAATTGAATCATGCTTGAAGACATGACTATTGTGACGGACTATTCAGATGTCTTCCTATAATAGTTGTTTTGTCATCCTTTTAAATAAAACGTCGTTTTCTCAATGTAATTATTTCTAGAACTCTAACCATGATCATGACTCATCAAATAATTACAAAAAAAGAGTTTGATAAAGAAATAATAAGTTACATGATAATATATATAAGGGATTCATATTATTGTGTGCATTGTCAAGCGGTGTACTAGCCCTCTTCCCCAAAATAATTTTTGGGTTAATTGATTTCTATATTAATTGTGTTAAATAAGAAACCTATGAAGAGAAGAATTAGTTATCTCCTATAATAAATGGATAAATATTTTATAGACTATCTGTAACACCCCATGATTTTTTGAAATATTTTCGCAATTAATTTAATCTTTCTGATATTTTTTATTTCATGTAAGAATGAATTTATCTTTTGTTATAAGAGATAAAAATGTTTGGGTTTTTTATATACAATACCATGTATATTGTACATTAGAAACATCAATTATTGTAGTTTTTAGAATATGAAACACTATGTTTGGATTGTTTTACACAAAATACTAACTCCCTTCGATAACGTATGTTACACACATTACCTAGTTTTACTAAACTATTACATAATATTAATGATATTTTTAAAATCTTATTATACTTTTCACATATCTAGTGGAATGGAGGTTATGAGTAATATTTATTAAATTAATAAAATATATCATACTCATGTATATAAGATTAAATATTTGGTGACCACTTAATAAGAAATTAAAATTTAAACTCATCTTAAAATATAGGAAATCTTTTTCTCATAAAAGATAGTAATGCTATAAAACATGTTTTATCGAAATAAATTAATTAAAACCCATTTCATAAATTATTTAAATGAAATATATATTTATATATATATATATTCAGAAAACTATTTAATGTTCTTTTTATTTGGTTCTTAGACAAGAGATAAGAATAAATAAACAAATTCCAAATAAGAAAAGATGCATTTCTTTAGAAGGTAATTTTTCCACGCCTTTTAATTGATCAAACTTTTTAAATACCATTAATAACACTTTTATAAATTTTACTTTACAAATATACTTCATTTATGAAATATTAATATCTAAATTTACCTTGGGTAAATATTTGGTGTCTTCTGAGAAGTTTTATTTCATTGATGAATAATGAAAACAATGAATTATAATTCAAAAACATTAGTTTTATCATATTTATTTTCATTGTTAGATTATATTTAAAATGTTTTTTAATGTATAAATAGTTAATTTATTAAATATAATCTAATAAAATACATTGTACTAAATTTCATACTGATATTGGATATAAAAAAATTACAATCCTTGAAAAAATGTTACATTAAAAACCAACATTCTAATCATTTATTTGGGATTATTTTTAAAAATAATTTATGAAATTTATGGAATATAAATTTCAAAAAAAATTATTCCAAATTTGGAAGAATAATAATTTATAATTTCTACTATGTTAAAAAAAAAATTGACCAAAAATATTATAGAATGTATTTAACATTAATTACTTTTATTATGGTAATGTCACGACCCAACCAATACTAGTGATTGAGTCACAACTACCCCATGCCCACCTCTATAGGCTAAAGGGTGTCTAAAAGCATCAAAGGTAGAAAAAACATGGGAATGAATTTTCCTAAGAACATGTATAAACACACATGCAACCATGTCGATGAAAAAGTGCAGAGGGAATGGAAAACCAGAAACAACAACACTATAAATAAACAACAAGCATTCATAAACCTCTAAAGAGTACAAGTAAAAAAAATTAAATAGAAAGGGAATGGGGGAAATACCAACCCAACTAGAATTGTGTAACAACCGGGTAGTAACTAAAAAGTAAAACAAAATGGATGTGATAGATGTGTTCCTTTATCCCAACCTACAACCCCAATATGTGGTCCAAAAACCTATATCCCTATGCTCCTAGGAATTCATAAAAATATTGTTCATCATATGCATATTATATGAAACATGTTTGAAAATCACATGTTGGGGTGAGTATAAACATACCCAGTCGGATGTTCTGAAAAGGTAAAGTTGTATTATAAGAGATACCACTAAAGATGAAAGAAGTAGGAAAACTATTACAGTGAAGAGTACTACTCATCCCAACAAGGGAGTGGAAGAAAACTCATCTAAACTAATGTAGCTCGGTACAGTCTGAATATGGGAATCTCCTCTAGTCTCCACTAACTATATTTGGAGAACATACTCATCCATACATTATAAGATAGAAACTGATATTACGTGGCATAACCTGCACATCTTCACCTTTCCCGAAAAGAGATTAAAAAAACACCTGGGAGTGGGCGATGAAATATGATATATATATATGTGTGTTTGTGTGTGTTTGTTTGTTTGGTTTTGTGTTTGTGTGTCCAATCAAAGAATTCCACTTCCTATCCCCACTGAAGGGTGATAGGTGGGAGGGTAATCCCTTTAGAATCATCAAGTGTTGGATTTGATACGCATAATGAATGAAACATTGAGTATCTCCTAGAAGAATAGATATTCTAGGAAAAACTCTCATCGCATCTCAAAGGCCACTATGGTGGGGACCATCATGTTCTACATGAAAAACACACTAAATAGGCTACTCACAAGAAAAAATCCATGTTCAAAATAAGGACATATGAGAGGTTGAATAATTTTAAAGTGGTATAAAAAATATGTGGGTCCCACCTGATATGTTACCCCACCTCAGCGCCTAGCTGTGTACGTAGACATAATTAATTACTAAACTGTTCAATAGAACGCACATGGCGAGGTAGTGTACACAAAGAATACATGGCACCTCTAGCCAAAAGGATGAGGAGTGCATGTTGCATGTTGTTGATCCAAAAGAGTGAAAATGTAATTCTACGAAAATGCATTTTTAAATGTATCTTCATAAAAAAAAGATCGCACTCTAATAATACTACTGAAAAAATGCTTAGGATAGAATATCTATTCCCCCGAATCAGACTCCGTGTGATGAGACATCACTTCACAATATCGTACTTGAATATTTCTTCATGGTGCACTTGCATCAATCACAGAACACATCATTCAGATCTTAATATTACGATCATCGTGGAAAACACATGGGATAATCTATTCATTCATCCTAAATGGACACCCAATGAAAAAGTCACATTTCACCCCCAAACACCCAAACCAGGCCTCATGGGACCAACAACTCAATTATGGTTTAAGCGTTGGAAATTAGTTTTGAAATATTCACATCAATATCCGGGTCATTAAACTATTGATGGTGCATCTATTAGACAACACATGCAGCAGTTATGGTGGGTAAAAATCATAAAAATAACAATATATAATTATTATTTGATAATTTAATGGACCCAAGAAACAAGAAAGAAAAATAAAATTATCAAACCACCCTCAAAAGGGTCATCCAGATGATAGGGTCACGTTGTCATAAAAATTTCTTAAACAGGATGTCCGGTTTATGAGTAACGAGGGTCTAAAATTGTATCAGTCCAATATGGTCGGCCCCGCTGCATCAGATCGATCTACTACATCCTGCCCGCCATCCCCCTTATAGTCCTTGCACTCTGCCATCATCCTTACCCCATGTTTCTGCACTTGGGCATGCCACTACAGCTAGTCTCTAGGCCATTCATCGGACATGTCGTGCCACCGCCTGGATGAAGCCACACCCAGCTGAACCCGGGAGACTACCACATTCCAAAAACCACCAAAACCACTCCATTGGATAGAAATATTATTTCAATACAAAATCTAGGATCCTCATATACTGGTCTACACTACCATGTGCTCTACATGGGGGTTCCTCAATGTTTTGACGTTAAGAAATTTGGTGGCATCTTATGGTCACCATCTTGACTCCTCCAGTTCTTAAAACACAAAACTATTGTAGATTCATAATCCTTGGATGATAACCATCACAGATCCATACTTCTCTTGGGGATTAGAAATCACTTCAAAATCCCAAAAATTTATTCAATTAAAAACATGAAAAATTGACAATGAATAGGAAGAACAAGCGATCCAAATAAGAATTAGTCAATGGACGTATTAGTATGGCAATAGATGATGATAATAAATTAAATAGAATCAATAATTAAGAAATTATGATAACAAACCATCAATAAGGTAAAACCATAATCCAATAGGATAATTCTACCTAGATTTCAGATCCATCGATGCATCTGTTCCACTTTGATCTACTGGAATCTAAATATTCTTCACGATCCACCATGTGTCGAATCTATTTATGAAGAAGATAATGGATCTCCATGGCCACAGGAGGAAATGAGTCAAAACCCATTCTCATTTCCTTAAACCGTTATTTATAGGAAACCCCTAGCTGTCGTGGAATCTGAACCTTCCATGCACTCTCACTTTAGGTATCCCATAGGTAGAACACCCAATTTCCAACACAATAGTGGTATCTGATTATCAATCTGATCACCCATTCAAATTTTATTTGATTCATCATTCCGGATAAATTAATTAACATTAATTATTTTCTTTATGGAAAATAACTACATGTATTTTTCTATAAAAGACCCCAAGTGACCAATGTTATGTACCGAATAGGGAAAATGATATGCTCCAGACTCAATCGTAGACATGGATTTCTAATTCGATCACCATTTGAGTGATATCCCATTTTTTTTCAAGCATAGTATAAGAAAATCATATTTTCATAAAATTAAATCTGGGAACACCGGGCCTCAGAAACGCATGATGTCTCTGCCCCTATCATTGTAAATAAATGTATATATATATCCAAGTCATACAAGTAAAAAATATTGTGGATATATTATTTCCTTCAGTAATTTGTTCCCCAAAAAGTAAAAAATTGGGAAACAACCTGGGATAATGAGCTCACACATGGTTCTCCCACTCCCAAAAACTCTCATGCACATTTTTATGCTACCACATCACACAATCCAAAAGGATCATCCATCCTCATATTTTCTTCTCTTGTCGATTATTTTCATAGGACCATAGATGTATCTCCTCACCTATGACATATTGAAATTATCAAACCCCCACTCTAATTTTGTGGGGGGGGGGATTCAGGGAAAGATTGTGGGCATCCTCTCCATCTCTTTTCACAGCCTCAAATATCCAGATGTTAAACAAGTGATATAAACCTCCCAAAAGGAAAAATAATACACAATCCTTAAACATATCCTCCAACACAAAGATAGTGCACATAGTATTCCCAACAATCTAGTGGTGAAAGGTTGAACTCATCCGCATATGGGTCCCAAAATAATCATGCTTCTCATTCCACAATTGTGATTTAATTAATGACTCATGATTGGATATTGATATTGTGGGTACCATGTGATGGTGGACAATACCCCATACACACAACTGCACCAAACTCTCCATCAAGATATGCTCCCTAATTACAAGGAAGTGTGCAGACTTCGTGAGTCGGTCTTCTAATAACAAGATAGCATCATGGTCCATCACTATTTTTTGAATTCCTATCATAAAGATCATAGATATTCCATCGAATTTCAACTCTAGGATTTCAAGAGGTTGGTACATCCTATTGGAACTCAGTGATCAGCATTTACCTACATAGCAATTGGACCCATTATTTGTCACTGAATCAAGGTCTCGTGATTCCATCTTTCATAATATCCATTTAGTGAATAAACATATGCTTTAATGTCACACAAAACTGCACAGTCTATACATCACATCTGATACTCTCTTACATGCTCAAGATACAAAGGAGTCAACTCCATCGGCTGATCAAAAACAATACCCTCCAGCTCTATCAGGGTTAGTTATAGGGAGGATAACTTCTCTGACACTTCCTAGGATAGGTGGATCGGGGATATACAGTTATGGGTACTATCTATAATGTTTCCTTTTCGTTTTGTATATATTATGTAATTGACATAGTCCTGTAAGAGTTTCTACCAATGTCACCACCTCAGCTTCAGGTCTCTCTGAATGAAGACTCACCTGAGACTTTGGTGGTGCATACAACCCACATGGCACTCTCCCAGAAGGTAGTATCCCTACATCCTTTGGGTGAGTACTATTACTGCCAGCCCAAAATAGTGACTCATGTATTTCGGTTCATGGGTTGTCAATCACCTTGACCTTTACTTGATAACAGTAGTATCAATATTGACGTTGAGCATATATGGTTCCACTAAACCGGGAAGGTAAGTAAACTCATCCAACTGCAAGAGGATACACACAGATATCATGTGGCATATATTCTGTGTCTTTGTATTTCTTGGAAGTAGAGTAACCCAAAACCTAAGACTCTTCCACATGCACTAGTGTAATTCCTTGCAAAATGAGGTCATGTAAAAGAACCCCTAGGGCGAATCCAGGACCAACTCTGACACATCATCGCATAACCACTCCCAAAATGAACAAGTTATAGGGAAACATCCACCACACCTTGACACTATTATCTTTGGGTGGAAGTAACTCACCCTCATAATTTTTCACACATCACAAAAACACATCTTAATGGGGGAAGTATCTCTCTTCCTTGTTCCTTCAAAGCTACATCGAACAGCACTGATACAAGGTTACACGGACACCCTACATCACCCTTGTAAAATAGGGAAAAAAGTAGGGAGGAAGGATTATCTTGTATAGTGTCTATTAAATACTACCAAAAAATGTAGGAATTTAAATGAGTGTACTTATTATCATCTCATGCGCTATAGGATAGTAATTACACATAGAATATAGCTTCTTATAGAACTGACAGCCAACTCTGTGAGCCTGGAATGGGTCTCTGGGTGGGTGTGGAAGTACTTCATAGCATCGTCTACCAACTATAGTTCTTCCTTCATATTTACCAACACCACCTCCATGGAGATCACCCAATCCTCACCTGGGAGATTCTTGATCACATGACTATATCTATGTGGTTGTTCATCAAATATCATCCTAGGAAACTCATCAGGCCAGGAAAGTAATTCTCTAGCCATGTGACCTCACCAATAACATGTATAACACCTTCCCCCTAGTCTACCTTAGGTCTCTACATTTTCATATACCAATTACCTGAGTCTGCTCATGGGATAACCTTCTACATCAAGACCCTTCAAATTGATGTCTACCTACTGTTGAAAAAATATCTTCATTGACATGCCCACTATCGATACCAGCTTACTTGAATTCCAATGATAGAAATATCTATGTCACTATTGACAACTCCAATACCTCAACATTGGTAGGAATGCACTACGGAACTATGTCATCATGGATCTATGTGTGGATACCCTTCTAAAAAATACATACTTAGAAGGATCAATCATGGTTCATGTTTGGATAGTAGCATCTAAGGTATGTGAACCTAGTCACATACTCCTCAATTTTCATCCCCCCTGATGAAGATCCAGAGGTTCATGAATCTGAATGAAGTTTAATCATGAGGGGAGTTACTCCTCACAGAACAACTACTGGAGTTCATCCAATGAGATTAACAACTCATTATTAATCTAAGTAAACGAGATCCACTAAATTCTTGTTGTTTAATGGGAAATACATGCTAACAATGTCACCATATGATCTATAAGTATCCAAAAAAGCCTGTAGTGGATGACCACTAACCCTAGAAAACCCTTTGAAGCTAGAGGATATAGACAACCATGAAACATTAGTAGTCTTTGATGTTTGTACTAATAGAGTGACTTAGGATGTGCAGGTCCTCATCCCACTCTACTATGACTAACTTCTACTAAACTTTTGGATATGATATTACCTACCCATCTGGAGGTGGGGTATTGTATGGTGGACCCTCATCTGAGGCCTCATCGCTCACAGAATTGTCAACTGAAACCAGAGCTAGTATCATGGATGGATTTCATCGTGGTGGAATTCCAAATGTTATTAAGGATTAACACAATAAGATGAGGATATATATATATATATATCAACAATAAAGGAGAGATGAATCAATAAGTAAAATTAAGTACTCATTATTATATGATTCATTTACCAAGGATCCCTACAAAAATAAATTCTCGGCACAATGAGTCGAAAAGCGGGTAATTAATGTACTGGTGAAGTGATATGTTGGTCGTCACAAAATAAATTGATTCCCCTATCTGGAAGCTGCCCATGATAGACATTAAAACTATTTCCCTAAACTCAATTATGATCTTTTTTGGGAAACATATGAACAATATCCTATAGTTCAAACCAACTCGGATACAACCTTTCAAGTACATGGCACATGTTGGGGCTTTAGTCGTAACTAGCAGAATCCTACCTTCTTGGGACAAGGGGTGTTGACAAGCGTCGAAGGAACCACAAAAACTAGGATACCTTTTCTTAAGAACCTACACACACACACACACACATCCAACTCGATAAAAAACTGAAAATGGAAAAAATAAAATGATACAACACTACTATACATAAACCAGAAACACGCATCAAACAATATACAGTAAAACTGCAGAAAACTAAACATAAAGGGAAAAGGGAAAATTGAAAACCCATTCAAAAAAGTTCCATTACCTGATAGTATCAGAAAAGTAAAAAAAATATTCGAGAGGCCAACTCCTTTATCCCATGCTACAACCGCCATACATGGTCCATGTATATGTATTCGTAAACTCTTTAAATACGTGATCAACTTTTCCATCATATTAATATGGCACCAAAAATGTTGTAAAATTACAAGAAAGGGGGCATATAATATTACTATGTAGGATTCCATGAAAAACCATGTGGGATAAGTAAGAGATATAACATAAGGGGAAATAATTAGGTGGAAGAAAGTACAGTAAATAGTACAACTCAACCCAATAATGGAGTGAAAGACAACCCATCCAAATATAAGTATATCATCATGGTGAGAAGTTGAACATTTCATCATGTATTCACTGCCTATATTAGCATAATAATCTCATCTAACCAAAAAATTATATACATGGGAAACACGTGGCATTCCCCACACATATTCACATCTCCAAGCATGAGATTATCCAAAATTCAAGGAGTGGGTAATGAATTAGGATTTATATATATATCCCACAAAAGAATCCCAAATGAGAGAGTACGGTCATTTCGATTTCAATTCTCATCCATGGAAAAGAGTCTCCAACACTTCTTGAAGTTACCACCAATGATGCCCATCAACCATGATGTCATCTATGAACGCACAAGTCAACGGGACTCAATCAACAACCCTTGATAATATCATCTTATGTCAGCTCTATCTCAGCCGCACAATACTAGGTCACAACACAAGGATGCTTCTCAATGGAAAATGTTTCCCTCTTTCCCAGCAATCAATGGCACATTAGTAAATGTCTCTTCACTAATCCACACAGCTTCAAGATCATGTCTCAAGGTCAAGAACCCAATGCCCTACCCAGCTAGAGGGTATTCCCAGAAAAACCATTGGTGAGTGCCACTGCCCATCCCTGCTGATTGGTAATATGTCGGAGGGTAAGTCTTGATGTCTCCTTAGTGATTTCCTCATCCCATCCCCACTAAAGTGTGTTACAGTGCAGGGTAAACCTCGAAAAGTCCCCAACGAATGTGATTTCCCAAGACCGTTGGGGATGATAATATCAAGGGTAAAAACTGAAGAGTAATTAGAGAATGCCACTACCTAGCCCCACTGAAGGGTGATATACAGGAGGGTATGCCCTGAAGGGTCATCAATGAATTTCATTACCCAACCATATTTATGATTGATATGCTGGAATGTAATCCTTGATAATTCATTAAGTGTTTACTCGAATATGCGTCATGCTAAGAACATCGAACATTACTTTAGAAAATCATCATTCTCAGAAATACTTTTGTTACGTATCTAAATCTACTATGGAGGTCACCGTTGTGTTCAATGTGAAAAAACACTCAGGATAGGATACTAGTGGGCCAAACTATGAGTTGATATGTAAGAGATACAAGAGGTAGAATATTCAAAAAGTGGACCACAACAAGTGTGGGGTCCACAAAATGTGTGACCCCGCCTCACATTCAGTCAATGTACCTTCCCATACTGGGGTACTATGCTACTCACTGGTACCCACAAGGTATGAAAGTGTACTCTATAGGTACATGGAACCTCCAACCAAAAGGTTGATGAGCGCATATTCTTAGTTGTTGATCCGAATGGTAGAAAAATAAATTATTTTGATATAACTCTTCAAATGGATCTAGATAACCAAACAGATCCTACCATCACAATACTTTTTAAAAAACCCACATGATCAACTATTAATTCACCCAAATTAGAACCCCGATGAAGAAAACTCATTTTCCAGCATCGTACACGATCAGTGCTTTGTGGGACCCACATATCGATTTTGAATCATATCATATGACTCACAACATGTATATCATCAGGGAATAAAATTTGGATATGCTATTAATTAATCCAAAATATACACTCAGTGAAAAAGTCACATTTCACTACAAATTCCAAAACTGGGCCTCATGGTTTTTACACTTCTATTTCAGATTTCATTCCTGAAATAGGTCTTGGAATGTCTTCCTTAATTTCAAGGTCACGACAAAGAATACAATGCATCCATTAAAAGTTGTATGTAAATGTTATTTGTGATCAAAGTTGTAATAATAATAATATGTTATTATTATTTTATCCTTTATGGCGCCCAAGATGTGAGACCAAAAAAGAACATTCTAAAAATAGCCACTAATGGCCTTTCTTGTGACAGGGTCATGTTGTCACACATGGACCATAAATCAGACATCTGGTTTAGGAGTTCGATAGTTTTAAAATGTCTCAGCGCAATGGCATACCCAGCCCGACCTGTTCTAGCTGGCCCACCACCACCATCTCATCACACCGCTGCTAGGCCCCCTAATCCCATCCACACCGCCACACCTAGCTTCCACGCTGCATGCTTGACCCACTGTACTGCTGCCTTACCGGACATGTGCCATGCAGGACCCACACTACCACCACCATCCAGGGACAACTAAAATCACTCCAGTGGTAGGAATAAGATTCTTTGATACCAGATATGGGATCCTAATATCCCCGTCTATACTAATGTGTGCTCCACTTGAAGGTTCGTTAATGTTTCGACGAGACGTGATTTAAGCACCCTCTTCCACTTGTTGTCAACCCTCCTCTGATTCCCACAACACAAACCCATCATAGATCTAGAATCCCAAGATCATGACCTTCAAAGAACCATTCATCTCTTGATGATTAAAAGACATTTCAATGTACTGAAAAGATATTCAACAAAGAACTCAATGATTAAGAACATGACGAATGAGCGATCCAACCATGATTCGGTCGATGACTCTGTTAGTATGTCCATCACAAATGATTAGAAAAGTAGGAGAAACAATATCACTAAAATTATAACAACCTAACTTTAATCAAAGAAAAGAATAATCTTAAACAAGAATCCTACATAGATTTTGGATCTGTAGTTGTGTTTTTTATGCTTGTAACTACTAAGATCTAATGTTTCGTTTTTTTTGGGATCCACCATGAAATCAGCGTCAAATCTCCATCAGAAGGAGAGGATGGGGCACCGCCAGTTGTGGGAGGAAATGATCCAAAACCCCTTCTCACATCGTTAAAGTCCAATTTATAGGAAAAATTCAGAGGTCGTAGAATATGAACCTCCCACTCCCTCTCATGTTAGACCACTCTTAGGTAAAACACCCCATTTAGAACATAACAAAGGTCTAAAATTTTTAATCACATCCCTGTTCAATATTTATTTGATTTAGATATCGAGATAAAATAATAATATTTAATTATTTTGTTAGTGAAAATTCCCTTGATTGATTTTTCTAAAGAATATCCACATTGACAAAAATTGTGTCCCACCTAAGAAAAATATGTGTTCCAAACTCAAAGTTTGTCTTAGATTTCTGATCCGTCAATCATTTGAGTGATATCCCGTTTACGTTGCATGCATAGTATAAAAACACTAAATATTTAAATAAAATTAATTTTAGGCACACCGGGCCTTGAAATTGCACAGCATCTCCACGCCCAACTCTAGAAATATATATGAAATCATTTTAATGTCTTAGATGAAAAAATAAAGCCCATACATGTAAAAATTTATTTTATTAGTGGTTAAATATTGACTTATGTGGAAGAAACCCATGACCAATTTCCCAAAAAAAATTGTCTCACCATATTTCATCTATATACTTCCTTTTATTGAAAATGAAAAATTATTTACGACGCATGATGTAAGGGAGACCACTCAATATTAGTTTCTTATTTATATTGAAAATAATCCCACTCCTCTTCTAATAAAAAATTCCACTCAACCCAATCACTTCTTGAACCCTCTCCTACACTTTATCTCATAAAAATTATTCCCAAATAATTTTCTAAATTCACCCCCTTAATCATTCAAACATCTTCTTGGTTATAAATTAATCCATTTTATCCCTTTGGTAAAAACTAAAAGAAGTTACCCAAAGAAGAGGTAACATCCTCCAATAACACTTTTGTTTTATTTATTTATCCAACCACTACATCATTTTTATTCAATTATTGTATATCAGAAAATTAATCCTCAATATAATAACATATTTTTATTTTATGGAAATTACATAGCATGACACACACACTTCTATAAAATGAGATACTCTATCATCATTCATCTCTCTGGGGAAATAACATCTCAAGATTTGATGTCAAACGTTTTATATAATAAAACCATAAATGTTAGGGGATAATTATAGAGGTGTTATTATTATATAAAATACATGATATTAATTATTTATTTATGATTATTTCAATATTATTTTAAATATACTTTCTTACATTCCAATTTTTGGAAATATTATAACTTTTTTTGTGGAGGTGTGAACTACCTCCTCCTCAAAGCGATGTGATTCAATCACACAATACATGGAATGTATTAAGGATGGGTTTTTTAAATGTTATATATTATATAATAATGATAATTTAATTTATATATTTACATTTAATTTACGTAATTTCTTTTAATACGATAAGAAAACAGAAATAGTGTTTAAGCGTATGTACGGGCGACTGTTTCCATTAATAGTGTATTCAATTTCATATTTATGTCTTTCATATATTATAATTTATAATTTTATAACGAATATATATGATATTTACATAATTTCTCACATTATTTAGATAAGTGATTCATGTTCTATCTAAGATAATATATAATAACAAGGAAAAACATATATGAGAATCAATGTGGATATTACCCAAAATGTAACTTAAAAAGTAAATTGAAAATAAATGGGTAATATATGGTCATAAAAAATATATATGTTTTTTTATATATAATAATATGTTTAGGTGGTATATATATAATAGTCATATTCTTATTATACATGAGGTTTGAATGTGTAAAAAGTAGGTTCAAGACTTAACATAATGGGATTTATAGGCTCACTTTTATTTCTGTGATACTTACTCCTTATTAACCAGATGTTTCATTTGTGTGGTGTATATACATTCCATAGACTAATTATATTATTATTATACTTATATTTATTATTATTTACATATTGATTTTATAATATATATTTTATGGGGATTAGAGTTCAGAAGTTATAAAATCAGTAAGGTAATTTTCTCTTAGATTTCCTTCTTTGAGAAACATATTTTCTTATAGTCCAATATTCCATTAAAATGTGTATATAACACCATATAACATTTAATATATTGAAAAAATTTCTATTTATGATATTTAATTATTCATCTAATGTAACTGTTTCATGGGTATTTGGATTCAATATTACCAAAGTGGTAGGAGTTAATTGCTATAATCTCATCATTTACCAGAATTATTTATGATTATGCTTCCATTTATGAAATATTATGATCCAAATATCAATAATTGTAGTGAATATTACTATAAAATAGTTAATTATTTCATATCAACTTAATGATAGCATTTCACTACTTTATGTTACTTAAGAAAATTAAGAATTATTTTAATAAAATCCAACATTATTTCTCTCTTCAGTTGGAAATCGATTTTATTCAAAAAAACATGTTTCATAAAAATGATTTTCAATTATAATTTAAGCTCATTTTCATAGAATGATATATTTGCTTTTTTTTATGTATTAATAATTAGGTTTCCAAAATGTTTTAATGATTTATTTATATATTTTCACATATAATTTCTATGAAATGTGTTTCAAACTGATTTTTAAATATATTTTTATAAGATTTGAAGGAAAAATGTTTTCAAAAATTTTCTATGATTGAAAAATGATTTACATTTATTTAAAATATTCTATTATAAGTTTTCAAGGATACATTTTTTTCAATACTTTTTTATGTTTATAATTTGTTCTATACTAATTTCATTGTTCTTTTATAAGTTTTTATTTTTAAGGATTTCAAAAATATTTTATTTTTAAACAGTGTTTGAAGTTATTTTTAGGGATTCTTTTATAAGGTTTCTTGAAAAATTATTTTCAAAAAATTCGTTTTTTAAAAGTATTTTTAAATATTTTAAAATCATACATTATATTTTTAAAAGGAAATGGTCTTTAAAATTTATTTATGATTGAAATTTATTCTAAATTTTTTAAAATGATCAATTAAATTTTCTTAAAAGTGAGATTCAAATTAACTAATTTAGAAAATATTTGTTGTATTTAAAAATTATTTTAAATAATGGAATATTTCCCTTGATAAATGATTGAATAGAACATTAACAATCCTTCCCCATCTATGATTTTATTCATTTATATAGTTTAAGCCATAATGAGGGTATGATCTAATGATTACATTCATATTTCCTCTTTTAATTTTTTACATTTATGATGAAATGTTATTTATGAAACCCCAGTTAATTCCATGTTCGATATCATGATGAAGTGCTTGTAAAACCCACTTATTTTTATGGTTTATTATATAATGAACTGATTGTGTAAGCTAAACCTTTTCCACAGGTAATGATATAATAAAACTGTTATTATAACCAGTTAATTTTAGTGGTATGATATAATGTTTAAGAAACCCATCTCATTAATGGGTCATAACATGACGAATGTTTTATTATTTTCTGGTGCACCTATTTATGATTTCATTATTAGATTGTTGCGACATATATCTCACTCCATTGTGTTGGGTAATGATACATATCTCATGAGATATGCATGGATGTAATGAGGATTGAAATCAGTTCCGTAAAGGACTTTGTCCACTAAGATACTCTTGGGAGTGAAGAATGAAAACTAAGATGGGCTTGGGAGTCAACATTGATTACAAAGATGGTCTAGGGATTGAAGCATGACTACTAAGATGGTTTGTGGAGTGAACACATACCACAATATGAAAAAGGATGCAACTGGTGATGTTGGTTTGTCTCACATAGTTTGTGTATCTACCATGAACTAATTTGATAGGTTTTGGCAACATTCCTAGACTTATAGGGAATGATTAAAAATATTTATGATTGTTCCAAAAATTCATTATCTTATTTCAATTTTATGATTTCATGGATTATTCCCTTGATTATGTTATGATTTATGTATTTTGAAATTAAAATAATTATTCAATGATTTATGTTTATGTTATTGGATATGCATGGTATGATTTTATAATGTTATAATCTCATTCTCATAGACTAATTCTTAGGTTATACTTACATATCTCTTTTATTTAACCTTATTTACCATATGATCTCAACTTTTATTATATTCCCTTTTAATAGGTTATGGAGAATGTTCTAGGTAATATAATAAAATGGTATGATCATTATTGGAAAAATCGATGTACTTTCACCATGTTATAATATTTTTTTCAATTATTCCAAATACAATAAACAATTGTGATACTTCATTATGTACTTTTTTAATGTGTTGAATATTAATAAAAATGATGAAATATCCATGTCTGTTAAGCTTTGATGACTACAAATGGTATCATAGAAAAAGATTATTCAAATATGTAAACTATGATGAGAAAACATTATTGAGATCCATAATTATATTAATAATTATATTTATATAGATATATCAAAATATAATCATATGGTGTCATATATTTAAAACAAGGATTCATGATTTAAACAACCTATATGTTAGGTTTCATGTATAACCGTAACCTTATGTTAAGTTTGGTCTACAACAAGCTATTATATTAGAATTTGTTATATGCAACACTATGTTTGTTTTATGGTACACACAATACTGAGTCCCTTCAATATCTTTCATTACACAGAAGACCAAGTTTTACCAAACTCAAATGTTCTATTAATTATATTATTAAAATTATTTTATATTTATCACCTAGTTGTAGCAATATCATTAACGAATAAGATTAATTTAATTATCAAAATATGTCTTATTTGTGTATAAAATAAGAATAATTTGGTGACCAAGTAACTATAAATGAATATAAAAACCCCTTTTAAAATTATATGAAAATTTTAAATTGAAAACTATATTAAAGAAATAAATACAGTTTTAACATAATATATTAATTACCTCACTTTTGATAAATAAATTTATTTAAATATATTTAAATTATATTCAATCAACAATTTAACATTATTTTTATGTGTATTATATAAAATATACAAGATTAAAGTCAATTTTAGGAATATAAAAGTTTTATTTTTCTAAAATGTAATTTTATAACCTATTAAGGGAGATCCTATTTTAAATATTACATTAGAAACATTTTTAATTTTATTTGGACAAATGAAATTCATTTTTGAAATTTGAAAACCAAAATTTTCCTTGGGTTAAATTTTATATTTTTTCTACGAATTTTCATTTTTTTATGAAAAGTGAAAATTATTTAATTTTAAATGAAAACAACATTCTCATCAAATATTAATGTGTAGATTAATTATATTGAAATTTTTAATGTATAATTAGGTCTATTAAAAAAAATAATTCCAATTTACTTCTTTGGATAAAATATCACATTTAAATTTATATAAAAACATACTACAATAGTAAACATCTTACTTTAAGAACCCATTTACTCTTCACATATGCATGATTAATTTTAAATTATTTTCAGACACATTTTTCATATTAATTTAGAAAAACAAAATTAATTGGTTGAATCCAAATAATATATACTTTATAATAAGTAAAATAAAAATTTATGATAAAATATTAGTTTAAGTAATTAAAATTATTTAAAATTATTAAAGTAACAATCTATTTACTTAGCCAGTGAAAAATATCATACATTTCCAAATACCATGAAACAAGTCAAATATGGATTTACTAAGAATATTTTGTCCATATTTTCTCTTTTCTCAAAAATCAAAAATTATTTGATGTACAAGATGTAAGGGTGGCCTCCCAATAGTGTTTAGCTTTTTATGTTTACAAGAATGTCGCTCCTGCTCCACTATAAAAGGGAACACACCCCTCACTTATTCACACCTATAAATCCATTTTTATCAGTATCAAATTCCCCAAATAATATCTAAATTTTACTGAATTTTTCTTACGAGCCTCCCTTTATGAATAAATATTACATAGGAATCCCTTTGGTACAAACCAAAAGGAGTTACTGAAAGAAGATATGACATCCTTCAACGAGAACTTATCTTTTATTTATTTATCCATACCATAAATTATTATTAATAAAAGATTATATAATAAAAATAGCTTCTAAAATATATTTATATGTTTTTATTTTATGAATATGACCTATAATCAAACACACTACCATCAAATGGGATACATGGTCATTGTTCTTGTGTATTTTGGATTACCGTCTCATGAACAGATATTGTTCATTCATATATTTCCACCATTCACGGTTGTTAATAATGATGGAGTTAATTTTCTTATAATATATATTAGATTTATATAGTTTATTTTTATCTTTTAGAATTATTATATAATACATACGTTCATTCATCCAATTTTATGGGAATATGATAACTTTTTTCTGGATGTGTGCACTACGGCCTCTTCAAAGAGATGTGATTTGTTAAAAAATTTATACATAATTTACTAAGGATAGGTTTATTAAAAATATATGATTTATATAAAATAATAATTCTACAAAAATGATAATATATATACCAGTTAATTTCATTCATTCAATATGATATGAAAACAAAAACAACATTTATGCATACATACAACATATCCTCTCTGTGAACGATATATTCCATTTCAGATTTATATCATTAATTGATTACTATGTATAAATATTTATTGAATAAATGAGATATTTATCCATTATTTACTTCATTTTAATCATTATACAAGGATCTAATTTGGAGGATCAAGAATAACAAGTTAAAACATTTAGGAAAGTTGATATAACTCAGAACGTAACTTTATCATGAAATTGTTAATAAATATGTGACATAATGTCACAATAAACTCAAATATTTTATAATGTAGAATAATATGGTTATGTGGTAGATTTATAATAAATATATACTTATTGTACTATATTTTTGAATGTTTTATTAATAATGTCATGAATTAAGGTGTGAGGATTTATAGTTTCGGTTTAATTTCTACGAGACTTATGCGTTATTCACCTCTTGTTTATTTTGGGTGGTTTACATTCTGACCATGAATGTATTTTATGATTATAATCCTTGATTTTAGGGGTATTTACATATCCATTTTATATTTTCCATTTCAATTTATTTATGGTTTATATGTTTGAAAATCGATAAGGAAATTTTGTCTAAATTCCCTTCTTTGAGACACATGTTTTGTTATGCACCTATATTTTCATAAAATATGTATATACATCGATAAGAAATGTTACATCATAAATATAAGTTATTTAATTATATTTTAAGAATCATATTATTTTATTATTTTAGGGTATTAGGATTCAAAGTTTCCCAAGTGGTAATAGTTTATTGCTATAATCTCATCATTTATCAAGATTGTTTAGAATTGTGCTTCCATAATAGCATATTATAATCCATATATGAATAATTATCATGATGTTTTTTCACCTCTATTTATTCAGGTTATATCGTAATAATGCTACAATTTTTATACTATATTTTTAATAAATATATTTAATAAAAAATTATGAAAATCATTCATTATTTATCTCTTCGGTCAGAAATAGTTTTATAAAAAAACTAGGTTTCGTAAAATAAAATCAATGTTTTATTTAAATGTTATTTGAAGACAAATTTAATGGAGAAGTATTTTTAATGTGCTTTATGTCTTTCAAAAAATATTATCAAATTGTTTTTATGATTTTTTTTTATATTATTTCAAATATATTTTAAATGTAAATTATATTAAATTGATATTCAGTTATTCATTTATAGATTTTAAAGGAAATATGATTAAAAATTTTGGTTTAATACTTTTCAAATGATTTTCATAGAATCCGTAATATTTTTTCAAGGAAAATTATTTCAAAAAAAAAGTTTTAAATTGTTTTTTAATTTTCAATGATTCCATTGTTAATTTGATAGTAAAAAAATTTAAAAATGTTTTATGTTTAAAATATTTCTTATAAATGATGTTAAATGAATCATGTAAAAGTAAACATGAATATTTTTTCAAGAATGGTTTAGGTTTAAAAATTGTATTAAATGATTTTCAAATATTCCCTTATATGTTTTCAAGGAAAATATATTTCAGATTTTTTTTATGTTAAAAATATTTTATAAGTGATTATAATAGAATCCATTATATGTTTTTAATATTGGTTTTTAATGAAAAGTAATTTGAACCCTGATTACTCATATGTTCTTTATGGGGAACCTTGACTACTAAGATAGTATTCGGAGTGAACCTTGACTACTATGATGGTTTTCGGATTCAATAATGACTATTAATATTATCTTGAAATTGTACGTTGAATACAAATATTTTTTTTAAGTGAACCAATTCCAGAAAAAAATTCCTACAACTAGAAAAGGTGGTTTGACATTCCTAGTATGAGTATCCCACATAATGTGTTTTAAAAGGTTTAGTAAATGATCCTTGAATTATAGAGAATGAAATTATGTGATTAAATGTATTCTAAAAATTCTATGTTATATCCCTATGTTATTCTTTAATTTATTATTCCCTTGATTTCATTATAATTTAGTTCTTATGAATTGCCAATATTTTTTCCATGATTCATGTTTATGTACGTGGATATGAATGGCATGATTTTTAAATTCCATGCTGACGTTTTGAATACCATAAACTTAATTTATGTTGACATATCTCTATTATTTACCCTTAATGAGATTTTTATCTCAAATTTTCTTATCTTTCCTTTCCCAATAATATGATAAATTATTATAAGTAAGAATATTAAATGTGATTTTTTTTTAGGAAAATTTTTAAGATCGATAACCATGTTATATGATTGTATTCCACGTTTTGAAAGACATTAAACTATTGTGGTCCTCTAGAATATACTTTTTTAATTTGTGGAATATTTATAAAAAAATATGTAATATACAGGTATATTATGAAGGGTTAACTAGACTATGTTGTTCCCAATACTTCTCTAATGTTGACCATCAGTTGGGATATCACAAATTATTGGATAAAAAATGAATATATTCACCATACTACCTTGTGAATATGGTTTCGACATTATGATTTCACATTTATTACTTCAAAACACACTATTTCTTCTAAAATATTCATGAACATAGTGAAAATATTCATTATGGATTGCATCAAATAAATTTGGGATGTATTTTTAAATGATATTACGATGTACTCCAATGAAAAGTGGAGAATGGGTAGTATTAAAATAATATTCCATTGTATTTGTTACATATTACGTGATATAAAACAAATATAAATATGTTCTTTGGATGGATTAAATATCATTCATGGGGATTTTTATCAATAGAAAAGTAATTTCTGTGGTTAAATCCAAACAATATAAGAGGTTTCCTAGATAAAAATCTATAAAAAACATCCATAGTTATCCTGGACTAGCTAGAAATTTATTATTATTATTGATAAATCTATCCATATTTCCTAACATTCTAACTAATTGGACATATATGGGACTGATTGTTTTCTAGAACAGTGAATTTAAATAAATATTCATGTAATTATAATACGGTCTTATCTAAACACCCATAAATACACATCCCTATGTGGGAAAATTTTCATGGTATAAAAAAATAAATTTTAGAAAGTCTTAGACTATGAATCAATAAAAAATGATAATGTTATAGCCTCTACCTCAAAGAAGTTGAAATTTCATGTGCATAACTTCCCAATGAATGATCCAGATTTGGATGAGTATATATTCATATATTACATTTGTTTCATTATCTCTATGGGGAGAAGTGTAAAATATAAATGAATAATAAGAGAATAAAATACAATTTCATATATAATTATTTTAATATTTTCTAATGAATATTGTCAGTTATGATCAATGATTATGGTCCCTCAATCCATTATATATAAGGTAGGAAAATAAATTGGAGGATGGTGTATGTTGAAAGGATCCAATCACAATATCCATGATGGGAATTGAGAGGGATATGATCCTTTTATACATGCACTTTATAGATTATATTATCCTAAAGTAAGTAACATCATCATTCCATTTTCAAATAATTTTTCAATTATCCGTTATATATAATATAATGTATTCTAAAAGGAATATTATTGAAATTTTGAAGAATTTGGAAGCTAGAAGAGATGAGAAATCCATAGAGTTAAAATTTTATGAGGAAGGAGTTGTAAGAGTTGGGTCATGAATAATTATACCATCAATTCATAGGATAAAAGGACATATAAAATGATACACATTCCTCAAACATATCTATCTACCAAGGATCATGAATATTATTTGATATCTTAAAATGTAATATTGGATGGAAAATATGAAGATGGAGATCATTGATTATAAGTCAGTGTTTCTAGTATGTATGTAAGTGAAGTGTGAAAAGAATAAGGTCACTTGATTTGATACAAACATTACACATACTAACATGGAAAAGAGGTAGCATCATTATGTATTTTTTAATTAGGCATTTTAAAGACATGTATAGGTAATAAATATGGGGTTTGGTCGGAAATAATAAAAATATTTATCATTTCAATTTATTATAGAAGAATTATCACATGCTCAAGAAGCATGGATATATATTATAGAAGTTTTAATGCTCCGTGGAGCACCACAATCGATTGTATCAGATCGATATATACAGTTTTACATAGTGTTTTCTAGAAATGAATCCATCATTCTATAAACACTGAGTTTAACATTAGAATATCTTATCATCGCATAATGATGGAAAATTTGAGCAGACAGTCAATATATTTGAGGGGATTTTTAGATTAGTCTTCACCTTAATCAAAGGATTATTTGACAAAACATATTCAAATGGTTGATTTGTCAAAAATTAATATCATTTAATGAATCATATTAATGATTCTATATTAATCCATCTATGGAATGATTTTTAGAACATGAACAAGATGGGATGAATATGGTGAATGTAATTCGTAGAAAATTAGGTTTGTTCAAAGACTAGATAATATCTATAATGAAAATTTATGACATGATATAGTGTTTGAGGTTTGATAAAATGTTTTCCTAAATATATATCAATGGAATAGAGTCATTAGATTGGGTAATATGGGAGAGTTATTTCCTAGGTATGTAAACCCATTTGATATTCTTGATCATAGTTGAGTTGTAACCCATCAAATAATACTCCCACAAACCCTTGATTATGTACATGATGAGTTCCTTGATTCCATATTATGGATGTACATGCTAGATCCATCAAATTTACTAAATATACAAATGTTATAATATGAAACTTTTCACTCTTTTGATGATAGATCAGTGACCATCTTGGACCATAGAGACAATGTTATATGAAATATAAATACTCACCAATTAAAGCTATTATGGATGAACGGTAAGTAAGAGTTGTAAACACAGGAACCATATAATGATATAAATCATAAATATCATAAAAATTTTAAATTTAATATGAAAAATACAATTTTTATTATAACATTTCATAATAGAGAATGAATTTATCCACCTATAATTTTACCAATGAAATTTTTCTTTTGGTTTAATATTTTTATTATTTTTATTTACAGTATATATTATAGATCACATGATGAAATAAAAATTCTCGAATCATTTAATTATATAAATTTTTATATTAAATTCATATAATAAATAAAAGAATAATAATTTAAAACTATAATATGGGATAAATAATAATTAAGAAAACTATCATAAAAAAATTTCAATATACATGATCTGAATGAATGTCCACACTCACAAATAACACTATATAAATGAAATGTAATACTAGTAATGAAATTTTATACTAAAAAATCGATAATATATAAAACATTGAGAGAGAAAATATGTCAATAGAGAATTCATAAAATATAAGTTATTAATTCAATATAGGTTACCATTACATTATCATAAAAAATATAAATGTGGGAATAGTAATATGACAATTAGTAATAGTAAACTGGTTGTTTGAATGGTATCCTATAAAATGGGAGTGTAAATTAATATTTTTTATATTGTACAATGAAAATATGAAAAGCTTATATCATGATAAGAGTAAATAAATGATAAAAATTTTATAAAATAAGTGTTTGTGCCATCTTAAAGGATATAATATTTAATTACTTTTTATAGAAAATATAACAATTAACAAAAAAACAATTTTTTCTATTAAATTTTATTTTAAATAAACACTAAAATGTATTATAATTATAATAAAAGTTCTTAAGATAATAAATTATTATTCATAGGGTCAAGAAATTTTTCATAATATTAAAATTTTTATTTTTTAAATAAAGAGGGGTGTAAAATAAATAAAATTTATTTCTAATATATAGAAAATTATATTCAAAAAATGGGTTTCATATTCAGAATCTACATATCAATAAACTGATAGTTCTAATTTTTTATTTTTTCTAAAATACTTCAATTTTTGGTGAATAGAGAGATATAATAAACAATTGTATTTATTAGTAAAAGTAATGTTCCAAATTTATTTCAGAATAGATGATATTGGAACCCATTAATTTTAACTCATAAGTATCATATACATTATATAGTCATTGGGATCAACAATATTGTCTTTATTAGGAGAAAATAATGAGATAATGAATAATATATTCCAAAAACACCCCTCTCCTCCATTTATAAATATCACCCCTAATCAACACACCTTCTATTCCGTTAATCTTATCAAAACTAGACAATAATAATACCTCATCAATCACCCTATTTCCATATAATATTTTTTCTTGTAGAATGACCAATCCCAAAGTACAAAAAGTTGTATCCAAAGAGAAGATGTCCAAATGAGATTGTAGCACTCTCAACCAATAATTTTATATTTTTTTATTTCTTATACCACTCAACACCAACTTATACAAGTTTGTAATGACACCCACTATAGTAATGTAGATCTTATTTTTATATTTTTATTTTGGTATAGGAATTAAGTAATCATATCTTATTGGATTGTATAGTTTTTTAATACTAGAAAAAAAATTTATACTTTTAAATAATTTTAAATATTAAAACAGAAAATAAAAAATGTATTTTCATAAAAAATAAATTTATTCTATTTAGAAATAACATGTATATTAATCATAAAACTCTACTAGTAATCCTATGGAATGGAAATAATAGGTGGGAGAGATCAAATTAACATTAACGGTCTGTATATAAAAGGATATTTTAATAAATAATGTATAATCAATTTGTCATGATAAATAATTGAAACTCTTTCCATCTAATCAATAGCTTGAGAATAATTGATAATAATGTATAATGATCAAATAATTAAAAAATTTAAATCACAGTTACCTAAAACTCTTTGATGGGTATTTAATCAAATAAATAGTCACGGGGACATCAAAAACTAATCTCACAATGAGGGAATAAAAATTTTGAACATAAGAATAATAAATTTAATCCCTCAGTGAAATTAAACTTACATTAATTGGTAATATATCATGAAAAAAACCCACGATTGTTTATCTCATGATACATAATGATGCATCAAGGTGACATAGTGGGACCCTCCTATCACTTATTATGTTAAATTTCATACTTATATGAATGCTTTGAATCATAATTACCATATACAATCATATTGAACAAATAACATGTGTAATTTCAACAATTATCAAAATTAATAAACATAATCATAAAATATACATAGTTTAATTAGTGTTATCAAACATCAACATCCCATGTCAAACTGATCATAGTATAACTATAGAATAAATGTGGATAATATCATATCAATATATCAATAATGGGCCATATATAAAATAAAGGGTTGATCTATTTTCATTATCCAGAACAGGTTATATGCCTTATGAGGGGGAGAATCACATAATGAAAGAATAAAAATCATTCTTTTTTTATCTAGTTTTTTTGTAAAAAAAACAACTTTTCTATCGTGTTCTTGTATTAATGTATTAGTAAAATTAAATTATATATGAGAAATAAATTATACGTGATCACCCACATTTCTCTCTATCTTCAGATAATACATATGAAATGTTCCTATATACCAAATCAAATAAATCACGCCACTGTTATATTGTCATTGTAAACACACTGCCCCCCTTGTTTATTATAATGTAAAAATTGAAATCTCGTTGATCTCCCCATATAAGTGTGATCCCTTGTCCCTGTGAATATTATTATATTCATTAACAATGAGATTCTGAAATACAGTACTTTCATTTTGGTAAAGATTTAATAATATTCCATATAAATGAAATAAAATAAGATGAAATATTAAATACCAAGAGGATAAATTGATAAATTATATAACATATTGTTATGGTAAATATGTACACCACAAAAATAACTATGTGGTGAATATGGAATGTGTGTCCCGATAGAAAAAGTGGGGTAATAAACCATTACCATAGGTCCAATATCCTTCTTATAAGTGTGAACCTACCATACATTATATATGTGCATAATAAAATTATAATATTAAACTATAATCCTATATTTTATATGATATATGATTTAATTATAGTATTTTAATAACAGTTAATTAACAATTCTTTGTTAAAATCACTATTTCATTGATTATTGCTTTGTTTTTTCATGTATATTTTCAAATGATATTTAGTATCCTTTTACTTTTATCAAAGTAATATCATTATTATAAATCTAAACATGATGTAAATATACTATATAAATATTAATAATAGTCTATATATGTTATATATAGAAAAGGTATTATATAATTTCTAAAGACGGTAAATCTTATGTACGAATGAATTTTATTTTCATATTTTTCTAAATAGATAGAATATATGTAAAGTAAATATTAATAAACCATTATATATTAATTATATTTTAATATATGTAATTTATATAAATTAAATACATCCTTATTATCATCCTTTAAAATATAAAATGAAAACATTTCAAACCATTACAAGGCGTTGGTAGTCCACATGTAAGCACAAGTGACGTTTTTCTTATCTTATTTATTGGTGGATAAGAACTTATATTTCATATTATATTCCTATAATTATTTTTAGGTCAAATATATCTCTTCTATTAATTAATTTAATCCGTACTACCATTCATATACAGTGCATGGGAAAAAGGAATCACATTCCTTAGTGAGGTGGCAGTCTATCGAACTCATGACTGACGTTGTCATATCACCCAATTAAGAGAAAGTGTGAAGGAATATTTGATTCCATTATTTACAAAGTATAATAATTTCATAAATTTCATATAATAATTTTAAATCCATTATTATATCCATCCTTCAATTGTGGATATGGAAAATAAGTTACATCAATTAGTGAGGTTGTAGTTCTCCCTACACATGATTAAAACATTCATTTACCATTATATTAAAGTGGAGATAGATCTGGTATATTAAATAAATATAAAAAAATATCAGTATATAAGGGATTATTTTGATATTTTATTATAATTTTTATTCAATATTTTTAGGAGTCTTACGAAGAAATAAAACAAAGATGTACATTTATGAATTTCACATCTTTCAGAGATCATCAATATGTTTATACCTAAAGACACTATAAGAAATATTAATAATAAAACTATATCCTATAGGATGTTCTAAGGATATTAATAGATATATATGGCTAGGTATTTTCCAAAAAAATTAATTTGTAAAGTGTAGAGTAGATATTGTGGCCCTTTATAAGTTGTAGAGATGGAAGACTCAGATTTTTTTAAAAGAACATTTGATACCATATTTTTTATCATTTCAAACCACTATAAAATTTGTATTTATATAAAAGTGTAGGTTATAATTAAAAAATATTTCTATATAATGGTTTTTTAAAACTTTTATATCATTTTAACCCTTATATTTTTAGCTTAACACTATGGTAAATTAGTTTTTACTTTAACATCGATGGTTAATTTAATTATTTTCAATAATCATTATAAAACAAATTAAGATAAAAATATTATGTGATATAAATGTTTTTGATTCACAATATAGAATACATTTTTATCTATTAAATTCATATAATTTGTATAATTTAAATTAGAATTAATCCCACAGATGTAAGGAAAATGTAGTTTTTCAATAAATATATTTTTCAAAGAAAATATGGTCATTTATTAACATTAATGTTATAAATATTAATTAAAATAATATAAAAATAAAAATATAGATTCATAAATGAAAAATCCCTTTTAAATAATTTTTAATTTTGGCTTATTTTGGTTAGATAAATTGGGGAAATACTTTTTACGTTAAAAACATTTCTAAAAAATTTGTTTTTAAAACAGAGAAACATATAATAAAATATTGTATAGTGTTTATTAAAAATAAATAATTTAATAATAAATAAATAAAAAACATATTTTACCTTAATAAAAAATTAAATTATTATGACACTTTTATATTACATTACTAATTTTAAATAAATTTGAGTTTGAAAAAATGGTATGTCACACGGTTTACTGAAATATCAATAATTTCATAAAAGTTCCAAATCATAACCTTATGTAAATATTGATATTAATATATGAAACATGAATTTAATTTTTATAAATAATTAAAAAAAATTATTATAAATTAATTTTAATTCATGTGGATGGAGCTCGACTGAACTACCTTTTAAAAAAGTATCGTTTTCAAAAACACATAATTTTATTATAAATGGATGTTATTTTATTTCTAAAAAATAGAAAAACATTCAATTTATTTTATACATTTCTAAACTATATTATTTTTAAAAAAATATATCTAGTATTATTCATACCGCATAATTTTATAGGTAGGTTATAATTTTATTATATTTTTATGATTAACTCTGACTCTAGTTTATGTATTTTTTAAGCTAATGAAGAGATTGCATTTCAATAAAAAAATTGATCATAAAAAATCAAATTATTAATTTATCATTTAAGATCATTCACATATTTTATATACAAAATTTTGTTTTGGGTTACCCTTTTATAATCTTGGGGTGATACATTCTCCCCACCATCCAGAAATGTCATCATTTCAAATAATACATGCTCTCAGTAAACAAGGGTTTGACATTTCAAAATAAAAATAAAAAACAAATCCTAAATTAGATAATATAAAATCCTAATTTTTAATATAAAAATATAAATATTATTTTCTTCTATAATAATAGATAAATAGTTATTAAAATTCTAGGACATTTTCTGGAAGTTAATATTTTGACACGGTAGAAAAAAATAAATAGATATGTAGAGTGATGTAGAATATCAATCACAAGAATTCTTTTGATATAGAAAATTTAATTACAAAATATCCATAATTATATGATGGGTCAATGGACCATCAATTCATTAAAAATAAAGGTATGTTAATAATCTTGTTTAGATCATTTTTTATGAGTTTTTTAATTCTAATACCTTTTAGACAGTGAACAAATAGAAATATACATATTTGATATACATTATTTAATCATTTTTTTATTCATATATGAAATTTTACTCTATATAATACTCTATTAAATTAATATATAAAATTAATTTTTTCCCTAAATTAGTAAAAAATAATTTTAACTGATCATGAGATCCTTAAAATAATGAGAAGTCCTTCCATTGAAATTTTTAGAAATTAAAATTGTTATCACGAGTAATACAACAAAACACTAATTTAACCATAATTAATTCTATAAATATTTTACCATAATACCTTTCCAAGACATTACTTATAAATTTAAATGTCTAGGAATTTATAAGTGAGGTTACTAAAAAATATAATCTTATTTCCCAAAGACAACATATCATTTATCATAGTGTCAAATTCAAAATATATGAATACTATGATAACAATAAAATCTTAATGAAAGAATGATAGATAAAAAAATCTTTTTATTCACTATATTAAATATGAAATTATTTAATTTACGTTTTAATTCAAAAAATAAAGTAAACTCAAGTAGAGATAACAACAACCATTATATCACTGACCAATTTCAATGTCACCAATATTATCTCGTAAACATCTCTTTATAATTATTATCTCAAAATCAGTAAAATATTAAGCAGTATATTCCCTCAATAAAATTATTTTCCAAATAATATTCATTTTATTTAATCTTTTTTTAATGTACCATCAAACTTATACTTTTATGTTCATAAATAAATACAACTATTTTACAATCTTTATCTATTTCATGATTCTTATCGCACAAATTCAATTAATTATACATTTATCAAATAGAATTTTTTAATTCCAATATTTAAACACATTAATTATATGAAATAATTCCTAAACCATTAAGAGATATTCCTTATATCATTATTTAACAATTATTTTCATCCAAATTTCATTCAATGTCACATCATTTTGTGGAAATAAAATTAACCAAAAATCTCATAGATCATATTCTTCAACAATACACTTGAACATTTATTTGAATAATTCCCATGATTTTTACATTTATAACATACATTCATTAATAAAACCATAGGGATTAAAATATTCACATCCATTACATTCAATGATATTTGTATTTTCCTTTAGTAATTTATTACTCTTTTCCCTTCTTAGACACACAATAAACACCTTATCTTTTCATGAAGTCATTGCTTCATGTTTTTCTTCCACTATTTTTTAAATATAGTAAATTTAATATTATTTCTTTCATGGTATCTGACTCCAAGAATTTCAATGAACACTATCTTTTTATTCTATGAAATATTCAATAGCTGGTTATGGTGGATGTTGTTAATCATATACCATGAAAAGTGATTGGGAATCTAAAAATATCATTCAAGCAAGTCATAATCCATTTTAGTTTTTAATAAACTCATTATCTATCACTTTATTCGTTATTACACTCACTTAAGTGTCCATCTAGTGATTAAAAATAAAAACACAATGTGTTGAACACCACTCTTATTGGGAAATCACTTATTCATGAATAGTCATTTATTCGACTTATAAATATGGAAAACATAATTAAATTTTATTAAAATTTTGGTTTATTTTAGGCCATCCATGGTCATCATATATTCAAATACACCACGATGGTTCATAAAAAATGTGAATTTAACATATATATCCCCTAAGAGTGTCAAAATAGGTGTGGCGTAATGCCAGTTTTCATATACTATGTGATTATTGAGTTAAATATTAATGTGTAAATTTTAGTGTTTTCCCTATATCCCAACTATTCCATAACCCCATCGCTATTTAGTATCCTTGTAGTGATTTATTTTTAGGAAGAACCATATAATCTCTTCCAACCAAATAAATTACAATATTATTCTATACTTATCCTTACATCCAATCTTAATATTATGTTCTCTGATCTAAATTTTTATAATTTTGGTTCCCATGGATTCTACTAAAAATTATCTGATACCAATTGTAATGATGTTGAACCCAATAACCCAGAGCCACCACTTGTACAAATAAAATATTTAAGTAGTTAGACCTCTAATGCTGGTTATTTATAATAGACTTGAAAATTCAGGGATATTGATTTATTTCATCGGTTATAGAATAAATTATGTGATAAATAAAGTATCCCACTTTATCACTTCAGTTATTCTATAACTGACATCATAAATAATTCTTTAAATCAGTTATTTAAAATAAATGACTTTATAAATAAAATATAATTTTTTTATAACGACGCTTATAAAATAACATACATGGTAAACCAATTTATAATGTCAGTTTTTATATAGCCAAAATAAAAAATAAATGAATATTTATTTAAATGGTTCTATATATAATAACTAATGTGATAAATTAATTTTAATTTTATGAATTCATATTTTGAGTCCTATAATTTTTTTTGGTCTGCCAAAAAAATCTCGGTTCTCTAACACATGAAATCCCAATAATCGTTTCCTTGATCCAGTGGACTCTAACTTCATATTCCAATATCTCACATCCTCATTTTTTATAACTCATTCGATATAATCATCTCTAAACTCTAATGTAATCCTCACACACCTTTATTTCAGTCTTTCATTATCATGGATGCACAAACTCTCCTTTTTTCGATTACATTAACTAAAATATTACATTAAAATCTTCATTAATATCCATATTTTATCTCATATATTCACTTAACATGTATCTTTGTTCCAACTGATATATTTCATCTACATTAATCATGGTGGATTATTTATCATGGGCCTTAATTTCAACCACTTCCATGAATAGAGGGGTTATCTAAATGTACATATAATCTATATTGAATATGGGTGATTGGGAAATTTCTCATTATACATAATTATTCAATTTTGTTGTGGTTTATGATTAAATAATGTGTGTAAAAAAGTAAATATACATTTTTTATAGTGTAATTATTTCATAGATTTCGGAATATTAAAATGATCATATTTGTTGAGAATATATAAAAATTAAAAAAATAACACATCATTAAAAAATATTAAGAGGGATAATTGAAAAATAATGAATTTATAATTTTTTTATATTCAAAGGTAACATAATTATTATTTTATATATAAAGAAATCATAGAAAACTATTTAATATTTTATGATTATTATTTAAAATTCATGTTTGAACTATGGATGATGTATATACTGAAATAAGATCACTTCCATTTAGTCCAAATAATATATATATTTATATATATATTGTGATTTTAATGAAACAATTTCAAATTAATATAAATTAACTAAAAATTGTTTTCTAGAAAACAAAGAAAAATATGACAATGTTTTCATTAGAACTACATTATCTTATGGCTATGCTATTGCATCAGATAGACAATCACAATCCGAAAATATGTTGTAATATGGGTTTGTTAAAAGAACAATTTTATTACATTATTATGGCCATATATGTTTCATAATGAAGAAATTAATGTGATTTGATTAAATTTCAGGAAAATTAATGAATATAGAGTGTTGTAGATCTATAGTAATTTATTTGAAATTTATTCATCCTAAAAAACACCATTAATATTTACTTGAGAATGTGGATATGTGTTTCATGAAAATTACCCTTTAAACCCACAATATAGTGTTATTATTCATGTAATCGCATGAAATATTATCAAATAATGCATGGATGATACTGGTGTTTTTTACGAAACAATAAGTATTCAATCAAATGTTTCATTTGATGGCATTAATGATTCAACTATTAAAACATATTATGAATAATAAATTTTTACATATCATGAATTTATTTTAAATGTTTGGAAGTAATTAAAATATATTATTCTAACATGGAATATTTCATAAAACTCATATACAAGGTACCTAATCTATTTTTTTAATTATATTAATCATATGTTATTGTTCAATTAAAATATACATATAATTGAAAGAAAAAGAATTTAAAAAATTATTATTTTTATACATGATACCCAATTAAATTTGTTCATTCCATATGGTTCCATAACTGAATCTATCATCTATTAAACAACTAAAAACCTTTATGGATGTTCATATCTCACATCACAATGAGTGTGTATATTTAATTGAAAAATTAATTGTCTAACTTTTATTTCTACTGTAAATTACATCAATGGATAAATTTTTATGATTTACCATTTATAATTAAACTTATCTTCTATTATTGTAGAGAATTTATAATTATATTAATAAAATAATAATATATATTTGTTATGTGTGTGTTTTTTTAAATTAAAATTATGAAATATTTTATATAAATATAAAATGGCATTATCTTGACAATATATGATTTTTTATATTTTTATTGATAATAATGAGTCAAAGATAGATTATGAAACTTAAGTTATGTGGTGAATATGAGGAAGGTTTTTATGATATTTTTTAATTTTCTTAATGAAATTTTCCAAAATAATACATGTTTTTTTACAATGGCTAAAATGTTTTCACATGACGATACTGAGAAGATGTGAGATCCCAGATCATTAAATCTGTCTTGGTTTTAATCTGAGTGACAACCCATTGATTTTTCAGGGTCAAATGTGGAATAATTTAATATATATTAATGATTATTCTTTGTAGTATTATGTATATGATAAAATTGATAAAATGATTCATGATACTGAAGAATAGGAAATTGAGATAGAATATATAATTGACCGTCTACATAAAGATGCTCAAAAACAATTGTATCTAGGATGTAAAGACTTTACAGTTTTTTTGATAGTGATAAGAATGATTAACATTAAAGAAAAACATGGATTAAATGATTGGTGTCTTATATATTTACTTCATTTGTTAAAATATATTTTTCTTAATGAAAATGATATTACATATTCACATTATAATGCGATGAAAAAACTATGCCTGATGGAATTAGGGTACAAAAAATACAAGCTTTCCAGAATAACTATATGCTATATAATAAGGAATATAAATTTCTTTTGGGTGTCCAAATTGTGGGATGTTATAGAATATGTTGAGAGAAAAAAATAATAAGTTGATTTAGAAGTTACATAGACTACTTCTTGGAAATTTTTGTATCTTTCCATAATTAATCATTTGTAACATTTATTTGCTAATTAAAATGATGAAAAAGGATAATATGTATCGATGATGAGAAAATATGTGATAGAAAATACATCATCCAGCAAATTTTCCATAATGGGAGAAAATTTTTCACCAGTTTCCTATATTCAGAAATTAATTTAATAATTTCATTCATGGATTGTGCATAGAAGGAATGAATCCATATCAAATCCTTAGTATAACTCATTGTTCATGGCCAATTTTATTAGTATTTTAAAACTTCTCTCCAAAATTTATTTGAAATATAAAATATTTCTTCTTGAGTTTAATGATTTTGGGACCAAGATAAACTGGAAATGATATTGACATTTACTTATCACCTTTAATTATTGATTGTAAATATTAATGGGAGGAAGGTATAATGGTGTATGATTCTTATAAAATGAAACATTTTCAACTGTATGAAATAATTTTTTTCATTTTAAATGCCTTCCCATCATATGAAAATTTTTCTAGATACAGTGCTAAGGGGCGTAAATCCTATCCAATTTTTGAACAACACACTACATATTTTAAACTGCTTCATGGGAAAATATAATATACAAGGGTCTTAGAAATTTTTTTCTTATGGATCGCTCTATTTAAATATTATAAAAGTATTGTAATGGCTTATATAAATTTTATATTTCCCCAAAAACATTATCCACTCATCAGTTTTTTCAAAGGTCAAAAAAATTGTTGTGACCTAAAAAAAGTCACCTAAATCTGGTAATGTTAGTAATATTTTGAAGAAACAATAAATATTTCTTGAGTTACCATAATAGATATATCATGAGGTGAAACATATAATTTATTTCATGAAAATGAGAAATTATTGCTTTAAAAGTGTGATTAGAACATTATAAGATATTAAAGCGAACACTAAATATGGGATGAATTCTTGATTGTATTTAGTCTCAATGGGAATGCAATTGGATTTTTCTCCCACTCAAGATTGAGTTGAACATTCATACCCCAAGCTTGTCATAGAATATCCATGAAAGAGAATCGTATCTATTTTAAATATCTTTATGATATAAAAGTTATCCACGGTTATTCACCAAATGTAATTTTTTCATTAATGGATTTTATGTTGACAGATATAAAATATCATGACTATCATGTCATGATGCAACAACTCCTACAAGTTTCATTGCATAAAATATTCCCCACCCTTTTCATAATAACTATAATGATTTTATGTTTTAAAGTTCAATTTTGGAAAACATTGAAGAACAAATTGGTTTCAATAATTTTTAAATAAGAAATGTATTTGTGCAAATATTTTTTTATATCATGGTGCTTTTAATAGTTCATTTGGAGTGATAAATAAGGATGTATGGAAATTTATATCAAATTTGGATGTTACCTTTTCAATGGTATATGAAAATATTTAATAGGTATATTAAGAATATATATTGATATGAAGTATCGATTTTTGAGAATTTTAATTTTGAGAATGTTGTGGAGTTTTATAAAATCCATTTGTCTATAGTAGAACACATCTATTTGCATACATCTTGCTATGAACGATTTAATTGTTGGGGAAAAGGGATTTTTAGCTTGCATATAAATTCATTGACAGATGATAAGATAAATAAGGTATATTTATACATATTCATTTACAAATATAGTTCTCACCCATATATAACATTATATATTATTGTTTTAAAAACAAAATAAATCCAAAGAAGAAATATATGTGGATTTTGAATGATCATAAAAGACATTTTCCCACTATCTAAAGATAGAATATTTTGTAAACAATATAAATCAAAAACATAGGGATTGTTAGTGGGATGTCATAAATTATATTTGACAAAATGGTCTGGATAAGACACTAATGCATATAAATTTCATATGAAATATTAATACAGTTGAAGTTCAATTTATGCTAGTAGTGTTTTGGTGTTTTTGGAGCCAATGAAATTATAGAGTTGGAAATGTAAAAACTCAATCTCTGTATGAACATCATATTATGGGGTCATTGAAGAAATATGGTAGGTTTATTGCCTTATATTTAGTGTTCCAGTATCTATGCATAAATGATTGATTGGTAAATATCGAGTTTGACATGGTGAATTTGTAATGACACTAGTTAATATGAATTAATTGGAATACACTATTGATATTTTTATCATAGAAACACAAGAAAATAAAATTTTATATTTTCATGAACAATCAAATATATAGTGATAAATTGATTTAGTAGGATAAAAATAGTATGTTGGTGATGATAAACTTGACAAAGATGTTGATTAATGTTAGATTCCTATTTCCATTGAATGGATAACAAATAATATTGATGATAAAGTCATAAAAATGGCTTATTCAGTACGGAATGATCATGACGAAGGAATTTGGGAAAAAATTATTCATTAGACTCCTAATATTAAGGGTATCTTTAGTTTAATTGTGATTTAATTCTTTAAATTTCATAATTATGATATTTTATTTTTATTTTCCTTATTAAAACAAGTATTCAAACTAATAATTTAAATATTTTGTCTAGATTATTTCTACTTTTTCCATGTTTTCCTGGTTCACCCCTATGTAAAATATCTATTAGTTGATATTATTGAAAACTAATTATTTTATATTTATAATTTTAAATAAGAACATAAAATATTATCTTTTATTAAAAAATTAATTTTGTGGTAAAAATTATTTTTCAGGTTGTTTATTTTATACTCTGTCATTTAATCTCTCATAAATTGTTTATAGTTTTCAATCATTTATTTTATTACATATCTCTTTTAAAATTGTAATAATTTTAGTTAACTATGTAAAATATGAAGAAAAAAATTGGTATGCTTACTTTAAATTTATTTTTGTTTTATATTTGTATTTTTGTTTTTACATTTTATGTAATTTTTTTATTTGTATATTTATCTTATAATTGATGTTCATTTGATTTGTAGGATAATGACATATAAGTCCTCTGATACACCTAATTTTTTTTTTGAATATTATCATACTTATACATCTAGGGATGAACATACACATGATCTTATTGATGAGCCTCCTCATACTTCTTTATAATAAAATTCTACTTCCACGGCGGTAATAACAAGTTTGAGGGTTGGTAAACAAAGAACAATGCATTTTACAAAAAAATCCAATAGTTAGGTACAGAGGATATCAACATATTTAGATGCTAATTATATTCCAAGAGGTCAAATTTTTTTTAAAAAAACTGTCATTTGTATTAATACAGTGTAAAATCAATGTTATTATTTTGTTTCATGATTGGATATGTTTTGAAAAAGGGTCATTATCACAGTTTTGGGAGACCGTTTTTGTGGGATTGGTTTTTATTATTTTACATATCTTGAAATGTTAATACTAATATATTAATTACCACTGCTTATCAGAGTACATATGATATACATGATTTTGGGGGAGTTGGGTGGAGATGTTTATCATTGGATACTCGGAGATAGAGGAATTTTAAATCATCTCTCACATCAGGGTTCATTTTTTTGAATCAAAAGAATAAAAATCCAAGTGATATATATAAATATATATATTTATATTGTCATGGTGATACATGGAATTAATTTTTTAAAGGTAGATTATTAAAAGAGTTATTGGTATGTGAAATTTTACCTTTTTCTATTTTTTTCTATATTAATGATCATGTAAATGAATTATTTATTTTTAATTCATAATTCACACCAATAAAGTAGATATCATTAGAGTATTAAAATTATAAACGTACACCCTCATATGTTATCTTGGGTAGTATAGACGTTATCAGAAGAGCCCAAGCTAGAATAAAAACATCAGAATCTAAGAGCTAATTCATCAGGGTCTGGATAGGTTGACCCTTCTCCCCAATGCTAGACATGCAAAATAAAAGAGTGGTCAGATGAAAAAAAAATATACAATATCATACGAATTATTTAATATTGGTAGCTGATAATATTTTAATATGTTTATTTATTTATTAAATTAAAATAATCTATTTATATATTGTGATTCAATAAAAATATTTCCAATATTCCAATAAGGATTCTCCAGCGGATTAGAGCACATATGATGAATATTTTACTAAGGCTAGAATGTATATTTTAGCTACAACATTGAGAATTATGAAAAACCCGGGACATATATGATGATACCATGCAAGTGTATTAGTAATAAATTTGAATCCATGTCTGAAAGAATCATCCACATATCATGTTTATCACAAAAATCATTTGAATCCAATGTTCAGGATTTTAAAAATGGTGATGGAAGGTAGGATCAGAACCTTGGTACAATCAATGTTTTCATACATGCAAGGCTAGTTTTGGCCTACTAATCTGACACCTCCACCTCTTATATTAGATCCCACATTATTTTTTATCCTCCTCACACATCACTACCTTCATACCCCACGCTTTATAATCTTATACGTACACCACCGTATGAAAAACATCTAAGAAATTGTGAGTTAAGTGTTGATTTTTCTCATTATATTTTTTCATATGGAAGGATATATTATATCAGTGATACCATTCATCATCAGTAGTTTGAGATAAAGCATCGTAATCTAACTATATAGGATATTATAGATAGATCATAAATATACCATGTCTTACTGACGAGGTTAGAGAAGTGAGACATAGTATCAGTCATTTTTTAGTTTGGCCTTCTATACTACTTTATCATATTTTCATAGTGGTAATGACCAAAAAAATTCAATACCTTTTTAAACCTTAAAATAATGATTCATCTAACATTTTTTGATTAAATATAAAAAAGTATTATTTGGAAAAAATTACAATAATTATTTATAAATATTTTTTAAAATATAAAAATTAATTTAAAAAATAAGTAATAAATCATATTTATAATGATAATGAAAATTTATTTATTTTTTGAAATCATTATTTTGTATGAATGATGGATTTTGGGTTAAAGTGTCAAATAAGGATTTATTTTCATATAAACAGTTTCTCAATATTTTAAATTACTAAATAGTTATAAAATTGTAATAATACTTAAAAAAATCATAGAATCCATATGATATGTAATTATATTTTATTTAATAAAAATAAAATAATTATCCTAAGAGAGACATCAATGTAAACAATCTCGAATAATGATGAATTTGTGAAATGAAACATTTCAATTTGGTAATTTTTGAATCATAATCCTCATTAAATTAATAAATTAAAATGAAAAAAATAAGTGCCCTAAAATTTAAATTAATCATTATATATCATATCAATAGGGTCATTATATTAACAAAACAAATGTGGTTAATATGAAATGCATCTCACAAATGTAAATGTTAGGGGGAAACAATTACCTCAAGTCTAATATCCTTTATACATGTCCAAAACATATGTATCATAAATATATTTTTGATATAAATATATTAAATTAATAAACTAATATTTTTTCTGTATATTATTAACTTATAGAATCTTTGACTCATTTATTAACAATTATTCCTTGAAATCTCACTTTCGGGTGATTATTTCTTCTTTTCTTGTGTTGGTATTGGATTGATATATTTAGACATTTTTTATCATGCATAAATTATTTCATGAAATTTAATAATAATAAAAATTATATGTATATATTTATTATGTTTTTTTAAATTAATCTATGATATTTAGAGATGGATTATGGATGAAACCATTCATGGAGACGGTAAGTTGTATGTACACATGAATAATGACTCCATTTTTTATCTCATTGGAGGGAGAGAAAATAGAATAAATATATGTTGAAATTTATATAGAAATTATTATTTTTTATATAGTTTTTATATTAATCAAATACATCCTTAAACAATCCATGAAAAAAATTTGAATTTTTTTACATTTTTATGTATAGTCGATATCCCAAACGTACTCACAAGCAATATTATTATTTTCTAAATTATTGGAAGTTAATTAGTTATATGTGATAACATATTTTTAAAATCATTTTAATGTTATATATATCATGTATATTAATTAATAAAATTTATAATACCCTCCATTTAATTCATAAGATAATATAATACCTTCCATGTAATTCAAAAGATAATAGAGAATCACGTCACTTCAGGAGAAGGTAGTCCTCCGTAACATGAGAGATGTTGTCATATTCATAATAAAATGAAAAGTGAGAATGCATATGTGATATAATAATTATTTTATTATTATAATTTCATTAATATCATATTGATATGTTAATTCCATATTTATATTCATCCATTATTTTTTTGATCGAAAATGAATTACATCAGTTTGTGAGGAATAGCACATTGTACACATGGTCGATAATTATTTTTCCCAATTGATGGATGTGAAAAATAATGTGGGTTATTCCATTAATGAAATAAAATATTATTATATAGGTTATATTTTTGTTGTTATATTATCTTATTTTAGGATTATTTAACCAATTTGTATGTATAAATAAAACATATATTCTTGTTTAAAAAATTTAGTACTTATTCAAAGATCTTCTTTATGTTTATAAATAAAACCGTCATTTGAGTGACTCATAATAAAAATAAGGTCATGAGGATTTGGATATAGATTTTTGGAAGATATTTTTCTCATTTTTTACATACATAATGATTTCTTTATAATATGATAATATATGGTCTGACATTTTTTAATTGTGGGATATGACACGTAATAATTTTTTAAAATAAAAATTTATACCGATGTTTTTCTCATCTCAAAATATATAAAAAATTTAATTCTATAAAAATATAGAGGATAATGACAAATTATATCGATTAAATTTGTTTGGAATTATTGGTGGGTAATTCCGACACTTATATTTTTAGTTTATTCCTCAGGTAAATAATTTTTTACCCTAACCAAAAAAATTAATTTTACCATTTTTGAAACAATTATGTTGGACATATTAGATAATATTATTTATTATGATTAAAAAGAATAAATAATTATTTCAAAATAAAATTCATAAAATTGTTATATTTATATTAAAAATTAATATCCCAGAAATTGTGAAAAATTGGTTTTCATGGAATGTACTTTTAATGAAAATATGATCTTATATTTTCTGGATTAATAGAAACCATCATCATTTTAAATTTAAAATTAAATGGTTTATTTATATTTTATAAATATTATTTATATGATTCCTCATTGTGGGTTATTTTTTATAATTAAAATGTGGAAACATTATGCACATTAAAATGGTTTTCAATATTATTTTCTTTTAAAACCAGCTATCGACTTATAATAAAACTTTTTATAAAGGTGAAAAAAATTAATTATTTGGTTAAAATTTAAATAAAAAACATATAATACTTGAAACAAAATCCTATAATATAGGTAAATTTAATATTATAATTTATTTTATTGAAAATAAATTTTTATTAATACCAATATTTTACACTATTCACTGAAAAATTGATATTTTCTAAAAAGTCCAAAAATATCTCCCTATAGAAATTTTTATATGATGATATCAAAACTGAACTTAAAATTAAAATATAAATTTAAAAAAATTTACTAAAATAATTACGTGTGAAATGAAATATTATACACCATTTTATAATTAAAATTAATAATATGAACTTCTCTTAATTTCAAATGGTTAATATTTATTTATAAGGAATAGATAAACATGGAAATTTTTATACATGTCTAAAAAATTTATTATCCCTAATTGAGTCATTCTAATTCATAAAAAATAAAATAACGGATAGTTTATATAGGTATGATATATTATAGTTCATTCAAACTAATCATTGTGTATTCCTTCTGCTATCAAAGGGATAGAATTTCTTTTAAAAGAAATATATTGAAAAATCACAAGGTGATATATTTTTAACTAAGATAAGTGTCGCATGTCATATTATCTATCAAAAAAGATATTAATATTTTAAATTCTCATGGTGTTAAAATGATTTTATGATAACATAAAACAATAAAAATATAAATTTCTGATTATATTTAGATAATATCCACAATCTATTTTTTAATATTCTTTAAAAGTAATCTCCCAAATTAATTCGGTTCACTACCTACATGGATGATGAGTTATTATTTTCTATTACAACCATCATGGAAAGCTTAAATTTATTGATAATAGTTTAATTTCAACAAAAAATATATATCATTTCTTTTTTCATATTCTATAGTGAATATATACAAATAATATTAAATAAAATTGATAATGTTAATGATGGGTAGTAAAATAGCCTAACTAAACTATCTATAAAATGATTACATTTTCACTAAATTTATCATTCCTATATTAAAAACATAATGATATTTGAGAGAATTTAATTTTTTTAAGGATGATATTATAATTTTATTTGACTCATGATGTTATGGTTTCGTTTTATTATCACTTTAATAATTATTTACAAGACATGTGGCCATAGAAACTAAAAACAAACATTATCATAAATTAAATATTTAATATTATATTTCATTTAAATATTTTTAAATAAATGGAAATTATTTATTTTCCATTAAATATATATGGAATAGTTAATTAATTATGTATATAATGAATCAAATATAATAATTCAGGGTGTTATGTGCATGTGAAGTATTATTATGGGTCCATGTTAAGGGATTTCTATAAACCTACCTATTTTCATTGGGTTATAAAATTCATATATCTAACACACTTTCTCTCTATGTCTTATGTTTTTTAATTATACTAAATTATATATATAAATATACATCTCTTATATGTATACATATATTATTATTTGATCCTTTAACATGGTTATTAATTTCTCAATGAATATTTTAAAACCCATCCTGAAAAGGGGGAAATTTCAATCACTTATTCCATCGATTTATTAATAAATTAATGTCTTTAATATCATTCATAATTTTATTAAATAATATAATATCATGGGTAAAACCATTATAATTTTTATCTAGCCTTTCAAAAAATCATATTATTAATCACTTCCAAATCCTTTTATCAAATCCTATTTTTTTCAAGTTAATTTATATAACCAATTATATCAGAATTATCAAGATATTTTTCAAAGAAAACCATATTTTGTGCTTATTATTAATTATATAACTATGAGAATCAATAATATTTAACCAAATTTTTCATTTTCAAATATTTTTAAAATATCTATTGACTGTGATATATGCAACAAATATGAAGTTAAATTCATCAATGGTTATTTATAAGGCTTATGCCATATGATTGATTACATTATTTGCCTCACATATTCTATTACATGTTTTTATGGGTGAACCAAGAAAACACATCAATGAATTGGGTAATGTTTCTATCTCATGAGATGATATGTATATGATTATGGTGAAACCCAAATACATGACGAGACTTTTTGCACCATGTGTTGTCTTTATGACCATCCTTGAATTATGATTCTTTAAATTATATAATGTTAAAACACTAATATGTTTTTATGATCTTATTATTATGTGTTCATTATTTTATCCTCTCATTTGATTATTCATGAGCATTTTATTATATTGGGTTTTTATTTTTGAATCATTTTCTATACATGTTCATCATGAGTATTTACAAGGTATTTTTTATATCTCACAATTTTTTATATACATGAGGTTACCCTACATTATTTTTAAACTCGAATAAATATGCAATCACATTATGTAAATTAAAATACCGATGTTTGATTCTATTTTTCTATTGATTAATTATGAAGATATTCTCCAATAGACATTATGCATCATGATTTGTTGGTTTTATTTATTATATAATAATGTTAAAAACATGGAATAAAATTTTTAACTAGATTGTGTCACTATAATAATTTTATTAAAATTTAAATTAAATCTACTTGAAAGAGAGAAAAATATATTAATGTTAAAATCTCATAAATGTTATGACATTTAGAAATAAAATACATCCATATATATTATATAAAAAATTAATAGATGTGATGAATTCAATATATATCTCAATAAATTAAAAATGAGATTAAAACCCCTTACCATGGATGAAATCATGGTCAAAATAATTCTTAGTACTTTTATATTAAATTTCGAATTTTTTTAAAAAATTGGATCTTTATTAAATGTTAGTTTATATAATATAATTTTTTAATAATTAGGTATCACTAGAATATTAAATCATTATTATTTAAATTAATATTATAATATTAATTATCTAGAAGTTGGATTGGTTTCTAATTGGTAAATCCAAAAAATCATCATACAAAAGGAAAGGGTTCGAATACTAGAAATCCCCTTAAGAGATTTATGATGGTAGTGGTGATGTTGGTATGACAGGGGCAGGTGGTGACATGGGTAGAATAATGCAGGCATGACATTGCACTAGGCCTAAAGTCCATGAGCATCGTCCACTTAGCATTGGGCCCGTCAGATAAGTAATGGGTTTCCCTCTACCCAAAATGAATTTGGTATTTGAAATCATAATAAAATGGTATTTTCCCCAAAATTTTAATAAAATAGTATCAATTATTTTATTTCCCACTTATTCTTCAAATAGGATATTTAGTCCCAAATTCATATTCATTGTTTCATCACCTATTAAATTTTGATTAGTATTTATTAAATTTATTTTATATATATTTATGGTGACCTATTGTTATTTCATAGATCGTATGGTGATGGTTCTCATGGAAAATTAAAATTTTAATATTTTCATGAATTTCATTTCATTTAAATGAATTTAATTTATTAAGGAAAATACGTATATATATTACTATTATATAACAATAAATACAACTTTAATAAATCATTACTATATATTACATCCAGTATTAATGTTTTCATAGTCATTCAGGTGGTAAATGTTATATCATAATTCATATACATGGTAATATTGACTAAATAACTACACAATATACTTAACAAATGAGTAAGAACTTGTTATTATATAGTACTAACTTAACATCTATATAAGAATTTTGAATTAAAAAATGCTAATAATCGAATACAATATGATTAATATGTGGTATGTAACGATGGTAAATTAAAATTAATGATAGGATTTAATTTTATTTAATGTATGAATTTTCCCTTATTATGGATGCATTCTTAATTTGTAATGAATTATGGGACTCTTTTGAGACCTTGGAGTCTTATTGAAATACCATGGGATGTTTTTTGAAATTTTTAAAATATATGGTTCAATTAAATGAATTTTTTCCATCTCAATGTATCTAGTTTCATTTGTTGATAATAGCATGTTTGAAATCACTTGATTAAAGATTAGAATATTTATTGAAAATAATGGATGAAGTAATATTAGGGAAGGCCAAGGATTACTATGCATTATTTAAATGAATGATTTGTTTAATAATTTCTAACACATGAAATAAAAATCCCTATTTATGGATAAAGAGATTTTATAATAGATAATTAGAGAATTTAATTCCCATTACATAATACACTAGGATAATAAAACTCTAAAAATGGGTAGATAGAATGGTAAAAAATCATGCTGATGAAAACATCCCCTTACATAGGGTGATAGACCCTCCTAAATTTCTATGTATGGTTAGCTAGATTAAAGAGGGAGAAGTATGCACAATTAGGGGATAGGAATTTTAGAGATAAAACACAATATATTTTAAGGGATATTGAATCTAAAAGGAGGAGTTTGAGAAGATGAGTGGACATGAAGTATAGCTCAAGAGGTAGTACATCTGCTTCTGTTAATGTATAAAAAATCACATATCTTATTGTGAATTTTTGAGGACCAATGAGATGCCAATAAAAATCAGTTGAATATGATCTTATTGATTTATTATACATATTGATATTTTGATCCACATGTTCATGGATGAAGAACATTAGATTGTTAAGTGATTGCTAATTTGAAGTTATCACAAGGTTTTTTCATACATTTTGGATAATATCTTGTAGCGATGTTTTCTCAACTAGTGTATTATATAAGTGATATAGTCATATTTAGGAATATATGGTTGTATGAAATATATTATTTAATGGATGAATCCTTATTGTGGGGAATAACCAATATGGAAAATAGTTTGAATGTGTGTTGAACCCTCTAAACATCATTAGTGTTATTTATTAATTATTTATTCATTTTGGAAAGGATTATTAATTATAATTATATGAATAAAAACATTCATCACATATAGTGTTAAATTTAAAAAAAATAGGAACATTTAAAAAATAAGTTCAATGATTCGCCCATACCATTATCATTGATCAAATCATAAATGATCCTCATATGTTTTATTTGAGGAATATCCCCCCAAGATCCAGGAGTTTTTAAAGAGAAATAGTCCTTCTAAATTAAATGAATATTTAATTACATCTAGACATTAATTGAAACAATTACCACAATTAGAGGAATACATTACTACATAATCTTCTTTACCTCAAATATGAGGTATATGATATTGTTAAAGATGGTTTTCAACATAATTTATAATAAATCTAATATGAAAAATAATAATAAATTAAATATGGTGAATGAGTAAATGACTAAAAATAACATTTTGAAATATATTTCATAGATTTTCTAGGACAATGTTATCTTTATTAAAACTATAATGTATATATGGAATAAATTAAAGAGAATATATTAGAGAAATTTCAACATGAAATAATCCAATCATTATATTTGGGAAGTATATTTTAAAATTTTGATATTTTGATAAATATTTCAGTCATGTAAATGAAATAATTAACAATATTAATGTAATCAGTGAGAATCATGAATAATAAATTATTGTGAAGAATATTTTAAGAATTTTCTAGATAATTTTTAGAAAAATGTGTCATATTATGATGATTTATGTAATCTATTATTGGATAATCTATAATATAATTTAATTTTCTGTGAATAGAAAATGTCACAATAATTCAATAACATAGATATAGTATATTTTTACATTAGTTCGATGAGATAAGAGAAGAAAAAATAAGTCGAAAACATCATCAATTCATAATATAATAAATATATCAATAATAATTTTCACTACAATTAAATTTATTATTGATGTAAAAATTAAAAATTAATATTATGAAATGTTACATATGGATTAATTGAAATAATATTTCAATATTTCCCTAATTTTTTGAAATAATTAAATTGAAGAATCCTAATTATTAATTAATGACGAATTCCCTTAAAAAGTAAATGTGATAATTGGCTAAGAAGTATAAATATAGAATAAAAATATGATTATTTTTATGGATATGGGATTTATTATTTTGTAATTCCATTATTGAAGTTAACTTTTTTGGGGATAAATAGACATTCAAAAATCAATGATAATGTTGGATAAATTGTAATGGAATATGATTTAGAATATTATGGTATGATGAAATATTTTCTAATTAATATATATTATCTAAAGATAGAAAATAAAAATTTAAATAATAAAAACATGTAATTAGATAACAAAATGAGTGAGTTATGAAAAAGAGAAAAGTAGTTCTTGATAGAAGAAAAAATGGAGCTATTGCAAATGGATTAAACCATATTATTGAAATCCTGGAATAAAAATTTAAAAAGGAGGATCATGAGAAGATAAAATAATATATTAATGAAGAAAATTATTATCAAACATGATTTATTTAAGATAAATTCTATTTATTTTTATTCTCAAACATATTTTAATAATGTTTTAAATTATTTTATGTAATCCATTTATACTATAGGAGGATATTATCATGAAATAATAAATAACAAACAAATTTAATCTTTTATATATTCATCCTTAAAATAGATCTTATGTCCCTAAAATTACATGTCATCAATGTAAATATAATAATATTTATAGGAAAATATAAAAATTTTGGAATGGAAATACTGTTATAGATTAGAGTAACCTGATATAAAAAAGGGTGGTCTAGGAGAAGACATCAATATAATTGTTAAAAATTATAGAATTACTCGTATATATTATAATTTATGTGAATTTATTGGTTCTACGGACAGTACAAACACATATCCATATCATGTTATTTTAATATGTCTTCACATGGGAAGAGGTAAGAAAAAAGCCGCAGTTTGGGTTTGTATTTTATAATGAATAAAAAAATAATGTTTTATTAAAATAATATGATAATGAATATAAAAGTCATCCAAAATTGATTATATGAAGAAGTACGAATTATATCAAAAATATAATCATGGGGGTAAGGGAATATTAATCATAAGGATGTGAAAATATCATATTTCCTAAGGTGATGAAAATTAATTCATTTAAGAATTATATTGACATTGGATGCAAATATTGTGATTGGTTGAGAGAAACATCTCATACTAAGGTGTTCCCTTAAAGAACAATGAGGTCCCTCCACATTTCATAAATATTTATATATATATATATTTCTAACATATTTATAATTTTAGGAGATTAATTTGGTTATCAGTTATACATTGATTGTTTAATGGGATGAACATGTTGTACTTATCCATGATTAATGTGATAGGAGTGCATACCTTGTGCTGGATCTCCATTGAGAATGATGTAATAAAATATTAAATTTCAAAGAATCCTTGAGAAATATATAATTTTGTATGAAAAAATGGACTTTCAATCCATTTTTATTAATATGTACATGATAAATTTCATTGGGTCATGATGGATTATCTTTGTTTGAGAAACATCGGGATACATATATATCATTCAAATAAAATGTTTCGACAATGCTTTTTGATGTGTGTAGGACATAATGTTAAAATTTATTATATAATACCCATGATGAGAAATTAATTTTTTCACATTTTTATCTCATGATGTGTTGTTATGTATATCATAGAAAAATATAATTATATCTCTATGGCCATTTAGATTTTGTTATCAAATGTATATATAGATTTTATTGATCAAAAAATATTTTTAGAGGAACCATGTGGCTTTATACATACACTAGAAGTGACAAAAGGGATTACAATATGATTAAGAATTAAATATAAATAATACCACGTTATTTGACCATTGAATTGCATTTTCAATATGGAGGTGTCAGAATTTAGTATGAATAGGCACATAATGGGGAGTTTCCTCATTGTATTATATCTATATATATTATTAGAAATCATACTAGTGCTTTTGGGATTTATTGACAAGATGATGGTTGGGGATACAATGAGTGTTGGAATATCTATGTAGTAAGTTGTATTTATTTAAATTAAAATTTTTTACATCAAATTATTATATAATTACATATTTAGAGACTTGAAATTTGAATGAATATTACATAGGGTAGAGGATGTATATTCCTTTTCATAATGGATGTTTTGTTGAAAGAAATCATATTATGAGAGAGACCACACCCAAGAGGAGGTCATATTTATCATATAGTAGATTCCAAGACTTGGAAACACCCATTTCAAAGTGTGTGTTCATTAAAAAAGACCAATATTAGGAATGTTCTTATGGAAAACACATATAGTGGTCTTTGTAGTGAACACTTGTTTTACGTATGCCACACAAATGGTCCCAAAAGTGACATAATCTTTGTTTTATTTATGTAGTTTCACTACATGGATCTTTGATTTCGAATAAGAAACAAAAGGATTAACCAAATTAGAGGGGTAATCCATGGGTCTTGTGATGTCAAAAAATAGTTTAGAATGACGAAAATATCCCTCCAAACACCTATTGTGAGAAAAACCATGTTTGATAGGTGGTTAGGAATGATAGAAAGTCCAAAATAAGGATATCATACCCCTGATATTATGAATCATATGGAAAAACAACAATCGATTCAATATTAGGGAATTGTAGATGTCAAGACCCATCCTCGGGATTCGTGTCGTGACTACCCCAAGCCCGCCTTCCCTAGGTCAAGGGCTGGTGACTTGCACCAAAGGCGTAATCCTGATAAAAAGGGAAGGCATTGACTTTAATAAGTAACCAAAAACTACAGAGTACGCAACTGGAAGTAAACACTAAGTAAAATCGTATTCAGAAGAAAGTGTTGAAAGGGAAAGGGGCCACAAATACAAGTCCAACATAAAAGTACAAACAACTAAAAAGCTAGTACAACTATAGAAAGGTAAAACAGCCACTACGGAGTCATTCTCCGGATATCCCACCTGAAGGGTGGGTACAGATGGCATCCTCAGCACCCGAGGTCTATCCATCTTCTCCATGTACATCTTGCCAAGTGGTCCACCTCCAGGTACCGTCCAGCTCTATAACTCTCTACCTCGATCAGTGTTGTCTGTCGTCTGCAACCAACACAACGATGTGCGGGAATATCCCGTGTAGGGGGGAGTATAACGATCTTCAATAGGGACCTTGAGACCCATGTATATATCTTACAATCCACGAAGGATTAACCACAGAAGAAAGATACAGTAAATAAGTATCAACCAACCCTACTTAGGTATATGCCCAAACATATTCCTAAGTTACTAATCACAGTTCGGCTCCAGCTCTCGAGCCCAAGCATAACCCAGTCCACACATGAAGTAAAGTCAATCACATCAATGATAATGATTGAAATACAAGACTCATCTTACACATGTATACAGCTTTCATAAAGTGATAGAGATGATTAGATGTAGTCACGGATTCATCTAAGTTGTCGGACCCACATAGGATACAGGACCAGCTAAGTTGTGGGACCCACACAGGACACAGGACCAGCTGATATGTCGGACCCACACAGGATACAGGAACAGAAGTAAAAACTATTGAACCCACGTATGATTTCAATAAAATAGTCATCGCTGTAAAACCCACATAGGATTATGGTACATTAGTCATCGTTGTCGAACCCACAGAGGATTCAGGTACAGTAGTCGTCGTTGTCGCACCCATGAAGGATTCTGGTACAGTAGTTGTCGCAAAGAGCTCTAGGGTTCCCGCACAGAGCACACTCGATTCCAGGAGGGTCCGCTCCATGAGTCAAGTTTTGATACATAAACTATCACGAAGTCCTAATTTGATGTATCCTATAGTTCTGTCTCATCAAAAGGAACCCAACGTGACAGACATCGCGTCAATCGGATGCCCGGTCTGAGTGTTATTCGCATTTCCGTTCCAGGGGCCCATTGGATTGATGCTCAGTTCAAACCCGACAATTTTCCAAATTTTACCAAAACTCACATAGAGTATCGAAAAAGGATTGCCTCATCATGAGGGTCTCAGTACCGCAGGAGGCGCGTCGTTTGGACATGCAGTCTTGAAGATATTCTCATTTAAGCGAGGTCGGGCCTAGCCCATCAATCCTAGTGGGCTGTAGCGGGGCGGCCCGACCCGGCTTGGCGGGTCTGACCCAGCTGTGGGTCGGCCCAGCCCGGTTTGGCGGGTCTAACCCGGCTGGGGGTTCGGCCCGGCCCGGTGGGGTGCGGCCCACACACGGACTCGGCCCGTGCTGCGGGCCGGTTCGGTTAGCCCGGCGGCACCGCCTTCCCTTACCTAGCCGACTGGAGCCGACCGGTTCTTCCTGCCGCGCGTAGCCCACAGACGCGGGTATCGATTATTCCCACGCGTCGCCTATAGGTACCACAGTTTTCTAGCCCAACCGGCAGGCAGTCGGACGGTTCACCCAGCAGATCGGCTTGCAGACGCGGGCCGCATCCTCCTCCGCAAGACACTTAAGGTTTTCGCAGTTCCCAACGGGCCAGCCGGATTGGCCGGCCGGTCATCCTGTGGACCATGTGGCCCGAGCGGCTGACAGTCTCTTTACGCGGTCGTCGCGAGGCCGCCACTACCTCCGGTCATCGTTGCCTCCGGCCACCACCTTCGGTCTCCACCACCTTTGGTAACTTCCGCCTCTTCCGGCCGTCGTGGCATGCATGGTCGTGGCCTCCTACTCCGGCGTGGTGTGATGGCATCCCCCCATACCGGCTCCGCCTCAGTTGTCAACACAAATAAGAATCAACAGAGGGTCTTCGGGCTGTGTTTGTTCAGCCCGCGCCCTCCATGTTAGGTGATGACAAAAAGGCCACCATCAATCCAAAAATAAACGCCAAAGTACAAGGGTATAATTCACATATATAAATAATCAAAATTACATCTACCTCGTAAGCGGTGCTCGCTCGGTGGAGTCATGGGAAGAAGGTGACGTTCAATTGAAGTCGATAAACATCTGAGGATGAAGCATTGTCGACGTTCCTCACGGGCGGCTCCTCCTCTTTTGGGTTGGACAAAGATCGAAGACGGTATCGTCTTTCTTTGGAGATGAGGAGCATTATTTGTCGAGGGGTAGATGTTCTTCATGTTCTTCGTGGGAAGAAGGTTCTCTCTATTTCTACATAGTTCTCCCCAAAAAAAATATTATAACGACGCTAGCATTTTACACATAACATTTCATGATTTTAAACATAATTCATCATCAGAGTACAAGCCAAGGATCATTAAGTCTAGTGTCTTGGAAGACTAGGTACATATAACATAAAACATGAGGCTAAAAAATGTCTTTATTTAATCTTCATAATGAGCTCCTAGCTTCCTTTGAGACCTTATATCTGCATAGGGTACCCTCGGGAACACATGAACAAAGGGATGAGCTAAAAATCCTAGTAAGGGAAAGAACATAAGAATAAACTTCAAGCACATGAGTTAGGAGACTTGACATAATGATATTGGAAGCATGAAACATATAGAATCATAACATATAAACATGGTGTAACACCCGAGACTTTTATGTTATAATCAAAGGAATCTTTTTCTACACAACACTTGCTTGGCTTTCTTTACACAAAATCGTGACCTTCCTCGATAGCTTGCGTCGTACGCAATATCGAGTTTCACTAAACAACAATATGCTATTAAAATATTATTAAAACTAGCCGTTATGAATAGTAATAACCAATTTTTGAAATTTAGAAAATTTTATTTTTCAAAATGGAATTCATTTTTGGATTCGGAGTATCGAATTTATCCTAAGATGAAATTTTGGTACTTTTCGGATAACTTTCATATTCTGATGAATAGTGAAAATTAATAAATTATAATTAAAAACAACTTTTTTTAATCGAAATAATTAATAGTGATAAATCATTAATTTGAGTGGTTTTAAAGTATATTTAGAATATATTTTTACAATTTAATACAATGTTGGTCATTGGATGTAATTTCACATTTAAACCAGACATAATCAAGTGTCAATCTTTTGATAGATATTGTTTCTTAAAAACACGCTATTTGTTTTAACAGCGGGATTTAATTATAAAATTAATTAATGCAATTTCTATGTTATGAATTTGGTAAAATATACTTCATTTTTGAATTCAGAATATGAAATATACCTTAGGATGAAATTTTGGATTTTTTCTGAAAACTTTCAATTTTTTGATGAATAGTGAAACCACTAAGTGGTAGGTTAAAAACTGAATTTTGCATAAAACTTAATTTTACCGCTTCTGTGAATGGAATTTCGAAAATCCGACAGACACGGTTAATATCAAGGACTAAAATGTGGTTCAATGAGATGAAAATAATTTTTGGTGAATAGTAACTTTTTACTTTTTTTTACCACGGTTAATAGTAAATAGGGTAACTAAGGGTAAATATGATATTACTATTACCCTAACACATGTCCTAATTCTATTGGATAAGTGTAATTCGACCAAAAACAACCTTATGAATATAATATGACCATTTAGGTCCACTTGGATTAGATTATGACATTTAATATTATTTTATTTAATCGTTAAAATAGTTAAAATCAAAGTTGAATAACTAAAACATTTTTAATATGGGGTTATACATAAGATAATTTCGACTATAAATATTAATTAGAAATCTAAAAATATTTCCTACATAATTATATTTTATTTATAATTTTTAGACATTAAATAAATTAATTTATTTATGACACAACGATGATGCAGTAATTACCCTTTTAAGGAAATATTAACATAATTGATGTTATAAATTCTCAAATGAATGTAATTTGAGACTTTTTATGAATTAAACTAATTTTCTAGGTTACTATGATATATTAGTGTTGATTTAATCAACTTGGATTGAACATATAATTCTGTTATGACTTTCACAAAAATCATATATCAAATAGTGTCAAAATTGACACAAAATAGTTTTTAAATCAAATATTATATTATTAATTGTTATTTTATTTTTAAAAATCTAAGGTTCGGCCAAATGACATAGATAAGGATATATATATTAATAATAAACTATTTCGGGTTCGTTTGTCATGTTATAGTAAGTGTATTAACCATATAGTGAAAGAAAACAAAAAGACACGGTAAAAGTTAAATTATTTAACTTAGAGTTAAATCTAATTGATAAGGTTAAAATAATACCTCAAACTTGTCTAAATCCTATTGGATGATAGGATTTCGACCCATCCCCACATTAGCTTCGAAATAAGACCCTTTGGAACCATTATAAACCGATTTTGACTTTAATATAAAATAATATTTTGAGATATTCCTAAGGTGCCCCTCTCCTCCCTTATAAAAGGGTACCTCCTCCCCCTCCTCCTCACACCAATTTGAGCACTCAAGCTCGGCCAACCCCTTCCATTTTCTCCTCTCCACTTCCCTAGAATAATCCTAGAGGTCTTGGTCTTCTTCAAAGACCAATCTTAGTTCCCTAAGTGGAGGATTCAAAGAGGCGTTCCAAAGAAGAGGTAATATCCGTTACTGATCTTTTCAATTTCTTTCTTCTTAAACTTCTTCTTCTTTAGTTGTTTCATGATAAAGTAATAACATCAGTATTACTGATATTTTATTATAAATATGAAACAACCCTAATTCACCTTCTATCCATCCTACGGAAAAATGAAATCACCGCGTGTGCGTACGTACGGAATACCGTCTCCACGCCGTGGTGTAATCTATTTTCCACCACCACCTTACAAGGATGGGTATAATGGTGTAATTAGTAACTATTTATGATTATTATAAAGTCATATTGATACTGAAATAATATAAATATACTCCAATACAATTCCACGATCATAGGAACGATATCATCACTCGTGCGTACGTACAGAATACCGTCTCCACGATGTGATGTGACTCGTTCTACATGATCATCATTACATAGTAATTATATAAATGAATTGACTGAATAAATATGATATATGTTACACTAATACCATTCTGGATATAAGTTATCTATAACCTTAAAAGAAGAATAAGAATTTTTTCGGCAAAACACGCATAAGAACAAAAGGCAATAAAGACCCGAGTAACAAGTAACAATGAAATATTACTAACAAGAAGCTAAGAATATGACCATATATGATATCATATCAATATGTATGATTCTGGAATAAGTCAATAACATTATTTAAACCATTATACAGGAGCTTCGGACACGTACAAAGCAAATCGGACCTAAGGTAAGGGAAAATATCACAATCTCATTTTTATCCGAGATTGTTTATTCGTAAGTATTTACTGGGGTGTATTTTAACATCCACATCCATGTTTCATCAATATGTAATATTATTTCCATCCACCTACAATTGTTAAAATCCATTTTTACCCTTAGGTGAGTTTTTAGTAATATGTATGAAAGAAATCTTTTGTCGTTTTTCGTACGAGGTACTTTTTGACTTTTCCGACAAAAGTACGAAGAATGTTTTTTTAACTTATACGGCAAGAATGAATTTTTAAAACATTATTTCCAAGAATCTTCCTTTATATGTTTTCATGTTTATTTTTAATCAACTTCTTTTAGTTTATAATTGTATGACATGTTAAGAAAAGAAAAGTGTTTTTGAAGTAGAAAGGATATTTTCCTCAAGAATGGAGTTCAAATGTTTTATCGAAATTATTTTCCATCTATGATAATATAGGGTTATGTTTTTACCCCTATTATTACATTGATTTGATTATGTTGTGAGGGAATTATTTTTATGAAGTCATTTACCTTATATGGTTTGTTTTATGATGTCATGATGTTTCAAGAATCCCATTTTTGTTACATGTGTTATGCGATGATGTTTGATTTATAATGATGTGGCACACATAAGAAAGGATTCATTATAAGATGGGTGGGACCTATATCTCTCTCCAATGCATTGGGTAAAGATTTATATCTCATGAGATAGACATGGCTGGAACGGAAGGTTATTTCGGTTCAGTGAAACAGGACTGAAACGAGGAGTGAACTCGGTTCAGAAATGGACTTTATCCGCTAAGATAGTCTTGGCAATGAGTCATGACTAACAAGAAATGATTTTCCATGACTATGTGTGCATGACACAAAGTTTCAAGTTTCATGTTATGATTATGGGGATCTCATTTTGACTTCTATGATTTGTTCCATGTTAAGATATTATGATCTCTTTTGCAGGATATGATTTTCAAAAAGATATGATATGATTTTTATTTCCTTTATTTGCCCTTGCTGAACATTTGAGCTCACCCTTTTATGTTTTCTTTTACCCAGGTCAGGAAGTTGGATAATAAGTGGAATATTCTAAAGGGACCCTAGATATGATGAAATAAATAGGAGACACTGTAGAAGATTTATGAACCAGTTGTTTATGTTTCCCAGTTTATAAAGACACTATACCTATACGGCCCTTTGTGGTTTTGTCATATATTGTAAAAAGTGTGCTTCAATTTTAAGGTATTAACAATGTATGTAAAGTATGGGTCGTTATAGTTGGTATCAGAGGCAAAGGAGGTAGGAATGTATCCGATCCTTGGGAACTCTCACATGTGAGTGTTGGACGAAGCATGGCTCTCCGCCCAAGGGCTTCATGAGGAAATGGCTGCCACTGGGGATGGTGGTGTGTCCCGCCCAGGGGGTGTAGCCGCCCATGGAGTGCCCTGATAGGTATCAATTATAGTCCACTGGAAGTAATTCCAGACCGCTATAGTTGGTATCAGAGGAAAGGTATAGTCAACCTTTGGAAACTAGGATGTGGAAGCCTTAGTAAGAACCCTAAGGATAAGTCTAAGCATAGAACACAATATTAGTGTTTTAGAAATGGCCATGAATAACCTTGGATAAGACCTTAAGTGTGAAATTTTATCCTTGATTATGTGGTTTTCCTATTATAATTAGTGTTTCTCACACTATTCTTCTTGGTTTTAGTCAATGGCTGGAACCTGAAGGAACCTTGTTAATGAGGAATGCGATGGGAAATGCAATGATTGTCCCCCTGAGCAACCAAACGATATGGGAGCTGGAATGAAAAATCTTGTATCCATGCTCACACAACTTTCTCAAGATATGAATCATGCAGGACTTCCAAACGAGCAAAGGAAGGAGCAACATTCTGTTGAATCCTTCATGAGGCAGCGTCCACCTTCTTTCAGTGGGTCTACTGATCCATTAGTTGATGAACAAAGGATTAGTACTACTGAAAAGATATTTTCAGTTCTTCAATGTTCTGAACATGATAAAGTCATCCTAGAAGTGTATCGTTTGGAAGGAGATGCTGATCAATGGTGGAATCTTATTAAGAATATGAGGCAAAGGGATGAAATTGAGTCTATGGAATGGGACGAGTTCAAGAACTTATTTTTTAATAAGTACTTCCCTCGTATTCTCCGAACAAAGATAGAGAAAGAGTTTCTTGAACTGAAGCAAAGGGATGATGAATCTGTTGTTACCTATGAAGCAAATTTTACAAGACTTGCAAGGTACGCTTCTGGTATTGTTATCCAACCTGAGAGTAAGATTGATCGATTCTTTAGTGGCTTAAAACCAAGTCTTCGAAGGGCGTTAGCCATAAGGGACTTCAATAGCTACGAGGAAATCGTTCGATGTGCTCTCAAAGTTGAGATGGAGATTGGAGTAACCCATCAGTCACATGGGTTTGATAAGAAGAGGAAGATGGAATTCAAAGGAAAATCTAAAGAGCACACTGAAAAGAATATGAAATTTCCCTTATGCTCAAAGTGTGGAAAGAAACATGGAGGGAGTTGTCTTAAAGGGACAAGTAAATGTTTTAAATGTGGAAAGGAAGGTCATCGGGCATTTGAATGCCGCGATAATGGGAAGAAGATGTCTAATGATGCAAACAAAGGAAGGGATACATAGAATGAACCTATTACACTTCAATGTTTCTAGTGCAAGGAGATGGGGCATTATGCCAATCAATTCCCAAATCCAAGGGTTGATGATGATGGTCGACGTCAACAAAATCATAAGGCTAAAGACAAAGGAAAGTCACATGCAATTTCTATCAGTGATGTGGAGTACGATAACGAAGTGGTGAAAGGTACACTTACCATCCACTCTAAAGTAGCAAATGTTTTATTTGATTCTGGATCCACCCACTCTTTTATTTCTGAAAAATTTTCTAAGGGTATCACCGTACTACCTCAACAATTAGATGTTGAGTTAGCTGTGACAACACCTAATGGCACAATAGTCGCATCAAAAGTTTATAATTCTTCTCCGATCGAAGTTTGTGGGAAAGTGCTTCCTCCAAATCTTGTGATCCTTCCTTTAGTTGAATTTGATGTGATTCTTGGCATGGATTGGCTTTCTCTACATGGATCTCATATCAATTTCCAATGAAGGGAAGTCACATTTCATATTCCAGATCAATCTACGATCGTCTATCAATGCAAGGATGAATAAAAACTTCCAGTGGAAATTTCTTCCATCTTATGGGTCTTGATTCCACTAAATGAAGGTTATTTATCTCAAATGTTTGGGGAGAAACTCACGATTAAGAATATTCCCATTGTACGGGAGTTTGATGATGTATTCCCAGAGGAATTACCGGGTCTTCCACCAAATCGTGAAGTTGAGTTTTCAATAGAACTCGTACCGGGCGCTTTGCCAATTTCAAAGACACCTTATAGAATGGCCCCAATTGAGTTGCAGGAATTGAAGAAGCAACTCCAAGAGAATCTTGACAAGGGATTCATACGCCCTAGTGCGTCACCTTGGGGAGCACCTGTTCTATTTGTTAAGAAGAAAGATGGATCAATGAGACTATGCATTGATTATCGAGAACTTAACAAGGTCACTATCAAGAAAAATATCCTCTCCCACGCATTGATGACTTATTTGACCAACTACGAGGAGCTCAATACATTTCCAAGATTGATCTTCGTTCAGGGTATCATCAATTAAGGTTCAAAAGGGAGGATATACCAAAGACGGCTTTCCGTACAAGGTATGGACACTATGAATTTATAGTGATTCCATTTGGTCTTACTAATTCCCCTGTTATCTTCATTGATCTAATGAATAGAGTCTTTAGAGACTATCTTGATCAATTTTTGGTAGTCTTTATAGACGATATTCTTGTCTATTAAAATAGTAAGGAAGAGCATGAAGATCACTTGAGAATTATATTGAAGACCCTGAGAAAGGAGAAGCTTTATGCCAAATTTACCAAGTGTGAATTTTGGATTCAAAAAGTTTCATTTTTGTGTCACATAATCTCAAAAGAGGGGATATATGTGGATCCAGCAAAAATAGAGGTTATCGAAAGATGGTCAAGACCAACAACAGTAACTGAGATCCGAAGTTTTCTTGGTTTGGCTGGATATTATCGACGTTTTGTAAAGGATTTTTCACGATTATCTAATCGACTCACCAAGTTGACCCGGAAAGGAGTTAAGTTTGTCTGGACGGAAAAATGTGAAGAGAATTTCAAGGAGTTCAAAAGAAGGTTATCCAGTGCACCTGTGCTCACACTGCCTTGTAGTGGAGAAAGGTTTGTGATCTACAGTGATGCATCCAAGAAGGGATTGGGGTGTGTTCTTATGAAAAATGATATGGTGATAGCTTATGCCTCACGACAGTTGAAAATCCATGAGAAAAATTACCCAACTCATGATTTGGAGTTGGCTGCGGTAATCTTTGCATTAAATATTTGGAGGCATTACCTTTATGGTGAAAGGTGTGATATTTATACTGATCATAAAAGTTTAAAGTATATTTTCACACAAAAGGAGTTCAATATGCGTCAAAGAAGATGGTTGGAGCTGATTAAGGATTACGACTGCTCAATCCATTACCACCCTAGGAAAGCAAACAAGGTGGCAGATGCATTAAGTCGACAAGACCATGCTAGTTTATCCATGATGAGGATCACAAAGGATCCAATATTTATGGATTTACAAAGGATGGATCTTGGAATTATAATGGAAGGGGAAAAATCTTATCTTTCTCAAATGAATGTTCAACCATCTATACATGTGAAGATTAAAGAGGCACAGAAAGAAGATGTCGAGTTACAAAAGAAGGTGAGAAATGTTCCTGAATTCAACCTTGATTGTGATGGGATAATAAAGTTCCGGAATCGGGTTTGTGTTCCTCCCATCCCCGAATTAAAGAAGGAGCTTCTGGATGAGGCTCATAGTTCATCATTCTCTATTCATCCTGGAAGCACGAAGATGTATAGGTACCTGAAAGAGTACTTCTGGTGGGATGGCATGAAAAGAGATGTTGTTGAATATATCTCTCGATGCTTGGTTTGTCAACAAGTTAAAGCTGAGAGAAAAAAGTCTAAGGGGATGTTACAACCATTACCCATACCCGAATGGAAATGGGAAAACATCACTATGGACTTTGTCACAGGACTTCCTAAAACATCCAAAGGCAATAATGCAATTTGGGTCATAGTTGATCGTCTTACAAAGTCTGCACACTTCATTGCTATTAGAGAGGATTTCTCTCTAGATCAGCTTGCCAGGATATTTGTGAAGGAAGTGGTAAGATTGCATGGAGTACCACTTTCTATTATATCTGATCGGGATCCGAGATTTACCTCGAAGTTCTGGCGAAGTCTTCAGCATACTCTGGATACAGAGTTGAGTTTCCGCACTGCTTATCATCCCCAGACAGACGGTCAGTCTGAGAGACCAATTCAAACCCTAGAAGATATGTTGAGAGCTTTCTCCATGGATTTCAAAGGAGGTTGGGATCAACACCTACCTTTGGTGGAATTTTATTATAATAATATCTTTCACTCCAGTATTCAGATGGCTCCTTATGAAGCTCTCTATGGAAAGAAATGCAGGACTCGAACTTGCTGGGATGAAGTTGGGGAAAGAAAGCTGTTAGGACCTGATCTCGTTAATGAAATGGTAGAAAAGGTCAGATCTATTCAACAACACATAAGAGCAGCTCAGAGTCGACAGAAAAGTTATGCCGACAACCGAAGAAAAGACCTAGAGTTTGAAGTGGGTGATAAAGTGTTCTTACGAATATCTCCCTGGAAGAGGGTTATGAGATTTGGAAAGAAGGGGAAGTTGAGCCCTAGATATATCGGTCCTTTCGAAATAATGGATCGTGTTGGAAAGGTAGCTTACCGATTGGCGCTTCCACCGAATCTCTCTCAAGTTCACGATGTGTTCCATGTATCTCCACTGAGAAAGTACATACCCGATCCTTCACATGTACTCAGCTCAGAAGTTGTACTGCTGGAGCAAGATCTTTCTTATGAAGAACAACCGATAGAGATTCTGGATCGTAGCGAAAAAGTCCTACGAAACAAGACCACTCACTTGGTGAAAGTTTTATGGAGGAACCACCAATTAGAAGAAGCTACATGGGAGCTTGAGGATATGATGAGGGAGAAGTATCCTCATCTGTTTGTTACAAAGTGACGAATTTTGAGGGCGAAATTCATTTTAAGGGGGGTAGAATGTAACACCCGAGACTTTTATGTTATCATCAAAGAAATATTTTTCTACACAACACTTTCTTGGCTTGCTTTACACGAAATTGTGACCTTCCTCGATAGCTTGCGTCGTACGCAATATCGAGTTTCACTAAACAACAATATGCTATTAAAATATTATTAAAACTAGCCGTTATGAATAGTAATAATCACTTTTTGAAATTTTGTAAATTTTATTTTTCGAAATGGAATTCATTTTTGGATTCAGAGTATCGAATTTAGCCTAAGGTGAAATTTTGGTACTTTTCGGATAACTTTCATATTCTTATGAATAGTGAAAATTACTAAATTATAATTAAAAACAACTTTTTTTAATCGAAATAATTAATAGTGATAAATCATTAATTTGAGTGGTTTTAAAGTATATTAAGAATATTTTTTTACAATTTAATACAATGTTGGTCATTGGATGTAATTTCACATTTAAACCAGACATAATCAAGTGTCAATCTTTTGGTAGATATTGTTTCTTAAAAACACGCTATTTGTTTTAACAGCGGGATTTAATTATAAAATTAATTAATGCAATTTCTATGTTATGAATTTGGTAAAATATACTTCATTTTTTAATTCGGAATATGAAATATAGCTTAGGATGAAATTTTGTCATTTTTCTGAAAACTTTCAATTTTTTGATGAATAGTGAAACCACTAAGTGGTAGGTTAAAAACTGAATTTTGCATAAAACTTAATTTTACCGCTTCTGTGAATGGAATTTCGAAAATCCGACAGACATGGTTAATATCAAGGAATAAAATGTGGTTCAATGAGATGAAAATAATTTTTGGTGAATAGTAACTTTTTTCTTTTTTTTACCACGGTTAATAGTAAATATGGTAACTAAGGGTAAATATGATATTACTATTACCCTAACACATGTCCTAATTCTATTGGATAAGTTTAATTCGACCAAAAACTACCTTATGAATATAATATGACCATTTAGTTCCACTTGGATTAGATTATGACATTTAATATTATTTTATTTAATAGTTAAAATAGTTAAAATCAAAGTTTAATAACTAAAAAAATTTTAATATGGGGTTATACATAAGATAAATTCGACTATAAATATTCATTAGAAATCTAAAAATATTTACTACATAATTATATTTTATTTATAATTTTTATACTTTAAATAAACTAATTTATTTCTGACACAACGATGATGCAGTAATTACCCTTTTAAGGAAATATTAACATAATTGATGTTATAAATTCTCAAATGAATGTAATTTGAGACTTTTTAGGAATTCCACTAATTTTCTAGGTTACTATGATATATTATTGTTGATTTAATCAACTTGGTTCGAACATATAATTCTGTTATGACTTTCACAAAAATCATATATCAAATAGTGTCAAAATTGGCACAAAATAATTTTTAAATCAAATATTATATTATTAATTGTTATTTTATTCCTAAAAATCTAATGTTTGGCCAAATGACTTAGATAAGGACATATATATTAATAATAAAAAATTTGGAGTTCGTTTGGCATGTTATAGTAAGTGTATTAACCATATAGTGAAAGCAAACAAAAAGACACAGTAAAAGTTAAATTATTTAACTTAGAGTTAAATCTAATTGATAAGGTTAAAATAATACCCTAAACTTGTCTAAATCCTATTGGATGATAGTATTTCGACCCATCCCCACTTTATCTTCGAAATAAGACCCTTTGGAACCATTATAAACCGATTTTGACTTTAATATAAAATAATATTTTGAGATATTCCTAAGGTGCCCCTCTCCTCCCTTATAAAAGGGTACCTCCTCCCCCTCCTCCTCACACCAATTTGAGCACTCAAGCTCGGCCAACCCCTGCCATTTTCTCCTCTCCACTTCCCTAGAATAATCCTAGAGGTCCTGGTCTTCTTCAAAGACCAATCTTAGTTCCCTAAGTGGAGGATTCAAAGAGGCGTTCCAAAGAAGAGGTAATATCTGTTACTGATCTTTTCAATTTCTTTCTTGTTCAACTTCTTCTTCTTTAGTTGTTTCATGATAAAGTAATAACATCAGTATTACTGATATGTAATTATAAATATGAAACAACCCTAATTCACCTTCTATCCATCCTACGGAAAAATGAAATCACCGCGTGTGCGTACGTACGGAATACCGTCTCCACGCCGTGGTGTAATCTATTTTACACCACCACCTTACAAGGATGGGTATAATGGTGTAATGAGTAACTATTTATGATTATTATAAAGTCATATTGATACTGAAATAATATACATATACTCCAATACAATTCCACGATCATAGGAACGATATCATCACTCGTGCGTACGTACGGAATACCGTCTCCACGATGTGATGCGACTCATTCTACATGATCATCATTACATAGTAATTATATAAATGAATTGAATGAATATATATGATATATGTTACACTAATACCATTCTGGATATAAGGTATCTATAACCTTAAAAGAATAATAAGAATTTATTCGGCAAAACACACATAAGAACAAAAGGCAATAAAGATCCGAGTAACAAGTAACAATGAAATATTACTAACAAGAAGCTAAGAATATGACCATATATGATATCATATTAATATGTATGATTCTGGAATAAGTCAATAACATTATTTAAACCATTATACTGGAGCTTCAGACACGTACAAAGCAAATCAGACCTAAGGTAAGGGAAAATATCACAATCTCATTTTTATCCGAGATTGTTTATTCGTAAGTATTTACTGGGGTGTATTTTATCATCCACATCCATGTTTCATCAATATGTAGTATTATTTCCATCCACCTACAATTGTTTAAATCCATTTTTACCCTTAGGTGAGTTTTTAGTAATAAGTATGAAAGGAATCTTTTGTCGTTTTTCGTACGAGGTACTTTTTGACTTTTCCGACAAAAGTACGAAGAATGTTTTCTTTAACTTATATGGCAAGAATGGATTTTTAAAACATTATTTCCAAGAATCTTACTTTATAAGTTTTCGTGTTTATTTTTAATCAACTTCTTTTAGTTTATAATTGTATGACATGTTAAGAAAAGAAAAGTGTTTTTGAAGTAGAAAGGATATTTTCCTCAAGAATGGAGTTTAAATGTTTTATCGAAATTATTTTCCATCTAAGATAATATAGGGTTCTGTTTTTATCCCTATTATTACATTGATTTGATTATGTTGTGAGGGAATTATTTTTATGAAGTCATTTACCTTATATGATTTGTTTTATGTTGTCATGATGTTTCAAGATTCCCATTTTGTTACATGTGTTATGCGATGATGTATGATTTATGATGATGTGGCACACATAAGAAAGGATTCATTATAAGATGGGTGGGACCTATATCTCCCTCCAATGCATTGGGTAAATATTTATATCTCATGAGATAGACATGGCTGGAATGGAAGGTTATTTCGGTTCAGTGAAACAGGACTGAAACGAGGAGTGAACTCGGTTCAGAAATGGACTTTGTCCGCTAAGATAGTCTTGGCAATGAGTCATGACTAACAAGAAATGATTTTCCATGACTATGTGTGCATGCCACAAAGTTTCAAGTTTCATGTTATGATTATGGGGATCTCATTTTCACTTCTATGATTTGTTCCATGTTAAGATATTATGATCTCTTTTGCAGGTTATGATTTTCAAAAAGATATGATATGATTTTTATTTCCTTTATTTTCCCTTGCTGAGAATTTGAGCTCACCCTTTTATGTTTTCTTTTCCCCAGGTCAGGAAGATGGATATTAATTAGAATATGCTAAAGTGACCCTAGATATGATGAAATAAATGGGAGACACTGTAGAAGATTTATGAACTAGTTTTTTATGTTTCCCAGTTTCTAAAGACACTATACCTATACGGTCCTTTGTGGTTTTGTCATATGTTGTAATAAGTGTGCTTCAATTTTGAAGTATTAACAATGTATGTAAAGTATGGGTCGTTATACATGGGATCAAAAAAACATGGGATAAAATAAAAATGGGAATCATACAAGCATGAGATTATATAAGCATAGTTTAATAGAGAGGTGGTAGCAACATTAAACAAGCCTTTAGTACGAGTCAAGGCTAACCGCCAATCTCGTTTCCCATAGTAGCACAAGCCAAGGCTAACCACCCGGACAGTTTTACCATAATATTCTCATGAGACATTAACTTTAAATAATGGATTGGAGCACTATCTGGGTGCACCCATCAGATATTATTCATGTATATGGTTGACATATAAAGAATTTCACATAATCAATCATACATAAACATAAGAGTACCCAAGGAATGAAATGGGCACACAATCATGTCATGAAGCACAATAAAAAGGGACGTAACATACAATTGTCCATGAAAGAATGGAATTAAATCATAAATAGACATTAATAATGTATAAGGGCATAAATCATGACAAGAGATAACAAACTGAAGTGATAACATGTAAAAATAGTTTTTAGGAATCTTTGAGTCAAAACATTTTAGTGTGGTTTAAGAAAACATCGAATATCTCTTAAAACGAAAAGAGGCATAATATTTTTTATGAAACCAGAAGTAACCCAAGAGGGTTTTCACAATAAAAATACTGATTTTATAAGGACAATGGTGTCTTAAAATATATGATAGAGTAAACTTGATAATAGGAAAGAATTCAGGAAGGTCCCATTAAAACGGGTTCACTTATCGGGACGTAATGAGGAGAGAATCACTTACAATCATGCATATCCCCAAAAGAGAGTGATGAAAAAGTAGTGATAAAGAGACTTGGAAGATTTAAACAAAATTTATATTATTCACAAGAAAATATAAGATAACATCATTTTGGTATAAAGGTAGATAAGACAACCAGAAGGAATAAAAGAGGTTCGGGTAGAATTCTTTACGGATTATCGGCATGGTATCAGGAGTACTTGAGGGGGATTAGTGAGAGAGAAAAGGGGATTATCATCACTTTTAAATAAATAGGGCATTATGGGGGAGGTGATAAATCATACCCCATAATTAATAATTACACAAAACATGTCCTAACATAGTGAACAATCGTGAATAAGAGTGAAATTGAGAGGATCCCTTACCTTAGGCCTGTTGGTGTTCTCCACTTGATATTAATGACCTGAATAGTCAAATTAGGTTTGTTAATAAATAGTTCCAGAACCATATCTAAAATTAAAAGATTTAGTATAACCTTTTTCAGTTAATTTATACCCATCTTGGGTGATTACGAGGTTCAATTTCATTGTTCGGGTCCGTTTGTTTCATTTGTTTTAATGACCGGTTCAATTGTATTTAGGTTCAAATAAATTGTAAGATGAAAGAGGTTGTCCAGAATTGAAGTTATAACATTAGTGTAAATCCATAAGGTTACATGGTTAACAAATTCATTTGGTTAATTTATAGTGAAAGAGAACATTTACATTAATCATTAATGATAAACACTTCAATTAATTTTAATGATTTTTCCCACAATTGACTTGTTTTGTATTATTATTTTATATCATGAGTGTATGAGGATTACAGGACCATAAATAGGACATATAACATATATAATAATATGGTTCATCCATAACATAAATGGTTTCATGACCAGAATCAAAAGGATAATAGAATTTGAAAACAAATTATCCATGATGTCGGTAATTTGACCCATCACGGACGATGTTTAATTCTACAACTTGAGGGAGAGAAGGATAAGTATGATGCTTTAAATTTTCCATAAACATGATTAGAATGCAGAATATATGACATTCCGGAGCTTTAATGACTTTTGGATAAGGAAAGGGGAAGAGGGTATAAGGAATAAATGAAAATGAAAACAAAACACTTGAAAACAAAAGAGGGTTCTTACCCTTTATCTCCTCTCTTTGAGACTTTTCATTGGGGCATTGATTTTGGTCTATTGGAAATACCAAAAAATCCTTGTATGTGAGGACGGAGCTTGGGAAGGTATTTCAGCAGAATTTAGAGAACGATTGAATCTTGAGAGGAGTGGAGAAAAGAGGGAGTGAGGGGGGGGGGGGTTATAGTGGAGGAGAGAGGGGTTTTCTTAATATAAAATTCAATAGTTTATTAATTCCTCCCAAGACAAGGAATAGTGAGTCTTTCAGGACCAATTTTATTAATTATATAATGTAATTCCGAACCAAGTGGGCTTAAATCAGAATAACATCACAAATGACTCTAAAATTAGCTTATTTAACTTATTATTGTAAATTACGGTATTTCACTATTCATAAAAAATTCATGTATTTCAGAAAAAATCCAAAAATTTACCCTAACCATTTTTCGACATGTAGAATCCAAAAATGATGTCCATTTTTCAAAAATAAATTTCTATATATTATTATTTTAATATTTAAATAAAATAATAATTTATTATCAAAACCAGCTTTAAGGCATTCATTAACTCATTCTAAACTATATGTATAGAGAATATCCAACATGAATATTATTTTTATACCACCATATGTAAGGTTACTATTCATTAGGGTATATCACTATTCATAAGGGTATTTTACTTTTCATTAGGGTAGGTTACTATTCACCAAAAATTATTTTTTTTATTAGACTCCAAAAAACATCTTGAACATAACCGTGTATGCCGGATTTTTGAAATTCAAACACAGAAGTGACAAACTTGTGTTTAAATTTCACTTATCACGTAGTAGTTCATTATAATGTGATTTTGTGAAATATTTATAAGAATGGGATTTCCATTAAAAACATTGGGTCATTACATTCTTCCCCCCTTAAGAAATTTCGCCCTCGAAATTTCATTTTACATTCTAGGCCAAAAACAGATGTGGGTACTTTTCCTTCATTGATTCTCCCAGCTCCCATGTTGCTTCCTCAGACTTATGGTTCCTCCAAAACACTTTGACAAGATGGTTTGTCTTGTTGCGTAGAACCTTATCTCTCTGATCAAGAATCTTTACTATGTGCTCCTCATAGGAGAGATCATCTTCCAGATGCACCACCTCTGTGTTTAGTACATGTGAGGGATCAGGTATGTACTTCCTCAAGAGTGATACGTGGAAAACATCATGAACTCGAGCCATATTCAGTTTAAGTGAAAGTCGATAGGCCACGGCTCCTATGTGGTAAGGGATCTCAAAGAGGCCAATATACCTTGGGCTTATCTTCCCTTTCTTCCCGAATCACATGACTCTCTTCCATGGAGATATTCGAATGAAGACATTAACTCCAACGTTGAACTCCAAGTCCATTCGACAGTTGTCAACATAGATCTTTTTCTGACTTTGAGCAGCTTTGATGTGTTTCTAGATGTCTTGAACCCTCTCTGTCATCTCTTGAACAAGACCGGGTCCAAGTAGCTTTCTTTCTCTAACATCATCCCAACAGGTTGGAGTTCTACATCACTTTCCAAACAGTGCTTCATATGGAGCCATTTGAATACTCGAGTGGAAGCTATTGTTGTTTGAGAACTCAACCAATGGGAGATGCTGATCCCATGCAGCTTTGAATTATAGAGATCAGGCTCTAAGCATATCTTCAAGCGTCCGAATAGTTCTTTCAGACTGGTAATTAGTTTGGGGGTGATAGGCCATGCTGAAATTTAATTCAGTACCCAAAACATGTTGAAGACTCTTCCAGAATTTAGATGTGAACATTGGATCGTAGTCAGAGACCATTAAGATTGGAACACTGTGCAGTCTCACCACTTCCTTCACATATATCTTTGCAAGTTGTTCAAGCGAGAGCTCTTCCCGAATAGTGATGAAATTGGATTTCGTGTTGAGTCGGTCAACCACAAACCATATCGCATTATTTCCCTTCGACGTCTTCGGGATAACCATGACAAAGTCCATAGTAACATTTTCCCATTTCCACATGGGTATAGGCAATGGCTGCATCATACCTTTGGACTTTTTTTCGCTCAACTTTAACTTGTTGACATACCAAGCACATTGATATATATTCCGCAATCTCCCTCTTCATGTTATCCCACCAGAAGTGTTCTCGAAGATCCCTGTACATTTTGGTACTCCCAGGATGGATAGAGAAGGTCAAGCTATGTGCATCATTCAATAGCTCTTTATTTATCTCTGGATCATATGGTAAACATAATCGTGTCCCAAATCTTACAACTCCTTCCTCGTCAATTTTAAAATCAGACAATTTCCCATTTTTAACAACTTCCACCATTTTTTGAATTTCCACATCCTTTCTTTGAGAATCCTTTATTTTCTCCAAGAGGGATCGTTGAGCCATCATTTGAGAAAGGATTGATTATTTTCCTCCATTAATGATTCCCATGTCCATCCTTTGCAAATATAAGATGATCAGATCCTTTTCAATTCTCATCATTGATAAAGATATAGGATCCTTTCTACATAGAGCATCTTCCACCTTGTTTTCCTTATCTGGATGGTAGTGGATTGAGTAGTAATAATCCTTGATGATCTTTATCCATCTTCGTTGGTGCATATTAAGCTCTTTCTGTGTGAATATATACTTGAGACTCTTGTGGTCAGTATATATCTGATATTTCTCCCCATAGAGATAATGCCACCAGATTTTCAAGGCAAAGATCACAGCTGTTAACTCTAGATCATGCATTGGATTGTTTTGCTCATGGACTTTCATCAGCCTTGAGGCATAGGTTATCACTTTGTCATTTTGCATCGGTATACAGCCTAATCCCTTCTTAGAAGCATCACTATACACAACAAAGATTTCCTCACTGGTAGGGAGTGTGAGTACTAGCGCAGTGATAAGCCTCTTTTTCAACTCCTTGAAACAGTCTTCACACTCTTATGTCCAGACAAACTTTACTCCCTTCCATGTCCTCTTGGTTATTGGGTTTGACAATCATGAAAAGTTCTTCACGAATCGTCAATAATACCCAGCTAGACCCAAAAAGCTACGGATCTCTATTATAGAAGATGGTCTAGGCCACTCTTCAATTGCCTTCGTCTTGGAAGGGTCCAAAGATATCCCTTTGCTGGTGATAACATGCCCCAAGAATGATACTTCATCCATCCAGAACTCACATTTACTGTACTTTGCATATAAATTCTCCCTTCTAAAAGTCTTTAACATAGTTTCCAAATGCTCTTCATGTTCCTCCATGCTCTTGGAGTATATCAGAATATATCAATAAAGACCACCACAAATTTGTCTAGGTAATCTCTAAATAATCTATTCATTAAATGCATTAAAATTGATGGTGCATTAGTGAGTCCAAAGGGCATCACTATAAACTCATAGTGTTCATACCTCGTTCGAAAGGCAGTCTTTGGAATATCTTCCTTCCTCGCCTTTAGTTGGTGGTATCCTAACCGAAGGTCCGCCTTAGAGAAATAACTAGCCCCACTTAGTTGATCAAACAAGTCATCTATCTAAGGAAGGGAATACTTTTTCTTTATTGTGATTTTATTGAGCTCACGATAATCAATGTTGAGGCGCATTGACCCATCCTTCTTCCTGACGAAGAGGACGGGAGAACCCCATGGTGAAGCACTCGGGCATATAAAACCCTTCTCCATATTCTTCTGTAACTGCTTCTTCAGCTCTTCTAGCTCTACGGTGGCCATTCTGTAAGGTGACTTTGAGATTGGCAGAGATCCAGGGATAAGTTCAATTGAGAACTCAACCACATGGTCAGGAGGAAGACCAGGTAACTCTTCGGGGAATACATCAGTGTAATCCCTCATGATGGGCATGTCTTCAAGCACGATTCTCTCCTTTGTCTCAATCATTTGAGCTAAATATGCTTTCTCACAAGGAATAAATATCCAAACTTGAGACGAATATTCTAAAGGAGACTCATCTTCCTCCTTGAACATGAAAATAATTGAAGGATGCTTCGGGTTGTGACGGGTAATCTCCCTTTCCCAGAAGTTGATGTTGGCCTTGTGTAAAGATAGCCAATCCATGCCCAAGATAGCTTCAAATTCCACTAAAGGATGTATGACAAGATTTTCTGGGAGGTTCAGTCGACAAACATTAACCGGGGAGGAGTTATAAACCATGGATGAAATAATTTCCCCATTCTCTATTCTCACAGATAACTTTTCCTCCAAGTTTTGAGGTGGTGTTTGAATAGTTCTACTAAACATGCAAGATATGAAAGAATGCGTAGAACACGAATAAAATACTACATTTTCTATTATTGAATGAAAAACAATCATACCTATCACCACATAATTTTTCGGCTCCACCTCAGTAGTAGTGATAACATAAGCCCTTCCTTGTTTCCTTTGAGGTTGTTTTTGTTTTCCTCTGACAACCCTCGGGTTGGGAAATTGTTTTCATAATTCCCAAGCTCCATGCAGTTATAAAACTAAATTGTAGGCTGAGTGTTGATCTGAACCTTCATTTCTTCTTCAACATTAGCAAGATTTTTCATATCCCTTCGGCAGTTCTTGGCCAGATGACCAAACTTTCTGCATTTGAAGCAATTCTTGCTTCCCTTCAGACAGTTACCAGGATGCCTCTGCCCACAATATTTTCAAAGGGGAAAGTTGGGATTCTTCCCATCATGCGATTTGTTTGATGGACCACCCATTTTGTTTTCCATCTTCCGCTTCTTGTCACTAATCCCATGAGACAACTAAGAGTCTCCAATCTCTATATCAACCTTGAGGGCACAACAGACAATCTCCTCATAGCTATCGAAGTCTCGAATCGCCAAAAACTTTCATAGAATCAGCATTAGTCTGCTAAAGAAGTGATCCAACTTGCTTTTGGTGTTCATGACAAAGCCAGAGGCGTAACTTGAATGCCTGGTATAGTTTACTTCATACGCCCCGATGGACTCATCTTCCTTCTTCTTGAGTCTGAGGAATTCTCTTTCCATCTTGAGAAGGATGGTTTGAGGAAAATATTTGTTGAAAAACATCCTCTTGAATTCCTCCCAATCAATGGAATTGATTTCCTCTTGGGACTTTGTATTCCTGACCAGTGTCCACCACTGATCAGCTTCCCCATCAAAACGACAGACTGGCAGCACCACCTTCTCTTCTTCCGAGCACTGGAGGACAGTGAATATCTTTTCAATGGAGTTAATCCATTTTTCCGCGGGGAGGGGATCAAAAGATCTGCTAAACATGGGAGGCCTTTTCTGAATGATGGATTCTACAGAAAATTTCTCTTTTCTTGGAGGAGGAGGGAGTTCTACATGAATCAAGTTATTATTCATAACTCGAGCCAACTGAGTTAGTACTTCCATGAAGTTTTGAGCACCCACATCTGTCACATCAGGCATGTCATTAGGGTAATCATCACATTACCTATCACAGTGGTTGTTGGAACGTGTTATTCAATTTCCTGCCATTAACTAAGAGAAATAACATATAATTAGAGGTCTTGAATACTTATATATTGAGAAAATAAAGAAACTTTGAACATAAAAGGATAAACATATAAAGAAGAAGTATATACTAACTTATGATTCCTCATGTTAAATCTAGGTTATCCTAAATCTACTTCTTGACTTGTATTATTATGGTCTTTTCCCTTAATAATGGTTTGAACTAAGCTCATGAATATACCAAAGCATATCCCATGAGAGTTTTGTAACCAAGAGTGCAGTAAGGCCTGTTGTCGTGCACCAGTTTCCGTTCGAGTCAAGCTCAAAGTGGTGTTGTTGGGTTTCACCCCTAGGATACATCTGTGCCAGAGATGCCTCTACCTACTCGTATCCAGACATGGTTGTATTTTCATGATAAACAACTTACTCAATAATCACCAAAATCTGGGAATGTTTTCAAATACTTAGTCTCATCCTTAAGGTTCTCACTAAGGTGCCCTATTTCTAATCACCAAAAATAACTAGACCATCCTCTAATACCAACTATAGCGACCCTAGCCTTTTATACATAACATTTCATGATTTTAAACATTATTCATCATCAGATCACAAGCCAATGATCGCTAATTCTAGAGTCTTGGAAGACTAGGTACATATAACATAAAACATGAGGTTAAAAAAATACTTCTTTATTTAGTCTTCATAATGAGCTCCTATCATCCTTTGAGCCCATACATCTACATAGGGTAACCTGGGGAACACATGAACAAAGGGATGAGCTAGAAATCCTAGTAAGGGAAAGAACATAAGAATAAACTTTAATCACATGAGTTAGGAGGCTTAACATAATGATATTGGAAGTATAACACATATGGAATCATAACATATAAACATGGGATAACAAAATCATGGGATAAAATAATCATGGGATTCATATAGGCATGAGATTATATAAGCATAGTTTCATATAGAGGATGCAGCAACATTAAACAAGAATTCAGTATGAGTCAAGGCTAACCGCCAATCTCATTTCCCATAGTAGCACAAGCCAAGGCTAACCGCCCGGACCGTTTGCCCATAATCTTCTCATGAGACATTAACATTATCCAATGCATTGGATCACTATCTGGGAGCACCCATATAAGCTTATTCATTTATAATCTTTCCATATAAACAATCTCACATAATCAATCATACATAAACAAAAGAGTACCCATGGAAAGAAATAGGCATACAATCATGTCATGAAGCACAATAAAAAGGGACGTATCATAAAAGAGTTCATGAAAGAAAGGAATTAAATCATAAATTGACATTAATAATGTATAAAGTAATAAATCATGACAAGATATAACAAACTGAAGTGATAACATGTAAAAATATTTTTTTGGAAGCTTTGAGTCAAAACATTTTAGTGCGGTTTAAGAAAACATCGAATATCTCTTAAAACGAAAAGCGGAATAATAATTTTTATAAAACCAGAAGTAAACTATGAGGGTTTTCATAATAAAAATACTTATTTTATACGGGAAAAGGTGACTTAAAATAGAGTATAGAGTACACTTGATAATATAAAAGAATTCAGAAAGTTCCCTTAAAAGAGGTTCACTTATCGGGAAGTAATGAGGAGAGAATCACTTAAAATCATTTATATCCCCGAATGAAAGTGATAAAAGAGTCTTGATAAATAGGATTATAACATGTAAAAAAAATTTAGATTATTCACAAGAAAATATAAGATAACATCATTTTGGTAGAAATGTAGATAAGACATCCCGAAAGAATAAAAGAGGTTCGGGTAGAATTCTTTACGAATTATCGCCATGGTATCAGGAGTACTTGATGGGGCTTAGTGAGGGAGGAAAGGAAATTCTCATCACTTATACATAAATAGTTATGTATGGGGGAGGTGATATATCATACCCCATAATTAATAATTACACACAACATGTCTTAACATAGTGAACAATCTTGAATAAGAGTGAAATTGAGAGGATCCCTTACCTTAGGCCCGTTGGTGTTCTCCACATGATATTAATGACCTAAATAGTCAAATTAGGTTTATTAATCAATAGTTGCAGAAACATATCTAAAATTAAAAGATTCATTAAAAACTTTTTATGTTCTTTTATACCCATCTTGGTTGATTACGAGGTTCAACTTCATTGTTCGGGTCCGTTTGTTTCATTTGTTTTAATGACCGGTTCAATTGTATTTAGGTTCAAATAAATTGTAATATGAAAGTGGTTGTATAGAATTGAAGTTATAACACTAGTGGAAATCTAGAAGGTTACATGGTTATGAAATTAATTGGGTTAATTTAGAGTGAAAAATAACCTTTTCATTAATCACTAATGATAAACACTTGAATTAATTTTAACGATTTTGCTCATGATGGACTTGTTTTGTATTATTGTTTTATATCATGAGTGTATGAGGATTATAGGACCTTATATAGAACATATAACATATATAATAATCTGTTTCAACCGTAACATAAATGGTTTCATGACCAGAATAAAAATGATAAGAGAATTTGAAAACACATTATCCATGATGTCGTTAATTTGACCCATCACAGACAATGTTTAATTCTAGAATGTGAGGGAGAGGAGGAGAAGCATGATGCATGAAATTTTCCATAAACATGAATATAATCCTGAATATATGAGATTTTTGAGCTTTCATGCCTTTTGGATAAGGAAAGGGGAATAGGTTATAAGGAAAGAATGAAAATTAAAACAAAACACTTGAAAACAAAAGAGGGTTCTTACTCTTTATGTCCTCTCTTTGAGACTCCTCTTAGGGGCTTTGATTTTGGTCTTTTAGAAAGACTAGAAAGCCTTGGAAATGGAAGAATTTCGAGAATGCTTGAAGCTTGAGAGAAGTGGAGAAAAGAGGGAGTGAAGGGGGGTTTTATAGTAGTGGAGAGAGGGGTTTTCTGAATATAAAATTCAATAGTTTATTAATTCCTCACAAGACAAGGAATACTGAGTCATTCATGAAAGAGTCTATTAATTTTATAATTTAATCCCGAACCAAGTGGTCTTACATCAGCAGAACATCATAAATGACTCTAAAATTAGCTTATTTAGCTTATTTTAGTAAATTACAGTATTTCACTGTTTATCAAAAATTCAAGTATTTCAGAAAAATCGCAAATTTTACCCCAACCATTTTTCGATGTGTAGAATCCAAAAAGGAAGTCCATTTTTCAAAAATAAATTTCTAAATATGATTATTTTAATATTTAAATAAAATAATAATTTATTATCCAAACCATCTTTAAGGCATTCATTAACTCATTCTAAACTTTAGGTATAGAGAACAACCAACATGAATATTAATTTTATACCACCATAGGTAAGGTTACTATTCATTAGGGTATATCACTACTCATAAGGGTAAGTTACTATTCATTATGGTAGGTTACTATTCACCAAAAATTATTTTTTTATTAGACTCCAAAAAACATCTGGAACACAACCGTGTATTCCATATTTTCGAAATTCCAAACACTGAAGTGACCAACTTCTGTTTAAAGGTCACTTATCACATATTTGTTCATTATTATGTGATTTTATGGAATATTTATTAGAAGGCAATTTCCATTAAAAACAATGGGTCATTACAATTATGCCAACCAAAATAAGAGAATATCATCCTTCGTTTTAATGATAGAAAAAATGAATTCAAAATAATTCAAACACTCAAAATTAATTAATTAAGTTATTAATTAATTTAGTTGGCACCATTAAAGAGATAAAGTGGGAAGTGAAGAGGCTCCCAAACATTTATGGGGAGTTCCAAGAGTTTAAGGGGGTTCAAGGGGGGGTTGAGGGGTTTGATGTTCATGTGGGCACCACCACAAAATATCCTCCCATGGGAGGTTATAAGGGGGTAGTACCCACTTCTAGTTTCCCATTGGTGGATTTAACCACCACCTACATAAAAATATGTTAATCATATTTTTATTTATTTTAATTAGAAACCCCCCAAATAAAACATCCAACCTGTATAAAAAGCAACTGCGGTAAAGGTCCCCTTAAGCGAATACTGGCGTTGCGAGTTCATCGGTGTCCTCAGATGTAAATTCCGAGCACCGGTTCAAAAGATATAAAATCTCACACAAATGTTTACTAAATGTTCCCGAACAAAACTTCATGAATTGATTCCAGGAACACCGGGCCTCGGAATCCGGTGGCGTCAGAAACTACAGACTCCTAAAATTTCCATGTATTTAAGAAAAAAAAAATTCCACAGGATTTCCAGGTCTTTAAATTCTCCCCACCTCAGGGCTTTATGTCCACGTATGATACAACACACACTAAGAAAATAAATAGGGTTACTAAGCACGCATCTGAGCCTCCTGCTCCCATGTGCTCTCCTGGAGGATTTTGTACGGCTAGCGAATGCACACTAGAGGAATCGACCATCCATGTAGGACCTGCCCCTGTCGATCCTCAATCTCCATGGGAACCTCCATGAATGTCGCCCTGTCATCGATGTCCATCTCCCTGTGGTCGATAATGTGGGACGGTTCGTGCACGTATCTCCTCAGTTGTGATATGTGGAAGACATCGTGCACCCGATGCGACTGAGGTGGAAGGGTCAGGTGATAAGCCCCCTTGCCTACTCTGTCGAGGACCTGAAAAGGTCCAATAAAACATGGAGATAACATGCCGCCTCAGCCAAATCACCATAGACCTCATCAAGGTGAGACCCGTAGGAAGACTTGGTCGACATCCTCGAACTCCAGTGGTCTCCATCTCTTATCAGCATAGGAATTTTGTCTGCTCTGGGCAGTCTTCATCCTCTCCTGGATGATATGCACCTTCTTCATCGTAGCCTGCACCATATTTGGTCTTACAAGTGCTAACTCCCCTGGGTTAGTCCAGCACAGAGGTGATCTCCAAGTTCAGCCATACAGTTCCTCTTAAGGTTCCATCCCGATGGTAGAGTGGTAGTTGTTGTTATATGAAAACTCTACCAAGGGAAAGTGATCCTCCCAACTATGACCAAAGTCAAGGAAACATGCACAGAGCATGTCCTCTAGAGTCTGAATGGTCCTCGCAGTCTGTCCATCCATCTGAAGATGGAAGGTGGTGCTCAAGCGAAGCTGCATCCCAAAGCCTCATTCAACCCCTTCCATATCCATGAAGTGAATCAGGCTTCTCGATCAGAGACGATCATCGATGGCACACCATGAAGTCGTATAATCTATTGAATGTAGAGGCATCTCAAGATCTCTACTGATCCCTGCTCTCTGATCAGTAAGAAGTGGGGATACTTGGTGATTCGGTGTATGATCACCCAGATAGAGTCGTGTCCCCTGGATGTATGTGGAATCCCTGTCACGAAATCCATCGATATCCCATCCCACTTCCACTCTAGGAACTCTAAGGGCTGAACCAAGCCTACTGGAACCTGGTGATCCGCCTTCACTTGCTGACAAGTGAGGCATCCTAATACAAACTCTACAACTGCCTTCTTCATACTCGGCCACTTGTGCTGTGGTCTAAGGTCCTGATACATCTTCACCACTACTAGATGTACTTCTACAGGGGAAGTGTAAAACTCAATCAAAACCTCCTCCTATAGTGAAACTGGCACCATGGTACGTCCTCTGAAGAAAATGATGTGCTCCACACCTTCATAAAACCCATCAGGTGTCTGCCCTGAGCATATCTGAGCATGTCATGTCTCAAGATGGGTGCACTGCTCAACCTCTACCTCAGCTCCAGAAAGATCGGTTGGCTTCTATCTGACCATACAATGGGTTTCCCTGTCTTCGTCAATGCTGAAAGCGGTGCTGCAACTCTGGAGAGGTCTGGCACAAATCTCTAATAGTACCCAGCTAGTCCCAGGAAACTTCACACCTCGGTCACACTCCTAGGTGGCTCCCAAGCAAGTATTGCCTTGATCATCACTGGATCTACTGCAACTCCAGCCTCTGAGATGACGTGTCCCAATAATTGAACCTCTCGAATCCAGAACTCGCACTTCAAGAGCTTACCATAAATATGGTTCTTTCAAAGTGTGTCCAATACTACGACAAAGCGATCGAGGTAAGGCTGGAATATCCTGTTCATGGGACTCATGAACTTTTCTGGTGCGTTGGTTATGCCGAAGGACATAATCAGGAACCCATAGTGGACATACCCACACATGAAGGTCATCTTCTGCAAATCCTCGTCTCGAACTCTGAGCTGGTGATAGCCTGACCTGAGGTCTATCTTCGAGAAACACTGTGCTCCGATGATCTGATCAAAGAGGTCCTCAATCATCGAGATTGGAAACTCATTCTTCGCGGTCACCTGATTTAGGCTACACTAGTCGACACACAGTTGCAAGATCCCATCTGCCTTCTTGGTGAACAAAATCAGAGATGCCCCGGGTGAAACACTGGGTTGGATAAATCTCTTCCCCTAGAAGTCCTCCAACCGTACCCATAGCTCACGAAGCTCGGCGGTAGCCATCCAATATGATGGAGTAGATATCGGTGTTTTCCTTGGGTACATGTCAATGTAGAAGTCTACCTATCTACAAGGTGGTAGTCCTAGAACATCATCAGGGAAAACATCCGCTTACTGATCCACCACAACAGGAAAACTCGGACTTCGCACATCAACCGCTCTGAGGATGAGACTAGCCAACTGATGTGTTATCGACTGCCCCCTCATCTACGTAAGTCCATATTACATTGGAATGTCTCCCATATCGCCTGTGAAGGTGAACCCGGTCCCATTCGTGTGGATACACCACAATTTGCGCCTAATACAGTCAATCTGAGCATGAACTGTGGATAACCATTCCATACCCAAAATGACATTGTAAGGCCTCAATGTCGCTACAAGAAGATCCCAACGAAAGATTTACCCTCCTATAGTAAGCTCACACTGTCGGCACGAGTTCATAATCGTCGAGTCTTCTCTCGTAGGAGTTTTAGTAGTAAGGATTGATCCAACAACTCTGTCGGAATCTCCGAGCTCTGAACGAGGGTAGTGGTAATAAAATAATGACTCGCACCTATGTCTCTAAGTACTACATTAAGGGTGGAGTAGACACAGATAATACCTCAAATCGTCTCAGGTGCACCGTGGTCATAGGGATTGACTTCCTGGAGCTAAGACCGCCGTTGTCCGCCTGCTCCCTATGGTCGGGGTGGTTCTCCTGGTGGTGGTGGTGGAAGAGCCTCAAAATGTCGTCCACCACCCACTGCTCGGCCAGCTCCTCTGCCACTTCTGCCTGCTCCTGGAAGACCACCACAGTTGAACCTCTTCCTCTGTTTGGGAGGTCCCTCTACTGTCTAATGCTCATCTTCATGGCGGGTCAGGTAGTCACAAGCCATGTGTCCCTGCCTGCCGCATGCATGGCACTGCCTCCTCCTCATATAGCTAGCTCGGTCTCGTGTGCCCCGCACGACCGAAATTGTATCCTGGGGTTGCCCACCGGATGGCCTGGTCTGCTTGGACCTCTCTATCATTTGTCTCCTGCTGGCTGCAGAAGACTCTTCTACGTGTCACCCTGTGGTGGGTCTCGCCATTGGTGGATGCTCATCGAGAAAACTCTCCACTAGAAGGGCTCGCTATAGCACACTCGCCTACGTCGGGATGCTGAGGGGAATTGTCAAAGCCCTGATCTCATAGTTGAGTCCCTGCTCGAAGGTCCAAGCCCTAAATAATGGGTCCCGCACCATATCTGTGCAGTAGCGTGAGAGTTCGGTGAACCTCCCTGAGTACTGAGCTGTTGTCATGTTGCCCTGATGCAGATGAAGTAACTCTTGAATCAACACCGCATGAAGGGTGGATGTAATTATCTCTGAGCGGAAGACACTCTCAAAGTCTGTCCAAAGTAATGATGCCTTGTCATGCACCTGGAGCATCAGGCTCCACCATCTTCCTACTACTGCATGCAGGAGACTCGCTGTAAGGATCACCATGAGGTCGGACGGTGTCCCTACCAATATGAAAACTCTCACGACAGCCTCCAGCCAATCCTCAGCTGCATGTGGGTCCATCTCTCCCCAGAAGATGGGCGGCCATTGGCACTGTAACTCGTGAAATGCACTCAGGCGATGTGTACTCTCTGCTGCAAGAGCTGGTGGTATCGGTTTCCTAGTGGTTAGTGGTACCGCTGGTACCTCCGCTGTGATGGGGCCCTACACTGAGGCTTCGTCGCTCGGTGGGATACCATCTCGTACAAAACTCAGAACCCTTGCTAGCTGCCTTCGTGGGGACATCCTAAAAAGAAACAGGTGTTCCATGGTTAAAACATTATACCTGTTGATCTATCACAATGTAATCAAAAAGAAACCTTTTTCAAAGGAAACATACATGTAATCAGTGTTTTCGTGCACTAAGTCGGATATCAGAAGTCAGAGTCCTGGTGTATGAATACATTGGTCGCCACACCAACATTGGTTTCCCTAAACTGATAACCACACCCAAAACACATAACAATATTTCCATTAAAAGAATCAGAGTTCAAGTTCTGCAGTAGAACCGACTCATCTGATACCAATTTATCAAGACCCATCCTCGGTGCCAATGTCTTGACTACCCCAAGCCCGCCTTCCATAGGCTAGGGGCTAGCGACTAGCACCAAAGGTGTAATCCCGATAAAAAGGGAAGGCATTGAATTTAATAAGTAAACAAAAATAATAGAGTATGCAACTAGAAGTAAACAGTAAGTAAAACTATATACAGAAGAAAGTGCTAAAATAGAAAGGGGCCAGAAATACAAGCCTGACAGTAAATTACAAACAACTTAAAAACTAGTACATCTACAGAAGGGTAAAACAGAAACTACTGAGTCGTCCTCTGGGAATCCCACCTGAAGGGTGGGTACAGATGGCCTCTTCAATACCCCAGGTCTGTCCGTCTACTTCGGGTGCGTCTCACCAAGTGGTCCACTTCAGGGTACAGTCCATCTCTACAACTCTCTACATCGATCAGTGATGTCCGTCATCTGCAACCAACACAATGATGTGCGGGCATAGCCTGTGCAGGGGTGAGTATAACGATACTTAGTAGGGACCCTGAGACCCCCGTAGGTCTCTTAAAATCCACGAAGGATATACCACAAAAGAAATATACAATCACGAAGTATCATCCAACCCTACTTAGGTATATTCCCTTACATATACCTATGAAACCAATCATAGTTCGACTCCAACTCTCGAGCCCATGCACAACCCAGTCAACACAGGAAGTAAAGTCAATTACATCAATGATAATGATTGAAAGACAAGACTCATCTCACACATGTATACATCTTTCGTAGAGTGATATAGATGATCAGATTTAGTCATTGATTCATCTATTTTGTCGGACCCACATAGGATACCAGACCAGCTAAGTTGTCGGACCCACACAGGATACTGGACCAGCTACTCTATCGGACCCACACAGGATACAGGAATTGAAGTCATAACTGTCGAAACCACGTAGGATTTGGGTACAATAGTCATCACTATCGAACCCACATAGGATTATAGTACAATAGTTATCGTTGTCGAACCCATGGAGGATTCCGATACACTAGTCATCGTGGTCGAACCCATGAAGGATTCTGGGATAGTAGTCATCGCAACCAACTCTAGGGTTCCCGCACATAGCAAGCTCGATTATGGGAGGGTCCGTTCCTCGATTCAAGTGTCAATACATCAACTATCATGAAGTCCTGAGTTGATGTATCTTGTAGTTCTGTCTCATCAAAAGGAACCCAATGCAATAGATGGTGCGTTAATCGGACGCCTGGTCTGAAAGTTATTGACATTTCCGTTCTAGGGTCCCGGTTGGATTTATTCTCAGTCCAAACCCGGTCGTTTTCCAAAGTTGTTCAAAACTCACATAGAGTATCGAAAAAGGAACGCCTCATCATGAGGTTCCCAGTGCCGCTGAAGATGAGTCGTTCAGATGCATGGTCTTGAAGATATTCACATTTAAGCAAAGTTGGGCCCGACCCGTCAAGCCCAGTGGGCTATGGCAGGTCAGCCCGACCCGGAATGGCGAGTCCGACCCGGCTGGGGGTTCTCCCACCCTGGTTTGGCAGGTCCGACCTGGTTGGGGGGTCGGCCTGGCCCATTGGAGCGCGGCCCACACATGGACCCAGACCACGCTGCAGGCCGGTTCAGTTCGCCCGGAAGCACCATGCAGTGTCGCCTTCCCTTTCCCGGTCAGCCATCGCCTGCCAGTTCTGCCCGGTGCGCACGGCCCGCGGATGTAAAGACCTGTAAAATTCAAGGGAAATTTTTTCTTAATTTTCTATAGAATTTTACAAGAGCGCGGTTTCTGACGGCACCTGATTCCGAGGCCCGGAGTGCCCAGAATCAATTTCCGAAGTTTGGCTCGGGTACGTTCAGTGAACGAACGAACGGGAATTCCTAACTTTTGATCCGATGCTCGGAATTGAAATCCGAGGGCACCGATGAACTCGCAGCGCCGATATTCGCTTAAAGAGACCTTTTCGGAAGTTGCGTTTGTTGCGGGACGAAAGTTAGTTTTTGGGAGATTTATAAAAAGTTGAATATAAAGATGTGTGGAATTCTTTTTATTTTACTTTTGTAGGATAACTCCTCTCAAAGGGACTTAGGGGTGGGACCCACACCCACTTAACCTCCCTTGAGAGGATTAAGTGTGGTGGGACCCACACGAACCTAAACCTCTCATCTCCCCCCTTAAACTCCCCTCTCTCCCTCTTAAATGTTTGTAAACTTAACATCTAATTAATTACACATGACATGTTTAATTAATTAAGTGTTATGTTTTTGAATTTTTGAAGTTTTTTTTCCTTGGCTTGGTAAATAAAATAAGGAGGAACCTTATTTTATTTGGTTAGTCTTGTTTAGCCAACTTAAGAGGATTTTTGAGAGCTCCTCCTCCTTCTTCTTCAAATTGACGAAGAACACTCAACTTGACGAAGAACGCTCAAGTTCCGACGAAGAACGTCGCTCCTCTCTTCTTCGTCTTCCGTGTCAACGACAGGGAACGCCGCTTCCTCCTCGGACATCCTTCGTCAGCATACGAAGATTCGCCAACGACGTATCTCTTCGGACGTACCTCTTCGTCATCGGATTTGACAAACGACTACCGCGACGCCCGACCTCCGCGACGTTGTCTTCCGCGGGACGTTGACAAATCTTCGAACCTATACCCAAGGTAGGGGTTGTTGTATTTTGTTAATTCATTTATCCTTGTTCGTGGTTCATTCATAATTAACGTAAGGATTTTAAGTTGTGTTTTAACGTGAGGGGGCCGGACCGCATGAACACGGCCGAACCCCTCCTTCGTTCTTGGTGTTTATTTTACGGATGAATCAAGGTGGTGTGGTGCCATCGCACCACGCGGATATTCGCCCAAATCTTTTTGCGCGGTGCCGTTGCGCCGCGCCGTGGAAGAATCATCAAGAACGCGACGCCGTCGCGCCGCGTCAAGGGGGAATTGAAGGCACGGCAGAGGGGCGCGGTGCCATCGCACCGCGCCGGACGATGAACATCGCGGCCAGTTCCGGGCCGCGGCGAGACGGGAAGACCGGCGGCACGCCGGGCCACCGGCGTCGGAAGCTGGAAAGGGGACCAGAATTTTTTTCCGGTCCGGTTGGAGAAAATCCGGCCGGCCAGGTGGCCGGCCGGAAGGTCAAAGGCCGGGGGAATTAAATTCCCCCGGCCAGCTCTAAAACCCCCCTCTTTATGAGGGGGGCGGTTCCTTTGAGGGGGGGCAGGCGCCCCCCCCCCCCCCCCGTTTCCTGCCAATCAAGCCCCCCACGTTGGGGGGGGGGCGGTTTTACAAACAGGCGCGGCTAAAAAGTCGCGCCGCCTTCCAATCAAGCGGGGGGCTTTGCCCCCCCCCCCCCCCCCCCGTGCGCTGCCACCGTGCGGCGCCGGACCGCCGCGCCGCCGGCCGGCCGGGCCGGATCGGACCCGGGTCGGGTCGACCCAGGGGGGGTCGGGCCGGGTCGGCCCGGACCCGGACCCCCCATTTCGAATCAGTTTCGGTCTTTTGGCCATATCTTGAGCCACGGACCTCCGATCGACGAACCGTCTGCGGAAACGTGATCCTTGGATCGAGACGGTCGTTTCGGTATATCGCACTCAAGGTTTCGGATTACTTTGAGTTCGGCCGGGTTGGTTCGTTCACGAAACCAACCGGGCCTACGGAGCGGAAACACTCATATCTTGAGCTACGGATGTCCGATTGACGTGCCGTTAGCCGTGTTGTGTTCCTCATAGTGAGACGGATCTTTTGGCATGCTCTGACCGAGGTTTGGACGCAGGTGGAGTACGGTCGGGTTGGTTTTGCCTTAAAAACCAACCGGGCCCCGGGGGCGAAAATGCCAATAACTCTCAGACCGGGCGTCCGAACGACGCGCCGTCTGTTGCGTTGAGTTCCTGTTGACGATACGGAACTTTTGGGTACATCAACTCTGGACTTTGTGACAGTTGATGTATCAGCCTCTCGGCTCGTGGAGCGGACCCTCCGAACGATCTTGCTGTGTCCGGGAACCCTAGTGCTGGCTGCGACTGTTACTGTGACTACTACTGCTACTGTGACTGCGACGACGACAGTACAGAGATCCTGTGTGGATTCGACGATGACGACTTCAACACTCAGCGATCCTACGTGGATCAGTGCTATAGGTCCTGTGTGGGCCCGATCCTGTGTGGGTCCGATCCTGTGTGGGTCTTTGCGCTCAGAGGTCCTGTGTGAACCAGCGCCTACAGGTCCTGTGTGGGCCTGATCCTGTGTGGGTCTTTTGCGGGGGTTAGTTACCTATCGATCCTTTGTGGGTCTGATGACTTAGATGGATCAGAGATCATCTTTATCGTCTTTCTAAGAAGTATACCTGTGTGAGCTGAATCCTATTGCTTTCCTGTGTGGATTGTGTTGTGAAATCCTGTGTGGAATACGTTTTGCTTTCCTATGTGGAATACGTTTACTTTCCTGTGTGGACTGAGTTGTACTTGGGCTCGGAGGTTGGAGCGTTTTTGAAATTGATGACTTAGATATATGTATGGGAATATACCTAAGCAGTGTCGGTTATTACTTCGTGATTGTTCCTTTTTCGTGGTTTATCCTTTGTGGATTTGAGAGACCTTCAGGGGTCTCGGGGTCCCTACTGAGTAGCTTATACTCACCCCTACACGGGCTTTGCCCGCACTACGTTGTGTTGGTTGCAGACGACGGACAGCGTTGACCTTAGCTGAGGCTTGTAGAGCGGGACGGTTCCCGGAGGTGGACCACTGGGCGGGACGTGCTCGGAGCGGACGGCGGGACCCGTGGAGCAGAGGAGCTATCTGTACCCACCCTTCAGGTGGGATTTCCAGTGGACAGCTCAGTGTAGCGGCTTTTACTTTTCAGTTGCTGTTTTCCCTTTTGAGTTGTACTTTACTTTCAGTTTGGGTTTGTATACTGGCCCATTTACTTTTCTGCACTTTCAGTTGTACTCTGCTTTTGCTTAGTGTTTACTTTCCGCTTGCTTACTCTGTGGTGTTTGTTTACTTTACAAAGGCAATGCCTTCCCTTTTTACCGGGAGTTACGCCTTGGTGCTAGTCGCCAGCCCCTGGCCTATGGAAGGTGGGCTTGGGGTAGTCACGGCACGGACCCCGAGGGCGGGTCGTGACAAATTGGTATCAGAGGAGTTCGTTCTACCGCGAACTCTGATCTTTTCTATGTGGAGCAATAATGTTTAGCGTATTGAGTGTGGTTATCAGTCCAGGGAGTCCAGTGTTGGTGCGGCGGTCGACGTATCCGTACACCAGGACCCTGACTTCTGATTTCCGACTTAATGCACGAAAACATTGATTTCGTGTGTGTTTCAAAGATTTCTTTGTGATTACTTATATCAGCTCACCAGGTATACTGTTCTGACCGTGGCGCACCTGTTTCCTTTTCAGGATGGCCCCACGACGGCAGCCAGCTAGGGTTCCGAGATTCGAGTGTGACGACAGCCCACCGAGCGACGAGGCCTCGGTGCAGGGCCCTTTGTCAGCAGTGGCACCGGCGGTAGCTCTACCCGCCGAGCCCCCGATGCTTCCAGCAGCAGCCGCTGACGATGCACGTCGCCTCAGCGCACTGCATGAGTTTCAGCGCCAGCGACCGCCCAGGTTTCGCGGGGAGACGGATCCCCAGGCAGCAGAGGACTGGCTGGAGGCAGTGGTTCGAGTGTTTAGGCTAGTGAGGACACCAGCAGACCTCATGGTGATCCTCGCTGCGAGCCTACTACACGCAGCAGCAGGACGATGGTGGAACTTGATGCTCCAGGTGCACGATGAGGCATCTCTACTTTGGACGGACTTTGAGAGCCTCTTCCGCTCAGAGTTCGTCCCAGCCACCCTTCGTGCGGTGCGTATCCAGGAGCTTCTACAGCTGCGGCAGGGCAGCATGACGGTCGCTCAGTACTCGGCGAGATTTACCGATCTCTCGCGCTACTCGACCGACATGGTACGGGACCCATTCTTCCGGGCCCGGACCTTCGAGCAGGGTTTGAGACACGAGATCAGGGCATCGCTGATCTCCCTCAGCATACCGACTCAGACAGGAGTACTGGAGCGGGCCCTTCTGATCGAGAGCTTCCTTGCTGAGTCTACACCAGCACAGCGACCCACCGCAGGGTGGCACGTGGCAGAGTCATCTGCAGCAGGCAGTCGACGGATGACTCAGGGGTCCAGGCAGACCAGACCTTCGGGCAGACGACCTCAGGACACAGGCTCAGCAGTGCGGGGCACACAGCGCGGAGCCAGTCTTTCGAGAGGCAGACAGTGCTACTCGTGCGGCGGGCAGGGCCACATGGCTCGTGACTGCCCGACCCGCCGTGCCGAGGAGCAGCAGACGGTTGAGGGACCACCGAGGCAGAGGCAGAGGGTCGACCGTGGCGGTCCGCAGGAAGGAGGAGGACGAGGCAGAGGAGCTGGACGAGTAACCGGTGGTGGGCGACGCTTTGAGGCTCTGCCACCACCACCACCAGGAGGTCCACCCCGACCACAGGGAGCTGGCGGGCAGAGACATGCACATCTCCAGGCAGCAGAGACCTACGACCACGGCGCACCCGAGATGATTTGAGGTACTATCTGTATCTATTCCACCCTTGCTGCAGTTGTTATAGACACAGGAGCGAGTCACACTTTCATAGCCGCTACCCTTGTTCGGAGCTCGGAGATTCCGACAGAGCCGTTGGCTCGATCCTTACGGCTAGAGACTCCTACGGGAGCAGACTCGACGATTACGCACTTGTGCCGGCAGTGTGAGCTTACTCTAGGAGGCGAGAGCTTCGGCTGGGATCTTCTTGTAGCAGCGTCGAGGCCTTACGACGTCATCTTGGGCATGGATTGGCTATCTACGGTCCATGCACAGATTGACTGTTTTAGGCGCAAGGTGCGATGTGTATGCACCAACGGGAGCAGGTTCACCTTCACCGGCGAGAAGGGAGCCTTAGCAGCATAGGATGGACTTCCGCGGAGGAGAGGACAGCCCATTACTCATCAGTTGGCTAGCCTTATCCTTGGAGCAGTTGACGTGCGGAGTCCTGGTTTTCCTGCAGTGGTGGATCAGTTTGCGGACATTTTTCCTGACGATGTTCCAGGGCTACCTCCTCACAGAGAGGTAGACTTTTATATTGACTTGTACCCCGGGACAGCCCCAATATCCACTCCAGCATATCGGATAGCCCCCGCCGAGCTTCGAGAGCTACGGGTACAGTTGGAGGACTTGCAGGGCAAGGGGTTCATCCGACCCAGTGTTTCACCCTGGGCTTCCCCGATTTTGTTCGCCAAGAAGGCGGACGGGAGCTTGCGACTTTGTGTTGACTATCATCGCCTGAACCAGGTGACAGTGAGGAACAATTATCCGCTACCGGGGATTGATGATCTCTTTGATCAGCTCAAGGGAGCACGGTGGTTCTCGAAGATAGACCTCAGGTCAGGCTATCATCAGCTCAGAGTCAGAGACGTGGATGTGCAGAAGACGGCCTTCAGATGTCGGTATGGCCACTATGAGTTCTTGGTTATGCCATTCGGTGTAACCAATTCTCCAACAGTGTTCATGGCTCTCATGAATAGGATCTTTCAGCCATAACTTGATCGGTTTGTCGTGGTCTTCATCGACGACATTCTGATTTACTCTACGACTGAGGAGGAGCACGCCTATCACTTGCGAGTTGTACTTGACACACTCCAAGAGCACCAGCTTTATGGTAAGCTCTCAAAGTGCCAGTTCTGGATACGTGAGGTCCACTTCTTGGGACACGTTATCTCTGAGGCGGGAGTTGCAGTGGATCCCGTGAAGATTGAGGTTGTGTTAGCTTGGGAGCCACCCAGGAGCGTGACTGAGGTTCGGAGTTTCTTGGGAATAGCTGGATACTATCGGAGATTCGTGCCAGACTTCTCTAGAGTTGTGGCATCACTCACAGCTTTGAAGAAGAAGGGGAAACCCTTCGTGTGGTCAGACAAATGTTAGTAGAGCTTCCATGAGCTGAGACAGAGATTGACTAGCGCACCCATCTTGAGGTTGCCCGAGGAGGGAGTAGGGTACGTAGTCTACTGCGATGCATCAGGGACCGGACTCAGATGTGTTCTGATGCAGGAGCGGGCAGTGATCGCCTATGGATCACGTCAGTTGAGGCCGCATGAGCAGAACTACGCTACCCATGACCTGGAGTTAGCAGCAGTGGTCTTCGCTCTGAAGACATGGCGACACTATCTGATGGGAGAGCGCTTTACAGTCTTTTCTGACCATTAGAGTCTAAGGTATATCTTCTCTCAGAAGGACCTGAACCTGAGACAGCGGAGATGGCTCGAGTTCCTCCAGGACTATGACTTTGAGATAGTCTATACTCCTGGGAAGGGGAACGTCGTAGCCGATGCCCTTAGCAGGAGGACAAACATTCAGCTACTAGAGGAGGCGACAGAGCAGCTAGCCTCTTTGCAGATATCCTTCATGGATAGAGATGGAGAAGCCTTCCTTCAGTCTCTCACAGTCACTCCTCCACTACTGCAGCGATTCAGGGAGGCACAGCGTGGGGACGCTGACTGTGAGACACAACGTGCACAGATATCCTCGGGACAGGAACCTGATGGTTTCTCCCTTGGAGCAGAACATGACAACCTTTTCAGAGGACGTACCATGGTACCAGTCACTTTGCGAGAGGAAGTGCTAAGAGAGTTTCACAATTCTCCTTTGGCGGTACATCCTGGAGTGGCGAAGATGTACCAGGACCTCAGACGACAGCACTGGTGGCCGGGCATGAAGAAGGCAGTAGCAGAGTTCGTTTCTCAATGCCTTACCTGCCAGCAGATGAAGGCAGAGCATCAGGTACCCAGCAGGCTTGGTACAACCCTTAGAGGTTCCAGAGTGGAAGTGGGATAGCATATCTATGGACTTCATGACTGGACTTCCTCGCACTTCCAGAGGTCACGACTCCATCTGGGTGATTTTTTACCGACTCACCAAGTCGGCACACTTATTACACATTAGAGAGAAGGGCTCAGTGGAGAGCTTGGGACGACTCTACGTTCAGGAGATTGTGCGGCTCCACGGCGTGCCATCATCTATCGTATCCGATCGAAATGCTCGCTTTACTTCCCGGCTTTGGAAGGGGTTACAGGAGGCATTTGGGACGCAGCTACGTCTGAGCACAGCCTTTCACCCTCAGACGGATGGTTAGACGGAGAGGACCATTCAGACTCTCGAGGACATGCTCCGTGCATGTGTTCTCGACTTTGGTCGTAGCTGGGAGGACCACATACCCTTGGTGGAGTTTGCGTACAACAACAGATACCACTCCACCATCGGGATGGCACCGTACGAGGCGTTGTACGACCGACCTTGTAGATCTCCTTTGTGCTGGACAGACCCTGGGGAGTCAGCACTCGTGGGACCGGAGATGGTCCAGGCCACGACAGAGAAGGTCCAGGTCATCCAGGAGCGGATGGGGACAGCACAGAGCCGGCTGAAGTCATACGCTGACAGGAGGCGGAGGCCACTGGAGTTCGAGGATGGCGACCACGTCTTCTTGCGGGTCTCACCTCGACGTGGTATTCGGAGATTTGGCCGAGGCGGCAAGTTATCTCCGCGCTTCATCGGACCCTTCCAGGTCCTCAGCAGGATTGGCGAGGTGGCTTATCGCCTGGCTCAACCACCTCAGTTGCGCCGGGTGCACGACGTCTTCCCCCGTATCCCAGCTGAGGAGATACGTGCACGAACCGACGCACATCATTGACCATGGGGAGCTTGACATTGATGATGGGGCGACTTTTACGGAGGTCCCGGTGGAGATAGAGAATCGACAGGAGCGGGTCCTGCATGGGCGATCGATTCCTCTTTTGCGCATCAGATGGCAGCACGGGAATCTCCAGGAGAGCACATGGGAGCGGGAGGCTCAGATGCGTGCTCAGTACCCTCATTTGTTTCCCTAGTTTTTGATGTATCTTTACGGGGACGTAAAGCCCTGAGGTGGGAGTAATGTAAAGACCCGTAAAATTCAAAAGAAATTTTTTCTTAATTTTCTTTAGAATTTTACAAGAGCGCGGTTTCTGACGGCACCTGATTCTGAGGCCCGGAGTGCCCGGAATCAATTTCCGAAGTTTGGCTCGGGTACGTTCAGTGAACGAACGAGCGGGGATTCCTAACTTTTGATCCGGTGCTCGGAATTGAAATCCGAGGGCACCGATGAACTCGCAGCGCCGATATTCTCTTAAAGAGACCTTTTCGAAAGTTGCGTTTGTTACGGCACGAAAGTTAGTTTTTGGGAGATTTATAAAAAGTTGAATAAAAAGATGTGTGGAATTCTTTTTATTTTACTTTTGTAGGTTTAACTCCTCTCAAAGGGAGTTAGGGGTGGGACCCACACCCACTTAACCTCCCATGAGGGGATTAAGTGTGGTGGGACCCACACAAACCTAAACCTCTCATATCCCCCCTTAAACTCCTCTCTCTCCCCTCTTAAATGTTGGTAAACTTAACATCTAATTAATTACACATGACATGTTTAATTAATTAAGTGTTATGTTTTTGAATTTTTGAAGTTTTGTTTTCCTTGGCTTGGTAAATAAAATAAGGAGGAACCTTATTTTATTTGGTTAGTCTTGTTTAGCCAACTTAAGAGGATTTTTGAGAGCTCCTCCTCCTTCTTCTTCAACTTGACGAAGAACACTCAACTTGACGAAGAACGCTCAAGTTCCGACGAAGAACGCCGCTCCTCTCTTCTTCGTCTTCCGTGTCAACGAGAGGGAATGCCGCTTCCTCCTCGGACAACCTTCGTCGGCATATGAAGATTCGCCAACGACGTATCTCTTCGGACGTACCTCTTTGTCATCGGATTTGACAAACGACTACCGCGACGCCCGACCTCCGTGACGTTGTCTTCCGCGGGACGTTGACAAATCTTCGAACCTATACCCAAGGTAGGGGTTGTTGTATTTTGTTAATTCATTTATCCTTGTTCATGGTTCATGCATAATTAACATAAGGATTTTAAGTTGTTTAACGTGAGGGGGCCGGACCGCATGAACATGGCCGAACCCCTCCTTCGTTCTTGGTGTTTATTTTGCAGATGAATCAAGGTGGCGTGGTGCCGTCGCACCACGCGGATATTCGCCCAAATCTTTTTGTGCGGAGCCGTCGCGTCGCGCCGTGGAAGAATCATCAAGAACGCGACGTCGTCGCGCCGCGTCAAGGGGGAATTGAAGGCGCGGCAGAGGGGCGCGGTGCCGTCGGAAGGTCAGGTGGCCGGCCGGAAGGTCAAAGGCCGGGGGAATTAAATTCCCCCGGCCAGCTCTAAAACCCCCCCTCTTTATGAGGGGGGGCGGTTCCTTTGAGGGGGGCAGGCGCCCCCCCCCCCCCCCCCGTTTCCTGCCAATCAAGCCCCCCACGTTGGGGGGGGGGGGGCGGTTTTGCAAACAGGCGCGGCTAAAAAGAAGCGCCGCCTTCCAATCAAGAGGGGGGCTTTGCCCCCCCCCCCCCCCCCCCACGCGCTGCCACCGTGCGGCGCCGGGCCGCCGCGCCACCGGCCGGCCGGGCCGGGTCGGACCCGGGTCGGGTCGACCCGGTTCGGGCCGACCCAGGGGGGTCGGGCCGGGTCGGCCCGGACCCGGACCCCCCATTTCGAATCAGTTTCGGTCTTTTGTCCATATCTTGATCCACGGACATCCAATCGACGAACCATCTGCGGCAACGCGATCCTTGGATTGAGACGGTCGTTTTGGTATATCGCACTCAAGGTTTCGGATTACTTTGAGTTCGGCCGGGTTGGTTCGTTCATGAAACCAACCGGGCCTTCGGAGCGGAAACGCTCATATCTTGAGCTACAGACGTCCGATTGACGTGCCGTCAGCCGTGTTGTGTTCCTCTTAGTGAGACGGATCTTTTGGCATGCTCTGCCCGAGGTTTGGATGCAGGTGGAGTACGGTCGGGTTGGTTTTTCCTTAAAAACCAACCGGGCCCCGGGGGCGAAAATGCCAATAACTCTCAGACCGGGCGTCCGAACGACGCGCCGTCTGTTGCGTTGAGTTCCTGTTGACGATACGAAACTTTTGGGTACATCAACTCTGGACTTTGTGACAGTTGATGTATCAGCCTCTCGGCTCGTGGAGCGGACCCTCCGAACAAGCTTGCTGTGTGCGGGAACCCTAGTGCTGGCTGCGACTGTTACTGTGACTACTACTGCTACTGTGACTGCGACGACGACAGTACAGAGATCATGTGTGGATTCGACGACGACTACTTCAACACTCAGCGATCCTACGTGGATCAGTGCTACAGGTCCTGTGTGGGCCCGATCCTGTGTGGGTCCGATCCTGTGTGGGTCTTTGCGCTCAGCGCTCCTGTGTGAACCATCGCCTACAGGTCCTGTGTGGGCCCGATCCTGTGTGGGTCTTTTGCGGGGGTTAGTTACCTATTGATCCTTCGTGGGTCCGACGACTTAGATGGATCAGAGATCATCTTTATCGTCTTTCGAAGAAGTATACCTGTGTGAGATGAATCCTATTGCTTTCCTGTGTGGATTGTGTTGTGCAATCCTGTTTGGAATACGTTTTGCTTTCCTGTGTGGAATACGTTTACTTTCCTGTGTGGACTGAGTTGTACTTGGGCTCGGAGGTTGGAGCGTTTTTGAAATTGATGACTTAGGTATATGTATGGGCATATACCTAAGCAGTGTCGGTTATTACTTCGTGATTGTTCCTTTCTTCGTGGTTTATCCTTTGTGGATTTGAGAGACCTTCAGGGGTCTCGGGGTCCCTACTGAGTAGCTTATACTCACCCCTGCACGGGCTTTGCCCGCACTACGTTGTGTTGGTTGCAGACGACGGACAGCATTGACCTTAGCTGAGGCTTGCAGAGCGGGACGGTTCCCGGAGGTGGACCACTGGGCGGGACGTGCTCGGAGCGGACGGCGGGACCCGTGGAGCAGAGGAGCTATCTGTACCCACCCTTCAGGTGGGATTTCCAGTGGACAGCTCGGTGTAGCGGCTTTTACTTTTCAGTTGCTGTTTTCCCTTTCGAGTTGTACTTTACTTTCAGTTTGGGTTTGTATACTGGCCCATTTACTTTTCCGCACTTTCAGTTGTACTCTGCTTTTTCTTAGTGTTTACTTTCCATTTGCTTACTCTGTGGTGTTTGTTTACTTTACAAAGGCAATGCCTTCCCTTTTTACCGGGATTTACGCCTTGGTGCTAGTCGCCAGCCCCTGGCCTATGGAAGGCGGGCTTGGGGTAGTCACGGCACGGACCCCGAGGGCGGGTCGTGACAGCGGACATGGGCCGCAGTTCTTCCCACGCGGCGCCTGCGGGCACCGCAGTCTTCCAGCCTAGCCGGCAGGCGGCCAGCCGATTCTCCCAGCAGAGCGGCCCGCAAACGCAGGCTGCTTCATCCTCCGCGTGGCACCAACGGGTGCCGCGGTTCCTAGTGGGCCGGCTAGATTGGCCAGATAGTCATCCCACAGACTGGGCGGCCCGAGCGGCTGCCGGTCTCTTCACGCTATTGTCGCATGGTCGCTGCTACCCGCCGCCGCCTCCGGTTTCCAACACCTTCGATCCCAACCACCGCCTCTTCTGGCCATTGCGGCTTGCATAGTCGCATCCTGTTACCACCGGCATGGTGAAACGGCACCCCGCCCTACCGGCTCCGCCTCTGTTGTCAACACAAACAAGAATCAACAGAGGGTCATCGGTCCATGTTTGTATGGACCGCGCCCTCCGCATTAAGTGATAAAAAAAAGGCCACCGTCAATCCAAAAATAAATGCCAATATACGGGGATAAAATACGCACTTATAAATAACCCATATTCGACCTACCTCGTAAATGATGCTCGCTCGACAGAGTCGTGGGAAGACATCGTCGTTCCGTTGACGTTGGGAAACGTCCAAGGATGAAGCGTTGTCGATGTTCCTCATGGGAGGCTCCTCCTCTTTTGGCTTGGAATATGATCAAAGATGGTATCTTCGTTCTTCGTAGATGACGAGCGTTCTTTGTCTTGGGGTATATGTTCATCATGTTCTTTGTGGGATGAAGGTTCTCCCTATTCCTCCTTTGTTCTCCCCACAAAAATTATGCCGACTAAAATAAGAGAATATCATCCCTCGTTTTAATGTAGGAAAAAATGAATTCAAAATAATTCAAACAATAAAAATTAATTAATTATGTTATTAATTAATTGATTTGGCGCCATTAAAGAGAGAATGTGGGAAGTAAAGAGGCTCCTGAACATTTATGGGATGTTCCAAGAGTTTAAGGGGGTACAAGGGGGAGTTGAGGGGTTTGATGTTCATGTGTGCCCCACCACACATTATCCTTCCATGGGAGGTTATGTGGGTGGTGGGCCCCACTTCCAACTTCCCTTTGATGGATTTAACAACCACCTAAATAAAAATATTTTATTCATATTTTTATTTATTTTAATTAGAAAACCCCCTAAAATAACATCCAACCTATATAAAATGAAACTGCTGTAAAGGTCCACTTAAGCGAATACTGGTGTTGTGAGTTCATCAGTGTCCTTGGATTTCAATTAAGAGCACCAGGTCAAAAGATATAAAATCTCACACATACATTTACTGAACATATCTGAACCAAACTTCAGAAATTGATTTCGGGAACACCAGGCCTCTTAATCAGGTGTTGTCCGAAACTACAGACTCGTAAAATTCCAATGTATTTAAGAAAAAAAATTCCATATGATATTTGGGTATTTACATTCTCCCCACCTCAGGGCTTTACATCCCCATAAGCTACAACACACACTAGAAAAACAAATGGGGGTACTGAGCATGCATCTGATCCTCCCGCTCCCATGTGCTATCCTGGAGGATCTTGTGCAGCCAGCGAATACACACTAGAGGAATCAACCGTTCATATAGGACCTATTCCTGTTGATCCTCAATCTCTACTGGAACCTCTGTGAATTTTTCCCTATCGTCGATTTCTAGCTCCCCGTGGTCGATAATGCGGGATGGGTCGTGCATGTATCTCCTCAGCTCTGATACGTGGAAGACATTATGCACTTGGTGCAACTAAGGAAGAAGGGACAAGCTGTAAGCCACCTTGCCTACTCTGCTGAGGACCTAAAAATGTCTGATGAATCACAGAAATAACTTTCCTCCTCGGCCAAATCTCCATAGACCTTGCCGAGGTGAGACTCGTAGAAAGATGTGGTCACCATTCTCGAACTCTGGCGGTCACTGTCTCCTGTCAGAATAGGACTTATATCTACTCTGTGTTGTCTTCATCCGCTCCTGGATGATCTGGACCTTCTTCATTGTAGCCTGCACCAACTCTAGACCTAAAATTGATGACTCCCCTGGGTCAGTCTAGCACAGAGGTGATCTGCAAGGTCGGACGTACAGTTCCTCGTAAGGAGCCATCCCGATGGTAGAGCGGTAGATGTTGTTATATGAAAACTCTACCAAGGGAAAGTTATCCTCTCAGCTATGGCCAAAGTTGAGGATTCATGCACGGAGCATGTCCTATAGAGTTTGAATGGTCCTCTCATTCTGGCCATCTGTCTAGGGATGGAAGGCGGTTCTCAAGTGAAGTTGCATCCCAAATGCCTCCTACAACCCCATCCATAGTCGGGACAACACTGATCAAGGTAGAGTTTTGTAGAGCTAGACAGTACCTGGAGGTGGACCACATGGTGAGACATACATGGAGCGGACGGACGGACCTGGGGTGATGAGGAGGCAATCTGTACCCACCCTTCAGGTGGGATTCCCAGAGGAAGAATCATTAGTTTCTATTTTACCTTTATGTAGTTGTACTAGATTTTCAGTTGTTTTTACATTACTATTGGTATTTTATTTCTAGCCCCTTTCCCTTTCATCACTTTTTTCTGTATATAGTTATACTTAGTGTTTACTTCCATTTGCGTACTCGGTTGTTTTTGTTTACTTATTAAATGAAATGCCTTCCCTTTTTATTGGGATTACGCCTTGAGTGCTGGTTGCCAGCCCCTGGCCTATGGATGGCGGGCTTGGGGTGGTTACGGCATGGGGCCTGAGGATGGGTCGTGATAGTAGATGGCATGTAATGGTATGATGGGCGAGTGTTATCATTTTTTAGTAGAAATTCATTGAATGATATTGAAGGATTCCACAAAAATTGAATCTTTTTATGGTGTTATTATAGAATAACTAAAAAGGTTTATGATCTGTTAAATTATTTGGAATAATTTTGAAATAATTTTGAATTATTCCATGATCTATAAAGTTATTAGATCACCCCGGAATACCTACATTACAATTATTATAGATAATTTCATGGAATTTTTTACGGTGTAAATGTAGTTTTTTTATAATGCATGTTATGGTGATGAAAAGTGTCTCTTTTGTTTGGTAGTGACCATATTATTTGTATAAGGGTTATTGGTTGGAATCAAATTTTTATAAGTGTTCATAACGTGAGAGAAGAAACATATATGAGATGTCCATGTGAATTTTATGAGAGATTAATACAAGAATAACTATTTTTGAATTTTTGTATGTATAAATTATAGATCACAAGGTAGTACATCTATTTCGATTTATGAAACTCTTATAAAAAAATTCTACTAGATGTTTTAAGACCAACAAAAAAATCAACGATATTGTCCATTACATTTCTATAAGAATGAGTACCCATATAGATTTGTGGATACCTTTGATCAAAGAGGATGTGCATCAAATGGTGAAGTGATCACCATGAGTTATCAATCATTTTAGGGTGATATATCATAGATATGTCATGTATTATATTGTATTCCAGTAGTGATGTAGAAATAGTGAGCCTCTATATTGAAAAAAAATAATGATGTGGTTCATGAATATATATTTGGGGACTGAAGAAATCTAATAGAAATATTCATGGGATCTAATAAATTAAAATTAAAAGTTATATTATTTATCATTTATTCTTTATTGCATTCAAGTTCAGTTTTAATAATGAGAGGATCAAGAACCTCCATCAGTTTATGGGGTTTAATTTAAATGTATATTGTAACGTCCTGGTTATGGGAACTGCCTATAGGTTCCCTGTACCTAGTTGGTCACATGGCCTCAAGTGCATTTCCTCGAACACCATAGGTTGCTGACTAGCTACAAGGGCCTTTGTTATGATATTGAGAAAAATATGCCCCCATTGGTAGAGAAACACAATATAGGTAAAATAGATAACAATAACGGATGTAGTAAAACATGCAATAAGTATACAATGGATGTGGTAAACAACTAGAGCACACACACACAGATATATATATATATATATGATGCAAGATACATATGTCTATGAAATCATCCAAACAAATAACAATGCTAGAATACAGTACTAGACCAAAGTACAAAAGAAAAGCAAATTAACATCTTCATATCATTGAAAGTCTCAGATTGGTCTTGTGCTTCCCACCTCCACGACAATCAAGTTCTTAAAGTAGAAGGGTGATTTCCATTGTCTATACCAGCATAAATATAATATTTTTGGGCCCAAAAGCCTAACCCAAATAAGGTTTGAGAGTAATACCTATATGAAACCACCCAATGATCTGTTCCAAACAGTCAGTGAATATATATGGCAGGAAATAAAAAAAGAAGCAGTAAAAAAGGAAGTACTCAAAAGTAAGCAGTTATATCGTTTCATTTACAAGCATTTACATTTATTTATTTAATCAACCAAACACAAATACAATCAACCCTATGGGTATTTCTCATAGCCTAACCCCTCTAGTTCATAATACAAGGAATGATATACCAATGACTCTATGAGGAAGCACTCACTATCGATTCCCCCTTTAGTCTTTAATAGTAACCGACATGTACTCTGAGGAAGAAGTCAATGTCAATTCCTCATGTGGCCTCAAAAGATAACTATAGAGACTCTGAGGGTGAACTCAAATTCAATCCCCCTATTGTGTTGTGGTGTGATAATTAAATCAAAAACTCTGAGAACACCCTCAACGTCAATTTCCTCTATGGTCTCACTACACTAGGATCCTACAACCCCGTGTAAAGGAATCATGAAAAATCGATAATCAGCAGCCAAAGTTAACGTAAAGAACAACTTGGCTAAACAAAATACAACATATCATAGAATTTCAGATATTGATCACTCCATCGTAACAAATCTACCCATGGAAAGCAAGCAATAGCCTAAAAGGCAATGCTAGACCAAATGGCCAATCACACGAAAAAAATGGTAAAAACATCCATATCAAGGAAAAGTTAACCCTATTCTAAAACAATTAACCTCTATCTAATCAAATAAGTCATCACAGAAAAACAAAAGGGATAAATATATAAACACACCATACCCTGAATAAGGGTGTTGGGAACTTTTTCACATATAACTCAAAGAATAACTACAGAAAGGCATAAAACACCTACCACGGTGTCGTGAGATCGATATACATGAACCTGAGGACTTTAATCTCCCTAAAACTCTGTAGATCTAAAAAAAATTAAAACTTTTCATCTAAGGATAACTCATTAAAGATGAAAAGTCAAGATATGAAATTCAAGAAGAAGAGAGAACTCTCTGATGCAATTCAAACGCAAGCTATAGAGTTTTATTCAGAGAACGGATGGAGAATCATAGGTTCAGAGAATATTCACATCTGTACGGACACTCCTAGACAAGACTGATGACAATGAAGTGTGTTCTGTCTGTTATATGTGACCCTGGTCCATTTAATGAAAAAAAGTAAACGACGTGTTCTTTAAAAGTACACGTCCTATACATGCCTTTTTCTTCCTATGCTTTAGGTGGTCTCCAGGTCACCACACACGACCATGTACTCAGCCTCTATGCGGCTATTACATGGTAACCCATGGAAACCGATTACATGAAGTGTACTTAATGTACACGGCGTGTTCTCCTGAAATTATCAGAAACTCCTTTTTTTCACAAAACAACTAGAAATTAAAAACGTACCTTAAAAGAAGATCTTAATTCTTACCAACTTCCCCCTTAAAGAAATATGTCACCGAATTTCCCTAGAAAGGCAGTGTAAAAGAAGATACCTTAAATAGATTTGGCCACATTGATCGTACATCGGCCTCCCTCTCCCAGGTCTCATCATGTACTCGCTTGTGATGGCATAGCACTCCTGCCAGAGGTACATACCGACCATGAAGAGACTTCGAAAATCGATAAACAATCTGGATAGGATTCTCCTCAAAGGATTCTTCCACCACTAACTGAACCTCCTCAGGTTAGAAAAAAAAATTGGTCTGGGAAGTGATGTCGAAGCTGAAAAACATGGAAGACATCCAATATAGCCCGGTACCTATGAGGTAACTAAAACCGATTGGCAATCAGCCTGACTCTCTGCAACACCCCAAATAGTCCGAAGTGGCTCAATGAAAGCTTACCCCACCTCCTAATACTCATGTGTCCCAACCTCAGGGTGACATGTAGGATAACCTGATCTCCAACCTTGAACTCCAAAGGTTATCTCTATCGATCTGCATAAGACTTCTGTCGTGAATGTGTCGTAGTTGTCCTCTTCCAAATGAACTCTCTATGCTCTATGATCTCCAGGGAAAGTAGAGGTCCCAACATAGCTGCCTCTCCTTCCACTATCCAGCATATGGGTGATCGTCATGGCCTACCTTAGAAGGCCTCATAAGGTTTCATCTGAATAGTTTCTTGAAAACTATTAATGTAGGAAAAATCCACAAGAGGTATGTGCTTCTTCCAAGAACCTCTAAAATCCCGGACGCATGCTCGAAGCATGTCCTCATGAACCTGAATTGTACAATCAGACTGGACATCTGTCTGGGGATGCAAATCTGTACTCAGAAGTACGTATGTACGCAAAGCCATCGAGATTCCCTTCCAGGCCTGAGAAGTAAAACGTGTGTCTCTGTCTGACACAATGGAGTTCGGAACTCCATGTAAAAGTAAAATCCCTTATATTTACAGCCTACCGAACTCATAAAAACTAAAGTTCTCCTTAATTAGCTAGAAGTGGGAAACCATCATGAGTCCCTCAATAAGAACCCATACTACATCATTCTCTCGAGGTGACCTCAGAAAAACAATCACGAAATCCACCGCGACACCATTCCACTTCCACTCGGGAATAGGTAACTATTATAAAATCCCTACTTGTCACTGATGCTCCACCTTCACCTACTGACTGGTGGGAATCCTCATGAAAAAACCAAGAACATCTCCCTTCATACCTTTCCACCAATACTGACGGTGAAGATCACGACTCATCTTGGTGATGCCAGGATGAACTGCCCATACTGAGGAATAAAAGTCCCACATCAGGTCCTCGTGTTTGTCTGCTGGCACCCACACGCATACATGAAAACACAAGATTTCATCATCACCTACTTTCTATGCAGGAGTAGGGTCCTCTCCTGAAACACTCTCATGTAGGACTAGGCCTTCATAATCCGATAGTTTCCTCATTCACACTCGATCAAGAAGAGTCGAGGTAATAGCTAAAGAAGAAAGAAAATCATTCCCATGTCTATCATGCATCTCTAAATGATTCTCAGAGAACAGTGTCATAAGCATCCACTCACTACTAGCCTCTCGAATTGCTTGTATCTAAATCCTCCTGCTCAATGCATCATCAATTGCGTTGCCTTTCCTAGGTGTGTAGGCAAGCTCAAATTCAAAGGACCTAAGGTACACAACCCACCTTCGTTGTCTATAATTCAAATCACATTGAGTGAAGATATACTTGTGACTCTTGTGGTTGGTGAAAAAAATACTCTTCCAGAAGATAATTTCTACAATTACGTAAAGAATGAACAACTGCAGCCATCTAGAGATCATGCATTAGGTAGTTCCTCTAATATGGCCTCAACTGTCGAGACCCGTACGCAACGACTTCTTCCCCCTGCAGAAGAACAAACCCTAGCCTGATATCTGATGAATCATAGTAGACAGTATATCTCTTGCCCAGCTCTGGAAAAACTAGTATCGGTGCTGAAGTCAACCTTTCTTTCAGTTCCTGAAAGGCTTACTCATAAGAATCTGACGACAAGTACATTGAAACCTTCTTCGTCAAGCCCCTCAGTGGTGCTGCTAAGAGGGAAAAGTCAAGAATAAAAAATCGTTAGTTACCATCCAGCCCAAGAAAACTTCATACCTCAAATAAATTCTTTGGATGCTCCTAGGAAACTACTACTCTCACTTTATCTGGATCTACTGATAGTCTTGTCTATGAGATAACATCACCCATGAAGTGAATCTGGTCCATCCAAAAGTGGCATTTTGAGAGCTTAACATATAACGGATGCTCTCTCAGTGTACTCAAAACTATCTCAAGATGTTTGGCAGGGTCGTGTCGAGTGTCAGAGTACACTAATATATCATCCATGAACACTACCATAAAGGAATCCAAGTATGGATGGAACACTTAGTTCATCAGTTCCATGAAGACTGTAGGCTCTTTCATGGGACCTAATGACATAACCACGTACTCGTATAGACCAAACCTACTCTAGAGGGCTGTAAGATGTATATCAGATGGTCTAACATGCAACTAATGATAACCGAATCTCATGTAAATATTCAAGAACATCTGGTCTCCTCTATGATGATCAAAGAGATCATCAATCCTCAGCAAGGGATATCAGTTCTTAACCGTCAACAGGTTCAACTTCCGATAATCCATGAAAATTTAGAGGGTGCCTTCCACCTTCTTCAAAAATAGGACAAGCGAACCCCATGGATAAGTACTAGGTCCGATTAACCCCTTAGCCTATTACTCCTCCAACATCTTTTTGAGCTCATGAAACTCTAGTGTAGCCATCATATAAGGGGGAATGGACACTGTTGCCTCTCCTAGCATGAGCTCAACAGAAATGTCTACCTCATGCTCTAGAGTCAAACTTGAAATTTCCCCTAAAAAGATATCTCTGAAATGATCCACGAATAGGGGAAAGTCCATCTGTGATGTCCCCTAATCATCGAGTTATAGACTAGAAATATGGGTTGTAACTCCTCCTATCCCAGGATGCTCGGGTCCTACTCTACTCACCTGAACATTTCATTCACCCTTATAAAGAAAAGATCCACCCTATGGTGATGTGAAACTCACACTATGGAAATAGTAGTAGACAACTGCCAAGAATAGAACTAACCAGTCCATTCTGAGAATGACATCATAGCCTATCATCTCTATGACATAGAGGTCCAATAAGAAGTGGCACCCACAAACCTCAAGAGGGAACTCCCTACAGTGACATACATTAGTTGATCTTGTTCCCAACAGAGTGTCTATCGTCAAGATATCAGAATAAGAAAGCATACAGAGCCTAAGGATCTCCACAATAACAATAGATATAAATCTATGGGAATACCCTGTATCAAAAAGAGAAGAAGATAAAATTGAGGAAACTAGGATCAAACCTCAAACTGTATAAAGTCTTCGATTTTGCTCGTATTGGGTCAACTCCACAGCAAAAGTCTGACCCGCACCCCAACCCTATGACCCTACCTAACCACTATGAGCTGATCCACCATATTGTTGCTGAATACTTGGTGACTGGCTACCACGTCCATGACCTCCACATCTGCCAAAATAGCTGGAAGAACTCTAGTTCCATGACTGTTGAGAAACTGGTGGTGTTTCTCCCGAACTAGGACTCATAGAAGTACCCATGTCCCTAGTTGTTGGTGAAAAGATCTAACAAAATGGCTAAAGTTGGCCCTTATTTCCGCAAGATCGGCCCTCCACTAGGTAACTTGGAAAATGTGGCCTTGTATGCCCAACCTTCTTGTATTGGTAGCATACCACCTAGCCACCTCAGGGTGTATCCCGCCTACTAGGATCTCTTCATGTAGACTCCCTACGGTGCTTCCTACTATTAGCCAGAGGAGAACTATCTCTGAATGTGAAACTGCCCTGGATTATAGCTCTAGATTCCTACAGCTTGCACTCTGTGAACTACTCCTTGTTGACTATGGAAGATATAGAATTCAACCAGAAGATTTCCACCTGATCTCAAATATCCTACCAGATACTATCCTCAAACTTCCATGCACAAAACAAGTCATCTCCCCCCAAAAATGGTGTAAAACATTGTATCTCTTTAATGCAAGAAGAATAATGCATAACTTAAAGAGTACCCTAATCTATACTCATAAACTCTCGGGCTCGGTCTACCCTCAAAGTATCTGGGTAGAAGTAGACATAGAAGGTATTCTGAAACTTGTCCCACTATATAACCTGCTGGAGTCCCACCTATGAGATCACATCCCACCATCTCTTGGAGGATCCCTGAAGCAAATAAGTATCAATTTTCATCCTCTACTCTGGAGGAATCTCTAGATGTTCGATGATTGTCAGCATGGCTTCTAGCCATAAATCTATATCCTGGGGTCATCCATCTTATATAAAATTGGGAGGATGCTTCTTCTGGAAAACCCCCATCAGCTCTGCTATAGATGGGGAAAGATGTGGTGCTCCCTGGAAGGTTTTCATAAAATTCATAAGGCCCTCTCAGAACAGTGCATTGGCACCTACATCCAGGATAATGATTGGTTCCATGACTAGAAATACTGGAGGATTTAGTGGTAGTCCCTGATCAACCAAGTCTATTGTCTAATCACTGGTCTATAACTGGAGGACAACCAGAGGATGTGTTTGTGGCATGACTCTTCAAGGTCAGTCACACACCTTAGATCAATATAAGCAAGGACTGAAACATAGAAGTGTATGAAGGAATAAAAAGAAATAAAGCATTCAATTTTTTCAAAACATGGATATACGGTGTGTATAATGCCTACACGGTTTGTTCACATAATTATTTATATGGGCATGTACCTTTGTCATCCCAGGTTGTGTAACAACCCATACACATGGAATGTTTTCCTCACACACACCATGTACATGAGTCCTTTTCCCCTCCCCGATTTCCCTTACATGTCTATGCCACGTGATTCTCTTAGAATAAGACTACATGGAATGTTAGTTCCACACAAAGCGTGTAATAAAAAAACTTCACTGACCTGTGTTTTTAGTTACACGGCCGGTTACACAACTCACTTCTACACAATGTGTTCCAGATGGACATGGCGTGTACGGATTACGTTTCAACTACCTGTATTGTCATTCACACGAGTGGACACACGACTGACCCTACATGATATGTTAATTCCCGATACAACATGTACAAGAAGAATTTCTACCACCCCGTGTTGTTCGTTACACGACTATATACAAGGGTTACACTACACGGTGTGTTGAATCTTGACACGACATGTATAACCTAAGTTTTTATCCATCTGTGGTGTTAGTCACATGGTCAGACACATGGTCTAAACACATGGAATGTATGTCTGGTATACGGTGGGTCCCACCATGATTTCCCAACCCCATGTCTCTTCCCACACATCCAGTAACATGGTTATATACTACATGGAATGTACATACAGTACACTGCATGTACATATGAAAAATAATTCCTTCCTGAACAGAAGGACACATAGCATGTAATCATCATTACACTCTGTGTATTCTGGGTTCTTCCAGATATTAAGCCTTAGAAACTACTCTGGAACCAAGAAGAAACTAAAACAAACATTAACGTTCAAAAATATGATTTGTTATGGCCCATAATCCCCACGAATCAAAGCTTGGCATCTTAGACATGTAATTTTCAATCATTAAAGTTTAATGATCCAGAAAATTCTGATCCATGAGGGACCATTACACCTCAATATACAAAGATTGGAATTCATTCAAACAATACATTACACAATTCAATACCATATAAAAATAAGTTATTCTATCATGGAATCAATCACAACATCATGCATATCTAGCATAAAATCTATCACAGTAACATTCAATCACTAATTCACCCTAAATGGCATGACATGAATACATGACATGTGATTTATAATAAGTGTATATATGATGCTTGAGATAGAATACCCTTATCTCATCGGGATGTAACAGAAATAGAACCTTAATAGTATCAATGATAACTTCCCAAAACATGTGAATCACCCAATTGTGAAATCAAATAAACTGTGAAATTTCAAAACCTAAAAAATATCTATAAAGAGGTAGATTGGTTTTTCCCTGTACATGGGTTAGCTACTCATGGGAACAACTTATTAACAAGAAACTACTATTTCCTATTCCTGGATATAGGCTACAAACAGTGATTAAAGAAGAAAATAATCCCTTTGATTCCACTTTGTAATGTCCCAGTTCTGAGAGCCACCTAGAGGTGCCGTGTACTCTCTTGGTAATATGGCATCAAGCGCATTTCCCCAAACACGAGAGGTTGAAAACTAGCAACAATGGCCTTGGGTTTGATAGCAGAGAAACTATGCCCACATTTGTAGAGTAACGTGGTGGATGTAAAATAGATAACAATAGCAGAAGTAGAAAAATATTCAATTAGTAAAAAAGCAGAAGTAGTAATCAATTGGAGAACACACATATATATGATGCATGACACATTTGTCTAGGAAAGAGGCCAATCATATCACAATGGTAGAATATAGTAGTAAACCAATGTACAACAGAAAAGAAAATAAACATCTTCATAGCATCGCAAGCCTCATCTTGGTCCCATGCTCCCCAGCTCCACTACGATCATGTACTTAAAGGAGAAGGGTGATTGCCCTTGTCTATACCTGCAACAATGTAATCTGTTTGGGCTCAGAAGCATGACCCAAATATGGTGAGATACTAATACTAGTAGGCAACCACCCAATGATCTGTGTCTAACAGTCATTGAATATATATGGTATGCAAAAATAAAAGAAGAACAAAACAAGAAAGTACTCAAAGGTAAGGAGTACTATATTTCATTTAAAAACATTTGCATTTATGTATTAAATCGGCCAAACAAAAATACAAGAAACCCTATAGGTCTTTCTCATAGCCTAACCTCTATAGTTTACAATACAATGAAAAAATACCAAATACTCTTTGTGGAATCACTCACCTTCAATTCCCAATATAGTTATGTGTGATCAAAGACTCTCTGGGGTAGCACTCACCATAAATTCCCCCTATAGTCTTTTAATGGTAACCTACAGGCACTCTGAGAAAGAACTGAATGTCAATTACTCATGTGGCCTTGTAACATATCTATAGACACTATGAGGGATCACTCATGGTCAATACCCTCTATGGTATCACAGCATGATAAATAAAACAGACACTTTGGGAAAGCCCTCAATGTCAATTTCCCCTATGGTCTCACTACACCAGGTTCCTGCTGCCCCGTGTAAAGCAATCATGCACAACCAATAATCAGAAGTCATATTAAACCTTAAGAACTACTAAGATAAACAAACTACAACATATCATATCAGGTCATATAATGATCACTCTATCCTAACAATTCAAGGAATGGAAAGAAAGCAGCAGCCTAACAGGAAAGGCTAGACCAAATAGACAATCACAAGAAAACATTATAAAAAATCTATATGATGGAAAGGTTAACCCTATTCTCAAAAAATTAACATTTATCAAATCAAACAAATAATATTAGAGAAACAAAAGGGATAAAACCATAAACACACAAAACCTCAAATGAAGGTATTGAGAACTTATGCACATATAACTCAATGAAAAACTACAGAAAGGAAGAAACCACCTACCGTGGTGTCGTGAGATTGATATATGTGAAATTCAGGACTTGAATTACCCTAGAACACCATAGATCTATAAAATCATTAAAAAAATTATTTGAGGATAACTCGGGATAGAGGAGAAATTAGGATATGAAACTCAAGAAGAAGAGATAACTGACTGATGAGATTCCAATGCAACTGACAATGTTCAATTCAAGGAAAAAATGGTGAGTAGGGGGTTCAGAGAAGATCTGTGGCCGTACGAATGCTCTTGGATGAGTCGAACGATGAAGAACTGTGTTATGTTTGCTAGATGTCACCCATGTCTATTTAATTTAAAAAAATAAAGTACACAATGCGTTCATTAAAAGAACACAGCATGTACTTTCCTTTTTTAGCCTCAGCATTAGGATGTCTATAGGTCACCACACATGGCCATGCACTCGACCACTATCCAGCCAGTACATGGTCACCCGCAGAGACGGAGTACACGGTGTGTACTTAAAGTACACGGCATGTGCTTCTGAAATTTCCAGAAACTTCTCTTTTTCTCCAAAATAACTTGAAAAAAACATACCTAAATAAAAGATCTGGGATCTTACATATATAATGTAATAAAATAAAAGGGTATCAATAATTCATTCCTAGCCCTCTAAGTGATCCATTCAAGTTAGATCCTAAGAGACTCAAAAACAAGTGTATTGATTATTAGGAAAGGATATATTGTCAATTATTGATTATAAAAAAAATTATAGGTATTTTAAGAGGGGGGTGGTGTCCTTTTATGAGTGAGATATTTGTATTTTAAAAATACTATTCATTAATATAAATGTAAAATCATATTGGAGTAATATAGATAAAAAATAAATTCTTAATTATGAAAATGTAACGTGTCATCGAGTATACCATCATCCACCAATTTTAAGACAATATTTCATGATATGTTGTGACCATATGAAATAATAAAAAACCTTACCTTATTTTATCAATAACAATGGTAACTACCATTAACCAAGGTAACATATGTTAATAAGAAAAAATAAAAATACATTTTGTAGCTAAATTTGACATTATAATTCCTAATATAAAATCCATTTGATTATATTAAATTTATAAATGTGTTGAATTTTTTTTCTAAAATTATAAATAGAAAATATATAAAAAACATTAAGAAATCATACTTTTATGAATGAAAATTGGTTTTGGAAAATTATTTGAAAAAAAAATTATTTACAAGATATTTATCAGTTTAAGATTAAAAAAATTTGATTTGTATTACTTTAAGGTAAATCAAAATAAAAATTTAGATTTTGAATACTTAATTAATGGAATAAATTCATGTTTTTTTTGTTATAGGAAAATATAAATTATGTTTTTAAAATGTCATACATTGGTTTCATAATTCATCAAATTATTATCTAATTCAATATTTTAAAACATAAATAAATCTTTTTCTCAAAATAGGATTCATATTTTTTTCAATATTATATTATTACAATGTTATACAAGATACAATAATTAAAAAATAAATATTTTTATAGATAAAAAATATAGAAACATTTTATAAATATCTCAATAAATAAATATTATATAATATTTTTATGATAATTCCAAAAATGTTATTAATTTTTTAAAATTTAAATTTTAATGTTTTTCAATTTATCATTTTAACAAACACAAGATATATGTTGAATTTATTTATCAAAAAACAAATTTCCTCGACGATGAATAAGTTTTTTCTTATTCACTGTAATTAACCTATTTTTTCATAGAATTTATTCATATATATTTCAACTAATAGGTTTTATTCCATGTAGTTCACAAGACCTACACTCCCGGATTCAGTGACATAAACACATACATTATATACAAATTGTGATACCATCTATATAATCATATATATAACCATCCTTAATCCAAAAATATATAATGAATATTACATCCCTTATATACCAGGCTCATTTTATGTTTGGAAATTTTGTTAATTAGGTTAAATTATAAACTAATAAATCCAATACATTTCTCATATAATGGTAATTTTTTAAATTTTATTAAAAACATCTTTATTTATATTAGCTCTCCATTTTATCGTATATATCCATCGAGATATACTATCGTTCAAAAAATATCACAGGTAAAACTTTTTGTCTTCAAATGGGGGATAGAAACAAAATATAGGTGCGATATAAAATTATTAATAAAGTAAATGTATAATAAATAAGTTATAAACATAATATTGGTATACATAATATATAAGGATTTAATATTTATAAAAATTCCATTATTAACCGAATCAATGATAATTTTATATACATGAAAATGAATTAAAAAATTTATATAATTATTAATAATCTCATAGTGATGGAATAAAAACATCATGGAATCAAAAATATGTTTTCCAAGAATTATACATATATTATTTTATCATATGGGGTGATGTGTACACAATAACCCAAATAGTTTTTCTCAAAAGGATTATTGAATTATAGATGAGATATATAATTTTGGGCACCACCCATATATTTCTTAAGTACAATGCATTCATTATAAGAGTAAAAAAGAAATTTTATTCTCATTTCAAATGTAACGTCAATTGACTAAAATCATGGAGATAAAAATAATAGAAAATAATAGCTTTCATAAATAATAATCTTTTATTCGTAGTTAATAATAATTATAAATGTCAGTAATTCTCTATATGTCAATAAAAGTGATGACATGATACTAAACCATTTAGAATAATAAAGATTATTGTCAAAAAAATATACATACAGTTTAAAAATAATCTTCTAGATTTTAGTAAAAAAATTTAAAAAAATAATTTTTTATATGCCAATAGAATAACATTATTTTTTAGTGAATATCCTCCAATATGAATTATGAAAAAGTGATGTAAAAAATATAGAGAAATGGGTGAATAGATAATAAAATAAAAGAATAAAATTATAAAAATCCATCAATATAATAATTTTTTAATGGATTTATAAGATCATATTTCTTGTGTACCAATGGAAGCCTATAATGTTGTAGGAAAAATGAAAAAAACATCATTTCAATAGAAATATTGATCGGCAAAACCCATGAAGGGATCATGTATCTGATTAGTTATTACTGATATTTAATTCCACCATTATATATATATATATAGAATAAATAAACATAAAACCTATTAGGATAAATCCTTTTAAAAATGAAGTGGGAAATGAATCTGAAACTATAAAATAGAATTTCCAAAACATTTTTCACATTGATGTAAAAGATGATGTTATGGGTCACATATAAATTGAATTTTTTTTTCAAAAGGTGAAATGAAGACTCATTTAAAACAACTAAATGTTTAATAATAATTACCAATACTAGGGAATTAAAATTGAATAATGACTATCTTCAAAGAAAATTAAGGGAAAGGTTTGAAATAAAAGTGAAAAAACAATCGTTGTTATTATTTTCAAAACACTATCATTCAGAATATAAAATTATAAACATATTATAAAAACATTATTTATCATAAAAATAATACATTAAAATTGAGGTATCGAAATTAAAAAAAATTAAAATAATATGTTGTTGGAACTGAATAAATGAAGAAATAAAGTCATGATGAAACAGTATAACACAAACAATTTATACTTGAGTAATTAATATTCATTAAAATAAAAAAACTCTATTAAGTATAAATCATTTTAAATAAGTGTATTTATTTTAGATAAATTTACATTAATAGACAAAAAAATTGAATAACCCATTTTATATTATATTTGTATAATTTACCAAATATTATTTCTATAAGGCCAATCGAAACTCAATGAATGAAAATTATGTTACTAAAAACATCTTAAATTGTGGTGAATGTTGATTAAAATTCATTTCATGAATAGAGAATTATTATGTAATGACCCACCCATAAAAATTAAATGATCCTAAGATTTAATTCAAGAATTCATTTTCATACATTTGAGTATCATTTAATGTTTAGAGTTTTAGATAATTAGGTCATAACTCATACATAACAAAACCATATAATAGAATATTGATTCTTCAAATTAGTATATATTTTTTCACTATATAAAACATTTGAAAAAATAATAATTTCCTTTATTGGTAAGTCATCAAAACTTTCATCTGGACCTTCTAATTTATCTTATAAATCTTTAAAACCTATGAAATTAATAATTAAAGTCTGGTATGAAAATAAAAATATTATTACATTATATAAAAACTAATCATGAAACTCTTATTCAATGATACTAAAAAAAATTTCCATTATTTAAATAATCATTAGGATCATAATAAATATTTTATAACTTTGGAAACCATGTTTCTAAACAAATAGTATGCATAAAACATTTCATAAGAAATATTAAAGAAATATATATATATATATAGGTTTCTTTGGAAACATGAAAATCTAAAAAATAAATTCTCCAAATGATACACTTTTAAAACATAAGAGCGGTTATATAATTTCCTTGGAAGATTTTTCCAGTAACTGTCCATTTGAAAACATGATATTCATGTAAAAATTTAATGAATAAATAATTCTTATAGGAAACATAGGGAACCATTTTCATATCATTATCACTTATGTTGTAATCCTCATGGATCCCTTGTGATAAAACCCTCATGGATTCTATAAAATAACCCTAACAGTTATAATAATTTGTAATCATCAATGTTACAAGTTAAATGACAATCATGGTCAACATAAAACACAACCATTGAATTTGATTTCTATCAGAATACCACCTATATAGGGGTTATAACTGATGCACCCAACATCATAACTAATTCCCAATAATGAAAACATACTAAAAAATATGAATACATGCATCATAAAAACATCTTTTTTAGGAAAATAAATTATTTTAAAAGAGTAATATACACATACAAGATAAAAAAATTCCCATTGATAATTGATATATAATCTTCTAATGGAATATTTAAAACATTATAAAATAATTAAACTCGTAAATGATTCTCATGCTTTATAAATTAAAAAATCATATTTAGTTTTTTAAAAATAATATTTAATGATTATTTTTTAAAACAAAACACCTTACAAATATTATATCATTGTCATGAGCATTAATGAAGAGAAACAATTTGGTATATCTATAGTAAATCATTAAAAAATTGTAAATTAAAAATAATATAATCTAAAGTAGTTTAACAAATAATATTCTAGTGATATAATATATAATTTAGAAGATTAACTAAGAAAAAAATTTAGTTACTTATTCCCTTACACCGATTGTGATTTTCCTTGTATTTCCATAAAATTCGTGAATAATAAAATGATATTAATTTATTTGATTATTGATTAAAAATTTTATTTTTATATTAATCTTATATATATTATTACTATGTTATAATAGTTGCATAATTATTTAATTTCATATTTGATTTTTTGATGATATTCTGTTAATATATCAAAAATGACATTAAGTGTGTGGTCTATGGTCACAGTGGTAATTATTACACTATATATTGGAAAATAGTACTGAAATTATTATCATTTTCATTCTTAAATTATAATTTCATATCCATCAATTAAATTTGGTTATGAAAAATGCACCACACTAAAATCATAGGGATGGTAGACTATACGTATTCATGCACACCATTTTCATTTTCCAATGTTCATTATGAAAAGAAGGTATGTATTGTATTATCTTTGAAAAATGGTTATAATATCATATATATGTGTAATATTAATTATTTAAATATAATTATGTATATCATATATGTGGTGTGGTGATGAAAACGAGTCACGTCACATCAGGAAGATCGTAGTCCACATGTACGCACGAACGTCATTATCAATTTTCTCTTCCATGAAATGGTACAAACATAAATGTCATATTATATTCATAGAATTATTAATATATCATGAGTTTCATATATAAAAAATAATTTCATAATTATATCAATACATGATAGCTGATAAGGGAAAACGAATGATGTTGGTTCGTGAGGTGGTTGTCTACCGTACATATGAATGATTATTTATTGTCCCACATGATGGATGTGGAGATTTAAATAGGTCATGAAATAACATAATAATATCCTAGTACATCAAAGATATAGTATTTATTATTATATAATGTTCTAAAAAGTATTAGGGTGAGAATGATGAAATTTAACAGTTGTATAAAAATAAAAACTATACCTATTCTTTGGAAGCCACCCTTCCCGTGTCATTTTAAGACCACAAAGGACAGTATTATGACCAAAAAAACACCACCCCAATTCATGGTTTTAATTTATAAAATGATTTGGGTATATATTAGTCAATCCAAAATGATTATAAACATATGAATAAACTGGAAGAAGGTGAATTGCTTAATAAAAGATTTGGAGAACTTATGTAATTTCACCAAATTTAAAAATATAATAATGATATTTGAGAAAAAAAGGTCTAAAAATATACTATAAATTCACATTGTATTAAAATTTAGCCCATATATTATCCCACATATTTTTATTTGTCATTTTTTTAAAAAAATAATTTAAATTAGGAAATAAGAATCCAATAAAATATCTATACTGTCCAATTTGAGACTCTTCATTACTTTGAATTAAAAAACATATACAAAACATGCCAAAATTTGATGAAACTATTTTATTATATCCAAACATTCCATATTTATGTATATAATTTTTTGATAACAGTATGTATCACAAAATATATTTTTTTAATATTCTAAATATAATTTATTCTATTTTCTCGTTATTTTAAAAATTACATCATCATCAAAGAGCATGAATATAAGGTAATTAATTCCCGTATAAATTAAAAATATAAAAAAAACGATCAATAAAAATTATATATTTCGAAAAAATATTTACGGTTTAACATCAATTCTAGATAACAAAATAATTAAAAAAATATCCTTATTAAAAACAATATTATGAAATCTATATCTTTTCATTAATTAAAAAATATAAGGGTATTAATTTCAATCGAGTCGCAAATTTTTTTTATAAATTATACTAATAGTTGATTATGGTTGAAAAATACTCATAAAATTGAATTGAAGGAAGTGTTAGGTGAATTTTCTAATACATATAATCTTATATTTACCCTTAACCCCCAAATATAGCCTTAAACATGGTAAAAACAATTGAAAATATTTCTATTCATATTAATAAAAATTAAAAGGAACCTATTTACTAAATTTGGAAACACTAATTCCTAATATGGGTTCTAATTTTAAAAATTATGACCATAGAATTTTAGTAATTTAATTTAGAACTAAACAAAAAAGAATTCATACTGAAATGGTTTTTTGAAAAAATGTGGTTTTTAATATATAATATTTTATGCCAAATTGAAGTAAAAAATCAATTTCAAGAATTTTATAAATTTAAATTTGATTGAACTAATAAAAATTTAATACTAATACAAAATAAAATTTATCATTGTAGATAAAATAAATTTTCTAATAAAATTGGTATGTGTTCAGTATTCATTGAAAAAGCAATATCTTTAGAAGATTTTTAAAAATTCATTCAAAAATTATTTTGAAATGATGAATTCAAAAATGAAAATAATTTTTTAAAATTGATATTCGAAAATTAAAAAATTAATTATTAAAATATTGTCATATAAAAATAGGACTAAATATTTTAAGATCATTAATACATATTAAAAATATTTTATATACCATTAAATATGTTATTACATTCTCCCCCTATTAGAAGTAATCTCTTTATAATTTTATTCACTTAATTAAAATGGGTGGAGATATTTCCATTATATCATTTTTATATTCCAATGTTTCTTCTTCAATAATTTGGATTCCCCAAAAAATCCCTAACCTAGTAACTTACCTTTTTTGAGAATAAATTATATAAACATTAAATAAAATGAATGGGATGATCATATTTAGAAAGGTTTTACTCCCAATGAACTAGATCCTAGCTCAAATGTTGATATGAATTTGGAAAATGTATCTTTAACAACAAAATATAATATACATTATTTACGTTAGACAGAATCAGATTCAAAGAAACTCGGTATACAACTTATCCAATATTGTTTTGTGATTTTATATGATATAATGAACAATGGACTGAACATTCACTTCTTACCAAATTTCATATCACATTTCCATGGAGATTCATTAAGAAAAACATGATCCCCTACCTCGTATGAATTGAATTTATTTCTAATATCATTATAAATAATCATCCAACTCTTAAATGTCCGCATATATAGTTTGATAATAATAACTTATTCTTCAACTTCATCTACTAGTTTTGGTACCATCAACTTAATTTCACTTATTTTATCCCAAGATACTAGATTTTGACAGCACTTTCAATATAATGGAACAAAAGGTTCCATATGTGTACTAGAATGAAATTTTTTATTATAAATAAACTAAAACAAAGAAGGAAGTTTATAACATATTCCATGGTATTCCATAGAAAACTAATTAAACATGTCCTCCAAGGTCAAAAATTTTCATTCTAACTACCCACCTGATTGAGGATGGGAAGCTATAATAAAATTTAATTCATTACCCAGCCACATCTGAAGGCTTTTCAAAAGATTAAACATTAACCTAGAATCATGATATGACGTAATGGTTAACTATACTCTATTTAGCATGAATTTCAAATTGAGGTATAGTGGAGAAATTTTATCTACAGATATAGTATCTCAGGTAAGAAGAAGATGTAAATATTTAGTTTGACAATCAATAATTACCCAAATTTAATTGTTACCTTGAGAAGAATATAGTAGCCCCTGCAAAATCTAAAAATATATTTTTCCATTTCCACTTTGGCACTAGTAATTTCTAAATCATCCAATTTTGTAATTATCATGCTTATTTAACTTATTGAAAATTAAAACATTTTTTGGTGAAGTCAACAATATCTTTTTTTATTCCATCTCACCAGAAATACTCTTGATGATCTTTGTACATACTAGTACATCCTATATGAGTAAAAAAATGAGAACTATGAGATTTATATTATAATTAATTCTTTGATAGTGGTACATAAGAAACACAATCTCTTTCCAAATATCAAAACATAGTTTATATAAAAATTAAATTCCAGAAATGTACCCTACCTAGAAAATTCTGTCTTTTCTTTTGACTCATAGTCTTGCTTTTGAGATTTCATAATTATATTAGACAAATATTATTTAACTGATACATGAAAAAAAATATAGTAATGTTCTCCACTAAATACATAAATTCAAAAATTAATTGAATTATTAATCAAACTATTATGTTCCACATGTAAAATTGTTAATGATGCATGATTTTTTCATCTTATGGTATCATGCACTTTATTTTTCTTCAAGGGTGTTAATTTATTATGAAATTATAATACATTATCACTTCCAACCATTTTTTCTACCTGAAATTCAGCTCCAAATATGTGAATGTATATATAAAACTTTTATTATTAGTATTTAATTCACACATTTTTCTATATAAATTGTATATCCTTGTTTTTTAAGAGATATCCATAACAAATAATTTGAAATTAATTATGTGATAATTTAACTCATGATTTTTCATTTTCCATGTGTAATAATAAATTACCAGATCATTATTCACCATAGAAAACAATGTATCATCAAGTGATAATCACAATAGATAACAAACTCACTATTTAATTAGTGTAAAAGAAAAATGGGAGCATTCAAAATCATCTTTTTTAATTCCTAAAAAATCATCACATTATTATTTCTAGATAATTTTAACCCATTTTTGTGTTAACATATTTAGTGGTCTACATAATCATGTCAAATTTTCAATTTAATGTTGGTAGTAGACTTCCCATTCAAGAAAACATAGAATCCCAGAAACATTGTTTTCCCTTTCCATTTTATTAGTGATTTTTTTGTAGGTATCTACAAAAACAAAATATTTATAAAAATGTTCCAATGGATATAAATATCTTGTAACAAAAAACCACATTTTCTATTTTTACCACATATATTATTTTTCCTTAAGGGTTGGAAAAAATTACTTAAATGTTTTTCATAATCGACCTAAAAATTTTAATATCTAATAATATCCACAATAAATAAAACCTTATATTATCCATGTATACATGGAGTAATCTATTCATAAGATCCAAAAATATATCAGTAGTATTTTACCAACCGAAGGGCCTAACAAAAAACTCAAAAAGTCTATATCCAGCCCATAATTTTGTTTTCAAAATTTCATCCTCCATCATCAACATCGAATAGTAACATGAATTATGATAAATATTTGAAAAGTGTTTTTATCCTTTAATCACTACAAATGAATCATATATATGAGGGAAAAGAAAACTTGTTCATAATAGTTATATTATTCAGTTATCTATAATCAATTTATAGCCATATAAAACTGTCACGACCCATCCCCCGAGGCTCTTTCCGTGACTACCCCTAGCCCGCCTTCCATATTCCAGGTGCTGGCGACTAATACCAAAAGTGTAAATCCCTAAAACTAGAAGGAATTTCCTTTATAAACTATAAACACACACAATATCAGTATAAGCTGGACGCAAAACACTAGGAAAAACTGTATACAATGGAGTGTTGAAAAGTAATGGGGCCGAAAATACAAGACCAACTATAAAGTACAAGGAAACTGAAAGGGAAAAAACTACTGAAAGGTAATGGGAAGCTCCAGGATCATCCACCACGGATCCCACCTGAAGGGTAAGTACAGATAGCCTCCTCAGCACTCCTCGTCCGTCAGTCTCCTCTGGGTACCGACTCGTCGTGAGGTCCACCTCTAGGTACCATCCAGTCCTCGTACACTCAGCCTCGGTCGGCGTTGTCTACCGTCTGCATCCAACACAACGACGTGTGGGCATAGCCTGTGTAGGGGTGAGTATAACGATACTCAGTAGGGACCCCAAGACCCTCATGGTATCACAAAATACAATATGGATAAACCACAGAGTATGAAATCAATGGATAACAATTACATAGTTATATGCCCATACGTATACCTACGTTATCAAGTAACTCATCTCAATTATGAGAAAAACACAAAAGTCAATAACTCAGCTCACACTGGTATATAACTTATGTATACAGATAGAGATGATTAGATATTGCTACTGAATCATCCGATCTGTCAGACCCACATAGGATCCAGGACAAGCTATTCTCTCAGACCAACACATGATCCAAGAACATAAGTTGGAGATGTCGGACCCACACAGGATCCAGGACCAGCTATATTATCAGACCAATACATGATCCAAGAATAGAAGTCAAAACTGTCTAACCCACACAGGATCTAGGAAAAGTAGTCAGAGCAGTTGGACCCACTCAAGATCTAGGACCATCTATTCTGTCGGACCTACACATGATCCAGGAACAGAAGTTGGAGCACATCTAGCCATGGGGTTTCTACAAAGCAGGCTTGATTTCGGGAGGGTCTTCTGCTCAAGCCAAGAGTCAATACATAAAATGCTAAAAATTCTTATGAAGAACTATCTCAGAGGTCTTCCAGGTTATAGGGGTCTCAACGCAATAGACGGCGCATCGATCGGATGCCAGATCTGTGAGTTATTAGCCTTTTAGTCCCGGGGCCCGGTTGTATTCGTGTACGATCCAACCTGAATGTATACTAACTATTTCCAGACCTCAAATGGGGTATACCAAAATAACTTTCGTTCCCCAAGCTTTCTGTCGCCATGGGAGGTTCGTCAATCGGACAAATGTATCCCAAGTTATGGGAAAAAAGGTGAAATCGGGTCAAAACTCCTTCGGGGCCCGGTCCGGCCCAGTCGAACTGACACGGTCTGCAGGTCCGACCCAGTCTGTGGGTCCGACACAGTCTGAGGGGTGGCCCGGCCCGTGGTGGGTCCAGCTCGGAGGCCTGTGTGGTCCGACCTAGCCACATCCAGGGGGAAGCCGCGCCCCCTGGATCCCAAACGGCTAAGCTGTTCATGTGGAGTACAAACCAGCACCACATGGCACCGGTCAGCATCATGCGGGACCCGCTAGGTCCCGCTACTCCAGGGTGGCCGAACGGCCAGCCTTCTTCCGTGCAGCTCCGTTGCACTACGCCGCCTCTGGTGACCCGCCAAGAACATTCCATGGGTCAGTGGACGTGTTCTGGTGGCCCGATTCTCATTCCAGAACAAGCCACACACTCCTTAGGACGTCACCTTTGATCCGAAAACAATGTTGACGAGAGACGGTCAACCCGGACTCATGTCGTGTTCGGCATCATATTCCAGAATAAAGGCGAAGGGGTTATTCCATATTTTTTCGGCCTGTTCCCTCCGTGTTAGGGTGATATCAGGTGGCTCCGAACTCTAAAGTACGACTGAAAAATAAGAACACGCAACAATTAACAAGAGTTAACCCCTACCTCGAATTCTTTGTCCGTTGATTATGTCATGGAAAGGCGGATGTCTATTCAATGACATCAGGAAAGAATATGAAGAAGTCGTGAAATACGTCATCAGTGTTCTTCAAGAATGGCGCTTCCTCCCTTGTTTCAGTTGAAGATCGTTCTTTGTAGGCAGAAGAAGTGTTCTTCGTTGGAGAATTATTTTTCTACCAAGCTTTCCTTTTCCCCATACTCCACCAAATGAAAATGCCAACCCAAAAATATTGGTTTAATTTAATACATTATTTAAATTTTTGGCCCAAATATTCAAAAATATTCAAATTAATTAATTAATGATCAATTAATTAATTTGAGTGAATTGGCACCATAAAGTGGGGAGCTCAAGAGTCCCTCCCCACTTAATGGGAAGATCAAAAGAATTCAAACTCAGGTGGTCCCCACTAAATTTAATCCCCACATGGGGGGCTGAGTTCGTGTGGGCCCCACCAACAAAACCTCTCATGGGAGGTTAAGGTTTGAATATCCCCACCTCTAACCTCCACATGGTGGTTAAAATAATGAATAAAATAAGACATGCACCTATTTTATTTTATTATTCCACGAAAAACCCAAAAACTATTTTTATTCTCGACCATCTTCCATTGAGGTGACAGTCTCTTTAAGAAAATATCGGTGCTGCGAGATCAACGGTGCTCTCGGATTTAAATTCCGAGCACCGGTTTAAAAGTTATAAAATCTCGCTCGTTTGTTTACTGACCGTACCCGAACAAAACATCAGAAATTAATTCCGGGCACACCGGGCCTCGGAATCATGTGCCATCAGTTTTTACGGACTCATAAAATTCCCATATATTAAATAAAAAAACATTCCATTTAAATTTTGGGTCTTTACATTCTCCCCACCTCAGGGCTTTATGTCAGCATAAGCTACAACTCGAACTAAGGGAACAAATGGGGGTACTGAGCACGCATCTGAGCCTTCCGCTCCCATGTGCTCTCCTAGAGGTTCTCGTGTTTCCAACAAACGCACACTAGAGGTATCGATCATCTATGTATGAACCGCTCCTCTCAATCTTTAATCTCTACTGGATCCTCCATGAATGTTTCCCCATCGTCAATGTCGAGTTATCCATGGTAGATGATGTGAGTAGGGTCATGAACGTATCTTCTTCATTGGGATACTTGGAAGACGTCATGCACCCATTGTAACTAAGGTGGAAGAGATAAGCAGTAATCCACCTTGACTACTCTGCTGAGGACCTGGAGAGGCCTAATGAACCGTGGAGATAACATTCCACCTTGGCCAAATCTCTATACACCTCTTTGGGGTGAGACCCATAGAAAGATGTGGTCGCTATCCTCAAACTCTAGAGGTCTTCGTCTCCTGTCAGCATACGACTTCTGCCTGATAAGTGCAGTCTTCATCCCCTCCTGGATGATCTGAACCTTTTTTGTGGTAGCTTGTCCCACATATGGTCCCACCAGTGCTGACTCCCCAGGGTCAGTCCAGCAAAAGGGTAATCGGAAAGGTCGCTCATACAATGCCTCGATAGGTGCCATCCCAATGATGGTGTGGTAGCTGTTGTTGTATGGAAACTCCACCAAAGCTACGTGATCCTCCCAGCTATTTCCGTAGCCAAGGACACATGCTCAGAAGATTTCCTCATGGGTCTGAATGGTTCACTTGGTCTGACCATCCTTCTAAGGATGGAAGGCAGTGCGCAAGCGAAGCTGCATCCCGAAAGCTTCCTCCAACCCCTTTCATAGTAGGGAAGTAAATCGTGCGTCTTGATCAGAGACAATCATCGTGGTTATACCATGTAGCTGTACAATCTCCAACACATAGAGGAATCCCAAGCTCTCTACTGAACCCTTCTCTCTGATCCATAAGAAGTGGGCCGACTTGGTGAGTCGGTCAACAATCACTCAAATCGAATAATGACTCCTGGATGTATGTGGATTCCCCGTCACAAAATCCATGTAAATCACATCCCACTTCCACACTAGAAACTCTAAATTATGTACCAAGCATGATGGTACCTGATGCTCCGCCTTCACTTGCTAACAAATGAGGCATCGAGAGACAAACTCTGCTACCGACTTCTTCATACCTGGCCACCAATGTTGTCGGCAATGGTCCTAGAACATATTCACCACTCCTAGATGTACATCTAGAGGGGAAGTGTGGAACTCCCTCTACACTTCCTCTTGAAGTGACACCAGAACCATAGGATATTCTCCGAAGAGGTTGGCGTGCTCCCCACCTTCATAAAATCCATCAGGTGCACATCCTATGGATATCTAAGCATGTCATATCTCGCAGTGATCGTCTCCATGTTGAGCATCCCTGACTCGCTGAAGAAGTTGGGGAGTGACTGTAAGATACTGTAGAAAGGTTGCTCTGTCTCTATCCACAAAGGAAATCTATAAGGCAGCCAGCTGCTCTGTCACCTCTCCTAAGAGCTGTATACCAGTTCTCCTGCTGAGTGAATCTACAACAATGTTCCCATTCCTAGGAGTATATACTATCTAGAATTCATAGTCCGGGAGGAACTCAAGACAACATCATTCTCTCAGCTGCCGAGAACCATACGCGATCACTTCTCGCTCATGCATCAGGACACACCTGAGTCTGGTCCCTGATGTGTCACAGTAGACTTCGTTCCCTACAACTTTTTCTGTAATCCTCAAGATGGGGGTACTAGTATACCTCTTCCTGAGCTCATGAATGCTCTGCTGGCATCTCTCCGACCACATGAAGCTTTTCCCTTTCTTTGTCTGGCCTGATAGTGGTGGTGAAACTCTCGAGAAGTCTTGGACAAACCTCCGGTAGTAACCATCCAAACCCAGGAATCTCTGTACCTCCGTCACACTCCTCGGTGGCTCCCAAGCAAGTACCGCTTCAATTTTTACTAGATCCACTGAAGCTACAACATCCGAGATGACATTTCCCAAGAATTTAACCTCTCAGATCTAAAACTAGCACTTTGGGAGCTTTCCATAAATCTGGTGCTCTCGGTGTGTGTCCAATACTACCCGCAGATGATAGGCATGCTCCTCCTCAGTCGTCGTGTAGATCAGTATGTCGTCGATGAAGACTACAACAAAGTGATCAAGGTATGGCTGGAAAATAATGTTCACGAGTCCCATGACCACTACTAGAGCATTGGTTTCGCTGAATGGCATAACCATGAACTCGTAGTTCCCATACTAACATCTGAAGGTCATCTTCTGCAAATCCTCATCTCAAACTCTGAGCTGGTGATAGCCTGATCTGAGTTCTATCATTGAGAACCACAGTGATCCATTCAGCTGATCAAAGAGGTCGTCAATCCTCAAGAGTGGGTACCTGTTCTTCATGGTCACCTGGTTTAGGCAATGTTATTCGACATAAAGCCTCAAGCATCCATCCACCTTCTTGCAGAACTAAATCGGGGCTGCTCAAGGAGAAATATTGGACCGGATGAATCCCTTCCCCTTCATGTCCTCCAGCTGTACTCGCAGCTCACGAAGCATAGCGGGAGCCATATGATATTCTGGTGTAGATATTAGTGTCGTCTCGGGGTACATGTCAATGTAAAATTCCACCTCCATGTGAGGAGGTAGACCTGGGACATTATTAGGGAAAACATCCATTTACTGGCCAACCACTATAAGATATCTCAGACTCTCTACATCAACTGCTTCAAGGGTAAGCTAGGCTAACTGATGGGTGATCAGCTGCACCCTCCTCCTGGTAAGTCTGTCATGTGCTACAAAGGCTCCATTTTTGCTGGTGAAGGTAAACCTGGTCCCATCCGTGTGGAAACACCTCACATTGTGCCTAATACAGTCGATCTATGCATGGATCGTAGATAACTAGTCCATACCCAAGATGACATCGTAAGTCCTCGATGCCGCTACGAGGAGATCTCAGTCGAAGCTCTCACATCCTAGAGTAAGATCACACTACCAACACCAATGTGTAATCATCAAGTATGATCCCATAAGAAGTCTCTAGCCGTAGGATGAAGCCAACGGCTCCGTCAGAATCTCTGAGCTCCAAACGAGGGAAGTGGTAGTGAATGAGTGACTGGAACCTATGTCAATAAGTACTGCAGCTAAGATGGAGTACACACATATCGTACCTCGATTCATCTCCAGAGAACCATGGTCGTATGATTCAGCTGCATGAACCTGAGCTCTCTCCTATCCACCTTCTCTCTGTGGTCAGGGTAGACCATCTGGTGGTGGTGGCGGTAACACCTCGATTCGTTTCCCACCGCCAGCCGCTCGACCAGCCCCTCTGCCACGTCCGCCTGTGCCATGTGTACCGCCTCAATCGAATCATTGTCTCTGCCTGGGCGGTCCTTCAACCATCTGCTGATAGTCATTATAGTGGGTCGAACAATCACGATCCATGTGACCCTACCCGCCGAGAGAGTAACATTGCCCGCTCCTAGCATGACTGGCTCTGTCTTGTGTGCCTTGCACAACTGAACCCATATTCTGAGGTCGTCTACTGGATGGTCTGGTCTGGGTGGACCTCTGTGACATCTATCTACTGCTAGCTGCAGAAGACTCTGTTTCATGTCGACTAGTGGTGGGTCTCGCTACTGTAGACTGCTGAGCAAGGAAACCCACCACTAGGAGGGATTTCTCCAACACCCCCGCCTGCATCGGGATGCTAAGGGATATCATCGAAACCCTGATCTCCCGCTTGATCCCCTGCTCAAAGGTCTGATCCTTGATGAATGGGTCCCGCACCATATCTATGGAGTAGCGCGAGAGGTCAGTGAACCTCGCTGAGTAATATGCCACCGACATGCTACCCTACTGTAGATGCAGTATCTCCTATATTCGCACCGCACGTAGGGGGGATGGGAAAAACTCCGCCCAAAATAGGCTCTCAAAGTCTGCCTAGAGAAGTGTTGCCTCATCATACACCTAGAGCATTAGGCTCCACCACTTGTTTGCTACTACCTAAAGAAGACTCATGGAAAGGATCACTATAAGTTTGGCTGGTGTCCCTACTAGTCTGAAAACTCTCACCACAGCCTCCAACCAATCCTCAGTTGTATGTGGTTCTATCTCACTAATGAACCTGAGCGGCCTCTGGCATTGGAACTCATGCAATGCGCTCAAGTGGTGTGCACTCTCTACTATTGGTGATCGTGATATAGTTGTCCCAATAGGTAGTGGTACCACTGGTGCATCTGTTGTGATAGGGCCCTGCACAGAGGCCTCGTCGCTTGGTGATGTGTCATCTTGTAAAACTCTCGAAAACCTAGCGAGCTGTCTGTGTGGGGCCATCCTAAAAAGATACAGGTGCCACATGATCAATAAGTTATACCTGATGAGCTGACTCAAAGAGATCACAATGAAAAATCTTGAAACACACATGCAATCAGTGTTTTCGTGCACTGAGTCAGAATTCAGAAGTCATGGTCCTGGTGTATGGATACTTCGGCTGCCTCACCAACACTAGACTTCCTGGACAGAAAACCACACTCAATACTCTTAACACTATAACATCATAGAAAATAAGGATCAGAGTCCTAAGTTCTATGGTAGAACCGATGAGCTCTGATACCTATTTTTCACAACCCGTCCCCTGGGGCATGTGCCATGACTACCCCAAGCCCGCCTTCCATAGTCTAGGGGCTGGCGACTAGCACCAAAGGTGTAAATCCTTAAAACTGGGAAGGCATTGCCTTTATAAACTGTAAACATACATAATAAAAGTATAAGTTGGAAGAAAAACACTTAGTAAAACTGTATACAATGGAGTTTTGAAAAGTAAAGGGGGTGGAAATACAAGCCCAACTGTAAAGTAAAAAGAAACTGAAAGGGAAAAAACAGGTGAAAGGTGTAGACCAGCTCCTGGATCATCCACCATAGATCCTACATGATGGGTAGGTATATATAGCCTCCTCAGCACTCCTCGTCTGTTAGTCTACTATGGGTACCGACTCGTCGTTAGGTCCACCTCCGGTTACCATCCTGTCCTCTTACACTCATCCTCAGTCAGCATTATCTGTCATCTACATCCAACACAATGAGGTGTGGGTATTTCCCGTGCAGGGGTGACTCTAACGATACTTAGTAGGGACCCTGAGACCCTCAAGGTCTCTCAAAATCCAACAAAGATAAACCACATAGTATGAAATCAATGGATAGCCATTAGTTAGGTATATGCCCATAGATATACCTAAGTTATCAAGTAACCCATCTCAATTTTGAGGAAAACATAGAAGTTGCGGACTCATCTAACACAGATATACAACATATTTAGAGATATATAGATGATCAGATATAGATACCTAATCATCTGAGCTATCATACCCAAATAGGATCTTGGACCAGCTATTCTGTCAGACGAACACATGATCCAGGAACAGAATTTTGAGCTGTCGGACCCACACATGATCCAGGACCAGCTATTCTGTCAGACTAACACATGATCTAGGAACAGATGTCAGAACTGTCAGACCCACACAGGATCCAGGAACAGTAGTCAGAGCTATCAGAACCACACAGGATCCAGGACCAGCTATTCTATCGGACCAACACATGATCCCGGAACAGAAGTTGGAGCACAGTCAGCCACATGGTTTCCATAAAGCATGCTTGATTCTAAGAGGGTCTGATCCTCAAGCCAATAGTTTATTCTTCAACTACCACAAAGTCTCACGAATAAGTATCTTAGAGGTATTCCACATCATAGGGGTCTCAACGAAACATATGGTGCGTCTATCGGATGTCCGGTCTGTGATTTATTTGTCTTTTAGTCTCAGGGGCCCTGTTAAATTTGTATAAGATCCAACCTGACTGTACCCCAATTATATCCAAACCTCAAGAGGGGTATACCAAAACAACCTCCTTACTCCTATCTTTCATTCACCGCAGACGGTTAATCAATCGGGCACTCGTAACCCATGTTATGGGCGAAAAGGTGAAATTGGGTCAAAACAGGTCTGGTCCGGCCCAGTCGGACCGACCCGGTCCACAGTTCCGACATGGTCCATGGGTCTGACCCTGTCTGTAGGGGTGGTCCATCCCACGAGGTCGGCCCTACCTGCACTACATCCTGTCCGGTGGCCTGTGGGGTCCGCCCTAGCTACGTCCAGGGGGGAAGCCTTGCCCCCTAGATCTCAAACGGCTAAGTCGTTCGGGTGGAGGACAAACCAGTGCCACATGGTGCCAGTCCATGTCATGCAGGACCCGTTGGGTCCCCCTCCTCTCAGCTGGCCGAGTGGCCATCCATCTTCCACATAGCGCCGTTGCGTTGCGCTGCATCCAGCGACCTGGAGGCTTGGGCCTCTAGTCTTCATCGCGATCGGCCTTGCGCCAGCCACTGATCCATCGCCGCAGGAAAGGGTCGCGGCCCTCTTTCAGTCCACCACATGGCGCGGATGCGTCGCACCTTCTCCAGCGTCCCGGCGGCTCAGGCCGCTGGATTACTTCGCGGTCAGCCTCCGCCGTAATTCCATGGTCCATCGGTCATGGGTTACTACTTTGTCGGTGTGGTTGCGCCGCCGCCATCCATGCGGTGTCGATTGTCATACCATCTACCGTGAACTTTCCTCGTGTCATCGGACGTGTTCTGGTGGCCCGATTCTCATTCCGAAAGAAGCAACACACTCCTTGTGACGTCACCTTAGATCCGAAAACAAATTTGACGAGAGACACTCAACCCAGACTCATGTCGCATTTGGAGTCATAATCCATAACAAAGTCAGAGGGTTCGGGCTGTGTTTGTTCGGCTTGTGCCCTCCGCGTTAGGGTGATATCAAGCGGCTTCGAATTCTAAACCACGAAGGAAAAATAAGAACACGAAACAATTAACAAGCTTGAACCCCTAACCCAAATTCATTGTTTGTTGATGATGTTTTGGAAAGGTAGACGTTGATTCGCTGACGTCGAGAAACAAGATAAAGAAGTGGTGGATGATGTCGTTGGCATTCTTCAAGGACGACGCTTCCTCCCTTGTTCTGGTTGAAGATCGTTCTTCATTGGCGGGAGAAGTGTTATTCGTTGGAGAATTATATTTCTCCCAAGCTCTCATTTTCCCCAAACTCCCCCAAATGGAAATGCCAACCCAAAAATAATGGATTAATTTAATCAATTATTTAATTGTTGGCCCAAATATTCAAAAATATTAAATTTAATTAATTAACGATCCATTAATTAATTAGAGTGAATTGGCACCATAATGTGGGGAGATCAAGAGGCTCTACCCACTTAATGGGAAGTTCAAGAGACTTCCAACTCGGGTGGTCCCCACTAAATTTAATCCCCACATGGGGATTGAGTTTGCGTGGGCCCCACCACTGTAACCTCTCATGGGAGTTTGAGGTGTTGTGTTCCCCACCTCCAACCTCCACATGGTGGTTAAAACAATCAAAATAAAATAAGACATGCACCTATTTTATTTTATTATTCCCTGAAAAATCCAAAAGAACTATCATTTATTCCAGACCATCTATTATTGAGGTGAAAGACTTTTTAAGAGAATACCGGAACTATGAGATCAACAGTGCCCTCAGATTTCAATTACGAGCACCGGTTCAAATGTTGTAATATCCCCCTCATATGTTTACTGAACATACCTGAACAGAACTTTTGAAATTGATTCTGGTCCAAAGAATCATGCGCCGTTAGTTTTGACGGACTCATAAAATTCCCATGTATTAAAGGAAAAACAAATTACCTGGAAATTTTGGGTCTTTATAAAAACCATCATTTTTAACAGAAAAAAGATCACCCTAAGTTGATGTTTTTTAACCAATGAAACCTTTATCTGGAAACTCAATCAATTTAATTTTCGGTTACAAAATTTCTAATTGATAAATTTGATATAGAGGTTTTTAAAATGGGTTATATTTAGGGGGTATTTTTATAAAAATCTCAACCTCCTAAAATGGAATTACACATGGAAAATAATCAATAAAAACATTCATTTATTAATTTGACACAAAACAATCATGACTCTAAATCACTAATTATTTTCCAATAATATTTTTAAGATAAAATTAATTTTTATATTTTAATATTTTCTATGATTTCTGATATGTAATATATGGTATAGATTCATTCTTGTATAGAAACTAATATACCATATGAAACAATACTTTTTCTTCATAATATTTTTTAAAATTGTAAAAAGAAAAAAAATATATAAACCTAGAATAACATTAGAATCTACCAAGAGGAAGACAAAATGGATTGATAAAAAATTAATTTTATAGACAATGAAATTATGATTCTTATCATTTCATTTTTCCTTTAATCTTTAACCTAGTGTTTTGTCATATGTTTTGGCTCCATTTCAGTTGGTGAAATTTCAAATTTAACTTAATATTTCATAGATATGAAATAAGTTGTAGACCCCAAATCAAACAAGAAATTTGAATAATATGAATCTCCAATCAATAGAAATGATACCACTTAGTTTGATGGAAATTATCCATTGATGTAGCTGTAATGGATTTAACCACACCATATTCATATAGTCTAGAATCTACCCATCATTCTGGTCCTTATTTGGGAATTTATGTTCATAATTCCCCATATCACTTTTTTTAAAACATTTTACATCATGATTGTTATCAAAGAACATTCAACTAACATGATATGTTTCATTCCAATCAAGGTCCATATAACCAAACCTAACACATAAGAAGCACCTTAAAAATTTGATAAGTAATTGTTCATGGTGCTTTTCCCACACCATCTACAAACTGAAAACTATTTTTTATTATCTTCGTATTTATTTGTTGGGTTCATAGATTTTTCTATACATCTTGACCATTTCAACTACTTTATGTTATAAAATATTTTATCTTCATAAAACTACACTTATACCCTCTCATCACATTAAAAAAATTTCTCATAATAATAATATTTATAGGAAGAAAATTCCTAATGAAATATTTTCTACAATCCTAAGTAACAATGATTGATATTATTATCAAGATCCATGATAAAAATGGGAGTTTACATTGCCAATCGGGCGGTATTTTATATTTATTTCCCAAAAAAAAGTCCTTTACATTATTTTATTTATATTAATTTCATTTAGAAATTAACTCAAACTAGAAATAGAAAATATTTCTCAAGAAATATATAAGTAAATTCATCCCATTAAAATTCGAAAACCTCATCATTTTCATTCCATTAACGATAAATATTCATATGATTTTTCAAAACTATAAATTTCAAGACTACTCTTTGGCTGATATGAACACATAGACACTTTGAAAATATTCTCTAGGTCATTAATCCCCTCCTCAACAAGCACCGAGTCAGAAGACCAACTTAAAGCATGAGGGTATTTACACATAAAATGTTCCACTATCATAATTTTCTCTTGTGGTATACCTGCATTCTATCAAACAAGTATACCACACTATTTATGGCTTCTATCAACAAATATATTACTATTGAATATTACGTTGTTTAATTCCAACGGTCCCGAGATGCTAATATGGAAGGATTTCTTCTTCTTGATTCCTTCCCAACACATATTCATTGTTTCTTCCAAGTATAACCATTCCAAAAAAAGTTTATATGATGAAACTTTATAATAATAAAATGATATATAATTTTAACATAACCATAAAGAGAAATCATTCAATGTTATTATATTAAAAATATTTTATCCTATAAATTTACCCAAACCATCCTCTGATAAAAACTATAAGGACCTAGCCTTAAGCATTGCACAAAAGTGAGTTTTAGTTTACAATTTTTGTAATATAATTTTCAAAATATTTTTATATTTATAGTATTAATGAATTAGGTAAAAACTCATTCCTAAAAAAATATAATATATGATGGACCCTACTAATAATTATCCATTTTTTTCGACCAAACATAACATATGAAACAAAAAATAATTATTTTTCCTGAACATTCATCACAAAAATAATCATGACTCTTTAATTTCTCATTACCTTTCCCTTCCATAAAACCAATGAAAAATAGTTTTAAATCATTGGATGAAAAAAATGTTCCCGGTAATGGACATAAAATCAATTAATTTAATTTTAACCCGTGATACATTAATATTTTTTCCTTTTTCAAAATAAACATTGAGCGCGTAATAAATATTTATGTATTCAAGAAATCATTTTTGACAAATATTATCCATATAAAATTTCATATAAAATCAATATGGAAAAATAAAATCTATATAGGTTTTTTGGAATCCTAAAAAACTCATGAAAACTTTGACAAAAATTTATACATTTCACCCTTAAAAGGTAACATATACATTCCTTTGACCAAAAAACCAATTAACTAAACTTAAAAAATATAAAATTCAAGTTAAAATGTTTAAAAAAATAAATAATATATTTTCCTTGGATACTCATTTTGTAATTTTAAATTCATATTGTGTTGCCATAATGTCTACCATTTGATGTAACCATAATGGATATCATGAAATAACCCTCACATTTATACATAGATATAACCATCGCAATTATAAAATGAATAAAAATCATAATCAACATCCAATGTACCCAAGGCATTAAATTGATATTAAGGACCCACCCTTCTATTTTTTATAAAGAACCACCATTAAACATAAAATATTCTCAAGAACCATAAAGTAAACATAAAATATTAACATTTTTTTAACATCCTAGGTTAATAAAGAATATGAAATATTCATATTTAATAATATTTTACAATTAAATAATAATTTTACTTTAAATTGGATGCTATGTTCAATGTCGTACCTAATACTCAACAGAGAATATTTTTGAAATCTTATGTTGCACACAACGTTGAGTTATACTGAAAAATAATAATATAATATGATTATTTCAAATGGTAGTTAACGCATAGTTGTTTTATTTTTAGTAATGAAAGGAACTATATAAAATTTGATTAAACATGTTTGTTAAATGTTTTTACATTTATCAAATAAATTTTTGAGGCTTAAAATGTGATTAAATCCGATTTTAAGAATAAATACTCTAATATTCATTAAAAGATCGATTTACTGCCTTTTGATGGTGAACTGTTTTTAAATAATGTTTTTGTCACTTTTATATGTTTTATTTAAAAAATTAAACATTTTATTTTGAATCGGGCCATCAATATTTACTTGGGTTAAAATTGTGTTATTTTTCTGATAAAGATCAATTTTTTATAAATGTTGATCAATACTGCATTTTAATTCATAACATCCTTTTAATATAGTATATTTATATGGTTAGATTTACTTTTTAATTGCTTTTAATGTGTAATTAGATAATATTTTTACCATTTAATCCAATTTTGTTCATTATATGTAATTTCACTTTGAAATTGAACATAAACAAATGAAAATATTTTGATAGTAATTATTTTTTAAAAACATGCTTTTTGGTTATGACAATGATAATTAATTTTAAATTAATTAATGTAACTTATATTTTTTGATGTTGTAAAAATAGAGATCATTTTTGGATTCAGAATATTAAATTTATCTTATTAATAATTTTTTGTATTTTTCTGAGAATCTTCAATTTTTGATGAATAGTGAAAAATACTACTTAGTAGTTAAAAACTGAATTTTTCATTTAAATGTAATTTTACCACTTCTGTGAATTGAATATGAAAAATTATAAATACCTGGTTGTAATCCGTCTGTAAAATATGGTTCAATGAGATGAAAATAATTTTTAGTAAATAGTAACTGTTGATTTATATTTACCATTATTACAAGTAAATAGAGTAAATCAAGGTAAAAATAATAATATAATAATATAAAATTACCTTAACACATGGCCGGAGCTTATTGGATGAGTCATGTCTGACCAATAAAATCATTGGGTGAATCTTTTGGCCTTTGAAATCTATTTAGGTAAGAGAATTAAATTAATAACTTTTTATTTAAAGTAAAAATAAAAATATCTTAAACATGTGTGTATTGCTAAAACAATTTTAAATTGGGGTTATATAATTGATATATATATCTATATATATTCATTATAAATATAAAAAAATTTCCCAAATCATGGTATTTTATTTATAATGTTTATACATCAAATAAATAAATTTATTTATGACACAATGATGATCTAATGATTACCTAATTAATGAATGTTTTAAATAAATGAGATTATAAATGTTAAAATAATTTATTTTGAATATTTTTATGTCATCCATGAATTTTTGGGTTGATTATGGCTTTTTATCTATAAATTATTATAGGATTTCTAGAATAACCTTGGTATTATTGATTTTTTGTAAGTCTTGATATGAATAGTATTTAAATTGACATAAATGGGTTTTTAAATCAATCAATATATTATTAAATGATATAATAATCATAAAAATCTAAGATTCATCCTAATTATTTAGATAAGGTTGATAATTTCATTAATTAACCACATGGGGTTATATTTTCATTTTATGGTAACTAAATTAACTGTATAGTATGAATATATAAGTGAACATGGCAAAAGTTAAATATTTTAACAAAGGGGTAAATAAAAAAGGCAGGGATTACAAATTATACATAAACTATCCAATTATTATTGGATGATTTTATTTTTACTTATATTCAACTTATATTCTAATTAAATAAATTTTGGAATTTTTGAAATCGAAAATCAGTTTATAATAAAATAATAGTTTCAATATTTCCTAAAGAGCCCATCCTCCCCCTTATTAAAGGCCATCACCTCTAACCTATTACTCACACATCTCATGCCCCTTGTCTCATCCAACATATGCCCAAATAAAACCCAAATATCCCACTATTCCACCTAGAATCCTTAATTTAGGCATAAGGCACTTCAATAAATAATTTTTGTTCAACCCAAAGGGAGTTACCAGATTTAAAGGTAATGTCTTCCCTCAAGTTATCTTTTTTTATTTTAGTTATTCACTCCCTATGCACTTTTTTTCTATTTATAAAAAAACACTATCCTTGATATACTAGGTTGTTTTATGAGCAGTATTTGAACTACACTTACACACACCACCATCTAATGGGTGTAGAACATAATGTTTCTATGGATGGTAAATTGTTGCCTTATGAAATAATGATTGTTCAATCTTCTTCTACCACCTCTTATGGTGGCTATTATAATGGAACTGTAATTATATATGATATTTATTTTATTTATTTTATCTTTAGGCTTTTTTAAGTCTCTTTTATAACAAACCATTATTTTTTTAGTTGTATATATATGATAATTTCTTTTGACGAAGTGCGGACTACCGATCCGTCAAAATGATATTACTTTTTCATATCATACATGGAATGTATAGAGGATGGTAATAATGAACTTATGTAATGTATATAAAATATCATATTATATTGGAATAATATTATACAATTGTATCATTTTCTTTTCATTTATTTTAAAATGAAAAAAAGAAAATGGAAGAAGCGTTCTTGCTTACGTATAGCTTACTGTCTCCATAAATGGTGCATTTAATTTCCATATAGCCAAATTATATAGACTATTATAATAACATATATACTGGATATATATTATTTATATGATATATAAATCATGAATATCATTCTGGAGATAATGTAATTTTGACCACGTGGAAAATTTATAATTATAACAAGTTCATTTTTTACTCAAGTTCCAAACGTCGACAAAATATTCTGATATAAACACAAATAATTAACTAATTGTTATATCTAGGTATTAAGTAATATAAAAGGAATAATAAACATAAATAAGTTTATTAAGAAATTATTAATTAACATAAGTTTATTATCAATGAAATTAAAGAATAAACGGGTCAAGTCGAACATTAGGTAAGGGACTTCTTCTCAATCCCCTTTCATTTAGGCATGTTTTGATAATATACACCACTTTATTTTATACAGTATACAATAAAACATTGTGACTTTTAATTTCATTAAATGGTAATTTTTTTTCTACAAATCATTTTACTAAATGAAAAAAGTAATTTTTTTAACATTTGCGGTGACAATGACCAATCTGCCACCGTAATCGTTATTTGGATTCCTCTATAAGCCTTAATGTTGTTAAAATGAAAATAATCCCTTTATTACATTTTTTGGGTGTTTTGGTATTGAAAATGGTTTTTGAAATATATTGATTTTTTTTGTCAATATCTGTATATGATTTCGTCTGATTCCAAATAAAATGTTATTAGTGAAATGTAATATTTAATGTGTTCTGATTTTATAATTGTACATGGAAATTTGACGGGTGGTTATGTGATAAACCAAATGATGGGTATTGATGTGATAAACTAGGACAGGTGGTTATGTTATAACCTCTAACACATTGGGTATGGAATTCGACCGTATTTCTATTCCATTTAGTGATATGTATAGAGTTTGACCATATGGTTTTGCCATTTATGTATGTTTTTATACCATGTTACCTTTATATGTTATGTGTGTTTTTATGGATTTTATGGTAATTTTTTTTATAAAAGAGTATGGAATGATATTTTATTAGGTGGAGATTATTTACTACTTCATAAATGTTAAATTATTACTAACGATAATGTATTCATGGTTTACATGTTGTTTTTGAAAAACTAACAGTTTTCCTTTTTTGTGTATCCTTTACTGATCTTTTTATGCTCATACCTAGTTTTGGAAATGTTTCTCACAGGACATAAAGTGTAATAAGGTCAAGGATGAGATCAAGGAAAAGTAATGATGATTAAAACATGGAAATAAACACATTTCATTTCTTTTAATGGTTTTTATTTTATGAAAAAATGGATACTAAGTAGAAGTTTATATATATAATATTCATATATATATATATGTTATGACTTAATTATCAAAAGATATAAACCTGAAAAGGTCCTCAATGTTAATTATTATCTTAATTCAGTATTATTTAATGTTTATGGTTGAGGCCTTACAATTGGTATCAAAGGTCGATTTAGATAACTTTAGAAGTTTGGGTGTTACATAAGCCTAAGTGACATAACCATAATCATTAGAATATTAGAAAGATTCATGGTTATTTTAAACAAGTTGAATGATTTAATATAACCTAAATAACTATATCATAGTACTTACCCTCCTCATAAGATATTATATGATGATTTTACTAATATACTCACACAGACCATTTTGGTTTTAGTAAATGGATGGATCAAGTAGTCACCAAAGTAAAAATGGATGTGACAAAAATTGTGATGGTTTTCTGAATAAGAAACTGAATGAATTGGGAGATGAAATGAGAAAACTTTTGGTTATTCTCAACCAACTATCTGGATTCATTATTTTCCACATAAAACTTACTGATTTTTATAGGCCATCATATATGCTAGAAAGAAATCCCTACGGTAGTTCATGAAATAATCATAAATGTAAGCATATTCAAAAACTTATTTGTCAAGGATGTCAAAAGAAACACCATGGAAAACTTTTCAATGGGATGGGAATATGTTTCATATGTGTTAATGATGGTCATAAAGCAATATCCTACCATGGAAAAAGGAAGCGTCCATTTTGACTCTGGGAAAGGGAAATGCGTTCTTTCTGAAGGGTCAATTGAATGATTTAAATGTGGTGTGCATGGTAATTATACAAATAGATGTCCTATGAAGAATGATCAAAAATGGGATTAGCAACACTATAAAAATATATTTTTACGAATAACTAATTCAATTCCAAATGAGGATGAGGATAAAGACAATGACCAATTAATGATAGGGATTATTACTTAACTGATTGTTTGACATTATTGAATCTTAGTATATGATTCATGATTTTGTTTGTAGGAAATAAGTATTACGTAATAAGTTGGTAAATAATATTTAATGGATCATGAAGAACATTGAATGAGTAAAAAGAATGCATATATGGGATTCATGTGTTATGATAAATTTTAAGATGATGAAATGCTTAAAAGTATTAAGGCACTTTTGATAATGGGATTACTTTGGAATAATTTTCTATTTTATGTAACCCTGATGTTTGATATGTAAAAATGTAATTCAATAAATAATTTTCTTTTTTTAAGTGGACATAATGGATAACATTAGGGATTCACATGACCAATTGTTTTTTATGAAATTATGGTTTATTAGTTTTTGGGATGAAAAAATTGATGTATGAAATAACCTTTGATGTTAAAACATTTTATGTATATTTTTGAGGATTTTATCATATTTTGTTAATTTTTTTATAATTATATGGTTTTTAAAAAATGACAACATGCAAACCATGTAAAAACCCATTGCGTCAAACAAAGCTGCGAGAATCGAACCCACAACCAAAGTGCAATTGGGATTTATTACCTACCATTGGACTACATGATGTCCCTTGTTAGTATGACTTATTCTTTTTATTTAAATGATTTTATTGATCATGAATATGTTGATTTGGGATTTTATGTTTTATCAAATGGATGTCTTTTGTATAGGAAAATTATTTGGTGAATAAGTGATAAAGGTTATTTTGGAAGATGTTTTCTCTTTTGGGTAAACTATATTCCTATGAAAAATAAAATACTTTGGGATATTATTTGTGGAGTAATGGTTCAAATTTTATTTTGGAAGAATCAATGATTTTTTGTGGACTTATTGTAATTCAGGTTATTTGTGGAAATGATGAACCTATTTTCGAGAATATGCGACTATGTTAATTACCTTTCAGTGTGAGACTTTAAGGGTAACCAATGCTATTTAAAGATAAATGTTTTGATTTTATGGAAGACTATGTGATCAAATCCTTATGGATTTTGGGTTTCTATATTAGTTTGGATTATTTTTCACAATTGTAAGGAAATTTTTTTTTGAATTGTATTTGTTGAACTTTGGGTATTGTTTGTTGATTTTTGGAGATTACGAGAAGTCCTTATTTTTATAAAGTATTTTCCTTTTGGGGATTATCTGATTCTGTGCTAACTGTTTTTGTTTTGATTTATATTTAATAAAATGGTATATATATATATAGTTCAACTTTTGTTGATTTTCTGGTTCTCTAGATGTTGATTAAATCACTTCAAGTGTGACCAAGTCATCTTGAATACTCATCGTTTGGAGAAAATATTATTTTTTGTAGAAACTTATTAAAATATGAAACTCTACATGAAAAGTATGTATATTTCCTTATGCTCTTAGTTAATATCATAAATAAATTCTCCAAAATTAGGAAAGGAAACCAAAAACAAAAAAAATGTTGCTTATTTACTTTTCCTACCGGGGAATCAAAGATCGTTTAATCTATCAAAAGCTTGTGATTTTCTTGTGGTAAACTTTATCCTAATCATGTATTCTACCACTCTCCATCAGAACATGATGTCTTTTTTCTCTTCTATATCCATATTTTCTTACACATTAAACTAGTGTGGGTTATCTGGGTTGACCTTTGTAGTTTTCTTCATTTATTTTATAGTGATAATTTTATTTACTCTTTTTCTAATGTGGGACTTTTAATGAAATTTACAAGCCTAAATTTAAAATAGCAAGGACACAATTTCTAAAGGGGGGGGGGAGGATGTAACATCCCAGGTACATAAAGAATATGAAATTTTCATGTTTATTAATATTTGTGAATTAACTTTTAATTTTTCATTAAAGTGTATTCTATGTTTGATGGCATACCTAATACACAACAATAGGTTTCTTTGAAATCTTACGTTGTACACAATATATAGTTATACCATAAAATAATAATACAATGTTATAATTTTAAATGTTATTTAATGCATAGTTATTGTATTGGTGGGAATGAACAGAACAAACTTCAATATGACAACAAATTTTTGTTTAATTTTATTACATTTATCCAATAAATTTTAGAGGCCTAAAATTTGAATGAATCCATTTTTAGGCATAAATTCTTCAATATTCATTAAGAGGTTGATTTCCCACCTTTTGATCACAAACCCATTGTAAATAAATTTTTTCACTTTTATATGTTCTATTTGAAAAAATAAACTTCTTATTTAGAAGTATGATATAAAAAATAATTTGGGTAAAATTTCGTTATTTTTCTGATAAAGATCAATTTTTAATAAATAGTAAATAATATTGCATTATAATTAAAAACCGCATTTTAATATAATTTATTTATATAGTTATATTATCATTTTAATTGGTTTTGAAGTGTAATTAGATTATATTTTTACCATTTAATTCATTGTTTTTCATTAGAAGCAATTTCACTTTAAATTGGACATAAACAAATGTCAATGGTTTGATAGTTATTATTTCTTACAAACATGCTTTTTGGTTTTGACAGCGATTTTTAATTTTAAATTAATTAAAAAGACATATATGTATTTAATTTAGAAAAATATATATCATTTTTGGATTTTTAATATCAAATTTATATTAGGATAATCTTTTGGTATTTTTCTAAAAACCGTCAATTTTTGATAAATAGTGAAAAAAATACTACTTAATAGTTAAAAAGAGAATTTTTCATTTAAATGAAATTTTACCACTTCATTGAATTGAATTTAAAAAATACAACATACATTGTTGACATCAATATGTAAAACTTTGTTCAATTAGATGAAAATAATTTTTTTGGTGAATAGTAACTTTTGATTTGTATTTACCGAGGTTACTGGTAAATATGGTAATTCAGGGTAAAAATAATATTATAATAATATAAAATTACCTTAACATTTAACCTAACATTATTGGATGAGTCATCACCTACCAATAAAAGCTTTGGTTGAATATTTTTTCCTTTGAAATCTATATGTGTATGACAATTACATTAATATGTTTTTATTTAAAGTAAAAATAAAAATATCAAGAACCTGTATTGTTTTGCTAAAATAATTTTAATGTGGAGTAAAATAATTGTTATATTTTTCTATAAATATTAATTAATATTATAAAAAGATTTCCTATATCATTGTATTTTATTTATAATTTTTAAACATCAAATATATAAATTTATTTATGACACAATGATGATATCACGATTACCTCATTAATGAATGTTTTAAATAAATGTGATAATAAAAGAGAAAATATTGTTATTTTGAACATTTTATTCCATACACTAATTTTAGGGATTATTATGACTTGTGAGCTTTTAATTATTGTAGGGTTTTTGGAATAATCAAGTTTTTATAGTCTTTAAAAATATTGATATAAATAGTATTAAATTGACAAAAATGAGTTTTTAAATAAATCAATATTTTATTAAATGATATTGTAATACTAAAATTCTATGATTCCGCCAAATTACATAGATATGTTTGATAAAGTCATTAATGAACCCATTTTTGGTCAATTGTATCTTTATGGTAACTATATTAACCATATATTATGAATATATAATAGAACATTGTAAAAGGTATATAAGTTTAAAAAGGGTAAAATAAAAATAATAAGGATTAAAAAAATCCAAAAAACAGTCCTTTTTTCTGGATGATTTTATTTCGACATATATGAACCTTATCTTCAAATTAAACAAGTTTTGGACTTTTTAAAACTGAAAATCAGTATATAATAAAATAATATTTTCAAACATTCCTAAAGAGCCCCTCCTCTCCCTTATAAAAGGCCATAACCTCTAACCAATTACTCACACCTCTCATGAACCATGGCTCATCCATCCTCTACTAAAATAAGCACCCAATATCCCTGTCTTCCACCATGATGCCTTACCCTAGGCAGAAGGCGCATCAATAAATCCTTTGGTTCAAACCAAACAGAGTATCCCAATTTAAAGGTAATGTCTTCCCTCATGTTCGCTTATTTTATTTAACTTCTTTACCCCCAATGATCCTTTTATTTGTTGCTTTCATAACAACATCAGTATCCTCAATATACTAGGTTGTTGTTATGAGAAGTATTATAAACACACCTAAAAACACCTCCACCATATGGGTATAGAATATAATGTTTTGTGGACAACAAACTACTTCCACATAAAACGATGATTGTTCAATCTTCCCCTACCACCTTTATGGTTCCCATTATGATGGAACTGTAATTATATATTATATTTATGATATTTATTTCATCTATATGATTCTATAATGCTATTTTATAACCTAACCTTATTATTTTCATGTTGTCTATATATAATAATTTCATTTTAGGAAGTGCAGACTACCGCCGCATCCAAGTGATATGACTCATTCATACTACACATTGAATGCATAAAGGATGGTGTGAATGAACTTATGTAATGTATATAAAATTTTATGCTATACTAGAATAATAATATGCCTATGTATCATTTGGTTTTTATTCCTTTTAAAATGAGAACAATGAAATGGAAGTATTGTTAATGTGTACGTAGGACTTACTGTCTCCAAGAACGGTGCATTTCATTTTCATATATCCAAATGACATGGATTTTTATAAATACATATATAATTTATATATATGATATATATGTTATATAAATCCTGAATATAATTCTGGATATAATTGAATTTTTACCACGTGGATATTTTATAATTATAACAAGTTCATTTTTTACTCATCTTATGAACATCGGGAAAATGTTCTAATATGAACTCAAATAATTAACAAATTATTATATCAAGGTAATAAGTGATATAAAAGGAATAATAAGCTTGAAAAAAGTTTTAATAAATTAGAAATTAACATATGTTTATTATTTTAGAAATTAAAGAACGAACGGGTCATGTCAGATAGGCGGTAAGGGATTTTGTCTCAATATCATTTCATTAAAGCATGTTTTGATAATATATACCTCTTTCTCTTATAAAGTATATAGTAAACCCCTTTGACTTAAAATTTCATTCAAGAAGGATTTTCTTTCTACGAATCGTTTTACTAAATGACAAAAGGAATGCTTTTAATGTTTTCTGCGACAATGACTTATCTACTACTGTAATCGTTATTTGGCTTCCTAAATAAGCCCTAATGTTTTTAAAAGGAAAAGAAATCCCTTATTCCCTTTTTTGGTTTTTTTTATTGAAATTTTTTTTTGAAATAGATTTATTTTTTTCAGTATCATGAATTTATTTAATGTGATTTCAAAAAAACACTATTTGAGAAATACAATATTTTCTGTCTTATGATTTTATAATTGTACTTTAACATTTTACGGGTGGTTACGTGATAAACCAAATTATGGGTGGTGTCGTGATAAACCAAGATAGGTGGTTACATTATAACCACCAAATAATTGGGTATGGAAGTCGATCGTATAGATATTCCATTTAGTGATATGTGTGGAAGTCGACCGTATGTTTATTCCTTTAAGTATGTTTATGTACCAAGATACATTTATATGTTATATATGTTTTATATGCGTTTTATTGTAATTTTTTTGTTTCAAAAGCGTAATCAATGATATTTTATTCTGTGTTGAATATTTACTACTTCATAAAGTTTAAATGTATTACTTTTGATAATTCATTCATATTTTACATGTTGTTTTGAAAAACTAACAGTTTTCTTTCTTTGTGTATCCTGAACTAAGTTTTTTATGCTCATCCCAAGTTTATGAAATTTTTTTATAGGACATAAACTGTAATAGGGTCAAGGATGCGATCAATGAAAAGTCATGATGGTTAAGACATTTACCTAAACTTGTTTCTTTTATGAAACAAATGGATATTATATAGATTTTTCTATAAGTAATATTGAAATTGTTATGTATATGTTATAACCTAATAATCTAAATATATAAACCTTAAAAAATCTGCAATGTGAATTATTATTTTAATTCAAGATTATGTGACGTTTAAGGTTTAGGCCTTAAAGTTTTCATCTTAAAAACATTTATAGAGAAAAATCTATTATTTTAAATTAATAATGCTCACAAACAATAGAAAACATTTTCATTGAAAATAATCATGTAAATGAAGCATTAAAACATTTATTCCGGTTGAATGTCCAAAATTTTTATCATTATGAATATTTTTAAAAAACTTCCTTTTGAATTTTGTGAAAATAATCATTAAAACGGTGTTGTTAATGAATGTCTCATGCAAATATCATATAATTGGTGTTAGTGTTAATTAAAAAAATTGATATTTTATATCATCTATAAATAAATAAAACACAATTGGAAATAAAAAATATTATTATAAAAATTAATTTCATAGGTAATCATTGAATGGAATAATTAATGAATTATAATATTAACTCAATGAATGTAAATTGGGTTATGAATTCCCTTACCTTGAGTCTTATTTTTGACATATGTCAATTATATTACTGAATAATTATATTATGTTAATTATTTACTTTATTGAAAAAAAATCGTGTTTATTAATGAATTTTTATATAACTAATTTCCATTTTGTGATAATTAAATTTTTATTTAAGTCCATGTCGGATGTTTTGAAGATATTTGGTTCATATGTCCAAAATTAATTAGGTATGTGGACTGTGGAAGAATATGTAATTATTAAACCATATATTCCATAATAAACATGAAATAATTATCATTTTCATACATAAAATTAAATTTTATATCTAACCATTAATTTTTTTATGAAATATGAATTACCTTAAAATCAAAGAGAATATAGCACATATATACGCATACGCAATTTTTTCATATTTCAATTATCATTATGGATAGTAGGTATGGAATATTTTTCATTCCATAATGATCACAATACCATATATATCATATTAATTTATTAAATATATTTATTTGTATGATCCATATGATGTGGTGATGAAAATAGTCATATCACTTTTTTAAGTTGGCAGTCCACACGTACACACGAATGACATTATAATCATTCCTTTTTCAAGAAGGTACTGTTATAAATGAAATATTGTCTTTCAATAATTATATATATGTCATTCAAACCATATAGAAAAATTATTACATAATTATATCATTCCATTAGTTGTGATAATTTAAATAAATGGCATTGGTTCATGCGGCAGTAGTCCTTCGGGCACAAGAACGATTAATTAAATTCCATTTTGGTGGATGTGGATAAAGAAATAGGTCATTAAAATGACATAGTAACATCTCAGTATATGAAGGATTATAAATTTATTATTTTAATATGGTTTAATAATGATTGGGTGATGTGTAATAGGGAAAAAAATTAGTCATGCCAATATAAATTATAGCACTTCTTTTTAAATCCATATTTACTTATCACCTTAGGACTAGTTAGGATGGTTGTATTTATAAAAAGTTAACTCATGATTGTGGGAAGGGATTATGGTGAAGTATTTGGGGTGGAATTTTCCAAACCAAACTCATTTTAATTTTTGAATAAATTGGAAGAAGTTTTACACTATTATTATAGAGGGGAGCGACACTCTTAGAATTTTCAAACACAATTAAATTATAAGTTGGTAACTATATAGACACGAACATCCTAAAAGAATATAAATCTATATGGAACTAATGTTATGACCATATATTTTCCTCCTTGTACTTAGTAAAAATTTTGTGACTTTAAAATAATATAATAGAATATTATTCCCAAAAAATATCATTATTATCGTATTTTATAGTATTAATTACATGGACCTTAAAAACATAAAAAATTCCAATTTTTTGAAAAATAAATTATTATATTATAAAAATTACATGGTCATATTTATATATTTATTTTATCAACTTATGTATCTTAATTTAAATTTATTTTAATATTTTTAATATCATTTATCTTATTTTCCCATTATTTTAATAATTACATAATCATCATTATGTAAGTATTTATGGTAATTATTTCTTCCCTAAAAATTAAAAATTAATTACCATGGTGATGATAAATATTTTACATTTCAAAATAGTCTTAATGGATAATCATATCTCCTGGATAAAAACATATTATTATTTTTAAACTTATTAAAAACAATACTGTGACATCATTGAATTTTTATTAAAGGAAATAATATAATGTTATTTATGAAAAACAAGTGACACCAAATGGTCCAAAATTAAAGAAACAGATAATTATGTTAAAAAATATTCATAAAATATAATTTTATAAAATGTAAGAGTTGTTTAATCATACTTATCATATTACATTTACCCTTAATTACATGATTTACACTTAATCATGGTATTAAAAATAAACTATATTACTATTCATTGTATACAAAATTCAAAGGTAAATATTTAATTACAATGGAAACATTTATTATAAATGTTCAATCCATTATTCAAAATTTTAATCATAGAATATTAAAAATTTAATTTAAATTTAAACTGAAAAAATGTGATGGAATGCTGTATTTTAGAAAAAATTATATTTTTAAATGGAAAATATTTTTATTCAAAATTAAATTATAATATAAATTTCAGAAAAAAATAATTTGATAAATTTAAATCATAATGACTGATTTAAAATTTAAATATAATCAAAAATATGATTTTACACTGTATAAAAAATATATCTTTTAATAAAATACTATGTAATCATTATTTATTGAAAACATATCATTTTTAGAAAATAATCTAAAATTAATTCTATGATTGTTTTGAAATGATAAATTTAAAATATGAATTATTTATTTAAATTTAAATTTATCTAATTATAATGTTAAAATATAAAATAAAATATGATAAGAATCTAACTACATATTTCAAGAATACTAATAAATACTAAAATGATTTATTCAATCAATACATTGGATATTGAATATTTGGAATGGTATTTTACCTGAATTCAAATATAATATTATAATTATAAATATATGGTACTTGAATGGAGATTTTAATGAAAACATATGTATAACCTAAACATGTCTAATTTGATTTAAGGTTTAAGACAAATAACCCTGTTACATGGGTTAAATTTTATTCAAAACACCTTGAATGGGAGGATATGTAATTGCGAATAAGCTATTATTACTGATATATAATTCATGATATGATATCTCAAATTGAAATCATTTAAAAAATATAAATACTTTTGTTTCAAATAACCAAACATTTCCCACATAGATGAATTTGATATAAAAACCATTAGTGTGATCAAGATTTGTTCTATACATTCCAAAATGGTACTGAGAAATTAAATTAATTTCATTAAATATCAACCAAAGATACTTATTAATAAAAAAATTCATTTAAACACCTCATTTACAATAATTATATGAATGTAAATATTAGTATGGGTTTATTAATTTTCAAAATGAGGAAGAAGTAATTTATATCAAAGATAAATAATTTCATAAAAATGTTGTCGGTGTCTATGAATTTTCATATATCATAATTACTTGGTCATATCTGTAAATGGAATATTTATTTTTATATAGTATCTAAATCTATAATGTTATTATATGGTAGTTTTGGGTATAAAAATTTGAGATAAAATCAGTGATGACCGGGTTACATTGATTCTAAAGGAATAAAATGTGTTTTATTAATTAGTCAATTAAATGAATATATGCCATTAAAATAACCAAAATAAAGAAATTATTTACCTATTTATAAAATATATACCATTATATGATTTCTCATATTCATCCCTAATATTTACTCATTTTATTATTCATATAGTTTTTTAAACCAACCAAAACTGGAACACACCATGATTAATGGATGATTCAATGATTTTATAGTTGTCCGATAAAAATTAATAAACAATAAATATATTATTTATTTTTCATTATTATTATAACTAAAAATATTTTTTATTTATAAAGATAATGTAGTTCAAATAATATCATTATTTTTAATGAATGATCGGTATCCTCTTAGTTCGCTAATTTTAAAAAATTGAAATTAAAAATATTCATTTCATCATAAAATTATTAATATTATCAAACAAATTCTTAATATAAACTTAATTAAATAATAATAATAATATTTATCCTTTAATCCCATATTTTGACCATCCATGTATGGTGGTGATGAAAAGAAAACCCAAAATTTATAATTCAATAAAAGCGGTAGTCTATATGTACGCATGGACAATGATTTAATTTTCCAAAGAAAAATATGAACATGAAATATGTTTTATTGATTCAAAATATTAATTTTATTTAATTATAATACTAATTTATTAACTTCCAATTTTATACCATTCATGTATGGGTTAGAATGAAAACAGATCATATTGCATCATGGTAGTGGTAGTCAGTTAAACCCATGATTTGGAGTTTCATTTTTATTAATAAAAAAAGGAAAAGGTGATTTATGATTATTAAAATATTAAAAATAATATGTATATGTATAACAAGTAAAATTTTAATTTAATATATTTTTTAACTTTGTTGAAAGTGCATGTGGATGGGGTGACTTCATGTGGACCATGAATCTTGCGATCGAGTGCTATTTTCTCCACACATCGGGGATTCATTAAGTGTTTCTTCTATCATTTACTTGGGAATGGTAATGAAATTGTTGATGAATTAAGTGATGTGAATAAATATATAGAACATTGTATGCATCATTGATGGATATATCTCTGTTTGGAATCTTATTCAACTGTGGCTATTTAAATTTTGGTGACTCGATCTTGTAATGATTAATGATAATGCTACAATATTTTATTTATTTCCTTAAAATCATTGGGTATCTCAATATGAAGGTGACACAATATTATTGGGAATCCAAACATATTTCAGATTCATTTTTAAAGATATAAGTTATGGGTTCATGATTGAGATAGTGATATATTATTTCGAAATTTGATTCATATATTGTTGATTCAGATGTGCAAGATGATTTGCATACTCGCATTTATAAACCCTTTCTTCATGTAATATTCTATATTTTTTTAGTAAAACATTCTAAGAACTTGTTCACTCTATTCTGAAAATTTTTCAATTATGTTTTTTGTAAATTATATTTGACATAAAAAAATGGTTTAAAAAAATGATTAATCATGTTGATCACATTGAGGTTTTAATTAATGATCCATTTTTAATGGATATGATAAGTTATTATATTGTGAACATAATCTCAAGATAGTGAATGTTTATTGTTTGGGAAGAAAAATTGCATGTTTTTAGGGGGATACTTAATTTGTACAAGTTACATGAATGGGTTGTTAGAGGTGCCTCTTATAAGTGGTGAGAGTGGTATTTTCATAATTTCATTCAATTAATAGAATGGTATCACATGGTATACATGCCATGCTATGTAAAAATTGAAAAAATAATAAATTTGGAATGATATAAGGTCGATCAAAATCTCAATAACTCAATTATAGTCATATTTTTATCATTTTTCATTCCCTTTACACATTGAAATATCATAACTTTTATAATTTTATATTATTACACTGGTAACTATTTTTAATAAATTGTAACAAAATATTTAATTAGAAAAATAATGTTTTTTCACATTAGATAACATAGAAACAATGATTCTATATTTTAGAACCACGTTATTTGGAATAATTTATAATAGTTATATAAATTAATTTTAAAAGATATCGATAATATATTAAAAATAGTATTTGAAAAAATATTACATATATTCTATAAAATCATATTTATTTTCTAAAATTAAATCAAACAGATTTATAATTATAATTTGTAATATAAAATAATTTTTCTTTCATGGAATATTTTTTCATTAATTTACAATTCATACTTATACTATATTAATATTGTTAATGTCGTGTAATTTTTTAGATGGTATTTTTCACTATTCCACAATAATTTATTTTTTTAGAAAAATTCCAAAATGAAATCATAAAAATATATCACTACAATAAAGAGAAATAAAATTTAATTTTTCTAGATTATAATTTCAAATTATTTTAACAATTTGAATTTTAAATATAGATTAAGATATATAATAGAAAACAATTATAGGAAAATATAATTTTTATAATAGTAACCTTTTCATTTGAATATCATATTATTCATATAGTATTGAAAAATAATTAATGTCAAATATATTCATTTATCATTAATAAAATATTTATAGAAATATAAATGTATATCACATTAATTTTTTTTATAAAAAAACTTTTCTAAGAAACAAATGATATTCATTTTCATTTTAGGTAAATTAATTATATTTGGATGAAATATAAAATATCCTTCATTTTATTTATATATAAATTTCATAAAGAAGTATATCATGTTGATTACAACTATTTCAATGTCTATGTTTCATGAATTGTACTTAAAAAATTATATTTTATATTAATATATCACAGTCTAGGTTATGTTTACTGATTTGGGTGTTGAATGATATCGAACACTTTTGACCCATTTAAAAAAATTATTAATTTACTATTTATAAATTTTCAACTCCATGAAAACATTTTATAAAAATAATTTTGAAATTACTAAATTTATAAAAACTTTATATTTTATAAAAAATAAAGAATAATTATTTTTTAAAAATGAGGTATCTTATTTATTATCAATAATAAAATCAATTAATATTTTTTAATATAATAACATAAAATTAATGTATATTTATTTAAAATATAATTTATAATTATTTATATCAACTATAGATCTAAAATTTTAAACCATTATAATTATAATTAATTGATTTATAACATTATCATGTAATTTATATCATGAATAATATATTTTCTTATCAAAATAAATATTTTTCCTTAATATATTTATAATTTGTATAAATATTGTACATAAAATGTTAATGTTTCATAAAACCTATGTTTTTATACTTATTATTATAGCTTCGTGAAAAAATTACCTTACATTGAAGTGTGTTAAATACACTCAACATCACCAATTGGAGTGTAATTTCCCAAGAAAACCGTAGTGACCTATTCTCTAGAGGAAACTCACAGGATTATATGATCTGATAAAGTTATGCATTTTAAGAATTGATAAACAATGAATTAGTGGCCAAATCAGTAAATGTGATCGTCTTACTTCACTACTATGTGGTGACTGAAAGATAGCCTACATCCAAAAAATCTATCTAACTAAAAATATTATGGATAAGGGTTCTTGGATGATCTATAATTATGAAACTACTTATGAAAGAATAATAACTCATATTTGTTCCATCCAGTATAATTTTCTAAAAAACAATTACCTAACATATACATTGAAATCAATTGATGTATCCAAACTATAATTGTATATCACATGCCTCATCATTCATATCCCTATATTCAATCCCTAAATATGGATTGATCAAGATAATTGAGGAAATTTTGGGAGTGTGAGGAGGCATTATCCATCTCCAACTAATTTCCCACCGCTTACTCTTCCAACAATTAGCCCCAAAGTATCATAAAGAGAACATTATTTTTGGTCCCAACTATCATATATATCTTTAATATAGTGATCAAAGTATATCAGTGATCTCATTTTCAATAGTTGAAAAATTAATTCTAATATGAAATAATGGGTTCCTATTCTTCTATAATATCATTATATTCTATTTATAGCTCGAGTAACTCGGACCAAAATTGTGATACATTGAAAAAAATTAAGTCTCAAAATATAATCCTCTTGAGACTCTGCCGAAATCATCGAGCATGAACAATTCAATCCAAAGAAATTTACCTTTAAAGACATTTGAGATCCATGTTCATTAATTCATTATCAAACATGGTTGCAACACCATTTTTTGAATTTAATATCCTTAGATAAACTTAATTATTGAAAAGTTATTAAAGTCCTTAATCAATGTAGAAGTATCATAATGAGTCTATGAAGATGTTTTACCAATAACAAACTATTCGGTATAAAAATATAGATACAATATTTTGTATAATATCCATAAAAGTCTAATCTATATTGAAAGGTGACTCCTAAACTCATGACAATTTTCTATCACCAATGGAAAGGGATGACATCACAAACACCAATGGCCTATAAAATCGTGTCATAAAAACATATCCAATATAAATATGGTCTAATAAAAACCTATGGAAAGTACTATAAACTTAAATTAATGATTTTTTTGCATTAATCAAGATACATTACTAATAATGTGTCAATTAGTGGGGGGTGGAGGGGCCCTTTTATATTAGTATTGATGGAAACATTAACAATTTCTTATAAGAATAAATTGTAATAAATTTATTTAAACAAAATATTCTTACAAATAGAAATTTATTTTATTATTATATAGTACTTTTTATATAATTCGATCCGAAAATAGTTTTTTGATGTGTTAATGTTCTGTTTTAATCATTATCTTTTTCTTTAATCCTACTGTTAACTCTTTTAAACATAAAGGCGATGATAACTTTTTCACTCTTAAAGGGTTATTATTTTACTTATAATATTTTTATTGATTCATAAATGGAAAAATGATGATATTTTTACCATATATTATTATAATTTTTCACATGAATGCTTTTTATAATTGTCAAATAATTTAACAAAATTTTATTTCCATAAAATATTGTTCATGTCATTTCTGAGACTATTAATATAATTTGATTTTCAATTACATCAGTACAAGGATAAAATTTAAATATAAACTATTAACGCATTCATAATATGTAACACATATATAAAAATATAGCAGGACACACTAATTATCACAAATTAAATTACTTTTAATATTTCTAAAATCATTTATTTTCTTTGTCTTTCGATAGAATAAATAATATATTACCATTTCATAAAAATTTAATTTAATTATAAAATTACTAAAAGTTGTAAATTAAATACCATAACAAAAATAATAATTTCACATTAAAATGAATATTTATAACCTGAGTAATAAAGTATTTCCCCTATTATAATAACTAATTAGATTGTGATGTCTAGAAAATGACATTTTTAATGATATCTTTTACATAAGTATTATAAATTTCACTATCAAGGGAAAATAAAAATAAAATTACATATATTCAAGACCTATATAGACACGGAAATAAACCTTACAGTCAAATTAATTATTTATTTCTATTAATTTTGTGACCTTATAATATTAGATTATACCATAATTAACCCATTTAACCTTTATCGTCCAAAAATATCAATATGTTCACTATTCATTATGAAAAAAAGTAAAACTGATATACTTACCAAATTTGGTACTCTTAATTTCAAATATGTAATAAATTTTCCAATATGAAATTACTATGAGTGGTATAATTTAATTTAACATAAAATTTAAAAAAGCAATGAAAATAAGCCATTTATAAAAATGGACATTTATGTATAAACATGTTATTTTGAAATATTCGAATATAAAATTCATGAGAAACACCGTAATCAGATTATTTTATTCAAAATTATGATATTATAGTTTAAAATTATAAATTAATATAAATTTTAATTTGTATAAACTAAAAAAAATACATTGTTTAGTGAAAATAATATTTTCACTATTTATTAAAAAATCACCAAATTTCATAAAATCATAAAAAAATAATTACAAGCTTCTTATAATCTAATTAATATTGAAATTTATCCTATTTATAAAATAATATTTATAAAAATTCTATTCGTTAATATCAGTACTTTTTCAAAAAATAATAAAATAAATTAAAAGAAATTTTTTTGATCCATAACATTATTTTACTAAAAATTAAATTTTCATTATATAGATGATAATAAATAATTTTTTTCTGATAAGGAACTTTATATAAATATATTAAAAAATATTTAATCACATTCATAATTTCTAATTAATCGGATAGTTTATAATGAAAATATTTAATCACATGTATACTAGTGAATATATTGCTTTTTATTAATATATTATTGTGTTAAGTCATCCATCAATAATAAATCAATTCATATAAATTTTAAAACTTCTAGTTAGTTAAGGATTTATATTCATAAATTTATTTTTCAGAAATCCTGCATCTTAAAAATTGTTATAAAAACTTATTCTAAAAATGATAAAAATAGAAACATGAAGGATGCCTAAAATAACACATAAATAGGATTCTAGATATTTTAATATTTTTGATAAGTTAATATATAAAAATATAAAAACAAAATGTCCATATATTGATTTATAATCATAGAGAACATTGATTTCAAGAAAGTGAATGATCATGAGAATGCTAATTTAAAAAAACAGAAATTTAGGTTGTGAAAAATGGCCATAAATTCATAAAAATTCATATTAATAGTAAAAAAATTACGTTTCAAGATATTTTTCCTGGAGTCTAAGAATTAATTTACCATATTGGATAACAATATTTATGTATACATAATTTTAATAATGAATGATGTCATTTCATAAATTTCCACATTAATCTAATCTGTTTCACTAATCATTTAGTATTAAGATGATTTTTTTAAAATTTCAAACACACTAAAATAAATTATTAATAATTGGTAACTGAAAACATTATATTTATGATTTCTTTAAGAATTAATCAAAATAAAGAAAATTATCAAAGATGGTTAAGATAATTATTAAAATTAATAAACAATTAAATTAAGAAATAATATATTAATCTCTAATACCTAAACAATAACTCCCAAATATCAATTCATATATATATAACTCTATAGAATACTGCATGTTAAAAACCCAGAAAATTGACATTATTCACTTATTCCACTAAGATAAATGGAATATGATTCTCTAAACAATACCAAAAAAAATTATATTCCATGATCATTTATAAACCAAAATATTTAATAATTTCTATAAATACCATGAATCATTATAAATACACATTCAAAGAAATATTCATACAAAACTAAAATATTATTTCATACCCATCAAAAAAATCTTTGAAAACCAAATTTCATTCATAAAAAATATTATATCAGAATAAACCAATGTGTTAGAAATACCTCACTCCAACTAATTTTCCAAAAAAATATAAATCACTAAGATAATTCACTATAAATTCATATAATATATTACTATTTTACAAAATATCGTGATAAAATATAAAACTAACCTAAATGATTTCATTAACGTTACAATATAAATCTTGTAAATATAAACTTTTTAGTCTTCAATACTATCTAAATCACACTATCAAATAGAGAATAATTATCATTATGTTAGATTAACCAAATGGGGTATTCAAACCTCTATAGATGATGTTTCTTAAATCCCAAAAATCATCAAATCACTTCAAAATATCTTGACATAAATCATTAAATGGATGATTTTAATAAATTTGAAATTATGTCTAGCATAATAATATAAACATGTTGTGGTATGAAAACTCTTAATTTATCCTCACATGAAAACATATATGGTTCAATACATAAATAACTCTGAATTCATCATATAAATTCATACACTATTGAATATGTTTGATAAATATAAAAATTCAATAAAATTCATCAGGGATTCTCTAAATAAATTTTTCATCAAATTATTACACAATTGTTCTACATAAAATTCTACCATATTAATTTCAATTATTTCATTACCATAACTAACCATTTTCACCGAACCAATAAATAGTTTTTATTGGTTATCAGAAACATTCAACGTATCTTTTCAAATCCTTAAGGAAAATTATTATGGAACAATCCATAAATTTTCGATTATTATTATTTCCAATATATCATTGATAAAATTCTTGTATCCTAATACATAAACATTTCAAAAAATTTACTTCAAAACTTTTCATAGAATATGACCATATAAGACCATGGATTATACCCTGGGAATATTAAATTGGCTCATAAAATTCTCGTATTGCAAAAACATGAGACATTGGTCAATTAATGGTACCTTATGATGGAATTAATTTTCTTCCATCAAGGAAAACACTATTCAAAGATGGATATTACATCTTTTAATATTAATATATAACACCTAACATAAAAAAATTTGAAAAAATTTTATAGGTATAGTATCTTTAGAAACATAGATACAAAAAAAATTGGTTCATAAGTGTACTATATAATATCATGCTAAAATGATCATTACTATCACCATTATTAGACATATCATACCTTCTCTCTTTCTTCAAATCCTAAGGAAAAGGAAACATTAGAAAGGGTGAGCATAAAAATTTATTATGTGTAAATGAAGGTTATATAAATTATCACATGAGAATAACATGGTCATAATGGTAAAAAATGGAAAAAAATTTGAAAACCATATATTACATATCAAATATCTTAATCAATAGTTATGTGTCAAAAACTATAATTTTATAACATGTGAATCATAAAGGAATAAAATAAAATGTGACATAAGATAATAATATTGGAATAATATATATGTTTACAGTATACATATAAGAATATACATCAATTTACATAAACATGAAGGAACATTTACAATATTATCATTATAGGTTTAGTTCACTCTCGAAAACAAAAGAGTATTCAATGTTCACTCTAAATAATGTGATAGTTGATATAGTCCCTTATGGAATAAGGCTTACCCTCCATTCATGTCGTTTTTATCTCCTAAGATATATATATTTTACTATTGAAATATCAGAAAATATAATTCAAGGTCCACCTATAAAATAATGAAAATCACACATATATGTGCTAAAATATCATAATTCATTCATTGTATCAAAAATAAGGAAATAAAATGGGTTTTATAAAAATATCATTGTTTCATAAATCTTGGAAAATAAACTAGTTTCATAAAAAAAATTCATCATTATAATAAACCATATATTGAATAAATAATGATGGTATTAATGGATCTCATCTAGATTAATGTTTAATAATAATCCCAAGATTTCATCTTATATGGAATATTATTTTAATTGTCACGTATAAAATTTTCTGATGAAAATATCATCATTTTGAATAAAACAACACATTTAAAATATAAATAATTACCAAATATTTAAAACCATTTTATGTTAAAATATATTAAATATATTATAATTTAATATTCCAATAATTTATCATTGATTTGTGTTATAATGTTTTTTACATTTGTAGAATTTAAAAGGAACCATTCCTCATACACTTTTTAAAAATGTCAAAAAGTACATCATTTATAAATGATAAAGAGATTACTTTTATGTATTTTTTTAAAATATCATTTATTGGAAAAAATAGTAGTTAATAATTATATGGTAATATAATAAGAATTCTTGTTTTTTAGGAATCATCTATATGGGAAAAAGTATCTTTGAACAAATTGAAAAATAATGTTATTTTATCTTTAAAAATAATTTGTCAATATCACGAGTACCTAGAGAGATAAAATTCAGTAGAAAATATTCATTCTGAAGGAATATCATGTGGTAAAGAAATATTAAATTTTATCTTGATAGGTAAAACATGATAATTTGTCTTCCAAAACCTAATTTTAATCAACACCAATCAAAATGAGATTGTAACAAATACCACATACCACTATAGGAATATTTTAATAAAAACCCAGGTGAAATAAATTCAAATGAATATAAAATTTCAGTCAACAAAATTATAATCAGGATATAAAAATTTTCAAATAAGGATATACACCACAGTAAATAATATAGGTGAATGGAAAAACACATTTTTAAAGGAATATAATTTCAAATGATAAACTCTTAACATGAGTCCCACTAACATCAAAATCACTCTAACATCCTCCTATTTTACAGGAATAATTTAGACCACCCCATAAGTATAATAGGTTTTAGGTTTGGGGAATACCATAACCTAATGACTGTGTTTAAATATGTTGGTATGGAATTTTAGTATTTTTTGGTATACCTACCTATCTCAAAATGTGTAATGATGTTAGGGGATGAGGGGACCTTTTATAATTGTGGTGAGGGAGACTTTTGGAATATCTAAATAGATTAAAATATATTAATGTCATTAAGAAGAATTATTCTTAAAATTTTACATGTATTCAATGATAAGATACTACTTAGTTATAATCCAATAATCCAATATAATTTGGTTAGTTTTATATTGTGGTACAAACCATAACTTTTGTTTTTACACCATAGTTAACACATTTTTTCCATCACAATGTTAAATAATTTTTCAATACAATAGGGTTATAATTTCATTTATAAGTTAACTACTAACTCATAAATGGAAAAACAATGGAATATTTGACTATATCATATTTTTTTCCATATTTCATGAATTATATAATATTTAAATAATTTAATAAACATTTATTTTTATGAAATATTATTAAAATCAATTTGGAAACATTACGATAGATTTAAATTTTAATGTATTCAAAAAAATAAGTAATTTGAATAAGAATCTTGAAAACATTGATAATAAGTTTTCATTGTATAAAAAAATTAATATGGTACTCTAATTTGTTAAATTAAATTATTTTTAAGATTTTAATAATATTTTATTTTGTAAACATATTAAATGAATAAATATTGTATTAGTGTTTTCTAAGAATTAAAAAAATATTTTATTCCTAAATATTAAAAGTAAATTGTCGTGAAAAAAAATTTCATTTTTACTTAAAATACCAATTTATATCTGATCCTATAATTTTTTATATACATATTTAAGAGATATTAAGGTTTCAAGAATTAAATATTAGACCTTATAATTTACTTAATCTTATAAATTTAATTATCAATGAAAAATAGAACAAAAATATCATATATTCTAGACTTGTTTGTAAATTGAAAAAAAACTCATCCAATATGATTATATTAGATTTTGGGTTGATTTGAGAGGATTTTATTATTTAAGTATTAACATTAATTAACCAATATTAACATTATCATGACAATAAAAGTTTACTAGTTGTACTATTCAAAATAACAAAAAGTAAAAGTGAAGTGTTGAAAAACAATTAAGTCAAAATTCAAAATATGGAATTTATTTTTTTAATATTCAATTCTAGAACTGGTATAAATAAGTTTTACATAAATAAAATTCAATGAAAAACATATTTTTATAAACTTTACTTTTTTTGTATAATAAAAATTTCATATCAAAATCAATATTAAAATTAATTCCAAATACCATAATTAGATTTTTTAATTATAATGTTTGCTACTTATATTTTAAAAAAATTAATATATAAATTAAATTTTTAAATACTATAATATAAAAGAATTTTTTCAAGAAAAATCATTATTTTTTACAATTCATAAAAAAATAAAATATTTATGACAATTTTGAAAAACTCATCTGAAGAATGTTTTTCTATAATAAATTAAAAAATAAAATCCTATTTCTAAAATCCTATTTCTTATATTTCCATAAATTAATTATAATATTTTCACACAAAATTTTGTGTAAATTTTTTTTTAATAAAAAGTTATTTTTGACACCAAAAATAAATTTACTAAAACATTATTCCTCATCCCAAATAATTAGTCAATAAATTGAGAATTAAAAGTTAATACTATATATAGTGACATTTTTAAGAAGATTCACTATTTTCAATTAAATTGTTTGTATTTATGATTAATATTTTATGTTTTTTCAATTTTTTGCTATGTTTATCTTGTACTCAATCATACGAAGTGGTTTTGTAAAAATTCTAGAGGTATAATCTCACTCCATTCAAATTAGTGGGAAGAGGGATAACCATATGAATAGTATTATCTCATCATTTCCACAATACAAAACCTATATATTAGTGAGTATAAACCATAAATTATGAGGGGCGATTGAGAAAAATATATCGTACCAGGATGAGAATATATATGAATATTTATCCCAATAACTGATTAGGTATGAGTGACAGGGTTGGGGAATCAGAGTGGCACCATTTGTTGAATTCATGTCTATTAAAATTTAACCAATTGAAAATGTAATATTTCATAATCTACATAATTTTATCTCATTATCTCGTATATATTTTTTACTAAAAATGGATTTGAATGAAGTGTAAAATATTTACATGCCTCACCATAAAAGCATATCCATTGTCCTATTTGATATATATGTATATATATATCAAAAAATAGAACTTAAAATATATCCTACTAATGAATTACAATTTTATTCCCAATGTAAATGAGTGTGATTTGTAATACCCTCAATCACATGTATTCGATAGTGACTTCTAATACTACCTAGTAACCAGTCCTCCTATTTTTTCTGGTATCACTCCAATCCTAAAAAATATAATTCCATGATTTCTTATACACATCAATCATTTGTCCTCCATGAATGGTTATACAACATTTATAGTATTATCTTCATTCATTTATCTAATAGTAGAAATATCTCAATGAACTCTTTAATAATAATCCCCTACAAGAATATATATTCTAATGAAATAGTTATAAATTATTTATCATCATAAATATAATATTCGATTAAGACTCTTGGATTCATTAATCATTCCACGACCATTGTCTTCAACATTCAATTTAGAGACATCAATCAGTAATGTATGTCTTATTTAAGGATAGATGGATTTCATTAAATGTTTTCTCCCACAATACATCATGAATCAGTCACATAATGTGCTATTGTAATATAGAAATGAGTTCTCAATAGTTCTCAAATGATAATTTGATTCCAAAATTTATCATAAATTAAGGAATGGGATCATTTAAAATAATTTTGTCCAATTATATTGAATTAACAATATTTTCATTTAGTCAAAATAATTCTTGATTCATAACATTAGAATCCTTTGAAATTCTCATTATAACTTGGTTAAATATTTATAATTTAATCTCACTAACATATTAGATTATAACATCATTGAATACTCCTAAAATCACGGGTATGAAAATTCATTATATAATAATTTATCACTTCATCATTAAAATCTATAATGACTCAGAATATATTATCACTCGGTATTTGACTATGCATATAACATATTATTCATAAATATCATTAAAATAATATTATTTTAAATCAACATTTGATGATGAATCATTAATTTAAAGAGATATACATAACTTATTTCTTTTTCAAAAAAAACATCACATATATATCATTCTATTCAATAATTATAATGTGACATTATCTTATTTCATTGTGGAAATCATCTCAGCATCTAATATTACACATGGAATGTCATCATTTATTTTTGTCTTGAACGATGGTCATTTTTTATCATAAAATTAATAAAATTTAGAATATTGAATGAAAATTATCTATATTATTCCTCAATAATTTATATCATTGAAATATGATCTTTTATATAAGTAAATATATTCCACTATTTTGTTCAGGAAAAATTATGTTAATATCATATGTGGATATAATTATTCTATGTGGTTTAATGAGGTAACATCAAAAGATTATCTTTTGAAGTTTAATTGCTGGCATGGATAATCACATTTAATAAAATCCTATTTTTGGGGACTGTCTATTATAGGTTCTCAATCATGAACTAGACCCCTATGTGAAATTTCATACAGGATAATATATCCACCCATGTGAATCTGGAGAATTGAAATGAATAAATCATTGAAAAAAAGACACTCCCATCTCATCTACAACCATTTTCAACAATTTTGACACTATTTTATGATGTTTTATTTATTGTTCTCTCATTTATCAACATAATTCATCGACTAAATTAAATATTAGTACTACAATATTCATATTCTTAATTAAATTATTTTCATAGAACAATCAATGATATTATTATGATTGTATAACTATTATTATTTTTTATAGAATATAAAAGTATTTAAACCATCATATAGACCGACAAGAAATTGTTATAAGTCATGAAATAAAATGATATCATTAATATGTTAATATACTAATGGTGTAATTCTCAAATACACTAAAAAAATTTAAACCAAAAATATGAAGTAAAATAATTATACGTCTACTTCAATCGTTGCAATTATTTTTTTTGCAAAAAACATAAATACCTAATATCATTATATATGCATTGATAGATTCCTTATCCTAATTAATTAAAAAAATGTATATTATAATGTATGGGTTTTCTCTTATTTTTAATTAAAATTCAATGAACTCAAATTATTTTCTCACATTTTAAATATAAGAGAAGAAAAATACAATGTGTTTCTATTAGAAATGTTCTTTTAGTTTGTTTACTCTATTTCAAAATGGGAATTCTAATTGTAAAAAAGTTTGAGATGTTGCGAAGGTTTTAATTATTATCATTATATGACCACATATGTGATATCATTATAATAATAATATAATTACTAAAATTAGTGTTTTAAAGGAAATATATATCAAGAAACATTTAATCATTCACTCATTAATAAACACATCATAATTTTTAGGTGAATGAAAAGAAAATCCCCCGATTTTTCATTATTTTTATCAACCATTACTCCTCTATAATAAATGAATTGATCATATTAAAAACATATATATTTTAACCTATTTTCAAAACATATACATAAAATTTTAAAACAATAAAAAATTATAGATTCACTAGAAATTTGAAATATTTCCTGCAGACCTAATATTTTCCTCCCCTTATGTGATGTACTTATATCCTTTTATTTGTAGTAGTAGTGACACTTCATAATGGTAATTTTTTTAATGAAAAAACGTGATATCCTTAATCATATCTTTTAATTCCATGAATTATTGTTCTTATAAACAAAAAATAATAGGAAATTATTGGGTACCTATTTTAATAATTATATATAAGACTCAGAAATAGAGTTTCCTCTCAAACCATGAAACTTTTTCTTCTCTTCTCTAGAGGATAAAACATCAATAGACTCCTATATTAATTTGAGTCTCAAGATAATTCTAGTTTTATTTATTCTTTTGGTTTTCTTCACTATATTTATTAAATTTCCAACTATATTTTTTTATTTAATATTGCTTTTTAATTTTATGGTTTTATTACATAGATATTCTTGAGAATTTTTTCTATTCATAAATAGATCAATATTACAAACATCCATGAAATTAATTTTCTATATTTATTTCCCTAAATCATTTTAATTACACACAATCTCTCATCCACATTTATGTTTCCACTTATTAGCTGCATCTCTTCATTTTCATTTGTAATAATGTTATTGTATTCAAACATATTTTTTAAAAATCTGGCGATAATTTGAATTGTCACTTTTTTATATTTTATTAGGAAAGAATTATCATGTTTTCATATTTTATCTTATTACTTTTGTTATCTTGTTTTCTCATTTCATCAACTTAACTATCCTTTTCTTGATTTTTTTTAAATTTTTATAAATTAATATTTTTAACCAAATTTTATGGTTTGGTTCCCCAACCACTAGAAATCTCTTCAGTAACATATAATGCTCCTAATATCCTTTTCTACGGTATTTTATCTATATTTCATTAAGATAGTGTGTAAATGTTGTTAAGTGATTTACATTCATTTTATATACATCCTATTGAAAATAAAAACAAAGAAACTTTCAACACACACCCATGATGATATGTTTTGTTTTTTAGAATCATTAACCATTTATATTTTCTATGAAAATTAATTGAAATCTATACTAGAATGTGACCAAACAATAGTAGATAAGAAATTTCATTGGAGATAGTATACTATCAATTTGGAGGATTTTTCCATATTCTTATATGGTGATCCCTAGTTCTTATCAATATTTATTTGATACATTCTGGACCAACAAATGTTAATGGAATTATATGAGGAATCATCTTTCAAATCAATAACATGGGAATTTCATATTTGTCGATTCCAAACATCTCAAACTTATATTAATATCAATAAACATAGTTTAAAGGGATTTATTATCAATATCCTCCACTAATTGAATATAATTCAAATTCAAATCTAACATTATCATTTTTTCATTGTTAATATTTCATTATCCATGGAAATGATATTCATTCTTTTATTCATTTTCCCAAACCACAGATTAATCATATTTTTCGTCCATATAGATTTTATTCCATTTTTCTTATGAATTTAAATCATAAATATATATATAACTTTATCAAATTAATGATCTAGTATATAATTATAAATAATAGAATATATTTTATTAAAATTTTATTTAGATGTATATGTTTCCTTTAAATTTTCATTCATATCAATGTACATTCAATGCATAAAACTTATTTATTTCAAAAACTCTTTATATTTTTATTTTGTATATTTTTTATGAATTATAATCTCATTTATAGAACAATGATACTATTTTTCAAATATTTTGGAACCATATCTAGATTTTGATTAAATTCAATATCAATATTACTAAGGGATAAAACAACATCAAATCGTGACCATGATTCATCATAATAATCTAAATAAAATAATTTATTATGGCTTATAACACTCTGATAATCTCCATCTAGTGGGGTTTCATCCATTTAATTCATATTCATCTGTATTTTAGCTATTTTCATCATGTTTCTCTAAGGCATGGATCAATTTTAGAGGTTTATATAATTAAGGGTATCTTATGATATATTCAATTAAGTAAGCAGAAATCATTCCCTAGATCTACACATAATATTAATTTTAAATGATAAATGGAAAAATATTTATCCTTATATTTAATCTAGATGTATTGATACTACATATATACCCTAAGGACAGGTTAGATACAATATAGTGGAGGGGTAGATAAGAGTTCTGCTCTTTCTAGGAATTTTTTTCTTTTTAAATTATCCCTCTAGAACATGTTCAATTTTATAAGAAACATATTATAATATCATTGTCCCATATAATATCCAGTGATAATGAATGATTAATAAATTTAATTTATGTTAAATGGTTGACATAAAATCATATTTCTGTCAAAATTTTATTGATGTCCCAAAATGGATAATACACTAATTTCTTATTATCAATAATAATCCTCCCCTCGATCCATAATATTATGAAGGTTTACAATCCCTAAAAAGATATCATCAAGAAAAACATTTTATATTCCCCAATAATTGGTCCTATAGCTTTATATAATATTAAAATCATCCCTAAACACTTCTACTATGATTTTTTATACACCCCAAATCCTGTCAACATTGAATTTAAATACACTGCATCTATTGTTATCCTCAATCCTCAATCTTGAAGTAGAAAGATACCTAACCACACCATCTTCTTCTATAAGTATAAAAGATCATGTTGTATCATTATTTGAATTTATATATCTATATTAGCTTCTTGAAAATATTCTATTGGCCACAAAACTACTTCTAGATCTAGTGCATTCATGATTTTCCTAAATTTTGATACCAACACGTTCCTATACATGAGATAATATTGGCTTTAGATAAACTTATAATCCCATTCATACATTATTTATAAGTTACATAAAATGATTTTCCAACATGTATGGTGGAAATAAATAATTACAAATGATTTACTAGATACCCGTATTTCATAATATTTGACGAGTATATCATTAAAAATATTCATCATTCTCATTATATAGAATTATTATGATCATCAGTGATTCAAAATGTTTTTTTGAATATTATCATTCACATAATTTTGAATTTTAATCTAAAAATTTTCTAGTGTTCCATATTTATTTTTATTTACATATGTAAAATTGTATCCTTCAAAACATCTTAAAAATATTTTTATTTATATGCATAAAATATTAAATTATTCTATAAGCACATAAATTTGTGAATACACAAAATTTATCATCACATATTATTTGAAGAACCATTTCTCTTATTCATCATAAATCCGTATAAAATATTATTATATAAAATTATTATTCAATTTGTGATCAATAGCGTAATGATATATCAATATCTCATTTCCTTTTTACAAAACATTTAAAATTTTAATTTATTTCATCAAATAATTACAATTTCATTGTTAAGTCATATAATTTAAAACACATCTCAACATCAAAAATATTATTTAGTGGTTCATACTTTATTCATTGGTCTAATTATGTATAATTTATTGATCATAATATTCAATCACTAAATAATTGTTCATGTACATCATCTAAATTATTCTTCTCGAATTTTAGATTATAGAATTTTTATTCTATAAGAAAGGAAATATATTCCCTAATGAAATACTAAAATTTTAATGTGAATCATCTTTATGAAATATAATATTATTCATGGTTCGATTCATTTACGTTTCAAATTTTTATTATGTAACTAAATCACCAGTTTGGAGCAAAAAAATGTATAAATTCACATATTTGGGGAAACTTGTTTCTTGGATTCTCAAAAGAGTATTGTAAGACTAAATTTAATACCACGCATTAGAAAAAAACATCATGCTTGTATGTTAATAATAAATGACTTTGTTTCATTCAGAAAAAAAAATTCTCATCTTATTTATAGCCCACTTCAACTATTAATTCAAACTTAAAAGATATTATTTATAGTACTCATTTTTTCACAAAAAGATTTATTTGAATCCATTGAATATCATGATCTCAATTTTCAAATTTTTAATGCTAATTTTTATTGGATCATATAATAAACCATCTATCCAAAAAAACCCATTATTACTTTTCAATAAAACATGGTAGCAGCTCAATCTTATTATGGACATACGTGTAATCATTATGAATAATGGAATAAATCTCATTTCATGAATCTATAACAATCCTTAACGAATCCACACCAACTCTAGTGAATAGATATTGAAACATTGAATACAAATCCAATACAAACTTTTTCACATAAAAGAATGACACACAAGGTCATAAATGAGTATTATACGATATATGTACCTATTTTAGTATAGACCACAATTATAAAATAAAGTTATTCATTGACTAATATTATATCAGATTAATAGTGAAATGATACATTAGATACCATTTCTATAATGGTTATATTATCCAGATAAAAAAACTCTATTCCATTTTGACATCATTTCCCTCATATTAAAAATTATTAATCATATGGTTACTAATTAAAATTTTTATTAATAGGGAAAACCATCAAAGAAACAATTATGATATAACCCATCACCCAAGGGTCCTTTTTAGACCACATTTATGTTGGTAGTAGAACCCCGTATTTGTATCTAATAATTAGATGGATGGAAATAAAAAACAAGTAGAAAATTCACATAATAATAGAGCATGTAGTCTATGTTACCCTAGAACAATCATTTCTCCACTTAATTGGATAACTATAACACTAATAAGATATATATATATATATTATGAAATAAACTAAAATATATTGAATATGATTCATTCCAAGATATTCATGTAAAAATACATCCTCATAAGGGAAGATATAGAGGAGAAATACATCTGATAGGTCTTCAAACCTGATAACCATAATACACCAAAAATAATCAAAATTTAATTTTTAATCATGTATTTATCTCCAACCACATTGATGAAAACAACCATCACAAGACTACCAAACACCTATAGTCATCATGATTTATTAGGTAGTATCATTGAAAAAGGGACATGACCCCACACATATAAAAACCATCTCTTACATTTCCAAAATCATTATAGACATAAAATGTGAAGAAAGTATTCGAATGTCTGAGTGATTATATACATACCTAGTAGGATACACCATATCTATAATTAAAAAACCAAAAAATATTGATAAAAATATATTAATATAAGGGATATCCATCTAGATATAGTGAAATATAATAATTAAAATATGAATTACCAAATGAATTCTTAGGGAAATGGATATGTATTAATTATTATAGCCCCAACAAATAAATTTCTGAATCTAATGTAAAATTAAAGATAAAAATAGTACCCAAAATAGACTTCTTATATTGAAGTAAAAATCCAATTTTCATTTCACATACCAATTGAAATCATGGGGAATGTGAGGAGTCACATGCCCAAAATTACTTGATCTACCAAAAAAATCTTCAACTCAACCACTAGAAGATTTAAGGGGGAATATACTCCTCACAAAATCATGTGAATTATTCAATGATGTACCACTCATACTATTCAAAAATATCATGTTACAAAAATATAAAATCATAGTGAATTTCTTTTTAGCTATATATATGATCTAATTAGTGTCACCACATAGATCCCATTAATGGGGGCACTCAAATGTAACTGAGATAAGAGTGTCAACTGAGGGTAATAAAAAACTCCAGTGAAATATCCACTCATTGAGTAACATAAATCAGAATTATAATGATTGAGGACCCTCACAACTTGTGGAATATAATAATAATAATCAATATTTGGGTATAAAATAATATATAGGGGGTTTTTCAAAACCATAACACAAACTATTAGGTATGTTGATTCAAGGAAATACATTACACATAGTCTTTGATATTATGTGATGTGACATATTCTAGTTATAAAATTATATTACATCAATTACATAATTTAAATATTTTATCTCAAAAAAAATCTCACAATACTCAGAATGGATGGTATAGACTATTTAATGGATATCAACATAAGAACACTATTTTAAAATACTTATGAAAATTTCTCTACAACTGGACCCACATAGAACACATTCTAGACTAATCATAGGTTATAATCCTCATCATGACAATGGAAATAGAAACATAAGAAAGGGTGATCTCATATTCATAGTAAATGAAATCATTTCAAAATTTCAAAAAAGTTATATCAAAATTATATGCAAAAACAAGTGTAGGGAAGAAATAAATTATTAAAAGTTATAAAAGAAAATATGATTAGTCAATAATCCATGATAATTGAATAGATAATATGAAATGAAAAAATATTATCCATGGCATAAGGGATTTATGTATGTATAAAAATATACATAAGGAAATTATTACATTATTTTATAGAAACATAAATTGAAAAAAAATGATTCATGAAAATGAATGTATATATTAAGGGTCACTTCAAAGAACATGTAACAATGTTAAATCTTGACTTCCTATGTACTGTAAAAGATATTTAAATAGTTTATAACATTACCAAATTAGTCAAATATATATTGATTTCTGGGGCCACTAATCATATAAGAAACATACATATTTGTGGATAAGATATCAATCCTAACATCATCTATACTCATGGAAATAACAATTGGTGTCTGTTTTTAACAGTGTCCCAAAAATAAACATTCATAAATTAGAAATACTCATAACATGAAATCCCATGAACATTTATTGGGTATCCAATAAAATATGGTAACATTATAGCTATATACCATCAAATTAAGATGAAGTAGTATATGATATTTATGACATAAAAATAAATGGTATACTGTTTAGTTAATAATTTCCTAAATCAATCGATGTATGTTCATATTGGTCAAAACCTATCGATCAATGGAAATTATCATAGGAAATTAATATAATCAATTACATTTTCGGAAATTTTTTTTTATATGTAGTGGATGATTAAGAAATACAATATAAGTTAATGATCATTTAACTTATTTTTAAGTCAAATAATAAATATTTTTCTTGTAAAAAACTTATAATATAAATGTAAAAGGCCAAATTTTGATGAAATGTTTAATTTGGTCATAATATGATAAAAATTCATAATAATATATTTTTTAAAAATAAAACCAAAATATTTTAATTTAAATATAAATATATAAAACATCGATAAATGTGAGAAAGAAGGGAAAATTATATGATTATTTGAAATTTCATTTTTATATTTTATAATACTATTATTGAAACTCAAATTATAAGAAATAATAATAAAACATCATCATGAAAAGTGGACAAGAAAAAATTGTAGGTGAAAAAATGATAAAAAATTAGGTTCCCAAATAGGAGAGGATGAATTTATAAGGAAGAGAAACTGAATATATAAAGGATAAAAATATATTTGAATGGGTGAGTATTATACCTAACAAAGATATAATTTTACGAAGAATTATTTTAAATATGATATTTTTGATTTAATGTTGTAATTTATTCCAATATAAAAATATGAGTATCCATTTAGAATTTATAAATGTTGGAATAAGGGAACATAGAAATAAATAGTCATGAATGATATCTTTATATGGAAATTGAATTTCTTTTTTCAACAACCCACTAATGAATTATTTATCATTCGAATTAAACCCCAATAATAGTATAACATGAGTTGGATTTATAAATACTTAAGATATTAGGAAAATTTTGATAAAAATAAATATACGATTATTATAAATTTCTCAAAATGGAATATGTGGTGAAAATAAATCAAATCTAGATGATGTAAAAAATGATATGTGGGAACCCTTAACATAAAACCCAATTATATAAAAATTCTATAACATCATTTATAAAAAATAAGTATCATAATCTCTACTTTGAAACAAATATTCACATATATAACATTTTTTAATTGTTATTTATAATTACATTTTACAAATACATTAGCTGGATTTATTTTATATGTTATATCAGATATTATTAAATCACATATATTGTTTAATAATAGATTTATAATGGAAATAGAAATTATTTTTTTACTGTTCAAAGTTAATAATTCAAACAGAATTAAATATACTATAATATAGGTTTAATAATTATTTAAAATTTTGAAAATTATTTTCTTATGTATTTAAACATTAATTTATGAAGTTGAATTCAGTCATGAGAATTGATTTGGTTATTTTGAAAACGTTGTGGTGTTATTCTAATAATAGAATACATGTTACAATTACTATTCCAATATAAAAAAATATTATTTACATATTTTTTCCCATTATAAATTTTAATTACTTTTCTATATAAATAAATGATGTAAATTTGTAGCATTGTTCACATAGGTGGTTAAAAAGATACAAATAAGAACATGATATAATCAATGGTTGAGAATGGTTTAAAAAGTGAATATTTTGAAATAATTTATCTATAAAATATTTATATTGATATTATTTTGATGAAATTAATTTCTATAATTATATTATATTTTTTGGATAAATAAAAAAATAATATGGTGAAAAAATAAATAACTCATTTTCATAGAGCCGGTGCTCCCCATGTATGAAAGAGCAATACATTAATTTTCCATATGTTGGGGGATGATAGGGGATGAGTAAGTATTCAAAATCAATCTAAGGCTATAAATATTATATTAATTGTTTAATTTGACTTTTATAAAATTCTATTTGTTGGGGTAATTAAAAATTGAGAATATCAGTCAAGGAGGATTTAATTTACATATACACATGAAGGTGTCTTCAATTATTAAATGTTTTGGTGGAAGATCAAGAATGAATTTTCAATTAATATATGATAATTTTAGAATATTAATAATATTTATTTCATAATAATTTAATGTATATAATAGATTTTAGAGGTTTAAAATTTGAAAACAATAAAGAGAGAATGGTTGAAAATATTAAATCTCCCTTCGGATGTTCTTCCTTGGATAACTCTTGATGAACCCTTACCATGATATTTTTGAAATAAAAAGACTAAATGAAATTTAAAGTGAGTATAGAAGATAATAATGATGTTTTTATATTGATATAATGGTACATAATGCGTGGCGAAATAGGGTGTATGTGATCTCATTCTATGAGTGAATGGAATGATGTTTCTAAAAATATAACTTTTTAATATAATGAAAGAACATGTAATTCATTTAATTCCATAAAATTTTTGACAATAATAGTTTGGTGGACGATTCATTGTTGTTTATAGTTAAAAGATTCAATTTTTAATTTTTTTTTAACAATATTTCATCTACTTTAGTATTATATTTAATTCATTTAAATTTTTTGATTTTTACCACCTAAATAAAGTATTACATATGTAATTTACTTTTAATATGTAAAAATAAATTGATAGCTATTATGTAATTTGTAATTAATTATTCAAAATATTAAATCCATTTATTCATGTACACATTTTAAGCCAATAATTATTACTTTTCATATTACGACATAAAGGATAAAGATATACTTTTAGAAAATAATTATTTTAAATTAGAAATATCATTTTTATGATATTATTATCCTTATTATGGATCTCTATGATATTATTTATATTGTTATTTAAAAATTGTGTGCTATAGTTTTCAGAAAATTTCAAAAAATAATTATTCCTTTTTTATCATAATGAATAGAAAAAGGACAAATATTTTTTATAAGATTAAAATATTTGTTATGATTCAAAATGATAAAAATCAGTTTTATAAATTCCATTTTAAAAATTATTTTCATTAATTAATAAATATAAATTTTTAGTATCAAAATAATATTATATAAATCTATGTAATTATTTAATTATGGTTTTGTCATAAAATATAAAGTATATAAATTTATCTTTTCAATAGTCACTCTAAATTCGAAAATTATGGAAAAATCCAAAAATTCATACAATGACAAGTTTGAAATTATAAATTTAAAAATATCACTAATTTCATAATTTTAAAATTTTAAAATCTATATATTTTTTTCTAGATGAAAAATTTAAAATATAGAGAAAAACTATTTATATAAGACAATTTTTTAGGTGTTCATAATATTATTTCATAATTATATAAAGAATGTTAATATATTTGTTCATATAAAATGTTATTTTAAATTTTTAAATTTATATTTATAATCATGAAATATAAGAAATGTTTAAAAAGTAGTTATATGAATAATATTCCATATACATTAAAGAATATTTAATAAATAAAATTGAAAATGATTTTTTATATTCAAAAAAATTAATTATACAATTAAATTGATATTATTGTCTTTTTAAAAAATTTATAAATACATAATAACATACATAAAAACAATTTTAATAAAAAGAAATAACACAGAAACATATATACGTTTTAATATTATATTTTTATTTGATTATTTATTAGTAATGAAATATATTTCATGAAATTGAGTAACTGCAATAATCTACATTAGTATACATATTTGATTCATGTATATCAAATGACCATGATTCAATTGATTATATTTCCAATTACCATTTTTCCATCGACCATATCCCGGTCAAAATATTTATAATTATAAGGACCCGGCCTTAAAACATTACATAATCAAGAATTAAATGAATAAATCACATTGAGGATCTTTTCAGGTTTAGAGTTTTAGAGAATTAGGACATAACTATTACATCTCAAAAAAATTACAAAGTGGACACTTCTACTCAGCTTCCATTCTTTTCATAAAATAAAAACTCCTAAAAAAACATGTATAGTTCCATGTTTTAGATATAATGTCTTTCCATGATCCCATCCTTGACCCTAATCATCTTTATGTCCTGTGTAAAACATTTCAAACACAAGGGATGAGCATAAAAATCTCAGTAAGGGATATAAAAATACGGAAACAAAACATTAGTCCATGCAGACATAAGAATCATTGAAAACATACTTTACTCATAAAACATAAGCACCTTAACATACCTCATGAAATCATAAGATTTATGAATAACTCATAGAAATCATAAGATAGAAATATAACTTGAGGCATTCATAACATTCTTACGTAAGGAGTAACCCTCATGGTTACATATGGAATACCCATCACTATATATTCCCTAAATCGCTTCAGAGAAACCATAGCGTTTAAGTCCCTTGCATTACCCAATGCATTGGAGACCTATCTCTGGCTCACCCGTCCTTAGTTTATCACGGAACCACCCAACTTCATAAACAATTCCCAATAAGCATAACATAATCATATCACATAAAACATGCATAAAGGAGACATAACATTTCAACATTTAAATCACAAGATATCAATACAACAGATTGATATAATCAAAACATTATCAGAACCATTTTCAATACCAAAATAAAATAAAAGTAAAACATGGTATTTATTTTTCTTTTAAAAAATGTTATGGCTTGTAGAGGAAGCTGAAACTCAAATAATGGTCACGGTGGTGGAGAAGTCATTGTCGCTGCATATGTAAGAAAAAAACATTCCTTTTGTCATTTAGTAAAACGCTTCGTGTAAAAATAATACTTTTGAATGAAATTAAAATTAAAAAGGCTTTTATACACCGTATAAAATAAAGTCGTGTATAAATCATAAGATTCCTCAATTAAAGGTGATTGAGACGAAGTCCCGTACAAAGACGTTATCCTTAGATTAAAGATAAATTAATTACATGATTATGTGTGAAAAATATAAATACACCCAATATAATTGGATATTAAGTGTAAAAAAATCATAGGTCATCCACACATATTCATAGTATGAAATAATCAAGAAGTATAGGTTTAACCCAAAGAATTAAAATTGGGTTAAGAAGTTCCCTTACAAAAATTCGACAGCCTAACAATGTCACTTTAAAATTAAAAAAATGAGTTGATGAGATATAAAAAGGGTATCTCATCACTTGGACATAAATTTTATATCAAATACGGATATATAAGAACATATCCCAACATTAAGAAGATGTAAATTAAAAGACCTATCAAAAGAAGTCTTTTAAAAAGAGGAGAGTGAAAGGTTCCCTTACCGATTTGGGTAACTTTTGAAACGTACACTCCATGAAAGAAGGACTATAAAATATTGATTTAAATACCCATAAACGAAATTATATTACACAAAGAGTAGAATAATGGGCAGTACATACACAACTCAAAAGAGATAGTGAAAATTATAGCATGAATCTCACGGGAATAAATAGTGATATAAAAAACCCTAACCCCGTTGTAATAAATCGAGTCATATGACCAAAAGTTAATAAGAACCAAATAAATCAAATAATACCATGAATATAAATAGAATCATGATAATATATATCAAATGTAATTACACAATACACCACATGTAATAAGTAATTGTCAAACAATGGAAATCTCACGGAATTAAAAGTGAGATAAGATATCCCCTTACCTCAAGTCCAACTTGTCTTGTTCCTTTCTTTATATTCATGAATAATAAGCCTTGTTCAATTTATAATTTCTTAAATAATTCCTTTAGAGTTTATTATTCAATTCATATCATATATTATCATGTTATAATAATTAGTTAATTATGTGAGTTCATATCATACGTTTTGTCGATGTTCGGTACATGAGTCAAAAATGAACTTGTTTACAGAGAATTGTCCTTGTAGTTATTAATACATCATATCCGGAATGGTTTTCATGATTTAAATATCATATATATCTAGTATATATTTATTTAATAATATTCCATCATGTTTGTAGATAAGAAATGAAATGTACTGTTCATGGAGACGGTAGGCAGTACGTACGCATGAACGTTACTTTCGTTTTTTGTCATATTACGGGACTTTAAAACTAAATGAGACATAGATATATTATAATTATAGTACAATATATATGTTATATAGGTAAAAAAAGTTCATTAATTACATTCTTTATAAATTCCATGTTTGGCATGAACGAGTCACATAACTTGAGGGGGCGGTAGTCCACACATCCTCATATTAAATTATCGCAGTTCCACAAAATGAAAAGCATAACGATGTGATTTAAACACAGAATTCATAAGAAAATAGAAAACATAAATACCATATATGTCATATATAAATACATTTCCATCATAATGGCAACCATGAGAGGTGGTAGCAGAATATTGAACAATCATCGTTTCGTGAGGTAGTAATTCGCCATCCACGGAAATAGTATGTTCTTTAACCATTAGATAGAGGTGTATGTAAGTGTAGTTAGAATCCATATCATAACAACATCCTAGTATATTTATGACACTTTTGTTATTATTGGATCCAATAATAAGAAGATAGTGGTTACTGAAGAAAGAAAATAAAAGAAAGAAACTCAAGAGAAGACATTACCTCTAAATCGGGTAACTCTTTGATTTGAGCCGAAGGCTTCCTTGGAAAGACTTTTCCCCAAAGTGAGGCTAATAGAAGTGATAGAAGGATGGGGAAAGATAATATCAGTAGATTTTGGATGAGGCAAGGGATTGAGAGTTGTGGGTAAGGGGGTAGAGGTGGGGGCCATTTATAAGATGGAGGAGGGTCACTTTTGGAAAGTCTTGAAATGTTACATTATTATAAAATTATTTTCGGATTTTAAAGGTCCCACAATAATATCTTTTGAGTATAATTTGATAAGGGTTCTAAAATAACCCATAAAATAGGTTCTTAACAAGTTTTAGTCTTATATTTTACCTAATCGTTTCATTTTATTTAAATCATTCATTAATGACGTAATCACTGCATCATCACAGTGTCATAAATAAATTTATTTATTTACTGTCTAAAAATTAAAAAACATACCATGATGTAGGAAATATTTTTAGCCTTCCAAGTATTTTTTATAGTCTAATGTATAAGTTACTTAAAAAAATTAAAATATTTTTACTTAGGATATACAAACCTTTGTTATATTTCACTTCTTTTTAGAAATAATGTCATAAATGTCACTATCACACCTATGTGACTCCATGGGCCCTCATGTTTTTTATAAAGCTTCCCATGGTCGTCAATGACTCAAAAAAAGGATTCGGATACATGTTGGGGTCATTTAATATTAATATCATGTTATTTCATTATCCTTAACTACCCGATTACTAAATAATCACAACAATTAATGATATTTGTCATCATTACTATTCATAATGTCCAAAAAAAGAGTCTTAATTACATAATTTGGACCTTAAGATTCCAAATATGGAATAAATTTTACCAAATTCCAAACACATAAATTTCAATAATTAATTTAAAAATAATTCCTTTTGTCAAAACCAAAGATGGGTTTTTATGAAGTAAACTTTATAAAAAGATTGGCTTGTTTTTAAATCCAATTGAAAAGTGAAATTTCGTCCAATGATCAAATTGTATTAAGTAATAAAATAATAATTAAAATAAACATTAAAAAAATTAAAATGGGAATCTAACTATATAATTTAATTAGATGAAAAATTAGTTTTGAAGTAAAGTGCAGTATTTTTCACTATTCATTAAAAATGAACATTTGTCAGAAAAATACCAAAAATTTATCCAATGTAAATTTGATATTCCAAATTAAAAAATGATTTCCATTTTATCAAATTAAAAACATATAAGTTTCATTAATTAATTTTATAATTAATTCTCGTTGTCATAACGAATAGCGTGTTTTAAAGAAACAATGTCTATCAAAAGATTGACACTTGTTTATGTCCAATTTCAAAGTGAAATTAATTCCAATGACCACCATTGTATTAAATGGTAAAAATATATTTTAACTACACTTTAAAACCAATTAGAATGATAATATAACCATATAAATAAATTAGATTAAATGGAGGTTTTGAAATAAAATACATCATTTTTTCAATATTCATTAACAAATGAACTTTATCAGAATAATACCAAAAATCTACACAAAGTAAATTTTGATATCTTGATTATAAAGAAGGATTTTATTTTGTCAAATATAACATATAAATGTGGCAAAAAGTAGAATTAAAAAGGTTTTTCCATCAAAAGGCGGTTAATCGACCTTTTAAATTATATTAGAATATTTATGCTTAAAATTTGATTCATTCGCATTTTAAGCATCTATCATTTTTTGAGAAATTGTTAAAATATTTAACATACATATATAATAATTTTTTACTTAGTTCTATTCATTCCTACCATTAAAACGGCTAGGTGTTAACTACCATTTAAAATAATATTATTATATTATTAGTGTGCAATGTAAGATGTCAAAAAAACTCATTGTTGTGTATTGGTTACGCCATCGAACATATAATTCCCTTTAAAGTAATATTTACATTTTATTCAAAAAAATTAATAAATATGAAATTTCATATTATTTATTTACCTAGGATGTTACATCCTTCCCCCCTTTTGGGGATTTCGTCCTCAAAATTTTAAAATTGGTCTGGGAAACATCATTGAAAGTCCCACATCAGAAAAAGAGTCAGTAAAACTATCACTTTAAAAGAAGGAAAGAGAAGTACAAAGGTCATCAGAGTTAACCCATACTAGGATTCCATTTAGGAAAAGATGTATATGGAAGAGAAAACAAAGGGTCATATCCTGATGGAGAGTGATAGAAAACATGATCAGGAGAAAGTAAACAATCTAAAATATACAAACTTTTGATGGGTTAAGAGGTATTTGATTCCTTGATAGGAAAAGTTAACAGACAATGTTTTTGTTCAAAGTTACTTTTAATTGAGGAATTTATTTATGAGATTAACTAAAACATAAGGAAACATGCTTACTTTTCATGTAGACTTTCATCTCTTACTATATTTCTTACACAAACTCATATTTTCTCCAACAGATGAGTATTTAGGATGACTTTTTCACATTAAGAGTGCAATAATCAACTTCTTGAGAATCACCTTACCCACAAAAAATTAACTATATATTTCGCATGTCTTTAGTACATAACCAAAACCAAAGTTGTTAGTACAAGATCAGAAAATCCCCAAAAGGATAACCCTTTATAAAAAGAAATACTACTCTTAATCTCCAAAATTCAACAAAAAGAACCCAAGGTTCATGAAAGACCATTAAATAAACAGCTATCAATAAAATTCTTCAGAGTAATCCAAACTAAGATTAAAACCAAAATCTCTGATGGATTTAATCACATAGTCTTCCAAGGTAAATCATATCATTTATCTCCAAATAACATAATTTACTCTTAAAGTCTCATATTGAAAAGTAATTAACCTAATCTCATATCCTACATGATAGGTCAATAATTTCCATAGATAACCCAAAATTAACTTATTGCTGATTCATAAAATCATCTAACTAAAAAGAATTTTTCATAATAACCAGGGACTTCACGTATTCCATTGGTAGGCGACAAATACCAGTTTCCCTTTGGTTGTGGGTTCAATTCCCACAGCTTCTTCTGACGCGACGGGTTGTCACACAGTCTGTGTGTTTTCCATTCTCAAAAACTATATATTTTTATAACGTTCCCAAAAAGGGATAAATTCTTCAAAAATAACCATAACATATTGTAACCACAAAGGTTATATAATAACTTTTGTTTTGCATCCCAAAAATTATTAACCTGTAATTGCCTCAAATTCAAGGATCATATAAACCCAAATGGTTCTTTATAACTATATCCACAAAAGAAAAGATAATTATTCCTGGAATAAAATTTTAATATATCCAACATCATGGTTACACATACTATAAAAATACTTATAATGTAATCTCATCATCAAAATAGCTTAAATAATTTTAAGAATTTTACCATCCTAAAATCTACCATAACTCTTGAATCCCTTATATGTTGACTACTTACTCATTAAACATTCTTCATGATCCATTAACCATTCCTTTCCAACTTTTTCTAAAATAATTCTTTCCTACAAACAAAATCATGAATCATATCCTAAGATTTTAATAACTGGAAAATATGTGTTAATAAATAATCCATACCTTTCGTTGGTCATTGTCAGTATCTTCATCCTCAATCAGAATCGCATTAGGTATTGGTAAACGAATATTTGTATGATACTGGTGATCCCATTCCTGAATCTTCATCATAGGACATGTGTTTGCATAATGACCATGCACACCACATTTAAAACATTCAATTGATCATTCAAAAAGAACTTCTTTCCCTTTCCTAGAGTCAACTATATGCTTCCTTTTTCCATGGTAGGTTCTTGCTTCATGGCCTTCATTTCCACATCTATAGCATCTTTCTTTCACTTTGAAGCATTTTCCTATGTGTTTCTTTCCACATATTTGACACATAGGTTTTTTAACATACATACCTTTATGATTATTACCTGAACTTCTGTAGGGATTTTTTTCTCGCATATATGATGTCTTATAAAATTCATTATGGATCAGGTGGTCAATCATGACTTGAGAATAACCACAAGAGTTCTGAATGCAGCTCCCATATCATTCAGTTTCTTGTTTAGAAAACCGTCATAGTTTTCTTCATATCCATATTTACTTTGGTTCTTGATAGATCCATCCATTTACTAAAACCAAAAAGGTCGGTCTGAGTATATCAGTAAAATAATCATATAATACTAAGATATAATTATTCATGTTATCTAAAACATAAAACTATGACTCTTTCTGAAATCTTAACCATTATGGTAAGGTCACTTAAGCTTAATAAATACCCTAACACCTAAAGTTATCTAAACCAACCTTTAATTCCAATTATAAGGACCCGGTCTTAAAACATTACATAATCATGAATTAAATGAATAATTCAAATTGAGGATCTTTTCAGGTTTATAGTTTTAGAGAATTATAACAAAACTATTACATCTCAAAAAAATTACAAAGTGAACACTTCTACTCAGCTTCCATTTTTTCATAAAATAAAATCTATAAAAAGAAACATGTAAAGTTCCATGTTTTAGATAGAATGTATTTCCATGATCCAATCCTTGACCCTATTCATATTTAAGATGTGTGGAAAACAGTTCAAAAACATTGGATGAGCACAAAAATCTCAGTAAAGGGTATAAAAATACGGAAAGAAAGCATTAGTCCATGTATACATAAGAATAAATGAAAACATACTTTACTCATTAAACAAAACCACATCAACATACCTCATGAAATGAAAAGATTCATGAATAACTCATAGAAATAATAAGAAATAAAGATAACTTGAGGCATTCATAACATTCTTACGTAAGGAGTAACCCTCATGCTTACATTTGTAATACCCGTCACAGTATATTCCCTAAATATCTTCGGAGAAACATTAGCGTTTAACTCCTTCGCGTTACCAAATGCATTGGAGAGATATATCAGGATCACCCGCCCTTAGTTTTTCATGGAACCACCTGACTTCATAAACAATTCCCAAGAACCATAACATAATTGTATCACATAAAACATTCATAAAGGAAATATATCATTTCCAAATTTCAATCACAAGATATAAATACGACACATTGATATAATAAAAACATTATTAGAACCATTTTCAATACCAAAATAAAATAAAAGTAAAACATGGTATTTATTTTTCATTTAAAAAAAGTTATGGCTTGTAGAGGAAGCTAAAACTCAAATAATCGTCACAGCGGCGTAGAAATCGTTATTGCTGCATACATAAGACAAAAACATTCATTTTGATGTTTAGTAAAATGATTCGTGTAAAAAAAATTAATGAAATTAAAAGTCAAAAGATATTTATAAAATGTATAAAATAAATTCACGTAGAAATCATATGATTTCTCAATGAAAGGAGATTGAGAAGAAGTCCCATACAAAGACAATATCCTTAGATTAAGGATAAATAAATTACATGATTATGTGTGAAAAGTATAAATACACCCAATATAAGTGGATATTAAGTGTAAAAAATTCATAGGTCATCCGCACATATTCATAGTATGACATAATCAATAAGTATAGGTTTAACCCAAATAATTGAAATTGGGTTAAGAAGTTACCTTACAGAAATTCGACAGCCTAACAGCATCACTTTAAAAAACAAAATATGATTTGATGAGAGATAAAAAAGGGTATCCCATCAATTGGACATAAATTTTACAGAAATAAGGATATATAAGAACATATCCCAACATTATGAAGATTTATTTTAAAAGACCTAACAAATGATGTCTTTTAAAAAGTGGAAGGTGAAAGGTTCCCTTACCGATTTGGGTAACTTTCGAAACATACACCCTGTGAAAGAAGGACTATAAAATGTTGATGTAAATACCCATAAATGAAATTATATTACACAAAGTGTAGAATAATGGGTAGTATATACAACACACAAAGGAGATAGTGCAAAATATATCATGAATCTCACGGGAATAAATAGTGAGATAAAAGCCCCTTACTTCGTTGTAATAAATCAAGTCATATGACTAAAAGATAATAATAACCAAATGAATCACATAATACCATGAATATTAATAGAATCTATATAATATATATCAAATGGTAGTACACAATACACCACATGAAATAAGTAATTTGTGAACAATGGAAATCTCACAGAATTAAAAGTGAGATAAGAAATCCCCTTACCTCAAGTCCGACTTATCTTGTTCGTTTCTTTATATTCCTGAATAATATACCTTGGTCAATTTATAATTTCTTAAGGGACTAAATTAGAGATTATTATTCAATTCATATCACATATTATCATGTTATAATAATTAGTTAATTATTTTTGTTCATATCATACGTTTTGTTGATGTTCAGAACATGAGTCAAAAATAAACTTGTCAGAAGAGAATTGTCCATGTAGTTATAAGTACATAATATCCAGAATGGTGTTCATGATTTAAATATCATATATATCTAGTATATATGTATTTAATAATATTCCATAATGTTTGGAGATAATAAATGAAATGTACCGTTCATGGAGACGGTAGGTCGTACGTACGCATGAACACTACTTTCATTTTTTTCTCATATTAATGAACTTTAAAACTAAATGAGACATAGATATATTATAATTAAATTATAATATATATGTTATATAGGTAACATATGTTCATTAATTACATTGTTTATAAATTTTATTTTTGGCATTAATGAGTCACATCACTTGAGGGGGCGGTATTCCACACTTCTTCAGATGAAATTATCGCAGTTCCACAACATGAAAAGCATAAAGTTGTGATTTAAACAGAAAATTAAAAATAATATAGAAAATATAAATACCATATATATCATATATAAATATATTTCCATCATAATGGCCACTATGATCGGTGGTAGGAGAATATTGAACAATCATCGTTTTGTGAGGCAGTAATTCACAATTCACAGAAATAGTATGTTCTTTAACCATTAGACGGAGGTGTGTGTAAGTGTAGGTAGAATACATATCATAAAAACAACCTAGTATATTTATGATACAGGTGTTATTATGGGATAAAATTATAAGAATATATTGTTGAGTGAATAAGAAAAATAAAAGAAAGAAACTTGAGAGAATACATTACTTATAAATCGGGTAACTCTTTTTTATTTGAGCCGAATGCTTCCTTGGAAAGACATATGCCCAAAGTGAGGTTCCTTTGAGTGATATAGGGATGTGGAGAGATAATTTGAGAAGATTTTGGAAGATCCAAGGGTTTAGAGGTGTGGGTAAGGGGTATAATTGGGGGCCTTTTATAAGAGGTGGGAGGGTCACTTTTGGAAAGTCTTGAATGTTACTTTATTATAAAATAATTTTCGGATTTTAAAGGTCACACAATGATATATGTTGAGGATAAGGTGATAAGGGTTCTCAATACACTCATACAATAGGTTTTTGATAAGTTTAAGTCTTATATTTTACCTTATCTTTTCATTTTATTTAAATCATTCATTAATGAGGTAATCACTGCATCATCACGGTGTCATAAATAAATTTATTTATTTAATGTATAAAAATTATAAAAAAATACCATGATGTAGGAAATATTCTTATCATTACAATGAATATTTATAGTCTAATATATAATTTTTGTAAACAAAATTAAAATTATTTTAATCAGGATATACAAACCTTTGTTATATTTCCCATCTTTTTAAAAATAATGTCATAAATGTCACTATCACACCCATGTGACTCCATGGGCCCTCATGTTTGTTATAAATCTTCATATTGTCTTAAATGACTCAAAAAATAGTATTTGGAAACATGTTGGGGTAATTTTATATTATTATGATATTATTTTATTACCCTTAACTACCTGATTACTAATTAACCACGATAATTAAATATAATTACTGTCGTTACTATTCATAATGTCCAAAAATAAGAGTCTTAATTACATAATTTGGAACTTATGATTCCAAATATAGAATCCATTTTACCAAATTCCAAACACATAAATTGCTATAATTAATTTAAAAATAATTCATGCTTTCAAAACCAAATACGAGGTTTTAAGAAGTAAATTTTATCAAAAGATTGACATGTTTTTACATCCAATTGAAAAGTGAAATTACTTAAAATGACCAAAATTGTATTAAGTTACAAAAAAATAATTAAATTACACTATAAAACCAATTAATATGATAATATATCTATATAATTAAATTATATGAAAAAGTAGTTTTGAAGTAAAATGCTGTATTTTTCATTATTCATTAAAAATGTACATTTGTCAGAAAAATAACAAAAATTTATCAAAAGTAAATTTGATATTCGAAATTCAAAAATGATGTCCATTTTAACTAATTCAATACATAGAATTTTCATTAATTAATTTTATGATTAATTCTCACTATCAAAAGAAATAGCATGTTTTTAAGAAACAATATCTATCAAAATATGTCCACTTGTTTATGTCCAATTTAAAATTGAAATTAATTCCAATGACCACCATTAGATTAAATTGTAAAAATATATTTTAGCTAAACTTTAAACCCAATTAAAAAGATAATATTACCATATAAATAAATTAGATTAAAAGGATGTCATGAATTAAAATACAGCATTATTCACTAATCATTAAAAAATGAACTTTATCGGAAAAATACCAAAATATTGCACAAAGTTATGTTTTATGTCTTGATTCCAAAGAATGATTTTATTTTGTAAAAAATAACATATAAAAGTGACAAAAAATAGATTTAAAAAGGGATTTCCATCAAAAGTTGGTTAATCGACCTTTTAATGAATATTAGAATATTTTTGCTTAAAATTGGATTCATTCGCATTTTAAGCCTCTATCATATATTGGGTAATTTTTAAAATATTTAACAAACATATATAATAATTTGTAGGTAGTTCTATTCATTGATTCCATTACAATGTCTATACGTTAACTACCATTTAAAATAATATTATTATATTATTTGTGTGAAACATATGATTTCAAAGAAACTCATTGTTGCGTATTGGGTATGCCATCGAACATATCATTCCCTTTAAAGTAATATTAACATTTTATTCAAAAATATTAATAAATATGAAAATTTCATATTATTTATTTACCTAGGTTGTTCAGATAATGATCAAATTTCATTCAAAATAATATCATAAGATCAATCATCCTATTCATTCACTTATTTTTAAATATTCCTAAAATAAATTTACTGCCTAAAATTTCAAATATAATTGTGATTGGGGTTATAATTCTCATATTCATCCTTGAGCATAATGATAATAGGTTCATTTTATTTTAAAATATTTTCACCTTTTTCCCCTTGTAATTTTCTTATTCATTATTTTTCCCTCATCTTAATAAAGTAATGATTTGTATCCAATGTTGAAATATTTTTCCTGATTAAAAGGTATCATAGTTAGTTTTAGTCTAATGATTCTTGTGAAACAAACTATATCATAGATCTTAATGGATGAATAATTTATATAAAAGTTATTTTTTTAATTATTACCCATATTCTCTATGAATTTTATTTTATACAAACTTTTGAAATATTTAAGGGTCATTATAATATTTTCCACACTCGAGATTGGATTATTTATAAGGTAACATTGATAATATCATGGTTATTTCCAAGAAATATACATATTTATTTAAAATAGTCATATCTCAATATGAGGTTTATTCCAAACTGTATAATATAAATAGAACATAAGATAATGTGTTTAAATATATATAAGGGAACAAATTTTCTTGGTGACTCCATGTTTATCAATGTATTTATATATAATTAAAGGTTACTTTTATATATGAAATGTAATTTAACTTTTTCATTAATTAACATATAATGATTACCAAGATTAAAAATAAAAAATTCCTCAAAAAATTATCTAAATAAAGATAATGAGGCATTCATGAATAATAATATGAAAATATGTAAAAGGGATTTATATACCTTGGTTATAATGATGAAGGAAACAATAGTTTTTATTTGTAATTCAATCTCTTATAGTTTTTGAATGCTCACATGAAATAGTTTTTACATAAATATATACTGAGTAATATGTGTACCCAATACCTATCCAATAGTATTCATTTTATATTCCGTTTATTTTTTCTTTAGTCTAGGATGTTTTGGTGTCAATTTTCATCTAAATTCCTTATATCAGTACACTTGTTTAAATAGTTCTCATATTACACACAAATAAAAAATTGAATTTTTAAATGATGCATTAGAGGGAAATTATTTTTTGTATATTGTTAACTAAACACATCAATTTTCTATGGATTTTAGTATTAAAATATGTTTTTTTCAAGAGATAAATTAGTTTCTAGTTTCTTTGAGATATTCCCTAGTGTAACATGTACATCATTATTGATAGAATAAATAGTAAATATTAATCCTTCATCATCTTTTAAATATTTACATCCATAAAACACAATCATCATATTAATTTTTGAGTTTATAAAACCATCCATGTTTAAATTTTTAATCATAAAAAATGGAAGCTATTTATAATGACCATAAAATTTATCACATCTATTTTTTTTCTTGATAAGTTTATCATTGGTACAATCTCTAAATTTTCCATCAATACCATATTTAACTTGTTTCTTTCTCAGTAAAAAATTTACTAAAACAAATAGTGGTGAACTACAGTAATTAATAATGAATATAAAGATAAAAATATCAAAAATTACAATAGAAAAACTCAACTAAAAATGTATTAGACATTGAAACCCTTACATTAGTTTTTTTGGTTCCACTTAAATAACTCACATTCATGTCTTTGATTATGTAGGAAGGATATCTAATGGTTCTTAACCAAATTTCATAACATATTAAATCAATTTAATCATATGGTATTGATAATATGATTGACTAAATCATACCCATATAGTGTTACCTTCTAGGATTGGAGTTATAAGCCCACTCATTATACATCGAGTGAAGATATTGTTGATACTTAGATATCCTTTTTTAGGGAGAATAGCCAAAGGTAAATATAAAATATATCCACAATCCACTAAATTTTTATTTATTTAATAGAATGGAAATCACAAAAAAAAATTATGTTACCAAAACATGAGGATTATATAAAATAAATAGACTTATATCTATGTTTTTTTATAATTTAATCTTATCTTAATAAATAAAAAATAAATCATAAAAAATAATGAATTTAATCCAGATAAATAATTAAATAATGATTTGATATATATTGTGATGACCCATCCCCACACAGTAGTGTTTGGTGATAAAATTTCATACATTAAAGATAATAATAGATTCTATGTCTGGATTCCTAAGATAAATATATAATTATTTTATATCATTTACATAAATTTAAAATTAAATATTAAAAATAATAACCCAATCGTAGGAATGATTGGTTTTATTAATTTGGTAAATATGGACCTAACAGACTTATTTCATAATCATGTGGAAATTTATATGTAAATAAACAAAATAAGACACCATTATATATTCATCATAGGTTATACTAATCTTAAGAAACACGATAATGTAATCATAAAAAAGGTATAGATAAAATTATCAATGAAGGATACATTATCCAAATTCCATAAGGTTTTATATCATAATAATATGATAGAACATGATATTGTGAGAAATTGCTTTTTAAAAATAACATGGGATTGTAAGATTATTCCAAAATTCATGAAAACAGAAGATGAAACCTCAAATGAATAAACCTGTACCATAAAAAAGGAATGTGAGATAATCATATAATCATGACATAAGGTAATGTTAATATATGTTCATGTAATCATAAATATATGGTTATATCTAATATCTTGGCACCAAAATCAATAATAAATACTTTATTTGAATAAAACAATATATTGTGATAAATTGTCTACCTACGAACCATACACTATATCACATGAGAGAAAACAATTACCTGGTACGTTAGATGGATATATATTTTCAACACCACTTTTCTTATAATTAGGAATATATATTTTAGTGAAATATTATCTCATTCATTACGTCATAAAAACCCTTGGAAATAAAAATGGGTTTCATATCCATTCTTAATGGGATCCTATAAGTAAGAAATCATAAATTCACTGATAATACTAAAATTATAACTCTACGAAATTAAATGGGTATCCAATAATATTTGGTATCCTTTTAAATAAATACACATTAATTATAATGATTACTTATATGGAACTTATACTATTTAGATAATGTTTCTAAGGATTATTCTATAATTTTCATAATCAATCTATGTATGAGTATGTATGGAAATTAAATTCAGTCAAATAATAGAAACTTGTGGTATTAATAGAGGAAATTAATTTAATGAAAAATTATTACTATATTTAGTGTATTATTAGGAATGGGTAAAGTATAAATGGATCATTTATGTTAGATATATGAAACAACAATTGAAATCGTAATGATATTATTATAAGATAACATTTCTTAACATCATTCTAAAAATTAATGATATTAGAGTCACTTTGAAAAAGAATGTTTTACAAGATGATGAATTAAATAAGTCTTAAATTATAAATTGATAATAAATTATAAAAATAGTACATTCTAAATAAATAAATATCAATACTGAAAATGTGGAATAGAGGAAAAAATTCCAAGAATAAAAAAAATCATTTTTTATTTCGAAATAACATTATTTTATCCCAAATAATTATAAATATTAATAAAAATTTATTTATAATGGGTAAATATGAATATTATTATCATAGGGGATATAAAATATTTGGGTACCAAAATAATAAATGTTATTATTTTTTGGAAGTCAAAATATAGACATGGAGGATACAAAGGTCTATGAAGGGATTCGTATTAGTCCAAACAATATCATAAATTTTTGGAAGAAATCAATAATGAAAAACATTTTAAAATTAAATAGTAATATTACATATTGTAAAAAAAAATTATTTTTATTATGGAATAGATAATTATAAGAATATTGGGTTATATTAAAAATTGGGATGAAAGAGAGATCTAGACCCAAATTAAAAGAAAAATGAGTTAATATCCCACTTTAGAATTCACTATCATTCAAATTTAAAAACCATAAATTTATATTATGTTATGTATGTTTGTGTAAATTAAATTTAATGAATATTATGATAAAAATAAATTCATTACATATATTTAAATAGTTAAACAGTATATGTGATGAATACAAATCATATTTCAATGATGTAAAATTAATGTTTAGAAAACCTGACCATTACTCCCACATAGTCGAGCATTCTATAAAAACTTGTATAAAAATTAACTAATAATATCTTATTTTAAAAACTTTCTGAAAGACATAACCTTTTATATCATTAATTAATAATCATTATTTAAAAATATATTGGTAACAAATATTTTATTTTTATCATCACATGTTATTAATTTTGATTAATTTTTTATCACTAGATTCATAAGGGAGGTGTTGAATTTTATTTAATTACTAAATGTTAATAAATATATTATAATTCAAGATACTAAAATAGATTTTTTATAATTATTTATAAGGTTCTAGTTTAATTTTATAATTATTTTAGTTAGATTCATGTCGATGAAGTGGGTAACAATATTGTTTTTGGGAATTTTTATGAATGAAGGATGTTATATTAAATATATTCTTGATTTTAAAATAAAAATTAGAAGACCAAAAAATTAATTATTTAAATATTATTTTACAATATCAGTATTAATTTAGTTTTCTTAGATATTCCTAAATGAAATTTATTAAATTATACATATAGGATGTTAAACCTACCCAAAGAAGATCATGACATAATCGACGAGATACTATAGTTATGAGAGTTATTACATTATAATAATATAATTATCAAAAAATATTAATGATATTATTTATGTTTTATTAGGGTTATAAATTAAATTATAATATATTTTGATAAATAATAAATAGTAGTTCGGATTAATAACTATATCACCTTTGTGGAGGCTATAGTTTTCACATATACGCAGGTGATATATTCATATTTCATAGATTTGTAGGAATATAAAGAATTATTTATGATTTAACAATAATAATAAAATTATTAATATCTCATTATTCTTTAAAATTTTCACTTATATCCATCCATGTATGGAAGTGGTAAAAAAATAAATATTTCCTTTCGTAATGGTGGTAGTATACACACATTCATGCGGACATCTTATTATTTATAAATAGTTTTGGATAATGTTATAAAATAGATATTCAATTAATATAATAACATTTTAAAATAATAATAATACTTCTTTTATCATATTTTAATCTATATATGAGTATAAATAGGGTGGAAGAAGTAAATAATTAAGTGTGATCTGAAAAGAGCATCACCTTTCAATTGGGATGTTCTCTCTTGGGTAACGCATTAATGATCCATTAGTATATATTTTTTATGTTACATGTATTATAAAACATTTAGAAATATTTCAGGTTAAGAAAGTGAAGATGTTAGGTCAATATAAAACATTATAATTTCATGGTAAATATGTTGGAGGTTATCTCCTTTATAAGTGTAGGGAATTAAATTTTTATAAATTTGACTTCTTCATATAAATGGGTCACATGTTTAAAATTTAATGAGGAAACAAATGAAATTTAATGAAATGAGGGATTACTTAATGTTGTTATTACAACATCTATTAATTTTTATACATATTCAGACATGTTTTTGATTCATTTAGCATATTATTTTTTGACTTTTATGATTTTAGGTTTTCTAATGAGGTTATTAAATTTTTAAATATGTAATTTACATTCAATTCTTAAAAATAAATTGGGCCTTATTAAATAATTTCTAACTAATGATTACATGTATGGAAAATATTTTTATAAAATAAAATTTAAATTTTTTATAAAATTAACATTAATATAAATGTAGATTATATATAAAACCCAATTTAAAAAATATATATTTTAATGAAGAAAATTTATTTTGATGATAAATTTATAAATTTTTTTGATTTCCATGGAAATAATTACTTAAAAATTAAATAAATATGTTTTATCTTTCATCTAAATTTTAACGCCCTTACCCTTGTTACCCAGGGTCGGTGGATTATTACATAACATTGGCATAATCAATAGAGATCACATCTCAAAAGACCGATTAGTTTAGTATCCTTATAAGTACTAGATATATACATATGTTTTACATTACATCATGAAATAAAAAAACATTGTATTCTATTTTCACACAATCATATTCTTTGGCCTATCCCTGCAGGTTGATCATAATATACTTCTTCAAATCCTAAGAAAAAGAAAACATAAGAAAGTGGTGGGCTCATATGCTCGTTAAGGATAACAATATAGAGTAAATTATCATAAATAAGCATAAAAATTTAATGAAATTTATAAGACTAAAACACAATCCTTTTAAACATAAACATCATCATAATATGGAAATAATAAATCATATAACTCCATTTACTAATTCACACAAATATTCTACTAGTCTAATAATCACATGTAATGTCAATAGCTAATTTCATAATGATGGAATGCGTAATTCCGGAAAACATAACCACATAGTCAAGGCCTCGGGCTAAGACAAAAAATATGATTTTTTTCAAGGCCTTGTGCCAAGACACTATTTTGTCTCCTGAGACATACCAATGAATCGAGGAGCTATAATGGGATCCACCCATCACTTTATATGTCCAATGCATCCCTCATATGAATATTTTGATAATAAAATAATCATTTGTTTTAAAAATAGCATATGAAATCGTAATACATTAACCTTAAACCATGAATGGTATAAAAATAACACATCCATAGTCAAAAATATCACAAAAACTTTGTTAGGTCCACAAGGCTGAATACCCTGAGAGGGGGGTGAATCAGGGGATGACTAATTTAAAATTAATGCTCGTTCAGTTCTTGTTTCTCTGTTAAGAAAATCACTCTTCTCTCTCTTTCCTGTAGCATAAATTAAACAGAAAGTAAAGCATGCACAGGACACAGCAATTTTACTTGGTTCACCGCAAAGGGCTACGTCCAAGGAGCCTACGCCGACAAGTTTCCGGTCGTACCAATTACACTAAACTTCACTAGCTGTGGAAACAATGTTCGGGCTAGAACACTTCTATGCCCAGGCTCACTGCCTTTACAATGTTTAGGATCAGATCACTGCTTTCCCAAGGGTCACTCCCTGTTTCTCTCTCTCTGGCTCACTTCCAGTGGAGAGGATCACATTTTTCCTCTTCCTAAGCTCACTGCTCTGTGAAGGGATTCACTCACAGTTTATAGACCTGTAGGTCTCTTCATTTGCATGAATACATGCATCCTTAAGTGTTGATGGATGCTCTTTTATAGTCCAACTTTCATCCACTGATGAATACCACTTTGCCTCTGAACACTGGGCAATTCATTTTGGAAAGTACCTTCGCAAAGCACCCTACTTCGCGAAACTCAAACAAGCCTTTGTGAAGCTCCTGCCTTTTCGCGAAGCTCTCTCGTGAAGCACTCTCGCGATGCACTCTCGCGATGCTCAAGTCGTCGCAAAGAAACGGCCCTCGCGAAGCTTAGTCCGTCGCGGAGCTCCTGCCTCTCCGCGAAGCTCACCGAGCCAACGCGGGGCACATGCCTTTCGCGGAGCTAGAATAGCTGCCGCGAAGCTCCCCTTTCGCGAAGCACACTACCTTCACGAACCACCTCTACAAACCAAGAGCAATGGATTTTCTCTGAAAATTCTCTCTACTTCGCTCGAAGGGGTCGGCCTCTATTTATAGGTGATCCCACCGACCCTCGTCCCTTCCGCGCGAAGTCAACGCCACGTCATCTCAAATCGTGAAGCTCCAAAGATTCCGCCGGAATTCTGTCCAAATCGCGAACCACCACAGCACTTTGTCATTCGCGAAGCTTGACGTAGTTGCGAATAATCACCATCAACATACCTTCGCGACATCGCCGCAAAGCTCCCTCGCGAAGCCCAAAATTCCTTCCTGCCTTCGCCGCGAAGCTCCCTCGCAAAGCCCTTCACCGCCGCAATGCGCTTCAGCCTCTGCCATTCATGAAGCTTGAAGTAATCACAAAGCATCACCACCTCCATTCTTCTGGTCTTCTCGAAATACAATCCATACATCCCATCTTTGCGAAATTCATGTCTTTTCCATATTAAATTATTCTCTTCATGGAAATACTATTTTCGCGATGCTCACCAAACTCCAAATTTTGGACCCCAAAAATTTGGCAAACACTGGGAAACGTCGCCACCTTGTACTGCTCTTTTGTACCGCCTCTAGATCGTCCTTTCCTTTGTCATCGTTCTTTTTCAACAAGTATTGTCAACAACTTCTTGGGAACTCGACAAATATCCATGAAAACCTGCTTTGTCAACAAACACAATCAACCTAAAAATACTGCAATGTTACCTTGAGGGATTTTTCCCAACAAACTTCAATACAATATGTATGATTTTATCATAATAAATCAACATCAAACCAGTGTAAAAACCTTCAAAGGATGTTGACATAGATGAAATAAAAACTATTTTATGGAAATATCTCTTTTTATTTTGAAACAATTTAGAAGTCACGTAATTATAAAAGAAAAAAATTGTTTTGAAAATATTATCATAATATTTTAAGTGAAGCTTTTATGTTTTTATACCGGCAGAAAATAACCTCACCCATCGTATAAGTTAAAAAACATTCTTACCTTAATTTGTCGTAAAGGTCATAAATTAACTTGTTTATAAAACAACGAAAAGATTAATTTCAAACAAATTTATAAAAAGTAAAAAAATGAATAAATGAATTTAATAAATATTATATTAAATAGTATAAATGTTTCAAAATACATTTTTATGAAACACAAATGTGGATTATAAATAATTCCAAGTAGATACTAATATATAAACAAGCTCTGATAAATAAAGGGATTGTAAAATTAACCCTTACCTTGTACTTTTACTTTTTCCATGGTTCATTAACCTACTGTATAATAGTTAAATCATATATATTAAATTATTCAAGAACCAAATACATAAATATTATATCATATATGATCTTCTAATATTTCTTTGTTAATAATATTTTATTAGAATCATTGTTTTTGGTGTTAACTAATTCGTTTTCCATTATATGTTTTTTTACATAAGTCATTTTTGTTATGGATTTGATGTATTTGATTCATATAAATAATGAAAATAAGTTCTTAAAAATTATTCGAAATCATAAAATGATATATATTCATCAATGGATATGATGGGGAGTGAATCTCATCGCATTTGTAGAGATAGTAATATATACATACGCACGATTGACAATATCATTATATTGATGGTGAAATCATATGTAATTGGATGGTATTTTATTTATAATGAATCATTAACATGTAATATTTATTATTTTCATCAACTATACTAATTATTATACACATCAAAATAATTAAGTGTTGAATAACAATCTACCGCACGACGTGAAGATGGTAGGACATACGTACGCACATATGGTGACGTTTTCATTCATAGGATGGATAGAATTATTAATATGGTACTACCATATTAATAATAACAGCATAGTATTTATAAGATACTAAAGTTATTATTTTTTTATGGAAATAACAATGAAAGAGTAAGTAAAAGAAGAAAAGAACTATGAAAGAGTGATGAAATTATTACCTCGTCTTCGCATAATTCCTTTTGATTTGATCAAAAAGGGTCCTTAGATAGTCTTTTTCATAAATATAAAAACGTTATGTTGAATTGATATTATTTGGTAGGATATTTTATTTGGTTTTGGTAGATCTAAATATATTTGGAGGTGTGAAATTAAGAGAAGTGGATGTACACATTTATAAGAGAGGTAAGTGTCACTTTAGAAAAAGCTTGAAATATTATTTTCGTATAAACACATTTTAGGTTTATAATGGATCCAAAATTATTTATATCGATTATAAGGGGGATATGGTTCGAAAAACTATCAAATAATTTGTTTTAGACAATTTTATGCCACCATAATATCATTTTATTTTAGAATTAACTCTTAGTTAAATAGTTTAACTTTTACAATGTCTTCTTGTATTTTTATATTACATGGTTAATAAGCATATTATAAATTTCCAAGAGAACCAAAATTGGTTCATTAATGTCATTTATATCATTATAAAAGTCATTTTATGGAACAAATTTTTTTTAATAATATTGTATTATGTAATAATATAATATTTGTTTTAAAAACTCATTTATGTCAATTTTACCACTATTTAGTATTTGGTTTTTTATTGAAAGTCAAAAAAACATTATTACTTAATTAGAAATAATTTATATTAACCCTAATATGACATATTAACCTAAAAAATTATTATAATGCATCAAAAGTCTCATTTTATATTTATTTTCATATTTATAATATCAATTAATCTAATTATTCATCAATATGGTAATTACTGCATCATCATTGTGTCATAAATAAATTTAATTTTTTAAAGTATAAAAATTATAAATAAAATACCATGATGTAAAAAATATATTTATATTTCTAAGGAGTATTAGTAGTCAAAATTATCTTCTGTGTAACCCTAAATTAAAAAAAAAATACTTATTAAAATCTGAATTTTACACTTTTAACTATTCTTTAAATAAAATAATAATAAATGTCCAAATCTAATCCATGAGGATAACAGAGGATCATATTTTATTACTAGGGTTTATTTTGGTCTAACTAAACTTATAAAATAAAATTTACACATGTTTTGTGGTAATTGTAATATCATTTTTACCTTTAATTATCATATTTACATTAATTTGTGGTAAATAAAAAAGCCAACTTTAATATTCACCATAAATTATTTTCATCCAATTGAATAACATTTTACTAACTGATAACAACCATGTCTATCAGATTTTTTAAATTCAATTCATAGAAGTGGTAAAATTACGTTTTATGAAAATTTTCAAATGTTCTTAAAAGGTGGGTAAAAGACTGTAAAAAGTTCAATAACATTTTATATATCTAATCTTATTATAAAATGTCTCTAATAAATTAAGTTGAACTAACATATTTTTTATGTATATATTTTTACTTTAAGATAAATTTTTATTTATAAATAATTATTTAAATGAAATTTTCAATTTTTATTTATAATGTAGTGTTTTTTACTATTCATCAAAAATTGAATATTTTCTGAAAAATACCAAAAAATCCCCCAATGATAATTTTGATATTAAAAATTAAAAAAATATGACTATATTTTCAAATTAAAAACATAGTATTTGCATAAATTAATTTAATATTAATTCTCGTTGTTAAAATCAGAAATTGGGTTTTTGGGAAGTAAGAAGTATCAAAAGAATTATTTGTGTTTATGTTCAATTTAAATATGAAATTACTTCCAATGAATAAATTTGGATTAAATTATATAAATATAATCTATTTATACTTAAAACCCATTAAAATTTTTAATTTAACACTACAAATTATTTTGATTAAAAAAGTTTGTTTTCAATTAAAATTTATTACATTTAACTATTCATCAAAATATGAATGTTATCCGAAAAACAAAAAAAAATTATCCAAAAAAAAATTTTATGTCATTATTTTAAAGAAGATTTTTATTTTTTTCAAATTTAATATATAAAAGTGTAAAATATTATATTAAAAAAGGGTTCTCCATTTACAGGTTGTAAAATTGCATTTTGTTAAAAAAACTTACTTTATCTGAAAAATTGAATTTCTTCATATATTATGAATAAAGAAATAATATGGTTGTTAAAATTATATTGAGTATATAAAATTCAAAATTCATTTAATACTATTCATAACTTCATTTTGAATGTCTAGTTTTGTAATTTGTGGTGCATTCGAACTTGATATTGTGTGTAGCGCAAGCTATTGAATTATTTAAAAGATATAATGTACTATAAAATCCTATGGTGTTACATTCTCCCATCCTTCCATAAATTTCATCATCTCAATTTGAAATTGATATTCTAAAATAAAAGGATAAAAATAGAAAATACATTTTTGGAAAACCCACATCAAAAATAGGATTAATAAAATTTATTCTTAAATAGTGGGAAAGGGATATTAAAAAACCACAAAAATATTAGGATTTATAATAGGAGAAAATTAGTGGAAATTTGAGACACATAATAAGAGGAAAACATAAATATTTAAAGAGAGTGATTGAGGTCATCAATCACAAACAAGTAAACAATAAATAGAAAATTGAGGGCCTCAATGCCATAAATTTATGATGTCTTAAAATATTATTAGTTAATAAAAACATAAGGTATTAGGATAACACGTTTTTGGTTTTACGATCCTTTTCCAAAAGATAAAAAGTAATTTATTCATAGAATAATAAAAAAATACCTGACAAGTATAGTTCCATCCTTTAACTAAATTTTACTTCAAATACATCACTCGCCCCAAAATATAATAGAACTCAAAAATATTTTATTTATACTAATTGTATAGGGTTTCAAAATAGTTAAAATATAATTCATCTGTAAGATCGTTTAATAAACTACATTATACAAACAAGGACATCATGTAGTATAGTGGTAGGTGATGCACTTTTTTCTCCCTTCAGTTCTAGGTTCAAGTCTCACTACCTTTCCAAATGTGACGAGTTGTCGCCCGACCTTTGAGTTTACTTTTTTATAAAAATAAAATAAAAATAATTCTTAAGAAATGTTTTAACCTTAAACTGTAGTATCCAATTTTCAACATAATCTATTCCAACAATTAAATTTATCCAAAATACTTGTGTTCAAACTCATAGTCAAAAAAATTACAAGTAAATTCAATATAACATAATGAAGATCTCGTTTTTTCACGTAATAACATGTAAGAACCTTCATCATTTATTCTAATTAAACATGTTAACATTCAGAATTATCATAAACTATATTGATTACATCAATGATTTCTTATTCCTTATGTAATACTAGATATATTCTTTATGTCCAAATTTATTTAACACTCACACAATGATTTAATAAAAAAACAACTACCCAGTTCTAAGGTAGTCAAGAATATCCAATACAATTTATCCAAATCAACCATATCTTATTCCAAAATCACTAACTCAGTAACAAGACCATATTATGGTTTCTCTTTCCAATAACCATTTATTTTCAAAAAAATAACTTTCTGTTGAGTCACTTTTCTTAGTACCATATAATCTCAAATCCTCAATGAAATAGCACTCCAGTACGATCCTTATTTATTTCCATAATTAATATAACTAGTACATCATTGATTCAATACTCAAATGACATAATTTAATAAAAAAAATATATAAGAACACTAATTAATACTCTTCATCTGTGGTAGTATCATATCTTGATTATTATCCAATATAATCATTTTGGGTATTCATTGATGATTAGAACATTGATTCACATAGTGACTTAGCTCCTTGGAGATGAATAATTGTACATTTGAAACCTTTTTCTTTCCCTTGAAATCACATACTTGGTGTTCTTGTTCCCCACACTTATAAAAAACTCCCATTACCTTTATGCATTTAAAATGTGATTCATTCCATAGTTATCACATATGGGAAAATCATTAATTTACTTCATTCCTTTATCCATATTTCCCTCTACCGTCATTTTCTTATATGGCTTCCCTTAGAAGCATAATGACTCATAGAATTATTTACTTTTCTTATTAACACAAGATATTATCTCTCCATATGCAGAGAGTATGTAGGAGACTATTTCCATTCTAAATGTTTGCTTAAGAACATTAAATATGCGATCCTTCTTACACTTTGGATCATGCGTATTTCTAGAGATCTCATTCCTTTATTGGGAACCATTTCTAAACAATGTCATAAAATAGGTTAGTTTATGAATTGTAATGCATAATTAAAAACTTTTAAAATGCCTAACGTAAATTGAAATGTTTATTCATATAACCCATAATCAAAAAAATGTTTTCATTAAGGATTTCTTTACTCATAAATCCTTCATAAGGGTTTGTAATTAAAATGTGAATTATCCTAAGCATATCCCTCAGAAGTTTCAATATCAAGAGTGCAGCAAGGCCTGGTGTCTTGTACTAGGATACCCTAAGTCAAGCCCAAAACTCCTTGACAGAGTTTTCAGTCCTAGGTACATCTATGCCAGAGCGACCTCTAACGATTTGTATCTAGACTGGGATGTATTTTCTTGGAAAACCCACATAATATTTACACAAACAAAATTTTTATATGTTCTTATATACTAATCCTCAAAGTCAATCTTAGGGAAATTTTATCTAATTAGAGTTTATCTAAATCTAGTTTTCAATGATTGTACTGAACTTACTCTCGTACCAATTGGAACGCCCTGAACATAGTTACCCAGAGTCGGTGCATTATTACATAACATTGGCCTGATCGCAAGAGATAAAGTCTCAAAATATTGATTAGTTTATTATCCATGGAAGTAGAAGATACATACATAAGTTTTACATTACATCATGAAATAAAAAACAACATTTTTTCCATTTTAACACACTCATATCCTTTAGCCTATCCCTACAGTTTAATAATAATACACTTCTTCACAACTGGGTCAAAAGAAAACATAAGAAAGGGTGAGCTCTGATTCTTAGTAAGGATAAAAATATATCAAAAATTATCATAAATAAGCATAAAAATTTAAGGAATTGTATAATTATAAAACAAAATCCTTTTAAACATAATTTTCAGCATAATATAGAAAAGATAAATCAAATAATTCCATTTACTTATTCACATGGATATTCTAAAAGTCAAATAATCACGTGAAATATCAATAGCTAATTTCATAATCATGGAACTCATAATTCTGGACATCAAAACAACATAGTCAAGGCCTCGTTCCAAGACTAAAAATATGATTTTGTTAAGGCCATGTGCCATGAAACCAGTTTTTCTCATGAGACCTACCGATTCATTGAGGATCTATAGGGGGCTCCACCCATCACTTACTAAGTCCATTTCATTCCTCATATGAAAAAGTTGAAACGTAACATAAAAATTTATTTTAAAACTAGCATACAAAATATTAATACATTAACCATAAACCATGAATGGTATAAAAATAAAACATCCAAAATCAAAAATATCACAAAACCTTCAAAACAATATTGAAGATTGTATCATAATAAATCATCTTCAAATAATCGTAAAATCAATCAAAGGATTTTGACATAGATGAAATAAAAACTATTTGAGAGAAATATATATTTCTATTTTAAAATCGTTTAAAAGTCACTTAATTATAAAAGAAGACATTTATTTTGAAAATCTTCTTATATTCTTTTATAGGATGTTTAAAAGGTGTTATAATGGTGTAAAATAGATGCACCCATCTTATAATTTAAAAAACATTTTTACCTTAATTTGTCGAAAAGGTCATAAAGTACCTTATTTAGAAAACAACATAAAGATTCCTTTCAAAACATTTTATAAAAAGTAAAAAAATGGTATCAATGAATTTAAACCATATTCAAAAAAATAGAAAAAAAATTCTGATATACAATTTCAAAAAACAGTGATGTTGATGATAAAGATGTCCCAGTAGATACTTCCATAAAAAGAACCTCTGATAGATAAAGAGATTGTAAAGTTAACCATTAAATTTTAATTTTCCTTAGTAGAGGTACATTAACCCCCTGTTTAATAGTTAAATCATTTATATTAAATTATACATGGACCACATACATAAATATTATATCATATATGATCTTCTAATATTGCTTGGGTTTTAAAATTTATATAGTATCATTGTTTTGTGTGTCAACTGATTCATTTTACATTATATGTTTTATTATGTATGCCATGTTTGTTAAGGATAAGATGTATTTTAATAATATCTATAATGATATTAAGTTCATTAAAATTATTTTAAAACGTAAAATAAAAAATATCCTATAATGCTTACGATGGGGAATGAATCTCGTCCCGTTCGATGAGACGGTAATCCGTACGTATGCATGGTTGACAATATCATTCTATTGAGGGTGAAATAATATGTAATTGGATTTTTTGTCATATATAATGAATACTTGAAATTTTATATTTGTTATTTATATCAATGATACTCATTATTATACATATCCAAACAATGAAGTGTTGAATAACAAACTACACCACGACGTGGAGAATGTAAGTCGTATGTACGCATATATGGTGAATTTGTCATTCATAGGATGGATAGAATAATTAATATGGTTGTAAAATATTTATAATAACATCATAGTATGTATAAGGTATGTGATTTATTATTTGGGTTTGGATACAACAATGAAAGAGGTAGTGTAACAAGAAAAGAACACTGAAAGATTTGATGAAATTATTACATCTTCTTCGAGTACTTCCTTTTGATTTGATCAAAAGGGATCTTTAGGATGGGTTTCTGATCAATGTATGACCTATAAGTTGAATTGGGGGTAGTTGTTAAGATATTTGAGTGGGTTTTGGCAGAGACTATTGGCTTTGGAGGTGTGAAATTAAGAGAAGGGTAAGTACCATTTTATAAGAGAGGAGAGTGTCACATTACAAAAATCATGAAATATTATTTTTTATGAAATAATTTTTAGTTTATAATTGATAAAAATGATTTATTTAAATTATAAGGTGGGTATGGGTCTAAATATTATTAACCAATTGGTTTTAGTCAAATTTACATCACCATATTTATCAAATCTTTTAGATTTAATTCTTAGTTAAATAGTTTAACATTTACAATATATTCTTGAATTTTAACATTACATGGTTATTAAACATACAATAAAATTCCATTCTAACCTCATGAGGTTAATTAATAAAATATATACCAGTATATAATTATTTTGGTAGAACCTTATATTTTTAGGAATATTATATCATTTAAAAATATAGTAATTATTTTAAAAACACATTTTTGTCATTTTTTACACTATTTAGTATTTGGTTTTTATTAAGTCAAAAAACATAATTTAATAGAAATAAATTCATTAAATCAATACTAAAATGTCATATTAACCAATAAAATTTTTATAATGCATCAATAGTCTCAATTTACATTTATTTTCATATTTATAATATCAATTATTTTAATCATTCATTAATATGGTAATTGCGGCATCATAATTGTGTCATTAATAAATTTAATTATTTAATGACTGAAAATTATAAATAAAATAACATGATATAGAAAATATTATTATATTTTTAATTAGTATTTATATTCTAAATTATCTTATGTATAACCCTGTATTAAAAATATTTTAGTTATTAAAATTTGAATTTAACAATTTTAACTCTTCTTAAATAAAAAATAATAATAAATGTCCAAATCTAATCCATAGGGATAAAAAAGGATAATATTTTATTTCTAAGATTTTTTTTGGTAAAAATACACTTATACAATAAAACTAGGACATGTTTTTGGGTAATTATATTATTATTTTTACCTTTAATTACCATATTCACATTTTTCTCTGGTAAATAAAAATCAAAAATTATTATTCACCAAAAAAAATTCATTCTACTGAATCAAATTTTACTTACTAATGACAACCATGTTTCTTGGATTTTTGATTTTCAATTAAAAAAAGTGGTAAAATTACATTTTATAAAAAATTATAAATGTTCCTAGAAGGTGGGTAAAATACATTAAAATGTTCAATAAAATTTTATATATCTAAACATATTATAAACATTATATAATGAATTAAATTGCACTAAAATTTGTATTATGTATATTTTCTGACTTTAAGATTTATTTTTATTTAAAGAAAATTATTTAAATGAAGAATTTGTTTTTTATCTACAACGTAGTGTTTTTAATTATTCATAAAAAAAATTGAATATTTCCAGAAAAATACCCAAAATTCACAAAAAGGTAATTTTTATATTAAAAATTCAAAAATGATGTCTATTTTACCAAATTATAAACATAGGAGTTTAATTTATTAATTAATAATTAATTCCCTTTGCCAAAACCAGAATGTGGGTTTTTTAGAAGAAAAAACTAACAAAAGATTGATATGTGTTTATGTCTAATTTAAAAGTGAAATTACATCAAATAACCAATATTGGATTAAATGATAAAAATATAATATAATTATACTTACAAACCATTAAAATGTATAATTTAATACTTAAAATTACATTGATTAAAAAAAGTTGTTTTCAATTAAAATGTACTATCATTCATTATTCATCAAAAATTGAATGTTTTCATAAATACACCAAAAATTTATATAAACTATATTTTTATGTACCACTTCTAAAGAATAAGATTATTTTGTCAAATTGAATATATAAAAGTTTCAAATATTGGATTTATAAATTGGTTTCCCATCAAAAGGTGGTGAAATTGCAATTTTTTAAAAATAATTATTTTATCTGAAAAATTGAATATGTTCTTATATTAAGTATATGAAATACATAATATGGAGTGTAAAATTATATTTAGTATATAAAATTCAAAATGCAGTTAATACTATTGATAAAGACTTTTTTAATGGCTAGTTTGGTATTTCATGGTGCATTTGAACTCGGTGTTACGTGTAGTGCAAGCTATTGAATTATTTTAAAGAGATAACGTACTCTGAAATCCTAGGGTGTTATAGAAATAAAGCTATGTTTTAATCCATCATTCTGGAAAAAAAAGTTGAAAATTTATTTTTTATGGAAATATTAGTGGAGTTGTAAAATATAAAATAAGATTATTATTAATGCAACATATCAATTTTAATTGAATTATTTTAATATTTATTTGTTATAATTTTATAAAAAAAAGTTTTCAAAAACATTAAAATCAACCATATAATATGAAAATTTCATAAATGTGAGAGTATTTTTGAAATTTTTATTTTTCACAATTCTCCCAGAACTCATCCTTTCCGAAAAAAATATAAAAAGTCCATCATATAAAAATTTTAAAACTATAAATACTAAAATTAATTTTTTTTAAGTAAATTAAAATTACTAATTTCATAAATATTACTAAAATAAAATTTATAATGAAAAATGTTTTCGGTTTAAAAATGATGTCTTCATGTGAACACAATAATATTTAATTTTAATTAAAATAATTTTAGTATTTATTTCATATATAATTTTTTTCATTTTTTCTTTCATTTATTACAATAAAATATACATTTCAATATGAAAAATAATTATTTTATCTTAAATAATGATTTCCAAATAACATTATAATAAATAATTTACATTGTAAAATTTTAATTTTTTCTATCACATTATGTTAATATTATTCTATGATTTTTATAAATACATAATTTCATAGTTCAATAATATCAATATTAATATTTAATCGAAACACAAAAATATATAATTACATATATCATATTTTAAAATTATATTAGAATTTAATTATTTATTATTTATAATTTATTTTATTTTAGACATACCACTAAAAAACATAGCAATAGTAAAAATATTTGATTCATTTAAATCCAATGAACAAATTTATAATGACCATATTTCAAAAGACGATATTCTAAAATATTATATTTAGAACTATCAAAATTCATTCATATAAATATAATCATGTTATTTATCTCATTCCTTAACATCGTTCTCAATAAACCTATAATTGATTTATAGGTTAGCCATAATTCAGTAGTTATGATCAGGGTTTGTCATCTAATGGAAAACAATGGACATGATGATTATATTTCCATGGATTACTTATATTATTATGTATTCAACAAACTTATAAATTAATTATTCTTGATTAATCTTGAATCCACAAACTATATTTTATTAATCCAATATTATTATATTTTTTGACCTCAAAATATTTCATGGATTGTGTTAGTCCATTTTTTCACGATAAATATGAAATAATATGTATGGTCCTGGAAAAATTATTTCTAAAATAAAATAACATTAAATGAAGGATTTGAATTTACTAGTACATGAAAATAAAATACAGTAACACATAGTAAATAGCAAAAATAAATAAATAATCAAGGATTGTATTTTAATGATATAGTACTCATACCCCATGTATGAAATACAATGCCAACTTTAACTATGGTAACACTTAATAAGATAATTTAATAGAGACCAACTACATTACTAATATAGAGGTCCCAATAATTTTAAATCAATAAGTAAAAAAATGGATAATATCGTACTAAATGAATGCACCAATGATTTTTTCAAAACTCCATTGGCTATCTCATATAGCTAAATTAAAAATAATCATATCATGCCAAGACAAAGGGCTTTTAAAACTGAATGAAAATAACATCGTTATGATATATGTGAAAAATACTAAATATACAATATTTATTTGTCTAAATTAGATACAAGGTGAATAAATACTAAAAAACATCCCATAGAGGAGTGACTAAGACATGTAGCATCCCATGAGCATGACATTTGTCACATTGTGATGGTATGGATGTTTCTAACTTATGGATAATTGAGCCTCAATCAGAGTTGTTCTTCTATGAAAGTATACAATCAAAATGAACCATGTTAGTGTTGAGAATTAAATAAACACCACATTGTTTTTGAATTTGGGACTGGAATACAACCATCACAATTTTATTTCTTAATGAACAATTAAATAAATCTCTAAGAGATGAAATAAATAGAGAAAAGGTCCTCATAAATTATGTTCAAACCAAATCATAAATAAGAAAAGACTTATATAAAATTATAAATATCTAAATTATTATTAGGCCATATTTTAATGAATAATTTTTCTAAATCGAATTTCGTAACAATAACATTTATTTAATCTATAATTACTAGTTCAACCACATTATTCCAGTATTCATACTTGTTATCTTGCCCAAGTGATTCTCTAAAATACATAGGTTTTATTGGTTCACTTTGGTATTAAAGATAAGTATTACTAAATATAACAAACTAGTACAACCACTGGATTAATTATCCTTTTAATTAAATTTATCAGTAACTCATTGTAACAATTTAATCCATTTATGATATAAACCTACAATAGTCCTCATAAAAATGAATCAAACACCACCATTAGAGAAATAATTTATATACTAGAAAATATTATAGGCTATGTGTCCCATATGAGACCTCATTTATAATATATATTCTATTCATGACAATTTCACTTATGCACCCAAAAAATAATATTTTTATAATTCATATATTTTTACTGAGGCAAAAAAACAACGATAATTTTATACTGGAACAACATATGGTAATTAACACACATGAGAATAAAAAGTTTCATTTTAATTTCTCCAGGCTATATATGCAGATAAATTTACATGTTTACCCTTATAGAACACCCCAGATAATAAAAATTATAACTATGCTATATATTGATTTTGACAGTTCTGTGTCATTAGCTTTTACCAAAATTTAAATATTTTAATCTTTAAAATGAAAAAATTGAAGTTACTAATAATGGAATACCGAAGAATATCCCTACATTGATTAAATGTATCATTATACCCTTATCTTTTATAAGGAATTAAGATCTCTATATGAACATGGTACAAAAATTTATATGTAGGACACATACTATATTATACAAAATGAGTTTACATAATTCCATTTTGATAATTATTCACGAACAAATATGCCTACACTATTGTAGTTTCAATCAAATATCTACCATTAAATTCATTCCCTCGTCCAGAATTCATCATTATACATTGGGAAATATATATCCCTGATCTGCTAAAATCAATCTCACATGGTTTATATCGAAGGATACCTTCAATGAGGGTTCTAAAATCCCCACTAATAATGTTTTTCTATGTTATTTTTGAATGGGAACAATATATCAATTACATACTATAATACTGACTAATTGTTTAATATATATAACAACATCATTGTATATTATAGGATTCACACTATCATGGATCTCTGTCAGTTCCTAAAAATCAGTGACACTCACCTGGTTATGAAATTATTTTCTCTCTCCCATGAATTAATAAGAACAATGTATATTGTTTTCAAACAATATCTAAAAAACTCATCGGAAACCGCATTCCATAAAATATCTTAACGAGTATTTCAACTACTACTAAAACTAACAGAGAGGGGTTTGATCAATCATTTGTGAAATAAATTGACATGAACATATAGAAACAACAATAAATCCTCAACGTTAAAATATATTATAGATACCAATTAGGATTGCCATTACTTAAAAATCCATTGCATGTGGACCAAAAAAATTAGATGACATTTCACTATTAATTCTAGACACCTAGATAACAACTTCTCAAGTGACTGATATCCTTAACCTATTGAGAAAACTCCTCCTAAACCATACAAAAATATTCTCTATGAGATCATAAATCCAAAAAAAGACCCACATAACATAAAACACTAACTGTAGAATTACATAAGGATAGAAACCACTAGTTATGATGATAATGATAAAAATTTCACACATCGCATAAAAATTTCTATATACTAGGGATGAGTGAATGATGTTCTCATAGAATTCAAGAACATTGCTTAGGTATATCACTAGAGTACTCCAATTCATACAAGACTAATGAGTCATCATGACCACCATGGAATCCTCTCACAAAAGTTAATATTTTGGGAAACCACCATACATATATGGTGAGAAAAATCTCCCTTTATATGAGAATGTAAACAACCCTGATGTTAGTTTCTCATATATATCAATAATTACATGTCCATTTATTCATTTATTTTATGTTTTAACCATTATAAAAATATTTTAAAAGTAATACCTCATCAATTATCAAATATTTTCTTCGCAAAGACCAATACTAACTAATGGATCCATATTCTACAAAATTAAGGTTTTACACAAATATGATACTATCATGATGTGGTTAGTTAATTTCCAATAATTCCTAATTGGATCCTCCATGTATCAACAAATGAATTAATATTTATTATATTCCTTATATTTCTACATGTTTTTCCTTTATCGATCAAATATTGAATAAGAATGTGAATGAAAAATCATGAATAAAATATTGTTCATATATCATTCTATATCCATGTCATATCCATGGTTCACACAGATAAGACATCCATATATTACAATACATTCATGGGAAATGATTTTATAAACTCTAAAAATATAACATATTGTTATCCTAAACACCTAAGTGGAAAAATAAGTCATCTCAAAGAGGGTTGGATACACTCACAGGACACAAATGTAGTGATTTCTCACTAAAAACATTAGTGACCAATTCTCAATAGGGAACATGTGGGACCATATGCACTTTTAATTTTTGACATTGAATATTTTACTAAACATCAAATCACTAAAGTAATGTAGGAAAATAATTTTATTACATCACTATAGGGGTTAGATGAATGAAATTATCCATTAGATAAAAATATCACCTAATAAGGACTTATTTAGGGGTTTCATTGGAGTATGTAACTCTCAAACCACATGTACTGTAAAAATAATTTCCACTAGAAATATCTAATATGATAGTACAAAAAATTACGGAATGAAATTTATTCCATTTGAATCCAGTAGAACCAAAACATATCCATCCAATATAAAAATATTTTTAATGTTCCAACTATTACCACAAAACAATTGATATTAGCAAGAAAAATATGATATATGTATGATTATATCATCCATCAATGACTTCTCAAATCACAAATATATATTTCATAAATAATGATTTTGAATTGAAACTATGTCTAAGATATGTAGATCATGATCCCTTCAGCATTTTTAACATGTAGGTATATCCATGTCCCCTCATATTCATTATATGGTTATGATTCCCACCTTCTCCTGTGTCTAGGGAAAATCTCTTGAATTTTTTTTGAATCTTCTAGAAGTCTGTTTGGTGAATTTGACACATGATTTTATTCTAGTAAAAAAATTCAATATGTAAAAAACTATCCCTCTATAGTCTTCACCCAAAATATTGTGGTAATAAAATTCTACCATTAAACATATAAATATAAAATATCATGGGTTCAGAGGCCTCAATTCATAGTTATTCATCCCCACAATAGTTTTCAAAACATTGATCATCTATTGATATATCTATTTTTTAAAATAGATAAACCCTCACTATTGTTAGCTTATATTCATCTTGAGATTAAAAAAACACAAACCACTAATATCTTATCATAGAATATAAGAAACTAAACATATGAATCATCTTCTCATACATTATATTCTAAACTATATTAAAAGGTATCTTCGAGACCCTATAAAATCTTCCACCACCTATGTTCTATGATAAAATTTAAAACACCTGACACCACTATCATTGAAACAAAAATATTATATTAAATATATAGGTAGTGTCATCCAAATCATTGTGTTCTATGATATTATTCATGAAAATAAACTCACTACGTAAAAATGGTAGAAACATTTCCTATGATTATGGGGAAATAATAACGATAAAACATGTCTTAGATAATATTTCTTCATAAATCAGTAAATGGTGAAAAGTGTAACCAAAATAGGCATGGTTTCACCATAACTCTTACTACACATTATTACCGACTATTATTAGGTAATACCATTCATTTGATACGATGGACCAAAAATAATTAGGTCATATCTTAAAAAGAAATAATTGTAAGGGCATGGATGGTCATAACTAACTACTATATGATGAATGAACCAACTATTATACCCCTGAATGATGAATTAGTGATATATGTTGAAAAATATGTCATATGAGTCCCAGATATAAGATACATAAACTTCTTAAATACGGTAGTCAACCAAGTATAACAATGAATCATAATACATATTTAACATCATTTACCTAATGTTACTATACCAATCCTCACATGACTCGTAACTCCAATTAAAATCATGCTATAATTAGGCTAAGAGTGCCACCCAAATCAAACATCTAATATACCATGGTATTTTGACATGATTTGATTATCCATATCACACTATATAGTAAGAATTAGCCAATAAAGATATCTAAAAACAAATAATTTAAAAAAAATACAACTGGGATCATTGTTTGGTTAAGTATAAAATCAATTGAACTAAACTATAGTGAAGAAAATGTGTTAATGGGATAGGAGGTACACATATATCATCATAAAATAATTTACATTAGAAGTATTTATCTAAAGTTTCTTTAAATGATACCATTATAATACATGTTAATGTTACTTCTTAGTTGTAGTAATCCTAGAATGACCTCCAATTGAAATTATCATCCCCAATGTAAATAACCATCATGCCCCATAATTCATCACCACGAATCAGTATGTATTAGCATAAAAAACTACAAAAAATGTCCTGATCTACTAAGATCATATCTTACCTTTGATCCATATACCCAGCTGAATCCCATGTGGGAATATATTCTATGTAGGGTTGAGTATAAACATAATTTGTAAGAAAACCTAAAACCATAATGGAATGACTTAAAAAATTAATCTCTAGCTCATAGATACTAGTTAGTAATGATGTAGAAGAAAAGAAATTATATCCCATATATGTTTTAAATCCAAAATTAAAAAATAGAGAAGTAAAATTTTTCCCATATCTAACCCCTAAAGGTATTCATCACATGATAATTTTTGGATTCCTGATGTACTATAATGTCAACCTATTCTAAATTTGATATACCAAATATAAAAAAACTAAATGAATTAAAATATTTTATTGAGTAATCATAAGGTAAAATATTTCTGATCATATCAATATTTATAAATTCTACTACCCCACTTTAAATAATTGAGGTCCTACCCCTCTATAATTTACAAATAAATTTGATTGTGTACCATACCTTGGTGTTCAAAAAATATAATAACATATCCCCCTTATAAGAACCTATATGAATACATCCACCATAAAAAATATTAAAAAAAATCTTGTGGATAACTATCACATTGAAAAAAACCACCAATTTTTTAGAAAATCAATGTCAGTATCTAATAATTATTAGATAATCCATGCCCTTCCATGTGGAAAATTTCCATCTATGGGGATAACAAGTCCTATTGGAATACCATCATTATGATAAAAACCACACATCTCATGGAAAGGATATGGATTCACAGAGAGAGAACCCACAACCCAAATAAAAGGCATCAAGGACAGAAATTGGGGGGGGTGGACATACCATGTGTGGAAAATATCATAGTCATGGAGATAAACATACAATATATTTGGGAGATGTAATGAACACTTGAGTGACTATATCATAACATATTATCACTATCATGGGTCCCATAGAGATGAATTCATAATATATTTATTTCACGTTTTAAATATCCCCTAATGGAAAATAAAATTACACCATTGTTGTATAAGTTAATAAAAATTAGAATCATCCATTTAATTATCCAAAATTGAAATCTGATATTGCGGATCTAACCCCCCCACCAATATGAAGATAGGGGTCCATCTAGTTCTCCTTAATGATTATATGTGTTGTGTTGAAGTGGGTGTCATTAAAATTATTTCTTTCATGTATCCTATATGAATTGTTACTCTTACATGATTAAGCCATCCAAAATTATTCTAGGATGGGCATACCCAAAACAGTTTGGGTGACAATGTATATCAGTGTGCCCTACCATCTGTTTTCCCAAACATTTAGGTGATCAATATTCTATTTAGTTGTTGGGACGCATAATAATATAACATTATTAAATTTCATGTAGCATGGGATAGTGGGGAATCTTTACTCACAATATAAATCATGAATATGGTTCCATGACTCCACCATAGTGGTTCCCCCTTGAGCTTATGGTGGCCGGCATATATAATCATGATCTCCACTACTATAGCAACTCTTTTAATTATTTTAAATTTTATGAAATGTATAATGATGTTTTTCCATGATCTATTTACTTATCAGGTCATTACCCCATCTCATTAATGATTTCTGACATTTTTACCTAATGTAAGAAATGCACAGATCATCACCACTCTTCACGGTCAAATGAATCCCCCTAACCAAATCTCTAATTCAACTCCCATACCTTTGATACCCAGCCAATACAATGTACTTATTGAGGATCACTATGAATTTCTAATAATAAGGATATTGGATAATCAATTTTACATGTTAGGGTAAGATAATAATAAGAGATAGGATAGTTGTAGAAAGACAGATAAATAAAAAATAAAGGGACAATATTGGATCAGTAATTATTGGTCCACCAATAAAATATGAAATTATAATGAATTAAAAAATAATTCAGGATAATATCCATGGAACATTGTTTAGGTAATTTTAGAACTATAATTTAATAATAATAGTGGGGTTTCTATAATAAAAAGTTAGATAAAAAACCATAAAAAAGAAACCATTGAGATCAATTATATTTAGAAATTATGTTCAATATTGAAAATTATTGAATAATAGAGCTACATAAAAAGAAATATTACAACATTGATATTGGATTTGTTTTCAAATTTATCTTGTCAAAATTATATATTGATGGTGATAGTGATGCTTGGTTCATCTCTTCTTGGTTCCATAATATTCTACCAACATCGTGTAAGATCTTCCACTCTATACCTTCCCTCAAATTATATTGTTTTACTATAAAACATAGAACTATATATAATGATGTATATATTGAAATACATATTTCGAGTATTGAATTAAATATTTAGTTTTAAAATATAGAAATAAATTAAACTTTTTAATCCAACTATGAAAATAAAACCATTGGGTCATTGTGGAAATACAATTAACACTACTCTAAGAAAAAACATCCATTCTGGTTGAAAACACTCTTTATGCTATACCGTCCAATATTAAAATTAATTGGTAAAATTTATTCCTCATATTTACATACACATGACCTAAAAATGTAATTTTTCATACATATTATAATTTTATTTAGGGTCCACTATATTCACAGTTCCATAAAGTCATATATTGACTGTTAAAATAATTCCCCAGAGATGATGTGTCTTTAAATAAGATTTTTTGTGTTGTACACTATGGTAAACATACCATTTTCACCAGTTAATTTAATAAGAATATAAAAATTAAAATGTTGTTATGTAATCATTAGGAATATTCCATCAGATATAGTTAATGTATGATTCATTTTCTCATTCTATATATTATCATACTTCACGGAACCTGTATGTGTTATTCTTATAGAACTAGATGATTTGTTATTAGAGATACTAGTAGAACAAGTATATAGACCATTTTTATCTAGTCTATTTCCACGTTAGAAGACATTGTTTTACTCCCCCTTATCGATTAAAGTCTTGTGATTTTATTTACATGTTAGTTAAATGATCCATTTTCTCTAATTTATGAAATTTTTAAACAGATTAAATTATATATTCCATCAGGTTCATTGATTTTAATTTTTTTGAAAAGGTTTTCAGGTGTCCATAGTCTTCTTATGTGATTCTTGAGTGGATCATACACTGATGAAATGAAATTCATCTATAAAAAAGTAAGAGAGAATTTATTCATTAAATAATTAGATTATTTTTTACAAAATCTTGGTGGAATTAAAAAATAATTGCAATGGGTCAGGTATGGTTGACACTAAATGAGAGGCTAGATTATGAAGAAACATATATGGTGGATATAAAATTTTGATTTTTAAAAAGACGAATAATGAAAAAACATAACATTTATTGAGAATGTGAACTTAATAATTATAGGTTACAATTCATATAGTATCATGTTAGTAGTTTTAATAATTTTACATTTTCTAACCATGAAAGATATAGTGGTGTTATAAGGGCCTAAATCCACATAGATCGACCCTTTATGTGTTTTCAGAGACTGAGGTTCTTGTAGAAGGCTCATAGGAATCCTGGAAGCGTTCGGTTGCGAGAAGATGGAAATAGGGGGTACATGACGTGACCAAGAGGGAAATAACATGCACCATTTGGGTTTCTGAAAAATTAAACAAATGTGCCAAGGTGATGCATTTTTTCATGTAAGTCACCTCAACAAGGTAAATAATGTGACAAGGATGTACATGTAATGTACTACCACGCTGATGTGTGTTTTAAGGACACCAAGCCACTTGGGTTTTTCAAACCCTATGGCTTGAACGCACATCATCTCAACCCCAGATAACTTGGATTCCACCCTCTTCAACGTTTGTCGTTTCCTTCATCCTAGATTGGTTCCCTGCTTATATCTTTGATTCATCTTCAATTTGAGTTAAGATCTACCCTTGTTCTTTGGTTTTCTTCGATCTGTATTCCCTCATTTTTTCTTTTCCATGCTATTGATTTGCATCTCCATGGTTCTAATGGATATTTATTTGGTTGCGGATGAGTTTATACCGTGACATCCTCGGGTGGATGTAGTTGTTGCATGGAAGATGATCATGATATATTTCTTTGAGACATTCTCAAGAAAAGAACATCAGAAACCATTTGAGGTAGGGTAGTTGTTGCTTCTCTATTATTTTACATGAAACTAGATTTATCATGTTTTATCCCCTTGGATCACAATGTAATTAACTTAATTAAATACATTAACCATATTAAATGAATTTGTTTGATCGCATGTTTTTTATTTGCAGTGTGATAACTATTTGCCTCTTGATTTTATATGTAGTGTGATTTTTATGAATTTTTTATTAGCATGTTTTTAATGATGATATTTTCAAAGATCCAAAATTCAAAGTTAATTGATAATTAATTGGCTAAATGTAAAGAGGAATGTAAATGAATTTAATTATTGTTGTAATTTGAAGTTAATCAAATTGATTCCAATGTGCATGTTCAGTTTTGTTGGTTGTCAATCTTGACGATTTTTAGTTCTTGTTGTTTGAAGGAATGTAAAATTAATTGTTAAATTAATATGTGGTAGCAATGGTAGATTTAATTTTAGGTTATTTATAGTTTTATCCTAATAATAATTAATCAGTTAATTCAAGATGGATTAAAGAACTATTTATTTGATAAAAGATAATTTCTGGTAGGGTTCTGAGATAACCTCTTCCATGTAAAGGCCAAGAGACTTATCCTTGGACGTGTGAGAGCTCAATGATTGTAAAGGCATAGTTCCTTGTTTATGTTCCACAATAGAAATTGATATGATAGTTGTTTCCTACAGCTTTTGTTGTGTTGTGAGCTGAGATGGCAGTTGTGATATGTGGGGGCAGGGAGGCCCATTGGTTGTCGCAGCAGCTGACACCTAGAGTGGTGAGATGCATCAGTTGATTCATGTTGGTATTGGGGAGGACACTAGAGATGATGAAACATGTTGTATAAGAATGATTATATGATTGATGATTCTTGTTGGTTGTATATATTCTTTGCTTTCCCCATTTATAAAGGCAGTTGGTCTCACTTATATTCCTTCCAAAATAGGTGAAGACACACTGGGTATGCCACATGCTATCGTTGTTTAAATTCTTAGAGGATTATAGGTATACAGTCCTGCTATAGGTAGTAATTACTTGACAGGTAGTTCATCTACTCACTAGGTTGAACCCCCTTCTGTTTATTAGCATAGAATTTTTTATAGAATTAAAATGAATATGGGAAATGAATAATTCTATTAATAAATTATTGAATAAATGATGTTGAACAGATGGGGTTGGATCTTGGTGGGATGCAATGCTGAGGTTATGTATCTGAGGAACCGTGGACTTGGATTGCTTATCACTGGAGGGAAAGGAACATTGTTGTGAATCTAATGAAATGAATTGTGGAATTTTTAAAATCGTTAATTAATGGTTAAATAATTAATTAAAGTAATGTAAAATAGATTTAAATGGATAAGATGATTTTATAATGCTCTTTAATGGTTGTGTTCTTATAAGATATGTATTCTCGATATTGGAAACCGGGTGTCCTTGAGACGTTAGTTATAATTGTGTCTAAGACATGGTTTTTCCCGTAGTTTGGGAGTGAGATATATTATACACTACTACAAATCTATACTATAGCCACAGACCTATAGCCACGGTTTTCTAGGTCCGTGGCTATATATTTTATACTTACACGGTTAATTATTTCATCTGTGGCTATATCCAGCAGCCCCGTTTTTTTTTCAAACCCATCGGGCTCCTTCACCTCCCCCTCGCTATTCCTCCTCCTCACCGCACCCTCCCCCTCCCCGACACCTCCATGCCGACGCCTCCTCCGCGCCGCGCCCTCCTCTCCGTACCCTCCTCGCTGCACCCTCCTCGCCGCGCCCTCCTCCTCACCGCGCCCTCCTCCCCGACGCCTCCTCGCCACGCACTCCTCCCCGACACCTCCTCGCCGACGCCTCCTCCGCGCCGCGCCCTCCTCACCGCGCCCTCCTCGTCACGCCCTCCACGCCGCGCCCTCCTCTCCATGGTTTCAGTGAGCATTACTCAGTTATGGAACTGAAGAATATGGATGAGGGTGTTCCCAAGAATCCCTCCGTTTTCTCATTTTCAACAAGCGGAAATGTATTGGAATAGGTTTAAGGGAGTGAGGCCACATTCATGAAGATTTATACCGAAGCGGGAGGTATTGTGATGGATAACCATTTTGATCTTTTGTCATATGATGAACTAGTCCATAATTTTGAACAATACCTGGTCATAACCATTGGAGAGGAGAAGGTCCCTGAAAATTGGTTATGTGATGAATGTTCTTTCCACTTTTTAGGTGATTTAGAGGATGAGGTTCAGGATTAAATGTATCCATGTATGAGAAGAGTAAGATAGGGAGGGTCAACTAGAAAGATAAAAGGGATTACTCATATTTTTCTCTACCAATGGGGACTAGGTTTATGAATATGTCAAAGGACAAATATAAGGAATGTAACCCACCTCTCCAAGGTGGTCTTTTCGTAGTGGGATATTCCTGATAATCCTTTCAAAATTCTTGTGAAATCATAAGATGATGAACCAATTAAAGATACCCTTTCCTTTACTTTGAAAAATTATAAAATTGAGGATTTTTGTTTTGATAAGAGGTTGTAGGATGTTGAATAAATCACTTATAACTTAGAAACACTCCTAGGATAACCGTTTTTTCTTTAAAAAGAGCAAGATGACCAAATTAATGAAGTTTTTTATTTAATTGAACAATCTTTTCTTTTATATTATTGTGATTTTTTTTGTGTATGATTTTGATTTCTCTTCTCCCTATGTATGTTGTGTAGATTCAAGTGAACTTCATGATTTACTAGAGGTACATGAGAAGGTTATTAATAAACCTGATGAGAAACTTTTGAAACTCAAAAAATCTAATTGTAATTCAAAGTTTGGGAGTGGTCGAAGAGAAAGAGGATATTTTGAAGTTGCGCACTAATGAAAAAGTGTATATTGATACATATATGGTTTTTAATAATGAATTTATATAGGATATTGAATCGGATGAAAAATCACATCCAAGAATTGAATTTTTACTATTTATGCACATCACTCCTCAAGTTGAAGAAGAGGGAATATACCCCCTTTTCCCACCTTTCCACTACTCCTAGGAAGTTATAATTTCAAAGTGGTGAAATTAAAAGTATATGAAAATGGGGTGTTAAAAAACTATTTGAGTTGATTACTATAGCTAGAAAGAATATTTTATGCTAGTTCTTAAGTAAGAAGACACATCCTCCATCTAATTGGGGTTGAATAAATGATTTTTCAACTGTGAGCAATCTAAATATAGAACCCCTTGGGGGATAAACCCAATATTATCTTGTTACTTTTTTTATTTTTTTTATTTGACCTTCTTTAATAATATTTTTTTGATTGAGGTATTTTTTTGTAGGAAGTTAGGTGGATCACTTCACATGGCAGCCCATTTTGAGTAACTTCTTTCACTCTAGGAAAATTTTCAGGTTGTTTCCTTCCACCCTTAAATTTTTAACAGTTTAAATTCTTATTATATACTTCAAATTAAGTGTGAGGTAAGGGTACACAATTTTTTTCTAATACTAAATTTTATAATTCTAAATCATTGTTTAAACATTCCTTTTTATTGATTTTTATTAAAAAAAATTATGTTATTCACATAGAATAAGTGAATGTACGTTATAATTTCTATTTTCTTAGTACTTTGGTGAGAATAATTTCACATCCTATTGAAGAATAGATTCAAAGATATTTATAGATCTAGAAAAGTTATATTTCATAGTAACTTTGAACCAATCTACCTTAGTTTTTACTCTAGTTTTGTTCTGTTTTGAACTTTAAATTTTATAAACTAATGTATATGTTTACACTTATAGGAGATGAAATTTTTGAAACTAAAGGTATTTATTCAACAAGAAAAGAAAGAAAATTATTTCCAATGATCTCAAACGAATAGAGCATCTACACCATGGGAGTAATAGTTTAAATTCTGTGATTTTTCTACTTAAACTTGAAAATTCAATTATTTTTTTTAGTTGAAATAAATGGTTGGAAGTTGCCTTTTAATAAATATTTTATGCTGAAATCATCTTGTTAAATCTGTTGGTTGTTGCTTCTTTTTTTGCTACCTTTTTGTATTTAAATTCTGGTGTGTATGTTTATTTTAATGTTTTACTAAAAATCATTTTTCAACTTCAAATGTTAACATGCATCTACATTAAAATCCATGAATATGTGTTGAAGTTGTTAATATAGTAACTAGTAGGTATCATTCATGCATTTTGTATGATTTTTTGAACTCTATGTTCTTCATTTCATTTGTTTTTAATATATTAGTTATATGCTTTGTTTGTAATTACATAAAAAAATCCTTTATTGTTACAAATTGATGCATATATCTAATTAATCATTTCTACCATAGGACATGGTGGTTGGTGTTGGTTCAAATGCGGGCACGTTGGCATGCAACCGACAAGCAAGGGGGAACATCCATTCTTGGTAATGGGCATCTATGTGAACTTTACTTCTCAGTTATTGGTTTTTATTAGAGTGATATTAACATATTATTTTGTTCCCATGTAGTTTTACAAACATAAAATAAAAATTTAATCTTAGTTTTATGGTTCCAATTCTAAAATATTTTTTATGAGCTGAATTCTATGGTACTAAATTTGTGTGCTCGATATTATTGTATCACATTCTTTCTTCCATAAACCTTTTATAGTTTGATGAAGATAGGGTGCAACTGGTGATGAAATATTTGAAGCTCTAATTTCTAATAGTTGAACTTTTCAAAACAAAACATTTTCCTCTCAAGTAAGCTTTGATTTGTGGTTCTTGCATCTACTATTTTTGAAGGATATATGTTTGTATTCAGGCACATAAACACAAATATATTTCTTATCAATTATTTATTCTCTACATAATTACTTCTGATTTATTTTGATCTTTTTATCTTTATTTCTTGTAGGTAAAATATAGGCTTAGGGTGAAAAATAAATATGCACCCAAAGTATTCTTAAGGCACCATTTTGTATGATGGTAACATTTTGGTAAGTTCATTTATTTCTTTTTACCATACTACATCATGTATGTTGAGAGGGGTCTTTGATTTGTGGTTCTTGCATCATATATTTTGGTCTTTTGTTATATTTGTTGAAAATAGTCATTTTATGTCTTGACGTTTTTTTTATAATATCTTCGGGATGTATTGAAGTATGATAGGGGGCTGGGTGGAGGGGGGTAGGGGGAAGGGTGGAGGGGTGAAGGGGGGCAGGGAGGAGGGGGGTGGGGGTAGGGGCAGGGGGCAGGGGCAGGGGCAGGGGGGAGGGTGGAGGGGGGCAGGGGCAAGGAGGGTGTAGGGGGGTGCAGGGGGTGTTGTGCAGGCTAAGGGGTTGGGTGGAGGGGGGGTAGGGGGCAGGGGGTAGGGTGCAGGATGGAGGGGGGCAGGGGGGCAGGGGGCAGGGGCAGTTTCTCCATACCATTACTCCAATTATTTTTCTTATTCTTTAATTTTGGGTCACTACCCATGCCTTTATCATACATGTATTTAGCTTTTGGATATTTATCTCCATTTACCATATTGGAGGTGATGATAACCTTCTAACTGATTGAAATTTCCTCATCATCATCATACCATAATACATGACTTAAGTGTGTAAATTTATCCATATACTATCTAGGATAATATTGTGACTCTATGGAGGCCTTATTCTTAGTAATCATTGCAGCAGGTACTTTCGTGAAACCACATACTGATCATTATTTTTAGTAGGTAAGGGATTCTACTACAACTTATTTTGATGATCCTTGGGTGTACTCATATTCAGTGAACCTAGTGGGGTTTCCTTCCTAGATTTTTCCTAGATAGCTATGTATGAAACATGCATGAGGGGTCCCTCAGAATGTGTCATCATCAATTAATGATAGGTAGGAACCTGCAAGAATTTTTTCCCCATTTTTCACCACTTGAGAACCATGAGATGCAATCAGGTCAGGTAAAGCATCCTAAAAGCAACACGTCTATATAGGAATGCCAACAAATGTTTCCTCATTTGAAGTACTCTCTTCAAGACAAGCTACATTTGTATAGATGTCCACATTGACTTTCTGCCTGTTTTTCCCATTCGTGAGTATTTACATTAGGCTTTCCTACAAAGTTTCAAATACCTACAGTCCCTTGGATCTGTACAAAACATCAGGGAAAGGTGCCCCCAAAATACATGCCCCTCGAACTGGATGTTCTATCCAATGTTTATCTCTCTATCAAGAAGGGGTACATTGTCCTCATTCAAGGATTTCCCCGGGGGTGTTCCCTCTAGAGTAAATAAAACACACTGAGAATAATCCATGTTTTTTTCATTAGAAGGACCATCCGAAGGTGATGTTGAAGTGATTAAGTCTGTAGTTTTCCCAGTATCCTTCTACACTGATATAACCCCTATTTTATCCACCTTATAAGGGATATTAGTGTATTTTCTCTCCATGTCATAGATTGGAATATTCATCTTACTGTTCCAAATTTCATAGTTAGAGACATCATTCCCCTTCATATTGTAAAAAGAACACTCCTTGTCCCTATTACATTCTGGAGAATGATGGAAAAAACATATAATTCATCTAGAACTGTGGTTTCCTTTCGTATTGGATCAGAAAGTCTATACATTCATCTAGTTAGTTAAGACTACTTCTTCTAGAATCATTATATAAATGTCCACATTCACATGGGTTATCACATAGTGTCCAAACCTTGGGTTATCGGTATGTATATCCAACCAAATTGAGTTCCCCACGACTGAGAAAATTTCCCAAAATTTTTGTGAGTACCAATAGAGCTATCCAGGTAGGGGGAGGGGTGTCCGGCAGGGGGAGGGGTGTCCGGCAGTGGGGAGGGGTGTCTGGCAGGGGGGGTGGGCTGTCCAGGTAGGGGGAGGGGTGTCCAGTATGGGGAGGGGTGTCCAGCAGGGGGGAGGGGTGTCCAGGCAGGGGGAGGGGCTGTCCAGTAGGGGGGAGGGCTGTCCAACAAGGGGGAGGGTTGTCCAACAGGGGGGAGGGGTGTCCAGCAGGGGTAGGGGTGTCCAGTAGGGGGAGGGGTGTCTAGCTAGGGGGGAGGGGTGTCTAGGAAGGGGGAGGGGCTGTCCAGCAGGGGGGAGGGGTGTCCAGGCAGGGGGAGGGGCTGTCCAGCAGGGGGGAGGGCTGTCCAGAAGGGGGGGGTGTACAGGAGGGGGGAGGGGTGTTCGGCAGGGGGGAGGGTGTCCGGTAGGGGGGCGGGCTATCCAGCAGGAGAGCGGGGCTGTCCAGCAGGGGGAGGGCTGTCCAGCAGGGGGAGGGCTGTCCAGCAGGGGGGAGGGATGTCCAGCAGGGGGGGCTATCCAGTAGGGGGGAGGGGTGTCAGGCAGGGGGGAGGGGTGTACAGGCAGGGGGCGGGGCTGTCCAGCAGGGGGGCAGGCTGTCCGGCAGGGGGTGGGCTGTCAGGCAAGGGGGCGGGCTATCCAGCAAGGGGGAGGGGTGTCCGGCAGGGGGGGAGGGTTGTTCAGCAGGGGGAGGGGGTGTCCAGTAGGGGGAGGGGGTGTCCGGTAGGGGGAGGGCTGTCCAGGAGGGGGAGGGTTGTCTAGCAGGGGGGAGGGATGTCCAGCAAGGGGGGAGGGCTGTCCAGTAGGGGAGGGCAGTCCAACAGGGGGGAGGGCTGTCCAGTAGGGGGAGGGGTGTCCAGCAGGGGGGAGGGGTGTCCAGCAGGGTGAGGGGTTGTCTAGGTAGGGGGAGGGGTTGTCCAGGCAGGGGGCAGGGCTGTCCTGCAGGGGGGAGGGGATGTCCAGGAAGGGGGAGGGGCTGTCCAGGCAGGGGGCGGGGCTATCCAGCAGGGGGAGGGGCTATCCGGCAGGGGGGAGGGGTGTGCAGCAGGGGGTAGGGGTGTCCAGCAGGGGGAGGGGTGTCCAGCAGGGGGGAGGGGTGTCCAGGAAGGGGGAGGGGATGTCCAGTAGGGGGGAGGGGCTATCCTTGAGTAATGTCTAGCTGAGAAGGAGCATGAATAGGTGTAACAGTAGGTAGAGTAAAATCTGGCAGCCCTATTAGTATATGTCATGTGTAACCTATAGGGTGAGGTCTGTAATGATGGTACTAGACATGTTCTGGTTGTGTAAAAATGTTGGGAACAATCTATTTTCTATTTCTTGATTCATGTATGTTGGTTGTTGGTACCCCATGTGACCTCTTTTTAACCTTCTTTGCATTTTTTTCTAACATAGTGTTTGGTATTAATACTTTTCCCATTCAGATCATCTTTCAACGAAGTATTAATAGAGGATGGCTTGCAGAATTTCTGTACAATTCTGCACTTATCAGTGGCATGGGGGGTGTCCAGCAGGGGGAGGGGTGTCTGGCAGGGGGGGTGTCCAGCAGGGGGGAGGGGTGTCCAGGGGGTGCAGGGTGTAAGTATAAAGGGGTACATTCAAGTATAAACATATATCTAAGGCCCCCCTTGTTCATATTTGGCCATGAAAATATGTACATAGGGGCTAGGTGTCCTTACATATATGTTAAGTTGCATATGCGTGCAAGCGGAAAAAAGGAAGATTCGAGTTGTCGTCGTCAAAAGAAAATGTGCCTTGAGGTTGAGGTAGGGTCCCTCTCCTAGCCCATTTAATTCAAGAATGTTTTAAATTGCATTTAGTTGCCTTATTAATTTTTCATGTTTATATTAAATTGCAATTCTTGAATAAGTGTTAGTTCAGATAATTGTTTTGTTTGATAAATAAGTCCTGGTTTTGTAATAAAACCCCTCCAACGGAGGTGCGCTGTCTGGGAAAACTCACAGTGGTATACCTTTCTTAACATTATTGCATTGATGTTTTCCTTATACTTTATGTCATTGTTAGTCATAAAGCACACATCGTACTTGACCCTTTTTATATCCCTGTAGGGGGCTCTTTTTATTAAAACGGTTGTTTGAACCAAGACAATCTTTAAGTGCCGTTAGACTTTTTTGATGGGTCCCATGTTGTGTGACCATGTCACATGGCATGTGATATTTAAATCCAACCAAAAGCCCAGTTCCACAGCCCAGGGGTCCCACAGTACCAGTAATGTTAGATTACATGTTATGTAACCTGTGATTTTCCTGATCCCATGGGGTATTCCTCTAGGTATTCCTACACATTTATAGATCTCCAAACCTCACCGAATTAGGTATATCAGGGGTCATCCAATCCTCTAGTCATCATATATTAGCATTCATTTCTTTAAATCTTCTGAGAAAACATCCTCTCATGCCATCCATATCATCCTATTTGAAACTAAGTGGAAGATGTTGCCCCGTGGATGTCGCTGGACCGGGCCAACACATTGTGGTCATGTTGCGGTCACGTCGTGGTCACGCCGCGATCACGCCGTGGTCACACCGCAGTCACGCCACGTTCATGCCGTGATCACGCCCTGATTTGGCCCTGCTCCAGGACGACACCCTGCGGCAGTTACTTCTCTAGGACGACACCCTGCGGCGGTCACGCCGCGGTCACGCCGCAGTCACGCCGTGATTTGGCCCTGCTCCAGGACGACACCATGCGGCGGTTACTCCTCCAGGACGACACCCTGCGGTGGTCACGCCGTGGTCACGTCGTGTTCACGCCGCGGTCACGTCGTGATTTAGCCATGCTCCAGGACGACACCCTACGGCGGCTACTCCTCCTTAGAGAAACATTGAATGGTTAGCTCTATAATTTTTTGTATTTCCTCATTCCTAAACTATATCTCCTCTCAGCGCTGCCTCTCATCCATCTTTCCACAAAACGTGCATAGTAGGTGGTACAAAGGCTCGATTCAACTAAAAACATTACTTTGGAATTGTCTGGCATATTTTATTGTACATGTATCACATAATATTTGTTCGGTAATTCTTCTTTTTCCTCATCCACTTCACATGTTGTCCAAACCAGATCATCCTCATCCTCTGCACATGTCGTCTGAACTGGATCAGCCTGTTGTGATGGAAATTCAATTTCTGCTTTTGGCTGTTTTAGATGAAATTCCTTCAATAATTCCCTCATATCATGTAGAACTCATTGGAGGAGGGGGGAAGGGGTGTCTAGCAGGGGGCAGGGGGGCAGGGTCAGGGGGGCAGGGGGGCAGGGGGTAGGGGGCAGGGGTGTCCAGCAGGGGGGAGGGGTGTCCAGCAGGGGGAGGGGCTGTCCAGGCAGGGGGGAGGGGTGTCCATCATGGGGGAGGGGTGTCCAGGGGTGGTCTAGGGGTGTCCAGGGGTGGTGGTCCATGGGGGAGGGGTGTCCAGTAGTGGTGTCTATTGCTGTTATACTTTTTTGGACTTCAATAGATTATACAAGGACTCGGCGAATGGACCTTCAACAGATTATGCAAGGACTCAGCGAATGGTTCTTCCACTTCTTCCTCTTCTCACCCAAACTGTAAATCTCTCTCTCTATACTGCTTGCTCTCAATACAGAAATTTACCATTGTACCTTCTTGTTTTTCTCCTCTCTCAATTTTATTCCTAACAAAATGTGTGTCCTCTGTTTCTATCAACCTTCAGCACACCTTCTATACATCTTCAACTTATATTCCTTCCACCTATTTCACAAATAATATGTGCCAAGAAATGTATGTTCTTTGTTGTTCTCAGTGGTCTGCAAACTTAGGTTCTGTGAACTGAAATGTATGACATAACATATGTTTGTGCTTATGTTCTGTATAAAAAAAAATGATATTTTGTGCTTCTGAATGAAACTCCAAGTCACCCATTATTCTTCAAATATCTTCCACAAAATTTATTGATCAATCAACATTCAAATATAAAGTGGCAGGTGTGTCTAGGGGGTCCAATGGGGGGGTCTGTCCATGGGGTGTCTAGGGGGTCCAGTGGGGGGGTCCAGTGGGGGGGGGTCTGTCCTGGGGTGTCCAGGGTCTGGGGGGTGTCCAGGCAGGGGGGGTGTCCAGGCAGGGGGGAGGGTGTCCGGGCAGGGGGGTGTGTAGATGGGGGGCAGGGAGGGGTGTGCAGGTGGGGGCAGGGGGTGGGGGGTAGGGGTGTGCTGGGGCAGGGGGAGGGGTGTGTGCAGGTGGGGGCAGGGGGGGTAGGTGGGGGGCAGGGGGCAGGGAGGGGTGTGCAGGTGGGGGGGTAGGGGGGTGCTGGGGCAGGGGCAGGGGGGACTGGTGTAGGGGGGTGTGTTGGGGGCCTGGGTGCAGGGGGCAGTGGGGGTGCCGGTGGGGGTGGATAGTGGGGGTGCAGTGGGGGGAGGGGGACCTGGGTGCAAGGAGTAGTGAGGGGGCTGGGTGTTGGGGGTGGGGGTGGATATAGGGCTGGGCGCAGGGGGGATAGGGGTGGGGATGGGGGCCTGGGTGTAGGGGGGCAGTGGGGGTGCGGATGGGGGTGGATAGTGGGGGTGTAGTGGGGGGGAGGGGGACCTGGGTGCAAGGGGTAGTGAGGGGGCTGGGTGTAGGGGGTAGGGTGGATATAGGGCTGGGTATAGGGGGGGTGGGGTCGGGGGGCTGGGGGCCTGGTTCAGGGGGCAGTGGGGGTGCAATGGGGGGAGGGGGACCTAGGTTCAAGGGGTAGTGAGGGGGCTGGGTGTAGGGGGTGGGTGCTGGATATAGGGCTGGGTGTAGGGGGGATGGGGTGGATGGGGGGCTGGGGGGAGCTGGGGGCCTGGGTGCAGGGGGGCAGTGGGGGTGCTGGTGGGGGTGGATAGTGGGGGTGCACTGGGGGGAGGTGGACCTGGGTGCAAGGGGTAGTGAGGGGGCTGGGTGTAGGGGGTGGGGGATGGATATAGGGCTGGGTGCAGGGGGGATGGGGGGGGCTAGGTGCAGGTGGTACTGAGGGTGCAGGGGGAGTCATGGGGGGTGTCCAGGGGTGTCAAGGGGGGTTCTAAGGGGTTCTATCCAGTGGGGAGAGTGGTGGTGTGTAAAGGGGTGGGGGATGTGCTAGGGGTTCTGTCCAAGGGGGAAGGGAGGAGCTATAAGGGGTCTGTCCAGTGATGGGGTGTGCAGGTGGGGGGCAGGTTCTGGGGGGGTCTGTGTTTGGGGGGGGTAGGTTCTGGAGGGTGTCCATGGTCTGGGGAGGTGTCCAGGTTCTGGGGGGGGGCAGGTTCAGGGGGGGCAGGTTCTGGGGGGGCAGACTGGAAGGGGTGTCCAGGGTCTAGGGGGGTCTGTCCTAGGGTGGGTTCTATGGGGGTGTCTAGGGGGTGTTCCGGGGTTTAGGGGGTCTCCAAGGGGTGTGTGCAGGTGAGGGGTGTCCCAGGGTTTAGACTAACTTACTTACATATCATTCTTAAATTTTAGTTCTATATCATGTAGTATAATTATGAGTTCATATTTCCTCATGAACTGAATATTTAGAAGTTAAAAACAATCTATATATTTTAGTTGGATTACTATTAAAATAAAGATTTATTGTAATCATGAATTGAGAATAAATAAATTTATGAACTAAACTACTTTTACAGTTAATTTAGTAGGTTTCATTTGTATTGCAAGCATGCTCACTGAATTAAATTTTGTGGGGGCAGGGAGGGGGTGTGCAGCTGGGGGGGGGGGGAGGGGGTGTGCTGGGGCAGGGGGGCTGGTGCGGGGGGGGGGGGGGGGTCTGCAAGGCAGTTGGGAGGAGGGTAGGGGGGTCTGTAGGAGGTGTCTAGGGGGGTGTCTGGGGGGTGTCTAGGGTGTGTCCAGGAGGTGTCCAGGGGGTGTCCAGGGTATGTCCAGGGTCTGTCTTGGGTGTGTCCAGGGGGTGTCTCGGGTGTGTCCAGGGGGTGTCCAGGGGGTGTCCAGGGGGTGTCCAGGGGGTGTCCAGGGGCGTGTCCAGGGGGTGTCCAGGGGGTGTCCAGGGGGGTGTCCAGGGGGGTATTGTTTTATGGATATGTACACCCTATATCCACGGTTCTAACCCGTGGCTATTGGTTTATTGCCACGGTTTTAAACCGTGGCTATAGGCATAATGCCATGGTTTTAAACCGTGGCAATATATTCTGTCTGGCCTTTAGTATAGCCATCGTTTCAACCGTGGCTATAGATTTAAAGCCACGGTTTGGAACCATGGCTATAGGTCTAGGCCTATAGCCACGCCAAACGTAGCCACGGTTTGAGGAACCGTGGGTATTACCTATAGCCACGGTTTGAGGGCCTATAGCCACGGTTTAGAACCGTGGCTATAGCCCGAATTTCCAGTAGTGATATCATGTACTTTTTGTGTTTCTATTTGCTACCCCAACAGTTTATTAAGGGATACTAATGGATTGTGGATTCTGAACTTGGGGGTATTCCCCCCCCCCCCCCCCCGGTGCGAGAATGGATTGATAACTTCCCCCTTTGGCCCCACTCACTTATCTTGGTAGTTACATGTTTTGGTCGGAACTACAGTTTGTTTTTCCCATATATGTGTATAGAGGGTGGTAATTTCTTGTGTTAATTCATACACATATATTCTGGATATAGTTTTCTATGGACTACTTATTTGTAACATGTATAGGTTGTGATGGCTTGAGGATCCTTACTCAGTGTGTGGGCTATAGTGGCTTGAGGTATAATTCCGGATATATTACACATGTTATGTGAGCTATGGTGGATCCCAAAAACAACCTGGTTTCTTTGTTTTCATGGATGTAGTGGTTTTTTTCATGAGTTTCATATTTTGGTGCTTCACCCAGGTGTCTTCGGGAATTCCATTTTGGAGAGATGTTATTAGGATGTGAAATATTGGGAAAAGCAGAAAACCAATGACGAAGTGGTATTAAGGTACCCTTGATATTATTTATTATATTATATACTCTTGTTTGTGATGTGTGGTGAGAGTATCCATGGTGATGTTGGGAAAATAGTATATGTGTTTAGGTGATGAGTTAGTTTCACTTTTTTTTCATTGTGCTTTAGCATTATTTATTTTCATTTTCAGGAGAGGATCTGGGGAGGATTCTACTAAGTATAGTGTTATACTCACCCTATGTATATCTAAACTATTTTTTAGGTCCCTTAAAGAAGGTTGAAGATCATTCTAGTCACTACTAGCTTGGGGTTACATGTGTGGTTCAAACTTTGTGGTTTTTGCCATTTTTACAATCTTTTGTTACATGTAGTTTTCTCTTCTATTTGTAGTAGTTTTTCATGAAATTACATATGTGTACTTGGGATTTTATTTAAATTCCAGTTTGAGTTAGAGTTGGTTGGTGTATATAATATCTCTCACTTCTAAATGTGTTCTCATATAGGGTAACTTGTCCCATTTTTGTGGTTACTATATCCTCGGTGCTAGTGGCTAACTCATGGCCTACAAGAGGTAGGACTCGGGGGGATCATTATCTCCCTTATCACATTTCCTACCCATGTGGGGTACACCATTTGGGGAGGGGTCTGTGACAAAGTGGAATCATATGTGGTTGAGGGATATGATTGTGTTTGGTGTTAGGCACAGGTGAGGATGCCTGGGTTGGTAGGGAAACAGTGTCGATCAAATTTAGCAAGTGATGTAAACACTACAGACTAACTAAAAAATTGGCATTTAGGGCCCCATGTGATCTGATCCGTGGACCATTTTCTTTATAGTGGATACTAAAAAAGGTGATATTGGTTGTAGGTTAGAGACATAGTAATGGATCATGTATCATTCTTCATTGTTTTTATGTTTGAATGAGAGACATTGGCATAGGTAAACCTAAAATGAATAAAAAGAAAAAAATTAATTAATTTCAAGCCTTCAATATTCTAGGTTTAGGATCTCTTTCTATTTTTTATTTTTTAGGAATGGATCTAGGTCGATTTCATCATTAGGTTTACACAGAATATGTGTAGTAAGCTATGCTATAAGATCGTTGTAGGGTATAGGATGAAAATGATGAAACATAAAAGAGGACACTATGAGAGTTTCAATGCATGTTTATATAGATATATGAGGTCTATATTTAGGATGTAGTCATATAATACTAGTTAGAGAAGGTTGAGATAGACTTCAATTCGATCTGGGATTGGAAGAGGAAATGGTTGTCTTTGGATTTGATGATTCTATGTGCAGCAGCGAGGCAGTGGTGGTTCTTGTTCCTTGAGGATTACAAGTAGTTGGCGATCTTGTTGGAGGATTTTCGAGACATGTTCAGAGTCGAGTTTCTTTATTTATTCACGAAGGCATCCAATATCTAAGACATGCTTACCCTTCACTAGAGAAGCATCAGTGTACGAGATTTTGGAATCCAATTCACGAACTATTTAGGAAATTCTTCGGACCCATTTCCTGATGAGGAGGACAAGGTTAGGAATTTCGAGGAGGATTTTCACCTAGATATTCAAAGTCATGTCTCATTTTTTATGCTGAAGACATATCATGAGTTGCTGGAGAGGGAAGATTTCATTGATAGGGTATTAGGTAGAACCATATCATCATGAGAGGGGTGTCACCAGGATTCATCACAAAGTATAGTTGTGGTATGGGGTTCCTGGTTTTTATGAAAGAAGAGTTTCTGTTTTGAAGGGGATGGGTCTCATCCCTCATCATCTTATTTCTATATGGGCATTTGATCTCAATCGTCTTCCAAGGGATCAAGTGATTTTTTTCTTTTGTAGGCCAAGTTCATCAGTATTGAGAGTGCCTAACCTTTTAGAACGGTCATCATGCACTAGTTGATCCACTCTGGGTTCCTATGTTGAAGTAGTTCCAACCGAGGTGGAAGTGGTAGGTTGCACTAGATTTAGATTAGTAGAGAGAAGATGGGGTAGGAAGAGGACAATACTAGGATTCTCCACATCATAAGATATTATAGCATGACTATATTTGTGGTTTTAATTAGGGTATGAGAGGCCATGGAGGTGGTCATGTTTAGCTTTATGCTTTATTGTTCCCAGCTCCAGGCGAGCCAGACAGTGTTCGAGGTACCATTTTTCTGTTTTCTACTTTGGTATATTTCATGACTGATTCAGGAGTTACACAGTCCTTAAAATCACCTATCTTTGTCCATACATTGGGTCATGTGGTAGATATACATCTAGTACCCTTGGGGTTTACTATTCAAGTTAGAGGTCAAGCTAAATTGTTTGATGTATGTAGAGAATATGATATAGTGCTAGGGAATCACCTTTGTTGGAGAAATTTCCAATTTTTACGGATAAAAAAATATGATTTCATCCTCTGCATGGATTGGTTGTATTCAATGAATGCTATCAAGGATTTCTTTAAGAAGAATGTGGTGTTCTTCGATGTTGATGGAGATCCAGCACTGTTTTTAGGCAAGCGAGACACTCAGATGGGTCAGAGGCTTGTTTTTTCCATTTCATTCTTGATGGCTGAGATGATGCTATGTTCTTCAAAGGATATATAGTTTGTTTTTCCTAGGTTCATAGACGAGTAAGATGATGTCTTTCTTGAAGATTTTTCCGCATTACCCCCTCGACGAGAGACTGATTTTGGGATCAAGATACAGCCAAGAGTGTCTCTTATCACTATGTCTCTGTATAGAATGGCCCCTTTTGAGTTACAGAAGAAGTGTGTATAGTTCTATGTTCTGTTAATGTGTGGTTTCGTTCTGCTGAGTATGTCTCCTTGGGGTGCCCCAATTTTGTTTGTGAAAAATAATGATGGAATTTTGAAATTATGTATGGATTTAGTTTTCCTAAATAATGTGAAACAAATGATTCACTATCCTTTTCTACAGATTGATGATTTATTCGATCAAGTGAAGGGTTCATGTTGGTTCATAAATGTTGAAATGTGGTCAGGATATCATCAGATGCATGTAAATGATGAAGATATCCTAAATAGTTCTTTCTTTTGTCCCCAATGGCATTAAAAGTCTGTGGTAATGTTGTTCAGTTTGAGGAATTCACTAGATATGTTCATGGGATTGATGAACACCATGTTCTATTTGTTCCTATATGTGTTCTTATTGATTTTAATCGATGAATCATTATGTACTACGTGTCTGAGGAGGAGCATGCAGAGCACCTACATGTCATTTTGGGAGTTCTTCATCAACATCAGTTATTTGGGATGTTTTCAAAGTGTGAGTTTTAGGCTCAAGAAATTAGTTTATTGGGGAATTTGGTGTCTCAGTTAGGAGTAGATGTGGATCCATCACTTATAGAAGTAGTTCTTTATTGGGATTCCCCCAAGATTGGGCAGACTTGCGAAGATTCCTTGGCCTTATAGGCTATTACGGGAGGTTCATAGCCAATTTTTCTAGGGTTAAAACTCTACTGATAGCATTTACTAGGATGGATAAGGAGGTTGTTTGGAATGATCAATGTCAGGCAGCATTTGAGTATCTGAAGGAGAAGTGGGTAAGTGCTCCAGTTCATTGTCTGTCAGCAGAGGGAGTTCATTTTGATGTTTTTTGTGAGGCATCACATCTAGGGTGGGGTTGTGTTTTGATGTAGCAGAGAACAGTTCTTCCTTACGGGTCTCAGTAGTTCTGTACCCATGAATTTAACATTTCCACCCATGATCTTGAGTTAGATATAATGGTATTTGTTGTGAAGTTGTGTATAAATTACCTCATTAGTGAGTGATTTGTGGCTTTCACCAATCATAAGTGCCTTAGGTATGTTTTCTCCTAGCATGACATGAACATGTGACATCATCGATGGGTGGGGTTATTATAGGAATACGATTTTGAATTATTGTATACTCCTATAAAGGGGGATGTTGTAGCTGATGCGCTGAGATAGAAGTCATGTAGTGATGCAGTGCATGAATCTAGTGATTCAAGGAGAGTTATGTAAGAACATTAAACATTACATCTCGATATGGGTGATGTTGGGGGTAGAGGATGTTTTTTTAGATGATGGTGTAGTCATCCCAGATGTAGTAGGGGGAAGAGTCCCAGTTGGGGAATCTAGAGGTGGGGTCATGAGAGACTGTATTTTTATGGAGAGGAACTTGATGGTTGGTTTGTGTAAGAACAACACTGAGTGTTGTAACAAGGAAGGGTTTTTGTTCATTTGGAGATGCATGATACAGTTCTTTGAAAGTTCCATAGTTCGCCTTTAGTGGTGCTTCTCAGTATGAAAAAGATGTACCAAGAATTGAGGAGTTAGTTTTGGTGTCTTGGGATAAAGCATGTAGTTTTGGAGTTTGTGCCTTGATTTTTTGGTCTTCGAGAAGGTAAAGGATGAGCACCTTGTCCCTAGTGGTTAGCTCCAGCCATTAGATATTCCTCAGTGGTAGTGGGAGGACATCTTAATGGACATTGTTACTGGTTTACCTCAAGCTTAGGTAGTACATGATGCTATATGGGTGGTAGTGTATTGTTTAAAAAAATCATCCTTATTTATATCAATTAAGAAATCACGGTCAGTAAAGGTTTTGTCAAGGAATTATTTGGAGGAGGTGTTGAGACTACACGGAGTCCCGAGATTGATGATATCCAACTGAGATCCTCATTTTACCTCTACGGTGTGGACATGTCACTAACATGATTTCGGATTTTAGCTTTCCCTTAGTACATCTTTTCATCCGCATATGGACAATCAGCTAGATTAGACCATCCAGACTCATGGATACTTCATGCGCTCTTTTTCTAAGATTTTGGAGGATTATGGATTAGGCACCTACCCTTGGTGGAGTTTTCATACAATAATAGTTTTGAATCCACCATCGTTATTTCTCCATTTGAAATCATTTTTGGATGACCTTTACATTATCCATTATGCTAGATTGGGGTTGTAGAGTTATCAATTAATGGATCAAAACTAGTGTAGAATATGATAGATATGGTTTAGTTGATTCGTGATAGGGTGAAGGTAGAGAAAATTGTCAAAAATCATATACCGATCAAAGGAGGAGACCTTTAAAGTTTGATTTTGGGGATCACATGTTTTTGAATGTGACTCCTCATCGTGGGAAACGATGTTTTGGTTGTGGGAGTAAGCTTTCTTTCTATTTTTTTGGCCTTTTGAGGTTTTCTCTCAAATTAGAGTCATGGTGTTTCAGGTAGCACATACCCCCCAGATGATCAAGGTACATGATTTTTTTTCATATGCCATAGCTATATCATAATATTCATGATGAATCTTAAATCATCTATTAGGGAGATAATTACATTGATGATTATCTAACCTTCAAGGAGTGTCCAATGGAGATTCAGGACTGCAATTAGAATGTGTTTGTGGGAGTTCTATCCCCTTGGTTTGTGTCTTGTGTCGGCATGGTTTCATGGAGAAGAGTACCTTGAACATGATTTTCATATACATTCTAAGTACCCTAAGATGCTTGATGTTTATCGCTTTCCTTATAACAATGTTCATTTTGTGGTTGTTGACCATTCCTATTAATGATATGGATTTCTTTTGTTTCTTGTGGTGGCTTGCTCTCTTTTAAAGGTATCTCCCTAGGAGATAATTTAGGATCTATTTTTTGTTGTTTTAATGTTTTGCATCATTGTTTTTATGTGTTTGAGCTCATGTGGTGGAGAGATACATGAGATGTATCTCGTGTGGAGGTTGTTCAGACAAAACCTTTTATGTTTACTCTCTAGGTTGGTTATAGATTCTCGAGGATGAGAATCTTTTGGGAGGTATCTGATGTAAGGCCTCAGATCCACCTGGATCTACCCTTTCCATTTTTTTGAAGACTGAGGTTCTCGAAGAAGGATTAGAAGAATCCTGAAGGGTTTAATTTTCAAGAATTTTTAAACAAGGGGTACACGACGTGACCAAGGGGGATACGGCGTGAAACATTTTCACTTCCTAAAAATATAGTAAAAGTTCCAAGGTGACACATATTTTGGCATCAGTCACCTAGAGGCGGTACACAATGTGACGAGGAGGTACAAATCGTATACTGCCTCACCAATCGGTGTTTTAAAGACACCTAGCCACTCATGTTTCTTAAACCCTACATCTTGAGTGCACCCCCTCTCGACCCTAGAAAACTCAGACACCTCCCTCTTCAACGTTTTTGGATTCCTTTGTTCTGGAATAGTTCTTGACTACCTTCTTCGATCCATCTTCAATCCAAGGTAATATATACCTCCATTATTTGGTTTTCATTGATCTGTCTTCTCTTATTTGTCCTTGACATGCTATGACATTTTATCTCTATGCTTCTAAGGATGTTTCTTTAGGTTTTTTATGTAGTTTTGATGTGACGTCCTCAGGTGGATATAGTTGTTGTAGGGAAGATGATAGGTATATGTTACTTTGATTAGATCTTGTGAGAAGAACTTAGGAAACCTTTTAAGGTAAGGGATTCATTTATTATCTATTATTTTATGTTCAGATGTTGATTTATCATATTTTAGTCCTTTGGATCATAGTGGAATTGACTTAAATAAATACTTGAACCAGATCAATAGAGTTTATTTGATCGCATGTTGTTTATTTTAAGTATGATAGCAGTTCACATCTTGATATTATAGATAATGTGGTATCTATTATCTGTTTGTCACCATGTTGTTATTGATGAAATTTTTAATGAATGTAAATCCAAAATTAATTGATAATTAATTGGCTAAAGAGAAATAGGCATGTAAATGAATCCGTGGTGGTTTTTGTGATTTGTTTTTAATCAAATTCATATTGATGTGCATGTTTATTTTAGTTTGTTTTTAAACATGATGACTATAGTTACTTTTTGTTTGTAGTCATTTCAAATTATTTTTTTAATAAATTTGTGTTACCAAGGATATCTTCCAGTATTGGTGTCCCATAGTTGTAACCTACTAATAAGATATCTGTTAATTGAAGATGGATTAAACAAATGGTTTTTTGATAAAAGAGAATGTTGGGTAGGGTTCTGAGTTTCCCTATTTCATGAAAAGGCTAAGAGCCTTCTGCTTGGAGTTGTGAGAGTTCAATGCTTGTGAAGGAAAAATAACTTTTTTAAGGTCCATTAGCCCAATTGTTATGATAGTTTTTTTTATTTCATGTGATGTGATTTGAGCTGAGATGGATTTTGTAATATGTGGGGTTACGGAGGCCCATTTCTTATGGCAATAGTTGACACCTAGAGTTGAGAGATGCATCGTTTTATGCATGTGGGTGTCAACACTAGAGATGATAAAATGGGTTGGATAAGAATGAATAGGTGCTTTCTGAATCTTTTTGGTTGGTTGTCTGCTTTACTTTTTCCACTTCTCAATGTAGTAAGTCTTTTTTACCCTACTTACAAAAGGGGACAAGATGTGATGGGTATTCAACATGATTTTCATGTTTATATTCTTGAGGTAGGGTGGTTCTATACTCTAACTATAGGTGTAAGAGACTTGACGGGTAGTTCATCTACTCACCGGGTTGAGCCCCCTTATGTTTAGTAGCATATAATGTTTTTATAGAATGACTAAGAATATTGTAATGTAATAATTATGTTAATAAATGTTTGAATAAATTATGTTGAACCCTTAGATTTGGATATTACTAGGATGCAATGTGGAGGTTTTGTTTATGAGGAACCATGGACTTGGTTTGGTTATGCTTGGAGGGAAAGGAACTTTTTTTTATTCTAATGAATTGAATTGTATAATTTTTTAATGGTTACGTAATAGTTGGAGAATTAATTAACATAATGTGAAACTAATTAAAAGGGATAGGGTGATTTAATAATTCTATTTAAATTCTTGTGTTTGTATAGGATATCTTGTCTTAACAGTGGTCGTCGAGAGTCCAAGAGACGTTAGATGTAGTTGTGTCTACAACTTTGTTTTTCCCATAGTTTGGATGTGAGCCATATTATATCACATACTTTTTTTTGTTTCTATAGGATACCCTGCCCCATTAGTTTGGGAAACTAACACCCAATAGATTCTGAGCCCTGGGGGTGTTTTCTCCAACATCCTGGTGAGAGGATGGATGGTTGACTTCCCCTTTTGGCCCCACTCACTTCTAATGGTAATTACTTGTACTGGTAGTAAAATAGGATATTTTTCACCATATATGTGTGTAGAGGGTGGTAATGTAATGTGGTTATTCATATACATATATAATAGATATAGTTTCCTATGGACTACAATAATTGAAATGTGTATAGGATGTGATGTCTTGAAGATCCTTACATGATATATGGGATATAATAGCTTGAGGTATAATTCTCGATGTATGATATCGGTTATGCGAGCTATTATGACTCACAAAAACAATCTGGTTACTTTGGTTATGTGGATTTAGTTGTTATGTTGCATGAGTTTCATATTGTGGTCTGTCTCTCAGGTGTCTGTGAGCAAGCCTTTTTTGTGAGAGATTCCCAGGACGTGTGACATTAGGGAAAAGTGGAAATCTTGGGGGGAAGATGTAGTGTGGTAATCTTGATATTAATTTTTATATTATATACTCTTTTATTCAATTCTTGGTGAGAGTAACCAAGGTGAGGTTGCGATATTTGTATACCTGATTATGTGATGAGTTAGTTTCATGTTTTTTACTTTACATTATCATTATTTCTTAACTTTTTTCACAAGAGGCTCTTGGGAGGATCCTACTGAGTATACTGTTATACTAACCCTACTTATATCTAAACTGTTTTTAGGTCACTTGGAGTAGGATGGAGATTAGGTTGGTTACTACTAGCTTGGGGTTACAGGAGTTTTTTGGGGTTTGTGGTTGCTATTTTTTTTTACATTCTTTTGGTATATGATGCTTTCCATTATTATTGTAGTAGTTTTTCAAAACATTACATATTATTACTTGGGATTTTAAGATTTCAATCTGAATTAGAGTTAGTTGGTGTATGTATTATTTATATCTTCTATATCAGTTCTCTTAGAGGGTAATGCCTCCCATTTGTGTGTTTACTATACCCTTGTTGCTAGTAGCTAACCCAGGGCCTAGTGTAGGTGGGAATCTGGGGGTCACTATCTCCCTTCTCACATTTTCAGACAAAGAAAGGTACCCCTTATATTGAGGGTGTCGTAACATGTGTAGTACACTCTCATATTATGGGATTTATATACACTGGGTAGCATTATTCCATCCATGTTGGGACTATAAATTTTTATGATATCATAGTGTTATTCGAAATTAATTATGGTTGATTCCTCTAATGGGGGAATTAATTTGGGGGAAATGGAGGTAGTGAATGAGAATCTATCTTAGGAGTAGTTATTCTTTCATAGAGAGAGATATGCTTCTCATCCTAAGTGAATATCAGTGGTCCCAAATTCTTCCCATGTGTGGGATTGGCATGTGATAGTTAAATTAATATAGTAATTTTTAATGACTATATATAGATAATATTTACTCCCATTAACATATTATTACATGATTTTTAACAAAAATTTCACATAAAACAATGAAGAAATCAATATTATATTGTAATTGGGAGAATAAATACATAAATCATCAGTAAAAACATAAAATAAAACAAATTTAGTAATCATTACTATGTTGATCTTAAATACCACTGAATTTCTATTAATATATTTGAAAACATGGGGAAATACATAAAGGGAATGTGTGATCTATAATGATGAGTATGCAAAGAAACAAGAAGTTTAACATAAGAGAGATAATTCTTAACATGATTTAAATAAATTTGAGGAACATATATTTAATCAAATGAGATTACATAATATATAATTATATATCATTAATCATTAGATAAAAAGAATATAAAAATAATAAATAAATGACAACACAACAATAATTTGAGGATCACATCAAAGGAAACATGAAATAATGTTTTAGCATATGTTCTTCTGGACAATGTATATTGTCTCAAAAGTTGAAAAAATAAAAAAATAATTTTTAGGGGAGACAATTACAAGCTCACCCATGATATATATATATATATATATATATTTCAAATTGTGGAAATCAAATCTTACAAAAATCCTTAGAATGATAAAATGCATGAAAATAAAATGGGTTTCAATATTGGCTCAAATAATAACCAAAAGTAATATCCAAATCAATCCCCATAAAAATGATTAAATTATTTTATATATCGTTAATTGAATAACTAATAACAAAAACTAAATATATACTTTATTTGATTATTGGTTACAATAATGGAAAGGATATGTTTTTTTGGAATTGATCTTCTAATGTAAAGATTAAAAGAGAAAAATAATGAGTCATTAATGAACAAAAGAAAAAAATGTTTTGTTCAAATCAAAAATTGATCTAGAATTGTAATACATGAAATTATGGGTGATTTTAGAAAACATATATGATTTAATACCTATGATTTCATGGTACCTGGAATTTGATAAGAAATAGTCATATTCTCAATAATTAGGTTTACCTAAATGATGTAATTTGAAAGGGAACATTAAAATAATGAAGTTCCCCAAAAAGAAAATAATTTTAAACTAGAAATATATAAGTGGAAAATATATATATATATATATAATAAAAATTAAATATATTATAAAAATTGATATCTAAAGGAAGTTATATAGGGAAAATTAAAATCCTAAAATTGGAGTGGGTGGTTCAAGACTTCCCCTACCTCTGTCTATAACATGCTCAAAAAAATTCATTAAACATATAAATAATGAAGTTAAATTTATTAACTTTTTGAATAATTTTGTTTATTATATATTCATTTTGTTTATTTTTTTATTTCATTAAAACCATTTTATAATTTAATAAAGTTTATTATCACTATCTAGATGTTTTTGATTTTACAATTCCAAGATTACATCAGTTTGACATTACTAATAGATATCATTATAAAATAGGATCGTAAGTCCATATGTATAATTTTATAGAGATATTTTCTTTAATAAATATTTAATGGTTCTTAAATATCAATTTTTCTTCCTTTATATTTATAATAGATATAATATAAACGTTAATCTTTATTTATTTCATCATTTAATAATTCTGTGGATTTATGCTAAGATAAATTTGATGTATTTATCCTTTATGAATATTTACCAATTTGAAAATATGAAACAAAATAGAATACACATATTCAATTTATATTTTACTATACAGAGTAATTTTTATAACATCACCATGATGGGGATGAAGAAAATTGACATATTTCTTCCAAAGAGATGGTGAACCAACATAAATAGGGGCGCTGATTTATTTATAGAATTAAAGGGTGGAAGTAGGATAAGTTATATTAAACTAATATAATAAACTTTTTATACATATGATATTAATTTCATCAAATTATTTTTAATCGAATATATTTAAATGAGAAAGAAGAAGCTAAAACATGAAATAACATGATAGAGCTAATTACATATTCCATTGTTTTCCCTTTTCTGGACTTATAATTGAGTATTTTGCATTTAGACATATATTAAGAAGAAAACCAATTATATGTGATAATGAGGGTTGGTGGGATATTTTTGTAGAACTTATTCAGTGGAATAGGTTTTTACAGTGGTAAAAAATTATTTCTAGAGGATCTTATTTACAAGGAAATGATGTGAGTGTTTTTTGTTAACATAATATTACTTATTTTATTATTTTTTATCCTGATTACTATGAGTGTTTTTTATTTAGACTATATAAAATAATTGGTTATAGTGAGATTAATATAATTGTTCGGTACATTAACCCATTTTTCATTAATCATGTTTTTTACTTATATTATAATGTACTTTATTTTTCATTTTTTATTATCCAAAAATCATTTCAACTTTTTTATAAAAATAATAGATAATCCCCGAATCAAATTATGAAATTTTTGTTGAAAATTTGAAAATAAATTTATCAAAATAAATTTTTTTGGTTAATAAATTTTATTAATTATAATAAATTCATATTTATTGGGTGATAATAGTTTTTTGACACACAAAAATTTTCAATCCTAGGTACAATAACATTTAATTTCATTAAATTTTATTCCCACTTATATTAAAATAAATTGTTTTTATATTGTAATTATATGAAATAAATTCTATTTATAAATTTTAGAGTTATCATCATATTATGCCTGAAAAAATAATATTCATTATTTTGATTTTTATAAAAAAATTGATTTTATCACTTTTAAAAAATGAATTAAAATATTCTATGATATAAGTATAATATAATTATATTTCTTAAGATACACAAATATCATTTTACTAACCTTTTGTTCATGTTACTATTCGAACGGTCGGATTATTATTGCTAATATCCATATTACTCTCCATATATATATATATTTGATTTTTTTAATTCTAAGGGGAAAATCACAATTCCAATAGCTATTTTGGATATATTCCTCAAATAAATAATTGTAATTTACATCCTTAGTCACTCAAATAAATATATCATATAGTTATAAATTAATTATTTTTAAAATATTGATTGTTTGACATTTTTTTCTTCTTTTTTTTATTTTATTCTTTAGTTTTAATTTTCCGCATACCATATAATAAAAATATCCTTATTATTATAATATTTTTTTCTATTATTACTATCTTATTGTAAAAATTTAAATTTATGTGTATATATTTTCTCTCTAAATGTAATTTTAAAATTAAAATAATAATGTGTTGATGATATTCAATATATAAAACATGTGTTTTATCATATTTTAGAGAACTAAATGAGTCACACATATAAATATTCACAATCGTCAATTTTTACTATCATTAAAATAAAAGAGATGTGTGGGGAAGAAAATATTGATGGATGCGAGAGTAACCACAAATAAATCCTTTATAATTATTGAAGATAGAGACAATACAATGAGAAAAAAATTATCATTAAATTTTTTAACTACCCAATGTATCCCTAGAGAAATATCCTTCTTGTAATGTGTTTTTTGCCTCAATTATGTATTTCCAAAACCTTAAACACACCCAAATAATTGAACACCATCCCAAGGAGTTGTTTTTTTGATAGTATGGAACCTGGTCAAAATAAAAGAGTAATATTTTACTATAGAAGTCGATACATTATAAATTATGTATTTTATAAGACCATTATGCATGGACCTAGATCCCAACCTTTTAAAATTATGCGACCAACAATAAATAATGATTCCAAGTAGCATTTATCTTGTTTTATTACATACCATTCTACATCCTATAATAAAACAATCTTTACAATATCCATTCATGTTCATAATTATGCCTGATCAAGGAGGTAATCATCCAATAAATATTCCATTAACTATGGTGCCTCTCCCTATAGAACGAAAAGTATACATCAGGAAGTAAAAACATAGCAAATCTGATGACCCCTCGCCAGTGTTGAGAGATCCATGATATGCTATTAGGAGTGTATGATGAACCTTCATACCAAATTTCAAGGACATCATACCATCCAATTTCGAGTTCCTATAATCCCATATGATCCCAAATGTCACTGTAAAAAACCACAGCATGAATTTTTACATCTCCACAAGATAGATCCACACCCAAAAAAATAAGAAATAAAAGTGGTAATGGAAACACCTTTAATAGTTATCCCCTTGAACTATACTAGAAATATCTAAAAATATATATCCCATTGTTGTATAAAAAATAATTTCAAAACTATTTTTGAATGCATAGAGGATCCACAACAATATCATGAGGCCATTAGAATCCATTCATTTTCAATGGTATCATCTATAGGAATATTTTGGTTCCCAAATTTTAAATCCATGAAGTTTAGTTTCAATTGGATTTAATTTCTTTGGGTCTCTGATTCTAACTCATTAGGTTTAGTATTTCCATGAATTTTTTTCATGAAATTTCCATTTATATAACCTACCAAAAGGCAAATCTGAGAACAAGCATCTGTCGATATTAATCACAAAAAAATCTTATATAAATGTAATTTTAATCATCATAAAGTTTCTCATTAATGAAGTTATTAAATAGTATATCTTCTTTGAATTTAATTTCATGAAATACGAATCTCTAAAGGAATTGAGGATATTTCTTTCTAATTTATCCTTCCAAAAAATTGTCATTATGGGCAACCACCCATCTCACTTTCTACATCATTAATTCAATCTATTCAAATATACTTCTCAGCAGATGATATATATTTCTATTACTATATCCCTATCCCCCTCATTCAGTACCATATCTATTGTGCATGAGTAAATCTAAAAGTCAAATTCATTTAATAATATCCTTGGATTACATAGCTTCTATGGATTTCATGGAACATGAAACATAGTGTATATTAATCCTACTATACTTTATTTCTTTCCTTAGTTTCTTTCATGAATCCCAATGGAATCTTCAACAGTGTTTTGTATCCATAATGATATCTATATGTATTTCCCCAATCTTGTAGATATATCCCTTGGGAATTTTATGATCGAAAGGATTTTATTTATGATAGATGTTTGATGTTATTAACCAATGTAATTATCACAAAAAATGATAGAAAAGAATTCATCGATTTGAGAAACCACATTGTCATCTTAATGACGATATCATTTAATATCACCTTGTGGATCATCATGTTAAATATGGTTTCTCTGAGGTACTACATTATAAAGTTGAACATTGAAATTTGAATTATTTATTAAATGAATATTCAACTCATTCTTAATCATGTTTTGGACACATACACACTTCTTTTAACATTATTAATTTTATTACCACTGTAGGAGACGTAAGACCTCAAACTATTTTTAAAACCATCAATAGAAATTTACCATCCATTAATAAAAATACCATGTCATTAAAAACATTAAGTGATAAAATATTATATTCACATCCCTCTTATTAAATAGGTTTATGGCCCCTGGAACCATACCATGGTTAATATTTATAGAGCTATACTTGTTACATAGTATTAAGTAACTATGATAAATCAGATCACCCCGTTTAGGTCCATCAATAAATTTTAAAACCCCATTATATTTATCCATGAAAGAGATATAAATCCACAGGGAAAAATTTAATTTATAGAAAATGATAATTTACGATTATAAAAATAAGAGATATCTCATGACCATATAAAAATATCTATAATAAATAAAATCATTTTACTTATCTTTTTCCACATTAATCATAATATTAGAACTGATTATCCTCTTATTGATATCAATATTCATCTATTTTTAAATCATGAGATCCACTTGAATGTCATGTATTTTATAAATCCATGTTATTTACCATATAAATGATATGGATGTATCATCCTAAGTTTTATCATCACAATAAATTCTATATTTATCATTATGTAATAAAGAAATATAGGAATATACTAGTTGAATTCCAAGGGATGTTAGGCTTTTGGGATAAAAAAACTGTTGAGGAGCACGCCACTATGATCAGATCATACCCAATGAAGAAATTATGAACAGCATAAATCACATGTATTCTGATAATATCCCATGTGGAAACATATAAGGCCCAATGAATCCCTTTTGGAACAGGGGAACATTATTTTTTCAGGCTAGCATGGACCATCTAATCTCATGTTCTTCGGGGATAGAACACAAACACTCATTCCCCCTAAATTTACCAGATACAGAATATAACATAGAAAACATTATCAACTGACACAAAATTGTGTCTTCCATTGAAGATAGAGTTTGATTCTATTAATAAATTCAAAAAAATTCTTCTCTAAAAGGTTTTCCTCCACATCATGGTCATTATTAGATGAACTATAATCTAGATTAATGTTAATTGTATAGATGTTATTTCTTTATTTCATGCACTCCTATAGGAACTATGTGTTCCTTTCATCTTCTCTAAGTCAAATATCCCAATGCCTTACCCTAATTAACCTCTCCACCTCTATAAATTTTTTTTGAACATGTTTTTCTTCTCCCCTCAGCGAACCAAACCACCATAGTTTTATATTTATTGCATATATTATTCTATCTTATCAATATGATTATTTTTCCCATCCAAAATCAAGGTGTATTCTATTTTATCAATCCAAAATTGGATATCATTCATCATTATTTTAGGATGGTTAGAAAATCTATCCCATTATGATCCATGAGCAGGTTGATCCTAAGACCACCTTACTACTAGAAGAAATATATCATTTTGAGAACACTTTTTTGATTAGACACGATTTTTTATATATTAACTCCGATATTATGATGAACATATAAATGGAAGTTGTTTTACCTCAAACTTGTGAGGTGATTTACTAAAACTAGAGTAAAAAACATACATACCTTTGATGTTTAAAAGTTAACGATCAGTATTTCTCCTTATTCATTTCATGCCTCTCCAAATATTACAACATATAAATTTAGATCCTAAAATAAACCTATGCATGAGTACAATGAGAATGAGTAATTCCTGGAAGTACTAAATATCATTACACTAAATTTTCATCCCAAAATATTTCTCATATTCATTCCTAACTTTATTAAAAACACCACCAATGAACCAGGAAAAATACATGATTGAAAATACATGGATCCTATAACAACTCCATTATACCATTTTCCCCACATTTTAATAAATAAAAGTGAATAAAAAATTCATTCCCTAGGAGATACCTCAATAGTGATGTGTTTTGTGGAGTTATTAACAATGACCACTATGAAATAATTATTCCAGGAAATCTAGATATGAATGTTACAAAGATAGCTAGAAATAAAATTAAAAAACCACATCCTTATAGAAATTGATCCAACAAAATTCAACTACTACATTGTATCCATTAAATGTACCAAATAAGAATGAAAATTATGGGTGACATTAGCAGTGAATAAAATTTTCATTGAATAACTACAACCTCTAGTGTTTTATGTAATAATAAGATTCAATAAAAAATGTGGAGGCCTTGAAACTAGAAAGTTTAGTCGACATTGAATCAAAAATGTGAGAGGGAAATTATTTAAACAATTATTTTTAATGGGATCATTAATCTATATTGAACATTGGATATAAAACTACGAGTGAAATCCAAATAAGAATAAATCATTGGATCCTCATGGAAATTGGGAATTAAAACATTTGTTTAAGATGGTGATGTTTGAATAGAAAAAGCAAGTCGGGGCATTAATGTATTAGGATATTGTGATGATGGAGCCTCTAATGGTGTCTCCTTAATATAGATTTACATTTTTGAATAACACAATGTATTGGGAACAATATACCAAACTTCAGTTACCAACTTTAGGATGTTTGATATAGCCACAAATTCACTCACCATCATGTCACATTCCATGAATCAACTTGATGAAACCTGAATTCCACTAGGTCTGGCTGAGGAATACTTCAATAGACTCAAATTATATTTTGATGGATAAAGATTATAATAAATTAATTAATATGGAAGAACACCATCCTTTCAAAATATAAAAAATGTCAATTTGAAATAATATTAGTGAAATTGTTGATGTAACAGCTAGTACATGAGAACGTGATCCGTATTTGGAAGAACAATAGGTTATATGTTGTCATAAACCATATCCTATGTTATTCCCCTTATATAACCCACCATAACCACTCATTAAGGCCAAAGATACCCTCTAACCACATCCATGATACCCACTTTATGGCTTGCACTATTATGTCTTCACACCTCCGATGATTGGACTATTAGATGGTACACTGAACAGAAACTAGATGGACCATGGAAGAAGTATTTTTACCCCTTGTAAAATTCCCCACTTTCATGGATCAAATAAATAAGGCCATAGGCCTTAAAATATCCATATCTATATAAATTCAAGGTGAAAATTCTAATTTTGGGCTCTTAGTTTTCTCATATGAGTAAAGATAAAATTTAAAATAATCTCTAATAGACTTCAATATCAATGTTTTTTGTATTGGGGTAGGAATACCTTAGGATCTTTCCCGAGAGTATCACTAAGATTGAGTTCTTAGAAAAATTAACATCCCAGGAATATAAATATATATATATATATATCATCCACATCACTTAGTGGAATAACTCTATAGATCATGAATTCATAAATTATTAATTCTATACATAATGGATGAAAAATGTATACCTCGAAAGAACAAACCATTCCACTAACTAGATGAGTGACATGAATTGACAAATGACCAGAAAAGGAGGAGAGGCATATTATCATTAAAAAATTACATAACCATTTACAATTAGTGAAATTATATAGCTGTTTTGAGCTCCACCAATAAGATATCCTCCGACGAGAAACAGTCCACCTGATCCGCACATCCATTAGTATGGGGGTGGAGTATAATATTTATAGGTGAAGTATAAATAAAATATTGATGATAACCTTACATAATGTCCTTATAAGAGGACACCCTCAAATAATATGAATGATGTAGCCCTGATGACCTAACTGAGGCCTAATGAAATTGAATTGAAAGATAAAATTATGAGAATGACCATTGTGGGGACTACTAGAAGATGGTGAAATGAAGGAGGAGGGGGAATAACATGAACCATGTTATCAAGAAATCTATAATCCTTTAAATGGTTTAGGGTTTTGATTACTTCATGAAAAATAATACACCTATATATTCAAAAAAATAATTCCTAAATGTATGTGTTCTTAAAGGATATATTAAATAAGAGCATTGAAGTGGATTTTATAATGGCAGGTGACACATAGACACTTCTTTGGGTAGAAATTCGTTTCCTCTAGAGATTTTTCTATATTGTTTTGGGGAATTCTGGGTGGGTACCACCAAATTATAATATTAGCCTTAATTGCACACATGTATTGAATATTTTGTCGATTCAATGACCTGTAATATCACACCACATGTTAGGAAAGGTTTGTATGTTTTAGATACTGCTTGGTCGACTAAATGTATCTAGGGGTTAGGGGCCAATGGAGTATAGTTTCTTAAATGGATATGACCTTCAACATCAAATTTTTGTTTAATGGGAATCCAAATAGGAAGATATATTATGTTTAGAATCATGACATCCTGGTTATGATTCTATGTTTTCTCACTAGAAATACTGTCAAAAAAATTAATTCAACTATATTTGGTTATCATCCATTGGGGTGGGACTCAATTCAACATCATGTGAGGATTGAGGATTCACTGAAATGATTGGATATATGAAGTAGAGTAAGACCCATGTTTGACCGAGTCTATGAAAATAAAAAAATTGTGTTTATGTTATATGGATATAAATGTTTGGAGTAGTAGACGTGGATATTGGGATAAATGTAACATTTTGGATCCTCTAGTATTATTGAGGTATATAGAAAACTCTTATTTTTAGATTTTAGTGTGGATAGATGAGTCATATGAAATAACCATATGGAATTCTATTTAAAATAAAGGATAAAAGATTCCCCAAAATATTCATCCATATTTGTAATACATTGCATGATGTTATTGGATCTTGGTTTTATTTCTCCCATTGATGGAGAATGAGAATTAGATGAGTAAAAATGTTTGGGAAGTAAATCTTGGAGGTAATCATCCTTTTTAGATACATGATTTATTATGAGGTATTTTTGATGTGGCCAAAATCCTTTTTACTTGATATGTAAAAGTATATATCCTTCTAAAATTATTGTGAATTGAGTTTTTTATTGCATAGACCTTTGATACAAAGGATGATCATGAGAAAGGTGTTTGTTTTAGCTTATGTTGTTTAAGGGATTTAGTATTTTTGAGGAACCCTTGGTTTCCTTATATTCATATATGAGAATCTATTATGGCTTGAGGATGTAGTGAAGTAAATGTTTTCAAAGTTGAGATATAAAATAACTTATATATATTTTCAGAACCATCCCTAAGAGTATATAGTAAATTTACCCTAAAAATCACTGTAGATCTGTTATTTGATAGACACATTGATTCCGTGGTTTGGTTTTTTCCCATGGGGTGAGACGATATAAAATTTCGAGTGGGGTAGATCCAAGATTAAAATAAAATTAGTATAAAAATAAAAATTTTCATCAACACATTTTTATTCTGATTAATTTTTATTTTCATTCTAAATGACTACCGGGATAATAAATTTGAGGTTCTAGTTGTGTCTGAAAAAGGGGGTTTTCTATTAGAGAACTATTATTTTGGACAAAATATTAGTTACCAAATATACAATATCGTTGGAAGATTAATTAATAATGTTTATTAAATGATTTAATTAAATAAAAAATATAATTTTTAAGGGTATAAATAGTTTATACCCAATTTAAATGAAATTTTCTCAAAAATATATGTGTAACAATTAGAATCCGTATAATTTTGTAGGAATCAGGAGAAGAAGACACTACGAGGTTCTCTAATAGAATATGGGTGAATTCATAGAATTGAATTGGAAAAAATATTAATTGGGATTATAAGATATCGAATGTGAGAATGTTATTCATCAATAGTACCTCCATTCTCAAGATATGGATTTTAATTTTATTTAAGAAACATTATTTTTACATTAATTTAATTATTTTTATTGATAATTATATTTGTATCATTAATTTCATAATATTTATAGAATATAATTATGTATTAAAAAATCTATCCTATTATTTTTGAGTTCATTGTGGTTGTGTGGATAAGTTGGTGCATAGGTTAGATCAATGATATGTGGCTTACCAGAGGTCGCAACTATTCGGCTAACATGTGAACTATTAGGGAACCATTTTTCAATACACTCTATCTTCATTACAAATTTTATACCTTATGTGTGAATGAGGTAATCCATATATAGGGGGTTTATTTAATTTCATATGTTATGGATTAATGAATCACTAGTTAGAGATAGGTGGTATTGAATGAGAGACTTAATTAAAGTAGGTCAACCACTACCAGGTAGTGTAATGTGAATTAGGGAATTATTAGGACCCCAGTAGAGGAATTCATGGGGAAGTATATCATGATGTAATTTTGGATTATTGAGTTTTGTGATTGTTAATTAATTATATTTCTTGTAGTGTAAGAAAAATGGTTTGGGGGATAGGTCTCTCCCTCACCTCTATTGTCATAATTAATCTGATAATTCCCTGATCACCACATGGTGTGTGTTGGTGCCTTAGTTATAAGACCATATTCACAAACCTTTCAAATAGAGTAATTTTATTTTATTATCCACACTCATTTTTAGAAGTAGGTGGCCACCATTCAAACACAAACCAGAATCATTTTTATTACTGTATGAATGTTAGGTCCCAAGTGGCTCATCCCATTTGGAATTAGGGAAGGGGAATACAGTTTTTAGGGTGTGAAATTCCTCCCACTATACTTTATATGTCATTTATTACTGACTTTAATATATATTGTATATGAACAATCTATTATATGAAAAAAATATACATGATTCTTATCCATGAAATAAATATGATAAATATAATTATAGATACCATATTAAACTAAAACATCATTCATAATATCTCTCACTGTCAATAAAAATACTTACATGATTTCTTATTATATATTTAAAATTATGTCCTCATAACACATATCATTATTACACATAATTGTGACATAAACTTGACTAATCCATGAAAAACATATCCAAGACTATATAAATGATTTAAAAATAAAATAAAAAATTAATTATTCCCCCATTAATGAATCCATTTTACACTAAATATATATTAATTTATATTTATATATATTCAAATTATTTATCAATCCATATAATCTTTAAATTCATCAATTAATTATTTAATGAAATGCTAATGTTTATTTTTTTTAATATTATTTCATATATGAGTAATCATTTAAAAAATTATTTCATTCTAAATATAATTATTTTAATTATATAATATATTCTATTAGATAAATTAAAAATTAATGCATAACATATAATGATAAGACTCAATGGCCTTAATTGTTATTATATTAAAAAATATATCATTTTTAGATATTTTAAGTGATTATTAATCCTAACTGTATCAAATAATACTCATTGGTTTAATTTTTAAATTATATTATGTATATAGTTTTTAAATGAATTAATTATGATTTTTATTTATGCTTACATATGTATTTAGATTGGTTTTCTGAAATAATAATGTTGAATATGGTCCAAGAAAGGGGTTTAAAATTGTGGTGGTGAAATAGTAGATCCGTAGTCATGATCATGTGGTTAATCGGTACTGAATACATTTATAGTAGTTTTTGGAATATTGTTTTTAGAATTTATGAAAATGTTACATAATAATAATTATTATTATATTTAAAAATGATTCCATAAAAACTTTTTATTTATTATCTATTAATGTATCTCCCATATAAACTACCCCTCATGATGAGTTCAAAAATCATAAATATTATTTAGTAATAATTTTTAAAACTATGGGTAATTCATGGGATGTAAAATATGGGGCTTAATTGGAAACATCCTCCCCAACCCTATCTAATGTGTGGTATTCCTATGGACAAACTTGTTTCCCTCTCACTACATCATAGGGAGTTTTCAATTTCTTCACCCATATTCTGTTTTGGAAAAATAAATGGACCATATAGAGGATGTTTCGACATAGATCTCAATTATTTGGTTTATATAGTTATCAAAGGTAGTTTTTTAGGAATGATTGTATGAATTTGAATTAATCTTTGTAGGTCCAATATTAATTATTAGGAATTGCAATCTACGTGTTCACTTGGATGGTTATTCTCTATTATCAACATTTTTTGACTGATGATACATGGGTCCACTATTTATCAAATTTAGTAGGTTTCACCTCCTCCTAATTAATTTTTTCATCCCCCTAATACTCTGCACATAATATGTTCTACTCAATATGTAGTTCCTATATTTGTGATTTCATATCATTCCATTATCTACTATGTGTTACCCTTATATACAATGTTATTGTGATCTTCTACATTGGTAGAGTGTCATCTAATTTTTAATATATATGTCCTTCATATATTTTTTTGTACTACCATCAATTACTATAATACTTCAATGTGTTATTCTAGGTGTGGGTACCCTATCAATGATTTCATATCCATATCCCATCATCTATTAATTATATAGGCAATGACACTTCCACGTGGGTAAGTTATTCCCCTCAAATTATACTTTTCAGAAAGTGAGGTGATAGTTCACCCAGAATAACACTCTCTTACGTGACATGGGTTATCTCAATATGAGGATGGCCATAATAATATGAGTTAGTAATCATTGGACCATCAATTATCCTTAGTATGATGCAATTTTCATATTTATTCTTATTTGAGTAAGATATATTTTTTTAATTTTTTTTTGGTATATCATTAAAAAATATAATTAATTCAATGATGAAAAGATACCTCATCAATAATTATGTTTTATGTATAGATTAATGGTTGGGAAGATCAAGGTCCTAGGGACTATCAATTCATTAAGAACCCAATAGTATATTTTTAGAATGAACGTATAGATAAGATATTTAATTCTTATAATATGATATCTTTTTATTAATCTAAAAATCACTAATATCATGTTATATTTAATACTTCATTTTTTAGTTATGTGATTAATGATACATCTCCATGTTTATTAGAATTGTAGTTTTATAGAATATTTGTATTATATTGTTGCTATTCATTTTTGTTATTATCACTCACATTAGTATTCTTTAAGCTTACTTTTGTATTTTTTTCCATTTTTGTATTTAGGTTATCCTTCCATTTATGTTTGTATGCACCCATATAAGATGGTTGATCCCACAAACGTTGACTTAGTATAGTCGATACACTAGTTAGATATGGTTATTATAGACATAGATAAGTTTTGGCTTACTTCGAGATGGAACCCAATGATGCATGGCCATCAGGAGGAATGTGGAGGATTGGAATGATGGAATTGATCATCGTGAAGGGATATTTGTCTAAGATTACTCACATTGATGGTGAGATATATATTTTTTAATTATATGTTATTAAAATACAATATTGATGAATAATTCATTTGTATTTTTTAATATGGAGATTTATTTGTTCCGAATTACTAATTCAAGAATTGTATTCATTAATATTAAGTTCAGTTTATTTCATACACACACATCAGGTGTTATAATTATATTGTGAATTGGAAATGTGTGTCTTATAATTCTATATTGTGTAAAGTGTAAAAAAAATTTAATATCCCTATTTTTCTCTATTAATTGTAACTTTTCTTATTATATATGGAATTTGGGTACCAAAGTCAACTTAATGATAGCTTAGGTGTGGCCTTATTGGGTTGAAATGTATCAGGTCATTTGTTTTACTATTTTCATTTAAAAATGATGGAATTATTTGTTAGCTTCAATTAATTGTCATGATTAAGGGATAAATTTTAAATAAATTTGGGTCAAATACATGTATTTAGTATTGATTTGGTTGTGTTATGATGGTATGAGATTTATTATGATAAATATTTATTTATGATAAAAATAATTTTTGGTAAATTATATATTTATTAGTTTTCTATGTAAATAAAAAAAATAAAAATGTATTAAACAAACGGACTAGAATATTTATTGGAAAATGTGATCAAATTTTGTACTAGATGATATAGAAATACACTAAAAATGTTAATTTTGGTACATGGTAGGTAATTTTAGGTAATTATTCTATAGAATCACAACAAATATTAATGGTTTTTATAAAAATATAATAGACTATCTGACATTGAAATTAATTTGAAAGGTTCATGAATAAGGGGAATTTTGGGAATCATTTAAAATAAATAAATTATAATATTTTTAAAATAATCATTTCAATAAAATTATATTTATCATGTGGTTGGTAAATTTAGAAGAATATGGTTTTTTGGTTTTTTTCAATTTTGTATAATTTTTAGGTTTTGATACATCCCATGACATAGAATGGAAATATATAATTGTCTACAGAGTCATTAAAGTGAAAAAAAACTCCATGTAGCCTCCACTATTCAACATGGGAAAGAAAAAATCATTTTTTAACAAGTCATTTTTTAGGATGGAATAATTGGATTCATTTATTGTGATATACTTATTATAGTCATGAAAATTATTTTTTCTTTTTTTTATTTATAAATTTATATGTAAAAATAATGTATGTTGAATATAGTTTATATAATAAATTATTTTTCTAGTTTTAATAAATTATTGAATGGTATGTTTTTTGGATGAATTAAAATTGATTAAGGGTTTTTATTTTAATGAAAATGATACAAATTACTTTTGAATTTTCAAATAAAACATGTGAGGTATTTTTTATGAATCAAAATAAATAATTTAAATTTAAATTTGATGAATAAATTTTAACATGATACTGTATTTTAATTTTTACAAAAAAAAATATTTGTTTATAAAGGGGTTTTGGGGGGATTAAATCTATCCACGCGTGATGAAAAAATACAATGATTTATATATGAAAAATATAAACCAAAATGTTCTTAGTCAAATAAATGGATGCAAAATAATTTAACATAAAAAATTATAGGTGGGTTACATATAAATGGTCTATTTCTATAAAATCATATTGTTTATATAACATGGTCACACTAGATAATGTTTAATCTGATGAATCTCTCTATACTTAAGTTATATATTTTTTAGTTTTCAAATATCACATTCACATAAAATGAATCTAAATACAATGATTGAATTTTAACCACTGCATGATGGTCAAATAAAATTACACTCAAAAGTCGCAACCAAAATATATAATCAAGACTATACAAAATGAAAACCAAATATAATTGCAATACCATATTCCCAATTGGGAAATATATATCTTGGATGTATAATTGAATCTATATGTGTGTGTTTTTCTTGATAATTATAGAAATAGATACAACAAATCCCTTAATGTCCATGATCATTAATGGTTTTATAAAAACTCATTTTCCATGAACTTATTTTTTATAATTTTAATAATTTACAATACAATATTATTTTCATTTAATAATAAATAAATTTGGAAAGGAATTCAAAACACTAAATATTATTTAACACCACATGATATGTTATATATGATTTCCATTATTTCCTCAATTCATTATCAATTTTGATTGATGTATCATTGCTTCTCACATTTATTAAATATTAACTAATTCATTTAATTTCATTTAATGATTTCTGTAGGTTTCCTCAGTTTTATGAATGGAATGGAGTACTCATGAAATATTATATTCCATATTTATGAATCATACAAATAAACTACATGGAGATTATGTGGTTGTTGTGATAATTGTTTAGCATCATGGTAAGTCTTAGAAGAGTGGAAACATTTGTTTTAAAAAAATAAATCAATGTGTCTTATTTATATATTTATGATGGATTTGTTTTGATGAATTATATGATATATTCAAAACATAAATGTATTTATTATTCTCTAATAGAATTAAAAGCGGTTCCTAAAAATACAGTTCAAATATATCATACACCTTATAATGTAAAGAATAATTTTTAAACTCCTTCCACATTAAAATAATAAATTTTCAAAAATAAAAAAAATAAAAAAACACTCTTCATGGTGGATTTTTTACTATAAAAATCAATATTATTGACAATTTTCAGTTTCTTTATTTTTCATTTATTTCAAAATTAGTTATGAATTATTGAATTTAATACATACATTGAAAATTTATTCTTAAGTACATAAAAATTTATATTGTTCTATATTTTTTTATAAATTGTATAAAATAATTCCAAATATAGATTTAAAATTAGCTAAAAATTACATAAATTATTAATAACTTAATTACGGAAAAGATATATTAGATTAAAATTAATTATTAGTCCAATTAGACATGATCTGGTTGATGAATTCATATTCCTATCAACTCATATTTAATCTCAATTTATATTTTTAATTCATACCCATAACATATTTGTGTTAGTTTTAATATAAATTTGTGTGAATATAAATTATTATCCATTCCATTTTTTTAAATTCTCTATTAGTAATACACTATATTTAAATAATCCCCCTAAATTAGGTATGTATTTTTTGTTTTTTATTCTAAAAATGTTTTAATGCATGATTGCCCATGTAGAACACTTTGAAGGAATGTTAAGATCATCACTAATAAATTGTATATATAAATCACTTCAATATTGAAATTTTTTTAAATTATTATTTTGACTCTATATGTGAGAATAAACATCCTAATAAATCTGTACGAATATTTTATTGAATCACAATCAATGAAATAAAACCATATAATAATCACTCAATTCATATGGTGTTTGGATGTATAGTTCAATTTAACTTTTATATGAATTAAAGATGTAACCAACTTTATTTGAAATATATCAACATACTCCCTTATATATTCCGTAAATTATAATAAATCTCACACTTCCTAAATATAGGTGAGGGACATAAAAATATATGAATTATAATTTATAACACATATATTGAATTTGGAATGTCCTATAATACATCAAAATACATTGGTTATATTGGGAATCTATAGTTCTTGGGATCAAATTTATATTCATATGAACCTAAAATATTTTTTTAGTTGATTTACAATTACCTAACATGATATGTTCCTTTTAAATTATGTTTTATTTTTCAGGTTAGTTTCATAATTGAATCTTAATTGTATTATAGAACTATAATATAAATATTTTTTAAATTCCATAAATAAATGTCCATGTAATAAAGCATAATCCCAAATATCACTATAAAATTATTTAACATACCATGAAATATGTTAGTCAAATAATGCTAAAAGGAAACAACATCATTACCCATAATATATTTTATGTGTTGATCATCTAGTATTCCATATAAAAATGTAATTTTCTTCCTAGTTTGATGATTTATATAAACATGAATGTAGTTATTTCAAGATTACCAATCATGTAACAAAATAAAATTATGCACAATTAATCATCAGTCGTGTATGTATTTTATTTATTTTTATGAATCACAACTTCAATAGAGTCAAAAATATTAACTTACTACCATCAATTATTATATACATAGACATGTATTTATCAAAATAATAATTGCTTTTTTAAAATGAATCCCCTAAATACATTCAATTAATATTTTATAATACCAAAAACTGGGTTTGGTTCCCTCTAACTAAATTAATGTATGGAAAATATTCACCTAGTCTATATAATATGATTCTCTACTAAATCTATCTCTATGATTTCATTCTTTTTGAATCTAAAAATTCATAAAAAAATTAATTTTACATTTTTGATAACTTTTCATTAAGAAACAAAAATATAATATATAATATATAATGAAAACATTTATTTCATAATTTTCTATTATTATTTTACCCTAAGCAAGATTAATTTGTTTAATTAACTTGTTCACTTTATCCACATAAGTAGTAAAATTTATTTTTTCCTTAATTTGTAATTATATCTACCCATATCAACAATGTTATTTTGTATTCACAAAATGTAAGTTTATAGATTCAAAATCAAGAATAATATGCAATAAGACAAACCTCCCTCATTTAGATTCCATATTCATATGATCATTCCCCATATATGTAATATGTTATATTAACTCAAATAATCAGGGGAAAAAGGAAACTTATAATCTATTTCAATGATATATAAGTAATTCTATTGTAATTCCTTCCCCTTAAATTAACACATTTAAAAATTAATTAATATGGATATTTTATCCTGTTGAACAATTGAAAATTTCCATTCTCTAATAAAACATTTCTTCATTTCTCAAATCAACATGCATGATAAGAAAATTGATTATACTAAAAAAGAATATCCTTATTTTTAGTCATATTATAGATTGTCTATTTATGTGGATGTATGATATGTTTTTTAATTTTTCATATTTTATTGGTTCGTTGGAAAAATATATCATACATAGCATAAATGAAGATTTTGAAAATAAATTTTTCTATTTAAAGATATTCATATAATACATCATTCGGTTTTTATAATGTTTTATTTCTGTCACTTATGTATTCCTCAACTAGTATTTTTTGAAACTAGATCAACATTATTTCAACTATTTATTTTAAAAAAATACATCATTTATTAATAAATTAAAAAATGGTTCTATTCCTTTTTTAAATTGACATTTTTCTACTATATTATGTTTATTTTATTATTCAACTGAAAATCATCAAGGATAATCAACCACAAAAGAAAAAAATATTGATCATAAATAATAGGGTTGCTCTAATAGAATATGTACTTATATAAAAAATATAAGAAATAATATTTTATAAATATATATACATCATTATTAATTAAATCACCTAAATGAAAAATAATTTAAATCATGTAAGGAGAGAAATAAAAATAAATAATAAATAAATAAAACATAACATAACACACAGAACAAAATTAAGAAAATAATATGTCTCACTCAATTTTGAATTCAATGATGTATAAAATAGTCGGTGAAACTATTAATGGTAAACCAAATGAAATAATACCAAATATATTCACATAGATGACTAGAAATTATAAATATTGGGGGTAGTTTTTAATATCAATAGTTTTCCATGAGGTACTAATCTCACATTTCATGTCATTATTATTTATTTCATTTTTGTCTTAGACTCTAAGACGGGTCGTCGGCTAGTTGGGTTGTTTTTGGGAAAGAAGGGGGAAAATATGCTAAAATCTAGTTGAAGGGCAGGTACACATCCTTTACTTAGTCTACACGACATGTACATCTAGTAGACACTATGTACTGTCCTATCAGGATGTGTAGCAAGTCTGGCTCATAAAAAAATATAGCACAGTACACCTTGTTTACCTGGCCTACACGTCATGTAATTTCCCAGTAGGATTTTTTTATAAATGTGGCAGTAGCCACATTTCTTATGAACAAAAGATTTTCCTCTCATTTTTTGGAATCCAAAAAACCTCTATTCTATTTTTTTCATGTAGAGAATCCATCGATACTCCAATTCTAGTGTGGTTTTTCTCATTGGAATTGTGTCAATATGTACTCATTTCATTTTTTGTCTTTATTGATTCTTTAGAATAACAACTACACTATTTGGATTTATGCTCATTTTCCCTAACTATCATTTCTTCATCCATTCTTTAGATTTCTTCCGAACCATGATGAATTCGTACTTGATACTGGGTGAGATTTATACTACCTAGGTGTGGTGGGTGGTCTATTCATTCTTTTATCTTTTATTTTGGTTTTTGGGAACTCGGACGATATTTCTTCCATCATACATTCTGAAGAGGTCTTTTTTGTGTGTGTTTATTATCGTAGATGTAGTCAGACCTAATGAGGATTTCAGTAGTTCCTATTAAAGTTTGTTGACACCCATTTCCCATTTAAAGTCCACTGAAATGGTGATCTAAAAATAAATATGTTTCTTATGCCTATTTAAACCACCCAAGGGGTATTTTCTTGTGATTTCCTAGTAAGAGGAATCCCTTAGATGCCTTGATAGCTTCAGTAACATGTTTAAGAGATGTACTACCTACTTGAATAAGAAATATAATGTTATGTATTAACTATTTTGATATTATGACATGTTAAATGGATTATATGGGTGGGTAGGCCTCTATGAAATGAATAATGGCTTGAGGAATGGTTTATATGGAAGGGAAGACCCATCTGCTTATTTTGATATGTGGTTTTCATGAGTGGGTATACTCATTTCATGTGCAGGTTTATGTGAGTAAGTATAATCACATGGAAAAAAAATTTAATTTTAATGATTTAATTTATTAATGAATGGATTGATGGATTTCATGGACTAATCTAAATAGATCTGGAATGCGGTAGTGGACACCATTGGTGGACTCTACACCAAGGATATTGATTCTGGGGGATTCCTCGAGCCTTACAACCCCATGGATATTACTTTCATGGGATCACATAGAACTTCTTATTGACATGATATAGGCTCTCTAACTAGTGGCTAACCAATTTTACACCATGGAAGCCCATGGTACTTGATGGGATACCTTGGACAGGCTCTATGGATTCACCCCTCCGTGGTCCGGAATAATTACATGGATTAATTTTTTTGCTGACACCATGGATCTGGTCCTTAAGGTCTATTTTTAACTTTATGTTGTGGTCATGGGATTTTACTCATCACTATTTGGTGTTTCCATGAGACACCTGACATCTTTATATAGTGTCGATGTGGAATACAAGATATATATGAATATATGACGTGCACGTGTGACTTGGTTGTATACCTTGTTATAGAATCCTTGATTGTATATGACCCTCTTTTGCAGGTTTCCTTGAGGGATGTTTGGTTTTACCTACTATTATATTACTTACATCATGGGCATACACAATTTAGTTTACTGGTTATTTACACATTCTAGCACTTTTGAACATATTTCTGTTAATACTGTATTGATGTGGCTGGTTTCCTATGGGGATGTTTTCTCTACACCCTGTTTGGGTCACCTCACGGGCCTAAAGAGACTATATGTGTGTAAGTGATGATAGGGGAAAACTCCCTGGTACTGGTTGTTGACTATTGATTTGTATTAGAGGGTCATATGAAAAATCTGAGGCTTACGATTTTAGGAAACCTTTTGGGTATTTTGTTTTTTGGAGACATGTACTGTATTACATTTCTATGTTCTATTCTGGTTTTTTTCTAGATACATGTACCATCTTCATCATTTTGTATATAATACACTTACGGTTATTGATAAGTATTCTTTTCTTTCCTTACATACTTTTTTCTTCTATTTATTTCTTTTCTATTGTTGTATGTATTTTAATTCCACTATGATACTTTGGTAATGAAGGAATAGTCTACCCACTGACTAACATAGGCCTTCACTTCTAATCAGTAGCCACTAGCATTTGGGGAGATTCGATTGAGTCCTTGTGACCAACCGGGCTTGAGGCAGCATTTTAGTTTTCATATGGGACCACTACATTACAAAATTAGTGTTTATGACAGTAGATATCATTATTTATTACAGTAACATAAATAAACTCTAGCTATGAAAATTGATAAACTGAATTATCTATATTTACATTTATTTATTCATCATCAACAATATTTGAAAAATTCAATTAATTATAATTACAATTTATATTTTAAAACAATAATATTAAATGAGAATGATAATACATAGTTTTATATGTTACATTTATACCATATATTGTCACATATATTAATTGAAAACAAATTATAGGAAGATCCACATGTGATAGCATTTAAATGATCCCAATTTTTTAAACTATCATACCAATTCTTCTTCTATCATCTGGTTTCTTCAATGATTTGGTTGTATAATAGAACTAGTTTTTAATACTAATTATGTTATCCACATTTGATCTATAATTATCATTGGTCACATCTCTCATAATTTAATACATACATTGAAACTTAATTTGGATAATAATTTATTTTATTATCATATAAATCCATGCATTAATGAACATGATGATAATGGAAATCCCAAATAAATAATCTGTGAATCTATGTCTTGTAATCATAATTGTTGGGGAATTTATCATCCATAGTTACCCTATCAATATTCAAACATTTTTCATTTTAGTCACTATTCATTCTAATAAACCACTTGAATGAGGGATTTTTATATAGAAAATATAGTTGGAAATTTTAATTTAAAAATTTACTTGGAATTCTATAGGTGAGTATATCATAGCTTTTAATTTGTAGTAAATGATTAATTTTCCAATTTCTTAATTTAAATTATTCTATATTTTACAGTAAAATATTGAGAATATGTTCATTAAAAATTGATGTTTTATAAATATTATTATTTTTCCTACATCAAGATGAAAAAAACGGTATGATGTTAAACCAAAAAAAATTATAGATATCTAAAATAAAACATTTTTATTTTATTTTTTTCTTATGAAATACATCTAATCACCAATAAAAAAATTTCATATATTGAAAAAAAGATTTATTGAGTAAATTTAATTAGATAACTGACTATATTGTATTCATCTAAAGCATAAATGTAATTGAAATAATATAGAGAAAATATTACTCACATAATTAGGTGTTAGTTAATAAATAATTATTCCATGATCTTATAGACATACATTCTTTATGTAGATCGCCACTGAAAATTTATTCTTTTATCTTATATATCATTAATAAACAAGTTAAATTATAAATTCAATTGAGAGAATCTATAATTTTTTTAATAAAATAAATAGTGTTGAAAATATATTCATATTTTCACCCTGAAAATATCATACATCAAGTAACTTATTATTATTCATTCAATGAATAATTTAATATTCTATTCATGGGTCATGAAATATTCATATAAAATAAAAAAAATTGATACAATTAGTCACATATATTAATTATTTCTCAAATTATTATTACTTATTGTTATTATTCATTACTAACTTCATCCCTCTATATTTATTCAAATGAAACAACATCAATTAATATTTTATTTTTTACATTCCTCTAGAACTTATTCCTTCCCTTAAAAATATATAATAAAAGTCATCAAAACATGAAATAGAAAAACTTCCACCCAAATTTATGTGGTTTTTTTATAAAATATAATCATATATAAGTAATTAATAAGGATATATATATAAATTTTATAATTAATTATAATATTACTAACACCAAACTACAAATTAATTGAAAATATAAATCCACATTTGAATATATAAGTAATTAATATAACAAAATGTATTGCAAAATTATTTTTTAATTATATATTTATACATAATCAAGATAATAAAAAATAACATCAATCATTTATTATAGTAAAAAAAATTAGTTTTTGAATTGGTCATATTTTCAATATATTAATTAATTCATTCTTTTAGAAATTATATTTACCTATCAGCATTTATAATTTTGTAGTAGAAATACTTTCCAATTTATAATTCCATAGAAAAAAAGATCTGAATTTTAAATATAAACCAATATAGATGGATTTATAATCACACAATTTAATTTAAATAAAGAAAATTTTGGACTAATTAATCTATACAGGGGTTTTCTGAAAATTATTAATTGTTGGTTAACAGGGGAAAATTTTAAATTCTATATTATAGATGTGTTTTTTTTCAAACATTATACTATTTTAAATCAAAAATGGGGTTTTTACCCTAGGGTAAATGTTTTGAAATTTATATATGACCAGATTTCATTACAAAATAAGCTATATGTGTTTTTGACTGATTATTAAATAAATAATAAATTTATAATTTACAACATGATCCTAATTCTACAGTATAATGTCACAATTTATTGGGGATTTTAGGATTTTGGGAGGATTCTAAAAGGATGATACACTACATTGATTATTAGAAAATTGTTGATTTTTGATGGAGGATATCCATATCATATAAAACTGGTGTTATTTATTGATTTTGAACCATCATTTTTGCCTTTAAATTCTATTATATAGTTTTATTTTTTATAACTGTAATAAGGAAAACAAAATTTTTTTTACTAATTTTGACATTTCTAATTGAACCATAATTAGGTTATATTGATATAATTATTATGATTGTTATTGTAGAGAATTTTTGAGGTCCCAAATTGTATTTAAAATGAATTTATTTTAATAATTTAATATAAATGAAATATTAAATACCTAAATTTTGTTTCATAAATTCATTCCAATTCCATTAGATTTTATTAATTTTGATTCATATATTTGGATATAACATAGTTTGAAATATTATGGGTGATTATTGATAATTTTTTAATAACATGTTTATATTATTAAATCATGTGACCAATAATATACAACATAAATGGTTTTAATAAATATTCCAATTCCATTGGGATTATTTATATTATAGTTGTATTTTTATAAAATTCATAGGGACAATATTTTAATGCTTTTTATATTCCCTATTGAACTAGGTATGTTTATAATCGATTTTTTAAACATGGGATTGGACTAGATCCCAGAAAAAACTATTTGTTAGGTTTTTAGGGTTGGTTGAATTTGGTGACAATCTATAATGGTCAGTAAACAAAGACTATGTTCAATGGTGAGAAAGAGATTCAATATTCAATGTGATGAAAAGATATATAATGTCTATCTTCAATCACATTAGATTGTTATTGGATACATACATCATCGCCAGTTCATATGGGTTAATTGGTTTATGAGAATTGGTTTTATGGCAATGTGAAACAGTTTAATAAAACAACTAATGTTTTTAAGGGATTATAAGGGAGACATAATGTATTTTTATGGAAAAATTAGGGACATTTGATCAAATTAATAGAAAACTACAAGAAAAGTTCGAGGTCTATATAATTTTTAATCAAAAAAACTAACATCCTCTAATCGATTGAGTATTTCAAAAGGAAATATAATTACATAACTGAGGGGTTATGTAGCATCCTAAAAATAATCAGGTCATCACGATTCACTAATAAAATGGTCAATGTGAAAGTGAAAGTTAATAGGTATCTTGGATCTTATGGAGGGAATGTATTAGTGACATTTATCACCCATAAATCATAAAATTAATTGGATACATAAAAGGGAATTTCTGAGACATTATATTGATGTCAAATGTTTTAGCAGACTCTTTATAACCTCATTGACAACAAAAGAACCATTCCATGGTAACTTTTGGGATTTTAGGGTGAATGAATTAAATTTTTTATTATTAAATTTATAATGATACTATATATATAATGATTATTTTCATTTCCAAAAAATGAAATGATAACCTGACTTATCTCTGTATATAATTAAATACTATCTAAACAAGTGAATGAAATTTAAATTAACATGAATTTTTAGTTATGTATATTATGGATTCATGGAAATTATTTAGGTATTGTCATCAATGAAAATATATTAAAATTGAATATATATTTATGATTATTGATATAATCTCATTGAATTAATGGATTGGATTAATTGTATAACCATGAAAAATATAGAATATCCCTTTTTCACTAAATTTTATGTCTGTCAATGTTATTGGATAAGGGAAGATATAAATATAATTTTCTTATTATTACTCTTGAAACACATTTAGATCTCTTATTGTGACTACAAATTCTTTTTTAAATAATCAATTATGGGAATTAATATTTTACAATTAAGATGTATGTAATAAATGAATTTATTTAAATGTAATGTCCTACATTATTTCAGAAAATATTTATTTATATTAGCATTAAATAATGTTGGGGAGAACATTATAATATAACTATGTAAAATAGTAAATACCACTCTGAAAATTGATTAAAATATTGAACGTATTTTATGATATTGATTTTTCTGATTTATACAGGATTCTATAAATCAAGTCATTTTATCTGCACACGTTAACTTATTTGGTTGATAGATGTGCAATTAATTATTGATTTACAGAAGTTAGAAATGGAAAATAATATTATAAATTTGTAATGGGAATGAAATGAAGAAATATTATAGTGGTAGGGTTTTCTCAATGGTAGTCTGATATTGTTATAAATGAATTGATATTTCATAGTGAATATTATATGAATGATGGGAAGGCAATAATGTATGGTGATGTGGACATTAAAAAAATAATTTTTTGGAATATCTATTATACTAGTTGAAGTGGTTTTTAAATTTTTGTGGAACCTCGAAAAATTATCATCACTTATGTTTGGTATCATGGAAAACTTATTTTATAGATATTGATATATCTAATATTTTTTTGTACTTTCTAAGATAATATATTGGAAGATGGAACAACTTGAGTGAGTGAGGGATGAATTGGGGTAATAAAACATTTAAACTACTATCCTTCTCTGTTTCATTGTGATCTTTTTCCCCTATTAGAATGAGTAATTGTTAAACCTAACTCTTATCTCATTCCTGAAAAAATAATATCAAATACAGTGATAAGAAATATAAATTTATGGAACATAATTAATTTACTTGATTCACATAAATTTTTATAAATCCATGGAATATACATTAAACAATGCATGGTTGTAACAAATCCTCAATAACTCACAAGTGATGTTGATAAAATATTTATGTATAATTAATGGTCAACAAGGATCACTAGCTACAAATATTTTACAGATTATATCAATACATAAAATGGAATATTATTGGATGTTGTTTTCGTAATGTCATGTATCTCTAAGGGTCACTGTCTATACATATTTTATATTCACTACATTAGTGATTGTATTTATTCATAGAATCGTAATGATCCTATCAATATATTAACAAGATGGTATCCTTATGAAATGTTATTCAAATATAAATCATTAAAATAAATATGTCAAGATATAGTAAATATCAAGTGCATACCTCTATTTTATTACCTATCATGATTAAATCAACCATGGAATTGGTCACTTATATATTTTCTTGAATATGTACATTACCTCACCATTATAAAACACGATTATCAATGTTTTTTACATCAATATTACAATTAATATTCCCACTATTTAGAATAATAATAACTAATAACAACCATATTATCTTCTAATAGAGATCCTTAAAAAACATCATCATATCTCACATTTCTTTATGAATACACATTTTCAATTTTCTATTATCTATATATCCTCAATTTGTATTATATAATTCTTCAAAAAAATTCTAAAATATCAAGATATTGTTAAAATATGAAATATTAAATTATAACCATTTAAAAAATATTATTCATATCCTTCCCAAAAAATTATTTATTGATGAATATTTAGTATAGACATATGATTTTGTAGTTTATGTTTTTAAAAAAACAATAAATCCACCCTAACATAACCACATTATTATTCCTAATAGAATTCAATAGATAACATATAAAAATAATTAAAAAAAAGTATTCTATACATAATGATATAATATATTCATGAAATATTTCTACCACCTTGTAGTTTGTGGTGTGTATGATATATACACAGCGAAATGTTTTTTAGACTCTGAATATTTTCTAACTATATCTCTTTCAAAAATAGAACACCCACATTACATTCTATTTATATGGTGTGGAGGTTTTCTAATATATGTTTTTTATTATGTGACTTATAAAACCATTGAATAATTTTCTATAGATTATAAATATATCAATCCTTCTCATTTATAATAGATCTTAGTTCATGTGATATGAATTAAAATGAAGTATGGTACTCAAATATCAACTTTATGAAAATTCTAGTTATGACGATGCACATCCTGAATGAAATAGAGGTCTTTAAATTTTTAGGGTTGTTGAAATATTACCCTATAGACTCTATGATATGGCCTCCTATGATGAAATTCATGACATAAATTTTTTTTCATAAAACAACATTAATTTATAGAGTGGTCATTTGGCCATTTCTATATCCCATTTTATCTAAATCCCACAACTGACATAACATATGTAAAATTATTCTTTATTACCCTCAATGGGTCATATAATCGCATTTCATCACTAATGGGAAAGCCATAACTATGACCCCATCATTATGTTCCCCCCTAAATAGAACTATTCGTTAGAGTTACACCTCATTACATGGTTATCTATAATTCCTGGGGCTATTCCACAATAGGCTCTCTGATTCTCTACCATCATGGACAAGAATCCTTCATTCTTTTCAAGTAAAATATTTGTGGTTAGTTTCATTAGTGTAAAATCTATTGTATGGAACCATTATTTAACTCCAATCACTAATACAAATTACCCATATAACTATTAAATTTAAATTATTGAATATTAAAATATTTCAATTTATATGACCCCTAATTTAATCTTATTAAAAAAATAAATAAAATTTGGGGAAATCAAGAAATATTTCCCATTTTCAGACATAAACAATTATTATAGTTTTGTATAGACCATTATATAGTGGTATTAATTATATTTCATCATAAATTAAATTAAAAATGTCATCTTTGACAACAATAAAACTCTATCTTTTTCTATTATTTTTTTGGAATACACTAAAATGTGTTTCCATTTTTCATGTAGGAATTTATAACCTCATTAAACAAATGAAAACCATATCCATGACCCTGATAATGATATTAATGTGTCCCTTTAAATATATCTTATACTATATCCATGAGCTTCCACATTCTTCAAAATATTTATGAACATTAAACATCACATTCTCTATAATATCTTCATTAATACATCCTCTCAATCTATTATTATTCAAAAATAATTCTTTAAACAAATTTATTTTATTATTATTCAAATAGTATTTTCATTTGAAGGGGGATTTAATGAAATAATATGTTAGATTGACTATTTCAGTTAATATTGATTATTGGGTAAAATTATTTTGTGTAGTGACATTGGCTTGTAAAAACATTACACTATAGTGATTAATAAAGGAAACTGATATTGTGGGGTTGGATTGTTGGGTTTGATGACCACATTGTGTAATTTAGTACTCAAATCTATATTCTGATGTGCATGTTAATAATGTATTCCCCATCAAAATCAGCAGAAACAAGTGGTTTAAAATCAATGATCTTGGATAAAGTTTTTTGATATAGAAAGATAGTGGAGTATATAATCAATTATGAACGAAACATTATGACTATTAGTATTCAAGATGATATCATCCCATGATGTGTTTGTTGTATTCTTTGCTTCTAGTCATGCATGGTGATTTAATTATATCATATTTTATTATAACAGATAAGATTATTATATATTCATATAATATATTTTTTTGTTCTATATTATATTAAAATAATCATGGATGTTGATGTATATTAAAAAATGACAAGTTATTTTTGAGTTATTTCTTCCCATAATGTGCAGGGCCAATAAAACTATTATATATCCTTTTTTCATATAGATATGGGAACTAAGAGATATAATACCAATTAATCTATATATTAATGATTTCTATGATATTTTTAGGATAATATTTAGATTTAGGTACACTTGAGGATTGAATGTGATAAATTATAAAGGTTCATACTAGGGAACTCAATTGAAATTTTCATGATAGATGGATTTATAAAATATGTAATGTTAATTATATTCTACATAATAACTTTTATTGATTACACATGGATTATACCTTTGTACATGAATTAGAATTTTAATTGATGATTATACATTATATATATATTGGACATTAAATTCTTATTTTATATCTAATTTCAATTAACCTATTGTTGGTATTATTGGACTAGACTGGATGGAGTATTTTCAATGTCCATATTATTTACCATGATTGTAGGATTATAAAATGATTGATTGATGCTTGGAATGTATTAGTGAGAATAGTACATTGTGCTTTGAGTCATTGATTGTAATGTTGAACTAAGATATAGACAGTCGATGGTACATTGTGTCATAACTACATATAATGAATTTTAAAGGATATGAGTATAGTATATAATAATTGTTTCTATGTAGTGATTTTTATTCTAGATATTCTGATATATGAATTCATTGATGGTTTAACAATTACTCACAATTATGATATTTTAGGAATTAAATAATTAAATCTTACTTGTGAGGATTCTAAGAATATATCATCTATGTGTGATGTTTTGGGTGACACAACAATTTTGGGACTAACCGAAGTGTAGGTAGTGGGGTTATATGAAATTTGGGATCCTTATTATCATTTTATTTCAATGAAAATATAGTGTGGTTATGATTAATCATTATTTATTGTGATTTTATATATAATTCTATTCATAACTAGACATAATGTAATAAAAAAACATATATAATACATTGATTTAGAAAATTTTGTCTATTTAATTTAATTGTATAGAAGTGGGGAATCACGTGATGATTTTATACAGTGCTTCCAATTCAGGTTAAGTCTTTTTGTAGATTATGGTTCTATAATTACATTAATATTGGTGAGAGTATCATATAGAGAATTATGTTGGACATTACTCTTATATTCATTGAATTTTATGTTCTCTGGTGTGGTGTTAGGCTCATGTATGTACAATATATTATCCATGGTATTGAAAAAATATATAAAAATCAGGTTAATTGGTGAATTCATTTTTATTTGATTTAGATGGATGGATGTTATAATGAAACATTACTTATGATGTGTTAGTTTGATTATATTGATGTTATATTATAGTTGTATATTTTTCAATGATAAGAATTCAAATTTTTATTCATTAAAATATCCAAGTTGTCTAATGGAATTGGGTACCGAATTATATTATTATTACCTTTATGATTAGTGGATAAAAATTACGACTATGTGTAGTTATCAATTAATTACATAGCTTTGTATAGAGATGAAATGATCATAATATGATGTGGATACTTTTATTGTGAGTCTATTAACCCTGGGCTTGTAAAGAAATTAGTAAATGTAATTTTAGTTTTGAGTAATAATTCATAAAATATATGTTATTTAATAAATTATCTTTCAGTAGTAAAATAGAATAATTAACTATAAATGATTATATAGTCATTCAGTTCCACCAATAATTGAGTAGTATAATAAAATGTGGTGTCCCCATGACTTATCATATCACATAGAGGTTTAGTTCCTAAATAATGAACAATTTTTTAATTTAAATATTTCCATATTTACATTAACCTATATAGCATATTATATACACATAAAAATCTTCTTTTATCATACAAAATCTCCAAGATAGTTCTTTAATTTGAATTTATAGAACACAAGTAAGGTTCAGCCATAAAAGGATAGTTGTTCTTATATTTAGGGCGATCTATAATACCATGTATAAATACTATTAATTAATTTTCTTACATTTAATAACCATATCATGTAATAGACTTCACGATGTATATTGTTTTTTCAGTTCCCTTGTGATCTAGTGTCTTAAATCTGATTTTCATCTCCTTAATAAAGATATATCTAGAAAATAATTTTCTTTTACATTGTACATACAATTAAATTACACCATCTCCCAAAAGTAGTGCATTCAATCCACCATATTTTGGTGAATACCTGTTAAAATCACTATTTCATTTGAGATAATGGTGTATCAAACAATTTCTACTTTAATTAAAAAAATTCTTACATCCAAGGGATCACTTGGATTTTACCATATATTACTTTAATATTTTGATAACATAAGTTTTATGGTTTCATTCATGAACCTCACTATATATTCAATTTCAACATTAAATAAGTTTCAATAACATTGATGTTAATATTCTTCAATGAATACATTTTCATGGATGTATTGAGGTTCATATTTGTTGATATATTTCCAAAATCTCTTATATTCTCTACCAAGTTCTCAAATTCTTTCAATCCACATATTATTTCTCTTTATAAAGATTATTTTTATATAGTTGTCTATAAGTAATTTTAGTTAAATTCAAAATAAAAAAAATGTGTTATAAAATATGTATCTATACTCACAACATAAATATAAATGATTATATGAATATTGGTATGATCCATTTTATTTTCTAAACCCATCACTAAACAACTTAGGGGGTCCAGAATCCCATGTTTTCTTATGAAAAGTTTAAAATATAAATTTATTATTCCATGTTATTCAAAAAAAATAAGAAACTACCCCATCATTGATCATCACTTTCTTATACAATAATATTATCATCAAAATTTATTTCCTTACATACTAATTAATTTTTTAACATTCTAAATATATAATGACTTCCCATGTTTTTTTATATAATTTCATTTGAATATAAAATATTTGGTGATTCTTCATCTCAGAATAATTTCTAAAAATATAACTAAGTGGTATACTTTAAAATTCCCCATATAACCTATGAAGAAGTTCTTTATGATGAGTATAGGGTTAATGCCTTTTAATAATTCCATTTTTAGATTAGATAACTCATATAATATCTTTAACTACCTAATTAATTGTAAGGAACCTTACTGATTATCTACCACTAACTAGGGGTGATTCAATTATATTACTTTGTCCATTGTTGTCATTCTAATATCAACCACATGATATTTTAAGTGTTCTATAACAATATATATATATATATATATATTTACCATGTCCTCACCAATTATGTTGTAATAATGATATATTGATCGAAAAAAATATTTCCAAGGTTAAACATTAAATCTTACTCTGTTCCATGTTTTTAATGACCCCAAAATTGATTCTATAGTATAAACATATTATTAGTTATAGATGATTTGGGTAAAACTAGTATGATATCCCATTGTACATTCCTCTAGTTATCCTTATATATTCTCCACACCTACTAACTATTCTTCCATAGTTTTTTGTACACCCCAACCATTATTCTTCTCCTCATGTAGTAATGCTCTCTAGCCTCATGCATCCTTAACAACTTGTTGGACACCCCAAACAAAGGATATATTTTTTTTATCCTATCATTAATCAATCTCATTTTTATATATTCGATCCTTAAAAATAATCATGGGGTGATGGATTTATTGTATTCACCATCAAGATCTGTGAAATATTATTGAAATTAGACTTTTTTAGTAGAACTACTTATAGATCTATTTTGAAAAGGAGTATTCTATAAATATTTTAATTCTCTTCATTTTCGTATTTAGGGACACTCGAATTCATATAACCTTCTTATATCTTTAATAATTTATGTATATAGAATATATACATCTCTATACATGGATTAATTATTTGTTCTTCATGAGGTTTTGAATTAATATATTCACTCCTCCTAAAATAGTGATTCTATAAACAGATCCAAAATCACTATGTGCATGTCCTCATCTATCACTTCCATTTATACATTAATTCTACTTGAATTAATAATTCAAAATATCAAACAAGGATCATAATGATATAATCCCACACATCATTTCCAATGGACATGGTGAATCAAATATGTGGATATAATTCTCCTATATGGTTCACGTCACCTACTTCATAACATTCTATTATGTTTTACCAATCCCATTTGTTAATCTTGAATTCAAATTCATAATAGTATTTAATAACATAAGTTTTCCAACATTTATATATCTAAAACATTATGATACCTAAATTTTTCTATATCTATATAATTTAATTTACATCAATAAACTATATTGTTCTACATATATTATTTTTGTACCTTATATGAATCTATAGAAATTAAATTTCGATTGAAAAATATGATTCTTCCTTATTTGAATGTGGATAATCATTCTCAGTCACTTGGACGCTTCAGAAAAAATTTCATGAGTTACTCTTTTTTTCATCAACACCAATATTTATTTACTTTTTTGATAATCTCAACAAAATCACCGAACCATACCAGGGAACATATGATTATCCCAATCATCCAATGGGATTAAAGTGATTACTTTTTAATAATTCCTTTAATTAATTTTTAGGAATCTATAACAATACTCAAGGAATCATTATTATCACACTAAAATCATATTTAACATTTGTAAAAGAAATTATACTCTCACTCAGTTACTAAAATTCCCCCATTTATTTTATCTAATGATACCATAACTCTTCAATGTTCATATTTAGGAATATATGATTTTTATTTTTCTATTTAATTTAAAAAATAAAGATTAATATTTTAGGGATTATTTCTTCTCTTCTTATTCAAGGCGAAGACATATACTATTCTCTCCATTTCAATTTAGATAGGAAGATGATAACACATGGTTATATTTAAAAAGATTATTTTACTATTAATGAAATTTTAATTTGGGGAAATCCCTATGTAGAAAACAAGATAGATAGATTCAAGAATGTCTATAAAATAAATAAATTTAAATGAATGTCATATCATTCATAGAATTTTTTGAATTTATATTAGAGGGTCTATATAAACCAAATAATTTTTAAAATTACATGTTATCTTCTCACATATCAACAAATCCAAAAAATATGTTCACATACTTGTCATGAATAATCACAATTTTTCTCGTGATTTTATCAAAAAATAATCCCTTAATTTAAATTTAGTTAATATTTTCTTGATCAAGGGTAATATGTGGGCATTTTATACCTCATACATTGAATTATATTTGTTATCTAGATATTCAATAATTTATAGAAATAATATAACAAAAAATTCCTTCATAGTATTTATCCATCTAAGTGGAATCCGATATTATGTCTTAATCATAAATTACTTGTTCCAGAATAACTCCATGGGGGAACATATCTTTATTGTATTATAGAGGTAGATGTGTCAACAATACCAATTGCTGTATAGTGTGTAAATATTTTACGCACCTTAAATTCCCTAGATTTTATTTGATAAATTACCAAGAATAATAAGGGATATGAAAGGACCTATGTTATTATTTAGAAAAAACATTCAGTTTGATTGGATTCTCTCATCCATGACTTTTTCATTATTCCATGTTTATCACGTATCATTTTTTATTATTCAATATCATCAATATGATATATAGTTTTTTCACCTCAAATGGTAATGCAATATTATTTTCGTGTACCTACTTTTAAATACTCATGCAATATTCTTGGTGTAGTAGAATACTTGTAATATTCAATGAAACATGTCAATGGCTAGTATTTTTAAATATATCTAATCTTGAAAAAGTTTCATAGTTTTTTTGACAATGACTGAATCTTGTAGATTCTATCAATGAAACCCATAGTTTTATCATAATATAATATGACCATGTAAAGTAGTGGTCGATAGTTTCATCAAAAGATGAAATTATATCCTTAAATTGTCTCCCCCGTGCTTGTAAACTATATTCATTGACTTTGGTATAACCTTAAAAAAATTCAACTATTAATATATTTCAATTATTGTTTAAAAACAAAATTCCTTGTTAAATAAATTTTTATATTGAAATAATAAGATACAGATCATAGTATTTCAAACTAACTCAAAAAATTTATTATCTGCATGAGTCATAGTAGACCTATTAGTATTCTCTGTAAAATTATTTTTTCATCATCTCAAAATTCAACTCATAGGGATATTAGATAGGTTTTGATCCAATTCCCCTAGGTGTGATCACGGTTTCTATCAAATATTGTAACACCATCATTATTGAATGAGTTATTCTTCAAAATATCTCAGAATAAAACTTGAAAAAATAGAGGGATCATTATTCTGTTATACTACTTGAAAGGAACAATTACAGACCACTAAGGGTGGGATTGGGGTTGTGGTTGGTGAATCATTAGTCTTCTATGTAATATGAATTATTTTTATTTTTATTTCAACCTACTGAAATTTTTAGAGTTCTTAATCATCTTAATAACCTCTTAGATCCCCACATCTTGTAAAATAATAATAATTGATTGATTATAACAAAGTATTTACAAGGAACATCCTAAAATACTATTATATTACATGTTTCTCAGAAACCCCCACATGTATTTATAAATATAATATTAATATCAATTACATTGTTTTAGGTATAGAAAACAAAAAATCCCCAATAATCGATCTTCTAGATGCTCATGGTCTTACACCACAAAAAACACCTTTTATTACTTGTTTCCATATAAACCCCATGAATTCATACACTCCCTAACTGGTCATACTATCTATCATAGTGTATCTCTTTGAAAAAACTAGAGACATTGATATAAGTATATACTCATAAAAATTTAAAAAAATAAAATAATGATCTCCTAATCCTTTATAATATCCTCTTCTAGGAGCCATAGGATGAGTCATTCTTATGTACTGATCAAAATTTTAAAAAAAATTTTTGTTTGGTTAATGTTAATTCTTCTAGATCTTCTATGATCTGTATTGTCCTCATACTCTTAAAACAATTAATTATATCTCTTTAATAGGGTCATGTATCCTTCTTATTATTTTATTTACTCATTACTACATGTATATAGATATTAAAAAAATATTTACATGGGATCTCATATTGTTTATTCATGTTGTGGTCAATATAACACAAATTTTCCTTTTCAATTAACACTATTACAAAATCATTAATTTCATCCATATATAATGCTTCATGTATCTGGGCTACATAGACCTTATTTATTTAATACATTATATTTAATATCTCACCAAATACTAAAGTATATAATTCTTTATGTAATTCTCAAAAACCTATATAAATATCATTCATTGATTGAATTATAATATGTGATTCACATTGTTTTGGTTATGGGATTCTCTTTTTTCATCCCAAGTTCATATGTGGATCTTATATTTGAATATGTTTCGACATTCAACAATAGAATTTTTTCTATAATTCTATATGTAGTAGCATTATTTGACATCCACATTATTTCATCTCTATAATTTCATCTACATTGTATAATGTGTTATGTGTATCTTCATATTTATCTGAATTCCCCAACATGAATATTTTGAATAACAACATTCACATACAAAAACAAATATTACTCTTCAAACATATTATAGACCTTCTCAATCTTTAAAACACTTCAAAACCATGTTGTAGTATGTTCCCAATCATTCATCAGCACCCATCTATTTTTCATCGACTATCATCCCAAAAAACATCATAAATTTTTTTCCAGTATACAATTTTTTATGTAAAAAAATATTATATCTAACATGTATAAATTTTTAATCATAAAATAAAATTTCAATTCATGAATCCTTAAAAATAATACGAGAAAAATCATCACTAGGATAAACACATATTGATAAATTAAAAATAAATTAAATACTAAGTTGGACACATCACGAACTTCTTTCTGGGTTTTTTACTCTTTGAGGTTTCATTCTCACGTAACCGAGGTTTCATTATTTACACCCTATGATGATATTTAGCCATATAATTGTACTATATGATATTCATCTAACCCATTTCATTTCTAATATAAATTTCAAATATTTCCCAAGAACATTAGGAATTTTATTGATCTTATTATTTTATAACATATGAAGATCAAAGAATCACAATGATGTCAGGATATACCCTATAAAATATGTTGTAACATATGAATGTACCATAATAATTTTGTTTGTAAACAAAAATTTCATCATTGGGTTCATTAATTTTTAAATTAATTTATTTTTTTCATAGATATAACTTACATTGTTTGAGGGATTTACCATATAGAGTCTTCATGTATACATGGAATTGGATTGGGTTCCACCATTTTTTATTTTTCATCATGTAAAACATTTAAATAAATTTATAATATTACTACCTCTTATTAATTTCCTTTGGATGAAATCTCAAAAAAAAAATTAATGTCGCTCCTTGAAACATGTATTGGTTTTCATTCAACTAAAACCTCGGTTTTTATGAATTGTGCACCACAGATAAATTCATAATACAGAAGACTAGTTTGTATTTTTTTTAAAGATAATTCATTTATATATCACCTTTATCCAAAACTTTATACTCCCCTAAATCATGTTTTAATAATTATTATTTTCCCATTAACCCATTTCCAATAATCTTCTTGAGAAAAAATATTCAATCATCAAAAAGACACTCACTTCATTGTATCTTCCCTTTAAAATGTAGCATACATTTCACCTCATTTTTTATTATATAAATGTATTCTAAAATTAGTAATTTATTTTTATATGTTGAAAACAACTAATATTTTATCATTCGATACAATTGAAAATGTTATGAATTCAATAAAATCTTCACAAACAACAAACACATATTAGTGGGTAAATTTTCATAATAATATCCATATAGGTTAACAAAAAATACAATATTATTCATAAGAATAGAAATATCTCCCTTTTTTATTTTTCATAAATATCTTCAATCGCATTTAAGAGAAATATATATCCTAATAACACTTATTAGTCTCTCATTTTTTTAAATATACTCAATGGTATATTGGGTATTTTTCCCTCATCTATTTTTATTACAACATATTCGCCTCCCTATATACATCTAAATTACATTTTTCAAATATTATTTAGTGATGGATAGAACCAAAAACAAAATAGTTGAGATACATTGGTAGACCTATTATATGTACATGCTGGAAAAACAAGTTTGGAAAACAACATCCCCATAAAAATATGTTTTTATAAAATTTATCTTCATGTGATACCACATATAAATTCCACACACATATGTCCATACAAATATATTATTAATGATTTTTAAAAATTTACCTTATCTTAAGAAAATAATTCAATATAATAAAATAATATGGAAATTGTATCCCCGTTTCTCTTACTGAAGACTTGCATCTTAGACTCCCCCTTTATGGATATTTATTTATAATCAAAACAGAAAAAAAATTTGTTGGAATATTTGATCCATTATCATTGTTTGAGTTACATAGTATACATTATTAATTAAAGAATTGATTTTTAGAATATCCTCTTCAGGTATTCTCTCAGTAAATGGATGCACTCTTCAATTAATTTTAATGGAAGGTCACTTATTTTATGAGGGATTACAATTCATTATTATATAATTTGATAAAAGTAGTCACCATATTTCAATTTTCCTAATATTAATAAATTCACTATGTTTTATCACAAACATAATCGATAAAAAGAATAAGTTTTGTGGTTTTTTTCATGATCGTAACTACTATTTCCAATGATGGGAGTTTACTCCCATTCGAGGTTATATAATTCTTCCAGTGTTATCTCTCTAAGAGATCATTAGAAAATCATTATTAAATATTCTATTATAATACCTCATAGTACTCAAGCTATCTTTACTCCATTATATTAATAGTACTTGTGAGTACTTTTAATTTTATTCACTATTATAAAAATCATCTTCATATAAATGTTTCTTGTAATTTTACTTTTCATTAAGATATGGTAGCACTAATGAACTAATTTTTAAATTATAATATATTGATAAATGATCCCTCATAAAATCTAAATTTCTTTATGGATGTAAATTTTTTAAAACTATTAATATTTATATGTAATCTTTTTTATCTCTAGTTTAAAAATTTCTTTGTTCATTTTCATGTTCATCATTCACTAGCAGTCACCATATATAAAATATCATGGATTCCCATTTCTATTTTAATATCATTTTAATATATCAACTCTTAATCAAAATAATATATGAAAAACCATGTATGCTTTGTAATTGTGACTTTTTTGTGCACATATTCTTCAAGCCCCTCAATGAATCCATTTTTATTTTTTTATACATTCTCTTATAAATGTAAATAAACTTTTAATTTTTCAAAGTGTTTGTTATTCTAATAAAGAATAACCAAATTTTATGGTATGTCCCTATTAATTTATTCCACCTTCAAAATAAAGACATATAAAACAAGAAATTTTACAATTTTTCTTCAATGTCCTTTAGCACAAACTATAAAATTTAATGTTTCACTTATTAATGTGTTAGTAAATATGTTGATTAAAATCCACATATAATCTAACTGTACTCTATAAATTATTTTTCCTTTTTAATGGGTTTCCATTTCAAAACACCAATATATTCCTTTTTATAGTACAATAGAAAATTTATGTATTTGATATTTTGGAAAATATTCAATTTATGTCTCAAAATTAGTATAATCATAAAAAATTATTTAGTGTAACTTGGGAAAATATAAAAAGATTTACCATCATTTTTAGGGCCAGTATTCTCAAAATATTTGGATGATTTATATTTAATTTCTTTTGTTTAATCATTTTATATTCTCAGACTTAAATGGGTTTCCATTAATAAGATATCTCAATAGTGCATCATGTAACACTCCTTCATTTCAATCTATAATATACTTAAAAATATAATATAATGTTTTCCATTAATTAAATTTTCACTATGTAAATAATGATATCCATTAGGATATAAAATAACCTGATATATTCACTTATTTATTCTTTTCCAAAAAAATTCCCTCTTTATGATATTTTTATTAATATTCTCTAAGAGGGTAATTATTGTTCATCATTAAAATTATTCATTATATATATCTAAATATATAACCTATTTCTTTATTAATGTATCATTACAAATTTTAGTATCTGATATGACTATTTTGTGATGAATTTATTCATATTTCACTCAGAATTGATGGATATTTAATTTCATTAATTATAATCTTATTTAATATTTTTTCAATATATATTTTTTATTCTTTATTTCTCATATTGGTTTTATTGAAAATAATTAACCCTCATATTAATCACATCATAAATCAAAAACCATAAAAAATAATAAATAGTTTTACAGTAAATTATAAAATTCCAAATTCCTCCATAGTTGAAGAATTTAAGAGAAAGGATACATTTTAATTTTTATTATACCATATTTTTTGATATTGGAAATAAAATCTATGGAATAATTATTAAATTAAATGTATTCATAGTCAAATTTTGAATATAAAAATGATTCAAATTTATTATCATTGAGAATTTTGTCATTTAATGTCTTTAATTTTCTCTCCACATATTTATTATTTTCGAACTGAAGTTCTTCCCTCATTTAAATGTTTAGGAATGTATTTAGGCGCTTATCCTATGATATATCACTATTATCATCAAGGGATAAAATACATGTTACAAATAACTCAATAAAATTTATCATGAAATTATTTATAAAAAAATTATATTACCTCATAACCATAATATTTAGATCATAATGTTGATAGAACTCATAATATATTCATTTCGTCACTCATCCTCATCCATATAATTTTCTTCAATAATTTATGTTAAAATATAATTTTTGGAATTATTTAATATACTAGTTTCTTTTAATGGTTTATATAGTTTCTCCCACATATCATTGGATTCAATCTGTGCCTTTATTTTCATTTAAAAATTATTAGATAGATATGAAATGTTATCATTTCTAATTTTCCCATACACTTCAAAATTTATCATATAAATATATGTTATGGGATAATCAATTCTAAGATGAGTAAATCTATCATTTTTTATAACATATTTAAAATTATTTTGAATATTGATATAGAATCATATCATTTCTAAACCTATGAAAAATCATACAGTAAAAAAAATTGTACTCTTATAATGTTGATTGGATAAATATCATTAACACTATTCATTGGACCAGTGAGTGGAAACATGTATTATATCTAATAAAACATATAGTTCCTTTATACAATGAGATAATTGAGATTGGGAGGTTGAGAATTAGTGAACCCTTTTTAATTTTTTGTTTATTCCCCTTCTTATTAAAAATATATGGTTAGTAAAATCATTGATCAGATCTTATTGTGTCGCACAACCTTGCATAAATAATATAGTAATAACATGGAATCATAAAAAAGTATTTACATTGATTTTATATAAAATCATACTCCACAATATATTTGTTTATAAATTCATCACATGGTTTATAAAATATTAATCAAAATGTGTATAGGTACAAGCTATCATTAAAAATTTCTTTTTCAAAATCTCATAGAGGTCCTAATGTCATTTAATATAGTATCCACCAGCCAAAGGGTTTATTGTTTTTTCTCCCTCTAGTAGTGTTTTGGTTAGAAAAATAATCTACATATATATTAAATATACTATTTCTTTATACTAACTCCCAATAGTGTGTATGTAGTCCTCCACGCTATTTTAAACACCTCTATGAAACTATCAAGAATCTGGTGTAGAAGTGATTGCACTTAATCTCCTTAAAATCCACGGGTTCTGATATATCAATCGATTAAATATAATTTCATAAATATTCTCCTAAAAATGTAATATCATAGATAATAATAAATTATTTTTTCTTCAATCATTATCCTTGTCATTAATATTGTAGAAAATTCATTGGTTTCCTTCCCCCTCCAAATGAAACATTGATACACAAGAGTTCCTTGAAGTAGTCAAGTTATTTATGTTTGATTGAAATCTAAAATCAAGTACCTTTAGAATTGAGTTATAACAGATACTTGACACACATATTCAATATCTTGAAAATAATTTTCCTATATAATATGGTAAATTAAATTTTAGTTCATTTTAATATAAAAATATGGACAACACAACATGTATCAATCCTCCAAATAAAAATTAAAATGGTCATATATGTACTTTTATTGTGAATGATATTTCATTATACTCCCACCAAAATATAAATGTGGTTTAGTCAACTATTACCATTAATGTATCTTTAAAAAATTTCATTTTTATTCATTCATTTTAAACAAATATACTTGAGAAACTACTTAATATTTGATCTTTTATTTCATAAACATGTAGATTAGATTTATCTTTATTTGTAATGAAGGAATTTGTTTTATATTTTAAAACAGATGAAAGACCCAAGAATCTTCTAATATCAATTCAGTAGAATATAAAATACTTTATAAAAAATATATGAATAATATATCAAAAACATTATATTCATATTAAATTATGAAACTACATATTCACTAAGTAGATAAAACATTGGATCTTTGCATGGTACATTACTTTATCATATCTTTAACCTTAGCTCTGACAAATCTTATTTAGACTATAAGTACCGAACTATGTTGCATTATAGGAATCATTGTGTCCTAAATAGTTTTATTCTCACCAAATGAAGGGTTCAATATTTTTAACAAATAAATATCGTATACCTTAGGGTGTTACATTATGATTATTATAAAAAAATATCATTATTAATATTAAATAAAAATATGAGAAAAAAACATTATGAATTTATTTTTTTCACAAAGGGTTGTGCATTACGAATATCAAAAGTACACTATGATGTCTAGTTGTACCCGATGAAGTCGTTTGTACCTTAAAAAGCATCTTATGAAGTTATTTTGTACCTTGGTCATTAAATCATATCATTTTTTCATTTTCCAAATCCTAATATTATTTTTTTATTATTTATCACATGATGTCTATCGGATTTACCCTAACTAGTCTATATATAGATACCGAAGTGCATTGGGTTACATGTTTTCTAATTTTTCTTCTTGTACAACATAACTAGAGTCATCCTATATTTACGAAACATCTTCATTTACCATTGATTAATAACCAATAAGATCTTGTCTTCTTCAAATACCACTGAAATTTGTTTCTTCAATTGATTAATTATTTTTCATTCTTGATTATCCCTATATAAATTCATAAAACCTTCAAATAACATGGAATTCTTATATATAATTCTTATATAACCATAATTTATCCAACACTTCATAATTGAATGATATATTTTCTAGTAAGTGATCCTTCATCAATAAACACTTATCCTATAATTACTATAATAAAATATCTCCAATCAACAAAAAAGGAATATAATTTGAATGTTTTTGTTATTATGCACAATCAATTTTCCCACTTTTTTTATAATATCAATTAATCCTAAAATTTATCGTAAATAGTTTTCCAATCCTAGAAAATAACAAATATTATTAAATTTCTATACCGTATGAAATAAATTCAATTAACCCTTCCAAACCACTATATACAAATTAGTAGTTTCCTTCCAAAATTATAATCCTTCAATATTGAAAAAACATATAATATTCCCAATCAAAACATTAGTTTTATTGATCCATTGATAAGAGTATTAATTTAAAGTAGTATTATTTTATTGTTTTCATCGTGTTTTGGAACTCAGGGAGTCATTGGATACATGTGATATAGTTTTTTTAAATAAATAAATTATCACATAGTGTTATTAAATTGAACTAAGACAATGTTAATAAGTTTTTTACATTAGGTAAAATATAAATTTGTTTCTGGAATGATCAATTTTTGGTGAATTTATGGTTATATGATATTGATTGTATCCATATAAAACTGTGTGAGGATTAAATTATGTGGTTAAATTGAATTAGTCTTCATTAAATATGTCTAGTCCTTGAGTTATGTTAAGTACTCAATCGAAATGGTTCGTGAGATTTTTGGTTGAGTTTGAATATATTGATATATAAAATCCTTAATTTATTCCATATTTTTAAAATATTAATTCTCTTATAGTGTTATATGATGATTTTTAATGATGTGTGTAACACCCCGAAATTTTATGAAAAATATTCTTTTTAATTTCACTAATGTCTTGTGTTGTACGCTACACCAAAAGGAGCTTGCACAACACGCATCCTTGACTTTCCTTGTATTACACGCAATCACGAACTTCCTCGATAGCGTGTGTAGTGCGCAATACCGAGTTTCACTAAACAAAGATATGCTATTAAAATATTATCAAAACTAGCCGTTATGAATAGTAATAACCACATTTTAAAATTTTAGAAATTTTAGCTCTCAAAATGGACTTCATTTTTGGATTCGGAGTATCAAATTTAGCCTAAGGTGAAATTTTGGTACTTTTCGGATAACTTTCATATTCTGATGAATAGTGAAAATTACTAAATTATAATTAAAAACAACTTTTTTAATTAAAATAATTAATAGTGATAAATTATTAATTTGAGTTGTTTTAAAGTATATTTAGAATATATTTTTAAAATTTAATACAATGTTGGTCATTGGATGTAATTTCACATTTAAACCAGACATAAGCAAGTGTCAATCTTTTGATAGATATTGTTTCTTAAAAACACGCTATTTGTTTTAACAGCGGGATTTAATTATGAAATTAATTAATGCAACTTCTATGTTATGAATTTGGTAAAATAGGCTTCATTTTTTGAATTCGGAATATGAAATATAGCTTAGGATGAAATTTTGGTATTTTTCTGAAAACTTTCAATTTTTGATGAATAGTGAAACCACTAAGTGGTAGGTTAAAAACTGAATTTTGCATAAAACTTAATTTTACCGCTTCTGTGAATGGAATTTCGAAAATCCAACAGACACGGTTAATATCAAGGACTAAAATGTGGTTCAATGAGATGAAAATAATTTTTGGTGAATAGTAACTTTTTACTTTTTTTTACCACGGTTAATAGTAAATAGGGTAACTAAGGGTAAATATGATATTACTATTACCCTAACACATGTCCTAATTCTATTGTATAAGTGTAATTCGACCAAAAACAACCTTATGAATATAATATGACCATTTAGGTCCACTTGGATTAGATTATGACATTTAATATTATTTTATTTAATGAATAGTTAAAATAGTTAAAATCAAAGTTTAATAACTAAAAAAATTTTAATATGGGGTTATACATAAGATAAATTCGACTATAAAAATTCATTAGAATGATAAAAAGGTTTCCTACACAATGATATTTTATTTATAATTTTTAGACTTTAAATAAATTAATTTATTTATGACACAATGATGATGCAGTAATTACCCTTTTAAGGAAATATTAACATAATTGATGTTATAAATGCTCAAATGAATGTAATTTGAGACTTTTTATGAATTCCACTAATTTTATAGGTTACTATGATATATTAGTGTTGCTTTAATCAACTTCGTTCGAACATATAATTCTGTTATGACTTTCACAAAAATCATATATCAAAAAGTGTCAAAATTGACACAAAATAGTTTTTAAATCAAATATTATATTATTAATTGTTATTTTATTCCTAAAAATCTAAGGTTCAGCCAAATGACTTAGATAAGGATATATATATTTATAATAAACTATTTGGGGTTCATTTGACATGTTATAGTAAGTGTATTAACCATATAGTGAAACAAAACAAAAAGACACGGTAAAAGTTAAATTATTTAACATAGAGTTAAATCTAATTGATAAGGTTAAAATAATACCCGAAACTTGTCTAAATCCTATTGGTTGATAGGATTTCGACCCATACCCACTTTAGCTTCTAAATAAGACCCTTTGGAACCATTATAAACCGATTTTGACATTAATATAAAATAATATTTTGAGGTATTCCTAAGGTGCCCCTCTCCTCCCTTATAAAAGGACACCTCCTCCCCCTCCTCCTCACACCAATTTGAGCTCTCAAGCTCGGCCAACCCCTGCCAAAATCTCTTCTCCACTTTCCTAGAAACATCATAGAGGTTCTGGTCTTCCTCAAAGACCAATTTTAGTGCCCTAAGAGGAGGTCTCAAAGAGGCGCTTCAAAAAAGAGGTAATTACCGTTACCAATTCTTTCATCTTTATTTCTTCTTCCACTTCTTCTTCTTAGGTTGTTTCATTATGAAGTAATAAAATCAGTATCACTCATATAGTGATATGTTATTATAAGTATGAAACAACCCTATTTCACCATCTATCCATCCTACGGAAAAATAAATCACCGTGCGTGCGTACGTACGGAATACCGTCTCCACGCCGTGCTGTAATCTATTTTCCACCACCACCTTACATGGATGGGTATAATGGTGTAAAGAATAAATATACATAGTTATTACAACATCATATTGATTCGGATATATTGTATAATCCACTCCAATTCAATTCAATATTTATGGAAATGATATCATCGCTCGTGCGTACGTACGGACTACCGTCTCCACGACGCGATGAGATTCATTCTCCATGTTAACCATTTAAGAATGATTATAAAGTATATATAAGAAATAATAATGAAATATATGACATTATAAAGCTACTGGATTTATGTATATATATATATATATATATGTATGTCATCTACTTACTTCCATTCAAGACAATAAGGAAAGGAAAACAGCGTTCATGCGTACGTACGGACTACCGTCTCCATGAACGCTGTTTTTCATTTCATTTATCTATCTATTATATATATATATACTGAATATATATGATATATAAATAATATTTTATATTCTGGAAGTAAGTAAATCATGATATAAGTAATAATAATGTCAAGAAGAACAAGTCAAAACACCTACGATAAATGAAACGATTTTACCCAAAATGCTTCTTTAACATGGAATTAAGAAAAGAACGGGTAATATAATGTCATAAGTGAACCATATATGATATAATAACAATGAATATGATTCTTTAATAAGTCAATGAAATTATTTGAATCATTATACAGGAGGTTCTGACACATACGAAGCAAATCGGACCTAAGGTAAGGGAAATATCACAATCTCATTTTTATCCGAGATTGTTTATACTTTAGTATTTACTGGGGTGTATTTTATCATCCACATCCATATTTCCTCAATATGTAATATTATTTCCATACACCTACAATTGTTTAAATCCAATTTTACCCTTCGGTGTCTTTTTAGTAAAAGATATGAAAGGAATCTTTTGTCGTTTTTCGTACGAGGTACTTTTTTGACTTTTCTGACAAAAGTACGAGAAGAATGTATTTTTTAACTTATACAGTATGAATGGATTTTTAAAACATTATTTCCAAGAAGCTACCTTTACAAGTTTTCAAGTTTATTTTTAATCAACTTCTTTTAGTTTTAAATTGTAAGACATGTTAAGAAAGGAAAATGTTTTTAAAGTAGAAAGGATATTTTCCTCAAGAATGGATTTCAAGTGTTTTATCAAGATTATTTTCCATCTAAGATAATAAAGGGTTATGTTTCTATCCCTATTATTACTTGGATTTGATTATGTTGTGATGGAAATATTTTTATAAATTCCTTTATCTTATATGAATTGTTTTATGATGTCATGTTGTTTAAGAATCCCATTTTTATTACATGGGTTATGCAATGATGTATGACTTATGATTTTGTGGCACACATAAGAATGGTATCATTATGAGATGGGTGGGACCTATATCTCCCTCCAATTCATTGGGTAAAGATTTTATATCTCATGAGATAGACATGGCTGGAATGGTAGGTTATACCGGTTCAGTGAAACAGGAAGGAAACGAGGGTTACTCGATTCAGAAAGGGACTTTTTCCACTAAGATAGTCTTGACAATGAGTATTGACTAACAAGAAATGATTCTCTATGATTATGTGTGTATTACACAAAGTTTCATGTTTTATGTTATGATTATTGGGATTTCATTTCACTGCCATGATTTATCCAATGTTATGAAATTATGCTCTCTTTTGCAGGTTAAGATTTCCAAAAGTTATGTGCTTGTGTATACAATGAGATTTATATTTCTTTTGTTTACCCTTACTGAGCATTTGAGCTCACCCTTTTATGTTTTCTTTTCCCCAGGATATAAAGAAAGGTTTTAGGTAAAAAAGGGAAGATATTTATGGGAGATATTGAAGATCTTTCACCACGATTAGAAGATTACGTTCCGAGTTTCCAAAGACACTAAACTATTACGATCCTTGTGTGTGTGTTATTTTGTTATGTACTAAGTATTCCGCAAATATAATGTAATGTCCATGTACGTCAGGCCCCGGGTCTCTACAGTTGGTATCAGATCAAAGGTTTAGTAAACCTTTGGAAACTAGGATGTGAGAACATTAGTAAGATCCCTAGAGATATTTCTAAGGTATGTCTAGGGATGTCCCTAAGGATAAGTATACATATAGGATATATTCCTAAGAACTATGGTAACGATCTTAGAATTTAACCTAAGATGTTAGATATTGAGGGTACTCCCCCTTTACTATGTTGTTTTCTCTAGCATGATTTTTTCCTCTCACAAGATTCTTTTTGTGTTTTAGTTAATAGAGGGAACCAGAAAGAATTCGGTTAACATTGAATCCAATGGACAAATTGGTGACTATGAGAAAACAAATTGTGTAATTCCTAGAGAGAAAGATCTTGTGATTATGCCAAATCAGTCATCGCGATATATGATTAACAAGGTGAAATTTAGTGGTATGACTAATTCATCAAAGAAAAGGAAGATAAACTATTATGCATGTTCGCATGTTGAGGAGCATAAAGAAAGGAAGATTGAGATTTCTAAAGAAGGGAAGAAGAACCTTGAGGAATACTTCAAATGGAGGGACCGATGTTATCTATGTGGAGAAAAGGGTCATAGAGTGACAGACTGTTATGGAGTTCAATGTCTTATTTGTGGAGAACATGGGCATTACCCAACTCAATGCCCTGACCTAAAAAGTTACTTCTAAATCAAGGAAGGACTTCTTCCAGGACAATCATTGAAGTGGATGGACTGAAGTGTATATGTATTGGTATTCAAGAATAATGTTGTTGAGGTACTTTTATGGTGTATTGAAATATTTATGTATTAGTCTATTGTGGTCTTCAATAATTTTAAGGTACCGGTAACCATGAAAAGTGATTAAAATATTTTGGAAAGTAGATAATATGCCCATAATGAAGGGATAAGGAGAAAATGAAATGTTTGACAGTATTCATGAGCTCATGATTGATATAAGGACTAAGTGATATCATGGTTTGAGTATATAGAATTTTGAGGATTTTGGTATATGGAAGGTGTTATGTTTTAACTGCATTCATGTTTTCACTAAGGTATTCAAGAGAATACATGATTAAGGACTTTGAATGTTTGGAATGTGACCAACAAAACATATCTTATGATATATGGGGATCGACGATGGTGTTAAATCTCTGGTAATCGTTTTCACTATGTTATGAGTGTGGACTGTAGTATTATGGATAAGCCTAAAGATTGGAATGGATTATGTTGGACATAAGTTATTATTGTTTAAGGATAGAAGTTTTTTCGATATTATTGATGGGATGTTATAGTAATATAGTTTTAGAAAAAGGACAACCTGCAGGACGGGCGACAGCCCATCGCGTCGGACAAGGCTGTGGGAATCGAACCCACAACCGAAGTGCGACTGGCCTTTACCGCCTACCACTGACCTACAGGAAGTCCCTGTTTAGTAGAAACTAGTTTTATTATATTAAGAAGTATGATATAGGAAGTATAAGTCCATTTTAGGAACCATATATGATTAATATCACTATAGATGGACTTATGTATTTTTTGATAACTTTTCTAACCTTTTGTTTGAGACAGATGGAATGACCCATCATTCTATCACATGATCTACTAACACTTCACGAATAACAAATTCAACTTCATTTATTTAAGAGATGAAGTGGAAATTGTTCAAGGCACGAACAACAGTGAGATTGTACCAAAATTAAGTAAGTATTTATTCTAATTCAAATTTTCAACTTTAGGGAAATGATCTTGAAAACCAAAAATGTTGTCCTAGTGATCTTATACCTGATGAATCGGATGGTACCTTATATCATCACAAATCTATGGATTTTTGATTACTGTCTTTTCCATAGCCATGTTCTCTACCACTCTCCATCAGAACATGATGGTTAGATTTCTCTTCCATATCCATATTTTCACCATTGTGGGAACCCAGTGATTAGTTTATTTGGTTAACCGTTACGTTTCATACCTTTATTTATAAAGATTGGTTTTGGTATTCATTTTTACGATGTGGGTTTCTATTAAAGAAACTTTCGAATAGTAAACCATTTATAACCCCGACGAATTTCGAGGGCGAAATTCAATTTAAGGGGGGTAGAATGTAACACCCCGAAATTTTATGAAAAATATTCTTTTTAATTTCACTAATGTCTTGTGTTGTACGCTACACCAAAAGGAGCTTGCACAACATGCATCCTCGACTTGCCTTGTATTACACGCAATCACGAACTTCCTCGATAGCGTGTGTAGTACGCAATACCGAGTTTCACTAAACAACGATATGCTATTAAAATATTATTAAAACTAGCCGTTATGAATAGTAATAACCACATTTTAAAATTTTAGAAATTTTAGCTCTCAAAATGGACTTCATTTTTGGATTCGGAGTATCGAATTTAGCCTAAGGTGAAATTTTGGTACTTTTCGGATAACTTTCATATTCTGATGAATAGTGAAAATTACTAAATTATAATTAAAAACAACTTTTTTAATCAAAATAATTAATAGTGATAAATTATTAATTTGAGTTGTTTTAAAGTATATTTAGAATATATTTTTACAATTTAATACAATGTTGGTCATTGGATGTAATTTCACATTTAAACCAGACATAAACAAGTGTCAATCTTTTGATAGATATTGTTTCTTAAAAACACGCTATTTGTTTTAACAGTGGGATTTAATTATAAAATTAATTAATGAAACTTCTATGTTATGAATTTGGTAAAATAGACTTCATTTTTTGAATTCGGAATATGAAATATAGCTTAGGATGAAATTTTGGTATTTTTCTGAAAACTTTCAATTTTTGATGAATAGTGAAACCACTAAGTGGTAGGTTAAAAACTGAATTTTGCATAAAACTTAATTTTACCGCTTCTGTGAATGAAATTTAGAAAATCCGACAGACACGATTAATATCAAGGACTAAAATGTGGTTCAATGAGATGAAAATAATTTTTGGTGAATAGTAACTTTTTACTTTTTTTTCCACGGTTAATAGTAAATAGGGTAACTAATGGTAAATATGATATTACTATTACCCTAACACATGTCCTAATTCTATTGGATAAGTGTAATTCGACCAAAAACAACCTTATGAATATAATATGACCATTTAGGTCCACTTGGATTAGATTATGACATTTAATATTATTTTATTTAATGAATAGTTAAAATAGTTAAAATCAACATTTAATAACTAAAACATTTTTAATATGGGGTTATACATAAGATAAATTCGACTATAAATATTCATTAGAAATCTAAAAAGATTTCCTACATAATGATATTTTATTTATAATTTTTAGACTTTAAATAAATTAATTTATTTATGACACAACTATGATGCAGTAATTACCCTTTTAAGGAAATATTAACATAATTGATGTTATAAATGCTCAAATGAATGTAATTTGAGACTTTTTATGAATTCCACTAATTTTATAGGTTACTATGATATATTAGTGTTGATTTAATCAACTTGGTTCGAACATATAATCCTGTTATGACTTTCACAAAAATCATATATCAAAAAGTGTCAAAATTGACACAAAATAGTTTTTAAATCAAATATTATATTATTAATTGTTATTTTATTTGTAAAACTCTAAGGTTCGGCCAAATGACTTAGATAAGGATATATATTAATAATAAACAATTTGGGGTTAGTTTGGCATGTTATAGTAAGTGTATTAACCATATAGTGAAAGAAAACAAAAAGACACGGTAAAAGTTAAATTATTTAACTTAGAGTTAAATCTAATTGATAAGGTTACAATAATATCCTAAACTTGTCTAAATCCTATTGGTTGATAGGATTTCGACCCATCCCCACTTTAGATTCTAAATAAGACCCTTTGGAACCATTATAAACCGATTTTGACATTAATATAAAATAATATTTTGAGGTATTCCTAAGGTGCCCCTCTCCTCCCTTATAAAAGGACACCTCCTCCCCCTCCTCCTCACACCAATTTTAGCACTCATGCTCGGACAACCCCTGCCAAAATCTCTTCTCCACTTCCCTAGCAACATCCTAGAGGTTCTGGTCTTCCTCAAAGACCAATTTTAGTGCCCTAAGAGGAGGTCTCAAAGAGGCGCTTCAAAGAAGAGGTAATTACCGTTACCAATTCTTTCATCTTTATTTCTTCTTCCACTTCTTCTTCTTAGGTTTTTTCATTTTGAAGTAATAAAATCAGTATCACTCATATACTTATATGTTATTATAAATATGAAACAACCCTATTTCACCATCTATCCATCCTACGGAAAAATAAATCACCGCGCGTGCGTACGTACGGAATACCGTCTCCACGCCGTGATGTAATCTATTTTCCACCACCACCTTACATGGATGGGTATAATGGTGTAAAGAATAACTATACATAGTTATTACAACATCATATTGATTATGATATATTGTATAATCCACTCCAATTCAATTCAATATTTATGGAAATGATATCATCGCTCGTGCGTACGTACGGACTACCGTCTCCACGACGCGATGAGATTCATTCTCCATGTTAACCATTTAAGAATGATTATAAAGTATATATAAGAAATAATAATGAAATATATGAAATTATAAAGCTACTGTATTTATGTATATATATATATATGTATGTCATCTACTTACTTCCATTCAAGACAATAAGGAAAGGAAAACAGCGTTCATGCGTACGTACGGACTACCGTCTCCATGAACGGTGTTTTTCATTTCATTTATCTATCTATTATATATATATATACTGAATATATATGATATATAAATCATATTTTATATTCTGGAAGTAAGTAAATCATGGTATAAGTAATAATAATGTCAAGAACAACAAGTTAAAACACCTACGATAAATGAAACGATTTTACCCAAAACGCTTCTTTAACATGAAATTTACAAAAGAACGGGTAATATAATGTCATAAGTGAACCATATATGATATCATAACAATGAATATGATTCTGTAATAAGTCAATGACATTATTTAAATCATTATACAGGAGGTTCGGACACATACGAATCAAATCGGACCTAAGGTAAGGGAAATATCACAATCTCATTTTTATCCAAGATTGTTTATACTTTAGTATTTACTGGGGTGTATTTTATCATCCACATACATATTTCCTCAATATGTAATATTATTTCCATACACCTACAATTGTTTAAATCCAATTTTACCCTTTGGTGAGTTTTTAGTAAAAGATATGAAAGGAATCTTTTGTCGTTTTTCGTACGAGGTACTTTTTTTGACTTTTCCGACAAAAGTACGAGAAGAATGTATTTTTTAACTTATACAGTATGAATGGATTTTTAAAACCTTATTTCCAAGAAGCTTCCTTTACAAGTTTTCAAGTATATTTTTAATCAACTTCTTTTAGTTTTAAATTGTAAGACATGTTAAGAAAGGAAAATGTTTTTGAAGTAGAAAGGATATTTTCCTCAAGAATGGATTTCAAGTGTTTTATCAAGATTATTTTCCATCTAAGATAATAAAGGGTTATGTTTCTATCCCTATTATTACTTGGATTTGATTATGTTGTGATGGAAATATTTTTAAAAATTCCTTTATCTTATATGAATTGTTTTATGATGGCATGTTGTTTAAGAATCCCATTTTTATTACGTGGGTTATGCAATGATGTATGACTTATGATTTTGTGGCACACATAAGAATGGTATCATTATGAGATGGGTGGGACCTATATCTCCCTCCAATGCATTGGTTAAATATTTTATATCTCATGAGATAGACATGGCTGGAATGGTAGGTTATACCGGTTCAGTGAAACAGGACTGAAACGAGGGTTACTCGATTCAGAAAGGGACTTTGTCCACTAAGATAGTCTTGGCAATGAGTCTTGACTAACAAGAAATGATTCTCTATGATTATGTGTGTATGACACAAAGTTTCATGTTTTCAGTTATTGTTATTGGGATTTCATTTCACTGCCATGATTTATCCCATGTTATGAAATTATGCTCTCTTTCGCAGGTTAAGATTTCCAAAAGTTATGTGCTTGTGTATACGATGAGATTTATATTTCTTTTGTTTACCCTTACTGAGCATTTGAGCTCACCCTTTTATGTTTTCTTTTCCCCAGGATATAAATAAAGGTTTTAGGTAAAAAAAGGGAAGATATTTATGGGAGATATTGAAGATCTTTCACCACGATTAGAAGATTACGTTCCGAGTTTCCAAAGACACTAAACTATTACGATCCTTGTGTGTGTGTTATTTTGTTATGTAATAAGTATTCCGCAAATGTAATGTAATGTCCATGTACGTCAGGCTCCGGGTCTCTACAGTTGGTATCAGAGCAAAGGTTTAGTCAACCTTTGGAAACTAGGATGTGAGAACGTTAGTAAAATCCCTAGAGATATTTCTAAGGTAGGTCTAAGGATGTCCCTAAGGATAAGTATACATATAGGATATAGTCCTAAGAACTACGGTAACGATCTTAGAATTTAAACAAAGATGTTAGATATTGAGGGTACTCCCCCTTTACTATGTTGTTTTCTCTAGCATGATTTTTGCCTCTCACAAGATTCTTTTTGTGTTTTAGTTAATGGAGGGAACTAGAAGGAATTCGGTTAACATTGAATCCAATGGACAAATTGGTGACTATGAGAAAACAAATTGTGTAATTCCTAGAGAGAAAGATCTTGTGATTATGCCAAATCAGTCATCGCGATATATGATTAACAAGGTGAAATTTAGTGGTATTACTAATTCATCAAAGAAGAGGAAGATAAAATATCATGCATGTTCGCATGTTGAGGAGCATAAAGAAAGGAAGATTGAGATTTCTAAAGAAGGGAAGAAGAACCTTGAGGAATACGTCAAATGGAGGGACCGATGTTATCTGTGTGGAGAAAAAGTTCATAGAGTGACAGACTGTTATGGAGTTCAATGTCTTATTTGTGGAGAACATGGGCATTACCCAACTCAATGCCCTGACCTAAAAAGTTACTTCTAAATCAAGGAAGGACTTCTTCCAGGACAATCGTTGAAGTGGATGGACTGAAGTGTTTATGTATTGGTATTCAAGAATAATGTTGTTGAGGTACTTTTATGGTGTATTGAAATATTTATGTATTGGTCTATTGTGGTCTTCAATAATTTTAAGGTACCGGTAACCTTGAAAAGTGATTAAAATATTTTGGAAAGTAGATAATATGCCCATAATGAAGGGATAAGGAGAAAATGAAATGTTTGACAGTATTCATGAGCTCATGATTGATATAAGGACTAAGTGATATCATGGTTTGAGTATATAGAATTTTTAGGATTTTGGTATATGGAAGGTGTTATGTTTTAATTTCATTCATGTTTTCACTAAGGTATTCAAGAGAATACATGATTAAGGACTTTCAATGTTTGGAATGTGACCAAAAAAACATATCTTATGATATATGGGGATCGACGATGGTGTTAAATCTCTGGTAATCATTTTCACTATGTTATGAGAGTGGACTGTAGTATTATGGATAAGCCTAAAGATTGGAATAGATTATGTTGGACATAAGTTAGTATTGTTTAAGGATAGAAGTTTTTTTGATATTATTGATGGGATGTTATAGTAATATAGTTTTAGAAAAAGGACAACCTGTAGGACGGGCGACAGCCCATCGCATCGGACAAGGCTGTGGGAATCAAACCCACAACCGAAGTGCGACTGGCCTTTATCGCCTACCACTGACCTACAGGAAGTCCCTGTTTAGAAGAAACTAGTTTTATTATATTTAGAAGTATGATATATGAAGTATAAGTCCATTTTAGGAACCATATATGATTAATATCACTATAGATGGACTTATGTATTTTTTGATAACTTTTCTAACCTTTTGTTTGAGATAGATGGAATGACCCGTCATTCTATCACATGATCTGCTAACACTTCACGAATAAGAAATTCAAGTTCATTTATTTAAGAGATGAAGTGGAAATTGTTCAAGGCACGAACAATAGTGAGATTGTACCAAAATGAAGTAAGTATTTATTCTAATTCTAATTTTCAACTTTAGGGAAATGATCTTGAAAACCAAAAATGTTGTGCTAGAGATCTTATACCTGATGAATCGGATGGTACCTTATATCATCACAAATCTATGGATTTGTGATTACTGGATTTTCCATAGCCATGTTCTCTACTAGTCTCCATCAGAACATGATTGTTAGATTTCTCTTCCATATCCATATTTTCACCTATGTGGGAACCCAGTGATTAGTTTATTTGGGTAACCGTTACGTTTCATACCTTTGTTTATAATGATTGGTTTTGGTATTCATTTTTAGGATGTGGGTATCTATTAAAGAAACTTTTGAATAGTAAACCATTTATAACCCCCGACGAATTTCGAGGGCGAAATTCATTTTAAGGGGGGTAGAATGTAACACCCCGAAATTTTATGAAAAATATTTTTTTAATTTCACTAATGTCTTGTGTTGTACGCTACACCAAAAGGATCTTGCACAACACGCATCCTTGACTTGCCTTGTATTACACGCAATCACGAAATTCCTCGATAGCGTGTGTAGTACGCAATACCGAGTTTCACTAAACAACGATATGCTATTAAAATATTATTAAAACTAGCCGTTATGAATAGTAATAACCACATTTTAAAATTTTAGAAATTTTAGCTCTCAAAATGGACTTCATTTTTGGATTCGGAGTATCGAATTTAGCCTAAGGTGAAATTTTGGTACTTTTCGGATAACTTTCATATTCTGATGAATAGTGAAAATTACTAAATTATAATTAAAAACAACTTTTTTAATCAAAATAATTAATAGTGATAAATTATTAATTTGAGTTGTTTTAAAGTATATTTAGAATATATTTTTACAATTTAATAAAATGATGGTCACTGTATGTAATTTCACATTTAAACCAGACAAAAACAAGTGTCAATCTTTTGATAGATATTGTTTCTTAAAAACACGCTTTTTGTTTTAACAGTGGGATTTAATTATAAAATTAATTAATGCAACTTCTATGTTATGAATTTTGTAAAATAGACTTCATTTTTTGAATTCGGAATATGAAATATAGCTTAGGATGAAATTTTGGTATTTTTCTGAAAACTTTCAATTTTTGATGAATAGTGAAACCACTAAGTGGTAGGTTAAAAACTGAATTTTGCATAAAACTTAATTTTACCGCTTCTGTGAATGAAATTTCAAAACTCCGACAGACACGATTAATATCAAGGACTAAAATTTGGTTCAATGAGATGAAAATAATTTTTGGTGAATAGTAACTTTTTACTTTTTTTTACCACGGTTAATAGTAAATAGGGTAACTAATGGTAAATATGATATTAATATTACCCTAACACATGTCCTAATTCTATTGGATAAGTTTAATTCGACCAAAAACAACCTTATGAATAAAATATGACCATTTAGGTCCACTTGGATTAGATTATGACATTTAATATTATTTTATTTAATGAATAGTTAAAATAGTTAAAATCAAAGTTTAATAACTAAAACATTTTTAATATGGGGTTATACATAAGATAAATTCGACTATAAATATTCATTAGAAAGATAAAAAGATTTCCTACATAATGATATTTTATTTATAATTTTTAGACTTTAAATAAATTAATTTATTTATGACACAACGATGATGCAGAAATTACCCTTTTAAGGAAATATTAACATAATTTATGTTATAAATGCTCAAATGAATGTAATTTGAGACTTTTTATGAATTACACTAATTTTCTAGGTTACTATGATATATTAGTGTTGATTTAATCAACTTGGTTCGAACATATAATTCTTCTATGACTTTCACAAAAATCATATATCAAAAAGTGTCAAAATTGACACAAAATAGTTTTTAAATCATATATTATATTATTAATTGTTATTTTATTCCTAAAAATATAAGGTTTGGCCAAATGACTTATATAAGGATATATATATTAATAATAAACAATTTGGGGTTATTTTGGAATGTTATAGTAAGTTTATTAACCATATAGTGAAAGAAAACAAAAAGACACGGTAAAAGTTAAATTATTTAACTTAGAGTTAAATCTAATTGATAAGGTTACAATAATACCCTAAACTTGTCTAAATCCTATTGGTTGATAGGATTTCGACCCATCCCCACTTTAGATTCGAAATAAGACCCTTTGGAACCCTTATAAACTGATTTTCACATTAATATAAAATAATATTTTGAGGTATTCCTAAGGTGGCCCTCTCCTCCCTTATAAAATGACACCTCCTCCCCCTCCTCCTCACACCAATTTGAGCACTCAATCTCGGACAACCCCTGCCAAAATCTCTTCTCCACTTCCCTAGCAACATCCTAGAGGTTCTGGTCTTCCTCAAAGACCAATTTTAGTGCCCTAAGAGGAGGTCTCAAAGAGGCGCTTCAAAGAAGAGGTAATTACCGTTACCAATTCTTTCATCTTTATTTCTTCTTCCACTTCTTCTTCTTAGGTTGTTTAATTATGAAGTAATAACATCAGTATCACTCATATACTGATATGTTATTATAAGTATTAAACAACCCTATTTCACCATCTATCCATCCTACGGAAAAATAAATCACCGCGCGTGCGTACGTACGGAATACCATCTCCACGCCGTGGTGTAATCTATTTTCCACCACCACCTTACATGGATGGGTATAATGGTGTAAAGAATAACTATACATAGTTATTACAACATCATATTGATTATTATATATTGTATAATCCACTCCAATTCAATTCAATATTTATGGAAATGATATCATCGCTCGTGCGTACGTACGGACTACCGTCTCCACGACGCGATGAGATTCATTCTCCATGTTAACCATTTAAGAATGATTATAAAGTATATATAAGAAATAATAATGAAATATATGACATTATAAAGCTACTGGATTTATGTATATATATATATATGTATGTCATCTACTTACTTCCATTCAAGACAATAAGGAAAGGAAAACAGCGTTCATGCGTACGTACGGACTACCGTCTCCATGAACAGTGTTTTTCATTTCATTTATCTATCTATTATATATATATATACTGAATATATATGATATATAAATCATATTTTATATTCTGTAAGTAAGTAAATCATGATATAAGTAATAATAATGTCAAGAACAACAATTCAAAACACCTACGATAAATGAAACGATTTTACCCAAAACGCTTCTTTAACATTGAATTTACAAAAGAACGGGTAATATAATGTCATAAGTGAACCATATATGATATCATAACAATGAATATGATTCTTTAATAAGTCAATGACATTATTTAAATCATTATACAGGAGGTTCGGACACATACGAAGCAAATCGGACCTAAGGTAAGGGAAATATCACAATCTCATTTTTATCCGAGATTGTTTATACTTTAGTATTTACTGGGGTGTATTTTATCATCCACATCCATATTTCCTCAATATGTAATATTATTTCTATCCACCTACAATTGTTTAAATCCAATTTTACCCTTCGGTGAGTTTTTAGTAAAAGATATGAAAGGAATCTTTTGTCATTTTTCGTACGAGGTACTTTTTTTGACTTTTCCGACAAAAGTATGAGAAGAATATATTTTTTAACTTATAAAGTATGAATGGATTTTTAAAACATTATTTCCAAGAAGCTTCCTTTACAAGTTTTCAAGTTTATTTTTAATCAACTTCTTTTATTTTTAAATTGTAAGACATGTTAAGAAAGGAAAATGTTTTTGAAGTAGAAAGGATATTTTCCTCAAGAATGGATTTCAAGTGTTTTATCAAGATTATTTTCCATCTAAGATAATAAAGGGTTATGTTTCTATCCCTATTATTACTTGGATTTGATTATGTTGTGATGGAAATATTTTTAAAAATTCCTTTATCTTATATGAATTGTTTTATGATGTCATGTTTTTTATGAATCCCATTTTTATTACGTGGGTTATGCAATGATGTATGACTTATGATTTTGTGGCACACATAAGAATGGTATCATTATTAGATGGGTGGGACCTATATCTCCCTCCAATTCATTGGGTAAAGATTTTATATCTCATGAGATAGACATGGATTTAATGGTAGGTTATACCGGTTCAGTGAAACAGGACTGAAACGAGGGTTACTCGATTCAGAAAGGGACTTTGTCCACTAAGATAGTCTTGGAAATGAGTCTTGGCTAACAAGAAATGATTCTCTATGATTATGTGTGTATGCCACAAAGTTTCATGTTTTAAGTTATGATTATTGGGATTTCATTTCACTGCCATGATTTATCCCATGTTATGAAATTATGCACTCTTTCGCAGGTTAAGATTTCCAAAAGTTATGTGCTTGTGTATATGATGAGATTTATATTTCTTTTGTTTACCCTTACTGAGCATTTGAGCTCACCCTTTTATGTTTTCTTTTCCCCAGGATATAAATAAAGGTTTTAGGTAAAAAAAGGGAAGATATTTATGGGAGATATTGAAGATCTTTCACCACGATTAGAAGATTACGTTCCGAGTTTCCAAAGACACTAAACTATTACGATCCTTGTGTGTGTGTTATTTTGTTATGTACTAAGTATTCCGCAAATGTAATGTAATGTCCATGTATGTCAGGCTCCGGGTCTCTACAATGTGTGGATGCATATGTTGATGAAGTCCAACTATATGGGGAAGGGATGCCATAATAATTATAAATTTGGGCATCTATAAAATTTATTTGTTTAAAATTCGAAGTAGTTCATGGAATTATTGACATGTATATTATTGTGTGGTATATTCTCTATTTTTTCATATTTTCCAAAAAATATATTGATCATATCATTATTGGTTGTAAAAATGAATCTATTTTCATGTGAGGTTTTAAGCATGTTATCTTGGTGAAGACAAATATATTTTTATGTTCATTAGAGTTTTTGGATAGTATTTTGTGTAATTTTAATCACATATGTTGTTTTAAAGTATACTATATATCATTTAAAAATGGAATTTAGGGTTAATTATTCAATGATATATGTTTTTGTTAATTGATATTTAAGATTATTTTATTTTTAAGGGTGATGTATTTTAGGTGGGGAGGATGTATCCAATACCATTTTTTATTTTATTGAAACAATCACCTTGAGGAAAAGTGGGAACCTTACAAAAACATTCACCAACTGATTTCAATATTACAATTACAAGCATAAAACCATTTCAAAATAAGAGCACATATCATCATCACTAGATCAAAACATGAACCATTTCGTGATACACACCCTGAAAAAAGGTGAACCCGATGATAACACCAGTCCTGAAATTAAAAATTCAACACATCTCACTAATTCCATGATCAACATCACCATCATCTTCTACAAACATATTACCATCTTTCATGTCACATAGCTTCTTTCCATAACAATCATCATCATCATTTTCTCCTATCACGAAAGATAAACCATCCACACACCTGTCATTTTAACCCTTCGACTGCTATCAACGATGAGGAAGGACACAACATCATTCCCTTCAAAAAGGAAAAAAATAGAACATAATAGGTCTTCAGGGTCATCACCAGGTCAGATACTGTATTTCTTATAAAAATATAGATCCCAAAACACATCACCATTCCAAACACCAAATTGTAGAAAAAATAACAATGTCCAAACAGGTGAATAAACCACCCAAAAAATGAACACTTCACTATTTAGAATCTCAGAACCCAAAAAAGAAATAAAAAATCATAAGAGAAGAAGGAGACAGAGCCGGGGAAGAAAATGAACTGAGACCGCATCAATACCCACTCTATAACCATCCCATGTTCACCCAAATCCTACAACGAGCCCAACCAAAATGGAGTCGAACAAGATGGGTTGGTCCATAAGAGTAGTGGGGTAGAATCACATAGGATTCTGCCTCTGATGCCAACCAAAGCCATCAAATGCTCAAACACATAGACCCAACCTGAAGGTCTGATCCATAAACATAGATAGTAGGAGGGGTGGTGAGTGACGTACACCATCCACACCATCCAAAATCAACAATCGAGATGGGTAATAGAGAGGGAAAGAGTATAATAAAATCTATAACCAATCGATGTAGGATATGTAATCACCTCTAAATAAACCCAAAAACCATATAATATAGTGTAAGGAGAATATTTAAGAGTGTAGCAAGCATCGGGTTCCTTTGGAGCATCTATTCAATCATGAATCACCATCACCACAAAATAAGAACCGCAAAACACATGAAGAAAGGGGGTAGAGATTCATCAGGAGATCCAAGTTCCCAGGTGAGTGTAGAGACATTTCAAAGCCTTGGATGTTGGTCATATGGTTGGTAGGTTTCAATAATTGAAATTTTTACCCATGATTTCTTTTTCTTTGGAACAAAATTTTACACCTTTGATAGAGTTTATGTATTTATCTACAATAATTTGAATCTAAATAATTACCATTAGTGATTCAATTGATCACTGAAGTCAATTTTCTGTTGATTTCTTATTAAAAATTTATAATGTTGATATCATAATTATAAGGGTGTTTATTAGAAGGAATGTTTTTCCATTGGTTTACAAATTGAATGTTTACCCTTTGAAGGGTGTTGTTAAAATTTTGGATGATGATTTGTAATTGCATAGTTTTGTAATTTTTTTAATGAATTTGTAAAAAAATATTTTATGATTTCATAAACTAGATTCCATAATATATATTTATCACTTAGTTGAATGATATGATTTATTGGGGGATCCACTACAAATGGTCATCTATAGCTTCGACAAAAAATCAAGGCAGTTTGGCTGAAGGTTCATTAGATCTTTAAAAACAATTTTGGTTCTTTAATTATAATCTATTATTTGTTACCCTAAATTCATTATTCATGTTTATTAATTTATAAATTTAATATTTATGAAGTAATTATACATATATATAAATATATTATTATTTTCTTTATCATTATTCTATTTCTTCATGAATCATATTATTTTGATGTGTGGACTATAATGAATTAGTGAAAAACCATTACAATAAAAAAAATATCAATAATACATGTTTCATATTGATTGAATTTTGTTAAATAATTTATCCACTATATAAATTAAAAAAAAATACAAATCATTAAAATCAACAAAATATGATACACAAATTTTCTGATAACTTATTCCTAATTTTTGGGGACAATTTCAATAATTGGTGAATAAATTTTATATTTTAAAGATGAATGAGACCTATAATATAATATTATGATAGTATTATATATATATAATTAAATTTTAATTTCAATAATTTGTTTTATAATTAAATTGAATTAAAAGTGATAATAAATAATAATTTTAATATTTTCTCTTTAATTGGATTGGAAGATATTTCAAAAATTTACGAAACTAAAGCTAGATATGGAATTGAGAATTTATAATATTTATGGAATGATTTTTTATTTGAATTCATTGTTTTTGATGATGTTATACCATTTTGGATGATAGTATATGGCTATGAAGAGCATCAACGATGGTCAAGATCACATGAGAGGTCATGGTTGTCCACTATCACAACAAATGATAATGGGAAAACCATATTAGCACTATAGAGTGACAGAAGATTACATTAGTATCACATCAATGGTTTTGTGCATCCATTTGACCAAATGATTATTTGGATCATAGGCTATTATAGGGTATAAAAATATATATTTTTATTGAAATGTTTTCATCATTAAATTGTTTTTTATATGCATTCATTCATGGGATAGTGTCACAATATTAGTTTGAAACAAGTCCTGATGTTTGGTATTTGATAAAACTAAGTGAAAAAATAATGATATGTAAATACAATGGTGGTGATGTCATATTCCAAGATCCATATAATCAATTAGGAATGAAAATCATGAGTTCAATGTTAAATATAATAATAGGATGTGTGTAGACGCACATGGAGGGTGTGTTTTAATTTAACATTCCACCCTCTAATTAGAATATAATGTGGATGTTATTATGGGTTCTTGTGATAGATAATTTTATATTCAAAGTGTTTTTCTATAAAATTTTTGACATATAAGTCCTAATGAAAAAATGTTTGAGTCATAATGAAAATCTATAGTGGACATATTATGTGGTTCATGATTTATTTAATTTGGATGTTATTTTAATAAATATAATAATACTCTAAAAATTACAAAGCACATGAGCCTCATCCTTGTTGGTGGGGACATTTCATGTGAATCCATGATACCGAAGATCAAACTCAAGCGGAGGCATATTTCTGGGTTTTTATTACAGCACTATACTAGTTACTATAGTAGTACTATTGTAGGTATTGTAGCAGTTACTGTTCAGTACTGTTGCAATAGGAATAATACATCTGATCGGGCTATCAGGCCACCAGGTATTCTATTCGAGTCCTTCAAGGAATTTTATCCACCCATGACTTCTAGTCAGTTAGTATTTTGGCCACCTCATGTCCTTTGGTCCACCTCAAGGCCTTCAGGCCACATTATGTCCATTAGGACCCATGATGTGCCGAACTACTAAACAAATTATACCAAGAACAAGGTTCAAACTGAGGATTCAAATCATGTACATTCACTATAGAAGAGTTAAACGGATTTGGATGAATGCGAGGGTTTGAAAATTTACATTGGTATTAGGCCTGTTCATCTCTTCACAGAATAGTTATCTAAACATCCACGTGAATGTGGAGAGATGACATCACGATGTAGATGTTGGGGAGGGTAGTTCCTAGTAGTCATAGTTTGGGATGAATTTCAATAGACCTCTGGTTAATGTAATGTGATGAATCATAAAGGCTATGTAAGGGATCCCTTTAACCCTTAAATGGGGATGTATCAAAAATTAATAAAATTTATTAGCCTTTGGGCTATTCATATAAATATTTGAAAACTATGTGATAACATAGCATGTCTTCATTATCCCTAGAATAAAACCATATGACATTAATATAATTTAGTGGACCTTGAATTTCTAGATCATGATGTAATTATTTCATTAATAATCATGTAAATATTATTATTAATTAATAAAATTAATAATTATTAATGAAATATACATGATTCCTTATATGATTTATATTAATTCATCAATTTTATTTATAAACCAACCACATGAGATGATAAAGGATTATTTTTATCATATTTGTGGACATAAATCAATGTTATTATAAAAAAGAGAAGAAATTAATCTATTGTTTCAATTATTTCTAAAAACAATTGTAATATTTATTAAGAATGTGAATTAATAATTGAACAATTATTTGTGTATGATTATTATTTATCTTTATAATTAATGATAATAATTAAATAGAAAACTGATAATTATGATCATTTTAGATGATAAAATATAATTTCTTTATCATCGATTAATATATGATGGACATTTTATAATAAAAATATAGTGAATAAAATAATTGATTCATAATATACGAATAATATATGTGTGTTTTCTAGAACTGAATTATATGAATATTATGAGATGAGATATATGATGTCAATTTTATATAAACAATATGATATTTGGAGATTATATATGATTATTGATGACTTATTTAGAATTGGATATAATATTAAATAATTATATAAAGTAATAATGGGAATGAAAATGTAAATATAGTTTTCGTTTGGTATTACTATAGGTGGTGTCATGTAATAGAGATATATTGGGATGTATATAGAATATTCTGACTGGGTGATGTGTAGTGAACTAGGAATAGTGATAATGAAAATAATGGAAAAAGATGATGAATATTTATTATAATTATTTTGTTTTTTTATATGGGTTGAGGAACATTATGTAATTATCTTGAATTAATTTTTATAAAATGAAATAATTTTATGAGGGTGTGGTCTCTTGTATTGTGATTTCCTCATTGGGATTATTGAATGAAAAACATTATCTATTAATGAATTATTATTCACGATTTTTTAATTTTGGGAAGTAAGATATAGTTAAAGAGGATGCCTTAGCTAGATTCTTACAAGATATGTATTGTGAGACTGATATGAGGGAAATATTATGTGAATAATGTGATTGATTATGGATAGTAATATATCTACAGAATTTATATAGTATATGAATTATTTATATTATTGAAGATGAAATGAAACATTGGATCTCCTTTACAAGTACCACCATAAGGTCCTGGTGGGAGCTATCATAGGATAAACTCCTTTTCAGCCACTAATTTCAGTAGAGGAGAATGATTCCATTTTCATGAATCTACCACTACTATATGAAAAATCATGTTTAAGTAAGATAAAATATGATTACGATATAACATTTCAATAGTATTTCCTTAATTATAAAAATAAAAAATAGATATCTAAATTTTATCTGTATAATATATGTGATTTATAAGTTATATCATAAATCATATAAATTATGACTATAATATTGTTTCATAAATATAAAATAATAAATATAAATTATGTATATACTCAATAAAATTAAATATAATAAAATATGTAATTTTAATGACCAAATATTGACGTACATGTACATTACGTTTCATTTGAAGAACACTTAATACATTTCCCAAATAGACTCTCAAATACCATATTAGTTTTGTGTCTTTAGAAACATGGAACATAGTCTTCTAACTTGGTGAATGATTTTCAATATCTCTTATAAAGATCTTCCCCTTTTTTTCCAACCTAAAACCTTTCTTTATATTCTGGGGAGATGATAACATAAAAAGGGAGTTGTCAATTTCTAATTATGGGTAAAAATGGTGAAAAAAAAACAAACCACAAACATATTAATGTAAAAATGTGAACATAATGTTTAAATATCAAAATCCTGAGTCATGAAATAAATCTAGGTAGTACATAAGGCATAGATCATAAAAAACATTAACAAGGATAAAATATAATTAGCATAAAACTTATAATTGTATAAATATAATAATAACATAATATGATTTCTATAGTATCCATGTAATTTAATCCAATACCATTACAGTGGAAAAAATCTCTTACTGAATCGGGTTTAAGTGTCGTTCTAGCCATGTATTACTAAACCAGATTAGATTTTTGTTCCGACTCTATATTACTGAACCATATTTACTTGTTGTTCCATTCATGTATCTTTCATGAGATATAACTATTTTTCCATTACATTGGTTAGAGATATATATAACACCCATCTCATAATGAAATCATTCTTATATTTTCCACAATTAAATAAACAATTCATCATAGCATAACCTAATAAATAAAATGGGTTTCTTAAACATCTTTCCATCATAACATAATCAACATAAAATAAATATCATTCATAAATGTAATTTCATCATAAACATAATAAAATAAAATTAATAATAGGTATAAAAACATAATAAAATGTCATCTTAGATGGGAAATAATTTTGATTGAAATGTTAATCTTACATTTGGAGGAAAATATACATTTTTCTTTAAAATATTTTTCTTTTCTCAAAATACTAAAAAAAATTTAAAAGAAAATAGTTTATATGGATATAAAATTGAAACCATGTACAGAATGATTCATATAAATTTGGTGTTATGAAGGGATAAAAATCCATTGAAACCATATAACATAAAAAAAAGACATTATTCTCTTACCATTACTGGAAAAGTCAAAAAGTACTTCATATAGAAAACAAAAGAAATATTCCATCCAAACATTTTAATAAAAATTTACCAATGGAAAAAATTGGATTTTAAAAATATTAGAAGATTATAAATAATATTATATATTTTGGAAACATGGACATTGATTATAAATATACCCCAGTAAATACATATATATAAACAATCTTGAAAAATAATGGGATTTTAAAATAATCCCTTACATTAGGTCTGATATGCTTCGTTTTTATTTGAAAATCATGTATAGTGGGTTTAAGCATATTATTAACTTATACCAAAACAATAATATTATTTATAATAACATATATGATTCAGTTATGACTTTATATTACAAGTTCTTTTATCAATTCTATGTAAAAACAACGTTTTTTTAATTAAATTATTTATCGTACATGTTTTGACTTTTTATTATTGATATTGTCACATAGATCATGATATAATTAATTAAATAATGTAAAAAATGATTTATATTTCATGAATATTAAGTTTATATATATATATATAATAGATATATAAATGAAATGGAATACACCATTCTTGGAGATAGTAGGCCGTTTGTACGAATGAATGATGTTTTTGTTTCCTTATTTAATTAAATGGAATAAAGTATATGATATATATATATATATATAAATGAAGTAGGATTATTATATCATATATTTCATTCTTATTTGTTATATATACTTTATAGCAATTATTAAATGATTAATGTGGAGAATGAATCTCATCATATCGTGGAGATGGTAGGTCATACATACGCATGAAAGATGATATCATTAACTTAATGGTTAAATGGAATGGAATGGATGGTATATTAATTATAAATAATAATTATATTGTTTTACAAATTAATTAAATCTATTATACTCATCATTTTTCTTATCCATTTTAAGTATTGTTCAACAAAAAATCACACCACAGTGTGGAGACGGTAAGCCGAACATACGCACTCATGGTTATATTATTATTTTTTGGAAGGAAAAAATGAGGTATAAAGTTATTATATAAATATAATAAAATCTCAACATGTAAAATACAATGGATTTATTAATTTAGTCTGAGAAAAACATATGAAATGGATGTAAAAGAAGAAATTTTTTTGAAATATGTGATAATGAAATTAGCACCTTTTCAAGTATCTCCTTTTGCTTTCCACGAAATGTCTCTATAGGATGGATTTATGCCCATATTTTGGCCTCTAGAATGAAATGAGGTATCTTGGGAGATTATTTTAGTAGATTTGGGATGATCCAAAGGGATTCAAATGTGTGAGTATGTTGGTATAGGTGGTAGAATTTTATAAGAGGGAGAAGGGGAACTTTATCAATGTCTTGAAATATAAATTTATTATAAATTTATTTTTGATTTATAATTTTCCCAAACTCATTTATTTTGAATAGAAGATATGTATGTCTATAAATACTCTCAAACAATAAAATTTATACATGTTTTAATTTTATTTTAATCCTTATCATTTTGGTTTATCTTTAATTTGTAAATTTAATTTCATTTGTGGTAATAATATTCTAAATATTAAATTTTTATAAATATTTAATTATTTATTTCAATTATACATAATTGGATACATTATAAAATTTTAGAACATATAAATTTAACTTTTTAATATGTAATTATTTTTGAGATTTCTAAATATTTTAATAATTTGTTACTTTTATAATATATCAATAGTGTCAATTTTGACACAATTAATTTAAATGACTTTAAATAAAATCCACATAGAAGATAAATTTGAAAAAAAATATTTAATACATTATTAACAAGCAACATTCACCTATAAAATTCTTAGAGAACATTAATTATTTCTTTTAATATTTATTTTAATATTTTTAAAACCTCTTTTTCAATATTTCTGTCAACAAAATAACTTCAACATCACAACTATGTCATCATTAAGGGTAACTATTTAATATTTAAAAATACTAAGTAAATTCAAGTAATGTAGATAATTTGATTATATTTAAGGATACAATTTATGTTTTAATTTTATCATGTTTATCACTATACTAAAAATAGTATACTTATAAAATATTAGAAAGTGACATGTTGTCACATTATTTTGTTTTAATTATAATTAAATCGCTTTTATGGAAACAATTCCATTAAATTAACCAATTTCCAACCTTAGGTGATATTTGTAGACTTCAATTCATCAAATTTTATTTTTTTTGGTGTTAGGTCCATTTTATTATCTTTTTCATTTTGTTTGTTACCCAAATTTACATGATTCACCTTTAATAGTAGTTAAACATATTACCGTAGTTACAATTCATAATATAAAAAATATAAAATTGTCAAATTAACATAATATAGAACCACTGATTCTAAATAATGATTCCATTTTATTAAATTTAAAACATAGTAGTTATAATAATTAATTTAAAATTAATTCTTGTTGTCAAAATGAGAAAGTGGTTTTTTAAAAAGAATAAAAACTACCAAAATATAAGCATGCGTTTTTGTACAATATATATTTAAAATTACATCCAATAACTAAAAATTTAGTATCCAATTTCAATTTAATAAAAATTTAAAATATAATCTAAATATATAAATAAATTATATGAAAAGTTATTATTCACTTAAAATGTAGCATTTTTAACTATTCGTTAAAATATGAATTTTACTAGAAAATACAAAAAATTCAACCAAAGTAAATTTTGATGTACCTATTTCAAAGAAGTTGTTAATTTTTTTCAAATAAAATAAATATAATTTTTAAAAACTGTATTTAAAATCTCTTCTTCATCAAAATGCATCAAAACTACTTTTTTAAAAAAAATTCTTCTTTTATTCAAAAAATTGATTTTTTTCTTATATCGTGTTCTAGAAAATACCTAATTTGAATGTTAATGTTAAAAAATTAAAAATTTGGATAATACTATTAATAATGTATGTTTTATATCCAATTAAATAAAAATATTTTAATAATATATCATTGTTTAGTGAAACATGGTATTTTATATAATACACGCTATCGAGGGAGGTCACTCTTGTGTGTAATTCAAGCCAATAAATTGTTGCTTGTAGTGTAAGAATTTTTTGTTATTGTGTAAAACATAATCTAAACATATTTATTTTATACATTGAACAAAATCAATTCTCAGTGTTGGGTAAAATGAATTCTATCATATTAAATTCAATTTTTGTGTAACACAATCCATGTATTGCGTTGCATATAATAAATGCTAATACAGTGTTGCATATAGAGAAATATAATCTTGGTGTAGAGTAAAACACAAGACATCAAAGAAATTAAAAGGAAACTATCTAATAAAATCATGGGGTGTTACATTATACCCCATTAAAATAAATTTTGACTTAAAAATTCATGGGGGTTATAAACGGTTTACTACATGAAAGTTTATTTTTATTGAAATCCACATCATAAAATGGAATAATAAAAAATTAGTTTAAAAAAGAATGTTAGAAACAAAATGGTTACCCAAAGTAACGCATCATAGGGTTTCCACATAGGATAACATAAGTGGGAAGTGAAAACATGGATATATAAGAAATTCTTAACCACCAAGTTCTGAAGGATAGTGATTGAGAACAGTGATTGGAGAAAGTTAATAACAAGAAATCCATAAATCTGTAATCATTTATGGGACCATATAATTCAACAGATAAGAAGGAACTAAGATATCATTTTTTGTTTTCCATATCCTTTCCCTAAAGTTGAAAAAAATTTCATGTGAATAAATACATACTTTGTTTTGGTAAAATATCACCATTTTTTATGCCTTGGAAAGTTTCTACTTCATCACTTGTTTAAAAAAACTGAAGTTGAATTTGTCATTCTTGTTGTGTTAGAAGATCATCCGATAGAATGATTGGCCATTCCATATATCTCAACAAAAATGTCACCACAAGTAATAAACTATGCATAAGTCAACCTATAGTGAGATAATACATTAATCTAACAAACATCAAATGGAATATTACTTATAATATCCATAAATGGATAACATTACAATCCTTCCAAAAAAATAAAAATATAAAACTTTAGAAAGATGTTAACTGAATCAACTTTACATTTATCTCTCATATCTCAAAAGTTAGTTCATTTTTTTCAAATTCCAAACATTTGAATACCTTAATAATGTATTCTCATGAAACCTAGTAATTACATGAATTACCATAGAACTTTAGTAAAACATTCATTCTGTCAAAATTAAATATTTACACACACACAAAATACCAAACATTCTGTATACTCAAACCATGATATCACTTTGTCAATATATCATTCATGAAGTCATTCATACTATGACCATCTCATTATCTCTTTATACTATCATTATGCATATGTGATGTGTTATCCAAAAATATCTAAATATCTTTTAATTGTTACTGCTATAATTCAAAACATACTTTCAAATACTAAAGGAAAAAAATAATGTAATAATATTTAAATGATTCTTTATTCAATAATACCATAATATTACTTTTACAAAATAATTCTTGATGATCATGTAATAAATCCACTATCTTCATAAACCATTGACTAATCTTCATCATTTTACTCCTTACCAGTTATTTCATCTCATATATCATTTATAGTCTCTTACATGTCATCAACATAAATACTACCCATATGACTAGGTGGATTCTCTTCATGATATTTTTCCTTAGGGAATATATTTTCATAACGCCCGTATATTAGACATTTAAAGAATTTAACTATCGTTGATATGTTAGAAATACCATTATACTTGTCTATTGTGTTAACTAAACATTTTCCTTTGAAATTATTGGCTTTGTGTCCTTCAGTTCCACACCCAAATCATCTTCCAGGTCCATTGAAACATTTTTTATGCCTTTTCCCACATGAATTACATGAGGAAAATTAAAAACAAAATTCCTCAATGATCACCTTGAATCTTTGTCTATCTCTAATTAGCTGGGATACGAAACACACCAAAATTGAGTTTATTGATCATATTATGAGATATATAATTACGCATAATAACCATGTTTCACCTCACAAATACAATTTTATGTATTCTCTCATTAATAATATCATTCCATTGTCCATTATATTCTCCATTAACATAAATCCTCTTTTTTACAGCCACATTATAAAACCTAAAAATAATAGTTTGAGAGGAAACAATCATACTAGGAAAACAATATAATCAAGTGGTGTACTTTCAATCTCTAACATCTTAGGTTTAATATGAGGATATTCATGACCGTTACTATAATTATATTATTTTAACCTATAATTTTAATTTCCCTTAGATAAATCCTTAGAGATACCTTATAAATATCTCTAGGAATCTCACAAATTTTTTGTATCCAATATTCCAAAGGTTAACTAAATATTTTCTTTGATACCAACTCTAAGGACCCAAGATTGACATACCTGGATATTATATTTCTTTTGTAGGATACATAATATAAGACACAAATATACACCAAAATACTATATTAGTTTAGTGTATTTGGAAACACGTAACATAGTCTACTAACTTAGTGAAAGATCTCGAACATCTCTAATAAATATCTTCCCATTTTTTCCTACCTAAAACCAATATTTATATCCTGGGGAAAAGAAAAGATAAAATTTGTGATATCAAGTGCTTAGTAAGGGTAAACATTGATAACATAAAAAATTCATAAACATATGAATTAAAAAACATGAACATATTGTTTAAATATCAAAATCATGAGTCATGAAATAAATCTAGGAAGTACGTAAGGAATAGATCATAAAGTAACATTAACAATGGTAAAATAGCATTGGCATAAAACATGGATTTATGGAAAACTAATAAGGAAATAAAATTATTTCCATTGTATTTAAGGAATTTCATCCAAGCCCATAATAGTGGACAAAGTCCATTACTGGACTGGGTATTCTTTTCATTCCATCCGTGTATTACTAAACAATATTTACTTGTCATTCTAGCACTATATAACTGAAATGAATTTACATGATATTAAATTAATGTATATCTCATGAGATATAAATATTTACCCAATTCATTTGTGGGAGATATTGGTCTCACCCATCTTTTAATGAAACTATTCTTACAAGTCCCCCAAAAACAAAAACCATTCATTATAGTATAACTTAATAAATAAAATGGGTTTCTTAAACATCATTCCATCATGACATAATCCAAATAAAATAAATGGATTTCATAATAATAATTCAATCATAAAAAATTAATGTAAAATTAATTATAGGGAAATAAAGTTAACCAAATTTCATTTTAGACTTAAATAATTGTAATAAAATACTTGAGCTTAATTCTTGATGAAAATATCATTTCCTCAAAAAAAATTTCTCAAAATGATGTGAAATTTTAAAAGAAATAAATTTAGTTGAAAATAAACATAAAACTGTATATAAAAAGATTTATGGAAATAAGGCATTATGATGACGTAAAAATCTATTCATTCCGTATAAGTTAAAAAAATATTTTTTCTCGTACTCTTGTAGAAAAAGTCAGAAAGTACCGCATTTGGAAAATGAAAGAAACATTCATTCCATACAATTTAATAAAAAATTATCAATGGGTAAAATTGAAATTAAAAAATATTAGATGAATTGAAATAATATTAAATATTTAGGAATGATTGATGTGGATGATAAATATACCCCAGTAAATACTATTTTAGAAACAATCTCAGAAACCAATGAGACATCAAAATTATCCGAAACATTTGGTATGATATGCTTCGTGTGTATCTAAAACTCATGTATAGTGGGATTAAACATATTATAAATGTGTCATAGAACGATAATAATATTTATGATATCATATAAGATTCACTTACTTTATATTACCCTTTCGTTTATCAATTCCATGTTAAATCAATGTTTTGGGTAATAATTGTTTTATTTATCATATATGTTTTGACTTGTTATTCTTTGTATTATTGATAAGATCATGATTTACATAATTTAAGAATGAAAAACATGATTTATATATCATAAATATTATGTATAAATAAATATATATATATATATATACATATATATATATATATACATATATATATATAATAGATAGATAAAGGAAATGGAATACACCATTCATCGAGACGGTAGGATGTACATACGCAAAAATGTTGTTTCTGTTTCCATATTGAATTGAATGGAAGAAAGTAAATGAAATATATATATATATATTCATAAATATAGTAGAATTATTATGTCATATATTTCATTATTATTTGTTATATATAATTTATAATCATTCATTAATGGTTAACGTGGAGAATGAATCTCAATGCACTGTGGAGACGGTAGATCGTACATAGGCACAAGAGACGATATCATTCAATTAATGGTTAAATGGTATGTAATTTGATGTTATATTAATTATACAGAATAGTTATAATTTCATATACATTATTTACTTACATTATACTCATCATTATAACCATCCCATTGAATTATTGTTGAATAACAAATTACACCATGGCGTGGAGGCAGTAAGTTGTCCGTACACACGCATGGTGATATTTTTATTTATTGGATGGCTAAAAGGATGGATATGGTTGACCCATAATTATAATAACATCTATGAATTTATAGTATATTGGATTTTATACTTTAGTATTAGAACTACATAAGAATAAGAAGTAGAAGAAGAAAATAATTTTGAAAGAGGAGATAAGACAATAACATCTTTTTTGTGTATCTCTTTTTGATTTTCACAAAAGGCCTCCCTATGATTACATTCTACAAAATTGTAGCCACTTGGAATAATTTTTGGATGTTGGGAACTTATTTGAGTAGATTTTGGATGATACAAAGTGCATAAATGGTGTGAGAAACTAGGTAGAGGTGGTAGCCTTTTTTAAGAGGGAGAATGGGCACTTTATGAATGTCTGAAATATTAAATTATTATAAATTTATTTTCGTATTATAACGGTACCAAACACATTTATTTATAAGATAAGATTAGTATCAGCCTAAATAATCTCAACAAATATAATTTATGCATGTTTTAATTTTATTTTAAACCTTATGACATTGATTTATCTTTATTTAATATATTTAATTTAATTTGTGGTAATAATATAATAAATATTAAATTACAATATATATTTACATATGTGTTTTAGATTGTCAATAATTGAATACTTCATGAAGCATTATACAATATTATTTTCACTTTTTAATTTTTAAATATTTTCCTGTTTTTTAAATAATTTAATAATATGTTTTTTTTATATGATATCAATATTCTCTATTTTGAAAATATTTATTTATTTCACATTAAATAAAATAAACACTGAAGATAAATTCAAAAAAAAATATTTAATACACTTATAAAATGTCATATTCACTTATAAAAATCTTCGATCACATTAATTTATTCATTTAATATTTATATTAATATTTTTAAAATCATTTTTTCGATATTTCTATCAATAAAATAATTTCTACATCACTATTGTGTCATAATTAATGGTAATTATATAATCTATACAAATAATTAATAAATTAAAATCATGTAGATAATTTAATTAAAATTTTGGAGACTATTTATGATCTATGTTTTATCAAGTTTATCTCTATATTAAAATTATTAAACATATAAGATATAAGGGAGTGACATGTTGTCACTTTCTTTTTTTTAATTATAATTACATCAATTTAATAGAAAAATATCATTAAATGAATAAATTTATACCCTTATGAACTATTTGATGTCATTCATTCATACAATATAATTTTTAATGGTTTTAGGGTGATTTTTTATCTTTATCATATTGTTTGTTTCCCTAATTTACCCAATTTACCATTAATTATAGCAAATAAAACATATCAAAGTTACTGTTAATACTTTCTAAGAAGTAAGAGTAACATATTAAAATAATTTAGGCCCATTGATTCTAAATATTGAATCAATTTTTTAAAATTAAAAACATATATTCTTCATTAATTAATTAAAAATTAATTCAAATTGCCAAAACAAGAAAGAGAGTTTTTTAGAAGTGAAAACTATAAAAAGATAGGCATGTGTTTATGTTCAAAATAAATTGGAAATTACTTCCAATAACAAATAATAGGTTAAATGATAAAAAAATAATCCAATTAAAATTTTAATCAAATTAAAAATACAATTTAACTATATAAATAAATAATATTAAAATGCAGTTTTGAATTAAAATGAAATATTTTTCTCTATTCCTAAAAATATGAATTTTATTAGAAAAATACAAAAAATTCAAAAAAATAAATTTTTTATTTCCCTATACAAAATAATATTTTTATTTTTTCAAACAAAATATATAAAAGTGTAAAAAATATATATTAAAAATATGTGTTCTATTAAAAGGTCGCAAAACTGGGTTTTTTTTTTGAAAAATTCAAATTTTATCAGAAAAGTTGAATTTATTATTATATCATTTTATAGAAAATACATAAGATTAATGTAAATTTTAAAAAATTAAAATTTTGGTTTACATTATATGTAATGTTTTGTTATATCCCATTAAATAATATCATTTCTAATAATCTATCGTAGTATAGTGAAACTCAGTATTGCCTACAATGCAAGAAATCGAGGAAGATCTCTCTTGTGTGTAATGAAATCCATGTTAGTGTTGATTTTAGTGAATGATTACTTTGGTGTTGTGTATAACGAAATACAAAAATAGATCTTTTATACACTAAAAAACTATGTTCAGTGTTGCGTAAAATGAATTCTATCAAACGAACATGAAATTGTGTGTAACACAATCCATGTACACTGTTGCATATAATGAAATATAATACCATGTTGTGTATAGGTGAAGATAATCTTGGAGTAGCGTACAAAACAATACATCAAATAAATTAAAAAGAATCAATCTCGTAATATCTCGGGTTGTAACGTCATTAATCAAAGGGTGGCCTTCTTCGATCCTGATCTCTACCTAGAAGCTCTTATTTAGGACCACATCATTGTTATATAATGCTTTATCTCCTTATATTTATAATTCTAGGATTTATTTCCTACATTATTATATTGAAGTTATATTACTCAACGCGAGGAAGTATACCACCATACACATGAATAGTGGTTTCGTTTACAATATGATGAAAGATTAGAGGGAAAAATATTATTCAATAAAAATAATAATATCAAAATATATTGTATATATTTCAGATATTATTTTTAAATCACCATGACATAAATTAGGGTATAGAAATTAAAAGTAAAAAATATGGATCTTAGTGAAGACAATTATCATCGCATAACATAACCTCTTTAGCATATCTTATTAAGAAAACTTAGGGTTATATTTTGGGAATACTATATAATATATATTGTATATGATTACATTTTTAAGATATGTTGGTAAGTATTATTTGATTTAAATATCTTGTGATTGGTGAAAAATTAATGGTATGGGGTTCTAATTTATAGTTCAAGAGGAGTGGCATTTTCATTTATACTCAAGACTATTCAATAATGGGAAGTCACTCTCATGATATGTGGCACCAAAATTTAAAAATAAATTAGTTAAGGATATATCAGTATAATAAAAAAATATAACACTAAAAATAAAAAAAATCAATATTTAAATCCCTCATACCTCTAAGGTAACTTAATTTTATCGTATTAATATTTTTACCACATTAACTAGTTATTACTATTTTGTCTATTCATTATGAAAGGAAGAGTTTTCCATATTATATAATATAAATAAGGATGATTCCAAATACAGAATCCATTTTATGAGATCAAATACATTGATGTGGATGAATTTAATTTAAATTAAAACCTAAAATCTTGAGGAAAATGTAGATTTCTAAAAAATTATTTTTTTCAAGGAAAATATGATTCAACATTAATTCGATGAATATTAATATTCCCTATATTAATATAAAATTATGAAAAAAGATATATAATAGATAAATTTCATTTAAATCATTCCATATTATGTTATGTTTTAATTACCTAAAATTTATAAAACATTATGTGCATTCAAATAGTTTTGAGAAAAATGAATTCTTTAAAATTGAATACAAACATATACTAAATCCCATTAAAATTGATATTAAAATATATTATATAGATTAAATATAAATAAATAATTATAATTTTATGTTTAAATAAAATTAAAATAATTTTTAGAATCATAAACTTCTTAATTATTTAAAATGAAATGATAGTCTTACAAAAATTGATAGTTTTCACTATTCACTACAAAATCATACATTTCATAAAAATCAAAACATTTCACCGTGAGTAATTATTTATATAAAATTTTCAAAAATAATTTTACTATTATAAAATTAAATTTCTAAAAGATCCATAAATTATTTTTTATTTTATATCTTAAAATATCATACAAATAATAATTTAAGGAATCATTTTATTGATAAAATAAAATATCTTTATTAAAAGTTGAGATCTTATTTAGAATTTATCAATAAATTTTCATTTTAATTTTTTTATATATTATAAAAATATGTTGATACTATTTATACCCACTAATTTAAATAGTATGTTAAATCTATCACATTAAAATAATAATATTTTAATTATATATCATAGTTTTATTAAACATAGTATTCCGTGTTGAATACACTATCGAACCAAGTGTCCTTTTAAAATCTAGGAATTAAAAAATCTCTAATGAATTGATGGTATACTGGTGTTTCATGATTTTCATTATTTAATGTGTTTTTTCGCGAATTTGAGGTCTATTAATAAAATATATTGGTATACTACATTATCAGTACATTCAAGGAAGCTTAAGAGTCATGTTGATATTTAAGGTCAATGTGATTCCACTAGGATGATTAACCAATGGGATAGGTAGTTGGTCAATGGTTTTATTTTATGAAACTCAATTAAACCAAAAAAACACATTAAGTTCATCAATAAATATTTATATTTCCAAGATAAAAACCTCATGTGAGGTAAAAATATAAAAGAGGTCATCAAAAAATATTTACATAGTTCATCCAAAATAGCCTATTCATTTACATGATGTGTTATACCCCTCTATGAGTCTAGGATTTCTCTATGATATTTATTAATTTTCTAAATCAAAGTAAACCCCAATACTATCAAAATATAAACATTTATTTTTTGACTTATATAATACAATGAAAGGAACAAAATATTCAAATAAATGATCCAGTAAATAAAGGCCCCTGACTTTCTATGGGTGTACTCTTCACAACATAGTAATGGTCCTCTTATAAGAGTAGGTGGATCAAAAAAACATCATGTGTATGATTGTTAAATATTTTTACAACCTATTAATGTTCATCTAATAAACATACAATTTTATTATAATTTTTATTCTTCAATTCACGTAGTTCTATAACACTCTAAGATTTTTTAACAAATTTTTTGGAATTAATATAACTTTTTTGATATTTTTCATTTCAAACAACACTTAATATTGAGTTTGTTATATGAATGTTCCATTTCATTCATGTGGATCATGAAAAAAAAGTTAATATTTAACTACATGAAACTCATATATTAGCTTTTGGTAGACACATCACTATGTTTGTATTATGTTAGAAAAAATTCCAAGTTCCATTTTAAGCTTCTGTTACACACAAGGATAATTTTTAGTAATCAAAAATATACTATTAATATTTTTATTAAAATATTATTATAGTTACCACCTTTCTATTATAATGGAAGTTAAAAATGATATTAAATAAATTTTGAATATATTATTTATGCATTTATATAAAATGAAACAATTGGTTATTAATTAATTATAAATTTATAAAATTAAAATTTTACAAAGAAAAATTTCCTTTCAATGAAAACTATTTTCAATTTAAAAACAAGATTTTATCTAAATAAATTAAAAAAATCAATTTTTATGAAGTTTTTATAAAACAATATATATTATATATTCAAAAAAACTAATACTCATATAATAGATTTGATAGTCATGATATTGTAATAAATCTAATTTAATAAATAAAATAATTATGTTAAAGAAAGGTTAATTTTATCACCTTCAACTAGAGAACCCATTTTAAATGTATGTTTTTAAAATTTTATAATTTTTATTTAAAAAATTAAAAATCATTTTTGTATGTGGGATATCAAAATTACTTTAGGGAAATATTTTTTATTTTTTAGATAATTCTCATATTATTATTAAATATTGAATAATACTAAATTTTATTTCAAAACATCTTATTCATATAATTTATTAACATAGTTAAATTACATAGTAATATAGTATTAATGAATAGTTATATTAAATATTATCCAATTAATATTGTCTAGTTCATTTGTATCAATTACACATTTAAATTGGATATAAAAATTTTCATTATGTTGGACATTTTCACATTAAAAAACAAATCGCCTCATCCTATCAATAGGATTAATTTTAAATCAGTTTCTGCCACTTATGTTTATTGAATTTGAATAATGGATTCCATATTTGGAATTAGAATATTTTAAAATTTTAGTTAATTTCATATTTATTTTTTTCAAAAAATATTATTCATAATAATTGAAATTAATTTATAGTAATTAAGGAAAAAATGTGTTTACTTACTGGTTAAACTGTAATCATAAAAGTCAAAATGAACTAAAACATTAGAAACACCATTTTATTGATATATTAATACCAATTACAATATTTTATTCAAAAGTTAAAATTATTGGAGGAACATTATATAAGTTATATATCTCAATAGTTTTTTTATTTTTATATTCACAATAATATCACTCCTCTACTACAAATGGCCACTCACCCCCTCACTTCCTCACACCCAGAATTAACATTGTCTCGACCAAACCATGACACAATAACCTATCAACTTCTATTGTATCAATATATAATAGTTACATTTTTTTTAAATCTATCCACATAATGCATTTGGTGCAATCCAAAATGAGTAATCTAAAGAAGAGGTATCATCTTTCCACAAGATCGTTTGTTTAATTTTCATTCTCCACATCTAAAATTACAATTATATCAAGATTATATAATAACCTCATATCATGAATATAGTAATATGAAATTATTTTATGTTTTACACCTACACACACACACACGCACACACACACACACACCCACATCATTCAAATGGGATATGCAATCATCGTTTTTGTTTACCCGAGACTACAACTTCACATACCAATATAACTCATTCATCAATTTCCAAATTTCAAGGATATAAATAATGATAGAATTTATTTTCCAAAAGATATATATAATATAAATTCTATTTTTATAATTTCTATAATTATTATATAAAATATAAATTAATGATTTCTGTTTTTTAAAAATATGATAACTTCTTTTGTAAAATTGTGGATTATTACCTTCTCAAAGTGATGTGATTTGTTAACAATTTTCATAGAATGTTTTATGGATATATTTTGGGAAATTAATAAAATTTCTATGAAATAATTATTATTCTTTAATTACTATATATATATATATTAAATATTTGTTCCTTCTTTCAATACGACAAAGAAACAGAAACACTGATCATAAGTACGTACAACCTATCATCTCAATGAACATTGTATTACATTTCATATTTATATACATTAAATATTATTATAAATATTTATAAACTCAATATATATTATACTTTTATCATGTTTTATTTTATTTAAATATTTAAATTATTTTCAATATAATAGTATCAATAATAATAAGTAAAAACATATATGAAAAACAAAGCAAATATTAACTGAAATTTAACATTAACAAAGAATTTTTAATAAAAGGTCAATATATAATAATAATAAAATCATATAAGGTAGTATATATAATAATATTATTATTATTTATATTTATAATAATCATATATTTATTATACATTATTTTAAGTGTGTATTAAGAAATTCAATACATAAGGTAATGTTTTTAACATCTCACTTTTATTTCTGTGAGACTTATTCCATGTTAACCAAAAAATTATTTTTTCTGATTTTTCTAAATCTATTGAATTTATTATATTATTTTTATAATTAAATTATTTGGTATTTAAATATACCTAATATGATAATTATTTTATGGGTTTTATGGGTTGAAAGGTTCCAAATCAGTATTGTATTTTTTCTCAATTTTTATTCTTTGAGACAGAAGCCAGGTTAGGCACCTATAATTTTATATGAGGTGTTTATAATTATTTTTTACATGTAATAAAGTGAATATCCTTACATTAACAATATTTTAAAAATCGTGGAATGTAATTACTTTCATATTATTATGATTCAATGTTACCAAATTGATAAAAGTTTATTACTACAATCCCATCATTCATTGATATTATTTAGGATTATGATTCCATTTGTGAGATATTGTTATCTATATCCCAAGAAATCACACTAATTCTCTTATCCTATTTTCATCCATGATATATCAAGGTATTGGTACCATTTTTTCACTATGTGTTAATTAGGATAATTAAGAAAGTGTTATCAAAATCTAACTTTCTTTCACTCTTAAAATGGAAATTTTTGTTCTTCTAAAAACCATGCTTTTTAAAAATGTTTACAGAAATGTTTCAATATGACATTTAAAATAAATTCTTACCCATGTTTTACATTTTAAAATTGTTATTAAAATTAATCTCATTATAATTTTTTGATCAAGGATAATATCAAAACATTTCACATTGCAAAAGAAATTTTTGGCCTCTCTAGATTCACCCATCATCATGACCATCATTTCCAGAAAGATTCCATTCATTTTTCTCCAGGGCATCATTTATGAAATAATTTTCCAAATATTATGTAAATAATTTTATTAATTTTATTCATTGAGAATGGTTTTTAAAAATATTTTATTCTTGAAGAGTTTTTTAAATGATTTTCTTTTTTCCTTTATATGTTTTCAAATTTATATTCAATGAAAATGGTGTTCCAAATTTTTCCATTCCTTCTTTATAAGTCTTAAATGTATTTTCAAATAAAAAGGTTTCTAAAAAAAATTCAAACTTCAATTATAAATTTTCAAAACTATTTTCAATGAAAATGGTTTTTAAATTTCTTTGTGTATTAATAACGGTTTTCAAAATAAAAGATGATATATTTCTAAAGAAACGATTATAATGAAATTAAAAATATTTTTAATAAGAATTTTTAAAAAAAATGGTTTTATGGTTTGTATTTTTAAATAAATTCTATTTTCCATTAAAATAATGTTCCATGTGTTCTTAAAAAGTCCTTCTCTGACTAAGATGACATCTTTTGAGACAGTTTATTCTTTACTGGGGATATCATCCTAGTAATCCATAATTAATTTTTTAGAATGGCTTATATTTGAGATAAAAAAAAATTTGAACCTTGTTTCTCTTCCAATGTTTATCCAAGTATAAGAATATTATGAAACTTGATTCCTTTCATGGGTTATTCTATGATGAAATAATTATAAAACATGTAACATTTATTTAGGTTATGATATGGTGAAATACTTATGATTACCATTTCATTTCATTTTATATGATTTGATGTTTATGAAACCTGGTTCTTTTTGTGTTTCAATATATGGTGTATGTTTTATTTCCTTATGAAACATTTATGTATTATTATATTTTGTAATGGGTGGGCCCTGTATATCCATCCAACTTATTGGATAATTAATTATATCTAATGAGATAATTATGGGAAACAAGTCTATCGGCATAATCCAAAATGGGATATATGGATTTCTTGATTCATAATGGGAAACATGTGTTTCCTTAACCACGGTGGGAAATGGGTGGGTCCTGATCTACAATGTGAAATAGGTGCGTCCTGACCCATAATGTGAAACCTAGGTATCGTAATCCAGTATGGGGAATATGTTCATCCTGATCCACAATGTTGATGTTCATGATAGTTAACTAGGAAACATGAAATGGTTTTCTATATTTATGATGGTTCCAAACATATCTGACATAAGCTTATAGTTTTTCATTTATTTATGATGATTTGTCACTATTATGATTCCTGTCTTATGAAAAAATAATATTTAATCCATGACTCATGTATATGATATTTTTTATATAGGTTATGATCTTCAAATTATATTCACAATTTCTCTCACCCTTATGCTTATGTAATTCCAATATATCTCCTTTATTTACCCTTACTATGATTTTGAGCTCCATCTTTCATATATTTATTTTCCATATGTTATAAATAATTCATTAAAGTAGATGTATTAAAGGATAAGATATTTGTGGTAAATATTGATTATCTTTCACCATGATTTAATATTTTGATCCATTTTTTCCAAAGACACTAAAATATTATGGCTATCCGGAATTTATTTTTGTATTTCACTTTATATTAATCCAATGTGATGTAAAATCAATGTTTTTTAAGACACTATCTCTATATTTTGTATCAAAAGAATGGTTTAATCATCCACTGAAAACTAGTATTTGAAAAATAAAATAGTAATATTCCAAGGGGTATTTCATAGGATATTTCAAGGTATGTATCTAAAGATAATCCTAAGGTGTCAAATATTTAAATATAGCTGTAAATATTTAAGAATAACATTTTTATTTTTTCACAGTTATGTGGTTTTCTACTATGATATGTGTTTCTTACAGAATTATGTCTATTCATAGTCAAGGGCTTGAACTAGATGAAATTGGTTTAAAATTGACAGTTTCAGAAATGGAATGTATAGGAATTACAAAAATAGATTTCTTATGTGGATATCTCATTAGTAGAATTAGGAATAATGTTTGAGAAATTGTTATACTACTAAGGATAAAGAGACAACAATGTAAATGTGAATGATTCCAGATGATTTAATAGTATTTTTTAATTTAAACATTGGAATCATTAGTAGATTGAGGTTGAGGAACCTTAATATATGATTGGTATTTTATATTCTAGGATGGTTCTAATGAGGAAAATGATGATTATACCTAAGTAATAGTTGAATAATAAGGTAGGGTGATTGATTTGTATATGTTTTGAAATTCAAATATTATGTTGCATGATTCCTAATATAAATTATTAATTTTAATTTAATATATTAATTATGGATTGAAAAAGATATGTTGAATGGTGATAAAGAAATAAAAGTTAGATTTAATAAAAATTTGATATTTTATTTAAGATAATATAACCCTTAATTCTTTATGGATGTTGGTAAAATTGTGTTTATCTTAGATGAATAAGCTATTGATGTGGATAAGGTTTATTGGATATTATTTACAATATTTTTATTGATTTTCTGACACATTTTTCTATGTTATCATGGATGATATTTACAATATTTTTATTTAAATAATATATAAAATAATTTGGGTATTATTTAAATAATGATGAAACTTGAATTTTTTTATAAGGATTTATGGTACTTTAGTTTATTACCTTGTTTCAAGAGAATACATTATTAAGATACTCACATGTTTTGTATGTTACAACTAAGAGATAGTTAATGATATATGGGTGATCAATGTTTAGTTTATATTGATAAATTTAGTGATCTTATTTAAATTGTTTTGGATATTTAGCTTCCAGACGGATTATAATGATGAACATTTCTAGAAGGTTTGTTTTAATAATCAGAAGAAGTTTGTGAGATTAATGTAATATCTCCCATAATAATATTTATTCATGCGCTAATTATTTTTTTATGATAATGAAAAAAGAGTGATAAAATTACTTACCATCCATTTTGTATCTTATGATTCATTTTGTTCTTCCAAAATAAAAAATTCAACTTCATTTTTAATGTAGGTAATAAATTGTAAATTTTTAAATGCACAGCCAAAGGGTGGGATTAAGATGAAATCATGTATTTATATATTCTTTTTAATTTTATTAATCTTTCGGATCTTGGAATCAAGAAATTTATCATAGTACCTTTATTTCGGATGAATGAAATATTCTAATTGATCCTCACAGGTTTATGATTTTTTGATCATTAACGTTCTCCAAAACATTTCCTCTATCTTCCTCCATCATAAAATGATAGTTATATTTCTCTACCATTTAATTTTTTTCACATTCAAAATATGTGGAGACATAGTATTGAGTTAGTTTGGGTAACCATTGTGTTTCTAGCAAAAATGTTTCAATGGATGTTTATGTACTCATTTTTGTGAAGTGGATTTCTATGAAAGATAAATTAATGTGTTAAAACAATTTTGACTCAGATGTATTTAAATGATGAAATTTATTTTAATGTGGTAGAATTTTACCCCTCTATATTTAATGAAAAATGACAAACTAATTTATTTTGGTTGATTTTTTTCCTTTCACACAACACTAAATAATGATTTTTTATGAAAGAACTCTATATTGATTTTGGATTAAAAAAACATGTTATGCATGAAATACATGAAAAAAATATATTATTATGTGGTACACACATCACTATATTTTTATTGTTCTACACACAACTATAAGTTCCTTTGACATCTTGCATTACATGCAAGTATGAGTTTTATTGAACTAAAATAAACTATTAATATAGTTATTAAATTATTATTATAGTGACCACCTACACATTGGAATGAAAGTTACAGATAATATTAAATAAATAGTCAAAATGTGATCTAAACACATATATAAAATCAATCCTTTGGTTATCAAAATTCTATAAATGAAATTAAAATCTATCTGAGAAAGAGAAAATTACTTTTCTAAGAATAATTTGTTTTAGGTATAAACACCATTTTATCCAATCAAATGAAAAAAAATTACGAATATTTTAAAAAAACTATATAATATATATTAAAGATTAATTTTGATGCTCATCCAATAGATTTAATGGAAATAATATAAGGATAATTCCCATTTTATGAATAAAAAAAATGTATTTTTTCAAAAACGAAATTTATCCACCTTTTAATTGGGAACAAATTTTAAAATTCAATTTTTTACAAAGTAATAATTTTTATTTGAAGAAATAAAATTTATTTTTTAATTTGGTATATAAATATTTATATTGATTGAATTTTGGGTATTTTTTAGAGAAGATTCATATTTTTATTAATAGTGATAAATAATGAATTTTAATTCAAAACCACTTATCCTTATAATTTATTTATATAGATAAATTATATTTAAATTTGGTTTAAAAATATAATTAGATAAATTATATTTAAATTAATAATATTTATGTCATTTGACCACATGAACCTTAGCCCAGTTGGTGAGGTATCTTTAAGTGAATCCATGATACCCAAGTTCAAAACTAGGTAGGTGCACATTTCTGGGGGTACTTTAGGAGTATTGTAGCGGGTACTATAGCAGGAAATGTAGTAGGACTATTCATTGTATGGGTACTATAGTAGACTATACATTGTGCAGGTGCTATAGCAGAACTGTACACTGTGCGGTACTGTAGCAGGCACCGTAGTAGTTACTATAGCAGCTACTGTTCGGTACAGTTGCAACTGGAACTATTCACCTCGGGCCACCAGTTTGGGCTTGGAGTCTTTAAGACTTTCGAGCCACCCATGATTTTGGGTCAGTAGGGCTTTTGGGCCACCTTTAAGGCCTTCAGGCCACCTCACGGCCTTTAGGATACATGTATTTTCCCCAAACAGACTCTACAAAAATGGAACAGCCCTAGAAGAGGATTCAGAGCAGGTGCACTCACCAGAGAAGAGCCAAATGGATTTTTTAGAATGAGAGGGTAAGGATATGCCATCAGAACCATCCTATGATTGCATGGTAATCCTAGCCAGAAGGCCATGAAAAGGTGTAAATCTCTTATCATGATTCAGATAATGGGGAGGGGTAGTTCCTTGTAGATAGTCTGGTTAAATTCCCTAAGACCTTTGGGTCATGTAATCTCCTAAGCCTACGAGCCATGTAATCTTTGAGCCTGTGGGCCTTATAAGGGATCCCCCTCATCCCTTGATAGGGGGTTTATCAAAAAATCAATAAAAATGAATGAATTCAGGCCATTCGGGTATATCCTTCGAACTAATTTTACAATTTAATTCGATATAAATCCATTTCAAGATTTAATTCTTTTTCGCATTAAGAAAAACGTTTCATATCCTGTCCTATATAGGATTAGGTAATTTAATTTCTTCCACTTATGTGATAAGGATTTCGAATAATGGATTCCATATTTTTATTTAGTTTAATTTATAATTTTGATTTAGTTAATCTTGGTTTTTGAACAAAATATTAGTGACTTATATTAAAAAAATTAAAAAGATTATGCTAAATAAAATTAGTTAATGGTAAAACATTAATCCTAAAAGATTAAACGGCCTAGAAACATGTCCAAAATCTATTGGATGGATATATTTAGTGTAATTACACTATTGGTTATAATGATTTAAATTATTGGAAGCACATGATGTAAGTGAGATCTCTCAATAGTGTTTTACTTTTCATATTTATATGAATGACAATTATCCTCTCCTATAAAATAGAACTAACCCCACCCCCCACCCACTCAGTTACTCACACCTCTTGAGACACTTTTTTTTTCTAAAAAGATCCCATATAATAAAAAAATCTTTAATATCATCTTATATGTCACACCATTTTCATAATTCCATCTAAGTAGTCCATTTGGTTCAAACCAAAAGGAGTTTCCAAAATAAAATTTAACATCCTTCCACCAGCTCTTTTGTTTTTTTTAATTTTCCACCCTATAAATATTCTTATTATTAGATTATACAATAACATACGTATTCAAAATTTACAAAAAAAAATTATGTTGTGGGTTATACCTACAATCACAAACACATCTATCAAATTGGATACCCAATCATCTTTAGTGTATAAGGCGAACTACCACCTCATGAAATGATGTCAATCATTCATCCATTTACAACTTACAAAGTAATAAATAATGATGTAAGTACTTTTTTATATGATATATGTGATTTTAATTTTTTATTTATACTTTTTATTTATTATATAAAATATACTTTCATGTTAACCATTTTTGTAAATATAGTGACTTTGTTTGGGGACATGTGGGCTAGTTCCTTCAAAATGAGACGTGATTCCTTCAGACATTTCCTGAAATATATTAATGATGGGCTTAGTAAATTTTTATGATACTTATAAAACAATAATTCAAATTTATTGATTATATATATATATATATATATATATCAATTACATTCTTGTTTTCAATAAAGTAAGAAAATGTAAATAGTTTTCATGCGTACGTACGTCCTACCATCATCATCAATGATGTTTTCCATTTCATATTTCTATATTTTATATATTAATATAAATAGATAAATTAGGAATATTTTTTATACTTATATAATTTTATATATTATTTATGATTTTAAATCATGTTCTATGTAAGAGTTTCAAGAATAAAAAGTCAAAACATATATAAAAAATAGGATATTACAGAAAATGTAACACAATCATGGAATTGTTAATAAAAGGGTAATATTAAGCAATAATAAAATCTTAAATCCTATTATATATAATAATATATTTATTTGGTAGATTTAAAATTAATTTATATTAATTATAATGGTGGTTTGAACTTTTACTAAAAAAATCTATACTTAAGGAAAGGGTATTCTCATATCACTTTTATTTCTATGAGACTTATACATTATTTACCACACATTAATTTTATGTTGTGTATATTATACCCATAGATTTATTATATGATTATTATTCTTAATTTTATGGTTATTTACTTATCCTATAGGTGCTATTTCTTTAAGGGGGATTATGGTTCAAAAGATACTGAATCAATAAAGTAATGTTGTCTCAATTTTCATCCCCGGATGTACATGTCGTTGTATGCACCTTTATTATTCAAAAAGGTGTATATATATCCCTATGAATTTTTATATCAGGATTTAATTTCTTTTCATGATATTTAAATCTTAATGTAATTTATTCTTTTCATAGTATTATGATTCAATGTTTAAAATGTGGTAAGAGTTTATTGTTTTGATCTCTTTTTTATTTGAGATTATTTTTTAGTATTCTTTAATTGATGAAATATTATGATCCATATCTCAAAAACTCGTATGAATTTTATTATCACATGGTTATCCATGAAATATCCATGTATTGGTACCATTTTTTTACTCTTTGGAACAAAATATAATTAGGAAAGTGTTTTTAGAATGTCCAATATTATTTATCTCTTCGGTCAAGAAATATATTTTATTCACAACACCATGTTTTCTAAAAATTAATTCGAAAATGTTTTATTATTAAATTTAAAAGAGTTTCTTACCCATTTTCAAACCTATTAATAAAAAATTGTTTTAAAAATAATATCCTTATCATTTTCTAATCAGGGAATATTTCTAATCATTTCACGATGAAAAAAGACTGATTAGTTTGTATGAATATACAAACCGTAAAGATATCCATTTCCTTGAATCATATTTTTAATGTTTACAACAATATATTTAAAGAAATAATTTTCCTAATATTTATTGAATTCATTGTTTTAACATGGTTTTGGAAGGAAATTTTTTTTAATGTTTTTTATATTTAAAAAGATTTTTAAATGATTTTCAATCTTCCTTTATATATTTTCAAATGTATTTTAAAAAAATGGGTTTCAAAATGTTTTCAATCCATATTTATATGAAATCAATTTCTTCTTGAATAAAAAGGTTCTAAAAAATTTAAAGCTCCCTCTATATGTATTAATTCAATTTTTAATTAAAAAGGTTTTCAAAATTCATTATTTGTTAAAAGGAATAAAATATATATTACATATAAAATTTTCTATATGAAATTAGAAATATTTATTTATATGAAAATTGTTTTTGAAATTGTTTTATGACATTGATTCAAAAAATGCTATTTTCTTAATGAAATGTTCCAAGTGTTCTTATAAAATCTTTCTCCATCTATGATGAAATTCTCAGAAATAGTTTATACTTTACTAGGGATATGATCCAAGGACACCATTCTTATTCTTTCATTGAATGGTTGAGGTTTAATTTCACATGTTTTTTGTGAATACCATTTCTCTTCCACTGGTTATTATAGAATAAAACACTTATTTTATCCACCTCATTTCATGGGTTACTCTATCAAAACAATATTATCAAACATATCTATTTTCCATCGGATATGATATGATGAAATTTTTCTGATACCCATTTCATTTGAAAATTTACGATATGATGTTTATAAAATATATAGATTTTTATGGGTAATGATATAATAAATGTTTTATTATATTTTGGCACATGAATGTAAGTTTTAATTACGTGATCAGAGGAACTTGTATTGTAACGTCCTGAATCTGGGTGCCACCCAAATGTGCCATGAACACGACTGGTCAGATAGCCTCAAGCAAATCTCCTTGAATGCCAGAGGGTGCCAACTAATAGGGAGGGACTTGGTTGTGATATTAGAGATACTATTACATGTTATACATAGTAACATAGTGGAAAAATAGTAAATATTAGAGGAAGTAGTTGTACCATACAACAAAAGTAAATAGAGAAAGACTGAGAGTAAATAAAAAATGGAGAAAATATATAAATGATTCATGTCACATATGTCTTGTAAAATATCCAAAAAAGTTACAATGATTGAATACAATACTAAACCAAGTAAAACAGAAAACGAGTAAACTCTAGCATCATCGCAAGACACAGCATGGTCACATTCTCTCCAGCTCCCACATTAATCATGTACCTAATGAAGAAGGTTTCTTTCACATATCTATACCTACCACCATATAATCTGTATGGGCCCAAACGCTTGACCCAAACATGATGTGAGGCGAATCCCAATAGTAACCCACTAATATAACTATTCCTACCTGTTAGTGAATATATATAAGTAATACAAATAAATAAAGAAATAAACTAGTAAGTAATCAAATGTAAAAAAATCCTGTAGTTTTCAATTACATTCATTGCATTTTTATTTATTCAATATGTTAAATAATTTATCCTCGGGATATAGCCTATGCTCTGTATGGACTGTATAATAGTAAAAAAATGTCTCAAGAGACCATATATCATTCAAGTAATATTGATTCCAAGATTATTCGTTGTCTTGGCAGACTCATCACAATCATACAATAATTCATAATAAACCCTCTGGAAAATTTCACACATTATAAGCCCCTCTAGTTCAATAGATCATCAATTCAATAAAAAATGACACTATGTGAAAGCTCACACAATCTAAACTATTTGGTCCCACATAGAACTATTCATTTATAATGACCACCTAGATATCTCTAGCATTCAATAAACCATTGGTCTACTAAGAAAAACTAATTATAATGAACTTATGGAATCTCTCACAGTCAATTCCATATAGTCCAACATTCATTTAATAATGACACTCTAGGTAGCTCTCATGATCTAACCCTCTAGTAGATGGCCCCATATCTTCTCTAACATTCAATACCTCTGGTCATTCATAATAACAATTCATAATTAAAAGACCTTACCTCAAGAAGCTCTCACAGTCAATTCCCCTTAGACATGATTTCATAATGAAAAACAAATTCATCTCATATAAAAACAATTATATCCTAACAATAGTACGAATCAAAAAAATGAAACCTAACATGATTTCTAGACCCAAAACCCATAACCAAAATATTTGGGAAACACATCCATAATAAAGGTAAAAAACACATTCGCAATCAACAGCCCTTTCTAAAATAGACAAAACAAAATAGGCATTAAACATGGTTAAATTCCAAAACACAGAATACCCTAAACATGGGTATTCACCAATTTAAGAATACATAATCCAAGGAATAGCAATTATTGGAACAAACCACCTACCTTGATGTTTTATGGTGAACACTCTTTAATGTTGACCCTTGCATCGACCTATAATAAAGAAGATCTATAAAATTATTAAAAACATAAACCCTCAATTACTCATGAGAGAGGATAATTCAAGAATAGAGGTTCTAGAAGAAGGAAGAACTCACCAGTGGGATTCTAATTCACCTGCTAGAGTTTAGATCAGACCTCAGGTAGAGAAACTGTGGCTCGGAAATTCATCATCACTCCCAGTAGCAGCTGTATAAACTGAGGTCTGAATAAGTGATTTCTAGAGATGAGTTGCAACCCCACTCAAACTTATCAATTAAAAATAATACTTCATGGTGTGTTTATTTAATGTAAACATCGTGTACTAGACCCAACCATCACTCAATTTAGGCGGTCTTCTAGGTCACCTACACGGCCATGTACTCAACTATTACTTGTCCAATACACAGTTATGCGCGGAAACGTAGTAAATAGCGTGTACTCAAAAGTACACAGCATGTGCATAGAGTATTTACCCTTTCTTCCTTTTTCCTCAAAAACAACCTGAAACAAGGATCCATACCTAAAATATAGATTTAGTTTCTTAAAAACGTACCCCCTTAAAGAAATTCATCCCTGAATTTTACCTCTAATGGTCATGAAGAAGAAACGTTAAACAACTCTGGCCACTACGATCATATTTCAGCTTCCATATCCCAAGTCTTGTCATGTACTTGACCATGCTGCCATAGCACCCACCCCATAAGAACAGAGTGTCCATGAAGAACCACCATGCTACAATCCACAATTTGAATAGGATACTCCTGTAAGGATGCATCCACCTCCAACTCAAACTTCTTAGGTTTAATAATGTTATACGGGTTTGAAAAATAACATCATTACTATAAAACATGGAAGACGTCGTGAATAGCCAGGTACCTATGAGGTAACTGAAACCGATAGGAAACTGGTCTGACTCTCTACAAAACCTCAAATGGCCCAACATATCTTGTTTAATGCTTCCCTGGTCTCCTAATCCTCATTTGTACCAACCTCAATATGACACGTAAGAAATCATAATCTCCAACCTTGAACTCCATAGGTCATCTCTGTCAATCAGCATATGATTTCTGGCAAGACTATGCAACATTAAACCTCTTAAAAATCAACTCCACCTACTCAGCGGTCACCTAGACAAGGCTAGGTCCCAACTTACTTTCCTCACTTGCCTCCAACAAATATAGGTGTGATTAGCATAGTCTACTATAAAAGGCCTCAGAAGCTATCGTCTGAATCATATCCTAAAAACTACTATTTTAGGAAAACTCCACAGTGGGTATGTGTCTATCCCAATAACCCCCGAAATATAGGATGCATGCTTGAATCATGTCCTCCTAAACGTAAATCATTTGCTCATATTGGCCATATTTCTGGGGATGGTAAGTTGTACTTAGATGTACCTATGTATCCAAAGCCCTCTGTAGTCCCTTTCATACACGAGAAGTAAAACGGGTGTCCCAATCTGAAATGATAGAGTGTGGAACCCTATAAAAATTTAGTATCTCTCAAATGTAAAACTTTCCAAGATCATCAACAATTATGGTGTCCTTGATTGGATGTAATTATACAACCTTCATGATCATGTCGATCACAACCCAAATTGCATCATTCCCATGAGGAAACCTCGGTAAACCAATCACAAAATCCATCATGACATCATTCCACATTCACTCAGGAATGTGTGAATGCTGTTAAATCCCTGATGGGCATCGATGCCCCACCTTCACCTACTGACAGGTGGAACATCTCATAACAAAACCAGCAATATCTCTCTGAAAACCTGGACACCAATAATGATGTTGTAGATCTCAATACATCATGGTGACACCAGGATGAACATCCAAAATAGATGAATAAAAATATCACATCAACTCCTTGCGTATGTCTGCTGAAATGATTATGTGCCCATAAAATCTTAAGATCTCATCCTCTTATATGGTTTATCAAGGAGTTGGGTCCTTTCCTGACACACTCTCTTATAGGATGAGGCCTTTATAATCTAATAGATGCCTCATCTGCACTCAGACAATAAGGGTAGAGGTAACAGACGTTGAAGAAATAAATGTCTTACCATTTGTTTCCAACACCTCTAAATTCACATTAAAGAACAGATCCATAAGTTTCCACTAACAACTGGACTCTTGAACTGTCTGAATCTCATTCCTCCTACTTAATGCATTAGCCACTATGTTTCCTTTCCCAGACATGTAGGAAATCTCAATTACAAAGGGTCGAAGATACTCAACTGAAATTCATGGTCTCGAATTCAAATCATGCTGAGTAAAGATATACTTCAGGCTCTTGTGGTCCGTGAATACAACTAAATGTTCTCTCAAAAGATAATGTCACCAACAACGCAATGCATTGACAACTGCAGCTAACTCAAGATTGTGTGTTGGGTAATTCCTCTCATGTGGTCTCAACAACTGTAACCCATACGTAGTGACTCCTTCACCCTGCATAAGCACTGATCCCAGCCCGATACCTAATGCATCACAAAAAATGGTGTAACTCTTGCCAGGATCTTGAAAAATCAGTATCGGTGCTCATGTCAATCTCCCTTTCATCCCTTGAAAGACTAAAACACATGAATCTGTCCATATGTACTTTGCGTCCTTCATAGTCAGGCCCATAAGTGGTGCTACTAAGCATGAAAAGTCTTTTATAAAGTGCATGTAGTAACCACTCAGTCCCTAAAAACATCGTACCTCAAAGACATTCTTTGGATTCTCCCATGAAAGTATTGTTCCCACTTTCTATGGGTCTACTAATAATCCTTTATCTGAGATAACATGACCTAGGAAGTGAATATGGTCCATCCAAAAATGGAATTTTATGATCTTGGCATAAAATGTATGATCTCTCAATGAACTCAATAAAATTCCAAGTTAGTTGGCATGGTCATGTCGAATGTAAGATCACACCAAGATATCATCCATGAAGACTACCATAAAATAATCCAAGTAAGGATAGAACACTTGGTTCATAAGTTCCATGAAAATTGTTGGCATGTTCGTGAGACAGAATAGAATAACCAAATACTTGTATAGACCATACCTACTTGGAAATGTTGTGATGGGTATATATGATAGTCTAATGCACAATAGATGATAACCAGATCTTATGTAAATCTTTGATAATAGTCATTATCAACAATGAAGATCAAAGAGATCATAAATCCCAGGAAAGGGATATCAGTTCCGGGCCGTCAACTGGTTCAACTTACGATAATCCATGCAATGTCAGAGTGTAAAGTCCACCTTCTTCATGATATGTACAGTCGAACCCTATAGAGAATTATTGTGTCGGATAAAACTCTTGGCTTGCATCTCCTTTAACTTCTTCTTGAGCTCTTGTAACTCTATTGTATCCATCCTATATGCTGGAATGGACACTGATGTCTCTCCTGGAATAAGTTCAATAGTAAAATCTACCTTATATTCTAGAGGTAAACCTGAAACATTGTCTAGAAAGACAACTATAAAATGATCCACCATTAGAGGAAAGTCCATCTGGGAAGTCCCTTTTTCATCAAGATACAAACTAGCAATCTGGGATATTATTCTTCCCAACCCATGATGCTTGGGTACATCTATTATCTCCTAGACATCTCATTCACCCATTGGTAGAAAATTCCCACCATCTGGTGATGTAAAAGTCATAATTTGGAGATAGTAGTAAAAAACCCTGGAAAGAGACTAACCAGTCCATTTTGGGAATGACGTCATCACCTATCATCTCTAATACATAGAGGTCCCATAAGAATTGACACCCACCAACCTCAAGAGGTAACTCTTTGCACTAATGTACACTAGTTGTCCTAATCACCAATGAAGTGTCTATCATTGAAATATCCTTAGATATAAAGATACAGAGCCCAAGAACTTCCATAACTGTAACATATATAAATTTATGTGAGGCCCCTATATCGAAAAGGTCAGAAGCTAAAACTAGGGAAACTAGAATCGTACCTCTAACCATAGAGAGTTATAGATCCTTCTATTTCTGGGTATTCTCCATTGAAAATGTATGAAAAGTACTATGGCCTTATGCCCCTTCCTGACTACCCTAATCTGATCCACCATACTGTCGTTGAAATATTGTTGATTGGCAACCACGACCACCACCTCCTACTTTCCATGGAAGGCTGGATGAACTCCTGGTTCCTAACAGCTGAGAAACTGGTGTCCCTGCTCCAGATCAAGGAGTCATAAATGATCCCCTCTCACCATATACTGGTGAGTACATCCTACAAAAATGCTGAAGATGGACCATTTTGCAGCTAGACTGACACTCAACTTGGTTTCTTGGGAACTGAGGTCTCATGTTCCCGCTCTTCCCACACTGGTAGCATACCACATAGCTACCTAAAAAACATCATGTGAAAGGTCCATGTGGTGCATCCTAATATTTATCAGAGGAGTACCATCCCTGGGTGTTGAACCTCCCGGGCTTACAGCTCCCAAATCCCTCATATTACCCTCAGTAATCAGTTTCTGGTTCACTATAGCTGCCAAAAATTTCATCCTGAAGAAATTCACCTAAAATCAGATGTCATACATGAGACTTTTCCCAAACAGTCTAGTAAAGGACAACTCGTGACCTCCCAAAAAAGGTGTTAGGCATTGAAGCACTATAAAACTTGAAGAGTAGTCGAACACTGAAAGACCTCCCTACTCCAAATGCATGAACTCTCAGGCTTGATCGGCCCTCAAAATCTTAGGGTAGAAGTAATCATTGAACTTCATTTGAATAACTTCACAAGACATATCCCAACGATTCCCCATATGTCAGATAACATACCACCATATCATGGAGGAATCATGTGACATGTATGTCATGAGATTCAACCTCTTCTCTAGAGGAATCTCTAGATACTCAAAGATATAAAGCAATGACTTCGACAATTTCTCTACAGCATGTGGTCCTCTATCACCAGAAGGAGTGGCAGGATCCTGCTGGTATAACTGTTGCGTCAGCTCTGCCATAGACAGGGCATGATGTGGTTCTCCCTAGAAAGTCCGTAACATTATCAAAAAGCCTTCACAGAACTGTGCATCAACACCTACATCCGATATAACTGTTGGTGCCAAGATATGAACAATGAAAGGATCTACTGGTAGTCCCTAATCTACCATTTTTTGTGTTTGATCATCACCCTGAACCTAGTGTCCAACCAGAGGACGTCTCTATGGCATGAATCTATAAGGTCAATTGCACCCATCAGTACAATATTATCATGGACAACAACGTGGAAGTTAAATAAATTAATAGGAGAATAAAATTCATGTTTTACAAAAAAAATAGGGTTACACGACCTGTATAACCCCTACATTGTGTGTTCCCTTAAACATAAAACATGTCATGTAAATATTCCCAACCCGGGCATGTAACACCCCTATAAACATCCTGTTCCTCCTAATACGTGGCGTGTACTTGAATTTTTCCCCCATCCCATGTTCTTCAACATGGCTAAACCATATTGTTCTCTCCTGTGTAATAGTACATGGGGTGTTCACCCAAGACACGGTGTGTTATACATATTTTATAACCACCTGTTTCATTAGTCACATAGTTGGAGACATGGCCGACTCTACACAGTGTGCAAGAATGGGACACCATGTGTACAACCTATGTTTTATACACATATGTGGTTAGTCACACAGTCATACACACAGGCCTTATAGAACAATGTGTACTCTGGGTACATAGAGTGCTCTACCAATGTTTCCCAACCCTGTTTCTCTTCTCACATAGATAGTCACACGGTTAAAGACAACATGGAATTTACTTAAGAAAATTTGATTCATCCGGAATAGAAGAACATATGGTGTGTGTTCATAATACCACATGCCATGTTGTCTGGGTTTCCAGACATTAAGCCTCTAAAACATGTGTGGAAACCTTTAAAACTTAAATATTTTTCCTTGGAATGAAAAATTATGAACCGTGAGAGAATATTCTACCACGAATCAATTTTTTTCATCCATATTCATATCATAACATGACAAAATAAAATTAATGTTCTAACATGATCGAAAAAATTATGATCCAAGAGGTCCCAAAACACCTCAAAGACTAAAGCTTGGTATCCATCCAAATTAAACATTACATTTACTGATACCCTATCAAATAGAATGTATTATATCATGAAATCTATAATAACAACATGCATATATAAGACAACATCTATCACAACAACCTGAATTTAGTAACGAACCATAAATGGCATGGCAATAATACATGACATGTGATCTTTAGAAAGTTATTATATGATGTATGATATGGAATACCCTCATATCATCAGGTTGAAACTGAATACAACCACAATGATATCAAAAATTACAACACAAAACCATTGCATCAACCAACAGTGAAATCAAATCAACTATAACAATTTGAAAACAAGAAAAATTACAATAATCGATGAAAACTGTATTTTCCCTATATGCGGGTAAGATACTCACGAGCATAGCATATTACCAACTACCTTTTTCTTTCTATCCCTGTCTATAGGCTCCAAATAGTAAGGAAAAATAGAAAAAAAAACCTCCCTTTGATACCACTTTCTAACATCCTGGATCTGGGTTCTGCCTAATGGTGCCCCATACCTAGTTGGTCACATGGACTCAAGAGCATGTCCCCAAAATCTAGAGGCTTATGACTACTAGAGAGGGTCTTGGGTGTGATGGTGGGGAAACAATGCCCTAATTGGAATATTAACACAGTAGAAACAAATATTAAACATTAAAAAAAATATTAGTACCATAAAATAGAAGTAAACATCAGAACAATGGTAGTAAATAGACAACTATATCACATATATAAATGATTCATGTCACATATGTATAGGAAAATATCCAAAAAAGTCACAAGGCAAGAATAAAATAACAAACCAAGTACAAAAAAAATCAAGAAAACTCTAACAACATCACAAGCCTCGTCTTGATTGCATTATCCCCATCTCCAACAGAAATCAAGTACCTGATAAAGAAGGGTTCATTTCCTTATCTCTACATGAAACCATATAATCTATTTAGGCCCAAAAGCATAACCCCAACAGGGTGTGAGGCAAATCTTAGTACGCAACCACTGAATTATTTGTGCCTAACTATCAGTGAATATATATAGCAGGTATATATAGAAATAAAGAAATAAACTAGGAAGGAATCAAAGGTAAAAAAATCTTGCAGTTTTTAATTATATTCATTTTTATTTTTAATTATTCAATCCGGTGAATAATTTATCATGGTGATCTATTTGATGCTCTATATCACCTATGTAATAGTAATATAGATTTCTCAAAATACTATTTATCAATCATGCATTACTGATTCCAAGATTGTTCTTTGGCTTGGAAGACTCATCAAAGTCATACAATCATTCATAATAGAAACTTCTCATAGTCTAATCCTCTCTGGTTCAACAGATCATCAATTTAATAAACAATTACCATCTAGGAAAGCTCACACAGTCTAACCATTTTGATTATACATGGATCTAATCATTTATAATGACAACCTGGGTAACTCTCATAGTTTATACCCTCTTAGAATACATAGATACAAAAATTATAATGACCCTATGAATTCTCTCACAGTCGATGCACTATGGTCCAACATTCATTTGATAACGACCCACTGGGTTTCTCTCACGGTCTAACCTCTCTTGTCAATGACCCACTAGAATCTTTCACAGTCAATACCTCGGGTCATTCAAAACAACAATTCAAAATTAAAATACCCTACCTTGGGAATCTCTCATTGTCAATTCCCCATGGTTATACATTCATAATGTAAAACACATATATCTTATATAAACAACAAATCCATCCTAACAACACTAGGAATGTAAAACAATGAAGCCTAACATGGTTTTTATACCCAACAACCATAACAAAAAATCATGGGAAACACATCTGTAATCAGGGTAATAAATATTATTCACAATCAATAACCATTCATCAAACAAAGAAACCATAGAACTCATTAAACATGGTTAAATTCCAAAACACACAATAACCTAAACATGGTTATTCATCAATTTTAGAATATATAATCCAATGACTATCAATTAAATTAACAAACCACCAACCATGATGTTGTACGATGAACATTCTTGAACGTTGACCCTTGAATCGGCCTAGAATTGCGTATATCTATGAAAATGGTATACATGATCAACCCTCGATAACTCATAAGAGAGGATAAATTCGGAAGAGAGGTTCAAGAAGAAGTAAAAACTCTCCAGTAGGATTCCAACGCACCCACGGGAGTTCGGATTGGACCTTAGATGGAGAAATTGTGGCTCAGACATTGATCATCACTCCTGGTCATTCCTGTATGAACTAAGGTTGGAAGATTTGATTTCTAGAGATGTGACACGACCACACTCTGACTCATCAATTAAAAAGAAAAGTACATGGCTTGTTCATTCAATGAAGACTTTATATACTAGACTCAACCATCTCCAGCTTTATCCAGACATCATGGTCACTTATACGGCCTTGTACTCAGGCGTTACATAGACAGTTCACGACATGCATGGAAACCTAGTACAGAGACTGTACTCTAGAGTACATGGAGTGTACTTAGAAAATTTCCAATTTCTTAATTTTTCCTAAAAAAATAATAAACAAGTATCTATACCAAAATGGAAGATCCGGATTCTATCATGTATACCCCTCTAATGCATTGGGTAAAGATATATATATACGTTATGAGATAATGATGGGAAAATGTTGATGTGCTTTACCCATAATGGGAAACGGGTGTGTCCTGATCCACAATGATAAATATATGTTTCCTCATCCACAATAGAAAATAGGTGAATCATGATCCAAAATGGGAAACAAGTGTGTCCTAATCCACAATGGAAAATATGTGTATCTTTATCCACTATGGGAAATTGGTGTGCAATGATCCACTAAGATGATGATATTTTTTTGTTTCACTTGACACATGAAATGGTTTTATATGTTTATGATGGTTCCACACTAATATGACATGATCAAATAGTTTATGATTGATTGATATTTATTTATCACCCTTATGATTCATGTATTATGTACATCCAATCATTACACCATGACTCATGTACATGATCTGTGATAGGTAAGGTACGATATGCAAATGTTATTATCATGTTATCTTACCCTTATGCTCATGTCATTCTTATTTATCATCTTTTTTTACCCTTATTGAAAATCTAATCTTACCCGTTATTATTTTTCCTTTCCCCAGGGTATTAATAAATGTTTAAAGTAGAATTAATATAAGAGAATACATTTGTGGGATACACTGAAGACCATTCACCATTTCAGTTGATTTTGACCTATGTTTCCAAATGTAATTTACTATTATGGTCCTTGGGGATTTATTTTTTTTGATTTGATGAATATTAATCATATAGGATATAATATATATTTTTGTCAGGAATGTGTCTCTCTATGTTCTCCTCAACATTTCAAATACCATGTCACATCATTTGTATTATAATTTTAATAGATCACATCATCAAACACATTTTTTCTTATTGATAAATATATGGTTTTTTATAATGGGAATATCCCATGGTTTTTAATTTTTTGGTTCCCAAAAAGCTCACCATACATAATATTTAGTGAAATTAAAATTTTTTATAATGAAAAATAATGAAAATATTTAGTTTTAATTTGATAATTGAATAATCATCGGTCATTTTTTGTAGGCAGGGACTTATCATTTCAATATATGAGAATATATTTGATATATTTATCATTCAAAATCACTAGTTTACTTATTATTTTTAATTCCATAAAATCAATTAATATTTATATGATACTCATGAGGTACAAAAAATTTCAAGATTAATTCAAAAAAATTTGTTTTTTAATTCTTTGAAAAACATATGAATGCATGAAAGTATGCACTTTTCCATGGATCAACATCCTTGTACTGTGTATCTCATTTCATAAACATAGGATTATACTTGACTAGTTCATCATTCATCTATACTTAAATAATAATTCATATTGCATTATGATATTTTATCCATGATGATTATCTTAAAAATCATCTTAATTCATCTTCATTTTCCAAATGATTTCATATTCATAAAATCGTTACCATTTCATGTCACACACATCTCAAAATATTGTAACTGTTAAAGTCATAAAAAACACATGTAATGTAATGCCCTGACCCCAGTTACCCAATGTCGGTGCATTATTACATTACATTGGCATGATACAAAGAATCATGTCATGAAAGACCGATCAATTTAGTAGCCTTGGAAAAAATAGATACCTTCATAAGTTTTACATTACATCATGAAATAATAACATCAAAAAAAATTATCCCCTTTTGAACACACTTATATCCTTAGCCTATCCCTTTAGGTCAACCATGAAATACATCTTCACATACTTGGAAAAATAATACATAGAAAGTGGGATCTCATATGCTCAATAAGGATAAAAATATAGACGAAACATTCATAAATAAGAATAAACATTTTAGGCAATGTATAAGACTAAATCAAAAGCCTTTTAAAATTAAACTTCTACATAATGTGGCAAAGATAAAATCAAATAATTCCATTTACTTATTCACATAGATATTCTACTAGTTAAATAACCACATGCAATATCAATAGTCACTTTCATAATGATGGAATGCATAATTCGAGAATTCATTACCACATATTCAAGGCCCTGTGCCAAGACTACAAATTAGATTTTGTCAAGGCCTTGTGTTGAGACACTAGGTTGTCTCATGAGACCTATAGATGCATCAAAGAGATAGAGTGGGCTCCACCCATCACTTACTATATCCAATGCATTCATCATATGAAAAGGATTAAAAATGACATAAAAATTCGTATTAAAAGTAGCATACAAAATGTCAATAGTTTATCCATAAACCATGAATGTTTTAAAAAACATCTATTGTCAAACATATCACAAAAACGTAAATACAATATGTAATATTTTTATCATAATAAATCAACTTCAAACAGGTTTAAAATCCATCAAGGGGTGTTGATATAGATGAAATGAAAACTATTTGAAATAAATTTCACTTTCTATTTTGATATAATTTAAAAGTCACATAATTATTAAAGAAAAGATTTATTTTTAACATATTTTTGTAAGATTGTATGGGAATATTTGGGGATGATATAATAGGGTAAAATATCCACAGTCGTCGTATAAGTTGAAAAAAGACATTCTTACATTAATTTTTTCAAAATGGTCATAAAGTACCTTGTATGGAAAATGGAGGAAAGATTTATTTCAACCCATTTTATGAAAATTAAAACAAATTTATAAATGAATGTATCCCATAGTCTATTAAATAGTAAAAAAAATTTGAAATACATTTTTATGAAACATGGATGTCGATGATAAAGAGGTCCTAGTAGATACTTATGTGAAAACAACCTCAGATAATGAATAAATTGTGAAATTAACCCTTACCTTGTACTTTTCCTTAGTCCATGGTATTTTAACCTCCTGTATAATAGTTAAAACATTTTTATTAAGATATACAATAACTATATACATAAATGTGATATCATATATGATCCAATAATATTTCATTGTTAATAATATTTCAGTACTATCATCATTTCGGGTGTTAACTGATTTGCTTTCCTTTATATGCTTGATTATGTAAGCCATGTTTGTTATAAATAGGCTGTGTTTGATTCATATATAGACTGATATTATGTTCATAAACATTATTTTTAATCATAAAATGAAAATTATTCTTGAATGATTATGATGGGGAATTAGTCTAATCGCGTTCGTGGAGACGTTAATCTGTATGTACGCATGAGCGACAATATCATTATATTGATGTTGAAATAATATTTAATAGGATGGTATATAATATATAAAGAATAATTAACCTATTATATTTATTATTTCATCAATTATACTCATTATTATATCCATCCAAATAATGAAGTTTTTGAATAACAAACTACACCATGACGTGGAGACGGTAAGCTGTACGTACACACGTATGGTATGTTTTTCATTTATAGGATAGATAGAATAAATAATATGGTTGTAACATATTTATAATAACATCAAAGTATGCATAAGTTATTTTATTTATTATTTTATAATGGAAACAACAAATAAAGAACAAGTGGAAGAAGAAAATAACTTGAAAGAGGTGATGAAATATTTACCTCTTCTTCGGGTTCTGCCTTTTGATTTGATCAAAAGGGATCCTTTGCCTTACTTTTTTAAACAAATAATTCCAATAGGATGAATTTAGGAAAGGTGGTAGAATATTTTTCCAGAAGTTGGTCAAGAAAAATTGCTTTGGGGTGTTAAATTAAGAGAAGGGGAAGCACCCTTTTATAAAAGAGGCGAGGGTCCCTTTCGGAAAATCATGAAATATTATTTTATAATAAAATCATTTTCGGTTTCTAATGTCTCAAAAATGATTTATTTATAGGGTAAGGTGGGTATGGGTTGAAAAACTCTCAACAAATAGGTTTTATATGGGTTTAGGTCACCACATTAACCTTATATTTTTTATTTAACTCTTTGTTAAATTGTTTGACATTTACCATGTCTCTTTTTATTTTAATATTATATGGTTAATAAACATACTATAACAAGACAAGAGAACCCCAAGTGGTTCATTAATGGTATAAATATGATAATATAAGTTCTTTTTAAGATCCTTATATTTTTAGGACTTTTATATAATTTAATAATATAATATTTGTTTAAAATACTCATTAATGTCAATTTTGACAGTATTTAGTATTTGGTTTTTGCGAAAGTCATCAAAACTTTATTAATTCAAAAAAAATACATTTAATAAACACTAACATGTCATATTCAACTATAAAATTTGTGTATGTCATAAAAACTTTGAAATTATCTTTATTTTAATATTTATAATACCATTTATTTGATTCTTTCATTAATAAGGAAATTACTGCATCATAATTGTGTCATAAATAAATTTAATTATTTAATGTCTAAAAATTATAACTAAAATAAAATTATGTATAAAATGTTTTTATATTTCTAATAAGAATTTATATGAGAAAATAAAACTTATATAACCTCATTTAAAAATTGTTTTACTAAAAGATATATGGTTATGTCATTTTTGTCTATACTTTAGATTAATTAATATAAAGTGTCATTATCACTCACAAGTGGCTCCACGGGGTCCCCAAATCGAACCAAGGATGAAAATGGTAGGAAATGTATCACTAATAGTAATAGTACACATGATAGGGTAATTTAATATTATTATAATATTATTTTTTACCCTTATTTATTAGATTTACCTTTTAACAATGGTAAATAAAATATTTACCAATGTAATTATTCATAATGTATAAAAATAAAAGTTAGCTATTTAAAAAATTTAGACCTTGTGATTCAAAATATGTAATAAATTTTTCCAAATTCATAACATAGAAGTGGAAAAAATTAATTTAAAATTAATTTTGTTGTCAAAACAACAGGCGTGTTTTTTAGAAATAATAACTATCAAAAGATTGACATTTGTTTATGTCCAGTTTAAATGTAAAATTACATACAATGATCTAAATTATATTAAATGATAAAAATATAATATATCTATTCTTTAAAACCACTCAAATGTATAATTTAACACTATAAATTATTTTGATTAAAAAAGTTTTTTTGAATAAAAATTTAGTATTTTTCACTATTCATCAAAAATTGAAAGTTTTCAGAAAAGTACCAAAAATTTAACCTAAGATAATATTGATATTCCGAATTTAAAAATGAATTCCATTTTAAAAAATAATATTTATAAAATTTCAAAAAGTGGTAATTACTATTTACAATGGCTAGTTTGATTGGTCGTGGTGTCTTAAAACTCTAAGTTGCGTACAACGCAACTACTACATTATTCAAAGGGAAATGTATTGTGTATTATTGGGGTGTTACATGTGATTTCATACAAAACTAAAAAAATATTTAAATCATCATTAGGTCATAAAAATATAAGTTTTCTCATATGCAATACATTCCATATAAATTCTTTTACTTATATGATCATTCATTTTCTATTTTACTAACTTAAGAAAAGTCATATGAAATTGTATGAATTCATAATGAAATAAATAATTTGTCTGAAAACCTTTTTGAATTCATAAAAGAAAGAATTTTTTAAATTACATATTTTCAAATAATTGTCATATGATCGGCCTTAATTCACACAATAAATACATTTCCCAATTATCCCAAAGTTGGTGGTAAAATTTCATTATTGGTTCTAGAAATAAGTGAAATTATCCCAAAGGATAGAATAGTTTATTATTATTGGAAAAATAGATACATTATTATACCTCCAATTGCATTTGAAAACCTAAAATAAAACATAGTATTTTATTTAAAACACCATTATTACCTCAATAATATCCTTGCATGTCAATAATAATATAGTTCCTGAAATCCTTTTGTAATGAAACATATTAATGTATGAGGTTATATACTCACAGGGGTATGTGAATAGTTTAAGCTAAATTAGACATGAATGATTTGTTTGGAATAAATGATGAACAAATAATTCTATATAAACAATAAAATGAGACTAAAACTTATCATAATATATAATAACAATTTACATAATCACAAGAACATAAGTTACTGATTCTATATTCATTGAACACATTATGGAAATCATATTTATCATACCATCAACACATCGTTCAAAGAAATCTATATAAATTGGTAAGGCCTTAAACAAATACCCATCATTTTTTCCTCATGGGACCTACCTATGAATCAATTGGATATGTAATTATAGTCCATGTGAATTAATAAACAATATAATTAATTTATTATATGAATAAACAAAAAAACCTAATCAATATGCATTAAAAACAATAATTTTACTTATTGTACAAACTGGTATATAGAATTTTTGTACATTCCTGAGAAAAACTGATCATAAATAATTTAGAAATATATGTTGGATTTAATCATTAGATTATATCATCACCATAATATTCAAGAATATATATTTAAATTCATGAACATAATCCAAAAAATCACAACAATGTTTGTCTAGGAAAATATGCTTTTCACGTTAGAATACATATTTAAAAACTAAAAATTGTACTAAATATTAAATGAAAATTTTATCTGATAGGAACGTTGTAAAATTTTAAAATAATCTTAAAAAAATGGGCTTGAGTTTTAGGAGATATTTTATTCATTTCATGATCATTAAATTAAATATTCCTTTAACATTTTCCATTAAAAGTCTAAAGATCCTCAGCCTAAAAAATATTAATATTTCCTTCATAAATTTTTAAAAAATTATAACATGCATAAAATTTTATTTAAAAAGTAATTTTACAATAAAAAAATAATATTTGAACCATTTCATGGAAAATATTTTCATTTAAGAAAAAGATTCATGGACATGTAACAAAAAATACTGCTCTTTGATAAAAACATTATTTCAGTATCATGTGTACCTATAGAGTTTAAAATAAAGGAAAACTATTAATTCATAAATATTAAATATATGTGAAGAATAGAAAATGTGTTAAATATATAATTTTCAAATAATTTATCATATACTTACATAAAAATAAATATTTTAGAATAATTATGATTTTATAAAATAAAAAGTTACCTCGGGTTTTAGCTTATTTAAAAGGGAGTGAAAATCCTATATAATGAATATATATTTATATTACATAAATTCAATCAACATAATAATATATATAATAACATATATGATTATTTATGACATTTTATCACCCTTTTATTAAAAATTATTTATTTAAATCATTTTTTCGAGTGACAACTTCTTTGTTTTTTATGTATTTTTTGGTTCTGTAGTTTTGGTCCTTGTATGTTGACCATGTTTCAATGAGCACATAAATATTAATAATGATATTAATATCATATATAATCAATTTAAATATTTTATTATATCTATAATTTTTAATTAATCACAGATATTAAAAAACGGAATATATTATTCATGGTGATGGTAGGTTGTACGTACGTGTAAACGTTGCATTCACTATTTAACTGATGGAATGAAAGAAATGTAAATAATTATTATATATTATAGAAAAATTATTATACCATATACATAATATATGTTTCTGAAGTATTTTTTTGTTACCATCCATGAAATAAAAGAATGAAAAATGATTCACAACTCTTCGGGGGTTAGTAGTCCACACATACACACGATCAATGTGGTTGTTTTACATTTCCAGTAAAATGAGTTGGATATTAGTGGTATGATAATAATAACAAAATTTTAGAATATTTTGGATATTTAGTATTTTATTAGATTATAAATACTGTATATTTATATGAGGTAAATGAAAAACTAAATGTAATATTACTCGTTATGGAAATTTCCTCCATGGAAAAACTACATCTGATCTACTCTTATGAACATTAAGGTTAGTCTTTTGAGAATACCATCGCCTCTATAATTTTTACACATGTGTTTGGGATGAATTTTTAAACAGTTTTGTTGAACTATATTACTCAATGTGGTGTAATGAAAACAGATAATTGGTTTCCTTTTATAGGAAGGGGAAAAGACCAATAATGAATTACTAAAATGATTATAATATTAATAATAAGTTATCAAGAAATATATGTAAAAATATTTATATTTAGAAAAAATAGGATATGGTATAAATACAATAATATAATGAATGATAGATAGAAATTTATAACCTTTTATAAATATTCATTTGGTTTAACACATAGGTTAACCAATTTTAATCTTACTCATGGTAATGAATTTTTAATATTAAAGGGAATTATTTTTAATTATAAGTTAAAATTCTCACCAAAAAAGAAAAATGGATGAGATTTTTTACTTTTAGCATCCTAGATATCCTCTTTCAATAGTTTTATGATTTTTAAATTATTCATTCAATCATTATTTCTTATACAATTCAATTAATGAGATTTTATGAAATAATAAATTAATTTGACTTTGAAAAAAACATGGAAAAATATAAATTTGAGTCCAAAACCCTAAAAAATATTTAATATATTATAATTATTTTAAATATATATAATAAAATTAATTCTCCTAAAATTTATTCCTTTAATTATTTTTAATATCAATTTTTATGTTTTTCTATTAGTTGAATAAATACTCTATTGTCATTCCATAAGCATTTAAGGTAATTATTTGGTCACATAAACTTTTAAATAAATTACCATGATAAAAAATTATTCTATATTTCAAATAATTTTTTTTAATAAAACATAACATCTTTTTATCTTTCATAAGAAAATTAGTGATATTAATTTTGAGATGGTGATATTTTTTATTTATTATATCCTTAAATTAATATAAAGGTCATAATTATTGAAAAATTGATAAAAGATGACATTAATTCATGAAATAAATGGAAATGGATGAACTCCCCATTCATTATGATAAATTCATGTGTTGTGTGGATTTTTCTACCTTATCTCGTGATTCTGACCCTATTTTACCCATTTTAACCTAACCTAATTTAAAAAAAATTATCTTGGTTACTATTCAAAATAAAAATAAATAAGATGGACCTATTTACAAATTTTTAACCTCCTAATTTAAAATATTGTCTCCATTTTTAATGATAAATTTTTTATAAGTGTCAAAAATTAATTTCAATATAAATGAATTAACAGAAAATAATTTTTGTTACAAAAATTGTGATTTTAGTATAAAAATGGATTTGTTCTTATCCCATTTCTTGTAAAAACATTAGATAAATGTCAAAAATGATTTAATATACAATACATTAAATTAATTAATACTATTCACCAAAATTACTTAATTTCTTTAATGTGATAAAATAAATTTTGTGCATAAAAATAGATTTTCAGAATGATATCTCTTTTAAAACCAAATGAATATTATTTTAATTTCTAAAAAATAGATAATAAATGACTTCATTTTATATATTATTAATTTTTCATAATTTATTTAATCCTATAAATAACTAGCAATCTAACGGATAGGTGATAACTATAAAACTAAATAAAAAAAAATTATATCAATGATTTTTTAAACACTGTGTTGAAAGAAAAGAAAGTCGTCACTGGGGTAAAAAAAATTTATAGTTATTTATATCATAATATAGATAGAGTTACATTATAAACCCCTTAAAATTAATAAGTCCCTCTAATTAACCCCAAGATGGATATAAAAAACTAATGATATTTTGGTCTCATCCCATCCATAGTCTCCCACATAACATAATCATATTTTATATTTCACCAAAAACTATTTTGTAAATGAGTGGTCTTGTTTCATATAACGTTATATCTACAATTAAAAATACCCATTACATGTTCCTCATAAGATATATTTTCCTCCAGTGCTATTACCTCAATATTCACTACATGTTAAGTATCAAGTGTTTACTACTCTTATGTTGATACATTGAATAAATCATGAATATAAAAGTGATTTACTGAAATCACCTAGAAATAACATACCTTTCTAATATAATCAAGAATATTAAAGTGTAAAAATATACGTAGGTAATAGTTATTCAATATTTCTATATCTTATTACCTTATCCTTAAGACAGATTCTAGAATTGTCTTCTCACCAATATTAAATTATATATATTATTCATGATTTTTAGTAAAAAAAATTATCAACACCAAGATTCCCTTGTGTGTTTATAAAAGGATCTAACATTATCTTTTACTTCCTTGTCTATATAGTTTCCCAAATCATTCATTCTCTAACTTAATTCCAACAAATTGTATTTTTATAAATCATACCATATTGAGCTTCCTAAATATCCATATGAATACGTCTGTGGAAGATATTATTATAACAAAATCACACCAATGGAATGAAATTATCCCAAGAACCTTTTTATTCTAAAAATTAATCTCTAAATAGACCTTCTACAGTTTTAGTGGTCCCCAAAAACTCACCATATTTTTTAGGATGGTACTTAGAGATGAAACTCAACTCTATATCCAAAAATTCTTGAAGATATCTTCATAACATATGGTAAGAATCAGACACATATCAAATAGAATAGATTGTGGTACTACATGAAACCTTACCCAATTATAAATGTATATTCTTGAAATCTTATATATTTTTAAATCTCCTATGATAGAAATCAAGTGTGCTAACATCATAAGTATATCAATAATAACCCAATTAGAATTATACCATTTTGAAATTTTTTGGAGTCTGAAAAATAAATCCATGGTTATGTTTTCCCATTTCAATTATATTATAGTTAAAGGTTTTACCATACCCTTACATGTCATTCAATCACCCTTAACTTTATAACACACCAGGCACTGAGATACACACTGAGCAATAACACTTTCCATATTATCCTACTAGAAATAAATTTTTAGATCTCCATACATCATTGTAAATCATGGATGAATAGATAATGTTTTACAATTATATTAATCCACATGATATTTCTTGAATTTTACTACTTATGATACAATTACACGATTCTGGAGCCTTATCATTCCAGCATGATCATGCTTGAACTTAAGAAAATTTCACACCTTCTTTTATAATAAAACAACTTCATTTTATACCTCTATAATCTTCCTGACATTGAATGGCTTTACATTAATCTAAAAAATATGAGATCTTTCACCTTCCCTCATGATTTTGTTATCTATAATATTAAAATACATAAATACTTTATCTCATTCCATCAACATCATGGACAAACCAGCATTTTTTTCATCTTATGGAATTAGCCAACTTTTTCCCCTCCCATAGTGGTTATTTATTAAGAAATCATATTATTTTTTCAACTCCAACAATTTTATTTTGATCATATTTAATTATTTTTAATTAAATTTCTATTTCAAGATTTTTTGTTAAATTTATATATCAAACCATTAACCATATAGAAAATTCCTCAATATCATTTTGATAAATTCAAATGCCAATATCCAAATCATGACTCAAGTAATATGTCTCATGAATTTTGAATTTATGATTTAAATATTCTATCACCATGTCATTCATCATGAAAAAATATCTTAGTACCTACATTTTTCCATCAATATATATTAAAAACTCTTATCTACTACAGGGTTGTGTAAGGACAGACTTGATGACCATCCTTCAATTAGATCCTTTGAAACTCACTTCACATTCATTTTTCCTTATTATCATAAAAAACATCAATGAAAATATGGTTATATGATTATAATTTAATGATAAATATCTCACAATTTATTGGTAGTATCCAACAAACCTAGGAAAACTATGGATTTAAGTTAATGTGGATGGTTAAGGAAATTTATTTTTAACATTCATTTTTGAAATAAATTATAATGTAACATCACTTTAGATTACATGCCACATGAAATACTATTTATGACTCCCAAATTCACACTTTTTATATTTTGCATAAAAATTATCATTCCATAGGTTCTTAAGAACAATTCTGAAATGGTATTTTTTTCTCTTATTTTTTGGATTGAATATATAAGAAAATCATCTATAAAGACTACCACATACTATAGAGTTAATTTATAGTGAGTATATTAATTAAATAAAATAATATTGAAATATAATTGATTATTACAAATGGAATTAATTTTTTTATAATGACCATACCACATGAAGATAAATTTCATTGTTTTATCCTTCTTAGGGATCATTAACTGATGATATCTAGATCAAATATCACAATTATAAAAATATAAAACTCCTCTTAATTGGTAAAATGGATAGTCAGTATAGGATAGTTGTTATTTTTTTTATTGTTCTTTTTAACTTTCCAATAATCAATTCCAAAAACCATTGAACTACTTTTATGTTTAACAAAAATAATAGGTGAACCCCATAGGATTATACAAGTCTAAATGAGTAACTTTTCTATATTATCCTATAGATTCATAAAAAAGTACTATAACTCAATCAAGGCCATTAAATATGTATTATGTTTGATATACATAGAACCATGTATGACTTCTATTGAAAAGTAAACATTAATATTTGAGGGAAGACTAGGAATACCCTTCATAAAAAAATCAATATATTCCTGTAAAATTTGAATATTTTCATTATTGAGTTTCTCCCCAACCATTTGAGTTAAATATCCATCAAAAATATGTACAAACAAACTATTTGATGGTTGTGATTTTTATTGGGTGTTTATATTTTTTCGTGCAATAATAAAATATTGATCTTTGGTTTGAGAGGTTGAAAGAATCATCCCTTCATTGAAAATTGATATCAACTCAATAAAAATAGATCCATTACTTAACTATAATTATATAAAATTCAATTAGATAAATAATATAATATACATTCGTCAAAAATTCCCACAAAAATCATTCAATGGGGAGCTATATACATGAGATGATTTCATCTAAATATTGGGAGTTTTCACTTCCAACTCATATATATTCCTTGAGATATATATATGATACCCAATGAATAAATTTCAGATATAAAAGTTTCTGTTTGAAAATCATAAAATAAATCAATTTCAATATTATGATGGATAATTAATGTTCCATTCATCATGACTCTAGGAAAATACACATTATCTTTAAAATTTGATTGAGATTGGCCTTCTCCAATTAGATTATCTTATAGTACATTTCCTTTGAATTTAGGGAATTTCATTGAATAGTTCCCATATATTTACTGTTAAATCGTGGTACATTGTTGTATTCTCACTTACCCTTGCATTAATGTTCATGATAGAATTTTTATCAACTGATAATGTATATTTCATTATAAATTTAAACATGGGCCACAGTTTTTACATCAATTAGAATCACATGATATAAAATTACTCTTTATATTCTTCCTCCCATCTATTTTTTCCTCTATCATTCATTTCTTCTATTTCATTCATTATAATCCCGAGAATTTTGATAATTATTTCTCTATCATGAATTCATATGATATTATATCCTCATATGATGGTATATTTTGGGAGACAAGTTGAATTTCAACAATTTTCGTAATCGCATCAATTAAACAATAAATCATTCTATTTGGAATATATATATAGTCTGAATTATTACATATTATTATTGTAAAGTTAACATCATATAAAGAAACAATATATTCTTTTTTCAATATAAAAATTAATTATTTTCATTACATATCCACTCATTGTTCATTTGGAAATAAATTTTCAATGATATATAACATGAAATCCTTCCACTTCATGATCAATATTTCTTCCCCATTCTTAATGTGTTGAATTGATGACCAATATTAATCTTGATCTCATATAAGATGATAAACATACATGATAAAAATATCTCCATCATTACATTCTAGAGAGAGAAATATATTTTTAAAGGAACATATCAACTTTATAACTATACATGGATTGTTGGTTCTATTTACTGATGAAGGTTGTTATCACAATGAATAGTATAATAGAATTATATAATATTATATATCAATAGTCTAATTCATATGGGTAGGGTTATAGTTCATAACCAAAATCTTCTTTCCTAATATAGTTATAATTTTTCTAGCAATACCTCTATCATTATTGTCTTTCTAATGTGAAAAATCCAAATATAGATTATGTTCATTGAGATAGTTATCATTCCATACACAATACGCTATTTTCGAATAATGGTCTAAAATATATTAGATCAAGGATTGATAATCATAATTTTTAATTTATAAACTAGTGAAACAATTAATATAAATTAATTTTTTATTAATAACTTATCTTATCACCATAAACCTGGTTTCCTTGGGAATATTCTCTAACAATAAAAATGTTTTCTGTTTATTTTTATGGCTTAACCTAAAATTTAATCCAACCCAATTATTTCCCAAGGTAGTTTTATAAATAATGTAATGGAACACTCATAGAAAACTATAATGATTGATGGCATATGCACGAAAAAATCCTATTTGGTGTAATTAACAAAAAATTTATCAAAGTCAAAATCCATTCCTTTTATATTATCTATAAATTTATTTATTATTATGTAACCCACATAATATATACCCTGCCATAACATAAATATTTTATCTTATACATAGAAATATTCTAAAAGTCATTCATTAGGTTTTGTTGCCTTAACTATGATTTCCAAATTATAGTTCTCATGGTTTCTTCTAAACATTATCTAAAATTAAATATATTTACACTAATAAAGTATCCCAAAGGTGATAGATACTTTATTACATTAGTACTAGATGAATGTGTTCTCAATGCAATGGATTTCGTATTTTAGTTGTTATGAAAATCCTAATACATACTTGAATAAAACATTAAATTTAAAAACATAAATGGAAAAAATAAAAGTTTTCTCTAAGAACACAATTATTCTCTATAGAATATCTATATATTTCATTAATAGTAAACATACTGGAATAGTGTGGAAGGGAAACATAGATATTGTGTGATATCATATTCTTAGTAAGGTAATGCATATAGTAGAACCTAATTGAGGCCTGAATAATATGGATAAAATAAATGATGATTAAATAATTCAATATAAATAATCCTCGAATCATGAATATTATCTACATCTATAATTACAATTTAAATATTAACATGGTGATCAATAACATATTTTATAATTAAATAATGCATAATATAAGAAATATTTAACACAATGTCAAAGTCCTCATTCAATGAACCATATATATAAATATATAAGGTCTTGACTAATTATATAGGATTATTTTTCTTATAAGAATGATAAATGCATAAAGTGTCTATGTAAATCCAAGTCCCAACAATCACATTGTAATTATAATTCAATAATTATATAAATAAATTAAACCACATAATCAATATGCAATAGAAATTAATAAGTGCCGATATTAGAAGATCATAAATTCATAATTTTAATACTCTACCCATTCAAACTAATCATAAACAAACCAATGAAATGTGATTTATTTTTCCCTTAGAGTATATATTCATAAAAATATTCAATAATGTATTTGTAAATAGATAAATATAACCTAAAAATATAAGTGTAAATTTTTTTGAGGAAAATACAATTTTCACTATGAAATAAATTTTTAAAAAACTAAAAAATATTTTAAATATTAAGGTTTAAAGTGTACTGTGGAAGGATCCTTTGAAAATATTAAATTAATTTTTAAATAAATTATGATTTATAAAATAAAATAAATTCAGTTCATGTCTTGTCGTGTACGTTAAATAAAACATTACATTCACTTTTTATGTACAAATTTCATAGTAAATCATTGGGAAAATGGTAAGAATATTTCACTTAAAATATTTTAACCAATTTAAAAATGAGTAAAAAATAAATTAATATATCACTTAATAGCATTAAAAACTTTCCTTAAAATATTTTAATTAAAATATAGACCTGGAATAAAATGATTACTAACCGAGTGGCCAAATGAATTCAACCTTCCTTGGAAACTGTATTTCATTATCCTGAGCACTTAAATTAAGGTAAATAAATGAATGACACATTATATATAGAATTAAACATATGATGATAATATAATTTGGTTTTTTTATAAAAATATTATAGTTTTTCCTTAATGAATACATAAATATTAGAAGCCCAAATAATGATGGTATTGTGAAATAAACACTTACCTCAGGCCTGACATCCATTGTATGTATTTGAACATCTTGTATGATAAAACTTTATTCATTATATATCAATAATATAATGATGATAATATATTTAATTAAATATATTATTTACTTATAACCTTTTAATTTTATTTTATGAACAATTATTTATTAAAATCATTGTTTGTGGTGATAACTGGTTATTTTTTCAAGTACGTTTTGATTAAAAAGTTAACATCCATGTAAAATTATAATGGTTATATAATATGAAGAATATAATTAGTTATATAAATATCATAAATATTAAGTCTATATATATTAATAATATTCCATAAAATTTATATATAGGAAAAGGAATTACACAATTAATTCTAATGGTAGGCTATATGTACACATTAATGATGTTCTCACATTTCAACCGTTGGAACTGAAGAAAAAAATATTACATGACCATTAATGATAACTTATTATATATTATATATCATATATATATATAATCTATCTTCATTAATATCCATGTAGAGATGAAATAAAAATGGATCACATCGCTTTGTGGAGATGATAGAGCACACATATGTCCAAGCAATATTATAATTTCATATACGATGGTAAAGAGGGTAGAAAATGGTTGTTTCCCATTCATAATAGAATATAGTTATGTTAATCATAAAAATGTTTTCATTTTAGGATAAATAAAAGTTTTATTTAGAAAATGAAAAATATGATGTAAAAAAAGTGTTCAGATACAGTGATGACCTCTTCTTTGAAATAAATATTTTAGATATTCTCTGAAGGGCCATAGGGATAGAATTTTTGGAAGACAATATTCTTTAGAAATTAGATATGTATATTGGGTAGGGATTTTGTAATAAATTGGATGACATATTTGACTCACTATATAGTAAATAAATTATTGAATTGGTGTCCTTAATATTTAAGTGTATGGACCCAATTTCAATTACAAAAAATATAAAAATATAAACATGTCATTATAAATACAAATTCTTCCAAATGGACATATATTCAATGAAAATATTATAAGGTTGAAATAAAACCAAAAAATGATGTTTTTGTAGGATTTAGTTTCATATTAAACAATAACATTTGGTATAACACCATTGTTGAAAAATTTTCATCTTAACTATCATAATGAAATTTTAATATTAAAGGGTTAGAATTTTACATATAAGGTTAAAAATATATCATAAATGACCAATGTATGATATTGTCTTAAATTTATCATCATAAATTTCCTCCTTCTAAATTTTTATGATTCATGAATAATTTAATAGTATTTTTTAATCATAAAATACTACTACATTCATATTAAGAACCTTTAAGAGTTTTTGAATTTCAAAATAACACCGATGAAATTGGAGTTTATAAAAAAAACCTTAACACATATTTAATATTTAATTTGTTTACTATATAATTCATGGATTAAAATAATGATCTAAAACAATAATAATTATTATATTTTCAAAATCATTTATTTTATTTTTTTTCAAGTAGAATAAATATGAATTTTGGGAAATTATTTAATAATTATAAATTATAAATTAATTAAAGTAAAAAAAATTTATTTTTTATTAATGTATAAATTTAGAAATGATCTTCCACAATTTTATTATTATATAAATATTTTATGGATATTAATTTCATGAGAGTGACATATTGTATTTATTATTACTTTAAAGTAATATACTAGTCACTATAAAAAAAACTATGTGGCCTTACATTCTATATATTGTTCATAGTTGACATACTACATGCATCTAGTATTGTAAAAGAATTTTTTGGGTTCATTGTGATTCTCTATCTCATGGTTTTAACATTATTTTACCAATTTTACCATTTTTGAGATGTCAAATGTTAACGGATGTTGACTATTCCTAAAGACCAAAAATAAACCAAACCTAATAAAAAACCAAAACTCATAATTTGAAATATTTTATCCATTTTTCATTATTAAATCACTCTATGTTCCATAAATAAATTTAAAAATATACATGTAAAATAGAACAAAAACATTATTTATAAAAATGTGTTTTTTAATAAAAAAATGGAATAATTAATATCTCATACCTAGTAAAAAATTATATGAATGTTAAAAAATTTTATAGAATATATAATATGTAAAATTTATTAAATTTAATCTCTAATAGTCATTAAATATTTTTATTTAGATAAATAACTTATTCCATGTATAAAAATAGTTTTTTTATAAAAACTTATCTTTGAAATTCAAATTATTTTTACATTCATTTCAAATTAGTTGATAATGAGTAAATAAATTTTATACATATGTATCCCAAAAATTATTCGTAATTTTGTAATTTCTATTAATACCCACAAATCAAAATTTTGTGTCATAATCATCTCATTTATGAATAAAAGTATATCATGGTTTCATTAGACTTAGTGTTGGGAATCAAAAATGTTATCAAATGAATAAAATTTATATATATATATATATATAAATAGTTTGTCGCACAAATTATACAAAAAAATACTCATGATAGGTGCCTTTTTTATTTTTCGAGTCCAATCACAAGAATTCCAGACTATTGAAAATGACTCCTAAAATTATTTATCTCAACTCCAGAGTATCTCAACCACTGTAAAACAACATCCAATCTATTATATTAATTTTTTATATATCCACAAATACTCACTATTTATTTCATTAATTATCATCTTTAAATAATCACATTAATATTTTAATTTTTCATGAAACCCTATAGTATATTTCATGAACATGAAACCTTAGAACTCCATTACAACATGATATGAAAAAATATTACTCAACATATAGGATTGGATAAATTATCATACAATAAATATAATTAAAAGACATGATCCATAACATTGATCACATTCATTCATCGGTAATAAATAGATTCTTTACTAGTAAATTCAATTCTTATATGCAAACTTAATTGTAACGCCCCAACCCCAGAAGCCCAGAGTTGATGCATTATTACATATCATTGGAATGATCACAAAAGATAATGTCTCGAAAGACTAATTAGTTTAGTATCCTTGGAAGTACTAGATACATTCATAAGGTTTATATTACATCATAAAATAAAAAAATAAAACAACATTATTTCCATAGACAACACTAATATCTCAAAGTCTATCCCTGCAGAACAGTCATAATATACTTCTTTACATCCTGGGAAAAATAAAACATAGAAAGGGGTGAGATCAAATGCTCAGTAAGGATAACAATATAACAGAAACATTCATAAATGAGCATAAACATTTAAGGAAATTTATAGAACTAAAACAAAAGCCTTTTAAACAAAAACATCCTCATAATATGGAAAATATAAATCAATATAATGACATTTACTTACTCTCATGGATATTCTACTAGTAGAATAATCACATGAAATATCAATAGCCACATTCATAATGATGGAATGCATAATTCCAAACATTCATAACCACATAGTCAAGACCTTGTGCCAAGACTACAAATAAGATTTTGTCAATGCCTTGTGCCAAGAAACTAGTTTGTCTCATGAGACCTATCGATGCATCAAGGAGCTATAGCGGGCTCACCTCGTCACTTACTAACTCAAATGCATTCCTCATATGAAAAGTTTGAAACATGACATAAACATTCATATTAAAACTAGCATACGAAATGTCAATACATTATCCACAAACCATGAATGGTATAAAAATAGCGCATCCACAGTCAAACATAGCTCATTCAATAAAATAGGGAAGATTTTATTGTAACAGATTAACCTCAATGGATAATAATTAAGGATATTGACATAGATGAAAATAATCATCAAAACTATTTGAGATAAATATCCCCCTTCTTCTGGAAAACATTTAAAAGTCTCACTATTTGTCAAGAAGCCGTTTAAAAATAGATTTTTCAATAAAAGTGTCCCATACCACTTTTAAACTTTTAAAAGGAATTTTAATTTTATAACATTAATTTCCATATTAATAAAAACTTAAAACCATTTTTAAAACAATGACATTAATGTGAAATATTTAAGAGGAATAAATTTTTAAAACATTTAAAATGGTATTTTAGTTAGAGATACTATCCAAATGAGAGACTCTGGAATACAATTAATTGAGGTAATAAAAACTTTATAATACCATTAGAATAATGTATTTCATTATATACTATGTCAAAGGACAGTATATACACAATATAAAAGTGAATTTGTGCATAATAACAAATAAGTCTCAAAGGAATGTAAATTGAGATGAAGTCCCTTATAAAGATAGTATCCTTAGGTAAAAGATAAATCAATGACATAATAATGTGTTACAAATATAAATACACTAAATATGATTGGATATTCAGTTATAATCAATTATAGGACATTCACACATATTCTTGTAAAAACAACACCAATGAATTTGATGTTTAACTCAATTAATGGAAATTGAGTTAAGATCAAGTTTATATCAATGACATGAGAAATTATGAATGGATTGATTATGTTTGTAAAAAATATATCCACACAAAGGGGAGTTTAATTTACTACATAAATAATAAATAGTGATTCCACATATAATCTTGGAGTAAAATAATCAATGAAGTATGCGTAAAGACCATTGAGTGGAAATTGAAATTTAAAATTCCCTTACCGATTTGGTAACTTATGAAACATACAGCCCATGAAAGAAAGATCATACAATAAAGATTTAAATACTCATAAATTAAATTATATTACACCAATATTACAATCATGGACAGTACATACACTTCAAAAAAGGAAATAGTGGCCAATATAGCATGAACCTCATGGGAATAAAAAGTGAGATGAAGAACCCTTACTTCGTTGAAATAAATCGAGTCCTATGACCAAAAATTAATAACCACCAAATAATATACATAATACCATGAATATAAAGATATTAATGATAAAATATATATCAAATGGAAGTACACAATACACCACATTCAATAAATAAGTGGCAAACAATGAAAATCTCACATAATTAAAGGTGAGATAAGAAACCCCTTACTTTGTACTTTTACTTGGTCAATGGTAGGTTAACCTCCTGTATAATGGTGAAAAATCTGTTATTAAATTATAAAATAATAATATTCATTAATATGATATCATATATGATATTTTAATATTGCTTTGTTAATAATATTTTAGTATTATCGTCGTTTTGGGTGTTAACTGATTCGTTTTCCTTTATATGATTTGTTTCATATGTAATGATTGTTATGGATAGGATGTATCTTATTAATATTAATAATTATTTTAAGTCTTTATACCTTATTTTTAATCATCTAATTAAAATTACTCTTGAATGGATTACGATGGGGAATGAATCTCATCGCATTCGTGGAGACGGTAATCCGTACGTACGCACGAGCGACAATATCATTCTTTTGTTATTAAAATAATATATAATTGGATGGTATATAATATATAAATAATCATTATCATGTCATATTTATTATTTACATCAATTACACATCATTATTATACCCATACAAATAATAATGTATCGAATAACAACTATACCACGACGTGGAGATGGTAAGTCGTACGTACGCACGTATGGTAACATGTCATTCAAAGGATGTATAGAATAATGAATATGGTCATACCATATTTATAATAAAATCACATTATATATAAGATACTGGATTTATTATTTTATAATGGAAACAACAAATAAAGTGGAAGTGGAAGAAGAAAGGAACTTGAAAGAGGTGAGGAAATATTCACCTCTTCTTCAGGTTCTTCCTTTTGATTTGATCAAAAGGGATCCATAGGATGGATTTGTGTGTAAATTAAGGCATCTAGGATGAAAGGAGGACAGTTGAGAGGGTATTTGGTTAGGGTTAGGCCAATCCAAATGGATTTTAAGGTGTGAATTAGAGAGAAGTGGGAGTTCCCTTTTATAAGAGGAGTGAGGGGAACCTTAGGAAAAGCTAGAAATATTATTTTATAATAAAATCATTTTCGGTTTCTAATGGCTCCAAAGTATATTATTTAAAGGAAGAGGTGGTTATGAGTCGAAAACCACTCAACCAATAGGTCTTATACTGGTTTGGGTCACTATATTAACCTTATCTTTTAGATTTGACTCTTAGTTAAATAGTTTGACATTTACCATGTCTCTTTTTATTTTTATATTATATGGTTAATAAAGTTAATATAAACATCCATGAAAATCACAAGTGGTTCATTAATGATACACCTATAATTATATAAGTATTTTGGATGAACCATATATTTTTAGGAATATAATATCAATTAATAATATAATATTTGTTTTAAAAACTCTTTTATGTCAATTTTGACACTATTTGGTATTTTGGTTTTTCTAAATTCATAAAATCATTATTAAATCAAAAATAAATTCATAAACTAACCCTAATATGTCATATTAACCTAGAAAATTAGTTCAACTCATAATAAAGTCTCAAATTATATTTATTTGGATATTTATAATATCAATTATTTTAATATTTCATTAATTAGGTAATTACTGCATCATCACGGTGTCATAAATAAATTTAATTATTTAATGTATAAAAATTATAAATAAAATAACATTATGTAGGAAATATTCTTATCCTTATAATGAATATTTAAAGTCGAATTTATCTTATGTTTAACCCAATATTAAAAATGTTTTAGTTATTAATCTTTGAATTTAACTCTTTTAACTCTTCTTTGAATTAAATAATAATAAATGTCCTAATATAATCCAAGTGGACCAAAGAGATTCATATTTTTTCAAAAGGTTTTTTTTGGTCGATTTATACTTATCCAATATAATTAGGACATGTGTTAGGGTAATAATAATATCATTTTTACCCTAAATTGCTCTATTTACTTTTAACCGTGGTAAATAAAAGTTAAAAGTTACTATTCAAAAAAATTATTTTTAACTTATTGAACAAAATTTTACTCCTTGATATTAACCATGTCTCTTGGATTTTTGAAATTCAACTCACAGAATATGTAAAATTGTGTTTTATGTAAATTTGCAAATGCTCCTAGGAGGTGGTTAAAAGATGGTGAAAAGTTCAATAAAATTTTATATATTTAATATTATTACAAAATGACATCAATGAATTACATTGAACATATATAGGTATTATGTATATATTTTAACCTAAAATAAATATAAATAAAATAATTGATTATTTAAATAAAAATTTGGTTTTAAACTATTACTTAGTGTTTTTTCACTATTCATCAAAAATTGAAAGTTTTCAGAAAAATACCAAAAATTCACCCTAAGATAATTTCGATATTATGAATCCAAAAATGAAGTCCATTTTGAAATATAAAATTTCTAAAATTTCAAAAAGTGGGTATTACAATTCATAACGGTTGGTTTTATTGGTCGCGGTGTGTTAGAATCTCGAAGTTTCGTAAAATGCAAGCTATTACATTATTCAAAGGGAAACGTATCGTGGAATCTTGGGGTGTTACAATCAATCTAACCATATGAATTTATTTTCAATTTAAATATGTATATCCCCATATAATCATACTTCTCATGCTTATTTAAAATCAATGAATTTCAAAATATTGACTTTTCGGCGCATCTCATATTATTTATTTAAAAATTATAAATCTACTTCTTCCATTAAAATTTTTTATTTACAACCTTTTCCATTTGAGGGAATTATCTTATCAAGTGAATTTATTTACTATGATCCTTTAGTAATGAAACAATAAATTATCTTTGGGAAAACCTTAAAACAAAAAAATCATTGTAGAACCATGGTAATCATTGATATCCATAAATTTCTATTAATGTGAAAAAAATCATAAGAAAATAATTTTATATAACTTGTTCTAATTAGATTTATTATTAGTAATGTATTGACCCAACATTGAGACAGTAACCATATATTTTGTTTTAATACTCCATAACGCCAATATAGTTTCTCCCTATATACTAGAGGCTTTCAACTATAAATTTCCGTCAATGTTTTTATAGTGGGGAGACTACACCCACATATCGGAGTAATGAAATATTATAAATAAAGGAAACCACATATATAATATATATATATATATATATCTAAATAGTATAATTATAACTCATAATGTGTCAATAAATAATATAAAAACAACATTAATGAAATAATGTACTATATAAAATGAAATGAATGAATCTATTAGAATTTCATATATAAAATTCAAAAAAACAAAAAATGAAATGACAAAAAACTGAAAAAGGGTTTATATGTCCATGATTGGTCTTAAACACCATGCTCTATCCAAGAGACCAAGAAATCAACTACATCATGTGTTGGCCCAAATCAAACCCTTCAATGTAACAATAAAATATTCTTAGCTACCTAGGTTTTATCATGGCATGATAAGCTCATGATTATAACATAGTAAAAAACCACTGAAGACATCCTTGAGATAATATATCTATAACCAATTTCATTTAGGTGTTTATATAATATAAATTTTACATTTATCATATTAATAGTTACATTTTAACAATTTTAAATAAAAAATGGTAGTAAAAAATGGTTCATTTATATACTCTATAGGGACAACCAACATCATTCAATACATTGATAGTCCATGATGGTGAGTCTTTTTTCACGGTTTATATCTTATCCTGACTTGTTCAATGGTACACTATCGATTCAACCACAATCATAATAATTGTAGGGAATCTATATTGCTTGACTATGAATTCCCTCTTAAAAAATACCATACTGAATCCATGGGTGGTGAGCCATTTCATTCCCAAAAATCCAATTTAAAAGTCACCACTCATGGATCCATTATTGAAATTCAGAAGCATATATGAATTGGAATCCAAGGCTTACACACAAGGAATTACACAAAAATAAATCATTCAAAATTTGGGGTGATCATCCTTTTGAAATAAATGAACGTACCCTATAATAATATATATCAATAATATAAGGAACATTATATGTATATACATTACCCATATACTATGAAAATTTACCCCCATGTAATTCATAATAGCGATGGTAAGATAAATCCCATGGTATTCTCTAGGAATTCTATAACATCATCCCTCTATGAATATGATATTTTCACCATACACTTGCATTCTTCTAATTCCAGTAATTTAATTTAGGTCATGATCATGTAACTAAATTCCAATTAATTCAATAAAAACTGTGAAATATCACTATGTAATTCATAGAACATCATCTAACAAAAAATCATGGAAATGATTCCATTTAAATATTTAATTCATTATTTTATATCCAGGTAATCACCTCTTCATATCACCACATTCCCATTTTCTAAAACATTATTCTCATGCATGCCAAAAATGTTCCTTTATATAGTCAATTCTACAAATTAATTTAAGTAGTAAAACATTAATGAACCTTTAAAATTTTCATTTCAATACCCTTGTCAATCTAAATTCAAATTTCTGGGTTATCGACAGTTATGAAATTGCATTTTAGAATCATAATTCTAGAAATTATTGTCAATTAAAACACTTATTTAAGGATAAAACATTAATATATTTAAATAATATTAATAAATTTACATTATCAAGTGATATAATGTTTTATTGGTACGTTAATTGTTTCAAAAAAGTATATCATCCCAATATATATATATTTCATAACTAAAAAGTCATAACCGATTAATCTAATTTTATTCTTGAGGTCATAAAAATGGAATATGGTGAGAACAAAGAATGAATGAATTTAGAAATAATAATTTTATTTTTATTTATTAAGAGGGTGCAATAATTATATTTATGAATCTGTTACATTTTGAATCTATTCCTTAAAACCCACCTCTTAAAATCATCTTGGAATAATGGCTGAAAATCAAACACCCACTACTCTATCCCACACCCATAAAAACAAGAAAATTTAATTGTAATCAAATTATAATTATTTAATAATTTCCACGAATTATCCAAGAAAAATTATTTAGGAATAATATATCATTTTATCACCAAATTCTTATGCCACACTTAGATATGGTCCAACCATCCCCTAGAGGAATATTCAACTATCCTAGAACTAACCCTGGAAAAATAAATATCATCCAAAAATAAAACCTTAGGAATACCAATTTAATTTAGTGAAAAAATCATGATAAACATTTTCTCTAAATACCTACATAAAAATGAGGTTATGGAAAGCAGTTGATTCCTCAAAACTCCCATATGCTAGGGTGTATAGAGTGTTCTCCATATCAGGATTACTCAACCATTACCTAGTGGAATTTTTGTTCAAATACCTAATTAGAAAAACCAAAAAAATATAATCATGAGATGGAGACACATGTATTATAGGCCTTACCACATGCTCTTAATTATAAGAAAAAAATCTAAATCCACCAAGGATCATGGGAGATCAATCATCCCTAGGTGGTGGTGAATAATGTGTGTATGACTAAACTACATGAAATAGGAAAAACTAATTACTAAAGGATAAAATTTATGTACAATATGAAATTATTGGGTTTATATCATAAAAAAACACTAATTAGGCCTCTGGCTAGATGATATCCCCCCATTAGCACACGGGTTTCCCACCAGTAAACCCTGATAGTAAATTGGGCCATTTCCCTTAGAATTAACTAGCAAGGGGAACTATACTAACCATCCCCTTTTCTAGTTCTTTTATATTCTTATATTCAAATTTTGACCACAAAACCTCATCCATAAACACACATCTAAGGATTCTAAACATTCTCTATGCTCTTTTTAACATCGATCCATGAAATTATCTACTTGATAGTTCAATAATTCAAAATTCTCTTTAAAATTCAATCACATCTACAAACATGGGGTATTAAAATAACCCCATTGTAACAATTACCTCCCCCCTATATTTCATAGTTTTTGATCACTTTGATCTACAAAACTAACTGAATAATTAGTTTCTTATTAATCACCACCTTCTAAACACAAAGACTCAACCCACTACCAAATTGTTAAAATAAACTAAAAAATTATACACAAATAAATCCTAGAATCTACCAGTTGAACGCAATATTAAAGCACTAGGATAGTGTTTCAACACACTTATCTTCCCTGATACATTTAATATGTATTCACATAAAATCTCATTTGTCCTATGGTACTCTCCATTATAGGAAATATCTATATGAGTCCAATTACAAAACACAACATCCACCACAATTTAAATTTTCTATGAAAATGAAATAATGATTTTCTAATTACTTCTATCAATATAGTTCTCAATCTACCATGCCAAAAATCAATGGAATCACTAGTATAATAAAGTTACAGCCACTCAGTTCTAAAAAATCCTAAACAACTGGATGAACCTCCACCAACCAAGAATTTTTACAAAAAGAATCATTTTTCTAAAAATTTACCAACTCAAGTAACATATCCCTAATAAATAAATCAATAGAAATGTTGTGGTTTCAATCCCATGACATCCAATTACATAAAGGAAAAAAATTAACATCATTTTCCTAAATTTTCCCAAATCAATATCATCATTAACCACTAATGTTCTATTAACCTTCCTAGTCATGATTTAGTAGTAATAAAGAGAATATTTGGATTTTCCAAACAAGTGCATAGAATTTTGTACTCTTATTATGGTGAAACTCCATGGTTGGAACATCAGTAATTCATTCACACCAATTTTAGAAAATATGAGCACCAACACACCACCGAACATATCATGATCAACCCATCCCAACCCATATCAATCCAAAACAAGATTATAGTTTCCCATCTCAAACCATTTATATGTTTATAAATAGAATTAATTATGGAATATATATGTATTTATCCCAAAATACTCACTATAATCATAAAAATATAATTATCATCCATTAATTGATCTCATGCACCCATGATACACCATACCTGATAGTTGAATCATCGAGAACAACATCTTTCTCCATGCCAAGGGGGAATTATTTTCATCTCATTAGAGAACTATTTTTCAAACCCCACAACCTATTCTCCATCCACCACCTAAAATTATCACTATATGGGGTCAATACTACTCACCCTTGAATGTTACTACAAACTGTAAACTAGTGGCAATTATCATCTTAAAAAAATAATTTCTGATGAAATCACTACTATTATACTACAAAAAAACGGATTCATCATTTACCTCTCCAAGACAACCAACAAAAAATGATCTTATCAAAAAAATGTGTTTCACTCTTCTCAAGCCACACTCCCACATCCAATAGGTCATCCCATGATAGTTCCGTCAAGTTCAAGCACTATATTTACCTTGTAATCATACAACATTCATCCATGAATTCATCACCAACTATTTTGAAACCACAAACGAGCATTTGGGATTCAATGCTCGCATGTCCACCATTAAATCCACAATATGAAGGGTAAAATGTATTTATATTTCATGATTTCATTACTGTTCTCATAAAAGCTAAAAAATTTCCTTCTAGTGTAACAAAAAAATGATATTTCACTCAACTCTCGTGAGTTGAGTCTCTCCAAAAATATTTTCACACATGTAATCCACTGGATTTTCCTCAAACACATGCATGTCTCACCGAGCATAAAGCACCTTTTGTGCTCTTTAAAAACCCTAAAATATCACTATAATGAACAATTAACATGACCAAAAAGACATATCATCATTATGAAATTCCATTAGGGTATATTTATACTCTCATCATAATCCTAATATCACTTCTTGAGTTTATTTTCATAGGAAACTATTAGGTAGTTCCCTAAAAATCATAACTACTACTCGATATCTACCACAACGGGTGATTTTCATTCAAAAGTTCAAATCATTTCCATAAGTTATACACCAGACCCTTCTAAGGGTATTCACTTTATTGATTACCTCACTCATGATCTAGCTCAAAAACATCATCCGTATCCAATTGGTATTAATATTACACATCTTAGTGATCCAAAAAACCTATACCTCTCAAGACTAACTATAAGTCAAAAATTAATATAACATATGTTATTCTCTTCATACTCCAAAGGAATCAATAATTCCTAAACCACATACCTGGTAGAACCATTTATGTACCTATCTCATCAACTAGAAAATACACATTGTCCTCACGCACTTAATAGAACTCACTAACTAAACAAACCCCTCTTATGTGTCACTCTAACTAGTCACAAATCACCAAACCCCAATTCAATAGTCATTCCAAATAATTTAATTAGGACAACCCACCTAATATTAATTTCATATAACATACAAGGCACAACGCATTGGATTATACTCACTCCGGTTCCACGTTAAAAAAACACCTAACCACCAAACACCCATTATAATTTATCATATATTGGTCTGAACCTTGTATACTCTACCCAATCATTGTTCAACAACACCAATAATGTTATAAGTAGTCAAAAACAAATACATTTTTTCACACTACAAGAAGGCAATGACTCACATGAATCACACAACTCAGACACCCTTATAGCCTTAACTACTACCACATAGGGTTATACAACAATACCCAACATGTCCACATTATACTTACATATTAATTTCATAATTTTACACCTTCTATTATTTGTAAAATTTAATCTTCCATGCTAATGTATCAGATAATTAAATGGTCAAATACATGTTATTGAAGGAAATAATTTATAAGATGCACACAACATTTTATTACTAATTCAACATCATAATCAAGGTCAGGAATCAATTAATTCACATTAAACATTGAATTCTACCCAATAGATTCACATTTAATTCTTTGTAATATAATATTTCAATAATATACTTCAGAGAAAAATACAGATTATGTTTTAATTATGGTTTTAATTAGCTGAAACCACATAATGATAAATATTAAAATAACAACCCAACATGTATTTATAAATCTAGAGGGATATTTATGCAGGATTCCATCAAAAAAATTCAATGAAACACTTCATTAATGGATTTGGACACATTAAATATCCAACCCAATTCCTATTCTATGTATAAATGTTATTAATCACTAAAAATCGCTAAAATACATATGATTCATATGTGGCTAATATGATGTATGATCTGACCTACAATTTCTATAAAAAGAAAGGATATAAAATATCATAGATCAATAACCTCTAGATTATTTGAAATAAATATGTTAAAATAAAATCAACTCTAATAACAAATAACATAAACCAAAATTTCATCCCAATCAACATGTACTTTCCTTATATACAGCGTTGGATGTTCAAGGTACATTCTCTAAAACATGCCCTATCCAAATAATTTTTTCTTTTTTATAATGGAAAACTGTTATGAAATTAGAAAAAAAACCTCTAATACCGTTTTATAATGCCTCACCCAAAGATCCATATAACTATTTCTCTGTGATGGTTTGTTAGTCAGTCTTAAACCCAACTCCATGCATGTTTCGTGCTAATAGATAAAAATACAAGCCTATGGTGGTATAGTGGGGAGACTATACCCATATATTATACTAACAAAAAAATGAAATAAAGGCATTCACATGAGCCATCCAAATATATAAATAGTAAAACATCATCCAATAATGTGATGGTAAATAGTCAAATAACTCATTCTAAAAACAAATATACCATGTACAATGTTAGATAGGCATACATCATCAATCCATATAAAGAAGAAAAAAACCAAAAGTGATATTATAATAACCTTTACAAAAGTTCTATTTCCAAGAATGATCCTATAATCCATTCTCTATCGTAGAGACTAAGCAATCAAAAACATCATGAAGTATACTAAACATAATCCATAAATCCAATAGTGATACCTAATCGATAACCCATGTTCCATGAAGGGCCAGTAAGGTTGTGAGTATAACTTAATATGCCACCACAAATTTCATCCATAATATAACCAATATATAAATATTTTCATGAAAAATTATAACAAATAAACATTTACCCTTTAGAAAATAAAAAAATATACTTCAACATTTTCAAATAAAAATTATCGAAAAACAATAACAGATTTCAATGTGGTGTGATGATGACCAATAATTTCTTATGTAACACATGGAGATTTAATTGAATATTTTTTTAAAATAATTTTATTTACACCAATATATCACACTAAACATAAGTCCAAATTTAAAAATCCATGATAAACTATAAAATATTGTTATTTAACATGATAGTTATAAACATTAAATTAAAAAGGAAGGTATGGATAGTAATAAATAATTTTTCATATTATTTGGTTTCAAATTAATATAATAAATACATCTGTTATAAATTTATTATAAATGAAAACTTTAAAACCATTTGAAAGTAAAACAAAAAGATTGATTGAAATTCTTATTTAATGCGCCCAATGTGTTTTTCTATTAATAATTTAAATGAATCTCAATTTTTTAATGAAATTAATTAAATCTATATATTCTATATTCTATAATATATATTATATTTCATAAATTGTTTTCTCTATGAAATGGGTAAGAATATAACCAATTCCATTTTTAAATATTATTTTCTAAAAAGCGGTTTTGTTGCATTTTACGTAATTTTTTTCTAGAAATTTTTTTACACATTTAAAAAACTTATTTTGAAAATATATATTGACTTTTTTAATCAAAAAAATTGAAAATAATTTTTTTTTATAATTTTTAAAAATTTTATTATTTCAATCAATAGTGAAAAATTCTGTTTTTTAGTAAAAACATCATTTTCATTTAGTATATTTAAAAATAAATATAATATAAAGAAAAAAATTTAATTCAAAATTTATTAAATTATATTATTATTAAATCAATTTATTTCATTGAATTTAATTTCATGTAGAATTTGGACATAAAAATATCTTATACATCTGAAATCATTTCTTCAATAAAATAACTTTTTCAAGCTATCTGAGGGTTAAATTGTAATATAAATTTATAAAATATATGAATTGAATTTATAAAAAAGGATAATATATTTTTAATATTAATAGTTTTTTATAATTTAGTTTTTTTCGTAATTAAATGTAAAAATCATTTGAAATTTATTACTCTATTTAATCTTAAAATAAGTTTATTATGGGTTTAACTAAAATGACAATAGATAAATGATATAAAAACATTTCCAATTCTATTTTTCGATAAATATTTATATTTTTTAACATATAATTTTATAGAATAATAAATTTTTTATACTTTTTCAATGTATAAAATGTTGGCATACCGCTCTATTTTTGAAAATTCTCTGTGTTCCCCCTCTTCCAATTATAATATGGCACACCATATACTTTATGCTTCACACATCTAAATAATTTTGGTTCATAAAATACCTACCGAAATATAATCCTTAATTCAACCTCACATAATATAGTTGTTGTTGTTATTATTAATCCCTCCAACAATGTCTTTTCTAAAAACCTATATAGGTTCTCCGAAAAAAATGTATATTTCTAAACCGAGTGTTTTTGTTTTATTTGATTTTCCACATATTTAATGTATTACTAAAATAATATTTAATAATATAATAATATTATATAATATCCTAATATTATACCATATAACTATAAATTTTTATGTTTATTTGTTAATCTATACTTATCTCCACTTCCATAAAATGGGAAATGAAGTTGTCAATGGTATGTGCGGAAGACTACAACTTCAGGAACATATGTAATTAGTTTTTCATCACCATAACTCAATGGTAGATATAATGATGGTTTAAATGTATACATATGTTACTTATGAAATTATTATAATAATTTAATTATAATATTATATCTACCATCATACCTTCCAATATATTGGAAATCAATAACATCCGTCATGCATACATGTGGACTCAAGCTCAATGAGGCGAAGTGATTCGTCTTACATTTATTTTGAATTTGATAAAAATAAGGATTTATATAATGAATATATATGATATAAAAAATTTCTAGAATTTTTATTTTAAAATTACCTTTCATTCCTTCGACCCATCGAGGAAACGAAAATAGTGTGCATTTGTACATACCACCTACTGTCACAAAATTAAGTGTCATTAATTTCTATATATCTAACACTTATGGATGAGTATAAATATGTATATAATTAATTAATATTTTATTTTTCTATTTATTAAAATTAGGGATATTATGGACCAGTAATCAATGACCAAGGACCAATTCTAGTGAACAATAACATACATGAAAAATTATGTATTTATCACACAAAACAGTGATTTTAAAAAAATAATTAATAAAAGTGTGTAGAAAGGTTATAAATAAAATAAATAATGATACATATTTAATTATGTTTCATTAATATATATATAATAAATATTTTTTTTTATACCACACATTCGAACATGTACAAATGATGTAAGGCTTAAGGTAAAGGATTATTGTCTCACATTTTTCTTTGAGGGACACATGTCCTATTCACCACTCGTTTAATTTTTTGTAGTTTATATACTAAAATTAGATTTATTAAATAATTGATATGAAAAAATTATAGGATATATGTATCGACATTAGGTTCTTTATTTAATGAGGATTATGATTCATAAGTGACCAATACAGTAAGTCTTTTTTGATAAAATCAATTTGTTTATTAGTATTTCTTATGATTATACTTATAATGGTTAAATTATATGACCAACATTAAAAGAGAGAGATTAACTTTATTACTATATATTTATCTATATAGAATATATTTTTTGGATTCAATTTACTCTGTTTATGTAATCAATCTACTAAATGTCTATTTTTATGGAACACCGACATTATTTATTTCTTTGGTTGAAAATGAATTTTCTCCCATATCCATGTTCTAAAAATAAATTCGTGTATTTTTATAAAATAATCCTATATTATTTTTTAAATTATTTTTTATAAATTTTTGAATTTTTACAAATTTTTTTAAAAGGAACCTTCTTTACATTTTCAAACTGTGGAAGTTTTAAATTTTTTTTATAAATGTTAAAGGAATAATTGTTTTAACATTTACAATAGGAACAATACATTCTACAATTATGAATGCTCAATGATATAAGGAATCATTTAAATGTTTTGAATTTTATTTCAATTGTAAATGTTTTAAATATTATTTCAATAATATATATTTTTAAATTTTATTTTCAAAACAGAAAAGGTATTTTCCTCAAGAATTAATTAGTGATCCATCTATATAATTTATATCGATAAAAAATAACAAAAATTGATTATACTTTTGTTTTAATAGGTATATGATTTTATAATACCATAATTATTAATTTTATAGATGTTTTATTTCTATTATGATGATATTTTTATGAAACCCATTCATTTTCCATGAGTTATGATGTTATGAATTAATGAATTTTTTATGGAATCTGATTTATTTGTACACATTATGATGTGTTAAAATTATTAATCATTGTCTATTTTATGGATAACATATGTATGATTTTTATTATGTTATATCTAGGACCATAATTATATATCCCTCTAACAAATTTCGAGTGGAAGGATAACACAATGTAATTTAGGTTATCTGTGAACCTGATTTAATGTTCATAGTTTTATATGTGAATTGTGTTTCACTTCTAAGAAGATATCTATTTAAAATGATTCATATCAAAAAAGATAATGTGAGACCTATATTCCTATAAATTTGGCAATGTGTGAACTAGGTTTCTTTTACATAAGTTTATTTGAGTGATGGATTTCATGTACAAAGGGTAATGTGTGAACCTTTTTCTATTTAAACATATTTATAAGGCAATTTGATTATGTGTATTTTATAAATATATATTTTATTACAATTTTTTTTCTCTCATAGTGAATGGTTTTTATTTATTTCTGATTCCGGACTTATAAACCTCCATGGATTAGGACTTGACTCAATTTTATGATCTATAATGTTTGAATCATGAATGTAAAATGTTACCCAATTGTTTTCATACACATATGATCATGTTATGCCGATATCTACCTTGTTTACCCTTGATAATAATCTTGTATATATCATTAATTTGATTCTTTTACCTTGATTATGAATAAATGGAATTATTTTTGAAATGTATAAGTGGGATTCTAGTGAAGATGAAATTTGTGGGACATGATACGGTTCACTTATCAATGACTCATTTATGTGTCTATTTTTTCAATGATTCTAAACCTGCATTACTCTAGAATGCATAATTATGTAGTATAATGAATATTAAAATAATAATATGTAATATCTATACATGAAAAGTGTGAGTCACTATAGTTTGTATTAGAGTTAGTTAAAGTCAATATTTAGAAATTAGTGTTTGAAAACATTATTTATAACTATAAGGATAACTCAAAGTATATGAAAATATCCTAGAATTTTGGTGAATGGTAGAGTGAGTGGTCTCCAATAAATTACATCCATGTATATATTCTAAAAGTTTATGTAGATCTAGAAAATTTATATATAGGGTTAATTACTTTGAAAATGGTTCATTTTTATTTGAATCAATTATCACCTAGTTCACAATAGTTCTCCTAGCTGAACAATTGGTTCGTCACAGCAAGGTGACATGTTTTGAATATTCACAATCTCTTTATGAATCATCATGTAGGACTTGAAAAGATGATTAAAATTAATGGACTAGGATAAATTTAAAGTGTCAAATATTTAAAATTTGGTTCCATGTTTTAGATAGTATATAAAATATTTTTCATGATTATATTATTTTCCTATAAGATTATTTTTTTCATAATTTTCATTTTGTTTTTAGTCAAAGGAACAAAATTGAAGGAATCATGTTAACACATAATGTGTTGTCTAACAAGATGTTTATGAGAATCTAAATTGGATGATGAGTAGAGATAAATATATTTTCACTATTCTTAATTATCTATCATGATATATAATTATGAACATAAACAAAGATATGTTTTATAAAGTAAAATAAATGGAAAATATAATTTTATGGAAGATCAAGGGGAAAATTCATGGTGGTAAAAATGTTAAATATCCTTTTTATCATGATTATTGGAAGAAAAAAATATAAACATTTATAAAATGGATGGGATGATGCTTTCAATATTGAAATAAATGTCTTAGAATGATGAATTTCAATGGAAATTGATATATTTAATGTGAAAAAACTAGGTCATTACACAATTGATTTTCATAAACATAGGGTTATACCCTATATTAAAGAATGACATATGTTATTCTGACCATTTAAGTAAATTAATTGTGGTTATTATGTATTTTAATTTGGTAATAATTTTTAAAATGTATTTTTACCAATGATATTTTTGGAATATGTTCAATGAAACAACTAAGGATTAAATTAATTATGGAATTGTATATATCTTCATGTAATATTTGAATAATAGTTAAGGTTACAATCATGGTCTTATGAGTTTAATATTGATCATATGTTCAAGTTATTGAACCCAAATTTTTAGGTTTTATGTTATGGGATTTATATATGATTAATTAAATATTGGGAGATATTTTATTGGGATAAGGTATATGTAATCCTTAGGTTCAATATGAAGCTAAATTTCAGAATAATTACATTTTATATGTTTAGAGGGATTAAAACCATCATCTTTTGTATGATATTTGGGGATTTAGGATATCTCCAATGATGTAAAAAATATCATGGGATTTTATTAGAATTATTTCAATATAGTTTTTTTAAAAAGGAAAAATTGTCACTACTAGAAATTCTAAGGGGATTGATCTTGCTGCTAAAGAGAGATAATGGTGTAACATCTATTGTTAGAGTCTGTGATGTCATTGACTGTATAACATTTTTTAAATAAATATATTTCTTATATATTAATTAATTTTTTAAAGAAAAATGGTGCTTATAATATATATAGTTATGGGATTGGATATAGATTTGATGATTAATGATATTTCTAAAGAAGTTCACTATTATGGGAACATTATATTATTATGGTGAACAAATCATTGTGGGATTTTTTGGAATAAGGTTTATTTTATCTTTTATATGAATATATGAATTAAACATGCCTTTTTGGGGATTAAGGTTATATATGGAAATGATTTGAATATATTAGATAATATTTAATTATGGAATATTCATTTTTGGCATGAAAAATTATGCGTGATTGATATTATCTATGATAAATTATAAATTCATATTGGAATACTATGTGATAAAATCATTTTATTCATTGTTTTTTAATTTTATTCTAATATAATTTTCACTCTGATAAAGTTATTTATTTATCTAATGATCTAAGATCAACATTGGGTTTTATTATTGAGGTTTTTGTGATTAATTTGGTATTTCATAATATTTTGGTTTATTAATGTATTGAATTGTATTGAGAAAACCATTTTGGTTTTTATTAATGCCTAAAGATAGGATAAAGATACTATAATAATTTTTATGAATTATTTGATTTGATAGAAGTTATTTTTAGTACATCGGGAAAAATAGCCATCATTCATATTCATTTATTGTAATTCGAAAAGATGTTGAAAGTAATTAAATAATTACCATAGGGTAAAAATAATCTAATGAAATAAAAAGCTAAAATTTATGTACCTTTTTTCATTTCATTAATGTAAAAGAAACCCTAAAATTTAAGAACTATATATTTAAATAAAAATTTGATACATTTATTTTTTTTAATTCAGTGTTCTTTTAACCAACCATAAATTTATTGATTTGTGGTGGTCAACATTCTCCACACCATATTATGTATCACGCTCAAATATTTTTTTCGAATTCAAATTCTAATCCATGTCTATGTTTTCACTATCCATTAATGTTCTCTTATTTGGAAACATGTTTCATTGTTAATCTACAGAAAGTTCCTATTTCCCATTACCTCTTTCTATAGGGTTTTTAATTGACCCCTTTTATGATGTATATTTTTCATAAACGAATTTTTAATTCTAAAACCCTTGATTACATCGCATAAGTTAACATTACGATGATAAAAATTGTTATATTGGGAAACATTTAACACCCTTTGATTTGAAGAAATATTATTTTCTATTAAATTTAAATACTTTTATATCGTGTGTTACATGTACCACAGAGTTTAATCAAACCACACTATACTATTAATTTAGTTAATGTGAAATTTAGAACATATAAATTAAAATTGTGGTTATGAATTGGAATAAATAAGGTTTTAATTTTATATGGTTATAAAATAAATAAAATTTATTAATTTTTTATCAATTGATTTAATATTAAAATTAATGAATCAGTTGAATGTAAAAGAATTATTTTTTTCTAAAAAATATATTTTATTCACACAATATGTTTTTACCTTAATAAATATAATTAATCATAAATGGTTAATTAATTGAATGAAAATTACATATTTTATATTAAATTAATGTTTTTATCATTAATGAAGTTTGTTTCAATAGAATGGATAAGAATAAATCCATTTTTATTCTTAAACATATTTTTTAAACATCTTCATCGAGTTTTTTAAAAAAAATGAGATCGTAATTTTAGAAAATTTATTTTAAAAAATGTACACAATTTTTTATAAATATTGAAAAATAATTTCTTTTATTAAAATATTCCTTGTGGTTTAAATTATTTAAAAGCTGAAACTAGTTTAAATTTGATTCAAAATGAAATTACATAAATTAAATAATTATTAATCTAATTTCGGTCATCAGATTCAATTTAATATCTAATTTTAATAGGAATTGTTTTTACATCTGAAATAATTAATTTAGACTATGGTTTTCCCATCAAATTTACATGTAAAATATTTATTTAAAATGTTCCACTTATGTAAATTGAATTTATAAAAGTGGATTTCATATTTATAATATATATTATTAATATTATATAATATTTTTAGATTAATTTTCTGTCATAATAAATAATAATAACTATAAAAAATAATTACCAAGGTTAAGGTTAAAATTGGTTTATTAGGGGTCCAACTAGAATGATACGTGTTCAGATGTCCTAAAAGAATTTCCAGAACCTCGTGGATGGAAATATTTTAACCATATATCATATAATATTAGGGAATGTTCAGTGTTCTTACCTTTTGGAATGTTAACAATTTGGGTATAATTTTTTTTATATATCATGTTTTTTCACTAACCCACTTAAAATGGGAACCCCCAATCCTTTCTTCATCCATTATGAAAATCATTTTGGTTCACAAAATATCATAATAAATATAATACATAAATAAAAACTCATGTATTAGAGGTATTATTTTGATTTTTAAGCCCTCCTATGATGACCTTTTTTAAAAGCGTAAAGAGGTTTTCTGAAGAAGTTGTATCATTCTAAACCGAGTGTTTTATATTTATTCTTCAAATTAATTAATATATTCCTCAAATATGTTGATATATTAACATCAATATCACCCCTATACTTAGAAGTTATTATTCCAATGAGATAATGTATATCTAACTCTTATTACTTTAAATAGAAAATGAAACCATCGATCGTGTGTATGGTGAACGACCACATCACGAGCTGATGTAATTTCATTTCCATAACCTCATCTCATGGGTGCATATAATTATGTATTTTAAGTATATATATAACATTTGCGATAAGATTAATTTATAATATCATATCTACCGTGTTACAATCCATTCTATTGGAAAATGATATTGTCCATCATTCATACGTGTGGACTATAGCCACAAAAAGGTAATGTGATGGATTTTTTATTTATTCTGACATTGATCATAATAAGGATATATTTCACAACCCCCTCCCACCAAAGATTCCCCTCTTGATATGCAAATGGTGAAAGGGAGATAATGACCCCCGAGTCCCGCCTCTAGTAGGCCCTGGGGTGGCGACTAGCACCAATGGTATTAGTTTTCACAAATATGGGAGGCATTACCCTTTTTATTATTTAGGATCGGTAAATAGGACAAGTCAACCACTAAAAAGGAAAATAACATGTGTATATAAATAAACCCAAACCAATCCCACATGCATGTTTAAACAATTTTATAACAAGGTACAGGTAAAATAAAGCTCAAAAGTACAATGCCAAATGAAAATAAGAGTACAGCAACTGGAACAACTCCAAATGTCCGACTAGTAGGGTCTTGCATGGCCCTGGTAGTCCTCCTGGAAACCTAAAAGTAAACGTAGGGTGAGCATACAAGTATACTCAGTAGGGAAGCCTAAATCTCTCGTTCACAAGTGGGGAGACATCTTAATTTCCCGTGAGAACAACAGAAGAAACCAATCAAGGAATTCTATCCACCCCACCTCACCAGCCACACTCACCACAAACATAATCACAACAGGTAGTAGTATATAAGAACAAGAGTATTGGGTACCCTGAACCATTTCCCAGTAGTTAGTTTCTCTTCCTAACGGCGAACATCCTGACGTTGGCACACTCTCCCCGCTCGCACACACCTGGGCCTCACAAACCACACATCCCGCCCGCACACACCTAGGCCTCACAACCAGGTATCCCACCCGCACACACCTGGGCCTCACAACCATGTATCCTACCTGCACACACCTGGGGCTCACCCCGAAAATTTTTGGGAAACAGTAGAACCTTCCTGAAGAGTCTTGGGCTAAAACCACCCCAATCGAAACATACCTGAATGGTCTTAGGAGTAAGGTTGCCTCAAGCCATCACATCCTAGGGGAGAAGGAGCAGGAAGGAGCTAGTAACTAAGGGAAAACACCCTCTCCCATGAAATGGGAGTGTTTGGCACTATGTTCTCAACATGGGTGGGGTGCGATAAAACACAAAAGATACAGATATATATACGTATACCAAACACACAACCCAACCTATGGCTTCTAAATAGAGAAACTGAGAACGTGCCTCAGCACAGCCACTACGAAGCATGCATACAACAAACAACCCTAAACCCATTTAGGTTTTTACGTTTCATAAGAATTAGTTTATTTAGTTCCTTAACTACTGGGAAACTATCCACAACCAACAACATCGATCATTCATAAAACATATCCCGCCATCCACAAATCAAGTTAGGAAAACACAAGCAACACAACCAAGTCCTTCTTATCAACCAACCAACCCATTGATTATTAATACCATTCCATTACCATGACCCTCCATTCATTAAATTTTATTATTCACAACCCATAGTCTGTTGAAATTCCAAACCCATCCCTGCAGCCCCGCTACCAACTGCCATAACCACAACTACACCGTACATCATTATCCCTTTAATACCATTTATCACAGCCCCGCTTCCCATCACCAATATAAAATTAACACCAACCCACAACCAATCCAACTGCAGCCCACTTCTCACCTGATTCACAACAACCCAAAAAACACCCCCATCACATGCCATGTATCCAAGCCAACACCCACATGCTCATTATTCCATTATTTTTTAACTGGGGTGATCACACAAGGGTTCCATATTTTCATTTAATCAGCCAAATATATGTGATTATCCAAATTAAACATTCCACAAGGTTCCATCCACAAAAACGGTCTAAAAATATATGGAAACATTTAATTTCTCAAGAAAAGGCCCCCAACGACCGTGATTTTTAGTAGGCATAATCACATTCAATTCATAACATATCAATAGGATAAACAAGATAAACATAACAACTTTCCCATCTCTGTTCTTTAACTAGTTATTATCTTTATTTAATGGTTCAATTGTTTCTCATGAAAAAAAGATGATACCCACCCCGCATGATGCACAAATTAGAGAGATGATGGTAAGATCCCTACCTCAACAGGTTCCAATCGCAACGCTCCCCCGGATCAACCTTAGAAAATGTCTGTTGGCGTATGTCACTTCTGTCAGGTCCCGGAAAAACCTCCTTGGGTGGAAGTCAGAAAGGAAATGCCAAAGAAAAGACAACAGATCCAAGCTTGGAAGTTCCTCCTCGTCATTACGATCCCGTGGCCGCTGACGGATCGTAAATCGGAGCTCGGACGAAGAAGTTATGGAAGAAAAGGATCCTTAGAGTATCTTGGGAGAGCTCTGCTCAGAGGAATGGGGATGAGAGGAGTGAGTTGAAAAGGAGGAGGGGACCCCTCCTTTTATAGGTGAGAAAAGAAAAAGTACACGGCGTGTACTTTATGGTACACGGCGTGTACTCAGTTATTTCACACGGTCTCCACGCGGCTTCCAACACGGCTCTGCGGCCATTGACTGGTCCACACACGGTTTGAGGGTAACACATACGTGGGGAAAAACTAAACGAAGCGTAGTTCTGGACACATGACGTGTACCTATTTATTTGACACGAATCCAACACGGTACATGGTAATGCGTATGTGGGGAGAGACAACACGACGTGTAGTATTGGACACACGGCATGTACCCATTTATCTCACACGGCAAGGAAACAACCTTCAACACGGGGTATACCCGGCAAGGGGGTACACGGTGTGTACTCAAACTACACGGCTTGCAGTTTCAAAATTCTGGAAAGTGTGGGAAAAGTCCATTTTACCCTCCAGAACACTTCGTGGCCTTCTTTTGACAAAGGAATGGACCGAAGAAGTCCGGTCCATTACATCAGATACCTCTTAAAACATTCTCATCCCTGAGAATTTAAAACCATCCTAGAGGAACCCAACAAGATACCTCTTAGGGTTCTCGTTATAACAGGAACCCAAACAACAACCATAATCATATGTGTTAGGAATTCATTCTCATATGTCGAGATATTATCCGCTTTAGGCGGCACTGACTCGCTTGCACAGGTTTAATCGTATCCTCATTAATGTGTCTCGATTAAGAATTGGGTCTTCCCACTTTCATACATTAGGATTTTTCAACTTATACTACCCCCAACACCACACAACCAACACACTACCTGAACATGTGGTTTTGGGAAATTCCTTCTCCTATGTCGAGATATTATCCGCTTTAAGTGACACTGACTCTCCTGCATGGGTTTAATCACATCCTCATTAATGTGTCTCGATTAAGGGTCAGGTTTTTCCATTTCCCCACACATTCGGACATGTTACACATTACCAGGGAACAAGGAATCAAAAAGGTCTCACAACCGACAAGCCAAGCATTCCATATATCGAAGGTACAGAGTACAATATCAACACAAAGCTCAGAAGAACAAGGAAAACAAAAGTCAAAACAACACCAGGTACTGAGAGTGCATCTGGTTCTCCCACTCCCAAGTGATCTCCTTGAGGCCACCATGCCTCCACAACACACGAACCAATGGAATGGTTCGTCCACGGAGCACATTTTCTTTACGATCCTCGATTCTGACTGGTCGTTCCTCAAAGGTCGCGTCGTCTCCCATATCTAACACTCCCCAATCGATAATGTGGGAGTCATCGTGTAAGTACTGAAGAAGCTGGGAGATGTGGAAGACGTCATGAACCTTCTCCAACTGAGGTGGCAGGGCCAGCTGATATGCCACCTCTCTGACTCGCCTCAGCACCTCAAAAGGTCCGATGAACCAAGGTGAGATATTGATCCCTTTCCCAAACCTCCACTACCCCCGTCGAGGTGAAACCATCAAGAACACATGATCCCTCACCTTGAACTCCAAGGGCCTCCTCCGACGATCAGCATAATACTTATGTCGGTCCTGAGCCGCTTTCATCCTCTCACGTACAAGATGGACTTTCTCTGTGGTGCTCTGCACTACCTCTGGCCCAAGAGTACCTGTCTCACCAACCTCTTCCCAGAAAATGGGTGAACGACATGGTCTTCCATACAAAGCCTCAAACAGTGCCATGCCAATATTAGAGTGGAAGCTATTGTTGTAGGCAAACTCGACTAAAGCCATGTGTCGTACCCATGATCCTCTGAAATCTAGAACACATGCTCACAGCATGTCCTCCAACATCTGGATAGTCTGCTCCATCTACCCATTGGTCTGGGGGTGGAAAGCAGGGCTAAGGTGTAGCTGGGTGCCAAAATCATGTTGTAACCCCCTCTAGACTCGTGAGGTAAACCGAGAATCCCGATCTGAGACGATAGTCTTTGGGATTCCATGCAAACGCACCACCTCGTCTATGTACCTCTGTGATAAGGTACTCACTGGTCCTGACTCCTTAATTTCTAAGAAGTGAGCTGATTTTGTTAGTCAATCCAACACTACCCAGATAGCATCATAACCACCCTGAGCTCTGGGTAGGTCTGTGATGAAGTCCATTGAGATGTCATCCCACTTCCACTCTGGGACATCTAAAGGATGCAACAAACCACTGGGAACACGGTGCTTAGCCTTCACTTGTTGATACACTAGGAATTTAGCCACAAACTCCGCCACTACCCATTTCACCTCGGGCCACCAAAACTGTTCCCTCAGGCGTCAGTACCTTTTTGAAACTCCTAGATGTACCGCCAAGGCTGAGCTATAGAACTCACGGAGAACTCCCTCACGCGTTGTCTCCGGGACAAACAACCTTCCATGGAAAGGCATCCGATGTCGGCTGTCCTCTGAACATCCTTCTAGAGCATTCCCCTAATAGACACGATCCTTCATCACTTCCATCTCAGAGTCCCCCCACTGAGACTCTTCCACCTGCTGCAACAAGGAGGACTACACCGTCATCTGAAACAAACAGCCTCTAACACCTTCTACCCTGGCATCCAAGTGCAAGGCAGCAAACTCTCCCATCACCTTCCAAGCATCAGTGGATTCTCGAACCACTTTATTATGTGACTTCCTGCTCAGGGCATCAGCTACAACGTTGCCCTTACCTTCAGTGGAAGAGATCTCAAAGTCATAGTCTTGGAGAAACTCGACCCATCTCCGCTGCCGTAAGTTCAGGTCACGCTGGTAGAAGATATAATGCATTCTCTTGTGATCATAGAAGACCACAAAGCACTCCCCAAAGAGTTAATGTCTCCATAAATTCAGTACGATCACTACTACTGCAATCTCTAGGTCATGGGTGGCATAGTTACGCTCATGAGGGTGTAACTGCCTAGACCCATAATTGATCACTCCCTTCTTCTGCATCAGCACGCACCCCAGACCAAGGCTATAAGCATCACAAAACACCTCATACAACAACCCTTCCTCTGGAAACCTGAGTACGGGAGCACTGACCAACTTCTCCTTTAGGTAGTCGAAAGCCTTCTGGCATTTCTTGCTCCACAGGATGACCTGGTTCTTCCTAGTTAAAGTTGTCAATGGAGCAGCAACTCGAGAGAAGTCCAAAACGAACCTCCGATAGTAACCTGCTAACCCTAGGAAACTACGAACTTCTTCCATGCTCTTGGGTGCTTCCCAATAAACAACTGCCTCCACCTTCGACTGGTCCACTAACACTCCATGCTGAGACACTACGTGCCCAAGGAAGTGTACTTCTTACGTTAAGAACTTACACTTCGGAAATTTCCCATAAATCTGGTGGTGTCGAAGGACTTCCAAGACTGCCCTGAGATGCTAAACATGCTCCTCCTCTGATCGTGAGTAGATCAGGATGTCATCGATAAAAACAATGATGAACCAGTCCAGAAACTCTCGGATGACAATGTTCATAAGTCCCATGAACACAGTCAGTGCATTCGTAACTCCAAACAGCATCACTACAAACTCGAAGTGCCCATGCCTACACCTGAAAGCCGTCTTCGAGATGTCACTATCCTTTACCCTCAGTTGATGATATCCAGATAGTAGATCAATCTTGGAAAACAAACCTTCTCCCCTCAGTTAGTCTAAGAGATCATCTATCCTTGGAAGGGGTAGCGGTTCTTGACCGTTACCTGGTTCAACCTTCGGTAGTCTATGCATAGCCTGAGACCACCATCTGCCTTCTTCACGAACAAAACTGGAGCACCCCATGGCGATACGCTGGGTCGAACAAAACCCTTCTCCATCAGATCATCAATCTGAATCCGCAACTCCCGCAACTCCGATGGTGTCATCCGATAAGGGGCCATCGAAGTCAAACGGGCACCAGGATGTAAGTCTATCTTGAACTGAACGTCACGTCGGGGGGTAGAGTCACAACCTCCTCATGAAAAAAATCGAGGAACTCCCCAAAAACCTCCGGAAAATCCATCATCTATGTATCAGCTGGAACCACTGATAACCCACCTAACAAGGAAAGAAGAGGCTTCACATGCTGGATTCCAACCGGATAGCTCCTCTCGCCAACAAAAGATATGCGCTGCCCATCCAAGTCAGAGAACATGACTCTTCTCTGGAAGCAGTCGATAACAGCACTAACAGAAAAAAACCAGTCGATTCCTAGGATGACATCGTATGGCTGCATTTGTAACAGAAGAAAGTCCCCACTAGATCGATGTGGTCCCAACGTCAGCCCACATCCCCAGCAAACACAAGATACGCTGGTTTGGCCTCCAACTGGTGTACTCAGCACCAGTGGTACAGAATGTCTCTCTACGTCTAGTCCCAAATCATGGGCTATACCAGGTTCAACAATGGAGTGCGAATCTCCCGAATCGAACAAAGAAGAAACAAGAGTGCTGAACAAACAAATCGTACCTTACACCACCTCTGGTCCTGCTAGAGCTATAAACTCTGTTTTGTGCAACTGTCCACGCCCAAATCCTCTACCTCTCTGATGTCATCCACCTCCTCGAACATGCCCGAGTTGAGGTCCCTGAGAAGCACCCGGAGGTCGGCCTCCTCCCACAAAGTCAGTCCTCGGAGGAGCATGGTCCTGCTGCTGCTGGAAGGGCCTCGCTGGCAACTGGTGCTGCTGAGGTGGGCACTGAACATTCCCACCTCCACCGTACTGAGCTCGGGTCGGGCACCGACTCTGAACGTGCCTGAAACCTCCACAAGAAAAACACTTCGTTCCTAGGATCGTGAAAAAGGGACGAGGACCCGAAGATCTGAACTGGAACTGCTGGGGCCTACTCCCCACTGGTCTAAACCTGGAAGGTCCCGTCGTAGGAGACCTGCTACTGACTGCCTTCCCCTTCGACGAGCCTGAATGGATCCCCTCTCGAGGTACACCTCCCACTGAGTGCATCCTCTCTACAACCTCTGCCTTCTTCTGTATCTCCAAGTACGTCACAAGGGTGATCGGGGTGACAACATACTGGAGCGAAGGATGAAGCGCCTCCTCCAAACGTCTCGCTCGAGACTCCTCATCCGGAAAGAGATCTGGAGCAAAGCGCAGGAGATCCTTGAACATGATCCCCAACTCTCATACTGACATACTCCCCTACTGAAGTGACAGTAACTCATGCCGCTTCTCCACCTTGGTCATGGAAGAAAGGAATTCCTCTCAGAATTCCTTCTCAATGTCAGCCCATGGAACCTCTGCCTCTATCCTCTCTCCGAGGTAGAGCATCCACCATTGTCGCACCGCACCTCTTAGCTGACTGACTGCTAGGGGAACCCAGCACTCCCTCGAAGAACGGATCAACGTAAAAGAGATCTCTAGATCCTCAAGCCACCCCTCCGTCTCCGTATCTGAAGTACTACCCTCTTACTTCTTGAGGGTCTGCCGCTGAAAAGAATGGAGAGTCCTCTGCCACTGGCTGTCTTCCACCTCTCGGTCAATCCTCAACTGATCGACCACCTTAATCTGCTAGGCCTCGGCCGTCTGAGCCATACGGGGATGACGTCCAGGTTCCATAGCTGTACGGAAAACAAGGATCGCCTAAGCCCAAGTAGTAAGGAAAAGCTCAAGGTTTTATTTTATCATTTTATTTCAATTTCTTTCCCAGAACACCCAAATCAAGTAAAACACAATCATGATGATGCATGTACCTTTCCTAGGGTCTTTACCCTGCAATCAATGTAGTCTCACTTGGTCGTTCGGTAGGCTCAGAGTCCTTGAATTGGATCACGGTGGCCCTAAAATCATGTGTCCTAGCCGGTCTTTCCTGGCCTATGTCACGCACCATGATTAACTAACATTGTCGCCCTACCATCCCATGTAATCCTCACTGTACCTAACTACAGACTCCATCCTATCTATCAACCATCAGCCTCTGATACCATTCTGTCATGACCCCCTCCCACCAAAGATGCCCCTCTTGAGCTGGAAATGGTGAAAGGGAGATAATGACCGCCCGAGTCCCGCCTCCAGTAGGCCCTAGGGCAGCGACTAGCACCAAGGGTATGAGTTTTCACAAATATGGGAGGCATTACCCTTTTTATTATTTAGGATCGGGAAATAGGACAAGTCAACCACAAAAAAGTAAAAGAACAAGTGTATATAAATAAACCCAAACCAATCCCACAAGAATGTTTAGACAATTTTATATCAAGGTACAAGTAAAAGAAAACTCAAATGTACAATACCAAAAGAAAACAAGAGTACAACAACTGAAACTACTCTAACTTTCCGACTAGTAGGGTCCCGCATGGCCCTAGTAGTCCTCCTAGAAACCTAAAAGTAAACGTAGGGTGAGCATACAAGTAAACTCAGTAGGGAAGCCTAAAGCTCTAGTGCACAAGTGGGGAGACATCCTAATGTCCCTTGAGAACAACAAAAGAAACCTAGCAAGGAATTCAATCCACCCAAACTCACCAGCCACACTCACCACAAACACAATCACAACAGTTAGTAGTATATAAGAACAAGAGTATTGGGTACCCCGCACTATTTCCCAGTAGTTAGCTGCTCTTCCTAATGGCGAACGTCCTGACGCTGCCACACTCTCCCCGCCCGCACACACCTGGGCCTCACAACCACGTATCCCGCCTGCACACACCTGGGCCTCACCCTAAAGATTTATGGGAAACAGTAGAACCTGCAAGAAGAGTATTGGTCTATAACCACCCCAATTGAAACCTACCTAAAGGGTCTTAGGTGTAAGGTCGCCTCAAGCCATCACAGCCTGGGGGAGAAGGAGCAGGAATGAGCTAGTAACTAAGGGAAAACACCCTCTCCCATGAAATGGGAGTGTTTGGAAATAAGTGCTCAACATGGGTGGGGTGTGATAAAACACAAAAGATATATATATATATGTATATATATGTATACCAAACACACAACCCAACCTATGGCTTCTAAACAGAGAAACTGAGCACGTGCCTCGGCACTGCTACTACGAAGCATGCATATAACAAACAGCCCCAACCCAATTTAGGTTTTCACGTTTCAACAGAATTTGATTAATTAGTTCCTTAACTACTGAGAAACTATCCCCATCCAAACAACTCGATCGTTCATAAAACATATCCCTGCCATCCACAAATCAAGTTAGGAAAACACAAGAAACACAACCAAGTCCTTCTTATCAACCAACCAACCCATTGATTATTAGTCTCGTTCCATTACCATGACCCATCATTCATTAAATTTTATTATTCACAACCCATAGTCCGTTTACATTCCAAACCCATCCTTGTAGCCTCACTACCAGCTACTATGACCACAACTGCACCGTACATCATTAGCCCTTTAATACCATTTATCGCAGCCCCGCTGCCCATCACCAACATAACATTCATAAAAACTCACAACCAAGCCAACCGCAGCCCACTGCTCACCCGATTCAAAACAACCCTCAAAACACCCCCCCCCCCCCCATCACATGCCACGTATCCAAGCCAACATCCACATACTCATTATTCCATTTTTGTTTGACCGGGGTGATCACAAAAGGGTTCCATATTTTCATTTAATCATCCAAAATTATGTGTTTAGCCAAATTCCACATTTCACAAGGATCCAGCAACAAAAACGTTCTAAAAATATAGGGAAACATTTAATTGTGCAAGCAAAGGCCCCCAATGACCGTGATTTTCAGTAGGCATAATCACATTCAATTCATAACAGATCAATAGGATAAACAAGATGAATGTAACAACTTTCTCATCCCTGTTCTTTAACCAGTTATTATCTTTATTTAATGGTTCAACTGTTTCGTGTTAAAACAAGATGATACCCTCCCCGCATGATGCACAAATTAGGGAGACGAAGGTAAGATCCCTACCTCAATAGGTTACAATCGCAACGCTCCCCTGGATCAACCATAGAAGACGTCTGCCGGCATCCGTCACTTCTGTCGGGTCCCAGAAAAACCTCCTCAGGTGGATATCATAAAGGAAAGTCCAAAGGAAACACAACATATCCAAGCTCGGAAGTTCCGCCTTGTCGTTACGATCCTGTGGCCGTTGACAGATCGTAAATCGGAGCTCGGACGAAGAAGTTATGGAAGAAAAGGAGCCTTCGAGTCTCTTGGGAGAGCTCTGCTCAGAGGAAAGGGGAGGAGAGGAGTGAGTTGAAAAGGAGGAGGGGACCCCTCCTTTTATAGGTGATAAAATCAAAAGTACATGGTGTGTACTTTATGGTACACGGCGTGTGCTCGATTATTTCACATGGTCTCCACGCGGCTTCCAACAAGGCTTCATGGATGTTGACTGGTCAACACATGGTTTTAGGGTAACGCATACGCGGGGAAGGACTACACGGCGTGTAGTTTTAGACACACGACATGTACCTGTTTATTTCACATGGCTCCAACACGGCACACAGCCGTTGACGGGTCAACACACGGTAACGCGTACGCGGGGAGAGACTACACGGCATGTAGTATTGGACACACGGCGTGTACCCATTTATCTCACACGGCAAGGACATGGCCTTCAACATGGGTTATACCCAGAAAGGGGGTACACTACGTGTACTCAAATTGCACGGTGTGTAGTTTCAAAATTCTGGAAAGTGTGGGAAAAGTCCATTTTACCCTCCAGAACACTTCGTGGCCTTCTTTTGACAAAGGAATGGGCCGGAGAGGTCCGGGCCATTACAATATATTTAATGAATATAATATATATATTATATATAATATTCAATAAATTTTATTTAATAATTTTCTTCCTTCCTTTTTATCCGTCTAGAATTTGGAAATAGGGTTCATGTGAATGTAAGACCTTCGTTCTCCATAAATGGTGTAATGAATTATTCAATATATAACTCATATGAATGACTATATATATGTATATAATGAATTTATTTTATATTTATATCAGGATTATTATTCTTTATATTATGGAACAATGATCAGTGTAACAAAACTGAAACTACTGAACAAAAACTTACATGAAAATAATGCAGTTTTCACGGGTAAGAATGATTTTAATAATTAATTGTAAATAAATGGGAGATAAGATGTTATAATTAATTCTTATAAGATATTTTATATTTTATTATTCTTATTGAATTTATTTACAATAAATATATGTTCATTGAATATGACATTGAAACACATATGAAGGAAGTTTAACTTAAGGTAATGGATTTCTATCTCACTTTTATTTACGTTGGACACATGCCATATTCCTAAATTATTTCTTTATTCTGTATATACAACCCATAAATATATTCTATGATTCTAATTATTAAATTTTTGGATATAAATAAACATATAATGTTTTTTATTTCAAGTTTCTTATGATTGAGAAGTTTTCAATGTAATTAGTGTTTTATGTTACAATCTCATTGTATATTACGATTTTTTATGATTATTAGTACAACGAAGAACTAGTATGAACTATACCTCATGAAAATAATTATTTTTCTTCGCAAATTTTTATTTTTTAATATTATAATATTTCTTTAACTTTCCACTATTTATGCACTCAAGAGACCGAATGAATCATTTTGAGGAAAAATAACATTATTTTTATCATTGGTGGAAAATAATTTTTATTCCATATGCACGTTTTATAAAAATGTGTTTAAATTTTTTTTAATATTCTTATATAATTTTTTAAAGTCAATTTAACAATTTTATGATTTTTTAATAATTTTTTTAAATTAATCATTCTATTGATTTCCAAATGAGATACTTTTTTATTTTGACCAAAACATTGAATAGAATCGTTGTTTTATCATGTGTATAATAAATGGTATTTATGGAAGTCGTGAAATCTCATTAATTTTAATATTCCATTCTATATTTCCAATTTTATTTTAAATTAAAAAATATTCTTTGTTATTTCTGAATTTTTTATATTTTAATGATGTAATATTAAAACGGAAATGGAATTTTCATCAATAATTTTTTAATGATACTTATATGGAATAAATATTCTTTAATGATTAAAATTAATGGGTTTCATTATGTTTTGTTGGGGATATTATCCAATGGATCCATCCATATTATTTCTCTGGAAACATTATGATTATTTTTATGAGATGCTTATGAAACCCATTCATTTTCAATGGGATATGCTGTGATGGGTTGATGAAATATTTATAGAACCCAATTTCTTTTTAGGGGTAATTATATTATTATCTGATGAATGATTACTGATTTTATTGAAAAAAATATTTTTGGTTTTTATCATGTGATGTTTGGACTCTTAATTATACATCACATTAATGAATTGTGTAAATATGGATGAATTGTGATTTATTTGTGTTATGAATTAAATTTATATCAAGTTCAAAATGTCATGTATAGACCATGTGTCATTTAAATAAGGTTTGGTGTTCCCCTGGTTACATGTAGATAAGGTTTTGTGTGGACCAATATTCATGATCATATGGTTATAAGTGGAAAAGGTTTAATATAGATTTGGTTAAATGAGTTCTTAATTTCTTTTCCTTAGATTAATAAATTAACCTTTATATATTTATAAATGTTGAAAATTATATAAAATAATGTGTATGCCAAAAATAATTGTCTTAGGAGCATTTTATTCTCTCATATCTTCTGTTAGTTTGTTTATTTATTATTTATGTCTTAAAAACTACGAGGATTTATTCCATGACTTGAGTTTAGGATCTATGATGTACAGAGTATGTTTTTAAATTTTTATCCAAATGTTATCATAACCATGTTCTCATGTTATGATTATATCTACCTTTATCACCCATAATGAGATTATAATCCCTACATTTTTTATGTTTCCTTTCTGGTGTTTTGAGGAATGGTATTATTAATGATACGTCTAGCATGGGTGCTAGTAATAGAAGATCTTAGTGATATATAATTCAATTCACTAATGGACCTATTGTTTATATTTATAGGTTTTCCAATGATACTAGAACTGAAATATTATACCATGGTTCATTATGCTATGTAATTAATATTCATCTAATAATATGTAATTTCTATATATGAAAATGGAGGTTCACAATAGTGGGTGTCAAATAAAGTTTCATTCAATCATGGGAGACTAGGGAAATTAACATTTATTTAACTCTAATGATATGTTAATGTATATTAAAATTAACATTAATTTTTTTCAAGGATAGAATGTGTCATTACAAAGAAATTTCAACCATTCCAGGATAAAATAATTGGATGTGACTCTAGGACAATTGTACATAGGGGTAATATCATTGAAAAGAAAATATTGGTATTTGACTCAATCATTGGCCAATTGGTGACAATGTCCCTTGCTTGATAGATGATTTGACACTCCAAAGTTATATTTTTTTTATATTCAAAATATACATATAAAACATAACGATTTATTTGAATAGATAATTACCATGAATACACACAGATAAGAAAATGTTTGTGTAGATAGAAAATTATTTTTCATTATTTATACATCATTTAAATTATTTTTCATGTTCATTTAGTTTTTAATATGATTATTATTGCTCTTAATATTTCATTTGGTTTTATTAATTTACCATACCTTGAAGGAATTATGTAAACATATAATTTGATTTAAAAATGGTGGTTATGATAAACACAATTAGATGGTGATTGGAGTGAAATACATTATGATTATGCATAATCAACTATATTGATATATGATTAACAACATAAACATATGCGAGTTTCATATAATGTAAAATAATAGAAAGAATTTCTATTAATGGTAATTTAAGTAGAAATGACCATGGAAGTAAGAGAGCCCAATTCACATCTTCTCGATTATGTGGGAAAAATAGCATTGATGTATATCCCAAATGGAAGTGTATGTCAAAATAAAGGAAATTGATCAATGAATTTAAAATAATATGATTTAACATATGTGAGGATATTTCGAATTACCCAATTTAATGACCAAAAATAAGGGTTATCCCATATACCAGGGAATGAACGATTTTATTCCAACCAATAATGTGAAAGGATTGAAGTGTTGATGAATTAAGATAAATAATTATGTTATAAAAGTATTTTTTAAAATGGTATATTGTTTATAAAAACCATGAAATAACTATTTATTTTGTTAATTTTTGAATCATATATGTCTTCAAGTAATATTAACTTAAAAGTTATGGATACCATCTTGGGTTTAAAAGTTCAGTATTTATCTTATGATCAATGACTTAAAAATCACTTTTTATGTTTAATGTTATGAAATATTAATGTGACTATAGAAATTTTGGAATATTTTTTTATTGATATTAGATATATATAACCCTTAGGATAAACCAGAAGTATTATTTCAGATAAATTCTCTTTTAATAAGGTTAAAGGTATTGATAACCTTTACATTTTATATGATCATTGATGATTAAGGTGATTTTCTAGGATGTTAATTATAATTCAGCTGATGATATAAGAATTATTTTAATGTATTTTTAGTAAAAAGAAAAACATGTAATGTCCTGAAAGTATGTGATATTTAAAATCACAACCAAAGGGTGATATGGTTGAAATAACTATTAATGTCCTTTATAATGCCTTCATTAGTTTGAGAGTTTTTTTAAAATTGATATAGTAGTTAAAGATTCTGTTTTTTAAGAACATGTGTATTACCATAGAGATAATTGTGGGATTGATATAGTCTTTTGTGGTGAATTCTATTTTTCATGGAGTTATCTATATTGGGAAACCTTATATGATTATGGTATACAAAAATTTATGGGTTTTTATTTTATAAATAAAGAGTGTTTTATATTTTTGATGAATATATGATTTTAATGTGGATTTATTGTAATTGAGGTCATTTATAGGAATATTTCAATATTATGGAGATTTATTACTATGGACTATTCATTTATGATTTGATAAATTAAGACTAATTGATGTTATTGATAGATAAAAGTTAACTTTATCTTGGAATAATGTAAAGTCAAATCATTCCAATCTTTGGGATTCAATATTATTTTGTCTTATTTTGGAATAAATATAAAGTTATAAATTTTTCAAATAATCAATGTTGATGTTTTTGTGTTATTATTTAGGAATTGGTTATTTGTTTTTTAACTACTCATATGATGGTTTAATGATTTTGAGAGTTGTGTTGTGCTCACTATTTTATTTTTGGCTAATTTCTAAATACTGGATGAAGATTTATCTTTTTATAGATTATTTTATGTAATTGAAGTCTATTTAGATCCTTAAGAATAAAAAATATTATTTGATATTAATTTCTTATAGTATGAAATGAAGTGGAAATTGATATAACCATAACCAAAGGAAAAAATGTTATTATAAAATAAAGTAATATATGGTAATTATATTTTTTTCTCTATTTTTTAGTAAAATAATCTCAGAAATTTAACATATATATATATTAAAATAAAAAATTAAATATTTATTTTTGTAAGAATCAATGGTATTTTCTCCATAAATAGATTTATGGCTTCATTGGTGTTAATAGCCTCTTGACTATGAACTATATCAATCTCTATTAGTGTTTTTCTGTTATTTTTCTTCCCAATTTTTAATATTTTACTTCAGGTTAATGTTATCCTATTTGGAAACATGGACTAATGTTGTTTCAAATAACCTTCATATTTCATATTTCCTCTTTCAAATAGGATTTTTTACAAAATCATTTTATAATGTGGGCTTTACCCAAATGAATTTTCAAATACAAAATCATTGATTTCATAGAAAAATATAAAATAGTGAAGTTGAAATTTATTAAAGGGGGTTCAATGAAACACATAGATATTTTATAAAATAGTTTCTTTCAAAAAAAATTAATTAATTTGATGGCTTGTGTAACACGCAACTACATGTTCAAATGGATTGTCCTATACTATTAAAATATTATAAATTAATGACATTGATATAACAAATATATTAAAATGGAAGGTACCAGTAGGTAAAACGAAATTAGTAAAATTATATTATATATAAATTAATAAAATATATTCACCTATAATCAATTGTTTTGAATTAAAATTTTAAAAATGAATTTAATGTCACTGATATGTTTTCCTAAAACCCTATTTTTATAGGTTCAACGTGTTTTTAACTTAATATATTATATTAAAAAAGTATTTATAAGGATTTTTATTAAATTTATATATTATATAATTGAGAAAATTTCTTATCATTAATCTAGTATTTTTTTATATGCATGAGATATGAATAATTCTAATTTTATATTTAAAGTGTATTTTTCAAAAATGCGGATTCATCATTATCTACATACACTTTTTCATATTTTTTCCATATTTAGAAAAATTATTTGAAAAAATGAAAATATTTCTTTGTATAAAAAATTCAAAATTATCTTAGTCTGTATTTCCTAGAATTTTATAAAAAAATATTATTTCAGTTAATAAAGAAACATTATAATTTAATTTAAAAACCATATTTTTTTAATAGTATTTAAAAACAAAAATATTATTTTTAAAATGATTTAAGATTTTTATTTGTGAAATTAAATTATGACTAATCCAAAAAAGGTTATTATAATCAATTTCATATTTATTTTTTATATAAAAACGGTTTATAATTTTGAATTCTTTTCATTTTAATAATGTTTTCCATTCACATCTATAGGATTAATTTTTAATTAAATTATGAAAATTTAGTTAATTTAATTCTGAAAAAATGATTCTATTTTTTAATAGTAAAAATTTATATCAGATAATTTGGTACACCTATTTTGTCCATAACAATTAGTAACATGTTAAAATTAATTTCCATGGTTAAGGTTGAAATGGGTTTACCAAGTGTAAAACTAAAATTAAAAGGGTTTAAATGAACTAATAACATATAAAGATCCTATTTTGAAAAACATATTTCAACCTTATATCATCTAAGGATACCTAATGTGCCATTTTTTAGCATTGTGGAATGTGTAAAATATGGTTACACATTTTTCTTTTAAAACATTCAATGTGTTCCCCTCCCCCACCTAAAAAAGTGGACACTCTCATCTATCCTCTTTACACTACAAAAATCATTTTGGTTTATCCATAACTAAAAAAATATCATTATTACATCCCCCCACATTTCCTAGACGTATTGTTTTTATTAGTAAACCCACCTAAGAAATATTTTGGGGAAAACAGAAAGAGGTTTTCTAAAGAAAATTTATTTTTCTTAACCAATAATTTTCATTTTATTTCTTGTTCTTGTACCATCAAATATTATTAAAATATGATGATATTATAACATTATTATCTCCTATGTAATTATTTTTTTAACATAATTACCACTATTTTTATACTCTTCCATCATATGGTAAATGAAACCATGCATTGCATGTAATAAAATCTATCACCCCATGAAATGATGTAATTTTTTTCCCATCGCTAGCTCTCACAGGTGGATATAATAATGGATTTAAAGTAGATTTATATTATTATTGATATAATTATAATTATAGAATTATAATATTATATATAAATTTTAACCTTCCAATCCATTTGAAAATGATAACATCGGCTGTGTATATATGTTGACTACCGCCTCCATGAAGCAATGTTATTTACTTCATTTATTTTGACATGGATGGTAATATGGAAATATTTAATGAATATATTTGTTATAAAATGACTATGGAAGATAGATTTAATAATAATCTATCACGAACATCCCTAATGGGGCTCAAGCCGCAACTATCCAAAGCCCGCCTCTATTGGCCAGGGGTTGTTGTCAAGTTTCGTAAGAAATAACTAATATGAGATTCCCATGAAATGTTTACCAATATGCAAGCCCCTAAATATCCCCCTCAAAATGTTTCATATATTCATAAGAAAATATAAAATATATAGAACAATACAATAGTAAAAAACTTATATGGATTACAAGAGTATGATAGATTAATCTAAAATGAAAACGGGAAAAAATACACACACAACTAGAAACATGTCTCAACCTAATAAAATGGTAAATATAATGATCTAAGGGATCTTGTATTCATATATATAATCCATGACTAACATACTTGGTCAAATAACTTATGTTATCCCAATTAGCCTCTTTAATCACTGTGGAATTTTCCAATGTCTATCTAAGAATGGAAACATGCGGGAAAATCCCATGCATGGGTGAGTATATACATACCCAGTAAAACACCGCAAAATATAAATAGGAAAAAATTGGAAATATGATAGGACTAGATATCTCAACCCATATCACGAGAGTAATTAAAATACAACAACATCGATCCAGCTATATAAATGCACACAAATGAAACCCGAATAAGAGGGAAAAGGGGGCACCATCTTAGAGCCCAATCGAGGAAAAGAGTATTCCATCATTTCAAAAGGTTTCATCTATGATTCTCAATAACATGAGTTCATGTACATATTATTAACCATGTTTTTGGATCACACCTCTCTAGTGTGACACATAGTTTAGGTGGAAAAAATCTAAGTAGAATCCCCACACCCTAGTGCGTCGGGGGGGGGGGGGGGTCCAATGAGTGTAAGGAGGACCTATGCCAGATCCTATATGGGGTACCACCTAGTATATATAGAAACATATTTATAATTTCATATGGGGTACCACCAATTAAATAGAGTAGTCATATCCTAATTTAATAAGGGAGTATCACTCATTGGATAGAGGTCTGACACACTAATTCCATATAGGGGTGAAACTCAACAGATAAAAGACATGCACCCTAATACCAATGGGGTTTCCCATATAAGTAACCATTAAATGATTCCTCTCTGGTAGGGTTAACAATAGTATAAATAGGGCCCTCACCCGAATTCCATAGTGGGGTATTAATCAGTGTATAGACTACTCTCAACCTGATGCCATATAGTGGTACCACGGACTGGACAAATGACCTACACCATAATTACATAGGGGGTACCCCTCATTAGATAGATTAATCATACCCTAGTTCCATATAGGAGTTCCAATATTTATATGGAGTACCCATACACTAATTCCATAGGGTAGTACCACTATGATGAGACTTCCTGATCACTGTCATCGTCGATAATTTTCTAAATAGGTGTAATCCCTAAATCATATTACACCATATCTCAAAATATAGAAAGAATTAATCCTTAATGTATATATTGAAAGACACTAATTATATCCTACTCATGGAAAAAAAATAATTCCAAATGAAATAGATAGTAGAGGTAGTTGTTCCAATACAATGTGGTTACAAAGCATGTAAGGGGACCCACACGACATTTTGTCCTACCCTACTGATTTTCTATGTTCTTTCTAGTATACAACTATCTAAAAATATATCCCTACACCACATGTAAAGGTAACAAATATCATTCACCAACATCCAAGGGTCATGATCATGCTCCATTCTACTTCAATGTTGTATATCACATTCCCATGTACTTTATTAAATCGTGTTTCCTCCCACACATGGTCATTCCCATGTCCTTTGAGTTGTGATTGATTACCCTGTTTGTGTTTCGGTACATGACATATTCCTATCCATTTTTTAGTAAATTATATAATCCATGTAATTCTTTTTTCCATGTAATCCCATATTACATGTCGGGTCACCAAGAACTCATCCTATAGTTTATGGGGGGTCCCGTATAGTGTATGATATTTACCTCACACAAAAACCCCTACTACTGCATCTAGTAGGATACATGTTTCATGTTATGTAGAATAAATGAAATTTACTTGGGGTTTTTACAGAAATATATATCCATAAAACATGAACCAAATCATTTTCCTTTTCCACAAATCGTACTATTTTACCACCTAGGTTTGGTAGTAACCCTCTCTAGTTATCATTTCTGGCCTCTGGTAAATGCAAATCTGATATTCGGTACATAGTTTGAAGCAACACACAACTATGTAAACCATGTAAGCTCCTACAACCATATAATATTGTTATATCCATTGTAAAATAACTATAATCTCAAAAGATTCCCTGGTCAATCATCACATCACTACTCCATTTTTCATGCGTGGCCTAACCATGATTCTAGTGGTCTAACAATCCTCATTATTCCATGGTAATAGAAGAATTGTCACCCTATGGTCCAATAAGGAATAGAATAAGGAACAGTTGGTTGAAAAGAATAATAAAATGGTGAATCAATCATTGTTAATAATTTCTTGGATATAAACTAGATCAGGTATATTCAGGGTGATAAAATCATGGCACCTCAAAGATTAAACAAATAAAATAAACAATTTTACTCTTCTATGGGCCATGTAAAGGTTTCAATAATCGCAGATCAATTAGAATATTGATATTCCAATAGTATATAGTTTATTCAATAGGGTGATAACCATAATTTACATTTCCTACATTGATACAGATTTTTCTATGATGAATACTGTGTTCTCGAATGAAGGAGGGTGTTTTTTTGTGTTTGTTTTGCCTCAATTCACTTAAATATTGTTTATCATTTTCATCTAATCTAGATTCTCCTATTATTGGTGGTGGAATCCACCTCTCAATTATCACATTGTTTTGTAGATAACCCTAGTGATCCACCATTTCAATGAATTTATAGAGTATTTAATATTAGTTCATTGAAATTAAATAACAAAATTAATAAATTATATATATATATATATATATATATATGCACCTGTCCAAGGATTCAATATCCAAACGACCTATTTTGACCAACTCTAGGTTACTCATAGAGAAAAACTCATGTTCCATTTTCATTTGTTGTATCAGTTTTTTATTTGGGACTCTATCTACATTTTATCCCATTTTCCTTTATTTTTTTTTTGAATAATCCCAAATTATTTTAATATTATTATAAATTTAATTCCAATAACACTAAACCTCATAATCATTCACTGTCTTAATGTATGGCCCCTGATATAATTATGAAAACATTTCAATTTATTTCCGGGAAAAAATGTTATCTACATTACTCCCTCCTTTGATATTTTCCTTCCTGACAAGAAAAAAATAAACAAACAGGATGGTATATAGATCATGCATTTATATCTTCTTCTCCTAGGATATCATATATATGATCTTATGTTACCACAACACATGAACTAAGGGAATGGTCCAACCATTCCAGGTCATCTCTTACCAATCCTTGATATCCATGGTGTGCTCCATGAATTTGGCTCCATCCTCTATGTCCATCTCACCCCATTAAATGATGTGTTTGGGAAAATGCATGTATATAATCAACTGTAACTTATAGAAGACATCATGCATCTATCCTATCAGTATATTTTGTTGAAAAAAATATTAAAGATCTCTAATCCTTTGAAAGATCTAAAATGTCATGATAAGCATCGGGGATAACATCACATCCTGTCTATACTTCTAGAATCCTCATCATTAGGAGACTCTCATGAAAACGTGGTCTCCTTTCTCAAACTCCACAGTCCTAAAATATTGATATGCATAAAATTTAAGCCTACTATAGGTTTTCTATATCTAATATTTGATAACTTATACCTTATTTATAATCACACACACCTTCTATGGATCCACAAGATATTCATCATCAATTTCAATCCAATATATAGTTGACCTACAAGGTCTCCCATAGAGGGCTTCAAAAGGTGTCATATCGATAATATATTGGAAGATGTATCTTTAAAGAACACTAATCATTGAAATTTATCCACCTCTAATTTTCCAATTTCTATCAATAAATCCCTTAAAATATCCTATGACATCAAAATAGTGCAATCAGTCTACCAATTTGTGTGGTGGTGAAAGGTTGTACTCATATAAATATGTGTCCTAAATGACTCATGAAAGCCTCTCCAAAACTATGATGTATATCAAGAATCATGGTCATAAAAAATAATTTAGGTAACATAATAAAGGTAATTATTCTCTCGTATGTAAAACTACCCCAAAATCTTTACCAAACTCTACTCCCTAATAGCAAGGAAGTGAGCCATCTTCATAAGTCGGTCAACTATCACCAACATGGTTTCATGGAATCTATCTATTTATGGAAGAATTATAATTAATTTAATGGATATGGAATAACATTTTTCACTCGAAGATATCTAGTGGATGAAATAAACTTTACAGGACTGGGTTTCATTGATCAACTATATTCATGTGAGACTCTGATAAAGGAACTCATCCATGCTCTACCTCATTCCATCCTACCACAACTACCAATGATGGTCTTTATACATCACCCCCATTATGGTATGTACATTCAATGGATTTCTGTGAAACTCTCTCATCACTTCTAGCCACATCATGGCTTGGACCACCATCCATTCATGGAAGAGGATAACCTGATTCCCTCCTATAGTAATTATAGTTCTTGAAACTTATTAGGATATCTAGACATGTTATCCCTCATAGTCAATGTCCCACAAATTATTTTCCTCATATGATTGATGAATGGAGGTGTCGAAACCATTGACTGAGGAATAGATACACCCCTCTTCTCAACTATGGTCAGTATCAAATAATATATCTTCTCAGTTGATTCTTCCAACGAATTAGCCTTGGACTTCCTACTACAATCATTTTCTACCATGTTTCCCTTCATAAGAATATAGACTATCTCACTATCCTAGTACTATAGAAACTCCAAATAGAGGCTATTTTCTATGTTCATGTCTCTAAGTGTAAATGCATACCTTAGACTATAATAGTTTGAGTAAAGAAAAATATCCTCTTCAAGATGGTAGGGAATCCAAATCCACAGAGTGCAGACTATAGCTTCAATATCTTAGTTGAGGGTTGTGTATTTATACTCATGCGATCTCAAATGACTCGATTGATATGAGATAACTATATGAATTTTCATCAACATGCATCTATGACAATCTCTTTAAATATTAAAATATACTATGTACTTCACACCCACCTTAGTTAGTCTCAAAATAGAATATCTCATTAGCCCCATCCTCAACTCCTCATAGGTTCTTTCACACTACTCAGCCTATAAAAATGACAACCCTTTCTATGTGAGGGTGTTCAAAGGGGCCGAAATACTAGAGAATTCTACCATAATCCTCCTAAATCTATAACTAAATCAATGAGAGTTCCTCTTGATAATGTTACTCTTGGACAACATCTAGGATTTACCCAACAGGGTCTCTTGTTCTCCTCCATAGACACTGAGGACATGAGGGTAACAATGAAGAAGACTTTAATGATCCAATCAATGAAGGGTTAATAGAAATATTTTATAATTATTTTATGAATTATTGAAATCCAACTTGCCGAAGTGTATAAACATCAACTCAACACAACCACATAGGCTCTAGAAAACCACATTCAGAACTGTTTTCTATCCAACTAGGAGCAACTGATAACACATCCTGATGTAATACTACAATAAAAACATTTTATGAAACCCATGGTCGATTGAAGAATCTATTCAAGGGGTTTTATACTCTTTCATAATAGTCACATGGTTTGGGTGACGTCAATCTACCCATCTCCTAAAGATATTTTCCAACTATCACAAGAAAAACACCAATATTTCTAGGTGAACCTAATGGATCTCATGAAACCCTACTTCTATAGACCCTCTGACCACGCCCCAATAACTTATAGGCCAACATGTTAATATGAAATTCTATTACACACAATGTTTCGTCCCCAATGAATTTTCTATATATAGGTCCATATCATAATGGGGTGGAAAAACTGGCACATCATCATACCCCTCCATAGTTGGAGGGAGTAGAGAGCTCATATTATCAACTACTCCAAAGGTAATACTAAACAAATGAATCACATAATGTAACCTCCAGAGAATCATCTTATCCTACTCTTCCCATGGATAATTCCTCATCAAGGATGAGTCCTCCATCCCACACTAGGGATGAATTACCATACTCACTAGTAGAAATCATCTAAGTATGGATGGATGATGACGATTACATACTAAATAAAAAAATTGTTTCTCACTTCTAATATGTAAAGACTTTATGTATGGGTCTCTCTTCATATTGTATGTTCTCCACATCAATAGACATGTGTGATTAATGACCCTCTCGGAAAGATCCTGTAACACAAGGGTCAATCCAAATGAACCTCCACTAGTATTGTTATGTCTTCAACATCGACTATGTATAAGGAAATATGGATTCCAAAAAAATTCTAACAATTTTAACTGGGGTAGTGGAGACATAGGGTATACCCTGAACCATTATCGATCCTCTCAACTAGAAGACCCTTCCATCAGAAACACATCCTTTCACTTTTCTAGTTTCTCTCCTCAACTATGGAGTTCTCTAACACCACAACACCCCAACCTACCCCTAACACACAAGTCAATATAATTCATCTACTACACCCTTTCACTATTCACATGGGGTGGTACATAAATCCCTCAATGATTTAAAATTTGTTACAATAATGAATCTAGAGAAAGTGTGTCCCACTTCCTTGAAAATTTGATGCCACACTAAAAATATCCAACATAGGACTCTACTATCACCTAACATCATCCAAGAGAGGTGTCGCCTTGAATACCACCATCAAAAGGGGTCTTTATGAGTGGGATATCTAAAACATAGGATCAGAAATGAGCTAAACCACATAATAAGGGATTCTAGATCAATATGATTCCTTAGTGATATATAACTGTGTAGCCTACAATACGAACTCAACATCGGTGCAATGTCTACTGGAAACACTATAACATACTAGAAGTATAATAAGAGAACTTTTTATGGGATAAACCATCCAATCAGTTGGGATCCACAAATTTTTCAATAATCAGATCAGCAAATAAATCAATGCTCTATTTCATGGGGATCTATCACATTAATTAATATCACTATCCTCTTGTGCTAGAACTCATATATTTCACTATGAATCTAAAAATCCTTATACTTTTTTTCTAGAACTATCTAATTCTCAATATGAGGGGGAGCTACTAAATATCCTCCTTGAGGAGTAATCTCATGCGGTGGACACTTGACTGAGGCATCATCACTCATTCGATTATTGTCATGATCAAAAATCGATTACCTAGAAGTTTGTATTCCTAGAGGAATCGTAACAATTTATTCAATAAATACCAAGATCACATAAGAATATATAGATATATATATATATATAGATATATGCATAATTTACTATAGATGTTTATTAAAAAGACTCAATCCTAGATGATTCATTTACCATTTATCCCTAAAACTAATTTATTGGTATTCAATGTCAAAAAGTAGGTATTCAGATTCTAGGGGAATGAACACATTAGTATCCACACGAACATTGTGTTCCAGATCTTAAATCCATACATGATAAACATTGAAACTATTTCATTATGTCCAAAAATAATCCTCATTAGGGGAATAAACCATCGAAAATTTTAAGGAATGATTTTTTATGATACATATCATTCATGAACCATCCCAATAGAGATCTAGATTCAACTATTCCAAGACCACCTCTATAGGATAGAGGATGGTGACAAGTGTTGAAAGGTATAACTAATATGAGGGTACTTTTACTATTGTACATGTAGATATAATCCTAACTATCTCAATGAATAATTGAAGAGAAATAATAATAAATTATACAGTATCTATTGAAAAAACAATTCATGTGAAACCTCTATGGAGTAAAATAGTATGAAAATGTAATCTAAATGGAAAAATGGAAAAATTCATGCCCAACCATAAATATGACCCAACGTGAAAAAAATGAAAAAGTAATGTGTTAAGGGATCATGGCACTAGGTATCCAAGACCCAACCACCGTACATTGTAAAATACACCAAGGTATCCCTATGATCCTCTTCAATCATTGTTGGCATATCCATCATCTTCAAAAGACAAAACATGTGTGTTAAAGGGCTATACAGGGATGAGTATAGTCCTACCTATAAGGATTCCTAGAAAACTGAAGGGGGAAATGTTGAGGAAATAGTAGGAGATGACAGCTGAACCTATATCAATAGTGTAATATAAATCCATCAAAATGAATATAAATATATATATTCTAGTAAAAGATATTCAAATGAGATAGAAAGGGGATCTCTATCCCATATTCCACACCAAGAAAAGAGTCTTACATCAGTTCCAAAGGGTCAATCAATTATTCCCATAATCTTTCATGTGTTTCCATAGTAGTAATTGTGTCGAGGGACCACACCTCTTCACAATAATTCATAGTCAAGGGGGTCCAATATCCAATTATAGGATCTACACCCTAGTGTATCTTGGGTGTGCCACTCAGTGTAAGGATGACCCATACCCTATACGATAGGTGTAAAACTCAAAAAATAGAGGAATTTCACCCTAATTACATAAGGGACACCACTCAGTACATATATATATATTTCTAATATGATAGGGTGGTAAAAATCAAGTGATATAGAATCCTCTAACTAATTCAATAGGGGGTACAACTCATTAGATAGGGGAACTAGAACCTAATACTATAGGGGGTAACACTTAATATCAAGATGACTTACCCATTATCTAATAAGGGGTACATCATCTTAGATATAGGAAAATCACCATAATTCCATATGGGGGTACCACTCTGTTGATATATGTACCACACTCTAATATTGTAGGTGGTAGGTTCCAACTCAATAGATAGAGGACATACATCTTAATGCCATAGGGGGTACCCTTAGTAGACAGAGGAATAACACACTAATTCTATAGGGGCAACAACACAATAGAAAGAAGACCTAATATATAATTTCCTAATTAAGTACCAATTTAATGGTCCAACATGATTACTACTATCATATATCACCTCTTAAAGATTCATAAATCCCGAAACATAATTCATAATATCTCAAAGTCTAGAAAGAAGGCCATATTTTTGTTCTACAAGGAGGAAAAAAATATTGTAAACCCATAGGAAATGATCCGAGTATAAAAAAAAGAGATATGAGAGGTAGAAGATTCCTAAAAAAGGTAGTTACACATCATGTAAGGGGACCCACATAGTGTTTGGTCCCACTGTGCTTCACGGTCATGTCCTATTTAGTACATAGATCATTACACACACACATATATATAAACTACATGTAAAGGGACTATAAAATCTACATTATTCTCCCAGAGTCCTTCCCATGCGTCTTTCAATTTCATTAAAATACTTCACATGCCTCTGTACTTCGTTACGTGTCGTGTCCTCCAACATAGGGTCTTGCCTATGTTCTTAATGACACGTTGTGTGCTCTTACGGAGGGTCCTGCTAGTGTCATGTTGGTTGTGTCTTTGTACCATGGTCTTCTACTGGTACATGAAATGTTTTTATCCATTCCCATTTCCATATAATCTCATAGTACATATCTTTTTTCTTACTCGTAGAAAAATTGCTTATGGGGGTCCCATGTGACATGTGATGTTTAACTCACTCGGAATCCCTAGACACCATAACTATGGGGCTTCGGGATGTGTGTTCTTCAAAATACATGGTGTGTAGTCTATTTTTTCATAGAAATACCAATATATTCAACATGATCTAAATATATATCATCTACTACAAATCACATCGATTAGCTACCCAGGATTAGTGGTTACCTCTTAAAGCCAACATTTTTAGCCCTCTAAAGGATAGAAATTGGATCTCTAGTTCTTTCGTCAATGTCTCATGCAACGCTGTCACATGTGGTTCCTCCTACATCCAGACTAAATATAAAAATCCATAGAAGAATATCCTTCATCCTGTAATGCTCCAAGATCTATCCTCATATTTCTTATCTTTTCTTTACATGAGATCCTACTAAAAATCCTAGATTCTGGCCATTCTCAGTCTCACCTAAAAGCTACCCAATCATGACCTCGAGGCCTAATGATGAAATGGGTGAAGAATAGTTTGTGTAAAAGCACAAAAATATAGTTCCAATAATCCTTAGAAAATTATTATTCCCAAATAAACTTTATCAAGGATAACCATGGTGAGAAAATAATGGCACCATGTCGATTAAACAAATTAAATTAACTATTTAATTTGACAGGGTCTTATTCTTAGGTTTTAATAATCAGGGATCAATAAGATGATTGATAATAAGTTCATAAATATTTTAATCAAGAGGGTAAAAAAACTGTCATGCCCCAATTTAGATATTCTATCAAATAAGAATGTGTTCTCAAATAACTATGGATGTTATGTTTCATTCATTGCACCCCAATTTGGCATGATTTGAAGACACATTGTTATCTAATATTGATACTCCAATTATATGTATTGGCCCAGACTTCTCTGGTCTATTCCTTTGTGAAAATATGGTGTTTGGGGTGTTCCGGGAGGTCAAGGTGACTTATCCCCAACACTTTTCCAATTTTTCCCTTTCTATGAACAGTAGCATAGGTGACCATCGGTGAACAGTTCCAATGATATACAGTTGTGGACATTGCTTCGGTAACCTTATGTGAAAAATGCCAATAGTGAGGTCTAACAGTGACCTTTCTTTCCTTTTCCAAATATCTAATTATGTGAACAGTTCCATCTGTGAACAGTTCTATCGGTAACCTGTAATGGTAACCTCTATTTCCTTTTCCAATTTTTGAGTTCTGTGAACAGTTCCATCGGTGAACAGTTCTATCTATAACCTCTCTTTCCTTTTCCAAATTTCCAATTCTATGAATAGTTCCATCGGTGAATAGTTCTATCAGTATCCTCTAATGGTAACCTCTCTTTACTTTACCAAATTTTGAGTTCTGTGAACAGTTCCATCAGTGAAAAGTTCTATCGGTTACCCCTAACGGTAACCTCTCTTTCCATTTCCAAATTTCCAATTCTATGAATAGTTCCATCGGTGAACAGTTCTATCGGTAACCTCTAACGGTAACCTTTCTTTCCTTTACCAAATTTTGAGTTCAATGAATAGTTCCTTCAGTGAACAATTCTATCAGTAACCTCTAACGGTAACCTCTCTTTCCTTTTCCAAATTTCCAATTCTGTGAACAGTTCAATCAATGAACAATGTCTAAAGGTGAGGTTCATGAACAATTTCTAACGGTGAGGTTCATAAATAGTGTCTAACGTTGAAGTTCATGAACAGTGTCTAACGGTGAGGTTCATGAACAGTGTCTAACGGTGAGGTTCATGAACAGTGTCTATGGGTGAGGTTCATAAATAGTGTCTAACAGTGAGGTTCGTGAACAGTGTCTAACGGTGAGGTTTATGAACAACGTTCTATCGATGAGGTTCATGAAAAGTGTCTAATGGTGAGGTTCAAGAAAAGTGTCTAATGGTGAGGTTCATGAACAGTGTCTAACGGTGAGGTTCATGTATAGTGCTTTTCCTTTGCCAAATTTTGAGTTCATGAACAGTGTTTCTAGCTTCGTATAGTTTCACCCCTTTAGCAGTTTCTTTTGATGTAAAATGCAATTAAAGCCATGTTTTAAGGACTCTAAGGCTGATTCAAAGGCTATAACTCCTATATTAATTATTCTTATGGCTCGGGTTGTTTTTACTTTGTCAAACTGCATGGTTTAATGCGATCCTCTATTAATGGAAAATTAAGCGTATCTTAAACCGTTGCTCCGTTAAATCTTCTAAAGGGACAAGATGTGTTCTTACCTAATTATTTCTCATTGTTCTTGGGTGAGATATGGTCAAACATCCCATTCCTTCTCATATGAGTTTTAAAATCAAACTTTCCTCCTCAGATTGATTCTACTCTGTTTTGATGCAACCAAGACATATCGATCAATCTTCGATATAAGGTATGTTTTATCGGCATTATTTTGGGGTTTGTCTTCTCTTGGTTCTCCTTTCCTTTTTATATCATGTAATATACATGCTTCTAATGGAGTTTTCTTGGGGTTCGGTTGGTACGGTCGTACTGTGGAATCCTCGGGTGGATTTCGTTGTTGCGAGAGGAGGATCGTGACCCGTTGTGTGGATAAAGAGTGTCAAGAACTGTTTGAGGTAGGGGATTCGTTGAACCTCTTTTCTTTTATGTGCAACTGTATTTTTATCATGTTTTATCCCACTGAACCACAATGGAATTGGAATAATAAATATTTGAACCGGATAAATAAATTGATATCGGTCATATGTTCTTTCCCGTTGTTTTCTAGATAGTGTGATATCAATGATTTCTCTGTTTAGTTGTTCGTTCTTTATGGAAATTGGTATTGAACGTAAACCATATTTAATTGATAACTATTGGCTATGGATAAAGAGGCATGAAAATGAATCTGGTTCTTCTTGTTTTAATTTTATGTTAATTAAATTGGCGCAGTAAGCATGTATAATTATTTGTGAAAGCTTACTAATTAGGTTTACTGAATTTGGAACCTAGGAATAATAATTATTTAATATAAGGTGGATTAATGAACTGGTTTATCGATAAAAGATAACTCATGGTTGGGTTCTGAGTTACCTTATTGTTTGTTAAAGGTCCAAGAGACCAACTATTAAAATTTTCATTTTCCTACTGCTTGTGTTGAGATGTGAGCCTGGATGGCCATTGTGATATGTGGCGGCACGGAGGATTTTATTTGTGGTAGAACATGATGCCTAGGGTTGCGAGATGCATCAGTTTATGCATGTAGGTGTCAGAAAGGACATGAGGGATGATGGAATGGGATGGATGTGTTTGTTGGATGCTTTCTGTTTCTTGGTTGATTATCTGCATTGCTTTTTTCCACTACTCAAGGCAGCTGGTCTTACTTACCCTTCTTCTGAAAGAGTCGAAGACACGTGGGGTATTCCACATGCTTTTTGTGTTTATTTTCTCAAGGGAAGATGGGTCTATGCTCTTGATATAAGAGTAAAAGACTAGATGGGTAGTACCTCTACTCACCGTGTTGATCCCCCCTATGTTTAGTAGCATAGATTTTTTTTCTAGAATGCCTAGGAATATGGGAATGTAATTATGTAATGAATAATTGAATAAATGGTGTTAACCCATGGGGTTGGAGTTTGCTGGAACATAATGATGAGGTTGTAATTTTGAAGGAATAGTGGACTTTGGGTGTGATTCGAATAAAATTTAATGTGGAATTATTATTGTTTAATTAATTTTTAAATAATTAATTAATGTGAAGTGAAATTTATAAAAAAAGGAATGAATTAATGTGTTAAAGCTCTTTAAATGGTTGTGTGCTTATATGATACCTAGTCTTAGAAGTAGTAGCCCGGTGTCTGAGAGACGTTAGTAGCAGTTGAGTATAAGACTAGGTTATTCCTATAGTGTGGTTGTGAGATATATTATATTCTATACTTTTTGTGTTTCTATATACTACTCCACCCTTTCAGTAAGGTAAACTGACACCCTAGAGATTCTGAGCCTTGGGGGGTGTTTTCCCCAACATTCTGGTGGGAGGATGAATGGCTAACTACCCCTTTTGGCCCCACTCTATTCTCTTGGTAGATATTTGTGCTGGTAGGAATAGTGGTTAGTTTCCCCATATATGTGTGTGGAGGGATGTAATGGATTGTGGTTATTCATACACATATATTCCGGATATAGTATCCTATGGACTACTATAGGTGTAAAGTGTATAGGTTGTGATGGCTTGAGGATCCTTACTTGGTGTATGGGCTGTAATGGCTTGAGGTATAATACTCGACGTATGATACACGTTATATGAGCTTTGGTGGCTCCCAAAAACTACCTGGTTACTTTGGTGTGTGGACATGGTGGTTTTGTTGCACGAGGTGCATATTGTAGTGCTTCCCCCAGGTGTTTGTTGGCAAGCCTTTTTAGTGAGAGATGCTTAGGATGTACGATGTTGGGGCAAAGAGGCAGACCAGTGGGGAAGTAATAGTGGGGTACCCTTGATATTCATTATTATATGATATATTCTTGTATGTGTTACTTGGTGAGAGTATCCATTGTGAGTTTGGGAACTTAGTATACCTGTTTAGGGGAAGAGTAAGTTTCACTAGTAGTTCACTGTTCTTTAGCATTCTTTCTTTACTTTTGCATGAAAGGCTTTGGGTAGGATCCTACTGAGTATACTATTATACTCACCCTATGTATATATAAACTGTTTTTTAGGTCACTTGGAGCAAGTTATAGATCAAGCTGGATTCTACTAGCTTGAGGTTGCAAGAGCTTTTCGGGCTTGTGGTGGTTGTTGTTTTTACATTCTTTTGGGTACTTGTAGTATTTCCATTCCAGTTTTAGTAATTTTGCATGAAATTTCATATGTACACTTGGGTTTTCTTTTATATTCTAGTTCTGAGTTGGAGTTTGTTGGTGTTTATCATATCTCTCTCTTCTGCATGTGTTCTCTTAGAGGGTAATGCCTTCCATTTGTGTGTTTACTATACCCTTGGTTATAGTCTCCAAACCAGGGCCTAATGGAGGTGGGACTCGAGGGTCATTATCTCCCTTCTCACATTGCCAACCCAGGAGAGGTACACTTTGTGGGGAGGGGGCGTGATACAGTGGTATCAGAGGTCTGGTTGAGGGAGAGGATGGAGTTTGGAGTTAGGCACAGGTGAGGTTTCATCGGTTGCTAGGGAAACGATGTCATTCGTGTTTAGGGAGTGATGTAAATAGTGGAGACCGGCTAAGAAATGGGCGTTTAGGGCCCCTATTATCTGATGTACGTACCTTTAAGTTTACAATGGCTACTAAACAAGGTGATACTAGTTTCAGGGTAGAGACCTAAGAAAGGATCATGCATCATTATTCTTTGTGTCTATGTTTGAATGGGTAGACCTTTGGATAGGTTACCAAAAATCAATGAAATAAAACAATTAATTAATTAATGTTGAGTCTTACATATTCTAGGTTTAGGAACTCTAACGGTTTTCTATTTTATAGGTATGGCTCCAGGTCAACGTCATTGTCAGGTTTGTGCAGAAAATGTTCAGCAGGCTATTCTAGCAGATCACCACAGGGTAGAGGTTGATGACGACGACACTTAGAGGAAGACACTCTGAAAGATTCAGTGCCAGAGTCTACAAAAGTACGAGGTCTCCATTTCAGACGCAGACACAAAAGACTGGTTAGAGGAGGTTGAGATAGGCTTCAGTTTTATCAGTGCTTAGAAGGAGCACTGGGTGTCCTTGGTTCAGATGATGCTGCGTGGAGTAGTGAGGCATTGGTGGTTCTTATTCCTCGGGGATTGCGAGGAGTCAGCGATCTCATGGGAGGAGTTCCGAGACATGTTTAGAGTCGAGTTTCTTTCTTCGAATATAAAGGCATTCAGTCGCCAGGAGCTTCTTACCCTTCGATAGGGGAGCTCCAGTGTTCTTGTAGTTTGGAATCTATTTCAGGAAACATTTACAATATGCTTCGGACCTATTTCCAAATGGGGAGGCCAGGGCGAGACATTTCAAGGAGGATTTGGATCCAGAGATCCAGTGCCAGGTCACCACATTTATGCTAAAGACATATCTTGAGGAGCTGGCGAGGGCAGAGGTTTTCGAGAGGACTTTGGCAAGGACCGTATCTTCACAAGGGGGAATCGTCGTGATTCCTCATGAAGAAGAGATGTGGTATGGGGTTCCCAGTTTTCAGGGTAGAAGAGTTTCCATTCATCTGGGGGTAGGTCCCATCCCTTCATATCTCGTTTCTCCAAAGGTAGTAACTCTCAGGCCTATGCTAAGGGATCATGAGCTTGTTTTTTTTGTGGTGGTCATGGTCATCAGCAACGGGAGTGCCCGAACATTCAGAGCATTCATCGTACATCAGGTGTTATGCTCCAGGTTCCTCCATTTATGCAGTTCCAACCGAGGCAGCACCAGTAGGTTGCACTATTTTTAGATCAACAGAGGGTAGATGGAGCAGGCAGAGGACAACCCCATGATGCTCCCCATCCTTAGAGATCATAGCGCGGTCGTGGTGGTTGTTGTCATCAGGGTCAAAGAGGCCATGGAGGAGGTCGTGGTCAGATTAATTCTCTAGCGTTGCTAGCCCCAGGCATGCCAGACGTCATTCGAGGTACCCTTTTCTTGTTTTCTACCTTGGTGTATACCTTGTTTGATTCAGGAACAACACACTCCTTCATATCACCTACCTTTGTCCATGCTTTGAGACTTGAGGTAGAGAGGCTTCCAGTGCCCTTGGCGTTGACTACGCTAGTTGGAGGTCGAGCTAACTTGTTTGAATTATGTAGAGACTGTGAGCTACTGTTGGGGCAACACCACTCTTGGGGAGATTTACTGTGTTTATGAATACAACCATATGATTTCATCCTCGGCATGGATTGGTTTTATTCGGTGTAGGCTATCGTGGATTGCTTCAAGAAGAAAGTCATTATCTTTGGTGCGGATGGAGAGTCGGTGGTGTTTTTTGGCAAGCGAGATCCTCGGATGGGTCATAGGCATGTTCCATAATTATCATCCATGACAGCTGATATGATGTTGAGTTCTTCATAGGTTCAACATTTGGCGTTTCCTAGGGTCGTAGAAGAGTACCCTAATGTATTTCTAGAAGATCTTGTAGCATTACCCCCTCGACGAGAGATCGAGTTTGGGATATATCTACAGCCAGGATCATCTCTTATCTCTATATATCTATATAGGATTTCCCCTTATGAGTTATGAGAGCTACTTATACAGATTGATGGTCTGTTACAGTGCAGTTTTGTTCATCCAAGGGTGTCACTGTGGGGTTGCTTTCTTCGTGAATAAGGATGACGACAGTTTGCGGTTGTGTGTTGATTATCATCGCTTAAACAAAGTGACAATAAAGAATATCTATCCTCTTCTGTGGATTGATGATTTATTCAATCAACTGAAGCGTGAAAGTTGGTTCTCAAAGATCGAATTGCGGTCAGGATATCATAATATGCATGTAAAGGATGGGGATATCCCGAAGACTGCTTTCTGTTGTTGTCATGGGAATTTTGAGTTCTTTGTAATGTTCTTTGGCATGAAGAATACTCCAGATGTGTTCGTGGGATTGATGAATGATGTGTTCCGTGAGTTCCTGGAAAAGTTCACGGTGGTTTTCATCAACGACATCCTTGTATACTCCATGTCTGAAGAGGAGAATGCATAGCATCTACACGCCATTTTGGGAGTTCTTCGTCAACATCAGTTGTACAGGAAGTTGTCAAAGTGTGAGTTTTGGGCTCAAGAAGTCCATTTCTTGGGGCATGTTGAGTCCCAACAGGGAGTAGTTGTGGATCCATCAAAGATAGAATAAGTTGTGTCTTGGGAAGCCCCCAAGACAGTGCCAGATGTGTGAAGTTTCCTTGGTCTTGGAGGCTACTACAGGAGGTTCGTATCCCATTTCTCACGAGTTGCGACTCCTCTTCCATCTTTGACCAAGAAGGATCAGGCATTTATATTAACTGATCAATGCCAGGAATCTTTCATGTATCTAAATGAGAAGTTAGTAAGTGCTCTGGTTCTTTTTCGTCCAACTGAGGGAGTTCGGTTTGATGTTTTCTGTGATGCTTCACATCTGGGATTAGGTTGTGTTCTGATGCAGTAGAGATCAGTTGTTTCTTATGGGTATTTGCAGTTACGTCCCCATGAACGTAACTATGCCACTCATGATCTTGAGTTGGCATCCGTGGTGTTTTCTCTGATATTTTGGAGACATTACCTCATTGGTGATCGCTTTGTGGTTTTCACCGATCATAAGAGTTTGAGGTATGTTTTCTCCCAGTGTGAATTGAACTTACGACAGCATTCGTGGATGGATTTATTATAGGAATATGACTTCGAGATATCATATACACCTGGAAAGGGGAATGTTGTAGTTGATGCGCTAAGTCGAAAGTCATTTAGTGATGTTGTGCATGTATCCGGTGATTCCTGGAGAGTAATGGAAGAATTTTCAACATTACATCTTGATATGGGAATATTTGGGGATAGAGGTTTTCTTTTTTAGATGATGTTATAGTCATACCTGATGCAGAAGGTGGAAGAGTCCCAGTTGGGGGATCTAGAGGTGGAGGTCTGGAGAGTCCGATTTGTTTGTGGTGAGGCCCTTGATGGTTGTACCGAGGATGAACTACATCGAGTGTTGTATCATGGAAGGATTTTTTTTCCTTTGAAGATGTGTGACACGGTTCTCAGAGATTATTCTATTTGGGTGGTAGTGGATCTTTTAACAAAATCGTCCCACTTCATAGCGATCAAGGAGTCGAGCTCAGTGGATGTTTTTTCGAGGCAGTATCTAGAAGAGGTGGGGAGACTTCATGGAGTCCCAAGGACGATCATTTATGATCAAGATCCTTATTTTACCTCCAGGGTGTGGAGAGGTCTACAACATGCTTTCGGATCTCAGTTATTCCTTAGAAATGCTTTTCATCCTCAAACGGATGGTCAGACAGAGCGAACCATCCAGACTCTTGAAGTCATGTTAAACTCTTCTGTTCTTGATTTTGGAGGTTCATATATGAGGAACTTACCCTTCGTGGAGTTCACATACAGTAATATTTTTCACTCCACCATCGATATGGCACTGTTTGAAGCCTTATATGGATGGCCTTTCCATTCTCCGTTGTGCTGGACTGGGGTCAGAGAGTCAGCAATTCTCAGACTGGAACTAGTGCAGAATACAACATAGATGGTTCAGGTGATTCTTGATAGGATTATGATAGTGCAAGCTCGTCAGAAAACATATGTCGATCAAAGTAGGAGACCCTTAGAGTTTAATGTTGGGGACCACGTGTTTTTGAAGGTGACTCCCTGTCGTGGGAAACAAATTTTTGGTCATGAAAGTAAGCTTTCTCCCCACTTTGTTGGGCCTTTTGAGGTGTTAGCTCATGTTGGAGCTGTGGCATATCGAGTAGCACTTCCACCGCAGATGAGTTGGATACATGATGTTTTCCATGTATCACATCTCCATCGTTATCTTCATGATGACTCTCACATCATCGATTGGGGAGAGATCGATGTTGATGATGATGCAACCTTTGAGGAACGACCTGTAGAGATCCATGACTGCAAGGAGAAGGTGTTGTGCGGGCATTCTATTCCCTTGGTTCATGTCTTGTGGCGAAATAGTGGCATGGAGGAGTGTACCTGGTAACGTGAGTCACAGATACGTGCTCGGTACCCATAGTTGTTTGATGTTTAACTCTTTTAATGTAACGATTCCCCCTTTGTGGTTAGTCCTTTCATGTTTTTATTATGAATTTCTCTTGTTTCTCTTTTTGGCTTCCCCTCTTTTGAGAGGTATCTTGATGGGTGGTTGTTCGGACCCCGTTTCATTTTCTTTAGGTGGGTTTTGAATTCTCATGGATGATAATGTTTTGATAGGTATCTGATGTAATGTCTCGGACCTCTCTTTTCCATTCCTTTGTGAAAATATGGTGTTTGAGGTGTTCTGGGAGGTCAAGGTGACATGTCCCCAACACTTTTCCAATTTTTCCCTTTCTTTGAATAGTAGCATCGGTGACCATCAGGGAAAAATTCCAATGCTAGACAGTTGTGAATAGTGCATCGGTAACCTTCTATGAAGAGTTCCAATAGTGAGGTCTAACGGTGACCTCTCTTTCCTTTTCCAAATTTCAAATTCTGTGAACAGTTCCATCGGTGAACAATTCTATCGATGACCTCTAACGGTAAACTCTCTTTCCTTTTCCAAATTTTGAGTTCCATGAATAGTTCCATCGGTGAACAGTTCTATTGGTAACCTCTATTGGTAACCTCTCTTTCCTTTTCCAAATTTCGAATTCTGTGAACTGTTCCATTGGTGAATAGTTCTATCAATAACCTCTAATGGTAACCACTCTTTCCTTTACCAAATTTTGAGTTCTATGAACAGTTCCATCGGTGAATAGTTCTATCAGTAACCTCTAATGGTAACCTCTCTTTCCTTTTCCAAATTTCCAATTCTGTGAACAGTTCCATCGGTGAACAGTTCTATTGGTAACCTCTAACGGTAACCTCTCTTTCCATTACCAAATTTTGAGTTCTGTGAACAGTTCCATCAGTAAATAGTTCTATCGGTAACCTCTAATGGTAACCTCTTATTCCTTTTCCAAATTTCCAATTCAATGAACAGTTCCATCAATGACCAGTGTCTAACGGTGAGGTTCATGAATAGTCTCTAATGGTGAGGTTCATAAACAGTGTCTAACGGTGAGGCTCCTGAAAAGTGTCTAACGGTGAGGTTCATGAAGAGTGTCTAACGATGAGGTTCATGAACAGTTTCTATTGGTGAGGTTCATGATTAGTTTCTAATGGTGAGGTTCATGAATAGTGTCTAACAATGGGGGTTCATGAACAGTGTTCTATCGGTGAGGTTCATGAACATTGTCTAACAGTTAGGTTCATGAACAGTGTCTAACGGTGACATTCATGAACAGTGTCTAACGGTGAGGTTCATGAACAGTTTCTAACACTGGGGTTCATGAATAGTGTCTAACGGTGAGGTTCATGAATAGTGTTTAATGGTGAGGTTTATGAACCTTGTTTTTCCTTTTCCAAATATTGAGTTCGTGAACTGTGTTTCCATCTTCCTACAGTTTCGTCCCTTTAGCGTTTTCCTTTAATGTAAAATTCATTTAAAGACTTTTTTTAAGGACTCTAAGGCCGATTCAAAGGCCATAAATCCTATATGAATTATTCCAATGGCTTGGGATGTTTTTACTTGGTCAAACCGCTTGTTTTAATGTGATTCTCTTTTAATGGGTAAGTAAGCATATCTTAAACCGTCGCTCCGTTGAATCTTCTAAAGGGACAGAATATCTTCCTCACTAATTATTTCTCATTTTTCTCAGGTGAGAGATGCATGAACATCCCATTCCATCTCATAGAAGTTTCAAAATCAAACTTTCCTCCTCAGATTGGTTCTGCTCTATTTTTATGCAACCAAGCTATATCGATCAATCTTCGATATAAGGTATGTTTTATAATCATTATTTTTTGGTTCATCTTCTCCTGGTTCTCCTTTCCTTTTTATATCATGTAATCTCCATTCTTTTAATGAATTTTTCTTGGGATTTGGTTGGTGAAATCGTACCATGGCATCCTTGGGTGGATGTAGTTGTCGAGAGAGGAGGATCATGACCCGTTGTGTTGATAAAGAACATCAAGAAATGTTTGAGGTTGGGGATTCATTGCTTCTCATTTCATTTATGTGCAACTGTATTGTTAGCATGTTTTATCCCACTAGACCACAATGGAATTGACATAATAAATATTTGAACCAGATAAATAAATTGATATCGGTTGTATGTTCTTTCCCCTTGTTTTATAGATAGTGTGATATCCATGCTTTCTCCATTTATTTGTTCGTTCTTGATGGAAATTGGTAAATAACATAAACCAGAATTAATTGATAACTGTTGGCTATGGATAAAGAGTCATGTAAATGAATTTGATTCTTCTTGTGTTAATTTGATGTTAATCAAATTGGTACAGTAAGCATGATTAATTATTTGTGATAGCTTACTGATTAGGTTTCCGAATTTGGAACCTAGGATTAAAAATCGCTTAATATAAGGTGGATTAAAGAACCGATTGATCGATAAAAGATAACTCCTTTTTGGGTTCTGAGTTACCCTATTGTTTGTTAAAGTTCCAAGAGTCCAACTATTAAAATTTTCGTTTTCCTGCTGCTTTTGTTGTGGTGTGAGCTTGGATGGCCGTTGTGAAATGTGGCAGCATGGATAATTTTGGTTGTGGCAGAAAATGACACCTAGGGTGGCGAGATGCATCATTTTATGAATGTGGGTTTCAGGGAGGACACCAGGGATGATGTAATGGGATGGATGTGTTTGTTGGATGCTTTTTGTTTCTTGGTTGATTATCTGCTTTACTTTTCTCCACTACTCAAGGAGGCTGGTCTTACTTACCCTTATTCTGAAAGAGAAGAAGACACACGGGGTATGCCACGTGATTTCCGTGTTTAGCTTCTCAAGGGAGGATGGGTTTATGCCCTTTCTATAAGCGGCAAAGACTCGATGGGTAGTACATCTGCTCACCGTGTTGATCCCCCTTATTTTTAGTAGCATAGATTGTTTTTATAGAATGCCTAGGAATATGTGAAAGTAATTATATAATGAATAATTTAATAAATGGTGTTAACCCATGGGGTTGCAGTTTGATGAAACATGATGATGAGGTTGTAATTTTGAAGGAACAGTGGACTTTGAGTGTGATGTGAATGAAATTTAATGTGGAATTTTTATTGGTTAATTAATGTTTAAAGAATTAATTAACGTAAAGTACAATTGATAAAATGGGAATGAATTATTATATTAAAGATCTTTAAATGGTTGTGTGCTTATAGGATACCTAGTCTTAGAAGTAGCATCCCAGAATCCGAGATACGTTAGCTTCAGTTGAGTCTAAGACTAGGTTATTCCCATAGTGTGTTTGTGAGATATAATATATTCCGTACTTTTTGTGTTTCTATATGCTACTCATCCCTGTCAGTAAGGGAAACTGACACCTTAGGGATTCTGAGCCATGGGGGGTGTTTTACCCAACATTCTGGGGGAGGGTGAATGGCTGACTACCCCCTTTGGCTCCACTCTCTTCTCTTGATAGATACTTGTGCTGGTAGTCACAGTGGTTAGTTTGCCCCATATATGTGTGTAGAGGGCTGTAATGGCTTGTGGTTATTCACAGACATATATTCCGGATATAGTATCCTATGGACTACTATATGTGTAACGTGTATAGGCTGTGATGTCATGAGGATCCTTACTCAGTGTATGGGCTGTAATGGATTGAGGTATAATACCTGATGTATGATACAAATTATGTGAGTTGTGGTGGCTCCTGAAAACTACCTAGTTACTTTGGTGTGTTGAAGTGGAGGTTTTTTTGCACGAGGTCCATATTGTGGTGCTTCGCACAGGTGTCTGTTGGAAAGCCTTTTTGGAGAGAGATGCTTAGAACGTACGATATTTGGGCAAAGCAGCAAACCAGTGGGGAAGTAATAGCGGGGTACCATTGATATTCTTTGTTATATGATTTATTCTTGTATACGTTACTTGGTTAGAGTATCCATGGTGAGGTTGGGAACTTAGTATACCTGTTTAGGGGAAGAGTAAGTTTCACTAGTTGTTCACTGTGCTTTAGCATGCTTTCTTTACTTTTGCACGAGAGGCTTCAGGGAGGATCCTACTGAGTATACTGTTATACTCACCTTATGTATATATAAACTTTTTTATTGTGTCACTTGAATCAGGTTGAAGATCCATCTGGTTTCTACTAGTTTGAGATTACAGGAGCTGTTCGGGCTTGTGGATGCTGTTGTTTTTACTTTCCTTTAGGTACTTGCAGTTTTTCTATTCAAGTTGTAGTATTTTTGCATGACATTTCATATGTGCACTTGGGTTTTCTTTTATATTCTAGTTATGAGTTGGAGTTGTTTGGTGTCTATCTTATCTCTCTCTTCCATATGTGTTCTCTTAGAGGGTAATGCCTCCCATTTGTGTGTTTACTATACCCTCGGTGCTAGTCGCCAACCTAGGGCCTACTAGAGGTGGGACTAAGAGGTCATTATATCCCTTCTCAAATTGTCGGCCCAAGAGGGGTACACTTTGTGGGGAGGGGTTCGTGACATTACATGTGTTGGAATCCAGATCTCAATGATCCTAGGGTTAGGGAACTAAATCTATAGATCCTTTATATCATCATATTTATAATGGATTTATGATTAGCTCATTTAAATATAATTATTAAATTTATCAATGAATTAATTTTAAATGCATTCGCCAATAGTCTCTATATATGATCACCCAGTTCTAACCAAATTATTTTGACTCCTTGGTTAAACATCATGTTATAAACTCAAAATTGGTCTCTGTTTATTGATATGAGAATGAATTTAATGTTTCTCTTTTTTTCTTGAAATTTGTGCACATGTAATATAAATATATTTAATTTTTATAAAAAATAATTTATGGGAACACTGGACCTTGGAACCATGTTCCATCGCATCTCCTAGCTCTAAAAGAATTTATAAAAGTATTTCAATGTACTGCAAGGAAGAAAATGTCTTTACATATCCTATGTTTTGTTCTATCATTTGAGGAAATGTACATAATTTTCATGCATACATAAGACCTAAAAACTATATTAATGGTGTAATCTATTTTCCAATATACAACTCTAATAAATTTCTAAAAATATTCATATAATTGATTTTTATTATATATATTTCATGATTTAAATTCCATACATTATGGAACTATGATCATTGTACATGGTCCAAAATAACTGAAAAAAATACATGAAATTTGAAGCAGCTATCACCCATAATAGTGATTTTCATAAAAAAATTGTTAATAAAAGTGTGATAAAATTTCATAAGTAAGAAATATAATGTATGATGAATATTATTATGGCCATTTAACATATTAACAATAAAAATATATTCATTATATAGTAATCTCAAACACTAACAATGGAGGTTTGACCTAAGGTAATGTATTTTCATATCACCTTTGTTTCACTGGGACACATACCATATTCCCTACATATTTCATTTATGTGGTGTATATTATAAAACTGAATGTATTTAATATTTCTTATTAAATTTTTGGGACATACATATTTATATTTAGGTCTTTCATTAATGGGGCTTATGATTCAAAAGTTACCAATGTAGTAAGGGTATTATGTTATAATCTCATTGTCTATAGAAATTGTTTATTATTAACTTATAATGATGAAATATTGAGATATTTATCTCATGAAAATCATCAATTTTGTTTATGGTTATTTAAATAGATTTAATATTTTTTATTATTTTTCCTCTCATTATGTACTTAATTGATTGAAATATTTTTTTAATGAAAACACACATTATTTCTCCGTTCAAAAGAAAAATCCTTATTTTAACACTACCCATGTTTTACATAAACATTTTAATAAAAGATTTAATATCTATATATGATTTTATAATGTCATTTTACTCTTTTTTTATCTTTTAATTAATTTTATAAAAGTAATTTTATTTTTATTTTTTGAAAAAAGAACTTTTACTTTAAGAAAATGGAAGGATTCTTTGTTTTAACATATTTAATATGAAATATATTTCTAGATATCATAAAAACTCAATGATTTAATGATTAAACTATAATTATAAAAGGATATTTTGATAAATAAATTTTAAATTTCCTTTTGAGAAATTATAATATTTTAAGGAAGTAATTTGAAAAATGAAAGGATGGTTTCCTCAGTAAATTTTTAATGATCTTTTAATGATATTTATATTCATCAAAAATAGAAAACATTGTTTATACTTATTTTTTACTAGGTATATGATCCAATGTTAATATACTTATTCTTACACAGGATGGTTAATTATTATGATTATGATCAGTTTATGTAATCCATTAATTTTCTATGGGTTATGATATTATGGATTGATGAACATTTTAAAGAACTTGACTTTTTTACAAGCTATGATATGATGATATTAAAAATATTTAATGATTTTTAGAGCACATACATATGGTTATCATTATGCTATTTTCATGAATAGAATTATATATACATCAAATTCATTGGGTAAAGATTGATTACTCCCGAGTTATTTATGTTAAGTGTGAATGTGATTTCATGTTCACAATGTTATGTTTAGATATGGGTTTATGCACATAAAGCTATGTATGGACATCATTTCATGTTTATATTGTTACATTTGGACCTGGTTTCATGTGTATAATTAAATAAAAGGACATTTTTTGTGTCCCTAAGTTTATGAAAGGGTCAGATTTCATTTCATTAGTTTAATGAGTGAACCTATTTTTATTTATACCTATTTTCAATGATATAATCTTATTTGAATGCCAAAAATATTTGTCTTATTCCAATTTCATCCGCTAAAGGTATATTTTATTTGATTAATTTATCATCCATTCTTTATTAACCTCTTTGATTTATTTCATGAATCATATTTTTGACCTATGATGTGAAGGGTATAGTTTTCAAATGTTATACTCATGTTATCCTACCCATATTATGAGGTTATATTGATATCTCCCTTGTGTATCCTTATTGGGAATCTAATATCACACTTTATTTGGATTTATTTTACCATGTTATCAAGAAATGTATTATGTATGATATGTCTATTAAGGGTTCCAATTAAAAAATAACATAGTGGGAGATGATTTCATTAACTGATAATCCAGTTGTCTATGTGTTATAGTTAACAATGAATCTAGACTTACATGATTATGGAATGGATCGATATGTTATATAATGAATATTCTCCAAGTAATATTAAACATATATTTATGTAATGTGTCAATAAATATCATCTATAAAAAATGTGGACAATATTTGTGTGTCTAAGATCATGGAATACATCATGGATCAATTAGTTCTAAGGCCCCTAATTTGGAAACCACATTCATAATAATCTGACGGAAACTATTTGTATCCACCAGGAATTCCCTTTAAACAAATCCCATAATAAATCCAAGGGGTTACTATTACAATTCAAAAAAATACAATATACCTATATAATTAAAAGGAGGTGTCCTTGACATTCATAAACACAACATGATTAGAATATATTTCTTACTCAGGGGGAATTCAACCCAGTTTAATTATTCTTAATACAGGGAGTTCATTAAGCATTAATCAAATATCTTACCCTTAGTAATTCATGAAATTAAATTGGTAAATTCAATGAATATTTAAATTACATGAATCCAAAAAGGGATTTACCCCATGGAATTATGAAAAATTTATCTATGTGGAATCCAATGTCTTGCTCAAGGAAATCTATAGCATTGGCCCTCAATGAATCTAAGGGTGTTACCACACCTTGAAATTTATTTGAGTCTTATAATAGAATATAAGTATCACTCATTAGATTCCACACCAATATAGTTTATATGGAATCCATGGAATCCCTATAAACCATTTCTATGACATAATCCATTAAACATTGAAGGAACTAAAACCAATTAGACATTTATTTCATTATTTACTATACATGTAAAAAACCCTTTAGTTAACCTAATTCCCATTTATGAAAAAATAATTTCTAATCAAACCATTTAATTATGTAAAACATGCCAATATCAACCTTCCTTTGCACTTTTAATTTCATGACTCGAGTAAATTTTAATTTTTGGTCCAATTTTATTAATGGTTGTGAGATTAGATTTATTAATCATATATCTAGAACACAATTTTACTTTTATATATTAGTAAATAATTTGTTACCATTTTAAAAAAAAAAGAGGCATACTATGTTATTACAAATTCATTAATTGAAGGCATAGTTTTTTACTAGGCTTATATAGGATCAAGCAAATAATATCATACCACTAGAACCTCATCTCAAATATTACTGGTCTAAAACATATTGAATATATATTTGAGAAGGTATAAAACATAATAAAATATTGAAATTAGTTTCTATGGACAACAACTACGAAATTAGTGGGAGAACACATGTGATGCATTTAAAAAAAATAACCCCACTGTAGGTAAATTACATGGCTAACCTAGCTCATTTAATATGCTTTTCCTCATTAAAACATATCCAATAAACCAATAAACCAAGATCATATAGGAATAAAGGATGGAACTCCACATTTCTGAAACATATATCTTATCCATGAAACAAATATAAATTTATAATATTCATGTAAAAATTAATTAACAATTTACTAAAACTATGAATGATAGATAACATGGTAATAAATGGTTGTTTACTCATCAGATGCTCCAACCACACCTAAAATGAGGCCAACCATAATTTTAATACATTTTTCTTAGACTTATCACTAGCTGTGGCCAAATACGTATTATTGAGAATTGAAACCTTTAAATATGGACATAAATTTAGCATAAAGACACATGAAAACACTCTCAATTGCATGCCTCCAAAAAAATGGGTGATTCAATTTAGATGTTATATTGGTTAATACTTATGATATGATTCAAGGAATCGCCATCATATTGAGATTATTCTAATATTATATTTTCTATTTTACATTAAAATCCAAAATTAGAATATCCATAACCGGAAAAATAGGTGGAAGAGAGAAATAAATTCATCTCCTTTCCATAGACTCTTAATAATCAATGACATCCTTAAAAACCACCTTGGATAAAGGGGGATCCTTCAACCCAAAATGTGATGAATAAGACTATGTGAAGGATGATCCTGGTGTAAATGTTTATAAAATATAGAGTGAAGGTGAAAATTGGTGTCCCTAATGAAATTACAAGGTTACCCCTCAATTAAAAAACTCCAAAGAAGACATTAGGTAGTCAGTATCCCCCACCAATTGGTCAGTAGACCCCATCATGTCGATATTAGGCTATAGTACATCTGGTGATTCTAGTATTAGTGAATGTCTACTTCCCTTTCCCTTGGATATATACATTCTCTATAATATCTTTTTGGTAGATATCTAAAAACACGAAACATCGCATAATCATACTCTGGTGATTTCTAATATTTCCCTCCACTATATGGCCTTAAAAAATCATCTAAAAAAATTCCATTTTGAGGGGTCCAACACATTGGAATAATGTTTTAAACTACATTTAATTATGTTAATTTATAAATATTCTCGAAAAAACATCACTTAAAAATTCAAATGTGTAAAAACACATTGGGGTATTAAAGGAAATACCTAAAATAAAAAAAACTCAATAAACACATTAAAGATATTTATTATCATTCCATGTGAATTCCCCCTTTGTTTCTATATCATTTACTAACACTCTAAATTTTTAAACGTATTTCTAATAGTCAAAAATTATGTTTTATAACTATAATTATATATCTAATTAATTTTATTTCAGGGGGATATTAAAAAATTATAGATTTTAATACTCAAATATCTAGGGGTTTTTTAATAAACCATCTATTTTTTCTCCCATAATGTTATTAATTTAATACCTTCTTTCCATGGTAATTATAAAACCCCACGAAGAACACAACTATTGAACTCTAATTTGTCTATTATATAATTTAAACTATTAATTCCATGAAAGCTAGAATATGTAACCAACAGTTTTAGGGAATAAAGATGAATTTTTTTTAAACATATAAGTAAAACTATCACTGACTATTTCCACCTAGACAAGACTTTTATTTTTTACCAAACTCAACACCACCTCTCTTTTCATCATTTATAATAGATTTTTTAAACTTATTCCCTTGATTGTTTTCTCAATATAATGATGTTTACCTTCCACATATGTAAATGAAACTTCATTTCAATTTATATGTGACATATTATTTATTGTATACTCCTATTTTTGTTGTATTTTTATACAATGTGTTGTGCCTTTTTCAGAATGTCTATAACTTATAGATAGTTTTTTTCTGAATTTTCATATCATTGGTTTTGGAAGCATTCCACTCAATTATAAATTCATTACCTATAGACAATTTATTTCCTTTACTCTTAGAATATGTCATTGATTTCATTATTTTCTTATCAATATCTTCTTTTTTTCATAACTATAAAGAATTATCATTTTCAATTCTTGAATTCCAAAGGGTTTTCAATACGTGGATTATAAATATTCTTGTATTACTTTATTTAATTTTTATTTTCATTTCATTTCATTTTGTAGGGATGTTTTATAGTTAATAAGACCATAAAAACCATATATTGGTGACTTATTTTTCAACACCTCATACATATCTTACAAATATTTATAACTTTTCAAATTGAATATATTTTTTGTGGTTTTTTTCATAGATAGTTTATTCTAAAAATCAGTTCTCACCATCTCACCAAAACACACCCATAGTTTATTATTGTTTTATATAAATGAAATATTTGATAAAATTCAATTATCTATGGGTTCATACCTCTTATATCACTAGAAAAATCCACTAAAATCTGAGTATTCATTTTTATAACCATTTTTTATAGATTTTTTATTTTATTTTTATGCTTTGTCCATAGACTTATTTTTCCTATGGTAAAATAGTTTCATTTTTTATTCTCTCACCCTCTATTGATGTGAAAAAATTATACTCAATTTTCTTCTTAGTCAAGATCGGGTTATTCATGTGTTTTTAATTACAACATTATAGATAATTTTATAAAGATAAGGAAGTGATTTTTCTTCTTAGTTGAAATACCTCATTTTACCATCTTGATATGATTATAATATTATCTCAGAACACATAGTGATATGTTCTTTAACATTCTTCATCTTGTTTGGAAAATAATTCATATTTATCATGTATTAATATGTTTTTCTTCCCAATGATCCATCATCATCTCAATATCATGAGTAATATCCCCCTATTCGGTAACTATAATATTTTTCTTCTTAATCTCATCAACATGGGTCACCACATTTTTAATTGTATCCACTATTTAACCATCCACATTATTTTCATTTTTAAGCGACGTCCTTTATTCTTTTATGAGTAACGTAATCTTCAAAATACCTGATTTTTACTTACCTTTCAGCTCCCAATAAAGTTCTATCATTTCATCTCCATCATCATCACTATGTGGTGAAACAAATCCTATATCAACATGAGAACAGATGTAATCTTCATTATATCAATTACTAAATGAAACAGCTTTCTGTATCATTTGGATAAGTCTTATTAATTTCTTCATGAATTCTTCTTCAAAATAATAGTTTATTCATCCTTTTTCATTCCCGTATTCTTTATCTAGTTGAGATTATTCAACATGGTTTTTTGTGAAAAAATATGTAATATAAATAATATAATCAAAAATATAATATATTTGAAACTAATATATTTACATTTCCATTTTAACTTCATTAATATATTTTATGAAATAATATTAGTTTAGTTGAATGATTAGTACCCTCATCATAATATGAGTCTATTCCTCATAAAACATCAACTACAATTATTTTTATTTCTCGCATATCCATGAAGGACATATAATATTTTTCATTCTTTTTAAAAGTATTTCATTCTCTCATGTTATGAAAAATTAGACTATTATATAGTTAATCAACTGTTAGATCTTCTGAATCCTCAAGCGATAAATTTTTTTGAATAAACCAATACCTATAATTCCTGATCTATTTTAACATTTATTGAAACCTATAATTTCATAAAAAAATCTAAAATATAATTGATCCTTATAAATTAAACTTTAATGGTATAATAATCATCCATAATTAATTTTAATTTATACTCCTCAAATATAATGTTTCGATTCTTTGACATTGATATTTCTTTCATAACAAAAAAAATTATCACATAATTCCTTTAATAATTGAAGAACCATCACCATTGTGTATACATTTTCAGAAAGAAACGTCATTAAATTATTTCTATTTCCAATATTTCATTATATTTTTTTACCAATTATTTTCATATAATCCCCTTTAAAAATTTATTGAAAACAAAATATGGTAGAATAATTAACATCTTATCCAAATTATATGAGGTAGTGTGGAATCATACTCTTATAGTAATGGTAGTTCACTGAAAAATATATATGAAAACATAAAATATTCATAGAGTTATGATAATCCACACAAAAAAATATCAACTTATAATATCTTTAGAGGGAACCATTCCATTTGATATGATACAACATTTTATAACTCACAGATGATGAACCATTGAGGGTGGGGAAAATAAGTGGCTTTCTTTTATGAACTCATAATTAAACGTCCTGAACTTGTTATGGTTTCTTATCAACACATTTATTATCAAAAGATTATACCAATATTAATGAAATATTATAGTTGGGATAACACATTGTATTTACTATGTTTTTTAGGAATATTCTACCATTTTAAATGACTGGTTATCACCCTTACCCAATCATGGATTATTCCACTATCATAAAAAATAATCTATAACAAATTAAAATTTAACCATATTAATATAGAATTCACCATGATCCAGCATTAAAACCTTATAGACAAAAACTACACATCTCAATAAAATGAATGACCAAAGAAAGATGTCGAAAATTTTCTTTGTTTACAACACACCTATTGATAATAGTCCTCCTCCATTATAAAAAAAGTTAGTGGATTTAAAACTATATTACTATTCATATTTATCACACACATATATTCATTAGTATATGAACATCCAACTTTATCAAAACACAATTTATTATCATGAAAAGGTTCCCGTCAAAACATTGAATAAAAAGGAACAACGTAATTTCTCTTTTAATGATTCTTAACATTGAACTCCTTCCTTATCCATGATAAAAAAAATCATGTTAGGCTCTTTATAATCACTCAAACATAGTATTTTGGAGTTATCAATATTATCACCACCTATATTCTATGATATCTTGAAAATATATATATAGAAAAGAAACATGTAAATATTTAGTTTCTATTCAAACATGGTAACATTAAAAATATTAAAATTAAAGAATGACCATCTCATTTAAATAATTTCATATATATTATAAATTTTCATTATTCAAAATATCTATTTATTTCTATATTTTTAATTCTATAAAGACTCAAAATATTTTTATCCCTCTTATGTGATAAAAATATCACATATTTAGTTCCCATGAAAATCATAACTTCAATTTAATTGTAAAATATATAGGTGTATTCTTGTATTCAATATGACATAAAATTTCATCCTTATAGAATGTCACTAATTTAAGTATCCAATGATTCTATATTATTGTTCCATATAACATATATACAAAAATAATAATTCAAATTTGATTAAGATATTTTTTCAATTACAATAGTATTAATATAATCGTATAATTTTTTAACCATTTATTTTAATATTTAATTTATTAAAATCTTCATTATTTAATCCATAATAGTTATCAATGTACTATATTTGATTTTTTCATACCAAATATACATAAATTCATATTACAATCACAATTTCCTTTGAAACATAATGAATTAATAAAAAAATATAGGTTACATTATACAAAATATATTTCGTATAAAATTTAAGAAATATGATAATTCATTATAAAATTTTCTACCTCATACCAATGTAATTTATAATTTTAATGATGTAATAAAAAGATAATGAAAAGCCAACGAAAATTCATTTTAAGTCAAATAAATCCATTCCATTGTCAAATTAAGGTTTTTGGAACTTAAATACAAAGGATGATCCTAAATTCATATGAAATGACAAAATCGAGACATGGATGTATTATCATGAATAACAACCAATTTTGATATCATTAATCCCTAACTATTATCACATTCATTAACCAAACACATATAGACTCATTGAAGAAAAATATAATTTTTAATTAGGATCTCTTGTCTCCTTAATGAAAAAGATAGACATGTTGGTATTTTGTTCCATATAGGAATTCATAGTGGTACTCTCTAGATGACATAAAGGGTATTATAGAGGGTTGTACAACCTAGAAATACATAAGGGTTATAATAAAATTATATTTTTCTTATGATAATCGAATAATTACATTTAAATTCTGTGCTATCGTTGAAGGATAAAGGGTTTGGATATGATATAATGTCCCAGATGGGTTGTTAATGGATTCAGTAAAATTTATATGAGTTGTGTTGGATTTTGGATTCCTATTTTAATATATCCTACCAACTTATATTTTTTACGGGATTAAAAGCACATGATAGAGATTCCTTTTAAGCTTATGCATATATGAATAATGAAGTTTCTAATTAGGATCATGCATCTTGTACCATATTGTTATTCAGTTTAAGTAAACCAAATTCTTAATGAGTCTAATAATTTTAAAAAGATATAGAATGTAATATAAGTTTAAAGTATCCTCTAAATGGTTTTGGGTAGCTATAAACAGGAGTTCCCCAGTCAAAAGTTATCATAATTTTGAACCAACAGATGATATGTTGTGGTTAACCAAAGTTTCAAGGTTCATTCTCAAAATATATCTAAAAGAAAAGTGTTTATATAAATATTACATATTTTAATATGAATCCTCAATACATCTCATAATAATACAAAGATGAGGATCATAAAACATTACTATCAAAAGAGGCTAAATTCTTAAAAAATAATCTTCATAAATGATCTTCATAATGTCCAACATAATTCATCACATATTGTAACCTTTTAGATTAATAATTATTAATATCCTTATTTAAAACAGTTTTAATAAAGAATCATAATAATGAGTGAGCTTTTATGGTCATTAATTATAAATTAGGGAGATATTAGATAATGGTCTTATGTGATAACAATATAATCACAAGGGTACAATAAGATGAGTATAACTTATGAAAATTTCTATAAATCATTCATGATATTAAATAATGTCTAATTTCATAATTATTTTATCCCATCATAATACAATTTCATAATAAGTAATGAAAAATCATTAACCAAGGGGCGTAACATGAGAATGTAACATGTGAATCTGGAACAAGAATAAACATCTGGAGTCATATAATTATGAGCATGTACAAATACCAAATTGCACTAATAATCATATTAAAAACATGTAATTATGTTCACATATAAAAAAATGGACATGAAAATAGGACCACACATAATATTTTGAACATTCCATAATATGAATATGTCTATAGTTAATGTTGTGGATAGAAAATTAGGATCACACAAAACATAATTATCTCAAGAGATATAAATATTATCCCTATTAATTATGGGGATATATAATTTTATAACCAAATATCACTTAATAAAAACCAAATTTTATTGTTTTATAAGATCATAAAAGATTAAATATATCATTATAGTGTAATTCACAAAAAAAATGAATGGGTTTTACAATAATTTTATCATAACATAATAATTTCACTGAAAGACACATGTTTTATTTAATCATATATAATAAATAATTATGAAAATATATATAGAGAATGAAAATTGATTTTATTATAATATAAAATCCCTATTAAATCATATGTATCTTTAAAGGATATTGAAAAGCGTAAAAAATAAATTTAAAATAGAGTTTAAATATTTCAATCAAAACAGTGAAAAAATCCTTTTAATTCAGTATCTGTAAAAAATTTCACAATATATCAAGAAAATATTTTTCTTTATAAATAACCATGAATAAAATTAATTTAATATTTAAATAAATGAATGTTCATGGTAGTTTTAAAATTTGTTCATGAAATATATCTTAAGACCAATTTTTCACAATTTTATAAAAAAGTAAAAATCATGTCGTTTGTAAATCATTTTAAATGATTATTTTTAATTATTTTCAATGAAAATAATTTTAGTAAAACAATATTTCTAAAAAATATCTTTATAGATAAAAATTGAATAAAATATTTTGATGAATGTGTACATAGTGGGGAAATATACACATCCTGATAAGAAAAAATAAGTGTTGATTTTCCTAAAAATCCAAATATTCCATTGTACCAAATAGTGGAAATGGTATTAATACATTACAATTATATAAGTGAATGGAATAAAAGAAAATATATGTGGATTAAATTAAAAGAAACATATAATATCCCTCAATGAAAATATAATATAGGAAATCACAAAAAAATTGGGATTATAACATAATCACTTACCATAAGTCACTTTATAATTTCAACATATTCAAAACTATTTTACAATAAGTATATATTTAATATAAAACTTTTCTATAAAAATATTAATATCTATATTACTATCTATCATTACCTTATAATATCTAATTTCCCATTTATCAAAAATACTTCATTAAAATAAACATTTCATTCAAAACTACTCAGTTTTCATTAAATGTTTTTGTTCAATGGTTACAGTACAGGCACAATGGAAAGTGATTCATCATTTATTACATAATAATAATTTCATATGTATCATAGTTATTCATTAAATAAAAATTTATAATAACTCACATAAATCGGTCATTAAAAATGAATTAAATCACTTCATAGAGTTGGTAGTCTGTACATATACATGGATGATATCGTCAATTTTTTATTAATGTATGAAAATATATTTATATACTAATTTACTTTATATATTCATAATTATATAATAAATATACCACATAGTCACTGAATATATACTTATTACCACCCTTTTATAAATCAAATTAATAATAAATAACATCACATTATGAAGGTGGTAGTCCAAATGTATGCAACATCGACGTAATCATTTTAAAATTGATAGTAAAAAGGTAAAAAAAAGTTATAAAATTAATATAAAGATATATATTATAGAATGTCGGATTTTTTAATAATTTAAATATGATTATAAAATAAATTTAAGGGGGTTAAGAATTATGATACTTGAAATAGACATGTAGGGACATATAACAATTCTATGTGTATCCTCTTTTAAAAATCAAATTAAGGATTCTTATATGGGTGTAATGGGAAGACCTGAAACTCATGGTTAATTGATAAGTATTTTTTGAGATTATTTGGATAGATTTTTGTAGATATAATAAGCTGAAGTAGTGTGGATAATAGATCAAAGGAGGTTCCCTTTAATATGTGAGGGTAGAGACACACTTGTATTTATTACGAATATTAATATTATAATAAATTACCTCTCATGGAAGATATGATGATATGGGATTAAAATTAATTTATTAGATAGGTTTTAGAAAAAAATTTATGTCATTTTAACCCTTTTTATTTAGTTTAACCCCATCTAACTATTTAAACCATTACGACCGTAATAAATTTTTTACTCGGTTACGATTCGTAATGACTAAAAACGAAATTGAACTCATTAATAAATTTTTATATTATGATTACAAATATTGAATCTATTTTATCAAATTCAATTTCTACTATTGGTAGAAATTAATTTTGAAATAATTTCACATAAATCAATGAAAATCATTTTTAGACAAATTCAATTTTAAACATAATACAAAAATATATTATTATTCCTTGACTTCTATAACTAATATATTATTGTAAATATATTTTGTTGAATATGTTGTCTAAAATTTTATTAAAATAATTCACAAATACTGATAAATTTATTTTAGGTTAAAATACATTTCACATAATTAAAATAGTTTTTTTGAATAAAAAATCACTATTTAACATTAAATAACCTTATCATTATTTCCAGTCATTTAATAGTCAATATATAAATAATTATTAAATTTTCACATTAAATACAAATATATGTAATCAAAATCACATTTTAACATTGATCAATATAATATATATATATATAATTCTTTGAAAATATAGACATTTAATATTAAATAGTTTTATTTTTTGAATTTAAGATTGAGTATTTATTTTCTAGGGATTAACTACTATCATTTTGATTAATGAAAACAATTTTACATGTTATTAATAATTTATTTAGTTCGATTTATTCTTTAAAAACCTCTATGACATATAATTTACATTCTTTAATAATATTTGAATAGTATATGAGATAACATTTAAACATGGTGATACATATAAACGAAGCTATCAAATATAAAAAAATAATGATAAATATATGATAAATTATCATGGTTTTACATTAAACCATGTAAGAATAATTGTTTCATAGAGTTTATATAAATCTTATTCAATCAATTATTGATAATTTTTTCTAATCACATAGTCAGGTTGATATGTATTCTCTTTTAAATTTATGATTACTCGGGAAAACTTCATAAAAAATGGTAGTCCACTTTGGTAAAAAAATGTATCAATGCTCAAAGTATTAAACTATTTGGTACTCATAAGAGGTATTTTTCCTCTGTGTTAAAAATATTTATTATTTTACATATGAAGTCTGAAATATACACTTTTTCTAAATAAATACCTTCAACACATTATAAACTTGATAGAGGTTTGTTGACAGTGTCGAGAAATAAGATAAAATCATGATATAATCAAGAATCACAATGGGAATGAAATATCATGGGGTATGATTTCCATTATTTCGAATTATCATAACCTTATTCCAGTGATTTATACATATGAATGTCATGTCACTATACTAGAACCCTATGCTTTGTCGATGATTTACGTTATAAATTTTTTTCAACTCTTCGCTACATTCATGTCCTACTGAATGGCTCTAACCTTCTCTATAATCTCATCAACAAGTTCATATACCACTAACCCTTTTTTTATCCAAACACATCCCATTATATTTGACTCATTCCATTCCATTATAATAGGATTTCATAATGAACTATATGATGACATTTGTGAATTCTATTATTGTAGGAAATATTTTCTAGATAATGATTTTGATCATAAACACCATTAAAATACACATAATAGGATCTCAATATATCTTATAGGGTTTTAATGGTATTTATAGGAAACCCCTCTATTTATAGAGGATATTAATTGAAATATTTAAATTATTTTTTAAAATATAGGTGGAGACTTCTCTTGAATATCTAGGTAAACCACTATTCTCAATTAGATATGACTGAGAGTTTTACTTCCTTAAACATTGATACTTCATAATTCTATTTAATGAAATAATATCAATATAGAACTATTCTATGAAGGAAATTAATTTTTTGGATTTTTATGGAAATATAAAATATAATAAATGGGTATATGGACCTTAGATATATTTAGGAATCAAATGATAAATTCCATAGGCATGTTTTCCCACATCCATTATGGTTGGTATGAAAACCCATATCTTTATTACACATTAATTCTTGATTTAAAAAAATATATAAAAATTAATAAAACCGAAATGTTAACTAATTATTGTGAATTTTGTGAATTGGGTACACTAAAAGACTACATGATACATTAATAAAAAAACATTATTGAAAACTTCATCAACAAGATTCTTAAATTACATAGCTTTTAAAACATCACGTGATAACCTAGTGTTATTTATAAGAGAGGTATTAGCCAAAAATCCTTATAAGGGAATAAAAAATAATATCATTAATAAATAATTAAATGTTATACAATAAGAACAAAATTAGGACATTGAAGGCGTGATAATCATTGACATGAATAGTGAGGCGTGATATTACATGATAACACATAGAAAACGTGGGAATATGGAAGAAACTCAAAACATGACATCACAAAAATGATTTAAGAGTTTAAACCAAGAAAATATAACATAATGTTCTTAGTCATACCTCTTAGACACTATACCTGGAATCTCATCAGACTAAAACATTAACCAGTGTATTAGAGTTCTATCTATGAACACCCATAAATTTCATATCATGTATATTAATATGTGTTCAACATAGAGCATATAACATAAGAACATATATAATCACAATTAATTTCATTAATAAATCATTTGGATTACATAAATGGATTCTCCAAATCAATTATGTGTAGTTATAACTAGGTAAATACCCTTTAGTTGATATGGGTATATGTATTCACTTCAAAAAAATCAAATAGAAAATTATTGTAACATCTCACAGCATAAAGATATTACACTATGATAAATTAAATAGGTCAATGAGATAGATATGGAAACCTCATAACTTTGAAGTAAAATAAAAGTATGAGGGATAGTAAATAATATAATCAACATGAAAAAATAGAATCAAATGAAATAAGAAAAAGAGGGTGGTTGAATAAAAACTTGACATGAAAAATCATAGTGAAATTCATGCAGTATAATGGGGTTACATAATAAATTATAAGAGACAATAATGATAGTTAAATGGTTATATAATATCTTTAATATAATAAAGTATGTATAATTGTTGTGTTAAAGTATATCCCATCAATAGGAACTGTTTAGAAAAGTTAATTACATTAATATGGTTGTTGAATAATGTAGAGAAACAGATGATCCCTTAGTGAATTTTAACATTGTAATAGATTTGGTAAATTCTATAATGATAGGGAATAAATGATCTATAATAAAATTTAAATTAAATTGGAAGTAGGAGGGTAGAATAAAAACATACCCAAACATGAGAATGTGGAAATTTTGAGGCATAAAAAAATATTTTGTTTTAATAAAAGAAGAGACGGGGATCCCTTACAAAATCTTGGTATTGTAGAGGCTTAGGTGAAAGCTATAATTATAGGGTATAAATTATAATTCATTAGTATGAATTTATTTAAAAAATATGGATCTTTATAAAATCATCAAAACATAACCAATTGAAATTAAAATTCTTAAATACAAATAAGGTGCTTGAATTGAAAATAATATAGAGGGGTCATTTACCTTGAGAGGGTGATTCCAATTTCTTGGTTAGAGAAGATGGAGATATTGGGGTGACCATGTGAGGACTCCAGAAAGGGGAAGGATGGATAAGGACTTCAACAATTCATTTTTAATGATGTTTAATGAGATTGTGGGTTAGTTTATATAGAAATAGAGAGTGGATTTCTTTATTATTTAAAAAATAATGGGGTTTGAATCTATAAAATAAAATAATCAAAACCAAAAACCATAAAATGGTTATGCCCATGTTTCCTTCTAAATATGGTTGGTTTTAATTATTTTTAATGTAAATAATTGGAATAATTAAAATATGACTCTTAGTGATGTTGATGGGAGCCATGTTCAAAAATAAATAACATTAAAATAATGAAATATAATACAGGTTTAAAAGGATTCATAAAAAGATTATAAAATTAATAAAATAACCTAAAAAACATTATTTTCAGTTGGAAAATGTAGATTCTGGTGTGTATACCATTTATATAATTAATTACATCACTTTTGGGTCATAATGATGTAATAATACAAACTGTATATTTATAACATATTTAATGTTTACCTGAAAATTTGATTGTCATAGAAAATTATAATAAATTCACCAATGGAAAATTCTGGCATCCAAATTCTAAAAGAAATTTTATTTTCAACATAAGTTTATTTTTATGTAATTTTATACTTTTAAAATAAGAATTTACATTTATTGACAAATTTTTGATTTTTGAAAATAACAGTTTCCAAACCATAATAAAAATTATACTTGACATCATAAAAATTATATGATCATTTATGTCTCATATAATTAATATCATATGAAAAAAATATCATCTATTTTAAAAATAAATGATTTAATCAAAGTATTCTTCTTAACTAAAACTACATATTAGGTCAAACACAATTTAGTTTTTAACATTTTAAAAAAATTATATAAAATCATTATTAAATAAAATATATTGTAATAAAAATATATTCATTATTATATTGAAACAAAAATATAAATATTTATACTATTATGATTAAATTAGTTCTACTCATTGTTAAATTATTTTTACTCTTAATTAACCTATTTTCATTTAACTAAGGTAATAAATTTTTTATACATTTACTATTCATATTATCTATAAATTATGTTGACCTTATTGACTAATAGTAATTACATTGATTCCAAATATAGAATAAATATTATCAAAATCAATTCACATATATGAATGAATTTAATTTAAACAATACCCAAAATCTTGATGAATGGTTATTTTTAGGCAAATTTATTTTTCAGGAAAAAGATGCTTTTTTAGGAATTTATCAACACATTTATGTACAGAATAAAATGAATATATATTAAAAAAATTTGAAAAAACTTTTATTTCCATAAAATTAATTATGTTTGTTATTATGTTTGTATTTAAATAGTCATTGTTTATTTAGGTTTTTCTATTTCATATCACATTCACTATCAAAAACAATTTCCTTTTTTTAACTTGGTGTTATAAATTCTTCCACCTTTTAATAAATTTGAAATTTATCTTAGTAATTTGTTTTTCGATAATTGAAAATGTATTTATTTAAAACATACATCATAAAAAGAATAAAAAAATACATGAATAGTGATCACAGAAAGTATAAACATCATCAAATGAATAGGTTTCCATGTATGATTCCATTATTAGTAACTGAAAATATAGACCTGCAAGAAGAAAAAACAATCACCCAAAACTAATACAGGGTTATATGGATCATTTTTAGGAGAAATTAAATGACTATAAACAATAAATCTAGGATTGGATAAAAAACATCAATTTATTAAAAATGATCATAATATGACATAAAATTCTCTATATTACATTACTAGAGTTAATGAATTAATTTTCCATGTACACGAGGAATAAAAGTAAATATAATTACATGAGAACTATAATTTTTTCCTTAAATAAATTTTCATTACATTGTAATACATTTTATGAAATAAATCCTATCTTTAAATATCATTAATCCCCTCAAAAAAATATTTTATCCAATTATATACTTCTCATCACGCCCTTAATGATGCTTAACATCCATCACATAAATCTAAATAAGTTGTATCAACTCATAAAAAATATGATTAGTCTTAGACATATCAACCAATTTATCTTTTGGATTATCACAAAAGAAAACCTATATTAGTGGTTGTAAACTCGTAAATCATGGGTTTTTGAAAATGTCACCTACTCACTAAATCAATCTTATAGGACATCATTACAATTAAAATATGTTTGAAATCCTTAAAAATTGTAACAATAAAAAGATATTTCATAATAATTATGTCTATAATTTCATTGAAAAAATAATTTGATAACATAATTCTAAAATACTAATACATAAAAACTAGAATCATTACAGTTTGATGATTTCCATAGAACAGGTCCTTCATTAGCCTTTGATATTACCATTGGATTAGAGAATTAACATGAATAATTCCCACATTAACCACACATGAGACATTAAAAAATGGTTTCATGGGATGTAATGTATTCTCTTATATCATACTCATCATTTTTTATAGAAAATATCTACTTTATGCCCAATTTTACCACACTTAAAACACTTTCATGTTCCTTTGTAGAATTTACCTTTTTTCTTCATTCCTTATTTTTTACACTCATGATTTTGATTCTTATTTAATTTGTAACCTTTGTAACATCCCGGATCCGGGTGCAACTCAACGGTTTCCCCGAACCCAGTTGGTCACATGAACTCAAGCGCATTTCCCCAAATTCTAGAGGCTGCCGACTAGATGCGAGGGCCTAGGTCTGATAGTGGCAAAACTATGCCCTCATTTCTCAAATTGTAGTGTAGCGGGAAAATATAAACATACCCAAAAGCGGAAGCAGTAAACAATTCTAAGAGGAAGTGGACAACAGTACAGAAGTAAAAAAATGGAAAGAGTCATATACATATGATGATGAAATATGCCCTAACCTAAGAAATCATTCAAAACAGGATTCATTGTAATCTACTATAATACATCATAGGATACAAGTACAACAAAGCAAAACAAAACAACGCAGCAGAAACTCAGCAGCATCTTAATCTTAAGCTCGGTCACATGCCCTCCTACTCCTCTAAAATATAATGTACCTATATAGGGACCCTTGCCCTTATCTACACCTACAGTAATATAATCTGTTTGGGCCCAAGACATGACCCAAACAGGGTGTGAGAAATAAATCCCAGTAGGCAACCACCAAAGGCCCGTGCCTAACTGTCAGTGAGTGTGTGCAATAGCAGTGTGCAGTAATGAAATGCAGTCAACTAGGAAGTACTAAAAAGTAAATATTCCTACCAGTTCAATTTCCATTTAATTATTATTTAACAATTCAATATAATTGAATTGTAAGTTTCTGAGACCCAGCCTCAGCCGACAATCTCCTATACAGTGCTGCAGAAAAACTACGACCAGTTATCGAACAAGTAAAAGGAAAAACAATAACAATCATGTGCTTTAGCTTGGTAGTTATAACATGTGAAATCACCATAGTGAATATGCAAAGTAAACGTAGTCCTCAGACATGGAAAACCTTACCCTCAGGTAATTATAACCACAACCTCAGGCAAATCATTATTGAAACCCTCAGGTGATTTCCCTCAGGCATAAAAAATATTTCCCTCAGGTGTATGAGATAATGCCCTCAGGAACGGAAGCAACTGCCCTCAGGCATATGAAACATTTCCCTCAGGCTAAATGGAACACCTGCCCTTAGGCTTAATAGAACATTCCCCTCAGGCTAAACAAAACACTACCCTCAGGATAAGCACGTAATCGGGCTGACCCCAACACATAAGAAATCAATTTATATAAATTTCATCTCATGAAAACTCAACACATGATATAATCATGTCATACCCTCAGGTATCCTGGTCAAACGGCTAAACAATGGAATGCACTCACGGGTGCCCCTGGATCCAAGAAATGATCCAAGACAGCAGTTTATAAATATTCATTAAATTACCTATGTAATTCTAGGAATTTAATTAGTCAAAGCCTCATCCATACGACACCCCAAACATGGGCGCATAGCACAACGGTACACAAAAACAACATGAAAGTTGGAATTAGACATCATACCACCTACCTCATCTCCACTGATCGATATACGCAAACGAAGCCTTCTGAAAAATCCTAGAATGACGTAGATCTAGGATAAATTACTACACTTTCAAACTCAAATAACTTCCCGTTGGGAAATAATTAGAAGGAATCACATAAGGATAAGAAAGGGATTACCCGCGCAATCCTAACATGATTGTTGGGGAAGAAATCAGAGTCCTGGTGCTCGGTCAGGAAGTCTTCCAAGCTTCGGCCTCCCATACCGGTGCTCCAAACGAGTTTTAAGCTTCCTCCATCGAAAGAGGAGGCCACTGCCCATTTTAAGTGAAAAAACAAAATACATGGTGTGTACTCTCATGTACACAGAGTGTACTTTTAATTTTTTAACTTTTCCTCTAGATGCTACATTTAACCGCCGAACTATTCATCTATTGACATGAGTACACGGCATGTATTCCTGAGTACACGGCGTGTACTGTCGCTCTGCTAGTGGCTGCTTCCACCACCATACTATTCACCTGCCGACTGATCACACGGTGTGTAAATACTAAGTACACGATGTTTGGTTAGTTTTTACACCATTCATCGCCGACAGGACTACACGCCCTATGTACTCATCCCACACGGCCAAAGTACACGGCGTGTGGAAAAGTACACGGAGTGTACCCATAAAATTTGGGATTTTCCCCATTTTCCTTATTTTCTCAAAAACACTTAAGGAAAAAGGATAATAATAAACTCGTACCTAAGGAATAATAACTGGGCTCTTAAAAACTTCCCCCCTTAAAGAAATTCATCCCCGAATTTTTATTCCAAGGGTGGTGAAGATAAAGATCAGAACAACTCTGGACACTGAGCATGTACATTGGTCTTCCGCTCCTAGGTTTTGTCCAGAACTCGGCAATGCTACCATAGCACCCGTACGAGAGGAACTGACTACACTTGGAGAACCTTCGTGCTCCTATCAACAATATGAATCGAATTCTCCTCAAAGGATGTATCGGCCTGAAGCTCAACCTCCTCGGGCTGAAAGATGTGAGATGGGTCTGAGTGATAACGGAATAACTGAGATATATGGAAGATGTCATGCATGGCCCAATACCTCTATGGTAACTGCAACTGATAGGCAACTGGCCTGACTCCCTCTAGAATCTCAAACGGCCCCACATACCTCGGTGAAATTTTACCCTGTCTCCTGATCTGCCTATGTCCCAACCTCTATGAAACACGTAGGAAAACCCAATCCCTGACCATGAACTCCAAGTTTCGTCTGTGGTGATCAGTATAAGAATTATGATGATATTGTGCAGTATTTATCTTCTTTTGTATCAACTGGACCTACTCTGATGTCTCTTGCACAAGACGTGGTCCCAGTAAAGTTGTCTCACCTGCCTCCAACCAGCACAAAGGTGATCGGCATGGCCTACCATATAAAGCCTAATAAGGTGTCATCTCAATAGTTTCTTGAAAACTATTATTGTAGGAAAACTCGACCAGGGGTATGTGATTTTCCCAAGAGCCCCCAAAGTCCAAGATGCATGCACACAGCATGTCCTCAAGCACTTGTATCGTACGCTCTGACTGGTCATCGGTCTGAGGGTGGTAAGTTGTGCTCAGAAGCACCTGTGTACCCAGTGCCTTCTGAAAACTCTACCAAAAATGATACGTACAGTAGAAATCCTTATCTGAAATGATAGAATGAGGGACCCAAGGAAGATGTACCACCTCTTGGATATACAAATTTCTGAGCTCATCAACACCAAAGGTATCCTTGATCTGGAAAAAGTGATCTACCTTCGTAAGTCTGTCCACAACAACCCACATGGCATCATTGCCTTGAGGTGACCTCGGTAACCCAGTCACAAAATCCATCACGACATCATCCCATTTCCACTCTGGAATGGGTAACTATTGTAACATTCTAGCTAGCCTCGAATGCTCCGCCTTCACCTGATGACAAGTGGAACATCTCGCAAAAAAACCAGCTACTTCTCATTTCATACCCATCCACTAATACTGACGTCTTAAGTCATGGTATATTTTCGTAACTCCGGGATGAACTTCCCAAGATGAAGCATGAAACTCCCACATCAGCTCCTCGCGTATACCCCCTGGAACCCACACTCATCCATGGATACGCAGTACCTCATCATTTCCTATCGTCCAACCAGGAGGAGGGTCCTCACTTGCCACCGAATCCCATAGAACTAGGCCTTTTGATTCTGATAGTTGTATCATCCTCGATCTATCTAGGAGGGTAGAAGTCACAGCTAACAATGAAAGGTAGGCTCACCCTCGAATATCATGCACATCCAAATGCATCTCATAGAACAAATACATGATCTTCCAATAACCACTAGCCTCCTACACTACCTGTATCTGAGTCCTCATACTCAGTGCATCAGCAACTATGTTACCCTTACTAGGTGTATAGGCAAGCTCGAAGTCGAATTATTGTAGGTATTCAACCCACCTTTGTTGTCGCGGATTCAAGTCACGCTGGGTAAAGATGTACTTGAGACTTTTTTGGTCTGTATACTCCAAAAAATGTTCTTCCAAAAGATAATGTCTCCAACAGCGTGATGCATGAACAACTACAGCCAACTCGAGATCATGCATCGGGTAATTCCTCTCATGTGACCTCAACTACCAAGACCCGTACAAAACTACTTGATCTCCCTACATCAACACTGCTCCCAGCCCAATACCTGATGCATCACAGTAAACTGTATAACTCTTCCCTTTTTCTGGAAGTATCAGGACTAGTGTTGATGTCAACCTTCCCTTCAGCTCCTGAAAGGTTGTATCGCAAGCTTCTGACCAAAAAAACTTCACACCCTTCTTAGTAAACCCGTCAACGATGCTGCTAAGCGGGAGAAGTCTTGTATCAAGCACCTTTAGTAACTATCCAGCCCCAATAAACCTCGTATCTCAAACACATTCTTAGGCTGCTCCCAAGAAACTAATTTTCTCACTTTCTCTGGGTCTACCACAACTCCTGTCTCTGAGATAATATTACCCAAAAAGTGTATCTGGTCCATTTAAAATTGTTTCTTTGAGAGCTTATCATATAGCTAATGCTCTCTCAGTGTACTCAAAAGGATATCAAGATGGGTAGCAAGGTCGTGTCAAGTGTGAGAGTACACCAAGATATCATCCACGAATACTACCAAAAAATAATCCAGATATGGGTGGAACACATGATTTGTCAGAGCCATGAAAACTGATGGCATGTTCATGAGTTCGAACGGCATGACCAAGTACTCGTATAGACCAAATCTGCTCTGAAAAGTTGCAAGAGGTATGTCCGATGGTCTAACTCACAACTAATTATATCTAGATCTCAATTCAGTCTTCGAGAACACTCGTACTCCTCAAATGTTATCAAAAAGATCATAAATCCTTGGAAAGGGATATCGGTTCTTGACCGTCAACTGGTTCAGCTTCTGATAATCCACACAAAGTCTGAGGGTATCGCCTGCCTTCTTCACAAACAGGATAGGAGAACCCCAAGGAGAAGTACTGAGTTGAATGAAACCCTTTTCCTGAAACTCCTCTAATTGCCTATTAAGCTTCTACAACTCTGGTGTAGCCATCCAATAAGGAGGAATGGACACCAGTGCTACTCCTAGCACTAGTTAAATAGATAAATCCACCTCTCGCTCTGGAGGTAGACCTGAGAAGTCGTCCGGGAAGACATCCCTAAACTGATCAACTACTGGAGGGAAATACTTCTGACAAGTTCCCTAGTCATCCAGATACAAACTCGCAATCTGAGTTGTCAATCTATCTCACCCATGATGATTGGGTCTAGCTCGGCTCGCCTGGACATCCCATTCTCCGTTGTATAGAATCTCTCCACCCTCTAGTGATGTGAAACTCGCCCTGCAGTGATGGAAATATACAAAGGCTCTAAAGGGTACCAACCAATCCATCCTGAGAATGACGTCATAGATCGTCATCTCTAAGACATAGAGGTCCCATAGAACGTAACACCCACCAACCTCAAGGGGAACTCCTTGAACTGACGCACACCTATCTTTCTAGTCCCCAACAGAGTGTCTAGTGTCATAATATCATAAGAAGAAGAAACATATATCCCAAGGATCTCCACAATGGGCACAGATATAAAACTATGTGTAGCACCCATATCCAAAAGTATATAAGACAATACAAAAGAAACTAGAATTGTACCTCTGACAGTAGAAGGTATAGGATCCTGCTTCTGGTGGGTATGTTTCACTAAATATGCCTTCCCAGTGCCGCAGCCCTGCGACACAGCCTTGATACCCTGAGCTAACCCGCCCTACTGACTCTGAGATCCTGATGTCTGGCTACCACGGCCATGACCACCACCTCAGCCTAAACGTCTCGACGTATTCCAATTCCCTGACTGGTAAGAAGCTGCTGGCCCTATTCCCACATGAAGAGTCTGCACAGAACCCCACTCACTATCTACTAGTGGAAATGCCCTGCAAAAGCACTGCAGATGACCCATCTTGTCGCACGCTCGACACTTCAATGGGTCACATGGACACTGAGGTCTTTTGTGCCCCTCTTTACCACACTGGTATCATATCACTAGGCCACCTGAAGAATTCCTCTGGCTAGTACTTCCACCTGGAGAGAAATCAATCCGCCTCCTCTGCTTACTGGTTGGAATTGTACCAGAATCTGGTGCCGAACCACCCTGTCCTTCACCACTATCTTCCCATAGGTTCCCCTCAGTAATCAGTTCCTAGTTCACAATAACATGCATTGTGGGAAACTTGAAAACATTCACCAGTGCTCAGATTTCATACCGAAGACCATCCTTAAAGCGTCGATCCCTCAAAACCTCATATCCCACTAGAACAAGTGGGAAGAGATGTAGCTCAGTCAAGCAAGCAGAATAGTCCATCACTGATATGGTGCCCTTCTGCAGATTCATGAACTCTTGAGCTCTATCTTCCCCCAGCATATTCAGAAAGAAAAATTCATAGAATACTGCCTAAAAATATTCCCACACCATGTCTCTGTGATGCTTTGTCTGGGTGGTAACATCCCACCACCTCTTGGAGGAATCACGCAGTATGTATGTAGCGATCTTGACCCTCCGCCCAGGAGCTGTCTCTAGATTCTCAAATATAGTCTGCATATAACCTAGCCAAGACTCCGCACCATGTGGTCCGCTATCCCCTAAAAACGTAGGAAGATGCGGCTACTGGAATATACATGTCAGCTCTACCATAGATGTGGCAGCCGGCGGTGCTCCCTGGAAGGTCTGGATAAACCTCATGAAGCGTTCACGGAACTTTGCATCTGCGCCTGTGTTCGGTATATTAGCTGGCGCCACATCTAGCTCTGCTGGAGGATCTATCGGTAGCCTATGGCCTACCTTCTTTGGAGTATACTCATTATTGCTCTCCGGGAAAACAACTCGAGGTCTTCTTGGTAGCATGACTCTACAAGGTCAAATATGCCTCAATTAAGATCATCAAAGACTAGAAACAAGGAGTATAAGAAGGGAACAGGAGAAAAAAACATTCAAGTTTTACAAAACAAGACTACATGGAGTGTATAATAACTACACGGTGTGTTCCCTCAAGTCTTCTACATGGGCATGTACTCTTCCCAAACTGGTCGTGTAACACTCCAAACACATGGCGTGTTGTCCAAAAACACGTCATGTACTTTAATTTTCTTCCCCTACCTGATTCCTTCTACACGGCTCTCTTTTGAACGAGACTACATGGCATGTATAATAACTACACGATTTGTACTAAATGAGCTTTATTGACCCGTGTTGTTCGCACACATGGCCGGTTACACAGCTCAGACTACACGGCGTGTTCCAGATAGACATGGTGTGTACTTCTTAGATTTCAACTGCTCGTGTTGTCAGTGACATGGCCAACTACTTGGCTGACTCTACACGGTGTGTTACACCCGCACACGATGTGTACACCACCCCATTTTTTCAGCCACACAGCCAGGTCCACATGGCCTCTCAATGGTCAAGACTACATGGAGTGTCCCTTATGTACACGGCGTGTTTAAGAAGAGGTAACACTGACCCGTTTTTGTTAGTTACATGTCGGATCACAAGGTCAAACTAGACGGCATGTTCATCATTGACACGACGTGTATAAACAAATATTTCCTCCGTCTGTGTTGTTATTTACACGGGCGGACAGAGGGTCCATATGACACAGGGTGTACAAACGGTACATGGAATTTACCCTTAGAGTTTTCCAAACTCGTGTTTCTTCCTACACAACCTATAACACGGTCAGAAACTACACAGTGTGTACTTTTTGTACACGGCATGTACTTAATTTTTTTCCATTTCTTCCCGAATAGAAGATTAAATGGCGTGTAATAAAACTACACGGCATGTATTCTGGGTTTTCCATACAGTAAGCCTTAAAAACTACTTCAGATCCGAGAAAAACACTGAAACCAACACCTAAGTGCCAAATTCCAATCTGTGAGGGCCAATACTCCCCGAGAATCAAAGGTTGGCACCTTATGCGTGTTATAACAAGGTAAACAAGTCGATGATCCACCAAATTCCGATTGATGAGGGCTCATAATCCTCAAAAAAAATGTTTGGAATTCATTCCCAGAACCTTACATAACAATAACCTATTAAATAACCGGTATTTTATTAAGTTATATATCACAATAGCATGACTTTTCTTGCACAATATCTATCACCACAACATTAAATTTCTAATTCACCTATATGGCATGGAAATATGCATGGCATATGATTCTATCATGTTCCTAAATGATGCATGATATGGAATACCCTCATCTCATAAGGTTTCAACTAAATAGAACCCAGTTATAAAAATTTAAACAACACACAACAAGTGTGTCACCCAATGGTGAAAATAAAATCAATTGTAATAATCATAAACAGAAAATCACAATTTAATTTGAGGCAATTTGGTCTTTACATGTACACGGGGTAGCTACTCTCGGGCACAGTTATTACCGATCCCCTTAACAATATATCTCCTTCCATCATCAAAAAATAATAAAATAACTCAGAAAAAAAGAAAAATCCCTCTGATACCACTTTGTAACATCCCGGATCTGGGTGCCACTCAATGGGTGCCCCGAACCTGGTTGGTCACATGACCTCAAGAGCATTTACCCAAACACCAGAGGCTTCTAACTAGCAGCGAGGGCCTAGGTCTGATAGTGGGGAAACAATGCCCTCATTTTTCAAAGTGTAGCGTAGCAGAAAAATATAAACATACCAAAAAGCGGAAGCAGTAAACAATTCTATGAAGAAGTGGACAATAGTACAGAAGTAAAATATGGCATCAGTCGTATAAAAATGATGATGCAATATGTCATAACCTAAGAAAGCATTAAAAATAGGATGAATTGAAATCTAATGTAATACATCACAAGATACAAGTACAGAAAAGCAAAACAAAACAGTGCACCAGGAACACAACAACATCGCAAGCCTAAGCTCGGTCTCATGCTCTCCTACTCCTTTGTAAGATCAAGTACCTGTATAGGGACCCATGACATTATCTACACCTGTAGAAATATAATATGTTTGGGCCTAAGACATGACCCAAATAGGGTGTGAGAAATAAATCCCAGTAGGCAATCACTAAAGGCTTGTGCCCAACTATTAGTGAGTTTGTGCAACAGCAGTGTGTAGTAATGAAATGCAGTAAACCAGGAAGTACTAAAAAGTAAACATTTCTACCAGTTACATTTCCATTAAATTATTATTTAACAATTCAATATAATTTAATTGTAAGTTTCTGAGACCCAGCCTCAGCTGAGAATCTCTTATACAGTGTCGCAGCAAAACTACAACCAGTTATCTAACAAGTACAAGGTAAAACAATACCAATCATGTGTTTTAGCTTGGTAGTTATAACATGTGAAATCACCACAGTGAATATGCAAAGTAAAAAGAGTCCTCAGACATGCCAAACCATACCCTCAGGTAATCAAAACCATGCCCTCTGGCTAATCAGAATCGAAACCCTCAGGTAATTTCCCTCAGGAATAATGACTATTTCCCTCAGGCGTACGAGATAATGCACTCAGGCACAAAAGAAACTACCCCCAGGCATATGAAACATTTCCCTTAGGCTAAATGAAACATTATCCCTTAGGCTGAATAGAACCTTTCCCTTAGGCTAAACAAAACACTGCCCTCAGGCTAAGCATGTAACTGGGCCGATCCCAACACATAACCAGGAAATTTATATACATTTCCTCTCAAGAAAACTCAATGCATTATATAATCATGGCATACCCTCAGGTATCCTGGATAAATGGCTAAACAAGGGAACGCACCCACGGGGTGGACCTGGATCTAAGCAATGATCCCAGACAATAGTTTATAATTATTGATTAAATTACCTTTGAAATTATAGGCATTTAATTAGTTATGGCCTCAGCCATGCGACACCCCCAACATGGGCGCGTAGCACAGCGATACACAAAAACAACATGACCGTTGGAATTAAACAACAATCCACCTACCTCGATCTCCACTGATCGATATACGCGAACGACACCTTCTGAAATGCCCAAGAATGATGTAGATCTGGGATAAATGACTACACATTCAAACTCAAATAACTTCCCTTTGGAAAGAATTTTAAAGAAACACACAAGGAGAGGAAAGGGCTTACCCGTGCGGTCCTAACTTGATCATCGGTGAAGGAATCAGAGTCCCGATGCTCAGTCAGGAACTCTTTCAAGCTTCGGTATCCCCACTCAGTGATCCAAATGAGTTCTAAGCTTCATATATCAAAATAGGAGGCCACTTACAGTTTTAAGCAAAAAAAACAAACTACACGGCATGTACTCTCAAGTATACGCCGTGTAATTTTCATTTTTTAACTGTTCCTCTAGCGGCTACTTTTCACCGTCGAACTGTTCATCTGTCGACATTAGTATACGGTATGTATTCTATAGTACACGGCATGTACTATCGCTCCACTGGCGGCTACTTCCACCACCATACCATTCACCTGTCGACTGATTACACGGCGTGTAAATACTATGTACATGGAATTTAGTTAGTTTTTACACCATTCATCACCGACCGGCCTACACGCCCTTTGTAATCATCCCACATAGCCAAATTACACAGCGTGTGGAAAAGTACACGACGTGTACCCACAAAATTTGGGATTTTACCCATTTTCCTTATTTTCACAAAAAACTCTTAAGGAAAAAGGAAAAGAATAAACTCATACCTCAAGAATAAGAACCGAGTTCTTACAACCTTTATCAAATAAAATTTCATGAGTTTGTATCTTCCCATTCATTGATTTCATTAGACATTGAACTATTTTCTATTTGCGAATTGTGATTTTTGACAATTGGTTTGGAATAATCACAATATATCTTACTTGTGATCTCATCATCCTAGGCATCTCATTATGCTAGTTATCCCATTTCCCATCACATTGGTTGATGACTCGGTTATTCCAATTTTTATTCATTTAATAGAATAAAGGTGTAATTCAAGAAGATTAATTTTACACTATTAAACACATAATAAGAAAAAAATAACATTAATGGAATAACTTATAAATGAAATATATTTCGTTACCATATAAATTTCATGGATTCAATCTATATTATACATAATATATTTTGAAACATTGACTCCTCCATAAATTTCTTCTCCCTAAAAATGGATCGTAATGTGTTTTTTGATTTACCAATGCATATCCCTACAAGTTTCAAAACATGTGTGCAATAATTCTGGTTTTGGTAAACCAATTCTTGGTCGAGTGTAGCTCATTACGATGTTTTCGGTGTTATCATCCCGTGGTACATTTTTGCAATAGAAAAATCCACTTTTAGTATACAAAACGAGATTTATTTTCATGGAATATACTTAAAATTATACTTACCAATACCTAGGGTTTTTTCCAATACATATATATATCCTTATGAATTTTTCATCCATTTCTAAACCTAATCCTAGAAATTTCTGGAGTTTCCGTCAAAACCATCCATGATGATCTATGTCTTTACTGAAAATTAGTTAAATATTTATTATATAAAAATACATATAAATAAACCAATAAGATCTATATATCTTATATCTTTGGGTAATTATCTGTAATACACAACAAATTGATACATGGAGACAAAAAAATATTGAAAAAATCCATAACAGGTTTCTAAAATTATAGTGATTTTTAATCTTGTTGTGATAATCTGGGGACATACATAATAAAGATATATATATAAACCCAAGAAAGGGAAAAAAATGTTTAACATGTATATAGAATTACATGTTAGAAAATATAAATTTTAATGTGACATTAAAGGTGTTAGAATCATATAGACTAATTGTGAGGCATGATATAGCATGATAGTGTATATGCAACATGGGAATATGGGAAAAATTAATCAATAAATAAAAAATAAAATTTAACATTCAAAAAAAGACAAATATTTTAATATTATTATGATAACCACCCATACACAATTCATGGAATCTCATGATACTAAAAAATTATAAAATGAATTAAAGTGTTATCTAGGTGGACCCGCTATAATAATATCTTGAACATGAATATGTGTGACATATAGAACATAAAAAATAAGAACATTTTTAATAATATTTAATCCTAGTACCAAGGATTGTTCCTTGAATACTTAGAATTAACCAATCAATGAAACAAAGGTAAAACAATGTGAATTGCCTTTTTTTGGAATGGTTATGTTTATAAACCTAAGAAATGTTTTTCATGTAAAATATTAGTGACATATAAGGAGCATAATTATAGTACATAAAGATTCATAAAATTGTTCAATGAGAGATAAAGGTGACACTCATCACTTGAATACAGAAGTAAACTATTATGTCTATGTAATTACATAATAAAACAAAAAAAAATGAATCTAAAGGCATAAAACCAAAAGGTTGGTTGACTAAAATCAAATCAGTATTATTTATAGTGGAAATTATGTACCATAACGGGTATACATAATGAATAATGGGAGACATTAATGAGAGTTAATAGGATATCTAGTTAATTAAACATAATAACGAAAGTAAAATTGATGTCGAAAAGTATATCCCGTAAACATTAATTGGAGAAAATGTGCACTAAATAAATAAGGTTCTTGAATAATGTGGATAAAATGGGGATTACTTACTAAATTTTGGCATAGTAGAAACTTTGGTAAATGATATAATGATATGGGAAAAATGAACTCAAAACCCATGAAAATAAATATAGAAGTAATATGGATGTATAAAAACATAACCAAATAATAAAAAATGGAAATTAAGAGGCATAACATAAAAGAGACTCTTGAAAAATAGAAGAGACGGAGATCCCTTATAAAAGTTTGATATAGTAACGGATTTGGTATAAGATATAATGAGAAGGGATAAATGATCTCTCATATTTTTGAAAAATATATATATTAAATGGATATATATAAATTCCTTAAAAAACCATTAAAAATTTATCAGGTTCAATACAAAAAGGGTTCTTGAATTGAAAAGAAGAGATAGTGGTTTCTTACCTTGAGTGGGTGATTATAAGAGATTGAGAGGAGATTCTTGAGAAAATAGTTAATTGTGGGAGGGATATAGAGAGGATATGGATGACTATGAACATACACCATGTTTTTTGAGTGATGATTAATCAAATATTTTGTGGGTTAATATAGGAATATGTTGGGAGTTTTATAGTATTTCTGAGACTTTGGATTTGGAACCAATACAATAAAATATTCAAAACCCCAATCATTCACATGGATTTGTCTTATGGATTATAAAAAAGTAGAGTAGTTTTAATTATTTTATCATAATAATTTACAAAATCATTAGGATATTACCCTTGATGATGTGTTAGTAGGTCATATTCATAATGAAATAATTTTAATATTGTAAAATATAATATTGGTTTCGGAGGATTTGTAATGGAATATATAAAATCAATCAACTAACTTCAAAATCATAGTTTTTTAATTGGGAAATATAGAAATAGTCTTCTTTTACCATTATATAATGATTTTCTCAACTTTTGGGTCATTATGATTTTATAAAACACACCATATATTTATACTGTATTTTATTTTTTCCCAAAAATTCGAATGCCTCAGAAAAAAATGAAAAAACACCAGTGTAAAATTTAAATTTTCTAATTCCAAAACTTATATTTTTATGAAAATAATTGTTTTTATTTTTAACTATTAAAATTTGAATTTTATTTTATTTAGGAATTATGGATTTTTGACAATATTAATTTTCAATCCTTTATAGTAATTACATTTGACATCATTAAAATTATATAATAATTTATATTTAATATAATATTTTTTAATATTAATATAAAATATTATTTATTTCAAAAAATCAATGATTTAATCAAAAATATTATTTTTACTAAAACTGTATATTACCCCCAAATAAAATTTTATCTTTTAATATATAAAAATTATAATTTAAAATAATTAGATATTCATTTAAAATGTTAAAAAACACTATGTTTATTATATTGAAATGAAAATATAAATATTCATACTTTTAGTATTGCTTAGTTTCTAGTGCTAGTTAAATTATTTTTATTTTTTAATTGACATATTTTCCATTAACATTGGTAATAAATATTTACAATATTTACTATTCATATTGTCCTAAATTAAATTTGAACTTATTACTAACAATAAGTTTGATGATTAATAATATTCAATCCATTTTATCAAAATAAATTCACATATGATAAATAATTTAAATTAAATAAAACCTACTATTAAGATGAAAAGCGATTTTAAAAAAATGCATTTTTCAAGGAATTGATTATTTAACATGGAATTTATAACTATTAATATTCATCATAAAACATTCAACTAATAATGAGATATATATATATATATATATGATATAAAAATTCCATTTCAATCATACCATTACATATGTTATTTTAATTAAAAACATGGGACAAAAAATATTAAATTTCAAAATAGTTTTTTGGAAAAAAAATATTTTCTTGAATAAAAAATATTCTTCTAGATTTAAATATAATGATGATTTATATTTAACTAAATAGTTTAAATATTAATCAAGAATAATTATTTATCTACTAAATAAAATAAAATAATTATCATCCTATTATATTACCTAATTTTCAAAATGAATTGATAGTTTTTAAAAATTGTTATTTTTCAATATTCAATAAAAATCGTTATGTTCAAAAAAATCCTAAGATTTAACCAAAATATTATTTTGATATGATGATTTAAAAATGATAAAAAATTTACAAAAACCTTATATTAATTATCTATAAATTAATATAAAATATTTCTAATATATATATATCATTTTTGAAGTGAATGTATTTTGAAGAATAAAAAGACATTACCAAAAATTGAGTGATTTTTTGTAAATAATTTACAATGATATTTATTTTGAGAGGAATATAAATTTATATTTAAAATGTGTAAAATCCTATTCATGGTGGAAAATTGAATGGATTGGTTTTAATTTTCATATTTAAACAATAATTTTTTGTTTATGTATGATGTTTTGTATCATATACACTATCGGAATTAATTTTCGTTCTTAAAAAAACTCAGTGTTTTAAGGTTTAGGTAATCGTGTAATATCATTTTAGATATTTTTCTCTAAGAGGTAATTATTGACATATAAGGAATTAAGATACATAATATGCAATATCACATTCCATTTTTTCCAATAATAAATACTTTTTCAAATAATTATACATCTTCATACTTCTATGATGAAAAAAGAATGATGAATTATAAGCTTTATCCAATATATACTTATTCAAATGATATATTTAAATGACGCCTACTAGATTCTTGAACCATAACATTCCATAACAATCATTGTTAATATTCGGGAGATTTCTCACTACCTTTTTTAGTTATACAACCCTATCATGTCCTTCTCTAATCATAACATGGATAACTAGTCAAACACACATATGAGTGTGATATGATTTCTCCCCATCCATAAATATTTCAATATATGTCCCCGGTAAATCCATATATATTGGATATCCTTCAATCCACATCATAGATAAAATATAATTTTCCTTCTAACATATAGCATAAGCATCCTAGTATTCCTTTAGTATGAGAATATATATGACAAATTTCTACATATAGAAATATCTTCCATATCATTAATGGAAAAATTATCGATGTCAGCTCCAAATCATATACTAGGTAATTATTATCATTAACCATAAAATTTCCTAAGAAAACTTTATCACCATATAATTATCCATTATGAAACACCCCAATATCTTACTTGATGCATCTTTTTCGATAAAAAATCATATCTATTATAGGGTACAAGTGGTTTGGGATTGCTGACCAACCATATTTTTATATCCTATAATTTTTCTTCAAATTCATCTACATAAAGAAAATTTCCCCCTATACATGTCAATTTTCTTATTAGATTTGATATAATTGATAAATTTTTCAAAAATTATTTGGAGAGCCAATCCAACACAAAAAAATATATTGATTTTTTTCACCATTTTTTTTTGGAAATTGTTCAATTACATCTATATATAAGGGATCCACAGATATACAGTTGGTTATGATCACCAGACCACTAAATGAATCTTTTTGATGAAAAAAATTCCCTTTTGGGAAAATTTGAATTTATATTCTTCTTCCTCGGGTGTTTTCAATAGAATCATCAAATGATATTGATTCTCTTTGTTTCTCCTAGAATATATATTTATGTTATCTATAAATACCACAAAAAACTAATCAAGGTATTTACTAATGACTCTATTCATTGTATCCAAGAATATCATGGCGGCAATGAAAAGTCTAAATAGTATAACAAAATATTCATAATATAAACACCTGATATGTAAGCTCATTATATGGAATATTAACCATCTTGTTATTAATTAATGATATCTATAATCGATTTAAATCATGTAAAAAAATTAATTCTATGAATTGGGTCGAAAATGTCCCCAATGTGAGGTATAGTATAATTTTTCATTATAGTGTCCTTTTTAATTTTTTTATTATCAAGGATAACATGCATTGTCCAATATTTATTCTTGAAAAAAATATTGGTGTAACCCTAGGTGATATAACTCGGTGTCTGAATCCCTTTTAAAGATTCTCTAAGTGTTAGTTTTTCAATTCCAATAGTGAAATGGGGTTTATTATAAATAGAGTATTGAAATAGTTGTTACACCACAATATAGTAATATTGAAGACTCAATATCCAGATTTAGGGAATGCCTAAAATTATTCATGAAATGTATTACCATATTTCCCAATAATTTTTATATAATTAACATTGAGTTTCTTAGAAACTATTTTTAGATAAATATTCCTCATTAATATATAGTAATTCAAATATACTGGATACAATTTATTTTATAATTTAATATTTATTATCAGGTATATAAATGATCATCAGTTGATTTGGAATATAAAATATGACTTCCCCTACTAATTAATTGATGTTCCTTATGTAATGAGATGAAATTAATGGCCAAAATCACATGATATTTGACTATAATAAGAATAAGAATATTTATATGAAGCACAGATTGAAAAAAAAATTCTATTTTATATGATCCATAGACATAATATGTAATTATCATTACAACATATAGTTTTCAATTTTCAACCAATATACATCTACTAGAGAATATTAAATATTGTTTCCATAACATTTATTCATTACTCAAAAATTACTGTGTTAGAAGAAAAAAAGAAGGATGTTAGATGTTTCAATATATAACAACCAATGGCATGTTTTTTATCACTTTTTGTGTTAATGATTTCTGTGTGATTCACATCATTATTCATTAGTCAAGGTAGTTGGTCAAGAATTTACATCTGGTTTTTCATTCTATCTCTCATTCCATTTGGTGAGTCATGATTAAAATCATTGAATTCTCAGTCAAATTTGTTCGTAAAATAATTATTCCTAGTTCATGTAATATTTAAATGTGAAATGGATAAAATAATGGATTAAAAACATAATCATATTGACCATACATATAAAATGAAAAAAATTGGATATGCTAAATATTGACCCTTAATAAAAAATTCATAAAACCCAATGTTCATAATTATGGATTTCCCCAACGTTTTCTAATACTAATATTTAAAAATAATTAAACCATGATCTTATAAAAAAAATTAAACCCAATAATTTCGTTGAAAAATATGACATCATTTTAGATGAATGATAATTACATATACAATAATATAAACACGAAGAGTATAAACGTTTAGTGTATTCAGAGACTATATAAATTTTTTCTTCATGGAATATCATCAATAGAACCCATATAATTCTTCACATATAGTACCATTAAAGTCATCTTATAATTAAAATAATTATTCATAATAAGTGGAATGTATTACACGATCTTAAATTATAGTGAGTTAATAGTTTATTAATATGAAACCATATGATAATAAGAAAATATTTATTTAAAAATATGATTTAAAATTTTAAAAATATTTTGAATTAGATTTTATTAAAATTAATTACTTTCTCAAATTTACCATTTTATAATTTCTATTCAATGAAGTTTTCATATTTTTTAAAATTAGTTAATTTTTTATATTATAGTAAATAATATAGAATTTAAAATAATATCACCTTTTTATAATATAATTATTAAAAAAATTCTATAATAATTGTGACATGATTATACATTTATAAATTATTATAATGATTTTAAAAATGTAATGGTTTAATTACAAATCTATTAATGAAATTTTGAAATATTATGCAATGTTTTTATTTAAATAAGTAAAACTTTTGTTTCCTATATTTCAACAATGTTTTCACTATTTGAAATTAATTTTGTTTGGGATTGAAGGTAAAATAGTTCTACAATGATATATATTATTCTAATTAATTCATTGGTCCTCAATATTATACATTATTTCAGAATAAAACCATTATTAGTGTTAAAATGAAAAATTTTATAGAAATTAGTTTTTCATTAGATTGTTACTGAATATTCTAAAAGTAATTTCTAGAAATTATTTTTACTGAATATTGTAAAATTTATTACATATTTATAACCAGAATAACTAATATTGGGTAATTTGGATAACTTAATTTTTTTATTATAATGATCGGTTAAAAACATGTCATTATGGTTAGGGTTAAAAAGGAATAATGATTGGGATAAAAAAATTTAATAAGGATAAAAATAAAATAAAAACATCACTAAATAATATTTTATGAATGTATCTCAATGAAATGACATCCCATCATTGAAATTGATGCCACTTATATCCACTTTTACAATAGAGATACATTTTTATAGTTTAGTGTTCTTAATATTTACAAGTTTTCCACCCACCTCACTTATAAAAGGGTACCTAGAATCATATCTTATCTCCATAGCATGATCCCCATATATCGAAAAATAACTTCCTTAATTACATAACTACATCAATCTGCACATATAAATTTATTTTTTTCTCACCAAATACAATTCCAAGAAGGCTTAATGTGTATTCCAAAGGTTGTTTCCAAAAGAAGTGGTGTATGTTCTCCCCAAACATTTTAATGTTACATTATTCATAAATATCTAAAACATAATAAAAATAATAATGAAAAGAAATTATTATATTTATAATACTTTTCGGTATTTATATTAGTGGATCATCCATTTTCATTATCCTTTAAAATTGATTAAAAATGAAAGCATCTATCGTTTCTATGTATAGACTATCGCATTAATGTTACACTGTAATTAATTATTTATCAATGATTCATGTGGATAGATATAAAGTTAATATTAATTAAAATATAAAATATCAATGACAAAACTATTATTCTAGAAATATAATATATCATTGGTATTCTTATCAGTAAATCTATCGGAAAATGATGATGTCACTTTCGTATACGTGTCCACTACCACCTTTAGAAAGTGATGTGATATGTTTTTCTATTATAAACCTTACATGGATAATTATAAAATATTATATAATTATAAAAGTTATATTGATGAAAATATTAACATTCCAAATATGATTGATATATTTTGAAAGATATGTAACCTTCGTCAATATACCGTAATAATTGTTGATAAATTGATTGAACAACATTATGTTATTGAATTATGAAAAAACAATATAATTAATGGATTTTATATGATTATAAAATAATCTAAAACTAAATAATATGTGAAATAAATTATAAATAATGTATTTAAAAAAATTAAATTTATTATTCTTAATAATATAACATGTCAACCAAGATGGAATCTAAAGTAATAGTTCTCTCTCAATTCCACTACCTTGAGAAATGTCTTATATTTTTAACCTAATTTATTTTAAATTTTTCATATATGAACCATTTTACATGTTATTTTAGGAATCCATATTTATTTGTTATATTAAAATTTTCAATGTATGGTTTATTATTTAAGAAGTTTTGGTTCAGATTTTATTAAATCTGTAAATGATTAATTTATGGTCTCACATTTATTTGTGATTATCCATCGTAATATTTAATTTGGAAGAATAATATGATCATTATCTTGTTTAAATTTATATATTTTCCCCAATAGTATTTTCTAGTCTTCCCTAATTTTGATTCCAACTTTTCCACTCATTCTTAATAAAAATTTGAAATAATTGTTTTAACATAAATTAACATTATTACTTCTTTTTTATAGGGAATATATTTCATCCTTCTCAATATTATTAAAAATATTTCAAGAATGGAATTATATATTCTACAATTACTATTTAATTTCATTTATAACCATATATGACTTTATTTTCAATGATTTATAATTTGTTTAAATTTTTTAAATTTTTTTTAATATTTTCTTTTTTTGTCATTTTTCTTGAAAGGGCTATTTTTTAATTTATATGGAATGAAATGATTATAAATTAGTAATTGTAACTATTTTTTATAATGAATCTTTAATAACCTTAAAATAATCGTAAAATATATTTTTTTAAATTTTTATATTTAAAAGTAATATTAAAATTCATTATTTTCTAACAGTTGTAAATAATGTTGTAAATTGTTTATAACATTATTTTCATAAAAAAGAAACCAAATATTTAAATAATCTTCTTTTAAATGTTGTAATAAAATTTTGCTTTGTAATTATCATATGATATTCATTTATTTCAAACCATTATTTATGCTGATTCAATAGTCTTGTATCATTCTTATTTTTTTAATGGATGTTTCCATTTATTTCAATCACATACTTATAATCATGTTTTCTATAACTCTTCATTATTCAATATACATTATACATTTCCTCCATATAAATATTATTTTTTCTCATACATATAATTATAATTTAATTATTTTCATAACCATATACTATTACTACTTACGGTGTTAATTTAAGGAAGCTTATTAATAATTTATTTCAATTAATTTGGATATATTAATGTCTTATATTAATGATAAAATGTTATAATTTATTTACTAATATGTAATATTAATATTAATTGCATTATTGATTCAATATATATGGTAATCATTGGGAATATCTATGTGACACGTGAGTCTCAATTATAAATAGACCATTGACACAACAATAGGTCTGATGAGATAAATAGTTGGTAAAATAAGATAGATATTTTATATATACCTAATAAATCATTAAAATTTCATGGAATAAGTCCTTAATTGTATGTTTTTTAAATTATTAACACACTCCATTGATGAAAACACTTGTACATCAAATATAATGTGTTTTATCCATTAGTATTTTAGTTATTATTATCAATGTGATTGATATATTTATATTTTAAAAGGATTCATTTTTAATATATTGTTATTTATTAAATGTAATATCTAATGTTTATTCACTCACCTATAATTTCACATCCTTATCTACACAGGGTATCTTCCTTTTGAATTAATTCCCTTAATGATTATTTTACCTCTCTCTACATTATATTTTCCTTTCAAAATGACATGTTGACGAAATCTATGATATATTTTTAAGGGTTCTAGAATGTTTTTTATCATATGATTTATTTTTTCAATATATTATGTAAATCATGTGGGTATTTTTTTTCTCCCAAGACTGTTAAAATAATTAACCCTACACGTTTTGATACCTTTTATCTTGTAATGATGTAAAATAGCAAATAATGGCTCTAGGTTACTAGATTCTAGGTTGATAAAATTGTAATTAAATATTGTTTAGTAAGAACCTTGGAAAATTATTTTGAAGTTTATTTCATACATTATATATATGGAAATATATAATATTATTTTAAAAACATAGGGATGTTTATTCCTTGTCTTACTATTCAGGAAGATATGATCTAATTATATTTGTGTCATTATTTATAAATTGTTCCTAGAAAAAGAAACAGAAATATTATCAATAACAATGGTAAATATAAGTATTTGATTTTTATGAAAAAAATATAATAAGTGTTTGAGATAATAATACCATGGACTTACTGGTGAACATATCAAGGGAATGATGAATTACCTTACCCTTATAGATAACCCTATTGTTTCAAAATATTATTAAACTATGTTGGATATTTTTATGTGGTAGAATCCTCCATCCTTTATTGGGGATATTTATCCATTTCTATCTATTCAATATTTTATATCCCTTGAAAAATTATTAATTGATATATTTAGTAATAAAGGGAAAATGTTATATTTTTTTATATTTTTTAAAGACATATATTGACCAATGGTATTCATTTATACATAATAATAAATATGATTATTAAATATAAATTACTATGTGTAGAAATATGGAAGTTATGTTATTCAATAAATGATATCCTTTAGTGAAATAAGATAAATTGAATAATAAGTTCCTCAATCTCAAAAGAAAAAAATGGTTAAGTGTTGTAGAATATGAATATATGTTGAAATGAATATAAATGATTGATAATACATGTATATATATAGTGTATAAAACAAGATTTGACATTTTTTAAAGGTCTTAATCATATCCTTAGAAGGGAACTATTTTCTCAAAAATTTAATTTACATTCTTATATAGTTTAATTTTCCATCATGAAATGTAAATAATATTCAATATATTATATTAGAAAATAAATTCATGAAAATAATAGGTTTGTTGAGAACAATGTGAAAAAATTCTATAAAATATAAACAAATAAATGATTGGACCTCCTCAGTGTGATAATTGTGAAAAGAAACTTTTATTAAATTTTTATAAGGATTGAGAATATGTTATTTGTGGTAAGACATTGGAAATCAAGCATAGGAATTCAAGGGAAAAAATGAAACCATTTTTATCGATTTCTTCAATTGTTTGGGTATGGGGAACTATAAAAACAAGTTCAATAATAATCAATGGAAGAAACCACATAAGAGGCCAAGGGATGAAGGCCATTATTATATGATTATTATAGATAAATTAAAATTCCACGATGATATCAATTTTCTAACATTGATCATGAACTCAAATATATATAATTCATTATTGGATTATGAGTATTTTCTCTCTTTTACATTATCCATATTTTATATGAAAATTAAACCTTTTTTACCACCTTAAGAAGGGTTTTTTCAATCAATACTCCCTTTTGATATCTTATTGCAATAAACAAATGTCAGTTAGTCACCAATGTGTGTAATATACATTCTATATTTTCAAAAACCATTATTATACCTATGTTTAGAATTTATATAATCCTTGAAACTGTTTATCCATAAATTTTCAATTTGAAAAAATAATTTCAAGGGAAATAGATTATTCTTTATTAAGGAGATGAAAAATACATTACCTCTATAAGGGAGTCTTCATCATCTAAATCATATCGAGATCCGCCCACATAATTCAAATTAATGAAATTCTTATAAAAGGATAGAATAAGAAACCAACATATGGGAAATTGAAATCTATAATAAAAGGATTATGTATTGTTCAAGAATACATTTTTGTGTTTATTTAAGAGTTTCTTGGAAATCCACTTGAGGGTGAGATTGAGATTTTTGTTGAACTCAGCCTTGGGGAAACCTGTACTTTTTTCTCTCTATTGAATTTCCATTGTTTAATTTTTTTAATCTAAATATAAAAATACATGGGTTCTGTAATAAGGGACTTATTCACCTAAGTGTTCACATAGGGGAGAACCTATTATATTTATTAAAAATTAGTATAGGAATATGAAGTTTTTAATTAAATATTTGGAAAAAATTCCATTACTAGAAATAAAAAGTATCAAATACCTCACAATAATAAGTAGTTTGATCAACAGGAAGGATGTTATTATTTTACAATGATGTATCTTACTTCGGTATATAAATAGTTGTGTCTAAGGAATAATGATATTAAAAATAATTAATTTTAAACAATGTATGCATATTATGGGTTTATAATAATCCCATTTGGATTGACTAATGATTCATAGTTTTTTATGGGTTGAAGAGAGTATTCAAATATTATCTTGATAATTTCATTGTGGTATTTATAATTGATATCATGATATAAAATAAAAAAATGAATATCTAAAATAATATTTATACTTATAATTAAAACACCTAAATGTAAGGTGTTATATGTGAAATATGGCTACAGGAATCTTTGATTCTTATTCATGTTGTCACTAAGGATGAAATATTAGTAAATCTTTTTAAGACCAAGGCAATTAGAAACAGACTAATCTGATGAAAAAATTAAATATGTCTAGCTTCTTTGGGTTAGCATATTATTAATGGAGATTAATACATACTCTTTCCCAATTATCTAACCCATCAATCACAATTACATTTTAAGGGGATATGTATATATAGTCTTAATAATTTAAAGAGTTTTTTAGGAACCAGAGTGTACATTATTCAATGTAATAATATTTATATTACCATAGGTTAGGGTTTATTTTTTTATATAGTGATGAATCAAATAATGGACCCATATGTTTTCTTATGTAAAATATCATATTTTTTTCTTATGCATTAAAAAAATATAATGATCCACTAATATAAGTATCCAATCCATGATCATTATTTGGATACTATAATATGTTTTTTTAAGTTAGGGATGAATTATCTCCATGATGAAATATGTGAGATAAATATGGATAAATAAAGTATGAAATTCATTATTTTATAAAAATATCTCTACATGAGACAATATATATGTATAATGCTAATATTTTCTAACACTTCCTTCTAGGAACAAATTATGTGCACATTAATCCCTCGTAATATTGTTCCACATCCTTGGATTGGTCATTACCCCCCCCCCCCCATGTGTGATTTACCCACATTCCAACATTAAAATGGTGGGTGGTCTCTACCACCATGGTTGATTGTGTCAAATCCTTTATCATAATTTCACGTGGGGATTTCAAATCCCCCTTATGTAGATTCCTCATTTGAGTTCATTACCTATTGTGGTTCTCCTTCATATATTTGAGGCATTTTCTTGAGTCTTGTTCTTGGACCAATCTTGAAATGGATCTTGGTTAATTATGTTGGTTACATTTGCGACTGGTAAGTAACATATTTTTGGGTGTGATGACGAAATAGAGAATGTCGAATCACCTATGGATGTTGGGTGTGTTTGAAATCTATAAAAATCATCATCTTTCATAGAAGAGGGAATCTCATGTGTGATAAATCTATTGTGTATAAACCAAGGAATCATTTTTCTATTATGAGATAACTTAATGGAGTGTTTTAAAACATTCAAGGATCATTTCCTCTAGCATCATGGACTATTCATAAAGGATGACTCATATTTATTATTTAATACACATGGAATATTGAACTCAATATTCCAAGGAACATAAGGTTTTAAAATAAGTTTTCTTAGGATAATTACCTAGGTAATATCATTCCAATAAATAGAAGTATATATTATTATGTATAGTGTAGACTCACAGGTTTAATATCATGTGGGTATGTGATCATTATTTTAATGCCTTATGGGGACATAATCAAAATTAAAAATCATTTTAGGGAAATAATCACTGGTTTAGAGTATTTTTGGTAGGAAAACAAAAATTTAGAAACTTGTGGATATGTGATCACATGTATAATGTATTTTAGGGATGTAATAAGAGTTTTAACATCTTATGGTGTTGTAACAATAATTTTAAATTCTTTTAGGGATGTAATCATAGGGTCAATTTCTTGTGGAGAAATTTATGATATATTATCATCATGTACTAGTCTAAATATTGTATATCATTTTATGGGAGCACTACGTTCTAGTGGTAAAAAATGTTTTGGATGAACGGGGTAACTTTTTTTCCTCAATGGAATGACCACACATCAAGGTTTCTTCTATATAGGTGATATTAAAATGTTTTTTGATGATCTATAAGTGATAAGATTAAAACATAGGGAGGTATATTATGTACCATGTTTGGATAGAGTGATTATAACACGTGTAGTTCATGAGAATAGTTTATTGTTATATATTAGGAGTAGTAGATGTTGTTTAGTATCATGTGGTAAGTATGATTCTATTGTTAAATAAATAAAAACATGGTACGGGGGTCATATGTTTAGAAGTTACATGGTTGAAGGGGGATAATTTCGTTAATATTTCATGTGGAATACAATGTTTATACCATTTGGAATTTATAAAGTTTAATTTCATGTGATGATGATGATGTCTATTAAATTAATATTGTGTGACTAAGATGATATTTCTATTATGTTTAACATTATATAGCTCAGACATTGTTTAGAATTTTTTATAGAGAAGTTGTTTCCTAATTAGTTTAAGAGTAAGGGAGGATATGAGGTCCACGTAATATCATTTAATGGAATGATTCATTTTTTATTTTAATGTTTTAATCATTGGGGGTTACATATCAAAGACACGTGTTATTTTGGATAGAAAAATGCATGGTAACTACAAATTTCTTGAAGCATGATGGGGTCTCAGGGTTACCGTGTCAATTCATTATAGAAAATGGAAATTATATTGGATATAATATGTTTCTGTAAAAGGTTTGGGCATTACGGTTAACAATAGATGTCTTGTAGGGATGGTTCACAAAAATGCAATCAGTTTGTATGAAAATAGGAATCCTACTCTATAAATATTCACATAACTATCTTTATAGGATGTTGTAATTGGGTTGAGGAATTAGATAGTGTGTCATGATACATGGGAGTTGTGTGTAACAATCATGTAACATGATTCCTGGGCCCTAGAACATGGAATTTTCAAGGATTCATGGTGCATAGTTTCATGTATCTTTTGTGAGTTTGTAGTGCCTTGGGTTGTGTAAATGGAATTCATCAAGAATAAACATGATTATCCATTAGGGGAAGTTGTATGAGGATATATCTAGAACAATTTCATGTGATAAGGTCCAATATAAGTGATTTCATTCATGTTATCCACCTATAGGAATCCATGAGATGTTTTAGTTATGGGTTTTCATGAAATAAAGGGTTTCATGAATGAGAGATTAATACATCAAAATCTATAGGTCCTCCCACAATATTTGTATAGGGTGAGGTTCCATTATTAGAAAAATTGTATTTGTAGGTATTCTATCACTTGACATAATTCTTTTCATGAAACAATATTTTGGTTCACAAAAATATGAGATACACAACACTAATTCCATTTCCACGAGAGTAATGTCACATAAGATAGAAATTTAACATCGCCTTTCTCACGCAACACTCCTATGGAGGTGTGCACATAGTCAGGGAGTTATGTGCGGGATTATCCCTTTCTTATTAGTGGTTTTCTATAATCGACACAACATTGTAAATTTTATATCACCTTTCTTTGGAAATTGATTTGAGTTGAAAAATTAAAAGTTTCATGATAATTATCAATTTTGAGTGAATTCATACTCTTTTCTCTAGAATGTTTCACTAGGTTGAGTTTTCCATTTGATTTGGGAAAAAATTGAATCTTGAGACATATTTTTAGTAACAACAAATCCCCCCCCCAAATGAATTGGTACAGATGGAACCATAGAAGAATTAATTCCATGGAATCTTTCAAACATTGCGCATTTTTGGTGTCGTCACAACAATTTGGGTCTGAGAAGAACAAATCAGTTTTGAGAGAAAGAAACAAGGGGGTATCATGATTATTAAAAGAGTGGGGGAGAATGATTGGTTAAATAAATTTCAAACATAACAATACATCTCTTGTATGAGGAACACAAACTACTTTTATGAGCTCTCATTCCTTAGCATCATGATGTTCATAAAATCTCTCTCTTATACAACATATTTTTTTAAAAGCATATATCATTACATGAATGACATAAATCAATTTTTTGTGATTTAATGTGACTTTTTATTCATAGAATCCATCTAAGTGACGTAAAGTCACTTGCAATATCTATCCTTTGAAAAGACCCATTAATGGATAATCAATATCTTTATATTGCTACTACTTCTCTGAGTAAGGATAAAATGGATAGAAACCCTAAAATACCTCAATATAAGAGGGATATATTGGAGAAATAGGAACTACTAGAATCACAGATAGATATAGTGATAGGATATGTACTCTAGAAGAGTTTTCTAATATTCAATTTTGGACAACTTGATGATTTGGTAATTCAGATAATGAAAACCAACATGCTGAGCTTTTGGTTATCCCACCTTGAAAACATTAGCATTGAATCATCATTATTGTTGGCCACACTATTAGGGAGAGTAAGGTTGGGGCGGACCATACCATTAGAATTAGGCTTAAGAAATTAACTATGTAGTATCTAAAAAATGATTAGTTTCTCGCCCACTATGAAAGAAACATAAAATATAGTATTTTAAAAAAAATTTGTATGAAGAATATGATTTTTTGTCTTTCGGGAACTTCATGGATGTACCAGAATGACTATACATGTTATGCTACACATGTGATGATTTCAAGGCTCATATTAAAAAAAATCTCTATATAATGTTGTTAATATATCCCAATTCAACATCTACTGGCATCCAAATCTTCTACCATATTTCCACAGCTGATCGTCCCCATATACGAAAACTTATGGTTTTCACCGTGGAGTGGGGGTGACTAGACATTTGGAATTTAACCACATCAATAGTATCCCCATGAAATGATTTCAATATGTAAAAATCATCTAAGAACCCAATACTTTGGGGAATAGAGATCAGACGATTTTAAAGGTGATGATCCTTCTAGATCAGTTGACACTAGTCCAATAGAATCCCACACACACATCTACCAAGACATCCCATTAATTTAATAGATGTTATTATTATGGAACATTCCAATGGAGATGATGTTGGTCCAAATAATGTACAATCATGTGGAAACCCACTATAGATCGATATTGTCATATTGGATAATATTGGAAGAAGGAAAATATGAATATTGGGGAAATAGGGTGATGGATCGGAACCCAAATTTATAGTATATGGAATTGTAGGACACATTTTTGAGCGGGTGGTGACTTCATTTCAGGTAATAGTTCTTAGGTATACAACTAGGTTCCCTTGTGATGATAATGATCATGGAATTATAGAACAAGTCCAATATTGGCTTCCCAATTTTCAACCAGCTGTTTTTTCTAATGGGGAATATTGTTAGGAGGGACGTGGCTGGGAAAATTAGTATTCAACTCTAGGTTTGTAATGGATGGGTCAGGTCTAATTTCAGGGGGAATGGATTTATTAATGTCATCACACATATGAATTATGGTCTCTATCCCTCCATATTCAATATCATTTGGTACAAATTGGTGATTCTCAATAAATTCAGGTTGGCATGAAAAATATAAAATGATGGTAATTTTACATTCTACCCATTCCCATCCCTATATGGTTATATGATCAGCAATATTTTGAAGAATCCAAAGTAGAGGGACTCCATGAAGGCTTCCTAAGGTGGGTTACATGTCACATTGTTTAATGAAAACTTATATTGTGAGTCATTACCCCAAATAAACTTTATCGGTTGTTTGAGTGTATCAAGTATCCATAAATGTGAGTGTACTCAAGAAATTACAAACAAATACACAAGTACCTTATTCAAATTTAATTGATACTTTTGTTGAGGGATCTGGGAAAGAAGTCATGATTCTTCCAACCCTTCCCATTTCTAGTATCATAAAAATATACAACAATAGCATGGTGTCATCACACCCATTTATAGTTTTTTGGAAAATAGGTGATAATTTTTTATCCCACAAATAATATGCAGGATGAATAAAGCAGCATGAAAACTTCTCTCAAAGATGCACATTGGGTGGTAGAAAAAGCTAAGGCTAGGTAATTTGTGATAGAGGGTTCTTATAGGCCTATTTTAAAGACCTTTAAATTTCAAGGAAAATATTTCTTAAATTTTTTGGGATTTTACGAGTACGCAGTTTCTGACGGCACCTGATTCCGAGGCCTGGTGTGCCCAGAATCAATTTCTGAAGTTTAGCTCGGGTACGTTCAGTGAACGAACGAGCGAGTTTTTCTATCTTTTGAACCGGTGCTCGGAATTGAAATCTGAGGGCACCGATGAAACCGCAGTGCCGGTAATTTCTTAAGAGGACCTTTATTGAAGATGTTATTTCTTTGGAGGAGTTGTTAAAAAATGTGGTTTAAATAAAAAGTGAATAAAATTGTGTACAATTTTATTTATAATTCTAAGGTGGTTTTATCCTACATGGGGGAGTTAGGGTGGGACCCACTAACATCCTAACTACCCCTGTGAGGATAAATGTGAGGTGGGGCCCACACGAGCCCCTACCCTTTACATTCCTTAAACCCCCCCCCCCCCATTAAACACTTGTATTTAATTGGGTAACTCCCCACTCACCCACATTAATTCATGCCAACACACACTTAATCAATTAATTTAATTAAGTGGTTAAATTTTGTAATTTGAATGCATGGAATGTTTTAATAAAATAAGAGGAGCCTTATTTTATTTTTGGACTGGCTTCTTGTGTTGAGAATTGGAGGAGAGATCTATGGTTTCTTTTGAAGAACGTCTTCTCCAACGAAGAACGCCAACTCTCCAACAAAGAACGCCAACTCTCCGATGAAGAACGTTGACTCGGCGGCTCGGTTTCTCCATCCTCTTCTTCCTCCACGACAAGGGAGGATACACTGACGAAGATGTAAACGATTCCATCATCCGCGACGCTTTAAAACTGTGAACATCCTTCGAGGTAGGGGTTAAGTTCAATTTTAATGAATTAAAATTTTGCTTTGTTTTATCGTTGAGTATCTCGTATACTTTGGACGAATGTTATCGTCGTAATGGGAGGAGAACGGACCGCACAATCACCACCGATTTATCCTCCCCTTTTTCTTGTTGATCTTCATTGATGGTTGTGGCGAAGGCGACGCGGTGCCGTTTCACCGCCCGGGGACAAAGAGGACCGCGACCGGAATGGGCCGGGGCAGTGGTGCGCAGCGCCGTCGCGTCGCGCCAGTGAGGCCAAAGGAGGCCGCGTCCAGGAGCAGGCCGCGACGGAGGGTCGCGCCGCCGTCGCGCCGCACCGAAGCTTCAAGGGGTTGCGGCCGTGGCAGGCTGCGGCGGTGGGGCATGGCGCCGTCGCACCGCGTCGGTCGAACCAGAGCCGCGGCGAACATCCAAGGGGCGGCCGGCTATACCGGCCGCCGGCGCCACCTAGAGGTAGGACTTGAGGGGGTCCCGCGGTTCCACAGTCAGCCGACCGTTCGAAGAAACCAGGGGGTCGTAACGCCCCGACCGGCTCCTAGGGCGGACCCCACAGGGTCCGTCGTTTCTGCAAACAAGGGTCGGACCCGGATCCGGGTCGAGTCGACCCAGTTCGGGCCGACCCAAGGGTATTGGGTCGGGTCAGACCGGGCCCAGACCCCCTATTTTTGGACCATGTTCGTTCAAATTACCATATCATGGCATAAGGACCCTTGATCGAGGCAACGTTAGTTGCATAGGGATCCTTGGATTGAGACGGTCGTTTTGGTATATTACACTCGAGGTTTGAGCAATATTTGGGTACGGCCGGGTTGGTTCGAACCCGAAACCAACCATGCCCTTGGAGTGGAAACGCTTATAACATAACGACCGGACGTCCGAATGACGTGACGTTAATTACTTTGATTTCATCTTAGTGATATTGTTCTTTTGTATTACTCCACTTGAGGTTTGGACATAGTTGGAGTATGGTCAGGTTGGTTTAGCTTAAAAACCAACTGGGCCCCTAGGACGGAAAAGCCAATAACTCTCAGACCGGGCGTCCGATTGACGCGCCATCTATCGCGTTGAGTTCCTATTGACGAGACGGAACTTTGGGATACATCAACTCTGTAATTTGTGACAGTTGATGTATTGAACCTCTTGGATCATGGAGCGGACCCTCCCGGAATCGAGCGTGCTGTGTGCGGGAACCCTAGAGCTGGCTGCGACTGCGACGACGATGGCGACTGTACTTGGATCCTACATGGGTTCGGCAGTGAGGAAGAATGTACTTGGATACTCCATGGGTTCGGCAGTTATGACGACTGTGCTTGGATCCTACGTGGGTTCGGCAGCGATGGTTACTGTACTTGGATCCTACGTGGATTCAGGAGTGACGACTTCTGTACTTGGATCCTACGTGGGTTCGACAGAGGAGATGATTCAGAGGATACATCTAATCATCTCCACCCCTCTTCATGAGTAGTATACCTGTGTGAGTTGAGTCTTGATTTTCAATCAATATCAACGATATGATTGACTTGCTTTCTTGTGTGGATTGGGTTGTGATTTCCTGTGTGGACTAGGTTGTACTTGGGCTCATGAGTTGGAGCAGAACTACAATTGATGACTTAGGTATATCTATGGGAATATACCTAAGTAGTGTTGGTTGATACTTCGTGTTTGTATCTTCCCTTTGTGGTAAATCCATTGAGGATTCTGGGATTCCTTCGGGGGTCTCGGGGTCCCTACTGAGTATCGTATACTCACCCCTGCATGGGTTATGCCCGCACTACATTGTGTTGGTTGCAGACGATGGACAGCGCTGAGGGTGGTTGAGGATCATAGAGCGGAACAATATCTGGAGGTGGACTATTAGGCGGGACGTACACAGAGCGGACGGCCATACCTGAGGAGCTGAGGAGACCATTTGTACCCACCCTTTAGGTGGGATAGTCGGAGGATGACTAAGTGGTTGTTGATTTACTTTACTGCTGTTGTACTTTCTTTTCAGTTGTAATTTAATTTCAGTTGGGTTTGAATTCTGGCATATTTACATTTCAGCACTTTCTTTCGTACTCAGTTTACTTAGTGTTTACTTTATCTTGCACACTCTATTGTGTTTTTTACTTTTATAAAGGCAATGCCTTCCCTTTTTATCGGGATTTACGCCTTTGGTGATAGTCGTCAGCCCCTCGCCTATGGAAGGCGGGCTTGGGGTAGTCACAGCACGGGCCCCGAGGATGGGTCGTAACAAATTGGTATCAGAGGAGTCGGTTCTATAGTAGAACTTAGGACTCTGATAATTTCTTATATGTGAAGCAATAGTGTTAAGGGTATTGAGTGTGGTTATCAGTCCAGGGAGTCCAGTGTTTGTGCGGTAGCCGGCGTGTCCATACACCAGGACCCTGAATTCTGATTTCTGACTCAGTTAATGAAAACATTGATTGCTTGTGTATTTTAAAATTTTTCTTTGTGATTACATTGTGTCAGCTTACCGGGTATAGTGTATTAACCGTGGCGCACCTGTTTCTTTTTATGATAGCCCCACGACGGCAGCCATCTAGGGTTCCGAGCATTGTGCGAGATGGAATCCCACCAAGCGAAGAGGCTTCGGTGCAGGGCCCCATTATAGTGGAGGCATCGGCGGTACCTCTACCCACCGAGCCACCGATGCCACCAGCCTCAGCAGCTGAGAGTGCATGTCGCCTGAGTGCCCTGCACGAGTTTTAGCGTCAGAGTCGGCCTAGGTTCCGTGGAGAGATGGACCCTCAGGCAGCTGAGGATTGGATGGAGACTATCGTCCGAGTCTTCAGATTAGTAGGGACACAAGCTGACCTCATGGTGATCCTTGTGGCGAGTCTCCTGCATGCAACAACAAGTAGATTGTGGAGCCTGGTGCACCAAGTGAACGACGAGGAATATCTACTTTGGACGGACTTTGAGACCCTCTTTCTCTCGGAGTTCATTCCAGCCACCCTCCGTGCAGTGCGCATTCAGGAGCTACTACAGCTGTGGCAGGGCAGCATGATAGTAGCCCAGTACTCTGAGAGATTTACTGATCTCTCATGCTACTCCACGGACATGGTACGGGACCCATTCTTCTGGGCCTGGACCATCGAGCAGGGACTCAGACATGAGATCAGAGCTTGGATGATCTTCCTCAACATTCTGACGCAGGAAGGAGTACTAGAGCGAGCCCTTCTTGTGGAGAGCTTTCTTGCTGAACCTACACCAGCAAGGAGACCTAACGTAGGGCGACACGTAGCAGAGTCTTCTGCAGCCGACAGTAGACAGATGTTGCAGAGGTCCAAGAAGACCAGACCATCAGGTGGGCGACCTCAGGATACTGTTTCGGAGGTGCGGGGCACACACAGCAGAGCTAGTCATATGAGAGGTAGACAACGCTATGCATGCGGCGGGCAGGGCCACATGGCTCGTGACTGCCCGACCTTCCATGCAGAGGAGCAGTAGACAGTTGAGGGACCACCCAGGCAAGGGCAGAGGTTCGACCATGGTGGTCCGCAGGGAGCAGGCGGATGAGGTAGATGAGATGGTCGAGCATCATGTGGTGGACTATGCTTCGGGGCTCTACCACCACCACCACCAGGAGGTCCACCCCGACCACAAGGAGCTGGCAGACAGAGGCAGGCTCAGCTTCAGGCAGTGGAGGCTTACGACCACGGTGCACCTGAGATGATTCGAGGTACTATCTATGTCTACTCTACCCTTTCTGCAGTTCTGATAGACACATGAGCGATTCATTCTTTCATTGCCGCTGCCCTTGTTCAGAGCTCGGAGATTCGGACAGAGTCGTTGGATCGATACTTATGACTAGAGACTCCTACGGGAGCAGACTCGACGATTACGCACTGGTTCTGGCAGTGTGAGATTACTCTAGGAGGCGAGAGATTTAGCTGGGATCTTCTTGTAGCAGCGTCAAGGCCTTACAACGTCATCTTGGGCATGGATTGGTTATCTACAGTCCATGCTCAGATCGACTGTATTAGGCGCAAGGTGCGGTGTGTCTGCACAGATGGGAGCAGGTTCACCATCACTGACAAGAAGGGAGCCTTTGCAGTTCAGGATGGACTCAAACAAAGGAGAGGATGGCCGATCACCCATCACTTGGATAGTCTCATCCTAGGGATAGTTGATTTGTGGAGTCTAAGTTTTCCTGTTTTGGTGGATCAGTATGCGGACGTTTTTCCTGACGACGTTCCAGGACAACCTCTTCGCAGAGAGGTAGACTTCTATATTGACTCGTACCCCAGGATAGCCCTGATGTCTAATCCAACATACCAGATGGCTTCTGCTGAGCTTCAAGATCTACGTGTACAGCTGGAGGACTTGTAGGGCAAGAGATTCATCAGACCCAGTGTTTCACCCTGGGCTTCCCCGATTTTTTTCGCCAAGAAGGTGGACGGGAGCTTGAGACTGTGTGTCGACTACCGTCACCTGAACCAGGTGACCGTGAAGAAAAATTATCCACTTCCGAGGATAGATTATCTCTTCAATCAGATCAAGGGAGCATGATGATTCTCGAAGATAGACCTCTGGTCAGACTATCATCAGCTCAGAGTTCGAGAGGAGGATGTGCAGAAGACAGCCTTCAGGTGTTGGTATGACCACTATGAGTTCTTGGTTATGGCTTTAGGCATAACCAATGATCTAGCAGTGTTCATGAGTCTCATTTACAGGATCTTAAAACCTTACCTTGATCGATTTTTCGTAGTCTTCATCGACGACATACTTATTTACTCGACTACTGAGGAGGAGCACGCCTACCACTTGCGGGTTGTACTGGACACACTCTGAGTGCACCAGCTTTATGGTAAGCTCTCAAAGTTTCAGTTCTGGATTCGAGAGGTCCACTTCTTGGGGCACGTCATCTCTAAGTCGGGATTTGCGGTGGATCTTGTGAAGATCGAGGCAGTACTAGCTTGGGAGCCACCCTGGAGCGTGACGAAGGTGCGGAGTTTCCTAGGTCTGCCTGGGTACTATCAAAGATTTGTGCCAGACTTCTCCAGAGTTTCAACACCACTTTAATCTTTAAAGAAGAAGGGGAAACCCTTCATGTGGTCAGATAGATGTCATTAGAGCTTCCAGGAGCTGAGACAGAGATTGACCAGTGCACCCATATTGAGGCTACCGGAAGAAGGCGTAGTGTACGTAGTTTACTGCGATGCATCAAGGACCAGACTTGAGTGTGTCCTGATGCAGGAGTGGGTAGTGATTGCCAATGGTTCATGACAGTTGAGGCAGCATGAGCAGAACTATACTACCCATGACCTAGAGTTAGCGGCAGTGGTCTTCGCCTTGAAGATGTGGTGGCACTATCTGATGGGATAGCACTTTATAGTCTACTCTGATCACCAGAGTCTCAGGTACATCTTCTTGGAAATGGACCTGAACCTGAGACAGCTGTAACGACCCGAAATTTTGAATAAATCTTGTTTCCTAATTTTATGTGTTATTTTATTTTATTGTTATACTCAACAAAAATGTTTCATTTGATAACATGAGTATAATTAAAATGAGACTGTTGGGTTTTGACTGTTATTTGACCATTGGTCAATATGACCGCTGGAAACTAAACGTTTTGATTATTGTCTCTAAATACAAGAAATCTTGGTTAATAATTATAGAAAGAAGATTCGATGGTCTCACCCAGTATTCTTGGACCGATCGAATCCCATCAAACAGAACTTGGGAAGGAGGTAGCACCACTGGGCTTTTCTCTGGACCAAACCCAAGCTGAACTTCATTGTGTGAAGCTAGAACGGAATCACCTTTGCAAGAAGTTCAAACTGATAGAAATTACTACTCGTGCGATGTTGTCCGAGCCTCCCTTGGATTCTCTCACCTTAGCACACCTCACACTTAGGTCCTATGCTGGTGTGATAAGGGGCTATGTAAGGAGACCGTAACTGCCTTGTGTAATCCCTTGTTTTAAATAAAAAATTGGGATTTCTCCTTATGATGAAGTTTATGAATTTTCAAATGTCCGGATAAATATAGTATGCATATTTTTGATGAATTTTAGAGAAAGGATATTTTAAAAAATTTTATGTAAACCTTAAATAAATAAAAATGTGTAATGATTTTCAAAAAATGGTCTTCTACAATTATGTTCCGTACGAAATTTAGAGTCTAATAAGATCAACCTGATTTTTGATGAATAGTAAATTATGAATAGTGATTTTATGATTAGGATTAGTAATGTGTTCAAATTGATTAGTAATCTCACTTAAAGAAAGTATTAATATAATCTAGGCACCTTGATTAAGTAATGTGATTCAATAAAATGGTAAAATAATGGTTTCATAAATTATTATTCAAGTATTAGTTTTTTCGGGTGAATAGTGTTTTTTAATTCAAAATTTAATTAAAAATGTTTAGAAAATTATTTTTATAAAATGGACTTCATTTTTGAACTCATAGCATCGATATTATGTTAAGGTAATTTTTGGGGTTTTTTCTGAAAAAATGAATTTTCGATGAATAGTGTTTTTTTAATTAAAAATTTAATTAAAAATATTTAGAAAATTATTTTTATAAAATGGATTTCATTTTCGAAATCAGACCATTGATATTTGGTTAAGGTGAAATTTTGGGATTATTTTGAGAATGTTGAATTTTCGATGAATAGTGACAATACAGTTTTTAAGTTATGGGTGTTTAATGACATCATTAAATGATGTATTAAGTATGTAATCAATATTGTCGACTTATGAATTGTAATATAAGGTATTAGGTGTCCCAAGTGGCCAATACCATCGGCAAATACCATGGGAAAGCCCATGGTTTTTCCAAAACCACTAATGAGGTGTCCCTTGGCCATCAATGCCTTGTCCCCTCACTTTCCCTATAAATACCAAGCCATCTTCTCATCCATTCGACTCCCCACTCTCCCCCAACAAATTTCTGGTCTCATTACCTCTCAAGGAGTCCTTCCAAGGTGCCCCCAATTCCTCAAGGTCCCAACCATTGAGTTTTAAGAGTTACGTTTTAAGGTAAGGGATCTGATCTCTCTCTTTCTTTTCAAGTATTCTCTTTTATGTAATTTCTTTTATGCTCCATGTTATTATGTTAAAGGATGTTATTTTATACTCCTATTACTTCCCTTTTCATTTTAATATAATTATATATCCCCTCTTACTCTCATTATTTCGTTTTATGAAGTTTTAAGTGGCGTCGTTAGGCTGCCGAAAGTTTTGTAACGGATTCTTTCTCCCTTCTCATTTTTCAAGATCTATTTTCATGTAAAGTATTTCAAGTTCCTTTTTATTATGTTGGGGTATGATCTATAAATTTATCATACTGATATTTTATGATCATATGATGAGAGACCCCATTTGATCTCTTCAATTCAGTATTTTGAAGTTTTATGTGGCACCGTTAGGCAGCCGAATTTTTAAGTGGTTCTTCACCTTTCTCGATTTGAAGTTCTACTTTCATGTCAATTCTTTCAAGTTCCTTTTTGTTATGTTGGGGTATGATCTCTATATCTATCATACTGATCATTTATGTTCATATGATGAGAGACCCTTTTTGATCTCGTCAATTCATTTTTGTTGATGTTTAAGTGACACCGTTAGGCTGCCGAATTTTTAAGGGATTCTTTCACCCTTCTCATTTTCAATTTCTATTTTCTTGTCAAGTATTTCAAGTTACATTATGTTGGGGTATGATATCTATATATATAATAATGATCATTTATGTTCATATTATTAGAGACCTTTTTTGATCTCGTCAATTCATTTTTGTTGAAGTTTAAGTGGCGCCGTTAGGCTGCCGAATTTTTAAGTGATTCGTTCACCTTTCTCATTTTTCAAAGTTCTAATTCCATGTCAAGTCTTGGAAGTTACTTTCTATTATGTTGGGGTATGATCTCTATATCTATCATATAGATCTTTTATTTTCATATGATGAGAGACCCTATTTGATCTCATCAGTTCATTTTTGGTTGAAGTTTATGTGACGCCGTTAGGCTGCAGAATTTTCATAAGAGAAATTTTATTTGGTCTTCTTTTCATGTTCTTCATTTCATATGGTATATTTTAAAATTTCATTACCATGTTCTTAAATCCCTTATATTCTGTCCCTATACTGTTTTATGGGTCATTTATGAATGTTCGACCCATTTCCCCTCTCTTTTCAATGTTTTCTAAAACCCCGAAACAAAGCCGTTATGCTGCAGAATTTTCGTCTCAAAATGCCGCTCTCTTTTCTCAAAATTATTTTATGTTATAAATTGAATACTCAAAACTCTTATTTCTACAGGGATATTCACATATATATAAAAATTTTCTATTTTAAATTCTGGTATTTACATACATGAAACCCTCTTTCCCTTTCCGTGGGTTTAAAGTGACTTAAAGATCATGTCTTTAAAGAAGTTTTTAAAACGTTATGATTGTGAAATGAACCCCATTTCTTTTATGCTATTTGGGTTGTTTATGAAATTATTGATGATGATATATGTGGCTCACATGATAATAAAGACATGTCAAGGGTGCGCCCAGATAGCGCTCCAATGCATTGGGTAAAGACTTAATCTCTAGAGATGACTTTTTAGACTGATACCTTGGTGAATAACCTTGGTAATTTTTAATGACACCTTGGGGATGGACCTTGGTGAAAAGAAATGATTGTCAATATTAAATGTTGTAGTCACATCTTAATGTTATGAAAAATGTTATTTTTATTATGATATGCCTCATGATTTCTTTCTCATGCCTTAAAGTTCTTTTCATGACCTTATTGAAGTATCTCAAGTTCACATGTTAAATGTTTCTCTTGTTTCCCTTACTGGGCCTTCTGCTCACCCTTTCTTTTGATGTATTTCCCCAGGTTATAAGATGCATTAATTAACCTAGGATTAACATGAGGAGAATCCTTTCAAGTGTTTAAGAAGAATGTTTTATGTTTTCATGTTTTAAGTTCCTGGTTTCCAAGACACTAAACCTTAAAGATCCTCGGTTTTGTAAAATGTAATGAAAGTTTATGTGATATAATGGAAGGATTCTATAGTTGGTATCAAAGGATGGTTTAGTTATTTGTGGAAATTAGGATATGAAAACTTTAGGAAGAAGCCTATATAAAAGTTTATATATATGATATCTTCCTGGTATTTTGGTGAGTATTGAGTAATGGGTTGCCAAGAAAATACATCCCTGTCTGGATACGAGCAGGTAGAGGTGGCTCTGGCATATATGTACATAGGGGTAAAACCCGAAAACACCACTTTGAGCTAGACTCGAACGAGAACTGGTACACGACAATGGGCCTTGCTGCACTCTTGGTTACGACACTCCCGGGAGATATGCTTTGGTAAATTCATAAGATTAGTATGAACCATTGTTAAAGGAACACAGATAAAATAAAATAAAGATTCACATAAGAATATATGATCATGGATAACTAGATGGGAACCTAGGGGATCACAAGTTAGGGTATACTTTTCTTCTACAAGTTATCCTTATATTCTTTAAGTTCCTTTTCATGATTATTGTCTAAGTCTTCAAGCCCCTAATTGTACTTTCTTTTCGTAGTTAATGGCGGGAAATGGAAGAAAATGTCCCAATAACCAATGTGATAGGAAATGTGAAGATTTAAATATTAATATGACATAGATGATTAGGGGATTAAAAGATGATTATTATTTTGGAAGACGTTCACTATTTTGGGGACCCTATATGATCGAGGTAAAAAGACTACTACGGTATTTTCATTGAGGAGTAAGGTTGACTTATATTTTGAAGAATCGATGAATTTAAGGTGTACTTATAGTAATTTAGGTTACTTATGTGAATGATTAACCTATATTGGGTAAAATATGATTAGGTTATCTACTTTTGTTATAAGATGTTAGGAGTGGTTGATGTTGTTTGGTGATGAACAATGAAGTTTATTTTGGAAGACTATGTTATGAAATCCTTCTTGTATTTGGGTTTCAATCTTAGTTTGGTTTATTTTGAGGAATCTTAAGGACCGTTATTTATGGAATGGTCTATGATGAACATTGGGTAGTACCATTGAACTTTGAATATTTAAAAGTAGTTTCCATTCCTATGGGATTCTTTCTTTTTGAAGAGTTTTTTTACCATACCCTTTCTGTTTTTGGGATAATGTTTAAAGATATAAGAAATATATAGTTAATCTTTTTTGGATTATGTGATTCTCTAGAAGATGATTCTTGTGTTTTGATGAGACCAAGTAGTTTTGAATGCTCATCATTTGGATAAAAGATTAGTTTTGGTATAAACTTATTAAAGGATGAAACTCTACAAGAAGGTAGGTATATTTTCTTATGTTTGTGTTCTATGTAGTAAATGAATTCCTCAAAATTATGAAAAGGAACGTAAAACAAAAACGTTGTTGGTTTACGTTTCCTACTAGGTAATCAAAGACCGTTTACACACATCATAAGTTTGGGATTTTCTTATTGTTAACTTTCTCCTAATCATGTTCTCTATCACTCTCCCTCAGAACTTGACCCTTTGCTTTTCTTCCATGTCCATGTTTTCCTACATGGAATCCTAGTGTGGGTTAACTCGGGTGACCTTTGTACTTCCATTTCTTTCTTTTAAAGTAATAGTTTTACTAACTCCTTTTCCAATGTGGGACTTTCAATGAAATTTCAAAACCCAATTTTAAAAATTGCGAGGATGGAATTTCTTAAGGGGGGAAGACTGTAACGACCCAAAATTTTGAATAAATCTTGTTTCCTAATTTTATGTGTTATTTTATTTTATTGTTATACTCAACAAAAATGTTTCATTTGATAACATGAGTATAATTAAAATGATACTATTGAGTTTTGACTGTTATTTGACCATTGGTCAATATGACCGCTGGAAACTAAGTGTTTTGATTATTGTCTCTAAAGATGTAACATCCCAAGTAAGTAATGAGTAATAGATATTTTTATCTGTGTCTATTAATGAATTAGAGAGTGTTTTAGAGGCTTAAAATGAAAATAAATCCAATCTTAAGCATGGAATACACTAATATTTTTAAAAGATTGTTTTACTGCCTTTTGATGGAAAACCATTTTTAAATCTACCTTTTGACAATTTTATAAGCTATGTTTGTCAAATTAAACTTATTCTTTATGATTGGGACATCAAAATTTACTTTGTGGGAATTTTTGGTATTTTTCAGACAATGTTCATTTTTTAATGAATAGTGAAAAATACTGCATTTTACATCAAAACTGCTTTTTAATTTAATTTATTTTTATGATTAGATTATCTTTTGAATTGGTTTTGAAGTGAAATTAGAATATATTTTTACCATTTAATCCAATGTTGGTTATTGGAATAAATTTCACTTTGAAATTGGACTTAAACTGGTATCAATCTTTTGATACTTATTGTTTCATAAAAACAGGCTATTTGTCATGACAGCGGGAATCAATTATTAAATTAATTAATGTGACTTATATGTTTTTAATTTTGCAAAATAGACTTCATTTTTGAATTCGGAATATCAAATATATCTTAGGGTGAAGTTTTGGTATCTTTCTGAAAAACTTCAATTTTTGATGAATAGTGAAACCACTAAGTAGTAGTTAAAGAAACTGATTATTCGTTTAAATGAAACTTTGCTACTTCTATGATTTGATTTTCAAAAATCCGACATAAATGGTTTTCATTAAGAATTAAAATGTGGTTCAATGAGATTAAAATATTTTTTTGGTGAATAGTAACTTTTAAGTTCTTAATCGCGATTAGTGGTAATTAGTGTAGTTTAAGGTAAAAATAATGTTTTAATAATATGAGATGAGCTTGACACATGTCCTACCATCATTGGATGTGTCATTGCCGACCAATACAATCAATGGGTCAACTTGGGGACCCCATGGAGCCACTTTGGTTGGGAAATGACATAAATAACGTTTTATTTAATGTTAAAGTAAAAATGACACAAACATGAGATGTTTTACTAAAACAATTTTTACATGGGGTTATACAAGTAAGATTTTTTATTATAAATAATCATTGGAAAGATAAAAATATTTCATACATCATAGTATTTTTTTATAATTTTTAGACATCAAATAAATTAAATTATTTATGACATCATGATGATGCAGCGATGACCTCATTATTTAACGATTTAAATAAAATGGAAAGATAATGTAATATATAAGACCTACACATGTCCAAAACCTATTGGATTAGTGGATTTAGAACCCGTATCACCTTATACTCTAATTATATCAATGTGGGACCTCTTAAATCCGAATACTATTTTAAAATAAAGTGACTTTTCTTTACTTTCCAAGGGTGCCCCTCCTCTCCTCTTATAAAAGATCCCCACCTCTACCTCCTTACCCACACTCCAAAAGCCTTTGGCTCGGCCAAACCCTGCCTATTTTGTCTCTCCACATACCTCTATTACTCTTTGAAGCCTAAATTTTGGTAGAAGTCTTCCCCAGGAAGCCTTTGAGCTCAAACCAAAGAGAGTTACCCGATTTTAAGGTAATGTCTTCTTTTGAGTCCTTTTGTTTAATTTTGCTTCTCCAACCCCCTAAACTCTTTTTATTATTTTCTTTTGTAACAACTCCAGTATCCTCAATATACTAGGATGTTGTTAAAATATGGATTTGAGCTACACTTACACACACCTACATCTAATGGTTAACAAACATACTGTTTCCGTGGATGGTGAATTTATGCCTCCCGAAACGATGATTGTTCAACATTCTATTAACACCTTCAAAGGTGGCCATTAAGATGTCACTATATTTATATATGATATATAATATGTTTATGTTTTCCTTAAGCTTCTGTATTTTCATTTTTTGTCATGCCTTTATGGTTTCCATTATGGGTAAACGCGATATCTTCATTTAAGGAAGTGCGGACTACCGCCCCCTCAAAGTGATTTGATTCGTTAAATACCATATGTGGGACGTATAAAGGATGGAACTATGATATTATATATGATATTATAATGGAATTATAATATACCTTTATATCATTATGATTCCATTCTATAAAATATGAAATAGAAATGAAAGTAGTGTTCATGCGTACGTACGGCTTACCGTCTCCATGAACGGTTCATTTCATTTCTTACATCTAAATGATTATGTAATATTATAAATGAAATTATATACTGGATATATATGATATATATGATATATACATCATTATTATAACTCTGGATATAATGGATATATGAACAACTTGTAATTATAAAGAGCATATTTTGACTCAAGTACCAATGATCGTTAAAACGACCGTTATTAACTTAAATAATTACATAGTGTTCATGACATGGCAATAAGTGATATAAAAGGAATAATGAACTTGAAAAAGGTTCTTAAACAAGTTGAAATTAACTCAAGTTTATTATTCAGGAGATTAAAGAACAACCGTGTCAAGTCGGACCCGAGGTATGGGACTTCGTCTCAATCATCTTTCATTGAGGCATATTTTGTTTTATACACATCCTTCTTTTATATGGTGTATAAACCCCTTTTCCTTTTACGTTTATTCAAAAGAATTTTTTTTATACGAAGCATTTACTAAACAACAAATGGGAATGTTTTTTTCGTACGTATGCGGCGACAACGACTTCTCCACCACTGTGACCATTACTTGAGTTTCAGCTTCCTCTACAAGCCATACCTTTTTTTTAAGAAAAATAAATACCATTTTTTACTTTTCTTTTATTTTGGTATTGAAAATGGTTTTCATAATATTTTTATATCAATGTGTTGTATTGATATCTTTTTATTGAAAGGTGGAAATTTTATGTTTCCTTTATGCATGTTTTATGTGATACGATTATGTTGAGGTCCTCGGGCATTATTATGAAGACGGGTGGTTCTGTGATAGACTAAGGGCGGGTGAGCCCGATATAGCTCTCCAATGAATTGGGTAACGCGAAGGAGTGAAACGTTAAGGTTTCTCCAAAGAGATTTAGGGAATATACTGTGATGGGTATTCCAAACGTAACCAAGAGGGTTACTTCCTACGTAAGAAAGTTATGAATGCCTCAAGTTACCTTTATGTCTTATGATTTCTATGATTTATTCATGATTTGATGAGGTATGTTAAAGTGCTTATGTTTTATGGGTAAAGTATGATTTAATTTTTATGTATATATGTACCCATGTTTCCTTTCAATATTTTTATATCCCTTACTGAGCTTTTTATGCTCATCCCATGTTTTTTTGAAATGTTTTTCATAGGTCAAGGGAAAGGTACATGATATGATGATAGTGTCAAGGAAGTGTCAAGAAAGAATCCATGTTTTATTTTAAATATGTTTACATTGATGGGAAATAAGAATACTATCTTTATGTAACCACTTTGTTTATATGTGGAATGTAATGCAAGTTTTATGATCTAATTCTCTAAAACTCTAAACCTGAAAAGATCCTCAATGTGTAATATTGTAATAACTCAAGATTAAGTAAGGTTTAAGGTTGGGGACTTATAAAATACAAGCAATCTTGGTTAATTAATATAGAAAGAAGATTTGATGGCCTCACCCAGTAGTCTTGGACCGATCGAATCCCATCTAACAGAACTTGGGAAGGAGGTAGCACCACGGGGCTTTGCCCTGGACCAAACCCAAGCCGAACTTCATCGTGTGAAGATAGAACAGAATCGCCTTTGCGAGAAGTTCAAACTGAAAGAAATTACTACTCGTGCGATGTTGGCCGATCCTCCCTCGGATTCTCTCACCTCAGCACACCTCACACTTAGGTCTTATGCTGGTGTGATAAGGGGCTATGTAAGGAGACCGTAACTGCCTTGTGTAATCCTTTGTTTTAAATAAAAAATTGGTATTTCTTCTTATGATGAAGTTTATGAATTTTCAAATGTCTGGATAAATATAGTATGCATATTTTTGATGAATTTTAGAGAAAGGATATTTTAAAAATGTTTATGTAAACCTTAAATAAATAAAAATGTGTAATGATTTTCAAAAAATGGTCTTCTATAATTATGTTCAGTACGAAATTTCGAGTCTAATAAGATCAACTTGATTTTTGATGAATAGTAAATTATGAATAGTGATTTTATGATTAGGATTAGTAATGTGTTCAAATGGATTAGTAATCTCACTTAAAGAAAGTATTAATATAATCTAGGCACCTTGATTAAGTAATGTGATTCAATAAAATGGTTAAATAATGGTTTCATAAATTATTATTCAAGTATTAGTTTTTTCAGGTGAATAGTGTTTTTTAATTAAAAATTTAATTAAAAATATTTAGAAAATTATTTTTATAAAATGGACTTCATTTTTGAACTCAAATCATCGATATTATGTTAAGGTAATTTTTGGGGTTTTTTCTGAAAAAATGAATTTTCGATGAATAGTGTTTTTAATTAAAAATATAATTAAAAATATTTAGAAAATTATTTTTATAAAATGGATTTCATTTTTGAAATCAGAGCATTGATATTTGGTTAAGGTGAAATTTTGGGATTATTCTGAGAAAGTTGAATTTTCGATGAATAGTGACAATACAGTTTTTAAGTTACGGGTGTTTAATGACATCATTAAATGATGTATTAAGTATGTAATCAATATTGTCGACTTATGAATAGTAAGATAAGGTATTAGGTGTCCCAAGTGGCCAATACCGTGGGCAAATACCATGGGCAAGCCCATGGTTTTTCCAAAACCACTAATGAGGTGTCCCTTGGCCATTAATGCCTTGTCCCCTCACTTTCCCTATAAATACCAAGACATCCTTTCATCCATTCGACTCCCCACACTCCCCCAAAGAAGTTCTGGTCTCATTTACTCCCAAGGATTGTTCAAAATATCACCTAAATAATTATCTTATAATGAGATGTTATTTGGAATGATTATAAAAATGAAATTTTTTTAAATTTAAATGCTAAATGTTCAATTGAATTGTATTACTCATTGATGGAAACTCAGGTTCCCTTTTTCAGAATGCCTTATAAGGGATAAATAGACATTAGAGATTGTATGTACCTTAGGCGATAACTGGGTTTCCAATTTAGGGAATTCAAAATATGGGATCATATTTTATGTGATTTATATTATGATGGGTGTGATATTAGGATTCTTTATAGGATTCCATTGCCTAGCTCCCTAAGATGATGTTTTACATACCCATGACTGATACTGGTTTCCTAGGTAGATTTCATTTGATAGGCTTAGTGCTCATTATGGTTATCCTGGGCCATGAGAGATACATGGTCCCCAATTTATTATACATGGGATAAGATTAGATGGACATGAACTATACCATGTAGAGTGTGATAATTTGGGTTAATGTCTGTAGAAAATCTTGTACATAATACAATGGTGGTGGGAATTTATAGTTATCATAGAGTTATATATAGTTTCCTATTTATAAATCACCTTGGACAAGTTCAGTATTTCTTCGATATTAAATTATCAGGATTCCTTGTGATTATAAAATTGGTTTTATTTTTTATTTGAGATGAGGAGTTTTAACTTATGAAATATAAGGATTTTTACACCAAGCCAAGTAGCATGCTTGTGTTTTTCAATAATTAGAAAAGGCTTTTAGGACATCCTATTTAGGATTGTTACCATGTGTTCTAGTATTGTAATAATATTTATATCAACATATTATATATGTGCATGTTTACAATGTTTTAAGATACCTCATATTAGGCTGAAGTAGGTATGAATGGCTAGGTTTCCCTAAGTTACCTGGGCCATAATGGTAACATTAATTAATTAATTTATTTAACTATCATACCTACACACTATTGTATTTTATATTCATAGAATTTAAAATTTTATACTGTATTTTTGGTCTCTTAATGATTATATAATACACACTTTTTGAGGCCTCTATTTTATAATAGTACCTTAATAGAACTCTTGTTTTAGATTCATGATTTGGATTCTTCTTATGTTGTGACCATTATGCATGATATACATGGAGCACATCATTGAACCAGGGCCGATGGTTATTATAGAGATATCCCATGGGGATTTTTTATTTTCGTTACATATTTTTTATTCAATACATGATGTATGTCTTCTGCTTCTATATTTTACACACATGGACATGATTTTTTGAATATACAAAATTGGAAATTTCATACTATTTTCATTAGTTATTATTATTATCATAGTTATCATTCATTATATTCTATTTTATGTTTTACTGTTTTCTTATTATCATACCACTATACTAATCTAATCATGAGGGTATAGTCACCCCATCATTACATTTTTATACCCTCAATTCTAGTTTACTTCCTATGGTATACTGGGAGGCAAGATTGGGGTTATCTAACTGATCGACATTGTTTACTATTTGAGTGGCTCCTAGTTCAGGACATTACAACTTGGTATCATAGTTTTTTTTTGTTTCCTTTATCTTACTATTTTGGGTTGGGGTATATGAAACTAAGAATGTGTCATTCGTTGATAAATTGTTATGTTTGGGAGTGATCAAACCATGCATAGGTAAAATACATTGTGGATATGTATGCGATTGTTGTTCGTGTTATTTTTCATTATAGTCGACTAGGATTTCAGATTTAGTGAATGGTGTGCTTTACTCTATTACTGATTTATGAGATTTATAGTATTTAATTGTTACCTCAGTTTAGAGATGATGTAGAATTGACAACATTATTATGGGAAAATATAGATTCAAATCCAATGAACATGCCACACAATTTAGGTTTTATTTTAGATTCCCTGATATAGTGATATGTTCCATGATTTTTTTTCATGCGTATTTGACTTATATAGAATATTTTTCTAGTTACCATTATTTGGTAATTACATTACGTATTACCTATATTAACATCTTATGAAATCATTAGTAGTTATACTCGTGATATAAAATTCGTTTTTAATGTTTCAGTATCAATATAAATGGAATTATCCCATATAGATTGACGGTTTTAACTTAACTAACTGATTATGAGAGGTTTGTTCCATGAAACATAAATTTCAGGGGATGGAAAATTAATGGATATTATTTAATGGGATATAATTTGAAATATTTAAAGTGTATGGGTGCTCAATAATATGATAAACGATAACACATATAGTAAAAATATTGTATATGAATATTATATGATTTCAAAATTCTATATAAATTTAATTTTTTTTATAATTACCTTAATTTAACTGTTTCTTATTGATCATTTACAAGACTCATTCTAGTTAGGCCAGTGGTGACCAGTTGTGGTTATGTGATGGACATTATTCAACCCGAGTAGGTTTTTCATGGTGATAAATTCTTTTTTAATGAACCCATTAAGTCTGTTTTATATTTTTAATGTTTAAAATATTTCATGTTGCATTTATATGATCCCAAAATAGATTAAATTGACCCTCAAATGTGTCTTTTATTTTTTTATTTCTTAGTGCTTCACCCCATGAGATATGTTTAGAGTATATAGTGATGGTTATTTAAAGAGTTTGGAACTGGTTATATTATTTTACATATATATATATATATATTGTGGAATCATTCTTGACCAGTCCATTCCTTAATTAATAAAAAAAATATTATCTACTTTGATCATTATTATTTATGAGGCCTATGTTAATTTTAATAAATATTATAACCTAATGGGTGTTTCTTTTATAGAATGGAATTTAATTTTTATTTAACTAAGCCCCATTTTGAGAACATTATTGATAAATAAAATTTATGAATGGAATTTTTATGATAAATTTCCTAACTATGAAAATATGCGAGTTAATTAAATAATTTTTAAAATAATGTTTGATAAAACATTCATGTGTCCCTTATGGCATAAAACAAATAAGGGATGTACATACTATTTTCTCTAAAACTTGTACTTAAGGTTTAGATTAATCCCTAAAACTTTTGAATATCAAGTTTTGATGAATGGATTGGATCGAATACAATATTACTGTAGTTTTAATAGTATATAACCTTATGTATGTGTAGTTTTAATTTTTGCTGATTGTTTCCTTGGAACAGAAACATGATCATTTTCCATAAGCCTCTTCTTTTGTATCATTATTCTAAAATATTATAGGTAGATCCTATAGACTTATTCATAGTGTGATGTATGAGTAGTATTATTGATTTATGCTTAATTATGTGCCTATGCTGAGTTAGGTAGCACTATTATAACTTTTAAGGATTTCTAATTGATCTGCTGAGCTTTTGAGTTATGGTACTATTTTGGTGTTTTTTGTCTTGTATAGAACTTACATATTATAAATTGACAAAAATTTCATGATAGGTGAATGTTCAATCATTTAACCCCTATTATATGTATGATTATTGGTAAATGATCAGTTTCACGGGATATACATGCATAGGTCATGGTCATCCACCTAGTTGGTTGTGGGAACTATCTTCCTCTTCTTTAATGTTGGACGACATGTGAAGTCCTAAGCTTGTTGTATAGTTTTTTAGGAAAAGTAAGAATCTGGGAAAATTATTTTTATGAGACGTTAGATACTATTATGTATAGGGATGATAATACTATAGATAGTATCAAGGATGTACCATTATTGGTGGATTCTTAGGGTAGTATGAATTGAAACACATGGTATATATTGAGTCACTAAAAATGTATTTTGAACCATATGAGTTTGATGTAAATTGTAAAAGATCTATGATGATATGATTTGATCATAGAGTATCTATAAGGTAGAGTGATCTGAGTAAGAAATCTGACCCATCCCAATGTTTGAGTTGATTTTCTAGAAGGATCGGTTTTTGTAACACCACTAATAATAATGGTTTATCTTTTACACCTATTATCATTACACAAACGGACATAACATATGAGTATTTTCATATATAAATCTAGGGAAAATATAGAATATCACTCTTGTAAGAGTCTATTGAATCACTCCATTTAGTTTAACACTTTCTAAATTCATTTTGTCCATGTACAGGACCCACAATTTGGGTTCTATGGTGTGTGCTCTAGGGAATCTTTTTTCATTTTTAGTAAATGGTGACCTGGATAGTATTATAGTGGGTACTGAAATGTCAAAATGGATTTAGAATATCCTTCCAAGTAGGGTTAGTGAAACCATGAAATGAATATTTATAAATGGATGGATTTTCTTTTTAATTCCCCGGTTGATACTATGTTTTGTGATGATTTAGTGATTGTGAGGAATTAGAAAGATGATATGGTTGGCTGATTATGCCACCCATAAAAAATCCATTGGACATTGATGGACTCCTATGGTTTTCATTTAGTAATCATGGTATTCCTTTATACTGATGGAATTGTAGACATGTTATGATGAACCATCATTAGGTTTATTCATGCTTCTTCAAAATATTCTTCCTGAGTTGATTCGACTATACTTTCATAGCATAGTTAGTATTAGTTGGTTCGAAACTGCACTATGTATTTTTTTCTTTTTTGTAGTGGGATGGAATTAAATCATTTTTTAAAGTAATTTTAATAATCTTAGTGTACTCTAGATTTAGATTTGTTCATTTCCTCTCTAATTAAATCCCCTCAGGTGCACTGGAACACCATTCGTTATATGATGAGTGAAATGTTTAAAATTCCCTCCTATTTCGATAAACAGACTTTGTGGGAGGTGTGTGCCAAAATCATGGGTTTTGTAGATTCATGTATATTCCTGAGTGATAGTTGGGTTATGAATTCTGAATTACATGGAGAGTTTTATGAACACCAACTAGTTCTTTTACATGAATTTTGATTGGCTCAGTCTGTGTTCGGATGTGTTGAGGTTTCGACTATGTACTGATACCCCGCTCATAAAAATTAGAGTATAGAATACCTTGTATGAGCTCCTTGTAATTCACTTGATGATTATGAGGTTACCTAAGACATTATTTAGGGTTATATGTGATTTTATAAGAGAGATTTTCCAGGTATGTTAGTTCATGTTTACTCCCATGTTTGTTTTGGGATATAACAATATAAATGGACAATTTTATCAGGAAACAAAATTTGATGTCATGTATGGGACATGGTCATCATGTTTGAAGTAAATGTGAGGTTCCTTATACTGAATAATTATGTTTTAGGTTTTGATACACCATCTATCAAAGACAAGTATTTTTAAAATAGTTGGTCAGAAGTGGCTTGAATTTTTATCCCCATATTTCATTAAATGTTGTCGGTGAGGAATGATATCATGGTATGTCATAATGATAAGGTTATTAAAACATGAGTTGGAAAAAAAATCTTGAAAATTTTCTTTTTTCAATATAATTGAGGTGTTTTGTAATCATCTATTCTTTTAAGCTATGAATCATGCCATATGCATCATTAGAACACATGTTCGTATTAACATTGATAGTTCTGATGATGGAGATACATTGATTCTAAATTGTAATTTTAAAAATTATAAAATGTGTTTGGGAGTTATAATTGATTTTTATAGGAGGATAACATAATTTATTATTTATTTATAAGGAGTGTATCATGTAAAAACCATATCTATGTTTCAGTTCAGAATACAAACATCTTCAAAAGTTATAACGACTTATGTACCATAAGCCTGATGTGATGGTTGGAGGTGAGTTGGGATCCTTGAAATGAAACATGAATATTTCTATAATACATCATTACCTGATTAGATTTATTCAAATTTTTTTGTTTTCACTATGATAATTATTGGTGATAAGTTCTATGGTGAGTAATTTTTAATAAAATGTGTTTTGGACCATGTAATAATTCAAAAGGACAATGAATATTACCTTTTGGTGGACATGATGTTCTCTAAACTAAAAAATAAAAACGTAATTATGGGATTTAAAACACACAATTGTTTTTTAGAACTTTTAAGGATAGATAGGTTACCTATTTTTTCAATAAGTTTATGGAGTGATGGACCTAGAAGACTCAAATATGGAAGAGGCTGGTCGAGGCACATGGTCTGTCTAAAACCGTGTGACCCTCCAGGAGAAACTATATGACCCCTAGAGAGAGGTTTGGGGTAATTCATGGTTTGTTATATCCATGAACACTAGGATTTACATCAACGCGGTATTTATAATACCTTTAATAGAGGAAAAATACATTAGTTGTGACTAACTTCTCAAACTTTTTGTGCAAACCATGTAAGAACGATGCTTTTGAAGTATCATATGCACGATTCACACATGGTTTCGCATACTGTGTATCCAAACTATGAAACTCATTAAAATAGGGTTTTTAAATATCTTCACCTACCTTCTTGAATGTTTTATCCATTTCTATTCCCCGAATTAGGGGTTAGAAAAATCCCCTCTGTGGGAGATCCTTTATTATTTTCTTAGGCATGGAATGATCTTCTCCATCTAGTGTCAGGCTCACTTTTGATCAGTATCTTTAGATGTGTAATGTTAAGCTCTTATTTCTTCTTTCACATTTCAGTTTTTTCTTCTCCATCTCAAGAACTATCTTATTGTGATCTAATACACCCTATTTTTAGGGTGTTTTTTTGTTTATTCAATTTCCCTCAAACTGTATCAAATAAATGATTGATATTGGATTAGTGGAATAAAATAAGCTTGATTTATTTGGTGTAATTTTATTCATTCTAGTATTTATAATTTACTTTGTTTTTTTAGGCCGAATTATACATGTGTTGCCTTTAAAATGTTAAATCTGTTATATAATACATAGTTCCTTTAATAATATTTTTTGGGGGTAAAGGGTTTTTATGGATAGGGTTAGGGCTTCTGGTTTCTGGGTATCAGGTTTTTTATGTATAGGTTTTATAGGGTTTAGTGAATCTAGGGTTACAGTTTCTATGTTTTAGAGTTTGTAGAGTTTTGGTTTTTGAATGTGTTTTAAGGGATTTTGAATGGAGATAGGGGGTTTTATGTTTCTTTATAATTAAACCATTATTGGATGTTGAACTCAACCTAAACCATCCCCTTGGGGTGAATTAGTAATATTCCTTGACCCCATTCATTTATTATTTAATTGGACCAACCTATTAGTTTTTTCTTTAGATACTCTTGTTTATAATGCCTTGTTTTCTATGTAATTTCATTTTAGTGATGTTGAATAATGTCCCATGTAAAGGAAAAACTAAATATATTGAATGAATTTAATATGATAGTCCTTCCCCCATTTAAAATAAAAATACCTTTGAGGTGTTCTACCTTCCTTAATAAAATATGGTATTTGAATTGGTTAATAAAATTGATAAATATACATGTCCATCATTTATTGTACTAGGTTTTGGATAATATCATGTTTCTGATATGGATTACCTAGTTATATTTTTTTTAGACGTGATGTTTCATGATTATAAACATGCCATTCATTTTGATTTATAATTTAAATAATGACATGAATTGTTTTATGACTTGAGTGATGATCAGATTTCCTTTTATAGAATTTCTTGGAAGGTCTCATATCCTGTAAGAGATCATATATACCTTAGATGATACATGGGTTACATATTTATGGAACACAATGTATGGGATCAGAGGTTGCTGAATTTATATTACAAAAGGAGTGAAACATTGTTAGGTCCATAAGGCTGAATACCCTGAGAGGGAGGGGGTGAATCAGGGTATGACTAATTTAAAATTAAAACCCATTCTGATCTTGTTTCACTGTTAAGAAAAACACTCTTCTCTCTATTTCCTGTTGCACAATATAAACAGAAAGTAAAGTAAGCACATGACACATCAATTTTTACTTGGTTCACCGCTAAGGGCTACGTCCAAGGAGCATACACCGACAGGTTTTCGGTCATACCAAATTCCAGTAAACTTCAATAACTATGGATTACAAGGTTCGGGCACAGTCACTCTATCCCAGGCTCACTACCTTTATAAGGTTTAGGGTCAGCTCACTGCTTTTTCAAGGGTCACTCCCTATTTCTCTCTCTTTGGCTCACTGCCGGTGGAGAGGATCACCTTCTTCTTATTCCTTTTCTCACTGCTCCAGAAAGGATCCACACACAATTTATAGACTTGTAGGTATCTTCATTATCTCTATTGAATACATCCTCTGTTGTATATGGATGCTCTGTTGAAGTCCAACTTTCATCCGTAGATGAATATCACTTTGCACCGAAGGTATCGGGCAAACTTCCAGATTCCTGGTAGCCCTGAATCACTGCCGGAAAATCAACCATACTTGGCACAAAAGTATAATCTGGCATGCAAGTATCGGCGTGCAAGTCAAAATTGGTGTGTAGGTCCACCTCAAGTACCTACGCGACACAATTCTATGCTCCTCCAAACTTGCGCAACACAACTCCTTTTACGCCTACACCACTATTGGCGTGCAACAACCAACTGACGCGCAACTTCAACCACTAGCGCGCAAGTCTACCTGCGCGACCACACACCACTTGCGCGACTTCCACACCTACGTGATGGGAGCTCTGATTTTTCTAAGTGTTGAACTCCATTGAAAATGAGGAGGGGTGGTCCTGTATTTATAGGCATTTGAACAACCTGTGCGACGGCGTGCAAGTCTCCCCTCGGCGCACATGTTTCGACGCGCAAGTATTTTGCCCCCCTAGACACTTGCGTGACCAACTTAATAACTTGGGTGCCCCTACTTCCATTTCCATATTTTGAAGATCTGATCACTAAGGAAAAATGGCGCGCAAGTTTCCAATCCTTCTAGGCATCGGCGCGCAAGTCTCTTCATGGCGCGCAAGTCACTTGCACGACCAACCCAATACTTGCGTGACCCTCTTGCCATTGCCATATTTTGATGTTCTGATCTTGAAAAACATATGGCGTGCAAGTTTTCAGGCCTTAAAGTACACGATGATCAAGTCCCTTTTCCAAAAACCACTCTTCTTCATTTGATGATTTTCAGGCCCAAAAATTTGACAAACACTGGAAAAACAGCGCCACTTTGTATCTGTTCTTTTTGTACCGTATCTAGATCATCCATTCCTTTGTCGAAGTTCTTGAATCCAACATGGATCGTTGACCACAACTCTTGAACTCGACATTCCACCATGAAATCCCATTTTCCAATAAATTTGTATGTCATGGTTTGCTTTTTCAACAATCACAACACAGTTTTCCACTTTTTCAATAAACACAATCACCTCAAAATTGCTTCAATGATACCTTGAGGGATTTTTTCCCAACAATATCCCCCTTTGGGTTTGTTGATAACTCTTCTATAAAAAGATACATCGTTAATTCTTCAGCCACTATTCACCTATTGCGATTCCGATAGTGATCAAGGATTTACTCAACACGTACGCTAAGACCACATGAGCAATGATCGGCATGAGAAACAAGAGTAAATGAAAAGTTCATAAATGAATCACTTCATCTATGATACCCACTATTGACACGTAACTGATACCTATTTTTACCAAACTGATACCAATTGTTGGAAATATTCTTACCACATTCCAACATCTCTCTTTTTCTTTTATCATGATCGTCAGCTATCATGATATCAATTCTTTGATCGATCACTTCAAGCATCGTCAGATTTAATACTCCCCCCCTTTCTTCTCACAGCTTCAACTATTTTTAGCTTCAAAACCACTTTAGCCATATTGCCTGTGTTGACCAAGATAAGCTCTGGCTAAGCACGTTCAACTAGCTTCAACTCCCCCTATCTGGCTGCTCCACCTGTCAACTTCTCCCCATATCATTCATGATGTATCAAATTTCCACACTATCTCCCCCTTGAACGATCACTATATTCTCCCCCTTTGTCAACGAACCCAAAGTTCACTCCTTTTCCCTCTGTAACAGTGTAGAGAACACATATCAGCACCTTAGGGAAAAAACACATCATACCTCAGGGAGGGGGGGGTGTTCCACATCCACACTCTTTCAAGTGCGGGGAGTCAACTGAACTCTCAAATCCAGTCAATGCCTCTCAAAACCTTCCTTGGGTAAGGCCTTTGTCATAATTTCTGCAACCTGTAGCTCTGTAGGCACATACTCCAACTTCAAAATTCCCTGCTCAACCTTCTCCTTGATAAAATTATACTTTATCTCAATGTGCCTTGTCCTTGAGTAATTGACATTATTTTTTTCTGAGATTTATAGCACTTGAGTTATCACACTGGATTACGATTGGATACTTCACTTCAACTCCCATATTTTCAAGTTGCTACTTCATCCACAATAATTGTGTGCATTCTTGAGTGGCCGCAATATACTCAGCTTCTACGGTGCTCAATGAAATGCAATATTTCTTCTTTATTAGTCAATAAATACACAATCCACCGAGATAGAATGCACCACCTAACATTGATTTTCTATCATCCACTAAACCGACCCAATCTGCATTAGTATATCCCAATAACTCTGTCTGAGATTTTTCAGTATATGTCAAGCCGAAATCCACTATGCCCTAGATATACCAAATTATTATTTTCACTGAAAGCATGTGGATTTCCTTGGGATTACTATGATATATCACTACTTTTCATGTGGCGAAAACAATATCAGGCCTTATCGTGGTCAAGTATGACAAACTTCCAATAATTTTCTTATATTCTGTGATATTAACTACCTTTCCATCTTCATATTTTGATAATTTCATCTGGGTAGCAACCAGAGTTTTCATCTCCTTGGAATTATCCCTGCCAAACCTTCTTAAAACCTCCTTGGAATATTTGGATTGAGAAATTAATGTTCCATTCCTTCCTTGTATCACCTGTAGACCAAGGAAAAATGTTATCTCTCCAATCATTGACATTTCAAACTCATTTTTCATGAATTCAGAAAACTGTCTGCACTAAGCTTTATCTGATCCAACAAATATTATGTCATCGACATACACCAACACCAGCATTCTTTGATTACTTTCATTGCTGAAATAGAGATTGTAATCAACTCCCCCATGCTGGAAACCAAGCTTCTTCAAGTACTGATCAAGCCTTGAGTATCATGCTCTTGGTGCTTGTTTCAACCCATACAATGCCTTCTTCACCCTGCAAACTTTGATCTCATCCTCATAAATGAGAAAACCATCTGGCTACTCAATATAAACCTCCTCTTCTAGAACACCATTCAAGAATGCAGATTTGACATCCATCTGGTACACTTTGAACTTTCTTTGCACTACTATGGCAAAAAATAATCTGATTGTCTCCAGCCTTGAAACCAGTGCAAATGTCTCATCAACATATATTCCCTCTATCTGAGAGTATCCCCTGCACACTAGCCATGCTTTTTTCCGAATCAATATGCCATCATCATTCATCTTGTTGTGATAGACCCATTTAGTCCCGATGAAATTCTTGTCTGTTGGCCTCGAAACAATCTCCCATGTCTGGTTCTTCTCAATCTGATCAAGCTCTTCATTCATAGCCTGAACCCAGTTTTCATCTTCAACTGCATCGGAAAAACATTTCAGCTCCACCTGAGATAAAAACAATGTTTTCTGTAATGATTTCATTCTTTGAGTCTAAACTGGAACTATCTGATCACCAATGATATTCTGCCTATCAATTTCAGCTCGACACTTTGGCTTCCTTGCAGACACAAACTTGACACTTTCTTGTTCATCATCAATAACTTCTTATGAGTCAGGCTCTGCCACTTCTGCTCCCCCTGTGTTGCTTACCTCATCATCCCTTTCATCCAGAAATTCTACACTGGTTCATTGAGTATTCTATTCATTTTCAACTATAGTTACATCATTGCTCTCAACAATTTTTCCTAGCCTTTTGTTGAAACATTTATATGCTTTGATTTTCCCTGAGTAGCTGAGGAATATCCCCTCATATCATCATGAATCAAACTTCCAGTGATTTTCGTTTTTGAGAATGAAGCACTTACTCCCAAAGATTTGAAAGTATTTCAGCATTATCTTCTTTCCGTACCACATTTCATACAGAGTCTTCCCTTCTTTCGGACACAACAGAGACCTGTTCAAAATATAGACCGATGTCAAAACTGCTTCCTTCCAAAATTTCTCTAGTAGGTCCTTTTCAATAAGCATTGTTCTGGCCATGTTGTTGATGATCCGATTTCTCCTTTCAACAACTCCATTCTGTTGGGGAGTTCTCATTGATAAAACTTGATGCCTTATCCCGTGTTTCTCGAGATAGTCTTCTACTTGACCGTTTGTGAATTTTGTACCGTTATCTGTACGAAACTTCAAAATTTTCTGCCCAGTATCCTTTCTAATTCCCTTTTATACTTCTTGATACAACTGAACACTTCTGTCTTATGAGTAATGAAAAATACCCAATCCATTATGCTATATTCATCAATGAAAAGGACATAGTACTTTTGTCCATTTATGGATCGTGGTGAGATAGGTCCACATACATCAGCATGCACCAATTCAAGCACTCTGGTTGATTTCTGTTCCTTTGGCCTATATGTATTTTTGATGATCTTATCTTGTTGAAAAGCATCGCATGTATGAGTACGATCACGTGATAGTTTGGGAAGGTCTCTAGTAGAATCACATTTTACCAGATCTTCCATGGATGGTTGGCATAGGTGACCAAGTCACTTATGCCATAGCTGGTTTTCTTCCTCTCTGGATAAAAGGAAAATATCTTCTTTCCCACATACAAGGTAAAGATTTCCCTTTTTCCTTTTTCATTGTAGAACAACTGCTCCACATTTTTCTTCCACAATACACATCTTCTTGGTAAATCAGATAGAGTGCCCAGAGTAAGATAGTTTACTAACACTGAGTAAGTTATGACTAAGACCATCTACTACCAATACATCAGCACGTCTCATTTCTTTCCCCCCAAATTTGGCCTTTTTGGAACCAACAATATTCATCCCTTCATCATTCCCAAACTTAACAACTCTTTCTTTGTCATATTTTATGCCTGCAATGAGATCCTTGTTCCCTGTCATATGGGATGTGAAACCACTATCAAGAATCCACATTCCTGGACGATCTAAATCTTTAAGGGAAATTTCCGCAACTACTGCCTTTTATTCCATTTTAATTTTGATCCATGTCTTCGACTTCACACTCGGTGTGGTTTGGAGAACTTGATCTTCCCTAGAGTGTGATGGACCAACATCATCTTGCAACGCTGCAAATCTATTTTGCTCTTTTAACTCACCTGTTGGTTTATTGATCTGCTGCTTGCGAATATTTTGATTTTGCTTTGGCACATTCCTCTATATGGTTGATGTGCAGTACCTAGCCATGTTCCCAAATCCTCCACACCAAAAATAGAGTCCTTCAAAATATGTTCTGGAGAAATGTTCTCTATTTGACTTCCACCTTTATTCTTGTTCCCTTTGATATCTCTTGGCTATGGAACACACATACTATGAATGTCCCATCTTCCCACAAAAATAACACCTGATATATGGTGCATTCTTTCATGGTACTTCAGCACTTAGAGTTTCCCTTTGGGATCTTTGAATATTCTGATTCTGCTTTATGCCTAAATCAACCTTCAATCTTGGGACTGGTGCTTGCGGTCTGACTTCAATTGTCATAGATTTTTGCTTCTGATTAAGCCTTGAAATAGCCTTAACGTTTGAGCTCAATTGCTGCTTCTTTCTTACTGAACTACTAGGCTCCTATTTCATCTTTTCAGTCTTTGTAATAATCTGCTTTCCCAAGAATGTGTTAGGAATCAAAGGTTTTTCCTGGTCTTTGACTTTTCTCCACAGACCGACAACTTCCTCTTCAAGCTCTTCGATATGCTTGACATGATCTTTCAATTTTCCATTCAATCCAACGATATCCCTTTTCGGTTCTTCAATATTGAGCTTAGGATCATCAACCTTTTCTATGATCTCTGGCCTCGAAGACTTAAGGTTTTATATTTCTTTTACTAGCTTAGACTTCTCTTCTTCTTGCTGTTGCATGTAGAGTTTGGCATCATGTACGACCTTGTTCGATTTCTTTGTTTTTTCTCTCCAAATATCTATCTCTTCAAGAGATACTTCTAATTAAGCTTCCAGGTCAACACTCCCTTCAATTTCTTCTTCTTCTTCATTAGCCTCAGTTTCTTCTTTTTCTTGAGCACTACCGACAATAGCCACCATTTCATTTTGTCCATGATCTTTACAATTTTCAAACTTCTCAACCTCTTCATCCTCAGACTCATCTAAACTGTCTATTTCTTGTGAAAGAAGATTCTTCTTCTTGAAGAAATTTCTCTTCAACTGCTTCTTCCCATTCACATAGGCTGAAGATTTATTCTTGGAATTTTCAACTTCATCTTCATCATTTTCTTCTTGAAACTTTTTGGGGCATCTTGCAGCAAGATGACCAAGTTTTCCACATCTAAAGCAAGAAAGTGGAAGTTTCCCTTTGAACTTTCCCTTTCCTCTTGGAAGATTTGAGGAAAGGAATGACATTACCTCATCTGTCTCTTCTTCCTCCTGAGAATCTTCAATGGTGAGCTGGTTCATGGACTTAAATTCCACCTCTTTGGATTTCCACTTTTCCACAGCGTCGTTATCATCATTTCTCATTTCATATGCAACAAGGTTGTTGTGCAGGTTATCCAATGTTAATTATTTTGGGTCTTTATCTTCCAAAACAGAAACTTTTGGATTGAACCAAGGTGGAAGTTTTCTCAAGATGCGCTTCACAATTTTTATGTCTTTGATAATTTCAACAAGACCTCACATGTCTTCTACGATAGCATTTACCCTATCAAAGAATGTATCAACGGACTCATTAGGGTTCATTCTTAGATCTTCATACCTATTCCACAACACTTGCAGCTTTGCCTCTCTGACCTTTGTATCCCCTTCATATATATTCAAAATCGTTTCCCACATGGCATGTGACATTTTTCATGACATCACCTTTGTATAGATGGTATTGGAAAGGGATCCCCCTAAGGCATTGATTTCTTTGGAATCAGCATCGAACTCTCTATGCTCAGCTTCTCATAATGCACCACTATTAATATCAGCTGTGATTCCATGCATAGCTGCTAAAAACACATTCATTCCCAAGGATCAGAAATAGTGTTGCATTTTATTCTTCCATATCTGAAAATTACATCCGTCAAAGATTAGAATCCCTTTATGATTAGTGACCTCCATTGAGAGAAGAATAGATATCAAACATTCACTGTGATACCAATTGTTAGATCCACAAGGATGAATACCCTAAGAAGAGGGGGGTGAATCAGGGTATGACTAATTTAAAATTAAAGCCCGTTCTGATATTGTTTCGCTGTTAAGAAAAACACTCTTCTCTCTCTTTCATGTCGCACAATATAAACAGAAAGTAAATCAAGCACAGGACACAACAATTATTACATGGTTCACCGCTAAGGGCTACATCCATGGAGCATACGCTGACAGGTTGTCGGTCGTACCAAATTCCACTAAACATCATTAGCTGTGGATTACAAGGTTCATGCACAATCACTCTGTCCCAGGCTCACTGCCTTTACAAGGTTTAGGGTCATCTCACTACTTTCCAAAGGGTCACTCCCTGTTTCTCTCTCTCTGGCTCACTACCGGTGGAGAGGATCACCTTCTTCCTCTTCCTTTGCTCACTGCTCTAGAAAGGATCCACTCATAGTTTATAGAATTATAGGTCTCTTCATTATCTATAATGAATACATCCAATGTTGTATGTGGATGCTCTGTTGAAGTCCAACTTTCACTCGTAGATGAATATCTATTTTCACCAAAGGTATCAGTAAAACTTCCCGCTTCCACGCATCCCTGGATCACTGCTGGAAAATTTACCATACTTGGTGTGCAAGTATAATATGGCACGCAAGTATCGGCGCACAAGTCACAACTGGCACGCAGGTCCACCTCAACTACCTGCATGACACAAGTCTCTGCTCCTCTAAACTTTCGCGACGCAACTCCTTTTATGCCTAAAACACTATTGGTGCACAACAACCAACCGACGTGCAACTTCAACCACTGGCGTGCAAGTCTACCTACGCGACCACACACCACTTGCGTGACTTCCACACCTGCACGATGGGAGAACTGATTTTTCTAAGTGTTTAACTCCATTGAAATGAGGAGGGGTGGTCCTGTATTTATAGGCATTTGAACAACCTGCGCGACGACATGCAAGTCTCCCCTCAGCGTGCAAGTTTCGGCGCGCAAGTCTTTTGTCCCCCTAGACACTTACCCGACCAACTTAATAACTTGGGTGCCCCTTCTTCCTTTTCCATATTTTGATGATATGATCACTAAGGAAAAATGGCGTGCATGTTTCCAATCCTTCTAAGCATCATCACACAAGTCTCTTCATGGCGTGCAAGTCACTTGCACGACCAACCCAATACTTGCACGAACCTCTTGCCTTTGCCATATTTTGATGTTCTGATCTTGAAAAACATATGTTGTGAATGTTTCCAATCCTTCAAGTACACGACGCGCAATTCCCTTTTCCAAAAACCAATTTTCTTCATTTGACGATCTTCAGGCCAAAAAATTTGGCAAACACTGGAAAACGGCACCATCTTGTATCTGTTCTTTTTGTAACACCTCTATGTCATCCATTCCTTTGTCGACATTCTTGAATCCAACATGGATCATTGACCATATCTATTGAACTCGAAATTCCACCATGAAATCCTCTTTTTCAACAAATTTGTATGTCATGGGTTGCTTTGTCAACAATCACCGCACAGTTGTCCACTTTGTCAACAAACACAATCAACTCAAAAATGATTCAATGATACCTTGAGGGATTTTTTCCCAACAATAATAGATTCATTAAAATATTCCTTAGATGGGCTCACTGAGTGGATGTTTTAATTACCCATGAGCAAAAATTGTTCCCTATATGATTTAACATGGATTGATTTAGTGTGCATTATGGTTATAACATTCCACAAGTGATACATGGTCCCCTGTGTGGTATAAATGGGATTTTCTTATACGGTCATTCATTACACCATGTTGAGAGTTATACTTGGGATTTCTTTTATGGGTCAACATGGATGGAATCATACATTGATCGGTATTTATAGTGACCATAGAGATATACCTAGGTTCATATTTACGTATTTTCCTTGGATAAGATGAAGATTCCATCTGTACATAATTTTCAGATTCATTTTGATTAGGAAATTTGTTTTCGTTTTTATTAGAGTCAAGGAATGATAACTTATGATATCTATGGATATCTATGTAAATTAAATGAACACGATTGGGGTTGTTCTATAATTACTCTTGAATTTTATGATGGCCAATTTAAGCTTTCTTACATGTTTTCTAAGACTGTAATAATATATATATTTCTTGATATTATATCATCATAGGTTCGTCAAGGTTAGAGAAACTATTTATTAGGATAAATCATGCATAGTTAGCCAAGTGTACAAGAGTGACCTAAGCCAACTTGTTTAATTTTATTTATTTTTTCATTACCTTTCGTACCTACACACCGAAATAATTTATATTCATGGACATGAAAGCTTCAGACACTATTGGTGGTGGCCTACTGGGTATGTCTCACAGCCTGTTTGGGCTTACATTTCACTATGTTTCTTGAATATACTTCACGTTTGTAGGTTTCGGATTTTGATTTTACTTATGGTGTAATATATGTACATTGGTGCTTAAGAGTATAGGACTGAAATGAACATTAGGGTTCTCTTGGGGATACCCCATAAGGATTTTTCCTTTCCATTGTGTATTCATTATTCATTACATGATGTATGGAATCTTCTATTATATTATACTCACACAGATATGCATTGTTGAATATTTGGTGTTGGAAATTTTTTATTACTTTCATCAATTCATATTATTCGTATGTTTCTCGTTATTTTTATTATTTTCTCCTTTTATTTATTATTATTATTTGTATACTGACATGATACTTTATCCATGATGGTATAGTCTCCCCACCATACCATTTTTATAGCCTCGCTACTAGTTGGAAACCTCTAGCTTATGGGGAGCCGCACATGAGGTCACGTAACCAACCAGCTCTGGGCACCATTTCATTGGCTCCCAGGTTGGGAGGTTACATTATCCCAGTCAATTCCATCATCCAAATGATAAAACCTATAATAAGGATGAGATTATGTGAAAATAAAATGGGTGAAGTTTTTTTGTATTACGAACACGAGTCATATTATATAAGATTTTTCATACCAATCGTGTTTTCGTAAAAACAATTTTGAAACATATATGTATTTTATATATTTTTAGATGCATATAAGCCTTTATTAATATATGATTTACGGATATCATCATGGATTCATGCTTTTAAGGTTAATCATATGTTACATGTATTAAATTAAACTTGTGAAATTGTTATTGGAAGGAATTTAACTTGATTAAGAATATTCTTATAAAACATTCTTGGGAACACAAGCAATTAATTTATTATTTTATAGTGTTATTTGAAGAATAATTCCCTCAAATATTTTGATACATAAGGTTTAGGATATTGGAAATCATTATGATTTATCTTATCTTTAATGTTTTTGTAATTATGATTCATCTCAATTTTGGAATGACATAGTAATTATATTAATATGTTTTATAAGGAAAAACAATAACCCACATGCCAAGTGACAATATGTCACCCCCGAAAAGGTTGTCAGGCATGAACCCAAGGCCAAATTATGATAAGGATATATCACATACCACTAGCCTAGGTCATTTTTTGATAATGATGTAATTTGTTTAATTAATTATTATAAGAATAAATATTAATGATGATTCATTGGTGTTACATGTTATTTTTAAATGTTAATGTATTATATTGGAAACTTTGAAGAACTATATTTGTGATGGATAATAGTTTGAGATAGAAAGAATGAATTTTCACTTTATTATCAATATTATGATGCATTAAATGTGAATTAAAATGACATAGGTATAAAAAAATAATTTTTTTCATTTCATTGAGTAACAGATCAAATGGAAATTGATCAAAGAATGACCAAAAGATGAATGTATTCATATGATATAAAAACATTTCATGTATGTTTATTTCCATATATTCATATATAGTAAAGTAATTAAAAAAATTTCAGAAATGGATCTTAAATCCAAATTATATATCCTATTATATTAACATATTCTGAATCAAATGGGTTTTCAATCATCATATATTTATTGTTTCAATATCCTTTACCTTTAATTTATTATTCACTTTTTTATAATAATTGACCCTATCAATCTCTATAATTATATAATATATTGTTCCATATTTATAATTTCAATTGAAACCAATATTAAATGAATTATAAACCTAGTTATGTGATTTTTTTTAATTTATCTCTTATTAATAAGATTTTGAATTAACACCCTTTAAGAAGTGGGGTTTCCAAAAAAAATAAAATATCAAACCCTTAATTACCAAGATCAAGATTAAAATGTGTCGAATAAATTTATATAATGTGGAGGGAACCAAATATCCCATAATTTAAAAATAAGTACATTTTATTTGATAATGTATGCGACAGAAAACACCAAACTTAAACAACAAAAGAAATATATTTCATTAAATATAATCTCTTTGATAGCTTGGGGATTTTGTAACCCCATTTATAAATAAACTATAATATAGTATTCCATTATGTCCAACTACATAATTTTTTTGAGATAAATATTACTAAATAATTTATAAAAATTAATGCTATATATTTATGAAAAATATAAGAATCATTTAAAATAAAAATAATTTTTTTCATAAAAATGGTATTTTTTCTAAAATGTTGTTTTGTCGCGCTTTACATACATAATTTAAAATTAATTATTTAATATTTTTTAAAATAATTTTTTAAATTTTATCTAAATTATTGAAATATATATTTTAGAATTATCTTAGGGTTTTTTTATATTTATCTAAAATAATTCATTTTTTGATCAATAGTATAAAATAATAAATTTTAATTGAGAACTCATTTTTTTATAAATTTATATATAATGAAAAACTGTTTTATTAATTTTTTTAAAGTTAAATTAGTTAAATTGTATATATTTTCATCAAATTTAGTTTATTTGAATCATTTTATAATTTTATTATATATAAAAATATTTTTAAACTATTGAAAATATTCCATTTAAAACCTTACTTCTTCTTCGCGCCTCTAGGATTAATATTAAACTAAAATTTTATACTTTTTCATATTTAATTTTGAATAATGGGTTCTAATTTTGGAATTATAATAATTTATATTAGATAATAAGGTCAATTTACTTCATTACCAAAATTAATAGTGAAAATATTATTAATTACTTATCGTGGTAAAGGTAAAAACTAGATTTACCATGTGTTAAGTTAAAAATACAGTGTTTAAAATGACACAAAACATGTCTAAAATCCATTTAATAGAAATATTTATAACATATAATGTTTAATTTTCATTAATTATCCATTTTGAACCCTTTTCAAATGTGAAAAATGTGGCTAGACGTATTTCCTTTAAAAAATTATAAGTGTTCCTCTCACCTGACTTATAAAAAGCCACCCATAGTAAAATCATCTTTACACCATAATACCCTTTTTTATCTAATACATAATGAAATCACTTCCCAGCCTTAATAATATTTTCCTATAATCCTTTTATAGGTAAAATAACCATGTAATACATTTTGTATAATTCTTAATAGGTGGTTTGGGAAGAGGTAAAATTCGTAATAATGATTTTTTCTATTATTCCATCCTCTCCTTCATTAAATTATTATTAAAACATGTTTACATAATCTTATATGTATATTAAATATAAATATATGTTATTATTTTAGGGAACAAAAATAATATCCACTCTTTCATCAAATGAATTTTGAAATCATCATTTGTATGTACAATGGACTACCGCCTTGTGAACAGATGTCATATGTTTTGTACTACCACCTATCTTGGTTTGGTATGATGATGGATGTAAGGTCTATGTATGATATATATAAAATTATTATATCTATGTATTAATTATATGTTAAATTCATATTTTATATTCCATTCCATAGAGATAATAATAATGTTTCTCCTGTGTACAACGGACTACTACCTCACGAAGTGATGTAATTCTTTTTTCACTAATGTATTACATATAAAGTAATAAGGGTAAATATAATGTATATATTTTATTTACATGATATAATAATTATATAATTAAAAATTTATCATTATTAATAGATATTATGACATGTTATTTCATTCCATTTTTATTTAATCAAATATGGTAATATCGTTCTTATTTTTGTGTACTACTGGGTTCATGAAGCGATGTCACTCTCTTTTCATCAGCACACCTCATAGATGATATATATATTTATATTCAATCAAATATTTTTTTATTTATGATTTTAAAATCATTTTATAATTATAATATATTACATTCCTTCTTTCCATAATATTCCTTGAGTGTTAAAATTCTACCCATGTAAATGTAAGTCCAACCGCCTCTATGATCATAATATACATCATTTCATAAAATAATATTTCATGGTTCTTCATAAAATTATAATTTATATATAAACATGGAAATTATTTCATGATTATAATTATTTATTATATTAAAACATATAATATTCCCAATAACCAAAACATTCATGAAAAAAAGAACGAATGAGAAAACAAGGATATCAACACCCTGAATAGTAAAAATACTAAATGATTATTAAAAAATAGGAGATAATATGATATAAATTGATCACATATGATATTATAAATTAAATATGGTTGTATTATAAGTTTATAACATGTTTAAAACCATTATATGCGACTATAATTCATGTTCGACCAATATGGAGTTTGAGGTAAGAGACATGGCCTTAATCACCCTTCATGGATCCATATTGTAATGTTATGCACCTAATGTATTTTATATTACATATATACTTTCCTTTTGATGTTAAATATCATTATAAATTAATTAATTATTTTATTTTATTTTTCAACATGAGTTATTTCATCCAAGGGGTTTTTACATAAAAGATACCATGTGGAAACAAATAAATAAATCAATTTCCTTTAATAGGGATATATAACTTCTTGATTGTCATTGATATTATACAATTTTGTGAGTATTAAAATTTTAATATATTGTGTTTTATATCCAAATATAGTATTTGTATTTACATTTTACGCACATAATTGATTAAATGGGTAATTATAAATTCAATTTTATGTTCTTTTTAAGGGTTATTTCGTAATATCTAGTTAAACATGAATGTTTATACATGAGTTTCCATTGAAGGAAATTGTTTGGTTATTGTCTAATAATACCCTTTAACTTTATTATATTATTATTAATCATGATTTTTTCATCTAATATTACCACTTTTCAATTTTTTTATTTTAAATTATTATAGAAATGTTTTTCATAAAATTAAACATCATTTCAATCTTTGGTCGAAAATCATTTTTCTTAAAAAAGGATTTCTAAAAATGTATTTTTTAAATTTGTTCTTTTTTAAATTGATTTATTAAATATATTTTTACCATTTTATATTTTTAAAAATTGTTTTTAAATTATTATTCATTTCATTTTCAAAACAATGTTCATTTGAATTTTACCAAATAAGTGGAATAAATTATTTTATATTATACGACATTAATACTATTTAAAATATCATAAAGAATACATCTTTAAAAATATCCATCTTAAGAATCAATAGATATTTTCAAAGGTAAGTGATTTCATAATGCACTTTGAACATTTAGTTTTAATAGGGAATTTTAAAAATAAAGAAGATATTTTTTTCAAGAATATTTTTAATGGTATTTTTATTTTATTACAGTTACTAAATAATAAAAAAACATTGTTTTATTTAAAATCCACTATGGATATATTGTGGAGATACCATTATCTATCTCCCTCTAGGTGGTTTATTAATATTATGAAAAAGGAAACAATTAATATTCACTTCCATGATTCAATATTATTGTCATAATTTTTCCCGTGAAATGTTCAATACCATGTGGTCATTGAACATTAAATTTCCCCTAAATGTCCATATTATTCATCAGGGAAATATTTTTCATTAGTTTTTTATAATTTATAGATATGGTTTTGTACATTGAAATTTATTTTCTCATCAATGAAATATTGATAAATCTGTATTTTTCACCAAATTCAGATGTTTGATGATAATGCACATTGTTCATATATTAGATATATTATTTGATATATGAGGAATTAATTGGGCATACAAACAAGGGTAGGGACACATTATATATAAATCCTAACTTTATTAACTAGTCTCTTATGATGAATTAGTTGGGAAGGCTTACTTAAATTGGTAATGTTGTATACCTACCCATTAGTTTTAAATTATCTTAGGTAATGATCCTGATGTTTGAGGTATCATGATGCATGAGATCATGACATCCAATAATTAAGCATTTTCTTCATTGAGAATTTAGTTATTTTTATCCATGATATTTTTTTCATTGATATTATCTCTAGATTCATTTGTTTTATAGATTATTTATTAAAAGGCATGAATTTTTATTTATTTTCCTTTCTATATTAAATATTATAATTATTTCAGGATATTTATGTTGTTTAAATAAAATATGTTTTTAGTTATTTAACAATCTATATTAATTATGTATTCTCTAATCATGATAGTAAAATGATTTAATTTGAAATTGTCTTATGTTATATACCATTCTATTTTGATTATACTTATTGATTCATGATAGCTTTGACTATACTTTAACATTACTAATATTTTTATGTCACCATTTTTTCTATATGTTCCTAGGAATTGAGGAAGGGTAGTTTTATTGATATGGAAAGATATTCTACAAGGAATATTTCTATACTCGATAAAAAAAATATTTTGTAATTTGTTATTTGACATTTAATATGGGAATCATGTAGGTAATTATTATGCCAAGAATACTAAACTATTCAGACTGTAGGGATGTGATTACAGTTATTTTATGAAAATGTAATTATGATGACATTGGATCTTAGATATTGGGGAAGTATACCATACCTATATTCCACTGAATTGTTCCCTAACTGTGGTTGGCTACATGGCCACAAGTGCATCTACTTGAACGCAAAAGGAATCCAACTCATAGTTAGGGACTAGGGTGTGTTTGTGGGGAGATCATGCCCTCTTATTAGAATGTACCATTTCTATAGAAATCAAATAAATCAATTTGAGGAAGTAGTGTAATAGTTAGAAAATAGGTAAACAGAATAAATAAATAATAATACCAAAGGTAATATTATATAGAATTATGATAATTTCATGTGGAAACAAAGCATCCAAAATAGATTTACAACAGTAAAACATGATACACGTATCAAAATATCAAAATCTCAAAAATATATATCTTTGAAAAGCATCACATGCCTTATCATGGTCTTGTTAACCTCTTATCCCATACATGTCACAACTTCAAGCATTAAACTATGGGTTCTTGCATCAGTCCCTACCTACATCTGCAAATTTTGGAAGGGTACCAAATGGAATCCCAAACATGGTGTGAGATACAATACCCATATGTATTAACCCAAATATCTATTAAAAGTCATGATTATTCAACATATAAGGAATGGTAGAGTTCAATACATATCATAGGTAAATAGAAATAAATACCAAATATCCATGGTTTATATACTTCAAAGAAGGTGATATTGTATATCCCCATAAGGCTCCCTAAAAACAATGGTTCAATCTTCTATTACAAGGAATCTACACAAAATACTAAAATAACTAAAACTCTCTTGACATATAAACATTTATATCATGTCAACCAAGGCCTTTTGGTATAACCATAAGTTTCATATCAACTACATCAGAGTTTTACAACCAATAATATCACATTTTTCATGGTCGATCTATATAATCAATGTTTTATACCTCTAGGGTTGAATCCAAGGTATATTGGACCAAGGAATACTCAACGATTCCTAAGATAATCTTGATGGAAACTTTGTTCTAATTGAATTTGGGTCCCATGAACATGTCTACTAACCATGTTCACTACAAGAACAACTAATCCAGATCCAAGGGGTAGAAAGGCTCATTCCATCACAAAAAATCAGAATCTAAGGAGAATATAGGTCCAATGTATTTTCTACCATTTTAAAGACTGATGCCATAGCACACTCATGAATTATTATGTAACTATTCGTCAATTAACATTAATGTTCCATGTTTATACCCAATCATAAAAAATTCCATAATATAATCCATTCCATGTGTTTACCGAATCATCTAGACAGTTGCAAAATAAAAAATTCAAGAAATTCAATAAAAATAATCAACCTGAAAAGTCTGAAAACCACCTCATAATCAACCAATTATATATAATTTAATCAATTACAGTCTTCCTAAAACTAAGAAAGCACCAACTCACCTCTTTAGTGGTTTATAAAGGGAATAAGTAACATAAATAAAAAATCTACAACCCAGGAGATGTTTTGGTTGGGGGAAAAACATAAAATGAATCTAAAAGAAACTAAAGTTCAACCCTAATATGTTCCATTTCATTAAATTCAATTAATCAATTCAATTTTGGGGTTGTGAAGGAATGATTGGATGATGAAATAATGGAAACATGATTTATAAAGAAACCAACCTTATGGAAAAACTATATACAACCTACCACAAGTCCATAGTAGATTGCTTGTCTAGTAACATATTCTAATTTGAATCAGATAAAAAGAAAAATATGGAACAAACTAATAGCCTAGAAATAGGGAAAATTATATGAAACCTAAATATGTCAGACGATACAATGATAAATGGAGAACAAAACAAATGGAATAGATTACTCATTTACTCAAATCCAACGACACAAACGATGATCAATTTTGAGATCGTATGGAGGAACGAGATTAAAGGCTAAAAATTAGATTAAGGAGGTGATCTCATGCATCCACTACTATTCATATGTGAGGAATATAATTAATTCTGAAATAATAATAATATTAAATGAAAATTGTAAATTTTACCAATAAATCTGAGTATTATGGTTTGGTCACTTGTTTGGCCAAACCATGTGCCATCGTTTCACCCACTACTGTGCTAAGGTGTAAAATGCATGGTCTTTATGCATAGTTTGTCTAACCATGCACAAAACCTATAATTCAGCACTACAAAAAAGTAGAGGTTCCCTACATGGGTGTGCACCTCAATCTGGATGGTTTTCCAAAACCATAATTCCTATAACACCCCTCTTCCAATCATTTCACTGTTATTAATAACCATGAGACCATCCCAAAACATTTTCTACTAACCATAGATCATGCCTCTTTCTCTGAAAAATATGGGTTCCGGGTTTCAATTAAGCACCAGATACCCATTGATACACTATTTTCCACAAAGGGTATTCATATTAGGTCATAATTAAGCATTTAAAATGAAACCAAAAGGATCCTTATGTCATAAAAACTCTAATAATATTACAATATTCCCCCTATAAATCAATATTCATTAAACTTCCCTATAAATGGTGGTTATGATTCATCTAAGAATATATTTTTCCACCAACTGCGTATGTCGACCGATCTATACAATGTATTGCCTTGTAAATATACATTCTTCCATTGCACCCGTACAATAGTAACAAACTGTCCTTGGAGAACCTTCATGAACCTATAAATGATTGAAATATGATACTCCTCAGAGGATGCATTGACCTGTAACTCAACATCCTCAGGCTAGATTACATGAGATGGTGATGAGTTATATAGACATATCTATGAAATGTGTAATCATTTTTGCATGCCCTATTAACTATGAGTTAACTTCAACTGATAGGATACTGAACTGCCTGTCTCCAGAATCTTGAATAGAACAACATATTGTTGTGAAAGCTTACCATATCTCTTAATCCTTATATGTCCCATCCTTAATGAGATAATTGAAACAACCTGATCCCTAAAAACAAACTATATAAGTCATCTTTGGTGATCAACGTAATCTTGAAATCAAGATTGTATAGTATCCATCCACTTTTTAATCAACTTGACCTTCTCAAAAGTTACTTATATAAAACATGGTCCTAGTAAAGCTAAATTACGTTCCTCTAACCAATATAGGGGTGATCAACATGTACTGATAAAAAATTCCTCATAATCATCAATATTTATAGTCATCTGATAACTATTATTTTAGGTGGACCCTACCTGAGGAATATGCCTCTCCGAAGAGCACCCAAAATCCAAGACACATCCTCGTAGCATGTGCTCAAGCACATGAATCATGTGATCTAACCTTCCATCACTTTAACAGTGGTTATCTAGTTTAGAAGAATCTATGTACCCAAGTCACACTTTATTCTCTTCCAATAATGATATGTAAACCATGATTCTCTATCTAAAACAATATTGCGTAGAACCCCATGAACTCATACCTTCTTCTGGTTGTACAACATCTCATGTAAATCCACACGGAAGGTCTCCTTGATTTTTAATTAATGATAAACCTTCATGATCCTGTCAACAAAAGAACACATGATAAATCAACCACAAGGAGTTCTCAACAAACCAGTCACAAAATATATCATGACATCATCCCATTTGTCATAGGATCATGTAACTGCTATAAAATTATGGTTGGTCACTGATGTCTGGTCTTCCCCTTATGACAAATGGAACACCTAAAAAATAAAACTAGCTAGATAATGCTTCATACATAGACACCAATACTAATAGGTTCGTTCATAGTATATCTTGGTAACATCAGAATGTAATTCCAGAACTAAGGCATGAAACTCCCTCGTTATCTCCTCATGTATGTCTAACAAAACACTTATGAAGCCCTAGACACGTAGGATCTCATACTCTTCTACCAACAAAAAATGAGGTGTTTCTTCACCTTCCACACTCTTCCATTAGACTATTCCCTCAAAATCTAATAGTTTCCTCATCCTCACTATATATACATGGGTAGAGGTCAAAACTAAGGGTGTAATAAAATCTTTCCCATGACTTTCTTTCACCTCAATGTTCATCTTGGGGAACAAATCAATATGTTTCCACTCACTACCATCCTATTTAACAACCATTATCTTATTCATTCTATATGTTACATCGATAATAACATTTCACTTACTAGGTATATGAGAATTCTCTAAGTTGAAAGACTACTTGTATTGAACCCACATTCTCTACCCCAGATTCAAATCACACTTTTTAAATACATACAGGAGGATTTTGTAATATGTGTATACCATAAAACATCCTCACAATATATATTTTTCCCATCATAAAAAATCATAAACAACTTCAGGTAACTTTATATTGTGTATTCATTAATTCCTCTAATTTGAACACTTCTATTGAGACTTGTATGCTAAGAATTTGTTTCTCTGCAATATCAACTCCCCTCTCATGATACCCGATGAATAAAAATACACATTTTTCTTCTACCTTTCTCTAGTGTAATTGGGATCAATTTTATAGGCTATCTCCTATTAATATCTTGAAATTCTATCATACATGTATCCTTCTACACAAACATCACCCCCTTCTTATCCAAGCCCGTTAATAGCACTGATAATCAAGATAAGTCCTGTATGAAACATATGTTATATCTAGATATCCCCAATAAAATCTTTTTTGTAAAATATTTTCTTGGTATTATCCTAGAAATAAAACATTCACATTATCTAGGTCAACTAATACTCCTATATCAGAAATAATATGATAGATAAAGGGAATCTTATCCACCCATAAGTGACAATTTTTGACATAGAATATAACAGATGCTCTCTCCAAGTATCCAAAAGGATCTCAAGATATTTTTCATGGTCATGTCAATTTTGACAATAATCCAAGATGTAATCCATTAAAACCACCACAAACTAATCTAGATAAGGATGGATAATGTGTCTCATGAGGAGTGTGAAGCCCACAGGTGCATTCATGAGATCGAACGAGATAACCAGATACTCATATAGAAAATACCTGCTCTAAAAAGTTATATGAGTTATGTATTCTTATCAAACATTCACTTGGTGATATCAGAACCTCAAATCAATTTTCAAGAATAATCGAGCTCCTAAAATATTATCAAATAGGTCATCTATCCGTGAAAAGGGATATCGATTAATAACTGTAAACCGGTTCAATTTTAAATAATCCATGAATATTCTAAGGGTTTCATTTTTCTTTTCACAAAACTGATTATATAATCCAATAGGAAAGTACTAGGTTAGATAAATCACATTGATTCCATGTTATATAGCTTTATATTGAGATCCTACAACTTTTTTGGTGTCATCCTTTAAGGATGAATGGATACTATTGGAGATAAGAGTAGTATATTGATGGAGAACTCAACCAATCTCTCATGATGTAATCCAAAAAATAATTTTCAGAAAAATTCTCTGACATTTTCAAACACTTAAGGGAATTCATCCTGAAGTGCACCATAATCATTCAGATAGAAACTAATAATGTGGGATGTCATCCAACTAAGCCCATGACACTCTGTTCCATCTCATCTCTCCTAGAAATCACATCCACCATGTGTGTATAACAAATTCCTTATGGTGATGTGAAAGTCACCCATTGGAAATAGAAATAAATTCTGGCTTGATATTATGTATCCAATAAATCATCAGTATGATATCAAACTCAATCATCTCGATGAAAAAAGGATTCAAGATGAAGTTACGCACACCAATATCAAGGGGGTACTCTTTATACAAACCTAAATCCACCCTTATGATCATAAATTGAGTGTCAAGTGTCATAATTCCCTGAGAATTATAGATCCTGAGACAAAGGATCTCCACAATAGTTACAAATATTTCACTATGTGATGAATCCAAATCAATGTGAGCTGATACAGGAGTAGAGGCTACTAAGATCACACCTCTCACCGTAAACGGTTCGGTGTCATGCTCCTCAGGTGTATGATGTATAGAATAGATTCTTCATGAACCTCCGCAATATGACACAACCTCGCTACCCAGAGAAGTCATGTTTAATAGTCTTTGTTAAACAGGTTCTTGACTATGACTACCATGATCACCATTACCTTGACATGATTGAATGGTACTGTACCAACTCCCTCCATGATGAGGAGTTATCAAACCTTCTCTTGAACAAGGTGTGTGATAAACACGGTGTATTAATATAAGGCCCCGACCTTAAACATTACTTATTATTGAATTAAATGAATAATTCACATTGAGGATCTTTTCAGGATTAGAGTTTTAGAGAATTAGGACAGAACTATTACATCTCAAAAGATTACAAAGTAGACACTTATACTAATTTTCCATAAATAAATAAAAACTCTTAAAAGAAACATGTCTAGTTCCATGTTTTAGATAGCATGTATTTACTTGATCCCATCCTTGACCCTATTCATCTTCAAGTCCTATGTAAAACATTTCAAAAACATGGGATGATCATAAAAAGCTCAGTAAGTGATATAAAAATATGGAAAGGAAACATGAGTAAATGTATACATAAGAATCAATGAAATCATACTTTACTCATAAAACATAAGCACATTAACATACCTCATCAAATCATGAATAAAACATAGAAATAATAAGGCATAAAGGTAACTTGAGGAATTCATAAAATTCTTACATAGGGAGTAACCCTCTTGGTTACGTTTGGAATACCCATCATAGTATATTCCCTAAATCTCTTCGGAGAAACCTCAACGTTTAACCACTTCGCGTTACCCAATGCATTGGAGAGCTATATCAGGCTCACCCGCCCTTAGTTTATCGCGGAACCACCCATCTTCATAATAATTCCCATGAACCATAACATAATCGTATCACATAAAACATGCATAAAGGAAACATAACATTTTCACTTTTTAATAACAAGATATCAATACAACATATTGATATAAAAAAATTATTAAAACAATTTTCAATACCAAAATAAAATAAAAGTAAAACACTATATTTATTTTTCAGTTAAAAAAGGTATGGCTTGTAGAGGAAACTGAAACTCAAATAATGGTCACGAAGGTGGAGAAGTCCTTGTCGCCGCATACGTACAACAAAAACATTACCTTTTGTCATTTAGTAAAACTCTTCATATAAAAATATTCCTTTTGGATAAACATAAAAGTCAAAGGGGTTTATACACCGTATAAAGAAGTTTGTGTGTAAAACAAAATATGCCTCAATGAAAAGAGATTGAGACGAAGTCCCATACAAAGACGATATCCTTGGATTAAGGATAAATAAATTACATAATTATGTGTGACAAACGAATACACCAAATATAAGTCGATATTAAGTGTAAAAAAATCAGAGTTTATTCACACATATTCATAGAATGACATATTCAAGGAGTAAAAGTTTATCCCAAAGAATCAAAATTGGGTTAAGAAGTTCCCTTGCAAAAATTCGACAGCCTAACGGCGTCACTTCAAAATTCAGAAAATGAGTTGATTAGAGATAAAAAGGGTATCTAATCACTTGGACATAAAATTTACATCAATAAGGATATAGAAGAACATGTCCCAACATAATAGTATGTGAATTAAAAGACATAACAAAATAAGTCTTTTTAAAAGAGGAGGGTGAAAGGTTCCCTTACTGACTTGGGTATCTTTCGTTACATACACCCCATGAAAGAAGGACAATTCAATCATTGATGTAAATACTCCTAAAAGAAATTATATTACACAATGAGTAAAATAATGGGTTATACATACACCACTCAAAGGAAATTGTGGAAAATGTAGAATAAATCTCACGGGAATAAAAGTGAGATGAAAAATCCCTTACGAAAACTCGACAGCCTAACAGCGCCACTTAAAACATACAAAAATGGATTGATGAGATCAAATAGGGTATCTCATCATATTAACATAAATTTTACAGAAAGATGAATATAAAATAACGTCTCCCAACATAACAAATAGGAGCATAAAATAAGTGACATAAAGGAGAGTACTAAAAAAGAAAGAGAGAGGTTAGATCTCTTACGAAAATTCGGCAGCCTAACGACGCCACTCAAAACATCCAAAATGGATTGATGAGAGAAAATAGGTATCTCATAATATGAAAATAAAAATTACAGTAAGAGTAATATAAAAGAACCTCCCAATCACAATAAATATGAGAATAAAAGGAATGACATAAAATAGTGTACTTAAAAAGAAAGAGAGGAGTAGGATCCCTTACCTCGTGTCTGACATGACTCGATCGTTCTTTAATCTCCTGAATAATAAAATTTGGTCAATTTGTAATTTCTTAATGAACTCCTTTAAAGATTATTATTCAGTTCATATCACATATTATAATTTTATAATAATTGGTTAATAATGTGAGTTCATATCAGACGTTTTTGTCGATGTTCGGTACATGAGTAAAAATTGAACTTGTTGGAAGAGAATTTTCCATGTAGTTATAGGTACATCATCTAAAGAATAGTATTGATGTTTTAAATATCATATATATACATTATATATTCATTTTATACTATTCCATAACATTTGGAGATAAAAATTAAAAGCACCGTTCATGGAGACGGTAGGCCGTACGTACGCATGAACGCTACTTTCATTTTTTGTCATATTAATGGAATTAAAGTTAAAAGAGATATATATATATATTATAATTAAAGAATTATATAAATCATTTAGATGTAATATATGACATATATATCCATTATATATATGTACTTATAATATTACATAACATTTGGAGATAATAAATGAAATGTACCGTTCATAGAGACGGTAAGCCGTACATACGCATGAACGCTACTTTCATTTCTTTGGCATGTTAATGGAAGTAAAAATAGATGAGAGATATGTATATATTATAATTCCAGTATAATATATATGTTATATAGATCACATAAGTTCATAAATTTCATTCTTTATACATTACATGTATTTCATGAACGAGTCGCATCACTTGAGGAGGCGGTAGTCCACACTTCCTCATATGAAATTATCGCATTTTCACAACATGAAAAGAATAAGGGTATGTTTTAAATATAAAATAAAGAAGCATATAGAAAACATAAATACCATATATATCATATATAAAATACAGTGACATCATAATGGACACCTTTAAAGGTGTTAAAATAATATTGAACAATCATCGTTTCGTGAGGCATTAATTCGCCATCTAGAGAAATAGTATGTTATTTAACCATTAGACGGAGGTGTGTGTTAGTGTAGCTCGAATCCTCCTCATAAAAACATCATAATATATTGAAGATACTGGTTTTGTTACAAAATAAATAAATAAATATAGTTTATGGGGTTGGAGAAGCAAAATAAAATAAAATAACAATGGGGAAGACTTTACCATTAAATCGGGTAACCCTTTTTGATTTGAGCTCAAAGGCTTACTTGGAAATAATTCTTCCCAAAGTGAGGGTTCTAGGAGTAATATAGGGATGTGAAGAGACAAAATGGGTAGGGTTTGGCCGAGCCAAAGGCTTGAGAGGTGTGTGTAAGGTGGTAGAGGTGGGGACCTTTTATAAGAGGAGAGGAGGGGCACTCTTGGAAAGTCTTGAAAAGTAACATTATTATAAAATGATTTTCGGATTTTAAAGGACCCACAATTATATATTTTGAGGATAAGGTTATCATCGTTCTAAATCCACACATCCAATAGGTTTTTGACAAGTGTAGGTCTATATTTTACATTATCTTTTCATTTTATTTAAATTGTTAAATAATGAGGTAATTGTTGCATTATCATGGTGTCATACCTAATTTAATTTATTTAATGTCTAAAAATTAAAAAAAATATCATCATTTAGGAAATATTTTTAGATTTATAATGAATATTTATAGTCAAAAATATGACTTGTATAACCCCATGTAATTTTTTTTTAGTAAAACAACACATGTTTGTGACCTTTTAATATTAACTTTAAATAAAAAGGTATTAATGTAATTTTCATACCAAAGTGGCTCCATGGGGTCCCCAAGTTAACCCATGGATTTTCTTGGTCGTCCATGACTCATCCAATAAGGTTAGTAAATGTTTCATCGTTATTTCATATTATTAAAACATTATTTTTACCTTAAATTACACTAATTACCTCTAATTGAGATTAAAAACTTAAAAGTTACTATTCACCAAAAAATTATTTTAATCACATTGAACCACATTTTACATAATAATGACAATCATGTATGTCATATTTTTGAAATTCAAATCACAGAAGTGGTAAAGTTTCATTTAAACGAAAAATCAGTTTTTTAACTACCACTTAGTGGTTTCACTATTCATCAAAAATTGAAGTTTTTCATAAAAATACCAAAAAATCACCCTAAGCTATAATTGATATTACAAATTCATAAATTATGTCTATTTTAAACAATTCAAAACATATAATTTGTATTAATTATTTTAATAATTAATTCCCGCTGTCAAAACAAATAGCATGTTTTTAAGAAACAATATCTATTAAAAGATTGACACTAGTTTAAGTCCAATTTCAAAGTGAAATTAATTCCAATGACCACTATTGGATTAAATGGTAAAAATATATTATAATTGGACTTTAAAAACAATTCAAAAAATAATCTCATCATATAAATAAATTATATTAAAAAGAGTTTTTGAATTAAAATACAACATTTTTCACTATTCATAAAAAATGAACTTTATCGGAAAAATACCAAAAATTAACACAATGTAAATTTTGATGTCCCGATTATAAAGAAGAATTTTATTTGTCAAATATAACACATAAAATTTTCAAAAAGTGGATTTAAAAGAGGCTCTCCATCAAAAGGTGGTTAATCGACCTTTTAAAGAATATTAGAATGTTTACGCTTAAAATTGGATTCATTCACATTTTTAATCCCTTAACATTTATTTGATAAAAGTAAAAATATTTGAAAAACATATATAATCATTTTGTAGTTCGTTCCATTCATTCCCGTCATTACAACGGATAGGCGTTAACTACCATTTAAAATAATATTATTTTATTATTAGAGTGCAACGTAAGATTCCCAAGAAACTCGTTGTTGTGTATTGGGTATGCCATCGAGCATAGCGTCCCCTTTAAAGTAATATTAATATTTTAATCACAAATATGGATAAATATGAAAATTTCCTATTCTTTATTTACCTGGGGTGTTACATCCTTCCCCCTTTTGGGAATTGTGTCCTCGCAATTTTAAAATTGGGCTCGGAAACATCATTGAAAGTCCCACATCTGAACAAGAGTCGGTAAAAAAATCACTTTAAAAGAAAGAAAGAGAAGTACAGAGGTCACCCGAGTTCACCCATACTAGGATTCCATGTAGGAAAACATGGATATAGAAGAAAACGCAAAGGGTCATGTTCTGAGGGAGAGTGATAGAAAACATGTTTAGGAGAAAGTTAACCACAAGAAAATCACAAACGTGTGGTGGGTTAAACGATATTTGATTCCCCAGTAGGAAAAGTTAATAGAAAACATTTTTGTTTTAAGTTACTTTTCATTGAGGAATTTATTTTTTTTCTTAAGGAAACATACTTACTTGTCATGTTGACTTTCAACTTTTACTATATTTCTTACACAAACTCATACTTTTCCCAAATGATGAGTATTTAGGAAGACTTGTTCACATTAAGAGTACTATAATCAACTTCTAGAGAATCACCTAATCCAAAAAAGAGAACTATATATTTCCCATGTCTTTATACCCTTACCAAAACCAAAATTGTTGGAACAAGATCAGATAATCCAGAAAAGGATAACCCTTTATAAAAATAAAATCTATTCTTAATCTCCAAAATTTGTCCAACAAAACCCAAAGTTAAACGAAGACCATTCAATAAACAATTTGTCCATAAAATTATTTAAATTAAACCAAACTTAGATTGAAACCCAAATGTTTTAAGTATTTAATCACATAGTCTTCCAAGGTAAAAATTAACACTTATCCCCAAATAACATCAGTTGCTCTTAAAGTATCATATTGAAAAGTAATTAACCTAATCACATATCCTCCATGATAGGTTAATAATTTCCATAGATAACCCAAAATAATCTTACTCTTAATTTATAAAATCATCTAACTAAAAAGAATAATTCATACTAACCAGGGACTTTACGTAGTCCAGTGGTAGGCGATAAATATCAGTCGCACTTTGGTTATGGGTTCGATTCCTGCAGCTTTGTCCGACACGACGGGTTGTCACACGGCCTGCGTGTTGTCCCTTTTTATAAAACTCCAAAAATAACCCTAACATGTTTTAACCTCAATTTTATCTCAAGTCGTTCATATTCCATCATAACATATAGTAACCCATAATCACCTCAAAAGTAAGGACCATATAAACCCTAATGGTTACCTTTATAATTATTACCTTAACTTCTGCATCGATTGGTCATCTCGTACATGATGCATTATGGAACTTACCAAGGTTCAAGTGGTTGATCATGACTCCTTGATAGTTGGTTTAGAACAACCATGAGTTTCCTCATTGAATCCCCCATTTAATCTGGTCTCTTAATCAAAGAACCACCACAGTTTCCTTCAAACCCATTGTCACTTTGGTTCTTACTAGATCAATCCATTTACTAAAACCAAAAATGTCACTGTGAGTATATCAACAAAATTATCATGTACTAATGTGGAAGATAAACACTAAGATATACTTTCTCATTCACATTATCTAAAAACTATGAATCTTTCTGAAATCATAGCCATTATGGTAATGTCACTTATGCTTAGAGAATACCCTAACCTCTAACGTTATCTAAACCGACCTCTGATACCAACTATAAGGCCTCGACCTTAAACATTACTTATTATTGAATTAAATGAATAATTAACATTGAGGATCTTTTCAGGTTTAGAGTTTAAGAGAATTAGGACAGAACTATTACATCTCAAAAGATTAAAAAGTAGACACTTATACTAAGTTTCCATAAATAAAAAACTCTTAAAAACAACATGTCTAGTTCCATGTTTTAGATAGCATGTCTTTCCTTGATCCCATCCTTGACCCTATTAATCATTAAGTCCTGTGTAAAACATTTCAAAAACTTGGGATGAACATAAAAAGCTCAGTAAGGGATATAAAAATATGGAAATGAAACATGAGTACATGTATACGTAAGAATCAATGAAATCATACTTTAATCATAAAACATAAGAACTTTAACATACCTCATCAAATCATGAATAAAAAATATAAATAATAAGACATAAAGGTAACTTGAGGCATTCATAAAATTCTTACATAGGGAGTAACCCTCTTAGTTACGTTTGGAATACCCATCACAGTATATTAACTAAATATCTTCGGAGAAACCTCAACGTTTAACCCCTTCGCGTTACCCAATGAATTGGAGAGCTATATCAGGCTCACCCGCCCTTAGTTTATCACGGAACCACCCGTATTCATAATAATGCCCACGAACCATAACATAATCGTATCACATAAAACATGCATAAAGGAAACATAACATTTCCACTTTTCAATAACAAGATATGAATACAACACATTGATATAAAAACATTATGAAAACAATTTTCAATACCAAAATAAAGTAAAAGTAAATCACGGTATTTATTTTTCATTTAAAAAAAGGTATGGCTTGTAGAGGAAGCTGAAACTCAAATAATGGTCACGGCGGTGGAGAATTCTTTATCGCCGCATATGTACGAAAAAAACATTCCCTTTTGTCATTTTGTAAAACGATTCATATAAAAATATTCCTTTTGGATAAACGTAAAAGTCAAAGGGTTTTATACACCGTATGAATAAGGTTGTGTGTAAAACAAAATATGCCTCAATGAAAGGATATTGAGACGAAGTCTCATACAAAGATGATATCCTTGGATTAAGGATAAATAAATTACATAATTATGTGTGACAAACAAATACACCAAATATAAGTGGATATTAAGTGTAAAAAAATCAGAGTTTATTCACACATATTCATAGAATGACATATTCAAGGAGTAAAAGTTTATCCCAAAGAATCAAAATTGGGTTAAGAAGTTCCCTTGCAAAAATTCGACAGCCTAACGGCGTCACTTCAAAATTCAGAAAATGAGTTGATTAGAGATAAAAAGGGTATCTCATCACTTGGACATAAAATTTTCATCAATAAGGATATAGAAGAATATATCCCAACATAATAGTATATGAATTAAAAGACATATCAAAAGAAGTATTTTTAAAAAGAGGAGGGTGAAAGGTTCCCTTACCGACTTGGGTATCTTTCGAAACATACATCCCATGAAAGAAGGAAAATAAAATAATTGATGTAAATACTCATAAATGAAATTATATTACACAATGAGTAAAATAATGGGCAGTATATACACCACTAAAAGGAAATTGTGGAAAATGTAGCATAAATCTCATGGGAATAAAAGTGAGATGAAAAATCCCTTACGAAAACTCAGTAGCCTAACGACGCCACTTAAAACTTAAAAAATGGATTGATGAGATCAAATAGGGTCTCTCATCATATTAACATAAAGTTTACAGAAAGAGGAATAAAAAATAACATCCCCCAACATAACAAAGAGGAGCTTAAAAGAAGTGACATAAAGGAGAGTACTTAAAAAGAAAGAGAGAGGTTACATCTCTTACGAAAATTCAGCAGCCTAACGACGCCACTCAAAACTTCCAGAATGGATTGATGAGAGAAAATAGGATCTCTCATCATATGAAAATAAAAATTACAGTAAGATTAATATAAAATAACATCCCAATCACAAGAAAGATGATCTTAAAAGGAATGACATAAAAGAGTGTACTAAAAAAGAAAGAGAGGAGTAGGATCTCAAACCTCGTGTCCGACATGACTCGATCGTTCTTTAATCTCATGAATAATAAAATATGGTCAATTTATAATTTCTTAAGGACCTACTTTAAATATTATTATTCAGTTCATATGACATATTATAATTTTATAATAATTGGTTAATAATGGGAGTTCATATCAGACGTTTTTGTCGATGTTCGGTACATGAGTAAAAATTGAACTTGTTGGAAGAGAATTTTCCATGTAGTTATAGCTACATCATCTACAGAATAGTATTGATGTTTTAAATATCATATACATCCAGTATATATTCATTTTATACTATTCCATAACATTTGGAGATAAAAATTAAAAGCACCGTTCATGGAGACGGTAGGCCATACGTACGCATGAACGCTACTTTCATTTTTGTCATATTAATGGAATTAAAGTTAAAAGAGAGATATATATATTATAATTCCTGAATGATATACATAATTTAGATGTAATATATGAAATATATATCCATTATGTATATGTACTTAAAATATTAAATAACATTTGGAGATAACAGATGAAATGTACCGTTCATGGAGATGGTAAGTCGTACGTACGCATGAACGCTACTTTCATTTCTTTGGCACATTAATGGAAGTTAAAATAAATGAGAGATATTTATATATTATAATTCCAGTATAATATATATGTTAGATAGATCAGATAAGTTCATAAATTTCATTCATTATACATTCCATGTATTGCATGAACGAGTCACATCACTTGAGGGGGCGGTAGTCCACACTTCCTCATATGAAATTATCGCATTTGCAAAACATGCAAAGAATAAAGGTATGTTTTAAATAAAAAATACATAAGCATATAGAAAACATAAATACCATATATATATATAAAATACTGTGACATCATAATGTCCACCTTTAAAGTTGTTAAAAGAATATTGAACAATCATCATTTCGTGAGGTAGTAATTCGCCATCCACAAAAACAGTATGTTCTTTACACATTAGATGGAGGTGTGTGTTAGTTTAGATCGAATCCTCCTCATAAAAACATCCTATTATATTTAAGATACTGGTGTTGTTAAAAAATAAATAAATAAATAGAGTTTAGTGGTTTGGAGAAGCAAAATAAAACAAAAGAACACTAGGGAAGACTTTACCTTTAAATAGTGTAACCCTTTTTGATTTGAGCTAAAAGGCTTCCTTGGAAAGAATTATGCCCAAAGTGAGGCTTCTAGGAGTAATAGAGGGATGTGGAGAGACAAAATCGTCAGAGGTTGGCCGAGCCAAAGGCTTGAGAGGTGTGTGTAAGGTGGTAGAGGTGGGAGCCTTTTATAAGAAGAGAGGAGGGGCAGTCTTGGAAAGTCTTGAAAAGTAACATTGTTATAAAATGATTTTCGGATTTTAAAGGACCCAAAATTATAAATTTCGAAGATAAGGTAATAATAGTTCTTAAATACACACATCCAATAGGTTTTTGACAAGTTTAGGTCTTATATTTTACATTATCTTTTCATTTTATTTAAATCATTAAATAATGAGGTAATTGCTGCATCATCATGGTGTCATAAATAATTTAATTTATTTAATGTTGTAAAATTATAAAAAAAATATCATGATGTAGGAAATATTTTTAGATTTCTAAATAATATTTATAGTAAAAAATATGACTTGTATAACCTCATGTAAAAATTGTTTTAGTAAAACAACACATGTTTGTGACCTTTTAATTTTAACTTTAAATAAAAAGGTATTAATGTCATTTTCCTACCAAAGTGGCTCCATGGGGTCCCCAAGTTAACCCATGGATTTTATTGGGCGGCCATGACTCATCCAATAAGGGTAGGACATGTGTCATGGTTATTTCATATTATTAAAACATTATTTTTACCTTAAATTACACTAATTACCTCTAATCGCGATTAAAAACTTAAAAGTTACTATTCACCAAAAATTATTTTAATCCCATTGAACCACATTTTACATCATAATGACAACCATGTATGTTGTATTTTTTAAATTCAAATCCCAGAAGTGGTAAAGATTCATTTAAACGAAAAATCTATTTTTTAACTACCACTTAATGGTTTCACTATTCATCAAAAATTGAAGTTTTTCATAAAAATACCAAAAATTCACCCTAAGCTATAATTGATATTCTGAATTCATAAATTATGTCTATTTTACAAAATTAAATACATATAAGTTGCATTAATTAATTTAATAATTATTTCCCGCTGTCAAAACAAATAGCATGTTTTTAAGAAACAATATCTATTAAAAGATTGACCCTAGTTTAAGTCCAATTTCAAAGTGAAATTAATTCCAATGACCACTATTGGATTAATTGGTAAAAATATATTATAATTGGACTTTAAAACCAATTCAAAAAATAAACTAATCATATAAATAAATTAGATTAAAAAGAGGTTTTGAATTAAAATACAACATTTTCACTATTCATAAAAAATGAACTTTATCGGAAAAATACCAAAAATTAACACAATGTAAATTTTGATGTCCCGATTCTAAAGAAGAATTTTATTTGTGAAATATAACACATAAAATTTTAAAAAAGTGGATTTAAAAGAGGTTCGCCATCAAAAGGCGGTTAATCAACCTTTTAAAGAATATTAGAATTTCAACGCTTAAAATTGGATTCATTCGCATTTTTAATCCTCTAACATTTATTTGATAAATGTAAAAATATTTGACAAACATATATAATAATTTTTTATTTAGTTCCATTCATTCCCTCCAATACAACGGCTAGGCGTTAACTACCATTTAAAATAATATTATTTTATTATTAGAGTGCAACGTAATATTCCCAAGAAACTCGTTGTTGCGTATTGGGTACACCATCGAGAATAGCATCCCCTTTAAAGTAATATTAATATTTTATTCACAAATATGGATAAATATGAAAATGTCATATTCTTTATTTACCTGGGGTGTTACAATTAAAATGCACTAGGTATATGGATTGTATCATTTATGGTTTAGGGATATCATTTCATGTCATACATGTCTCAATAGATGAGGCCACATAAGGGGAATTAGATGACACTCAATCTCTTGGTTTTTGTATTTTTTCTTAATTTACATTAATGGAGACATTACTTACATAGGGAGAATTTTGTGGTGTACACATTCTACAAAATCTTCTAGAATGTTAATATATTTCATGATTATAATATAAGGTAGTGAATCTAGTTTGAGTACCTAAAATCATTTGAATTTTAGCAGTCTTATATGCCTATAATATTCAATGTAGTGATGGATGCACTGATTATGAGGACATATATAATGGTAGATTAAAATTATAGTAACACATGGTAGCTTATGGATTTTTTTAGAGACATAATTAATGGAGTTTTATGGTTATGCCTAGACCATTATTTCATATTTACCTGTGACATATACACATATGGATAGGTTGAGGATGAGGCAGTTATCATTTTTTTATGCTCAAGTCCTATCGGAGAGTGTAGAAGGTGAGGACCAGTCTCCTAGTTGGAATGTTTGAGGGGATGAGATCCTTAATATACATTTCCTTGTAAGGATTATATTCGATTTACATTAGGATATGAGGTGGGAGTTTCATGCCTTAGTTTTGGTAGTGCACCATAACACCACCATGATTTACCATGAAATATGCCAGTAGTACTGATGGATGGGTTGGAACATGGGGTAACTGGTTTTATTATGATGTGTTACACCTGTCAGTAGGTGAAGGCATAAAATTAGTGACCAGTCAGAAATTTATAGCTGTTACACATTATCATGTAGAAATTGGGTGAGTTCATGATGGATTTCATGGAAATATTATCATGGATTCCTTTAGGTATTGATATTATTTGGGTTTTTGGAATATGATCATGAAGGTGTCTCATTTCATGAAAATAAGGGATACCTTTTGTGTACATGGGCTTGGAAGGTTTTAATCCATGAGATAATATGACATTATCACCTCCCACTTACTATCATTGTGGAAAGGGACACCCAATTTACATCTCATTTCTATGAGAGTTTACAGAGGGATATCAGTATAGTGGTTCATTTGAGGATTGAAACCCACCCTCATACTGATGTCTAATCCGAGCATATGATTTAATTTATTTTGAATATTTAGAAATCTTGTGTTCTGTTTTTTTGGAGTTTCTTGGGAGGGAAATATACCTCTAGTTATGTTCTCCTACTATAATATCTATTTTAAGACTATAAAAATGATTCCATATCAGTCATTGTATGGTAGGATATGTTGGCCTCCCCTGTTCCTATTAAAGGTAGGTGAGGAAGCATTATTGTGACCATGTCTCATGTAAGAGACTTTTATGTTGGTCTAATTGATAGGATATTATATGTATAGTGAATTGTATCAACATAAATATCGTGTTTATTGTTACCAATAACCTAAAGAGTTTGAGGTCGGGGATCTATTCTTTTTATGTATCTAATTGAGGATGGGAGAAAAATAGATTAGGAGACATGGTATGCTTTCACCTTGATATTTTCATCCATTCATGATTCTGGAGAGAGTTGGGTATATATCATATCGGTTCTATAATCCTTAGAGGTAACAAATCATGCATGATGTTATTCATGTATCTTTTTTCGGTCATTATCACTCAGAACCATATCATAGTTTATAGTCAGATGAGGTAGAGATACATGTATATGAGTCCTTCATGGAGAAACCTATTTGTATCATTAATAGAAGAAAAAAAGTTCTCTTAGAGAAATTATTTCCTCTAGAAATAATTCTATGGTATCATGTACTTTTTTATAATGAGGATTGGGATTGGGAGACCGATATACAATCTCAATGGTCAGATTTATTCTCAAGATATTTCTGAACACCTTTCAAAGAGAAATTCCAGGATAAATTGTTACTAGGGGTAATATTGTAATATCATGGGTTTACCTACAAGGTATGGATATTATTTCTTATAAATGGTTGATTATTGCCTAATTTTAGCGAAAAATGTTATCATGGGTATAAAAGTGTGTTTTGATATTGTTATGAGCTTCAATTTTGGATTTTTTGTCATATAAGGAAGGTCACGAGATTAGTAGAACTATGAGGAGAGTCCACATGGATACTTCAAACCATGTGAGGTTGTATGTGACTCTATTAAGAGGATCAATGTTTATGAAAATCATGAGGATCAGGGTGCATGCACATGTGAGGGGAATGTAGTTTTATAGAATAACATGAGTCATGGAATGTGCATAGTTTTGAAATCCATGAACACCATGCGAGGCCCCTCTTCATACAGTGAAGGGCACAAATTTTCTATATTCTTTAGAAAATAAAGTTGATAAATCATATTGCCCAATGATTTTTGGTAAAATTCCAATAATTCCCTTAATGATATTATATTTTGAAACCCTTTACCATTCTACTGTGTTGGGTAGCCATAGGTTCAAAGAGATCCCCTTTGATCACAAATCATAGACTTTGATCACATTTCTCCATCTGAACTCATATTTCAGTGATGATAATCTCATTGGATTACTACCAGTAAGCAATTCGGTCATCTTGTTTCATTCTTCATTCCACTTGGTATATATAGAGTTATTTAGGTGAAAACAATTATTCTATATTATAAGGTAGTTCATCTGCTATTCATTTGTCATCTAATCTAGATCAAATCAAAAGATAATATTGGAAGGGAACTTTAGTAAAAACCTACGGTAGGTCGTCTATACCTTTCCCTGTGGGTTTGATGTTTTATATGCCTATTTTACATTTTCTAATGTTCCGAACATTATAGGAGTTTTCCTTTATCTTTTAGTACATTTTAATTAAACAAATTAGAGCATATTAACGATTTACACTAGTTATTTTCTATTTTTTATTTTTTTCCCAAACATAGGCCGTCCAACTATAATGTATTTATATTTTCATTAATTATACCAACCATAGTTTGGGTAATAACATTACTAGTTAGATGAATACTAATAAATTGAATAAATTTAATTAAACTGGATAAGATATGGATTTTACCTCTATGAAATATTATTTATTTTGATTGATTTTCTTATATGGATTTTTCATATTAGTGGTTAAACTCATGAAATGAAAATTTTATTATTGAAATGAAATGGTGAATTCAAATGGTAGAAAATTCCTTTGTTGGTATACATTTTATCCTTATTAAATTATATGTTATAGATGATTCTCCCATATATCATATTGTGGAAGTCGAAACCATGGTTTTTTCCCTTGGGTATTTATTCCATAGGATGCATTAGGCCTTTGTACACCTTGGGTACATATTTCATGGACCCAAATTTCACATGTTGAATTGATAATATCCTAGGAATCTACCAAGGTGTTTATCAAGTTTACATTGAGATAATATTCAGATATGATGATAATGACTTGGTATTATATAACATGGTTCTGTCCCTTCATGGTTTGATGCTTCTAGAATCACGATGAGGACATTGTGGATGAGTTGATTAAATGGAAATTCCATAATGAATTATAAAATTGATTGTAAATCATAGTGATCAGGGTATTTACACATGTTCATAAAGCGCGATCATTGTTTATCATTTAAGAATGTTTGAAAATTTCCTTTCTATGGGTATTTTACTCTCATGGGTAGACTTGATAGTATAACATGATATGTTTTTTTACATACTCTCCTGTTTATGGGTGCCTAACAATTGATTATAGATATTCTTGTTTGTCTTGAAAGTATTACATTATAACTTTTACTTTTCCCGTGAGAATATCACTTGCATTACTATTATATCTATTATATACCATCCAAACTACTTAGATTGAATTGAACAAACTAGATTTGTTATATAAGTCAAGTGATGTGGCCCAATGAGTTTTATCTCATACCCTATTCAGGACATTGTAAGGTACCATAACAGACTCTAATGATTATGGTAAAGAATAGGATAAGCATCAATAACACAATGATATGTTCAATGCTTATAAGTAGGGGATCACATGACATAGATGAGGTTTTTGATGCTAGATAAGATATAATTTTGAACATTATGGTATTTTAATTCATGTACTATAATGAATTATTGTATACATGTTTTAGAGGCTTTGTAGTGATATGGCATGATCATCATTCTATATGATATTACTTTTGGAATAGTTTATATATATTATTTTAATGGATATTTATCTTCATCCAGATTAATTTACTTCCTCTACAATTCATTTTATTCCTTACAATAGATGTGTTATACTCTGACATGAGAGAATAGTCTCCCTACAGACAGACCCAAGGCCCTCTCTCCTAGTTGAAATCCTTTTTCTTTTGTGATGATATTCTTGAGTCCATTTCACCCACCAGATAGTGGCACCATTGAGCATCATTTGGTATGGGATGTTATATTAGGTACATTATCCCTTTTTTATATAATAGCTTTTGGTTTTTACAAAAATTATTATTAAGATGGATTGATAACCTAATTAAGGCTTATACGACTAGATTTTGTAATTAAGTAAATTATTTGGGGTTTTATCCAAAAAAGGGGTTTGGAAGTGTAAATATGATATGGGATGGAGTGTCTTTTATAAGTGAGGTTAGTTCACACTTTTAATTTTTGAAATGAAAAATATATGCCCATATTTTACACATGACATACAACTCAAGAATGGGAACTTATAGATCCAAGAATATATCATGTCAAAATATTGAAAAAATGTGTTTTGGTAATTCTTTAATAATTTTTTACTCATATCATTTTAATTTAACCCTGATAATCTCATTTTTACCTTCAGCACAATAAATAATTTTTACTATTACAATTAATTAAGGAAAAAAATTAAGATAACCATATTAGAAAATATAAATTATGATAATTCAAGACATGGAATCTATTTTTCACAATTACATTCACATAAGTTACAATACCAATTTAAATATTAAACCAGTAGATGTGATGGGATAGTGGTTTTACAAATAGAAATTCCTTAAATGTTTAAGAAAAATTATATAAAAATTCAATATGATAATGATTTGAATGACCTTAATGGGGTTATTTAATAAAAAATGGAACTGATTTCACTTTAAAACTCATTTTAAATAATGATTAAGCCTTATGATTTATTAAAAATAAATTTATGTTTAAAAAAAATTATTTTTACTAGTCGTTAAAAAATTATATTTATTAGAAAAAAATATAAAATTCACCCTAAGAACATTTTTTGAATGTTAATTTAAGAAACGAATTGAATTTTTATCAAATAAATTTTCTAAAAGTGTAAAAAATTAATATCATTATTGTTCAATAAAATAAATAACAAATCATCTTTTTAAGAAGATTGTATTTTGGAAACATATAATGACTTTACTAAAAAATTATTATTTTATATAAATATATTTTCTTTACAAACAAACATTATAGTTAATATTTAAAAAATTTCATTCTTATTAACTACCATATGTTTAACATTTAGGTAATAACTTTATTATTTAAATAATAATAATAATAACAGTTTTTTAAGTTCATTAAAACATGATGTCACATGTATCATAAGATGAAATCAATGTTGTCTGTAATGCAAGACAAACCCAATTTACCATGTGATTAAATCAAAAATTGATGTTGTTTGTGATGAAAAAAATGAAGTGATGAATTTTATTTAAAAAAATTATCTTTCTAAAAATTTTATGGTTGTTACAATACACCCCCTTAAATAAATTTTGTCCTTCTAATTTTAACTTTTCCCTAATAAAAAAGAGTATAAATTTTGAATTTAACTTTGTGGGAATCTCATATCATATAAATATTTGATAAAAATGTTTCATGAATATAGAGAAATGTATATATGAATTTCATATAAAATAATACATAACTATGTTTCTATATATGAGAACAGTAATGAAATTTGAAAACAGGTACATATAAGAGAAAAATAACACCCAAAAATTGATATAGAGTGACAGAAAAAACATTCAAGATAAATTAAGCAACCACAATTCCATAAATATAAGATTACTAAAAAGTACATTCATTCATTTTAAATAAAGATAAATGTATTACATATTATATAAAAATCATTTTCTTAATGTTGGATAATTTTTATGAGATTCCATACTTACGTGACATCATTCTATGTCATAAGTACAATATCATACTTTAGTTGTACTTCGATCAATTTTCACTACATTACTTACTTTATTAAGTGAATATGAAATGTTTTTATTCATGAATTACTATTTTATTGTAATATCCATAAATAAATGTTATGAAATTCCTTATTTGAGTAGTTATTATAAAACATATAACTCTTCTCATTGGTTATAGAGTAACATACAAAGTTAAAAATATTCTATTCGGTGAATTATTAACATTAATGTTCTTTCATGTCTGACAAAAATTCAAATTCAATTTTTTTTGAAATAAAGGTACTAAATTTACAAAATCAAATTAACTTTAATCTATTAAGAACCATGATGTAGCTCTTAATTTCACATTCCAAATATGTGAATACATTGATCATATATTCTCCTAAAACATTATAATATCATGAATTATAATAAAATACTAAGAAACATATATATACTTCCCCATTCCTTGAATAAAGGAATACATTATTTAATATACTAAAAGAATCCAACAATTCCTCAAAATACATAATGATAAAACAACCTACATTATCTAAAAATCATTTATTAGTTCCATGGTCAGCAATTCTATTCAATTTAATTTATCAATATCTATCATCTCTTTATCCCAACAACATTATCTCAACATTGGTTATATATTATGTTCTATCATACCTTAAAAGTGTGTTTTGTTACATTTGAATTAAATAAAATATTGAGGTCATTATTTATATTGAACAAATTATTATAGATCCTTAATACAAAACATATATATACAAATATATATATTTCTAGATTGATGGAAAATAATTCTCTAATTCCTACACATAAACACTTTAATCATTATGATTCATTTTTAAAACATTAACTAGGATTCGTCATCTTCTTCCATAATGCCTATTTCCTAAAAAATGCTATATTAATCATGTATTAACATTAAACATCCTCAATTTAATCAATATTATCTTGTTTAATATAGAAAATATTATTTAAATAGCTGTTACCTTTTATATATAATTTATGGTCTCTTTATTATCATTAGTGTAACCATTAATTCTACCATCGTGCTAATTTTATTTACATTATTTCCTCATATAAAAATAATTTTCATAATTCCCTATAAATTCCACATTTAAAACATTCAACCATCTATGATACCATAGGGAGACCATTATTATCATTCCTGTAAGAACCTGGTTTTTGCAGTGAAAGACTTTGGAATATTCTCGATGATATTCTAGAGCAGTGCCTTCAGACGGCATGCGATTCCAAGCCCCGGAGTGGCCAGAATTAAATTTTCAGTGTGTTCACACTGGAAAGACCAAATAAATGAGATAAATCCTAAACGGTGATCCGGATCAGGGATCCATGTGTATGGATGGGTCCAGAATGGAGTGTTTACCCTAGGAACAACATAAAGTATGTCAGTGTGGGACGTTGGAACCCCTCACTCGCTTTCGGAGCGTGGAACGGATAAATTAAATAATTAATTTATTTGTTAAATGTCTTAACTCAGTTATCTCTTACACGGTGGCTCAGATTGGAAAACCGAGTGCACCGTTGAGTTCGGAACATGACGTTTACCCTAGGAGGGGTGTAAGTTTCGCGGGTGCGGGCCGTCTGTAAAAAATGGCCTCGGGGGCGTTTTCGTAATTTGGCAGCCTTGGGAGTGGGTGTTGTAACTTTTGAACGGGGCCTCAGATTAAAATTATCAAACTGCCGTTGCGCTCAGAGCGTGGTTTTTAGCCTAGGAGAGGCTTAATCCCGACCTCGTCGGGAGTTCGGGTACAGGGCCGCGGGAGGGTGTTTAAGTTAATTAATTTATTTAATTAAACTAACCCCCTTCACATCTCCTCATTTCCCCATCCCCCTGGTGATCTTCTCCCCCATCCTCCTCCACTCTGGCGAGGTGACTCTGGCGAGGCGCGACCACCCCGGCGGGTTGACGGTGAAGCGACGGGCTTAGTCCCACGAGGTAGGCGTCGTTTTTGTTTCGTTTTATTTCCCGCACCATGTTTGTCCTAATTTTTCATTGTTGAATTGCTTCCAGATACTTGATCCAGGCCCATTGTTGCGTATAGTATGTTCTGATCCTTCTGATACTTTTTCCAGAATTGAAATCCGAGCTCCGAGGTGATCGTAATAGTCCTCCGAAGTTCTGCGGGTTTTTGGTTTTTTTTTTCGGCGTCCGACGGTTTCCTGCAGCTCCAGGCTGCGGTGGCGACTCCAAGATGGCGGATGTGACTATGGTAGGCGGCAGCGACCTTCGGCTCATCGGCGCAGGCCGAGGGCGCCGGCAGGGCCCGGCGAGCAGGGTTGTGGCGCGACCCCGGTGGCGGACCGAGACCCGCGTCCCGCGGGTCTCCGTGGAAAAAGAAGACTGGTCGTGTCGGCCGGTCAGTGGAGGAGCCCGCATGGACGCGCGGGCATCACGAGAGGTGGTGGGCCGCGGTGCAGCAGCCTGCAAGTCCGAATGGACCAAGCTCAGCAGGTTTGGGCCGCGGTTCAGCGGGGCCGACCGGTCGATCGGTCCGGCCTAGGGGTAATCCCCCTTAGAATTCTGGACGCCCGTATTTTGAGCTTCGGGCGTCCGTTTTGCATGCCGTCTACAGTGTCGCAGACCTGACGTCGAGGCTGACATTATGAGGTGGTTTCGGGAGTTTTAACTTCCGATACGAGAGGCTTGTGGGCACGTCACATGCGTAAATCAGCTTATCGGGCTTCCCAGGAATTCTTGTTTTCGACGGCGCGGACGCATCTGACGTTCGTTTTGAGTGCCATCAGTGGCATTGGGAACCTGGCACCGAGATGGAGCTTTCCAAGGTGGTTCCAGGCGTTGAGGCCAAAGTTTAGGCGAGGGCCCCATGGCCCGTCTTTCGAGCTGCGTGCAGCGTTTCACGACTTTTTCATCGGATATCCGTTCGGGGCGTGCGAGCAGTTGTTTTTGGGTGTTTTTCTGAGGGCATTGCAATGGCGCAATCCGCCTGCTCTAATTACACACACTAGTGTGGGCCCCGTGAGGGCCGTTTCGAGAGTTGATGGTGATTTTCCATCTTTATCACCGGGCGACCGTTTTGGACAAGTGAATAGTCCATCTTGTGTACTTTTTCGAGGGGATCGCAACAGTACGATCCGTTCATTGTGTTTTGGGACCGGGATGTAGGTCCCATGTAGCACCACTTGTGTGCAGTGCGCCGTAATGCGTCTTTTTCTCCTGACATCCGTTGTGCTGAAGTGAGCAGTCTTTTTGACGTGTTTTCCTGAGGGGATCGCAATGGTGCGATGCGCCTGACTGTTTTTAGGGACGGGGCTCGGGATCACGGGACGCCGTTCGGGTGTGAGGCGGTGTTGGAGACTTTTCCGTCGGATATCCATTGGAGACAATTAAGTAGTCGATCTCGCATATTTTTCTTGCGAGGATTACAACAGTGCGATCTGTTTGGTTGTGCGGAGCTTCTTGCAGAATCTTGTTAAATGTGGAAATGTGATGGTGCCCCGGGGGGGGGGGGTTCTTCTACTATGTTTGTAGCGGAACCTTGGCGTGTGATCGCGTGCACTCCCGTGTGAGTGAAGTAATGCTTGAATAGATGTGGTTGGCCATGCCCCAGTCGTTGAGGCGGCATGTTGGAGACATTACGTCATGCCATCATGTTGACGTTGGGTGTCGTGTGCACAATAGCCCTTGGGCTGAAGATGATGTATACTCTAGGAGTATACAGGAGCGCTTGGAGGTACGTGTGGTTTTTACCTGAGACTATTTGTGCGCTTGGTTGGGGATTGACTTGGGTCCACACGTCATGTGGGCCCCATGTGCGTGTCATGGTCTGCTTTGCATATTTTGACCTCTCACGACAAAGAGGGTCCCTCTGTGCTCGTTTGTTTAACCAGCAGGGTGGAGTTTTCACATGGCTCTATGCTCGTTTGTTTGACCAGCAGGGTTGAGTGGTCTCCCCCTGGTTTCTTTCTCGATGGATCGGTCGGTAGCGGTGCTAGTGACACCCAGTGATGGAACAGGCGCTGAACCTATTTTGGATGAGTTATTCTGGAGTTGAGCGGTTGTGTGGTACCTGCTCAGTGTCTGGTTGGCCAGTGTTGTAGCATCTAGTAGGGATGGCCAGAAAAGTTCTGGGTTTACCCTCCTAAAGGGCTGGGTAGTGGGTTTCTCACAAACTTCTAGGGTTTACCCTCCAGCAGGGACTGAGCAGTGGGTCACCCGACAGCTTCTTAGGGTCTACCCTCCAGTAGAGACTAGAAAGTGGGTCACCCAACGACTCTTTAGAGTCTACCCTCCAGCAGGGCTGGGTTGTGGGTCGCTCATCGTCTTGATTCAGGTCTACCCTCCAGCAGGGCTGGGCAGTGGGTCGCCTGTCGACTTGTTAGGGTTTACCCTCCAGCGGGCCTGGGTAGTGGGTCACCCATTGACTTCTTCTAGGTTTACCCTCCAATAGGGCTGGGAAGTGGGTCACCATTCGGCTTATTCCAGGTCTACCCTCCAGCAGGGCTAGGCAGTGGGTCGCTTATCGACTTGTTATGGTTTACCATCCAGCAGGGCTGGGCAGTGGGTCCCCCGATATCTTATTCTAGGTCTACCATCCAGCAGGGCTGGGCAGTGGGTCACCTGATGATGTATTATGGTTTACCCTCCTGCAGGGCTGGGCAGTGGGTCACCTGGTATCATATTATGAATTACCCCCCAGTAGGGCTGGGCAGTGGGACACCCGTTTATATTCCAGACTCAGTCCTTTCTACTAGGCTAGTCTGTGGCTTTCTTCCATGATCACCGGAGTGGGACCCTTGGTTGTACAGGTCGGTGATGGAACATCTTTGACTGTGAGGAGACCTCTTGACTACGGGGCAGTAACGAGGTGTGGTTTGACTTAACCTGAAACTCTCAAGTACGAGGGGTGCTTTTCCCCATCGAGACGCGTCCTTGTGACGCGACCTCAAACCGTGCGGGTGAGTCAGTGCCACCCAAAGAGGATAGTGTCGAGGTGCGGTGGTTTGAGCCCCTTGACTTGTAGTTCAGGGCAGATGTGCGGGATGCTGGGCATCGATGATGGTGTTTACTTATGGGACTGTTGGTGACTCACTTTCTTGGGCTGAGCTACAGGATGGAGATCCCCTTACGATCTTGTTTGGGTTTCTTGTTGAGCATACAGATATTTATATACCTTTATTCCGGTACCCACTTCTTGGGTTTGGTTACTCTCCTTCCAGGAGAGGCAAGGACGTGTGGGGTATGCCACGTGCTTTCCGTGTATAGCTTCTCATGGTTGGACGAGTCTACTCTCCTGCTATAGGTAGTGAAGACTCAACGGGAAGCTCATCTTCTCACCTTTTCCAGCTCCTTGTGCCTGGATGAGTCTACCTTCTTTCATCTTGTTGGGTTGTTCTGGACTCTCTATTGTACTCCTTTTCTTTCCCCTATTCGATTTATTACTCGCCCTTTGGTACCTCCTGTTTTTCTCCCTCGAGCCTTCGGGGTATCCTACTGAGTATTTTTATACTCACCCCTTCTTGGGCTTTTCCCTCAATTTGTGTGCCCTTACAGACAAGGGACAAGTTGGTCGTGACTTCAGAGGAGCATATGAGTTCAGGAGCTGGGACCGCGTGTGGTGGTCGTAGCCGGGTTCCAGGTGGGAGACCCTTCAGCTGTTTCTTTTTGTTTACCTGTTGTCGGGTTGTGGCACCTTTTCTGTTTGGGCGCCCATTTTTCCCCTTTTTTCTTTTCAGCACTTTACTTGTACTGTTTAGAGGTCGATGCACATTTGTGGTATATATATAGTAGTTGTCCTTTTCTTTACTTGTCTTTTCTTTTACTATGCACTGTTGCATTGAGTGTGTTGTGTGTGTGTACAAGTACTTATGCAAAGGCCTCCCCGAGTTGTTGTGCCTTCGGTGCTGTTCACCAGTCCCTGGCCTATAGAGGCGGTCTTGGACACATTCTCAATATATAGGAAACTAAATATTCTTTCAATTGTGGTTTCCATGACCCATGATCTTTGAAACTCTGTCATTTTATTCTTTAGTGAGTCCAAGTGTTGGTTTATGTACACGTTTTTAATCAAATTTCATGATAACGTATTAGGAATAATAAAAATATAATTCACTCAAGTCATAATCCCATTTGGTTTCTGATGAACAAAATATCACATTAAACATTATCCTTTTTTATTATTATTCCCAACATTGACTAAAACTAAAAAACATAGTATTAGTAACAATATTTATACTGGGAAACCACATAATCCTGAAAAATCACTTATATTATGTCTAAATCATGGAAAATTATTTTCAATCTATGACATATAAGGCTTATACTAGGTCATTCATGATAATTATCAAAATATTTCATGTTTTTTCATAAATAGATCATTAATTTCAAAATATTCTCCCCTAGGAGTGTCAATCCGGGTATGTAGTAGCACCCATTATCATGTACCATGTGGTGAGATATTCTAGATCAATGCACCTTTTTTGGATTTTTTACCCCCAGGTACCTCTCTTCCAGATCCACGTCAACGTTTAGTATCTAGATAGGTATGTAATTACATGGAAACCACTCACTCTATCCTCTACCAAAAATTTAATGCTTTTTTCCTATACTTTGAATTATACTTATAATTATCATTAAACATATACCTAGACATATACATAGATAAATCCAAAAGTATATCACTAATGTTTTCCCAAACATGTTTTCAAAGAGTTACTAAACCTATCATCTCATAAAAATTATATATATCTAGACTTCTCAAACATAGATATTACATATTATTATATTAATATTCATTACATTACATGAAAAATTCTTGAGGAAGTTAAAGTAGTAGTTTATTTGGACATGTGGAAACATAAAAAAATAGTCCATAGGTGCGCTAAAAATCTCCCACGATGTTTTTATATCTATAACCCTTCATAGATATATCATACATAATAATTTCATCATAACCTATAGAAAGGAATCATAATAAAGGGTGATATCAGATTATAGATAAGGGTAAATCGTGGAGATATAAATATATCATGATTATAACGATATAGGAACAAGAGATTAACATTTTAAAATCATATCTTACATATCATTGATCATAAATATGAGTCAGTACATAAATCATGGAAATGCATAAGATTTGAATAATAAATAATTCAAATAAAATTATCCCTAAGAATGTAACATTAGCATAAAACATATATTTTAGGTATACACATAAAAATATATTTTCATTCCCTTAGTAGTCAGGGATAATTTACAAAAATATCATAATGTAATTTATTTACTCCCCATTCCATTTTATTAGTTAGGGTTCACTCTAAATACTATCATATAGTAAAAATTCAGATATTGAACCTTGTTCAATGTCCATTTCAATCCTGTTTATCATAGGAGTTATCAATATTTACACAAATTCATTTGATGGAGAAATAGGTCCCACCTGTCAGTTAATAAAAATAGGAACACATGTGTTTCCCAAGATCATAAAATAATAAACATATCAGATCCTATGAAAAGAAATTATTTTCATAATAATTACATCATATCATAACCTATGGAAATGAAATTGGATTCCTATACATTTCATCATTTCATCATAGCATTTCCAATGGAAAAATAAGTGGGGTCCATAATAATTTTATCATGGTATAACCCATGGAAATGAAATGAATTTCATAAAAATCATTTCATCATAAATATAAAACATGTAGAGAAATAATAGTAACGGTATCCTTGGATTGTATCCCCAATAAAGAAAATGTGACATCAAAGGATGCCATCTTATATGGAAAATTATTTTTGAAAAGGAAGTTGGAAAATTTATTGAGTAAAATCATTTTCAACAAAAATCACTTTTAAAAAACACAGAAAAATTACATCATTTTCCTTGAAAATAAATATTGTAACATATAAATGAATATTTCAAAAAAGTTAAAAAATTTCTTGAGGAAAATATCCATTCCACATAAAAATAATTTAAAAAAAATTAAAATCTTTTTCATTGAAAATAAACTTATAATGATATAATGTAATCTTTAAAACAATGGATGGCCATGGTGAAATAAAATTAAAATCAATATATACACACTGAAATAAAAATTCCATTTAAATTTTCAATAAATTTACAAAGGTCATAATATGAAAAAAGAAATGAATATTCCTTTTAGAAAAATTAAATAGTAAAAAATGGGTAAAATAAATTTGATAAATAAATCATTTGAATAATTTCACTACAATTTCATAATGTATTTTCTAGAAACATTTTTTTAGAATAAAAATGATTTTTCAATCGAAGAGATAAATATAATTTATTTTTCTTAAAAACAATCCATTTAATTTTTGAGGATGTAGTGGGAGAGAACATAGTTATCTAGGATTTTCATACATAGATATTAAATATTTTTAGATGAATATTAAATACAATACCCAAACACATTATTGAGGATTGAAATTGTTTAGTGTATTTGGAAACTATGTACCCAATTTTTAAATTTGGTAATTTTTATTCAATACACCCAATAATATCTTCCCCTTTATAACTCTTCACAAAAATACCATGCTAAAATCAGATGCTTAGAAAGGGTAAACTGGGGAGATAAGTAAGCATAAAATGAACATAGTGGTATGAGATCAAGATAATAACTTTTAAAAAATCATACCTAGGTTATCAAAGATCATAATATTGAGTTATGGAATAAATATTAAATTTTTATAATTAATGAATCAGAAGATAATAAAATAACATCATCCATGAGAGAAGAACATTAGAATATGTCATTTTTTTTACATGCATGTCTTCTTATAACATTTTGGACATGTATATTTATATAAGTTAAATTATTATGATAAGGACATTAAATTATGAATGTTAATAAACGTATGGACATACAACTATGTCCACGCATAATATTATAGACATGAACGATAGGTGAACACATAACATTGTGATCATGCAATCAGGTCATGAAATTTTTTTGTAAAATTTAATAAGTTTCTCCTTAGAAATTGTAAATATGTAATTAGGTTCATGCATAATATTGTGAATATGTAATATGGTTCATGTATAACATACTGACCTGTGATTTATCAATCATTACCAAATGCATTAGAGAGAGATATAGGTCCCACCCATCACATAATGAAAATCATTTGCATATGTGCCAAAAGATCAGTAAAATGCCATCAAATTATAAACTTTGAAATTAAAAGGGTTTAATAAACATTTCATTATTTTATAAACAAGTGAAAAGATATAGATTTGATAATAATTTCACCATTTTATCATTTCATAACATATATAAAAAGAATTGGGTTTCATAAGGATTTAATCATGGTATGACCCATGTAAGAGAATGGGGTTTCATAATAATATTATCATAATAAAACATTCATAAAAAATAATAATTGTATCCTTGGTTCATATTCCATAAATATCATAAGATACATCAAAGGAAGTCATCGTATATTGAGAACGATTTTGGATGATCACTTGGAAGTTTTCAGGAAGAAAATAAATTTTCATTGAAAATAAATTTTTAAAACTAAAAAATAATAATCAATTTTCAAAGTCATATACTTTAAAAAAATAGTGAATGATTATAAATTAATATTCAAATAATATAATGGTCTTGATAGTATAAATTTTTATTAATGTTGTACACATTTTATTAATTATTCCTTTTAATTTTTTGTAAAATACATAAAAGAATTATTTTAAAAATGACATGATGTTTCCTATAGAAATTTTAAAAAATGTAAAAAATTAATTAGTAAATAAATTTAATAAATTTATATAATTTTTCTTAAAAAAATTATAAGACATTATTTGAGAATAAAAAGTGTTTTCTGTCAATGATAAAAATAAAAATTAATTTTATTAAAAACATTTTCTCAATTATATTATGTACCAAACAATGTCATGGTTGTAATATTACATTGAAATATAATTAATTACTAGAGTATAATAAATTAATTTATAATTCTGGAGATTTATATAAAACAATTTCAGAAATGGAGATGTAATTATATATAATGTAGATAAATGATGAGATTGTAACTTAAATACAATAACACTTTTATAAAATTGAAAACATAATCCCCCTAAAATTTAAATCCTAAAATGGATATAAAATTCCTAAAATTTTCATGATAACCATCATAAAATACATTTATGGGTTGTATATACACTACATTAATGAATTATGTAATGAATATTTATTTGGTATCCTTGAAGTAAAAAGTGACATAGAAGTCCCATAACTAATATGTTGAATTCATTTTTACATGATATAATCTACTGTATACTAAATTTAATTTTATTATAAATATATTATATAACAATATTTATATATATCATATCATATTTTATTTAATTATGACAATTTATTTACCTTTTAAGAACTATTCCTTATTAAAATTGTGTTTTTAGCAATAACGTGTTTGTTATTGGTGTATGTTTTCATTATTTATTTTTGGTCTACTTACATCGAACATGATTACATTATATATATAGTAATAATTATGTAATAATTTTCATGATATTATAAAAATTATACTTTTAATAATAATAATGAATTTTGGTTTTGTTAAATGATATACTTTACGATCACAGATATGGTAGGTCGTACCTACACATGAGTACTGTTTCCATTTTTTAATGAAATTTATGTAAAGAAGGTAATTAATATTTTATAATTATATAATTATAATAATAACATAAATATCATATTATACATATACACATGATTCATGAGTTTTTTGTGATTAAAATTGAGGATTATATCACTTCACGAAAGAGGCAATCTATTCATACATGAATGACGTCAACATCTTTTAATGAGTAAAATTTTACGAATGAAAATGATACATTATCTTTTAAGAATTATGAATATGTAATTAATTTTAAAATTATTACATTTATATAAAATGGATTCATTAAATGTATCATTTTATCTTCGATAATAAGAGGTGAGAAATAAATCGCATCACTTTGCGAGGTGGTAGTCTGTCGTACACATGTGCGACGTTATTGTATCTCAAATAGGATATAATATAAAAATGAATATTTGATATAATTAATCAGTAGATACAAGTTTTTTATTAATATAATATAAACATATAATTTATAACCATAATCATGACTAACCATCAATGTGGTAATAGGAAATCAAATGACATCGGTTTAGAAGGTGGTTGTTCTCTATACACATGAATTATGATTTCGTAATCTATTAGATCAAAGTGGGTATAAATATTGAGCATAAACTTAAAAAATTGATATATTCATTATAATAAGGTTATTATATATTAATTTTTTAATAATAATTGAATGAGGTAGAGGAATAAATATAATAAAAATGATTGTTGAAGAATATAAGATCTTCTTCGAATAACCTCCATAGGTTTGAACCTAAATCCTTATTTGTTAGGATTTATGACCAAAATTATAAATCTATGATGAGATGATGGAATTCGGGAAGTTATTTGGTATTTATTTGGATTTAAAATGGCTTTGAAGGTGTGAAGGGGGGAGTAGAGATGGTGGCTTTTTATAAGTGAAGTGAGTGACACACTTGTAATTTTTTAAATGAAAAAAGTGTACCCAAGTTGTTTACATGAAACAAGGGACCAGAATTCAGTACTATCTAAGATTAGGAATTATATATTATAAAAATTTAATTCAAATTTATTTTGGACTGGTTTTTTGGTAATTTTATACATTATATTTTTTGTTTGACCTATCGGTAAATCCATTTTTGACGTAACTGTGGTAAATAATTTTTTTCTATTTTTACTATTTATTATTGTCACAAATTAAGTTGAAATTATTAGAAAATAAAAATTATTCTAATTCCAAATATGAAATCCATTTATTACATTTTCAAATTAGATAAGGGAGAAGTATTTAATTTAGAATTAATCTTGCTGATGTGATGAAAAAGTGGGTTTCTAATTAATCTTATAGAAGAAGGAATTATTTAATTTATCCTATAGAAAGAAGAAATATGGTTTTTCAAAAAGAAAATGATTAAAATTTTACATGGTTTATGTAAAAAATGTAAATATGTAAATGAATACAATTAAATAAATTTTATTAATCGATATATAATTTCACAATTTTTCATTAAATATATTTTAAATAATAATTTAAATTTATAAATAAATTAAAAAAAATGTAAATTTTCAATTACAATTCATTATTTTTCATTATTCATCAATTTTGTTTCAGAATATTCACTAGACATAACCCAAAAATATTTTTTATATCATGACATCATAAAATAACTTTAATTTTCCTAATAAAATTTCTATATGTTTCTAAAATACATTTAAACAAAATGTGCAAAATGGTGACTACACTTCTTTTTAGAAAAATATTGTTTTAAATCATAAAATTGGATTTATTCCTATCTCTTATCTATGAATCACATAATATAGATATTATATAGTTTATTAAATTTATACTATACACCATTAAATAAAATCATTCACCAAAAGTTGGTATTTAATTTATTTTAGTAAAATAGGTTAGTTTTCATAACAATTATTTTTCAAAAAAAAATTAATTTATATTTAAATAGTTTTTTTCCATTTTGAATTAATTTTTTTCCAAAGAACTCATTATATATAAATGTGAAACCATATATTTTCATAATTTACATAATCATATTCATACCCACCATTCTAAGGGTTTAGAGATTACTATATTTTTTAATATTAGTATTTTAATAATATGTCATGTTTTTCTAATATCAGTGATTCATGTAATACAAATCATCACATATAATAAATTTATTTGGAAAAAAATATTTTAAAACATATTTAGGTGTAAAATTCTACCCCTTACATGAATTTATTTCTTTGAATTCATCACTTTGGTACCAAACTCCAAGTATTCTTCTTCCATATTACTTACTTAGGTTCCCACAAAACATCCTCATGTTGGTGGGTTCACCATAAAACATTGACCATGTAGGTGTTTTTTTGTTTCATAAAACATTCTATATTAAATCGCTAAACCATATTGATTATACATCAAAAGAAATATCATTTTACAACAGTGTGACCAGTACGTTCTGTAAAAGTTATTGATTAGGTTGGTAGTTCATCAAGAGAGATACATGGAGGACATTGTGAATCGAATGGAATTTTGGTAGATGTTCCATGAGATAACCTGTGATCCCAACATGACCTCTATTTTTAAATAGATTAATATTACCAATTATTAGTTTTCATTTCCTTCATATGCATTGATATTCATAGAAAGAACAACTCACCAACGTCAAATTCTAGATCATATAGATAATTATCTACATAATTTTTTCCACCTTTTCCCATATATTTTGCTAAATAGATCTATCATTATCTCCAATTTTATTTCCTAGATCTAGGCCAAATAGAATTATTTATCTAAATTCCTTCCATTATGTTTGTGTTCTGCACTTCTTCAAATAAATGGATTTATAAGGGTTAGTCTTAATACTATTTTGGAATCTATTTTTATGGAAAACTCAACATGTGGAAGGTGTTGATCCCAACCACCTTTTAAATTTATTGAATATGTTGTTATCATAACATCTAATGTTTGATTTTTTTATGAACTGATCATCTATAAAAATATTATTCTCAGTACAAAAACACATATGTTTATCATGATCTTTATGAATAATTCATCAAAACATAGAGGTACACTTTGTGTCCCGATCAGATACAACTGAATTTGGTACCCCATGTAACATTATAACATTATTAATATATATTCTAAAAAGGGGATCTTAGAAGAAATACACATTGATAGTAATGGATTGTTATAAATTTATAAGGTGGTGAAATATAACCAATCATTACATTAACATAGAACATAAGATAAACCCTAAAGTTTATGAGTAACATTATTCGTATGTCCACAAATTGTAAAGTCATTCCTCCTCAAATAAACCACTATCGACTACTTAATATCATGAATAGAATAGTTCTATTCATGTGGACTCATCAACCCTGATCCATATACCATGACTTGATATCCCTACATTAACCCTTCCACAGGTCCAATCCTAGATGCATCACAAAAAAGTATACTCCTTAACAGATCCGTTTAAGGTCAAGACTAGTATTTTCACACCTGACCTATCTATTATTTTTACATTTTTTTTCTTTGGTTTTAAAATTTTTTGTCGAGATTTAGGTTTAATTCTGAACAAGATTTTTGAGTTTTGTCAAAAAAAAACGCGTGTTTTTTAGTTGACATCGTTGAGCGCCCAGACGGTGTACATTTTGGAAACCCCGTGTGGCTTCGCCCATGCAATGGAACAGTCCGCCTGTCTTCGAAAAAAATTAAAATGAATAAATTTTTTAATTTATTATGTTATTTAAAATTTTCATGGTTAATAATTTTAATAATTATTATCGAAACGAAATAAGTATTTTTATTATTTAAGTTTTTATCAAAATGATGATGATGATGATGATGATGATGATGATTATTATTATTATTATTATTATTATTATTATTATTATTATTATTATTATTATTATTATTATTATTATTATTACTACTACTGCTACTAAGATCTGGGCCGATGCGCGGGCACCGCACGGCTAGCGGAAGCCATCCGATTAGCCTAAGAACCAGCACAATTGCAGTGTTTGAGTAGACCTAGTAAATATAAATTAAATGAGTTGACAAAAAAAATTAATTAAACTTTTGATAAATAAATAACTTATTGCTGTATTAATATTATTTTTTCATAAATAATAATATCGAATTATTATTAAAGAAATATTATTATTTAAAATTATTATGTTTATCATTTTTAGTTTTTTATTAAGGTTGTTATTATTATTATTATCATTTGTATTATTATTATTATTATTAATATATATAATATATAATAATAATATTATTATTATTATTATTATTATCATCTTTTTTTATTGTATTTACTTTGCTTTTCTTCTTTCTTTTTTTTTCCATTAGTTTTCTCCCCCTGCCCTTTTGTGTCGCACTGCAACTTCCTCCCCTCACCCCGGAACCTCCCTCGACCTACCTGACTGCCCGCGACCGCACCCCCCTGCGACGAACCCTCCTGGAGAAGCCCTCCCTGTCTGGCGCCATCCTGCTGCAGCCTCCTCCTGTGCACGCCCAGCCGACCCAGCACTCTCTGTAGTGCCCCCAGCTCCCTTATTGCAGCGTGAGCAGGACCTCCCCCAACCTCTTCCCACATGGAACCTCCAGCCAGCGCAACAACTGACCCTTCATGCACATTCTCCAGGTCGCCCCTACCTCTGGCCCTCTTCCTGTTGGCTAGCCACCCTCGACCCACCTCCCTCCTTCTCCCTTGCAGCGTGTCATCACTATGCTCTGACCCCACCTGCTTCTCAACCCCCCTCTAGATATTGTCGCACCACCCAACCCAGCTCGCTAGCTGTTGCGGCTCCTGCCACACCCTCATTCTATGCACTCCTAATTTTCCCTTGTCCCTCCTTCCCAGTGCACCTAGGGACCCGATCGCCCCTGCCTCTGGTCCGGCTGACGACCTGCACCCATAGGCCTGATCCTTGCTCAGTGCACCCAACCAATGCAGCCACTGGCCTCCCCTGTAGTGCCACCTTCCCAACTGGTTAGATTTGAAACCACCATCTTAATCGGTTATCTTCACTATCAGCGCCTCCCTTCCACTTGCGCTTTCCCTCTGACCAAGTGTCCGTGAGACCTCCATTCGGCTTGTTGTCTAGCTAGAAGCAGCGCAATCCCTAGCGCCATCTTCCCCCTCTTCACTGCACCCCGCTTGACCACAGAACTCCTCCGACCAGCGCGCAACCCCCATCTTGTTCACCGACGTAGCGCCCGATGCCACACTCTTTACCGAACAGCAGCCATCGCACTCCTCCCCTTGGTGAGTCACCAGCATTGACCCCCCTTTTCCATTCCTTGATCAACGCATGACGCATTGAAATGTTCCACGACCCCCTTTCTTGGGTGCACGACGCACACCGCTGCCGAATGCGATCAGTTTATTTTTGTTCTGTTTTGCCTATAGGGGCATCAAGGTGAAATTCTAATGTTCAGTTTTTTGAGTTACCTTTTTTAATCAGTGTTTCTATGTTTTAATTGTTGTACATTTGTCACAACGCATTGGTGAGGTTTTTCTATGATACTTCAATTGTCAGCAGCTTGTGCGATCTTGTGCGCAAGTGTGACACCTATCTCGTCATTGTGATTGGACTGCAACTCGAGGTAGGTCCCCCAATGCACTGGCCATTAAATTTGGAATTTATTAATTTCTTTATTTTTTATTAGTTTTAATAAATGGGAAATAGTTTTAGTTAAATAATTTTGGAATAATTACTTGATGTAAAAAAGAACTGTTTATTTTATACATGACACTTGAAATATTTTCTTGGTGAATTGACGCACAATTGTGAAAGAATTATTGTTTGGCCTTTGAACATAATTTGCAGAATTTCAAATGTAGTTCTGGTTTGATGATAAATGATTTCATTTGATGTGTGAACATGTGTTTTGGTTCTCTTGAGAAATGATGTTTTTCCTTAAAGTTGGTTAAGGCCCATTTAGAACTTTGATAAAAATAAATTATTTTGGAAAACATTCTTTGAGGTGACTCAGGGGTGATCCTTTTGTGTACGTTGGTTACATGAGTTGTGTGTGATGTTTGTTCAACATGATTGGTTACTTGATTGACTTTGTTGTCTCAGCCCCTTTTATTTCTTGTGTTGACATGAGATCCTGGCATAGTAAGTGAATCTTCTGAGAACGATTGGTGCACCAGTTTTGACTACGCACTGGATAGTGGCCCATAACAGAGAGATGTTTTGTTATTATTATAGATATGGGATTGAGACCCTCATTTAGGCCATGTAGGGAAACACTAGGCATTTGAGCACTATGACGTTATTGCGTATGGCATGTCTTCAGGATGAGTCACATGTTTAGTACGTTCTGGATTGTTCACAAGATCTTAGGTTTGACCCATGTTTCCTTTAGTGATTATTTGTATGTCGAAGACGATTGAGAGGTCTAGTTCAGTTGTTGGCCCCTATGTGCCACTTTCTCCATTTCCCTTAGTGTGTGTTGTGTGTTATGTGTGGTTTTCTTTTTTACTAATTACTATACCTTGTGTTTTTAAATTGTTCACGAAAATGTATTTTAAAATGAAATGAAGCTTCTCCTTTCAAACATTAAACTTGTTTTTAAATTAAATAGGGAAATGGACTATGACTTGTTTTAGAAATGAAATTGTGTGAATGGAAACCCATATTTTATATTATTTAGTTCAAACTTGAGATTGATAAATTCTTTATTTAAAGGTAGTGCATTGGGAATTCTTATTGGGAATGCCTACTGATTTTTAATACTCACGCCTATAGTTATTTTCTGTTTTTAGTGTTTGTGCAGGATAAAACATGATTGCACTCTCCTTGGGTGAAGCTTGTTCATTTAGTTGGAGTGTGACCAGTGAGGTCACATGGAGTTAGTTCAGACGTCCAGTTTGGTTAGTTTTATTTTCCTTCAGTTCTTGTTTAGTCGCTTGGTTTGGTTATTTATTTTGAGATTCACTTTGTTATTTTACACTACTTATATTTAATTATTTTTTTTTATTTGGAAAAATAATTCCCACACTCTTTTTTGATGCCCTGGTTCTTGTCGCCATCCTGGGAGGATCGAGAATGCCTCTCAGGCTATGTCGCTGACTGGGTCGGGTGACAGGTTCAGGATCAACCCGGGTTGGTTCGTGACAAAATGGTATCAGAGCAGGTCGGCTCCTGAGAGGACCTTGTTTTTCAAAGCAACCATTTTTAATTGGGGGTTGTCATGGTAGAAGGAGTAGGATTTTCAGTACATGAGGTGTAGGAATTGGAAGGACGTCATGAACCCTTTCTCGTTCCGAACCTCAGGTTACCGTGGGATGTTCGGGTTTGTCGATGTCCTTGATTGTTATGGTTTGTTTAGTATTGTGGAATGAAATGGGAGTCGGGAAAGTGAACTCCATCAACTCTCATGGTCTAGAAATACATGTTGTAACACCTCATTATTTCATAGTATGTTATCTCTTCAAGGTATTTCAATAAATTGCGCTACACACAACACTGAGTTATAGCACACCAGGACATACAAAACTAACCATTCAAAAAAGGGGTTATGAATAGTATTAACCGCATTTTAAACTTTACATATCCTATATAATTTTAACATTCATCTTTTTTTATTCATAGACATAGTATAGAAAAAATATATTTTTTATGATAAAAGAGGCATTTTTCAGAAAATGCAGTTTTTCCGCCTTTTAATGGTGAACCCTTTTTAAATCCAATATTTGACACTTTTATAAATTCAATTTAGTTAAATTATATTCTTCTTTAGAATAGGGACATAAAAATTTAGTTTGGATAAATTTTTGGTACTTTTCTTGTAAGTTTCATATTTTGATGAATAGTGAAAAATACTAAATTTTAATTAAAAACAACTTTTTTAATTGAAATAATTTATAGTGATAAATTATAAATTTGAGTGGTTTTAAAGTATAATTAGATTATATTTTATCATTTAATATAATTTAGTTCATTGGATGTAATTTTCTATTTAAAATGAGCATAAACAAGTGTCAACCTTTTGATAGTTATTATTTCTTAAAAACACGCTTTTTGTTTTGACAATGAGAACTAATTTTAAATTAATTTCTACCACTTATGTGTTTTTATTTTGGAAAAATGGATTCCATATTTGGAATCAGTAGGTAGAAATTCTATAAATAGGTAACTTTTATTTTTTAGACATTATGAATATTTACTTTAGTAAATATTTTATTTACCATGGTTAAAGGGTAAATCCGGTAAATTTGTGTAAAATATAATATTATAATAATATTAAATTACCCTTACACATGTCATAACCCTATTGGATGATAAATTTTCAAAATTGGGAATCCTTGGGTTGATTTTGGAGCCCCATGGAGCCACTTGAGAGTGATAATGACACTAAAGTAAAGACAAAAATGACATAAACATATACCTTTTAGTAATTTTTTTTACATGGGGTAATATTAGTTATCATTTTGACTATAAATACACATTAGAAATATAAAAATATTTCCTACATAATTATATTTTATTTATAATTTTTAGACATTAAATAATTAAATTTAGTTATGACACAATAAAGATGCAGTAATTACCTTATTAATGAAAGAATCAAATAAATGGTATTGTAAATATTAAAATAAATATTATTTGAAAGTTTTGATGCCATCCAAGAATTTTCTAGGGTAATATGACATGTTAGGATTGATTCAATGTATTTGGTTCGAAGTAATCATGTTTTGAGGACTTTCACAAAAACCAAATACTAAATAGTGTCAAAATTAACATAAATGAGTTTTTAAAACAAATATTATATTATTAAATTATATAATAGTTTTAAAAATCTATGGATCTTACAAAAAACTTATATAATTATAGGTATATAATTAATGAACCACTTGAGGTTAGGTTTGATTTTTATTGTATGTTTATTAAACATTTATTATAATAACACAAGAATACATGTTAAAAGTTAAATTATTTAACTACGGGTTAAATATTAAAGATAAGGTTAATATGGTGACCTAAACCTGTCTAAAACCTATTGATTGATTGTTTTTCAACCAATCCGCATCATTTCCTGGAAATAAATCATTTTGGATCCATTATAAACTGAAAATTATTTTATTATAGTATAATATTTCAATCTTTTCATAAGGTGCCCCTCACCTCTCTTATAAAATGGCACTTCCCCTTCTCCCAAAATCACACCTCCAATTCCATTTGGCTTGGCCAAACCCTAACCAAATATCCTCCAAACTTCCCTCACATAAACCTAGAGTTCGTACGTTGAACTTAATTCCAACCTAAGGAGCCCTTTTGGTTAACTCAAATGGAAACACCCGAAGAAGAGGTAAGACTTTCACCACCCTCTTTCAAGTTGTTTTCTTCTTCCACTTCCTCATTCTTTGTTGTTTCCATACCAAAAAAAATAACTACATTAACTCCTAAATAATGTGATGTTATTATAAATATAGTACAACCATATTCTTTATTCTATCCATCCTATAAATGAAAAAGTCACCATATGTGCGTACGTACGGCTTAACGTCTCTACGTCATGGTGTAGTTTGTTATTCAAACACTTCATTATTTGGATTAGTATAATAATGAGTATAAATGATGTAAATAATAAATATAACATGTTAATGATTCTATATATATGATATACCATCGAATTAAATATGATTTCATCATTAATATAATGTTATTTTTGCTCGTGGGTACATAAGGATTACCATCACCACGACGCGATGAGATTCATTCCCACGTTCACTATTCAATGAGGATTATAAAAATATATATTATTAATAAGTATGTAATATATTAAATAATAATACTAATTGAGATATATATATACACGTATTTATGTATGTATTTATGTATGTATGTACTTACATATATCTTATTCACTTACTTCCGTTCAATACGATATGAAAACAAAAACAACATTTATGCGTACGTACGGCCTACCGTATCCATAAACGGTGCATTCCATTTCATATATCTATCTATTATAAATATTTATATTCTAAATATATATGATATATAAATCATTTTTTATATTCATGAAGTACTTAAATCACGATCTAAGTGATACGATCAAGAATAACAATTTAAAACACGTACGATAAAGAAAGCCTTTATTACCCGAAATGTTAATTTAACATGGAAAAAATTATTAAATGGCTAGTATAAAGTCATAAATTAATCTTGTATGATATGATAAATATGAATATGGTTCTTTTATAATTTTATAATATAATATGGTCATTATACAAGAGGTTAAACGTACCCTCGACCAAAGGAAAGTGCAAGGTAACAGTTATTTCCTCAATCTCATTATTATCTGAGATTTAATATATATAAGTATATACTAGGACATATATATCATTGATACACACTTTTCATAAAAATGTTTTCAAAAGGAATATTTTAAAGTTTTATGGTAGGGTCTATTTAACTAGATCATCATTTTAAATGTTTTAAAGATTTATCTTTCTAAATACTTTTAATTAATGTCCATATTTTCAAAATGATTTTAAGGATTTATTTATATGAACATGTATGTTTTAAAATGTTAATTACATTCAAAAGATTCAAACTGTTTTGGGACACATTGATTCAAAACTATCTTTTAAATTACTTCCTTTATCAATTATGTGACTTTTAAATGATTTCAAGAAAAAAGGATATTTCTCTCAAAGATTTTTACTGATCATTTTCAACTATGTCAACATCCATTACAGGACATTATTATTGACCGAGGTTGATTTATTATTGATACAAATCTTGCATATTGTATTGAAGTTTTGGTGATATGTTTGACAGTGGATGTGTTATTTTTATATCATTCATAATTTATGGATAAAGTATTGACATTTCATATACTAGTTTGAATAAAAATGTTTCAGTTATGTTTAAAACTTTTCATATGAGAAATGCATTGGAATTAGTAAGTGAAAGGTGGAGTCTTCTATAGCTCCCCGAAGCATCGGTAGGTCTCATGAGACAAACTAGCATCTTGGCACAAGGTCTTAACAAAATCTTATTTGTAGTCTTGGAACAATTCATTGACTGTGTGGTTATAATGTCTGGCATTATGCATTCCATCATTATGAAAGTGGCTATTGATATTGCATGTGATTATTCTCCTAGTAGAATATCCATGTGAATAAGTAAATGGAATTATTTGATTTATATTGGCCATATTATGCATAATTTTAGGTTTAAAAGTATTTTGTTTCAGTTTTATACATTGCCATAAATTTTAATGCTTATTTATAAAAGTTTCTGCTATATTTTTATCCTTACTGAGTGTTTCAACTCACCCATTTCTTATGTTTTATTTTCCCTGGATTCCAAGAAGTGTATTATGATTGAAAAGAAGGGTTAATCTAGGGGATTAATGGCATTCTCGAAGCATCATTTTTGTTGTGTTTTATTTTCTAACGTGTAATGTAACATTCATATATGTAATCTATTTTCCAATACTGCCAAACTGATTGGTCATTCCAAACATGATTCTTTGTAATCATTCCAATGTACTAAAATAATGTATTGACTCTATGTTATTGGGGTCGGGGCATTACACATGTGGATCTGGGGACATTAACCTAGAGTGCTCTTGGTGACGGTGGCGTGACTGGCATATGGCGGCCAACCATATGTCCGAGTCACCCATCGGTAGTAGTTTCTCCTTTTGGATTTTTTCGGTCTCCTTTACATCAAAAAATTTGTTTTATAATGTTTTATTTTAGAGATTGTGAAATGTTGAATTTGAAATGGCAATGACTGGGTTTTGATATCGCTCTTTGTTTTCTTGTTCCTTAGTGTTCGCCCCCCACGATGGTTTGATGACTGCCAAAAGTGCAGCTTCGGGTGGTGCACCTTTAGAAAATATCTAGTTGATCAATCCATAAATTACATCATTGAGTTTAGGAAGTTGAACCCTCCCCTAATTTATGGGCATGCAGATCCTCTTGAGGAAGAGGAGTCGCTGTGGAAGATTGAGAGGAACTTCTATTCTCTCATGCTTCCCAAGTCATTGAAGGTGTAGTTTCTAACACCCGAGACTTTTATAATAAATATTTTGTTTTTATGTTATATAAATCATCAAAGGAATCTTTCACTACACACAAAACTATCTTGGCTTGCTTTACACGCAAACGCGGCCTTCCTCGATAGCTTGCATCATACCGAGTTTCACTAAACAACGATATGCTATTAAAATATTATTAAAACTATCCGATATGAATAGTAATAATCACTTTTTGAAATTTTAAAAATATTATTTTTCCAAATGGACTTCATTTTTGGATTTGGAATATCGAAATTATCCTAAGGTGAAATTTTGGTATTTTTCTGAAAACTTTCAATTTTTGATAAATAGTGAAAACACAGGGTTACTATTTAAAAACCGATTTTTTATTTAAATAATTATTTATTTTATTTAAATTTTTTTAGGTCAAAATTTATGCATAATACCAATATAAGTTCAATGTAATTCATTTGAGTAATTTTATAATAATTTTAGATATATAAAAATTTTATTGAACTTTTCACCGTCTTTTACCCACCTCTTAGGAGAATTTGCAAATTTACATAAAACTTAATTTTACTGCTTCTGTGATTGGAATTTCAAAAATACGAGAGACACTGTTGATGTTAGTAAGTAAAATGTGGTTCAATGAGATGAAAATAATTTTTGGTGAATAGTAACTTTTTACTTTTATTTACCACGGTTAAAAGTAAATAGGGTAATTAAGAGTAAAAATGATATTATTATTACCCTAACACATGTCCTAATTCTATTGGATAAGTGTAATTCGACCAAAAACAACCTTAGGAATAAAATATGACCATTTAGGCCCACATGGATTAGATTAGGACATTTATTATTGATTTATTTAAAGAAGGGTTAAAATAGTTAAAATCAAAGTTTAATAAGTAAATCATTTTTAATATAGGGTTATACATAAGTTAAATTCTACTATAAATATTCATTAGAAATATAAAACAATTATCTACATAATGATATTTTATTTTTAATTTTTAGACATTAAATAATTTAATTTATTTAGGACACAATGATGATGCAGTAATTATCTTATTAATTAAATATTGACATAATTGATGTTATAAATACCCAAATAAATGTAATTTGAGACTTTTTATGAATTAAAATAATTTTATATATTAATATGACATGTTAGTATTGATGTATTGATTTAATTTACTTTTTTCGAACTAATCTTTCTGTTATGATTATCACAAAAATCAATTACCAAATATTATCAAAATTGACATAAAATAGTTTTTAAAACAAATATTATATTATTAATTGTTATTTTATTCCTAAAAATCTATGGTTCAGACAAACGACTTAGATAAGGTTATATATATTAATAATAAACAACTTGGGGTTCTTTTTTCTTGTTATAGTAAGTTTATTAACCTTATATTGTAAAAACACAAAAAGACACAGTAAAAGTAAAATTATTTAACGTAAAGTTAAATCTAAATGATAAGGTTAAAATAGGAACCTAAACTTTTCTAAATTCTATTGGATGAGATTATTTCGACCCATCCCCACCTTATCTTATAAATAAATAAATTTGGAGCTATTTAAAACCGAATATGACTTTATAATAAAATAATATTTTTAGTTTTTCCAAAGGTGCCCCTCTCCTCCCTTATAAAAGGGCACCTTCTCCCTCTCCTCCTCACACCACTTTGAGCCTTCAAGCTTGGACAAACACTGACGAATTCTCTTCTCCACTTCCCTAGAACCATCTTAGAGGTCTTGGTATTCTTCAAAGACCAATTTTAGTGCCCTAAAAGGAGGTCTCAAAGGAGGCGCTTCAAAGAAGAGGTAATGTCCGTTACCGATTCTTTCAACTTTATTTCTTCTTCCACTTATTCTTCTTTATTTTTTTAATTATGAAGTAATAACATCAGTATAATTCATATACTGATATGTTATTATAAGTATGAAACAACCCTATTTCACCATCTATCCATCCTATGAAAAACAAAATCACTGCGCGTGCGTACGTACGGAATACCATCTCCACGCCGTGGTGTAATCTATTTTCCACCACCACCTTACTTGGATGGGTATAATGGTGTAAATAATGACTGTATATGATTATTGTAAAGATATATTGATTCTTAAATAGTATAAATACACTCCAATACAATTCCACGATCATGGGAACAATATCATCGCTCGTGCGTACATACGGCCTACTGTCTCCACGATGTGATGCGACTCGTTCTACATGATCTTCATTGCATAATGATTATATAAATGAATTTAATGAATTTAATGAATTAATATGATATATATTACACTAATACCATTCTGGAAATGAGGTATCTAAAACCCAAAAAGAAGAAAAAGAATTTATTCAACAAAACACGCATAAGAAGAAAAAGCAATAAACACCCGAATGACATGTAACAATGAAATATTACTAATAAGAAGATAAGAATATGACCATATATGATATAATAACAATGAGTATGATTCTGTAATAAGTCAATGACATTATTTAAATCATTATACTATAGGTTCTGTCACTTACGAAGAAAATCGGACCTAAGGTAAGGGAAAATCTCGCAATCTCAATTTTTATCTGAGATTGTTTATACTTCATAATTTACTGGGGAATATTTATCATCCACATCCATGTTTCCTCAATATGTAATATTTATATCCTTCTAAAATATTTTATATCCAATTTTACCCTTCTGTGAGTTTTTAGTAAAAGATATGAAAGGAATCTTTTGTCGTTTTTCGTACGAAGTACTTTTTGACTTTTCCAACAAAAGTACGAGAAGAATGTTTTTTTAACTTATACGGAAGGAATGGATTTTTAAAACATTATTCCTAAGAAGCTTCCTTTACAAGTTTTCAAGTTTATTTTTAATAAACTTCTTTTAGTTTAAAATTTTATGACATGTTAAGAAATGAAAAATGTTTTTGAGGTAGAAAGGATATTTTCCTCAAGAATGGAGTTCAAGTGTTTTATCAAAATTATTTTCCATCTAAGATAATAAAGGGTTTTATTTCTATCCCTATTATTACATTGATTTGATTATGTTGTAATGGAATTATTTTTATGAATTCCTTTATCTAATATGAATTGTTTTATGATGTCACGATGTTTAATAATCCCATTTTTATTACATGGGTTATGCTATGATGTATGGTTTATGATTTTGTGGCACACATAAGAATGGTATCATTATGAGATGTGTGGGACCTATATCTCCCTCCAATGCATTGGGTAAATATTTTATATCTCATGAGATAGACATGGCTGGAACAGCAGGTTAAACCAGTTCAGTGAAACAGGACTGAAACGAGGAATGAACTCGGTTCAGAAATGGACTTTTTCCACTAAGATAGTCTTGGAAATGAGTCTTGACTAATAAGAAATGATTCTCTATGATTATGTGTGTATTCCACAAAGATTAATTTTTAAGTTATGAGTATTGTGATAACATTTCACTACCATGATTTATCCCATGTTATGAAATTATGATCTCTTTTGCAGGGTAAGATTTCCAAATTGTTATGTTCTTATGAATATGATGTGATTGATTTTTCTTTTGTTTACCCTTACTGAGAATTTGAGCTCACCCTTTTGTATGTTTTCTTTCCCCCAGGCCAGGAAGAAGGTTATTAAGTAGGATATGCCAAAAGGGACTCTAGATATGATGAAATAAATGGGAGACAGTATAGACGCTTTATGAACCAGTTGTTTATGTTTCCCAGTTTCTAAAGACACTATACCTATACGGTCCTTTCATGGTTTTGTTATATTTTGTAATAAGTATGCTTCAATTTTGAAGTAATAACCATGTATGTAAAGTATGGGTCGTTATAGTTGGTATCAGAGGAAAGGTATAGTCAACCTTTGGAAACTAGGATGTGAAAGCCTTAGTAAGAATCCTAAGGATAAGTCTAAGAATATAACGCAATCTTAGTGTTTTAGAAATGGCCATGAATAACCTAGGATAAGACCTTAAGTGTGAAATTTTATTCTTGATTTTGTGGTTTTCCTATTATAATTAGTGTTTCTCACACTATTCTTCTTGGTTTTAGTCAATGGCTGGAACCCGAAGGAACCGTGTTAATGCGGAATGTGACGGGCAATGCAATGATTGTCCCCCCTGAGCAACCAAATATTATTGGAGCTGGAATGAAAAATCTTGTAGCCATGCTCACACAACTTTCTCAAGCTATGAATCATACAGGACTTCCAAACGAGCAAAGGAAGGAGCAACATTCTGTTGAATCCATCATGAGACAGTGTCTACCTTTATTCAGAGGGTCTACTGATCCATTAGTTGCTGAACAATGGATCGGTACTACTGAAAAGATATTTTCAGTTCTTCAATGTTCTGAACATGATAAAGTAATCTTAGCATTGTATCGTTTGTAAGGTGATGCTGATCAATGGTTGAATCTTATCAAGAATACGAGGCAAATAGATGAAATTGAGTCCATGGAATGGGACGAGTTCAAGAACTTATTTTTTAATAAGTACTTCCCTCGTATTCTTCGAACAAAGATGGAGAAGGAGTTTCTTGAACTAAAGCAAAAGGATGATGAATCTGTTGGTACCTATGAAGCAAATTTTACAAGACTTGCAAGGTATGCTTCGGGGATTATTATCCAACCTGAGAGTAAGATCGATAGATTCTTTAGTGGCTTAAAACTAAGTCTTTGAATGGAATTAGACATAAGGGACTTCAATAACTACAAGGAAATCGTTCGATGTGCTCTCAAAGTTGAGACAGAGATTGGAGTAACCCATCAGTCATATGGGTTTGATAAGAAGAGGAAAATGGAATTTAAAGGAAAATCTAAAGAGAACACTGAAAAGAAGATGAGCTTTCCCTTATGCTCAAAGTGAGGAAAGAAACATGGAGGGAGTTGTCTTAAAGGGACAAGTAAATGTTTCAAATGTGGAAAGGAAGGTCATCGGGCATTTGAATGCCGCAATGATGGGAAGAAGATGTCTAATGATGAAAACAAAGGAAGGGATACACATAATGAACCTACTACACTTCAATGTTTCAAGTGCAAGGAGATTGGGCATTATTCCAATCAATTCCCAAATCCAAGGGTTGATGATGATGGTCGACGTCAACAAACTCTTAAGGCCAAAGTCAAAGGAAAGTCACAAGAAATTTCTATCAGCGATGTGGAGTACGATAACGAAGTGGTGAAAGGTACATTTACCATCCACTCTAAAGTAGCAAATTTTTTATTTGATTCTGGATCCACCCACTCTTTTATTTCTGAATAATTTTCTAAGGGTATCACCATATTACCTCAACAATTAGATGTTGAGTTAGGTGTGACAACCCCTAATGGCACAACAGTCACATCAAAAGTTTATAATTCTTCTCCGATTGAAGTTTGTGGGAAAATGATTCCTGCAAATCTTGTGATCCTTCCGATAGTGGAATTTGATGTGATTCTTGGCATGGATTGACTTTCTTTATATGGATCTCATATCAATTGCCAAAGAAGGGAAGTCACATTTCATATTCCAGATCAATCTATGATCGTCTATCGAATCAAGGATGGACATAACATTCCAGTGGAAATTTATTCCATCTTATGGGTCTTGATTCCACTTAATGAAGGTTATTTATCTCAAATGGTTGGTGAGAAACTCACGATTAAGAATATGTCCATTGTACGGGAGTTTGGTGATGTCTTTCCAGAGGAATTACCGGGTCTTCCACCAAATCATGAAGTTGAGTTTTCAATAGAACTCGTACCGGGTGCTTTGCCTATTTCAAAGACACCTTATAGAATGGCCCCAATTGAGTTGCAGGAATTGAAGAAGCAACTCCAAGAGAATCTTGATAAGGGATTCATACTCCCTAGTGTGTCACCTTGGGGAGCACCTGTTCTGTTTGTTAAGAAGAAAGATGGATCAATGAGACTCTGCATTGATTATCAAGAACTTAACAAGATCACTATCAAGAATAAATATCCTCTCCCACGCATTGATGACTTATTTGACCAACTACGCGGAGCTCAATACTTTTCCAAGATTGATCTTCATTCAGGGTATCATCAATTAAGGGTCAAAAGGGAGGATATACCAAAGATGACTTTCTATACAAGGTATGCACACTATGAATTTATAGTGATGCCATTTGGTCTTACTAATGCCCCTGCTATCTTCATGGATCTAATGAATAGAGTCTTTAGAGACTATCTTGATCAGTTTGTATTAGTCTTTATAGACGATATTCTTGTCTATTCAAAGAGCAAGGAAGAACATGAAGATCACTTGAGAATTATATTGAAGACCCTGAGAAAGGAGAAGCTTTATGCCAAATTTACCATGTGTGAATTTTTGCTTCAAAATCTTTCATTTTTGGGTCACATAATCTCAAAAGAGGGGATATATGTGGATCCAGCAAAAACAGAGGTTATCGAAAGATGGTTGAGACCAATAACAGTAACTGAGATCCGATGTTTTCTTGGTTTGGCTGGATATTATCGACGTTTTTTGAAATATTTCTCAAGATTATCTAATGCACTCACCAAGTTGACTCGGAAAAGAGTTAAGTTTGTTTGGACAGAGGAATGTGAAGGTAATTTCAAGGAGTTGAAAAGAAGGTTATCCCATGCACCTGTTCTCACACTGCCTTGTAGTGGAGAAAGGTTTGTGATCTACAGTGATGCATCCTAGAAGGGATTGGGGTATGTTCTTATGCAAAATGATATGGTGATAGCTTATGCCTCACGACAGTTGAAAATCCCTGAGCAAAATTACCCAACACATGATTTAGAGTTAGATGCGGTAATCTTTGCATTAAAGATTTGGAGGCATTATCTTTATGGAGAAAGGTGTGACATTTATACTGATCATAAAAGTTTAAAGTATATTTTCACACAAAAGGAGCTGATTATGCACCAAAGAATATGGTTGGAGCTGATTAAGGATTACGAATGCCCAATCCATTACCACCATGGGAAATCAAACAAGGTGGAAGATGCATTAAGTCGACAAGACCATGCCAGTTTATCCATGATGAGGATCACAAAAGATCAAATATTTATGGATTTACAAAGGATGGATCTTGGAATTATAATGGATGGGGAAAAATCTTATCTTTCTCAAATTAATGTTCAACCATCTATACATGTAAAGATTAAAGAGGCACAGAAAGAAGATGTAGAGTTACAAAAGAAGGTGATAAATGTTCCTGAATTCAACCTTGATTGTGATGGGATAATAATGTTCAGGAATCGGGATTTTGTTCCTCCCATCCCCGAATTAAAGAAGGTGCTACTGGATGAGGCTCATAGTTCTTCATTCTCTATTCATCCTGGAAGCACGAAGATGTATAGGGACCTGAAAGAGTAATTCTAGTGGGATGGAATGAAAAGAGATGTTGCTGAATATGTCTCTCGATGTTTGGTTTGTCAGCAAGTTAAAGCTGAGAGACAGAAGTCTAAGGGAATGTTACAACCATTACCCATACCCAGATGGAAATGGGAAAACATCACTATGGACTTTGTCACCGGACGTCCTAAAACATCCAAAGGCGATAATGATATCTAGGTCATAGTTGATCGTCTTACAAATTCTGCACACTTCATTGCTATTAGAGAGGATTTATCTCTAGATCAGCTTGCTAGGATATATGTAAAGGAAGTGGTAAGATTGCATGGAGTACCACTTTATATTATATGTGATCGGGATCCGAGGTTTACCTCAAAGTTCTAGAGAAGTCTTCAGTATACTCTGGATACAGGGTTGAGTTTTAGCACTGCTTATCATCCTCAGACAGACGGTCAGTCTGAGAGGACGATTCAAACACTAGAAGATATGTTGAGAGCTTGCTCTATGGATTTCAAAGGTGGTTGGGATCAACACCTACTTTTGGTGGAATTTTCTTAAAATAATAGCTTTCACTCTAGTATTCAGATGGTTCCTTATGAATCTCTCTATGGAATGAAATGTAGGACTCCAACTTTCTAGGATGAAGTTGGGGAAAGAAAGCTATTAGGACCTGATCTTGTTGATGAGATGGTAGAAAAGGTCAGATCTATTCAACAACACATAAGAGCAGCTCAGAGTCGACAAAAAAGTTATGCCAACAATTGAATAAAAGACTTAGAGTTTGATGTAGGTGATAAAGTGTTATTATGAATATCTCCCTGGAAGAGGGTCATGAGATTTGGAAAGAAGGGAAAGTTGAACCCTAGATATATCGGTCCTTTCGAAATACTGGATCGTGTTGGGAAGGTAGCTTACCGATTAGTGTTTCCACCGAATCTCTCTCAAGTTCACGATGTGTTCCATGTATCTCTCCTGGGAAAGTACATACCTGATCCTTCACATGTACTCAGCTCAGAAGTTGTACCGCTGGAATAAGATCTTTATTATGAAGAACAACCGATAGAGATTCTGGATCGTAGCAAAAAAGTCCTACAGAACAAGACCAATCGCTTGGTGAAAGTTTTATGGTGGAACCAACAATTAGAAGAAGCTACATGGGAGCTCGAGGATATGATGAGGGAGAGGTATCCTCATCTGTTTGTTACAAAGTGACAAATTTCGAGGGAGAAATTCATTTTAAGAGGGGTAGAATGTAACACCCGAGACTTTTATAAGAAATATTTTGTTTTTATGTTATATAAATCATCAAAGGAATCTTTCACTACACACAACACTAGATTGGCTTGCTTTACACACAAATGCGGCCTTCCTCGATAGCTTGTGTCATACCGAGTTTCACTAAACATCGATTTTCTATTAAAATATTATTAAAACTAGCCATTATGAATAGTAATTGTTAGTCATAGAAAGAAAGGAGTGATGGCAAGAGGGGGGGGGGGTGAATTGCCTTTTAAAAATTAATCAACAATTTAAAATCAAAGTAAAGGTGCAGCGGAAATAAAGAGGCAAGACACAAGAATTGATAACGGAGTTCGGCCTAAAACCCGGCCTACGTCTCCACTCCCAACTCAACCGTTGAGAGATTCTACCGCTTGCTTTTCAATGGTTTTAGCAAGAAACCCACTAGACTTTACAGGTAGTCTAGAACCTATTACTGCTTGCTTTTATATGGTTATGCAAGAACCCACTTGCTTTTATTGGTTGAGCAAGAACCCACTAGCCTTCTTACAGGTGAAGGCTAGCTCACCTATGTCTCAAGCCTTTTACAAGGTAAGGCTTGACCAACCTCTTCACACCTTGAAGGTGGTGTGAGAGCCCAAAGAAAGAGGGATGAAAGAAGTGGGGGGTTTGTAGGCACAAACCCAAATTTAAGCTCAAAATAAATAAGACAATGAAAAAACCGTAATGGGGAAGTCTTGGGCGCCAATTGATTGATGGAGCTGATGAATGGCACTCCCAAGCTTCTTTGATGGTGCTCCTTGGATGTGGAATTGGTTGGAGAAAATGGGGTTCCCTTGGAACAATCCGCCGGAGGTTAGCCGAATGATGGAAAATATGTCCGATGTTGTTCCTTAGGCTTCCGGGGGTTCCTAGTCCTTTATTTATAGAGGGGGAACCCTCAAATGGCCTTAGGGAGGCTTCGGAGCCGTTGGAGAGGTCTTCGGAGCCGTTGGAGGCCAAGTGGACAGGCTGGTCAAAAGCCCAACGGCTAGTTTGACTGGCTCCACCGGCTGACCGGTGCAGAGCCACCGGTTGGCCGGTGCTTGAAAAATGGAGAAGAGCTTCTGTCCAGGCTCCACCGGCTGACCGGTGGTGAAGCCACCGGTTGGCCGGTGGTGAGGCAGTAGCTTCCACTGTTTGGGCTGGGTGCCACCGGCTGGCCGGTGCTGAGGCCACCGGTTGGCCGGTGATGAGGCAGTGGCTCAGCCTTCTGTCAGGATGCCACCGGCTGGCCGCTGGTGTGACACCGGTTGGCCGGTGGTCTGGACAGAGGAATGCCTCCTGTCCAGTCCTCCATCGGCTGGCCGGTGGTCTTCCATCGGTTGGCCGGTGGACTGAAAATCAGTCCACTTTGGCTTCTTTCTTTCTTGGCCCAATTCCTTGGCCACTTGAAATGATTCCTATCATTCAAAAACACTTGAAAGAGTATTAGATAAATAAGTGGGTGATTATGATCATGAAAATCAAACCGCGAGGGATACGAGAGGTACAACAATCTCCCCCTATTTTGATGATCACAATCACCAAAACAAACAATGTAAAAATGAAATGAAAAGCATGCTTTAAAGGATTTAATTGAAAACAACCAATGCATTAGAGAAAGATTTCTCCCCCAATCAACCAAGAATTTCTCCCCCTTTGTGATTATCAAAATAGCTCGGGGCATAAAACTTGATTGAGGGAAAAAGAGATTTTAAACCAATTGAAATTTTTGAAATTTGAATCGAAAGTTTTGAATCGAAAATTTTGAAATGAAAATTTTGAATGAAAAATTAAATAACAGTTTGAATTGAAAGTTTTGAAATGAAAATTGAATAACAGTTTGAATTAAAAGTTTTGAAATGAAAATTGAATAACATTTTGAATTAAAAATTTGATACCAAGAGTTGAAAATGAAAGTTTGAATCGAATGTTTTGAAAAGAAAATTGAAATGAAAAATTTGAATTGAATATTTAGAAATAAAAATTTTGATACCAAGTGTTGAAATTGAAAGTCTTGATACCAAGTGTTGAATTGAATAAGAACTTGAATACACAAAAAGGCTTAAACGATCCTAACTCCCCCTAAATAAAAAACAACAAATCACCGGGGAGAGGATTATCAAACCGAGACAAATTTTGGCCCGGAGAGACTCGCTAGAAGGGATTTTTCAATCTATACTTGCCTAGTGGCGGGTCTTCTCCTATAAAATTCATCATTGAAGAAAATAGTTTTGGGCCTACCATACCGGGCATTTTTGCAATTGCACTCATAGATTAAGTGCCCGGGTTTTTTACAATAATTGAAAAAATTAAATTGAGAGCTCCCCCTTACAAAAATAGTTGGAGCATGGGAGGAGGAAGCTTGTTTGGAATATCCAAGCCCTTGGGTGGTTCTAGAAATGCGTTGGGAACCTAGCAAATTGTTCAAATTTTGTTCCCCTTGGGTGAACTTAGCTAAGGATTCCTTTAGATCCTTGATTGTTGATTCCATGGAATCAACATCGGGAAGATTTTGGATTTTGAGGGTCAACTCTTCCTTCTCTTTGAGAAGTTGTTCTTTTTCAGAAGAGAGTTTTTTGAAATTCTTTTTTAAAGAAACAAATTTGGAAGAAAGTTCGTGAAAACCTTCCTCTAGTTGATCTCTAGCATATTGGAGATCCTCATAAGATAAATGGTTGAAAGAATTTGTATTTGAAGAACAAGAGGATGAGGAGTCAGAAGATGTTACCTCATGAAATGCCATTAGGCATTTGTTACCGTTGTCGCTTGAGGAGGAGGAGGAGGAGGAGGATGCGGAGCTATCACTCCATGTGGCTTTGAAAGCCTTCTTCTTTTCCTTTTGTTTGGCCTTTTTCTTGTTGAGTGGGCAATCGGGCTTGTAATGGCCTTTCTCGCCACACCCGTAACATTTTACCTTGGGCTCGGATTTTTCGTTGGGTTGAGCCTTGCGGGCCTTGTGGGATTTCTTCTTTTTGTTCTTCTTCATGAACTTGTGCATTTTGCGGGCAAGATTCTCCATTTCGGAATCGCCGCTTGAAGAGGAAGAAGATGAGGAGGAGGATGAGATTTCTTCTTTTTATACCTTGAAGGCGATGTTCTTTGGAACTTTGATCGGTTTGCCTTCCTTTTCAGCTTTCCTCCTCATGGTGATCTCGTAAGTCATGAGAGATCCGATGAGCTCTTCTACCGGCATGTTCTTGATGTCCTTTGCTTCTTGAATTTCCGTGACCTTCGGTGCCCATGAGCTTGGTAGGATCCATAGGATCTTCTTGACCATTGTTTCTGCAGACACATCATCACCAAGGGACTTTCTCCCATTGCAAACATCAGTAAATCGAGTAAACATATCAGAAATAGATTCAGATGGATGCATGGAAAAAGGCTCAAAATCTTGACGGAACATATCCAATCGAGTATCCTTGACTTTGTTGGTCCCCTCATGGGTAACCTCCAAAAGTTTCCAGATTTCGTGTGAGGAGGTGCATGTGGAAACTCGATTGAACTCATTACGGTCAAGGCCGCAATGTAGAGCATTCATGGCTTTGCCATCAAGCTCGAAATTTTTAATATCGGCTTGAGTCCATTTGGATTCATCGGGGGAAGAGAGAGTGTAACCTTGCATGACAATTTTATAAATGGGATAACCTATACTTCTAAGAAAAGTGGTCATGCGGGTTTTCCAATAGTTATAGTCGGTTCCATCAAAAAATGGAGCACGACCCAAAGAATAGCCTTCGGGGGCGAAAGAGGTTGATGCCATCAAAAAAGATCTTGAATTTGAAACCGGTTAGGGTATTACTCAAATTTTTCCCTCTGATACCAATTGTTAGTCGGAGAAAGAAAGGAGTGATGGCAAGAGGGGGGGGGGTGAATTGCCTTTTAAAAATTAATCAACAATTTAAAATCAAAGTAAAGGTGCAGTGGAAATAAAGAGGCAAGACACAAGAATTGATAACGGAGTTCGGCCTAAAACCCGGCCTACGTCTCCGCTCCCAACTCAACCGTTGAGAGATTCTACCGCTTTCTTTTCAATGGTTTTAGCAAGAAACCCACTAGACTTTACAGGTAGTCTAGAACCTATTACAGCTTGCTTTTATATGGTTATGCAAGAACCCACTTGCTTTTATTGGTTGAGCAAGAACCCACTAGCCTTCTTACAGGTGAAGGCTAGCTCACCTATGTCTCAAGCCTTTTACAAGGTAAGGCTTGACCAACCTCTTCACACCTTGAAGGTGGTGTGAGAAACCAAAGAAAGAGGGATGAAAGAAGTGGGGGGTTTGTAGGCACAAACCCAAATTTAAGCTCAAAATAAATAAGACAATGAAAAAACCGTAATGGGGAAGTCTTGGGCGCCAATTGATTGATGGAGCTGATGAAGGGAGCTCCCAAGCTTCTTTGATGGTGCTCCTTGGATGTGGAATTGGTTGGAGCAAATGGGGTTCCCTTGGAACAATCCGCCGGAGGTTAGCCGAATGATGGAAAATATGTCCAATGTTGTTCCTTAGGCTTCCGGGGGTTCCTAGTCCTTTATTTATAGAGGGGGAACCCTCAAATGGCCTTAGGGAGGCTTCGGAGCCGTTGGAGAGGTCTTCGGAGCCGTTGGAGGCCAAGTGGACAGGCTGGTCAAAAGCCCAACGGCTAGTTTGACTGGCTCCACCGGCTGATCGGTGCAGAGCCACCGGTTGGCCGGTGCTTGCAAAATGGAGAAGGGCTTCTGTCCAGGCTCCACCGGCTGACCGGTGGTGAAGCCACCGGTTGGCCGGTGGTGAGGCAGTAGCTTCCACTGTTTGGGCTGGGTGCCACCGGCTGGCCGGTGCTGAGGCCACCGGTTGGCCGGTGATGAGGCAGTGGCTCAGCCTTCTATCAGGATGCCACCGGCTGGCCGCTGGTGTGACACCGGTTGGCCGGTGGTCTGGACAGAGGAATGCCTCCTGTCCAGTCCTCCATCGGCTGGCCGGTGGTCTTCCATCGGTTGGCCGGTGGACTGAAAATCAGTCCACTTTGGCTTCTTGCTTTCTTGGCCCAATTCCTTGGCCACTTGAAATGATTCCTATCATTCAAAAACACTTGAAAGAGGATTAGATAAATAAGTGGGTGATTGTGATCATGAAAATCAAACCGCGAGGGATACGAGAGGTACAACAGTAATAACCTATTTTTGAAATTTTATAAATTTTATTTTTCAAAATGGACTTCATTTTTGGATTCAGAATATCAAAATTAGCCCAGGGTAAAATTTTGGTATTTTTCTGAAAACTTTCAATTTTTGATGAATAGTGAAAACACGGGGTTACTATTTAAAAACTGGATTTTTATTTAAATAATTATTTATTTTATTTAAATTTATTTTAGGTCAAAATTGATACATAATACCTATATGAGTTCAATGTAATTCATTTGAGTAATTTTATAATAATTTTATATATATAAAAATTTTATTGAACTTTTCACCGTCTTTTACCCACCTCCTAGGAGAATTTGCACATTTACATAGAACTTAATTTTACCGCTTCTGTGAGTGGAATTTCAAAAATCCGAGAGACACGGTTGATGTTAGTAAGTAAAATGTGGTTCAATGAGATGAAAATAATTTTTGGTGAATAGTAACTTTTTACTTTTATTTACCACGGTTAAAAGTAAATATGGTAATTAAGAGTAAAAATGATACTATTATTACCCTAAAACATGTCCTAATTCTATTAGATAAGTGTAATTCTACCTAAAACAACCTTAGGAATAAAATATGACCATTTAGGACCACATGGATTAGATTAGGACATTTATTATTAATTTATTTAAAGAAGGGTTAAAATAATTAAAATCAAAGTTTAATAAGTAAATCATTTTTAATATAGGGTTATACATAAGATAAATTCATCTATAAATATTCATTATAAAGATAAAAAGATTTCCTACATAATTATATTTTATTTGTAATTTTTAGATATTAAATAATTTAATTTATTTATGACACAATGATGATGCAGTAATTATCTTATTAATGAAATATTGACATAATTGATGTTATAAATACCCAAATAAATGTAATTTGCGACTTTTTATGAATTAAAATAATTTTCTATGTTAATATGACATGTTAGTATTGATTTAATTCCATTTTTGTGAACTAATATTTCTGTTATGATTTTCAAAAAAATCAATTACCAAATAGTATCAAAATTGACATAAAATAGTTTTTAAAACAAATATTATATTATTAATTGTTATTTTATTCCTAAAAATCTATGTTTCGGCCAAATGACTTAGATAAGGTTATATATATTAATAATAAACAACTTGGGGTTCGTTTGTCTTGTTATAGTAAGTTTATTAACCTTATAGTGTAAGAACACAAAAAGACACGGTAAAAGTAAAATTATTTAACTTAAAGTTAAATCTAAATGATAAGGTTAAAATAGGAACCTAAACTTGTCTAAATTATATTGTATGACAGGAGTTCTACCCATACCCACCTTAGTTTCGAAATAAATCAATTTGGATCTATTTAAAACCAAATATGACTTTATAATAAAACAATATTTTTAGTTTTTCCAAAGGTGCCCCTCTCCTCCCTTATAAAAGGGCACCTCCTCCCTCTCTTCCTCACACCACTTTGAGCCTTAAAGCTCGGCAAAACCCTAAAAAATTCTCTTCTCCACTTCCCTAGAAACATCCTAGAGGTCCTGGTCTTCTTCAAAGACCCATTTTAGTGCCCTAAAAGGAGGTCTCAAAGGAGGCACTTCAAAGAAGAGGTAATGTCTGTTACCGATTCTTTCAACTTTATTTCTTATTACACTTCTTATTCTTTATTTGTTTCATTATGAAGTAATAACATAAGTATAATTCATATATTGATATGTTATTATAAGTATGAAACAACCATATTTCACCATCTATCCATCCTACGGAAAACAAAATCACCGCGCGTGCGTACGTACGGAATACCGTCTCCACGCCGTGTTGTAATCTATTTTCCACCCCCACCTTACTTGGATGAGTATAATGGTGTAAATAATGACTATATATGATTATTGTAAAGTGATATTTATTCTGAAATATTATACATACACTCCAATACAATTCCATGATCAAGGGAACGATATCATCGCTCGTGCGTACGTACGGCCTACCGTCTCCACGATGTGATGCGACTCGTTCTACATGATCTTCATTGAATAATGATTATATAAATGAATTGAATGAATTAATATGATATATATCACACTAATACCATTCTGGAAATGAGGTATCTATAACCCAAAAATAATAACAAGAATTTATTCGACAAAACATGCATAAGAACAAAAAGCAATAAACACCCGAATAACAAGTAACAATGAAATATTACTAATATGAAGCTAAGAATATGACCATATATGATATAATAACAATGATTATGATTCTTTAATAATTCAATGACATTATTTAAATAATTATACAGGAGGTTCGGAAACTTACGAAGCAAATCGGACCTAAGGTAAGGGAAAATCTCGCAATCTCAATTTTTATCAGAGATTGTTTATACTTCAGAATTTACTGGGGAAAATTTTTCATCCACATCCATGTTTCCTCAATATGTAATATTTATATACTTCTACAATAGTTTATATCCAATTTTACACTTCGGTGAATTTTTATTAAAAGATATGAAAGGAATCTTTTGTCGTTTTTCGTACGAGGTACTTTTTAACTTTTCCGACAAAAGTATGAGAAGAATGTTTTTTTAACTTATACGGAATGAATGGATTTTTAAAACATTATTTCCAAGAATCTTCCTTCACAAGTTTTCAGGTTTATTTTTAATCAACTTCTTCTAGTTTAAAATTGTATGACATGTTAAGAAAGGAAAAATGTTTTTGAGGTAGAAAGGATATTTTTCTCAAGAATGGAGTTCAAGTGTTTTATCAAAATTATTTTCCATATAAGATAATATAGGGTTATATTTATATCCCTATTATTACATTGATTTGATTATGTTGTGATGGAATTATTTTTAAGAATTCCTTTATCTTATATGAATTGTTTTATGATGTCACAATGTTTAAGAATCCCATTTTTATTACATGGGTTATGATATGATGTATGGTTTATGACTTTGTGGAACACATAATAATGGTGTCATTATGAGATGGGTGGGACCTATATCTCCCTACAATGCATTGGGTGAAGATTTTATATATCATGAGATAGACATGGCTGGAACGGCAGGTTAAACTGGTTCAGTGAAACAGGACTGAAACGAGGAATGAACTCGGTTCAGAAATGGACTTTGTCTACTAATATAGTCTTAGTAATGAGTCTTGACTAATAAGAAATGATTCTCTATGATTATGTGTGTATGACACAAAGCATCATGTTTTATGTTATTATTATTGTGATAACATTTCACTACCATGATTTATCCCATGTTATGAAATTATGATCTCTTTTGCAGGGTAAGATTTCTAAATTGTTATGTTCTTATGAATATGATGTGATTGATTTTTCTTTTGTTTACCCTTACTGAGCATTTGAGCTCACCCTTTTGTATGTTTTCTTTCCCTCAGGTATGGAAGAAGGTTATTAAGTAGGATATGCCAAAAGGGACTCTAGATATGATGAAATAAATGGGAGACAGTGTAGATGCTTTATGAACCAGTTTTTTATGTTTCCCAGTTTCTAAAGACACTATACCTTTATGGTCCGTTCATGGTTTTGTTATATGTTGTAATAATTATGCTTCAATTTTGAGGTAATAACCATGTATGTAAAGTATGGGTCGTTATATAGTTGGCTACCCTTATGATTGAAGGTCCAACCTAAAAGTTGTGGAAGTCCATTTATCAAAGCAAACCTCAAGAATGTCTCACTTGGGAGTTCTTCAAGTCGTCGTTCATCCAAAAAAACTTCTTTGAGGTGAAAAAGGTGAGTAAGATGATGAATTTGTGCGGTCTTCAGCAAGGTGTTGGAATTATTTTATCATTTTCTAGACCTAGCTTCATATGAATCGGGGTATGTTGGAAATTACACCATGCAAGCTCAGCTTTTTGAGCTCGGATTACGTCCTGAGATGCAGTCAAAGGTGGAAGAGTTCAACATAATCGCATTCCCTTACATTGTGAGACATTGTTTCCTCATCGAAGCTGAGTTAACAAGAGGACTTAAGGTGGAGAATCCTCCTTCGCAGTGAATAAGATAATGATAAGAAGAATGGGAAGAAGCATGATAATAGTGGTACTGGTAGAGGAATCAAGAGGCCTTCAGACCTTCTGTCATCTTCCTCATAGCTCAATGACCTGATCTGTCACCAGTGCGGTAAGAAGGGGCACAAGAGGCTGAGGTACCCAAATTATCCAAGACCCTGGCACATCTGTGGGTGCCTGGGTCACATGCATCGATTCTGTTGAGGTGCTTCCAAGAAGTGTGCTACAACCAGACCTAACTTTTCGAAGGTCATATCATCCCGTCAGCATGAGTAGGATGATGTTTGGGGATCAGTTTGTAGGTTTTATTTTTGTAGTGTTTCTTGGATGTAGTAGTCGTCACTTGTATCATTTTGCGGTGTTAATTTTCCAATAGTTGTACGAATGGTTATTGTTAAAACTCGTTGAGAATTTTATTTTATTGGAAGTGTGTTTTGTGAAATTCAAGTCCATGTGTTATGTTTGGAAATTTCTAAATATTGACTGTGAGTTAGGAGATACATCAATCATCAGTGCTCTATCCATAGGTCCCAGAGTGAAGCTGGAACATAGTCTCATGAAGCCCAATGTTGGGAAATGGCCTTGTTTTAATCTTTATCCTTAGTTTTGTGTTTTTTGTGTTCTTTTAAAGGTGGGAAATTGTTAGTGTAGCATTAATAGTAGTTTTGATGCTTAATCGATTGGGCCATTTCTTCCCCCCATATGGTGGGGTTTCTGGTCTCTGTGGGAAGCTTTCAGGTTTGGTTAATCTCTTCAGTACTTTTGGTTGGGATACCCATCGTCGGTCTTGTTGAATTCAGTTTGGCTTGTTTCCTATAGTGGGGAGTCCCTCAAGACTCCCCGTGTCAGTATCAAAGTTTCATTTCGGGCTTTTTTTTGTTGTGTTTAAAGTGTTCGTGTTTTGAAGATGAGTTTCATGTCATGGAAATTTGGTGTTCATTTTGATCGATCAACTGCAGGTGCTTAAACTTTGGGGGGTGAGTGACACTTAAAGAGTTTCATCTTGGTTCTTGGTCTTGTTATGGATTCCTGGGGGCTAGAAGCTTTCTGGTGGGGAGAATTTTCACACCCCAACCTATCTATTATTTTTATTTTATTATTTTCATTGGTATTAAAAGTTTTTTGTCCTGGTTCAGGTTGAATTCCAAACAATATTTTTGAGTTTTGAAAAAAATGCGTTTTTTTGAGTTAACGTCATTGAGCGCCCAGGCAGAGAACATTTTGGAAACCCTACGTGGATTCGCCCATGAAATGGCACAGTCCGCCTGTCTTTGAAAAAAATTAAAATGAATAAATTTTGTAATTTATTTCATTATTTAAAATATTCATGGTAAAAAAATTTAATTATTATTATTAAAACGAAATGTGTATTATTATTATTTATATTTTTTTCGATATTATTATTATTATTATTATTATTATTATTATTATTATTATTATTACAGTTACTGAGGTCTGGGCTAATGCGCGGGCACCACATGGCTAGCGGAAGCCGTGTGGTTATCCTGGGCACCTATGCAATTGTAGTATTTGAGTCGACCAAGTAAAAATAAATTTAATGAGTTGACAAGAAAATTAATTAAAAATTTGTTAATTAAATAACTTATTGTCGTAATAATATTATTTTGTCACCAATAATAATATTTAATTATTATTAAAGAATTTTAATTATTTAAAATTATTATTTTTATCGTTTTTAGTTTATTATTAATGTTGTTATTATTATTATTATCATTTGTATTATTATTATTATTGATATTAATATTAATATAATTAATACAGATTAAATTTATTATTATTATTATTATTATTTTTGTTGTTGTTATATATTTTTTAATTTAATTTTATTTACATTTCTTTTCATCTTTCTTCTTTTTCCATGCGTTTTATCCCCCTTTCCCTTTTATGTCATGCCCAAGCATCCTTCCCTCATCTTGGCACCTCCCTCAACATGCATGACTGGTCGCGACCGCACCCCCCTGCGATGATCCCTCCTGCTGAAGCCCTCTCGGTCTAGTGCCCTCCTACTGCAACCCTCCTCCTGCGCACGCCCAACCGACCTGAGACCCTCGGTAGTGCCCCCACATCTCTTGTTGTGAATTAATTTTGTATCTTTAATTCACTTATTCTGTTTTCATATTAAATTTTTTCAATTACGCTGTTTTCAGATTTTTCTTTTTACACACTGACTTGCTGGCATTGTTTTTTCCCTGTGTTATTTGCTGGCCGTTCATTCCTCGCACAGACGTTTTACTATGAGCCGTTCATCTTATGTTTGGCAGTTCGATTTGTGGGATGCTGTTCAGGCTACAGTTTCATTCCCTGGGTGCGTGGCATCCTTTGATTTGGGGAGTCTGTTTTGGGAAACTGCCGGTTGCAGGGGGTTCAATCACCCCTGCTACAGCTGATCCGATAGCAGGAAAAAGAAAAACCCCATTGGTCTTCTCGGTTCTGTTTTGGCAGCTATCTCCTTAGATCTTCTTTGCGAACCTGTTCTTGTTTTTTCTTCTGGTTCTGCGCTCAAGCCTCCCTCCTGGAGAAGGTCGTCCTCGCATGTTTTTCTCCCTCGACGCCTACATTGCGTGCTGGTTCGTGGTGGAGACAATGTTCCTTCCAAACGGAAGATGTTCGGCTCATGTTGATGACTCCCAGAACCATGGAAGAAGTGAACCACTGCTGGTTCTTCAAGATCTGGAAGACAACGGCCCAACCTTCAAAGCGTGAAGAGATCCAGACTGCCGGGTATTGTTAATCCCGACGTTGTAAGTATTTTTCTGCTTTGATCTTTGTTGTCTTTGACACAGTGGATGTTTGTCTTTGTTTTTTCTTTTATTCTGGTTGCTGCTCTTCACTGTAGTTCCGGTTTCTTTTTCATAGTAATAAAAGTGTGAGTGTGTGTGGTGTTCTTGCCGTGCAGTAGGTCCCTAAGGGGTCCGAAGCACATAAATCTTTGTGTTCTTGTGTTCATTTTTCTTTACTTTTCATTCTGGTTATTCCGCGTTGTGATTGAATCAACATTCTGATAATAAATCATTGATCCTGGCTTTTCGGTTGGTGTTTTGTTACTGCCTGCATACACTGCACCCTTCACATGTGGTATCAGAACCTCTATGATTTTTGTTATCCAGAATTTGCGATTGCAGTCCCTAAATTTCTGGACACTGTCATTGTTTGTACAGACTGCTTCATTTTCTTCTTTACAAACTATTGTTATTATTGTTTATAAAGTTGCTGCTATTGTTTGAAATCTGATGTTAAGTATTCTATTTTCCTGCTTCCTTTTTTTAGGTCTTTAGTTTACAATTTTGAATTCTATTTTCTGTTTCCAAAATTTTATTACCTCAATCATAAATCGCCATTGTGATTACATCATTGTATTTGTTAAAACATTATCGCGTCTAACATTTTTGTGCATTTCATATTCCTTCATTGAATCATCATTTACCCAAGGGATTGGTCAGTTGTTGGGGGCATATGCTTACCGTTGTCCGCAAGAACTTAGCATCTACCTTGTGGGTAAACATGTCCACAATGAGGTATGAAATCGAGAAATTTGACGGTGACAATGATTTTAACCTATGGCGCATTAAAATGAGAGCCTAACTTGTACAACAAGGCCTAATTGATTCCCTATTTGGGTCTAAGAAACCTGTTACCACTGTAAGTGAGACTGGGCAGCCAAGAACTGAATATATATATTTTCCTTCTGATGTGCTAGTCAAAGAACATAGTTCTCTCTTGTTGTCCTTAGGAGACAAAGTCCTTAGGGAGGTTTCTTTCGAGTCCACTGCTGCTAGTATTTGGATGAAGTTAGAAAAGCTGTATATGACTGCCTCTTTAGTTGGAAGACTCTATAAAAAACATCGTATGTTCACCTTTAATATGAAACACGGTGCCTCAATTAAATCTCACCTTGATGAGTTTAATAAAATTATGTTAGACCTTGCCAACATAAACGTAACAGTTGATGATGAGGACCAAGCCATGATCCTCTTAATTTCGCTTGATCATAATTAAAGCTCTTTAGTCGAGACCATGATGTATGGCAGAGATACTTTAACCCTCGAAGAAGTTAAGTCAGCACTCCTATCTAAGGAAATTCACTCAAGGTCGAGAGTTAAAGGTGAGGCAGAGAGCCTGTTCACTAGGGGTAGACCGCAAAACAAAGGTAAAAAGAAACAATTTACCAAAGATAAGGACAAGAACAAACACCCAAAACACAAAAATGACTCTAAGGAAAGAAAGGTCACATGCTTCCATTGTGGGAAGCCCGGGCATACCAAGCCTGAATGTAGAAAACTCAAGCGAGAGTTAGAATCCAAACAGCCCACTGACCAGTCTCTCTTGGTTGACTTCGGGTATGACACTGCGGAAGTTTTAAATGTGTCCATCCATAATCTCGACCGAGAGTGGGTCTTAGACTCTGGTTGTTCCTTCCACATGTGTCCGCATAGAGAGTCTTTCTTAGAGCTGGTTGAGAGAGTGGAAGGGGATGTCCTGTTAGGAAACAACAAGAAATGCAAGGTTGAGGGTAGAGGGTCTCTCCTAATAGAATTGGATGATCGATCAGTCGTTACCCTACTTGATGTGAGGTGGGTCCCCAACCTGCAACGAAACTTGATTTCCTTAGGATTCCTTGATCAAAAAGGATATACCTTTAGATCAGAATTGGGTTCTATCAAAGTCTCTAAAGGATCTAGAACCATCTTAAAGGGGTCTCTTGTGAATGGGTTTTATGTCCTGAATGGCAAGACCCATTCGAGACAGTTGGGTAGTGTTTGCAATACAAACACTGACAACACTATGCTCTGGCATAGACGGTTGGGGCATGTAAGCTCCAAGGGGCTAGAAGAACTCAACAAGCAGGGGCTGTTGAGTGACATCACACCTATGAACCTTCCATTTTGTGAAGATTGTGTAATGGGAAAGGCCAAAAGGGTGAGCTTCAATAGGTCCTCCTTCAAGGCTACTGCCCCACTTGAGTATATCCATTCGGATTTATGGGGGCCAGCCAGGACCACCTCGCATGGTGGAGGATCCTATTTCGTCACCTTTATTGATGATTACTCCAGGAAGGTCTTGGTTTACATCCACAAGAATAAATCGGATGTTTTCCAAACCTTTAAAACCTGTAAATCTTTAGTTGAAAACCAAACTAGAAAGAAGATTAAGACCATGAGAATGGACAATGGGCTTGAGTACCTGTCCACTGAGTTCATTCAATATTGTGAGTCTGAAGGAATTCAAAGGCATAGAACTGTTAGGGAAACTCCCCAACAGAATGGCCTTGTAGAGAGGATGAATCAGACTATACTTGAAAGAGTCCGTAGTATGCTTGCATAATCGGGCCTCCCCAAATATTTTTGGGCCGAAGCCACCAGCACTGCTATGTACCTGATCAATAAGTGTCCCTCTTCTACGAATCAATTCAAAACTCTTGAAGAACTCTGGACCGGCAAGCCCCCTTTGTATTCCTACTTAAGGATTTTCGGATCTACAGCCTATGCTCACGTCAAGACTGATAAGCTTGAACCTAGAGCCCTAAAGTGAATTTTCGTTGGTTATCCTGAGGGAGTTAAGGGATACAAACTCTGGGTAGATAAGCCGGGATACCAAAAGTGCATTGTTAGTAGAGATTTGGTCTTTCATGAGTCTTCTTCCCCTAAGACCAGGACTGTTACACCTGACAGTAGTGAACCAGACCTTCACAAGTCTGATGAACGTGAGCCGCCAGCTCATGTGGAGACTGATATCCAGTCTACTCCACCTCCTCCTCAGCCCACTGTTGCGGCTGATTCTGAGTCTAGTTCTGGTTCAGACTCCGATTCTGAACCTTCTACCACTCATGAGGATTATCAATTAACCCGAGATAGACAAAGGAGGGTTCTGAGACCTCCTTCTCAGTTCAGCCAGTATGATAAGGCCTCATACGCCTTTCATGTGGCCCAGGATCTCATTGATGATGATCCACAATCTTACAAGCAAGCCTTAAAAGACAAAGATTCGAAACATTGGATCTTTGCCATGAATGAAGAGATGCAATCTCTTAAGTAAAATCACACATGGACCATTATCAACAAGCCACCTAATGCTAAGGTAATTGGGTCCAAGTGGATCTATAAGAGAAAAGAAGACAACATAGAGGGAAATAAGGTCAAGTTTAAAGCTAGGCTAGTCTCTAAAGGATTCCTTCAACGAGAAAGAATTGACTATTTTGAAATCTTTTCCCCTTTCGTCAAGCACTCTTCTATTAGGCTTTTATTATCTTTTGATGCTTATCTTGATCTGCACATCGAACAACTAGATGTTAAGACTGCCTTCTTACATGGGGATTTGAATGAAAAACTCTATATGAAGCCTCCTGATGGTTATTCTAAGGAATTCAAACCAAACCAAGTTTTCTTATTAAATAAGTCCTTGTATGGTTTAAAGAAAGCATCTAGGCAATGGTACAAAAAAATTGATTCCTTCATGCTAAATAACCAATTCACAAGGAGTCAATATGATGCATGTGTTTACTTTAAATCAATCCAAGGTTGTATGATTTACCTTCTGCTCTATGTAGATGACATGCTAATCATATGTAAAAATATGAGTTTTATCACTTCTATTAAATCTCAATTAAAAGGCAATTTTGAAATGAAAGACTTAGGTGCAGCTAAGCAAATTTTAGGTGTTGAAATCATTAGAGATAGACCTAACAAGTTGCTCTGCTTATCTCAGCGTGCTTATATTTTAAAGATCCTAAAGAGATACATGTTTGAATCTCTCAAACCTGTTAATGTACCTCTTGCTCAACACTTTAAGCTGTCTTTAACACAAGCACCCACTGTTGATGATGACATGCAATTTATGTCTAAAATTCCATATGCTAACATTGTTGGTAGCATTATGTACTCTATGATTTGCACCAGACCTGACATTGCATTTGCAATCTGCACCTTGAGCAGATTTATGGCCGCACCTGGGAAGTCTCATTGGCATGCCCTTAAGTGGATCCTTAGATATCTCTCATGTACATCTAATTTATCTTTGTGCTATGGCAAAAATATTGATGTTTCTGATATTTTGGTGGGGTTTGTAGATGCCGATTATGCAGGTAATATTGACACCAGAAAATATTTGACTGGATACGTGTTCACTACTTGTGGTGGGCCTGTCTCTTGGAAGTGCAACATGCAATCCGTGGTTGCCCTTTCAACCACGGAGTCCGAGTACATTGCCCTTACCGAGGCGGTAAAAGAATCCTTATGGCTTAAAGGCTTGTCTTCTGAACTCAAACTTTTTAATTCAGTTATTAATGTTTATTCTGATAGTCAATCAGCCCTCCATTTATCTAGAAATCTAGTTTGCCATGGAAAATCAAAACACATAGATATTAGATTACATTTTATTAGAGATGTTATAGAACAAGGGACCGTGTGTGTCAATAAGATACACACTGATAAAAACCCAGCTGATAGTTTGACTAAAGCTGTGGCTTTATCTAAGTTCAAGTTTTGTTTAGATAAAATGAACTTGGTTCCTGTGCTATAACCTTAGGTGCAAGAACATCACAACTTTTTAATTGAAAATGGTGGAGTTTGTGAATTAATTCTGTATCTTTAATTCACTTATTCTGTTTTCATATTAAAATTTTTCATTTACGCTATTTTCATATTTTTCTTTTTACACACTGACTTGCTGGCATTGTTTTTTCCCTGTGTTATTTGCTGGCCGTTCATTCCTTGCACCGACGTTTTACTATGAGCCGTTCATCTTATGTTTGGCGGTTCGATTTGTGGGCTGCTGTTCAGGCTACGGTTTCACTCCCTGGGTGCGTGGCATCCTTTGATTGGGGGAGTCTGTTTTGGGAAACTGCCGGTTGTAGGGGGTTCAATCACCCCTGCTACAGCTGATCCGATAGCAGGAAAAAGAAAAACCCCACTGGTCTTCTCGGTTTTGTTTTGGCAGTTATCTCCTTAGCTCTTCTTTGCGAACCCTGTTCTTGTTTTTCTTCTGGTTCTGCGCTCAAGCCTCCCTCCCGGGGAAGGTCGTCCTCGCCTGTTGTTCTCCCTCGACGCCTACATTGCGTGCTGGTTCGTGGTGGAGACAGCGTTCCTTCCAAACGGAAGATGTGCGGCTCCTATTGACGACCCCAGAACCACGGAAGAAGCGAACCATTGCTGGTTCTTCAAGATCTGGAAGACAACGGCCCAACCTTCAAAGCGTGAAGAGATCCGGACTGCCGGATATTGTTAATCCCGGCGTTGTAAGTATTTTGCTGCTTTGATCTTTGTTGTCTTTGACACAGCGGCTGTTTGTCTTTGTTTTTTCTTTTATTCTGGCTGCTGCTCTTCATTGTAGTTCCAATTTCTTTTTCATAGTAATAAAAGCGTGAGTGTGTGTGGTGTTCTTGCCGTGCAATAGGTCCCTAAGGGGGCCGAAGCAGATAAATCTTTGTGTTCTTGTGTTCATTTTTCTTTACTTTGCATTCTGGTTATTCCGCGTTGTGATTGCATCAACATTCTGATAATAAATCTTTGATTTTCGGTTGGTGTGTTGTTACTGCCTGCATACACTGCACCCTTCACACTTGTTGTAGCGCGAGCAGGACCTCCCCTGGCATCTTTATGCATGCCACCTCCAGTCGGCACAACAGCTGAACCCTCCTGCACACTCGCCAGGTCGCCCCTGCCTCCAACCCTGTGCCTGTTGTCCAGCCACCCTCGGCCTGCTTCCCTCCTTCTCCCTTGCAGCGTGCCAACACCCTGCTCTGACCCCTCCTATTGGACATCCCCCCTAGATCCTATCACGACACCCAATCAAGCTCGCTAGCTGCAGCGGCTCCCGCCACACCCTCCTCCTGCGCACTCATAGTCGGCGCTATGCCCTCCTCCCCAGCGCTCCTTGGGACCCGATCGCCCCCCTGCTGCCTCCTTTCCAGCCAACAACGTGCTCCCACCGGCCTGATCCCTATTCAGTGCGCCCGACCAGCGCACCCACTGGCCTCCATTGTTGCACCACTGTCCAGACCAGTTAGATCTGCAGCCGCCCTCTTAACCAGCAACACGGCTGGCGCCTCCCTTCTGCCGGCGCTTTCCCTCTGACCAGCTGGTCGTGCAACCTCTATTTGGCTTATTGTCTGGCCAGATGCGGCATAGTCCCCAGCGCCATCCGCCCTCTCATCGTTGCACCCTGCCCGACCACTACGCTCCTCCGACCAGCGTGGAACCCCCTCTTGTTCACCGGCACAGTGCCCGACTCCACTCGCTTGTCCGACTAGTATCTGTCGCCCTCCACTCCTTGGTGAGTAACCAGCACCGACCCCCTTTGTTGTCACTTGATCGTCGCATGACGCATCGCAATGTTTTGCGACCCCCCCCCTGCTTGGGAGCGCGATGAACACCACCGCCGATAGCAAGAAGTTTAGTTTTGGTCCATTTTTCCTGCAACGACGTCAAAGTGAAATTGTAATGTTCAGTAGTTTGAGGAAACTTTTTTTAATTAGTGTTTTTTCATTTTAGTTGTGTGTTTGTTACACCACATTGGTGAGGTTTTTCTGTGACATTTTTGTCGTCAGCAGCTAGCACGTACTTGTGCGCAAGTGTGAGACGTGTCGCACACTTGTGATTGGACTGTGAGTCAACATAGGTCCCCCAATGCTCCACCCTTTAAATTTAGAATTTATTAATTTCTTGATATTTTATTAGTTTTAATAAATGGAAAATAGTATTAGATAAATTCTTTGTGAATAATTACTCGATGTAAAAAGAGATGTTTATTTTATACACGTCATTTGAAATATTTTCTTAGTGAATTGACGCACAATAGTGGAAGAATGCTTGTTTGGCCTTTGAACATAATTCATGGATCTTCAAGTGTATTTATGGTTTGATGATAAACTATTTTATCTGATGCATGAAAAAGATTTTTGGTTCTCTTGAGAAATGAGGTTTTTCAATAAATTAGGTAAGGCCTGTTTGGTACATTGATAAAATAAATTATTTTGGAACACATTCTTCAACATGACTCAGGGGTGATCCCATTTTGTACGTTGGTTTTGTGAGTTGTGTTTGATGTTTGTGCAACATGACGTGTTACTTTCTTGATTCTGTTGCCTCACTCCCTTTTATTGCATGTGTTTACATGGAAACCTGACAATGTAAGTGAATCTTCTAAGAACAATTATTGCACTAGTTTAGACTACGCACTGGCTAGTAGACCATAGTAGATAGATGTTTTGTTATTATTTTTGATATGGGATTGGTCCCCTCAGTTGGGCCATGTAGGGAAACACCTGGCATTTGGGCGTTATGATGTCATTGAGTAGGGCATGCCTTCAGGATGAGTCACATGTATAGTACCTTCTGGATTGTTCACAAGCACCTTGGTTCAACCCATTTTTCATTTAGTGCTTATTTGTATGTGGTAGATGATTGAGAGGTCTAGTTTAGTTTCTGTCCCCTATGTGCCATTATTTTCATTACCCTTAGTGTGAGTTGTGTGTTATGAGAGGTTTTTCTTTTTGCTAATAACTAAACCCTGGGTTTTTAGATTGTTGTGAAAATGTGTTTTAAAATGAAATGCACCTTCTCCTTTCAAGAATTAAACTTGTTTTTAAATTAAATAGAGCAATGGACTATTAATTGTTTCAAAAATGAATGTTTGTGTGTGTGGAAAACCATATTTTATATAATTTAATTCAAACATGATATTGATAAATTCATTATTTAAAGTTAGTGTATTGGGAATAGTTTGTTGGGAACATCTACTGAGTTGCAATACTCATTCCAATAGTTCTTTTCTGGTTTTTAGTGTTTGTGCAGGCTACAACTTGAGTGTGCTCGCCTTGGGCGATGCTTAATAATTGATTTGGATAGTGACCCGCAAGGTCACACATTGTTATTTCAGACGTCGAGTTTGGTTAGTTTTATTTTCCTTCAGTACTTGTTTATTCATTTTGTTTGGTAATTTATTTTGAGCTGCTCTTTATTATTTTCCTCTTCTTTTATTTAATTGTCTTTTCTTCTTGGGCCAAATTTGTCCCACATTCTCTATTGATGTCCTGACTCTTGTCGACATCCTGGGAGGATCGGGAACGCCTCTTGGTCCATGTCACTGACTGGCTCGGGTAACCGTTTTAGGGTCAACCCGGGTTGGTTCGGGACATATATAATGTTTAAACATTTCTTCATATCCTAATAATTACATCCATAGGATTTATTCCATTCAACAATATATTGTTCATGGTCAGTCCCAATAGATTTACTACCAACCATGAAAAGTATTTTATGAACCACCTATAGTAACCTACTAAAACAAAAAATATTTGAATATCACAAAAAATCTTGTCTTTCTCCCAATATTCAACTACATGAACCTTCTTTAGTTCCACTGACACACTATCCACTGAGATTATGTGACCTAATAAATATAACTTATGGACCAAAAAATGAAACATTGGTAGATTAGATAATAGAGTTTTCTCCTTCAATATACTATATATATTGTAAAAATGATGGGAATGATTATCATGGGTCATGGAGTAAACACATATTTTACAAAAAATAACTGAAAATTAATCTAGGTATTAGTGAAAGATTAATTTCATTAAATCTGAAACAATATCAGATGGGTTCATCAACTAAATATGAATCAACACAAATTCATTAAAACCATACCTACTTATTAATGTATTCTGTGGTATATCGAAGGGCCTCCTCCCCACCTAATGATACAATGACCTCAAATTGATCTTATATAAAAAACCTACATCCATTATTTATTCAAAGAGAACCTCAATACGTGGAATAGTAAATCAGTTCTTAAATATCATGTGCTTTATATTCTGGTATTCAATATACAGCCACAGTGTTCTATTATCCATCCATGAAAAAAATTGGAGAACCCCGTAGTGATGATCTAATATGGATAAAACATTATTATCAATTTATTGAAATTGCTTTTTAATTTCCTAAAGTTCTAATAGAGTAATTCTATAAGATTGAATAGAAATTCACATAGCTACAATCATCATATAAATCATTAAATCAATCTCTCTCTGTTAGGTAACAGCCTAGTGAAGTCCTTATAAAACACGTCTTAAATCCATTCCACCACTAGAGGGAAGACATTATTCTATAATCCCTCATCATACTCTATGAAACTCACAACATGGGATACGATCACAACCAGTTGTGAAAAAATTTCCCTTCACAATATGCCATGATTTATCATTCCCCATAATTAACATATGTGTCATCCTTATATGACATGAAACTCACTCTATGATGGTAAAAATGAATGTTTTCTAGTAATGTTTCAAACTATTCCATCCCGAGTATCACATCAAAACCATTATTATATAAAATTTACAATCACCAAATGAGATACCCCACATAAACCTTGAGTTTACACTCCAAACATTGATCAATTCCCCCTGATCGCACCCTTAATGGAGTTTTGATCGACATAACCCCATGTATATAATCCACTTCTAGACCTAACCCACTTACTAAATAGGTGGATATAAAAGAGTCGGAGGATCCTATGTAAAATAAAGTGGTATAATGATTCGAATCTACTAGAACTGTACCTTGAAAACTCAAAGTCACAGCATCACTGCCACTGGGAAAATGCTAAATTGCCAGTAGATGGCCTATCTTTCATCCAAATGACAACAAATGAATCCCCTACACTACACTAAATAGCAGATAATGGAAACATTTCCAATTATAAAAAATTATGCACCTTGACTAATTTATCTAGTGGAACTCCAACTTCTAGACTGATATGGGGTATCTGATGCCCATCCAGTACTTTATACCAGTCTAAATCTTCCATAACCTATCATCTACTGAGTTTTCCTACAGTGACATTATAGTAATCCCATTATACCTAATGATCTTCACTCTTGGATGGGGTGAAGAAATTTAACACACATATGGATAGGTGTATAACACTAATAGTAGATGACTGAGCTGCACTTCTAGGAGGAAGATCATCTTCCTGGGTACCCTTTCCACCACCACCCTGATGAATATTCTCATAACAAAGCTTCCCACTATCAGTATATGCACAAAAATATCTCCCAGCAGAAATTATCTGCTAAAAATTGGAATCCTCTTTCATGTTCCCCTTAGAAATTAGATCCTGATCCACTACATCAGAATATCTCTTCAAACAAAATATATTTATCTTGGACATGATATTACAAAGAAGTCTATCTGAGAAGATCAATGTTATATTTTCCTCATCCCTAATCAACATCTGAGGAAAAAACATGAATTCTTGTAAGGAATACATGATAATCCATTACCAACATACCCCTAGGTTAATTACATGAACTCTTAAAACTTTCTTTTCCTGAATGTATCGAGGTAAAAGTAAACCAAAAAATTCTCTTATATGTCCCTCCATGTTATTACCTCAAATTTCACTTCCCGATCTAGAATATCCCACAAGAATTTAAATGGTACACATAACTTTTATTATTCCAAATTGAATCTAATAATAGTAGGAGTCTCTAAGTGGTCATGTAAGATCTAGATAGACTCAACCTATAACTCAACTACCTGAGGTCCACACTCATTTCAAAACATCATAAGGTGAAATAGTTGAAACTGTCTCATTAGGTCAAACATACTCTCTGCATCCCTCCTTAAGTATATCTCCAAAAATATCATAAAATGATCGACTCTATCATGGAACAACACTTCCCTAATCTTACATGGAATCAAAGTCTGTTCCTAATCTATATTTCAAGATGAATTGTTTGTGATGTCCTATTGTCACCGAATAAGTAATCATTATCATGTTGTAATCTCTTTAAAATGTCAAAAGAATGTCTCAAATCACATAACATATGGTTTTCATAATTTTAAAAAATAATGATCACATCAACTTGTATCCAAACCACTCTGCATAAACTTTCCCAATTGTTAAAATCACACCCCAGAAATACCCTAAAACATAAATATTTGTTGTCATGTTTAACATGGGTATTCCAAACATACACAATCAAAATATGTTTATTAAAAACCATTTTAACCATTTATCTTTCAAAAAACAAAAATATTTCTCGTTTATTAACCATCATAACCTTTTCAGTTATCATGTTTCAATTGATACAATTTTTAAGTTGTTTATTAGGAACTATTTTATTATAGTTGTAAGAAAATCATAAATGAGATTTCATTTTCCATAACCAAAATATGTTTCAATGAGTGCCTCATATATTTCATTCCATATAAGCCTTGTGTTCCTAAATGGATGTAAGAATTTAAAACCCATTTTATATATTTAGGCATGAATAAAACCTTAGAAAACAATAAGAACATAAAAAATTAAATCACCAAATGTGGAATAAAATCCAATGGTAACAAAAAAACATCAAGAAAATTAACCCCACCATAGGTACTTTGTTTTTTCATCACACATGGTTTAGCTAATCCCATTGACATGATCAATACCAAGTCAATACATATCCTAATATCTTTTTTAACTTCCCAAATAGTAATATAGGAGAAAATAAAACCACTCTCATTCCACTTTATAATGTACCCTCTTAGAAGTCACAATAATCTGTCCTGTGATCTAGATCACCACATTACCTCAGGAATGCCTCCCCTTATGCTATATGATTTTTACCAGATGTGAGGGTATAATGGATCAATTTGGGAGACTATATGCTCTTTATTATAGTAAACCAACATACAAAATCAATAAAAACATCAACATGCAATAAAAATAAATACCATAACATCAACGACAACATTTACCATTATAGAAGTACCAAGAAAAGTACAATAATGTATGACATTTCATTATAGTCAAAAGATCTAAAATAATACCAAAATGAAGCACTATGTAAAATCCTAAAATAGTTCCCAACCCCGTAGATGGTTCCCTCATCCATTCATCATTCAAAATCCCATATCAGTGATCTAACATTGTTTATTTTTCCTTATCTTGACCTGAAACCATGATTTATACTCATATACCCAAAGGCAGCCCTTGTAGTGGATGAGTACAAATCAATGGTCCAACACAAACAATGTCTACAACAATATACAAAGTGAAATGTTGTTTGAAAATGTATAAATAACAAAACAAACAACCAGAAGAATAAGAAAGGATTCCTCTTCAAGTAGTGTCTAATTAGACCCATGGGGTATACAATAATACCATGAATGGATAATCAATTTGTATCGCAAGGGAATTATTTTTAAAGTATAATTAATTCTACCTTAGAGCATTAGTCCAGATACCCAATGTATGGTTCAGACCTCCATGATCAACACCATTACCAGGGGTATAACTCCTTGAATGACCCCAATTCCTGATATGGACTGCAATGACCAACATTCTTACCAAGGTTTGGAATTCCATGACTAACACCCATAACAACCTAATAAAAAATAATTCTCAAGGTACCAATTGTTTTTTCTCTTCTAATCACATTGACATATCAATATTTCACCTGGTAAATTTATCATAATTTCAATTACTCATAATTTTCATTAAATTTAACTCCATTTTATAACTATCCAAATTTATCATTTATTCATAACCACAAAAAATAATGTACATTTAAATAAAACATACAACAAGGACATACCCCCTTTTTCCATTTTTTACTTTTCCTATAAACAATGTTATGAACCATTTAATATTCAATGTTTGGGAAAAAAACCCTTTTTATATCACCTTCACTTGTTAAACACAATTAATATCATTTAATCACATAAAATATTTAATTTTCCATTCAACTACCCGATTTTTTGGATCAATGGATTGAAACACCACATGGGTGGCCCTTGTTCTAGTTTACTAATCATCGATGGATTTAAAAAGATCCATGAGTGGTCCAACACATCCTTTAGACACCCATTTTATCATTTCATACAAATAAATTAATTGTTCAGAGGAATGTCATAAGTAGAAAAAAATATACACAAGGATAAACATCAATACTATGGGTTATAACTTGTACACAGACTTCCTAAATTTCATAAAAAACTATTCGCAAACACAAAACCTTGGATTCAAACACACAAAAAAATCATCACCCAATAGTAGAAGAGTTAAATGCGTTAGGGAAATTAAAGGTAAAAATGATATTATAAATTCCCCAAAACATGTCCTAATTCTACTGGATAAGTGTTTTTTGACCAAAATCAGCCTTAGGAAAATAATATGATTTATTTGATCCACATGGATTAGATTAAAAAATTTAATATATTTTATTTAATGAAGAGTTAAATGCGTTAAATTCAAATTTTAATAACTAATTTTTTTAATATAGGGTTATACATAAGATAAATTTGAAAATAAATATTTATTAGAAATATGTACATATTTACTACGTCATAGTATTTTATTTATTATTTTTAGAAAGTAAATAATTAAAATTATTTATGACACAATGATAATGAAGCAATTACCTTAATAATGAATGATTGGAATAATTATTATTATAAATATTAATATAAAAGTAAATTGAAACTTTTGATGACATCAAAAAATTTTATGGGTTACTATGACACATTAGGTTTGATTCAATGTATTTAGTTCGAAGTCATAAAGTTGTTATGACTTTCACAAAAACCAAATACTAAATAGTGTGCAAATTGACATAAATGAGTTTTTAAAACAAATACGATTTTACTAAATGATATAATATTCATAAAAATATAATATTCAGCCAAAGGACTTAATTAATGTTATATATGTCATTAATGAACAGATTTATGTTATCTTGGTATTTTATTGTAACAAAATTACCCATGTATCATAAAAATACAAGAAGACATGGTGAAAGATAAACTATTTAACTAAGAGTTAAATATAAAAGATAAGGTTAATATGGTGAGCTAAACATGACTACAACCTATTGGTTGAGAATATTTAGACCCATAACCAACTTTTCCTTGAAATAAATCTATTTGTATATATTATAAAATGAATATTATTTTATAATAAATTAATATTTCAAGCTCTTCCTACGGTGCCCCTCACCTCTCTTAAAAAAGGGTGCACCCCTTATCTTAAATTCACACCACTAAATCCATTTTACTTGTCCAAAACCTTCTCTAATATCATCCAAACTACCCTAAAATCATCTTAGAGGCCTTACATTGATCTTAAATCCAACCTATGGAGCCCTGTTTTTCAAATCAAAAGGAAGAACCCGCATAAGAGATAATTATTTCATCAACTCTTTCAAAGTTCTTTTCTTCTTCTATCTCTTATTTCTTTGTTGTTTCCATACAAAAATTATATATTAAGTACCCTCTAAAAACTATGATGTTATTATGAATATGCTACAACCATATTCATTATTCTATCTGTAGAGACCCGAAGCTTGACGTACATGGACATTACATTACTTTTTCGGAATAATTAATACATAACAAAAACCAACACTCAAGGACCATAATAGTTTAGTGTATTTGGAAACTTGGAACATAATCTTCTAATCTTGGTGAATGATCTTCAACATCTCCCATAAAGATCATCCTTTTTTTTCTTACCAAAAACCTTTATTTATATCCTGGGAAAAATAAAAAATATAAAGGGTGAGCTCAAATGCTCAGTAAGGGTAATCATGGAGAAAATAAAACAAACTATATACATTTGAACTTAAAAACATGAACATAATGTTTAAACATCAAAATCTTGAGCAAAGACATAAATCGTGGAAGTACATAATGCATATATCATAAAGGAACATCAATCTTGATAAAATATAATGGGAATAAAACATGTAATTGTGGCAACCATTCAACACATGTTATGATTTCCATAGTAGCCAAGGCATTGCGGCCAAGACCATCTTAGTGGACAAAGTACCTTTCTGAATCGAGTTCACTCCTCGATCTAGTCCTATATCACTGAACCAGATTAACTTACCGTTTCATCCATGTCTATATCATGAGATATACAATCTTTACCCAATGAATTAGAGGGAGATATAGGTCCCACCCATCTCATAATGATACCATTCTTATGTGTGCCACAAAATCATAAACCATACATTATAACATAACCCATTTAATAAAAATGGGATTCTTAAACATCACGTCATCACAACATAATCCATAAAAGGATATTGTAAAAGTAATTCCATCATAACATAATCAAATCAATGTAAAAATAGGTATATAAATAGAACCCTATAATATCTTAGATGGAAAATAATTTTGATAAAACACTTGAACTCCATTCTTGAGGAAAATATGCTTTCTACTTCAAAAACATTTTGCTTTCTTAACATGTCGTATAATTTTGAACTAAAAGTAGTTGATTAAAAATAAAATTGAATACTTGTAAAGTAATATTCATGGAAATAATTTTCTAAAAATCCATTCATGCCGTATAAGTTAAAAAAACATTCTTCCCGTACTTTGGCCGGAAAAGTCAAAAAGTACCTCATACGAAAAACGACAAAAGATTCGTTTCATATCATTTACTGAAAACTCAACGAAGGGAAAAATTGGATTTAAACAATTGTATGTGGATGTAAATAATATTACATATCGAGGAAACATGGATGTGGATGATAAATATTCCTCAGTAAATTCTGAAGTATAAACAATCTTGGATAAAAATGAGATTGTGAGATTTTCCCTTACCTTAGGTCCGATATGCTTCGTATGTATCCGAACCTACTTTATAATGATTTAAATAATGTCATTTACTTATTAAAGAATCATATTAATTGTTATGATATCATATATGTTTCACTTATGACTTTATATTACCCGTTCTTTTGTAAATTCCATGTTAAAGCAGCGTTTTGGGTAAAATCATTTCATTTATCGTATGTGTTTCGACTTGTCATTCTTGATATTATTACTTATATCCTGAATTAAATAATTCCAGAATGTAAAAAATGATTTATATAAAATATATATTCATCATATACGTATATATTATATATCGATAAAAGGAATGAAATACCCCGTTCATGGAGACGGTAGGCCGTACGTACGCATGAACGTTGTTTTCGTTTCCTTATTGAATTTAATGAAACTAAATAGATGACATACATATATATATACATAAATCAAGTAGCATTATTATTTCATATATTTAATTATTATTCATTATATAAACTTTATGATCATTCATGTATGGTTAATATGGAGAATGAATCTCATCGCATCGTGCAGACGGTAGTCTGTACGTATGCACGAGCGATGATATCGTTACCATAATTATTGAATAGAATTGAAGTGGATGGTATAATATATCAGAATCAGTATGATGTTATAATAACCATATATAGTTATTCTTTACACCATTATACCCATCCATGTAAGGTTTTAGTGGAAAAACAGATTACACCACGACGTGGAGACGATATTCCGTATGTACGCACGCACGGTGATTTTGTTTTCCATAGGATGAATAGAAGTTGAAATAGAATTGATTAATATTTATAATAACACATCAGTATATGAGTTATACTGATGTTATTACTTCATAATGAAACAACTAAATAAGAAGATGTGGAAGAAGAAATAAAGTTGAAAGAATCGGTAACAGACATTACCTCTTCTTTGAAGCGCCTCTTTGAGACCTCCACTTAGGGCACTAAAATTGGTCTTTGAAGAAGACCAGAACCTCTAGTATGTTTCTATGGATGTGGAGAAGAGAATTTGGCATGGGTTGGCCGAGCATGAAGGCTCAAAGTGGTGTGAGGAAGAGAGGGAGGAGGTTCCCTTTTATAAGGGAGGAGAGGGGCACCTTTGGAAAAACTAAAAATATTATTTTATTATAAAGTAATATTAGGTTTTTAATAGATCAAAATTGATTTATTTAGAAGCTAATGTGGGGATGGGTCGAAATACTCTCATCCAATAGAATTTATACAAGTTTAGGTTTCTATTTTAACCTTATCATTTAGATTTAACCTTAAGTTAAATAATTTTACTTTTACCGTGTCTTCTTGTTTTCTTACACTATAAGGTTAATAAACATACTATAACAAGCCAAAAGAACCCCAAGCTGTTTATTATTAATATATATATCCTTATCTAAGTCATTTTGCAGAACCTTAGATTTTTAGGAATAAAATGATAATTAATAAAATAATATTTTTTTAAAAACTATTTTATGTCAATTTTGACACTATTTGGTAATTGATTTTTGTGAAAATTATAACAGAATGATTAGTTCGAAAAAAGTTAATTAAATAAAAACTAACATGTCATATTAACCTATAAAATTAGTTAAATTCATAAAAAGTCTCATATTACATTTATTTGGGTATTTATAACATCAATTATGTCAATATTTCATTAATAAGATAATTACTGCATCATTATTGTGTCATAAATAAATTAAATTATTTAATGTCTAAAAATTATAAATAAAATACCATTATGTAGGAAATATTTTTATCTTTATAATGAATATTTATAGTCGAATTTATCTTATGTATAACCCTATATTAAAAATGATTTACTTATTAAACATTGATTTTAACTATTTTAACCCTTCTTTAAATAAATTAATATTAAATGTCCTAATCTAATCCAAGTAGGCCTAAATGGTCATATTTTATTCCTAAGGTTGTTTTTGGTCGAATTACACTTATCCAATAGAATTAAGAAATGTGTTAGGGTAATAATGATATCATTTTTACCCTTAATTACCCTATTTACTTTTAACCATGGTAAAAAAAGTAAAAAGTTACTATTCATCAAAAATTATTTTCATCTCATTGAACCACATTTTAGTCCTTGTTATTAATCGTGTCTCTCGGATTTTCGAAATTCCACTCATAGAAGCAGTAAAATTAAGTTTTATGTGAATTTGCAAATTCTCCTAGGAGGTTGGTAAAAGACGGTGAAAAGTTCAATAAAATTTTTATATATCTAAAATTATTAAAAAATGACTCCAATGACTTAAATTGAACTTATATAGGTATTATGAATCAATTTTGACCTAAAATAAATTTAAATAAAATAAATAATTATTTAAATAAAAAGTCAGTTTTTTGAATAGTAACCCAGTGTTTTCACTATTCATCGAAAAATTGAAAGTTTTCAGAAAAATACCAAAAATTCACCCTAGGCTAATTTCGATATTCTGAATCCAAAAATGTAGTCCATTTTTAATGTTAAAATTTATAAAATTTCCAAAAGTTTGTATTACTATTCATAATGGCTAGTTTATATAACATATCGTTGTTTAGCGAAACTCAGTATTACGTACAACACACGCTATCGTGGAAGGTCGCGATTGCATGTAATGCAATCCAAGTCAGGGTTGCGTGTAGTGAAATCTCCATTTTGTGTAACGTACAACACAAGACATCAAAAAAATTAAAAGAATATTCTTCATAAAATATCGGGGTGTTACATTCTAACCCCCTTAAAATGAATTTTGCCCTCGAAATTCATCGGGGTTATAAATCGTTTACTATTCATAGAAACCCACATCATAAAAAGGAATACTAAAACATAATTTTAAAAACTAAATTATGAAATGTAACGATTACCCAATGTAACTCATCACTGGGTTTCCATATAGGAGAACATAGGTGAAAATATGGATATGGAAGAAAAATCTAACCATCAAGTTCTGATGGAGAGTGGTAGAGAACATGGCTATGAAAAAGCCAAAAATCACAAAGCCATAGATTTGTGATGATCTAAGGTACCATCTGATTAATCATATATAAGGGAACTAGGAAAACATTTTTGGTTTTCAAGATCATTTCCCTAAAGTTGAAAATTTTGAATTTGAAGAAATACTTGCTTGATTTTGGTACAATCTCACTGTTGTTCATGCTTTGAAAAATTTCCACATCATCTCTTAAATAAATGAAGATGAATTTGTTATTTGAGAAGTGTTAATAGATCATGTGATAGAATGATGGGTCATTCCATCTGTTTCATACAAAAGGTTAGCAAAAGTTATCATATATACATAAGTCCATCTTTGGTGAGGTTAATTGTATATGATTCCAAAAATGAACTTATACTTCTTATATCATACCGCTTAATAAAATAAAACAGTTTATACTAACAAGATACTTCTTGTAGGCCAGTGGAATGCGATAAAGGCCAGTTGCACTTCGGTTGTGGGTTCGATTCCCACTGCCTTGTCCGACGCGACGGGCTGTCGCCCATCCTGCAGGTTGTCCTTTTTCTAAAACTACATTACTATAACATCCCATCAATAATATAGAAAAAACTTCTATCTTTAAACAATACTAACTTATGTCCAATATTATCCATTCCAATATTTAGGCTTATAATACTGCAGTCCACTCTCATATTATAGTGAAAATGATTACTAGAGATTTCATATAACAAGCATGTTAATACCATCGTTGATCCCCATATATCATAAGATATGTCTTGTTGGTCACATTCCAAACATTCGAAGGCCTTAATCATGTATTCTCTTGAAAAATGAATACCCATTGAATCTTAGTGAAAACATGAGTGTTGTCAAAAGTTAACTCTTTCCACATACCAAAACCCCAAAATTCAATATACTCAAACCACGATATAACTATTTCCTTATATCAGTAATGAGCTCATGAATACTGTTAAACATTTCATTTTCTCCTTATCCCTTCATTATGAGCATAAAATCTCTTTTCCAAAAATATCTCAATCACTTTCCATGGTTACCGGTACCATAAAATTATGGAAAACCATAATAGACCAATACATAAATATTCCAATATTCAACGATACTATATACAACATTATTTTGGAATCCCATTACATAAACACTTAATCATTCTACCACATCGTTGTCATATTCAACATCACCAATAGTGATCTCATGTGAATTCCCTTTGTCCTTTGCCTTAAGTGGATGCTCATGTGGATCATCACTAACCCTTGGATTAGGGCATTTATTAGCATAATGCCCCATTTCCTTGCACTTGAAGCATTAAAGTGTTGGTAGTGCGTTCTCTGTAGTCTTTTCTTTATTCACATCATTAGAAACCCTTTTTCCATTACTTCGACACTCAACAGCTAGATGACCTTCTTTTCCACACTTAAAACATTTTCTAGTCCCTTTAAGACAATCTCCACCATGCTTCTTTCCACACTTTGAGCATAAGGAAACATTCATCTTCTTTTCACAATTATTCTGAGATTTCTCCTTGAACTCCATATTTTGTTTCTTGTAAAAACCATGATATGGATAAGTAACACAAACTTATATTTATACCTTGATAGAACAACGCACAATTTCTTCATAGCTTCTGAAGTCTCTTATAGCTAATTCCCTTCGAAGATTTGGTTTTAAGACACTGAAAAATCGATCAACTTTACTTTTTGGTTGGATGATGAATCCAGATGCATACCTTTCAAGTCTTGTAAAATTCATTTTGTATATACCAACAGATTCATCATCCTTATGCTTAATCTCAAGAAACTCCTTTTCCATCTTTGTTTGATGAATACGAGGGAAGTACTTACTAAAAAACAAGTTCTTGAACTCGTCCCATTCCATGGACTCGATTTCATCTCTTTGCCTCGTATTCTTGATAAGATTCCACCATTGATCAGCATCACCTTCCAAACGATATACTACTAAGATGACTTTATCATGCTCAGAACATTTTAGAACTGAAAATATTTTTTTAGTGGTACTGATCCATTGTTCATCCACTAAGGGATCAGAAGACCTGCTGAATGAAGGTGGACACTACCTCATGAAGGATTCAACAGAATGTTTCTCCTTTGTCTGCTCATTTTTAAGTACAAAATGATTCATATCTTGTGTAAGTATAGAAATAAGATTGTGAACTCCATCTCTGATGACATTAGTTTGGTCAGGAGGACTATCTTTTCATTGTCCATTACATTGATCAACACGGTTCCTTTGGGTTCCAGCCACCGTCTAAAACCCAAAAATAATAGTGTGAGAGGAAAATACCATGCTAGGGAAGACAACATAATAAAGGGGGAGTACCTTCAATATCTAACATCTTAGGTTTAATTCAAATATCTTTAGTGAAATTCTAGGACTATAGCTTATTCGTATACCTAACCTTAGGGACATCCCTAGACATACCATAGAAATATCTCTAGGTATCTCACTAAAGTTTTTGCATCCTAGTTTCCAAAGGATAACTAAACCTTTCCTATGATACCAACTGTAGAGACCCGAATCTTGACGTACATGGACATTACATTACTTTTGCGGAATAATTAATACATAACAAAAACCAACACTTAAGAACCGTAATAGTTTAGTGTCTTTGGAAATTCAGAACATAATCTTCTAATCATGGTGAATGATCTTCACCATCTCCCATAAAGATCTTCACTTTTTTTTCTTACCTAAAACCTTTCTTTATATCCGGGGGAAAATAAAACATATAAAGGGTGAGCTCAAATGCTCAGTAAGGGTAATCATGGATAAAATAAAACAAACCATATACATTTGAACTTAAAAACATGAACATAATGTTTAAACATCAAAATCTTGAGCAAAGACATAAATAGTGGAAGTACGTAAGGCATATATCCTAAAGGAACATCAATCATGATAAAATATAATGGGAATAAAACATGTAATTGTGGAAACCATTCAGAACATGTTATGATTTCCATAGTAGCCAAGGCATTGCTTCCAAGACCAGCTTAGTGGATAAAGTCCTTTTCTGAATCGAGTTCACTCCTCAATCCAGTCCTGTATCACTGAACCGGATTAACTTACCATTTCAGCCATGTCTATCTCATGAGAGATATAATCTTTACCCAATGCATAGGAGGGAGATATAGGTCCCACCCATCTCATAATGATACCATTCTTATGTGTGCCACAAAATCATAAACCATACATCATAGCATAACCCATGTAATAAAAATGGGATTCTTAAACATCACGTCATCACAACATAATCCATAAAAGGATATCATAAAAATAATTCCATAATAACATAATTAAATCAATGTAAAAATAGGGATATAAACAGAACCCTATATTATCTTAGATGTAAAATAATTTTGATAAAACACTTGAACCCCATTCTTGAGGAAAATATCCTTTCTACTTCAAAAACATTTTTCTTTCTTAACATGTCATATAATTTTGAACTAAAAGAAGTTGATTAAAAATAAACTTGAATACTTGTAAAGTAAGCTTCATGAAATAATTTTCTAAAAATACATTCATGTCGTATAAGTTAAAAAAACATTCTTCCCGTACTTTGGCTGGAAAAGTCAAAAAGTACCTCGTACGAAAAACGACGAAAGATTCCTTTCATATATTTTACTAAAAACTCACCGAAGGGTAAAATTGGATTTAAACAATTGGAGGTGGATGGAAATAATATTACATATTGTGGAAACATGGATGTGGATGATAAATATTCCCCAGTAAATTCTGAAGTATAAACAATCTCGGATAAAAATGAGATTGTGAGATTTTCCCTTACCTTAGGTCGGATATGCTTCGTACGTATCCGAAACTTCTGTATAATTATTTAAATAATATCATTAACTTATTACAGAATCATATTCATTGTTATGATATCATATATGTTTCAATTATGACTTTATATTACCCGTTATTTTGTAAATTCCATGTTTAAGCAGCGTTTTGGGTAGAATCATTTCATTTATCGTATGTGTTTCGACTTGTTGTTCTTGATATTATTACTTATATCCTGATTTACATAATTCCAGATTGTAAAACATGATTTATATATAATATATATTCATAATATACATATATATTATAGATCGATAAAAGGAATGAAATACACCGTTCATGGAGAAAGTAGGCCGTACGTACGCATGAACGCTCTTTTCGTTTCCTTATTGAATTGAATGAAACTAAATAGATGACATACATATATATATACATAAATACAGTAGAATTATTATTTCATATATTTTATTATTATTCATTATATAAACTTTATGATCATTCATGTATGGTTAACATGGAGAATGAATCTCATCGCGTCGTGGCGACGGTAGTCCGTACGTACGCACGAGCGATGATATCATTCCCATAATTATTGAATAGAATTGGAGTGGATGGAATAATATATCAGAATAAGTATCATGTTATAATAACCATATATAGTTATTATTTACACCATTATACCCATCCATGTAAGGTGTTGGTGGAAAAACATATTACACCACGACGTGGAGACGGTATTCCCTACATACGCACACGCGGTGATTTTGTTTTCCGTAGGATGGATAGAAGGTGAAATAGGGTTGTTTCATATTTATAATAACATATAATTATATGAGTTATACTAAAGTTATTACTTCACAATGAAACAACTAAAGAAGAATAAGTGAAAAAATAAATAAAGTTTAAAGAATCAGTAACGGACATTACCTCTTCTTTGAAGCGCCTCTTTGAGACCTCCTCTTAGGGAACTAAAATTGGTCTTTGAAGAAGACCAGAACGTCTAGTATGTTTCTATGTAAGTGGATAAGAGAATTTTTCAGGGGTTGGCCGAGCTTGAAGGCTCAAAGTGGTGTTATGAAGATAGGGAGGAGGTGCCCTTTTATAAGGGAGGAAAGAGGCACCTTTGGAAAAACTAAAAATATTATTTTATTATAAAGTCATATTCGGTTTTTAATAGCTCCAAATTGATTTATTTAGAATATAATGTGGGGATGGGTCTAAATAATCTCATCCAATAGAATTTATTCAAGTTTAGGTTTCTATTTTAACCTTATCATTTAGATTTAACCTTAAGTTAAATAATTTTACTTTTACCGTGTGTTCTTCTTTTCTTACACTATAAGGTTAATAAACATACTATAACAAGGCAAAAGAACCCCAAGAAGTTTATTATTAATATATATAATCTTATATAAGTCATTTGGCCGATCCTTAGATTTTTAGGAATAAAATAAGAATTAATAATATATATTTGTTTTAAAAACTATTTTATGTCAATTTTGACACTATTTGGTAATTGATTTTTGTGAAACTCATAACAGAATCATTAGTTAGAAAAACGTTAATTAAATAAAACCTAACATGTCATATTAACCTATAAAATTAGTTAAATTCATAAAAAGTCTCAAATTACATTTATTTGGGTATTTATAACATCAATTATGTCAATATTTCATTAATAAGATAATTAATGCATCATCTTTGTGTCATAAATAAATTAATTTTTTTAATGTATAAAAATTATAAATAAAATACCATTATGTTGTAAATATTGTTATATTTCTAATGAATATTTATAGTCGAATTTATCGTATGTATAACCCTATATTAAAAATGATTTACTTATTAAACTTTGATTTTAACTATTTTAACCCTTCTTTAAATAAATTAATATTAAATGTCCTAAACTAATCTAAGTGGGCCTAAATGGTCATATTTTATTCCTAAGATAGTTTTTGGTCGAATTACACTTATCTAATATAATTAGTACATGTGTTAGGGTAATAATAATATCATGTTTACCCTTAATTACCCTATTTACTTTTAACCGTGGGAAAAAAAGTAAAAAGTTACTATTCACCAAAAATTATTTTCATCTCATTGAACAACATTTTAGTCCTTGATATTAACCGTGTCTCTCGGATTTTCAAAACTCCACTCACAGAAGCGGTAAATTTAAGTTTTATGTGAATTGGCAAATTCTCCTATGAGGTGGGTAAAAGACGGTGAAAAGTTCAATAAAATTTTTGTATATCTAAAATTATTATAAAATGACTCCAATAAATTAAATTTATCTTATATAGGTATTATATATCAATTTTGACCTAAAAAAATTTAAATAAAATAAATAATTATTTAAATAAAAAGTCAGTTTTTTGAATAGTAACCTAGTGTTTTCACTATTCATCAAAAATTGAATGTTTTCAGAAAAATACCAAAAATTCACCCTAGCCTAATTTCGATATTCTGAATCCAAAAATGAAGTCCATTTTGAAAGATAAAATTTATGAAATTGAAAAAAGTGGGTATTACTATTCATAACGGCTAGTTTATATAACATATCGTTGTTTAGCGAAACTCGGTATTGCGTATAACACACGCTATCGTGGAAGGTCGCGATTGCATGTAATGAAAGCCAAGTCAGGGTTCCGTGTAGTGAAATCTCCATTTGTTGTAACGTAAAACACAATACATCAACGAAATTAAAAGAATATTCTTCATAAAATCTCGGGGTGTTACACTATCCATTATATGAATGACAATGTTACCATATGTTCGTGCATATGGCTTACCATCTCCACATTGTAGTGTAGTTTGTTATTAAATACATCATTATTTTTAAGGGTTAATAATGAGTATAATTGATGTTAACAATAAATATAACATTTTAATTATAATTTAAATATAATACACCATCAAAATTACATACAATTTCACCATCAATAGTATGATATTATCGTTCGTGTGTACGTACAGCTTACCATCTCCACGACATGATGAGATTTCATTCTCCATACAAACCATTCAATAATAATGTTCATTTTATGATAACAAAAATAATTTTTAATAACATAATATCATTATTTATATGAATATAATACATCTTATCTATAACAAACGTGACTTACATAACGAAACATATAAAGGAAAATGAATCAGTTAACACATGAAAAAATGATACTACTGAAATATTATTAACAAAGTAATATTAGAGGATCATATATGATATTATATTATATATGTGGTTCTTTTATAATTTAATAATAATGATTTCACCATTATACAGGAGGTTAACATACCCTTCACTAAGGAAAAGTTCAAGGTAGGAGTTAATTTTACAATCTCTTTATTATCCGAGGTTGATTATACGAAAGTATCTACTGGGAATTATTTATCATCCTCATATGTGTTTCTTAAAAATGAATATCAAAACATTTTTACTATTTATTAGTCTATGTGTTAAATTAATTTATACCCTTGTTTGAATTTTTATAATTTTTTTTGAAAGGAATCATTCCTCCATTTTCCAAACAATGTCCTTTATGACCTTTTCATTAAACATAAAGAATGGATGTTTTTTTAAAATTATATGGAGTGTGTGGCTATTTTCTTTCATTTATCACCTTATAAGAATCCCTTAGAAGATTATAATAATATTTTCAAAATAAATGCTTTCTTTACTTTTAAATTATTTCAAAGTAGAAAGAGATATTTCACACAAATAGATTTTGGATTTTTTCATTTATGTTAACATCGTTTTTTAGATTTTACGCTTTTTTGAAGTTGATTTATTAGGATAAAATATTTCCATATTGTATTTAAGGTTTTACGATATGTTTGACTATAGATGTGTGATTTTTAAACAATTCATGTTTTATGCTCAAATTATTAACATTTTGTATGTTAGTTTTAATAAGAATGATTGTGTTATGTTTCAACTTTTTCATATGAGGAATGCATTGGACGTAGTAAGTGATGGGAAGGATAATATATAGCCCCTAAATGCATCAGTAGGTCTCATTAGACAAAATAGTGTCTTGGAACAAGGCTTTGACATAATTTATATTTTCATTCTTCGCGTGAGGCCTTGAATATGTGGTTTTGATGTCCGACATTATGCATTTTATCATTATGAAATTAGCAATTGATATTACATGTGATTATCCGACTAGTAGAATATCCATTTTAATAATTAAATTACATTATTTGATTTAAAATTTCCATATTATTCTAATTTTTATTTTTAAAAGGCTTGTGTTTTAGTTTTATACATTTCCTTAAATATTTATGCTTATTTATGGTAGTTTCCATTATATTGTTATCCTTACTGAGCAACTGTACTCACCACTTTTCTGTGTTTTATTTTTCCCAGAAGTGAAAACATATATTATGACCAACCTATAGGGATAGGGTAAGGGATATTAGCGTATTAAAAGGAGACAAAATTTTTCATTTTAATTTCATAATGTAATTTAAAACTTATGTATGTATCTAGTACTTACAAGGCTACTAAACTGATCAGTCTTTCAGGACACGATTTCTTGTGATCAAGCCAATTTTATATAATAATGCCCCATCTCTGGGTAACTCGGTTTGATGTGTTATAGTTTGTATCAGTGGATTACTAGTACAAACCTTGGAAACTAGATTTATAAAAATAATGATTAGGGAACATTACCCTAAGATAGACTTTGGGGATTAGTATAGATGAAAACCCAAAAACATTAGTAGTGTAGATAATATGTGGGTTTTATAAGCAATACATCCCTGTCTGAATACTAAAAGTTGACGTGGTTCTGGAAAAGATGTACCAAGGAGTGAAAACTCCAACAATGAGTTTTGGGCTTGACCCAGGGTATCCTGGTGCCCCAAAATGGGCCTTACTACGCACCAAGATTGAAAATCCTGGGAGATATTCTTTGGATAATTCACATTTTCTCTATAAACCATTATGAAGGATTTATTAGATAATAATTCCCAAAATAAAAAAATGTTATTATTATGGATTATATTCACAAACTATTCAATTTATGTTATGTATTTTACAGTTTTGGAATTATGTATTCTGATTCATAAACTAACCTTGTGTATTCCATTGTTCGGAAATGATGCCTAGTAGAAGGAATGGAAAAAGTATCAATGCACGTAATCCATGTAGGGATTTTCCTCCGACCCAAGATAATTATAGTAGAGTTGGTGATTCAACTGGTGCTGAACAGATTATAACCATACTGGGACAACTCACTCAGGTTATGAATAATAACCTTACCCGCATAGAGCTCCCTTATCCATAATGGTGAGGATCAATGTTAGAACGCTTCATGAGGAAAAAACCACAAACATTAAATGGAACTAAAAATCCATTTGTAGCTGAGAAATGGATAAGCTTTGTAGAAAAAAATATTTCATGCTCTGGGGAGTAGGGAAAAAGGAAAGGTTCTCATGGAAGTTTATCGCCTCTCAGAAGATGCATATAAATGGTGGTCATTAATTAAAAAAATGGGGATGAAGAAGTATCAAATATGGAATGGAGGGAGTTTAAAGAGATTTTCATAGAAAAATACTTTCCTCGTGAACATCGAGCTGATATGAAAAGGTAATTTATGACTTTGAGTAAAAAGGAGGATGAGAATGTCACAATGTATGAGGAAAACAATACAAAGTTAGAAAGTCATGCTGCATATTATATATGTAACCCAAGAAGAAATATTGATCAATTCATTGAAGGGTTAAAACCATTTCTCCATCTAGAATTAGTCTCACAATTCTTCTTATCATACGAAGATGTAGTCTTATTTACTATCAAGAAAGAAAAGTAATCCCCTAATTCTTATGAGATTATAATGAAGCCAGAGAAGAAGAGATCCACTAAAAACTCTAAAAAAAGAAATAAGGGGAAGAAAGAAAATGTTTAATTTCCATCCTGCATTAATTGTGGGAAGAAACACCCTAGTACATTCCTAAAGTGGATGAGAGTTTGTTATAAGTATGGAGAAAAATTCCCCCATAATCATGATTGAAATGGGAATAAAGAGGTTGTCTATGTTTATTGCTACAATTGTAAAGAGATTGGGAATTATTCAAATGAATGTCCAAAGCATCAAGGACCCTTACCTTAGAAAATGCCAATGGAGAAGGGCCATGATTATGCAATAACTACTACTGATGTTTAATTTCTTAATGATGTGGTGGAATGTACATTAATCATTTCCTCAAACTATCTAATGTGTTATTTTGATTCTGGGTCATCACAATCTTTCCAATCTTCCCAGTTTTCCAAGAAAATTAGATATTTCCAATTTGACATATTAATGGAGTTTTTAGTCAAAACTCCTAAGGGACGTATCATCGCAACAAATTTTTTTTCAATAAGTTACCATTATGGAATATAAAAATGCTTTATCTACTGATCTTATTATCATACCAATGATTTAATTTGATACAATTTTTGGTATGGATTGAATTTCGGACCACAATGTAAAACTTTTTTGTAGGAAGAAGAAGGTAACAATTTTTCATGATGAAAAGGACTCCCTTATGTTTATAGCAGAAACATCACCATCATATTCTCATCTAGATCCACCCCAATATATCTACTAAATTCAATTATTATAGAGGAAGAGAGTGAAATAACAATGGGTGAGGAAAGGAATGTTTAAATAGGGGATGTAACTATTGTACAAGAATATGTTTATGTGTTTCCATAGGATTTAACTGGACATAATATAGAAAAGGAAATTGAGATTTCCATTGACATAATTCCTAGTTCAATGCCCATATCAATTACCCCATATATAATAACCACTATTGAATTAGTGGAAATGAAGAAAAAACTAGAGGAATTGAGTAATAAAGGATTTATTCGACCTAGTGTTTCTCCATGGGGAGCCCCAATTATTTTTGTTAAGAAAAATATGGATCTATGAGGTTGTTCATTGACTACAGGGAGATCAATTCTATAACAATAAAGAAAAAGTATCTCCTACCTCATATTGATGATTTATTCGATCAACTTCATGGAGCTTAATATTTTTCAAAGATCGACCTTCGATCTAGAAACCATCAGTTGTGTGTTAAGTATGAAGACATTCCGAAGACAACATTTCATACTAGTTATGGGAATTATGAGTTTATAGTAATTCATTTTGTAATGACTAATTCACCCTCTATTTACATGGATCTAATTAATACAATTTTCAAGGAAAATATCATAATGAATTTGTAGTGGTATTTATTGATGATATCTTGGTATACTCCCAAAGTTATGATGATTGTGAAAATAACTTGGGAGCTATTCTAAACACTCTTAGAGGAAATAAATTATATGGGATGTTTAGAAAATCTAAATTATGGATTTAGGATATTTATTTTCTTGGACATATTTCCACTAAGGATAGAATCTATGTTGATCCTTCAAATACAAAGGTAATCCAAGGATGGCCTGCACCAACGAGTATAACTGAGGTACGTAGTTTTATTGGTTTATCAGGTTATTATATGTGTTTTGCCCATAATATTTCCTAATTGGATAACCCATTAAACAAGCTCATACGTAAATGGGTTAAATTTATTTGGACAAAAGAGTGTGATGAATGTTTTGAATAATCTAAGAGAAGATTAGTTAATGCTCCTATCATGACTCTACCATCGAGGAATGATGGTATTGTTATTTATAGTGATTCTACAAAGAAAGGAAATGGTTGTGTCCTTATACAGAGTGATAGAGTTATTACCTATTCATCAGGGCATCTAAAATCATTGAAAAAAACTATCCCAATCATGATCTTGAGTTAGCATCTATAATCATTACTCTGAAGATATGGAGACACTATCTCTATGGTGAAAAATGTGAGATATATACTAATCACAAGATTTTGAAGTATATTTTATCATATAAAGAACTCAACATGAGGCAAAGGTGATGGCTTGAACTACTCAAGGATAATTATTTCACAATACACTACCACCAGGGGAAGGAAAATAAGGTGGGAGATGCTTTGAGACGAAAGGATCATGGAGTTATGAACAAGATGAGTGTTTAAAGGGATCCAATGTTCATGGATCTAGTACAGATGTATATGGGAATAATCTGGAAGGTGAAACATCAATATTTTTCAAATGGTTTCCAAACCATCTTTACTAGAAAGGATAAAATGTTCTTAGACTCGTGACGAGGAGTTCAAAATAAAATTAAAGATCTGAATTATCGGAGATTGATCGACTTCGTATATGAAGATTGAATTTTGAAATTTGGGAAAAGGATTTGTTTTCCTGAAATAACAGATTTAAAAAGTAAATTTTTGGATGATGCTTAAATATCGAATTTGTCTATACACCTTGGTAGCACAAAGATGTATAGAGAATTTATGGAACATTTTTTGTGGGATAACATGAATAGAGATATTGCTAACTATGTGTCAAGATGTATGGTTTTATAACAGGTAAAGGCTGGAAGGCAAAATCCAAGAGGAATCATGCAACCTCTACCCATAACTGAGTGGAAATGGGATGATATTATGATGGAAATTATTCATAGGGATACCAAATACTCCTAGAAGAAATGATGAAATGTGGTTCATTGTTGATCGTCTTTCCAAGTCAGAACATTTTATTACTATAATAGAATATTTTCCACTTGAACATTAATCAAGACTATATATTAATGAAGTTGTAAGAATTCATGGTGTACCCATATCGATTGTTTCTGATCATGATCCTCATTTTTCATCAAGATTTTGGAAAAGTCTTTTGAAATCCCTAGATACAGAATTTCGATTGAGCACTGCCTATGAACCTCAAATTGATGGAAAATCTGAACAAACTATTCAAACCTTAGAAGACATGTTATGATCTTGCTCACATGAGTTTCATGGTATATGTGATAAATATTTACATTTGGTAAATTTTCTTATAACAATAGCTTCCCTGCAAGTATTTATATGGATCCATATGAGGAGTTATATGGAATGAAATGTTGCACACCAACTTGTTGGGATAATGTTGGTGAAAGAAAACTCGTAGGCCCAGAACTTGTTGAGGAAACAAAGGAAAAGGTAAAGATTATCCAAACCCACATCAAAGCAGCTCAAGGAGGGGAAAAAGATAGGCTGATAACCAGAGGAAGGATTTGTAATTTCAAGTAGAAGATTATGTTTTCTTGAATTTATATCTATGGAAGTGTGTTATACGATTCAGTAAGAAGGATAAATTATGTCCCATGTACATTGAACATTTAAAAATTATGGAATAAATTGGATTTATAGCTTACCGTTTGGAAATGCCTCCAAGTATCACCAATTTTCGTGATGTGTTCCACGTATCACTATTTAGAAAATACATGCCTGACCCAACGCATGTACTCTCCTATGAATAAATAGAACTAGAACCCGGTCTTTCTTATTGTGAAGATACTATAATAATTTTTGATAATAGAGAACATGTTTGGGGAAACCGGACGACTCTTTTGATAAATTTTCTTTGGAAAACCCATAAAATAGAAGAGGAAATGTGGGAACCTGAGGAACATATTATGAAGAACCACCGGAATCTTTTTATGCAATAATATTCTAGAAAGTTTTAGGGTGAAATTATTTGAAGGGGGGAATAATGTAACACCCCAAGCTTCCACGGTATGCTTCTCTTTGAATAATACAATCGCTTTCATTGTACGCATCTCTGAGTTCTAGCACACCATGAACAATCAAACTAGCCATTTAAAAAGAAGTTATGAATAGTAATACCCACTTTTTAAAATTTTATAAATTTTAATTTTTGAAAATGGAATTCATTTTTGGTTTCAGAATATCAAAATTATCTTAGGGTGAATTTTTTCTATTTTTCTGAAAACATTCAATTTTTGAGGAATAAGAAAAAACACTGCATTATTGTTTAAAACTAACTTTTTATTTAAATAATTATTTTTAAATTTCAATTTATTTTAATGTTAAAATAGATAAAAAATACATTTGTTAGTACAACTTAAATCATTTGAGTCATTTTATAATAATATTAGACATATAAAATTTTATTTAACTTTTTGAACCTCTTTTACCCACATTCTAGGTACATTTGAAAATTTGCATAAAAAATAATTTTACAGCTTTTGTGTATTGAATTTCAAAAATCCAAGAGAAACAGTTTGTATAGGTATTTAAAATGCGGTTCAATATGATGAAAATAATTTTTGGTGAATAGTAACTTTTGAATTTTATTTTACCACGGTTAAATGTAAATAGGATAATTAAAGGTAAAAATGATATTATAATTTCCCCAACACGTGTCCTAATTCTATTAGATACGTGTTTGTTCGACCAAAATCAACCTTATAAAAATAATATGATCCTTTTTATCCACTTGGATTAGATTAGGACATTTATTATATTTTATTTAAAGAAGAGTTAAATGTGTTAAATTGAAATTTTAATAACAAAAACATTTTCTAATATAGGGTTATACATTATATAAATTTGACTATAGATATTAATTATAAATCTAAAAAAATTCCTACGTCTTGGTATTTTATTTATGATTTTTAGACATTAAATAATTATATTTATTTATGACACAATGATAATGCAGTAATTACCCAATTAATGAAATATTAAAATAATTGATATTATAAATGTTAAATTAAATGTAAATTGAAATATTTTATTTTTTTCCACAAATTTTCATTGTAAATATGACAAGTTAATATTTATTCAATGTATTTATTTTGATGTAATCAAGTTGTTATGACCTTCACAAAAACCAAATACTAAATAGTGTCAAAATTGACATAAATGTTTTTATTAAAATAATATTTTATTAAATGATATAATATTATTAAAAATAAAATATTCAGGAAAAGGAAATATATAATTTTATGTATGTCATTAATGAACCACTTTAGGTTCTCTTGTCATTTTATTGTGACTATAATAACCATGTAGTATAAAAATACAAGAAGACGTGGTAAAAGTTAAACTATTTAAATTATAGTTAAATCTAAAAGATAAGGTTAATATGGTGACCTAAACTTGTCTAAAACAACTTGGATAAGATTATTTAGGCCAATACCCACATTATCCTCAAAATATATCCATTTTGATCTATTATAAACTGGAAATTATTTTTATAATAAATTAATATTTCAAGCTCTTCCTAGAGTTCCCCTCACCTCTCTTATAAAAGGGTACTTCACCTTATCTCAAATTAACACTTAAAAAGCTATTTGGGTAGTCCAAAACCTAATAAAATCTCCTACCAACTACTCTAACATAATATTAGAAGCTTTAATTTGATCCGAAATCAAACCTAAGGTGCCCTATAGTTTAAATTTAAAGGAGGAACCTGAAGAAGAATTAATTATTTTATCACCTATTTCAAAGTTATTTTCTTATTTCACTTCCTCTTTCTTTGATTATTCCATAACAAAATAATAAATCCAGTACCCTCTAAATATTAGTATGTTTTTATAAATATGGTACAACCATATTCATTATTCAATACATCATATGAATGTTAATGTCACTATACGTGCGTACGTACGACTTACCGTCTCCATGTTGTGGTGTAGTTTGTTATTCAACAATTCATTATTTTAATGGGTATAATAATGAGTATAATTAATGTAAATAATAAATATAACATGTTAATGATTATTTAAATATAATATACCTTCCAAATTACATACTATCTCACCATCAATAGAAGGATATTATCGCTCTTGTGTACATACGGCTTACTGTCTCCACAATACGAAGAGATTAAATCCCCCATCATAAACATTCAAGAATAATATTCATTTGATGATTAAAAAAAAGATTAAGAACTTAATAAAATTCTAGATATGAATCAAATACATATTATCCATAACAAACATGACTTGTGTAATAAAACACCTAAAGGAAAACGAATCTGTTAACACCCGAAACAATGAAACTACTGAAATATTATTAACAAATAAATATTAGAGGATCATATATGATATCGTATTTATGTATGTGGTTATTTTATAATTTAATAACAATTATTTAACCATTATACATGAGCTTAAGGTAACCTCTAATATGTAAATGTACAAGGTAAGGGTTAATTTTACAATCTCTTTATTATCTGAGGTTGTTTATACATAAGAATCTACTAGAACTTCTTTACCATCCACATCCGTGTTTCTAAAAAATGTATTTCAAAAAAAATTACTATTTCATAGACTATGGGATAAGGTCATTTATACCATGTTTTAATTTATATAAAATGTTTCGAAATGAATCTTTTCATCATTTTCCAAACGAGATCTTTTATGACCTTTTTGATAAATTTATGGAAAGAATGTTTTTCAACTTATACAATGGGTGCAGCTATTTTCTACCATTATAACACCTTCAAAGATTCCCATAAAAGCTTATAAGAATATTTTAAAAATAAATGTTTTATTTACTTTTAAATTATTTCAAAGTAGAAAGAGACATTTCACTCAAATTGTTTTTTGGATTGATTTTATCTATGTCAACATACTTTTTGTATTTTATGCTTGTTTAAAGTTGATTTATTATGATACAATATTTCTATATTGTATTAAAGGATTTGTGATATGTTTTAATGTGGGTGTTCTATTTTTATACCATCCATGGTTTATAGTTAAATTATTAACATTTAATATGTTTTATTTAATATAAATGTTTATGTTATGTTTCAACCTTTTTATATGAGGAATTCATTAGATGAAGTAAGTGAGGGGCTGGGCCCGCTATAGTCCCTTGATGCATCGATAGGTCTCATGAGACAAACTATTGTCTTAGAATAAGGCCTTGAAAAAAAATTATATTTTTATTCTTGGCACGAGGCTTTGACAATATGGTTATGATGACCGACATTATGCATTCTATCATTAAGAAATTAGCTATTGATATTACATGTTATTATTCGACTAGTAGAATATCCATGTGAATAAGTAAATGACACTATTTGATTTATCTTTTCCATATTATATGGAATATTATTTTTAAAAGGCATGTGATTTAGTGTTATAAATTTCCTTAAATGTTCATACTTATTTATTATAGTTTCTATTATATTGTTATCTTTATTGAGAATATGAGATCACCCCATTTCTATGTTTTATTTTTCCTAGGATGCGAAGAAGTATATTATGATTGACCAGTAGGGATAAGATAAGGGATATTAGTGTGTTTAAAGAAGAAACAATGTTGATTTTTCATTTCAAAATGTAATGTAAAACTTTTTTATGTATATATTATATACAAGGATACTAAATATATTAGTATTTCAGGACATGATCCCTTGTGATCATTTTAATGTCATGTAATAATGCACCAATTCTGGGTAACTCAAGTCGGGGCATTACATTTTGATATAACAATGTTTCATCTGTGTGCCCTATAGTGTATGACCTCTTTCATTCCTCATTCAGCACCCAAACTCCATGGACACCACCGAGTCCCCTCATATTCCCTACAAACCTTTTATTATACAATATAAATGTAGTTTACTCAATAATTAAAGAAGAATATACCTATTTGAATGTATGGTATTATAAAATCAATAGGTCTTATTAAAATCATTCATCAATGTTGATTCATTCAATTTAATATAAAATAAATTATTCAAAATAAAATAAATTAGAATGAAAAATTATAATTTTTTACTATCCGATGTTTCTATCTCTAATTCTAAACAATAGATAATCAATTTATGAATGATTATTAATTTTTAAACAATCAATAATATTTTATTTTATTTTATTTCTTATATAATTTTTATTAATAAAAATAAAATATAAATAAATACAATACTTTAAAAAAATTATCTTTTAACAAAAAAAAGTACTACCTTTCACATAAAAAATTAAGCACTTATTTCCAAGGAATTAATTAACAATTTTTTTTACAGAAATCATTAAACATAATTTTTATAAGTTAACTAGTGTTATTCATACCTGCTAATTAATCATCATGGCTTTAAGATGAGTATTTTATAATAAAATCTAAATAGTATATCGTAGAACGTATAAGATTCATATTTCACATAAATAAATATATCAAAAAAATATTTAATGTGATATATCACATAGATCCTCTTGGTTTCACACTGATTCTCTCTAGAAAAAATAAAATATGAATTACAGGCTTACATCATTAGGGTGGGTCATATTTTTTCACCTCCAACATATTGGAATTTATAAATGGTGGAGGATACCTGAGTTCATGTATCATTCAAATAAGTGGTAGAAACATTGTATTATTCCAAATCAGTTTCCAGAATGTGATTCAGAATTCATGAAATATAAGGATGAAAGAATTGGTAGTTCAATAATAAATTGTTCTTCAGTGTTGCAGACCCTAGAAATCATCAAGAATAATCTATCCCATGCCGAATTATCATCCCAACTAAGAATATTATTGGATCAGTTATAAAAAACAAACAAATAAGATGATATATCATACTAAAGTATAATATTGAAGAATCCATTATTAATACATGGATGTAAAATTAATTGAACATAAATGTTCATCAAGAGAAAAATGAATTCCTTGGAGGATTTATATTATATGTTTTTAATCATCCTTTGTCAGAGGATTGTGTAATATCATTTACACTCATGGCCTATGAATATAGCATATGAAATGGGGTGTATTATTGGGTAATTTAAATATACATAGATATTCAAATATGTATTTTCGTTTACATTAAACTAAAAATTTACAAGATTTTTTTTAGGATACATGATTACATATGTTTCTATCGAATAATAAATGGTTATTTATGTTACATTACTAGAGGTATGGCCATCTGTGTGACCATTTCAGGGTTTATAGTCACATATATGCCCACTAAGGGATTAAAGGTCAGGAATGTTCACAATTATGATGTATGATCATAAATTTCATATGACATAGGTGAATTCCTCCGATAAATCATTCATCATCCTTCAAAATTGGAATTGTCGATGCACGATTCACCCATGTTGGTCTTCTACTAGAGAGTATCAGGTGGAATTATTGTTAATGAGAAGTATTTGGTGATTAGTGGGTCATGGATGTAATGTATGGGATGAAATTTGATTCATTTGTGACACAAACCCACTAAAATTTCTGTGACGGACACAATTTTTTGGATTAGTTGGATATATAATGAATGGTTTTCTAGTTCATAAAAACCATATGCCACTCTTCTCAAAAAATTTCATAATCCCCCAAAATGATAACATATTTACAGTATTTAAAGTAAAGTTGGTAATGGATGACCTAATAAGGGTTTTTATTTATCACTACTATTGTATTTTTATGTGAACCATAAGGTTTCCATATAAATATACATGACACGTGTATGATAATAAATAGATATGTGTGGTTCACAAAGTTAGTGTGTTCCTTTGATTTTTTTTAAATTTTCAAAACATATTCATGGGATCATTAACAAAATCTTGGATACATGTTCAATAACAAAAGCATTTTATCATATTTTATTTCACCAGGGATACAAATTATTGATATGAACCATAAAATAGATTGAATGACTCAGTGTTAAGTGTACAATGATTGATAATATAGATAGGTGTCATTAATGTCTATAGATATTTTTTGATACCCTAATCATATGGATCTAAATATATTGATATCTCATTTAGATCCATGGAATCTTAGGTTGAGGGTTATCTCTGTCCATTGGGATAATATAATTCTTGTAGAGGAGATGATATTTTTGGTGGTCTTTCTTCCTATTATAGAGAAATCTGAGATTTTATTCCTAAGGATTACACAGGGTTACCAACTTATCATTACATTGAGTTTGTGATTGATTTATTCCCATCTTAGACACCATATATATTCAAATATAGAGGTTATGTCCTAAAAATTTATGAGATGTAATGTCTCAAATATAGAATTTAGAGATAATATATTTATTCACTTGATCATGTTACCTTTGGGAGACCTTCTATTTTTTCCACGTAAGTAAATGGTTAGATACAATTTTATATGTTAGTATAGGGTTATCTAGTGGAATGTTTAGATTTTATATCCTCATACTCATATTGATGGCCCATTTTATCAATTAAGGGGAGACTACTTGTTCCCCAATATCGACCAGAGGATGAGCTATCATTTCTATAGGTATGACCCATTTATTTTCTATTCATTAATTTTTGGATAAATCATAACCAATATATGTATCTTTTGTTTGTTATTGTATTGATGAATATGAAAGAAGTGTATATAGATATTATCAATAGGAATTTCCATCATATTTTTGATTAATTTATTGTCCTTTGCATTTAAAATATCTTATTCTACTCCTAATCGAAGGAGTATTCTGCATGGAATTAATATATCCTTATAAATACTTTGAGAGAGATTAAGATGTTAAATAAACAATGAAATTTTTTATTTATTCATTAATATGGTCTAATTCAAGAGGTATGTGATATATATGGATAGCATATTATTATAACCTTATAAGGTCAAGGTTGTGATCTCTTATAAGGTGTCAAATATCATCTTCATGATCTATATTTTCTTTTGGAATGAATGTTACGATCAAATATTATTTACTAGATTATTTCATCTGGAAACACTAATGAAATCACTAAAAAATAATGGAGAGAAATATGTGTCATTTGATTCATATGAGAGAGACTTTATGGATCTTAATGGAAGGATGACATATAAAATAATTTCAAACATTACTAAATATATTAAAGAGTTTACATTGTATTGTGATTCTTTAGAATCTATTCTTGGGGAAGGTTTGACATATTATGGAAGGGTGGTAATTTATGGGTCTGGACATCAAATTTAATATGAATAGAATGTCCTAATTCATAATATAATTTTTTAATGATAATTATCATTGTAAAATATATTTATAACTTCCTTAAATGAGGTTTTTTTGTATAAACTATCCATTAGAATATGTTCTATCAACTTGACATGAATCATTAGCATATGATATATATTGATTACAAATTATATTTTTCTTTTGAGTTTAAATATACCCTTTATAAATAGAATTTCATGCTCAATGAAATGATCAAAAATATTCATGAATATGTGGTTCATGTTTCTTTTAGTGTTTTTTTGTGATGTTCATTTTTTGGGAGATACACTAAAATGTTCTGGGGTGTTACGTAGAGTGACTATCATATCAATGAGTCATTTATCATTTCAAATTAATTGGGGAATAGAGAGGTATTCATCTAACATCAAATTATTTTTTATGAGGGAAAATATATATAATGGAGGTAAATGTTATGAATTTTCCCTAGATGCTGATAAGATCCCACATCTATGAGGTCATGTGGTGGTTCCTACAAACATGAAAAAGGATATTATATGGGATTCAAACACAATAAAATTGTTTTTTCATTCATGGATTATCAAATTGATTCATCACTTTTGGATACTATATTTCTTACCCAGGGTGAATAAGTACATAATTGGTTTCCTTTCATGACATTTCACTAGCCAACAAGTGTTGGTAGAGTATGAGGTAGCAATTGATCAAATTGAATAATTTACCATTATCGAGTAGAAATGGAATGGTAGATGGATTGAATTTTTTTTATGATTAATGAGATAGTCCTTTAACCAATATACATTATGGGATATTGTAAAATGGTTGATGAAATCCACACATTTCTTATTTATTTGACAATCCAATTCCATTAATGAGATTGGTTGGATATTTTTAGTCCGATATTTTTTCTCTATAAAGTTCCTAGAAGTATCATATATAATCATTATTTCTATTTAAAATAATATTTTTTTGTGATTTAATTATATTATTAGTGATATGTAGTTGATCTTCAGTACACCATACCATTCTTAGAATAATTGTTTGTGTTATAGTACCATCAAAATGTTTGAGATCAATTGTAGGAATGCATCCAAGATTTTTATAGTACATTAGAAAACCATGTCTCATTTATATTACTTTACTATAAATATATTTATCAATCCTTGATAAATATTGGTTCATTCAGGGAATTTTATGATAGTATGTTTTAATCCCATATATGTTGGTTACATGTTTGAGAGTCAGTAGTTGTCCTATTGAGTATCAAGTAGGAGACATCAGAATATATCTACTTATCAAATAATAGTTTATGACATCTCATAGTATAAATATTCCCTATAATAATTGGTGATTCCTTACATTGTAGTTTTAGGTGGGTTAATGGATATTAATAGAATTGTCAATATGATTGGGGATTCATGGTATGTGTAGGAAAGGGAATATAATGCCTATATTATTGGGGAATTTTTAGTGTGTCTATGGGATATATAATATGGTATATATATTTTTAATCCAAAATATATAAATTTTTGTGAATTATTTATTCCATGTATTCAAAATTATAGATACTATCACCACACTTCTCACACGATAAGTGTTAATATAGTTTAGTTGGAGTATGTTGAATTATATGAGGATTAAATGGATCAAATAGTGGATCAATGTAGAAAAAATATTCGTAGAATGTTGTACTCTATTATTTTATAATATTTTGTGTAATGTTAATATTAAGGATAATACTTTGGAGAAGGATGCCATATATGTGATCATATGGGCCAAATATCATTGTTGAAGAGGACCATTGATACTCGACAGTCTATGTCAAGAATGAGATATCATCTATTGAGGTGGTTGTAACAACCCTCACGTTTATGAGTTATGAATTCAATTTAATTTCTTCTAAACATCATTTTATTGTTTATTTTTTTATGTTTAATGTGACGATGAGGCCCTATGTGAGACAGCTTGAGACCCATAACCCTATATCCTATTCTAAAAACATATCCATTATAATTTTTTTCTTCATACCAATGGAAAATATACAAATTTAGCCATCCAATCGTACATTATTAATTTAAAAAAATTATTCATTAATATAAACAAAAAAATTATGGTTTAGGTTTCTATAGAATTTATAAAATCCTATTTTCATAAAAAATCGCCTTTCTTTCTCATGAAATTGATATTTTTTCCATTATACCAAGATTTTATTATTATAAGGAAACACTTCAACATAAAAAAAATTATCTTCACATAATACCCTTCTATACATATATTGCATTATATAATTCTTCATTACTTAGAAAAATTTATAAATAAAATGGGTGATGTCATTTGTGTAGTATGGAAAAAAATAAGAGATATCAATCAATGATCATACGTAAACATAAGATAAGAATAATGGCAAGAGTGTGAAAAAAATCATTCTAAATAATTCAATAATAAAAAAACATTATTTATGTAATAAATCATAATTATTTCAAAATAAAATAGTGATAAGAGTATGGAATTCCTGTTAATCAATAATAACCCATGAGAGCCTATCATAATCATAAGAACTTTTCATATTAATTATGTCACAGTCACAAGCATATAAAATTTATTCAATTGTCAAGGGGAACATTAAAGACTATAATTGTGGTTAAATTCATACACTGGATTGGGTAAACACACCCTTATATAATTTCCTTAGTCATTTTTACCCCTAATACTTTACTAATAGATAAATTCCCTCTTTTTGAACTATGATAAGACAATATTCCAGTCCCTATTATCTAATTAGATATGAAAAAAATACACAATGAATTGGAAGGATTTAAAGTAACAACCCATAAAAAATAAAAGAACATATATATGTGTGTGAAACATTATCATAAAAATCTTCATTAAATCATCACCGCATGACTCATAGAAAAGAAACAGATTTCATAAATATTTCATCCTAACATTATTGACCCCCAGGAATGCCATAGGATTCATGGGATCATCCTTGAAATATCAACATCACACTCCATGTGAAAATGGAACATGGTTGGTATCAAAAGACCATATCCCAAATAAAGAATAAAATTATTCGAAGGATGTGAAAATAGATAATGAAAACTACCTTTAAAAGATCATTTAAACATTTAATTGATGAAATAGAAAATATCATTTTCCTTTGATATAATTAAAAAGTAATAATTACCAATACCATGAATTTTTTGTAATATAACCAAGGAAACATTTAATGGTATATTCATATCAATGAATAGTCATGACTACTAGAAAAATATTATCTTATAAATAATCATTTAAATAATGTTTCTCTTAACACTTTGTAAAAAATCATAAATATCCCGTTCCAAATACATTGTGAAATTATTTTTTAATCCTATGAAATGTATATAAAATATTTTTGGAAATGAAATTGAATAATTATTTTATCACCAAAATACTCATTGTTTAATTGGTTTTTTATAGGACATGATCATCGAAAAAAAAATTTATCAACGAAAGTAGCAATATTGTTGACAAAATAATAAAAGTTTTCATCAATCGTTTTAACTAACAAAGATAGATTAATTATACTAATAATTGATAATTATAGAAATTTCTATATGAGAATAAAATATATATGGTTTAATAGATAAGTATTTGATAACTTCATTCGATGTAAATTTACTATATACAATAAAAAAATAGCTTTAACATAAAGCATTTACCACTTTTGAGACATTCAAAACACAACCCTATTAAAGGAAATAATTTAATTAATGATGAAATAATATTGAATTTAAATGTATTCCTAGTATAAAATTTCAATGCCACATTGTATGCACCATATAATCACAAATAGTTGTATAACATGAACCGTTTCTTTGTGAAAAAACATTAAGATGAAAAGCCCTTACAACATTATTATTCTCTAAATTAAAGCCTCATGAAGGTGATAAAATTATATAGATCAGTAATTCACCATAGTTTTTATGAAAAATTATAGTAAATTAAATTAAGGGTAATTATATACACCACACCTAATAAACAAGTATTGAATCTGGTATATGGGTCTTCTAAATAAAAGTACGACATGAGGCTCTTACCTCAAGTTCCAAATTGCTTCAAACATGATCTAAACATACTATATAATAAATATATATTTATTATAAATAAAAAATAAAATGATATTCATATTTATTATGTCAATAATTACTCAATTATAACATCAAATAGCCTATTTATTAATATTTATTAATTAAAACTATTGTATTAAGTGTTAACTCTTCCATCTATCAGGTATGTTTTGGTATGGTGGTTCGAGTACTCACACCATGGTCATTGTTTTTTCATATCCATAATACTTATAATTTTATATGTATCATATTTATTAATTATATAATATTTAATATCTAATCATATATAGTTGTTATGAGAATTTAATTTCATTGCTTTGTGGATATGGTAATATGTATGTATGCATGATTTACATTTTCACCTTTACATTGATGGAGCATAATAAAGGAAAATATTATTTTACATTTTCAAAATAATTATTATAGAATATACATGATATATATAACTTAAATGTATCCTTATGAAAAACCAAAAAAATGGAAATAGAAATAAAATTTAATCGCTTCATCGAAGTGATAATCCACACAAACGCATGAGAGAAGTCATCATCCTATAACATATATAACGGTTAGAAGAAAAATAATATTTTATCATTATGAAATCATATAAATTTTACAATCATAATATATAACCATTAAATACATCAACACCATCATCCATGATACTTTGATGAAATAAATTACATTACCACATATAGATGCCAGTCTGTACAAAATCACACATGATGTATTCATTTTCATTTATGATTGATGATAAATAGATAATGGTTAAAATATGAAAATAATAAAATTTTATTTTTATAATGAAAATAATTTATCAATTTTAACATGGCTAAATAATATTTTGTTGTGCTAGAATAATAAATAACATTTAAAATCATTTCATATAATGATTAGCTCTTCTTTGAGAAACCTTAATTGGATCTCTTCTTGAGGACCATTAGCTTGGACTTTTAAGTGGACCATAACATATTTTTTTTTTCAAGGAACATTAACATATTTTTTTTGGATCATTTGAGCTATGTGGTTCTATAATGTGTGCATAAGAAAGAAGAATATGTGATTTTTTATAAGTGAGGTGGTTAAATATATTCTCAATATATGAAATATTAATATATAATATGTGTATAACTCAGGTAAAATGGATCCAAATCAATGTATATTCATATAAAATGAGTATAATTTCTAAAAAATTTAAAAAATAAAATCTTGAGTAGTGAATGTGTCATTTTTAACCATATAACTTAGTTTAACCACATTGTTAACCCTTTTAGACTTAATTATAGTAAAATTATTCAATGTTTAAGGGTTGTGATGTAATTTAAAAATTCAAAGCGATGCATAAACAAAAAAATTAAAATATAATATAATCATTATTATACACTTGGGTTGGTATAATATTTTTATATATTTATATTGACATTAAAAAAATTAATAATTAAATATCATTTAATGATATTTTTAGCACAATTCATAAAATATGATATTAAGTGCATCAATATAATAATGAAATTAAATTAAAAATACATACATCACCACTAATAATTTATAATTCTTGATTAAATTAATCCAAAACCATAATTCAAAAATACAATCTTACACATATATTTTTTTAAAATCATTATCTTGATATTTCTTCTACTTTCACTATTATTGTGTGAGAGTTGTGTAAATGTTATAAGTAAATATTACATCACTAAATATTTAGAATAAATAAATATAACTAAAAATATTATTATTAAAAAAATTTATCATGTTGAATCAATAATATATCATATTTATCGATATCTTTATCATGAAAACATAATAAGTTAGAGAGAGTGACATTTTTTAATTACCCATTACTTAAAATAATTTAATTCTTATAATGAAATTAATATGAAACTAGAATTAAATAGTTTTAAATATAGGATGATTTTAATAGAAACTCTCTCCTCCAATGAAATAAATTCTCGTGATTTTTTCATTGTTATACCATATCTCATATTTTCAATCATGTTTATCCCACTTTTCAATTTATGCGGCATTAGACGTTTATCACGATTTAAATTTATTATGACTAAAAATGAAATTTAGCTTATTATTTATTTTGAATATTCTGGTTATATATATGAAATAAATTTTATATTATTGAATTTTTATAAGTGGTAACATTTAATTTATTATGACATTTTGGAACGTAACATAAAATAATTTTCCAAAAATACATAATCAGAGCATATAAATTATTTTTTTTCCAAAATCATGTATAATGATCAATTAATTTGAATTTATTGGATTATTTTTTACAAACTATGACTAGTTTTAAATTTAATCCATTCCAAAATAAAAATTTTCTTGGTATACACATTATATGAATTGATAGTTTTTATAAAATCATAAATTTTTCATTATTCACACAACAACCAATCCTCTTAAAAAAACTAAAAAAAGTTTATAATTTATATTATATTATAAAATATTACTTCTATTTTATTGAATTTTTTTTTCTAAAATTCATAACTTTTTATTTTTAATGAAAAAATAAAAAATATAAGGAAAACCATCCCTTATATAAAAAAGACAATTTTATTCATTTAATGGGTTTTATCCTTATTTTTTTAACTTATTTTTTATTTATGTTTAGTATTTATTTTTTAGGAATTAATTATGAAAATTTAATAAATAAAAAATTTCAACATATATTACATAATACGGTAAATCATATTCATACCTACCAAACTGATGATTAGGTTATAAATGTCATATTAAAATAATAATATTTCTAAATATTTTCTTGATTTTATTAATCTCAATGATTCATGTGTTCCACTATTGAAAATATTAGATATATAAATTTTGAATCATTATATGTTCTTATAGTGTTATATTCTTCCTCGTGATAAAATTTCATCCTTGCAATGTTATGCATGCCCTAAAAAAGGGATATAAAATATTACAATAATCATGTTTGTATAATATAAGACAATTAATCCCTCTCATTCTCATTGATAAAATTTCATTTTGAAAATAAATTTTATTTTATGTTTATGAATGTAAAATTACCATTTCTTATGTTTTTCTTAAACTATGTATATACCAAACAAATACTCATTCTATAGAAAGTGTTTAATAATGCGTACCTTCAGAGATGATTGATATTTTACATAGAAGACTTGAGTGATTTATCTACCTCTTGGTTAGATTAGGGATTTATATTAACATCAAGATATATTATAATTTAAAATATATGTACATGGATTAATTCCATACCATAATCATTATTTCCTCTTTCAGTTGTGATTTGAGACGTTTTCCTAACCTGGTTCATCTCATCTTCAAAATAATGAATTTTTCATTCCTGAATCACAAAAATTAAATTTTAATGGATCATAATATCCAAAAGAAGACTAAATTTTAGAAAACCTATTTTTATCCTTTGTTGAAAACCAAAAACATTCATCATAAGATAAGGTAATATCCAATATGAATAAATCAACCTATAATGTAATAATATTTTAATGTAAAAATCCACATCATTAATACCCAATGTTCAACTTATATAATTTCATAAATAATTAACCTTATTAATATTCTAAAATATTCATGATTATGTTTTGAATAAAAAATCCAAAAATTTTAAAACAAATATTCTTTCACGATCTACATAACAGATATCCTTAAATAATATTATTCACTCCTAAAGTAATATAAAAAATGAATATTTTATGATCAAATAATTACCAAAATATACTAATAATTAAATAAACAACCTTAAAATACATAAATCCATAATAAAATCATATATCCTTTGAAATATTAATTCAAAATTTTTCCTTCAAAGAAAATCGCATCCTTCGATTATATTCCTTTTTTACATAATAATAAGATTTTACTAAAATATTAAACATATAAAAAAATAACATTAACCAATTGGTCAGAAAATGAATTTTCAATCTTATGTATTCCCAATATATGATAACTCATTTATTCCCAAGAATTATAACACCTCAATTTAAAATATTATATTAACATTAAATGTTATATATTTCATTAAAATTATTTCCCCAATGGCATTATTATTAAATAACATTGCACTTAATCATATTTTAATCCTAAGTGTTATATATATCCCAATTTTATTTTCAAATATAATAAAAAAAATATAATTAAATAACCTAAACTGCAAACATATATAACCTCAAAAAGGTATATATGACTTTAATCATACCATAATACATAAACTTATCATTAAATATTGGTTTAATTTGTAGTTAAATTATCATCGTCTAAAAACATCAAATCCTAAAAAGTTATATAAGCCCTTATCTAATTCCAAAATGAGACTTCCTGAGACCCATAGACCAGGATCTAGGGATAAAAATATTTTCTTTACATACTAGATTTGATTCAAACTAAAACCACCCAATTTTAACCAACCATAATTACAATATCAATATTCAACTATAAAAACATTTATACACAAAAAGTTTTAGATTTATAGTTATAGATAATTATGAAAAAACCCTTTACTTAAAAAATCTATTTACTTCACATAAAATGTCAAATTTTGAAACTATATCAGGATTTTTATGATCTAAATGAAGGCATCAACATATCCCAAATAAATATCCACAAATGATAGCCTTTTTACATATCTTGCATAATACTATTCATCATAACCTAGACAAATATAAATATAAGAATGAGTGGGCTTAGATTCTTAGAAAGGGTAAATATAATAATATCATGTTTTTATCATATGTAAAAATTAGATAAGTATAAAGGTATGAGATAATTAGAAACACCTAAAGTGATTATAAAAATAGTCATAGGTCACAAAGCATGAGTCATTCAATAGAGCTTCAATATTTTTATATGCAATTGTAAAAAGGTTGAGGAATCATTATTAATTAATTATGATCCTTGAGAACATATCATTAGCATAGTAACATTTCATATTATTTATGTCCAAAACATAAGTATATAAAATCATTTCATTAGTACATTTTCTCTTACATGACTATAATAGTTGAATACTAACTTGGTGTAATGGATATACTCCATATTCATTCATTTCATTAGTCAATGGTCACTCTAAAGAATATTACAATGGATAAATTGACTCCCTAACCAAGGCCCATTATACCATATTTTCCATATTTTCTCAAAATATATTAATAATAACCAAATTAGCTTAAGTGACATAATGTAATAACTCATCACATAATGTAACCCATTTATATGTAAACCGAAATATCATAAAAACATTCAATAATTCATTATAGCTTGGAAAATAAATAGGGTTTTAAATATTAAATCATAACTTAATTCATCTCAGGGAATGTGATGGGATTCATGGAATCATCCTTAAAACATCATCATCATAATATATTAAAATAATGAAAATGGATATTAAGATAATATTATATCACCATGAAGAATATCGTCCACTAAATTATGTTTCCATTGATGAAACAAATTCCACTAAAATAGTAGTCTATAATTTCATTCAAAATAGGGTCTATAACATTTTATTTTTATTTTTATAAAAACATAAAATTTCCAAAGTATTTTGGAAAATATTATATTTTAAAATAATCTTGGGAAATATTAATGGAAACATCAATTCATAGAATAATAATGATGATAGGAAATTCTATTCGTGTCGTAAAAATTAAGATACTTATTTCATTCTGACTTTTTATAAAATGTCATTAATAACCATTTGAAAAAAAATCAAAAATAGAATTACAATATATTTAAAATAAATTAAAATATTAATGAAAATTGCATGAAATATAATTTTTTAAAAGAATGAAATATTCTCGAAAACTTTTATAATGAACATGGACATAGAATAAGAATTTAATTGACCAAGTAGAAAATATAGCCCGATTTTCATAAATATATCTTCTCAATCATTTTAGGTACTAAATAACTGAAAATATTATTAGTAATTCAAAATTCAATAAATTAACAGATTAGAAGAAAATATATTGGGTATAAATAATTATTATAACATAATTTCCCTCAATGGAAATTTATTATAGAAAATCCTAAAACTAAATGAGATTGTAACATAAAAACTTACCACATTAGAAATATTTTAATCATTAACCATTGAAGAAATTAATGTCAAATTAAAACATAAATTACATGAATAAAACGTGATTCATTAAATAACATGTTAAATTGGAAGTATATGCAGCATATAACCACAAATTAGTGCACGACATGTAACATTTCTCATCAATACAATATTGACATGGAATAGATTTACAGCTTTAATAATCATTGAAATAAAACATCATGAAATAGTGAACCATATATGATTTTTAATATCCTGATATATTTATTAAAAATAATCCTAGTATAAATTCAGGTTATATATACAAACAAAACAATAAAAACAAGTGGTGAATGTTTCATATGTCTCACAAAGATGAATGTAAGAGGGGAAACCATTATCTTAAGGCTTAACATGCATCATATATACACCCAAACATTAATATAATTAATTTATATTTATTATAAATATATTTTATAACCATATTCATAATTGTAAAACCATATATTATCACTTATAACACATTATCACCTTTTTCATAATAGTTTTTCATTTAAAGTTTTGTTTTAAGTGTTAACATTTTGGTTATTCATGCATTTCAGTATTTAAATTATGGTCCTTGAACATATTTCCTTGTTTAATAATATCTTAGAGATTAATAATGTATTAATTTTAATATTTATTCCTCATAAAAATTTTACAATTATTTCTATTAGGTGGTGATGATAAATTAATTATACCACTTCATGGAGATTATAAGCTGTATGTACACATCAGTGTTTTAACCAATTTTTTAGGAATACAAAAAAATAAAGTTAAATATAAATTAACCATTACATAATCATAATTATTTCATATAAATTGTATATGTTAAAGAAATATCTCATAACAACTATTAATATAAATAATAAATTCCAAACTAATCATAACACGTTATGGAGGTGGTAAACCACACGTACACATGACCGACATCATCGACTAACAAGAAATGGAACTCTCATATGTTACAACATATTTCTTTTATTTAAAGAGTAGTAATTATTTTATAAATAGAATATATAACCTTTAAATCAATAAATTTAATCGTCCATGAAACGTTGATGGAAAACTAATCACATTAGTATGAAAAGACAACATCTAATACTTACACATGAATGATAATTTAATTCAATTTGTATGAATGATAAGTAGATAATAGTTATTATATTAATATGGTAATAATTAAATAATTTAAATTAAATTATATCACTATTTTTATATGTATTGATAATATTTGGGGGATTTATATGACACAATATACATACAATGATTCTGTGAAGATAATTAACTCATATTTGAGAAACATCCTTTGGATATATTTTTATTGACCATTGAGTTAATATTTTAACAATGATAGTACATTTATAATATTTCGATTTTAATTTAATATATTTTCAGTATTTTTTGGTTTTTCTATTTTTCTCACGAAAGGTTTAATAAGAGAAGAAAAGAGGTTTCTTTTTATTGGTGATGCGGGTGGAAATCATTTAAATACATGAAATATTATATAATATGTGTCCATCTCGAATAAAATGGATCCAATATTTAATTTATTATAATATAAATAGAATAAGGTCAAAATAAATTAAACCAATATTATTATTAAAGGGGTAAGTGTAATTTCAAACATTATCTCTTATCTCAACCCCCTCTTCAACCTTTTTAATGTAACCACCTAGGTATTTATATAATAATAATTTTTCATTTATATTATTATTTATGAATAATATATTACTTTTATATTGAATATGAAAATTTGGCCTATATCATACTCAACACGCAATAATGGGTTTCCTTGAAATCTTACTTTGTATACAACTTTGAGTTATACTGAAAAATAAAATAATAAAATTATTATTTTAAATGGTAGTTAACACATAGCCATTATATTTCCAGGAATGAACATAACTAACTAAATTATTATTACATATGTTTATTAAATTCTTTTACATTTATCAAATAACGATAAAGGCTTAAAATGAGAATGAATCGAATTTTAAGCATAAATACTCTAATATTTTTAAAAGGTAGTTTTATTGACTTTTGATGGAGAACCCATTTTAAATCATGTTTTTGTAACTTTTATATGTTACATTTGACCAAATAATCTTCTTATTTAGATGTTTGATATCAAAATTTACTTTGGGTAAATTTTTGGTATGTTTTTGATAAAGTTTATATTTTAATGAATAATGGAAAATACTGCATATTAAGTCAAAATTGTCTTTTCATCTGAATTATTTATATGGGTAGATTATCTTTTTAATTGGGTTTAAAAATTAATTAGATTTTTTTTATAATTAAATCAAATTTTCTTCATTGTGAGTAATTTCATATTTTAATTAGACATAAACACAAGTCAATATATTGATATTTATTACTTCTAAAAAACTCACTTTTTTAGATTTTACAACGTGAAGTAATTTTAAATTAATTTCTTCCACTTTTTTATTTTGAATTTCAAAAAATGGACTCCATATTTGGAATAAGGAGGTCCAAATTGTGTAAATAGGTAACTTATATTTTTAGACATTATGAATAGTAACATTAGTAATTATTTTATTTACCAAGGTTAAAGGGTAAATTTGGTAAATAATGGTAAATAAATAATATTATAATAACATAAAAGTACCCTAAAACGTGTATAAATCCTATTGGAAGATATATGTCTTACCTCGGTCATACTTTTATTGATTTTGGGACCCCATGGAGATACTTCGATGTGTAAATGACATTTTATAAGAATTAATTTAAAAGTAAATAAAAATGTAACATAAACATGTATCTTTTAGTATGTAAATATTTCTATAGAGCTATATAAGTGATATTTTCTATTATAAATATTACTTATAAATATAAAAACATTTCCTACATCATGTTATTTTATTTATAATTTTCTATATATTAAATAAATAAATTTATTTATGACACAATGTTGATGTAGTGATTACCTTATTGATGAATGATTTAAATAAACGAGATTATAAATATTAAAAAAATTATTTTGAAACTTATTATGTCATCCATGAATTTTATGGATTATTATTACTTGGTATATTTGAATTAATGATTTTTTTATAGATACAAGATATGGATTTTTAAAATTTCAGGATATGAATATTAAAAAAATGGACACAAATGAGTTTTTAAAACAAATACAATTTTTTTAAATTATATAATATTCTAAAAATCTAATATTCAGCCAAATGAATTATATAAAGTTTAACATGTCATTAATGAACCACTACTGGTTCTATGGTCATTTTATGGTAACTATATTAACCATATAGTATGAATACACAAGAAGATTTGGTAAGTGTAAAATTAGTTAACTAAGTGTTAAAGGTAAATGATAAGGTTAAATTTGATTCCAAAACCTATCTAGAACCTATTGGTTAAGAGAATTTCTAAAAAAATAATCTTATATTCTAATTAAATGAGTTTTGGACCTTTTTAAAATTGTAATTCATTTTATAATAAAATAATCTTACAAGACATTCCTAAAGCACCCTTCTCCCTATTACAGGACACCACATATAACCCATTACTCACACCTCTAAAGCCCATAGGATCTTCCAAAATATACTTAAATAGTCTACCAACATCCCTATCTTCCTCTTAGGAGCCTTAACATAGGCATAAGGTAATTTAAGAAAGCCTTCTGACTCAAATCAAAGGGAGTTACCCATTTAAAGTGGCAGCGTTTCTCTAAAGTTCCTTTCCAATATTTTACTTCTTAACTCCATTTTGTATTCTTTTTCCGGGGTTAAATGAAAACATGAGTATCCTAAATATACTATGATGATGTTATGAGAAAGTTTTAACTACACTTACACACACCTCCATCTATTGGATACGAACATACAATTTCTGTAAAAGGTGAGCTATTGCCTCATGAAAAGATGATTGTTCGATTTTCCCCTACCACCTCTCATGGTGTCCATTACAATGGAACTATATTTATATATGATATATATTATGTTTATATTTTCTTTATTAATATGTAATTTTTATTTACAAGATACCTTTATGCTTTTCATGATGTGTTAGCACGATAATTTCCTTTGAGGAAGTGCGGACAACCGCCCCCTTGAAGTGATATGACTCATTCATGGAATAAATAAAATGTATAAAGGATGGAGTTAATGAAATTAGGTAACATATATATTATATTTTATTTTATTTTAAATATAATATACATATATATCATTAAGTTTTAATTCCTTTAAATAGGGAATAGAAATGAAAGTAGTGTTCATGCGTACATAAAGATTACCATCCCCATGAATGGTATATTTGATTTCTTATCTGAAAATGTTATGGAAAATTATAAATACATATATAATAGATATATGTGATATATATGAATTATATTTTTTAGATAAGGTACTTTTTACCACATGATCAAATTGTGACTATAACAAGATCATTTTCGACTCAATTATCCAATATCGACAAAATGATCGATATTAACTAAAATAGTTATGAAATTTTTATAACATGGTAACGAGGGATGTAAAATGAATAATAAACTTGAAAAAGGTTATGAAGCAATTAAAAATTAACTTAATTTTATTATCCATGAAATTAAAGAATGAGCGAGTCAAGTCATACACGAGGTTAAGGACATAATCTCAGTCTGCTTTAATTGAGGCATATTTTGATAATATACACCACATTATCATACATGGTGTATACTAAACCCATTTGACTTTTAATTTAATTCAATGGAAATATTGTTTCTACCAAGAATTATATTAAACAAAAAAAGGAATGTTTTTAACATTTGTGGTGATAATGACCTCTCCACTTTCGTAATCATTATTCAGATTCCTCTATAAGTCATGATGTTTTTAATAAGAAAAGAAATCACTTATTCTATTTTTAGGTGTTTTTGTATTGAAAATGGTATGATTATTTCAATATGTTGAAATGGATTCTTGTGATTTCAAATGATATGTTATTAGTTAAATATTTATATTTTCAATATGTCATGTTTTATGATTATATAATGGTACTTAGATATTTGATGGGTGATGATGTGATAAACCAATGACGGGTGGTTACGTGATAAACCAAATGACGGGTGGTTCCATGATAATCGAAGGATGGGTGGTTACATTATAAACTCTAATGCATTGGGTATAGAAGTGGGTTGTATGGCTATTCCATTTAGTGATATTTGTGGAAGTAGACCATATGGTTGTTCAATATAAGTATATTTATGTCCCAAGTTACCTTAGATGATATATGTTAATTTCTATGGTATATATGGAAATATTATGGTTATAAATAGGGTAAGAAATTATCTTATATTCATTGATTTTTTTCCACTTCTTTAACGTGAAAGGAATTAATTTATGTTTATGTATTTAGGGATTACATGCTATTTTGAAAAACTAACATCCATCCTTCTTTATGTATCCCATACTAAGATTTTTATGCTCCTACCATGTTTTTGAAATGTTTTTCACATGAAATAATGATGAATAGGGTCAAGGATGGGATCACCGAGAATTCATGCTGTCTAAAACATGAAACTAAACATTTTTCTTTTCTGGAGTTTTTGTTTTATAAAAAATGGATAGTGAGTAGAAGTTTCTACATGTAATATTCATGTTGTGATGTATATGTTAGGACCTAATTCTCAAAATATCTAAACTTAAAAATATCATCAATTTGAATTATTAACTTAGATAAAGATTAAGTATTGATTAAGTCTAGGGCCTTATAGTTGTTATCAGAGGTTAGTTTAGATAACTTTAAGATGTGGGATTTTGTTAATGGAATATCCATAAATGATTCTTACATTGTGGTAAAATTTAAATGATATAGCATTTGAAGATTACCATGTTACATCATTTAAGATATGATTGCTCAAAATTGTTTTCCATAGATGAAAATAGGGAAGTTATGTTGTGAAGGAATACATAGTATAATAAACTTCCCAATCTACATCCTGAGATGGTCGGAATTATAATGGAACTATTGGTTGTAGTGATGTCTTAGTTGACTCAGGAAATAAATTATGGTGGTGTCCATGCACGAGATCAACCAGATAAACCATGGAGGAATATTTATTTAGTAGAGAATTGAATGAGGAAACATCCCCCATCATTCAGAGGATCATCTGAACCTGTGTAAGCTAAATAGTGGATCAAAGCACGAGAAAATATTTTCTATGTCATGGGGTGTAGAGAAAATTTGAAAGGTTAGTCTTGGTGTTTAAATTTTGGATGGAGAAGTCGATCAGTGGTGGTTGATGGTTCAAAATATCAGCAAAAGTGACGATATTGATTCACATTGTTTGGAAGAATTCAAAGATATGTTTCTTGAAATATATTTTCCTACAGAGGTTTGACATAGGATGGAAAAACAATTCTTGGAATTGAGGTAGTAGGATGATTCAGTGGCTTATTATGAACAAAATTTCACTCGACTGACAAGGTATGCTCCAAATTTCATCTGATATCTTCATAGTAAGATAAAAAGGTTTTTCTCAGGATTGAATCCACAATATATAAAAGAATTAGTTTCTAGTGAAAAGAAATGCTATGATAAAATTTTCTAATGTGTTGAGATAATAGAAATGGAGTTTTCTGATGATTAAGAGTTCTATGGGAGGAGGAAAAGGAAGAGGTCCAGTTGGTAGGCAAAGGAAAATTATTCATCAAAGAATTATTGAGGTAGGAAAATTAAATTTACATCTTGTGAGACATGTGCTAAAAATAATCTTTGATAATGTCTCTCAAAATCTTGAAAGTGATTTTGGTGCGGTAAGACTGGTCATATTTCTCATCACTGTAATGAAGATGATCAAGATAGAAATAAAAATCCATGGGTAAGATGTTTTAGTTGCAATGAGTTTGGGAATTATTCAAATTTGTGTCGAAAGTTGATTACCAAGGGTATAAACCAGACAAATTGAAAGAAGAAGGTAGTGAGGAATTCTTTTTCTACTACTATGGTTGATGTGGGACCATCAAATGAAGTCGTATTAGGTACTTTGTTTTTTTTTTAGATTATACCAATGTGTTGTTTGATTCAGGGTCTACACATTCATTCCTTTCAGACAAATTTTATAGTATATTGGGGACTCCATCTCAACATATGAATCCTGAACTTGTGGTAAAAACACATGGAGGACATTTTGAGACCCAATGAAATTATAAGAACCTTCATATCCTAGTGTGTGGAAAGAATCTACCTACAAACCCTATTGTTTTTCCTCTAGAAGAGTTTGATGTTATTTTAGGTATGGATTGGATTTATATTTATCATACTAAGATTCAATGCAGAGAAAAATAGGTTTATTTTCAGAAATAATTTCAGTTTGTGTAATGTAATTAAACCTAACTTTTGATAACATATTAGGAAGCTGTAAAAATAGTAAAAGATAGAAATTAATGTTACCTTACACGTATTTCTAAAAATAAAGGAATTGTTCAGATTAATGATGTTCCAGTAGTAAATGAGTATCCTGATGTTTTTCATGATGAGTTTCCTGATATTATACCTAAATGAGAAGTTTAATTTTTTGTTTACTTAGTTCCTGATACTAAGCCAATTTCAAAACCACCTTATCTAATGGCTCAAATTGAACTTTTATAGTTATCGAAAAAATTGTAGGAGTTGTTAGATAAAGGTTATATTCGATATAGCACATCACCGTGGGGTGATCTGGTTTTGTTTGTTAAAAAGAAAGACAGTTCAATGAGATATTACATTGATTATAGATCCTTGAATAATATCACTATTTTGAAATAGTATCATTTTCCTCATATCAATGATTTGTTTGGGCAGTTCCAGGTATCTCAGTATTTTTTGAATATTGAAATGAGGGGGGGGGTACCATCCGTTGAATGTAAAGGAAGAATACATTCCTTTGACCATGTTTCATACTGGATATGTCTATAATGAATTTTTAGTAATACCTTTTGGGTTAAATAATGAACCAACTGTATTCATGGATCATATGAAAATAATTTTCCGTGAGTTTTTGGATAAATTTGTGGTTGTGTTTATTGATGATATTTTGGTATATTACAAAAGTAAATAGAAACATGATAGTTATTTACAGGTTGTATTTAAAACATTAAATAAAAATAAATTGTATGGGAAATTCAGAAAGTGTGAGTTTTGGTTGCCAAAAATCTCATTCCTTGGTTATATTGTTTCTAAATATGGCATAACTGTTGACCCTTCTAAAAAAAGTTGTTGAAGAGTGGCCAAGAACTACCAATATACAGAGATCCGTATTTTTCTTACTTTTACAGGATATTATAGAAGGTTTGTTGAAATTTTTTCATATTTATCTATCCCAATGACTAAGCTAATATGGATAGGTGTTAAATTTATCTAGACAAGAGAATGAAATTATTGATTTCAGAAATTAAAATTCATATTGGTGAATTCTTCATTTTGGCCTTTCTTTCCATAAATAGAAAATTTTTTATCTATAGTGATGTTTCATTGAAATGACTTGGTTGTTTCCTAAAGAATAATGATTATGTAATTTCTTTTTTTTCACTTCAATTGAAACCACATGAGGTAAATTATCCTACAAATGATTCAGAATTATATGCTATTGTTTTTTTCTTTAAAATTTTAGAGGCATCATTTTTATTGAGTAAAGTGTTAAATATATATTGATCACAAAAGTTTGAAGTATATATTCAATAAAAAATAATTAAACATTAAATAATGGAGATGGCTAGAATTAATCAGGGATTATGATTGCACGATCCATTACTATCCGAGAAAGGAAAATAAAGTGGCTAGCACTTTAAGTTGAAAGTGTAATATTACATGAACCATGTTACATTTGTAACAACATCCTTTGGTCTTTTATTTGATGAATTTGGGATTATAAGTTATTAGTGTAGGTAATTAATCTATTTTGTTTTAGGAGTTAATGAAATAATCCCTAGTAGACAGAATAAATAAAGCACAAAAATAAGAAAGTCAGATGTAAAAAAAGGTATAATTGGTTCATAAGTGTATGCTACCTGAATTTAACATTTATAAAGACTGTGTTTTTGAGATTTAATAAGAGATTATGTGTTTCTTGTGATTCACAGTTAAAGAAATAGTTATTATTTAGATCTCATAGTTCTCTATTTTTTGTTCATCTTAGATGTACTATGTTGTACAAAGATCTTCAGTAGTATTACTTGTGGAATGGAATGATAAGAGATTTTGTTGACTTTACTATGAATTGTTTAATTTGTCAACAGTTTAGAGAAGAATAACAGTTATCAAAAGGGATGATCCAACCTTTTCTAATTCCAGAGTGGAAATGGGAAAATGTGTCCACAGATTTTATAGTGAGATTACCAAAGACTTCTCGTGGTAACAATTCAATATGGGTTATTGTTGATTGATTGACTAACTTTAATCAATTTATTCTTATTCAAGATACTCTATCTCTAAATCATCTTTCTCAATTTTATATTAAAAAGATATCCAGGTTACACAGAGTTCCTCTCTCTATTTTAAATGATTCTGATCTGAGTTTAACTTCTAACTTTTGAAAAGGCCTTCAGAAGTCATTGGGTAATGAATTAAATATCAGTACAACTCTTCATCCTCAATTAGATGGGCAATTAAAAAAAAATTTAGACATTGGAAGATATGTTACATGCTTCTTCAATGTATTACAATGGATGTTTGGACCAAAATCATTCTTTGGTAGATTTTTCTTAAAACAACAGTTTTCATTCCAACATACAGACGACACCATTTAAGTCATTATATGGAAAGTGGTGTCAAACTCCATCTTTTTAGGGAAAATTAGGTGAAAAAAATTTGTTTGTACCAAAATTTGTGTAATAGATAATAGAGAAAGTTCAATTAATTCTGAAGAACATTTGAACAACATAGAAAAGGTGTAAAAGTTATGCGGATAATCAAAGGATGGATGTTAATTTTAAGGTAGGTGAAAATGTTTTTCTCAATGTTTCTCCATTGAAAAGTGTGATGTGTTTTGGTTATAAGGGTAAGTTGAGTCCAGGGTTCATTGACCCTATAAAATCCAGGATAGCATTGGATAGGTTGACTATAGAGTATATTTTCTTCCAATATTATCCCTGATACACAATGCTTTTCATGTTTCCATGTTGAGAAAGTGTATTCTCAATCCATCTCATGTTTTGAGTTTAGAGGTAGTTCAGTTGGAAGAGAATATTTTTTTGAGAAACAACCAGTCCAAATTCTTGATAAAAGAGAGAAAGTTTTGCGGAATAAGGTAATTTATCAGGTAAATATTTTGTGGAAAACCATATGGTTGAAGTGGGAAAATGGGAATCTAAAAATTCTATAAGGGATAAATACGCGCATTGATTTGATAAGTGAATAAAATTGTGAGGATTAAATTTCCAAAAGGGGGAAGGATGTAAAAACTTAGGTATTTATATAAAAATAAATTTTACATTTCTATTAATATGTATGAAAAAGATATTAATTTTATGTTAAATAGAACAATTTTTTAGATATCATACTCAACACACAACAACAAGTTTCCTTGAAATCTTACATTGCACACATATTTTACTTGTACCGAAAAATAAAATAATAATTATATTATTTTAAATGGTTTTTAATGCATTGTTTCTGTATTGTTAGGAATAAACATCAATAACTATATTATAATTACACATGTTTGTTAATTTTTTTTACATTTATCCAATGAAGTTTAGAGGATTAAAATGATAATGAATGCAATTTTAATCATAAATACTCTAATATTTTTAAAAGATAATTTTATCACCTTTTGATAGAGAACTATTTTTAAATATAGTTTTTTTCACTTTTTTATGTTCAATTTGAAAAAATAAACTTATTATTTAGAAATGGGACATCAAAAAATTACATTGGGTAATTTTTTTATTTTTCTGATAAAGTTTATTTTTAATTAATAATGAAAAACTACTACATGTTATATCAAAACTGTATTTTCATCTGATTTATTTATACGGTTAGATTGTTTTTTTAATTGGTTTCAATGAGAAGTTAGATTATGTTTTTATAATTTAATCCAATGTTGGTTATTGGAAATATTTTCACTTTTAAATATAACATAAACACATGTCAATCTTTTTATAGTTATTATTTCTTAAAAAACTTTTTTTAGTTTTGACAGTGGGAATTAATTTTCAATTAAATTATGTCACTTATGTGTTTTGAATTTTGAAAAATTGATTCCATATTAGGAATCAGGATGTCCAAATTATGTATATAGGTACCTTTTATTTTTAGACATTATTAATATTAAATTTAGTAATTATTTTATTTACAGGGGTTAAAGGGTAATTCTGGTAAATAAGGGTAAACAAATATTATTATTATAATATAAAAATACCCTAAAATGTGTCCTACTCTTATTGGACGATGTATTTCCAACCATGGGCATCCTTAGTTTGGTTTTGGGACCCCATGGAGCCACATTAAGTGATCGTTTAGACTATAAATAGTCATTAGAAAGATAAGAATATTTCCTACATCATTGTATTTAATTTAAAATTTTTATTGATTAAATAAATAAATTTATTTAAGACACAATTGTGATGTAGTTATTACCTTTTTAACAAATGATTTAAATTAATGAGATTATAAATATTAAAATAAATTTATTTTGAAACGTTTATGTCATACATGAATTTTATGGACGATTATTACTTGTTATAATTTAATTAATTATGTTTTTTTAAAGAATCAATTTTTATGAATTTTTTAAAAGTCATGATATAAATAGTATAAAAATTGGAAAAAATGAGTTTTTAAAACTAATACTATTTTATTAAAAAATATAATAGTAATAAAAATATATGATATGGAAAATTGACATAGATAATGTATAAGATGTAAATAATAAACCAATTTTTATTCGATTGGCATTTTATTGTAACTATATTAACCATATAGTATGAATACACAAGATGACATGGTAAGAGTCAAATTAGTTAACTATGGGTTAAAGCTAAATGATAAGGTTAAATTTGAAACCAATACTTGTGTAAAATCTATTGGTTGAGAGGATATAGAAAAATCCTCATATTATCTTCTAATTAAATGTGTTTTGGACCTTTTGCATATCTAACTTCAGTTTTTAGAATATACCCTTTCAAGACATTCCTAAAGTACCCCTCCTCCCTCTTAAAAAAGGCCACCACCTCTAACCCATTACTCATACCTCTAAATCATGTTTACTCTTATTAACTCTACCCCAATAATCTCCCAACATCCATATATTTTACCTATAATCATTACCTTAGGCATAAAGAAATTCAAGAAATCCTTTTGGCTCAAATCAAAGGGACTTACCTGTTTTAATACATATCATCTTTCTAAAGTTCCTTTCCAAAACATTACTTCTTCACCCCATATTGTATTACTATTCACGGTTTACATAAAACAAATAGTATCCTCAATATACTAGGATGTTATTATGAGAAATATTTTAACTACACTTACACACAAATCCATCTAATTAATATGTACATACAGTTTCCTTGAACGGTGAACTACTGCCTCACGAAATGATGATTGTTCAATTTTCACCTACCACCTCTCATGGTGGCCATTATGATGGTTCTGTATTTATATAAGATATATATTATGTTTATATTGTCTTTATGATTATGTAATTTATATTTACAACATACTTTTATGATTTTTATGATGGGTTAACATGATAATTACATTTGAGGAAAAGCGGACTACCACCACCTCAAAGTCATATGACTCATTCAGGACATACATGGAACGTATAAAGGATAGATTTAATTAAATTATGTAACATATATAAAATATTATATTATAATGGAATTATAATATACTTATGTATCATTAATTTTCATTCCTTTAAATTTGAAATTGAAATGAATGTAGCGTCCATGTGTACGTATGACTTACTGTCTCTATGAACGGTGCATTTCATTTCTTATCTCCAAATGTTATGGAATATTATAAATAAATATGTAATGTATGTATGTGATATATATTAATTATATTCTTGAGATAATGGACTTTTGACCACATTTACAAATTGTGATTATAATAAGATCATTTTCAAATCAAGTACCCAATATAGACAAAATGATTGATATTAACTTAAATAATTATTTAATTTTAATAATGTGGTAATAAGTTATATAAAAGGAATAATAAACATGAAAAATGTTCTGAATCATGTATAAATTAACCTATGTTTACTATCCAAAAAATTAAAGAACGAACGAGTCATGTCAGACATGAGCTAAGGGACTTTGTCTCAATCTTCTTTCACTGAGGAATATTTTCAAAATATACGCATATTTCTCTTACACAGTGTATAAAAAACCCCTTTGAATATTAGTTTCATTCAAAGTAAATATTTTTTCTTAACAACTGTTTTACTAAACAAAAAAGGATTCTTTTTAATGTTTTCGATGACAATAACCCCTCTTCCACTGTAATCGTTATTTGGCTTCCTCTATAAGCCTTAATGATTTTAAAAGGAAAAGAAATCCCTTATTCTCTTTTTGGGTATTTTCATATTGAAAATGGTATTGGAAATGGATTGATTGTTTTAATATCAGGAAATTATTTCTAGTGATTTCAAATGAAATGTTATTAGTGAAATTTTGATATTTGAAATATTTTATGTATTATGATTATATAATGGTACTTGGAAATCTAACGGGTGGTTACGTGATAAACTAATGATGGGTGGTTATGTGATAAACCAAATTACAGGTGGTTCAGTGATAAACCAAGGATGGGTGGTTACGTTATATCCTCTAATGCATTAGGTATGGATGTTTTTCGTATGGCTATACAATTTAGCAATATGTATGGAAGTAGACCGTATGGTTATTCCATTTGATTATGTTTATGTCTCAAGTTACCTTATATGAAAAATGTTTCTTCCTATGGGAAATATGGTAATATTTTGTGTATAAAAAGTTTAATAAATGAGCTTATATTCAGTGAAGTTTCATTCTACTTATTTATGGTGAGAGGTATTACTTTATGTTAACGTATTCATGGTCTACATATTTTTTTGAAAAACTAACAACATTCCTTCTTCATGTCTCCCTTAAAGAGATTTTTATGCTAATCCTATGTTTTTGAAATGTTTTTAAAAGAAATTAATGTTTAATAGAATCAAGAATGTGATCATGGAAAAGTATTTCTGTCTAAAACATGGAACAAAACATGTTTCTTTTTAATAGATTTTTTATAAAAAATGGATAATGAGTAGAAGTTTCTACATGTAATATTCAAGTTGTTATGTTAAAGTTATTACCTAATCCTCTAGAACTATAAACCTGAATAGAACCTCAATATGAATTATTAAATTAATTAAGGATTATGTAATGATTAAGGTGGGGTCCTTATATTTAAAATTATCCTTGGAAACAAATGTTTCATTATTTGACGGTCATGAAATTAATTTAACATTTCAATGTTTCACATAAATGGACAATAAATTATATATGAAAAAATTTCACATATACAACAAATAATATATTATATTTATAAATTTTTAAAGATTTAAAAAATTATTTTATATCATTAAATACCATTTATTATCATTTTCAAGGCTATTAAAAAAATGTGTCTTTAATGGAATAAACTTGAAAATTTAATTGAAATATAAATACTTCAAAAATCACTAATACTAAAAAATTATACATAAAAATCGCGGAACACCATAATTCATTATTATAACTTTAATATTAGTGTATTTAAAAAAATTACTATATTATTTTAGTACTTATACAAGTGATGTGTCATAATTGTATAAATGTTCTATGTAATTATACAATCAGAAAATTAGAAATAATTATTATAATTAACATACATTATTATTAATAAAATGTACCACCTATATTTTTCCAAATAACATTTTCATCTATATCCATAATAATTTTGGTAAAGTAAAAATTTTTAATTATAATTTACATAAAATAAAATAATGGCTATAATAATAGTATTGTGGAATCAAAATGAAATATTTTAGAATCTAGGATTATAATTTTTGTAATAATGTAATCTATTGAAATAATGCTGAGTGTTAAATTTAATTTTACAACTTGTCCCTTAGTTTTAATCTTGTTTATATCATTTTTCCCTTTTTTACGCTGATAATGTTTTATTATGGTTACTATACATTGTGAAAAAAACTTATTGCATAATTTTAATATTATGATTTCATTTATTAAATCCATTTATAATGATATATAGGGATAATATAAAGAGTATTCCCAAGAATAATATTCCCAATTGTTTTTTGATGGGTTCCCACTAGAGTTCTAGTAAGGGAGGAAGTGACTAGTCCCACAATATATAAAAGGTCACAATGGGTACACTAAAACATTGGTTGTTCAACATATAAGGACCTGACCTTTTTACATTACATAATCTTGAATTTTAGTCTATAAATAATTTTCTTTCATATTGAGGATCTATTTAGGTTTAGAGTTTTAGGGAATTGGGATATAATACATACATAACATTCCACATTCATATAGAGTATATACTACAAAAAGAATATCCATATCTTCCAAAATATAAAACTTTTATAAATAAAACATGTTTTCTTTGAAAAATCTTCAGAACATTTATCTTGGATTCCTTCTTGACTTACACATCCTTATAAACTATGAAAATCAATTAAAAAAATGGGACGAGAACCAAAATATCAATAAGGTATATAAAAAGATTGAAATAAAACATTAGTCCATGCATACTTGTAACATATAAAACTATTTAAAAAAACATACTTGTACCCATATAAACATACATTGAAAAACTTGATATTTCCTTAAGATTTCCACAAAATAAATAGAGCATAAATAGAACCATAAATGTATCATGGGGCATTACATACATAATATCGTAACCCTCTCAGATGGCATATAATTTGTAACCCTCATGGCCACCTTACAATTTGTGTAACCATCGTAGTTACACATGGAGTAACCGTACAACTGACCTCCAACATAAACAAATCCAATGAATTGGAAGGGATATAATTCCCACCCTTCATCATAAAAAATTCCCAAGAACAAGAACACAATCATACAATATGAATAATTTCATAAAAACATTACTATTGAATTTCGTAAAACAGAATTTTAAAATGGGTTTCAAAATTAAAGTCCTTCATAAATATCATATAATTGAAGTGATACTTGATAGAGTGAATTAATATATATATAAACTATAAATAAACATAATTAAACATAATATAAACAAAATCATTCACACAAATTTTTTTAATACCACATAAATTATGAGGTAGAAGGTTAACCCAAAGAATATAAATTTAATTAAAAAAAGTGTTATTAATATCATTAAACAACACATTCATGTTTATAATTTCATATATGATCATTTCATTAAAACATTTCTCCCTTTAATTGTTACTATTTTCTTCCTTCCATTGTTTTGGGTGCGTTCTTTTCATGATTTCCATGGTCGGGTTATATTTAATTTTATTATCGTATGGAAATTAAATTATAGAAGTGGAATGAAATGGTATTAATATTTTTAGAGAATATATAATGATTCCATAAGTCATTTTTTTATCATATATGATGATGGATCGTTAGATAAAACATTAATGATGTGTGTTTAGATCAATTTTTGCGGGTCCTTGATAATCATGAACTTGTTTCATTATATAATTTAATGTCATACATATAAATTCATTCCAGAACAAAAAAAGGTTAAAAATACACATTCAATTATGTTTTACACATTAAAAGGGTTTTATGATCATCTTTTAATTAAGTAATGGAAATTGGAATCACATCATCCATGATTTTGCTAAATCGACACATCGAGGATGATATTTTTTTAGAATTCCTGGAAGAGGAAAAAATAGAGATGATGATGAAATATTCCCTTATAATAATAAAATTACATTTAATTTAAGGTACTATAATTATCATATCATTTGGATGAACAATTATGAGGAAATAAAAAGAAAATAAAGGAACTCAAAATAAAAGACAAGTTGAGAAATCCCTTCAAAACATTCAACAACCTAATGGATATGAAACCTGGTTTCAGAAAACAATAAAAAGAGAGGGGATTAGGTTTAACCATTTATAAAAGAATAATAAAATAGTATAGGGATGGAAAAGAAGGTAAATAAGAAAATGGTTTGTAAAAATGAAATACATAACACATAAAAGAGAACTTGATTGGAAAAGAGATTTTGAGAATTATATTTCCTTGTAGAGTAACTCCAATGACATGAAGGATGGGACCATGGGGAATTTAGGTAACTTTGGGAGGACGACTAGGGAGGTAAAAATAATATAGATTAATTGAAGAAGAATTTTGAATGAAAGGAATGATGGAATTGGTTGGTATGTATAGAAAAGTGAGGGAATATTTTATTAATTTCCAAGGGACACCTCATTAATCGTATTTGAAAAACCATGGGCATGCCCATTGTATTTAGCCATGGTATTGGCCACTTGGAAAACCGCATAAAATATTTTATTTTTAAATAGTCTAAAATTATTATTTAATCATTATTACATCATTATTTATGTCATTAAACTTATTGAAAAATCAAAACAGTATTCTTATTATTCACCGAAAATTCAACTATTTCATAAAAATCCAAAAAATTCACCCAAACCATTTTTCGACGTATATAATTAAAAAATGAAATATATTTTTTGAAAATAATTTTCTAAATATTATTAACATAAATTTTAAATAAAAATTTAATTTATTAAGAAATAAATTTTTTAAATCTATAACTCATTTTAACACAATGAAATATTAATCAATTTTTAATTACAATAAATGATTAAGAAAAATAATAATAAATAAATTTAATTTTAATTAGTGTCATTTTACTTTTAATATTACTATTCATAATGGTATGTTATTATTCTACAAAAATGGAGTTGGTTTCATTAGACTTCAAAAAATCTAATGATCAGAATTGTAGATTATAGTTATTTGAAATTGAAAACATAGAAGTGGAAAATTTATATAAAGGTATATTTATAACTATATAATTAAAATAATGTTTCATGAATTTCAAATTTATTTTTAAAACCTTGGAGTGTTACATTATCCTCACCTTCTATAAATTACATCCTCACAATTTTATTTACTTATTAAACAAGTGAGGGTACTTTTCCCTCATATAATTTTCCAACTCTAATGTTGCTTATTCAACAATTGGTTTGTCCAAAAAAAATTACCTAGTGAATTGACTTATTCTGAAATACTTGTTCCCTTCAATTAAGAATCTGAACTGGTTTCTATTCATAAAAAAGATTCTCTTTTAGCTAATCTTTTTTTTGGCTCAAGACATGAGATGAATCTAGAACATACATCCTCAACATAGAAACATGAAAAACATTATTTACATAAGATAAACTCGGAGACAAAGCTAATCAGTAATAAAATTTTCCAACATTCTCTAGGATTTTAAAAGGTCCAATGAACCATAGACTTATATTTCCTTTATTATCAAAATAGATAACACTTTTTCATGGTGAGATTATAAGAAAAACATGATCACCTACCTCAAAAGAAAAGTATTTCCTCATATTTTTTGCATAACAATTCATCCTGCTCTAAGCTATACTCATGTGTTGCTAAATAATCTTCACTTTCTATGCCACTTACTCTATGATTTCTGTTATCATCAACATCCTTTCCCCAACTTCATCTCAAAAATTATGAGTTCTACACCACTTCTCATACATTTCCTTAAAAGGTGCCATCTGTATACAGGAAGGAAAATAGTTATTATAAGAAAACTCATCAAATGAAATTTGATGATTCGATCTTCTATAATAGTCCATTGAACAAACTAGAATCATATCCTCCAAATTATGAATCGGTTGTTCTGACCGCCCATCAAATTGAGGATGAAAAGAGGTACTAAAATTTAATTTTATGCCCATCAAATTCTGAAGGCCCTTCCAAAAGTTAGTGGTGAACCTGGGATCCCATTTAGATACAATGGAAAGAGGATCTTCATGTATCCTGCCAATCACTTTGAGGTACAATCGAGAAAACTGATTAAAAGATATTGTATCTCAAATATAAAGAAAATGTACATATTTTGTTAGTTGATCAATAAAAACCCAAATCCCATTGATACTTAGAGAAGTACTAGGGAGTCCCAAAAACAATTCCATGGATATATTCTCCCATTTCCACTCTAGCATTGGAAAAGGGTGAAGCATCCCCTTTGGTAACTGTCACTCTTCTTTAATCTATTGACAGGTCAAACATTTCATAGTAAATTATTCAATATCTCATTTTATTCCATCACACTAGTAATACTCCCGAAGGTCTCTATACATCTGAGTACTACCAGGATACACTAAAAATGGTGAACATTGATATTCACACAACAATTCATTTCTCAATTGGGAACACAAGACACTCAAAACCTTTTACCAAATCTTTAAACACATTATTTATTAAGGTTAAATTCAAAAACATACCCATTTTAACGAATTCTACATTTTTTTGTAACTCACGGTCTTCCTTCTACACTTTATTAATTCTGTATTATAACAATGACTACACTAAAACCTAAAAAAACATAGGTATTTCCTACACTAATAACTTTTATTACAAAATTCATCAAATTATTATGAAAGGGATCGTGTTCCAAATGTACCATTGTTAATGATGCATGATGTTTTCACTAATGGAATGCACCACTTTGTTTTCTTTTCACAGATGGTAATTAATTATGAAATCATAGTCCTTTATTAGTTCAAGCTATATTCTCTACCTCATGTTTAATTCATTATTAGTGTATATGTACTTCAGATGTTTATGGTCAGTATATATTTGACATTTGGCTTCATATAAATGGTACATCATAATTTTGAAAGAAAAAACCGCAGTTGATATTCCAAATCATTTGTGGGATAATTTTAAAAATGAGTTTTTATTTTTCTTGAAAAATAATCAATTACCTGATAATTATCCATCAGAACACAACAATGTACCTTTAGTGAAGCATCACTGTAGATAAAAAACTCCCCATTTTGATACAGCAAGGCCCAAACTGGAGCATTCAGCAATATCTTTTTCCATTTCTGAAAAAATATCACATTCTTCTATCCAAACAAATTTAACCCCCTTTTTGCATTAACTTCATTAGCAGGATGGATAAGCGTGCAATGTTTTTTAAGAAACTATTTGTAATAACCTTATAATATAAAAATACTATGAATCTTTGTAACATTTTTAGATCATGGAAATTCATCAACCACTTTTTTTGGCAAGATGAACTGTTATTCCATATTTATTTATAATGTGTCCAAGAAAAGAAATGTATTGCAACCAAAAATCACACTTTTTAAAATTTTCATACTATTTATATTCAATTAATTTTTTCAAAACCACCATGAGATGTTTTTAATGATTCTCTTTAATTTTATAAAACAAAACAATTTCATCAATAAACACAACCAAAAACATATCAATGAACTCATGAAATATTCTATTCTTAAGATCCATGAATACAACAGGTTCATTAGTTTACCCAAAAGGCATAAAAAAATTTAATAATTCCAATATCTTGTATGAAATGTTTTCCTCAAGATGTCAACCTACTTCACCTTTAGCTGATGGTATCCATATATCAAGCCAATTAAGGAAAAGTACTGAACTCCCTAGAGCTGATCAGAAAAGTCATTCATATCAGGAAATGGATAATTGTTTTAATAAGGATATTATTCAATGATATATAATCAATGAAATGTCTCATTGAACTATATTTCTTTATAATGAACAAAATAAGATCACCCCATGGTGAAGTGATTGGATAAATGAAGCCATTATCAAGAAAATCATGCAATGGATTTGTTAAATCTAAAAGTTCCATTTGAACCATTTAGTAAGGGGTTTTTTAAATTCTCTTAGAATTAGGAACTAATTCAATTGTGAATTCAACATCCTGATATGGTGTGACAATGAGTATCTCATTAAAAAAACATCACGATATTAATTTACCAATGGCACCCCATTAATCTAAATAGTTCCCTTATTTTCAAAAATGTGAGCAAGATAAATTTCATTTCCATGTTTCAATAGATTCTTAGATTTATGATATGTTTTCAATTATATGGGTTCATTCTTATATAAAAATTGAAACTCTATCTGAAACCAACATCTTTATCTCTATAGTCAATCTTATCATGATAAATAGAAATCCAATCCATGCCCAGAATGATATCAGACATTACTAAGGGAAAACAACAAGGCTTTTATGTAATGTATTTCTACATACATAATAGAAAGATTCTTATAATTACTCTTTTCTATACTATTTCCCCCTTATGTTTTGAAAATAATTTCTGGTCTCATTTATTTAGGTGATATTTTCAATTTTCAAGAAAATTCTACAGAAATAAATGAATATGTAGACTTCGTATAAAGAAAGGTTTAGAAAAATAATAGTAAACAAATAGGGTAACTGATACATCTTCATTAGATGGACTGATTTCCACCAACATAGGAACAAAACATCTCACTATGCCTTTCTTCTTATAGTCCAACTTCTTTTCATGTTTTAGATATCCCTTAGGGAAAGCAATTGCATAATGAACCATCATGTTACATTTAAAAAACATCACAATTTTCTTATAAGGATTAATATTAGGATCATTTTCATCAAAATCATGGGGCATATGTCCAAACTTACCTCATCAAAAACACTTCCCAGTTTTGGTAAGGCATTCTACAGGGTGAATTATGCCACACTTTTCACAAACTGGAAACTTTAATTTCTTACCATCAGATTTCTTTGGTCGATTCATACCCATTGTTTTCCATCTAGAACTCTTATTCTCATTATTGTAAAAGAACACTAAATCATTAAAAAACTTCATCTCTATCCTCTTAGAATATTGGACAAGTTTTCATAACTTTTGAATTCATGGGAGGCTAATTCCCTTCAGTTATGTGGCATTATTCATGACTAAAAGTAGTTGATTTTTCTATCAAGATCCAGAATAATATTTGGAGCATTCCTATCTAGTCATGTGATATTTTTTTTCATAAAAAGCCACTAAATATTCCTTCTTTTTCTTCAAATAAATAAATTTATTCTCCATCCAAATTCACACCACAATACGAAAATGCTTTTCAAGGAAAAAAAATTAGTTCCATCCCACTCTAAGGAATAAATATCCTCTTTATCCCAGATATTCTTGACCATTAACAACCACTGATCAGCTTCTCCTTCCAAACGATAAATGGAAAGTCATACCTTGTGATTATATGAACAACCCATTACATTGAATATATTTTCAAGGCCCTTAATCCATCCTTATGTCACTACTAGGTTAGAAGATCCATTAAATGTAGGAGGGTGTTGTCTCATAAAATATTACAATATCATCTTGTTCTATTATGGTTCCTCTGGTTATTCTATTTCATGGATTCCACCACCATTTATTTCTTGCATCATCTAATCCATTACTATCACAAACTACTTAGTTCCAATCACTACCACTTCGGGGTGCATATTTGGAAGGATTTCATTCATTTGGTGCCTCTCTTCTTTAACTTCCCTGTATCTTCTATGGAAAATAATTCAAAAAATAAATATATTAGTCAAAGAAACATGGTAATCATTAAATTATATATCATTTAAAATTTTCCATGGAGTAAAAATCATTTATGGTATTCTATTAACATCATCTTAAACCCTAAAGTTATATAATCATTCCTTAAATACCAACTGTAAGGACCCACCCTTATTAAATTACATAATATTGAATTATAGTATGTAAATAATTTTCTTTAAAATTGTGGATATTTTCTATTTTATTGTGTTGGGAATTTGGGGTAAAATACATATATAACATTCCACAATCATATAAGGAATATACCACAAAAACAATATCCATATCTTCCAAAATATTAAACATTCTAAATAAAACATTTTTTCTTTGAAAAAACTTTATAACATTTAAAATGGAATAATTATTATCTTAATAAAACTTATAATCTATGAGATTTATTTAAAAACTTATTATGAGAACAAAAAGTTTATTAAAGGATATAAAAAGAAGGAAATAAAACATTAGACAAAGAATACTTGAAAAGTATGATATCATTTAATAAATACTTGTACCCATATAAACATACTTTTTGAAACTTGATATTTACATGATATTTCTAAAAACATATAGAACCAATATATAACCATAAAGGTATCTTGGAGAAATACTAACATAATATTATAACCCTCTCCAAGACACTATAATTTGTAAGCCCCACAGCTACCTTACAATTTGTGTATCCATCACATTTACACTTGGAGTAACCCTATGACCGACCTCGAAAATACACATACCAAATGCATTGAAAGGATATATAGGTCAAAAAATTCCTCATAAACAATTCTAATAACAATAACACAATCGTAAAATAATAATAAGCTCATAATTACATTGCTTTTGAATTTTGTAAAATAGTATTTTAAAATAGTGTTTTAGAAGGAAAGTCCCTGTTATCTATCATATAATCGTTATGAGACTTAATAGAGTGGATTTAATATGTATATAAACTAAAAATACACATAATTAAACATTATATAAATATAATTCATCACACAAAATTTTTTAATACCATTTAAATAATGAAGTAGAAGGTTAGCCCAAAGAATAGAAATTCGGATAAAACTTCTCTTAACTCATGTTTGTCTTACTTCAAAATTGTTTAAAAATCTTGTATAATAGTTAAATGAGCGTTATTAATATCTCACATAAAAATATTCTTATTTATAATACCATATATTATCATTTCATTACATAATGTCTCCCATTAATTGTGATTATTTTGTTCCTTTTATTGTTTTAGGAGCGTTCTTTTCATGATTTCCATGGCGGAATGGTATTTGATTTTTTTGTCTTATGGAAATGAAATTACAAAAGTTGAATGAAATGGTATTCATAAGTTTTCTGAATATATAATGATACTATAAATCATTTTGTTTTCATATATTATTATGGATCAGTACATAAAACATTAATGATGTTTTTTGGATCATTTTTTACAGTTCATCAATAATCAAGAACTTGTTTGAATATATAATTTAATGTCATGAATATAATTTCATTATTGAACATTAAATAGGTTAAAACATAAAATTTAGATTCTGTTTCAACCCTTAAAAGGGTTGTATGATCAGATTTGAATGATGTAATTGAAATTGAAAACACATCATCCTCGATTTTGGTAAATCAGCACATCAAGAATGATATTTTTATTTTTAAAATATATTGGAGAGGGAAAAAGAGAGACGATGATAAAATATTAAATTAGAATAAAAATATTCCAGTTCATGTATGGTACTTGAATTGTAATAGTGTTTGGATTGGGGAATATAATGAAATAAAATGAGTAGAAAGGAACTTGAAAAAAAGAGAAAAATTGAGAAATCCCTTACGAAAATTCGGCATCTTAACGAGTATGCATGATGGTTTTTATATTACATTAAAAATAGAGAGAATAGAGGTCAACCATTAATAAAAGACTCATCAATTTTCAGAGGTATATTATAATATGTAAATAAGAACCTGGTATGAAAACATGAAATACACACCATATAAAAGAGAAGATGAATGGAAAAGAGAAGTTGGGAATTTTCTTACCAGGTAAAGTAACTCCTAAGACTTGATGGTTGTGACCTTGAGGGATTGAGGAAACTTTTTGAGAACTAATATGGCAGTAAAAAGACCAGATCTACTTTTAAGATTTATTTAGAATTAATGGAATGATTGAATGGGTTGTTATTTATAAAAAAAGTGAGGGAATATTTTATTAATTTCTGAAGGACACCTCATTAGTGGTATTTGAAAAACCATGGGCATTCCCATGGTATTTTCCCATGGTATTGGCTACATGAGAAACCTTATAATATATTTCATTCCTCAATATTCAACAATAATTATTATATCATTATTTCATCATTAATGATGTCATTAAACTTATCAAAAACTCAAATATGTATTTTCACTATTCACTGAAAATTCAAATGTTTCAGAAAAATACGAAAAATTCACCCTAAATTTTTTTTGATGTATATAATGAAACAATAAACACATTTTTTTAAACTAATTTTCTAAATATAATTTATTTAATTTTTTAAATAAATCATAATTTATTCAAAAACAACACTTTTAATACAAGAACTCATTTTTAACCCCTTGAATTATTAATAAAGTTGTCATTATATTTAATCCTTAATAAAATAAAATAATAATACAATATAGGATTTTTTAGGGTCATATTAATATTCATATTACTATTCATTAGGGTATGCTACTACTCCCAAAAAATCAGGTTTTTTCCATTAGACTCCAATAAATTATTGATCATAATTGTACACGACTGTTATTTGAAATTCTAATCATAGAAATGGAAAAATTATGTTAAAGTCTAGTTTTAACTTTCTATTTAAAAAAATTTCATGAATATCCCATTTATTTTTAAAACATTGGGGTGTTACACAACATACCTCTAGTGGGTACTCATCATTATTATGATGGGCCCTGAATTGATTTTTCATATTTTAATTGAATGAAAAAAACATATTAAATTTTTGAAAATGTTTCTTAAATCTAGTTTATTCTATAGTATTTTCTCACATCTGATCCCTCACTCCTCACTCTCTTTATTCACTTTCATATAGTGGATAATTGTTATTCAAAAATGAATTATACTATTACCTAGTTTTGGGGAGTTCCAATAGTGAATGAAACTCTCATATTATATTTCATCAATGGATTCTTCCTTTCTAACCATGAATTGTTATTAGAGATGTAATTTGGTAATTTTTAATATTCAAAAATTTCTACCATTTCTGCTTGAACCGGTTTCTTGTTTTGAGGAATATGACCCATCCAGTTTCTATTCAGTTTCCCATTAATTATAAATGGTATTTACTCATTTTTCATTCAATGTGAGAAATGCGGAAAACACCAAGTTGTTTTTTATTCTCGGAATCTAAATTGAATTTGGTTCTTTATGATTTAATGGTTTAAGATGAAAATAAACATCCATATTTATCCCATGGGAAGTGTGTGTCCACATACTCTATCATTAATGACCATCTTCCTTATGAGATGAAATTTGAAGCACTATAGTAGCCTAATATGGGTGCTTAATATTGACACTTGTTATTAAGAACCATTTAGGATATTCAAGTCAATTATTTGGGAAATAATGTATTGATAATGGTATATTATATGTATGATCTATTTTAGACATGATATTTTACTAAGGTAGTGGATTGAGGGAATGAACCAAGGTGATAAATTATTTTGAATAACCTAATTTTCATACACTTGGTATATTATATGGATTTGGATATAACTGATGAATGATTCAACATTTTGAATATTGGATGATACGTCATTTACCATCAATATATTGTTTGTATATAAACAACCCCAAAATTTATTTTTGGTGTCTCATACACATGAATTGATAGGGTGATACATCATTCACCTTGAGGAAACTAAAATATTTGTAACACAAACTCTTAGTGATGATGTGTTAGTGGCTGGTCATCCACATGGTGGTTTGCACTAGTTGTGTGAAATCTTCCAACATGAGTTTTTTTTTGGGTTGAATCATCAATATAGAGACTTATATCAATGGTGTACCATTCACCTAGGATCTGATATAGGTTATAAATCAACGAGCTAGAGGTTTAATCTTGATTGTTTATTGTCTACTGGTAAATCAAATTTAATGTTTCATCATCCACCCAGGTAGTTGATTTTGGTGGCGTTGTATCCACATAGGAGGTGTCGTATTGGTGATGTTTCTTATATCTAATATGAGTATCCTCAGAATGGAATTCACATATGATGGAAATTCAATGTGTATCACTAATCTATAATAATTGATTCTTCATTCTCTATATTATTCTCTATACTCATTTGATATTAGATTGGTAATGGATCATTCTTTTAAAAGTCATGTGATAGAAATAAATCATTCCCCTAGAGATTCTTTGAGGATATATTTCATTATACTTGAATCTTATACATTTAGTGATGCATAGTTTATAGTCAAAATGTGTTCAAAATATGGTTTTATCATCTCTATAATACATTTTATGAATCATTTATGGTCACACATGTCATATTTAATTATAATTCTATGTGGTGAAATATTATTATTTATAATTTTTAAATTATTATTTTATATATCAAGAATAACCAAGTTTTTATTAGACATAATATTGAAATAATTTTTGGTTTCCTACTATTTTGTAAACGTACCCAACTCAGCATCCCTATTATAAGTGATAACATTAAGTTTTGTGACCTAGGTAATTAAAAGGGCCCTGCATTATTTATTGATTAGATGATACAACATGGTGGGAGTCAGAATATGGGACTAGTATACGACATTGGGCTATTTTTTTGTTATCTCTATATTTTTGTCCTTGTTGTATAAGAAATTTCCAAAGTATATCATGTATATACAATAATTAAATGAATAACATCTACAGTAGTTCATTTTTCACTAAAATGGTTTGATTCCTTACATTTTTCAAGAATTTATTAGTGATTTCTCTCTAATGATTTTTTTATATTACTATAATATATTCTTGATATTTCTTCAAATGTGGTTTGTAGTTCTCTGTTCCTTACAATATAGTTTCCCCACCTTTTCACTTTAAACATAACAAAATTTAGTAACATATAGTACAAATACATGAGATGCATATCAAACAGTTCAATAATGGTAGAGGTGAAATAGATCAGTGACTCTAAAACATATGGGTTTAGTGTGATCTAATCCACAATTTCTCTATTAACAATTTTATAATATTCGGGATAATTAGATTAAAAACACTAAATGTATAGTTTCAATCACATATATATTATCTCCTTTATCATTTCACAAGATAACAAAATATTATATAATTACAGACCTTTTAATTATCAAGTCATTAATATTACTATACATAATCAAATAAAAATCGATGGTCTGGATTTTATAACCCATAATATGGGAAAAGCACATCGTTCTTTTTAATAAATTCTCTATTCAAGATTAGGTTCGTACTCATTACCATTTATTAGTCTAAATTCCAATGTTAAATCATAAATGTATCATGGAATGAAACATTTCTTGACTTTACCCAATTTTAAAATTTCAACATAAATATGAAAAAATAATGATGACATAATTAACACTATATATATATATATATGAAATATGTGTAGTATACATTAATTGAGTCAATTCAAATAGAATTTCACCACATTATATATTATTTTTGTGTCATTTATGTCTCAATAAAATTGATCATAAATTACTAATCCCAACATATCATGAAATCATAATATTTTAATTATTAATCTTTAAAAACCAATTAAATTTTTTTGAAGGGTAAATTATCATGTATTATTCCTTGTTATCAACAATAAAGTTAAATAAATTATAATTTTTTACCATTAATATTCATAAAATGATAAAATATATCCCAATGATAATATTATTTAACTGAATTTAGTGCCCAAACACAATCAATATCCCACTAGAAAAATTGTTATACATCTATCTATCTAATACATATGTAATTTGTTTGTGCATCATGACTATATTACAAATGTGGATTAATTTGGGGATACAAAATTTTATCCTTTAAAGGATCACACAAAACATAATAGAAACTCTATCAATTATCACACATATGATATGAAATCAATGGAGAATATGTTTAGATCTGTAGTGATTTATAGGTTCCTTTTCTCGGGCTACTATAAAGATAAAATCCTAAAAATGTTAAATTTAAGGCATAATTCTTTAGAAAACCCCTAGTGTCATCCTTGAAATATTTATCAAAATAGATTATCTATCAGAATTTTATGTAGAAATATTTTTGGACTCTTCTATAAAATATGGAACTATGAAACTTTTCTATCTTTTCTAGCTCAATGATGGGCCATTCAGAAAAACAAAAATATTTACTAAGATCTAAAGTTAACATTTTAAATTTTCAAACATACATTAGTGTAACACTTTAAAGTTAGTTCGTTCTCACCACCAAATATTAAAAATATTTCCTTTGTAATTATAATGTAAAATAAGAATTATTCATATTTAAGAAATAAATTTATACAGTGTTTTATTGGTATCTATTCCTAATACATAATGCATAATGTACATATATGTGAGTACATAATACAACACACATGAAAGAATCAACTACTAAAGAAAATATTATCTTTTTCATGTGCTATTTTTTCTATAATTATTAAATGAAAACATTGTATTTTAATGAATTTTTCCATAATATATTTCTAAATATACCTTTTTTATATATCTATGATAATCATTTTAATCAAATTAACAATGGTTTTATTTTGAAAAAGTATATGATTTATTCAAGAAATATCATTATAGATCATCAAACCTAGAATATATGATGCCTCATTAAGGTTACTTATTATGACTAAATATAACTGCTAATGTTTCAAAAATTATATCATGGAGATTATTTTTATGTTAATATTTTTTTCATTAAAAAGTATCAAAAGAAATAATCCAATCCCATACTCACCTATTTATATTAAATAAATTATCTTATTTATTTTGGATAATTTAAATATCATTCATATCGTCATAAAAAGAAAAATTCCAACACATAGATGAATACATTAACTAGATCATTCTAGATTAAATTATATGTATAATTTCATTGATCATTAAACATATTTTCTTTATATATATATATATATATATCTTTAATCAAACTCATTTATCAAAATGTTGCTTTGAACATTGAAATGAACTATCTCATAATCATAATTTCTAATAATGGATAAAATAATATAAATAAATCTATTCATTTCCAATGATTTTTTTTTCTTACTATAAACTATTAATTTAATTAAATCATTTTACTAATATGAAATCATTATAGATATACACATTACCATAAATTTCAATCTTCAAATAAAATTCCCACTTGCACCCAATGGGTTTTAACTTTTTGGGTTCACCTTCCATGTCCCAATACTGATCAATACTAACATATTCCATCTCAACATACATTTAAATTAACAATTTATTACATTTAGATTCCATGATAGGATCTTGAAAATATTTTATAAGTTCTTCGATGATATTTGGGACACCATAATTATTAAAAATAAATCAATATATCATTATTTCATGATGAAATATAATAGACCAATAGGATTATTACGTCTACTAAATATCTTTATTTTCTACAATCCTTGGTGTCTAGGTCACATCCATCTATATAAAAACATAATATTTTTTCATTAACATTATTAATATTAAATTTATTCCCACTAATTCTTTTTGGAAAAAATTTCATTTATAGATATAAATCTAATTAAGATATAATTTTTTTATCGGATGAGTAATTGAAATAGTAATCCAAAATATATTTATTATAACTAACAATTATATTTTTATCTAATTAGGGTTTTAATTTACTTGTGGTAATATGTCTCACATATTCCTAAAAACAAAAATGTATTAAAAAAGGCAGACATTGATGCTTCCTTATACACGTGAAATATAATGTCATTATAACAACCTTTGATGGAATACATTATTATGTAAACTAATTATTTACTTTATAATAATACCAAAATGGTATAGGAATGACTATTTTACTAATTATTCACTAAACCACTTACAAAAACTTTTGATATCTCTTTTTGGATACAAAATTTTATTATGTTTCAAAAACTACAATTTATTTGGATAATATAAATAAATCAGAAATATATCCAATAAATTTAACACTAAAATATTGTCCCCCAAATTTAGATAAAATTTTATTATTACTATTAAAAAGTTTGATTGTATAAAGTTTTTTAACATTTATAATATTCTAGATTATTTGTACTTATGTTCCATAATATACACATAATCACAAATACTGATGTAATCGTTAAATTTAAGGAAGTGTTAAAATCCACATTGATCTGCTTTAAATGTAGGTCCATATAAAATTATAGGTATGATTCATAATAATTAAATTTTTTATTTTTATTTACTCCAAAAAGAAAATGGTATATTTTTATATTAAACTAGTATCACATATATCAAATTATTTACAACTATTTAAATTTATTAATATTACAATACCCCAATTATTTAGTTATCTATTTTATATAATTTTTATTAAATATTTTTTATTTTTGTGACATGAGGTTATTTGGGTGTTCGTGTTGTAATCGGTAATCGTGTCTCGGGGGTTTTCTGAGGGTTTGGGATAAAATTATATAAATAGTTAAATTCTAGTGGTATATTGGATTGAATTTTTAGGGTGGGGTAGTGTTTTATTTTTCGTGGTCTTTCATAAATTTTTTTTTGCTTTGGGTTATTCATATATCTGAGGGTCATCATTTTATGATGGGTTTGAAAAACGATTTTGACATTTCCAATAAGGGGTTTTCTATACCTAGAGTCTTAAATAAATCCTTAAACCTCAAACATATTGTTTTTTCTATTTTAAATATCAAATATATTTATATTTTTACAATGGGAGAATATTATATATAAATTTAATACTTTAATAATTTCTTAGAAAATTATCGATATAATATGTATTATATTTTTGGGTTAAGGGAACAACCATAGATATCAATTATTTATTACATATTGGTTTTTATTCTAAGGTGAAAAAATTATATATAAAAATAATAGTATTTTTCAAAAATATTGTATTTATCTAGTTTTTTATCATATGTAATATGGTTACATATCAAAATATTATTATTTATGAAAAATATATTACGTGACTAGATATTTTTCTAAGGGAAAACATTACATATTACAGTGATGGGTGAAATATATTATGTGTTGGTTTTATATATTTAAAAATAATATTATGTATGGGATATTATCTTATGAGGAATATATTTTTTTATGAGTTTTTAGTAAGTTAATTATATTTTTTTGATAGAAACCCTTCCATGCTCCTTGACCATATTCGTTTTTTAAATAATTTCAACTTTCATCCCAAAGGAACGAAGTCATTATTAGTTTAATAGTGACTCCTTGGAATATGAATTATTTAAGAATATATGTGGTCACACACATCACACCATTTATGGGATAGTTATTTCCTATTTCGACACTATGGTATATTTATGTTATGTTTTGGAATGCTTCCTAAAATCTAGTGTAGTACTTCTTACCGTCATTCTAATTTTCGAACTATAACATTTGTTGATGTGGAAATTTATATATATATTAAGGATTATAAATCTCAGAATCTATATGTGTATAAAAGTTCTAATTGATATTTCTTATATTGGCCATTTTTATTTTTGATAAAATCAATATTGATGGGAAATGTGTAATTTATCATCATCTAGGGAGGAATATGTTATTGGGAAGTTGGGATTGGGCCCTTAATAGAGTCTTCATATATATATCCCTTGAATGTTAATTAGAACCCACAATTTCTAGTTCAACATAATGGGAGGTTTTGTTCATTTTAATGTCATGTTACAAGGACCAACAATGTTCCTTTTATTGTCATGGAATCATGACCATGTGATCTTCATTTTAGTTTCATGTATCATAGATATAGAATCAACTAGGTGAAGATTACATAACATGTACAGTGTGAGAACAAAATAGGTTTGGCCATTAGTAAGTTCTTCTCATGGGTAATATTTATACTTGAAGATGGTTATATGGCTCAAGGTGAATATGTATAAATGATGAGTAGTATGGTTCATAAGGAATATAACCTACACCAAAATTTTCTCAGAATAGGGACCACTGATGGATGGTTCCAAAAAGTATATTTCCCAATGTGGATGACTTTATAATATTGAGTTTGATACTCAGAAAGGCTTCTTAGGTATCATAATTGATTGGAATCATATCCCATATTTTTTTATGACATAGTTTATAGATGTGTTATAGGGAAATACCATGAAGTTTAACATCATGTCACGAGGTAGCAGTCATGTTGATTGACATTACATGAAAAATAAATTATCAAGAAGTTTCAATTCTCAAATCTAGGATGTTATCATGTACTTATATATTAAGTAAATAGGTCATATCAATCATGAAGTGATAGATATAAGGGTATTCAGTGTGGTTTTGGCATGGGTGTACCACATATATCATCTAAAGGACATCGACCTATGAGAATGATGTCTCGCAAGGAGTATATTCCTAAAAAAAGAGGCCTCATAATGAATATGGACCTTTGATAAGAATATTTTTCATAAAATTTATTCCTTTTATAATATTGGCTAGGTCATGTGCACAAGAATCCTATTTTCTTCCAATGTAACTATAAAGATACATGTGTGGATTAGGCATGTTCATTATAGATATGCATAAATTAATTAGTGGCTCGAGAAAAGGATAGCCTTTGGGGCCTAAATATTGGAGGAGGACCATTATAGATGAGTTTAGTCATACACCTAAAAGGAGTCCCACGAATAATCCTACCTCCTCCTGAATAATTGTCAGACAAAAGGATGATTTGACACAAGGGGGATGGGAATACCATTCTCTCCCCATATCATATTTAATTAAAAAAACATTTATAAAATTCCATGTAATATCATATGTTTAAAATTTAAATGATGAGAATCATGTCCCAATGGAATCTTCACTAAGGTTCCCATGACGAGAACCTTCATTATCAATGTGATACATGATTACATAACTTTTTAGGCCCTATAATTTATGGAGTATAAGAGAAAATAACTCTTTTTAAAGTAATACAAGTTCAATGGGGTTCATAATTATGTTCATGACCAAATCATGTATCACACGATGTCATGGAGAAAACCTAGGAATATTCCACCTATTAATTAGATGAGGTGGTAACATGTGTCTCTTCTAGGTCATTTGAGATTTCCTACATTCCAACATATGAAACATAATTGAAAGTGAGGTCCAAAAGGTTTTCATATAATTTTGGAACATCAATTTGGATTACTTAGTCATATGATAGATAATTAGAAAACTATGGTGATGTGTTACCATAACAGGAGGCTTGAAAAAAGTGGAACCTTAATAATTAAATCAGATGAATGACATGATTTTTTGGATGAATAGGATGATGTGTCTCCCAAATGGGACCGTCCAATGAATTAACAGTCTAAAGATCCACTGGGGTGAATCCAGATCCCTAGTGGTAGACTAGGGAGATGGGTGACCATATTGGGAGTGTAGGGAGAAGTGGAACTTTAATGTTAATCTAGAGTGAATGGGGTTCCCAAGTGGATTAGTAGGGATAAATGTCACTGTGGTGTAGGCTAGTTTGATGTCTCACCCATCTATAATTGTATTATAAATTCTCACTGGTCATTACTATTATAGATAAGTGCCTCACATATATATGAGACCTAGGTGAGTGTCTCCCTAATGAGTTTATGATAGGGATTCCTTCACCTAATATTTTTGGAATAAAGATAATGTTGTCTTACATGAATGTCTAGGTATGTCAAAAGAAATTATCTAAATTATCACACAATTCTTATTAGATTTAGTATTAATATCCCACCATAATTTGGATTAGATATTAGGGAATGATTAGCTTTATATTATCTCTTTATCATTTAATAGTTAAATGTTATCTCAAATGATTTCCCTTATGGGTTAATTTATAGGTATAAATGGATAGTGGGAAACATCATGCTTGGGATCATGAGGTGGTACAACATGATAAATTGGTGGACATGCCTACTAATGTAAACTAGTTTCAATAATGGATTAAATGCATCGGTTCTTTCACAATAGTGGGTTTGTGAAAACATAAATAACAACTTTGGATGAACATACTATACATGGGTATATCATATTGAGCAAATGACCATAGTCTTATATAACTTGAAACCTTCCCTCCAAAGGCTTTTTCTATCCCTAAAACATTATTTTAATCTGTTATTGAAATGGAGGTCCAAAAAATTCTCCCATTATCATTTTACCTATTTGAAAAAATGGGATTTAATTATATAGTATAAATGAACCTAGTGTAAATATATACTGAATGGTATATTATTGGGTATTTATCCAAAACTAGGTAACAACTCAGGCATTCCCAACCACATATTTTGTAAAGACCCGTAAATTCCAAGGAGTTTTTTTTCTTAATTTTCTTTGGAATTTTACAAGAATGCAGTTTCTGACGGCGCCTAATTCCGAGGCTCGGTGTGGATGGAATCAATTTCCGAAGTTTGGCTCGAGTACGTTCTGTGAACGGACGAGCGGGTTTTTCTAACTTTTGAACCGGTGCTTGGAATCGAATTCTGAGGGCACCGATGGAATCACAACGCCGGTAATTGCTTAGAAACGCCTCTTCCGGAGTTGTGTTTGCTCGGGTGTGGTTTTTAATTTTCAGGCTTAAAGTTAAGAAATAAAATAATTGTACGACAAACTTTATTTTATTTCACTTATGCCACTTGGAAGCCACTTAAAGCTGCTTAAGTGGAGTTGTTACGGATAGGGTGCTATCCAAAAATATCCTACCCTCTTGGTAGGATATTTGTGAGATGGGACCCGCACGAGCCCCACCGTTTCTTTTCCGCTAAGTAACGCACCCGCGAAAACCCGTCATTATGAAAGTCAACTGACGCGTTTTCTTAATTTCATAACGCAGCAATTAATTGGGCAGTTTTCTTCGTTGAATTAATTGGGCGGTTTATTTCGTTGAATTAATTCTACGAATTAATGGGTCGTTACTTATCTCTTTATTCGTTTCTTAACTGGTTTGAAATCCATTGGCGTAGTAATAAAATAAGGCCAACACCACATCTTGAGGATTACACGTTGGGAGACCTTTGACAGAATTCTTGTGCCTTCACCCTTCTTCGCGAAGAACGCGAAGAACGCCGGCCTCCGACGAAGAACGCCGAAACCGCAGAAATCGATGACGCGACGCCGTGTGCCGCGATGCTGACGTTTCCTCTTCTGCGACGTTCCTTACTCCGTAATGAAATCTTCAATCATCTGTTGGAGGTAAGAGATTTCGGGTTCCTTTTAGAACTCCTTTGTGGTTTTTATCAATGCACGGATTTAATTATTATTAATTAAATCTTTTTGTTCTTGAACCTCGGAGTTCGACGACGCGATGCCCTTCCGCGACGACGCGATGCCCTTCCACGACGACGCGACGTCTTCCACGACACGACGATCACCTCCTTCCGTGACGATCAAATCCGCAAAGAACCCGCATGCGGCGACTTGATGAGGTAGGGATTTTTATTTTGGAAATACCTTTACATTCCCGTGAACGTTTCTTTAAAATTAAAGAACCGGTTTCATATGAACAATTTTAATTTATTAAAATTGTTGTTTCATGTGTTGAATAATTCTCCCGTTGTTATTATCTAACGTGGAGGGTGCGGGCCAAACGAACACGGCCCGAAAACCCTCCACAGATTGTTTATTGATGTGTGGATCGACGGGCGACGACAAACGAGGCCGCAAGGTGATTTTGAGGCCTCCGTAGTGAAGGTCAGGTTCCGTAAGGACCATAGGAGAAGACGGCAAGAGAAACGGACCACCGGAGCATGTCCGGTGGTCCGCGGAAAGCGGCGGCGGCGCGCCGCCTGAAGGGAGGCGGCCGGCGGTTCGCCGTCGGCCTCAATCAGCGGCGAAGGGTGGGGGAGCCGCGCACCCCGCCCGCAGTGTCCGCTTGGCCGTGCTGGCCGAGGCGCGGCCGGTCGGTTGGGCCGGACCGAACCGGACCGCGCCATACAGGGCCGGGCCGGGCCGGGCCCAGCTGGGTCGGACCCAAGTCGGTTCGACCCGGTTCGGGTCGACCCGGTTCGGGCTGACCCAGGGGGGGTCGGGCCGGGCCCAGACCCCCATTTTCGGACCACTTTCGGTCAAATGCCCGTAACTTGAGCTAAGGGCCTCCAAACGACTCGCCGTCAGCGGCAATGCGATCCTTGGATCGAGACGGTCATTTCAGTATATTGAACTCAAGGTTTCGGATTACTTTGGGATCGGCCGGGTTGGTTTGGATATGAAATCAACCGGTCCCTCGGAGCGGAAACGCTTATATCTTAAGCTCCGGACGTCCGATTGACGTGCTGTCGACTTTAATGGATTCCTCTAAGTGAGATGGATCTTTTGGCTTACTCCGCTTGAGGTTTGGATTCCGTCAAAGTGCGGTCGGGTTGGTTCGCTCACGAAACCAACCGGGCCCCTGGAACGAAAAAGCCAAAAACTCACGGACCGGGCGTCCGATTGACGCGCCGTCTGTCTCGTTGCGTTCCTGTTGATGATACGAAACTTTTTTCATCCTCCGCCTGAGTTTTGGATGCAGTTGGGTTATAGCTGGGTTGGATTGTACCCGAAATCCAACCGGGCCCCTGGAACGGAAAAAGATGATATCTTTCAGACAAGACGTCCATTTGACGAACCGTCAGCGGCGTTGTTGATCTCGTCGAGAAACGGTCCCTGTGAGTATACCCTATGAGAGTTCGGGGTACAGTTGAGATATGGTCCGGTTGGTTCGCTTATGAAACCAACCGGGCCCCTAGGACGAAAAGGCTAATAACTCACAGACCGGGCGTCCGATTGACGCGCCGTCTATTGCGTTGAGACCCCTATGACGAGGCGGTCCTTTGAGATACTTCTTCATGGGACTTTGAGATACTTGGAGTATCAACTTGTAGCTCGTGGAGTGGACCCTCTCAGAGACGGGCGTATGGAGTACGGAGACCATGTAGCCGGCAGAGACCTGAAGACTGCTCGTCCGATTCGATTCGGAGTGACTTACGTAGCCCAGTGGGGAGCACTACTTTGTGAGGTGGCAGAACCAAAATGGAGGAGCACTAATATGTGAGGTGGCAGACCCGCAGTACTCGACAAAAGGAGTACCTCTTCAGTAGTTATGGTTTCGATAATGAAAATCCTGGTTGAGCTGAGACTTTTGACCTTTGTGTTTACCTCATGATTGAGATGGGTCACTTGATAACTTAGGTATATGTATGGGCATATACTTGGGTAGTGTTTATCCGTTGATTTCACAATCCTTGTGTTTCCTCATGATTGAGATGGGTTACTTGATGACTTAGGTATATGTATGGGCATATATCGAAGTAGAGGTTATCTGTTGAGATCTTCTTGTGGTTATCCTTGTTGGTTTAGTGAGACCTTGAGGGTCTCGGGGTCCCTATTGAGTATCGTTATACTCACCCCTGCACGGGCTATGCCCGCACCTTGTTGTGTTGTTTGCAGACGATGGGCAGTGCTGACGGAGGCCGAGTGTTCGAGGACTGGTCAGTACCCGGAGGTGGACTACACGACGTGACGACTCACAGAGGAGGTTGATGGATGAGAGCGTGGAGGAGGCTATCTGTACCTACCCTTCAGGTAGGATCCGTGGTGGACGACCAGGAGCTGCGCTATCTGTACCTACCCTTCAGGTAGGATCCGAGGAGGACGACCCAGGAGTTGCTTACTTCTTCCAGCTGTTTTTCTTTTTGCTGTTGTACCTTGTTCAGTTGTAGTCGTACTTTCTTTTGGGTTTATATTCTGGCCCATTTACTTTTCAGCATTTCTTTTGTACTTAGTGTTTTTCTTTCGCTTGTACTCTGTGGTGCTTGTTTTCTTTTATAAAGGCAATGCCTTCCCAGTTATCGGGATTTTACGCCTTTGGTGCTAGTCGCCAGCCCCTGGCCTATGGAAGGCGGGCTTGGGGTAGTCACGGCACGGGCCCCGAGGACGGGTCATGATAAATTGGTATCAGAGGAGTTCGGTTCTACTGCAGAACTTATAACTCTGATGTTTCTTTCTGTGAAGCAATAGTGTTAAGAGTACTGAGTGTGGTTTTCAGTTCAGGGAGTCCAGTGTTGGTGCGGGCGGCCGACGTATCCACACACCAGGACCCTGACAACTGATTTCTAACTTTGTGCATGAAAACACTGATTGCGTGTGTGTTTTCCAGAAGTTTTATTTAAATGTCAGCTCAAACCAGGTCAGCTCACCAGGTATAATCTTTTGACCGTGTCACGTTGTTTCTTTCAGGATGCCTCCCCGTGGACGACCAGCTAGAGCCCCGATAGTGGTGCGTACTGACAGCCCACCGAGCGACGAGGCCTCAGTACAGGGCCCTATCCCAGTTGAGGCACCAGCAGAGGCACCAGTGGTACTACTACCCGTTGGGCCACTGATGCCACCAGCCCCAGCAGCAGAGGATGCACGTCACTTGAGCGCACTGCATGAGTTCTAGCGCCAGAGGCCACCCAGGTTTCAGGGAGGGACGGACCCGCAGGCGGCTGAGGATTGACTGGAGGTTGTGGTGAGAGTCTTCAAGCCAGTGGGGACGCCGACAGATTTCATGGTGATCCTTGCTTCCAGCCTTCTTTAGGCAGCATCAGGTAGATGGTGGAGCCTGATGCTTCAGATGCATGACAAGGTGACACTTCTATGGGCAGACTTCGAGAGCCTGTTCCGGGTAGAGTTTGTACCAGCCACCCTTCGAGCGGTGCGTATACATGAGCTACTTCAGCTGCGGTAGGGCAACATGTCAGTGGCGCAGTACTCAGCGATATTCACAGACCTCTCGCGCTACTCCACATATATGGTACGAGACCCGTTCTTCAGGGCCCGAACCTTCGAGCAGGGGCTCAGGCGGGAGATCAGAGCTTCGGTTGTATCGCACAACATTCCGAAGCAGACATGAGTGTTGGAACGAGCCCTCTTAGTGGAGAGTTTCCTTGCTAAGCAGTCTCTAGAAGTAGGACCCACCACTAGACAGCATGCGGCAGAGTCTTTTGTAGTGGGCAGTAGACAGATGACGCAGGGGTCCAAGAGTACTAGACCTACAGGTGGTCGACCGCGTGACTCAGGGTCGGTAGTGCGAGGCACCAAGGGAAGTGATAGAGCCAAACCTGCCATGAAGTGTTACTCCTGCGGCGGAATTGGTCACATAGCACGTGACTGTCCGACCCACCATGCAGATGACCAGCAGTTAAATGAAGAACCTACGAGGCAGAGGCAGAGGTTCGATCAGGGCGGACCGCAAGGATCAGGCGGCCATGGCAGAGGAGCTGGCTGTGCAGATGGAGGTGGACGACGCTTCGGGATGTTACCACCACCACCAAGAGGCCCACCCCGACCGTAGGGGACAGGAGGACATGGTAGAGCTCAGCTTCAGGCAGCTGAGGCCTATAGTCATGGAGCTCCGGAAGCAGATGGACAGGAGCGGGACTAGCTTCCGACCTGGAGGCTATTGATCCAGTGGCTTCTGTTTTTGTTGATTTTTGTCTATAGTTGCTTTTTGTCTTGTACTATGAGCTGCAATAATAAAAAGACACTTATCTTTGTTTTCTTTCCTGTCCTTTTGTTTGGTTGATACTGAGTGGTCCTGGTTAATACTGTTGACTTGACCCTCACTTTCGAGTTTTCTACTGAAGGAGACCTAGTGACCACACACTGATGCTGACAGTGTGACTCGACCCTTGGAGGCGAGAGTGACAGTTGGATCTCTTGGTAGTTACGTCGAGGCCTTATGACGTCATCCATGGAATGAATGCATCATTCATGTCAGGATTGACTGTATTAGGAAACGAATGTGGTTCATCCAGGGGATGAGACCAGATTTATCTTATCGGAAAAGAAGAAATCATAGCAGCTCTTGTGAGACTAGAGAAGGTCCAGGTCATTCAAGAGCGGATGAGGACGACAAAGGGCCGACAGAAGCCTTATGCTGATAGGACTTGGAGGCCTCTAGAGTTCGAGGATGACCATCACGTACTTATACAAGTCTCACCTCGACGAGGTTTACAGAGATGTGGCCAGGGAGGCAAGTTATCTCCGAGGTTCAACGGACCTTTCTAGAACCTCAGCTGGGTAGGCGAGGTGGTTTACCGCTTGACCCATCCACTTCAGTTGCACTAGGTGCACGACTTTTTCCACGTATCCCAACTGAGGAGATACGTGCTCGACCCTCTGCATATCATCGACCATGAGGAGATGGACAGTGGCGATGAGGTGACTTCTACGGAGGTTCCTGTGGGGATCGAGGATCGACAGGAGCGGATCCTAGGAGGATGGTCAATTCCTCTTGTGCACTTTCTTTGGCAGTACGGGAACCTCCAGGTGAGCACATGGGAGCAGAAGGCTTAGATGCGTGCTCAGTACCACCTTTTTTTCCCTAAGTTTGTGGTGAAGCTTTACGGGGACGTAAAGCCCTATGGTGGGAGTAATGTAAAGACCCGTAAATTCCAAGGAATTTTTTTTCTGAATTTTCTTTGGAATTTTACAAGAACGCAGTTTCTGACGGTGCCTGATTCCGAGGCCCGGTGTGCCCAGAATCAATTTCCGAAGTTTGGCTCGGGTACGTTCAGTGAACGGACGAGCGGGTTTTTCTAACTTTTGAACTGGTGCTTGGAATCAAATTCTGAGGGCACCGATGGAATCGCAGCGCCGGTAATTGCTTAGAAACACCTATTCCGGAGTTGCGTTTTCTCGGGTGTGGTTTTTAATTTTCGGGCTTAAAGTTAAGAAATAAAATAATTGTACGACAAAATTTATTTTATTTCACTTAAGCCACTTGGAATCCACCTGAAAGCCACTTAAAGCTACTTAAGTGGAGTTGTTACGGATAGGGTGCTATCCAAAAATATCCTACCCTCTTGGTAGGATATTTGTGAGATGGGACCCGCACGAGCCCCACCGTTTCTTTTCCGCTAAGTAACGCACCAGCGAAAACCCGTCATTATGAAAGTCAACTGACGCGTTTTCTTAATTTCTTAACGCACCAATTAATTGGGTGGTTTTCTTCGTTGAATTAATTGGGCGGTTTATTTCGTTGAATTAATTCTACGAATTAATGGGTCGTTACTTATCTCTTTATTCGTTTCTTAACCGGTTTGAAATCCGTTGGCGAAATAAAATAAGGCCAACACCACATCTTGAGGATTACACGTTGGGAGACCTTTTACAGAATTCTTGTGCCTTCACCCTTCTTCGCGAAGAACGTGAAGAACGCGAAGAACACGAAGAACGCTGGCCTCCGACGAAGAACGCCGAAACCGCGGAAATCGACGACGCGACGTCGTGTGCCGCAACGCCGACTTTTCCTCTTCTGCGACTTTCCTTCCTCCGCAACAAAATCTTCAATCATCTGTTGGAGGTAAGAGATTTCGAGTTCCTTTTAGAACTCCTTTGTGGTTTTTATCAACGCACAAATTTAATTATTATTAATTAAATATTTTTGTTCTTGATCCTCAGAGTTCGACGACACGACGCCCTTCCGCGATGACGCGACGCCCTTTCGCGACGACGCGACTTCTTCCGCGACGCGACGATCGCCTCCTTCCGCGACGATCAAATCCGTGAAGAACCCACGTGCGGCGACTTGACGAGGTAGGGATTTTTATTTTGGAAATACCTTTACATTCCCGTGAACATTTCTTTAAAATTAAAGAACCAGTTTCATATGAACAATTTTAATTTATTAAAATTTTTGTTTCATGTGTTGAATAATTCTCCTGTTGTTATTATCTAATGCGGAGGGTGCGGGCCAAATGAACACGGCCCGACAACCCTCTGCAGATTGTTTATTGATGTGTGGATCGACGGGCGATGACAAACGAGTCCGCAAGGTGATTTTGAGGCCTCCACAGTGAAGGTCGGGTTCCGGGAGGACCATAGGCGAAGACGGCAGGAGAAACAGACCATCGGAGCGCGTCCGGTGGTCCACGGAAGGTGGCGGCAGCTCCGGCGACAGGTGGCGGCGGCGCACCGCCGGAAGGGAGGCGGCCGGCGGTTCGCCGCCGGCCTCAATCACCGGAAAAGGGCGGGGGAGCCGCACACCCCGCCCGTGGTGTCCGCTCGGCCGCGTCGGCCGAGCCGCTGCCGGCCGGTCGGTTCGGACCGAACCAGACCGCGCCGGACCGGGCCGGGCCGGGCCGGACCGAACCGGACCGCGCCGGACCGGGCCGAGCCGGGCCCAGACCCCCGTTTTCGGACCACTTTCGGTCAAATGCCCGTAACTTGAGATACGGGCCTCCAAACGACTCGCCGTAAGTGGAAACGCGATCTTTGGATCGAGACAGCCGTTTCGGTATATCGCACTCAAGGTTTTGGATTACTTTGGGTTCGGCCGGGTTGGTTCGGATACGAAACCAACCGGGACCTCGGAGCGGAAATGCTTATATCTTAAGCTCCGGATGTCCGATTGACATACCATCGACTTTAATGGATTTCTCTAAGTGAGACGGATCTTTTGGCTTAGTCCGCTCGAGGTTTGGATGTCGTCGGAGTGCGGTCGGGTTGGTTCGCTCACAAAACCAACCGGGCCCCTGGAACGAAAAAAGCCAATAACTCACAGACCGGGCATCCGATTGATGCGTCGTCTGTCTCGTTGCGTTCATGTTGACGATACGGAACTTTTGGCATCCTCCGCCCGAGTTTTGGATTCTGTTGGGTTATAGCCAGGTTGGATTGTACCCGAAATCCAACTGGGCCCCTGGAACGGAAAAAGATGATATCTTTTAGACAGGACGTCCGTTTGACGAACCGTCAGCAGCGTTGTCGATCTCGTCGAGAAACGGTCCCTATGAGTATACCCTATGAGAGTTCGGGGTATATTTGAGATATGGCCGGGTTGGTTCGCTTACGAAACCAACCGGGCCCCTGGGACGAAAAGGCTAATAACTCACAGACCGGGCGTCCGATTGACGCGTCGTCTGTTGCGTTGAGACCCCTATGACGAGGCGGTCCTTTGAGATACTTCTTCGTGGGACTTTGAGATACATGGAGTATTGACTTGTAGCTTGTGGAGCGGACCCTCCCAGAGATGAGCGTACGGAGTATGGAGACCATGTAGCCGACAGAGACCTGAAGACTGCTTGTCTGATTCGATTCGGAGTGACTTACGTAGCCCAGTGGGGAGAACTACTTTGTGAGGTGGCATACCCACAGTGTAGGAGAACTACTATGTGAGGTGGCAGACCCGCGGTACTCGACCGGAGGAGTACCTCTGTAGGCTATGAGGGAGGAGCACTACTGTGTTTGAGTGGCAGACTTCGGCGGGAAGCACTACTGTGTGAGGTGGAAGGCCCGCGGTACTCGACAGGAGGAGTACCTCAACAGTCTAAGGTTAGTGAGCAGTACCTCGGAGTCATGACAGGACCACTGTACACTCCAGAGACGGAGCTCTTCAGCAGTTACGGTTTCGATAATGAAAATCCTGGTTGAGCTGAGACTTTTGACCTTTGTGTTTACCTCATGATTGAGATGGGTCACTTGATAACTTAGGTATATGTATGGGCATATACCTGGGTAGTGGTTATCCGTTGATTTCACAATCCTTGTGTTTCCTCATGATTGATAGGGGTTACTTGATGACTTAGGTATATGTATAGGCATATATCTAAGTAGAGGTTATCTGTTGAGATCTTATTGTGGTTATCCTTGTTGGTTTAGTGAGACCTTGAGGGTCTCAGGGTACCTACTGAGTATCGTTATACTCACCCGTGCACAGGCTATGCCCGCACCTCGTTGTGTTGGTTGTAGACGACGGGCAGTGCTGACGGAGGCCGAGTGTTCGAGGACTGGTCGGTACCCGGAGGTGGACTACACGACGTGACGACTCACAGAGGAGGTTGACGGACGAGAGCGTGGAGGAGGCTATCTGTACCTACCCTTCAGGTAGGATACGAGGAGGACGACCCAGGAGCTGCTTCCTTCTTCTAGTTGTTTGTCTTTTTGCTGTTTTACCTTGTTCAGTTGTAGTCGTACTGTCTTTTGGGTTTGTATTCTGGCCCATTTACTTTTCAGCATTTCTTTTGTACTTAGTGTTTTGCTTCTGCTTGTACTTTTTGGTTCTTTTTTTCTTTTATAAAGGCAATGCCTTCCCAGTTATCAGGATTTTACGCCTTTGGTGCTAGTCGCCAGCCCCTGGCCTATGGAAGGCGGGCTTGGGGTAGTCACGGCACGGGACCCGAGGACGGGTCGTGACATATTCATTTTGTGAACTATAGTAATTGAACTATATGAACTAGTCACCACGCACTAGTAATCATGAACTAGTATCGGATGATAGGTCATGTGGTCGCCAAGATGAATGATATGGCATCAATTATAGAAACTAGGGATACTCTACATTTCCATATAGTAACCTGACATGATTAATCCTTATATCATCATACACTATGTTCTCTCAACTCATTCACACAACCAAAGATATGCATAGTTCCCTTCAGAGTATAACCTATATTCTGTGCCTAAGTGATATCCATTCAATATTCTTGAAATCAAATAATATTAGATATCTTTGGTAGACCCAAATGAGTGAATCACCCTAGGAGATATAGCCATGGAAACAAAATTTGCATTATCAAATATTATTTATTTTTTTATTTTCTCATCTATATTTTTCGTTAGATAATTTTCAATACTTCTGAATTATCTTATTGATCAACTAGAAAAATTACTTATAATATCAAAATAAATATTACTTAAATCTCTATTTTAGATTCTGCGGTCATTGTTTAGTCAATTACATGGTTCCATATATTGATCAAGGGTATACTATTTATAAGAAACCCTATCTTATTATGCTCACATTGTCCCTATGGGAGAAACACAAAAAATATCTACCACTATATTTCCTCATATTTTTTGAAAAAGGGATAATGATAAACATTTACATACTACTTCTTGATGATAACCTTAATATATCATTGTTTACAGAATACATGAAATTGGGTATAAACTAAATTTCTTCAAAGGGAATATATATCTTAGAAGGAAATGGCCATATTTTATACTTTATTCATCATTTATATTTCAATTAATATAACCTTTAACACATAGAATAACCATACACACATGATTATTCATCAATGATCTTTCATTACACCATCAATTAGGAATTGATTTGTATTGAATAATGATACCTATACCTTTTAGGAAGCATTAAGCTCAAATAGATATGGGTTTCTTGGGTTTAGAAATTTTATTATTTGAGACTTGTTTAATTTTTTTATCCATTTATGTTGAAATATAAAATTGAAAGAAATTTATCTATAATAATATTAGCTTGATCAATAATGTTATGAGTCACTAGAGTCCCCATAAAATTATATTCCATCTGAAACCTATTGATATAGGAATATGATTAATGGAAATCCTTAAAAAACCTATTATCTTGTCCCTATGGTTATTATTTATTAGTTTTTCCCACTAATGTTCACATGGGGAAGGCATAAGATTCCACTCACTATAGCATAATAACTGAAAAATGGGGTTCATAATGTAATTTTTAAGGATTCCATCTTGAGAACAGATTTCAAATTCAAAACATAGTTGAATGTGTGTTTTCATTTTTCATAATGGTACTACATGATATCACCCAATGAGATGTTTAAATATGAAAGATAGATGATTATATTGTATTTACTAAATATATATAATGTGATGCCACTCTGGGGAGTGGGGGTATCAAATCAATCAGGTGATATTTATTGAAACTCTCTCTTCTTGGTTCCTATCCATGATTATATAGAAATGAAAATATACTATGTGAATATCATAATAAAGTTATATGAAAAAAATTTATGCTAGAGACTATGTTATATGTGGGGGAACCCATGGGTTTTAAAGTTCTAGAACTAATTAATATTCACTTCTTCTTGATGGATATTATAATTGAAATACTCCTTTATTATTTCAGCACTATTCGATATGCTATATGGCTGAATAGTGGATCATTTAAATTCCTACACCCTTATTAATGAAGTCTAAATACCAAAAATAAGAATTTAGTGAATTCATACAATCCATCTATGTCATCATGATGATATTGCAAAAGGTTGAAATTTCTCTCAAACTCCTAATTCATTACATAGAGTTCACATTGTTTCAATATGGGCCCTGACCTATTAGGAAGGTCTTTTAGTGTGGAAGCTTCTCGTATGAGGGAGTGTGATATATGGTGATTTTGAGGGATAGTTTGGTAGTGTAATGGATTCACGATGGCACTATTTTTATGGCCGATGTTAATTATCAATTCTTATACCAATTATAATTTTTCTAATACCTGAATGTGGTTTATATGGTTGATGTGATATTAGAGTTGAACCCTATGGAAAAATGAAAGATCATGGTGATAATGGATCACTAAATACACACAATTTTACCAATTTTTTCCCATTAATTAATTTTTTAGTTATCAACGTTGTATCCCACACATGGATATCACCACACCCTCTAGGGATACATTCATGTATAATAATCATGGTATAGGATGAGGTAAATTTGTATAGAGTGAGGTTGGAAACATGTAGTCCTCATAACATTCAATTAATGGATGAGGATTCTAAATAATTAGATCATTTACAACCAGAAACCACTCAACATTTAGAATTCGTATTGACCCACGATGATACTATACATTTAAGTTCTAGTTGATGGTGATGGAGTAGTGATTTATATAAAGAAGAGATGCATGATAAGGGGATATGGTTGATGGAAAAAAGAAATATTCATCAAGTCTTTGATGGTTTTTAATTCCCCTATATACTAAAGATATTCAAAATCAACCATATTTTTTGTAAATTATCATGTGGCTAACAACATTACATGATTCTAAAATTCCATTCAATGTTTCATCCATCTCTCTAACCTTAGAAATGAAGTGTATACTTTAAAATTAATTATTCTATCCAACCATATTAATGTCGACCAATATATTAGGTGTTTGTATATGATTCTATTTTCTACACAATAAAATATGTTCTTGTGATGATATTGTTTTGAGTTATGGTAAAATTGGGAAATATTAAAGATTCATCAATCTATCTCTAGATGAATTAGTGGTTGAATATATTAACACTGAGAATATAAGTTAATAGTTTTACATTGAGAAGATTTTTTTATCATTTAATTAGGTTTTCAATATTTACACATGAACCTTTTTTATAGATAATCAAGATGTTATATGGGCCCATATAATCTTCTACATACAATATCGTTGGTATAGAGATATATGTTGTAGGATTAACCACCCACATGGAGAATGAAATTTTTTATAAGGAAATAGAGATAAATAAATTAGTGGGATTATATTAAAATTCCATCTTACTTCCTATGGACCCTTATCCTCTAAGTGAGAAACTAAATAATAATCTATACCAACTCAGGCATATGTATATAACTGATGATCTAATTAAGGAAATTTATATTGAGTATCTTGGTGAGACATTAAATTCACCTCTATCAATTAATTAAAGTTATAATTTAACAATACTTTTTTACTGTATATTATATATTCTTGAAAATTAATCCTTAAGAGGTATATTTAAAGTATGTTTGTTGGAGGGGTGATGTTGGACTCTAACCTACCACAGTGAAAAGTGCTATGAATGTGATTGATGTAGATCATTAAATATTCCAACACAAACTTTCCTACCAATATAATGGATAATGGATCATATATTGAAACTAAATAAATAAATCACAATATAGGAAACCTAACATACTATATGTCTTCTAACAAGGATAATTGTACCTTTTAATGTTGAAACTATAATCAATTACCTCCTTTAAGAGATAATCTCCCACTCTGCCTTGTTATGATTAAGGGAGTTCAATGAATAGTTTGATGGATGTGATTTCTATTTCATTCTCTAATCACTCCCACATATGACAAGTTTTATTTAATAACCCCTCTAATAAATCATTATACACATATAATAAAACTAAAACAATCCATTTATGGGAGATTAATACTATATCACCTATCTTTCTAGATCCATCGTTGACCCAAGTATGAGTATTGGTTAAACAACTAGACCTACCTAAAGTGATCCATTAGTGTTCCTCCATCTATTTTCCTTACCCAAACATACCAACCCATCACACTAATGAGGAAATCGTCATGTAAGGTTGTCAAGACTCAATGAGTTACCATTTTGTTCTAATATACGATAATGATCTGATTGTACAAATGAATGGGGTCTCAATATTATTTGATGATCTCTCTTCCACCAATGAGGAGATTCTTATTGGAATATAAAATCCTATGACATTTTTATAAGTTGTGATTATTTTAGGAGAGGATAGTAATTCATTAGATATATATGAGTAACCATACCAACTTTCCATGAACATTTAACTCAATGAATAATTTTATCCTCTTATCTCTTTTTTATAACTATAAAAAAGTAGATATTATAACCATGATGGCACTCATCCCCATGCATAAATATCCAGATCACATAGGGGATTATACTATCCTTCTTTCAAATATGCCAAAAATTTATGAAATATCTTTATCCATGAGTGACCTAGTCCCAAAATACATTAAAATAAATATACCTAACTCGAATCCAATCTCTGATTCCCTAGACATTCACTATATCACCCATCACCATGAATAGAATAGAATATGTAAGATAATTCATGAGACTCCCATAGAAAATATATAAATAAATTTTCACAAAAATAACTATATGATCAAAATTTTGGGATGCATGGGTTTAAATAAAATATGATTCACATTCCACTGTGAATTAAATTATTCGAGTAAGGGAGTAGGAAAAAGTACACAAATGTTTCTCTATAGTTTTCTATCAATAATCTGATCCAGTACAATTTGAGATACATAACATCAATAAGAATCCCATTATCTAGAGGCATAATCATAGAAAAAACGATTAACTGAATAGGATTAAATTAATTTAGGTCACATATACTGACTAATAAATTTCTCTAAGGAAATATTGGGTGGGGGTGTTATATGTTTTAATATAATTCGTAGACTAAAGAGAAAAAAATTTCTACTAAGGTATGGAATCCTCATGCCATTAAGGATTTTTAAGGGATGGAATAGTAAATTATTAAATGATGTTTTGATAACCATGAAAATATATTAATATATATCTAGACTTTTTATATGAAATTTTATAATATATCACATGTATAAAAGGAGAGTACAATTTGTGGATTCACCTTTACCCTTTTTCAATTCTAAATGAAAATGGATTATGATATCAATAATTATTAATTATTCAACCCTATTCTACTATAAATATCATTTCATGATATATTAAATATACATACAAGAGAAATAACATGTTTACTTGAATCCACATGATCATTGAACTATAATAGAGTACATAAATTATAGTTCTCAAATACATAGGTCCAAGATATTTCCTCTTGGTTGTATGTTAAAAAATGGGTACAGACTTATATACCATCATACTAACAATATATTTTATCCACTAACTTATAGGGATTATTTCAACATTATATGGAACTCAGGGATAGGTATATTAATGAAGACCATCATTGTAATGTTACAGTTCCACTAAGATAATAAAATAATTCCCTCATTAGCGTGTTCTCACATATGGGTATAAGCATATGTATAATCAATAGGATATGATATTTGTTCTAATAATATATAGATATGGGTGGTTCATTATAAATAAAATCATTATTGGGGAAAATATAATGAGTATTCCATTGTTCGTGATGACATGAGTTTCTTAAGTCAACATTGTTTTGTATTTCACATGAATGATATGAACTGATTTATGAGGGTAACTGGATGATACAATAACATTTTGTCTACATCGAGGGCCCTAGTGAGCATAGATAAATTTTTTATATAATCATGGTAGACCCCATAATACTATTTCATCTATTTCATTTTAACCCTTAATTGTTTCCTTTGTCTTATATGGGGGAGTCTTAGTGGGAAGAATTTTAAATTTCTCTTTTGAAGGGCATTATAGGATTTCAACCTTATATGTTTGGTGTCTTTTATTTTTGTGCACTGCATTTTTCATACAACTTGTGAAGTGAAAATCATTATAGTAGTGAATCAAAATTTTCCTATTATTCTATCTACGGGGTTTTATCTTGGTGAGTGATACATTACTTTTTGTAGGTATTTTTTGGATATAAAAGCTAGACTACTACAGTTAGTGATTAATGATCATAAAAAATCCAATAAGAGGTGAGGTAATTTTTATGGAAATATATAAAATATAACCATATATATTATAAATCAAGCTATTACTAACACAGATATTTCCATGTATGTGTCCATTCCATTTAAGGACACGATGCATAAAACAAAGGGTGATACGACTTATCTCGTGAAGAAAATGAAATAATAAACATGAATTAAGAACCCAATGCAGTAAAAATCATACCTTTATAATGTACACATATTTTAATGTAATTTTTAAGAAAATTTTTTCATTATATTTATATTTAGTAAATGATGACAAAAAATATTCTAGAATAGGATTTCGTATTCTTTATTTCGAAATTTGTGCAATGAAAAATTTGCAACATGAGTTATATTCAATTCAATATGAATAGTTATATTAGTGATTATGTAAATAATAACTCATGAATCTTTTATTTGGGTATTATGACATGAAATTGTTATGAAAGGTTTGAAAATATTCTCCATTCGAATGATGGGTTCTGTTGCAATGTTATCAAGGTGTGTAGAGGCTACATGACCTTCTCCTCGGGACATAGATGCCTTTGGTGGAATAGAAAATATTACTGAGTGGATGGTAATTACCAATAAATGTTAACTATTCAAGAATGATATTCTCATTTCTGATATCAATTATTGGTTTTTTGTATTTGACCTTTTTTAGGAATGGATTAGTCTTCTAGGATAATGCTTTTGAAGAATGGATCTAGATCCCCAAATTTTATTTCACTAAGTGTTATTTAAAATTTTTTGTTGAAAATATATAAAATAAAATTTCAATGAAATATAACGATGCTAATGGATCCAAAAAAATGTTTTCCTTTTGTTAGGGAACTATTTTGGTACTTAAAATCATTTTTTTACAATCAATTTTTGCGGTCATCTTGAAATGGATGAAAAAATGTGTAGAGACATTAATTTTGATCAAGTGAAAATTATGGGATTCCAATCGAACATGTCTTATGTATTTTTTTATCTATAGTTTTGGGGTTTTTAAATTTATACCACTAAGATATATATTTTAAGGACACCCAAATTTGACTGGTTGTTTTGGGGTATAATGTCTACAGATTTGACTAAAAATGTCAAACAGTCTAAATAACAAGGGATCAGGGATACCCACTGTGAATCAATATCTTAATTATTGTCTATAATATCACAAAAGTGTATTTTCATAGTATAATTGATATTCCCAAATGGCTCCATTTATTCCCCACCGGTCTATGAAAAATCATAGTATTTATAAAAACTCAACTATGATAATCAAATAATTAAAATGTTGTTATGTAGAAGGTCGAGATAGGTCCAAAGAGAAATTGATATTAGTTTTATTATATATTTAGAAGAGTAAATATTTTTAATTATGAGATATAAGTGAGTGAATAATAGATTGATTTGACTTTGATTAAATAAATAAAGAAATCAAAGCACATCATTCTGATTATTTTGTAACCAGACATGAAAAGTGCACTAGGGTTTTATAATTTCATGGTTTAAGTGAAAATGGTTTTTAGGAAATAGTTTAGTTAATTCATGATTTTTTTTGGATCTGAGGAGAGGAATATCCAATGTTCATGGTATACCCTTTTCAACATAGAAATACATAATTTCACTTTGTCAAGTAATTTAGGGTTCACTGAATCATGTTTGTTTCGATAACATATTTAATACTTATTTCCCTCTAATATTGAAACTAGTGTTTCCTTCTATAGGGTTTCCATTAACGCAATTTTAATGTTTATTTTAGATTAAAATAATAATGGTCATGGTAAAAGATAAATAAAACAAATTTATTTTGATTGAATAATTTTAAAAACCAAGGACATGAACAAAAATAAGATGAAATAAATATAATTCACATTTCCCCTTATATTTACCTAACACTGGCATGAAAAAAATTTACCCACGCAACCAAGTGATGAGAGGATTAAATGTAAGGCGGAAATAAAAATAATAACTAATGAAAAAGGAAATAAACTCTGGGATCACCCTACATAATGAAGCTTCTCACTCAAAGATTTTGTCTTAGGGGTCTCTTTAACAAACGTAGGCTATCCCTCCATTTATAGGCTTCAAATAATCTCTGGTATATTTAAAATCAATAAAGTAATGGTCCAAAAGTGGGTTTGGGTGGGTCACATATCATTGATTGTGTTAAAAAATGTAGATATGTTTAATCTCTTCACATAAATCCCATTTAGGAAATTTACACTTGTAAATTATTACACCACATGTAAATTTTAATGATGATATTCTTTACATCATGGTGGGTCCTTCTTCTAATGACTTTCACCAGTACAAAATGTTTAATGAGTTACACATCATTTAATGTATTTTTTTACTCTAAAAGCCTCATTATAATTCATTTTTTCAATTATATCCCTTATAATTTCTCTATGATCTTCCTCAAAAATCCAGTATAGCACCGATTCACTTCGCTCATGGCATGATATTATATCTTTCTCCTGTTTTATAAATCTATTTAATCTTACCATAACATAAAAAAAAGTTAACTTTTCACAAAATTTAATGAACCATTAATAAAATATCAAAATCAATACATTAAAATATTATAAAATATATTCATTAAACATAGACATCAAATCCCCCCACACAAGAATTCATAAATGTTGACAGGCTCGTAGGGAATTGTTAATTCCCTATGGGTCTATAAAAAAATTGATAAAAAACAAACTATAATACTCAATTCATAAATATTTATTTAAGTATTATATTGTGATCAATCCACAGAGATGGTGAAATTAGTTTTATTTTATTTTTAAAATACTATATTTTATTAATTTTTAGAAAGTGGTTAGAGAATATTGGTTTGATTTTATTTTTATAAAAATAATGAAGAAGTTAATGAGGATCATATTGATTGGTTTTTTATCATACTCGATAAAAGAACTATGGTTTGGTAATATTAGGGTTTAGTTTCAATTGGATTTTAAAAAATATGTTGATTAATTCATTATTGTTGTTGGAGTTGAGACTAAGAAGATCCAATGTTCATGGAATCCTCTCCTCCACATGGAAATAACCAATTTCTCTTGGACTAGGTATTTAGGGTTTTGCCGAAATAGGTTTCTCTCGAAAAGATAACACCAGTAATTCATTCCTTATGGTTTTCATTTTCACAATTTTAAATTTCCATTTAGATTCAAATATAAATGGTCATTATAAATGAAAATGAATAGAATTGAAATTTGATTAAAGAATTGAAAAAAACTGAATACATGAATAAAATAAGATGATATAAATTCCACACACCATCCCTATTATATTTATTTAATCCTAGAACAAGGTGTTTTTACACCCTTATCCTAGTTTTGTGAGTATTAGAGGGAAGGATAAAATAAAAAGAATTTATAATAAAAAATGAGATGAACTTGAGGATTGCACTATACAATGTAGCTTCTCACTCTATGATTTGGTATTTGGGTCCCTCAATAGCAGAATTCCATCCCTCCATTTTTTGGTTTCATATGGTCTCTGCTATTAATGATGGTCACTAAGAATTGGTCCAAATTTGGTCTGGTGTGCATTCCATGAAAAGGATTTTGTAAATATATATTGATATTAATAATCCAAGAATTAAATCCCATGAAAATTTCACGTGGTGTAAAGTATTACACAATGTGTACATTTGATGGTTTATTTTTATCATTTCACAACATGTCATTATTTTCATGACTTACACTTGCACATGATGAGTTTTGATTACATGATTTGTAAAGTTATTATTATACACTGTAAGCATCCATTTTCCAATTTTCTTTATTGAAATTATTTAGAGGTCCTCCAAGATCTCCCTAAAAATTTTGGTGTCCCGCCACAAGATTCACAAGAGATGCAATGTCTCTTTTTTATCCATTTTTAAATAATAAATTTATCCCTCCTTAAAAAAACAAGTTAATAAATTAAACTATGGTAAGTAATAATCTATTTAATTCATAAATAAAGGTATTAAAACAACATAAAATATATGAATGTAATGTAGATACTAATAGGGTTATTGTTTTAGAAAAATATGAATGTAAATAATGTTATATTTCCAGGTAAGGGAAACAAAATTCTGAATATAAGAGTCTAGTGCAACTGAATACTATTATTGAAGGTGGTACATAATGTTTGTGGTCATGTTTCTTAGACCATTAAATAGTTGGTGTGATATAATGACCCACATCAGGATCAAATTCTAATAGCATGGGATAGACATTTAATAGTTAATGGTGAAGAAATATGTCATTACATGTGGTATATCAGTCATGAATTTGAGATAGGATATTAATTTTAGGTATGATCACTAAGAACATTAAAATTATTGGGTTATTTGTAATTTTATTAAGGGAATGAAGATGTTATTGGACCTTCTCCATTGGATGATGATGCATTTGATTGGTATAGAAAATATGGTGGAATAATTTATCAATACTAAAAATTGATGACCCATTGAGATGAATATAACTGTTTCTAATATCCATGAATGGTTTATAGAAACTCATATATCATTGTATAGAAATATTATTTTTGGAAAGGAAGCATTCAAAAATATGTAGATTATATTTAGTCCTTAGCTAAGTTAGGTAGAAGTGATTCATTGTAAAGGATTTCAAATGGACAGTTACTCATGGATGGACTTGATATATGTGTCTTAGTTGTCATTGTCTATATAGAAATGATAGTAATTAGTCATAATGTATTACTAATAAATTATTAATCCAACATAAATATAGTTCATATATAGGGGAGGGTTATTCCCATGTCCTAGTTTATTGCTTGATAGAGAAATGGGGAGCCTAAATACAACGGTTTCAGAAATAAATAGAAATTCAACCCTTGTGGTTGGTTATATTTTTTTATATAATGTCTCATTGATATATCTCTAATGTAGAATAATCATGTCATGTTTCATAGATCATGATCAATAGTTTATGGTTTTTTAAAATGAACTGTATGAAAATTTTTTACCCTCAAGTGACAAAGACTATGTGTATTATAGTTTAAATTTATGCAGAAACAGTATGAATTCCAAATATTTTAATTTCATACAATTATTACCCACTCAGTTTGAAAAACATTTAGCTACAAATAGTTATATTAACGTAAAAAACAAATATTTTGCATCTTCCACTGATTTGATTTATGAATAGGATAGAATAGCTTCATCTCAATGATAGACATGTTGCAGGATGCTCATTGTTAATGGAAAGGAAATCGTCACAATGATTAAGTGAATATTTTATTAATATTTGAGTATGAGACTATGATTAGTGATTTGTGTGTCATTTATTATCTTATAGTCATAAGAATCAAGAATTAAGTTGTTTTGAAGAGCCCCAGTATAGATCTGTCTATTATATTAGGGGAATCTTTTCACGTACTAACCCAACTAACTCTAAATAGTAACTAGATCAAGTGCGTCTAGAAATATATAATGCCTCACTTTACGCTAGATGCATCCAACTATATATCGTCATCTATGGTAGTACCATGAGGTTACTGTAAAACTATATTATAGTGCACAAAAATAGACATCATAAAGAAAACATCACCCATTATAATAAATATTCGAGTGCACATTAAAAATAAATAAAAAAATGATTAATAAAAATCAATGAATAAACATAATGCCATATAATCAAACTCGCCCCAAAATGACCCCCATAAATAAATGATAAATATTTGGTAGAATCAATTTATAAAATGATATATTATCATCACTGAGCCATACCTTATTCACCATTCTATAAAACACCATCTTGCTACTCAAATCCAATCATGAGGCACTATGCCTCTACCCTATTAATTTTATATATCATTAATAACCTAAAAGAATACATATTACTGGTAAATGGTCTAATGTATCCATTAAATGTGTGAGAAATAAATTCTCAATAAGCATACACTAATGTTTTACTTTTAATCTTCTTCCATAAACAAGTGCATACACACGTGATATACCCATCCTATAAGAGTAATAATTGAATAGAATTAAATAATATAATCACCATCGATCTGTGGATTCCATAATGATCCATAATCAACCCCAACATTGTTTTTCCACTTCTAGAATGTATATGAGATAGTTTTTTAATAATCAAAATCAACTTAATTATACAAGAGCTGACCCAACCCAGTATATAGAAGATAAACTCTCAGGTGATGACCCATATATGTATTCATGATATAAAGATAAGGGCGATGACTCACCCTAGTGTAGGTAATATAAATTATTCGGGGGATGAACCAAAAAGTATAGAGAAGATAAAGACCTTGGTTAGAACAACCAAGTATATAGAAGATAAACACCCAAAGGCTGAAGCAGCCTGTATAATGGATCAATGAATGACTCCCAATCAAGGTGGTCTATCATACACAAATCTATCTGGGGTATCATTCCTTTCCCCTAAATCTAAAGATATTTTATATGGAATATAGAGAAGTTTGAAGTCATATAATCAACCAATGAATAACATATCCATCCACTCGGGTTTGACATCCCCGACCTAGATCCATAGAGCATGTCTTAAGAATCATACATATATATATACAGACACACACTCAACTTATAGGGAACTATATCTTCCCATTACATCCCATTAGAATTGTAAATAATTTTGATCATGTTATAAATAAACAATATGATCCTATAAACCATAAAAAATATAATTAGCATAGACTTAACAAGCTCAAACATAAATTATAGTTTTATTGTTTCACCAACAACATCAATTACAAATCCCCATACATACCCTCTCTAGGGTCATCTTGTAACAATGAAATATTTGGGGAATTATTTTTTCAAATATATCTAATTATTTAGATATCTTACATTACATGAAAAAAAAAATTAGATATAATTACATGAAATAAATTGTTTAGATTTTGTTACGCATAATATTTAATTTAGATTCCATTACAAAAAACAAAATGTTTATACCAGACAAAGAATAATTTTTAAATATTATTACTTTATATGAATATTATCAATTAGATGTGGTAAATGAGGTTATGAATTTGAATATGTAAATTTTATAAAAATAGTTTATAGATGTTTATATAATTAATTCTTTTGCCACAAATTAATTACAAATTAAAGTCAATCACTTTTGGACATAAAAAGAAATATGTTTTCCAAAAATAATTTTTATACGCACAAGTGTGTTTTATATTAGTGTATTAACCAATTAAGGGTATTTTAAATAATTTTATGAAATTTATATATTATAAATTAAAAATTTTTTTTAACATTAATCTTATATGTTTTCAATAAAATATATAAGAGTAAATCCAAATTTACACTTAATACTATATTTTTTATATAATACGGTTTTGTCATGTTTTTATAGCCCACATATTTTAGAAATTAATTCTAAAAAATTTTGTAAATTAATTTTAAAAAATAAAACTCATTTTTTTAATCAGAATATCAACATTATCTTAGTGTAAATTTTTTGTCTTTTTCGGAAAAGTTTCTTTGTTTGAAGAATAGTGAAAAATAAAAAAATTTAATTGAAAATGGTCTCTTATCCTAAATTATTTAAAAAGATAAAATAAATTTATAATTTTTTTAATGATTCATTAGATAAATATTATATCTATTAATCCAATTTTGATAATTTTATTTTTTTACATTAAATTTGTTTATAGTAACATTTTTATCTTGTGATCATTTTCTCTTCAATAGTCAACATTCTCATTGCGTCTATGAGAATAATTTTAAATTAAATATTTCTAATTATATGAATTGAATATGAAATAATGGATTCTATTTTTGGAATTAGAATATTTTATATTAACTAAAAATTAAGAATTAACTTTTTACCATAATTATTTGATTGAATGGTTAAAATTAATTAACACAATTAAGGTTAAAAATGAGGTTTTCACCGGTACAATCATTTGTATATCAATTAGTTTTAAAAATAGTTGAAACTATTATTTAATGAATTTAATTTAATATTTATAATCATTATGTATAAATTATATAATAAAAAAATTAATTTATATTCTAAAAAGATAAATTAACTAGGAAAAAATACAATCTACCTTGGTATAAACTATAAGGATAAAATTGAGTAAACATAATGAATAAGGAATAACCAGGTAAAAATGTATAAATATTTTGTGGTGGATGTACGTATGAAAAAAATAAACCAACTCCTCCATTATTTTTCATTTTTTTGGCACATCAGAAATGGGAGACCTCCCAATAGTTAATACTTTTGGGTATTTAAAATAATAAAACTCCTCCTCAACTATAATAGGGTATTCACTCTCCCCCCATCATCAAACCACTAAATATATTTGGATATAACATGTTTGGCCCAAATAACATTCAATATTTTAAGAAATCATCTTATAATACTTATTTTTGACATAAATCTATCAAACCAAGTCTTAATTGATAACCTAATGAGGATGCCCAAAAAATGTAAAGATCACGAACATGCATTTTTTATACATTCCTCCAAATCCATTAATCTATCTTATTAAATTATGATATATTAACCATAGTATCGTCTATATACTATTATTTTTAAATGTCAATGGTGTGATTTAAATAGACACATACTTCCATGTAATGGGTTACAAAATCATCATTCAAGGGTATGGCGGACTACAGCCTCATGAAATGTTGTCATTAATTTTTCTATAACCACCATCCAATGTTGATATTTATGATGTATTTTTAGTTTATATATAATAAATATTATATTTTTTAATATTTTTATTTTTTTTGAATTGGTATATGACACAAAAATTCATGTTATTTATTTTTTTGGAATAATACAATATTGTTCGGGCATACGACGAACTATTGTCTTGTGAAGAGATGTTATTTTTTCATGCATTACATAGAATATGTTAAAGAGGGGTTTTATAAAAAAATTTACATTAATATTAAATAATAATTTTACTATAATAAATGTATATGTGTATATATATCCCTTTCCATTATTTCTTTCAATATGACAAGAAAATGGAAACAATGTTTGTGCGTATGTTCAGCTTACAGTCCCCATAAATGATGTCCTTAATTTTGGATAACTAAAAAATATGGGTTAGAGTAAATATATATATAATGGTTATATATGCTTTTTATATCATACTTTATATTTTAGAAATTATAAAATCCTTATCAATTTAAGATTACTAAAAAACACTCCAAACATATAAGAAAAACAAAGTGGCTATTACCCAAAACATTAGTATATCACGAAATTGATATTAAACAGTTAATAAAAGTATTAATAAAATCATATATCGTATGATATATATGACTAATTTTTAATATATGTATAATAATACTATATTTATTATATATTAGCATAAATGAGTTCAATGAATTCAAGACTTAATGTAATGTATTTTTGTCTCACTTTTTACTTCTATGAGACACACTCAATATTCACCACCTATTTCTTCTATATTGTGCATAAAAATAACATTAATATGTTTTATGATTATTTTCTTAAAATTTAAGGGTATTTAAATTTCCAATTTTTATCTCTATTTTATTAGGTTTATTTGTTTCAAAAGTTACCAAATCGATTAGGGTTTTTGTCTCGAATATTTTTCTTTGAGATGTATTTTTTGTTATGAACCTATATACATTCATGAGTTATATATAAAACCCCATTTATATGAAATATAATTAATTTAGTCATTTATGTTTAGTTTTATGTTATTAATTCATGTGACTTATGATCCATTGTTACCAATATGGTAAGAGGATTATGATATATTATCACTGTTTTATTGGATTGTTTCTGATTATGTCTCCAATGTTGAAATATTTTGATCTACCTATCATTAATTCTCATGAATGTTAATATATATTATTTATTCATGATATATTCATTTAATAATACCATTTTCCAACTCTATGGAATATATGAAAATTAAAAAAATGTTTTCCAGAAAATTTAACTTTATTTCACACTTTGGTCATAAATCATTTTTCTTCCAAAATAATGTTTTCAAAAAAATAAATAATTTAAATTGATAATTTTATATATTTTTAAATTAAAAGGATTTGGGGAATTTTTTATGTTTTAAAAAGTGTTTTAAATGATACTCAAATAAACTGTTAAATTGTTTCAATGTTTTTTCAATGAAATGGTTTTCAAACGGTTTTATCGGTTAAATATAATTTTTCAAAGTGGAAAAGATTGTTTCCTCATGAAATGTTTTAAATTATCATTAAATATTTGTTTTATATCTAATATTAAATATGTTGGTGTTACCTATTACTTATAGAGGATATTATCTAAGATTAAATTTTATATTTTTCTCTGAATGGTTTTCTTTATTTATGGTATGATGTTTGTGGAACCCATTTCATTTCCATGTGTAAATCATGTTTCAAAGAGATTGTATTGAACCCTATTTCCTCTCCGATGGTTAATCATTTTTAATGAAATATACATGAAAATAATTTATTTTCAATGGGTTAATTATTCTATGAAATAATAATGACTTTTTATGAGTGTTTTATGACAATATGCATGATATTTGTACATTACAGGTGTTTTGGTTATTCTAAATTATTATAAAAATGGGTGAAATAGATAGTTCTATGTAATCCTATTACATATTATATTATTGGGTGGCATATATATCTCAAAGTGATCCAATTACATCTTACATGATGGGTGTTAATAGATATAATTATAATTAATGAGGTAATGATAAATTCAATATGGGTTCAGAGGGTCCATAGGTTCTTAGAAAAAGAAAAAAAATGAGGTTACATGGTTGTTCAGCCAAATACCAAATATAAGGTCACACACATGCTCATTCCAAGCCTAAAATAGTTTTTATATCGGCGTTCAACCCCATCCCAATACTAGTACATGGGTGGATAGACCAAGCCAAAAGATAAGGGTACATTGGTGGTTAGCCTATTCCCAAAATAGGGTACATGTGGTTATCCCAACAATAACATGTTATGAATATCTTGGACAGTATCCTTGACATATGATTTTATATTTTTTCTTTATTCCACGGATCTAGTTCATAGGAGAATGTTTTTATCTCATGTATCATGTTCCTTGATTCCATTACAATTCATGAATTACTAACTATAAATAATTATATTGTGACAAAAAATTATGATCATTGATATTTATTTTGAATCTAAGATATAACTTTCTTATCTATACACTCACTATGTTATGACTAATGTTTTATATATGGTATCCTTGATAAGAGTATAAAATGGGAAGATCACTGCAGAGGACATTTAAGATTATTCACCAAATTCAGAAAATTTTGTTCCATGATTAAAAATTCACTAAACAATTATAGTCCAAATTCAAGTGTTTCTGTAATTTATTGAATATATATATAAAAATATGTAATATCCATGTATCAATATCCTTGGTATTTATAGTTGATATCAGTTGAATGGTTTTTTTGGCCATTATAATTTAGGATTACCAAATATTAGGGATATCCCTATAGATATTTTTATGGACATGTCTAGGGATATCTCAAATGATAAGTCTATAGGATAATTGACATACAAGAAAATGTATTTTAATTTTGGTAACATCGAGATTCAGTGGTTTCTGATAAACATATATATTTCTGGATACTAAATGTTTTTTGCATCTATCGTAGATATACCTATGGGTAACAATCCTGGAAACAATTTATTACGATGGAATCAATAGGTAACTTGTGCACAATAATGTCCCTTTTTGCGCACCTAGTATAACAATACAAAGGGATACACATTTTAAAATAAAAAACATTTTATAGACTATCATAAAATATTAATATAAGAGATTAATATTAGTAACTTAGGATAACATTATGGTGTAATAATTTATATAATGTGTTTTTGTTTATATATACTCTAAGTGTTTTTTATTATTATTTAGTTTAGAATTATAATAAGTGCTACTTGCATCACTATTAATGGTTTTAATATATTCTTGGAACTAGATGGAAATGGGTTAACATTGAATGTGATAGATGATTTTTTATGATAATCCAAATTTATTGATGATTAGACTAAAGGATGTTGTGATTATTCTTATCAATTTTCAGAGTACATGATTAACAATGTATACTTTAACCAACCCTCATACTTGTAAAAGAATATATGGAATGAGTTCATTTAGAATTTGAGTGATGGTAACCATGGAGGAAATAATATTTAGTTTCCTATGTTTTAAAAATGTGGGAAGAAACACCAAAGTGAATTTCATAGTCGAATAGGAAGATATTTTACTGTGGAAATGATTGACACAAAAAAAGTAATTGAAGAGGTAAAATTAAAATTACCATTATCTCAATTAATGGGAATATTGGTATCCATAATATATCATATACTATTGAATGTATTAAATATGGAAATTATTGGCATTATTAAAATTGATATCCAAATGGGAAATCTCATAATGAAAATCAGCATGGTTTATGAGTAATGATTATATTACTGATCATCAAGAATCTATAAATAAAATATAAAAGAAATGAGGTATTATGGAAATATATAATGAATCCTATTTAATTGTTTTAGAAGGAAGTGTTATGGTCAAAATATTTTTTATTGGGATTTAAGAAATAGAAAATAAATATGGTTTTCTCAGAATAATTTTTTGATTATGTATTTGAGAGAATTTGTTAAACCATAAAAATGACATAGAAAAGTTAATTAATGGAAAGGTTATGTTCATATAAAAAAATGATTAAGGGAATGATATAACTTAATTTTTTGATGACGATGACATAAAAATGTAGGGATAAATAGATAATTGAATTGGATTATTTATGATGGACTGTACTGATTACCTTGAAACTGAATAAGGATTTGTTGAAAAAGTGTCTTATTCTATCATGAATAGAGTTTGAAGATTTTTTATATTTAAAGAATACATGAAATAATATGAGTTTTAATTATGGGATGAAGAAAAATGTATGTTTTCAACAAGGTTTTATATTAATTAAAATTTCAATAAAATACACAAGGAAGTTATTCACACGATTGGTAAGAAACTACTAAGAAATATTTCATACTATTTGGGTGATTAATTATAAGTTCAATCGATTAATTTAGTGACCATTTTTATAAAAAAAATTATTTTAATAATTCATAAGGGTCACAAGGTTAAACATTTATGAAATTAGTTATGTTTAAATTTTTATGGGGATTAAATATTAATGTATTACTTTACCATGTGATGATTTATCCATATTGGATAACCTGTGCTAACCATTTGGTTGTGATGATAACAAAAGATAGATAAAATTAAATATAATTTAATTTGTCGATATTATGATCCATTAGTTATTCAAGCAAAAACAATTCACTTTTATTAACTACATTAATAAATTAATTTGTATTTGATGATATAACAACCCAAGTTTTAGGTTGTGCTTGTGAACTACAATGAAATCATGCAAGAATAACCTCACATGAAAATAATTCAAATTTAGGTAAATGATCATGAAAACTAAATGTTATCCTAGTACCTTAATTATTGATGAATCATGTTGTCTCTTAACTCATATATATATATATATATGGTTTTTGTTGTTAACATTCTCTAGAACACCCACTTTCTTTTTATTGGTGATCTTTATCACTCCTTATATTTTTTTACAATTTTATTATATGTTCAAATATCCATTTCCAACCTATGTACCCTTATGTGGAAACATATTTATGAGTTACTTTGGGTAACCATTATATGTGATGCCCCAACCGTAAAAATTACATAATCTTGAATTAAGTTAAAAGTTTACATTGAGGATATTTTTCGGTTTTGAGTTTTAGATAATTAGGCCATAATTATTACATTACATCTAAAATATTTCAAAGTAGGCACTTATATTCAGTATCCATTTTTTCATTAAATAAAAACGTTTAAATGAAAAATAATAATTATTTTCTAGATATAAATCTTCTTGAATTCTTCTTTTCTCTTAACCTTCCTTATATCATGTGAAAAAACATTTCAAAAACATGGGATGTGCATAAAAAGATTAGGAAAGGTTATAAAATAAAGAAATATTGAATTATCCCATAAATACACTGAAAACATAATATCTTTAACATACCTCATGAAATCATAAGATTTCTGAATAACACATAGAAATCGTAACTAATAATGAAAAATTGTGGCATTCACATCAAACATAAATTGTAGCTTTCATAGCTACTTAGGGAGTTATGTTTGGAATAACCATCACATTATATTCCCAAAATCTCTTTGGGGAAGCATTAACATTTACCTCTATCAAGTTAACCAATGCATTAGAGAGATATCTTGAGCTCACCAATCCTATATTTATCACTGAACCACTTGTATACGTATATAATTCCCAAGAACCATAACATAATCATAACACATGAACAAGCATAAAGGAAAGATAACATTTTCACATTACAATCACAATATAACATTTAAATATATTGACATAATAAATACATTATCAAAACAATTTTCAATACCTAAATACATACAAGTAGTATATTATATTTATTTTCTGTTTAAAAACATTACAACTTGTTAAGGAATCCAAATATCAAATAAAGTTCACAGTGGCAGAAAAGTCATTGTCACCACGTACGTTAAACAGAACCATTATTTTTTTTTCATTTAGTAAAACATTTCATAAAAAAAGATTCCTTTTGAATGAAAGTAAAATTCAAAGGGTTTTATTATTCAGCTTATAAAATAATATCGTCTATAAATAGAATTATGCCTCAATAAAAGGATATTGATAGAAATTACATTACCTCGTGTCTGACTTGACTCGTCCTTTATTTCATCTTTTGAATAATAAAATAAATTTAATTTCTACTGGATTTAGAATCATTTTAATGTTTATTATTCCTTTTATAAAACTTATTACAATTTTATAAACATTACATAATCAATTAAGTTAATAACGGTTGTTTTGTCGATATTTGGTACTCGAGTCAAAAATGAACTTCTTATAATTAAAGTTTCCCATGTGGTCAAAATTCCCTTATCTACATAATGATACTCATTATTTAGATATAATATATATCATATATATCCAGTATATATATATATATATATATATATATGTATGTATTTATAATAGTACATAAAGTTTGAAGATAAGAAATGAAATGCACCGTTCATGGAGATGGTAAGTTGTATGTACGCATGAACACAACATTCATTTCTATTTTATATTTAATGAAATTAAAATATAATGATTAATAGGTATATTATAATTCCTGTATAATATCATATATAATTTAATTAATTCCATCTTTTATATGTTCCTTGTATGGCATTAATGAGTCATATCACTTTGAGGGGGTGGTAGTCCGCACTTCCTCAAATGAAATAATCGTATTTACCCTTTATGAAAATCAAAAAGGCATGCTGTAAATGAAAAAAGAAGAAGAAAAAAGGTAATATAAATATAATATATATCACATATAAATACAGTTTCATCATAATGGACACTATGAGAGGTGGTAGGAGATAATTGAACAATCATCGTTTCGTGAGGCAGTGGTTTAGCGTCTACAGAAATAGAATGTTTGAATCCATTAGATGGAGGATTGTGGAAGTGTAGTTAAAATACATATAATAAAAAATACTATTATATTTAAAATATTGGGGTTGTTATAAAATAATGTAATAAGGAGAGTTTAGGTGTTTGGAGAAAGAAAATAAAAGAATAGAATTTAAGAGAAGACGTTACCTTTAAATCTGGTAACTCCCTTTGGTTTGAACTAAAAGGCCTTATTTAATTTACTTCTACCCAAAGTAAGAATTATAGTAGGAATATTGGGTTTTTGGAAGCTTATTGGATTAGAGTTTGGATGAGCCAAGGGGCTTGAGAGGTGTGATTAATGGGTTAGAGGTGGTGAATTTTTATAAGGGTAGGAAGGGCTCTTTAAGAATGTTTGATAATATTATTTTATTATAATCTGAATTTTGATTTCAAGACATCTCAAACTCATTTAATTCGAATATAATATGATTATTTTTCAAAATACTCTCATACAATGGGTTTTAGATAACTTTAGGGTATCAAATTAACATTATCTTTTATCTATAACCTTTAGTTAAATAATTTAACTTTTACCATGTTCTCTTGTATATTAATAATATATGGTTAATATATTTAATATAAAATTCCAAGATACAAAAAATGGATTATTAATTACATTTGTAACATTATATATTTTATTTCGACAATTCATAGATTTTTAGGATTATTTTATCATTTAATAAAATATTTATCATTTTAACCACTCATTTATTTCAATTTATAAACTATTCATATCATGATTTTTAAAAAATATATAACAAATTTATTCTTTCAAAAAACCCAAATTAATTAAAATATAACAAGTAATTATTATCCCTAAGATTCATGGATAGCATAATAACTTTCAAAATAAATTTATTTTAATATTTATAATCTAATTTATTTAAAACACTCATTAAAAATGTTATCACTACATCATCATTGTGTCATAAATAAATTAATTTATTTGATGTCTAAAAACTATAAATAAAATACCATGATTTAGGAAATATTGTTATCTTTCTAATTACTATTTATAGTTAAAAACTTCACTTATATAACCCCATATAATTTTTTTATTAAAATATATATGTTTTTGTTACATTTTCCTTAACTTTAAATTAATTTTTATAGTCTCATTTTCACATAAAAGTGGCTCCATGGGGTCCCAAAATCGACCCAAGGATTCCCATGGTCATAAATGTATCAGTACAATTGTTTAGGACATGTGCTAGGGTAATTAAATATTATTGTAATATTATTTTTTATCCATATTTACTAGATATACCATTTAACCATCGTAAATAAAATATTTTCTAAAGTTACTATTCATAATGTCTAAAAATAAAATTTACCAGTTTAAACATTTTAGACCTATTAATTTATAATATGGAATCCATTTTTCCAAATTAAAAGCACAGAAGTTGTAGAAATTAATTTGAAATTAATTTCCATTGTCAAAACCAAAAAGCGTGTTTTTAAGAAATAATAAATTTCAAAAGATTGACATGAGTTTATGTATAATTAAAATAGTAAAATTACTTCCAATGAATAATATTGGATTAAATGGTAATAAAATAATATAATTACACGTTAAAACCAATTAAAAAGGATAATCTCACCATATAAATAAATTATATTAAAAGGAAATTTTGAATTAAAATTCAGGACTTTTCACTATTCATCAAATAATAAACTTCATCAGAAAAATACCAAAATTTTACCAAAAGTAAATATCAATGTACCTATTATAAAGAAGAAGTATTTTTTTTTCAAAATGGATATATGAAAGTGAAAAAAAATATTTAAAAAGGATTCTCAATCAAAAGGTGTTAAATCAACCTGTTAAAGAATATTATAGTACTTCATTCTTAAAATCAAATTCATTCTTATTTTAAGCCTCTAAAATTTATTGGATAAAAGTAAAAATATTTAAAAATATTTGTAATCATATTATAGTTATTTATTTTCATTCCCATCAATACAATGACTATGCATTAACTACCATTTAAAATAATAAAAATATTTTATTATTTTCTGGAATAATTCAACGTTGTGTGCAACGAATGATTTCAAAGAAAATCATTGTTGTGTGTTGAGTACGCTATCAGACATATCATCTCCTTGAAGGTAAAATTAATATTTAATTCACAAATATTGATAAATATGAAAATTTAATATTCTTAATTTATCTGGGATGTTAAATCCATCACTTTTTTTTGGAGTTGTATCCTCGTACTTTTAAAAATGTGCTCGGAAACTTCATTTAATGTCCCACATCATAAAAAGAGTCAATAAAACTATCACTTTAAATGAAAGAATTGTAATTACAATTGTCACCCGAGATAAACCATACTAGGATTACATATAGGAAAACATGGATATGGAGGAGAAACAAAGTTTCATGTTCTAATGGAGAGTGATAGGAAAAATGATTAGGAGAAAGTTAACAACAAGAAAAAAAACATGTGATGGGTTTAACGGTCATTGGTTTCCCAGTTGGAAAATTAAATAATTTTTTTTTTGGTTTTAGGTTACATCTTATAAAGTTGTATAATTTATTTATGAGGTTGACTAAGAAAATGAGAAAATATACTTACTTTTCAAGTAGAGTTTTATCATTTAATAAGTTTCTACCAAAAACTTATCTTTTCTCCAATTAATGAGTATTAAAGATGACTTGGTCACACATGAAGTTATATAATCAACTTCTAGAGAATATCATGATCCAAAAAATGATGAACCATAAATTTCCCATGTCTTTAGACATAACAAAAACCAAAAATGTTAGTACAGTATCAGATAATCTCCCAAAAGGATAATACATCATAAAAAGAAATACTACTCTTAATCTCCATAATTTTACAAACAATACCCAAAGTTCAACAAACCCCCTTCAATAAACATTCGTCCTTAAAATTATTTAATGTAATCCAAAATAAAAATGAAACCCAAAAAATATGAAGGATTTAATCACATAGTATTCCATATTAAATCATAACATTTATCTCAAAAAACATCAAATACACATAAAGTCTCATACTAAAGTGTAATTAACCGGATAACATATTCTCTATGATAGGTTAATCATTTACAAAAATAACCCAAATCACCACATGTCCACAATAAAAACATAGATTCTTCTGAAATAAAATTTCCACCGTTACCCCACAAATGAGATCCCAAAGTATTATATTCTCCTTAATCATATAGTGTACCCAAAATAATGAATGCCTTCCAAATTATCCTTTATAACTTAATCAGTAAATCATTTTCCTATACAACGGATATCCATCTGATAAAACATAAGATCCAAAATCAACTATTCTTGATCAATAAAATCATTGAACTAAAAAAAATAAGTCATATTAACAAGAGAATTTACATAGTCTAGTGGTAGGCGATAAATCCCAATCGTACTTTGGTTGTGGGTTCAATTCCCACAACATTGTCCAACATGAAGAGTTGTCACCCAGTCTTTATATTTTAGTTTTTAAAAAATTATATAATTATATAACATTCACAAAAAGGAGATAAATTCCTCAAAAATAACCATAACTTATTTTAACCAAAAATATTATCTCATACCTCGAATTTTCATTCCAAAAATTAATAACTTGTAATTACCCCAAATTCAAGGATTATATTAACACAAAAAGTTATATATAACTATATCTACAAAAGAAAATACAATTCTTCCAGGAATAACATTTTCACATATCAATCTTCAGGGTTACACATACTAGAAAAAGTCTTCCAAGGTTATCCCATCATCAAAAGAGCCTTAAAACTTTTAAGCATTTCATCATCCACAAATCTACCATAACTCATGAATCTATTACAGGTGTAATTATTACTAATTCAACATTATTCATGATATATTAATCGTTCTTTTCCAAATTATTCTATAATACTTATTTCCTACAAAAAAAATCATGAATCATATCCTAAGAATCAATAATGTCAAAACATCAGCTAAGAAATAATCCATACCTTTCACTGTTCATTGTCATATTCCTCATCCTAAATTGGAATGACATTAGGTATTGGTAAACATATATTTGATTGGTCCTTCTAATCGAATTCATAAACCTTCTTCATAGGACATCTATTTTTATAATGACTATGCACACCACATTTAAAACATTCAATTGATCCTTCAGAAATAACTTCTTTCCCTTTCCCAGAGTCAACTGGATTCTTCCTTTTTTCCTGCAAGGTTATTACTTTATGACCTTACTTACCAAATCTGAAACATCTTCCCGCCCCTTTGAAGCATTATACTAGGTGTTTCATTCCACATCCTCGACAAATAAGTTTTTTAATAAACTTACCTTAGTGGTTATTACCTGAACAACCATTGCGATTCGTCTCTCACATATACGGTGACTTATGAAAATCACCAAGGTCCAGTTGGTGAATCAAGACTCTAGATAGTTGGTTGAGCATAACCAAAAGAGATCTCATTAATTCTCACACTTTATTCGAGTTCTTATTCCGAAAACCATCACAGTTTTCTTCACATCCATTGTTACTTTAGTGCCTGCTAGATCCATCTATTTACTAAAACTAAAATGGGCAGTGTGATTATATCTGTAAAATCATCATATAATATCATATAAAGAGGGTAAAATCCAAGATATACTAATTTATGCTATCTTTAACGCATTCGATTTATCAAAAATAACTATGAAAATTTCGAATATTCTAACCATTATGGTTATGTCACTTTTTTGTAAATAAAACCCTTACCACTTATTTTATCTAAAATTAAATTTGATACCAACTGTAAGGACCCATCCTTAAATAGTACACAATCTTGAGTTATTTGAATAATTCACATTGAGGATCTTTTCAGGTTTAGTGTTTTAAGGAATTAGGCCATAACTATTACATTACATCTCAAATATTACAAAGTAGACACATATACCTAGTATCCATTTTTTTATAAAATAAAAACACTTAAAAGAAAACAAGAATTCTTTTCTTGATATAAATATTATTGAATTCTTCTTTTCTATTACACTACCTTATACCCTATGAAGAAACATTTCAAAAACATTGGATGAGCATAAAAATCTCAGTAAAGGTTATAAAATAAAGAAAGAAATCATTAGTCTAACAATACAAAAAAAACAAAATCTCTTTAACATAAATCATGATGTCATAATATTTATGAATAACACATAGAAATCAAAAATCATAAATTTAACTTGTGGCATCCACAACATACTTAAATTTTAAATTTCATAGCTATGTAGGGAGTTACGTTTTGAATACCCATCATAGTATATTCTTTAAATATTTTAGGAGAAACATTAATGTTTAACTCTATCACTTTACCCAATTAATTGGAGATAAATCTTTGGCTCACCTAACCTAGGTTTATCACAGAACTACCTGTATACGTAAACAATTCCCAAAGACAATAACATAATCATAACACATGATCAAGCATAATATAAAGATAAAATATCCACATTACAATCACAATAAAAAATTTCAATATATTAAAATAATAAATCCATTCTAAAAACCATTTTCAACAACAAAATATGTAAAAATAGTATATTATATTTATTTTCATTTTAAAAATAGTACTGATTTTTAAGTAAACCAAATATCAAATGATTCTCGTGGCGGCGGAAAAGTCATTGTCACCACGTACATTAAAAGGAAAATTCTATTTGTCATTTAGTAAAACAATTCCTAAAAAAATATTCCCTTTGAATAATAGAAAATTAAAATGGTTTTTATAAAACATATAAAAGAAGGTTGTTTATAAATAGAAGTCTTTCTCAATGAAAAGAGATTGAGACAAACTCCTTTCCCACGTGTCTGAATTTACTCGTTTATTCATTAATCTTATGAATAATAAACTAAAGTTAAATTAAAATTACTTCATAAGCATTTTCAAGTTTATTATTCCTTTTATATCACTCATTACCACGTTGTGTATATTACAAAATATTTTAAGATAATAACGGTCATTTTTTCGAAATTTGGTACTTGAGTCAAAAATGAACATGTTATAATTACAAGTTGTCCATGTAGTCAAAATCCCATTTTCTATAAAATGATATTCATGATTTAGATATCATATATATCATATATATCTAGTATAAATAAATATATATATTTATTTATAATTGTACATAACATTTGGAGATAAGAAATGAAATGCACCGTTCATGGAGACGGTAAGCTGTATGTACACATGAACGCTACTTTTATATCAATTTTATATTTAATGGAATGGAAAAATTATGATAAAAATTTATATTATAATTCCATTTTAATATAATATATAATTTTATTAATTTCATCCTTCATATGTTCCATGTATGTCATGAACGAGTCATATCACTTTGAGAGGATGATAGTCAACACTTCCACAAATGAAATTATTATATTTACCCATTATGGAAACCATAAAGGTATACTATAAAATAAGAAAAAATAGAAGCATAGGGACAATATAAATATAATATATATCACATATAAATATAGTTTCATCTTAATTTTCATAATAAGAGGTGGTAAAATATAATTCAACAATCATTGTTTCGTGAGGCAGCAGTTCGCCATCCACAGAAACAATATGTTTGTATCCATTAGATAGAGGTGTGTGGATGTGTAGTTCTAATAAATATCATAAGAAAATCCTAGTATATTGAATATTTTTTTTATTAAATAATGGAATAATTAAAGTTTAGGGGGTTGTAGAAGGAAAATAAAAGAAATGAACTTGAGAGTAGACGTTACCTTTAAATCGAGTAACTCTCTTTTGATTGAACCAAAAGAATTTATTGAATTTAATTATTCAAAAAGTAATGATTTTTAGTGTAAGATAGAAATAATGGGAGATTATTGGAGAAGAGTTTGTATGATCAAAGGGGCTTGAGTGGTGTGAGTAATGGGTGAGAGGTGGTGGCCTTTTATAAGGGGGAAGAGGGGCTTTTTTGGAATGATGTAAAATTTTATTTTATTATAAACTGAATTTCGATTTCCAAGGGTCCAAAACTAATTTAATATGAATATAAGATTATTATTGTTCGAAATAATCTCATTAAATTGGGTTTAGACAAGTTTATGGCATAAAATTAACCTTATCATTTATCTTTAACCATTAGTTAACTACTTTATCTTTAAACATGTCCTCTTGTATATTCATACTATATGGTTAATATATTTACTATAAAATTCCAACAGAACATAAATAAGTTGTTAATGAAATTTTAAAATTCATATATGTTATTTGGAAGAATATTATATTTTTTGGATCATTTTATCATTTAAAAAAATATCAATTGTTTTAAACACTCATTTATGTCAATTTTTAAACTATTCATATCATGATTTTAAAAAAATATATAAAAACTTAATTATTAATAAAAACCTTCATTTTTTCAAATATATAAAGCCATTAGAATCCCTAAAATTCTTGGATGTCATAAAATGTTCCAAAATAATGTTATTTTAATATTTATAATCTCATTTATTTAAGACATTCATTAAAAAGGTAATAACCACTTCATCATTGTGTCATAAATAAATTCATTTATCTGATTTCTAAAAATTATAAATAAAATACCATGATGTGGTAAATATATTTATCTTTATAATTAATATTTATAGTCGAAAATATCAATTATATAACCCCATATCAAATTTTTTGTACAAAAAGATTTATGTTTATGTCACGGTTTCCTTAAATTTAAATTAATTTGTATAAAGTGTAATTTTCACATACAAGTAGCTCCATGGGGTCCCAAAAGAGATAAAAAGATTCCCATGTCCATAAATGTATCCTTTAATAGGGTTAGAACATATGTTATGGTAATTTAATATTATTATAATATTACTTTTTTACTTTTATTTACCAGATATACCCTTTAACCAAGGTAAATAAAAGATTTACTGAAGTTACTATTCATAAAGTCTAAAAATAAAAATTACCTATTTACATAATATAGACCCTTTGATTTAAAATACAGAATTTATTTTTTAAAATTCAAAACCCAAAAGTTGAAGAAATTAATTTAAAATCAATTCCTGTTGTCAAAACCAAAAAGCGTGTTTAAAGAAATAATAACTATCAAAAGATTAACATGTGTTTATGTCTAATTGAAAATTGAAATTAATTCCAATGGAAAAAATTGTATTAAATTTTAAAAACATTATCTAATTACACTTTTAAACCAATTAAAAAGTTAATATAACCATATAAATAAATTAGGTTAAAAGGAAGTTTTGAATTAAAATGCTGTATCTTTCACTATTCATCAAAAAATAAACTTTATAAGAAAAATAGAAAAAATTTACCCAAAGTAAATTTTTATGTACCTATTATAAATAAAATGTTTAGTATTTCAAATGGGATATATAAATGTGACAAAACCTATATTTAAAAATTATTTTCCACCAAAAGATGGTAAATCAACTTTTTAAATAATATTACAACATTTCTTCCTTAGAATTAGATTTATTCTTATTTAAGCATCTAAAATTTTTGGGATAAAATTAAAAACATTTAACAAACATGTGTAATAATATTGTAGTTAGTTTTGTTCATTCCCACCAATACAATGGATAGGCGTTAAATACCATTTAAAATAATAATATCATTTTTTTATTTTTCGGTATAACACAATGTTTTGTGCAACCTAAGATTTCAAAGAAACTATTTTTTTCATGTCGAGTATGCTATTAGACATAGCATCCCTTTGAAAGAAAAAATAAAATTTAATTTGAAAATATTAATAAATATGAAATTTTCATATTCTTTATTTATCTGGGATGTTACATTATGTTTCAAATTTCCAATTTAAAGGAACATTTATTTTCCATTTCACTCAATTTTGATTTCTAAGATGTAATTTTAAAATGATAGACCTTTTATGATCAAAAATAATTCCGATAGAGAAATTCATTTTGAAGGGGGATGAATGTAACACCCTATGATTTTGTGAATTGTTTTCAAATATATTTTTAATATAATGTATTACATGGAACAATGAGTTTATCTTTCATTAAAAAATTAATTAGTGTACCTTTTATGACACATAATTATACGTTAATAATTTATTACAGACAAAAATGAGGCTAAACCAAACGTGACATGCTATTTGAATATTATTATTTAATATGATAATTATCAACTAGTGGTTGGAATGGAGGGTATGAATATGATTAAATAAAATTTTAAAATATGGTTTATATATGTTTATATAATGAATTATTTGGTTACCAAATAAGTATAAATAAAAACATTCCCATTTGAAATGAAAAGGAAATCATTTTCTTAAAAAATATTTTTATGCACACAAGTGTGTTTTATATCAATAAAGTCAACAAATCACTTTTGGGTAATGATTTTAATAAAATTTTATACTTAATATTCAATTAAAATTTTAATATTCATCTTATTTTTATATATATTAGATAATGATAAATCCTATTTTATTCATAAAACATTATATTTTCTAAAATGTAGTTTTATAACCATTTATATCGTACATATTTTAAATATTGATTTTTCAACATTTATAAAATAAATTTTATAAAATTTTTATATTTTTTGGATTTTTAATATAAAAATTATATTATGGATAATTTTTGGGATTTTTCTGGAAAGGTTTCATTTTTTGATGAATAGTGAAAATACTCAATTTTAATTTAGAATGGAGTTTTCTATATATTATTAATAAAATTAAAATGGATTTTAAATTGGTTTTTATGATTAAATAATTTAATTACACAACAATTAATGAAATATAGTTCATTTTGTTAAATTTTAAATTCAAATTGGATATAAATACAATGTAAGCATTTGATCATTTTGTCTTTAAAAACACACATTTTCTTTATGTCAACATGATTAATGTTAAATTATCCATTTTAACTTCTATGAATGGAATTTGTAAAAGTGAATTATATATTTGGAATCATAGTTATTTATATTATTTGATAAGGATAAAATAATTTTTACCACAATTATTAGTGAAAACAATTAAAATTAATTAATACAATTATGGTTAAAATGGGGTTTTCTTCCAAACATGTGTCTGTATTATATTAATTTTACACACACATCTAACTTTTATTTTATGATTTAGATTTAATAATTAAAATAATTAGGTATAAATAATATAATAAACAAAATTATAATTATATTATTAAAGGATAAATTTCTATGGTAAATATAAAATATCAAAGATACATTTGTAAAACCTCTATGGATAAAATTGTGTAAACATAAACACTACAGAATAACAATATTATATGTATTTAGTTTTTCATTTTGGTTGTTTTATGTTTCCAAATAAACCCTCCCATAAATTATTGTTCAATATTTTATTCATTTTTTTTAATGGAGTCCTCCCAATAATGAATATATGTGGGTATTTTCAAAAATGTCACTCCTCAATTATAAAAGTGTACTCACTCTCCCCACTTCATCACACCTCTAAATCCATTTGGATTGAACATGATCTACCAAAATAAATTTATAAATTCCATAAAATCATACTATGTTCTTTAATTTTAAAAATAATTCAAACTAAGAAAGGGTTTACTGATTACCTATGGAGGATACCTGAAAAAGTGTTAACGATCTTCAATGAGCATTTTAATTTTATATCTTTATCCTCCTCCTTCAATTATTATTATAAAATACTGATATAATTATGTTATTATATTACATATACTAATATGTTTTTATATTATGTTTATTATCTAAAAACATTCACGTTGATTAAATGGGTTTTTAATCTTTTGTGTCTACGACAGACTACAGGCTCACAAATCTATGTTGTTCATTTTTCTATTACCACCATTCAAGTTGAAAAAAATGATATATTTATATTATATATAAATATTTTTTATATTATATTAATTATGATATTAGTATTATTTTTTTATCACATATAACATCATTATTTTCATTTTGCGAAAATATGATAACATTCTTCGTGTGTATACGGGACTACTTCCTTGCGAAGCGATGCAATTCACTAACGAATTTCATAGAATCTATTAATGATTGGTTTGAAAATAATATGCGATATATTTGACATATAAAATATATATGGATAATTATATATATATATATATATTATACTCCCTCCTTTCAGTATGACATGAAAATGGAAGTGATGTTTATCCATACGGATGACCTACCGTCTCCATGAATAGTACACATTATTTACTATCACAAAATTGTATGTATTACACTAGATAAATATATAAAAAATTAATATTATATTTAAGTCATGTTTTAAATGCTTTAAATTATGATATCATGATCAAATTTAGAGGACCAAAAATAAAAAAATCACAACATATATGAAAAAATGAGCAGTTAATACTCGAAACATGAATTTTACAAGAAATTGTTAATAAAAAGGTAAAAAAATATCAGAAAAACAAATATGATATGGAATTTATGATTATAGTTCTAAATAATTCAGATAATAAACAATTATTTATTCTAAATGTGGTTTAATTACAATAAAAAAAGTTCAAAACTAAGGTAAGGTGTTTATGTCTCGCTTTTTCCTTTTGCGAGAAACACACAATATTCATCATACATTACATATATGTGGTGTATATACTAACCATTAATGTATTTTAATATTATTTTCATAAAATATGTGGTTTTTAACATATCCATTAAATTTTATCCCTTTAATTATGTTTATGGTTCAAAAGCTACCAAATCAGTAAGGGATTATATTTTCAATTTTTCTTCTTTGAGAGGTATTTTGTGTTATACTCTTATATTCCATCATGAGGAGTATATAAAGGCCCTATGACATGTAATGTCATGAATTTATTCACACTCATGAAAATTTAATTTTAATTTTTTATTATTCATTCATTGGGACTATGATTCGTGGTTACCAAAGTGGTAATAATATTATATTACAATCATATCATATATCAGGATTGATTATAATTACGTATCTAATATTAAAATATCATAATATACCTCACAATAATTCTCTTTTTTTATTCTCCTCTATTTGATCATTATATATTAAATTAACTATCCCATTATTCTAATATTTGTTACTAAATATTATTAAAATAATATTTTCAGAATATTAATTTAAGAAAACCATACTTCATTTACCTTTTTGATGAGAAATATATTTTCCTCCAAAACCATTATTCCTATAACTGTTCTAAAAAAATGGTTTTAAATGGTCTTTTTAGAAGTATTTAACGTAACAGTTTTTTTGAAAAAAATTTATGCATTAAAAAGTATTTTAAATTTTTTTCAATGCTTCCTTCATATGTGTCTATGTTTATTTTCGAATAAAAAATATTTCAAATTTTTTTTATGTTTTAAAAAGTGATTCTAGATGTAGGAAGGATATTTTCATCAAGAAATGTTATAAATATTCCATTAAAAATTATTTTTCATCAAATATGAAATCTGTTGTTGCTGCCAATGCCTTTTTGGGGATACGATCCAATGAAACCATTCATATCCTCTCTCTAAATGGTTTACATTTTGATGTTTTTATGTTTATGGAACTCATTTCTTTTCAACTATTCTATAATTTTTAAAATTGATTATTATGAAACCCATTTATTTTCCACATATTAGTCATGTTTCAATGATATGGATGTGAAAACCATTTATTTTTAATGGTTGATTTTGTTTATGAAATAATAATGAATATTTTTTAGAGTTTTTTATAATATTAATGATGTTTTATTTTTTTCTTATTTTTGTTCTTAGACCCTACATATATTATGGGTGGATCAAATAGCACTGGCTAATCCAGCTACATATTTTATGATAGGGTGACCTAGATAGCATCGACTAAGCCCATTATATATTACATGATTGGTTCACCTAGATAGTTCTCCAATGCATTGGGTAATGATAATTTCTATTGTTCTCATAGGGTACACATGAGCATAGAAAAATCCCAAAAATGAGTGTATACTTGTGTTCATCCCACACCCCAATATAAGGGTACATGGTTGCTCATCGCATTTCCAAAAATGAGGGTACATATGTGGTTATCCCATGTCCAAAATAGGTACATGGGTGGTAAGATCTAGCCCAAAGATGTGGGTACAAGAGTGGTTATACCAATCCCAACTGTAAGAACCCTGTTCTTGTTTCTGAGGTACGAGTTTCTTCCTTTCTCCTTTCCTTAAGTGTTTTTGAGAAAATATGGAAAATGGGGGAAAATCCAAAAATTTGGCAAGTACACGCCGTGTACTTTGTCCACACGTAGTGTACTTTTGGCCATGTGGAGTGAGTACATAGGGCGTGTGACTAGGTCAGTGACAAAGGGTGTAGGAACTGACTACACGCCGTGTAGTGGTCCTTTACACGCCGTGTAGTCTGTCGGCAGGCGAATAGTAAGACGGTGGCCAGCTGTGTGACAAAAAGTGTCGTGTACTCAAGGAGACATGCTGTGTAGTCACATCGGTAGGTGAACAGTAACACACTGGCGGGAAGCCACCAGAGGAACAGTTTAAAAATGGGGAGTACACGCCATGTACATGGAAGTACATGTCGTGTACTTTTTTTTCTTAAAATGGGAAGTAGCCTCCCCTATTCACAGGGAAGGCTTGGAACAGGAAGAGGGCTCGGAAGAGGAAGTCCGGAGCTTCGGAGATCCGCCAGGCGCACGTTAGGAATCTGTTTCCGCCTCGGACGATCTCGTTGGAACCGTACGGGTAAGAGCTTCCTCCTCCTGGTGTGTCTCTTACCAATTATCCCTCTAATGGAAGTTGTTTGTGTTTGAGTGAGAATTATTTTACCTCATATCTACGACGTTCTTGGGCGTTTCATAGGGCGTCGTTCGCGTATATCGTTCATTGACGTTTAAGGTAGGTGCCTTGGTGTTTATTTTCCAATTGTTGTGCGTTTTGTGTGTTTTTGAGCTACGAACCCATATTTGGGGTATCGTGAGGCTGTGGCCATGGATAATTTTAATACCTATAATTGTATAGGTGATTAATTGAAGATATAAAACTGTTGTTTGGGATCAGTGCTTGGATATGGGACCACCCCCAGGGTGCGTTCCTCTGTTTATCCGTTTGGCCAGGATACCCGAGGGTATGCCTTTATAATAAATGCTTATAGAATTTCCTTGAGAGGAATTTCTTTTGTATTGCATGTATATTACTTGTTGGGCATGGCCCGGTTACCTATTATCCTAAGGGCAGTGTTGTGATTATCTTGTGGGTGTTGTACTACTTAGACTATGGGAAACCTCTTCCGTGCCTGTGGGCAGCTGATTCTGTGCCTGTGGGCGACACTACTTACGCCTGTGGGAAATATCCGTGTTCCTGTGGGCAGATTCTTGTGTTGGATACTCTGTACCTGAGGGTAGGGGTTTACGTGTCTGAAGACATTAGATGTTTACTTAGAATATTCACTATGGTGATATTTTAAATTAAAGGTTTAAATGGATATTAAAATGGAAATATAATTGGATAAGTTAGTTACTTTTTAGTACTAGTTACTTTATTGCATATTACTACTACACATTATTGTTGCATGTTTTACACATTGTTGAGCACAGGCCTTTGGTGGGGGACTATTGGGAATTTATTTCTCACACCCTGTTTGGGTCACACTTTTTGGCCCAAACAGATTACGTTTCTGCAGGGGTAGATAAGGGAAAGGGTCCCTATACAGGTACTTGATTGCTGCTGGGGTGTAGGAGAGCATGGGACCGAGCATTGACTCATGATGTCGTGGGATGTTCTCTTTTGATTTCCTCTACTTGTACTTTAGTTGTATTGTACTGCTATGTAACACGTTCTGGCTGTTTTCATATAATTGGAGACATGTTGCATCATAACTATATATCCGGTTGGTTATATCTACTGCTGATATGTATTTCAGTTGTGTATTGTTTACTACATCTGTTTTTGTTGTATGTTTATTTATATTCCGCTGCACTACACTTTGACAAATGAGGGCATAGTTTCCCCACTATCAGACCTGGGCCCTCGCTGCTAGTCGGCAGCCTCTGGCGTTTGGGGAAATGCGCTTGTGGTCACGTGGCGTACTGGGTTCGGGGAACCCGTTGAGTGACACCTGGAACCGGGATGTTACAAAGTTGTATCAGAGGAAGGTTCTTTTCTTTGACTTATTATTTGGAACCTTAGTCAGGGGTAGGACGATAATGGTAGTTGGTAAGAAGTTGTGCCCAGGCATAGCTAACCCGTGTACAGGGAAAATCCAATTTACCTCGTGTTGCAATTTTTATGATTTTTCTATTTTATAGTTGAATTGATTTCACCGAAGGGTGACACACTTGTATTTTTCTGATTATATGTTATTCATGGGTTCTATTTAGTTGCAACCCGATGAGACGAGGGTATTCCATCTCATGCATCATTTAGGCACATTCTAGAAATCACATTCCATGCATAGATTCCATGCCATGTAGGTGCATTAGAAAATTGCATGTTATTTTGATAGTTGTTGTGCTATAAAATCATACTGTTGTGATAGCTGCTTGATAACTACTTGCTATATGATAGGGTATTTTGTGTGAGCATGTTTAAAAGAATGGATTCCAAACTTTGGCCTTTGGGGAGTATGGGCCCCTATTTACTGGAATTTGGTGGATCATTGACTACTTATTTCATGATAACACAGATAAGATGTCAAACTTTGATTCGTGGGGAGTATGGGCCCTCACGGATCAAAATTTGGCACTTAGGTGTTGTTTTTCAATGTTTTCTGGGTTCTGGAGAAGTTTCTGAGGCATACAATCTGGAAACCTAGTATACACACCGTGTAGTACTGTAGACACACCGTGTATGTTCTTCTGTTGGGGAAGAAAAATATACTTTTTGAGTACACGCCGTGTACCCAGAGTACACGCAATGTAGTCTCTTCCTGTGTCACAAACCGTGTGGGAGGTGACACGGGGAAGGGAAGAGCTAGGGGAAAACACGTCGTGTAGTTTCTGTACATGTTGTGTAGTGTTGACCCGGTGTCCGCTGTGTAACTAAAACACGAGCAGAGGAAACCTTAAGACATACACGCCGTGTCCACTGTGGAACACGCCATGTAGTGTGACCTGGGAACCCAGCCGTGTAACGAACAACACGGTTCGGGGTAATCCTTTCGAGTACATGTCATGTGTATATTGAACATGCCATGTAGGTTGAGCCGTGTAAACTGGCTGTGTAACTAACAACATGGGTCGGCGGAGCTCATCTAGTACACACTGTGTACCTGTGGGACACGCCGTGTAGTCTTGTCCGAGGACAGACCATATAGAGTAAGCCGTGTGGCTAGGAAACGAGGTGTGTACACACCGTGTGTGGGTGTATAATTCCATGTAGTGTCAAGCCGAGTAGTCAGTCGTGTCACAAGTGATAGGGGCAGTTGGAAATAACATCATACACGCCGTGTAGTTTTGTTCAAATGGGAGTTGTGTGGCTTAGCCGTGCAGAAGAACCCGGGCAGGGGAAGGGGAGTCAAGTACACACCGTGTAGTCAGTATACATGTTGTGTAGTCTTGTTTTTCAAATTTTGAATGCCTTCTTCCTCATGTTTTATTTTGGGTTTCTTCATTTTCGGTCGTTGTTAATCTTGTTCTAAGGCGTTTTTTTGACCTTTTAGTGTCATGTCGCCGAGACGACCACGCGTTGTTCTCTAGGAGAGCGATGATGACTATACTATAGAGATGGGGAGCCATGGGATACCAATTGATCCTCCAGCAGAGCCAGATGCGGAACCAGCTGCTATATCGGATACAGGTGCGGAGGCGCAGTTTCGTGAAGGCTTATTGCGGTTCATGCAGACCTTTCAGGGAGCATCGCCGACCGCCACATCTATGACTGAGCTGACATGTATCTTCAGCAATAGCATCCACCTACGTTTTCAGGGGATGGAAGACCACATGCTGCGGAGTCTTGTCTAGGATCGATGCAGACTATTTTTGAGCATCTTGAGATGCCTCCAGGGCGGAGGGTCAAGCTCGCGACTTACATGCTGCGTGATTCCGCCATGAGTTGGTGGGCTGTTACCACCCAGTCAGAGTATCACAGAGACATGGCGTGGGAAGATTTTTAGGCAGTATTCTATGAATTTTATTCCCAAAGATGTTGAGGGCATATAGAGCTCTAGAGTTCATGAATCTGCAGCAGGGCGCTATGTCGGTGATGGACTATTCTGCTCATTTCACCGAGCTTCAGCGCTTTGCACCCGTGCTGGTGGGCGATGAGACGCTGAGAGCCAGACGATTTGAGTATGGTCTTCATTATGACATCCAAGCACTGGTGAATGTTTTCAGATTTCCTACTATATATGCTATTGTGAACCAGGCACTGATTATAGAGAGGAACCTGAGGGAATTTAGTGGTGTGGGCCAGGGCGGTTCATCACCAGTTACTAGTACTATTTCTGATGGCAAAAGGAAGAGAAATATGGGCTTCTCTTAGGGTGGAAGTACCAGTTAGAAGAATGCTTCAGGTGGCCAGGTCATGTGCTACCAGTGTGGTAGAGAGGGGAACAAGAGGCCATAGTCTCCACGAGACCCAGTGGAGTGCCGAGCTTGCGGCAGGATGGGTCACCTGCAACACTTTTGCAGAGCGTTTCCATCGAAGGCTAGTGAGAGATGTTCTGTGCAGACTCCGCGTGCGGGAGCAGGACCAACAGCTTCTTACGAGTCAGGGAACTGGAATACGTCAGGGCGTGCAGGCAGAGAAGGTGGTTGTGGTTGTGGTAGGCAGACACCAGGATCTCAGAGGCAGCAGGGCAGGACAGCTCAGGGTAGCCAGGCTGTGTCGCAGGGCCATGACACTAGGTAGACATATGCAGTGCAACAGACCCAGCAGGAGTAGGATCCCGGACCTTCTACAGTCAGAGGTACTATTCTAGTAGCTTCTGTTCTATCTTCCATACTTTTTGATATGGGTGCTACACATAGTTTCATATCTGTACCCGTTGTGGAGATCCTTGGGCCCTGTGTTTCTCCTTCTTCTGATAACATGATGCTAGACACACCGTTGGGGACTAGAACGGCTGGTGTGCGTCAGTGCAAGGAGTTCTCCCTTAAGGTTGGTGGGTGTCACTTCCTTTGGTATCTCTATATCTTAGAGATGAAAGGTTGTGACGTCATTCTCGGTATGGACTGGTTGGTTCCCTTTCGTGCCTTTGTAGACTACTATCGTCGCAGGGTGAGTTTCATGTCACCAGAGGGATGTATTCCCGAATGAATTTTCAAGTATTCCTCCAGAGCATGAGGTGTATTTCTCTATTGAGCTTGTTCCAGGAACAGCACTAGTGTCCATTCCTCCTTTTAGGATGGCTACGCCTGAGTTGCCGGAGCTCAAGAGGCAGTTAGAGTAGTTACAGGCAAAGGGTTTTATCCAACCCAATACTTCCCCATGGGGTTCTCCGGTCCTCTTTGCGAAGAAGGCGGACGGTACCGTCAGACTCTGTGTGGATTATTAGAAGCTGAACCAGTTGACGGTTAATAAACGATATCCCTTACCGAGGATTGATGATATTTTTGATCAACTTTGTGGAGAACGAGTGTTCTTGAAGATTGACTTGAGGTCCAGATATCATCAGCAGTGTGTTAGACCATCTGATATACCTCTCACAGCTTTCAGGAGCAGGTATGGTCTACACAAGTATACGGTTATGCCGTTCAGACTCAAGAACGTGCCAGAAGTTTTCATGGCTCTGATGAATCGTGTGTTCCACCCTTATCTGGACTCTTTTGTGGTAGTATTCATGGACGATATCTTGGTGTACTCCCACACTCGACACGACCATGCCACCCATCTTGAGATCGTGTTGTGTACACTGAGAGAGTATCGGCTATATGCTAAGATCTCAAAGTGCCACTTTTGGATGAACCGGATTCACTTCCTAGGTCATATCATCTCAGAGGAAGGTGTTTCTGTGGACCAAGGGAAGGTGAGAGCAGTAGTTTCCTGGGAGACGCCTAAGAACGTGTTTGAGATACCGAGTTTCTTGGAGCTGGATGGTTACTACAGGCGCTTTATACAGGACTTCTCCTACTTTGCAGTGCCGTTGATGGGCTTGACTAAGAAGGGTGTGAAGTTTGTTTTGTCAGAATCTTGTGAGACATCCTTTCAGGACCCGGAAGGAAGGTTGACATCAGCACCGATCCTGATACTCCTAGAGTAGGGGAAGAGTTATACACTTTACTGTGATGCATCAGGTATTGGGCTGGGAGCTGTGTTGATGCAGGGTGATCGAGTTGTTCTGTATGGGTCTCGGTAGTTGAGGCCACATGAGAGGAATTACCCGATGGATGATCTCGAGTTGTTTGAAGTTGTTCAAGTGTTGATCTTTTGGAGACATTATCTTTTGGGAGAGCATTTTGTGGTTTTCACTAACCATACAAGTCTCAAGTATATTTTTACTCAGCATGACTGGAATCTGAGGCAGTGAAGGTGGGTCAAGTACCTTCAGTCCTTTGATTTTGAGCTTGCCTATACACCTGGTAAAGGTAATGCAGTAGCTGATGCACTGAGCAGGAAGTCTCAAATACATGTAGTGCATGAAGCCAGTGGTGAGTGACAACTTTTGGCTTTGTTCTCTGAGATGCATTTGGAGGTGCACGACAGTCAGGGGAAGACTTATCTTTCTTCTTTAGCTATGAATTCTACCCTCCTAGAGAGAGTGAGTATGAGACAACTATCTAATTCATAAGCCCTAGTTCTACAGGATTTGTTGGAAAGTGAGGACCCTCCTTCTGGTTGGACGATGGGCGATGATGAGGTTTTGCGTTTCTATGGACGTGTATGGGTTTCAGGGATGCGGTAGTTTCATGATTCAGCTTGGGAAGTTCATCCCGGGGTTACGAAGATGTATCGTGACTTGAGACGTCAATACTGGTGGCCGAGTATGAAGAGATGTGTAGCTGGTTTTGTTACGAGATGTTCCACCTGTCAAGAAGTGAAGGCGGAGCATCAGAGACCAGCTGGACTGTTACAGCAGTTACCCATTCTAGAGTGGACATGGGATGATGCCACGATGGATTTCGTGACTGGTTTTCCGAGGTCACCTAGAGGTAATGATGTTGTGTTGGTTGTTGTGGACAGACTCACAAAGGTAGCTCACTTATTTCCAATCAAGAAGACCTTTGGTGTTGACGATCTCGGGAAGTTGTATATCCGAGAGATCATACGTCTTCATGAGGTTCCTCATTCTATCATTTTAGATAGGGATTCCCATTCTACGTCTCATTTCTGGCAGAGTTTTCAGAGGGCCCTGGGTACATAGGTGCTTCTGAGAACAACATACCACCCTCAGACAGATGGCCAGTCAAAGCGTACGATATAGGTGCTTGAGGACATGCTGTGTGCATGCATCCTAGACTTTGGGGGATCTTGGGGGAATCATATACCCCTAGTCGAGTTTACCTATAACAATATCTTTCAGACGACTATTGAGATGGAACCATACGAGGCTTTATACGGTAGGTCGTGCCGATCACCTTTGTGTGGGTTAGAGGCACGTGAGGCAGCTTTACTAGGACCACGTCTCATGCAGGAGACTTCTGAGCAGGTCCAGTTGATTCAGAAGCGGATGGCTACCGCACAGTCTCGTCAGAAATCTTATGTTGATTGCCACAGACGACCTTTGGAGTTCGTGGTCGGGGATCAGGTTTTGTTGCGTGTTTCGCCGCGGCTGGGACACAAGCGGATCAAGAGATAGGGTAAACTTTCCCCAAGGTATGTGGGGCTATTTGAGATTCTGGAGAGAGTTGGGATGGTTTTCTATTGTTTTCAGTTACCACAGAGGTATCGGGCCATGCATGACGTCTTCCATGTATCTCAGTTGCGCCGTTATCATTCAGACCCGTCTCAAGTTTTTCAACCCGGGGAGGTTGACCTTGAAGTAGATGCATACTTTGAGGAGAATCTAATTTGTATCGTTGACAAGAGCAAGAATTTTCTCCAAGGTTGTTCAGTTCCTCTCGTACGGGTGCTATGGAAGCATGGCTGAGTGCAGGATGAAACCAGGGAGCGGGAGACCGATATACATTCTCAGTGGCCATAGTTGTTCACGGCTATATCTTCGCCACCCTTGGAAGGGAAATTTGGGGATGAATTTCTTTAAGGGGGATGTTTGTAAGAACCCGATTCTTGTTTCTGAGGTACATGTTTCTTCCTTTCTCCTTTCCTTATGTATTTTGAGAAAATATGGAAAATGCGGAAAATCCCAAAATTTGGAAAGTACACATCGTGTACTTTTTCCACACACCGTGTACTTTTGGTCGTGTGGAGTGAGTACACAGGGCGTGTGACCGGGTCAGTGAAGAAGGGTGTAGAAACCGACTACATGCCATGTAGTGGTCCTTTACACGCCATGTAGTCAGTCGGCAGGCAAATAGTAAGACAGTGGCCAGCTGTGTGACAAAACACGCCATGTACTCAAGGAGACACGCCGTGTAGTCACGTCGGCAGGTGAACAGTGCCACGCTGGTGGGAAGCTTCCAGAGGAACATTTTAAAAATGGGGAGTACATGTTGTGTATTTGGAAGTACACGTCGTGTAATTTTTTTTAGCTTAAAATGGGCAGTAGCCTCCCCTGTTCACAGGGAAGTCTTAGAACGGGAAGAGGGCTCGGAAGAGGAAGGCCAAAGCTTCAGAGATCCGCCAGGTGCACTTCGGGAATCCGTTTCCGCCTCGGACGATCTCGTTGGAATCGCACAAGTCAGAGATTCTTCCTCCTGAGGTGTCTCTTACCAATTCTCCCTCTAATGGAATTTATTTTTGTTTGAGCGAGAATTCTTTTACCTCAGATCTACGATGTTCTTGGATGTTTCAGAAGGTGTCGTTCGCGTATATCGTTCGTTGATGTTTAAGGTTGGTGGCTTGGTGTTTATTTTCCAACTGTCGTGCATTTTGTGTGTTTTTGAGCTAAGAACCCATATTTGGGGTATCGTGAGGCTGAGGCCATGGCTAATTTTAATACATAGAATTTTATAGGTGATTAATTGAAGTTATAAAACTATTGTTTGGGATCAATGCTTGAATCCGAGACCACCCCTGGGTTGCGTTCCTCTGTTTAGCCATTTGACCAGGATACCCGAGGCTATGCCTTTATAATAAATGCTTATAGAATTTCCTTGAGATGAATTTATTTTGTATTTCATGTATATTGCTTGTTGGGCAAGGCCTGGTTGCCTGTTAGCCTGAGGGAAGTGTTGTGATTAGCCTGTGGGTGTTGTACTACTTAGCCTGTCAGAAACTTCTTTCCTGCCTATGGGCAGCTGATTCTGTGCCTGTGGGCGACACTACTTACACCTGTGGGCAATATACATGTGCCTGTAGGCAGATTCTTGTGTTGGATACTCTGTACCTGAGGGTAGATGTTTACGTGTCTGAGGACATTAGCTTTTTTACTTAGAATATTCACTATGGTGATATTTTCAATTAAAGGTTTAAATGGATATTAAAATGGAAATATAATTGGTTAAGTTAGTTACTTTTTAGTACTACTTACTTTATTGCATTTTACTACTGCACACTATTGTTGCATGTTTTACACGCAGTTGAGCACGAGCCTTTGGTGGGTGCCTACTAGGAATTTATTTCTCACACCCTGTTTGGGTCACTCTTTTTGGCCCAAACAGATTATGTTTCTGTAGGTATAGATAAGGTTAAGGGTCCCTATACAGGTACTTGATTGCTGCTGGGGTGTAGGAGGTCATGGGACCGAGCATTGGCTCGTGATGCCCCGGGTTGTTCTATTTTTCTTTTCTATACTTGTACTTCAGTTGTATTGTACTGCTATGTAACATGTTCTGGCTGTTTTCTTAGAATTAGAGACATGTTGCATCATAACTATATATCTGGTTGGTTATATCTACTGTAGTTGTGTATTTCAGTTGTGTATGGTTTACTGCTTCCGTTGTTATTGTACGTTTATTTATATTCCGTTGTGCTAGACTTTGACAAATGAGGGCATAGTTTCCCCACTATCAGACTTGGGCCCTCAGTGGTAGTCGGCAACCCCTGGCATTTGGGAAAATGTGCTTGAGGTCACGTGGTGAACCAGGTTCAGGGCACCCGTTTAGTGGCACCCGGAACTGGGACGTTACACCAACAATGAGGGTACATGGGTTAAAAACCAAATCCCAATGTTGGTATATGGTTTTTTATCCAAAGACTATCATTTTATGAACATCTTGGTGTGTATCCATGATAAAATATTTTATATTCTTATGTGTATTCCATAAATAAATTTCTTATGCTAATATTATTATTTCATGTATCATATTATCTAATTCCCTTATGATTCATGTCTTATGAACTATGAATCATTATACCATGATTGAAGTTTACGATCTTTGATATGAAGGGTATGGTTTTGAATGATTTCATGGTGTTATCATACCTTTATTCTCATGATATGCTTACAGATCTATCTTGATTACTATTACTGGGAATTTGAGCTCACTATTTATTAGGATTGAATTCCACAGGTAATGGAGAATGGTTTATGTCAGCTATGTTTTTGAATATTACCAAAATAGAAGATCATTGCGGGATACATTGAAATATTTTACAAAATTGAGAATATTTTTATCAATTCTTCCAAAGGAACTATACTAGTATGGTCTTCCAGGATGAGTATTTGTAATGTATTAATATACATCAGAAACGGTGTAATATCCATATATGGGAACCCTTGGTTTCGATAAATCATCTAATTATGGAACTCGCCGGGGTCCCAAAAGTAACATGATATCCATTAAACATTATAAGGATCCCTCAATTTCAAACACATATCTCATTTAAACACACATCACATGGAGGTCATAACATCCATCAATGTAATCATCATTTCATTATGGTATCACCGGACTCACATGGTATGCTTCATAGATATTATTCTAGAGAGATAGAACAAGACCTCCTCATACCCTAAGCCATTGTTGGTTGTCCCTCACATATATAATAAATCCATATCCCCGAGTCATAACTATATCCCACAAAATAAATATATCCACATTCTATAATAACCCAAGGGATATAGATATTGTATTATATATGTAGAGACCCGAATCTTGACGTACATGGACATTACATTACTTTTCCGGAATACTTAGTACATAACAAAAACAGACACACAAGGACTGTAATAGTTTAGTGTCTTTGGAAACTCGGAATAAAATCATCTAATCGCGGTGAAAGATCTTTAACATCTCCCAATAAAGATCTTCCCTTTTTTTTACCTAAAACCTTTCTTTATATCCTGGGGAAAAGAAAACATAAAAGGGGTGAGCTCAAATTCCCAGTAAGGGTAAACATAGAGAACATAAAACAATCCATAAAAATTTGAATGCAAAAACACGAACATAAAATCTAAACATCAAAATCTTGAGCCAAGACATGAATCTTGGAAGTACGTAAGGCATAAATCATAAGGGAACATCAATCATGATAAAATAGCATGGGAATAAAACATGTAATTGTGGCAACCATCAAGCACATGTTATGATTTCCATAGTATCTAAAGCATTGCTGCCAAGACCATCTTAGTGGACAAAGTCCCTTTCTGAATTGAGTTCACTCCTCGTTTCAGTCCTGTAACACTGAACCAGATTAACTTACCGTTCCAGCCATGTCTATCTCATTAGATATAAATCTTTACCCAATGCATTGGAGGGAGATATAGGTCCCACCCATCTCATAATGAAATCATTCTTACTTGTGCCACAAAATAAACATACATCATTCATAATAACCCAACGAATAAAGTGGGTTTCATAAACATCATCCCATCATCACATAATCAATATAAAATAAATGGATATCATTTCATAGTAAGAAAAGTGAAACCATGTAAATCATAGAGACATTATACTTGAAACATACACATATGAAATAATGTCATCTTATATGAAAAAATGGTTTTGATAAAACACTTGAAATGAATTCCTGAGGAAAATATCCTTTCTTATTCAAAATAAATTTCTTTTCACAAAACGTCATGAAATTTTAAAAGAAAGAGATTTTATTAAAAATATTCATGAAATATTTTTGTAGAAGCTTCATGAAATAAGTCTTTATAAAACCATAAAAAAACCATTCATGCCGTATAAGTTAAAAACACATTCTTCTCGTACTTTTTCCGGAAAAGTCAAAAAGTACCTCGTAAAAACAAGAGTCCATACATACCATGTAGTAAAAGTATAAAATGAGTAAAAAGGAAATTAAACATACATGAACCCATTTTTAGGAAACATTGAAATTGATGAGAATAATAACCCCAGTAAATACTTATGAATAATCAATCTCGGATAAGAAAGGGATTGGAAAAGTTATCCCTTACATTAGGCCTGATATGCTTTGTATGTATCCAAACCTCCTGTATAATGATTTAAATAATTTCATTGACTTATTACAGAATCATATTCATTGTTATGATATCATATATGTTTCACTAATGACATTATGTTACCCGTTCTTTTGTAAATTCCATGTTAAAGCAGCGTTTTGGGTAAAATCATTTCATTTATCGTATGTGTTTCGACTTGTCGTTCTTAATATTATTACTTATATCATGATTTACATAATTCCAGAATGTAAAACATGATTTATATATAATATATATTCATCATATCCATATATATATATTATATATCGATAAAAGTAATGAAATACACCGTTCATGGAGACGGTAGGTTGTACGTACGCATGAATGCTGTTTTCGTTTCCTTATTGAATTGAATGAAAATAAATAGATGACATACAAACATATATATATATACATAAATCCATTAGAATTATTATTTCATATATTTAATTCTTATTCATTATATAAACTTTGTGATCATTCATGTATGGTTAACATGGAGACTGAATCTCATCGCGTCGTGGAGACGGTAGTCCGTACGTATGCACGAGCGATGCTATCGTTCCCATAATTATTGAATAGAATTGGAGTGGATGGTATAATATATAAAATTAGAATGGTGTTATAATATCCATATATTGTTATTATTTACACCATAATACCCATCCATGTAAGGTGTTGGTGGAAAAACAAATTTCACCATGGCGTGGAGACGGTATTCCGTACATACGCACGCATGGTGATTTTGTTTTCCGTAGGATGGATAGATGGTGAAATAGGGTTGTTTAATACTTATAATAACATATCAGTATATTAATTATACTTATTTTATTACTTCATAATGAAACAACTAAAAAAGAAGAAGTGGAATAAGAAATAAAGTTGAAAGAATCGGTAATGGACATTACCTCTTCTTTGAAGCGCCTCTTTGAGACCTCCTTTTAGGGCACTAAAATTGGTATTTTAAGAATACCAGAACCTCTAGGATGTTTCTATGGAAGTTTAGAAGATAATTTGGCAGGGTTTGGACGAGATTGAAGGCACAATGTGGTGTGAGGAAGAGAGGGAGGAGGTGCCCTTTTATAAGGGAGGAGAGGGGCACCTATGGAAAAACAAAAAATATTATTTTATTATAAAGTCATATTCGGTTTTTAATAGCTCCAAATTGATTTATTTATAAGATAATGTGGGTATGGGTAGAAATCCTATCATACAATATAATTTAGACAAGTTTAGGTTTCTATTTTAATCTTATCATTTAGATTTAAACTTAAGTTAAATAATTTTACTTTTACCGTGTCTTCTTGTTTTCTTACACTATAAGGTTAATAAACTTACTATAACAAACCAAACGAACCCGAAGTTGTTTATTATTAATATATATAACCTTATCTAAGTCATTTGGCCGAACCGTAGATTTTTAGGAATAAAATAACAATTAATAATATAATATTTGTTTTAAAAACTATTTTATGTCAATTTTGACACTATTTGGTAATTGATTTTTTTGAAACTCATAACAGAATGATTAGTTCTAAAAAAGTTACCTAAATCAATAATAACATGTCATATTAAGCTATAAAATTAGTGTAATTCATAAAAAGACTCAAATTACATTTATTTGGGTATTTATAACATCAATTATGTCAATATTGCCTTAATAAGATAATTACTGCATCATCTTTGTGTCATAAATAAATTAACTTATTTAATGTATAAAAATAATAAATTGAATACCATTATGTAGGAAATATTTTTATCTTTCTAATGAATATTTATAGTCGAATTTATCTTATGTATAACCCTATATTAAAAATGATTTAGTTATTAAACTATGATTTTAACTATTTTAACCCTTCTTTAAATAAATTAATAAAAAATGTCCTAATCTAATCCAAGTGGTCCAAAATGGTCATATTTTTTTCCTAAGGTTGTTTTTTGTCGAATTAAACTTATCCAATTGAATTAAGACATGTGTTAGGGTAATAATAATATCAATTTTACCCTTATTTACCCTATTTACTTTTAACCGTGGTAAAAAAAAGTAAAATGTTACTATTCATCAAAAATTATTTTCATCTCATTGAACCACATTTTAGTCCTTGATATTAACCATGTCTCTCGGATTTTTAAAATTCAATTCATAGAAGTGGTAAAATTTAATTTAAATTAAAAAAAGTCAGTTTTTAATTACCATTAAGTGGTTTCACTATTCATCGAAAATTTAAGTTTTTCATAAAAATACAAAAAATTCAGCCTAAGAATTATTTGATATTCCAAATTCAAAATTGATGTCTATTTTTCCAAATTCATAACATATAAGTGTCATTAATTAATTTTAAATTTAATTCCAGTTATCAAACAAATAACGTGTTTTTAAGAAACAAAAACAATCAAAAGATTGATACTTGTTTATATCCAATTTCAAAGTGAAATTAATTCTAATGAAGAAAATTTTATTAAATGGTAAAAATATATTCTAATTAAACTTTAAAACAAATTAAAAAGATAATCTTACCATATAAATTATTCCGATGAAAAAAATTGTTTTTAATTAAAATATAGCGTATTTTTACTATTTATTAGAATATGAAAGTTATCAGAATAATATGAAAAATTTATCCAAAGTAAATTTTTATATCCTCATTAAAAATAAGAATTTTATTATTTCAAATTGAACTTATAGGCATTTCAAAAACAAGATTTAAGGTGGGTGCGTCATCAAAATGCGGGAAAACTGCAATTTTTGAAAAATACATATTTTACACAAAAAATATATTTTATTCTCATACCATATTCTTGAAAATTTGTAAGATGAATAATAATGTTATAAAATTAAAAATTTAGTTAATACTATTCATAACGGCTAGTCCATAATAATATTATAACAATATATCATTGTTTAGTGAAACCTGGTATTGCGTACAACACATGCTATCGAGGAAGGTTGCGATTGTGTTTAATGTAAGCCAAGTCAGGGTTGCGTGTTGTGCAAGACTCCTCCGTTGTTTCGTATAATAGAATCCAACCATATTTTATTTATACATTGAATGTATATATATACACTCAATGTTTCGTAGAATAACTACTATCAAAATTGTGTGTAACATGATCCAAGAATAGTGTTGTGTATACTGCAAGCTCATACAGTGATGCGTATAGTGCAAGGCAATCTTGTTATAGCTTACAGAAGAAGACATAAATAAAATTAAAAGAATATTTTTCATAAAATCTCGGGGTGTTACAATATATCCACCCATCATTATTCAAGTCCCAATGCAGGCCTCATATTAAATCCCTTATAGAATACCTATGAGTATATTCTTTATATCATATACCACTTCTCTATATACCACTGACCCTAAATCATATATTAAATGTCAAAAAATCACAAAATATATTTGACTGTGGTGTTCTATATAGAAAATACATTGAATAATCTCTTCATGAGTCTATTTTCTTCTTTAGGGTGAAAACCCATCCAAAATATTTCAGAGTTAATAGTACATAGTGTGCAACCCTTAAATTAATTGCGTTGACCCTTAAAGATCTACCTAGTTATGAACATTAGTATGAAATGGCATGTAAAACTAATCTACATATAATGTACCTAATTTATAAAAAATTTAACCCACATAAGTACACTAATCATTTGACTCAAACGGTAATTTTAGAAGTCCAAAACATTTCCTCTGGTCATGTCTCCCTCATGGAGTCTTTTCGAGTACACTAAATTTCCATGGGCACCCCATAAAGTGTGCCTAGATGAGTGCTCGACTATAATCTATTCCAGTCTATATTGTGTGACCTAAGAACTATATTATATTTATCCTTACTATCCACCTATGACAAAAAATAAAGAATATATAGATTTTTTTTGTTCAAAACTACATGATATACAGAGGAGTTTCCCAAATAGAAACCCCATGTTTTCCCCTAAAACCCCATATTTATCAAAAAACTTTCACATGAAAACATATAACACTTTCTAAAATGTCAAAAAATTACATTTAAAATTTGAAATTGTGAATTTAAGGGGAAGATATATAAAATTAAAATCCATCATACTTCATATAGAAAACATCAATGATTCAAGTATAAATATATTCCCTATAACCATTCCACCTAGATCTAATCTTAATCACATCCACAGAAAAATTGTAGTGGAACTTCTATCCCCCTTTCCTTTCTGTTTGGCTATTATGAATAAGAGAGAATTCATCCATCCATCTATTTGGCATAGGATTAAGATGGTGGTGGTGTTTTATTAAAATTTATATAATGTAATTTAATTTAAATTAATTGAAATTATAATATTAACTGTAAACCTTATACTCAAACCCTACAATATGTCTACCCATTACCTAGGAAAACCACTAATTTTTTTAATCAACCACGGAGTTGGAATTTCAATATAAAACTCCAGTTAAATTGCATCATCATTTTTATAAGGGTGATAATAAATATTTTTAAAATAAATATTATTATATTTTTAAAAATTCAAGGAATATATAATATCACAAAATTAGTTCCTAAAGGTAAACATTGCATTCTGAAATGACTGGGACATCCAAAAAAAATTGGGATGTTTCACAACAGAGAAATGATTGTTGAACACCACATATTCATCAAAAAGAAAAAACAATGAAATTATTGCTGAATTGAAATATAAAAGTACAAATCATTAAATCATTTCCACTATATGACATCTCATCATTGAGATGCCTCTTGTATCATCCATCCCTAAATCACATCCTCTCCTAGTAATCATTTCATAACCATACCACTGTGTTATTCTCCAAAATGAAAATAGAGTTTTCAAAAAATAGCTCCAATGATTAGTCAAACCATTCATTAAAAATGAATCCAATGGTCATGAATATGATAGGATCACCTTGATGGGGATCAGTATCATTCATCTAACTTGAGACACCACTATGACTTCATCCAATTATCATCTGGATCATGGTTATTTGTAAGAATGTAACATATTACTTAGTTAAATTCTAATTCTTAGTGCCACTTTCCATCAAGATAACTTATCAAAACATAATTTCAATGTCATAATGAACTTACTGATATGTTCTCCGTCACACACCATCTACTCATACATGAAAAACACTTGTTGGTTAACCTATGGCTAACCATTCTAGAAATTTCACTATTGTACCCACTGATATGCTATCACATAAACACTTGATCATGATTCCCTCTACTATAAGGCATCCTATGATCACCCAAATACCCATACTAAATTCCAATCCTTACATTTAGTGTAATTCAATGATTGTATCCTCAAGAAGCCAAAACATCTTCCATGCTCTCCCTCAATCACCATCACAACATTAATCTAAATCATGATCAGATTTCTGAAAAATAATCCAGATACTAATGAGAACCTTTAGAATCCATCCAATGACACAAATTATTACTAAATATAGTATTCAATGTATCACTAATGAAATTATAATCAAATACTATAGATAATCCGAAAAACCATGACCATCAAACAATTATTCTTATCATTTCCATGAACCTACCTATGTCTGTATGTGCCTCTATGACTCATGATTCATACATTACTACATGTAATTACTATATATGGACATCTCATTCATAATTTAGAAAAATTTTAAAACATTAATTTCTACTATTTCTGGCTCATGGGAATTCCAACCTTAGTATCTATTGAATTCTTTATGTAACGAGTGTCACACCATCAGAAAGTTAATGGTGTACTAGTATCTATATGGATTCAATTATACAACTATTTTAGTGATCCCACAATAAGATAAAATATCACATGTGTGTCTTTCCTCTCAATCCATGCACATCTCTCCAATTAATAAAATTTCAACAATCAAATCACGGATCGACTCGACCACTGCACCCTATCAATTTTGATATTATCTCTTGCATAGAGGAAAACGTACCATTTCATCTGAACTCTAATGAATCCATGATCACAGTATCTCATCAAATTTATCAGTCTTTGGACCACTCAATGTTGGTTACCAATTAATAATTCGTCTGAACTTTGTGTACCTAGTGCCTAATTACTCAATATCAAACAATCATAATGGGTATATCCTATTTTACCAAAAAATAACACAACCTAACTCAAGATTTCTTGTCACGGCCCCCTCCCACTAATGATGCCCCTCCTGAGCTCGCAATGGTGAAAGGGAGATAATGACCCCCGAGTCCCACCTCTAGTAGGCCCCGGGGTGGCGACTAGCACCAAGGGTATGAGTTTTCACAAATATGGGAGGCATTACCCTTTTTATTTATTTAGGATCGAAAAATATTACAATTCAACCACCAAAAAAGTAAAAGAACAAGTGTATGTAAATAAACACAAACCAATCCCACATGCATGTTTAACCAATTTTATAACAAGGTGCAAGTACAAGAAATCTCAAAGTACAATACCAAAAGAAAACAAGAGAACAACAACTGCAACAACTCCAACTGTCTGAATAGTATGGTCCCACATGGCACTGGTAGTCCTCCTGAAAACCTGAAAGTAAACATAGGGTGAGCATACAAGTATACTCAGTAGGGAAACCTAAATCTCTCGTGCACAAGTGGAGAGACATCCTAATGTCCCGTGAGAACAATAGAAGAAATCTAGCAAGGAAATCTATCCACCCAACCTCACCAGCCACACTCAAAAAAAGACAAACACAACAGGTAGTAGTATATAAGAAACAAGAGTATTAGGTACCCCGCAACATTTTCTAGTAGTTAGTTTCTCTTCCTAACGGCGAACGTCCTGACGTTGCCACACTCTCCCTGCCCGCACACTCCTGGGCCTCACAAACCACACATCCCGCCCGAACACACCTGGGCCTCACAACCACGTATCCCGCCCGCACACACCTGGGACTCACAACCACGTATTCTGCCCACACACACCTGGGACTCATCCAGAAGGTTCTTGGGATATAGTAGAACCTTCTTGAATAGTTGTGGGCTAAAACCATCCCAATCGAAACCTACCTGAAGGGTCTTAGGTGTAAGGTCACCTCAAGCCATCACAGCCTAAGGAAGAAGGAGCAGGAAGGAGCTAGAAACTAAGGGAAAACACCCTCTCCCATGAAATGGGAGTGTTTGGCACTAAGTTCTTAACACTGGTGGGGTGCGATAAAACACAAAAGAAACAGATATATGTATATGTATACCAAACACATAGCCCAACCTTTGGCTTCTAAATAGAGAAACTAAGAACGTGTCGTGGCACTTCTACTACGAATCATGCATACAACAAACAACCCCAACCCCATTTAGGTTTTCATGTTTCAGTAGAATTATTTTATTTAGTTTCTTAACTACTAGGAAACTATCCACAACCAACCACATCGATCATTCGTAAAACATATCCCTACCATCCACAAATCAAGTTAGGAAAAGACAAGCAACACAACCAAGTCCTTTTATCAACCAACCAACCCATTGATTATTAATCTCGTTCCATTACCATGACCCACCATCCATTAAATTTTATTATTCACAACCCATAGTCCGTACACATTCCAACCCATCCCTACAGCCCCGCCGCCAACCACCATAACCACAACTGCACTGTACATCATTATCCCTTTAATACAATTTATCGCAGCCCCGCTGCCCATCACCAACATAACATTCACACCAACCCACAACCAAGCCAACCACATCCCACTACTCACATGATTCACAACAACCCATAAAACACTCCCCCATCACATGCCACATATCCAGGCCAACACCCACATGTTCATTATTCCATTTTTTGATTAATCGGGGTGATCACAGAAGGTTTCCATATTATCATTTAATCAGCCTACTTTACATGAATAACCAATTTCCACATTCAACAAGGTTTCATCCACAAAACAGTCTAAAATATAGGGAAACATTTAATTGCGCATGAAAAGGACCCCAACGACCGTGATTTTCAGTAGGCATAATCATATTCAATTCATAACATATCAATAGGATAAACAAAGATAAACATAACAACTTCCCCATCCCTATTCTCTAACCAGTTATTGTCTTTATTTTACCAGTTCAAAAGTGTTTCACTTAAGCAAGAGGACACCCACCCCGCATGTTGCACAAATTAGAGAGACGAAGGTAAGATCCCTACCTCAACAGGTTCCGATCACAACGCTCACCTTGATCAACCTTAGAAGACGTCCGTCGGCATCCTTCACTTCTGTCGGGTCTCGAAAAAACCTCCTCGGGTGGAATTCGGAAAGAAAATGCCGAAGGAAAGACAACGGATCTAAGCTCGGAAGTTCCGCCTCGTCGTTACGATCCCGTGGCCGCTGACGGATCGTAAATCGTATCTCGGATGAAGAAGTTATGGAAGAAAAGGAGCCTTCGAGTCTCTTGGGAGAGCTCTGCTCAGAGGAATGGGGAGGAGAGGAGTGAGTTGAAAAAGAGGAGGGGACCCCTCCTTTTATAGGCAAGAAAAGAAAAAGTACACGACGTGTACTTTTTGGTACACGATGTGTACTCGGTTATTTTACACGGTCTCCACGCGGCTTCCAACACGGCTCCACGGCTGTTGACTGGTCAACACACAGTTGGAGGGTAACGCATACGCGGGGAGGGACTACACGGCATGTAGTTTAGACGCACGGAGTGTACTCATTTATTTAACATGGCAAGGACATGGCTCCAACATGGTACACATCCATTGACTGGTAACGCGTATGCGGGGAAGGACTACACGGCGTGTAGAACTGGACACACGGCGTGCACCCATTATTTCTCAAAACAAGGACATGACCTTCAACTTGGGGTATACCTGGAAAGGTGGTACACGGCGTGTAGTATGCACACATGGCGTGTACCCAATTATTTCACATGGAAAGTACATGGCCTTCAACACGGGGTATACTCAGCGAGGGGGTACACGGCGTGTACTAACACTACACGACGTGTAGTTTCAAAATTCTGGAAAGTGTGGGAAAATTCCATTTCACCCTCCAAAACACTTCGTGGCCTTCTTTTTGACAAAGGAATGGGTCGTTGAGGTCCGGGCCATTACATTAGATACCTCTTAAAACATTCTCATCCCCGAGAATTCAAAAACCAACCTAAAGGAACCCAACAATATACCTGTTAGGGTTCTCGTTATAACAGGAACCCAACCAACAACCCTAATCATATGTGTTAGGAATTCCTTCTCTTATGTCAAGATATTATCCACTTTAGGCGGCACTGACTCACCTGAACGGGTTTAATCGCATCCTCATTAATGTGTCTCGATTAAGAATTGGGTCTTCCAACTTTCATACATTAGGATTTTCCAACTTGCACTACCCCCAACACCACACAACCAACACACCACCCCAAACATGTGGTTTGGGGAAAAATTCCTTCTCATATGTCGAGATATTATCCTCTTTATGAGGCACTGACTTGCCCGCATGGGTTCAATCACATCCGCATTAATGCATCTTGATTAAGGATCAGGTTTTTCCCTTTCCCCACACATCCGGACATGTTACACATTACCAGGGATCAAGGAAACAAAAGGTCTCACAACCGACAAGCCAAGCATTCCATATATCAAAGGTACAAAGTATAACATCAACACAAAGCTCAGAAGAACAAGTGAAAACACAAGTCAAAACAACTCCGAGTACTGAGCATGCATCTGGGTCTCTCGATCCCAAGTGCTCTCCTCGAGCCTGCCATGCCTCCACAACACACGAACCAACGGAATGGTTCTTCCATGGAGAACCTTTTCTTTACAATCCTCGATTCTCACTGGTCATTCCTCGAAGGTCACTTTGTCTCCCATATCTAATTCTCCCCAGTAGATAACGTGGGAGTCGTCGTGTAAGTACCGTTGATGCTGGGAGACGTGGAAGACGTCATGAACCTTCTCCAACTGAGGTGGTAGGGCCAACTGATATGCCACCTCACCGACTCGCCTCAGCACCTCAAAAGGTCTGATGAACCTAGGTGAGAGCTTGCTCCCTTTACCAAACCTCCGCTGCCCCCGTCAAGGGGAAACCTTTAATAACACATGATCTCCCACCTCGAACTCCAAGGGCCTCCTCTGATGATCAACATAAGACTTCTGTCGGTCCTGAGTAGCTTTGATCCTCTCACGTACAAGCTGTACTTTCTCTGTGGTGCTCTGCACTACCTCTGGCCCAAGAGCACCTGTCTCACCAACCTATGCCCAGCAAATGGATGAACGACATGGTCTCCCATACAAAGCCTCAAACAGTGCCATGACAATAGTAGAGTGGAAGCTGTTGTTGTAGGAAAACTCTACTAAATGCAAGTGTCATACCCATGATCCTCCGAAATCCAGAACGCATGCCCGTAGCATGTCCTCCAACGTTTGGATAGTCCGCTCCGTCTGCCCATCAGTCTCGGGGTGGAAAGTAGTGCTAAGGCGTAGTTGGATTCCAAAAGCATGTTGTAACCCCCTACAGACTCGTGAGGTAAACCGAGTATCCTGATATGAGATGATAGTCTTCGGGACTCCATGCAAAAGCACCACCTCATCTATGTAACTCTGTGCTAAGGCACTCACTGGGCTTGACTCCTTAATTACTAAGAAGTGTGCTAATGTTGTCAGCTGATCCACCACTACCCAGATAGCATAATAACCACCCTGAGCTCTCGGTAGTCCTGTGACGAAGTCCATTGAGATGTCATCCCACTTCCACTCGGGGACATCTAAAGGGTGTAACAACCCACTGGGAACACTGTGTTCAGCCTTCACTTGCTGAAACACTAGGAATTTATCCACAAACTCCGCCACTGTCCGTTTCACCCTGGGCCACCAAAACTGTTCCCTCAGGCCTCGGTACATTTTTGAAACTCTTGGATGCACCTCCAAGGCTGAGCTATAGAACTCACTGAGAACTCCCTCACGCATTTCCTCCGAAAAAAAACAACCTTCCATGGAAAAGCATCCGATGTCGGCTGTCCTATGACCATCCATCTGGAGTGTTCCCCTAATCGACACGATCCCACATCACTTCCACCTCAGAGTCCCCCCACTGAGACTCTTCCACCTGCTGCAACAAGGAGTACTGCACCATCATCTGAAACAAATAGCCTCTAAAACTTTCTACCCTGGCATACAAGTGTAAGGCGGCCAACTCTCCCATCACATTCCAAGCATCAGTGGACTCCCGAACCACTTCCTTATGTGACTTCCTTCTCAGGGCATCAACCACAATGTTTCCCTTACCTTCAGTGTAATAGATCTCAAAGTAATAGTCTTGGAGAAACTCAACCCATCTCCGCTGCCGTAAGTTCAGGTCACGATGGGAGAAGATATAACACAGGCTCTTATGATCTAAGAAGACCACAAAGCGCTCCCCAAAGAGGTAATGTCACCAAAACTTTAGTGCAAACACTACTTCTTCAAGATCTAGGTCACGGGTGGCATAGTTACGCTCGTGAGGGCGTAACTTCCTAGACCCATAATAGATCACTCCCTTCTTTTGCATCAGCACGCACCCCAGACCATGGCCAGAAGCATCACAAAACACCTCATAAAACAACCCTTCCTCTGGAAACCTGAGTATGGGAGCACTGACCAACTTCTCCTTCAGGTAGTCAAAAGCTTTCTGGCACTGCTCGCTCCATAGGAAGACCTGGTTCTTCCTAGTCAAAGCTGTCAATGGAGAAACAACTCGAGAGAAGTCCGAAACGAACCTCTGATATTAACCTGCTAACCCTAGGAAACTACAAACTTCTGCCTTGCTCTTGGGTGCTGCCCAGGAAACAACTGCCTCTACCTTCGACGGGTCCACTGACACTCCATGCTGAGACACTACGTGCCCATGGAAGTGTACTTCTTGAATCAAGAACTTACACTTCAACAATTTCCTGTAAAGATGGTGGTGTCGAAGGACTTCCAAGACTGCCCTGAGATGCTCAATGTACTCCTCCTCTGATCTTGAGTAGATCAGGATGTCATCGATAAACACAATGACGAACCGGTCCAGAAACTCTCAGAAGACAAATTTCATAAGTCCCATGAACACAGCCGGTGCATTCATAACTCCAAACGACATCACCACAAACTTGAAGTGCCCATACCTGCACCTGAAAGCCGTCTTCGAGATGTTCCTATCCTTTACTCTCAGCTAATGATATCCAGATCGTAGATCAATCATGGAAAACCATCCTGCTCCCCTCAATTGGTCAAAGAGATCATCTATTCTTGGGAGGGGGTAGCGGTTCTTGACCATTAGCTAGTTTAACCTTCGGTAGTATATGCATAGATTTAGACCACCATCTGCCTTCTTCACGAACAAAACTGGAGCACCCCATGGCGATACGCTAGGTTGAACAAAACCCTTCTCCATCAGATCGTCAAACTGAATCCGCAACTCCCACAACTCTGAAGGTACCATCCTATAAGGGGCCATCAAAATTGGACGGGCACCAGGCTGTAAGTCTATCCCGAACTCAACGTCACGTCGGGGGGGTAGAGTCACAACCTTCTCAGGAAAAACATCGAGGAACTCCCCAACAGCCTCCGGGACATCCATCATCTCTGTGTCAACTGGAACCACTGATAGACCACCTAACAAGGAAAGGAGAGGCTCCACACTTCGGCTTCCCACCTGATAGTTCCTCTCACCAACAAAAGCTACACGTTGCCCATCCACATCGGAGAACACGACTCTTCTCCGGAAGAAGTCGATAACGACACTAACAGAAAACAACCAGTCGATGCCTAGGATGACATTGTATGGATGCACCTGTAACAGAATAAAGTCCCCATTAGATCAATGTGGTCCCAACGTCAGCCCACATCCCCGGAAAACACAAGATATGCTAGTCTGGCCTCCAACTGGTGTACTCAGCACCAGTGGTACAGAAAGTCTCTCTATGTCTAGTCCCAAATAATGGGATAGACTAGGTGAAACAAAGGAGAGCCAAGCTCCGAAATCAAAAAAAGAAGAAAAAAGAGTGCTGAAGAAACAAATCGTACCTCGCACCACCTCTGGTCCTGCCGTAACTGTCAACTCTGCTGCATGCAACTGTCCACGCCCAGCTCCTCTTCTTCTCTGATGTCATCCACCTCCCCGACCACACCCTAGTCGAGGTCCCTGAGGAGCACCCTGAGGTCGGCCTCCTCCCGCAAAGTCTACCCTTGTATGAGCATGGTCCTATTGCTGCTGGAAGGGCCTCGCCAGCAACTGGTGCTGCTGAGGTGGGCGCTGAACTTGCCCACCTCCACCGTAATGAGCTCGGGTCGGGCACTGACTCTGGAGGTGCCCGGAACCTCCACATGAAAAACACTTTGGTCCTGGGCTTGTGAAAAATGGACGAGGACCCGAAGATCTGAACAGGAACTGCTGGGGCCTCCTCCCCACTAGCCTGAACCTGGAAGGTCCCGTCGTAGGAGACCTACTACTGACTGCTTTCCCCTTCGACGAGTCTGGCTGGCTCCCCTCTCGGGGTGCACCTCCAAGTGAGTGCATCCTCTCTATAACCTCTGATTTCTTCTGTATCGCCAAGTACATCAGAAGGGTGAAGGGGGTGACAGTATACTGGAGCGAAGGACGAAGCGCCACCTCCAAACGTCTCGCCCGAGACTCCTCATCCGGAAAGAGATCCGGAGAAAAGTGCAGAAGGTCCTTGAACTTGATCCCCATCTCTCATACTAACATACTCCCCTGCTAAAGGAAGAGTAACTCATGACGCTTCTCCACCTTGATCATGGAATAAAGGAATTCCTCTTAGAATTCCTTCTCAATGTCATCCCATGGAACCTCTGCCTCTATCCTCTCTCTGAGGTAGAGTGTCCACCACTGTCACGCCGCACCTCTCAGCTGACTGACTGCTATGGGAACCCAATACTCCCTCGAGGCACATATCAAGGTAAAATCAATCCTTATATCCTCAAGCCACCCCTCCGTCTCCGTATCTGAAGTACTACCCTCGTACTTCTTGAGGGTCTGCCGCTGAAAAAGAATGGAGAGTCTTCTGCCACTGGCTATCTTCCTCCTCTCGGTCAATCCTCAACTGATCGACCGCCTGAATCTGCTGGGCATCGGCCGCCTGAGCCACCCGGGGACGATGTTTAGGTTCCATAGCTGTAGGGTAAACAAGGATCGCCTAAGCCCAAGTAGTAAGAAAAAGCTCAAGGTTTTATTTTATAATTTAATTTCAATTTCTTTCCCAGAGCACCCAAATCAAGTAAAACAAAATCCTGATGATGCATGTACCTTCCCAAGGGTCACTACCCTGCAATCAATGTAGTCTCACTTGGTCGTTCGGTAGGCTCAGAGTCCTTGCATCAGATCACGGGGGGCCCTAAAATCCCGTGTCCTAGCCGGTCTTCCCTGGCCTATGTCATGCACCAAGATTAACTAACATTGTTTACCTACCATCCCATTCAATCCTCATTATTCCTAACTCCAGACTCCATCCTATCTCTCAACCATCACCTCTGATACCATTCTGTCATGACCCCCTCCCACCAAAGATGCCCCTCCTGA